>JALPQD010000089.1:606778-6456778 GCA_023101885.1 Typhlomys cinereus | reverse complement strand
CGGTCAGGATATAGTCACCTCAATGCCAGGGCACTGCGGAGCATGTCTTCTTCAAGGCCAGTGATACTTCAGATACCAGATGGTTTCATTTTTCAACTGTGGTCCAAACAGAGGGTTGAGCTGGGCCAGAATTGCAATCAGCCAACTAAAAACATTTATGGGGAGAGGAAACAAGAGCAAAAAGTGGTGAAAACAGCTAAAACATAATCATTTTTGTGCAGGATGAAAAAAGTGTGCTGGGAGAACTTAAGTCTATTCTATTTAAACCAAACCTTCAATACACATTGAGCTGGAGGAACTAATCTGATAAGGGTTCATTTCACAGGACATACCCTGTCCTCATGTTGATGCAATCCAAAAAGTCATGGGCTTCCAAGCATGACTTTGTCTTTCCTCTATCAAAATCTGGGGTTTCAGAAAATCATGACACCTTTAACAACAAGTCTTCTCATCACAACTTTCAGACTGTCTACAAATGATAAGACCCACAACCTTTAATACATCTACTTTTAGGAGACACCCAAAGTTCTGACTTTAGCCCCTCAGTTTCCACACAGCCTAACACCTTGCTAATTAGCATCACCAATAAAATACTGAAACATTTTGTTGGATGCAAAAGAGTAGAACCATGTGGGCATTTAACTTTTGTTGCTTATGTCAGAATTTAAATCCTGTACCACAGACGAACGAAGGAAGTACAGTGTCTCACCTTTGGGATTAGAAACGAAAACAGTATAAATGGCTTTATACCTGATGCAGTGACACATATGCTTAATGAAGTTTGAGAACAACTGAAAGAGGATCAATGCAAAGAACGGAAAGAAGGCACTATGCAAATGGCTATTCAGCCGTTCCACTTTACTTACCGAACGAAGATTGCATGAGCAATTACTAGGTTTCACCCTAGAGAATATCACCACCCTCCGAGCTTACAGAAAAGGGGCAGGGGGAGCTGGGTGTGTGTACTCCATTGGCAGAGTGCTTGCCCAGCACCCATGAAGCCTTGAGCAGGCACGGTGATACCTGCCAGGAAGATTTAGAGTTCAAGTTCACTCTAGACTACATAGAGTTCAAGGGCAACACAGACTACATGACACTGCTTTGAAAAAAGAAACATGAGAAAGAGGAAGGGAGGTAAAGAAGAGAGCGAAGGAGGAAGGAGGGGACGTATTTGACAGGACTGCCAAAGCATGAAGTAAGATCTGGAGAGATCACAATGATCTCTACTTAAAACATAGGAGTCCACCAGTACTCCCCAGCTGGAGTACTGCTCAGGAAGATGAGTTTTAGTGATAAAATCCCAGGTGTCACCTCAGAATCTAGAGAGTTGCTTTCTTTTTTTTTTTTTTAATTTCCACTCATACAAACTTAACAGGTACACCAGTCCCCCCTCCCTCCAACCCCCTATTCCCCTGTGCCCCCCTCCCCTCCTCCTTTCTTCCCTATCCCCCAATGCCTCCCCCTCCCATCCCCGCAGCATCCTTTAATGTGCATGCCAAATTTAGAGAGTTGCTTTCTAAGGAAAAGGAGGCAGATGACTACAGGTGGGCTGAGAGATGGTTCAGGGGTTAAGCCTCTGCTTCAAAAGCAGAAGGTCCTGAGTTCAGATCCCAAATCCCACATAAAAATACCAGGTGGAAATGGCAGAGGCCTGTTCTTCTGGCCCTGGAAGGAAAAGGAGGTAGTGCAATCCTGAAGTCACCCCTGGGTCTCCAGGGACACACACACACACACACACACACACACACACACACACACACACACAAATAATAATAGAACTAACCAAACCAACTATGCCATTATCAGAACAGGTCTCTTCTTCCATTTACCCCCATTTCTGGAATTCTTCCAATCAGAGGATCAAAAAATCGATTCTAATCACCAATCGATTCTAATCACTGATGGAGACTGCCAGAGAATCGGCCAGCACTGCCTTAGAAGCCACTGCCTACAGAAGCAAGACACCTGCCTTCCCCATCCCACAAAAGGCAGTTTAGAAACAGTAAACGTTTTACCCCAGGAAAAAGGCCGAAACAGATCCCTGGGCTGACTCATTTCACAAACAAAAAGCTAATTCTGATGAGACTTTCTGACCTGTCCTTGGAAGGAGGGTATTAAACACAAACGCAATACCAAGACTTGCAATCAGTTTTTGCACAGGAAGAGCGGGAGGCGGCACAGCAGCAGGCTGGAAAGCTCTGCGTCCAAAGGTGCACAGGGAGAGTCATGGAAAATTCCACCTAACCCAGGATTTCCCGCCCAGCAGGCAACGCGAGCTGCTGCAGAAACAGTGGCCGCGTTTCGTAAGAGGCTAAGCTAGCTGGCCGGCACTGAGAAACACCAGATAAAAAATGTTCAGGCCCCTGCCAGTGCTGGTCTCCTTCCCTCTCATAGGGAATGAGACGTCACCGCACAGCAGCACTTCGGGGGCGGGAACAGACTGCTGGGGACTCTTCTGAAGATCCCTGGGGCAGGGCAGGAGAGAACCAGGGGCTGTGTGGAGGGGGCGGAGCCCAAAGGCTGAGTCTGGCTAAGGTCTCCCCAGCTGAGAGTGCAACAGACACACTAGTGCCGGCTCTGCAGCCACTGTGAGCTTCGGTTTGGGGGAGAGGGCAAGAGGATGGAACCTGACACCTTGGGCATCCCAGGCAAGCATTCTATCACTAGACAACAGCCCCAGCCTATAGAAATATTTCAAATAAGAGTATTAAAATAGGAATGAACTTGGGGGCTGGAGAGATGGCTCAGGGGTTGTGACTCTGTCTCACAAGCAGAAGGTTCTGAGTTCGGATCCCAGGTCCCACGTTAAAAAAATAAAAAATAAAAAAATAAAATAGGAATGAACCATGCTTAAGGCCAAAGCTTGTGTCCTTTGACCTTTGAGTTTAACCTTATTCTTTTCCTAACTATAAACCTGTAACTTTCTAAGACTCTTACAAATAATCAATAAAATCATTTGTTTATAGTCAGAATGTATGTTTTAACTCCCTTGTGACCTACAGTTTGGTTTGTCAGCTTGTATGCCCTAAAGAATTGTCCTCTGATCCCAGGTAGTTTAAACAGGGCCAGCGAGATGGTTCAGTCGAAGTACCTGTGTACAAGCCTGACAAGCTAAATTCAAGCTACATGGTGATAGGAGAAAACCAACTTCTAAAAGTTGTCCTCTGGACAATGGTACCTGCTTAAGTAAATAAAAAGAAAAGCAAACTCTTTAAACAATGTAACTTCAGAAACCGTAAAAACCATATATAGGGCTACTGTTAAGACACTAAGAGTGACATACCAGTCTCCTCTTACCTTCCTTTTCCTAAGGGGAAGAGGGTCTCACGTAGCTCAGGCTGAACTTGAATTCACTGTGTACCTGAGGGTCACCCTGATTCCTGATCTTCTGACCCTACCTCTGAGAATTTCCATTACAGGAATGCCCATCACAATCATCAGGCACCCTAAAGCCCACATCCATGCCTGGGTGTTGCCCCTTACTTCCCCCTTACATCCCACACTTAAAGTGATGCTGAAAGCCATTTCTTAATAAAGCCTAACTCAGGGCTGGAGAGGTGACTCAGAGGTTAAGCCTCTGCCTTGCAGGCAGAAGGTCCTGAGTTCCGATCCTAGACCCCACATACAGACGCCAGGCTACCTGAGTTTCTGGACCTGGTAGGGCAGAGCCTGTGAATCCCGGGGCAGAGTAAACAAGGAGGAGGTGGAGGCGTCCATGGTGGTTCCCGAATTCGCCCGTGGTTCTACACACACACACACACACACACACACACAATTGAATAAATAATAAAAAAAATTAAAAAATAAATAAAGCCTAACTCTGTTTCACAATGATTCACCATAAAATTCTTTACTGCAGGAAAGTCAACAATAGTGGCCTCTTCTCCTGTGGAGGTCGCGTCTCCACACCCGCTCCCGCCAGGCTGCCAATCTCTATGCTGCACACACGACCACCTCATCTCATTCTCATGCTACAAAGTTCAGAAACAGGAAGCAAGAGACAGGTGGAGAGACCTGCCCACCATCACAACACTAACTAGGTGGTAGCGCCAGAAACCTGGCCGAATTCATGTGCCTACTGTGAAAGTTGACCTTTGGAGATGTTTCACCTGAGAATACTTCAGAAGGCATGAATTAGGCTAAATCCAAGTTGTGCAGGAATTACAGAAATGAGACTCTATCTGCAGGGAAGTAAGCTGATCACAAGAATCAATCTCCAAAAGCAGGAATGGCTTTGTCTTCTCGGGCTAGAATTAGAAACTCCCTGAACGTAATGTCACATATCTCTCCCTGTATCTTTTTCCTTTCTGATAAGGGGCGTCATCATGCTGCCTGGATGATCTCAACTCCTGGGCTGTAATGATTCTTCGACTTCAGTCTCTGAATGAAAATTCATTCACTCTCATTCTCTCTCTCTCTCTCTCTCTCTCTCTCTCTCTCTCTCTCTCTCTCTCTCAGATGATTTTCATTTGCCTGCACATACAGCAAAGGGACACACAGAACCAGGCCTCGCACATGCCAGGCAAGCTCCGCCACTAACTTACCCCCAGCCCTGGACACTGTCTTCAATCTTCAAAATCAAGAGAACAAAAATCTTGCCTGAGGATAAAGAAGATGGCTCTTCACGTAAGGGCTTTTGCTGCCGAGCCTGACTCCTGCCAAGTGTCCTCTGACTCCTACTAACGGGTTGTGGCACACCCGCACCCCATAGTCACACAGGATGGCCAAATAAATATTTCAAAAGTTAAAAAATAAAAATGAAATTTGAGACAGTTCCTTGAGAAACAGTGGTTCTTCATTTGAAAGAGCAATTTCTCTCTATAAGCAACTGAACTCTGCGCTGCCCTTCTAACTACCTGCTGACTTCAAATTCTCCTTTAACGCGCAAAACACTCAGATGCTGAAGGAAGGACCCACTGTGAGCTGACAGAGTTGTGTGGCGGTCATATTCTGACGGATTTGGCTCTGTAAAGGACCTCACTGTCCTTAGCATGGCCTGAACTATCACATACATCTCACAGCCCGCAGGCGCCGGAGCATCAGCCCCATCCTGCAGCTTCAGGCTCCACAGGCAGCTGTCAGTCAGCAGTGCAGTTCAGGACCGCACAGCTGGAGGGAACTGCGGCCCTTAACTGGTTTGTTTTTGTTATTTTGTACTGGGGATTGAACCCAGAGCCTCACACATGTTAGGCAAGTATGCCAGCACCTCCCTATCTCCCTATCTTCCTCCCTCTTTTCCTCCCTCCCTTCCTTCCTACCTACCTAGAGAAAGAAGGACACTTGCATACCATGGTGCATGAGTGGAAGTCAATTATCTCCTTCCAACTTGTGGGCTTCTGGGGATTGAACTTAGGTGACCTGTCTCACAGACCCCCACCTTCAAACCCCCTTTTTAAACTCAAGAACTATTTGTATTAAAGTCAAGCTGTGGGCTGGAGAGAGGGCTCAGAGGTTAGCAGAAGGTTCTGCATTCAGATCGCAAGTTCAAAAAAAAGTTAAGCAGCAAATCCTGGCCACTGCTGGAGGAGGGAAACAGAAGAGGGAGAGAAAGTAGGGGCTTTTGAATTGGACATGGGAGTTGGGAAGCAATATGGACAGTGAGAGACTCAGAGTATCACAGAGAGCAGCCTGAGGATTCTGCCGCGTCCAGGACAAACAGAAGGCAGAAAAATGAAAAGTTAGGCATCTTGAGTTAGAACTCAGAGAAGCAGCAGGCTCAGCAGAAAAGCTACGAGCAACCGTTCCAGCATCATCTGCATCTGTCAATCACTCGGGCTGTCCTTGAAATGAAGATCCTCCGACATCAGCCTCAATGGTCCATTTTTTAAATATTTTATTTATGTGAAAGAGAAAGAGAGAGACATAGCATGTGTACGCATGGCACAAACATGGGTAGAAGTCAGTTCTCCTTCCGCCATGTGGGCTTCTCCTATTCCACAATCCTTCAGCAGGATCACACTCCTGCCAGATTCTAAGGACACCAGGTGACTGAGGGGCACAATCTCAAGAAGCCAATACTGTGATGCAACAATAAGACAGAAAGTAGGGAAATGACACCTGACCCACCATTCTGATTGGCCAAAACAAAAAAGGAATGAATGGGCCTGAGATAGGAAACTCTCCCTCATGACAACCTTGCTAGGTAATGGAAGAACCACACCTGCTTAACATGCATATGTCCATCTCCTGCTTTCTACTTCACCTTGTCTCTTCCCTTTTGATTTTGGTGAGATTCAGACATTGCATACTTTCTCCCCAATTTGGTCCTATCGAATAAATTCCTTTCCCTGTTTTTTAGCATCAGCTTGAATTCTGATTAACTTAATGAGGGCAGGCAGCCGAGCCAGCGGCACAGACTTGTCCCTGAGGATCCAAGCACAATGACTGCTCTGCAGAAACCAGAGCACACGCCAAAGCTCTCGGGCCGACGGGGTGTGAGCGCAGCTCTCAGTCGGGCTCTCCAAGCATAAAACTGCTCTGGTCACACGAACAGCTCTCTCCAGCTCTCTCTCCCAAGTTCTAGCTTGTTCTTTCCTTCACATTCCAATGGAAGATCAGAGACACAAGGGAAATGGGAAGATGCCAACCTCCTAGCTGGAGTAAGGAAGTCAGCTAGATCCAACCCTCTGACCTCCTCCTCCACTGACGTCACAGATAGGCTCCCGCGAAACAAATGACCCAGTCAGATCCTTGCATTCAATCTAATGGTACAAACATTATTATTAGAAAACAGGGGAGTTGGTACTAGAGTTGGATTTTTATTCTTGGCACACCAATATTGGTGGGGTGGCTGTAGTGACCTTAAGATTCCAGGGCTGTTTCACTACTGGTAAAAAGAAGATAAAAATCAAGGTGCCTCAAGGTGTAAAGAATCCAGGAGGTGAGAAGGGCCCAGGGCAGGTATGGAGAACCACAAGTTCAATAGTTAGCACTCCCTTGTCTCTGAGACACCTAGAAAGGTCCACACCACAGAATGAGCCATGGGCTGGTTACTTTACCAAGAAGGTTTTCACACGCCCTGAAGGGCTCACCTCCACAGCATGAAAACTTCTAAGATTTTCCTCCCAACCTCCCTCCCCTATGAACATGCCATACATAATCCTCAGGACCGTGAATGCAACAAAACAATCCCTTCTGAACTAGATTATAGCATCCTGTGTAGATCTGATAGGTCATCTTTCTGAACTAGATTACAGCATCATGTGTTGATCTGATAGGTCATCTTTCTGACTAGATTATAGCATCGTGCATAGGTCTGATAGGTCATCTTTCTAAACTAGATTATAGCATCATGTACTGATCTGATAGGTCATCTTTCTGAACTACATTATAGCATCGTGCATTGATCTGATAGGTCTACTTTCAGAAGTCAGTCATAAACTTACTCTTGCCCTTCAAACTGCAGCACGGGCACAGCCCCGGAGAAACTGAACTCAGTGTTCTGCTTTCTCAGTACAGGAGCTGCAGAGGCACTGGCAGTGGGGGCTGGAGATAGATCGTGGTATGGGTGAGATGGGCGGGTGAGCCTGGAGATCTTCGCCTGGAGATTCTCATGATACGGAATCCCATCCGCCGAGGGACTGTGTGTGGCATAGGAACTCCAGGCTATGACTTACTTCCTATGCAGTAGCACCAGACCAGCAACTCTCTCTGCCACCTGCTGGACTGACTTATACCATATCTTCCCCAGAGAGGTCTGAATTCTCCCAAGAGGGGGGCCATTCTTGGCTATTCTTCCTGTCATGGCTTTAAAATATGAGTTGTCTCCCACAAGCTCTGGAACCATAAGCTGAATAAATCTCTTGTTTTCCCCTTAAGTTGTTTGAGCCCGAGTGTCTCACAGCAACAGAGGAGAGTAATTGGTGTAGAAGTGGGGCATTGTTGTGAGACCGTGAAGTGGTACCAGAAGGTTTTTTGTGTGTGTGTGTGAAGCTGAGAAAAGTTGGTACCAAGAGGTAGAGAAATATGGTCATCTCTGTGATATGGCTAGTGTGCCTTTGGAACTATTTGTTGGCAGAAATATGCAGAACTTTGAGATTTTGAACTGGAAAAGCCTTTGCGTCTTGCAGACAGGGACAAAAGGGCCATTCCCATGAACTAGAAGACAGTAATGCTGTGAGAGATACAGACAGTAGAAGCCCAGCTTCTGATAGTCCAAAGGGGAGCACAGACTCTGTTTGGAACTGGATGAGGGGCAAATGGAATGATGCACTCACTGGTAGAGAGTTTGATCAAAGTTTTGCCCTTGTTCTGAATGCTTGCCTGAAGTTAAATTCGAGTGTTTGGTGGGAAAACCTTAAGGCAATGTAGTCTTGACAGTGTGGCATGGCTACTTTTCAGCTTTCTTGTTCTAAGTTACCAAAACAGAGCAAGGAATCTCCACTTAGAGGCTATAGCAGAATTTGGCAAAGTTGTCCGTGTGGTCCTGGTTTTGGAGGAATCAAAGATGCAAGAGAAAGGAAGCTGTGGATCCCTCCTCCAAAGTTTCAGAGAATGGTGGAAGCCAGGCAATATGTGACAGAAAGCCTGCAGTTTAGAAGCCCAAATTTGAGCTATGGAGTTAAATGAAGCCTGGTTTGCCATTGAGAAGTGAAGATGTTAAAGATACCAGAGACAATGTGGGACATCTGCCAAGGAGAGATATGCATCATGTGAGAAGCCAGCACAAGAGAGTGATGCATTACATGGGCAGCTGTCCTAGAGGGGTGGAACTGCAACCCTTGGAACTGAGAAACTCCTTTCCTGGATTTGCACCTGCAAGATTTGGAGTTTGTCCTGCTAGTTTTTGGTCTTATTGTGGACTGATCTTCCCTGGATATGCCTCCATTTCTCCCTTTTGAATTGGGAATGCTTAGTCTGTCCATTGTATGTTGGATGAATGTAATTTGTCTTTTGATTTTACAGGAGGCTTTGGGCTTTGGACTTTTGGACTATGTTGGGACTACTGATGTAGTCTAGGAAGGACTTTTAAAATTAGACTGAATATGGTTTACACATGAGATGGCAAAGAGCCTGTGGGGGCCAGAGATGGAATATCCCAGTTTGAAATGTGAGTTGCCCCCCAGAGGCTCATGTGTTTGGAAAAGTCATGGCACCTTTAGGAGGTGGAGCACTGATGGAAGAAGGCAGTCACAAGGGTGGGCCTTGAGGTTGGTTAGCCCCGACTGCTTGAGTAAGTGAGCCTGCTCTTGAGCTTGCAGCAACTCTAACTTCCAGGATGTCTACAGTGACTAAGCAGTCTCCAGCTTCTGCTGCCAGCCAGTGCCTTTTCCACCATGAAGGACTGCATCTCTCCTCTTGAACTATAAACTGAAAAATCTCCCTTCCTCCCTTAAGTTGTTTGAACCTGAGTATATCTCACAGCAACAGAGAAGAGTAACCGGTTCACCGTTTCTCAAATCCTCCCCTATTCCCCGTGCTGGGGACTAACCCCAGGGCTTTGTCATGCTAGACAATGCTTTAGCATGAGTTACAAGCCTAGGGTTGACTACTAAAGGACATGGTACTGCTGGCTTTGAAGAGGAAGGGGCCACATGACCAGGAAAGCGGGCAGCCTCCAGGCCTTGACAACATTTAATCAGTCAGTGAGGAACAGGAACCGCCATCCTAAAAGCACAAGAAACTGAAAGTCACAAAGACTGAGCAGAGAATGCAAGCTCCAAGTGGGAAGGAGCACGCATGTTTCCTATGAACTGGCTACCAGTGCTGGGGCCACAGGGCAGAGATCGGAGAAGCAGACTTGCAGTCCAGAGATCTATTAACCGACACCAGTCTTTTCACTATCACAGAAATATGTTTATGAGTTTTAAACTTGAAACGTTTCTTCTTTCTTTCTGCCATGTATCAAGACTCATTTAATAAACTAAGTCTTCCATATCAGAGTTCTTCACAATCCTCTTCTGTATTCGTGTCAGGGCCTCCCTCAACCACGGGGTCACGATCCTGGACCAACAAACCTCTTTATCTGCTGTACTGCAAAGGAAAGCTTCTAGTGAACTTTTCCACAGAGCAGGTAATAACAACACCCGGGTCAGCCTTTCTCTTCCCCTGGGAACAAATATCTTAAAAGCACCTGAGAGAAACGTAACAATTGTCAGACTAAAAGTCTGCATGGAGTACAGAGGACAGAGTAAACATGACAGGTTGCTCTCCACATATACCAAGCCAGGTGGGCCTGAGCTAGTTTGCAGACCTCAGGCACAAGAAACAGCAGACAAAGCCCATGGCCCACAAGAGTACAGTTGAAGAAGTCACAGATACACCTCAAAAAACCTGAGACCCCTCAAAAAGGTTTTATGTTGAACCAGTGATAAATCAGAAAACTCTAGATAAATGCTAGAAAAAGCAACTGTCTCAACTGTACAGATCAAGATGGAATGAGAAAGCCAATGCCAATTGGCCTTCGTCAAGGTTTTCAAACTGAAAAGTCAAATAATAATGCCCACTGCATCATGGATTTGATAGATTTCATGTAGGTGTAAAATGTCTGACAATAATGGCACAACAGATTGAAAATAAGAATAAATTTGGGCTAGAGAGATGGCTCAGAGATTAATACTCTGCCTCACAAGCACAAAGTCCTGAGTTCAGATCCCAGATCCCACTTAAGAATGCCAGACAGAAATGGCCTCAGCCCACACTTCTGGCCCTGGTGGGCGAAGCCTGGGAAATCCCAGAGCCAAGCAAGAAAGAGGTTGAAGCAATCCAGGATTGTTCCTCCACAGGAATATACAGTGTCCTTTGAGACAGAGACAGACACATACATACATGCATATGCACATATATGCACATACACATACACACACACAAGTAAAGAAATAAAGCTTAGAAAAAAAGAATAAATTTATACTATTGTTGTCATTTAAAAAAAAAAAATCACACTCCTAGAATTTGACAGCTCTTAAACTGGTGACAGCTTTACCCAAGCCCTAAAGAGTCACACCCACAAGTCACAGCAAAATGAGCACACCACGGAAACAAGACACCATGGGCTTGGCAGGCAACGCAGGTGTCAGCACACACCCGCATCAGGACTCGGATGACATCAGCTGATAGCAACTGTACCTTAAGAAATGAACGCGCTTAGGGCGTGCACAGGGAAGGCTAGGGACACAGCTCAGCATTGAAGCACTTGTTTAGTCTTGTGTTTAAGTCTCAGTAGTAAAAAAAGAAAAAAAAAGGCACAGAGAAATAGGGAGCGAGAAAGAAAAGGAAACCATGGAAAAAAGCAGCAGAAAAAATTTACATACAAATGAAAAATAAAGTATCCACAAACAAGGATAAAGTTCTTTTCTGGCAACAACAAAATAGCTTATATCTGATTCATCCTATCAATAACAATTACAGTCTCTGAACAAAATAGTGAAGTAGGTGGCAATGTCTTCACTGTAGGCCCCTGGGTTTCTTCCAACCATCCTTGGGAACGCTAACCTTTCAGGTAACAGCAACAACACACACACAGAGATCTTGCAGGGCTCAGATAGAAAGAAATCAAGCCTGGCACTGCGAACCCCTTAGTTAGATTCCCAGCACCAAAACAAAAACAAATTAAAAAAAAAAAAGTGTCAAGGAGGTGGCACAAGACTCAGGAACCGTAATTTAGATTCCAGATCACACATAAAATTCCAGGTGGGCGGGCAGCCCCTGCCTTAGAAGCCTGGAATCCCCAAGGCAACCTAGTTAGATAAGTCCTATCTAAGTGTGAACTTGGTAAGATCCTGCCTCAAAAGAATAAAGTGAAAGAGAGATTGAGGATGATGACGCCCAGTATCAACCTCAGGCTTCCACATGCATGCGCACACATGGGAACTTGAATACGCCCAATAAATATATAAACAAAATAAAAGAGAATCAAGGAGTGTAACAAGGATAGATTCTTAGAAAGAAATGTAGATTGAAAACAAACTCAGAAAAGCCAGTGAATTCCACTCAGGATAAATCCAATAAAAACTATACCTTTGCTGAAAACTGGAGATAAAATCTGTATAAAAGCAAAGGGGAGAATGTAACCCAACTATTTAAATGACAACTGAGTTCCCAAGAGAAACACCAGACACAGTCCAACAGCATCTAAAAATCTGTTAGAAAAGAGGAAAAGACTGAAAATAAAATTTTGTATTCAGAAAAAATATCATTCAACAATGAAACAGAACTGGATGGCACATGCCCACAATCACACAACTCAGGAGGGTTAGACTGGAATTTGAAGCCAGCCAGGGTTACACAGTAATACCTGGTCTGGAAAAAAAAAAAAAATAAGAGGAGAAAAAGGGGAGGGGAGGAGAAAGAGGGGGAGACACAGCTGAAAGACATTTCTAGATCAATAACAACTGAGAGACGTCAACAGCAGACATGCAGGACAACACATTCTAAAGGAAGAACTGAGTTCTTCCAACTGAAGCAATACTAGAGACTCAACACACCAGAAAGGCTGACAAGCTCTAGAAATGACATAGATAATACAAAGACTTCATCTTCTCAGTATTCTTGAAAGGAATCTGACTCCATACAACAGAACAAATGCAAATATGGAGATCTCTCCCTTCTCTCCCATACACCCGGGACAGTTCCACTACATGGAGTGCGGCAAGCCCACCCTCTTGAGGGCTAGAACTGCTTGAAGACTAGCACGTGTCACTTCACCCAGTCTGGTAGGTTTCACATAGGTGTATAATACATGACAGTAACAGCACAAAGGATGGGTGATGAGGATAAATTTACACTGCTGCAAGATTATTACATTCTACCTGAAGTGGTTCAATGACTATAAGTGCACTATAAAAATAAACCCTGCATATTATTATTTACATATGCATATTAGAAAGGTATGGCTAAATAATATTCAATTAATGCAAAATGTGGCAGAAAAAGAACAATGATCTGATCAAACAGAACAAGAAAATGGCCAAATCTGCCATAGCAATAATTTCATCAGGGCGGTTAGATAGCTCACCCAATACGGAGCTTACTCGGGGTACTGAAGTATTTGTGTACTGGTGGAGATGAAAGAGTAACTTTGGGAATCACTCTGGACTGTTCTACCTCCTCCTCTTTGCTTTGCTCTCCAGTTTCCCAGGCTCTGCCTTCCAGGGTCAGAAGTATAGGCCATTTCTGCATGATGTTTTTTTTTTACATGGTAAATTTGGGATCCAAATTCAGGATCTTCTGCTTTTGAGGCAGAGGTTTAAACCCTGAATCATCTCTCCAACCTCCACTTTCCATGTGAAAGTCACGGGCTTCTAGTAGTATAATGGAAAATGACTTTAATCCCACTAACTGGAAAGCTAAGACAGGAGGATCACTATTAGTGCAAGACCAGCTTGGGCTATTGTAACGGTTACTCGTAACTATTGCTGTGAGAGAGCACTCAAAGTCAAGCAACTTAAGGGAGAAAGGGAGATTTATTCAGCTTATGGTTCCAGAGGGGAGAAATAGTCTTTCAAAGCGGAGGCAGCATGGCTGGCTGGCTGGCTGACCAAAGCTGGAGAAGGCTACGTCACTACAGACATATGGGAGGCTGAGAGCTACACGACTGCTTGCTGCTAAGGCAGACTTCTCCTGGAGGTAGAGTGGGACTAATCCACCTCAAGGCTCACCCCTTGGGACTGCCTTCCTCTAGCAAGGCTCCACCTCTCAAGGTGCCATGACCTTGCCAAACACATGAGACTGATGAGACTGTAGGGGGACACATTTCAAGCCATGACAGCCACAGACCTAAACAAACAAACAGAAGGTCCTGAGTTCAGATCCCAGGTCCCACATAAAAATGCCAGACAGAAATGGCCTCAGCCCACACTTCTGGCCCTGGTGGGCGAAGCCTGGGAAATCCCAGAGCAAAGCAAGAAGGAGGTAGAAGCAATCCAGGATTATTCCCGAAGTCCCCCTCCACAGGGACACTCAATGCCCTCTGATGCTCTCTTTCGCTTGCTCTCTCTCTCACACACACACAGTATCATTAAGATATTAGTTCTCTCCAAACTGACCAATGTAACCCCAGTTAAAGTCCCAGCAGGCTTTTTTGTAAACTGACAAGTTGATTTCAAAATTCACAGTCATAATAGCATAAAAATGGAATCTGCCAACAAGCCCATCAACAGAAGAATAGATAATGAAAATGTGGCACATAATATACACAATGAAATATTACTCAGCCATCAGAAAGGATGAGTTATAAAATGTGCTGGCAAATGGATAAAACTGGAAAATTTAATATTGAGCGAGGTATCTCAGACATAGAAAGGTAAGCACCACATGTTCTCTCTTATATGCACATGCTAACACTGATATATCCTTGTTACTGTATTTGAATTAGAATCACTGTAAGAGCCGGAAAACTCAAAAGGGACCAATGAGTGGGAAGGTGGGAAGGGATGGTTAGAGTGAACCCTTCCAAAGGGGAGACTTAAGATACCATGACAAGTAGGGTGAGGGAGGGAATAATTGGGAAAAATGCATAAGCGGGCATGAGGAGATGGGAGATAGGAGAGACAGAGGGGCTTAGTGAAAAAAAAAAAAAAAAAAACCCTAAGATTGTGGGGTGTAACTCCAAACGAACCTCCTATGCTAATATGTCAAAAAAAGTATTCTTTATCTTTACAGAAAGAACAAGAATGAGCAGTCCCTATGCAGAGGAGCATAGAGTGAGGAAAATGGGGGGGGGGAAGCCCTGAGCTGAGCCACTTAGAACCCAGTGACAAAAATATATTAGAAGTAACAGGATTATTGGGCTGGAGAGGTGGCTCAGGGGTTAAGTCTCTGCGTTGCAGGCAGAAGGTCCTGAGTTCGGATCCCAGATCCCACGTATAGCCGCCAGGCGGAAGCGGGGGCGGTCTGCGCTTCTGGTCCTGGTAGGGCGGAGCCTGTGAATCCCAGGGCAGAGTAAACAAGAAAGGAGGTGGAGGCGGTCCGTGGTGGTTCCCGAATTCGTCCGTGGTTCTACACACACACAGACACACACGCGCGCACATACATACACACACACACGCACAATTGAATAAATAAAAAATAAAAAAAAGAAGTAACAGGATTATGACACTTCCTGATAAAACGTTGATTGGAGAAGTCTCAAAGACTCCCCCCCAAACATTGTAGGCTTTTGCAATTGCTCTTTAAAAAACTGTAAGACGCTATTAGTGAAGGTGTAACACATATAGACAACACAACATGGGCAAAATACATCAACTAAAACTGGTCTGAGAACTTCCTCTTTGCTGGATAGCTTACACAGGACCAAGGAGTACTGTAGAAGCAACTGAGGGAGAAAAATAATCACAGGCCTCATCAACTCATGCAAGTCACAATAAAAATCACCATGGCAACAGGTGACCACCAGTGTTAATAGCGCCATGAGTATCAAGGAAACAACCAACAGCTTTCTGATTGAACACAAACCTGCTTGTCAGAATGGAACACATTCCTGTTACTGTAACTAGAACAAGAATCTAAAAAAGGAAGGAAATAGATCAATAAGGAAAAAACAGTCAATGAACCTATAGGTAGGAAGATATAGGTAGGAAGACAGTACCAAACTGCTCTGTAAGTAGCTACTGTTATACCCACAGATTTGAACAGCACTCAGCACTCAGCCTAGAAGTCTTCTTCTACAACAGAGGTAAAGGATCTCAACACCCTGACAGGATGCAGCCTAGGGCAGTAGAAGAACAGTGAAGTGGACAACAATGGCCAGCCATAATGCAGAGTACCAGCAACCCAGCAAGGCTTACCCAGAATCAGGCCAACCTAATCTCTCCCACCTTTAAGAACCTAAAGATGGGAAGGTTCACTGTTGGACAAGACATTCCACTCAAGGCAGGACTGCTGCATCTGAGAACTCACTGCAGTGAGACTTTCATTCCCATACCTGCATAATGACTGACATGCCAACATGCCCCCATAGACTACCTAGGAACTCAAGAGAGATAAGAACATATAGTGGAAATCTTGGGACTAAAGTTGGTTGAACGAAGGGAAATGCCCCCATCTGTGGGGTGGCCCAAAGAACAACAACTTTGTATGTCACAAGAGGCCTGAACCCCCACAAGAATAGATAGTCAGAGGGAACCTTAGGGTCCACAGAAGCAGCCAGGTAGGAGAGTGGGGAATAGGATAGACTGATGAAGGGAAGGGAAGGGAATAGGAGGGAGGCAGGGATGAGTACTCAATGCTTGTAAAACTTAAAAAAAAAAAAAGTTGAAAAAAACAGGAACAGGGCTGGAGAGGTGGCTCAGGGGTTAAGCCTCCGCCTTGCAGGCGGAAGGTTCTGAGTTCGGATCCCAGATCCCACGTATAGACGCCAGGCGGAAGCGGGGACAGCCTGTGCTTCTGGTCCTGGTAGGGCGGAGCCTGTGAATCCCGGGGCAGAAGAAGGTGGAGGTATCCATGGTGGTTCGCGAATTCGTCCGTGGTTCTACACATACACAGACACACACACGCGCGCGCAGATACACACGCACATGCACACAGTTGAATAAATAATAATAAAAAAAATTAAAAAAAAAAACCAGGAACAAAATTTAAAAAATTAAAATAGTTTAAAAAAAAGGAACAAAATTTTAAAAAACCAGGAACAAAAAAAAATTCACATGGTGAGCTAGGACTGTAATCCAATAGTAGAGTGTATGCCTCACATACATGATGCCCTATGTTCATTCCCTAGTAATGCCAACAATAAATTATAATAATCATGCTATTATTTTAGAATAGCTAAAATAACCGTGAAGCAAAGACGGGAGACTCCATTTCTGATTTCATTGTTAAACTGTGGTTAGGGAGATCACTCGGTGGAGATCGATCGGTGGGTAAAGCACTTGCCACACAAGTCTAACAACCTGAGTTCATCCGCAGAACCCAAGTAAAGGCAGAAAGAACCTATTGTGCTTTCAAGGCCAATCCCTGATTGGAAACAAAGAAAGAAGGAAAGGGCAGGTGAGCTGGCTCAGCAGGTCAAAGACTTGCCACACAGGCCTGCAGACAGAACCCATGTTAAGGTGGAGAAAACCGACTCCATGTGTGTCTTGAGATCATCATGTATGTGCCAAAGCACGCCCACTATCCCCCAACTAAGAAATTAAATATGGCGAGATACATGCTAGTAGCCTGGTGTGATGGCCAAGTTTGCCCCAGCACAGAGGCTGGGCACCTGTGATTATTAGGCTAGCCTGGGCTAAAGAGCAGTTTCCAAGAAGCAACTGTAACCTTACAGCACAAATCCCAATTTCTCATTTCCCTCGACTCTAGGCAAGCACCTCCATAATTCAACCTCAGAAAGTAACATAAAGAAGCCCTATCATGGTTTGAAATGTGTCCCCCACAGTCTCATGTGTTTGGCAAGGTCATGGCACCTTCAGAGGTGGAGCCTTGCTGGAGGAAGGCAGTCACAAGGGGTGGGCCTTGAGGTGGATTAGTCCCACCCTACCTCCAGGAGAAGTCAGTCTTTCCTGCAAGCAGTCTGCAGCTCTTGGCTTCCAAGATGTCTGCAGTGACTTAGCCTCTTCCAGCTTTGGCCAGCCAACTATGTCGCCTCTGCTTTGAGAGACTGTCCCTTCCCTCTGGAACCATAAGCTGAATAAACCTTTCTTTCTCCCTAAGTTGACTGATTTTGAGTGTTCTCTCACAGCAATAGTAAAGAGTAAAACTGTTACAGAAATTGGTACCAGAAGTGGGGTATTGCTGTGAGATTGAGAACAGCTGGTACCACAAGGTAAGTTGTTTGTGAAGCTGAGAGAAGTTGGTACCCAGCAGTATGGCCAATGCTGTGATGTGTGTGCCTTTGGAGCTATTTGTTGGAAGAAATATGTAGAACTTTGGGACTTTGTGCTGGGAAAGTCTTTGCATCTTGGCGCGGAGGCCAAATGGACCTTTCTCATGAGAGCTCAGAGGAAAGCAATGCTGTGAGAGACGCAGGAAGTGGAAGCCTAGCTTGCCATAGTCCAGAGGGGAACAGAGACTGTGTTTGCAACTGGACGAGTGACACATGGAGCCATGGGTTGACCAAGAGTTTAGAGAAGTTTTGCCCTTGTCCTGAAAGCTTGCCTGAAGTTTAGCTGGAGTCCTTGGCAGAAGAAATTTCAAAGCAATGTAGTCCTGACAATGTGATATGGCTACATTTTAGTTGAATTCAATTATAAAAAAGAGTAAAGAATCAGGAAGAACCAAAAACTGTAAGATCTGATGATGAAAAATACAATGCCAAATTTAAAGAGTTGAACCAGGAAGAAGCAGAGAACAAAATGGCTGTTAAAGAGCTTAGCTCCATTTGTAAATCAAAGCCTGCTCTCAATTTGAATAACAGGCAAGGCCCTAGCTTGAGAGCAAGATCCTCAGGGAAGGCTCCCACTCATAAGAATGCAAATCCTTTCAGAAGACTGGAGCTAAAGGGTGGAGTTCCAAAGCAAGAGTTGGTTTCTCTTACAAAGCAATTGCCTAGAAGTGAAAGAGATGGTCAACATACAGAAGCAGAATCAGCTGTGATTCAAGGGGCCAGTCTTGGCAAAGTCATCCACGTGGTTCTGGTTTTAGAGGCATCAGTGATGCAAGAGGGAGGAGATCATAGAGTCCTCCTCCAAGATTTCAAAAATTGGCAGAATCCAGGCATCATGAGGCAAGAAGCCTGCAGTTTAGAGGCCCAAGAAGGAAAGTTTGTGCTGTGGAATTAAAGCCTGATTTGATATTGAGAAGTAAAGATGTTAGAAATGCCAGAGACAACGTTGGACATCTGCCAAGAAGAGCTGTATACCCTGGGAGGAGTCAACTCAAGACAGCAACATATTCTATGGGCGGCTGCATTGCAGGGATGGAACCAAAGCCCTTTGGAACTGAGATGATTTCAACAAGAGCCTGTTGGACTTGGAGCTACAAGATTTGGGGTTTGTCCTGCTGGATTTCGGTCTTGTTATGGACCGTATCTTTCCTGGATATGCCCCCATTCCTTCCTTTTGGAATGGGAATGCTTATTCTGTGCCATTGTATGTTGGAAGTATGTAACTTGTATTTTGATTTTACAGGAGGCTTTGGACTTTGGACTTTTGGACTGTGTTGGGACTATGTAGACTTTTAAAGTTGGACTGAGTATGATTTATATAATAAGATGCCAATAAGCCTGTGGGGGCCAGGGGTGAAGTGTCATGGTTTGAAATGTGTCCCCCACAGTCTCATGTGTTTGGCAAGGTCATAGCATCTTGAGAGGTGGAGCCTTGCTGGAGGAAGGCAGTCACAAGGGGTGGGCCTTGAGGTGGGTTAGTGCCCCTACCTCCAGAAGAAGTCAGCCTTTCCTGCAAGCAGTCTGCAGCTCTCAGCTTCCAAGATGTCTGCGGTGACTTAGCCTCCTCCAGCTTTGGCCAGCCAGCTATGCCACCTCTGCTTTGAGAGACTGTACCTTCCCTCTGGAACCATAAGCTGAATAAACCTCCTTTTCTCCATTACGTTGATCGACTTTGAGTGTTCTCTCACAGCAATAGTAAAGAGTAAAACTGTTACAAGCCCCAACACAGCGCTGTAGAACGCGCATCAAAACTGGGCATGCAGGTGCGCCTGTCATGCCAGTGCCTGGTGGCAGAGGCAGGATGAGGAGGATTCAAAGGCTCCAGAGAGCTGGGGGCAGCCTGACCTTCAGGAGGCCAGTCCAGAAAAAAAAAAAGTAATTCACCTGAGCCAGATGGAGGCGCAGGCGCAGAGCACAAGAGAAACTCAGGATCACCTGCGGTAAGCACAGAGGGGCAGCGGAGCCTCCAAGCAGGAAGCAGATACAGCATATGAGATCTCTCTGCAGGACCGGTGGGGAAACTGGATAATCCTGAGAGAAGCGGATTTATTTAGAGTTCAAACAAAGTCCAACCCTGAGAATCAACCTAAAACCAGAACAAACTAGCAAGCAGAGGGCAATTACAGTCCCAGAAGGTACTGCAAAGCACGGCTATTTTGAGAAGCTGAATTAGTCTGGATTGCATAAATTCAGGAAAACAGCAGTGACAAGTCTTCAAAGTTCCAAATTCACTACAGAACCCACTCCTCCAAAGGTGGTAGGGTGTCTAGTGTCTGAGCTGCACTGACATTTCCAGATAGGTCTCGAAAAACAAGATGATTTGGAAGATGTCACAGAAAGGACCAAGCGGCTTCCTGAAGTCAACAAGATGCTGCTCGGCTTCCGTGACGCGCTGTCCACAGCACGTGGTGAGCACCGTGAAACACCCTCACGCGTACACTGGAGAAGGCATCAACCAGCTTGCGGACAAAGACGGGGTGCACAGAAGCATGGGTGGCAGGAGACAAGGCCTGGTGAGGCTTCTCCGTGGCCACTGGATTCAGTGAAAAAGACGCTCACATGCCCAGTCACAGGATGCGTAAAAATGAAAGCCAGCAGGCAGAGTTACATTTTGAAGAAAATATTCTGAAAATTAAACATATTTCAAAGATAATGGAGAGCCAGAAAGCCACAAAATCTACCTCTGCTGGTCTGCCTGGTCGACCCCTGCACAATCACTTCGTCCCTTTTAGAAAACCACCACTGACCTCACGGCTCGCCCCGATGGCAAGGAGGACACTACAGGCCACTCCTTGGTGCCCAGACAGACTAAGTGCTCCCCTTCTGGCTTTCTGGGAGCCAACATCCCTTATTAGGAATTCATGGGACAGCTCAGAGAGGAAAGCGCTTGCCACCAGGACAGACAACTCGAGTTCAAGTCCTAGAATCATCGGTGGAAGGTGAGAACTGCTGTCCTGATTCTACTCGAATGTCATGGCATGTACGTGCCCATGTATACAAAATGAATAAATGTGAAATAGTTTTAAAAACATATTCTGGTGACACATGTGTTCTTCAGGCTGTGAGCTAACCCAGCTAGTGTTAAGAATCCCTGCCGCGCAGTCCTTCGACTTCTCTGGAGACTAAGCCATTGCTTGAAAAAGCCCCTCTTACTACCTAGCCAGAGAAGAAAATGAAACAAGTAAATGACGGCACGGTCCACGATCTGAGCCTCAGCGTGGAAGTGGTCCCCGCGGCCATTTAGTATGATTCTGAACGTGCACCACGTTAGCTTGGTGAGGTGGCAATGCCCTCTGGGAAACAGCTGAAGAAGTGTCGAAAACAAACAAGCCATGGCAGATGGATTTGGGTTCTATGCCAAGACCCGAAATTTAGTCTAATTCCTCAAAATTCTTTCTAAAATCTCAGTGCAAGAGATTGGGGACCTTCACGTTCCTCCTGAGGCCCGGAGGGCCTCAGTCTCCTGTGCATGAAACAGTACTGAGGACTACACCAGCGGCTCTCTCGCTGAAGCCTCAGGAAGCCAGAAAACTGCCAGAGTCATTAGCTCTGCACTCAGCCAAGCAAGCTCATGCCTGTCATCATAGCATGGGGAGGCTGAGGCAGGAGATGATGTGCATGAGGGGCCAGGCTGGGCTACACAGTGAATTCCAGGCTGGCCTGTCTCAAAGGAAGCAAAAGCAAGGAATTCCTAAAAAGGTAAATTTCATGTATGTGCTCTACGTGTCAATGGAAAGATAAGCCGGCTTTGAGCATTTTGTCACAGCTGTCAACTCCAAGAATTGACTCAGACTTGGTTTTGTCCTCCCTCCTCCCTGAGTTTGGCTTGCTCCATATTCTTCGGGAAAGAAGAGAACGGGGCAAGAGTGGGAACATCATTAAAACAGCTCAATCATAAAACCAGCCATTTCTGGCATAAAGAACAGTAATCCAAATTCATATACTGCGGGGAAAAAAAAAAAAACAAAATAAATCTTCCCTTACAGATCCAAAACCAGTTTTTGTTCAACAGGGTAAACTGCACAATATATCCAAAGAGAAGAAAGTTCTCTTTGATATTGCTTACAAGGAACTACACACACACACACACACACACACAAAGGCAGGCATAGTGGTGCAAATATCTACAATTCCTTTGCACCTGAGGGAACTGGGAAGTGAAGATAAATCCAGAAGTGCAAGTGCAAGCTAACCTGACTTACACAAAAAGACTGTTTCAAACAGGGTGCAAAGGCAGGATAAGCAAAAGTTGACCTCTGACTGCCATACAATTGCTGCACATGTATGTATCTCCACTCTCGAGTATAAACGCTACACACCACACTCACTCCCCCACACACAAATTATCCTTAGTTTACTCATTTATAATTCCAGCTGTACTTCTGCTCATCAGAGATAAAAAAAAAAAAAAAAAAAGTCTTAAGAAAGAATGGCTTTGGTCTAGAGAGATGGCTTAGAGATGGCCTTGAAAGCAGAGGGACCTGGGTTCAGATCCAGGATCCCATGTGAAAACACTAGGTAGAAATGGTGGCAGCCGACACTTCTGACTCCAAAAGGCAGAGCTGGGAAATACCAGAGTGAAGCAAAAAGGAGGTAGAAGCAACCCAGGATAATTCCCAAAGTCACCCTTGGGCCTTCAAACAGACACACAGTGCCCTGATATACAAAGCAAAGATACAAACATACACATACACACGTGCGCACATACACACACACGCACAAATTAATCAAAATTAAAAATAAATGAATTTTTAAAAGAATGGCTTTATTTGGTGCTGGGAAGGCTCAGCATATTTGGTGTATACAAGGTCAAATCCTTAGCACCATGTGCCCTAAAACTTTGAAGGGATTTAAAAGGTATTACTACTTCAGTAGTGAAGTTTGTACTAAAAGGAGCAGCCATTAAGAATTGACAGGATGGGCTGGAGAGGTAGCTCAGGGGTTAAGCCTCTGCCTTACAGGCAGAAGGTCCTGAGTTTGGATCCTAGACCCCACATATAGATGCAGGGCGGAAGCAGGGATGGACTGTGTTTCTGGTCCTGGAGGGCGGAGCCTGTGAATCCCAGGGCAGAGTAAACAAGAAGAAGGAGGTGGAGACAGTCCATGGTGGTTCTGGAATTCGCCCGTGGTTCTACACGCACACAAGCACGCATGCACGCACTGCGTGCACGCACACACACAATTGAATAAAAAAAAAGAATTATAAAATTAACTTATTCTGTGACTGTATTCCAAATTATATAAAAAAACTCTAGACTCAGTTCTAAAAAAAAAGAATTGATAGGAGTAAACTGTAAAGCAGCAACGTCTAGTCTGCAGTTGACAAGGTTCACCCTGTGCCACCACAACACGTGTTTTCCCAGGAGAGGAATTCTGCTCAGCTTTTGGGAAATATACCGAGCACAGGGCCGACACCCTGAGCGGTTCAATCTGATGAAGCAGGCTCCCATGAAGCAGAGTGCAAATCACACGCACTGTAAGACTGAGAATAACTGCTTTTATTTGAGGAAGAAACTACTTACAAAAGACAATATACTTACAAGAGATAGCAGCAAACTGAGCAGGTCACCAACATAGTGATGATAACTCTGAAAGGGAGAAAAAAGGAACCATCGTTAGAAAACCAGTGAACGATGCCAACCTCAAAGAATGGATTCTGTTCCCTTTCCACACGCATTTGCAAACTCCAGTACTGAACACCAACACGACGGTCCCGAATCCACACAGACAGTCCAGGGAGTGAAGCATGTCCTAGGATATAGCTGGTCAGCGTTTAAGTACATAATTAAAACTTGTATTTAATGCCACAGGTTAGATCAGGTTAAAAATCTGCAGTGACAATCTTTTTGTTTTGAGTGATATCCCACCGCTAGCCTTGGAGGGTGAGGTTTAGAAGAAGCGCTCTGGGAAGAATTCTGCTTCAGAAATGTTGAAATTTCAGCCCAGCAGGAAAGATGTTTGCTGTGCAAAACTGCAACCTGAATTCAATGCCCAGAAGCCATGTGAGGAAGGAGAGAGACAGACTTCTGAAAGCTGCCCTCGGACCTTCATTTGCACGCTGTGGCACATGTGAACCTTCTCCCTCTCAAGCGAATGTAAATATTTTCAATTTTTTGCACTGCACACGTGGAGTGGCACTTGAGTGTATGTGTTCGTGGGGGGTCAAGGGTGATGTCAGGAATCATCCTGATTCTTCTACCTCCTTATTGCTACGCTCTGAGGTTTCCCAGATTCTGTCTTCCAGGGCCAGAATTCCAGGCCACTGCCATATCTGCCTGAACTCAGGTCCTTTTGTTTGTGAGGAAAGGCTTTTTAACCCCTGAGCCATTCCCCCTCCCCCCAAGTAAACATTTTAAAAAGAGAGAAAGAACAAAGATAAGCAAATCTGCTCCTCCCCAGCAGGACTGTCACCTCCATTGTCTGCTCATGGGTCCTCCCCATTTTCACCTGCTATGGATCGATCTTGGGAGGCATCTCCCCCCAAGCTGACCTCCTCTTCCCACCCACTGCTAGCAACAAATTCATTTTGGCTGGGCTACCGTACTGCTGGCAGGCTCAAAACTTCCCTCCATCCTTTTGTTCTATCCACAATCACTCCGGTGTATCTTTCAGAACTGTTCCATCATGACATCACTCTCCAGCTTTCAGCAGACCTAATTTATTACCCACCAGAGTGCTCCACACCCCAGGACCGAACAAGATGATCTCCCAGAACCCAGGAGGACACGAAACTGGCTTATTTCTGCTCCTCCTCTGAAAGTGCCGTGCACGCCTTCCTGTGTCTAATCGACTGACACACTCACGTGTGCCACACATTTGCCTCAGTATCCAGAATGTAGCACCTACCCTGTCCCCACATTTACAGGGGTAGCGGGCAGGGGGAGAGGCGTAGACCAAACAACAAGGGAGGTGAACAACCTGATCTATCGCTAACAAGTCAAATGCTGGGCTATGCTGAGAGAAAATGAAGCAGGAGAGGAAGCCGGGAAATGCCAGGGAAAAGGCGGGGTGTCTGAAAAGCCTTGTCGGGAGACTGTAGTGCAGGCATGCAAGGAAGCCTAAGGGCTCCCAGCAAAGAAGCCACAAAGCCACGGGGAGCTGAGAGGGGCCCTTAGAGCTCAGAAGTAGAGGCTTGGAGGGCTCCAAGGAAGGAGTCTGACAAGATCTGGGTTGAAGCAGGTTAAGAGAAACTAAGGGAAAAGCAGACCAAGCCACGGAGGGAGTGCTGCAGTAATCTGGTGCATAAGGCAGCTGCAATGCAGGCCGAGAGCACTGGGCAGGCTGTGCACACATTCTAAAGGCTTGAACATATGTATTTATAAAGATTTGTGCTTCAAAGAGCAGCCTGGCAGCTACATAATAAAACTGAAGACACACAGAATCAACGGGCCCCTTCTGCAATCAGAGTCAATGACTGCAAGCTTGAGGTCAACCTCAGTGGAAAGGAGAGAGGGAGGGAGGGAAGGACAGGCTCATCTCTGCATCTTTTCCTTCCAACCCTTCGTTCCTGAAGGCACACAAGCTTCAGCATCGTGATCCCAAGCGTCCGCTCATCCATTCCTGGGTCCAGCTCAGCCGCCTCTCTCTGGGGCCTTCCCTCCCCAGAAGACAGCAGAGAGCAGAGACAGCAGAGCTGAGGCTCCCTTACATTGCCCACTTGGCAGCACCAGGAAACTCTCTCAAGACAGCTGCTACTCAGGAGCTTCGAGCCCAAGTACAACAGAAATGAAGAATCACAATGACTGCTATTTTATTTTCAAGCAGCTAAGCAAAAATGGGGAAAATGGGCATATACACATGCCATTTGCATGCATTCATAAAACATGGATCTAGAGTATGGAATATGGTTGAGCTTTCCAATTCGGCATGCTCTTTTGGAAAACTGGATTTGGCTGAACCCCCGGCACATTAATCCCTGTGCTTCTCCCTTGCTTTCCTGTGTTTTGGGAAGATCCTGGCACTTTTAGGAGGTGGAGCCTTGATGGAGGAAGGCAGTCACAGGGGGTGGGTCTTGAGATTGATTAGCCCCACCCTCCTTGAGTGAGTTTGCTTTGAGCTGGCAGCAGCTCTCAGCCTCCATGATGGATGTATTAGGCCTCCTCTGGCTTCTGCCACAGCCGTATCTTTTCTGCCATAAAGGACTGTATCTCCCTCTGGAACCATAAGCTGAATAAATCTCCTTAAGTTGCTTCGCTTTGGGCCTCAGTGTCTCACACAGCAACAGAGAAAAGAGTAACTGGTGCAAGTGGGGTCCAGCAAGACAGCTCAATGGGGAAAGTAACGCGCCTAGAAAGGGGGTCCAGCAAGATGGCTCAGTGGAGAAAGTGGGGTCCAGCAAGAAGGCTAGCAGGAACAGGCACTTGCTGCCAGCCCTGAGAATTGAATGGAATCTCCAGAAGCCACCCAGAAGAGAACTAGCTCCCAAGCTTGTCCTCTGCTCTATGAACATGTGTTTATATGCACATGGGAGATGTGTATGTACGTGTGTGTGGGCGCGTGCACAAGTGTATGGAGGCCCGGGAGGGAGGGAATCATCCTCCATCATCCTTCCATCACTGTTGAGAGGCTGGATCTGACTCGCCAGCTGTCTCTGGGGATTCACAGGCTCTGCCCTCAGGGGCTAGAAATGCCACACCCATTTGGAATTTTATGGTCCTGTTGCTTGCATGACAAGTGCTTTTACCACTAAACCAAGATCCAGTGGGGGAAAACTTTTAGGAAAAAAAAGTGGAGTTCCTGGGTTTAAGTAACTGCTGCCCCCCCCAGATCCTCTACACCTCCCCCCTCAAACTCCCACCCAGCACCACACACACAAAAAAAGAAATTCACCAGAGGACATGGAGCTGCTCACTTCTTGCATATCTTTGTGTTCATGCACATATTTTTTTTAATTGCATTTTTTTTCCTGGAGGTAATGGGAACTACCAATTCAGTACAAACATTCCACTTTACAATGAGGAAATGGAAACATGGAAAAAAATAAACAAAATTTCCAAGGTCACAGAGATCATCCACCCTGCAGCCGTGTTTCTCAACATATAATCATGTAGCTCGTTGGAGACACTGTTTTCAAGCCTGCTGGATCTTGCCAAGATCAGGAATGGCAAGGGCTGCAATGCAGGCTGCAATGGAGCCCAGATACTATATCACTTGCAGGTCAAACACTAGAGCCATTACACTAGGGCTAGAAGCTAGGTGCACACAGGAGTGGCAGCAGATCCAAGGATGGGGAAGGCAGGTCTTTAAAGGACCTGGCCTGCGCACGTTGTAAAGGCTTCTGTGAGAGCCATAGCAGAAAGGCAGAGACAGTGGCACAAAGAAGCATAAACAAAACAAAGAGTTGTCTTTAGCTGCAAGAGGAAAAAATGTCTAATTACACTGGGTTAATCTACATTGTTTTAATATCCCCAGCATTGTGTCACTACATCAACTATTGTAAGCTGGAGATTTAACCCCAATGTTACTGCTGCTCTGATACTTACAAACCATAGAAACTCACCTACCATTTTTTTTCCTTTAAAAAAAAAATATATATGTTTTAAACCAGTAAGATAGCTTTAGTAGTAGGCAAGGCAACTGGCTGGCAGACCTGGCAACGTGAGTTCGATTCCTGGAAGCCCAAATAATGGAAGGTGAGAACTGACTTTCAAAACGTGTCCTATAAAGTCTGCCCGTGTGCCGTGACATGCACATGCATGCTTGCACTGTCTCTCTCAAATAAATACATTTAAATGTGTATTTCACTTTAGGTTAGAACAGGTAGGGGAAAAAAAAAATCAGTCTGCTCCAGAGAGCAAAAGGGGCTCCAGAGAGCAAAAGGATTGGAAGTTTTACAATCCTTCAATGGCACTCAGAAGCCGCTACTCAATGTCAAGTGTTAAAGCAAGGGACGGTAGTTCTGACAGTCTATGACTTCAGATCAAGTGTCAGCACCACATGATCATGAGTTGAGGGAAAAGATGGGTGAAAATCAAAAGAGGAACTAGGAGAGAGGGAGCGCAAAGCGGCCCTGAGGATGAGGGCTGACTCCGGGCAGGGCAAGGCTACTTAGAAATCGAGGAAGCTGGATTTAACAAAGTCATCTTGAAAGGCGGAATACAAACCTTTCTTAGCCAATCACTGCAAACACTTGCTCCTGGAACAGCAGACGCGCCCTCCGAGAAAGGTATGACGCAGAGGTTCTAAGCAATACCTTCTGCTCCCCGGGATGGTCTTGCACGCCATCAGGCCTAACCCCATCTAGGTGGGGCCCACCAGGCGCACGGGCGGGCTCAGGACTGAACAAGCCTGTTCACAGCGCGGCTGCGAAGGCGCGGGGCAGCGAAAGCAGTGCTGGTTTATGACCTTTTTCTTGCAAGTTTGTGGTGGAGACGCGGCGACAGGCGGAGGGTCAGCGAGGAAGGGGGCCGAACCGCCTCTCCCTACCGCAGCCTGCCCACCCGGTCCCTGGGCAAACGCATCCCCCGCCCCCCCACCCCTCGTTTCCAGGAGGGTGAGCGTGGCGGCGACTCCAGGTCCGCGGGGCCCGCGCGCCCCCCGCCGTCCCGCGCGCCCCCGGCCGCCCCGCGCGCCCCCCGCCGCCCCGCCCGCCGCCGCGGCCTGCACGGCCCGCCGCGTCCGGGCCTCGCGCGCTCACCCGCGGTTCGGGCCCTTGGGGATGAACCAGGGCACCAGGAGGCCCACGAAGCCCCAGAACACGCTCATCACGATCAGAGGCACCGTGAGGCCGTGGTACGCCATGCTCGCGCCGCCGCCGCCAGCTCCGTCCGCCGTCTCCCTGCGCTCCCACCCGGAAGTGTCAACCCCAGGCCACGTGACCGGCGTGCGCGAAGCCCCGCCCCGCGCCCCCACGTGACCGGCGCGGCCAACTCCGCCCCTTGGGCGAGGCCGCGCCCTCCACCTGGCTGATGGAGAGGCTGTGGCTCCTCCGAGGTTAGGTGCCAGCCATTAAGCGCTTTTAAAAATGCTTTTTAGGTATTGATTTATTTCATTTGAGAGAGAGAGGCACACTAGTGAGGGGCCACAGGACAACCCCAGAGCTACTAGCTTGTCCCCCACAAAGCTTTGTGATAAGCAGTTGGGCCCTTTTGGGCAAAGGGTTAGTTACAGCTTCGTGTTCGACAGGCCCATGGCGCTCAGCAGTCGTAAGGGGCTCCTCTGAGCTGCTGCGGACTCTGCAAGCTTTGCATGCTTGGCACTCGACGCTAGTCTGGGAACTGCTTGCAGTCGCTGACCCCCCTCAACAGTTTAAAGACCGAGAGAGGGGTGCGTGGATGGTGCGGCAGCACAGAGTATGTGGAAAGGAGGGGGTCCAGCTCAGATGATCTGATCCTCAAGGCAAGGGCTCTGTGCACCTTGCCAGGTGCTTTACAGAAGTTCCTCAGTCCCTCAGCAAGGGCACGCTCGCGGAGGAGGTGGGTCTACACCCTGGCCACACTGCACTGAAGGCAAAGGATGATGGGGCGCTGTGGGCGCTGCGGGCTCTGGGAGCACAGCGGGCTCTGCGGGCACTGCCATCACTGCAGGCACAGCGGGTGCTGCGGGCTCTCCTGCAGGTTCTGCATAGCTTCAAGGGAGGCAGGGAGAAGCAGGACAAATAAAGCAAGCAGTGTGGGGGGCGGGATGTTTTCACAGGCTCCTTCCTTGCTGGGAACGGCGGCGGGGGGGGGGGGGGGAGGGAGCAGCTCCTGCAAACCCCCTACCTTCTGGGTCTGTGAGTGTGACTGCCAGGTACCTGAGTCACACGTTTGTCCTCGTGGAGCCAGCTTGTTTCACGCACTATGATGTCTTCAAGATCCACCTATGCCGTGTGTCCAAATTTCCATCTTTAAAATTTTACTTCTTTTCTTTCGGTGTATAGTGTGTGTGTTTGTGCGACTGCAGGCATGGCATGTATTGTGGTGGTCAGACCTCTATTGCATCCTCACCCTGCACCGAGTTTGAAACAGGATCTCGCCTGGTGCTGCTGGTGACACCCATCTCCTGAGCACTGGCCTATAAACACCCCCAACTTCGCATGCATTCTGGGGATTTTTACTCAGGTTCTCAGATGGCATGTGCCATCTCCCAGCCCTACTCAGCCCTGCTTTTGACTTTTTTGAGACATGGTTTTTGCTATTACATAACCCAGAGTGACCAACTTGCCATTCTCCTATCTCCAACTCCTGAGTGCTTGGATTACAGCTCCTTTGGAATAATATTCCATTGTGCATATGTACCACATTTCCTTGATGCTGCCATCCATTGGTGGACATTAGGTTGTTTGCTTTCCAGTCCCATCCTGTTTGCTTTCATATGCTCCGTGTATTTGTGTATCAACCAGAAGTTCCCCCTATCAATTAAACACCCTAAACCACCTTCTTCCACTGCCATTCAGCGACCCAGGAACGCGCAAATTACATCTGCTGTCCAAGTGTTTAAAGTCAGCGCATGGCTACAGTTGCCTGGATTCTGCCAGCAGATTAGGAGGACAGCTCTCCCCTAATTAGTGTGAGGCTGAATTTCCTTCCCCTACTTCAGAGCAATGTCCTGCAACAGGCTGAATACACAAGCATTGTGAAATCCATTGTCACTTATTTAGCCGCTTATTTTGCAAGAATGTAGCACAATGTCGCTCTTTCTGATATGCTTTTGCTTGTTCCTAGATATTTCCCATTAAAAGTTACTTATGTTTTTATGCTAACATGTTCAGGGGTCATTACTGATTTACTTTGTTTAAATGTCTATGCAAGTGAATTAGTTTTATTTTCAATTATTAACTTGAAAGGGGGAAGAAATTACTTTGAAAAAGAAAGATGGTGAGAGGATGACTGCATGCTGTGGCCCATGGAAGGAAGTCAGAAACCTTACTTCAGAAGTCAGTTCTCTCTTTCCACCCTGTGGGCTTCTGGGATTGAACTCAGGTCCCCCAGTTTGGAGCAGATGCCTTACCCACTGAACTACCTCTCCGATCCTGCTACTTGCTTTCTTATTTGCTGTTTAATTTTCGTGTTGGAGAGGATGTTCAGGGTTTGTGCGTACTATGCGTAAGTAACTTCAAGGCGGTACTGGGAATTGAACCTTGGACCTCACATATGTCAGGCAAGTTTCCCACTAGTGAGCTGTATTGCCAGCCCCACATGGCTATTTTTAATACATAAATAAATAATAAATAGGGCTGGAGAGGTGGCTCAGGGGTTAAGCCTCCGCCTTGCAGGCGGAAGGTACTGAGTTCGGATCCCAGATCCCACGTATAGACGCCAGGCGGAAGCGGGGGCGGCCTGCACTTCTGGTCCTGGTAGGGCGGAGCCTGTGAATCCCGGGGCAGAAGGAGGTGGAGGCGTCCATGGTGGTTCGCGAATTCGTCCGTGGTTCTACATATACACAGACACACACACAGACACACACGCGCACACACATACACACGCACATGCGCACAGTTGAATAATAAATAATAATAATAAAAAAAGAAGCCAGAAAAATAAATAAATAAATAAATAAATAAATAATAAATAAAATAAAGATGCCTTACTTTCATATTTCATTGCCATACTAAATACATGACCCACATAATTCAGTGGAACAAGAGGATTTTATACATGCTCACCATTCAGATTACTGTCCATTGTGGACATGTGTGCTTGTGTGTGTGTGTGTGTGTGTGTGTGTGTGTGTGTGTGCGTGTGCATGTGCATGCATGTGCATATGTGTGTGCTCGCCACATTGTATCCATAGGAAGAACTGAGAGGGGCAAGGACTAATGCATACCTTTTGCCTGTCCTCAGCTTGCCAACCAGCTCTTCCTGCATTTTCTCCACCTGCCTGCGGAGTGGTCCCACTCACCATGGGCTGCAGGCTTCTTCAAAGGTTTGCCTTAACTGAATAATTTTTCACAGATGTGCCTAAAAGCTTTGTTCTCAATTGTCAAGTTGACAACCAAAACTAGCTGCAACAGATATCATAATTTTAATTTCCGAGAGTGAATATTAATACACTACATAAATGTAATTTCCTTAGGTCCTAAATATTTTTGCTTGTTTGAGAAGCCCAAGCTACACACACGCACACGCACATGCATGCTTGTACGCACACACAGATGTACACATACGCACACAAACATGCACATATACAGATGCACATGTGCATACACACACATACCCATATGCATACACATGCACACACACACAAGCAGCACATACACACTACCAGCAAGCATGAAGACAGCCAGCTACACCACCAGTGAGAGTGTCACTCCCAGGTGAGGTTGCGGGGATCTTAGAGAACAGCGGCAGGTGTGGAGCTGAGCAGGAAAAAGGGGCTCGGGTCTTCTGCAAGGTTTTTCCTGCTCCTGCTTGTGATCACATCTGCTTCTCTTTTGTTTTTCCCAGGCTTGCTTTGCCCAAGCTCAGCAGTTTCTTATCACCAGGCTGGCAACTAAAAATAGTACCAGAATTGTGGGTGGCCTCTGGGGGTAAGGAGGGATAAAAGGCCAGACCCCACTACACCTCGTTGGTGCCTCAGTTTCTGAGCCCCTTCCCTCTCCCCAAAGGGAGCTTTGATGTTCACTTCACAATAAAGCTCTGAAACTTTTTTCTGGGCCAAAGAGATGGCTCAGGGATTAAGTCTCTGTCTCGAAAGCAAAAAAATAACTAACTAAATAAAGCGAAAATGAAACTTCTACTTTTTCTGGACTTGGTTCTTATCTCTGCCTGGAACAGGCCAGAATTTGCTTGCTTTGGGGAACAAGTTGAGGTTCACCACTACTGAAACAGCTGAATCGTCCATTCCAGGCACCAGCCATCCACAAGTCCACCCACCAGTGGTTTTCAGGCTCCTCTTCTGTGGCACCAGAGCTACGGCTGCCTCTTCATTAAGAAACCACGATGTAGCTACGCTCCTTGAGAAAAACTTTCTCCTTTGCTCCTGCAGATAAATGCACGGCTGATGTTCTTTAAAAGATAATCCATCTAATTTTCTGAGCTCTCTGCCCCTGCTTGCATCTGGCAACTCTACAAACTGAATCTTGTGGAAACTAACTTTTAGACAACTTTTGAAGTCCTAAAATAAATGGTAGAAACCGAAGGAAAAACTGTGTGTATGTATGTGTTGCATGTGGATGGATGTGCATGTGTGTGCAGGTATGTGTACAAGAGGACACTTGAGAGTGTGTGACCCAAGGACATCAGGAATCATCCCGGATTCTTCTTCCATCTTTGCTTTACTCTGGCTTTCCCAGGCTCTGTCTTCCAGGTTGGAAGTACAGGCTACAGCCATATCTACCTGACATTTTTACCTGGGATCTGGGGATCCCTTCTAGGTTCTTTGGCTTGTGAAGCAAAGGCTTAACCCCCATGCCATCTCCCCAGCCCCTGAAGGAAAAACTCAAGTTTGGAATGCAAAGCACAGCACTTACTTACTGGTTAAACCCTGACTGTACTCAACAGACACTTAGCTCAACATGGTAATTAACTGCACAGCTGTTGTGGGGTTTTATAAGCTATGTGCATATTTTACATACATGCATATTCATAGTTTCCTATATATATATTGATCAACTTGGCATGGATTTAAGAATTACAGAAAGTTCGAGTGATGCACACCCCTCCCTCGGGATACTAGGTGGTTATAAATGCAAACACCAGGCTCCTAGTCAGGCAAGCTTTGGCATAGTGAACTTAGTGACCTGAAGAGGGATCCTGGGGGTACCTCCCCCCTAGTGTTTAACTTTCACCCTAACTAACAACACATGTTTAAAAGCATGAGTAATGTGCCCGTCCACAAAGTACCTCCCTCTCATGAATATACATGAGCCTCTTCTATGAAAATCCTCTATCTTCCTGTTTCAGATACAGTCACCTTAATTTTCATAAGCTTAAAGATGGGCACTGCTCTGGGAAAACTGGATATCCATTCTTAGAAAAATAAAGCTAGATCTTTTATTTATTTATTTATTTATTTATTTATTTTAACATTTTTTATTATTATTTCCGCTCATACAAACTTAGTAGGTACACCGGTTCCCTCCCTCCCTCCTCCTCCCCCTGACCCCCCTGCTCCCCCTCCCCTCACCCCTCCCTCCCCATGCCCCAGTGCCTCACCCCCCAAACCCCAGAGAATCCTTTAATGTACCTGCCAGACTCTCCTCTGGGCCCTTTTCTTCGATGACGTACAAGGACCCAGTGGCATTTCCCTGAACCCTTTCCTGTGTTCCCTTTAAGCATAGGAACACTACTGTGGCTGTCAATCCCTTGCCTCCAAGGATCCTAGTGCCTTTAGCAAATGCTAGACTTTGTGGGGTCAATAGTGTGTGGGACATTGCGCAGGGCATGCAAAGTCCTATTATGATTGCTTCGGCCCTAACTTGTGTGGCGTATCTTGCAAATCATTGCTCCTCCCATCCTTGTGCTCTTACAATCTTACCGCCCCCTCTTCCGCAAATTTCCCTGAGCTTCAGGATGGGGAGAGATTAGGCTGTAAAGCCAGATCTTTATCTGTCACTCTGCACAAAAATCAATGTCAAGTGGATCAAAAGCCTTTATGCCAAGCCGGAAACTTCTAGAGGACAGAGGGAGGAGTACACTTCAAGAGATAAACTTAGGCGAGAACTTTCTAAATAGACCCCATTTGCACAGGAATTAAGGCCAACAATTGACACATAGAACTCACAAAATTATAAAACTTCTGTTTAGGGGCTGGAGAGATGGCTCAGGGGTTAAGACTCTGCCTCGAAAGCAGAAGGACCTGAGTTCGGATCCTGAATCCTATGTAAAAATGTCAGGAGGAAATGGCATCGGCCTCCACTCTGGAAGGCGGAGCCTGGGAAATCCCAAATGAAAGCAAACAGGAGGTAGAGCAATAGGATAATTCCTACAGTCATCCTCGGCCTCCACAGGCATAGCCCTCTGATACACACACATACACACACACACACACACACACACACACACACACACACACGTGCACACACAAGAAAAGAAAAGCTTCTTATAGCAAAAGAAAGTGTTAAACAAAAAGGCAGTCTACAGAATGGGAGAAAATCATTGCCATTTATACATTTGAGAGATTAGTGTTCAGAATATATAACTTTAAAAATTAAATACCAGTAAATCAAACGACTTAGTTAAAAAAAAATGGACTACTGACCTAAACAACAAGTTCTCTCAGAAAAAATACAAATATCTAAGAAATATCTTTTAAAAATATTCATATCCTTAGTAATCAAGAAAATGCAAATCAAAATTGCTGCAAGCATCTAGCTTACCCTAGTCAGAATGGCTAAGATTGAAAAAACAAACAACAAATGTTGACAAGGATGGGGGAATCCTCATCTTCTTTTGGTGAGAATGTAAACTAGTGCATGGGAAGTCAGTGCGGAGATTCTCAAAAAACTAAAAAATAGAGCTACCTATGTCCTAGCTATACCACTTCTGGACATATTCCAAAAGGACTCTATGTCGCACCATAAACATGCATATCAAGTAGCAATAGCAGTAGCAAGGGAACTGAACCAGCCTAGATGCCCACCAATGATAAGAGGATAATGTGGTACATATACAATGGAATATCACTCACCTATTAAGAAAGATGAAATCACGACATAATGGATAGAATTGGAAAAAATTATTCTGAGTGAGATAACTCAGCCCAAGAAGCACAAATGTAACTTTCTCTCATCTACAGATACTAACACGAAACCTCTAGGTTTGGGCAGATAGAAACCTGTAGCCCAGGAGCTCTGCTTGGCAGTAGTTGGTGGCTGGTTGAGAACAGATGGACTGTGGTTTGCTCAGTCCACACAGGACATCCAACCCCTACCCTCAAGGATCGGGGAATAATTTTAATCTATTTTATACTTTTTCTTTCTTTTGTGCATGCAGTTGTGTGTGTGTGTGTGTGCGTGTGCGTGTGTGTGTGCGTGTGTGTGTAGGATGTAGGCACATGTGGGTGTAGAAGAGGGCACTGTATATGCCTGTGGGGGTCCAAGGGTGACTTCAGAAATCATTCTGAATTGTTCTACCTTCTTTCTGCTTTGTTCTGGGGTTTCCCAGGCTCCGCCTTCCAGGGCTGCTGCCACTTCCAACCAGCATTTTTTTTTTCCTGGGATCTGGGGATCAGAACACAGGTCCTTTTGCTTGCAAACAAAGGCTTTCACTATTGAGCCATCTTCCTAGCCCCAGGCTGCTAGTTTTCTAAGTTAGCTCAGAAAGGGTCACTTGTAAAAGTCTAGATGGTAGGATGCTGGCTTGGCCCAGGAGCTGTGAGGCTTGGTTCTGCCAAGCTGGACACAGCAGCTAGGAGGCCAGCAGGCATGGGCTGCCTGACCTGGAAGGAAGCAGCTTGGGGGAGTCAGGGGCCTGGAGAGGACCAGTCCCTGTCACCAAGTCAGCAAACATTCTCCTTCCTACTCCTTGTGGGAACTGTAGGGCTCTCTTGACGCAGTCACTGGTACTATATTGCTCCACGAGTACACATTCAAAACTGATAGAGGAGATGGAGACGATGGTTGTTGCAGTTCGCCTGCATGGTTGCTGATAAATCACCATCGAACGGCTAAGGAAGAGGGGGTTTATTTTCTCTTATGATTACTGGTTACAGTTCTTAGTCCAGCTTGACGGGAGAGCATGCACATACAGCTGAGAGAGGGACAATCCTTACTTGCCAGACCAGCATGTCTGGCCAAGTGTACAGAAGGATGCCAACTTCCTCAACCAGCTCTCAGTATTTTATTCACCTGCTCAGGGCCTAGTCCCACTCACCATAAGCTGGACCTTCCCCATCAGCTAGACAATCTCTTGCAGGTTTGCTCTGGGCTTAACTCAATCACTAATTCTCTACAAATGTGCCCAGAGCTCAAACCTTCAACTGTCAAGTTGATACCCATGCCTAACTATGACAGTGGTTTTCATTCATGAAACAATGCAGGTACCATTCAAAATTAGGAACCAGCTCCGATTTTTATTCACAAAATTACTCATCGCAATTGCAAAAGGAGATTTACAGGGAGACTGATTAGTAACAGAGTAGGTGCACAGAGAAATCCGCTGGAGCCAGAGGAGGCGTGGCTTTCACTGACAGCTGAACTTACTCTTCCAGGTTCTACAGGGGCTCCTTGTGGGGACTTGGCTTTGTGTTCTTCTCCCCCACTCCCCTTTGTCCTTTTAATCTGAGTACTACCACCTGATAAGAGTGATGGAACAGATCTTTAATGGAAGAACGTGTGAGTATCACTACCCAGAGCAACAGTGTCCCTTCCAATGCAGCAGCGTAGCTGCCCCCTGCTCGCCAGCCCCCTGCTCACCACCACCCTGCCAGCCAGCCTCCTGCCAGTCTCCCCTCCTCCAGCACCCCAGGTGCTCAGTCAGGGACATGACAGTCGGGGATGGAAAATTTGCTCATTATTCTGGACTGGCAAGATGCATTGGATGCATTGCCTAGAAAAAGTCTGCATTCCTACCAGCTTCTAGGCAGCACCCATCCCTAAGCACTCGGTTCAGATCCGAAACTCAGGAAGGAGACAAAGAGCCGACCAGACAGTATCTACGGGGATGCAAAGGCAAAGTGGCGTGTCTTGCTGGGGGCCGAGAGAGAAGAGATACTGTGCTTGCTATCCCCAGGCTCTGTCTAGCGCAGCCCACTTGCCATGAACGTGAGCACATGCCTCATCCTTATCCGACCATGTTGTTCAACAAGGTCCGGCATGAGAGAAAATGGCTTCAGGAAGCATTTTCTGGAAAAAGGACATGGCGTTATTTAAAATAAATGTGATATATGTGGGGGTCGTCAGGCCTAAAGCCTGCTTTCTGGAAAACGACACATTAACATCTAAATGGGCAGTTGCTAGGTGCTAGGGGCCCCTCCCTATGTAAATTAAGTTTGCCTCTGGCAAGAGAATTCCTTCCTCTAGGAACTGGGTTTGCCTCCTATCTGTGCTTAGACGCCCCCCTCCCCCACTGGCTAGGTTATAGTTCCTTCCCCATACATTTGACGTTAATACATAAACCAGGTAACTCTGCTTTGAGGCATTCAATGTCTGTTTCCTTTTAACAACTAAGTGTCAAAAAAAAAATTTTTTTTTACTTTACTTGGAGATGTCATCTGCTCCCACACAAACAAGTAAAAGTCACTTCTGCCCTTCCTTTGTTAACTGAAATGAATATGTTTTACATAATCTTGTAAAGAATTTGGTCCTGCTTTTCTTTGATGTTTTCCCTATAGGCATAGAGACACATTCTTTGCCCTCTACCCTAGATTTTCTTATAAAAACTCTGCTAAATTTTCAATAGATGAGTTCAGATTCACTCAGCCCGGAGCTGGGTGTCTGCTGACCTCCATCCGCTGACTCCTTGTCCACCTAGTGGGATTCTTGGATCCAGGCTATAGCCGGACTGTAGCAGACAGACATCATGAAGGATCCCAACACTAAACTACTGCACCAACAAGCCTGCCTACCCCTGTGACCTCGCCTTGCCCTCTTGTGCAGCACACAAGGCTCTCAGCTGCCTTGCTGGAGTGTATGCCCACGTGGATGGTTGTGCCATTTGCCCCCTCACGCTGGACCACTCCATGTGGATAACGCGTCACTTTCTGCACACTTGGACTTCCTTGCTGATTTGCTGACCTTTGCGGTGACCTTGAACCACCTCCCACAGCACAGTGTGAGGAAGCTGTCAGGAGCGAGCAGGCTAAATGCACAACCTTCCAACTGGAACCCGTTCGTCCCGGCAGTTGGTAGCCAGCAGATGTTTGTGCTATCCATGCCCTGCATGGTTGGTCATGTGGAAATTCTTCCGCAGGTATGACGTGGAGAGTGAGTGGCACAGAGCTTGAAAGCCTGGCTGTGGACTGAGGAGCGGAACGGGAGCTGGAAGGAACTGTAGGGCGCTGAGATCAGGAATTCCCCAACTTGCTAGTGAAACACAAGATCCTCCAAGATTGCAACACCAGGGAATTTGCTTTTCTCCCTTAAATAAGGCCTGAGCTTGCTAGCTGATGGTTTCAGTCAGCCTGCCTCCCTGTCAGCTTTGCGAACCCCCCTTTCTAGGACATGTGTAACAGGAAAAACCCAAGAGAGCAGAATGTACCTCTTCACCCTATCTCTGAACACCTCTTAATTCCTGTGGCATGCTAACTTGCCCCAACATAACCCTCAGCCCTCAGAGTCCCTGTGTCCAGGAAGATACACAAACAGTTCACTTTATCTCATTTTAGTCTCTAAGATTATGGTTCTCTGGGGAAGAGACATCTGGGGCTGCATCTGGCAGTCTTGCTTGTTGGGATGGAGCGGCTGTGCTACTGCCTCCAGCGGCCAGAAGTCAAGGGTGCTGTAACCACAAGATAGCTGTCGCCGAAACTGTAGTGAGGAGGCCAACAAGCCCCTTGTAAAACCGTGACACCCTCAGCATTGAACTAAGAAGTATCTCTCTGCACAATGGAGAGTTCGTAATGCGGAGAATCACAGCTGGCCAAACTACAAAGCAAAGGAGAGTGTGGACAGCTCCATCCTAATCAAGACACAAGTATCTTAAACACCCCATCTCAAGGCTCAGGGGATCTTGCAGAAGAGAAGGTGGCAGGAATGTAGGAATCGGAAGATGGGTGGAGGTAATGACTAACAGTAGCCCTGGATCACATCAAGGACTCAGCGCAAGGGTGTCTCCTTCCACTAGAGTGCTACAAGAGCTGGCGCTTTAAGATGTCCCTGGGGAACAGGGAGATCTCACAGACACCACACTACCCAGAAAGAGTATAGGACAGGTGCTGGGCAAGAGGAAGGAGGGGGTGCCCCTATGTTACCCACCAGTGGATCATTTTCTCCCTGGTGTGGGTTCAGGTGGTTCTGGATGACACACACCCAAATGACCCCTCAGCTAGGGAGACAGAGAGTGAGGGAAACTGGTGGGAAGAATGGGTGGGAAGGGACCGGTGGGGGCAGTAGTACATACATTCATTCTTAATATTTTTAAAAAATAAAAATAAGAAAGAGAAAATGTCATAGCTCAACCCATGATTTTGTGTGTTAAACTTCTTTTAAACTTGTAGAGCAGGGTTGGAGAGGTGGCTCAGGGGTTAAGCCTCTGCCTTGCAGGTGGATCCTAGACCCACGTATAGACGCCAGGAGGAAGCGCAGGCGGCCTGCGTTTCTGGTCCTGGTAGGGCGGAGCCTGTGAATCCCGGGGCAGAGTAAACAAGGAGGAGATGGAGGCGTCCATGGTGGTTCAGGAATTCGCCCGTGGTTCTACACACACACACACACACACACACACACGCACGCACGCACGCACACACACACGCACGCACAATTGAATAAAAAAAAAACTTGTAAAGCAAGATGTGACTCCCAAGCAGTAGGCATGTGATCAGTTTCGTTCAGTGTCCAAAACAGTGCCTGCTAAGTGCATCCCACGCCTTGTCGAATCTTCCCTCATGTCTTGTGCTCTATACTCTAATCACAGAGCACAGAGGACTGGCCCTTTCCCACGTAGGCTTTGAGCTTTTCAGCTTGACACTCCCAGCACCATTATCACTCGGCAGGTCACTGTGCGCCTGTCCCATTAAACTCAGGGGCCCAATAAACTGTGCTTCCCGTGACACTTCTGCAAAAACTGGCTCAGGAACCACGCTTAGGGGTTACCTAGCAAACTAAAAGCCAACGATTTTTGCTTTCCTGGCATATTATTTATTACTATTATTTTATCACTCAAAGTTCTGAATCAGTCCGGCTCATCTGGTGGCTCTGAGCCCAGCTCTGGTCTAGCAGGTCTGCAATTGCATAGCTTGCTGGGGTGCAGGGAGGTGCACTGACTTGTCCGGAGATCTCGGCATCCTTGCCAGTGGGCAGCGGGCGGACAGGGTAGTGTCGCAGCTCCTCGGAGAGCGGAGCAGACGCGCTCCTGCGGTGTGGGAGGGCCCCCGAAGTGGCGTTTATGGTTTTTGCTGCGACTGGAGGTCGTGAAGGTTGAGCTTCGTGGTGGTCGTTTGCAAAGAGCAACGGGACAGAAGGGAAGGGATGCCCGGCGGGCGCTAGGGCGCTGATGCCAAGTCTTCACCAGGTCGCTCCTCCCCACGCCCCCCGACGTGCTCCAAAGGGCCGCGTGGCCTCTGATACCACGGAGGTGCAGTTGTCAGCGGTGGGGCGGGGCTCGCTGCTTCTCCAGGGTGATAGCCAGGTGTCCCCACACGGTTACCATTTAAATGTAGCAAGGGCATGCACGTGGGAGGGATCCTCATCATTTACCTGTCCTGCGGAGAAGGCTGCCCCGCCCATCCAGGGTTTCCTTGCAATGCAAGCACAGAACTCACTAGCATCGAAATGGGACGTTGGGGAACAGGAAGAAGAACACGCCAACGTTAAGGCAGAAAAGTACTCGTCCCGCCTTAAGATTTCACATTACCACAATTAGGCCAAATCCTAAACTTGCTTGCCACAACACCCTGGGTATCCTTTTTAGGAGACCCCACCCCTCTCCGGCTCCCACACACAGCTGCTTGCAGACTTTCAGCGCCCGGCCAAGCCTGCTTTCTTGAGCCCTTCTTTGGACTCCATGTTTCTTCCTCACACAGCTTTCCTGCCTCATTTTTCTTTCAAACTAATGGAATAGTCCTCAACCTTCCTCTTTCCTATTTCCAATTTCTTTTTATCAATGAGACTTCTTAAAAAGGTGCAAAAGGGAACCTGGATTTCCCTGTGACACTTTTACCAGTAAGCCACACTCTCAACCCCCAAACCCTTTGCTGGCGCCTTTCAATAAGCAACTATGAATAGTTTCTCACAACTCCCAACATCTATCTTCTAGATTTTTACTCTGTGTGTGTGTGAAAGAGAGAGAAAGACAGAGAGAGAGAGAGAGAGAGAGAGAGAGAGAGAGAGAGAGAGAGAGGTGCTGTGTGTGCCTGTGGAGGCCCAAGGGTGATTTCGGAAATCATCCTGGATTGCTTTTTTTTTTTTTTTGCTTTGCTTTGCTTTGGGTTTTCCCAGCTTCCGTCTTCAGAAATGCAGGCTGAGGCCATTTCTGCCTGGTGTTTTTTACATAGGACTCAAAATCTGAACTCGTCCTTCTGCTTTCCAGGCAGAAGTTAACCTCTGAGCCATCTCTCCCTTTTTCCTTGCTACCCTTCATAAAGGAGTATGTAGAGGTACCTGCACATTTCTCTCCAGAATCGGGGAGAGAACAATGCTCAAAACCGGTTCATTAAATATTCATAGTGTTTGCGCATAACCTGTGTGCATTTTTCTGTATATTTAATGAGCTCTTGATAACTTGTAATACCTAGTACAATGCAAAGGCCACGTAAGCACTTATTAAACTATATTGCTTAGGAAATGAAAAGAAAATCTGTGCATGTTCAGTAACGATGAATGAACATTTTCTCCCACATATTTTCCACCTGCGTTGCCGGAATCTATGTGGAACCTGCACAGGTGAAGTCCTACTGTATACTGTATGAATGCTTTCCATACCACAGTACTTCTCCCAAATGCCATCACAATTAACAAGAAGTTCAAAATGCAAAATTTTGGATCTTCCCACAATTCATGCGGTTTTAACCCAAAATGGCAGAATTAATTTAAATTGAATTTAACTTGGTGATGCCTCGCATATATTAGGCACACCATACTGAATTACATCCTCTGCCTCATTCATATTAAGCACATCATACTGAATTACATCCTCTGTCCCTCAAATCTGAATTTTTACAAGCATTCTTCCTCTCCCCTCTGCCAAAGACTTTGAGTAGCACAAGTGTTTGTACATCGTTTTGAACAAAGGACCACCTGGCTTCAGCTGGCAATGTCACATCTGGTCCCAAGTACCTCCTCCAGTTTCAAGACTTTGGGAAACTGCATTGGGGGGGTCTTCATATGGCAGTTAGTTCTCAACCTGACACTTGAGAACGGAGCCTTTAGGTACACCTATGACAAATTATTTGGTTAAGGCAAACTGCGCGCCTCTATGAGATGATCTAATTGATGGGAAGAGCCACCCGTGCTGAGTGGGAGGGACCATTCCCTGGCAGGTGGGTAAAATGGAGGGAGAACTAGAAGGTAGAAGGTAGGCATTTTACCTTCCCCCCTCTCAACCCTCAGCACCTGCTAACTTCTCCCTGCAAAGATGAATTGTAACTGGAGTCATGAGCATGAATGAAAATTCCATTCCCCTAAATTGTGTGTGATTTGTACATTACAGTGGTGGAAAGTTGAACCATAGACTTCTCACTTGTAAATGAACCGTAGACTACTCACCTGTAAATGGGGAATGTGTGTGTGTGTGTGGGGGGGTGAGTTTAGCTGCCTCCTAGGGCTGTCTTGAAGACTAGATGAGAACTAGAGTGTTCAGAACCTTCTCTGCATGCAGCATTCAGCGATGAGCAGACACAATTCCTTTTTTTTTTAAAACATTTTTATTATTTCCGCTCATACAAACTTAGTAGGTACACCAGTTCCCTCCCCCCCTCCTCCTCCCCCCGACCCCCCTGCTCCCCCTCCCCTCACCCCTCTCTCCCCCTCCCCCAGTGCCTCCCTCCCAATTCCCGTAGAATCCTTTAATGTGCCTGCCAGTCTCTCCTCTGGGCCCTCCTCTCCGATGACATACAAAGACCTGGTGGCATTCCCCTGAATCCTATCCTGTGTTCCCCTTAAGCATAGGAACACTACTGTGGCTGTCAATCCCTTGCCTCCAAGGATCCTAGTGCCTTTAGCAAATGCTAGACTTTGTGGGGTCAATAGTGTGTTGGACATTGCGCAGGGCATGCAAAGTCCAATTATGATTGCTTCAGGCCTAACTTGTGTGGAGTATCTTGCAAATCATTGCTCCTCCCATCCTTGTGCTCTCACAATCTTACCGCCCCCTCTTCCGCAAATTTCCCTGAGCTTCAGGATAGGGAGCGATTAGGCTGGCCTAGTACTAGGTGGTGGATATAGAGGAGCAGACACAATTCCTAATAAAAGCAGAGACAGTTCTTTGTGTGGGACTTGCTCCAAGATAGTCCTAAGGGCATTCAGGGTTCTAATACTTGGGGTGGAAGCTAGGGCCTCAGAGGTGTTAGGCCAGCGCTGTAACGGAGACCTACACTAAGACTGATATCTATCATTAATCCCCATAATGAACACTGTTAACTTTTGGGCCTGATGAAAACACGTGCAGTGCAGCACGCTGGAAGAGAGGTGTGCTGCCTTCATCTTCCTAAAAGGGGGAATGCTTTGCAAACACCCAGCTGGGGATGCTGAGCTGGCCGCGCTCCTTCCCTTTCCCGTCTCCTCCCACACCAGGTTGTGGCCTGCAGGTAGCGCGGGCGCCACCTGGCGGCCCAGCGGATTAAAGCACCCTGCCAAGTCCTGGCTGCAGCCGCGCTGTGCTGCAGACGCCCACTAAATGGGAGGTCCTTGTCCGGCACTATAGCCGCAGGGAGGAAGAGAGGGAAGGGAGAGAAAAGATGGATGGAGCAAGACAAGGGGCTTCAGGCTTCCGCTATTTTCCAGTTAGGGTCCCAAGGGCGAAGTAGTATTCGTTCGTTACCTCTAGTCCTTCAACTCATCCATTCACTCTGCATCGTGTGTGTGTGTGTGTGTGTGTGTGTGTGTGTGTGTGTGTTGGAGGGGAAGGAGAAGAAAAGGGCAGTTTCTTTCAATGGCCAGACAGGAGCAGGGGCCAGCTGTCTGCCCAGAGGAGTCAGAGGCTATCCTCAGCACTGTCCTTGCTATCCCTATGTCCCCTCCCAGGAGATTGGCTCCCTCGTTCCCTCATTGATCCCTCTGTTCATTGATGCCTCTGTTGCATGTTCATTTGCTAGCATTGGTCTATTCATCTCTAACATCCATTCCACTTGCTAATCTTTTATCTGGTGTTTACATGAAGCCAGCCACAAAGCTTAGTGAGGTACTCTTAACACTCACAGGGAAATTATTTTAATTTTTTTATTATTTATTCAATTGTGCATATGCATGTGTGCGTATGTGTGTGTATGTAAGTGTGTGTGTGTAGAACCATAGACAAATTCGGGAACTACTCCACCCTACCAGGACCAGAAATGCAGCCCCCCCCACTTCCGCCTGGCGTCTATACGTGGGGTCTAGGATACGAACTCCGCTGAGCCACCTCTCCAGCCCCCGGGAAATTATTTTAAAGGAAAGGACAGAGGCAAGACATTCCCTTTGCTTTAACTCTCTTCCCCCCATTTGCAGTTCTCTTTTGACACAGCTCCGGTAGTCTTAGAATTGAGGCAGAACCATGTGATTCTTCTCCACCCCGGAGGCAGAAAGGTCTAAGTTGGAATTCACCTGCTAGCTACGGGACCAAGCTGTTATTATTTCTTCCTGGCATGCAGAGAATTCTGTCAAGGGTGGGTCAGAAAAAGCTGCATGATCTCATTACTAGCTTGCAGAAAACAACTGTTGGGAGGGAAAAGGGTCTTTGGTGAGTGTCCTTTTACGCGTGCCCTCTCTCACGTCCTTGGGCTACTGTATCTATCTGCAGCAGCTTATGAATTCCCAGCAGATATTTTTATTATTATTATTGTTGTTGTTCTGACGCTGGCACTGAGCCTAGCTAGACCTCTACATTCTAGCACTGAGCTACGCCTTCAGCCCCAACCCAGTTTCTTAGGGACTTCTAATGGCCCGCCACACTATTCTGGCAACAATAATAATGATAATACTTACTGTGACATACAAGAATAAACGTGAACCACACACACCTCCTTATTTTGAGCCCTTCTATTCCGTCCTACTTTGTCCCAGGCTTCTCTTGGGGTCGACACCCATCTCTCCAAGCATCTGGGCCTCTCTTCTTGTGACATCCCTCTTCCACTGCCTCCTAGAAGGAATTCCGCCCAGACACCCCCCTCAGCCTATGGCTCCCCCTCTGTGGGTCTGCTCAGGACCCCTCATTCACAAACCTTTCATGAAGTCATCGTGAGCCACATCTGTGTAGAGATCATCAGAAAGGGCTGTTGAAAGAAGAAATTATACAACATGGCACTTATCCCTTTAATGTTGTGTCAATGTAAAACACAGCTGTCGATGTTCTGGCCCCGATCTAAGGATTTTTCCATGGAGAAACTATACTTTTAGACCTCTCTGTTTTCCAGAAAGAAACAGCCCAATCTAGCAGGTGCAGCTTTTTGGTTTCTTTCTTTCTTTTTTTTTTTTTTTATTCAATTGTGCGTGTATGCGTGTGTGTGTGCATGTAGAACCACGGACAAATTCGGAAACCACCATGGACGCCTCCACCTCCTCATTTACTCTGCCCCGGGATTCACAGGCTCCGCCCTACCAGGACCAGAAACGCTTCCGCCCGGTGTCTATACGTGGGGTCTAGGATCCGAACTCGGGACCTTCCGCCTGCAAGGCAGAGGCTTAACCTCTGAGCCACCTCTCCAGCCCCGCTTTTTGGTTTCTTCAGGTGGAGCAAGAACTTTTTTTTTTTTTATTAAAAATTTAATTATACATTTTAAAATTTTTTACCAGTTCCCTCCCTCCCCCCTCCTCCCCCTCCCCTTCCCCCAGTGCCTCCCCCCCAATTCCCAGAGAGTCCTTTATTGTGTACGCCTAACTCTCCATTGGGTCCTCCTCTCCGATGACATATAAGGACCCAGTGGCATTTCCATAAGCCCTTTCTCTTGTTCCTCTTAAGCATAAGATCACTACTATGGCTGTCAATCCCTTGCCTCCAGGGGTCTCGGTGCCCTTAACAGATGCTAGACTTTATGAGGGCAACAGTGCACTGGACATTGCGCAGGGCATGCAAAGTCCCATTATGATTGCTTTGGCCCCAACTATTGTTGAGAATCTTGCAAATCGTTGCTCCTCCCATCCTTTTGCTCTTACAATCTTACCGCCCCCTCTTCCGCAAATGTCCCTGAGCTCCAGGATGGGGAGAGATTAGGCTGTCCTAGTTCTATGTGATTGATATAGAGTCTCTGAAGTTCTGGATTGTGGTTTGTTGATTTTCTTTTGCAGTTTTGCTGCTCCTGAAATTCCCTTCACTCCATTCTGCTGGGCACTGTATGTCACCCCCTGGCCAGAGACAAAAAGCTGTTAAACTGGAGTCTTGTTGTAATAGCACATTCAAGGGTAGATGTAATAAGAGTAGGAAACCTCACTGAGGGAGGGGTCCATCACCCATTTGCAAAATGATTACTTTTTATCTGCTAGACTATATGCCCTCCCCTTCTGTTGAGATCAGGAAAGAACGTCTGTGAACTTAACCAGGTTTCTCATTACTTACTTGCAGACCTTGATGGAGGCCTATTTTCTCTGCTGTAACATGGTCTCCTCTCTCCTTGTTTCTGGTGTGGCCTGGAGCAAGAACTTAAAACACGAGGTAGCCTGTTGCCCCCACCTGGACCCCAGGAATCAGATGCTGAGAACCCCGAGGCTACAGGGCTAGAAAGCAGCAGCCCCCCTCCATTCTTCAGGAACCTAACAAAGAAACAACTTCATCCAAGGAGTCTTGACTTCCATGTCCCGTTGCAGCAGAATAGCCAACAAATTGTGAATATTTGACTGGGGTGGGGGGAGAGGCTGGTGGGACAGGCTCAGTGGTAAAGTACTTACCTAGTACCACTACCCACAACTACCAAGAAACTCAGTGTCTAGGGACAAATGGGAGAGAGCATCCTTTTTAGAAAATACTTCAACACAAGTAGGATCCTATGTGTGTAGACTTCCAATCTGGACAGTGGTGCTGTCTTACCCAAGGACCTTCAGTGACATGGCATTGAGGAGCCGATGTTCAAACTTGATCATAACAAGCTCATTTTATAGTCTTCCTCAGTCCTATTACAGACATAATCTGGTTAGGTAAAAAGCAACATTTTTTTTTTCTCGAAGGCCAATGGTTGATGTATGGTTAAGTCTTCTACAGGATTCTCTTGGTTCGACAGATCTTTTTGACTTCTGTAAAATTAAGTTTCATTCTCTTGACTCTCTAGTGTCACACAACCAAAACAGAAAGGGCCACACAGCAATGCTTCTGAAAATCAGCTTTTTAATAATCTATTTGAATCCAAGGACAGGGAACAAACTAAAACATATTTTTTCCCCTTGAAATTTTGCTTACAAGAATAACAGGTAGAGGTGTCTCTTCCATGGGAAACTGACATCCCTATGTCCACAGCATATTTTTTTTATTTAAAAAAATGCATGAAAGTGGAATTTCAACTCATGTGCATGCCACATACTGCCCGCCTGTCCCACCCTGACCCACCCTCCACAGGTGCACATAATCACACGCTGACTTCTTTCTGCAAATGCGGAAACAGAACGTCAAAAGAAAGAAAGAAATCCAGCCAAGTGGCCACTGAGACCAGAAATAACCAGAGCCGTGACACGCAACAGCAGCTTGTTCAATGTTAAAAGAGGAAGCTCTGCTAGTTGGAAGCAAAAATTACAAATGGCAGAGACTTGAGCTATCCATATAAAGACCATTAAAAGATCCTTCTGGAAACGCCCTTCATTACAAAAGTATGCCAGCACTCTTGGGAGACGTGAAACACAGCCAGGCTGCTCTTTACCGGGAAGGGAGGGTGCAGCTGAAATTCTCTGGGTGGAATTCATGCCTGGCCCACCGCCCCTCCCACGAGGACAGAAAGGGAAGGATGAAGGGGAACAGTAGGAATGGGGTCCACCTCAAGAGCAACTGGGGGAGACATAAGCCCTTCAGGAGTGGGGGATGGGTTGGCGTATAGTCAGTCAACAGGGTGCTCAGTGACCAGTGGGTCCTGAGTGGGCTGCACAGTTCCAATGCTTGGCACCCCTCAGGAGCCTGAGAATTGGGGGTGCACTGGGGAAAGGCTGGTTTGCTCTGCTTCCCCAGCTAAGGCCTTGGGACCGACCGTGGCCATATGGGAGAAGTCAGGACATGATCATTTGTGGGTTGTGGGGAAAAAATGCTTCCCATTCAGACTTAAGTGTGCAAACTGTGCGGTCCTCTGTGGATGACTCTGTGGATGACTCTCCGGTCATGCGGCCCATCCCCTGCCACAGCAGAGTGTGATGGTAGTGGGGGGGCCTTGGCAACGGGAACCAGCCCCTTCACCAAGAAATGCTGGTGCCACGCAGCGCAGCGGCTGAGGCACATTGGTGGAGGATTCAGAGGAACAAAGACAAGACAGAAAGGGGCACCTATGACCTGCCCCAGGACCAGGGTGGGCACATCTTGGTTTCCACGGCAGGGGTGGGGCAAGAGAGGCCCCTTGCTCAGCATGGCAAGAAGGGACAGGGCACAAGTGTGTTCCGGGTCAGGGCCAAATCTAGGGACTGGCCTGGGAAGTACCATGCTTCCTTCACTGGCAGTGCCAGGTGGCAGTACCTTTGAGCAGCTTGGTCCTGAGGCTACCTGGGGAGAAACCAAGCGGTTGGCGCGTCCAAATGGTGGGGTTGCGAGATTGTCAAAGCCTGGCTGGGAATTGGTCCGTGGGAATTCTGGGGTATTCCTCGAGACAGAAGGGGCTGTCCAGCCCTCCCGGAGGAAGGGGTTCCCAATATCCCTGGGGTGCTTCCCTTTGCCTGCCTCTGGTCTTGGAGCTCCGCGGGGAAAGGAACACGACTTCAGGCAGTGGAATTTATCGAAATGTGGGGAAAGAGGTAGCTGCGGAACCTTGAGCCACCCCCTTCCCCACCCACCTTCCCCACGCGCTGAGCCAGGCGGGCGTTGGAGGCGGGTTGTCAGTGCATCTTGCCCAGCTGGATTTTCTTCCAGGCCTCGGAGGCTGTAAAGATGCAGGAATCCAGAATGCCAGCCACGGTGAACGTCCCGCCAATGATGGCGCAGATCTGCAAGAGGGCGGGGAGTGGGGGGTGTGTGTGAGACACAGCTCAGTGCTGGCAGAAGCATGAGAGGATGAACTCTGGATATGTGTGTGCACACGTACCGCGCCATGACACCCACTCCTCACCCATCCATGGTACTTGGGGCTCAAAGAAAACCACATGCTGGATGAGGAATTCATTGGCAAAAGCAGACCATCAATAGCAACTCCCTTAATTCCCACATGTACCCTGTGAAGGAGGAAGAGGATGATTAGGCCCATTTCCCGGGTGCTGGATTACTCCCCAAAGTTCACCATGAGATTCTTTGGTTATTGGCTTTTTTTGAGAGACGGTTTCGTATCACCTAGTCTGTTCTCAAACTTGCCACATAATCAAGGATGACCTAGAACTCCTGATCTTCCTGCCTCCAGTCCCAAGCATTGGGATTACAGGTGTGCGCACGACACCCTCCTGCTCCTAAAGCAAGAAAGGCCCAGCCCACCTGATTTGCATGCAGCCTGACTGAGACCTGCTCCACTTTACTCTAGGCATGTCTGGACTGCCATTCTGTTGTTCAATTTTAACATAGGATTCAAGAAACCGCATGATATATTTTCACATTTCTCCACAAAACAGACCTTGTGTTAGGTGACCGTAGGCTAACATACATGTTCCGAACACTATGAAGCAGGCTGGACTAAGCCTCGGTGTTGGGTAAGTTAGCTGTAATAGGTCTATTTTTGATTCGTGGTGGTTTACATTCCTGATGGGGATGTGGGATGTAACTCTGAGGTAAGCCAGGAGCATCTGTCTGGGCTTTGAAATTATCTCGGCTCCACTTGAGACGTAACCGAACGGTTCTGTTTTACAAGTGTTCGGTGTCAGTCACTATCCTTCCGCTCGCTCTGTGTGCGGCTCTGGAGGCAGCATCCGTGGACAGCCAGCTGGTGACACAGGACCAGGAGCTGGGTGGGGGCAGCGCCTTAACGGATCAATTGGTGCCAAGTGGTGGGAGGCCAGGAGACACAGCGAAGGCGGGCGGGAGGGCGTGCTGCAGCCACTGCTGCTTATTTTTTGAATGGTATATTCATCGGATGAGCTCAGCAGAGCCCCGCCGGGTCCAGGACAGACAGAGGAGGTCTGTGTGGATGGCTTGGAAGTGGAGCAGCTGGCATTCCAGTAATAACAACCTAGGAAACCCGAGCAGCCCCCCGAGGGCGTGACAGGAGAGGGGGCGCTGGGGGGTTATGGTGAAGTGTTTTGAAGCGGGCCAGGCCTCTCCCCAGCCTGGGCGCTCAGGATGCTCTTTTCGGGAGGATGACGGCAGGGGAGCTGGTTTATTTTGGAAGATGATGGGGATTTTATACCACAAAATGCTTTTAGAGCTTGGATCACAGGATAGGAAAGTATGACGTAAGTATAATGGAGCAAGCGCTAAAAAATACTCCCCTCCCCACAGGCATATGCATACACGTACGCACGCGCATAGCTAACACACGTGTACATACACGCACACGTCTACATTCATCCACATATAACCTGGAGCACAAATGCCCTTTTTAGAGCACAAATTCCTGTACTTGGCACCAGACAGAAGCCTTCTTCCATTGGCCCGGGGCAGCAGGAGGCAACACACACACTGGGGTACACAAGCAGATAGGGCCTGTGGGGAAACTGAGGCCCAGGGAACACGGAAGCCAAGCAAGTGGCCCAGAGTAAGTGACTGCCAGCCTCCAGGTTAAGGGGAGCTTCATCAATCCCGTGGCTGTCACTCCTCATGGCCATATGCTGGGCCCCAATTCCTACTGAACATCTGCTGAAGGAATTCTAGTGGCCTGCCCCCCTAGCTTTCATTACAGCGACCCCTTTGTTTCCAGGGGATACAAGACACCCAAAGGTCTCTGTAACTAGACACTGTCAAACCAGGTGTGCGTTGCTTCTCCTTATACTGTGTATATTTAACTTATAAATCAGACACAAGGGCTGGAGACATGGCTCAGGGGGTTAAGACTCTGTCTTGGAAACAGAAGGTTCTGAGTTCAGATTTCAAGCCTCATGTAAAGACACCAGGTGGAAAGGGCGGAGGCCTGCACTTCTTGCCTAAGTGGGCAGAACCTGGGAGATCCCAAAGTGAAGCAAAAAGGAGGGAGAAGCAATGTGGGGGTGATTCCCGAAGTCACCCTTGGTCCTCCACACGGACACATAGTGCTCCTTCTCTCTGTCTCACATACACACACACACACACACAAAATAAAATAAATATAATTTTTTAAAAAAGTTAGGCACAGTAAGAGACTAAGAATAATGAATAGGAAAATTGTATACTATAAATTATTTTAAAGTTATTTCTGAAAATCCTTCAGTATTTTCAGACTGAGATTGCTCCATGGCGATCAAGACTGAGGCAGCCATGGATTTGGAAGGATTAGGGAGAATGCGGTATCTCTCACGTCCTGGAGAGCAACTGGAATGAGGTGAATTGGGGTTACAAGGAGAGGGTCCTGGGATCACACGCGATCAGACACGACAGCCACCAGAGCTGAGGTGACCTCACACTGGAGTCACAGCTCTGTGCTGAGCTCAGGGCCTGCATGGGAAATGGGGGGGTGATGAAGTCACAGGCCAAACAGGGTCAGCCTGGCCTTCTCTCGGAGGCCCGCTCCACGTGAAGGTTGCAGGGGGTCCACAAAGGGACATGATGATGAAGCCCCAGGCAGCGCTGAACAGAGCCAAGGATAGCCCAGAGGGGGGGTCTGGCCATTCAACACCCCTTCCCCTATAGCAAGTTGCCCCAAATCAACATAAATGAATGAACGTGGAGCTAAAGTAGATGGCAGCCGGTGTAAGTTCCCAGATCATGGCTCTTTGTGTAGAAGTGCTGAGCGGTATGTGTGTATGTGTATGTGGGGGGGAACCAAACCTCTGTGGGGTGCAGACCCGAGGCAAGGAGGTGTACCTTTCCTCAATGCACGTGGCCGGGGGAGGTGGCAGGTGAGGTGCGGAGAGTTCACAGAGGCTTTGCCTGCAACCTGTGGGGACCGGCAGTGGCTCCACTACTGACTCAGCGTGGGACAGTCTCTCTGGCCTCTGCCTCTCACCCTGCTGATTCCATGCTGCAGAGATTCCATGCACTTAGTAGGTGTTCAGTAAGTGACACCTGCCCTCATGTCTCAGTCCCAACCATGTGGCTACATACAAGTACTTTTTTACACTTTAATCAGAAAAATGGGTACAATACCACTTCTTTCTCAGAGTTGCCTGTGTCTCAATTACCCTTCCCTTCCTGGCATTTGAGCAGAGGGCACAACAACAGAGGAGAAGGTGGGGAGACTTTTTGCCACTCTGCAGCTATCCAGCACCTAAACTACTAAGCAGCCAGGCCCAGAAGAGCACAGGGGTCTCCCTCCTGGCTGAGCCCCGCAGGCCAGGAATCCTTCCCATTTCACCAGTTAAGAAGCTCCTGGGGTCTGTCCCGTGTGGGTCCTATTGTGCGCTGTCTCCTTGTGCCCAAGGGAATGAAGGAAGCGTAAGTTAACTAGCACATAGTAGGTGCTCAAGACGTCTCATGATCTGGACACGGATGTGCCGGGCTGGGCGTGAGAATGGACAAGAGCAGAAAGGATGGGGGAGCGAGTTCCCACCCAGCTGACACAAAGGTGGTCTTAGAGGAGGGGAAACAGACAACCTTACCACTCCGTGCTGGGTCTTCAGACCCCCAAGCCTGGCCAGTGCCCCCTGGGGCTTACAAGGCGCTGAGCTGCCCGGAGAACCTGGTTGAGGTCTGTCCCAGCAGCGTGCCTGTGCCTCAGTTTCCTGGTTTTGAAACCTTAGGATCAGCGTGCCCATGAGCCCCTGCGAGCAGTGCATACACACCCCAGGACCGGCGCCCTTGGCTCTGCCATCACCAGGTCAGAGGGAGAAGGGGGGGAGGGAGCCTTCCTGTCCGGATCGGGGAGAGAAGGCCAACCCTGCGCAGTGCCTGCCACTTTGCTGTCAGCAGCCACGGCCCCAAAGGTAAAAGCAGGACAGCTGCTCCAGGCCTGGGCCCCAGGGCGGCTGAGAAGCCATTTAAGTGGCATTCATCAGCAGTCATCACGGATGACGTGTGGCCCGGCAAGTGTCTGTTTCCGAGCCCCGTGGTTAGGGGAGGCCCCGGCTCGGCTGAGTTCTGGCTCTTTCTCCAGTGCCCACAGTCGCTGCATCAGGCAGCCCTGCGGCGGGAGACCCGGGGCGAGCACATCTGGGTGGAAGCAGCTCTGTGATTCGGACCAGAAAGGCTGCTTTCGCTCTCTGAGCCTCAGTTTCTCTCACCTAAGAAATGGGGTGGCCGTGAGGGCCCTGGGACGGTGACTGCCAGGAACCGCTCAGCTCCTTTCCTCAGGCGCGGTTTCCCGGTGGCTGGAAAAGGCAGAGTCAGAGCAAATCAATAATGAATGGCGCCTCCTCGGATGCTGCCGGTGGCAGACAGGCTGGAGCCGGGGATGAGAGCAGCTGTGTCTCTGAGGCTCAGGGGAGGCCATTGCGAAGGGAGTCTGGGACCAGGTCCTGGAGCTGGCGGTGAAGATTCTGGGGCTGGGGGTGCAGATCCTGGAGCTGGGGATGCATGAGGGACACGGATGGAGGTCTCAGGTCATGCCTGCTCCCTCAGCCCTCAACTCAGGGGTCTTGGGGAGAACTATCCACCCTCTACCAAAAACTCCCCCTGGTTGAACACCCACTATGGCCTGGGTCAGCGCATTTTGTGAGGGGAAAGGAGGGCATTAAGGCCACACAGCCACCCCTAGTTTGGAGGGTCTTTGCCTTGCTTCCACCAACAGCAAATATTCTCAAACCAGGAACCCCTGGTGTAGAGTTCAGGAAGTTAGAGGCTGCGGATCTGGAAACAAGAGGGGTCCACCATCTGGTGTTCCCCCCAACCCCACAGAGCCAAGCTCCAGGGGAGCGCTGTGTCGCTCAGACCCGCGCCCCTCTGTCGGTCCCCGCACAAGGCCTCTGGAGTTAGCACGGGAGCTGAACCCCAAGCTTCCACACATTCCAGCCACAAATCATGGACTTGGGTTTTTCTCTGTCCCGTGGACAACAGCACCGGCAGTGGAGGGGAAGGACCAAGGTGCTCCCCCCATATTTCATCTGCCAGCACTGAGCAGGTCTGCAGATGCGAGAGGACGGAGGCCCAGCCTTCGTGCTGCTCCAGAGAAGGCAGAAGCAGGCCGAGAAGAACACAGGCAGGCGCGGGAGCCTCCGGAAGCTTCCCTCAGCCCGACAGCAAGGCGCCCTTTTCTCAACTCCCTTTGTGGGGGACACGGGCTTGTTCTGTGTGTGTCCCTGTGACCGAGGCCAGCCCCACCTCGGGTGTGTTGCTCAGGTGCTGCTGACCTTGTTTGCAGACAGCATCTCTCACTGGCCTGTAACTCACCAGGTAGGCCAGCCAGTGAGCCGCAGGCAGCCACGCGAGTCGCCCTCCCAAGCGTCTACCACGCAGCTGCCTCTTTGTCAGCAGGCGCCTTTCCGCTGAGCTACCTCACTGGCCCCACACCTGCCTTTTTAAAAACACAGATTGTGGGGTTCCATCTCGGGTCTTCATATGGCATGGCAAGCACTTTTTCAACTGAGCGAACTCCCCAGCCCCGTTTCCTCATTTTAAAAAAAGGGCTAGGGAGGAGCACTCAGCCTCCCACGTGCTAAGCCTGGCACTACATCCCAACCCTCCAAGCCCATTCTCTCTGCTTCCCCAGCGAACGCTACCCTCTGTTCCTGGAAAGGTTTACAGAAACACAAAAGGACCAAAGAGAATCAGACACAGGCAGGAAAACTTGCAACATGCAAACTATCAGCCAACCAGCCTGAGGCGGGCAGCTGACTGTTCTTGTCTTTCCATGGTCACAAAAGCACTTTATGTTATAATCTGTTATAATTATAATCGGTCCTGGGACAGACAATTCCAATGTCTATCCTGAGGGCTCCGTGACTTGCTGTTGTAACAGCCTCGAGTGCCCTTGTCTGCAAGGGGAGGAGAGGCAGAGAGAAGCGGATACGGCAGAAGCGGATATGGGTGCCAAATCTGTCTATTACTAGCTATGTGATCTTAGAGGGGTTTCTTCCCCTCTTTCAGCCCCATTGATAAATCCACAGATAAAAATGAATAGTAGAATCTACTTAGAGGTTCTTGGAAAGGATAAAGGGGATAATCACAAAACTGCCCGATTCATAACAGGTGCTTATTAAGGTGGATCTACCATTACTTCCTAACGCCCATGCGGAATGTGGGGGGGACCTAGTAGTAGAGACCACAAGACCTCGAGGTTATATTTGGACCTGACTAGTATGAAATGCGATCTAAAGTATTGGGATGGGGTGGTGGTGGGAGGGACGCTGGTGGGCGGGGCTTGCTCCAGCAACACTCCCTCATTCCAGGCCGCTAAGTGTCTCTTCAGTTGAAAGGACAGTGCAATAGTTTAATGGTAACTCGCCATCAGCGTCCGGTACTTTTTGACTTGGTTAGTCATACCAGCCCGATTTGGCACTTTATGACTCCTGCGAATTCCCTCAGAACAAAATAAACCCCGCAAAGCAGGAGATCTGACACCCCTGAAGTCATCCAACTTGTCACCACCACCCACTTCTCAAAAAAAGGAGTTTCGACAAGTGGCGGGGCAAGAGGCCAGCTGCGTGCGAGTGGGTGGCCGCTTGTACGGTGAGCTGCAGGCGCTACACTGTCCAGCACAGTGCTGACCTGTTCAGTGGGGGGATTTGGTGCTGCTCCCCTTTGCGCTGACCACCCGTGGCCACACCCCAGCTAAGCCCCTCTTCATAGGCAGCCCCCTCCAAGGGGCTATTTGCAGAGGGCGCCCACTTGGGGGCTCAGCTTCGCAAGCAAATGTGATCTTGAAAGGACACAGGTGTCCCCACTCTGCTGGGAGCCCCACCCAGAGTCTTTGCGCTGTGTGTCTGAGACCCAGCATCACCCTCCATCTGCTGCCCCGTGACAAGGGGCTTTGAAACTCCACAATGACGCCATCTGCCAAGCTGGCTCATAGACTGGCCCCTGCTGTTGCTATGGTGACCGAGATGGCAGCCTGGGGTCTTCAGAAAAAATCACTATGTAAACGGTGTCAGGAGGTTCCCTGTGGGCAGGGTTGGCACTCCTAGGGCTTCATCAGCCCTACTATAGTGGGGAAGGTCAAAGGCAAAATGAGTCACTGAGGTGTGTGATGAGGGGGGAGGCCTCCAACTTGACCTAGTGGGGGTCCACCTCTATAGAGAGAGGCTGGAGGGCCTGCATAAGGAAGAAGAGACTGGGGGGAGGGTCCCTCTGCACATCTGAGGTTCTTTCCCTGGTCACTCCCCTACTCCCCATCAGAGCTTGCTAAAGGACCGGGGTCTTTTTTTTTTTTTTTGCTATCATGGAGACAGCAGGGCCACAAGGCGCAGCACTGCCTTCCTGCTGTGCCACCCCAACGCCCCGGAGCTCTGTGAGGACCGCGCGTGACTCGGAGCCCCTTCAGGTCCAACACACGGATCTGACACGCGTGTGGCAACTTCAAGTAAGCAGTAAACGGATACGTGAAGCTGCTTCACTTTGCAGCCACTTGCCACGTGACTTTGGCGCTCAGCTGCTTCCTGCACGGGAAGGAACGAGAAGCGGGTGCAGAAGAGCCCTGCGATGCCAGGTGGGCACAGACGCTTTCCCTGCTGATACCACTGCCATTGAGGCCACACCCGTGCGGAGGCGCCTTGATCTCGGCGCCACGCAGCGGTACCCCGTGGGAGACGAGCAGCCCCGCCCACCGGCGCCTTGATCTCAGCGCCACGCGGTGGACAGCGTGGGAGCCGAGCAGCCCCGCCCACCGGCGCCTTGATCTCAGCGCCACGCGGTGGACAGCGTGGGAGCCGAGCAGCCCCGCCCACCGGCGCCTTGATCTCAGCGCCACGCAGCGGGAACCCGTGGGAGACGGGCAGCCCTGCCCACTGGCACGTGGCAGCAACTCGATGGTAAAAGGCGTCGCTCGCTTGGTTTGCAGGTGAACAGCTTTGTGCTTCTCCTCCCGGACGGGGCCCCTAGCTTGCCTCTTCCGGTCCTGTAGGGGTCCTGTAATGGGTCCTGTAGGGGTCCCGTAGGGATTGGCTTGGGACGGAGCATCAGACTCTCCCTTAACTCAGTGAACATGAGCATCTTCTCCCTGGTCTCCTCCCTTAACTCTCGTCTATTTTTCTTTTTGGCTATTTGACTTTTACTTGCTGATTCGTAGCTCTTTATAAGTGACGCTAAGGATAGTTCCCTCTCACAGGTGTGGCAACTATCTTTTCCAGTCTGGGTGGCACTTGAGTTTTATGTTATGTGCCATATATGTAGTTGCCGAATGCCCAAAAGCTGTGCCGAGGCTTATTACACTCTTTGCATCCATCTGCTTTTCACCCGGTAGGGACTTTCCCTTCTCTTTGAGTCTCACAAGGCCTAGGAGGAAGCAAGGGCAAAGAGCATGGAGCTCATGGGACAGGGTCTGAGATGCAGGCCTTGTCAGAGCTCTGACCCGCTGCCTTCAAGCATCCACTCTTCTCTCGCCAGTGACTGACATTTCTCTTGGGAAGCCTCACTCCTCACCACTCCCTGTGGTTTGGATGGGTTGGCGCCAAAGGGGAAAGACCGCAGACAAACCAGCCAGAAAATTCAGGACCTTGAGGGCTGCCCCGGGCCTCGACAGGCCACGGGTTTGTAGGAATCACTAAGTAAGAGGCAACTGCTACTGGCAAATTCTGTTTTTGAAAATTTTTTAAATGAGAAGGTGGAGGGAGAGAGAGAAAGAGGGGGAGAGAGAGGGAGAGATATGAAGAAAGGGAGAGGGAAGGAGGGAGAGAGAGGAGAGGGGGAGGGAGAAGAGAGGGAGAGAGGGAAGGAGAATGTCGTGATGCACAGGTGAAGGTTAGAGAACAACTTTGTGAGTTCAGTTCTCTCCTTCCGCCATGAGCTTCCAGGGATTGAACCTGAGTCCCCGGGTTTGAGAGCAGGCGCCTCACCCTCTGAGCCAGCATATAAGCCCCTGATAAATTCTATTCAAGAAAGAAGCCAGTAAAAGAAAAGCCGATTGAAAGATAGACAGAAACGTGTTTCCAGCAAACCATGTGGTTAGATGCATCCATGCCTGAGTCCTACTTACCCCTCAAGCCAGCCCCAAGAGAGTCAAGATACTCTGTCATAGCTCCTGATGAATGCAGACTCAGTCACCACAGGTGACTTATTAAAAGTATAAAGCTAGGCACAATGGCTTCCAGGAAAGGCTGATAAAGGAGGATTTTTGAATCCCACTTTGGGGAACATTCTCTAAAAAAATAAATTTCAAAGAAGAAGAGGTATAAACATGCAAGGCCACGCCAGGCGTGGTGGAAAATTCCAACACTCAGGAGGTGGAGCAGGAAGATTATTGCAAGCTGAAGGCCAGACTAGGCTCCCCAAAGAGACCCTGTCTTCCTGAGCCCATGAGGCACAAGGTCTTCTAGTAACACACACATACACACATACACACCCCATACTACACATACTACACACACCCCATACTACACACCACACACATACACACACACACACACACACCCCACACACTACACACTACACACACCCCATACTATACACCACACACACACATACACACACACCACATACTACACACAGACACACACGACACATATTACAAACACTACACATACAAACACATACTACACACTACACATATACACACAGACACACACACACACTACACATATACACATAGACACATGTACATTATACATATACACAGACACAAAACATACTAACACACTACACACACATATACACACAAAACATACTACACACACTACACACATACACACTACACATATATAGACACACAACACATACTACACATACACAGATACACACACACACACTAACATACATACTACAGACACGCACACACTACACATATACACACAGACATAGACACACCACACATTCACACACGCATATACACACATAGACACACTGCATATACACACACATATACACGCAGACACACTACACATATACACACTACACATATACACAGACACACACACACGCACACACACACACACACACACACACACACACACACACACACACACACACACGGGTATGTATATTTTAGGTCTGTTTCCAATTCCGAATCTGAGACGTGGGGACGGCATCCGTCTCTGCTCACCCTGGCATTCCCAAAACCTCCCGGGTCTCTTGGACCTGCCTCGCCTGCGCAGTGCATGGCACTTCCAAGTGAGATGCCAACGACTCTGATGTGTCTGGATCATCTTGCTGGCCAGCCCAGGGGCCGAAGAAGCCCCCTGGCTTCATCTGGGCCCAGCAGGTCCCCCACCAGTTTCGGCGAGGACAGATGAAGGTCGCCGAGGGAAGGACCCCAGCAGGCACGTGACTGGCTACGTACCGTGGTGATGAACCTATACAGCGGCTGCCGTCTCTCTGTGTACTTGACCGTTATGGGGCTGAGGTCGTAGCGGAACCAGATGGCAGGGATGATGCGGCCCGTGTGGCTGTAGGCGACGTACTCCTGGAGGAGGCGAAGGGAGGGAGAGGTGAGCACTGGAAGCACAACCTGGGGCTTGGGGAGTCCTGGAAGGGCTCCCCCCAACCCTCCACCATGTCCCCTGGACAGGCAGCATGGCAGGGGCATTTCCGATCCCTTCAGCTGTGGGAACTGGACCGTGGCACCCGCAAGCAGCCCCAGAGCCAAAGCACAACTGTGAAAGGAGAGACATGCTCTGTGGCTTGGTCTTCGTGCATTTCCCCCTTTAACTCTTGAGCCGCACACAGTCCACCATTTATTCTGTTGAGCATCTCTGCTCTTCTGAGTGGTGGGATTTCTGCAGTGTGGAAGCCCGTTTGCTGGAGGGTCATCCAGAGCCTGGTGGGCTGGAGGAGGAGGCAGACATCAAGTATCACTAACACTGGAGCATGCGCGTGAGGAGAGGGACACACAATGCTGAGGGGCCACATGTAAATGATGCGTGTGGTGTAGAGGGACACAGAGTGCCAAGGACCACACGTGAATGACCGGTTCTCCTTGGGATCAGGAAGGCTAAGTGGGCCACGTGTGATGGATAAGCAGGACTACATACAAATCCCGCCATGTGTGTAGGTGTGTGTGACGGGTGGAGAGGTGGGCGTGAGCTTGGGACAATACCAAACATTGCAAAGCCCAGCCTGCCGTGGGCTCCTGAACCTTCCAGGCCTTGGTTTCCCCTCCCAACCTTTAGGGACCTGGCACAGTGACTTTCAGTGTCTCTCATTTGGGCATTTCAGGGTGCTGAAAAATTCTATGCTATTATCACTTTTTTAACAACAAATGGGGACCGCCCCCAAAGTCCCAGCACTGGGTTGGAGCAGCTCAGGCGGCTCAGGTGCACCCCGACTTCTTTACCAAGTGGCTGCTTCCTGCACCTGGGACAGGCGGGGGCCAAAGGAACAGAGAATGCTGAGCAAGCTCTTCCTAGCCTATATGAGGCTTGGGAAGGGGAGCTCCGAGACAGCGGGGTGACTGGGTTTCAGTCCAGAACCGAGGGCTGCACAAGAGGGTGATGAGCAGCCGAAGCCGCTGTAGCCATAACCCAAGCCCAGGCCATCACTTCCTGTGCCTTGGGAATCACCCGCTCCTTCACAGGAGACCCTCCTGCTTCCCCATGATGTTGAGTGTTGGGATCTTGGGATGTATCTGATATTCAAGGCTAGTTACAATCCACAGCCACACTGGCATGACTTGCTGGCCTTGTGCTTTTAGATAAAGGGATTATATCGAGAGCCACAGCGCTGGTCTGTGTGACCAATACAGTCTATAGGACGAGGGTCAGAAGATGCCAGAAGTGGGCCTTCAGGCCCTCTGCTTGCACGCTCAAACAGATCACGCTTTATCTCCTTGACAGGCTCCTTCTCTGCACTGCGAGGCCACCGTGATGGCAAGGTTCAGGGGTTCCATCTTTACCTACTCTGAAGAGTGAGTGGGCCCCCACTTCCTTTGGGGGCCTCAATGCCTTTCAGCTGATGCACAGGGCGTAGTCGCCTGTCATTTTCCTCTCTGCCAGCAGAGGGCACAATTGCACACACTCAGCCCAGTCGCCCCGCACGTACCTTGTTGGCCACCGTGTACTGGTAGGAGTAGCGCTGCTTGCCGCTCTTGTCCTCGTACACCGTGGGCACGATCTTCAAGATGTAGTCGTGGGAGGCCAGGGCTGCAGGAAATACATGACAAGATGAAGCACGGGGGTGTCGGCCTGGCCGGCCGCGCTTCCTATGCCAACCCAATCCTGCCATGCAGGGTGCTCCTTCTCCCCATTTTTCACACCGAATGTCCCCCCTTCATCTCCCCACCCCTCCTTGAATGCCAGGACTTAATAAATTCCACTTGCTGGCATCTCCTGTGGGTATATATTGAAATCCTGGAAGCAATCCAAATGTCCATCAATAGGGCAACCATTAAAGAGGGGGACTGGGATGGGATGGGATATCCTCCAAGAGATATTATTAACTGAAAAGGGCCAATTAACAGATGAGGGTGTTTAATATGCTGTGACTGAGGTGCTGGGAACACGTCTTTTTTTTTCATTTTTATTTATTCAATTGCGTGTGTGTGTGTGTGTGTGTGTGTGTGTGTGTGTGTGTGTGTGTACAACCACGGGCGAATTCGGGAACCACCATGGACCGCCTCCTCCTTGTTTACTCTGCCCCGGGATTCACAGGCAGAGCCCTACCAGGACCACAAACGCAGGCTGCCCCCGCTTCCGCCTGGCGTCTATATGTGGGACCTGGGATCCGAACTCAGGACCTTCCGCCTGCAAGGGAACACGTCTTTAATGTGTACGTGTGAACATATCGAAGAATTAACTAGAAAGATCTCCAGGAAATGACAGTTTTAGTCTCTAGAGAGGAAGGCAGGATTTGACGAATCCCATTTCAGTGTATACATTGTGAATAGGGTTTGAATAGTCTTACTTTAAAACAAACTAGGGGGCTGGAGAGATGGCTCAGGGGTTAAGCTTCTGCTTCACAAGCAGAAGGTCCCGCGTTGGGATTCTGGATCCAGATCCCATGGAAGGAAATAGTGGCAACCTATACTTCCAAGGCGGAGCCTGGGAAACTCCAGAGCAAAGGGAGAAGGAGGTAGAACAATACGGGGTGATTCCCAAAGTCACCCTGGCCTCCTAGGCACCCATAGTGCCCTCTGATACAGACTCAGACAGACAGACAGACAGACAGACACACACACACACACACACACACACACACACACACACACACACAATAGATAAAGGGTTTTTAAATTTTTTTATTATTTATTCAATTGTGCATGTGTATGTGTGTGCGCGTGTGTATGTGTGTGTACGGGCAAATTCGGGAACCACCATGGATGCCTCCACCTCCTCCTTGTTTACTCTGCCCCGGGATTCACAGGCTCCGCCCTACCAAGACCAGAAACGCAGGCCGCCCCCGGCTTCCGCCCGGCATCTATACATGGGATCTAGGATCCAAACTCGGGACCTTCCACCTGCAAGGCAGAGGCTTAACCCCTGAGGCACCTCTCCAGCCACAAACAATAGATAAATAAACCAAAAAAAAGAGAAAACACCCAGACTAGGTTTCACTAAGAAAGCAAAACAAAAGAAGCAAGCAAACAAAAAGGAACCCACCAGCTAGAAGGACAACATCTGCAGGAATGAGTGATCACTATCTATAGGCATAGACACTAGCAATATCTATAGGAATACCTAAGGCCTGGAGATGTTGCTGGCTAGCATATGCCAAGCCCTGAGCACAATCCCCAGCACTGTAAAAACAAACAAACAAACACACAAACAAACAAAAAATCCTGGCAGCCTCACTTCCTCTTTCTCAAAGAATGGCCGATTACTCCCTAATACAATCCTCCTACCGCCCTGCCTGGGGGAGGCTCCGGAAAGCAGGGATAGTGCCTTACTCACCTTCCTGTCCCAGAGCCCCGCACAGGGCCTGGTGTGGAGTGGACGGTGGCAAATGCTTACTGAATGAATGAACGGATAGAAGGATGACTGGACAGAGACATGAATGAAGAACAGATGAATCAGCTACTGATAAGCATGAGGTAACCGGAACCGACGCCAGGCTGATAGAAAGCTGGCCCACAGCTGCCAGCGTGGACCGAGAGAGGACTGACCCTAAGGACCTCTGAGGAGGGCAGCGCCCCAGAGAATCCAGCCTATTATTCTTTCTGGAATCTTGGCCTAGAAACCACAGAGCTAAATCGACATGCAGATTTGGTCCTGTGGGTTGTGATGCCCCTGTTAGGGGCTGCGCTAAGACTGTGGACACGGGGAGAACAGTCCAGTCCAGATAAGCTCGGTCCTCCTGCCTGTGCCGTCTCCTCAGGAAAGGATGGCACTTCCAGAATGAAGAGGCTTGGGAAAAGTCCCATGGTCTTTGAGCTGATGCCAGGAGCTCAAACACTCTATCCATCCCCTCAAAGCTCTTAAGTTCTGAACACTATGGTCACCTTGGTCTTATCTCAGTGCTCGCTGGCAAGGGTTAAAACTTGAAGGAATGAGGGCTGCCAAGATGGTTCAGAGGTTAAAACTCTGCCTCACAAACAGAAGGACCTGCGTTCGGATCCCAGGTCCCATGGAGCCTGGGAAATCCAGAGCAAAGCAAAAACTTGGGCCTCTACAGGGATACACGATGCCCTCTGATACACATGCGTGCGCACACACACGCAAAATAAAAACTCACAGGAATGAATGACTTTTCAAAATCACACCTGTAACTTTGTTAGGAGTTGTAGAAATCTTAGGTAGTGAAAAAAAGAGAGAGAGGGAGAAAGAGGAAGGAAGGAAGGAAGGGAAGGAGGGAGGGAGGGAGGAAGGAAGGAAAAGAAAAGAGAAGAAAAAAAAGCAAGCTGTCCGCCATAAGCAGAAATCTGTGGCTCACACTCCCATTCAGGTGCAAAGTGCTGGATGTCCATTTGCCCGCACACGTGTCCTCCTGTGGGCTCACGCTGGGGCTTCTCCTCAGGACCGGACACTATGAGAATCTTTTAAAAAATTCTATCTATTTATGATAGAGAAAGAGAGATAGATACACATAGAACACATGCATGTCATGGCACGTGGGTGGAGTTCAGGGGACAACTTTCAGAGTCCGTGCTGGCCTTCCTCCATGTGGGTTTCACCAGGTTTCTGCGCAGACACCTTTTCCGCTGAACTATCTCACCAGATCCCCGCAGGCATCTTTTCAAGCCAAGGACACTGGATGGAAGCTCCGTAGAGATTCCCTGCTTCATTCTGTCACCTCTGTCTCTCTAGAACCTTGCATAGCACCGGATCGATAAGCACTTGGTGTCTGACTGCCAAAAGATCACGAAGGGCTATGGGCAGGCAGCTGCCCATACGGTTCCGATGACGCACTCAGGCAGCCCCCTAGGGCCAACGCTAGCGTGGTTCTGTGTGCTCACTCTAGTCAACTGTGACCCGGTGAGCAGATTTTTCCTTAGCTTACTCTCCCGTGAGCAAAGCCAGTGACTCAAATGTCCTGGTCACTTTCCAGGCCTTTGCCAGCTGGAGATCAACACTACACCCCTCTCACGGGGCCCTGGGTCCGCTGGCGATTCCTGCGGACTGGCTGCGCCATCACCACCAAGCAGGCCCCCACACCTTCACGCTGTTCCCCGGCTCCTGCTTCACACAGGGCCCTGGGGTGGATTACATGGTGGTGCTGAGCTGAGGCCTGCGAAGTGGTCGTCTGCAAAGATCAGGGTGCAGAGCGCCTTGTGGGGATGGAGGCCCAGAGGAGGACGGAGGCCCAGTGGGGGACAGAGCATGGAAGTCGGGGAAAGAAAGCAGCTGGCCTCTGGCCACCTGGGCCTTATCTGATATCACCTGTCCCAGCGAACTAGAGGTGGCTTTTGTCACAGCCCCACGGCAGCCAGTTACCTAGTCACGCCCTCTTCCTTGAGAGTTCTACCCTAGCCGCACGTGCAAGGGGGATGGCCTCGTTGGAACAGCACCAAGCGAAGCTTTTGCATGACAAGAAGGCGTTGTTTGCCAGCAACACGGCTCTGTGGGCCACTGGTTCATGCTGGAGGCCTACGGATGGGCAGAGACTCAGCTGCAGAACAACCGGGCGACGTCAAGAGCAAAGACTACACGGGGGTCACAGGAATCACTGTAAGCAGCTAGAGACCACCCCCACCGGGGTGCGACAGTAACCACACTAAGCTGTCAGGTGGGTAGTGTGATTCTGTTAAAACTGGGTGGTATAAAAATGCAGCTTGGGGGCTGCAGAGGTGGCTCAGGGGTTAAGCTTCTGCCTTGCAGGCGGAAGATCCGGAGTTCAGATCCCAGATCCCACGTATAGACGCCAGGGGGAAGTGGGGGCGGCCTGCGTTTCTGGTCCTGGTAGGGCGGAGCCTGTGAATCCCGGGGCAGAGTAAACAAGGAGGAGGTGGAGGTGGGTTGTCCGCTTCGGGACTCAGGGTCCCGAATTCGCCTGTGGTTCTACACACACGCACACATACACACACACACGCACACACGCGCACACACACGTGTGCGCGCACACGCACAATTGAATAAGTAAATAAAAAAAAAATGGTGGTTTGGGGCTGAGGAGATGGCCTACTGACTAAAGTACGTGCCTCACAAGCAAAAGGACCAAAGTTGAGATCCCCACATGCCATGTAAGAAATATGGGGTGGGTGTGGCAGCCCCGTGCGGTGGGTAAGTCCAGAGCAGAAGGCAGAGCGTGGGACTCCCCAAAACAATCTGGCAGGTAGACCAGGCCTGGAGCTGTGCTCCGGATCTAATTAGAGACCAGGCTCTAAACGCAAGGTGAAAGAATAACTGAGGGTGAACTCTAACAGCACCCCAGATCTCTACATGCACACCCACGTGCACATGTACCCCCGCCACTCGTACGACCACCCGCATGCAACACACATACGTGCACCCCACGAACACATATATACGAAAAAGAAAAAAGAGGAGGTCGGTGTATAATTGTGGTACAAACATCAGAGGGGTAAATTGCTACCTATATCACGGAAAAAATAAGAAAGGCTTCTGCTAATAAGTGAGGACTTCATGAAGGGGGTGTGTGTGCAAAGACGGGGACAGGGGCCCTCTATTCCTTGGATCTTAATAGTGGAGAGCAAATGCACCTTAGGAAGTAAAGAGAAAGCCCCTCGGGTGTAAACTACACTCTTGGGTTTGAGAATAAGGATTCAGGGAATTTGTCTGGCAAGAGTCACATGGTTCGACCTGGGTGTGTGTGTGTGCACACAAGTGGGCAGACGTGCACGAGGATGTGTATGCACTCTGCTGCCCCACATGGCGATGTGGCATTCTTCGTTTTTTATTGTATTTAGTATTGTGCATGCCAGCATGTGGGAGGAGATCAGAGCACAACTTTGTGGGGTCGCCTCTCTTTTTTCTGTGGCTTCAGGGGTCTCCCGGCTTGCGTGCAAGCACCTTCGCTTCCTGAGCCACTTTGCCTGCCTGCTGCGGTCCTCTTTGAAGGGAGAAGACTCTGGAAGAGCCATGGGTGGGGGAGAGGGCTCGGGGCAGGAATGGTAGCTGGTCCCCAGCCCCACCTGACTGGCTGCTGACAGAGCAGGTTTCTGCAGAATGGATTCCGGCCCCGCCAGATCCCTGTGGGATCCGAGGTGGTCACCTCTGCTCAGAACAGTGGGAAGACAATGATTAACGACTGGGGCAACCTCTGGTATTACAGAGTCCAGTGATGTGCCAAGGGGGTGGTACACACTACTGTGGGGGGGCAGAGGGGCTGCTGTGGCTTGGGGTACTCACGGTTGGAAGTGAGTCTGTCTGCTCCCCCGAGGGCATTGAAAGCTCCGTGGACATTCTGGACCTGCGAAGAGGCGTAGTGAGAGACAGACCCTGGGAGATGCTATCTCCAAGTCTGGCCTTGTCTGTGGGGATTTGCCGGATACCACCTGGTCATAAAAGGGGTGCCTAACAGGCACTGTCTCATAGAGAGGTAAGGAGCAAGAGATGGCACAGGCCTGGTATACACGGTAGGCAGCACTTGCTTCCCATCTCAAGCAGCTGCTATGCCTGGGCCACTTTGCATCATTATATTTAATGCCTTAAGGGTAAAACCACCGGATCATTCCTCGGAAGGGCAAGGCCAAGAGAGGCATCCAGACTGGTTGACAATAACTGAACCAACATGTGAACTTATGTCTGTGACCCCTGATAAGCTCTTGTTAGACCAGGTAAAGGGATCCCACATGCTCCTGACATGACCCTTGTGACCCTCTGAGAGGCCCTGAAAGCAGCAGGAAGGTGAGACGCAGAGCTGTGGCCCCTACTGGGTCAGCTGCAGATGACATAGATCAGTTGCTAAGAGACTCCTGGGCATGGCACAGGGGCTGAGATGACCTCCAGATGGCCGCCGCTAGTGTGTGGGGCATGAACCGTGTTCTACCTTTCCAGACCAGGCCCAAGGAGCAGCTAAAGCAGGACGCACACTGGCCTTCTGAGCTAGATGTCTGGAGGGCTTTCTGGAAGAAGTGACACTGTCAGTGGTCTGGAGGGCGGTCAGGGGGACTAGCGAGATGCCCCTGCAAAGCCTGGACCTGAAGAACAAGGGCCAGACCGCTCCAGAGCATCTGGAGGTGAGCAGATCCCTTGCACTGGTCTCAGGCGGCTGTTCACAGATGTGCAACAGAACTACACTTTTAGGAAGGGGGCGGGGTGGGCGGGACAGGACAGGAAAGGGAAACTACATCCATTTGCTGCCTCACCATAAGAAGTCTCAAGACATGGTTTCTGATCCTCAAGAATGGAGGCGCGGAGACCCATGGTGTGCCAGCATAGTGTGCCAGGGTTCCATGCCACACTCAGCTGTGTGCCTGGAACCGGGTGGCACGGACATTCAAAAGGCATGCTGGTTCCCCCTCTCCCCCAGCCTTCACTCTGGCTATTAGACTATCAACCCCGAGAATTTCCCCAGCTGGAGAGAGGGACTTCACAGACTGCTGGAAATGTGCCCCATCCAGTGCCAGCCAGAGGAGGAATTTGTCGCCTGAAAGAAATTTCACAAGGCTCTGACCACCTTGCAGGCAGGAGAGGTGGTGGGAAAACACAGCTGCTTAATTTACACATCGCTGGCTTTATACTTAACCGCATCTTCCTGCCTGAGCTCCTGGAGAGGGACTGAAACTGGATTTACCTCTTCCCAGTATGGCCATATTGCTGCACACGTTTTCTGTTTCTGCTTTTCATTATTAATTTGAGGATGGAGTGGGTATGTCATAGAGCAGACCCTCTGTGTGTGTGTGTGTATGTGTGTGTGTGTGTGTGTGTGCATGTGCGTCTCAGAGGGCACTCACTGTGTATCCCTATGGAGGACCAAAGGTGACTTCGAGAATCATCCTGGATTGTTTCTACCACCTTCTTGCTTCCCTCTGAGATTTCACTAGGCTCCACCCACCAGAGCCAGAAGTGCAGATAGCTGCCATTTCCAACTGGCTTTTCTTTAGGTGGGACCTGGGATCCGAACTCAGGACCTTCTGTTTGGGAAGCATCTCTCCAGCCCCACTTCTCCCTTTCAAACCCTGGCTCTGACGTCATGGTCTTCTCATCTAAGATGCTCTCCTGGGTTCCCAGGCGGAGTCCCTCTGCTCTTCATCTACATCCCAGCATCTCGTCTAGATTACTGTCTTTAATACTTCTTGCTCTCTGCCTCACTTGAGGACGGAAACCTCTTTGGAACACACTTATAATCTCAGCATTTGGAAGCCTGAGGCAGGAAGATTGTGAGCTCATGAGCCTGCTTCAGAAAACAAACAGGAAGAAGCATCTCTGGAAAGAAAGAATCCAGGAAGCAAATGCTGGAAGATGGAAAAATCTGGCAATCTGGGTATAGGAAGTTCTTGATGCATCTGTTGACGTTTTACCCCCAACTTTGAAATTATCCTAAAGAATTATCTTAAATAAAAAGGAACATTTTAAGTATTATGTGTAATTATACAATATAGATTTATATACATGTAGAGGGGGAAGCGCATACATACATGCCATGTTGTACATGGGTGGAGGTCGGTAGACAACTTTCCTCTCACCATGTGAACTTCCAGGAATCCAACTCAGATTGTCAGGTTTTCAAGCATGTGCCTTATCTCCTGAGCTATCGCTCCAGGTCCCCCAATAAAGGTTTAAGAGGATGGAGGTGGGTAGGTCACTATATGGAAGCAGGGTGGGGTCATGTTCCAGCAGGGCCACGAATGACTTGCATGGCCTTGGTCACATGACACCTGCTTCCACTTCCCATTGTGGACATGAATTCGCAGGGTCCACGGTCCAGAGCAATTGTGATGATGTGGTAAGCTGTTGGGGGTCCGGGCAGGACACTGGGGATCTCAGGACCCCAAAGTCCTCACCTCATGTGGCCTTCTGGGGCTCTCTTCCCTCTAAGAGAGGGCGTGACGGAATTTGCTTTCGCGACTAGCTGGCAGCTGGCAGGGGACGGGCCTTCGTTCCTGCACCGCGTTTGTAGCGGAAGTCTCGGTGGGTGGGCAGCACACAAGGCCAGCAGGGGTGGCTCTCACCACAATGATCGCAACTCTGAGCCCTTCCTTCCCCCCCAGCTCCTGTTCTGTGAACATAGGCGTTTAGTAGCCAGGCAGAGACGCTGATGCAGGGGTGGGAGAGTTCCCCAAATTACATGCTCAAACTGGATCCCCAAAGTCTCAAGCCAACAGTCTTTGAGGGGGGACTTTGGAAAGTAGGTGGGTCACGAGTGCTTAGCCCTGATGAAGTGATTGAGGGGGTGGGTGACGGCCCGTGTGTTCTACTGTAGACGCTGCTTGCTCTGGCCAGATGGCCCCGTTCTGCCATGCAGTGCCCTCAGCCATGCCAGGAAGCAGCACAAAGGAGTCTTCCCCGGTGCCAGCAGCATGCCCTCTGGACTACTCAGGCCACAGAGCTGGCAGCATGCCTTCTGACTACCCGGACCAGAGTCGTGAGCTAAATAAACTTCATTTTCCTTTTTCATTTCTGTCTGTGCACGCACATGTGTGTGCAAGCACGCTGGGACACATGAGTGCACGTGTGTTTGGAGGACTAAGATTGATATCTGGAAATATCCTTGATTGATCTTCCACCGTATTTTGGAGATGGGGTTTCTAATCAAACCTGGAGTTCACCAGTTGGCTAGCCAGCTTGCTCTGGGGATTCTCGGTCTGCTCCTAAGGTCAGAATTCCAGGTGGGCCGCTCCACCCACCGGGCATTTTACATGGGATTTGAATGCCATGTCCTTTTAGTGCTTAAACCACTGGGCTGTCTCTCCAGCCCTAAGTAAACTCCTGTTCATTAACCACCACCCGGTCTGCGCTGCTCAGTTACAGCGACAGACGGGCTGAGGAAGCTGAGTGGAATGGGTCAGAATCTGGAATCAGGAAGACCCTCTGGGCAAGTGATGTTTCTGAGCTGAGTCTTGGCATCTGTAGAGCACAGTGCTTCCCGGATCTCATGAAGCAGCCCTCGCACAAAGAAGCACTGGCAGTTCTTTCTCCCTGAAGCCCCAGGTCCCGGCACAGCTAGAGACCACGCAGCCGCCCTCCAGATACGACGAGCAAGAGCTGGGTGAAGCGGCACCTCGAGTGGCCGACCCTCAAGGAAGAGCTCCACGCGCCCACCCACAGCCAGGCCACGTGTCCCATGCTCACCTGGAGTGTGTCCCCGAAGGATAGCTTGTGGATGATGTGTGTCATGTCCGGGTTTTGTGGCTGGGCTGTGGCGCTGTGCGTGGACACGTGGAAATTGCCAGGGACCTGGAGGAGAAAGTAGGGTTTCAAGAGTCTGGGGAGAGGGGAGGGTATAGACTGCAGGGTCCGTATGATCTAGGTACCGAGTGGGCACTGGAGTCAGCACACGTGGGCTGGGTTCTCGTCCACGGAGGAGAGAGCTGGGGCAACCCAGGGCAAGCAGGAGGGCATGTGAGTGCCCACTTTGGCAAGTGGCACAGAGCCATGACTCATATGACAGCTGTTTCCCACCCATCTCTGTGGGTTCTGTGGGTTCTGCGCTGCTGGCCCTACGGCGGGAGAGGGAGGACAAACCAGGGAAATGTCTTAGAACTTCAAGCCAAGCTCACACCCACCGAAGCCTGCTCCATGGCTCTACGTGTATAGACTACGGTGGCCCTGGACAGTATAGACTGTGTACAGACTGTGGCAGCCTTGCTTCTCAACAAGTCTCCAGGCCCTGCAGCCTGGCCCACGAGGCGCAGGGATGAAGCGCAAGTCCTGGGGTCACTCCCTTCTCTTGTCCCCCATGTCCGGTCCACCAGGACACCTGTCAGTCACACCTCCTCACCAACCCCCACCCTTCCCCGGTGTCACTGGTCCCCTGCCCAGGATCTCTGCCTAGACAATCTCAGACGTCACTGCCATCCGTCATTCTCTAGTCATGCCGGGAAACATCATGCTAAACCCTGCATTTGACCTCATCGCAGCTCTGTCCCAAATCCTATCTCACCATGAGTGACGTGGGGTCCTTAGGCCACCGAGGGGCTCTGATCCCAGAGAGGATTAGTGTGGTTCTTGAAAGAAGGCTGTCAGAAGGGCAAGGCTAGCCCACCCCCCACCCCTCACCTGTCTTGCCGTGGGATCCCTGCCACTCCCATTCTGATTCCATCCACCAACAGGTCCGCATCAGAAGCCAAGTGAGGGGACCACCCAATCGGGGACTTTCAGCCTTCAAAGGGACCAGAGAGACTCTCCCCCACCCCCTGTCGATTATTTCAAATCTTTCCCACAGGAGCGGAACAGCACAGCAGAGACCCCTGTCTTCCTGCAGTTCGCACTGACCCTGGCCAGTTCACCCCTTCTCTGCCTGACCTTAATCTCGCAGCTCTACTCACCCGCCAGTCAAACCATCTTCCCTGTGGCACGGGAACGTTGTACAGCGTGGCCTTATTTGGGGGGCTCAGGCCTGCTCCGAGACCTGTGCTCAGGTGACCCCTCTCAGATGAACCCTTCTGTCTACCCCCCCACAGCACCCCGACCCTCCTACTCAGCCCCCTTCCCTGAAGCGCTCACCTGTCACCTCAACCCCGCCCTGGTCCCCTGCCGATACAATGGTCCCCAGACCCTGAATAAGGTCCCCAATAAACACCAGGTGTTGATCAGTACTTCATTCTCTGGCTGATGCCAAGTCACATGGTGCAGAGCTGGCCAAGGCCACGTGCCAGAGCTGCGGTGCGCACGCCTGTCTTCCGGCCCCGCTCCTCCCAGTCACAGATCCCGTTTATCCCAGCAGCCTGGGCTGAGGGCCAGATGGAGCCAGTCCTCCACGGGTGCTGGGTGACCCTGGGGGATCCACATGGACCATAGACTGTGGGTGGAGCGTACCCTCGACTGGGGGGGGTGCAAGGTGTGTTCAGGGAGACACCCCAGGGAAAGGACACCCTTGAAGACAAATCCGCATTTCTCAGGAAGACAGAATAAGACCGCTGTGGACATAAGTCCCACCTAAGGAATGGGGGAGCTGGGATTTAACTGATCCTAGAACAGAGAGAGAAAAGAGACAAAGGGAGAGTGGGAGAGAGAGAGGGAGATCAAAGGGGAGAAAGAGAGAGAGAGAAAGAGAGAGAGAGCGCTCTGTTTGGGTAGGAGATGGCGCAAGAAGTATAAAGACACAGGGAGTGGAGCCGGGGGAGCACTGGGGCCTGTCTTACTCCAACTTAGTGAGTCGCCAGCAGTCAGTGTGGCCATGATGGTGCCTCTTGCAATGACAGCGTCGCCCTCAGCAAGGCCTGGGCTGTGGCTTAGGCGGACTCGTCGTCGGCATGGTTGGGCTCCAGTGGACCGGGGCAGAACAAGGGGTGTGAGTGAGCAGTAAAGACAGATCAGCAAAGTCTCTCACGTGGAACAGCAGTAGCCTTCAGTGGTCTGAATTCCGTGTCAGGCTTCAGGTCTGAAAGTTATGGTTTTCCTTAGTTTCCCCAGCAGAGAATGGGGGTGATAACCACGGAGGGTCATGGGAGCGAAGGGAGGGACAGAACGCGGCGGGGCAGTTGGCATTGTGCTCAGGTCAGGTGTGTGGGATGAACACGCCGGTCTTCAGGGCCCTCAGAGGAGGAAATCAGAAGAGCAGATAGTGCCTGACAGGCAGGTATGCACCTAAGAAAAAGGTCACATTCCTTTTCACAGGTGTATATAATAGCAGGATCCATTTTCCTTATAAAACCTGCACAGGATGGGGATGGGGCGCAGTTCAGTGTGAGGAGGTCCGGCTTAGGCACCTGCATTGGCCTCCAATGTGTGAAATCTTCAGTTCCATAGTAAAAAGAAAAAGAAAAAAGAGCCCTTTGCACAATGTAATGAGAACCAAGTCCCGCAGCTGACACTTCTCGAAGCAAGAACCCATGACTACCGGGGTCTTGCCGCCACCAGCATGCTTCAGCCTCGGGCATGTGTTGGGGGGTGTCCCTCCTCAGGGTTAAGTAAGTCAAGGAGGTTGGTGAACCCTTACCACCCGCTGCCAGCCTGCCAGGCTGTGACTCAGTAACCACTCCACTCCACACTGAATCCATCACAGGGCCTGAGTCATGCCGGCACACGCTGAGCTGAAGAAAGAGAAGAGGGTGCACTTGGAGCCTGTGACTTAGGCACCTACGTCAGCGCCTCTGACGGATTTTAAAAATACACAGCAGGAGCCAGGACCCTCCCTTCTGCCTTCTGCCCCCCTTCTGCCTTCTGCTGAGGGGCGAGGCGATTACGGAAGGTGGGGGGGGGAGCTGTGAGAACACCTGGAGACACGTGAACTCTGGCGTGGGGCTCCTGGTTGGCTTCCTGATGGACGGATGGGGGGGTCATGGGACAAGTCTATGCCTGGTGAGGTGGGCAGTTGCTGTTCTACCACCCCAGTGGGCTGGCAGCGCAGGCTTCCTTCTCTGAGTACCTCTTAAAGGGCAACCCTCTCAGAATTCTAAGACCCTAGCAAGGGAGAGTGCCAAGTCTGAGATGCCCCTCTGTTCCCAAGAGTCTGGGCAGAGGGTAGCTCATGCTGTGTGCCCACGCTGGTCACAGCACATGTAAAATCGATGTTGCAAGCAACAGCTAGGCTCAGGGTTCCGGGCAGACCACCGAACCCTGTGTTTCCTCAGGGTCTTGTGGAAAGGGCCATGTAAGAGCCCAGTGAGCAGTGTGGTCCTTCCCATGCCAGAGCAGCCCTGTTTCTTGAATGCCCGCCCCCGGCCCACTTCCTAAAGCACTCTGATTGGATCTGATTCGATCGCCTGTAGTTTGGTCACACGAGACTGGTAGTAATAGTTCCTTCTAGATCGTGAAATTGTAACTCGGAGAAATGCTTAGCAGTGGGCACTGGAGTCAGGATTTTTGCACACGAGTTGGCCTGACTTCAAAGAGGCTCTGGTTCACCCAGAGTCAGTTGGGAGACACAACACAACCACCCAAGGGGAACAGGAGAGCAGCCTGGGGCATGTCTGCCAAGAGGCAGAAGGTGTGGCAGTTGGATGTCTTCCTGGGTGCCGGGCATGCAGACCTGAATAAAGGATGGTTCCAGTCTTGCTCGGACGTGCATATTTGAAAGCAGGTAACTACAACTGGGAGTATGTGCACATTTGTGCCTAGTTATCTTCAATCATCACCGTCTCCCCAGAACCCCTCACAGGGGGCAACACCTGTTCCCACTGCGGCACCTGTTTTTTTCAGCTGGCCGTTAGTCCCAGTTGCCACTTGCCCTGTGGAGGATTTACCTGTGGATAAAGTGCCACCAAAAGTCAGGAGCCCTTGTGTTTCTGCACCGCAGCCAGTGGTGAGCACGCAGTAGGTGCTCAACAGCGTATATGGAGAAGCACCTCAGTTACGATGAGGGAGCAACCCAAGCATACCAACCAATGGTTGAAAGAGAATCTCAAGCTTAGAAGAAAAACCAGCTGTGACGGAGGGCGAGCAGGGACAAGGCCAGCCCCTCTTGTGGCCTGGGTCCCACCCGCCTCCACGTTCTCTCCTCACACCAGCTTTCTTGGTGTCTGCTGCAGAAGCAGCCACGTGGCCCTCCCCTTCCTCAGCCTTGTGGCACCAGCCCCCCTTGTTAGAGATGTGTGCATCCCGTAAAATGTTACAAGCGTGTTCTCCAGGCGGTGATGTTAAGGGAGCGAGATCTAGTGTGGGGCTCGTGAGAAGCTGTGAGGTCACTGGGGGTCACAAGGCTCCAACTGCACACTGCCTTTGCCTCCTGAGGTGACCTTGCCCTTTGACACTGTCCACCATTGTGACGGCCTGTCTCGAGGCCCTCACCAGAGCTGACCAAGGCCAATGCCAAGCCTCAGAGCACCAGACCGTGAGCTAAGCAGATCTTCTCTTTACAAGGTTCCCGGTCCCAGGTATTTAATTATCCGAACAAAGTCATTACAGTGTGCTTCTCTAGAGCACTTCCTCCCGTCAGACTACTCTTCCTCCCGTTAGCTGCTTATCTTTCCATTTCTCTGTGGCAGGTGCAGATGCAGCAGAAACTGGTCTATAAGCTGCATTTCTTTGCAGATTTGAGCTCTCAATCATTTTGGTTCCATAGACAACCCCTGGCTAGCATGAGGCTGTTTTAAATGCTTAAAATTTTTTTTGATTATCAGGTTCATTATTTTATTGCCTTCATAACAACATCTGCTTAGAACGGGATCACTTGGCCCTTTCTCTTGTCGCCTCCCAGTTCAAAATGCTCACATCTCTTAATGGCCAGCATTCGCTTAGACCTGCAGTTTGGCTCAACACACTCCAGCCTCAGCACGATCTTCTTTGTCGTTTTAGCCTTTTTCCAGAAAATAGGCTTGGTCTGCGCACCATGGCCACTCTGCTTTCTGTCTTTTTTAATTTTTTTTTATTTATTCAATTGTGCGTGTGTGTGTGTGTGTGTGTGTGTGTGTGTGTGTGTGTGTGTGTAACCACGGGCGAATTCGGGAACCACCATGGACCACCTCCTCCTTGTTTACTCTGTCCCCGGATTCACAGGCTCCGCCCTACCAGGACCAGAAGCGCAGGCCGCCCCTGCTTCCGCCTGGCGTCTATACGTGGGATCTGGGATCCGAACTCAGGACCTTCCGCCTGCAAGGCAGAGGCTTAACCCCCTGAGCCACCTCTCCAGCCCTCTGCTTTCTGTCTTAACACCGCTTTCCTTGGACATACAGAGAGTCCTTGCCCTTCCTGTACCGTGCCACTTTGTGGGGTTGGTGCTGCCACATTTCTTGCAGAAAGTCCGGCGAGTTTTAGGAACATTCACCATGTTTGCTGGCAGCGGAGAAAGAAGGAGGCCGGGCCCTTAAAGTTTTTTTTTTAATGCGTAAAATACACAGGACTTGGATAGGAAAATTCTATTAAGTAGTAATTAAAGTGTTAAGAAACACTTAGACATGCTTCTTCAGCCATGCGTCAAGAAATAAGACCCAGGGGTAGGCTGCAGTAATGCTGTGATAAGCATGAATAGCATCCGGGGACTAGTTTAGTTGTAATGCGCTATAAATACCAGCAGTTTCTCCTGGTGACAAAGTCGTGAGTGCTCCCAACACTTCTTAGGTTTAATGTCTACCCTGACTGCAGAGGAAACGCTACATTTGACTAAAACTTAGTAGAAGTAAAGATATAATTTAATCCATATTCTTTGGGAGTGTCTGCAGATACATCTGCCCTCTGGGATGTTAATGGGTCTCAGACAAGGCTCTACCCTGTCTAAGTAAGACTAGGATCCCCGCTCTGGAAGCATTGAGTCTTGGGAGGGAGTTGCGATCTACTTCCTGTTCTCTCCCAGGACGATGCTGCTGCTACAGAGCTCCACTTAGAGTGACCCAAAGCTCTGGTTTCCCACACGGTCTGCCCACTGAGGACTTCAGAGTGACATCTGCTGATGTCCTTGAGCTGCAGAAACACAACGTCCAGCTTCACATGTCCCTGGGAATCGCGGTTGGAACCAGAGTTAAAGGATGGATGTGGGTCCTCTTTGCAATTCGTGAAGTCCCTGGCCAGCAGGGCAGCCATGTAAGAGCACCCTGATCTTACGCTTGTCCTCACCCCCCTTCCCCCGCCTCCAACTCAAGTCCTGTCAACTCTCCTCTGTCTGACCATGTGTCCCCCAGTCTCTCACTTTCATCCTTGGCCTTACTCTGTACCAAAGTAGCCCTCCTTCAAAGGACTTGATACACCCGGCAGACGGCAGAATGCGCGAATAATGAAGGGTTCTGACTGCTTCTTGCTGTGGGAATGTAGGCGTCACCTGCCAGAAGTTCCCCAGCTGTTCTCTGCGAGGCCCGAGTTCTGCACCAGATGCTGACATGGAAGGCACGCAACATCCTTCAAGGAATGGTGGACAGCGGCTCACTTAACCCCATGTAAGCTTTGTTCGGGGCGTGGTGCCCTGTGGATCCGACTGCGTGCTCAACCCGGGGTGACCTTTGCTTGACCGAGAGGAAGAGCTGAGACCTGAAGTCGGGGCTGCAGCTGCAACCCCCAAGGTCTTCTCACCCCTGCATCTTCCCTTCCCGAACTTGCTATCAGGAGCCAAAAGCCCAAGGGAGCCCTGAACCCCAGGGGGACTGGAACCCGGCCCAGTATCAGCAGAAACCACCCAACAGCACCGACTCCCAGTTTGCTGGGGGTCCTCCTGGGTTCCCGTAGGGTGGGAGCACAGCAAGGCGCAGGCAGGGTCCCCCATACCTTGTTGATGCTGAACTGGCCCTCGAAGCGGCAGCCTGCCCCATTGTTGAGCGGGATCTTCATGGAGTTGTCGATGTGGCCCACTTCGTGCCTGCCCATCTCATCCTGGATGTCGAGTCCGACCACTGTGGGGGGCCGAAGACAGCAGTCACCCGCAGGCAGAGTGGGGACCAGCCGGCTTATACAGGAGACCCCTCGTCCCTCCCATGGACATACTGTCCCAGGAGCTTGAACCCACCCCACAGGAAGTCAGCCAGGGATCCCTATAGCCTGACTGACCCCGCAGTGCTGACTGACCCTATAGCCTGACTGACCCCACAGTGCTGACTGATCCCACAGTGCTGACTGACCCCGCAGTGCTGACTGACCCTATAGCCTGACTGACCACACAGCGATGACTTACTGACCTCACAGCACTGACTGATCCCACAGTGCTGATTGAACCTACAGTGCTGACTAACCTCACAGTGCTGACTGACCCCATAGCACTGACTTATTGACCCCAGAGCACTGACTGATTCTACAGTGCTGACTGACCCCACAGTGCTGACTGACCCCTGACTGACCCCACAGTGCTGACTGACCCCTGACTGACCCCACAGCGCTGACTGACCCCACAACGCTGACTGACCTTTATACTCTGGTGTCACCAGGTGAACAGACTCAGGCACTCATTCGATCTCATTCACCCCTCATTCACGCACATCTTCCTTTATCCAGTGTTTACAGCTGCCAGGTCCCATGAGGCTGTCTAAGCACCAGCAAGGCACCAAGGGAAAAATCAGGTCCCTCCCTGTAGTAGCGTGGGTGCTTTTGCTAGGTTTCTCCCTGTTGTGGTGGGGTGCTTCCTCTAGGTTTCTTCTCTGTAGTAGTATGGGTACTTCTGCTAGGTTCCTCCCTCTAGTAGTGAGGTGCCTCTGCTAGGTTCCTCCCTCTAGTAGTGGGGTGCCTCTGCTAGGTTCCTCCCTCTAGTAGTGGGGGTGCTTCTGCTACTCTGCTAGGTTCTTCAGTGAATGCATGGGAACACTGGAGTGCTGGGTCTGACTTCAGCGGGGCTCTGTTGCCTCGCTGTGGCTGGGCTTCCCCGTCTGTACAATGGGCGGCCTATGTATTGCAACGGTACAGGGTGAGCACGGGAAGGCGGCTAACTCTGGCGGGTGTGCCGCAGAGGAGGCTGCAGTGCAGAGAAAGGTCCACTGGGCGTGAGGCTCGAGGCAGTCAGCACAGAGGGAAGCTGGGAACAGCTGCTCTGCGCGGTGGGGAGCCCACGTGGCCGATGGAGAAAGGAACATGATGAGGCCTGTGCAGAGATGCTCAGTATTTTGCAGAAGGCGGAAAACGTCCACGCTGTCAGTGGAGGCCAGAAAAGCACAGGCAAGTCCCTGTCTGCCGGGCAGCTCCGCCCCAGCCCCGCCTGGACGTGTCCACAAGGTCACGTGGGGCAGCCTGGCTGCAAACTGTGACACTGAGAAGTGATCCAAGAGGCGTCAGCAGGCAAGGACAGGAGACTGCACAGGGACTGAGCCCTGGGTCCCCAGGCAAGCCACCGCACCTGTCCATGCCTCGGTTTCTTCCTCTATCACGGGCCACCTGTGAAGACTTAAAAAACTTACAGCAGCACTTACTACATGCTGGAAACTCGCCAGCTGAACCTCCTGGGGGAGCGATACTATCAGCCCTCAGCTGACACCCAAGGAAACTGAGGCATAACGGAGCTTGGACAGAGTATCTAGCTTGGGACTCCACCCACCCCGTCTGCTAGGCTACCACTCATTTACCACATAGGAAAACAATTCAGGACAGGCCTGGCTGAACAAGAAACAACCATTTATTACTTCACTAATATTATGAGTAATTTAAGAGGGTTTCAGAACGTTAGCTGATGAAAAAAGAAACTGCAAGAAAATTCCAGATTGTTGTATCACAGGGTCCAGTCATATGAAAAGGAAAAATGAAATCAAACATGGCACAGTTGTCCCCCGAGAACCACAACTGCCTGGAAGGGGGTGCTGAGATTTCGGCCCTTCATTCTCCCCCTTCCTTGACCTGAGTTCTGAGCCACCCCATGCTCCTGTCGTGGCCCAAAACAACAGGATGGATCAGCCACAGACTGGAACGTCCAACACGGAACCACCAGGAACCCGTTCTCTCCATAAGTTGCCTCGGGTATTTTTATACCAACAGGATGTGAACACAATTCCTTCTATACGGCATACATTGTTAGGAAATAATGACAACAAAATAACCTGGTACATCGTCAGTACAAATGGAGGTCTTTTTTTTTTTTTTTCCTGAATACATTCAATGATTGAATCTGTGGGTGCGGAACTGCAGATGATGACGACTGGCTGTATGTTTACAAATGCATACACGAAGGGGAAGAGAAAAGGGCGTCCACTGCTGGCCCGGGCTACTGAGGGGAGGATGACGTACTAGCAGCAACAAAGGGAAACAGAAAAGGGCACTTTTCTGTTTTTAAACACACACACACACACACACAAGCATACACATGCACGCACACGCACACATACATACACGTGCATATTTCTTTCCCTTGTTACTGGGGACCAAAATCAAGGCCTGTTACATGATAAGCAAACACTCTACCTCCAAGTTCCACCCCAATTCTATATATGTGTTGTGAGTGCACACCTTGAAAAAATGTAGCCATGTAATAAAGAATGATGTTATAATAATAACAACACATCTTAGATGGGGATGGAACCCGGAGTCTTTACACATGCCAGGCAAGTGCTCTGCTGAGCTGTCCTGTGCCCCCGGCCGAAAGTAGGACAATGACCTGACACTTGGAACACGGTCTCAGTTATGTTTAGAAATGCACCGAGCAGCCCGACGGAGTGACGTCACAATGTCCACACACCCTATGTCAGGTAGTAAAATTATGAGTGGTTTCTTCTCTCTGCTTCTTTGGGTCTTCCAGGGGCTTGATGATGAACATGCATCTTAGTGTGTAAAAAGCTTTAAAGGCAACTTATTTGCTTATTTGGTGGGGATGGAACTCAGGGTCCCAAGCATGTTATGTAAGCGCTCTCTGCCACTGAGCTTCGCACACAGACTCAAAGATCTTTGGAAGAAGAGCTGCTGGGGCTGGAGAGGTGGCTCAGGGGTTAAGCCTCTGCATTGCAGGCAGAAGGTCCTGAGTTCGGATCCCAGATCCCACGTATAGACGCCGGGCGGAAGCGGGGACAGCCTGCTTTTCTGGTCCTGATAGGGCAGAGCCTGTGAATCCCAGGGCAGAGTAAACAAGGAGGAGATGGATGCAGTCCATGTTCCCGAATTCGTCCGTGGTTCTACACACACACACACACACACACCCACACACACACACACACATGCACACATGCATACACACACAATTGAATTTAAAAAAAAAAAAGAGCTGCTGCCGGGTCCCAGAGTGCTCGGGTCATAGCCCTGCCAACTCTGTGGGGAACAGAGCAGAGGACTTGGCACAGACAGTGGCACAGAGAGGAGGCTGCGACCGTCCCAGGCCTCACTCTGGAGCACTTCCTTCCAGCACTCCGGCCTCACTAAGAATTTCCATGCTCTAGAGACGCCTCTAGCTGCTGGAGGACAAGCCGCCAGATGACTTATTTTTCTCAGAAGAACCGAAAAAATATAATAAAAATAAGAATAAATAAAAGTGACCTATTTCAACAGGTTCCCTGGCCGGGGCCCACTGTGGATTTGAAATTGTGATGCCATTTTCATCAAGGCAGGACCGCGCTGAATGTTTCCCTGTCTCTGTCTGGGACCCACCCAGTGTTCTGCAGTTGGCGGCGGGCTCTAAACCATGACCTGTGACAGAAAGGGGGGGCAGGAGGAGGTGAGGAGTCTCGGGCTGTGGGCCTGCAATGACTCTGGGACAGCTACAGTCCCCCCAGTCTCAAAGATGACACATGGTCCATCGCCAATAAAGCTGGGATCTTCTAGCAACCTCCCACAGTGGTGTTGCTAAGATCATTATGCAGAGCGGGAAACTGAGGCCAGCCCAGTGAGCAAGGTAGGCGGGGCTTGACTCCAAATCTGACTTTCGCTGCATTTCGTTTTACAAAAGTAATTTGCTGTTTTGATGAAAATAATAAAGGGCATAGATCTGGAGCCCAAAGGACTTCTGGGAGTGGCTTCACGCACAAAGCCCCCACCCAGCTTGTGCAGGTGTGGGCAACTTAGGCAGCTCCCAGTGGACTGTAAATTTCCTTGTCTTAGACGGCTGAGTGTGTGACTCCCATGTGAACCGCCCTGTGATATATGCAGTCACTATCCTGTCCCTTTGCAGGACAGGTAAGACAACTGCATGGTGTCGTGGCACCTGTGAGGTCAGCCGCTGAAGGGACTTCAACAGCACACCCATCCGTGCTACTCTTGCCCTGCCTGCTCCCCTTTTCTCCCTTCCAGCCTCATGCTTCCCTTAAGCACCTCGCTTTACTGAGAAACAGGACATGAGACCTGTCACCTGTCTTTTGTTCTGGAAATTTCCAAGTCTATGTTCGATTGCATTTTCAAAACAAACAAATGCAAGCGTGAAGTGTGTCATGGGCTACCATCTGTTTGCAGCTGGCCGTGTGCACTTTGCTCATCCTGGACCTCTTGCCAAGTCTGCACACACGGATCTACCCATGGGGTAGAGGACTCTTTGGGATACTCACATTCGCAGTGCAAATTGGGCAAACTGATGTTCAGAGTGACGTCGATTTTGCCTCCGCTGTCCTTGTCTGGGTCATCGACGTAGAGCTCGTTCACACTGAGGAGAGACAAGTACAGAGTCCTTCACTGGGATGGAAATACTGTCCCCAGCCACAGGGGACTGGCAGGATCACCTCACATGGTGCCCAGTGCCCAGATGACCCGGGCTCCCCTGTGGGTCCACCTTGTGCAAGAGCCGGTCCAAGGAGGCTCCAGGCTCCAACCCACTCTCAGTGCTGCTGTTCCATTCGACAGGGAAAAGAGTCAGGTAAGGGCATCTGTCCAGATTCAGGTTCAAATCCTGGCTCCCTGGGGTGCAACCAAGTCTCTGGCAGTACCTGGCAGCAGTACCTGCTTCCTGTGGAATTACTGTTCTTCACCAATAACCATACAGCTAATGACTTAGGCAGTTGCAGCTAATCCCTCCCTTCCTCTTTCCTTCCCTCTTTCCTTCTTTCCCTCCCTTCCTCCTTTCCTCTTTTTCTCCCTTTCTCCTTCTCTCCTTCCCTTTCTCCCTCCCTCCCTCCTTTTCTCCCCCTTCTCTCTCCCTCTTTCCCGCTCTTCCTCCCTCCCTTTACCCTAACGCAGGAACTCTGGTGATTTTATCTGGCTCCCGTCTCAAAATCCTTCACAAAAACCACACCTGTAAAGTTCCCTGTGCCTGGTGACCTCAGAGTCACAGGTTGTTGGGGTCAATCTGGGGCGATGGGATCAGTATTCAGTTCCCACAGATAGGGGAAGGTGGCCATAGAGAGCCACACAAGCTTTCCTTCAGGGACAGTTGTGACACACACTTATTCACAGTTGGGGCATAGACTGCCTGTCAGGCACCAGAAAGGATATCAAGCCAGATGTGGTCTCTGCTTTCATCTGGCTCACAGACATACATCACTGCTCTCCTAGACCACCAGCTGGAATTAGTGTTTTGACTGGAAGCTTCACTGTACTGTGAGGGAGCCTGCAGGGTGATGGCCCTTTGGGGAGCTGGAGGGGAGACATAGGTTAAAGTCTGGAGGATGGATAGGCTGGTCTCAGCAGGGTGGGGAAGGGGAACCTCAGCAGTATGTGTCGTGGCCCAAGAGTTCAGAAGGCCTGGAATGACTGGCAAATGAATGAGCGTTACCATAGGTGCAGCATGAGAGCAAGAGTGAGTGTGGTATGGGGCACAGCTAGGGCATGGGCAGAGCCAGACCCGGCAGAGGAGACCAAGATCTTGAGCCTGGATGCTGAGCACAGCCATGTCTCAGAGGGATGAGAACCAGAAGGGATGCTGTGTATCAGGAGGGTCAGATGGCAAAAGTGGCCACAGTGATCCAGAAATTACAGCAGCCTAGACCAGGTTGGATGAGGATACGGCAGGACACAGGCCTCACACACAGGCGGACTTGCTGATGGGTGCCACAGGGTTGGGTGTGCAAACATGCAAGCGCACAGCCCCAGTTCTATCTGGATCCACTCACTAAGCCAGGAGCCCCTGGGGATGGAGCAGAAGCAGAGGGGACGGAGAACTGTTGAGTTTCAGGAACTGTGTTGAGCCTGGGGTGTCATAAACATATCTCCCAAGGAGCTTCCAAGTGGATATCGGCTACCCTGACTGGGCCTGCTCATGGGGAGGGGAAACCTGATCTGCGGACTTGGTGTGATGACGTGGGCTGTTGAAGGACACAGAGCCAGAGAAGGTGGGCTGAGGCTTACTACACACTCGTCAGGATGGGGACCGGGAGACATTGGCCAGTGGGTGCAACGCTTCAAACAGACAGCAGTCCTGTGTCCTACGACGCAGGAAAAGTGACTACAATAAAAACAATGTATTATGTATTCCAAGTCAGCTAAGTAAGTACTCAAGGTGGTGGACATGCTAGCTAAGTGAATGATTCCACGATGTATCAAAACTACCCTGCACTCCATAAACAGTACCATTTTGCTAATTAAAAATCAAATTTTATAACCAGTATGCGCTAAGTGTCTGGGTCCTGTCCAGTCTGTAATACAGAAGCCTTCTGTCACCCCACAAATTAGGCCCCAAGAGACCCCCGTGAACGGCCACCATTCTGGGACAGACACAGCCAGTACTTGACTACCAAGGAAGCTTGGCTCAGGAATACGATCAGAGTTGTCTCTTTGTGTGAACCCCAGGCATTTCTGGGGGCATGACAGGCACAGAGGAGGCTTAGTCTTCAGGCCGCCCATTAAACGAGGGAAATGGGGCTCATTAAAGAGGCCAAATGTATGCCCTGGTGTCGTCCTATCCATGCCTAGGCTGTGTCTGATTCCCATTTTAAAATCAGGAAATCAAGATTCAGAGAAAGGGGTGTTCTAACCCCAAGACTACACAAGCAGGACAACCAAGATCCACTTTGAGTCAAAACCCTCTGTGGCTCATACTACCTCACCCTCCTCTGCAGTATCCAGGCTCGAGGGAAAGGCCACAGGATGCGGGAAGCGGATCCAGGTACTTAACCTGAGCAGTGCTCAGGCACCACACAGAACCAGCGGGTCAGTAGGCTCCGTGTGTGCCCAGCCAGATAGACATCCCCCCAAACCGTCAGTCCACCAACTCCGCAGGGCTGCTGAGTAAGGCGAGCTGAGTGACTGACCAGGGCTGCAGGGGGAGAGGGTTTCCCTTCCTAGCGAGAGTCTTCCTTAAGGCTGGGCCTCTTTGCACTGCTGAAGGATTATGGGATGAGCTCATCCCTGGCAACCTGGGAGGTGACCTCAGCACAGGGCGAGGCAAATCCCAGGTGTGGCTCAGGTGATCTCACTGCGGTCCCAGGAGGCTTCTCCCAGGCTGGGCTCCCAGTCCTCCAGCCAGAAGAACCGGCAAGGCCAGCTGCCAGTCTAAAGGGACATAGAGGGGCTGGGGACCCAGCGAGGGGGGCAAACACATGGCCCGGGGCCAGCTGGTTACATAAAGCCAGAACCGGCTGCCCGGAAGCCTCTGCTGTGGGATGGACACGGTTCAATCACCTGCGGCTGCCGATGAGGTCAAATTGGTTGCCTTCCTCACCCAAGGCAAATGTTCCAGGCGTGCTGGTTTCCTGCCACCCTTGGGCACAAACTGCCCACAACCACCAGCACAGGGCCTGCCAAGGCTGGCTGGCTCCACGGGCCAGGCTTAAACTGATTTTGAAAGGCCAGTGGGCGCCAGAAATCAGCCCACCTCGAAGAAAGAAAATACTTTCATGACTCTACTGTGGTTGTGCACTCCCGCCAACCCGGGGACTTGTAGCCACTGTGGGCACTGAGAAGGCCTGGCAGGCGTGGGGGAAGGGGGACGCGGCAGAAGGCAGCTGTGGGTGTAATCCCTGCCTGTCACTGAGCTGAGGTTCAGAAGTTGGTTCAATTCTCTGAGCCTCGGTTTCCTTAGACATAAGTGGAGAAGCTTACGACGAGAGAGGTCATAAGAGTAGTGGTGAGAGGGGGCACAGAGGAACATTCTAGATGGCAGACATGCCTCGACTGAACCATGGCTGAAGGGTGAAAACTCACTGACCATGCCTTTCAGATTGTGCATTTGTTGTAAGCTACACACACCTCACTCAAAAAGAACTGAGGGGGGGCTGGAGAGGTGGCTCAGGGGTTAAGCCTCTGCCTTGCAGGCGCAAGGTTCTGAGTTCGGATCCTAGACCCCATGTATAGACGCCCGGCACGGCCTGCGTTTCTGGTTCTGGTAGGGCGGAGCCTGTGAATCCTGGGGCAGAGTAAACAAGGAGGAGGTGGAGGTGTCCATGGTGGTTCCCAAATTCATCCGCAGTTCTACACACACACACACACACACACACACAACACACACACACATACATACACATGCACACACATACGTACACATGCACGATTGAATAAAAAAAAAAAAAGAACTGAGGGGCTGGAGAGATGGCTCAGGGATTAAGTCTCGAAAGAAGGTCCCACGGAAAAATGCCAGGTGGAAATGGTGGTGGCCTGCATTTTCAGCCCTAGCGGGCAAAGCCTGTGAAATCCCAGAGTGAAGCAAAAAGGAAGTAGAAGCAATCTAGGATGATCCCTGAAGTCACTCTTGGTCTTCCACAGGGACACACGGTGCCCTCTAACACACACACACACACACACACACACACACACACACACACAACACACACACACACACACTCTCTCTCTCTCTCTCTCTAAATATTTTTTAAAAAAAAGAATTGAGGAAGGAGAGAAAGAAGAAATAAGGAAGAATTCCCAGCACTTCTCAAGGCCATTGCAGACTCTAAGTTTTCTATCCTTGAGTTCATTACAAATGAAAAAATTTTCAAAACTAGAAAACGAGTTGGTACTGGACAAGTTCAGATGCCTTTCCTTGTTTCTTGGACAACACCTCAAATGGGTGCACGGAATCTGCATGTGCTCATGGAAGAGGGGGTGGCAGAACTTTAAGAGTCTTAAGTGGGACAGTGATGGACCATGCATTAGCTCCTGGATATGACATAATTGTGATATACAAGATTTCATGATAGGTATTATACATACCTGTGGGAACTGTTTGATCAACATCCCACCATAACATCAGAAAGATCTCAAGAAGCTCCACGCTTCTTTGAAAGACTGATGAGAACTAATCCTGATAGGAAGAAAGAGACGATGCTTTCCTGAGTGGTACATCCACTGATCTAGGATGCTTGCTGGAGCGTCAGTCGGATCAGGCATAAGTCATCAAAGATAGACTGCATGAAACCCAGTGGACCACACAAGTAAGAAGATTTGAAAATAGGAGAGAATCTGGCAGGGGAGATGAAGGGTTTTAAGGGGAAAAGAAGGGGCGGGGATGCGATTTGGGACTAAAGTTGAAGATATCATTAACTGACTATATTCGTGTAAAAAATACAAATAAAAACGTACATACTCTTAACTGGAAGAAAAAAAAAAGAATCTGCATGTGGGGATTTGGAAAATCCCCCCAAGATGATTTAAGTTAGATGGAGGATGTGCACAGTTTACATGTGAATACCATGCCACTTTATATTAGAGATTTGTGTATCCACAGATTGTGGCATCCTGAGGCAGGGGGTCCCAGTATCGCCCCCACCCTTGCAGATGGGACAACTATCAATGGCAAGACTGCAGAGAAGGTCAAGAACAATGGTGGGCGTGGCCTCTGTACGTGCCCGTGCTCAGCGTAGAGCACTTTACCAATGCCATGTCGGGAGTTGAAAACAGCAGGAACGGCCGCCAAGCAGAGTGTTGTGCTGAGGATCAAGTGTGTTCAAGCGTGTAAGGGGCTTAGCAAGCCCCGCCCGGTGTATTTTGGGCCTTCCTGAAAGCTGAGAGGAAGAGTCCCCGCTTTCAAGCACCCAGCCGGGGACCCTGGTGGGCTTTGCGTCGACTTCAGCAAGCAGAGTGTGCTGCCAATGAGGCGAACAGCCACACAGCCAGGAGATGGGAGACACACGATCTCACCGGGAGACACAGTGCCCTGCCTCTCCCGCTATGTCACACCACCTGGAGGGGATGGAGACCCCATGGAAGGCTGGGACATGTGGCCCTGAGAGAGATCTCTGAAGCAGGCGCCATGGTCTTCTCTGATAGTCCTCCAGATGGGTCACCCTAGAGCCCTAAGGGACGGGGAGACAGACACTCAGAGTTCCACTGGCTTTGTGCCACAAACCTCCTCCAGTGAGCCTCGGCGCCAAGCGTGTGCTCACAGGCTTCTGTGGCATGGACTCTGGGAGCGGGAGGAAGCTCAATCAGAAAGCCCAGGGAGCAGAATAGCGTGTGCTGATGGAAGAGTGGGGGGCACATTCCAAGTGGAGGACACCACGAGAGATGGTTTGAGGGTGCAGGGAGGCAGTGGGGAGGAACTGGCCTTGTAGGGCAAGAAGATGAAGGGGATTTGGGAGGTCTCAGTGGGGAGATGGAGGTGGAACGTAGCCCAGAGTTTTGAGATTCTAGGCCAAGGCTTGAGTCTGATGACATCTGTGGAAAACACTTTTATTTGCTTTTAGAAGAGCTTTTGCATAGCTCGGATTCCTGCCCAAAGTCGCTGACCTCCATGCTTAACAATCTGGTCAAGTGGAAACTTTCCTGAAGCAGTGAGACTTCAGCAAGAGGTGGGTGGGGGAGGAAGGATCTGCCAGCGAGCTTTTAAACCCCGACTTCTGCAGTACAAGTGTATGTCTGTCTACCAGATGGACCCCCCTTTACAGCCAGCGGCCCAGTCTAATCACCCCACTCCTCACTCACCGGGGTCTGAGTCTCACAGTCACCTTGCCCCAAATTCATCTTCCTGGGGTGACCTTTGTGAGCAACAGATCATGGCTCTGTGGGCTAAGGCTTCGGGCCTCCCACTGTCAAGGGGAACCTGTGCAGTGTGGCGCCCACTGGACCTGCTCACAGTCCAGACTCGGAGCACGTGGTGAGGTCAGAGGGAGCCTCAACCTGGATCTTTTGTGGCTAAGCTCCTGGTCTCCCCAATCTGGGCTTGAGATGGGAACATGGGAAGTCCCATATCTCCTCTGCTTGCTGGATACCTCAACCAACAGGGACACCTAAGTCCTTTAGGCAATAATTTTGACCCCTAATCCATGGCCCCTGTTACCTGTAGAGAGATGAGCTAGGTAGGTGACTAGGAGCGGGGATCTCAAAGTCCTGGGTTCATGGTTTTTAGCCTCCTGGTGCCTCAGTTTCCCTCCAGGAAAGTAGGAGCAACTTCAAAGGGTTTTGTGGCCAATTTTAAGATAAGCCTTATAAAATGGTAACCTGGGCAGGCTAACCTACTCTACTGGTCATTTATAGTGAGTCACAAATGAGACGCGCCGTAAGGCATATTATGCTATAACAGTCCGAGGAGGTCTACACGGCTGTGAAAGTGGCGGGAACCCAGGCAGTCAAGGGTCAGGTATTCCTCAACCACCATCTGCTCCCCTGGACACCCATGGGCTCCTTTCTCAGCTCCTCACAGTCCAGGCTGGGACACGGCCACCTGACAAAGCCACCTCATCGCTAAGCATCTCGCCTCATGGATAACTACCCCCAGTCGGGGCTGCAGTGTGTTGATTCAGCCAGCAGTGACCTCATTCGAGGTTCGCATACGCTCTCACGGGAAGAGGGGGCTGCGGATACGCTGTGGTCACAGAGGCACCAGACAGGACCAGTGTTTCCCCTGAAAGAGGACACGCTGTCACCTTCGGTTTTTCTCCACTCTGAAGGTTTCCCGGGCCAGGGAGCCCCTATGAAGGGAAGAGCCCAAGGAGGGGGGTGCGATAATCTGCTTGCTGGCTCCGTGTTAAGCGCTGGGCCCCCTAACAAGTCCTGCACCCTGGGGACAGAGGCACAGGAAGGGAGGGACAGAGGTGGCCACAGCAGTTGTGCACCTCAGCTCCTCCCTCCCCCTTTCTGCTCCCCAGGGATGTGGGGGAGTCGGAGCATCCAGGAGGCAGGAAGAGGAAGCCCTGGAGAAGGGAGGAGAGGGTAGGGGAACACACTGTGCTCTGCCAGGGACGGCCCTGCCCTGGGTAAACAGCGGGCAAAGTCTGCTGTCAGCCCTGGTCTGAGCAGCTCTGCCCAGCCACAGCAGGAGGGCCACCTGCCCGGGTCCAAACTCTGACGTCAGAATTCGCTCTGTCTGCAGCCTGCCTTGGTGCCTCGCGCCCTCCCTGGGCTGAGCTAAGGCCCCCTCTGGTGCCACAGGTGGCCAAGGAGATCACTTCTTAAATAAAGGGTGTGTGTGTGTGTGTGTGTGTGTGTGTGTGCAAGGATATTGACATTGACTATGTGCAGATTATACGGGCACCTGATGCTGCCAGAAGAGGTGTGCCGGACACAGGAGACAAGGCCTGACTGATGGCAGAGTCCGCAAGGACTGACCGGGCTGAGAAACCTGCAGCCGCGCATTGTCCAGTCCTCACGGTACCACGCGCCACATCCCTGCAGCTCCCCGCATCCTGCAGCTCCAGGGGTCGAGTGCCCTCGGCTCTCTGTTTCCACAGATTGAACCGACTTCAGATAAAACTGTTTCCTCAACAGGCTCACGGCAACTCGAGCAGCGTTTCTATTGCATGATTTACTTCCACGAAATCAAGAACGGAGGGCTGGGTGAGGAGGCGGCTGCAACCCCGGCTCTTGGGAGGCTGAGGCAGCAGGATTGTGAGTTTGAGCAGAGTCTGGGCTGCAGAGGGAGACCCTGTCTCGGAAACCAAAGCAAAGAAGGTGCCTGGGGACTTGACGGAAATGTGCTGCCACACCCCAGGGACGGAGCATCTGGGGGTTCCGTGTTCAGTGGATCCTAAGCTGGTTTCTAAGGCAGCTGGGGAACAACTGTGTCTAGCTGGTCTTCCCGTAGATTGTGTCCAGAGCCAGCACCTCGCAGACACATGCAGTGGTGAACTAGCAGGCCTGGCCTGTGCCCCTGGAGTGAACTCCGAAATTATAGGACTGTGGCTTTTCCTATTTTACCGTCTCTCCCCTACTCGTTCATTTTTCTCCGACTGTTCTTAGCACACACCAGGCATTTTCTGCCTCAGGGCCTTTGCACTTGTTATGGACGTTCTGTTCTTGCTTCACTGGGAACATGATGGGACTGTAGTGTAGCCTCATCCCAGAGTAGGGCGTGGTCTGAGGGGATCTTGCAAAGTCTGCCGGGCCCACCCTGAGCGTCTCACATCAGTGAGCCTCAGCATCTTGCTTCTCTCCCTATTCCCATCCCTAGCACATGAGGGAGCGCCCCCCCCAGAGGCGACCAACATGCAGAGAAGACGCTCTTTGGATGAGAGGATCACTGCTCCCCATGGACAAGAGTCAGCCATACCAGCAGACAGAGCGTCCCCAGAGCCACGAGGGGCGGATCCTGCTCGGCCTCCCATGTGGCCAGCAACGCAGACGCAGAGGGGCTCAGCAACTTGATCGGAGTCACACACAGCAAGGTAGAAGCAAGCGGAGGCCTGGGTCTCCCAATGCCACGCTTGTGCTCTTCCCACTAGACTGCATGGCCCCCGGGTCAAAAAACAGGGTCACGGCCCCAGAGAGGCAAATGCTGAGCACAATGCAGGGCAGGAAGCAGTATCCAGAAGCAAGCATGTCTGCCTCCGTGGGCTCGGGGGTCCTAAATGGGCAAGTTCCCCCACCTCCAGCAGCCTCGGCGTCTTCCCTACCGAGCGCCTATTTGGGGCTAAAGGTGGTAACTTAAGCCAGCCTGACCAAGCGCCAGGTTTTAGCTTCCTATTGTCTTGTGGCTGAGGAGGCCAAAATTTTCCATGAGTTGGAAAAGAAAATTCCAGGGCTGGGCAGAAGGGGGGGTGCCAGGGCTCAGCCCGGATGACCTCACGGTTCACGGATACAACCACAAAGAGGCTTTGAAGCCTGAAGCCGGAGCCAGACCATGCCGAGGATTTACCAGGCTGTGGAGACATCATTTTGGAATCGGGATGGATGACCGAGAAGATTCTCGCTGCTGTGGAAGCCACACTCAGTCCTCCCAAGTGCAGGCCTGAGAAACGGGAGGGGTTTCTGGGAGGAGCCCAGCCTGACGTTGGGATCCTGGCTCTCTTTAAAGAAGCCCACCAGGGTTCTCTGACGTCCCTCCCCCTCGCTACAACTTCACATGATCTTGGGGAAGGAAGAGCGTGGGTCAAACTCAGGTCCTGTAGCAAAGAGTGAGTGATTTGGTCCATTTGGGGAACCTGGACCATAGGGGTCCCAATCGCTCTCTTCACTTTGACAGCCACATCCAACTTTGCTCCAAGTTCAAAACCCGCCTATAAAACAGGAGAGCAGCTGGGGCTGGGGCAGAAAACAGAAGCAAAATAGTTGCAGGATTCTGCCTTTGTCAACACTCCTCCCTCTTCCCATCCGCGTCCCAGAAAGCCCACGCTGCCCGCCAGGGAAGAATGACTTACACTTCTGTTGTGATGAATCCAGTGAGCTCCGACAGGAAGAGGAAAAGGATGAAGAGGCAGCAGCAGACAGAGACTGTGAGACACACAAGAGGTCACAGTTAGAGGGGAGGCGCTGTACCTGTTCTCCAGCCACCCCAGGGAAAAGCTGATTGGGGGCTCCAGGATACGGACAGGGCGGGATCCCTTTCCAGAGACCCCAAAGATCCTTCTCACTCATGGCTTCAGGATGAACCCCCAGAAAGTTGGAACTGGCCTGGCTTGGGTCAGAGCAGCCTCTCCTGTAGAGGCCTGGGCGCTTGATTCCCCTAGAGCTTGTTGACTCCCAGGCCAGCGTTAGGTGAGGTTATGAACTGGTGGCCACAAGATGTTCTGCTTAGCTTAGGTGACACGTGCTTGACCATCTAGGGTCCAAGTGGAACAATCTGGGAGATGTTCCAGCCAGAACCATCCAGAATCTGAGCCCACCGGTTTGCTACAGTCCCCACTATTCCCATCCGCCACCTTCATACTGAGGCTGCCTCTGATCTGCAAGTTAGGGCGATCCCACTTGGGCCTTTTCCCGCTTTGCTGTGGGGTGCAAGTGAAGACATTAAGCATAAGCCTGGTGGTCACTGGGCCCTTTTCCCCAATCAGTGATAAAAGTACAGCCTGTCGCGATACTGGCCAGGTATAGCAATCAGCACCTCCTGGTCAGCTGCCAATCACCAGAGAGACAATCAAGCGCCCCACCCACCATGAACCACCAGGCTGAGCTGGGTTGTGCGGTGGGTTAGAATTCAGTAATTTCAACTGACGGCATTTAAAGCTTATAATGAGATCACTGGGACATACTATCTTCATAGTAGGGGAACATCTCCAGCCCATTCATGTGTCTACCCTCTCCCTAACTTTCTGTCTGTCTTCATAGCGAATAGTCAAAGATGCATTCTGAGTGGGGAAGACCTAGTATTTGCTGAGCACCTGCCGCACACCCTATGGCGGAATGCTAATAACCCACCACTACCATCCATGCCACGACTCGGGCCCAGCGCCAGAGTACAGATGTGGAGGCTAGAGAGAAGAGGGGTCTGGAACTCCTGTCCTCTATAGCCAGGGAACCCAGGAAAAATTCCCTGAGAACTTGGGCTGCGAGTGAAGACAAGGTATCCCTCAAACTACCCACCAAGACCGTAGTCATAGAGACGGACACCAGCATATTCCTAACCTCTGCCACAATTTGAAAAAGCTATAGAGCACAACATTTAAAGGGTTTATATTTTTTTAAAAAATTAGGTAATGTGCATATTATAAAGAAAATGTTCCAGCTGGGCAAAGAAGCATCTATGAAAATATTAATGCATGCACAAGCCATTATGTATTAACATGTTATACATAATATATATGTCAGATACTACATAATAAACTACGTAGTGTAAATAAATACATATTGGTAAGACCCGGTGGCACACATCTGTAACCCTAGCATTAAAGAGAGTTGGGGGGATCAATGAAACTTCAAGGCAAGCCTGGACCACACGTCACATTCCAGGCCAGCCAGGGCTACAGAGTAGCTGTCTTAAACAAACCCAAACAAATTAAAACAAAAAGGGGCGCACGCATGTGCGTACTCGCATACGTGCACGCACACATTCCTCCTCCCTCTAAATAGTAGCGCAGCAGACACGCCTTCGGCCATGCTTTGCCTACTCAGAAATGTGTGTTTAAACAGGTCCCCTATTAGTTTACATGGTGGCCGTGTTCTGTCCTGTTTTGTTTATAGCCCGGAAATTAACCTCACGTCTTCTCCAGCTGCAGAACACTAGAGCAGCTCAGCTACCAACCCAGTTCCAGGCTCCTGGTCTCCCCTCGCCTGTGGTGGTGTTACTGGGGAAGACTCCCCAAGCACGTGGAGCATCCTGCAACTGGGGCCTTGCACCTCTCTGGCCAGGGGTCACCCAGGACTCACATTTCAGCATCACTTCAAACTTTTTTTTTTCTATTTAAGGGGGGGGCAACATGTGCATGGAAGTCAAAGGATGCTTTTAGGAAGATAGTTCTCTCCTACATTTCGGGCTTCCAGGAATTGAACTCGGGTCACCAGGTATACATGCGGGCACTTCACCTGCTGAGGTATCTTGCTGGCTCTCGGCATCATTCCTGCCACCCTCTCCTCACTCTTTTGGATGCCACAGTACATAAAACAGGAAGGTTTTCTGACAGTGACCTGTCCTCCCTGGTCCATACCTGCAGATAGACCCAACAAGTTCTAACTACCTGCATCGGAGTGTGTGAGGGGGAGGCCTCCTTTTGAAAGCTGGATGCTTTTCAAGGTTTGGGTCGGCCCAGCAGGTGGAGAGGTTAAGTCAGCTGAGACTAAGGCCCAGATCATCCTTGCTTTACTCTGCAGTGCTCCGATTCTGTTCCAGCCTAGGGGCCCAGAGACAGGCTCTGTGTAGTTGGGATTTAGGATGAAGCATGCAGAGACAGGACCTCAGTAGCGCTGTGGCCAAGCATAATGTCAGGCTCACAGCAAGCACAGAATAATATTTGCTGAACGAGTGAATGAACAATCATGGAAGCAGGTAGGAAGAATTTCAGTCTGACGCTGGGTGAAGTCTTTCGGTCCATGTTTGGGCAAGAAGGCTCAGAGGTTCTCTGCCTTCTCAAACTGACTCAGGGCCTGGACAGTTGGAATGCGACCCCAGGAGAATGCTGGCTAGCAGGAAGTGAGTGTAACCAACGGAGGGGGCATAATCTAAGACCCCTAGCCTGCTAGAGGGTCAAGAAATTTGTCCAAGGTCACAGGGCTATGTAGTCTCTGAATCTCGTTTTCTCCTTCAGTTATTAATAGCACTTATCCCAGGGCTATGCAATGGAGCATGTCTGAGTCGGATGCGTGGCCTCAAGGACGGAGAGCAAAAGGCCCATTCATCTGCACAGTCTCCGCACTTGGCGCAGGGCCGACCCGGGTTAATAAATATTTGTGCGCTAACCGTAGCTAAGGGCTGGCTGCCCGGGCCTCATGCCTCCCCTTGAGGGCTGACCGGCGGGACCTTCTCCATGGCTACGTGTACGCTTCCTGTGACCCTGGGCTTCCTCCCCCAGGAGCGACCTGACAGGACGTGGGGAGGCACGAGCAAGGACGTCTGTAACGGCAACAGACAGGAATCAGAATGGCTACTCTTGGGGGCTGTGGAGCATGGCTAGGGAAGGCAGAGCTGTAGATGGTGGGTGTGGAAGGCATGCGTGGTGTATCACAGCGAAAAGAGGAGGAAGAACATCACAACTGCCCCCCCCATATATAAGACGATGGCAGGGGGCATCACTGCCAGACTCTTTTGGACTTGCAGAGGGTACGCAACAGCCTGGCCGCTCAGATCTGCAGGGAACGAAGACTGCAGATCTGTGGACGGAAGTGGCCAAGCTGCTCGGTGGTGGCAGCGAGGGGCAGGAGACTCGCTCCATGTGGTCTAAGCAAAGACCTTTCCTCCCTCAGGTCCTATAACGGTCTTTCTACAAGAGGGCAAGGTATGGCGTTTCCACAGGAGGGCAAGGTATGGCGTTTCCACAGGAGGGCAAGGTATGGAGTTTTTCAGTTTCTTGGGTCACACACCCTCATGGGATGGCTCTGATCCTAGCAGCTCCCTGTGTGCTGAGGGCTTGTCATATGTCCTTCCCTGAACAACTTTTATCTCCCTCCCTCTTCACATGGGGAAACTGAGCTTCAAAGGAGGGAGCACTCAGCTCTTCCTGACAGGAGGGCTCAGGCGGCACGCAGGCCAGGCTGGCTCCTTCCCCCGCGCTCCAGAAGGCAGCTGGAGTTTCGAGAACCCGGTGGGAGAAGACTGAGAGAGTGGGTGGGGGGTCGCCTGAGAGTGACTCAGGCCACAGGGCCGGGGCACTGGGTGGGGAGAGTCTCTCTCATACCAAGAATCGGGGAGCCCACGCCAGGCCTAGTCCTGACCCTCTTCTGCAAGCAGTGAAATGTGCGTCTCAGGCTGCTTGCCACGGCCTGCTCCATTCTGAGTATTATTCCGTTGTGTTGTTCTGAGTGTTTTCCGTTGTGGAGTAGAGATGGACACACGGACAGGGCAGTGTCCGCGTGGCTTTGTCTGGCATCCCTGTGTTCACATCTAACATAACAGCATTCCATCCACACGGGGCCTGAGCACGGATGCGGAACTCCTCGCCCTGCCCTGTACCATATTCATCCCCCCATCTCTCATCCCGAGGCCTTCTGCATCCACAGCAGCTCCTCTGTTTTCTCTGGCTCGTCAAGGCCTTGTCCCGCCCGGCGTCCACTGCTCAGGCATCCTGTGCAAGCCCCGCCCATCTGGGATGGTCCCGTGTTCTCGCCCTCAACCTGGGTGGCAGCTTCACAGAGGCAGGCGCACATCACTGCAGGGGCTGTGACATCAGCTTCCTCGACGCGTGAGGTGGTGTCTCCAGGGTGCCTGCAGGAAAGCTGCTGTTTCCCGCTCTACTCTGCGTTCCTAGGCACGCTTGAAGGCGGTTAACCTTCCCTCTTGGGTGGGCAGGCGCCTGCAGAGGCACCCCCGGAGGTTACTGGAATATTAGGCAGCCCCATCTCCTCTCCTCCTTCATTTATGCCCAGACTCAAGGGCCTCCTCCTAATCTTTTGTGCTCCACACCAATAGCGGTCGTCTACAGTCCGTGTTCTCCAGGTTTGGTCTTTGGCCTTCTGGCCACGCAGACACACATCAGTCTGATCGCACATTTTGTGCCCCTTCTCAAGGACCCCTGCTTCCTTTCATGGGAGAATGGTCGGCAGAAACCAGTCAGGGTGAGTTTGCAATCTTTTAAAGGGGCAGAAAAGTGCTTATGTGAAAACTCAAATCATTTCAAAGGCACAATGGGGAAAGGAAGTGTTTCCCTCACCCCTAATCCAGTTTTTCTCCCCGAGTGGCTCCAGCAGATTGAATGTGGATTGCTTGAGCCCAGAAGGCCTTTGGATCTTGGATTTTGTTTTTTAGATTTTTAGAAGAGCGGGACATATATGGCGGGAATGGAACTGAACAAGAAATTCACGTCTCACCTGAACCTCGTACACACAGCCTGAAGGTAGCACGTTCAGTGCACCTGTGTCTCGCATGTCCGTTGTCACATAAGGCCAGTGTAAGTCAGTGCTTGGAGAGCTTTGGACATAGCTTAGTGGCAATCCCTGAGTTCAATGCCCAGCATTGCTAAGAAAAACAGCTTGGGTTTTAGGTTGTCAGGGATCCTTAACCTGTGATTTCTTAGGCATCTTCTAGGAGCAGACACTCAATGGGCAAACAGGGGAGGAGCCAATGAGATGCATGGCATGTGCTCCTCCCATCTGTCTTTCCTTTCCTCCCTCCATGTCTCTGAACAGAGCAAACATGTGGGTACCCAGGTGCAGGCAGAAGTTAGGGTCAGTGGCAAGACGGCTACTCACTAATGGCCCCGGTGTACGTTGGCTGCGTAAGGTCCTTTGGCACCTTCCTGTAGATGTCAAACCTGCAGAGAATAGATAACATGAATGAGACGGGTACGGCGGGCAGGGGCGCTGGCAAGCCACAGCTCTTCTCAGAGTCCCTTCCAATGTCCTCTGACAGGCCTTCCAAGAGCCCTCTCTTGGACCCCCACAATCCTCCATTGCACCCCCACATCATGTCCTCTTCACGGCACTTAATACCCAAGGATATCACCTATGATTCACCTGTGTACATTTGCACCCACTTCTTGAGGGGGTTCCCCCCTCTGTCAGAATGCCAGATAAAGACAGAGACCTTGCTTGTCCCCAACACGGTCTGGCATATGGTGCACACTGGCCCAGCAACTTGTGGATGGAACCAAACATCTTGGGAACAGGGAAGGCTCCGTTTCTAGTTGAACAAATGTTGATGTTCTCGCCTTATGTCATCTCCCTTGTCCCCTTTTCCATTCCCTGTGCTCTCCTCCTCGTCCTGGTCCCTTATCCCTATTCCTCTCTTCCCCACCCCCATCTCCTGCCTATAGAACGAGGCAAGAGAACACAGCCTGGAGCGAGGTCTGCGTCAGCAGTCAGCAGGCAGTGGGGTTAGCCCACCTCCGGCTGTCCTCCTAGAATCCCACCACAGCCAGGAAGCCCTGGAATACGGAGACACGTGAACTTGACGGGAACTTGATCCCGGCCCTGCCTTGCCACTGGATGGTTAAGATCCGGACCCCAGGGTGGAGGTCCCTGGCTCAGATCTTGGCTGGTTCTCTTCCCCTCGGTGCGACTGTCAGCAAATGGTATTTTCTCAAAGTCTCCGTTTCCTCATCCGCAGAGCAATGGGAGAGGAGGGTGGGAATCTGTGTCTATAAGGGACTTGATGCAGCCGTGTGGGATGCACCCGTGCACTGAACATGAGCAGATGACAGACATGTCATCAGCAAACATGTCATCGGCAGCCTTGGTCCACACACCCCGGGCCCACGGGTGGAGCTTGACTTGGAGGGGCTGGTCTTGCCAGCCGAGAGGTCCTCTTTGGTGAGTGGGAAACCAAATGCGCCCTATTAAATAAATGTGGGGAGGAGTCTAGGCTGGTACTGTGTGCCAGTTATACTTGAAGCATGCCATTCTTAAGGCCTCAGGGGAGACCGACTCCTGTGTGTAACAGGACAAAGGGGGCCACTTTCTCTGTGCTTGGGCCCTGGGGACAAGGTGTGTTGCTGGGGAAAAGGGCGTCTACACAACTCAAATGCTCTATGCCTTTTGGTGACTCTCCCCCCCTTATCCTGACTGGGCCCCTTTATTCTGGAGAGGCATGTTGAGATCTGAGTGTGTGCTCAACCAGGACCCCTGCACTGTGTTACCCTGAGCATGTCTTTCTTCTCAAAGCTCAACAGATCTGCCTGGGACCCAGGGCCGCAGCATGGGGGTGAAACGACTGATCCACACAAAGTGTCAGAACCAGGCCTGGTACCGGGGAAGTGCTAGGTAATTGCTGCTCCTATCAGTAACCCTCATTTGACTAACATTGAGGAAGTACCCAGGGTACGCTGGGCCCTCTTTTAGGAACCAAGAGGACATGGAGCTGAAAGTCAGTCTGGCCTGTGACCCCAGGGCTTAGCGGTAGAGACAAAGAAAAGAGGGAGAGGAGATTGGTGTAGAACACAGGGTAGGTCCCTGGAGACAGTGGCTGGAGGGCCCCCCACAGGAGGTGACGCACATGGAGCAGAAGGTAAGGGAGAGCATCCTGGACATGGACACAAATAATAAGAGGCTACTACGATGTGGGGTGCTGTGCTAATTCTGGGGAGCAGGAGGTGGGAATGAGAGGGGACTGAAGGGCCTCGATGAGAAGGTCCTTGATCTCCAGGCCACAGCCAGGCCACGCGCTGTGAGAGGCGAGCAGGCAAATCTGCTGTGGGAGGTGGTGTCACGGAGAGGAAAAGAGAGGGGCTACCACTGACAGCGGCTGACTGCGGGTGGTCCCCGACTTATGGTGGGTCTCGATGGCATGAACGTCACTTGCGGCTAGTAGACACTACCCTTGCACTTCGGATCTGGTCCTCTCTCTCAGTGCAGAGCAGTGTGCGGGCTAACCTGCCGAGCTACGCCCCAAACAGGTTTACAGGGACATGAGTCAGAGAGCATCTATATAGGCTTGTGTCGGGTGCCAGTGTGGGCTGAGGGTGGCAAGATGCGCTAATATTTTTTTTAAGAATTTGGAACTGTACCTAGAATGTCCCAGTTCTCAAATGAGTTGACCACACAGTGTAGGCAAGGCTGGGAGGGGGGCAGCATGTGACTCTATGGGCAGGACGGGGCATCTGACGCAGGGACATGGCAGGCAGAGAGAGGGTCTGAGAAAACTCCTGTCCACCACTGACTGGAAAATAGGCAACAGCACAGAAGACATGAAAGGTCTGGCTGGATACGGGGGGCAGCAGTGCTCCAGGGTGGCCACCTCCCAGCTTCGTGGTCATATCACAGTCAGGGACCACATGCAAAAATGGCTGACGATTCAGAAACGCACAAGTCACCATTTCCAAACTGAAATGTTGTGGCTGACTGGAGGCTGCTCAGTACAAGCTGGCAGAGGCCCAGGCAATGGTGTTAGGGTCTACTATGGTAAGAAGGGCAGAGATGGGAAGTGGGGGAAGGTTGCTTATATATGGAGATAGATCAAAGAAAGAGGGGCCCAGAGCCTGCCTGACTGTTAGGAAAGGGAGGGGTAATAAGCAAATCAGGGTGGAGACAGGAGTGTGAGGTCATGGTTTCAACAGTCATCACTGCAGAGAACCACCTGACAGAAAGTAGTGTGTCCGTGCCACTGGCCGAAAAGGAAATCTTAGTCCTCGATAAAAAGCCTGAAAGGGCGAGAGGAGACAAGACTTTCAGCGTCCCATGGGAAACTGAAGTGCAGAAATGGTCGTCCATCCACTGGGGCTCTCTGGAGCCGCAGCCTGAAACCTTACGGATTTCTGTTTACTGGAAGTGTCTCTCTCTGGCCCATGCTGGATATCAGGAATGTTGATTCTCTGGCTCCAGGCTGCCCATCTGAGCACGCACTGGAAACTAGGAGCGCCTTCCATTTTCCTATCTCCTTCCAATAATAAGTCCCACCAAGATTTGCATATGGAGTCCCAGCCCCCTGATCATTCCTTATGTCTGAATAAAGTTTGGCAGGACTGGACAGCAGATTTTCACCTTCTTCGAGCACAGTGACCTTCCCCACCTGCTTCGGTCCAACTTTCCTATTTCTATGTATTTCTTTCCTTTTTCTTTTTTTTTTTAAATTCAATTGTATGCATGTGCACGTGTGTGTATGTATGTGTGTGTGTGTGTGTGTGTGTGTGTGTGTGTATAGAACCACGGGTGAATTCCGGAACCACCATGGACCGCCTCCACCTCCTCCTTGCTTACTCTGCCCCGGGACTCACAGGCTCTGCCCTACCAGGACCAGAAACACAGGCCGCCCCTGCTCCGCCCAGTGTCTATATGTGAGGTTTAGGATCCAAACTCAGGAACTTCCGCCTGCAAGGCAGAGGCTTAATCCCTGAGCCACCTCTCTAGCCCCTTCTTTCCTTTTTCTGCCTTTTTTATATTTCTTAGCTCCAGGACAGCTTCACGGGCCACCATGCTTAGACATGGTAGAGAACTTTTTTTTTTTTTTGCTTTGTAATCAGTATATTAAGGAGACATTCATACATTTCAGTATTGCTTAAATTCTGATATCCAGATTTAAGCATGTGAACATGACTTTAAAAACAATTAAAGCTATTCATCATAATGTGCTATACTACCAACATTAAGTAACAGTTACTTTGGAGCCTAAGTCAAATGGTTAAAATAAGCCTGTAACATATCTAAGGAACCATGGTAGAGAACTTTTAAGGAGGGCTAACACCCCCACACACTCACCCCTGCCCCCCAAAAAACCTTAAACACTACCACATGGAAATGGACATGTGTATACACACAGTCTGAATGCTAATACCCACTGGCTCTTTCCACAGACAAGTCCACAAGAACACACACAGTAGCCAAGCCCTAGCTCCCAGATTCCAATCTCTACTCAAAGGAACCAAAGCTCTGCTGGCTCCTGAACTGAGCAGGGGAAATACAAGGGCAGCCGAGAGCACCGTCTTAGCTCAGTGTTGTGGAATGTTGTGCTCCAGGCGCAACATGGCTGTCCTGAAATCACAGCGATGGCCTCCAGGAGACCCTCGTGAGATCGGGCCACTTAGCATTCTCTCATGGAAAAGGAGGGCTCGCAGGGCAGCAGGAAAAGCATGGTTTTTCTGGCTCAGAGAAAAAGGACATTTGAGTAAGACTGCAACTTGGTCAACGGGACTATATCATGGCTTGTTTGGACAGTGGCATTGTGGTTGTATCCATGAACTCGCCGGGCTGGGGATAAAGTATCTGAGAAAATCAACTTCAGGGAAGGAAGGTTTGTTTGGACTCGGAGTGTCACTGCATGTTTGGTTGGTTCCCAGGTGGAGCAGAACGGCATGGTGGCAGGAGCAGGTGGTGGGTGGGGCTGCTTGCCTCGTGGCCATCATATACGTAGGGAGAAGAAGGAACCAGGAACAGATATCCTTCCAGGACACACTCCCAGTGACCTACGTCATCCAAATAAGCCCCAACTCCTAATTCCTACAGAGGCAGACAAGCATAGAAAAGCTTAGTAACTTGGAATTCTACTTGATTTGAACTGTACACACCCTTCTTCTCACAACGCACTTGGCATCTACAACCCTTACCTGCATGTACTATGCACACACACACACTTCTCTTCTAAAAATGCACTTGTAGGGCCGGAGAGATGGCTCACGGGTTAAGACTTGGCCTTGCAAGCCGAAGAACCTGAGTTCAAATCCCAGATCCCACCTAAAAACTGCAGGTGGAAATGGGGTGGCCTGCATTTCCAGCTTTGGAAAGACAGAACCTGGGAAAATCCCAGAGCGAAGCAATAAGGAAGTAAAGCAATCCAGGATGATGATTCCCAAAGTCACCCTTGGTCCTCCACAGGGATACACAGTGCCTGCTGATAAATACCTCCGCCCTTGATAATACTCACTTCTGTTTAAATATCTTAGAATACATCCTGACTCTGGACAGATGCTCCAATCTATACTGGTTTCAGGTACATGTACAATAAGGCAAAGACCACCCTCTGAGTGAACTTTTGGGAGAATCTCCTACTCACCATCTATTCCTATGCATAATGGGGCATATATATGACTAAAATCAGATGCATCATGGGAAGGTGCATGTGCAGTGAGCAAAGGCTTACATAATCCAAATCTGTCGGGCAAAACACAAGAGCCACTTACACTACACCCCTCAGCAACCAAAATCCTCCTCCTCTTAAACCCCAAACGATAACTGTGGACCTTGAGTCCTCTCAGTCATGCGGTGCCCTGTCACTCCTACTTGGAAAGTGCTCTTGCTGACTTTTCAATCTATGTGGGCTTTTATTTCAACTCCTTGAACAAGACCCTGGAAACTCCTGGCATAGTCTCTGACCACTGGTAACACCATCAATCCACTGGGTCAGGAATCCATCCTCGGATGAGGGTGGAGTCCTCGGGGTCCAATTCCCTCCGCATGCCGTGGCACCAGAAGCCTTCACATGACCTCTGAGGGCTATTACAGCTCCAACCCAGGACATGATGTAAGATGCTGGTATTTAGGGAAGCATGACAAAGGCGAAATGGGAACTTGGCTATTTTTGCAATTTGGAGGGTAAGTCTGAGATTATTTCAAAACAACTAATTAAAGACTTTTTTTTTTCCCAAATCAGATGGAAAAAAAAATTGAAAGAGGCTACATCACCTAAAATCCCACTTAATCTGGTTTTCACAGATGCTTGGTCTCCGTAGGCATCTGAGGCATGGGCACAGGCTTAACGAATGCTTGCCGAGTTGAGGATGGCAGGCAAAGCCGAGGGCAGGGGTGGGGAGGCACATGGTGATAAAGCCGTGGGAGGGAGGTCGGACCTGGATCCAAGTGCAAGAGACCCTTAAAGTTGAGGACAGTCACACCCGGACCACTCCAGGCTCAGGCCGTGGCCTCTGTCACACCCTCTGTCACACAATTCTCAAGGCTGCCCTAGCAGGTACCCCTATTCCACCCCTCCAGGGAGAGAACCGAGACTCAAAGCCAGCCAGCCTGTGAGAAGCAGGGCTGACGTCCAGCCAATCTTGAGACCTCGGGTCATGGTCCTTCCACTGGTCCACACACTCAGGGAACCCAGGCCCAAGCCCACTTGCTGGCAAGTTATTAAGGTTGCAAAGGTTCCGCTCATTTGCTTTTCCACGAATGCTGCATGGAGCAGGGTGGAGGAGCAGCACAGGTGAGCGTCTCTGGAGTCCAGCAGTCAATCGGCAGGTGCGCATCGCATGCGGCGCGTCGTACACAATGTGCATCGCACACGGCGTGCATCGCACAGAGACCTCTATGCTGCAGCGCTCTGAAAGGCAATGCAGTGGATCGAGGCAGACGCGCGCCTGCCCTCATGAAACGGCCCATCTAGCAAAGTTCTGGATCCTTACAAAGAGTCACCCGAGCACAGTGTAGACCAAAGACTCCGTTTCCACACACTGGCCCCCCAAGCTGGTGTGGGCCAGTGGGGTAAAGGGAGAGCAGAACAGGACTGTGACTTCAGAGGTGACCACAAGACGAGTGAGTCAGTAGTGAATGTCACTGGGAAACTGGGCCACCAGGAGTCCAGGCATGTGACGGACCAGGAAGTGAGCCGTGCGTCCTCTCCGGCTCGATTAGTCAGTCAGAGGCGATGGGGTGACGCCATGGGTTTCGGCCATTCCACTCCGAGAAAGTGGAGGAAAGGTAAAGAGAAGGAAGGGAGAGCGCTTGGAGCAAGGCCATGATGTATTGGGGGCATGCCACGTGTCCCCCCAACTCTCCTCACCAACTTGGTGGTGCCCCGCACTGCAGACAGAGCTGGAGAAGCTGTGACTTTTCTGAATTCGCGGATGCAGTGCCATCCCCTGCACCTGTCAGTCATCTTCCATGTACCTATGGCTCCTCCCACAACATGGGACAAAGCGGACCATCGGGTGGGAAATGCTTGTTAGGAAGAAAGGTGCAAGATCTGTCACTGCTGAACGTCACATGGAGAGCTACGGAGCCTCATTATGACCGTCTACTAAAATGAAGTGCTCTGTCCCTGCAGCCTCAGACTCTGTGGGCAGACATCCCGTGACCTGTGACCTTTAGCCGGGCTCTCTTCCCAGTCCTGCCTTGACCAGGCCTTGAGGAACTGACCAATGGACACAGGACAAGACCCAAGACCACCCTTGAAGACCAGAGGAAACGGGGTATGGTGGTACACACCTGCACCCCCAGAACTCGGGAGGCTGAGGAGGAGGATGGTTTGATCCAGTTTGGGCACACAGCAAAAAAAAGGTACTTTTCCAGCATGGAGGGGCTCATGCGGCTTCAGTCCTGGCTTAGGACCTGGTGGCAGCTGATGGCCGCTGGGAACAGAATCATTTTGTGCAGTGGTGCACAGGGGCTGTGCTGCGCGCGCGCACACACACACACACACACACACACACACACACACACACACACGGGAGGGAAGACATGTTTGATGTACTGGGGGGTCTGGGTAGTAAGAAGGGCAAGGGGTGGATACGCTCAAGCTCCACTGGATACTTGCACGAGACATGTCAAAGAACAAACAAAACTAATATAAAAGCAAGGTGCCTACAACACAAAGAAGCCAGTTAAAAACTTGGAGCCGTGGACTCCTGTGTAGTAGTTTCTTTCCTTGCTGCGGTGACGAAACCCTGGAAAAAGTAACTAAAGAAAGATGTCTTCCGTCCCATAGTTCCAGGGTACAGTCCGCGGGGGCAGGAAGGCAGAGTGGAGAGCTGGAGGAGGCCGGTTGCACCGAGTCTGCGGTCAGAAAGCCTAGGGAGGTGAATGCTGGGGCCCGGCTGGCTTCGGCCTTTTAATTCAGCTTAGGGCCTTAGGATGCTGCTCCCACTCAGAGCGGGTGTTCCCTGCTCAGCCAAACCTTCCCGGAAGCACTCGCGTTTCCATGGCGACTCTAGGTCCAGTGGACAGTGAGGCTGACCCGTCACACTTGGCAGATTTTGTCCCCGAAGAGCTTCGTGCTAGGGGTTCTCCGTCAGGAATGTCTCCTAGGGGATGTTTCAGCCACCATGACTGGGTTTGGGGTGCTGCTGGCATCTAAGGGGGGGGGAGGCCCGGGTGGGCGGGGGAAGGGTGCTGCCAGCCTCCTGGTTGCAGGGCAGCGCCATGACTAAGAATGTGCACTCTGCACCGTTACTGATAAATTCATGACCAAATGGCCTATGAGAACAAGGGGTTCTATTTTCTCTTAGGATGATCTGGTTATTTCCTTGTCCAGCTTGGCGGGAGAGCACACGCCAACATCAAGGGCTGATGGAACTGGAGCCTCATACGCTCGGGACTGCCGAGGGACAACCCTCACTTGTTAGGCCAGCATGTCTGATCAAGCGTACAGAGGGACATGGCATCCTTCACCAGCTCCCTCCCTCTCATCCACCTGCCCAGAGAGCAGACCCACCCACCGTGGGCGGGGCGTTCTTTCCTCATCAACTAGACAACGTCTTGCAGGCTGCTTGAGGCCCAACTCAAACACTCATTCTTTACAAATGCTCCCGGAGCTCGTATCCTCGACTGTCAAGGTGACCGACATCTGTATCAGTGGCCCCACCCCGGTGTCCACAGGGCTGCGGCCTTCAGAGAAAGCCTGTTCTGTGGACCTGAAGCCACACGGATGCGCACTCACCCATGTCCACCTCAAGAGGCCCCGGGGGCTCTGCTCCTGCTGGTAGACTCCTTCCCATGGCCCCGACAGCCCCACGGATCCCATGATCTCTGAGTCAAGCAGTCTTCTTGCTCCCTTCTGCTCTGCGCTCAGTTATGTAGGAAAAAAAAAAAAAAAAATGGAGCAAAGGAACCTTCTGCCTTTACCCTGTGACCCCCTGTGACCTCCATGTGACTGAACACTGACGTCACTCCGCTTCGCTAAACAGCAAAACCCGTGATTCCAGCCTCATTGTGCCTTAGACAGAAAGAGAGCCATAGATGCATCGGTTCGGGTTAGCTGGAGGGGAGAAAACAGGTTTGTGCTCTGCAGAATGCACGGTGCGGCTGCATCCAGGGGGAGGGCAGCTAGCCCACCCAAAATAAACATGCACGTCTCCCCTGCTCCCGGGCAAGGAAGCTGCCGCTGGGAATGTCTGACTAACAAACCACTTCTGTAATTTCTTTTCATAGCAGAATGCCTCAGCTTGGCTATTTTAACCGTGCAGGCTCAGAACCTCGCTTCTCCGGGTTCTTGCAGATGAATCTCCAGCACTAGTTTGTCTATGTGGGTGGCTCCAGCAGGGCAGGAGCCTGTGACGTCACTGTTTCCAAAGCTTAATGAAATTAGACGCCATTTAGGAGCCAAGTCATTGGAAGTGCTGGGTCATTCGTCCCCCAAAACAGCCATCGAGGCTCTCAGCTGGACATTTGCCCTGGTCAGCCCTGCCCAATAGCCTGGCAAAGCCCGAGTAGGGGACATGAAGTTAAGTGTGAGCTTGCTCTTGGCTGTTCTCTCCCCTGCACCGTGCACCTGCAGGACAGAGATGTGCTGGCACGTGTATGTGCGTGCACACGTGTGCACATGCGTGGGACCCTGGGTGTGTCTGGCCTAGTGAGGGCATGGTGAGTGTGTGCCCTAGAATTACTCGGGCCTCCGAATCACAGAGTTCCTGCCACGGATGTCTACCTGCTAGTGCACACTCACCCCTCTCCCGTGGATGGGGTGAAAGTCTGAGGCCTCTACCCAGGTGGAGGACTAGAGAGACCAGGATACAACCTCGTAATGGTGGGCGAAGCTACCCCACGGCGAGGCTCACGGCACCAGGCCTTACCCCACGGCGAGGCTCATGGCACCAGGCCTTGGACCTGGACTCTATATTCACTCTCTCATCACCTGTGTGACAGGTGACATCTTTCCCCCATCTTACTTGCCCCTGACACAGGGCCAGCTCCAAGTCTGCCACAGGAATACTGCATGCTGGTTGGAAGAGAGGAAGGGATGGATGCAAGGGGAGGGGGGAAGCCCCGGCCTGAGGAAGTTGGGGTGATGACCCTTGTCCCTTGGGGTCTACCCAGTGGTCTCTAGCTTCCACATGGCCTCCTAGGCTTAGCAGCCTTCGCATCTGTTTTTACACGCATATGTGCAAGTTTGCGTGCACATGTGCACAAGGATGGGTGTTTGCGCAGGCATGTATGTGAGCTGAATGGAGGCCTGAAATTGACAGTCTTGTAAATAGCTCATCAATTTTATCAAGGTAGCTGTCTCCACTCAACTCAGAGCTTGCCAATCAGCCAGCCAACTTGCCCTGCGGAGTCCCTGTTTCCGCCTGAGAGCTGGGACTACAGGTGGGGGGGGCATGGATCTCCAGTTCTCACCCACCTAGCCACGCCCCCCCCAGGTCCTGGCAGGCTCCCCTTCTGCCCCATCAGCTCGCATGTGACCTTTCTGGTCCCAGAATGTCCTTTGTGAACACAGAGTTTTGACCTGTCCCTTCCTCCTGCTTCCCGCAAGAACTAAGTCTGACCGACGAGAAAGCGTAGAGGCTGCTCCTGCCCTGAATCCCACACAGCAGTGCCTCCCCTCCTGTAGGCCTTCTACCCCGGGTGCAGGGCCAGGCCACATTTGTCCCTGAATCTCCTGTGTGTCATGCAAGGCCCGGCTCATTAGTGACACGCAGTAAACTCCAGGTTGAAAACATGAGATGACTCTGCACAAAGCGGCTCGCCATAAAGTCGTCATAGCTGGGTCTGGAGCCGGGCCAAACCCCAGGTGAAGGTGATAATCTATAGATCGCCCCTAAAGGGGAAGGTGACGCAGCTGCTAAAGGGAAAGGAGATGCTCAGGGACACAGGGAACCTCCAAACACGCTGGAGGGAAAGGCCAAGGGCGTGAGCTACGTTCCAGGAAAAAAGCATAGCGGGGGAGGAGACAGGAATAAAGTCAATTTTATGACTCTCCCTCATTCGGTCAAAAAAGATAAATGTGTGCAATTCCCAGGAGATTCATGAAACCCGAGCTATTCAGGATACATTGGACAGACAGGTAAGACACCAGCGCTGGAATAGAAGCCATCCGTGAACACGAGCGACACAAATAGAGACAGAGAGCTTAGTCAGGGTCCCAGGGCAGATGTCGTGATCTGAATGTCAGCCGCCCCTTCAGGCTCTTGAGGCCACGTCCTGGGCTGGTGTTGACATTTGAGAAGGTTGTAGCACCCTGAGGAGATGGAGCCTTGCTGCAGGAAGGCAGGTCACAGGGGCGGACCATGGGGTCTGGAAGTCTGACTGTGCGCCTCGGTGGGCGCTTGCTCTCTCTGCCTTCCTGATGGTGGCCGCGATCTGAGCCGCCTTCCTGCTTCTGTGCCTCCGGCCACACCTTCTGCCGTGCCTTTCCTACCATAATGGACTATCACCCCTCCTGGGAGCCATGTAAACTAATAAAGCCAAATGAAGCTCCCTTGAGTCTTTGTCGCCTCCCAGCAACAAAGAGGAGTGACTGTAATAAGGCCTTTGCCTCCAAGGACGAACTCCAATCATGGTCACCATAGGCACTTCTGCAGAAATTGCCAGGCTGGTCAGCGGGTTAGATGCCCAAGTATAAGCCTGGTGATCTGGGGCTGGAGAGGTGGCTCAAGGGTTAAGCCTCTGCCTTGCAGGCAGGAGGTCCTGAGTTTGGATCCTAGACCCCACATATAGATGCCAGAGGGGGCGGCCTGCGTTTCTGGTCCTGGTAGGGCGGAGCCTGTGAATCCCGGGGCAGAGTAAACAAGGAGGAGGTAGAGGCAGTCCATGGTGGTTCCTGAATTCGTCTGTGGTTCTACATACACACACATACATGCACACACATGCATATACGCACAATTGAATAAATAATAAATAATAATAAAAAATTTTTTTAAAAAAAGCCTGGTGATCTGAGTTTCATCCATGGAACACCCAGTGGTAGAAAGAGAGAACTGACTTCCACGTGTCAGCTGCCCTCTGACCTTCACCTGCACCATGCCACGAATATTCTCTCTCTCTCTCAAAAATAAGTAAAATGTTTAAAGTCATTTTAAAAAAACAGTTTACATATTTTTGACAAAATTAAGTTTCTGCTCTTCAAAAGGCACTGTTAAGAGAAAAGACAAAGCATTGACTAGAGAGAAAAAAAGACCTATGTGAAACATATATCTGTTAGAGTGTCATGGTTTGAAATGTGTCACCCACAGACTCATGTATTTGGGAAGGTCACAGCACCTTTAAGAGGTGGAGACTTGCTGAAGGAAGGCGGCCACAAGGGGTGGGCCTTGAGGTGGATTGGCTCCACCTTACTTCTGGGAGAGGTCTGCTCTTGCGGTTAGTAGTCTTGCAGCTCTAGTCTCCATGAAGGAGACTTAGCCCACCTCCAGCTTCTACTTCTGTTATAAAAGACTGTATCTCCCCTCTGGCAGGCTAAATAAATCTCCTTTCTCCTTCTCCCTTTAAGTCACTTGACTTTGAATAGTGTCTCACAGCGCACACAGAGTAACGAGTACATAAAGGATTTTAGTCCGGTCCAAAGAACTCTCAAACTTAAAAGGAAAATAAACATGCCATTGGAAAAAAAAAATGGGCCAAGGGTTAGAACAGTCATTTCATCAAAGAATTGCAGATGCCAGAAAGACCTCATGTCATTGGAAGGAGAAAGGTCTCAAGAGAGAACACAGCTTCCTAAGAGGCTACTGAGGGTCAATGCTGGATGAGGAGAGGAGCTACTTTCCCCAGTGGTGTGCTTGGTGACATCATCCTTTCTCCAGAGAGTGCTCACGCACATGCCATTTAAGACGACCCAGATAAAACCCACTGGGCCATACCCACAGGAGGGAGCTAGTGGGGAAAAAAGAGGGAGGTTAAGATTGGATCATAAGAGTTGAAAATGACACAAACTCATTGTGCTCACGTATGAAACCCTAAAAGAATATAAATTCAAAAAGATGCTAGGCTTCAGGCTTGTTATTATGAAAACTGGTAAATAAAGGTAAAATATTTGGCTTGCTTTCTTTTGTTAACAAAATTTATTTCTAAGTGCCATAGTTCGATACAAATGTCAACTTGATGGTTGAGGGTTTGAATTCTGGGTGTATTTGTAAAGAATTAGTAGTTGAGTTAAACTCGCTCCAAGTGAGCCTGCAGGAGATTGTCTAGTTGATGAGGAAGGTCCAGCTCATAGTGGATGGGACTAGTCCCCGGGCAGATGAATAAGATGGAGGGAGCTGGTTAAGAAAGTTGGCATCCTTTGGTGTACTTGGTCAGATATGTCCCTCTCTCAAGCTGCTGTTCCTTCAACCCCTTGCTATTAGTGTGGATCCTTCTACCTAGCTGGACGAGGAGCTGTGACCAGACAATCCTAAGTCAGAATAAAACCCCTTGTTGCCTTAAGCCCTTTGGTGGTGAAATTTTCCGGCAGCGATGCAGGCAAACTGCAGCACTAAGTGGACCATTAACGTGGCAGAAATTCTATCTTTTGGAAGCATTTCCTAGAGTCAAGGCAGAAGGACAGAAAGGATCAGAAGATTCACTGTTGTGCGTGTCTGCATCCAGGCAACCAGGAAACTTTGAGACAGACAGGCCAGGACACCTCTGCCAGGGCCTGGCAATTCTCTAGAAGCCAGCCAACCACCAGGAACCCCTTGGCATCACAAAGCCAACAATCATGGCATGAGGAATGCTTTCTGTCCAGAGAACTCCAAGGCTCCACGTCCCACCAAAAGTTACAGTGGATGTCAAGAATAGGTCACATGATTCACAGAACCACATTTATGTAGTCGGGACGAATGGCCCCGTCTCCTTAATGACTCGAGGGTGGAGGATAAACAGGGAGGAGGGTCCGCTATGAACCGAAAGAATTTTAAGAAACTTATTGGTCACCCACAAGGATACAGCTCCTTGGACCCTGATTCCAGGTGACTCTATCCACATACCTTCCTTATCTGAACAATATTTATTTAGCATGTATGTGTGACGTATGTGCATGCTTGTGGGGACGTGCGCATGTGTGATCATGTGTATGTAAACCAGAGGTTTCCTCTGTCACACTCCTCCTTATTTTTTGAGACAGGTTCTGAACCAGTAAGCCAGGGATTCCACCTGTCTCCACTATGCCCTAGGCTACACTGTGCACTGCTACACTTGGCTTTACTCTGTGTCCTGGGGATTTTCAAGCTCAGTCCCTCACACTTGTGTAGCAGGTACTTTACCAATGGAGCCACCCCCTGTTCCCTGACCATTTAAATGGATTTATCTAAGGTAGGGAGCTTAAGATTTTAGAATAAAAGGGTCAGATATTATTAACACCTCTACCCTCATTCCCATCTTCTCATCTTGGATACAGACATAACACCTGGAGCTTGGGTGGTTCTTTTGGGATAACAAGGAAAAAGCTTAACTAACAGCAGAGAGGAAAAAAAAATCTGGTATCCTTGGGATAATGGGATAGGCTAGCACCTGACTACACCCCCCAGGTTTCGCGTTACAGGAGGAAGCAAAAATACTTTTATTTCTGTCAGCCACTTTAAGTCAGGTTTTCTGTGACTTCAGCCAAGAGAATTGCTTACAGATAAGACACAAGCTATTTCACTTCTTGCTATCTATCAGCTGAAGAACTCCAATGAATCTCTGCTCTATCTACAACAGCCGCCCTTATCAGTGGAGAACATTCCCAGATCTCTGGGGACGCCAGAAAGTTATTTTCCTAAGCACACTTATGTAGAAATTTAATTTATGGAGCACACACCAGAAGAAATCAGCAACAACTAATAAAACACGATAATCATAATATTGCACTGTGGTAAAGCAGGCTAGCACCACTACTTTTGTGTCTCAGGGCCATTATTAAGCAAAATAAGGGCTAAAGCAGGAAAGCCCCACAATACGGCAATGGGGACACATGACCTGGGCAGCCAGCAATAGGCAGGTCAGGTATATAATGGAACATGCTGGACAAAAGACAGTCATCTTCCAGATGGACTGCACGGGATGGGGGCGGGGGATAGGAGGTTTCTTATAAACTAGAATGACATTTAATTTGAAGCATGAGTCATTGCTGGAATTTTCCATTCAATACTTTTGAACCAGCACTGACTGCTTGTAACAAACTCCAAATGGGAGGAGGAGGAGGACTGCTGCATCTAGAATGTTCCGCCTTCACCTATCAGTGTGGTTTGTCCTTCATTTCACTGAAGTCTGTGTTCACATATGACCTTCTCGGGACCCACTGTCAGGACACACCGAGAGAGCCAGAAGGCTTAGCCAAGTGCCGAGTCATCCGCACCAGACATATGTGACAGGTAAAGGTGGAATTCCTCCAAGGGGAGCTCATGGACGCTGTCTCAGGACTGCCCCCCCAGAAATAGATTCACAGATTCCTGGGCCTGACTATAAAATGAACCACCCCATGGTAGACAGAGGCAGGTGGGCTCTTTGTTACCCCAATTGAGGTTTAGGAGAGGCATGAACACCCTGGAAATTTCAAGGTGTAGTATGTACATATTTAATCTCCAAATATCCTTCCCAAGATTTCCAGCCTGTGCCTACCCTTTACCTTGGGTAAACGACCAGAAAAGGGACTAGTATATTCCAGGAGCTGCCCCACGGGCTTGGCACCACTCAGACTCCTGACCCATTTTCTCCCACACAATTTTCTCCTCCCCGCCACCCTGGGACCACCATCAACAGAGAAACCAAGGTTCAGCGTGTGCCGGCTCAGAGTCAGAAAGAGGCAGAGTCGGGATTGGAACTGGGCAGGGATCAAGGCGGGGTGCATGCTAACTTTCTTCGATGACCCCAAACTCCATGTTCACCTCTGGAGCCCTCCTGTGGCTACGGGCCGGGGGCAAAGCTGAGTACCAGGGGTCCTAGCACACACAGCCCCTCCTGAATCCCCGCTCCTGCCACAGCCACACACCCAGGCACAGAGAGCAGAAAGCAGGAGGGACTGGCCTGGAATCAGGCTTCCTGCTAGTCAAGGACACAAGCAGCGCCAGGTGGGGGTGAACAGGCCCCCCCCAAGTGTTTCCAACTCACTGGAAACAGGACACGCTGCTGGCCCCACACCCCCACCAGATGCTATAAAGGGAAATGTATTCTTAGAGGGGCAGAACGTGAGCCGGGGCCTTAAAAGTGCCCCATCACGGGGTAAAAATACAGGCCTCATGTAAGCGCCGAGCGGCGGGAGCTATTCCTGTCTGTGACTCACGGCCAGAGGCTTCAAAGCAACAAACTGTGTGTTGGGGGGGGGATTAGGGGAGTCAAAATTTCTCACTCAGGAGGGTGCAGGGAGGGACACGTGCCAAGTTACATGTAGAAGGCGCCTCTGCATGGGCCCCAGATGTCCCCTGAGCCCAACATTTCATTCCGTGTTGCTTGGAGTTGAAAACACCTTTGAACACCATTCCTGTGACCTTGGGGAGTAAGTCAAGGCCAAGTGCTGGCTGGGTCAAGACGAGGATTCTAACAGGGGAGGGAGAATGATACCTGCTGAACCCCACGTTCACTCACTGCTTCATCTGAACTTCAAAACTGGTTGGGAATGCAAGGTACGAAAACTAGATTTATCTTTAAAAAAAAAGTGAACAAAAAGTCAAGGCTCAAAAAAAAAAAAAAAAAAAAAAAGGCTACAGGGCTAGTGACTCAGATACTCTGATTCTACAAAGATAAGCAGAAACCAGTCTGGAAGAGAAAGCATTGGGGCGCCTCGGGCATGGGGCAGCACGCAAAGGCTCCTGGTACCCCAGTCCAGGACCATCCATCCAGGAGAGGTCAAAGACAGACCTTCGCCCTCAACAGGGTTGTGTGGCTGAGGTGGTGACCAAGGGGCCTGGGGGGGGCGGGTGATGGGGAGGATTCTCAGTCCCATGCAAGAGGGCACAAGGGATGAGGCACGCTATAGCCGGCTTGGCTGCAGGCTAAGGGGGTCTGTTTCCCGGGGCTGGAGAGGTGGCTCAGGAGTTAAGCCTCTGCCTTGCAGGTGGAAGGTCCTGAGTTCAGATCCTAGACCCCACATATAGATGCCAGGCAGAAGCGGGGCGGCCTGCGTTTCTGGCCCTGGTAGGGCAGAGTCTGTGAATCCCGGGGCAGAGTAAACAAGGAGGAAGTGGAGGAGGTCCATGGTGGTTCCTGAATTCCCCCATGGTTCTACACACACACACACACACACACACACACACACACACAATTGAATAAATAAAAAAAATAGGGGGTCTGTTTCCCATGGAGACCCCTTAGTCCTTTGCAGTTCCTTAGTCAGTTACTTAAAATAAGCCAGTTATCTTGAGAAAGGAAAGAGGTCCAGGCTGTCTCAGTAGGTCCACCTGGCTGGACAGCCCAGGACTCAGTATCACCTGTCCTTCGCTTTGCCTTATGTGGTCACCAATGTGGTGCCCCAGGGACCCGTGTTCCAGCTGGGTGTCAGCTCCAGGTCTTTGCAACACAAGCCGCGATACACACACACGCACGCACCCCTGTCCCCTCCTCTCCCTGTCCATTGGCTCCTCTGCCTTTCCATGCTGTGGCCCGCACACTGGTCTTGCTGCGGGTCATATCCTCAACTTCCAGCCTTCACCTTGCTCCCACCCTGGCAGGAAACAATAGCATCGTCCCTGGGAAGTGTTGCATTTAAAGAAAAGGAAGACAGTGCCACACGGGAGCTTTTTAGATCGATGTGGGAAGGTGTCTAGTCAGACTGATTTGGCAGGGAGACACAGACTAAATGAGGTAGTGCCAAATGAATACCCAAGGGGGAGGGGATGCTGGGCAGCAGGGGCAGCAGGTACAAAGTTCCCGAGGCAGGGGGCATAGCAAGCAGGGTCCTGGGACAGCAAGCAGGCCGACCCAGATGGAGCAGGAGGGGCTGTCTGCAGCCTCATGGGATTCTTTAAAACATATGCCTTCTTTCTTTCGCGCGTCTCCACCTAGCTCAGGACGACTGAAGTACTGCTCAGGTCACCTCGTTAAACCCCTGTGTGCTGCGCTTGGGTGAACCGCACAGCCCTAAGTATCTTGCTTACACCCCTGGCGCTTGAACTCCAGAGTCTTAGGGAGGGAACATCTTGAAGCCACCAGAGGCCACGGAGCCACCAGACAGTGGGACTGTCCAGGGCGAAGGGCCGTGCAGGTGCGTGGCCTGCAGGGAGCCACTGGCTGGAGATGAGTTCCCAGGCGCCACGCACGGCAGCACGAAGTCAGTGACCGGAGGAGAAGGGGACGGGCCACTGCTTCCACATCTCCCACATCTCTACAACCTGCCCTTGTTGCCGCCGCTTCTGGACTTCCCGGCCTCTGCCTCTAGGGAAAACCCAGGTAGGAGAAGGGACCTGGGGCTCGACGGTGGTGGAAACGGGAGTGGTCAAGTCAGAGGGGGCTGCGATCGCCTGAGACGCCCCAGAAAGAACCTGGCTTGGCCCATGGCTAGAACCTGAGTCCTGGGGTCTTGAGGTCTGGGAGCTCTGGTGAAATCATCACTTTAAAATAGATTGCCAACTTTTTTTTTTTTTTTTAAATAAAACATATGCAGGGCAAATAGTCTATCCGTCAGATTTTCCTGAGGATCATTAGCTTATGAACTAGGCCTTAATCTTGATGATGCAATATATTTGTTCCAGAACGGACAGGAGTGAAGAGGTAGTAGGAGGCCGGACCCTCGAGAGCTGCAGGGTGGAGGACTTTGATCACGGACCCCCCTCCCGAGGGCGGGGACCCAGAGGACTTTTCATCCAAAGAGTCAAGCAGCCTTGTTGCTGAGGGGAAGACTTGATTGAGCCAGGGTGTAAATGTGCTGAGATGGATTAGTAATGTCTGCCAAGGACATGGGAATAGAAGCGTGATACACATCTTCTGGGTATTCATCAGGCTACTAATTTGCTTTGTCTTGAGTCTGACCTTGAACTCTCCATCCTCCTGCATCAGCCTCCCTGGAGGTTGGGTTATCAGGTACACAGTACCATGTCCCACTAAGACTGATAGTTAAAGAGAAGACACTGATGTTCAGAAAACTAAGGTCACAAGAAAGAACAAGTGTCCTCCCAGTTCCTCCTGGGACATCCAGATGACACCAACTCTCTAAACTGCCGGAGGGTTAGCTAACAAAGACTCACCTCTGAGAAATCACCTCTAAATAACGTCAGTCCTGAACAAAACCGAGTTTCTGCAGTGAGTCACTATATCCATGGCTTGAGGGGCGACATCTGTTCTAACAGCGAGGGGTGCCTAAGCGTTGACCAAGCCTGGATCCTGCCACCCATGACATACGAGCTGTCCCTACCGAGGCCTGGGCCTGGCAGAGAGGTCTCGTACAGAGGGCGCCTGGGCCCGGCCAGCCCAGCACGCAGCCCGTCTCCAGCTCGGTCGGCCCCTCCCACAGGTGAGTCATGCTTGCGACTTCACAGCTTTGACTCTGCCTGGGCTCTAGTTTAACTTGGCTCTTGAGCAAAATGTACTTTTCCAAAGGACATTGATTCAACTGAGCTCGAATTTTGCAATGTCCTGGCAGGAGTGAAGCCAGCCTCCCCCGGGCACATGCTGTCCTGGGGAATGGGGACCACACAGTAGTTATCACCTCCTCCTTCTCTTCCTCCTCCTCCTTCCTGTACCCCTGGCTGGGAGGTCAGCCCATCATCTCCTGGCACAGTCTGATCCCTCATCACTTGATGTACCCAGGGCCTCCGCTGGTCTCCACCCCATGCACAGTGGGGTCTGGACTTCCAAGCCCACCAGAAAGCAGGCCTGAAGGGAGAGCTGGCCAGCTGATCCAGCTGAAGACGTCTCGTCTTCCGCAGAGCAAGGCCCCCTTCATTCACAGCCTCGCTTGAGACCACCGGCAGCTCAAGCAGCAACATGTGCACCACTGACCCACTCATTCTAAAAATAGCGCTTCGCTTCTGGAGGTGCAAAGGGTCGAACCTAAAACCCACACACTACACTGAGCTACTGAGCTACATCATCAGCTCCTAAAATAGACTGATGCCTCTTAGAGCAGTTTTGTAGGTTCAGTGGCAGATGGAGTTCCCAAGCTGCCCTTCCCACAATGCACAGCCTCCCTGACTGTCGTCCCCAGCCACAGCATGCTTGGTACAGCTGACAGCGCCACCCAGCCTGACACCGCATCCCCAGAAGTCACTTGCACTGTTTGAACATAGTGGCTTCTGTTCCACATTGTCCTGAGGAGCACGTTCAATTCCCTGAAGACCCTCTGGGCTCCTCGTCATCTCTGGCACCCCAATTCTGTCACTCTCACCCTAGTTTTGCCTTTTCTAGAATGTCGCCCAGTTGGAATCCGTGGTTTTGCAGCCTTTTCAGGCTGGCTTCTTGCCTTCGGTGACATGCATGTAAGGGCCACGTGCTTCGTGGCTCACAGCTTTCAGTGCTGTACAGCCTTCCATTGTGTGGACTCAGCCGTGGCCCTAGTCTTTGGATTCTGATGGACTCAGAACCGGTGCTCCACTGTCTCATGCCTTAGCTGTGTGACCAAGACAGTTTGCCTCTGAAATGCCAGGGTGTTCCGTCTGCAAGTAGGGCTAAAACACTGCCCGCCGGGCTGGAGAAATGGCTCAGGGGTTGAGATTCTGCTGGACAGGAAGAAGGTCCTGAGTTTGGATGCCAAGTGAAAAAGCAATGGCCTGCACTTCTGGCACTGGTGGGCAGACTGAGAAATCCCAGAAGAAGCAAAAAGGAGGTAGAACCAGTGTCCTCCTTTTCTCTCTCTCTCTCTCTCTCTCACACACACACACTCAACCCCAAATAAATAAATAAAGCTTTAAAAACAAAACAAAACACTGCCTGCCTTATGGGAGGGAGGACGCCAGGTGTAAAAAGTGCTGGTCACAGTCCACAGCCCTCCAGATGCCTATGGGCTGGTGCTATGGGCTGGTGCTTACTCCAGGGGACTCACCCCGGGGGACACTGCCATGCTTTCTCTTCCCTGTGGACAGCATGAGGGACTGAGGCCTGACGGCAAGTGCCTCCACCTTCCTGAGCCTCAGCTGACCCCCCACGTAAAACTAGGAGGATCACATCTCACTTCTTGGGTGATCTCCGGAAACCAGTGAGATTGCTAATGGCAGTGCACAGAGCCTGTGGCACTCAGTAGGTCCTCACCAGCAGTGCACAGAGCCTGAGGCACGCCGTAGGTCCTCACCAGGAGCACCCAGAGCTCGAGGCACCCAGTAGGTCCTCACAGAAAGCTGGGTCCTCACCAGCAGTTCCAAGACCCTGTAGCACCCAGCAGGTCCAACAGAAGCTGGGTCCTTGCTAAGAGGGAGGACACTGACCTTCTTTCAGCCACAGAGCCCTCCAGGGCTAGAATGAGAAGCAGGGCCAGAAGGGGGTCTTGAAAGCAGAGGGGGAGGGGGAGGCAGTGGCTGGCACAGGGATGCCGACGTGGCTGCCGAAGGCCAAGGCAGTCATCTCCACCTGCACGGAAGCTGCGGGGCTGCAGCAAGCAGCTGACTGTGGCCTTGTGAGACGCGGTGAACCTGCCCACGAGCCAGCCTGGCCTCACTCCCCTTGCACATGTCACGGGTAAGGCCTGCCACCCTGCCACCCAGAGGGTTTGGAGGCATGTCATCGCTTCCTGCCCACCGTGCGGTCCAGCGACCCTGGGAGCGACGGACTGTCACGGCCTCGCTTCCCCATGAGGAAGGCAACAGTGGCATGAGGTGGCATTGCCAGGCAGTGCCGGAGGGCAGGGCCAAGGTCAGTATCTGCGCCTCCTTCCACTCTGCAGGGGATTCACCACCTTCCTCTGTCCGTCACGTCATCAGCATCCTCCCGGGCAGGTGGTCTGAAGGGAGCCCTCGAGGCTGCACAGTCCCTGTAGAGTCAGGAGTTGCTCCGTGAGGCTCCAAGGAGAGGGGCTGGAAGGCACAGGTCACAGCTGTGTGCAGCTGGCCTCGATGGGCTGAAGCCGCAGCTCTGCTCGGCCGGCTGGGCCTCGAGGATTCGATGCTCTGCGTCTCAAATGTCCGGGCTGTCAAGCAGCGTGCACCTCCCTGGACTGTTCTAGCAAGTTCCTGAGTTAGTACACAGGAATGTTTGACTCACCATCCGCCCCACTTTCCTCACAGATGGAGCACCAGCCCCCATTTTATTCTGCATTTTAACGGGGTCTACTGAGTGGTCCAGGCTGCCTCTGCCTCCCTCTGCAGCCCAGGGAGCCTAGGCCGTGTGCTCAGCTGCCGAGCCGCTGGACGACAGCCAGCTGGTCCCTCGCTTGCATTTCCCTCTCCCGTCCTTCCCCTCCACCAGTGCTTTATCTCCAGAACATGCTTAATCAAGGAAGGCTGCAGAAGGCCTTGCAAGCCTCCCTCTCCCCTGCCACTGCCCAGCAGTGTACAACTCATGTAACGGTAGAGAAGATGCCCAAGCTAAAGATTAACCTGAGCGCGATCCCATTCGCTAGACCACAAAACTTTCCCGGGATCCACCAGTGTCCTTTGCTGGTCCAGAGAGCACCACACTGCATTGGGATCCCCTCCCATCTGTGACAGCCCCTCCTTCTTTCCAAGGCATGACAGAAAAACAGGGGAAATTATGGGGTCCTGGGAAGGAACTAAGAGCCCCTCCTTGTGCAATCTGAGGACGCTGGCTGGTTGAGGCAGGAATTGCAGCAACCACGGCTCAGGCTTCACTCTTCTCCTACTTAACATTATCACCATCGTCGTCGGCCCTTGGAAGGTGGCAAGCCACACTCCCCTACACCTGTGCAGCTCTCCCATTGGAGCAACAAGGCGCTGTTTAGGTACTGCACGATCAGAAACTGGCGTGTGCTATATTGACCTCTGACCCTGGCACGGGCCTGGCACTGAATAGATGCTGCTTCTGAATAAATAATGGACCAACAGGCTGGTTCATTGTGCGTCCAGGTAAGAGCAAAGGTGTTACCAACTCATCGTTAATAACAAATACTTCTCACCCAGAAGAGCCCAGTGATGGGGGAAGGACGGTGACCCAGCACTGCTGCAGGTTAGAAACTTCGGCAGGACCAAAAGCAGCCAAGGGGAAACTCACAGAGGACAAGGACCCCGACACCCATGTCGCTGTCGACAGCTAGACGCCGAGTTTGCAAACCCCGAAGCAACCACCTATTAGTCACGCTGCCATTTGGCACAAGGCACCTCACCCAGGAAGGCTAAAGTTCGATTCTGCTCAGCTGTGGGGGGCAATGAGGGCTGCTGGGATCTCCTGGGGTCCTAAAGAAAGGAGGTATTAAAGTGATTCCCCCCCCCCCGGGGGCTGGGACAGAATGCTTGTCTATTATACTTGCGGTTCTGGGACCCATTCCCAGCGCCACACCCAAAAAACCCGAGGGATAGCAGAGATGGGACCATCAGCACCCTGCCCCCCCTGTGTCCGGGCTCCGAACCTCCGTTCTACCTACAACAGGGAGCCAGTGACAGCAGCTGTTCCTCCCTCCCGGGTGCAGCCGCTGCCCCCTTTGCTCCGTCCCGCAGTGCACACTGATTCGGGGCCCAGCCCAGCTGCACAGTGTGATCCTCAAATGAGCCAATAATCCAATGGCAAACGAGGAAGTGTTGGCTGAACAGACATCATTCTGTCCTTGTCTTTCCCCGCAGGCAAGTCAGGTCTCGGAGGCTCTGGGGCCAGACTGTGAACTCCAGTAAACCCTCAAGCCCCAGTCTGGAGGAAAACAGAAAGGCAGGGCAGGCCTTGGAATGCAGCCCTATTCGGACAGCTGGGGAAGGCGATAAGGATTTGGCGAGGGAACCGTGGGAACGGGGCGGGGGGGGGGGCACCCCATTCACACAGCGGAGGTGCTGGCCCCAGTGGAATGTGCTGGGTGTGGGGCAGGGGGAAGCGGGATTCTTGAATGACTGGCTGGGGCTGGGCCTCAGGACCACAGTCCCCTAGGGAGCCTGTGCAGCCAAGGGCAGTGTCTCATCAAAACAGGAAAATCACAGAGGAAAAATGTACATGTAAGTGGACTGGTATTTACAGGGACCAGCCCCACTGTGACCCGAGGACCAGGAGGACGCACAGGGTGAGGAATGCAAGGGGGCACTCAGGGTCTCCCAACGTGCCAATCACGAGTGCCTCCTCTGGTGTGATGATATATGGCAGGAGACAGGGAGGCTTCTAGAAGATGTGGCGGGTGATGCCCAGACATCCTGCCTCGGATGGACACTGCAGGAGGCTCTGCTCCCCTCCTCCAGGGTGAACTTCACGTGAACCTCTCTCTGCTCGCGACACCATAGAGCCCAAGGCTTCTTGGGATAAAAGGCAATGTTTTTACTGAGCCCTCTGAGGCCGTTACAAACTCCTCCAGCCCAGGGACTTTCTAGCCATCCTGCGGCCTGGGCCGCCTGTCAGCGAGACCCTAGTCTCTGGACTTCTGAACCCTCGCAACAAACACTGATGTGACCAACCGCAGAAACCTCAGCCTCATGAGGGCAAGGACTAGATCCCTGCCATTCACCGCTGGACAGTGCCCACCCGGCTTAGTGACCAGACCAGGTGAGAATGAATGGGTACTGGGATGGACGGCCCAACAGACGAAAGGGCTGAAGACTGACTGCGGGAGTCAGGCAGGCCACAGACAGGCCCACTTGACACTAGGCTCAGCCGGAAAGGATGAAGGAAGGGACAGAACCCTGTGCAAAAGGGGCTGCTGGGGGTGCTGACAGAGCCGGGGGACACTGGAGGGGGGCACATGGAGGTGGCGCTACCCTCAATGGCAATTCCTATGCACTCACTACCTTGTTTGGCCTCACACGATGCTCGAGGCACAACAGGCACCACGCATTGCTTTCCGATCACTGCTCGCTCATGACTGCAAATGAGGAACCTGGGAGCGACTGTGAAGAACTCCAGGTCCCAGAGGCAGGAGGGGGTGGAGAAAAGCTGTGACTGTTCGCTGCTGCACACGAGGCTGGCTGTGAGTTCCACCACGCTCAAGAGGACATACCTCTGGCCAGTGTCCCTGCAAGGAAGGTGGTGACCCTATCCAGGGCCCTCGCTGCAGGGGTTCGGAATGCAGGACTTCACGGTGTCCCACGAGCCCCCGAGGGAGACTGCTTTCCCCTCTGGACAGACGGTGGCAGTGGGTCTGAGAATAAGGAGGCAAGTTAGACCTCGTTCTTAGGTGGCTCTCCAAGGACGAGTAAGGATCAGGCTCCCTAGAAGGGAGAATGTGTCCTTCGCCATCGCTGGGACCCACACTCATCGGTGCTGCTGGGCATTTGGCCCCTTTCCTCCCCGCCCAGGGGGTTTTCCCTCGCCTGTTTCTTCTCCTGTTCCTCAGAATGATCTCCGCTCAAGAACCTGTAGTGTGACGTGTTCAGATTCACCAGCCTACCCTTGCATCCATCGCTACCTTCCCACTTTCTCACTGGACCCTGAGCGGTCCCAGACGATGCCCCGCCCCCTCCCTCTCAAATGATGCCACACCCACTCATCTTTCAGACGGCCCTCCTCCGGGGAACCCCCACCCCACCCTATCCGCACCCGCCACCAGTCTCATTATGCTTTCATTTCTCTCTCTTCCGGTCAAACATGCCTATGGCGTGGCCGAGTCTCCCAGACCCACGTGAACAAACCTCACCTTCTCAGCTGGACTCTGCTTCGGGACTCACCCACCCCCCAGGCGAGCTGCATCCTCAACATGTCCCACGTTCTCCAGCCCGGCTGCAGCGCTGGCCCTTCCCTTCACTGTGGCAACTCATTGGCTGGGCCAGGTCTTCCCTGGCTTGGGCGCTTCAGGTGGTCTCCCGCCCAGAGGCCAAGCACCCAGCTAATCACCCGCCGTCTTTTCGTCAACTGGCTGGGTGTGGCCTGGTTCTATAAGGGACATGTGATGAACTGAGGGTCAGCATTTCATAACGTCCTCCGATGGGGCGCGTGTCAATCAAACAGAGGTCTTGGCAGACACGATGGCCACGACTAGAGTCAACCCCTGCTACGCTACCAGGGCCAGCCCTGCAGCTCAGCCCCATAGGCACCCACCCCGGACGTCTCCCCACACAGAGCCCATCCGACCATGGTGTGCCTTGGCCTGCCTCCTCTCACAGCCTCTGGTCAGGTCAATATGCCAACCACTCCTGCCTGCCTTGCCTCTGGACCAGTGTGAACTCCCTGTCCCAGTGTGCTCTGCTCATTACTAAGGTTTCCAGATGAGGACTGTGGGAGAACCTTCTAGAATCCGGCGCAAACTTGGATCAAATCACTCCCAGACCTCTCTAGGTAATTCTTCTCAGAAACCTGCCAAATATCCCCAGTGAGAACATATGCCCCACAAGAGTGGGCGCCACGTCCCTGGAGGTCAACTAGACACCCCAGACTCCACACGGTCACAGACACATGGCTAGATACTCAGTGGACAGCTGTTGCACAGGTGAGAGCAACCGGGCTACAAAGGTTGGCTAGACTGAGATGGTAGGAAGAGAATTGCTTTCCAAGCAAGTTTGGCCCAGCCGAGCCACCATCAGAGAAAATGAAGTGTGGGGTGTAGAGAAATGACAAGTGCAGCCCGTGGTGGACGTGCCCTTTGCCCACCCATTCTGTCCCTCTTCTGTTCTTGCCCCAGAGTGTGTCTAGTGCTCTGGGATTGGTGAAGACCAGCCATGTCTACCTCACGGAAGACGGTCAGCCCCAGGCCTGCCTCGCTGTGCATCAAAGGAAGACCCTGGGCAGCTTGCAAAAGGGGCGTCTCGGGGGGCCCTGATGACTGAGCACCCACGTTGCGAGGGTCAAGTGGTCCCTCAAGTGGTCCCTGAGAAACTCTACAGTGGGGGCAGAGCAAGTCAGATCCCGGCACTCCCAACATTCAAAGTTAGGTGAGCAGACACTACTGCGCGACAGTGTGGACTACAGCGACGATTACAGAGCGCGTCCAGCTTTGCCGGGTGCACGCAATCCTGTGCTAGAACTTTTGGCAACCCAGAGAGCAGGTATGAGGCCTCTCTCCAGGGAGCTGAAGGGAACCAGAGAGGTGCTGGGCTCTGCTCTGACAGCGGAGCAGATGGGGGGGGGGACTCTGAGTGCATGTGACTCCCCAGCCGGAGGCTGACCTCGGGAGGGTACAGGTAGTAGCGTTGAGTAGAGGGGACTGTGCTTGTCGCCCCAGGAACCAGCAGTGAGTAAAGCAGAACGGTTTCCGCTGATGGGGAATTCTGGGGACTTGAGACTAGTATGCACCATCTCCCCACGGCCACTGGCTCGTTTAGTGCAGAGACCCCCAAGTTAGGACTCTATTGTCCCTTCTGAGGGGATGGCCGAGCTAGACCCTGGGGACTCTTGGATTTAACATCACCCACAAGAACCATCTGGGCTGGAGAGGTGGCTCAGGAGTTAAGCCTCCGCCTTGCAGGCGGAAGGTCCTGAGTTCGGATCCCAGATCCCACATATAGACGCCAGGTGGAAGCGGGGGCGGCCTGCACTTCTGGTCCTGGTAGGGAGGAGCCTGTGAATCCTGGGGCAGAGTAAACAAGAAGGATGTGGAGACGGTCCATGGTGGTTCCCGAATTCGTCCGTGGTTCTACATACACACACATACATACACACACGCGCGTGCGCACATACATACGCACACACACACACAATTGAATAAATAAAATAAAATAAAATAAAAATAATAATAAAAAGAACCAGGTCCTACAGGCCAAAGAGCCACCCAAGGACCCCAGGACGGACCACACCCGTGTTTTGGAGTATTAGCAGCCCTCCCCCTTTTCTCTTTGACCTTTTCCCAAGGGAAGCCTTAGCGGAACCTCTGCTCCAAGCAGAGGCACAAAATGCCTCACGACCTGCTCCACACACGCAGCTTCCACAACCAGATGCTCCGGCCGCTGCCCTGCAGCTGGCTCCCTGCAGGGAGGTGTAGCTGTCACACGGCCCTCTGCTTGGCGTTTCCAGACAGACTCCCGCCAGGAGACTCATGGAGAAACTTCTAGAGGCTGGCTTGGCATGCCTGAGGACCTGGATTCATGCCCTAACGGGGGCACAATCCATTGCCTGGGGATGGAACACCTCACTGGCTGGCGCTCACGGAGCACTTACTACAAGTCAGGGCTTAACGACCCATAACGCTCACTTGGCAAGTGGGAAAGTCAAGGCAGAGAGGCCGAGCGGCTCGCCCTCAGCCGCAGAGCAGGTGCGGAGAACATTTTTACCCAGCCTGGGGTCTCACCCAGTACCACCATCAATTCCACACCACCTGAAGACAGTCTTGACATTCCAGATGGATCCTTACAGCAAGCGAGACCCCTGAACTGTCCACGCTCGCGTCTCTGTCCAGGCGCTGGACCTGTCTCCAGCTTCTACAGACATCTACTCACTGCAGGGTCCAAGGCGCGGTCCCGTCCCACCTCTGCCTCTTACCTGCAACTCTCAGTCTCTCTGGACCCCCTCCTCCCCTAAACTGACCCGTGAAGAGCCCGGGATACGGTGTCTTCCTCAGGAGGAGCAGGTGCATGGGGGGCACAGGGGGGCACGGGGCATAGAGTCGGCTGGGCAGCTCCTCCTCCTCCTCTGCAGCCGCAGTAACAGCTGCTTTACAGCCAGGCCCGCTTTTCCAGAAACACCAGAAATCCACATTTTTATGTGACAGTCATTCACGGATGTGACATTTACGTCAGTCTTCGTTGTTAACAAGCCCAAGCAATCCGGTCTATCTGTCAAAGCCTTCATAATGGGGGGGGGGGGGACGACTACGCGTCGCTTTTCAAGCAGCCCTGTAAGCAGCTCAGTGAACAGACTCCAAGAGGCCACCCAAAGGCACACAGCGAGCGGTGGGAGGGACGGGATGGCAGCCGGAAGCCCCCAGCTGGCCATCCACATTCTGGCCTTGCTTTGCTCCAGCCTCTGCCCAGCTGCCCCGGGTCTTCCTGGCACAGAGTCCTGGGTGGCTGACTTTCAGGGGGAGGGAGGGGATGGGCAGAGGTCCAAGTCTGCTGACTGAGGTGCTGCACAGCCCGCGCCCACCAGACCCCCACGGTGAGGGGCCTGGCCCAGGGTGGGGCAGAGGAACAGCGGGGAACCTCCTCACCCCCACCCTGACTCAGGGTTAACTCAGCCCTGACGAACCATCTAGCTTCTAATGCGACCCAGTTTTGAAACTGGGCTGAGCTGTAAAAGACCAGAGCCAGCTGCTGCCAGCTGCTGCCAGCTGTGCCAGCCCTTGCTGGTGCATCTGAATGAGACTCCTCCAATTTCCGAAACCGGGTTGCCCACTCCAGAACATAGGGCTTACTCCATCTCGGGCCCTCAGGCTTCCACAGTCACTGGTTCTTGTGAGCCAGGATGTGAACCTGCAGCCTTCCGCCTGGTTCTCTCACCTGAGAAATGGTAGTGAGACCTCCTGGACCCCCCCCCCCCAGTCCTCCTGTCCCCTTTTACAAGTTACTTGGGCCTCGCTTTCCTGGTCTATAAGATAAGGCTGGGGCTGGCGGGATGGCTCAGCGGATAGAAGGCGCCTGTTCACAAATACGGAGAGCTGAGTTCGATCCCACAGGGTGGAAGGAGGCGACATCTGAAAGTTGTCCTCTGACCTCCACACTCTCCTCCTCTCATATTTAACAAAGAGACGAGGCCGTTGAGAGCACCAATGACAGGTTCCCAGCGCATAGCCCGCCCAAGCAGATGTTCCTCAGTTCACCGTGAGCTGACACGCTTCCCCTGCTCAGTCGAGGTCGTCGCCTTGGCCTTCCATCCTCGAGACGGAGCCTGCTTGGATGAGTCACCATCCCACACTGGGCAAAGGCAGTGTGCACAAAGCCCGTGCTGTGGCCGGTGGCTTGTAGGGTGGATGGAAGGCCGAGAGCAAGCGGCTTCCAAAGGGCAGGGCTGCTGGTGGTGTAACTTGGAATGGGCCGACCCCGAGGAGAAGTGTTAGGAGCAGGGAAGGAGGCTAGACCCCTGCTCTGTGAGCCAAGCAGGCCAGGAGACCCTCAATGTCAGATAGACTGCTGTGGAGTCACAGCGCCTGTGCGCAAACAAACCTCTTTACACGGTAATGGCCTCGGAGCTCAGTCTCAGTCTGTAAGTTAGTCGTTAACTCATGCTACGTGTAAGTCTAAGTGACACTTCATCACAGGTGCGTATGGACAGAACAGAGCATCATGTCTGGTACTTGATGGGCCCAGTGGCTAAGGAGGACGACCCCTGTGCCCTTTACCCAGAGCCTCTCCACTTTCATGATGCTGTAAAGCTGCCTTTCCTCAGCAAAGGTTCCAACACCGAGAAGTTTAAAGAGAAGTTACGCGCATCGCATCTGTTGAGGAGTGTACCAAGATGATGCACATGGTAGGAGACGCCTGGCATCTTCTCTCCTCAGCGCGTGGCCAGAACACACTTCTCACTTCTCAAGCAGACGGGCGTGGCCAGATCCTCTTCCTGACAGTGGCACATCTGGACCTGTGTGCAGCCAGCCAATTCCTGCGTGCCCTTCGATGGAGGGAACCTGGGCTGAGTGCAGGGAAGCGGAGCATCCACCCGGCTAGGACCTTACAGGCTCCGAGGGTGGAGAACGTAAAGGAGACTTTTCCCACGGCTCCAGCGCGCCACCCGTCGCAGCCTGACTCTGCTGCTGCTTCCCCTGTGACACACACCTGGGAGACACCAGGGCCAGTTCTCAGTGCTGAGCAGAGACAGGCCTGGGAGGAGGCACAGGTATCGTGATGAGTCCACCAAGGCCCACGGACGGGGGCCTCATGTGCTGCCCAAGGCCATATGCTGAGGAGGCAGTGACTTGAGCCTAATGACCAGTCAGGCAAAGTTCTGCTACACCAGGCTTATCACTTTATGGGGGGGGAGCTGCCACCCAATCCTGTGCCAGGCCCTGCAGGACACAGAACAAGCCTGGCGCTCCCAAGGCCTCGAGGCCCCAGAGACTAAGGAAGTGACATGGCCAGTGAGTGGGCCGCCATGGTCAGGGTCAGGAAGTGGGCATGCACCACTGCACAGATTTTGGGAGGGGGGACGTTAGCAGCAGCCCTGCAGGAACACGGGAGGCTTTCTGTAGGGGAGGTACGGAAACTGGTCACAGAGGTAGAAAGACTGGAGCAGGAAGGGGGAGATGTTGGCTCACCCAGAGTCAAGCAACGCCCTGGTCCTCAGGAGAAACAGACCCCTCATCCCCCTGTGACAGGAAGGGGCCTGCAAGGGTCCGGGACAATGCGAAGGGATGAAATAGGAGAGAACACAATTCCCAGAATGCATCGGCTTCACAGCTGAAGTCCTCCAAACTCTGAAAAAACAGACTTGCTGCCAACACTTCTGCAACTAAAGCTGAGGGAACGTATCCTCACACATGTTATGAGACTGACGTCACCGCAATGCCTAAGCCAAAGATGCCGCAAGAAAAGCAAAGGCGATGTCTGATGAACACGATATAAACATCCTCAATAAAGTTCCGGTCAGCCACACACATGAGAGAGAGACCGAACGTTACCCAAGTGGTACCACACACCAGTTCAAGAAAGGCGCTGCATGCTCCTGTCTGCAGAGAAGCAATGGACAGAGTTCAACACTCACCTCTTGGGAGGAAAAAAAAAAACTGTAATACTTCGGGGGCAGAGAGAATGCTCCTCGATATAATGAGAACTATCCAGGAAAACCGTACAGCTAACAGAGCCCGTTATGAAACTGATCTGGCCAGGTGCTGCTCTAACCACCCAGACCCGGCTGCAAAAGCAATCAGACAGGAAAGAGAAACGAAAGGCATCCAGACCAGAAAGGAAGGAAACCCGCCTCTGTCTGCAGAGAACACGATTCTATATATACCCTTCCCCCAGGCAGGCAGCTACGGGGAATATGGTGTGTGTATGTTGCCACCACCTTCTTACACTGGATGTTACCACTGGCCATGTACAAAGGGCTGGTTGTGCAAGCAAAGGACCTCCTTAAAAAGCCAGGCAGGTGTTACAGCCATTTGTAATGCCTGCACTCATGAGAAGCAGAGATTCCCCAGGGCAAGCTGGCTACTAGACTAGTGGATCTGTGAGCCCTGGGTTCAACGGAGAGACCTTGCCTCAGAAGAGGAAGTCAAAAGGGACCACGGAAGAAACTGAGGTCAACTGCAAATCTTCACATGCATGTGCACCCAACACAAATGTGTGCCCATACGTGCAATGGAACACATACACGAATATCTGCTTCAAACACAAACACAGACCCCATAAAAAAAAACCTGTTAGATCCAATCAATGAATTCAGTGTAATTGCTGGCTATAGACCGAATGTTCTGAACTCCATGGTATCTCTACACACAAATGCTAACCCACCTGAAAAAGAAATCAAGAAAACAATCTCATGATAGTAAAACAAGGCAGGAAGAAATGTGCCTGAGGCAACAGTGTACTCAGAGAACCACAAAGCTCGGTGAAGGAAGGGCAAGGCACAAACCAAGACATTCCAAGCCCAGGGGCTACAGAAAGCAACATTGTTGCAATGTCCTTACCAGCTGTGATTGCTGCTGTTACACATTAACTTGACACTAGGTAGACTTCCCTGCTCCTCTGAGGGATTCTCTAGATTCAGCTTGGCCACTAGCTCTGCTTGCAACATGGGGGGTAGGGAGGACGAGTAACTATGCTGATTGCATTACTGATATGAGAAGACCCAGCCCACTATCCTGGACCATTCCTCAGGTTATGTTAGAATAAAGACATTAATGCAGTTTTATAAGACCTATCAGTTCCCAAAGGAGAGGAGGCTAGGCGGAGCCTCCATCGCTTCAGCTTACCAGCTTGCCACGAGAGCCCTCTCTCTTACATATGGTCCAGTTACAATGCCATCAGCCATGAGCCAACGCAGCCAGTGCAGTCCTCACAGGGCCAGCCCCCTACAGTCCATACTTTCAGCCTCCAAAAACTGTGAGCTAAATAAACCCCTTTTTTTTATAAGCTACTCAGTGATCTTTCTCACTCTATAACCTTTTTTATATACCTTATAACATCATGCTACATGATGATATATGCATCTTATAACATCATGCTACGTGTCTTAAATATACAGAGGAGATATTAAGAAAGAGGGCACTGGTGAGGTGGTTCAGGAATTAAAGCACTTGTGCACGAGCAAAAGGGCTGGTGCGAAGGTCCCCGGGTGCCTTATAAAATGCCAGGAGGTGTGGTGCCCCCCCAATAATTCCTGCACTGGAAGGCAGAGATTAGGAGTCCCCAGCCCAGTCAGCGAGCCTCTGAGTTTAACTAGAGACCCAGCCTAGAAAGAATGAAGTAGAAGAGTGACCAGGGATGATTCCCTAGATCAACCTCGGGCCTTTACATGCGCACATGCACAGGAGTACATGTGCTCACACATGTGTGAGAGCATGCACATGCTCCACATACACATGAAAACTGCAAAAAAGAAAGATACGGCAAGAGCTCAGTGGCTAAAAGCCTGATGATCTGTGTGTCTGATCCCCACAGTCTGAAAGGTAGAAGGAGAGAACCAACTTCTTCAAGTTGCCCACTGGCTTCCACGTGGGCGCCATGGCACACATGCACATGGGTGTAAATGAGTCATTTAATCCCTTTTAGCCTTTTTCTCATCTGCATACCAGGGTAAACTTGTATCACTGAGTTGATGCAACAATGACACAAAGGAGTAAAGAATTGTAGTGTGTCAAGTAGTACGACCTAATATTAGCTGTTGTTTTCTAGTTTAAGACACCCATGGAAATTGTGTTTACTTACTTCTAAAGTTAAAGGCATGGTGGCTTGATTTGCAGTCAGGTTTGTCTTAGGATAATACAGGACCATCAGGTAAGCCATAGGATCAGACTGAGAAGCAAAATACACGATGTAACTCAATGTAAACAATTCTTCCGCATATCTGTAGTATACAATGAATCTATATAAAGTAACTATGGTTTTATATTTAAAAAAAAATAACTACTGCTTTGACGCTTATTTAAAGTAAAATCTTTTTTGGAAAAAAAAAAAAAAAAAAAAAACTAACGAGCTTCTAGACCTAGTCTCCGGTCTTGAAATGTCCTCAGTACTAGATGAAATGCCCATACACGTGTTGCTTTGTTTTCTTTTGTGACAGGGTCTCTGTAGCCCAGGCTGTGAAAGCCACTGGGTAGCCAAGGCTAGTCTTGTACTCGCGACAATGTTACTTCCTCAGACTCCCCAGGGCAGGATCACAGGCAGGGGCCACCAACCACCCCTGGAGCCCAGGATTCTCGTAGCCTCTCTAGTGACTGGGTTCCCAGGCCCCTTGTTACTGGTTCTTCTTATAGAAAGCAACAGGCGGCTACATCTCCAGCTCTGCCACCCATGTGCCAAGCCTTGCCAGTGCCTACAGCCTAGAATGAAGGGAAGGAGGTGATGGGCATGACCTCGTTGACCTGCCACTTCCCCAACTCCACAGAGATAGACATAAATGCAAAGGCGGTCTTGTGCCGGAGGCGGAGCACTGAAGGAATCATCACGGTGAGGATGAGCGTAGTATTGGCAAACATGGTCCATCAGATAGCCTAAGGGGCGGGGATGGGCTGCGGGAGACAGCCATTCTGAAAACCCAAATCCAAGCTTTCCTTGTCTTTAACATGAGCAGCGGAATACTGCAATGGAAGTCCCAGGAGGTCAGGGGATACCTGGTGTGTCTGGCTCTGTGCCCAGTTTGTAGGGCAGCGCCTAGCACACAGCAGGTCCTTGCGATCCGTGGGCAAATGACTGCATACGAGCTGTTTAGCTGTGGACAGGGACTTGGAAGAGGGGGGCTTCCTCTCTGCACAGGAAGCCCTGAACCCCACAGGATCTGCTTCCCAGCAGCCTGTGCGTCCTTCATTCCCCAGCTCACCAGCATTGGCTCAGTAGCAACTTCCTGCTCCAATCATTCTCGTGGTGATGACGTGGTTACCCAAGTTTTGCTACTAGCCTATAGTCCCGCCCCCCCCCAGATTTCCATAGCAACGACATAAACACAACCAAGTTGATGACAAGCTGATATCTGGGGTTTTTGTGGCATGATCCCCAAGAAGATAAAGACGATAACACACACTCCAAGGGGTGAAGATGCATTGAGGAAGTGTCTCTGACATCACAGCCACGCACGTGAGCCCTGGATGCGTCACCTCAGTTCGGGGACCTTACGATGGACCAAGTGTTTCTTTCCTGGCTGTGAATTGAGAAAATGTCTACTGTGCTCACTGCACAGCCCCGGGGTGGTCTCAGGGCTATGCCTATGCCAAGGACTGACAGTATTTGAGGACCTGGAGCCCCAATTCTGTCGAGGTCTGCCTAGGAAGAACAGAGCCCTTCTTTCCTGCAGTCTGTGTCCCTCATTCATCTACCGCTGCTCACAGCCTAAGCCCAAGTGTCCAGTAGTTGCGCAAAGTCCTGTCCAGACAGCGAGCCAATGCTCACACTGGTCCAGCAGTATGGATGACAGCCACAGCACTGCCAGGTGGGCCACAGCACCACTCGGTGTGTTTGGCTCAACGTGTTAATTTACAGCCTGAAACTGGAGCCAGTTGTCAATCATCTGTGGAGGAGTTGGAAGATTTCCATCTTTTGGGAAAAATGAAGGAATCTAGAGTCCTCACAGCTACATCAATGACACCCTTCTCCTTGGGTGTCACTCGCCGTGACTGCGAGCTGTCCAACATGTCAGCTGGGATCCCGGAGTACGCAGCGTGACGTGTCCTCAGGCTGGGCTCTGGCCTCTGTGTTCTTGTGAATGCCACTAAGACAAACCCAGGTCCCATCTGACACCCCGGCGGCGGTGTCCTGGGGTGGCTGTCACTGGCCTCGCAGAACCAGGACCCTTGCTTTCCTATGACTGCCCACCACATGCCCAGCCAGGTCCACCAGGACCAGCAAGTGGGCATGCAGGGAGCTCGCTGCTGGGCTGTGCCCCCCCCCACATCTCACCACACAGAAGCTCAGTTAAGCCCCCCAAAAATCTCACAGGGAGTTTGTGGATGAGGAAAACTGATGCCCACAAAAACAAAGAACCCTTCTTGGGGTTCCGCCTCTCCCTTCCTCCCCTTGAGGAAGAGATATGAACCTGGGGAGTGCCACGAGTAAGAGGCTGGTCCCAGGGAGATCTGTCAGTCATTCTCTGGGGCGTTCGCAATGGAAAGGAACATTCTGGAAGGTGAAAAGGTTTGGACTCTGGGGCCAGGCAAACCATCAGGGAGAGGAACATTCTGGAAGGTGAAAAGGTTTGGACTCTGGGGCCAGGCAAACCACAGGGAGAGGAACATTCTGGAAGGGTAAAAAGGTTTGGACTCTGGGGCCAGGCAAACCACAGGGAGAGGAACATTCTGGAAGAGTGAAAAGGTTTGGACTCTGGGGCCGGGCAAATCATCCGAGCAGGCCAAGCAACACACGACTCCAGGAACGCCCAGGGGTGTTGACTACATTCTACGTGCGTGTCTTCTGCAGCCAATGGGAAAGGCTTCAACAAGACCCAGTGAAGACTCACAAAATGGCAAAGTCAAAGGGTCTGGGAGGCAGGACAGCTAGCCCTGGGGTAGGCTAGGCTCTGGATTCCAGTCCTGCCCCCTGCAGCTGTGCGTCTGGGCCATCACGCCCCAGTCTTGCCAGGGCTGAAGCAGTGAAGTTACCAGAGTGAAAAGGTGACCGAGGGAACCTGAAGACATTCAGACCGCAGATCTGATGAGGGGTCGATATCCGGAATGTATAGGAAACACCTTCAACTCAACAGCGAAATAACACACGATATGATTAAAAACATACGAAAGACCCAAATAGACACTTCGCAAAAGAAACTAAACAAACTCACGAATCATCAGGGAAGGGCAAGTCTAACCCACCATGGGCTGTCACCCCATGGCTGGAAGGATAAGTGGTACCCTAAAATAAGCCGCTCAGAGCTGTGTGGACAGAGACAGGAAGCATGCGCTGCTGTGGACATCATGAAATGTGCAGGTACTGCAGAAATCACAACAGGCTGCCCCATGGCCAAGGCCGAGAGGCCCCACCCTGGCAACAGTCCCCCCCCAATAACAAAACTGAAATTAAGATCGAAAGAGATAATTGCATTCCCGTGTCTGTTGCAGCAGCATTCGTAATAACCAGGGTGTTATTAAAAAGGAGCAGATCAAAAAAAAAACAAGGTGTGAGCATACAGGAGAATACTATTTGGCTTTAAAAAAGAAAGAAATCCTGGGCCACAGAGATGGCTCAGGAGTTAAACCTCTGCCTCATAAGCAGAAGGTCCTCAGTTCAGATCCCAGATCCCATGTGAAAACATCAGGCAGAAATAGCGGCAGTCTGTACTTCCGGTCCTGGAAAGCAGAAACTAGGAAACTCCAGCGCAAACCAAATAGGAGGTAAAACAATCCAAAATGATTCCTGGAGTCAACCTTAGGCCTCCACAGGCACACACAGTACCCTCTGATACACACACACACACACACACACACACACACACACAAACTAAAAAATTTAAAAAAGCAAGAAATCCTGTCATGTATGACGAGATAGGTGAATTTAGAGGTTTTTCATGTTAAACGACATAAGGTCATGGAGAGATGAACACATGATTCCACTAAAACATTCCCCAAAATGGGTCAACTCAAATGGGAGAGGGCTGCTCAATGGATATGAAATTTCAGTTATACAAAGAATCCTCCACGTTAATGCTCAGCCCTAAAGAGGACGCCAAAATCAGCCCCAGTCCCAAGACTCAGGGAATGGAGGAGCCCGAGGATAGGGGGGCTGCTGCCAGACAGTACCCTCTGTTCATAACAGAGCTGCACCCCAGAACTCTCTGCAGTGATGTCTATTTCCATTAGACCTCCACGACAGCTGGCCTATCAATCCCTCGCCGTGGGGGAGGGAGGAGGGCCTGGGAGATACAGCCCTGCTCTGAGAGACGGCTTGGGACTGTTTTGACTAATGTCAAACAAGAACGCGGAGCTTCTGCACCAGCGTTTCCCACTGGCAAGCCATTCCTGCCCAGCAGGTACTTGGGCACTTGCCAATGCAGGCGTCCTGCCTGAAGCTCAGTGGACCACACAGTCAGGGGGGCAGGGTGGGAGACTGACTGGAACGGAGAACGAGTGGCGGGGGGGGGTTGGGGGTGATGGGAAGGAATAGGGGGTGAAAACATAGAAATGCATTGTATTTATGCACGAAAGTTTCAAAGAATAAAAAGTAATTTTAAAAAGAGCATCCCATTTCAAAGCCTGAATTAATGTAGCTCAACTCTAAAACATGGACCTTCTAGCACGCTTGACACAGCCGGCTCTGTATCCTGATGGTATCCACGACTTCATGATAAGCGTATCTTAAATTTTATTAAAAGAGCACATCGAAAACAAAGAATATGAAGTCCTAGTCATGACTTGCCCAGTGTGGTTTAAGTCCTGTAATGTACCGGCAAGACACTCACAGTCGGACTACAGAAACACCAGGTAACCAGCGACCATCATTTCCTCCCCTTGGGAGAGACCCAAGACCCAGCCTCACGGGGAATGGAGGAGGGAGGGGCTGCTGGGATCCTGCCCACATCCACCCGGTGTGAGGCGCCAGCACGCACTGGCTTCGATTTGCATTTCCCATTTCTCGGTGACACTGGTCATTTGTTTCTTTCAAGAGCTGTACGCTGGGGTCCGCTGTGCATTTTTAAAATCGGGTTACGCACACGCAGCCTGTGAGTTCACTTAATTGCTCTTAACTACAGCTAAGCCTCACATCTTGGATGGAGTCTGCACTGTTTGATTAAACAGAACAGCTAGTCCATTGCAAACAGCTCCGGCTTCCTGTCCAGCTCTGCTCCGGGCAGGTTTGGCTACAGGTTCAGGAGGATGGCTGGTGGTCAAGGACAGGACATCATGGCCTTAGGTGTGCCCAGTGCCCAGGGCCTCCCTGAGGCACCAGCAGGGAAGCCAGATTTCATGGATGTAACACAGGACTAACTGCATGTGATATTTGCACAGCCGCCTGCTGTTAATCCCTGTTCTGCACGGCACGGGCCGCCAGGACTCCTCCCGCCTCTGCCATGGGCCACAGATTTTAAGAACAAGTGCATAGCAGCGTTAGAGGCTTTTTTCCTATCCTGTACTTTCCCGTATACCCTACCAATGTAATTAGGTTAATAGACCAACGAGTTAAAGTTGACAACAGACAATTAGGCTAATTACCACTTCCTTAAAGGATCAATTAGGGCTGTGCTTCTGTTCTGAGAGATGGTGCCAAGCACTCAACAACAGGGCACCTTAGATTACACATCTGGCACAAACAAGATTGAACTGAGAGACTGGTTCCTTCTACGCAGGACTTTTCAGAGCCTTGCGGAAGGCACCAGAGCTGGGGGAGCTGAAGCGCCAAGTGAATCTCACAGAGGAGGGCTTAGCATTCAAGCGTGTGTGACCACCTGAGGATCTTGCCAGAGGGCGGCTTCAGATTCAGGCCTGGCACTGAGATCCTGCTCCCAACAGTGCTGTGGGAACTTCACTTTGAAGCCCAGGATAGACCCACTAGGCACAACAGTGCACGCCTGTGATCCACTATCCAGGCAGCTGAGGAAGGAGGATTGCAAATTCCAGGCCAGTCTGAGCAAGTCAGCAAGATCTGGTCTCAACAGGGAGGGCAGGGAGTGTAGCTAAATGGGAGACCACTGATCAAACTGAGTTTGATACCCTGGACTGCCGAAAATAGATAAAGCCCCTCGCTGGTGCTGTGTAAATGGAGAAATAGACAACAGAGCCTCATAAAGGAGGGCCGGGGTGTGGGGGGGCTGAACTCTACTCCCCAGCCGTGCCAACCTGGGCCAGGCAGACCTGCTTCTTGAGGCACTAGTTAGCTCTCCATGACTATTGGCTCTCCCAACTTGGAGCAACCCTGCCTGGTGGGGACACGTATCGCAGTCCTCAGAAGGCCTTAGCCAATACCACACCTGGGCCAACTCTCTGATTGCCTAAATGATGCCAGCGGCAGCCGCGCCCAGACTCGCTGACTTTGAAGAACCAGGAGGAGGAATTTCCATGCCAGGGGGAGGGGTAAAACCAGCTCTCAGCACCAGGGCTCAGCATGGAAACCCCTAGGCTCTCCAGAATAAGCAAACGATCGTTCTAGAATATTCTAGAATCAGCATGTGGAAGAGAGGTGGGAGGGAGAACCTAGGGATAGTCTGGGGCTTCAGGAGGGACTGGGCTGGGTAAGAGTGATTGAACAGGAGGGCAATACATCCAGCTAAAAGGGGTTTCGCTTTGCTCTGAATTTACTGAGTGGGAAAAACAGCTTTTGCCGCAGAACACAAGACATCTGCACTCTGGCCGCACTGCAGCAAAGGCAGCCAGGGTTCTTCCTGCGGACGGAGTCTTTCCTGAGCAACCCCACATCCCAGGTGGGGTAAGTGAACGAGGGGCCTGTGAGACCCTATCAACAGTGTCAAGCACTTAATAGATGCCCGATGAACTCAAAAGCCTTTGCACGCCATCCACCCCGTCCTGAATTTCCTCTCACTCTTATAAATGGTAGCCTCTAGTACTTTCTGGAATGTGACAGGCAGACTACAGGCTAACTGTGCTCAGCATCTCCAGAGATACCTGGGCTTAGCCTGCCATGGGGTGAGGGTCTCCAGATGTCTGGTCGTAGCCTGCCACGGGGGTCTCCAGATGTCTGCAGGGCCCATCGGACACAGCTCTGTGGAAGCACTCACTGTCATGCCCTTGACCCATGTGGAGGTTGAATCTGGGATGAACAAAAAAACCTCAGGGTGACTTCAGAAGGGCCCGCTGGGGGCATGGCTCAGGGGGGCAGCACCTGCCCAGCTGTGCACTGGCACTGCAGACACCCCAAAACAAACTCCTAGACTCCCAGGGAAAGAGAGGCCCTCGGAAGGCCAGAGCGAGGGGTGATGATGGAGGTGATACAGGCAGCTCCACAGCGACCCGCGCTGCTTCTGCACAGAGTCCACACGCACACGGGGCCCACGCGCAAAGGGCACAGAGCGTCCCAGCTGTGCTGTCCCCGCCCTGACATTCTCAATGCTTCCTCAACCTCAGCAGGACTGTTTGACTTCATCCCACGAATCCAGTGTCCGGTCTTACATTCCAGGATCTCTCACTTGCCCCAGCAACTGCCCTGCCAAGTGAGGGGGCACTGGTTTCCACACCTCCTTAAAGTGAGCGCCCGGAGACCCCCGGGCACAGCTGGCCAGAGACAGCAGCCTTCTAGACTAGGGGTTTCAACTCAGGGGCTGCATTTGTGGAGGCCGTCAGGGGTCTGGGACTGCCCCACACTGTTCTCCCCTCCCTTGGGAAGGGTGCCACCGCCGCCTCAGGAGTTGGGAGCGGCAGGTGCCACCTGGTCTCCAGCAGCCGGAACAGGCGACAACGCCCACGGATCTAGGTCACGGGGTCAACTCCACAAATCAGTGTCCACCTTCTGTAAACAGTTCCAACAGGAGCAGAACAAGCAACTACTGTTAAAAGCCCCAGGCTCAGGCAGGGCCCTGTGCCCCCCACTGTAACCTCCACACGAAACTTGGAAAAGGAAATTCAAGGAAGAAGGTGGTGAGGGGCGGGGGGAGGGGGGGCTTAGAGTATAACTGTGGCGGAGTGCTTGATTAGCGTGCATGAGGTGCAGAATTCTGCAGTGACGGCTGACACACAATCACACCGTGCCTCCAGCCCCAGTGGCAAACCAGAGAGACATTTCCAAAGGGCAGCTGTGGCCCCAGCACCACTGTAGGTGCTGGACAAACGACCGTGAATAAACCGGGTGCAAATCCTTACTCTTGGGAGCGCAGGTACTGACGGGAGGGAAGGAGAGAAGAAGCGTTGCCCTTAGCAAACCACAGAGTGGAGAGAGACAGGTGCCAAGTCGAGAGGCCACAAACACTGAGAGTATTTCCCCGGCTCTCGCTCTGGATCTAACACCTTCCACACGCCCTCATCTTTCCACAGTCCTTGCATGCAGGTGCTAATCACACTCAATGCACAGACTGGAAAACGCACCTGAGTTAAGTAAGACGCAAAGCCTTCAAGGAAGAGCAACAGAAGCCTGGTTTCCCTTGGCCTTGAACTAGCAGGGGTGTGGGGGGGGAGAGTTTTAACCACTAAATGCTCCTCTACACTCCCCACCATTTAAAGATCTGATAGGATGATGGACCCTCCAAGATTCCCTTTCTCCCCCCAAAGCTGAGACTTCTGGGTCAATACCCCAATGTGCTACCTTACCCTAGTGTCACCTACACACAAGGAAGACCTTTCCCCCATGGAGGGACCCCTTCCCTGTGGTTTAAAAGATGCGAACTCCTTTTTGGTTGACATGGTCGTTAGATACAGGTGTCAACCTAACAAGAGAGGCCTGAGTTCTGGGCACAGCAGCCCATGGTGGGTGGGGCTATTCCCTGGGGGGTGGGGTAAGATGGAGGGAGCTGGGTCAGTAAGTGGGCATACTCTGGCATACTTTGGCAGACCTGCCGTCTGGCAAGTGAGGTTTGCCCCTCTCTCGGCAATCCCTATGGATAGGGTGTAGGTCCATTCCCCGGCTCCACTCTCCTGCCAAGCTGGACTAAGAATTCTAACGGAGAATGGAAGAATTGTAAGCAAGAATAAAACTTCCCACTGTTACCCTAAGCTCTGTGGCTGTGAATTTATGGACAACTGCAACAGCTGACAAGGGAGTGGAGCTCACGTCTGCCCCCGCGGTGGTGGATTCGCCTTGTGCACCGGCTCCTGGGACCAGCCAGGAGACGCCCTGTCTCTGGAAACGCCACATCCTAAGGATGGAGCTGGGGGGAACTGTGTGATGCTGGAAACTTCCCTTGCATTCGATCCTGATGCACTTAAGCAGTAACATGTGAAAGAGGACGAACTTGCTGGGCACACATGGCGCACCCTCCAAGGGGCAGCCACGGAGACACGAGTCCACTCCCATCACCCTGTGGCGAGACTCAGCAAGCAGCTGGACTCTCGGGACCTGGACTATGCTCAGAAAGCCCCCGGGGCAGCGGTCACTCAGAGTTGAGCTGCACCCCCTTCTGCCAAAGATGAGAGCTGACTCCCCATCTGTTTTCCTTGTTGCACCATACCTGTCCCACAAAATTCCAGCTGGGGCCTAGGCCAGCCTGGCTCACAGCACACTGGAAGGGGGGGCAGGAGAAGGAGTTACGTGACCAGAAGCCATCAGTAGGAAGCTTGACCGTCTGCAGCCCTGGGGAGGCGTGGGGACCCAGGAACGGATATGCCACCTGCAGCTCTGGCAGCATGGACGCAGTACCAGGACTTCCCCAGAACTCCACCACTGGAACTGCCGGGATTCAAAGCTGCCCTGTGTCGACATTTGTCTCACAGCCTGCATACCAACTGTGGGGTTGCTTCAAAGGAGCATGAAGCTGGCAAATGTTTGTCAGATGGCACCAGTGCCCAGGGCATCCTAGAAACACATCATCTGCTCAGACAAATGTTCTCTTTAGGCCTAAATCCTATGGCCTTTAGGCCTAAATACCATGGGATGCCAACCCTGCCTTCTTCCACATCAGAGGATCTAGTGGTGTGGGCAGTGGAACACCCGCCAAGAGCCCCTCATCTACAAATGTTCTACTTATGAGTTTTAGAACGAGCAGCCCCGGCCACTGATGTTTCAGGTTCTCCGGCCTCCCAGGTGGGGACCATATTTTTAGCCCCAATTTGCAAGTGAAGAAACCAATGAAATTCTCAGACCCGACAGACACTTGGCTGAGTGAGTGAGGCCAGCTGAGCAGAGGGGGTGAGTGGGGGGGAGTCCTGCACCCTGACCAAGTCTTCTAGAAGGAAATCCTAATGCAAAGGCCCCCTACTATCTTCCCAGGGCATCCCTGAGAGCTTCTTTCACAAAGGAATGTCTGCATCCCACCCCTCACCCCTCCGACGCTGGCTTCCAGAATGGCAGGCTGCACTACAGTGCACCATGAGGCAGCAGGACCCGAGCAGGGAGCCTGACCCGTCCAGGAGCCCTGTTCAAGGCCCCCCTCTCCCCTCACTGCACTATCACCAGGACACAGGACCGGGGCTGGGGGAGGGGGAGGCAGGCCTCCAAATCTGGTGCTTCAGTCTCTGAAGAGCTAAACCTCTGCAGCTGCCAGCAGACAGACTGGAGAGAGACAACAAAGTCTGTGATCCCAGGGTGCAGGCGAGACGCCCCGCTCCACCTGTCACCTGGGGTGGGGTCCACAAGGGGAGCGAGCTGGTGGGGGCAGCTGACTGGTCCCCCACGGGGAGCGGGAAGCAGCTATGCTTTGCCGTTTGGGGGAGGGGAGTGAAGGTATCGTAGGCGTGCTGGAGACCCCCGCTTTGCGAAAGGGAGTCGGGTTGGCTGTTCCCAGCTGCACGCCGGGTGTGAGTTGGGGCTCCAGGACTTGGGCTGGCTTCGGGGTGAGGCCGCGGCCCCCAGGGCATGCACCGGGCCGCATGGGGGTGGGATGGGCGCCGCTTTGCTTGCAGCGGGAGGGGTCCACGCCTGCACAGAGGGCGTCGGGAGCCGGGCCACACTCACCTCCTGAAGTCAAAGGGCATCGTGCCGCCGCGCCGGGGGTGGGAGCGTTGCAGGCCAGGCGGGCCGCAGCGCCGCGTGGGTCCGAGCCCGCTGCCAACGCCTCCTCGGCCGCCCCGCCCCCGCCAGCTGCCCCCCGCCGCTCACCGCTCGCCACTCGCCTCCCGCCGCCGGGAAGTGACGCTCCGCGCAGCCCATTGGGCGCCGCCCGCCACCCCTGGCCGCCCCTTCCGCTGCCCGATTAAAGGGGCCGGAGGACTGTGGGACCGCAGCGGGCTGGGGCTTCGCGGCTCGGGCTGGGGCCCCTGCACCCGCGGGCGGATGGGAGGGGGTCTGATCACCCTCAGCGTTCGCTCCTAGGGCCTGGAGCCAGTCCCTCTACCCCCAAGTTGCAAGATTTTTCTGTCTGCAAGGCGATGCCATTGAGTTGTGTGGATCCAGGGAATCGACAGGGGCTTTCCTGGGCATCAAAGGAGAAAATAGAACCCTGGCATAGCAAGGCATCCAGTAAGGCTCCACCACTCCGCGGGATGGAGGGCACCTGTCGGCGCCAAAGAGTTCCACTGGTGCCCACGGTTATTCCCTGAGTCAGTCCAGCAGGATTTGCGGGTTACCCAGAGGTGCTGCAGTGTGACTTAGTCCCAGGTGTAGAGCTGATTGCCCTTTGAGCCTGGGTTCTCAAAAACAAAACAAAACAACCACAACAACAAAAAAGCAGAAACACAGAGTAGCTCCCTGTGCTTAATAGACTAGAGTAGATGGCAGCTGAACTAAGGCCACAACTATGGAAGACACAATCTGGCCTCTGAACTTCTCTGGGTTCTGTCACTGGCTCCCTTTTCAAGGTTGTAATAGTACGGGATTTGGGGGGGACCAAGAAGGAAAACGGGGTTCCATGTTCAAAAAGCAGGGCACCTTGGGAGCAGCAGGAAGAATGTGGAGCCTTCAGGCACTAAGTAGAATAGAGGGCATATGACAAGAACACTTGATCCATCTTTCAGAAGGTGGTCCAAAGACTAGCTGCTTGGGCATCACAGGGAACATGCTCAGCCCAGAGCCTCTAAGCCAGATATGCATTCAGCAAGACCTCCAAGGGCAGTGAATACCCACCAAAGAGTCTCTAGCACTGAGTAGATGCAATATAGATTGATTAGTGTTGCCATTTTTGCAGAGGAAGGAAACTGCTAATTTGGCTGGTATATGAAACTTACATTTCCCAGCTTCTCTTGCAGCTAAGTAATGCTGTGCTTGAATTCTAGCCGTCATGTCTTATGAGAGCTTTTGGAACAGTTGATGTATGCTCTCTGCCCCCCTGTGCACTTTCTTTATCTGGCTATGTGACATGTGGATGCCATATGGGTTATGAGATGGAAGTCACACAGCAGAACAACGAGATAGAAGGATCTCATCGCTAAGCAGTTCCATGTTTCTACATTAGACACAAATAAACATCTATCTTATTGAAACTGCTGTTATTTTGGATTTTTTGACACTTATATCTGAACCTTTACTAACCCATCTGCCCAAGTTACTAGACTGTCCCCTCTATTGGTGCCCCGTAAGTTTCTTCAGAAGGACTTGACACAATTTGTGGTTGGATTAGCTGGCTAGGGAGGAATCCCGGCAGACTCCCACGCAGAACCTCGGTGTGTGTGTGTAGAAGGAACATGTGAAAGACAGAATAGCCAAGGCAGATGAACTGACAGGACAGAGAAGATGGGGGTGAAGCGGACACACCAACAAGGGCTCTGTGGGAATGTCGAAGTTTAGAAGCAAAGCAGACTGAATCCCAGATGGTTCATCTACCCAGGGGATGAAGAGACAGGAGCTAAGAAGACCAACCGTGTGTCAATGTATTGACTGCCCTGGGTCAGAGCACAGCAGTGGCCTAGGAGCAGCTGAAGTTGGGGGTTCTTGATCTCGTAGGACCCTGGGGTGGCCAGCCTCCCATCGTTCTCATCTGTCCCCTTATGTAATCAATCACCTCTCCCAATGAAGAGGACTGGCCTGCGCAACCCACAGGATGTTACAGAATGGATGACTCCTGAACTAGGTTACAAAAGACATGACACCTTCCTCCTTGGACTCTTGAATCACTTGCTCTGGGGGAAGTCCAGCGGCCGCGTAGGGTGGTCATGCGTGAGTCTCTTACAGGGATTGAAGTGTCTAAGGCCTTCTGCCTGCAGCCAGGTGAGGGAGCCTCTAGGAAGTCAGCTAGTCCCAAGCTTAGGTCAAGCGTCGGAACTTGAACCCCAGCCTGAGTCAGAACCACCCAGCACAGCTGCTCCTGAATCCTGACCCCTAGAAGCTGCGATGGTAACAAGGGCTCAAGCCACCGAGTCCCAGGTAGGCCCGTTGTATCGCAGCCCGGAAGGACACAGTATCCCCACTCTCTTTCTGCAGCTCCTCCCTCTCACACCAGCCGGCTTGAAGAACAAGATGACTTCTGGGGTCAGAGAACTCTCTGGTCGGGAGACCTGGAAGCTGGTGCGTCCCTTTTAAAGTAAAGCGTAATAATTCCTTCTCTGTGGTGGATCGGCTGCAGTTGCCCCATGCGTGACTGCACTGTGTCGATTCCTCGCTGGGAATGACAGCGACTCCTGTCTTGGATCCTCACTGGAGATCTGTTGGGTCAGCTGCTCGGGGAAGGCAGCTGTCTTATCCCAAGTCTGCCTTGGAGGGATCCTCACCCGAGGAATTTACAAACTCATGGGCATGCAACTGCTATGTGTGTGAGCTTAAACATGGATGGGTCAGCTCCCGCTGTAACTTGGGACATGGCTGCCCTGGCAGACAGCTTGACTGGGCCGCCCGAGGTGTCCAGATGAGTCAACTTGGATTCCTACAAGATAGCAAACGGTTATTGTTTAACACACAAGTTCATCCCGATAGGCAACAAAGCAGCAGATAGCAACCTCCTTGCCGCAAGTCTGTCATGAAGGTGAAGTAGAATGTGTGAAGCACAGCATATAGTAGATACCTACTAAGTGTTTGCTAATGAGTCATCCCATAAACAAAAGGCTGAAAAGTTTCTCCAAACCCACATGCTCATTCCCTTCCACCCATTTGTACAAAGAACGTCACCGAAAGTTGTTTTAGGCTGGGAATGGCTGGGTCAGATTTGTTTTTCTGAAACAGGACACTGGTGTGCGTTCCGCAGGAATGACTGGCTCGGCCTGGGCTGGATGAAAAGAGATTAAAATATAATAACCCTTTGTCAACTCAGTGAGGACTTGAGGAGCTTTAGATCTCACAGCAAGTGGGTCTCCAAGGATGTGACAGTTCTTTCTTACCTGTTTCGCTCCTGTGACCAATCAGAAAGCACACGCTCGTTCCTTATGTACTTGCTCACCGGGCACCTCTTCATGGTTCTGCGTGGAGAGAGGAGCATGGCGTGGCTCTGATTTTAAGACAAGGGAGGAGGTTAGCAAAAGTGTGGGGCAAGATATCAGGGCGGGGGCACCAAGTGGAAGTAGAGGACGAGAAGCTCCGAAGCTTAAGACCCCCCCAGGATGGGAAGTCCATAATTTTAGATATGGGGATGAGTTGGCCTGAACTTTTCCATGTGAAGGTGGTAGACATGATCTCAGATCAACTCCTACTGTCCATGGAAACAGAGAGAGGAGAATAGAGGGGAGGGGAGGGAAAGGGAGGAAGAGGGAAGGAGAGGAGAGGGTAGAACAGAAGAAGCGTAATAGTGGCTATTAGTTTGAGTTGAGTTCACTGCAGATACTTCAACAGCCACATCAGCCGTAAGTGTCTCTCTCCCTGCCCTCAAGCCCACTTTACTTCAGGCTACATTTCGAGGTGGGCTTTGCCATGTGTTGGCAGAATGTAGCACCAAGCTGATGTTTTTCCAGCTGGTTACTACCACAAATAGAGCTTATCTTTCCCCCAACACTTCCTGTAAAAGCTTCTGGCTGACCCTCAAGGGCTAGTCTTAGCCTGTTTTCCAGGGACGACATCCTGACCCCCAGGGCTCGGATAGTCAAACCCGTCCTATGCATGAGCAATGAGCAAGATGGTCACAGAGGCGTTCCCTAGGGTAAAGTTCAGCCTCTGCATACAGGGAAGGAAGTTAGGGGAAGCTTCCATGAGGAGAAGAGTCTGAACCAAGACTTGAAGAAGAAGGAATGAAGGAAAGAGAAAGAGAGGCATTTGAGTGTAACAGTTACCTGTTACTATGTAACAAATTACCCCAAATTTAAAACTTTAATGTCTCAATGCCTGAGGGACAGCGGCCTGGGGCAGGTGGCTCGGTAGCTTGATTGGGAGAACCGACTCAATCAAGACTGATGGCAGCTAGGACATTAGCACCCGGGCTCTATCCTGTGACTATTGGCTGGAGGACACGGTCTTTACACATGAACACTGGTCCTAGCATGGGAGAGACAGGGGAGAGAGATTGATTCTTACATAGAAATTTCTGAAATGTCCCCCATAAAGCTCACATTTTGAACCTTTGACCCCCCTCCAACATTCAATGCTATTTTGAAGGCTGTGGGGGCTTTGGGAAAGGAGTTGGCAGGGGGCATAGATCATTAAAGGCACACCTTTTTTTTTTTATACAATTGTGAGTGTGTGTGTGTGTGTGTGTGTGTGTGTGTGTGTAGAACCATGGGCGAATTCGGGAACTACCATGTCCTACCTCCATATCCTCCTTGTTTATTCTGCCCCAGGAGTCACAGACTTTGCCCTACCAGGACCAGAAACGCAGGCCGCCCCTGCTTCCGCCCGGCGTCTATACGTTGGGTCTAGGATCCGAACTCAGGACTTTCTGCCTAGGATCTGAACTCAGGACCTTCTGCCTGCAAGGCAGAGGCTTGACCCCTGAGCCACTTCTCCAGCCCCAAAGGCACACCTTTGAAGGTGATACCCACCCCTATCTCAGGTCTTGGATCTGACCACCGTTCTACTGCCTTACTCACGGGGTGGGCTGCAGGCCTCTGAGACTGAGCCAGAAACGAATCCTCCCTCCTTAAGCCACGTGGGTCAGACAATTGGTTACTGTGATGGCTGACAGTCTCCCAGAGCTGGTTACACACTGGGAAAGAAACCAGTGCAAGCAGCGGGGAGAGAACCACCCAGCTACACCCTGAACGACATCAACTCAGAGAGGGGAGTGGGGCCAGGTGGGTGCCCTGTGAATTTTTTAAAACTTTTTTTCTATAGGTAATTAGTGGCCAGAAGCATGCTAAGTGAGGATGGAATGAAATATTTTGCTTGGGAGTTTGAGAAAGCCCAGCATAGATAGAGCCTTTCCTGCCTGGGCGCTGAACAGACGGTGCTTCGCTCCGTGGAAGGGCAGCAGAGAAAGCACAGTGTCCCTGGAAAGAGCTGGGAGCACAGAGCAGAAAACTGCCTCCTTTCAAAGGGGGGGGGATTGTCCCATGTCCCATGGCTCAGATGCCATCCCAATTCAGCAATCAGAATCTGCCCGTCTCTCTGTTGGGGGTGCAGGATCCTGGGGTACTAAGGTGGAATTCCCCCAACAGGGCAACCAGAAGAGCTAAAGACCCCCTCTCCCCCATCCCCTGAGCCCTGTGGCCTGGATGGAGTCTGGGTGGCAGCAGGAGGCCAGGAGGGGGGCTGCTTGGTCTCCAGGTAAGAGCAGCAAAGACTCAAGTTGGTGGGAGTCAAGGGACACTATGGAGACAGAGAAGAGAATTTGGTTAAAGTGCTCAGAAGAGTGCCAGGGGCAAGACAAGCTCGAGGGCTCAAGCACAGGGGCTACGTGGTCCCCTGCATCTCCCCATCTCAGCCAACGGCAATCGCATCTTCTCACCCTCATTCCTGACTCCACCTCTGCAACTCACGGTAGAGAGCCACTGTGGGTTCAAAGGCCGCTGGACTCAGTGGAACTGTGAGCTCTGGAAAATTAACATCCATGTATTTTCCAAACATTATTTCTGCCCTTAAAATCTCTTCTCTTGTTCTGCTTTCAACTGCTCTGTGTGTGTGTGTGTGTGTGTGTGTGTGTGTGTGTGTATGTGTGTGTGTTGTCTGTGTGTGTGTGTTTGCTTTTAGTTTTCTGATCTACTTTCCAGTTTACTGAATCCTCCTTTAGCTGTGTTTAATCGGTTAAACCTGTTCATTGACTTGTTCCTTTGTGCACACACGTGTGTGTTTTGTGTGCGCACATGTGTGCGTATTTTGTGTGTGCATGTAGAAGCCAGAGGACAAACTTATGTATCATTCCTCAAGTACCATTCAGCTTTTTGTTTGTTTGTTTGTTTGTTTTTGAGACAGGCCTAGAACTGACCTACAATTCTCCATGCAAATTGGGCTAGCTGGATAGTGAGCCTTAGGGATCCTTGTGTTTCTGCCTCAAAGTCCCGGGGATTATAAATACACATTACCACATCCAGTTTTTAAATTTTTTTTTTACTTTATTTATTTATGTTGCCTCTGTGCGTGAGAGAAAGAGAGAGAGAGAGAGCAGTATATGTCCCTGTGGAAGACTGAGGCTGACTTTGGGAATCATCCTGGATTGCTTCTACCTCCTTTGACTTTATTATGGGATTTATTTCTCAGGCTCCACCCATCAGGGTTGGAAGTGCAGACTGCCGCCCTTTCTGCCTGGCATTTTTAATCCAGGATTTGGGATCCGAATTCAGGACCTTCTGCTTGTGAGGCATAGGCATAACCCCTGAGCCAATCTCTCCAGCCCACACCCAGTTTCAGTTGTTGATGTTGCTTTGTTTTTAGCACGGGCTCTGGGGATTGAACTCAGGACCTCCTGCTTCCACAGCAAGCATTTTATTGACTGATTTGTCACCTACTCCAGATGATTCATTTTCATTTTTTTATTTTCTGGTCTAGAATTCCCATTACTACTTTCCTTTTCAGATGCTCTGTGTCGCTTGTCAATCTTCTGCCTGTACCTCTAGAGCAAAGCTGTAGCTTCACTTTCCTCTTGTGCTGTAAGCTTGGAGTGTCCTTGGGGGCTTCCTAAATCTTCCCATGCTGTCAAAAGTACCCTTGGGTGAAATGCCCCTCCAGCCCCTAAATGGTAAACCTTGCTCTGTGATTAGGCTATTGAGCAGCAACTAGTTACTTCTGCAGAATCTTCAGGCTTTTTGTCTCCACGGCCATAACACACTTACTCCTACTATGGCCAGTGCTGATAATCCTGATATTTGTTTGTTGGCTCTCACAGTGTTGTTACCTCGTGAACCTAATTATCTTTGATTATGTGCTGACACTTTTGTTTGAAAAAATGAATGTGGGGGGCTGGAGAGATGGTTCAGGGGTTGTGACTCTGTCTCACAAGCAGAAAGTTCTGAGTTCGGATCCCAGGTCCCACGTTAAAAAAAAAAAAAAGAAAAAATGAATGTGAAAAAATAACTTCAGATTTGGGATGAAGTAAAATTTTATTTTGTATTTATAGACTTATTATGTGCGTGTACATAGTGTGAATGCACATGTGCATACATGCCATGGCGAGCATAGAGACGTCAGAGGCATCTTTCAGGAGTCACGTGTCTCCTTCCAACATGAGAGTTTCAGGGATCAAACTCAGGTTGTCTGTGTTTGGGGCAAGTGCCTTTTGCCTGCTGAGCCATCTTGCCAGCCCCTGGGGTATGTGTTTATTGCTTTTGCCAAGTAGCTGGCATTAACAGCCATTCTAGAATCACCACATTCAAGTTTGGAACTTGGGATTCATCCGGGTAATAAAATGGCTAGAAGCAGCATCGGGGCTCCTGAGCAGCAAGTCTGTGTAACGTGTTTCCTCTGAAGGCGCTTCTCTCCCTGACGCAGCCCAAGTGCTCCTCTTACTCTTTGCCGCTGTGAGCCAAGACTCAAACTCAGGCAACTTAAATGGAATGTGGAAAACGGAGATTTATTTGGCTTACAGTTCCAGAGGGGAGACACAGTCCTTTATGGCGGAAAAGGCATGGCTGGCTGGCTGGAGGGGGCTTAAGTCACGTCCATCACTGCTGGTGGAAGCAGGGTGGGGCTAGCCAACCTCAAGGCCCATGCGCTGTGACGTGCCTCCCTCCTGCAAGGCTCCACCTCCCACAGGTACCAAGGCCTTCCCAGCAACTAAGGATTCAAACACACGTGAGCCTGTGGCCAACAACTTGTATTTAAACCATGACACCAAGGTAAGGGGGGAGTCAACAGAATTGCCAAACCACGTCAAACCCTGGGCTGTGGAATTTGCTTCTTACATCTTCCTGGTGAGTCCAGGGCCCGAGTCCCTCTGTCACATCCGGAAATCAATCCCTGAGCCACACCACTGTCCCGAGGATCCTGTTGGCATCCTGCCTTTGTCTTGAACAACATGCCGTTACCAACCTTGCAAGAGGGGAACATTTATCTACCTTAGATCCTGCTCTTCCTCTTCAGGAAAACTGAAAAGGCTCCTGCTGTCACTCAAAGCCCAGTCCGTACATGGCCGCATCCCACAAGGCTCCTCTCCTGTTCCCTCTGCCTTGGCTGTAGATTGTTCCAGGCCTCCAACTCAGCAGGGGCCATTCCCACCTTGGGCCTTTCCACTGCTGCCTTGTGTGACATCCTCCTGTCGTCTCGGCTTGGATGTCTCTAAAGGAGTGATTAGAAAGAATGGCATGGTGATTACATGGTGCCACACTCACATCTGGCCAAGTGAACACCGCTTTCCAGCAGTGGTAAATCACAGAGTGCGTTCTGTCTCCATGCCGGCTGTGACCTCACTGGGAAACACTTCAGCTCCATCATCATTTTAGTGGATTGCTGTCATTTTTAAAAAATATTTATTTGGTGTAGGGTGTGTACACATGCTCTGGCAAGTGTGTGGAGGTCAGAGGACAACTCGGGAGAATCAGTTTCCTCCTTCTACTGTGTGGATTTGGGTCATCAGGTTAAGTGGGGAGTGCCTCTACCCGCCGAACCCGCTCACTGACTCACAGACCCCCTGACTCACATGACTTCTGAAATGTGATGCCCACAGACACGCGGGGCATGCAGGGGGCATGCACGGGGATTAAGGCCTCATGTCAGCTGAGAACTATAAACAGGGACAGGGGAACCCTGAAACAGGTCACATGACCTGGGATTGGGATTGGAGATTCTGCTAGTTGGTTTTCCACACTATAATGAATACCCAAGATGACTTACTTCCAGAGAGAAAACATTAATTTCGGCTCAAGATTTTGGAGGTGGGAGGAGTCCGGGGTCCCTTGATCAGTTGACCTTGCTCCTCTCGTGCCTGTGGGACCCCACGGCATGGGTGGCATGTGAATGGAGTGAAGCTGCTCACTTTACGTCCAGGAAGCGAAACAGAGGAGGAGAGGCCTTCAAGGACATACCACCAAAGACCTAAGGGGGTCTCTCTCTCTCTCTAGGTCCCACCTCCAGAATACAAGCCTCTAACAATGGGCCTTTGAGGGACTTCCAGATTCTAATTATGGCAGATGCTTGGAAATGAGCACGTGAATTTAATATGTGTACAAATAGAGGGAGGAACGGAGGGAAGATAAATGATAGAGATTAGATGGGTGGATCAACAGTTGGGGTGTGTGTGTGTGTGTGTGTGTGTGTGTGTGTGTGTGTTACCTGCCCAGGGAAAGGCTAGAAGCAATGACACACTCACTGATGAGCGCCCAAGTCACCACTCACGGCCCGGACGGGCAGTGACGCGCAGGCTCAGACAGGGAAAGTACCAATGAGTCTGGAAGTAAAGCCACACTCAGGGAACCATGAGGCAGGTCAAAAGACACAGAGCCATATGGAAGGAGCTCCTGCTGGCCAAACTAGTTGATAATGATGGTACTAGATGGTTACGCACACGGGGGAAACAAAGACTCTCAACTTCGTATTACTAAAAATAAAGAAGTAGCCCAACAAACGGGATGGGTGGGCTCATCTAAATGTGGAGCTAGGGACTGAGACAGTCTTCGGCTGTGGCCGCTGGAGTGGTCTGCACATTGGTCTCTTCCTCTCACTAGGAGAGCTGAAAGGTATTTCCTGCAGCTGAGAGATACGCACACCCAAGAGGACAGGAACGTGGATTCCACGTAAAATGCTGAGTGGGTATAGCAACCTCTGCCTATAATACCAGCCTTGGAAGGCAGAGACCAAGAACCCCCAGAACAGGGCAAACTGGCCAAGGAGACTAGTTATACTGGTCAGCTCTGGGTTTGATGAGAGATTCTGTCTCTGTTTTCATTCATTGCTCGTTGCTTAGGAGAGTAAGGAGCTTCATTCCACCTTACAATTCCAGTCCATCGAGGAAGGAGAGTGACAGCACCGGAACTACAACGAGAACAGAGGGTAAGGACCCAGGCTGCATTCTCCCATGCTTGCCTCCTAGGTACCAAATGTTCAGCTAGTTCTCTGCATTTTTATCCACCTGTCCAAGGAATGGATCTGCTGAGTCTTCTTGCATCAATCAAGGAATCAACACAGTCTTCGACAGACTTCCTCAGAAGCCCACCTTAACTGGATTGTTCCTCATCGGTGCGCCCAGAGGCCCATCTCCCACATCGAGTGGACAGCTGACACCGCCATCGTCTCAAAAGAACAAGGTGGGAGGGCTGAGGGGAGGGCTCCGGGGTTAAAGAAAGTCTTTGCCTCACAAACAAAAGGACCTGAGTTCAGATCCTCAGATCCCACATAAAAATGCCAGGCACACATAGAAACAGCCTGCAATTCCAGCCCTGGAAGGCGGGATCTGGGAAACCTCAGAGTAAAGCAATACGGAGGTAGAACCATCAGGGTGATTCCTCATCTCACCTTTTGGCCTTCACTTGCACACATACTCAAGTGTCCTCTTGTACAAACACACACACACACACACACACACACACATTTTGGACAAAAAAATAGGTGGGAGAAAGACTGAGGATATTTCCTGATATCAACCCTAGGTTTCCATATGCTTCCAAACACATACAGGCATGCACCTTCCATCTGCCATATACACAATACAATGGAAAAAAAAAAAGAGAGAAAGAAAAGAAAAGTACTTTAACCCGAGGCCTTGAAAGGCAAATAACCACCAGGAGCTCATTTTTCAAGCCTGGGAGACTTGTCTCCTGGGAGTCTGGGATGGGGTAACTTCCTGTGCATCATGAACGAGGCTCGGTTCACAGGGCAAATGCTCACGTGAGCAGCCAGCCCTCTTAGCCTGCGTGTGGACAGGACATGCACCATCTCTACCTGCTGCAGGGCAAGCTCCGATCGCACAGGGATGTGTGGAGTAGGGTGTGTGCGCCTGTGCACATGTGTGTGTGCAGGCGGTATTTACACTTCTCCTCTGGGGCGTCTAGCCCTGAGGGAGGACTTCCGGTGTTTTCAAGGCCCGAGGGAGGGTCTGGGCTTTGGACTTCTGCCCACTTAGTCTTCATTGGGTCTCTGAACCCAGGTAACCTTCTCTTGGTATTGGACCTCTGCTGGGTCACCTCGGGCTTTGGACTGGGCTGTGTCTGCATTTCAACCCCATCCCTGACCCTGGTGTCCAGGGTCTGACCCTGGAAAGGTCTTAAGTCTCACTGGGCCTTGGTTTGTTCTTTGGTAACCAAGGCTCCATGACGCCTCCACGTACTGTGGAAAGATGGAAGGGAAGAAAGAAAGAAGGAAGAGAGGGAAGGAGGGAGGGAAGGAGGGACAGAGGGAGGGAAGGAGGAAGGGAGGGGGACGGAGGAAGGAAGGAAGGAGTGGCAGGAAGGAGGGAGGAGGAAGGGAAAGGAAGTAGGAGAGGAAGGAAGGAATGAAATGAACGTAATGTAAAGAAATACGGAAAGGGACCAGAGGAGGGAGTAAAGTATGAAGTTTTAGGATGATTAGAGAAAGCGTTTATTACATATCCTTATTAAGTTTAACGTTCTTTCTTCGCTTGCTTCCCTCTCAGTCATTCTTCTTTTACGTTTACTTATATTTCTTCCGTATCCTATCCTTCCTTACTTACTTCTTATCCTGATTACTTAATTCCTCTTCCTTCCTTCCTTCCTTCCTTCCTCCTTCCCTTCCGTCCCGTCCTGCCTCTTCCTTCCTCCTCTCTTCCTCCTCGCCTCTTTCTACTCATTTCCCTTCGCTCTTCTTTCGTCTCTTCCGTTCTTTCTCTTTCTTTCTCCGTCTCCTATTCCTGTGCTTTCTTTCCTTCCTTCCTTCCTTCCTTCCTTCCTTCTTCCTTCCTTGCCTCCTTCCTTCCTTCCTATCCTTTCATTTCCTCCTCCTTCTTCCTTTCTTCTTCTTCGCTTCTTTCTCCTCCCTTTCTTTTCCTTCTCTCTTTTCTGTCTTTCCATTTCCTACTTAGGGTCCTTCCTAGCCTGCCGCTTTCAGGATCAGCTGAAACCAGCCATCGAAACCAGTTGGAGGATGTGACCCTCTGGTCTTCCGGGTGGGGCATTCCCAGGACGGTTCATCCAGGAGCTCGGAGCTCTGCAGCCCACGGTCACCAGAAGTCCCGTCAGGAGCGAAACCTTCCCTGCACCAGGCAGCTGGCTGAGGACTCACGTAGCAGCTGTGACTCAGCGCCATCTGCTCACCTTCCTGGCCTCCTTGTGGGCCACCAGCTAGGTAAGGACGGGACAGGCTCCCTCTTGCAAGTTCTGTGCCTAGAGGCCCCCCCCCAGCTCTGGTGGGAGGAGTGTGTGTCACCTGTGGAGGTGCCGTCACGTGAGCGTGTGTCACCTGTGGGTGGTGCCGTGCGCTGGCAGTGCTGACGTCCAGAGCAGGTGGCTCTGCCCTCCTGGCTGATGACGACAGCTGTGCTTCCTCCGGCTGGGCCGGGACGTTGGGGCCAGGCTGAACTCAGCCCAGGAGGAAACAGAAAACTCTTTCTTCTCCTAGAGGAAACAGGGACGGATGACTGTGAGGCCAGTCACCTTCCCACAGTCTCGGTAGGTGTGAGCTGAAGCGGCAGGGCTGAGAGTCCTCCCTCCCCCCTTCCTCCCCTTCCCTCCCCTTTCCCCCCCCCCCTCCCCCTCCTTTCCTTCTTCCCTTCCTCCCCCCTTCCTCCCCCTCCCTTCCCCTTCCCCCTCCCTCCCCCCTCCTTTCCTTCTTCCCTCCCTCCCTCCTTCCTCCCCTCCTGCCCTCCCCCTTTCTTCCTTTCTCTCTTCTCTCTTCCTTCCTTCCCCCTCCTCCTCGCCTTCTGCTCCTTCCTCCTTTCCTCTCTCTTTCCCTCCCTTTCTCCCCTCCCTCCCTCCTCCTTCCTCCTCTTTCCTTCCTCCCCTCCCTCCTTCCTCCCTCCTTCCCTCCCTCCTTCCCACTCTTCCTCCTTCCTCCCCTCCCCCTTCCTCCCCTCCTTCCCACTCTTCCTCCTCCCTCCCCTCTCTCCTTCCCTCCCTTCCTTCTCTTTCCTCTTCCTTCCTTCCCTCCCTCCTTCCCTTACTTTCTTCCTCCCCTTCCTCTTCCCTCCCCTCCTTCCTCCCTTCCCCTCCCTTCCTTGCTTCCCCCTACTTCCCTCCCTTTCTTCCTCCCCTCCTTCCCTCCCTCCCTCCTTCCTCCCTTCCCTTCCTCCTTCCTTTCCTTTCTTTCTCCCTTCCTTTCTCCTCTTCCTCACTCCCTTTCTTCCTCCCTTCCTCTCCTCCCTCCCTCTTTCCCTCCCTCCCTCCCTCTTTTCTTTCCTTCCTCTCCTTTCTCTCTTCTTCCTTCTCTCCCTTTCTTCTTTCTTTCTTTCTTTCCTTCTACTCTTCCTTCCTTCCCTTCCTCCTTTCCTTCCTTTCTTTATTCCTTCTTTCCTTCTTTCCCTCCCACCTGTCCTCCTTCCTTTTTTTCCCTTCCTTCCTGCCTTTTCTCCCTCCTTCCCTCTCTCCTTCTCTCCTTTCCTTCCATCCCACTTTGCCTTCCTTCCTTCCTACTTTTCCTTCCTTCCTACCTTCTCTCCCTTCTTTCCCTCATTCCTTTCTTCCCTCCCTCTTCCTCCTTTCCCTTGTTCCTTCCTTCCTTTCCTCCCTCCTCCTCCATCCTTCTTTCCCCCTCCCTCCCTTTCTTTTTTCCTTTCTTTCCACCCTCCTTCCTTCCCCTTCCTCCTTTCCTTCTCTCCCTCCCTCCCTCCCTTTTTCTCTCCTGCCTTCCTTTGCAAACATCCAGAGGCCAGTGACTGACGGCTCTGAGCTCTCCACACCACAATCCCATGGATATTGACAAGCGCAGGGCCAGTTTTATGCCTCCACTGAGCTCCCAGCTCCCAGGGCGCCTCACACAAAGTGTCCCACTGTAACCCAAGTGCTGGTGGACGGGTCGTAGGGCCAAGGGCAGAAGAGAAAGCTCTGGGAATCAGAATCTGGGATCCTAAGTGGGGTCCAGTTTGTTCGGGTCACCTCTTAGTGGTCTCACCTTGGTTTCTTCCTCCGACAGAATCACAAGTGCCCAAGGTGGTTGGAAGGGTTGGGGTGGGCTCTGTGTGGCCTCAAGTCACATCCTGTGTGTGGATGTCCCGCCTCACTGCAGGAGGAATTGGGACAAGAGATCAAAGCAAATCTTCGCCCAGCAAATTCCTTCCATTCTCTTCTCACAGTTTTCCTGCTTTATAAACAACCACATTTTTAGCAAAGCCTACACACGGCTTCTGATGTGAGTTAAATGAAAGAAAGCTGCCCACCCCCCCATCCCCAGGAAGTGTTTTAGGGTTGCGTAGACAGGATATAGACATCAACTATATCCTGCAGCCAGAGCCTCAACGCCCCTTATTGTTCTCTGTGGGACCCAAGGCTTGGAAAGAGAAGGCACTTTCGTGAAATTCAATTTTTTATGTTGCCAATTATTGAATGGAAGGAAGAGCAATTCTTTGAAAACATAGTCAAGCAGGAGAAAGGGCCTATCTTGGAAAGAGGTCCCCTGTGCCATCTCCGCCCCCCAGGGCCAGGGTTCCCGGAAGATTCTTCATTATCCTGGGTTTCACAGAGTGCGTGGGGGGGACTATGTATGGGGGGGGGTTCACAGTGTGGGGGGACTTCCTGATGTGTCTTGAGGGGTTTCATGGTGTGGGGTGGGATAGGGTGAGGTCATGCTTTCCCAGTCGGGGAAGCTAAGTCCAAGAACACCCCATGGAGCCGTATCTGTGCTGGAAGGCTGGAGGGAGGCGGCTCAGCCTTGCAGGTGGGCACGGTCTACCAGGAGAGCCCTTTAACCTACTTCTGAGACACGCACTGCCTGGCTGAGAAGGGTTTCTACAAATATTTATCGAATAACGACAATGGGCCAGAAACGACTCTGGCCCACACTTGGTCGGCATTAGGGTGATTGGGTAATGGAGCTGTTAAGCAAGCAGAGGGGCAGCGTGGACCCAGCAGCTACTCACGGCCCCCGGTTTTGTTTGACTTATTTTTTCGATTAATTTTTTTAAGCATAAAAGTCATGGAGAAATCTACTTGGTCTGTAAAAATGAAAGCTCTACAGGTAGGCGAATCCTCCTCGGCTTCCAGCCCTAGTCAAAGTGCTTCTATTTCTTCTATGTTAACTCTGATTTATAATTTGGTATGAATCCTTACCTGTTACCCTCCCCCCTATCTTTTTTGGTGCATATTATTCAGCCGGTAGTTTGGGTTAAAAATATGCCCGAGAGATTGAGGCCAGTGGAGGTCCAGCCACACCTCTCATGACAGGCGCTTCCGTGTGGGTTTCTGAGCATGCTCACAGTGAGACCAGCGCACAGAAGCATGGGCCTTCCCCTGGCAGGTGAGCTGCGGAAACCAGCCGCTTGTCGCTAATAAATCCACAACCAAAGGCTTAAAGGAACACACGAGCGATTTTATTCTGGCTTATGATTGTCTGGTTACAGTTCCTTGTCCTGCTTGGCGGGGGAGTCCACACCAACTCCAAGGCCAAGGATGCTAATTTCTTTACCCAGTTCCCTCCATATTCTGCCCAGGGATTAGTCCCACCCATCCCAGGCCCTGCCTCCCCATCCATCAGACGAGATTCCCCTGCAGGCTTGCTCAGGGCTTAACTCAACTGCTAATTCTTCACAAACGTACCCAGAGTTCTGAGCCCCTCACCGTCAAGTTGACACCCGTGTCTAACTGTGACAGTAGTTCGGACAAGATGGGTGTTTGTACTTTTGGGCTCTTGGTGCCCTCGGGGTGTCCCTCAAGATTCATGTGCTAAAGACTTGGTTTTCACGGTAGCACCGTTGAAAGTGATGGAGTTTCTGGAAGGCAGGATCTAGGGGGAGGAAGTTGGGTCTTGGGTGGTGTTCCTTGAAAGGAACCTTTGCTCCTGCCTTTGTCTCTGCGCTGTGACCCACGGGTCTTGAGCTCTCACCTGTCTTCCCCCTCCTGGTCGTCACTATGTTTACCTCTGCCCTTGAGCCAAGCTCTGCCAATGTCTTCTGTGTCTCAAGATCCCAACCAGGCCTATGCTAATGCAGACATTTGCATACATGTTTGTGACTATAGGATTGGGCAACAGAGCGAGCGATGATGGAGTCTGCTCGCTTGAGGCGGTCCCGCCTCCTGGGGGAGGGACCCAAGATGACAGTTTTAGCAAGAGAAATTTGGGGCGTCTTGAATAAATTTACTCAAAAGGCATCGAACCATCCAGATGCCTGGCGACCCTTGGACCACATTTTCTCAAAGCGTGTCCCAGCTCAGCCGTCTCTCTGACCGTCCTGTGCTGACTTTTGCAGGCCACTGAAAGGGGATTTGGGACAAGGTCATGATCTTAAGTCAGTCCCAGGAAGGGCTGGCTGAGTCGTCCCCCTCCCTCCCCTTGGTTACATCCTTTTTTTATCAAATTGTCTGCCCACTCCTGAAACTGACAGGAGAAGAGCGACTGGAGGGCTGGCTACTGGGACAGTCACCCCCTCAGGAGACCTGGTGACCCACGTTTCCTCCAAGCAGTACTTTGCCTCAAAATCCAGGTCCAGTGTTGGGTTACTGGTAGAAATGGGGGAAGCCCGAAGCCTCCACCCTTCTCCTCCCACTTCCCCTTTCTCTGAACAGATTGGAGGGAAAAGCTCTCTGCCTTTCCCCCCTTGACAGAATGCTTCTTTCTTTAAAAAGTACTTTAGTGTCTTATGAAGACCGAAAGCAGAAAGCTGATGTCTTTCTACTGAGACAGCACGGTGGAGTTCTTCTCATCTTCTCTATATGTAAGATTAAAGGACACACACATCGCCCTGCCTATGTCAGAGTGCGTGTAACACGTGCATGAAGTATGGACTCCCATGTGGCCATTGCTAGTGCCTTAGAAGTCCCCTCTCCCCTCTGAACCCATGCCTCTCTTTCCAACCCATGTTGAGAATTTGGGGTAACCCATTGCTTGGCTTTTCTATAAAAATAAGTACATTCAATTGTGTCAGGCTATCACCACATCCATCCCAGAACTTTATTCAACTCCCCAAACTGATCCTGTATCAATAAAACAACAGCTCTCCGTTCATCTCTCTCCCAGCCTCTGTGGCCACCATCCTACCTCCTGCCTGTACCAATTGCTCTTTGTGCTGCTGTAGGAGACACACTGAGGCCCAAACAACTTAAGGGGAGAAAAGGGAGATTTATTCAGCTTACGGTACCAGTGGGGAGATACAGTCCTTCATGGTGGAAATGACATGGTTGGCTGGTAGAAGCTGGAGACAGGGTAAGTCGCTGCAGATATGGAAACTGAGAGTTGCTGCAAGCTCAAGAGCAGGTCCACTTACTCAAGCAGGGCGGGGCTAACCAACCTCAAGGCCCACCCCCTGTGACTACCTTCCTCCAGCAAGGCTTTACCTCCTAAAGGTGTCCCGACCTTCCCAAATACTGGCAGCAGCTAAGGATTCAAGCACGTGTGCCTGTGGAGGACAACTTACATTTCAAACCATGACACTCCACCCCTGGTCCCTACAGGCTCATTGCCATTGTATTATGCAAATCATACTCAATCCAACTTTTAAAGTCCCATAGACTAAATCAGTAGTCCCAACAATCCAAAACTCCAAGTTCAGAGCCTCCTATAAAATCAAAAGACAAGTTGTATATTTCTAACATACAATGGCACGGAATAAACATTCCCATTTCAAAAAGGAGAAATGGGAGCATATCCAGAGACTAAAAACCAATAGGACAAACTCCAAATCCTACAGTTTCATGTCCAACAGGGGAGCCTCTTATTGAAAGCATCTCAGTTCCAAAGGGCTTTTTTGGTTCCACCCCTCCAATATAGCTGCACATAGAGCACATCACTCTCTTGGGCTGGCTCCTCCCAACATACATAACTTTTCTTGATAGTAGTCCCATGTTGGATCTGACCTTCTTAGTATCTTTAATTCTCAATGGCAAATCAGGCTTTAACTCCATAGCACAAACTGTTCCTCTTGGACCTCTAAACTGCAGGCTTTCTGCCACATGCTGCCTGGATTCCACCATTCTCTGAACCTTTGGAGGAAGGATCCACAACCTCCTCCTCCTATATCTCTGATGCCTCTAAAACCAGGACCATGTGGATAATGCTACCAATTTCTGCTATAGTCTTGCATTGGAGATTGGCCCCTTTGACTTGCAACAGGTTCAGCTTTTCCATGCTGACCCTCAGACTCTCTCTTGGACCTTTGCTTTAGAAGAGCAGGTAATCCCCTTGGAACACTGACCTTCATCTCTTCCCTTTCAAAAGAATTTGCATTCTTATGGGTGGGAAACTTCCTTGAGGATCTTGCCCTCAGGGTGGGGCCTCTCCTATTATCCAAATTGACAGCAGACTTTGATTTACTAATGGAGCTAATCTCTTTAACAATAGTTGCCATTTTGCTGTGTGCCTCCTCGGGGTTCAACTCTTCAAGTTTTCCACTGCATTTTTTCCCTCATCAAACCTCACGGTGTTTACTTCTTTCTGCCTTATTCCTTGATCTTCTTTGTAACTCCAAACAAGAGCACTGAAAAGTAGCCATGCCACACTGTCAAGACTGCATTGCCTTGAAAGTGCTTCCATCAAACACTCAAATTTAACTTCAGCAAGCGTTCAGGACAAGAGTACAACTTGATCAAACTCTGCTAACATATCACTCCATTTGCCCCCATCCAGTTTCCAACCCCTCTGTTTCCCTCTAGACTATCACAAGCTGGGTTCTCACTGTCCACATCTCTAACAGCATCAGTCTTTTCTAAGCTCTCACTAGAATGGCCTTTTTGGACCCTTCTCTAAGACACAAAGGCTTTCCCAGCATAAGTCCCATATTTCTGCCAACAAATAAGTCAAAATGTTTATAAACCACATCACAGCAATAGCCATACTTCTCTACTCAGTACCAGTATCTCTCAGCTTCACACTTCACTTCCTGGTATCAGGTCCTCTTAGTCTTACACAGCAACACCTCACTTCACCAATTTCTGTACCCGTTACTCTTGCCTGTTGCTGTGAAAGAACACCAAAGTCAAGCAACTTAAAGGGAGAAAAGATTTTTTTCAGCTTATGGTTCTAGAGGGGAGATATAGTCCTTAATGGTGGGAATGAACTGACTGGAGACAGGCACCATGGAGGCCAAGAGTTGCTGCTGCTGCAAGTTTAAGAGCATATTCTCCTACTCAAGCAGGGTGGGCCTAATTATCTTCAAAGCTAACTCCTCTCCCCTCTCTCCCCACTGTCTTCCTCCAGCAAGGCTCCACTTCCTAAATGTGCCATGACCTTCCCAAATACTGGTAGCAGCTAAGGATTCAAACACATGAGCCCATGGGGGGCAACTCAGGTTTCAAACCAGAATACTGCCTCTGCAATGTGACCACCCTTGGCACGCCAGCTAACATCATCGTGTAGTATATCTTTCTGTGGCTGGCTTGTTCCATGTAGCATGATGTCCTCAAGCTTCTTGCTTGTTCACATCTCAGAATCATCTTTGTTTTTGAAGGATGAATAATATTCTATCTTGTGTATTTTGTTAACTTATTAATGTATTTAAATTTTTAAATAAAGATTTATTAAATGTATTTAAAAATTTAAATAAAAATTTCCAATTGTTCATTACTAACTTAGAGATAAATAATTGATATTTTCATATCTATGTTATCGATACAAAATTAGTAAAATTATATTTGAAAACTCCTGTACTTGGGCTGGAGAGATGGCTCAGGGGTTAAACTTTTGCCTTCTGCAAGCAAAAGGACCTAAGTTCGGATCCCATCTCTCATTAGTGGAAATGGTGGTGGCCTGCACTTAAGGCCTTAAAAGGCAGAACCTAAGAAATCCCAGAGCAAAACACTAAGAAGTTAGAACAATCCAAGATGAGCCTGAAGTCACCCTTGGGCCTCCACAGGCACACACAATGCCTTCTGATATACACATGTGCACACACGTGCATAAACCCCCTACACACACACACACCAAAGCAAAGCAAAACACACCTGCTGTACTCATCTGAAGGTTTGTTTTGGAACTCAGGATTTTCTGGACAGAAATTATGTTTTGACAACTACAACTTAAGTTGTAAGTCAGAAATGCACTGACCCCACCCCACGCAGCTCACTGCTGGGAGGGAGGAAATGTGTCTCTTTTTCTCAGGCCGTAGGGCTGCCATATGCTGTCAGCAGGGGCTAATGGTCAGTTAGCAGTTCCTCAGGCCCAACACTTGTTACTAGCAAACTTTCTTCTTGTGAGTGTGTGGACACGTGTTGTATGTATGTGCTGCACACGAGTGCAGGTGTTTGCATGCTTATGTGTTCATGCATACATATGTGCACACGTATATGTGTGTGTACCTGCATGTGTGTGACTCTGGGCTTGAACTTGGGGTCTGTAACAGTTACTCTTCACTATTGCTGTGAGAGAGCACCCAAAGTCAAGCAACTTAAGGGAGAAAGATTTATTCAACTTACAGTTTCAGGGGGAGATAGTTCTTTCACGGCAGCGATGGCATGGCCGGCAGACTAAGTCACAGCAGACCTCCACGTAGCTCCAGCATTCCTGGAATGTCTCTCCTCTCTCTCTGTATTCTGTTCTGTGGCTTCTATATGGTCCATTACTGGGAAGATCCTATGAGGCCTTTGGAAGTTCTGATAGGATCTAGGGCGTTATAATAATCCTTTCAGGTGATCTCAGTTGATCCTTCCAGATGTGGTCTCACTCCAGTTAATACCAGGTGCATCAAGTTGAAACCCAGGCTTAACTAGCACAAGTCCTCACACACATTCGGGGCAAGCTGAGCTGTGGCCCCAGCCCAGTCTGTCTGTGATGCAGTGATGCTTCGCCATGGTTTCACTTTGTGTTTCCACAAATGACGGGACTTGAGCACCTGGCCACATGACTCTTGCTCCTGTCTCTTTCCTCTCATGGAAATGTCTTTGCCTTTGCCCTTCTGCTCTTGGACCCTAATTCTGATTTGCTGGTTATGCATTGTGAGTATCTTCTCCAGGTTTTTGCTTCTCTCTGCGTCTCCTCTGGTTCCTTTTGACAAGCAGAAACTGTGTCAGTGGAGTAAATGTATCTGCCTTTCTCTGTGGCTGCATGGCAAGATCGCTGTCCGAGCTCATAAAGGTTCTATGTGTTCTCTTAAGAATCTTAAGATTTTTATTTGACAGTTGAGGCTTGGAGCTACCTGGAATTTTGCATCCACATGTCTGTACATGTGTGCATGTGCGTGCACATGTGTGCATTGTCTGGGGAGAGTCCGTCACTCTAGCATTTGGGAGTATGTGAGTTATGGAATCATTAGCTCTCTGCTAATGCATCCTTCTCCATAAATCACATTTTCTGCTGCACATGGGTCCATGGAGGCCTTCCATTCTGCTCCACTCACTTGCTTGGTAGCCCCTGTGCTGCTTTCATGCTGCCGTAACCGTGGCTGCTTATTTGCTTATAAATAAACTTTGATTTTTGATGGGCCAAAGCCCTGCCCAGAATTCCTATGTAAGGGCGTCTATGCTCTTCCATCTGAATAGAACATTCAGCTCACCAATTTAAAAAAAAAAAGCTTGACTAGACTTTTGATTGGAGTAACGTGAGGACAGTCTGTAGATATTTTCCTTTTTGTCTATGAACGTGGTATGTATCTCCACTAAGTAATGTTTCCCTTCAATTTAATTTTAAGTTTTATGATTTTCTTTAAAAGGCTGCCACAGCTTGTATTTGTGGTTGCTGTTGTGACTAGTGCCCTGTGCCATGCCCAAGCTTCCTAAGTGTTTGCAGTCACGCTGCATCGCAGGACACAGACTTTCACTACAAGTTACTTAACAGTTGCGGGAATAACCATCCTTCAGGTATATGCTTCAGGTTTTCAGCTCCCGTTTTGCTTTCGTCTTATGAGATTTTGTGTCTAGTGAACTTGAATCCCCACCCTCACTCTAGCATCTGCCATGGCCTTTACTCGCCTGTGTCTACAAGGAGTCTGTAAAACAGAGATGATGATCATCACTTTCGGGGGGGGGCACAGTGCCCCACAGATCAGTAAGTGCAGAGCCTGGCACGGTAGCCGGCACTGGGCTGGGCTAAGCAGCCGGTGGGGAGCCCAGTGGGGTGGCCAACATGGAGCCTGGTGCTGTGGGAGCATAAAGTTGGCCTTCAGAGTTTCTCAGCAAAACCTTCCTCTCTCCTTCTGTTTTGCCGTGTATGGATGAGGCTAGCTAGTGTCAGTCGGTGTTGGAAAACTAGGTTAAGAAGCAGCGTTTGTATTTTTTTACTCTCTCTTTCTCTTCCGTGTCCTCCTTCTACCCCTTTGTCAGGGTTAAACCCAGTGGTCAACGCTGGGTAGAAGGCTCACGGACCCTCCATGTCCTCCCCGCCTCCTCCCCACTCCCCAGCCACTGCATGAGGTCAGGTCTCACAGCTCTTCCCCTGCTGTCTGTCTGCCTCCTGCCCATCCCCATCTTGCCATTTAAACAACACTTCTTCTATCTCGGCTCTACACAGAGTCTTCCTTGGATGCCCGGGGATGAAACCTGTATTCACTAGTCTGTTTTTCCAGGCAGCATGTGAACTGACCTGACTAATTGTTATCCCTGCGCGCAGACCGCTGTCTGTGCCTCACACATCAGTAATTGCAGGACAGAAGTGCTGAGTGAAAACCACGTTTTTCAAGGAGAGAAGTGACCATGTTACAGCAGAGAAAATAGGCCTCCATCAAGGACTGCAAGTAAGTAATGTGACACCTGGTTAAGTTCACAGACGTTCGGTTCTGATCATTTACAACTAAGGGGGTATGATCTCACCAGAAGGGGAGGGCATATAGTCTGGTAGATAAAAAGTAATCATTTTGCAAATGGGTGATTGACCCCTCCCTCAATGAGGTTTCTTACTTTTATTACATTTACCCTTGAATGTGCTCTTATAATAAGACTCTAGTTTAACAGCTTTTGTCTCTGGCCAGGGGGTGAACATACAGTGCCCAGCAGGATAGAGTGAAGGGCATTGCAGGAGCAGCAAAACTGCAAAAGAAAATCAACAAACCACATCCAGAACTTCAGAGACTCTATATCAACCACTAGAACTAGGCCAACTGATCTCTCCCCATCCTGAAGCTCAGGGAATTTGCAGAAGAGGGGCGGTAAGATTGTAAGAGCAAAAGGATGGAAGGAGCAATGAGATTTGCAAGATACTCCACAGAAGTTAGGGCGGAAGCAATCATAATTGGACTTTGCATGCCCTGCGCAATGTCCAACACACTATTGACCTCACAAAGTCTAGCATCGGCTAAAGGCACCAAGATCCTTGGAGGCAAGGGATTGGCAGCCACAGTAGTGTTCCTATGCTTAAGGGAACACGGGAAAGGGTTCAGGGAAATGCCACTGGGTCCTTGTATGTCATCGGAGAGGAGGGCCCAGGGGAGAGTCAGGGATGCACATTAAAGGACTCTCTGGAAAGGGGGAGGAGGGAGGGAGGGAGGGAACCAGTGTACCTATTAAGTTTGTATGAGCGGAAATAATAATAAAAAATGTTAAAAAAATAAAATATATTTTGGAATAAAAAAAGAAAGAAAACCACGTTTTTGACAGTGAGGAAACTGAGACTCAGAGGTGACTCACCAAGACTCCTCTGGCAGAGAATCCTGGTTCAGGATTTGAATTCAAGGCTCCGGGGCTGGCTTTATTCCCCTTACTTCCACTTAGACTCTTGCCCAGGGATAAAACCTGTTTGATCCAGTTTAACATACCTATAGCCCAGGGGGAGTTCCACTTGGCCATTCTAGCTCATTTGTCCAGTTTGTGTAGAGCCGAAAGAGGATCTAAAATAGGGCGGGGAAAGGGAGAGGCTCAAAAGAGAAGCTTGGGGGAGAAAGTGTGGTGGGTTGACTCTTTTACCTAAGGCTGAACTCCTGGCTCCGGGCTAGGGCTGGTGACGGCAGTGAGGCTCATGGCAGGGGCGGGGCAGGGCGAGGACCGAGGTGAGTTTAACAGGGAGGAGGTGTGATGGTGAGTCTTCACAGCCTTGGAAGCAGGAAGTGATTACTACAAGGAAATAACCTAAAGCCACTTTCAGGATGGTCCAACACTCACTGCCTGGCTGGCTGCCTCAAAGCAGCCGTGATCACAGCTTCGAATGATTCGTAGCGCTCATGTGCTTGACCCCTCGGTCATGCCAGTAACCCAGAAAGGCACTGGACAGGGAGGAGGCTCAGAGAATAACAGGAATTTGCTTAAAAACCTCGGCCAATTAATGACAAAATAAAATAAGATGTGCCAAAGTATGCCCCAGCCCCCCTATCTCCCCCATTCTGAAGTCTTCTCTGTTCCTCCAGATACCATGGTGGGGGGAGACACAGAACCAATATAAAGGCTCCACTCCATATGAGATACTCCCATGAGACCAGAGAACATTGTGTAGACACAGCCCTGACCACCCTGTGGCCACTCCCCCAGGAGAGAAAGGGAGAGAGAGAGAGAGAGAGAGAGAGAAAGAGAGAGAAAGAGCGGAGGGGCAGGGAGGAAGGGAGGGAGCAAGGAAGGAAAAGAAAGAGGGAAGAGAAAGAAAGAGAAGAGAGAAAGAAAGAAGAAGAAAGAAAGAAAGAAAGAAAGAAAGAAAGAAAGAAAGAAAGAAAGAAAGAAAGAAAGAAAGAAAGAAAGAAAGAAAGAAAGAAAGAAAGAAAGAAAGAAAGAAAGAAAGATTATGCTAAGAGCCCAGAGCCTTCTCAAAGATTACCATTTGTGTCCAGCAGCCTTCAACTTCTGTAGCAAAGTCTTGAGATAAACCACTTCTGAAAAGGAAGTATTTACCTGGACCACAGTTCAGGGGGGATCCCTGACAGGCCAGGGTACTATGGTGGAAGTGTGCCATGTAGCAAAACTGCTGGCCTCGCATCTGTGGGAAAACAAAAGGGGGAAGAGGAAGGAACAAAAGTCCCAATATCCTTTGCAAGTATGAACCTCCTCTGACAGAAGACCTCCCAGGAGGCCTCATCTTTTAAAGGTTCCACTTCCTCCAAACCCAGTCATGCTGAAGACAAGCATGGGGCTTATCCAAACACTATGGCTGTCAAGAACTTCTGTGCTCTTCCTGAGATTTTAGGTGGGACCCCAGAAAGACGTGGGGTCTGCAGCCTCCCAGCCCTGTGTTTTCCTGTCAAATACTCAAGCTTTTAGCTGTGGGCATATCCAGTGGATAAGGCTTAGAGGAACCAGACAGAAGAAAAAAAAAGGGGAGGCCTCATGTCTTCGGGGTACATGGAGAGCACCCCAGGCAGAATGCCGAAGGTTATCAGAGAAGGAAAATGAAGGCAACCTTTGGGCACTGAACGGCGTTCTCAGAAGACTTTATAACTCCTGCATCCTGTCGCACCTGCCTTTGGTTCTACAGGAACCCTCCAGGAAAGGCTACCTTACTGAGACTTCTGCCGGTACTGTGGCCAGAACCTCTTCATCATATGTATGTTTCACCCTAAAGAAACTTGCAAATAAAGCCCACACATTTGTCCAGATTTTAGAGTTGGGGTTCAGTTTGAGAGGAGATGGCCCAGTAGGACCAAGCAGTGGATGGGCCCAGTTAATCACATAAAACCCTGCTGCCAATCCATCCCTTCTCTTCCTCCCTCCCTCCCTGCCCCCCTTGCCCTTCCTTTCCTGCTATCCGCTTGTCTGCAGGTCTGTTATCTACTGTTCCTTGGGCACAATCAGATCATGTATTACACTGTCAAAGGTACAGGCATCTTGGGGACAGTTGCGTTGGTCCATGGAGAGCCATGGCAGGCAGGATTTGCACCTGTGGTTTCAAATCTCCGTGAGCCTGGAATCATTAGACTGAAGCTTGCCCATGAGAGCCGATGCGCTAACTGGCTGTGAAAGTGAACTGGATCCAGAGGCTGACTTTTTAAGTGTGGTTCTGCTCTCCATCGCTGAGGGAAGCATCACTAACTGCGAAGCCAGGTGCCTTTGACTTTTCCTGCTATGGACACAACAGAACACAAAGCTGGGCAGTCTGGCTCTCTTAGTCTGGAGTTCCAGAAGAAGAGTCACCATTTAGATTTCCGCTAAGGCTTCTGCCCTTGGTCTGCAGGTGACAATTTCCAGCACACTGCCACGCTGCCTTTTCTCTGCATGTGTGCCTTGCAAATATGACCTGAAAGAAGGAGATCGTGAGAGAGGAAGGGAAGAGTGTAACAGGAAGCAGGAAGTGGAATGACCGAGAATAGTAAGGGGAAGGAAAACATGCTATTGAGCCCTGTGATGGCTCAGTGGGCGATGCTCAAAAATCTGGTGAATTTAATCTCCCCAAATCCACAAGGTGAAAAGAGAAAACTGACTTCCAAAAATTATTTCCTCTGACCTCCCACGTGTGCTGTGGCAAACACATACCTGATGCCCCTCAAAGAAAGAAAGAGAGAAAAAGAGAGAAAGAGAGAGAAAGAAAGAAAAAGAGAGAGAAAAAAAGAAAGAGAGAAAGAGAAAGAAAGAAAGAGAGAGGTTAATGCTGACTGGGAGAAGATGTAAGATGATTTTCTCAGTGGTAAACTCCCCGATATGCAATTCATGCTTCAATAAGTGCTCATGAAATCCATCATTTTGTATGTTAACTACAAACTTTAGCAAAAGTACAACGGCTGCTGGGCCGAGAGAACAGCAAAGTACCACCCAGCCCTGACTGTGGGAACTCGAGCAGACCGAGGAAGCAGAACGCCACAACCTCAAAAAGGGAAGGTTATTTTGCTGGCCAAAAGTGGGGGAGGTGGGGAGTACTGTCCAAAGCCCCAAGTTAAGCCTCGGGTTTTATGCTCTCTAACAAAGGTGGGCTGCAGAGCATCTCGGCTGCTCAGTCACAGGTTACGGAGAGGCCTCGGTTAAGAGGGGCCAGAAAGGAAGGCTGCCTGCAACAAGTCGTGGCAGAAGCCGATAAAGGCAGCGAGATGGAGGTCCTGATTAAGGGCCCCCCTCATCCCTTCCACAATGGCTGCGAGCAGAGATAAGCGGGTTCAGGGCTTTCCTTCACTTTGGCTGTGAGCAGAGATAAGCGGGTTCAAGGCTTCTCTTCACGTCCCACTAGACTCTTAAGGGAAGGTGCTGTTGGCCTTTTGGAGGCTAAAAGGCTATGGGGGTGTTGGGGTGCGTCACTTCCTTACATGGGATGGCCTGAGTTCAATCCCTAGAACCCACGTTAAAATAATCCCAGAAGATGTGGAGGCTCACAGCCCTGTAACCCCAACACTCCCACAGCAAGGTGGGAGGCATGGACAGAAATGGCCAGATCTGGAATGGGCAGAGCAGCGGCAGAAATCACCAGAAATCTCAAAGCACAAAGGAAGAAGGAAACTGACCTAAAAACAACGTTGTCATTGGCACCGTGTGCACACCATGGCATACACTATGCCTCACTCACATGGATGCAAAATAAATAAATCTCTAAAGGCGATTGCCATTACACTAGCAATAAACAGAAAGAGTTTGTTGTAATAATGGATGGCTAACTTATTTATGATTCCCTCTTCTTTTCCAGCCAGTACAGTTGGACGAGGGCCCACCCTTAATGGCACATTCTAGCGTGATTACCTTTGTCAAGACCCGAACCTGAGCACAGTCACATACTAAGGAGCGAGTCAGAGATTCAGTAGAAGGACTTGGGGCTCAGGCCAGGCTCCAAGCAGTTGCTTCTCATGCTTTCACTCTCTGCTCAGGACCCTCGGGCCTGAGGGGCACCCCCAGTTTGCTCCTGCCCAGGTCCCTCTCTGCCATGTCTCCTGCTGATCTTCCTGTCCATTCTTCTGCAGTCACTAGGTCTGTTTTTTGCTTGTGTGTGTGTATGTGTGTGTGTGCATGCGTGTGTATACATGTGTGTAGAAAAGGCACTGTGTGTGCCTGTGGAGGCCCAAGGGTGACTTCAGGAATCACTGTGGATTGCTTTGTATCTCCTAGGCCCTGCCTTTCAGGATTAGAAGTGCCAGCAGCCACCATTTCTACCTGGAGTTTTTACATGGGATCTGGAATCCAAATTTAGGTCTTTCTGTTTGCAAGGCAAAGGCTTAACCCCTGAGCCAATTCTCCAACCCTGTCGGAGCTGCTTATATGCCCTACTGTGTCTCTCCAGTAGTACCCTGCAAATGACTGCTAGCCATAGTGTTCGAGAAAATGATGGGGTCATAGGGTACTTTAGAGTGTTTGCCAGATTCTGTGTATACCAGGGCAGGTTTTCACCTAGTGACAGAGCATCAAACAGCTCATTCTTAAAAATCTAGCCTGTTCTTCAGAGCAGGTGTGATCTGGCTCCGACTCCCACCAGCAAGATGTAGACTTCACTGACGGTAGGACACGCTTACAGGGCTACCCAGTTCCGGGTCTCGCGTCACCATGCAGGACACATGACTGTTATCCTGTTTTATAGATCACCACTCCCTGGCAGGATCCTCTTTCATCCTTCTTATCACAAAGGCCGTGAGTCAAGGTGGGGTTCAAATAGTAACACCTCCCTCAGCTGCAATGTCTACAGCCGGTATCTCCAGATACCGTCTCTTAGAATCAAAGAATGGCTACAAAATTATTTGTGGAGTGGAGTGAACTCTTTAGCCCAGGTTAGCAGGTCTTTCATGAGTCGGTTCTGTATACGCGCACGCACGTCGTTTTTATGTGGGACCTGGGGACCCAAACTCAGATTGTCAGGCTTTCTCAGGAGGGCTTTATCTGCTGAGCCATCTCCCCAGCCTCGATGGTCCCTTTTGACTGGTTGGTCCCCGTTATCTCTCACATCTCAATGCACTGCTCCTGATGTCCAGCACACACGCACCTTGTCTGTCGTTTCTCTGTGCAGTCACGGCTTTGGGTGACTCTCGCTGCCGTGGACGGAGCCTCAGCCAGAAGGACAGACCACCCCCCAATCTGTCATCCTGAGCCCCCAAGTTCCCCCCAGGCTGCCTTCTTCCTGGCTCCTGTCTGTCCTCATGGCTGCCCCTGGGGTCTCCTGCCCCCAACACAGCAGGGCTCACAGAGGAAAGTGCAGGCAGGCAGACAGCTCCCGGGCAGGGAGGGCGCTGAGAGAAAGGGGGGCATGCGCCCACCCTGCAGTATGTCCAAAGACTGCTCTGGTCCAGAAAGAGTGAAATTCTCTCTCCATGACAGGACGGAGAAACTGATGAGCAACGGCCTGTAAAGAATGCTGGGAAAGGGCCCAGAGCTCTGGAGCCTGGGTGGGCGGGGCCTGGCATTATCAGAAGATGACAGCTCTTCATTCCTGACTCAGTAGGTCATCCAGCTCTGAGGGAGGGAGTCACTATTTGAACCCCACCTTGACTCCCTGCCTTTGTGATAAGAAGGATGAAGGGAAGACGATCCTGCCAGGGACCAATGTGATCTGTAAAATGGTTTCGCAGTCACGCGTGTCCTGCAGGGTGACGTGAGGGCCAGGCCGCCTGGTTGATACGGAACTCACGACTCCACAAACCATGTCCTTCTCGTCCTGAAGCACGGATGCTGTGTCTGTCCCGCTGTGTCCCCCGAGTTGAGAAAGAGCGGGTTCACACATTTGCTGAAGGCACGAGCTAGGCAATGATGTAACCGTTCTGGTAACAGCATCGGGGTGACGGCCCCAGGCACCCAGCGCAATCTACCCCTTTCCCCCTGACCACTGTGTACCGTCCTGGCAGCAGTTACCACGCACAGCCTGTGACTCACGACTCGGTGCCTACTTCTCTAAACACTCCCCCGGTGGTGGAATCTCCAGGGCCGTTCATCAGGGTAAGCTGACAAGTTGGGGTGCAGCCTGGTCCACTTTCCCGTTAGCTGCGCGCTGGTCAGCAAGCTGACCGGACCTTGAGGTTCTGTGTGGGGAAGGGAATAGAACAGAACATTCAGGTCCCAGGGAAGACCCGACTCGGGCTCCCATGAAACAGGAAGTGAGTCCAGGACAGGCCTAGCTGCTGTTTGTGTGTCTGAGCTTAGATCTCTCCTTCCTCATCCTGAGAGGTAGCCTCACAGCCAGGACAATCTAAGCAGTAATGTCCCCAAGAAGTGCCAAGTTAAATACCTGGAACTGAGCTTTTCTGTGCCTGATCTCTCATGGTGTGTGTGTGTGTGTGTGTGTGTGTGTGTGTGTGTGTGTGTGTGTGTGAGAGAGAGAGAGAGAGAGAGAGAGAGAGAGAGAAGAGAATTTCACTCATTTAAAAAAGTCACCAGCAGTCTCCATTTGCATGGGCTTTTCCTCAATAGATGCCCTTCCTTCAACACCCCCTTCAAATCCTCCCCTTCCCCCCCTTGCAGGAGATCATGACCCACAGTTGATGTCTGAACTTGGGTTCCTTTCTGAGTCCTGATGCCTTCAAAGTTCTAGATGGTGATTCATCCACCTAAGTATCAAACGCCTGCCCCCCCATATACACACACATACACATGTGTAATACACAGGTGAGGCTCATTCAGGGGTCTTCCCACCTCATTTTTTTCCTTTCTGTCTCTTGTATATCCCTCATTCATTTGTTATGACCCTGTTTTTTTTTTTTTTTTTTCTTTTTTTTCTGAGAGTAACACTTGTTACATTGTAACTGGACATGTAACCACACAACGAAAGGATGACCTGCTGGGAGGGCTTGTAGAATTCAGGGCCGCCACAATCCACCAGAAGTCTCAAAGAAGGAAAGAATGAGAGATGCGCTGAGCCTGACATCGGCTGACATTTGTGAATGGAGATGGGGAGGGGTCTGTGCTCCCGTTTCACATAATAGATGAAAGATGAAGACTTGGGGTACTGAGGTGACTTGTCCAAGGTCACGCAGCTGGGAAGTGACAGAGCTGGAAGTCAAGTGCCTTCCACCTAGTTCTCCAAGCTGCACCAGCAGATTGTCTGCAGTGCGAGCATGGGGAGAAATGAGGAGAGAGGGTGGGTCAAGAGGGAAGCCCACCAGGCCTGGAAGTGCGTCACCCCGCCTGCCCGCTGCCTTGAGACCCGGCTCGATGGGTCAGAGGGCGCCCCAGATGCCTCTAACACGTTAAAACACTTTCCCTTGGGCCCACTCAGTTTTTAAGGAGTGCTTTTCTTTTTCTTCTCCTATTCCAATCCTGGCCTATAAACACTTCCTCTTCCGTCCCTGGGCCTAGGATTTGAGCAACCTTAACCCTGCAGGGTTGCACAACACCCACAAAGACTCCAGGAACCCACAACTTCTTGCTAATGCTGAACCCAGCGAAATTTCCCAGTAACCACCTCCCCTGTCTGACTAACGCCGTCTTAGCTGGGCCATGCAACGTCCTATTTTTAAGGAAGCCAGTCATTTAGTTTAGATTCTTTACTTGTTGCATTTTAACAGCTTCTGAATCACTCATTTTTCTGCTTTTGAACTGATTCACTCTTTGCCACTTCCTTGTATAGAAACCCAACCCCATCTTTGGTGAGGATCAGCCCCCGCCCCCCACCTCCTGAGTGTGGTGCCCGTATGCCCCTCGGCCACTGCCATCGCTGTTAAGATGATAGGCATTCCACAGTCATTCCACGCAGCCACTGCAGTCATTTCGTGTCACCCTGCCCAGGACTCCGGGAGGATGATCCTCCTCCATTTTACACACCAACCAGCCTCTTGCTCAAAGTCACTCGCAGAAGATAAACGTCTGCATCTGCCTCCAGGCTCCAAAGCAAGGACCCAGGAGGCTGCTGCTTGTGCGGGGCTCTTGCCATGTTTATATTGGCCTTTGCACTAGCCCCTCGCACCCAAACTCTATGCAGGGCTCCTGCCCTGCCCTGTCGTGCGCAGTATCTGGAAGCCGATGCTCTTTGTCCTGCAGATGCTGACAGGATTGAGAATCTGTCTGACCCTTTCCTGATGCCCAGAACTTTGGGACCAACCTTATCTCCCACACACTGAATGAAATAAAGTCCTGTCGTGGCCTGGAGGAACCCCAGGGGACATGCTAGGAGAAACCGCTCTCTGCAGCACCAGATGAACGATGCCACCACGCACGATGCCCACACGACACTTTCCAGTCTGGAGCGGCAGAACCTTGGGATTAAAGAGCTCTGTGCACATTTAAGGTGCTCCGTGGGCAGCCCTGCATGAGGCTAGTGCTAGAGCAGTCTTGGCAAGCAACTCGCGGGCTGCAGGATGTGGGTACCAACCTCTCTCCTGCATCTCATGGGAGGCAAGCTCCCTAGGGCTCCAAGAGCAGGTAAAGATGGGGAGTCAGGAGGAGGAGTTCCAGGAAGGGAAATGGGGCACAGAGGGGAGGCTGGGGAAGGCTATATTTGGGCTCTGGGCCAGCAAAGGACAGCAGGACTAACGGGGTGAAGAGGTCTGAGAGGGGTGGGGGGAGGAAGAGGTCAACTGTGGGTGGTGTAGGACCAAGAACAAATGTAGCAATTGTTCACTGTGAGGCTTTATCTGACTTCTGCTTCCCTTTTCTCTGGCTTGTGTTTGTTTTGTTTTGACATGGGGGAGGGGTCTCGCTCTGTAGCCCCCAGCTAGCCTTACACTTAGGGCGACCCTCCTGCCTCAGCCTCCCAAGCAGGAGGGTTTCTGTCATGGGCAGGCTGGCACGGCTCACAGTGTCTGCCATTGATATTGGCAGCCTGCTTGCTTTTTTGTCTGTCTTTTCCCAGTGGCCCTGCACCCCACCTTCCCCAGGACCTCCCAGCGGGGATCTGTCTCAAGTGTACCATAGCAGTGCCAGCTTTGGGGTTAGACCCCAGGAACACATTTTCTGTAAGAGCATTCTGCCAGGGAAGTAAGCAACAAAGCTGACCCCCAGAGTCAGCTGTCCCCCTCTACGCACAGAACCAGGGGGGCTTCTGGCTGTCAGCCTCGTGGCCAGATGGCTTAGTGGCTGTTTCTGACCCCTCGATCCCATCTGACACCTCCTCATCCGTTTCTACCTTAACGGGGTCAATCGCCCCCATCTTGTAAGCAGAGGGTTGAGGTCCAGCGATAGAAAGTCAGCTGCAAAGACCCCAGGACGAACATTCACCTGACATCAAGGGGACACGCATCTTTGGGGGGTTCACAGGATCCTGTGCATTGCTTGACTGCAGTGGCTCTTCAGCCTCTCCTGTGGCCTGGTGACCGGAAGCAGCAGCAGTGCTGGTGGAGACAATGCCAACAATGACCTGGTCCTCGGCACACGCTGCGGACCCTGTGGCTCGCCTACTGTCTTTCCGCGCATACTGTGATGGAGGTTATTGTAAAGAAAGGTAATGGGAGATGGGGGTGAGAGAGATGGAGATGCAGCTGGAAAAAGGCCTCCCAGCCACGGACGTCGGCAGCACCGCCACGGCTCTGCCCGATTCTTCCTCATCGACAAGTTGGTCTTTGGTTTCCTTTCTGTGCTGTAGATCCTCCTGCAAGCTTCACAGCTGTCCACAGTGCTGTCGTCACTTAATGACCTCAGCGAGCCCGTCCGCGGCGAGGACTCTGCTTAGCGTCTTCTACGGTCCCGTCCTGAACCATCGCAGTCCTGGCAATGAATTCCAGATGTTTTGCCATAACCTTAGATGTATGTCTTCAGAGCCCTCGCACACAGAAGCAAAGAGATAGTACCAGGGCACCCCATCTAGGATTAGGGACCACACAAGAGGTGGCCCCCTGAAGGCTCCCTGAAATCCCTGCTCACAACCCTGGAATGTCTGGGCTTTGAAGTATAAAGGTGTCTGTCCACCTCTAGGGGGGCAGCAGCGACACGAAGATGCCCCCTCACCACCACACCCACTGTTCTGGCCAGGCCCCGAACATGCTCCTCACTCGGTGCCCTCGGGACACGCAGACTCTGCAGCGGCACAAATGTAAGGAGCTTTTGTGCTATAATGGTTACTCTTAACTATTGCTGTGAGAGAACACCCAAAGTCAAACTTAAGGGAGAAAAGGAAATTCATTCACCTTAGGGTTCCAGAGGGGAGATACAGTCTCTTACAGCGGAAGTGGCATGGCTGGCTGGCTAAAACTGGAGATAGGCTATATCACACCCATCCACTCCATGTGGCTGAAGGCTGGAAGATTCCTGGTGAGTATCTCTCTTTCTTCTGGTCTGTGGCTCCTTTTATCTGGTCCACTACTGGGAGGTTCCTATGAGATCTATGGAGGTTCTAATGGGATCTAGGGCTGGTCTTGTATTGTAATGTGTTGATTTGGATAATTTCTTCAGGTAGCCTCAGCTGATCTTAGTTAATGCCAGGTGTGTCAAGTTGACATCCAGGATTAACTCTCACATGCACCACTGCTGTAAGTAAACTATTTATTATTATTATTATTATTATTATTATTATTATTACTACTATTATTATTAGGGACTTTCCACTTCCAAAAACCCAATATCAACATGCTTTTTCCTTGGCTTAAGAAAGGTAAATTCATCAAAGAAAAACGTTAGGCAGGAACATTTCACTTTTCAGAACTTCAAGCAAAAAGGTAGGGACTTTTTTTCAATAAAGACTTAGCTGAATTTGACTCAGTAGCATGGGCCTGTAATCTCAGCACTTGGGAGGCTAAATTAGAGGATCGAGAGTCGGAGACCAAGCTGGAACCATCTAAAAGGGGGGAAAAATGAAAGAGATCATAGCTGATATCTATGGTCTCCACATACAAATGGAGCTCAGAGAGGATGAACTAGTTGCTTGAAATCACACAGGCAACAAACAACAAAGGGAGGATTTGAACTCAGACCCGTCTGACCTCACAACTCATGCTCCCGATGCCACACGGTCACTCTTCGTGGTCATGGAAAGATCCAGTGCCTGGCTGTGCGTTCAAAATGGAAACATGAGTCACCAGCTCTCTGGGGAGGGAGGAGGGCCCAGCTTTGGGGCAGAATGTTCCGCCAGATGCTGGGGAGCAGCTGCCAGCACCCCCGAGTCTCTCATGCTGAGGAAGGGGGAGGTGAGAGCAAGGGGCAACAGCTTGGACGAGGCCTCCCTTGCTGCTGACATCAGCCTCCACATCTGGCCTCGGGGATGCTAGTCTCAGGGATGGGCCAGGCTTCTGCTGCTCCCCGCAACAAGCTGCTCCTCTGAAATGACCCAGCTGCTTCCTGGGGCTCAGGCCTGGCTCCTGTCTGTGCCCCCTGAGAAGGGCCATGTCTCTGTGGACAGGATGGTGAAGATCCAGCCCAGGGCAGCACGTGGCTGCTCTTCTGCTGAGCGGTCTTCGTAGCTCCTTCCTCTGGCTCCGGGCACAAGTCAGTCCTGGCGGACCCCTCCCCAGGGCCCAGCAAGTGCTCGCTCTGCGGCCCTCCCTCCTGCACACGGATGGCCCATTTCATTGCTGCACGCATGTCGTTCTATGTGGGAAAGTTCGGGACTGGCCGCTGTGACTTAACGCAGCAATGATTCATTTTGGTCCCTAAAGGAGCAAAAGCCCAGGCCTTCCCAGGGCTCCTCTGCTCCAGCTGGCCTGCGCCCTGGGGTGGGAATGAGTCACCCTGGTCGTCGTAGGGGGCTCTGATTTTTGGTTTGTGCCAGTCTCCACTCTTCCTTTACTCCTGGTGAGCCAGCCAGGTGAGCCCAGGAGGGGGAACTGAGAAGCAGCGGGAGGTCTGCAGCGAGCGGGCGCAGGCTGAGCGGTGACTGGGGGCGATGCTCCTCCCGCATGGAGGCTTCTGCTTGCCTGGTGAAGGCGGGGCATGAAGACTGCTTTCCAGATTCTTTATCCAAAAGTGGAAAAACAGTCGACAAGATGCTGGAATTTTAAAAAGTAGCCTTGGTACTATGATTTGTCTGGAGGGACAGCCACACAGCTTCCCTGTCAGGACAAACCATGGGCCCCAAGTTTCCTCTACCTACAAAGCGACAGTCTTAAGGTGAGGCACAGCTCGATGCCCTGGGAGGGGAGGGGGGGACGAATCCCCTCCCCCAGCTCCATGAGCACAGCCTTGGGATTTGTGTTCTGGTCCTGCAGAAGGCCCGGCCTCTCTAAGGAGGGGCAGTCAGCTGAGCCCACCCCACAGGCCGGCAAGGTTAGGGATACTTAGGGTGGGGCGAGGAGAGGGCATCTTGAAACCTCAGCGCACATCTTTGAAGCTTCACCTGAGATGAGCATAAGAAAGGTAGAGTGGACGGTAGAGAGATGACTCAGGGGTTAAAACCTCTGTCTTGAAAGCAAAAGGACCTGAGTTCAGATCCTCAGAATCCATATAAAAATACCGCATAGAAATGATAGTAGTCTTCAATTCTGGCCTTGGAAGGCAGAGCTTGGGAAATCCCAGAGCAATACAAGAAGGGGATAGAGCAATCCAGAATGATTCCTGCTGTCATCTTTGGATCTCCACAGGCACACATACTCAAGTGTCCTCTGGTACATAATACATTGAAGAAGGAGGAGGAGGAGGAGGGGCCCAGCTACTTGGTTCCTACTTAGTGCCAGGAACTGCGTCCGAGATCACATGGGACACTGAATGGGGGAGAATGAGATAATCTTATCATGTGACCGTGATGAACCAATGAGAGGCACAGAATAGGCTCATGACCAGGGAAGGTGGCACAGAGTGACAGAGTTGGTCTCCATCAGATAGCAGGTGTTCAATCGGCACTGGGCTTTTAAGGAGGATGATGCTGTTGTCACAAAAACAGAACCATGGTCTTAACTACCAGGATGGTGGCAACCAGGTTCTTATTTCAGACCATCTCCTCACAGTGCCAAGGGGTGTAGAGGCATGAAGAGAAGAGAGCACAGCCCATAGCAGGTTACCATGACTGCATGCTAAGGTGCAGGCTTCCATTTTTATACCCAGCTCTTGGTACCTTCTTACCTATCATACTTGGGGGGGGAGCGGTTGGAATGAGGATGTTGTCACCGTCACTGTGACAGTCATAGGTAGAATGTGGAGGTTCAGGCCAGGTCAGATCATCCAGAAAGGTCTGGAGGGAATTAGCAGCTGTGGAGGCTGCAGGGAAATGCCCATGAGTCAAAGTGGTCACTCTGCCATGGGAACACTCAGACATCTGGACCCCATGTGCTCGTGCGTGCAAGTATGTGGCTTAGAGACAACTGTGTGCAGAACAACCGAGTTCCCCCAATGGGTGGGGGCTGACTGTGTCCCAGGGGCTGTGCCAAGTTCACATGTCTCTCTAGTCCCTGCATGTTGCAGTTTGCCTGCATGGTTGCTGATAAAACACCATCAAACGGCTTAAGGGAATAAGGGGTTTATTTTCTTACCATAGTCTGATTATAGTTCATAGCCCAGCTTGATGGGAGAGCATGCATCTGTGGCACTATCGATTCAGGAAGACCCTAGCCGGGCTCCTGAATCCACGACAAGCCTTGAAAAATTGGGACATGCCCCAACAGAGGAACCACGCAGGCGGAGGGATGAACAACCAATGGGAAGTGGCCATCTAACCTGCCTCTGCAATGGACACCTAGTAAACAGATAAATGATTGGTGGCTGTCTCCTGGACTGGAGAGATGGCAACACCTGATTGGACCCCTGACCCTATACAAGTCCAAACACTTCCTTAAATAAATGAGTCTGGGGGTGGAGAGGTGGCTCAGGGATTAAGCCTCTGCCTTGCAGGCAGAAGGTCCTGAGTTCGGATCCTAGACCCCACATACAGACGTCGGGCGAAAGCGGGGGGCGGCCTGCGTTTCTAGTTCTGGTAGGGCGGAGCCTGTGAATCCCGGGACAGAGTAAACAAGGAGGAGGTGGAGGCGTCCATGGTGGTTCTTGAATTCGTCCATGGTTCTACACACACACACACACATACATACATACATACACATGCACACATGCATACACGCACAGTTGAATAAATAATAATAAAAAAAATGAGTCTGCAGCAAACTCGTCCACTGCCTGCTTCTCATCTGATGCCGGGGGTCTGTGTTGACTCCGTGTCGCTTGCCCCCTCGCCTCTAGCCCCGAGGCTCCAGCCGAATTTCCCCCTCCTTTCCCTGGCTAGCCCAGCGGTGATTCGGCAACATGCAGGGCCAAGGCCAAGGGAACTGGCCACACCATCTCTACATAATGCTGAGAGAAGGACGACCCTTATTTGCCAGACCAGCATATCTGGCCAAGTGTACACAAGGATGCCGACTCCTTCAACAAGCTCTCTATATTTTATTCCTGAGCCTAGTCCCACCCACCTGGGCTTTCCCCATCAGCCAGACACTCTCCTGCAGGTTTGCTCTGGACTTAACCCAACCACCAATTCTCCACAAATGTCCCCAGAGCTCAAACCTGCAACTGTCAAGCAGACACCTGTGCCTGACCATGACACTGCCATAGCCTTTGTGGGGTGACGTCTCCATGACTACCGGCCAACGGAGGTGTGGACAGGCATGAGGCCCTCTCCAGACCCCATGGTTAGTTCTAGAGGGGTTGGAACTCACACCTGGAGAAGGTGTCCCAGAAGCTGTGACCTGCCACACCAGCTTGCTCCCAAAAGTCCTCCTGCCCAATTCATCCCCGTGAGCTCTCAATCTGCAGACACTGCCCCAGGCGGCCCAGGGGTCTTACTTCAGCTCAGGACACTTTCTCAGTAGCCACCATCAAAGCCCTCCGACATGCCAGGGCCTGAGCTGACTTGAGGACCGCAGAGCAAGTGGTGGGCAGCAGAATCAGGATCGACCTTCTTCTCCCTTCTAAGGTGCTGCCAAGTTCATGCGACAGTTGAGGAAGCTGCAGTCCCAAGGGGTCCAGTGCTAAAGAGCATCCACTTGAGTCCTGGACGGTGACTCTCAACCTCAAACCTGACCCTTCACCTCTGGGACTTGCGTCAGCTGATTAGGAATTAGAGATTAATCGGGGCTCAAGGAGGCTGCTGGCCTCCAGCCAAAGACCCCAGGAAGTACTGGGCTCAAGAGACTTCTAAGAAAGGAGGAGGCAACAAAGAGTCCTGACTTTAGGGACAAGGGGAACAGAAATCAGCTTGGCTTCCAGCTTGGGGGGCCTTTGCAGGAGCCCTGGCTTCCAGTCCAGCTTGGCCCCATCTAGGTGTGAAGTTGTTGAGTCCCCCCCATCTTCCTCTTTCTAGACTCTTCTCTTGTTCACTTCAGTGCTTACCTATGGAGGTGGGAGAAAACCCTGGACTCTGTACCCCTTGAGTACACTAGTCCCACTAAGGCCTACATTCAGGACTTAGCACACAGCCCCTCTCCTGGGGCCTCCCTGGTCACCCAAAAGTTCTCAGAGTTAATGTTTAATAGGCACCGTCAAACTGCCTGAGGGTAGATGAGAGTAGAACTTTCTTGAAGTCCTGGCCAGGAGCACACGCCCCAGACAGAGTTGTGAGCTCCCAGCCGGGCAGCAGCAGACACTGGGATACTGCTCCGGGCAGGCGGGGCTTCTCTGAGTCTTACCTAGACCACGGGTGTTACCTGCACTTCTGCCGTGCCTAGAGCATGGAGACCCCAAGGGACAGCGTGGGTGGGATCTGAATCTCCTGGAGGTCCCGAGTGACATAGGACCAGTACTTAGGGCCACCAAGCCTGCCCCTGTGCTGTCTCTGGCCCAGGGGAGCTGTGACAATCCTTGCTGAGTACCGGTGGCTTCTGCACTTGACAGCGCAATCTCCGTGAACTCTGTCTCCAGGTGAAACTTCCCCAAACACCAGAGGTGGGGCCTGCCGGATGCATGAGGATGAGGTCACGAAGCGGACGAGTTCCCACGAGGAGGACCCAGTGGAGCGGCAAGGCCAGGTGGCTCAAGAAGCCCGGACCTCCCCACCCTGTCCCCACCTTGTCCCCACCCTGTCCTTGTCCTGTCCCCCACAGAGCCTGCTCTGCTAACTCTCAGCTTCTCAGGTGGGGGCCCAGGTGATCAGTCCCAGAAGGAACCCAGAGGCTGTGGAGGGGCTCTGATGTGTAGCCCCTGCAGAGTGCAGCTCACTCTCCACCCCCCACCTTTGCTCTTTCCTTCCCCAGGTTATTTATAGGAATTTCCTGTCCTTGAATGGACCAGGAAAGGGGAAGGAAGATGCTGTGTGTGGGCTCTGGAGAGCTGCCAAATCCTTCCCACTCCTAATAATGCATGCCGAAGGCAATGCATGCTGGGTGTATAGGCCAAACATGAGCCCCCACAACCTGTGTGGCCAAGCTTAGCTTTCTCCATGCGCGACTGTGGTTTTCCTCCTTCTAGATCATTCTCTAGATATTTTTAGAATTCCAGGTAAATAGATATTTGAATAGAGATATAAACCACACATCTTCTGGTAACACATCATGACATTTATTTTAAAACAGTTCTTCCATATACATATAATTTTCTCACTTATTAGAAACCAAAGCCAAATCCACATACTGATGAGCAGGCAAGATGTGTTTACTTTTATACAAAGGTTCAAATCTTGGCTGAATATTTGATACTGCAGGACTTAGGACAGCTTCAATATTGTTCACAGTCGACCAGTTTTTGATTATCATCAGTGCCGGAAACTCTGCTTCACAGAACTAGGTAGTACAGGGGCTGGAGAGGTGGCTCAGGGGTTAAGCCTCTGCCTTGCAGGCGGAAGGTCCTGAGTTCGGATCCCAGATCCCATGTATAGACGCCAGGCAGAAGTGGGGGTGGCCTGCGCTTCTGGTCCTGGTAGGGTGGAGCCTGTGAATCCCGGGGCGGAGTAAACGAGGAGGTGGAGGTAGTCCATGGTGGTTCCCGAATTCGTCCGAGGTTCTACACACACATGCGCGCCCACATACATATGCACACATGCACAATTGAATAAGTAATAATAAAAAAATTTTTTTAAAAACTATGTAGTACAAAAAAACCAGAAAAGAATGTTTAGGGCAATTTCAGAAAGTGCTGGAAAATTTGTCTTGTCCCTAAGTAAGGTTCATGTAACAATTGTTTCATGACTCAAGTTGTTAACAAAAATCCACATTTCAAAAAATTTGTTTGTTTATTTATTTATTTGTTTATTTATTCATCTGAGATACAGAAATAGAGAGAAAGGAGGGAAGGAATGAGAAATAGGGAGAGAGAGAGAAAGAGAGAGAGAGAGAGAGAGAGAGAGAGAAAAACATGAAGGTAAAAGCCAAAGAATGACTAGGTTGCCAGGTTTCTGAGCAGGTGCTTTTACTTACAGACCTATCTCACCAGGCCCCAAATTGACGATTTTTAAGACCAATCACCCTAACATAATCCAATCCGAAAATTCTAATTGATACTTACATGCAGAAGAATGATGGAGAGATGTTCTGTCTCCCTTTAAACCATTCTGCATCTGCGAGAGTGGGAACTTTGCCACACAGTAAAAACGCAGCCGGTGTTGACATTCGGTAGCCTTAGATCTGAGCTTTGGTTCTTCAGCCATGGCGTCCCGTGGCGAGGACCCCACAATGCATGCTGAATGTGCAAAAGCCAGGCTACCAAGTGGGCTTCCTTTCTGAGATGGAATTCAGGTCTGTGGACAGGCACCTGACTGACTGAGCTCTCTCATGGGCCCCTCACGCCCTCTGATTGGATGCAGGACCCCCAGTTTAGGAAGCCGTCTCTAGAGGACGTGCATGCTTGGCCAGGGAGCTGCCTGAGATGGCAGGTTCCTCCGCACACGCCCATTGTCTTAGAAGGAAGCCGCACAATGCAGGCCAACGTCTCATAAGATGGCTGTGCGATTCCACTGTTTGCCCAGCTCTGTGTGAGCCACGGAGCTTGCTTTCCCTCACGGACATTCGGGCATTGAAGAGAATCCTGGAGGCCAGGGGTCTCCCACCCGAGTGCACCCTAACACTCTTGGGGAGATTTCAAAAGCTCCTGTCGTCTCCACCAGGTGAGTTCAGGAGTCTGAGAAGATCCCAGCTGTTCCTCTTGGTGGGAGCCAGAGCAGGCGCTTTGGAGAAGGGGAGCTGTCATGTCATGTTCTCCTTTGCTCCTGCCGTGCCAGGCTAGCGCCTGGACCCGCTTGGCATTTCCCACTGTTAGTCATAGACTCTGTCAGTGGGGACTGGGGATGCCATGGTCAGAGATGCAGGACAGGCTGCAGGACAGGGCCATCTGGGTGGGGCTTCTACCCACAAAGAATTCCATCAAACACCTCTCAGCCCGGAAGGCAGTGTTTTGGCAGTCTGGGAGTTAGGAATACACCGTGAATCTGTCCATGTATGTGTGTGTGTGGGGGGGTGTCTATATGTCTCTGTGTGTCTATGTTTGGGGTGTGTTCATGCATTTGTTGGGGGTGTGCATCTGTGTGTATTTACGTCTTCATGTGTGATTGTGCCTGTGTTTTGAGAGTATGTTTCTGTCTGTGTGTACTCGTGTCTGTGTCTGTTGTATTTGTGTGTGCTACCTGCGTGTGCTTAGTTTTTCAGGTGTGTGTGTGTCTGTGTTGTGTGTGGTACTCTCACGTGTTTAGTGCTACGTGTCTGTCTTTCTGTGTGCGTCTTACTCATCGTCTATCTCTATTGTCTGGGCTAGTGTGGCCCGTGGGAGGTGTCAACAAACACCTGCCGGGTACAGCAGCCAGCGCAGCAGGCCAGAGGTGTCTGCGGCAGGCTCCGCCCTCCTCAGGTGCTTCAGTGACTCAGGTAGGCGGGGTCTCCATCCCCACCCCAGGGACGTTCAGAGGTCAAGGAGGTCATGGCAGTGAGTGACCCCCCCCACTCCTATCCTCAACCACCCTATCCTCCAGCACTTCCCTGAGCAGGGGTAGCCCCAGGACATGACTTGCCTAGCCCGGCTCCCTGGTCACTGATGCACTGGTGACCTTGAGAAGGGCCCTCAGGTAGTAAGGGTGGAAGAGGCCATCCCGGCAGCAATTAGGCAGCCCAGAGCTTCCGTGGATCACCACCTGTGAATCGGGCTTCTCATACCCAGCTGAGCGAGTCCTCCTGTCAGGGTGGAGGACAACGAAGGGAAGGGACCGGGACATGCTCAGCACAGCCACCCTGGATTAAGCACCTTGATCTCTGCGATGGGGCTTCTTCCCTTACTTGGTCTTTCCTGAGTTGCAGGTGTCAATCAAAGGAACGAATTCAGGGGCGGCATCTGTCTCCTTGGCTCTGACCTCCCAAGCACAGGTACTCATTAACTCGGCCAGCAATGCGCACGTCCATCCAGCTGGACTTTGTGCTAGGACTCCAGAGTACAGACTGCCCGGAAGCGGAGAGCCCAGGCCTCACTGCAGGATTTGCTATGTCATGACGCTCAATAAGCTCCTGACAGCAGAAGATGAGACAAGGCTATAAACTGAATCCCAGGCTGAACCTTGAACCCACTTAAGGCTCCAGATGTATCCATTGCAGCTTCTGTTGGCATCACCTCCCCGGCTGGAGCTGAGCGTCAATCAGCTCATGGCTCACCAGTTATTGGCTGGGCCTCTCTCATAAACAGTGTTTTTTTTTTTTTTTCTTTCTTTTGGGTATGTGTGTGTCTGTGTCTGTTTTATTTATTTATTTATTTTTAAATTATTTATTCAATTGTGCGTGTATGCGTGTGTGTGTGTGTGTGTGTGTGTGTAGAACCACCATGGACCGCCTCCACCTCTTCCTTATTTACTTTGCCCTGGGATTCACAGGCTCCACCCTACCAGGACCAGAAACGCAGGCCACCTCCGCTTCCGCCCAGCGTCTATACATGGGGTCTAGGATCCGAACTCAGGACCTTCCACCTGCAAAGCAGAGGCTTAACCCCTGAGCCACCTCTCCAGCCCCATTTTAAGGGGCACTGTATGCCTGTGGAGGCCCAAAGGTGACTTCAGGAATCATCCTGAACTGCTCTACCTTCTTTTTGCTTTGCTCTGGGGTTTCCCAGGCTCTGCCTTCCAGGGCTGGAAGTGCAGGCTGCTGCCATCTCTGCCCAGCATTTATATGTGGGATCTGGGATCCCAACTCAGTTGCTTTTGCCTTCGAGGCGAAGGCTTAGTCCTTGAACACCTCTCCAGCTCATTTGCTGTTTTTTTTTTTTTTAAACTGGACTATATGTTTCTTTATGTTTCATTTCTTCGTTTGTATTTCATTGAGATAGTGAGAAAAAGACAGGAAGAGGGAGCAAAGAAGAAAGAGAGGAGAGAGAGAGAGATAGATTGAGAATGTGTGTCACTACACATGTATGGAGGTAAGACAACAACTCTCAGAAGTTGGTTCTCCTCTTCCACTATGTGGGCTCTGGGAGATTATTGAATTCAGGTCACCAGAAGGGCCTATTCTTATGTTTTACAAGTCTTTGCAAGGCCAGTGATATATGTCAATGGATAAATAATGTACTTATAAACCTAGAGGCCTGAGTTCAATCTCTGGAAGCCCACATGTAGAAGAAAGAATAGAAAAGCTCTCTCTCTCTCTCTCTCTCTCTCTCTCTCTCTCTCTCTCATATAAATAAGTATATTTTCAAAGTCTTTGCAAATACCGGGTATGAGTCCTTTCTCAATTGGTTTTGAAAATATTGTCTTCCAGTCTGTTTCTCACCCCTTTTCTCCCCTCTCCTTCCTTCTTTCATTTTTTTTGGGGGGGGGCAGGGTCTTGCAGTGGTCCCCAAATTGGTCTTAAACTTGAGTTGCCCCTCCTGCCTCAACCGCCCGAGTGCTAGGGTCACAGCTGCGCCTACAGATGTTTCCTCTTCTTTCTTGCTTTTAAATGATATAATGGTACCGTGTGAGGGCTTGACAGTGCCATTTTCTTTTCTAAAAAAATTATTTATGTATTTATGTATGTATTTATTTTTGGAAGGAGGACAAGCGTGAGTGGAGGTCAGGAGACATCTTTGGGAAGTCGGCCCTCTCCTTTCCCCATGTGGGCTTCCGGGGATGGAACGCGGGTCGCCAGGTTTGCAACGGGCGCCTTAGCTGCCGAGCTCTCTCCTCTTTTACCTTTTTGGTGGTGGCCGTGTGCCCAGCCCAGGTTCAGGAGGCACAACCAACCGAGTGACCTAGATGTAATGTGAACGATGTGACGACTGGGCACATGTGTACGTCGTGAACCAACCGGTGGCCACGATCAAGTCGGGTTAAGTGTGACCGTCCTTTTTCTCGATATAAATCATGTTTTTGATGACCCCATGAACGAATCTTTGCCTAGCACGAAGTTTTAGGTTTTGAAGACATCCCCCCTTCTCTCCACCCCACACCAGATACCATTCCTCAGAAACTGTCCACCTCGGCCTATCTCACGAGGATGCAGCAGTGAGACCAGGCCGGCTGGTCTGTCTCTCCCTCCCCAGAGCTGGGATCACAAGCGTGCACCACTTTTGGCAGCTTTGGGTGTAGGGGCTGGAGATCAAGCTTGGGTCCTCCCACAAGTCCTGCAAGCTCTCTACCAGCTGAGTTGTCTCCCCAGCCCCGTTCTTCTGTGGGATGTACTGCCTCAGCCCGTCTATGTTCACGATCCCTTTTAACAACAACTTCTCCTTCTCCTCCTCGTCCTCTTCCTCCTTCTCCTCTTCCTCCTTTTCATCTCAGTAGGGGTCTCAGTCTGTCCTTTTGCTGGAGACTCAACGGACACGGTCCTAACACTCTGGACTGCTTTGCTGCAGTCGACGATCTCAAATTCCCTGGTCATGGTTCAGGGGCGCAGGTGCCGGTGCGTACAGCTGGCTCCCATCCCGGGGAGCCCTCGTGGCTGAGGGGACTCGACTTCTCAAAGCTGTCCCTCATCCTCCACCTCTCACACACACACCTGTGCCATCTGCCCCTCAAACAAATAAATAAAATATAAAAGTAAATGTTTTATTTTTTTTAAGTTTTTTTTTATTATTTATTCAATTGAGCGTGTGTGCGCGCGCGTGTGTGTGTATGTATGTATGTATGTGTGCGTAGAACCACGGACGAATGCGGGAACCACCATGGACGCCTCCACCTCCACCTTGATTACTCTGTCCTGGGATTCACAGGCTCCGCCCTACCAGGACCAGAAACACAGGCCGCCCCCGCTTCCGCCCGGTGTCTACAGGTGGGGTCTAGGATCTGAACTCAGGAGCTTCCGCCTGCAAAGCAGAGGCTTAACCCCTGAGCCACCTCTCCAGCCCCCATCTTTGCACTTTTGCTGAAGTTCTTTCTAAGTAGTTTATTATTTTTTTACACTGTTATGAATTAAATTATATACCTGATTTCATTTTTAGACTGTTCCCTGCTGACCTACAGAAATAACATTGATGTCTGTATTCCCTCATGTGGTCTTTGACCTCGCTATACTTACTAGTCTGCTTTCTCATTGGTGCTGGGGCGGAACGCAGGGTCGCATGTTCTGCTTGTAAGTCATGCCCCCAGCCCTTGCTTTGTACATTTTACGTATAGGACCATGTCAACTTGGAATAAAGATGGTTTTATCTGAATGCTCTGCTGTTCTATGCTGTTATGAGGCTACTTCCTGTTTTGAGGTGTCTGCCTGCAACACTCTCCCTTCAGATAATCTGTGGCTCGCTTCCTCTCCTTCTTTAGGTGTCTACTAAAAATGTCAGCTTCTCACCTTCCAGAACTTGATGCTTAAAATCACACTCCCCCGCCCCACCTACCCCTCTGGATCCTTTGCTTTCCAAGTCTTTTCTCTTGTTGACGTTTTTCCTTTGGAGCGTGTGTATATGTGTGTGCATGTAGTGTGTGCATCCGTTTGTGCATGTAGTATGTGCAATGTATGTTTGAATGTGTGTATTGTGAGTGTATGTGTTATATGTATGTGTTTTGTGTGTGTGTGTGTTGTGTGTGTATGTTGTATGTGTGTGTGATGCATGTTGTGTGTGCTGTGTGTGTATGTTGTACATATGTGTGTGTGCTCTGTAGGTTCTGCTCCTTTGCTGGACATATACAACATCTTATCACTATTCTATACATAACAGAGTAAAAACTATTATGTAGATTCACATCAGATATGATAAGCAATGCAGAGGGGGCTTAAAATGCTAGAGCATGTGTGCAGGAGGATGTTTGAATATGCTGTTTTCGAGGAGGCACTGGAGCACCTGCAAATTCTGATGTGTGTGGGAAGAATTGATCCCCCATACATATGGATGACTGTGCATACATAGAAAAATCTATTATATATGTATGTCCATTGTATATCTTTGACATGGGCGTTTATGAAGTTTACAGTTCATTGATGATAGCTCTAGGCAGGACTGAGAAACAGGGTCTTTCTGCTTTTCCTCTCCTCCCTGCATCTTGCCCTGGGATTAGCAGTAGATACAGCTGGACCAAGGCTGAGCCCGGAGCCCAGCGGGGGAGCACTGGGAGGTAACACCCTTCTCCACCCTCCTCTCTTCCGTCCTGGGCTGGGGCTCCCTTCTCCCAGTGTGTGTGATCGTGTGAGGACTGAGACCATTTCCCGCGTGTCCCTCTGTGTCAGGCAGTAGCGTGGAGGGTTGCGGATGCTGCTCATTTCATCATGCCCTGCACCCCCTTCCCCCTCCACATGCCGGCACAGGGTGGAGGCTCCAGGACAAGGGGGGACCAGTGGGTGTTGTGGAGAACCACAGGCTGAGCTGTGATGGGAGAGCCCCACGGTTCCGACAGGTCTGTGGCTCGCTTCCTAGTCACCTCTTCACCCTTCCGTGAACTCCAGGAGGAAGATGAGGGAGGCTGCGATGACTACCACTGCTGTTCTTTGAGGGAGTTGGCAGAATAGGGACTTGGACAGGGCGCGGGGCCAGGCCACAGTGTTCAACCATGAACCCTTTGTGTTTTAGCTTCGTAATCCATGCAGACACTCAGTGTTTAAATACACCTTGGACATGACTGAATTTTGCTGCATTCTCAGTTGTTTTTATCCATTTGATACCGCTTCCATACTATTAAATGTGATATTATGAACTGCCGGTTTGGGGTTTTGTCTACAAACCCTAATTCTCCAGAGAAGCTAAATATTTCTTCACTGAGTCCTTCTTCAGAGAACTCCACTCGTGCTTGGTTTTCTGTCTTGGAGTTAGCCATAAAGTGTTCCCTGTGATGGCAAGTCTTAAGACTTCCATCTAGAAAGGATTCCTTCACGGAAGGAGAGAGGGAGGAAGCCTGCTCAGAGGCATCAGGAAGAATCTGGACAGGTCTCACTGGGCCTCCCCACCTTAGATCTGATCTATGTGGCCGTCACACGTCTCCATGATTCATGCTTCAGCTATGCTCATGCAATGACGTCTCTGCGAAACCCGGGGCAGACCTTGGCGCGTTTCCAACAGCTGAAGACACGGAGCCCCCAGAGGGCAGAGCCCTGAAAGTGGGCTCCCCCCACCCTCAGGCCCTCACCAGGCACCTGCCTCTGATGGGCTTCTCAGCTATATCCTTTCTATCATCTCTACAGTCCACGGGAAAGTGTGTACCCGTGTCCCGTGAGTGACCCATAGGAAGGACCCGTGGGAACTCCCGTGACGCGGCAGGTCACACACACACAGGTCGGACGTCCTGACTGGTGCCACCATCTACGGAGAAGTGGTGTGCCCTCGGGCACTGAGCCCCTGCCCGTGGGATCTGACACCTAGTCCAGGCGGACAGTGTAACTGATTGGATTAGAGGGACGTGGGGTGTCAGCAGAGCTCACTGCCTGGCCGCCCTGGGGACACGCTGCCCATCTCTAGCAGATGCGATCTGTATCGAGAGAGCAGGGAAACCCAGCCCTGCGCTGGAGGGGGCGGTTCCTTCTCTGCCTGCATCTCACACCTTCAACTGATTACACACGGGCGAGTCAGGGACTGCACAGAATCGCTCTGTTACGGTCTTGTCGTTTTCCGCCCTGGCGTAGTGTCCAGAAGCACCAAGTCTCTGAGAACTCATCAGAGGCCTGAGAAGGGCACCAGGGAACACTGGATGGCTCATCACAAAGTCACGAACCATCGTTCCCTGGTACGAGGGACCCATCCTGGCACATGTTAGGGGGGCTTTACCTCTCAGTATTCGGTATCCCGTCCCTCCCTCCCTCCCTCCCTCCCTTCCTTCTTTCCTTCATCTCCCTCCCTAGCTCCCTTTTTCTCTTTCTCATCCCTTTTCTGCCTTTCTCTTTCTTTCCTTCCTATTTCTTCCTTCCTTTTCCTTTTCCCTTTCTTCCTTTCTTCTTCCTTCCTTTTCCCTCTTTCCCTCTTTCCCTCTCCTTTCTCCTTCCTTCCTCTTTCTCTCTCTCTCTCTTTCTTTCTCTCTCTCTCTCTCTTCCTTCCTTCCTTTCTTCCTTCCTTCCTTCCTTCCTTCCTTCCTTCCTCCTTCCTTCCTTTCTTTCTTCTTTCTTTCTTTCTTTCTTTCTTTCTCTCTTCTTTCTTTCTCTCTTTCTTTCTTTCTTTGAAGCAGACCTTTATGTAGCTCATACTGGCCTCCAATTTGCTTTGTAGCTGGGGATGACTTTAAATGTCCAATCCTGCATCATCCTGACACCCCAGTGACTTTCTTGGGCAGAAGAAACGAAGGCTCTTTGCTCTGGTCTCTGCCCTGTCGGTGACCCTCAGGGACTGACTCACACCTCAGGTGAAAACCGCCAGTAGAGCCTGCTGCGCACAGCGGTCACCACGCGTTGGGCACTGGGGACTTCCTCAAAAGACAGGGTGAAGAGTCCTGAGCCGGCGGATAATGGATCACATTATCCTTCACCACTGCTTCACCAGTAGCAGCTTCCACCTCCTCGAGACCGCCCGGGGCCATGCGGCCAGACCCCACATGTTCTCAGCTATACAAAGACTGGGAGAATAGAGCATCTCATCCAGGGGCAACCTGCTGTACAAGGTGACACATGCTATTCAGAGAGAGGAGGCGCACATCTCCAACAGTGCACCTATGAAGATCAGAGGGCACGGTCAGAAACTGGTTCTCTCCTTCACCACGTGGGCTTCCAGGATCTAACTGGGGCCAACATGTTGATGCCCGCTGAGCCATCTCACTGCCCCCAAGCCTACAGCTAGCTGTTGTCACCGTGCTGCTCAATGGGTCTCCAGAACTTACCTGTTCTGCACAAACCAAGCTTTGGCCAGCACCTCCCTCCGGGACTTCCCAACCAACATTCTACTTTCTGGTTTTTCAAGCTTGTTTTTTTACAACTGCATACATACAACAAATGAGCCCACACAGCATTTGCGTTCCAGTGGCTTAATTCACTTGGCACAATGCCCCCCAGGTTCACCTTGTGCCTGCCACAGCCACTCCGCAGCGGGAGTGTTGTTTCTGAAAACTTGAGAGCGGGCTGCCAATGTCACGCTCCTTCATTGTTAAAAACTCCAGCAGGCATCACAAGAACAAGATGGTCTCTGAGCAGCCACCGGTGTTAATGATTCTATAACGTCCATCCACATTCAGAAGCACTCTGTCCAGAACTTACCAGTAAGTGTCTGGACTTTCGCCAGTCTGCTGGGAGAAATGATGTCTCCCGAGAAGGGTTTCTGGCTCCTTGTCATGACTAAGACTGAATATCTTCTTCCATGTTTCTGAGGAGTGAATCCATTTTTCTAAAAAACTCTCCAATCATAGTTTTTTATCCTCTATCCCAGGATCAGAATTGTAGGCCACCACCACATCTGCCAGGCATTGTGGGAGCTAGGGATCTGAACTCAGGTCCTTTTGGTTTCTCTCCAGCCCTTAAAGGTGAAATTTTATCAAGTGTTTCATGGCTTATGGCAAGAAGACACATGGGAGAAAATATTTGCAACTTGAAGGCCAATGCTGGCTTCCACCATCATTAGGCATTCTTGAAAACACAGTGAAAGGAGGCGAAGACTGGAAGATCCAAGTTCAAAGCTGGCCTAGGTTGTACAGTGAACGTCTAGTTAAGGAGGAGGAGGAGGAGGAGGAGGAAGGAGGAAGAAAGGGAAGAGAAGGAGGATGGGTGACAAAAAGCCCTGATGATTCTATAACGCCCATCCACATTCAGATCTGCTCTGTCCAGAACTTACCATGAAGTGTTTGGACTTTTGCCAATCTGCTGGGAGAAACAGTGCTTACCCACCAAACTGTGCTGGGGTATGTGCTAGGGATGAAGGAGGAAGCCATGCTCAGAGGCTAGGAAAGGGGAGGTGTTCACGGGAAGGGCTCCCCCAGCACAGTGGGGCCCCTTCTACGGTTCCTCAGTTGCCACCTGGCAACAAGTCCCTGGGCTCTAGTGTTTTTTAAAGTGTTTGTTTCCTGCTCCCATCTGTTGGCTGAGCGACCACATTATTGTCATTCTTCTTCTCTTAAGTCTTTTAACGTCACTGGACTTGAAACAATTTGGCTTCTTAGCTCCCCCCCCAGGTCCCACAGAAAGATGTGGACAGTTACTTTGTCTATTAACTAAGACAAAACTCACTTAGACACAATTGCATCAGCCTAACAAGTGAAGGCTGAGTTTTCAGACACATCTATGAGGAATTACTTAGTTAAGGCAACTCCTAAACAAACCTGTGGCAGGTAATCTAATTGCCATGGGAAGCCCTGGCCCACACTGGGCAGAACCATCGTGTGGCAGGGGGGTGAGCTGCCGAAAGGGGGTTCAGTACTGTGGCATGCAGGCTTCCAGGCATGCCGGCAAGCTACGCAGCATGTCCCTCGCTCAGCAATTCCTGTGGATGCGATGTCCCTTAGCTCCTCAAGTTGTTCTAGGTGCAGTGTTTTAAAGAGTGAGCACCCGTGAGCTTGTCAAGGGTGGCAGACTTGACTTTTCCCAGCAAATATTTTAGTCTTTGTGAACAACTCTGTAGAAAACAAAAGCAGGTTCAGTTGGTGGCTGAACACTGCCATGCCGTCTCTGAAAGTCATGTCAGCCCTGTAGCACAGATCGCTTTGCCAGTTAGGGAGCAGGCTCTTGCCCCAGCACACAGCTGGTAAGCCGGGATTCCAGCTCAGAGAGTTCAACTCGAACTTGGCCATAACTGCGCAATCACATACATGGCTGCCTTTTAACGCTTTTATTTTTTCTTCTTAGTTACAAAAGTTACACATTTGAGCAAAATACAAAATTAAGTAGTCTATATTTCCCCGTTTTCATGCATATGTGTAGGAGGTGCATGCATGTACGCATGTTCTTGTGTGTGTGTGTGTGTGTGTGTGCGCGCGCGCATGCGCAGGCCCAAGGCTGGTGCTGGGAGCCATACTCTATTGCTCTTCTCTATTCTTTGAGGCAGGGTCTTGCTAATCAAGCCCAGAGTTCATGGATAGGGCTGAGTTGACTATGGGGAGTCCCGGGATCTATCTTCTGAGTAGATTTGGCATTTGATGTGGGATCTGGACATTCTGACCCTCTCGCTTGTGTGGCAAGCGTTTTAACCACGCGCCATCTCCTTGGTCCAAGCTGTATATCTAAGGGAGAAAAATGGAAGACACTCCACCTCCCAGAACACACCCATTAACTCCAGTTAGGATGTTCTGAACACTGTGTAACTGTGGATGAGTTGCCTAACCACTCTGAGCCCTTGTCGTTCAGATGAGGGAACTCAATGAGATGACACAGCTCCTGAGTCTTGCCAGGCCTGACTGAAGATGTGTGTGCGAGGATTGTGTAACAGCAGCTGTCTCTGTCCTAATGCCTGGGTGTGGAGGATGAGGTCGCTCCTTGTAGCCCCTCAGGATAGACCCAGTGCGGGACTGTGAAGGTCATTCATTGTTCAAGGGTTAGGGGGCTCCAGGCTCTGCCTAGCTGCTGCAGAGACCTCTGTCCTAACAGGGAAGCTGCGTAGACCTGGGCATGTGTACTGACTCTCTCTGAGTGACTTCCTCGTCCCTTCTGGGGATGGCAGGAACCAATGCCTGTGGCGTGCCTGGTGCAGAGGACGGGTCTCGGAGCATCACTTCCACCTCTTCCATGGGCACCTGGCCAACAGCATCCTTAAAAACACTCCAGCACCTTCCAAACTGTGGGCCTATCGAGTGCCCACGCTGCATGGAAGACAACAGATGAAGAGAGAAGCCCCTGGGCGGCCGACTACTGTGCTTCAGTGGGCCACAGGGCCACGTTACCCTCTAAGGTTCCAAGGCCTGGCGGACGTGGCTTCACCCAGCTCTGTCTGTCTGTGACTTCGGGCTTGGTGGCTGGAGGGCGGGGCTGGGCTTCTCTTCTCATCTGTTGCCTTCCATGCAGCGTGGCCACATGGTAGACTCACAGTTTGGAAGGTGCTGGAGTGTTTTTAAGGATGCTGTTGGCCAAGTGCCCAGGGAAGAGGTGGAAGTGATGCTCCGAACCATGACAGAGGCTGATGATTCCAGGTCTGCTATGCTGGGGAAGGAAAAATCAAGTCAGCGACTCACAGGGAGAAGCAGGAAAGTATGAGTTTCCTGAGCCCGTGGGCTCAGTCAGGAGTCCCACCAAGTTAGGCTGTATAGACTTAGGTCACAGGATGAAAGTGGGTTCAAAATAAAGGTCGAAAAAAGAGAACTGAGGATCTTCAGCAGAAACCAGCCAGACCACCAAAACCCGCAAACACTCGGTCCCAGCGCCAGATTGCTATGCCACGATATTTATTCATTAGTTTTCTTTTTCAAAAAATTGGATAGTGAAAAGTATAATGAAGGCCGTTGTTTAAAAAGATGAGACAAATCAAGTCGGTATGCGCTGAAAAGACAGCAGCTGCTATGAGCTGTGATTCAACCCCCAAATATGCTGAGGTCCTCAGCTGAATAAGTAGAATAAACAAATGCTTTATCTTTTTTTTTCCCTGAGTCTCTGACATACAGGGAGGGGATGGTGTAATCTGAAAAATTCTTTGCTCTCCTTTTTGATCAGTGTTTAGAAGAAGTAGAAAACGCCCTTTTAAAACGCTGAGCGCCCTGAACTTCTAGAAGAATCTGGGCAGAATGGCACAAGCAAGGGAGGCCGATGCAGAAGTTGCTCTTCAGTGGTACATTCACAGGGTGGCCAGTAAACCCCTCCCCCTGCAGGGCAGAAGAAACCGCAGAATGTTCCTGACTCGGCAGTCCCGTTAGAGTGGGGCAATATTTATGTTTGTGTTTGCGAGGGGCGGGGATGCGGGGCCTCGGAGGATGTGGGGGTGCGGAGCCGCTGTCTTCCCAGGCGTCCGGGTGCGGGTCCTGGCAATCCGCCTAAGACGCAGAGGGTTTGGATTCTGAATTCAGCCTATCTGGAGAGCAAAGACCAGGGAGGGACAGGCGGAGCCCGCCTGCCCGATAATTCGGCCTCCCGAGCCCAGAGCGCGGTTGGCACGAGCAGCGATCCTTGTGTAAGCGCGATGCAGACTCGTCCCAGCCTGGCGACAGCCCGCTCAGCGCTCGCTGGAGGGCGCTGCCGAGCCCTGCCGCTGGGGGCCCCACGCTGAACCCCGACTCCATACTCGCCCCGGGCGACCCCGCGGAACCTCAGCCCGCTGCCCCTGCCTTCCTCTGTTTCAAGTTCCCTCGGGACCTCTCCGCAGGAGCAGCATTTTTTCTAACGTTCCTTGGTCCTTGTAGAAATGTTTAAAGTGACACTGGAGAAGAGCGAAGGGAAGGGGGACGGTTGGTTCCCCAGGCGGTCTCCTCCTCGACTCTCCCCGGCTATTCTCCCGAGAGACTCCAAAAACTGGGCAAAGTAATTTCGTGTTTCCCTACCCTTCCTCTCGGGCCCCGCTTGGTCGCCCACCGCGACCCCGGCGGCGTGGCCAGGGCGAGTTGTGATGCTGATCTCCCCCCTCCCCCCAGGATCTGTTTCCCAGCTCGGGCGCAGGGACCCGGACTCGGCCGGAGGGCTGGACAGGTGACCCGGGGCGCGTCCAGGAGGTCGGTCCTCTGTTGGCCGCGCGCCCTGCTCCCTGCAGGCCCCAGGGACAGCGGCGCGGGCCGGTCCCGGGAGACGCGCCAGGCTCCACCGGACGGCAGGGCGGGTTCTGGGACGCGAGCCAGCGCGCACCCCGCTCCGAGGCCGATGACGTCTTTGCCTTTGGCTTCGGTGGCGCCAGGCCCGGCAGGGCGGGTGACGTCACCGCCCGTCACGTGACAGCCATTCAAACAAACAAACCGTCTCTCCCCCTTCCCCCCCCGCGGGCCCGCCCCGGCCCGCCCCCCGAGAGGCGGCAATATAATTCACCGCGCTCCCCGGAGCCCAGCGCACAGCGAAGGATTAGCCGGCGGGAACTGCGACGCGGGCTCGAGGGGCAGGCAGAGGATCGCGACCAGCCGGTGGCCGCAGCCAGCCCACGCCCACCCAAGGGCCGGTTTTGGTTCAGCGCAGAGAGACTCGGGGTCGGCTTTGGCTGGAAGGCCGCCGCCCTGCCGTTGGCTTCGGAGCACAGACCGAGCTCCCGAGGGATCAGCACGCTGGGGGCGCTGAGGCCGGCCATGGTCATGGAGGTGGGCACCCTGGACGCCGGAGGCCTGCGGACGCTGCTGCGGGAGCGCGCCGCGCAGTGCCTGCTGCTGGACTGTCGCTCCTTCTTCGCTTTCAACGCCGGCCACGTCGCCGGCTCGGTCAACGTGCGCTTCAGCACCATCGTGCGGCGCCGCGCCAAGGGCGCCATGGGCCTGGAGCACATCGTGCCCAACGCCGAGCTGCGCGGCCGCCTGCTGGCCGGAGCTTACCACGCCGTGGTCCTTCTGGACGAACGCAGCGCCTCCCTGGACGGCGCCAAGCGCGACAGCACCCTGGCCCTGGCGGCCGGCGCGCTCTGCCGAGAAGCGCGCACCACCCAAGTTTTCTTCCTCCAAGGTACGGCTCGGGGCTGGCCGCTCGTCCCCTTCAGTCTAGTGGGTCACTTCTGGCTCTCAGCCAGGGGAGGCGGGCTGTCCCACCTGGGGCGCGTGGGCTCCTGCGTGCAGTCTCTGGGGACTTATCTTTGGCTTTGTTTGGCTCCAGAAACAAAGACTTTAAAGAAAAAAAATTTTTTTTGCTGGTGCCTCTGAAGTAAACTCCCAGCCCCTGGTGGGTGGGCGATGTGTGCCAAGGTGCTCTACCTTGCTGGTACTAATGGGGGAAATGTCTTTGTGTTCTCAGGAGGATATGAAGCTTTCTCGGCTTCCTGCCCAGAGCTGTGCAGCAAACAGCCCACTCCCACGGGGCTCAGCCTTCCCTTGAGCGCTAGCGTTCCTGACAGCACGGAATCTGGATGCAGCTCCTGCAGCACCCCGCTCTATGATCAGGTTAGTAGGGGGTCGGCGCCGCACCAGGGGCGGGGTGGCAAGCTGGCAGAGGCCAGGAAGGACCGTGCCAGGGAGAATATAGAAAGTGGCTTGCAGCGTTATTTATACCCCAGGGGACCTGAGGATCTTGTTTATGCCCGGGTGAAGGTGATTGGCTGGAGTTGTGTCTCCTAATTGCTGGCAGACAGCGTCTCCGCTCTTCGTGCCAGTGGGCTTGGTGGGGCCTTTATTCATGTGCCATCAGCAGCGTAAGAAGCTTAGGAGGCATCGCAAGCTAGCAGGGAGCTTTTGTGGGCATGGGCACTGATGTTAACTCTTGAGCAAGCTTGACCAATGCTGGACTTCTCTGAATGCAGGGTGGCCCGGTGGAGATCCTGCCCTTTCTGTACCTGGGCAGTGCCTATCACGCTTCCCGCAAGGACATGCTGGATGCCTTGGGCATCACCGCCTTGATCAACGTCTCAGCCAATTGCCCTAACCACTTCGAGGGTCACTACCAGTACAAGAGCATCCCAGTGGAGGACAACCACAAGACGGACATCAGCTCCTGGTTCAACGAGGCCATCGACTTCATAGGTAAATGGAGGCCCAGGGCTGCTGCGTTCTGTCCCCACCTCGGCCACTGAGCCTAGTGTCTGTGGCATCAGCTTGAATAAGGCACATCTGAGCCCTCCTCCAGAGATCAGATGCCAAACTGTGACATACAGATCTGATGCCTCTCTCTGCAGAGTAGCAAACTGAGGCTCAGATAGCTAAGCCGATCGGCATGTCCAGGATCAATCTGCTAAATGGAATTGCCCAGATCTGGCTTACAGCCCTCGCCATCCTTTGCACAGTGCCTCCCTTGGGGCCACAGTGTCCATATGATAGCCTGAGGTTGACATTGGCCAACTCTGGGCAGGACACATGACATTTCTTAGCCACCTTAGATTTGGGCTTTTCTTCTGAGCTCTTGAGTAACCAGCTGTTTTGTGTTCCAGATTCCATCAAGAATGCTGGAGGTAGGGTCTTCGTGCACTGCCAAGCGGGCATCTCCCGGTCAGCCACCATCTGCCTCGCTTACCTCATGAGGACTAACCGAGTGAAGCTGGACGAGGCCTTTGAGTTTGTGAAGCAGAGGCGGAGCATCATCTCCCCCAACTTCAGCTTCATGGGCCAGCTGCTACAGTTCGAGTCCCAGGTGCTGGCCCCACACTGCGCAGCTGAGGCGGGGAGCCCTGCCTTAGGGGTGCTGGACCGGGGCACCTCCACCACCACCGTCTTCAACTTCCCTGTCTCCATCCCCGTCCACCCCACCAACGGTGCCCTGAGCTACCTTCAGAGCCCCATCACCACCTCTCCCAGCTGCTGAGGGGCCTGGGGTGTTGGGGACCTTCACTTGCTTCCAGGACTCCGCCCCTCCGCGGGAGGAGCCACGCAGTAGCTCTGGGAGGGGCAGAGGGCCGGTCCTTATTTATTTCATTCTCCTGAGTTCTACTGGCTTCCAAGCACTCATTGATGATTTAGCATCAAGACGATTCTGAACTCAGCATATTCGGGACCAATATGTATCTCGGGTACCTCGAGCCCTTGTGACAAAACAGGGCAGAAGAAAGGACTCTGTGAGCCAGTTTCTTCGCTCGCCCGTTTTTTTTTTCTAGAAACTTCATGCTTGACACACTTACCAGTATTATCATTCCCGACGACACACACATGTTGAGAATATACCTTATTTATTTTTGTGTGGGTGGTCTGCCTTCACAGATGTCTGCCTACTCATAGAAGAACCAAATACCTCAGTTTTTGTGTTTGAGTACTGTATGACTTTGTAAATAGATCCGAAGCAGGTTGGTTTTCCTCACTGATGGATAACACCAGTGTTGGTTTTTGTTGTGTGTGTTGTTTTTTTTTTAGTTGCCAACAGTTGTATGTTTGCTGATTATTTATGACCCGAAATAATATATTTCTTCTTCTAAGAAGACATTTTGTTACTAGGATAACTTTTTTATACAACAGAATAAATTATGGCGTTTCTATTGACATCTCGAAGCTTTGTTTCTTTGGCAACTCCATCAGAACCTTGTCATGGTGACACAACAGGGAAACACCTGAACCCATGCTGCCAGCATGTGTGTGTGGCAGGTCCTGTGCCCCCCCCCAGTGTTATGGGGTTGGCTCTTGAGGAGTCTGATGTGTCCAGATTCTTGTGTTTGAGGCCAAAGATTGGAACATGTATAAGAGGATTAAGGTAGAGTTTATTAGAGTACAGAAAGAACAGACTCCAGACATGAGTGCCATGAGGGGCAGGCGCCCCGGAGAACTCGTGGACTCCAGACATAATATCCATGAAGGGCAATGAGCTGGAAAAGAACTCAGACTCCAGACGTGGAGCCTAGTACAGGGTCTGGACGGCCACCCAGCTTGTGTTCACTTAATACTTTTCCTTGCAACAATATGACAAGTTTGCCTCTCCTCTCTGAGCTGCTTGGCACAATGTGTTCTTACTATGTGCAATGCACCGGGAGTGGGCACGCCTCAGAAAAACTCAGCCAGGCTTTTTGCAGATGGGCATGCTGAGGCCTAGCCTAGCTGAGCAGGAAACGGGACCTAGATTGAATTTTCTAGCTCTAACCCTTCCCACTTTTATCATTCGCCTGTGTCAGAATCTTTCTGCTTTGGAAAGTGAAAAAAAAAAAAATAGCTCAAGAGCTCAAGCAAGCAATGAGATGTCAGGAAATCACCTGCAACGTCTGACCCACCGCAACACTTCGTCTTTGGAGGGCATCTAGAACAGCGTTCCTGGGTCAGGTCCCTATCTAAATGCTGAAGAGAGACAATTAAGTCAGACTTGCTGCAGGGCAAGCCTCGGAATTTTTACCTTTTGCTAAGCAAGCTAGAGAGGGTATAATTGGCTCCCAACCCATAATCCAGTGTGTAATGCAGAGTGAGACAGCAACTCAATCTTCCGTTACTGGCCCCTTGGCGCCTGGCCCCTCTGCTGGGCAGCAATAAGACCGGCCTGTGTCACGGCCCCTTAACCTGGCACCGCAACTGGAGGCCTTGACAGAACCTGCCCTTGACCTGTCATGTGATCCAAGCGCCCCACAGATCTGTGTTCTGAGATGGGAGCGCTCCCATCCGGGGTTGCCAAATGGCTTTCCTTGGCTGAGTTTCAGACGCACGGCAAGTAGGTTCATGCCTTTCAAAACAAACCAGACCCAGTGTTTTGATCGAACCCTAGAAATGTACTCTTGTGAATTGGTCCCTTCGTGGAAATGTACCAGCGGGAGCAAATGCGTGGCAGATGGGGGGGCGGCTTTCTCTGTAGGCTCAGGCCTTTGCCTTCAACTTGGCAGGTACTGACTGAGCCCAAATTAATCTCCAGTGTGATCCCCTCATGGAAAAATACTGACGCCGGCTCAGTTTGCCGCTGGTGAGAATGAGCGCTCATCTCACTCATCGCTGCCAGTGTAACCCACTCGCCTCGCACAGCCAGGACCAGGAATCACCCCCTCTCAAACTGCTACGCTCAGGTCCCCCCCCCCAAATGTCACATTTGGCCCGGAACTGTTCTTTGGGGGACAAAATCAGTAGCTTGTAATAATGATAAGAATCTTTATTCCGATGTCACCAAGGAAGAATTGCATTTAAAGACAACTTAAGACTGACGTTGTAATCGTTCCGTGGGCGCAGTCTGTATGCCTATATTCATAGTCAGCCTTTAACACCACATCCATTTCACAGTTACAAAAAACAAAACAAAACAAAAAAAAAACCACAAAAAACGAAGCTCAGAGAGGTGAGACTGTGGCCCAAAGACCTTAAGTTGGAGGCCTCTCAGGTTGGAGGTCAGGTCTGCAGGAGCATGCCCAGGACAGCTCGAGGGAATTGGAAAAGGATGTGGTTTTGCAGCCAACTGGGTTGCCATAGTTTTACCACATGGTTTTGAGGGCTGCAAAGCTGTTTATCCCTTCAGGCCTCAGTTTCCTCTTCCATGCAATTAAGACAATGCTCCGGGCATCGCTCCCAAGGAAAACATGGACCCATGAAGGTGAAGGGCCCTGGAGGGACATTTAGATGCCCTGGCCCCCACCGGAGTCCGTCATTTTGCAGAGTCTGTTTCTCCCGCCCATGAAATGGGTAGTTTGCGTTGGATCTAAAGGGCCGGGTTCTTCCCAGCTGTCTTAATTCTAGGCTGTGGAAAACTCCTGGATGTACACCCATGCCTTCTGTGGTTTCCAGGCATCTGTCATGGGAAGATTCTTCTGCCTCCCCCCTCCCCATGACTCCCAGCATCCTCTCCTTTCCTGGGAACTTCGCACGGTGGAGATCTGCTGCGCATTGCGGCTTGTTGGCTTTGTGAGCGATTGCAGTTCTCCCCGGGGGCCGTCCACGATGACATCATGGTGCCTACACCTTTAAGATTATATAAATCTGTGATCCCACAGTGGCCTCTGTTCCCATGGTAACGCGGAGGAGTTTCCCTTATGTGAGGAAAGCTGTCATGTCACTTCCTGCTGCTGACAAGTCAGTTTAGGAGATTAAAATAAAGGGGGGGCAGGGTGCCTGAGAAGTGCTGGCTGCGTGGTTTCTGTTGCCTGTACACAGAGGCAAACATCCCAGCCTGCCAGTCCTGCCTGCCAGGCACACGGCTTTCCCACACCACCCCAGTGTGGGTCCAGGTCACCCTGGGGCTGTTTTTCTCAGTGGGTTGCATTCTGGGGAGCAGGTAGGAGGGCTGCCCACTTCTGGGGACTTTTCTAGGGCTGTGCAGGACAAGTTTGTTCAAGAACAACATGGTCCAAAACAGCTGGGTTCTCCCATGTCAGCTTAGTTTTGTTCTGTGTTTAGAAGAAGAAAAAAAAAAAAAAAAAAAGAGTCCCCCAAGTTTCTGGCTCCTCAGTGCTGTGCTACTAAGCAAAACACCTACAGTCAGCATGCCTTCTGACTAGCTTTTTAAGCAAAGAGCTGTTCCACTGCTTCATTGTCTCAGTAATGGAGTAGCCAGGTAACAAAGGTGTCATCTACAGACCCAGGGATACTTAAAGGATACTTAAAGGTACCAGCCGTGAAAGTGATAAGAGGAATGTATGAGACATGGATGGAGCCATGAAGACATGAAGGGGGAGGGGGATTGTGGATGTCTCCGCCACACTGAATGATAGGACCCAGTTGATGGCTGGAGAGGCAAGCTGGGCAAAGCTTTCTGGCCCAGGAAACACAAAGTTTGAGTTTGAATGGAAACTTGGTAGACAGAAGATGGAGCATTTGACTTGAGCCAGCGGGATCTGCATTTGAGTCTTGATTCTATCACTTAGTAACTTGTGAAAGTTATCAAACTTCGTGTGTGTGTGTGTGTGTGTGTGTGTGTGTGTGGTGTGTAGAAGAGGATATTATATGTGTCTTTGAAGGAGGCCTGAGGGAGACTTCAGGAATCATCCTGAATTGTTCTACCTCCTCTTTGCTTTGCTCTGGGGTTTCCCAAGCTCTGCCTTCCAGGACCGAAAGTACAGGCTGTTGCCATTTCCACCTGACTTTTATGTGGGATCTGAACTCGAGTCTCCAGTCTGAGCCATGTCTCCAGTCCTATAATTCTTAATCTTTATTCCAGGCCTTCTAAATGCTCTCAAAGTATCCAGCAGCTTCCTAGTCAGGCTCATTTACTTGTCAAATAGACACTATTTAGCAATGCCAAATGCACACCTTTGATTTACCTCTAATCCAGGCTCCTTCTGCAGAGTTTGCTGTCTGTGTTAATAGTCAATCCATTCTTTCTTTAGTTGAGGAGAGCCTGGGGCTTTAATTTAGTGGCGATTTGTACAAACCCTGGGTGTGGTCCCTAGCAGGTGGGGGTGGGGTTCCTTTTAGGGTTCCCAATTTCTTTTCTTTATCTGAAGAATGTTTCCTTGGAAAAGTATTCTAGTTTTGTTTGTTTTGCTTTAGTCCTTCGATTCCAATGAACATCCAGCCTGAGGTCTTCCGGGTTTTTGTTTTGTTTTGTTTTGTTTCTGTAACTGTTGTAACATTTGCTAATTGCCTTACTGATGTCTCTCTGAATATAATCTGCCCTGTCTCTTGGTTGCTTCAGGAGTTCATTTTTGCTTTATGGTGGTTTTATTATAAGATGTTTCTGCAGTTTACTTCCTTTGTAGCTTGCTCTGATTTGCCCCACCTTAGAATCTGCGATTTGGGGGCTGGAGAGGTGGCTCAGGGGTTAAGCCTCTGTCTTGCAGGCAGAAGGTCCCAAGTTCGGATCCTAGACCCCATGTATAGACACCTGACAGAAACGGGGGCGCCTGCGTTTCTGGTCCTGGTAGGGCGGAGTCTGTGAATCCCGGGGCAGAGTAAACAAGGAGGAGGTGGAGGCGTCCATGGTGGTTCCCGAATTCGTCCGTGGTTCTGCACACACATACATACTCACACATATACATACACACATGTGCATACATGCATACATGCACAATTGAATAAATAATTAAAAAAAAAAGAATCTGCGATTTGATGTTTCTAATTAGCCCAGGGACTTTTCAGTTATTTTTCTCTATGCTTATGTTCTTAAGTATGTTGAACATCATTATATCACTATCAGTGACCAAACTCTCTGGGTCTTGCTGTGTTTATTTCTACTACCAAATTCTCTCTCTCCCCCCGCCTTCTGCAGTACTAGGAGTTGAATCCAGGCTCTTGTGCATGCAGGTGAGCCCACTTCTCTTTTAACTTTCTGGTAAGAGTTTTATTTTGAGGCAGAGTCTCTCTGAGTCCCCGAGGCTGGCCTTGCGCTCCCTGCTTCCCTTTTGGCCCCCTGCTCAGCTGGAGTTACATACCTGCATCACCAAGTCCTGCTTCATGTGACATTTGACTAAGTTGCATGTTCTCATGTGCCTAGTTGCATAGTGGCTGTGCTGGAAACATTGAGTGTGAGACAGACTGCAGATCATTGAGACTTAGGGCTAAGTCATCTTCCCTAAAAAGAATTTATTTTATTGCAGGTTTTTAGTGGTTTTAGGGCTATGAATTACCTCAATCCCATCAGAGGCCGTGATGACCCCAATAACTTGAAAGGTGGGTATTAGATTCCATGCAGACCAGTTCAGAGTCCCAGGGTGCACATGTCTCTTTGGACGGGGCTCATACCTGGTGAACTCTGAACTCTAATTGTTGTCCTGCTGACATTTAAAGTTTCAGGGGAAAGGAAAGGGAAAAGGGGGGAGGAAGTAAGGTGGTCCAGGAAGGGGTGGAGGAAGGGAGGGGACCGGGGTACCTATTAAGTTTATATGAGCGGAAATAAATAAATAAATAAGTTTCTGCTCAACTTCTTAGCTTTTTATTTTTCAAATGTGAGAATCTTTCATTCTGGGGTATCACTCTCGGCTTCTTTTTCCAGATCTTGGTCCCACAATTCCCCAAAGTCTTCTTAGTACAGAGGGGATTCGAGGGTCTTCAAGCTGGAGCATTTTAAGTGGTTTGGTCTAGCTTCCTTCTCATCCAGTGCGTTGCTCTGGGTTACGTGGCTTGCGTGACTGGAAGGGAGTTAAGAGACAACAGTCACTAGTGGTACCCAGATACCAACAGCTAGGAGAAGCTGCTGCATCGTAAGGCGACAGTATGCAGCCATAGCTGTGAATATCAAAGCACTACAAAGGCCTTTGGACGTTTTCTCCATAAATTGATGGAGTGATGGAGGCGGTAGATGTGTTCAATGTGATTTAAATACTGCACACTGTATACAACCATCAAAATATTGTGTGGTTCATACCGTGTGTACGCACAATGTCAATGTTTTATGTATTGGTTGAAGCAAAGTTTTTGAAAAGTCCAGAGTAAAATGTTAGCACCTTGTTTTTTCTCCTCTGCCTGGAACACCTTCCATCTCACTCAGATTCAAAAGTCCCAGGAATTCCTGCGACTGCCCTGTCGGCCTGGGCAGGTAGCTACGGCATTGACCTCTCCCACGGTGCCTCCTTTTGGGGTCCCCCCTCAGCCCTCACCCTGTGGACTTCAGCTCTAGATTCAAAAGCTTCAGCATCAAAAGGCTGTTCCCTTGAAGGGTGGTCGCCATCCTGGTGAGCCCTGCCGCTTGCCTCGCTCTACCTTTCAACGCAGCACACACCCCCTGCTACCCAGCGGTTTCTCTCCGGGCCTGGTGCGGTGTCCTTGTCTCTCTGGTTCATGGACCACTCCACATGCCGGCCTGCACACAATCCCTGTGTTCTCCTCGGGGAACCCTGGACCCCAGCAGAGGGGAAGTCACTGTTTTCTGTTCAGCCATGTCTTTCTCTTCCACATGAGGCAATTTCCCGTGGAGCCCTTCGCCTAACACCGGCGGTTGCAAACTAAACAAAGCGCCTGAAACCCTTGCTGAACCGCAGCCACGGGCCAGCCGGGTCTTGGCCATCCAGGACCTGGCCAGCCAGGGCTCTGCTTCTGGATCGGCCACTGTGGCTGGGAAGGTCGCGGTGAGACACTGGCCTCAGGCCTCATTTGGAGCCCCCACCTCCCACCACTTCCCCACATTTCCTCCCCTTGTCCCAGGGAGAATTCCCCTTCCTTGGGCCTCTTAGGAGGCGCAGGGGGCTGAATCACGGGGAAGTCTGCAGGGCCGCTGGGGCTGTGACTCACGGCTTCTCCTTCAGTGGAAGGCTCCACATCTACGCCACTTCTCCTGGAAATGGCCTTCGTCTAGAGATCTTCGGGGAATCTCCCCTGGCCCCCCACAGAGCTCTCGGCCACCTTCCTGGTTCTCACAGCTCCGAGTTGCTCTGTGTCAGTTACTCAATAAAGAAGGAAAAAGGCAGGTTGGGAGGGCTTCTCTTGCTCTTCCCTATATCTGGTCCCCACCAAAAGGCTGAATGAGCATGTGGAGGGTCTTGAGGACCTCATTCTAGACTGGGAGTGACTTCGTGTTCGGGGTGAAGGGGGTGATGTGTGTGGCTTTGAATATGCTGAAGACAGCAAGGCAGGAGCTTGGTCCAGGCAAGAGTCCACCCTACCATCCCACACAAAATTCAGTGATGAGACCAATCCCTCTCTTCATGTGGCAGGACCAAGCACCTCCCCCCCAAGGTCATTGCTTGTCTAGCACCAAGTCTCCAGGACTGGGGACATTGTTCCCAGTGTCTCTGGCCAGGATTTGTACCCGGTATGGGCCTGACAGCTTAGGTTGGAAAAGACACGTGCATCTCTCACTTAGCAACTCTTTGGTCATTGACTTGACATATGCGCGTTATTTAATGCTCCCTTCTGCTACCGGGCCGTGTAGAACTCATGGACTGAGGCAATGGAATCCATGAAGGGTGAGAGAAAAGTCAAATAGGAACTCACAGACTCCAGATGTGGAGTACCATGAGGGCAAAGGTGTTAAAGACAGTTGCCAGGGTCCAGAATATTTATACCCTTAGTCAGGCCTGGGAAAAGTGACCTGTCCTCATTGGTGAGCTCCAGTTTCTACAAACCTGATTGGAGCTTTGGGTGCTCCAATCTCATTGGTCTGATCATATCGGGGCTCGACCCAGTTGATCTTGTGCCCAACCTCATGGTAGGCCTTACGTACAATGGAGAACTCATTTCCATATATTTTCATGAACAGAGGGTTGGGGGAAGTTGGCAACTGTGACGGGTCAGAGTCAGTTCCTCCAGATCAATAGGGTGTGTTCCTTCAGGGTAATCCCAGCATGGGGGATGACCGTCCTAAAACTTCGTAATGACCACACACCGTCTACTTTACAGCCTGTCATTCAAGACTCTAGTCCAGCAGGGTTCCCAAACCCTATTACCCAGACAAGGAAGGGTGAGTCTTATCCTGACCCAGGAATTTCCTTCTGTGGTATGCTGACTATCCACTCAACAGCATCTAGAACACCTTGGAGACAAATCTCTTGGTGCATCTACTCGAGATTTCCAGCAATTTTTCTTAATGATAGATTTTTAATTTATTATCAGGTGGATTACCCAGCAGCCTTTGCAACCAAGGATAGGGCAAGCATACTTTCTAAGGGGCAGTATCCAACAGAATCACGTCTGGAGCTGAGGTCGCTGTTTTGAACCATGAAACAATATTGAGCGTGACGTCAGGGCAGGAAGACAGCAGGAATTTGGATCCCTGAGGACAGCTGGAGGGGTAATTCTCTGTGGCGTTTTTACACCTCTTGTGACACCTTTTGACCATCTTTTCAAGGACGGTTTCAAGGTGAGTAGCCTGGGACAGAGGCAGATTTGCTTCCTGACTAGGATAATTGCCCGGGCTCACGAACCAGCGTAAACCCAGCCTTACATGCAGGAAACAGAAGTGGGAGCGGTAGGAATTGATCAGGCATCGGGTCAGAGGGAGCCTAGGATGTCCATCATCTAAGCCGACTTGATTGTAACATACATTGTATTTATAGGAAAACAGTCAAGGAGCAGGGCCAAATTCTTTACAGGATCATGTAAAACACATACATTCCAGTTAACAAAGAAAAGGCAGGTGTGACATCTACTTGCTGTGCGACCAGACATAATGTTGCCAGATAGAGTAAAGCAGGCATGGCGACTTGTTGCTAGAAGGGAATGGACAATGTATGCCTCAAAACAGAGTTACCTGGTTCTTGCATTAAATATCTCAGATAAGCAGGAAGGAACTGTGGGGGGAGGAACAGCCCAGCCAGTTTCTAAGAGGAACAAAATCATCCAAGAACACACTGGAGGCAAACTCTACCTTCAAGGGAAGGAGTTAGGCCTGCCATTGTCTTGCAGACAAGAGACAAACTTAACCTCCCAGGGAAGGTGCTCCTAGCTACAGCCCGGTTCAGATGCTAACGTATCATCCAGAGAGCCTGACAACCCCCTAGATAATAAGGATAATGCCTTTTCCTAGGATTCCAGAAGGAACTTGGAAGGATCATGAGCTCAAGGGCAACCTAGACATGTGGCAAATTTGTGTTTAGCCTGAACCACTCAGCAATAATCTGCTCCACTCCCCCCCACCCCCCGAGAATATAAAACCATGGCAAGGGCAATGGTCCCCAGAGCAAATTTGGATGGGTTTGCTAGCTGCCTCCTGTGAACTAGGAGTCTCCTAGGCTCAGCATTACTGACTCTCCTTCTATGCAAGAGTTGTGCTCTGAGGGGCTGGAGAGGTGGCGCAGGGGTTAAGCCTCTGCCTTGCAGGCAGAGGGTCCTGAGTTCGGATCCTAGATCCCACGTATAGATGCTGGGCGGAAGCGGGGGCGGCCTGCGTTTCTGGTCCTGGTAGGGTGGAGCCTGTGAATCCCGGGGCAGAGTAAACGAGGAGGTGGAGGCCTCCATGGTGGTTCCTGAATTCATCCGTGGTTCTATACACACACACACACACACACACACACACATACACACACAATTGAATAAATAATAATAAAAAATTAAAAAAAAAAAAAGAGTTGTGCTCTGAGACACCCCCACCCACCCCACACTGCTGGTACCTGCAGCCCCGGAGAGTCCTGAGTCCTACTCGAGGTTGTCTCATGCCTATGCAAGTGTTCGACCTTCACTTTCAGGAAGCGCTCTGTGTCTGTGGCACCAACACTCCTGCTCTGGTTCTTTGCATCATTATCAACACAAATTTAGTGAAACCACAGGAATGACCGGGAGTGAGGCGAGACACGCAGGAGGCCAGGAGGCCAGTGATGGGGCAATACAAAGATTTTACTGAGAATAAGCAAGGAGACTTATCAAAATATACTGCAGGAAGGCAGCGGGCAGGTTCCCAGGGAGTTCCTGCTACTTGGAAGGAAGGGGTGTTCTTTAGATAGGGGCTCCAAGGGAAGCTGCTGGGTCCTACGGTAGGAAACCTGCTTGAGGTCGAAGCTGGATGGCTAGGCGATGTCCCATGACTTTGTTGAGGAATGAATTTCCTAGCGTGAGTTATTTCTTCGTAGCATGAGTAAGTGCTATGGGATGCTTATATTGAAGCGTGGGACTCTGCACAGAGGCCCCTAACACAGGCTGCAGCCAAGAGAAACCGTTGTCCTGCTCAGAGGCAGTGTGGCCTTGATATGAGGCTGTGCTAGCTTAGCATGATCCTCCTTTGTGGGCCGTGTGCACAACTATGCCAGTTGCAAAGTTACTAACAGATGGGTATTGGGTAACGTGGGTACTTTGGGTAGGTGAGGCTGTGCCCAAGAGGGTCACTGATTGCTTCGGCCCCAGCACAAGCACTTCTGTGCTGGTCCCAGGAACTTGGCATCAATGTCGTCTGCTGAGCCGGGAGTGGCCAAATCTTTTGCCTCTGTCCTCAAGATGTCTTTTACCTGCGTGTGGAGCTGAGGGAGACCCAGGCGTGTGTTCTTGAGGAGAAAAACGGCAAAGAGTATGATTAGTGAAATCAAACTCATCTCAACAGACACATCTAGCAGAGTTTGCAGGTTAATGAGTACTGACAAATTTATATAGTTGCACATATAAGTTTGAGAAACAGAATATATTGTTCCTACTGTCATAGTGAGGCACAGATATCAACTTGACTGTTGAGGGTTTGAGCTCCGGGCACATTTGTAGAGAATTAGTGGTTGAGGTAAGCCCAGAGCAAACCTGAAGGAAATTGTCTAGCTGATGGGGAAGGCCCAGCCATGGTGGGTGGGACTAGGCCCTGGAATAAAATACAGAGAGCTGGTTGAGAGAGTCAGCATCCTTCTGTACACTTGGCTGGCAAGTAAGGATTGTCCCTCTCTCAGCTGTTATGTGGTGATAATGTGGCCAGTTCCCTTGGCCTGGTGTTGCTGTGAGCTCTCCCGTCAAGCTGGCCTGAGAACTATAACCAGGAATTGTGAGAGAGAATAAACCCTTGCTCCCTTAAGCCATTTGATGATCATTTATCAGCAACCATGCAGGCGACTGCAACATGTTCCCAGGGCTTTGACCTTCCAGCTGCCTTCCGTCTACTCCTGACCTGAGGCACAGCCTCCTGCCCCCCCACAGCCTCCTGCCACCCCCCACCTCCCCCTGCCCCGCCTCAGCCCCCCCATTGCCCTGCACTTGCACACGTGTCTCTTGCAAGCAGCCTGCTGAGCTCTAGCACACCAGCCTGAGTGGTGTGGTGTGGTGAGTGGGGGGGGGGTCTCTGTGTGTCTGCGCGTGCATGGAGGGTTGGGGGATCTGCGTGTGTGCGTATGGAGGAGTCTATGGGGGAGTCTGTGTGTGTGTGTGGTGGGTAGGGTCTGTGTGTGGGTGTCTCTGTGCATCTGTGTGTGCATGGGAGGTTGGGAGAGTCTGTGTGACTATGGAGGAGTTTGGGGGAGTCTTTGCGTTCGTGTGTGTGTGTGTGTGTGTGTGTGTGTATGCGTGTGCCTCGCCTGTGTGGGCACACGTGAGGGCAGGGAGTGTCTGTCTTCGGCCCCTTCTCTGCCTTTATTCACTGATTTTGGCATGTGTATGTGGGGGAGAAGTTGGCCCCGGCCCACAGGTGTATTCCCACATGTGGGGTGCACTCTTGCACACGTGGTGTGGAAGCTCTAAGACGTTTGTGTTCTCCAAGAGGCTTCAGTCTGAGATCACCTCATTGGCAGTGAGCTGGGGCGCCGGGCCGAGCACGAGGTTGGGGGGGGTGCGGTGTGCTAGCACAGAGGTACCTACTGCTGGGGCAGGAAGGGGGAGGGCGGGGACAAGGAGGAGTTTAGGGGATAGGTCGAGAACCCCAAGATCCCCATCGCTTTCCCAAATTCTGGCTCTGAAGACTGCTGAGTCAGGACCTGGGGTTCAATAGGTGTGTGTGTGCACATGGATATGTGTAGGCATGCATGTGTGCACATGTATGTGTGTACATGTGTGTATACCTGTGCATGAGCACATGTATGTGTGTGCACATGTATGTGTGCATGTGTGCACATATAAGTGGGTATGAGTGTGCATGTGTATACATGTGAGCATACATATGATATGTGTACATATGCATGCATGTGTGTATGTTCATATGCGTGTATATGCGTGTGTGCCCACGTGTATGTTAATATGTAGCATGTGGTCAGAGACCCCACATGTGTAGGTGTTCCCTCTGGCTTCTCTTTGTAAATTCTGGCAATTTAATGGTGTTTCTGCGTCTTTCTCTGTGTATCGCTAAGTGTTTGTTTAATGATGTCTTTGTACAGATAATATAAATTGTGACTGAAGTACTGGCCCTGTTGGGAGAATTCTCTCCTTCCTTTAGTCTTTGCTTTCCTTTGGCTCTAAGTGGCGACCTACTTTGTATTCGGGAGATGTTTACCTTTCTTAGCACTAATGTGCCCCCCTCCTAGAATTAAATACAGCTTGAGTGTGCTGCTCTGCCCGGGGCCATTAGAAAGAGAAATTTGTAAAATTGTGATTTTAAAATGCAATTCGTAAACCACAGAAGGTGCTTATGGAAATGTGTCTGGAGGCGTCATAAAGTGGAAGAAACAAGGGGGGGGGGAGAAATCCTACGGCAAAGTGGAGCCAGCAGCAGGAGAAACTCAGAGGCCTGATGCTTGCAGGCGGAGCCTGGAGGGAAATACTGACCACGCTGGTGGATGGACAGAGGGGAGGGGGCTCAGGCCACAGGCGGGGTCCGCGGGGCCCACAGCAAGAGAAGCAGAGGGCCTGGTGGCCACGGAAACCATAGCTCAGCATGAAGGTGGAAGAGCGCTGGGCAGAAGAGAGGACGTGAGGTCAGGGAGGACACTTAGCAGTGCTTCCAGAAGGTTCTGCATCACAGCACGCATCAGAACATTACTTTTATTGCAGATGACGTCAAATCGAAATGACATGCTCTTTTGTTTAATCCTTCACCAATGGACATTTGGATTGGTTCTGTTTTTTCAACTTTTGGGAATAATGTTGCCAACTAGAGCCAAACGAGATAACTCAGCAGGCAGAGGGCTTGAGGCTAAGCCAGGTGAGCTGGGTTTGACTACTGAACCCACAGAGTAGATGGAGAGAACTGTCTTCTGAAAGTTGTCTTCTACCACATGTGTGCACAGCAGATGTGCATACACACATACACTCACACATATACTGTGCACATGCATGTGCATACACCCATGGACACACATTCATGAGCACACATACGCACATGTATGCATATGCACCTCTTTCAATCTTCTGGATTCCTTGGTGTGCGCCTCAATCATCGCCAGTAGCTATGCTTACTGACTTGGTCAGTCAACAAGAAGGTGGACTCTGCTTCACCTTCTTCTGGGGTCACTATGTTTCCAGAGAATGACGACTCACCTGGGCTGACTCCTGGGTCAGACCCTCTCCCTCCTCCCCCCCACATGGAGATGACGACGACCTTTGTGGAACAGGGTCGCAGAGGTCATGGAGCAGGTTCCAGGAAAGGAGACGCATAGTGCACAGTGTCGCGGTGGCCGAATCCTTCCTGCTGGTGTTTGGAGGGCAAAGACCATACATCTTCCTCCCGATTTCACTTGTCACCCATGCAGGAAGCTGAGGGGGCCCGGGTCCCCGCCATGGGGCGTGGCAGCCACAACCAGGAGCTCCCTGGCAGGACGGGGGAGGCACCAAGCACTGGGGTCCTTCAGAGACATCGCCAGCTGCAGAGCATATGTCCCTCCATCTTCCTGCCATGCATCCTTCCGGGTCCCACCTGAATTTCCACTCCTGAGTGGTCAGGCCTGAAGCCTGCAGGGCACCCACAGGGCATCTGTGCACCTGGGGGGGCTGCAGGACCACCCTGGGATTCCTGTCCTTCCACCTCCAACCCGTGTTTATAGCTGAACGAAGATGTATACACGGCTTAGGCAGCATCTTGGCTCCATGGCCACGCCCCATATTTCTTCCTTTTAGATTCCCATGGCTGCACCAGCTACAGGCCAAATAATTTAGGCCAACGAGGAAACTCGTGACCCAATTTAAACGGTTTTATGTTCTTTCACACCTCCTGTTCTGAGACCTCCCATCAGCCAGGGTTCTCTTGTTCCTCTCTCCAAGAACAGCTCGCAGGCTGGAGACATGTCTCAGGGGTACAGACTCTGCCTCACAAGCAGAAGGACCTGAGTTTAGATTCCAGGTTCCAAGTAAAAAAGCATCAGGCAGAAATGGTGGCAGCTGCACATCTGGCCCTGATGGACGGAGCCTGGGAAATCCCAGAACAAAGCAAAAAGGAAGTAGAAGCAATCCAGGATGATTCCTAAAGTCATCCTTGGTCCTCCACAGGGACACACAGTGCCCCCCCCACACACACAAAATCAATCAATAAATTAAAAAAATTTAAAGATTAAAAAACACTTGTTGCCGAATCCCCGCCTGGCCAGCCAGGGAGAAGAGGGGGGAAATCAGCAGGGGCCTCGGGGCATCAGGCGAGGGGATGAGCAGCACAGAGTCACCACACAGACACCGGGAGTCAAGTGAGAAGCAAGCAGAGGATGAGCTGCCGCAGACTTATTTATTCCAGGAAGTACTTAAGCTTATATTGGGAAAGGGATCCAATCGAGTGTTGCCACCTCTCCTCTCGGGGGGGGGAGGAGGGAGCCACCAGTCATTTAACTGTTTACTAGGTGTCCATTGCAGATGCAGGTTAAATGGCCACTTCCCATTGGTTGTTCATCTCTACGCCTGTATGGTTCCTCTATTGGGACATGTCCGGGTCATGTCCATACTTGTTCGGGCTTGTCTGTAACCCGACCTCCTGGATTCAGGAGCCCCGGCTAAGGCCTCCCTGAATCAATGGTGCCACAAACACTCATAAGAAAAAAAAAAAGAGTTGGCCTGCTCCTTTTGTAAGGGATAGTTTTGCTGGGTAGAAACTTGGCAGCAGCTTCCTTCCAAAGGACCCCTTTGCTGGGTATAAAATGTCAAGTGCGATCTTCTTTGAAGGACACCTTTGCTCGTAGAGAAATCCAGGCTGAGCCCTCTTCTCTCAGGTGCAGCCTTACGGCCCCTGGGACAGCTCTCCTGGCTCTCACTGTCTGTGGGATTCTTCCTGGGCTTCCATTTCCAGACATTCCACTCAAAACCATCTTGGGGTGAATTTCTGAGGGTTTGTCCTGGCTGGGGTTACTCTGACTTCTGTACCTGTTGGTTTGCGACTCCTACCACATTTGAGATGGTTCCAGCTACACTTCTTCAAATAATTTTTAAGGAAAGAAAGGCGTGTCTTGGCTCACAGTCAGACGTCAATATCTGTCAGCTCTGTCCACTTTTTTTGACTCTGAGGCCGCAGGTCAGAGGCTGCTTTGAATCATCTCTTCTGTTCTGCTGCACAGACTCTGTCCATTCTATTTCTTTCCCCAGGAGACTGGGCCCGTCCTCCTGTGGCTGAACTGCTGGGTGGGGTGGATTCTGGTCTCTTCTGCTCTGGAATTTGGATGTGCCCTCATGACCCTAGTGTCTATAAGGCTCCTGATTCCCACCTGCTACATGCAGCAGCTTTCCTGCTTGAGACCAGGGCTGTGACAATTGCCTGCAGTCCTTGTCAGTGACATCAGTCTACAGTCCTTGTCAGTGACATCAGTACCTGCTTTGCCTCAACAACTGTGGCTGGTGAGTTTCTCTTCGATCTGAGATGTGACTACAGTCTTCAGGGGTGCCCCATACCTGTGCTTTGAGACTCTGGACTCCATTTAAATCGAATTCCTCAGTCACATGGGGAAGGTTCCATGCTGGTGGGCCGGGAGCATTGCTATTGCCCATCTCTGGTGGGAGGGTGCCCCGTGGGGAGGAGCGTCCTGCAGCTCGGGAGCACGGCTGGCCTTCTGCATAACTCAGTTTGGAGGCGACTGTCTTTCAGTGCTCTGAACTCTCTCCTTTGTTTATTTCCAATGTTGGTGCTGCAAACACAGCGGCCAGCAGCCCTCGCTCCGTCACGGCCCCTCGGTTCCCCCCAGCACCACCCCACCTCCCCTTTCTGGGTTTTTCTACAATCACCATTCTGAGCCTCCCTTTCGCTATCTCTGGGGAGAAGTCGTCTGACTCTGTTTGGAGTCAGCCTTACTTCGTGTCCTTTCCGCAGAAAGCAGAGGACCCAAACAACTTCTCCCCTGTGTGGTGGGACACTGCCCCACAGCAGAAAGAAGGGGTCACTTGTGGGGTCCCAAGGGAGCAGCTCTGGTGGCCCCCCAGCTCCTCCAAAGCCCCCCACCTCACCATGGACACACTGCCAACCTGACATCAACACAAACTGTACTCAAGCCAGTGGAGACTCAGGGGTGAATGGCACAGTTTACTCCATGTGAATTCTTCCTGTTGCTTCGACTTTTAACCTGACTGGATTGTTTTGTACTTGAGCAGTACAACTAGGTGGGGCTGGGATGCACGTGCTAACATCAGGGCGGGGGATGATGGGGTGCAGGCCCTAACAGAGCCATGGTCCTTCTCAAGGCTGACGCGAGGTCCTGAGTTCATTTCTCTGTTGCCTTCATACTCTCTGACCTTTCCGCAGTGATCACGTGCCACGTGTTTTGACGTGGAACGGATCGGCAAAGTCACCGAGTCAGGCGCGTGACAAGTGGGTATAAATAGCGAGACACGTTTCAAAGCCATCAGCGATGAGTGACAGTGCGTGGATGCTTGGAAACAGCAGCTGGGCAGATCCAGAGTGGAAAAGGTTGTTTTCCATCTTTGCAATTATTTTTTACTTTTATCATTCATTCATTCATTGGAGGACAGCCATATTGCAGCACACATGTGAAGGTTGGTTCTTCTCCTTCCTCTGTGCGACTCTGGGGATCGAACTCAGGTCATCAAACTTTGGCAGCAAGCGCCTTCACCCATCTCGCCGGCCCCGCATGGTGTTCATGTCAAAAGCCCGAGTGGGTCCTGAACGGGGGCACTGCACAGTGCAAGCTCTGTCCACAATCCACTCACGTTCGCCGGGGCGACAGGACCAGTCAGGAGATGAAAGCTGTTCTGCCTTCCAGGTGGCCAGATTGCCTTCCTCACGGGAGAGACGACTCTAAGCTTTCAACAAGGCCCCCAAGCCTGAAATGCCCCCAAGATCCAAGAAAAAGAAATAAAGTCAGTGAGAGTCAGAAGTCAAGGGGAGTCCTGCAGAAATCACTGCTGTGGACAGAAACCGTGGGAAGGGGCAGCGGGAAGATCTGTGTCAACGAAGAGCCGTAAAACTGATGGGCTCTAGGGTAGCCAGGGAGACAGGGACAGCGTGTCCCCAGGCCTCAGAAGGAAGCCAGGCAGCACTGGGTCTTGCATGAGCCTGGAGGACACACTTTCCCCAGGCTCCCTAAAGACCACAGCCCCTCCCCCCCAGCCAAGGCAGAGACCCCACAGCCATCTGACTGCCCGTCCCACAAAGGAGGTCGCAGGATGTCACATCTGCTGCAGAAGAAGACACAGCTCAGCTGGAGCCTCTGGACGTGGAGGGGGCACGTCGTGCCTGGCCATCCCCCGGGGGACGGGGGGAGGGGGGACGTGGAGTCCTGACCAGAGGCAGAGGGTGTGAGCCCAGAAGCCGGGCCCACAGCATCTGTCAGCATCGGACAACCAGTCTCACCAGTTTGCGGAAGGATGATGCACGGGCACCAGGTCACGTGTCCTCCGGCCGTCCACGCGGGTCGGATGGTCACTTGAGACCCAGCTCATGATTCTCAAACATGACAGGGAAAGAAAGGGTGTTGCGTGTGTCTGCTGCCGACAATTCACCACCCAATGGCTAAAGGGTACCAGGGGGTTTATTCTGGCTTACAAGTATCCATTATAGTTCCTTGTCCAGCTGGGCAGGAGAGCCCACACCAACACCGAGGCCGAGGGACTGTCCACACCATATCTACAGGACAGCTGAGAGAGGGACGGCCCTCCCTCACTTGCCAGAGCAGCAAGTGTTCAGAGGGACGTCAATTTCCTCAACCAGTCCCCTCCATCTTCTTCACCTGCACAGGGTCTAGTCCCGCCCACAAGGAGCTAGGTCTTCTCTCATCAATTAGACAATCTTTCCGCAGGCTTGCTCAGGGCTGCATCAACTGCTGACCCTCCACAGGTGTGCCCAGAGCTCAGCCTTCATTGCCAAGTTAACATCTATATAGCTCACTAGCACAGTGGATGGTTTGGATGGTTTCAGAGACAGCATCTCACATCCAACACCCACTCAAGACTGAAAATAAGAAAAAAAGGATTTCAGCAAGCAGGGGCAGATGGGAATTTCCTGAATCCAACACGGGACATGTGCTACTTAATGTCGTCCCTGGCGTCCCCGTCAAGTCGGCAAGATGTCACATGACTGTTCCTCAGGGGAGGCGTTGCAGTTCACCCTCACGGTTGCTGATAAATCACCATCAAATGGCTTGAGGGAACAAGGGGTTTATTCTCTTAGATAGTCCAACTACAGTTCTCAGTCCAGCTTGGCAGGAGAGCACGCGCCAACACTGGGGCCAAGGGAACTGGCCACACCATCTCTATGTAACAGCTGAGAGAGGGACGATCCCTACTTGCCAGACCAGCATGTCTGGCCAAGCGTACGCAAGGATGCCAACTTTCTCAATCGGCTCTTTGTATTTTATTCCAGGGCCTAGTCTCACCCACCATAGGCTGGGCCCTCCCCATCAGCTAGACAATCTCCTGCAAGTTTGCTCTGGGCTCAACCACTAATTCTCCACAAATGTGCCCAGAGCTCAAACCCTCAACTATCAAGTTGACACCTGTACCCAACTATGCCAGGAGGTGAATGTTTATGTAAAAAAAGAGATAAATTGGACAGTGAGGTGAGCAGAGAGAGCCCAGGAGTGCGGGTCCGGCGTGCAAACCTAGAGACCTGAATTTGATCCCTGGAAGCCCTCATGGTGCGTGTGAGTCTCTCTGTCTCTCTGTCTTTCTGTCTCTCTCTCTCACTCTCTCTCAAATACAGCGACGATGAATTCCATGAGACCACAGAATCGGAACAAACAGAAAAACCCGCTCTGGTTTCTACACGAGCAATGGATAATGTGAACGGGCTCTTCTAAGAACCCTGTTTGCTGGGGCCAAGGCAATGGCTCAGGGGCTAAAGCCCTTGCCTCCAACGCAGAGAGACCTGCGTTCTAATCCCCAGATCCCATGTACACATGTGGGGTGGAAATGGCGGAGGCCAGCGGAGGCGGAGCCTGGAAACCCCAGAGCAAAGCAAGAAGGAGGTAGAAGCAATCCAGGACGATTCCTGATCTCACCCTTAGGCTTCTGCAGACACACACACACACACTCACAAGATTCCATTTGCATGGCTTACATGTAAAATCCTCAGGAACAGGTCTGGGAACGTGTGCGGGATCACTACCTAAGAACTGCAGGGCGCGCAGAGAGAAATCCAGGCTGCGACGGGAGCTGAGCCGCGCTTGTTAGCGGGAAGCCGCGTTAGTTACATGTCAGTTCTAGGTTGATTGCTCCTTCCGTGTCTGCGGGTCAGGATCCCAGCGGGCTTTTATGTAGAAAGTGACAAAACTGTTCTAAAACTTAGCTGGCGTCAGGAGGGACCCCAGAACAGCACCGTGCTGCGGAATGTTCTCTGAGAACGGAAATGTCCTGTGAAGCGTATCAAATGTGCCCCTTATACCCCAGGCGCGAAATCTTTCATTCTACTTAATTTTAATAAATTACATTTAAACTACCACATGCCCAGAGATGTGCTGGCGACGCTGAGACAGAGGAGTGGAATCCACAGCCCTGAGCCCCAAGCTCAGCCACGTCACAGCGACCCCGTGCGTGACAGACCTGCCGGTCCAGCCAAGTCTCCCCAGGGGAGACCAGCCGCGGGTCCCCACTTGATCCAGAGACCCAAAGAGAAGCAGGAAGTTTACGGGGAGCGACTTGGAAGCTTTGGGAACAAACTCAACCTACCTCACGCCATCCACAAAAACGTTCTCTCCAGATGGAGCCTGGGGAGATGCTCAGGGGCGAAAGAAAGCCTTTGCCTCGCAAGCCAAAGGACCTGAGTTCTGATCCCCAGATCCCACTTCAGCGTGCCAGGCAGAAAGAGAGGCGGCCTGTAATTCCAGCCCTGGAAGGCAGAGCCGGGAACCCCCCCCCCCAGCAAAGCAATAAGGAGGCAGAACATTCCAGGAGGGTTCCCAGTGTCACCCTTGGGCCTCCTCAGGGACACACACTCAAGTGCCCTCTGGTACACACGCCCGCACACGCACATACACACATGTAAAAATTCCTTTTCACATGTATCTCGAACCTCCAAGTGACTTCATCTTAGAAGAAACCAAGGTATCTGTGAGCCCTGGGGCCTGGGTCCCCCCACCCTTCCCCCACCTAGGGGGGTTTGCTAGTGACCATCTGTGTGCTGGTGAAGGTCTACGTGCCAGCAGCGCTGGGGTCTCTGGCGGGCTGGTTACACGTGTGAATTAACACCTGCTGCCCCAAGGGACAGAGCTGGGAACCGCGTCCTGCCATGTGCGGGCCCGGGCCTGGTCAGCACGAGGCTGGGCAGGCCTTGGTGATATTCCTGACCCGGGCTCAGGCCACATTCCAGGCCCGGCAGCTGCGCAGCCCTCTGACCTCTCACCTTCCCTCTGCCGTGAAGCCTGCTGGCCGCTTCCCCGGGGCGACACCACAGGCGGGGCCTCCTCCAGCATGAGTCTTCAGTGAGGGCCACGCGGGTCGTGTCTGGCCCGCATCGTGCCTGCAACTTCCAGCATGCGCGTCACCAGAGCCACCCCACCTCCCACCCTGAAGTGACTTCTACAGAATGTGCTGGGCAGCTGCTCACACTGGATGGCGCGTCTATCACCCCGGCCTCCTTCTCTGAATCGCTCTGGTCCCAAGAACACAGCTTCCTGTAATCTGCGAGGCTGCAATGTAGCTGGTTTAGAGGGTCTCTAGATGCAAACCCCACCAGCAGCGTTTGCGGAGTCTCCTTTCTGCTGAGGGGAGCCATGCTGACTCGGGGCCCCACTGTACCGAAAGACCTACTCAGAAACAATGTTCACCTCTCTGCCCCGGGGCGGGCCGGCCTGAGCCTCCTTTGCTCACCTCTCTGCCCCGGGACGGGGGGGGGGGGCAGGCCGGCCTGAGCCTCCTTTGTGGTCAGATCACATTCCTGGGAGGTGGGGGCAGCTTGGAGGCTGAGGCTGGAGGATGAGGGCTGCTGACAGCATAGTACTCCGTTCTATGAAGCTACTCAAGGATGAGCTGCCACCCCGGGCCTCGCAGGCCCATAGGCCAGCACCGGCCTCCTCCTCACCTTCGCCGACCCCCCCTCGGGGTCCTGCAGCCCAGAGGTCCCCCTTCCACGCACCTTCCCCTGGGCAGCAGGCAGAGGGGGCGGGGCATGTCTCACTTCTGCACATTCTCAGAACTATAGGGTCAACCTGCCAATGTCTTCCTGCTGCCAAATGAACCCAGGACTTGAGTTAGGGGAACAAACCATTTATTGCAGCCTCACACCCCCACTGCTGGGGGGGGGGCTTGGAAGCCTGGGACCAGTCACGCGTGGGCAGCGGAGAGCAGAGCGGCCAACAGCTGCAGCCCGATGCTTCCTGGTTCCCAACGGCAGAATGTCAGGGTCAGACCCCTGGCCGCAGCAGGCAGTTCTGTGCCAAGGGGCTGTGCCACACAGCCACCCACGCTCTGCCTGGCGCTCAGCTGGCTCTTTGGAGCGGGGCCGAGCTGTGCCAAGTTCTGCCTCTGGATTTTTAGAGCTTGAGAATTGTCTTAACCACACTTGAGACTCTGCAGACTTGAACACAGGTGGCGGTCCTCAGCCAGAACACAGCAATGCCAGGAAAGGTGTGGGACGGGGGGGGGGGGGCAGGGGGACCTCCTCCCCCCGCAAACGCCCCTTTATGCCAAGGGAAGAGAATAGAGATTCAAGGTTGTTCTCAGCCCAGACATCCCGGCTTCGGGAGGTCAGTTTCCCATGCCTAGATATCTGTGCCCGTCCCCCATCTCACCCCGCCAGGCCCTCCTCCCTCCTCCCTCCCCCTGCAGGGTCCTCCTCAAACGCTTCCTATAGGGAGCAGGTCTGCAACTGCAGCCAGACCTCCAACAACCTGCCAGAGGGGTTGAAACCACCTTTCCTCTCTCTGGGGTTTTGTTTTTGGAAAGTACGGATTTTCACCAAAACATGGTTGTTTATGTTAATCTGCTCTGAGCTTCCTTCTCAATGACATCCTTAGACTCTGCCACAGGGAGACGCGCCGGAGGAAACCCACCTGGGCTGAGGCTCTCTGGGACCCTGAATGACTGGGACCTGCCTGTGGCGAGTGGGGACAGATGCATGTGGCAACCTCTAAGGTGTGAGCCACTGGGACAGGACCCTCTTCACCCCTGGGTCCCAAGCGTCTCCACGGTGCAAACACAAGTGTCCCCCAAGAAGCTACCATGCCCGGCTGTGCCAAGGGGAGACACCAGCCTCCAGTGGCAGCCGGGCAGTACCAGGCGTTTCGGTTACCCCCAAAGAACAGGAACACACCACAGGCAGGTTAGTGTCTTTAATCAAACAGAGTCATATGCCCCCCAGTCGCTGTGGCCAGAGCTAAGGACACTCAGGTCACGGATGAGGAGACACCTCGCTTGGACGAGGTTGTCAGAGACCAGGGTCGATGCCATCTCACACCAAGGTGGCACATGTCTGCTGCAGACCAGACCCGGGCCCAGAGAAAGGGCATCCTTACCCTCCCGGCCAGCCGTGGACGGAGGACTCCTACTTTTTAAACCATAACCGTCTGTGGGAGTTCATCCCAGGGAAGACACCCCAATCTTCTGCCCAGGACGGCCCAGGGCAATCCCAAGTGAGGCAGTAAAGACGTGGTCACCTGTGCCACGGGGAGAGAAGGGCACACGTAGAGGTGTCCGTGGCAGCATCAGGCTGTGTGAATGACAAAGACATCGAAAGTTGAATCTGTTTCCTTCCCCGCGAGACCTTCCAAGCGTCCGGCGCTCGCCCGTGTGGGGCCTGGAGGACAGTCCACTTCACTGGCTGAGGGAGGCTGGTGGTCACGCGAGCTCCTGTGCTGGGCCAGCTGCCAAGTCCAACACGAGGCCCCAGAGTAACACCAAGGCAGCGGTCAGCTCCGAGGCCTTCTGGGGGACCCCGTCCCCCGCTTCCGGCACCGGGAGGCCTGGCTGCCGCCAACCTCCAGCCCACGCTTCCTTACCCAGGAGTTTTGGGGCACACCGTCCTGGCAAAGCCCCTTCTGGACACCTCCCAGACCAAGGGGGACCCAGAGGCCCATCACCCTGACCGCCAGGCAGGTCCCCAGCGTGTCCCGGCTGCTCCTGGGGCTGATGCTACAGTTGCCCTCAGCCTGCAATGGCCCCTGCCCTGTGCAACGTCTGCAGGCCAAATGCCCAGGCGTGTGCCAGGCCCGCGCCGCCCACTATCCTGAGACCAAGGACCAGGACACAGTCACTCTCCTACAGCCAAGGTCAAGGGTGAGAAATGCCCCTCCAAGGATGAACCCCTCCACCGTCCCTTGGAAAGTCATGATCTGTCCCTACACCTGGAGCCTCTCCTCTTCCGCCTCAGAGCGACACTGGTCACCCCACTCTCCTTCGGGACCGCACAGGTCCCAACTAGCACCCTAAGAGGTTCGTCACCAGCAGGTCCAAGTCCAGAGTCCTCCAGGGCCCGAGTCCTGAAGGCCCCAAGGCAGGGCAGTGCCGGTCATGCCAGACGTCTCCACTGCACGCGCCAAGGAACTCATGAGACCACCAAACCAATGCCACGGAGCTGCAGCGTGGAGCAGGCTGGATGCACAGGGGACAGCGGACCCCACGGGGAGGAGCCGCAGTGGACGGCAAGGCGGGCCCCCTCTGCTCGGCCTCCGTCTCTCCTCTGCCAGGCAGATCACACAGAAACCTTCCCGAAGCTCTTCTCCCACTAGCCCCCCTTATCCCATCGCTCAGGGACCCCCTGTACTGGCAGGAAGAGTCCTAACACACCTGCCGCCCAGGGGCAGCCCCATGGCACCCCCATGAGGCGCCGTTTCCGCCACCCCAGTGCTGCCCAACCCGGCAGCTGGGCTAAGTGTTTATAAGAGGCCGGTCCTGCCAGGCGATGGCTGCTTTGGGGTCACAGTCCCTCCCAGCAACTCTGGAATTCTCTAGAAGACGCCGGCTCCCCGCCTCTGGGCTCCCAAGTGGCTATCTTCAGGTGGCCACAGAGGGGGTCACTCATGGTCAAACCAGGACACTGCAAACGAGGGCGGGAAACCCAGGAGGGCCGCCCATCCCCCCCTGGGGGAGGCAGAGACAGGCATCTGATGCCGAAACATGGCGGGACGCCACAGTCCAGGCCTTGACCGAGTCTGACTCAGACTTGCTGGTTGTCCTTCAATGAGGAAGCTCAGGCTGTTCCCCAGGGGCTGCTGTGTCCCTCAGGTCAGGACATGCGGTGGCCTGGAACCATGCCCAGGTGAGGCCTAAGGCAGTCACAAAAGCCGCCCAGACCCGGGGGGTGGGGGGCACATGGCCTCCCAGGTTCTCACCGACTCCAAGAAGAACCGGCCTCCAGCCACGAGTCCTGCTCCAGGGTCCCGGCTGGACGTCAGGCCCAGGGCCTCCCTCCTGGAAGGACCTGTCACGTGGGCCTCGCTGGACCCTTGGACACAGTGTGGGCGGCTGGAAGGCTTGAGGCGAAGGCCACAAGGCACAGGATAGAAAAGGGATGGGCTGCGGCCAAGCGAGGGTCGCTACTGAAGCAACATGGGCGGAGCGAGTGGACACTAGTAGCGGGTGAGCCTCTCGTGGCCAGCAAATGGGGTCCAGTGCCCCCCCCGGCCTGCCACGGCCAAGGCATGGATGCCAGGAAGCCTGATGGAATTCTCCAGACTTCCAGATCCAATCAGCCTTGGCAGGCAGGTACCCGCTGACCCCATGTCCTGCCACCATCGGCCACAGGTGGGCATGAGTGGCATTGCTAGCGGGTCCCCCTCCCGGAAGGCCCCCGCTTTCCAGCCGCGGTAGAGGGACACACTGGGCTGAGATTCCTCCACAGAAGGACGAGCCCTTGGAATGTGGAATGGCCGCTGGCCGACTTTGGTCACAGTTGGTGAGCAGCTGTGGACAGGGTGACCCAGGTAGGCATCGTACCACCTGCCTGGGCAGAACTGGCTTCCTTCTGGCTGGCTGGAATCCTCAGTGAGACAAAGGCGCCCACACACGGGCACACAGTACCGTCCGTGAGCTGGGCAGGCTGGGAGGGTCAGCCTGGATGCCCAAGGGGCAGCGGGAACTCTGGAGTGGCTGGGTGGGGAGCAAGAAAGGAGAGCATGCAGCGGGCACAGCTGGCACATCAGGAGAGAAAGAGCAGGGCACAGCTGGCACAACAGGGCAGAGAGAGCAAGGTGCATGAATGAGCAGGGCAGGGAGGGCTCTGAGCCAGGAGGGCAGAAGGGCTATCTGCAGACTGGACCATGGTGTCCCTTGGACGCCTGGCAGCGGCAGAGTGGAGCTGCCCCAGGGGCCGCCCAATGCTACCTGGGTGATGGGGGATCCCTACAGGTTTCGGGCTCTCCGGGGCAGGGTTGGAGCTGGAGTGGTCCCGCTGGAGGCTGGATGCACGGGGCAGGGTCCCGGGCTGGGGGCGGCCGGTGGGCGACAGAGCATCTGCCGCTCCCGGGCTGCCCTGTTGGACGCCGAGGTCTTCCGGATGTGGGCACGCCGGCCGTGCCGCAGCGGCGACTTGTAGGTTCTGCGGAGCTCGGCCAGGAAGCCCTGGTAGTTGTTTCGCAGAGGGCTGTCGGGCTGCATGTGTGGGATGGCCCACTTCTCGGCCTCCCCGGTCAGGCGGGACACGAGGAAGGCCACGCGCTCCGCCTCCCCGGGGAAGCGAGAGGCCTGGAAGATCATGAACCGGTCCATCTGCATCAGGAAATCAGCCAACTGCCCGGGGTCTCCCGAGAAGGGCTCAGGCAGCGAGGTGGGCGGCGTGGTCAGCGGCCGGCTTCCGCTGGAGGTGATGGCCGAGATGGGCGGCGTGATCTGCAGCGCGCCGGGGATGCGCGCCCGGGTGCGCAGCAGGGTCAGCTCCGCCATGACGCTCTCCAGCATGTTGGTGAGGTTGGCCTTCTCCGCCCGCAGCGTGGACGCCTCGCGCCTCAGCGCCGAGTTGGTGAGGCGCAGGGAGGTCAACGTGTCCATCACGTTGTCCATCTGGGCGCCGGACGAGGCTGCCGGGGCCGCACTTTCCGCTTTGGAGGGCTGAGGTTGGACCATGCTGGCTGAAGTCGGGCCCGGACCTTGGGTGGGCGGCAGGGAGCAGGCGTGCCCAGGCTGAGGTCGAGGGCAGGGTGGGCTGCGGGTCCCGACCGATGCAGCCAGACCTGGGCCCTCCGTCCCGATCCCCACGCGGCTCCTTCCTTCGGGCCTCGCGGGTCCTGGGCGCGGGGCACCAGCTGGACAGCAGAGAGAGCGGGGAGACCCTGTCACCGCGCAGGCTCCGCCCCCAGGGGTTCCCGATCCCACCTGCGCACGAACAAAGGGGACGCCGGGGGTCCCCGGGGTGGCGCGCCCCCCGTACCTGCGGACTCCGAGGTGTCCTCCGCCACTCGCTCCACCGCCCAAGATGGCCCGGCCAGTGAGTCACCGCCCCGATCGCCGGAACTGCTTCCCGGTCAGCGCAGCGGCGAGCGCGGCGCGGGGGTCGCGGGCGGCGCGGAGGTCTCGGGGGTCGCGGCGCGGGGCGCTCACCGCGCGACCTTTATGCACGCGTGGCTGGCGTGGACACCGGAGCACAGACGGCGGCGCGGAGGGGCAGAACTGCTGGTCGTCACGGAAACCAGCCCGGAGCACGCCGAGGCCTGGCCCCGCCCCGGAAGTGACGTGCATGCCTCACGGGCGCGTTTACCCCGCTGCGTCAGCAGCCAATGAGCGATCCATGTGGTTTCTCCGGCTATTCTCCCTTTTGCTTCTTCCCAGAATCCCTTGCGAAGCTCGCAGGTGTTGCGATTGTTTTTTTAAGTGCGGTTGACTGTGTTTTTCTAGAACTCGGGTGGCGGCCGGGTGCAGTGTAGCCACCGTGGCAAATCTGTAGACTTCTAAAACTGTTTATTTCACCTCGCGTCCTTCTGTCTAGATATAGAAAGCCAAACTGTCAATATGTCACCAGACATTGGCTTATGTACCTTAGGAACTGTGTGTGTGTGTATGTGTGCACGTGTGTTCCTCTGCATACAGGTGTGCATGCAAGTACACACGTGTGCATGTATGTTACATATTCGTGTGGACATGTGGAGGCCACCTCGTTTTTCTTTTGAAACAGAGCTTCTCCGTGGGACCTGGTGTCCTCTGATTGGGCCCAGCTGACTGTCCGGCAAGCCTGGGGAGCCTTTTATCTCTGCCTCTCCAGCACTGGGGTTACATGGGGTTACCTGGGTTCTGGGGATCAAACTCAGGTCCCCACACTTGTACAGCAAGCACCTGACTGGCTGAGCCCTTAGAAGCTATGTTCGCGTCAGGTGGACTCGAGATTCCCCCATTGCAGGGAGTACAGAGCTTGCTTGTCTGATGGTGCCTAGGGCTCTGTTGAACTCCTGCATGCCTGTTGGAATACATCTCCATTGTCACAGTTAGACGCAGGTGTCATCTTGATGGTTGAGGGTTTGCGCTCTGGGCACATTTGTAGAGAATTAGTAGTTGAGTTAAGTTCAGAGCCAACCTGCAGGAGATGTCTAGTGGATGAGGAAGGCCCAGCCCATGGTGTGTGGGACTAGTCTCCGGCCAGGTGAATAAAATGGAGGGAACTGTTTGAATGGAGGCAGGCATCCTTGTGTACACTTGGCCAGACATGCTGGTCTGGCAAGTAAGGGTCGTTCCTCTCTCAGCTGTTACGTGGAGATGGTGCAGCCACTTCCCTCGTCCTTTGCTGATGACGCATGCTCTCCTGTCAACTGGACTAAGAACGTAACTGGAGAATCGTAAGAGAATAAATCCCGTGTTCCCTTAAGCAAGTGTCATGATTTTATCAGCAATAAACAGGCAAACTGCAACATCCATCTTATTTCCAATGCCAATATATGAACCATACTTCGTATGTGTCCCAGCGCCTCCCTCTACCTGAGCCCCAAGGCGGATGCTCAGAAGTGAACCTTTCACAGGAAGGGCAAGATGAGAGAGATGGGGAGATGGGAGATGGGTGCCTTTCTGGTTGCACCCGGCGGAGCTTGTCATGGTTTGACATGTGTCCCCCACAGTCCCATGTGTTTGGGGAGCTCATGGCGCTTTGAGAGGTGGGGTCTTGCTGGAGGAAGGCGGTGGGCCTTGAGGTGGGTTAGTCCCACCCACTTCCAGGAGAGGTCTGCTCTTGCAGCAGGCAGCCTCCAAGATGTCTGCAGTGACATAGCCGCCTCCAGCTTCTGCCGCCAGCCATGCCGCCTCCGCCGTGAAAGGCCATGTCACCCCTCTGGAACCATAAGCTGGATACATCTCCCTTTCTCTGCTGGATTTGGGTGTCTCTCACAGCGACCCACAGTAACTAAAACAGAGCTGCACTCTGTGGTCAGGAGGGGCTGGGCTGCAGCAACTCCTGGGGGCCACGGCGGGTCACAGGTCACAGGCGGGCCTGGCATGAGCCCGACTCACCCAGCCCACGGCTGGCACTCCAAGCAGGGAACCAAGGGGAGGGCGTGCCCACCAGCAGAAGATACCTGTGTTCCACTGCGCCACGTTGCATTTTGTAACTGGCTGGAAGCTTCTAGAGCGTAAAGCAAGGGAGGACAGGAGGAGGACAGCGAGTTCTTAAACTGCTCCTGTGAATGTTCCCAAAGCCCACGGAGCCGGACACCGCGGTCACCTTGCCGGGCCAGTGACTTTCATGCCCGGATCAGTTCGTACTGAGCTGGCTCCTCTCCCACGCACCTTAGCACTCCTGGGAATCCTCAGGCCCCGGTTGCTGCGTACAGGCGGGTGGGCTGGGGGTGTAAAGGGGGGAGGGGTGTGTGAGGGGGGGCGCGGGGGGCCGGGGCCGGGGGTGGGGTGGGCATCAAGGCTGCAGATCCAAATGCTGCAGTTCACAGTGCAAGTCTGAAGTGCCCAGGTGGGCCGCACATGCGCCCTCACGTCAGGAACGCTGGAGCTATCAGAAGGAACACCCTGATTTCTGTTTTGCGTATTTCGGACGGGTTGTGAGTAGAGGAAGGTGAAAACCCAACAACTTTGGTTCTGAGACCGAGCATCACGCAGTCTCGGCTGGCAGCAGGCTGGCGACGTAGCAAGGATCCCCTGCTGCCTCCTCCCAAGTGCTGGGCTACAGGCACATTTTACCACCCCTGGGACTGAACCCAGGACCTCATACATGTTAGGTGAACACTCTACCAAAGAGGTACGCCAACTACCCCCTGTATCTAACTGGATACAGGTGTCCACTTGACCTTTGGAGACTGAGCCTTTAAGCGCATTTGTGAAGAATTGGTATTAAGGCAGCCCCTGAGCAAGCCTGTGGGAGCCGGTCTAGTCCTTGAGGGAAGATCCCACCCATGTGTGGGAACATTCCCTGGGCAGGAGATAAGAGAGAGAGTTGGCTCAGTAGCTTAGCGTATGTTGGCGCGTTGGCACGTTGGCCGATGAGAAGGGCCGCCTGTGGCTATGGTGTGGCCAGTTCCCTAGTGTTGCTGCGACTCTCCCGCCAAGCCAGAGTATGAACTGAGGCCAGAATTTAAGCATAAACCCCTTTGTTCCCCCAAGTTGTCTGGCCATGTATTTACCAGCCACACAAAGACAAACTGCAGCGCCCTCCAAGCTGAAAGAAGTTCTAAAAATAGCCAAGCAAAGGGCGTTTGGGTTCAGGTCGAGCAGCGGCCGTGACTCGGGCTGTAGCCAGAAGAACAGCGGCCCGAACACAAAGCACGGAAGAGACACACTGTGCTCAGGAACAAGCTGAGCCTTCCTGGGGTACAGGCCGCCAAGTGCTGGGTCACCGCGCGTGACGGGACCTCGAGGGCAGAGCAGAGCCCGGCTTGCTTTGGAAGCCAGGACTGGAGAGCAGTGACCTGAGCAGGACGATGTCCGTGGCCCCACGTGACCCCCGTGAGTCCCTGGATCCCCAGCCTCCCATACACATGCAAGACCCCGAAACGCAGCAGGCTGTCGAGGGAGCTCGGGATGGGGTGGCATGTTACCTCTTCACCCCAGACTCGGGTCTGCAAAGCCGGCCATCTAGACGGGCTGAGAGCCCAAAGCTGCTGCCTTCGGCCAGTGGAGGAGGCCCGAGGCTGCTTGGAAAGATGGACTACTTAGACCATTACCCGTCCACCCCCCTCAAATTCATCTCTGTCTTCTATGCCATTCCACCACAGTCTCTCTGCTTCCACAGCAAATGACGCACTGAATCCAAAGTCCCGTGGAAATCAGCCAGGCATAGCTGGGGGCCCCCTACCATGGAAAGAGCCTGGGGCAGGATGGGGTTGGACCGGCACTATAGACATCCTCGGAGGGTGCGTTCTGTAGACATCCGTGGTGGTCTCCTGCTTGCTCAGTCAGATCCCCAAGCTCACACACACAAAACCAACTGGAAACAGATCAAAGACATGAGTGTAACAGCCAAGGCTGTGAGACTCAGAAGCACACACAGGCTTCGTGGCCATCACTACAGCAGGTGCTTCTTAGGTACACACAAAGTACTGAGTACTTTGTACCAAAGTACTTGTACTTAGTACCAAAGTAAAGTGATCAGAAGAAAAGCAGATAAATCAGACTCCACCAAAATGAAGAAGTTACCTTTGGAAGGACACTAGTCCCAGAATAAAAACACCCGGCCCACAGAGCAGGAAGAAAGAGTCCCAAGTTACCTGACGAGGGTCTCGTATGTAAACTATGTAAAGGACTAACGGTGTGATATTTAAAAACATGACCCAAAGATTTGAATATTCATTTCCTAAAGAAGATATGCTAATGACCAAGAAGCGCGTGAAAAGATTCTGGACCTCGGCTGGGGGGGTTGAGATCCCAACCCTTGGGAGACTGGGGGGGGTCAGAAGTTCAAGACCTGCCTGAGCTTGTAAAAGACTCAGTGTCAAACAAACAGGAGCCGGTTCAGCATCATTAGATGTCAGGAAAATTAGATCAACACCACACGGGAAGATCATGTCATGCACTTGCGCGCGCACACACACACACACACACACACACACACACACACACACACATGCATGATATTGCTTCAGTGTAAAGACAGGAGGGAGATGGCTCAGGAGCCATAGAAATGATCTAGAAGCTCAAAAGTATGGCGCTGTCACGTTACCACCCCACTTCTGCCCCAGGAGTGTGAAGGAAAACTCGCACCTGCGTGGAAGTGTGTGCACGGATGTTCGTGCAAGCATCTTTCTCCACCCTAGAGGCGCAGCGGCTGAATGAATAAACTTGTCACACAGACCAAGGTCCCTCAGCCACGGCACAGGAATGCGCACGGACGGGTCCTGAAGCTCGGGGCTCCGTCTGCCAAGGCAAGAGGCTGCGGATGGTGAAGCTTTATTACAAGATGCCCAGAGACAAGAAGATCAGTCAGTGCCAGGGCCTGGGAGGAGGAGGAGGAGGCAGGAGGAGAGAGGAGCGGGCTGCCTTCTGTGGTGGCGAAATGTTTAATGGCCGCACATGGAGACGCCACAAGCTGCTCCCTGGAGATTTTTATGAGGGCGAATCACAGATCTCTAATTTTATGTGTTTATTTGGGGAGGTGTACGCGACACCGGGACCCGTGAAGGAGGTGGGAGGGCAGCTGGTGGAAGTCCATTTTCACCCTCCCACCGTGTGGGTTCTGGGATCGACTCGGGCTGCCAGACCTGGTGGCAAGTCCCTTTACCTGCTGAGCCGTCTTGCCAGTCCTCGGACTGGCATTAAAATAATGCTTGTCTCTTTGTGTCAAAAGTCGCCCAAAAATTAGGGTTGGAGGGAAACTTCTGCAGGTCGGTAAGAAGTAGCTACAAAATCCTGAACGGTGCTGGCCACGGAACGGCTGGAGACGACACTTCTCTGCCGAGATCCGGCAGGCAATGGTGTCCACACACGCCACTTATCCGTACCGTGTCAATGGCTCTGGCCTACACCGGAAGGTGCAAAAAGCCAATGAAAGACACGCGGGTTGGAAGGTAAGAAATCAACACGTCTTCATTTGCACAGACACAACTGTAGGAGAATCATAAAAGGATTTACAAAGCATAGCAAACAATCCTGCAGCCGAACTGAATCCAGGCAGGTGGACAGTCACGGCTGTTACTGCGGTCACCTAAACAGAGGCGTCACCACAGTTATCTGCATCAACGTTCCCTAGCGGAGTGGGACGGGGCTCCTGAGACCCTCTCCCCTCCCTGGAGACCTTGAGGCAGCCATTGGGTGTGGGGGAAGGGAGACATTTTTTTCAGTGGTGTAGCCACTGATAAGTTGTCCTGTTCCTTATCAGTAACTTCTCATCCACGCGCCTATTAGTAAGTGATCTAGTCAAGCTCATCGATGCACATGTGCGCACACACGCACATCAAGTAAAAGAAACACTGAAAAATCAATACTGAGCTGGAGAGATGGCTCACTAACTACAGTGCTTGCCATGCAAGCAAAAAGCCCTGAATTCAAATCCCCAGATTCCACATAATAGATGGGTGTGGCAGCACACCTGTCATTCTGGCTCCTGAGGGTGGAGCCTGGGAATCCCCAGAGCAAGCTGCCTAGCCACTGGGTTTGATTATAGACGCAGGCTTAGAAGAATAAGGAGGAAGAGTAATTGAGGATGCTTCCTGATATCAGTCTTGGGTCTCCACATGCATGCACCCCATGCCCACATACACAAGAAATGCAGGATGAAAAAGGTCAATTTTATTTATGTATATATGTGTATATACATATATATGTGTATATATATATGTGTGTATATATACACATATATATGTATTGAATATGTGGAAAGGAAAAAAATAAAAGTATGATGGTCATTTAATAGCCAGTTGAAAAACACCTCAGGATGAATCAAACAAGATGTGAGCGGTTTGCTCATGTGGAATGTTCTCACATGAATACAATCAAATTCTCATGGGAGGCCACAGAAGTGGGGGCACTCATGGATGGGAGTCAGCACAGTAGCTATCGCCGCCCAAAACCTACATAAGGCTTGCAGCCACCTGGGAGTCCAGGCAAGACTGCGTGAATGCAGAGCAGGTTTTTTTCAGATGTATACAGAAGGACCCAGCGAGAATGGCGGAGGCCAAAACCAAATCGACTAGCCATGTACGTCAGGGCCACGCCACACGGCTACACACAAGGGCACCCCCCAACATCAGCGAGGTGCGGATGAGATTAGCCAGAGGGAAAACCCAGAAATGGAGCCGTACCACGCTGGAGCAACCCGAATCCTGGATCAGAAGCATCTGCCTTCACCCTCGGCGCCTCCTAAGAACAATTTGCAAATGGGTCACAGAGTTAAATTTAAAACTAAGAAGCTATAGGCACTAGATAGACCATATGCAGAATAATCCTTCCGATGTCGTTCTACACAAGGAATTCTTACACTCAGCGCCAAAGCCCAGTCCAAGACGGGAAAAATGATCATTTGGATTCACCACAATCGGAAACTCCTGCTTTGTGGAAGGGGATGTGCTGGGCGTTGCATGGTTGTGACCCGGCACGTGGGAGGCGCACAGGGGAGGACCTGAGTTCAAGGCCAGGCTGAGCTACATAAGAGTCTGTCCTGAAGAAGGGGATGGGGGTGAAGGATGTTGAACCCACAGAAATAGTCACAAGGCATGTGTCCTGCCCAGAAGCTTCTAGAACGCACACAGAATTCTTTTTCTTTTAGTATTTTTTAATATTTATTTATTTATTATATGTGCGTCTGTGTATGTATGTGGTTGGCCAAGATGGAAAACTGGTGATCTCAAGTGCTGGCGAGGAGCAGAGACCCTGGCGCATCGTTGGGGAGAGCGTGGGGTGGTCTGGCCACTCTGCAGGAGTGGGGTGAGCTGCCAATGAAGTGAGCGTGCACGGTGGGAGAGTTCAGAACTAAGTGCTGTTCACAAAGCAAGCATGCAGCCCACATGGCAGCCTTGCATTCATCCCAGACACGTGAAAATATGTGCGTATGCATGCACACATGCCACAACACATGCTACACATACACCATACATACATATACCACACACACCTGTATGCCATACACACATGCCACATACATGCATACACACATATACCACATACACCATGCACATATATGCACACATACACACCACACAACACATATGCACACATACACACCACACAACACATATGCCACATACACACATATGCACATATACCTACCATACACCTGCACATCACATACATATGCACACCATACACATACACAATTCACACATACACCACCCTGCACACATAACACATACCACACACACACACACAAGAATAGTGTGCAAGGATTTCTAGCAGCTTCGCTCCTGATGGCGCTGGGCAGAGCTGCACCCCAAGCAGCCAGCACTTTGCAGAAGCCATGCTGGGATTAAAGCTCGAAGCGTCCCCGGCAGGACTCATCATCCATCTCCCCGTCTCTGCCCTCACTTTTGTGGACCTGGGTTTTAATCCCCGTTGTTGATGTTCTGGATAATTACCACACACTGAAGCTTCCGAGCCCCAAATTCTTGGCAATCAGGTGCTGGATGCCCTGGCTGAGGATTTCCAGTGGATCCGAGCACCTCACACAGGACTCAGAGTCCCCTTTCCAAATAGTCCTGGCCCACACAGGACGCCACACACACATTCACACATGCGCGCGCGCACACACACACACACACACACACAGACTCACACACACATCCACACACACACATCCACTCACACACGCATCCACACACATACACATGCACACACACGCACAGACTCACACATGCGCACGCACACACATACAACTCACGCACACATCCACACACACGCATACACATGCACACACACGCACAGACTTACACATGCACACACACACAACTCACACATGCACACATACATAGACTCACACACACATCCACACAGACTCACACGCATCCACATACTCTCACACATGCACACACACACATATGCACACACGCACACACAGACACACACAGGAAATGCTTGGACCCCACTTTCTCCAGCTGTCCTGAGGCAGGCACCCCACAGTGCACCCTACACTTCTGCTTGGAGCCCTAGGCTGTCAGCACCAGCTCACCTGCCAATCACGAGCTCTGCCCTGAGCCGCCCGGCAACATCTTGTTCCGCAGGCTTCTGACTTCCGTGAAAACATGGCCTGTTGTCAGATGTGGTTGTGACCATTGGTTACCAAGCCCTCTGTATTTCCTGGATCGACTGTGACATGTGCTTTCTGTCTGATCCCAGACAGGCGCCAGTCCCTTTGGAAAATGGCATGAACAGGTAAAGGCCAGAATAGGCGTGAACAGAAGTCCTGCTAACCCCTGCCCCCAAATCATGAACACACCTCCTAGGAAAACTAGGAATGCTCCGTGAGGGGTGTGAGTGCTCCCTGGGGTGTGAGTGCTCCCTGGGGTGTGAGTGCTCCCTGGGGTGTGAGTGCTCCCTGGGGTGTGTGAGTGCTCCCTGGGGCGTGTGTGCTCCCTGGGGTGTGAGAGCTCCCTGGGGCGTGTGTGCTCCCTGGGATGTGTGAGTGCTCCCTGGGGTGTGAGTGCTCCCTGGGGTATGAGTACTCCTGGGGCGTGAGAGCTCCCTGGGGCGTGTGTGCTCCCTGGGGCGTGTGTGCTCCCTGGGGTGTGAGAGCTCCCTGGGGCGTGTGTGCTCCCTGGGATGTGTGAGTGCTCCCTGGGGTGTGAGTGCTCCCTGGGGTATGAGTACTCCTGGGGCGTGAGAGCTCCCTGGGGCGTGTGTGCTCCCTGGGGCGTGTGTGCTCCCTGGGGTGTGAGTACTCCTGGGGCGTGAGAGCTCCCTGGGGCGTGTGTGCTCCCTGGGGCGTGTGTGCTCCCTGGGGTGTGAGTGCTCCTGGGGTGTGTGAGTGCACCCTGGGGTGTGTGAGTGCTCCCTGGGGTGTGCATGTGCTCCCTGGGGTGTGTGAGTGCTCCCTGGGGCGTGAGAGCTCCCTGGGGTGTGAGTGCTCCCTGGGGTGTGTGAATGCTCCCTGGGGTGTGAGTGCTCCTGGGGCGTGAGTGCTCCCTGGGGTGTGAGCGCTCCCTGGGGCGTGTGTGCTCCCTGGGGTGTGAGTGCTCCCTGGGGTGTGAGCGCTCCCTGGGGTGTGAGTGCTCCCTGGGGTGTGAGTGCTCCTGGGGTTCTGCTCAGTCACAAGCCCTAGAAACAACCCAACTGTCCATCAGCACTTGGTTGGAAAAGTAAAGCGGAATAGTATACAGCAGTAGTTCTCATTGCGCGTAGATCAGACTCTCCCTCGCTCCGACTTAACAGGTCTGGGGTGGACTCAAGAGTCTGGGGGTCACCCAGAGCCTAGCTGTTGCTGTTTTGGGACGATTGCCTGGAGAGTGAGCACAGTGGGGACACAGTAGAGGAGGGGACAGCGGGGACACAGTAGAGGAGGGAACAGCGGGGACAAAGTAGAGGAGGGGACAGCGGGGACAAGGTAGAGGAGGGGACACCGGGGACAAGGTAGAGGAGGGGACAGCGGGGACAAGGTAGAGGAGGGATGGGGGGACATGGTAGAGGAGGGGACAGTGGGGACAAGGTAGAGGAGGGGACAGCAGGGACAAGGTAGGGGGGACAGCAGGGACAAGGTAGAGGAGGGGACAGCGGGGACATGGTAGAGGAGGGGACAGCGGGGACAAGGTAGAGGAGGGGACAGTGGGGACACGGTAGAGGAGGGGACAGCGGGGACAAGGTAGGGGGACAGCGGGGACAAGGTAGAGGAGGGGACAGCAGGGACAAGGTAGAGGAGGGGACAGTGGGGACAAGGTAGAGAAGGGGACAGGGGGACAAGGTAGAGGAGGGGACAGTGGGGACACAGTAGAGGAGGGGACAGCGGGGACAAGGTAGGGGGGACAGCGGGGACAAGGTAGAGGAGGGGACAGCGGGAACAAGGTAGAGGAGGGGACAGCGGGGACAAGGTAGAGGAGGGGACAGCGGGGACAAGGTAGAGGAGGGATGGGGGGACGATAGACACCATAGCGAGTCTCCAACACTGGGAGGGAAGATGGCGCCCAGCAGTCGGGAGATTTCTATCTCTGTGTGGAGTTCAGGGGCAAAGACCACTTCATTGCTTCAGGGGATGGAGGAGGGAGAAGAGAGAGAGAAGCAGAAGAGGAGGAGGAGGGAGGAGAAGGGTAGAGGGAAGACAGGAAGAAGGGAAGGAGGGAGAAGGGGAAGGAGCAGGGAGGAAGAGGGGAAGGACGGGAAGGAGGAACAAGGAGGAAGAGGAAGAGGGAGAACAGAAGGAAGGGGAAGGAGGAGGAGAAGGACAGAAAGAGGGGGAGAAGGAGAAACAAGAGGGGTGAGCAGGATGCCCCAGATTGACCCCCAAACTCAGAGCCCACGTAAAGGTAAAAGCAGCTACACAAAGCTGTCCACTGAGCCCACACGGACACCTCAGAAGTGAACACACACGCATTGCGTGCCACGCAGTCAACAGCAGCAGTAAGAAGGAGCATCGGGCAGGGGCATCAGGGAGGGGGATGCCAGGAGGGGCATCGGGCAGGAGGGACGTCAGGCAGGGGGCATCGGGCAGGGGGACGTCAGGCAGGGGCATCGGGCAGGGGGGAAGTCAGGCAGGGGCATGGGCAGGGGGACGTCAGGGAGGGGGATCAGGCAGGCATCGGCAGGGGATCAGGCAGGGGGCATCGGGCAGGGGGGATGTCAGGCAGGGGGCATCGGGCAGGGGGGATGTCAGGCAGGGGGCACGGCAGGGGGATGCCAGGCAGGGGCATCAGGGAGGGGGATGTCAGGCAGGGGGGCATCGGGCAGGAGGTGTCAGGCAGAGGCACACACCTGGGCTCCTGGACGGCCTGGGAGACAGGTGGGGTTACCCAGATGTTTTCTCAGCAACCTTGCAGACACCACACAGTTCTTCGCGCTCTCCACACCTGCCTGTGTGGGCACCATGCTCAACAGATGCCTTGTAGAAGAAAGAGAGGGTGAGGATCGAGACTACGGTTGGAGGACAGACTAGGCAGCACGAGCTGCTGTGGGCCCGAGACCCCGCTTGAGGGGGGAGAAGTTAAACTGCCCACGGGCTGGACCCCTGCAGAAGGGAAACTGACATGAAAGAGGGCGGGACTCCAGAATGGGCGAGCAACCTCAGTAGGAGAAGGATCTGGAAGTAAGAGCCGACTTTCTTGGCAAAGGTGGGCAGATGCTGGTGGAAGGGGCGTGACCAAAGTGCTGGGGACCTCCCTCCCCCCACCCTCCGCCTCTCGATCACACTTTTGTCCTGTGGAGCAGGCACCGTGCCACAGGTGGGACCTTTGTCCAAAATATGGGGACCAGAGGGAGTCGGGATTTCAGATGTTTGGATTTTTGAGCGCGTGAGCGTGCGCGGCAGCACAGTCTGTCACTTTCCTCTTGGCCGCGGCTCTCCCGTGGGACGCAATCGCCGGGCACTGGGATCTGCCATGGGGATTCGGCAGCTGCTTCACAGCTCTCCCTCCGCCCTGATCCGCCTTCTCTCGGTGGGCATCCCGGGCTGGTCGGTCCCTGAGCAGCTTCCTCAGAACCACCCAAAGGAGCCCCTGTCTGCTTTGACCGAAGGTCTGGCGTCACCCGGGACAGCTCCAGAAGCCGGATGGAAACGATTTGCCCCTTCCATGCTTGAAGACATCTCCCTCTTATCATCTCCAGAGCCTGGTGAGGAGGAGGAGGCTGTTCTCCCTGGCTGCGTGTTTCCTCTGGAGCCGTTGGTATGAGTTTTGTGGGGTCCTCCTTCTCCGGTTGGTCTTCTGCCCCATACAAAGCGCTTGTCGCCTCCTTGTGAGCCCGGCTGGGCCAAGTGTCTGTCCTGCCTCAAAGCTCCAAACTCTGCCCTCACCCAGCCTTACCCTGGGGTCATCTGTGTCCCCACCAGAGAAAACTCTCATCCCCTCCTGGCCCCTGGCCCCTGGGGTCTTCCTTCTCTCTCTAGGCTCTTTGGGTGAAGGAAACTGCTCTGGGCATCAGCTGGAGAGGTGGGGGGTATGGGAGACAGAATGGGGGGGACTTCCCGTGCCCACCCGCGGTAATCCTTTTAAATAAGCCTCTGCTTCCAAAGCTGCCCACTTCTTTGCCAGCAGAAAGCCCGGTGTGGAGGGAGGGCTGCGCCCACGCCTGGCACAGAGCCTCTGTCCACAGGGGGTCCTTGTCCCCCTTTCCTGGTAAGGCACCTGCTGCTCAGCTTTCTGGAGGATTCCCTGGGGAAGGCCCAGGTTTCTCAGACCGGGCCCCCAAGTTCCCACACACTTGTTCAGGGTTGTGCTGGGGTAACAACTTCCAACCCTCTGTCTTTCCTCCCCCTTTCTGTCTTGTTTCTGCGACCCCCTCGCTTCCTGGCTTTGTGTGTCTGATTTGCGTCTTTGGAAACGCGGCCATCACCCTGGTTCACAGAGGGAAGCAGCGTGCGCGTCACACACGTTGTGTTGTGTTGTGTTGTTGTCGCTGCTGCTGTTGAGGCCTGAGGTTCGTGGGGATCCTCCTGCCTCCCCATCTTTGACGACCTCATTCCTTCCTCCTGCTGAGTCAGTTTCATATTTTCAAGACACAATGTTTCGAAGTGCTTCTGCCGCTGGATAAAATGGAAAATGGATCTTAGAGGTCAGTGTCTCGGTGCTGTGAGAAGAGACGCAGACCCCGGCCGCTGAAGGGAGAGAGGGCTGATCCTCTGGGGACAGCACCCAGGGTGGCAAGAAATGCACGGCAGGAGCCTGCGGGTGGCTCGGTCACGCAGAGACCCAGCAGCGGGACGCAGGGCTGGGCTCGCAACCTTCCCACACCCATCATCACCCTCCTCCCCACTTCCCTCCCCTGGGGACAAAGCTTTGCAACACATGAGCCCCTGGGGCGCGGCATTTCACATTCAGTCACCACAGGGACCAACTGTCCATTTCCCCCCAGAACCCAGTGGGGTCCTAGAATACAGGGGATTTTAAAATGTGGTCCCAGAGGGTAGGGGTGTAAATTTGTGCAGAGTGCAGCGTGCCTAGTGAGCACAAGGCCCTGAACATCTTTTTAAAAACTGAGATGGGGGCTGTCACCCTCAGGGTGCAGAGGTCAGAGGTCAGAGGGCATGACCCCAGCCCGCTAACACCTGTTCATCCTCCTCTCCTCAGCCAACCCGTGGACATCGAAGGGACCACACCATCTGAGGTGGGACCTAAATGTGCACCCAATTTTGCCTTAAAGATTTTTAAAGAGACAGGATGGGGAAAGTCAGCCATCCCCTCCCTTCCTGCACTCCTGCGTCCCCCAGGAGAGCAACTGATTATCCACATGGAGATAAAGCCACATAGAGGTGCCTGCACACTGCTGCCCCTCCCTCTGCACGCTGCTGCCCCTCCCTCTGCACGCTGCTGGCCCCTCCCTCTGCACGCTGCTGGCCCCTCCCTCAGGCTTGCATTGGAAGCCATATCAACATTTGTATCAGTCAGCTAGAGCTGCAGTAACACTGTGTAACAACTATCAGCCCTAGAATGACATCATGTTTTCATCTCACAAGAAGGGTGGGTCCTAGTGCAGATAGGAGCCCCAAGTACGTGTTGGGAGGAAGGGAGGAAGGACTCTGGTTGGATGGAAGCCTAGAGTACAGCTACACAAACACACACACACACACACACACACACACACACACACACGCAAGTAGTCTTTGGCCTCCACTACACTCACATCCACTTGACCCCAAGCCAGAGCACTGGCCGGGATCCACCCGCTCAAAGTCAGACTGAGAGCCAGTGTACTGGAGGCTGAGAACTGTGGAGATGGGGGCTGGAAAGGAATGTTCTAGAAGGACAGGTCTGTCTCCACCATCACAGTCTTCTCTCAGTTGGAAATCTGAACCTGTTCTCGTCATCCGTTGCTTCACTTGCAACGCTCAGCACTTGCAGTCCCCCACCAGCCAGCTGTCCAGCTCTGTGCACCCCAGGTGGGACTTCTACAACTCGGTTCTGATACCACTTACCCCAAGTTAGCAGGACCCCGGGGTTAAGGGCAAAGTGCCAGGATACTGAAGACACTGGCTCCCTGAGTTGCCTGGATTTCTGTCCATCTTGGGATTCCCAGTTAGGGTTACCTCCAGTCCTCTCTCAGCTTCAGTGATATAAGAACCCCAAAAAGCCCTTCATATTTGTGCATTTTGTGAAGAAAACAGATGTACAGCCAGATGTGGAGGTGCCCAACGTGCTGGCTGGAGGGGCCCTGGACTGTGGTGGGCGGGTCCTCCTCACAGCTGGTAGGTTGTCTGTCAGCCAGCCAAGCTCCTGAGCTGTGCCCCTGGGACTGTGGAAAGGGTGGTCCCACCCCCTGCCCTCAGAGGCTCCCCCTTCTCACGGTGGCTTAGTCCTTCTGGGGACCAGCCCCCATCTGGGAGCCCCAGGAATTGGAGACGACCCTGTCACCTGAAGAATCATAAAGGCTTTGGGTTCATACCTAAAATGAGGATGAAAGATGTTTCTAGAACATTCAGGCCCAGGCAATCATGGAGGCTTTAAAAGCTGTAGTTAAAGCCAGGAACAAAAACCTGCTTTTCTTCCTATTCTTTCAGCCACAAAGTGGTCATAGGGGCTGTCAGCTACTGCTTAGCATGGCCTGTCCTAGTCACACACACACACACACACACACACACACACACACACACACACACACACACACACAATATGAACCTCGCCACCCCTTGGTAGACTCTATTTGACAGGCAGCCACCCCACGGTCGGCAGATCCTGCCAGCTCACTTCTGAGCTGCCACAAACAAAAGGCCCAAAGTTCCGGTGCGGGAGGGACCCGCGTGGTCGCTCTGCCGATGAGTGAGAGGCGGGCGACTTGCCAAAGCTCTCTGAATAGCTTCTAGAACATGAAAGGCCTGCAGCGGGCTGGGGAGCGACCCCCTCGGTTAGCGCAACTATCACTCGGCAGCCAGGCGGCCCTGGGCCAGTGGCCGCTGTCCAGGAGTGGACACTTGGCTGGCGCTGATAAGCGACCCAATTACAGAAAAGGAGTCGGAGCTGCCGCTCCCAGGCCACCCCCTTCTCCCCACTCAGGGCACCTGCCGCCCACACAGCCCACCCGCGGTGCGGAGGAGGAAGAAACACCCCAGGGCATTCAGGGAGCCATGGTGACTTGATCCAGCCCTGCCAAGGGCTGCAGACTCACTTCGTGGAGCTTCAAACTGGGGTGGGGGGTCCCCGAGAAGAAAACTGAGGCTTTGGGACGGGTCTGTGTGAACGGGGTGCACCGTGTCCAAGAGGGGCTGAGTCTTCTTTCAGACAGCGTCTCTCACACACCAGCCTGATACTCCCTGTGTACCGGGGATTCTCTAGACGGGGTACCCAGAGCACAAGCACACACCCCCGCCCAGTGCACCCAGGGCTACCCAGCCCTTCCTGCGTGCCAGGCAGGCACCCTGCCAGCTGAGCTGTGTCCCGCCCCTTAGCCTGGCAGAGTAAATTGTACTTGAGGCCTTGCTCTTCCTACATATATTGTTCTTCAACAACTAGGCAAAACATGGTTGCAGATAGCGCTAGATGGACGAGTGTTTGCCTCACGGGGTCAAGGCCCTGGGTTCCAACTCTAGTCCTGCAAAATGAACACGGATCTTCATTAACCTGGCACGGAAGGGGCTGCATGCCCTGAGGCTTTGTGGGGCGCGAGGCTCAGAGGGAAAGTACTGGGCGCTGGAGCCCCAGGGTGCTCGGCAGACACCCAGCTATTCGTTGGGACCCTTCATCCTGCCCCTGCCTCAGGTTCATACATTGAATCCAAAACCCCACGCGGTGGTCTTCCTGGTGTCCCAGGCCTGCGGGAGGGAGAACGGACCCTAGGGAGTCCCTGCAGATCAGATCTATTCACGTGACCCAAAACTTCAAATGGAAAGTTCTGGTGAATTAGGAGAGAAATGTATCGACATGGTCACCCTGGGAAGCTCAGCTTTGGGGCTCTGGCAAGGGCTCGGAATTCGGGACGGGAAGCCAGAGGAAGCATCGGCCGGAAGTCTGCCCAGGGGCCAGGAGAGGACTCAGCAGATGAAGTGCCTGCGTGCAAGGGAACTCCAGCAGCCCGCATGGAGGGCGGACAGAAGGGACTTCTGAAAGTTGTCCTCTGACCCCCACCCGCATGCCGTGGCGCGCATTCTTTCCTCCCTCCTGTCTTCAAATCAATGTTCTTCTAAAGAGTCCTCAGGGTCAGGCCGTCTTGCCGGAACCCGCCACTGTCTCAGGAGCGTCCTGGAGGCTTATGGCGTCCAGAGGTCACTGCTGCCCTGGGAGAAATGCCCCCTCGCCCCGCAGGACGTTTATCCCTGACCTCATCCCCGGAGCCCAAGGTGCGTCCCGCAGGCAAAGACAAGATGGCCCCCGGGGGGCAGGGAGAGGCCAGGGCGGTCAGAGCCGGTGACTCACAGCATCTCCTGCCTACCTCTCTTCAGCCTTGAAGGAGGAGAAGGGTCGGGCTAAGGGGAATACCCCCGGACAGGCCGCACTGTGCCAGTCACTCCTTACCAGGGGTCCTGGCGGAGTTGAAGGGCAGGAGGGCATCGATGCAGAGGGGGGTGGACAGCTGACCCTCACTGCGGCTCCCATGGCCCCTGCTCTCTGCCCCTGTGCCCTCCGCAAGCCGCGCACGCGCAGTTGGACTTCATCTGGCTCGCCCTGGAACCTGAGCGGAGAGACCCAGGGCTGGCTCGTGCTTCCTTTTCCAGAGGAACCGCGTCCTGAGGCGGCTCATCACACCCCTGCTGGTTTTTAAGTTGTTGTTTCTTTATTTTGAAAAAAAAAAAAAAAAAAAAAAAAAAAAAGACACCTTTGGGCCAGAGAGCGAGCTCATGGGCGAGCACCTCCTTACAAACTTGGTGGCCTGAGTTCAGTCCCTGGAGCTGGAAGAAAAGAGCCGACTCACCACCCGTGACGTGCATATCTGAATCTTTTCTCTTTTGCTTCTTCTCTTTCTCTCTCTCAATTAAAAAAAAATCTTTTTCTTAAGATGCTTTTAGTGTGAATGTGTCTGATCCCAGGTGTGGTGCGAATGTGTCTGATCCCAGGTGTGCTGTGAATGTGTCTGATCCCAGGTGTGGTGTGTGTCTGATCCCAGGTGTGGTGTGAATGTGTCTGATCCCAGGTGTGGTGCGAATGTGTCTGATCCCAGGTGTGCTGTGAATGTGTCTGATCCCAGGTGTGATGTGTGTCTGATCCCAGGTGTGGTGTGAATGTGTCTGATCCCAGGTGTGGTGCGAATGTGTGTGATCCCAGGTGTGGTGTGTGTGTGATCCCAGCCCCCAGGAGGCCGCAGCCAGGTATGTTGGGGTGTCTGCTGAGCACTTGCTGCATCCCTCTGGCTGGGTCTGACCACCTGAGCCAACAGTCCACATTTCAACCACGTCTCCACTCAAGTAGCGTCCCCTGGGGACACACTGCTCTCAACTCTTTCAAAGCCGTGTCCATCATCAGCCTGGTCTTGGCTTCAGCGTGTACCGGATGCTTTCCTCGCTCCACGCCACCCTGCCAAGCTCTCATCCATAGCGTCCGCTCTTAGCAAGAACTAGAAGTTTCCACATTGACACACGAATCGCACTCAAGCCCACGAGGAAGGAAGAGGCCCGGAGTGCAAAGATGGAGTCTGCGGGCCTCAGAGCAAAGCAATCGGGAGACAGCGAGATCTAGGAAGATTCCCAATGTGACCCTTAGGCCTCCACAAGCACACACACTCAAGTGCTCTGTTGTACACACGCCTGCGCACACACGCGACATGCACACACATGCACACATACACACACACACACACACACACACACACACACACACAGTGCCCCCAGCTGGAGATCAGCTGTTCCACACTGAAGCTGTGGGGTCTATTTCACCCACCACACACCTGGTCACCTCCTGGACCCCAGGGCCCAGGGCAGAAGCAGCATCACCAACCCACACAAGTCCTCCGACCCACAGATCTGCTGCCTGCTTCTCCCCCTGCAGGTGGTCCATCACCCTGCTGCATCCCTGGGGGGCCCCAGGACTCCACCTGGGTGGGGAGGACCAGGGCAGAGCTGCTGGACTGCCAACCAGCACGGCTTGTCTGCAAGATGAGCCGCCTCTCTGATCCCGGCACATCTGCCAAAGCGTTCATGGAGTTTTCCAGATCACTTTTCTCTCCAGGACACGCGCTGCGGCCCATGAAATGACAGCCGTCATCACGCCCCTGGCTGCACCCGTCACTCTGACATCTGCGGCCATCCTGTGGTCCGAGCGACGCGTCCTTTCGTGTCCTGGCATTGCTGCCGGCAGGTCGCTCCCTGCACCTCCAGTGGTCTCTGCAGCACAGGGCACCGTGTCCCTGTGGGCGGTGGCACAGACCTGGCTCTGGCCGGACCTGGTCTCCAGCGGCATGGTGTGGGCGAGCACATGCCGCCCGGGATTGCGTGATCGTGACCATAAGAATCGTCAGCACTAGGACACGCTCAGAAATGGAAAGTGCCAGGGCCAGGGGGAGTCAGCGTGGGGGGGGGGAGCTGCCGGCTCCGCCCCCCAGAAGGCAGGCAGCCTCTGACCAGCTGGGACCAGCTCTCTCTAGGACTGTCCCTCACTTGGAGAGTTGCCATGCCCAAGGTTGGGGTCCCAGGAGCCCACAACGGCCCACATGGGCATAAAGGTCTAGCCTGAGTCTCAGACCACTCCAACTCTCCGGGTTCCTGTTGTGGTGACCGAGGTCTTTGGAGGAAGGGGAAGAACATCTGGATGGTTTTGGTTTTGATTTTGGTTTTGAGACAGGACGTCATTTTAGCCCCGGCTGGCCTCAGCTCACTGTAGCCAAGGATGACCCTGAGCTCCTGATCCTCCTCGCTCTACCTCCTAGGTTCTATGATCACAGGCGTGCCCCGTAGCTTGTATTGCAGGGAATGAACCCGGGGCCTCTTGTACACTGGGCAAGCCCTCCGCCAGCTGAGCCTCCTCCCCAGCCCCATGTTCTGGAACTTTCCGTCCAACTTGAGTCCTCACGGCTGGATCTGGTTGCAGGGCAGTGGCGGCGGTGTGACTCACACAGTCCCGCACACTGTGGGTGAGGGGCAGCACCCCATTTGCCACCACCCCAACCATCCCAGGGGTGTGCGTCTTCCCTGAGCATCTGCGTGGGGATCTGTCACAGAGACCTGGAGCAGGAGTGTGGCCCGGGCTGGGCGTGGCGGGTGCTGGGTGCTGACCCAGCACGCATCCAGCGTCAGAACAGAGACAGGCTAGAGAGGGGATGGGGCGCTGCTGACGCACTCTACCAGCTGCAGCTCAGTGCTGGTACACTTCGCGGGGTGCTGCATTGCAGGGGAACATTCTAGAGTATCTCTTTGAGCATGGAAATCTGTGCACCTGTGAACCAAGGGTCAGTCCTGGGGCTGAGAAGGTCGGCCGCGGGTGGGCGAAAGGGAACTGCAGCGTATGGTCGCGTACCTGGTGTCATGGTTTGATATGTGTCCCCCACAGTCTTTAGGAGGCGAGCCTTGAGGGAGGAAGGCAGTCACAGGGGATTAGTCCCACCCTATTTCTGGGAAAGGTCTGCTCTTGCAGCTGGCAGTCTCGAAGCTCTGCGTCTCCATGATGGACGTGACCCGGGCCCCTCCAGCTTCGGCCGGCCAGCCGTGAAGAACTATCTCCCCTCTGCAACCATAAGCGAAGAGACCTCCCTTTCTCCCTTGAGCAGCTTGACCTGGGTGATCCCTCACAGCGACGACAGAGTAACTTACACGCCTGCTCGGCCACTTGCTGGGTGACCATTGACATGCACGTGCCTCGGTTTCCCCAGAGGCAACGCTCTTAGCTTCACCTTTCTGCAGTTGCGTGAGCACATGAGCAGTGAGAAGACAGACGCTGTGCGAATGATGTGTGCTGAGCTGATGAAGGCGAGTGCTCCCGGCAGGAGGCGAGTGCTCCGGCAGCTCCACCCTGCTCTCTGCAGAGGAAACCAGGTAGCCGGGAAAGCGCCGACCCCCCAAGAGGCAAACACTGCTCCGGACCCACCGCCCACGACCTCCTAATTGGCTCGAGTGACCTGGGGTGACAGGCCACGCTCTACCACACGCTGTTAACAAGCCGTGGGCTCCCGTGGGCCAAGGGACCGCCTGGACCAGGTCTGGGATAATTGGATCCTTCAAAAGGCCATCAAAGGGGACACGGACGAAATCTCCCCCGGAGTGCTGCGGCTGCCAACTTGGCTCTGGCACGGCCGCCGTCCTCAGCCCAGGTGACTTCGGTGTCTGGGGCTCCACCACCCCAGGCCATGCACCGCCGGGCATCACACTCCCCAGGCAAGGGACGCCAGGCTCTCTGCCAACTCCCTCAGGATGCCAGCACCCTAGAGACTTGGGGGGCACAAGAGGAGGGACCACGCTGCTCGGCTCTGGCTGCCCACTTGAGAAACATCTGGGGCCCTTGCATGTCCCAGACGGGTCCCGATTCCACCGTGAGCCTAAAGACTTCTGCTAATTAAAATCGGGTTTTGACACTCGGGGCTTTTTGCAGGAAATGCAGCTCTGGCTCCGCAGTGGGCGGAGCACGGCGAGTGCCAGGTTCACGGACCCACGCAGCTGGGCCTGCGGTTGACGGCATCAACTGCTTTGATTTGTTCTTTGGACTGGTTTGTGCCCATCAGAGAGGCTCTGACTCTGCCTAAGAGCAGGTTTGTCTGGATGAGGGAGGGTGGAAAGTGTCTCCACTGCAGCTGTGTATGCTCAGACAAGTGGCTGGGCTTCTCTGTGCCTATTCCTGCTTCTGTCCGACGCCTTCCTTGTACGTCTCTATTGAAGAGATAATTAGCCTGAGATGGAGGACCCGGGCTGCCTGACAGAAGCTTCCAGAACAGCTTGCTCACAAAGGTTCACCGAGTATTGAACAGCTAAGCCTAGGGAAAACAGAGACTGGGCACCTCCTGCTCCCCTATCTTTAGAGCAGCTTCCAGGCACTGCCCCTGCCCCGCATAGCACCGCTGGGTCGGAGCACAAACCCCAGTGAGCTGAGGTAGGCGCCCGTTGAGATAATGGGAGCACCGCAGATCCTGGCTGCGTGAAGAACGGGGACTCACGAAGGGTCATGAGCTGGGTGGGTGCTGGGTAAGGGGAGGCGCGCCCTAGCCAGGCAGCCGTGGTGGTGCACCCCTCACTGGCCACAGAGCTGAGGCTGCCCCCCCTTCCCCTGCGTATCCACATCCAGCAAAGGCAGCGGGACCCTCTGCTTTCGCCTGCAGCACCCCCAGGCGCGGAGTGTCCCCCCCTGCCCCCGCAGCTCTCTGCCGTCCTGTTGGGCCTCGGGGGCTCCACAGCATCCCGGCGGAGGGATGGAGGAAGGAACCGTTAACGGTCCTCTATCTTCAGGCCGCTCCCCGCAGGATCTTGCAGTCAGCCAGCACCGCTGTGTAACAAGTAGCCCCGTGCCTCGGCAGTGAGACTTCACACGTGTTCTCTCGCAGTCTCTGATGAGGGGCTGTGGCCGTTCATCCTGGGTGTCAACTTGACACACCTGGTATTAACTAAGATCGGCTGAGACCACACCTGGAAAGATCAGCTGACGGCACCTGAAGGGATTGTACCAGCCCTAGACTTCATGGGAACATCCATAGATCTCATAGGACCCTCGCAGCAGCAGACCATATAAAAGGGACCTCAGAACAGAGAGCGGAGAGACGCTCCAGGAATGCTCAGCCCTGGGGAGGTCGCTGTGACTGAGCTGCCTCCTGCCGGCTTCAGCCAGCCAGCCATGCTGTCTCCGCCACGTACCTCCCCTCTGGAACCCTAAGGTGAATAAATCTCTTTCTCCCTTGAGGTGTTTGACTTCGGGTGTTCTCTCACAGCAACAGAAAAGAGTAACCGCCACAGGGGCCCAGGCCTCATGGCGGGGCGTCTCAGCCCTCTGCGAGGGGTGTCACACGAAGCCTGCTGTGCTAGGGACCCTCAGCCCTAGGCCCTGGGTAATGACCTCACCAAGGTCTGCCTGGTCTCTCCCAGGGGACCTGGACACCATGTGCTGCCCAGTCCACTCGGGCACACATGCTGCTGTGGTCAAGGAGAGCTGTCCATGGGGTGTGAGAACCAGTGGTAGGGGGTCCTCAGGGGTGTTGGGGGGGTTTCAGGCCACTGTGAGGGTCGTCAAGGCCTAAAGCCTGCTCTCTAAAGAATGACACATTAGCGTCTAAAATGGGCAGCTGTTAGGTGGATTCCTCCCTTTGGAAGTTAAGTTTTGCCTCTTGTCTGCACAGACAAATGGCAGGCAAATTCCTTCCTCTGGGAGTTGAGTTTACCTCCTGTCTTCTAAGATCACTTTTGTTCTTCTCAGGACTGGCTGGGTTATCACCTCCCCTGCAGTTCCTTTTCTGTGCATTTAGATATGTTAATGCACAGACCAGGTAACTTGGCTTTGAGGCATTCATTGTCTGTTCCCTTTTAGCAACTGAGTGTCATGCCTGCTTTTAACTCTACCTGGAGACATCATGTCTGGTCCCACACAGCAAGTAGATGTCACTCCTGCCTTTTCTTTGTTAACTGGAATGTATACGTTTAACATAATCTGTAAAGAATTTGACCCTGCCCCTTGATTGTTTTCCTATAAATATTCATGTGCTACAATACAGTTGGCTTACATGATGGAGGACATCCTAGGCTCCCTCTGACCCGAAGCCTGGTCAATTCCTACCGCTCCCACTTCTGTTTCCTGCATGTAAGTCTATGCTGGTTCATGGGCCCGGACAAGGCCACCTCACTACTGCATGCGCACATGCAGATCCCTCTGTTCACTGAGTCTCGAGTTCCTTGCTTGCAAACAGAGGTGACACACTCCAGTCTCAGGGCTCCCAGGCCGCCACCTCGTACTCATAGCTCCCGGATTCCTTTCAGCCCTGACACCAAGTGCAGGGTCACCTCAAACACTGAACCACCATTTGGAAGGACATGTGTCATCTGTCTTCTGAGCTCCTCTTGAGGGCTCATAGGTGCGACATGGGTCACTGGCCTGACATGCAGAGCTCATGGGGACTGGCTTCTGTCAGGATTCGCATCTGCAGCTGTCCCATGCACTCACACCTACCCCAGAGCTCTGCCCTGCAGGGCCATGGCCAGGGATAACCCTCACCCACCACCATCCACTCAGCCAAACCCCAGCCTGGATGACCCCTCGCCTGTGTCACCAGGGGCTCTCTGGTGAGCTGGACCCCCACATCCCTAACGGAGGCTCGCCTGCGCTGCAGCTGGGTGGGCCTCTGGTCCCCACACCACGCTGGAGTAGAAGCATCTTTGACTTAGGTGAGGTCATGAGTCACCACTGAGAGTGTTCTGGAAAGTTCGAGACATAACAGAAGTGATCTTCTTCCCCGCTTGCCCGCGGCCGACGGCCGACCGGAGCGTCTCCCAGACAGCTGTGCGGCTGAATAATTTATGGACCTTTTACACCGCGCGTTAGTGGACGTCTCCAAGGACCGGAGACTGTTCATCAAAGTCGGCGTCACGCGGAGCTGCCCTTTCCTCGGGTTCCACCAGGGGAGCTGGCCTTTCTTAAAAATAGAAATGCCGCCTCGGCCTCTCCACCTCCCTCTACCCCCACCACGCCCCCCGCAGCCCGGGAGGTCACCCTCAAACACAGAGCCCATCCTCTGCCGGGCTGGAAGATTTTTCCGTTTCTACAGGTTAAAGCTAGAGTTGGCCGCCCATGGGTGACACGCAGGACCAAGTTCCCAGCTCTCCCACGGGAAGTCCTCTGAACCACGAGCAGCAGAATTTAGAATAAGAAGCTGGTGGGAAGAAATGACAGCAGAGGAGACAAGGTGTGCAAAGGCCCTGGGGCGGGATGGAGCCGTTCCCTGGGAAGCTGCGTTCCTTCCTGGGATACATCTCATGACCCCCTCTACAGGGCTGGGGCCGTGTTTCTGACTGCTGGGTGGGCGAGCAGGGTCAGCTGCACATCCCGGGTGTGTGTGGGCATCCTTTCCCTCAGCCATGGCCTGGTAGGGGCACAGAGCCCAGGCCAGGGACAAGCTATGTTTATGCCTCTCATGGAAAGACATGAACTTTGCACGAAGCTACTGCAATGCTGGAGGTGATGGGCACAGGGGCGCAGGCTGCCCCAGACTCCCCCGCTCGAGGAGACACTAGAGTGGCCCAGAGGCTCCTTCTGTAGCCGTAGCAGAGCCAGGGTTAAGTTAAAGCCTCTACCTCACAAGGAGGAGGACCTGAGTTCAGATTCCAGACCCCATGTAAAAATGCCCGATAGATAGGGTGGCGGCCTGCACCCTGGCCCTGTAAGGTGGAGCCTGGGAAACCCGGAGCAAATTGATAAGGATGAGTCCCGATGGCACTTTGGGCCACCACAGCAGGTTGGACAGAACATCACCACGCACTCAAGTGCCCTCTTGTATACACATACCCCCACGTGCATGCACACGCATGCATGCACATGCATGTATGCACACACACATACACATATGTGCACGCACACACAGACATACCCACACACATGCATGCACATGCATGCATGCACACACATACACACATGGATGCACACACATGCACACATACATGCACACATACACATATGTGCATGCACACACAGACATACCCATACACATGCTTGCATACACACATACACACACATGCATGTATGCACACATGCACGCATATGCATGCACACACACAGACATACACACACATGCTTGTGCACACACATAGACATACACACATACACACAGGAACACACAAACACACATGCACACGCACATGCACACATACATATACCCACATAGACACATGCACATGCACACATGCTCACACATGCACACATGCACGCACACACTCAGGAATGGATCTCTGCTTGAAGTGAACAGCCTTGTCCCGCTGGGGAACCTGGGGCGGCCTTCCAGCCTTCGCCCTCCTTGCCTGCTTCCCATAATGCCCTTCGGCTCCCGGGACAGTGGCTCTGGCTCTTCTCCGCTTGTCTCCCATCCGGGGCCGCTAAAAGTGCACTTGACCGTGGGTTAGTGGGTCTCGGGGAGAAGGCAGGTTTGCGCCGCTTGCTCCTCCCCAAGGCTCAGCCTGCCACCTTTGAGCCTTGTGTCAGGTTTCTGTCGCTGTGATAAATACTTGACAGGGGACTTTAGAGGAACGAGACGATGTGTTCATGTTCACAATTTCAGGTGAACATCTCCCATCGTGGCGGGAGAGCATTGCCCACAGAGCTGAGGGACCGGGCCCAGCACGCCCGCGGCGGAGGGCACAGGGAGTGAGGGACCCAAGCCGTGGTCTTGCTCTGAGCATCCTGCTTTGTCCTCCATCTCGTCACCTGCCCCGGGAACTGTCCCTCACAACGGGCAGGCCTTCCCACTTCTACTGAGATGGTTCAAGAGACTCTCCTACACGCCTGCTCAGAGACTGCCTTAATAGAATAATTCCTCCTAGGCGCAACCACACGGCCCGCCACCCAAGTGGCAGCTGACCAACTGGCTCAGTCCTCATGGTCACAATGTGGCTGCCCCTGCTTTGAGCATCAATCTACATGCCAGGCAGCAGGAGGGTGTTGCACTATGAGACCATCTCCTCTGATAGAAAAGCAGGCCTGTGCCTCTCGTGCTACATGCCCCTCCTAGCTGCAAGGGAGCCTGGGTAACTAACACCTGCTTCTAAGGAGACGCAGTGCCTCTCCTGGGAGACAGGCGCGAGGAAGGAAGAAGAGACCAGATGTTTAGTGTTCTTGGCAGGTTACCCTTCTCGAGCAGTCACAGAAGCAGGGGGCGCACAGATTACCCTTGCAGAGAGAAAAGGAGGAAGAAGGGAAGAAGGGAGGGGGAGGAGGAGAGAGGGAAGAAAGGAGAGAGGGAGGGAGTTGGAAGGAGGGAGCGAGAAAGAGAAGGAGGGAGGGAGAGAGGGAGGGAGGTTGCCCCAGGGTCAGGACTTCGGGATAGGACCTATCAGGAGATGCGGTGTGACTGCCCCCAGCAAGTCCCCTGAGGGACAGACGGGGAAGGAAGTAGCAGCACCAGCCTCGATCCCGGCTTCAAGGAGCACCTTGGCCCCAGCCTCCTTTGAAACACGATTCACACATTGGCAAAGTGTCGCGCATATTGCAGCTGTTAAGCTTGTAACATTTGCATATAGTTTCCCACATATGATTATAATTCATACGCACAGAGGGCTTGGTTTTAGGGGTGACTTCCGACCTGCCCACACAAACCAAGTCCTCCCTGCAGATACTGTTCCCACCTCCGGATGCCCCACGCAACGCCCCCTCCTGCAGTGAGTGGGGGAGCTTAGGCCTGGGTCACCTCCCAGTGGCAACAGGAAACTGCTTGTCACCCTGTAGTCCGTGCTCCCTGCGACCTGCCCCTGTGCTCCCCTTGCTCCCCAGGGACTTCCGATAGCACGGCCACAGCCTCCAGGGAACAGCAGCAAATGAAGATCAAACTGCAAGGACCAGACAGCAGTGCCAGACTCCTCACCCTCAGCGACCCAAGCGGGGGACACTGCAACAGCGACAGTGACCAGTCACAGGACAGAGGGACCACAGCAGCGCCCTGGGTCCCGGAATAATGCGGACCCAGTTGCACACCACAAGCAGCTTGCGGACGGCTCTCCGCAAGAGACTGACAGCTGCAACTACCATAAAATACAGCACGCACAGCCACCCGCTGTGATGGACACTTTGTGACTCCTCCCTCAGCACAGCTCAGGGTACCTTACTGTCTTTTAGGGGGCTGACCTGAGCGCCGGGGTCACAGGTCTCCTCATGACAGAGCTCCCGGGCCCCAGCTGCAGCTCTAGGGAGCACCCCCGAGCACGTTCCAGGCAATTTACTGGAGGCATGTATCGGCTAATAAGAGGGGTGAGTGAATCCTTTGTTCAAAAGTTATCTTTGTACAAGAGCATTTATCAAGTTCCTATAATTACCGCGTCAGGTGCTCGGGCGTTGAGGGATGGGCTGCGAACGCCGCCGGATCGCGCTAATTTTTCTGCATTAATGCCAACATGATGCCCTGCGCCGAGCAGGAAATAGATCTGCAGTGGCAGTGTTGCGGAAGAAGGAAATAGCGGTGTTCCCTCCCTAAATCCAATTGAACAGGTGCTGCTGCAGCTGAGGGGGGCGGGGCCGAGCAGACGAGGGGCGGGCCCGAGGCCAGAGGGGCGGGGCCGAGGCACAAGGGGCGGGCCCTGAGGCAGAGCCTCTTGGGGGCCACAAGGGAGACCCCTACTACACAGCGTGGGCCACCACAAAATACATCCCACAACCCAGCCAACTAACGTGACTCCGTGGTGGTGGTGGCTGAGGCTGTGCTCGTCACTGAGGCCCTGGCTGGGGACCCCTGCAGTTGTCTGGGTGGGCAGAGCTACTGGAGCCAGGCAAAGCGATGAGGGGACCCATGTTTCCTGAAGGCAGAAGTCAACCTGGGGTCACCCATCTGGGGACCGCTGGGAGTCTCTGCAGCCCCCCTCAGCCCCTCCCTCGCCCCTGACTGCGGATCCTGACCTCAGTCTCCCTCCACTGCCCAGGAAGATTGTGAAAGGAGCCAGCACCAGCAGCCGTGTCCTCCCCGAGACACACCGGGGCCACTCATGCCGCTGTCAGCCCTGCGCCCTGGCAAGGCCCGCGTGTCCCACTGGACTGTCCTTCCGCAGCTCTGGGGGGCCACGTGGGTGGTCCTGGCTCTGACATCCAAAAGAAAACACCCGTTTGTGCCCAGTCTTATCGCCTTGGCCTTGGACGCAGCTGGACCTGGGCGGGGCTGATCACAGCCCCCACCCGCCTCCGCCTTGCTGCATCAGCCGTGGGCAGCCTGACCCCAGAAGCAACTGTCCAGAAGTACAGCACCGCCGGAAGACACGTCGCATCTTCAGGAGTCCCAGGATCCAACGCAGCTGGGGAGGAGGAGCTTGAATGTACCTTGGCGCCAGCCACGTGTGGCGGGAGCATTAGGATTCCACGTGTGGCGGGAGCATTAGGACTCCATTCATCTCGCAGAGCCAGAGAGATGCCTCCCCGCCCCCCCACCCCAGGCCTCTTTCACACCCCATCTTGATCGTGGTTTTTTGAAAATCACAGCTGTCATAGTTGGGGACAGGTGTCAACTTGACAGTTGAGGGTTTGCGTTCTGGGCCCATTTGTGGAGAATTAGTAGTTGAGTCAAGCCCAGAGCAAACCAGCAGGAGATTGCCTAGCTGATGGGGAAGGCCCAACTCATGGTGGGTGGGATTAGGCCCTGGAATAAATCACGGAGAGCTGGTTGAGAAAGTTGGCATCCTTGTGGTCTGGCAAGTAAGGATTGTCCATCTCTCAGCGTTATGTGGTGATGGTGTGGCTAGTTCCCTCGGCCCTGGTGTTGTGTGTGCTCTCCTGTCAAGCGGTACTGAGAACTGTAACCAGAAATCGTGAGAGAATAAACCCTTTGTTCCCTTAAGCCGTGTGATGGTCATTTGTCAGGAACCTGCAGGTGAACTGCAACGACAGCTATGTTCAGAAAACAAGCTCCATGTTTCAAAGGGGAGAAGCAGAGTCCTTGCTGGCGGCCTCCTGGGCTCATTCCCACATCCTGGTCATATCTCCAGCAGGAGCAGAGTTGAGAGACGGTCTCTCTGAGGTCGGAAGCCGAGGCTGGGACCCAAGGCTGTCCAGGGAAGACAAAGACACCTCTTAAGTGGTTGTACAGATGGGGAAACTGAGGCCAGGGAGGCGAGACTACCCAGAGTCAACCGGGGATCAGGGACAGTTTCAAAGACATGCTTAGAGGTTCCAGCATGACTCCCACATCCATGTGACGCGCAGCAGTGTCTAATGACACGTGGTGGCCAGGTCAGGACAGTGTGGTCTCCGTGGACCACGTTGCTTGCCACTAGGAATGGACAAAAACTTTGCAAAACGTGACTGACAGTTACCAGATTATCTCCTTAATCGCATCTTTATTTCTATTAAGCAGGGCTTATTCTCTCAGCAGACTTCAAACACGTATTAATGCTGAACCTCCCATGGCTGAATCAAAGGGCTGATGGACTGGGGCTTTGGGGGTGCGGGGGACTCTACAAATAGAAACTTTAGGAGAGAGGGGTGGAGAGCCAGTGTGGTGCAAACACAGCTTCCCTGTGCTCTGGCTTTAACAGATGCCTCATTCCTGCGACCCAAGGAGCAAAATGTCAGGAGAAAGTTGAGCAAAATGTAGAAGACACGCAAAGCAGCCAGGCCTGAAGAAGTCCTTTTGGTCTCAGTGAAAGGACTCATTCCCACAAGGGCATAATCAGTGGTGATTTCACGCCATCCTTTCTTAGGAGTGTCCTCTTCCTTTCAGTTCAACCTCTTCAGGAGTGAATCTGGCTCTAAGTCCTTTGAGAGTGTCTGCTGTAAACGGAAACCTCAACAGGATCCAAGACCCAAGACACCTTAGGACGCACGAGGATCTTCTTCCCACGAGTTCGCCTGGGAGGAGCAGAGGGAAGCAATGCATGCTGGCAGCTATGCGGCTCTTCCTCTGTTCCAGTCACTCAGCACTAGGTAATATTGACTCGTGTTGAAGACTGGGCAACAGAACCTCAAGAAACTATATGTAGAAAATCTTTACAGACAGAATTTGAAGTCAGTACTCCTTCATTAGCTAGCTAAATACCTAGTGCACAGAGCTCCTGGGATGTTGGCGCATCTTCTCACTTACCCCATTCTAAAGGAATCCCACTTCCCATGTGTTGTGATTGTTCTCTCTTTCATCTCCAGATCTCTCCAGGGTTTTCCTACCCTGGTGAACAGAAGTCCTTGCACGCTGGCATTGCCTGGATCACTGGAATGCACAGGCAGAGAACAAGAGGAAGGGGGTACTTGAGGTGGGTACTTCCTTTCTTCTTAGGTCCCTCCATGTCCACTGTGGCGTCTGCTACGTCCTAGCAGGCGCTCACGTCTACCTCCATTCTTTCGAATTCCTCAATGGTTCAGATTCCAGGGACTGGGGAAATAGCTCAGTCTATGAAGCGCTTGTCCCACAGGCACGAGGACCTGAATTCAACCTGCTGAATGCATGTGAAAGGTCTGGTGAGGTTGTGTTTGTGAAGCCAGCACTGGAGAGGCAGAGACACATCCCCAGCTTCATCAGCCAGCCAGGCCAGTGAGAGACCCTGCCTGAAAAACAAGTGGACACTGCCCGAGGGAGTGTGAACCCCAAGGTTGTTTTCTTACTTCACACATGCATGTGCACTACATCGATACACATACGCATACGTGCACCCACAAACACCAGTTTGAATTCCGATCACTTCATGGCTCCTTCTTAGGTTTTTATACATATTGCTTGAGGGCCTTAGAGATCTTGTATTTCAGTTTTTTGTTGTTACCCACGCTGGGAGTTATAAGTAAAAAAACATTAAACACCAAATTTACTAGCATGCATTCTGCTAGGCACATAAAAATGACGATACTGTCACAAGTCCCAATACACTGTTCTTGTGATAAAATGAAGAGTAAAGAGGCAAATAAAATATCTTACTGGAGGGACAGCTTTGGCCTTGTGGACTCCTAACAGCTTCAGAGATCTAGCCCCCCAACAGTCTCCTCCTTTCTAAGCTTTCTCTCCAAGTGCATGCTGGGATGCTTGTCTATCCCCTGTCTGCCCAGCCCTTCCCAGGATTCCTTTGATGAACTCCTCAGCTGCTCCAGATGGGTGTGGCAGCTGGTGCCTTGGGACCCTCACTGATTACTGACTAGAGAATGGCTGAGATTCCATGCTGTTGGGGTCAGAAGCAGCTCAGGAATGAGCAAAGGAATACCATCCCTTCCATGACAGCGACCTTCATGCTGTGAGCTTGGATTTATCACGTGAGTTGTGTTTCCAGCATCTTTATTGTCCATGTCATGGTTTGAATAGGAGGCGCCCCACCTCCCGCCCCTACACACACACACACACACACACACACACACACACACACACACACACACCATGGCAGACTCACATGTTTGGGAAGGGTGTGATACCTTTAGGAAACGGCATCTTGCTGGAGAAAGACAGGTCACGGAAGGCAGACTTTGGGGTTGAGTGACCCAGCCCTGCTTCCTCTGTTTGCTCTCGTTCTCTCTGCCTTCCTGATGGTGGTGACTTGAACTGGCCCCCCTGAACCATAAACCACATAAATTTCCTTTTCTTCCTTGAATTGGGGATGAGCATTAGCTCACAGCAACAGAGAAGAGTAACAGCCAATGACCCTTTCCACCTCTGAGTTGGATCATGATCTGGACCACGGGGATCTCTTTCAGAGGTACAGACAATCTGGAGCATCTTCCAAAGAGCTCAGGTGAGAATCTGAAGGCCAAGGTCATGGAGAAGAGTTGAAGGAAGAGAGTCCATGGAGGCAAAGAAGCCTTAGAGGGCACAGCCACGCCCCCCTCCCCTCCCTGGGCTCACAAGCCAGGCTGTCTTGCTCCAGGGAGGAGCTCTTCCCGCGCCTTTGCCAGACTCCCAGGGGACTGGGGTCAGCCCTCCATTGCACTAGGTGCCTTATCACTGCTTCCATAATTCTCCCAGGAGAGACTTCTAGCTTCTAGAAACAGCTTCGGTTTACAAATACAGGCCCATCTCTGGCATCTAAAACATTCATTTGTGGAGGAAGGAGTAGATAACCCTCTCTCACAGCGCACACCTGCCATATTGTTTCCTGTCGTCAGCTGGAGACTGTTCCTGCTTACTTGCAAAGGTCTTATATTTATAAATCACCCAGGAAATCATTCGTATGCTGGCTGCGGCAGAAAGCGAAGTCTCGGAAATGTTTATGTAGGTCTTGCAATTGTGGAGGGATGAAATGGAATTTGAAATAAAAAGGCTTGAATCTCAAGCTAGAGGCTTATCACTGACCAGCTGATGCAAGTCACTCCTATTCTCTGAACTTCAGAGTAAGTGGGTTGGATTAAACAATAGATTCTGCAATTTGTGAATGGGTTTTGCCATCTCTGAGGATCACTTCCAGGGGTCAGGCAATGCACAAGGCCACCAAGCATTGTTGACCCCTGAAACGTTGTGAAAGTAACACCCCATCCCTTGGAATATAATTGTAAAGTCACTAGGCAAGGCCAAGTGCCATGGTTTAAAATGTGTCCCCCACAGTCTCATGTGTTTGGGAAGGCCATGGCACCTTTGAGAGGTGGAGCCTTGCTTCAGGAAGCCAGTCACAAAAGGTGGGCTTTGAGGTGGACTTGTCCCACCCCACCTCCTGGAGAGGCCTGTTCTATCAGTAGCTGTCTTACAGCTCTTTGCCTTCAAGATATCTGTAGTGACCTACGCCTACTCCAACATCTGCTGCCAGCCATGCCGCTTCTGCCTTGAAAGAGTCTATCTCCCCTCTGGAAGCATAAACTGAAAACGTTTCCCTCACTCCCATTAAATTGCTTATGTTTGGGGTGTTCTCTCTCAGCAGCAGCGAGGAGCAACCAGCACACCAAGCTGTGTCTGTGTTTTAATTGCGAGGCATGCTGCTGCAACGAAATATCCAAGCCTAACAATTTAAGAGATAGAGAGGACTTATTTCACCTGGCAGATCCAGGGACTGTGCCCTTCATGGTGGGGAAGGCACAGTGGCAGGCTCATGAGATAGCCACGTTGAGGAAGCACAGCGAGGTAGAAGCAGAAGCGGAGCTAGGTATCTAAAATCAAGGCCCACTCAATGTGCTGTATATACTTCCTTCAGCAAGGCTCTACCTCCAAAAATTTCCTCCCCTTAGGTTGAGTGAGAAGCAGCTTGTGTACCAACCAGGTGCCCAGAAAGATCTGCTGGGTTTCTCTCTGGTTTCCCAGGCCTCCCCAAACCTCAAGTTGTTTGATTCTGAGGTGAAACAATAAGCTTTGCCTTAGAGTGTGCCCTGAGCTGGGTCTATATATGTGCATGCGTGTGTGCATGAGTATATTGTGTGCATGTGTGCTATGTGTATATGTGCACATGTGAGGATATGTGTGTGCATGTGTATGCAAGTATGTATGAATTTATGTGTGCTCAGGTAGTTACTTGCAATGTAGTTCGGGTCATTTGTCTCTGAAGTCTTTCTTTCCTAAGCACCCAACTTTTCTTCTAGTTTCTGCTCTTTGGATGTTAAAAATAATACTTGTTCTAATTACCAGTAATGGTTAACATTTAATCATTTGTTGACCATGCGCACACTTCAGGTACTGAATACGTCTTACTTGGTCCCTTTTGTATTATGATGCTATAGACACCTTTATGATCCTTTTTGCTTTTTAAAATTTGGAAACTGAGGCTATAGTGGGCCCAGCATAAGCCTCTAGGACCCCCACCTTCATATGCCTACAACCAATGAAATGCTTGGCAGGTAACCACCCATCCAGAGTGCCTGATCCTTACAGGAAACACTGCCCCCCTGACCCTAAGGCAGGACCCTTGGTGAGGAAGCAGAGGCCAAGTCCTGTTCTGGACAGCATTGTTCTGAATGTCCAGAGAGCAGAGTAATACACAGCACAGAGACTTCGCCATGAGAGTTGAAAGCAGGATCCCCTTCAGCTGCGCACACTTCAGGCTGGAGGTTATTACAAACATAGCTTGAGATGCATTTCAGGACATGAAATTTCCCTTCCCGGACATGAAATTTTCCTTCCCTTGCATCCCATCCTGTAAAGAGTCTAACACTTCAAAATTTGTCCAGACCTACCTTTCCAGTTTCTCCTCTTCACATTCCAGTCCTTGCATACGCGTCTATGCACCTTTATTTGTGTTTCCTTTGCTTTCTAGAGTGCCTGGCCCCACCCCCACCTCCTGCACAGAAATAGAACACTCCCACTGTGTTGTTTGTTTTCCTGACTTTTTCATTCTACCTGTCCCACACTCAGAGAGACATCCACACCCACGGGCCTTGAATCCTCCAGGTGGGCTTAAGGGACCTGGTTTCTATAATCTGTGGCTTCACATAGCCGGGTAGATTCCATGTAGACTTCAGAACTGGTCACGAACCCCCACTCTGCCACAGAAAAGTCACTTTGGAACAATCCACCTAAATATAAGCCCTCTTTGGAAAGTGAGGACCCTGTTGTCTGCCTTCTAGGACCACCTTGACAAGGAAGGACACCCAGTGGCATCTGATGCCGGGTCACCTGCTTCCTTGTTCTTGTCACTGAGGTTGTTGTCACTCTCCCTGAAAAATGGCCCGTTGGTGACGTGACATCCCTCTGCCTCATTCCTTCAAGTGCTGGATCTGAGTTCAAAGTCCAAGTCTCCCACTTACTCCTTTGGGTCCTGTTAGCTCAGCAAGGGAAGGGACTGGAGAGTGGACTCCGACCCTATGTGGGTGCCCTGTGGAGGGTCATGAACAAAGAGAAACTAACACAAGGGAGAGACCTAAGAAACAGGAGTTTATTTAGACCTCAGGGCCTGGTGGCCAAGGGAACCATAGTTCAGCCTGAAGGTGGGGGAATTTAAGCAGAAGAGATAGCTTAGGCTCAGAGAGGGTAGGAAGGGGGCCGCCATGACAACAACACGGCCACTGGGGGTAGTAGAGAGCACAAGAGAGGGTCCCTAGGTAGGTCACCCTCTTTTATGCTCTCAGAAGTTGCTAAGGATTGCTAGAGAAGTAGGGTAATCAAGGTGGGAGATGGGATGGGGAAGGGGGTGTGGTCTGTCTAGGAAACGGCCATTTTCTAGCCAGAGTCGAGGCTTTACAAAATAGCCACTGTGGCTAACGGGATGAGAAGTCAGGGCCAGTAACTTAACCACCGTGCCTTAGTTTCTTCATCTGAAAAAAAATGATGTTGCTGCTTAACTCAGTGCATATTGTGGGACCAGATTTTAGACTTGGAACAGTTCCAGGCGCAACATACATTCTAGATGATGCTGAGCGGGCCACGGTCTGTCTCCACGGTCTGTCTGCACTGTGCCTCGCCGTATGTTGAGTGGATGAACGTTCCTGATAGTCATGCCCTGGTTCTTCTCTCCTGGCTCTCAGTACAGTGCAGCTCCTCTAGGGGCTGGAAGACGATATCCCTGGACTGCGGCACATGGCTTGGCGCTTAGCAACACTGGGTCATTTTCAAGGAAAAGAAGGGAAGTTTCTTAGCTGTGTGCTTTGGCTCAGAAAGCCTCCTGGGAATAGTTTCACCAGTAGCAGCTACAACAAGGCCCTGAGCGCCTCCCCCCACTCGACAAACCCTTGTCCGCTTTCGAAGTCCATTTATCAGCGGATGACCCAGGAACGGAAATCTACTTCCTCCCTGGCTTCAGCAAGGCCTAGAGCATTGTCCTTCTTGACTGGGTACAAGATTTACCATGGTCTCTTGGCAGACTCAAACGATGCCCTGTTTGGCTGGTAATAAGAGGATTCCTGGCTTTTTGTGTGTGGGTCTAATCCTTTGAATCAATATTTGCTGCCACCCCTCCTGTTTACAGACAGAGACTGCAAAGCCAGTCTGTCATCTCTCAAGTAAGAGGTAAGGGTGGGCTGGGTAAAGGGGCCTCTGGATGAAGAGGGGAAGACCATCTTGATGGCATCTTAGCAGGTCAGGAATTTGCCTTCCAGCAAAACCAAGACACTGACTTGGTGACTTTGTAAACGAGTCTCTGTTTCAAGCTTCCAAACAGAGGAGGTTCAGGAGTGGAAGACACAGCCAATTAAAATTCAATTCCAACCCACAAAGAGAAGTAGGCCATGGCTGGCTAACAGAAAGGCATTGAAAGAGAAACAGAGAGGAGGGGGTCTGGCTCCCAGAGCCCTCATTGCCAGACTGTTCTTTTGTTCCCAAATAACAGCACCTCCGAAGCATGGAGTCGTACTGTCCGTGTCTGGGTTCATCACGTCTGTGCTCCTCTCATGGAGACCCCAAAGCACAGTCCTTTGGCTTGCCTTCCTCGCTTCCTCTCCATCGCTGCAGGACACAGATCGTCCCCTTCCGTTCTCTTGACTGAGTTTTCTCCCCGGTGCCAGATGTACTGTCTGCATGTAGCCCACGGGCAGGTTCTGAGCTTGCTACAGACAGATGCGATTTCCTAACGCAGACAGCCTTGCTGCCAACACCGCGTCTCTCCCCAAGTCCTCTGCTGTCTGATCACTTGGTAGGTCAGATGAAAGGACAGAAGGAAGGAACTCGGGGTAGGGGTGAGGGGATGTCAGCCTGGGAATGTAGGACCAGGCGTGAGGGGAGGTCGTGTAGAGACCTGTGTTCTCCATGCACTTGTGTTTCCTTAAACCTGAGAAAGTCAGTCAGAAACTCGCAAAGGGCTGGAGAGTGGCTCAGTGATGAATAAAAACACTTGCCGTGTAAGCAAAAGCACCAGAATCTGGATTCCCAGATCCCAAGTAAATGCGGGGTGGACAGAATGGTCCCACCTGCGAGTGTAACGCAAAAATGGGAACCTGAGAATCCTAGAAACAAGATGGCTAGTCAGCTAAGTCCTAACGGCGCTCTCTGGGTTTAGAAGCCCAGGCTCACATCTACAAGGGGGAAGTGCGACGGAGGGTGATTCCCAACATAGCCCTTGGGACTCCACGCCTACACACACGTGCACCTACCTCCATGCAGACACATATAAAAACATTCTACAACAAAAACCTTTGAAATTCATGGCCATATCTTCCTTTCTATAGAGAACACATTTCACGCACAGTCCTTTATTTTGTGCCTGATCGTTAGCATGGCTCTTCTTTGATCCAACTGAACCCACGGGTGGGATGGCAGGTGTTGGTGTGCAATGCGTCCAGTGGAGGTCACAGTTGACATTTTGTGCTGGGGGAAAGGTTGCCATCCTGGTTCTGCCTTCTCCAAGCTGTCATAACTGTCAGTCTGTGAGTCTCATTGCAGATGAGATGCTGCAGTTACGGAGGCAAGAGCTCCATGCCCAGGGCGCTGCTCTCACTGACTGTGGCACGGTGGCACATGGATAGAAGTCGTGATGGGAAAGGCAAATGCTATCTAGTCATGGGCCATCTGTGGTGGGCAGAAGCATTGACGTTGTCAACATGAGAGAACTCAGATCCTGTTGATTGATTCGGAAACTCCTTCCACAACCTCTGCAGTTCAGAAGGTTAAGGCATTTTTAAAGGTCAATGATAAAACACATCAATATCATATCAACTCAAAGGCTGATAATGAAAGAAAGAAGGGAGCAGAAGGGTGAGTCTTTCCATTAAAGAGGTAAAGAGAAAAACGTTTATTTACCCTTGAGGTGCTGGATCAGGTTGTATTTACATTTGATTACTTTTTTACTGGTGTGAAGCCAGAATCACCCAAGCTCAGGGTTCTTCCTAGTATAAAAGGGGTACAGCGAAGGCTCTGGACCTGTCAGTGTGAGAAAGCCATACTCTGCATGAAGTTGGGTGTGTTAGTGATGCCTATAATATTTCATCTCACTATAGAGTGGAAGAGCGCTGCTTACTTCATATCAACATGCAAGGTTATTGTGGGGTCTAAGCAGATAGGTAAAATGAATAACAAGTCTAGTAACTCCTGAATATACAGCCCAGTGGCTCTCGGCTGAGGATGATTTTTCACCCAGAGGACATGATCACAGCTGTGTGTGTGTGTGTGTGTGTGTGTGTGTGTGTGTGTGTGTGTGTGTTGTAACATCTAATGGGTCATACATGGGAATTGTGTGCTTCAGGATACCAGTAGAGCTACATCTGAGTAACCCTGGCTAGCTGCATGACCATCTGTGTCAGGTATTTTTGCACATGCATGATCCCTGTCAGTTACACCAGTTTCCATGTGTAAGTGAATCTCAAGTTGATGGTAATGACACCATCTCATTCACAAGGTTTCCCTTATATGATAACTAATTCAATTTCCCAAAGAATCTCCTTATGAAAAACATGAGCCAGTGAGATAGCTCAGCAGGTAAAAGTGCTTGCGGCACGAGCCTGATGACCTTAGTTTGATCCCTGAAGCCCGTGTAAAAAGCTGGATGCAGATCCCTGCATGTGGAGTCACAGCACTCCTACTACAAGAGGTGGAGACAGGAAAGTCTTCCAGAAACTCATGGACCAACTAGCCTGGAATACAATGCACAATCAAATATAATCGCAATGACAAAAACAAGAGAGACCTTGCCTCAACAACGTGGAAGGAGAGAGTCAACTCTCAAAAGTCATTCTCTGATATTCCACTTGCGTCCCATACCACGTGCGTGGCCCCACACCTTATGCACATACAATAATAATAATAATTTAAAAAATTGAAAGCCTTATGTATGTGATCTTCAATTTACAGCAAGCAAAACTGAGACTCAGAGACCCTGGCAGCAGTGCCTATGTGTAGGAAGATCCTCTCCCTCTTGCTTTGTCATCCTTAGGTCCACCTCACATGCTTCGTCACCGTGGGGAGTCTGCTCATGAGCATAATGAAGCAGATGGAACGCATCTGCGGGGAGCAGACGTGCAAGGACAGCCTCAGATGACACAGTGGCCGTCACATGTCTGAGCTCTGCCAATGTCACCAGTGCTATTCCTTGATGGTGGCGGCAAACAGTCCCCATCTTTACAGCAGCAGACCTCTCCAGGCAGAGTGAGGCCTCACATGCTCCCGTGGTCCCGTGTCAGCCTCGGATGACATCAGGCTGGCCACCCACGATTGTGTTGTTCAGGAGTGATGTCCCTGTCAGGCCCTGCTCCGTGCCGGTCACCAGAACCTTCAAAGAACCATCAGTACAGTATTTGGGGGCTATATCCATGACAACTGTGTCCCTGCTGTCTTATTACCTACCCGGAGGGTCACCTTTCTGACTGACAGCTTTGAAAATTCATGGTTAATTTTTTTTCTTTAGCAGGAAAGACAGATGATAATTGCAGCCTGCTCTGCTTCTGATGACGATGAAACTGTGCTCCCGATTCTTTTGCCTGGGGACCTGGAGCTGCTGACTTTGGCCCCATACGCCGTGTCACTGTGATGCATTGGTCATGAGGCCAGACCTTCTGTAACCTGTACGCGCCCACTCATCCACATTCACTCACTTAGCTGTACCGTGCTGTGTCTGCTGAGAACTGATACTCTGCTAGCGATTGGGTGAATGAAGCCAAGAACCAACGTTAGTGTTCAGTCCTTGTTCCTGAGGACGGCGCATTCTAGTAGGCACTTTAAGAATGTAAGGAAGGCAGGTTTTTAAAGCATTAAGTGGAGTTCAAGAGGAACGTCTTGTAGTGGGTAAGCTTTGGCGGACTGGATACAAGCATGTGATTTCCTCTGTTTTTTCTGGTTCCCTTGGGCTCCTTGGGTCTCCCTGGCTCCCCCGACTCCCCTTGACTTCCCATAGATAGTGACAGGCAGGACAGCACCAGAAGCTGAGAACAGGGCCCCTATGTAGAGGAGCCAACCACCTCTCAGACGGGGATGTTCTACCCCAGGAGGCCTAGATACGTTTTTTAAAAAAAATCTCTAAGTGACTTTCAACAGCCCAAAGGCACTGAGTAGCTGAGTGTGTTAGCGCAGAGCTGTGGTAAGGAGAGCCCCGAGTTCTGCCAGGGAAGGGGCAGCACCGTCAGACATGTGAGCAGGACATTAAGCATTCTGAGAAGCTCATTTGGAGAGGGGCTTGTGGGGGCACACCGAGGAGAGCATGGGTGAAGATGATATGTCCTAGGGAGCATGGTGACATGGCTGGAACAGAGCACGGGGAAGGGCACAGGCTGCAGGCAAAGCTCTGTCCCTCTGGGGCCACTGCAGTGGCAGGCTATGAAGCCAGACTGTCCTGCAGCCTCGCTGGGCTCATGGCTGATTCATGCAGGGGAGGGTGTGATGGAAGGTGGAGAAGCCAGACCGCAGCTGGAGTCACACAGGAGGGAGCCTGCGGGGCTAGTGCCTCCCTCTGAAGTCCCATTAAAGCCATTCCGTCATTCAGAAGACCCTGTCCATGTTGATTAAATAAATAATAGGGAAAAAGCCAAGGATCAATGTTTTTCTCAAATAACAATTGAAAAGGCAAAACTAAGGGGCGTGAAATTCCCACTTCAGCACCGAGTGGAATTTCAATTGCACGTGCTTAACAGAACAAGCGCATCGAGACCTAAGAAACAGGGAAGCTCAGTGAAAGGGTCAAGATCGAGTTCTACAGGGGCGCTGCCGCCAGCTCCCACTCATGTAATGCACGCAGAGCGCGAGGACCAGCGCCGAGCTGCTCTCACTGCAGAAATCACGACTCTCACGGATTGCATCTGGGATGTTTCCTCATACGCGGCGCTCAGAAGACCACGTGTATCATCTCGGTTAACATTAGTATTGGTGTAAAGCAGATGCCAGGCCTGAGATTCAGGAAGTTCAGGGGTTTGCCGATACCCCCAAGCAAGTGTGGAATCAGGATTTGAACAGTAGCTGGTTGAGCTCCTAAGCTGTCTGCCTTCATGCATCCTAGTGAGCAGAGCATTTCCATTTGGGACAGGAGAAGAAGTGTTTGAAAGCTCTTAATATCACCTTCCTTTCTGAACATTTATTGTATATCTTTAAAATACAAGTGTGGACAAAGAAGTCAATGAATTTGAGGTGAGAAAGGAACAGGAAGGAAAGAGGAAAGGATGAATAAAAAATTCTGACTCTTTCCACAGACTTTTACAATCTATTTTCCTGTTTGAATATAAGATTTCCTTTCAATAAAGTGCAACAGATGAGCTCACTGATATGTAAGAAACACTTTGCCTCGGTGGTCCCAGGATTCTATGCTGTAAGCTGAGCTTATCCTATACAAAGCAAGACCTCCAAATACAATGGTTTTTATTTTTATTTTGAAATGAATCCAAATATAATATCAAAGATTACTGGAATCAGAATAGCAATGTTTATGATGTTTCCAGAAATGAATAAAAATACACTATTTAGTTAAAGTTGAACTTAGTTGGGTGTAGCAGTACATGTCTATAAACTAAGCACTTGGGTACAGAGATAGAGGGATTGCAAGTTTGAAGTCAGTCTGGGCTACATAGTGAGTCTGACGCTAGCCTGGACTACCTCAAAATGCCAAAACCCCCCCCAAAATGCCAGGTAAGTATCTATCATATGAATTTGCCCACACACTATTTGGGATATAGTTATACTTAAGATTAATGGTTATTTATGTAAATTTCCAACATAACTGAGCATTCTGAATGCCATTTGGTCTCTCAAATCTTGACAAAGTGAATGTAACAGTACATCTGATTAAAGTCAGAAGGAAAAGATGAGATGTAGAAAATGCTCCCAAGCTATGGCACAGGCAGTGATTTTTCTGACAAGGGCTGCAGTCACTCAGGAAATCTAAGCAAAATTTATCAACTGGGATGATAAAATTTAAAAAGCTATTTGGTAAAGGAGACAATTAGCAGATATCCAATATAAGGGACGAAATATTTTCTACCTTTTTAAAAATCTGACAGGATTAATAGTCAGAAAACAGTTAAAAACTTATGAAATTAAACATCAAAAGAATAAATAATCAATCGATAATGAGCATATAATCTGAGTAGACACTTCTTAAAAGAAGGACAAATGACCAATAAGCATGAAAAAAAATTCAGTCTATAGCTAATGCACATTCAAACTACATGGGGATTCCCTCTCACCTTCATCAGAATGACTATCATCAAGAAAACAACAGGGCTGGAGAGATGACTCAGGGATAAAGGCCATCTCATAAGCAGAAGGTCCCATGAAAAATTGCCAGGCAGAAATGGCAGCAGTCTGCACATCTGATCCTGGTGGGTGGAGCCTGGGAAATCCTGGAGTAAAGCAAGGAGGTAGAAACAATCCAGGATGATTCTTGAAGGCACCCATAGTGCCTTCTGATACAACACACACACACACACACACACACACACACACACACACACAAATATTCAAAAAGAAAACAGTAATAACAAATGCTAGTGACATTGTCAAGAAAAAGAAGCCCTCGTACACTGTTGGTGGGAAAATGCACTGGCTCTAGCTGCTCCATTCCTGGGTATCCACACAATGGATTGAAAAGGCAGCACACAGCAGAAACACCCACATCTTTCTTTTTGTGGTGTTATTCACAGAAATCCAGTTAAGGAAACTGCCAATAACAGATGAGTGTATGAAGCAAGGTGATGTGCGCAAAGCAGCATTACTCATCGATAAGAATGAATCATGTTATTGCAGGACAATGGGTGGACTAGGAGATGGTCATGTTAATTTTAAGAAAGAATCAGAACAACAAATAACATGTTTTCTCTCCTAGGTAGGAAATAAAATAGGAAAAGAGAAAGATGGACTGTTAGGGGAAAAGTGTGGCATGTGAAGAGGAAGAAGCTGGGTGGGGCCACAGGGAGAGGGGACATCATTAACATATGTCATTGGCAATTATAGATATTGTGCCATAAACTCAATAATGCATACAGTTAAGATGACAAAATAATTTTAATGGTGAAATGGGGCTGGGACTGTACCTCAGCCTGCAAGGTGCTTTCCCAGCAAGCACGCAGCCCTGAGTCACTGCATCACTGGGTATAGCTGGGCATACCTGAGATGCTATCACTCTGCAGCTAGAGATAAGAGAATTATCTTCAGCTACATTGCAAGTCTAAAGCCAGCTCGGACAACGGGAAGAGTTGAGCAAAGTGCAAGGTATCATCTCATATACTGGAGAAAAACAAATCAATTCTACCTGAAATGAAAGGTAAGGAAGCAGAATTCTAAGTATTGGAATTTAATCTTACAAAGTTATGAATTGGGAAAACTGGGCAGAAACATCCAGCGACAGCAGCAAAACCCCTCAGAAACAGGAGGGCAGAAGGGTCTGATGCACCCATAGCAAATGCAGGGTTTGCATCACAAAGTTAGGATATGGAAACATTATCGAATGAATACAAAAAAACTGAAAATGAAGGCAGTAAAATTGGTTTCTTTGTAAAGTTGGGTTTGGATAGTGATTAAGACATGGAGTTACTTTCTATTTATTCTACTTTTTATTGTACTTTTAAATTTGTGACACGAAGACCTGCGCAATGACCGACATATCATTGACCCCCCCCAAAGTCTAGCATGGATCACAGGCACTATGATCCTTAAAGGCAAGGGATTAACAGTCACAATAGTGTTCCTATACTAAAGAGGGAACACAAGGAAGAGCTCTAGGCAATGCTATTGAGTCCTTACACCTCATCAGAGAGGAGGACTCAGAGGGAAGTTTGATGTGCACAGTAAAGGATGCTCCAGGGATGGGGGGGGGCATTGGGAGAAAGGGAGGGAGGGAGAAAGGAAGGGGAAAAGGGGGGAGGGAGCAAGGGGATCGAGGGAGGGGAGGAGGGAGGGAGGGGATCGGGGTACCTATTAAGTTTGTACGAGTGGAAAAAAGAAAAGAAAGAAGCTGTTGTAGAAAAAAAAATTGTGCCATGCATAAAATTCAATTAGATGCAAAGTAATGATAGAGGGGGAGAGAGATGGTTCAGAGGGCATAAATTTGCTGTGAAAGCGTGAGGATCAGCACTCAGATTCTCAGAATCCATATAAATCTCAGGTGGGCACAGTGGCTTGCTATAGTTTCATTTGGAAAACAGAGATGGGAATTCCTGGAATAAGCTGGCTGGGCACACTAGCAGAATTAGTAACCTCCGTTTTCAACTAGGAAACTTTGTCCAAATAAAAATGTCATGAATGATCCAGAAAGACACCCAACATCAACTTGGGCCTCCAAACATATAAATGTGCATATATATACACATCCATACCACACATAATTATAATGATGAATGTTCATTTCAGTCGTTAATTAGTAAATTTCTAATATTTATATGCGACCACATATTTTCATTTTTGGACTTATTTTAACTGTCTCCACCAACTCCATTCAAGTGTAAAACTATTAATCATCGAATTGGCAAGCCCAAAGGATGCACAAATATTTGCTATTGTTTTGCCATGTATAACAAAAATATTTCTATTTTTTTCTAGTACAAAGAAAGCTAAAACATTTCGATGAATAAACATGGTTCACTTAATTTAAAACAAATATTTGAGCGTCTCCTTCTGAACATTCCTTTAATTGGGAGCACTAGGCATCGGACTGAACACGTGCTTGCAAATACATTTTGCTTTCATCAGCAGAAATGTAGGATCCAGAGTAAAGTGGCTGATCTATCCAGGACTGGAGTTAACAAAACTTGTACATACATGGATTTTCACTTTGCACTCCTGTGCAAAAGGAGCTGTCACTAAAGTTGTCCAAGCCATCAGAAGAAAGCCAACTTTCAGGAGTCATTCCATATAGAAACTTGGGTGTGTATGTGTGAGTGCGTGTGCATATGTGTGCATGTGTGTGTGTGTGTACACGCACGCACACACGTGTGTCTGCATGTGCACAAGTGATAGGGCATGATTAACAGACAGATGCTCAGGGCTGTCAGGGAAGTGGCTGGCTTCAAGCGAAGTCCCATTAGGAGAATGCTAAAGTGCTCTAGAGTTGCACAGCTGCAGCTTGTGATGAATGATGCTTCTACCAGAACCAGAACTAATGTACCTTGTGGCTTAAAAACATAGCTACTGACTGCAGAGCCATTTGCCACCTTGAACTCTGTTGCCATCACATACTTGCTGTAGTCCTTTCAACAGCGATCTGCAATGCACAGACGATATCACCTGATAATGACTTTCAAAGTCTTTGACAAGCCTGCTGATCTCCCAGGATGGAAATCAGTAACAGCCTTCTTCCTGGACAGCACTGTTAGGGGACTTTGTAGGCATACCCACGGTAACTCATCTTTTGTCTAGTTCTTGCCATATTGCTCTGCTATGAAATCAAATCCTTCCTTATGAGGCCAGCATAAGGTCCCATTGTCCTGAAAGACCTGACTCCTTCGGCATCAAGAACAGCTTCCCCCCTCTATTATTCCAGGAGACGCTCTGAAGAACAAACACCATGCTAATCGTGCTTGCAACTCCATTAGTAAAGAACTCAATCAGTGCTTTGGTCCAAGTGCCTAGAATAAGTGACTGTGAGTGCTTGAACCTAAATGGGACATTTGTTTCATTCCATCCAAAGCTCATAGAACATCACAGAAGAGAGGGCAGAAAACAAGAAAGAGCTGGTTGATGGAGAGAAGCTCCATGAAACACCATTTTCCAGACAAGGCATGATCATTAATCATATCAATTAGACAATCTTTCCCAGGTTTGCTTAGAGCTTGCTTTAACTATTAATTCTTCGAGAAACTACCCAAAGGTTCAGATTTCAGTTGTTATGTTGGTAGCTACAACTAACTGCCACATATAGTATGGTGCACTGTTCCCATTTCAGCATGAATTAATATGGTACAGCAAGGTTAAGCTACTAGAGGAGGATCTTAGAGCAAATGAGCTTCAAGGCAGAATTCAAAAATCAGGGTAATTTCATTGTGAGCCCTATGATCCAAATTAGCCCAAGGAATTCTGTGGGTCTTAAAAAGAAGTTTAAAGGAAAATTTGACATGAGTGTTACCTCTAACTGCAAAACATTCATTCTCTTCAAGAATACCTGTTCATGATACACTACATTAAAAGTCAAAAACTGAACATTTAAATCACAAATCATGATAGACTACATTTACAGTCACAAATTAACAAAACATTATATTGAAAATTATCAAAACCACATGGAACATGTTCTTTAACCTTGAAGGAACTAAAAGTGAAGTCAATACGATATTTTAGAATAGTTAAATATTTGATAACAGTACTTTCTATATCTTAGATGGACCAAGGAAGAAATAAAGTGAAATTAGACCACACATGGTTCTGAATGCAAATAAAAGGCAACTTATCAAAACTTGTAGGTTGGAACTGAAGATGTATTTACACACAGTTTTGCTTTAAATAACTAAGAAAAATGTTGAAAGAGTAACTGCAATTAGTGCAAAGATAGAAAAAGAAATGAAGGTTAGAAACAAAGATTACACATCGACAACTGGGAGGAAGAATTACTCAAGTTCAAAGTTAGTTCTTTAAAAAGATGCTAAAGTATTGGAAAAGTGAGTAAAATTACTGACACTGTGTATCAATTGGCTTATCATGATAGAGTCTATAGAGTCTATAGACATTTAAAGAAAACTAAAGAATGAATAACTTCATGTCAAATATTCAGTAACTAAGGACTTTAACAAATCACATGAAACAATTTATCAAAGCTGACACAAGGAAAAATCCATATATGTAAACATTTCTATGTCTAATAATGGAACCGAATCATTATCAAATGTACCCATGAAGAAAAATCCCAGTGGAAGAGTTAATGGGGAATCCTAGCTCCCATCAAAGGAAAAATTTAAATAATTCCAGACAGTAAAAGAAGAGATTAAACTAATCTTGCATAAACAGTTTCAGAAAACAGAGAACAAAAGTTACAAACATATTTTTAAGAAGCTAATATAATTATAATACCAACATCTGACAAAACATTTTTAAAAATTGGTTAATGTCCCTTGTGGACATAGGGAAAACACTCATATTAGGAAACTGAAACAATATGACAGAAAGTAATACACCATGACCAAGCAGATTTTATTCCATCATATGAGATTGGTCCAACATTCAAAAATCAATTAATGATATACTAATACAATATAAAAGAAAGAACTCAGTCTCACGTCAGTTGATGTAGAAAAAATTTTCAGAACCCAATGTCCACTCATGACAAAGAGTGGAAGTGAGACAAAGAGCAAACAGAAAGAACAAGAAATTAGAATGACATGAAACTATTTCTATTATATTGCATTTAATACAATTGTTTACATGGAAAATGAAAAAAGCATGATGCATGTTAATGAACAATTTTGGTAAGATACTAGGGGGCTGATGATAATATGCAAAATCATTATGCAGTTTTATATTTAAGTGAATACATAAAAAATCCTTGTGCAATGGTAAATGATAAAATATACTATGGAATGAATTAATAGAGTGTGGTGATAGTCTACACTTAAGGCATAAACCATGGCTTGCTGATGTTAAAATAGCTCTAAATGCATGGGTGTATGTGACATATGCAGTTTCTTAAGAAATCAACTCATTTTAAGTTGGTCCATAGATTTAACATAATACTTTTTCTTTTCTATTTTCATGTGCATGTGTGTACAGGAAAGAGTGCACGTGTGTGTATATTTGTGTTTGCATGTGTGTGGGTACAAATGTGTAATGGAGCACGTGAATCTGTGTGCCAGTGTGTACCTGGAAGCCTGAGGTTAATATGAGGAATTATCTTCAATTGTCCCTCTACTTTATTCTTTTGTTGATGGGTCTTTAATGAAGCCAAGAGTTCATCCATAAGGCTAACCTGGCTAGCCCGATTGCTCTGAGGATTCCCAGTCTCTGCCTTCAGAGGCTAGAGTTACAGGTGGGTCACCAACCACATCTACCTGGCATTTTATGTTGGATCTGGGGACGCTGACTCTGAGGCTTTTGCTCGTACAGCAAGTGTTTCACCAGCTGAGCCATTTCCCCAGCCCTCAACATCATCTTACTAGTCATGTGTTTTAGTAGCTACTGATAAGCTAGTCTAAAGATTATCTGGGAATGCAAGGATATTTTAAGTAATCTTTTTAAACTGATCGTTGAGATATGTCTGTTAAGGTTACTCTTCTGTTGTTGTGAGACAATACTCTGACTTGGTCACAGTACTCACAAACCTGCGTCACAGATGGACCACACTTCAAGTGATAGTAAGGTCAGAGTTCTCGCGTCATGTTCTGTATTTGTGCTGTTTATGTCCTTTAATGTTATATCTGAATTACAGCTAATAATTGTTCTCGTCAGTTGACCACCAGGGTCCAGCAGCGCCCAGCACCCAGCAGACACCCTAATAAAGCTCAGTGTTAAAGCTACAGTTTCTAGAACATTCTGCTGCCCCTTGCCTGAAACCCTTTTCACAGTGTATATCATAGACCATAGACCACCATGCTTCCTTGGCTTCCTCCTCTGGAAGGAGCTTAGAGATCATAACCAATTATGAGAGAGAAAAAAGATAACTAAAACCACAGCAAAAGCCACATTGACTAAAGAGCTGATAACATATCAATGAAAACAAAGCAAAAGAAAATTTAGTTCAAAATCAACATCAGTTTTTCTCTGACTTCTGCTTAGAAATTGTTTTTACACAATCTTTTATTTATTTGTGTGTGTGTGTGTGTGTGTGTGTGTGTGTGTGTGTATCAATGGATACTGTGTGTCCCTGAGGAGGACCAAGCGTGACTTTGGGAATCATCCTGCATTGCTTCTACCTTCTTCGCTTTGCTTGGGGATTTCCCAGGTTCTGCCCACCAGGACCAAAAGTGTGGGCCTCACTGCCTTTTCTACCAGGCATTTTTAGGTGGGACCTGGGATCTGAACCCAGGATCTTCTGCTTGTGAGACAGAGTCTTAACCCCTGAGTCATCTTTCTAGCCCATAATTAATCTTCTTAATGTTTAAAATTAAGAAGAGGGAGCATTTATTATTGAATGTTATCTGAGATGTGTTGTAAAGTAAAAAGAGAAAAGAGAACCTAAAAGAGAGGACTTAGAAGAAAAAACAGAGAGGCCAAAGGGAAACAGCCGCTTTATACATGCATGGAACCAGCCTTAGTTTATAGTCTCTGCATGGCTAGATTCTATCCTTCATTGTCTTGCTTTTTAGCCTAAGGTGCGGATCTCCAATCCACTTGAACCATTCCACTCCATTTCCCAAGAACATGATGTTCTGCCTTAATGCCTGGCCTTGGGGAGGAGCGAAGCCTATGTAAAGTGGTAAAGCGGACAATCTGAGATGGCTCAAGAAAACACTGCCAAACACTAAGGAAAGCCTCGGGAGAAAAGAGTCAGGGACCATAGGGAAGCTTTGACTCCCCCCGGGATTCTCAGAAAAGGAAGATCCTTTCTTCTCTTCCCCTTTCTCTTAAGAGTTTTTCAAACATGGGTTTATTATCATCATTGTGTGTGGTGGGACACATGTGTGGAGCTCCAAGGACAACTTCTTGGAATTGGTTCTCTCTTCCCATCTTTGTGTGGGTTCTGGAGACCAATCTCAAGTCACGGAATCTGGGTGGCAAGTGCTTTTCCCTTTTGAGCCACGTCACCCAGCCCTCTTTTTGAAGGTTTTCAAACTTCCTACCTGTGTCACTAATATATGCTAGTTCTTAAGCGAGCTCTCTTTCTCTACAGATGACTGAAAGGTTGATTGGTCCAGATTTCTATCAAAGATTATTTTAAGTCAGTATCTAACACAGAAAGTCAGACGTAGTATTGACAACACTCAGCAAAATGCTTCCATCTTGTAGCCTTTGTAAATGTTTTGATAATCTGGTTCAAGCTTCAACATCCCCGCAGCACATCTGAGGTCCTTATGCACGCCACGCTTGCTTGACCCCAATGAGCAAGTCTCTCAAGCTCCCCTGTCTTTCTTCTGATGCATTCTTTGTCATGCAAGTCAGGTCTCTGGTTCTACAAGAGCTAAGTGTGGGTCCTACTAGCTGGCACATAGCCAAGGATTCCCTGCTGGGGGCCCTGTCCCCTTGGGTTAAGGCCTGGTTTCCTATACCTGCACGGCTTTACTTCCTGTCACTTCCTTCTTTCTGTAGGGACCCTTATTAACCCTAATGGATTTACCGGACCTCTTTCTATTTCCGTGGGTAGCTCACACTTGCTTCCATTTCTCTCTCTCTCTCTCCATGCATGTGTATGCATGCATGAGTGAGTGTGTGTGGTATGTGTGTGAGCATATGTATGTGTATGTGTGTGAGCATGTGTGCACATGTGTGTATAAGAGGATACTGGAGCATGCGTGCTTGGGGAGGCTCAAGAATGACAATGGAAATCCTTCTGGATTACTCTACCTTCAAATTGATTTGCTCTGGGGTTTACCAGGCTCTACCTTCCGGAGTCGGAATTGCAGGCTGCTGCCATAGCTGCATAAAATTTTTATGTGGGATCTGGAGACCCAAATTCAGGTCTTTTGCTTGCAAGGTAAAGGCCTTAATCCCTGAGTCATCTCCCCAGCCCCCTTCCTCCTTTCTGACATGATCCAAATGGTCCTTCCACAGTCCTCAGCTGCCTGGGTTGATGGACACAAGAACTTCACGAGCACTTGCTAGAAACATTATGACCGGGTTGGTACCTTTTATCTATTCCTGGGATTTATCAATCACACTAGGATACTGCTGAACTCTGATCATAGTGTGACTGATAATTGTGACATGGACAGCAGGTGTGAATGCAGGGGCTTGGATTGCATGTGTGGTGACCCCATTTAGATACCTGCAGGAAACGGGTACCTAAAATAGTTCTAGGCCAGTTGGCAATAAAAATGAACAGTCATGAATTGTTTGTGTTCTTCTAGAAAGATAAACAGGCAACTGTAGGAGAAAGGCACACACACACACACACACACACACACACACACACACACACACACCCGCCACTTCAGAAGAGTAAGGGTATGGAGGGGATGAAACGAGCAAATGGATAAGATGAAGAACAAAGCAAGAAAAGTCCTGGAGAAACAGCAGGCTCTGTGGACGCTGGACAGGATGTTAGAGCAGGGGCAGGACCGTCTCTACACAGATCCTTGTCCTTTGAAATGCTCGTCGCTCTATTTCCCTAGCTCCAACAGGAACCCTCTTTCATATTTTAATGATTCTGAAATATGAAGGCATATTACAGAGGATGTCAGAAAGACCCCTGTAGTTCTTGGGAACAGGCACCATTTGAGGCAGAGCTGAGAGCGGCTACACATGTGTGTGTGTGACATTGGGTAGAAGATAGGTCCTTGGAGGCTGGCAGAAGGGTGAGACATTTGCACAGGCGGCACTGCAGGAGGTTGAATTTCACATGCATGTAGATAGATAATTATTGCTCAGAATATCCTCTGAGATGTTGTACTGTATGTCACACAGTAGCAAAAAGTCAATTTCCAGAGGAGGACCTGCATGTTCTGGGCACTGGCAATGAGATGTACTGGAAAAACCACCTGTTTCTGAGTGGCTCACAGAACATTTGAATATAACAGAGGTAGATAGGAACAGGATGTGTGTCAAGAATGACAGCTTAGGGCTAGAGAGATGGCTCAGCGGTTAAGCCTTTGCCTCATAAGCAGAAGGACCTGAGTTTGGATCCCATGTTGGAAATGGCAGCAGCCTGCACTTCTGGTCCTGGAAGGTGGACAGAGCTTGGGAAATCCTAGAGTTGAAGCAAAAAGGAGGTAGAAACAACCAGGATGTTTCCGAAATCAACTTTTGGTCTCCATGGCTACATATAGTGCCCTGACACACGCACACACACATACACACACAAAAAATTTTTTTTTCTTTCTTTCTTTTCTTTTTTTTTTTTTTAAAACAAAACAAAAAAACCCAACAGCTTAGGTGCCTGTGCTACCTGTCAGAAGCCATGGTTAACTTTGAATTCTAGAAGTGGCTTCAATTCCAGAGAGAACCAGTTGAGTGAAAAAAGACACAAGAATGAAATTCTTGAGTTGGGCCACGCAGCTAATGTAGAGCACATGGCAGTCCCCTGGAATTTCCCTTGAATCTTTGCTGTTAATTTTAAAGGTATTAAAGGGAAGGGATGAAAGTTAGGTGTACTGCCTGGTGTAACACATCATGGTTGATGGTCGGAAGGGGTACAGAGGAATCCCAAGTGCTTATGAAGACAATACTAAAATTTTGACAGTGATGCTTAGAATAAGTGGTACTATGAATGATCAATTAATGTGGCGTGAGGAGGTTTCTTAAAGTTGGCAGTTAAACTCTTCAATAGAGCTGGTAACAGTTGCAGCAGTCATTCTGTATGTTGCTATGAATTCACTACCAAAGAGCTCAAGGGAACAAGGGGCTGATTTCAGCTTAGTATTGTTCAGTTATAGTTCCTTAGCCAGTTTGCAACACCAACACCAAAGTCTGAGGGAACTGGCCCATCACATCCACAGGACTTCTGAGAGGGACAATTGCTCACTTGCCAGATCAGTATGACTGACTAAGTATACCAAAGGATGCCAACTTCCTCCAGCAGTTCCCTCTATCTTATTTACCTACCCAGGGGGCTAATCCCACCCACCATGGACTGGGTTTTCTCCATCAATTAGATAATCTCTTGCAGGTTTGCAGATATAGGTTTACACCTATATCTAACTATGACAATGATCCCGTTTATAATCAATTCTTCACATTAAATAAAGGTGATTCTTGCCATGATGGCCTTCATCCTGGCTCTTAGGAGGCTCTACCATCAAATAGTCAGTCCAAAGTGCTCACCTTGATGGGCGGGACTAAGCAGTCTATGCTCTATCATTTCCAGAACCAAATCAGGAAACCATGTTTCTGGTTCAAGATTCTAATTCAAAGTGGCCAAACACTGAGTTTTTCTCTGAGAAGAAAGGTTTGTACTTAGATATTGGCATACATCTTAAGAAAGACACGACTGGCTTAATCCTTGTGGTAATAAATGCATAAACTCACACATAATATTAATTGGAGAACAACATCCTGGTACAATAATGCATTATAATTTCATTTGTATAATGTTCATTTTGTATCAGTATAGGAAATGTAAAACTTGCTAAGTTGGAATTATCGAGTGGCTACTAGCATTAGATCACAAGCTCTCTGGCTTATTCTCTCAAGTATCAGGCTGATGCCCACTGTCCCCGGGCTCTTGCTCTGTCCCCAATATTCCCTTCCTTCTACCCACAGTGGTACGTAATCCCAGCCAACTTCCATTCTGTCCAGGATCCACACAGCTTTATCATATATTCCTGACTCCTGACTTCAGGCACATGCACCAGGTCACAATAAGTCACGCCATATGAAGCTTCCCGTCACACTACAGAAAAGCTAAAACCATCAATAGCCTCCTTGTGTGGGTTCTGAGACTTTGGGGGAGATTTCTCAGAAGGCTTTAGTTCTCACTGTGACAGCATGCTGCCCACAGTGACTAGCTCTCCTACACTCCCCTTTCAAGCTCTCTCTCTCTCCTTGCAATGCTGTCTCACCCTAAGGACGCATCAAGGCTCCTGTGGCAGCCAAACCCTCTCTTATCATAAAGCTGATATTCTGAAGGGTCATCTCATACCAGTGTCCTTTATTGATGACTTCACTTTTCCATTTGTATTTTAGCAATTAGAATGTTCAACATTGACAGCCAATGGCAGACAGGAAAAGACATTATTTTCTTTATTTCCAAGTGAGTCCATTTTAGCTTTGAAATAACAAATAACCCTGATCATGCATCTTTGATGACTTTTTTTTTAATTTTAGGAGTCTCCCTTTGGATAGTTAGCATCCTCTGCAATGATCAGTAGAACAGAAAACAAACCCAAAGTGAAATCACGTGTGTGCTACTAATTTTCTCTCTTATCTTCTATAGCATTTGCAGACACATTGATGGAGAGATTGAAGACAAATCATTCTATCATCTCTCCATAATGGAGGTTAATGGATTATTTCATTATTAGATAATATACTGAAATATTTTGTGCTCTGTTTTATATTAATGCCAGTAATGGAACTGGGTTAAGCAGTGTGGTCAAGACGTGAATGATTTCCTGCAGGTATACCAAAAAACCCAACCGAAATGCTCATTTCAGATGGCGTTTGGGGGTTTTAGGATGTGTGCAATATGTTTTTCAAATGTAATTGAAATTCTGATTTAGTTTCTCTTTTAGGATGTGAAAAAAAAACAACAATGGGCTAAGCAGTCCAAAAAGTTATTACGCTGTGCTTGGATGGAGAAATAGGAGTGGAATTGGTTTCAAACCCAGAGTAAATATAGTCGGGCATTTGTGATGTGGACTGATAGGATGTGGGAAGGGAGGCGGGAAGATGTGAAGAGGATGGTTGCATGCGTGGATAAGCTGTATGCCCTGGACTGACAATAAAAGCTTCGGGTCTCCGACTCTGTGCATCACAATGGAAATAACGGGAAGGAAGATCATGGCGGCCCCAGAAAATTCACAAATGGTTGCTCAGGAGTACACAAGAAGCGAGCAAAACACTGACAAAGGTGCTAATATGAGGAAAAGAATGCTACCCAAAAGAAACCAATTACTGTGAAGAGAATTATACTTTTCAAACCTGCTTCTTTCTTCTCAAATTATTACCAATAGTGCAAGCAAAATGTGCAGGAATGAAAAAAATGTGTTATGTTAACTGTGCCCTTTGAGTACGTTTATTATTCCCCAATCTGCATTTATGTAGCAAGCAGTGTTTTTCACTAAAATCTAGAAACAGCTCAAGTCTGTAGAATGAACTCTTTCCCTTGCAGAAACAAAAGCCATGTTTCTTATCACACAGCCCGAGGCGCTGGGCCTCCCAACAAATAAATAACTGAATTAACCTTCCCTATAAAAATCTCTGCAATACCCACCCATTTCCAATAACAATGTGTGCTCCCAAGAAGACTCCAGAAGAGATTGCACTCCTAGAAGTGCATTCCCATCTTCCACAAGACTGCAAGACTTTTATCAGCATTGGAGACATCTACAGGAATAGTTCAGATACTTCACATTAAAAGTCTACCTTTTGGGCTGGAGAAATGGCTCAGGGGTTAAGACTCTGCCTCCCAAGCAGAGGGTCCTGAGTTTGGACCCCAGGTCCCACATAAAAACACCAGGCAGAAATGACAGTGGCTTACATTTTTGTCTTGATGGGTGAAGTTTTGGAAATCCCAGAGCGAAGCCAAAAGATGGTAGAAGCAACCCAGGGTGATTTCCAAAGTTACCCTTGATCCTTTACAGGGACATAGTGCCTTCTGATACACACACACACACGCACGCACGCACGCACGCACTCATGCACATACGCAGCACACGTGTACATGCACACACACAAAATACAAGTCCACTTTTGACTTTTTTTTTCCAATCTGGGGCAAACTGGGAGTCCTGTCACCCACAGTTCAATATCATATCAAAGCGGTTCCAGGAACCAGACTTCATTCCTGAACACAAGTCATACTTCCAATGTGAAGACACAATCACTCTGAAATCAGTCCCAAAAAGGATGATTATGCTCCCAACTATATTTGAGACTTTCAATGGGATTCATTTGAACACATAAACTTTCCGAGGACCAGTTTCTTGTATACTTCATGAACGATGGAACTTTTCAACCTGAATTTTGACCTCAGTTGGCCTCTGATTGGAACCCTAAAAGAACAAAGGGCAGCGGGGCGCCAGACTGAAGCACAAAGAGCTAAACCTCAGTCAATTATAACACCTGAGCTGTCAGTCAAACTCCAGACAGTGGTTAATTCAAAAAAAAGCAAACACCATTACAGAGTTGCAAACAATTAAGGCCTATATTTCACTCCTGTCTTCTCTCCATTAATGACCATGCTGCTGCTTAGAGCTCTTAGAAGTCATTTTGGTTACAGAATCATGTATAAATCCAACCAACATCTTTGTACTGCATTTTTAACATTTTGTCTTTCAGCCATTCGCAGAGCACCTGTGTCCCTAAGGCTGGATAGGAGGTGCTGGCGACCCCCAACCTTAGAAGACTCTGGCTGTAGGCTTTGGGATCATGAACGCGGTACGACCTCACAATAAACGACAATGACCAGGCCCAGTCCTCTCTCAACTCGCTCACGACTACAGATGACCATTGAGAGGGAAAAAACCATGTCACTCACCAGTATAACCGGTTCTCTGAGCAGATAGATCCACCGCAAATCCAAATCCAAGTTTACTCAAGGGATGCTCTGTACAGGGAGAGAGAAAAGGCATGTTACTGGTTTGGGGAGAAGTATAAATTTGACGGTGAGTAATTGATATGTTTCTCTGCATTCTGACAGAACCACACCGCAAGGCAGGCTTTGGCTCAGGGAGAGGGGAGGAGAAGGAGGAGAGGAAGTGTTAATACCATCCCCTGTCCTTTTCCAGCCATTTATGGTATGGCTCTCCTGCTTTAAAAGAAAGAAAAAGGTGGAGGAAAATGGGGAGAAAAGGCATATACACATGTGGAGGTCAGAGGACGACTTTCAGAATTTGATTTTGTCCTTCCACCATGTGGAGAGATTGAAGTCAGGTCGCCAGCTTTGCACACAAGCACCTTTATCCACCGAGCTGTCTCACTAACCCTACACTTGCTCTTCCTAGTGAGTGTCGGTCTCCCCTCAAGTTGGGGGTCTGTCCAAGCAGCATGTAAAAATAGTTTTGTTTAAATATTGCTAGTGGATCATTAGGCATATTTAGTCTTTTGCTGGTCTATCTAAAATGAAGTCTACATGGAATGAATCATTTACCACTTTCAGGATTGTTGCAGTTACTCTCCATAGCTGCTAATAAATTCATGACCAAATTGCTTAAGGGAACAAGCAGTTTCATCCAGCTTGACAGGAGAGCCCACACCAACACTAGGGGTCAAGGGAACCAGATACACCATATTCACAAACCACTGAGAGAGGGACAGACAATCTCCACTTGCCAGACCAGCATGTCTGACCAAGTATACCAAAGGACGCCAACTCCTCCATCTTATTCACCTGCCCATGAACTGGGCCGCCCTATCAATCAGATAATCTCCTGCAGGCTTGTTTAGGGCTCAAAACTCAACTACCAGGCCTTTACAACTGTGCCTAGAGCATAAGCCCTCAATTGTCCAGTTGATAAAGGTGTCTAACTATGACCGAGTGTGAAGCTAGAACTCTTAAACTTAGTCTCTCAGACATTTTAGGCTACATTTCCAGTCTCCTTGAATTGCTTGCTGAGGGTCTCCTACCCAGTCATATTATTTGCATCTCTGGAAAGACACACAATTGACCTGAGACACAGGCCCTTAAGTATGAGACCCCCTCAGCCTTAAAAACGTATCTCCCATGATCCCAGAGAAACCCCAAGCCAGACTGACCTCCTTTTTCACAGAACTGCCCCCAGACCCCTGGGGCTCATTCCAGTGCTGCCCTTTCAGACTCCTGCACCCCTGATTTTTAATTCCACTTGAGCCTGCAGCCAGCAGCAATCATGGCAGTTTACTAAACGATCTTGTCTTTACTGTTTGGTATTGTTGTATGTCTTACTTGGAGTTGGCGTGTCAGGATCTTGTAGAGTTGCTGACGTGTAATGGGCTCTCAATAAGTATCTGATGTATAGCTGTACAGACTGAGGGAATTAGCATACGTCAGAACAAGTGAATAATTTGTTCACCGTTTATCAGGCACATATGTACTTGCCAGACACTGAGCTAAATTCATTGCAAGTATTTCCCCCTCTTCCCCCCCCCCAGATTCTGTGTTCCTCTGGTACAAATGACTAGTCTTGAGTCTTTAAACTCATTCTGATCTCAAGAGTATTTATCCTTCAGTCTTCTCTCTTGGGCTTCGGTGCTTAGGCAAACACCAGAGCTTGCCTGACAAGGTTGTCTGAGTTGACTTTCTTGAACAGGACTTTCAACTCATATGACCACCAAAGTTGGCCAGGACTCCTCGTGGATAGTTTTGAGAGAGGCCTTCAGCTCTTTATGACATAGCTTTTGAACTTTCAGAAGTCCTATAAGATCATTGGGTTTAGGGAAGAATTTAGGTGGCTGAAGAGATTGGACAATCCCAGCCCTCCATCTGTAAATAAAATGGTAACATTTTTATTGGAATACAGCCATATTCATGTGTTTCAATATTCTCTCTTTTTTCTTCTTTCATGCATGTATGCATATGTGTACATGTTTGCATGTGAGTAGGTGCACATGGATATATGCTTGCATGTGTGTGTGTGCCAGGGGAGACCCAAAAGTGTTATCAGATGTCATCTTCCATTGCTTTTCCATCTTTCTGTTGTGAGCCTGAGACTGTAATTAAATTCAGAGCAGGCTACTAGGGCTGTGGTCTGCCTAGCCAGATTGCTGTGGGAATTCCCAGGCTCCACCTTCGAGAGCCAGTATTACAGGCTGTCTGTCAGGGCTGCCTACCATTTTTAAATGTGATCTGGGGATCTGAACTTAGGTCCCTCCATTTGCTCCTCAAGTATTTTAACCACTGAGCCATCTTCCCAGCCCTCAGTATTGTCTCTTGTTGCTTCCGTGCTACTCCAGAAGAGGTTGTAGTTGTAATAGGGATCCCGTGACCTGCATAGTCTAAAACATTTGTAAACTGTTTTTTAACATAGAATTTAATAACTTGGTGTCCAGATCAGTTTCTCCATTAAGATGACACTTGCTCAATTGGTCCTTAGGGTGATTTGTCATTCTTTTTACCAGGGAGTTTTTATCTTTGGTGTTTTGTTTCCCACTAGTGGTATCAAACACTAGGGCTTTACCCATTCCAGGCAAATCCTCTACCGCTGAGCCGCATCTCCAGCTGCAGCTTTTATACTTAACGCTGTGCACACGCACAGCAGAAAGTCTGTATATGTTCAGCAACCAGTAAAGCTAAACTACACAGCACACGGCAACATCAATACCAATTTACTCTTAAGTTTTGGTGTGTAGGAACCTATGGGAAACACTGGTGCCCTTGCTGAACCACGTGGGTTCAATATTCCTTTAGTTTTCACTATCAGACCCTGCTTATAGCTCCCCCCAGCTGGACCACATTTTACAGCTGCAACCTGAGATTATATATTATCTTGTTTTTCTCTTAGCTGTGTGCATTGCAGGCATATTATCTTTCGAAACAAATGCAGTGCTGGGCACTGGGCACTAGCTCTTTATTTCTCCCTCTGAACTTGTGGTGTTTTTGTTCATTTAGTATTAAGTTTTCAGTATAGAATGTAATCACAATTTCATCATCAGAGAGGAGGACCCAGAGGAGAGTTAGGCATACACAATAAAGGACTCTCTGGGAATTGGGGGGGAGGCACTGGGGGATGGAGAGGGAGGGGAAGAGAACAGGGAGTTTCGGGGGGAGGAGGAGAGGGAGGGAGGGAACTGGTCTACCTATTAAGTTTGTATGAGCGGAAATAATAAAAAATGTATAAAAAAGATCATGAAAAATAAAATCTCTTACATCACATGAAAAAAAAAAGAATGTAATCACAATTTGGGCTGGAGAGATGGCTCAGGGGTTAAGACTGCCTCACAAGCAGAAGAACCCGAGTTTGGGTCCTGGATCCCATATAAAAAGGCCAGGTAGAAATGGCAGTGGCCTGCACTTCCAGCCCTGAAAAGTGGAGCTTGGAAAATTTCAAAGCACAAGTAAGAGGTTGAGCAATCCAGGATGATTTTTGAAGTCACCCTTGGGTCTCCATGGGTACACACATAGTGCCCTCTGATACACACACACACACACACACACACACACACACACACACACACACAATGTATAAATAAAGGAAGTTAGTTCATTCCTAGTCTGTTAGCCCTAATGCAGTTAAAGTTAATTTTCTGATACATATTTTCAGTCTTTATGTATAGGAATATAGAAAAGATGTAGTATCATGTAAACTTCATGTTTTTGCACAGTTTTCAAAATTATAACTTTAGATTACCTTGTCATTTCCTCTCTGGAAAAGATCATAATTTTATAGCACCTTTTTTTTGAGGTTGACCTTTGAGATTGACCCTTACTTACAATTCTCCCAACAATGCCCCAAGGTAGTGCTTTTCTCCCTTAAGTTTTTATCTCAAGACTATTTCTTAGACTTGTTTCTCAGAAAAATTTTCTCCCTGATAAACACTTTTTTGGTTGGAAAATTCTAAGATAATTGAGTAAAGGCAAATTTTAGAGATCACTGATTCCAATTTCCCATTTGAAGAAAGGCCACATGGCCTATTTAACAGAAGACCTCACCCACCAGATTTCAACCTAAGGTTGCTTCCATCTGTATACTATCCTGTTCTAGAGAACTCCTTCTCTACTGAATAAGCAGATGCATAAAGTCTAGGCAAGCAAAGTGTAAGTCTCAGAAAAATAGACACTGGTTAAAACCAACAAAAAACAAAGCAAAGATCTTAAAAATACAATATAGAACTACTAAAGTGCACATACTCTGAAAAATATTTCCATCTGGATGATCTAGATTGCTATAGGAAGTGATCAGAAGGGTATGAATTTTCTGAATATGAAGATTTATATTTCTGTCATTACTTGTAGTCCATAAATGTTTCCATCTTCCAAACTTATCTACAAAGATGGTTCTTCCACTACACACATATATGCATTAATTTATTTTTAAAAATTTTATCATTTATTTATTATTATCGTGTGTGTGTGTGTGTGTGTGTGTGTGTGTGTAGGTGAAAGGAGTCAGGTCCTTCCTTTCATCATGTGAGTTCTGATGATCTCACTCATGTCATCGGTCTTGGCAATAAATAATATCTTTTTACTGACTGAGCCATCTTGCCAGCAAGAGAGAGAGAGAGAGAGAGAGAGAGAGAGAGAGAGAGAGAGTGTGTGTATAATTGGATTCTTTGCAAGATTTTTCTGAGCATCCTTTAAAAGACTTCTTCAAGAACAAATGCCATTTTCAAAATCCTAGACACTAAAAATATTTATCCTGCACTCACTTATGGCAAGACAAGAGCTCCGTGCCAGCTTGGCAGAGAACGTGATCCAGTGCCTCTGGATGTGTGAACCCAGACTGCTTTCTCTTCGCATTTATTCTTTTCCTGCCCCTCCCCCCAGTGAGAAGGTAGGATGAGCTAAACTTTCCCCTAGAGTTTTGGCTCCCCTCTCAGAGCTTGGCAAACCAATTCCAGAGCGTCAGCTGCCCAGATCACATGGATACGATCTGCACATATCAGACAAACCTCAACTGTGTGGCATTAAGAAGGTCACCTCAGGTTATTTCATCTGACAAATGAGGGTGTGTCCAGTGTAGAGGATTGCTGAGGAGAAATAAGATGTCTAGTAGTTCTGGACTGGCACACAAACAGCACAGGCCAGGTATCTTTCCTTTGGGGTTTTGACGATTCCCATCCAGTTCTCATTAAGCCAAAAGGTATGTGGAGGAAGGATTAGCAAACAGGATGTGGGTTACTTTCAGTTGGAAGTTGGATGGTATTTAGAACCATCTGTGAGAGGAGCCACTGGGGATGCATTGCGGGGGGAAGGGCTATTTTGATCAGGTTAGTTGAGGTGGGAAATTGTTTCTATTATGGGTGATACCATTCCAATGACTGGGGTTCTGAATTGAATATAAAGGAGAAAGAGGAAAGAACATCTCGCAGGCATTCATCGGGTGCGCTCAGCTTCTTCACTGTGGAAGCCATGTACTCCGCTGCCTCCAGCGCTTGCTGCTGTCACTTCTTGCTGTGATGGGCTGTAGCTTTGAACCTGGGGCTGAAATAAACCCTTTCCTCCTCACGTTGCTTTTGTTGGAGTATTCTATCATAGCAAAGAAGAGTAACTAATGCAATGGTCCAGACAAGAAATGGTGTTTAATATGAGGTGAGTTGGCCTAATTTTAGCATCTACTTTATTAAGTCTAGTTCCAAGCTATGGAGTAATGAGACAGAATTTCAAGCATGACTCAGCTCTTGATCCTAGAGTTAGCATCCAATGCCCAATCCAGAGGGTTCTGAGCCTCTGGTACGGAAAAGATAATTAAGGTGAAGTTTCATGTGAAGATAAGCTCTTAATTTATTAATTGAAAAATTCAGTTATGTTGATATTGAACCTGGTATTGGGTTTATTCCTTAAATATAATTCCTTAGATAAAATATAAATATATATAAAAAGTCAATAGAGTAAATGATGTTCAGTAGAGTATTGCTGTTGTGTATAAAGACAAACTATAAAGTCCTATTGCTAGGTGACATGACTCAAAATGGCTAAAATAGCAGAACAACAGAACAAAGAAGTCTTCCCCCAATGCAGTCTGTGGTTGTCTGGATGTTTGTGCGAAGGCCTGGGTACTCTTCAAATTTGTAAGAAAAGGAATTCTGTTTCTAACTTGTTCCTTACTAATTAATTTCTATGCTTTGAACACATATTGCCTGGAACAGTATAAGTCCCCTGTGAAGTAAAGGGAATAAATAAAGAAGAAGGCAGAGGAATGGGAGAAATGAAGAAAAAAAAAGGAAAACAATAAAAAAATCTAAGAAACTGAGATGTGAGCTGAACAACTTTGAGGCCTTTTGAACATAGACTAATACTAAGAGTGTGTAAGTCTGTTTCTAGAAGATGTACAATAAGAGGACTTCTAGGCTTTGATTTTGATGCGGCTGCTGGAGAGAGCTCAGCAGCCTGCCCGATAAAAGACAAACATTTCCCCCAAGGGAGTTGTGTTCCCACAGGTGGAGCAGAAAGGATGAGGGATGAACTGCAGAGGTCAAGTGGATAGCTGCGATCCTATGATCATGGACCACCAAGTACTCAGGGCCAAGGCGTTATCCACTCACACACATACCTGCCCACAAATAAGGCTGAATACACTTAACGGTGGATTAGTCTAATTTTGTGATGAATGGGGAACATGGATTGGTGATCTGGGTTCTAGGATTCCTCTTTGCCCCCTAATCACTACTGTGATTGATTCATTTGCATATATTCAGCTGTGTAATTTCTCAATGCGTACTGATTGAGAAGGTCAGATTATACGGGAAGATGGACAAAGAATGCAGGTTTTGAACATTTAAAGAGGCGGAAGGTGAGGTATTACCAGTAATGAGAGAGACTAGATGAATAGGAGTTTGTCAGCTGAAGAGTAGAAAGGAAATTCTAAATAGAATAATATATGCAATTGTAGATGACGCTGAAAGAGAGCAACCTATATGTGGCGGGCACAGGAAAAACTCAAGAATTGTATCCTGGGCAAAGAAGAGAAAGGCAAGAGACTGGTGTCTCCAAAGGACACCAGGTGTGCTAGGTGGTGTGCATGTTTTTCTACAGAGCTGCAGAAACCACTGAGGGGCAGCAGAAAGCAGTTAGAGCAGCAAGTTCAAGAGAGAAATGATGGTGTTCTGCCCTACAGGGATGCTGGTGAACAAGTGGCCAGAGAGGAAATGGAGCAGTTCGCCTGCATGGTTGTTAATAAATTACCAGCAAATGGCCAAAAGGAGCAAGGGGTTTATTTTCTGTTACAATTTGTCCAGTTATAGTTCTCAGTCCAGCTTGACAGGACAGCTCACACCAACACCAGGGCCCAGGGAACTGGCCACACCATCTCTACATAATGGCTGAGAGAGGGACGATCCTTACTTGCCAGACCAGCATGTCTGGCCAAGTGTACACAAGGATGCCAACTTTCTCAATCAGCTCTCTGTATTTTATTCCAGGGCCTAGTCCCACCCACCATGGGCTGGGCCTTCCCCATTAACTAGACAATCTCCTACAGGTATGCTCTGGGCTTAGCTCAACAACAAATTCTCTACAATGTGCCCAGAGCTCAAACCCCCAACTATCAAGTTGACACGTATGCCTAACTATGACAAGAAACCAGGTGGTGGGAATTTTGAGACCTTTTTAGTTTCACAGATTCAGACATGTGTTCTCTGTGGTATAGACCGTTCTCTACAGGGCTGGGTCGACACTAATTTCATTACAAAACAGTTGGTCATTACATTTGTGCTGACGCACTATGCTCACCAAGCCTGGTCTTTGGCTATGGTGTGCTATTAGCCTGATACCACATGTAGCCTGGGAGATATTTTTATTTTTTAGCTTGTCAGCACTTCAAGGTCAGCAACTCCATCTGCTTTACTTCCACAAGGCCGTAAAACCACCACACAGTTAATGTAATACAATAGAGCAAAGAGTGACCCCAATTTTCCATTGGCTGGAAAGCTCCGAGGTCAGCTCTTCTCAGAACGCCGAGGGATCCCACCACAGCCTAGCAAGAGACCTCTGCTCTTTGGCACCACCTCTGTGACATGCGTGCCACAGTTAAATGTGAAATCTTGAGAGGAACGAAATTGAGTTCAAAGAATGCTGCTGAGACTGCAGGGTTGTGATCATGCTACTTGAGACCCGGGAAGTGGACGAGAGAGTCGTAGAGACACATACAGTCTTACATCCTAGTCTGTCTTTGCTTTATTCCCATTTAGTCTTAACACAAGTGGGAGGTTTACTCTTTTTATTACTGTATATCCAAAGCTTGAAACACAATGGATACTCACAACATCATTGCTGAATAACTGAATTCGTTACTATTCCTGCTGCTGTAATAAAATATCCTGATAAGAACAACTTAATAGAGGGGGTATTTGGGGCTACAGTTTAAGGGTAGAGTTCCTCCTGATAGGGAAGTAGTGGATGGAGGAGCTTGCGGCAGCTGGTCGCATTGCATGCACAGGCGGGAAGTAGAGTGATGCATGCTGGTGTTCATTATTGTTGTTTGATACAGGATCTCGGCCCATGGTGGGGCGCTGCCCATGTGGAGATGGGTTGTCCCACATCATGTAACCCAATCAAGAGAACCTCTCTCAGGTGTGGCCAGAAGCTTGTCTCTTAGATGGTTCTGGATCCTGCCAACCTGACAACCAATATAAACCATCACAATAATCAAATTAGGGAAGCATACTTAGCTGAAATTATTTAAGGCCAGACTTTGGGTTTATTCATATTTCAAATAGGATCTATCATATATGTCTCACACATTCAGAATGCTTTTCAATCTAAAAATTTTAAAAAGAACCTTCGGTAGATGTTCAGTTACTGTTTTCTATTTTAGTTTGCAGTGACTCTATGTCTAATTAGCTGCACATCTACCTGTCTATCCATCCTTCTACTTATGCATCCTCTTTGCTTTGGCCTGTTCTGTGCCTCTTCATACAGAATCTACTAGTAACTTCCTACGAAGAACTCTCTTAGAGACTACTTCCTCTCTTTCATGTTTACATCAACCCTCTGATGTGCGTATCTGTATGTTCTCTGTCAGTAAGCAGACTGAGGCTCAGCAAGTTCATACAGCTGAACAGAAGAGAGACAGAGAGCCATTTTTCAGATCTGCCCAATTGCATTTTCCCCTTAGGCTCTTTCAGTTCCAACTACAGCTTCCTCACCTGCAAGCTGGGCATCAAAATGCCCTCTCCACCGGCCCTTCTGGCTGGGCCCCAAACACACGTAAAGCATTTGGGCACCTCCTCAGCACAGCTGCCACTGTGTCCCCTGGGGCAACCCACCCATGGACCTAATGACAATCGTGTCCAACACTCTTCTTCAATTTCCTGCCTTTTGCTGTTTCCAACCATTTTGGAAAGCCAGCTGCTGATGGTCTTGCCCATCCTTCTGACCGCTAGTGTGCGATGGGACAGAGATGCCACTCAAGGAGTCTCCCCAGCTCGCTTCCATCTCCTCTCAGGTCGACTCTCCCTACTGAATTCAGACTCGGGCCCTCTCTGCAGAAGATCTCTGTGTTGCTTTATTACCTTGTGCAGATTCCTCCCTGGAAAAACCTCTGAAGCAATGCTTTCAGTAAGCAAAAATAAAATTTCATGGTGGTAGTAAAAGCATTTACTTTTACAAGTATAAAGAATATAAAGATATTTGTATTGGCTTATCAAACGTTCAAAAGATGGGATACTGAAAAGAAAGCAGATATTGTATTTCTCTTTATGAAATGTGGCCTTCGAGGTAACTTCTTACAAGGTTGGCAGCAGGGCTTTGGATAATTTTGCCAAGATGCATTTGACCCAACAGAAAGACAAATGCATGCTCACATGCAAAGCACAGCTCCGCTATGCTTTTGCTGCATATGTCACTCTGTCTTGCCTACACAGTAATGCAATGCTACTGGAAGACTTTGTTTCTTTTCTTTCTTCTTTTTCTTTTTAGATTCCATTTCATAAGTTCAAGACCCTTTTTATGTGAGACTTTTATGTGAACATGACAGGGGCTAGTTCAACACCCTGGTCACATTGGGCAACTAAGAAGTACAAGTCACAAAAAGCCTGCAGTGAGCCAGATAAGGTGCCATGCCTACACTGAAAAGAAGGAATCTATGCAGTTTGCCAAGGCACATGCTCGCATTGTACAGTCAGTCGCTGGAATCTGGGAGATGGGACACCATTTGTTCGGGTCACATAGATGTGATCTGGGAATTAAAACCAAGCCTGACAGAGCTCTTTCCATACTTCCCAGGCTGCACAACACAAGCTGCAGACTTCTCTCCTTTGCAAGTCTAAGGATTTGCTCCCTTGGACACGAATCTCGCCGCTTTGGGGAGTCTAGGCGGGCAGCTTATCTCTGGACTCCACTATCTCTGTCTCCCCAGCACTGGGATGACAGGCAAACTTCAAGTCCTCACAGTAGCGGGGTGACTGTTTTTCTTACTGAGTCATCTCCCCAGAACCTCCCTTTATGCCTTTAATCACTTCCTGTAGGGTCCATCATGACAGGAATGCTTCACGTGTTCTTAAATATTTTTTTTAATTGATTGATTGATTGTGTGTGTGTCAGAGGGTCTTGTGTGTCCCTGTGGAAGACCGAGGTGACTTCAGGAATCATCTGGATTGCTTCTACCTCCTTCTTGCTTCGCTTTGGAATTTCCCAGGCTCCACCCACCAGGGCCAGAAGCGCAGGCTACTGCCAGTTCTGCCTGGTGTTTTTATGTGGGACCAGGGATCCGCACTCTGGACATTCTGCTTGGGAGGCAGAGTCTTAACCCCTTAAAACATATGGACACTTGTGTTGTTGCCATTGCCATACATCAGGCACAGGGCGTCTTTGCCTGACATCCTTCCTATTGACTAGTCTGTGGCCAATGGATCTTTCTTCTTTTAGTTAAGAGAGTCCATAAAAATCCCCAAACTAATAATGCTGTGATTCTTTTTCTTGCTTGACTTTTAAAAAAAATTACTTATATGAAAGTGCCAAACTATTGCTTCAGATTTCTTAGGTTAAAATCCTTATGTGCTGCTATAGTTCTCCCTGAAGCTGCGGAACACATAAAGTCCCAAATAGGGAAGAAAATATACCAGAGCCTTTCCCCCGCTCCTTCCAGGTTCTCCATCCTAACTTTCCCCAGTGCATCGGCCATGTGTGCGATCCTGTGTTCCTTTCTAAGACTACATGTAGAAAGAGTGTGATTCTGCCAGTAGTTAGATGGACTCTCACGGATGGCAAGGAACAAGACTGGGGGCACTGTCCTAGAACGAGGGGCGTGCAGATGCCTATAAGAACAGCGACGCTGGTCACAGAGCCATGCTTTGCTTACTCACGACCTATTCTACCAAGCAGAAATAAGTCTCAAGAAAAAGAAATATGAATTGGAAAGGAGATGGCCACCTCCAGGAAAAAAATAATCAAGAGAACACATTATTGACTGGGATTTTTTTTTTTTGGTGGCAGAAGCAAACATTTCTTCCTCATTGCGGCTCACTCTCTCCACTGGCAGGAAACATGAATGCCACGGATAAACAGGGTGTCGCCTTTTCCAGTTTTGAAAGGCAGCGGGAAAAGCATGGTGGCTTTCAAAGAAGGAAATGGGGGGACTTGGTCTTAGCATGACCCTGACTCTTGCTGTTGGATCCTATCTAGAGCCCACTTATAATCCTGTGGCGCCAACGCTGATTGATCAGCAGGAAAGGTGACCATTTGCAAAACTAATGACTTGAATTCTATCCCAGTAAGTCCACAAGGTGGAGAGAACTGACTTCTGAAAGGTGTCCTCTTCCTGTATACTGTGACCTGCATATGCATGCTTGCCTTCTTTCTCTTTCTCTCTCTCTCTCAATTAATTAATTAGTTAATTAAAAAATAAAGAGCACAAAAGCCATACTGTGCAACTGTAAAACCTCTGAAGTGTTTGGCAGAGGTCTAACACGCTCTCCAGCGTTCTGCATGCCTCCGTGGTTGTCCTTCTAGAAGCCTCGGGGCTTCCCAGGCCTGCTGTGGACCTCCTCAGGCCCCCTCCAACGCCTCCAACCCAGCAGAGCAAACTGTAGCAGTTTGTGTTTTGTGTAAAGAACACGTCAGGGTCACGTGAATCTTGTGAAGATAAATATTGTTTTGTGTATTTGAAAAGCACTGACTCCAAAACCGTCTGGCTGGGCATTTCATTTGAAGGCAAATGTCCCAACAAGGAAACGGAGTTAAACTTAGCACCACGGACTGCTTAGTCACGTCACTCAAGGACGGAACTGCAGTTGACTTGTCTTGTCACAGTTAGCAGCAGGGCTGGCGAGCACATGCTCGGGGAGTCTGTCTGCTGACTACGGAGGACGCTCCAGTCACGGCTCTGGAAACCGCTCTGCAGGCCAGGTGTACGTGCAAAATATGTCGGTTGTATAGGCAATAGTCTTTAGACGTTACATCTTATTTTCTAACAGAGAAACATAGTTCCGTGATGTGCATGGGCACAAATAGCATTTGAGCTTAGCCCTGACCACCGTCCAGACCTGTACTTCCTTCTTTCTTCTGACTCAGTCTACCCAGGTGATCTCTGACTCTATCCAATATCCAAACACTCAAGTCCTTCTAGCTCATCCATTCTGAAATGTTTACGGAAACCATCAGAAAGGTGGCTTTGGAATTACCTTAGTGGTCTCCTAATGGTGAGACTCTGATCTCTACAGGCTCCGAAGTGGAGAGGTGCTATGATTGCATGAAATCATCGGCTGCTGCCTCTGTTTGTAATGTATAGGAAACCCTCTGGGCTCTTCAGAGTGCCGAGTGCCTTGTCTGCTAACAAGGTGCCTGTCAACCCAAGGTGTGTGTTGTGCTGTGTCCCCATTTCACTGGACGACCATTGATTCATGTAGTGTTTCATGTTTCCTTTGCTCAGGATAATCTGATTCTTTGATAGATCTGCCCTCTCCTGGTGCCAAGAGCTTTGGTGGGATCATGGGGTTCAGAGGCTCCCTTGTGTCCTGGGTAGCGTGTGTACCCAGGACTCCAGCCCAATCAAGCGCTCTGTCCCAGGAGTGTCAACCTGAGTAGAATGATTGAAAGGCTGAGCGCGGGTTGGTGCCCATCCTTCCCAGTGGTTCCACACGGGTGAGACCCCCTCATTGCCTTTGTGATCTGCATTTTCTGGAGTGTCCAGGTAGCTGTCCTTTCTGCAACACAGGTGTTCAGCAGATGAGCCAACACTTTCCTTCTCAGTGTCCACCTACCCCTGCACTAAGCGACCCAAACAGATAAAGTTTCATAGAAGCCTCTTTTCCACTTTGCATGACCTGCGCAATGACGGACATGTCAACGACCCCCGTAAAGTCTAGCATGGATCACAAGCACCAGGATCCTTAGAAGCAAGGGATTAACAGTGATAATAGTGTCCCCATACTAAAGGGAAGCCCAAGAAAGGGTTCTGGGCAATGCCACTGAGTCCTTACACCTCACTAGAGTGGAGGACTTAGAGGGAAGTTTGGCATTCACACAAAAGGATGCTCCAGGGAATTGGTGGGGGGGGGAAGCATTGAGAGAAGGGGAGGGAGGGGGTGAAAGGAAGGGGAAAAGGGGGAGAGGGTGTAAGGGGGACTGGGGAGGAGTGGCGGGAGGGAGGGGACCAGGTTACCTATTAAGCTTGTACGATTAAAGAATTAAAAGAATAAAAACATTAAAAAAAAGAAGCCTCCTTTCCTTCAGGCTCCACACATGTTTGTGCATATCTCCTGCTTCCCCCTCGGTCTTCCTTTGTTCATGTTGCCTGCGATGGTAGCATTTAAACTTTGCTAGGCTTTCATGGTCCTGCAGTTCTGTTAGTTAAGCTCTCTGGTTTCCCTTTGGACTCCTGACTCCACAAATGTCCTCAAGCAAACTTGCATTTCTTGTTTTAGAGGCGCCTGACTAAGAAGAATAAGAGAAACTGACCGTGATACTCAGCCCTGGCATCTTCTAACTGCGGTTATTTTTGTCAGTGATGTTGCTAATAGTGACTTAACTTTTCCTGAACACATACTATGTGCTAGACACTTTATGGGTCTTTCTGTCACACCAACATAATCCCGTAGGTTTTAAACCAGGAACAGATATGCTACTCGTTTTTATTTGGGCACTGCTTACAGGCATTTGAGAGTGCTGTAACTTGGAGAGAGTGGCACCACAGTGGCTAGTGGGTAAGGACCAAGGATGCTGAGAATGGTATAGAACACATAGGACAGCTGCCATAAGAAAGAATTATCCAGCCTTAGACGTCTGGCATACAGATGTCAGCAATGTCTGTCGCATGTCTGTAATGGCTCTGTAAGTAGGAATTAGAGAAAACTTCAAGGCTCAAAAAGGCTTAACAACCTGAGTCCTGTACAAGCTGGTCAGAAAAGGAGTGGAATTTCAAACCTTGGCAGGTCTTGCTTCCAAAGTGAGCATTTTATCTTACTACATCTGGCATCTCCAAATATCTGAAATCTCTTTCCTAGACACACAGAGTTCAGCCTGGGATCCTGGGAACCTGAGGTCAGGCAAGGATGAATAGAAACATATGCAGGTCAGAAAGAGTCTGTACTCCTGGTCAAGTAGATAAGAGCGGAGTGGAAGGATTGATACAGATCTGCATTCATTAGGCACATGCTGAAGGCTGCAGAACAGAGTGGGAGAGTCCGGTGCAGCATGGGAGATCCTAGGGGGCTGGTCTTAAAGGGAGGGAACTGTGTAGGAGTTCAAAGCAGATGAGACTTAAGACAGGCCACTGAGCATCTCTAAAACCAGAGTCCTTTTCTATGTAAGAGAAATCCAGAGAGGAAATTGATATGAAAGAGACCACTGTATTCTTGTGTGTGTGTGTGTGTGTGTGTGTGTGTGTATCACAGGACATGCCTTGGAGGCTCAAAGGTAACATCAGGACTCATCCCGAATTGCTCTACCTCCTTATTGCTTTGCTCTGGGTTTGCCTAGGCTCTGCCTTCCAGAGATAGAAGTTTAAGCTGAACTATTTCTATCTGGAGTTTCTATGTGGGATTTGGGATCTGAAGTCAGGTCCTTCTGCTTGCAAAGCAGAGGCTCAGCCCCTGAGCCATCACTCCAGCCCCCAAAACACACTGTATTCTAAGTGTGAAGCTCAGGCTATTTAGCGTCTGGTTCTTGACTATGTCATACCACACTCTCGGCTGCCTGGGTTTCTACTTAGGCTACTTGTGTGTGAGAGAAAAACCTTGAACCCCTGCCTCTTTTCCTCCATAGACAGTCCCCAGTGGTCTGTAGTCAGCTATTACTCCCCAGCACCATGTTCACTCCACTGTCTTTATGTTGTTAACATTATTGGTCAATAAATCATTGCCGTCTGAATGCCCAGGGGCCACTGTATTTGGGTTCATCATGAAAATCCAAATAATGTAAGTAGAAAGCATAAATAATAGACAAGCTGCTTTCTCCCTGGGAGCCCCGACAGGCCTGTTCACAAATGTAGTTTCTCTTGGTCTCTGTCTAGTTTCATTTTAAGATCTCTGGGTATAGTGTTTTGACCTGAACACGGAGAAGTTATTTGCTGATTCTTTTTCCTTTCAAAGATCTTAAGTTCCATGTGCATGAAAGGACAAGCTTAGGAACACACACCATCACAAATGGACAGAATTTGGTAAATAACAGGATTCTGGTTCTTTTTTCGTTTTTGGTTTTTCAGGAGGGGGAGAGATGACAAACCTTGTAAAATTAGCATTTATTCTTCAAAATGCTAATAATAATAATAATAATAAAAAGCCATTACAAAGGAACATCTATCCTGCTGTGACTTTAACAAATCCTAGCCTCAGGCCCATTTTTATTAATTTGATTTCATTTGTTTATTTTCCCCCCTCTCATATTCTTTCATGCAAAGGCAAAGCAATCAATGAAGGCACTTAACACAGCTCTTTCCTTCCCACTCCAAGTGAAAGCTGACGTGTGTGAGGTCTCCCTTCCTGGTAGGCACAGACAGCTCTTACTGTCTGGGTTTCCCACTGTTTCTGGATATTCTGGGGCCTGTTCGCCTCTTCAATGCTATTTCATTCCTCTACTAACTCACAGCAACTGATTATCTAATTCTATCTGTAACCACTGCGACTCGGGCCTGCCTCCCTCCCAGGCTAGTGGATTGATTTCTCAAAATGCATATTTTTATATTCCCTAGCTTTAAAGCCTTCAGTAGCGTGTGAATTCCTAGCAAACATGCCAGACTAGCAAATTCTGCTCTGCAGATTGTAGCTGAAGCTGAGTCCCTGAGACCAGATGTTCTCTGTGTCACTGAAGAGCAAGATTAGGCATAAAACAGTGTCCAGCAGCAGACAGGAGGCAGAGCAAGTGCTGATCCCTGATAGAACGAACACATCAAGTGAGTTTTCACTGTCACTGTGTAAGTTCTGCAGAAAGCTCCCAGTATGGCACGGCCAGGGATTCCTAAGGCAGAGCACGGAAGACACCTTGAGAATTCACAGGGTGAAAGAGCTGAAAAGAAGCCTCAACATGGGGAGGGGGGATTCCAGAGATTTAGAGAGGCTCCTCAAAGCTCCCTCTGAGAGTGCTGGAGAGGTGGCTCCGGGATTAAGCCTCTGCCTTGCAGGCGGAAGGTCCTGAGTTTGGATCCTAGACCCCATGTTTAGAGGCCGAGCGAGGCCGCCCGGCAGTGTGAATCCTGGGGCGGAGTAAACAAGGAGGAGGTGGAGGCGTCCATGGAGGTTCCCAAATTTGCCTGTGGCTCTACACACACACAACACACACACACACACACACACACACACACACACACACACACATTCATACACACACACACGCACACATGCACAATTGAATAAAAAAAATTCTCTGGGTGGGATCAGACTCGGTAGGAGGGCACTATCCATGGAAAGGAGACATTCTCTTCTGAAGGAAGAAAAAAGTGCGCACTACACTTCACGTGGAGCTGGAGTGGGACTTGTTTTCACTGGATAGAGAAAAAAATTCCTCATTGCAGCAGGTGATAGGCTCAGTCAGTTCTATGGACAGAGGTTTCAAGTGCATTTAGAAAAGGTTACATTCCTTCCAAAGAATTTAACTGCATTTCTCAATAAAGTTCTCCGATACTTAAAAGAATATCCACATCTATCCCCTATCCTGATAAAATTCACAACTAGCAGCAGACATTTTACTAGGTCTATAAAGGAGCAGGATACAGATAAGGAAAGAACAGTAGATTAAAACAGCAATAACACATGTGGCAAGGTCTGCAAGTCAGGCTAGTTATTGGAGCCACATTCTATGCGTCCAAGGAGGCAGGAGCAAGCCAGGAAGGTCAAGGAGGAAGTGAAAAGCTCCAACCAAACGTTAAGATGAAAATTAGGCAAAGTCTCAGATGAAAGTAATACAATGGGTGGAAAACTGGGGGACAATGGGAGCGCTGAAGGAAAACTGGCAGCAAACTTGACACTGCAAAGGAAATAGTAAAAATAACAAGCACAGAACATCAAGTGCTGTGGAAGAATGCCCAGTCACAGAACACACAGGAAACTGGAGTCCTCTGAAGGGAGCAGGTCAGAAAACCATGCGAAGAAGGAACAGGTGATGCACCTCCCGAGTGCGAGGGACAACAAAGACCTCAGATCCAGTTTCATGAGCCCCAAGCTAATTAATTTAAAATTTTGGTGTAAAGTCAAAAATGAAGAGATCATCTTAGAAAGAAGGGAGTGGGGAAGAGTACACACAGAGGAACACAAGAAAGGTCTCAGGTGAGAGGAAACATCTTTAAAGAAGTTACAGAAAAATAATTTCCACCTGGAATTCTATAGCAGAGAATGTATATATTTTAAGTGCCTTATTTACTTATATGAGGTGTGTGAACATGTGTGTGTGTGTGTGTGTGGTATGTGTGCGTGTGTGTGTGTGTGTACATATATGCATGCCATGTCAAAGGACACTTCTCTCCTTCTACCATGTGGGCTTCTAGGGATTGAACACAGGTCTTCAGAGTCGTGAGCTGGTACCTTGACCACTGAGCTCTCTCACCAGCCTCGCAAGTTATGTATATTTACACACGCATACACACACACACACACACACACACACACACACACACACACACTGCATGCACACACTCTCTCATCAGTAAGAATTTTAGAATTAAATTATTAAATAAGATAAAGAAAGTATATCTTCTGGTAGAACGAATGGTATATAATTCAAAGAAGATTACACTACAGATGCATGATGCTAAGTTGCACATCCCAAGCCACTCACTAGAGCAGCAGTAAGAAGGACTCTGAACCAACAGCAAGATGGAATCACAAAACTTTCAATCAGCCCTCCTCACAAAGGGCAAAAAAAGAAGAAAAAAGAGACAAAACAGCAAGCTAATGAATAAATTTAAATCTAACCACATTTCTAATCAAGCTAAATGATGAAATGACAACTACATGACCAAAATTACTAAGCTGGATAAAGAAACTGTTGTTCATAAAAAACCCACAAAAATTTAAAGACACAAATATGTCATAAGATGAAGTGCATAAAAAGTGTTATGTTAATACCAAAATATATTAAAAGATATATTGCATGCAGCAATATCTAGCAAATGAAATTTATTAATAAAAATGTCCCCAGTGGTATTCCATAAAAAACATACCCAAAAATCCCAAGTATTTATCTACTTAAGTATTTGCAGGCCCTGGGCTCAATCCCTGGACTATTCAGTTATTTGGGAGGAGGAGGGAGGAAGGGAGGCAGAGAAAGGTAAAGGGGAGGAAGGAAGGAACATGGAGAAGGAATAAGAGAGAGCACAGGAGCCCAAGTACCACAGTACAGGTGTGGAGGTCAGAGGTCAACTGTCAAAGGTCAGTTCTCTTGTTCCACCATGTGGGCTTCTGGGATAGGACTCGGGTCATTAGGGTTGAGCACCATTGCCTTTATTCCATGAGCCATCTTTCTCTATCTTAAATTTTTCTGGGATTTTGTATTAGCAAGTGGTTTCAAATTGCAATAATTTGACCCCCCCTCCCCAGTTTCCCTACTCAAAATCTCCCCTTGCAGGATAAAAAGGCATGTGAGAGACATCATGACTGAAACAGAATCTCCATTTCACCCCTATTCTTCTGAATAAGTCATTCCACGCCCCATTTAACTGCTCAGGCAAAAATATTTAGAAGTCACCTTTAACTGTTCTTTTATTCTCAGACCTAATTATTAACCACCAGCAACTTCAGCGCTTCTTTGGTTCAAATTCTTAGAAAAAAAAATGATAAGTCGAAAGATAAAATCCCAGCATGCTCTTTTCTCATGATCCTCACACCACCATCGTGACTTGGTTAGAATCTGGGTTAGTCTGCTAACTGATTTCTCTCTTCACTCTCCGTGCATACAGATTGTGCATGCGTGTGAGCATGTGAATGTGGGTGCATGTTCACATGCATGTGGAGGACAAAGGAAAGCTTTAGCTATTGATCCTTCTCAAGTTCAGTGCACCATGTTTTGTTGTTTGTTCGTTTGTTTTTTAAGACAGGGTCTTTCCCACTGGGAAGTGGGTTCTGCTGATTAAGCTTGCCTGACTGGTCAGTGCACCCAAGGGATCTCCACCTCCCGGCATTGGGATTACAAGCACACATGACCATGTTCTGCTCTTTTAAGTGGGTTCCAGGGGTCAAACACAAGACCTCAGGCTTGTGCAGCGAGCTCTCTGCAGACTGAGCTAGCTCCCTGCTGCCTCTCTACTCACTATCTCACAGTCCCTTCCATCTTCTGTCTTTCCTACCAACACAGAAAGAGGGAACCTTTGACATAAAGTAGATTGTGTTACTTTCATAAAATCATCTATCGTCACCTCCATAGCAGACTATATCCCAGCATCCTTCTTGTGGTGGTGACATGGCCTCATATATATCCGTGGCTGCCCACATTTCCAACACTATCTCCATTCACTCTTATTCATCAAATGCTCTTATTGAAGCGGCATTTCTGCTCCAGAACATTCCAACTTCACTGATACCACAGGGCTTCCTCTTTGTCTTATGTCTCCTACTCTGAGCGATTTCTCCCAGGGTGTATGAATAGCTGATTTCTTCACTCTGAGGCTTCAAATGTGTGTTCCTCAGAAAACCTTTCTTTCTCACCACAAATATTCTAGCATTTCTAGGACTCATGTTCACATCTTTCATTTACAAATGCACCCACTGTCTCTCCCCACAAGTGGAAGTTCCTGAAGCCATGGACTGCCTCTGGGGCTTTATTGTCTTAGAGCTTAGAAAAGTATCTGGTTCATTGCAGTCAAATATTTGTTGATTGTCCTGCCTAGATTCTCATTGCCGAAATTGTTTGTCTGGGCAGATTTCAATGACTTCTAGTCATTTTCTCATGCCCACATGCATGCTTTTTCAAGGCTGACATGAACAACCAAATTCCAATTAAGGTGAAGAGTTTTGATAGAGGCACAAAATGCAGGGATTCATTGCAAAACACAGAGTGGTCTTTTTCTAAGTGGACGGTCCCTTAGAAACTCAGACACTTTCCAATGAGTCAGAAGCATTGTCTAGAGCAGGAAAAGGAGACAGGACCAATTCTACATTGGGAAGTGAGATCCTTCTAGCTGTTGCTTACTAGTTTTACTAAATCCTCAACTCTTTTAGAACCTGGAGCATGGTTGTAAATTTGTGTGTGTGTGTGTGTGTGTGTGTGTGTGTGTGTGTGTGTGTGGTAGAATAAGTGTTCTAGAAACTACTATGCACTGAAAGTCTGCTTGGACTGTGTATACTTCCTAGGACCTTGTACATGACTCTGAAAATAGAAAGCTAGAAATGGGTATGTTTCATCAATCAATCCAAGGAAATACAGTAAAAGCTATAGTAAAGGATTGTGCAGGGTGCTCTAGGAGAAGAGGAGACATTTTACAGAGTAAACAAGTATGGAAGATTAAGCAAATTATTCTTCTGGAAGATAGGAAGGGAAGAGCATCCCATGACATGGTCAGGGGCAAGAGAGAGGAAGGCTTTCAGGAAGCAGCAGCAGGCGTTGTAGAGGAGCTGGATGGTTGGGCTCTTAGGAGACAGTGGTAGATGCGGCAACTCCCAGAGGACTTGGAAATGGGCTAAAGGTGCAAAGATGTGGATTTGGTCTTGAAGCGTTAGTCAGAACTAAGTCAGAACACTTCCGAGACTAGGACCCAAAGTTGGGCTTCCCATATTTACAGGTAGGATGATGGTCCTTTATTACTTTATTTACTCTAAAAACATTAAGGCTGATAATGTTCAGGACTATTCCAGAAGCAGAACTAGGGGAACTGCCAAGTAGAAGTAGACAGTTCTTATGTGAGATTTAGAATGTTGGGAGATGTGCTCTGTGAATCTCTATCTACTTTGTATACTCTTCCTGCACATTTCTCTCTATATGAAAAGCCATAGTATTTTCATTTGAAAGCATTCAAATGTCCATTAACACATGAATGGAGCAACCAACCATGGCACAACTGATAAAGATTTAGAATACTTACAACAGACAGAAATGAATAAATGGTTGATATGCCTGAAACGCATAAACTAGTCTGAAAGAAGGACATAACCAGAGGACCTACTACTGTATGTTTATATGTATATAACATTTACAAATGTAAGTAAGTCTACAATGAATGGCAGAATCATCTATAGATTTCTTTCTTTCTTTCTCTGTGTGTCTCTCTGTCTTTCTGTTTGAGATGGGGTCTCCCTGTAAATGCAGAATTCTGCCTCCATCTATGATGCACTGCGATTGCAGGTATGTATCATCATACATGTTACAAATTGCTTTTATAGTTCTGAGGATTGAGCTTTGTACATTATAGACTCCCCCACTCTACTACTGAGCTGTATTCCCACTCACCTCTACCCTACTTTTAACCTTATATAACTGTGTGGAATTGGTCATATTTCAATTTGTTTTATAGATAAAGAGATGATATCTGTGACAGTAAAGGGTTTGGCTGCAAACCCTTTTCCAGATCTTAATGCTTCAAGTCTTGAAACTGCTACTTTAAAGGCATTAAAATGTATAATATCATCTAAGCAATAACACTAAGATTTACATCAGTTTTCTCTTGTCTATACCTATAACACCCAATCTGTTAGCACATTAAAACCACTTGGAACACTTAGAAAAATTGAGATTATTTCCTTTCACAGACAAGTAGTTACCAAATATTAGACTATATTAGGATAATTTGTGAAATTGGGTAAACATACTAAAGGAAGGGGGGGCTCCTCTGTGTCTTTTATTAATGATCCAGGTGATTTAAACAAACACAGAGCTTCGAAGATCTGGTCCAAATACATTTGAATCCTCTGGGCTTGAGTCAGATGCTTGCTATTTTATAAGTTTATCAAGATGGTTGCGCAGTCTGCGGAACCAATGACAGCTATAGGATAAAAATCTAAATTCATCATCATCTTGTGCAGAATCCCTCTCAAATCTGCCATCAAACTCCCTCTATATTTTCTCTATGGTCTTCCAAGCAGTACCACTTCTGCCTGCTAGAATGCCCTGAGGTCCTTGTGATGCCACCCAATGGCACAGCTGGGGTGTGTCTCTCACTTCACTGTTGGCAGGACAGTGACGTACAGCAAATAATATCCAATGACTATGGCACAGATAAAGATGTTGGATGACTCTCAGAAGATTCCTAGCTCTGGAACTCAGTTGGCACAAAAATCTGGTCAAATATATTTTTAGCATCTCTAAACATCAGTTTTTTTGTTTGTGAAATTAAATTTTCCAACGACATCTCTCATATAGAGGTCTTACAAAAACTGGACAGATAGCCAACAGCAGACATCTCCTAAAGTAACAGGTATACAATGAGCACGCAAGGTAGGCTGGCCAAGATGAAAGTTGGGGTGGAGATAGAAGATCATATCTTAACTTCGTTCCCTTTCACATCACCAGTGCACAGGAGGTACCAAAGATCTGCCGAAAGGATTTAACTTTGCATGTCCAGATGGTGACAAGTTTTTCTGTTGTAGGGACAGATAAGAGCACTTTCCTCACCTACATGGAAGCTCCTGAGAAAGGTTCTGATGAACACTGCAGACCATATAGTGTGAGCAGTAGCATTGCAGATGATAGGAACGGAAGATTGGATACCCATGTACCTATTGCTCCCAGACAGTCTAGATTATTTACTTAGAGTGTGTAAATCTAGACCGGGGGGGGGCACGGAGGAGGGGTGCGGGGGGGGGGTGGAACTAAGTACTCGGGTACCCAAAGTGGCAGAATAAAAAAAGAAAGAAAATACAGCTCCTTTAGGAGTTTCATTGCCAATTAATGAAAACTATGTTTTTGTACAAATGATTCAAACATACTAATGATCAGAAATGAAGGATACAAAAAAGCGTGGGATCTAATCCAGGGATTTTGCGAAGCACTCTTGCCCCTCCTCCACTTCATGGGCAAGGCTTTTTGTATTGTGTGTTCTTAAAAGAATTACTTTATTTCTCTGAGTCAGAGATTACCTACATGAAAGTGTCACTAGTCCCCAAATGTCTTGATAATCCCAGTTATCACGATGACTTATTTCAAATGAGTGATAATACCTAGGGAATTTTGCAGAATTTCTGGAAAATAGTAGATGATGACTAAATAACAGAGCAAATTGTTTAAAGAATGGTCTTTTCCTTGTAAATTGATTCTAATTCTTAACCTATACCATGGAATGAATGGAGGAAAAGCTTGTCCCATTAAAAAAGTACACAAAAGACTTCTAGAAGTTTCCACATCCACATGTTACCATGTTTTATACAGCTATGGACCGAAGACTCCTGTCTTCTCTCATATTCATGATTTTGAATATTCATAAAGGAATATATTCTATCTGTCTTTTGATAACAGCTTGGATAACATCTTGGACATCATCAGGATAGTGAATGATCAGGACAGAAAGCATTCAAAGCAAAATCAACAGAGGATGACTTTAGAGATCAGAGATGTCTATAGCAGAATGAACAATTCAGCACATGTATGAAAGAGTTCTTCATGTAACCAGAAGTTTCTCATAAGGAAGAAGCAAATGCAGGGTGAAAACCTGAATAAGGATTATATTTCTTCCCAGGATTCATATGCAGTAATGACAATAACCAAGAAGCAAAGAACTTCTCAATTAAGATGAACAAAGAAGTTGTGCCACATGGGAAAAGCCAGTGGGTTGCCTGCCTTGAGAGATATTCCAATAAAGATGGTATGACCACTTGGTGGTGATATTGGAGAGAAAATTCAAGATTTGCTGAGTCTTCTTAAATCCATGCTCCTCTCACTCTGAGCATGGTATTGAATCCAAATGAATACTACTAAAGCCATATTTACTGCAGTCATTATCATGCCTGTTGTCATGGGGGGGAGATGGATGTTATCTTTGCTGCTGAGATGGGAACATCTAGTCACGAACAGAATCCAATCATACAAGGTACCAAATGGATGAGCCATCAGGGTACAGCAAATCAGAGTCCCTTGGGGGAGGAGATAAGTCACAGATTACAATCATCGCTGGTGCCATTAGAGTCTCCTGGGTCTTATGCTTCCCAGCATTGAAATAGCTAAAGATGTTGGCTCCTCAGAGTGATAAAATATTCCTTGGTAAGCACACAGATCCATTTCCCTGAAGCAAATAAATCATGTGTGCTTTTCTTCTCTCATATTTTCCATCAACTGGACAAGAACCCTGCCTATCAAAAGTCTGTCTAAAACAAAACAAAACAAAACAAAACAGATGCTTATGTCTTAAAAGTATCGAACCAAGAGGAAATTCAGGTCCCATGCTAGAGGTCAAATGAGGTTTAAACATTTGCATATTGTACGGGAGCGTAGAATTGGGACAACTAAAAACAACACTTTTTGGAAAGCTTTAGATTTTAAATTCCCAGCTACCTCTAATTTTCACCCAGGACACACTGTGGAGAACACAAACGGCTTCAGGTATTGGAGGGAAAGCTGTTGTCCAAAGTGTAGCTTCCAACTAATAACTCAAACCTCTATTGTTTCCCTCCCGGGCTTCTGCATGCCCAAGCTGAGATTTGAATGCTAAATCTAGGTCAAACAGAACTTTGCTCAAAGAATTCCCAGGCCCAGAGAACACAGGGCTTGTTTTGAAAACACTTGTGTTGCGCATACTTCACAGAGGTGCTATGTGATAAATTTAGTCTTTGAAAAACTCTTTTCCTGCGGGGGCGGGGGGACCCTTTCTCTGTGTCAGGGGTGCTGCTGGGCACAGTGGAGGGGAGAATGATCGAAGCACGGTCCCTTTCCTCAAGCAGCTTCCAGTTCAATGGCGAAGAAGACAGGCTCACCACCGTGAACTACAGAGTTCTGCACAGTGCCCCGGAGGTGTTTGTGAAGAGCAGAAAGCAGATAAAAGAAGGAAAGAAGGGGGTATGGTTTGGATCTCAAATGCCCCCCCTCCTGCCCCTCAAGGACTTGTGTGTCTCCCAGATGATAGTAATATTGCATGGGCTGAAAACTGAAAGCATTCCAAGGCGGGAGCTAGCAGAAGGAAGTCAGATTTCTGGGTGCATGACTTCTGGTACCAGCCACCTACCTACTGCTTCTAGTCTACTATGAGCTAAACAGCTTCCTCTGCCATATATACTATCACAGTGTACAATACCGTCACAAGCCAAAGAAACAGGACCAAGTCACTATGGCCTTTTATGGGAAGAAAATTTGATAGTAAGCAGTGATGATACTTCTAGAACTAATCTTACAGTTATAGTCTTTGGCTGGTATTAGAAGGTTTGTTCTGAAAAATTGTGCTCAGTCCACACTTTCTTCAGGAGAGAACTAGGTAAATAAAGCAGTAAGCGCTTATACAAGGTCAGAGGCTGAAACCTAACAATGAAATGAAGTCGGTATATATTCATACGAAATAACCAAAGCACATTGTTAAGGGAAACATTGAATTGTTGTACAGATCACAGGTGGTTAGGTGGGTGGGCAGTTGGGTGGGTAGAGAGTAATTACATAGCTACCATAATCAGCGACTGTGGCCATCAAAAATGACTGAGACCAGCTGAACTTAAACAAACGAACAATATAATTAAAGAGCCAGGGAGTCATTAAAACAAACACGTGTGAACATTAAAACACGTGTGAACGTGTAAGATTTAAGGAACTATGAAAAACCTTCTCTTAAGTTTTTTTTTTTTTTCTTTCTTTACATATCCTCTGGCTCAGGAATAGGAATCTAAGAAATTTAAAGGCATGTAAATTGTGCTTGCAACACATTCCCAGGTCTGAGAAGGTAATATAATGCTCCTCAACTAGGGGCTGTCGCTCCCACGAACCACTTTAATTTCAATTGAGAAGTTAAGAAATATCCATCCCCCAGGAGTACAGGAGAATCAGAGATGTATTTGCCCCTCAAGGGAATGAAATCCAGCTTCAAGATTTCTTAATCTGAAATTGATTGGTCCAGGATAGCAACTGACATTAGTCAATTTGCCAGAAGCCAATGTACATATTTTCTGGAGGAAAAAAAATGTTATCTTAAGTTTAAATTAAATCTTCACTGTTTTCTATACAGGGACTAATGTTAAAAAAAATAAAAACAATAATCAAGCCTAAGAGGAGGCAAGAGCCCCGACTGAAAATCAGTAGAATCAATACACTGAAGAAACAGGCCTATCGGGGATCCAGATAATGGAGCTGTGAGACAGAGGCATTTAAAATAGCTATGCTAATGCATCCAAGGAGGTAAAAGATGATGCTGAGAATTTGAGCACAAAATGGAAACCGGTATAAAGTGGCCAGAAGGAAATTCTTGAGCCTTAATATGAAGAAACTAAAATAAAGAAAAACGTGGATGCATTTAACAGCACATTAGGACAGTTGAGGTGAATGAATGAATCCAGAGATCAGCGAGAAAGAAAAAAAAAACCACACACACACACAAATGAGGTTGTGATAACAGGGATGCAAAATGCAGAAAGAGTAGAAGGGACCATGTGTTATTTAGAGCACATTTGCTATGGCGGAGATTGGCCAGGCATTCAACAGACTTGTTTCCTTTCACCCGTGCACAGAGCTAGACTGCTTCCCAGCCTCCTTGGTGGTGGTCATGTGATTATTCTAGCCAATGGGATGTGAGAGGAAGTCTTCTTACTTCTATGCTTGGGTCATGCAAACATCTCATGTCACTCTCCGGTCTGGAGTGTTTGTTCACCTTGGAGGCTTCATGTTGAAGATGGTTAAGATTTTTTTCATCTTCAGTCTCAACCTTTGCCTCTGAATATATTTTTCATGAATGAGAAATAAAGTACTATTGAATTAAGACACTGAGACAACATTCTCAGCTATTCCAGGGGAAGTCTTTACAGCGAAGTCTGTAGTCTACTTTCAGCCTGAGTTAACACAGTGTGGTGTTTAATCTTGTCAACTTGATTGACTTAAGATATGCCTAGAGGATATGTAAAGTGTATCTTTGGGGGTATGTCTGCGAAGACATTACCAAAGATTATTAGATCATGAAGTCACTGGCTTCATCAGTGTTTAATCCATTGATGAATTTAAGAGCTAAATAAATTAGTGGAGGTATGGCTGGAAGAGAAAGGACCCTGGAGGTATGTCTTTGAAGGTGTGTGTTGAATTAGTCTCTTCCTGTCTATTTTTGCTTCCAAATTACCACCATTGGTGAGCAGATCTGCTGTACTTGGCCATCTTCTCCACAGGTTAGTGGAGATGATGCCAAATAACTATGACTTCAAACCCCTAAAAACCACCAGTCAAAATAAAGCTTTCTTCTTTTAAATCCTTCCTCCCAAGATTTTGTCAAAATAATGAAAAGTCTGACTAATAAAAAGACTGCCCAACTTTCTTTCTTTTACAAGATCTTGGATTAGAAATATTGTTTCCCGCTTTTTTATCTCTCCATGAACTAACTCATTAAGCTTATTTATTTATCTAGGACCACTTTTAGAATTACTAATAGTACTGTCAATGATGAAAGTAAAGAATTTCCATTTTGGGAATTTGGCTTTCAATGAGAAAATGTAAAGCTTTGACACCATCTAGCCAAATAACCTTGGCTAAGTCTTTTTCAAAGTTTGTCTGTCTGTGAAATAATGACACTTTGTGGTGCTGTCTCTTCATTCGAGAAGGTGAGCTTTGATTTTTACCAATTAGCTAAAAAAAAAGAACTTAGCATAAGATAAAAAGTACAAAATAAATGCTTCATGAAATATAACATAAATCCATGTCTGCATTCATATGAGAAATGAGAAGACTGAAGATGAGATTTATAACTGGGTGATAAAGAGAGGTAGAGAGGGAGATGGTATTTCCTTCACTTACACACTTAGGAAACACCACATTCTCTACAGGGTCATTTACACTGGTTCTTCCCCTATCCCTCGCCCCCTTCTATCCTCTGAGATATGAATTCCTTCTACCACAGCTCCACCAAGTGGCCATTTGGAAACTGCTTGGATTCCTCCAGAGACAGGCAAGTCATTACATCCCAGGAAAGTAGACAGTTCTGGTGGAGCGAGAGCATTCTTAAATACTGAGAACTGAATTTAATAATGCCAAAACATAAGTTGACATAGGATCGAATATCCTCATGAGCACATACTCATGCACATACTCTCAGTAACCCACTGTGAACTGTAGATGCACAGAGATGTGTAAACATGCAGTGTACATTCACTCATGTGTAGTATAAAGCCCATGCATAAGGAACACATTCATAGACATCTTGATATATTTATCCGTATCGCACCATGTGCCTTGCTAATAATTTAGACCATGACAGAATGTTAAAATATTTTGCTCATATTTTCCCACGAGGATAAGACCATTTCCTATGTCTTTAAGGAATGTGGAGTCCTTTGTATAAAGAATCTTGCAAGAAGAAATAGTTTTCTATGGTGCAGTTCTTTGTAGTGTTGACTGATTCCCAGGTAGAGCATCGGATTTTCCCATAGGTGGATCACAGCTGGTCTAAAGTCCAGCATCCCAAAACACATGCTTTTTCCCTTACTGTGCAATGAGCTGAATCTATTCTTATCCTATTTGTGAATGACCATCATTTTAATTGTCTGTGAGGATATTTGAGGGGTCAAGGGCTGAATCCCACCTCCCTGAAATGTATAAACAATGTTGACTGATCACCCTGGAGATGACTAGGAAAAACATGATGTGCAGGTTAGTGTTCGCAAACACCTCTGAGTTTGATCCTTATTTGAATTGGAGTTAGTGAGATGGAGGGATGATGGAATTAACACACAAATCACACTAATTTTTAGCTGGTAGAGCCAGATAGTCCTGATATTGCTGGAGGGTTCCTTATTTAGTATCCATTGACTCCTTTTACTAAGAAATACATTTCTTGTTGTTTTTGAGAATGGCATTGTCTCTTCAGTGACACTGCAGTTGCTGAGATGAAAGCATGACCCAAACCATTTGGTGGAATCAGGGATTTATTCATGTTCATGGTTTGAGGCTATAATCAACTATGATAGCAGGGTAGCTCATACCAGCAAGGGGTTAAAGCCACGGGCCATACCCTATCTGCAGCAGTTGCTGAGAGAGGGGCTTACTTTCTAGCTTGCCATTCTACCAAAGCTCTACCAAACCAGTTTGCTCTCCATCTTGTCCACTTACCCACCAAACCTTGTCACACACTATTGACCAGTTCTTTCAAATGGGGTCATCTCTTACAGGTTCGCCTTAACTAAAGAAGCCATCGTAGGTTTGTCTACAGGTTCAATTCTCAGTTGTCAAGTTGACATGCAAAACTAACTGCCACAGGTATTGTGTTCAGTATGGACTATGGGATCGCAACGACTATTTTTCAGATCTGGGTGAGCACATGGCGCTCAGTTTTGACTAATGAGATGCAAATTGGAGTTCTCAGTAAGTGTCGATTTTATGAAGAAAAAGACCCATGTGATAAGAAGAGGACTCTTCTTCCTCCTGTCAGGCAAATCCACACCATTACCTTCATACAAAAAAACAAAACTATAACCATAACAGGCAAGGTAAGCTGGTCCCTACTGGTACATAGATGGTTCTAAGACCTTTCTGTGGACCCTAATCAATCCTATTCCAATCATTCAAAGGTATGAAAAGTGATCACAGGAGAGAGAAGCAAGGAGTAGCAGGATTCACAGTCAGCAAGTGGCAAAGGTGAGTTCTGAAGACATGCAGGTTGGGCTCTAGGGACCAGGTGAAGGATGGCAGAGTGGAAAGGATGAAGGGCATGGTTTCCTGAGAGCACTGTGGACCACCCGGTCCCACCCTGAACACCTACCCCTCGCCATTCAACCCTATGTAAAACACAACAGCTGGGGGTTTGCTCACAGGTAACTGTAGTTCTGGTTCTCTCTGGCGTGTTGGGAGGCAGGAAGAGAGAAGCCTGGGCTTTGGGTGCGCTTGTTTCAAGCTCAGGTTTTGTCACGTAACTCACTGTATGACATGGAGAAAGTCACTGTGGATGTCTGGGCTTACTTAGCCTGCCCATCTACGAAAGGAAAGATTTCAGTGGGTTTTGTTATCTGGCTCAACATCTGTTCTGGGATTCTTCCATTCCCCGGGCTGTATCTCATATTCTCTGATGTGGGATTTGGTTCCTAAACAGACAAGAGGCGGCACATGCTGTATTCAGTCTCTGTACAGAGACAGGAAAGGTTGGGGCTGCCTCCAAAACCAGCCGACTGGTGTTTTCTACAGTCCTGCTAGGCATTGGTTGATCAAAGTTACTTAAGAAACTAGAACTTGCGGGACTCACCATTTCAGATGAGCTTTCTCTATATTCTTAATTCAAAGTTACTTAAGAAACTAGAACTTGTGGGACTCACCATTTCAGATGAGCTTTGTCTATATTCTTAATTGTTCCCTTTGTTCCTAAAATTATTCATTAGACACATGTATCCCTATTTTATTCTGTTAAGCTACCTTGTAGAGCAGTAAGAAGAGTTTCACTAAGAAAAGACAATTTTGCTGAGTGACTGACTATACACGGGAACGGAATTTCACAGTCACCTGCTCATTCCGCACAGATGCAAAAGTCAATGTAATCATTCTGCAAGTTCTGGTCTGAGGAGCTATCCGTATTTCAAAATGTCAACAAAACAACAGAAAATCCTGAACATATCTGCAATATATTTGGGAGTGGAGGGGACAGGAGGTTAAATATGGAGCAACTATGAAAAAACTCCCTAGGTTCTCCCTAGGAAAAAACTGTGCACATGGGGTTTCATTTTGGCTTAGGAACACCAGAAGCAGAGGGTGACTGACTGGATCCAGCCTGACTGAAGATTGCAGATCCTTGCTGATAAATGCTCAACTTGATGTACATGTCAGAACCACCCAGGGAGTGTTTACAAATCATGAAGCTGAGACTTCTCAAAGACGACTTAAGTCACTGCCTTGTGGCAGGTGTGTGTGTGTGTGTGTGTGTGTGCGTGTGTGTGTGTGTGTGCAAATTAAAGCTCCCAGTTGACTTTATGTGATGGCTAATCCATAGTGTCAAGCTGACTGGATTTAGAATCACCGTGAGAAAAATTCACCTCTGACTGTATCTATGAGGAATCTTTTAGGTTAGGCTAACCAACGTGAAAAGACCTGTCCTAAATGTGGGCAGTGCCATTCCCTGGATCCCAGGCTGTAGAAAAGGAAAAGGGCAGCCTAGCAGCCATAGTCATCTCTTTTGGCCTCTGACTGCAGATGCAGTGTGTGACCAGCTGCCTCAGGTTCCTGCCATGACGGGCTGCGCCTTTCAGCTCTGATCTGTCCTTCCTTCCTTCTAAATTGCTTTGGTCAGGCATTTCATTGCAGCAAGGAGAAACGTAACTAACACACTCCATGTATACCAATTTTGAGAACCACTGACTTGAGTCTGGTTTCCACTTTCTGGTCAGATGCAAAGCTAAGACTCTTTGTGGTGGGAGGGATGACTTGTATTAAAAAAAAAAAAGATACCATCACATTCTTTATCCGCACAGGTTTCTTGGTTCACATGATCTGGTCCCTTCCCTTCACTCTTCTCTTTCTCTCTTCCTTCCTCTCCCCCTCTCTCTTCCTTCCTCTCTGGTATGTCTAAGGCTCAGGACTTCGAGTTTTGGATAATGTAAAATATTTTATCAATTTTGAAGACCTGTATGGAATTGAAATGCAGAGCCATAAAGAAGAGCTTTGACTCCTTTGCTTTGAGATCAATCTACAAGATACATAGTTGCTTTGAAGTTCGACAGGATTTTTTTTAGCCTAGTAACTAAGGACTGACCCTGCTGTATGGTATAAATAATCTTCAGTGAGCAGCAATCTATACAGTGAGAGAAAAGGAGAGGCAAGGAACAAATTTATTGTATCTTTTGAGTGTCTCCTGCTCTATGTTAAACACTGTTAAGAGATGAGTTTACTTAATCCTTAGTCCCAGGCTATTTAACTAGAATGCTTAGGAAGAGGAGTTTGTTAAAATGTTTAAATAGTTTTGCAGAGATTGATAAATACCTGTTGCCCCAGGACCCTTAATTTTTCTTACTGTCCTATACCTGTCCCCTAACTCCTCTCTTCCTGAGGAGCCTTCTGAGGACCTTAAGCAGCTCAGCTCTCAAGGGATCAGCACATGGCCGGGTGGAAAGGCCTGGGAAGCTCAGGCTGACTCCTCGCTCAGGACTCAGTGCTCACAACTCTCCTTGTTTCATCTTTTTGCATATGACCTCTGCTCACACTGCTTAGCTAGACAGACATGGGACCATCACTTTTCATGGAAGAGAGAGAAAGAGAGAGAAAGGAGGGATGGGAGGGAAGGAGGAAGGAAGACAAAAGAAAGGAAGAAAGGGAGGGAGGGAAGAAAGGAGGGAGAAAGGAAGGAAAGAAGGAAAGAAGGAAGGAAGGAAGGAAGGAGGGAATGAGGGAAGGAGGGAAGGAAGAAGGAAGGGAGGGTGGGAGGAAGGAATAGTGAGTGCTCCGAGAATGTCTAAGACCTAATCAACATCACATAGCAGATAAATGGCAGTCGCCCCGGCCACAGTCTGCGGCTCCCCTTCAGGCAGCCGCTGTGCTAGAAGAAGGGTGCCTGGGAGGTGTTCTGCAGTTCCTTCTAGCGCCCCAGTATTTGCAGCTTCCTCTCTGAAGCTCTAACAGACGCTCAGCTTCAGCAAAGGCTCTGCTGTGGGCTCCTCACCTGCAAAGTGACTTCATTGACGCTGCCTGTGTGTTAATTTTTGAAACCAAAACTGATTTGAGAGGAAGAGAAAGGCATTTTAGGAATGTCTTGGGAGAATGTTCTAAAGTGTGACCAGACAACTTATTCTTTCTGACAACCCAGGCTATGGCTTGAACACAAAGTATTCCCTGTAAATTCATGTGTTTGAACACTGGGCCTTCGCTGGCAGTGCTGTTTGAAGTTGGAGAATTTTTAGAAGGTGCAGCCTCATTGGAGGAGGAAGGTTACTGGGGGTGGGCCTTGAGGTTTCATAGCCTGCCCTCATCACCTGTTTCCTTGGTTCCTGGCCAGGTAATGTGACCAGATGCCTCATGTTTCGGTTGACAAGCTTTCCCTGCCACGATAGACTAATCCAAGTCTTCAACTGTAAGCTAAAGTAGACCTTGCTCCCTTCAAATACTTCTTGTCAGGTGTTTAGTTATAGCAATGGAAAAGGGAGGAAGGAAAGGAAGGAGGGAGGGAAGAAGAGAGGGAGGAAGAAGGGAGGAAGGAATGAAGGAAGGAAGGAAGGAAAGAAGGAAGGAAAGAAGGAAAGAAGGAAGGAAAGAAGGAAGGAAGGAAGGAAACAAGGAAGGAAGGAAGGAAGGAGGAAGAAAGGAAGGAAGGAAGGAGAAAGGGAGACGGAAGAAAAGGAGGAAGAAAATAAGGGAAGGAAAGAAGGAGTAAGGGAGGTAGGGAGGGAAGGAGGAAGAGACAGAGTGAGACAGGAAGGAAGGAAAGAAGAAAGGAAGGAAGAAAGAAAGAAAGAAAGAAAGAAAGAAAGAAAAGGAGAGAGGGATGGAGGAAGGAGGGAGGGAGGGATGGAAGGAGAAAAGAAGGAAGAAAGGAAGGTAGAAAGAATGAAGGAAGGAAAGGAAGGAGGGAAGGAAAGAGGAAGGAAGGAAAGAAGATAAGGAAGGGAGGAAAGAAAGTAAGCACTGGAAAGAAAAGTGAGTGCTAAGTCTAAGACATCATTAGTATCACACAGAGGCCTCAAGCCAATGACTGCACAGGCTGTGTGCACGGGCACACCCTGAGAAACAGTGAAGCACAAGAGAAACATCTACCACCGCTCTCAGCCGTAAGACCAGTCTAGAGCTATTTCTTAAGACTACAGAGCTGGGCTGTTTATTCTGCTTTCTTATCTTCCTCAAACTTATAAAGAACGGTAATACAGTCTATGAACAGTAATGACTCATCAGCAAGTAGAAGAAGAGTGTGTTGTCATTCTCCGCAAACACGTGAAAATACACCAGTGTGACCAAGGCGAGGCATGATCTCACCATGCCAGACACAGCACCTGGCCTGGAGACAATGCTGGGTAGAAGATTTCTAATCCAGTGCTGACTCAGTATTTTATTAAAGAAGAACAAGGTGGACCCAGCATGGAATCCCTCATTTTACATGACAATATCAGCTTATATTAAGTCATATTCTTAAGTGATCTTATATTCCAGATGATTCACTATGTTTAGTCACTTTCGAACAAATTAACTTTAAAGTAGGCCATCACAAGACAGTACTTAGGAGAAAGAAAAATCTAAAATTTGTGTTTATAGGATAGTTGTCTTTGCTGACCCTTAGTGATTTCCCATGATCCCTTTTCAGAGGGTGAAAGGGGTCTCACAAAGAACCTCTGAGAAATGCAACATTAAGTATGACAGCTGGGGTGACAGAGACTGCTCCCTGTTTGGTCATTTACGGGCATGTGACCTTGGGCAGACCTTGTATGTCTTTCACAGGAACTTTCCTTCCACAGGCTGCTGTGGGGCTTTTATAGATTCCAATGCCTAGGACCACATGAGTTACAGTTAAGGGGCAAGGTTCACATATATGAGTCTACATACAAGACTGGGAACCGCTAACCTTGGATAAACCTTCTTTTCCCAGTCAGAGGTGAGGCTACTGCATGTGGCATTTACAGATAATACTTTTATAACATTGTCTAGAAATATTGGTCTTTGCTTCAAATCTCAGTGTTTTTAGGTCTTGGAGTAGCCATCAAAAGATGCTGTCAAAAAGCTTAATGATTTCCAGTATATGTGTATTATATCTAGAGAAGAGATTTTGAAACTCTTGACATAGGCTCTCCAATAAGAAAAATAAGGGGCCTACAAGTAAATCTAATTGGTAATGATTATAATACATTTTATAATCACAATCATGATAAATCATCCATACTTAAACTTTTAATGGGATATTAAGGTTTAGTGATATTTTCCTTTTTCCAAAAGAAGTATGTGATTTTAGGAAAAAAAATGAATTGATATGAACTGAGAAGAATGAGTGATGGAACAGGTGATTCAAACAGGAACGGAAATGAATAATGTGTCTCCCATTCCATTGTGGACTGAAGAATCCTGAGTGGAGTCACTTTTGCTTCACAGATCAGAAGTTGAAGACTCTGTTCTAAAACTACAGTCACAGGTGATTTGACGGAGTTGACTGAATTGGAATGGAACATTGTGAAATGGGCCTGACTGTATTAGATTTCACCTCTATAAGACCTTGCAAAGTACTAGGAATGGAAACAGTAGTGTTGAATAAAAGTACGGCTCAAGCTGTACCTTCATCTACCAAGGATTCCTTAAGGCTGATATTCTGGGGACTTTGAAGGTCTTCCTTAAGGAGAAGAAGGAAAAGTTTTACTTTTGTTCTTTGTAATTGTTCAAACCAATGGCAGACTTTTAAAATGAGATTTTGAAGTATACTTATGTCCTTCATAAACAAAGTTTAGAAACATTTACAACAGAAAAATTATCCATCTATATGGAGATTGAATTTTTCTGGTTCAAAAGTTATATCCTGTCTTCTCTTTCTCTTTCTCTCTCTGTCATGCACACACATGCACATACACAGTTAAATATATGCATGCATGTTAGATAAATGAGAGTTGGATAATAACAGACAGATAGATGACATATAGAATATTGACATAATCAAAATGTGATCTAAGGAAAAAGAGCAAGCCTAGGCAGCCATGTGGATGGAGAAGAAGGCTGCCCTCACCATAAAGGAAAAGACACTAGCTGGAGCCATATTAGTGCAATTGATAAAGGTTCTACATTTTCAGTGAAAACTTGGTAATTGAAGATAGCAATGTGATCAGCCTTAACTGGTGTCAATCTGAATGCCAGAATGTGGCCAGTCCACAGAGGTAGGAAGATGTTCACAGGTAGCAACTAGAGGAGAGAAATGTCATGTAATGAAAATTAGGACAAAACCAAGTAGATGAAAAGGAGAAAGGGAACTAATGCTTTGGTAAGCTTACATGCTTTTTTAAAAAACCTTACTTGTAAGGAATTGAAACAATGCCAGATCCAGCATACATATTGTTTGTGCTTTGTTGTCTCTTCAGTTGTTTATACAGCTTTTAAATAAGTGATATGTAGCTCATTTCAAGCATGAGGTTTGCAATAATAGCTATCATTTATTGATGTTTTGTTGATACCTGAATTCCTTCTAGGTATCACTAATACAAACCTCCACAAGTATCTTCACCATCGACATCCATCCTTTTAAGGGTAGAAGATTTGCACCTTCTGGAATATGCTTCTTAAACTCAAGGGTCAGCCAAGAAGCTCCCATGTGCAAGTATGGTCTGTGGAAGGGTTGGACATATGAACAAAGGAGTCCTTGTACCTATGAACTAGTGCTCCTTGCAAGCAGAGGTGGGAAAAGACAGGGTGGATTGTGGGCTCATTCTTCTATGCTGCCATGCTCCAGCCTTGAACTTTGAAGAGTCAAAGAATTCAGAAGTTGAACCATACCATCTGGGTTTTCACTAAAACACATCTGTCCAGGATGGAGAATACAATATATTCCATTTAACAGTTGGTCACTTTTTTTATCAACTTGATAACAGCTTGAGCTGTTTATCCATAGACCACTTGGTCCTCTATTTATTCTGTCTGTTCTGGGTTCACACATTGAGAAAATTCAGTACTAGGAACACAGCAAGACCCTCACTAACCCTAGTTCATATTATTTACTGGTCCCTGATTTTAAGTCTTATTCCTACTTGTTAGTGCTTCAAATTACATACAATTCAGTGTGTTGGAGGAGCTTCTTGAGATAACCTTCAAATTCTAGAATTTAACATCCAAACAGAACAGATCTGAATTTTTGAACAAGAAATGCTGTAAAAACATCTGGATAGGGGTTGCTATAGGGGACAGGGCAATAGTATTCAGAGCTTCTCTCCTAGTTGGTAACAATTAGCTGGGGGGGGGGGAGAGGATAACAGCTGTTCTGCAGCTGTGGACAAGGAGAACCAGGATGAATGTGAATGGAACTTCTTCATGGGCTGCATTGTTTTGGAAAGAAAAGGGTCAACCATTTGCAAATTTGGGAAGGATAATCAGCTCGTTGTGCCCCTGATTGTTGGGCAGCTATTGAAGGCCCAATCCCAACAACTTTACTGATGGAAAAACTCAGGCTCTGCAACCACAAAGGGATGGAATTCCACTTATAGGAAAAAAGACAGAAGTGTGGTAGATAACATTGATCTAAGAAGTAGAAAACCTGCCGTCAAGTTACTGATGGTCTCCTGTCCAGTCACTTCACCCCTGTTACCTGTGTACCTCACTGAAAACCCTGGGCACCTGTGTACCTCACATTCAACATGTGGCTCTCGGTAAGCCTTCAGTTAATACCAGCAGTTATTGCAGCTCCTCTTTTTAATTCTTTCTTTCCAATATAGAGGTGATGCTGTCATGGTTTGAAATGTGTTCCCCACAGTCTTTTGTGTTTTGGAAGGTCATAGCACCTTTAAGAGGTGGAACCTTGTGGGAGGAAGGCAGTCATAGGGAGTGGGACTTGAAGTGGATTAGTCTTGCCCTACTTCAGGAGAGGCCTGTTCTTGTAGCCTGCAGTCTTGCAGCTCTCAACCTTCTGGATGGGTGTGACTTAGCCTATCTCTAAGTTCTGCTACCAGCCATGCCACTTCTCCCATGAAAGACTGTATCTCACCTCTGGAACTGTAAACTGAATAAATCTCCCTTTCTCCTTAAGTTACTTGACTTTGAGTCTTGTCTTATAGCAACAGAAAAAGAGTAACCAGTACAGAAATTGGTACCAAAACTGGGGTATTGCTATGAGACTGAATCAGTATCCAAAAGTTTTTGTGGAGTTTAGAGAAATTGGAGAAGTGGAATGTTGTTGTATGAGACTAAGAGAATCCAATATCAAAAAGTGAAGTTGTTGCATGTAAAGCTGAAAGAAATTGGTACCCAGCAGTATGGCCAGTACTGTAATGAGGCTAATGTGACTTTGGAATTGTTTGTTGTGAGAAATGTGGAAAAATTTGGGACTTTGAGCTGGGAAAGCCTCTATGTCTTGGAGATGGAGTCAAATGGGCCTTTCTTGTGAGAGCTTGGAAGAGAGCAATGCTTTGAGAGATACAGGCAGTAGAAGCCTAGCTCGTGATGGTCAGAGGGGAACAAAGACTATGTTTGGAACTTGACAAGGGGAAAATGGTATGATGTGTTAGCAGAGAATTTGATCAAGTTTTGCCCTTATCCTGAATGCTTGCCTGAAGTTAAATTCAAGTGTTTGGCAGAAGAACTTTCAAGAAAAGACAGTCTCGAGAGTATGACATGGCTACTTTTTAGCATTCTTTTTCAGAGTTATGAAAAAGAACAAGGAATCAGGCAGAAAGAAGCAAAAACTGCAAAGTCTGGTGAGGAAAAATACAATGGAAAACTTACAGAGTTGAACCAAGCAGCAGCAAGATTCTCAGAGAAGGCTTGCCCCATGAGAATACAAATTCTTTTAGAAGGGAACAGCTAAAGAACAGAATTCCAAAGGACAGGTTTGTTTCTTCTCTAAAGTAACTGCCAGGAGAGAAAGAGATCCCCCCCCCCCAAAATTAGCACAGAGAAGTTGAACCAGTTGTGAGACAAGGGGGTAAATCTCCAATACAAGGTTATAGCAAAACATGCTTCTGGCTTTAGAGGAAACAAAGGTGTAAGAGGGAAGATATAGATTCCTCCTTCAAGGTTTTAGAGAATGGGGGGGGGGGAGTATAGGCAGCATTTGGCAGAAAGCCCGTAGTTTAGAGTCCCAAGAAGTGCAGTTCATGCTTTGGAGCTAAAGCCTGGCTTTTAATTGAGAAGTGAAGATGTTAGAAATGCTGGAGCCAACATGGGATATCTGCCAAGAAAAGCTGTATATCCTGGTAGGAGTCAGTCCAAGAGGGTGTTGTGATCTATGGGCAGCTGCATTGGAGGGGTGGAACCCAAGCCCTTTGGAACTGAGATGATTTCAACAAGAAGCTTTGGGTTTTGTCCTACTGGTTTTCAGTTTTGTTATAGACTGATCTTTCCTGGATATGTCCCTATTCCTCCCTTTTGGAATGGGAATGTTTATTCTGTGCCATTGTATTGTAAAAGTATATAACTTGTCTTTCAATTTTACAGGAGGCTTTACTTTGGACTTCTGGGCTGTGTTGGGAGTAGTGACGCAGTCTATGAGACTTTTAAAGTTGGACCGAGTATGGTTTATATAATGAAATGAGGGGGCCAAGGGTGGAGTGGCATGGTTTGAAATGTGTCCCCCACAGGCTTAGGTATTTGGGAAGGTCATGGCACCTTTAGAAGGTAGATCCTTGAAGGAAGAAGGCAGGAACAGGGGGTGGGCCTTGATTGTGGTGGATTAGTCCCATCTTACTTCCGGGAGAGTCCTGCTCTTGCAGATGGCTGTCTTGCAGCTTTATGTCTTCTGGATGAGTATGACTTAGCCTGACTCCAGATTTTGTGCCAATCATGCCATTTCTGTCATGAATGACCGTATATCTCTTCTGGAACTGTAAGCTGAATAAATCTTCCTTTCTCCCTTAAGTTACTTGACTTTGGGTCTTCTCTCACAGCAACAGAAATATGTAACTAGTACAGAAGCTAATCCTCTTGCCTCTTTGAAGGGTATATGCAAGGACGAGTGAGTTACTGGATATGAAAAGGGCTTAAAAATCTGTCTAAATTGGAAGATGTGTCAATGTTACATATTGTAAAGGGAGAATGATTTAAATGACACTCCAAACTATGTCTGACCCCAAAGATATTAGCTCCAGTTCCCCCATACCCTGCACATGGTATGTTTCAAGACCCTCAGTGGAAGTCTAAAAACCTCACAAAGTGCCAACCCTATTATACCATGCTTTTCTATATGCTTTACAGAGTCATCACCTAGCATCAGAAACAATCTGACCTTCCATGCTTTGAATCCTGACGCCTCCTCTTTACCTCTGGTTTTATTTACACTTCGGGTTTATTACAAAGTCGAAGAAGACTGTCTCTTCACTCAGCCTTGTGATACTGTGGCAGATGACCTGATACAGAAGCAGCTACTCAATGACTCATGGGCAGGGAGTGTGGGCATGCTGGAGGAGGGGATGACCCACAGTCTGAGGTAGGACATCATGGGGCTGCCTAATGCCATTTGGAATTATCATGAATTCAACACCATGGTATGTTTACTTAGGGAAATTTTCACTTAATATTTCTGGATGGTGGTAGCTACAGGTAACTGCTCAAACCATGAAGATGCCTTAGGGGAGATTACTTTATTTGTTATTTAGAATTCCTATTCTTCATTCCTATATTCATGAGTCTTGGTACCCTGTATGATAAGGGAGCCTTCTTCATCTCCACTTCTGTGTGGTCTACCATGACCAGTATTACTGTATATCAGAGCCTTGTATCAGCTTATTCTCAAGGAAGGAAAGTACATTTTTAGCATAGCTCATTTGCTATTTCTTGCTATGGTAGCCCAGTAATGTAAGCTTCAAACACTGTCAAGAATCATAATGAGGGTCATATGAACCTCTTCAAAATCACATTCTTCAGAATAGCAGCTGACATCATGCAGAGGGTGAATGCTCAGCATTCTGTTACATGTTACAATTCTATTTCAGGGAAGAGGCTCAGAAAGATTAAGGTGAAACTCGAGAGATGAGGGAGGTGACAATATAAGGAATAATAAGGACTAGCTTTGAGTACTTGCTGTGCAGGGCACGAATTCTGTATAACCCTTTAACACCCCCTTATCCTATTACATTCTTACAGTTAACCTGAGTGTAATTAATTTTTTCTACTTTAAGGAACTGAGTCTGAGTAATTTGCTTGAGATCACATAGGAAGTCACGTCTTTGCTCAACATATCTACTTCTTAGTAGAAAATCCTTCAACTGGGAAGCTATCTTCCTCTGTTATTTTCAGATATTGTTTCTGGTAGGTTTTTTTTGATTTTTATTGCAACTTATCTTAATATCAAATTATGAATTGTGTTTATTTGATTGGTTGCCTTTCCTTCCCCTTATAAACTTCCCCAGGCTTGCATTATCCAGCCAAAGTTTTCTCTTTGATAGATGCACAACAAATGGTAGTAATTGATAAGATGTGTCCAGCCCGTGTGGTTGTCATTATAACCATCATTATCATCCTCAATGATGCTTATTTTTATATGTTCCATACTATGCTATATTTCCTCTGTCATAGGCTATGAAATTGTTCAATCAACAACTCTGGTCATTTTGTCTTGACATGCTTATCCCCCACATAGTAGTTACCTGGACAGAAAGAAATCAACCCTTCCCACAGAGCAGAGACATGAGCCTGAGCCAGCACTGAGACCTGTTGTCAGTGTGTGCCTTTGCACCTGAGAGCACATAGAGAACAGAATTCCTTGAGCCAATGCTGTTGGGATGAGAGGATGGGTTGGGGATGGAACCTCAAAATGGGTGGAGACAGATAAGCAGATACCAGGCTCCTTCATCAGAGTTGAGAAAGCCTTCAGAAATTGAAAGCAGAAGGCTAATTGAGAAATTCTGTCATGGTTTGAAATGTATCCCACCCCCCAGTTTCATGTGTTTGGCAAGGTCATGGCACCTTGAGAGGTGGAGCCTTGCTGGAGGAAGGCAGTCACAAGGGGTGGGCCTTGAGTTGGATTAGTCCCACCCTACCTCCAGGAGAATTCGGCCTTTGCAGCAAGCACTCTGCAGCTCTCAGCTTCCAAGATGTCTGCGGTGACTTGGCCTCCTCCAGCTTTGCCCAGCCAGCCATGCCGCCTCTGCTTTGAGAGACTGTAACTTCTCTCTGGAACCGTAAGCTGAATAAACCTCCCTTTCTCCCTTAAGTTGATTGACTTTAGGTGTTCTCTCACAGCAATAGTTAAGAGTAACGGTTACAAATTCTTTGGGTCCCAGGAGGGAGGCTACAAGAACAAGACCCTGCCTCTTCTCTGGGTGCGAAAGTGGTGAAGCAGAATTAGATGCATATTCTTCTTGGTACTTTCTCAAAATGTCACTGGAACACATTTTTTTCTGTCCCAACTGACACACTATCATTTATTGAGTCATTTACTAATGGAATCCTTACCTGACCTTTTCTAGACTAAATAAATGCATGTGGTCTGGGTTTTCACAGCTCTTCGTGAATTCTGCTTGTGATACTGTTATCATCTCAATTGACTAACTGTATAACCATTGGTTTATATCTCTCTGGTGGATGGTTAGCTCCATGGTTATACAACTTACTGTTAATATTACCTCCTATCTGCTCAGCTTTATGTTTTTTACATAGGGATATAGGTATCAGAACTCAGGTCCTTTTGCTTGTGAGGCAATGTCTTTAGTTTCTGAGCTAATCTCCCCAGCCTCTGACTGACACTTGTTTGTAGATACCTTTCTCAGTCACATCATTCAGTAGGATACCAAGCATTTATCTGCTTAACTGTGTCTGTGAGATTCTGTGGATACCAAAGTGACTCATGCAATTGCCACTAACCACACTGAACATTTTGTGCATGTAACTCTTCCGTTCCATGCTTATGTAAATCATATTGCATCTTGAAGGAGTTTTGTTTTACTGTATGTGTGCACAAGCCTTTCTGACAGGGAGGGGTCAGATTAATTATGAATCTTCCATTCCAATAATTATTCACAAAGCTAGCAGCATTTGCATCTTTAATCATTCTTCAAGAATTCAAAGAAAAAAGTACATAATGATAAACTCAATGATAATTAGAATTATTCTCAGGTAGTTAAGTACTGCAGACATATTAAAACATTTTTGCTTGAATTTATTATGTGCTAATAAATTGAAAGCATAGTTAAGGGGCAATATTGGATTGCAGCTTGCCAATGACCAACTCTCCATGCTTTTGGCTATTTAGATTCTGCCTGCATGTTTATATAGGCTCAAAAATAAATTGGAAAAAACATTACTTAAGAACTATAGACTTAAAATGCCAAAACAGAATGAACTCAACAAAAGAAAGACTTCGTTTTTTTTTTTCCATTCCTGACTGTCATGGCTGGAAGTGAATGTCTCCCAGAGGCTCATTTGCCGGACTGTTGCCTGCCAACCAATGGGCTTTCGAGAAGTGATGGATCCTGAGGGCTGTGAGCTAATCAATGTTTTAATTCTTTGATGGATTCAGGGTAGGAAAGGTATTCTTAAGAGGTAGAGTCTACTTGGGCGGAATGGGTTTCTGATATGATGCCTTGGGGTTACTGCAGCCTGTCCTGGCTCCTTCCTGTAGTCCCTCTTAAACTCCGCCCTCTTCTTCCCAGTCCATCATGAGGTGAAGAACTTACTCAGCTCCACACTCTCCTCTCCCATGATGCTCTTCCCAGGCATACGGGGCCAAGCACCCTCGGACTGAACTCTGGGAAACCTTTCCTCCTATAAGTTATTTTTCCAGGCATCCTGCTTCAGTAACAGGAAAATTAATACAGAAGTAGAATATTCTACTAAAGTACCACCAAAATAGAATGTAATATTCTAACTCAAGATTTTTCAGATATTTTTTTCCGTTCAACCTTTTGAGTGTCATTATTGCTCTAGTTTGAATGTGAATGCTTCCACGGGTCCATGTGTTTGAACATTTGATCCTCAATGGTCAGTTCCATGTTCATAGGTTGTGAAACCTTTACAAGACAGAGCTTTGCTGAAGGAAGTGGGTCACTACAGGTGGGACTTGATGCCTTATGGCCCTAACATGCATCCTGTCCACTCTCTGCTTCCTGGAAGCTGATAGGTACAGTGACAACATGGCCTCGGGTTTTTGTTACCACCTGCCATTTTGGGCCAGATCCCTTCTGAAGCCAGGAGTGAAGGCAAATCCTTCCATTCTATGACATGCTGTTTTATTTCCCTTCCCTTATCCTCTCCTAGTGAGGTCTTTATGATTATGTGTCACATACATCAGGTAGGAACTGGTCACTTGCTGTGCGCTGGGCCTTCAGGTGAAGAATGGGGCAACTCAAACTTCTGGGTCCAGGGGCGTGTGGGTGAGACCATGAGACAGGCACAGGTTCATGAAACCAAGCAGCCCCTGGGCTGCGATAGCCTGTCCCTAGACTGGAAAAATGCGGCCACCAGAAGCCACAGGTGAGGAAAGGGGCGTGGCTTTAGCCATGTCCACTTTACTGTCCTGCCATCCTGGTGTTCCATCACAATGTCCCAGGAAAGAAGGGGACACGCCTGAAAAGATCACCGGGCCATGAGAGAAATACCAGAGGCACGGCAAACACTGCAAGCCCCAGTCACAAATCTATTTGCTCTGTAAATGTTACACAAATGGTAGAAATCTTCCCCGGTTAGAAAACAAACCCCAGACCTCCAAGAGGCGGGAAGCCTGGCTGTCAGCGTGGCCTCCCTGCCTGGCACATCAGCTGGCATATCATGTTCTTCCTCCTTAAACTCTCAATTCTCTGCCTTTCTGCCCAAATCCACTTCCCCCATCTCTCTGCTGCCACTCGTGCAACCAAGCACTTCACTCACCTTTCATCCCTTCTGAGCATGCAGCGTCTTTAATACCTACATCTTTAAAACTAGACCTTAGGCATCTCCCTTCGGAAGCAGAGGAATTAGCGATGCTAACGCTAACAGTAGCTAGCCGTGGGGAGTATCACTCATGCTTCCATCACCGTGCTCAGCCTTCCTCTGGTATTATTTCTAGCTCACAAAGTCATGAGGAAAGCGCGTTGGTTACATCTTTCCCCATTGCTGAGCAAAAGTAGGATCCAAACCACTTAGAGGAAGTTCCCTCTTGTTTATGATTCTTGGTTGCACTTGATCAGCACGGCAGGAAAGTTCATGCAAACATCAGGACCTGAGTTAAGTGGCCACATCATGACCTAAGGAACTGCTAAGAAAGGGACGCACTTCCTCACCTGCTGGGAAGTCTGTACGCCAAAGTAGTTCAACTGACTGAACCAGCGCTCTCTATCTTATCCACCTGCCCAGGTGTTACGGTTGAATTTTGGTGTCAACCGGACAGTTGCAGACTATTTGGGGCACAACTGTGGAAAGTTAATGGTTGGAATGGCCCCTGAACAAGTCTGTGGTACTTGACTGATTGCCGTGGAAAACCCAGCCCAGAATGGACTCTCCAGTGGTGGACCAGATAATAGGAGGTGCAAGGAGGAGGGATTTGCTCTTCCCTTATGTGGTGTTGACTTCTGTGGAGTCCACTCTGCGTGGGCCATTGGCTTTTAGAGCACCGTGGCCTTCTTTGTTGCTGCTGCTGCTCTTTGGCTGACTTGGAGCTTCACCTTTTTCACCATGTTGTTGCTGTTCCCGCTGCCTTTGGAGCCTGGTCTCTAGGCCTTGCTGCTGTTGACTGTTCATCACTGACATTGGAACCTAACGTCTTCGACCCTCCAGAGACGTAAAGGCTTGAGACCTTCTTGGGATATTTTGGCTTTGTGGAACATTCCGGACAAGAACGAGGCAGCTGTGGGTGGCTACTTTGAATGACACTGTTTTTTATTGTGAGTTATTTTAATAAACTTATTTATATATATTACATTGTATAGATTCTGTTTCTTCCGAGAACCCTGACTAATACACCAGGGATGATCTCAACTGCCATGGACCGAATCTCCCCACATCAATTACACATCTCCTATAGGCTTGCTTAGGATTTGCATTAGCTAGTAATTCTTCATGAATATGCCCAAAGACCCAGCCTTCAATTGCCAGGTTGACACCTGTACTCTTTTGACATAGTGAGATTGAATTTAGACTTTTGTCAAATCTCTAGATAAAAATGAAGCTAAGTGATCAGCACAGAAGAGGGATGTCTAGATAGTTGTGGAATGAATGAATGAATGACTAAAGGAACAAACAGAGAGGGACCATTCCAGGTCACTATCTGATAAGTGACAGAGCACAGTCTTGGACCATGAGACATGGAAGACGTCACCCTTCACCTCAGCCCTGGATCGATGGTTCAGGGGAGGGAGGGGAGAGAAGCAGTCATAGAAGGAGGTGGTGGGCAGTGGGACTTCCACTCTGCAAACCAGAGCAGAGAGCAGGAGAGCTGCCTGGATTTGGGAAGAGCAGATATAAAAGCTGGAGGGCTTTAGCAAGACTTCCTTCAGTGAACTGAGTCAATATGGAAGGATACTTGTAGATTTTTGGGGGGGGGCAGGAATCAGGGAAGTTTTACTTTGGCTTACAATTGTCCAGTACACTTCTTGGTCCAGCTTGACAGAAGAATTCATACCAACTCTAGGGGCTGAGGGAACTGGCCAAACCACAGCCACAAGACTGAGAGAGGGGCGAACCTCACGTCTGCCCAACTATACAAAGAACATCAACTTCTGAGTCAGTTCTCTCTGTCTTATCCACCTGCCCAGGGAATAATCCTACCCACTGTGGAGTGGTTCTTCTCTCCTGAGTCAGTCTCCTCAATGTTTGCCTGGGGCTTAACTACTAATTCTTTACAACTGTGCCCCAAGCGCAAGCCTTGCAGTTGATGGCACGTGTAGCTGACTTCTGTACCCACGAACAACAAAGGGACAGAAGGAAGGTTGGATCATGATGGCAGCCTCCCGTGCTCGCCCACCCCATGCTGCTTCTCTATCAGGGCTGGCGCCCCACTGCACCCACCCCCGGCTCTCCCGATAGTCTGATCTCAGCTCACACAACTCTGAGCATCGTCCATAAGTTATGTCAACGTGCTTATGGGCAGGTCTAGGAAGATGTGCTTAAGGTCCAAGGACGAGATGAGCAGAGTGGACAGTCTGAAGGCAGCAAGCAGTCTGTCTCCCTGAACCTCCAAGAGGGGGCAGAAGGCAAGTGGGATGGGAGCCCCCGGAGGGTACGGTGCTGTTTGCTCCATGGGGCCGCTCAGTGACCTCTGCTCATCCTCATGGCTCGCTTGCAGGGTTTCAAGTTTCTCGTTCACCTCTTTCCTTTTTTCTTTTATTTCTTTCAGATTTTTCTAAAACCTATCCATGACTGATCCCAGGTCCCTGTTGATACTTCCTAACCAAAGTGGTCTAAAGAAAAGTTCTGAAAAATTTGATATGTGCATGTGCTCTTTTTTATTTTTAATGTCAATGAAGAAAAAACACCCCAAATTTCTATCAGGATATTCACATGAATAACCTTTTTTTTTTAAAATTACTTATGCTTCTAGGATCCTTAGAGGCAAGGGATTAACAGTCATAATAGTGTTCATACTAAAGAGGAGCCCAAGAAAGGGCTCTGGGCAATACCACTGGGTCCTTACACCTCACTAAAGTGGAGGACTCAGAGGGAAGTTTGGCATTCACACTAAAGGATGCTCCAGGGGATGGGAGGGGAGAAGGAGAAGGCACTGGGAGAAGGGGAGGGAAGGGATGAAAGGAAGGAGAAAGGGGAGGGAGGATGCAAGGGGGACTGGGGAGGGGTGGAGGAAGGTAGGAGACCAAACTTCTATGATTGGGGAAAAATAAATATTTAAAAAAAATTACTTGTGCTTAGTTAAAAACGACTGGGGAGCACCTTGAGGCTTCCTGAAAGCTTGCTGTGGACAAAGAAATAAATGAAGGATCAGGAAGGCCCCAAGAGGGCATGGGGGCTAGCCATCAAACACCCCCTCCAGTCCTTCCAAGAAAACCCCACAGGAGAGCTTACATTTTATTCACCCCCTGAGGGTAAGTGGCTACCCTAGCCGAGTCCTCTCTAGTCTCATAGTAGCCCTTACCCATCTGGGACCAAGAATACCATCATCAGAGCTCATTCGCAAGTCTCAGCACTCAGAATGGGCCTAGAAGCAGTGAAAAATGAAACTTTCGATTGGCAGCAGCTTTCACACAGAGTTCACCTAGAGCTGTCTCTCAACTTTCACTTGTTATTAAAAATGGGGGGGGGACAAAATTGGTATATTTTTCATTGCTCTAATTAAAGTCCTTAAACGTTGCAAAAGAAGTGAGACGGGGGGGGGGGGAGGAAAGAGGAGGCAATAACTAAACAAACCTCTTGCTTTAGAAATGAAGGCGCCGGTCTAATAAAATTCACAATGACAAAGTCGGAGGAAATTACTATCTTCTGCAGGCCAGGGGCCCTCCTCTGTCCTCCTGAAAGAGGTGGGCGTGACTGTGCATGAGAACCGTTCATTTACTGGTGGTACCCAGGGCTCGGAGGTGGAGATTAGCATAGACTGGAAGGAAGGAAAGAATCAAGACGCTGTAGAGAGAGCTCGCCCTATTCAAGGTGGCTCTGGGAGTTTTTCCTCTCTTGCCTCATTGAATTCTCATGCTTTTGAATATTTCTAATTTCTTTTTGCCATTGAATAAAGCACCTTCTGCACCCCCATCCAGCATTAACCCTCTCTCCACAGTCTCTTGGAGAGGCTTGGGGACCCTTGTCAATATAGTGTGAACATTAAAGAAATAAACGGTGGCAATGGATGGTGTTCTACCTATGAACCAAGTCTGTTTTTAAGGGCTTTATGTGACAAATCTCATTGTATTCTTACAGACTTATGACTCATGCACAGCTTTTATCTTGTTTTAAAAATCCAGGCTACCGAGACATGGGAAGGCTCAGAAGACTTGGATAAGCCCGTTGTTAAAAGAAGCAGTTTGACTCCAGAACCTGCAGCCCTGAGAGCTGTAGGAGCTGCTAAGGGGAGAGATCTCCTATCACAGGAAGGACTCAAGCAGCAGAAAGAGGTAGAGGCTGCTGAGCTGGAGCTACACAAAGCATTGCCCTAAGAACTGCCCTCATGAAGTTTGAAAGACTTCTAAGCAAGTGAGTGATAGGGGAAGCTTTATTCTGAGAAAATACTGACTCTGAGTGATGGTAGAGGAGAGGGAGACAAGCAGGTGGTAGGGGAACCAGTAAGGAGCCTGCTGTGCAGACCTGGTGGCAGATGGTGGTAGGTTGAATTAAGGATGTGGCAGAAGAAGGGAAGGAAGCAAACGATGTATAGAATACTAAGATGATGTGATTACTGATGTGATTACCTCTCTTTCACTGTGTGTATGTGTGTGAGCGTGTGTGCATGCACGCACACATCTGTGTGCACAGGGGCTGGACTGAAATGGAAGAACCCAAAGGAGACATTAAGAATATGATCAGAATTTGAAGATGGGATAATTGAGCTAAAATGTGAAAGTTCTTCTAATTTGGGTATTTGCAGACCTGGAGGCTGAAATCATTTCTTAGGATATAGTTCCAGTACTCTCTCTCCTTCAATGCATCTCCCTTGAAAAACAGGTGTAAAGTTTATTTCTTCACTTGCATGTTGACCATTGTCTAATTAAATAGAAGTATATATGTAGTAGCAGTTGTAATCACTATGACAGTGATAGGTAAAAGAGATTTGGAGAAGAAGGCAAATTTTTCAAATGGATAAAATATATTTTAATATTTAAGCCCAATGGTTATTTGACTACTTAATAGAAATTTAATATTAAATGTCAAATATTTGAGTATTTATATTAGCCTCTAATTTAATGAGAAAGACTACATATTATTCCTTACAGCCACAAGGCAAGCAAAGCTGTTTTTTTTTAATTATTTCTACTTCTATGGTTCTAACTTATGTAACAAAATAGGAAAAAGAAATAGAAGGTAGGTTTAGACTGTAAGTATAATGTAAAATTGTTTTACTTGGAGAAGACATGATTATGTATGTAAAATACCTGTTGAAGTCTACCAAAAGTATATTAGAGTAAGTCAATTTAGTGAAATGTAGGAGAACATCAAATTAATTGCATTTATATATTAATGGTTAATAATAAAAATATAAATTTATAACACGGCATTTTTAGTAGCATCATAATATTAAAGACAGAGGAAAATCTGGGAAAAATGTACAGTAACTAACTATACATCACAAAAGCATATTGCATTTTAAAAGTAAAACTTAATGAAGAGCTGGATAACCTTTGTAGATTGGATGAAGCAATTGTAAATATGTAAATTATTGCTTATTAGTCTACCTATTCAATACAACTCCAATCCAAATCTAAACAGGAATTCTTTGTAGAAATGACAAAACTGCTGTAAAACTGATATTGAAATACCTAACAACTATCACAGATAAAACAGCTTAGGAAAAGGATACAGTAGAATTAGGCTCATTAATTTTAAAACTTATTATAAAGTTTCATGAAGGTACAGAATTCCAAACATTGAATACAGTGTGAAATTGACATTCATATGAGCACATAGACCTTTGAGGGACTCATTCTACATACTTAGTACCAACTAGGTCTTCACCAATGTATAAGTGCAATTTAGTGGATATAGAAGAAACTTTGCAAGAGATGATACAGGAGCTTTTTCATCTCTTGCATCATTAAAAACCAACTCTAAATGAATTAGAGATGAAATATACACCTTCTAGAAAGATATGCAAGAGAAAGCATTTATGATATTCAGTAAAGAGTTCCTAAAGCAATAAAAATACAAGCCACAAAAGAAAAGAGAAGCTAAATTGAATTCTGTTAACAGTAGGAACTTTTATTCATGGATCCCTAAAAGAATGAAAAGAGAGGGCAAAAGTAGAGAAAACACTTAGAATTACATATCAATCATCAGGTGTGTACATAACACTATATACACACACTGTACACACACACATATATACTATAAATTGATTTTGTATTTGTGTTTGTATGGGTGTGTGTGTGCATGTGTGTATGTATATGTGGCTGTGTGAATCAGAGGATACTGTGTGTACCTATGAAGGTCTAAGAGTGATTTCAGGAATCATCCTGGATTGCTTCTGCCTCTTTTTGACTTTGGTTTTGCTGTTTCTCAGGCGGCTCTCCCTCCCTCCCCCTCCATCCACTCTCTCAGTCATTGCAATTTCTGCTTGGTATTTGATCTGGGATCTAAATGCAGGGCCTTCTGCTTACAAGGCAGAGGTTAACCCCTAAACCATCTCTCCAGCCCATAAGAACATATATTTTTAACACCCTCAAAACTCGGTAACGAGTAAACAAACAAGTTAAGTAAATAAATGTCATAAGATTTAAATAAATTTTCACTGAATGGGTTTTATGAGCAAACAGGAAAAATACTCGACACTACCTGTCCATTAGCAGTGAACATGACTGTCACAGAAGGTTAGCCCACACTGGAATGTCTGAAGTATAAAGGATGGATCTTACCATGTGTTGATGACAAGGACTGAACTTTTCTATCCCGTTGATAAGAATAAGAAATGATACAGACATTTCAACAAACAGAGTACAGCCGCTCCAATAAGTAAACCTACCATTTGACTTGGCTCCTTTACTCCAGGGTAATTTCACAAGAGAAATGACAGCCTGGGATCATACAAAGAACCGAACATGAATAGCCGCAGCACCTTCATTTGGACTGGCCCAAAGCTAAAAGCAAAAATCTCCAGCAACAAGAGAATGAACTGACACATTCTGGTATATCCCTATGATGGGATGCTGCTTCCAGTTAAACGAAAATTAACCTATATAAAGAAGTTATAGCATATCACTGTATGTTTTGACTTTTTAATTAGCACATATTTTGATAGTTCTTTTTTCTGGGCTGGAGGATAGGTATCTACATTACCTTCGTTTTGTGAGGAGCAGAATTCAGATCTGCCAAGCCCATGCAAAGCCAGATGCAGTGGTACCCATTGTAATCCCAGAACACCTATAGTAACATGACAGGTAGAGACGGGAGCATCCCAAATGTTTGTGGGCCACCAGTCTGACATACAAGCAGTGAACAAGAGACTTACCCTTGAGCGAGGTAGAAGCAGCACACCTGTTGCTGAAGATGTTCTCTGATCTTCCCGAGGGTACCTGCTCTCATACAGAAACATGCACACACGCGCAGTCCCGCCTACTTCCCCAACACCACGGGATTAAATAAAAATAAAAAGCAGGAAAAATACCTGCTTGGTGCTTAAAGAAGGTTTTGTTTTTAACTTTGAGAGTCTGCATTTGTTGGGGTGTGTTCCTAATGTGTAGACAGCACAGCACAGAGCATTTATAGAAGTGGCAGAGGCCAGATGCTTTGATGCTCTGTGATGTTCTGTGAAGGGGCAGGTCCTGTGATAAAATGGAAAGTGGTTTCTCTATTGCTGCTATTGCTGCTCCCTAAGGACTAGATGGAGGGGCAGTTACTGCAATAACAATGGCTTCCAGGACAACCAAGGGTCTCTCAGTTAAAATACTAACAGGTATCTTTGCTTCTGGTTGGAGGGCTCTTGGAATCATTCTCCTCCCTCACATGCAAAAGTCTCTCTGTGAAGGATCTTCTTGTCCTGCTCCTACCATTCAAAGGAACTTTGGGCCTTGGTGTCTGAACCTCTTCTTGACATATGTATATCTACATCTTCAGTTCTTTGTTCAGCTTATATTTGCACATTTATGACAGTCGCTGTGTATATAGTTCTAGTTGAGCTTATCCTAAAGCTTTTACACATAGTATCTTACAATAGAGTGTGCGGATAGTTGTGAACTCTGCTTTCCCAGATTTTATTGTTAATTCCTGCTATATATTATTGTCAATTTCTCGGAAGCATTTAAGTGACTTTTGCTTCAGAAACGCTATAGAATATTGGTGTGGGCTGGTAGAGATGTAAAAATACTTAAGATCTAATTATATTTAGGAACCCGAAGAATTAAGGAGAGAAGATGTGAGGGAGGGAGGTGAAAAGGGAAAAGCAGAAGAGGTCATTATGCTTCCAGGGCTGCATCCAGCAGAGAGGAAGCTTTCCCTCAACTAACTTCAATCTTCCCGCACTGGCAGAAAGAGTACGACACCTGCTGAAACCACACTCCAGGCTCTGAATCTGAGCGCTTTAGAGATGTTGTTCCATCTTTCCTCAGAAATATTGTTAGAGCACTTCCTAGCACCATTGGAACGGTCACATCTGCATTATAGATGATAGAACCCAGAGAAAATTTTAAGTAACTTGTACAAGGTTAAGTAGACAGAAGGTGCACAGTTGGAATTCTTGGCTGCCCTCTTTTGTGCTGGGAAGAGGCAGAAAGGCCACCCCCACCATTCCTGGGGGACTTGGGTATTTCCAATAGAGTCATGAAGCTGGATGGTCAAGTAGACAAGGCAGAGTTTGGGACTATCAATGTGGTATTGACCGGCTAATAGGAAAGGTGGTAGACCTACTAAGGATGGGCCAGTTAAACATGAAGAGCAGGTGACACATGGGTGATAGGTCTTCTTCATAGTGATTCTCATCATGTGCACAGAGAGGGACACAACAGAATCATAGCTTAGAACCAGATCAGCGCTTCCACAAGATTACATGCCCACCCATTGGCACGTTTAGCTTGTATTTGTAGATTGACTAATATTTGCCAGATGCAATAAGGAGTCATGCTAATTGCAGTTTCTCAGCTGCCAGGGAGCTCTTGGTAAGAAGACACAATCAACACATACTCAGTAGGGTAAAAATACCTGATATAAAAGGTGGACGAAGAATAACCTGATTTATATCCTTGATCTGTCTGTCACCTGCTAGCTATGAAGTCTTACCCAAGTATGTGCTTTCTCTGCATCTTAGTCACGTAAAATGTAGTCATGTAAAATAAAAACAAGAACAATTAATTCTATGTTGCAAGTGTGGAAAGGTCAAGCAAATGGATGTCTATAAAATTCATAAAATGGAAAGTACTATTTAAATGTTCGCTTAATTTCTGCTTTCTGAAAAAAAAAAAACGACCAGGAGCAAACAAAAACAGAAGCTAAATGTATGTTTCAAGGACATATACTCGGAAAGCACAAGCCAGTGGGTCCTTCCTCATTATTCTACTTCATTGTTTTCTCTTTCGATTTCTCTGCAAGAGGAACGGAGTGCATTCTGTTCTTTGCGATGGAGCTCTGAGGACCCGGTCAAATCAACGTGCCTTGGACCACAAGAAGTTCTGATCTTTGCTTTACATTCATCACTGTTTTTTAGAGTCTGATTAATTTGATCCTAGGGCTAGACATTGGTAACCAGGCTGCATACAAGTTTCTATTATCCCAGCCCACGCAGGTGACTGTGCAAAAATACTGAGACCTCAATGCTTCCAGGGGTTGACCTTCCAGGGCCACTCAGGAAGGATTAAGATCTCCAAATTTGGTCATCAGTCGAAGTTGTCACTTAGAACTTCTAGATATTCACCCTACACATTCAGAAAGTCATCCATGTTTGTTCTGGAAACACAGACATGCATGTTCTCTAAATCACCTGTAACCTGTTCATCTCCACTGACTCCTCCTGGACTTAGGGCTCCATTCCATACACTATTATCAATCTTGTGCTAGCTTTAGTCATCATGTATCCTGTGCTAGAAATCTCCCAATTTTCCTTTCATTCATTGCCTCCACTATCTACCATCTGGATCTTGGAGAAATTCAATATATCCTTTAAGATCGAACATGCGCACTTTCCTGGCCCATCTCAGAGGACTGCTTGGGTAAATGCTAGCTTGCACTGCATTGGCCATATGTCGCAATCCTTGTGGACCTCTGGACATGCTGACATGCCGGTGATTCAAGGCATGAAAGGCTCTATTGTGTAGTGTTTGGCAGGTAAGTAATGCTGACCTCCGGGCTTGCTTTATGGCTTATCTAGTCCCTCCACCCGCTTTTATGCCTCGTTACTTTTGTGGAAGTACAACCCAGAATACTGGATGTGGTCACAGCCTTCACATCCTTCTTTCGAAATAAAAGTAGTGATGACTGTTGCACTTATGTAAACTAAACATCAAATGCCTCCCAACCTCTTTCTCTACATATCAAGCTCTTCCAGGTAGAAGACTGAGTTTGCCACACCACTAACATGATGCCAGGACTTCTGAACTGTAACAAGCATCTTCGTTTTCCTCCCTTGCTCCTTCTCTAATATTGATAGGTGTGGAATTTGCTCTCTCTCTCTCTTTCTCTCTCTATCTCTCTCTATCTGTCTGTCTGTCTCTCTCTTAATTAGTGCAAATGAATGCTTCTGATAATGCATGGTAGTAGAATAGGTTAAGTGCTTGCTTAGTTTCAAGGGTATTTAACCTTAACTAGTAGTAAGGGAACTATGAGCCATCTGTGTGTTCTCGCCTGGTTTACCAAGCCAGAATTTGAGGGGACAGCTATATGGCCTTGAAGGGCTGTTTCATCCTGTCAGGCCTCTTCACATGTCTTCTTAATCCAGACACCTTCAGACAGCAAAAGGTGCTTGGGCCCAGGCAGGATTTAGGCTTCCAAACCACATTATGCTTCCATGCAAATGCTCTCTATGAAAATTGTTCCAACATGCTATGCAGGAGAGAATGCGACAAATCATATCATCATCTCTCCTGGGTTCCAAGTCTTGATCTTTTTGGCTCATGTCCCTTTCTTTCGCCTTCTGTCCAGTCAGCTCAAGTCCTACCAATTCTACCTTGTTAGTCCTGTGTACTCTCTGCCTGCCCCTCCCCTCATCCCGGTCATCCTAGCTAATCTCAGATGTGTCTGGCACAGTGTGGCTGGCTGCTCAGCCTCCTGCAGGTGTGGAGAGTACTAGATGATCTCTTGGCACGGCCTTCTTATGTCTGTCCTCATGGCGTCTAGGTGTGAACTTACCAGAATGTGGTGCCACTATGTTCCGCCGTGGCAGAACAAGATGGACCTTTGGCTGTTTATGTCAGAACCTTTAAGCTTATGACTAGCAGACAGAACCCATCCTTAAGAATTTATTTTCTGGGGCTGGAGAGGTGGCTCAGGGGTTAAGCCTCTGCTTTGCAGGCGGAAGGTCCTGAGTTCGGATCCTAGACCCCACATATAGACACTGGGCAGAAGTGGGGGCGGCCTGCGTTTCTGGTCCTGGTAGGGCGGAGCCTGTGAATCCCTGGGCGGAGTAAACAAGGAGGAGGAGGAGGCGTCCATGGTGGTTCCCGAATTCGTCCGTGGTTCTGTGGTTCTACACACACACACACACACACACACACACACACACACACACACATGCACAATTAAATAAATAAAAAAAAACCCAGAAATTATTTTCTGAAAGGAGGGCTGGTCAAGCAATTAAAAATCAACAAAACTGGACTTGACATTCAAACACTAGAAGGTTACTTGTAATCATCCACATTTCTAAGTTTGCATCTAAAAATTGGGACATTTGACAATGCTGAGTAATAATTCCCAGATAACCACAATCTTCTGGAGCGGAGTTTGGGCTTTTTAAGCAAGCGTTCGTTGTGCCCGTGGAATCAAGGAGACCCTTCCCCACAACAGGATACATGTGCATGGCTCTTTCACACTTTTTGCCACCAAGACTGGATTTCTATCAGAGATTGAGGCCACTCTTTCAAGGAACACATGTAGATTTCTTATTTAACGTTTGAAGGCTTGACAGTGGGAACAATGGTCCCCCAAAGTGTTCACATCTTCATGGATATGCCTGAGTGAGGAAGCTTTCCTTTTCCCTTTCACATTTTTTATTTTTTATTTTTATAAGCATAATGAGAACTAATCCCTATGAGTCAGGTATTTATTACAGCAGTAATTATGAAACTAAACCAGTGGGTGATGTCGACATCCAATTCTTTTTTTTCTCCCATATTTTATGTTTTTCCCCAATCATAAAAGTTCAATAGGTACCCCTGTCATCTTCCTCCCTCCTCCCCTCCCCAATCCCTCTTTGCACTCTCCCCCCTTTTCCCCTTCCTTTCACCCCTCCCTCCCTCCCCTTTTCCCAGTGCCTCCCCCTTCCTCCCTCCGATCCCCTGGAACATCCTTTTTTTGTAAATGCCAAACCTCCCCCTGAGTCCTCCTCCCTAGCCAAGGGGTAAGGCCTCAATGCATAGCCTGGAGCCCTTTCTTGGGCTCCCTGTTAGTACAGGAACTCTATCATGACTGTTAATCCCTTGCCTCTAAGGATCCTACTATCTGCGGCCTTCTCTCCTGTGATCCATGCTAGATTTCTTGGGGGGGAGTTCATTGACATGTCAGTCATTGTGCAGGTCATGCAAAGTCCAATTATAGCTACTGCCGCCCTTACTTGTGTGGAGCATCTTGCATATCGTTGCTCCGCCCCATCTTTAGGCTCTTACAATCTTGCCACCCCCTCTTCCGCAAGGTTCCCTGAGGTTTAGATGGGGAGAGATTTGGCTGGTCTGGTTCCAGGTGATTAATGTAGGGCCTCTGATGTTAGGAATTATGGTTTGTTGCTTTTTTCAGTTTTGCTTTTCCTATGCAGCCCTTGGTCACCTCCTAACCAAAGATAACAGACTGTTTAAATGAAGATCTTAATATAAGAGGAGACTCAAAGGTAGATGGAATAGGGCACAGCAGTGGGGGGAGAGGTCAGTATCCCATTTGCAGGATGGTTACTGTCTATCTGCCAGTTCCTATACCCTCCCCGAATGGTGAGAACAAACTTCAGTCGCAAGTGACCAGGAAGGGAACTGAGAGTGAGTTTCAGTAGATGTCTCACTTCTTACTGAATGAGGGATCTTAAAGACAAATTTCTCCTGAAGGCCAGGTGGACACATGTAGGATTATCAGCAGAGGAACAAGGAATGGATATGTTACAAAGCTGTTGTGGACTCTGCTTGCATATGCCTGTGTAAGACTCATTGACCTTCAGGATTGTGAAGGTGTGTGTTAAAATCAGCTGAGGTAACTCTTGACAGCAGCAATAAGAAACAAACAAAGCTACACCCCAGCCTGAGTCTCCAAATTCGCCTTCTAAGCAAGTTTCTCCATGCATTTGGATTATCACCTGGATGGGTTTTGAGTTATCCCCCCCCCATACCTAGTTCCTAGATTTTGCTTGAACTGTGCCTGAACTGGTCGTTTCCTCATTTCTGAGACTACAGATTTGTCACAGCTCTCAGACGTCAGTTATTCTGGAAGTTTTGCTCCTTTCCTTTCTCTTCTCCTGGAGCAGACACGGTAGGAGGTGATGGTACCTTCATCTATTTTCCCCATATTGTGGAGTGTTGACATTTTAGGCTACACAGTCATAATTTGAACTCCTTACCTCATGTCACTTTCCTAAGACGCCTCTGTGTGTCTGCTCATGTGGAGATGCCCTCCGCACGGGAGAATAAGTCCCCTTCATTTCCTCTCCAAATCTATACATTCGATTTGTACTCTTTAGTCAGAAATATACAAGCAAAGCAGCTTGCCCTTACTTCTGTGCAGTATCTTGCATATTGTTGCTCCTCCCATCTTTAGGCTCTTACAATCTTGCTGCCCCCTCTTCCGTAAGATTCCCTGAGCTTCAGGATGGGGAGAGATTTGGCTGGTCTGGTTCCAGGTGATTAATGTAGGGTATTTGGTATTCTGAATTACAGTTTGTACTCTGGAAGAGTACAGCTAACTCAGGTTCTGGAAGAGGACTTAGATTGTGTGGATTAGCAATTCTGGAGATTTAGATCTATAGAGTATAAACTAGAAGTTTGGTTTTGATGCTCATCTCCTTGATTCCATAGAATCCTCACCCTGAGAGAAAGGTACAATCATAGGAAGACCAGGCTAGAAATTACATTATAGGACCTGGGGAAGTCTTTCCTCTCACCAGTAGGGACTTCTGACCATATTATCTATGGCCTATGTCTCCAGCTATCACATAACACACATGAGAATAAGGATCATAATGTAACTCTCAACTGGCCTATCAGGGTGTAAGTTCCAAATGAGCCAAAGGTCTGAGCCTATGGTAGCTTTGAGTTCCTGAGTGTCTATTCTAAGCTAGTCGATGAGGTTAAGTGTTGCACATATTCCTTAATTTGAGTCTCGGAATGTTCTACCTATCACAGTAAAGTGATCTGGTACGAGTCATATGACCAGAATGTGGGAGATCTGAAACTTTTTTTTTTAACTTGCACATGTCAATCTCCCCCTACTATACCCCTTTGTTACAGTATGAATTCATCCAGTCGTGTTGCATTTGGGGGCTCCCAATGGGGCAGGTATATCAATAACTGTAAGAGCTATGATACAGGGCAAGTCAGATACTTTTTGTGACCTTTTGGGGGCTTACGGTGCATGGAGATAACCTCAGAAACAAGTAATTAGATGTCTCCATGAAATTTGCTAATGGCAGAAGCATGGTGCAAAGTCATTTCACAGTAAAGTCTTGAGTTGCTACAAGTGGACCTTCTGATGCTCTGATGAGTTATCTCTATAGTTTCCAGGTCCCAGATCCATGCTAGATTTTTTTTTGGGGGGGGTTCATTGACATGTCAGTCATGTCTCTGGTGAGTTATCTCTATAGTTTCCAGGTCCCAGAACTTCTCAATCTGCACCAATGTCTCAGCCCCTTTATAGACTCTCTATGTTACAATATTAACGCTCTTCCTGGAATAGCCATTAACCTGCATTCTAGAGTTCACGTCTTGTATTTCTGCAAATGTTCCCTTTCAGAAAAACTTGCAAATGACTGGAAAGGTGATAGAATTAAGTTTATTAACTTACCATGGCACTTAATTTACTCTTTTATAAGTACCGATAGGAACATTATATCCACTATGGCATACTTTAGAAACATTTGGGAAGTCTATTAACTACACCCAACCTACTTGCAACCAAGCAGGTTCACATCAACCCCTGCACTTAAAAACAGAATTACCCGGTGCAGTGCAAAAATGTCTAGCTGTCTGCTGAAGGTTCTGCAACTCGACAGAGATCAAGGAAGGAGGGAGGGTGGAAATCAAACTCCTGGCTTCTGTGCACGTGTCTGTGTGTCTCCCACATTCTTCAGCACCCTGTCTTTCATTTAACATTTTACAAAGACAGAAGAAAAGGCTTTCAGGATCCGCATATGGTACAAGGAATGAGTTCAGCGTTGCTTTTTATTGGAAGCTCTAAGGGCGAAGCTTGCCAAGCAGGGTAACAGCTGTAGTGCACGCAACTGCCCCGTCACGCTTCTGTCTCCATAATAAGCAGGCTTATTATTTTTTAATTAGGAGTTTCAGTGTTTTGTTAAACTGTAAATGTGTCAAGACTCAGGGATTTGGCTGTACAATAGACTGTCTTGCATCTAATCTTTCTGGAAGCTTCGGGGGAGACAAGGGGTCAGTTTGCAAAAGGCATTTTGTAATTGCAGAATAACAATAGTCATCATTTACTAAGCCTTTACCATTTCTCCAGGCCCAGGGCTGCACAGTACTTAAGTCCATTTATTTAACCGACCAAATGATTCTATGCCTTGACGCCCACTGTATTCCATGGACTACTAGAAGCATGTTGGTGGATGGACAAGTGGTGAATAAAAAAAGCCCATCTATATCCTGCCCTTCAGGAGGCTATAAAAGTATAAAATATGTACTTAAATAGCTGAAATGGAAGCTGCATTTTTAACAATGGTTTCAGAGATGAACAATCACTTGTCTTCCTCCGGCTTCATCCCCCCCATGCTTTCTTATCTGGGCACACAGTGCTACTCTCTATCCCTTCACTAGCTCAAGATGCAAGTGCTGTGGTGACTGTTAATTTCTTCCTTTCCATCCCCACTGCCATGTGTCAAGGCTACTGTCATGTGCTTGTATCAATCTTTAAAAACATGCCTCAGAATCACCTATTTCCCTCCTGTTCTCATCCTCCAACTTTAGCCCCTTCTCAGTATTTTTTTTTTGGTACCTCTGGACTGTTTTGATCAATGTAAATTCTGTTCAATGTATTACACGCTCTGAAGTAAGACTGTGTTAACCCACAGATCACATCACTCTACTTAAGAATCTTCAGTGACTCCCCACTGCATGACATCATGGACCCTCTATGTCTCCTGACTTCGCTGATTTCCTTAATCGTTCTCTTCCACTTCCACTGTGGTGGTTCATCTCAATTGTCTGCTTGATTGGAAATTAATAAAGCACACTTCTAGATGGGTCGAGGTGATGCCTCATGGGTTGTTGCCACGGTTTGAATGTGAATTGTCCCCTACAGGCTCATGGGTTTGAATCCTAAGGTAATGTTTGGAAAGGCTATGGCAACTTTAGGAGGCGGAGCGTTACCAGGGGAAAGTAAGTCTCCTAGGGGTGGGCCTTGAGACTGGTTGCCCCCACACTCTATCTGCTAGAAGTGTTCTCTGGCAATTGGCAGTTTGTTCTCTCAGTCTCCATGATGGTTGTGACCTGAGCCACCTCCAGCTTCTGCAGTCTGTCATGCTTTTCCTGCCACAATGGATTGCATCTCTCCTCTGAAATTTTAAGTAACATAAAACTCCCTTTCTCTCTGAAAGTTGCGTATATTGTTGTCCTGAGGTATCAGACAGAATAACTGAGATAATCATCAGATGTAGAGGAAAGACCAGTCATGGATGTGACATTTAATAGACTTAATTTAATATTTAATAGATATTTAATCAGTGAAGTCAGGGGACATAGAGGGTCCACGATGTCACGCAGTGGGGAGTCACTGAAGATTCTTAAGTAGAGTGATGTGTCTGTGTGTTAACACAGTCTTACTTCAGAGTGTAGAATGCATTGAACAGAATTTACATTGATCAAACCAGTCCAGAGGTACCAGGAGCGTGGATGGAGAAAAAGTAGAAGTGAAATGAAGAGAACATCCAGTATCCCACATGCCTCGCAGGCAGGTTGCTGTGCTCAGCAGTGCACTCAAGGCCATCACACGCTGGTTCCCACACCCTGGACCAGCAACGCTTCTCCTCTGGTTTGGGTCTCTTTACAGCAGGGGCTTCACCTGTGCATGGTCATAAAAGATGCATTTGAAGGACCCATAAATGCCATCGTTTACATCATACATGAAGGTTTGCTCACTTGATTCGTCTTCGTCAGTCAGTGCCAGCCTGCTTCTTCAGCATGATTTTCTTGGCAAAGATATCGCCAACAAGCGTGAGAGCGGATACAACGTAGCATCTGCCTGGCTCAGCTATGACTCTTACTCCAGAATCTGATGGAAAGTACTTGTCCAGCGCTGGGTTGATCACACTGGTGAGCTCTTCAGATTTACGGTTTTTACCGTCAGATCCAGGAAAGCCACTGGCAATATCAAGCAGATACGCGCTGAAGCCAACCTCCTGCTCCCCTGTCAGAGACACAGTGGGCATCTGATACTGCCCGCATAAGGATCTCAGGAGCTGCACAACCACTGCCGATGTGGAAGCAGGCACCAAGGACATCAATATTCAGCTCTCTTACCTGTGCCAGAAGACACTGGTGGGTTTTGAGGGTCGCATCAAATTTAACATGAGGTGACAGGCTGCTTTGGAATCATCAGTGGCAATCTATAAAACCAGCTTGGTCTTCAGAGGTGCTCTGGCCACTTTCACTTCACTATCAAGTCATCTTCTGGACTTGGTTGCAGGTCAGATACCTAGTTGGAGACACTGAAATACCAAGTGTATTTCAGTCTTGCTGGTAGAGATGAGTAAGCCTGCTCTTCTTGAGCAAGGGGGTCTGTTGCTTCTGATGCTGCCCATCTTCATTGGGTTCCTACTTCTTCAGCCTTTCAGTCTGGACTCATGCTACCACCTCGGCAGGAAGCTTTTGGGTGTAGAGCTTGGCCTGTAGCCTTGGTCAGAGGCCTTGAGCTTCTAGAACTGAGCAGCTGTTGGTTTCTCTGACTCTCCAGCATGTAGATGACCATTGTGGGTCTATCTGGCCTCTGACTGGGTCAGACACTCTAAAGTCCCCTCCTGTACTTGTGTATATGTCATCAAGGTGTAATTGTAAGTTGTGCCCCACAGGCTCATCTGTTTGCATCTTTAGCTGGTACCAATGTTTGCGAAGACTGTGGTACCTTTAAGAGGTGGAGCTTTGGTGGAGGAAGACATGTCTCAGGTGACGGCCTAGAGATTAGATACCCCCCTACTTCTATTACTAGTCTACTCTTGCAGTCTGCAGCTTGCTTTCCTCTGCCTCATCGACAGTGTGTGGTGATCTAAGCTTCCCCCACCTTTTGTCACCTGCCATGTCTTTTCTGCTATGGTGCACTATATATCCCCTCTGGAACCATAAGTCAAAGAAATCCCCCTCTATCTTAAAATAGTTGTTTGAGTGCTGTCTTTCAACAGCAGAAAGAGTAACTATGGCATGTATAACAGATATTTATTTGTATGTATTATATTATGTTGGTTCTGACCTTCTAGAGAAGTCTGATTGATACACACACTAAACTTTCTTTTGGCTTCTTCCATGGACTGTGGAATTAGAAATGATTTTCCCCCTGCCTTGAAAGATTTTCTTACCAGTTGCTATCTTGCTAATAACTATATATTCTTCAAATATTGTCTAGAATGTTTTCCAACCTAGGGAGAGTTTTCCATCCCACGTCAGAAGTATATCTCTTTTATGCTTTTTCCAACTTACTTCCCTATAGCATGTAACTTGCCCTGTGTCTTAGTTACTTGTCTGTTGCCATGACAACATACTCTGACCAAAAAAAAAAAAAAAACTTAAAGAAGAGTTTATTTTGGCTCACTGTTTGAGATTACAGTCCATAATGGCGGTGATGTCACAATGGCAGGGGCTTAAGGCAACTGGTCACATTATATCCACAGTCCAGAAACACAGAGCAATGAATGGCTATGCTAAGTTTTCTTCCTCCTTTTTACATCACTCGAAGGATCCCACCCAAAAGAAAGATGCCACCCAAGGCGGGTGAGTTTTCCTGCCTTAATTAACCTGATCAAGGTAATTTGCCACAAGGTTAGCCAGATCTCAAGCTGACAGTAAGATGAATCATTACACACTGTAATTATGCATGTATGTAATTATGTACTTGTAACTTATTGGATTCTGCATGTATAAAGTGCATGTCTTACTCTGTGATGTCAAGTCCATGCAACATCAGTACAAGAACACTGCCTGAATCAAACTTGGCATTACACAATTACTTGCTGCAGGGCCAAAAGAAAAAGAATCAGTGCATAGAGAAATAGAACGACTGTACATTCAGTGAAAGGATTCTTCTAAAGAGACTAAGTGACTAAGTTTGATCCTAAAAGATATGATCAAATTACAAACAGGATGAATCAGGAGATGCCTGGAGAAGAAATTCCAGACAGACCAAACAAATGCATCCTACTAAAAGTCTTGGCCCTACTACTGACTGTGGGTCTCTGTGCAATTACATAGCTAAGCAAAGCTTTCAGTTCTATGAATTTCTACTCTACAAAGAACTGATACTTCTCCATCTCCGGATCCTAGTAAAGTCCTGTGATCTGCAGGGACTTAAAATTACTTTTAATACCTTGATTTCAGCATTTAGTTGCGTGTAGTTAACTTGGTCTCAACTGCTGATCTTTCCATCTATGTACACCCCCACACCCCAAGTCGGGTAATTTCCTTTCTTTCATTGCTTTTCCTGCTCTTCCCTTGCCTGTAGGCGATACCTTGGATGACATGGCTGTCCTCAGATAGTTTCTGTGTTCTCTTCACTTATGTACTGCTGCTGGTTAGGCTATTTGTTTTTAGTTCCATGCAGATTTTCCTCTCTTAATAATTACGCTTTGCAAAACCAAAATCAATTAGCACGCATGGGAATGACATGTATCTTGACCTAGCCTAGCCAATAAAAGCTAAGACCCTTGTAGGGATACTAAGGAAGGCAGCAAAAAGACCTTAAGAAAGAAACTGTAGCTTTTGACTGGAACCTGGGCAATTGGAGCATCAGAGATGTGAAGGAAATTTGAGGGGCTGAGAAATGTATTTTTTCCCTTGTATAATGTGCTGGGAGTTCCAACAGGTCTATGGCTATGATTTCAATATCTGCTTTTATTGCCAACCCTTCTAACTGCTACAAAAATTATCATTTTAAATACCTCTTATGGGCAGTTTTGTACACTTCATTGATATCATTTACTTATTCTTTGAAGAAACTGTGAAAAAAGTACTATTATACACATTTTTGATGGGTAACTAGTGCTTAGGATGTGAGTTTTTGCCTTATTCATGCGTATCTGAGTTGTCTGGAGTCTTCCACACACCAGAGACTGCGAGGCTCCACCGCCAACAAGGTTTCATTTCTTGGTCCTAGACAGAGACTATATATACTTTCATTTCCAAAAAGATCCTAAACGATGGGATGGGGATAGGGATGCTATTGGGTTGCTCTTGGTTGTCAATTTGACTATACCTGGGATGAACTAACAAATTAGAGGTCAGACCACGTAGAGGGATTATCTGGATTAAGATATCTGCTATATGAAGATCAACCCTAAATCTGGATAGGCCTCCCAAGAATAGACTGAATGAAAAAGGAATCCCAAAACAGAAAAGCAGAAGAATTCTCTTGTTCTGTGCTGGTAAACTCTTCTTCCCTGCAAGATGATGTCCATGACCTAAGTTGCTTCTTTCAGCTACTCTTGCCTGCCATGCCTTTTCGCCATAATGGGCTGTGTCTCCCCTCTGGTACCGTAAACCAAATAAATCTCCCTTTTCTCCTCTTAAGTTGCTTGATCTTAAGTGGTATCTCATAGCAGCATAAAGAATAATTGCAACACTGGATCATTAATTTTCATGGGAAATACTTTTGAGGAGGGCCAGGGAGCCAGTACTCCAAGAAGGCATTCAGCTGACTCAGAAGGCACATGTGGATCCATTGGAATCCACAACTGAGATTCTATCCTGAGATATTACACCTGTTCATTTATGTAAAGACAGGAGCATGAAGTCCATCAAATGAAAGGAGAGAGAGAAGGGAAGTGAAAGAAAAACGATTACAACAGAGCACAAGACAAGTAGGCAGGGAGGGCTCAGCACAGTTGAATTTGTACTGCCGTAGGGCTTGGAAATGAGTCAGTGTCTTGAGCTGCGCCCCTCCCCCATTTGTGATCCAGAAGTGATTTGAGTTCATGAGAGTCCTGGACAGTTGTGAAGTGTCTATCATCACAAGGATCGATGTTTTCTTCCATCATCACATGATTGATGAGGACAGGATGAGAAGTGAGTCTTCCTTGAGAAGACAGTTTCGGAGTGAGACTCAGGATCTGTCTTCAAATCTAAACGCCGGTGACCGTCACAGGCGTCATGCCTTGCAAATTTCTTCTCTGCCAAATACTGTCCCGTAAAAACATGCAGGTAATAGTGTTCACCTGAGAAAGAGGTGCCAAGGATCCCATGTTGGGCTGTGGTGAATCAGCTGGGTATTAGTGTTCCCCTTTGGAAGTCTAGTAGTGATCTAACCAACAACATTCATGACTTGGATTTCTGTGGAGTTCTCTTGTACAGTGAGATGACTTGGAGAAATGAATGTGGAGGGCAGTACCCGAGGGGATTATTTTATATTTCCTAACAACAGGAGAGGGCTGGACAAGAGTCCTTTTAGTAGTAGCTTTCACTCCCATGGATCGGCTATGATAATCCTGTACAATCATACAGCATGAATGGAAGTCAAACCATTGAATGATTAGGGACTTTGGTATCATCTTGGACACGTGCAAACTATATTTCTACCACCTAATAGTTGTGCTAGTGTGTGCAGGTCCTTGACCTTCTCGAAATCTCAATGTCCCCTTTGTCAGATTAGGATAAAAGTTTCTGCGTCTTATTTCTGTGGCATATGTATGGTTTATGTATGTACGTGTGCATATAAGCATGTGCATGGCATACAGGTGAGTGGATGCCAGAAATCACGATTGGGTTAGGCTGGGTGGCCAATGAAATCTAGCAATTCATCTGTCTCTGCCTCCACAACAATGGGGTTGCAGCTTGTCCTATGACTTCTGACATTCTATGTGGGGGCTTGGAATATGAATTTATATCCTCATGCCTGCACAGCAAGCACCCTACTGAACCATGTCCCCAGTTTCCTCTGACAAACATGTTAGCATATAAAAGACTTGGCCCTGTACCAGAAGTATGATGACCTGACACAGTAAAATACTTTCTACTTTTCATTTTAGGAAATGTTGAATAAGCATATAAAAATGAACAAAGAATGTGTAAAAGTATGTATATATTCATCCTGAATAAGAGTTAAATTTTGGCTAGAAGACTCAGTCCATAGCCTCTTGTAGTGTATCTCCTTTTCCCCAGCTGACTTAATAGCTTCTTTCTTGCCTCTGTGCAAAGCTCTTGTCCCTCTCCAATGTCATCTGAGAACATAGATAAGTTGCCACATTGGAGGGCTTCCCTAAGGGTCTCAGACAAATGGCTGGCCCCTGACAACTGGTTGGGAACAGAAGACCAAGGTGACACTAAAGGATAAGAAAACAATTGTGTTTGCCTTTAAGGAAGTGAAATGGTACAAGCCATGGTGACCTCTGCTCTGTGCTGGGGGAGAAAAAAAAATAAGCAATTTACTTGCACATAGTTCATGGGAAAAGTGCCTCGGGGGTAAATTACTTATGTAGTGAATTCATGTCCACTTGTAAGACAGATTATGCCACTGTACCAGCAAATGAGGTCAGCGTTGCATCGAGGACCAGTGGGGAAAGGAGTGGCTTTCAAGGGGGAGGGGCAGGGCTGGTTCAACTGCATGTGAGTCCTGAGGGCTGATGTCATTATTAAGCATGGGGTTAAAAATGTCCAACCTTTTTTTTTTTTAACCTCCTAAGGCAAACCTGGGATTTTTATTTTTCATCTATTTTATACTCATATACTGCCATTTTTGAAGTATAATGGTGAAATTATTTAACTGGTTACCAGGAATCATGAACATCTGGAAACTTTGTAAAGTATTTATAAAGTTTTGGTTTGTTCTGTGGATCTACAATTCAGGAGCTTAAGGTGGTCAAAGAGGAAAGGACCAATGACTCCAACAGGAGGAAATGAGGGAGAGGGAGGGGGAGAGGGAGAAGGAGAGGGAGGGGAAGAGGGAGAAGGAGGGGGAGGGGAAGAGGGAGAAGGAGGGGGAGGGGGAGGGGGAGGGAGGAATGGGAGGGAGGGGAAGGGAGAGGAGGAGAAGGGAGAGGGAGGGAGAGAGAGGGGCAGAGGAGAAGGGAAGAGAGAAAAAGGGAGTGAGAGAGAGGGAGAGAGAGGGAGAAGAAAAGGGAGTGAGAGAGAGGGAGAGGGAGAAGAAAAGAGAGGAAGAGAGGAGGAGAGGGGAAGAGGGGGAGAGGGGGAGAGAAATAGCAGGACTTGGTGGCATGGAGAGAGCACACTCTGTTTCTCTGTGGGCACATGCCTCTCAGCTTCAGCCAACACAGAATATCCAGCACTGACAGATGCTTTGGCTTTTCAAAAGATAACAAGGTGCCAACAAGGTAGCTCAGTGATTGAAAGCCCTTGCCTGTGAAACCTGGACGACTGGAAGACTTGGGTTTGATCCCCTAAACCCATGTAAAAAGTGCTCAAGTGTGATCCCTGCCCTCCTACAGAAAGAGGGGGGCATAGACAGGAGCATTGGCTGGAAACTTACATATGTAACACAATGGCAGAAATGACAGACCATGTGGCAAGACCAAGGTAGAGGGGGAGGGATCCCAGTGCTGCCAAGTTGTTCTCTGACCTCCACATGTGCACCGTGGCACTTGTGTGCCTACATTACACATGGGATAAAGTAAATATTTAAAAAGAATAAATATCGTGTGGTCATTTAATGTTTACTATACACATTTTTAAACAATTATATGAGTCACACAAAACTTGCCTTTAAGTCAAATCCTGCCATTACCATGTGACCTCTGGTTTATACAGACAGAGGGAGTAAGCATGTGCCACTATGGTAAATATTCCTGGATCCATGGGCTTTGGCCATGACTCCAACCAGGCAACGAAGTCTACCGTCACCTTTCCCAAATCGTCCTATGTGTCTAATGCCTTGTGTGGAATCTGTCTATCAATGATTCTTTGGTGAAAGGGTAAGTCCTGGATGACTCATCAGCACATTTTCAGCCACGGAAGATGACACCGATGGGCAGCAATAGCTGGAATCGGCTTTAGCATCACTAGTCTGCAGTGTTTGCTTGGAGTTAGAAATGCGATGGAGTAACTTTGGTATTCGTCATGGTTGACAACTGTGCACAGTTAATCACGCCTGGTGTGCACCAAGCTTCCAATGCATGGGGACAGGTGTTGATTCTGTATGGGGAGCTGTGTCTCTCAAGAGCATCTAGCGTTGGCCAGGGGAACTGTCTATCACCACGGTAAGCACTGCTAGTACTTGTACTTTTTTAAAATTGACTCTGTTGTTCATTTATACAAGAATGAGTCTGTGTGTTTTCATCAACCACAACCTACCCCCGTGCCACTTTTCATCCTATGCCACCCATTCTCCTCCCCAGACTATTTTCCTTCCTCCCCATCTCCCTATATGTTGGAGCCAGTGGGTCCCATCTAGAATGACTGTACTAATTAGAACCTGGGTACCGACCAGGGTGGGAGTGGTCCACAGATGGGTAGATGGTAGATCATAGAGGCTCCCCCTCTCTTTTGTCTGGCACCAGTCCCATACAGTTTCTCGGGATTGTGCTTGCAATATGTAAGCACTACCTCTCAGGCCAAGTCCAGAGTGTAAACTGTGAAAGAAAGATGTCTGGGTTTCAATGGTGTAGACTCGCTAACAGGACATGTCTTTGAGAAGCTTTTAAAGCCATAAGCCTCTCTGAGCCAACACACATCTTAACTCAACTGCGAATGATGAATTCCCTTCTGCACCCATTTCTCCTTAACTGGCAGTAATGCCCATACTTTATTTTACATTTGCTTTCTACTGCATGTTCTGCTAGAAGACGCACACTTGGAATATTTTAGCATGTTCTTTTCTATTCCTGTGCGTTGGTTCACTGTCTGTAAGGAATAAGAGTCTTGAAGTCACTAACTGGATCTGTAGGATCTTTCAATATTATCTTCTGTTGGCCTTTCCACCTTCATCTGAAAATGAAGAGCAGAGCTGAATATTTTCCAAGGTTCCCATCTGACATTTTAGAATTAAATTTTCCTTGCATTTGCACCTTCACTTTTCCAATGAATAAGTATTGATTTAATCTATGTCTAGTCTCCATCTCACAATTAACTCATGCCATGTGATTGTTTGCATCTCAGTACAGGGGAAAAAGGCATGGTCTTTGTCTTGAGGTATTTACAGTCTTTTAGGGAAGATGCAAACAGACCATGACATTCTAATAATCTAATTGCTGCCAGGGAGACAAGTTTCAGAGGAGACTCAAATTGGTCCAGGTCAGATGTGGTCCAGGGAGGGTGTGGCCAATTAGAGTCATTTAAATAATTCAACTTTGTGTCTTTGTGTATTCTTATGTATACAGTTACATGCACGTATGCACATAAACATATATATAGAGAGGCCAGAACATGACTTTGATTCTTATGCCTTAAGTTATTATAAACCTTGAGTTCTGAGACTATTCAAGCTCACATATGCTGTAAGTGGAAACAGCAGCTTGCATCCTCTTTCCTTGCCTAGCCTCAGCTTTTTAAGTCCTTATTCACCAAACTACTGACTTACGTCTTCAAACCTCACATGTGAGTTGCTGCTGGCCTAATTCTCCCTTTGCTTTATCTACTTGCCAATCACTGTCATTTAAACCACAGTCACTCTAGTATGGTTTTTTCAGGAGTGACTTCTAGAGCCCTTTTCTGAGACGTTACATACACGATGTAGTTGCATGTGTACTTCCAACATGCTTCACGTACCATTGTCTAGCACACAAGCCAGGACCCGATGCCCAAGGATCTCTTGACAGCATCGCAGGCAGCTGCTGATTCTTCTGGTAGCAAAGACAACTCTGAGAATATGTTTTGATTCCTAAATTGTTGGTTTTTGACACTTCAAAATGCTTCAGAATTCTGAAGGCGAATGAAAGAGGGAAGGAAAATGTGGGAAGCAAGAAGAAAAAAGGCAGAAAGGAGAAGAAGATTGGGGGAAAGAAAGGATGGGAGGACACAGAGGGAGGAGAGAGAACTCCTGTGTGGAGTGGCTGAAAATCATCATGCGTTTCATTCTAGAAAAGCATCAAAAGCTCCTTATAAGATCTCACAGCAACCTGATAAGATGTAGTCATCGGGCCAGTGAGACAGCTCACAGGGTATGGTGCCTCCTTGCAAACCTGGAGACCTTAGTTCGATCTCAAAGTCTGCATGGTGGATGGAGAGAAATGATTTCCAAAGTTGTCCTCTGACCTCCACCTATGTACCATGGCATGCACGTACACAGCTTCTCTCTCTTGCTCTCACTCTTAGTCTAATACATAAATATAATTTTATTTTGAAAATGTGGTCATCTAGACCTGTTACTTCAGATCACAGCTCTGATCACATCCAGCCAAGCTGAACGAAGAAGATGGTTCCTTATGCTGACTGGGTGCTCTTCCAATGACTTCTTTTTGACAATTTGCTGTTCTAGAAGATTGCACAAGCTTTGTGGCCTTCTCCCAAATCTTCTGGGAGAGCCGAGAAAGTGCCTCACGTATCTGGATGCATGCCATAATGTTGGGCCTTCTCCTCCTCAGGATTCCACACCACATCCTGCCTGTGGCTACCTCCTAGCTGAAGACATGTCATTTTGTCCTGCCTACAGAGAGAACAACGGGCAGCATTAGTCATGGTGACCTTGCTTGCCTGATTCTAAGGAAGGTCATCCTTTGTTATCTTCCATCTTTGCTATGGGTGACCAAAAGAAGACAGTTAATGGGATTAAAAAAAGTCTGCTTGCAAGACTTCAAGCCCATTATTAGTCACTGATGGATCTGAGGATTTCAAAAAGGGCAGAGGACATCTGTAGAAACAAAGGATGATTGGCCTTGGCAATGGAAGCACCAAAGGAAGCCAGATTACTCATGCTAAGCTAATTGTTCTGCCTAGGCGCATACATTAGTTTCCATTTTGTCACTTGTGTAGACAGATACAATTATGCTGGTCAGCTATTTACTTGTATTGCAAGGATAATGGATCTCTTTCTTGCTTTAGAGTGAGTGCGATAAGTTGTCGCCTGAGAATTGCTGGTATTATTCTTAATTTGGGTTTGAGGTTTAACAGCAGCATTCAGGGAGATTGAGGTTAGACATTAAGGAACATGCCCGCTCTTAGGCCTGGAGAAATATCTGTCTCTGTCAATGTGAAAAAGCTTCACATATTCTCATCTGCCTGAGATAGATTAAGGGGTTTCCTGCCACAAGCTGGTCCATACTACTTCTCAATATCTCTTCCGACATTGGGATTTTTTTTAACATTCAGGAGGGTGTCTTTTTATCTGTCCATCCATCTGCGTATTCTTTTGTTGAAATCTCAACAAAAATAAGATCTTCTGTTATTCACCAGGGAAATGGTACATGATCAAAGAAACCTCATCTTTTGAGAAGTCTAGAGTTTAATGGTGAGCAGTAGACACTAACACCATTAGACTTTTAGTAGGAGGAGTTAGTCCCGTAACTACTTGGGGAATGAGGGATCATTCACGGTAGACACAGCCTTTGGGCACTGCATTGTCCAAGCTAGAGAGATGGCATATCCTAGCCCCAGCCCAGCTGGACCCAGGGTCAGAATTATGAGCTGTAAGGGGTCTGTTGACACATTTAACTTAGCATGAATAATCTGGTCTCTTTTCATACTTCCAAATGATGAAAATCTTGTTCAACTCTGTGGCAGTTCTGAACATATGCCTCTTTGTTCTCTTTTCAACAGAAAATTGCGGCAAGCAGACTTTATGGTTGACAGCCTCCGCTGCCACAGTTTGGGGTTCACCGTAAGGCCACTCTCTCCAGGGGGTGTTCCCAGCTAACGTCTAAGTGTTGTAGGTGCTCCCCAACTATGTCCTTCTTACTCAATTGAAATAGGACTAGAGCTTTTGCAACATGACTTTAGCTCAATCCTCAGCAATTCCTACTGAAGATTTTTTTCCTGTTTACTTCCCCTTTCGCGATATGTGGATTCTCTACCCATGTTTGTTTTCTCTTCCCATATGCGCCCCACTGCCATTTCCTTTGACAAATCACTTAGTTTTGGAGGAGCCAAACTGACAGAGACTCAGGGAGGTGCTTGGATCTTGAACTGAAGATAATGAAAAGCCACTGTGGGTTTCACATGAATGATAAAACTTTGGTTAGAGAAGAAGATTGCGGGTGTGGCATGGAGGACTGACCTAGGAAGGTGAGACCAGAGGGGACATTTATTGGGAATATAAAATGGGAAGACTGAAATGGCAGACGTCAGATCGGAAAAGGTGTTAGACGACAGAAGCAAGGAAGTGGAAACCATGGAGAGCGGCAATGCATGGGCCGGATGGCAGCACAGAGGGGAGGAGGCAGGGCCTCGTAGTGTCTTAGCAGAGCCACATTGAGACAGCAGAGATGCTAGTGAGGAGCTGTGCTCTTGGGTGATACTCCTCCGAATGCAGAAGGGTTAGGCTGACAGGTGCTTGTGCACTAAGTAAGAGAACAGAATGACCACGTTGATAATCTTGGAACATTTACTTTCTTTCCTAGTTGTTACAAAGCATGGTTCTTTACTGAGCAAGGTTTGGTGTTGCTATGAAATGAAGAACTGCCATGATGTTTTATTCGGGAGGGGTGTAAGAGGTTGATATTTGGGTTGGGTCCCAGGGTCCTTGGCAGTGTAGAATGATGCTGGCATAATTAGTTCACCATCACCATCACCTACTTCTTGGTTGCCATCGTCTTTGATGTCCAAGTAAGCTGAAGGCAACTTTCTTTTTTTTTTTTTAACCAAAGGATTCAGTTTTGGAAGTCGGCTAGGGTATTTTGGAAACTCTGGATTCCTTCCATTAAACAGGCAGGATGGCCCTTCTCCCCACTTTCCTTTGACACTTCTTAAATTAAATACAGGCTGGGGAACTGAATGCACATCACAGGACAGGTTTAAGTGCAGCTTCTATTGTCAATGTCTTGGGTGAGAAAAATTCACCTCTGGGCTGTAAGTTACAGAAAATCAAAGGTGTGGTGACTAATGATTCACAGCCAGTAACTGCTTGCATTTAAGCAAAATAATGTCATGGAAATGACTTTGATATCAATCTCCAAGTACGATCTTTATTTTTATCCCTCCCAAGTTAGGTGCCTTGCTCAGACTAGTCACTAAAATTTCATGAAAATAGAGCATGGATTTGGGGTGGAGAAAGATGTAGACAAAATAGAGCATTATTAAGTAAAATTTGAAGCTTTGAATCTGTAGCAATAGGGAGTTGCATTTGCTTATGAAACAAGTATGAATCTTTTCATTATGATACATTATCCCACTGCCTAAGGGATCATCATCAAATAATGTTTCTGCACCCAAGTCTCAGGGGTACTTACATGTGGGCTGGATTACATGCATTTCAGTCTTGAGACGGTGATGCTTATAGAGAGGTCCTTAGATAAAATTCTAGAGCAAACTGAGGTTTCGAAGATGGGCAAAACAAAGGAGTAGGGGCTGAAAAAGTTACCTGAAAGATTCTCAAGTTGGAAAACCATGAGAACCACGGAAAAGTAGGTGATCAAAGTGGCTTGAACTTTAGATTCAGGAAACAGAATGAAAATGCATCTTCCCTTACTTGCCGACTACGGGACTGAAGCAGCTACCTAATCTAAGCAAGCTTTGGCCTCTGTGCCTTACAGGAAGCTTCAGTAACCCTATTCATTTGGACTTGGAGCACAGGGACTTGAGAACCATCTATTATCAGCCATGCCAAGCATTGAATTGTTGAGGGGGAACTTGGATGAAGAGGGCAGCAAAGAAGATGCATGCAATTATTTGTTTCCTTTTGCATTTGAATTATGCTATATTTAGGCATGACTGTGGTGCAGAACAAAAGCTGGAATTTATTTTGGGGTATGCAGAACAATCAACAGACTGGTATTCTCTCTGTCAGCCTCACAGTGTCAAACACATGAAAAACTTACTATCAATAATCTGCTATTGGAATGCTGCAGTGGTTCAAGCCACCATTATGCATCTCTGCAGCTTGAACCCTGAATGTTAAAGAAGAGCCATTATACATATAAATATGGCATAACATGCCATAATTTCCAAAACTCTTTCACAAATATTATTCCATTTTTTTTCATCTTGATCAAACAATCCCATGGGGGAACAAATCTTATCCTCCATCTGAAGTTGAAAAGCAAGCAAACAAACAAAGGAAAAAAAAAAAAAAAAAACAGGAGCCAGAGAGATGGCTCAAGGGTTAAGACTCTGCCTTGTGAGCAGAGGAAGGATCTGAGTTGGGAACTGAGATGCTATGGGAAAATGTGAGGCAGAAATGGCAGTGATCTTCACTTCTGGCCCTGGTAATTGGAGCCTGGGAAATCCTAAAGCAAAGCAAAAAGGATATATAGCAATCCAGGATAATTCCAGAAGTCACCCTTGGGCCTCATGGGCACACTCAGTGCACACTGATATGCAGACACACATACACACTCACACATACGTACAAAACAGGCGTCGTGGAGTTAAATTGCATTTCCAAAGTCACAAAATTAGAGGAACCAGGTTTCAGCTGCTGAGGGCTGATGATGCGAGGTACCTCTCGGAGACTGTTGCATGGGAGTCATTGCACTGGGCTCTGTGTCATCTCCTTTTTCATGGAGGTGCAATGCAGCTCCTTCTCCACCAGACCCATGGGAACCCTACCTGCGAGTTGCTGTTCCATCCCCCTGGTTTTACTCAGGAACCCCACATTTGTTTCTTACATATAATTTGCAAAGAGCTTAAGAAATGAGGGGCTCACCCTACTGATTCCAGGTGCTCATCTGTGGAGATCTGAATTGATGTTGACGAGCCCCATCTCCTTGGTCAGAGAGTGGTATAGAAGATGGGTGTATGACCCAGTTTGGTCAAGGCATTGAAAACAGTTTGGTGGAAGTTTTGGCAAAGCTTCCCACCTCTAACCCTGATAAAAGGCGCAAAAGAGATACTAGGAGAGCGTTCAGCTCCTCTCTTCCTGCAGTCGTTGCCAGGAATGTTTGGAACCGTGACAGCCATTTTAACCTTGAAGAGACACCAGAGAATAGCCACACAGAATAGATGCTAACCAGGACTCCACTGCAACATGTCTTCACAAATAGACATTATGATCAGTTTTGCACTTGACAGGACAGAACTGAGAAGCAGTGAGTTTACGTGGATTTAGTATCACAAACGCAGAAGGTTGTGAATCTGCGATTTGAATTTGGGAATTTGGCTTGGAAAATTGTGATGTTTTCAGAATATGTCAGCAGCACCACTCCCTCCTGCCTCCTTCAGTGTGCACCAGAGGAGTTGAAGAACAAAGAAGGGAGAGATGGTCCCTTGCTTCCTGAAGCCAGAGAACAAGGTTTTGGATGCTGGGGCCCACCAAGTAGAACAATGCCTCCTCTATACCGCACAGCTCAGGAGGAGGAAAAGCAATGGACACTGGGAAAGTCTGTGGGAGTTGGAAGTAAGGATGCTGCTTTCAAGTTCTGGCTTGACCGCTTTGCAAGAATGTTACTTTGGGCCAGTCCCTTGATCTCTCTGAGAGTCTGTGTTTTCATCCATCAAATGAGAAGCATAAACTCTGGCCTGTTTCCTTCCAGGGTTATGCTGAGGATGACAAGAGCTGAGCCATGTGGAAGCTCTTTGCTGCTTCTTGTTAGAGCACATGTCCTCAGGGCAGACATGGCCTCCCCTTGATGTGCAGGAGACAAGAGATGCTAATGGTCCTTAACGCAGGCATTGCAATCTTGTTATTGCTTTTGATAAATGTATAATTTATACGATGTACATTCAAACATCCTCCCTGCTGAATGCTATTCTGAAGATTAATGAATGAAATACCTGATTTTCAAATCCCAATAGTGGGTGTTAATTGGAAGCAAACACACACCTTCAGGTTTGATCTGTCATAACAAGACAGTCAGATAACTTCACCTCAAAGCAATTCAATACTGCAGTCCTGGGGCCCTGGGAAGATGGTAGGCATTTCAAAGGCTCTGGATACCTTTGTGTGCGCTTGCTCCCTCTCTGCACTTCCATCCTTCCTGTTGCAAAAACAGCAAACGAGAAGAAAGACACTAAGGGGAATGTAAGGGAACAATACAGAAGGGCTTTAACTACCTTAAAAATATTACATCCGTAGGATTTGATTTAAAAAACAGTTCCAGAGTTTGCCGGCACGTCATGCCTGGTAGAATGTGTTGCTTTGGATAAGGACTTACAGGACCAGGATAGTGAGATCAACAAGATGGCTCAGTAGGTAAAAACAGATACCCATGCACAAAGCTGGAGACGTGAAGTCAATCCTTGGAACCCACATGGTGGAAGGAGAAAACCAACTTCTGACGATTGTCCTCAGACCTCTATGTGGAAACCATGCATATTTATTCTCTCTCTTGTTCTCTTGTTTTCACTTTCTCGCTCTCTCAGTCTCCCACTCTTAAATAAATAAATAAATAAATAAATAAATAAATAAATAAATAAATAAATAATTCTGGTTCCTGTAGAGAGAGCTCTTATCTTTAGATCTGTGGTTATCTATCTTCCTGTTTATGTCTCCTTAAGGAACATGAGCTACATAGCTATTAACCTACAGCTATTTGTATCTTCAACTCACACCACATTTGATTTATTCAATTATGTGTTTCTTGATTTTTCCCTGTTTGTTAGGCCCAAAAAGGATGTGAATTAAGATAGATGTTACACTTGTCCTGTGGTATGGCAAAAGACATCAACAAGTTAAGAAAATAATTTTGACAGTAGTAGAAATACTGCAAAATTAAGGGTATCTCTCTCTATATATGTGCGTGTGTGTGTGTGTGTGTTGTGGTGTGTGTGTGTGTGTGTGTGAGTGTGTGGTGTGTGTGTGTGTGTGTGTGTGTGTGTGGTGTGTATAGGAAGAGGATGCATGGATGAGGAGCAGTTCATTTTGTCTCTTGTTCTCCAACCAGCACATGGTGACTGTGTATTCATTTGGTTCTTTCTCTCTCTCATTTTCTTTCTCTCTCATTTTCTTTCTCTCTCCTTCTTCCTCTCTCCTTCTTCCTCTCCATCTCTCTCTCCCTGTCCCTTTCCCTCTCCCTCTCCCTTTCCCTCTTCCTCTCCCTTTCCTTCTCCTTTTCCTTCTCCCTCTCCCTTTTCCTCTCCCTCTCCCTTTTCCTCTTGCTTTCCCTCTTCCTCTTTCCTGTCCCTCTCCTTTTCCCTCTCCCTCTCCCTCTCCCTCTCCCTTTTCCTCTTGCTTTCCCTCTTCCTCTTTCCTGTCCCTCTCCTTTTCCCTCTCCCTCTCTCTTTCCCTTTCTCTCTCCCTCTCCCTCTCCCTCTCCCTTTTCCTCTTGCTTTCCCTCTTCCTCTTTCCTGTCCTCCCTTCCTTTTCTTCCTTTCTGTTTCTTGATTGGATAAAATAATTGAATACTTGTTTTTCTCAATTTTGTCCCAAATCTCCTTGCTTATCACCTACAGAGCTGTCACCAAGTCTTGAAATCAGTGTGTGTCATTTCAGGGACATAATCAATAGTCCATGGGCAGGTGGGAGTAAGAAAAGAGGGTTGCTCTGATTAAGCAGAGGGAACCCTACTGAGTAAAGAACTCTACCCCTCCTTCTGTCAGGACACCAAGGGGACAGGTTAATGTCACAAAAGGGGGCCTCCCAGGGACAGAGCATGGTCAACCAGGAAAATACAAATACCTTGTAGCCCTCCAAAAGATTCTGTTTTGACTCTGATGGAATTGTAATTGGCCACCCACAGAGAGGCAAGATAATAATGTGAAATTTTTGCCTGGAAGTTCCTGAAAAGCTTAATTCAAATGCAATGAATGTGGAGGGGACAGACTCTGTGTGTGTGTGTGTGTGTGTGTAGTCTATTTTTAAAAATAGCATTCTGCAATCTGGCTGATCATGAAAATAATCAGCAATGTTGGTTTATAGGTAAACTCATTAAAGATTTCCGGAGGCAAATTCAACAAAACTGCAGACAGTTCTTGCATTCAGATCACACACATTCCTGGAGACTGCATCTTCAAAGCTGAACTGGGAAAGCTGCCCTTTCTGATTAGGAGCCCCTGCCTTTGTGTTTGCTGCTAGTGGAGAGGCACAAGGGAAGTGAAACTAACAGGTAGCGATAAGGGGTGAGCAGATGAGGCATCAGGAGGAGAAGTTCTGGTTAGCAGTGCCTTTCCAGGAAGCTGTCCTCAGAAGAGGTTGTTGTCACCCTCTGCCGATGATGAGGCCCTAGTGTTATAAAAATGAGCATAACTTCACATCCAGGACATCCCTGTTCCAGAAAAGCCCTCAATCTTGTGAATTTCTACTATATTTCAAAACACCCTTCAAATGTCATTTACTCAGTGAAATCTCTTTAGGTTTCTCTTCTTCCCTGGAATCTGACTAATAAAGGTGGGTGATGATTATCATCAGTTACTTTCACATACTACGCTGATCATGTTAGAATTCCACTAACCAGATGAGAAGAGTTTTGGGGAAAAGAGGAGTGTGGATTCTGCATGACATCACATAGGTCCAAATCCCAAATTTGCATTCAGTACCAGAGTGATTTAGGCAAGATGTTGGAATTCTCTGTACTTCAGTTTCCTACCCATAGAAGCAGCATAATAATACTTGTCTCTATTTACTTCCGTAAGTCTAGATAAGCTGATATATATAGGTATCTAGACTACTGCTTTGCAGGCAACAAGTACTCAATGCTAGTAGCTATTGAATTACAGACATGCCACACGGTGCGTGCGCGCGCGCACACACACACACACACACACACACACACACACACACACTATAGCAGCCCCAGGGGCTATGGAGATACTAAAGTATTTGTTGTCCAAGCATGAGGACCTGAGATGAGCGCTCCAGGGACCCTGTCACTGGAAAGGTGAAGACAGGAAAATTCCTGGGGTTCGCTAACCATCTAGTCTTGCTCAACAGTGAGCTCTAGGTGCAGTGAGAGACCCTGTCTCAAGGCGGAGAGCAACAGAAGAGGGAAAACTGGATGTGTTCCTCTGACCTCTACATGCATGTGCACACACATGCACACACAGATGGACATGCACCCACGCATAAGGCACACACATATTCACCCCAGTCCTATGTTATGACAACCAGTCTACACTGCTAGGATTTGCTTTCAACTTGAGGTCTGATCTACAGTAGAAACTTTTGGTCACTGTCAGGCGATGTTCTCTTCACCCAATTGTACCTAAGAGAAAACTGGGACTCATTCTTAAGACCTCCTTCACCTTGCCTCGCATATTCAGTCCGACCTCCAGCATCTCCACTGTACTGCTGTCACATGCCTTTGGTTACACTCCTTCATCTCTATCATCTTTTCTGTAGTTGAAGTTCTTATCAGTGCATGCCCAAACACTGAAGTTATCTTTGAATGGTCTAGGTCTTTCTTCAGTTTTCTTCTACCTTAAGAGCCTGCAACATCTTTAGAAACATAGAACAGGTTAAATTGCTCTCCAGTAGTAAATTCTGAGTGGTTTCTCCTTGGTGTTAACCCCAAAATTCTCAGTGTTATTGAAGCACCTGAGTTGATTGAATTTCTTGCTAGCAACTCAGCTTCATTTTGGGTCACACCAGGGTCTGCTTTCAACTCCCTGATTTTGACCTTCCCAGGAGCTTCTGCTTGCTATTTGCTAGATTATACCTTCTCATTATTGGTGTCTTCAGAGCTTAACTTCAGTGTCGGTCACAGACAGCTGCTGTCCTGTCCCCTGCTCCCTGTCCTGAATGATACATTGTATCTGCATCGCTTTCCACTTCATAGGAGCTAGCACTGGTGGAAGGACTATTTCAGTAAGCTTTAAAAGGACAGGTACAAAGTCTCTCAACCACTTTGGTCCTCAATAAAAAATGAACAAAATAAATGAATGCCCCCTAAACCATCCACTTAATAAACCTGTGAATTGTAATAATAGACTAAAAAAAATAAAAATTTGTTCTCTGTAACAAACATAAAAACTCTGATACACTTTTCTTACCTCTTTTCCCCTGCCCACTAAAGGAGCTGCATTAGAAATCATATAAATATACAGAGAGGGGAATTTTCATCCTACAAAAATTAAATACATATTTGATTTCATTCACTGGAAGCATCTATGAAAAAAATCAACTTTAAGTCTAGTCTTATCTAAAGGGCTCTCAATAGGGATCTGGGACTTCATGCTTGATCTTGTTATAGTGCATGAATGTGTGAATGAAAAGAATCCTTTCCAGCCAAAGAAACTGCGTTTCAAGAATCCAGTTTTAAGACACCCATAAAATATTAATCTGGCCAATAGCTATCCATGGCAGTGACCTGGGGCGAGAAGGACAAGAGTGAATTAGATTTGTGCAGATGAGAACATGGAGACCCTGAACAGGGCAGGTGAAAAATGAAAGTTACACATGTAAGTGGAATTGAAGACAAAATGAGATTCACGGAGCTTGGAGATGACAGGAGTCTTTGTTATTATCTTGTAGAAAATAAGAGAAAGACAGTGACAGGGGCTTATGGGTAGGAATCAGAATCAGGCAGATTTCTGTTCAGATCATGACTTTGCCATATGTAACCTTCATCTGCCAAGGAGACTACTCTGCAGGTTAGTTAAAGCTTTGGCTGTGACAGCCTGGTGACTCCAGTTCCATGCAAAAAGGCCAACAGGCATCTGGAGCCCCAGCATTTCTCTGAGAGATGGAGGCAGAAACTAGAATCAGCCAGAGGTCGTGGGCCACATAAACTGGAGACCACTGTAGAAAGAACAGTAAGAGAGACCCTACCTGAACAAGGTAGAAGACAAGAACTGACTCCTGAGAGTTGTCTTCTGACTCCATGTATGCTGTATCGTTAGTGCATAGACACATCGAAAGTTCATGGACATAGACTAATTGGTCATCAAACTGAGTGAGTACTTTGAAATAGGCAGGTTTGGTCATACTGTGATCATATGCTGAGTTTTTGCAGTGCTCATCTTCAGTCTTGACATACTGCCCATACACTGCCTCTATTGGCATAATATATTTCTGTTTTATTTTTTATGGCATGAACATTTTATTTTTATTTTTTATTTATTTTTTTCCACTCATACAAACTTGATAGGTACCCCATTTCTCTCCCTCCCTCCACCCCTCCCTGGATCCCCTTGCTCCCTCCCCACTTTTCCCCTTCCTTTCCCCCCTCCCTCTCTTCCTCCCAGTGCTCCCCCCCATTCCTGGAGCATAATATATTTTTAAAAAGGGGGGAGAAGGTCAACAGCAAGTTAACTCTAGGTATTGAAGACTATATTAAGTATCTTGCACATGTGAAGAAAAGGTCCTACCACCAAGTTAAATCACCATTTTTATTCTATTTATGTGTTTTTATTATAACTGGGTCTCACAAAGTTACCTAGGTTATCCAAGAACTTGCTATGTAGCTCAGGTGTGCCTACAACTTGCAATCATCTGTCTACCTGCCTCAGTCTCCAAAAAAGTAACTGGGATTATATGCTTATGACACCATGTCTAGTTGATATAGCAATTCTTGATCTTTCAAAGCTCAAAATGATAGTGGAAGTGAAGAGGTCACATGACTTATTTAAGATACTAAATTTCCTTTTCTGAAGTAATTTAGAAATTAGAATCTAAAAGATCAGTTAAAAAATTCTGAAAGGATCATTAAATTAGTCCCCAGTCTCTCAACAGGGAAGATGGTACCCTATTCCACACAGATGGTGGGGGTGACTACTAAAGTAGAGTGTCTTCAGATTTCAGTCATCTTAACAAAGTGTTCTCAGAGCCCAGTGGAGAGCAAGTGTCCATGCAGGCGGCATCAGAAAGCAAGTTTTGTTGCCTCACATGTCTCCTGGTTCTGATTTTCTAGCAAGTTCTGATTTCAAAAATTCTTCTGACTATTATCTCCAGGAATCTCTAAATCCTGTCCATTTGATTGATAAAAAGGTCTTTCTCTGTACTAACTTTTGAAATATCTTTCCTACCATGTCAATTTTGGCATTAGTTTGATATGGGAATGGGACTCTAAAAAATTTATTCAGATAGAATGTTCCAGAAGTCATACAGTGCAATTAGTCTTTGTCTAGGGGACATGCATCAGAAAAGCACTCTCCTACATTATTTTCTACATTACAGGGACCTCTTGGATCTCCAGATGAAGCAGGTCACTACTCTTAGATTCCACTTTCTCTTTCCCAGTATGTCTATTTCTGTTTGTAGAGTCAGCTTTGAGTTGGACTAAAGGAAACTTGTATTTCACACATGCTTTTTCTCATCTTAGGCATTCCAAACCCTGTTATTTGAAAAGAAGGTGAATACTATCATAGCAAGTGTTGATGGTAGAGATTTCTCTATGAGTAATATTTTGCAGTCCCAAGTATAGCTTTTTGTACAGGGACATGAGTGGAGACACATTCTAGAATATCTAGTCAAGAGCAAATGAAAGCTTCCCAAGAGAGTTCAACCCTTAAGTTTTTCTCCCTATTCTTAATTTTTAGCCCATTTATAACATTCTTTGGTTAATGATATTGAACCACTAGCATCTTATCTTCTAGGAAGATGGTGAATGTGTCTTTCAAATTTTATGAGTACCATGATCTGTTATGATTTTGATATAAAATGCTCCCAGAAGGCTTTCTATATTGAATGCTTTGTTACCAGTTGGTGGGGCTGTTGAGAGACGGTTGAGTCATGAGAACATAAACCACCTGTATGAGTTGATGTGTGAACATCTCATACTTAAAGGACTAATTGAGGGGGGAGCCTTGATGGAGGAAGAAGGGTACTTGGGGCATACCTTAAGGCTGTGTCTTGTCCCTGAACCCGCATGGAGTGAGCATCTTTGCTTTTTCACATGCTCCTATTGTCACATTTTACCTCACCATGAGGAGGTCCAGAGAGTCACACAACCGACCACCTCTGAAAACATCAGTCAGTATTAATCTTTCCTAGCTTTGGATATTTTCTCAGCCATTTTGTCACAGTGATGCAAAAAGTATGGTGAACACAAGCCCCCTTGACCAGCAGAAAGGACCAGGCTTCCCCTGATAAAATATCACAATGACCCCTGCCCCATTAACCTCACAATAAATCACTAGCTCTCTTCAAATCATTAGTATCGATTCTTTGATTTTTCAGGAAGTTGAAATTTTTTTTCTCTAAACATGGTTGTACAGTAAAGTCATCTACAGAGACGTCACAACTTCTGATGCCTACGGTATTCCTGGTCCAATTATATCAGAATTTCTAGGGCCTGGAAACCAGGGATGGGTCATTCTTAAAGCTGCGGAGAAATATCAACCTTCACCCCAACTTGCAAGGCCTTGCTTAGCACAGTATTCCTGAAACATGATAGGCAAGCCGATGAGCTCAACACCTCATCAATGCATATGACAGTTCCGTTCATAGGCACTTCTGGGACTGCTAGATATATCTTGAACAAGGGATCACTGGAAACTAATTTAGTCCTCACCTTCTGCTGAAGCAAAGACTGGTAGGTTCTATCTGAAGACGGGACCCATTCAGCATCAGCCCTGCATGCAAACATGTAGAAAGTGCAGCAGCTACTCAGCTCGGCAATCTTGACGCTTCATTTGGTGTCATGCCCCAGAGTTCTCCAAATCAAGGCGATAGAGAAAGTTATTTCCTTAGCTTCAGTAGCTGAGAGAGAATATTCCTTGTCTCCCATATAAGTGTCTCCAGAAGCAGGACCAATGTCTTGGGGGGGGGGATTGAGATAGTTTGGACATTATAAGACAAGGAGGAGATGCCCTAAGGTGTGAGAAGCAAGCTCTAGGATGTAGACCAGGCCACAGGGATGGGTGACTGTCCTCACATGAGGAATCCTGGGGTGCTGCCAGAGAGCCTGTGGGGAGCTCAGGTGTGCGTAGAATGAGGGCACTTGACAATGCAGCAACAGAGCAGGTGAGCAATGCCAGCCTGGTCCCTGGGGGAGTCCAGCAGTCCAGACCCCTGTCCAGGGATATGCTAGTCCACAGTAATTAAAATACTTCAAACTGCAGAAGAGAGCCAATTCTGCCTAATACTACACAAGAGACAGTTTTTGTGCCCTTGCTTAAGTGAAGTCCATGTTCACCTCTTTCCAAGGTTCCTACATTTAAATGAGATTGTGCCCATACAGTTCAAAAAGACATACCAGAACAACCCATATTTGAACACATATGGGTCTAATCTATGGTCCTCGTTCATGTTCTCTGTGTGACTTTGGTTGAATTTCTTAAAGTTCTTAAACTTCTGAATTTTTTTTTTGGTGGGGGGGATCTAAAAATCAGTTTAGAACTCCACGTTTCTTGAAGGATTTAATCAATTACAGCTATTAGTATTTGAAAATTGGCTGTACTGCTGACATCTTCACTTTTTGTTGATGTGTGTGTGTGTGTGTGTGTGTGTGTGTGTGTGTGTAAGTGTGTGTTTCTGTCTGTCTGCCTGCCTGTGTCTATATTTTTATATATGAAGGCATGTACATGTGTATAAATATTTGTGGAGATCATAGGTGGACATCAGATGTCTTTCTCAAATTCTTATTATTTTTATTTAGTTATTGAGACAGGGTCTTTCACTGAACTTGCAACTTGCCCATTCAGCCAAACCTGCCTGCCCACGGCCCCATGGATTGTCTATCTGTACTTCTACGTAATACCGGGCAACAGGAGAGCTGGAGAGGTAGCTCAGGGGTTAAGCCTCTGTCTTGCAAGCGGAAGGCCCTGAGTTCAGATCCTAGACCCCATGTATAGACGCCAGGTGGAAGTGGGGTCAGCCTGCGTTTCTGGTCCTGGTAGGGCGGAGCCTGTGAATCCGGGGGCAGAGTAAACAAGGAGGAGGTGGAGGCGTCCATGGTGGTTCCTGAATTTGTCTGTGGTTCTAAACACACGTACATATACACATACATACACACACGCACACACGTATACATGCACAATTGAATAAATAATAAAAAAAAATACTGGGCAACAGGTACACACTGCCACATCCAGCATCTTACATGGAAGCTGGGGTGTCAACTCAGGTCTTCATACTTGGGCAGCAAGCGCCTTACTGACCAAGACGTCTCCCCAGCCCTGTGAATGCTTCGAATTAATTCATCCCAGACATGAAAGGACACTGAAATCCCCCAGAAGTGGGAAGCAGCTTGAAAGGGTCGTGGGCTCTCAAAGACTCTGATGGTGGGACTCAGTTCGCACTGCAAAAAATCACATATTAATCACAGGGCATGTGGTCATTCCTTAATTGCCATTCCTTCTCATTTCCTTCTCCTTCCTTCCTGCGTGGGGTTGCAGTGTGAGTCTCCAGTCTGTGGAAAGCCAACTGGTGCCATCAGGGCAGAGGCCACCTTGTGGATTCTGGCTGGAGTGGGCGGCAAAGGAACACACATTTTAGAGAGAGGAGAGTGGGGTCTCCAAGGAAACAGTAGCGTGAGATCCCTCCCTATGTATTTCTCCAGAGTAGCCGTTGCCCAGCCACCCTCCTCAGCAGGCCTCACTGGACGGGGCCGCTTCGCAAGGTCCTTGGGATGCTTCATAATGGGCTTTTTCAACAGATGAGCTGCCCGTTGTAATTAGTCACATGAATGTGCTACTTCCTGATCCCAGGCCGAACGTTTCATGCTTGAGAAAGTGTATAAAGCACAGTGGCCTTGGTGCCCAGCCCTCCTCCAGGGAGGTTGCTTCTTTAGTCTGAAAAATCTCACAGTTAAGACAATGCGGGTTTTGGCCATTCAATTTCAACTTTGACCCCTGGCTTATTTGAAATCTGCTCTTGGCTGCTGCAGGTTGAATTTTGCATCTTATATGTTTCACACATGCTGTCTCCTGAAAAGGAATTTAAAGCGTTATCTTAAATAAACTGTTCGCCTCAGAACAAACGACTGTGTTCCTCACAGGCCCTGAATTCAGACTTGGTCTATTTCTCAAGAAAGTTCTGTCTTGAAGAAGGATCAGAGAAGAAGAGCGAGAAAAGGCTGTTAAAAAGTTTATCCTTTATGTTTCACAAACCATAGGCTGAATGGCTGGAATTTTCTACACAGAAAGATATTGATTTGGATGGGATACCTACTACGTGCTAATAATTTCTTGTCTACTGAGCATAAGCATCAGGAAGTATTCAAAGTTGTTTTTATAGTATTATTTTCTTTTTTACAGTGATTCTCTGAATATTAGTGACTCATCTATAGGAAATAATGAGTAGAATCTCTATATTTTCCTCAAGACCTCCAGCTCATAAGAGTTTGAGTCAGAATCAAACCCAGACATGGCAGTGTATTTATACTATAAATTCTGGGTTAAATATGTCCACATGCAAGAAAGACTTGCTCGTGGTTACCTTGTCCCCTCTCCACATCCCTGTTTTCTTGTGCTCCTGGATAAGGAGCAACTATTGCTGGAGAGAGGGAAAGCAGAAAATGGAAGCGTGGGAGGCTATTTTTCCCCACAATTCATTACATAGAGTTTGCTGCACAGCCAAGATTTGCCACTCTGGGCAAGAAGGTAATATGGTTCAACACAAGTTATTTGCAAGAAAGTTAGACAGTGTTCTAGACAATAATATAAAACCTATCATACTGAACATCATTCCAAGTACAGTGTCCCTCTTGTATTATATACATGTTTTGAGCACTATCTAAATATGGTGCTCCTATTATTATTCACACAAGGAGATCATGATTCAAATCTGTCTTGCTTTTATTGTTTCTGCCAAAATGAAGATGAAAGGACAGCTTCCTTACAGAAATGAGTAAGTCTGTGGGATTGTCTGAACTCTCAAAGGCTTTGTTTTTTTTTTTGGTGTACATGTGTGTGTGTGTGTGTGTGTGTGTGTGTGTGTGTGTGTGTGTATGTGTGTGTGAGAGAGAGAGAGAGAGAGAGAGAGAGAGGGTACTGTGGTACTGTGTGCCTCTGTGGATGGACAAGGGTGACTTCGGGAATTATCCTGGTGTTGCAGTTCGCCTGCATGGTTGCTGATAAATGACCATCAAACAGCTTAAGGGAACAAGGGATTTATTTTCTCTTATGATTCCTGGTTACAGTTCTCAGTCAGCTTGATAGGAGAGCTCAGGCCAACACTAAGGCGGAGGAGACTGGTCACACCATCTCTACATAATGGCTGAGAGAGGGATGATCCTTACTTGCCAGACCAGCATGTCTGGTCAAGTGTACAGAAGAATGCCACCTTCCTCAACCAGCTCTCAGTATTTTATTTACTGTTCAGAGCCTAGTCCCACCCACCATAGGCTGGGCCTTACCCATTAGCTAGACAATCTCTTGCAGGTTTGCTCTGGGCTTAACCCAACCAATAATTCTCCCCAAATATGCCTAGAGCTCAAACCTTCAACCATCAAGTTGACACCTGTGCCTAACTATGACACCTGGATTGCTTTTACCTCTTTTTTGCTTTGCTCTGGGATTTCCCAGGCTCCACCCACCAGGGGCAGAAGTGCAGGCCACTGTCGTTTCTGCCTGATGTTTTTATGTGGTGCCTGGGACCAAACTCAGGTCCTTCTGCTTGTGCGGCAGTCAACCCCCGAGCCATCTCTCCAGCTCCTGAAATTCTTTTTATAACCATTTTTAAAAACACGCTCAAAGGTACTGTCTTATTGCTCTTCTGTTGCTGGATAAAATACTCTGACAAAAGCGACTTAAGGCACAAAGTCCACAGCTCCGGGTTCCAGTCCATCACAGCAGGGAAGTGACAGCAGTAGGAGTTTGAGGGGAGCCAGTCACCTCACATCCACAGTAAAGAACAAAGAGCAATGAATGTCAGTGTTCTACTCACTTTCAGCTTTTTACTCAGTCCGAAACTGCTGCCCAGAAAATGGTGCCATCCACAGTGGGCAGGTCTTCCCACTTCAATTATTCCAGTCAAGCAGTCCTCTACAGGAATACCCAAAAGAAACTCTTCTTCTAAGTTATCCAAGTTGACAAATGAGACTGATCATCTCAGGCATTTATGAAATTTATATTTAATATAGAAACCATAACAGCCGTGGTTTCATAAGACCTTTGGACAAAGGACCACCAGGAAGGCTTTCCACATTCATTCAAGAATCCCAGTCAAAGCGCAGATGTTCACTCCAACCTCCTGTCCTTTCCTTTCATCTGTCAAGCCAATATTAAAGCAAGCTTAATAATGGGCAAATCCCCACTCTCTTCTGACTTGTATCCCAAGAGTTCATCAAGACATGCATAGAATAGGCTAGAGGGTCTGTTTATGTACTAAGTATTCCCACATCCTATGTGGAAAAAAACTGGATATGGAAGAAGAGGGGCCACTGTAAGAGAAAAAAAAACTTTTCTTACTACAAAAATAAATGAATTCCCATAGCATATTGAATTTAATCCAAGACTTAAATACTTTTAATGTCAGGAACAACATTCTAGGGCCTGAACATTTTGTCTGCTTTTCTCAGGGGCTTATTTTCCCAGTGACTTACACTGGAGTGAACAATATGATTTTCAGAGGATCTTCTACACACACACACACACATAATACACACACACACACACACCATACAAATGTACTGAATTTCCATACACTCCATAAGGGGTAAGATACAGGGAACAACAGATTGATCTTATCTAACCAGTTCCCACCACGAGAAAAGTCAAAGCCTTGCAGTAAATCTTAGGTAGACAGACAAATGATAAATGGGGTCTTCAGGAGACATGAAACCCTTGCCCCCGGGGAATATGAAGAGAAGCTCACTTGTCTACAAGGGGATTGGAAGACCAAGTTGTGAGAGGGAGTTAAAGTTTCCAACTTAAGTTTCAGATCAATTTTTTATTGTTTTCATTAGCATTGGGGTAGTATTGAGATTCAAAAGAAAGAAAGAGATGAAGTTGCTAAAAATAAATATAGAAGAATGGCTCAGAAATGGTAGGATTTTCCCAAGGATTTCAAAGGCTATCTTGCCTACAGTCTATGTACTCAGCTTAGACTTCAGGTTCTGGGACATCAGTAGATCAAATACCTCACAAAGCCCTCCTTCAAAACTCTTAGACAATACCTAGAACATTTCTTCAAAGACGTACTGCTAGAATGAGGCACATTATCATCTCAGGACGTGGGAGGGTGAAACAGAACCTTGAGTTCAGAACCATCCTGGACTACCTGGAGCGCTTGAGACTAGCCTTGGCTACAGAGCGAGACTCTGAAACAGTTTGCAAATCAAATCAGGCCAAACTAAAACTCACCATCCAAGCAACCTGAGTCACAAGCCAAATTCACAAGCTGTTTCCAAGTTCTTAAGGACTGTAAAGGGAAAATGGCAAATTCTTACTTTTCTGAAAACTGACAAAACTGAAATACAGAATGGTCTTCCTGGAAAATATCTACCTGCCACACAAGCAACAAGGGAAGTCCTTAAGCGTACAGAAGCAACGGCATCACTGAGACTCAGTGTGGGCAGCATGGCCAGAGTTGAGCCGCTCTGAAGCGGCTGTAGAGATTAAATGAACACTTACTACGCTCTGAAGCTAGGTATAGAGATTAAATGAACACTTCCTAAGGAGCTGAGCAAAGGTAAAGAACCAAAGGTTGAGCCTTGGCTCCTTTAACATTGAATTCATAGAATGAGAAAGAACCTGAATTTAAGAAGGATTACTCAGGGAAGTGAGTGAAAATCTACTGAAAAAGCATTCTAGAACTTAGTGATTAAAAACATTGCTGAAAAGATGGGCTGTGTTCAAATGCTGCTATTATATAAAGATGGTAACATATCTTTATAATATAAAGGATACCATTTAGTACCATGGGGTCAGTGATAATCTTCACAACAGCAATTTCTCTATAATTAGAGAGAGTTCAAAAATTTCCCAGGGATCTAGCTTAGTCATATCAGAAGGAAGCAATGAACCAAAACCAGAATGAAGGATAATCTACAGGAGACATATATATTTCTTTAAATAAATGAAAGACATGGAAAGAGGGATGTGTGAGCTTCAGATAGTACAACTGAGGGGGTATGATCTCACCAGAAGGGGAGGGCATATAGTCTGGCAGATGAAAAGAGATCATTTTGCAAATGGGTGACTCCCTCACCGAGGTTTCCTGCTTTTATTACATCTACCCTTCAATGTGCTATTATAACAAGACTCCAGTTTAACAGTTTTTTTGTCTCTGACCAGGGGGTGACATACAGTGCCCATCAGGATGGAGTGAAGGGCATTGCAGGAACAGCAAAACTGCAAAAGAGAATCAACAAACCACAATCCAGAACTTCAGAGACTCTATATCATCCACATAGAACTAAGCCAGCCTAATCTCCCCCCTTCCTGAAGCTCAGGGACATCTGCGGAAGAGGGGGCAGTAAGATTGTAAGAGCAAAAGGATGGGGGGAGCAATGATTTGAAGAGTCTCCACACTAGATAGGGCTGAAGCAATCATAATAGGACTTTGCATGCCCTGCGCCATGTCCATCACACTATTGACCTCACAAAGTCTAACATCAGCTAAAGGCACCAAGATCCTTGGAGGCAAGGGATTGATGGCCACAGTAGTGTTCCTATGCTTAAGGGGAACACGAGAAAGGGTTCAGGGAAATGCCACTGGGTCCTTGTACGTCATCGGAAAGGAGGACCAAGAGGAGAGTTAGGCATAAACAATAAAGGACTCTCTGGGAATTGGGGGGGAGGCACTGGGAGATGGGGAGGGAGGGAGGGGGAGCAGGGAGTTCGGGGGGAGGAGGGGGGAGGGAACTGGTCTACCTATTAAGTTTGTATGAGCAGAAATAATAATAAAAAATGTTTAAAAAAAGAAGAGAATTAAGAGAACAGCAAGTGGATATAAGCAGTATCCCTTATTTGGACCCTGACTAAAACAAACAAGAAAATGCAATCAAATTGATGAACAGATGGCTTTGAATATGTCATGTAAGAACATAGTCCTTTCCTTGCTTTGATACGTGTTGAAGTATTTGGGAGATAAACTAACTCGCTTCATAGGATTTTCTTCAGACTGCTGGAATCACTGAAACTTGTGTCCTTTATTTTAGTGTCCTGGAATTTAGCATAAAAAGACTCTTAAGAGAGGTCAATATGGAGTCAGGCTACTGCCTAGGGCCAGTGGCAAATGAGACAACTGGCAGGGACTGTATAGGAAGATCACAATATTCCCAAGTAGAAGGAAGTAAAATCTTCTTGTAAGAAAAGATCCCAATTACAGTCACTAAAACTTCAACCATGCATAAAACAATCCAATGCAGAACCCCTTCAGGTATCACAAGACAGTTAGGCAAATAACTAACACAAAAATTTCCTCTACTAGGGATGTTATGCAGAATGAGGCAGAGAGGAAAAGACAGGAGCAAAGCATGATAAAAGGAGAGACATGGAAGGCTTACGAATACATCAAATATATCTAGTTGGAATACCAGAAGTTTAAATAAGGGAAGAACTGAGAAGCATAGTTAAGAGAAGATGACTGTGAATTTTCCAGTAAGGTCAACACAGAGAAATTCTCTCATTAGGAAATGTTAAATTTACCAGGGAGAGTAAATATATAGACCACTTAGCCACAATGAGATGAACTTGTAATGTATGAAAGATAAAGAAGTCTTAAAGCAACTGAGAACAAACAAAAAAAAATCCTTGATGAAGGAGGAGAAGACAGGCTGATAAAAGGTGATGGAAATCAGACCATAGAAAAATGTGAATTTCAAAATGCTAGGAGGAAATGTACTTCAGCCCAGAAATAGGTGTCAAGGAAACCGGCTTTAGAATGAGGAGAAAATGGGGTCAGTTTTAAAGAAACAAAACCCAAGTGTACTCAATACTCACCAATAGGGCTTCCCCAAAGGAACTAACACAGTTGTAACTGGGAGGCTGACAACATGATTTGGAGGGAAAGTGTAAGTTAAGAGGTCCATCCTGGGGTGGGACCATTTTGTGGGCAGGTGGATAGGCTGGGGAGATCTGGTTAGCCTCATGGTTAGGCTGGTACGTTAGCAAGCTGCATTGGTGTTTGCCCCTCCTGCTGTGGCTATGTAGTTCTCTTGGCTTCTGCTGTGAATTCTGCTGCCATTATGACTAACTGTAATCTGTAATAGTGAGCATGAATAAAAATTCCCTTTTGCCCCTAAGTTGTGTGGGTTGGATATTAATTAGAGCAATAGAAGATGAAACTAAGACAATAACATTTTAAGTTCAAGGTCAGCCTGGGCTGCATGAGACCCTGTCTCAAAAGCAAACCAAAGACACTTAATGTAAAGTACTCATCTTGCTGGAGCATTAAAAATATTTACATTCCACTGTATGATACTTGCATGGTAAAAGGCAAGTACTTAAGGATCAATAAGTATTATACATATTCTAGAGCAATGGTATAGATGTGTGGAAGACGTACTAGGTAAATCAATACTAGTCAATTGTGCAACAAACATGCTTTCAATCAGAAAAAAAGTGGGAAGGTAAAAGAAGGATCAATAACACATAGAAATTGGAAAAAATGAGTTCATTCTTTGTGTGTGTGTGTGTGTGTGTGTGTGTGTGTGTGTGTGTGTGTGTGTACAAAAGGGCACTTGAGTGTGTGTGTCTGTGGAGTCCCAAGGGTGACACTTTGGAAATCATTAGGGATTGCTCCACCTTCTTATTGCTTTACTCTGGGGTGTCCTGTGTTTTGTCTTCCAACGCTAAAATTTCATGCCATTGCCATATCCAAGTGGCTTGGCAATTTAACTTAAAGATTTGGGAATCTGAATTCAGGACCTTTGCTTGTGAGATAAAAGCTTTAGAACCACCCAGCTATTTCCCAGCCCATGAGTCCATTCTTAATACATGGACCTATGGAGGAAACACTTAGAATGGAGAAGACTACATGATAACAAAAATTCTTTACCAGGTTTATATAATAATTCAAATTTATATACATAAGACCTTTTAATGTGTAAGTAACATTTGACAGAAATACATTGAAAATTTAGTAATCCACTACTGCAGTATCAGAATCCAACATATTCTCTCTGTCATAGTCCAACAGCCCTACCACAAATAGGACAATATGAAAGACCCAAACAACTATAAAAAGTAAGATTCATGGAATCATAAACCATGATTTACACTTAACAGCTCCAACTGAAATAGAACAGCTTGTTTTAAGCCAGTCTAGGCAACATAAGATTTGATCTTTTAAAAACAAAGCTTGATTTGGGGTTAGAGAGATGACTCGGGGATTAAGACTCTGTCTCATAAGCAGAAGGACCTGAGTTTAGATCTTCAATCCCATGTAAAATGCCAGGAGGAAATTGTGGTAGCCGGCACTTCCAGATCTGGAAGGCAGAGCCTGGAAAATCCCAGAGCAAACCAAAGAGGACATACCCAGAATGTTCCCCTAAATGACCTTTGGCCCTCCATAGAAACACACAGTGTCCTGTGACACACACACACACACACACACACACACACACACACACACACACACCAACAAAACAAAAATTAAATTAAAAAAGCTTGAATTACAGACACACATACACACACACACATATAAACATATATGCATATATAACTAAGTGTAAATATATAATGTAATATAATTAAGAACATATAATCCCATTACATTAAAATGTTGATGTTGTTATACCATGTTGTCTGATTATGAAAATCCTTAAGTCAATAATGAAATAAATATAAATCTCCATACATATGAAATTGCAAAGAGTATACTTTTAAATAAATTCATGAAATTAGAAGGGTTAAAGGTCTGGTAAGGACAAGTCTCACTGTAGCGTGGTCCTAGATGCAGCATCCTGCCTTGAGTGGAATGCCTTGTCCTAATTGTGAACATTCCCATCTTTAGGCTCTTGCAATCTCACTGCTCCTTCTTCTGCAAGGTTCCTGAAGCCTTAGGATGGGGAGAGATTAGGTTGGCCTGATGCTGGGTGAGCCTTGCTGAGTCACTGGTTTTCTTTATTATGGCTGGTCGTTGCTGTCCACTTCACTGCTTTTCTACTGCCCGAGGCTGCATCCTGTCAGGTTGTGAGATTCTCTACCTCTGTTGTAGAAGAAGACTTCTATGTTGGATTTTAGGGGTTCTTCCAATCTATGGGTATAATAACAGCTATTTACAGAGCAGTTTGGAGTATTGTCTTCCTACCTACAGGTTCATTGGCTATCTTTGTCCTATTGATCTAATTCCTTTCCTTTTTAAGGTTCTTGTTCTAGTTTACAGTAACCGGAATGTGTTCCATTCTGACAAATGGGTCTTGAGTTCAATCAGAAAACTGTTGGTCTTCTCCTTGATACTCATACCACTTTTACACTTGTGGTCACCTCTTGCTATGGTGATTTTTATTGCAACTTAGAGATCTCATGCATTGATGGGGTCTGTGATTATTTCTCTCCACCTTGGTACTGTGTAAGCTATCCTGACATACCAACATGCCCCCACAGACTGATTACCTAGGAACTTAAGAAAGATCAGAACATATAGTGGAAACCTCGGGGACTAACGCTGGATGATTGAAGAGAAATTCCCCTATCAGTGCGGTAGTCCAAAGGTGGCAACTTGGTATGCCACAGAGGCCTGAACCCCCACAGAAGTAGATAAGCCAGAGGGAACCCTGCAATCCATAGAAGCATACAGGCAGGAAGTTATAAGGGAGTGGGAAGGATGATGAAGGAAGGGAATGAGAGGGAGGAGTGAAGGAGGGAAGCAGGGATGAGTACTCAATATGCTTGTAAAAGTAGAAAAATAAAATAAAAAAGTGAGGAAAAAAGACGGTAAAGAAAAATTTAAAATATACATGTTGAGAAATAATAAATGACTAAATTCTTACCTATAAATCTTCAGATTGCAGGTGGAATGATGTTAAAGGGAATGTTAAAGTCCTAAGCATTTGCACTAGAAAAGAAAGAATGAACTACTCACATAACTTAGAAGTTAGAAAATATAACGAAGTCACTTAGATAATGGCAAAATAGTGATAAGAAAGAGCAGACAAAATGTTACATATAATGTCAAGGGAAAAATAAGAAAGACAAGGTTAGTTCTTGAAAGATCAATGAACAGTTACAACCATCAGATCTGATCAAGGAAACTACACAGTGAAGCACCCCCAGAACTGAGAGGGAAGACATTATCAAAAAGAGCCATCAGCCAATACGAACGGCATCAGCATGATCATGTGTGTGATAGCCTCAATGAACTGACTTGGCTATGATTTCTGATTTTCAGACAAGGAAGCTGAGCCATCAGATAGCGTTGCCCAGGGCAAGAAGAAAGACTGCTTTGAAGAGCCAAGTCTCAAATCCAGCTTTCAGTTTCTCCTGTAAGTCACAACCAACTTCTCTAAGTTTCTAGTAAAAACACATACATGATGAAATGAAAAGAAATTGCAAGGAAGTTCATGAATGATTTTTAGAAATATTTGCAGCAACCCAGAATACCAGAAATCGTTGCGAGCACTGCAGAAATGCAGAGACCATCTTCCAATTTATTTCTTTTGCATCTGGGTTTCTTCATCACAGCCCCTTTGTAGTTATAGTCAGATAATTCTTCAGACATAGTCACCTATAAAGTCATTCCTCTAACAATCTTTTTTTATAGCTCCTAATATCCTTTCTGGCTTATGTGTAAAGACTGAAAAATTGTTACGTCAACTATGTAAATGAGGCTTGAGTTGTTGGTGTCAAAGGTCACATCAAACCCAGATCATGTCATGGTTTGAAATGTGTTTGAATCTTAGCTGCTGCCAGTATTTGGGAAGGTCATGGCACCTTTAGGAGGTAGAGCCTTGCTAGAGAAAGCAGTCATAAGGGGTGGGCCTAGAGGTTGATTATCCCCACCTTCCCTGAGTGAATGAGTTTGCTTTTGAACTAGCATGTTGGGCAGCTCTGTGCCACCTTAATGGGTGTAACTTAGACCATCTCCGGCTTCTGTCAGCCCGCCATGCCTTTTTGCCATAATGGACTGTATGTCCCCTCTGGAACCATAAACTGAATAAATGTCCCCTTTTCTCCCTTAAGTTGTTTGACTTTGGGTGTTCTCTCACAGCAACAGATAAGAGTAATGGTACTGTTGGCAACTAATGGAACAATCATAAAAATTGTAGACACACTTCTAGTGGCCAGAGCTGCAAAAAGGTAGATTTGTCTTTTGCAGGTTTGTGAATACACACAAGGGAAAAGAGGAATGGCTTTAGTTTTATTTAATAGTTATGGGTAGTAAATTATCAGGCAATCCCAGACAAAGAAGCTGGTCAGAGACTGTAGCTGCAAGTGTGGACCATTCTATAACTTTCTCCGAAGGTCTAACTGGGAATTACCTGAGGTTCAGGACATGTGGATAAAATTCAACTCTACACAGCTTGCCTACTTGAACCCATACATGTCTACCTAGAAAAGACATGTTTACTGAGCATCTCATAAAGTGTTGGACCCTTGGCTACAATCCCCTTACAGCCAGATTGTTATGCAAAAATTTTGCCCCATTTGATAAGGAAGGAATTGTTTAGTTAGAAGTAGTATGACTTTCTCGAGATTCCAGGATTAGAGTCAGATTGGCCATCTGATTGTACCGTGGAGAACAGCATTCAGAAAGTCGTTCCACTGAGGTTACAAAATGACTCTTGCTGATAATATCTCATCTTTTCCTTCTTTTCAGAGCCTTTTCCTATCTCAATCCTAAGAAAACTGCAGTCCCAACGATGATCAATCGCCCACCCATCAAGACTTTTGACTTTCATTTCTCCCTTCCACCTTGGGAGCATTTTTCATATCTTTCCTTTCTTTTTCTTCCCATTCCCATTCCTATAATTCAGTGTTTTATAACCCTCCTTCTGGATGATAGTGATCCTGTCCTTAGATCCTTCCCATGAACTTCAAATATCCCCTCTCCAGAGAAGTCCTTCTCTATCTTCATCATTCCTTACCAAATTGGTAATGCTCTGGTATATAGAAACACCTTGGCTCTATGGTAGGTGGTATACATGTGGGTGGCATTCTTCTTTCAACTCACTACTGCAGTCTTTGACAGAGGTCTTTCTCTCTCCGATTCCAAGGCAGGAATGATCGCTTTTGGAAATTTGTGATGTGTTTTTTAAAATTAATTATTGTGTGTGTGTGTGTGTGTGTGTGTGTGTGTGTGTGTGTGTGTACCAGAGGGCATTGTGTGTCCCTGTGGAAGACCAAGGGTGTGACTTCAGGAATCCTTTTCGCTTTGCTCTGGAATTTTCTAAGCTCCACCCACCAGGGCTGGAAGTGCAGACTACTGCCATTTCTGATTGGGGATCTCTGATCTGAATTTAGGACCATCTGCTTGTGAGGCACAGTCCTAACCCCTCAGCCATCTCTCTAGCCCATGATGTGGTTTTTCATGTTCTTTAGGTGCATTTGTGTGGATGGTTTTGGAATCACTGAGCCACGAACTTCTTGGAAGGATGCCTTCTGTCTTTGATCACTAGTGCCTAACTCCATACTTGATATAATAGGCACAAAAAAAGATAAGAATGCACAGTGAATAAAAGATCAAACTATTAGCTCTTTGAAAGCAGAAACAAAGTCTTTTTTATGTGTATTTAGTTCAGAATTAGTGCACAGTATATGCTCTACATGGATAAGTGAAAATTATAATTTTAGTTTTTAGTTACACTTGGCACTGTTGGGTTAGTTACTTCTCTTTCATTATTTGCAAGTAGAGTGACCGAGTCATCCACCTTTGACTCTCAGTGCAGAATTCCTCCCTTCCCCATCTAAGGATTACTAAAGAAATTGGAACCGAAATCATCTTCTACATTCAAAAACAAAAAGGCTAACAAATAATGTGTTTGCTCGAATGAAGGCTAATTAAAATGACAAATTGCTTTGCTTTTGGCTGGAATATACCAAATTAGGGTGTGATAACCTATTGCTTCTGAATTATCATCTGATTGTCTGATATGTATCTTTGATTAACAAAAACAATGGGATGAATTTGTTCCTGTTAAATAAATGCAGGGGACTTGAGGCATAAAATCCTTGCAAGCGTGGGCAGACATGCATTCGAAGGCATCTTTCCCTTATCTTTCTCAGCAAGGGAGTGGGCTAGAACAAACAGGTGAGAGGACAAGACCATCTCACCCCGACTGGTACACGTAATTGACCTTGGGTTCTGAGAACTGCCTTTTGGTGTTTTTCCTTTCCCCGCAGAATGAGGAAAGCAATTCTAATTAAAAGACTCCGAGAGGCAAGTTGTCTTAACTTCCTCCATTTCTTGAGAGCTAATGAGATCCAGGGAGGGTAGGTGACCTTCCAGCAATTGCAGACCACACAGCCACTGCTGGAACGCCCCTCTCTTGGTCCCAAGTCACTCGCTTCGTTCACACAGATTTTCTTTCCTCCTGATGTAATGAAGAGGAAAAAGTTCACGGTGATGACTTAACTGTTTGCTCAACAAATATTTACTGTGCATATGCAGTGTGCCTTTTGGGCTAGAAGGAATCAAGCTGGAAGAATGGAGCATGACCAGAGGTAGAGGGGGAAGGCTTGCAGATAACATCGGAATCTCAAGGGAAGGTTTTCACCCAGATTTGTGTCCCCATGTCACACCTGTGCTCTCCTCCACAACTTTCCATTCATGTCCATTAAGTGACAGGGTACTTTGTATGAAAAGGTGCAATACTTTTAGCCTGGTACTGGTACGCATTCTATAATTGGTTCTACCGATCTGTCTTTCACACTTTCCAGCCATGGAGAATTTGGAACTTGTTTTAGCACAGCGTTCACTCAATGCATGCTGTTCACTCAAATGGAGAGGGCTTGGATTTCTACCTCTACTTGTTTGTCACTAGGTGAAATGCTTTGTGGTGTGTGTGTGTGTGTGTGTGTGTGTATGCAGTATGCATGTTAGGGTCCCTAAAACTAAGCATGTTCAAGCTTGTCTTTCCACTTCACTAGGTCTCTTAGAACAAGGCCAAGTCTTACACATCTGCCTACCACTACAGAGTCCAACTTTGACAACTTCCACAAATAGCTTGACTGTGTGACAGAGTATTAAGTTCTCCTAGAGAACCGGAGATAAGGCATTATAAGTACTAGCTTCATAGAGAAGAACAGAAAAGCAATGGAGTTTAGTCTCAAGATTCTCCATGTAGAATTCCAGGCTCCAAAAGAGCATCCTCCTTGATGCCAGTGAATGGTGAGCCAACTCTCTGAAATGGGGCTCCCCTCTTCTGGGCACCTTATGTATAAAACTTTGCAATAAAGAAGGAAGGGTCTAGGATAACCTGGAACTTTCAGGTGATGGAGGGAAGCTTGAGCCCATAGAGTGGAGACTCAAGAGCCTCAAGGTAATGTAAGTGAGTTATAGGAATTAACTGAGAATATAGTCCATGCCTACCTTGGCATTTTTTAGGGACGAATGAAAACAGTGGAGAAGAGGAAAGCACAAATGTGTTCTCTGTGATGAGTTCTGAGATGTTTGTTTTTAAATTTATGAGAGAAAGGGGGAGAGAGAGAAAAGAGAGAGGGAGAGAAAGAGAGAGAGGAGGCATGATGCATAGCCTTAGAGGTCAGAGAACAACTTTCGGAAGTCAGTTCTCTCCTTCTGCAATGTTCAAGTTGCTAGGTTTGCACCCAGGCATCTTTACCCATGGAGCCATTTCACTAGTCTGAATTCCAAGATGCCCTGGATGGTGACTGGACTGCCAAGATACCTGTGGTCACCAGAAGTTGGCAAGGGACTGTATGGTTTTTGAGAGCTTTTCAGCTTTATCTGCTCCATCCAGTCATCTCATTTCCTGTAACTTAGGAATGACAGGAAAGCAGGCCAGATCCCAGGCTTTCTCTGAGGCTGCTGTGGGCCTGGCATGGCAGCTCCAATGACTGTGTTTTCAATGTGAAGTCATGTGAGTGACCGGATAGGAATGTAATTCATGTCAGATGTGGAAACGTTACTTGTCACTGTTTGAATGGTTTGCCCTGTCATTGAGCTCATAGCAGGGACTTTGGGATGGAGAGTGTAGGATTCTTTTTCTTCTGCCAGCATCCTTCTCCTGCATCATCCCGACTGGAAGTTCACGCTTGGGAGCATGTCTTCTTCTCAACTTTCTCATTGGCAGAGGACCCGCACTTCATTTTTCATGGCCCATCCAGGCTTCCAGCTCATGCACAAACTGTTATTTTTCCTCCACTGTTTCATTCTGGAGCTGTTGCACTACCGACTCCTACTTTATTGGTTTAGAGTAAATTATTCAGCTCTTAATTACCATACCATGAATATTTAATTTCTGCCCTGATATTGTCACAGAGAAAATGTGCCCTCGCTTTAGCAGGTTCTGAGATGTAATTCCACATTCACACCTACAGCAGAAATGGGAACTTACACAGAGACCCTTTGCCTGAGGCCCCCCCAAAGCTACACACTTACCTCCTTTCTAAAAAGTCAATAATTAAAGCAGACAATTGTTAAATAAGTGGCATCTCTGGAAGAGCAAAGGTCTTAAAATAACTTCCAGGAAAACAGGAAGTCATTTATAAAACCTGAGATTTTTTTTTGAGTAAATACACAAGAGTTACGTTTCCTTTTAGTCAAGGCGGAAGTACAGTGAAGAGGTTTATAGTGCAAAGCAATCAACTCTTTACTGGATAGGACCAATGATCATGTGCATATAATTTATTTTCACTTTTACTTCTTATCTTGTATGCAGCAGGGTGCATGCATTCAAGGCACGCAGGTGGAAGTTAGTGGGAAATTTGTAGAAGGCAGCTCTCTCCTTCCACTGTATGGGCACTGAGGCTGGAACTATGGTCTTAACAGTAAGCATCTTGGGAGGGGAGGGCAGGGGGCACAGGGGGATAGGGATTGGAAGGAGGAGGGAATCAGGGGGGGACCAGTGTACCTGTTAAGTTTGTATGAGTGGAAAAAAAACCAGTAAGCATCTTTACCCACTGGGCCATCTCACAGGCTCATCATATGGATCTATATCAGTTTCCAAGTCCTCAGTCTGTCCCAGTCTGCTGTCCATCCTCTAAGGGCAGAAGGGGCAAATGAGAATCCCTCTCATTTACTACTTACTCACTTACTACTCTGGAACAATGAATAGAAGGGACTCCGCTGTCTGCTTTGTGTTTTCCTGTCTACCTCTTCTTCTTTCTGTCCCCTACCACATGCCTATATTTTGTGCTCATCTCTTGCCACCAGAGTTTTGCTGTAGCCTAACCTCACTGTGGGTGTGTTCTTTGAGGCCGTTTCTCACACTTCACCTCAACCTCCACATGGCCACCAATGTGCTCTAATGCTTCAGTTTAACCCATTTGGTTTCTGCTCAAAACTTTCCAGGAGTGTGAGGACACAGCTCAGTTGGTACAGAGTTTGCCTTCCCACATGGGAAGCTCTGGATTGGATCCAGCAGACCCAGCAACAGAACCAAACAAGAGCAACGATAAACAGCCAACATTCTTCCACTTGATACTTTACAGTACCTGCCTGCTAGTTCTGTGGACATGACAATTATATGTAGTTAGGCACAGGTGTCAACTTGATGGTTGAAGGTTTGAGCTCTGGGCACATTTGCAGAGAATTAGTAATTGAGTTAATCCCAGAGTGAATCTACAGGCGATTGTCTAGTTGAAGAGGAAGGCCCAGCCCACGGTGGGTGGAACTAGTCTCCAGGCAGGTGAATGAAACGGAGGGAACTGTTTGAGAAAGAGGGAATTCTTGTGTATACTTGGCCAGACATGGAGGTCTGGTAAATAAGGATCGTCCCTCTTGCAGCTGTTATGTGAATATTCTGCAGCCAGCTCCTCGGCCCTTCAACGTTAGTGTGAGCTTTCCTGCCAAGCTGGACTAAGAATTGTAATTGGACTATCGTAAGAGAATAGACCCCTTAAGCAATTTGCTGGTGATTTTATCAGCAACCATGCAAGTGAACTGCAACAATGGTGAGAAGGAAACATAGTTTGGCCCCTGTGTGGGATGGCTTACTCCAGAACAGTATTTTGCTTGTGTGATGTCTTAACTTTCACTTAAAATCTTGCTTACAAATAACTCCATGTCTTTTAAAATACAAATTATGCCTCAAATCATCCTGAAATATTAGAGAAAATTATTCCCTTAGAGAAAGTGATTCAAGTCTATCTCTGGGCTTTGCAATGTCTGTGAGACACTATCTCATATTTTCAGGCATTAGTTATAAAAGCTCTGTGAAATGATTCACACATGGTAGAATCCAAAAAGAAACAGCAATTTATTGAGAACAAATGCCAGGTGTGGTTTTAAAGGGTGTCACTTGTTGTCCAACCTTCCAAGTGATGGACATAGCATGCTCATTTTATGGAGGAGGGCACCGAAATGTAACCACATCATATACTTTGCCCCCAAGGATAGAAGGAAACCTAGAAAATGGATAATAGTAGTGATGGGTGATTTTAATGTTGGTTCTGAATGAATTTTTCCCTCTATCTAGCCTCCCCACAGTGACTATGAATTGTTCTTTCTATTGGAATTAACTGGAATGTTATCAACAGATTAAAGGAGATAATTCATTGGAGAATCCTTAGTGTGGTGCTTTGTTTTTTTTTTTTTTTTTTTTTTTTAATTTTTTTTTTATTATTATTATTTATTCAACTGTGCGCATGTGCGTGTGTATGTGCGCGCGCGTGTCTCTGTGTGTGTGTGTGTGTGTCTGTGTACGTGTGTGTAGAACCACGGACGAATTCGCGAACCACCATGGACGCCTCCACCTCCTTCTGCCCCGGGATTCACAGGCTCCGCCCTACCAGGACCAGAAGCGCAGGCCGCCCCCCGCTTCTGTCTGGCGTCTATACATGGGATCTGGGATCCGAACTCAGGACCTTCCGCCTGCAAGGCGGAGGCTTAACCCCTGAGCCACTTCTCCAGCCCTAGTGTGGTGCTTTGTGTGTTATACTTATCCTCATTCCTCTCACTGCATGAGACACCCACATGCCCAATCCAGAGCCAATAAAATCAGGTTCCACGAAATTAGATTCACAATTCAACTAAAGATTATCTTCATTTTATTTCCCCCAGTGATAAAAATACATGTGTATGTTATATGCGCATGGGACAGCCCTCGTAAACCTGGGTTTCCTACTCTGGTTAGCCAGAAAAGGTAAAAAAAAATCTTACTTATGAATGTTGTCCTAAGCAAGGGACATCCTGCTTTGTGTTTTAAAGGCTTCAAGAGTTTCAGACTTGCTGCAGCTTTATGAAGTAGACATTATTATTGCCCTAGGAACTATGAAGTGAATAACATGCCCGAGGCTACATGATCAGCAAGTGGAAGAACTGAGATTGGAACCAGTGAGTTCTGATTTTTAGTTTCTTAACAATGCACTGCTCTATGACTAAGTCTTATTGCTGCCTCCAGGTGAGCCTTCTAATTTTAAACACATTCCACGCCATTGAGTGTCTGCTCTGCTCTGTGTCAGACACTTTTGATTCATTTTGTTTTACCTATATAATAAAGTTTATGTTATTGAGTCTTTTTACATATGAAAAAACTGAAGGTTTAACTATGTGACTAAAATTCCTTTCTGAAGGTCGGGGTTTGGGATTTAAATCCAGTTTTGACCCAAGGGCTTCCTCCATTTCTTTTGCTGTATGCTGCTGCCTGCATTTGGGCCAAAGCCTCAAACCCAACCATGCCAAGCCAAGGAAAGTGCTACGTCTGCCTTAGCAAAAATCGTTTGCATTTTGCATAGAAAACTCTCAGAGCTTGTAATGAAAGGACAGGCCTACACACAAGCACTTCATTTGTCTCCTGTCTCCATGGTTTCTGTCCATTGCAGAGGTCGATGGCTGCTGACCCACTTCAAGGCTTGCTTTGCTGCGTGCCGAGCACACGGGTTTCACTATAGCAGACGAATAGACTTGGCCAGAGGAGCGCACCAATGCGTCGACTTCACTAGTGCCCTGACGCACATCTCTGATCTGGCAAATCTGTCTGCTTTACACCTATGTGTACAGACCTCAGTCCTGTTGGGTTGAAACAGAAAGTAAATAGACCTCTGGGAAATTACTTTTTGGAGGCTTGGCTGTTGAACGTGGATGCTCATGGTTCTGTCTAAGCATAGGGTCCATGCCGTGGCTGTCGTGGATGTCTCCAAGGAAAGGGAGGTGACAAGGAGGGGAGAGAAGGGGGCTTACAAAACAGCAGTATTCTAGGTGGTTGGGTCACTCTTCTAACCTGTCTGTCCAGTGCCTTTTCTGCTGGTGTTATGTAGCTTTTTCCTCCAAATTAAAGCATTCCCTCTTGGATGAAGGTTCTTAAAGACTCAGCAAGTAAATCAAATACATTGGAGACTTTGGAAGTAAATAAAACTCACAAATTTCAGGATGCCCTTGAAGCTTACAGGATTCACGAGACCCCCATTTCCAAGTATAAAAGCAGTAACTACTGTCTGAGAAGGGAGCAGAGCTGCTTCAGACTTTGCTGGCAGTTCCTAGGGTGAAGCTTTCCTGAGATGTCAATTGATGTTGGGGTGGGCTTTCTGCAGAGACAGCTGCCTTAGAATCAGTTCTAAGTACTTCCTCGTCAGTGCCCCTATAAGCAACCCTAGCGAACTCTCTGATTCGCTGAGCTAGACTTTGGGTGGAATTATTATTTTTTTTGCGTCTGTTTTTCTGGCACTCTATCTGGGGTGAATAAACATCTGTTTGCCTCTCCCTGGGAAAAGCCACACATATTCTCCAGATACAAGATGTACAGGCTAGGTCTGTGTAACCTGTTTAATTTCAGAGGCCAATTGGACTTATGGTTGCGGTCTTATGTTGGACAAATAGGATATGGAATGTTCTAGGTACCCCTTGAGGGAGTTCCAGGGCTTACAGCATCGCCATGGTTCTCAGTTCTATGTGTGACATCTCGCTCAGCAGCTATTTCTGACATATATTGGACAGAGAGCCCTACTTTAAGTGGAAGCAAGCTCTGTCTCTGAGTTCAGCAACATCTTCTGACTAGTTATGCCAATATGTGCTGTTCACCTGTCTGCAGGAACACTTCCCACTCACAAGCTTCCCACTGCTGAGCTCTAGCCAAATAGCCAGCGCCATTCCTGATCTGGCTATTTCTCAATTGAACTCTAATTGGCTACCTCCCTCTGGTGCTTTGACAATATAGTTAGTTGGTTGTTTGAATCTTTCCACTTCCATCTTCTGTCTGTTCTTATGCTCTAGTTCCTTGAGAACTATATCTTCCTCCAAGTTGCAACCATGAAAGTCTTCTAGACAGAGTCTTTGAGACATTATGGGGAGAATGGATTTCTATGGCTTTGAGCATGTGGGTGTATGCTTGCATGGCATTTATGGGATTGTGTAGCAAAACCATCTCCCTGGCTCTAGATGCCGGGGTCTTCATGTTGATTCCTCCAGTGATGACCACATGACATCTGGGAGGATGTATTTGACCTCTTCCTTGCTTTGCTGGAGGGAATAAAAGAAACTATCACAGACTTACATTGAGTATAAATTGAGTCAATATGTGAAAAGGGCTTAGAACTGGCCTAGATTGCAGTGAATACACAATATAAACATTAGCCACGAGTATGTGTAAACGATTAGATACGAAGCCCAATGGGAAAGGGTATAAGTATTTAACCATAGACATGCCAGTGACTGTCATAAGCAATAAGCGATTGTGTGTGTGTGTGTGTGTGTGTGTGTGTGTGTGTGTGTGTATGTGTTTGACTATGTGACTGCTTCTTTGTAAATGATTAAGACAGATTATACAGAAAAGGGAATTACACATAGGTGCACAGTTACATGGAGGGTACATTTCTACTTTACTTTGCCACACTCTGACTGTGTTTGTCCTGTAGGATGTGTACATTCTGAGAACTGTTTTAACTCTGCTTTGTTTCCAGTCAGAATAAAGAACACATTGGGTGCATTATCATCTTATATTTGTCTTATCACCTAGTGTTCTTGGGAAATGTGCATTTAGTCACAGTGTTCCAGCTATCCCTTCATACTGGTCTTGCCATAACTACATTTCTGCCTCAGTTTCCTGTTCAGCGATTCAGATCTTCATTGAGATTAGTAGTTAGGATTGAAATACGCTCAGCATGTCAATCATTGAGAACCACCATTCTTCCAAAGAGGAAAAAATCTTTTGAGTGGACTGCCATAAGTTGCATGGTGAGTCAGTCAACCATATCCTGAACATTATAGTCTCCTGTTTCTTCTCTCTGTTAGGATTATTCCAAATCTAGTTCACCAAAAATCTGAAAAGGCATGTACTTTCAAGATAGAACATCTCCTGTGTTGTTGAAAACTGCTGTAATATTTATTTATGCAGTAGGTGCTGGGTATATAGTGGTCGCCTGATATTCATCATTCTGCCATTTGGGGGAAAGATCCATTAAACAAATAGTCATGCAAATAAATAGACAGTGCTAATTCATGATAATCATCATAGAAGAAATATATAAGTGGTGTGTGTGTGTGTGTGTGTGTGTGTGTGTGTGTACGTGCATCAGAGTGGGGAATGTACACTTGAGTTGTGATTCAGTGGTCATAATAGTCTACATGATCTAATTTCTATAGATTAAATTGTGTTACATAGTCATGTGTTGATGACCTTAATCCAAAGTACAGTAGAAAAACAACTGATTAAGAGAACAAGCTCTTCAAATAAGAATAAACAAAAAGGGAGACTACATGGTGGGTCTGATTTATTATGATTGTTTTCCTTACAAGCAAGCCTGGACAAGCACACAGAGGCACCACATATGTAACTCTATAAGGTAAAGAGCAACATGAACACACAGCAAGAAGCAGACCTCTGAAAACCAAGTAGGGGAGGTCTCAGGTAAAACCCAACATGCTTACCTTCTGGCAAAGCAGGCTTTAGGTTCAGAGGCTTCTAGCCTCTGAAATGGGAAAGAGTAAACTCTGTGTTAAAACTGCTCAGTCTGCCCTATGCTTTCATGACAGCCCAGGAAGACTAATACAGACCATCACCTCTTACCTATGTACTGTCTAAAAGTAACTTAATGACTCAGAGTCTTAATTTAAGGACAGCGTTGTTCGTTCTCAGAGGTGATGAACATCAAAATATAAACTAAAGGAATAGAAACACCATCCAATCTGGTACATAGAAGACTCTCATCATACATTATATTTTTAGTGACGAAATTTTTTCAGTAATCCTAGTGATAATTGGAATTATGATAAAGATGAGCTGCTATATACTGGGAAACAATTTTCCAGAGTCTTGACTTTATTTTTCTCTGTACATATTAGAAGAGAAGCACTTAACTGCTCTTTGATGAGATCTATGTTTTGAAGGGAAACATGTATGCTAAGAGCCCTGGGGGAAAAAGAACATCTCCCTCCCTATCCTCCCCCCCACCCCAGACTCTGCATTGAAGGGAAAACACTCTTGTTTTGGTATAAACAAATAGGCTCCTGAAGCCTATGGCTCTTCTCTTGTAGCACAAGTTGCTATACATGGAAGCATCGGTCTGGACTCGCCTGTGCTATTCTTATGAATCTTTGGGGCAAGGGGAACTCTTGTATACAGGCGCACACTGTGCAGGGAGTCCTAAGGCTCTTGGACTGTGATCCAGAAGACTCATGTCTTATCCCTGCAGCCACACAGCTGTGGGAAGTACACTTGTTAGCCTGCAAGTATCTTTCAACTCTGGGCAATTTTCAGTATTGTATAGTAGTTTTGTTATTAGCCGTGAAAGTCAGAATGCCATCATGGCTGTAACCAGGCTGCATTCTGGGAGCCTCTCCAATCCACCCCGCTGGCAGCACAGCTTCCTAGGCGTTGCCCACTGTCTCCAGGGAATACTTCATACCAGTGGCTTCACTCTGCATTTATCTGCCTCTCCACAGGAAGGAGGGCATTTTGTCCTTCCTATAATAAGACCATTATTAAGAAAGATGAGGTGAGGCTGGGGAGATGACTCGGTGGGTAAAAGTGGTTGCCATGCAACCACTGACGATCTGAGCTTGCACCTTGCACCCTACTTATGGGTGGAAGGAGAGAAGAATTGACACTAAGAAGTTGTCCTCTGACCTCCTAACTATGGCACATTCACCCACACTAAACGTCTCTCTCTCTCTGCGTCTTTCTCACAATCCTTTACTACTACCAGTAATGATGAAAACAACAATAATAAAAATATCAACAATAAACATAAATGACCAAGAGAAAGGGGCATTTCCATTTAAGGAAAGACCACAAAGATACTGTTTACAGGTATTTTGAGAAAGAAAAAGGTTTACCTTCTCCATGTAGACTAATTCAAAGCTTTACTGAGCCATTTCAAATATACGCACAAAAGCAATGGTGTCGTACTTCAAGTCCCTTTACATAATATACTAAAGATGCCCTACCCTTACAGTTGGGGCCCAAGGAAGAGTCAAATGGGGTGCTACTCATTTATTGCCCCTCTTCGTTCTACTGGGAGCTTTTTGCAAAAGACTGGCAATTGGTATAATGGTATAAAAAGCATGAGCTTCAGAGCTTATTTGTACCTGAACTGCAATCTAGCTGTTTCGGTTTCAATGGGAGATGTCCCCCACAGACTCATGTGTATCTATGCTCGGCTCCATGTTGATGGTTCCATTGGTACTGTCTTTCTCAAGCAATCCCCTATTTTCTTCCCATTTCTATAGACAAGACAGAGGCTGTTTTCCTCAAATGGTGCCAACATTAGTTTGACTTGCAGATGGTCAACGGGGAGCAGAATTAAAGGTTGGCATTGAGACCTATAGCTTGTAACTGTCTCTACTAATGGCTTTAAAATGTGGGGACAATTTTTTGCTAGCCTCTGCACATGGACATGTTCATCGTTTAAGGGGTACTGTGCTTATTCTCCTTTTTAAAGAAAAAAGATAGAACGCATCCATAACTCAGGTACTTTTAAGCTTGCAAAACCACTGAGTCCTGAATGCAGATTTACCCCATGATGGGACTGGCTAGGTTAAGCATGAACAATGACTTCCTGGTAGGAAGTGAATCATACTCTTAGTCACTAACAACTTCTCTAGAACCTCACAGAACCAGACCCGAGACAGTAGTCACCTATATACCCAGACCCAACCAAGACAGTCAGCTACGTCAGCATGTAGCTATGTGACCATAATTAGCCTACGGGTGAGACACACTTTCAGTTACTAGACTACTGTGTTTTATTTCCAAGTGTGGTCACAATGAGAACAGATACTTTCTCTGCCTTTGTCTCCATTTACCTTGTTGTAACTCACCTGTATTGTTGTTGATAAATTACCACCAAACAGCTTAAGGGAACAAGGAATTTATTCTCCTACAATAGACTGGTTATAGTTCCTCATCCAGTTTTGCAAGAGAGTTCCACGTAACAGCTGAGAGAGGGATGATCCTTACTTGCCAGACCAGTATGTCTGGCCAAGTATACAAAAGGATGCCAACTTTCTTCAAGAGCTCCTTCCATTTTATTCACCTGTCTGAGGACTAGTCTCACCCACCATGGGTTGGGCCTTCCCCATCCACTAGACAGTCTCCTGAAGATTAGCTCTGTGCTTATTCAACTATCAGTTCTCCACAAATGTGCCCAGAGCTCAAACCCTCAACCATCAAGTTGACACCTGTGTCTAACTATGGACTTCCGAAACACTTCCTCATCCCCACCCAGGTAACATGGGTATTTCCCATTGATTCTAATTATTAGTCTTCAATCAACGATCAATACATGGGTTTCTATTTTGTACTTTGTCCTGTATTAAGCAAGGAAATATGTAACCCTGGTCCTTTCTCCTAGGGAAGACAAGGGCTACCCAAGTTGACAGCATTCAGTAGCTATGCAAAGCAATCAGTGCAAGGTATATAAGTGTCATGGATGAAAATCTTGCATCAGGAGAAATTGAGTCTAAGTTCAATTCCCGATTTTTCTATCATATTAATGATTTTCTGCATGTTACTCAACATTTATAATCCTGCATTATCATTTACAACTATGGGTGGGAAGTTTCTATTCCTTGTTGGATTTTCATGGGCATTGGAGGGGTTTACAGTTATAAAATGGACTATTAACCTACAATCCTATAAAATATAATTTGAGTATGATGTACTCAACATAGTAGTAGAAAACCAAAATAGTATGTGCCACAAATGTTCATTAAGAAAAATAGGATTAGTTAAGTTTATTAATTCATATAAGAATTACTAAATGCCTAATAGGTAGCCAACATTAGGTGCTAAGAGTCTTCTGTTGAGAAGCTAATAACACAAGGAACAAAACATGTCAGGAGAAGATAGTTAATATGTGCTGGATGAAGTGAGTGTAGTGATTTTTGGTGGAGGATAGAAATAGAGAAGCCTGTGATATTTGAGCAAATATTGGAAGGACAGGTGGCATCAAGATACTCAGATAACTAATTAGAAAACATTCTAGGAAGAGCAAGAATAATATATCAAGGCACAATAAGAAGACCAAATGGCTGGGACAGACAATCTCAGAAAGGCAGCCAGGGAACTTCCCTGCATAAAACTTCACAGGACACATTGAAGATCTTTAGATTTTATTCTGACTTGCTCTGATGTTGACAGTTTCAAATGGAAAAGTGTCCAGATATGAATGAATTGCATTTTAAAAGGATCCTCCTATTTCTATGGAAAGATTATAACAAATTAGGATCTGAAGCAGGCAATGCTGCTGTGCCCTGGGTTTGTGAGAGGAGGCTGGTGAACTCTGTAAGTCGAACCAACAGAATATGCCGATAACTGGACGCAGATGTGAGAGAAAGAGGCCAGACAAATACAGCTGCTCTGATTTTTGGCGTGAAACCCTGAGGAGGTAAAAGACTGAGCAGAACAGATTTGGGGGTGATGGAGGTGGAATTTAAGAGTGATGAGGATGTGTCAGATCCAATACGATCTTATGATTTTCAGGTAGTAATACCATCTGTGCAGCTGGATTTGTGAGTTTAGAGCTCAATGTAGAATTCAGGGGAAGGACCCAATGAAGCTTTCATTTTGGCATTACCAACTGTAGATGGTTGCCATTTGCCTGTATGTTGCCAATAAGTCCGTGACCAAGGAGCGTAGGGGAACAAGCATCTGGCTGATCCAGTCACAGTTCTTAGTTGAGTTTGACAGTCGAGCTCATAGTAACATCGGGAAACAAGGGAGCTGGTCACACCATATTCGTAGGGATTGATGTGAGAAAGACAAACTGTCACACTTTCCAGAATGTCTGCATGCCAACATTCTAAAGTATGCCAAAGAGTGCCAGCTTACTGAACCAGTTTCCCCATCTTATCAACCTGTCCAGGGAATTGGTCCCACCCACTATGGCCTGCATTTTCCTTCATTAATCGGACAATCAAGTTTGTTCAGGGTTTACTACTATTACTACTACTATTACTAATACTATTACTAATTCTTCACAAATGTACCCAGAACTCAGTTTTCACTTGTCAAGTTGATACCTATAAACCTAACTAGCAGAAAGTTACTTCAAACTGAGAGTCAGAGAGCCCACTGAAGGAGCAGCAGATAGAAGAGATCCTGAGTATAAGCAGTGGGACTCCTAAGGGTTCCTGCCATGTGCTCTTTCCTGGACTGCTTTGTGTGGATTTCTGTGTGTGTGATGTGCATGTGCCTGCCTACTTTTGAATGGACTGGTTTGCAAAACAAGGATAGAAGCAGTGGCGGCAGCAGCAGCAGCAGCAGCAGCAGCAGCAGCAGCAGCAGCAGCAGCGGTAAGATCTGCCCTGAGGGAATGTCATAGTTAGACACAGGTGTTGACAGCTGAGGGTTTGAGCTCTGGGCACAGTTGTAGATAATTAGTAGTTGAGTTAGACCCAGAGCAGACCTGCAGAAGATTGTCTAGCTGATGGGGAAGGTCTAAGTTCATGGTGGGTGGGATTAGGTTCTGGAATAAAATAACAGTCAGTTGAGGAAGTTGGCATCCTTGTGTACACTTGGCTAGACGTGCTGGTCTGGCAAGTAAGGATTCTCCTACTCTCAGCTGTTATGTGGTGATGGTAGCCAGTTCCCTCATCCCTGGTGTTGGTGCGTGCTCTCCCATCAAGCTGGACTGAGAACTGTAACCAGTAATCGTAAGAGAATAAACCCTTGTTCCCCTAAGCCATATGATGGCCATTTATAAGCAGCCATGCAGGGTAACTGCAACAGAGAACATTTGCAGTGAAATGGAAGACACAATGGCTGCAGTCACGCAGATCCTCTTATTGGTTGCATCCAGGGCTGGAGCAAGGACAGAAGCAAAGGAAAAGTGAGAGGGTGGAAGAAGAGAGATACCCGTAAAGTGTAGAGAAGGGAACCTGCAGGCCCTGGTCCCTGGAAGGCTTCAGAGAGCCCCCAGGCCTTGAGGGACAACTGGCTCAGCCTGGAGGCCGGGACACTAGGTATTCTCAAGGGTAGGAAACCTCTGCTTGATAAGCTTGTATAGGAGTTGTGACACATTTGCAGGCTAAGTCCCAGTAACTAAGATCTGCAGGAGACTTTAGAAAATGTCACCTACTGTCCTTAGGGCCTTCTGCTGCCCCACCTGCTGCAGAAGCTTGTAGCAACAAGGATGTGAGGGACTGGAAGGGGTTCTCTTCTCCTACCTGCTGTTTCTATGCATGCAGAATGCTTCTGTTACTCTGCATAATTGCCGATAAAATCATGATGAATCAGCTTAAGGGAACAAGGTTTATTTTCTTATGATTATCCAAAGACAGTTTTTAGATCAGCTTAGCAGGAAAGCATGCACCACCACCAAAGGGCCGGGGGAGCTCTTCACATGATAGTCATGAAACAGCCGAGAGAGGGACAATCTTTACTTGCCAAACCAGCAGGGTCCAGTCAAATACACAGAAGGATACTTTCTCAAACAGTTTCATCTTTTTTATTCACCTGTCTGAGCTGGGCCCCCCATTAACTAGACAATCTCCTGCAGATTCTCCCTGGCCTTTACTCAACTACCAATTCTCTACAAATATGCCCAGAGCTAGAACCCTCGACTGTCAAGTTGACATCTAGCCATGACACAGAGCTAAAGGTCAGCAACCATGAGTAACTCTAACCATTTACCTATGTGAGCAGCCCCTCATCTCGCCTGTGCATGCTGCCAGCCTTTAGGTCACTTAATAACCCACTTGTTCACCAGATCCGCAGTGGCAGTGCCCCAGGACTCGCACCCAAGTAGCTTTCATTGTGGTTTAAGATGGCCACAAGATTTCACCAGAAGGGGAAGGGAACACAAAATAGAGTTCTAGGAATTGCCACTGAGTCCTTACACCTCATCAGAGAGGAGGACCCAGAGGAAAGTTTGATATACACATTAAAGGATGCTTCAGAGATGGGGGGAGGGGGCACTGGGAGAAAGGGAGGGAGGGGGAAAGGAAGGCGCAAAGGGGGAGGGAACAGGGAGGTCCAGGGAGGGATGGAGGGAGGGAGGGGACAGGGGTTCCTATTACGTTTGTATGAGCAAGAAAAAAAAAGACTGAGAAGAGGAGGAAAGGAAAAATGGTGAGAGGGAGGGGAGGAGAGTCGGGAAGGGGGAGAGTGTAATGGGGGACAACAGAGTAGAAAGGAGGGGGAGGAGAAGAAGGGGGGTACCTATTAACCTTGTACAACTAGGCCAAAATTGTAATAAAAAAGATTGGTTAAAAGGTAAAAAAAAAAAAAAAAAAAAAAAAAAGATGGCCACAAGACCCCAGAGTCGCCATGCTGGTGATTCTTATACACCATAGGGAAACTCAAGTTCTGCCATTAAAGGAAAAAGTGAACATTCTCAGCTTTCTTAAGGCAAGAAAAAAAAAAATCCTAGGCTGAGGTTGCCAAGATCTCTGGTTAAAAAAGGTCACTCTTCGCAAAACTGTAATGAAGGAAAAACAAGCTGATAATGGTGTCACTGCCACAACCCAGCACGTGAAAGTTGTGATCTCAGTGAGCAAGGGCGCGGTTAAGATGGATAACGCACCACACCTGTGTAGGCACAGGAAAAGGCAAAACCCAGTTATGTAGATCTTCCTGCTGTTGCCCATGGTGAGGTACCTTTTCCCAGGTTATTCAAAAGCAGTGAGATTTGAGATACAGCTAGAAATGCCAAAAGCTCACATCCCACACCAAGGACAGGTTTATTCTGGTTTTACTTACATTTATGTCTCTCCAAATATGGAACAATACACAGATATAGAGAACCTCCTGTTATAAACAAGGGTACAAGGGAATCAATGCTTTCAGGATCTGTTATGCGGACAATTTCAGAAGCATTAGAAAGAACTAGAAGGCCCTCTCTCCAGCAGGATTTCTCCAACTCAACTCTGAGGGAGAATCACCTTGCAACTTGGCAGAAATGCGGAATCCAAGTTTGTGGATCTGGGGACACACTTACTCTTTTGCATTCTTAATTTTCCAGCCTTAATTTTCCCCATATGAAAATTTCTCCCACATGGCGAGGAAATGGACCTTACCTCGTGGGGTGTCTATGGAGATGGGATGAAGCAGCACATAAAAGGCAGTTAGTATCATGCCTGGCAACAAAGTAAGTCTCCATAAATGCCACCAAGTTTTATTTTTTAATAAAGCGCTGCTTGTTTTACCAGATCAAAGGGACCGGAAGGGTTTTTCCCCCAAGGCTGCTCACAGCCGTTGCAGCGGGAGGCAGGATGGAGTTATTACTGGTCCAGCCAGTGGGCTTGCGGGCTGCTGCTTCCCAGGGATCCAGGAAGGCGTGGGAGAAGCAAAGGTTGGGAGATTCTGTGCATGGAAGGGGTGCAGAAATGATGTGCTCCAGCCCATTCACTCCCCTCACTGGAGAGGCTGAGGCGATTCATAAAAGCACCTAGGTCCAGGAATGGTGGCGCCCAGCTGCCATCTAGCACTTGGCTGGTGGCATCGGGAAGGTCAAAAATTCAAGGTCAGGCTCAGCCACATAATGGGTCTGAGGCCGGCTTGCACTATGTGAGATCCTGGGTCACAAAACCAAAGCAGCACATCCAAAGCTTTGCTGGTTACCCAGCGAGCTGGCGGCAAAGCGACACAGAACTCAAGACCGCCGATTTGCCAATGCAAGCTTTCCTTGTATCATTATTTAAAACCTATTTTTTTAAATTTTTTTATTATTGTTATTATTTATTCAACTGTGTGCATGTGCGTGTCTGTGTGTGTGTGTGTGTGTGTCTGTGTATGTGTAGAACCATGGACGAATTCGCAAACCACCATGGACGCCTCCACCTCCTTCTGCCCCGGGATTCACAAGCTCCGCCCTACCAGGACCAGAAGCGCAGGCCGCCCCCGCTTCGCCAGGCGTCTATACGTGGGATCTGGGATCCGAATTCAGGACCTTCCGCCTGCAAGGCAGAGGCTTAACCCCTGAGCCACCTCTCCAGCTCCTTGTATCATTATTTAAATTGATGAAGTTGTCCCAAATGGAACATCAGGTCTTCTAGCTGACCCTCCTTTTATTTTGTCTTAGAATACTTCACGACTCAAGCATGCAGCAGTAGATTAGGAAGTCCTACATCAGGAGGCTTCGCTTGAATTCATTTACAGCAGATGCAAGGCATAAATAAACACAGTGAGTTATTTTTAAAAACTTCTACTGTGGCCCTCCTAGCTTCTGTTTGGGTGATTTTCCTTCCCCACCCTGTGGATGGAGTCAAGGAATCCTGCTTCCACCAGAACAGACCTGCATTGAAATGGAACATGGATGCACGTGGCCCCGCTTGCCAGGCTCCTCTCAGGACAGGCGTGCTTTAGCGACCAGAACAAGCAAGCACATTTTGGGAGCGTTCTTATTTGATTTCCCCGTGCGCGCCTTCATTTATGTAGGTCCCTCCCCCAGCACAAGTGAGTTCTTGATTAATGTCAACTTCAATACAGATCACTGGAGAGTTAGACGTAGATCTGGGTTAGCCTGTATCTTCATGAGCTTCACAGTCTAGTGAATGGAGAAACAGGTTCTAAGCTCCAGGATGAGGATTGTGAAGGGGAAGCCCAGAGCCACCGGAAGAAAGTGGACAGCACCACCCGGCGGGACAGAGAGGACAGAGAGGAAGTGGCACGCGAAGCATGGCACAGTCATGGCTCCGTAGGTAGCACATTCATTAAAATTGGAGCTGTACAGTGGTGAGAAGATTCAGATGCTACAGTCAGTTTCAAGAGAGACCAACTGTGTGGAATAAAGAGATCCCAAGGTGGGGTTCTAGTCTTGGATTCCTACCCACTGTGCAACCAGACAGAGTAAGGAAGTTTCTCTTTTGGAAATCTGCCTTTCAGTTTGACGAGAATCTTTATTCTAAATTGGGGAAGGGTCCCTTTCGGTGTGACAATTTTGTGGCTTGGTAATGTGCCTTCCTCGAGGTCAGGATCATATCTTACTGACATTTGTGCTTACCGGGATTTTAGCGCAAGTCTTGGCTACGGGAATCGTTTGTATTTGTGGAGTATAAAGTTAAATTATGGGGGCTAGGGAGATGGCTCAGGGGCTAAAAGCTTTGCTTTACGAGCAAAAGGGCCTGAATGCAGATACTCAGATTTCATGGGGAAATGCTGGGTAGAAATGGTAGCAGCCTGCAATTTTGGCTTTGGAAAGCAGAGTCTGGGAATCCCCAGAACAGAGCAGTGAGGAGGTAGAGCAATCCAGGGTGATTGCCAAGGTCACCCTTGCGCCTCTACATTCACATACCCATTCACACACTCAAGTAGCCTCTTGTACACATGTCCACAAACACATGTAAACCTCTTCCATGGAACATATGGCATTGGCATACACACACACACGCACACACATACTCACACAAATTATTTATGTCTCTTTGGTTGAGTCAAGATGGAAAATAGTTGAGATCTGTTCAGTCAGGAGTATGTGTGTGTGTGTGTGTGTGTGTGTGTGTGTGTGTGTGTGTGTGTGTGTACAGACGTGCAGTAATCCATTGTTGAATATGGATATTCATATGGAGGTCAGAGGACAATCTTGGGTCTTGGTCTTTACCTTCCTTTCTGGAGGTAGGGCCTCTTGTTTGACATAGGCATATACCAGACACTCTGATCCTCAAGTTTCCAGGGAGTGTCCTGTCTCTGCTTCTCAGCTCTGCATAGGAGGACTGGAATTGCCACTGTGATTACCATATCTGGATTTTTTTTACATGGTTTCAAGGGACTCAAATTCAGGGCTTCCTGGTTACACGACCATCTTTACCCACTGAGCCATTTCCCCAGTCCTATAAGATGTGTTTAGATACTTGCACCTGTCATAGTTGGGCACAGGCATCAACTTGACAGCTGAGGGTTTGAGCTTTGGGCACATTTGTAGAGAATTAGTGGATGAGTCAGGCCCAGAGCAGACCTGCAGGAGATTGTCTGGCTGATGGGGAAGGCCCAGCACATGGTAGGTGGGATTAGGCCCTGGAATAAAATACAGAGAGAGCTGGTTGAGGAAGTTGGCATCCATGTGTGCACTTGGCCAGACATGCTGTTCTGGCAAATAAGGATCGTCCCTCTCTCACCCATTACGTAGAGATGATGTGGCCAGTTCCCTTGGCCCTGGTCTTGGTGCGTGCTCTCCCATCAAGCTGGACTGAGAACTGTAACCTGACTGTCATAAGGAAATAAACCCCTTGTTCTCTTAAGCTGTTTGATGGTCATTTATCAGCAATCATGCAGGCAAAGTGCAACAGCACCTATGAGTATTTTTACACTAAATATAACTTTAGCAGTAACCATGAGTGTTTGGGAAGGCTATGAGCATTGGGCGCTACGTGAAGAGCACTGATGAACTCTCAACACGTATTCCATTGGTAGGAATAACGGTGGCAGTGGATGCATCAGTGGGCAAACCCAAACCCAAACCAGTTTTGACAATCTCAAATCATCTGACTGTGTTGGAACCTGTAGCCCCAAGACTTTCAAGGCAGCAAAGAAGTTTAATGAGAAGAAAAGCAGCCAGTGAGCATATCATACTTGAAAGGAAAAAAAGGAAACTGCCCGAAGAAAGATTTTCATCCTAGCAAGACAAAAGGATCCACGCAAAGACAGCAAGATCTGCAGGGTAGAGCTGTAGCAGCGAGGGTCTGGAGGTCTAGGGCGGCTCACGGCAGAGCCTGGCCACATGTCCCTGGGGCTGAGGACTGGTGTGTGACTTGGATGCTTTTCTAAGGTGTTCCCTGTGCTGGGCTGAGAGGATACATGTCAGCTCACAGCCACCAAAAGCAGTCACGGACGAGAGACTTTTACGTATGAAAATGTGGGCTGTGAGGCAGCAAAGTTAGAGATAAGAAAGAATGTTGTTATTGCTGCTCCCTTCACTTTGTGCTGTAAGAAATAAAAAGACCAAGGTCGTCAACTTCAAGGAGAAAGGTTTCTTTGGCTCAGAGTACCAGAGGATTCAATCCGTGGCTGCTCGGCCCTGTTCCAGTGGACACGGAGGAGAGCAGCTGGCCTCGTGTTGGCCAAGAAGCGGAAAATAAGAATGAGAGCAGGAGAGACCGGGGTTCCCATACCCTCCCGAAGAGCTCATGATCAGTGGCCCAAGTACTCCCACCAGCCTCCATTCCCCCAAAGGTTCAGTATATCCAATAGGACTGCTGACCTGTGCATCAATCAGGACATCCAAGACCTATCTGCATTCTCAAAGTTGCTTCCCAAAAGATAGGGTACAGGATCCAAATTGGTAAGTTTTGAGAACTGCATATGCTTGTGCTCATTTGAGAGATATATAATATGTAATAATATATTATGTTGCAGAATGAAAAAATTGGTTGGTTGAATATCTGGACATTATGACACTGTGTTACTATAATTAATGATGAAATGCAAAAGAGTATCTTCAAATAAAATGGAAAATAAAAAGAACAAACAAACAAAAACAAAGCCAAAAATATTATAATTATATTAAATAATATTACATTATATGTAATATACGTATATTTTGCATCACATAATATATGTAACATTTTTACATTATATCATATAAATTACATATATTATACATAATGCAAACAATATATAGTATACATTATATATTAGCATATCACATATATATAAAATACATATTACAAATAGACTCAGGAAATTATTCTAAACCTCCTCTGTGATTCTGAATGTGATTCTATAAGACAGCTAACCCAAGGAAAGGTTGTTTTCCTGTGAAATGAGGTTGTTCTTGTAGTGCCCATGGGAAGCTTTCAAATAAGGGCATTCTGCACTGGCAACACTTCAGATGTTCCATAGAGGTTCCTGTCTGCACATGAAAATGAGAACAGAAAGCAGGGATAACAAGGCCAGGCGAGTGCTATGGCGGGGCAAATAGAGGAGTGAGTGACAGGACTGAGAGGGTCATGTGCTTGGCAGAGGGATGGACAGTCTTCAAGGAAAGACAGGTAAGCACCCTGGGAGGATGGGGCTGGGGCTCTAGGTTAACACTGGCCCCCAAGGTCGCAGCACGCTTGCCACATGCATGCAAGCCACGCCCGTGCGGCTTCTGCAGTCTTTTCAGGTCATTCTCCCAGCAGCCCCTGGGAGCGGGTTCCATCACAGCGGCCGCTTAACCGAGTGGATGAAAGTCACAACATTCAAGCTGCTCAGTCTGGTCTCTGGCAAGTGGCAGGAGGTGGCTGGTCAGCATCTGCTCAGCCTGAACAGCTCTGCCTCTCTCCTCCCTATGCAAAGTGGCCGGGGCAGGAAACTAGAAGTTCTCAGTGAAGTTAGCTTGTGCTCACGCTGGGAGACCCTCATTTCTATTGAATTGTTGCCCTCTAAAAGCAGGAACTTCTCACTTCACAAATCCAAGGGCACAGGCAACTTGTAACTGTCAGATAGGTTCATATCTTTTCATCAATTTTCTGATCCATGGTAGAAGAGGTACCCTCTGCTAATCTGTGCCATTTGGTCGTGACAGTTAGGGAAGGGACTTCTGGGTCTCCTCCTGTGTCAGTACTTAACATTTGTACCTAACACGTGCTTGCCTACATGCTGGATTTAGTGACAATGTCTATTGCAAGACACTGTATTGGGGGCTGGCCTGGGGAGATGGATCACGGGTTCTTAAAGCCTTCGCCACGTGCAAGCAGAAGGACCTGAGTTCAGAGCTCAGATCCCACTTTAAAAACACCAGACAGAGGTAGCAATGGCCTGCACTTCCAGACCTGGAAAATGGAGGAGCCTGGGAAACCAAAACAATGCAAAAATGAGGTAAAGCAATCTAGGATGATTGACAGTCAATCTTGGGCTACCACAATGACGCACATTCAAATACCTTCTTGTATACATCCCCTTCCACACTCCCAAAGTAAAAACCAAACCAAAACAACAACAAACTGCATTGTACTTTTACTTTCTTCTCCCCAGGGTGGGCTGACTGTGGTGGAGATCAAGACACCTGATGGACAGGTACTGGATGGCTCCCTCCCCTCCCTTCCTCCCTCCCTCCCTTCCTCCCCTCCCCTCCCTTCCTCCCCTCCCTCCCTTCCTCAGTGTTGCACATTCTCAAGACAAAGGCACAGAGAAGAGGAGACAGAAAGGGAGAAAAAATGAATAAGGACATTAACTATTATGGCAGAATCAATTAGCTCAGGGACATAAGAGGGCCAGGTCACTGTAATGGTGGCCAGAGCTGTGCTCTCTCTCTCTCTCTCTTTCTCTCTCTCTCTCTCTCTCCCTTTCTTCTTTCTCCTTTCTCTAATTTTAGAATTCAGGCTCTTTCTGAATTTCCTGCCTCGATGTCTCCTCTCTGCCTTTTTTTTTTTTTTTTTTTTTGCTGCCTCCTCGATGTTCAGGACGTTAGTCCTGCAACACTAAAGTTGCCCTCATGTCTCATACATAATTCAGGTGGCCCTGTGGGACCAGTCTGAGTTTGAGACAGATGTCTGAATTAATACTGTTTTTCTCGCCTGACCTTTGTCCTCTCCACTTAGGTCTCCACCAGGATTCCAAGAAGACAAAGCATGAGGCATTCCAGCATTTTCTGTTTCCCAGACAAATTGAGATGCTCTGCCATCATCGTTTTGACCCAGATGAAACCGAGGCGTGGACAAGTGAGTCCACCTGCCAGAGCCACTGGCCATCAGGACAGACTCTGGCTCTCACCCCGCCTCTCGCCTGCAGCCCCACCTCTTCTCAAAATGACTTGCACTTCCTGTGATCAGAGAGCTCTTGCTCCCAAGGTTTCTGAGAAAATGACAAAGCTTCACTGCAAGATGCTAGAACATGGTTTTGTAGATGCAGGAAGGAGAGGGGAGGAGAAGGGAAGCCAGAGCCGAAGCAGAGCTGTCCCTGGCAAACTGTATTGAGGCAAACTTGAAACAGAATCTCTCAGATCCCAGCAGGGCCACAGTGGGTATAGCAGTTCACCTGCACGGTTGCTAATAAATCACCATCAAACAGCTTGAGGGAACAACGGGTCCATTCTCTTATAATTGTCCAGTTACAGTTCTCAGTCCAGCTTGACAGGAGAGCTCACACCAATTTCAGGGCCAAGGGAACTGGCCACACCATCTCTACATAATGGCGGGAGAGGGATGATCCTTACTTGCCAGACCAGCATGTCTGGCCAAGTGTATTTTATTCCAGAGCCTAGTCCCACTCGCCATAGGCCGAGTCTTCCCCATCAGCTAGCCAATCTCCTGCAGGTTTGCTCTGGGCTTAACAACTATTTTTCTACAAATGTGCACAGAATTCAAATCCTCAACAATCGAGTTGACAACTGTGCCTAACTATGATAGTGGATAAGAATTATTTGTGTGTACGGGAGCAGTGAAGCAGGGGCAGCACTAAAAGGTCATGAAGCTGGGTGTGGACAGAGCCCAGAGGGACCTTGGCAGCCCGTGGGCGTGTCCAGGCACTGATGCAGGCATCTCTGTTAGAGGATGACTATGCATGGATTCTAGTGAGCACTATGGGCAGTGAACAAGAAGAGGTAGTAGGTCCACTGCAAGATAACTGGACAGTCTCTGGACAGATGAGGGGAGGGCACCCCAAGAGACGACCCTAGACACTCAAGAATGTAAAAGCTTTTTGAGGATTCCTTGTGTCTAATAATAGCAGGGTCTGAGGAAGTGCAGAGAGAGGGCGGCTGGGAAAGGAAGCATCGGTGGCAGGGCACATCAGCCAGTGGGCTGCCATGGTGAGGTGAAAGCATGACAGTTTTGGAATTTCAAAGGAGATGGACTCTGGCTCTGAGAATGTGAGAGAACCTACATTTGGGCTGAAGAAACACAGTCCACTTAAAGTAATATGACCATGAGGTAGTCAGCAAGGGAGAAGGGGCAAAAATCCTTCCATCCTACCCTTAGGCCTTCTGAGAATTCCCCCATAGATGGTACAAGTTGCCTGGTGGGCAGATACTGCCCGTGGCCATCAAAACCTGCTCTTTCCCTAGGAAGTGTGGTTTGTTTCTTTGGTGCATGGGAAGTAGTCTGACCACTCCCATGGACCAAAGTGATCATGGGACAGATGCCATCTTTGGACCTGAGCTCTTCCCAGGGCAGGAAGGACATCTAGACTCTGTTTACCCAAGGTAACAAGGAATGTAGACGTCACCTCTGCTGCCCTCCAGCATCTGCCCTCAGATTTGAACATTTATTTGGGAAATTACTGTATGTTATCCTTGGTGGCCATCTCATTGTAAAAATCCCTTTTTTCCCATGTATCCCATGATCTCTTCCTTTGGCTGTGTCATGAAATGCTGGCCATTGTTTGTCGTTCATCCAGTCATTCATTCATTCATTCATTTATTCAGATGCAGTTGATTTTTAAATCAGTCTGCAAGAATGAGGTGGCAATTATTGCCCCAAACTCATGTCCAGTGTGAGAAGCAATCGACATGAACAGAAGAAAGAAGGGGTGCACGGAATCACTGGTGGGTGAAGGAAGCTGAGTTCACAGACCCCTGCAAGAAGGGCCTGCTGTTCTTAACAAGGCTTTCAGAGGAAGGGGATCTATGTGAATTTTCATTCTGGACTTCTCAAGCATGTGAATTTAGTTGTCTGAGGAATGTGGTTGGATATTTAGTGACGGTCTGAGCAAACATCTTCCCATTCAGCTGTGCTCGGGGTCACACTGGTTCTCGGCATCCTCCTCATCATGGATGCTCCAGATTGAAACCGCAACAAACAGACATCACGTACTAACCAAGAGTAACTAATTAAATCCCTGGATAAACTGCATGCTATTTATTGCTCAATTATAGTAATTATTTCATCTGTGTTTGTAGCACAATTATCTCTTCTTTCTCGGCATGGTTGCTGGTTTCTCCTTTACCCACGCTATGTGTAGGATGGTCCATTTTTTTCTGTGTCACTCCATCTCCTTTGGGGGAAATTGACAATGTGTTAAACTACAAAGACCCATGGACCAAGACTCAATGTCTTGGAACCCCACGTCACCTTATATGTGAAAAAAAGAGTCCTGGGAGGCAGAAGCATTTAACAGGGGGTCTTGGGTTTCTAGCATTCTGCTCATATGAAGATTCTGTGGCAATGTGATCCCCCACAAAGGACGCATTTTTCTATTGCACATACTAAGTACTTGGTAAGCAGACATCTGAGGGGGGATCCTAAGAAATCCATTTCTTCATCAGGTACAAGATGGCTGCTTCTGAGCCCTCTATGTCTGCTGGCTACTTTACTGCTATATGCGGACTGGCTGGACAGGAACACTTACAGAGGAGGACGCGAGATGGCAGAGGTAAGAGGAGCTTACTTTCCTTCAGTTTTCATGTCTAAATTTAGAGAACTGGCTGGTGCCTGGTGGCAGCTCCTCTGGATTTCTATCTCAAAAGAGGCAGAGCCACATGGGAAGAGAAAACAAGACATTGTTGACAAGGAGACCAACGTGTCACATGACCTCTGACTGTGCTTGAGCCTGGACAAAGTGTCTATGCTAGGTGCCTCAGTTTCCTTTTCAGAAAACAGACCCCTGCTGCTGGCTTCCTGAGGAGATGTTAGTCCTGAGTGCAAAATTCACAGCCTGGTCCGTGCAACCGCACATCTGCAGAGGGGCCTGGGTGCGCAGCCCCTGCGAAAGCAGAGGTCTTGCTGGGTAAATGTGATTTTCAACCAGAAGAGAAAACAAAAGAGACTATGGTGAATTGAAAGAATCCGAGGATAATATTGAAAGGGGATGTTGAGTGGGAATACCCAGTTTTAGTAGAAATGAAATGATGATCACATCATAATGACTTCTGCTGCTATGGTCCTCATTTCATCCCCACCCCGTCCCCAGCCATCCTGTGAAAGTGCTACTTCTGCCCTCCTGTGCAGAGGGGGAAACCGCAGTTCAAGTACACAGCTGGGTGGCTGCAGCTGCAGCTGCTGCTCTACTCTCCTGATAATTTTACCAGAGTGCGTGACCACCAAGATGACGTCATCCTCCCCAGCTCTGGGGTCTTCCTTCATCCAGCTACCAGCTACTGTGTGGATGTGAGAACTTCACAAATTCAGGGCAAAGGTGAACATTTTACTTAATAACTGGTGCCCTGGGAAAGGGGACTCCAGGGGGTACAAGCGCAGAGCTGGGCTGGAGGAAGGGGCTCACCTCCCCTCATATTTTTTTGAGCATTAATCACATTATCGATATTACGCTTTCATGTAGGTATGAGATTCAGCCTCCCAAAAAAATAGCAAATAGAAAAGGAACATATGAGTGAATGAAGCCAATGCTCTAACCTGTAGATGCTATTCTGGAGGGGGTCACATTCTGTAGTGAGAGGAAATGGCTTCTAGGTAGTGGCCAGTCAGGCCGATGGAAAGGCATGACTAGCTGCCTTGCAGCTCATGGTGTCCCCACTGATCAGATGGTCTTTGGCGCTGGGGAAGTTGGAGGACGTCCCTAAATGTAAAACATGCCACAGCAAATTATGACAACCTTAAACCCAGGCACCGCGGCATGTGTGCGGTTCAAAGCGAGCACATCTGCTAGTAAACATGTGGGGGAAAATTGGGCCTATAATCCGGGCCATTGTGAGCGCGGCTGCTGCTTGCCGACAACTGCTCTTAATTACCATGGGATGCTTTTCTTTTCATCCTCAGGAAATGGACTGAATGGATTTCAAAAGACAGGCAATCCGTGATGCGAGTAGAACCCTCTCTTTTTGTGCAGATGTAGGAGGTTCAGGAGGAGGCTGATTCTCTGAAGTGGGATGCTGATTAGAAAGAGGAATATGGTAAATTTGATATATGTGCATGCTGGTGTATGATGCATGAGCGCGTGTATCTGTGTGTGTGTGTGTGTGTGTGTGTGTGTGTGAGAGAGAGAGAGAGAGAGAGAGAGAGAGAAACAAGAAAGCGGGTCCCCCTTAAACCCCCCTCCAGAAGCACTGCACGTGGGGAATCAACAGTTCCCTGTCTGGTTTTCCTTGCAAATGGAGATAAAAGAAGCTCAGCAGTTGATATGGTATAATGTTGACAGTATGCCAGAGGGTGGTACCTCCCAAGTGTGTGTCCCATCCCATGAGACACTCTAAGAGAAGAGGGTTTCATGGCACTGAAGTTTGAGGAAAAAAAAGTCACTCCGTTGAAAGACTCAACAGACTGTTGGAAGGCCTTGTAAACAAAGACATTAATGTAATAGTGTATATAGTTACTGCACTTCCTACTTTCTCATTCTGTTTGGTCAAGACACATTCAGCGCACTCTGGGTAATGTCTTGTAGTATTCATATCACCATTCGTTCCTGGAATCAATACTCTTGGAAGTTTGAGCCTGCCTTTGAAAGTAACTTGCCTTATGGTACTAGGGAAGAATCTTGGCCTCTTTTCTCAGCTGGTAAATGAAGATGGTGCTTTTATCTTGATTTACCCAGAGGGAGGCTACTGCTGCTCTCATGGTTGCAAATAACATATGAATTGCTGTGGTCAAATGTTTATTTGCCTCTCATCTCCAAGGTGACAGTATTAGAAGGTAGGGGCCGTTAGCCGAAGGTGATTATATTAGGAAAGTAGGCCTCATCCTCAGTATTAATGACTTTACAAAAGGAGCTCAAAGAGGCCTCTGCGAAGTCTTTTCCATCATGTAAGGACACATCTAAAAGCAGAAATCCCCCCTCATTAAGCAACTGAGCCTACTAGAGCCTTGATTTGGGTTTTTTAGCTTATGTGAAAAATAAATGTGTGTTGTTGAAAAATTATTCAGTTGAAGACATTTGGTTATAGTGGCCCAACTCAACTGAGGCATCAATATCACGGGCTAGTGCACTTCTTCATAGCTGTGTGGCCCCCAGGAAACCATGATTTCGTTAGCAAGTGAGAGAATGTTCCTTTTACTGTCACCAGTACTTAATGCTTGCAGACATGATAGTGTTCTAGTCCCTTACACCCTTCCTGTCTTTATGAAATGTAGGTAATTGGAAATGCATTATAGGATTGCCATAAAACTGAAGGAAATAGGAGCTAACAATATCCTTACAGGAAGACTGATAAGGAATAAAGCCCGTGATAAACAATTAGACATGATGGCAAACTTCTGGATTTTTCTCCCCATTCTGGCAAAAAACAAAAACAAAAAACAACGAACAAGCAAGCAAGCAAGCAAACAAACAAAACCAACTTTTCCCACCAGTGGGAAGTTTAAATTTCTACCTACCAAGAAGGTTAAATCTTCTGCCAATGGCTGGATAGAAGGAGCCAAACTTCAGAGTGGCCAAGATCCTCGACTCAATGCAGGCAAACCTGTGGGACACGTGCTGGTACTGACCAATTGTGTTAATTTATAAATAACCTGATTCCTGATGGAAGTCTGTAGAGTATATAAATTTCCAACCTAGGAAGGGAGACAATGGGGCTTCCTGCATGGAACCCCTTCCTTGTGTTCTGAGGCACCTGGCTTGTTTTCTTGCTGACTGTGAGCTGAGTTCTTTGGATTGAAGAAAATCTCTTGGTAAGTAGAGCATTCTGCACCTGCAGTCTTCTAACTTTTGACTCTTTAATGTGCTGAGAAAACAAACCTGATCATGAATTCATTTCAAGACCCTGATTTGGGTAACAAAATGACATACCAAATATAAGCATGGATTCATGTAAATAAATAATAAAAATATAGTTGGTTTAATTTGCCTCCTCATGATTTTCAAAAATGTGGTATTTAAACAGCACAGACAGTGAGCTCATGTGAAATTAGACCTTGAGAGTTTTAGTAACTTCCAGCAAGAATAGCAACAGGAACAGTGTTATTAAAAAAAAAAACAGTTCTATTTCCTCTTTCTACTTCCTGGATATTACTTATTTTATCAGCCCAGAAGTTGGGCTACTGAGACACAGGGTTATATAATGGGAAAGGCCACAGCTGGAACCAGGCTTGTTGAATCTTATGCCCACAATCTTAAACTTGCTCTACAGCTCTGCCTTATGATACTTAAAGGGATTACAATTTATTTCCCCAGTTCAACATTTTCTACTCTTGCCTTTATTTGATGATATGGAGTTACCCATGCTGGGAATGCCGGTACCCAAGAGGCAGGAAGCCAGGCAAACTACCTGCTCTTTCTTCATGAATATTGATGGCTCCGGGAGAAGTGACTGCTAACAGTTCCTATCCCCCATCATAAATCCTCATGCTTAGGCTTTTCTGGCCACAGACAGCTGCAGATTGCATTGGGCGAGGAAAAAAAAAGTCAGAGCTCAGGAAAAATTCTTTGAGGCTGCATAATCAGATTATGATAATTTCTTCAAATCCCATTTCCAAAAGCCAACATTGATCATTAGGTTGTGTACTTTCTAATTATTTCATGAGAGTTATTCCATGCAGGAATGATAAAAGATTCTAGCTGGAGAAGGCTTCCAAATGCAGTGTGTGCACAGCTAGATACATGGCTGTGGTACAGGGGTCTCATTTGCTTTGGGGGCTACTTGAGACAGTTTTCTGAAAATGTCAAAGTAGGGGGAAAATTTTTATAAATTTGATACTAATAATGGACTTTAATTTCTCTAAGCTACTCTCTGCAGTAAAAACAAATATGTCAAATGGTTAGTAAGTTTTTACAGACAGACATTGGAGAAAGAGGAATAGAAAATTCAAAATATTCTCCTTCAATATTTTCAAACAGAACAACCAAGAGTTAAGACCGAATCATGGGAATCATAGAGAGACATTCTTGTCAGTCTCTGCACCCTGCTAGTGTCCAAATCTTTTTCTTCTTGTTCCAGGTACTCTTAACATTACTGATATGAATACGGGACCGAGCAATTTAGGGGATGAAGGGGTTTTATTAAGACCTGTAGTTCCTGATTATGGTTCATACCAACATTAGGAGCCAAGGGAACTGATCATAACCATGATCACAGAAAGAGCTGAGAGAGAGAGAGAGAGAGAGAGAGAGAGAGAGAGAGAGAGAGAGAGAGAGGTATACTTCCTTATTTGCCAGTCTGCTAAATCCTGAAGCAGCTTTCTCCATGTTTTCACCTGCCTAGCGAATGGTCCCATCCGTTGCTGTCTGGGTCGTCTTACATCAGTCAGATAGTCTCCCACCGGCTTGCTCCCGATTTCACAGATGCGTTCAAAGGCTTAACCTTTGACTGTCAAGTTAGCGTGTGTAGCTAACTGACACACTTCTTTCTCTGATTCATGGAGCTACCTTCCACTTGTGGTCTCTAGTCACAGATTTAAGAGCACTTTGGGACAAGCATTCTCCTCACCTCGTGGAAACTAAATGGTCCCAAATTTTCTAATAGATGCTTTCCAAATCTCTCTTCTTAGCCCCTGCATCATCCTGCATCGGCTGAGGCATTATTCTACTTCTGTTGATCCAGCAGAACGTCTTCATCTGGGGTCTCATGCTGAAGCTCAGGATGGCCTGAACCCATGGTGTGACCCAGATGGCCTAAACTCCCAGCAATCTGCCTGCTTCCTTCTGAATTCTGGAAATTCCGGCATGAGCCACCAGGCCTGGCTCTCAATTTTTTTTTTGAAGTTGAAAAAACATCAAAATAAAAATGGGCTGGAGAGATGGTTCAGGGCTTAAAGTTTTTGCCTTTCAATCAGAGTTTGGATCAAAGATCCCACATAAAAATGCCATAGAGGTATGGAGGCCAAGCCCGGGAAACGCTAGCACAAAGCAATGATACACACACACACACACACACACACACACACGAAGTACTTCAGAGTCATATGAATTTCAGATTTCATTGTACATAAGTAAAATGATTCAGAACCCAGCCACATTCACTTTCATATCACGAACAGTTGTTTTTGTACTCTGGTGACTGAGTTAAGTAACTGGAACACAGAACATGTACCTTGTGGGTCCACAGGATATTCTGGTCTCTGACAGATTAAAATTGAAAGATTCATCCTTTAGAACTGTGACGTAGCCTCCTCACTTCTCCAGGTCTTCAGACCTTCCAGAACATTCTTCATACTACTGCTACATAGTGTTTTTCCTCTGGAACTAACATGGTACCCTTAAGCATTTTGCCCCCAAGTCTTATTTAAGAGATTCAGTTTGGTTTTAAAAAAACATTCTGTCTTAAAGGGAGACTCATGGGGATCAGAAGTTCCTGAAGCTAACAAGATTCAGGACTCCGCCCCTTAGTAAGGTGAAGGAAAGCAGCAAGTGATTGCTGGGGAGGATACTGTCCAACCAGACAAACAAGTGGGACTGCATAGAGAGCTCCAGGGTATAGCGTCTTCAAGTCTCACTTTGTAGTAAACGCTTTGGTGATATAAGCGGCCTTTAAGTAGATATAGATTTATGCTAGTAACCCTCACCCCTACTTCTGAAGTAAACCCAATAAAGTCATTGGTTTGTCAAGCTATATCTTGGTGCAATCGTCACTTTAGCTGAATCTTTATCCAGGATATTTGTGCATCGTTTCACCAGAAAAAGTTTCACACAACATCTTACTATGATTTACCCAGCTTCCAACTATAATGCCATCGATTCCATGTTTAAGACCCCTGAGTGAAGGTTGGACAGGTAACTCAGGTATTGAGTTTGATGCCCAGAATTGGGGGCGGATATGGGGAACAAAAGAAATAAATCCTTGAAGGACTTTTCTGCTCAGGATTAGAAAGCACTGTTACAAGACATTTTATATTTTAATGCCAGCTGGCTTCTATCTCAGCTAACACGCTCCCTGCCACATACCAACAGCCTAGAATGTAGTCAAACAGATTGGCCATTTCCTATCTATTATTATTTTCCATAATCACATGACTGATGTCTACTTTCAAGAAACACTGAGCTCCTGAGTACATCTCCCAGAAAAATGTCCTGCTCCCATCCCCACAAAAAAGTGGTCTGTGCCCAAGACTTCATTTCCTATCTGTTTTTTGTTCATTCTCCTACAGTGCAAAGTATAAAATTCTTAACTTGCATTTTAAGATGAAACTGAATTGTCTAGATTGTAACCGTCATTAATGAAATGTTCCTTTATCTCCTTGATAACCTGCAATCCAAATCATAAGACATCCTTCAGTGGTTTCATTCCAAGATGGACATTCTCTAACCATCCCAATATTCCTAGCCCAGGAACAGTCATATTTGCATCTAGAATGCCTACAAGGAATAGAGATAATAGATAAGCCATATAGTTCATCAACGACGTACTCTATACATAGAAGCGTTTCTTTCAAATTTTCAGTGAATATTGCATTTCTCCCTAATTTTAATAACGTCATTTCTTTTATCTAAATAAGTCATTACTATTGAGAAAATTAGATAAAGATTCAGTGCTGAGGGTGGGGGAGATGGTTCAGTGGGTAAAGTTCTTGCTCTGTAAGCCTGACGACCTGGGTTTGAATTCAGAATCCATTTAATAGTCGGACACAGTAGCATAGGAAATATAATTCTCCACACAACTGAGGGAAGTGGAACAAGGCAATTCCAGCAGCTTCGGGACCAGTTATCTTGGTTTACACAGCAGTGTAATGGTGAGGAGTGATTCCCCGGGTTGCCCTCTACTTCAGCATGTATGTTGTGGCAGGCGCATCCCCACACTCACACATGTGAAAAAGTACACATGCAATACACATGCAAAGTTCAGTGCCAAGATAACACTGATTACTGATTCTATGATATTAGTCAGCTAACACCATTTTATTTCTTTCTCATTTAGAGTGGAAATTACAAAATGGGCTGATCTTGTCATCAAATAAGTTACTAAAGCGTTCTTGGAGACAATCGCCTCTGTGTTAAAATTGTTCAATGCCAACGGAGACTCCTCCTCTTCTTCTTTTCTCCCCATCCACCTCTCTGTCATTTCACTTTCTCCTGTGAAGGTGGAATGAAATGGGTTCACTGGGTATTCTCCATATAATAGATGTTTTTGCCCAAGTCTTGGTTGTAGCTATAACTGTAAGAGATCAGTCAGGATGCTGTTTTATACACCAGGGGAAATAGGAGCTGCCAGCTGAGCGCGCAGTGGTGGCTAGACCCTAGTGATCTAATGTTCAGCTCCGAGCTATTTTGGAAGTTAAACGTCTGAGTGCCTAACTAATTGATCTAGTCCAGACTGAAATGGTTTATTTGCTTTCGGATTTTCAAGCCAGAAAAGTTCACAAAATCAAAATCTGCTTCTGGGGACCCATCGCTCCGTCACTTCAGTTAGTAGCAAGCTGTGAGGATGTAAGTGTCTAGGGCTCCAGGAACATGCATGGATGTGTCTTACCATCACACTTCAGAGAGAGAGAGAGAGAGTTAGCAGTAAGTGCTCCATTAAAAAACACAGACATGTGAAAGAACTGCTCCACCCAGCATTGGACATGCTAACGAAGCTTTAAGAAACACCTACCCAGCCATTATAGCTAAGCATAACCAGTACTATACGACTGAAGAGACACACTCACACATGATGCAAATAAAATGATAGCATTCAATATGTGCCAGGACACACTATAAAATTCAAGAATTCTTTTAATAGGATGGTGAGCTTTTTGACTTTTTAATTTTACTGTCCAAATTTTCCATGGTACTGCTGCATTACTCATAGGATTAAAATTTTTAGAAGTGAGCCTTCAATGTGCCCTGGGCTTTCAAACTCTGTCACAGTTACCTCTGATGCTGAATAGTGGAAGCAAAAGATATAGAAAGGTTGCTGATTCAAAGACAACTACAGAGTATTTGAGGGAACTGCAAAAAGTTGTATTACAAGTATACAATTACGCATTGGGTAGCGTTGCAAAAATTGTCAAATTATATGCAGGCAAGTTACAGGAAAGAAGAATTTATCATAGAACCTGAAGGTTGAAAGTAACTTAAATGTCATATAACCCCATCTTCTGCCTTCTCTGGGATCCTCGTCAAATGTTAAGAAACAATGTTCTCTCTGCAATGAGAGTGCCTCCTGGAAGCAGCTCGAGGAACTCAAGAGAGATGACATACAGTGGAAATCCTGGGGACAAAAGCTGGACGATACAGTGAAGGGAAATGCACCTATCAGTGGGTGGCCCGAAGAGAGGCAACTTGGTATGCCATAGAGGCCTGAACCCCCACAAGAGTAGACAAGGCAGAAAGAACCCTGGGGTCCATAGAAACAGACAGGCAGGAGGGCTGGATGAACTGATGAAGGGAAGGGAGGAAAATGGGAGGGAGAGGGGATGGAGGGGATGGAGGGAAGCAGGGATAAGTACTCAATATGCTTGTAAAACTAGAAAAAAAAAAGAAAAGTGCTCTTCTGATTACATAATCAGAATAATAGTTATCTTTTTTGGGTTTTTGGCTGGTTTATGGAATAATTATTTAAAAGTTAAGTTCAAAAAACTATACCCAGTGACAGGAAAACACCAGGCAAGTCACATGTTTTACATGTTTCTCCATGTTCCATTTTAGTTTGAGTTTGGTGCTGCTTCCCTTCTAAACGTGCTAAACTTCTGGCGCACATGTGTAAAGCTTCTGTGAAATTTATCTGAAATAACAAAATTTCATCATAATACATGAAACTTTTTTAAAGAAAAGGCTGCTTCTGAATTGAAACTGTAAGCATATACATTTAAAACTATAGGCATATGTATATGAAACTATTTATATATGTAAATTGGATACTTAACCTGCATGAACAGCATCGATAGGGAAAGGTTTTCATATATACATCTGTTACCTGACTAATTTACTAATTTATGAATTTTATTATGTTATATATAGTATTCTATATTTTGATGTATAATCACTTATTTGTGTGATCTCTTCTTAGCTCCTGCATCTTTCTGGAACTTTGGCTAGGGAACTATGGGATATGTAGTGAAGGATTTCCCTTTGTTTACAAAGCATAAGATATATTTCACCACAACACAGAGGTGCTATGCCTCAGAAGAGCAGAGATGAGTTTGGAGGTCAAACTAGATTGAAATAATAAAGTAAAATTACTGCACTAAAATATATATTCATACATAAGAGCATGAAGTCAAAAAGCAGGATGATATTAACCCATTGAAAGAAAGATGGCTATGAGCTTTGATAACTTTTCATTTTTATGTATCCACTATTGGCATACAATAGTATTTCCATGTAGGGACTCTAATTAATTTTGATACATTAATGATTGGCTTATGGTATAATTATTTAAAGTTAAGTTCAAAAAGCTATACCTAACTCTACCCACAACCAATGTAAAATTACACACTGGAATTACTTAATCAAAATTTCTGAGACAAACAGACAGCTTCTTAAAGATGAGGATATAGTTGAGTCTATAAATTAAACATTGATATTACAGGTTTCACATACTCACATACATTCAGATTACAGAACCACAGGCATGCATGTGCACATCCTCTCAACAAACACAAATTATGAATATGTTTTAATTAAATTATTCATAGTCATTCAGCATTCATTAAACAACTACAATATTTCAGGTTCTCTGCAAAGTACTGACTGCAGGGTTGAAATGAGACTCTATTGAAAGAGCTCACAGATACCAGGAAACCTCAAATGCAAACAACTACCGTTTGAAACAGAATATCTACATTTGCTTGGGAAAATCAAGGGATGCTTTACTGAGTGGGTAATATTTTAAGTACAAACTTGAAGGTCAAATGTATGTGTGCTTGGCATGTAAAGTACAGGTCTACAGTTGTGAAGAGAATTTGAGTAGAGTGACCTTGGCAGAAGTATAGATGTATTACAGGAAATTTTCAGACCACCAGTGGTTTAGTCTGAAAGGAGTAACTTTCAAGTTTAAAAATGAAAAAATTGGCAGAAGGGAGGGATAGAGGATAGGAGTCAGACTACTAAATGGTCCTAATGATTGCTACTGAAATTATAAATGAATAAAACTGTCATTGCTTTATGAACACAATGAGGCCAGTGTTAGGTATGAGGGTAAAAGATATTTGGTGAGCTGTGTGGTGGAGATACTGGAAATCTCTGATGATTCTGTTGAAGATCTTGGTGAAGCCACAAGGTTTAGAGAAGTGCCCTACAGAAGAAAGAGTGAGGATCAAGGAAGTGGGTGTGAACTTGTAGAAATTGGATTGGGTTTATGTTTCCTTAGATAAGGAACGCTAGGGAAATGTACACTTGAAGGCTTCCAAGGTTTTTGACTTGCAAAAAAGATTCATCAAATTATATAGAAGAGGCAGATGTAATGGGAAGGGGAATGAGGATTTCAGGTTTGGGGGAAAAGTTGAGCTTAAGGTTCACATAGAGAAGCCACTTTGAAATATTCAGTGACCCACTAATAACACAGAGACAGATTTGGGACTTACCAGTCCTTAAGTAGTAGCTGGGGTCATGAAGTAACTGACATTTTGGAGTAAGGGAATTGTAAGAACAAATGAAGATAGACAACAGAATCCTCAAAATCACCCACACTCAAAAAGCAGGACAGAGTAAAAACCTACAAAAGAGATGGAGAAAAACACAGACAATCCTAGAGAAGGTGTTGGGGAGAACATGCCATGGTATTTAAGAGTTAAAACAGTGTTAAGAAGGAGGACATTATTGGGGGTGGGGAGATGGTGCCAGGAATCTAAAATTCCTGACCTAGTATCAGTTTCCATCCACTTATGTGCTGGAATAGTGATGATCTAGAAGTTATTCACTCTAAATTTAAAATGATTAGCTGTAGAATTAGGGGGGGTCTTTAGAGAAACCCAACCCATGGGATATGCATGTGTATATGTCTATCTATATCTCTCTTTCTTTCTGTCTCTCTGTATCTAAATCTCCATGTCTATCTCTCTCTTCCTTTTTTTCTCTCTCCCCTCTCTCTCTGTGTGCATTGTGTATATGTAAGGAATGAACTCATTAAATACAGAGCTGCAGTCCAGAAACCAGGCAGAGCTGAGACTTCATATTAAGCCAAAAGGTAGGAAACAGACATGTTCCAGCTCAGAGAAATCAGACCTGCTGCCTCCCATCTTACACAGTTTTTGTTCCATTCAGCTCTTCAGTTAAGGCCTACCTATCTGTTTTACTTAGTCAATGAACATTAAAGTGAAATGTTAGTTGCATTCTGAAACACCTTCTCATACATTCACAAAATATTTGATCAAATATGTAGGTGATACATACCTTGGACAAATAACCCATAAGGTAATTTATGACAAGGAGCATTGTGATAATTGCTTATATGTTATCTCCATAGGATTGTAAGACCATCCAGTCTTCCTGTTTCTCCTGAAGCTAGATACAAGCTCAGTAAACACTTATTGACCCACCTAAGCAGCCAGGTACCTTCGTGCAGGGCATTACCAGCTCTGAGCATGCTTGCACCTAGATAGAGTCATATATGATGGTGAGAGGCACAAGTCCTATCAGTGATGTTGCTTTCTGTGCAGCTGCATTTTAAAGCAAGGAAAACAGGGGTTGGAGAGGTGGCTCAGGGGTTAAACCTCTGCCTTGCAGGCGGAAGGTCCTGAGTTCGGATTCTAGACTTCACGTATAGACGCGGGTCAGAAGCGGGGGCGGCCTGCGTTTCTGGTCCTGGTAGGGCGGAGCCTGTGAATCCCAGGGCAGAGTAAGCGAGGAGGTGGAGGCGGTCCATGGTGGTTCTCGAATTCGCCCGTGTCCATGGTGGTTCTACACACACACACTCATACACATACACACGCACACATACATGCACACACGTGCACACACGCATACACGCACAATTGAATAAATAATAAATAACAATTAAAAAAATTTAAAGGAAGGAAAACAATGCTTTGGGGTACAGTGACAAATTCCAAGCAGGATTCTCCCTGGGAAGACTTGCTTCGTGTTGAACAAATGTGTAGTTAGGATGCTCCTGAGAGGTGGAGAGCAGGCAGCGATGAATACATCAAAACTCACTCAGACAAACACCTGGAAAAGGGGCCGATCTGCTAAGTGAACAGCTGTTTCATGGCGTGATGATGAAATCGCAAGGCAGTTCTGGATGCAGGGAAAAGCCTGTTCACAGAAGAACACATTCAGAGAGACAGGATGCAATCTGGGAGGCGGTGTGTGCATAAGCAAGATAAGGAGGAGAAGCAAGGTCTGGAAAACAGGGCTTGCTCAGCTTGTGCTCAAACACAGCCAGCAGCGCCAACAGAACATACGTCAGTTTCTAGGCAGATTGGCGCTGAGGAGGCCGAATCTTATTCATAGGTGAGAATCCTTTGCTCTGCTTTATTTCCCAGGTGTAGAGAAGCCACATTCGGTGCTCTTACCTGACATATGAAAATGTCCAGGTTTGACACTTTGTTTTGTACAGCTAGCAAGCAGCAGACCTGGGTCAGGAACCTGTGTTCCATGGACAACAAGTCAAGCATGACCGAACTGCAATTAGCGGTAGCTCCCTTAAGCAGAGAGAGGTTTGCTGCACACAAAGCAGGCAGGCAGGAGAAGAGGCGAAGGTGCTTCCTGCGACTCCCCAGAATCCACCTAATCCCCACATCCCAAATCGAGGCTTGGAAATCCTGGAGGCAAGAACGTTTAACTGACAAGTAGCAGGCAACTGTTTTTGTTTATTATGTAACATTAACCACAGCTCTGTTGGTTTCTCAGTAGTATCCCCAGTCCCATGTTTTTCTGATGTGAATACAAAGGAAAAATCTTAGTCCAGATTCATGATGAGAGCTACTATCACCAGATCCATGAAATGCATGCCCTGGGAATTCTGATCATGTTTTGCTGAGGAGCCACTTAGCGTGGGGAACAGCTTCAGGTTATTGAGCGCTCTTAGGGAAATATCAAGGACAAATGAAGCCATTGAGGGTGGACAGGCACTTTCTAAATGTACACGTAGATTAGTTCAATGAAGTGTCATAATAGCTGTTAGGAGGTCCCGATTATTATTATCCTATTTTTCAGATTAGAAAACAGACTAAGGAAGTTATAGAAAAAGGTGGAGAAAAATTCAGTAATTCAGTCTATATTCTTGGTGAGGGAATTTAAAGCCCTCCATGACTTCTTCAAAATCTTATTGTTGTTCGTTCTCTCTCTCTCTCTCTCTCTCTCTCTCTCTCTCTCTCTCTCTCTCTCTCTCTCTTTCTCTCTCCCTTTCTCTCTCTCCCTCTCTATACAAGAGGACACCTGAGTATATGTATCTGTGGAGGCCCAAGAGTGACCACGGGAGTCATCCTGGATTGTTCTGCCTTCTTAGTGTTTGCTCTAGTGGTTCCCAGGCTCCACCTTCCTGAGTTGGAAGTGCCGGCTGGCGTCATTTCCATCCAGCAATTTTACATGGAATCTGGGGATCTGAACTCAGGACCTTGTGCTTGTGATGCAAAGGCTCTAACCACAGAACCATCTACTCAGCTTTTTACAATTACTGTTGTGCCTCGCTGTACTTAGTAACAGTGTCCTGCTTCCATGGTATCTGTCACCTCCTTGCTTTCCTACTATATACTCAACTGTGCAGCTATGAGCCTTTGCTTTCCCTGTCCCATCACTTATTCTTTAATAAAATCTACAGAATAGAAACTCACATCAGTTAACTATCTTGCCCCAGAAGATTCAGGTAAGTACTGAAGAGTCAGCTTGTGGAATTACAAGCAAAAGGACACAAGTTTGAATCCCTTCTTCCCACCAGAAGAGCCCAGCAGAGATGGAGACAGCTTGCAGCTCCAGCACTGGAAAGTGGGGCCTGGAAAACCTCAGAGCAGAGCAAAAGGAAGTAGAGCAATCCAGGATCATCCCTAATGTTACTACTCTTGGGCCTCCACAGACACACATACAGTGCTCTCTTATATACACATACACATGTATGTCCTTGCAAAAAGAAAATTAGTTAGCATCTGAATATAGGGCCATTTGAAAAAATAGTATCATATATCCCTTGTACAAAATGGCTTTTGCAATGACATCCTCATTTAAGCCCATCATGTACGCTGACCATATTCATCCCCCATTTCTATTTGTCTTTTCCTCCCTCTTTTCCATCTAAAAATCGTGCAATCTTTGCCTTCCCGAGTCTGGATTATGTCTCGGAGTATGATACTCTCCAGTTCTCTTCATTTGCAGACCCTTTTCATGTCACACTGTAGCATCTCATGCAAAGCCATGAAGGTTGGTGGAGATTCGGATTGTGGTGACTTCTCTAGTGGTGGTGCATAGTGTGTTTGACCACTATCCCGGACACAGTGGGACGTACCCTCAGGTAGGAGAATGGTCTGGTGCTTGTTTAAGCAATGCGATGTTGGCCTCTGCTTTGGAGAAAGAGACGGCAGAAAATCCAGATCTGCTTTGGTGACTGAGGATGAGTCAGAAGCTGGGGGCAGCTGCATCGTAAAGACACTGGAGGACCACCTGTTCGCTGTGGGGAGATCCGCAAGTTCATGTCTTTGCTGTGAGAATTTGGAATAATGCTGCAGAGTCCTGAATTTGCTACCTACTTTTGTCAGTGACTAACTATTGTGACCGTCTCTGTAGCTGCTCCCGTCCCCGAGTGTCATAGGTTCATCTATTCATGATTATTTTGTGGCTCTCTTCCCAGGCTAGGTATCAGATCCTTCTGCACTCTTTCATCTTAGAGGAAAGCTTTACCGCCACTCACAGAAGCACTTGAAGCTACTGAAGCCAGAGTTCTCACAGCCTACTCCATTTCCTCCTAATTCTCATTTCACTGAGAAGATGCCTGAACTCTAGGGCCGCAGAGGTGGTTCTCATCTTTCTGTGTCAAGGTGAGCTGTTAAGAACCTGGAGCAGGTCCTTGGCTCCACATGTCCTTTGGATCTGATGCTCCTTTCTCTGGGTTCCCACGTCTTGCTTTTGCAGCTTGCCATCTGATTTAGTGCTTGCTTTAACAGCTTCATACTATGTGTGAGTCTTATTTCCCCCTGGTCATGAACAGTCCTGGCTAATATCCCTATTGTGCAATCTAAGTTCACTAATAAAGGTGATGTTTAACTCTCTTGCAGTTATTAACTACATTATGCATCTTACATTCTTCATTATGTCTGTAAAAATATTTGTTAATTATAAAATTTGATAGGATAGAGGAAATGTTTAAATTCTCTTCCCTCTCTTTATCAGAGTGTATTGAGGAAGGTCATGATGAAGGGTGTGCTATACTGCCTATGGATGCCTCTACCATGCCTTGCTTGCCTGGGCCTTAATATAGATTTGTGATGAATTAATCTGTGAACTTTTGTGTTCCTATGTTTTATTTTTATTTATTGAGGGAGGGAGAGAAAAGGAGAAAGAGGGGGGAGGAAGAAGTACATGCATATATGCTATGGTCACAGGTGGAGGTCAGAGGTCAGTTCTCTCCTGACTTCTAACTTCTTCTATCCCAGGGACTGCAGTTACTGAACTCAAATCACCAGGTTTGTGAGTCACACCTGCTAAGCCATCTTCCTGTCCCCCAATCTCTCTGTTCTTTATGTGAATTCAGAACTTGACACACAGTAGGTATTTGATAAACATCGAGTTAATATGCAATTAGTACACAATATACCAATTATATATGTTGCCTGGAAAATTTGTATTTCAACACTAAATTGAACAGCCCAAAGTTTAGGCTTGCAAATCCTACAGGGATGACACTCTTCTGAAGGAAGAGGATGTCTAACTATTTAGAACGGCCTGTCTAATACTCAGAGTTTATGTTCTTTTGCTTTTTCTTGTTACTCCTTCTTTTTTTTGAGAACTATGGGATGGGACATAATCATTTCATTCAGTTTACTTAAAAGTATGACAGAAATGGGGCTGGAGAGTTGGCTCAAGGGTTAAACCTCTGCCTCACAAACAGGAGATCCTGAGTTTGGATCCAGGTTCCTACATTAAAATGCCAGGCAGTAATGGCAGTGCCTGTATTTCTGGTTCTAGAAGGCAGAGCCTACAGAACATCAGATTAAAGAAAAGAGAAGGTAGAATCTTGGGCTGGCCTCCATAGGCACATGCGATGCTATCTGATACACACAGACACACACACACACACACACACACACACAAATTAAAATTGAAGAAGTTAAATTCAAAATTTAAAACATATGACAGAAATGGCTTTGGAATATGAAATTTCAAGCACTTTCTTGAATTTCTGGTTTGTTGAAGTTCAGATATAACTAGTTAGCATCCGATGTGCTAAACTTGCACACATGTAACTTATGTGAAAGAATGCACACAAAACATGAAGAACTTTTTTCACTACTGCTATTATTTCTGCCTTCACTACTAAACTCTTTCCTGGCTTATCGGCGCCCCTTTGGGTAGGTAGGTTTAGTATGATGGGGAATCTTTGTTCACCACTGGGATGAGCCAAGTAGTAATGTCTGTCTAGCTCTTTTGGGAAAAATTGAAGGACGTCAAAAAGAACAGCAAGTCAAACAGTGGGGTCTTCTGAGCCTGGGCGTTGGAACTGACCGTAAGTACCCAACATGAAGCTATTTGCACTGGCAGTTCTGAGAACTATGTGAGCTTCTGCCCCATGCTTCCCACCCTATTTGTTTCATAATATATATATTTAAAGGATCTTACTTTTCTCCAGTTGCTCTTCCAGAGACACATTTATAGCATTCAGTGACTATATAAAAAAACAGGATATCCATTTTGCTCTCTCTTTTGGAACAAAAGGAAAAGAGCAGTGTGTGTGTAAGAGAGAAAGAACTCGGAGCCATCAAAGGTTGAAGAATGAAGAACCTCAAGTGGCCAGTTGTCCCCTGTGGCCCTGTTCCTGTTTGAAAGTGCCTACTCAGAAACCATGTGCTGCACATAATTCCCCATGGACAGATTAAAGAGCTGAACCTTCAAACAGAAAATCCTGGTTCTCAGCTGTTCTAATCTTGAGCATCCCAGTGAAGGGCCCATAAAGGTGGGGATGCCCCCAGAACTGATTCATTCCAGATGGCCACAAAATGTACCCCTCCCCATGGCATGGATGGCTTACCCCGCCCCTCACCTCCCAATCCAGCTGCAGCATTATAGGGGCCCCTCCGCCCATGTGACACTCTCCTCAGGGAGATTTAGGAAACCTTCCCCTTGCAGAAGGTATGGGACATCTGGAATTAAAGAGGTGTAGTCTTTTAATCACTGCTCAATCTTCTGCAGGGACAAATGAGAGCGCGGGTAGCTTCCAGCTGCCTGAATGGATTCAGTTAAATAATGTAATCTATTTGTACACAAATGCAGAATAAATGTCACTGAAGTTCCTTAGTGTGCAGTTATAATGAGTTATCCCTTCCTCTAGGTGATTAGGACTGTTTAGTTGTCTTTTTTTTCCCAGAAGCATATCAAGCCTCATGATTACCAATGAGCCAGAGATGACCCAAATTAGCTTCCCACAGCTACTGACCTCTGCAGCCATCTCCAACCCTTCCCTTTGGGGGATCTGAGTTACTTTTAAGCAAGAGGTTTGTAGCAGAATTTTCTCGTTCCCTTTCAAATGTAGTATTCTAATACAGGTTCCACACATCCAACTTCCACAGAGCTGACAGGGAAATTCACCCAGAATTTTAAGTGGAACAAGATCTTAGAAAGCACTTCGTATAGACATTATTTTACCAACACTTTACATTGACATGCTAGAGTCTGATATCCAAGTCCTTGTTACTTATTTGAAGACAAAGCCCGTCTTAGTCCTTCTAGGATGCTATACAAGATCCCACCAACTGAATGACTTAAAAATAATTCTCTTAGTTCCGGGAAAAGTTGGGAAGTGTGAGGTGAAAGGATTGGCACCTTTAGTGTCTGGTGCCTATGGAGAATACTTGGTGGTCATGTCTTTACATGGGAAGAGAAGCAAGCTGGCTCTCACAATAGTCCTAATCCCATGAATGAAAACTCCACCTTCAAAAAATAATCATCTCTCTCCAAAGCACCATGTTGCAGTTGACCTGCATAGTTGCTGATAAATCAAATGGCTTAAGGGAACAAGGGATTTATTGTCTCTTGCAATTACTGGTTACAGTTCTTAGTCCAGCTTGATGAGAGAGCATGCACCAACATAAGGATCAAGGGAACTGGCTATACCATCACCACATAACAACTGAGAGAGGGACGATCCTTACTTGCCAGACCAGCATGTCTGGCCCAGTATACACAAGGATGCCAACTTTCTCAATCAGCAATTGGTATTTTACTCCAGGGCCTAGTCCCACCCACCATGAGTTGGACCTTCTCCATCAGTTAGACAATCTCTTGTAGGTTAACTCAACTATTAATTCTCTACAAATGTGCCCAGAGCTCAAATTCTCAATTGTCAAGTTGACACCTGTGCTTCACTATGACACACCGCCTCCTAATTCCATCACTATCCATGTTTGGATTTCAATAAATGAAATGTGGAGGGTACAAAGTAGTCAGAGCATATTACAAATTTTCTTATCTTTCAAACTGAAAATAAAATTACTGTGGGAGTGCGACAATGTCATAGATTAAAGGAACATGGTCTTTGGGAGCAAGACAACCCAGTTCCAGTCCACACCAGATCAGATATGCTCCATGGTATCTCAATTTCCCTATCAAGAAAATGCAAATCCTGTCTGCTTTTCCAGGGATTGCCTATGCTCAGGCAGATATTTTGCTAGAATTTACTTTGCTTGAACATTTGTGACTTTTTATTTTAGTTGACAGTTTCATTTCTTTTTTTTTTAAAGTGGAAGCTTCTTTTTAATTTTTAAAAAATTTTTAAAATTTATTTATTATGTATTCAATTATGCGTGTATGTGTCTGTGTGTATGTATGTGTGTGTGTGCAGAACCACGGACGAATCAGGAACCACCATGGACGCCTCCATCTCCTGTTTACTCTGCCCGGGGATTCACAGGCTTCGCCCTACCAGGACCAGAAGCGCAGGCCACCCCCGCTTCTGCCCGGCGTCTATACGTGGGGTCTAAGATCCGAACTCAGGACCTTCCGCCTGCAAGGCAGAGGCTTAACCCCTGAGCCACCTCTCCAGCCCCAACAGTTTCATTTCTTTTTTTTTTTTTTTTTTTTTTTTTTTTTTTTTTTTTTTTTTTTTATTAAAAATTTAATTATACATTTTAAAATTTTTTACCAGTTCCCTCCCTCCCCCCTCCCCTTCCCCCAGTGTCTCCCCCCCAATTCCCAGAGAGTCCTTTATTGTGTGCGCCTAACTCTCCACTGGGTCCTCCTCTCCGATGACATATAAGGACCCAGTGGCATTTCCATAAGCCCTTTCTCTTGTTCCCCTTAATCATAAGATTACTACTATGGCTGTCAATCCCTTGCCTCCAGGGGTCTCGGTGCCCTTAACAGATGCTAGACTTTATGAGGGCAACAGTGCGCTGGACATTGCGCAGGGCATGCAAAGTTCCATTATGATTGCTTTGGCCCCAACTATTGTTGAGAATCTTGCAAATCGTTGCTCCTCCCATCCTTTTGCTCTTACAATCTTACCGCCCCCTCTTCCGCAAATGTCCCTGAGCTCCAGGATGGGGAGAGATTAGGCTGTCCTAGTTCTATGTGATTGATATAGAGTCTCTGAAGTTCTGGATTGTGGTTTGTTGATTTTCTTTTGCAGTTTTTCTGCTCCTGCAATTCCCTTCACTCCATTCTGCTGGGCACTGTATGTCACCCCCTGGCCAGAGACAAAAAGCTGTTAAACTGGAGTCTTGTTGTAATAGCACATTCAAGGGTAGATGTAATAAGAGTAGGAAACCTCACTGAGGGCGGGGTCCATTACCCATTTGCACAATGATTACTTTTTATCTGCTAGACTATATGCCCTCCCCTTCTGGTGAGATCAGGAAAGAACGTCTGTGAACTTAACCAGGTTTCTCATTACTTACTTGCAGACCTTGATGGAGGCTTATTTTCTCTGCTGTAACATGGTCTCCTCTCTCCTTGTTTCTGGTGTGGCCCTCCTAACCCATCTCTCTTGTTCATAATCCTTGCAATTACTGTGTTACATAGGTTTACTTTTGAGTGTCCCAATGTGGGCTGGGCGAGTTTGGTACTAGGAGCCACCTATTAGGGAGTACATACGGCGCTTAATTTTCTGGGTTTGGGATACTTCACTTAATATAATTCTTTCTAATGACATCCATTTCCCAGCAAATTCCAGTAATTCATCATTTTTGATGGCTGAGTAGTACTCCATTGTATAGATGTACCACAGTTTCCGTATCCACTCGTCAACTGTTGGACATTTAGGTTGATTCCATGACTTTGCTATTGTAAACAGTGCTGCTATGAACATGGTCGAGCTTGTGCTATCGAGGCGAACCTCTGCTGCTTGGGGGGTTATTCCCAAAAGTGGGATAGCAGGGTCATATGGCATTTCAATCTTTAATTTCTTTAAGAATCTCCAGACGGCTCGCCAGAGTGGCTGTATGAGCCTGCATTCCCACCAACAATGTAGGAGAGTTCCCCTCTCCCCACATCCTCTCCAGCATTTGTCGTTGTTTGTACTGTGGATTTTTGCCATCCTGACCGGGGTGAGATGATATCTCAGGGAAGTTTTGATTTGCATTTCCCTGATGGCGAAGGAAGTGGAGCATTTTTTAAGATAATTGTTAGACATTTTAATTTCATCCCTGGTAAAGTTTCTTTGAAGTTCCAGGGCCCATTTTTTAATTGGGCCAGTGTTTTCCTTGGAGTTTAATTTTCTAAGTTCTTTGTGCACTCTGGACAGTAGAGCTCTGTCAGATATGTGGTTAGTGAAGATTTTCTCCCATTCTGTGGGTTGCCTTTGAGCTCGTGCGACAATCTCTTTATCTGAACAGAAGCTCTTTAATTTCACAAGATCCCAACTGTTGAGAGTTGGTAGCAGTGACTGTGCCATTGGATGTCTGTTTAGGAAGTGTTGGCCTAGCCCAATCAGCTCGAGGGAGTTCCCTATCCTTTCAACTATGGCTTTTAAAGTCTCTGGCCTGATATCAAGGTCCTTGATCCATTTGGAATTAAGTCTTGTACATGGTGACAAGTACGGGTCCAGCTTTAATCTTCTGCATGTGGAGATCCAGTTTTGCCAACACCATTTGTTGAAGATGCTGTTCTTTTTCCATTGGATTCTTTGGGCCCCTTTGTCAAAGACCAAGTGGCTGTAACTTTGTGGGCTTATATCTGGGTCTTCAATCCTTATCCATTGATCTGTGTGTCTATTTTGGAGCCAGTACCAGGCTGTCTTTATAACTATGGATTTGTAGTATAGACTTAGGTTTGGTATGGTAATACCTCCAGCTGTGTTTTTGTTACTCAGGATTGTTTTTGCTATCCTGGGTCTTTTGTGCCTCCATATGAACTTTGAGATTGTTTGGTCAACTTCTTTGAAGAATTGCTTTGGGATTTTGATTGGTATAGCATTGAATCTGTATATTGCCTTTGGTAGGATGGTCATTTTTACAATGTTGATTCTGCCAATCCAGGAACAAGGGAGGTCTTTCCACCTTCTGGTGTCTTCTGCAATTTCTTTCTTTAGGGTTTTAAAGTTTTCATTGTAAAGGTCTTTTACCTCCTTAGTTAGGTTTATACCAAGGTATTTCATTTTTTTAGGGGTTATAGTACATGGCATGGTTTCTCTCAAGGCTTTTTCACTTCTTTCATTCTGGGCATATAGGAAGGCCTCTGATTTTTGCACATTTATTTTGTATCCTGCCACCCTGCTGAACTTCTCAATTAGTTCCAGGAGCTTCCTGGTGGAGTTTTTGGGATCACTCAGGTATAAGATCATGTCATCTGCAAATAGAGATAGCTTGACTTCTTCCTTGCCAATTTGAATCCCTCTTATGTCCCTTTCTTGTCTTATGGCTTCGGCTAAGACTTCAAGTACAATATTGAATAGAAGTGGTGAGAGTGGACAGCCTTGTCTTGTTCCTGATCGAAGTGGGAATGCTTCCAATTGTTCCCCATTGAGCATAATCCTTGCTGTGGGCTTGTTGTATACAGCTTTTATTATATTGATAAAAGTTCCTTCCATTCCTACTGTCTCTAGCGTTTTGATCATAAAAGGCTGTTGGATCTTGTCAAAAGCTTTTTCTGCATCTATCGAGAGTATCATGTGATCTTGGACTTTGGACTGGTTTACATGATGAATTACATTTATTGATTTGCGTATGTTGAACCAACCTTGTGTGCCGGGGATGAAGCCTACTTGGTCCCCATGAATGATCTTTTTAATATGTTTTTGAATCCGATTTGCTAAGACTTTGTTGAGAATCTTTGCATCTGTGTTCATCAGGGAGATCGGCCTATAGTTTTCTTTTTAAGTGAATCTTTATTAGGTTTTGGGATTAAAACGATATTAGCTTCATAGAAGGAATTTGGTAGTGTTCCTTCCTTTGCTATTTGATGGAACAGTTTAAGGAGTATTGGTGTTATTAACTCCTTAAATGTCTTGTAGAACTCTGTGCTGAATCCATCTGGTCCAGGACATTTTTTGGTGGGAAGATTCGAGATTACTTCCTCAATTTCCTTATATGTTATAGGACTATTTAAGTAATTCACAACTTCCTGATTCAATTTAGGTAAGTTGTGTTTACTTAGAAATTCATCCATCTCTTTTGTGTTGTCAAACTTCACAGAGTATAAGTTTTTGAAATATGATGTTATAATTCTCTGGATTTCTTGGGTATCCGTAGTGATAACTCCATGTTCATTTCTAATTTTGTTAATTTGGGTTTTCTCTCTCTTGCTTTTGGTTAGTTTAGCTAGGGGTGTATCAATCTTGTTGATTTTTTCAAAGAACCAGCTTTTCGATTTGTTGATTTTTTCTATCGTTTTCTTAGTCTCGATTTCAGATATTTCTCCCCTTATTTTGCTAATCTCTTCTCTTCTACTGCTTTTGGGATCAGATTGCTCTAGTTTCTCTAAAGCTTTAAGCTGCATTGTTAAGTTGTTTATTTCTGATGTTTCCATTTTTTTGATGTGGGCATTAAGAGCTATGAACTTACCTCTTAGAACAGCTTTCATTGTGTCCCAGAGATTTTGGTAAGTTGTATTTTCGTTATCATTCACTTTCAGGAAATCTTGAATTTCCTTTTAATTTCTTCCTGAATCCAGTTCTCATTCAGCATCATAGTGTTAAGTTTCCAGGAGTTAGTGTATTTTCTCTTGTTTGATGTGTTGTGGATGTCCAGCTTTAGGCCGTGGTGGTCTGATAGGGCACAGGTTAGAATTTCAACTTTCTTGTACATGTGTAGATTCATTTTGTGGCCCAATATGTGATCTATTTTGGAGAAAGTTCCGTGTGCTGCTGAGAAAAATGTGTATTCTTTGGTGCGTGGGTGAAAAGTTCGATAGAGATCTGTGAGGTCCATTTCTTTCAGGGTTTGATTAAGTTCCAAAGTGTCTCTGTTAAGCTTTTGACCTGTTGATCTATCCCATGTAGAGAGGGCGGTGTTGAAGTCCCCAAGAATTATCGTTTGGGGGTTGATTTCTTGCTTTAGACGCTGTAGGGTTTTCTTAATGAATGTGGAGGGGCCCGTATTGGGTGCATATATGTTCAGTATTGTGAAGTCTTCCTGGTGAATTGTACCTCTGACTAAAATGTAGTATCCATCCGTGTCTCTTATAATTTTTTTTGGTTTGAAATCCACTTTGTCTGATAGCATAATGGCTACCCCTGCCTGTTTTCTGCTTCCATTTGCTTGTAGAATTGTTGACCAGCCTTTTATTTTTAGAGCGTGCCTATCTTTTGTGGTGAGATGGGTTTCCTGCAGGCAGCAGATTGATGGATTGTGATTTTTAATCCAAGTTTGTAATCTGTGTCTCTTGATCGGTGAATTAAGTCCATTAACATTTAGTGTTATAATGGAGAAACTATTGTTAATTCCAGACATTTATTATGTTTAGTAGCTTTTATAAGTATATTGCTTCGCTTTTAATGGTGTTATATTTGCCTTCTGTTCTCCTGGATATGCCTGTTTTTTTCTTCACGCTTGAGTATCATTTCTAGCAGTTTTTGAAGGCCTGGTTTGGTGGCCATGTATCCCTTAAAGTTGTCTTTGTGCTGGAAAATTTTTCTTTCTCCCTCGATCATGACTGATAGTTTTGCAGGGTAAATCAGCCTGGGTTGACATTTTTGCTCATTCAATACTTGAAGTATGTCTCTCCAAGCTCTTCTTGCTTTTACTGTTTCGACTGAGAAGTCATTTGTTATTTTAATAGGTTTGCCTTTAAAAGTGACTTGTTTTTTCTCCCTTGAAGCTCTCAGCACCAGTTCTTTATCTTGAATGTGGAGTGTTTTAACTATTATTTGCCGCGGTGTGCTTCTAGTTTGGTCGTATCTGTTTGGGGTGCGGAATGCCTCTTGTATATGAATGGGCCTCTCTTTCTTTAGATGAGGAAAGTTTTCCTTGATGATCGTTTGAAAAATTTCCTCAGGGGTGGTATTTTGAGATTCTTGCTCCGGTATTCCATGAATACGCATGTTAGGCTTCTTCAGGGTGTCCCATATCTCTTGGATATTTCTCTCAAGTATCTTTTTGGCTTTAACAACCTCTTCCATTGAGCTGGCTAGTACTCCCACTTTATCTTCAAGGTCTGAAATTCTGTTTTCTGCTTCATTAGTTCTGTTGATAAGACTCTCTGTGGCGTTCTGGGTTGAAGATAACTTGTCTTTTAGCTCAGTTTTAAACTCTGCTTGAGTTTGTTTTAACTGTTCTATGCCACTTTTTGTTTCTTGCACTGTTTTTCTCAACTCCTCCAGATGTCTGTTGTGTTCCTCTTCAAAGCGATTGATTCGATTATGTAATTCCTCCCGGATTTCCTCTTTCATAGTATTGAACATGGTAATGATCATATTTTGAAAGTCGTTATCCTGGGTCAGGCTTTCTTGGCCTTTTTCCGCGGGTTTGTTCTTTTTGGAGTCTAACATTATGGGATTAATTTCTTCAGTGGGAGATTTGTTTACTTGAGTGTTGCTTCTCATGGATTTGCACTTTGACTTTGGCATTGTCATTTTAACTCTTAAGATCTCTCAATTTCACTAAACTGAATTATTTGGCCTGGGGTACTGGTGGGCGGGGCCTGAACGGGGACTTACCTAGGGAGCGGGGTGAGGCCCGGGTGGACCGCGTGCGTGTCCCGACTGGCGGAGCGGGGTGGGGCGAAAAGGGAGGATGGGCGCAGGGGGAGGTGCTCCTCGTTCCCTGGGCCCCCGCGCGGCTCCGGCTGGATGGCGGGAGTCGGAGCCGGGTCCCCGTGGGCTGACCTGGGGTCCTAGAGCGCGCGTTGAGGCCCGGCTGGATCTCGCCTACGCGTCCCGACCGGCGGAGCGGGGGTGGGGCGAAAGAGGGAGGCTGCGCGCGTCAGCGTGGAGCTATTTAACCCAAGGGCAGCTGGGGCGGGGCCCGGGCGCAGGGGGAGGTGCTCCTCGTTCCCTGGGCCCCCGCGCGGCTCCGGCTGGATGGCGGGAGTCGGAGCCGGGTCCCCGTGGGCTGACCTGGGGTCCTAGAGCGCGCGTTGAGGCCCGGCTGGATCTCGCCTACGCGTCCCGACCGGCGGAGGGGGGGTGGGGCGAAAGAGGGAGGCTGCGCGCGTCGGCGTGGAGCTATTTAACCCGAGGGCAGCTGGGGCGGGGCCCGGGCGCAGGGGGAGGTGCTCCTCGTTCCCTGGGCCCCCGCGCGGCTCCGGCTGGATGGCGGGAGTCGGAGCCGGGTCCCCGTGGGCTGACCTGGGGTCCTAGAGCGCGCGTTGAGGCCCGGCTGGATCTCGCCTACGCGTCCCGACCGGCGGAGGGGGGGTGGGGCGACCAGTTTCATTTCTTGATCTCAATAAATCTTCTTGAGAACCTTTTCCAGTTTGTAAGTCACTTAATTTGGAAAAGTTACTAAAAGATGAAAGTTAAGGTAAGAATGATCTTGCATATTATCTCCTCCAAAGAGGGGAATCCTTAGAGAAAGGAGGCATAGTTAAGTCACCAAGTCAACAAAATGAGATTTTTTTTTGCCTTCGGCCAGTGAATGTTTGTCTCCTTGTCCTGGTTAGATAATTGTGCAAAAAGTCATCTTATCACCTTGTACAAAACTGATACACCTCTGTAGCTACTCTTGGTTTCCAAGGGAAAAAGCAATCATTGTGTGCTATTTGAATGTCTTCATAAATACAATTTATAGCTATGATACTGATCAGTCCTACACAGTTTTAAAAGATCAATAGTGCCATGTTCATTAGTTTTAAATTGAATAGCTCTCAAACCCTGGTTAGAAGGTGGTGGCTATTTTTAATGATTTTTTTTGCCAATTGGCATCAAAATTTTATTCTGTGTCACTGGGTAATTTTCTTAGTTATTGAGTGGCTTTTTATTCCTTCATCAGACCATGAAGGTCAGGAACAGGACCTGCAAGCACAGTTATGGCTCCATCCTGCACTCGAAGAGGGACTCTCTGGTAGCTTCTGAGAAATAATTGCTTTTACTTAAGCCCTAGGAGGATGGGGAGCTGACATCCATGTGGGAGATATTAAAATACTACACTGAAGGGGTAGGCCTGGATTCTAATCCTAGAAATATCACTTGCTTATTGATTTGGAGGTTCAGAAGACACTCAGTGTGGCAGCTCTGCAATTTGAGTGGCTCCTGGTCCTACTTCTCAAGATGCATAATCCTTATACAGTAGGGTCTCTGCAAGTTGGGTGTTTGAACCGTAAGATTTGCATTTAACCAAACCAATGAGGAGAAATTGACATTCCTCAGATTGTTGAGCTAAATCTTCCGAAGACTTGCTGGCTTTCATGTTTGCTGTTAGAGGTGATAATCACAAAGTCACAAGTCTGAGGACTTTAAAACTGTCATGATCTGAGGAAGTCTACATAGTAATGTGACCAGGCACATGGGAGACCTCAAACTGTCCCAGCTGGTGGTCTACATCACCTGTCAGCTATGTGATAAAAGTCACTTTGTCTCTTTCATTCATCCATACAACACCAAGGGAACTGGTCACACCATATTTACATAGTGACTGAGAAAGGGACAATCCTTACTTGCCAGACCAGCATGATTGGTCCAGTATACCAAGGATGCCTTCTTTCTCAACCTGTTCCCTCCATTTATTCACTAATCACACCCTTCATGAGCTGCACCTTCCCCATCAATCAGTCTCCTGAAGGTTTACTCTGGGCTTAACTCTACTACTAATTCTCTGCATATATGCTTAAGCTTAATCCCACAACCATTAAGGTGACACCCGTATCTAATTACAACATCCATAAAGCACATCAAATATTAAAGACCTCAATTGGCCTCTGATCAATGTTACTTTTACCTTGTTAGACTCTAGACCTGGTACTTCAGCTACTACAGGCCATTTGTTACTGTATCTAGCAGCTGGACACCACAACTTAATGAATTTGTTTTCCCTTTTCTCTTCCTGTTTCTCTGTCATGAATACTGTATGATCAGGCAAAATGTCACCTTTTCTATAAAACTGTTCCACTTACCTATGCCCAACCACCACCTACACCTCCCTAGTAATTCCTTTCTATTTCCACAAGTATGTAAAGGCAGACTTGTTGCCAGATCAAGAGCCGTGAATGAGCTGCAAATGCCTTCCAAGGTCTGATCAAAACACATCCTTATATCTCCTTGGCATATGGCTTAGTCTAAGAGGGTTTATTTTACACAATGATTATTATCTTAACTTAAAATCTATATCTATATATTTATATATGTATATAGTTACATACATATGAGTATACATATATACATACATATATATATAAATACATATTTCCTATATATATCACATGGCAAATATTAAATACTGAAAATGTTTTAAGTCTAGATATTTTATTTGGGTCATTTCTGAATCCTTAAAATCGTGCATATAAGCCAAACATTGAATCTCCATATTGTAGGTGAGGAGCTAATCTAACAGTTTTTGTAGGTTGACCCTGGGCATCCACACTCAGGCCATGCAAACCTAGAGCCTGTCCACGATGTTCAGCATCCTTAGACTTTAATATTGTGTCTCCAGCTGGGTTTACAGCACCTTGCTGAGCACAAATATGCAATAAATATTTGCTGAATAAACAACTAAGCTAATGTATGAGGGAGCACATAGCTCACTTCAAATGCATGAGTACCACCTCAAAGTATAATACAGGTAAGGCAAAAAGTTATTGTTTCACCAAACCACTGCTCAAATCAAAGTATAGTCACATGAGTTTCTTGCTCTTCATTTACACCAGCGGGTAGAGAGTTTGGCTGTCAGAGCAGTTTGCCTCAGGAAGAGCTTCTTGCTTGCCTCTGTAAATCTGTCTGTCTCCCCCCCCTCTGTACGTGTGTGTCAATGTGTGTACATGCCTGTATGTGTGACTTTGTATGTGCATGCATGTGAGTGTGAATACAAATGGGGGCTAGAGGAGAGTCTCAGGTATCATTCCTCACTTGCCATCTACCTTTTTTTTTTTTTTTTTGAGACAAGATCTCTCATAGACTTAGAACTAACCAAGTAAACTGACTGGTTAGTGATCTCCTGGGATCCACCTGTCTCTGCTTCCCCAACACTGGGAGGCACATGCTCAATGCTCAGCTTATGCTGGCTCTGAAGCTGTAGTAGTATTTCCGCCTCTGCTTCCACCTCCTAATGCTGTGATTATAGACGCCATCCACCATACTGTTTCGACTCTAACAGGGCACAGCTGATGGTCTCTGCTAATTGGTGATGACTATGCTTTCAGAAAATGTGGAATGAAATAATGTTGATGGAAATTAGTCCCTTGTGCATATATGTCACTTTCTCTATTCACACTACTGGATATCATATCCTGGTTGTAGTGAACGTGCTATAATAAACATGAAAAGGCAAACAGCTCTCTGATATGCTATTGATTTCATTTCTTTGGGATAGGTATCTCAACATGGGGTAACTGAATCCTAAATACATGTATTTTCAGTTTGTTTTTAAGAAATCCATGTACTATCCTTAATGCCTGTATTAATTTACATTCCTACCAATAGTCTATAAAATGTTCTTTTCTTTATGATAGATATACACAGTGTAGAATATTATCCATCCATAAAAAGATTGAAATTTAATCATTTGCAGTAAAATAAATGGCACAAGAAGACATTATGTTAAGTGAAATAAACTTGATACTGAAAGGCAAATCCCCAGGTTTTTATTCATATGTGGAACACAAGTAACATAATAATAATGATCACTAGTGTCTAGGAGAGTAAGGGGAGAAGGGATACAGACAGCTTAGGTAATGGATACTAAAGCAGTCAGATTGGGGAATAAATTCTGGTGTTCGATATCATACATTAGGATGACTGTTGATTGTATGTTTGTGAAGATTGTATGTTTTGTGACTCCCAACACAAAGAAATAATGTGTACTGAAGTATGAATCACCCTGATTTGATTATTATATTTTATATATACATATGTGGACATACATATGTGTATACATATTGAATTATCACAAATTGAATTATGCCCCAATAAATATGCATGGTTTATCATGTGTCAAAAATAAAAGTGTCAACAATATTGCCTGTGACTGACTAAGATAAAACAGTGTCAATTGTCTATCAGAAGATGAAACAGTCTAAGGTGTGGTGGTAGAAATACCATTTTTTTAAAGGAGGAAGTAAAAAAGTCAAAGAAATGGGAAGAAGATCATCAAGGAAGCTAGCAACTGTCCAGTACCTATAATTACTTTTCCCTCTCTGCGTGGGGAAAAATGCATGGTCTTTATCATGTTTGCATACAGACTCTGCTATACAATGCCCACTGTGTAGCCCTGACCAAGACAATCACAATCGCAACACTGGCAATGAAGTGTGATTGTTAAATTTATTTAGCTGTCTGAATTGTGACAACCAGGTTCCTGTTCATCTCTTTTGCTTTGTTCTTATGTTTTAGGAGAATTCTTTATAGTAGATCTAAGGATGCTCGTTCTTACACAAGAGACTATCAGTTTAGAGACACAGGGTGATGTGATCAGAATTGTGAGGCCAGACAGAGATGAGATCAATTCAGTCAATCGTCATTTTGACGAAGCGATGTCTGTTTAACCCCCAGACATCGGAACCCATGGGGCTCCATCCTTGACTACTGGCTCAAAATCATTAAGGAAAGAGATTTGGTCCATTCTGTTGTTGAACTGATTCCTTGTTTGGTCCATTTCTGGAGATGAGGGGGAGTGCTTGAAGCCGCATTTGGAAGGAAAATGAATGAGACGGGAGAGTTGAAGCAGACCTGCCATATAAACATTATGAAGACAGCACAGGCTGGCACCCCAGGGGTGTCAATGTATAATTAGCCCCCACAATGCCCCTTGAGCTTCCAACCGCAGGGCAGAGCTAGCTGACACTTTTGCGGCTCTTCCAAAACCGTGAAGGTGTGTGAGTAACACAAACATATCTCTCATGTGTTGGATCTGGCCAAAGTAGGTCTGGCAGGGACAATAAAGAGGACTGGGTACTGCAATTCTCCAGACCTGAGGCCACCTTGAGGATTCCCTGTGGTCTTGGCACCCAGATACCTCTCTACACTGCGCTCCCATTTCTCTCCCTTCCCTTCCCCCTCTCCCTTCACCTGAAGTCGCTGATGGGTATTGTACCCTTTTGACTTCTCGTTTCCTTGGTAACTTTATTGTTATTGGCATTCTTTATGATCTCTCGCATGGCCTTTTCCTCTAAGAAAATTCATGTGCATTTAATCTAGTTTGGGTTTGCTTCTTAGAGGACCCAGACTTACCAGTGGGGCGTGTCTCAGAGGATTGTCTCACAGTTCTGACAGTGATGTTTTTAGGTACCGTGGGATACAATCATAATGGTTATTAAAAGAGCAATTGTACAAGATGTAAACATGTCTGAGGTACTTTGCACCAGGCCCTGATTATTCCTGATGGTAGCTCAGTAGAGTGTCATCTTCAGCACCGTAATCCACATAGACTATCTGCAGTTTAGGGGCTGACAGATCCTCTTGGAGTTCACAGGATGATGTGGTGGAGGGTCTCATGACTCTTACTACTTTCAGATAATGAGGTTTCTAAGCAACATGCCTTACTGCTCATGTCAGTATCACGGTCACATGAGAACAGGTACTTGGCAGTCTAGGTTCACATAGATGATTTCTGAGAAAAGATAGGCGTCCAGTGTAGACGCTTACACTCATGCTCAACTGTGCTTGGCTGAATTTGATTGAACATGAGTAAATAAGGAAGAGATTTAAGATAATTTGCCCAATGTCTATAATAACGTAGGAACCATGTAAATTTGAATGCATGTTGCAGGCTTTCAACTTGAAAAATACCATGTTTGTTTTTCACAAGAAAAACTGATACACAACATAGGAAAAGAAGAATAAACTTGAGATGCTGGCAATACCAGACTCTAAAAGCAGAAGGTTTGGTAAAGCTACAAATCTCACATTTGTACAGTGTGCTGGAAATTTCTCCACATAGAATGCCCACCACTACCCTGGGTTGGAGACATGGTCAGTTTCTTTCTAGAAAGGGGAAGAATAAGCTTAGAGAAAAAAAATCCCTCATGCATAACTCTTCTCTGCTACTATAATAACAAGGGTTCCTGAGTGTAACTGAAGGGGAAGAACATACCAGTGTGGAGTTGGGATGCTACATGCCTAGAGGTTCACATGCAACTGTTTTCCCAAGCAGATTTACAGGAGTGAAAGGGACCATTAAGGAGTACATTTGTCTGCTGGGCACAGGAATGAATTCACAGCCTTGGGCATGCTGAGGGCACTCATTATATCTACCTGGGTGCAGTGTCAATCACACTCAGTGGTCCTCTGGCCAGAATTCATCTAAGGCACAAAGTTGCACAGAGTGGACATGTTAGAATGGACCAAGTGCCATGGAGTGTCTAGCCAATACTTTGTGTCCATATGAGATCCTCCGCCGAGGATATGAAAACAGAACTGGGTTCCCATCTCCTGTGGAATGGATGCTCGGTGTGCCCTGGTTTGGAAAACAGGGAATTTGGAGTTTTATTTTTTAATGTGAGTCTCCACCCCTTTTCTGCTGACTGTGAAAACCAATTTATTCATTTTGAAGTATTTCAAGGCTGCCTGTGATGAAAGCAGAAGAGTCTAGGATTTGATGTTAGCCTATACCATAGCACCAGCATCATGACTCATTAGACAACTTTTAAAAGACCTCTACTGCCCTATGATTCTCAAAAGAGGGGGTAAGGTTGGACTTAGGGGTTAGGAATGGACAGCTCAACTGAGAGACTACTTACCTAGCATGCATAAAACTCTGGATTGATTTCCAGCACCTCATAAAACTGGGTGTGGGGCACATGCCTGTAATTTCAGCACTTGAGATGTATAAGCAGGCAAATCACAAGTTCAAGGTTATTCTCAGTTTGAGGCGTGTCTGGGATCCATGAGATCCAAAGAAAGAAAGAACTCAGATATCTCTGGGAACAATATACTTAATATGAGTTTCTTGATGGTAGACAACAGGTGTCTTTGTGAACTAAGGAGTATGGGTGTCCTCTACATGTACTTAGTTGCAAAAGCTTTAGAACTCATTGTTGAAAAAAACTCACCCCTTTGCTTTAATGTTGATCTATGGATCATCATTTTCTTAAACCTTTGAGGTAGGTGATTATTATTCTAAAATTAGATTATTCCGAAGAAGCAAATTAGTAGCATTGATCTCCTTTAAAGGGGAAGAAGACATTGCTAAACATTTACTGTGGTTTGGTAAATGTCACCTTTGTATTGAATTGACATTGAATGGTGCTGGTCTCCTACTGTGCCTTCCTACTCACTACAGAAGCAACAGGCAAGTATTCCATGTACAGAGAACAAAGGTGACAGGAACAGTAATAAATCAGTGTGGCACTTTACATATGTAAGTAGACTTTTGAGTTTGAGTAGACTTCATGAGTTTGAAGCCACAGAGATGGACCAAGAGGCAATAAAGGAAAACTAGAACATAAATTTGAAGATGAACAGTTGTGGGAGGCAGAAGGAAGATCCAAGAGAAGTATGTAGAACATTCCAGAATGGACCCCACCAGAAGTTGTTCTCCCAGTTTGAGGCCAGGAAATGTCCATGTAACACATGCTAAGCAGGCTAGCAAAGGTGGGCAAATGCCTCCTTCCAAGCGCATTACTGAGAAATCTGCTCACTAAGATTCTGTAATTTCAAAGAGCAAAGTTTGAAGTACAAAGTCACTGTTCCTAGAAGCAATGACACAAAAAGGCTTGTATTAGAGCTTTCTCTTATGCTAAGAGACATGTCAGCCACTAGGGTTGTTGTTAATAGTTAAAAACAAAGATGCTACAGACATCAGAGAAACAAGTTTCCAAGCTTAACAGAAAGGATGAAGGTGGGATGGTCAGAGAATCTCCCCCAAAGTGTCCAAAAGTCCAAATCAGGATGCAGGTAAAAGGTATGGAACGTGTGCAGTTGGCCATGCTGGAGGGTGAATTGCTGACAGAACACGTATGTATAGCAAAGAGAGGAGAAAAAAATGGAAGGACACAGGCAGGCATATGGTGAAGAGATTCCTCAGCGTACACAAAGTTGGCAAATGACATAACAAATACACAAGCCTCCAAAGGGGAATTATTAGTTATTTTAGAGAGGGGGATCCAAAGGAACTAAGATCCTTTCCTCTTCAGCTAAATCAACCCATGAGTCTTTGTTGTCTCTGAAGCCAGAATTGTTCCCAGAACCTAGTAGCTGCTTAATGAATATGGAAGAAGGAAATTAATTCCTCTTCAAAATAAACTCACTCTTGAAGGTTAAAAACAATTGTTGGAAGTAAGGCTGAGATACCAAAGTGAATATCAAGTATCCCAGACTTGAACTGCTCAGAGCTACCTTTGGGGATGGTCCACACAATCACTTCATTTCTTGTGTGTTTTATCCTTCCAGCCTGGGGCAGAAGGAAATGGATCAGGAGTACAGGAAGCTATGGGGACCACGGACTTCATTCTTTCTGCCACATGGTCTGGGGGCCTGGGCTTGCTAATTATCCACGTGGATGGAGATGATGGAAGCAAGTCAGCTTTCAGGACCAGCTGCTCCCAAACAGCCTGCAGCCATAGCCTGAGTGGTGGTAAACAGTCTGTCAATCCATTCTCTCTGTGGACATCTACCCTCCCTCAGATGCTAACGTGCTAGCCTGCAACAAATTGAACACACCTGGCTCTAAAACAGCTTCCCCAGCAGAGTCAAAAGCCTGGCAGAATTTCCTTGAGGACCAGAACATATGCCTTCGTTTTTCTTCCATCCACTAAAAGAATGGTTAACCAAAAATTATTTTAAAAAAATAGAAAGAGAAGCCCCACGAATATCCTTAAGGAATGTCTCATTAATCTTAGATCTCCGTAGCACACATCTTCCCAAAGAACAGCAGGAATCAGATGCCAGGCAGAATTATCTCAGAGCTAAGAAATAGAAACCTTAAGACAGATTAAATGAAGAGCTAACAGTCTTTTACTCTGGGTGTTTCTAAGTGGTTGCCCAGTAATTATTATTTTTTTAAAAACACATCACAAAGCTTTGAATCCTGGTTTAGACAGAACACGGAGAAATTAATTTGTGTTGTCATTGTGGTCGCTTAATGAGTGTTCTGGATGAATAATCTTAAGGAAACTGTATTGCCAATTAAATAAATATTAGTTACATAAGCACAAACAAGTGAAAGTTTAGGATTCTGGAGAGAAAAGAGTGTGCAGACTACGGGTCTTATCACTAGTCTGCAGCACGCGTCAGAGCTAGAAGCCTGTTCCCTGCTGTGTTCCCTCGATGTGGTATCCTTTCTTCAAGGAACTGTACCATAAACCATGCTGATCCTTGACCATTTCTTGTGGACAATAGCTCACTGTGCAGGGGACCCAGCCAGTACTTTGTCCCGAAGTGTCCAAGCCTCTCCTGTTTGCTTCTCTAACTATGTTTGGCATATAGCTATCATGCCGTACATACACTATTTAGTCGTCACCTCTGCTTGTCCAGATACATCTCCTGGCAAGTGATTTATTTTCCCTATTTTAAGTGTTCCTCCAGGGTCTAGCCTAAATCTGAGCACAAAAGTAGATTCCAAATAAGAATCTGAGGGGCTCCTCCTCTTCCAGGCTCTTGGCCATTATGTCAGCTGTAAAGCACAAAATGCTGCCTGTCCACTGACTAGGTTTTAAAAGATAAAGATTCATGTTGTTTCCAGTTACTCAATGTGACCAAATTCCCTTTCCTTCACATTTCACTCATCCATCAAGTCCAGTGCAATCAGCTTTCAGGACTTCTTTCCATATGCTGATTCTTAGCATTCTCTTCAGGATCACCATATGCCTTATGCCAAACAATTCGTGTTTTTCACTTCTTTGTTTCTCTCTGAGTTTCCTGGGAAAGACTAGAGAGTATTACACCTTCAAGTGCTTCAAAACTGGATATTACTTGATAGTCGTAAAATAGATCTAGGCCTGCCTGCTGAAAGCTATTTGCATTAGTTTGCCAAACATACCACAGGCTAAATGTCACATAGACTGAGCTTATGGAAAAACTTAGTTTTTTCAGCTTAAGTCAGGGCGTCAGTAAGTTTGGGTTCTCCCAAGACTTCTCTCCATCATCCTGTGGTGGCTACCTTCATGTCCTGCACACAAAGTCCTCTCTCTGGATACACACATCCCTGGTCCCCAATTAAGAGCTTTCCCTAAGATTTCATTTGAATTATTCATATATTCTTTGAAAGGTCACATTCCGAGATACCAAAGAAGATTAAACGTGAACTTCGGTGTATGTGTGGGGGTACAATTCAGTCTACAGTATTATTAATTTCTAGCTCAATGCTGAGGTCTGAGATAGCCAATCAGATGACAATCTGAAGCTCCTTGACATTAGGGGACACTGTACACAGTGGATCAAGGGCCAAGGGAGACATCATACAGACTACTGATGCAAAGCCTTTCGCCTTTCAGAGCCACCATTCAGACAGTCCATGCAAAGACTCACACTTTCAGAGCTACCATGCAGACCACCCATGTGGTCCCACACCCTTCAGAGCCTGGTTTCACCTCAAGGGTGTTTTGGAGAGACGAAGTGTGGGAAAGAGGAGAAAGGATAGGGCCCTCACCACGTCAGTGGAAGAGCCTGTAAGGATGCAAACACATCATTGTTACTGAAACACTAGGGTCCAGTTGGATGGGACTTAGGCCATTGCTTTTGTCAAAAGAGGTTGAACTGGAAACGGGTGGTGGAATACTGCATATAGCAAGACACACATTCAGGGGAAAATCAGCCATCACAGCAAGGGAAAAGATGGTTATCAAATGCCATGAGCATCTGTGTGCATGAAAAATACTCAGATCTTCTTCACTATATATCAGTGACTGTATGCAGTGTCCTTTGGCAGTTAGGACTTGGGGCAGTCAGAGTGAGCAGAGGGAGGTATAACTTGAATCATGGTTCATGTGAGACTACTATCTCACCACTATCTCATTGAAGTATCACTATCAATTAGGTCAATGACAATATCTCCTACAGTCCTTTATGAAGAGTCTGGCACCTAAGCGTTTGTCTTATAAGTCACTACATAGCAGTGTGCAGAATTGGGAACAACGGCCAATGGCCATCAGAGGATGATGTCATCCCGTTCAGCATTGTTGGGCTTGAGCGGCCTTATTGAATTTACATTGACACACACATGTTCAGGCCAGGACAGTAATTTTTCTTTTGTTTCCCGGACTCTAAGGAGATCATTCCTCACATTTCTGTTCTCTAATGTGAGGTGATTTGCACAGCATGGTGTCTGGAGAGTCTCAAAGCACATACGCATTAGAAGTCAGAAGCTAACTCTGCAACTTGTGAAGCACATGATAAAAGTACTCCGTTGATCCAGACATTCAAAGTCCTCAGTTGTGATGCGGTTTAGTCTCTCTACTTCCTACTTCTTGGTGCAATAAGTACAGTCACATAGCATAGAGAAGTACATTATTCCTCCTGACTGCGTCTCTCATTTTTAAGGGTATTTCAGGAGCTGAGATGCAAAATTCCTAGTATATTATCTTCTGTTTTCTCCCTTACTCCCCATATTCACCAGGAGTCATCCAATGGAGGTCATTTAAGGACAGCAATGGAGCTGGAAAGTTCAGATCCCTGATCCCATGTAAAAATACTGGGCAGCAATGAAGCAGCCTGTCATTCCACCCATGGAAGGTGGAGCCTGAGAAACTCCAAAGCAAAGCAATAAGGAGATAGAACAAATTGGCATGATTTCTAATGTCACCCTTGGGCCTTCACAGACATACACCCTCAAGTATCCTCCTTGAGTTTCTGCAAGTGTACAATATACACGCAGAGTTCAGGTGTCTGCTCCACTTACCTTGGCCATTTCTCATTCCTTTATTATCTATTTACTGCAGAATAAATAAGATATAAATTTTTTTATCTTTTAGTTACAAGGTACTGGGGTAGGTCATGGTCCAGGGAGAAGATGATAGTCCAGGTTCATTTTAGTTACTTTCTATAATATTGGGTAATTAACTAAATATGTTTATGTCTCAGTTTCCTCTGTGCTATGTACAGATACTAATAAATAGAGGACAAAACCCTCATAAATAATAATGTGTTATAATTATGCCTGACATTACTAGCCACTCAATGCTTTGGATACTGAGAACATGAAATGTCAAAATTGAGCTCTGAGTCCTTAGCAAATGAACAATAGCAATGACAAACCCCACTTTATACAAATGCATCCGATTTTGTTCCCACATTAAATTATTTAATGAAATATACTAGTTTTTGGTAGATAGAGCTAACACTTTGATTACTTGCCATGAGGTTTGAGAAATGTGTTAGATTACATCAGAAAAAAACAGAATTTAGAATACTGTTAAGTTAGCTATGTTATTTTAAAAACAAGAAGTAAATAACAATAAAGGTAAGAGCTATATGCAATTATTTTCTGGCTCAGCCTTTCCATTTCTCTGGATTCAGTTAATCAGTAAAAGAGCAGAAAAAGAATTATTGAGAAGACTGAGTAGATGGCTTTTCACTCATTTGTTTGCTCAGTTGATCAATATGCTAGTCTTTGTTATGAGTCATGGATTCTCTGAGATGCTACTGAAATGTTGGTAAATGAAGCAGTTATTATCCCTGCTTGCATGTAGCTTGTGGTCTGATAAATACTTTGTAACTAGGTGGATGATTACTTCCAGCATATTAGAATATGCAAAACATAAAGAGTACAGATAGATTGTGATGTAGGTTTATATGAGGTGATATGCTTATATAAAGAGGCTATAATATGGGTGTCTTTATCGAGATGGAATTGTAGAAAGTCACTGGGAGAGCCTCATGCAATCTGAAGGTGGAACTGGAAAGTTAGATTCATGCAGAAATCTCATGAAAAACTTGTCTCTAATTAACAAAAACTCTCATACAAAAAGCGAAGCAGTCATTTTGTCTAATGAATTGCTACTTAGGAAAACGATAAGCAAACCTGTCTGAAACCTCCCAAACTACTGGTTGCTGCAAAAATAATACAAATCTTTAAAGCCATAGATGGGGTTCTCACTGTTACTCACTCTTCATAGGTATATAAGAGATTTTCAGAGACAAGAAGAGACAGAGATGGGGTACGGGTAGGATGTACATGAGCCACCAGCTGGCTTGAGGCATATGCATAGATTGTTTTAAAGTCACAGAGGTGAATTCCTACAACCAAGGGCTGCTACACACAGTGGGGACTCTTAAGGGCTCCGCACAGAGTGGGGACTGTCAAGGGCTGTGCATACATTGAAGGGCAGTTTGAGAGGGAAAAAAGCTACTTGCAGAGGAAAGCTACAAGAAGGGCTGTGTACCATGTTGAACCCTGAGTCAATGAGGATTTCCAGCAGGACACTATACAGCAGCGATTCTGTACTTTGAAACCTCGGGCATAAAATGCGCTGAATGCTATCCTGGGCTATCCCTGGTTATAACGGAAATGCAACCAGGGAGCAAATAACTTGTATTTTAAGATTATACCTAATAAGGCAATACTTAAATTTTGTCTGAACAAATCACAGAAGCAATAATATGTGACTGGCTTATTATCAGAAATAGAGGAATCTTTTTCAAAGAATCATGCAAATATACGGAAAAACATAACTACTTAATGATATATAAGTTACAAATGAAGAAAATCTTTCACCTTCTACATTTGTGATGAAAAGTTAAATAGACTTAGATGAAAGAATATAACAAATTGAAAAATATGCCTCAGAAGGTTATATGGAATGTAGAATAGAGAAATGAAGATAAGAAAAGGGTTAATAGACACAGGAAAAGAATAATGCTATGAAACATTTGTTTAAAAGTATAGATTCCTCTTGCCTATGATGAGGATAAAAGGTGAAAATATTTGTAAGTCAAGGTAATATCCTTCATCCACTGAACATCATAGCTTAGTTTTACCTATCTTAAACATATCAGAAAGATTTTCAATAGTTGACACATAATCAAGATCATCTAAGGGAAAAGCCCATTTTATAATAGAGTATGGAACTGCACATGCAGATTTTAGAATACTGGAGAAACCCAGAAAGCTTGTCCTACTGAATATATGATTCATTTGCACTATTATAAAGCTGAAAAAGAATTAGTTGAAACATTTCCAGGGGTCTGTCTGGAGTCCTGGAGGAGAATAATGAGAATTTGCAAGAAAAGTACAGGAATTGATACATAATAAAAATAAAAGAACCTAAGCTAATGAGTAAAATCTATATTTGGCGGAGAAAATGTAGAACAAAGAAACCTAAGAGAAGATCTGAAAGAGCTGTATAGTAGGAGTAAATGATGAAGAAGAAAAATGATGACAGGTGACAGACCCAGGAACAGTGAGCAAATTCCTCAATTGAAGGGAGTGGGAAGAAAACAATATCCTAGCATTATGCAATCATCAAGATGTCTTCAAAAATAAGAGGAAAATGATGACATGTTCTAAACAAAAGAGTGACCAGCAGTAATTCTTCCCCAGAGAAAAGTGAAGTATGCATATTAATGAAGAGAATAACCATGGGGGGAATATTTGAGTTGCATGGCACAGTGGTTAGTTAATTGCTATAGTTGTGCAGAAATGTAAGGAAGCATTGGTTGTGTGAGATGACAAATGTATAACTTTAATAAGCAATAGAGAAAAGACTATGGTCACATGGAGACAAGAAGTATTACTTACAGGTTCATTGCAATCTGAAGCTTATTTTGTGTAAAGGTAAAGATACTTGCAAAAAATTATCAGGAAGATAACTTAGAGAATATAAATAGAGCATAATGTTTCTGAAACACTAGAAAGGAAAAAACAGTGTTTTAAAAAGATAAAAAGGAGGAAACAATAAATCACAAAAAACAAAAAACCCACAATAATAGATAATAAATCAAAATAGCTGTAATTATAATGAATAGCATGTAAATACCTTATTGAACTTAATTTGTTAGTATGAATTCACAAATATAATGCCCAACTACATAACACTGCTTATCAGGAATAGATTTAAAATCACAAGTGTAGTCTCATTATATGACACATATAAGGTTAATGATAGTTGAAACACACTATCATAGTTTTAAGTCTATGAATAAAGTGACAAATTTCATACATCTTGCTTGGTAAACAATGTATAGAAATATTTATAATATTAAACATTTAAATCACATTTTAGAAACCTTATGTTGCATTCATATTCATGAGAATTTCAAAACATATATTCTTTCCATAATCTCATAGACTTATTTTCAAAAACTGACCATTTATTAGAACTTACTGTAAATATTAATGGTTTTCAAGAAAGGCTTAACATCTGACCTAAGTATTCTAAATATACTAAAGCAAATTACAAATGACAGAAGTATAAATGGAAAAAATTTAAGTTTAGAATGTTGAATAAAAAGGAAATAAAGGAAAAATTTAAATGCTGATTTAAATGATTATGAAAATCCTATGTCTCAGAATATTGAAGATGCAGAGAAAGCATTGTTTTTAAATGAATCAAGCATGATCTTGATTCCTAAACTAGAAGAAAAGCTGATGGTCCATGAGTTAAACATATTTGAGTTTTAAAAATAAAAGTTAAAAAGAAAGTGATGTTTAGCAACATAGAATACAAAATGAAGAATCCATAAACAGCATCACATTAAAAATTTCAATGAAAATTCATTACTGAGAAAGAATAAAGGCATAGGCAAACTAAAAATAAAATATTATAAATTAAAAATAAAGAACATGGGATTTATAAAGACTCTGAGCCAAGGAATATAAAACTTGAAAAAAAATGTGAAATCTAAACAATTCTGTTATACTAAATATATTGAATTAAAAGTTCGGTTTCCATCTATCAACAAAAAAATCCTAGAAAATTTTGATAGATTAAGTTGTTAAAGATTTATAAATATTTCTATTGTTAAATTATTTTGGAGAATAGCTAAAATTACTGCTAACTTTATGAGAATAACATCCTCGTAATAATTCAGAATCAAGGAAGAAATTGGAAGTCATGGTCCTGTAACAGATGCAATCCAATTGGAAAAAATTTGTAATGAAGCTATTAGCACAAAATGTACAGTATTACTTAATGAAGGAACAGACAAAATATAAGTTGTGTATGTACTGGTAAAGCAAGATATTTTAATAGGAGAAAATATATTCATACTCTCAGTCATGATAATGAACTTACTGAAAGGGAATTTCAGTTCATCCAACCCTTGTGACTAAACAATAAGAAATGACTTGAAGTTTTACTAACTGTTTATAGGGTATCAGTATTATACTGAAAAGTATTATACTTAGTCACCAAATGCTGGAAAAAAATAAAAAATCATTTTAAGCTTTGTTAGCTGTGTATAGGACACCAGTACTATTCGTGAAAGCATTATACTTAATCATTAAATATTGGAAGTAGTCAGTGGGGACTGACTTTTGAGCTTGTATTGAGCTTGTATGATTGGGGAAAAATAAATAAATATAAATTTTAAAAAATTAAGACGAGTTCAAAAGATTGAACACAGTAATGATTTCTCCTGAAGAACAACACCAAGTGTTTTCCCCAAGCAATGAAAGTTGTAAAGAATTAAAAGTGTCAAGCAAAATTACTATTATTTGCAGAACATCTGTAGATAATTTATCATGAAAGCACTAATAAATTTTCTGAACATAAGATTGGATCAATGGATAAAAAATTGGTCATCCTCTATACAGCAAAGAATAGTTTTTGATAGTTGATTGTCATTTCTCACTGTAAGAAGTATCATACACAAATACACATATGCGGGGCTGGAGAGGTAGCTCAGGGGTTAAGCCTCTGCCTTGCAGGTGGAAGGTCCTGAGTTCGGATCCTAGACCCCATGTATAGACGCCGGGTGGAAGTGGGGGCGCCTGCGTTTCTGGTCCTGGTAGGGCGGAGCCTGTGAATCCCCGGGCAGAATAAACAAGGAGGAGGTGGAGGTGGTCCATGGTGGTTCCCGAATTTGTCCGTGGTTCTACACACACACACACACACACACACACACACACACACACACACATACACACATGCCCATATGCATACACGCACAACTAAAATAAATAATTAAAAAATTAAAAAAAACAAATACACATATGCACATTTACATGATCTATAACAACCTATTTATAAAACCTCTGAACATATTCTCAAATTTTATTGAAAATATTAAAAGACACTCTAAAGAGAGATATATTCTATGTTCATGGATTAAAGAGGCTGTTATCATGATTTGCATTTTCTTCTAGTTTAATCTATCATACATTGAGATTCTATTACAAATCTAAAAAGGCTTTGAGTGCAACTTTATAGAGAATTTCTAAAATCAGACAGCTGCTAAAACTAAAGAAAAGCTATTGTAACTCTGAGCAAGTAACCTAGGTAAGCAGACATATCCCACTCTACCATGGTTTATAATAAAAATGGTAGCTAAGAGGCTATAGAATGGGTGCTAAGAAACCAAGCAGGGCAACAAACCTCTTGACTCTGCCTCTTGACCGCGCCTCTTGACTCTGTCAGAGATAGTGTGGAACTAAAGAGGGCAGAGCGTGGAGAGGAAAGAATATGCTGCTGGGTCTCACCCTGGTCTCATATTTGAATTAGAAGAAAAGGAAGGGCCACATGCCCAGGATCTTCTGCACTCTTGCTCCCTATGAGACCCTCTGATGACAATAAGAAACTTCCAGAAAGAGGAGGAAGAAGATTCAAAAGCTAGCGGTCCCAGGTGTTACTGAGATTTCTTCCCAGGAGTAGCTGCTAGTGGATCCTCTCCATCTTCCTTAGTTTTCTCTGAGCAAAGAATTTTGCCTTTGTTTCTCAGTTACTGTTCAGGACACAGGTACATCTCTTAAAAAAGAGAAAAGAGAATATGCTCTAAAGTGCCAGTAAGTGGATGGTGTTTCAGCTGTATTCCAATCAGAAACTCTTGTAGTTGTTTGTCCTCTCCCTACTGAACTTCTGTGAATTCATTCCAAGACTAACTTGGTCTCTGGCATCTCCGTTTTACATCGAACTCTACAGGAAACCCCATGGGAATGAAAGTCTGAGAATGTGCACACAAGCTGCTGTTTCGATGCATCTTGTTCTTGTGACTCTTGTGACTGCTGATAGATGCTTGTGACACATTCTCTAGGACCCTGTGCTCTTCTAGTGAAAGGAGATCTAACCTAGATATGGCTCCAACATTCTTGGATGGACTACTAAAGGAGAATTAAGATCACAGCTCCATCACATCAGGGGTTTGGAAACAGTGTGACCAAACTCTATAAAACCACTCTTTACCAGGGCAAGTGTCTGAAATATGGCGAGATGAACTGATTAGACTAAGGTCATACAAATGGAAAATCTAAATGTACATAGAACTCCATTCTTCCATTGTCTGTAGGTGTGCAAGTGCATTTATACTGTTATCCATTCCTTCTCTAGCTATGAATGGAGATGGGTTGCCTCCAAATCTCATTCTAGACACCGAATGATTTAACTAATCTATATCCATGACTTAGAGAAAGAGAGAGAGAAAGAGAGAGAGATTCTATAGAAATTTTTGCAAGATAGACTCCCTTTTATTATTATATAAGCTTTCCAATTTTCATATGAAACAGTCTATGTGAATATTCATTGCCTTCTTCCACCTGAAGTCTCTTTTGTAGTCTCCATCTGTGCCCTCTCCTTGCACACAGTAGGTGTAATGATGGTGCACAGGTCGAAGGCAGAAGTCAGTTCTCTCCTTCCACCATGTGGGCTGCTGGGGATCTCTGTCTGTGAGCAGGTACTTAGATCTGAACTCTCTTTCTCTCCAACCCTCAAATATGTTTTTTAAAGCCAGTTAATGTACCTTGCAATGAAAATATTAAAAGTCGTGGGAAAAACTGGAAGCTATTTGCCTGAGGGTTCATGTTGTTTTCCTACTTAAAGAAGAGGGGATGAAATGGGTTGAGCTTTCTTAATATGGATTCTGAATTCTATGAAGCACGGGAAAATAGAGTTCAGAGGGCCTTTCACTGGGCCAAGAACTCCAGGAGCTGGCAACACGTGGTGCCTCTTGACACAGTGGTTCTCATCCAGGTATGCCCCTTGGTTTGGTCCAGGGGACTTGAAAATTCCTGAGACTGATGCAGTTGGTTAGGGCCTGTGCAGACTGAAAAGCTAGCTTCATTTGGTGAGATGCGTGAAGACCTGAGCTGGATCCATAGAATTCATGCAAAAAGAAAACACTAGGCGTAGTGGATACAATTGTAATCCCAGCATCTAACAGGTGGAGACAAGAGCATCTCTGAGCTCAATGACTGGTCAGTCTAGCCGCCTCTGTGAGAGATCCTATGTCAATCAATCAATCACTAAGACAACTTGTGAGTAATGCCACTCAGAGGGTGACCCCTTGCCTCCACAACTGCATACACTTTAACAGGGAGCTAGGAACACCCTCCATTCTGTGCACACAGCAACAACGCCGTCCCATGAGATCCTAGTATGCAGTCAATGTTGAGAACTCTTAGTGTAGACCAGAGGTTAAGGAACATCCCATAAAAGGCCAGAAACTAAAAGTTTAGGTCTTTCTGGTTACTCAATCAGTCTTAATGATTTCATTTTCCCTCTGTAGTGCAAATCAGCCATGGATCCCTTATTAAATGTACCTGCTTGTGTTCTGGAAAACAGACAGTGCACCAGCTACATGTGGCATGCTACAGTGGCAACAAGGCACTGACCTGTGTTCTGGGGGCTAAAACGATCAACTACATATACACTGAAGCATGTGTCATTAAGGACACGTGATGTCACTGCATGGAAGAAGTGAGTCGGTTGAAGGAAATTGCAACATACATTGACTGTTCACATTCTAAAGCCAGTTTTGAAAAGCTGTATGAGACAAGTTAAATTTCTCCTATTGGAAAGTTAATATGCCTTTTAAAAGGCCATTATGATTAATATTCAGATTCTGAAACACCAGTGCTACCTTCTGTTCAAGTACTCTCTGTACAGAAATGAATGCACGTGCCCACTTTTACTGAGAACACCCTGAGAGTGTTTTATGGAGACATCCTCATCACGTCTCTGTTCACAGATCTGGAGTAAACCTTGGGGTGTGTGCGCTCATAATCTTTGGCCATTGTTTTTCATACTGTTAACTTTGAAAAAAAGCCATGCAATCAGGGGGTTTATGGTTCCAGTTGGGAAGGAAAATGTCTTGCATTTGAAATTCCAGTATAGTATACAGAAAACAGGACCAAAGGACTGAGCATGGAAGGAAGGCTGGAACTGAGGCACGGAGAATATTGTTTATGAAAGATACTGACTTCTCAAAAGAGGAAAATACAATTGCTTCAGGTATCTGTTTAGAAACTGGCTTTCAAGAAAACAGAGGGGCGAGTAAGTGAAAGCTTTCATGTGCATGTGTGATGTCAAGAGAACAAAATTCATCGATAAATAAAACAAAAAGTACAGTAAGCTTTTTCCATTTGATTTAGCTGTTGACCTGCCTTGGGGTGCACCAGAATTGAAATCTCTGTTTTCATTGGCAAGGTTGTAGTACCCCCTACCCTTTTCTGGGTCAGTTGGGTTCTCGAATGTTAGCACCAGTCAGGCCTGATTAAGGACTGGAGCATACCACAGGTGCAGGAGGGGCTGGGATGAGTTTGGGTGCTGTGGGGTCCTATGGGTGGGGAGAGCTGTGTATTTCTCTGTAGCTTCCTATCAGCTCATGTTTTGCTGTTTCTCTTGAGCTCTTCCCCTCTGCATTCCATGCTACCCTCCCCTTCGCCAACCAAATTCCTGATAAAATTAGGATTTGTGTCACCTCCAAACCCTACTTTAAATATCTGGGGTTTTTCGTGATGATAAAACATACCAATGCTTGATAATAAGAAGTCCTTGCAAAACTTTCCTTGTGTGTTTTTCCATTTGAGACAGAGTTTCACTGTGTGGCCCCTAGATGGTCTTAAATACACTATCCTCCTGCCTCAGTCTCAGGCATGCTGAGATTATGGGCGCTGTTGTGCTTTTCTTAATTGAATGTTTCCCCTGAATTAGTTGGGTATGAATGGATTATTGCTCTTGGAGGGAAGATGCTGGAGACTCTACCCTATTCACCTCTGTGTTATCTCCTGAGGTCCTTATTCCTTTCTGGGAACATGCTTGAAAGGGATTTGTCATAGTCAGACACAGGTGTCAACTTGACAATTGAGGGTTTGAGCTCTGGGCACATTTGTAGATAATTAGTGGGTTGAATTAAGCCCATGAACAAACCTGCAAGATATTGACTAACTGATGGGGAAGGTCCAGCCCATGGTAGGTGGGACTAGGCCCTGGAATAAGGTACGGAGAGCTGATTGAGAAAGTTGGCATCTTTGTGTACACTTGGCCAGACATGCTGGTCTGGCAAGTAAGGATCGTCCCTCTCTCAGCCATTATATAGAGATTGTGTGGCCAGTTCCCTCGGCCTGGTGTTGGTGCATGTTCTCCGGTCAAGCTGAACTATAGACTGTAACCGGATTATCAGTAAGAAAATAAACCCCTTGTTCTCTTAAGCCACTTGATAGTCATTTATCAGCAGCCATGCAGGCGAACCACAACAGGATTCCATACTGTTCTTCATGTTTCTCATGCATGTTCACAGCACCCATCCATCAAGCATCCCTGACCTGCGGTGAGAAGTGGTGTCAAGTGCAGTTTCAGCCTTCCCCTGGGATATGGTAAAATCCCAGCACCTTCCCGTCTGGTCCTCCATTAGCCCGATCACATCTGCTGAGGCCCATACCCAGCCCAGGCCTCTCCCCAGCATCTTATCAACTTGCCTGAGCTTGTTAACCTGAGTTACATCAGCTTATATCACTGGCACAGAGCACAGAACACAGGACTCGCTTTCCTCTCTAAGCTGGACTCAAAGTGTAATCTATTCTGCTCAAATCACCAGCTCAGCCACTGCCACTAGCACCCTTACTCTGGCCACTGCTACCAATGCTGTCATCATTCTTAAGGCTGCTAAGAATCACCACTAACCACATCTGCTCTTCATTGACCTAACCATCCCCAATCCCACCAGCAGCACCTTTGCCAGAGAGTCACACCCCACCCCTGCCACAGACACTGCTAACCAGCCAGCATCGTGGGATAGCGTGTGTTCTACAGTCTCACGTGACTCTCAAAACAAGCAGCAGTGGTTCTGAGCAGGAGGGGCTTCCTGTACCGCACAGCGCTGCTGGGTTCCAGGGCCCCAGCTCTTTGACAGCGATCACTCACGTCTAAGTGCTTGTTTGGTAGAAAACCCAGGTCAGAGGATGTAAATTAACTTGCTTGGTGCTACCAATGGTACATACTAATCCTGTCCCAAGTAGCAAAGCCAAGAAAGGAGAGTGGGGCGCAAGATCGTTACACTGCTTGGCATCGGCCCTGGCTGGCATTCCGCTAGGTTTGCACAGCACACTGTCCGGTTTCAGAGAGTGAGCAATGCTGAACTGCCTTTCAAGCCACCACCGGAAAGCCAGTGATAACCTCTGGTGTGTGCTCATCAAGGGGGAGAAATCGGCTATTCCCCAAGTCAGACGCTGCTTCTTGGAATAGGCCTCTTTGGGTCATGTATCCCAGCATATGTGGGCACTTCAAAAGCAAAAAAGTCCCCAATGTCATTCTCTTTATGAACTAGGGAAGATGATATTTGCTGGGCAAAGGTGCTGAAACCCTTTCCCCGCAGCAAACAATGTGCATTTTAGATTTTACTTCCTTTATTCCCAGCCAGAAAATATCCTTAAAAAGCAATTTCCTTGTCCCGCTTTTAAAACATAAAATCTAGTTTCCATTTTACCACCCTATGAATTTTTTTTTTATCTTGCTACTTACAGTAACATGGAGTGAGTCGGTCAGATTGCTTCAGACTCATCATTTGAATTCTGAGAACTGGTCCTGAGGTTGAGCCTCTGGCAAAGGGGAACACAGGTTTCTTATAAAGTGATGGATTTGTTCGTCGAGTTACTGAAGAGGTGTGACTTCACAAAGGAAAGTTTTACAAACATTTCCACTTGAAAATTTGATGGCCACTTTGATGCGTTTGGACATAGGACATCAGGGGGCAGGGAGATACTGCCTACGGGATCCTGGTTAAACTCTATGACCTCAATGTTTATGTTTAGGACACAGATAAAAAAAAGTGTTGATTTACTGACAGGACTGGAAGGAGGTGAGTGAACAGTGCTTAGGATTTTTTAAGACATTGATGTCGTGGTTCAGTGAGGCCACTTCTGAAAGCTCCAGTGAGCTAATCCAAGAAAGGACTGCAACTGGGATACTTTCCCATATAGCTCACTGACCTGTCCTGAGCAACTCCATCTTTTCCTTCAGTAGAAAAAGGCACTGCCTTCACTTTGGGACTGAAGCCAAGTCCCAAAGACCCCAGGCCAGAGCTAGGATGGCATGGGGTTTCAGGAGGTGGGATGAGGACGAAGGCCTCTCTCCTCAGCCTGTTCTTGCTTTCCCCATGTCCCCCATTCTCCCAGGGCATTTTACTATCTGTCAATCCCACCCTGCTAAAGGTGTTGCCAAAGCTCTGGTTATTACAGTTATTAACATTTTATGAGCTTGTTATTCGCTCCTTCAGCCCCTTCATATGAAGTAGTGCATTGTAAAAGCATGGCACATGTCTAATTGATTCTGAAATAAAAAGGCTACTGTGCTCTTTGGATTTCTGTTTGTGCTTCAGATTCTGTGACATGTTAATGGGGACAATACAGTTGTATGCATGCAGAAATGGTACAAGTTATCTCAAATTTTTCTTGTTGGAGAGCATATGATTGTGTTAATACCAATAGACCTTTTGTCTTGAACAATGACCTTTCTTTGACGTCTAGATTTTTCCTTTGTAGATGTTTCATGTCAAGCCCTAGAGATGGTTCAGCAGGCAAAAGCAAACCTTGTATGTAAACCTTGAGACCTGAGTTCGATGAACTCGGGGGAGACTGACTGCTAAGCATTGTATTCTAACTGCTAAGCATTGTATTCTAACTTCTATATATGTGCTGTGACTCTCCTTCTCTCTCTCTTTTTCTGCTTTGTAAATGAATACATATTTTAAAATATTTATCAAACTCTTTAAGAGATTCTAAAGTTCAACCTCTTGTAATGGTATCTTACGTTTGACTGCAATACTCCATGTTGTTAGTGATTACAGGCAGATTAGATCCAATAAAACTATGGTTGGAGAACTTGAGCCCGGTCTGGAATCTGAAAAATGGGGACCCTGGATAAATATTTCTGTTTCTATTTTCCCATTCCCTGGCTGATATCATGATTGGCATATTTTCTACTGAAAAGAGGCACGTCTGTGAGAAACTAACGACCAGATGTTGGTATCACATTATTGCCACGAGGAAGAGGAGGAGACTTATGTTTTCTAAAATGTCTTTTTATCTGGGTTTTCTGGTTTCACTGAAAACATAGGCATAGAACCTCTTGTTCACCATGCAATATAAGTTCTGAGGTACGAGCAAAGATGAAAAATATAAAGCAACAGCTTCCGATGCCTGGGTAGAAGAGGAGAAATATTAATTGCTTAGAAGGATGTGCCGGCACCCACCCGATATTTGGGGATGTCCTTGCTACAGACAGAAAAGGCTTTACAGAGGCCTCACGGCATAGAACACATGGCAGGGTCTGTGAGTGGCAGGGTGAGTGCTGTGCTGGGAGCCAAAGTACTGGCCTGGGAGGGGGCGGAGCAGCGCCCAGGCACAGAGGCACAGCATTGCATGACTCAGCAAGGGTTGAGTCAAGTGAAGGCAGGACCATCTTCCCCAGAGTAGAAACAGTGTGCTGCTCATGTGGGCATCTGGATCCCAGGAAGGGATCGTAGAATCAAGGACAACTGCAGTATCTTTCATTTTCCTTTTGCTTTGATTCCTTTATTTACCTCTAAGACAGTAATACTACTATCTTGCATATAGGGTGCTTTTGCGCTTCAGTCTTGCTGTAGTGCTGGGTACGGAGTAGGTGTTGCCTAAGGTCAGTCGCTCACAGTGTTCTCTGTGTCATTTTTACTCTATAGGGACTTTACTCCTGAAATCATCCCTCCTCTCCAGAGCTATTCATTTCTTTCTGCCTTCTAGATTTCTATTAACCAAGCAAACAAAAGCTGAGCCTCCATTCTCTTTGGTTGAGAAAACATTTCTCTTTTCATCACACTTCTGTCCAACTACGTCTGTGTTTTCATTTTCTAAGGAACCTACTCTAAGTTGATGCGAGTAGCTTCTGCCTATCCTCTTTTACTCCACATGCTTTATTTCAAACTAGTGTCCACTATCATCATTTTCTAGAAACTGCTTCCTCTCCCACCTACCACTTGTTTCTCTCTCTCTCTCTCATGAGACATGACCTTCCTTTGACTTCACTAGCATCATAGCGTGCAGATCTTCCCCCTACCATGCTGTCTTTCCTGAATTCCTGCTCAGTCTTCTTTGCTAACTCTGAGAAGAGAAGTACCCAGCCCTTCCTTGGCCCTGCGCTCGATATCTGCTTTCTTTTGCTGGCCCTGTGGCTGCAGTGCCATGCACTGACACATCCAGATCACCAGTTGTGATCAGTTGTCAGAACTCACATATAAAGATCATCTTACCAGCATGGAGCACAACAATGTGAAGTTCCTATGTCATAGTCCTATTGGTGATTCTGTGCTCATCGCATAACTTTCCCTTGTTTAGTGCACATGATCACAAGTTCTATTTGTTTAATTTAAATTCCTTGAATACACTGGCTCCTGTCACGTGGCCTTTTAGGTATGAACAAGCTCTTCCTTGCAGTCAGGAGGCTCTTCCTGCAGTGCTCCCATGTGGCCTGGTCTTTCCAACCTTCATCAACGTGGTCTTCACACACTCACATTCACCACCTTGTCCTAAGTCTTCTTTTAGCTGTTAGTGCCACCTAGTAATTTCTGTATTTCAACCTAATTATCTGATTGTCTTTCCTTCACTAAAATGTTAGTTCCCATGAGAGTGGGGAATTTGTTTATCTTGTTAATTGCTTTATGCCAGATCCTAGGATATTGCTGGTTAATAGTACATGCTCAAGAAATACTTGCGATAGAAAGAGGAAATTATATGTTAGTTCTCTTCCTCTAATCCCTGGATGCAAATGATATGGTCGAATACATAAGTGCATGCCAACATCCCCTGCTTCTCACAGTAAACCCATCACAAGCTTGTTAGAATTGTTCTACATGTCTTTGGGGATTCCCCAAATTTCATTTATTCAGAGTTTGTCCCAATGGAGAATCATTGTGATTTCTCTGAAAAGTCTGACCATGTTCCTTTCATCCAGGAAAAACAAAACAGAGGCAGCAATAAGCAGCTGTTGCTCTTAAAAGAGTGGATTCTACAACAAACGACAATCCAGAACTTCAGAGACTCTATATCAACCACCTAGAACTAGGCCAGACTAATCTCTCCCCATCCTGAAGCTCAGGGACATTTGCGGAAGAGGACATAAGAGTGTAAGAGCAAAAGGATGGGAAGAGCAATGATTTGCAAGATTCTCCACACTAGTTAGGGCTGAAGCAATCATAATTGGACTTTGCATGCCCTGTGCAATGCCCAACACACTATTGACCTCACAAAGTCTAGCATCTGCTAAAGGCACCAAGATCCTTGGAGGCAAGGGATTGGCAGCCACAGCAGTGTTCCTATGCTTAAGGGGAACACGGGAAAGGGTTGTTCAGGGAACTGCCACTGGGTCCTTGCACCTCATCGGAGAGGAGGGCCCAGAAGAAAATCAGGCATGCACAAGAAAGGACTCTCTGGGAATTGGGGCGGGAGACACTGGGGGATGGGGAGAGAGGGGGAGGGGAGGGGGAGTAGGGGCTACTGGGGGAGGAGGAGGGAGGGAGGGAACTGGTGTACCTATTAAGTTTGTATGAGCTGAAATAATAATAAAAATGTATTAATAATAAAAAAGAATGGATTCTAAACTTTTCTTCCCAGATATAGAAGTTCTTTTGGTGGACAAGCTCACATATGAGATACAAGATGAGTTTGTACTAGTTGGAACTGGGAAAATGAGAGTTCAAGGGAAACAAACTGCAGGGAGGAAAAAGTTAGGAATCCCTCAGCTTCCATATCCCACCTTCGTTCTTCCTAGAAGGATGATTTCAATGTATTGCAAATGTAGCTTGAGTCTCCATTTCTCTATCTATAGAGTAGGCATCCAAATATTAATCCATGGGATTGTTGTTAGAACTAAGTTGAAATCAATATTTCATTTTTGTACGTAGTGCATTTCCCAGCACAATAGGGTGCTATTATTAATAACAACATTGGTGCCAGTGAAATTACTTCCCCATTCTAAAAGCTGACTCATTCAAATAATAGCTTTGCTATTTATCAACCTTCTGCATAGAATTTATATTGTTGTTGCTCAAAACCTGTTCTAATGCAAGGAACAAAAATTAAATGGTAATTGAGGATAAACTTAATGAATTGTGCTTAAACTGATCTGCACACTTATTTTAAAAATATTTTACTCATTTATATATATTGAGGGGTGGAGAGAGGAGAGAGAGAGAGAGAGAGAGAGAGAGAGAGAGAGAGAGAGAGAGAGAGAGAGAGAGAGAACATGAATAAATATGCCCAAGTGTGCATGTCAATGTCTAAGGACAACTTTCAGAAGTTGGTTCTTTCACCATTTGGGCTCTGGTTCAAACTCAGATCTCCAAGTCTGTTTTCAGGCACCTTTACCTGCTAAGCCATATCAGAAGCCCCATGACTAGCATAATTCTTACTTTAATATTTTAATAAAGTCAAGTAACAATGTGGTAGGATCATAGCATGCAGAGTATAAGGCTCTCCTTTTTAGGAGCTATTGAAGTAGGGGGCACCACGTCTAATGTGTGTGCATGAAAATTTGTACACCATAACGCCTCCTTTTCATTAAGTCAGTTCATATACTATATTGTACCAGAGTTTTATTGTTCTCTCCAAACATACAACACAGTTGTAAAAAATTATGTTTTAGAAAAACAACCATTGAAAGACATGAGTGAAGGAAAGTATCTGTCCAAGTTAAGTAGTGGTGACTAATTTGACCTTTGAGAACATTAAGTATCATTGGCTACTAACAGAATTGTTAGGTCATCCACATGTGTTTACACTTCACTACTCATTGATCCATTGACAAAGCTATAATTATTTACTAAATTCTATGATTAGTCTTAGAAAGGTATTAATATCTTTTAGACCAGGAGAAAAGTTGAGAAAAAAATTTAGTTTACTTCAACAAAATTAATTATTCATTCTTTCATTCTCTCTCTTTCTCTTTCTCTCTTTCCTTCTCTTATTGCTTCTTTCTCCTTTTCTTTCTGACAAGAGTCTCAGATAGCCCAGGATAGCCTTAAAACAAATGATGTACATAAATATGGCCTTGAGCTTCTGATTATCCTACCTCTATCTCTCAGATGCTAAGATGATTGCAGGCATTATTTGATTGCATGACCATATTTTCAATATGAACCTGAAATATTTTTTCTGCTTATTTCTGAGAGGTCTGCAATCAGATTAAAGAGTGTAATGTACTAATAGGATTTTTGGTGTGTACACACAGATATATGTGTTTTCTCCATGTGGGTGCATTACATGTCCATGTGTGTGTGGATATGTGAACATAAGAGTACTTGAGTGTGTGTGCCTGTGAAGGAAGGCCCAAAAAAGACATGAGGAATCATCCAGGATTTCTTTGCATCCTTGTTGCTTTACTCTGGGGTTTTCCAGGCTTTGCCTTCCAGGGTCAGAAGTCCATTGCAGGTCACTGCCATTTCCGTCAAGACATTTTTACATGTTATCTGAATATCTGAACTCAGGTTCTTTTGCTTTTGAAGCAGGGACTTTAACCACTGAACCATCTTCCCAGACCCTGATAGACATTTTTGAGTGATATTACAACACTGTAAGAGCAGGATATGAATCTGAACCATTCATATGAAATCAGTAATGAAACAGATTTTAAAAAAATCAATGCCTTAAATAGACCATTATGCCCATGAGAAAAAAAAATTCAAGTATAAGTAACTGGCTAATTTAGAGAAATACCCATCCCTCTTGAGCCATTACCCCATATCTAGTATTCAGCCACAATGAAGTTGGCAGTCTTGCATAATTCAAAAGTTCGTGAAAGAAATACAAACTGGGATGTATAAGAAAAACAGATATTTTAAATAGACACGATTATTCTATCTTTACCCAAATGTTTTTTTGTGAACAGATCCTAAGTTTTAGAGGAGGATATAATATACCAGAAAATGTAGGTTTGGGATGTAATATATATCTTGAAGATATCAAAGTATGAAAGTATTAAATATTCCTTCATAATCATAAATGTAAGATTTGGGTCATGTGAATGATTACACTTTCTTATCATTTACTGAGTTGAGCCAATATTTCTTACATGAAGATTCTACAGCAGCTGAAGTCCAAGCTAGGCTTGGGTTGGGTGCTTTCAATACCATGGCTACTTTTGCCTTCTTCAAGGGACAGTACTGTCAACTAGAAAGACTGTAGGAGCAGACAGATCTGCACTTAAATCTCAATTCTGATACTCTCTAACCGAATTTGACATTATACAATTCTTTTATATTTGCTTTGCTCCTTTGTTCCCCTCCATGCGAGGATCTGTAAAAATTAGAAAAATATGCAAATTTCCTGGTTGTAATAACTTATAAATGTTAGCCACTTTCCAGCTGAGAGTTTGCAAACACAAAAGTTCTGTCGTGACAGACAAGCCAATTCACTGTCACAGCAGAAAAGGCCCGGGTGGTATAAAGGTGGGAGTCTGCAGAGACCATAGCAGCAGTTTTCTAGGGAAAAAAAATGGACTCACTCTAGTTGGCTATTTTTAAACATTTATACATTTGCTATCACCCCAACATGGAACAAAGGATGGGATTTATTCATCACCTTGAGACCACTAACAAAACAGATAATCTAGAAATCAAGTAGGAGACAGGGAGTGCCATGATGGTTATATTTGGCTTCTAGGGAGGAGGCAGGCCAAGCACAACCTGATGCTTCTGCTGACCATCAGGAGGTCAAGGCAACCAGCATTCATAGGGGTAAGAAAGGGGTGCTGAGAAGATATGTCCATCACCTTTTGTTGTTGGGATTAAGATAACACACAAAGGGTCATATAGCAGCTGACCTGCAAGTTGTAGAGTCTTTCTCCTAACTAGTCTTGTCTGCTTTTCTCCCTAAATAAAAGCCCTGCTACTTTCCATAGTCTTAGCTAAGGTTAACAAACATGCATTTGTTGTTAGTATTTTATAAATCCTATAGGTAATAAATGTTAAAGCAAATACACATGAACTAATAGAAAACAAAAAACTCCCAAATATAAATGGACATAGATGACCTATATACAATGCCTCACTGGGTTGAATAAGCCAATGGATGAATTATTTAGATAGATTTTATATTAAAATGTTACCTGCTTCTATATTGGTTTACTTTACAACAGTCAGAATGAAGTATCCATACTTAGCATAAGTGTTTTATATATGCATATGAATTATTTCACATTCTTAATCCCATCTCATAGTTTCAGATGTTTGAATGTTCTTGAAATAATAATTCACAACCATATACTGTAATCCAAGACTTTTCAACTCAAGCTGACATGAGTTGCAAACATACACTGGATTACATATAACACACACTGGATTACAACGACTTTTGGTAGGCACAGTGTAGTGGACTAGAGTTCTGGCTCTATCATCAGCTCTCCAAGTAATCCGGACAAGCTGTGCCAGTGCTCTGTGAAACAAGGAATCTGGCTAGAATCTGTGCCATAAGGCTGCTGGTATAAAGACTGCGGATGGTGATTCAGTTCAACTATTCACATAAGGTAATTTTTATACTCCTACCAGTGTGGGGCTGTTCTGTGAATTGTGGCTCCTTCTATTAATGCTGGCTGCAAAGACGCAAGCTTTACAAAGCTACTGCTCTCCTGGATTTTAGCAGAATGCTTTTCTTGAATTCTACATGGAGCTTACATGCCCCACTTACTTCTAGGACAACATATTTCTTGGGCTAAGAAACATTCCATCCTATTATTGTATTTCAAATAAAATTTAGATAAGTATTAATAATTGCTTTAAATTTGATAATTTTATAACACATACTCTGGGTTGACTATAAACTCAAAGGTATACTTACCTGATTCTAATTTGTACATTATATTAAGTTGAATTGATCTCACAGTCCTCATCCAGGCTGAGTAAGTTTTGAAGAGGATAACATCACTTCTCATTAATTTATGCTTTTAGTATCAAGCTTCCTAACAAAGGGGTGGGGAGATGACGCAGTGGTTAAAGTATTCACCATACAAGTGGAAAGACGAGAGTTCTGACCCACCGATTCCATGTAAAAATGCTGGGTAAGTGTAGACAGGGTGTCTGTAATTCCAGCCTCAGGGGTAGAGCCTGGAATTATCAGAACGAGGCGCTAGCCAGACCAACTCTACCCACTAGCTCTGGTTTTAATCACAGAGCCAGATTCAAAAGAACAGGTAGGAGAATAATTGAGGCAGATTCCGAATATCAGTCTCAGGCCTCCACCTGCACGTACGTGCACACATTTACACGTGCACCTGCAAACACATGTTCTCACACACACGTGAATAGTCACGTATACCCACAAATACACACACACACACTCACACATTAAAATATAAAAATAGGGGAGAAATAGAAAAAATTGTACAGATTTCTTGGCTTCTCCTGTGAGCATCTGTTTGGCACATTATATGTGGCTGTGTCTTTTCAGAGGATGTGGTTATGGTAATTCTTATATTTCAGCTCTAATCATAAGAATTTCTGGTCCATGGAGGACTCTAGGATGCAAACAAATGCAGAGTCCTTTTCTATCAGAAAGTGTTAAATCCGGAGCATATCTCTGACTAAACAGATGATTTGATTTTCATATGTTATGTTAAATACAAACTTGTCTTGATTTGAGTAAAGGACTCAAAGAAAACTCAATATTTCAGTAACCTGTTGATTATTGCACCATCAATAAAGACAGAAAAGTAAGCAAACAAAAAAATGTCACACAACAAACAATAAGGACAAACTGATTATAATGATGTCAGGTAAAACAGACGAGAAAACAAAAAGTACTGACAGATAATAAAGTTGGTTACTTCTTTAAGAAGAGAGTCAATACCAGGAAGACCTGACAATTATAAATGTCTGTGTAACTAATAAAAGAAATTCAGGTTATAGGAATCATAATTAAACCTAAAATATGGATTTCCAGATACGTGGAAATTTTAATACCATATCCTTCCTAGCAATTGATAAAATAGGATGAAAAGAAAATAGAAAAACAAGAAGCAGAGATGTGCCAGTTACTGTATAATAAGTGATAATCAAAGACTTCTTTACAGAAGACACATGATGTTACCATGTCCATGTTTCATCATGTTCTGGGTTATACCAAAGATCCCAAAAAAGTCACAAGGACTGAAACAGAAAGTATTGCATGTCCATAATGGGTTTCCACTAGAAACAAGGTAAGTATCTTACATTTTAAAATTAATCTTCATATTCACAAAGTTAATGAATATCTGACAGTTATAAAATAAATCTATAGGCCAAAGAATGAAAGAAGAAATCATAAGGGAAGTTAGAAAATCATGCTAAACAAAAGACAATATTTTATAATTTAGAATATGTGCATTGTTTTGCATTTCCCTGATGGCTAAAGAAGTGGAGCATTTTTAAGATATTTGTTAGACATTTTAATTTCATCTCTCCCCATCCTGAAGCTCAGGGACATTTGTGGAAGAGGGGGCAGTAAGAGTGTAAGAGCAAAAGGATGGGAGGAGCAATGATTTGCAAGATACTCCACACAAGTTACGGCCGAAGCAATCATAATTGGACATTGCATGCCCGGCGCAATGTCCAACACACTATTGACCTCACAAAGTCTAGCATCTGCCAAAGGCACCAAGATCCTTGGAGGCAAGGGATTGACAGCCACAGTAGTGTTCCTATGCTTAAGGGGAACACAGGAAAGGGTTCAGGGAAATGCCACTGGGTCCTTGTACGTCATCGGAGAGGAGGACCCAAAGGAGAGTCAGGCATGCACAAGAAAGGACTCTGGGAATTGGGGTGGGAGGCACCGGGGGGATGGGGAGGGAGGGGTGAGGGGAGGGGGAGCAGGAGGTTGGGAGGGAACTGGTGTACCTATTAAGTTTGTATGAGCTGACATAATAATAATAAATGTATTATAAAAAAAGAATATGTGCATTGTATTAGCAGTTACAGTGGTTCTTTGAGGGAAATTTATCCATTTCAATGCATTTAGTAGAAAAGAAACTCAAGTCAATACCTTAAGCTTCAAAGTTCAGCTAGAAACAGAATATTAAGCTTAAAATAGCTTAGGTTAATTTTAGGTTAAAAAACCTAAAAGATGAATGAAGTAGTTAGTTGGAAAATCATATAAACAACAGGGAGGTTCTTGGGGAACATCTATAAAATTGATAAACCTATAGTTTTACATTCAAGTCAGCAAGAAAGAGAGCAGAAATTAACAATATTGGGAATGATACTTATAGTATAGTAAGTTCATTTGAAAAACATGTCAGGGAAATGGGAGCACTCTGATGAAAGGGAAGTATTTTTCCAAACATAAAACTTACCAAACTGTCATAGGTACAGGTGTCAACTTGAGGGGTGAAGGTTTGAATTCTGGACACATTCGTAGAATAAGTAGTTGAGTTAAGCTCACAGCAAACGTGCAGGAGATTGTCTAGTGGATAGGGAAGGCCCAGCCCATAGTGGGAAGACTAGTCCCAGGGCAAGTGAATAAAATGGAGGGAACTATTTGAGAAAGTCGGCATCCTTGCGTACACTTGGCCAGACATGCTGGTCTGGAAAGTAAGGATCATCCCTCTCTCAGCCATTATGTGAAGATGGTATGGCCAGTTCTCTTGGCCCTGGTGCTGGTGTGTGTTCTCCTGCCAAGCTAGACTAAGAACTGTAATTGGACCGTTGTAAGAGAATAAATTCCTTGCTCCCTTAAGCCATTTGTTGGTGATTTTTACCAGCAACTATGCAGGTGAACTTGCTACATAAATCCACTTCAAAACTAAACAAAAATTTGAAGAGCAGAATCTATTAGACAGTTAGAACTTACATCAATTGTATTTTCCACAATGTAACTTGATGCTCTGATAATGTATGAATGCTATTTCTGAATGAAATTACAAAGGATTTATAAATTCTTTCAAACAATAGAGAAAGAAGGAAAACATAATACTTAATTTTATAAAAGCCAGCACAATCTTAATACCCGAATTGAACAAAGGCATCATAGTATATTATCTTTTAGAAACAGGTGCAGTGAACTAGCAAATTAAATCAAAATGACATTGAATCATAGCAAGACTTTACCCAGTAGTGAAAGGCTTACTTAATGTTTACAAACTAATTAATATTGTTCATGATATCAAAAAATTTGAAAAACATGTAATTAATATAGTAATTTCAGACAAGCATTTGTCAAAATCAAACATCAATTATGATTAAAAAAACTGGAAAAATAAAACTTTCTCAGTTTCATACATGATATTTCAAAAAAAATCCCAAGGGTAACCCACACAAGTTACATACCAAGAAAATTTATCATCTTCTGTCAGCTATCTAGAAATTAACTACTGCAATAAGGCAAGAAAAATAATCAAAAAGCAAAGACATAAGGAAAACCTACAATTAGCATGTTTGCTGATATAGGAAATCCCAAGAAATTTCTAATCCACAGAAACTGATGTTTGATTTTAACCAGACCATCAAAGATAAGAACACACAAAAAGTGATTTTTTTTATGATCTAGCCTCGAGTAACTGGAAAACTTGAACAACTAATTTTAATAGCACCCGATGCTTCAAATAGGAGTAAATGTGACCAAAAGTATTTGCAAGGTTTTCACACTGAAACTAGGAAAGATTATGAAAAGAAATGAAATAAGACTGGAAACTAGATGGTTTGGTTCATTTTTTCAACTTTCAATACTCCCAGCAACTCAGAATGTTTCCTGAGGAGAGGATTACTAACTAGTTCTAAATTTTATACTCAATTTATAAATACCTAGTAAGCCCAAGTAAGTCTTGAAAATGATGACCAAATTTGAAAGATATAGTACTTATAAGAATGCAATAATCTAGAATATGTGTTCATCCAATGGACACTTATGGATCAAGAAGCTGTGCAAAGATCTCAGAGGTGGAAACATTCTCTCGTGATAATTTTTTTTTTGTAGAAACACCCAAGTAATACAATGGAAAAAGGAAATTTTTATCTGTGCTAGAAGCCAGGAGATTAAATAAAATCAGACTACATCTAACAAAATATTCATAAATCTTCATAGACATAAAATGTTGGCAGAAAAATAGAATATTTCCATGATTGGGTATACTCGGTTTGTTGAAAGTGAGAACCATGAAAGGGAAATGACAAATACTGATTTCACTAAAATTAAAAGGTATGGTTCATCAAAAAGATTCTATAAATAAAATTAATAGAAAGCCACACGTGCAAAACAATCTGTATAATACAGATCTGACAAAGGATCATTACCAAAAGGTAAAAAAAAAAACTCCACTTTGATAAATTTACCTACAACAAATAGCATATTCACAAAGAACTTTTCCAAGAAAACTCATAGAAACTTTGTGCACTGGAGCTCAGTATTGATAGCAGCCCTGGTAATCTTCAGCAGAGAGAATAAACTGTGATATATTCATTTATTGAACAGTATTCATAAATTTACAATTCCATTCAACAACATGAGTAAATCTCTTAAACACGTTTTACTGAGTAAATGAAGCCTTACACAACAAACATACTACATGGGAAAAGATGGTAGAATAGTGTTGCCTTTAGCAGCAAAGAGTATTGTATTTCCTGTTTTCACAGATGTTTGGGGGCAGCCCATGTGCATGCAATTGTTACATACTTATGCTATAATCATGATTTTATTGCACAGAAATTACCTATTCACAATTATAAACAAATATTGAACTTATGCTATGCCTTCTGAGTTATTTAGAGAGCACTGTGTTTGTGTTGACAGTTAATTTTGAAGTGGACTGAAGGACAGATGGAGAGAGAATACCTATATAGAAAGTCAGTGTTCATGGCAGAATCTAAGGATTCACTAGAAACTTTCTTTTTCCAACTATGATGATGTGCTTGAAAATTGTCATTAACAAAATGTTAGGAATAGAGCAATTCTTTTGGCATTTTGAATCCTAGCAACTGAAAGTTCCCAACAAGACACCTTAGTTTAAGTTCAGAAATATTTAGAAAAGAAAAATAAATGCCATATATCATGGCAACGGGCTGGCTCACCTTTCAGGGAGAGCTTGGGGCTGGGTTCTGTAGCTCTCTCGCCGCATTTCATCAGGGAGTCAGTCCTGGAACTTTTCTTCCTCTGCCCCCTTCCTCTGTCGACCTCACTTTCTTTGCCATCTCCTTTTTTCTCATCTCACTAAAGACTCTCTTCTTACAGGCTCTGCCATCAGCCTCATTAACACTCTCCAAGTTTGGTCCTGGGATGCTTCTTTCAGGCTCACTAACCCAGCAGGATGCTCTCAAAGGGGCTGCTCTGGGCTCCCACACTGGAGTTCCTGCAGTTAGCAGACTCCCTCAGGTGATTCTCATGTACCCTAAGAGGCCCGAGGCCGCAAGCCCTTCCTCCCCATCATGGAGCCAACCCATAGCTGCGTATAGCACCTGACTTCCTGGTGCTCTCTCCCCTTTTCTTCTCGTGATTGAAATGATTTTGTCTCTTTTCTCACATGTTCAGACACTATGTCTGTGTATTTGCTCTTGTTTTTAGTCATTAGATTAGCATCCTCATACTGCACCCTTAGGGCGTTACTCCCCTTCACAGCTCCTGCCTGCCTTAGACAAGCGGTATTGCAAACTCCCTGTAATGTATATTTCTAAAGTGTCCAAAGCCTTCACTTCTTTTTCCCTGATTTTTTATCAAGCAACAATTAGTCACTTACTTTTCCAGCAAGTGCCATGAATTTACACAATTAGTTCTCAAATGAAGAAGGTTGGCTTCATTGTCTCAGGACTCTTTCTCTTTCTCTCTTTCTTTCTCTTATAGAGTATCTGCTATTCAATTATGTTATTGTTCCTGTTCTTCAAGGGAAACTAATTTCGCTATTATAAATCTAAAATGGCCTGGTTTGTCCCCCTTTTCCTACTTGAATGAATTGTTTGCTGTTCGTGTCATTTCAAAACAGAGGAAGCATTCTTAGAAACAGCTGTGGCTAAGTCTATGAGCCCAGGAAAAGCACTTCTCCATTAAAGTTGTAGCTGTGGAATCAGAGACACCATAGATTTTCCATAGAAGTCATTTATAATGTGTGCTTCAATCAATAAGAATGCATTTTACACTTCAGAAAAGTTTTCTTAAATTGTTACATCAAGTGTCTATTATCTATAGTATGTTCACCCTAAGTATTAGTTTCCATCTTTTGCTAGCTAGAAATAGAGTTTGGCTCTTGCATCAGGGCAAATTAAGGTCTGGTGAAGTCAGGTAGGGATCAGGTGGGAGAAGTTTATTTCTATCATTTGGATTAAGTTGTGCCTCTTGACTTCGAGATCACTGGCTCCTTCGACAGCCCCTAGGCCAGTATCTTGCCTGTCAGGTTCTTGAACAAGTTTGGATAAGAATGAATACTCTCCTGGTGCCCAACTGCCTCAGGCTAGACTTTTGTCTGTCATCAACTGACAGGTGCATGCCAAAAGCAGACCAACCCAGGTGGCCCTTATTCTGGGACTCAACCTTCATCCATCAACAGACTACTCAGACTTTCAATGAAGGACTTTGTTTAAAATGCAAATAACTCTGCGGAGCATTGAGGCACAAACCTGTAATCCCAGCACTTGGGAGGTAGAGGCAGAAGGATCATCACAAATTCAAGACCATCTTAGTTTACATAGGAAATTTCAGACCAGTCTGTAGTGTATAATCCTGCCTCAAAAAAATCAGAACAAATAAATAAACAAATAAAAAGCACTACACATACACACACACACAGACACAACTTCTCGCAACTTCAAAGATACCTAGGCATGCTGACATGTTCTATTTGCAGTGGGCTTGTACCCCAGAATAGTTACAAATGTCACCCAACACAAAACCATAAACTTACTCAAAGCCTTGTGTACTTTTTTGCAATAATTTCTTCACATTGTTCTTGAGTGTGATCTTTGTAGATGATAATTTCTTGGCGTCAAAAAAAAAAAAAAAAAGCTCCTGGGTAACTCTTAGTTTTTTTTCTCCTTTTACAAGCATATTGAGTATTCATTCCAGCTTCTCTCTCTCCTACCTTCCCTCCATCCCCTTCCTTCCCGCCCACCTTCCACCCCAGGGTGCACTGGTCTGTCCACTCCTGTGGGCGCTCACTCAGTACACCGCAGAGGTAACTCTTCGTTTCAACAGGCCATTTCTAAAATCCACTGTAGTCAGTCATTAGCGGAATCAGAATTCCAGTTGCAGATTCCACGGGCCAGGGAGGTAAACAGGGCACATGTCACCCACTTAGTTTTCCATACTTCATCTCAGGTCAATGTCACATGGCCATTCAGTAACCAATGGAGTAACCTACACCAAGCTAAGTATGTCACCAAACAGATTGAGGCAGATGCAGCATTGAAGATGGTGATAGCTCTCATCGCTAGAGTGAGCTCTGCATAACCATGTTATTAAACGTACTTGGGAGGGATGAAAAACACATGATGAAGGCATCTTCCAGGATCTTCCAGAAAATGTCATTAGCTACCTCACTTCACAGTTGGGAAACTGAGGCATCAGGTGGCTTGACTGAGATCACGTTGCTCACAAGAGTGAAATGAAGAGGTCCACACAGATGTTTTTTTCTTTCTAAATGCCAGACATTCTGAACGGCACAGCGTGTGGAGTACAGAACTCCTGTGGAAGATGGGCAAGCATCTCTGCAGGGGACGTGGAGCTAAAGCAAGACCTGTCTAGTCCTTTGAGGCAGTGACCATGACCTGTTTAGTGAACTTCTAACATCAGTACACAGCGTGGGGCTGTTTGCAAAAGGACTATCAGACTTTGTAGGTCAAACCAATCTACTCAAATTTCCTATGCTATCCTTCAAGGATGAGTGATGAGTTTCCTTTTATGTTCCATTTTTCCTTTTTTCATGTGTACATATGTGTAGCGCATGTGTGTGCGTGAATGTTTGCCGGTATGTGGCAGATGCAGAAGCATATATGTATGCCTGAGTGTGGGGCCTTAGGGGGATATCTGGAGCCATTCTTTATTGTTTTTCCACCTTATTCTTTTGAGCCTGGATCTTTAATTAAACCCAGAGCTATATGGTTAGTCTGTAGAGCTGGTTTGCTCTGGGGATTCCAAGGGATCCTTTTGGGAATGCCTTTTGGGACTGGAATTACAAGCAAGCTGTCATAACTACCAAATATTTTTACATAGATCTAGGGATTTGAACTCTGGTTCTTTTGTTTATATAACAAGTACTTGAACTGTTACACCACTTTGTAGGCCATCGTGGAATATTAATAATGCGTTGCTCACATCCTATCATGACTACTTACAGAAGAAAAGAGCTTTAGTATCTTTTTTAAATATTCATTTTTTGTGGGTGGCATAAGCACGTATTCACTTGTACCCATGTGTGTGTACATGTGGAGGTTAGAGGTCAACATAGAGTATTTTCCTCTATTGTTCTACACCCATAGGGTGTAGCTACCTATTAAGTTTGTATGATTGGAAAATAAATAAATAAATATAATAAATAAATAAAAGAATGCTACGCAGCAATGTCAGAAACATCTGGTGAAGGCAACAGAGGATGAGGAAGAGGTGTTGGTTGGGCAGGGTCTGTTAATCACAAGCCCTGAAATTGAAAGATTGGTTAGACTGCCTGCTTTGACAGGCCCCGGGGATCCTTCCATGTCCACTTCCCTGCTCTGGGACTAAGGAGGTCCACCACTGACCCTCGCTGTATAACGTGTGTTCTGCGGATTCAAACTCAGGTGATTACATTTGCACAGCAAGACTTACTGAGTTCTCTTTCAAGCCTCGATTATTTCTGTATAAGAAATACACATGACTTCAGCTCAATTGAACCGATTCATATATAAGTCCATCTAATCAATTCATTGTAATTCAGGAAAATCCGGTTATTTTGTGCATCATTGGAATTGTTGTTGATTGGCACATACCTGTGTATACCACTTAGTAGACCCTGTTAATGTTGAAGATTCCTGAAAATGCATGTAGGACTCCACATACATAATTAGTTCAGGTATAAGCACTAAAGTAAACCAAATCAAGCTGAAGGAAAAAAGAAATCTTGATTCCTGGTTTCATGTCTAGATATACTTGCTATTAGTGGTATGACCTTCGGCAGTGTATTGCCTTCTCTGAGTTTCTGTTTCTTTATCTATAAAGTGAGGACAAAGCAACCACCTATTTCAGAGAGTGGCTGCTTGAATTAAATGACATCATATAGGGAACGACTTACGGTGCGACTTGCCACATGAATAGTCGCTCTGGTTGCTGTGCTACTCTTAGCAGTAAAACAACAGCGGAATGGAGGAATAAGTAAATGCACAATGGTTCTGATTTTGTTATATTCCTGGGTGGAGTGAAACTGGAAGTCATGAACATCAGGACCGGCTGCCCTTATTTGCTATGTGGCCTTAGGAGAACCACATGATTACCTTGAACCGTTTTCTCACCTATAAATTGTGCTTGCCCCTGTCTACATTTTACAGCTGCACCTAGGCCCAAGGAGATAAAGTATGAGAAAGTACAGTGTCACTGAGAGATGTGTTCAAAATAGTGAGGAACTGATGTCACTTTCCTAAGCCTAATACTGCGCATTCATATTTCTGTAATTGCTGTATGAAACAGAAAAATGCACTCACTTGTGTAGCTCGAGATGTGAAAGAAACTGGAAATTATTGAAAGAGACACAGAGAAGTGTGACTACTCTTTCCTTTAATACACATGCTATTTATGACATTTATATGGCTCAAGATATCACAGCAGATACCCACAGGAAATAAAATACTAAGGAACGGTAATAAAACTTGTATATAGTACTTTAGTCATCTTCTAGATTGTGTCTTATGCAATACAACTATCTAGTGTCCCCTCACATTTTCCTATCAATGTACAGCCTGGGTTCCAGGTTCTAGGACACGAACTCTTGGTATTTCTTTCCTAAATACTCATTTCTGTCTAAACCTCAAAGCCAGTGATGAGTTCTAACCACCAAGAGAGAAGGCAAAAAATGGTTATATTTCATAGTGGCTTGAATTTAAGCTTTGAAGCAAAGTGGAATGAGCTGATACTAATTAATGCTTCTTTTGCATTCTGCTTAGTATGGTTTACTTTTAATATAAAATTCTCACCTCCACTGTTGGTATCAATATCTTCCCTTACAAAATAAACATAGTAGTGTTTAACTTTATGGATGTCAATGAAATTGGGATATTTTATTTATCTAGAATCGAGCTAGTACTAAGATGCTTTGCAAGCATTAGTCTCATTTGCTTAGCAACCTTATGAAGCAGATTCTATTCATATCCCTACAGTACAGCTAGGACCTTGAGTCAAAGACAGTAACTTCTCCTTGCTCATATACACGATGGGTACAGACACGATTAAGTTCCTGATAGGTGCAAAGCCATGTGTAGAGGATTCTCTTTTTGCTGAGACAAGTGCCTGATGACTTAGAGTCGTCAGTTCACTTAAACAAAGAAAATCTGAAACTGAAACCCAATAATGAATGCGTTTGGACCATTTCCAACACTACAGTGAGAGGTGGCAAAAATGGTTACATTTTGCAATGCCTTGAATTCAAAATATGTTGAACCAAAGTGTCATGATTTGATACTAATCAAATTTTAATCCTTATCTTAAAAAGACCAAGTATATAAATATCATTGGGATGATGGAGGAAACAAAACAGTGCATATATATATATATATATATATATATATATATATCAGTTCTAACAATATTTTCTGGATTAACTCAGCAGCTCTTGGATTTGAAAGCCCAGGGCAGCGTTGAATGGAATATAACTTCGCATGCTCAAACTATTTTTCTCACTCGATACTGCCCATTTTATAAACCCAGCAAACAGGGACCCGGGAGAATACGGTTCAGGGAGGTTAATAATGGTGACCACAACTTGAACTCATGCCTGTCTAGCTACAAACCTTTGAGTCTTTCCATTAAAGTACGATAAATTATGAAAGCGGCAAAATAGGTCACTTGGCCAAGTTCAATTCCACACCACAAGGGATTTCTCCAATTCCCACTTGACAAATAGCGTGAGCTCACTTATACCGGATTTCGCTGCAGAGGCTAAGGACACAGAGATGAATGAGATAGTCTTGAGAGAGGAATTTTCAAGCGACCCTTTAGAGGGAGAGGGGCAGAGGTCCTTCGTATGTGGGTCTCAGCCCTCCCACTCAGCACTGAGAGCATTTAAAAGGCACACTCAGCCAAGAGTGGTCCCAGAACAATAGGAAGGGAAGCTGTGCAGTGGTTAGGAGCCGGAAAGGTGCAGCTATTGGTGTGGCTGTTCTAATATGACTTCTCTGGGACTTGGAGAATTCTAAGCCCCTCCCCAACAGTCAAAATCATACCACCACCTGATTTCTTCAAGTTCCATTCACTTTCATTCCTAGACATCTCAAACTAGAGCCAAGGCCTGACCAGAGCTCCTATTTCCTATCTGTCTAACCAACACTTCTTCCTCATCCTCTGTTGCCTTTATCAGATGTTTCTGACATTGCTGTGTAGCATTCTTTCATTTATTCATTTATTTATTTATTATATTTATTTATTTATTTCCCAATCATACAAACTTGATAGGTACCCCATCCTCTCCCTCTCTCCACCCCTCCCCAGTCCCCCTTGCACCCTCCCCTATTTTCCCCTTTCTTTCAACCCCCTCCCTCCCTTTCTCCCAGTGTTCCCCATTCCCCCCCCCCATTCCCTGGAGCATCCTTTAGTGTGCATGTCAAACTTCCCTCTGTGTTCTCCACTCTAATGAGGTGTAAGGACTCAGTGGCAGTGCCCAGCCCTTTCATGTGCTCCCCTTCAGTATGGGAACACTATTGTGACTGTTAATCTCTTGCCTCTAAGGATCCTAGTGCCTGTGGTCCATGCTAGACTTTGGGGGGTCATTGACATGGCTCAGGTCATGCAAAGTCCGATTATGGCTACTGCAGCCCTAACTTGTGTGGAGTATCTTGCGTATAGTTGCTCCTCCCCATCTTTAGGCTCTTACAATCTTACCGCCCCCTCTTCTGCAAATTTCCCCGAGCTTTAGGATGGGGAGAGATTTGGCTGGTCTGGTTCCAGGTGATTAATCCCACCAGCTACGTAGCATGCTTAACAATAGAGTTCATATTTGAGAACTGGACAATCAAGTTACAAAATACACTGCCAGAACCCTCATCGGGCTTTAAGTTAGTTTAGGATTTTGTGTTAGATCACATTTGTCTCTCTCCTTGGGCTGTGTGGAGTCCATGTGCTGTGAGTTGGACACACCTGTGAACATAGTATGCTGACTGACACACGTTCTAAAAGCATCTTTTAAGTCCTACCCAATAATGAATCTTTTTGCCTTCATTTTCTATTTCTGAGCATCAAATTATCATAAATGTAAGGCAATAAAGCAGCTCATTAATTTTCTCAGTTCTGAGCTAAGTTTCACACATTTTGCCTGGATTCCCCTCCCCAGCTAAAGTCAGAGCATCCTCCGGCTGCTCCCCATGCAGAAGATCCATTAGGAAAAGAAACACTTCTTACAATTTAGGACTGAAGGTCTATTGACTAACCATCATAGATCATGCTCCACTGCTAGAGGCCAATGGTAAGCCTTTGCCACTTGAGATCCTTAATTCACCAATGTCCCTCCCCCTATTAAAACCTTCCATTGCTCCAAATTCCCTGACTTATACTTTGGTGACATCAGACAAATATGTCTACTTCCAAGGGTTCATGTCATTAACTCATGTATATCCATGTGATATTTTTATTTTGTCTGTGCCTCTTAGAAAAACCATTAATGACAAAGAGGCAAGAAGTCTTGGGGAGCAGTTTGGCTTGAATTCTGCCAACACATACCTTGACTTTGACATCCTAGTTTCCATATTCTCTCCTCTAGTTAAAAATCCCTCAAAAGATGATGTCAACCTCATTAAGTATCAAGGAAAAATCATAAATTTTTCACCATCCACTGTTAGAACCTGAAACTTAGGCAGGTGACTCTCACTAGAAGTCAGAATCCATAGTCACCTCGGCCCCTTTATGTTAATATACACTGTTCTGACTTCCCTCCTCTTTCCCATAGTTCAAGCTTCACAGCTGGGAGAGCTTTTGCAATAGCAGGTACAGTGCACAGACAGCTGATGCACTTCAGTGCAGCAAAGATATAGAGAAGACATTCATGTTCAGAGTGCAGAGAACTGTGGATTCTCCTTAGTAAAAGAAAAGCCTAGAGCAATGGAAAGGAAGCGTTGAGATGTACACTAAGTGGTAAGTCAGAAGTTATGCATCATATGTTGGGCTTCACGCTCGAACCTGACTCACTAGTAAAACTTAGTCATTGAAGGTTTTCAAGGATCAACAGGGCTTTGTGGATAATCACCCTGAAAGCAGTATGGGTTCATTTAAGTTGAACCACGTAGGTAAGCTGCTGCAATGGACCACTGGGAAGGGAAGGGAGTAGCTGGGGGTTGGAGAAGAGGGATGGACATCCAAGGGAGATAATGTTGAGGGGTGTATAGAGGCTGTGCATGAAGAGGCTTAGAGCATTTTGTGAACCCAGGGCACATGTTCCCATGCCACATCACATAAATCATCTTCTGGTCGTCTCTAAACTTTGCAGATAGATACCTGTCTATGTTACTCAGTAATACAAACGCCCATGCTTTCAATCTGAATGTGTCAGATCCAATAATTTACCAAGTTTCAGCTCACTTCTGCAGAAATTCATACCAAGATGAGATCAATTCCTCCCTCAGCATACACCCTTTTACCATGGCCTCTCTTCCCACAGTAATTTGAGCAAATCTGGTGTGTAGCTGGTACTAGACATGCTTTCTAAGTTCTCTTATTTAAGAAGGATCTGTTTATCATATACTAATGTGTGCCTGACTGCTTGTCACAAAAATGACATTGAAGTCCATCAGAACACAAAGCTCAGTTTCTGAGCTGAGGGTAGTACTCAGAAGAATGTTACCTCTTCAGCACATCTGGCTCTTTGCAATGGGGAAATAGATTATGTGAAATTAGTTAAATTGTGCCTTTAATACCTGCTTATGCTACTATATGTGAGTCATGTCTCAATAAAAAATAAGGAAAAACTGATCACATGCCATTCTCTAATCTTGCATGTAATTTTTAAGAGTTGTTGTATCATTTCCGTTAGTGACTATTGAGATTCAAAGTTACTTTTTTGTATGCATTTCTCTCTCTCTGTGTGTGTGTGTGTGTGTGTGTGTGTGTGTGTGTGTGCATGTGCATGTGTATGTATATGTGAGGGTGTACGTGTCTCTGTGTATCAGAGGACACTACATGTCCTGAGAAGACCCAAGGATGGTTTCTGGAGTCATCCTGGATTGCTCTACTTTCTTTTTGCTTTGCTCTGGGGTCTCCCACTCTCTGCCTCCCAAGACCAGAAGTGCAATCTGTTGCCATTTCGGCCAGGTGTTTTTACATAGGATCTGTGTGTGTGTGTGTGTGTGTGTGTGTGTGAGAGAGAGAGAGAGAGAGAGAGAGAGAGAGAGTACAATATGTACCCGTGGAGGCCCAAGGGACTTCAGGAATCACTCTGGATTGCTACTACCTCCTTTATGCTTTGTTTGGGTGTTTTCCAGACTCTGCCTCCTAGGGTCAAAAGCGCAGGCTGCCACCAGTTCTGCTTCCTGCTCTTATGTGGGATCTGGGATCCACACTCAGGTTCTCCTGCTTCAGCGGCTACGGCGTTACCCCGGGAGCCATCTGTTCAGCACCAAGATTCAAGCTTCTGCAAATCCACAAAGTCACATGGGCGGGCAGATGCACAGACAGAACATGACCTTAGTTGTCTCTGTTCAAAAGTCTTTATTTACTCTTTCAACTATAAGACTAAAGAATTTGAAGACTTACTTGGATTTTTCCCCCATTGAATGTAGTTACCAGTTGCTATACTCTGAGTTGTAATGCATTCCAATTGATTGGCTTAATAGGGCCACACTGAGGTCTCAGTGCCTTGCACAGAAGCAAATTATCACCTTCATGTTTGTGTGTGTGGGTGTGTGTACGTGTGTGTATATATATTGAGAGAGAGGCAGATAAATGAAATCATAGATGCGGACCCACTGACTACCCTTCAGCACATTAGATGTAGATGATATGAGAACATGGAGCCTCGAACCTGTATGAGTTCATTTCTGACTCTTTATGACTCATGATGAGAAAACTTGTAAAATGTAACTTACTCTTTTTTAAAATTTAGTAACACTTAAAAACTAGCAATGACAAAAACTTCATTGACATTGGGCAGATTGGTTGAATTCATGGTTTTAATGTCATCTTTAACTAGATGAATACTTGTTCATAGTATAGTCATGAATGAATTAATGAATTAATTAATATGTATGAGGTAGCATCTGATGTATGGCACATAACTTTTAAGATTTTTCAAATACACAAATGCATACAGAGGCCAAGAACCTTGAGGGAGAGAAGGCTGATTGGGAAACTCTACTCCGTTGTCTTCCCCAGGGAGTCTTGGTGTGAAGAGAAAGCTGGAAGCTAAGGTGCTAGATAGTTCAGTGGTGCAGAAAGCTCAGTCTAAGGAGACTGAGTTTCTCTCTGGAAAATGAGAAGTAAGACAAGGGTTTTCAGGCAGGCTACTACTGGCAAAGACCAGGGAACCCAGTGGAAAATCCTTGCTGCCTTGCTGCATGGCCTAAGGCTGGTGGGCTTCTCAGAGAAGCATGCTGGGACCCATGAGTTAGAAGTGGAGATATTTGTGGTAGGATGGAAGCCTCACTCTTCCTGGTCAGGCTTTCCTGTCTCAGGAACTGTTTGCTAAGTTGGATGAAGACAAAGAAGGGGAATTTTAAGCAGATGTGAAACCTCGTGGGACTGTGCAGCTGGCTACGACCCCTTCACATCTCTTCTCAAGTCCCCGGGACTATGTGGTTCTTTCTCATAAGTCAGTGTGGTTTGGGACATGGGTTCCAAGCAAAACCAATTAGCTACCTGACCTAGATTGCTGCTCTACCCCAGGCTGTGATGCTTGAGTCAAGGACCAGAGCCTGGAATAAAGTTCTTAGTGCTCTCAAGCTCCACCATCAGATCAGCTCAGAGCGAAAGAAGTAAGGCCAGTGTCATGGTTACGTCTTAGTGTCAACTAAGCATATTGAGGCACTGCTGTGGCGAGTGGATGGTTGGAGCAGGACCCTGAACAAACCTGCAGGTACTTGCTTAAAGGATGTGGAAAGCCCAGCCCACAGGGATGGTGCTTTCCAGTGATGGACGGGATAACAGGAAGTGAGAGGAGGGACCTGCTCTTCCCTCGTCCTGTGTTGATTTGCCATGGACTCCACTCATCAAGCATCATTCACTTTTTAGAGCACTGCTGCCTTGTTTGCTGCTGCTGCCACTACTGCTTCCAGCCTTGACTGACTCAGAGATCCAGCCTTTCCACCTTACTGCTCTTCCCGCTGCCTTTGCTGTTGTCCACTGCTCAACACTGATGTCAAAATCTAGCTGTTCTTCACGGATATCAGAGCCCAGTGTCTTCGACCCTTCAGCAAAGTAGAGGCTTGAGACCTTCTCGAGTTCTTTTGGCTTTGTGAGACATTCCAGTCAAGAACGAAACAGCTACAGGCAACTACTCTGAAGGATGCTAATTTTTATTTTGACTTAATAAACACATATACACATACATATATATATGTATACACACATATATATATATTTATATACACATTACATTCTAGAGAGTCCGTTCTTCAGAGAACCCTAAATAATACAGCAAGCAAGATTTGATTTAAGACAGTGTCTGCACTCCATCGCAGAGTGCTATGCTGAGTTGCTCTGGATTTGATATTCCACAGGCAAGAAGTTAGATATGAGGTAACAATGGGCCACAGCTATATTTTGGTAGCTGTGCCTTTTGCCAGTTAGAATTTCCCTTTGTGGCCAAACATCCTGGAAGTTCCAGTTAAGTTGCTCTGACTCCATATGAAACCCTAAAAAACACCTGACATTGTTATGACATCACTTTGATTGTGGCTTTGATACCTGCTTCTTCCTTTCATGAATTTTTCTAGAGGATCATGGGAAGAAATTCTCTAAAAGTAAGATCTGGTCCACTATAATTTTTTGAAGGTAAAAAGGATCATTTTTTCTTAAATGTGGCATTCATCTCATAAAATATTCATAAAATTTCTTTATAATCTATGACAAATAACCCACTGGATTGCTTCCTGCCTAAGAAAAGTCCACTCCCAATTTCACTTTGGGTTGCTTGCTTTGCTTAGTTTGGTTAAGTGCTCAACTGTCTATGTCTCTTGATTGAATTCTGTCCTTCAAGAAGACAAGAAACAACAGAACCCTGGAATAGATCATCAGGCTTGGGTTACTTTCCTTCATTGAAAGGTGATGACTGAGTTCTTGCTATCATATCACCTTTGATGTTTTTCAGGTGAAACTGAGAGTTGGGGAGATGATTCAGAGTTTAAAGTCTTTGCCTCTTAAGCAAAAGGACCTGAGTTCTGATCCCCAGGTCCCACCTAAAAATACTGGGCAGGTATAGTAGTAGCCTGCAATTTGGCCCTTGGAAGCCATATCCCTAAAGTAGAAGAACAATGAGGACTGATTCTTGATATCACTCTTGGGTCTCTTCGGGTATGGACACTCAAGTACCTTCTTGTACACATGTCTACACACACATATATACCCAATTATATGTAAAACACACAGAGACATATAAATATGTATATAAAAGACATAGAAACTGAGGTCCAATATACAAGTAGGTATTAAATCCAGTGGGCAGATGAGCATTCACCTAGTAGCTTGAATCTCAGACTAAGTTGTACATTTTCCCACTGCTAAACTGCTTCTCTCCAATCCTTTGATAAATATAATTCAATCAGTAGTCTACGATAAATTTTATTAAAATGTCAAGAGGCTTACCAGCCAGAATGAAAACGCTGGATAAAACTGCATATTTGTGAGTTTTACTAAACCCCACACTGTTGGAATATAATTCCTACTGTTCTACAAATCCGGGCTCACTCATCTCAATTCTATTGTGCTAAGAACACAAAGCAATAGGAATAATGTTTTCCTTTCTTTGGGCTCAAGCTTTGAGCTTAAAACCGGACCCAGCATGCCGCTTTTGGTTCCAAAGCCAGGGAATTTGATAGCTACCCCACAAACACACTTTGCTTCATCTAAAATCTTATTCCTCCAGTTTGGAACAAATGGTTACCCTCTGCATCCAAAGTTTCTATGCTTGTATTTTTTTCTTTTTCTTTTCTTCTTCTTCTTTTATTATTATTATTTTTTTAACAAACCCACACATCACGATAAAGACGTTCTTTTTTAGTTGATCCACAATAACGCCTAATCTCTGGGAAGAGAAACCGGCGCCTGTATTATCCTGCTTTATCCACATGGAAGCTTTCGACGGCAAGAATTGGCATCCTTGGGTTTGGCATCTTCAGAGGCCTCAAAGGCACACCAGTTGTCGGGAATTCATCAAGGAACAAAGTAAAATCTTCCCAAAGCAAGCGATTATCTAATTACAGACCCGTCATCGGGACTTCCTGGGAAGGGTCAGCACCTTCCCTTGTTCTCCACAGACAAAGAATGTGTGGCAGGCAGATCGATACTCCAGTTAACTAAACAGCTGGCTAATCATAGCCCCGGACAGCACACAAAGCTCAGTTAGGAGACAAGAAAAGAAAAGTGCCTGTTGATAGATTTTTTTTTTTGGCCCATTCAGCATCTTTGTGAATCCTGCTCTTTCTTCTCCCTCCATTCTTCCCCCTACCTTTCCTTTTTCTCTTCCTCGGAATGAAGGTAATGGTGAGGTTTAGTCAAAGGAAGAGGGAGCCATTCCTCTAGGTGAATGATGGGCATGGAGTGAGGCTCATTGAGCTTGGGACGTACCTGGCGTGAATAAAGGGGCGGCAGAATGGGGAGGTGAACAGTCTGGAGTGTCAGTCCCCTGCAAATGATAGAGAAGGCCCCAATCAATTGTCATTAGCTAATGACTCTCCTCCCTTTGTCAGGATAAATTGGTTCACCCAATGTGTTTTCTAAGTGTGTCAGGCGAATTGCATTAGAAAGGATAAACAGCAGTCTTTTCCAGTACACTGTCGAAAATCTTAACAGCTTAATTGTTGTTGTGCTGATTAGAGAGGCAGTACCATGTAGTAATTAAGAGTAAGGTCTGAGGTGGCTCCTATTGAAAGTTTTCTCTGTCTCATCCTCACACGGGGCCCTACAGCAAGTTTCTCATGGTGACTGCACTTCAATTTCCCCAAATGCAAACTAAGAAGAGCAGAAAGGTTGACAAGCCAATTTAGAGAGGGAAATACCACAACCCTTCCTCCTCCGTAAGAGCTCCATCCCAAGCCCCTCAGAGCATCACGGACCCACACAGTACTGTTTATCGGGGCTGTTATTTTTTGTGTGTGTGCACATGCACTGAGTTAATGCGATTTTCAAATTCATTCATTACTTATTATGCACTATGGCTGTGACTTTTGCAGTTAGAAGAATGACAGCAAAATTAGTCTAAAATTCAGTTCATTCAGCTGCTAAGGAAGGACAATCATTTCTTTTTGGGGGTGTGTCTGTTGGTAGGTTGCCCATCCTTGTGTGGGCAGTTTTAATGGGACTTAGTGAGCTATTAAATAATAACAGGAAATGGGGGTGGGAGGGGGAAAATGTTTGGGGGTTCAGGAAAGTGGGGGTTGGACATGACTAAGGTGTACTATATATGCTTATGAAATTGCCAAGCAATACAGCTTGTATAAAAGTGTCCGTGCTTCCTAATATTAGCAACTGAATTTCTAAGAAAAAAATAAATTTTTGAACACAGTGTTCAGTTGGATGTACACATTGCTACTTTTAAATTTACTATAGATTGCCAACAAGGTTTCCTCTAAGCTTTAATTAATGTCCCCATATAATCTGACACATTGTATGGCACTCAATAAATATTTATGGCAACCTAAAAAAGGGAAGCTTTATTTTTGTTTTTTGCTGTCTCAAAGAGAGATGATTCCTTCTTACTGTACATTCTAGCAACAACAGCATACTGTTGCCCTCCTAAAGTCAAGATCTTGCACACTATCATAGCACAGAAGCACAGTCCTGCTTCTCTCTAGCATGCCATGTCCTTGGTATCAATGGGTTACCCTATGGGACTGCCATAAAGTAAAGTAAAGGCTACATGAACAGGAGCACTGTGATAAATGCCTGTCAATCTGTAACTTAGAGGGCTACTAGGATACCAACGGCAGGTACTGTGTATTGTGTGGATGTGCTGGAGCGAGGGATGTCTCAAACCCTGAACAGGAGAGAGTCAATGGTGTAAGATTATTTTCACTTTACTTGCATGTGATTTATAACCTATCAATCATTTATTTTTGGAATTTAAAGATTAATTAATTAGAAAGAGGGGAGAGAGAGAGTGAGCGAAAGAGAATTCATACCATAATGCACCGGTGGAGGCCAGAGGACAATTTTCAGAGGTCAGTTCTTGCCTTCCACCACGTGGACTTCCAGGAATGGAACTGGAGTTTCTATGTGTGCAAGTAAGCAGCTTAACCTATTGAGTCATCTTGATAGCCCCTAATTTTCATATTATTCATTTAATATTTTGGAACCAATGTAGACCACTTTGGGGAACAAAATCAGGGAGAGGAAAGATGAGACCAAGAGAGAATTGTTACAGTGATCTGGTGAAGTTAAATCAAAATTCAGTCAGGTAGGGCTCAAAACACAGTGACTTACACAAATGGAAAACACTGCTTTTGACTCCACCTTCTTTCCTGTGGATCATGAGGATCATGAGTAGAAATATCCTAAAAGGAAAATCATATCCACATTGATTTGTGATGGAGAAAAAGTGTCTCCTTGCTGCATGAGTTTGTCACCCATGTCATAAGTATTCAGAGAAATTGTCCTGGCCTGTATCTTTTTGCACTAAAATGTCCAGATGCTGCCCCTAAACCCTCCTTTAATAGTATTTATTAAGATGACTGATATTAAGATCAAGAAGTCTTGCATCTTACTGATAGGGTATGATCTCACCAGAAGGGGAGGGCATATAGGCTACCTGATAGAAAGTAACCATTTTGCAAATGGGTGATTGACCCCTCTCTCACTGCGGTCTCCTACTTTTATTCCATCTACCTTTGAATATACTTTTATAACAAGACTCTAATTTAACAGGTTTTTATTTCTGGCCAGGGGGTGAATTCCAATACCCATCAGGATGGAGCCAAGGGCATTGCAGGAGCAGCAAAACTGAAAAAAAAATCAACAAACCTATAATTCAGAACATCAGAGACTCTATATCAACCACCTGGAACTGGGCCAGCCTAATCTCTCCCCATCCTGAAGTTCAGGGAAATTTGCGGAAGAGGGGGCGGTAAGATTGTAAGAGCACAAAGATGGGAGGAGTAATGATATGCAAGATACTCCACACAAGTTAGGGCCGAAGCAATCATAATAGGACTTTGCATGACCTGCGCTATGTCCAACACATTACTGACCCCACAAAGTCTAGCATGGACTAAAGGCACTAGGATCCTTGGAGGCTAGAGACTGATAGTCACAGTAGTGTTCCTAAGCTTAAGGGGAACACAGGAAAGGGTTCTGGAATGTGCCCCTGGGTCCTTGCACCTCATCGGAGAGGAGGACCCAGAGGAGAGTTTGGCATACACAGTAAAGGATGCTCTGGGGATTGGGGGGGGAGGCACTGGGGGATGGGGATGGAAGAGGGGGGGAGCAGGGGGTTCGGGGGGGAGGTGGAGGGAGGGAGGGGACTGGTGTACCTGTTAACTGTTAAGTTTGTATGAGCAGAAATAATAATAATAATAATAATAATAATAATAATAATAATAATATTAATAATAAAGAATATTAAAAAAAAGAAGTCTTGCATCTTGACTGAAGTGCTTTGTGGGTATAAAACACTTTCTTTTGGCCATCATACAGCCCTTTTATATTTCTAACTTTGTATATTACAAGGAACTCTGTAATGTCACAATTCTATCTATAGTTCAAGAATTTTGTTTCCTGTGCAACTTTTTGTAACGTGTCTTCCTTTTTTAGAAACTTTTGAGGCAATGGAGTTTTGAAAAATTAAAATAAATGAACAAATGAATGAATGAATGAACAAATAAATAAGTGCATGGAGAGAGGTCAGGGACCTCCACAGGTCAATCAATTCAACACTGCACTTGCAATCTTGTCATTCAGGCAAACATTTGGAGTCTATCTATGATCAAAAATGTTTAAACCTTTGCCTCACAGTGTTATTTATCATCCTGTGATAACAGATAGCTTGCTTAACTTCTCTGTGCCCCCGTATCTTCTACCAACAGGCATAGGAATCTACGCCTATCTCACAGAGTTGAGGTAAGACGAGACAAAGACAAGATTGAAATCCTTACGCAGGACATTGAGATTTAATGGGAATTCAGTGAATGTGGTTTCTCTGCCTGCTGTTATTATTATCCTTGTAATTATAATTCTTGTCACGCTAATCATTTTCAATTAAGAAAAGTACTTAATAGGGACATCATTTTTTATTATTATCACAGTCATTCTATTAAGGATGGAAATGTTGACATGTTGGTCTGTGTCATTCAGCCCCGTGTGAATCTGTGCTCTGGACCATGACTTCATGGTTTCTCCATCTGAAAAATAAAACTCAGATGACCTCTGGTCGCTTCCACCCCTGAGATCTGGTCTCCCCTTTTATTTTCCCTTTGAAATCTCTGACTGTTAAGGAAAATTGCTCTGCCAATAATGAGAGGAATTCATGTAACATGCACCTGTGAAAAGACTGCTCTCTGCTAGGAATGACATTGGGAGCAAAAAGTAAACACAGGAAGGTGCTCCCTTTTCGGATGGTCCTTGTCACAGGTGAGAAGACAGAATTTTCCCAATACAACTGACAGTAGGGGCCACACTTCTGAGACCCATGAAGACTTCCACAAAATGATTCCTTAAGCGCAGCTCGTTGGGATGAATTCTGAGAGGGAAGCGGAAGGGTGAAATGTCCCTGAGGTGTGTGGGATGACATGGAGGAGGTTCAAGGAACTGATGTGGGTATTGCAAATGTGCAGTGTGGGGCTCAGTTCCTTGTTGGGAAGCCTTTTAGACTTCATAGGGTATGCTACCTTTTCTAGGAGGTTGTATGCCTATAAAGATGGAAATGGGAGAAACCAGAAAGACTTGCACTTGGAGCAAGTCATAGATTTGAAAAGAACTAAGGAGTGAGTGCTGGGGAGGGGGGAGAGGGGACGGGGTGGGGAGAAACTGCTAAGAAACAACTGTGAAACCACTGTTGTCGGGTCACTAGTGTTCCGGTTTCCCAAATGGGAAACATTTGGGAGGGATTGATTCCTTCAGACCCTGGAAGTAACCACCAGCAGCTGAAACAGGGATTTTAGACCTGCATCAAGTCCTGCCTTCAGGCACAATCTTTCTATAGCCTTCCTGTGGAAAAAAGATCTGTTTCTAGGAAGAGACAAATGAAATCAAGACCCTTCCCCCTCTCCCACTGAGTCTTTCATGGCATGTACACCCGCACATTTACACACACATAGTTAATACACTATAAATAAAGGAAATATACTCTAAATGAAAGGGGCTTGGGAAAAAAAGTGCTCCCTTTCAGGGTGATCAGGACAGGAAGGTGCAGCATGCCACTGAGATAGATGCCAAGTGGTAATGCATCTGTCATGTTTGAAATGTGAGTCCCCCCCACAGGTGCATGTGTTTAAGGTCATGGCACCTTTAAGAGATGGAGTCTTAATCCTGAGTAACAAAAACACGGCTGTAGATATCACCATCCCAAACCTTAGTCTGTACTACAAATCCATAGTTATAAAAACAGCCTGGTACTGGCTCCAAAATAGACACACAGATCAATGGATAAGGGTTGAAGACCCAGATATAAGCCCACACATCTACAGCCATTTGATCTTTGACAAAGGGGCCCAAAAAATCCAATGGAAAAAGAACAGTATCTTCAACAAATGGTGCTTGCAAAACTGGATCTCCACATGCAGAAGATTAAAACTGGACCCATTCTTGCCACCATGTACAAGACTTAATTCCAAATGGATCAAGGACTTTGATATCAGGCCAGAGACTATAAAAACCATAGTTGAAAGGATAGGGAACTCCCTCGAGCTGATTGGGCTAGGTCAACAGTTCCTAAACAGACATCCAATGGCACAGTCACTGCTATCAACTCTCAACATTGAGATCTGGTAAAATTAAAGAGCTTCTGTTCAGATAAAGAGATTGTAACATGAGCTCAAAGGCAACCCACAGAATGGGAGAAAATCGTCACTAACCACATATCTGATAGAGCTCTATTATCCAGAGTGCACAAAGAACTTAGAAAACTAAATACTAAGGAAACAAATGGCCCAATTAAAAAAATGGGCCTTGGAACTTAAAAGAAACTTTACCAGGGATGAAATTAAAATGTCTAAAAAATATCTTAAAAAATGCTCCACATCCTTAGCCATCAGGGAAATGCAAATCAAAACTTCCCTGAGATATCATCTCACCCTGGTCAGGATGGAAAAAATCCACAATACAAACAACAACAAATGTTGGAGAGGATGTGGAGAGAGGGGAACTCTCCTACATTGCTGGTGGGAATGCAGGCTCATACAGCCACTCTGGTGAGCCGTCTGGAGATTCTTAAAGAAATTAAAGATTGAAATGCCATTTGACCCTCCTATTCCACTTTTGGGTATAACCCCCCACACAGCAGAGGTTCACCTCGATACCACAAGCACGACCATGTTCATAGCAGCCCTGTTTACAATAGCAAAGTCATGGAATAAACCCAAATGTCCAACAGTTGACGAGTGGATAAGGAAACCGTGGTTCATCTATACAACGGAGTACTACTCAGCCATCAAAAATGATGAATTAATGGAATTTGGCGGAAAATGGATGTTATTAGAAACAATTATATTAAGTGAAGTATCCCAGACCCAGAAAATTAAGTGCCGTATGTACTCCCTAATAGGTGACTCCTAGTATGAAACCCACTTAGAGATACTTAAAGATAAATCTCTGTAATAACTACAGTAATTGCTCAGATTATGAACAGGAGGGATGGGGAAGGAGGGCCACACCAGTAACAAGGAGATAGGGGACTATGTTACAGCAGAGAAAATAGGCCACAATCAAGGACTGCAAGTAAGTAATGAGACATCTGGTTAAGTTCACAGACTTTCCTTTCTGATCATTTACAACTGATGGGGTATGATCTTACCAGAAGGGGAGGGTGTATAGTCTGGCAGATAGAAAGTAACCATGTTGCAGATGGGTGATTGGCCCCTCCTTTACCGCGGTTTCCTACTTTTATTCCATCTACCTTTGAATATACTCTTATAACAAGACTCTAATTTATCTCTGGCCAGGGGATGACATCCAATACCCATCAGGGTGGAGCCAAGGGCATTGCAGGAGCAGCAAAACTGAAAAAAAATTAACAAATCATAATCCAGAACATCAGAGACTCTATATCAACCACCTGGAACTAGGCCAGCCTAATCTGTCCCCATCATGAAGCTCAGGGAAATTTGCGGAAGATGGGGCGATTGTAAGAGCACAAGAATGGGAGGAGCAATGATATGCAAGATACTCGACACAAGTTTGGGCTGAAGCAATCATAATAGGACTTTGCATGCCCTGCGCAATGTCCAACACACTATTGACCTCACAAAGTCTAGCATTTGCTAAAGGCACTAGGATCCTTGGAGGCAAGGGATTGACAGCCACAGTAGTGTTCCTATGCTTAAGGGGAACACGGGAAAGGGTTCAGGGAAATACCACTGGGTCCTTGTAGGTCATCAGAGAGGAGGACCCAGAGGAGAGTTTGGCATGCACATTAAAGGATGCTCCGGGAATGGGAGGGAGAGACACTGGGGGACGAGGAGGGGATGGGGAGGGGAGGGGGTCACAGGGAGATAGGGGGTTGGAGGGAGGGGGGAACGGTGTACCTGTTAAGTTTGTATGAGTGGAAATAAAAAAAAAAAGAAGTTGATTTAAACCCAGAAAAAAAAAAAAGAGATGGAGTCTTGCTGGATGAAATAGTTACAGAGGATGGGCCTTGAGGTTGGTTAAGTCCACCCTGCTTGAGTGAGTCTGTTCTTGATATTGCAAGCAGCAGCTCTCGGCCTCCATGATGTCTGCAGTGACTTAGGCCACCTCCAGCTCCTGCTGGCCAGCCATGCCTTGTCCTCCATAATGGACTGTATCTTCTCTCTAGAACTATAAGCTGAATAAATCTCCCTTTCTCACATTAAGTTGCTTGATTTTGAGTATTGTCTTATGGCAGCAGATAAGAGAATCCAGTACAGCATCTCACTGCCCCATCTCCTTTTGAAGGCATCTCTCCTAGTAGTTCAGTCTCCTTGCCTTTCTTCAGGTACACTTTTCTTTCAGAAAGCTCTTGTACTTACAGGGCACCTGCCCCCAACCTGCCAGACACCTTTCCTGTTTCTTTTTTTTTTTCATTTTTTTATTATTATTATTTCCGCTCATACAAACTTAACAGGTACACTGGTCCCCTTCTTCCACCTCCCACTACCCCCCTGCTCCCCCTTCCTTTCCCCCTCCTCCCCACCCCCCAGTGCCTTTCCCCTCAGTGGCTCTCCCCAATCCCTGGAGCATCCTTTAATGTGCATGCGAAAGTCTCCTCTGAATCCTCCTCTCCGATGAGGTGCAAGGACACAGGGGCATTTCCCAGAACCCTTTCCTGTGTTCCCCTTAAGTTTAGGAACACTACTGTGACTGTCAGTCCCTTGCCTCCAAGGATCCTTGTGTCTTTAGTCCATGCAAGACTTTGTGGGGTCAATAATGTGTTGGACATAGCAAAGGTCATGCAAAGTCCTATTACAACTTTCTCACCTGTCCAGACCTTCTGTCTCTGAGCTGCTGCCATAAACCCAATACCTCTGCAGCAAAGGTCCAGAAAGGCTTGGATTTTAATATCTTTGTCCCACAAAACACTTGAGAATAAATGAGTGGGAGAGAGAGGAAGGACAAAAGGAAGCAAAAGTAGAGATGAAGAAGAGAGACTTACAAAAGAAAACGAGAAGGAAAAGAAATATGTGTAAACTCTAGCATACAAAATACTAATCAATGCAACACAGCTCAAGCATTTGCACTCAGGAACCTCTGCACTGAGCCAAAAAAAGTGAACAACCTTAAAATGCTTGTACTGTGGCATCAGGTCCCTGTGTCTAGGAAGAAGAACAGAACAAGTTTGTCCTAGAGCTCTGGCAAATTTTGCTATCTGGTGAAGCTTGTTCTTTTTTAGAGAAATGACATTGTTATGCAACCAACATCTCTTCACTTCAAAGAAAGATTAGGAACCAGGGATCCAAGACCTTTTGCAGATGGTGACATTGTTCTTACAAGGAGATGACTTTCTTTTTTTTTTATTTAATACATTTTTTATTATTATTTCAGCTCATACTAATCTCTCCCCATCCTGAAGCTCAGGGACATGTGCGGAAGAGGGGGCGGTAAGAGTGTAAGAGCAAAAGGATGGGAGGAGCAATGATTTGCATGATACTCCACACAAGTTAGGGCCGAAGCAATCATAATTGGACATTGCATGCCCGGCGCAATGTCCAACACAATATTGACCTCACAAAGTCTAGGAGATGACTTTCAAAAGGCCAAGAAGACCAAGGCCCCTTGGGGCAAGGGACTCATTTTTACAGTCGTAGCTCGGTGTTGGTGAATGGGTCAGTAGCATGAAGCATATTCACACATGCATCTCTACAGCTAGTTGGCCCTGTAAAGCAGAAAGGTTGTGCTATCCTGTATACTTTGGTGTCTGGCCCTTGCCACCCGTATGCTTTCTGTGTGAAATTGACAGCTTCAGGTATCTGACAAAAGCATAATCACATACTGTTTGGCTCAGGTTTCTGGCTGATCTCACTTACTGTAGCCCTTAAGGTCCATCCACGCTAGTAATCCTGGCCTTCCTCTTTAAGGCTGATTACCACTGCATCGTTGTACGAATCCCATGTATTTTCCATCCATTCATTCATTTCCAAGGACACTCAAGCTGTTCTTGGCCTTTAGTCATTGTGAATGATACTCCTAAGAACATAGGTCTATGGAATGAGTTCATTTTAACCTAAAGCAGACTTGGGTACTTTTCATATTTAAAGAGCATCTGCTACAAACCTGGCAGACACCTTCCCTGTTTCTGACAACCATCTCAAGACTCCAATTGTTATGGACCCCTATTTGTATAACCTCCTGAATTTGGGTTTTAATTGGTCTCTTTGGAGTGGGAAGAATGACAATTCAGAAAACTCTTATCTTTTAAGAGTGTCAGAAAGGGTTGAAAACATCCCGTGCCTTCCAGGTTAGAGATACAGCCCAGACACCTCCCTGGAGGACCACCAGGAGGCCACAGAAAGTGGCTGAATAAAGCCCGTGCACATACCAGGTGCCCCCACATCCTTGCCACCCCTTTGCCAGTCTTCTCACTTACTCTGCTTTCAATGCTGACGACTGGGGAGCTCACATCTCTTCAGGTTGCTTAGAGCCTGTCAACCATTCTGAAAAAAGCTTAGGCTATTGATTCTCTCTTCTTATACAGTCAAAACATTTAGAATACCATTGAACATCTGCTTTCCCAATACTGTGGTTTTCTGGGTCCACAGGAGTTCCTTGCACACCCCAGGCTACATGCAGTGCAAGACATGTTTTCATTGTGCCATGGTGGGAAAGGATGCTGCATGCTTTGCTTTGGATTTGGAGATGGCGATTTTCCATGACATTCATCTCTCCCCTTGATTTTGTTCCCTGTGATCATTTTTCATGGGATGATGTAATCTAGCTTTGTTTTGCTTTGTTTTGTTTTGTTTTGTTTTCCCTGTTTTGGTTTTGGGCCTATAGCCATCTCAGGAAGCATAAAAATCATATCACAAGCTTCAATGGTGCAAGGAGAGACCAGGAGTGATTTTAAAAAAGGACATTGAGGAGTAAACAAGATTTCTGGGATGTCTTCCATGTACTAAAGCTCGGGCTGGGCGCTTTGCTGTGCTTGAGAATCAGGTAGGTTAAGTGAGACCCTTGAGCATTGATAGAACATTAGAATGAATGGGCAAAGGAACAATGGGGTGTAATTGATATCTCCCACCCCACACCAGTGAGATCTGCAACCTTGGGCACATGAACAGAGGAGGGAAGGAATCGATGAGAGAGAGCTTTAAAAGTGGGCTGGCCACTGGTCTCCTCACTCATGCTGTGTGTCCACAGACAAATTTGGAGGGTGACAGGCACAGGGACTCTTTCTGAGACAGGGGTGATGATCCTGCCATAGACTGCAGCTGGTGACAGATGGTGTTTAGACATTTTCTCTGGGAGGAAAACTCAAATCAATTGACCTAAAAAAAAATCTAAAAGAGGATTAAACTCTGAAAAGACAGTGTATGTCTGCACAATTCCGTTGCCTGGGCATTCAGTGGCTCTCCTGTTTTTTTTTTTTTTTAATTTCATGTAGATGATCATTTCCAAGCAGAGTTCCTCATTGCAGTAATGACTAGTGAAGCAGCCCCATCTCTCTTGGCTGTGTAGATAAGTCACATTCCTGTGTATTGTGATATAAGGGACAGGGATGTGGGAGCGGCCACTCTTGGTTTTGATGAAATATATGTACAAATCTAAATCAGACCAGTTGCTAGTCAGAGAATCTTGGATAAACCTTCTTAAAATTTCTTTAAAAGTACAGAGGTAGTGTGAAGTAAGGAAGACGTCCCTGCTTTCTCTGTCCTGAGGATGCATGACTTGTGGGTGCTGCAACCTGGCTGCCAGAGCTGAACACCAGCCCCCTAACTGCTTTTACCCAGAGACAGTTGAGTAGGGATGGAGCCAGCATGAAAGTCATTGGGGGTGGGGTTTATAATTTTGAAGAGATCTCCTAACTTTTTAAATGGGCTTTGTACATAGCTTCTTTAAAGACACCTTCTCTTGCTCTCTTGTTCCTTTAAAGAAACCTGTGAGGTATGTTTTGGGCAGGGTGGCCTTAAATCAGAAGCATAGATGATCTGATGTCTGGACCCTCTGAATAATGCTCTAGCCAACATGCCTCCTCTGGTGTTCCCCTTTCATTTCCTTCCTTGCATTTCCATGTTCATTCTTCCATTCTTTATCCTGGAAACATTCATTAGTTGGTGTATCATTCACTTGCCATTTATTTATTCCTTCTTCATTTATTGGATATGTAATGAATTCCTAACACCCATGTTGCCTGCAAACCTTAAGATAGATGTAGAAAGGCAGACATAGCCCTGATCTTTAGAGTTCAATCTCTATGAGGTGATTTACACACAGCCACACCCATGCCCCTATGCATGATTCCAAGTAGCCAGATATTATCAACAAAAGCAAGCTCAAGGACTTGTCACAGCCCCAGGGAGTGGGGACCCCCCCCACTAGAGGTGCTAGCTGATCTCCTGCTGAATCTTCAAAAGCCAGAACCAGTTGGACCCTTTTAAGGACCTCTGTGCTGCTGCTCCCTTTGTTATTTAATCAGAAGACTGGAACATCCCCAGGACTCAATAATCCCCATCCAGTGTCCTGTGAGCATAAATAGCAGAAGTGCATGGGTGTGAGGGAATTAAAAAAAAAAAAAACAACACATAATCTTGTAGCTAATCCAGGACCAACAGGGGCTAGTAAACTCCCATTAGTCAGAGTCCTATCAGAAAATCTGAAACCACTCCCAGTTTTTATGGCATCTTGAATTTGAGGGCAGGAATTGGTTAGGCATATGATGTTTATAATAGTGATACAAAAGAGTCAGATGCAACATTCTGGAAAGAACCCCAAGACCAGAAATAACAAGAGTAGCAAGGTAGAGAAGTATGACCTGACCCAGGAGCCTAATGAAGAGAGAAACATCCCATTTCTTTCCCTCTCCTTTCCTAGTTTTGCAGTAGCTCTACACTTTAGAAGACACAGATAGGAAAATTCCCACTGCTGTAGTTTGTGTTTGGATCATGAAGCCCAGAGCACAGGAGGAGAGAGGGTGAGAATGCTCTTAGAAGTAAACACACCCCACCATGTGGCACCCAGAAGCCATGGCAGGTGGGGATTCCTCCAAATTTAGTCTCTTTCTTGGTTTTTAATACACACAGAACTTCTTGGATAATTTGGGGAGGGGAAATATGGAATATCAAATAGAACTCAACAATAATATCAAATTTTCTACAATGAAAGCATATCTATAATTACTAACCATGTGACAGAATCAACTGTAAACATTATTGAGACCCCTATTGGGAATGACATCGTCTATAAATTAGATGGTAATCCAGTCATAATCACGACTACTCATATTGAGTTCTTACTATGTGTCAAACACTGAATCAAATATTTTAAATGATCTAGGTCAGTTATTATCTACTACTCTACTGGAAGAGGTTAGGGAACATATGTATTGTTGCCTCATTTTATATGTAAGGAGACTAAAGATGAATGGTTTGTGGCAGGTCACAGAAATAGCAAATAAGAGACAGATTTCAACCTCAGATTCTTGGGATTTATAATAATATACTGTTACTCATCGTGGGATATGGCTGAATAGGAGCAAAAGTGTCTTTCTTACTATAGCCACAGCGAGGCCTCTCATGTTCCACCATAGAGGACAGGGGAGAAAACAACTGTGTCTCATGCATATGGTGCACCTCCCCAGATGGATGCTAATGGAAATATATTTGCAAGATGCCAGCAACAATAGTCTTCCTAGCTTCTGTGATCGGATAACCTGGCATTCTGCCTGTTTTCTCCCACCGCCAGAGACACGAGCTTAGTCCCAGGGAATGTAGCAATAGGAAATGGGCTGGAACCAACCGGAAGAGAATTTGAGCTGATTAGCCTGCAAAATATGTCTGAGCTCTGAGCTGTTGCACAAGAACCCCCCAGGGATGGTACAGAAGAGACACCCCATTGCCTTCATCTCCTTGGAGCAAGTGCTGTGTAAACACAAAGGATCCGGATGATGGTTATGACAGAGTCCCATCAGCTAAAGATTAGTGAGGAGTCCTGGGAGCTGGGGTCCTGGGAGCGCTGCAGAACCAGAACCAGATGGCGCCAGTGGCCCCTGATACAGCACATGCACATTATCTCCTTTCGGCTTATAATAATCACACGAAGGAGACAGAACTGGTATTATTACCCAGGTATTCTAAAAGAGGACGAGCTGGGAAGAGGTCCGTAGTTTGAGAGCAGAGGTTTACACCCTTAATGACATGAAGTATCTTAAGGAGCCAAAGGTGGTACACATGTTTCTTTCAGGGCTATTTGACTCTGAGGGGCTTGAAGAGAAAGCTTCACAGACAATTTCTTTGACACAAGCATCTTACATAGAAATCAAGGTCGCCCTGGGACACCCTAGCAGTAATGTCTGAGAATTTCAGAAAGCAAAACTGTCCCAGAGGAGAACTACTCATCCCTGATGACACCAGACCTATGGGACACCAGGAAGGGATCTGAATGTAACAAAGAGGGTTATACCTCAGCCACCATGAGCTTTGCATTTGATGCAGGCAGCTCATAGATTCCTCATCTCTAAACCACCCTTCCAATACAAACGTGGGTTACTAGGTCATGTGTTGTAATTACTCTGCATGTTGCTGACCAATTTATGACCAAAGAATTAAGGAAGCAGAGTTTTTATTTTGGCTGATGGTTGTCTCGTTACCCAGCTTGGCAAGAGAACCCACACCAATATCAAGGCCAAGGGAATGGCCACACCATATCCACAGGATAGCCAAAAAGGACAATCCTCACTTGCCAAAAGAGAATGTCTGGCCAAGTATGCAGAACAATGCCAACTTTCTTAACCAGCTCCCTCCTTCTTATCCACCCTTCATCTGCCCTGAGTCCTGCTCACCATGAGCTGGGCCTTCCCATTACCTGGATGATCTCTTGTAGGCTTGCCTGGAGCCCATCTCAACCATAGATAATATGCTCAGAACTCAAACCCTCAGCCATCAAGTTGACACCTGTATCTAACTATGGCAGCCTATCAACCATCTTTGTCAGTTCTCTAAGCATTAGGACCACCCAGAGTCCTGATGTCTTTGAAGATGTCTTCAATAGAGGACTCTGGGCATGTAAAGAGGGATCAGCCAGTATATCCAATCTGAACAGACTCCACATATGAGGAATCCGTTGAGATGTGGTGGACATCATCTCAATCATCAGTCATATCAGGGGATGGCTTAATCCTTTAATGCCATTTCTCAGACCCAATGATTTGCTCAACAAACATCCTTGGAGTGTGTGCTCATCACACTTCTCAAGAAACTCTGAATTAGAAAAATCAAGATATTTTCACGCCACTCAATGAACTCTGGCCAAGCCAGTTTCCAGAGACAAATCTCCAGATTCTCAAGCACACGTCTGCCCACTGCATACCCCCAGTTCACTCTTCCTCCATGAGTACAGTACCCTGGTAGGCCTTAAATTCCTTATGTCACCTCAGTACTTTTAATGCTAGTTGTGAAAGTGCCTGACAGAAATCTTGTCATCGTTTCTGTGCAGGAGGAAACATGACGAACCAGCTACATTATAATCATTGAGACTGCCTACAACTTAGCTGATTGAATTTGTCAGATATGACCATGCTTCCCTGAGCCACAGTGAAATCGCTATTTTATCTGACATGAATGAATACAGAAATAGCTGTTTAACCTTGGGCGAGGCTAGCCTTTCTAATCTTGGTGATGTCAAAGACTGGATCCACCAAATCAGAAACAGAATAGAGGGTTTGCTGAGCCATCCCCAGAGCCTGCTCTTGAGCACATTCAATGCCAAGTGCTGCCCACCCCCACATTGGTCCCCACAGATGAATCCTGACACGAAAGGCGAATGATTGCATTTGCTTTATATGTGAGAAAATAGGGGCATAGCAGTCATTTATGCAAGGCTGAACACCTAGTTAAACACTGCCCCTACCATTTCACACGAAGCTGGTCTGATTTTTAACCCTCCTGTCCTTTTGCTTATCCTGGGTTGGAAGAGAAGGAAAACCAAGAGAAAATAAATGAAGTACAGAACCTTTGATTTCGAAGGAGTTTTCTGGCTTATCTGTAGTGAGGGCATCAAGGGGCCCTAAATCTCAGGAGCCCTCAGAGAAGCAGGAAGCAAGAGGTGAACTGGAGAAAGGCTGACCCCAGGGATTGGGCAGGCCCAGGCCCATCTGCTCATGAAACCCCTGCCATTGAAGACATAATGAACCAAAAAAGTGATCTTCAAAGAATATACAGTATATAGTCCCCTGTCTCATAAATTATGTCCAAGTAAAAGTAAGCAAGTGCTCATATAAAGATACAGGTTCCTAAATTCTGTGTTCATGGGGAAAGAGGAACAGAACATTCTGGATTATGATGTTATGGTTAGGGTGGGCAGAAAGGTTGAGGGCTACATATGCGACTTGGGTTTTAGGTAATATAGTAGACTGTTGAAGCAATACTCCTAAAGTATCTGTTCCAGTTGCTCTTCTGTTGCTGTGATCAAAAAAATATTGTGATTCAAGAAAGTTAAAAGAGAAGGAGTTTGTTATTGGGCTTATGGCTCCAGAAGGGACAGTATCCCCAGTTCCATGAAGAGCACACAATTGAAAGGCATCGTTCGGAAGCAGGAAGCTGTTCAGTTTATTACAGCATTCAAAGCCGGCTCACTTTATATCAGCCTTAAGGAGACCAAGAGAAAGAGAGAAAATACAGGAAAGTGGGGTTGGAATATCAACCCTCAAGGCCCACCCCCAATGACTTATTTCCTCCAGAAGGGTTCTACCTCCTAAAGGTGCCATAATGTTTCCAAACAGTCTCTGCAAGGATAGTTCATGTTCAAGTCATGGATTGAAGTCTGCTTATATTTAGGCCCTCAGGTAGCCTTCTCCCACACTACTTACTACACATTTGCAAAATGAATCACTCTGACCAGTGGTGCAAGAACAAATGTGGGAAATGCTGATTCGTGATATAGAATGTGCTTTATATTGAACTTGTCCTCTCTTGTTGCTCCATGAGTTGTTACATGTGGTCACTGTTGTGGAGATACACTTTCAGAAACATGAGAGATAAACATAGTCCACGTGTCCCTGTTATTATATGGTCCATACTATCATAAGAACTCACCTCCAGGATATTTGTCTGGATCATGTTAAGGCAGATTGCTGATCCATAGAATTTTTAGTAAAGGTCAATAAAGTACTATTTATTTAAGCTGTTGAGTTTTGGGGTAATTACATGACAAAAACCATTTTGTTTTTTGTTCTTTATAGGGCAACCATTCATTTTTACATTAAACACAGAAATGAGGATCTTGGGTGAAGCAATGGGAACCCAGTGTTACAATTAATTCATTTCTATCAACCTTAGTTTTATTTAAAAAAATAGCAGGGATGGATTGAGGAGATGGGTCAGTTTATAAATCACTTGCCACCAGCCTGAGGAGCCTGAGCTTATCCCCATCACTCATATAAAGATGGATGTGGTGACATACATGCTTGTGAGCATTGTGCTGAGAAGATAGAGACAATACAGATTCTTGGAACTTGCTGGGCAGACAGCCTAATCTAATCTAATCTAATCTAATCTAATCTAATCTAATCTAATCTAATCCAATAGCTCTAAGTACCAAAGAGAGACTTTGTGAATAGTTCCTGTGGAATGACACCTCCGGTTGACCTCAAACTTCCACAAGCACATGTATCAACACATATGAATGTGTACATGTATACCCACACCAACACACACACACAAATTCAAAGCAAATTAAATAAAAGCAAAAGTTCAACTCTTAGTGTGATGATTGCATTATGAATGTGTGTACACACCTACACACATAGGCACAAATTTGAAAGGAATAGTAACAAAAGTAAAAGTTCATAAATTCTGACTTTTATGATTGCATTAGTCTGCAATCTACAATCTTTGCTCCTCTAGCAGACAGTTGACTGACATATCTTAGCTATCAGTCAATAATGAGAGGATAGAGGAAGTGATAGGTATAATTTCCTAACCATCTCAATGAAGAGCTTTGCTATGGACTTCCTTCTCCCTAGTTCTCCACTTTCTGGAAAAAGCAAAGTTTCCAATAGCTCAGATATTAATTTTGGGACTACTATGCCTGTCCTACTAGCTTGCATTCCGGGAGAGGGGGTTTGTGGATGCTGACCATGATTGGCTAAGTGGTTACTCGAGAAGGAAATTGATCTGTGTCTATCTGCAACACTGTGCTTTGGGCATCTTCACTATTAGCTCTGTCTAATCAGCTCTTCTATAGCGGTTCCTACCTTCAACAGGATACAGTGATAACTTTTACATAAAATCCCATTTTTCAAAATGGAGACATCTTCACAGTTTTGGCATATGGCAACAACTCAAACAAAACAGAAATGCATTCAAAAGGATAAATTCTTAAGGACTGCAAATGATTTGGAATATATAATTCCACATTTAAATAAACATAAAATTATGCATGGCTTATGGGTTTGTGCCCTGTATTATTCTGACATCTGGTTTGTTTATATAAGGAACTATTATGGACATCTTTCCAGGTCAACACAATTTCTAAATATCAGTACAACTCTCAATTCACTATACAATATTTTAAAAAATCTTTTAATATAGCTGTTTTCCAATTTCACTGTTTAATGGAAAATATTTATTACCCCAATTTTTTTGCACACTTATCCACCTATTTTCCTAAAGTAGATTTTAGGAGAAGAATTTCTGGGACAGACTATTAAACATATGAGACCCATTATTTATCTGATGAGATGTTTTAGGAATCCTTTCCGTCCTGGACAATGAAACCTACATTCAATGGCATGGCATATTCTAGCAGGGCTGTTATTTTTCAAGTTCTTGTCAAGCTTCTAATCCTTACCTTCCAGTCCCTAGACCAATTGACATGTTACCTATGCTGATCATTGGTTTTTGATGGGACATTAAACTGTTTTGAAATTTCACTGACTGCATGTTCTTTCTTTTATATTTTGTTATATTTCTTAACTTCCCATGATAGAAACACACACACACACACACACACACACACACACACACACACACACACACACACCTCCTTGTAGATCTAACCCAACATTATTTGTTCTAGGGGAATGTTCATTATACCTGCAGCCTGTTCCCATCCTTTATCTCTCTCCCTCTATAGTGGTTTAAAATACTTACATCTAAATACATATCTTACTTTACTACATTACTTATTTTATCTGCTTATTTATTTTCTTACCTAGACTAAGTTTTCTCCAGCAATTCTAAGGGATGTTTTCACTGTTATTTACCCTAGATCCTCTCAGGATCGTATTTCTGACAATCTAGTTGAATTGAGTCCGCCAGTGAATTTGACTTCTGATATTGGTGTGGATGTAGGTTGCAGAAGCAACTCTTTGGAGATTCCATGTGAGAATTAGAAAAGTTGAAACCTTAAAATTGGATCATCTTCAACTTGACCCAAGAACCCCTAGAACTAGAACTCTCTGATGTGTTTTCGTGAAGCTGAAGATCATAGACCTGTCAAAGCGTTGAGTGAATGGCTACTCTCCAAGAAGCTTAGAAAGTAAGGACATTTCAGAAAGAGAAAGACTCAGATTTGAAAATTGGCATCTGACTCAGAACAAGGTTCAAGGACCAGGAGGATTCAAATTATGAAGTTCTTGTTGAAGGAATGGAGTTATCTGCTTTATGTTGACTACCAACTTTTAGGCGGGGAGTGAACTAGACAGTTTTGTTTAAGATCCTGGGATAGGAACATAATGAAAAATCTACTTGATCCTTGCCTTGTGGAAACTCTTGAAGGAGTGTACCTCATGCCACATCAACCTGCATATAACAAAATAAAAGAGTGAGTGAAATGCTATGGTAACATACAAGTGTGTTTAATTAAAAAAAATTTTAGGATGAACCTATGCCATGCTGACTCACAATATAAATGAATTGTCCAGATATCTAGGCTTTCCCTTCCAACCAAACTAGTGGGATTAATAATATTAGTATTTAATCTTAAGCAGTGAACTCAAGTTCACTCACTAATTAGTGAGTGTGACTTATTAGTATAATTTAGATTCAATGGCAGCATTTGGTTATTTACTTCTATATTGGCGTGAGGACTCCTTAGAAGAGCACCCAGAAACATAGCTTGAAAATGGTAAGTCACTGTACAATGTAAGTTCTTGATGCCATTACTTTGAGTATTGCTTAATTCTCAACATAACTTAAGGGCAAGAAAAGTAGATTTTTATCTTGGTCATGTCTTAGTTCTCTTAACAACTTGATATTTCCTCTGCATACAGAGTTTATTGAGTCGAAGTCCCTGACTAAAGAATGGTGTCTCTTTCCCCATTCTCTCAATGAGATCAACAGAGTTTAATAGGCTGAGCACCATGGTCAGATATGAATGACTTCTATGTCACATTTGGGTATACAGACAAAACCTAATGCTCCTTGTCAAGGGAGGACTGATGCTACAATATATTACGTAGTACATACAGTATGCTATAACAACCATCTATGCATATATATATACATACATATATATGCATATATATCTAAATATATAAATTCCGCTCTCTAGGAGTACTAAATGACTGCTGATAATGATTCATGCCACAGCAAACTGGCTTTCAGAAAGAGCCAACTCATACAACTCTGCAGTAGACAAAGCTATATCCCTTTGGTGCAAACCTCTATTGTATTTAATTTTTGAACTTATGTCTTCATATTTTATGCAGGGGATGTATTTCTTAATTTGCTATTTAATTAAAATGTGCTTTGATAAAGAATACAAGGTGATCTGGGATTTTCTCTGAGGACAGATGAGCCTTCCTTAATGTAACAGTGCTTAGAATGGGGTTTGATCAACGCCAAATTCTCTGAAGGTATATTGAAAGGAAAAGCAGACATGGTTATCAAACTAGAGATTTTTGTCAAAAAAAAGAGGTTCCTGTTTAACTTCAACTATCTATCTTTACAGTTGCTAATGCTTTCATACCTTCACAAGATTTTATACATGAAGCATTTTTGATATCTTTTCAAAAGATTCTTAATAAAGTAGCAAAATGATTTTTTTCTCACTGACTGTTCACTGATTTGTATCTGGGAATGGTCTTCAGAGAACAGGAAAATTGCTTCCCTTCACACTTGCTCAGTAGGGATGAATACTTTAAGTTCAATTCCTTCTTAACTGCACTTTTCCCTCCTTTTACTCTGCACTAATTTTCAGATACCTGAGCCAATACCCATGCTCCAAAGACCAGTGGACCAAGGAGAACAGTGCAACATTAGGTTGCAGGGAGTCTATTTCCCTGGGGTGGAGACTTGAGGGAGTCCATCTGAGAATCTGCAGACCTGGGATAATATTCTATCTTCATATTGTTAGGTGGGTTTCTGGAAAGTGACTCAAGTACTAGAAGTTTAATAATCTCAGTCTCATTTATTCTATCTATAAAATGGAAAATAAACCTTCTGTTTCACAGGTTTGTGTACAAAGTTCCATAAGCATTATCATCATCCTCACTATTAAAATTTCAAAATGCTTCTGCAAACTAAAAGTAAAGCAATAGACCTAGAACATAGCTCAGCAGTAAAGTGCTTGTCTAGCATATTCAAGGCTGTTAAGTTCCATTCTAAGCCCTGAAATAAACAAATAATTAAAAAGTAAATAAACAAATGCTGAATATCAGAGATGCCTTTCCGATTGCAATAGCCTTGTCTGGTATGTGATATTTTCATTTTATGATCAAGGAGACAGAGGGTCAGAGAAACTAACAGATTTGCCCAAGACAAGCCAATAAATGGTGCAATCAAGATAAGGAAAAGAGAAAATACTAATGCTTATGTAGTTAAGCACTGTATACTCCCACTTTACAAAATCACAAATACACATGAACTCAGGAAATCATAAAACATCAGAAAAATACACATGGATGTTTTTTGAAATTTAATTATAAGCTTAGAATGATAAACTGCTAAGCAGTATGACTATTATTTACGAAGAGTGTGATAGATGGTGTTTAGAATACGCTGTCATTTCTAATTTTAGTGTTATGTTAAAAACTCACAAGAAAACAGACTATTTTGTCAACCTCACTTCTATGAAGTAATATAGAGATGGTCATATAGTATTATCCTTCTACCTATTCTATATCCTTATTATCTTTTTCTGGAGACAAGTTTGTTGAATTGATGACTGGGATTGGATACTAACCTAAAATAAGTCTTTGATTTCTTTCTCATATATTTATTGGGTATATACTATGATCCAGTTCAGCAACTTAATGCATATACAGTGTTTTGAAATGTCAGTATGGCCTCCAAACTGTGAATACTCAGGCATGTAAAAACTCTGCACAAGATGTCAGAAAAGAATAAGCCAAAGATATGATTCAGTTACAAACTGAGTGTACTCTAAGAGCTCAAGAGTTCACCCAAGCATCTTAGAGGATGTGTCATAGAACTCTAAGGCATCACAGGAGAAATAGTCCAGATTGGAACCAAATGCACGCAAAACAGGGCACGCTTGAAGCTGATATAGTATATGGGCTTTGATTCAAGATCAACAGATGAGTGTTGGATTTTACTAGGAAGTGACTGCCTGGGGAGTTGTGTTTCCACAGGTGGTACTGTTCCCAGAGAACACTAGACTCATGTGAACCAGGAAGATCTGGCTGTGCAAGTCACAATGCTGGTGTCTTCATCCATTTCCTTCCAAATACTTTGTAAGTATCATGAGATGGAGCCTTAACTTGACCTTGAACTAAACATCAGCACAAAGCACCAACTGAATTGCTAGTGTTTTGAGCTGTCAGCATTGTCTTCAAGCTGTATGTCTGCTTTGCACACAGGACAGACATCCCCTTTAGATTCAGACAACCCAAGGGATATTTTTAGAGTGGAAATGCTTCAGATCACTTATTTTATTATAGAAGAACCAGCTTCTACAACCAGAGATGGACTCCTTTCTTGACTGAGGGTGTAGGTGGGATAAGTAAGTAAAATGTCAACTTTCTCTTCCATTTAAGTGAGAGTAAGCTCCCATAGTAGCATGGCTAAAGCTTCAGGCAAGGCCTTCCAAGCAAGGATATGTTTGCTGACTCTTGTCATTAGAAAGTGCCCCCAAGTCCACTGTGCTGAATGGCCAACTGACTCTTCTTACTGGTTAGTAATGCATAATAAGTGCAGTGAACAAATGTATAAGAGAGATTTCAGATAATTTCCCATGCTTTCTTAGGTCTGATTTAGAGTTGCATAATTATACTTAGTGAGGCACTGGGTGTCATCAATGTGACAAGTACCAAGCTAGGTGGCAGGATCACAAGGATAAATGTTATGAACTGAAGGCTGTATCCCACTCCCCAGATTCTTACATTACAATCTTAACCTCTATTGTGACAATACAAAGAAAAACCCCACTGAGATCATTGGGTAATGATAAGTTTATGAAGATGGATGGGGCACACAGGAGTGGCATTAGTGCCCTCTGGAAAGAGATCTCAGAGAACTCCATTGTTTTTCCATTGCATGCAGATGTGGTGAGTCCATAGTCCACGGAAACAGGAAGTACATCCTCCTCAGGCATCTAACTTTGATTAGGCACCTTGATCTTGGACTGTAACTCCAGCACTGGGACAATTAAATACTTGTTGCGCAAACAAATGGTGTTCTTGATGTAGCTGTCTAAATGAAGTAAGATTAGGTGGGGACTGTATTTTGCCTCTGATTATGTTTCTTCAACATATTTTCAGCACTTTTGCTCTGTGAAGCACTAAAATACATTCCCAGAATATAATAGTGAACAAGGCAGCTGTGATTGATGGGATGTCACATTGGCGAACAAGGCAGCTATAATTGATGGAATGGCACATAGTCCAATAAGTGTCATTCGTTATGGAGATGATGATTTTTTTGGTCTTCGGCACAGACCCTTTCAACTCCAGTTGAAGTCAGAGTTTTTCCCTGACCCATACAAACTTTTCCATCATTTATCGCATACACACGGAATATTTGAAAGGAGATGAAAAGCATGAAGAGGAAATAGAATTGAATATCCAGAATCTAGACTTGATCCTGTGATGAAATATATTTCAAACTCAAGACATCCATCTCAACACCTGCTATTCAAAAGTAATGCTTAAGAAAACATTTCAGTGTGAATGCACTTATGAATTCTAATGCTTCACAGCTTTATTTTCTTTATGCAGAAAACCTATCTCAAAGTAGTACTCAGTCTTTTGGCTATAGAATACCTTTACTTGCTGTTTGAGCTAAAAGGTTCCTGAAAAATGCCAGCGAGAAAATAAGCTTAAGATAAGAAAGGGTTAATCCTGAATTAACTCAATATTTTAAAACTGAAAAAATCGTCGATGGTAAATATATGTAAGATGCAATGTTTAATGTATTTTGTGTATTTTATGATGTAAGGTGAATAAAACAACTCCTCACATAGTAAAGAACATGTTTGTTAAATAAGCACATGCCATGAGAAGCTCTCTTATGAAGCCATACTATTTGGTCATCATCCAGGAATGATAATTATCTGGATAGAAAAGTAATTATAGTCAAGATCCAAGTATCTTTAGAGTAAATGCATTCTGGGAAGATTGTCTAAGAAAGTACAGTTCATGAGTTAATTTTGGAGACAGATGATCAACTTTCTAGAGTTGTCTGTCTGCTATGAGTGAATGTGGAGATTGTTGCCTTGGCCCCTTGGAGTTGTAGAGATGAAAGATGCTGGAGATGGTCGTGTCGATGGACAAGGGACAGAGGGAACTCGCTGCTACAATGAAATGCTGTCTCTCCACAGGGATGGAGATTGCATGTGGGCAATCATTTTCCACAAATGTTGCTGGTGTGCATGTAGCTCAGGTATACTTCATTCCATCATTATTCAATAAAAATGCTAGTAATTTTTGAAGTGGAAAATACATAAATGAGAGACATGATCACGCTTTCTCAAGACACTTGTTTCAACTTTATGTTAACCTTCTAACACTTTTCAGAGATGTTTTAAGATAGTTGAGTATCAATTGTTCACTCACTCTGAGCAGTGGGCCAATGTTTTATTCCGTAACCACGTTTTATGCAGAATCACGGACTTACTATGTGCATGCCTACTACCTAGGAACACACGCCAGAACTGAATGTATTCAGTGGCATATACTTCATTTCTTCTCTGAAACTCAGAGTCTCTAGTTATAGGAAAACAATAGTAATGTTCCAATTGTACTCACAAAGACCTGTTGCTTGAGTCTAGAGGACCATGGATTTGAAAGAACTTAAAAAATGCATGGTTTTGACTTATTGTTTTAAATTACTTTTGTTTATGAGCCAAAGTATGTGTTAGTGAAGATAGGTAGGTAGGGAGAGCTGTGTCCTTAGATTATTTTTTCTCCTTCTTTCCCTTCTTTAAGGGTCATATTTATAAGCTAATACCTGGCCAGATATGCCACTTCTTTTTTCTCCAGTCAGACCAATGGGGATGTGTGTGTGTGTGTGTGTGTGTGTGTGTGTGTGTGTGTTTACCAGGGCTCAACAATGCACTGATTGATGCCTTTGCGCTTAAAATAGGGGTATCATTTTTAGTGTCCATGGTGTAGTTGGTTCCAGAGGGAAATAGGCTGAAGGTCCACGCTGCTGAGAGGGTCTGTGAATCACTTCCAGTGACTGGGGTCTCTTGTGTCACAAGCATATACCTCCCCCGTAGTTGTTAGGGAATTTCCAATGCTGTTGTCTTCGAACCCTTAACTCAGAAAGTGACAGACAGGTGTGTCTGGCTTTAGTGTTTGGGCTGCAAAGATGTGGAATTTGAGGTTGGAAATCATTTCCAGTGACAATATCCCTCCATGAGCCTCCTCAGTGAAGGATTTGCTTTCATATACCTTCATAACAACTGGGAAAGTTTTAGTGTATTGTTCAGACCTTTAGTGAATTTACTATTAGAGGATGCAAAGGGGGAAGTTTTGAGATATGAAGGAGATCCCCATGTTTATTTATTTTTGTACTAAAATTTTGGGAAAGATACAGGAGTACAGGCTTCTGGGTGCAGGGAGGAGCCAAAAGGCTAACAATCAAAGACTAACCCTGAGCTCTTCAAGCTGAACTCAGAACACAGCCCTGAAGTGTGTTTAGCTAGTTACTCAGCAGTTACCACACACTGTGAACCTCAAGGATTCACGGTCCTAGAATCTTTTGGGGTAAGCATGAAAACTAATTTAAATTTCTTTGGCAGAGAAAGAAAGGTAGAGAATGAAAGTGAGAGAGAGAGAGAGAGAGAGAGAGAGAGAGAGAGAGAGAGAGAGAGAGAGAGAGATTAGGGCAGAGAGAGAGAAACGAATGCTTCTTGTATCATAGCCACAGAGCAAATCCACAAGGTTATCTCAGAAACCATAGGGGAGCAAGGCCCTGGATGCTCTGAAAGCAGTGAATGAAAATTAATTACCCAGAAGCCATTATTCCTAATTCAGGATGCATAAAGTATCATTAGTGCTATGTGTATCGAATGTTCTGTCATTACTGTTTTATTTTACTAAACATAAAAATAAAGCCCTTTATACATTTTGCTCCTGATCTTTTTCCTGTTAAGGATTTATATTTTCTATTAAGTTCTTGAAATGTGAATGAGCCATCCTTCCCTGACAATTTATTTTCTTTAGAAACATAATCCTGGTGGGTGGAGAGTAAAGATTATAGAGTCTATATGGTAGCAGGTGAGAACCAACTGCTAGAATGTGTCCCCTGACCTCAACATATGTGTTTTAGCACAAATGTGCCTGCTCAATCTCTCTCTCTCTCTCTCTCTCTCATAAATCAATAATTAAACAAGTTCAAACGCCTACTTTATTGGCTCTTTATTGTTAGAACCAATTTTACTCTGATAAAATATACAAGCCAAAATGGCTTCAGAATGGTCAAAAATGGAGGAAAAGTGTTTTTCTGAGCTTTCAGGATTTACTATCAGGGTTCAGATTGCCAAGTGATATCATATTTGAAGATGAACTACCAGAAGGTGTGAGTTTTTGTCCTGAAAAATACCTGCAAAGATTTGGCGATACTGGACCACTTGCTTGGCTTCTTAACTGGATGTTCTAACAGAACTTCTGAAACCAACCACCTTCTATCTGGCGAAATTGCCTCAACCCTGCTTAATTTTGTCAAAAAATACTGAGCTATTTGAACTGACTTCTCCATTCAGGAGCCCAAGACCACATCCCTCCGCAGAACTCTTCTGGCCCAAGCAAATCTGGACTTCCCAATTTGTAAATCAGTTCTGCAGTCAAACAAATAGTCTTTGTTTTGTACCTTGGCTTTGTTTATGAAGCTTTGGTTTCCACTTTCTTCTCATTACTTAGGATCTTGACAGCACAGCCTCTCAATGCAGAAAGACCTATCTCATTCTCAGTACAGAAAGACTTACCTTATTCTTTTTGGAAATATTAAAGCTAACACAGAATGTCCTTCCCTTTTGATGGAGAGGTCTACACAGACAAGTATTAAGTCTTGTTATTTACACCTCACTCAAAGATTTAGAAAAATAGTTTTGCAACTTTCTAAAATGATACCTGAGGAGGTCAGCGACTGGGGAGGTCCTGATTTTAGATTCTTTATCAACTTACTACATGGCCATAAACATCTGTCTTAAACTCTATTAACCTCAATTATCTTGTGCAATGTGGAGATAAAAACATTCACTCCACATGGAGGATTAAATGCTAAAGAGCCTTTAAAATTCTAAAATACCATACTACTTTTAAAATGAAAGTTATTAATGTTGTTCTTAACATTTTATTATTATAGGAGTCGCTCAATGCCTATTAAATGTGTCTTCAGAAATGAAAAAGTAAAAATAAGTAGATAATAAATGTCATGTATGAGTTCAGTTATAAAAGAATAAAATGACTATATACATTTATTTTGTCTCTCCATCCCAGACCTCTATTAAAATAAAATTAGGGAATGTTTCAGCAGTTTAAAAAGCAACATTGCAAAAAGAATAACAAGGAGGTAAGGGAGGGCAAGGGATTCCTACAGACTTTAGAAATGTGGAAGTCGAGGAGAGATAAAAAAGTGGCACAATGGAAATGGAGGTCGCTAAAACCTGAAACTCGTATCGAATACATCAAGCAAAAAAATCAGAGCGTCTTCCCCAGGTTCCAGTGAGTAACTGAGCAACAGCACTCAGAAAGGATGCGTGCAGGGTGGATGGAATCAGGAGTAGTTCAAATCTGTGTGCTGTTTAAAGCTTTCATCTTCTGCATTCCTGTGCTCAGGCACCATTCTCCTCCCACTTTCCACTTCTAGGTTGATCTAGGTTGATCCTTCTAGGGAACTAACGTTGAGTATTCTGGACTTGTGCACTTCAGTCATAGAAGAGGGAGAAGTGAGTGTGGGGGTCAAAACCACGGGGAGATGAAGCAGAAGGCTATAGTTTGAAGGAGAGTGGTCAATGTCCAGTTCCTTCCTCTTCTTTGACCCTAACTGCAATGAATGAGGTGTAGATCGCCAAAGCCAGAGACTAGAGAATTCCTTCCTAGATTAACAAGATCTGCACAAGACTGGATATGCAGAAAACTTCCTTGTGATGGAAGGGGGAAGACCTCATGAGGCACCGCACGTCACTGAGGTCTTGCTGAGGGTGCATGCTGGCTGTGAGATGAGAAAGTGCGCAGCCATGTGCTAATGCTGGAAAGAGAGAGGAGGGGGAGAGAGAGAGAGAGAGAGAGATGAAAATAGGAGGTAGAGAGACTGGTTAGAAAGAAAGGTTTCAATGGAAGATGGAAGGAGGTTGGATCAGCAAATATAGAGCAAAAATGATTTACATCCATTGTATCCACCTATAAAACTGTCGAAAGGATTAAAAAATACAAAAAGAGGCCTTAGGTCAAACTTACAGATAATGACATAGAGAAGTTCTCCAAAGCATGTGGTAGGGACAGAACAAAATAAATTAACAAAAATACCTATTTATCTATGTATCTATGTATCTGTCTGTCTATGTATGTATGTGTGTATGTAAGTATGTGTCTATCTATCTATCTATCTGTCTGTCTGTCTATCTCTTATATATTTATTTATCATTTATTTATCTATTTAGTATCATCATTATTATTATCTGTCATCTTATCTATTATTTATATATTATCTATCTGTGATCATTATCTTTATAGCTATCATCTGTCTGTCATCATTACTTATCCGGCTTTCTATCATCCTTACTTAACTATCATCTATTTATCATCATGATCTATCTATCTATCTATCTATCTATCTATCTATCTATCTATCTATCTATCATCTACCCACCTAGAATCTTCTATACAAAGCAAAATAAAACAATAAACAAAAGTGAGAAAAACCTGAGTCCCATCTCATATCTTTTTATAAAGGGAAGCCCAGAAGTGAAATACAAATTTTTCCCATCTCCCTTCACCTCCCCAGAAAATGTTCACTCTGATTTAACCCTGGTCATTTAATTTGAGGACAAGGAAGATGTGCATGAGTGTGTGTGGGGGTTGGGTGAAGGAACCCTAAAGGAGGCAGAAACAAAAGAAATTGTGAGGTAAACTGCTATGAACATGCTTACAGAAAAAAAGGGAAAGAGTTAAGATTGAATTTTTGAAATAGGGTCAAGATATTTTGAAAAGGTATAACTTGAGGAAAAGAATGTTTTAGAAAATTAAAATTATAATTGCTTCAATTAAAAATATTAAATGACTTTAAGGATAAGATTCAAAAACTTTTCTTCAAAGATGAGCTAAAAAAGTTAAATTTGAAAAGTTAGCAGAGAAATAAAAGAAGATGACACCACTTAGGTCTACTTAACTCAATTTTTATCATGGTGATTAGGAATTTGGAAAAAATTAAAATAAAAATCTTCCATATTTCTGAAGTAAAAAACATACCTCTTCATCATTAAGCTTGGGTTTCTTTGAGCCTCTTCACACTCCACGAGCCCATAGTTTGTACGCCGGAAGTGTGGAATCGGCACTGATCACCCTCAGGTTAATATGAATCTCCCACAGGTGAACCCTCTATACAGGTGGAAGTGGTAAATGTTGCTGCATTGAAAAACTAGAAATTTCTAACTCTAGTCCTGGGTACCTGCCAGAGCAGCTTCTCTCTTTATGGCTATTTATTTTGGCTTTGAGAATACCTGAAAAACTAATATTAGTAAGTTCTAAATAAAGCATCCCATGGAAATGTTTGGTGGGAAAGAATGTGAATGGAACTATGTACTGAGCAGTCACTGTGTAACGGAACTTCTCCTAAAACAGACTTGTTCCCTTAAGCAGATGCAGTAACTGGGCGGCACTGGGGTTCATGACCAACCTCCCGTCACTCAGCTGCAAGTGAGGTGCTTGTCACTGGCACCCAGGTGTTGTGTCTGATAAAACATTTAAAGTGCTTCCCACCATCTGGGGTTCCTGCTTGCCAGAACTACCTTCTGCCACCCCATCAGCCTTTTATCCAGCACTCTTTTATTGAGATGTGGTGGCCACGGCGCTGGGTAGATCTCCCATGGGCCACCAAGGTGCCACGACACAGGCCTCTTCAGTTCTCAGACATGCCAGGCAGGTAGAACCCCATCTATGTCTGCTTGAGCTGGCAGCACTAACTTCATTATCCATGTGCATCATGAAATGCAAAGTCAACCTCCTGAAAAATCTTCAGAATCACCAGAAAAAGAAAAAAACACTTAAACAGAATTCTCTGCTTCAGGAAGGGCCATCTCTACCAAGCATTTCAACATCCTCAATGTTTAACACAATGGGTTTGGATGTGTGAATGGGTTTGGAGAGAGGAAGGGTCACCACTCTCTGTGGTCCCTGCACAGCGAGGCAGGCGAACAGGGGTGCTCTACCTGGGCTCCAGGCTGCCCCACTATGGTGCTCGCTAGACAGACTCCTGATGAATCACTGTTGACCCATCTTTCCTCTTGGACAAGGAATTCCGCTAGAAGAACCTTACTTCTCTTTACATAGCTCTAGAGCAGCGTCTGAAAGACTTGCAGACACTCAGTGCTCAATAAATAAATGGTTAGCTAAATAAAATGTGTGTTCTCAGGACCTTAACCCAGGTTACATGAGAACTCAGTCTGGGGCATATCTGGTTTCAATTTCCAGGGCTTTTGGGGGAGCAAATGGAAAGATGCAGGTGATGGACCAAGTTGGAGTTTTCACACTGCCAAAGGATGAATATGCCACGAGGCGGTAGAGGAAGAGATGGGGAATCACATTTCTTATTAAGGCCGGCTCTAGCAGCCTTAAGAAAGAGAACATTAGTATTCTTCTAGTAGACAGAATGTCACGGAAAAGTTCAACCTTGTTCATAATACTGTAATTAGTATTTCATATACTATAATTTTAGTCTTGATGAGATAAGCATTTCCTGAAGAAATTTCAATATCTATATTGCTAGTGCTAGCAAAAAAAAAGAGCCATTTAAAATGACACATTTTAATACATAATAGCTGCCCCAACCTTTTGATGTAGTGGTGTGAATATCAAATTCTCTGGGAGAGAACAAGGTTTGAGGTGCCTTCCAGGGTTGGTGTCTTTATAAGGGACATGGCCCATGTTGCCAAGTGAAGCAGAGCTCACCTTCCGGGTCTTTTGCTCATCATACTGCTGTGAAAGTTTCTTCAAGCTCATCACGTCCCGACTCAAACAGTGGGTTAGCCAGGTACCTATTACCTTCACACTTTTCTAATAGGTAAGCAGGAAGAAGAATATTAATTGTGAGATAGGGCTGGGTAGATGGTTCAGGGGTTGTAGCCTTTCCCTTGAAAGCAGAAGAACCTGAGTTTGGATATAATGTAAAAAGGTGAAACAGATATGGCAGCCGCTTGCAATTCTGGCCCTGGAGGGTGGAGCCAGGGAAATGCTAGAGCAAAGCAATAAGCAGGTAGAGCAATTCAGGATGATTCTAGATGTCACCCTTGGATCTACACACACACACACACACACACACACACACACACACACACGCACACACGCACATGCACACGCACAAACACACACACAGATACACACATTCACACAGTACCCTCCTGTACACATACCTGCACACACATACACACCCTTGCACATGAAACACACACAGAGTTATGAACTGCCTCCCACATGTGATTCGTCATGCTTTGTTAATACCATATCATCACCATTCTACAGAAAATCAGTGCTCAAAAGCATGAGTTCAGTACTGTCTATATGAGAGCAGTAAATAGCTAAGCCAGATCTACCTGATTAGAAAATTCATTCTGTGAACAATGCAATAGGCTACTTCCCTGAAAAAGATTGTTTATCAAAGAAGTCCTTGCTGGGTATCTTCTCCTCCTGCCTACATTCACTGAGGGAAACTCATTATAAGGAAAAAACATTGGATACCAAAATTTTCCAATTTATCTAAATAGCACTAATGGGTATACAGACTATCTGAAAATACCCTAGTTGATCCAGAAGCTAGAGGCTGGAATAGAAAAAAATCCTATTGCATAGTTAAGATTTTTCTGGGTTCTTTGGGTCAAGAACACCTTCAGGGATCAAAGTAGAAATGGCTGGTGCTTACAGCTGCACGTAGCCACCCTTGGTGTTGCCTTCTAGAAAGAAAGGCACAATGACACACCATTGGTGTGTGTTATCATCCATGAGCTGTGATTTGAAGAGTTAGCTTTGATCATTTCCTAACAGCTGCCCCAAATGTTCAGAGTGAGGCGTCTACAGTGAACTACTAGTTGGGGGTAATTAAATCAGGTTTTCTCCTTGCATTTGGTGCTTCTGACCAGGACTAACGATTACAGGGACAGTTCAGATTTCACTGTTATTTGTCACTGCTGGTAGGCAAGGAAAGAAGAGAATGAATGAAAAGTGTGTGTGTGTGTGTGTGTGTGTGTGTGTGTGTATGTGTGTGTGTGAAATTTAGGCTACTTTTATGTTTCTCAGCATGTACTACAGTGGATGGCAGATCATTGATCCTCAGCAAAGCATTGTTGAATGAATGGAAGAATTTATAGATGGACAGAAGGTTCAAAATTAAGAGCTGCTCTCATGTCTATTAAAATTCTCTTACAAGAAAATATCCAAGATCAAGTGGAGTATTCAACAGAAAGGTTTATTTTCCTGTTTCTGAAGATTAGAAGACTAAGGTCCACATACTGGCAAGTTTGCTATCTCCTGAAGCCACTCTGCTTGGAGGTTAACAGCCACCTCATTCCATTTTCATGAGTTCTTTTTCTTTGTGTGCACACATTTTGGTATCTTTTCTTTTAAGGACAGTAGTCCTATTGGTTAACCTGCCACTCTTATAACCTCACTTATTATTACTGACTTCCTTAAATGCATGTTTCCAAATAATGCCATATTGTTTTCAAACTAGAAATTTCTGGAAGATATGATTCAGTCCATAAAATATGCAATGTAAGTTAATCACAATTCAACTATTTTCTTTATCATGTATTGTTTGCTGATTTTCCTAGTTAGAATTACTTTGGGATCTCATAGTACTTTATAAATATGTGCTCGAATGACAGAGTGTCCTTTGTCTCATTCCTTCCTCCTTCCCTTACTCTTTTCATCTTTCTCATCTTCCTTCCCACTTTCCCTTCTTCCTTCCTCCCTTCCTTCTACGGGACAGAACAGAAACTTTCTGGTTGGTCTCATGTCCTTTGGTCTTACTCTCATCCTAATTTATTCTCCAGGAGAATTTACCAAACTACTCACATGATCATGTTACTTCTCAGCTTCAAGCTCATCAATGAGTTTGTGATTTAGGATGAACACAGTTCTCTGCACACTCTAGAACCCTGTACAATGTTCCTCACCTTCCAAGTCTCTCATGGAACCTCTGTGGTGTGGATGCCTTGGCTTAAGCCTGTTGTTTCTGCTATTTAAGTTCCCTGGTTCTGCCTGTACTACACATGGACATACACACACACACACACACACACACACACACACACACACACACACACACAGCTGGCAAATATCCCCTCCTTCTTTCACTCAAGATCCTACTTTTTGCCTGTTCTTTAAGATCTCTGTTTTACTCAAAGTATACTTTCGTTGTAAATCATAACACCATCTAGCTAAGAATAAGCAAGCATTTCTACCCAAATACCAGCATGTGTGGTTTCAAATTTTAGAATAGGATGAAGTCACCCATTGTTCTCTTCTCAGAACTCTAATCACTGAAGTCATATGGCCACTAAGTCATATAGAGAGTAAGAGTAGCGTGAGAGTCATGAATTCCCCTTCATTTGCCAGAGATCCAGAGAGCAAGGCGTGAGCCATGCAGCCCAGCAGCCTGTCAGACCTGCTATTTCCCTAGCTGCTGAGCCTCCCCACACAGCTTTACCCATCCCACGGGAGTGTCCTTGCTTCCCCTAAGGAGAACCATATGCATCACTGGGAGGGTGGAGCCTGGGTCTGGCTTCCGAAACCTTAGATGCACTTGTCCACATCTTATTACAATATGTCCAAACTCCCTTCCTAATCACATGGGTTTCAGGTACTGGCCTCCTTTGGCTCAATATTTCAGTCTCTCACTGTACCAGAAGACTTTTCCTCTGAAATTATGCTTGTATTTTTCACACAAGTGCTCCTATAATCAACTTTTCAAAAACAGGTATCAGCAAAGTGGGTTAAAAGAACAAAGAGTGAAACTATTTAGCCAGCCACAACCAATTTAGGTAGATAAAAATGAGATTTTATTTCTGATTACATCAGAGATTATATTTCAAGAGGCACTTTAACATAGCTTGTTTCCCCTAAATGCAATAAACAGAGTATCCTAGCAAATTGAGATAAACATAATTTGATCTTTAATTTGTTGTTGTGGGGGCTGGAGAGGTGGCTCAGGAGTTAAGCCCCTGCCTTGCAGGCGGAAGGTCCTGAGTTTGGATCCTAGACCCCACATATAGATGCCAGGCGGAAGTGGGGGTGGCCTGCGTTTCTGGTCCTGGTAGGGCGGACCCTGTGAATCCCGGGGCAGAGTAAACAAGGAGGAGGTGGAAGCATCCATGGTGGTTTCCGAATTCATCCGTGGTTCTACACACACAAACATACGTGGCATTTCCCTGAACCCTTTTCCGTGTTCCCCTTAAGCATAGGAACACTACTGTGGCTGTCAATCCCTTGCCTCCAAGGATCTTGGTGCCCTTAGCAGATGCTAGACTTTGTGAGGTCAATAGTGTGTTGGACATTGCGCAGGACATGCAAAGTCCTATTATGATTGCTTCGGCCCTAACTTGTGTGGAGTATCTTGCAAATCATTGCTCCTCCCATCCTTTTGCTCTTACACTCTTACCGCCCCCTCTTCCACAAATTTCCCTGAACTTCAGAATGGGGAGAGATTAGTCTGGCCTAGTTCTAGGTGGTTGATATAGAGTCTCTGAAGTTCTGGATTGTGGTTCGTTGATTTTCTTTTGCAGTTTTGCTGCTCCTGCAATGCCCTTCACTCCATCCTGATGGGCACTGTATGTCACCCCCTGGCCAGAGACAAAAAGCTGTTAAACTGGAGTCTTGTTATAAGAGCACATTCAAGGGTAGATGTAATAAAAGTAGGAAACCTCAGTGAGGGAGGGTCAATCACCCATTTGCAAAATGGTTACTTTTTATCTGCCAGACTATATGCCCTCCCCTTCTGGTGAGATCATACCCCCTCAGTTGTAAATGATCAGGAAGGAACGTCTGTGAACTTAACCAGGTGTCACATTACTTACTTGTAGTCCTTGATGGAGGCCTATTTTCTCTGCTGTAACATGGTCCCCTCTCTCCTTGTTTCTGGTGTAGCCCTCCAACCCCATCCCTCCTGTTCATAATCCTTACAATTACTGTAAGTATTACATAGATTTACCTTTGAGTGTCTCAAGGTGGGCTGGGTGGGTTTGGTACTAGGAGCCACCTATTAGGGAATACATACGGCACTTAATTTTCTGGGTTTGGGATACTTCAATTAATATAATTGTTTCTAATGACATCCATTTCCCGGCAAATTCCAGTAATTCATCATTTTTGATGGCTGAGTAGTACTCCATTGTATAGATGTACCACATTTTCCTTATCCACTCGGGGTGCACAATTATTCTAGATAATGTTCTAAAACTGCATCATAAATATATTGTTCAAAGTAATAATGCCATTTTATTTTGAGAAGAACCAAAAGTCTTGTGTTAATATTTGAGTTGGTTCTTTCATGAAAAAATATCATCTACATTGTATTTTCAAAATCATGATAATTTAGAAGCACTAAGATTCTTTCTGTTTGCTGTCCATGATGATAACTGCTAATATTCACCTTAGATTTGGTCCTTTATATGAGAATGAGAAATCACAATCAAGGAATCTGAGGAGGTCACAAATGTTTAAGAATAGATTGCGCTGGGTGGTGGTAGCAGGTTTACATTTCTGGTGTCTCTCCCATATTCTTAATGAGACAAAGGACATTTGTACTGTCAGTTTGTAAAAGATTAAGGAACATTACTGTTCTACTTGGTTTCCTACTTACTTATGGAGCAATCCTGATCAATTTACCTTGATAGTATTTACTATATGACACAGACCTAAATTATCTTGCAAGAGAAAAATAGTAACAGTAATCCTTCAATAACTACTGTGCTATTCATCAGTAACCTTATACGACTAAAAAAAAAAATCCTAAGATCAGAAACGCTGAGTCACATCCCAATTGTGACCTTCATCCTGTGTAGATGTGCCCGCATCCCACTCCTTCAGAACAGCTAAAGATCCCAAGACCTCTTCCTACTCAAAGCTGTGTCCTCCGCACGTGGTTCATTCCCTTGCCTGAGGCAGCGTCGGTACCACCCACGCGAAACCACCCACACAAACACATCTTGTTTTGCCTCTCTTTCTTGCCTCCCTGTCCCATAGGAGGTCTAATGAAAGTCTGCACAATCAACCAAACAGACTAAATATTGAAACTAATGAAAGTCTATCACAGTTTTTCTTCATGTTACCAATTCATACATGACCAAAGGAGTTAACAGGGCAAGGGGTCTCTTTCTTGCTCATGAGTCTGGTTTCAGTTCGCAGTCCAGCTTGGCAGAGGTCACGCCTCTATCGGGAGCCAAGGGAACAAACAAGCCACTATCTCCACAGAAATTGCTGAGAGAGGGGGGACACTCATTCCCTTGCCGGAATGCCTGCATGCCAACATGCCAAGTTTGCCAAACTACTGCCAAACTACTAAACCAGCTGTCTCTGTGTCCTCCACCTGCCCGGGGAGTGATCTTACCCTCCAGGGCTTAGTCCACCCACATCAATTAGATAATGACCCATAGGGTGACTTAAGGATTCCCTTAACCATCCATCAGTTCTTCACAGATGGGCCCAAAGTCTCAAGGCTTCAACTGAGAATTTGACACCTGTATCTCATTGGTATAAAACCTATGGACAATAAAAGTTTCATGGTTGGAAACTAACCTTATTTGAACTCCAGTCTCCTAGGAGTCCTTTGTGACCACAGAACTTGAGCTTAGTCCTTGCTCTCTGTATGGTGTGCTAGAGCCTTACTTTGCTACCTGTACTGTGAACAGAACAGTCACTGGATCTTGGTTTCTTTAATTAATTTATTTATTTTCCTACTCATACAAGCTTAATAGGTACCCCATCCCCTCCCTCCCTCCCTTCACCCCTCCCCGGACCACCTTGCTCCCTCCCCCCTTTTTCCCTTCCTTTACCCCCTCTCTCCTTTTCTCCCAGTGTCCCCTCTACCCCCTCCCCCACTATCCCTGGAGCATCCTTTAGTGAATCACTGTATCCTTGTATATCAGACATTTTCTCTCCTCTCTTGCTCTGTCTCTCTCTCTCTCTGTCTCTCTCTCTGTCTCTGTAGTATGTGCGTGTGTTTGTGTGTGTGCATGTTTACCTCTGTTTCTTTCTAGAAAGTAGCTTATTTGAAGAGGCAATAAGAATTGAATAAGATTCCAAAAACTGACTCCTAGAGTTATGTGGTACAGCAATTTGAGTTGATTCAAACTCTTGGTAGAATCAGTCCTGCGGAAAGCATTTAACTGAAGCATTTGTCCATCAGATATATCTAAACAGAAATTTGTTTTTTTTTTTACAAAAGAGTTTTTACTATTCCAAGCTCAGGCAAGTTTGTCAGAAATGCACAAGTGCTGAGGGGTCTCTTTTTGGGTTTGTTTGCTTTTCTTTTGTAAATGAAGTCAGAGTACTTATCAGAAGCTTTTTTTAAAAAAGAAATACATTCAATTACATAAGGAAATGAATAGAATATCCATTTCCCGATCTCTCCCTAATGTTTTTCACATTATAATTTTCTTAAACTTACTGAAAACAAAAACAAGACAAATATCGTTTCCAAGAGGGCAAAACTGAAATGTTTAACTCTGAATATCTAGCCCAGAAAAACTGAGAGAAGTGGATGCTGCGCCTGCATTCTGGCTGGGTTGATCATGAGAATCCCTTCACCCCACACGACTGAATGCAGAGTAAGCAAGGAGCAAGTAAAGTTCTTTTCCTTTCCTTTCCTTTCCTTTCATCAAAACTTCTTTCCAAAAGTCATTCATCTGGGCACAGTTCTGTGGGCAGAAATACAAACTGCATGTATCTACAACAAGTGAAATCACATGTACATTTGCCCGTCTAGAGCAAGTGCTAGGAGACCCATGAACTGAATTACATCTAGTTGTCTCATCAGTCATACAATGGTTAAGGCAGCCCAGATCAGCCTGTTGAGAATTTCAACAGCTATCATATAATTCAAAGTTAAATACCTCTAGGAGCCTGGGATTCACGTAGAATATGGAAATTAATGCTCTCTTGAAGAATCACACTGTCCTCCATTGTAATGGTTTCATTACAAGTGATAAGCACAGCTGTCTGTCTGCAAGCTCCAGCTGAGCCTTCCTGGTCTTGTAGGAGGGTGTGGCTTCTAGCCTGATACTGCTTAGAGCCTTAGACAGACAGGATGAAAGCTATGCCTTTATTTTTCCTCATCTCCTCCTATATGATCCCAAAAGATGCTGTAAATTTCTTTCAGAGAGCAAAATTATTTACTTAACTATGTCAGGTTCAATTCACCCTTTGCCTATTTTTGTCTGCAGGACACTTGAAATTAATAGGGAATGGTGACCATGCCACTGGCAGGTGCCCTTCATGGATTGATCAGAGGACTTCCCTGGGCTGAGGGCTGTCAGGTGCTGGTTTCGATTTTTCCCAGCATGCCTCTTGGTCCCACAGAGCTCATTTAGATGTCACAGGAGGATGAGCAAATCCTGTACAGTGTGTGGATTAGGCACCTAGACACAGTCCTTTTGTTAAGTGAGACTTTTTCAGAGGGGAAAAGCAAGACCCACCTTCTAACACATCATTCCTTCCCTGTGTTAATCAGTCTCAGGACATCACTTTCAGCTGGGTTAGCGGGATGGGCATGCGATCTTCTGCCTGAGAATACGGTGGCGTACTCACACCATAACTTCTGTAGTTTCATGCTAAGGTGTTAGGCAGGGCTCGGGTTACACTGGTTCTCAGTTACAGAGAATTAAAAATAGAATACAGGCCTTGAAGTCTCATGGACTTCTAGCTCTGTTTCCTAGGAGCTGTGTGGAATCTTTTCTTTAAAAAAATTCTATGTATTTATTTTTCAAATGGACATGTCTAATATGCTACTGAAGTTTCAATATTTGTTAGGGATACACAGGTAAAGTGTGTCCATCAGACCGCTTGTAGTTTCCAGAGATCCATGATTCCCTTTCATTGCATGCAATATTGAAAAATATGCCTTTATTTCTCGTTTTATTTTTCTTCCTGTGAAGTATTTATAATCTTGTAAGGGGGGGGTCCAACCCTTGGGAAATGGAGGCCAGGCCTTCTCACATGTGTGATATATCTTAGAGATAAGGCTGCTGTATTTGCTCAGGAGTGTGCTCAGCCCCGAACCTACGTTTACAAGAAACTTGGAACAGGGCTCAGTGGAGACAACTGAGATCTTCCAGAGAAAGGTAGTTTTAATGCAAGGAGATCATGATAGGCAGAATATGATATGTATTTGCAAATGTGAATAAGTTAGCCAACTGCTAAGGGGCAGGATTCGGCTGGTGAATGGAAGGGGCTTCCCTTCCCTCTGGGAATGTGGTCTTTGACAGTCAGCTCAGAAGCGAACAACGCTCTCCACAACGAAGGTAGCCTCTAAACCTCTCTCTCCTCAGCCAACAGACTGATCGGGATGGAGGAGGGTAAAAACATTACCTGCAAACTTGAGGTGTTGCTTGGGAAGTTGCATGGGAAGCATCTGCCAAGCAGTGCTATACACCTGCCGAGAACAGAGCTAGTGACTCCTTCAGCTGCAGGATTATCTCTTGAAAGAGTCACCAAACCAGGTCTTTAGGGCTTCTACTAAGTAAATACCACCAAGCACTTTGAAATGGGCTTGCTACATTGCAAATGCTCCAAAAAAATAGAAATAAACAATTTGGTTTCACACATTAAGTTCTGCTGCTCCTCATCCGTACAGTCATAAATTTGGACTTATTCATGAGCAGTACCATTTTTGAGTTAACCCCATTGTGACTATCTGATTAATGTGCTGCAAGTGAGAAGAAATGCAGTTTGGATAACAGTACTTCCTGGTGTTGGTTTTCTAGCACCAATCTTTTTATTGCCAGACTGGATTCCCCAAGAGCTGGCTGCCTAGTCTCCTTCCATCTTCAGAGGGTCTCACATCACACTTGGCACCCGTCAGTCCACCATAAACCTCGGATGAAAGGCTGGAGGAGGAGTTGACAGGCAGTTCAATGAACCAAAGAATGCCTGAAGATCCCTGCCATCTGCATTGTGTTCAGCACCCTCCTCTGACCTTAGACCTTCAGGTTTCTGTGCCTTCTTCTTTGTTAGGGTTAATGACAAGAGACACCTCTGTGAGAAAAGACCACCCAGCTTAAGGCCAGACACTCCCTTCATATGGCATCTCCTCATATTTATGTAAGCAAAATAAAAAAGCATACATTATATTTTTATGAGCCCTGCGATTTATTCTGTTTTGTTGTCAGACCTCTGGGAACGCATTCTATAAACTTTATTGAGACGAGAGATCTCGAGATGTTTGCATATGTCTGAGCTCAGCACAATATTACTTTTTAATGCACTTTTGACTTTGTAGGCAGAGGCTATGGTAAAAATGCAAAACAGCAGCAGGCGGGCCCGTCTTTATTACCTGAATTTTGCCTTTCTGGTTTCAAAGCAAACAAGTGCCTTGTTGAAATGAGATAAACTAATAAGCCTTAGTTTGGCACTGAGACAAATGGGGCGTTTCGATTGTGGAGTCAGAAATGGAGTTTTTACTCCATGACAAGCAGGGAGCACGGGAGGCGGTGGGGGAGCGCTCTGGTTGGGTGGGATCGGTGTAGCTCCCTGCTGTCTGAGCATTAGGAAAACGATGCTTATCGTCTGGCAGGCTGGAGCGTGATGGAAAGCTACACTTAGAATCTTAAGACAAGGAAGGGATTTGCTTCCATCTTGAGGGGGAAGGAGTCCTGGGGTGGTGTGGGTCATGCCCAGGTCACCTTCAGTGTCCTGTCCTCATCACGTGGCAAGGCACGGGTGTCAACAGGCAGGGCTTCAACTGAAGGATGGTGCCAGGAGGACGATGTGAAAGGACAGCGGAGGTCAGATGTGGCCAAGGACAAAGACAATGTTCTGAGTGGTGACGGACTTGGGCACCGTGAACAGGAGAGTCTGTTGGTACTCGGTCAAGAGAGCAGGTGGCAACAGGAGCTGAGGCCTGAGGTGATATGGGGGGGGTGTCACTAGAAATGATGAGACTTGCAGTCTTTTGGTTTTTAAAATGCCCCTTTCGTTTGAAAGGCATCCCTCTCACATAAAGGAAGGCAACCAGCAAGCTTAGGCTCTGGACTCAAGAATCAACTGTCTTCAGCTCTTGGCTTTGTTTTGTTAGCTAGCTTATGTTGCTATGGTATTAGAAGTCAAGTGCGTGTGGGGTGTGTATATGTGTGTGTGTGCCTGTGTGTGTGCATGCCTGTGTGTGATACGAGGATGTGATATGTGTGCATGTGTGGTGTGTGCTTAGATGTGTGTACATGTGTGGTGTAATATAGCATATATATGTGGTAAGGATGTGGTGTGTGGATGTGTGTGCTATGCAGTATGGGGGTATAGGCATGTGTGTGGGTATGAAAAATGTGTACTATGCTTGTGTGCTGTATGCTGTATGAATATGGGGTTGTATGTGTGGATGCCTAGGGTGTGTTGTGTATGTGTGTATTGCATGTGTGTGGTGTGTGAAGTGTGTGCATGTGTACGGTATATAGTGTGGTGCATATATGTTTATGTTACATAGTATGTGAGGTGTGTGGTTTGCATGTGTATTGTGTGTGTGTTATAGAGTGTGTGGTGTGTATGTACACTTGTGTCTTATATGGTGTGTGATATGTGTGGTGTTTACATGTGTGGTGTGTGAGGTGTATGCATATGTGTGGTATATACTATAGTGTTTATATTTGTGTGCTATATAACGTGTGGTGTGTGTATGTGTGGGTGTGCATTTTATTCTTTTCTGGAAATGTCCCATGTGCAAACATTTATGATTGGAGGTTAATGAACAGACATTTTCAGGAGAATGGACCCTCACTCAGAAGCAGCATTTCAGGAAAGTCACAGCAGCAAAACCCTGGACCTCAGCAAACGAATAATCAGTGTTCAATTAGGTGGTTTCATGAAGAAAAGATAAAATGAGTTTAAATTAAAATAAGAGGCTTCTAGAAATTTTAAGAAAAAAATGAGTAGAAATTCTTCAAAACTGATTTTTATCTTTGCCTGGAAGGCAGGTAAAGCTTATGTCCCCAGTTGTCCCATGGGTGATCCCAATACTATATAGTGTTGTAATCGAACCAGAGACCAGATGCACACATCATCTGTGGTGGTTAGGCGAGAGGCAAGGGCAGAGAACACAGGATGGAGATAGCTCTGGTCTTAGAGTCGGATCATCAGGGTTAGAATTTGGAGAGGACACTGGTTTTGGAGATGACATTGCTTTCAGATGTGAACCCTCAGGGTAGTGCTTGGGGTTCACCATGTCTTAACTTTGTGTTTCTAGAGTTCACAAGAGGATGACTTTCCTTTTTTTCCCCTTTCTTATTCACTATTCTGCTATCGCTTAGTTAGGGGCTCCCCCTGCTTGTAAATAACATTCATCATATTATTTATCTTAATACAAAAAGTAGTTTTTTGTCAACAGAGGTTAGGAAGGTTATGATATTACCTAGGTCTAGCACAATGTTGGACACGTGGTACATTCTCAAAAACTGTGTAAGTCTTTGGTTGATAGATCTGTTTTGTCTTTATTTACTCTTGTAGTTTGTCTCAAACTCCTAGAAGGTTGATTCAGAAAATTGATTCTTACTATGACTTGAAAGTGTCTCCTTAATTTCTGAGAGACTTGGTTTTCTCATGTAGATAGTAGTAAAGACAATGGTCTCCATTTCTCCCAATGAGTTGTATCTTACTGTCTTGCAGGAAGGAAAAAAAAACCCAGGAAATTTGGGTATAATTAAATAAGGTAAAACTGTAAAGTATTTACTGAAATATCTGACTAACTATATAATCATTTTCTACCATAATCTCTGTTTGCTCCCTTTGCATCTTCTTATAAACAAATAGGAAGAAATCAGCTTCTTTCTACCCATTCTCATCACGTGGCATCTTCCAAGTATGTGAGCCCTCAATGTCCAGAGAGCCCAGAAAGAAACTAAGATCTGCTGGTATTGGTGTTCCAAATCAGTCTTGGCAGGGATTACTATCTTGGACTCAACATGTTTACATGGAGATACTCAAATCAAGCAAATAGACAACAGACGCAAACAGCCCTGACTTGAAGAAACTGCCTAATAGGGAGAAAGAAAATCTTGCAGTTAGATTTTGGAATGTGTTATGACAGGAAATTTTTAAACCACTACATAACTAATCATAAAGGTGCACACGAGTTGGCTCTTAGCTAGTCGTTCCTGACTTCAGATTTGCTCCAAAGCAGTGTTATGGATGTCCATTCTTTTAACACTCTGGAACCAGTGTTAGAGGACTAGCCCTTTGCAACATTAAAGGCTTTTGTACACAAACCATTGTGAAGGTTAGTGTTGATTATCTTGTTGATAGGATCTAGTAGACAAGTCTCAAGACACACCTATGAGGATAGTCTTGATATGTTCATTGCGGTCGGAAGACCTGCCCACTTTGGGTGGCCCATTCCCTGGCTGAGATCCATAAATGGAGAAAGAACACTGAGCATCAACTTTCACTCATCACTCTCTGCTTCCTGCTGTACGTGTGCTATGACCAACTTCTGTCTCTTTGATTTCCCTGCCGTGATGGACTGTACCCTGACCTGTAAGCCAGAACACTACCCCTTTCCCATAAATAGTGTCTGATGTGGTATTTTATCACTGCAACAGAGAAAGAAACTAAGACAGAAAATCAGTCTTTGAAGATGATCAGATCTCCCATAGAAATGAGTGTTTGGAAGTTGGGGAAAAGAATACTGAATGGTCTCCCCCAGAAAGCCAGTTACTTGATCCCATCATGATGCCTTCAGCTGGTTGGTTGCTCGGGTGGACCAGAAAAGGCTGGAAGGCAGCTCCCTCGCTTCCTGGTTTCCTCTCTTCTGTCATGACCCAGGGCTTTCTTTGCATTCAGAGCAGAATTTAGCTCTGAATATATCACAATGTGTGATATTTGAAAAAGATCAGATCGATGTCCTATATGGGAACTGCTTTTCCTTCCCACATAAGCCTGTGTAATATGACCAAGGTAATGGATGTTCTCCTCCTTGCATTTCCACTTTTATTCAAAGGAGTTCTTGCCAGGCACCGGCCTTTTCAAAAGAAGGTTTGTATAACATTCTAACTTTTCTCTTGACACTGGTATTGAGTGGCTTAGAAATGCATAGTCAATAAGTCTGCATTTTGGCTTCACTTTTTTGGGGTCTTTTGCAAGCAGAAATGTTACCTAAGGATGCATCTGGGTTCTGTTTATGTGGCAACGATCTTCTTTGACCTCTGGGTCCACATATGCCTCCGTTACTTACCTGTGTGTTTGATGACACACTCTGCTGTCTCTTGGGGAATGTGCCTTTGCCTATTCCCATGGGCTCTCAGTGGGAACAATGACTCTCAGAACTTTCCCCACATTACACAGGATGAGTGAGCATGTGAGATTGTGCTGCACTGGCATAACTTTGGAATTTTTAAGTAGGAAATATGGGGAAAATCTACTTTTTTGGTGATCTAATTTGGCAAGATGTGCATTGGTAATGTGAGGTTTTGTCTCTTAGCCTATAGGGGGTGTCATAGTTAAGCATAGGTGTCAACTTGACTATTGAGGGTTTGAGCTCTAGGCACATTTGTAGAGAATTAGTGGTTGGGTTAGTCCTAGAGCAAATCTGCAGGAGATTGTCTAACTGATGGGGAAGGTACAAACTATTGTGGGTGAGATTAGGCCCTGGAACAAATCACAGAGTACTGGTTGAGAGAGTGGGCATCCTTCTGTTCACTTGGCCAGACATGCTGGTCTGGCAAGTAAGGACTGTCCATCTCTCAGCTGTTATGCAGTGATGGTGGCCAGTTCCCTTGGCCCGGATGTTGGTGCGTGCTCTCCTGTCAAGCTGGACTGAGAACTGTAACCAGAAATTGTAAGAGAATAAATCCCTTGTTCCCTTAAGCCATATGATGGTCATTTATCAGCAATGTTGCAGGCTGACTGCAACAGAATTTGGTACCCAGGAAGTGGGGTGTTGCTGATAAATCTGACTATGTGGATTTTGTGGCTTTTGAAAGGTTCTGCTGGACAAAGTTGGAAATGCTTGAGAATTTGCACTTTGTGGATTTACAAATACCATTCTTCAGAGTTTAGTGGGCCAATTGCTGAGAGAGATTGTTTGGGCCCAATTTGTGATGAGGGGAACAAGGACTTTGGAAAAGCTGAATTTAAAGATGATGGACTGGTTTGCTTAACAAAGGAGAGCTGTGTTGGCAGCCTTGAAGATTTGAATGTGCAAAGGGCAGGCAGCGGAATATCTGCTGGTGCTGGAGAAATGAATATCAGTGAAGGAGAACCTAGTCACTTGACTGGGATGGTGGAAAACGTGAAAACCACTGTATGGCTAGTTCATGGTTTGAAAACCCAGATTCCTTCAGGGGCCTAAAGCTCAACAACTTTAAAAAAAAGTTAAAGTTGTTTCTTGCCCTTTGCAAGTTTGACTGCCTAAAAGAGGCTTTTCCAGTGCCAGCGCACAAACCTTGGTACAGCTGTGGCTCAAGTGGACCAAGCTACATTTCAAACTCGCTTCAAAATCTGGCAGCGTCCCCCAGGTGGTACTGGTTTCAGTTCATGAAGAGCAGCAAAAGCTTGGCACCAAATGGCAGGCATAGAGTCCTGCAAGAGAAGGTGAAGCTTATAGCTGCAGAGGCGAAGCCAGAGTGTTGGAGATGCCAGAACCGTGGGATGTATGCTGAGGACGGCTGCGAGTGGAGATTCAGCCTGGTTCAGAGTTCCTCTCTTTTTACAGCTTTGAGCTGCAAACAGGAACTGGGAATGTCTAGAATCTTTGAATCACCTTGGTCATGAAGAGGAACAGAAGATGGACATTGAAGTACGGGATGAGGTAATTTGCTGGACTTTGGTTTTAACTTGATATTTTCTCATTGTTATAATGATTCATTTTGGAATCTTCAAAGATTTTATTTGGCATATTTAAAGAAAGACTTTTAGTTCCAACATTTTAATAACTGAAATTTTAATGAGAATATTTAAAATTTATTTATGAAATGTATTTTATTTTTAAGATAACTTTTAACATCTGTGGGGGAAGGTTATACATTTGACAAGGAAAGGTTACGGTTTAAAAGTGTGTCTAGTTGACAAGGGGTGGAGTGTCATAGTTAAGCACAGGTGTCAACTTGACTATTGAGGGTTTGAGCTCTGGGCACAGTTGTAGAGAATTAGTGGTTGAGTTAAGCCCAGAGCGAACCTGAAGGAGATGGTCTAGCTGATGGGGAAGGCCCAGCCTATGGTGGGTGGGATTAGGCCCTGGAACAAATCAAAGAGCTGGTTGAGAGAGTGGGCATCCTTCTGTTCACTTGGCCAGACATGCTGGTCTGCAAGTAAGAATTGCCCATCTATCTCTCAGCTGTTATGCGGTGATGGTGTGGCCGGTTCCCTCGGCCCTGCTATTGGTGCATGCTCTGCTCTCCTGTCAAGCTGGACTCTGATCTGTAACCAGAAATTGTAAAAGAATAAATCCTTTGTTCCCTTAAGTCATATGATGGTTATTTATCAGCAACCATGCAGGCGGGCTGCAACAGGGGTAAGGTGCAGTGTAAAAGAAAGATCAGCATGTAGGTGCAGTTAGAAGCCCAGGAGCTTTTCTGAGTGTACAATTTGGTTCCTTTCATGTTAGAGGTGACGATTCATACATCGCTGCTCATGTGTATATGTGTGTGTGCGTGCCAGAGTTTACTTGACTGTGTGCATATGGAGATCTCCGGGTGACATCAAGAATCATCTTGGATGCTCAGCCTCATAATTACTTTACTTTGCTCTGGGGTTTCCCAGGCTCTGCCTTCCAGGGGTAGAAAGTGCAGCCACCACCATTTCTGCCTGGCATTTTTGTATGGGATCTTGAGACCTGAACTTAGGTCCTTCTGCTTAAAAGGCAAAGGTTTAACCCCTGTGCCATCTCCTCAGCCCCTTCCCTGCTCTTCTTTAAGTCGATGATGTGAGCTCATAAATGATCCTTACAGACCCTGTTAGTGCACGCTGAATGTCTGTATCTTGTAATTATTTCCTTTCTCTGGAATGAGATATGATGATTGACTTAGGGTTATTTTCCCTCTTTGGGTTTCTGTGATTTCGCTCAAATGACCACTTTGAAGTTTCATCATGGACACGAAGGAATCAAATATTTGATTAATTTCATGTTATGCTTTCTAATTAAATGAGTAACTTGCACAAGGTTATATTCACAAATGAATGAATTTCTTGGAGACAGGGGCCTTGGGTGCTTATCAGCACTCCTAATACTGGCACATAATTTATGCACATATAAATGTATAAATTAATGATTAAAACTACATCATACTCTCTATCCCATATCTATATCTATATCTATATCTATATTTTGTATCCAATATAAAAATTCAGAAATCAGCATGTGTGTGTGTGTGTGCGTGTGTGTGTGTAAATGTGAGTGATATTTCTCTAAAGATAAATCCTTATGCAGCAGTCCTGTCTGACTTAGAAATCACTATGTAACCAAGATGGCTTTGAACTCTTGATCCTTCTGTTTCCCAGCCCCAAATGTGAGGGCTGCAAGTGCACGCACGCTCTTGGCGCAGGCAAGATAGACTCTTGAGTGATATTTTCTCCATCATGTCAATTCTCCCTACGATTCAGCTGAAGAGAGTCTAAATATCCAAGAAACAGTAAGAGAATCAGGCTTAAATGTAGACAAGGGATCTTTTCATTTGCACGCGTGCAACCTGCTAACCTGCCCTCCTGATTGATGGTGGGCTCAGGGGTCAGAGGTCTTTCAGAACAGTAGTCAGCTCACACCAGCTCTCTGTTCCTGACCTCTGGCTCTGTAATCTCTCTCACTCCTCCTCCCCTAAAGGTGGAGTAAACGCCTGTCCTCCTTCCTTTTAATCTTTCCTGGCTTTAATAACTTGCTTGACCAATGGAATGTGACATGGATAACGTACCGAGACTTGGAAGCCTCAGCTTTGGTTTTCCTTACACTTATCGCTGCTGACACTTTATAGACGTATTTGTTTAGCATCTTTTCCCTGGACTATATTATAGGCTTCATGAAGATAGAAATTTTGCCTGACTGCTCATGGCTGTATCCCCAGTGCTGCTCAAAAGACTTTCGGCAGCATAGTGGCCACTTAATAAATATCTGTTGGATGACTGAATCAACTTGGACTTAGGAAATTGGGCTGTTAACACCACACTGGTGACTAGGTAGTGCTCCAAACTGTGTTTTCCTTCTCTTGACGGCTGATGGACTTAACTGCTACTTCCTCTGCATGGATTTCTTTGATTTGACTTAATCTTCCATCCTTGCCCTTCAAACCTATGCACTCTTGATTTAATCAGTGGCATCAAAACTCTTGCACTTCCTCTGCCCTTCAGTCATGAACAAGAAAATGATTGACAGCTAATCATGTCTCCTTTGCCTGCCTTTGTAGTGGGGCTAAACCAAGTTCTCCACTTAAAGTGATTTGGACTTTAGCTCAACTCATTGTGTGAGGTCCTTGTGTATGTGTGGTTTTGATCTTTTCGGTTTTATTTAAGTTAGAAGTATGTAAAGACTTCTTTACATACTTAAAAAGTAAAATATTACGTACAATAGAATATGAAAAATGTGATGTAAATTTTGTTATTGATTGAATACCTATAGCAGATGGACCCATGCTTGATCTTTTACTTTGCAAGGTATCTAGCTCTGTTTGTGAGGCTCAGAGGATGCAGCTGTTTCTGAAACTTCAAGTCATAGCATTTGTGTGTCACACTGAACTGCAATATTAAACAGAAAATATCAACTTTTCAGTGTTTATTGGTTCAAGTATAAAAATAATATGTTTGTTTTCCTTTCTATGTAATTTGGGTAGACTAAGAGCAACCTATTTCCACAAATCAACTGGAATGGAGTTTGATGAGGACAGGAACCATTGATTCCTGTGCCTACACTCATGCCAGGAAGCACATATGACAAGCATATAAAGCCCCTATCAAGCCTGAGGACCTGTGCTCAATACCTAGAACCCACAGGGTGGAAGGAGAGTATCAACTCCTTCAAGTTGTCTTTTGATCTCCGAGGAACACCATGGTAGAAGGAAGCTTACCCAGAAGTCAAGCAGTAGGTGCAGGTAGGATAAGGTAAGATAATGGTGGAGGGAGGGAGGAGAAGAAAACATCAAATAGCCACTGCCATCTTAAATAACCTAATTAAAGAGATTTTTAAATAAATCATATTAAGAAAAAGAAAAGAGAGCCAACAATGGGAAAATAATTCAGTATGCACTTGTTGAATGGTATGGCATAATTCTCTTTACTCTTTTCACTCACTACCTTTATTTTATTTCTTCCCTGTTATTTTCTCTTTCTCCCAACTTCGCTAAGGTACAATTCACAAGTGAAAAGGTATACATTTTTTGATGCATGGTCTGTTGTCTAAATATATGTGCATGTTGTGAATGTCTGTCACCTTAAGTTGATATTTTCATGTGGTAAGGACAAGTCAGGTCCACTGTCTTAGCAGTATTAACTGTAGTCACCAGGTTGTGCAGTAGAGTCCCCGAACTCATTCATCCATTGTGAGTGAACCTTCTACTATTTAACATCTTCCTACTCTTTACTATCCCCTCCCCTCAATATCTTCTTCTACTTGCTTCTCCAAATTCAAATATTTTAGTTTTCATGTAAAAGTGAGATCAGACAGAATTTGACTTTCTATGCATGGCTTAATTTGCAAAAGAAAACATTCTGCAAGTTCAAGAATGATTATTCAAACACCATAATTTCATTGTAAAATGATAGATAGTATTGAAAACATGTCTGCATTTCACACTTTATTCATTTCTCCCCGGATGGATACTTCAATTCAATGTAGTACTAGCTAGTGCAAATGCATAACAAACAAGAAAAGCAGCAACCTTGGTAAAGAGTAATGTTATATATGCTAGCAAGTGACATGATTAAATACAGCGAAGACTAGAAACACTTCATTAAAATGTTGGAATTGATAAATATAATCAGTAAGGTTATAAGATACCACATTACCATACAAACACAGCAACATTGCTCTAAACTAGCAATACACTCTGAAAAGCTGTGAAGGAAATATTACTTGTAATAGTATCAAAAAATAAAATATAAAGATACAAATTCAACCTTCATATAGTTGTATAACTATATTTGAAACTAAACATCATTGATTAAAGAAGTGGAAGACACAGAGAATTTTAAAGATATATTATGTTCACTTAATGAAAGATTAATATTGCTAAGACTTCCATGCCACACAGGAATCCACAGAGTCAATGTGATCTACAAAAGAAACTGACAAAATCCTAAAATTTACATAGGACTAAAAAAGATCAAAGTATTAAAGTAATACCAAGTATGTTAGTTTCATCTTCCTGCATTTAAATAACATAGAAGAATAAGGGGTTTATTCTGACTTATTTCATGATTCAATCATCAGTATAACAAGAGAATTAATACTAATATCATTAGCAAAGGGAACTAGCCACATTACATCAAGAGGGATTAGAGAGAGAGAGAAGACAAAGAGGACAGAAGAGGAGAAGAGGGGAGGGGAGGGGAGAGGAAGGGAAGAGAATATGAAAGTGAACAACCCTAACTTTGAATGGTCATGGCTCATACTTGTAATCCCAGTATTCAAGAGACTGAAGCAGGAGGATTGCTATGAGTTGGAGGCAAGCCTGGGCTTTAGAGTAGACCATATGTTGAAGAAGAAGAAGAAGAAGTAGAAGGAGGAGGAAAAAGAAGAGGAGGAGGAGGAGGAAGAGGAGAAGGAGAAGGAGGAAGAGAAGAAGAAGAAACTCTATACTGCACAGAATGCACTTGTGTTCTGTGAAGATGGTAGAAACATGGCAGTTTTGAGAAAGGGGTGGTGGTTCTCCAGGCGTTTGCGTATTAACAGTGGTGTAAGATTGTTTCCTGGAAACAAATTCCCACTCCTATGCATACATTACCTATTTTTCTTCTGTCCATAATCATGGCTTCAGTATTCCATGTTCTACAATAATCTTTTGAACTTCCCTTTTTGTAGCTCAGCAGTCCTATCTTATTTTCCACCAGGGAGGTTCTTTTTTTTATATAATACATTTTTTATTATTATTTCAGCTCATACAAACTTAATAGGTACACCAGTTCCCTCCCTCTTTCCTCCTCCCCCCCCGAACCTCATTTCCCCTCCCCTCACCCCTCCCGCCCCATCCCCCCCGTACCTCCCGCCCCGATTCCCAGAGTCCTTTCTTGTGTATGCCTAACTCTCCTTTGGGCCCTCCTCTCCGATGATGTTCTTGAGTGACCATCATGCAGTGCTTAGAATCCGTCCCATCAGATAAGTTGTTAGACCACAGTCAAAGACCCATGACCTTCTTGAATACTCAAAAACTGTGTTTGAACAGATGGTCTGCATTTTTGCTTCTTGTTCTCATCCTTACAACTTCACATGGGAGATTTTCTGATTTGTCATCATGCCCTCACTTCTGTATGCCAAATTATTGGACCAGTCTTCTTCATATTATGTACTTTCCCAGGAAATTATCCCACCTACTGTGGATGGGCTTGCACTTTCCACATTAGTTAGGTCTTTAGCAGGTAGGTTTGCTCAAGGCTTTGCCACAATTAAATAATTCTTCGTAGGTGTGCCCAAAGGTTCAGCCCTCAATTTTCAAACACCTGCATTTAATTGACACACTGAGCAACAATCAAAAATCTAGTGTGACCAGGTATCATATCATGTGACTTACAAGTGTTTATCAAGGTCATAGCAACTGAAACAGAATTGTGTTTCCATGGAGTGGATCATACAGACCAAAGGAACAGGACAGAGAATCTAGAGATGAACACTTACAGTTGCCTATTTTTGAAGATGCCAAGACACACAATAAGGAAAGAAAGGTCTTTCCAGTAAATTGTGCCAAAACTGGACAATTTCAAAGGGTAGAATGAAACAGAATGATTTCTTCAGACCATATACAAAAACACTCACTGAAAGTTGAATATATGTTGAGACTGATATGCAGGACCCTGATTCATACAATTTCTAAAAGGTTGAGGGAAGAAATAACTGGCAAAAATACATAGCAGGGAATGAGGGGATGGGAGATATGAGGGATAAAGGGACTTACAGAAAAAACCTAAGATTGTGGAAGTAACCCCCAAAGGAACATCCTATGCTAATAATATAGATAGATAGATAGATAGATAGATAGATAGATAGATAGATAGATAGATAGATAGATAGATAGATAGAAACCATGTCTTTTAAAGTAAGGAACAAGAATGGGCAGTCCCTATGCAGAGAAGCATAGAGTGAGGAAAACAGGGAAAAAAAGCCTTGAGCTGATCACCCAGAACCCAGGGAAAAAATTATACTAGAAATAACAGGAATGGGACATTTCCTAACAAAATGTTGGTCAGAGAGGTCTTAAAGGCCCCAAAACAGTGTAGGCTTTTGCCATTCTTTTGGTCGTGCTCCAAAAACTGTCATTAAGACCCTATTACTGAAGATACAACACAAATGAATCACAGAACATGGGCAAAATATATCAACTGGAACTTGTCTAGGGACTTTCTCCTTGCTGGAAAGCTTATATAGTACCAAAAATACTGTAGAAGCAGCTGGGGGAGAGAAATAACCACAAGCCCCATCAACGGGCATAAGATCTGTTAGTTGTAATATAGATCACCATGGCAACAGGTGACCATGGGTATAATAGTGGCATGAGGACCAAGGAGAAAACCAACAGCTTTCTGATTGTGTTCAAGACCCGCTTGTTAGAATGGTACCCATCCCTGGTACTGTAAACTAGAACAAGAACCTAAAAAAAGGAATTAAATAGAACAATAGGGAAGACAGCCAATAAACCTGTAGGTAGGATGACAGTACATTAAAGTGCTCTGTAGGTAGCTATTATTATACCCATAGAATGGGAACTCAGTGGAAATCTGTGTCTAAAGCTGGATCGGAGAAGGGAATGCAAGAATCAGTGGGGTGATCTGAAGAGAGGTAAATTGATATACTTCGGAGGCCTGAGCCCCCACAGGAGTAGACAAGCTAGAGTGAATCTGGGCGGACTATAGAAGCATACAGGAGTGGAAGACAATGATGAAGAGAGAGAATGGGAGGGAGGGAAGCTGGGATGAATGCTCAATATCCTTGTAAATGCAGAAAATAAAATTCCTAGAAAATAACATCACAAACAGGTTCACAATGCCGGTCAGAACAGTGACACTTGAATATAATTCCCCCCAAACACAAGCAAACAAGCCAAACAAAGTCAGGTGGAAGAACCATATCCAATTAACCAAAGCCCTGCACAGCAGTGTGAACAGGCAATCCTCACATGCAGGGAAATGCTCGCAAGCTATGCATCCGAGAGGGAGGTAATAACTAACCATGCAGCTGATAGGAAACTGATATTAACATGTGTAAGGAATTCAAACAGTCAAAAAAAGGAAAGTAAATTATCTGATTTGAAAGTAGCTCAAGAGCTGGAGAGATGGCAGGGGTCTCTGAGTATCAAGAATTCAGATCCCATGGGGCTGGAGAGGTGCCTCAGGGGTTAAGCCTCTGCCTTGCAGGCAGAAGGTCCTGAGTTCGGATTCTAGACTTCACGTATAGACGGTCAGAGGAGGGGGCGGCCTGTGTTTCTGGCCCTGGTAGGGCGGAGCCTGTGAATCCTGAGGCAGAGTAAACAAGGAGGAGGTGGAGGTGGTCCATGGTGGTTCCCGAATTTGCCCGTGGTTCTATACACACACACACACACACACACACACAATTGAATAAATAAAAACAAAAATAAAAACAAAAGAATTCAGATCCCAGGTTCCATGTAAAAATGTCAGACGCAAATGGGCAATGTCTTGCACTTCCAGCCCTGGTGGGTGGAGCCTGGGAAATCTCAGAGCAAAGCAAAAAGGTGGTAGAAGCAATCTACAATGAATCCCGAAGTCACCTTTCATCTTCCACAGGGACACACAGTGCCCTCTGAGACACACACACACACACACAGACACACACACACACTAAGTGGATCAATTGCTTTTATAGATATTTCAGAAAAGTAGTTAAGAGAAATGGGGAGCAAGTTTTTTATTTTCTAAAAATGTTCTCAATAATATCCATTATCTGAAAAATACAAATCAGAACCACCATGAGATACCACCTCTCGCTCCTCAGAATGACTTTCAGAAATTTCTGACATATGAGTTGCTGGCATTAATAATGAAAGGGGGCTGGCTTCAAGTATGTAGTGGTTGTTATTATTAATTAGTCCAGGAATTACTGAAAAAAATGAAACTACCTTATGACCCACTCATCCCATTATGGATCTACGTTCAAAGGAAGTATTAGTACCTTGAAGAAACAAGTGCACACCTAATTAGAACATTATTCGTAATTACACCCAACATGGAATCAGGCTTCCTCTCACTGTGTTCTGTTCTGACAATGTGCTCAGTCTTTTGGATTAGGTGATGCTCTGCCTCCCAAGCATGACGAGATCACATGCAAACATCACTCAGTCCTCAGCTCGCCATTCCCGCTCAGATAACAGCAGGAGCTGCAGCTCCTACGAGGCTTTCTCCATTTATGGGCTTAGGAATATCTTAACACAACTGCATTGGTCACATACTCTCAGATGGGGCTAGCTGAACTCAGCTCTGGAACCTGTATGAAGCGTCTTTCTATTGCACCAGAAAATCGAGACAATAAACTTAAAAAGAAGAAAGGTATACTTTGACCCATAGTTTTGAGGTTTTTATCGCATGGTTAGTTTGCATCTATGCCTTTGGGTCTGGGGAGAGACAGCACATTGCAGTGGGAATACGTGGCAGTGGAAATTCTCCACCATATGCACAAGAAAGCAACAGGAAACAGAAAGTGGTGTGGGGTTTCAGTAGTCCCCCTACATGACCCTTTGTGGTCTAACTATTTTTTTTTGAATTTTTTTTTAAAGTCCACCACCTCCCAGAAGCGGCATGAGCTGGGGACCAAATCTTTAACACGTGGCTCTTTGGGGGACATTTGTCTGAACCACAGCAATTCAATAGAAATCTAGCTGTCTTCATCAGCCTCTGTGTACCACATACCAGCACACTGCATTTCCTGCTAGAAGGAATGGCTAGGCAGTGACAAACCTTCAAGATACAAACATTTTTAAGGGATCCATTTAAAAGTACTCCTTAAGTATTCCTAAATTGATATAGCAGTAAAAAGTTTCAAGCTAACATTCAAATAAATGCACAATATTGTAAGGTCCAGTAGCATCAATGAAAGTAAATGAAACTGGAAATGAAAGCAAAACACCTGGAATGTTCTTAGTCAAGACATTCTCCACTGTTGAGAGGATAAATACTTTTTTTCATTTGTAACCCATGTTTTGTTTAGATTTCTTCAGACATTCACTTTGACTCTGTTTTGGTTAATATAAGAAGCAGAGGTAGAAGATGTGTATCAGGGGTATAATTCCTGATATTAATAACAGACAAGTATTTCTTTAAGCCACTACTCAGTTGCTTTTGTGCTGGGCACAAGTATGGATGGGAGTGAATCGGTAGGACTGTCCTTGGTGGACCACCAAGCAAAGGTAACAAATAAGATGGCACAGGAAGTCAAGTGGTGCTGCAAGATGTGAGGAGTTATCAGCCAGTTGGGACCTCAAAGTTAACAATGCCCTTTTTAACAAGAGGAGTATATTGCACCCAGTGGAAAGAGCTTGGCAGATGTGTCTCTGGGGCTCAACACATGTAGGTCAAGACCAGCTGGGGGAGAGTGGATGGACTTCCCTTCCAGCAGTTATGAGTCTCCAACATTGAGTAGACAGAGAGTCTTACAGGTACACCCCTTCACTGATATCAGTTCATACACACAGTGAAAGTAACCCTTAATGGCCCTATCCACAAAGAGGGAGAAGAAACCACAGAAGTCCATGGTGGCATCACAGCTTGAAGTAAACAGCATTCATGACTCCCCCCCACCCAAAACTTTCAAGTCACAGTCCTAAGTACTATCACTCCAACATCTCTTGGACCACAGTGAGAGAGCCAATATTTTCACAATACAGTTTTCTGAATAATTCAACACTTTTCTGATGGCTTTCCCATCCTTCTGCAGCTTTGAATTTTTATTTGTGAATATAGGGAAGGATTCCTGTCTGGGGAGGGGGTGTTCTTCACTCTGTTTGCAGCTGTCACTACAATGGTCACAGGAGTATTTAGTGTGATTGACTCTAGGGCAAAGAGGGCTAAGCCCTTCATCCCCATTGACCTCTCCCCCTAAACCATCTCATGAGGTCCCATGAGATAAACACTATGTTATGGGTCATAAATAAGTAACCCCACCCCAAATCATATCCTGTTTTGAGGATACTTTTTAGGTCTCTGGACCACTTTCATTGAAACATCTCATAGTCTAAAGTCTAAATGCATTTTGTAATGCATTAAGAGCTCTTTGACTCCCATGTATAAAATGTTTGTTCTGCTAACCTTTGATTGATAGACAACTCTGGAATTTGTTAGGAGCTCAAGGGAATACTGAATGGAAATTCTTTTCTCTTCCCCTTTCTTTCACATATCTCAGCCTTGTCTCAGGGCCTATTGTCTCTGACCTGAACTTACCTGATTCTCATCCATCTCCCACTGGACACTATTCCAGCCTCTGCTCCCATCATTCACCTGCATCTTTAAGATCTTCCAAACTGTTTCTCCACCTCCAGTCTTGTTCTCCTTCCTTCTGTGCTGTACGAGTTAGGTAGCTGATTTATTTTATTTTATTACAAAGTAGCTAATATTTCCTCAACATAATTTACATCTTATCACCATGGTGCATAAAACTCTTCAAGGGTTTTCCCACTGACCTTTGGAAGGAAATTCAACTTCACGGTATGATTTACACTTACTGACATAATTGGCTCTGCCTTGTGCCCTCTGGGGTCTGCTCTTCTCTGAGCTTGTAGTCCAACGATCCTCTTCTCCCTTGTGCCATTTGCACATGGCTGAGCAACTAACTCCTGCATCCGTGCCACTTTGCAGCAGTGGCTAAAAAAATGCCACAGGAAGTAACACGTTACCAAAAGAAAATAGGCATCTAATGTATAACACCTTTGTGCATCAGTAAGCAAGACATGAGTATAGAGTCATTGAGCTATGATGGTTTAGAAGGTGTGATATGGACAAAGCTTGTTTGATCCAATATGCAAATGACAAGAAGTGTGCTATCCAGACAAGGAACTTGGAGCCAGAAGATTGAGGGTCCTACATGGGAGCTGTCTGTATTTTGAAGAATGAGGTGGTTGGTTTGGCGCAAAAAGAGTGAAGAGCAATGAAAAATGTTGAGGTGCAGGTCTTGCTAGGTGGGCTGTGAGTAGATGTCAAGCTTTTGGGGAGTGGTACAAGGATGCCTTCAAAATTTGCCTCAGAGGAATGAGAGACTCATTCTGGTCCCTGAGGATGCCATGGTCAAAATGGCATGAGGAATAGTCAACCCAGTGTAGGTAAGGAACAGTGGCTCTTCGAGAGAGAAATCAGTAGACATGGAGAGAAATAATTGATTTAGAACGCATGTCAAAGGCAGTTTAGACCCAAGTTGCTGAGGTTTGGATGAGGGCTCAGAATGATTCCCTGTGGGATGTATAGCAGGAACAGGACGTAGAGGAGATATGTCAGATGTCAGTTTTGGCAATGTTGACTTCTCATATCCCTAATAGACATCCAAAGGTAGTTTTTTAAAAATAAGTGGATGGGTGTAGATGTGCAGGTCTCAGCAGAGAGATGAGAGTGAACAAAATAAATATGTAACTGTTGTCCAGAAATTGACATTGATGGTAGATGAGATCACTCAGGAGGTGAGTTTGTACAGAGAGGGAGAATGCAAAACCCAGGCACACGCCATGCTACACTGTGTCCCTCTCAAAGTATTTGCACATGCTCTGGACCACGCCTGCAAGAATTTCTCCAGTCTCCCATGAAGCCAGTGCCCCTGTACTTCTCTAGACTTTTCTCAAATGTAATCTCTCAATCACCTATCCGCACAGAATATTTGCTGCTCACCCCTAATTACACTCTCTTACATAGCATCTCCTTCTCTTTCCTTATGTTTCATAATATGCATCATAATGTTATCACTGTGAATTTTGGTGATTGGTCCACCTTTAGACTTTAAGCCCAATAGGGTAGAATGACTGATTGGTACTCCTTTTTTACTTCATTCCCGCTGTTTAGAATTACATCTGATAAATTGGACCTGCTCGCAGCTGGAGGTGGTCATTTGTCGGATCACTGGACTAATCTCTGTCCAAGCTCTTGGTCAAGGAACCAGTGCAAGTACTGAGATAGGTATTTTCTCCCAGCTAATGCTCTGACATTCTGTGTAGTCAAGTGTACTTAGAAGCTTAGTTTACACTGTTCTATTCCTATTCTAACAAGTTTATTTGTCTGAATTAATGCTGCAAATTACCCAAAGGATGTGAAACTTATTAACTTCCAGGTTTCTGTTGTTGCTCCCCGGGGGCAAAGAGCCTTCTTAACACATTTAACATCAAAAGTCCAAGGATCTGGTGTGTTAGTATCAAGAACTCATCGCTTAAATCCCAGATATATTCTCTTTAAACCTCTGTGACCTTTGACAGTGTTGCTAATTTGCTCAACATAACTTTCTCCTCTGTGAAATGTAAACAGTAACCATGGGGGTTTGTTAGGCTTAAGTGAGATAGGTAGTGGAGAGAGACTAATATAAGAAATAATCAATGTTCCCTCATTTGCATTGTTGAATTGGTGCTTGCCCACTGTCTGTGGGGTTTGCAGAATGGAAATTCTGAGAAATCAGTCTGCTGAGGAAACCTGAAGATGTGTTCTTGGGATGGATCCCTGGAGAGACGGAAACACTATCAGGGAGAATAGGAGACCTCAGTAAGTCACCAAAAGTCCTCAACTCTGTCACTAAGACAGCTAAAGTTGGACTAGCTCTTTGTGTTTTTTTTAAATCTCTACCTTAAATTATTTCTTTTTTTAAATTATTATTTATTCAATTGTGTGTGTGTGTGTGTGTGTGTGTGTGTGTGTGTGTGTTTAGAATCACGGGCGAATTCGGGAACCACCATGGACCGCCTCCACCTCCTCCTTGTTACTCTGCCCCAGGATTCACAGGCTCCACCCTACCAGGACTGGAAATGCAGGCCGCCCCCGCTTCCGCCTGGCGTCTATACGTGGGGTCTAGGATCCGAACTCAGGACCTTCTGCCTGCAAGGCAGAGGCTTAACCCCTGAGCCACTTCTCCAACCCCCACCATAAATTATTTCTGTAGAATCATGTTGACCTTGTTACTGAACTAATTTTTTGGGGGGGAGCATTTAATTAAGGGTGCAAACTTATATAAGCAAACACTATCACTCCAACTTTATGCTTTTCAATTAAAGAATAAGAATATGGAAAATTTATTAATACATGTCATAGAGTAACTGCTAGTTATTTGTTTATCGCTTTCAATAGATTTTGTTTGTCTTTATGGAATTCTTATACAAGAGGACCAGGTCATTTTACCTGAAGTGGATCAGTCTCTTGTATGGCTATGACAGGGAGAGGTCAATGATTTAGGAGGGGCAACTATCTTCATCCAAGACATCCATGACCCCTGTAAGAGGGTGGAAGGCTAAACTCTGCCTGCCAGGCACAATTTCAGCAACTAGACCTATAAGTCCCTCCATTCTGAATAAGGGTCTGGGTCATAAAAGGGTCCATCATGTCCTGGGTTCTAATAGGAGTCTATTTTTTTTAATCCCACAAGTAATCATCTGTAAAGCAAGCATGGCGTTAGGTCTTGAGTGTGGTAACATGATTCAAAATCCACATGAAGCACAAGAAACAGAACTAGACAATGAGCCATGTGTCTTACACATACCCATCAGCTGAGCATCAGATAAAGGGGCAGGGGCAAGATGTAGTTTCTCCTACTTCAAGCGGAAAGCTCACTGCCATTTCCAAGCATTCTCTCACAGAACACTCTTCCCTCTTGTATTTAGCATGTAATCTCTTTTCATTTTTCAAAAACTACTGTATATCAGGAATATCACTATTTAGTGGCAACGTGGAAAGCATTTAATTTTGTAGGTAAAAATAATTCTCTCATCAATGTTAGGTCAATGATCTTTGTAAGTAGAAAACTGCAGACTGGGAATCATGGGTATAAACACCTGCTCAGTTGTTAAAATGAACACAAAAGAAGACAAAAATAATAAGACGACAGACGATACATCATGGACAGGAAATAATTCCAATTAGAGATCTGCCTGTCATTGCTACAATTAAGGACACCTTTCTGTAATTGCTATGTAGGTGCCTGGGAGTCACATGCATGCCACGAAAACAGATCAGGGGACATTGGCCGAACTCCAATCTCACAGTTTTTTTCTGAGCTTTTTGTGTTTTGACCATAGCAGATATGGCCAACATCTAAAATAAAAAGGGAACATCTTGTGCCTTTGAAATATGAGTGGAAATAAAAGACAGCAGGTGGCTGAAATTGGATGGAGTGTTCAAATTTTAATTAAGCCATCCATGCAGTTGCTAATGATATGAATATCAACAGTTTGTTGAAGGAATCCATGGTTGAGGCCAGAGAGCAAGTGAACAGATTTTGGAGACTGTGGTAGAGAACTCAGCGTCATAAAAATTTAAGCTTCAGTCAGTCATTCATTACCTATGTGTCTGTCTTCTATTCCTGAGTGAGGCTGTGCAACCCATTGGGGTGATCATTCAACACTGTGTGGATATGTATACTTTAAGTTTCTCTCCCTATTTAAAGAAGTTAAATATGAAGGAAAGAACACCTGAGCTCTCAAGGGGACTTTAATGCATGGAATGAATGTGGTAATTATGTTCAGGGTCTCTGGTGACCCTTATATAATTATTAAAAATTATTAAAAAGATATAATAATAGCATTTTTCAGGTGTCTGCTACCATCAGACACTTTTAGGGTTAGAAACACACGACTCATACTCAGTGTGCTTAACAGACCACCAAGGGAGGTATGGATATTACTTTTTAATGATTTAAATAATTCTGCAGCTGAGCAAACAGGACTGGAAGAATAAAATACCTTATTCAAGATCATGTGATTAAAATTCGATGACACTAGCAATCAAACTGAGATTCCCTATATATTCCAAAACACTTGGCATTGAATTTACGTTCCCAAAGGCCAGAAGATAAAGTGGTAGAAATCTGGAGACTAGTTTTACTAATGGGTGGGCTAAACTGAGATGTGTGTGTGTGTGTGTGTGTGTGTGTGTGTGTGTGTGTGTGTGTGTGTGTAAATGAGGGCACTTGAGTGTGTATGTACCTGTGGAGGTTCAAAGGTGATTTCAGGAATCATTCTAGATTGCTCTATCTTCTTATTTCTTTGTTCTAGGGTTTTCTATGCTCCTTTTTCCAGGACTGGAATTATAGGCCATAATCATTTCCTCTTGGCATTTTTATGTGGATCTGGGGATCTGAATTCAGGTCTTTTTTTTTTTTCTTGTAGCAAAAGACTTTAATCCCTGAGCCAGGTCCCCTGTCCCACAAGGAGCATTTAATCAAAAACTTTCTCTTAACATTAACTCATCTTAGCTCCTGTGTCTTTGAGACACAGAACCTGAGAATGTTCCTTGGTACGGGCAGCATGTGTATGCATGGTTGGTAGGCCTTCACTCCAATGCTCGTCTTCACATAGTGACACCAGTGAAGCCCTTTAACTGCGGCAGACTAAAATAAATCCAGACATCACCAAACGTCTTTGGATCTACTGTATGGACTGACAGAACACGCATTCTGCTCCACAGCTCTTGCAACAAGAAACAATGTGTGTGTGTGTGTCTTTGTATTTACACCTGTATGTACATTTTCATGTGTGTCTTATACATGTATTTGTTACTGTGTGTGGAATTGTGTGTCAGCATATTTATACATGTGTGAGTTTGTATGTATATTCTTTTACATGTGTGTGTATTTGCATGTATGTGGGTTTCTGTGTGTGTGTGTCTATATATGTATGGTCTATATATGTGTGTGTATTACAGGACTCCCTCCAGTTTTGTTATAATGTATGCCACTTTTAGATAAAGTGAAGAAAGGAGACTTCATGATTTGCTAATTGTTCTGAAGTTAATATCAAATCAAGTGAGATCAGCACTTTCTTGGAATACTATGCGAAAATGAAAGACAGAAACACGTCTTTGCACAGGGGTGTCTGTGCTGTGTGAATCAGGCCCTGGAGTCAAACTCCATCAAACTTACAGCACACTGCTTGTTGCCGATGGCAGCCTGGGAAACCAGACGCTCATGTTATTCCCTGTACCCAAGACTCCAGCAATGCAGGAAGGGACCACTGTGTGCCACTCAGTGGTGTAAATGACACCGTAAATAGTCACTAAAACCGACTCTGGAAACACATGCTGCTTTTACAGACGATGAGGTGGAAAGTGATCAGCTGCTTTGATTAAGTGACAGGGAGTGACGCGCACTGATAGAAGCGTCTGAGATGTCTTCAGGCACGGTACCCTTGCCAGATCTGTGGGATCTCTCATTCTGCAGGTCGCCTCTTTGATTTCCTCCTGTGTTACTAGACACAAATTTGATAGTTTGATGTAACTCCACTTTTTCGTTTTTGTTTTGACTCCCTGTACTTGGTACACACACATACACACACACACACACACACACACACACACACACACACACGTGCACACAAACCATTGTTAGGACCAACGTTGAAATTTTTCTGTATTTTCTTCTAGGAATTTATTGCTTTTAAGAGTCATTTTTTAAATTTTTTTTATTCAATTGTGTGAGTGTGCGTATGTATGTGCGCACGTGCATGTGTGTGTGTGTGTGTGTGTGTGTGTGTGTAGAACCACGGACGAATTCGGGAACCACCATGGACACCTCCACCTCCTTCTGCCCCGGGATTCACAGGCTCCGCCCTACCAGGACCAGAAGCGCAGGCCGCCCCCGCTTCCGCCTGGTGTCTATACGTGGAATCTGGGATCTGAACTCAGGACCTTCCGCCTGCAAGGCAGAGGCTTAACCCCTGAGCCACCTCTCCAGCCCCTTAAGTGTCATGTTTAATTCTGCAATGCATATGTGAGCTTATGTTGGGCATGACACAGAAGGAAGCTACACACTTCCTCACACTATTAGTTAATGAAATTTTACTTTTTCCTTTGAATATTCTTGACACCTGGTTGAGCACTAGCTAACCTTATGCCCCTAAGTTTGTTCCAACGTCTGTGCCCATTCTTGTATTGGACACATTGTTCTGATTACAAACCATTGTCTTCTCTGTTGATATTAGTTTTTCTGATCAAAACTGCTTTGGCTCATTGCTTCCCTTTTGCAGTCAATATGAATTTTAAGAGTGTATCATTCCACTTTTGTGGAAAGATTCATTGGGATTCTGTCAAGGACCACGCTGATCCTCAGCAACTCTGAGGAGTGTGATCATTTAAACAATACTCATTCTTCCAGTCCCTGAACATGAACATCTTTCCAATCATTCGTGTCCACTTTCATTTTCTTTATCATTGCTTTAAAATCCAGTGTTTACAAGGAGATCATTCAACTTCAAAGCAAAAACATATTAAACCAAACAAAAATGGTCAAGGATTCTAAACACAGATTTCTTGCTTTAAAATGAGACACACAAATGACACACTTGAAGAAAAGCTAAATGTTGCTAATTGTCTGGGAACTACTAGTTAAAACTACAAAGAAATAGAAACAACTTCATGCTTGTTGAAATGACAACTGTAAAAAACTATAGAGAGAGCATGAGTCGATGACATGAGGAGATGCCCATGCTCTTGGGCATGCACGTCAGCTGAGTTATTACAGAAAACAGGAAGAACCTGCCTCAAAACTTTAACATGGGCAATCATGTGACCTCATTTCAGAACATACACATATTGTAATAGAAATCTATTTCTCACTGTTTTATCTACATGCCCATGCTTATTACAGCATTATTCACAATAGCCAAACTGTGGAAGCCACCAACATATCCATTGATGGATGAATAAAGAAACCGTGGTGCATGCATACAAAGCACTAATGAGGGCGATATTCTATAAAATGCGCAAATCTGGAGGACACAGTATACAGTGAAATATGGCAGAGAATGGCAGCTCTCTGTTGCTGTCACCTCTGTGTCCAGTCTAAATTAACCGAAGTCCTAAAAGCAGAGATTAGTCTGGTGGCTTCTTGTGCTTGCAGAGTGGTTGGAAGCCACGGCCAAAGCGTCCACAGTTCCACATGAGCAGAAACGCTCTGTTCTGAGGTCTACTCGTTAACTCATTGCCAGCTGTGGTGTGGGTATGGCTAGGTGCGACCCCAAAGTTTTATAATCAGACACTCGCTTCCCAGTGTGTTGGAATAGAAGCGGTGGCTCTTTATGAGGTAGATCCTAATGACAGCTCCTCCTGTCATTGTGAGATGCACTCAGTGGCTACCCAGAACAGCCTCGAACATCATCTTCCTGCCTTAACCTCCAAAGGATTATAATTATAGACACACAACCCCATGCCTAATTAAGAGGCGAAATTTCAGCCATACAAAAGAACCAAGCAACAACAACAAGATAAAAGCAAATGGGGACACTTTGGGAAACAAGGGATGATTCTAGCCTTGAAAGTGGGAACATATTTATTTTTAAACTCAAGTACATAATTGCTTCTATACTCATCAAGATATATGCTTAACATATCATTTATGTCATATATCATTTATGTATCAAGCATGTCCTATTTTAATATTTTATTTCTTATTGATTTGAAAGAGAGGAGGGAGGGGGCACACACGTGTCAAGGCACACAAGTGCAAGTCAGAGGATAACTTTTGGAAGTCAGTTCTCTCCTACCAGACAACAAAATCAGGTTGTCAAGTATATGTGCAGACGACTTTACCTGATGAGCCATCTCATGATTCCTGAGTTTTATTTTTAAAAAGGAATATGGAGCACAGGTATGAAGAAGCCACACTTTGAACTTTCCTCATTGAGATGTGCACATAAGCAGGTAGTCAAGAAATTTTAATCACAACCTTGTCAAATTTAGAGGAAGTGGAACATTTGTTGACAGTCTTGACATTGAGCATATGAGTATACACAGTGCTCTGTGCAAAAGGAGATGTCCTTTGACCTGTGCCTAAGCACATGTGCGCAGCAATGACCTCTTTCTTTCTTTCTTTCTTTCTTTCTTTCTTTCTTTCTTTCTTTCTTTCTTTCTTTCTTTCTCTTTCTTTCTTTCTTTCTTTCTTTCTTTCTTTCTTTCTTTCTTTCTTTCTTTCTTTCTCTCTCTCTCTCTCTTTCTGTCTTTCTTTCTTTCTTTCTTTCTTTCTTTCTTTCTTTCTTTCTTTCTTTCTTTCTTTCTTTCTTTCTTTCTTCATATCATGCATCTTAATCTCATTTATGGTTATCATAACCCTGAAGTCAATACCACTTTTCTTATTTTAGAGATGAAAGAGATGAGGCAGAATGATTTGCCCACAGCCATAAAACTAATAAAAAGAAGCCAACATTTGAGCATAGACCTTTGAGCTCCCAAGTCATTGTTCCTTCTGTTATATTAAAATGTAGAGAATGTAAAATGCAATACATTTAAGTCCATTGACAGTGTAAGTGATGTGCAGAATAATTCTTTTTAATGGGGAGGATGAGTGTTATGATCTCTAATTACTGACCCTCATACCTATTCCAAAATCAGAACATTTTCCCAATGGATATTAAACTTCATATCAGAGGCAAAGTGGATGGACAGTGTTCTTGTGACCCACGCCTTCTGGATCTTGGTAGCTCTGTTCAGTGCTGGACTCAGTAGAGGATGCCTAATATTAGTCATGTAAATGTTCAAGTGCATGCGATTTCTGTTAGCTTCAAAATGGGAGATCAAACTGTGAGACTTGAAGTGAGATCTTATATGCTATATGAATGCACATATGAAGTACCGAGAAGAGTAACTGCTCAGTTTAAAAAGCTTGATGGATTTCAGTGATAGTTAATATTGTTATGTAGTTAATATTGACTCAGCAAACTTTTGTTGCAGACCCACTGTGTGAGTGAGGGCATGTGGGTTAGAGGATGAACATTCTCCATGTCTTTTCGGAACACCTGCTTTATAGTAGGCATCATTGAAGATGCTGGGTTTAGAAAAGAGGAACTGTGCAATAAAGGTGAAATCATCATCATTGTTAAACATTTCACAGTGTAACAGATTCTTGTCTTCTTAAATTGGAAGAAAGGATGGGGACTCCACATGGGGGAGCATGACGACAGGGTTTTAGGGAGAAGAGAGCATAAGGAGAGACGTTTGAGACAGCTGGAAAAATGAGAGATGGGGAAAGAATGGAAAAGCCTTGCAGGGCAGGGTGCTGTTGGTGACAACGACTCTCCTTTTCTGTCTCTGGCAAGCTCTAGTAAAATTAGAATGATTTTTCCTTTTGGTCTTGTGTTCTGTTCCTCTCTGCAGCACAACATCCAAGTTGACTGACCCACATTGGGCCACCAAGGTTATCACCTAAGAAATTCTGTCACATTATAAGCAGGAAAGCCAAGGAAGTAGCAGATGACCTAAATAGACTCAGAATCCGCTCAACTAATCTCTAGACAGAAGAACTATGTGCTCTGCTCTTCTGAACCTTCAAGAAATGCAGAGATAGGCTTGATGGAAAGAAAAGGACATCTCAGTGTGACAGTAGAAATAGCACAGGTGTACAAAAGTATTCAAAAGTCAGACGAAATACAAATGTGTTCAAGGAAGAACCTTCAAAATTCCCAGAAGCATGACATTGCACAGAATACTTGAGAATGCTATGCCTCCTTCATCAATAAATATTTATGGTTTACATATTTAGTTACTAGAAAAAAAGAGAGAGAGAGAGAAAGAGACAGACAGAGAGAGAGAGAGAGAGAGAGAGAGAGAGGTACATATGCGTCTCAGCTTAAGGGGAGCTATATTTTTTCCTTCCACCTGTGGACTCCTGAAGGAATCAAACCTACTTGCCGGGGTAGCGCCTTCACCTGCTGAGCCATCTCTCCAACCACACACCTTCTTTTCTAAGGATGCCCATTAAAAAGTCTCAAAATGGGGGCTGGAGAGGTGGCTCAGGGGTTAAGCCTCTGCCTTGGAGGCGGAAGGTCCTGAGTTTGGATCCTAGATCCCACCTATAGACGCCAGGCAGGAGCAGGGGTGGCCTGCATTTCCGGTCCTGGTAGGGCGGAGCCTGTGAATCCCCGGGCAGAGTAAACAAGGAGGAGGTAGAGGCATCCATGGTGGTTCCCAAATTCGTCCGCGGTTCTACACAGACACAGACACACACATACACATAGACACACACACAAACATAGACGCACACGCACGCGCACGCACATACGCACACATGCACAATTGAATAAATAATAAAAAAAATTTTAAAAAAGTCTCAAAATGGAGACTCACAGCTCCCCCTTCATCAAGTGAATCATGATTTGAATGTATTCTGAAAAACATAAATCCTTCCTCAGGCGTCGTATATAACCCTTTTGAAGAGTCATTTGTCTGGGTTTTCCAAGAGTACGTACTTCATGGAGCAGTCACAGTAACATAGCAAACTGAATCCAGACACAAAGCATACAGATCTTTAAACTTCTGCTTTGAAATGGTACAGTTACATTTCTAGCTGTGTGGTAATCATTGTAGTCATGATTCCTACTAGCAAGCAGTTTTACATTGCTTTTTTGGGTTTACTAGTAACTAAAAAATATATTTCAATATACATGCGCAATATGAGTAACATTCACACCTATATTTGTATATGTATTGTGCTGTGTTTGTGGCATGTATTCTTGCTGGTGTGGGTGCATGCATGTATATATGGCTACAAGTGTGTTGGAGACAATGATCAATACTGATTAGCACCCTTATTTGCTCTTTACTTTGCTTCAGTCCATTTTGGTATTAACCTTATTTTTAAATTGTATTAAGCATGAATTTATGTGTTTCATTGCTGAGTACCTATTCCCCCAATCTTTTCCTACCCTTATAGTTCTCCCCTTCCACCCATTTTCCTCCCTCTCTCACATCTTCCTACATGTTTAGCTAGGCTACTTCTAGGATGTTTGCTCTACTTAGTACTTGGGCATCTATTGGGACAGAAAAGGCCCACAGGTGGGCAGACTGTAGAATGTACAGGCTTCCCCTCTCTTTTCCACTCTTCACTTTTATGGTTTTGAGACAAGGTCTTTCACAGAACCTGACACTTATTAATTTGGCTAGGCTGACTGATCAATGAACTTCAGGCCTCTGTCTGTCTTCTACTTTAGCACTAGAATTAGTGACAGGCATGGCTGAGAGGTTCAGTTTTTTATGTGCAAGTTCTCACACATGCTTATCAAACCCTTTCTCAATGGGGCCATCTCCCCCCCACATTACATTTTGACAGGAAAATGATATAACTGTTTTGAAGCCACAGTCAGGTGTAGAATAAACTCAAGTAAGCTCCCACATAAGCTAAGCCAATTATTCTCTCTACATAGGAAGATTTTCTTTTTCTTTTTCATATTATTTGGCCAATTAACCTTCAGCCTTGTACATGATGCTTTCAAGTATGGCACTTCAGGGAAATGGGAGTAGGGGAGAAATTAATGGAGAAGCTTTCTCCGAGTCCTCGTGGAACTTTAAGAATGTGCATCCAGAAAGACGGGATCACACTTTATTTTTTAATCCTGCTTGTTTGGGTGTTTAGCATTTGCAAGTTGATTTTCGGAAGAAGCTGAAAACCCGGCCTCAGGCTGACGGAGGTGACATCATTTTAATAGATATTAAATGTCACATGCAAAACGTTGACAAGCCTAATTGAGTTTTCTCTGATATTAATCAAATTAACTGACACGGAACGTCTCCAAACCTAATGAACATAGGCTGCTGTCCAAACAGGTTAGAATCCAAAGGGACGGATGGGCTGGAGTGTGTTTCAGGAAGCCGGGCCTTCTGCGAGCTCAGAAGGAAGGTTCGGTTGAAATGAAGACCTTGGGGCTTTGTGAATTTCTATTGGCACTCAGATGTCATTCTCTGCAAGCAGATAATGAGTTCCTACACAGTGAGGATCGCCTTGTTACAGACCCCTATACACAGGGTCCTGGGGCTCAAGGCTGCTTGTCAAAGAGGATGCCCTCAGGGAAGATCTGACGAGGGAACAGACAAATGGAAATGGATTTCTCAGGACGGGGGACTCCCTGAGAGCTTAGTGGCCTCCAACTCCCCACTGGTCTCTCAAAAGTGGGAACAAAGCTCTCCCTTTGTGTTTCCAGGATAAATGTCTGTATTGGACATTTTCTGTCTGCCCCTTCAGATCTATTCTCTGTGCTCTTCCACCCTCGTTCTTTGCCCTGGGTATGATGGACCTCCGTGAGCTACGGCAACAACTGCCCGCCTGCTCGGGGTTCTGCCAGCTGGCTTACGGTGGCTCCATAGGAAGGGAGGGAAGACTGGGTGTTAAGCGGCTGCTCCTGGGCACCCTTCCTGGAAGGTCGCCCTGGATGGACAAATGCCACTGAGCCAATAGATCCTGGCCTCTCCCACTTGCTCCTTCCTGGTTCTAACACATCTCTTTATTCCTCCAGGATTAAGGATGGTGATACCTTTCTTCAGACTTAGACATGATGTCTTCATTCAGTCCACAGGACAATAGCATCTTCTCCAGGCTTAGAGAGGATAACATCTCAGCTTTCTTAAGCCTGGGGGTGCTGCACAATCAGTGTTGACTTATTTCATTTAAACCTGATGGTTTTGTCCTGTTAGGACTGGTACTGATACAATGAATGATCCAACGTGGTGCCCAAGGTAGGGGATGCTCTGGAAGGTCTGAGGCCACAGTGAGGTGGCCACAGTTGGGCCACAATATCAGCTCCACAAAGTGAGAGAAATGGCAGCTTCAGCTTCATTTCATTTTGAAAGTGACTTTTCCTGTCTTGTCTTATCATCTCTTATTATCTTACTTCATTCTGGACAGTGCATTTCCCCATCTTACCTATAAGCTTTCACTCCTTAACCCTATTCTACATCCTTCCTTCCCTCCATTTTCCTTTTGTTTAATATTTTTTATTTATTTATTTGATTAATTTGAGAAAGAGAGAAAGAAAACGAGGGAGGAAGGGATAAAGGAGAGAGAGAGAAAGAGAGAGAGGGAGAGAGGGAGAGAGAGAAGCAGCATGTGTGTATAGGTAAAAGGACATTTAGAAGATGATTGTCTCCTTTTACCATGGGGGCTCCAGAGATGGAAATCAGGTCACCAGTCTTGTGGCCAACTGAATCATTTCTCTCTTCCACATTTCTTTCCACAATTTATATCCCCTTCTCCTCTGTTCCTAACCACTCCTCCCACACCAATGTTTACTCAGGAGAACAGGAAATGCTATAGCGATATGATAAGCAACTTACCCTCCATCCTTGGAACCAGACTTTCTCTTCCTGGGCCTATCAGCCATCCTGAAATAATACAACTCTGAATCTTGTGAGGCCAATTTTGAATCCAGGGAATGAAGGAATACTGGGGTCTAGGTAGAGGCCAGTGAAACCTTCAAAAACGTAACTTAAAGTATGTCAGTTGGTTAAACTACAGCCTCCTTCATTTCTCTGAAAAAGATTAACATTTTGAGAGGGACTATGGCCGTCACATTCATACACTGGGGATTACTTTGACCAGTGGCCACAATGTGAGGAAAAGTCCATAAACTCTCCCTAAAGCCTCATGACTGCATAATGTTAAAAGTACTTTTTATCTCCTTCTTAGCTTTACTTACTCCTAATCTCATTTGTCTTTATTATGACAATTCTCTTTCTGTATGTGTGTGTGTGTGTGTGTGTGTGTGTGTGTTTATGTGCACACCAAAGCATATGTGAATGAGTGTGTCTATAAGGACCCCAGGGGGATATTAGAAACCCTCGTGGATTGCTGTGCTTCTTATTGCTTTGCTCTGTGATCTCACAGACGCTGCCTTTCAGGACCAGAATTTCAGATCACCACCGTATCTCCTGGGCCTTTTCTGTGAGATCTGGGAACTGAACTCAGATCCTCTTGCTTGCAAGGCAAAGGCTTAACCCCTTGAGCCATCTCCCCAGCCCATTTATTCTTACTTAAATTATTTTTTTAGAGTTTTACACTTGATTATAATAAGTGTATGTCTGTGTGCCTGTTATTACTCAATCTCAACCCAACATACACTTTTTCCCTCTATAAACCATCTTCACTACTGGTCTCTTTCCTAATTTCATGTCTTTGTGTGTGTGTGTGTGTGGGTGTGTGTGTGTGTGTGTGTGTGTGTGTGCGTGTGTGTGGCCCAGTGAGTTTCTCATGAGTTGCATTTAATGGCAGTTATCTGACACTTGCTAGATGTTCTTAGTTTTTCAAGAGAAAAACCGACATTAGAAACAGGCCTTGTGACTGCCTATCATTTTGCAGCAATCTTTGACTCCCAGCATTCATTGAGTTTCACAGTGATGAACTTGAGAGATGGTGGCCCTTCAGCTGATTGATAAACTTAGTCCTCCACAGGAAGGCAACTTGAATTAGCGCCATCATCAAGCCATTATGAAAAAGAGCATATTAACATAACATCAATACCTCGTTTCAAACAGCACTGACTTAATAGGCTTCTGTGTAACGAGTTTCACTCATTCTCTCTAATTTGGCTTTTTTTTTTTCCTTTTCAGCTTATAGGAAGTGATGAGCTACCATTGGCATACTGAAAAAACTTCCATGCAGGGAGGGAAGATGGGAGAGAAAGAGAGAGAGAGAGAGAAAGAGGAGAGGAAGCAGAGCTGAGCTATCAAAACTTAGGCAAGTCCTGACGACTCCAATGACATGGTTTCTCCAGTAAGGTTCCCCTTTGTAAAAGAAGCCTCTACTTTCCAAATATTGTCATGCATTGAGCATCAGATAACCCCACATATGAAACTGTGGGAGGCAATCTACATTCAAACCATGACACTCACCAAAGACTTTATACATGTTCTGAGAAGACAGAAGAAGCTTCTTGCTTCCAAAGGGAAACACAAAGATAGAAGGGAAAGGTGTGGATCCTTACTCTGTCAGATCCCCTCACAGTAATGAATATCTGTGACACTTCTTAATAAAAATCATAGCAATGTTGGGGGCCTGTGAGAGAGTTCATTGGATATGATGTCTGCTTGCAAATCAGATGGCTTGAGTTCAATCCCTGATGCCCATACGATAAAAGGAAAGAGATGATTTCTGCAAGTTATCCTCTCACCTCCACCTATGCAATATGACAGGCACTCTAAATCTTTCTCTTAAATAAATAAACAAAATATGTTTTAAAAATTAGCAGTGTTACCTGGATCAAAATGACTGAGCTGGCTAAATCATAGTCAGTCTCATGGACTGAAGGTGACTTGCTCCCCATAGGGTCATATGTTTTCACCCTTAGCTGGGGTGAGTATTGGAGAAGGCTGTGGCACCTTTCAGAGGTACAGCCTTGCTGAAGGAAGGCGTGTCACAGGAGTAAGACATGTCCACAAGGCTTTGCTTCCTCTGAGTTTGTCTCCATCTCGCTGTCCGATGGCTATGGTGACCTGAACCCTCCTCCTGCTTCTGCCTCAAGCCAAACTTTCTGCCATGTGGCACTCACCATAACGGGTCACATCTACTCTGGAAAAGGAAAAGTAACACCGCGGAAATTCAACATTATGCTCTCAGTTGCTGTAACACATTGCGTAAGCCAATGAATTCCTAAAGAGAAAAGGTTTACTTGTTGGGTTCATAGTGTCAGTGATTTAGTTCATGTCATGGTGTGAATATAAGTTGTTACCCACAGGCTCAGGTGTTTGAATCTTTAGTTGCTGTCAGCGTTTGGGAAGGTCATGGAACCTTTGGGAGGGGCAGCCTTGTTGGAAAAGGCATGCCACCAAATTCCATGGGGTCCTTTTTAATCCCTTAAAAAGCTGTCCATGATTTTTATTTATCATTTTCTTCTACACTTTATGAAGTTGGGAAGTGATAAAAGGCAATCTGAAGTCTCAGAGCACTTCGAAATTAATGTTTCTCTTTCAGTTTTTTATTATGTTGACTAAAAGTGATTCTCATTTCAAAAAGTTTTTTTTTTTTTTTCCAAAATAACAATTTTTCTTTTGAAGGTTGAGAATCATGGTGAAAACACTGGATTTCTTTGGAAATGCCAAAAGGGAACTGCTGGACGTTTCCGGCTGGTAGAAGAATGGAGGTAACCCTACTGCATCCCACGATCCTTGCTCTCTGGGACTTGCAGCTGAGTTTGGTTTGCAAAGAAGCCTGCTGCTGCAGGGAAGCCCCGCCCCTTCCAGTAGGATGTAGAAGTCACTTGCTCATGACTCCCAACAGGGGCCTCTCCTAAGTGGCACACGAGAACTCTCCCTGCCTCCGCCCTCGTCTCCACCATGAGCAGTGTGTTGTACTCTTTTCTGTGCTGCTGTGTACGAGAGAAAGGGGAGATTTATTCAGCTTATGGTTCCAGAGGGGAGATACAGACAGTCCTTCATGGTGGAGGTGGTGTGGCTGGCCGGCAGAAACTGGAGGAGGCCTAGGTCACTGCAAACATCTTGGAGACTAAGATCTGCAAGATGCTGCTACAAAAGCAGACTTCTCCAGGAAGTAGAGTGGACTCATCCACCTCAAGGCCCACCCCCCCTCCCCGTGACCACCTTCCTCCAGCAAGGCTCCACCTCTCAAAGGTGCCAGGTCCTTCCCAAACACATGAGACTGTGGGGAACACATTTCAAACCATGACAAACAGACACCACAGTCTACATATTGTGAATATAGTAGTAGCTCAAACTGGCAACGGACCAGTTACCAACCCTAGTGGAGCTCACACATCCAGTGATCTAAGGATCCCTTGTCCTTTACAAGACCATGTAGAGGACCTGGAATACAGTCTACACATTGTGAATACAGCAGGAGCTCAAACTGACTTGATCTGGTCCAGCCCTAGAAGAGCTCACACATCCAGTGATCTCTCTAAGGACCCCTTCTCCTTCACAAGACCGTGTCGATGACCTGGAACACTGCCAGACCTTCTACTGCACTATGTGTGACTTGCTTCAGTGGGAAGAAGTTCCCACTTACATTCTTCCAACTACTTGGCTCCTGATTGGGACCCTCCTGTCCAGTCCTCTAGGTCCTGGTGGTTTGCCTCCACATTTGTTTTGTGTCAGGTGCCAGATGCTGGATGCTAAATTCATCCCCAGGCCTATGTTTCTTCTGACCTCAGTTTCCTCTTGATGCCTGTGTTCCCTTTGTGGTCCAACCTGTCCATGTGTTTTGATCCCCATGTTGTCTGACTCACCTTGATAAACCCCAGCAGCTCTCCCTGCCTTAGAACTGCATCTGACCTCAATTCCTGACACTCTGGGCAAGTTCTTGATTCGCCTGCCCCAAGAATTACAACGCTTTTTCATCCTCCAACTTCCGTTTGCTGCCTGGAGTCTGGGTATCTATTTACCTTTTACATTTGATGAGAGGGAGCTCAACTTGCTCATGTTTCTCAACAGAGAATCGAACACACCTGTATGCATGACGGTTTAGCCCTGGCTTGAGAATGCTGGGAATCCTCGGGAGCAGGTCAGTGATATAGTGCTGCTCAGGGACGCTGTTGGGATCAGTAAATTGCCTAGAAGTTTCAGAACATAGAGGATTCCAGATGGAATACTTGCTCCCTAATGGCCCGTAGCCAAGATGGGCTCTCAATGTCCAGAACACTCCTGGTAGGAAAGGGGAAGAACAATGGAGTCAAGTCGCCAAACCACAGGATCCAGGTTTGTGCCTCTGGTTTAGCCACCCACCCTCATGAAAGCAGTAAGAATTCATATTGATGGGGAAAAGCAAAAAAAGGAAATTTACTCAATATGATCATATGGGGAAGGGAATATCCAATGTTTGAGTCTGTCTGTCTCCAAAATCCAAGGGAAAGAGATGTTTTAATTGAAAGCAGGAGCTGATGCCATGCATAGCTAAGCAGCTCTGCTTTAAATGGGGGTACTGACTATCATCCTATAAGTTAGTCATGGCTGAACAAATTTTCATAGGCAAGACAATCTCCTCCTGTGGCTGGCACTCTTTGCTCCCAGGTTGACACTCCTAAGGTTTATTCCTTTGAATAGTCCCGAAAGACAGAAGGGTGGTTGGAGGGGGGCAGGTCAGGTGTCATTCCCCTACTTTCTTATTTACTCTCCAGTTACAGTCTCTGGGTCCTTTTATACCATGGAGATCATCAATCATCACTCTCCATTCTGTTCATTCATTTATTGGTTGATTGATTGATTGATTCATTTATTCACTGTAGCCAAATATTTAGTCAGGTTCTCTCCTTGCTGTGACTCATCAAGGTGGTCTAAATGGACTGTGCAGTTAGAGACTTTATGCCATCGCTAATGAGACTTAAACAGACAGTTCCCAAGGGAGCACACACCTGCCCAATATAATGCCACTAAGTCTGGAAGTGGCACAGTGACCTCCAGGCACTAGCTGAAGTACAAACACGTTGCTCACTCCCTTCCCAGTGGTGCTTGGCCTGAGGCCAGAAGACAGCTTCTCAGTCCTCACACTACAGGCATTTTGAGATGGGCAGTTGCTCCTTGTCGGGGGACAAACTGGACAAAACTCTGAGCAGCAGCACCCAGGTGCTTACCCAGCACCTTATCTCCTCCACAGCTGTGACAACCAAAGTCTGGACAATGACAAATGTTCTCTAACTGTGGAGGATGATAATAGATTGTTTTTCTTTTCTTCTCTTCTTCTTCTTCTTCTTCTTCTTCTTCTTCTTCATATCACTTCCAACAGGAAGCACCAAATGCAAGCCGAGAATGTCCTTTTGGTCCAGTCAGCACAGTCCTGAAACTCCATCCAGTCTGCTCTCAGGAGAAAAGCTAAGCTACAATAGCCAAGGTAGATAGCAGAGAACGGGATCCTCGCCATTGCCCATCTCATCACAGTAATGAGATGACTGCGGACTTCAGACAGGGAGACAGGACAAAACCTCTTTCAAACAGGTGACTGGGACCAGCGAGAGGACTGAATGCTGAAGGTCCCTGCTTGCAAATCTGGTAGCCTGAGTTTGATTTCTGGCAATTCATGTGGAGGAAAGAAAGACCTGATGTCAGAAAATGATCCTCTGACCTTTACTTGTGTGCCATGGTATGCGTGTGCATTCACTTTCTCTTTCTCTCTTTCCAAATAATGAATAATATTAAAACGGGACAACTGATGAATTCCTAAGCCTTTTTTCTCCTGTTTCCTTGGTTTTAAATAAGTCTTGTTCTGTTCGCCTCTGCCATGAGATTTATATATGCCATAGGTGTAAAGTACCTGGTTCATAGTAGGTAATCATGAAATAATAAGGTTGTTTTGCTTTGCTTACCTACATGCTAGGATTGCAAGCATGTACCTCCATATGCAGATTAGTCAGTGCTGGGGATCAAACCCAGTTCCTTGTGCATGTTAGATAAGCCATCTATCAATTAAGTCATATCTCTAGTCCAAGAGATGATAGTCTTTTGTAGTGTTAATTTTTACTTTGATCACTTGTTCAATGTCTATTTTAAATCTTTCCTCTAGCTTGAATTCAGATTATTAAAACGAAGGTGTCTAATGCATTACTCTATAGATTCAAAAGTTGCCTTTGTAACTAGCGTACAATTTCTCATTGGATGCAGGGCCCAAAGCATATGTGGGAAGGACTCTAGAAGGTTATCCTTATCCTTGGGATGCTAAGGGTTTTTTTTATTATTTTAGTTTTCTGGTTTTACAAGCATATTGAGCACTTATCCCTGCTTCCCTCCATCCCCCCTCCTTCCTATCCTCCTTCCTTCCCTTTTTTCTTCTTTTTTTTAGATTCAGTGTTTGAATCCTATGACATCTCTTCTGGGGCTATAGGATAAGCTGGATGGATTCTGTTGCAATGATCAGACTTCACATGAGTTCCTGGCCTTGGCACTTGCATTGACATGACTCTTATGATATTATGGACCCAATTCAGAATTTAGTCTGATGTTATCTTCTTGCCCCTCCTTTCCTTTTCTTTCTCCCCCAGATTTTCCTTCCTATTCCTTCTCTCTCCCTGTCTTTCCTTTTTCTCCTCCTTCTCCTTCGTCTTTCGACAAGGTCTCCTTCAGTAGCTAAGGCTATGCTGTAACTCACTATGTATCTCAGGTTGGATAGAAACGCATGGCAAGTCTCCTGTCTCAACCTCCTAGTGCTAGATTTAGACCCGAAGCCCCCGGTTTCAATACCAAGCTTACTCTACCACCAGATCTCAGTGTGTCCCTCAGGAGCCTGGGAATGATGTTGCTCCTTCTCATGATCTCCACTCGATCAAATGCAATGACCAATACATTGGCACTTGAAGCACATCCCACACTTCCATGAGTTGTTTTAGCTCGATGGAGGCTTATGTGTAAAAGTTTTATAAACAAAGACAAGAGTGAGAAGTGTGGCAGAACATAGAAAATCATCTGCCAAATTCTGAAGATTGTAATTTCATTCTCAGAATTCATTGGATTCTCAGAAAAGACTCTTACTGAGGAGACAGGATGAGTTCAGCAGAGACCATTGTGCAATTGATTTTTTTAAAAGATGCCACTTTATGGAGATCTCAGAAATGGTCAGATTTCCTAAGCCAGAGTCTTGAGTAGCTCAGGAACCCTTGAGTATCTGGGAGAAAAGATGTAGGTTTCTTGTTTGTTAAATATAAAGAGAGACACTAAGTAATACGTAAGAGCTGCTGCTCCTGCAGCTGCTTCTGATGAGCCTGGCTGTGTCTCATGGGCTTCCAATGGGTGACCATGCTAACTCCAGAGGGAGTCAATTTCCCAAAGGCATGTTTTGAAGGAGCCCACCCCCCATGATCAGAGTTGCAGAGTAGACGGGTGAGTCGGAATGAACTTCTTCTGCATGGCTCATCTGTCAGCATCATGCATGTGGAAGGCCACGAGCTCATGAGAAGTCTGATCATTGCCCCAGAATCCATCCAGCTCATCCTACGACCCTGGTCTTTCTATCTCCCAGAGAAGGGGGCATCCTCTGCATCTACGCATACTCATCCCATTGTCCAAATTATAGGAGTTTTGAGAACAAGGAAAGAGTCATTGTCGATCTTCTTCCTACACCCCTCCCCTCCTGCAGCCGTCGTCCTTCTCCACCTCATCATTTGTCTGGGGGCTGCAGAGCTGCTTTGCTCAGGAAAGCTTTCGCTAAAGCCTGTCACCCCACAAGTGAGCTTCCCCCTCCCTGATTCTGAGAACTGTTGAGAAATACTCCCAGAATAGGTGTGAAAAAAATAATTCCCTACATCCATTTGTAAAATGCTTGCTGGCAGGTGGAGTCAGTAAACAGAGCATTCTCAAGTTCACAAGTAACTTTGCACATAACTTCCTAAACGCTCTTCTCTCCTGTTTGGATGGAACGGCAGACACTTTCCTGCTGCAGATAAATTCTAATCAGGAGAATATTAATTGGCATGAGACTGTCTTATTATTTGTTATTCTGACAACAAATGTTTAAAAATTGGTTCTAGCCATGATCTTTTCCAGAAGACAAAGGTCTTTCCCAGGATGTCACCTGGAGCTTAGAGTTTCCAGGAACAGAGGTGGAGGTCAGACACACACAGCCAGGGCGAGACACTGCTCTAGTGAGCATGGAGATGCTGTCTGACCTCCATCAGGCATGGCTTCTGGGCCAGGATGGCATCTCTATCACCTTCCTAATCCTGCTTCAGCAAGCTGTCAGTCGAGCAACTGCTCGAAGGTATCCCCAAGGGGAGGTTGGGCTCTTGGCCTACTTAGTCCGTGGCAGAAGCTTGTGAATTTGTCCTGAGAATTTTGGGTCCCTTATAAAGAAGGGCTTGGCATGAGTTTCTGCATATTTGTCACTTCTTTCCCCTTTAGTACCTGGGTCTAAGTTGTAGTTCAGAACCTCACCCTGTTACAAACAAACCAAGACCATCTCTTCCTGTTGAAGGTGGAACAGTGGATGCCATCCCAGGGGAGTGTCTGGTACCTGGTGGGACAGGGAGTTAATGATGAGGGCAGGGAAGACAGTTGCTTCTCAATGTGACTGTCTCAGCTGCAGTCCACAAGGCAAGGCCTTCTCTAAATGCCCCTCAGTATCTGATTACTGTCTCTGGCCTAATTCAAATACTCAGATACACAGCATGAACGGCAACACAGATGAACCTCAGTGGGCCAACAAATGCAAAACACACGACAACAGAAGGGAGACTGGGCAGGGAAGAGGAGGCTGTAATGGAAAGAGAAGGGGGACTAGGAAGGGGAATTAAGGTGCAAAAATACTATGAATTCATTATATGTGTGTATAAAATATTAAAAGAATAAAAAAGAAAAAAGCAGGGTCTCTTCAAATTAATTTTAAATTCTGGTACCATGCACACAAATGTATTTATTGTTAGTGCACTTATGTAACATTGCCCTCACTATTAGTTCAAATGCTTCTGTTTGTTTTCATTTTGTGTGTATGGTCATGAGGGTCAAACCCAGGACCTAGGTAAGTAAATTATCACTGAACTCCTAGCAGTCATAGTATCCAGAAAAAATGTTCAACAACTGTTCAAAGGTGGGTAGAAGAGAGGAAGGAAAAAGTGAAAGAAGGAGGGAGAGAGGAAAGGACAATCATGGCAGGAGGAGAAGGAGGAGGAGGTAAGGGACAGCAGTAAATGAATTAGAATCAGTTTTCTCGGGAAATCCGGGATCTCTGTGTCAGGCAGTGTGCTGGGTGCATTAGAGAAGATGTCTTGTTCAGTTTTCATATGATCTCTCACGGGATTTTCTTATTATTTCTTATGTCAGGGAAGATGTACACTTTCATAGAGGAAGAACTTGGTTCATGGTCACCAATGGAAACTTCAGAATTAAGATAATTCTGACTGGCTTGGAGGTGATACTGATTTCTAACACTCTCAAATGCACTTCTTCTCTCCTGGGTCTTACTGCTCCTCTCCTGTTTCATCAGAAAGCATCCACTTGGACCCCTGAAGCCAACAAGATCATTCACATACTCTGTCAATACTGTATCTCGATTATTCAAAGGTGGAATCAAAAGATTAGAAAGAACAGACTTATTGCCCTCTTCATCCACTTAGTAACATGAGCAACAAGGCCAATAGTAATTGAACATCGTGTTGGTCAATCTGCCACGTCACTTGACTGGGCCACGGTGCTCAGAGAATTGACTAAACATTATTCTGAGGTTACTATGACATCTTAGCTTGCATTTTGCATCTGGCATATAAATCTGTGAAATTTGCTTAAATCAAGTGGCCTTCTAGAATATGGCATGTCACATAAAATTAGTTGAAGTTTATCACGAAAACTAACTTTCTTCCAAACAAAAAGAAATTACAGCAGAATTCCTTTGAGTGTCCCCAGAAAGCCTTCAACATTGTAGATTTGGAAAATGCCCGCATATAAATTCTATAACTGTGTTAGTTTTTCAAAAGAAATTTTCTGTGGATAGATAAATCCATAGGTGATAAATAAATGGTTGATAAAGAATTGACAAAAGATCAATAATTAGATGCTAGATAGATACATAGATTTTAGGTAGCTGATAGGTAGATAAAAGTTAGATAAATAGATGAAAGATAGGAAGATAGATTCATAGGTAGATAATTGCTAGGTAGCTGATAGGTACATAGAAGAAATAGATAATAGACAGACAGATAGATCAGATACATAGATGCATAGAGATGATAAGTGATTGACAGAATGAAGACAGATTTAGTGTTTGAGACCAATTGGTTACTTCCTATTAATACTGAAACTGACTGATGCTCAGAGAGCTTGTACAAAACAGAATATTTTCGAATACTTCTTTGAAGTAATAGGACAAGTGTGGCTCACCCCATATCTTACCCTACAACTGAAATGGGGGTGAAATGGTGCATATGAAGAACAGGGCCTAACATGTCAAATAAACAAAAAATAAAACCCACCATTATTTTCCATTTCAGTTGACTTTAAAATTCTCCATGGAGATGGGGGAAAGGGGTGCAATTTTATCTCCCAGGAGATGTCTTTTGGCACTATTGCTGGCAAGTGAGAGATGTCTATGGCATGCAGTCAGTGGAAGCCACAGTTGCCCCCATGTATTCTACAGTTAACAGAAAAGCCCCAATAAAGATTTTATCAGTGCAAAATATCAATCATCCAAAGGCTGGGCACCCCATAATAGTTCTACAAATTAGATATTATCACTCCTACTTTCCAGTCGCAGGCACATAAATACAGGGGAATGGCAAAGTGCACACATTTCCTAACAGAACCAATTTATGTGAAAATAAGCCGCCAGATGGACACTATGGGCCTCCTCAGACAGTGCATATGGGAGAAACACACCTGAATCTCCAAGCAGCTGGGCTCCCTCCATAGCCTTTTGGGCTATGAGTGAGCTTCAAGCCAGAGTTATTCTTGAATTTCAGTTGGAAGTGGAGGCCCAGAGGGTAGCGTTCATTGACTCACTATTCCTTTCAGAGCTGGTTGCCCTCTACTCCTCGAAGTGCCCTCATAGCAAGACAGACAGCTGACTAGATTTCAAGACATTGGAAATCTACGTGTTTTCGAAGGTGGGTTTCTAGGTGTGTGTCTCAGACCTTGCAGACAGAAAAACAGCCATCCCAGCATGGCACACAGAATATCATTCCCAGTTCTGCTTTGAGTCTGTGAATATTTCTAAACTGTCATTAGGGCTCTGAAAAAAAATAAAGTCAGCTTGTTAGAAAATTGATGGATATGAAAACTCTAAACTTCTCAGACTGGCTCACTCAATTCAAATTATCCAGCCAACCAAACAACAGGACCATAAATAAAAGTCACCCTGCACAAAACAAAACTTGAGGGTTTGTTTCTAGTGTGATGAACAGGGGCCGGACTTGTTCTTTCCAGTGTGGATGCCTGAATGTGTGAGTGTGTGTGTGTGTGTCTGTGTGTAGCAGAGGGCACTGTGTGTACCTGTGGAGGACCAAGGGTGACCCTGGTTGCTCTGTCTCTTTATTGCTTTGCTCTGGGCATTTCCAAGCATTGCCTTCCAGGGTTGGAAGTGTCGCTCACCACCATTTCCACCTGGCTTTTCACCTGGGATCTAGGATCCAAATTCAGATCCTTCTGCTTGCGAGCCAGAGTCTTCTTCCCTGAGCCATTTCTCCAGCCCAGGGGCTGGGCTTTCGTGTTAAAGCAAAGGTGGCCTCACCACTAATGGACTGTGTGTGTGTGTGTGACTCCCTCCTCAGAGCTCAACACTGGTGTACGTGAAACATAGAACATCTAGATCCTGAGCAGTCATGCAGACTGTGGAGGGAGAGGTCAAAGAGCAACAGGTGCTGGAGGAGATGAGACCCCAAACCCTGCTATCTAGTGCTGCTCCTCCCAAACTTCCAGAGGAGGGTTTATGTACCAGAGTTAAAACAGCTGCTCCTGCTCTAGGGATGCCAGCATTGATGGGCAGCCCTGTGGCACGTGTTCTCTGGAAACGGATGCAAGTAGCAGATGCTGTTGTAGAACTGAATAGCCAAGTAAAATCCCACGCTTTTTGCTCCCAGAAGCAAGTTCACTGTGAGGAGAAACAAGCACATTTCCCAAGAGAAAGACAAGCAGGTCTTCCACAAGAAGATTGCTGAGCACACACCAACAGAGAGGGCCATGGATGAATGGACAGAAGGCTGAGGTCAGAGGGAGAGTGGAAAGTCAGAATGGCCTTCCAAGCTTCAAGATGGCTCCAGTATCCAGAACGAGATACCTATTGAGTGAGTGATAGATTCTCTATGTGAAAGTATCCAAGAGTATCCAAGTATCCACTAGTAACTACACACAACCCCCCACCTACTCTCCAGATGTTATGAAAGCCATTTGGAGGTAATTTTAAACTGAGAAAAAGGAATACCTAGATCCTCGGAAAGATGTTGGATATTAAGTTTGAGTCGATGCTGACATCGAGGAATGCAAAGAAGTATCGTGGCTCCATCAAGGACTAAGGGCATCATGAAGACAAGTGGTACATGACCTTCTGCCAGGCCATGTTACTGAGGGTCCATCTTTCTAGGGGGAACATTACTGAGTACTAACTGATTAATTAAGGAGATTAACTTATTTTCTTCTAATTATTCTCGTCAATTACTGAGGGGGCGCTTAAACATCATCACATGACTGTGGATGTGTAAATGTCTGTGTAGGTTTTGGTGACATATATTTGACATGTATCTGCAGTTAACATTATATTTTCCTGGTATGTGGACACTGTCGTTTTTTATGGAGTAGTGAGTATTATCACTATTGAATACCTTTGACTCCAAGTCGAGATTCTGACTCTTATTAATAGTCACTCCGGTTCTCCTAGGCTGATTGTTCACAAGGCACATTTTTTCTTGTCTTTTATTTCCATTTATATGTGTCTTTGTGTTTAAAGAATCGTCTGTTATAGACTTGAAATCGTTCTCGCTTTCTTTGAATATCATCTGATGTTCTCACTTTTGAATGGCATACTCAGTCTGTTTCTCTAGGATAGAATTTTAATATGCAATATTTGGGTTGCCATTTCCCCTTCCTTCCTGAAATAAGCAATCATTTTTTGTTGTTGTTTGTGTTTGGTTTTGCCCTTTGTTCTTTCTTTCTGCCACCCTTGATATTATGCTAACCTTTCCGGTATTCTATTTACTTGTTTCTTGGGTTTTCCATCTATAACTCACTCATATTTTATTGCTTGCTTCAGGGATTGCACACAAATCTTAAACTAATCTAATTAGCTAATGTTTCATGTCATCAGTTAAACTATAAGATCAGTGCATAAAAATATTTCTTTTAATTTCTCCATTCTTACTACAATTGCTTTTTTTCAAAATAAGGAACAAGGGGGGAGAGAGAGAAAGAGAGAAAGAGAGAGAGAGAGAGATCAGGTGTATGTGACACTATGTTCATGAAGACAAGAGGACAACTTGCTAAACTTAATTCTCTCCTTCCCTATGTGGAAATCAGGTGGCCATATTTGCACGCTGGCACCTTTGTCCTCTGAGCCATCTCCTTGGTCCATGGATGGTTTTCTATAGCAGTTCTGAGTCTGACACAGTAACTCCGGTCCAGTAAGAACAAAGCAAATATTGCACAGTGGCCCACACATCATTCAGTGAAACAATAAGGGAAATCAAGATGATGTTCTTTTCTCTAAAATTTGATCTATTTCAGAAACAGATTTTAAATGCAACCAGTATTAATTAGGAACTAAAGCAACAAATCTGTAACCAACTACATGTTGCTAGTTGTATGAGGAACAAAATGAAATGGGAAAACTGAATGAGAAACACAGTCCTGATTCTCTGCTCCATAGAAACAGTGTGTTGTGCTTTCCAGCAGGTACTTCTGAGCGTGATATCCCTTCTCAGTTCTGGTTCTGGCTCTACAAACTGAACAGAGTTTCCTTACTTAAGTAGTGTTTTACTTCTGCACTTCCATGCTGCTTCGTACTTAGTCTCCTTTGCCATCTAATCCTTCTCTGATGGATTCTGGATGTTGGGGAGAGGCAACCATTCCAATCTTTAATCTTTCATTTTTATACTTGCTCCCTAAGTCAGCAGTTCCCCAGGTTGATGGGATGCTGGAAACTCACAAGTAGCCTGCTCACAATCTAGATGTTCAGGCTGCCTGTGAGACCTACTACAGAAAAACCCAAGGGGAGCAGCAAAATTCCTCACTTGGCTCCACAAGCAGTCAAGGCTGTGTGGGAGCAGCTCCACAGCTTTACTCACAGACCATGGGCAGCCGATCCCCCAAGTTAGGATTTCAGCTCTAAAGATCTTAACCCACACTTTCTGTGGGTTAAAAAAATTTTTTTTGGATGCGTGTAAGAGTGCACTTTGAGTGTATGTGCCTGTGAAATCCCAAGGATTCATCCTGAGTTGCTCTACTTCCTTATTGCTCTGCTGTAGGGTTTCCTAGACTCTGCCTTCCAGGGTCTGAATTGCAGGCAGTGGGCATATCCACCTGGCATTTTTAAGTAGCATCATCTGGGAATCTGAACTCAGGTCCTTTGCTTGAAAGATAAAAGTCTCTTTCTGTGACTTTTGAACTTGAAAATGCTTTGCAGTCCTGCAGGAGGTCCCTTGGGATCTACAGAGAGCCACTCTGGAGCTGACTCAGCTTCTTCTCATTGGCCACTTTGCAAAGTGACACTCTGGATGCGCCCCCTCCCCCAGGTAACATATAAGTAAATGGTTATCTGCAAGTAGAAGCTGTCTCTGTGGAGCATATCTTCCATGTCAGCCTGGCTTTTATGTATTTTATCTCCAGATGCCTTATCTACAGAACCCTCTGAGATAAGACAAGCTCTTGGAGACAAGAAAACCAAGTCTTAAAGAGAATGAATGAATTTATCTATAATCACATGACTAGTAAGACACAGAACAAAAATGCAGAGTCAGTTCTGAGTTCCTGGGCGGTCATCAGCACAAGCTGCCTGAGTCCCTTAACCTGCAGCCTGAAGAACCACAACCCTCTAAGAACAGACTCCAAGTGTCAGTCACTATGCAATGCAAAACCTTCGAGATTCCAGAAAGTTAGCTTCAGATGAGACCACAGAGTTCTTAGAATCCAGTTCTCTCATTTTATAGGTTGGGAACCAAGGTCTTGGGAGAGAGAGCTACCTTCCCAAGGTCAAACGACTAATTATTGGCTAAGCAAAGATCTAAATTAGGTCTCCTATGAATCAAATGTTCTTCTCAGAACACAATGTCTCCTCCCATTAAAACGGAGTGTTTGTACTAATTCATTTTCCCCTTCAGCTTAGTCAAGAGCCCTTTCACAAAACAGACTGTGTGCCACTCAGCAGCATAAAATAATTATTTGTTACATTGGCTGTTCCCTTTTTACCTTTAATTTCAGCCAATTCGAATAGCCACTGCTCGCCAAAGCTACTTTCACCACAGAGTCCTTAGGAGCTTTATTTGTCACTGAAGTCTTATTTTCTGAGGTAAATTAATGATGTGTTATTTCCAGGGACTTCATGGTGCTTATCACTATATTAACTCACATCAAAAAATTCATGGGGAGCTATTTTTCACATCCTGACAAAAACAGCCCAAAGAAATCCAAGTGAATTGGGGGGCTTTGAAATATAAATGTGCACATGGACTGCATATTTCTCGTAAAAAAATGTTTTCATTTCACATTAGGTAAAAGCTTCTTTAAAAAGTTGTCACTTAGCATAGGAAAACATCCATTCCTGCTCTGTCTGGCTACCCAGAGGTGAGGAGTTCCTTTACAAGCAAAAATCATGCCACATAGTTCATGCAGTGTTGTGTGTGTCATCGGAAACAACGTGATTCGAATTTCTCTCTGCTGATTGCTGACTCTGCACCCTTCATTGTGTAACTTGCATTCCCAGGACCCTAGTTCTTCATCCATAAAATAGGGATGGGAATACTATCAAGGCAGCTAAGTGATATGAGTGGAATATCCTTAGTGTCCCTTCCCCAATGCGAGAAGTTGAATAAATGTCATTTGCTCCTCTGAGAAGATTCAATCTTGGTTCTACTGTGGTTTAAGAGTCTCAGTTTCTTTCCAAACTGGCACATTCCACCCTTTTCCTTGGCTTCCATTCGTATAGGTCATCAAGCCCTCTAAAGCAGATGCCGGCTACCCCAAATGCTATGCTCAGCATCTAACGTGCATCTAGAGGCTTGAGCTGTCACGTGGCAGGTAGACAAGCAGATGGGAGCCTGTGTTACAATTCGCTGGGAACTCTGAGGGGGAAATGTCAGGCCCTCTATGGCCCAAAGGTGGCCATAACTAGGTCTTCTTATTCACGAAGATTTCCTGGAGGAAGGAACAGTTAGACTGAACATCTCATAACAGCACTTCAGCTCCGAGACACACTGATTCCTTAGGGGCTGGTTTTTTATTGAAACCAGAGATAACAAGGGTTAAGCTTTATACGGAACATAGCACTCTGTAAGCCTGAGAAACTCTGCTGGAGTTAAGGCTCCGCAAGCAACGGACAAGGGAGCAGAAAGAGTTTGAACTTCCTTGGGTGAGGATGAAGAAGGAAACCTGGAGACCATGAATTTGCTTGGGAGTCACAAAGTATCAGGAACTCCTCTCTCTCTCTCTCTCTCTCTCGCTCTCTTTCTCCCTTTCTCTCTCTCCCTCTCTGTTTCTTTCTGTCTCTCTCTCAACAACAAAGTTTATACCCCTATAAACATATACTGATCTTTTCTCTCTGGCTCTATTTGTAATTTGTGCATGTATGTGTTCATGTGTTCGTGCATGTTGCACATGTGTTGCCTGTGTGTGCCTTGGCACATGCAGGTCAGAGGTTGATAGGCAGTGCAACCAGGGTCTTCTTCAATAGCTTTCTATTTTGCTTCTTCATTCAGAGTCTTTTATATCACTTGGATTTTGCTGGTTAGGCTACGCGGGCTGGTTATCAGTCTTCCTGTTTCTGCCCCCTCAGTGTTGGGATTAGAGACATACACCACCACACGTGACATTTTATGTGAGTTCTGGGCATCCACGCTCAGCCCTTCCTTCATGCTTATGTGGCAGATGCTTTACCTACTCAGCTATCTCCCAAGCTCCTGTAGCTCTTTGAAAATTGAATCAATCTGATGGGTATTGAAGGCTGTCTTACTTACGTTGTTTCTCTCTTTTTTTAAAAAAATATTTATTAGAGAGAGAGAGAGAAAGAAAGAGAGAGTGAGAGAAAGCATGAGAGCATGCAGCATGCCCACGCACCACACAAATACGGGTGGAGGTCAGAGGATGACTTTCCAGAATTCAATTCTCTCCTTCTACCAGGTGGAGTTTAAACATCGAACTCAAGTCACCAGGTTTGCTTGTGAGTGTTTTTACCCGCTGAGCTAGCCCACCTTTAATCTTATCATAAGAGAGACTAAGTCACAGAAGATTCACATTATGTCGCTTGAGCCCACACACTAGAGACTGGGTCAGACAAGAATGTGGATTTACTCAGGCTCTGTCTGTGGACCGTGATCCTTCTGTCTAGGGTCAGGGTCTCAGCTAAGCAGGGTGGGTTCTGGGCAGCAAGCTGCAGATCCCACAGCTGTAACAGGGGAAGATTTGGTCATAGCAGTCGAGGGTATACGAACCCACACTTTATTCAGAGCACACTGCCAATACCATGAACAACCAGACTACCTCACAACTCTGTCTTCTACAGTGGAATAGATAGCACCTGTGTAAGTAGAGTCCTCAGCAGATGTCACTGTGTCCCTCAGCCCTGTGTGGGCCAAGCTGCAGGGCCTGCTCTGACTTCCCAGGGTCTGGTAGTGCTGCCAGCCTAACTCAAACTGGCAGCAGGACATCGGGAGTTAAGGGGATGAAGAGGGTTATTTTTGATGTAAAAGGAGGACAAAGTTGCTGACTGATATGCTGTGGATAATGAGAACAGGGTCTCAAAGGGGAGGGGGTATGGAGTTGGAAGGAGAATGTTCCTTCTGCTGAATCAGCTCTCGGGCAGAAAATAGAATGAAAGGGCTTCTTTCTCTTTCTGACAGAATGGATGTTGAGCCCTCCTTTTTCCTTTTTTTCCCCTTATTCATCTCAAAGGCTCGCTTTAGAAGCACAGTGAAATGGAAATGCAAACCAGGAGATCCTGACATAAATTCTTCTGACACCAGAGAAGGTAGGAGGGGCGGGCTGTGATATTGAACTCGGGAGAGATGAAATGTCCTCTCCCACTAGGATGGGGGGGACAATTTAACCTTCTGTGTCAAGGACAAACCTAAGATGGCTTAGATGCCCCCATACAATGGAAAAGGAGGGGACTAAGGAAAGCAGATATCAATATTCACTGAGTACTAACCCTAGCTCAGCAAGATGCTCAGTGAGCACCATTATATTATTTACTCTTACCAAATGCTCTGCTGGGAATCCTGTGTCAGATCTGTTTCACAGAGAGAGGGTATTAGGTAAGAAGATGTAGCCTAAGGTCAGCAAGGCAACACGCAGCAGACCTGGAATACAGAACGAGGGACACCCAGCTCCACAGCACAAGATCCTGTCCCGGTCCTCATGAAGAGCAGAGGCCTTCCTGCCTCTACCCTCCTGGAAAGCATCTAGATAAACGTGCATTTGGGCACTAGGCAGTTCTCGCTATCTGATTTGGTGAGTCAAACAACTTAATTATTCTTATAGATCATAAAACTAAGTTCCTAGTTGATATTATCAGAGTTCTCCAAATTTAAAGCTGACTCTATTTCTGGAGTCAAGAATCTCTATTTCTTTGAAAGCCAAACTTGAAAAAGCTAGATCCTCCCCCATTATCCACTCACCCACCTATTTACCTTGCACGTGTTGAGATTGGTGAGATGCTGCTATGTGTGAGTGTCTGCCCTGTTGCAGGCATCATTCTGAGTGATGGGCAGAACTTACTCCCTTCTTTTGAGGTGCCTACCTAGAAAGCAGGAGGATCGGTCAAGTACATACCCCACAATGTCATGGAACAGTGTGTGACTCTGTGTGTGTGTGTGTGTGTGTGTGTGTGTGTGTGTGTGTGTGTGTATCATGGCAGACTCTAGAAGAGCCATTTGAATCCAAAGGAAGAAGCATCCCACACAGCATGTGAAGTGGGATGATGAGGAACTTTCTCTAGATTAGCATTCCATGGCAGACAAAAGGAAGACTCATCATGGATCAAGGAGAACTCAACGTGGGCAGAAGGAAAGGAAAGGTAGACAGTGATGTAAGAACCACAGTGGGACCGGGAAGATGGACCAGTCAGAGAGGAATGTGTTGCTTTGGAAACACAAAGACATGAGCTTGACTTTCAGAGCTCAAGTACTGTGGCCAGAGAGAGGTGGTGGGCATGTCTTCTAATCTCAGTACTGGGAAGACAGAGATCTGGAAGTCCTCTGGTATTTGCTACAGTAATGGAGATACTCCAGGATAGTAAGAGATTTTGTCGAAAGAAAGAGAGAGAGAAAGAGAGAGAGAGAGAGAGAGAGAGAGAGAGAGAGAAAGAAAGAAAGAGCATGATATTCCCGAGAAGTCTCCACATGTATCTGCACACATATGAACACACACACACACACACACACACACAATGTGGCCAGCGGTTTGGTGAGCCTCATGCCGTTGGCATGTATGGTGAGCCTCATGCCATTGGCATGTATGGTGAGCCTCATGCCGTTGGCATGTTTGGTGAGCCTCATGCCGTTGGCATGTATGGTGAGCCTCATGGCGTTGGCATGTATGGAGACACAAGCAGAGGGGACAGCACAGTGGCCTTGACAGGGATGCATCCCTGTCAGGATCCCAGGTCCTGCCAAAGAGACTCATTACTCTGTTGCCAATGAGACGCCACTAAAGAATTTTCTTTAGGAAGTGGCTTGACCAGATTTGCATTTTAGGCAGTTCTTCTTCAAGTAGGGTAAGATAATAGACTCAAAAATAAGTTAAGCAGACTAATCTTTTAACAAAGTTTAAGATACCCTCATTTATTCACTTCCATACTTCATTCTCTAAATATTTATACTCAGCTACTCAACCATACTGAGCAAATACAAATGCAAACAGGCAGGGCAGGTGTGATTGTTGCCTATATATCTGAACTACTAGGAGTCACAGCACGCCCACCATTCTGGCTCAGTCCATCCCATATGAGTTCCCAGTAAAATACAACAAAACCATGTAAGCGAATCCAGCCAGAACCAGATGAACCAGATGACTAACCAGGTTAGTCTTAAAACAATATTTGGACTCAGGTAAGAATGAAATGGCTACTATTTAAGGAAACAGAGTTTTAGGGTAGTTTTCTCTAAGCAGAGGAGGTGGACAATTGAAATATGTCAAGAATGACTCTCAGGCTTATACATCTAGATAGAAATCGAAGTCGTTCTCTGAGACAAGGTCAAGATTTAAATTGTGGAGCAAGGCTATTCAAAAGATACCAGGAAAGGGCAAGAATGGACCTATCCTTTGATATACATACAGACTATAAATCTTCACGCTTGCAATTTTGTAAATATTTTCTTTGGTCATGTCAGGAAATGGCTCTGGTTAGGAATGGATCAATCATTTCCTAAAATGGTTTTTAAGAGATGCCCAGAACCAGTCGGCATCCCCTGTTGATACTTCTGTCTCAGTTTTTGATAAAATATAATTGTCTAAGGTCTCCCGGGATTGATTAGATGAAGTGTGCACAAGGAATATCATCTTATTACTGACCCTGCATCCTTTAGCTGAGAAGTTCTTTGCTGTTCTCATTTTACTTCAAAGATGAAAGTTTCTTAATTAACCATCAGAGGTTCTCTGAAGCAAAGTATATTAAAATCATATTATGCCTTCCTGAGGCGCTCTTCAGATTTTTTTTATTAAGCAACGCAATTGGAAGTAACGCTATGAGAGTAATCATATCCACCTATAATAAGGAAAGATGCACTTATGAGTGAGTGAGCATCAGCACCATATGGAAAAAGTTGACTGTTTTGTAATATTTAAGAATGCTAATAAAATTGAACGCTATTTAGTCAAATCTTGTTAGCTCTGGAAGTGAGGATGAAGAACATTAAGGCTATGAAAAAATATCATGGCTTGATTCCACACACACCTTAGTGAATATGTGCTAAGCGACTCAATCTGTCTCTGCCATGTTTTCTGATTGCCATCCAGTGCAGCTCTCCTGCCTAAGTTCTAAGAGGAAAATGAAGGTAATGACACCACTGTTATTTCAATTGCCACGAATTTCAATTTCAATGAATTTCAATGAATTCACCACCATCACTTGTTTCCGTGTGAATCGGGTGAGCCAGGACACGTGCTATACTAGAAGAATGTGCCAAACAATGAGGTTTTAGTGGGAAAAGACTTGACCTGGCACTGTCCAAGGTGTAATAACTTCCACTGCAGGTAACTTCAAGCTCTCTGTTGAAAAGCTCTCAGCAATTTATGTATGTTTATTTTTACTCGTGTGTGTGTGTGTGTGTGTGTTTATGTGTGGGAAGTTCAAATGCCAGAAGTTGAAATATCTTTAAAAGTATTCAGTTTCTCTTGCCATTAAGGAAATTCAAATCGAAAGCGCTCTGAGATACCATCTTACCCTATCCAGATTGGTTAAGATCAAGAACAGAAACAAAAACAAATACTGGCAAGGATGTGGGAGGAAGGGAACACATATTCATTGTTGGTGGGGGGGTACACTGGAAGAGCAATCACTTTGAAAATAAGAATGGAGGCTCCTCAAAAGCTAAAAATTGAACTACCATATGAACCAGTTATACCACTTCTAGGAATAGTCCCAAAGCACTCTACGTTTTATCACAGAGACATGGAGACCAGATTGGGGAACAAATAAATGAGTAATACAGAATTTGGTGAAACCTATTGATTTTCACTGGAACGATGGAGGAGATGAATACCACTGCATTTCGTGGTTTGAAAACCCAGATTCCTTCAGGGGCTGAAAGCCCAAACTGAAGCCGTTTCTTGTTTGGAAGTTTTGGCTGCTTAGAAAGAGGCTTTTCCAGAGACAGCACACAAAACTTGGTACAGCTGTGGCTCAAGTGGACCAAGCTACATTCCAACTTCACTGTGGAATCTGGCCACATCCACCAGGTTTGGTGCATGAGTGAAGGGTTTATGAAGAGCAACAAAAGCTTGGCACAAGTGGCAGGTATAGAGTTCCTGCAAAGAAAGGTAAAGCCTATAGCTGCAGAGGTGAACCCAGAGTGTTGTTAGAGATGCCAGAACCATAGGATGTATGCAGAGGACGGCTGTGAGTGAAGGTTCAGCCTGGTTCAGATTCTGCTCCTATAACTTTGAGCTGCAAACAGGCACTGGGAATGTCTGGAATCTTTGAATGACTACATGATGAGTCACAGAAGATGGACACTGAAATATAGGATGAAGTAATTGATTTGCTGGACTTTGGTCTTAACGTGATGTTTTCTCATTGTTGTGATGATTCTATTTCGATGTTTTATCTATGTTGGAATATTTAACTTATTTTGATTTGATAGACTCCTACAGTTAAAAGAACTGGGACATTTAAAGACTTTTGGTTCCAACATTTTAATTACTGAACTTTTAATGATTGATATTTTAAATTGGATTATAAAAACTTTCAATTTTGGACTTTAGAAATAAGAAAAAAAATTACAAATAAAATAACTTATGGGGACAAGGATTGAAGGTTACAGTTTAAAAGTGCTATGTTTTTGTGTCAAGTTGACAAGGGTTAGAGTGTCAACTTGACAGTTGAGGGTTTGAGCTCTGGGCACATTTGTAGAGAGTTAGTAGTTAGTTAAGCCCAGAGCAAACCTGCAGAAGATTGGCTGACTGGTAGAAAAGGCCCAGCTACTCCTACATTGCTAGTGGGAATGCAGGCTCATACAACCACTCTGGCGAGCCATCTGGAGATTCTTAAAGAAATTAAAGATTGAAATGCCATTTGACCCTGCTATTCCACTTTTGGGAATAACCCCACATACAGCAAAAATTCACCTTGATAGCAGAAGCACAACCATATTCATAACAGCACTGTTTACAATAGCAAAGTCATGGAATCAAACCCAAATGTCCAACAGTTGATGAGTGGATATGGGAACTGTGGTACATCTATACAATGGAGTACTACTCAGCCATCAAAAACGATGAATTACTGGAATTTGCCAGGAAATGGATGTTATTAGAAACAATTATATTAAGTGAAGTATACCAGACCCAGAAAATTAAGCGCCATATGTACTCCCTAATAGGTGGCTCTTAGTACCAAACCCACCCAGCCCACCTAGAGACACTCAAAGGTAAATCTCTGTAATACCTACAGTAATTGCAAGGATTATGAACAAGAGGGATGGGGTAGGAGGGCCACACCAGAAACAAGGAGAGAGAGGACCATGTTACAGCAGAGAAAATAGGCCTCCATCAAGGACTGCAAGTAAGTAATGAGACATCTGGTTAAGTTCACAGACTTTCCTTCCTGATCATTTTCAACTGAGGGGGTATGATCTCACCAGAAGGGGAGGGCATATAGTCTGGCAGATGGAAAGTAACCATTTTGCAAATGGGTGATTAACCCCTCCCTCACTGAGGTTTCCTACTTTTATTACATTTACCTCTTATAACAAGATTCTAGTTTAGCTTTTTGTCTCTGGCCAGGGGGTGAAATACAATACCCGTCAGGATGGAGTGAAGGGCATTACAGGAGCAGCAAAACTGCAAAAGAAAATCAACTAACCATAATCCAGAACTTCAGAGACTCTATATCAACCACCTAGAACTAGGCCAGCCTAAACTCTCCCCATCCTGAAGGTCAGGGAAATTTGCAGAAGAGGGGGCAGTAAGATTGTAAGAGCACAAGGATGGGAGGAGCAATGATATGTGAGATACTCCACACAAGTTAGGGCCAAAGCAATCATAATAGATCTTTGCATGCCCTGCACAATGTCCCACACACTATTGACCCCATAAAGTCTAGCATTTGCTAAAGGTACCAAGATCCTTGGAGGCAAGGAATTGACAGCCATAGTAGTGTTCCTATGCTTAAGGGGAACACAGGAAAGGGTTCAGGGAAAAGCCACTGGGTCCTTTTACGTCATCAGAGAGGAGGGCCCAGAGGAGAGTCTGCAATTCACATTAAAGGATTCTCCAGGGAATAGGGGGGGGAGGCACTGTGGGATGGGGAAGGATTGGTGAAGGGAGGGGAAGCAGGGGAGTAGGGGAGAGGAAGAAGGAGGGAGGGAACCGGTGTACATATTAAGTTTGTATGAGTGGAAATAATAATAAAAAATGAAAAAAAAGGCCCAGCTATTGGTAAGTGGGACTATGCCCTGGAATGAAATACAGAGAGCTGGTTGAGAAAGTAGGCATCCTTGTGTACACTTGGCCAGACATACTGGTCTGGCAAATAAGGATTGTCCCTCTCTCAGCCATTATATAGAGATGGTGTGGCCAGTTCCCTCAGCCCTGGTGTTGATGCATGCTCTTCTGTCAAGCTGGATTATGAACTGTAACCAGGCGATCATAAGACAATAACCCTTATGCTCTTAAGCCGTTTGATGGTGATTTATCAGCAACCATGCAGATGAACTGCCACAATATTCATGTACACTTGCACATCTCCTTAGTTCCACTTTCAACTTTCTCTACATTATGCCAAAAAAGCAGGATTTTCTGAGAAGATATATCCATGGCAGACTACTAAACAGAATTTAAATATCATAGGTATTTGAACTCATCAGCAGAAGGGACTGTCTGGTGCATAGGTTAGATGCCAGTAGTACCAGAAGTATTTATTTATTCCAGCTGATCATCAATTAATTACACCTTCCGGGTATTACAGAAAATAAAGTTCACACAAGGTATTCTTGTTAAAGGTTTCCTGTGTGCTGAGAGAGGAGCTTGCGCTACTGAAAAGTGCAAGTGAGATGAAACTGTGGATTATTCGGAACTTCAGCTGAAGTGTTATGCTTGGCCTGTATTAGTCATGCAGGAGTCTTCCACAGGTAAAACAGCATGCCAAACTGGGCAGAAGGGAGAAGAAATTGCCTCTCACCAGTAGCTGTCCTGTGGATATTTGGACAATTTTTGTAGACTTACAATATGCCAGACATTGAACAGAAAGAGAAGGGAAACAGTGAACAAACCACCATTTCTGACAGAAATGCTCAGTGCCTTTGATTGTAAAGCATATGGTGACTGTCGCAAGCAACATGGAAGAACCTCAGAACAGAGGCAGACTGGTTGGCTCTTTGGTGGCAGGGAGGAGTCAAGACTAAATTTATGGTAAGGTGCGCTAAGGTTGAGCTTTAACGTCTGGACATAGTGATGGACTTGGGAGAAACAGGGTATAAGCAGGGGAAGGGTCTGGTTACCAGTGAGATGAGGAGATGAAGGGACATGATGGATGGATATCTGAGTTCTCATTGGGATGGGTTTTTATGGATGATGGATATAAAAAAAGAAAATGAAAAGAGGCAAGGGTCATGAGTTCAGCTTTAGACATACTCTGTCACAATACTATGTGAGATCTCTATGTGGGTCTGTGTGGGCCTCAATAACTTATGACTAGATCTTACAGAAATGATCAAGAAACTGAATCACAAGAAAGTAAAAGGTTAATGCTTTTTTTCAATGCCCCATTTTTTTTTATCAAGATCACAGCTTGTATCTTCTCCCATGTAGGAGCCAGAGGCTAAAGGACTTTGCCACTTCACAGCAGGAACCTGTGACTTCTCTCATCTGTAGCAGAGATGCTTAGAGCATAAGAAGGAACTGCTGAGAACTCGGTATATGACATCTCCTAATTAAAGATCACCACCACGTCAGGGATCACTGGAAGCAGGCACGAGGTAAAGTGCATTTATTATCAAACCAAACCCCTCGCCGAGTCTGGCGGTGATGCTGATTGAAGTGGGAACATTTGTCATGATTTGCTTTCGCTTTTTCCTTTGGAGAACTGTATTTTGCTGGGAAACATCAGTAGCTGTCTTTTCGGTTTAGATGTGCAGATGAAAAAGAGTCCTGAAAAGTCATTTTCTCATTCAGGCAATGTCTATTGAGCGCCCATTATTTAAAGTTCAGTGATTTTTTTTTTATTTGGGGAATCAGAAAAGAATAAGATTTAGAACAAAATGAAGACCTGCTTCCTATGTTACAGTAACACACAATAATTGTCTTTACTCGTTTTTATTGTGGTAGCTTTCATGATTTTCATCAAAGTATAAACATAATGGTTATAACTTGGTTTTACTTTTGTTGAGTTAAATCTTGGCTTCTTTCATTCCTGGTTAAGAGCGGACTGTTAGGTTGCATAACCTGGGCTTCGATTCCCTTCAACTTGGAGCAGGTGCTATGCATCACAAAGGATCCTTCTAGCTGTACCTTAGACTGTCTCCTCGGAAACTTATTTTCATAATGATCTGCAGATTCAGACTTGGAAATTTTTTATTCATCAAGCCTAAGGTTAAAAATTGATTTTTTTTTTGCCTTTTGAATTAGTATCTCTAGAAAAATTTGAAAGACAAGGTATATTGGGGGTAACTTTGAGAAACTCCTTACAATAAAGGCTCTGATAACAAGCTCATGAGAAAGTTACTTCCTATAACATCAGTGGTCAGATGCAGAATCTGGGATGGGTATCGCTAAAAGCTGCTTGAGTCTCTGAGACTCAAGCGTACATATCTTGGAAGAGTGAAGGTTACTGTGAGACTAAATAAACTACCATATAGAAAACAGTTCACATTTAATTCATGCTTAATTCTAGGTTGCCCTTTCTCCTTTCTTTGCTTATATTCCAATCAGTACTATTTCATGTTCCACTGCTTACACTTTTATCCTCTTAGCAAACCTTCTGTACTTTTTCTTCACATTGGAATCACATTGGATAGGGGCTTGGCCTCACTTTACTTCTTCACTCTCACAGGGCAGATGTCCTGGGGAATCTTTCCTTGGAAGTTATTCATGCACCCTGAGGTCCAACTTTAGTTAATCCTCTTATGATCATTTATTTATTAGAAAGATTCAATTGTCCCCAAACTCACTACCTTGTCTTCATCTTTTTACAGAATAACATATTTAGCAATAAATAAGATTATAAATTTTTTCCTTCTCAACTTCCATATGATAGGACATGTGTGTGTGTGTTCACATATGTGTGTATGGTGCAAGTGGATGTATGTACCTATGCAAGGATGATCTCTGTAATTGCTCTTCCAATATATTCTTTGGAGATGGTGTCTCTGATTTAACCCATACCATGCCAATAGGGCTAGTCTGGATATCCAACTTGCCCTGGGGCTTTCTGGTCTCTACCTTCTGAAACTAGAGTTACATGCCAGCTTCTTTCCCCACCAGGCATTTCACAAAGGTTCTTGAAATCTGAACTCTGGTCTGCTGTTCTTCCTGTCTTTTTGATGCATGGTAAGTCTTTAACCATTGAGTTATCTTCCCAGTTTAGACTGCACATTTTTGAAATCTTCTAATGCTAAGGAAAAGCCTGACTCGCATTAAGCAACAGCACATCAGATGCTTTTGCCTTAATAATTCACTCATACCATGTGTGACTAGAGAATGAACTTGGTGGCATGTACAAGTAGAGAGATCCATGTATTGTGCCTGACTCTGCTTATTACTTCAGGGAACTAGCTGATTTCATACTGTGAAGTAGATGTGTTAAGTAGTGGGAAATAAAATGAAAAAAAAAATCAAAACATCAAAGAACCTTATGTTCAAAGGGATCACAGGGTAACTAAAGATGGTGGGACACTAATCAATAGGCAATTTCAACAGCATGGAATGTCTGTGAGGAGAGGAGATCGGAGAATGTTTTGGGTGTTGACCTTTTGGAAGGAGAAGCTGGAATCTTTTTTAAAAGTGAGTCTGTCCAAAGTGAAAACTGAAAGACTGGTGCATAGAGCCATTGCCTTCATGTTTCCATATATCTATATATTCATGTGGTGAAACCTAACTCTCATAGTGATCATAAAAGTCGGAGGTTTACGGAGTGGTGATTAGGTGATCAGGGTGAACCCACATGAACTAAATTTAAGTGAATCTTTTGAAATAATGAAAGAGAACGGGCTGTGGTGAAGGTGGATATGAGGGCATCGGGGGTCTAAGACCACCCTAGTGTACATGGTGTGAGGTCATATCATCTCATGACAATGAAACTAAAGAAGGGCCCCTCCTCCTATGTGATGGAAAAGCACAGTGAGGAGGTGTGGTCTGTAAACAGCACCCAGTTTTTATCAGACACCGAATCTGCAGGTGCCTTTTCTTAAATTTCCCAGCTCCAGAATTATGAATAATAAATTTCTATTTTTTTTTTTTTAGCTAACACTTTAATGGACTAAGGCAAGTGTCAAGGCAGAGAGATGCAATATGATCCGGCGTGAAGACTAGAAGATGGGGGGGTACTTCCTATTTATGAGGACCCAGTGGCCTAGTCAGGTTAGGAAAAAGTTTGGTGTGATAAAGGTGGAACTCTGACACACAGAGAGAGTTACTCTTCTCAGAGTAAATAACTAAATGTTGTGAACATGAATATAAACCACTAAAAATTCTAAATTTAGATGGGACATCGTAATTTTAATCCAAAATTCATGCTTGATGTCCATCACAAATGTTACCTTTAAGAAAATTTGTCAAAGAAGCTTATTTAAATGACTTTTTATAATTCCTAAGAAGCTTGAGCTTAATCTTCACAGTCATATATGAATTGCATGCCTTGGAGTTAGTACTATTCAATAATTAAATATAATGAAAGTATCATCTCAGTCAAGGTTTTTTCTTTTTTTTTTCAATAACTTTGAAACAGTGTAAAACACTTATTTGCAAGTAAGAGTACTAGAGTTCAGATCCATAGAAAATATATAATGCTGGCAAGGATAGCATCTTATCTGTACCTTCAGCTCTGGAAGTCAGAGACAGGGGATCTCCAGAGCAAGTTGGTTGGGTAGATTTGCTGTATTAGTGATCTTTGATTTTTTTTTTGAGAGTCCTTGTCTCAAAATTTAAGGTGAAGAATGAATGAGGAATATTCCCAATATCAATTTTGGACCTATCACATATTTGCATGTATGCATGCATGAATTCCTACACATATACATTAAGTCAATATGCACACAAACATGCACAAATACATGTGCATACATGTATCAGTGCAAAGATACCAAAAAAGAGGCGTCCAACTGACATCACCTCACATTGCCTCTCCAAATTGCTGTATTTTATCAGTTAGTATAGTCTAGTCTAAGTTAGGACTCTCAATCCATTCTGCAAACTGATCATAGGTGACTTGATATGAATGGTATGGAATTTGCTGACTGATGTTGCACAATTGCCAAGGTTAATAGAGAGGTGACTTGGAAGTTGCTATCCAGTGAACCAGAGGAAAGAGGACTCTGGAAAGTCTTTGATATGGGACAGTTCACAACATCTTGCTTGGAATTGTTCTCAACCAAGTATTAGGATGCCATTAAGCACCCAAAATACCTTGGAACCTGTAGATGACAGTTATAAGCACTGTCACTTACCATCATGTCTGAAAAGAAGCTACTGAATCCAGAAAGTGGATGACATGCCAGTTTATACTATCAACTTAAGCCAAGATGGACTGGCAGCTTTTTGCAAGAAGCTTGGAGATTGCACCACGTGTAAGGCCAAGGATAGTTCTCCGTATCTCAGAGAGGAAAGGAGAGCGAGTGGCTTTCAACCTGAGAATCACAGAACAGAGACTGTTCACCTGCCTGTGGTCCTGTGAGGTCTCCCCATCACCCTGTGCTGCCTTTACCTTGACACACAGTCATGAGAACAGGAGCAAATTAGAACTCAATGACTGTTTACTTCAAGGGCACTTCTTGAAGTGTCTAGAGTACTCTTCGCTCATGCACTCCCAATATTCCAATATAATTAAGGAGCAATCGCTAGAAAACAACAGGGCAGAGGCTATGCCAAGTGAGATGTAAATCTTTGGTTCCTCTGCATCCAGCCATTCTCTGATGAAACCACATGATGAGCAGCATTCACTGGGCTGCTGACTCCTTCGCATAGCCCATATTCTGTGGCTCTGAAATATATAGTGTAAAGCAATGTTGTGGCTTTGTGATTTTTGACCGTTATCTCAATACAATGACTTGTACTTAATACAGCTGAAGGGGACCTGAAGTAGAACAGGGCTGGGCTTACCAAAACGTTCTGGTTTACATCCTGATTTCTGTTGTACCACTTATCAGATATACAGACCTGAAACCAAACCAGATTCTAACACCTCAGTTTGCTAATCTTGTCAAAGGAAAATAGCATTGGTCGTATATCCTGAAGTTCCTGGGGTAATGCTGTGCATGTGACTATGAATATAGAATAATCAGTTTACAATAAAGTTCACCAGCATCCAGAAAGTGGGTTTCTAGGGACGTAGTCTGCTCATATGTGACCTTTGGATAAACCTAGAATTCTATTTGTGAAATCACGCTTGGTCTTTCATAGAAGCTACACATGTTATGGCCCTGCAAAGGGATTCAGGTGTCCTATTTTATTAACAGGAATTTGTAGCCTTTCAAGACGGACATGGTGGCACATGCCTATGACCCAGGACTTGGGAGATGCAGGTAGTGTTATGAGTTCAATGTCTGTCTGGTCTGTAAAGCAAATGGATTCCAGGCCAGACTTGGCTATACAGTGAGACCCTACATCAGACGAGAACAACCAAAACTTTATGCACGAATCTTGCTACAGTGACTGGCACTGCAAGCATACCACAAAAACAATTCAATGGAGCCTGTGAAGTAGCTCAGCAGGCGAAGACTGATGGCCTAAGTATGATCCCTGGAGTCCACAGGGTGGAGGAATAGAAGGAAGAGAGGAAGGGAAGATGTGAAGAAGGGAGAAAGGAAGGGAGAAGAAAAGAAAAAGAAAAAAATAAAGAGAGTAAGAGAAAGAAAATGAGTGAGCGAGAGAGAAATAGAAAGAAAGGAAGGAAGGAAGGAAAAAGAAAAACAGAAAGTAACTATTTTATTCTCTTAAAGCCTAAAGGTTCAGGAAAGCAATGATCAGGTTAAAAGTAAGAATGAAATATATGCAATAAGGGAAAAACAAAAATTTGAATAAATATCTCATTCAGATTTCTCATCTGCTAAACAACAGAGTAAAGCTTGGGACTACTAGCTAACGCACTCTGAAGGTCTTACATTCCAAGGGTCTTGACAGTGTTGGAGTTATCGTGTAAAGAGTCAGCTCAAGAGTCGGGACTTGACTCAGTCAGTAAAGTGTCTGCAGTACAAATTATGAGGACCTGAGTTTGGATCCTTAGAACCCAGGTAAAAATAGGTGTGGAGCACACATCTGCCACCCCAGTACTGATGTAGGTTCCTGAGCTGTGTGGATCCCTAAAGCTCACTGGCCAGTCACTAACCAAATCAGTAGTCTTCATTCAGTGAGAGACTGACTGTTTCAGGAGAGGATGGGAGAATAACTGAGGAAAGACAACCTACCCTGACCTGTACATGCCTGTGTCTGCACTGTCACATGTACATGTATACCTACACTCATATACCACATATACCACAGTAACACACTTGCAAAGAACATAATAAGATGATAAAGGTAGCTGTCACACAAAGGGAAGATGGTATAGGTAAAGGGAGGATGGCTTAACTGGAAGGGATTTATGCGGAGCTATTTTATTTTCTGAAACACTAAGTATTCTGAAGCCAGCTAACATCTTCAAGACGAAGAACAGACCTATCTTTCAGGAGGATTACCTATCACCCAACAGCAGTCATTGGATCTTTTTTTCCCTGAACTACATTTTGTGGTTATCCAAGCCAACATACTTTAGGTTTACTAAAGGTGTTGTGGCCAGCACATGCCGAATGTTTTAAGGACATTGCTACTGGTCCAGTTTGCCTACCACCAGCCTTATGAATCACTAATGCTTTTACCAGTTGCTTAAATAGTTTGCATGTAGTTCCAAATGACGGTAGTCTTACTAAGCAAGAATGCCTGTCTCCTTAGTCACCAAGTTTGAACTCCAGATGATACTATTTATGTCTAGTCTTGGATATGAGTCAAAGCACTGAATTGTCGCTTATTCACTTATGTTCTGAGCATCAGGTGTCACAGGGTCCAGAAATGGATGATCTCTGGGTATGTGGGGGGGGCTTTCAGACACATGGCTCTGGGAACTCTGCAGTGGGGTGTCAGTCATCTCTATGTCCCTGGTGCTGATGTCTCACAGGCTTGCTGATGACAATTAGGGGGGCCAAGAATTGTTCATCATAGCCTTGCACTTGGCCTTTTATTGGCTCCCAGGCAATTTACTCTTCTCAGTTCTGTCACACAGCAGATCTGGGTGTTACTCTTCCAAACTTCAATTACAGACAGTCAGACAGCTGCCCTGCACATCATCCTGCCCCCTATTTTCTGGTATCGATCCCACATGTTTGGGTACAATTGCAAGACTTCTAGCACGCAGTCATTCAGTCATTCCTTTTTCACACATCCAGATGTGAACTGCACACAGATGCCTGTGTGGATGATGGTTGGGATGCTCTGAGCTTTGGGGCACTACTGAATCAGAACAGGAGTTTCCTACTGCCTGCCTCTCTGCCTTAGTGTATCCAAAACTCACTAAGGTGTTTGTTGATAGAAAGACCCACCTACCCCTCAGATGCACTCACTAAGCAGAGCTTAATGGATATTTTCTTTCTTTCAATCATTTTCTGAAACAAGACTGAAATGATTTTGTGATTTGCCTTCTCCACTAATATGGTTCCTGCTACCATCCTTGCAGAAGGTAAAAGCAGCTGCTGCTGGTTTCACATGCAGGAGATGGTAATACCTTTCCTAGTACAACAATCAGAACTAACACTGCTGACTCCTGAGCATGATATCTTAGGCACCCAGTCAACTTCTGGAATATGTAATTTAAAAAAATTAAATGTTGGCTTTTCGTTCCCATTTTGTATGTGAAAAGACAAATCCAAGCCTGCATCCATGGATCATGGATCCGTGGCTTCCATGAAACCAAAATACAATTCTCTTTGACTCCAAATAAAAATAGTAACAATGATAATGATATACAGGCTACTCTGCTGCATAGTAATTTACTTGACATGAACCATCTGTGATTTTTAGGTGAGACACTCTTGACTGGTATTCACCTAATTTTTATTTTAAATTATTTGTATTTTAAATTATTTCTCTCTCTCTCTCTCTCTCTCTCTCTCTCTCTCTCTCTCTCTCTCTCTCTCTCTCTCTGTGTGTGTGTGTGTGTGTGTGTGTGTGTGTAGGCTAGAGGCTAGAGATTGACATTAGGTGTTTTATAATCACTTTTTATTTTGAGACAAAGTCTCCTATTGGGTCAACTAGATTGGCTGAAAACAATAGCCAAGTTGTTTTCTGTCTCTGCCTTCCCAACTGGCGAGGGATAAGACACACATTTTTTTGCCTGCTTTGCATGTACATGAATTCCTGAGAGTGAACTCAGGTCCTGATACACGCACACTGTGCATCTGAGCCATCTTTCCAACACTTTTATCCGAGTCTGTGTCTCTGTAAAACTTTTCTTAATTTTTCTCCTTACTTATTAGCATTCCCCAATTAACACACAGTTTCTGCTGGTGTTTCTCACTTTTTAAAAATATATAAATGCAACCAATATTGCTTGGGTTTATACAGATTGGCTAAAGGGATTACATTCCTTGGTAGTATTTACTCTTCAAACCTCTTCCTGTTTAGTATTCTCATAAGCCACCATTTCTGTGTAAGAATTTGTCTTTTCAGAGGTTTGCATTGCCGATATCTTAACAAGTAAATGGGGACGGTGCAGCCTCTTGGGTATCTGAACCCAACCTATCTCCTCCTATCAGCTATGTGATGAGAAAATGCCCTAAATGTTTTCTTACTCATTTGTAACCTGGCACAAGTTTGTATCCCCTCCCAACATACCTGAACCTATACCCCAAAGATAGTTAGGGTTAGACTGCAGAATTAAAATCCCTGTTACATAGAATTTTCTCAGAACCTGCTACATCTTGCCATGGATGGCATCTTTAACATTCGATTTACAGAATATCTTTTCAATGACTCTCGGGTTTCAGTTGCTCCTGCTCCGAACACGAACGATTTAGTGATACGCTTGACATTCATTCCATCTTGGATCTCCCTGGTCACGCCCCTTCATTTTTATTCCTAATTATTATTATATCCTGAATTTGATTTTTGAGACAAAGCAAGCATTTTGTGAAACATGATTAAGTAGTTGAAATAAATAACTCCAGGAATAGTCCTCCCTGTATCTTTAATCCTTATAACAGTTCAGAAATGTGAAGACTATTAGCTCCCTTTCAATAATGAGGGAAGTGAAGTCCTGATTCAAGATGAAAATCCCCCACAGTGGTATAGGAAATGATTCCCAGAGCCTCAGCTTTGGTACGTGGCTTCCTGTCTCATTCAAACTCCCCTGGTATTCTGGACATATGAATACCTATATCGTTATTACAAACCTAACCCCAGCTGATTCATCTTACTTATTAGCACCATCTTCATCTAGATTTGATATTTTAATCTTAGGTTTTAAAATCATTTAAACTTTAAAAAGCATTGAAATATATTCAGATTCCTTAGTTTTTTTGTGTGTGCCACCTTAAATTTGGGTCTCGAGTATGAGTCTCTCTCATATCACTCTATTTCTGATTCTTTACCATGTATCTTTTACCAATTGTCAAGAATCAAGTCTCTGTGTGTTCAGTCATTGTGCGATGATTCAAAAAGTACACACATATTCATGTTTCCATGGGCAGCTGGCCTGCTCATTACCTGGTTACAAATAAACCCTCAGTGTGGTGGAGCCTGGGGCAAGTTGAGAAACCCACACTCGAATATTCATGAGTGGGAAATGGATGATTTTATGATTCCTGACCTTTCCGCTTTAATCCATTAGGGAGTATAGATTAGTGAGCAGTTAGTACAACTGGGCAAAAGCTGTCTAAGTGGAAAATTGATCCTGGTAAGTGCACGCATGGTGGTTCCACCCATCAATGCTTCGCATCTTAGCATCTGGAACTTTTGTGAATAGATATCTCAAGTTCATCCCCCAGTGTGCCACCCCGAGGGGGCCAGAGACTTGGCATGAGCTGACAGAGTTGTCATTTCTTTACATGTTAATTAAAAGGTAAGTTAAAAGACATGGCACGAAACCCAACAGATGAGCTCTGGGAAGCAGCCCCTGTGGCTTTCCTGCCTTCGGGTCAACAGGCCTTTCTCATCTGAGAAGATTTCAGGTCTCAGTTCCTTTCCATGAGAAGCCCAGCCTGGCCTGGCTGCCTCCCTTTCTCTGCAAAGGACATTTAGCCAGTGAGCACATGATTGTGTGATTGAAATAAAAAACACACCTGAATTCTTGGCCTCATTTTTTCCTCTTTCATTTCTTATCTTCATACTTTTGTTTCCCAGTTGGAAGAGATGCTGAATTGGAGAGTTATTTAAACACCAACTAGCTTGTATTTACCTCTGGGTCCTTCTTGTCACAGGATAAAGACAACAAATAGATTTCATTGTAAGATTCAAATCTAATTAACTTTTAGTATATGATTAGAGCTGTCTGCATCTGACCCCACAAGGTCAAGTCATGTTGTCGCCACCATGGAGTACAGTTGGACTGGAGACCCTCATAGGTTCCTTTCATGCATTGTAACTGCCGTCCATATACTCATTGAAGCAGCGGCTCTGCTTATCTTTACATTCTTGACAGAGCTTCAGGCCTTTAAAATAAGGGGTGTTCAATAGATACTGGAGTATTATTCACATAGTTCTAACACTTCAGTGTGTCTTAAGAACCCAGAATTTTTGTGTGAGTACAATCCTTGGCTTGCTGAAGTTCTCACTAGGGTAAAAGTTTGGTGAATGGATGGCTTTCATGAACAAACAGGTATGTAGAGAGACAGTGGCATGGTTTTTGGTCAAAACTCTTTAGTATAAATTCAAGTCTTACCATTTGCTAAGTGTTAGCCTTCAACAGCTTTCTTTACCTTCCTAAGCCACAATTTCCTCGCCTATAAAATGGGAATGATAACTATCTGAACCCTCAGTGAAAACACGTAATGTGGGTGCCCCTGGTCAAGTGTTTGGAACATGTCAAGCACTCAGCACATGTTAGTTACTGTCATAATCTGCATCTGACTATGAAAATGCTTCGCATTCTATGCTGGAGTCAAGGGTATTTCAAGATTTCTTAATATTTGAAAGAAATCCAAGTCAGTTCTGAGATGGAAAGGCCCAATCTATTCTTAACTTTTTGGATAGAGAGGAATTTAGGGGTTTCTAGGTTGGAGATCACAGGAAATGGGGATCAAGATCCCAGAACTTTCTTATCACCCCCACATGGCTGCCAAAGGCCTTCATCCCCAAATCTTATAAATCTACATATGCCACTTTTCCCAAGTGATCCAGGATGAAAAACATTTTTATCCAGGTTGGACCTTCTCCTCAACATCACACATAACTCTTTTAACTATGTGATTATTTTCTTAAAAACCTTTACATCTTCAGTTCTTTAAAATACCCTGCAATAGGAATTTACCAGGGACATTGGGTCATTTTGAATACCTTTCCAGTCATGTCATTATTGTCAGAATTCTAGGTGACAAATACAATGTATGAAGGTGACCTTATGAAAATGTCTCATGCGAGTACAACCAATAGCAAGAAAGGGGGGGAAATACTATGACCTAGGTTGGAAATTTGGCTGGTTGCCCTGGTTATTAGATGTTGAAATGCTGAGAGAGATTCTCAAAGGCAGTGGATAATCAGAATGTTACTATTAGATTCCTTCTGTCTTCCATCTATGTCAGACAAGGGCTATCAAACACATAGGGTTTCCTTGATTCATACACTCATAACAAGAAATTATTTCCTTGTCTTTCTTCATGGTGGCCTCCAACACTACCTGATTCTCCCTCTTTTACTGGAAGCACTGATCCAACACTGCCTGAATCTACTGAGGAGCAGCGTCAACCAAGACACTCATCACTAGGAAGATTCTATTTTCCACAGTCCCAAAGGATATGAAGTCTAAGGTCAAGAGGCCAGATATGGCGAAGGCTTTCCGGACTGTGTCATAACATCATAGAAAGCCTATGTGTCAGGAGGACAAAGGGGGCGAGAGACAGAAGGAAGCTGAAATCACCCTCTCATACAGAGCCTCCTCCTGTGATTGGCTTTAACCCTTTCATGAGGACCCAGTCATTATGATCTATGCACTATTTAAATGTACTGTCCCAATAGTAGGAAAATCTCAACATGAGTTTGGGAGAAAACCAAAGCCTTTAAATCATAGCAATAGCTGTAGAATAGCTTCTAGGTGCCAGGCACTTGATGAAAACTGTGAAGGACAGAAATTGGTCCTGTTTCTAAGGATTTTAGAATAGATTACTTAGCTTGGACAGAGGGTTTAGGAGCTTGATCATCATTGTGCACAGTAAGAATCACATAAGTACCAATTAGAGCAGGATAGATATGGAGGATATGGGAAAGAACGAATGAAAAAAAGTAAGAAAAATGGAGACATCTTTAGCACCAGGACCCTTTAGTTCATACACTATGATACACCAGTACATAGGCTGGAAGTCAACCAGAGTGCTGCTTTAGCCACTGTGTCTTGTGTCTGTCTTCTATATCTATATTGTAAAATACATGTGCATCCACCAACTGTGATTCCATTTCACAGCTAAGGAAACTGAGTACTTGGAAAGTTGATGAAGCATTCCTAGGAAAAGAGAAAACAGATCAGTCCTCAAAAGCTTTTGCATGGCTCACCTTTGCTTCACAAGCAAAGAACTTCTCTTCCATCCATCCTTTCCTGAATGATCACTTCCATTTGGGAAATGTCAGGTCTCCGCCTGACTCTTTACACCTATTGTTTAGTGATAATCAGAACACAGTGACTGCTGTGATTGTTTGCCATGTTTTATTGAGTAAGAAAATAGAAACTCCGGGAATGTAAATGGGAAGTATTTCAGAGTAGAATTTCAAAATTTGATATTTTCTGTTATGTCATCTTTCTATTCCATTATATTAATACATATACATATATAATACAAGTAATGAATGAATATAATTGTGTATAAAATGGGAAACTGTGCACACAATATAGAGCAACATTGATATCCACTACAAGTTGAGCTCTTGTTATATGCTAGGTATGACGCCAAGTATTTTATATGTGTCATGTAAGAATCACCTGAAGTCCACCTATGAATGAACTGTGAATATTCTCATTATTCAAATGAGAAAACTGAGGTTTGGGTAAGGTAAAATTTTTACTGAAGGTCACATAGTAATTAAAGTCTGAGTAGAGATAAATTGGGAGCCCTTTCTCTTGAGGAGAAAGAAGGGAAGAGCTAGGAAAGGGAACCAGACACAGTCCCCAGATGTAAATCTCTTGGGAAAGAGACATGAGTACTACAAATATCATGGGTAAAATATATTCATTTAATAGGCTGGCAGTTAACCTGTTCAGGCTCTGGATTACCCAACGGTCTTCACAGCTAAAACACAGGCTCCATGTTCCCTTGCCAGATTTCTCTTTCTTGCACTGCACATTCATGAAAAGATAGCAGCATGTCCCTGTCTCCCAACAGCCTGATGAGCTAGGCCTACATTTCTGAGAGTGACAGACAGTGTCATTCTGTTTGCCTTGTGTAAGCCCCCCATCACCTTCTCTTCTTAGGAATAATGTCAATGTATTGACAGTGCTAATCAGGAAAATCCACTCTGGTGGGAACAGGGCCAGAGCATCTGAAGAAAGTACTTTCTGCCTGGAAATAAAGCTGAGCAACTCAGTTATTGAAGTTGAGGGCAAACAGTGGGACCATCCTGGGACCCTCGACTCCTGCTTACAAACAACATGCAGCAAATATAAGCCAGCGGGAAGGCATTGGACCCCGACCCTTGATCTATATATTATTTGTTGGTTAGTAGTTTCACATGTTACTCAAAGTTTATGTTTTTCAGTTTCCATAAACGTGAAAGTATGGTCCTATAGCCTTTATTATGTCTTACAAAAGAAAATAATGCATACAGAGTCCTAGAGTATTTCCTGACACAGAGTAGGTGTCAAGTATGATGGATGTAATAATGAAGAGACTCATCATCACCATCATCTTTCCATCAAAAACACAGGGCAGAAACAAATACCCCTATATGTCTCTTTAGCATTTACCACAAGGAGATCATTTGGTCAAAAACTTGTAGATTTCGGAAAAGATCCTCTTTCTCAGGTTTAAATATTTGCTCGCCCCCCAGAGGTAAAGGAGAGCTTGATTTAGAGCTTAGTGTGTGATCCCATTTTAAATTTCCTACGTTGGAAATAAGGCATCTAAATAATGACCTGGAGATTTGAATATCAACATTCCCTGGAGAAGAAGTAGCCAAATGGCATTCTCTATTGCTTTCAGCAAATCCAATTAAGGAAAAGCACAATTCACAATGAATCACGGGAGAGGATTGTGGAAAGAACACTGGCTAAGAATCAAGAAAGCTACGATCTAGTCAAAATAACACTCCTAATTAATATTTGCACTACTCGGTGGAGTCTAAAACACATTGCATAACAGCATCCTTTGCAACAATCCCACGGGCATGTGTTGTTATCATTCCCCAAAATCTAATGGACTACCAAGCCTTCATTATATGTAGATTCTGCCTTTCCTCCACGTAATCACAAACTCAGTCACAGATCAGACCACTCGCTTCTTAACTAGGGTGTTCCCCAATTCACTTATTCCAGGGACCTCCTTTATGCCTTTCACCTGTTTTTCCACCCTTATGCCACAAGGTTCTCTCTACATCTCAGTCATGGTCATTCTTTATGCCCCTCTATAAAACCTGTGAACTCGGGGCTAGGATGATTGCTCAGTGGTTATAGCACATGCCAGTCAAGAAGAAGGACTAGACTTCAGATCTTCTGATTCCACATAATAAAAGTGTGTTAAGTGACCCACCTATAATTCTAATCGTGGAAGATAGAACCTAGGAATTCTCAGAGAAAGTTGGGTAGCCAGAATAGCCCCAATGGTGTGCTCTGAGTTTAATTAGAGACAGGCTCAGAATAATACAGTGGAAGAATGATTAAGGATGATTCCCAAATTTCCTCAAGCTTCCACATGCACACACTTGTATGTGCACACACCTAGTGTGCTTTCCCACTCACATACAAACACATACACATGCACACACACACCGACACACACACACAGTGTCCACACATTCACATACAAACACATACACACACACACGTACCCACCCACATGCAAATGCATGCACATACAGCAAACACAAGAAAAACGCTGTCAAATTCTATATCTCCAAATTAACACGATGTATCTTCCTTCTGTTCCTTTCTTCCTTCCTTTTCCCTAGGGTGTTTTGTTGGGCACATTTTGCCTTATCTGTGCCTCAGGTTCAAGTGGCAATCAACCCAGCTGCTTTGGCAGAGGGGACAGAATATTTGACTTTTCTCCACGCTACCCTCACTCCCCCATTCTTCCTCTAGTCTCTGGAGTACAACCTCAAATGTCAGTGGCAAGTAGCATAATGTTCAACATTCTTATCTGGGAGAAGAGCCATGGTTAATCCACCAGTCTACTCAGTGTGGCCTATAGCTTAAAGAGAGTCTATCTGTGTGGGATTCCTATGGTATAGAACCGACTTGATAATTTGAGAGCAGTTGGGAGATTGAATGAAGTACCAGAACATCTGTCTTCTCACCTACCTTCTGCTTTTAACTGAATGCAATATGCATGTTCACACCTCAGACCTTTGGACAGGTTAGATTATCTGTCAATGCAGTACCATAAATACTGTGTAGCCGAGTCACCTCTCTGACTTCCTACCCTTCCTTCAGGCTGTTTTATATTGTTCAAGCTGTTTTCATCCTATTTTGTGCTCAACTCATATCGCTAGGCAGGGCATTATATTTTTTATGTCTGCTTTGCTCATGAGTGCATATTTTATGAAACGTTGGATCATTACTACAATAGTGGACACAAAGTAGGTGCTCATTAATATGTGCTAAACTGAATGTGAGACTTGATTTCACACATCAATGTGTGAATAGTGTTGCAGTTTGCCAATAAATTCATAGTAAAAAAGCTTAGGGGATAAAAAGGGTTTTAATTCTTTGTTATGATTCTAAGTTTCAGTTCTTAGTCCATTTTGAGAATTAGTTCATCAGGAGATTTCAGACCTACAGCTGGAACCGGGAGAGTTGGCCATATAACCTATCATAGTGATTGTTGAGAGAGGGAAGAACCTCTTTTGCCAGACAGAAAGACCGTCAAAATGTACAGATGAATGCCAACTACTGAACCACATCCCTCCATCACTTGTCTAGGGAATGGTCCCATCAGCCAGGAAATTTCTTTCAGGTTTGCTTAGGGCTTGCCCCAACTACTAATTCTTCAACAATGTGCCCAGAGCTGAGCTTTCAATCAGCAAATGGAGACCTATTATTGAACTAGCACAGAGAGCATGCCAGATCCAGGTTCCTGCCACGGCCGAGACCATAACCTGCAGAACAGGAATCTCTGCCTAACCGAGAGCTGAACTAACAACGGACTTTCTCAGGGCACATCCTCTGTATTAAGAGAAGTGAACCCATTTTTTGACACCTCTTAAATAGATTGTATCAATGTGGGACTCCAAACCAATTCTGGAACAGTCACCCAATGACGTGATGTGAAGAAGGAAAAAACTAAGAGAAGCAGCAAATGAGTGAATATGGAAATTACTAGAAAGTACACCATGTCTTTAATCATCTGAACTTTTAAAAATCAATACATGAGATCTGCAAACACATCCAAAGATTAGCACCATAGAAAAAGAGTGCCTGCCAGGACAGGTCAACACCTGGCTATAGCAAAATCAGAACATATCTGAAGCAGCATTTCACTGGGTGTGAGAGTTAAGCCTGGGTGTCAACTTGACACACCTGGTGTTGACTAAGATGGGCTGAGACCACACGTGGAAGGATCAACTGAGACCACCTGAAAGGATTATACTGGCCCTAAATTCCATGGGAACTTCCATAGATCCCATAGGAACCCAGTAATGAACTATATAAAAGGGACCACAGAATATAGGTGAAGAGACATTTATAGGAATGCTCAAACTATGTGGAAGTCTGCTGTGACTTAGTCTGCCAGCCATGCCATCTCCGATGGAGTTGTAAGTTGAATAAATCTCCTTTATCCCATAAGTCATTTGACTTTGGTTGCTCTCTCAAAGCAGTAGTAAAGAGTAACCATTACACTGGGGAATACTGGTTGCACTCTCTTTCCTAGCTTATTTCCCTGATCCTCCCGGATGTCTCCTGGGATTACATCCCTATGACCAAGTAACAGTAAGTTCTATTTTCAGGATCTTTTACTTTGAAGGTGGAGGACCTAAAGTTAATAAGTCATCTATGTATTTAACATCTTATTTATATGAGAATACTAACCATTAGCACATATTTTCAAGTCATGAAGTCTAGAGAGTTCAGATTGTCTGTTAAAGACTTTGGAAAGAATATGAATCAATATCCACCCATCTCTGCACACCTGGAATTTATTGTCTCATGGGACTATAGTAACTTTAATGTCATAGGATGAAAGAGAGAGAGAGAGTCCCATGAATGCTCACAACAGAAATTTCAGAGAATGCTTCATTGGAAACTAACACTGAAGAACTTTACCTAGAGTTGGCCAGGCACAGAAGGTGTCTCTGTGTGTACATGTGCATCTGTGTGTTTGTCCATGTATATTTGTGTATATTGTACATGTGTCCATACACATAATTATGTAAAACATTAGAGGAGTAGAAATGGTGAGTTAAAAGACCTATAGATATGAAGGGAGGGAGAGGGAAACAGAAAGAAGGCAGGAGTGGATGAAAGGAGAATAAAAAGGGGAGGGAGGAAGGGAGAGACAGAAATTATCTTCAAGAAACAATAAATGCAGACTTTAATCTGATTCCATTCTAATCAAGAAATCACTACTTTAGAGTTTGGCTTGGTTTTGGTTTCTGATACTAGGAAATCAAACAAATGTGTGATGAGCCAAAAGCATCATTTAATCTCTTGGAAGATTATCCTTGCTTCTGAAGTGAATCCCTGGCTAGGCATCCTTGCTTCTTTTGAATTCACATCTTATGAGCTGTGTTGCAATTTTATAAATCCCCACTCTGGCACTAGAGAAGCAGAGCTTCTGGATTCAGAAGGCTGAGAGTGCCACCAGGAGCCATGAGGCATCTCGCCTTCAATCCCTCCCCCCCCAAATCTTCTGACACTGTGCCCTGATGTAGGTCCAGCACTCAGCACCTGACCTGCCCTCAGTTCCAGACATTATACCCTTTGCCTCATATGCCAGGAAATGTACACGCTCATTAACCCACACCCAAGACCATCACTGAAAGCCTGTGCCGCCTTCCTCGCTCTAGGCCTGGGCCTTGGAGAAGCTATCAATCATATGGCTGTGGTAGAGGCGAATTAAATATTACATGGAGCAGCTCTTTGGACTTTTAGAAGGGAAAGTGCTCAATAATTGCTCATTATTATTACTGCTCTGGCTGTAGACATAGGGGGAATCTAAGACCCCTTACTTGTAAATATTTTCTCTCTTTCTTTTTTTAGTACATCCACTGAAACATCTCTGATTGATGTTATACATTGGTAGTTCATCTTGGTTTTAATGTTGAATGACTTCAAGAGCCACAGACCTTGGAAGCACCGGTGTTTAAACATCATCAAGAAGATATATGCTTTATTCTTAATTGGGCAGTTATAGATTATTTCTTCTTTTCAGTGTTACTGGAAAGGGGTATAAGTGGATTTTCCAGCATGGTGCAATAAAAATAAAATTCGATTGATTCATTCAAGAGCTACAGCTAGGAAGCATATCTTGGGCAGTGATCGGGAGGAAATGAAGGATTCTCGACAGGTGTTCTGGCTGCTGAGGGAGACTTCGGAGCTAGAGACTGCTGCTTGCAGAACAGCTGCTCTTGGAAGCACAAGGCAAACTGAGCAAACTAGTGAGTCAGAACAAGGAATTGCTAGTGTATTGATGGTAAATTACATTTGTGAAGCATTTTACAGGTCACTGTCCATTTTCTTTTTCTTTTTTTGGCAGAACATACTCAATGCGTGCCTCTGGATGGGGTTCAAAGGAGCCCCGATCCCAGGAAAGACATGCATAGAATGGGTTGACACTTCCATATGATTGAAAGACAGCTTTAATTGCAACTCATGGAACTGACTTTGCATCCCCATTTCTGCTTTGGAAAGATTATGCTAGTTTCTTTAAGCTTTTCCTAAAATCTAATTTCTATAACAGTCCCTAAAATCTGAGGCACTATAGTGGTAACAGAGGGTACGATGCTTTTAATATATTAGGTGAGTCCATTTAAGTGAGCTTGACCTGAGATGTCACGTTATCCCCTGGGGACATTAGGTAATAATCTGACTAGATTTCCAGAAGGCATTAAAGTCACTGATGTAGTAAGAGTTCCACATGGAGAAATCAGCGGTGCTGGACAACTACAGATCTTTCGGGTCTCATTTCAAATATAATCTCTTCTTGTGGCCTCCTGCCGCTCTGTACAGAGGCAACACACACTCCTCTCTTGTGAATGTCAGCTTCGTGTCTGATGCGAGACCTCTGTAAAAGCAGGAACAGTTTTGCCATAGCGCTAGGTGGATTCTGGAATGCCTAGAGTGGATTGAAAAGCAGATAGAGGTCCTTATGGTAGGAACTGCCCAGCAGGGGTCCAAGAAGGGACGTGTAGTAATGTGTTGTGCTTGCAGCTGTCCATTCCTACAGGGAGCTCCCTTGGCAGACTAAATACAATGGAGAAATTTGCTGTCAGTCAATTGTGGCAAAGGAAAGACCACCTAGGAATGGCTGGATCCAGGGACTCACAGAACATCAAGCCCTTCTTAGCATTTGCCTTCCCTGCTTTCATCCAATGTCTGTTTCATCTGTACCAAGGTGCATCTGTTTGGTGGTCACAGTGAATCACTTTCCTTTACATAGCAAGCAACTTTTCCAGATAGGCAGATTAAATCTGCTTGCTTTCTTGCAGACAAGAGGAAAAATCAGAGGGGAAAAATAATATAAACGATGTCATGCCACTGGAAAGAAAGGTGGCTAGGAATGAAACCTTTCTAAGTGTGAATATGACTGTGGGAAAACGTGTGCTTTATTGTTATTTATTGCCTGATTTAAACAAGTAAACATGCCTATCTAAGCTTCTGCCATCCTAGCTGGTAAAGAGGAGAGAATAATGTCAACACATTAACTTTCAATTTACATGTGTATGTGTGTGTAGGTATGTAATTATAGAAGATTAAATTGCACATTTAAGCATGATTATCCACAAATGTCAAATGAAGTATTTGAAAATTGATGGCAAGCTGTCAAAAAATACCAACAATATTAACCGTGGCCCATGTGACACATACACAAAACATGGTTATCAGTGAATTCATGGAAAACTCTTTCCACTAGATTAATTTTTATTTGCCAACATTGTTTGCCCTTCTCTCCTCTATTTACTACCCTCAGCCACCACATTTTGTTGCACTGTATTATATTTTGTTGTGCTATTCTAATTACAAATACATAGCTTTACAAATTTCTACATATTTATTTATTTGTTAACAAATAAGCATTGAGGGGCTGAAGAGATGGCTCAGGGGTTAAGACTCTGTCTCCCAAGCAGAAGGTCCTGAATTTGGATCTCAGGTCCCATGTAAAAGCACCAGGTGGAAATGGTGGAGACCCACACTGCTCCTGGTGGGAAGAGCCTGAGACATCCCAGAGAGAAGCAAGAAAGAGGTAGAAGCAATCCAGAATGATTCCCCAAGTCATCCTTGGTCCTCCACAGAGGCACACAGTGCCACCCTCTGATACACACACACACACACACACACACACACACACACACACACACACACATGCGCGTGCATGCATGCACACACACACCACACATACCCATGAGTTAAAAAAAGAATGAAATAAGCATTGGGGATCTGCTATGTATGCTAGACTCTCATCTCTAGAGGATGACATGGGGAGAGAGAGAGAGAGAAAGAGAGAGGAGAAAGAGAGAGAGAGCAAATTCCTGTGTTCATGGAGTTTGTGTTCCTTATAGAAGAGATAATCTCCAAACTTGAGTGTTGGTAAATTCACTGGAACGTGTACACTATAGAGGAAAGGGAAGCAGATAGGAGCTAAAAGCAGAAACATAAAGTGGTGTTTCAAGGAGGACCATCATAATAATTTTCTCTAAATGAAACTTCTATTTGAACAAAACTTGGAGACAAGCGCAGTCTGGTCCATGAGATGACTTGTTAGAAAGTCTGTTTCATCAGTGAACAGAGCAAGTACCAAGGGTCTGTGTAAGAGCATGGCAGCAAGACAGGTGGGCCGAGTAAGGTGTTGGGGAAAAGGTTATGGGGTTGGGAAGGGAGCTGAGACGGTTTGAATGTGAGTCACCCCCAGCAGGCTCGTGGGTTTGATTCTTTAGCAGACGTGGATGTTTGAGAAGGATGTGAAACCTTTAGGAAATGGAGCGTTGCTGGAGGAGGGTGCATTGCACTGGGGTGGGTTTCGAGGTTTGGTAGCCCGGCCCTGCTTTCTTTCTCTTGCTATTGTTCAGAGAGTGACTCCGAAGAGACAGGCACTTCACATGTTCTCAGTAGTAGCTAACACCGGCTAAGCATTATATTCCCTGTCCTGTGCTAAGAGCTTCATGCTTCTTGTATCGCTCCACACCTACCTTTTGCTCACTATATTTTAGTTCGTTTTTAAGTTTCGGTTTATTCTTTATTCAGTTTCTTCTTTATACTAGTTAATGAAACATGAATGCTGTCTTAGTTACTTTTCTGTTGCTGTAATAAACACCCTGGCAAAAGTAACGGAAGGAAGTCAGGTTTATTTTGCCTCACAGTTTAAGACACAGTCCGTCATAACCGGAGAGTCAAGGTGGCAGGAGCGTGAAGCATCTGGTCACGTTGCAGCCACAGCACGGCAGAAAAGAGCCATGCATGCCGCTGTCCAGCTAGCTGTCTCCTTTCTATCCAGCCCAGGATCCAAAGGCCAGGCGCATGCAGTTGGTCTTTAGAGTGGCACTTCCCACCTCATTTAGGCTAATTAAGACAACTCCTCAGAGCCATAGCCAGAGGCTTACCTCATCAAGAGCACCCCTCATAGGTATGGCTGGAGGCTTATTTCCTAGAGAATCCCAGATTTTATCAATTTGACAGTCAACACTGATCATCATATTGTGTAAACACAGTTGTGAGGAAACAGTGCAAGAACGGTTGGTTCAGATGTTGTCTCCCAGCCCCCCCCCATCTCCCAGGCTCCCTCCGTCTCCCAGGGTCCCCTCTATCTCCTGGTGCCCCTTCTATCTCCCTGCCTTTCCTGCTGTACCCTTCCACTTTCCTTTCACATCTCATGGGTTCTGTTTCTCTCTCATTTCCTTTCCTTAAAGTCTCCTTTGCCCCTCATGAGATCTTTTCTCATTTCCTGGGTTTGATCTTGGTTGTCTTCTGACTCTGAATTTAGGTCTTGACTTTGTGGCTTTTTCCCCTCCTACCATTTCTTGACCTGGTTGAAGTATTTAAAACTAATAAAAAATTGAATTGCTCTACTCCCTCTTACGTTTTCTGTTCTTGTATCCTTTAAATAATGGGTCTGCCCTTTCAGCTTTGGCCAGACTGCCTGCCAGCCTGGACCCCTGGGGCAAAAGATCAGCACCTCTGTTCCTGAGGATCCTATTCTTCGACATTAAGCCTTTAATTATTGTGTGTATGTGTGTTTGTTATGCATGAAGGGACAGGCAGAGTGATTTGCAGTGCACAGAAAAAAGCAAAAGTTCTTTAATCAGGTCTCAAGCGGATGCTTGGGAAACAACAAAAGTTTTGCTAATTCCACTCTTTGAGAGAGTCAGATGAGCTCACAAAATGGTTCTGCAAACCAGGTCATGCGTGCAGTGGTCTCCTTGCCATCGGCCACAGAAGCTTCAAGAACCATATTTGCTTTGGGCATAACATACTGGTACAGTTGGTCTATAGAATGATAGGCAGTGAGTATCTACTATAGTACAAACAAAAAATTCCCACACATAGGAGAACAGTCTTTATCCAGTCAAAGCCGTCACTCTGTTGGTCAAAGCATTAGTGCGTAATGTTTTATTTTATTTATTTTTTATTTTCTTTATCTGTTTTCTTATGTCTGTGGGGGGTCCATGCATGTATGGATGCATAGTTGAATGTGTATGAGCATGTGTGTGTGTGTGTGTGTGTGTGTGTGTGTGTGTGTGTGTGTGTACAGGAGTGGGTTTGCATATGTGTATAAGTGTGTAGAGACCCAAGACTGAGACTGGGAATTATTCTCCATTACTCTTTTACCTGTTTTTATTCTTTTGAAATGGGGTCTCCAATCTAACCCATAGCTAGTCTGAATAACTTGCCTCCTCTGGGGATCTCATCTCTACTTTTGGAGACTATAGTTACATGTGGACTGAACATTAGCATTTTTGATGCAGAATATGCATTGCAAACACTTTACCCACTAAGCCAGCTTTGTGTCTGATGTTTCAGTAATTTTCATAACCAAATCCACAAACAACATCTACACCTCGGTTTCAGACAGTTCTTCATAATGTGTAAGAGCAGACAGACTGTGCTGGAAGAAGCAGGGATCACTGGTAGTGTCTGGGACTTGATCCTGACCTTCCTTCTGCGGTATCCCTGTACTGAAGAAACTTACCAACCTTCCGATAGGTATCTGGAGTCTGGAAGTGAAAGACTGGTTGTTAAAGCCCATAGGCTCCTGGACACTGTCATGTGCTAGGCACTAGCTTATAGGTTACACTTGGGAATCAAAGTGTGAAGTGCTCTGTCAGGAAAAGTGCAAGGTCAACACTGAAGAGAAAGATAAGTATGATGCTCTACAGTGTGCTCCACATGCTAAAATGGTCTTCTTCAAGCTAGATCAAGTTCAGTTTGTTCCTGACTCTGTGTGTTGTGTACTAGCTGAGATATCAGTTTCCCCGTTCCTAGTGCCAGCAGAATATATCAGAAGATTTCTCATGTTCTTTCAAGTTTCAATTTTCGGGAAATACAGCGGTACTTAAAAATGTAATTTCAAAGATAATGCAGTGAAAAATAAATTGATGAATACTTGGAATCAAGTCAAATCTCATCTAATGAAGTCCCAAGTTAAAAACAAGACAATTAAAAGAGCAAATAAAAGTTCTCATAAATTCAATAACGCAAAGACATATGCAGACACAGCTGGGCAGGGTAAAAACATCTTCTCCTTTGCTTCTAATCTTCCTAATCTAATAAAATATAATCAAGTTTCTAAAGTTATAGAAAAGAGAGAAAATCAGAGCAGAACAATCACTAGAACCATGCAAAAGTCTTTAAAGAACTGGCTGGTTGTCCAAAGATATAAGGTTCTGAGATTTTTACAATGATGATTTATACAATCAAAAATACCATATAAATACATTCATTATAATATGTCCTATGGGAGTGAAGGCAGGAAAACCATCCAATTTGTTTCACAGGGAGAATTTGATTTGAATTCCCAAAGGTAATAAAATATTATGCAAAAGAATAAAATAAAACAAGAAAACATCTCAATGATGAATCTGTATTCAAAATCTTAAATGAACTACATTCAAAAAGCTCACGACCTAATATTACCCATGGACTAATCCAATAGGAATCTATTTAGTTTCAATATAAAGAAATTGAATAATGCAATAAAAGTTTATCATTATGCTAATAATAATAAAAAGGAGATGACTATTTCCATGTCCCCAAAATGCATTTGGTAAAATTTAATAACACTTTCATTTTTCATGTTTTATAAAGTAATTTTTCCTTAATGCGATGAATACTCTTATTTTAAACTCCTAAGCAAATGACACTAGCTGCAGATGTCTAAGCTACAGATTAGACAAGCCTGTCCACTGTGCTCTCAATTGCTCAACAATTGTTTAAGAAGGTTTAGCTGGTTCAAGTCACATATAGACATAAAATGGATACATACAACAGAAGGAAAAGGATCACAGACTCATCAGCCCTGTTTTCAATTCAGAAATGCAAATTACCCTGAAAGCTAAATGTTTTGCATCACTCATTTGGTACAAACACTAATCTGAATTGATGCAAAGCTATTTAGTGGGAATGTTTATACTATTTGGGAAGTATTAATATGCTTGATGATGGGCTTCGTCCCCAGATCCTGCTGAGGTGGCTATATAATATAGAGCATATTACCATTCCAAATTATGCATTACAAAAAATAGTGATTCCTAAGGATTGTAAATAAAATGTTGTAAATCTCTGTTATGGGCAAATGGCATGATTAGATACTGAGGGTCTCATATTTGCCAGAATACATAATATTTGCTAGAATTAATTCTTTAAAAAAGATTAATATTATAAGTGAACATATTCAACATAGCAAATGTTGATGTTATTTATATATCTGTTGAGACTTTGCATGGGTGAGTTTAACATGGGTATGGTTTGTTTTTTTATTTCTTTATCTTTATAATACATTTGTTGACATAGAAAAAATACACAGATGTTATTTTTAAAGTAGCAATTGAATATATAAATGAGATAGCTATTTCATTTTCTCTGGATTTTAAAAATATTGAATGTACAAATTTCACAAAATTCTAATCAATATCCCAACAGTGCTTTAAGGGGATTTTTTTTTGCTTTGTCTTAGTTTTAAAACTGAAAAGAGATGGTATTTGGAAAAGCTAAACAAGCAGGAATAGGTAGGTACACCCTCTGTAAGACAGTCGACTGAGAGGGAAAGTGAATTCTTGATGGTCTTTTCCAACTCTTGGTGATTTCTGGCAAGTTGTGGTGCTCTTTTTGGTATGGATTTGTGTAATGCTAAAGGTAGCAGTGAGCCAAGATTCTCTGGATATACATATATTCAATACATATATTCATTCTTCTCCCTCAATGTCATGCATCTTTCATGTTTTCTTCAGTCATTTTCTTGTCAAGGTATTAAACTTGGATTTGTCAGTTGACTGTTTTATTTCAAATTATCATGTGTTAAGTTACTGGTCATTACAGCATGATATGTAGATTGTAGGGCTCTGTTGGGGGTGTTATTTTGTTTTCACATGGATTTTTACAACACTTCTATCCCACCATAGATTATATATATATAGATATTACATACAGTGTGATAGTTTAAACTTTCTGTTGATCAATAGTCTCAAGATCCAAACAACACAGGCAAGTTTTAAATTAGAGTTCAACACAGCAGAAGTGTTCACGCCAACCTCAGAATCTGGGGGCATTGGCCATGCAACATCCATGGGTAGAACTGAGAGAGGCACATACTTCTTAACTTGGTAGCTGATCAAAGCCAATTCATTCCTTCCCCAGCTTCTCCATCTGCCTAAGGAGCAGTCTCACCCACAAACAGCAGAGTCTTTGACCATCAGTTGAACAGTCTCCACAGGCGAGCTTAGGGTTTGTCTTAACTAAATAATTCTTCATAGTGTGCCTAAAGACTCAATTTTTAGTTGTCCGATTGACACCAATGTCTAACTGGTATAGGCATGGTAAAGTGTGATAGAGTGTGAAGTGGAACTCAGCAAGAAACAGAAGCTGATTTTTAGTAACGTGAAAGGCACAAGGACAGTTTACAAAGAGGAGACAACAGAATGTAAGATCATATCCTTTAACTTTTATAGAAATGTCTTGGGGAGATATTTTCATTTTAAATTTTTATGTAAGAAATCTGGAGTACAGAGCCACAAAGTGTCCAGTCTCAAGGTGCTATGATCAGCAAAGGTAAGGTTTTATATGTAGAGTCCCTTTCCTTAGATGGTTGAGATAGACATGCTTTCTCTTAATTGTTTACATGGACTGTGTGGGCAAAGTCATTCTTTTAAAACACAACTCATAGTAGCTTAGATGTATTGTAATGGTTACTCTTTTTTGTTTTAGTTTTTGTTTTTCTGTTTTTTTTAATTAATACATTTTTATTATTATTTCAGCTCATACAAACTTATTAGGTACACCAGTTCCCTCCCTCCCTCCTCCTCCCCCCGTACCCCCTGCTCCCCCTCCCCACCCCCCTCCCTCTCCATCCCCCAGTGCCTCCCGCCCCAATTCCCAGAGAGTCCTTCCTTGTGCATGTCTGATTTTCCTCTGGGCCTTCCTCTCCGATGACGTACAAGGACCCAGTGGCCTTTCCCTGAACCCTTTCCCGTGTTCCCCTTAGGTATAGGAACACTGCTGTGGCTGCCAATCCTTTGCCTCCAAGGATCTTGGTGCCTTTAGCAGATGCTAGACTTTGTGAGGTCAACAGTGTGTTGGACAATGCGCAGGGCATGCAATGTCCAATTATGATTGCTTCAGCCCTAACTAGTATAGAGTATCTTACATATCATTGCTCCTCCCATCCTTATGCTCTTACACTCTTACCGCCCCCTCTTCCGTAAATGTCCCTGAGCTTCAGGGACATTTATTCAACTGTGCGCATGTGTGTGTGTGTGTGTGTGTGTGTGTGTGTGTGTGTGTGTGTGTGTGTCTGTGTATGTGTAGAACCACGGACGCCCCCACCTCCTTCTGCCCCGGGATTCATAGGCTCTGCCCTACCAGGGCCAGAAGCACAGGCCGCCCCCGCTTCCGCCTGGCGTCTATACGTGGGATCTGGGATCCGAACTCAGGACCTTCCACCTGCAAGGCAGAGGCTTAACCCCTGAGCCACCTCTCCAGCCCCTATAATGGTTACTCTTGACTGTCGCTGTAAGAGAGCACCCAAAGTCAAGCAACTTAAGGGAAAAGGAGAGACTTATTCAGCTTATGATTCCAGAGGGGAGATATAGTCTTTCATGGCTGGCAGGTTAATTCAATCCCATCTGCGAGGCTGAAAGCTACCAGACTGCTTGCTACAAAAGCAGACCTCCTGGAGGTAGGGTGGGACTAATCTTCCTCAAGGGCTGCCCTTTGTGACTGCCTTCATTCAGAAAGGCTTCACCTCTCAAAGGTGCCATGACCTTCCCAAACACATGAGACTGAGGAGGGGACACATTTCAAACCACGACATGTAGGAAGCTATTAATATTTTTCCATAGTGAACTTTTGGAACTGAGACAATTTGGAAAAGGAGCCACTGAAGAATGACTGGAAAGGGATTTGGGGATGGAAGCTGCTGGCCCTGCATGTGGAGGATGGATCACACAGCAGAGAGAGGCAGCATCCCCCCATCCCTCTAGCAATCAAGCTCTCTATAACTTGGAGAAAGGCAAGTTTGCTTCATCCTTCTCTAAATGTCAAGAGGATCTGAGTAATTCAGGATTACCCTTTTCTCCTTCAATTAGCATAGACATGGAGAGAGCCAAGGAACCCCATTTCTCCAAAGAACTTGAAAGCTTACAGGTGGCTCATCAGAGAGTTTACCACGGACTGGGGTCTTTCTTCACCCAGGATGCCCTGCAGGCCAATGTGCAGGCAAATTTATTGTCCTTAGCACATAGCCCATCCTTTTCATCAGTTAATTGATGAATCAGTCTTGTAGCATATTATACAATTATAATTATGATATTAATTACATTGACAGGTAAAGATACTAGCCACCATACCTGATCAGAATTGGATTCCAGAGCCCACATAGTGGAAAGAGAGAACCACCTCCTCTGGGCTGTGTTCTAACCTCCTCACATTTACCATGGCATGTCCCTCCACCTCACACATGTTGACTAAACAATTGTCAAAAGATGTTTTTTTAAAAAAGATACAAATGTATGAGTTGCATGCAGTGCTCCAATGCATGCAAACAACATGCAATGATAACATTGAGGTTCTGGCCATCTCTGTCACCTCAAACATTCATCAGTTTGAAACAGTCCCAATCTTCATAACTATTGAATATATATGACTGTATTATGATTCGGCACAGGTGTCTACTCTGTGTCAGAAGACCAAGTGTCTTCCTCTTAACTAATTATAGTCATCTTCTCATTGAGCAACCTCTCAGATGCTCCTCTTATTCTGTCCTCTTCGGCCTTGTCTATTCTCTATTCTCTGCTTCTGTGAGATCAGAGCAGTCCTGTAAATAGGTTTATCACCACAGGAAATGAAATCACTATATTGTCATGTTATCTGTAGTCCCTGGTTTAACACAACCTTACTCAGTATCACCCAGCTTCAGAATCAACCTAAGGATTACAGCAGATGAACAGAAAATATGGCACATGCTCCCCATGGACTAGTAGCCAGCAGTGGAAGGACAGAGGACAGAAATCTCATCATTTGCTGTAATATACATGAAACTAAAAGATATCACACTAGTAAAATAAGCCAGGAATGCAAAACCCAGCAGCAGCAACAACAACGACAAAAATTTCAAGATCTCACTTGCCTGAAGAAACTTGATCTCACAAAAGAAGTCCCATGCGTAGGTAAGGATCTTCCCCGATCTGTTTCCCAGACTCCTTATTGACAGCTATGTATCTTTCCAGGTCCTCTGCAGAGCAGGCTGTGGGCTCCACGACTTCTCGATCCATTTACCTCAAATATGCTCAGTGGCCACCATGATCAAGGGTTGTGCTCAGTCTCAGGAAGACAGAAAACTTTCTAAGCAGAGACCCAGCTCTGAAGATCTCTGGGGTTTGGGAACAGTGATACTCAGCACTGTGCTATTTGGTGCTCAGAAATACGTAACAGTGATTGCAGCATATGAAATCTACACGCGTTAAGTTTGACAGAGAAGCTCAGATTAACGAGGATTCTGAAAAGTGATTGCCAAGCAGACAAGAAGTAGACAGAAAACATCCCAGCAGGCGGAGGAAGAGGCCAGGAGGGGGCGTGGCAAGAGCTGGGGATGGGTGGCTCGCCAGTCCCTCCGGTGAGTGTGGACTGAGATACAAGGGCAGCCAGCATCCAATGAGATTTTCCACACGGAATGGCTAGAAGGCCCTCTTGCTTCAAGAACATGCATGGGCAGGTTCCAAAGAGAGGATGCAATTTCCTTTCACAGGAACCTGTCCACCTCACACCTGACTGCCCTGACTTAGCCTGTGGACATGGTCCTGTTAACTCCCCATCTTTCTTATGAAGCTGCTTGTTCCTGCCTGTTCCATAGTATCCCCCATCTCTGGGAGGTTTTTTCTGACTAAATTATGATCCATGGATCGACAACTTCTACATCATGAGGCACCCAGTTCCAAAACATGCTAAATCTGAAGCTGTACTGAAGACCTACAATATGAGAATCTAAGAATCAGTGAGATCCTTAGGGGTGTTGCACACACCACGGTGTCTTTCCGTGCACTATGGTAGGCTTCACTGTTGAGCTGTCTACACCAGCCATCTCTCATGTGCCGGGCCTTTGCGTGGAAAAGAGTGTGGAGAAGAAGGAGCTGCCATCCTTGAAGGCAGGTGTGAGGTGACCACCAAAGGTGTTCTAGAACAGGCTGCGTTGGTTCATTTCATCTGGGAATAACCTCACAAAGTTATTTGCATGACAAACTATTTTCAATGCATGAGAGAAGCAAGTCTAGAGTAACTGGGCCAGGACATCTGGCTTCACTGTGTCCCCTCTTCAGAACTCTTACCAAATCCCAAGGAGAATAAGTCTATCATTTCTACTAGTCCAAACCACAAAACCTTGTCCTAGAAGGAAACAGGGCTTGCCAACCCTGCCAGTCCCTTGCTGGATGACACCTGGCACCTCATTCAGCTCAAAGGAAAACACTGTCTGGCAGGTTAGAATTTCCTCAGGAGTGCCTGCACCTTTGTGTTGTCCCTTCCTCCTGCACAAATACTCCAGGTAGATTGAGCATTCCATGACTCAGGCCCGAGTTCTCCATTTCTTCAGCGCAGTCCTATCACACAGAGAGAAATCAAACTGCAGAAAAGCAGCCTGACTCTAGACGGAGACTGGAGCCCGGGCAGATCTGACATAACTGCCTAACAAGGTGTATTTATGAATATCATTGGAACAAATGTCTCCCGTAACTGCAGCCATCACCCCTAATGTCACATTGTGGAGACACTGGAAAACAAATAGGGCTTATAAGCTGATGTTCTACCAGCTTCTAACGGCCTCAGCCACCTCTAGCTTCCTTAGCAAGATAGCATGCAACTCACAACTTTACACTAGCTCCTCAGACAAAATGAAAGACAAAAGAATGTGTGTATGTAAAAGAATTGTATGTGTGTGTGTGTGTGTGTGTGTGTGTGTGTGTGTGTAATATTTGTTGGAATTGATTTAGCTTGGAGGTAAAACACATAATGTATCTACATATTATGTGCAAGGTCTAGAATTTAACCCTAGCATTTAAAAAAGCAAATAAATTAACCATATAAGAGTGAAATATCAACTTCATAAGTACAGAAGGCAACAAATCCCACAGATATCCAAAAAAGTGTTGAAATGAATTACCAGGGGCAAAAATGCCTAGTAAATTGGTCTAGGTGTGTGTGTGTGTGTGTGTGTGTGTGTGTGTGTGTGTGTGAGAGAGAGAGAGAGAGAGAGAGAGAGAGAGAGAGATATCTAGAGGGATGCTGGAGTATGGATTTCAAGTATTTTAATTGGGAAGATTCAAAGCTTTTTTTGTTCGAGTCTTGACTTTTTAGTTCCTCTTGGTCCCCTTCTCCAGCCACTCCTCACAAAATTCCACCGCTCTCTCCTCTGTCTGCCCCTTCCCTCCTCCTGCTAACTGTGCTCTGTTCTCTGCAGTGTTTTGGATTATTACTGTGCCTGTGCTTTCTGTTCTTTCTCTCTGTGTACATATCTCTGTGTGTGTGTCTCTGTGTGTGTGTCTTTGTGTATGTATTTGTGTGTATGTCCATATGTGTATGTCTGTGTATATGTATCTATGTGTATGTGTTTGAGTGTGTGTCTCTGTGCCTGTGAATGTCTATGTGTGTATCTGTGTATGTGTAACTGTGTGTGTCTGTGTGTTTATATCTGTGTGTGTATGTCTCTGTGTGTATCTGTGTGTGTGTGTCTGTATATGTATGTCTGTGTGTATCCGTGTGTGTCTGCACACGTATGTCTGTGTGTGTATCTGTGTGTGTCTGTGCATATATGTGTGTCTGTATGTGTATCTGTGCATGTATGTCTGTTTGTGTACGCATGTATATCTGTGTGTATCTGTGCATGTATGTCTGTGTGTGTCTGTGCATGTGTGTCTGTGTGGGTGCATGTATGTGTGTGTGTGTGTGTGTGTGTGTGTATTTTGCACATGTTGCAGAGGTCAGTATCAGTTGTCTTCCTCCATTGTTCCTCTCTGCCTTATTTTTTTCAGACAACGTCTCTCACTAAAGTTGGGATCTGGTTAAACTGGCTGGCAAGAGAGTTTTGGGGACTTCCTGCTGCCCACCTCATCCCCTAGTACTGGATCAAAGGGGCGCATAGCCAGCTTCTCATTGTACTTCTTTGCTTGACTGTGGAGAGTGTGGGGGCCATGGTCCTGTGGCTCTCACTGTGAAAGCTAGCACAAATGCAGAACATCACTATGAGATAAATTGAACTCCTGAAATGAGAAAGACCCAGAGAGTTTAGATACTGCTTTCCTTCTAGCTTCTCAGCTGCACAACAGCAAGCAGCCAGAGTTCAAGTCTGGTTCCTCTTGGGCACGAGATGCAAATCCACAGAACCATTCCATCCTTTTCCTTTTACCTGGAGCTGTGATGTAAATGTGCTGGCATTCTCTTTAGTGTGTGTACCATTTTATTGACTCATAAACTAGGAAGCACTGGCGGTGCTTCTCAGGGTGACCATGACTTCTGTCTAAACAGTTCTTGGAGTGACTTTAAGATCATTCACTTTCTTTGCACAAGAATGACTATAAGTATTTTCTAGAATCTAAACTGAGAACATGTAGTTAATCATAGACTGTGGCATTTATGTATCTTTAACCATTAAATATGCCCTAGCACTCTCTGAAGGCTGTCTCGTCCCTGGCAGCTCATGGGGAGGCGGGAGCTTTAGCCCAGCTCCCAGAAAGAGGACTACAACCCTGCTATGCCCTGTCAAGCTGCATCCATCACAGCAGGTGAGAAGTGAAGATCTTACATGATGTGACCAACAGAATCAGAAGCAATAACACCACCTGTCATCCAGGGCCTTCCTAAGGATTCTGGGATAGAGAGACCGTCTATTTGCATGTTGGGTGTAGGAGATCTGACATGGGGGCAAGGGGAAGGGAGGGAGTACCTACTGTATAAAAGTGATTCCGGATGGGGAGAGCATAGCAAACGTGTGTTACTCCCTAGTCTCATTTTAGAGTTTTGTTTGCAAGTTGTCATGCTCAGAGCCTTCTGTTTTAAACAGAGTGAAAGTTGTCCAAACTTGGATGCAACATTCGAGTGGCTAGGTGCTCCTGTAGGAACAAGGTTACAGGGTAACTTTTTATTTATTTTTTATTTTTCTACTTTCATAAGCATATTGGGTACTCATCCCTGCTCCCCTTTATCCTCCCTCCCTCCCATTCCCTTCCACCCTCCTGTCTGTCTTTTTTTATGGATACCAGAGTTCTCTTTGGGGTGTCTATTCTTATCGGGGTTCAAACCTCTGTGGTAATACCAAGCTGATCTTCCTCAGACCACTCCAGTGATGAGGGCATTTCCCTTTACTCGTCCAGCTCTAGTCTCCAAGGTTTCCACTGTATGTTCTTATCTTTCTTGAGTTCCTAGGTCATCTATGAGGGCATGTTGGTGTGTCAGCCATTATATAGATCTGGTAAGGACAAGTCTCACTGCAGTGAGTTCCTGGATGTAGCAGTCCTGTCTTAGTGGAATGTCTTGTCCAATGGTGGGACCTTCCCATGCACAGGGTAACTTGTGAGGGGAACGGGGATCACCAACTCTGTATACAGATGAGGCCAAGAAATATAACTGAAGATTAAAAATAGCTCGCAGGTCTGTGACTAGACCCCTGGGATGGCTTCCACTTGGAGCAAGTGTTGGGCTACTGCATCATGTAGTGACCCTTCCCTCCTGGACAACATGGCCCCAGCTCATAAAAAGGCGCCTCCAGGCACTAAGTGCTCTTCTCTCCACCTGAAATGGCACCTGGGGCTTCTCCCTCCTTACCCACATGTTCCTGCGGGCAGTTCCAGCTCTTCCCCTCCCCCGCCTCTCCTTCCCTCATCTCTGTCATAGGCTAAAACCCAAGTGTCTGCTCCCTAGCTCACGCCCCTAATGCCTCCATGGTCCTACTGTATATAAGCTGAGGGAAAACGGCACTCTGCTGCTGTTTCATCCACTTGGGTTGGGACAGCCATTCTGCTCCTGCAATAAATCTCTTGCGTGTAACATGGCCTCTGGTCTTTGCTTGCTCCGGACATCAGAGGAGGTTCCTGAAAAAGCCCCCTTCGGCAAGTACATGGATCCTTCGATGGTGGCTATCAGGAAAAAGACATAGCTTGGCTCCCATCTAAACCATGTACGTGTCATTATGAATGTCTCTGCTAGCGCCGGATTATACATTCACTACCTAAAGACATTCCAGAGCAAAAAATGAAAATGAGAAAGGTCTTCAGAGTGTCCCACCTCATCACTCAGAACTAAGATCAACTCCAAGTTTGCAAGTGGCTGTGGCCTGAATTCCTAACTCCGATCTCGCGCACTCTAACCAATAGTTCTTGCTTTAAACCTGCCTGGAAACCATGGGTTTCCAGTCAAGCTAGCCCGAGTTTTCTCATTTGCTCAACACTAATCACAGCCAATTCCTCTGAAATCATAGAGGCAATACAACACAGTCAATGGAGGTACTGATCAGTTTCAACCTGAGCTCCCCAACTTCCTAATTATGACACTTGAGAAAGTCACTCGACTGCTCTGTGTCCTGGTTCTCTCGTCTGCAAGATGGGAAGATATCAATACTCATCTCATTTAAATGAGCTCATATATGTAACCTTCAGTAGCACCCAGCACATAGCTGGGCTTCACGGATGTTACACTGGATGTATCTGAGCTTTGGTTCAGTGCCACCTTTCTGCCTTCTCAGAGGAAGTTATTATACCTTAGCCCTTCAGACCCAGAGTTATCGTTTAGAATCTAGGTTTCATGACTCCAGGATCACACTGTTGGAACATGATGACTTGACTCCACGTATAGGCTACTACCCTCTGAAAATGGGATATCTGGTTTAACTTGCTAGGCAAGTTGGTGCTCTGAATTCAGTTCATTACTACTGTTCACTCTCCATGAAGGAGACCTGAACACCATCCATCACTTTGCAGGTTTCACATCGGTAGGATCCCTCCCTCCCACCCACTGACTTTTGCTTTAAAAAAGTACCTCTGGACCTTTTGTCTTCATGTGCTTAAAACACATAGTGGGGGCTCAATGCATTTTTCTAAGCATTCCCCTGTTCCTCTCCTACATGGGGTCCCATGGTTGTGAAGTATGATGGGCTCCCGGTTTTGTTAAAGGTTCATTAGATCATTTTCTTGTCTCTCTCTGGGGACAGGTTCCTTAAAACCTCTGCCACAAGAACATTCCTGAACCATGCAGCAACCTCTCCTTGACTCAAATTAACCATGCATCTCTCCAGACTTAGTTTTTTTTTTTTTTTAATCATTGCACTCAGAACCTTAATTCTTCCTGGTAATCCAGTCTGTGCATGTGAGAAATCTTAATAAAATGTCTTAGAATCAACAGTCACGACTATTATGGCCAGGTGTTGGAGTCACTCTTGGAAACTCTGACCTCGAGTGGTGTTTCTGTGGTACACCTGGAAGGTACAGAGCACTGTGGTCTCACGTAGTCCTAATATAAAGGCCACACTTAACCCCAAAGGCTGAACTAGGTGAGATTTTTATGGGCAGAAAATATGACTGGATTTGTATGCATAAAAGCAACAAGAAAACCAGAGCTAGTATTCAAAGGCCTATAAAAACACACATCGGGGCCCAAGTGTGCCTCGCTATTTTCCAAGTCGTTTCATTAACACCATTGGCTACTCTTTCACTGATTGGGTCATTTGCAGGTGTGTATGGAAGACCAAATAAGAAACCGTATCAAATTATTAATAGAAAAACAGGAGGACAAACAAGCTTTAACATTTGGTACATGGACTTAGCTTTTCCTGCAACAGAAAAACTCTGACACGATATTGATTTTTTTTGTAGAGAAATACTTGATAAAAAAAAAAGCAAGTAAATAGCAGTATTTTCTGCCTAAGGTTAAGAAAGTATCTTCTAAGGAAGAAAAGCAATCACTGAAGCCCAAGAGATCGGCACATTTGATACCAGTCACCTCTTCCAACTTTCACAGAGTCTACTGAAAGACACTTGGTGGGGAAGCCATTTTCCCATCCACAGGATTTTAGCCAAGTCAAATGAAAAGGGCAACCACTCCTCCGTATGACTCCACCCTCCCCTGCCTCAGGGGGCTGGGTGGGCAACACCGTCCAGCAAACCACAAGCACAGAAAAAGTCACATAAAATCTTCACTTACAAAATATAAAACCTTACATATTAAAAATATAAGAAACTTTACTTAGAAAAACAAGCGTATATATTTTTACCTTAATTAAGCATGCCCATCAAAGTTCAAGGAGAGAAATATTACTCCAGGTGTCTCATGAGCAGCAATGCTGTTTTTCCCTGGGAATGAGAAAAATAGAACAACATATAAATTCCAAGATTGCCTGTTTTGAAATCTGGTGATTCTTGTTTATTGAAGAGAGAGGGTGGCGCCTCTTGCTGCTAAAACCAAGAAAAGAGGTTATAAGCCATTTCCCGCCATGCATCTCCCAAATCCATTAGAGTATTTAAGGTGGCTATTTGGAAACAGACTGTATCTGAAGCATCATTGCCGTGAGAATGAGGAAGCTGTATCATGCAGAGAGAAGGGAGAGTTTTTATTCAAGAAATGTAGGGTCCCACTGTTTAATTTGCAGTCTTCCCTTGGCCTCACCTGTGAAATGGGAGTAGTAACAGCTTGAGGCTTAGGACAAGGATGGAATGAACGTGCAGAGCCATCTATAGTGTCCTAGAGAACAGTCCTCTCATCCACAGTCTGACTGTTTTCCCCACAGGTCCCTCCCCCACCCCTGGAGTCTCTTGTTCCTCAGCATCTCATCTGTGGTACATCGTCACCCATGGTACTCAACTGGGAAAGCATAGAACACCTCAGTGACTTGAACTACTTTCAAAGTGATAAAAGCAGAGGGGGTTAGGGGGATGACACAGAGGCCTTTGCCTTAGGAGCAAAAGGACCTGACTTCGGATCCTCAGATCCCACATGAAAAGGCCAAGTGGATATGGTTGGTGGTGGTCTGCAATTCCAGGCCTAGAAGGCAGAGCTTGGGAAACCCCAGGACAAAGCAATAAGGAGGTTGAGCAATCCAGAATGATTGCTGATGTCACTCTAGGGCCTCCACAGGCACACATGTCAACTGTGCCTCTGCTACACATGCCCACATACACACATGTACCCACATTAAAACACACACACACACGTAAAAAAATGATCACAAATATAGTCAACATTACATTCAATAGGAAATCTCTAAATGTATACACAGTAGTTGTTATGTGCTTGGCATATGTACTAATACATAATTATATGCTATCAGTATCCCATTTATCCTCACAGTATATAGTCAGGAAAGGCAGTGAGGAATAGAGAAGTTAATGACTGAGGAATAGAGAAGTTAATGGCCATTGGTCAGAATACGCAACCATAGAGTGGCAGAACTGGAATGAAGCATCCTGCCTACCCCTCATCTCCCTCATCACCCCAAAAGAGTCCTCATAGCATGAGACTGCTAAATGTTCCCGGGAAGGCCATGCAATCCTTCATTTTTCTTTTCCTGTCCTTGTCTTCTTTGCTTCCTGTCATTTCCCCCTTTTCCTTCCCACCTCCTTGATTTTTGACTTTTTATTTTTTAACCCAAGTTCATTGCTTTACTTTGTTGATTTCTTCTGCTTGGGGAAACTAGGCCAGGGTGTTGGTCGCTGTGGAAGATGGAGCTCAGGCCTATCTCTGAAGATGGTGGGGTCCTCTGGGGCTCACACCTATTCCTGTTATGCCATCTCAAAGGAGCTGCTTCAAGCCTCTGCACTCCGGGCATCTTCTGTGGAAAATGAATGTTTCCTAAGAGATGACACAGAGAAGGACTTTTCCAGTGTCTCAGTGCTCGGACTGGCTATTTTGAGAGCAGTTTACACATGTAGAGACTTCTATGGACACATAACAGTTAGAGACTCTCACCACAGTGATGAAGGAAAAAGCAAAAGTTCAAAGATGTCTTGTAACCTGTCAAATATTGCACAGCAGAGATGCAGGCAAAGTTTGATTCCAAGTCTATGGGTTTCTAATACTCCTATTCTTTGTATCATCTCAAATCCATCAGAAAATACCATACAGCAAACTGATTGATCCAAATTACTATCTTTGACTCAAAAAATTTATGTTATTAGTTGTAGTAGCCAATCTGACACGTGCGGTTATTCTGGGAGATTCAGGAGAGTTAGAATTTGATGTTTATTCAAGTCTTCCGGTCAAACCAAGTGAAGGTGAGCTAATCGGCCCCTTTTGGTGGAAGAAGAAATTGAGGCGTTAGGACTGATAGCCCTTCCCTAAGTCACAGAGCTAATGAGAAAAGGATCTAAGGTATCATGGTTTGTGTGAGGCCCCTAGCTCATGTGTTTGCATCTTTAGTTGATGTCGATGTTTGCAGGGTTGTGACACTTTAGCCGATGGAGCCCTTCTGGAGGAAGGCGCATCTCAGGCAGCAGGTCTTGAGGTCGGGTAGCCCCTCCCTGCTTGCACCGGTCGTCTGCTCTTAAAGTTTTGCTGCTTGCTGTCTCTTCCTTCATGACAGATGCGACCTAAGTCACCTCCAGTTCCTGCCACCTGCCACGCTTTTTCTACCACAAAGGACTACGTCTACCCTTGGAACCCTAAGCCAAATAAATCTCCATTTCTCCCCAAAAGTTGTCATACAAGAGCAGACAGTGTAACTGCAGCATAAGGTTTGAGAAAAAAAAAGTATTTAAACATGTCATAAGGAAACAGTTTATTAATGTTCCCAGACATGGAGCAAATATGTAGTGCAAAGGTAATGAGCTACAGTTTTGAGCACTGGGAGAGAATGTTGCTCCATGCTCCTGTCTCTGGGGGTGAGCCTTACAGACACAGCGGTCATTCGGCAATCCACAGACTTCATTCAATATAGGAGAACAGAAGGACTTAAGGACAGAGATTTGCCATAACCTGTCACAAACCTGCCTCCTGGACTATTTCCCCATTAAAACCACCAGCTACTGTCACTCTGGGTGACAATGAGAGAAGACGCGGCAAAGTGACTTTCTAGGGACTGTCTGTCAGCGAGGTCTGCAGTGCCCTTCATACTCAGGACGCTGGGCTCCCAGGCTGCGTCTCAGCTCTGTGTCAGGGGGAGACAGCTGAGAGGACAGAGCAGGAAACAGTAATGGAGGAAAAGCAAAGGCGGGAGAGAGAGACACCCTGTTAACTCAGCTGGGCCCAGATTCAAGGGCAAAATACCTTGTGGGTGCATTCCAAGCGCTGCGGGCAGTTAGCCTGGGGAAGGCAGGCAAATGTGTTTGTTTGGCTTCTGCAGGGGATTTGTTTGGCTATTCTAATCTCACCATCCTTTTAGCTTTATTTCATCTGGAAGCCCCCCCCCCACACATACACACATGAGCTTATTGATTACCAATCACAGATGTGTATTTCTCAATTAAAAGCCATCAAGTCTTGTAAAATCTTCACCCCCATCAAGATTAACTGGTAGATTGGAGTGTGACTGCGAGTTGCCTTTTATTGAACATCATTCGCCATCCTGACACCCAACATATGCCGCCTCATTTAAATGTCACGGCCTGCTTCAAAGTAGACATCATTGTATTTCCGTCTTTTTAAGTGAGGGAACAAGGACAAGCCAGAATAGAAATCTTACTCAAGGCTAGGCGGCTAATAAGCAGCAGAATGGATTCTGAATCTTTTATGCTCGTTCCAGGGGTCCCTCTACACTTAGGCAGAGCAGGGCGCAGGTTAGGACAGTGGGTGATGTCATCACAGCCCTGGGCTTAAGCGTCAGCTCCGTCAAGGGTCCATGATCTTGAGGGAGTGCATCCCCGACACAGCTTCCTCCTCCGTGAAGTCCGAGAACTGATCGCTCATGGAGATGCTTTGAAGTTTCCAGAAAGGACTCTCTGTGCAGCATTTAAGGTAGCTCAGGAAAGAAGGGGGGCCTGTTATACTCCTAGTCTCTAGATGTTGTGAAAGGGAAACTGTAAATCTTTGACCTCTGAAAGCTTGCCTCGGGCACTTTGTACTTCCAAAGACTCAGTATCGATTCAATTTCCCTCTCAGTCACCCCATGCTCCAGGTCAACCCGTTCCCTCACACTCTCTCTGATTGAGACTTGAAGAACCACCGCGCCGAATGGTTTCCAGAGTGCTCAGTCACGTGACTCCTGATCACACTGAGCTGGACACCTAATGCGCTACATGTTCATGTGTCCACATGACTGAGATAGATGAAGCCCATTCCTCGTAACAGCCAATGGCATTAGGTTTGTGTCTCTCTTATACTAATGAAGGTGGCGTGGAAGCCTGAGATGATTGACTGACAAATAGCAACACTGACATTTGAACCTAAGCCAGAATGTCTCCAAAATTTGTGTCAAACCGTGATAGGGAAGCACGCCCCTGAGCTTGGACTCGTTTGCTGAGATGTAGCCTGGATGTCTAACCTCCTTTGGCTTTTGTTCATTGAACATAGAGTTAACGATGTCTTTTCTTTATGATGGACATTCCAGTCTCGTATGACTTGCCCATGAGCACGCAGCTCACAGCCCGGCATGGTCTCTGCCTGCCCGAGGCTTGAGGCTGGAGCAGATCCACAAGGCCACCTGTTCAGAATGTGCCAGGCAGAGATGAGGAAGGTACTTAGGTGGGGGAAACTGAGGGCAATGGGCAGTGGGTGGCATCAGGGCCCCCTGAAGGAGTGATGCCTAGCAGAAGTAAAGGACAGGGAGGAGACAGCAGCGTGCAGGAGAGGAGCGAGTGCACAGAGCGTGGGGCAAGACACGAGCAGAGAACCCTGGGCAGAGTGACCAGAGGGAGAGGAGAGGGACGGTCAGCTTCAGATGACTACTGGACACTCGAGGATGGAGTTTTTTTGACACATCTCTGAGGAGTGATCTATTGAAGACAAGACTGTTTTCATTGTGGGATAGATGTGTGGGATCCTTCTCTGGGTAGATGGACAAGTTGGAGAGAGAAACAGATAGCATTCCAGCAGACTGGCAGGCTAGAGAGCAACACTGGTACCGCCTCTCTGCGCTTGCTGCGGATATGGTGTGACATGTTCTCGTGGCTTCTGTTGCTTAACTCTCCAGCCATCATGACCAACTGCAACCTGAAGTGTGTGTTTGAATAAAAATCCTTTTGTTTCCCTGTATTGTTTGGGTGATATTTATACAGCAATGAATATGAAACTAAGTCAGGGCGGCTGGAGGAGGGGCCAGATCACTCAGGGTCTAGCAGGTTACAGAGGGGTACTTGGCCTCTGATAGTTAATCCTGGGTGTCAACTTGACACACCTGGCATTAACTAAGATCAGCTGAGACCACACCTGGCAAGATCAGCTGAGACCACCTGAAGAGATTATCTGGATAATACAAGACCAGCCTTAGATCCCATTGGAACCTCCATAGATCTCATAGGAACCTCCCAGTAGTGGACCAGATAAAAGGAACCACAGAGCAGAGAAGTGAAATTCTCCAGGAATGCTCCAGCCACGCGGTTATCTGCTGTGACTTAGCCTGCCTGCCAGCTTCAGCCAGCCAGCCATGCTGTTTCCACTGTGAAAGACTGTTTTATCCCCATCTGCAACTGTAAGTTAAATAAATCTCCCTTTCTCCCACAAGTTGTTTGACTTTGGGTGTTCTCTTCAGCAATAGTAAAGAGTAACCATTACAGGCTATGGGTCCTACAGAGCTTCATGAAGACAGTACATACATCTTCATATCTCTATTCCATGCTTTCTTATCTGTTTCTTCGTTCTGACCTTCATCTACCTAGGCCTCTAGGATGATGTCCAGAAAGACATCTGACAAATTAAATGAATGAAAGAATGAATCTTATTTGCAACACCACAGTTCTATAGAAATTTTACTGTATAATAAGTATCCAAAGATGGGGATTAAAAAAAGTAATTGATATCTTTCTTCCTAGCTCAGAATAAAATAAACCCAAAATATTTATACAAATGCAAAAGGAGGTCAACGATACCTGTAATGACATTTGCCACCAATAAAGCGTGGCATCAGGTTCAATAGTTTGCATGCCATTTATTTAATTTTATGGCAAAAAACATATAGCAGTGGTAAGAATAAAAGAGAATAGACATAAGGGATAACAATAACATCTTGAGTTACAGAATTTGAATCCAGGTCTTAGATCTAAAGTCTGCACCGATTTCAACTTTATATATTGGACAGCTATCACTGGTATGTTTTAAACTAAAACTTCAACATTTTAAGTCTAAAACTAATATTCACTCAAGGGAAATGTGTGATATTAAACACTGTGAAGAGAAACTAATGGAAACTTTTAAAGCAACAATAAATTCATAATAAAAAGGTTGATATCATCTTACTAATAATGACTAGCAGAGAGTCAAGGAAAGACTAGCGCTCTTAATGAGTGTGTGTGTGGGGGGGTGACTTTTACAGAGTTATTTGTTTTAATTTTCATTGTATTGCCAGAATGTTACAGAAGTACTTGCAGAGGAAGCTTTGAAAAGCATAGTTTCCTAGGACTAGCAGACTAATAATATGAGTAAGCAAACCAATATTTGTATTCCTCACACTTTTTCTATTACTAGAGCAGGTTGACTGTGGATAAAGAGTCTTTTTCTCCCCATCTTGTCTGAATTACTCCAATTCATTCTCCGACATCCATGAAATTTGTCACTCTTGGAAACACGTGGGATTCCAGGATGCCTCTTCTGCTTCCTTCTTTTGCTGTATAATTTATATAGTTTTTCCAGTGAAGCAATTAAGACCTATGCTACTAAGCAGTTACTAAGTGAAGTCTGAGTATATACATGTATCCTGTTTGGGTTTTCTCTTTTCAAGCAAATGATTCGGGGCAGTGAGACAAGGGGACACCTACCCAGTAGAAAGACACCTGCATAGTCTGCGCCCCTGGCTGAATGACTACAATTACTCTGCACAGCGTAATACTCTTCTTACTGAATATGTTTATATGTTCCTGTCTGTGATGGCTAAATAGCCTCAAAGGAAATGATTGTCTTATTCTTATTAGTGGAAACTGAGTTAGCATTCCTGAAGGAGACAGGACAGTTCTGAAACCTCAGATCATCATAGGGAAGGTTTTAAAAATAATGGTAAAGGAAACGATTCCCAGGAGGCTTGAGATGAGGTAGAGGTGAGTCTTGTATTGCAGCCACTGCAGTCAGCTCCAGGAAGCTGCCAAGCAAAGGGGCTGAAAGCAAGAGCTCTCTGAGTATGATCACAGTTTTATTACCTCTGTGTGTGTATGTGTGTGTGTGTGTAATGCATGTGTATGCATGTGTGTGTCCATGCATGAGTGTGTGTGTGGTAACTGTGTGTGCATGTGTGTACACACACATTTGTGTGGCATTTTTGTGTGCATGTATATGGTATGTTTGTGTGCATGTGTGTGCATGTGTGTGCATGCATGTATGTGTGCATGTGTGTGCATGCATGTGTGTGATGTGTGCACACACATGTGTGTACGAATGTATATATGTGTGGTGTGTGTACATATGTTATATGTGTGTGGCATGTGTGTGGCATGTGTGTGCACATTGCATGTGCATGTGTATGTACATACATGTGTATGTGAGATGTGTGTGTGCATGCCTCTGTGTGAAGCTTTGTGCAAATAACGAATGCCTTGACAATCCAGTTTCCCCATCTGTAAAATGAATGTAGTAAGTACTATAGTAACAATTCTTACCTCACAGGATAAGGATGAAATATGATAATATCTGTGATGAATTTACAGAGTCCATGGAGACTATGGGCTATGATTGGTCAGTGTTTTCAAAGAAAAGAAAAGCCTGGTGCTAAATCATGAGCATTACCTGTGAGATACAGAAAACTTGGGGACGACTCAGAATGTGACAAACAGTAATAGAGATAGTCCAACAGGTGAGGGCACAGGAAGAGGGAAAATCTCACTGGATTTAAAGATTTAGAAGGGCTACAGATGTTAACCCCACTTCCTCCCAGGGCGGGAAGAGTCAGTATCAACATTCCAACTCCTCATGTTTCCAGTCTGTAGAGCTAATATACAAATCTCTACTGTCCTTAAGTATAAGATTACATACGCTAATTGCTGAGAGTGGGTGAACATGTGTTTGCTCCTTTCATTTCAGTATTTTTTTAAAGCAATTAGAGCTGTTCAATAATGCAGTGGGGCATTGATTATCTTCCCCAGCGTAAGTCTCTGGAAGGGTGCTGGGAGTGGAGGGCTGGGGGGGGGTGGTAGATGACAGAACAACAGGGCTCTGTAGTTTCAACTCAAACACTCCTGAGCAGAAGAGCTTCAAGGACAGTGTGATGGACAATGAGATGAGGATTTAAGTGAACTTGCCAGCATGCGGTGTTAAAGTGAAAGTGATTAGAAACGGAAGTAAACAGGGAAATGTGTCAGAATTACAAATCAGTGACAGCAGCAGCAGAACTGCAGTGTGGCTCATGCGGAACAGGAGGAAAGTGAGACCATGGTGCAGGGAAAAGCATGCCTGGTACCTGCTCCGCCCATAGCTTCTTGCATGGCTCAATTCCCAAACAACCAACAACAACAAAGATTAAAAAAAAATGTTTTCCTAGCTAAAGCAGGCTGCATTGAATTTTTAGAGTTTTGGGAACAAGGCCAGGAAACTGACTTTCCCAGTTTACTGGGAAAAACTCACTGGAGGGAAATTTCTTGCTGAAGTCAGCACATTTGTAAAAACTTCAGTCTAAACTACCTGGAAAATCCTTATGTATCATGTGCATGATTTACAATTATGAATGTATATATGTGTATATATATATGTGTGTGTTTCTATTTTTCTATCTATCTCTCTTTCTATCTACTGTCTGTACACACACACACACACACACACACACAACACTTCTCTTCATTTACTCTTATGTGCAGAATTTAAGTACTACAGGGCTAAAGTATGCTCCTTATAAAAATTCACAATTTACAATTAAAACAATTCACACATCCCTAACAACAAATGGAAAATGAATGGGGAATCGGAATGTATTTTTGCCAGCCTTTAGGGTTTATTCAAGTTGTGAAATCGTATTTGTCTTTTATAAATTACAAATAGACTGCTATATAGATTCAACAGTATAATAGGTAACCTACTTTAGCAATGTTAAGAGAAAAGATTCACTTATAAAAGATGGGTGATCAGTATTTTGCTGGGTAGGAAACCACGGCATGAAAGTGTTGTACACTTTAGTCCATGCGCTAGTATGATAGAGATGAACTTGGTCTCTAGCCTAAGATATTTACTCTCTGGAGGTTCCTAATAAGACTTTGTAAACCTAGACCTCGGAGGTGGGTTTCTTGGCACGTCTAGAGAAATTCCATAGATCAAGGTTGGGCTCTGGGTATGTTTGTGTAGTCCTGCCTTGATTGTTGTAAGCAATGTGTGAAGTCCCAGATCAATGTAGGTGGGACCTTTCCCTAAGCAGGTGGGCTAGGAGTGTATGAAGTAGGGGACATCAAGCAAGCCAATGTGCAAGCGTTCATTCAGCCATCCTGTTCTGCTCTGGACTGTGGATGGGATGTGGCCAGTTCCCTCCCTCTACTTGCTTTGATGGACAATAACCTGGAACTATGAACTGGAAGTAAACCCCTTTTTTCCCCTAAGTTGCTTAGGTCAGGTATTTTTGTTTTAGCCACTTGTAATGAAACCAATACCCTCCCTGGTACCTGTCAGAAAAAGCAGGTAGTAAGACTATGAGAGGCTGAAGGCAGGCAGAGATGCAGCCAGACGTTATCTTCTGGACATGACAGAACTGTTGCATCCAGGAATTCACTTGTGTATTTCCACAAGACCTATTAACATTTCACCATGGAAGGGGAAAGATCTGGAGAGGCCCCACACTTCTCTGGGAGACTGTTGAGAGTTAATGCTGATAGGGAGAAGGGAAGATACTTTTCTCGATGGTATATCCACTGATAGATGATTCATACTGCAGCAAATACTTAGGTATATGCCATCAAAGGCAACCCAGATGAAACTCAGTGGGCCACACATGCAAAAAGAAAAGAAAACAGGAGGGAAACTGGCAGGGAAGAAGAAGGTTGTAATGGAAAAAGGAAGAGGAGCGAAATTGATGAAAATTCACTGTATTCATGTACGAAAGCCTAAAAGTTGAAAAGAAAAAAGAACTATGTCACAGCCATTTAAAAAGCAGGGGAAAAAAAAGAATCCTTTCTCTCCAGAGCCTCCAATCTACATCTTGGGTTTGAAATCCCAAGAAGCCTGTGGTTTTCCTCTGGTATTCACCCGTCCAACCCTCTGGGGCTTTGCAGGATCTCTTCCCCCTGAAACACATCGGCCCTGACTTTCAGCATGCCCAGATCTCTGTGAGCCTTCCTTCTCTCTTCTCAAGGGTGCACATGCAGGGATCGTTGTTTTTAACCAGCTGCACCTAATGAAGTCATTCATTTCTCCTTGCTCTTGCCTTCCAGAATCTGATGTAGGTGTGAGCTGCTCAAACCTGGCTACCAAAGCCATCTATTTGTCTCTTTAGCACTGAACATTCGTGACACCTGACTCCTAAGTGGATGTTTGCTAAGTGGAAGCGAGTACATTTAAATACTAACAGTGCTGTCACACAGGAGAGCTAAGCTTTCTAACAGCCAAATGATAGCAGCCATGAGGGGAAGACACAGCTGGGAGGAAGCGACTGCTCCAGACTCCCACAGGGAACCAGAACAGACCAAGGAACAGATTTTTTTCCATCGAGAGCACCTGAATTTGAATGCTAATGTCATCTCTTCATTTCACTCTGGTCCTGTATGGAAAGAAATTCACCTGCAGAACCAGTTTTGATAGCTCTAGGTTGAAGAGAGAAAAACATTTGCATTTATAAAGCTAAGGGAAGATGAAGGTCATGTAAGAAGAAGGCCAATCCAAAGCCACTGCTGGCACATAGTAGGTGTCATGGTTATGTACAACTGTCAACCTGACAGTTGAGGGTTTGAGCTCTGGGCACATTTGTAGAGAATTAGTAGTTGAGTTAAGCCCAGAGAGTTGGTGGGGCAGACCCAGCCCATGGTGAGTGGGACTAGGCCCTGAACAAGTGAATAAAATACAGAGAATTGGTTCAGGAAGTTGACATCCTTGTGTACACTTGGTCAGACATGCTGGTCTGGCAAGTAAGGATCATCCCTCTCTCAGTTGTCATGGTGTGGCCAGTTCCCTAGGCCCTGGTGTTGGTGTGTGCTCTCCCATCAAGCTAGACTACAAACTGTAACTGGACTATCAGTAGGAAAATAAAGCCTTTTGATGGTCATTTATCAGCAATCATGCAGCCGAACTGCACCAGTAGATGACAATGGTATTTGTGAGTCTTCGAAATTCCTCCATTCTCAAGCTACTCCTGACTGCCACTTTAACACTGCATCTGAAAACCACCAAAAACAAGACTGTTTTCCAGCCAGCTGTTCCTGGTATTTCATCAGACTTCATATACCAACCCAGAAGACAGACACTGGGGGTCTGTCAACAGCAGCAGGCTATGCATCCAGAGGAAACAGTTCATAGTAATTTTGTCAGCAAAACGGTAACAATAAAGGCTCCAGCAACACTTCATCTCCCTGTCAGTCGTCTTGAAAGGGCAGATTACTTTTTCCTCAATCTTGGCACATCCAATTAAGGTAGACTTACAAGCCAGGCAGGTGTAAAATGCAAGCCAGCACTTGTTCACATTAGCAATTATCAATGGAAAAGTATGCGGATACAAAGTCCTGGCATCACTGTTGCCCTAGCAACCATTATCCTACAGAGGCAGGGCAGACACTAACAGGACAGTTTGACATCATTGCCCAGAAGAAAGATGGCTTCTCTCTCTCCCGTTGCTACAGCTACTGTCTATGTTTGTTGTTGTAAGTCCCAGAAGTGTGCCTCATTATCTAGTTCACATTTGGGAATATGGCCACGACTCAGAATGATAACTGCATGTCTTTGATGAGTGTATGTGGAATGCCTGTGACAAGCCAAGCACAAAGTACAAGATAAGCCATTGTTTGAGCTGGAAACATAAAGGAATTTTTGTTTCCTCCTTCTCTACTCCATCTATTCACTCAATACACATTATTGAGAGGATCTGAAGTGCCAAGCACTGTTAAGAAGCTGATAAAGAGATGAATAAAAACCATCTTTTGGCCTTGGGGAATTTTCAGCCATGCAAGTAAGCTAGGAGAACACAGGACCCTTAGGTACAAAGCAAATATGTCCATAAAAAAGCTTAAAAGCACTGTAAGGATAGTATATAGATCCAGATAAAAAGTCCCATAAATTCTAAAATGTAGAAAATAGAGTTATAAAAGATGCAAGTTATTATCTTTATACTTTTCAATATAAATTCATGCTTCTTATCCAAATACTCAACTATATATATATATACATATATGTATATATATATATACACACACACACACATACATACACACACATATATTCACAAGGAAAATTCCCATATATATTCACATACATATTTGGATAAAATATAGTAAATAGCACTTTGAAAAGAAAGAGAAAATGGAAATGAAGAAAAAAGGAAAAAGATAGCTCAAGAGAGGCTGGGGAAGAGCTAACATTTAGAAGGAGCAAACATTTACTAAGCCCCAGCCATACATCAGACACTGTATCTGATCTCATTTAATCACCAAGAAACTTAGGAAGACAATTCCCCTTCCTCTTCTTCATTTCTCTCCTGTTCCTCCACATCTTCCTCACCATCCTGCCTATCATTCTTATTTCCGCTTCAGAGATAATCAACAGAGAAGACTTTTGTCTTGAGAAAGCTGAGTCCCATGAGCCAGCAAGGCCTGTATTCAACCACACACCTGACCTCAGAGCACGTGCTCCTGTTACCTTGTCATGAAGGATCGAGAAGCACAGACAGAAATGTACCAGAGGTGTGGAACTGGGGAGGAAACGATGACAAGCAGTGGCACTCGCAGGTGCCTGACTCACCCGTCAGACCTTGACCGTAGTACAGCAAGTACACTAGAGTGTGACGACAAACCAGCCTTGACCTTCAACATTCCCTTCTCCTCCTGGAATCTGCTTTCTCTCTTCTCACACTAGGAAGACAAACTGTTTATCATGTCTGCTTATCATGTCTGTTTATCATGTCTGTTTAGGATGGCATGTTGGGAGTCATGAGGACCAGCGCTGATACAAAGGATTCTGTTGGAAGGAGAGGTTCAGGACTGGGACATGGCTCAGTAATGCAAACCTTTGCCTCACAAACAAAAAGACCTGAGTTTGGATCCCCAGATCCCATGTAGAAGAATGCCTGGGGGATATGGTGGCAAACTCCAATTCCAGCCCTAGAAAGCAGAACCTAGGACACACCGGAGCAAGCAATAAATTGGAAGAGCAATCCAGGATGATTTCTGATGTGACCCTTGGGCCTCCAAAGGCACCGCATACTAAAATTCCCTCTTGTACACATGCCCACACACACGTACACCCAGTCACATGCAATGCAAAATGCAGACATGAAAAAACAAGGCATTGGGTTCATAGAAAAGCTATTAAGGTGTGTTTGCTCTATTAAACAAATTGGAAGGTAATCCATGGAGAAACAAAATTTAGGATGAATTTCTCTATAGAACATGGATGTGGAGAGGCCTAAGCCAACAGAACAGGTCCTGGGAAGGAGGGCAGAGGGAAGATGCTGGTAGTATGATACATAATTACGTAGGAAAGGTCACAGACTGTGGACTTCTGAAATACATGGCATCTAAGGGGTAACAGCTGTCTTCTGGGAATGCTAACATTTTTGATTAAACACTAGTTCTGATATTTCAGACCCTCTGATCACCATGGACCTCTGCTTACTTGTCTTTTCTTAAATGGCGCTAATGCTTCATACAAGCCCTTATTGACCATTTGCTGTTACCACAGCAAATTCTTCAAGAATTTTTGGACATGAATTCACTGAGTCCTGCTGCCTAAATTTCTGAGCTAATGACTTTCAGTTCTACCTTTTGCATCGGGTAAAAGCCTGGTCAGGTATTTGTAAGAGCCAGGGAGAGGTTGTTTGATTCTAGAACCTGTCCTAAGGTTGAGGAAGTTGGGTCAATGTATAAAGTGCCCATGATGCAATTATGAGGACAAGAGATTGATCCTCAAACTCAGCTAAATGCCAGGCAAAGCATGGGGTCACCTGTAATCTCAACCTTTGGAAGGCAGAGACAGGACTAGCTGACTAGCTAAACTGGCCAGAAATGCTAAGTCCTGGGGTTAGAGAGAAACAGTTTCTCAAAAAATAGAGAGCAATCAAGGAGGAAACCAATGTCAACTATGGGCCTCAAGACAAATGTCCACATATGTGCATGCGAGCTTATATTCATGTACACCCACACGCATATAAATATACACAACAAAAGACATGGCACACAAAGACACAGAAACTAAAAAAGAATAAAATACATTCTTTCTGGTGCTAGAGTGATGGCTCAGTAGTCAAGTCTCTGCTTCAGAAGCAGAAGGTTCTGAGTTTAGATGCCAAATCTCAAGTCAAAAATGTCAGGCAGAAATGATGGTGATCTGTACTTTAGCCTTGGAAAGCTGTACCTGGGAAACTCCAGAACAGAGCAAAAGGAAATAGAAGCAATCCAGGGTGATTCCCAAAGTCACCCTTGGGCTGACATGAGCACATGTAGTGCCCTCTCTCACACACACACACAAACACACACACACATACACACACACACATGTACACACACAGGTATACATGCACATGCATGTATGCACACAAATATGCTTTTTTTTTTACTATACTCATCATTAATCCTTCAGATAATGAATGTAGACACAAAGGTCATTGTATCAAGTAAATAACTAGCACTCAGTCAATGATTTTGCATCTGAGGTAGAAATGATGAAGACTCAGTGGTTTATATTCCTCTCCCCATGTAACTGACTCAAAACTCACGTGGTTGACAGCAGGGCGAACTTAACAAGAAATGAAAGCCATCACTCAGAGGAGAGGCGCTGGACACTTGTTCTAAAGCCGCTGCCTTTGTCCTAGTCAGCCCTAGCTAAAATCAGAATCAGAAGGCATTATTCTTTTGTATGTTTGTGGTGGAGCAAATCATTATTGTTTGGAAGTTTGAGTGGCCATTTGATACTTATGATAAGGAACTTAGGGGTGGGCCATGGGTAGATAGACAAGAGGGTTAGACAGAGGCAACCCAAACAAGAAGAGCTGAACACAACAGCTCTATAGTCCCCACCATGCTATTGAAGAATTCCAGTTCTTCGTAAAACTTCTGGCATCAAAACATTCTATTTCAAGAAGACTTCACCAGCTATTCTTGAAATGGGGAAGGTTTGTGTTTGTTTTTCCTAGAGATCTGAAGGTGAGTCCCCTCTCCACCTCTCTGCTGGACCGTGAACATGGTTCCTCTCTGAGCATTCCATGTCATGGGGACATTCATTTCTTCCTTATTGGAGTTCTGTGACTGGTAAACGATGTGTGGTTCATGCTGCTCTCCTGGACATGAGGTCTGCATGGTCAAAATTTCAGTATTTGTGCCCTGGATTTTTGTTTAGCTTCTGTGATTCTTGCTCGTAAAAACAATGATGCTGAGCTTCTGAAAGAGGTGATGACCTCTCTCCCACCCTGCTGCCTTTTGTGATATGATCCACTCATCATTTTACAATGTAATTTCATTTTTAACGCATGATATTGCCAGCACTTGAGACTCAGTTGAAGTCATTCAATCAGAAAAAGGTCATGTTAACACATAAATATTGAAAAGAATGATAATTAGACAGGAAAAACAGCAAAACACATTACAAAAAAGCAAGGAATAATTTTTAAATACTAACAGCCCAATTTAGTAATGTTTGCTCTGTAGCTAATGATTTTATTTCAAGCCACCCTTTAGAAGTGAAAGAAAAGAATATGATTTACTTAAAACCATTCTAGCAAATTTCCACATAAACGCACTTGATCACACATGCACACATATACAAGTGAATGACTTCACTGTTTTGGGACTTGATATACTAATGATTGTTACTCAATCCATAATGGTGTGTATGGCAAATATCTAGCAAAGAGAAAAAGGAAAAACTCCAGCATCAATGGTCCAATAATGGGAACCAAGCCATCATAGGCATAACCATTGTGTAGTAGGTCACACAGCACAGTAGTTAAGGAACCCGATCTAGATGGGGTCTAGGCATCAGCTTTGGAGTTGACACACTAGGCTTTGAGTTTATTAACTGATGGCTGGTCAAGGGACTAAACCCTCTTGTCTCTGTTTCCCTGTTTATATAAAGTGGGAACAAAACTAACATGTACTACAGAATGGAGCCAGTAAATAAGACCACAAGAGCAGCACATGACAGATTAAAATTAATTTATAATATTATTCCTGAATGGCTGAGAATGTAATGATGCTTGCACCAAGCTTGATCATAGGACTTTGATCATGGTGAAAGGAGAGAACCCAAGGTAGAAAAATGTACACTGTTGAATTACTGCTAAGCAGAAGTTCAGTTGGAAAATACTGAAATTCCAAAGGTGGTCAAGTAAGCATATTTCAGAGACACTATCACACCCCTGTGGCCTGCACCTGGTACTGATAACGCCAAGATCACGGACCCTCTGCAGTCAGCCTTCCAGCTTGATGCTTACTGACATTTCTTCTGAAAAGTCCTGCTTCACTTGTTCCACTTGTGTCCTGCTTTAGTATAAAATGGAAGCACAAGCTAAACTCCAGGCTGGAGTCCTTGGACAGTGATCTCTGTTCCAGATCATGGATGAGGGAAACGCCTCTCTTCCATCCTAACTGGTGTCTGAGAAATTATTCCAGAGCAATTCCCATGGCAAACTGACTCCTGCAAGTTGTTCTCTGACATCCATATATATATACTGTGTCAGACACAGGAATACACACACACACACACACACACACACACACACACACACACACGAACATACACATACATATACACATATACAAATAAATAAAAATGATGGACAAAATATTTATTCCTCTGTTCCTATTCTATATCCTCTCTAAAGAGCCCAAAATATTTATTTCAATATGCACACTGATCTGTGAAGAGTTTGTGCCTAATGAAAAATGTTCACATTATTTCTAGGTTGAGTGCTGAGTGCTCTTCCAATCTATGGGTATAATAACAGGTATTTACAGAGCAGTTTGGTGTACTGTCTATCTACTTATAGCTTCATCATTTTAATTAATACCTAATTTGGGAAATATTTCCATTTTTATATTCTGAGTTGGTCTTTGCCAAGACAAGACGAGTAAATGAATGAAGATGTAAATGCCAATGAAGCAAATAAACCAGTGAGGTACAGGATACATACCATGGCAGGTCTGACCTGATCTGAAACCTCTCAGCTGTTATAATCACAGTGTTTCTTCAGTTTCTGGACAGGGGAGTGTGACTGGTAATAAGCATTCCCTCCCATATGAAAAGAGAATCAAAAATTGGGAAGCATATAAAATGTGAATACAAGGAAACTATTTGAAGGGGGCGAGCAATAGGCAGAACACAACAGTGGTCCTTGAGAGATGCTCATCTACCCCCATGAAGCATGTATTTGCCCAGGTTCTCTGCACAGGGCACCTTCTGTATCACAGCAAAGCACAGAGGAGAATAAAAGAGAGTGCTGTGAAGGGCAAAGATCAGACTTAAGACTGTCATAAGGATGGTATTTAATTTATTTATTGTGTGAGTGTGTGTGTGCATGGGGAGGGGTGTATCAGAATGCCCTGTGTCAAGGGTGACTTCAGGAATCATCCTGGATTGCTTCTCCCTCCTTTTTGTTTCACTGTGGGATTTCCCAGGCTCCACCCATCAAGGACAGAAGTGTAGGCTGCCATCCTTTCAGCATTTTTATGTGGGACCTGGGATCCGAATTCAGGACCTTCTGCTTTCAAGGACTGGAGCCATCTCTTCAGTCCTATGGATGAAGAGTTCTAGAAGAAAAAAGAGCTCATGGCTGGATCACAGCAATGTGAAGGTCCCAATGAAGTGTTAGTGCTGCATGCTTGAGAGGTAAGCCACAGTGCTGCATGCTTTAGAGGTAAGCTATAGTGCTGCATGCTTTAGAGGTAAGCCACAGTGCTGCATGCTTTAGAGGTAAGCTATAGTGCTGCATGATTTAGAGGTAAGCTATAGTGCTGCATGATTTAGAGGTAAGCCATAGTGCTGCATGTTTTACAAATAAGCCATAGTGCTGCATGCTTCATAGGTAAGCTATAGTGTTGGATGCTTTACAGGTAAGCCATTATAAACTAGCCATGTGAACCTGACAACAGCAAAAGTGCTAGGCATGACTCATGGGTCAGGAGAGTTTTTTCCATGTACTGTAAGGTCCTGGTGAGCCTCAGTGAGACCTCCAATGTAGGAAAAAAGACAAAAAGAAAAAAAAGAGAATAGTCAACAAAATACCAAACATGCTAAAATTCTGTTCCCTGTAAATATTAGTAAATTACTAATAAATAAGACTGTTAAAGAAAAATAATGTCTAATAAATGTTAATAAGGGGTGGGGAAATGACTCATTAGGTATAGTTTTTGCCTCATAAGCATAAGGACCTAAGTGTGAATTCCCAGAATGTACACAGGTCTTCTAATCCTTGGGCTCTTATGGCAAGATAGGATACGAAGCAAGAGAATCCCCCAAAGTGCAAGGGGCAGCCTGGCCTATGCAGTGGCAGAAACCAAATCATACAACAAAGCAAAACAAAAAGAACCTCTGCCTCCAAGGTGGTAGAAAGTGAGGACTGACATCCGTGATTGACCTGTGACCTTCTCAAGCACACTGTAGCATACGTGTGCCCAGATTCATCCATGGCATATGTGTGCCCATAGTCACACATACAAGCATGCATATCCAACGATAGCAATGTGCGTGGCCTAATGTATTCGTAGGTGGCAGTGTCAATTGCAACGTCGAACGCTTGGACATGCTGTTGCCATTCATGCTCAGTGGCGGGCACAGAAAGCAGAGAGTGTTTCTGCTTGGAACTTCCCAAGTCACCCTTTTCACTGGAGTTAACCCATCACTCACACCACCTCACTGAAGAGGCCACACATTCCTAAGGAATTTCTTATCTTCTGTGGGGTAAGCACTTTAACCAGTAGGCCCTCTCCCCCACCTAGCATTTTATATATTTAAATATTTTTCTTACTTTTAAAGTATTTGGAGTACTTATCCCTGCTTCCCTCTATCCCCCCTCCCTCCCATCCTCTCCCTTCCCTTCATCAATATCTCCTATTCCCTCCCACCCTCCTGCCTGTATGCTTCTGTGGACCCCAGAGTTAGCTCTGACTTGTCTACTCTTGTAGGAGTTCAGGCCTCTGTGGCATATCAAGTTGCCTTTCTTTGGGCCACCCCACTACTGGAGACATTTCCCTTCAGCCTAGAAGTCTTCTACAACCTTAATACCCTAACAGGATGCAGTCTAGGGCAATAAGAAGAGCAGTGAAGTGGACAGCAATGGCCAAACCACAATGTAGAGTACCAGCGACTCAGCAAGGCTCACCTAGAATCAGGCCAACCTAATCTCTCCCCATTTTAATGCTTTGGGAACCTTGCAGAAGGGAGCCAGTTAGACTGTAAGAACCTAAAGATGGGAAGGATCACCACTGGATAAGACATTCCACTCAAGGCAGGACTCTGCACCTAGGAACTCACTACAGGGAGACTTGTCCTTCCCAGACCTGCGTAATGACTGACATATCAACATGCCCCCATAGACTACCTAGGGACACAAGAAGGAACATTTCACATCTTTTAAGAGACATCATGTACATCATCCCTCATCTCACGGATCTTCTATCACAGTAGTAGATAAATGAGAGCAGGTTTCCATGTCCTGAAGACAATAGAGGCTCAGAGATGTCATGTCTGAAGTCCAATCTCACGTAACCAGTCAGTGGCCAAAATAGAACATGGACCCTGATAAGCCATAGTCTTATGAACATAATAAAAAAGATACTGGGAAGGTATTTAGTTGGGAAGTCTTTTCCACAGTCCATCAATGGTAACACGTGACCAAGGATGATTCTGATTCTTTAGTGGTAATTTGGTTATTACTAAGGGAAGGAACTTTCCATTAATTTAAACAACTAACATGTACCAACAAATAGAGACCTAAGTCTCAGCCAGATTAGAAGTTCTTTTCTTTCCTTTGTCCTTTTACTTTCAAATGAATCAGAACACAGTAGTAAACTGGGTTGCTTAACAACTGAAATGAAATACAAACACATGTGAAACCCTAAAGAAAATTAAAATTCAATCTAAACCCATCTCTTTATTTCAGTGTGCTCATTAGTCAACAAGAAATGAATGAAACTGTAACAAGGTAGCAAGAGTCACTAACAAAATAACATATCAATCATTTTTAATTAGCATACTTTTTGTAATCTGAAATAGTTTCCTTTACATTTCAAAGGAGTCTTTTCAGCTGCTTTTTAATTTTTTGTTTTGAATTCCAGAAGATAAGGATCCTAATTACAGTTTGTTTTTTAGCTGGGGGATTATTTTCCCCCTGTTATAAGAGTGAGGGCAATGAGGAAGGGAGGGGCTTATTTCTGACCCAGGTAGAAAGGCAGCAGTGTAGAAAGCTAGAGTCCTTGGCTCCACTTCTGGGCTTATCTTTCTGGAAGATTTGGGTTCATCTACACAATCTCTCTTCATCTCTCATCCCCACCTTCTTTTTTTCTAACTGTATTTTCCAAACAAAGGCTACAGAGTCAGATGGCTTGGGGTCAAATTCTTACCAGCTGTGCAACTGGCAAATTTCGTAGGCTTGTGCTAAATCAGATGTTCCTTCCTTCCTTCCACACTTTCTTGAGGCTTTCTGTTTGCAAAGATCTCAGGTGAAATGCAGGACAAGGAAGCGGCCTTCACTCTGTGGTGGCCTTAGAACTAAACATTCTGAAGAGATATGAAAGTCCCTCAAAAAAGACCCTCTAGAGAACTTCTAGTATATAGGCACTTTCTCAATCATACCTACAGGAATTCAATTTCACAATCACTGTTTACATTGGGGGAAAAACAGAAATCAAGAGACGCTTAAAGAAAACAAGGTTATTGTTGTTACTGCCAATATCAATTTTGGGTATTTTTAGTAGCTGATTATGAGCACGGTCACCTTGGGGCTTTGCTCTGTGTTCTGCTTTGGCTCAAATTTAGTGACGTTTCCTTTTTCCAATATTTCTACTCCAGCAGAGTAAATCATAGAAAAGCCTGTGAGAGACAAGGCTCCTATGCTTGGTTTCTCCCTGGATATAATCCCTTAGTTCACTCCTCTCCTTCTCTGCTCATTACCTCCAAGCTTGGGGTGGGAGCAGCGGGGGAGCATTGAAAGAGGTGCTGGCCCACCCCAGAAATTGTTTTAGTCAGTCTGGAGCAACGACTAAGGATTCATATTTCATCTTCCAAGTGACATGATATTGTTGGTCCTGGAATCTCACTTTGAGAGCCATTTACCAATGAGATTTGTAGAATTCAGGGAACAAATCAAATTATGTAGCTTCTTGCAGGGTACTTAAACTCTCTGACTTGATTTCCTATCGATAAGAGGGAGAAGAGCAATACTTTCTTACATAGAAAGTTGTAGCCATTAAGGGCAATAATTCCAGTAAAATATCTTTGCAAATCCTAAAGGTTAGAAGTTATTAGTCTTAACTCTCCACTGCCCCACTTTAATTAGGAAATCTAAGACAGAAGAAAATTCAATTATAAGTGAAGTAAGTGATAGTTGAGAGAACTAGGCAATGAGCACTGGAACTAGATTCCAATTTTCTGACTATAAATTCAGTGTTTTTTTTTCCCACAAGGCCGTGTAGATCCATCTAGACTGAATATATACACACAGATTGAATAGGTAGCCTGTGTGAGGAGAGAGAACTCTGTTATGACTCCACCACTGTTTATTTACTCTCTATGCCTTGTCCACTGGCATAGATTTCCAGGGTTTTTTTTTTTTTTTTTCTTTCACTAGCCAGTGTTCCCTACAGAGCCTCAAAAGGCAGATAATCAACGATATCAACTCTTAAGTGTTTGCCATGTGTTTGAAGAATCTTGAGAAATTCAAAATGTGATGTTCCTAGCCTTTCCCAGTAAGCTACTTTCTTTTAAATAGTTTTTAAATTATCATTGCATATTATTATTATTGGATGTCTGCACATTTACACATGCACACACATGACACAGAACACAAAGACGACTTCTGAAATCAGTTCCCTCCTTCCACCTTCACATGAGTTCCAGAGATAGAATTCAGGTTGTCAGGCTTATGCACTTTGCATCTTTAGCTGCGGCTCCTCTTACTAGCCCTACCTGCTTCCAAATATCTCAAGCCAGATAACGTCTTTTATATTTTTAATGTATGTATGTATGTATGAGGTCTGTGTATGTGTGCTTGTGTGTGAGTTTACAGGGAGGTGTATGCATATGCAGGTGGATGTTGAGTGCACTTGAGTGTGTGTATGTGCATGACGTATGTGTGTGTGTGGTGTATACGTGTGTGCAAGCATGCGGTGGAAGACCAAGACTGACATCAGAAATCACTCTAGATTGCTTTTTCACCTTGTTTGCCCTGGGGTTTTCTAGCTTCCCTTTTAGACCTGGAATTGCATTTTGTGCATTTTTATCCAGACCTGGGATTCAAACTCAGGCCCTTTTGTTTGTAACCTAGAGGCTTTAGCCACTGAGCCATTTCCAGCCCCAGCCAGATAATTTCTATCCCTATATTCCTCTCATCTGTCTACTCAGCTTGTATCTCCAATGACCATTTCTCCTTCAAACTATTGCAACAATATGCCAAATGGGGGTCTGTGCTTCTGCATATTGTCCTTGAAGCAACCAGGGTTATCTCATGAAAAGGTGTGCTGAGTTACAATTAAACAGGGTCAAAATTCAAAAGGTTCTCAAGTCTCTCCTATTTTAGAGCTAGTCCCTTAGAGCCTGTACATATGAATTCACAGTTAGAGGCATTTGCTGGTTCCCCCTTTGGGGAGTTTCTACTTTATTCCTCTTTCTGGTTGTATATATGTGGCACTGAAGTTATTATCAGCAGCACCAGACTTCTACAGTGTGCCGGGAAAAACTGACCTATTTCTTATGCAGGTCTGTGGAAATCCCAAACATAAGATGAATTCTTTAACACCAGAGAACATCAAGTTTTCCTCCTTCTGTTACTTATTGCATGCTGAGCTCCAAGGTAGGCTGTCCTAATCAAAATGTCCAGCTTTGTGCTCAACAGCCTCCACTTATTGTCCTTTCTTGTCAATGTTGATATCAAGGCAAAAAACAGCCCTTTGGTCATCTTTCAAAAAGAGTACATATACTGGATATAGGTTCTCTGTTTCTCTTTTCTTCTCTGGGGAGAAACATAGAGCTAGAACTTTCCTCTTAATTATTCCATACTAAAGAGGAGAAAAGGATTGTGGTAAATGACTGCTCTAAATTTTCCAATAGATTTGATGGGGCTCGCTTGGCTCATCTATGAGTCTTCTATTTTTTCTGGATTTGTCCTATGGGTATTAGTCCATGTAATGTTGCTGTAGTGTTCTCAAGGAAGCAAGAGGATCTGGGATTTTCTCTTTCTCCATGTAGTTGCTATATGGAATTGAGAAATGTTTCAATATATTAATATAGTTTGTATGTTCATACTTCTGCAAGCTGCTTATTAATTTATATACCAGCTATTTTTCATTCATTTTTAATTGATTTCAGGGTTTTTAGAAAGATTTTTTTAATAGACTGAATGCTCCCCCTCTTTCATGAGGGTTATGTAAGAATGAAATCTTGTAAATCGGTGTCTCCTGAGTACTAATTCTTGGAAACAAGGGTGGTGGTGGTGAGAAAACACATCAGCCAGCATTTCCAGCCTAATGTTAATCAAGGAGGACTTTCACTGACAGTGGAGACTGATATAGCAAGAGTTTATCTGTGTTTAAAAAGTTTCTCTGATTTTCTTACAGTATGTATAATTGGAACCTCATATCTCTGTATGGGTGCAGACTGTACTTCTGTTAAGTTTACTATAAAGATGTTTCAGAATGATGAATTAGCCACAGTACATATGGAAATTGATATAGAAAGGTTATTAAAGATTTGTTCTGAGACAAGCAAGAACATCGTCCCTGTATTTCTGTATTGACAAAAGCAATAGGAGCTATTTTCATGAATTTATAGGGTCAATGAATGCAGTTTTCATCTGTAGCTTTTCATGACCTGAAACAATTATCATCCTGTACAATTATTGGCATATAGGAAGCCCTCCAGAAATGTCAGCTGAATTAATAAGGAAGGCACTAAAATTATGTCACTCAGTCAGCTATCCACTGTCTTTCATTATCTATCCGTTCTTTCAATCAAGTGCTAGTTTCTGAAAGTCTCACTTACATACACAACATCCTGTTGGTTTTTTTCATGGAAAGCAAAATCTTGAAGGCATGTAAGCAGCCTTGTAATTAACTGCAAGGCCTGCCTCCAATTAATGAAAGAACATAAGATATGTGTCAAACAAAGAGTCACACAAAACAGAAATAAGTGTCATTATAAAGGTTGACTAAAGAGCTGTGGATTCCAGAGCATCAGCTTGCTGCTCGTGGGCATATCTGGCAAAGTTTCCATAGGAGGGGTAAGCAAATAACATTGAACAATGAGGAATTCAGACAGAGATAGAGGCTCAAGAGTTTTTCTAGGCTGAGGAGTGAACATTAGCAGGAGACCCAGGTAACAAGGTGATAGTGTGGTCAATGTAAAGACAGACATGTCTGATTCAAAATGATAGAGTAAATACTAGTATCAGGAGGCTTAAGATATGATAGTATACCAGTAAGATACATGCAAATAGATATATTGGTAAAGTCGCTGTTTATAATGGTTTAGAGAAGAGACAAACAGGTGTTAGGAGCACCGGAGAACTGTCGATCTCTTTTCCAAACCTTTGAAAGATAAATTCCTACAGTCATCCATAGTTCCATCCAAATATCAGATCAACAAGGATGCTAGTAGTTTCTGAGGGAGTAGGAGGAGTTTGACTCTGATTTTTCATGTTTAAGAAATGTTTAGTCCTAAGGACTTCAGAAGAGACTTTCAGTAGCTCTGGATGGAGCTACTTCTCCATCTCCTGTTAAGAAAAGATTGTGTTAACAAGATCATTGAGATGGATACATGACTCAGGATGGCCATAGAGCTGGTATCCAGAGCAGGCAGGGGAAACCATCTCTCTCACCCTACTTTTTGTAAGAAGGTAGCTGCCGAGTTCCTCAGCTGGCTTCCTTCTTTTTTTTTAATTATTATTATTATTATTATTATTTATTCAACTGTGTGCATGTGCGTGTGAATGTGCGCGCGCGTGTGGTGTGTGTGTGTGTGTGTGTGTGTGTGTGTGTGTGTGTGTGTGCGTGTAGAACCACGGACGAATTAGCGAACCACCATGGACGCCTCCACCTCCTTCTGCCCCGGGATTCACAGGCTCCGCCCTACCAGGACCAGAAGCGCAGGCCGCCCCCCCCCCCCCCCCGCTTCCGCCTGGCGTCTATACGTGGGATCTGGGATCCGAACTCACGACCTTCCGCCTGCAAGGCGGAGGCTTAACCCCTGAGCCACCTCTCCAGCCCAGATGGCTTCCTTCTTGCATTTTGTGGTGTCTGGGTTCTCTGAACTTCAGTCTCATTCCTGTGAATCTTTTTGCTTCCTCAATGTGATTTAATTTGAGTTGGTGTTATTGTCAACTGAACCAATCCCTTCTGAGGGACATTGAGCAGATGAATCCAGACCTTTGCCATCCATGAGACTTGTAACTGTTCTTTCTCTGCTTGCAGTATTTGCTTCTTCTCATCTTTCCTTCTCCCACATCAAGTCTGGATACAAAGGTTGCTCTTTTAGTGAGGTCTCCCCGGCCCATCCAGTCTAAATCACTCTTATTTCTTTGTCTATATTTAGCACACCAACAAGATGCTCTTGCTGAGCATCTCTCAGTTCAACCAAAGTGCAGGTCTGGAATTTTAACTGTGTTGTATACATCCCCAATGCTTAAAAGAGATAAAAACAAACAGATACTGTAGATTAATAAATGTTTACTAAATCTTTGGCAAAGTTGCCTTCATGAATATGATATGTTTTGTTTAAGTGCCCTTCTTATAAAGATGGCCTCCTTAATGACAGACAGCCCTGGTTTGTCTTTGCCACACTGATCTCCATTACCTAGAGTGGCACTTGGAGTCTGGGAATTGTAGAAGTACACCTTCCATTTCAGACACAGAAATTCAAAATCTCTCCTATATCCTAAGCACAGTCATGCTTCTCTTTTAGTCATGACTCTGTCCTAACTTTATGAATATGGCAAGTGGTGCAGCTGCTAATGTTTCCCTTTTGGGTCTGGCAACTGGACAGCTCAGAGAAAAACAGGTCACCTATTCATAGCATCACACTTGACTGGCTTCCTTTTTCTGTCTGTCTTCTTCTTATTTCTTCTCTTAAATGATATAATGATGTCCTTGTAAAGCACCTTGAATCCTTCTAGGAACAAAGTAGAGGATAAGTGAATTAATTCATAGATTCATTTAATTCTCTTGATCACCCAATGTGGTAGGTATTAGTTTTCTCATTACCTGGAGTAGAAACTGAACCTCAAAGACACTGAACAATTTTTCCAAGGTCATGCCACCAGCAAGTGTCACTGTTTGGATCAAGAGTCAAGTTTGACTGTCCAGTGTGAATACACTTCTGATCTGCTTATGATCTGTGCAGACTGTTGTGTGGTACTGGGCAAGGCAGCAGAGGTCTGGGAGTCAGTGTAGGCTTTTCTGTTTTTAAGTCAGTGACCTTCAGATATCACGTGTTTACTCTGCCCCGGGATTAACAGGCTCTGCCCTACCAGGACCAGAAACGCAGGCCGCCCCCACTTCCGCCCAGCGTCTATATGTGGGGTCTAGGATCCGAACTCAGGACCTTCCACCTGCAAGGCAGAGGCTTAACCCCTGAGCCACCTCTCCAGCCTGGTCCTGGCATATTTAGAGGTGGAGGCTTGCTGGAGGAAGGCAGTCACAGGGGGTGGGCCTTGAGGTGGATTAGTCCCATTTTACCTCCAGAAGTCTGTTTTTGTAACAGGAACGCTGAGCAGCTCTGAGCCTTCAAGCTGTTTGTAGTGATCTAGGCCTCCTGCAGTTTCTGCCAGCCAGACATGTCGTGTCTGCCATGAAAGGCTGTATTTCCCTTCTGGATCAGAAAGCTGAATTAATCTCCCTTAAGTTGCTTAACTATGGGTGATCTCTCACAGCAACAGATAAAAGTAACCAGTACAGAAATTGGTACTTAGTAGTGGGGTATTGCTGTGAGATTAAGAGCATGTGGTACCACAGCATGAAGTGTTTTGAAGTTTAGAGAAATTGGTACCAGAGAAGTAAGATGTCCCTGTGTGAGACAAAGAGAATCTGATACCAAAAAGTGAAGTTGTTTGTGAAGCTGAGAGAAGTTGGTACCCAGCAGTATGGGCAATGGTGTAATGTGGCTAATGTGCCTTTGGAACTCTTTGTTGGGAGAAATATGGAGAACTTTGGGAATTTGTTCTGGGAAAGTCTTTGCCTATTGGTGATCAGGCCAAATGTGCCTTTCTTGTGAGAGCTCATAAGAGAACAATGCTGTGAGATACTCAGGTAGTGGAAGACCAACTTGTGATGGTCTAGAGGAGAAGGGAGATTGTGTTTGGAACTGGACGAGTGGCAAATAGAGCCATGTATTGATGAAGAGTTTAGTGAAGTTCTGCTCTCATCCTGAAAGCTTGTCTGAAGCTAAACTCAAGTGCTTTGTGGAGGAAATTTCAAGGCAAGGTAGTCTAGACAATGTGATATGGTTACTTTTTATTGCTCTTCAGAGTTATAACAAAAAGCAAGGAATCAGGAAGAAAGAAACAAAACCTGTGAGATCTGCTGATGAAAAATGCAATGGCAAGCTTAGAGTTAAGCCAGGAAGGTAGAGAATACAATGTTGCCGCTATAAAGAGTAGCTTCTTTGTAAATGAAAGCATAAGGATCTGTTTCTATCCTAAAGCAGCTGTCCACATGGTACCGGTTTTAGAGGATCAAAGATGCAAGAGGGAGGAGGTTATGGATCTTTCCTCCAAGGTTGCAGAAAATGGCAGAATCCAGGCAGCATGTGGCAGAAAACCTGCAGTTTAGAGGCTCAAGAAGGGTGTTTGTAATATGGAGTTAAAGCCTGGTTTGCCATTGAGAGGTGAAGATGTTAGATACTCTAGAAAAAAACAAAGGGACATCTGTCAAGGAGAGCTATTTACCCTGAGAGGAGTCAGCCCAAGAAAGTCATGTGTTCTATGAGCAGCTGCATTGGAGGGTGGAACCCAAGCCCTTTGGAACTGAGATGATTTCAGCAAAATGTTCACCTGTTGGACTTGGAGATACAGGATATAGAGTATGTCCTGCTGGTTTTTGGTCTTGTTATGGACCAATCTTTCCTGGATATGCCCACATTTCTTCCTTTTGGAATGGGAATATTTATTCCATGCCACTATATGTTGGAAGCATGTAACTTGTCTTTTGATTTTACAGGAGGCTTTGTACTTTGTACTTTTGGACTGTGTTGAGACTACTGATGTAGTGTGAAGACTTTTATAATTGGACTGAGTATGGTTTGCATAATGGGATGGCAATTAGCCTCATGGTTTCAAATGTGTCTCCCACAGTCTCATGTGTTTGGGGAAGTCAACACACCTTTGAGAGGTGGAGCCTTGCTAGAGGAAAGCAGTCACAGGAGGTGGGCCTTGACTGGATTAGTTCCATTCTACTGCCAGGAGAAATCTGTTTTTATAGCAGCAGTCTAGCAGCTCTGATCCTTTAAGCTGTTTGCACTGACCTAGGCCTCCTGCAGTTTCTGCCAAACAGCCATGCCTTATCTGCCATAAATGACTGTATCTCCCCTCTGGAACCAAAAGACTGATCTCCCTTTCTCTCATAAGTTGCTTGACTATGGGTGTTCTCTCACAGCAACAGTTAAGAGTAATTAGTAAACCTGCAAACCCAGCATTGGAACACAGAAAATGGAAAATTCCAGAGCAAAGCCTTAAGGTGTTAAAGCTATCCAAGATGGTTCCCGTTGTCACCCTTGTTCCTCCACAGACACACATACTCATATGTCCTCTTCACACACACACACACACACACACACACACACACACACACACACACACACACACACACACACACACACACACACACACACACACACACATAGACACACACACCACAAGACAGTGATACTTCAAGGAATGGCCCAGTGCACAGAGGAGCCAACTTTTTGAGACATTTGTTTATAATTTATAAATTAAGTTCTTTTTCAGATCCTCTTGACCAGTTTCTGGCAGAAGAAAAGATTCCTCTGTTAGCTTAGTTCAAGATGGTGACCCAAATATTCTTCCTCAAAACATGACATTCCCTGACAGAACTTATATGAGATTGGGGCCAAAGGCTAGATCACCTACTTCATTTATTCACATATTCATTAGTTCACGCAACCAACAGATATTGATTGAGGGGCTTCTTGAGACTAATGTCTATATGTGACATATGTGATATACGTTTACTTTCAAGAGAAGCTCAGAGAAACAAGGTCAGGCAAAAAATAAATTCTGTTGGCATGATGAAGGGGGCAGAGAGAGTCTTGGGAGAATGAAGAAAAGAATCAGTTGGAAATGAGCAATCTGAGACATTTTTGGTCACTACAGAACCTCTATAGTTAGACTTGTTCTGACTCTCAGACTCCAGAGAACATTCATGGTCCATGGGTGTGGTCTTTCCATGTTAAGCATGACCTTGACTGTTGGGCTACAGCCTTTCCAAGGACTCTGCCATGGGTTGTACTCTCAGAAGCCAGCCTGGTCATCCACCTACCCTTCGTGTCGGATTACAGTGTTGGTTCTAGCTGACCTGCCATTCCTTTATTAGCAATGGTCAAGCCTTCTGATGTTTAATTTTCTCTCTGGAATCTGGGGGAATATCTTCATAGACTCATGACTGCTTCCATTGTTCATATTAACAGCAAATAAGAAATCTAGAAATTAACCCATCCCATGGAGGCACCAGATAGACCCACTCTGTGCTGGTCTGGATGTTAAATCTGAGCTTTATTCAAGTCCAATTCTTATTTTTGCTAGGTAGAAAAAGATGTACTGATGAGGTGTGTGTAACTCGACTGAAACATTTCCTGACTTCTACCTCCCACCCCAGCAGCCCATTTGGTCTGATACTTTAGGGCTCAGTCTGGTCTCCCTGGTCACTGAGTCCCATGTGCTCACTGCTTCCCTCCTAGCTCAATCTGCTCTTTTTCTGTCTTCTTACTGAGTCTGTAGATCAAGCATGTGACAAATGCTTTATGTTACTTTCCTTCAGATCACAAAAGTACTTTTGAAGCTTGCTAGAAGTGGCATAGCTCTAATGGAACAACGTAAAGAAAGAGCATAAAAGAACCCAGCCATACCCCTTGGACTAATGAAACAATGTCATCACTCAGGCGACACAAAACACTGTGGAGTCTCATGGATAACTCTGCGTTCCCTTCTCTGATGAAGACTACTATTTTCCGATAACAAAGGCAAAAGCCAAATGTTCAGATTTTCCCTTTATTCTAACATTAAATTCATTTTCTAGTGTGGACAATATAACTTTTAATTACTTTTTAATATTTGGTTGCTCCATCTCCTTAGCATAGCTATAAAAGAGACTTATACACATGGAAAGGCACAGTAAGGATCAATTCCCAGTACTTACTTCTTTATTTACTACTGTTTCATAAAAGAAAACAAAGGGGAGAAGCAAGCAGGACTGGGCACTTCCTTTGGCCATGGAATATGTCTGAACTTCAATCTATTTTGTGCATTTTGGAAGATAATATCTTTGCTGCTTTCTTTACATGAAAAAATGAATTCAAGATGAGACAATGCCCTGTAAATTTCTTAAATAACTTTTCCTATGAATTCTAAGCAAACGCCTATGCATGATGCTTTTACTGATAAAGGAGAGACAGATTGTAATATTTTACAATGAATATTGAGCTTCAAAATGCTGACAGTTGGCACTTGGGTAACAAATTAGGGCTTAGAACAAAAGATAAATGGAAAGCATTTACAAGCTCCATGATCTGGAAAATGGGAAGAGAGTCGATTTTTACAAAGAAAAGAAGCAACAAATGACTGGAGAATTAGAGAGCAGAAAGAATGCCTTTGCAGTGTCAGCAGTGAGAAAGGGGGTGATAATGGACTCCCCAGAGACTTCAGCCCAGGCTCAGTAGACTATTGTAAAGAAGATGGGGCAGTCTGTACAGGAACACAGAGAACTACTGAACAGGACAGAGGCAAACCTTCACAAACATGGATTTTTTTTTTCTTTTTTTGCATTGCAGATTTTGGGACATAAAGTCAAATGCAGAATCAAACTTAGGGTGAAAGAAAGGTCCTGCTGAGGAGAAGAAAGACTAATGCTTCCCTCATGGTAGACAAAGCCAATCCCACTGGAAATCCAGAGCATGGCTCCTTTGGGATCATGTGGGGGGGATTCCCTGGTGGCTTTTACTTGACTGCTTTTCCCAGCTTGCCTTTCTTGGTCTACCCAGCTCTAAGGCAGGATTCCTGCACTGAACATTGGTTCAGAAATAGGCAAAGTGTAGGGACCTTAAGCAAGTCACATAAAGATGTTCCTGATTTATAAATAGATAACTTGCAACTTTTTGACTTTATGGTGGATTGAAAGGGATACAACCAAGTCAGATTCTACCTCAAGTTGTGACTTTTCATCTTCTCTCAGAAAAGGATGCACAGTGGTAGTGCTGGGTGGCCACCATGGGCTGCAGCAACCATTGGCTGGAAAAACAGACTCTCTGAGCTTCATGGTGAACCTCAACCCTGAATCTCAATAGTTGGATGCATTTTTGAGTTATGATATTTTTATTTTATAATGAAATAGATCTATTGAGACAATCTTCACCATTAATCAAGGGTTACATAAACCATGCAGCTCTCTGAAATTTTGTTTTATTTATTTTGAGAGAGATGAGAGAGAGAAAGAAAGAAAACAAGAGAATGTGCCACGTGGAGGTTGGAGAGCAGCTTGTAGAAGTTTGTTCTCTCCTCTCCTTCTACCATGTGGTATTAGGGGGATTGAACTTAGGTCATCAGTGGTGCTCACAGATACTTTTCCTTGCTGAACCCTCTTTCTGACCCTCTGAGCTTTTTTGCTCATTCGTAAAGTGATGATTCTAGCCTGTTCCTCCTGCTCACTCATTGCTGGCTTAGGATTAGAAGGGGAAGGCATGACGGTTACAAGCTTGAACTCTTGCACTGCCTGGAATTCGTGCTCTGATGGCTGTGAGCATGAATCATAAATCTCTGACTGTGGCATTTTAATCTGTAACCTGGGAATGACTATAAGATCTTTCTAATTGAGTTTTATTGCATGAATTCAAGTAAATTACTTACAGCAATGCCTAATACTTTTGTCTGTGGTGGTTCCAGGAATAGAACTCAGGACCATGAACATGCTAGCCAAATTCTATACCTGTGAACTATATCCTGGTCCCAAGCCTGCTACGTTTTAGACATAGAACTGAGTGAACTATGACTTGTCCACATGTGAAAGACACTTAATGCTTTTGAAATCCTTGCCAGAAGAAAAACACCATGAAGAAAAAGTTCCTCAGCTCAGTCTTCCTCGTTGTCCCTGATGGATCACTTGGAATTCCTGTGGGTATTAATTACCAGATAATCCAAGGTAAAAGCAAGAAGAAGCCAGTGAGCTGGCTATGAGACTATGAGAAGAATCAGCAGTTAGCTGAAGATATGAAATAAGAACTAGTACTTAGGAGAGAAAGTATAACACATAGTATAACAATGGTACCCAGATGCACAAATAAGGAGACAGAGATCAAAAGATATTTAGATGATATCAGACTGCCTGGATTTCTACCCTTAGCATTTACAGATTGAACAACATTGTGATGTTGCTGAACCTCTTTGAGATTATTAAGTCTTCAATGAGATGGAAACAATAAGATCTATTTAGCCCATATGACATGTTTTGAGGGATACGTGCAGTGACTGCCAGGCACTGTCACCAAGTAGCTGATGACGATTGCTCCTGACCTCTATAATAAACTAAGTGGTGTTCCTGGAATCCTAGAGATGACGGGTTAATAGTGTCGGAAAACCAGCTGGAGCTCAATGGAATGAAGAGACTTTCTCAGAACCTGCCCCGGCACAGCTGGGTACAGATCTGTCCAAGTTTTCCTGGTTCTGAACCCCTATGCCACACCACTGTCTCCCATATCACCACCTGAGCAATGAGGTTTGTTTCACCACCCAGTGCAGGACTTATCCCCACATAGAACTTGTGTAGACATTAAAGAAATGTGTCATTTTGCACACATTCGAGTTGTTCACTTGAAAATGACTTTGGCTAGAAAGTAGAAGCTATGACAACTCTGGCTCATTATGTATGAAATATGTATATTCTCTCATCATTATTTTATTGATCGCCTTTCACGATTGATGCTGGTGGCTCAGTACTGTATGCCTCCACTCCTCATAGGTTAATGTAAATCAGAATCCTTTGCAGACCTTTCTTGGCTCTCATCCTGACTGATTCAGCCCATGATTCCCGCATTTAGAATCAGCTCACAAGCAATGCCATACTGTTGTTTTTGCATATCTTTAGGGCAGCAAGTTTTTTTTTTTTTTTTTGAGTGTCTTCCTTATACCAATGTTTTGTTTTTTTTTAAATCTTGCATGAGGCTGGAGAGATGGCAGTATTTAAATCTCTGCCTTGCAATCAGAAGGACTTGATTTGAATCCCAGGTGCTACATAAAAATACTGGGTAGAAAGGGTGTGCCTGGGCTTCTGACCCTGGAAGGTGGATCCTGTGAAACCCCAGAGCAATGTATAATGAAGGTAGAACAATCCAAGATGACTCCTAAAAGTCACCCTTGAGGTTCCATAGGCACATACAGTGCTTCTGATACACAGAGACACATACATGCATGCTCACACACATAAGCACACATATAAATACACAAAATAAAATAAAGTAAAATAAAACCCTTGCAGGATTTATTATGTCTCTTTTAATGAAGAAAATCTGGGGCTCATTGAAGTTACTCTTCTAGTCTCAACATATATCTAGTAAGTGATGGAGCCCCAAATTAAGCTATCATTCGTCTTAGTCTAGTGTGCCTCGGTACCCCCTCAAATACAATGTAGTGAGCATTAAATCGGAACCACAGTTTGACACCTTAAAATATTCATATCTGTTTCAGAAATTGAACAGTATACATTAGTCAAGTATTTATACTTAATAGAAAATTAATTGGATACCAACAGATGATAAATATCTATCCTTGCCTTCTATAAAACCAACCTAGGGGTAAGGCAGCTATTGCAGTTCGCCTGTATTGTTGCTGATAATATACCACCAAACAGCTTAAAGGAATGAAAAGTTTATTCTCTTACAATAGTCTGGTTGTAGTTCTTAGCCCAGCTTCATAGGAGAGTTCACACCAACAGCAGAAGTGAGGGAACTGGCCACCTAACTTCATACATTAAGGCTGAGGGAGGGACAATCCTTACTGCCAGATCAGCATGTCTGGCCAAGTATGCACAAAGATGCCTCCTTTCTCTTTTTTTTTAATACATTTTTTATTATTTCTGCTCATACAAACCTAATAGGTAGACCAGTTTCCTCCCTCCCTCCTCCTGCCCCCCGAACCCTCTGCTCCCCCTCTCTTCCCTCCCCATCCCGCAGTGCCTTCCCCCCAATTCCCAGAGAGTCCTTTATTGTGTATGCCTAACTCTCCTCTGGGTCCTCCTCTCCGATGACGTACAAGGACCCAGTGGCATTTCCCTGAACCCTTTCTCGTGTTCCCCTTAAGCATAGGAACACTACTGTGGCTGTCAATCCCTTGCCTCCAAGGATCTTGGTGCCTTTAGCTGATGCTAGACTTTGTGAGGTCAATAGTGTGTTGGACATTGCTCAGGGCATGCAAAGTCCTATTATGATTGCTTCGGCCCTAACTAGTGTGGAGAATCTTGCAAATCATTGCTCCTCCCATCCTTTTGCTCTTACAATCTTACCGCCTCCTTTCTCAAACAGCTCTCTTCATTTTATTCACCTTCCTGGGGACTAGTTCCACCCACCATGGGCTGAGCCTTCCTCATCCATTAAACAATCTCCTGCAGGTTCACTCTGGGATTAACTCAACTACCAATTCTCTACAAATGTACCCAGAGCTCAAACCCTCAACTATCAAGTTGACACCTGTGTCTAACTATGACAGCAGCTAAATAAATACAACATATAAATAAACACAATATTTTAAGACACAAATCGGTGTTGGCCAAGGCAGTGGAGATCAGGACTTAAGCACAATTCTTTGGAAATTTCAACTGGTGCAGCTTTTTGATTTTATGTCAAAATGCAAATTATGTATTAGGGATATACTTCAACAGCAGACCATGTGCTTACTGTGTGTAAGCCCCAGGTTTTACTCCCAGTATTCCGCGCATGCACACACATACACACAAACACAGACAGACAGACAGACACACACACACACACACACACACACACACACACACACAAACACATACACACACAAGAAAGTGAGAAAGACAGAGATATTTACACATGCATTTTATGTTTATCTAAAGAATTTTGTGTCTTAATATTTGTCCTAGAATGACAAGTGAAGGAAATGAATGTGTATGTTTATCTGTGTGTAATAACAAATAACAAGCTTCAAAGACCACCCATGTATGCAGACAGACAGATGCTTACTGTAATACTCTTTAAAAATAATGAACATCTGAACACAATAAAATAATAGAATTCAGTGTATATTGCGGGAAAAATACACTGCTATGCTCTCAGACTACAGGCTACTGTTTAGAAGAATGAATTAAATGACTATGAACTGACATTGATACTTTTCTGTAGTATATTTTCATGTGACATAGGAAACAAACATTTTGCTGAACAATATGCTTGATGAATTCCTTCATGCAGTGAGTTTATACAACCAGAGAAACCAACATTTACAAAGTAAAAGACATGGTGCTTTTTGACACTTAAGAATAAATTTTTTTAAAAAAAGGCTTTTGCAATCTCCATTATAGACTTCTAGCTGAGATTTTACCAAGTGTATATATATTTTAATTAGCAATGACTACATGGATACTACCATTGTAGAGTGAGAAATACGCTCAGAAATGCCTCCAGCACTTTCAGAGTACTCCCAGCGATGGGGGAGGGGGATCTTCATCTCTTCAACTAGTTAAGAAAAGAGCAGATAGGTGGCTTTGCCTCTGGTGTACTTAGGCTTGCACTGTGGAAGGAGGGATGGTTTAGGCGAGCCACAGAGCTTGGCCACACAGCATGGAGAGATCATAGTCAGGTCTACCTTCCAGAATTGCCTGGCCAGTGTTAGAAGGCTGCTGAGAAAAATAATTTCTGGATCCCAAACAAGTCAATGCAGGCTGTTAGGGATGATCTTGGAGTCCTGAAAAGTCTGCCTCCTATCCTTAAGGAGACTGGGGACAAGGACTGCCATTTGCTCTGTCGTCGATTAACTCCCAGTGTAGACTAGCACTCTGGGAAGAAATGCGGAACAAAGACCTTGGCTGCAATGTTTAGGGTCCCTGCTTGACTGACAGCTTGGTTTGAGACTCTTCTCTAATACTCAATTGTTCTCAAAGAGTAGAAAAGCTATAAATACTTAAGATGATGATGATGATGATAATGATGATGATGATGAGGGAGAGAGAGAGAGAGAGAGAGAGAGAGAGAGAGAGAGAGAGAGATGTGTGCCACCATTCAGGAGTCAGTTCTATCCCTCCACCAATTCTGTCCCAGGGGATAAAACTTAGACCACCAGGGGTGTGCAGAGGCAGTTTTTCCCACTGGGCCATCTTGCAGGCCCACTCAAGGAATTTTTCTAAGAGGAAGGACTCAAACACAAGCTCCAAGAAAAACCTCAGGTGCTCCAAGCCAAGTGAACATGTATGGTAGAGAAGAATGCCACAATCAATGGGATTTTTCCAGTGAAGACTTAGGTTATCCCAAATCCATGGTATTAGGGGTGGTAAGGTACATCAGAGTCACGCAGATGTAATATCCAGAACAGAGCTGTGTGTGTAGATTGAGTTACGCAATGAAAAGCAGCAAGTTTTCAACAGTGCAGAGGTTCCTGCAGTGTCTGCAGGCAACTGCATTTCTTTCTACTTCACCTTACTTGATCCCATTCCGTCTGTTAGCAATACCCTTGGCATGCTGGGGATTAATGTTTCCCAAGTCAATTGTTTTTTAATTTCAGTTATTGAGCTTTTAGAGTGCATACGTTTTAAATTGATATGTCAATCTTTTTATCCTTGCAATTTTTTTCTGCCACTTCAAACCTCAAGAACTCATCACTCTCCTGAGAAATTGGGAGTTCCTTAACTGTATGTGGTACAAATCATTAAAAGGTTTATTTCCTAATTAGTATTAATTTTACTCTGCTGCTTTTGAGACAGGCTTCACATTCACCATCCTGGAACTCATAGCAATCCCTCTGTCTCAGTCTCCCAAATGCTGGGATTATAGGTATGAGCAACCACATCTGACTCTTTTAATCAATTTTTTAGCAAACTAATTCTATATGGTACACTCATAGAAACAGACATATGTGGAAGAGGGAAAGGATGTACTTAGTGCTGTAAGAAATTTTATATTGGCTGCTAATTTTGTATGTTATAGATGTGTGTGTGTGTGTGTGTGTGTGTGTGTGTGTGTGTGTGTGTTTGAGTTATCCTGGGTGTGTGAGGCAGTTCATATTATGACCATTTTACAGGAAATAATGCCAATATTTACTGAACCCTTGTGTCCTGTGAAACGGTCTTTAAACCTCACTTGGCCGTTCCTGCTTACAATAGCCATGGCTCAGAATATGAATGGTATGACATCTCCAGTTCACATATAAGGAAACTAAAGCACTGAGCAGTTGAATCACCAGCCAAGGGAGAGTGCTGGAAATCTTCTACCCTGCCAACGGTCACTAGTATAGAAGTCCTTACAATTTGCATCATTGAGCCCTGTACACTGTCTCAGAGTCCAGATGTAATTTTTTTGTTGATGAGATTATTCTCTTTCTCAGGCCCATCCTGCCCTCAAGACTGAGACTGGATACTCAGCACGGCATGGCCCTTAGCATGCAGATGCCCTCTAACTACATCCAACTTTTGAAACAAATCTCAGGCAAGCACGAGCAATCTACTCAGAAAAGCTGGATTCACAGTGAGCGCAAATGTGCCTCTCAGTGCTAGTTCTGATGAGGGGCTTATGTGGCTGGTAAAAATTAAATGGCCATGTGATAAATTGACCATGAGATAAAGCAATTTCCAAGGGAATAGTGAGAGGAGGAACGAAAATGATTAAGAAAACGGGACTAACTGGGTGAGACGAGAGGAGAGGAGGGAACTGTGGCGAGCTGAACACAGAGGCAGAAGGATCCCAGACCAGCAGGGGCCCAGGACAATAGGCTGAAGGTGGATTTCAAGGGGTGAGAGAGCAAGAAGTGTTTTATGTAGAGAAAAAACAATAAGACAAGAAGTAAAACTGAGGTTGATTTCCTTTTCCAAACCATTTCATACTCTTTGATTAGTCTTCACTAATTGTTTTCACCATCTTTCTGTTGGGTAGAATCTGCCTTTCTTTCAGGTTACAAGTTCATAGGAAGACAGTTGACTGCCCAGTGATGAGCTCAACATTTAAAATACTGGATCAATAGCTTTGAAAGTATAAATGTAAATGAACGAACACTAAGGTGAATAACAGGTGAGGTGACCCTGTTTTCTTCTGTGAGCATCTGAAATTTTCAGGTCAGGTCTGGCTCCCATATATTGATAAGGAGTATTTTCATTGAGTATTGTGCATCTGAGAATGACTTTGGGACTTCGACCTCAAAACTCTGCCACAAATAGAATAGTTAATATAATTGTTATATATATATATGTTTTATATAAATATACATGTTATATATGTTATATATAAATATATAAATAATATCCAAAGGACTCTGTTGAGCAAATAAATGATTATTTCCTCCAGTGCAGTAAATCTGCTTAACAATATTAACATTCCCACGCTGCCCCTAAAATAAAATAAGATTGAAAAGTAGACCAGTTGTAGTAGCACATACTAGTAGATATGTTGAAGATGTCCAGGCAGGAGAATCATGGGTTTGAGGCCAGCTTGGGCTATGTCTTAGGCTCAGAAGATGGCTCAGCATCTAAAGGCTCCTTTGTGCAAACTAGACTTCAATCCCTGTGGCCCACGTAGTAAAGAAGGGAGCAGAATCTTAACCTCTGTTGCCCTCCCCAACACTTAGAAATAGATAAATGTTCAAAAAAAGAAAAAGTAATTGCATAAATCATGACCTTTTCTACATCAAGTTTATAGAATAATGAAAAGAGAAGAAGACCCCAGGACATGAAATTTACCTTAACTTTAGGGAAACACCAACTTGAATATGACATGATTTGACATCCAATCAAAACAGGAAGAGTTCTGAATGGTCAGTACTCCACAGAGTTGGACTTCCCCAAAAGGTAAATTCAGAACAGCTTCCCCAGAGTTGTGCTTGCGAATGGCACCTGTATAAAGATCTTATTTGATTACCTGGGCTTTCAATTATTTGGGGAGCCCCGGGAGCAGCCTGAGGGTATGTAAGAATCAGCAATTAGTTCTGTAGAAAGATGCTCTACACAGCAGGTCATCAATTACAACTGCATCTAAATTTTACGCAACCCTTACATGCATATGTGGAGTGGTGTAAATTTGCAATCAAATGCTCATTCTAACATTCAGTGCTCACTGTACAAGGAAACCTTTGCTACAGACAAGCTAGCAGCCATTTCCAACGCATGCAGTAGATTTTCTCCTCTCCTCCCACAATTCCTCTGCTTTGTTCTAAACACTAACCATTAAATCATATCGAATCTACCTGTCTGTCCCGATAGGGAATCTCTCCAGCCCAGAGAACTCTCTGAATCTTTTGAGATATTGTCTTTCTATCACTAAATTGTGATGAAGTCAACCTCAGTGTAAAGTTAGAGAATAACGTGAAAAATGCAGCAATTGTAGTTAATCTTGACTGTCAACTTGATGGGATCATAATCACTATAAAGGCAAACTTCTGGGCATGTCTGTGAGGACCTTTTTAGATTAGGTTCATCGAATTGGGAAGATCCACTTTACCTGTGAATTACACCAATTTATGAGATTGTACCTTGGCTAAATAAGTAGAGGGATGCATTTACCTTTCTCAACTTAACTGATTATAGTTGCAATGTGACTAGCTGGCTCTAGCTCTTGCCATCATGACAGACCATAAACACTAAATGTGAGTCAAAATAAACTCTTCCTTCTTTAAGTTGCTTTTCTTGGGCACTTTGTCCTAGAAACAAGGAAAAATGTAAAGCACAAAACTTTATCTCTCTGACATCAGTTTCTGATGTGCATATTTTTATTTTCAATACCTGGTGGGTTACTCTACAGAAAACCAAACGATGTTGGACACAATGAACTTATGTTGAGAAATCAATATATCTTCAATATATGTAAATATTTGACCAGACTTGTTAATATTCTAACTCATTATGAAAATGATTTGAGATAGACCACAAAAAGTCCAAGGTATTTTTTTTCTGGAAAAGAAACAGACTCGAACCTCTGAAGAAGGAAGCATCAGTGTATACTCCCTTGAGGGCTTATATTAGGATGGAAATTAATGGATTTGGAGTCTCTTGATTGCTAATGAGACACACAGTGTGTCACCCTCTTTATATTATTTCTGATAAAATAGAGTAGATCAGTTCTTTTTTTTTAAATTTTTTTTATTATTATTTATTCAATTGTGCGTGTGTATGTGTGTGTGCAGAACCACGGAAGAATTCAGGAACCACCTACGAATTCAGGAACCACCATGGACCGCCTCCTCCTTGTTTACTCTGCCCCGGGATTCACAGGCTCTGCCCTACCAGGACCAGAAACACAGGCCGCCCCCACTTTCGCCTGGCCTGGCGTCTATACGCGGGGTCTAGGATCCGAACTCAGGAACTTCTGCCTGCAAGGCAGAGGCTTAACCCCTGAGCCACCTCTCCAGCCCGAGTAGATCAGTTCTTAATCATTGTCCTTCTGTAAATCCATTGTTCTTATGTAAATTCGAATGGAAACATCTCTGGAGATATTATGTAGGGGGTTCAATAGTTGATGATAATGGATAATGATTTTAGTATATTTTATTGCCAATACATGAGTCATCTTTATGCTGATTTTTGTCTGATGATCACTGAAGTCTTAAGGCATAGGTAGACTTAAGAATATTTAAATAGAAATGTGATCCAAATGTGATATATGAAAAAAAATCTCATAGATTCCTACATTCCTTCCTTCCTTTCCCCCTCCTCCCTTCCCTTCCCTTTCCCCTTCCTTCCTTGCTTCCTTTTTTCTTCTTTTACCTTTTCTTTTTGGTAGGACTTTTCAGATAGACAATTACAGACTTCCTTAACATTGCTATTCTTTTTCATTGGTCTCTTTATTTTATGACTGACTTATGAAGCACAGCTATTGGGATCATTATCAGCTACCCTCTATTCTCTTAACTTCATACTCCTTTGATTTACACTTATTGGTGACAATTAGACACATTAATATCGAGTCCATTGTTTAGAGTCTACTGAATACCTTACCATCCATTATTGAATGTGATCCTTACATGAACACTAAATAAGGTCTATTACTCGCTCCATTTTTCATGTAGGATGCTGACAGGATGTGGAAGGCGGAACAGATAGGGGGGATCCAGTCTGCATGCATAATGCATGGACTTGACTAGAGGGGGCTGGAAATATTCTTGGTGGCTCTTCCCAGTCCTTTCAAGGTAATCCATTTTGAAATCACAGCGCCATCTAGTGGCTCTTCCAGGCACCAGGCACGTGGGGAATAAGGATGTTTCAAGATGGCCCCTGAATTGAATGATCAGCATTTTATGATGTCCTGACATGCATTATGTGTGCTTGGAGCGTTTCCTGTTAGCTGACAGATTCTGCCCTTTCAATATGGAATATGCACTGCATCTTCCAGAGTCAGTCAGAGCTATTGATCCTGATAAATCACTTGACCCCGCCCAATGGTTCTTCTCTACTTAATTTAATGTCTAAGAGAGCTGGAAGGCAATCTGAGGGGTCAAGTGTGGTCAGAGTGCACCTCTGACACAATGGATGGTACATGCATGTGTCATGAAAAGAAGGCATGCGTTTCTGCACGTTCCCTAAGAAACAGTGAGAGAATCACACAAATGGGATAGAGTCCAGATAAAATAATAACTGATTTAATATCTTACATTTTAATGACTAGAAGGTCACCCTCACGTGTGATTTCATGGCTGTGCTAATGTTTCCATATAATGTATTTTTTTTCTTCTTCAGAAAAGAAGTCTATGTACTCTGTTTTTTCAGGGCATTGAACCAACCTTGATTCTATCTTCTAAGTACTTACTGATCCTTGCTATAGTTTGGATCTGGAACATTTCCCAAAGATTCATGTGCTGAAACCCTGGCCCAGAGCCTTAGGCTGGTGGGAGAGTAGTGGAACCTTCATGAGGTGGGAACTAATTAGAGGTTTTCTAGGTGTTGGTGCAGGCCCTTTAGAGAAATGGACCCCTCTCTCGTTTCTTCTCTCATTTGTTCTTGGTCAGAGATGAACAGTTTTGCTGTACCATGTGCTTCTGCCACAATGTATCACCATAGGCTCACAAGTTACAGAGACAATCAATCAAGGACTAAGCTCTATAACTGTGAGCCCAAATAAACCTTTCATCTTTATAAGGTGATTTCTCACAGGTATTTGTTACAGACAAGAAAGATGACTAACACAGCACCCCTTTAGCGTATGTCTATGACATATGGTGTCTTCCTATGACCACCTTCTTATACCTCCAAACGCTTACCTTTTATAATTCTATTTATGTTATTATTGCATAAATTCTAGACTCTGAGTACATTAAAGTTACTTGAGTAATTAAGTCTTGTTGGTTATTGTTTTAGTTTTATAAATTTGCTGCTTTAATGAATACATTGCACAAACAATAGAGAGGAGCAAGGGAATTTGTTGACTCACACAACTCCAGGTTATAGTTACCAGCTTGAATTGAAGTTACTAGCCATGCCACATCCAGAGTCAGGAGCCAAATGGGTAAGGACCCATGTTACATATTAGCTTTCTACACTACCATCTTACAAATTCCAGCTAGTTCTCTCTCTCGCCTTTATATACTCACACAGGGAAAGGTCTCACCCGCAATAGACACGTCTTCTCAGTTCAATTAAACCAATAAAGGTAATCTCCTGCTGGCTAGTCCAAAGACCTTCCTTAGCTAAATAATTCCTCAAATATGTGTCCGAAGGACCACTTCACAAGTTGCCAGGGTGATACCTGAATTTCACTGAAATTCTCAGAAACAAGTGTTATGTTTCACCTAGGACCTGCTAATATGACCGTTTCAGGCTGCTGGAGAGCTGATTCTTGCTACTGTGTTCGAAGCACAGGATAGAACATTGAGAATGTGTTCAGATCAGTGTTATCAACCTGAAGAGGCCTAAGGTGACTGGCAAAGACTATTTTAAACTTTGAAAAATGGATTGTTCATCTGTATGGTATATGTTGCGTCCATGTGTGTGTTGTATTTCTGTGTGTATATAGACATGCAAATGTCATGGGACATACATAGAGGTGAGAGGACAATTTTGGGGAATCAATTCCCTCCTACCTTTGTTTTTGAGGCAGAATCTCTCTTGCTATTTCTGCAACATTGTTTTAGCTAGTTTGCATACTTCCAGCTGATTTTCTTGTCTTTTACCTCTTACCTCACCGTAAGTGCTGAGACTGTAGATGCAGACCACTGCGTCTGGCTGCTTATGTGGGTTCTGCGGATCCAACAAGAACTCTTTTCAACATTAATTTCAACATTGGATTCCAAAGTCACACTGTGCACAGCATATCTAGTGTTTGAATGCAAACACCTGGGTGAGAGGGGAGCTAACTCTCCTAATTAGCCCCTGTGCTAATGTAATACCACCCAGAGCTAAGCTGGGGTTGTAACAGCGCAGAATGGAACTCTTTTCTACTTTTGCCTGATGTTCTGTGCTCAGATATCATTTGGCACATGACGTTTTGGAGTTCCCGTGCTTGCATTTCTTCTCAACTTGCCCGACACCGCTGGTGCCTCCACCTTCATACTAAGCTTTCCCCTTTATTTGCAGAGACCTCAAGCTTGACTGACCTGCTCAAAGGATCTGTGGAGCTTCTTTCCCATGAATCCAAAGATATCACTGTAAACAGTGGCAGTAACCTCTTAGGAATGCTTGGTTTGGGTCATGAATTTCAGCCGTTGAATAATATTATTGCCAATGAACAAAATATTAAATTTATTAAATTAATACTAAAACAAATCTATATCACAGATGAGCGAACAAATTTGGGCAAGGAATGTAGACAGGCAATGCAGGAGATATCTTGCTTTTTAATTTTCACTTCCCCATTTATTTGACGGATGTTTATGGTATATTTATGAGGCACTAATTATCTTTTGTTGGTGTTGACAATGTGCATTGTTTGTCTTATTTTGAGTTTAGGGTCTCACTATATCATCCAAGTGGTCTTTAAATTCTTGTTGCTTTCCCTTAGTCTCCTCAATAGTAAGATTACAAGGGTGTGCCATTTGTAATCAGCATGTATTATTATAAGAAATTATTGGGAATTAATCTGAACTAATTTTTGTCAATATGTATTAATATTAAGAAAATAATGTTTCACTATGACATTTTCAAACATGCAAATGACATATTTTGATCTAGTCATCCACCCCATCACCCTGTCTTATCTTCCAAGCACCAAGTCCCATCATGTTTTAGAAGTTGTAGACATAGACATCAACTAGAGCAAAGTGGTCTAAAGGCAGCTGACTAGGATGTTCTGTTTCCATTTTGTTCCATGGTACACAGCCCAGGCACTTGGTCAGTACAGTATCTTCAGATATCTATACCATATAGTTAGTTGAAATGTAAGCTAGCCAATAGGGAACTGTGAAACTGAAAGCACAGAAAACTAATGAGGGGGGGGAGAAGGAGGGAGGCTGGGAGAGAGCAGTCATGCTGCCTGGCTCACGCTTATACTGTCGAGGTTTCCATGCCTACAACATAAACCAGGAGCATGCACACACCAAGCTTTCTCTCATTTAAAAAAATTAAAAAGTAATTACACTGACCACCCCCCATACATGCCCTCCTCCCAGGGCTAGCCTGTACCCAAGCCTTCACCCAAGCTAGGGACCGCACAGGACCATCCAGTGCAGGGCTCATAAGGGGGCAGTTTTATTTCATACCTGTCTCTGCTCCAAGCAGCTCCTGCTGTACACTGGGGGGGGGGGCAGTGCTGGAGAGAGGCCTGCAGTAAGGCTACATCAACCTTGGTCTCACTCAGCCTCTCGGGGACACCCGGATCTAGGGGATCCTGTCCTAAATCCCCACATTACAGATGATGAAATGGAAGCAGAAAGACACAAGCAAGTGCCTTTAGGTGGCAAGGAAAAGAAAAAGCTGAGCAGGGCACCAAGGTCATCTAACTGCTGAGGTTGGTTTTATAACAAACCAATTGAAGGAGCGACTGTTAGGAAAACAACACGTGGCTGAATGTTTTCCTTCATCTGCGCTGAAAAAGGAAGCATCGTGTTTCTTCAGATATCAACTTCTCCCTTCCACTGTTCCATATTTCATAACCCTCAGTATGCTAGGACTTTGTTTCGCAGCTTCTTACTTCCGCCTCACAGAGGACGGCAATAGTTGGCATTCTCAAGCCTCAAGGTCATGGAAGCTCATGACCTTGCGTTGGGGGTGAGGTTCCTCCACAGGACCTAGAGAGAGGCATTGAGACACGGGAAAAGATTTTAGGTCCTAAATGCCAATTAACTAGATCCTGTTTTCACAGGGCTGGGAGGGATGCGGGGTCTCTGAGACAGTGGTCAACAATGTAGGAGGGGGTTCATACGAAGAATCACAGTTTCAGGAACTAAAATAATATATGCCCCTATTTGGTGGATGGAGCCATAGGCTTTGGAAAGAAGAAATAGGCTTAGATAATGAACTTTTTGCAATGATACCATGAAACAGTAGCTGTCCCATATCGTATAGCCCACAGACCTAGAATTTCTATGAGAGCCACCGGATGCCACCCACACGTATGAATTTAGCACCATTTATGGAGAAGGATGCTGAAGCAGGGCTAAATTTATTCACAGATATATAATACTATAACCTGCACTGCTCTTATTAATTACCCAATAAAATATATTTTATTTAAAGACAGATAAAGATACAGCTAAAAGAAGTAATGCACTTACATTAATTATCTTTTGATGACACAATTTTCAGTATAAGCATAGAAATTTATGGCATGGATTTTAATAATGTAACAATCAATTTGATTATTTAATGGAACATATACTCTTCGTGATGATTTCCATTGATTCCACCTTTTTTTTATGCACAATATCGTAATAAATATTCTCGTGCAATATATGTGTTTGCATTAATCATTATTGCTTTAAGATTCTTCTTTTCATTTATTCAATTGTGCATGTGTGCATGTGTGTGTATGTATGTGTGTATATGTATGTGTAGAACCACGGGCGAATTCGGGAACCACCATGGACCACCTCCACCTCCTTCTTGTTTACTCTACCCTGGGATTCACAGGCTCCGCTCTACCAGGACCAGAAATGCATGCCACTCCGGCTTCCGCCCGGCGTCTATATGTGGGGTCTAGGATCCGAATTCAGGACCTTCCACCTGCAAGGCAGAGGCTTAACCCCTGAGCCACCTCTCCAGCCCCAAGATCCATTTTTAACAATGGAATTACATCTAGTCTTTTACAATGAACACAAGCTTGTAGCTTTAGTATACATTCCCACTGACCTCTGTTGAAAGTTTAACTCAATGCAAACAGCTACTCATCAGCATGAGGAATTATTCTTTACTTACTGCCAATTTTGTATGCAAAATATGTTCTTTGTTTATAATTAGATGTCAACATTCATTGCTTTTTTCAAATACTTTGATATTTAAAAAGTGATCAAGAACTACCAGCAAGGTAGATGTAGTCAAAAGGGTTATATTTGCAGGGATCCAATGTTCTTTGTAAATGATTTATTTCCTCTGCCAACTATGAATGTCTTGTCTTAGATTCTTTGGTAAAGACAGAATACAAATGATAGAAACCTTGGGAATATAATGGAGTTAGCCTTTCTCTCTTTCTAGATCAAATTGCCTTCCTAACATACTTGCAATATGAAGTCAACAAAAGACAACATCAAAACATTTATCTCTGAATAGGAGCAATTCGGAGCAACTATAAGGATACACATAGAGGACTGTCAAGATGATCCAGTGGGTAAAGTTACCAATCACCTAACCTAGTGATCTGAGTTTGATCTCAGGAACCCACATGGTAGAAAGAGAAAACCAAGGTGGATCATTTTCTTCTGAACTCTATACACACACACACACACACACACACACACACACACACACACACACCTCATGACATTTCTGTGGTTAATCTCTCACAAACAAACAAACAAACAAACAAACATCAAGCACTCTGAGCCCCAGGGAATATAAACTCTAACCTTTGTAATAACTTAATTCTGAAGGTCAGCATGCTGGTTTCCTCAGCAATTGTGAAGACATTATTCACACTTCTTTGTATGTACTTACTTAGTTATAAATTAAAAATTTTATACTAAGGATTTCTTTTGTGTCAGACTCTAAACTAGGTCCTCTATTTTCACAGTTAGCTATTTAGGTCCATGATTGATTATTTTAATCATAAATTTGATGGGACTTTGATCATCTAAAAGATGAAGCTGTGTAAATGCCTGCAAGCTCATTTCAAGAAGGGTTTAACTGTGTAGGGAAGAGCCACACTGAATTAGGACAGCACCTTGCATTGCCTAGAGTGCAGACAGAATAAAAACGTAGTGTGGTCATTTGTCTTGCTGTCTTTCCTGAATGAGGAGCTCACTTCCATGTCTTCCTGCCATGATGAACTGTATCCCTTCTCAAATAAGCCAAAGCGTGTCTTTCCTTGACTTCCTTTTGCCAAGCAATCAGAAAATAAACCAATGCAGAAAATTGGTTCTGAGGAGTGGAATTGTGTGCGACAAATCTGACCAGGTAGTTTGTTGACTTTGCAATTGGTTTGTGGAAGTTTCCGGAGCTGCAGGCTACAGGAAACGTAGAATATTGTAAGCAGAACTTTATGGGTCATTTGGGGGTGAAGGTTCAGAAAAGCAGACAGCCTAGTACAATGCAAGCAGTAAGATCTAACTCAAGAGCTTTAGAAGGGACCAAGAGCGCTATTGGGAACTGGACTAGAGGATTTTTTTGGCTACATTTTGATAAAGAATTGGGTTGCGTTCTACCCATATCTGCAATTTGAATGAGCTGAATTTTACAACAATGTATTCATTTCTTTGGTGCAATTTGACAAATAGTATAGCATCCAGACTGTGTGTGATTACAGTTCACTTTTTTTAATTCAACGGTGCAGTGTGCAAGAATATGAAGATACATAAAGTATCCAGCTTGGTGACGAAGAGTGTGAGTTGAAAGTTGTATGCAAGGTGAGCACAGACAAGATACCTGTGATGGTTGAAGAGGTTAGGTGATCGATAATATTAAACAGAAACATCGTTCTCTTCACTGGGACAATAGGAAAGATTATTTGAGGGCAAGACCTCCACTGGTCATGATTCCAATATGTGAACACAAAAAATCATTGGGAAAGGAGAAGGTTAGACTGATATTGCCACTAAAAGATTCAGTACCCAAAAGCATTTACCTTAGGGAAAAATTGTCTTAGGTTCAGCATCTAAGGGACACAGAGGACACTAAAAATATAATTGAAGGGGTGTGGTGCAGTCTGCATTCAGAAGTGACAAAAGAACTTGGCAGAATCACTTATACATTGCTGGTCTTGTGGTCATGCAAAATGCAAGTGTTACTTTGCCATGGATGCTTGCACTAAGGCTTTGGGAAGCTTCTGGGTCAGGCAATGGGTAGCAGGTCAGAGTTTCTGCAAGGAAGTCTTCAAGGTCTTTGTATGAAGCTGGGAAGGTGCAGCTGAAGCTGCCTTTGAGTCCATAGGACATTGCAAATGTGACCTCTCCTGCCATGTTCAACTGAGGGATGAGGCCAGACAATCATAAGACAGATTGTCTTGTTCCCATCAGCCATGTGGTTCTGAATTTACTGACAATGTGCAGACAAAGTGCTATAGGTAGTTAAACTGAAAAAGGTTCAGATGAGTAAGATCCATGTTCTCTTAAACAGGTAGCCTTGTAAAAAGCACCTTGTCTCCATCATTATATTTTAGATTGTATTAAGTTTCTGTTTAATATTATTGATCACCTAAACTCTTCAACCATCACAAGTATCTTGTCTGTGCTCACCTTGCATATCTAATAGTAGATATCACAAGTAAAGTTAGTGGCAAAGCTGAAATCTGAGTGAAGATTCTCGTGAGTTATCTTCCTCATAGGCGTTATTGCAGTTCTCTCCTCACCCAGTACCATCCCTGCATCCAATAATTCAATTCCACTTTGATACTTACTGACAGAAGTGAGCATCAGACTCCATCATCCTAAGGATTCAGCCTCACAAGATCACCTTTATTTCAGACAGTAGATGCCACATCAACAAATTCATGTGGCTACAGTTTTGTGGCTTCTCTTAAATCCCCTCCCTGTCTCAAAAGTTTGCTAAAATAACTTGAATAGCTCAAGTGAGATATTACACATACCTATACTTATTCTGGAGTTATGGTTCAAATAAACATACTGCGATTTGTAAGTAAAATTAATATACTTAATCTATTGAATGGCTGTCATGGATTGAATGTGATTTGCCCCCCCACCAGGTCATGTGTTTGATGCGTTAATATTTGAGAAGGTCGTGGCACCTTTAGGAGATGGAACCTTGTGGGAGGAAGGCATATCACAGGAGCTGGGCCTTGAGGTTGGGTAGCCTTTGCTTACCCCAGCTGTCTGCTCTTGCAGTTACTACTGAGGGCTGAAGTGACCTAAGCCATCTCCTGCTTCTACCATGTAACATGCCATCTCCACCAGAATGGACGGTATACCCTCTGGAACTGTAGGACAAATAAATGTCTCTTTCTCCCTTAAGCTGGTTGTCTGAGCATTATCTCACAGAAAAAGAACAACTGCAATAATAGCAGAGCATAGGAACGTGACTGTGTTGGAATGGTTGTTTACTCTCATAATTGTATGAGCAAATTCATTCACTTTGCAACACCTACTGCCCAGCATTTCAAGAGATTAATACTCTCTTTGAAAAGATCAGAGTACAAAAGTTGAAGCGTGGCTTCCATTGAATGTTGTACCATGTTTAAAACGTTCACAAAGGAGAAATTTCCTAAGTCAAAATGTCACTTGGAAGAGTCGATACTTAATGCATGTAAGTTCGATGGTTCGTAGTGAAAGGCACAAGTGGAAAGAGCCAGTGACGGGATCACAAGGCAGGGGTGGGGCCTGTGTGTGCACAGCTGCCAGGCCAGCTCTACCCTCAGCACTTTGACGACTTTGCCACCATGGAGTTCTTCAAATCTCTTTGTTCAAGAGCTTTATGATGGAAGTGGGGATGTGATGGGAGTTTACACTCTGCCATTCTGTGCTGAAGGATCAGGAGAAGCACTTGGCCTGAGGATATCTAGAGGTCCACTGAGTCACTTCATTAGCACCGACTCTAGAATGTTCCAGAGAGGTTCATTACAATGACCAAAGACATTATGAGCATCCAGATACTCCAAGGGTTTTGAGAACTCTGGGAGGCACCAGAAAAAGGCTGATTATTATTATTATTATTATTATTATTATTATTATTATTAGTGTGTGAATAATTTTACCACAGAGGTATCCTTTAACTCACCCTCATCAAAATTTACATCTCCAAATTAAGAATAAAAGACTTAAGAGTTTTCTTAAAAGAATAATTATTAAATAAATATTATGGGTCATGAACTAGTCAAAGTATTGGGAATAGCAAATGCCATATTGTAAGGATAGTTATTGGCATTCCATGAATTTGGGTTCAGGGAGACCTTTCCTAGACTTCATTCTTAAAGTCGTCTTATGAGTGTAAATAGAAAGCAGACCACTTCTCATCTTAAACAGTTTGAACTCAAGCTGACTGAACTTCTTGGAATCTGAACTTACCTCTTGGTATTCCAGTACCTGTCTGTCTCATTTGGCCTGTGGAACCTAGACTTGAGTCCTTGGACTCAACCCTCAAAAGTCAATGAAAATTTAAAAGAAAAGAAAAACTAAGCCTTTTCCTGTTCTAATGTAGACTGGATTCAAGAAATCCCCTTTGCTTTGCAGACCCTTCTGGCTGTCCTTCTCTACTCTGTCTACTACCTTTCTACCCTCATGATTCAGCTCTCTTCTGGACTGCAGCTGTGTAGCAGCAGGAGTAGCAGGCACTGCTGTGATGGTTCTCAGGAAGCTTAAAACATTAAAAATGTCCTCATCATGCACCCTGTGGCCTATGGCTAAGGCAGCCAGATGGAACAAACTCGCAGTTGCTTCGTGGGATAAAACACTGCAGCAGTTGAACCACAGAGGATCTGGGTATCATTCTGATGGACTGCTACCTAACTGTCAGTGTAATAGCTACTAACAATGAGAGACTAACAATGGGGCAAAGTCTGACCTTCAGGACTTAAGCTGGGTTGTAAAAGAAACTAAAATTGCATTGCTTAAGAAATATTTAACTTATTCAGGAGCTGAATCTCTATTTTTATTTATCAAAAGGCCACATGTACAGGGGGACCAAAAAGAGGGAAAGAGAAGGATGACTGCTGTCTGCTGGACAGATCCCCAGAGGTGATCCTGAGTATATTTCTGGGTGATGTGCTCCTTCCTGGTCTTAAAATGACATTAAGAAAATCCAAATTAGGATGGGATTTGGGTTTCTATAACCTTGAATCTCCTTTGCATTCCTGACAACTGAACATTTACTGTTTTCTGACCCTAATTCCAGTTACATGTGTACACAAAAAACAGCAAATAAAATGAAAATTGATTCAAAATAAGGAAGCCAGGCGACATGGACAGGTTCACACCTTTGAACCTACATTTCTCCCCCTGGTCCCTCTAATCCAGGTGTCTCTAAGGATGACAGGAACCAAGAGAAGCTAATGGGCTTGTGGGAACAGATCCAGCACTGCACAAGTCCTGCTAACTGGTGGCAGGACTCTGCTCTCTGTTCCATCAATCTTAAGATTCTTCATTACAGAAAGGTAGACGGTAGAAACGGAAGGGGAATGTGCAAACCAAGGGGACACAGATTGCCCACGGTTGTGATGTGCGGCCTCTCCGGACAGCAAGATACAAGTGGGAAGAGAGGATGGATGTTTCTGGAAGGGTGAGGAAGACATCACCAAGATGAATCCCAGAAAAAAGATGCCCCTCTGTTTGAGAGAATATGATAATCACTTGCAAATTGCTCTTCCTTCCTTCCTTCCTTCCTTCCTTCCTTCCTTCCTTCCTTCCTTCCTTCCTTCCTTCCTTCCTTCCTCTTCGCTCCTGCCTTCCTGCCTCCTTCCTCCATGCCTCCCTCCCCTCTCCTTCTCTTTTTCTTTCTTTCTTCTTTCTTCTTTCTTTCTTTCTTTCTTTCTTTCTGTCTTTCTTTCTTTATTCTCTTTCTTTCTCTTTTCTCTCTCTCTCTTTCTCTCTCTTCTCTCTCTCTCTCTCTCTCTCTCTCTCTTTCCTTCCTTCCTTCCTTCTTTCTGAACTCAACTTGAAAATCTCAGGAATCTATGATAGTTCACCTTGGATAATTCTAGGTTATGTCTAACAGGCCAAAACTCCCCATGGGCAGATATATGTCAAGTGAAGCCGACATCCCATCCTGTGTGATTGATGGCCTACTCCTGTGGGTCCTGGGACCACTCAACACTTCCATTAGAGACAGAGTGCTGATCTTGTGCCTCTCTGCTGTTCAATGTCATTTCTCTGTCCCTGGAGAAAGTCCTGAATGGACAGTGCTTCTGTCCTGCCCACTTTTCCCCATCTGGTTTGATTTTTTCAGAGGATGTTGATATGCTTAAAGTTTAATAGAATTCATTAGGGCTGGCAATGAAGCTCAGTGGTATAATGTTTGCTTAGGATATGTGAGGCTGTGGGCCCCATTTCTCAGAACTACAGAGAGAAAGAGAGAGAGAGAGAGAGAGAGAGAGAGAGAGAGAGAGACTAGGTAATTCTGGCACTGTCCTGCAACAATGAAATTGCGTGGAAGAACTATGCAAAATCCTTTCCTCAATGAATTGAATTGAATATTGAAAAGAAAGATGAGAAGAGACTGTTCCAATACAGAGCAGTGCCCTCTGAATCTATGTAGGGTGGTGATGCACACAGCGGAGGAACATTGCTCCATTGAGACTCGAGATTGTGGCTTCTACTGAAGGATGAGTGGAACGGGATTCAGGTAACTCACAGTTATAGGATTGCCCCCTTTAACGTCCACTCCCTGACTCCCTTGTCAACTCTCCATGCCCTTCTCTCTCTTAACATTACTTGTGTGTCCATGTCTGGACATGTATTTTATTGACAGGTTTGATAGATGAAGAAACTGAGACTCAGTAACCTTCTGTGACTTACTTATGACACTATTGGGGTCAGGGATTGAGGCCAGAGCATCAGATAGTAAATATGGAGGAGAGCAAATAAAGTAGCACAACTACCTATGTGGGCTCTTTGTGTTTGCATTTCATTCTCTTTCCAAAAGCAATTGTTTTACTCTCTGAAATATGAAGGTCAGCATGGCTAACTGCATCAAAGAAAGCAGCTATAATATAAGAATGCCATAAGAAATGCATTGCAGGGCCGGATTCCAGCATCCTTGGTGGCATGAGAGTAAATAATAATCAGTCTAACTTATCCTGTCCTGCTATTTACCCAATGGTAATCAGCCGACCTCAGATTATACCTATGCCCAAGGTCCACTGCTCAGCAGGAGACCTCTTGGACCCCAGACCTGGACCATCTTCTCTACTCTCTCCTGTCTCTTCCTTTGCCTCCAAGAAGGGTTAGCTACTGCTCCAGAACAATGGTCCTTTGCATATTCTCCCTCAGAATATTCTTCTACTTCCTTCTAGATCCTCCCTAAGATTGGACAACATGCACTGTATTTATTCACTTATTCTGCATTCCTAAAAGATAGTTCTTTGCTGAAATATAGTTGTGGATGGTTTATGGGTAGTTCTGAATTGTGAAAAAAAATGGAAATGTTATATATATATATATATATATATATATCTCAAGGTAAAACCACAAGACAGATGCAAACATTAGCATTTCTAATTTGTCTCCAATTAGCACTTTGTATCTGAGTGGGTACTCCACACTTTAGGATTCAAACATTCTTGTTCTGTGACTGCATCACATGCAGTTCTTTTCTCTGTGTATGATGCTGACTTGTCTTTTCTGTCATTCTTCTGGTTTCATTCTAGAAGCATTTCCTTGTTTCCTCTTCTGATCCTGAGATGTGCCATCGAAATTGAAACAACTCCAAAATAGTCTTCCTATGGCTTTCAGAGCCTAACAGGCATTTTGGATGGAGATGTCAAATACCCCCATAGCCAGTCTACCTTTCCTTCCCAATTCAGGCCTTTGGGTGGTACTTTTACAAAGAAGGAGTCTCTCAGGCTTGTCAGACACCCATGTTCTTCTTTCACTGTATACCTGCATTGACCTAGCATCATGTCTCCACCCAGGTATATATACTCCTTGGGGATAACGATGGTCCATCATGTGGACTTGAGATCCATCATGATGTATCACATCTAACTCAGTGCTTAATAGAATATTAAAGCATATATGCAAATATAGAACATAGGTATATATATATCTATCGTCTATCTATCATCTATTTATCTACCTATCTATCATCTCTCTATCTCTCTATCATCTATCTATCCATCTAATAGCTATCTATTTACTCTCAAACATAAGTATGTTTCAAACTATGCAGTAATATCCTTCCCTCCAACCTTCTCTCTCTTCTTCCCTCTCTTTCTCATGCAGAAATTTCCTATGATGCATGCAAATTATCTATATAGGAAAACATCCATTCCCTCAGAAGTAGTGATGAATATTTTTATATTACTTTGAGGTTCTGACTTTTTTCTACCTCATTAATTAGCAATAATTTCATAGATAATGCATGGTCTGTCACAAATACTCATTGCTTGGCAGTACTTGCATGACAAGTATCTGTGCTTGCTCTTCCTGGTATATGTGTGATTAGACCTTCTATCTGGACAATTCAAAGCTTGGGAAAATTACCAGAAAAGAAGACGGGGTTTCAGAACCATGTTTAGGACGTGCTGAGGGCATCAGCTCTATGCTCAAACTCAGGCTCAGTTATCATTCCCGTCAAGAGATCTCATCCTGATCTTCTTTCCCTCCATCTTTTTTTGTCCCAGGCCCATCCCTAAAAGATGGAAGCATTCATTCTTATGAGGTTGCTGTACTTGGCCAAGGCATAGTACGGAACAGTTTGTCAACTTGTCTTGTAGAAATGGGACCATGGACTTCAGATGTCTGAGAAATGATTCTTAGGAATTCTATCCTGCATGCAATGATTCCAAAAGCATCCCTTTGTTTCCTCTTCTGATCCTGAGATGTACCTTCAAAATTTTATCAGCTACCAAATAGTCTTCCTATGGCTCTCAGAGTCCTAACAGATATTTTAGATGAATATGTCAAATGTCCCCAAAGCCAGTCTACCCCTCCTTCCCAAGCCAAGCCTCCTGATGATACTCTCACAAAGAAGGAGTCTTATGAAAGAAAGGTAGTCACTAGGGTACATGCAATTCCAGGGGTGTGATGAGGAACTAGGGCTAGTGCAGAGAATCCATGACAAAAAAACGGGAACTCAGTATCAGGTGCAGAGTACTGGAGCAGAGGCCTGCCTTGCTGTATTCATCTGACTTACTCGTTTCGTGTTCTAGCAAGGTCCCGTTACATAGCTCACATTGATCTGGAATTTTCCCTGTGTCCCAGGACTAGCCCTGAGCTTGTGGTTCTCCTGCCTCAGTCTCTTGATTGCAGTGATTACAGCACGTGCCTGTCACACCTGGACCATCCCACTTGGTGATGGTCACATTGTCCTCAAACTCCTCCTTGAGTTCCTGGGCTCAAGAAGCCTCCTGTCTTGGCCTCGTAAGCAGCTGACCTTACAGGCTCCTGTGGAGGTGCTCATCTACTTATGCACTACTTTCTGTCTTATTTTGAAATCTGAGCTCCTCGCAGATAATCCTGTGTATTCGCCTCTGTGTTCCCAGTGCTTGGCTGTGACAAATGCTCAGCATCTATCACACGCACTATGCCAATGAGCAGAACCCAGAAGACTCGGCCTTTAAGATCCATAAAGCACGTACAAGGACCAATGAGACCAACAGGAGGAGGGAGACAGACAAAAGAAGCACGAAAAATCTCCCCTCATGGATCAGGGACCTCACTGAAAGAGAGAGTACTCCAGGAGATTCCACCTGCGGGAAGTCCTTGGCCTGCATACTCCCCTCCTTTCCTGCCCAGCCACACTGGAGAGTAGGCTGCTTCCTTCCATAAGCGACTTCTACGATGTAATGATCCTTTCAGAGCCTAGGTCTTTTTTTCCCTCCCTGTGTTCCGCTGCCCTTGCTACCTTCTCCTTTGGGCCCAGGGTCACGCTTTCTACAACACAATTACAGCCCAAGTTGACTCCTCCGTTCCCAGAACACAGAGGTTACTCTTCTAATTGCAGTGAGTTCTTTCAAGTTCCTGCTTATTTTTTTAATTACAAATGCCTGCAGCTGGCCCGTCACAGGCCGACTCTCAGTTCTGAAGAAAGAAAGAAATGCAAGAAGCAAAGGAGTAAGCAGAATGGCATTTCCATGCAAATTACCTCAATGACAAAGACACCGGAGAAACTTGGAGGCAAGAGACTCATGGCTTCTTTTCTGATAGGTGACAATGGCCTTTGGAGATGCGCAAAATCGATCTTGAAGAGCTTTAAATAAAATTGGCTCATTATGTAATAGTTGCAAACCCTATAAACACATCAAGAATTCAACCCTCACATCTTTGTTTATGATTCACTTCTGATATTTGATTGGCAGGATGGGCCTTTAAGCCACACTTTTATTTTTAAAATAATATGCCTCAGGGCACCAAGCTCCTCAGCTTTTCACTTGGGACATCATCCTTTCAGGGAAGAGTTCTACTGCTCTTGTGAGGCTTCTTTTTATAATGGAGAACTGGTCATTGCAGGTACACATTGCCTGTTTCATTTCCTACATTCCTGGTGTAGCTTGAGCAGCACAGAGTATCTTACGGCTATTAAAAGTAGTATTCATTAAGGCATTATTAAATTAAAGAATTTGTTGCTGCTATAAGCCAACTTTTAATTACCATAAGCTACCAAGTACCTGAGTGTATCCCATGGAACCCTCCCTTGTGGAAATCAAAGCAGGCTCAGGGCTTCTTTCAAACAAGTGAATCCAGATTCACGAGATAGCTCAGGAGTTGTTAAACTCTTCCTTTGTGCAACCATCTAAAAATGCCAGGCAGACTTGGTGATGACTTGGGAAACCTCAGAGCAAGCCATAAAGTGGAAGAACATTCCAGAATGATTCCTGGTGTTAATCACCCTCGAGCCTTCACACCCGTGTTGTTGAGTGTGCATGTACACCGAAGTGCATTCTGATATATGCACACAAAGACAGATTGACAAACAAAGAACAGCAAAAATGAGTGAGGAATGGGGAGATGGCTCAGCAGTTAAAAACTTTGCCTTGCAAGCAAAAGGACCCGAGTTCAGATCCCCAGATCCCATGGAAAAATGCTAGGTTGAAATGGCAATGGCATGCAATTCTGGTCCAGGAATGAGGAGCTTGTGAAACTCTAGAGCAAAGCAGTTAAGAGAGAGCAATCCAGGAAGATTCCTTCCCAGTGTCATCCTTGAGTCTTCAAAGGCATACCCACTCAAGTGCACTCTTGTACACACACACACACACACACACACACACACACACACACACAGGCCACAAGAACAACAACAAAGGGAAAGAGGAATTTTTCTTCCAGTTCCTGATGAGGAGGGTTCCCTGCTTCCTCCTTCACAAGGCATCTGGAGCACTGAGAAAGTCATAGCCCAGGGCCTTCTTGAGTACTATGCTGAGAACCATGTTAACTTATTCTGTGCTAACTGCTTTAATTCCCATCTTTCATTTAAATATGAAAGATCCTTGTTAAGTGACAGTAAGTGCAACTACTGTAAGTTCTAATTAGAAGACACAGAAGCTAGGTTGGTTAATTCTTTCTGTTGCTGTGAGACACACCTAGACTCAAGTAACTTAAGGAGAGAAAAGGAGATTTATTTGGCTTCTGATTCCAGAAGGGAGATACAGTCCATTCTGGAGGGAAATGCCTGGCAGGTGACAGAAACTTGAGGTGGCTCAGGTCACATCCATCATAAAGGCAGAGAGAGCAAGCAGAAGACTGCAAGAGCTGACTTCTAATGGAAGCAGGGTGGGGCTCCCCAACCTCAAGATTGTGACCTGGCTTCCCCCAGCAAAGCTCCACCACCTGTGGTGCCATGACCTCTCCCAAGCACGAGCAACAGCTAAGGATTCAAACATGTGAGTCTGTGGTGAACAAAGCTCATTCAAACAATGACAGGTAATTTACAAACCCACTGCCTTGGGTTGGGGTTACCAGAAACAGACAGATGGAAACTGACTATAAGAAATCATCTGGGACATGATCAATGTGGCAGGCAAGGCCAGCATCTTGAAAAGAGTTTTCTTTTTTCTTTTTTTAAAAACTTTATTTGTTTAGTGTGTGTGTGTGTGTGTATGTGTGTGTGTGTGTGGGTGTGTGTGTCTCGGAGGGCACTGTGGAATCCTGGTATTGCTTCCACCTCCTTTTCTCTTCACTCTGGGATTTCCCAGGCTCTGTCTACCAGGGCTGTGAGTACAGGCCTCTGCTGTTTCTGCCTGGTATTTTTAATGGGACCCAAGATTTGAACCCAGGACCTTTTGCTTTGGAGTCAGAGTCCCCAACCTCTTAGCCATCTCTCCAGTCCTTTTGAGGAATTTTTGGTCCCAGTCATCACCAAAGCCTATCAAATCCTCAGAACTCAAATCTCACAGTGAGATGGTCTTATTGGGTTGTCCCTCCAAGGAGAACGGGGAGCAAGAGTGTCATTCTCAAACTTTGCTCCATTGTGGTTTGATGACGGCTCACCAGACACATAGTCTTCCCCATGGCAGGACACAGTGGTCCTTTCCCTGTTGTAGAGAGAGAATTTAAAGAAATGCAAAAACCAACCTCTCAAGTTGGTGGTTGTCCATTTGAATGATAGAGTCTGTGTCACATAGGCCAGGAGTGACTACCTAAATCATCTACAGTCAAACACTCTAATAGAAGAATTCAAAGCCAAAGTTGCTGTCTGCAAAGCCTATGTTGATTGTGCAGTACTGAACTTTATTGCGTGCCTATAGAAAAGATATGGTTAAGTATAGCTAAAACTGAATGTCACTATAGTTAGGATCTATATGATGCATATAAAACAGAGTATTACTTCCCTACGTAGTCACAGCCTGGTAACTATTTCTTACTGCAGGAGACAATAGATCATCTTAGCAAGCTTTTCAAGATATGCACTTTGCTCTATTCCAAAGTGCTTCTCTAGCTTCTGAAAAGCTAATCCCCATCCCCATGGTGACTGGAGAAGAGAGGATCTCCCAGAGGGCTACTGCCTTCAGCATGCTAAGAAAGCAGGGACCCCAAAAGGCATCTTCTGGGTTCCTCTGTGCATTAGATTAAAAAGTTCTGGAGCAATGATTTGCCTCATCTTCCATATTCAACAGCGGTCCTCGCAGAAGTCTTCAGGACCAGTGACAGCTCCTATCTTCTCCTGCTTCCATGTAGCATCTGCTTTTCCCAGAGCTCCCTGTCAAGTTACATCATTGTGCAGGTCTGTCATTGTGCATTTGGAGGCTTAGATTCCAGCCAGATCCTCCCTTTTATCAGACCTTTCTCTGTACATTCCCGTTTTTTAAACTTGATCCAACCTGCTCAGGACCTAGACGTGTGGCTAATCTTGTCTAATTGTTATATGAAGGTATGGGTGTAAGACAACTGGCTTTTCTCTGGCCTTCATACGTATTTTCATGTATCTCTTCTTCAAAAAGCCCCACTACTTTGAAACTGATAACATTAGACTTTATCACTCAACTTCCTTCCTTGTTGATGTCAACTATCAACTTGCCTTCATCCTTTCATACTTCTGTCACAAGGCTCCTTGGTCTCTCCTCCACTTCTTTCCCTGCCAGCATTCTATATGATTTAAAGATTGACTTGGATGATCCAATGACTGCTCTAATGGAGATGAGGTCTTTGGAAAGTAAATCACATTGGGTCATGGAAATGAGGTTCTCAATCTCTCTCTCTCTCTCTGTCCCTTTTTTCTCATTCTTCCCTTCTTCTCTCTTCCTTCCCTCCACATGCACCACAGTAAGTAAAAGCCATGTAAGAAGCTGGTCAAAGGAAGAGAACCCTCACCAGAGTCCAACTATTCTACTGCCCTGATTTAAAATGTACTGCTTTTAGAATTGTAAGAAAATAATTTTCAGATCGTAAGCCCCTGGCATATGGTAATTTTTTTATTCAATTGTGCGTGTGCATGTGTGTGTGTATATGTATGTGTGTGTGTGTAAAATCATGGGCGAATTCAGGAACCACCATGGACGCCTCCACTTCCTCCTTGTTTACTCTGCCCCGGGATTCACAGGCTCCGCCCTACCAGCACCAGAAACGCAGCCCCCCCCCCACCTCCGCCTGGCGTCTGGGTCTGGGGTCTGAACACAGGACCTTCTGCCTGCAAAGGAGAGGCTTAACCCCCAGCCACCTCTCCAGCCTCTGCAAGCTTATCTGCACTAGCAACTAGAGGCTGTCCTACATGTCTTTGTTCCCTTCCTCTGTGTAAAGCTCATTGAGAGTTTTTTGTCCCTTCCATTCTAGCTCCCTTAAATTTAGCTACAACTCTCCCACTCTTGGTTTCTCCTGTGGCATCTCATCTTTTCTTCACGTCTTTGCTTATCACTGGCGATCCACAGTTCATCCCTCTACCAACTCTTGGCAGAGTTTTCCCAGAAGCACTCAAACCCTGCTCAAATGTATCCCAACTATCTCTGCCCTTGCACCTGAACAAGTCAATGTTTGTGGACACACAGCTTTGTTAACTGGTCTCACTTTGATAATGTGACCACAAAACCCAATGGACATTCCAGAGATACCAGGACTCCTGTTAGCCTTCCTTAAAATATCTCTATTTCTATTATTGAGATAAATGCTCTCTCTGTGTGTGTGTGTGTGTGTGTGTGTGTGTGTACCCAGCTCTTGTTAATGTGTTACTTTACAAAAATTAAAACCACTGCATTCCAATCATTGTGCGAGTGAATACTGAATGGTGAAAATGTAGGTCTCTCTGGGACTTTCATCTACCTCACTATACACCACCCCCCACTTCACAGTAGTACTGAGGCTCCCTCCCCTCTTCTTAGAAGGGGTAGAGCCTTCCCTACTCTAAGACCAGATCTCTATAGGTGGGTCTCCCCTCCTCTCCTCAGAGATTTTTGTCTCTGATTGCTCCCTAAGCTCCACAGCACAGTTTACTGGATCTTTGCTAATCCTTTACAGATTGCTGTTTCATCATCTAGTTAAATAATCAAGCAACTCACCAAATCTCTGGTCAGGATTTCACATTGGATTCTACTTACTGCCTCAGTCTTGTGTTCTCCTCCACTTTCTTTCTTTCTTTCTTTCTTTCTTTCTTTCTTTCTTTCTTTCTTTCTTTCTTTCTTTCTTTCTTTCTTTCTTTCTTTCTCTCTCTCTCTCTTTCTTTCTTTCTTTTCTTTCTCTCTTTCTTTCCTCTTTCTCTCTTTCTTTCCTCTCTTTCTTTCTTTCTCTCTCTGTTTCTTCTTTCTTTCTCTGTTTCTCTTTTTCTTTCTTATAAAACAATGTCTCAGGCAAGCATTCTCCTCTCCTGGTTTCATGTTATTTCCTCATTCAATTTATTTTTTAATAGGTATTTTGTCATACTCCTCAGTGATCCTGAAGAAAAGAAATCTCGTTGTTACTCCATCTTCAGGAGTGTGCAGGACAAATGTGCAGGAAATGAGATCTGGAAGCAGACCTCCTGAGTGCCTAGGTAACAGCTATGTGACCTTGCAAAGTGAAGGACTGAATCCTAGATGATTTCCTCATGGGACAAGTAAATGCGACCAATACAAATACCTCGTGAACTTGTGATGAGAATTGTCTGCTTGTAGATCTCAGGAAGTATGTGTGGTGAGGCTCAGAAAGCACTCAATCAATGCCAGCACTATTTGATGATGAATTTCTACTGTGACTAACTCTTACCAATAGTAAGATCAGAGTCCCTATCTCACCTGATCACAAAGCACCATTTCAGACAATTCTCCCCCTGCATTTTCTAACCTGTCCATGTCCATCCTCTGGCAAACCTGCATGGTGGTTACTTTTCTTTTTCCTGCAGAGAGGATACTTAAAGAAATTTGGAGATAAGCCTCTAAAGGCAGTGGTCGTCCACTACAGCGGTTGGGCCTGTGACACAGAGGCAAGGAATGGCTCATAGTCACATGGAGACAGCACCCATGGTTGAGCAGCTTAGGAGTAAAACGTAAGATTTATTGTCTTACAGCTCCAGAAAAGATGTAATCCATTATTTCAGGGTTTGTAGAGTTGAAAGGCATGTCTAGAGTTAGAAAAAGGAGACAATTCAGGTTACTGCGGTCATCACCAGGAGTCAGAGAGCCAGAGCTCCTGAGAGCAGGGTGGGACCACCAAATCTCAGTATCCAACCCATTGACACGCCTTTCTCTAGCAAAGTTCCACTTCCAAAAGTGCTGTGACTTCCCCAAACACTAAAAAGTGCTAAGGATCCAAACACAGGAGGCTGTGGGGAGAACCACAAGCTCCAGAGCTCTGTCCTGAGCATCTTCGTCCTCCATCTGCATGCTTATTTGCAGATTCCATAGAGGTTTGTGGGTTTGCATAGTCTCCATAAGATGATGGCTTCTAATTGAAGCCTTTCCTGAGTCCCAGACCTATCTGCTAGGGTCCTCTTGATATGTATACTTGAATATAAAGATGCATTGTATCATCATTGTTGACAACTCTCGCATGAGCCCCCAGCTTCTTACTGATCCTCAGTAGATGACCTAACCCTTTACATAGCTGTTTAATACACAACTCAAATTGTTCTTAGGAGCATACTTTTTCTTTCCTTCACTTTTTCAGTCTGTTCATTCCTTCAGCTGCTATTCACTGAGCATCTGCTATAGACCAGTCATTCTAGCCACTGAGAATATCTAGACATTCACAGGACAAAACTCGAATACTTTTTAGCTGACTTCCATGTTTGTGAAATAAATTACAGATCTTTCCTCTGGTCTCCACCTCCATTCCAATTCTAAGTCATTGTCTTTTTCTTTGGCACAGAGGTCTCTAACACTTCCTTTCTTTCCACACATATCTTCTTGTAACCTACTCTTTACTGAGCATCAAAGTGATGTTGTAAAACCTTGCTTGAATTGTGCCAAGGGATCCTGCTGGGCTTACAGTGAAGTCAAATCGTTTGCCTCACAAGCCAGTGTGACATCGGCTGTCCTAGGGCCTCTCCCTCATTGCCCTCAGGGGTAGCTTCCTTACATCTGTCTGTTTTAAACTGGTCACATCAGTTTTCCACTCTAGTTCTTTGAAACCAGTAGCAAAGTTGCCACCTCCAGCAGCCCTTCCATGATCATGTAACATATCATGGCCTTCAATCATTCTCTAAAGGATCACTTGGCTACTGTTTCATTGGTACCTCCAATAATACTCATGATATCCCTGTGTTCTAGGGTACCTAGTGATTGATATTATTATAACTCTAAATTAGGTAATTAACATATCCATACTCCCATACCAGTCTTCAGGCATGTGAAATCCAGGGTTTCATTTATTTTCTCTATGTTTTTCTTTCCTTGAATCTTAAACAGAAGCAGGTTTGTCCTAATGACAATGTAATAAATGTAAAAATAAGAAAAATGAAAAGAAGGTAACATATGTATAGGGAATACTCAAGCTTAAGATCCCCATTTCTAGAAGACAAATGCCAAGGGCATTCTTTGCAGTCATAGTCTCAGTGTTCCTCCTATGCCAGCAATAGCTGCAGGCTGACTCCTGTTGACTTTCTTGCAAGGGGCAGGTATGGATCTTGTCCTGTCTCCAAATAGGGTTGAGAGCAGAGGTATTTTTTAGATATTTCTTTCTATTCTTTGGAAGCAATCTAGACATTAATTAGCATGTCTAAAGGATGGGCACAGAGCTTTATCATTGTAATTCTGGCTGATCTCTCTACATATCAGTAGCTTGTTCTTTCTCCATAATGAATGGGGCCATTAGGGCATATTAATATGTCTAAGGATCAGCAGGGCTGTGTCATTGGTGATGGCCTCACCTATTGTTGACTTTGCATGTGTGGTCTGCCTGCCACTATTGATGTCATCCCTCTGTGCAGTGTACAAATGTCACCCCCTCTGTTTCATGGTATATAAGAGGTAAGATTCCATAATAAACTTGACTTAGTTTCTGGCTTTTCCAAGATCCCCTCTTGACCAGCCTGATCCAATACCTGCTGATCCCACTTGGTACCTCTCAGGATAGCGAGATAAGCACAGCGTCACAGAATCCTGCACATGTGAAAATAAACTGCTTCAGTCTGGGGCCCTGAGGTTTAATGGATGATGGCGTTTGTGGCCAGCTTCTGGGATTGCCCTTGAGCCCATCATTGGGGTGGAGCTGTTTCTTCATCTGTAACGGCAGGCATTTTAGAGGTTTGCACAATCTGCCTGCATGTTGCCAATAGATTCCTGACCAAAGAACTGAGGGAAATAAGGGGTTTTACTCTGGTTTATGGTTGTCCTGCTGTAGTTTCTAGTCTAGTTTGGCAGGAGAGTTCATGACAACACCAGAGGCCCAAGGGAACTGGGTATACTATACCAAAGGAATACTTTGAGAGGGCAAATTTCACTTGCCAAACAGCATCACTGCCAAAGTATGCTGAAAAATGCCAACTTACTGAACCATCTCCCTCCGTTTTATCCACCTGCTCCCCCCACCAATGAGAATGGTTCCATCCATTATGGGATGGGTCTTCTCACATCGATCAAACAATATCCTGCAGACTTGCTTAAGGGCTTGCCCTAGCCATCAATTCTTTCCAGATGTGCCTAAAATCCAGCCTGCAACCGTCAAGTTGACATCTGTTTCCAACTATCACAGAGGTGATGCCTCATCATGCTTGCAGCATGAATGCAGGGACCAGAGCAGCTTGGGTTAAGTTCTGGTGATCCCTCCAAGTTATATGGCTCTGGGGAAGCAACTTAAAGTTCCTTTTTCTATCTGGGAGTTCCCATAATAACTAAATAAACAATAATCCAAGGGAAAACCTAGTAAGGCACTTGAGAATAATACAGAAGCTTGGGTTCCTCTCAGCTTTCCTTTTAAGTGTTGAACCTAGCAGCCCCCAATCAAGATGTGCACAGTGAGTGAAGTGTACTACCATAGGAGTGTGCAAATCTCTCTTTATTCTGTTCTCATTTCAAGAGCATTGAAGTACAAAGGACATCCCAGCCCTGCTCATTCCCAAGCCCCACGGCATTAAGCAAATTAAAGTAAATAAAGAATAAAAAGAAACTTGCCAAATACAGACACAGAGTCTGCAGATAATATTTGCATTTAGAAGAAAAAGGTTCACACTAAACTTTGCAGAACATGAGCCAGGAAATCTGCAGCATCTCCAGGGGTGTCCACTCCTGTTGCCCCCCCAAAAAAACAGGGCAGCAAGCACCGTACACCTGGGGACTTCAGGAGGCTACAGAGAGCTCTCTGTGTGACAAGCTACAGCTCCTCCGAGCATCCCTACCTGCCTCTTTGATGTCTATTCAGGGGAGACCGGGAACCTGCATTTAACAGGTCCCAACAGCTGTCAACTGCACTTCTAGATGACAGATAATCTTGGCCACAGCCCTTGGAGTAGGGATCATTTTTTGACATTTTACATTAGCTGGGATTCTGCTGTGTGCCAATCCCCCTGACAGACATGTCTTCTACTTCCTCTCAGTCCTCACAGTTAATCCCAGACGAGACATAATTGTATGCTTTGTATAGATGAGGAAATTATGGCTGAACGAAGAGGAGTAACAACCTCAAGCAGGGAGTGGTCGGTCTGAGAGTAAAAGCTCACTCTGATGCTAGGCACCAAACCATGAACCGGATGCAGTAAGCTGGTAACCTTCGGGCCTCAAAGAAGCAGTCTATGCACATGTATGTATATATACTCTGCCTCGTCTATTTTCAGGTCATTATAATAAAAAGTTGGATGGTTTCCCAGTATGCCACAATCCTTCTCTCTATAGCTTCACAGCTTTAATTCAGAGTGTTCAATCTTCTGAAATCCCCTTTCCTTTCATCCCCCTTTTGCCTAATCCTGTCATGGCTCAGCTGCTTGAAGCCCAGAGGGATATTGGCAGGCATATCTCTAAGAGACTAAGCTTGGGGTTAGATAATCAGAGAGGTGGAGGATTAGAGGAGACAAGGAGAGCAAAGGGTTTGGAACAGTGCCTTCTGCAAGATGGTCAGCTGTTGCTGGTGTCACTATTTATCTAAATTTTATTCACCCCAAAACTAATATCTCATCTTTTGAATTTAAGGTGAGATTGCCTGTCCCTAGCATTACCAGGAAATTTAGGTGGATTTTTCCTTTGATGTCCATGATTTTCTGCAATTTTTATAATTCGTTTTCTCTTTTGTGTCCATAAAAATATATCTATTTGAGGTTGGAATCTGAAATCTGTCTTATCTATTTGATTTCTCATTAGAACCACATCAGAACCAAACCCTTTCTCTCTCTCTAACTCTCTCTCTCTCTGTGTGTGTGAGTGTGTGTGTGTGTGTGAGTGAGTGTGTGTGTGTGTTAGCTGATCATGTGAAATGAAGGGGTGAAGGACAGAAGGAAGCGAGATGGAGAGAAGCTGGAAGGTCTGAGGATTTCAGAGACAAAGGATAAAATGAAGGAAGAGGACAAAAGTTTAAAAGAATAAAAGGAAAATAAAATAAAAGCCTGTGTAGCACACAGGCGGAAGATATTGGATACTTAGAACTAGGGATTCAGCTCAATTATGGAATACTTGCACGTGATACACTTGACTGAGGATTTAATTCACCAAGCAGATAAAAATAGAAAAAATAGAAAAAAGAAACAATTAAATTAAAAAAAATGGTTTCATAATCACGTTAAAGTTATACCTAAGTCTTCAGGTAAATAAGAAACTACATTTTAGTTTATGTTTGTTATATAACAACAGCCACATGCATTTGTGAATACCTGTCTTGTGCTTCCCTGGGTTGTCTTAGATGGACACTTACGCATCAGTAAATGAGGAATTTAAGGACTGAACTCACATAGCTAGTGCGAGTGGTCTGATTCAGAGCTGTACTCTTCACTGTTAAATCTAGGTTCTTCTTTCTTCCATTAACTAGCATTTTTTTCAGACATGCTGTTTCTCTGGATACTTGCAAGAAGCCTAAGAATTCTCTCATTACCCCCACTTTGAGGCAAGTGGTCTTTGTCTGGGAGATGGAGACATTTAGTTTCTGCATATACCACACCATCGCAGAGACTCGCTTTACTGTTTATCTTGACTACTGTGTTTTTGTGCCCTTTTCTACTAATTTTACAGTTTGAATGTGGTCTGTCTTCCAAAGGCTTCGAGTTGAATTTCACTGTGCATGTCATTATAGTGATGTTGAGAAGTGAGACGTTAAGCAGGTGATTAGATCTTGAAGAGAGAGAGAGAGAGAGAGAGAGAGAGAGAGAGAGAGAGAGAGAGACAAACATTAGGTAGAAGTCAGAAGAAAACCTTCAAAAGTAACTTCTCACCAGGTAGGTTTCTGGAGATTGAGCTCAGCTCACCAGGTATGTGAGCAGGTACTTTACATGCTGAGCTATCTTGATGGCTGTACTCACCCTCTCTGAGGAAGCAGGCTTGTCCTCTTAGAGCAGGACAGTGCAAATCAAGCCAGGCCCCTGTGGTTTGTCTTGCTCTCATTTATTTGCCCTTCTATTTTCCATCATAAGTTAAAGCTGCCGAAGGTTTCGTCATTTATCATGACATCACAGCTCCCTGTACCATAAGTCGAAATAAACTTAGTTTTTTTTATAAATTTCTCAATATTGTATGTTTTATTATACCGATAAAATGGACTAAGACACAAACCTTGCTAGAGTTATTTTTTGGCAAGGAACTATTCCTTTTTACGAAAAAATTCTCTGTCCCTATTTTATAGTATGCAATTGATCGAAGACTTCAAAGATATTTGAATGAATGAATGGAGTTCCTAATGAGGACACCATTGTGTTAGATTAGGGCATCTGTCACATTGTGATGGGGAAGGCAGTATATGTGCAGGACTTTGAAGGGAAAATATAATAGACTCTGGAAAGGAGGACACTTGTGGCCTAATGCTGTGACTTTTGTTAAAGCCTGTCAAATAATTGTGTGCTAATCTTTTCTTAACGGACAGAGTCTTTCGTATTCACTGGTTCTTCATTTGTGGGTCTAAGCAGTCGTGGATTGGAGATATTATTCTTTGAGTTGTGTCTTTGTCGAACATATGCAGAGATTTTTCTTATAGCAACTGTCAATATCACACCAGTTATTTTAAGTAATGTAGAAATGATTTAAAGTTTATTAGGAGTAGTTTGCAGTTGCCCTCCTTCTACTGGGAGACAGTATATTGACATAACCTCTTTAAGGAAGAAAGGCGTTATTTATTTGGTTTGTGTTTCCATCAGTGGCGGAAATCGCACAGCAGAAGGAGTAGTGGCCAGCTGCCAAAGCAGGGGCCAGTTTCCATCACAGCAGCCATAAGGAGATAGAGAGAGCAAAAGACAATAGGAGCAGGACTGTCCTTCCAAGCCTCATGACTGTCCCTCTGTGATACGCCTTTCTCCAACAATATTTTACCTTTTAGGGGCACCACAACCTGCTAGAACATTCACAGCAGCTAGAGATTCAAACATATGACCCTGAGGTGAGAAATTCATATTGAAATTATCAAAAGGTGAATAAGTCACATGCATGAGCTTTGGTGTTGTGTTCCTCTATGGCCAGGTTCTTCCTGTCTAGAGCTTTGTCAACAAACTATTTATGTTTTCAAGCTTCTGCAGCTACCCACAGTCTCTGAGTTGTTGTGGCCTCTTGTCCTCCATCTTCACAGCCAAGAGCTTGTTATAACTTTCTGCTCTTTCTTCTACTGAAAACAAATCTCTTTGATTAGCTACAGTTAGGAAATACTGTCAACTTTTCAGAAGTCATGTGATTAGGTTAAAACCACAGAGATAATTCATGATCATCTCACTGTCTCAAGGCAAATGACCTTAATCACACCTACAAATTCCCTTTTACCATGTAATGTAGCGTAGACACTTTTGAGGATTAGGGAATTCTTGGGATCTATTATTCATGCTTTTCCATGGCTTATCTCCTGCTTTGTGTTTCTGTTTATATTTGGAGGTATGCTTGAGCCAGGAAGTTCAACTAGATGAGTCAAGAGTTTGTATCCAGGAATGAGAACACACCCCCATGTGACTGTTCATTGAATTCAACATTTCCAGTAGGACAAATGATCAGACTATTGGGTTTGGGTGCCACCTATTTTTAGGATTTCTTTAACCAAGCCATCTTCCAAATAATGACATATGTGGCCTTTGTAACCCATGAACTGCAAGATAATGATGTGTGTTATTTGGATTATCAGCTCAGTGATATCTGCTTATGGTTGAAGTAGAAAATTTAATATAGATTAGTTTTTCTTGCTATTCTTTTATACATTTACCCAGTACCCTGTTTTTGATATGTGATTCATTCTGAGTCCTGTTAGAAAAGAAAGGGTGGCTAAATAGCTACTTGACTTCATTGACTAGCAGTTATGTAAAAGGTATAGTTGAACAGAACGTGAGTGTGTGTGTGGCAGGTGGTAAATACGTGCATGCACTAATGGAGGTCAGAGGTTGATGTCAGGCATTTGCCTCATTAACTCTACACTTTAATAGTTGAGTCAAGGTCTCTCACAGAATCCTTATTTTGGCAAAACTCGCTGGGTAGCAAGTACCTGGGATCTACCTGTCTCCAGCATCCAGCACTGGGTTTATAGATTCACGCTACCACACACAGCTTTTATGTGGGTACTGGGGATTCGAACTGAGATTCCCATGCTTGTACAACAAGCACTTTACCCCCGTGAGTCATCTTCCCAGCCATGAATACAATTTTTAAATAGTCATTTTTATTAGGTAAAGGTCTATTTTTCTCCTTCGAGTATTGTCCCTATAGGGACATTTATACAAAACTCCTTCCATTCTGCTACACTCAGACACCAGTGCTGTGCCAGAATAGTAACTGGATAGGGGACAGAGTCAATGATCCAAGAGGAAGGTGCAGCCAGGACTGTCAGTAGCGCTGTGTCAATCTAAGTAGTAAAAGGACCAGACCAGACTAAAAGTGGGTTTTGCCCTGCCAAGCGAGGAAAGACAATGCAGTGAGAGCAGATGTTCAGGAAGCCTTCTCCTGAAGGTTCCACTGTCTAGAGAGATCCACTTAATGTCCTTGGGTGTTCTTTTCAGTCCAGAGCCACCTGGGCAGTATCAATGGCATTTTCTGGGCTGCCCTTCCAAGTCTTCATTGTCTAGCTGTCAACATTTAGTAGTTAGCAGCTACCAAATTCTTGTTCTGTGAAATGAAAAATGGAGCATATTTCGGGCCATTTTTAGGGCTCCAGAAATTCTATTTATATAGCCATGAGTGTGCAGTTAGCATAGGAGAAATCAATCAGAGCTTGTACTTAGTCAGAGCTGAGTCATGAGTTATGAAGAGAATACCAAGCACATTTTCTCTTTAGTTCCTCCTAAATCAGCTCCATACTTATATGTGCATACCTTTCCTCTTTGAGTGTGTGTGCTTCTCATAACACAGGCTCAGGTGATCTGTTCAAATGGCCACTTAATAGATATTTCTTCTTGATCAGATTACTTAGCCTCTCTTTGGCTTACTTGTTCATCTGGATAAGTGGAGGAAATCAAATAGCAAATTGAGTATATAAAGGGTTTGTTGCGATGACTAAAAAAGGTTTAAAAAATCTAATACCATTCTTGACATGTAGGAAAGATCCAACAACTATAAATTCCTATTATTTTTACTATGAAATTGTAAACACAGGCCCAGCATAGCTTGAAACGAGAGCCTTCCATCTCCTGCTTTAAATAAGGAAGGGTAGAAGCTTTTTTGTTCATGGGTTCTTCCCCCTTCCCCATGGTCCTGCCAAGTTTAAAATCAAACAGTAGATTGCTTGTTTCAATGTCTGTAATATCACTGAGAATAATCTGCAAAGTTAGACATTATGAAGAATGAATTGAAGCAGAGAAAGACCAGAGGCAATGAGGCTCACTAAGAGGCGATGATTATTACCATTATCACTGGAATTTCCCAACACGGATAATGACTCCCTCATCTAGCTGGCATTCACAGCTAGATGTCTTTGCAATATGAGTCATCATGGACTAAATCCCTCTTCTCCTCCACCCATGAAAGAATCTACCAAGTCCTGACTATTTTGCCTCTTCTGAAAAGTCTCTTAAATTGGATTCACTCATCTCTATCCTATTGACCTTGAATGTTTCTTGCATAAACTTCTATAATAGCTTGCTAATGATTTTTGCCATTGCTCCACCTCCTTCTATCTGTCCATTTGTATGTTACTAGTAGGGAAGGTTTTTCATGGTTTGAATGTGCGATGCCCCAAATAGGCTTATGTGTGTGACTCCTTAGTTGGGGTTAATGTTTTAGACAGTTGTGGTACCTTTAGGAGGTGAAGCCTTGCTGGAGCAAGAAGTCATGTTACAGGGGGCGGTTCTTAAGGTTTGGTGACTGCACCTTGTTTCCAGTTTGTTCTTGCTTTCTCTGCCTTCCTGTTATGTTCAGTAGTGATATGAGTCATCTTCCTGCTTCTGCCTCCTGCTAATCCTTCTGCTTTGTGATTCCTTCCATAATGAACTTTATCCCCTCTGAAACTATAAACCAAATAATTCTCCCTTTTCCCTCTAAGTTGCATGTGAGAATTGTGTCATAATGTAAAAGAAAAGTAATTGCAATATTGTCTTCTTTTATTGATTTGGTACATGAAAGAATGAAAGCCAGACCCTATGACCCGGTATGCAGATCTGTTTACCGTGGGTCATGTGTGTCTCTGGACTGGACTTGCCACACCAGCTTTCAAACTGTGTGTTTACTTACTTTACATTCTTCCCCCAGCCATGTTGGTACACTCTCATCTCTCAGCCCCACTCTACTTCTTCGTCTTTTTGTTCATAAAGGTCTTTCTCCCTTGGGCTTCCTCTGAGGTCCTCTAGTGCCTGTGCCTGACTCTACCATCACATTAATCCTGCTGCATCTCTGTTCATGCACATATAAGTTCCAAGGGTGGCAGGAGAGTCCTCTTGCCATGTGAGCAGCCGTGTGATGCGGAAGTCCTTCGTCTCCTAAGTTTCTGTAATAATCATGCCTCTGCTGAAGACTATGTGAGAACTAAGTGTACATTAAATGCTTCCAAAAATTAAATAGCATTAGTAAAAATAAATGTGTATTTTGTAGAATAAGAATGACTTGAATGTGGTGCCCAAGCTTCTCATCCAAACTGATAGGGCCTTCACCTAAGTATAAATGCTCTTCACCCTCTTCCAATGAGTCCTGTCTCCTAAGAAATCTTCCTTCAGCAGCAAGAAGTTCCTTCTCATACATCTGTCTCCAGAAACATCCTCTTTGTGCATCTTCGTCTGTCTCCGCCTGTCTTTCCCATATTCTGTGCTCTAAAATGAAGTTATACCAAACAATTCTCATTTCCTTCCAAAAATCTATCTTCCCAAGAGTCAATCCTGAGTGGACCCTTTGTGCCATCTCCTTTCCATAGGACAGAAGACACAACCAGGTCTGTGGCAGGTGAAGTTCTGGGAGTGTGAATGAAGGGCAGAATTCCTGCCAGTCCCTATTTCTACCCTTTGAACTCGCATGCGCATTGACCAAACGGATGTCATGATGCACAGAAGCCAGAAAGACGGCAACAAGGATGTCCCCCACTTTACGTGCAGGAAAAGTCCCAAAGGGCTCCCTCTCCTTCCATTTGCTGAGGGTGGCAATATGTAGGGCCTGCCCTGTGAATCCTGAGAGGGCACACTGGTGTCAATGAGCAAACCTTCCTTGGTACCAACACACAGTGCTCTATTTCTACATTTGGTGATAGAGTCAATGTGAGTCCCGTTTCCAGAACCAGCCAGTGCTGTGGTACAAGAGCTGAAGATCCCAAGAACAATGCCAGAAGGAAGTGTTTCTGAAAGCTGCAAAACAGAATAAAATAACTTAAAAAGCAGCAGCAGCAGCAGCAGCAGCAGCAGCTTGCCTTCCCAGCCAGTACCCAGTGGAGACGTGGGAGAGAGAGCACCACATTCCTTGGGAGTTTCCCTTCCCACCGCCACCTCGACCTTTGCATAGCACCTGAGACCTTAATGCAAGTGCTTCGCAGCATCCTTCAATATTGAATCCACCCGGTTTTAGCAAAAGAAAAACAATCCTGTGAATTGGACCCTCTCTCCTTTAGATATAGACATGATCTCAGCAGTGTGGCAGTCCAGCGACTATAAAACAGGGCTGTCCCTGCAGCTGGGCCATGAAGGATGGGCTAGAACCTGACAGATAGAGATGGCCCCTCTTTCAATGCCATGCTGATGGAGTGTCTAGTTCCTCACTTCAGACTCTGTCTCTCCTCTCAGAAAGCCTCTCACACCATTCTCATTGCACAGTTGTCTAGAGCAATGGGCCCGGGATTGAATGATCCCTTAAAGGCTTGAGGGATGTCTTACACTGAGTGCGCCATTACTCAACCTTAATCATGGGGGCACCTTCGTGTTTCTTGGTCTGCCCCCAAATGTTCTGAGAATGAGCAATCCATAGGTTAATGCTTTAATGTTTTTTAAATCTCTTTTTTAATTTGCCAAGTGGAAACTTAAAAAAAAGCCAAGTAGCTAATATTAAAATCTTATTATATTTTCCTTTCAGAAAAGGAAGCAGAGAGGGATGAGGAGGTAAATGGGGAAATTGCTAAATCATCCAGGTATTACAAAGCATCCAGCACACTAATCCTGGGGATTAGCACACTTCTAGGAACGTCCTCTGTGGGTGAGACTATGTGTCAGGATTTGGATAAATGCGGGGAGACGAGAATACATGTGTAGCAACAAGGTAGGCCCCAGTTCCTCACAAATGCAGTGCTGCTAAATAACCCTTATGCAAGAAGACAGGAGGGCAAGAATGAAAAATTGTTTTAATTTAAACCTCCAAAATTAAGTACAAAGAAAGAAGAGCACTCAGCCCTACCCATGTTCTGAAATATTGGCTTATAAAATGATGAAAGGTGATGGGAAACAACTTATATTATTTATTACCCATAAAAGCTAAGAGAGCAGTAGATCTGGTCTTTTTACTTGTGGGGTGTGTGTGTGTGTGTGTGTGTGTGTGTGTGTGTGTGCAAGTGTTTGTGTGGGTGCATGTGAAGATCAGAGGTCAATGGGCGTTGACTTCCTCAATCACTTTCCACCATATTTATTGAGACAGGATTTCTCAGTGAAGACGTACCTCCTTCATTTGGCTCATTCATTGTCTAGTGAGCCCAAGGGATACTCTTGTATCTGCCTCATCAGCATCAAGGTTAGTGGCACCCACTGCCCAGGCCCAGCTTTTCAATGTGGGTGCTCGACATCCGGTCCTCATATTTATGGGGCAACCACTTCCCATAGTACTGACTAAGCCATGCCTCCAATCCCTACCGCTCTCCTGGTCTCTATTTTTTGTTCTTCCCAGGCAGGCGGCAATGTCTTCAGAACTGTGACCAGCATCATGGTCTTTTCTCTACAGAACTCTTTGGTTCAGACCTCATTGTCCTCACCACAAAAGACATCTCAAACGGGATGCTGAGATGGGAGAACATTCTGAAATGTCAGGTCCAGTCCGGTATAAAGGCGACAAGAAGGAAACAGAAGGATTTGACAAGGAAGAGGATGTAGGAGATGGGATGGAGTTTAGGAGTATGCAGGAGAGAACCAAGGTGAGCAGGCACATGCCAAAAGCTAGAAAAGACCAGAAAGGAAGCTTTCTCCTTGGTTTCCAGAAGTAAAGCAACTCTGCCCAGCCCTGAATCTGATCCTGTAAAACTGATGGTAGGCTTCGTGTCTATAGACCTGTGAGATAATAGTCTTGTTTTAAAATGCTGAGTTTATAGTACTTTGCCCTAGGAAATGAACCCCATAGCTTTGCTACTTTGAGCACACTTTCACCACACTGCTCTGGTTTTATTCTCTGTAACTCATGCAAGCTCTGCATCAAAGAACTGTGAGCATCAGTGAGTTCACATGCACCAGGCCGCTCTGCAGGCATCCAATAATCATCTCATGGGTCACACCTTGAATTCGACACAGTTTAAGTCACAGCTAGTTAATAGTATGGCCAGGGCTGCTACTAGGTTTTTTTTTTTTCTGACTCTAAATCCATCACAAACAAGTTGGAGCAAAACTATCAATTAATGGATCAAACATGATGGGATTCAACATTTCTGGAGCTGTCCTTGAAAAATGGGTGCTGAAAAAGGAAAATGTGATTTCCTGTTGGTTTCTTGGAGGTTAGAGAAAAGCTGATTTTACTCTCTGGCAGCAAAAGCTAAATTCCTTTTCTACTGATGAAAATAAAAATAGTATTCCAAATTCTCTCATTTCTGTTTTTCTCTGCCCAGTCTGTACCATACAGAGTTCCCCTGTTTTGCAAATTTAAATCAGTAATATTTTTTGAAGGTGTGTATGTTGCTCTAAAGAATTTACTTTATCTCATACTTAGGATTATTAATTCAGTTTCTCAGTCTTTAAGCATATGGTGTGTCCCTGTATTTCCATGTACTTATAGAATACAACCCAGTTGAAGTCACATATTATATAGCAATGCTTGTCTCAATTCAGGGCCACATGGACACTGGTTGCTCCCATAAAATTGACAGCTGACAGTTTCCTACTGCTCTGTGGTTTCCTAGTCACTGAGACATTAAAGCGTAATGGATGATTCATGTGTTTGAGGTGATGCTGGTGTGAACAAAAGAACTGCATCTGCAATTGGATAAAAGTATAACACACATGATTATATATCGTACTGAAATTTTATGACATCAAAGGTCTATTGTATTGGCTTATGTACTTACTGTGCTATATTTTTATTATTATTTACAGTGTTCTCTTTATATGTATTAGGAAAGAAATGTGAACTCTGACCTGTCTCAGGCAGGTGTTTCATGGGACCTTTTGGAATCATCCATTGTAGTCAGGAGTTGAAGCTCACATTTGTCATCATAGTTGGAGACACTACAGCAGAACAAGATGTGAGGGGCAGAGATAGTGGGCATGTAATACCAAGTGGTGGGAGGTTTGGGATAATTTGTTATGTTTAGTATAAAAAGTTTGAAGACGTAAAACCGCTAAAAAGTAAGGATATAAAGAAAGAATTTTTTTTGCAATTGACCAGTGCGTTTTATTTTAAGGGAAGTTATTATAAAAGAGTAAAAATGTTTTTAAAAATTACTGTTTAGAACCAAAGATTCCCACTGTAAGGGAATTGCACATATCAGTGGAGTGGCCGAAAGAGAGGGAACTTGATATACCTTGGAGGCCTAAGCCTCCACAGGAGTAGATAAGCTAGAATGAACCCGGGGGTCCATAGAAGCATATAGGTGGAAGGTGAATAGGAGTGAGAGGGAATGGTAAAGAGAAGGGAGGGAATAGGAAGGAAGAAGGAGGGAGAGAAGATGGGAGATGGGATGAATATTCAATATCCTTATAAACATGGACAAATAAAAACATTAAAAATTACTATATAGACATCCTGGATGAGACCAATGGATCACATATTCAGGTGCAGGAGGGAGCTAGAGGGAGGTGGGATAGAAAGGAAAATGAATAGGGTGGTATGGAGGGGTGTGTGAACTGGTAGTAAGAGATGAAATCATATAAGTTCATTAAACTTATATATGAAAATGTCAAAGATTAAAAATGGAAAAATTGCTGCACAAAACAGAACATATGAAGTTGTATGGTTGAGTTTTAATGTATGGAAATTCTTAATAATCATAGTAAAGACTTACTAAATGATAAAAAGATAAAAAATGACAAAGTTTATAAAGCAAACATTTAGCAATCAGAGTTAAGGATGAATTTTTTGTCAAATTAGTGTAGTCTCAGTGTGCAGTAGTTGTAAGTGTCCAGTAATGGACAGTTAGCATCCTCAACTTTCACATGAATTACCACTCATTTATTTATACAAAACACCTTCCAGTCCTCTGAGCTCCACTAGAGATAAGATCCTTATACCCAAGGACCATTTTCATCTTTTGAACTGTGATTTTCACTCTTTCCATTCTGTTTAGATTTGTTTGGCTGCACAAATTCTCTCCACCGCATTGTAGTTGGTAGCAGTACTCAGCAGATTAGCCTTCGATGCAAGTGTGAGCCTAGCGGGCAACACCTTCTAGGTTTCTTGAAGATCATTCCAGGATGTACACAGTGCAGCGCCACCTGCTGGCATGTTGCCCAGAACGTATTCCTCTCATGCAGTGTTGTGGGGATTCTATTTGTGGATCCACCATCCTACCTCCTGACCCACGTGTTCATTTAACAGCTAAGTGTAAGTGGACCACTTAGTTACATGGAAGACCGACCCTGGTGCTGACAATAAGCTGCAGTGTCTACCTCTGGAAGGGACACATGTATCACTTTCGGAGTCAGATACATAGATGAGAACTTTCAAAATCATGTGGCAGGAACAGTCAGTGATCAAGGTGGAAGAGAGAGGCGCGGAAGGGCAGCAGCATCAGATAGAAAACAGGCACTGTGAGGAAGGCTTGAGAGAGCGCACGGTGAGGCTGAGGGTGTGAGGATGTGAGAAAGAGATCTGAAAGAACAAAGCCTTAAATAAAAGGTGTAGACCATGAATGGATTGGACGTGGTATTTGATAACATACAGACCAAGAAAATGTCTTTGCTTCTTCTAGACAAAAGCAAAGCCTAGCATTTGATTGCCTGATGGAAATCATTTAGAAGAACATATGGCAATGCTATTTATCGAGGTAGGGAGCCCTCTGAGATGTGATGTGCACATTCTGACATTTCTCCCTCCTTTCCTTTCTATTTTTTAAAAACTGACAGTCGTCGCTATAGTCCAGCACTCTTGAAGTTGACATGTGCTGAGTGACAGATCCAAGATAAGAGTCAAATACATCTGAATGTGCTGATAAAAGGAAAAATGGGAAAAGGATGGAATTACAGAGATATAAAGGTGTTTCTTTAAAGCTTTAGGGGGACAAATTGCTAATCAGGGAAAGAACTGTATAGAAGCTTGATAAGTTCAAATTCTGAAACCCTTCTGGGATGGAAACTCTTTTAGTGTAGAGTGTTTTTTTTTTGTAAGAAGTCTAATGAGATCCATTTGAAAACTCTGGCTCCATTTGGTATGAAGGAGAATTGTCAAGAGATTTTCAGATGTCTGAATGAGCAGTAATAAGCCCAACAGGGGCAAGGTGGGTGTCCAATTGGCCAACTCACATAAAAGCTATCTTTGGAAGCTTCCTGTCACCACCATGTCTGGCAAATGAAAACCATTCTGTGAAAAAATAACATTGATAAGATTGAATCAGTTAGAGCTTGAGTTTACTAATAACTTAAACTTCTGCTATAGTCTATTGCTTTACACTCCAAAACTTCATTGGTTCATATGTGAACCCATCCTTAACCCATTCTTTCTTACACAGAGTATCTCTAAACACATATATTCTGCCACTGTCCTCATAAGGCATATCGATATCTTGTTATTGAGATTAATCTCCTCCATTGTTCATGGAATGTTTTATCAACTGTCATCTGTAGCGTTTGCTTTGTTTATGTATTTTTCTGTTTCTAGGTGATTTTTTTCCTCTTATTGTATTAAGGACAGTAAATTCTTCAAAGTTTGTTTTTGCCTTTATGACCAAAGCTGGCTGATTTGAGGCTGGATGCCTGACTCTGTTGGAGCAGTGTAACGTTCTACCTTGGGAGCTGAGCAAATGTTGGGGGACCTAGAGATGATACTGATTCAAGAATTTAACTTGCTTAGTGTTGCTCTTAGAATTCAGGAATTGTGGGGCTGGAGAGATGGCTTGGGGTTAAGCCTCTGCTTTGCAGGAAGAAGGTCCTAAGTTCCAATCCTAGACCCCATGTATAGACGCCGGGAGGAAGCAGGGGCTACCTGCCTTTCTGATCCTGGTAGGGCGGAGCCTGAGAATCCCGGGGCAGAGTAAACAAGAAGGAGGTGGAGGCGTCCATTGGGGTTCCCGAATTCGCCTGTGGTTCTACACACACACACACACACACACACACACACACACACACCACACACACACACAGGCGTGCTTCCAAATTTTTGTCTTTTTTAAAAAACTTTAAGAAATTGATAGTTTTAAAGAGTCCTAGCATTTTATTTCACTGAGTGTCCTTTCAATTTTGCTTGAATATTTTCTTATGACTGCTTGAAGATAAAGCCTCTTTTTTCCCACCTGGAAATTATGAAGTGATGTGGTATTTTTGCTATTGCCTGTGGGGAAGCTCCTTGTGTTTCATGTAGCTCAGGCTGCTCTTGCACCATTTGTGGAGCTAATGATGACCCTGAACCCCTGACCTTCCTGTTTCACATCCACTCCCCTCCTCTTCCTATGGACACACACACACACACACACACACACACACACACACACACACCAAGATTGCAGAAGTGTACCTCCATGTTCAGCTGTAAAGCACCTAAAATTCCTTAAAGGACAAATCCAGCCCCTTTGCACATGCTTACTCGTAGAACTGCGTTTTGCAGCCCCGTGGTGGCAATCAGAAGGCAGCTATGATAATGCCACTCTGAGCTCAGGCAGCTGACGTATGTTCATTCAATCACTCATTCATGAATGGATGGATCCTTTATGAAACAGTTTCTACTCAAGGTGGTGAAAAATTATTTTCCATAAATTAAGAATTTTTACATGCAAGACTGGAAATTATATCTACTTGGGAGTTTTGACTTATTACTCAATTATTTTGTTTCTGAAGTTGGGTGAGGGCCAGGTTTGAAAACTGAAAATCCTAAGTTTGGACTGAAGAAGAAATCTTGCTTTCTGTAATGACCATTATTTGTAAAGTATATGTCATAGTTGGGCACAGTTGTCAACTTGACGGTTGTGGGTTTGAGTTCTGGGCTATTTGTGGAGAATTAGTAGTTGAGTTGAGCCCAGAGTAAACCTGCAGGAGACTGTCTAGCTGATGGCGAAGGCCCAGTCTATGGTGGGTGGAATTAGGCCCTGGAATAAATCACGGAGATCTGATTGAGAGAGTCGGCATCCTTGTATATACTTGGCTAGACATGCTGGTCTGGCAAGTAAGGATTGTCCCTCTCTCAGCTGTTATGTGGTGATAATGTGGCCAGTTCCCTTGGCCCTGATGTTGGAGTGTGCTCTCCCATCAAGTTGGACTGAGAACTGTAACCAGATAATCGTAAGAGACAATAAACCCCTTATTCCCCTTAAGCCTTTCATGGTCATTTATCACAACCATGCAAGTGGACTACAACAGCATATTTCTTGAATTGTGTAATCAGAGAGCACATTCATTTGCCTTTATTCAGTCAGAATTGAACTATCTTAGAATCAAAGACATGGACAAATGGTTTCTGAGTTTTCTTTCTGTTTGCTATTCAGTTTCTGCTGAAATTTATTAATATGTAAAGATGTAATGGTAAAGGGTTCATTGAAGGCAAATCTATAACAGGCTAATAAGTGAAATCAGGATACCCAAAAGCCAACATCTCAAATACACATCCTGTGAGAAGGATCAAAGCAGGTTCCACTGTTCCAACCCCCCTGCCAGCCTCTGTTCACCTCACAGTCCACTGTGGGCCATTGTGACTAATTGCCCATATGTGATTCCGTGATGTTCTCTTTATTACCTTGCCAGCTTATGCTTCAGTTTTGTCTAGCATTTACATTTTTATTATATCTTGAGTTATTGAAATTATTTACAGATTTATGTAAAGTTTTTATTGTTTTAGAGCTCCATTCATGAACACATTGAATTTACAATATTTTCAGACATTAATCTCCAATCTCTTCTTCCCTTCTTTTCCCATTATGCTTCAGTTTTTAATCCCTACCATGTTTAAAATTTTCTCCTTGGTTAATTGTGATTGATCCATGTAAATATTATGCTGAGTCAGTCAGGCCTTGTGTTATAAGTGGAACTTATAACTTAGCAAGTGGAGATGCCAAGAGTTCTTAAAGTGGAGCCCACAGCAGGACACCAGTCGGATCTACCATTCCTTTTTTATATTCTCAACTACGGAATCCTGGATGGTGCCAGACATGGTGTTACTGCCTGTAATCCATGAATTTAGGAACCAGAGGCAGGAGGGTCATGAATATAATATTCAAGTGCAGCCTGTATGCATGACAATTCTCTATTTCAAGAAAAGGAGGGAGGCAGAGAGAGGAGAGATTGCTCAGTAGCTAAAAATGCTCGCCATGCAAGTTGAAAGGGTGATAGATAGTTCAGGTTTCCTGAAACCATATAAACAGCCAGACACAGTGTAACTGTCCGGCAGAGAGATGGGAGGCGAGAACTGCACAGTTAGCCTAGAATATGCACTGATGAACAAGAAGGGAGACTGTGTCTTAAGCTTAGTAGGAAGGAACTGACACCTGAGGCTGTCTTTGGACCTCTGCAAACGTGCCATGGTGGCATGTGTGTGCCCACATCCAGGCACATGTATGCACACACACATACACAGAAGAGAATACACACACATACACACACACACACACACACGAACTCTATTATACACTCTAATTATACACTGTACACACATCGTATACAGACACACAACATTGTACCATACACATACACATATACACCCACTATATATATATAACACATACATGTTCTCTACATATACTGTACTCACACATACACTGACACAACAAACACACCAGATTCGTACCACTTACTTCTGTATACACACACCATATACATATATACATACAAAGGCACAAACACACACACACACAAGGACATAGAAAAAGAAAAGAAAAACAGATTAAGGCTACCAGAGAAAACTAGTGAAGTTCTAGTATCACACTTATGTCAGTCCTGTGCACTGTATAGTCTGCTGTGGGGAAACTGAAAGCTGAATCAGCTCATAGTATCAGAGGAGAGAGAAACTAGACCACTAAGCTTAAACAGCACTGAACTCAGGATGGAATACAGATCCCTCCTATGACTATGTCTATCAGAGGAAACAAACTCATTCATGTGTAGGGCCTTCTGTGATACTATCACATTATTATTACAACAATAAACAAAGGTTCAAAAGTCAATTGGAGCTGGGACCAGACTTCTCCGTCTAAATCCCAGCTTTGCCATTTAATCAACAGGGTAAGCATTAGTTCATATCTGCACACTTTGGAGTGATAAGGTTTCCTACCTACCTGCATGGGTTAGCAAGAATAAGTTTTTTAACTTACATGAAATCCTCAGAACAGATTTTTCATGTGGTAAGAACTAAATATGCTTCAGTTATCATGAATCAACAGCTCTTTCTCATGTATTATATGTCTGACACAAGAAATTCTGAACTTATTCTATTTCCTTTCTTTTTCATTTTGCAACTCTTTGACACTTTCACACATAAACACAAATTTATCAATAAATTTATGTATTTTCATACCTTATTACCCAATACCCATGTCCTTTCCTGTTGGCCTTCATACAGTTCTCTTCTGGCCAGTGTTCTTCCTACTTTCACATCTTTTTGTATGTGCTACCCACTGGGTTGTATCTGGGACACCTGCACTGAGAAGTGTCAGAGTACTTGCTGGGGTATAGATGACTTAACAGTGGGTGTATCATTGAGAAAATAGCTCTTCTTCTGCTTGGTACTGACCTTCAGTAGTGTCTCCGGGAGGTATAGGATCTCTTGAGATCAACCACATAGCCCCCAGGTCTTGTGAAAGTAGACACAGGCATCAGCCCTGACATGACCAGAGGATACTATCTGGCAGCACTCTTTCCTACCTTCAGGTTCTTATATCCTTACCACCCTGCCTTCTCAAAGTTCTTTGAGCCGTGGAATGGTGGGGGACTGGAGGGTTTCAGGACTGAGCCTGAACATAATCTTGAAGCTGAATAATAATGCAAGCAAACAATATTCTTACAGTGGGATTTCTTCCCCAAATAACAATAATAATGATCATAACAATAAATAATTGCTAACCTTTCAGAAGTTGCTCCATGCCTCACAATCTTTTGAGCACCTTTATTGATTTTCTTTTACAGCTTTTTTATTTGGCATCCATTTTGTAGAAAGTTTAGCTATGTGCCAAAAGACCATATGACCTGAAAGTGGTCAGGCCACGAACTTGGACATGCTAACTGGAAGATGTTTGTTGGAAATGACATCGTATTTTCTGCAAAGTACCCTGAGCTGTGGAAGGCATTACATCCCATGTGTGTAGGTACTTAGGGAGAGAATGGTCCATGCTCCCCGTGGTTAGAAATGAATCAGGAGAATCCATCATCAGGCAGGTGGACATTTCAGAGCAAAGACAAAGAGACCAAATTGACAATGTGTGGAGTGCGTCCTGACAACAGCACTCACAAGGTCCCAGGAGGACTGGGGGAAGGCAAAGGGAGGCGTGTGCAGCCTTAAGGTCAGTAGATGTGGATTGGGCACATGAGACACAGTAACAAATAAGACAAGAAAGAACACACCAGGAGAGGCACAGGGGTTTCTGGCTCACTGAGTGCACATAGCAAGGATATGGGACTCACAGTAGATAGGGAAACGACCATGGGACCTTTGTCTGCTCATCTGAAGAGCTTGACATTTATCACGAAGGCCTGAGGATCCTTTGAAAACATTTAGCCAGGATGAAGACCAGAGCAAATTTGCTAGGCAAAGATCATTCCAAAAGAAGAATTGGAGAAATTTTTTGTCATGCTTTTAAATTAATGGCATGCTTTATTGGAATCTATCTATGTCAAATGCTTCGTTTTGTACATATGTATTTTGCACTTGGTGCATATCAACAATACTATTTACCATTAACATCTACTACTCTTGCAAATTGTTAAATTTGAAGCATGCATTCAATTCCATAATCTCCTGTATTCTCTGACAACCTTATTCTTATTATATACAATATTCCCAAAAAGAAACTGAGGTTCAAAAATATTGATATTGATAACCTTGTCTTGATTTCCAGCCCCAAAGAGAAACCAGAAGCAGGAAATCTTTACTGGGTCTCCATGGGCATTGCTTTCTGCCCATCAGTAGCTGCCCTGAGCATCAGCAGGCCTGTCACGCTGCTAGCCAATTCCCAGTCAACCTACACAATTGCCATTTTCTCATCCTCCTAAATAAGAAAACGTGATTCTGGATAAGTGAGATCTCTTGGCAAGCAAAAGTGCCTGTTTGCTCACAAGCCTGGTGAACCAAGTTCAATCACTAGGGTCTGGAAGACCATATGGTAGAAGGAGAGAACTGACTTCTAAATGCTGCCCTCTGACCGCCACACAAACCCTGTGCCATGGACATGGTCTCTCTCTCTCTTTCTCTTTCTCTCTTCTCTCTTCTTTTCCTCCCTCAAATAAATAAACATAAACAAATCAGTAAAAAGCGTACTGGGTTTTGAGTCTGGCTTGATGGCTCAGTGGGCAAAATGCTTGCTGTATAAGCGTGAACACCCGACTTTGGATCCCAGCAAAAGTTGGGTGAGCAGCACATCTCAATCCCAGCAGATGGAGGGCCACAGACGAGGAGATGCCAGCAGCTTGCTGGGCAGCCTAGCATATCAGAAGCTCCAGATTCAGTGAGATCCTCACTCAGAAAAAATTAAGGTGCAGAATGACAGAGGATGATAGCCAAAGTCCACCTCTGGTTTCCTTACATGCACGTGCATAAAGCAAATATACTCCTACAAATACACACCGCAAATGTATCAAACACACATGCACACACACAAACACGCATACATCACACATCATGGAATACATATACCACACACACACACACACACACACACACACACACACACACACTTATAATTAGCAAACCTTACTAACATCTGAATTCTCTGTGCTGTTCCAGCGCAGGGGTCTTGCTTCTTGCAGATTGAAGTGTGGGTGTGGTGAAGTGTTTACATCAGTTTTTCCAGGAAACACACTAAGCAAGCCAAGAACATGTGCCTCTTCGAATATTTTCAAAATATCATATCAATTCTAAATTGAAACTGAACATTTCCATCTTAAAAGGTCTTGTGCTGGTACAAGATGACATATTTTATTAAACTGAAAACTCCAATGAAAGGCAAATCTACATGGAGCTTTGGTCTCTCGAATCCAATTCCCAGAAAACAATATTGATAACATATTTTTCTTGTATGGCTTTATAAGTGAAACAAATCAAAACACACCCTAAAACAATCAGCAATGTATCCTAGTCTTTATGGGGATGGTGTGAGGGATAATAGAGGTGTATATGATTTAAGAGTAAACATGTAGAAAAATTTCAAAAAGTCCCAGTATTTTTATGCTACTTAAAAAGCAAAAAAGAAAAATACATATTATAATGTGTCATAGTTAAGCACAAGTGTGAACTTGACTTTTGAGGGTTTGGGCTTTGGGCACAGTTGTAGAGAGTTGATGGTTGAGTTAAGCCCAGAGCAAACCTGAAGGACATTGTCTAGCTGATGGGAAGACCCAGCCTCGGTGGGTGGGACTAGGCCCTGGATAAATCACAGAGAGCTAGTTGAGAGAGTCGGCATCCTTCTGTATACTTGGCCAGATGTGCTGGTCTGGCAAGTAAGGATTGTCCATCTCTCAGCCATTATGCAGTGATGATGTGGCCAGTTCCCTCGGCCCTGGTGTTGGTGTGTGCTCTCCCATCAAGCTGGACTAAGAACTGTAACCAAGAATCGTAAGAGAATAAACCCTTTTTCCCTTAAGCCATTTGATGGTCATTTATCAGCAACCATGCAGGCTGACTGCAGCATAATGTACCTTCTATGGATTATTACTTAAACTTTAAAAATTTGATCCTTTACATATAAAATAGATAAAATTAAGTATTGTGAAACTATCTTTTATTATTTTATGCACAAATTGTAATTCAGGATTTACTTCTAAGCACTTGTATTCTTTTTCTCTGCTTAAGGATCATGTTTATTATTTTCATTGTTAGGTTGATGATATTTTACCATTACATATATACATTATTTCTTTCCTTGTTATTAAATTCTCTTTCTATAAGTTACAAGAACTTCTCATTTACTCTATGAGAAAGAACAGGGTTTAATATTTAATTTTCTTGAGTTATTTCCCTTCTCCACTATGGGTTATCTGCTCCATTTACTATGTTTTACAACAGTGTTTTGCTGTAAAGAAGGTGTTCTGTGTGGTAAGTAGACCTCTACATTGTTTTAGGTACAATTAAGTGTATACAATGCTGAACAGAGTTTTATTATGTGCCGATCGCCTCCTATGAGTCAGGGGCTTAGACATATTCTAATCTTTAGTCTGCAAGGAAGGCTGCTTGTGATGGGAAGAGCGGGTGAGTCATACTGAGAGGTGGAGGCAGGAGAATGATTTCATGGTCAAGGAAGACTGACAATGTCAAGAATTTCTTCAATTTGTAGACTAAGAAAGAAAGGGTAGAACAATGAAATAATGTGTCCAAGCACCTCAGTTGAGTGAGCCAAGATTCAGAGTACACATAACTTGACCCCAGAGATTCTTATCTTAATGATATAGAGGCAAAAGTCAAGAAACAGGAAGTTTGCTTTACTCCTCCTTTCTAGCCTCCATTTCTTCTCCAGACCAGGGAGGGAGGGAGGGAGAGCAGGAGAAAGGGAGAGTGGGAGGGAGGGAAGGGAAAAAAGAAAGAAAGGAAGAAAAAAAGAAGGAAGCCAATCTATTATTTCAAATACCTACCAGAACTTAGGAGGAGATACATAATTCATTTTTGCCCAACTTATTAATCACATTACAATTCTTCCACATTGAGGCATTTTAACAATAAATAAGATGACCTGTATGATCCTGGCTGTAAGAGTTGTTTTCTTTCTTTTTTTTTCTATTGTGTAAGTATAATGAGGTTGTAAAATCTTTGTATTTGAAACATTTTAAAAACAGAATTTTGATAAGAGCATAAGATTTTATTAAATGGGTTTTGATGAGAAGAAATCAAACTTCAGCTCTTGCCCCCAAGAGTGCATTGTAAACTAAGTTTATTTGATAAAGCACTATTTACACAAACCAAAACCTGTAGTTAGCTCTCATAACAGAAGGAAGACATACTGAGTTTGATAAGAAAGATACATATTAAGTAAATGTAATAGACTTGAAGAATCAGAGAGGAGATTGTACATAAGAACGATGAAGGAAGACAAACTTTATTATGCAGAAAAAAACAAAAATACTATTGTGTATTTTAAGACTACCTTTCACTTAGAAAGGATCATTCTGTCCACCAAAACCCATAAAATGTATGCAGATTTAGAATTTGTTGATCATTAGGTCTTGTGTCACGATTAATATTCATTTCACTGATTTCAAGCTTCATGCTGATCAGAAAAAAAGAAATGGAGCAACAAGACACAAGAGAACCTTGATTTCATAGCTGACCTATTGCTCACAGGATGTGGCCCAATGTGAACAGGTTTAAATGTAACTCTCCCAGCCACAACTTCTCTACTAATGCCACACCTGGAATACTTCAATGTTATCAGAAGCTAAACTGTTCCCTGCGAACCTGCAAGATGCTTTTGGTTCTTGACACCACCAGCCCTCCGAAGGAGGCTAGCGTCATCCATGCTGTACATACGCAAAGAGGCAGTCATAAAAGAAGTTAACTATTGTGTCACACAAATAATAAACATGAAGCTGCCATTTAACTAAAACCTAACTCCAAAGATGAAGCCTCGTCCTAGACTTCCTGACCACCTGTTGTCTTCATGATGAGGTGGCAAAAGTTATACAGTAGGAAGGCCAAACAATACATTCTTCTCTGTGGGCAAGAAAGAGACCAAGGCAGGAACACTAGAAGCCAGTCAATCTAGTTGAACAGGATGTGCTATGAGCCTGGGGCTTCTGTAGATGAGGCTTGTAACAGACAAGTTCTTGGGCTGACTGTTACATAATGAATATAGAATTATAGATGTGAATATGGTACAAAGATACATGCAGAAGCAATGTATGTGTTACTAAATAAATTCTGAGGCCGGGATTAAAATTTATTATGATATCCAGTATCTAGAGATAGTAACCATTTTCCTGTATTGGTTATTATAGGATCTCATTCACAAAGACAAAATCCTCATAGTATACACTATATACTTTAACTTGCAGGCATATACGATCACAATTGGAATCAGAAAGTAACATAATTTATCCAATCATTTATTTGTTCAGTGAGTGTGTTTTGACTCCTTGTTGTGTCAAAGAATTAGTGATATAGTGTTAAAATCTGAAAACCCATTAAGTTTCTAATATAGTAAAAAGGTAAAAATGGATTCGTGTGTAATTTACAAAGCAGTCATGTGTGTTTGTGACAAAATCAGATAGAATGTCAGAGAAGGGGGAGTGTTGTTAAGGGCACTTTAAAGAGAGGGTGTCTTCTGGAGAGACACAGACACATACTTGCCTTTGAGAGCCAGCTGCGAGACCTGTCCTGAAACTATGACTAGACAGCAGAAGGAAAGAAACAAGATGGCAGAGGCTATCCTGGAGGGTCCTTGTGGACCATCACTAAGGAATTTAGAACCTATTACGTTGAGTTATTCAACTGCTTTGAGAAGATTGTGGCATACCTTAATGTTTTGGTAACTTACTTCTTTTCTATCCAGGCAAAGGTTGGTAGATAGCTTGGATATGGGTGATAATAAAGAAGCAGAGAGAAGTTTGTGCAAAGAAAGAGCTTACTTAGCAACACAGCCTCCAGAGATGAGAATGTTTGTGCTATACAATCAACGTACATTTTCTGTGATCTAGGCTCTAAGGGGAAAATCATAATCAGAGACCATGTGTAAGTTATTTGTGAGTGATTACTTTGATAGGATGTGACAGACTTATGACCCCAGCCCTCATCCCAGAGGGAATCCTGATGAGTCAAGAGACAATCAAGATGGTGGTTATGTGGAAGGAATTTGAATGAGCCGCTACTTGAACTGGGAACTCATAGAGTTGGGAAGCATCACCCCCTTAGCACTCCCACAGCCATGATAGGGAGGCCATTGAGTACTTCAAGCTCAGTGGACATTTCTCTGCCCCTCAAAAATTCCCTGTGGGGATGGATCACATGACTGTCTGTACGGTTCTCTTCTAACTCTTCCAGAGTCACAAGGTATTTGCTTCTGAGATTTTTCTCTACTATAGGAGAGAAACAGCACACTCTCATTTTTGATTATTCCTTGTTCATATTATAATTGCTGGTTGGGACTACAGTCTTTGCTATTACCAAGATATGCAAAAGAATATAGCTTTCTGGGCTGGAGAGATGGCTCAGGGTTTAAGATTCTGTCTTGAAAGAAAAATGTCCTGAGTTCAGATCCCAGGTTCCACATAAAAACATCAGACAGAAATGGAGCGGCCTGCACTTATGGCCCTGGTAGATGGAGCCTGGGAAATCCCAGAGCAAAGCAAGAAGGAAATAGAAGCAATCCAGAATGATTCCCGAAGTCACCCTTGGGCTAACACAGGAACACACAGTGACCTTTGATATATACACATGCTCCCTCTCTCTCTCTCTCTCTCTCTCTCTCTGTCACACACACACACACACACACACACACACATAAATAAATAGAATATTTTTAAAAGGAATATAGCCTTCTGATATGCTAGGGTCAATCTGTCTTCCTAGGTACTTAGTCAAAGCTATGGAAGATGCCATCTGCTTCATATGTCTGTAGTTATTCAATAATATTTATGTTCACATCTCCTGCGCCTAGAACTTTCTCTGGCTCATGGAAGATAAATCAAAAATATTTAAATATTTTGTTGAAAGAACACAAAGAGACAGAGAGAGAAATGAAGGAACCTAAAAAATAACCTAAAGGAATAGACAGGAAAGAGAATAAAGGGAGAAAAAGAGAATCATACAGAAATAGAGGGAGGGAGGAAGAGAGGGAGGGAGAGAGAGGGAGAAGAAGAGGGAGAGGGAGAGGGAGAGGGAGAGGGAAAGGGAGAGGGAGAGGGAGAGGGAGGAGAGCCAGGAAGAGTGAAGGATTTATTATTTAGCTGAGATATTTTCATCTGGAAGGCTCAGTCCACACTTTGGAACACCTGTGCTTTTTTTTCCAGGAGTGAGGCTGGGCAGACTTGAACTCTCCAGAGCATACCTGGGTTGTCATAGCCGGGGCACTCCCATCTTGCCTCTTGGTTTTCCACACTTAAGCCAGGGCTTGTGAAACATTCTTTGTGAAAACACACTGCGAGGACCCCCGAAGTAAATGTGTTTTGTTCTATTACTGTCATTTTCAAAAGAAAAGAGTTAAAATACCTGCTATTCACACCCAAACCAGTCATCAGCCCTGGAGGCTTCTGGATTGGTTGCTGACCCCTGGATAGTTATCTGGGTGCTGGGCACGCAGTTTGGTGGAGAAGCCTCCTGGCTTGGCCTTTGCAGGATGCAGGGCCAGGAGATGCAGGCGCCGTGTAATTCAGAATCCGGCCATCACCTGACATTGTCTTACACAGGAGCATGGAGAAGGCAGGTGGCTGCCTGCCGAAATGAATAGAAATGCGTGGACAAAGCAAGATAAAGCTTATTTATTTGATTGACGAATATATCACTTAGACATGTTGGAGCTTCCTTTGTATCCCATCCGTCTGCCTTTTCTGCCACTCTCCTACCTTCCCTACAACTACTGGAGTTAATATAAATGGAGTAGTGACAGTGACAACTACGAGAGCGATAACCGCAACCATCACACTAGAGGGCCAATCACCAGCCAGGAGCCAAGCACTAAATATATTACCTAGAAGAGGGACTGCAATCTTCAAAGTAAAGTTTCAAGGTTGGTATCATCATCTCTGCTTTTAGAGAAGCAGTAGCATACATGGGAAGGTGATGTCATGTGCTACCGTCATATAATCACAGAGCCAAACTAAGTCCCCTGACGGCTTCCCAAGGGTGCAAAGTAAGCCCGGAAGTCCCCACAGTGATGCTTCAGGCAAAGCCCAGGAGACCTTGCTGGTCCTGCCTACACCTGCTTCTGCCCTTGTGCTGTTCTGACATCCGAATCCCCCATCTGTGCCTCGCTCAGGAGTGCACTTCCTGGGGAAGTCATATGGCTGGTTCTTTTGCCTAGATCATGTAGACTCAGCCTTTCCCAAGGACGGTTCCCTGCAGGCACCATTCTGCACATACATCACCTTCTGAAAAAAGCTTGTGAAGACGGTCAACACGACACAATTCAGGACAGTAGCGCATGCTCTTCTCCCAACGCCATCAGCTCCTGAGCTCCTGAATGTGGAAGCCGTGTATCGAAACATACACTGCACCAAAAGTTTCACACCATTCCCTGGTCATCGAGAGAACAGGCATTATCAGCGAAAAGAACAGGAAGATAAGAGGAAGCCTATGACGTCCATGTAGACAGTGAGCAGTCACAAACCCAGTGCCACTAGCCCGGCCACGCATGGGACTCCTCCCCTGTTGCTCATTCGATCTGTTTCCTTCAGTACATGACTCAGTGACTAGATCCAGTAATCATTTCATCTTCCTATTTTTCTAATCATCATGACACACCGTAATTATGCAAAGTGTTCAGTTTTTCAAAATGTCAAGCCTCTCTGTTGGCCCTTAGGCAGCGAGAACAGGGAGAGAGCTTCGTGATAAGGTGTGTGCATGCTGTAGCCGAACCAGACATTGGGTCAGGAACGACAGAACAGCCAAAAGAAGAGAGAATCTGATTGATTGATGTTGTCTTATTAGTTTCTCAGTGAGCACGGTGCTGACTTGATTTTAATTAAGCTTTTCTCAAGCCTGAGCTTTCTGGGGAAGCTTGGTGAGTGTGGGCGCCAGGTGGGAATATACTAAGAACTCCCAGATCTAATTTTTAAAATTCTTCTTCATAGCAAACACCCATGACATGAGCCTATTGACAAATGGCCCGGATGCAGCTGAGGAGCTCGGGCTTTGTCTTGGAGCTCCAGGTTGATGGATGCATCTACACCAGCAGGAATGTGAAAACTAACCCTCGCAAGTCTGGTCTTCTGGGTTGAGGTGGCAGGAGGATGTACAGAAGTGACTGGGCATTTGCAGACATTAGCTGTGCTATTATCAATCTGTGTGACTTTGGGAGCAGTAGTTCCCAAAGTTGGGTCTGTCGTTCCTGACTGAACGTCTGGTTTGGCTACAGCAGCAGTACTCTTTCCTGAATGTTACTTTCACCCATTGTCTAGTGAACCGAGTTGAATGTGCTGTGAACAAAGAATTCTGGGATTCAAAATTGACCCTTCCCATTTTTAATAGACAACAGGAGAAATACTTTATGCATATTTTTATTTTTGTTGCATGCTTTGTGTGTGCGTGTGTGTGTGTGTGTGTGTGTGTGTGTGTGTGTGTGTGTGTAATCTGTGGAGGCTCAAGGGTGACTTCTGGTATCATCCTGGATTGCTCTACCTCCTCTTTGCTTTGCTCTAAGGTTTTCCAGGGTCCTCCTTGGCGGCTACCATATCTGTCCTGTGTTTTAACGTTGATATCAGGAGATCCGAACTCCGGTCCGTTAGATTTGGAGAAAAAGACTTTTACTCTTGAGCCACCTCTCCAACCCTCTGTGCATAATATAAATGAAAGACTTGTGAACATCTCACTCTCTCTCCTGACGGGATCCATTCTTTCCTTATTTGTCTGGCAAGTTTCTGCTCAGCTCTTGCAGCAGTTTCAGGTTCTTCGGGGCGTTTCAGTTGTTCGTCTTGGAACTGCTGCTCTCTCTTTTCCTGAGGACTGTGTAAGTCTCTAGGCTCTGAGTGAGGTTGAAGAGTGCACATATTGTCACTTCATGTGCATCATTTCTTACATAGTAGACAGACCAAAAGCACGTGTGGATAAACGAAGACAGCAAAGGTAAAACATTAAATTTTGCATATGTGGATAATGCCTTAATTTTTCACATTGCTAACCCTATTGATTTGTTTGCTTCAGATTTTTTTAAATTTCCTTCCTTCCTTCCTTCCTTCCTTCCTTCCTTCCTTCCTTCCTTCCTTCCTTCCTTCCTTCCTTCCTTCCTTCCTTCCTTCCCTTCTTCTCTCCTTCCTTCCTTTTTCCTTCTTTCTCTTTCCTCTGTAGTTGAGGAGGAAGTTTCGAAGTCTAGTTAGTGTACCCGCATTAACACCCAGGATGGCAACCATCACCCTAGGCTATGGTTGGTCACTCTGGGCACGTGTGAAGGAACCCCTTCTTTTGTTTAGCTCCCATTCACAGGTCGCCCCAGTAACGCGCAACTTACTGGGCTTCTCAAGGACATGTGAAGCACAGAAATGCAAAGTGTGAAGTCGGGTGTCACCCAGAAGAAGAACGAAGAGAGTGCCAGGAAAGTTTCAGGCCTGGATGTGGAGAGTCAGAGAATCCAAGTCAGTGGCGGCTGATGATTCAATAAGCCTGAAAAGTTATGTAACTTCAAGACAGGAGCGTGAGGGCTATGGGCAGGCAGCGCATGGCTAAGTTCCCAGAGGATGTGTGAAACTGTGAATGTTCCTTCCCTTTCTGAAATGCTTTCAAAGATAGCTGGGGGCTAAGACATGCATCCAGAGGGTGTTTGCACAGCTCTGACAAACAGGAGTCTAGCAAGACCTTAGAATGTATAGCGCATGCACATACACACACACACACACACACACACACACACACACACACTTCAAACATTTCCTCTTAAGGAAGAAGGTATAACCTAACAATACCTCCATGAGAGAGTTAATGCCAGATGGGAAAAGGGGGTATTTTCCTAGACGATATGCCCACCAGTGCCAGCAAGAGGAGCACCCTGCTCCAGCAAGTGCTCAGGCGCATGCCAATCGACGCCAGCAACCCAGATGAAACTTACTGGATGGCACAGCAAAAAGACATAGAATGAGGATGAAGCCTTGCTGGGAAGAGAAGGTGTGCACCGAGGAAAAGAAGAGGTGGGCGAACAGATAGGGAAGAGTCAAGGTGATATGTGTTTACCGTATTCATCGTGGAACTTTCAAAGGATAAAAATCTGGCTTAGAGCAGAGCCACGCTGGGAATCTGTGTGCTTCAGATTGTGAGTGCTTAAAGCAACCACAGGTGATACCGTAGCTGAGCATCTGCAGTGGCATCTGCTGGACCGCACACACCTGCCATCAGGCCACAGCAGGCTGAAGCAAAGGGATAAACACCAGGGGCCAGTCTGGACGCCACTGCAAGACCCTTCTCAGAACAAGTAAAGCAATTATATAAGCAAACAAAGAAGCAAACAAACAAATAAATGGTTCAGACTATGTGACGTGGATGTGAGGATTCATTCCTTTTCTTCTTATTCTCTCCTTTTCCTTTCTCCTCCTTCTCTCCTCTCTTTTTTCCTTCTTTCCTTCTCTCTTTTTCTCTTTCTATATCTTTCTTTCTCCCTACTCCTTCTCCTCCTTCTCCTGTTCCTTCTTCTCTTCTTCACCTGACCTTTTACGTCTGCTTATGAGGGACTCTGCCTTTCCTTCTCATTTCAACCACTTCGCTTAACTCCTATTCCTGAAAGCTAAAGGATCATGGACAGAAGCTGTATCCTGTCAATTAGCAACCCAAGGCTGGATGTGCAGGGCAAGAAAGATTCAGTCACTGCTTCTTAGGGCAAATATGCTCCCTGAGTGAGATGTATCCAGTGGAAAATTGCCTGCGGCAGGAGGAGCTGGAACCCAGGGCAGGACTTGTCTCATGGGTGTTTGCAGATGGAAAACCTTCCTCGCTATAAGAGAAAATCTAAGCAGGCTTCCCAGAGGGGGTGATGGGGTCCTAGTAGGCTGTAAAAACAGGTGGAATGGGCCAAAGGTAAGGCCACACTGGGCAGGAAAATACATCAGGAAAGATGAAGGGGCAGGAGGGGCTAAGGGAGTTCTGGGGGTGTGGGGACCAGTTGCTGTGTCTGAGCCCATGGAATGTATTCAGTGAAAGAATATAAAGCCAGGCTGCTGGGTTAACTTCCACACATGCTTCCTTGCAGAAGTGGGCTTCACATGTGCTTAGCGTTTCAGAGTTCAAGACACTTCACTGAGAAGATTTTTGGTTGTTTTATTTTGTTTGCCATATTGTAGCCATGCAGACAATATAAGGCTGGCCAGGAAAGGAGGCTAGCGTTACAGACCATACTAAATATCAGAGCCAAGCCTGGAACCCACACACCTGGAGTTTGACCCTGCAGATGTGTATCCTGAGCCTCCATGTCTCCTCATTAATCGGAAGCAACACCTCTAGCTGGGCTGGGAAGGTCAATCCCTGTCACCTTTAAAAGTGCCCTGGGGCAAGTGACATGACTCTTCTGACTTCCTTGCTGTTATCAGGAAAGGTGACAGGGAAGCAAGAGGGATCCTCAGGTCTTGGAATAATTCTCAGCCATTCCGGAGAGCTCTCAGGCTAGGATGAAGCCTTTGCTGAAGGTTGAGAAAATAATTCTATTTTCATAATCAGCGGTTTACTTCAATAGACAGCAAGGGATTCTTCAAGGAGAATTAACTTGCTTCTAAGCTCTGCAACTGACAATATATCAATCAATTCCTAACAACTCTGTGTATGTGTGTGTGTGTGTGTGTGTGTGTGTTTTGAAAAGGGAGATAGAGGCAGGAGTGAAAAGAGAGATGTTTAAAGCAAACATATCAAAATGTAAACAATTAGTAATTTGTTATCTCTGCAAATTTAAATTCTTTCAAAATGAGATAAGCAGTAAACACATGAAAATCCAACAGGAGCAAAACTACTGGCAACTAAGCAGTGCCAAGTCACTCATGTGGAAGTTGATGTTCTCCCAGTCTGCTGAACCTCATACTCATCCCATCTGTAAAGCATTACTGTTTTAGAGCTGCACAGGGAACACTGGCTCCAGGGGATTCTGTAGACCACATCTACTATGATGTCCATGTGCAGTGTTAGCTTTGTAGGCTTCTATCCAGCTTTGCATTTTTTAAAACACTCAACTCTGTGCTTAACATGCACAGCTCTGAGACTCACTTGACCTAATTCCAAAGCCCAGCGTACAGCATACTATTCCTTTTGATAAGGACATATCTGTTGTCATAACTAAACCTCAGTTAAGTAAGAAATCAAGTTATAGACATCAATTATGTATCTGGTCATTCCCATGGGAGTTTGAGAAGTCTGCAAAGAGACTTAAGTGCTCTGAAAGCAAGGTGGTCACTTTTTTTTATTATTTCTTCCACTCATACAAAGTTGATAAGTATCCCATTCCCCTCCCTCCCTCCGCCCCTCTCTGGATCCCCTTGCTCCCTTCCCCCTTTTCCCCTTCCTTCCCCCCTCCCTCCCTTTCTCCCAGTGTCCCCCCCCTCCGTCCTGGAGCATTCTTTAGTGTGCATGTCAAACTTCCCTCTGGGTCCTCCTCTCTGATGAGGTGTAAGGACTCAGTAGCATTGCCTAGAGATCTTTTTTGTGTTCCCCTTTAGTATAGGAACACTATTGTGGCTGTTAATCCTTTGCCTCTAAGGATCCTAGTGCCTGTGATCCATGCTAGACTTTGGCGGTTCAATGATATGTTGGTCATTGCGCAGGTCATGCAAAGTCTTATTATGATTACTTTGGCCCTAACTTGTATGGAGTATCTTGCATATCATTGCTCCTCCCCCATCTTTAGGCTCTTACAATTTTACCGCGCCCTCTTCCGCAAATTTCCCTGAGCTTTAGGATGGGGAGAGGTTAGGCTGGCCTGGTTCCAGGTGGTTGATGTAGAGTCTCTGATGTTCTGAATTATAGTTTGTTGATTTTTTTTTCAGTTTTGCTGCTTCTGCACCACCCTTAGCTCCGTCCTGATGGCTATTGGATGTCACCCCCTGGCCAGAGATAAAAGCCTGTTAAAATAGAGTCTTATTATAAGAGTAGATTCAAAGGTAGATGGAATAAGAGTAGGAGACTGCGATGAGTGGGGGGGGGGTCAGTCTCCCATTTGCAAGGTGGTTACAAGGTGGTCACTTTGGGCTTGATTTTGGACTCCCTGCTTCAGGTTTGATTGTCAGAGATTAAGATTGATGGTGAAAATTAGGATGCCATGCACAGGAAACCATATAAGCTGGGGATCCACATAAGTTAGGCATCTATTTTTTTTCCCAAGAAAAACGATTGAGTCCTTTGATGTTTTGGACAGAGGTAAATGTGGAGCCCAGGAGCCCCACCTGACTGGATGCTTGCAAGAGGTTGGAGGGAAATGTCCCTAGCTGTCTGAACTCCAGAAACCTAAGTGAGGCAGTCAGCTTCATTAGAAAATATAATTTGGTCCGAAATTCTTTCCTTCCTGTCCTGTTCCATTATGAAGTAATGGAACACAGGGCAATGCAGATGCGGGAACAGCTGACTTATCTGGATGTTAATGACAGTAATTACTAGCCTGGAGGAAAGCTTCAGTTCAACTGAAATATTTCCTAAACATCATTGGGGTGCATTTGTGTGGGGTTAGCTGCTCACCCAGCCAGAAGGGGCCTTTATGAGGTCCAGCAACTTCCCAGAAGAGGATGAGTGCTTGGTCAGGCAGAGAGTGGAGTTGGGGGCATAGCACAGCCTAAACCACAGGGGCAGGAGAGAAAAGGAGGAGGGCAGGACAAAAGTCAAGGTGACAAAGACTGATGTGTAAGACGGTAAGCCATAGCACTGCGGTGAGCACAGAATACCACCTTGTCTTATTTCCCTTTTTAATTTTATTTTATCTGTCTCTCTCTCTGTCTCTGTGTATATTTGTACATGTGCTTCTGTGTGTGTGTGTGTCTGTGCTTGTAGAGGGCTAAGGGTAACCCTGGATGGTGCTACCTCTTTATTTGCTCTGGAGTTTCCCAGGTTTCATCTTCCAGGATGGGAAGTAGAGGGTGTCGCCATGTCTGCCTAGTTATTTCACGAGGGATTTGGCATCCGAACTTAGGCCCTTCTGCTAGCGAGGCAGAGGCTTAATCCCTGAGCTATCTTTACAGCTCTGTATCTTTGTTTTACCACATGAGATTCGCTCAGTGACAGTCCATAGTCACTTGGTTTGTCCATTTATAGGCACAGATGGACATGCAGAAAAGAAGTGACTATGGGACTCATGGGAAGTAAAATAGGTACCAACTAACCAGCCAACTAACCAGTCTGAGTTCAAGAAAGTATCCTGTGATTGGAGGAGAGAGAGAAAACACTGCAGGAGGCCCCTCACCAAAGACTCAAAACTGTGTTATTCATGTTGCCAGCACGCCCTGGACTGGGATCTTGATTGGCATGCATGTTCTTAAGCCCACTACTAAGACCTTCTGACTTAGAACCTGGGAGCATGGGGCCCAGCCTACTTTGCTTAATTGTCTCTCCAAGTGGTTTGAGAACCATGAAGTAGACTCTACTGCGCCAAAGCTCCCAGATGGTACAGTTGTGATATCAGATCTTGAGGAACAGAGAGGTTCAAAGAAGATAAAATATTTAATAAAAGAAAGAAAGAAAGAGAGAGAGAGAGAAAGAAAGAAAGACAGAAAGAAAGAGAAAGAGAGAAAGCGAGAGAAAGAAAGAGCAGATCTTGCAGAAGCAAGGTAAAGGAAGAAGCACAGATTACATAGATGCTACACAGAACATGATGTGGTACACTGGTCCAGAAGAAGGCTGCTTTGGAAGGAGGTCAGTAGCTCTTGTGGAAGCAGAGACAAGGCAAAAATCCATCCCACTCTTTCTCACCTCAGGTAGCGATGAGTCTTAGGAAAAGACTGCACGACATCTCTCATCCCTATAGTATCTGCCTCTGGGATAAAAAGCTGAATATTAGAGATGATTTCATAGAGCACAAATAGAGAATCTGTAGATCAATTTTACATCTCGTATTTTTTCCTGAAATTTAGATCCAGTAGCTGACATCGTACCACCCATTTTGTACCCTATGTGATAGAACTATAGACAGAAATATGTAGTCTGATATTCTGACACATTTGCAAGATATTCTGTCATTTGGAATTTTTATCTATCTATCATTTATCTATCATCTATCTACCTAATTATTTATTAAGGAAGATGGCGTTCTTGTTTTGAATATATTTTATTAATTTTTAGTGTACATGGGAGAGAGAAAGAGAGTGAGAAGGAGAAAAATGAATGTCATGGTACGTGGGTAGAGGTCAAAGGTCAGCTTTTAGAAGTCATTTATCTCCTTCCACCACATGGGCTTCCAAGGTTTGAACTCAGGATTGCCAGGTTTATTAGCAGGTCCCTGGCCCTATTTGGGCTTTATTTTAGTATAAAAAAAGTAATGATTTGAGATAATGTAGTTAGTTTCTGTCCCTATCAGGTGAGACCCTCTATCTCAGAGTCAGGAAGGTCAGCCTCATGGGAAGTGCAAGGGACTGTCAGTGTACTATTTGGAGCATCCCGAACTCAGGGCAGGAGACTGAAATATGGAGGGAGTACAACCCAGAGCACAGAAAAGAAAATGGAGCTTCTGTAATGATAGGGGAAGATAAGACAGGGAATATCATAGTTTTGTAGGAAGAAGAATGATTGTCAGTATTCTTGTGGATCTGTCGCTGTCAGGAAGGCCTCTGGCACACAAGGGCTTCATAGTGAATAGCGTCACCCACACTTCTCTCCCCCATCACCTGTTTATACTGTGAAATGGCATTACTATCCATACACCCATTTCTACAAACTAGGAACATAGTGACACGCTAAACCCCACTCTTGGTCTCAAAGTCTGTGGGTCACAGGCCAGCAAATCAATTCCCTGGAAGCTTGCCTTCATCTCTCTTTTTCCACTCTCCTCCTCCCATTCCTGCTCACATCTGTCTCCAGCACATGATCTCCACTGCACACTCTCCGGGGAAGATGCTGCCACCACTTCTCAGCTCTTGATTCCAGGTTGAGGGCCTCACCCAAGGCTTCATTCTGCAGTCAGATGGACATTTGAAAAGGGAAAACTGATCACTCCATTCCTTGATTAAAGCCTTTGCTTCCAAAGGATCCCCTGAAGTGATGCTCCATGGGATTCAAATAGATGTTGAGGGAGGAAAAAAGAAATGTGTGTGCATGTTGGTGACCTTTGAGAGATGTGAGGCTTCAACAAGGTTAAGCTGTCCCCTTCATTTTCAGCAGCTTGAATAGGCCATTGTGCAATGGGCTCCATCAGGGGGAAAAATCTTTCAGAGATATTTGTTTTGGACCTATTTTAGAAACGCATCTTAAAATTGGAAATTGACAACCAAGAAAGGAAGACCAAGTAGAAGCGAGGTCTCTCCTTTGCATAGAAGCGAGGTAACCCCCCCCCCCGCCTCCATTGGTGTTCCTGGGCCAGTCCTTTCTGTCTTGCTACAATCCAGACCATGAAGCCATGCTTAATCCTGCGAGCACCTGCAGAGAATTCAAGGAAACATCATTTGTGATGGTCCTTCTATTCTGCTCTCCTTTTGGTTGAACCGCCCTTCTCTTTTTTATTGTTTTATTTACTTTTTTATTGTTTTACAAGCATATTGAGTACTAATCCCCACTTCCCATTCCCCCTCCTTACCATCCTCTTCCTTCTCTTCATCAGTCCATTCCCCTCCTTCCCACCCTCCTGCCTGGCCACCGCTATGGACCTCAGGGTTCCCTCTCACTTATCTATTCTTGTGCGGGTTCGGGCCTCTGTGGCCTCCTCAGGCCACCCCAATGATAGGAGCATTCCCCTTCACTCATCCAGCTCTAGCCCCCAAGGTTTACACTGTGCGTTTTTGTTGCTTTTGAATTCCTCCATAGTCTATGAGGGCATGTTGGTATGTCATTATGCAGGTCTGGTAAGGACAAGCTTCACTGCAGTGAGTTCCTGGATGCAGCAGTCCTGCCTTCAGTTGAATGTCTTATCCAAGGGTAAATCTTTACATCTTAGGTTTTTATATTTTCATCACCCCTTCTTCTGCACGGTTCCCAAAGCCTTAGGATGGGGAGAGATCAGGGACTGATTCTGGCGGGGCAGTGCTGGGTCACCAGGAATCTGCATTACTCTGGCTGTTGTCCACTTCACTGCTTGTCTACTGGCTCAGACTCCATCCTGTCAGGGTGATGGGATCTTCCACCTCTCTTGTAGAAGACCTCTAGGCCTTGTGCTGAGTGCTCTTCAATCTATGAGTATAATAGCAGTTGTGTACAGAGCAGCTTGATGTACTGTCTTCCTACCTATAGGTTCATAGATTGTTTTTCCTTTTTGATTTATTTCCTGCCCATTTTTAGCTTCTTGTTCTATTTAACAGGAATGTGTTCCATTCTGACAAGTGGGTCCTCATGAAGAACCCTCCTTCAGCCTTCAGAAAGCAAAATGATCACATTCGAAAAGACATAGGCCTGTAGTCAACTCCTCTTTGAAGACTTCCTAGATCTACTCTCCATTCTTCAGAGAAAAATATCTAGCATCTTCTCTTTAGTCTCAAATTTCACTGTATATCTATCTTCATTGAAAAACTCCCACATCCCAGCAGAGTGAGGTGGGGGTCCTCACCATTCACCCTCTACTTCACACAGTAAGCTACACACAGAAAGGCTTCTCAAGATGCACAGGTTTGGAGGTGCTGTGGGGAACAAGACATTGGGGCCACTCTAAGACATTGGGGCCACTCTCATTCATCTCTTCTAACAGGTTGTCTTCTCCACAAGAAGAATGGTGGACTTCCCTACATTCCCAACTCCAAGAATCAGCTCAAACCATTCGTAGAGCTTATGGAAGCAAACTTGTGAGGTCTATAATGTCATAGACAACATTCTTCATTCAGTCATTCATCTAACAAGTATCTACTTGTTTGCCTTCTATCAGACAGGCCCTGCTTTTCAGGCTGTTCAGCGACATATTGAGCCAAGTTCTGATCACAATGTAGATTTTTTTCATACTAATGAAAGAAGAAAGAACATCATACATGAAGCACATGGAATGGGAAGAGAAAAACAAACTGTGCACAAAAGGAATCATGGGGCAGCCAACAAGTTTAAGATTAAACTGAACAGACTGTTCTATATAAGGGAGGGAATATCAGCGTGTTTCACCTTATTCCAAGGTGAGAGGCAGTTAGGTGAGATTTAGAGAGAGTTTCAATTCAGGGGAACTCAGAGCCTTTAGCCAGGCAGCCCTGTGAGGCTTGCATGATAGATGCAGGATAAACAAGGGAAGAAGAAGAGGATGGGAAAGTTTGTGAAGCACTCCATCCAGCACAAGGACTTTTTACTCTAAATAAAAAAGAGGAGCATTGGAGACAAGTGTGCAGAGGACTGCCAATCTTAGAGACTGCTATGCTGGGTAGAGGACTGCCAATCTTAGAGACTGCTATGCTGGGTAGAGGACTGCCAATCTTAGAGACCGCTATGCTGTGTTCACATAGACAGGTTGAAGCCATGTGGGAAACTTGGAAGTAGGCTAAGAAATTTTTCCATAGATCAAGCCAAAAGTCCAGAGTAGAAGAAGTAATATTGGTGAGAAGTGAATATGTTCTAAAAAAAATGGCTAGGATTGACTGACAGAATATGGAAGATGAGAGTGAATTAGTGTGCAATTGATTCAAGAAATCTGTATGAAAGTGAGGATCTAATAATTCCTTACATTTATTCAGATGAATACCTCCTCTACTTCAAAGCAATTAAGATGGATTTGTAGAAAACAATATTAATACAGTACATCTTTGCTTCTGGTATGGGTGGCTAGAGTATTCTTTGGTTTTTGCATTTTATTTTTGCATGCATTTTACATTATAAACTGCATAATTATAGAAATAATTGATATTATAACTGGTATATTTTTAAAAACCCTGCATGCCATCTGCCATTAAAACATAACCACTGTGAGCTAGCCAAAGCATGGGGACTTACAAGTTTTCACTATAGATAGTGACAATGCCTAGAGGATGTGAACTCACACAGTGATTGCTATAAATAATTTTATTTTTAATATTATTTTATTCTGTAGTTTTATAAGCATATTGAATACATATCCCTGCTTCTCTCCATCCCCCTTTCTCCCATCCCTTCATTAATCAATCCCCCTCACATCCCTTTTTTAAAGTTTTTTTCCTTTTTTATTATTATTTATTCAACTGTGCGCATGTGCGTGTGAATGTGCACGCGCGCATTTGTGTGTCTGTGTTTGTGTGTGTAGAACCACCGATGAATTCGCGAACCACCATGGACGCCTCCACCTCCTTCTGCCCCGGGATTCACAGGCTCCGCCCTACCAGGACCAGAAGCGCAGGCCGCCCCCACTTCCGCCTGGCGTCTATACGTGGGATCTGGGATCCAAACTCAGGACCTTCCGCCTGCAAGGCGGAGGCTTAACCCCTGAGCCACCTCTCCAGCCCCTCACATCCCTTTTTTAATCCATTCCACTTCCTCCCACCCTCCTGCCTGTTTGCATTTATGGGCCCCAAGATTGCCTCTGGCTTGTCTACTCTTGGGGAAGTGGCATACCAAGTTGCCTTTCTTTGGGCCACACTACTGATAGGAGCATTTCCTTTTACTCATCCAGCTCTAGTCCCCAAGGTTTCCACTGTAGATTCTTATCTCTCTTGAGTTATTCAATAGTCTATGGGGGCATGTTGGTATGTCAGTCATTCTTCAGGACTGGTAAAGACAAGTCTCACTGGAGTGGGTTCCTGGATGCAGCAGTCCTGCCTTGAATGCAATGTCTTGTCCAACAGCGAATCTTCCCATTTTTAGGTTTTTATAATTTCACTGCCTCCTCTTTTATGAGGTTACCAAAGCCTTAGGATGGGGAGAGATTACGTTAGCCTGATTCTGGGTGAATCTTGCTGGGTCGCCAGCATACTGCATTATGGCTGGTCATTGCTGTCCATTTAACTGCTCTTCTACTGCCCTTTGCTGCATCCTGTCAGGGTGAGATCCTCTGAACTTTGCTGTAGAAGACTTCTAAGCTGTGTTAAGTGTCCTTCCAATCTATGGGTATAATAGCACCAATTTACTGAGCAGTTTTGTCTATTGTCTTCCTACCTATAGGTTCATTGGCTGTTTAAATCATGTCAAAGAATGATTCCCCTCTCACCATGGGTAGAAAGTAGAATGAATATGAGAAACAAATCTTAAAACTTTCCCACTTAGAGAGTTGTGAAGCGTGTTGCTGAACCCACGAACAGCAAGGTTAACTGCAGAGCAAAGAGAATAGTGTCCTAGATGAATATTTCCTAGTGAAGGAAATATTTCAAAGAGCAGAGAGCAATGGTTTATGTCAAATGCTGTTGATTCCGTCACACGGATGAGGACCCTGGGTTGCCTTTGAATGTATCAACACCACAGTTGCTAGTACCATTCACTAGACCTTTTTGGATGGATATCGGATTTGAAATGAGCTGAGAAAGAATTGGAAGCAGGAAAAACATATGGCCACATCTCAATCATTTCTTTGTCTTTGGAGATTCTACAAGCTCTTTGCCACGAATGAATATAGATCACTATACCCTATAAATTCATCTTAGACACCATGATTCTGTCTTATCATTTTCTGGGCTGTGGAACAATCTTACAGGCAAAAAATGTTTTTTTTTTTTTCTTCGCCATCTTAGTGATCACTGATTTTGGTGATCATCGCATTGTGAGTAGAAATCTCAATAAGAAAGTTCATGTTGATGCTTATCTTATAGAGGAAGAGACAAAGATACCAAGAGTTTCTATAATTTGTCTCAGGTAATGCAACCTACATTATGAACACCTTGTAGGGTAAAGGTGATCTTTGGGGGGGACAGGTTTCAAGATTTCCATCTCTTGGTCCTTGGGGGATGCATTTTGCTTTTGCCAGCTTTCCTCTGATAGCAGGTTCAGGAGTGGAATGGCTTTCATTAGAGATCAGGGGATTTTCTGAGCAGACTCCTGCAGAGATAAAACCCTTGGCTATTGCTGCAAAATAAAAGATAGAGCGTATGCTTCTGCATCTGCCTGCTCCTGAGAATTCTGTGGCTTGGCAAATAATGCTTTTTTTTCTTTCATCTGCACCTTCCCCCTTAAAAGCTGAAAAGAAAGTTCTTTTTGAATAGGAAAAAAGTGGCATATCTTTTATAAATAATCCGTATGTCTTAATATTTCACAGTAAAGTAAATACAGAAGCAAAGAGAATATTCAACATTTACTATTGAATTTGAGTTCAACATTTCCTTTCCCAGCAGATAATTTTTCTTTCCACATTCATCTGTTGTTATGAGCCATTTCACTTCCATATTGCCTGTTCATTCCATGTCGCCATAACAGGATGGCATCTTAATCTATTCCTGGGGTAAAACCTGGGTGACCTGGATTAAGTTCCAGATCAACTATTGCAGTTATACTTGAGTGGCTTTTCCTTGGCCTGTTACAATGAACCATCTCTAAGTCAAATTGGCACAGGGATGAGAAATTGTGCTGTGTGATAGAAACTACTCATTTCTATCATCTGCTGAATTATCCTGTGTATTTCTAAGCTAGCTAAAAAGCTCCCAAGTTACTTTACCATTTTTCCATTTATTCAATTGTGTGTGTGTGTGCATGTGTGTGTGTGTATATGTATGCATGTGTGTGCATGTGTGCACATGTGTGTGTAGAACCACAGGCGAATTCAGGAACCATCATGGACCACCTCCACCTCCTCCTTGTTTACTCTGGCAGGGGATTCACAGGCTCCGCCCTACCTGGATCAGAAACACAGGCCACTCCTGCTTCCACCCATATGTGGGGGAAACCTATATATGTGGAGGTCTAGGATCCGAACTCAGGACCTTCTTCCTGCAAGGCAGAAGCTTAATCCCTGAGCTACCTCTCCAGCCCCCAAGTTACTTTACCATTTACTCTCGCTCTCTTTTCACCCTTTGTGCATACAGCAGTTCTGTGCTTTATGACACTGCGTGGCCAAGTTGCACCTTCCATATCAAGGTTTTGAAGGAAGCACTTGATGGTACTTGAGTAAAATTTTAACATTTCATTTGTTTGTAGAATCTGGCCCTTGCCCATCTCAACTGCTAAGTACATCTTCCTCTTCTTTACTTTTCAGGACCAGCAATCTCGTTTTGTTTTATCTTGTTTTTTTTTTTTCCCCATTCAATTTGTTGTTGCTCCTTATTCGGTACTCTGTGCAGATTCATTGCCCATGGGGTGATGTTTCCTCATGCCTCTATAACCTCTTCAGAACAGCTGCCTATGATTTCTAGGTCCCTGAACTTCTTTGTAGCACTCACTAAGTTTGTGTGCTATGTCATAATTCATCCCGTGGCTATTGGTTGTGACAATAATGTTTATAAGGCAAAAACTGTCATTCTTCATCACTTACTTTCATGTTGGGTACAAAATCAACCCTCTGAAGTATTTATTGAATGAATGAGTTCAAGATCTCATTTTTTGAATGTGTAAATTGGAGAGGGATTCCTATAATTTCTGTGTTATAGGCAAAGGTCTAGAGATACTATAAACCTTTTCAGGTGCAGGATCTATTCACCGTGAGGATTTCACTGCTCCTGTCAATCATCTTTCTTATTTCTTTAGTAAATTCATTTTTCATAGAGTTACATTAACAGAGGCCATATTTACACTGTGACTCCACTGGGTGGACCCAAACTGGTATAATCACAGCCATTCATGGAGAACTTGGAACTGAGCCTGCAATGTGTCCCTTCATATTTGGACTTAGGATGGAGTAGGGGGCATATAAAAACAGACTAAAGAACTAGGAACAAAGCAAATGTATGGACAACCAAAAAAATGACAAGAAAACCTCACCTAAAATTAGAGAGCAACGTGTGGATTTTTTACAGAATTTGGATCAAGTAGTGGGGAAAGTCGATGAGAAACTGAACAATGGAACAGATGTTCAGAGAGGATTGGAGAGCTGCGTCTCTGAATTCCTCATGACTCTTCTCCTGGTACTGTTGCTTTTGTGAGGCCTGGCTGCCTGCCTACCCTTGAGCTGATTCCCAATGCAGCGCTGTCTCCTTTCCGTCCCCACATGAGCCAGCTGCTAGGTATGTGCCTTTGCAATTAAAGAATCCAAGCTAGAAGAACATATGGAATTGCTGATAAAACAGACCAGGCATTCTGTGTTCTCATGCATCTGATGCATCCAATTTCTTGGTGGCAAGCAATCTTTCTAAAGCAAACATGGTATACAAATAATTGGTATAAGTATACTTACTTCAATTGCTGCTACTCAAAGAGCTCTTGTGCTGGTTGACACTTAATGAACATTTCCTACTTGACTAGTGTGAGACTTTTTTTCCACAGTCATCTCCAATCCTTATGAAATCTCTGTTAAGCAAACCATTGACTTCATATTCCATTGCTTTCTGTGTACCTGTGTCTTTAGTATTGATGAATGCATCAATAGGAAGCCTCTGCTTTCTTTTTAATCACTAGAGGTTAATAGAGTTTTCAGTACAGTGATAGGCAGGAAGACACGATGATTTGCTGAATAACTGTCTGGATTTGTAACTCTGTAAACCTCTCCTAGCTCTGCTATGCAGGAAATTTTACTTGTCGTGGAGAAATAGAGTGCGAATGAGATATATGTGAAAATCACCTGAAAATATCAAGATAAATATGAATCGTTCTCAGCACTCTTAGTATATTATGTAGGGAAGGTACTCTACCCCATGTTGCAAATGCAATTTCAAGGCCAGTGAGGTCAAACGGTATGAATTTATCAAGTATTAAATATTAAACAGGTCGTTCAAAAACTCATTATCTTCATGTATCAAGTGTGATCCAGCCAAAAATAGATTTAAAACAAGACCTACTTCAGAGGAGAAAGATGCTAGATATACAATACAGCATCTCAGTGATATTGGGATAAACAGATGAAATATAGTAGAAAAGAATCCAACAAAATGACACAAGCTAAGGAAGGAGAAGTAACTTAACCAAGTTGTTCTGAGCCATATTGTTGTCACTCCTGGATGCCTCAGAGACAGGCTTCTCCCTCACTCAAGTATCACACAATGGATATCTCGATCATGTGTGTTCACAGCATGTCCACACAGAGGCAGCCTCGGAAGGAACTCAAATGAAGTTCCACAAAGCACAAATGACGCTTGGACCAACAGGATGGATCCAAGATATCAGACCCGTTTACAGAGCTAGAACACCTAACTCTGAAGCCCCATTGGGTGGTTTATGAATGTGAATACAATAAACAAAATATAGAGGAAATCAATTACTTGGGGACTGAAGAGAGAGTTCAATGGGTAAAATATTTTCCGTATAAACATGGAGATCTAAGTTCAGTCCCTAGACTCCCCATTCCCCCTACATGAGAAAAAAAAAAAAAAAACCCAGTTGTCGTGGTGTAAGCTTAACATTCCAAGACTGGGGAACTAGAAGCAGGTGGATCCCTGAAGCTCGCTGTCATGGTTTGAAGGTAAATGACCTCCCTCGTGTTTGAGTTCCTTCATGTGTTTGCATCCTTAGCTGGCATTCATGATTAGGGTTGTGGTACCTTCAGGTGGTAGAGGCTTGCTGAGGAAGGCACGCCATGGGGGTCTTGAGGGCTGAGAGTCCAGCCCTGTTTCTTGCTCAGTGTGTGCTTGTTCTCTGCGTCTTCGTAACGACCGCAGTGACCTCGACCAGCCTCCAGCTTCTGCCTTCTGCCATGAGATTCCCACCACGCTGGGCTATATTTCCACTTGAACTGAAAGCCAAAGAACTCTCCTTTTCCTCCTCTAAATTGAGTCTCACAGCAATAAAAGAAGAGTAGCTGCAATACTCATTGTCCAGCCAAAATAGTTGAATTAATGAGGCCACTGTGTGACACTGGTTCAAAAAAGCAAGGTGTAAAGTAGCTGTAGACAGACTTCTAAGATGGACTTCTGACCTCCATACGCACAAGCCTGCATGTGCTAGACACGAAGCTAGACTCACATAAACATTCACACATCCATTTCCACACATACACGCGTGCACAAAAAATAATACTTATTTTAATACTCGTAGCCTTGCCTCCTCTCTCCAGTGTGTCTGTCACCCATTGGTTACTAGTTATTTCTTCATGAATTCACAAAATCAACATCTCAAGCAGAACACATGGAAAACTTGATCATGCCCATTCCCTATGAAAACAAAACAGAGCAAAGCAATGCAAAGCAAAATGCAGTTGCTTCTCCTACTTAATTTTCCTAACTTTCTAGTAACCAAGGACACAGCTCTGCTTAATGTCTCTGTTTCTCTCATATGCCATAATCAATCCCTCCACAAGCCTTAACTTAATCTTAACTTCATTTTTGAAGTACATCACTTCTAAAACACTTATGACTACTAATAGGGCCTATATCTCCTTCCTCTTTCTTTAGAAATAATGTGGGACTCTATTGACATTATAGGATATTTTTTGATATGCCTGTTTTTATTTAAGAAAGGACAGGGTGGGTGAGTAAAATGAACTGTATTGTTGTTGATGAAAATCCATTCACATAAGAACATGAAGTTGATATTTCACCTGAGCCATAAGGCTGTTATCACCTGTGATGATAAAGCGGGAGTCATGTTCTCTGGATTCAGTGCACTGAGGATGGCACTGTATCATTGTGACTTATACCCTCCAAAACGAGGACACTATCTAATAATGAGGAAAGATTGGTGATGGAGCCACATCGTATAAAACATCAGACCAAAACTTCTCAAAGAAGTGAAGTTTTACCATGCTCCAGAAACTACCACAGCCAAAAGGAGTCAAAACCCACACTGAGAGGAAGCAAAACACACCCTGAAGTGTTTCAAGAATAGGAAAACTTCAGGGACAAACAAACAAATCCCCAACAGTATTTAGCTAATTTTCTGGCTGCCGTGATCAAATACATTGATCAAAATAACTGAAGGAGAAGAGACTTATTTGAATTGATGGTTTTAGGGGTAGGAAGTCATGATGGCAAGAACTAAACTAAGGTGGTGATTCACATTGCATTCATAGGTAGAAGCAGGGAGAGATGAATATTAACATTTAGCTCGGTTGTTCTGCTTTATTCTAGCCAAAAACCCTTCCCATGGGACATGTCATGTACAGTAAAGATGTGTCTTCCTATTTAAGCAAGATAACCCCTCACAGGCCCATATGGGGACTGACCTCATCTAAGTAAGGTATCTCAGATGTTCCTAAAGGTAGGCTTGTGAGATAGCACAACACACAAGATACCTGCTCCCACACCTAGGTAATTGAGGTCTAGTCCTGGAAGCCGACATTGTGGAAGGAGAGAGTTGACTTCTGAAAGTTGTTCTCTGACTTGTTTTCCTATGGCATACATATTCTCTCTCTCTCTCTCTCTCTCTTTCTCTCTCTGTCCTCTATGTCCTCTTTCTCCCCTCTCTCAAGTGAATATTTAAAAAAAAGTCCCGAGAGGCTTATCTCCTAGATCCTGTGATTCTAGGACCCTGCGATGCTGACAATCAGTATCAGCCATCACAATACCGTAAGTCAATCTGAATGAAGATGCGCATTAATGATAATAACAAAATATCGACATTGGCTTATTAATTGAGACAAATATACTATACTAAAAGTAAGGTTTTCTTAAGGAGCAATTAATTGTGGGTTATATAGTATGCCTCATTTGTATATTTAATTTTTCCTGTAAATTCCTAATAATTCTAATGTAATAAAGTTTCTTTTAAAAATAGCATGCCAAGTGGACCCATATATACATAAAATTCAGTGCAATTGTTTATATATAGTTAAAGAGCCTCAGCATGTTCCTGACCGTGTAAATAAAGATACAATTTGGGAATGTGTTTTATTAAACTGTTCTTTATTCTGTTCTGACTATTGATAAATTTCACTCAAGCATGTATTATCTTGATTAATTATACTCTAAGTATATTTGATGAGAGCGTGCATGAGAGAGAGAGAGAGAGAGAGAGAGAGAGAGAGAGAGAGGGAGAGAACACATGTATGTCACAGCATGTATGTCAGAGAACTTTCGGAAGCTGCTTCTCTCCTTCACCTCATGGGCTCAGGGGATCTTCCTTGTGGAGACATATCACAGGCCCATGTACTATGGTATATCTCAAATAAGTTTTTCTCTGGTAGTAAGGAGAATCATTTCCTTCCTTCCTTCCTTCCTTCCTTCCTTCCTTCCTTCCTTCCTTCCTTCCTTCCTTCCTTCCTTCCTTCCCTCCCTCCTTCCTTCCTTCCTTCCTTCCCTCCATCCCTTCCTCCTTCCCTCCCTCCCTCCCTCCCTCCTTCCTTCCTTCCTTCCTTCCTTTTTTCCTTTCTCCCTCCCTCCCTTCCTCCCTTCCTTCCTTCCTCCAACCTTTCCTTCTTTCTATAAAGCTCTGCAGAATTCCCAGAAAGCAGCATTTTTTTTGGAGGGGGACTTCTCTAGTGACATATTCTTGCTTTACATTTTTTCCTGTTGGGATAACTTCTAAGAGCCTGAGAGTGCTAATCAAAGTAATTGTTGAATCTTGATGACCCGCGCTTCATGTGCCAAGCACTTTCCTCCTGAAACTGCGTTATTTAGAGTCCAATGAAGCTGGGAATAAATATAGAAAGCTAAGTAATTTGGGGGAGATTGGAGAATTTTCAGAAAATTTCTTTCACTTGGAAGCATGAAATTACATGCACCACAGTGGAATGAAATCAAATCAATCAGCGGCTCGGGATCTCCTGGGCTCCAAAATCAGCAAGAACATAGAAGCCATTCAGGGGGGAAGGAGACTGAGGCTTGGTGGAAAAGAACCTGGCAGTGCGATGCACAGAGATCCAGGCATGTCCTCTGCGAACCAGCTTTGGCTGCTGCTGAGAGAGAGGTGTGCATAGAATAGCCAGAGGAAAGAAGAGTGGAGAGGAGGCTGCCTTTTCTTTATTTTAACTCTTAGCCTCTTATCTTGGATGGCCTTGTTCGACTTTATGTCTCTTTATCTCCATGTGGATAATGTCCCAGCTCTTCCAGTCCTCCTGAGGACTTCATCCTTACACTGGAATCCATTTCCCTCCCATCCCCACTACACCCACATTCACTCATGTTGAGCAGCTCCTTCTTGTAGACTCAACTTACTTGGGTCTCTCCTACCATGGGGGTGAGATAATGGACAGTCAAAGATGGCAATTCATGAAACAAATTAGAATTTGGAATAAGCTACTTTACTTTGAAAAAAGTACAGTTTAGCTGGGGATGAAAAGTCTGCTGTCTTCTGGATACAATGCAACTACTGCACTCATGGACTCACAATAGTGGCTACCAGTACATGACCCGCACAACACTAAGCCCGCCAACAGTCTGTCACAGATGGGGGAAGGTTGCTAAGGTCCACCCCCTCCCAAACTAACAACTACAGAGTAGCTAAGGAGGCAGGAGTGACATTCTTCAGTGGTGTAGTCACTGGTACATTGCCCATGCTCAAGTGAAGACCTCACGCCCATGCCCAGGCAGATAATCCTAATGAAATGATGCAGATGATAAAACAGAATAAGACATGAAAGTAGCATGTGGACTCAGGGACTTTGGGAGTAAAGAGATTTGGTGGGAGGGAGAAAAATAAGAGGACGATAGAAAGAGTATGAATAAGAACATTATATACACACACACACACACGTATGAAATTGTAAAAAATAAAACTTCAAAAGTACTATATAAAGGTTTCCACATTTCAGGGATCTTTTTCTGAAAGACTTTATAAAAGTACAGCACCCTGAATCCTAAAATGAACACAAAAGCTAAAAATAGAGCAGATGCTAAAATAGACTTATCATAAGCCCTAGCATATCAAATCATATTTTATACTATACAATGAAACATAGACAGAAAACTGTCCCTAGTATCCCAGGGTAGAAACAGAGGCAGAAGCCATTCACAAATATGCTAAATCAGCCCCCCAACCCCAGTCTCTCACAGCCAGGTGTGGGTCTTTCTAGAGAAAGTCTCTCGGAGTGATCATAATTAGGAAGCTAAATGGAAAATTACCAGCTAACAAAATCGGTGACCGTTCCGAGGACAATGGAATCACAGGCTGAGAGCTCCATAGGTTGATTAAGAACAAATCATGCTGGAACATTTTGATAGGTTTTTTGATAGTGACTGCCCAATTCCTGCCATACTTGCTCCATCAGCTCCACATTGCCTTCTAAATCAATTTAAAATGCCTTCTTTTGAGATGACCTTCAAGGCAACCCAATATTCAGTGTATTACTTTGCATTTCTCTCCTCTCTTAATTTTTCTGCTGGTATCCCTTCCGGCTCTGTGACTTTGATCACCTGTTCTGACTTTGTGCAGACTTTGACATAACTGCCTTTGTATAAACTACTTTCTGTACTCTTAACATTCTAGCCCCTTACTACCCAGAGAAAGTCTACCAACTCTTCCAGGTTTCCCTTCCTAAGAACATCCTTCTGCCAGGGCCACTTTGCACTTCAGAGTTAAACTCTCTTTCCTTGTTAGTCATGTGTACTTGTATCTGTTACTATACCTAGACATAATTTATCTTTAAAAATGTATGTTTGTCTATAACAAAGCTGTGATTGAAGACACTAGAATAAAAAACCCTACCAAGGCGGGAATTTTTGTCTGTTATTTTAGAATAACAGACCAAAAATGGTGTTGCTGAAGGACTGGGAACACATTACCCCTGTCCCCAATCCACCACACACACAGTAAAATGGTACAGAACCCAACACACACACAATATATATATATATCGACTATGGAGTGTTGAGTATGGAGAAGGGGCTTCTGTGGGATCGCTGGTGAGAGTAGGTCAAGCCTCTATTTGATAATCCCTTTTCCCTTAAGATTTGACTTCATGTCCTCACTTAAGATTTCCCTGGGGATACTCAACTTAGATGTCCCTTCATTCTGACTTCATTCTCACCCCAGAACTGAAAAGCAAGAGAGTTGCTGAGTTGATGCTGCTGTAGTAAATATCTTCATCTCACACAGTTCGAGCTGTGTCATTGTTGGTTTTATAATGGAATCGTGGGGTGTGGATATGGTTCAGTGGTTAAAACTCCTGCTGCCCAAGCAATAAAAACCCACCAGAGTTCAGATTCCAAGATCTCAAGGAAAATGCCAGAGGGACATGGCAGCCTGCCTGTAATTCCAGCCCCTAGGAGACAGAGCCTGAGCATCCCCAGAGAAATACCATTAAACAGACTATCCCTATGGGACCACTCTGTCTTTGCTTAGAGTCCCAGTCTGAAAAGGAAAAGGTGGACAATCAGGAGAGGTAGATTCCTGATATTAATCTCAGGTCTCCACTCAAAAGCGCATATGTTCCCTCCCACCTGCAAACATGTACACAGCCCACGCACACATAAAAATAAAAATCCAAAAAAGACTACCACTTGAAGTAAAACCATTTAATTCTATAAAACAGAAGCAAACGTTTGGTGGGGTTGGGGGTGGATGTCTGGCTTCTCAAAATAATATACTACAGGTTATGCAGGGAATTAGCTGTGATTATAGCTAGAAATGGAGCTCCCAGTGCCCGGCAGGGGCCTTTGATTTTGCAATGCGGTCTACTTAGAAGACTGTTTCATCTTGTTCTTCCTGATCCCCTACACATGCTGAGCTTACAGAACTCTTACCACAACAGAGCTCTTACCACAAAGCTAGAATAAGTGCCCTTCCCTTTTTTTTTTTTTTTTGTGGTTGTGTTTAAATCATCTCCTCTAACGTGGTTTGTTTTGTTCTGTGTTAGTGAGATGCACTATGGAATTGGCCAAGTGCAAAAGTTTGCCTGCCTCACCCACCTCGGCCTCTTATTATAGTTTTCTTATTAAGTAAGCAGAACTGGTAATGCTTCCTATCAACATGCAAGAGCAATGACAAAGACACATCATAGAGTTTTCAGCAAGCATCTGAAAATTATCAACTACTGTCTACAACCTAGAGGCAATGTTGTTTTATTTTTATTTTCATTTTTGGCATGTGTGTGTGTGTGTGTGTGTGTGTGTGTGTGTGTGTGTGTGTAATACTACCTAAGGTGACTTCAGCAATTTCTTATTGCTTCTCTCTGGGATTTACCAGGTTCATTCATCCAGGGGTTGAAGGTGAAGGCTTCTGCCATTTTGGCCTTAATTTTTAACTGGGATCCAGGATCTGAACTCAAGTCTTTTTGATTGCCTGTCAAAGGTTTAATCCCTATTAATCTCTCCAGCCCCAATATTCTATCATCTACCGTGAGATAACTTAGAAAATACCTCTCCACATTATAGAGCAGAGCATGCATTCAGAGTATTCTCATAACACTTCCAAGTGTATTGTCACCCTCCCATATGTCTACTTTGTATTCGCTCAAAATCTCCAGATTTTGGGAGACTTATTTAGTTGCATTATTCCCATCTTAAGGATGCAAAAATCCAGGGAGGTGACAAGACCAGTTATGATCACCAAAATGAAAGCTTTAAAAAATGGGATCCTGAGTGTGGCATGGAATATGTATCAAGAAGTATTTACTGAGAAAAGACTCAAAATAATAAGATTATTCTTAAACAAAACTCTGTTGGTTGAATGCCAATATCTGTACATTCCTGGACTCAGCCACAAGGTGACGTTTCATATTATTGAAGGATTATTTTATCTAGAAGGAATTTCTATAATTTATAATTTGCTTTAATAAGTTTTTGGCCTTTAACAGATGTATGACAACTGTACTATATTGTGTTAGGAATTCCAATTATTATAAGACAGATGTCTGCCCTTTTCCACAAAGCTCATAGCTTTGTGAACTTTCACTGTAAATTGCATCTCACATTCACAAATGGACATTTTTACTACTGCAAGTATGTGCTAAATGGGTTTAAAACACTCAGTGAGCTCCATGCTAGGTAGTTTCCTAATACATAGCAAAATGCATGCACATTCACATATATTTAGTATGATCGGAAGACTCTAGAATGTGATAGTCACCAATAAAACACAATCTGAAACCTTGGATTTTTGTCATCCTGGGACACCTGCCACATGCAAGCCATTTATTACCCAGGAAGCACATGTTTTAAGACGAAGATGTATGTCAAGATTATTTAACTCTATGATTGGCCAAAGACCAGTTTAAAACTTGACTTTGTCACTATTATTTGGTTGTGGGATTTTGATAAAGTTATTGGATGACTTTGGTTCATATGAAAACTCAGAGCACCAATAAAGGTGATGCAGATCAGCTTATCCATTGAGTGCACAGCAATGTTCTAAGGTCTGAAGTATACAAGCCTGTTAAATACACTGAGGTAGACATAAGCTCCCTCCATCGTACAAAGGTGAGCCTTAGATATAGAACTAAAGAATTATTTACACATGTAAAATGCTACACACCCAATGGTGTACCATAGATTCTTAGCTACAATCCCTTTTGTACATCATTTGATTAGGATACGGTGATTTTCATATCAAACCATGCAGATCAATCTGGTGTTGAAGCAAGAGGTCAACATGTATCTCTCAAACTTATACAAACTAGTCTCTAAGGCCTCATCAGTAAAATGTGTCTATATCATAACATCTAGTTTACAGGACCACTTTAAGGATTTAATTCCTAGAATATTAACTCAGCAATTTTCAGTTCTCATGATGCTAAGAATTGGGCTAGGGTGAACTTATTTATTGAGATGATAGGTTTGAATACTAGAAACAGTGATTGCCCTTAAATTGCCATTACAATATCAAGACTACAATGCATGTCAGTTTCTGTGTATTGACACTGCTCCTCTTAACCATAGTGCGAATAACCGACTCATATACATTCTGCATTTATTTCTCCCATCTCAATGTTCAGTCAGCCTTGTTTGGTCTTATTTCTCCATTATATCTTAAGGTCCAGCTATGAAAAGTGTTAAGCTACTGTAATATGTAATAGTTTGTTTAAATTGGAAAGTTCTACATTCTAAAATATCCCATAGAAAATATTCTCTGTGCTGATGAGTCATTATGCACAGGGAAGATTTGTTCAAGATCCAAAGCAGCTACATAAATAACATATAAAGGAAATGGAATATTTTATGACTGGTAAGAGAAACTGGAATGTTTAGTTCATCTTCTGAATGATACATATGTGTTTATACATATACATAACATGTACATATATATGTATATACATGTGTTTGTATGTCTCTCTCTCCCCTCCCCCCTTGTGATTTTATGTATCAACATATAGTCTAGGATTTTTGTCTTTCTGAGTCGTACTTATTTTACTTGCAATAAAGCTCACCATTTGCTATTTCTGTTATGTATTTCCTATTAGAACTTGAGGACAGATTTAAGTCTGTCCATCATTACATCCTTGTTATCAAAATGATGCACAAATTCAGCAATACCACAAGGATTTGATAGTTGTATGAATAAGCAAATGCAGAGCAAATGAATGCGGAAATACAGAGAAACACAAGCAAATAGAGTAGATGCTGATTTTTGATAAACCAATTAGGGAAGAAAATATTAATGTTTCATTTGATCAAGAATCCCAAAGAAAGGAAAAGTGAGCCTAGTGATCCTCTGACCTAGGAGTCTGCAGACCTAGAGGACCAGGGAAAGCACAGAGGCCAGAGGAGCAGAACAGAACTGAAGAGAAGGGAGAGATGTGGAGAACAGGGTCACATCATGTAGCAACTTGTAGGACAAGAGAGACTTGGATTTTATTCCCAGTACACTGAATTAACAGAAGTGTTTCAAGTAAAGAATGCTTAGATAAGTTCTAGTATTTATTTCTTGAAAATTCACCAGAGCAAACCACATTGGAAGACCACTTGGGATTGTGAAGTGAATTCATCTGGAACAAATGAAATTTACAAACACTAACACTGTCAAGTCCCCAGTCATTTCACAGATAAAGAATTTAATACCAACAAGCTGGTTATTTTACCAAACATTACACATAAAATACATGGCTAGCAGAAAAGGGAAACTATAACCTTTGCCTCTCTGACTAGTTTAGTTTTATAAAGAGGAAGAAAAATATCTATTACTTGAAACAATATAGTTAGAGAGCCCCTAAGAGCTCCTGATATGTATGTAAAATAACTCACAGTACAACAGCATTCTTTCTCGCATTAGAAAGGTCTGATTCCTGCTAGCTTCCAACTGAACTGTGGCAACTTCAAGGCAAGCATTATCCTTGTTCTTTGCATTTCTCAGAGTAATGAGTTCTCAAACCGCCTGTGATGAATGTTAAAGGACTAAAAACATAGTTTGCCACTTCTGTTTCCTTCCCAATGTGACTGCTATCAAGGATTTTAGAACCCCTGTTTTGTGAAAAGTACATACCAAACAAAGATAAACATACTCCCCCATAGCTCTGCATCTCAGTGAAGATGGCAGATATGAAGGCTACTTACCACTTATTATGTGAAAAATTCATCATAAAACTAACATTTTATTTAATATTTTGTTCAATACTCACAAATTATAAAATAACCTGTCATACTCTATAATTATATTAATAAAGTCATACTTAATAATTATATATAGACTGTAACTACTTAACATTAAATATAATTTCATTCAATTTTATTAATGTTTCCATTATTGCTCTATGGAAAATAAATCTGGTCTTTTTTGTGGAAATTTACTACAAGGATGGCAACTGTCCTGTGGATAAGTTATGTCTCCTGGAAGCTTTTTCCTGGAGTACCACCCTATACTCCATTTTTTGAACCTATGAAATGAATTTGCATTCCCCTGACACCTTTTATTAAATATGTTCCCACTTGAAACACTTGGAAAGATGTCTGTTTCACTTATTCTTCCTCCATCTGTTTCTCTTATTCTTCCTTCTCCTCCTCCTCCTCCTCCACCTTCTCTTCCTCTTCCTTTTTCTTCTCCTCCTTTTTCTCTTCCTCCTACTCCTCCTTTTTTTCCTTCTCCTCCTCCTTCTCCTCTTCCTTTTCTTTTCTCTCTGTCTTTCTCTCTCTGTCTCTCACAGGGGAACTTGAGTTCAGCTCCACATTTACTGATTGAACATCTCCAAAGCCCCTTCCTAGTGATTGCAGTCATGCATTTAATCATGGATACTACTCATGAAAGCATGACTAGCTGAGAACTAATTTCAGTTGTTTGGCAGTAGAAAGGGGAGATATTGTCAAGATTTAGTCCATTGGATAAAATATCTCACACAGCTTATAATTTGTGTCATAGTTAGGTACAGGTGTCAATTTACAGTTGAGGATTTGAGCTCTAGGCACATTTGTAGAGAATTAGTTGTTGAGTTAATCCCAGACGAACCTGCAGGATATTGTCTAGCTGATGAGGAAGGCCCAGACCATGACGGGTGGGACTAGGCCCTGGAATAAAATACAAAGAGCTGATGGAGAAAATTAGTATCCTTGTGCACACTTGGCCAGACATGCTGGTCTGACAAGTAAGGATCGTACCTCTCTCAGCCGTTATGTAGAGATGGTGTGGCCAGTTCCCTCATCCCTGGTGTTGGTGTGAGCTCTCCTGCCAAGCTGGACTGAGAATTGTAACTGGGGAACCATAAGAGAAAACAAACCCCTTATTCCCTTAAGCCATTTGATGGTTATTTGTCAGCAACCATACAGGCTAACTGCTACACTGTGTCATTTATGTCATTTATAGTAAAAATTAATTGGAGCTAAGATGTGGGTTTTGGTGTGATAGCTAATCCATGTCAATACCTCAGTGCTATGATCTGCTGAGAAAGTTAAGGACAATCACTAGTACTTGCTATTTCTTGCTTCTGTTTTTACTTTGCTTATTGATGGAAGCTGTTCCAACATTTTGTGTGTCTATTATTTTGAGTACATTTGAGTGTTGTGTCTCTTCCAGAAATGTTGAGAGAAATTTGAGAAACCATGCTTAATCCCTACAAAGACTTTGTATTTCCGCACCGTTGGACTTGTTTGTTTGTCCAGTTAAAGAAACCAGGGTTCACAGAGGAAAACTTGGCCAACTCCAAATTAAATCATTTCATTCTTAGCACCTGCTGTCTTGGAATTCTGAGTTTACGTTTCATATGAGAAACAGCTCAGAAGTACCATTGGCCACTATGGGAGAAAACCCATGCTTGAAATCAGAAAACCAGGTATAAATAATTCCAAGAGTTCCTAGCATTAGAATGTGGGGTAACCACTTACACTTTCTTACTCTCAGTTTTTTCCTCAATAAAATGGGCGGATCAGCATGCTCCTTCACTGTGGTCCCCATGTTACCTATGCCTTTTCAGCATTTATTATAATGCTGGACATTTTTAATTACAGACATTGTCAGAGAAGAAACTCTCAGGAAAATCACTTGACCTCTCTAATTTCTTATCTAAAGGTGGCAATGATTATTATCAAGGATTAAGCAGGATGTCACAAGTGAAGTGCTTGGCACGAGTGCTTCATGGCAAGTACCTACTAATTTTAGGTCTAATTACTCTGTACTGTAATCTTACCATCTGCCTGAACATTTGATCTAAGTGGCCTCCTTTGCATACCTACTCAAAAGTTCAACAATATTCAAATTAAAAAAATATAGTGTTGTGTGTATCAGTGCCCTGAGCATACCACACTCGCCAGGAAGCACATGCACCTGAAAGATGTGATACTCCTTAGCTGGTGCTTTCAGGCTTGGCTTGGAAGGCTGCTTTTTCCCTTCTTCTGGGCCCCAGATGCTGACAAAGAGACCTTCATCCTGACCAGTGACAGCGACTCAGGCTAGACACACAGATGTAAAGAGTGGTTCGCTAAGAGGGGAGTCTGATCAGAAGACAACCTTCTCCTGCAACCAGCCGCTTGCAGGTCTGGCCCATTGGAAAGCCAGCAAGGGGAAGGGAGAGAGCTGCCATATGTCAGATACCTCTCTGTATTTGCTTCTTTTAAGCCAGAATCAGCTCTGATATCTATGTGGAATCCTATGTGGAATCATAATAAAGTCCATGCCTAAGTGGACATGAAATAGACCCCTGAATGGGCTTTGCAGGCTAATGTTTGCTTTGTAGCTCTATCAGTGGATCCAAGAGACATTTGTTTACACACAACGAGAAATTCTTTTGTGGACAGGACTCAGCTGGAACAGGTCTGTCTTTTCCATTCTAACATCCCACTGGTCAGCAAAACTATTGCAAAGGGAGGTCTCTACTCCACAAGGTGCAGTGGGAAGCTCCATGGAGCACTTACTTGAGTATCAGTATACATTGTATATGTAATGTAGATATGTTATATGTGCTTCAAAATGTTGCTAGTTACCAGCTTGCTGTATTGTTGCCCAGACCTTAGACATTTTTGAAATCGTCTTGAGGTAAAATAATCACTAATTTTACTAAAAAGTACATGAACCACCTCAACCCAAAGGTAAGATTGGCATGGAGATTCTCACATCAAGTGTAAGACCTTGGGCAGAGTATAAACTTTGGAAGGAGGCCCACTATGTGTTGAAGTGGTACATATGTGTACTGATGCTTACTCTTTTGGGGTTCTTGGTTTCTTCACATCTCTTTTTTTTCCTGTGATATTCTCCAAACCCCTGTGGAAGCATGAATTTTATTGATTTATTATTTATTAAGTAAATCCACAGTCCTGTGTACTTTTAAAGTCACACTGAACTCAATGCAAGCAAATTAGAGAATTTTTCAAAAGACAGAGGCAGTTTAAGTTGAGCTTCAGCTCCCTGCTGCCCTCTGTTGGTTTAGGGAAGGGCAAACAGCACTGATGGGTGTTAGGATTCCCCACCCCATGTGGAGGTACACAGAAGAGGCAAAACTGAATCCTGCTCGGGGAGCACCCCACAGGATATGAAGAAAGCAATTGATGCTCATGAAGATGTTGCAGCACATCAGGACTATTTTTGTTAAATATAATATCTAATTATCTAAACAAATCTGGAACTAAATCTTATTCTCCTTTGATCCATAATAGGCAGCAAGGAGCTGACGAAGCCTTTGAGCCCATGTTCAAGCCCCTTCAATGTTTTATCACTTTAAGTGTAAAGTCAGATTCCTAGAGCGTCGACTTAACTGTCAGCATCTCTCCCATGAACCTCTTAGGATTGCTGGTGAGCTTTCTGTATGTGCATTCAGAGCAGTTTGGTAACTGTATGCTGAGCCAGTTATTTCCTGTAGCTCCTTCCATTAGCCTTTCCCTGCATTTTTGGCATATAAGATTAATATTCCTAAACTCCAGTTAGTCATGTCACCTCATGATTTGAGGTCCTTCACTAAATTCTAAGCCACAGTTGTATTTTGTACTCTGGCATTAAGGCTTTTTAGATAATGTACACAAAATTAGTCTTTCAAGTCTAATCTGCATGTGGGAACTCATGTTAAAGTACATAAAGTATATAAAGAGGAGCCAATGATATGAACGTGCCCACCGCGGAGTCTGGACGTTGTTCTCTTTATAGGACTCCTTGGTCTCTTATTTTTCTTTGAAAAATTCAAGTAATACTAGTCTTTTGAGTCCCTTAGCAAATGTCATTTTCTCTATAAACTACTCTAAATATTCCCAGTCAAATAATGCTTTTTCTTTAAAGGACTCACTTTCCAAAATCAGGTAAGAAAGTGGGAGAGGAGGCCAAATATGTGCTCCCCTTGTATTCGCAACTGTCTGTGTTCTATTTCATTAAAATCTTCTGCAGACTTTAATAAGTTCAGCAATCTTCTCTGAACAATTTTCTAATGAGGCAACTACTAAAAGACATTAAGTCATTTTGCCAAATTTCCGAAGTTAATAAGCAAGGGTGTGGCAACATGATCAATGCTGTTCCAGTGTCTCTGGTCTGTACAGATACTAGGGGAACAATTAATCTCTCTCCAGATAATTTGCCTTGATTTACACAATCCATTAACGTATGTACATCTATCTGTAACTACAGATATACAGATGTATTTATTTTTCAATTTGGCAAAAATGGCATAAAACCTTGGTTTTAACTTCTCTTTAAAAACAGACTGCAAGCAGAGTTACTTGGAGTTTTTCATTGTCTCATGACACTCCTTGGCTTAATCTACACATTGATAATTCTTCTGCAAGTGTTCTAGGATGCAATGGTCTCGCCATACAGTCATTCCATGCTGGTTCATGCTACTGCCTATGTATTTCTTACATTTCATTAGGGCTGGTCGGATAGAGCAGCATGTAAAGGTGTCTGTAGGCAAAACTGGCAACACAAACCTGACCCCTGGGGTTTACATAGTGAAAGGAAAAAAGCCGACTTTGAAAAGCTGTCTTTTGACCTCCATAGATATGCTGTGGCACATCTGAGGTCTCTCTGTGAATGTCTCTTTCTTTGTCTCTGTCTTTTGCAAAACAAATAAAATATTTTAAAGAGTTTATGTGTTTAGGCTTAGCATAGTTCCATTGTTCAGTTGTATGTTCTTCACCAGAACCCACGACAATGTCATTATCAGGGAACAGTGAGGTGCAAAGAAATGACACGAGAAAGGATAATGTTTCTGTTTCAGACAGGCTGTATTTTGATTCTCAAACTTTCTCCACAAATTCTCAGTCAGATCACTCGCCCTCCCTTGGCATTTCCTCTCGGGGTCGGTGGGCAAATTAGATAAAGTATGCACCGCACTGGTCTAACCAACACATTCATGTTTAGCAGTTATTCACTTTTTCCACATGATGGCTATTATTTCTGAAACTTAGTCAGATTGAAGTTATTTCCACGAGCATGAACAGAAGTAGCAAAATGAGGTAGATGACAATTAATGTCTGGCCTCCTGTTGCACGGCTCACAGAGAGCAATCTTTTCTCGCCTTTGTCCTCATTTTTCACAAGAGAAAAAGTCAATCAGAAGGCGCTAGAGCAGAGAAAAGCAAATCACTTTGGCACCGGGACAACAAAGCAGTGTTAGTTTATTTTCTTTGTAAAAAGTCATCTGTTCGCGAGCCTCTTTTATGAAATACCTGTCATAGTCTATTTTATTGAACGTTACTCACTCCGCATTCTGTTTGGCCTCAAGGTCATTCCATTATCAGTTCCTACATCACCTTCGGTATTGGAAATGGACTGGCGGTGAGAGAAGGGAAGATGTACATGCGGAATCACGGCGCACTCACCAGATGGACAGCTCAGATAAGAGAGGTGACTTCAACCCATGGCAGGCGGAACTTAGTTCTGTCCCAGCTGCACAAGGGACAGGTGACACTTGGTGACAGATCGGCAATGGCAGCTTGCTATCAAAGGTGCCTGCAGCGACAAGCAGCCTTCAATCCAATCACCACATCTTACACAACGTAACAAAGCATGCTTTAAGTTTTGTCACTTTTTAACCTATTTTTCACTCTTTCAAAACAATGAAAGAAAATAAACAAGAGTAACCCCCCCCCAAAAAATACTTCCAAATAATTCTTGATACTCTGAAGAATAACCTAAGGGGCTTAAGCACATGGACAAAATTCCTACCCATTTAGACATCTCTCTTTTATGATTGTAATAGGGCTCGGCTGATTAATTTCTTACTTGAAGAATTACCATCATGTAGAACTTTCTAAAAGCAAATGTGTAGATGGACAGGTTTTACACACTGCCTTGCTTCTGTACAATCATCTGTCTTGCTGTAGAAATAGGAGGCTCCTCCCAAAGCACACCCCAGGATGCACAGGCATATTCAAAAGCAAGTATCCCATTCTTGGGATCCTGCTATTTCTGCGTCCAGCATGGGGATCATAGATGCAAACTGCCACCATGATTGACTTTTTGACATGGGTGCTAGGAATCTGAATTCAGGCCTCATGTTTGCACAGCAAGCACATTACTCACTGAACCCCTTTCCTAGCCTCTAAGATTTTTCTTTTACTGTTAAAGATATGCATTTTTTGTCAAAGAGGCTTCCACATACACTGATCCTGCTTGAATCTGTGTCAAAAACAGGAATGTAGACTAACCATTCTACAGCAAAAAGTTTCAATTTTGACCTATATTTTAGTATATAGGATTAACTAGTAAAAGCAAATCATTTTCCTTAGTTCCCTGTAGCTATATTTTACAGTGAAGCTATCATCAAAATAATCCTTTGTTCAATCACCAAACATTTTATTAATAGAAAGTACCAGTATCTGTGTGTTTGTATGTACATGGTATGCAAACTCATGTGGGAGTGCATGCATGCACACATGTGTACCATGCATGTGGAGTCCAGAGTTCAATGATGAGTGTCAATCACTCTCCATCTTATTTTCAGGGACAATATCTCTCACTGAACCTAGAACTCGCTGACTGGCTAGCCTGATTCCTGGAAGCTCCTGGGATCCTCTAGTCTCTGCCTCACCGGCACCAGATTTAAGGACACGTTCCATTGCTCCTGGCTTTTTGCACGGCAAGCACTTTACCAACTGAGCCATCTCCCCGGTATCATGGTCTTCCTTACAACACCCTGACCTCCATTCTCTGGGAACTTGGGAAGCAGAGATCGTTGCTGGGAGTGAGGTGACTGCTCAGGAGAGGTGGGAAGCATTTCCCAGTTGTACCAGGCTTCTCCTCTCTGTGTAGCTCATTCAAAGTGTGAAGAGACTGAGCTCAAGCTGTGAGTTGAATAGGAGGAAGAGAAAACTTGTATTATCCAAAGGAACGACTGAAAATCTCATCTCAGGTCATGGTGGAAGAATACATAGGTCTCATCATTGGCTCAGGTGTGTCATCCTAACTTGAACCATGTGACTGTGGATTAATTGGTGAATTGTCATTCATGTCTCTCATCCTTCACTGTCTGGTCATGACAGTGATAGAAGTTTCAAAGGACAAACCTAGGGACACAAATGTCTTCATGCCTTCTGTTAGGCCATTTCTTCTAATGTGCCACTGAGAGCTCAAAGTTAAAATGAATGGAAGTACAAAGGTCTCAGAAAGGACTGCTGGGGATGGGGCAAGTAGTAAAGAATAGGCTCATCTAATAAAATTTACCACAAGGCTATTAAAGCAGTATAGACATCATACATATCTTCATATGATTGTGTATATATATTTCTGTTGGTCGTATCCTTAGGAATGTAATTTTGAGCTATGGACTATGAACGTATCCAAATTAGTTGGTATTGATGAACAATTTTACAATATCCACAGAGCCTACATTGTGTAACATTTTCAATGTCTTTGTGAACATCTATTACTATTTATCTTGCTCATTTCAGACTTTAATCAACTTCAAATGGTTTTCCTTTAGCTCACATGGATAATGTTGAACATTTTATGTTTAATAATTATCTTTGTTTTTATTTGATGCAAAACCATACGATGAAGTTTGTGCTGATCTAAAACTTATATAGTTCACAATTGGCCTTGAACTCATGGCCCTCTGGCAACCCTAAAACACTCAGTCGGAATTAGGCCGACCACTCGTCAGCTGTTGAGCATCTAGGTTAGTTCCTTTTTTTACTGTTGTGAAAAGCACTTCTATGAACATGGTTGTACATATATGACTCTGTTGGAGGATGCAGCATTCTTTGGGAATATATCAAGGAGTAGTATAGCTGGATCGTATGGAATTTCGATTCCTTTTTAGGAACCTCAAATTGATCCCCAAAGGGGTCATATGACGCCAGCATTTGTTATGGTTTGTGTTTTGGATCTTGGCCATTCTGACTGGAGTGAGATGATATTGAATTTCCCTAATGACTAGGGAGGTAGAACATTTTTTAAGATGTTTGTTAGACATTTGAATTTCATCTTGTGAGAAGTTTCTTTTCAGTTCTAGGGCCCATCTCTAATGGAGCTGTTTACTTTCTTGCTATTAAATTTATCAAGTTCTTTGTGTACTCTGGATATTAGACCTCTTTTGGATATGTAGTTAGTGAAGATGCTCTCCAATTTTGTAAGCTGTCTTTTTGCTATATTAATGATTTCTTTCACTGAGCAAAAAGTTTTTAATTTAACATATCCCACTTGTTGGACTTATTGTTGTGTTGGACTTACTATTCTCTGTGGCTTTGGGGTCCTATTGAGGAAATGTTGGCCAAAAGAGATTACAGAAAACACCAGAATATGGAAAGACCTACCATGCTCCTGGATCAGCAGAATTAACAAAGTCAAAATGACCATTCTACCTAATGCAATAAACCGATTCAATGCAATACCAATCAAAATTCCAACAGAGTTCTCCAAAGAAATTGGTAAAATCATCTCAGATTTCATATAGAAACATAAAAGACCCAGGACGGCAAAAACGATCCTCAATAGTATTAAAAATTCTTCAGAAGGTATCACTATACCAGCTCTTAAACTATACTATAAAGCCACAGTATTAAAAATATCATGGTACTGGCTTCAGAAAAGGAGACATATACCAGTGGATTAGAAGGGAAGATCTAAATATTAGCACACCCAACTATATGCAACCAATCTTTGACATAGATAATAAAAAAATTGGAAAAAGGACAGCATCTTCAATAAATAGCATTGGCAAAATTGACTGCCTACATCCAGAAGAATGAAACTGGATTCTTATTTGTCTCCCTGGACAAAAATCAATTCCAAATGGATCAAAGACCTCAGTATTAGATTAGAAACTGTAAAACTCCTAGAAGAAAAAACAGGAAATAACCTTAAATCGATTTGCCTTGGCCAACATTTCCTCAATAGCATCCTAAAGGCACAGAGAAATTTGTTACAGAAATGGGAGGAAAAAAAGAGAGCTCAAAATAATTTTATCATTAATAAAGAGATGATAAAATTTAAGATGGTAGATATACTAATTATCTCAAGCTTATCACTACCTGCTGTATACATGAATCAAAGTATCACTTAGGACCTCATAATTGTGTATGAACAGTATCTCAGTCTGTATTTTAAAATCATATTAAAGTACTAGCACTTTCAAACCTGAAAGTTCACTGTCTTCAGGTTATCTCTTACATTCTGTGAATGACACTGTTGAAATGCAAACTCTCTCATCTCCATTCAGTTGACTCAACAAGAACAATTCACTCTTCAGAGGGATTTTCCAGAAACGATGTTTACAGATGGTGAGTGTCCCTGGGTCACTCACTAGTGTCACTCTGGTTCTAGCATCTCATTACCTCCTTTTGGTTCTTCCATCATTTTCTAAAACCCTCCATTCTCTGAAGTCTGACTGTGAGGTGGTTTGAATCACAGTTAAAGTAACTGAGCCCTCATTGTTCTCCCTTAGCTAGCCAACATGGGTCAATAATTGCTAGGGGTTTGGTAAGAGAAGGCTACCAGAGATTTGCCAGAAAAGCAACCACATTATGATTTTAGTAGAAATTAAATTTCCCTTTTTATTCATAATGTGGTAACTATGATTGCATTACTCCTCAGAGCAGCACTTCACAAACATAGTTTATAATACAGTGATATTGCTCGTGAACAACTCCAACTTTGAGTGACTGTATATCTATGTACATACATGTGTATAGATTTGATATATATGAGTACAGTTTTGTATATTCTTATATGTGTACCATACAGCATATATTTATATTACATTTAGTCTTTTATTTTTGTAGCATTTTAGGATTGGAAATTAAATCCAGGGCTTTATGCATGCCAGGCTTTACCACTGAGCTACATCTCTAATCCTTGGTGTTTCGAGAAAGGACCTCATTATGGGGCTTAAAATGTCCTCAAGCACATGAGTCTTCCACTTCTGACTCTGGAGTGCTGGGATTGCAGGTGCACACCAGCCATATCTCCTTAATTTAAAGATGCCTGGCTTGTTCTACATTTTACAGTATCTGACACTGGAATATGCTTTACATTTTTTTGTAAAAAAAATGCAACCATTAGGCCAAGATGTTCATGTAATATAAATTGTCTTTGCCTTTGCATATACCTATGTTCATACTGCTTGCACCTAGCTAGATGACTTTGATTTATAACATTACACAAAGTTTTCCTTAAATTTGAACCTCTAATTGTCAGTTAAAATGTCTTCTGGAAGATTATTCAGTACTGTGAAGTTCCACTGAAATGAAACTGAAATGCCAAAGATTGTCTGTCATGCAGCAGGCATTGCAATTAGAGTCAGTAGAAACTGTCCCGTTTCTGGGAATAGATAATGGTATTTTCAGCCCTAGCAGAGGTTAGTGTGACCAATTTATGCATCATGAAGGACTTCCACTTAAGAACATAACATCCATCTGTCAAAAGCCTTTGGCTGACTTGCAAGCAGAGCAGCTTTACTTCCCATAATATATAATCCAGTCACAGAAATTTCAAAATGCCAAGTTCACTCAAATATGGAACCAACACAGCTTTCTTTTAATTGGCTGAAAATTATGATATCATCCTGGAATACAGCAAAATGCTGCTGAAGATGAGTGAAGGTTATGACAAGTAGAACGTTGTTACTGTCATGCTCTGTACCCTTCAGGTGGCTAAAAGTATCTCATGCATTGAGCTCTGCAGGGTTATGCAAAGAAGGTGAGAATAAAATTTTGCTGCTCTTGTGACATATCAAGTTGCCTCTCTTCAGGCACCCACTGTTAGGGTATTTCCCTTCAGTCATCCAGCTTTAGTCCTCAAGGTTTCCACTGTATCTTCTTATCTCTCTTGAGTTCCTGGATAGTCTATGGGGGCTTGTTGGTATGTCAGTCATCAAGGACAAGTTTCACCCCCACAAGAGTAGACAAACCAGACACAATACTGGGGTCCATAGAAGTGGACAGTCAGGTGAACAGAAGGGAACAAAATGGATTGAAGGGAAGGGAGGGAAATAGGAGGGAGGAGAGATAGAGGAAAGCAGGTATAAGAACTCAGTATACTTGTAAAACTAGAAAAATAAAATAATAAATGTAAAATAAGAAGTTGAAGAAAAGCTAAGGAAATCTGATTAAACTATTATTTTGACTAATAAAAAATTGCTACTCATGCTACAGAATGGTATTGTTTATAACCCTGAGAGAGATGAGTAGTACTGTTGCTCCACTTTATAAGAATCTTGCTCCTTCTCTAACCTGTATTTTCTTCCCCCATTCTTTCAACTCAGGTTACACAGATGGCACATTGCCCGGTCACTGATGTTACATAATCTAGAAAGTGAGGTTATCCTTATGAAATCTGAATGCATGCCAAAATGCATGGGCAGGTAGATGAGTAGGAAGGAACAAGAAGACAGAATATTGTTCCACTCATATCTCAGTAGCTCTAATGAGAATGGCTCTATTTATTTATTTATTTATTTATTTATTTATTTATTTATTTATTTTTGGAAACCCAGTCACAGGTACATTGATACATCATCAGCTATCTCAGTTTACTTCCCAGATGCCAATAATATAATCATATGATAATTGTTCACTAAAAGCCAACACACTGAACTACTCTGTGGCCAGTGCCTATAGGCCAGAGAGATTCTTATCCATTAAGGTACAGACCCTAAGAGATTAGAACTTCAGACTTGATTGTGGAAATAACAGGAGTGAGAAAAATATGTAAGCCATTATTCTCAGTACATCATGGCTAGAGGCAACCATCACTGTTGTTTGAATCATTTGTATGAACTATACCCCTCACTGAAATTACTGTGTCATAGTTTGTTACCCTTGGACATGTCCACAATAATAATAAAAAGGCATTTCATGCCAATAAGTCTTTCAGGAGGAAAATGATTACGGATGTTCAATACAGTTCATGTTAATTTTTGGATAAGCAGGCTATGATAAACTTGGTCGTGGTCACTAGTTAGTAGATGATAGGATTACTGTATTCGGCATTACCCCTTGTCTACATTATGTATGTATCTTCCCAAGTTCTGAGATTTGATCTAAAGTTACTTTTATAGTCATTAAAATTATTTAGAACTCCAAAGAGGAATGGTTTATGTTTATTTATTTTATGTTTATGTTTATATTTATTATACGAGAAATTTAAACTGATAAAACAGGATTTAACAGGATTTAAAAGAAATTTAATACACCTAAAATAGTAAAACTATTTTGTAATATAACATAGTTTTATGGCAAAGAGTTATGCCTTCTAAAATAAAATTTTAATATCTGAGTAGAGTGTCCTTTCACATACCATTTTACTTTTCTTGCTTTTCATGTTCAATATATTTTTTTTCGGTGCTGGGGACCCAACCCAGGGCCTAACGCTTGCTAGGCAAGCACTCTACCACTGAGCTAAATCCCCAACCCCTCATGTTCAATATTTTTTTAATAGAAGTCAGCCAAAGTCCCATATTCCACTTTATATTTAATCTGTTTTGATATATATTTTCCATTGAAGTGCATAAAGAAACTCTTGCTTCACAATCATATATAGTTTGGAAATTGGAAGATACCTTAATAGCTTTTTCAGGTAATTGATACATACCCCAATCTTGACAAGTTGTGTTTGTAAAGATCATTTTCAGTACAAGATTGGAAAGGATGCCAATGAATTTTAGGGGCTATGTAAAATTCATTCATATGTTTTACATTTTGATGAATGTCTCCTTCATTCAGGACTTTCTGTTACACATTATGTATTTAGGAAGTTTGATATTCAAATCTGCTGAAGGTTGACTTATTTCATCATGCAACATAACAAAAAACATTTAATCCTCCTGTGCTTGATTCCAACTGAAAAGTCCCTTAGTGTAGGAAAGTTGTCAAGCTTATAGTAACTCAAGTTTCTTAGAACTCTTTCACTTAGATGGTTGTGTTTTACTATTTGCAGCAAATGTTCTTGTCTGTTTTCCTTGAAGTGAAGCTTTCTTTCATTTTCTAGGAAATATTTACTAAATGGCCCAGCATGAATAACAATTTTATTTGCCAATTCTTATTTGAAATCAGTGATTTTCCTTGAAAAAGTGACTAGTACCTTGGTTCAATGAATAGGGGAGCAATACAGACAGTGATCAAGGATAGCAAAATCTGGCTAGAGGGAGTAACCTCTCATGAATTGTTGCTTATGCCATAGTGGGTTCCCAGACATATGCAGGCAGTGACATTCCTAACTGGAATCAGTAGGACACATACAGAAGAAGGGACATTGCAAAGAATCGTGTCAAGGAGAAGACTCAATGGGAAGAGGGGTTTGAGGCAGGGGAGTGAGTGGAGGGGATGAAACAATATGAATCAGTTTTAAATAATTAAAAATGATAAAAATTTACCAAAAAAAGAGAGAAAGAAAATGTGAGTTGGAAAATAAGTGAAAAAGCAGAAAAATGGGTAGCTAAGCTTGTAAGATGAACAATCACATCGGTGCTTGACACTTTCTTACTAAATGGATTCCTACGCTCAATGCCAGAGCAGAGCAACCTCAGGCAAATACACATTGCATCTCAGGGAGTACAGATGTTCTCTCTGTATCTAGGATTCATTGCAAGGGAGACTATTTCTGATTCATGAAGAATGTGTTTGTGAAAAAGGTACTGGCATGTGCAATGACATATATACAATGAGTATCTTTGCCTAGATTCAAGCTTAGGGTCCTTGATTTTCCCTGCTGTTACATAGCATTTCCCCTCTGGGCACAATTCAACACTATCTTGGATTTTTGCCCCTAGTCTAACTAGAAGAAGATGGTGTGTAGCAATCTGAAACATCCCATCATGGAGAAAGATGACTCAGCAACTAAAAATAGTACTTTAGGTCCAAGAGGTTCCTTAAGCTAACAAGATGGGAAGAGAGGGCTTCACCCTAATGTGACAGACAACCAACAGTAAGCATCTGTGGAAAAGGAAACTCTCCCAGCAGCCAACAGTCTGAAAGAGATGCCAAACAATCCAGAAGGCAGGAGGAGATGCTTCTGGTAGCACTTCCTACAGCAGAGTGTTCCATGGTCATAGCTTCCATGAGTGTCATCCATGCTAGGATGGGTGTGGTGATGTACCTGTCTATAAGTGAACCTCACTCCTACTCCTATACGTACCCCGGGCAACTCGCTTGTCAGATTGGACCTGGGCATAATAGTGTCTTTTTGTCTGCCCTGGGATTCCTGTTTGGAGTAGACAGACAGTCGTGTGGTGTAGCCTCAGGAAATGTATGACACAATACCTACCATGGGCTTTGCACCATCAATCCACACTCAGCATCCTTTAAAAGGGAAATGACTTCTTAGTTCTGTTGCAGAAGGAAGCCGGTTAGTGGGTGAAGACCATTTTGAGATGTTCCACATAAGTGTACATTGTACACTGTATATATCTGCTCATGAATCTTCCTATTTTAGAATCTTACATTGACAGGAAGAGATAAATTTTTTCATTTGTTTTCTTGACACAGGGTCTCATGCATCTCACGCTGTCCTCAAACTCACTGTGACGGTGGATGATCTTGACCTTCTGATTTTCTGCCTCGTCCTCCCCAGAAATAGAATTCTAGAAAGTGCTACCAGGTATGTGGATTCTCAGATACCAAGTAAGCACTCTGGCAACTGATATACTATCTGCAATTAAAGGATTTTTAGGTTATCATTTTTAAAAGAGACCAACAAATGACAAAATTATGAATGAGAAAACTCATGTGTGTGCAATGTTTAAAACAGTAATTAAAAGTAAATTACTTGAGGAAAAGTACTTGATGAAATTGATATGTGAGAGAAGCTAGTTACGTTAGCTTACAAAATAGCAAATCTATAATTTAAGTGGTTCTTTATACCTATGAGGCAAATTATACTTTGAATCTACAAGTGCAGAACCTGTGTCCAAGAGATCGTTTTAAGCAGTTAAGAAAACATTGGGACACCATTTAATATTTATGGGAGCAAAAAGAATTAGTTTCCGTGATACATAAATAATAAATGATACTAAGAATCTTAATAGTTTTGTTTATTTGTTTTATAGTTTATCCGGTTGTATCCTGCAGGGGATGTGTGATTTAATCCCAAAAGAGTAGGCAGGAACAAATTCATCTGCAAAGAATGAATCTGAAGAGCAAAGAATTTTCAGTCGGATCCCACTAAGTCCCTCTGACTCTGAGCCTGGGGCTGGTCTAAGGACGTCACTCTGATGCCTTCAGACTTTACCTTCAAGAGCTGGAAGACAGAAGATGCAGCAACTCAGTGCATAAAAACTGAATAAGACCTAGAAAATGGGCACTGAGCCAGCTCTTCTTTGCAGTAAATGGATGAAGCAGAGTTCACATCTAATTAGCCATCTTAAAGTGAATTAACTGCTTCTTTCTGAAGTGTTGGGAGCCAGACATAGTAGAATCCTGCACTTATTGGAGGGTGCCTGGGCCTGATGGAGAGTTTTGTGACAGTCAGCTGCTGTGATGTGTGCTTTAAGCAGCGCACAAGGCACTATGTGGAGAGAATATTTCCCTACAAAGCCCAAGGGAGACGCCCATAGCATACATACTACTTATAGGTGGCAGTGGCTCTTCCCTCCATCATGTAAACCTTTAGGGCAGGAGAACCATAGAATTCATGCCTGAATTTCCCTAGATATCCACCAATCAGGTGCATGCAAAAAATTGTTTCTTTTCAGTGAAACTGAGTGGGAATTAAATCTCATAAAAAGCAATAACCAATGTCTTTGTACATTATATTTTAAAACTATATTCTAATCATGCATCAAGCTGTTAACAAATGCTCAAAAGAGTATTTATTATGAAATTAATACAATGATTAACTCAAACAGCATCAGAAGACATCAAGTCTCTTTAAACTTGTCATCAGTGGCTAAGCTACGCATCAGAGTCTGTGCCTTATAATAAATGTCTGCTCTGAAGGCTTTTCTAATTCTTCTTTTGTACCACAGGCAAGGCATTTGCAAATTAACTATTCTGCATGCACATGCATGAGTATATGAGCATGTGTATAAACCCATACTTATTATATCAATATTTACATATAAATTCCATGTGTATGTAAAGGTATACAAACTTTTTTCAGTAAAATTGTTTCTTTGATCTATGCAGCACTGACCCTCTAATGCTAACACGAGCAAAAAAAATAAACAATAACTAAAAACAGATCTCAAAATCTAATTTTGCATTGTATATACTTTGTGTTTCCCTGTTTATCATTCTGTCCTAGAAAATTCTCTCCAAGTGTTACCGTTGAATGGTAAACAGCCCCCATACACTCATGTGTGTTTGAGTATCTGATCCCCAGCTTATGGTACAGTTTTGGGGAGACTAGAAGGTGACAAAGGTGGGTTTCTGGGGGCAGGCCACTAAAAGGTATAGCCTGTCCCTGCTATGGTTAATCTCCACCATCAAGTGAGGAACAGCATGCTCAAATTCTTGCCAGGTCTGCTATATGTAACATGCCCTATAAAACTGTGAGCAAACACACACCCACCCACACACACCCACACACACCCACACACACACACGTGTGTGTGTGCGCATATGTATATATTCCCTTCCTTAATTTGCTTCTGTCAGGTATTCTGGCACAGCCATGAGAAAGGTAGCTAATATACTAGGAGATTCATACAATCATTTAAAACCACTGCTTGTAATAGGGCACTGAAATCCCAAGGGAACTTACATCTTCAGGAAGTCCTACTGACATAGTTATGCACAGGTGTCAACTTGACAGTTGAGGGTTTGAGCTCAGACCATTTTTGTAGAGAATTAGTAGTTGAGTTAGAGATAGCAAGAACCTGTAGGAAGATTGTTTAGTTGATGGGGAAGGCACAGCCCATGTTGGGTGGGGCTAGTCCCCAGGAAGGTGAATAAAATGGAGGGAACTGTTTGAGAAAGAGGCATCCTTGTGTATACTTGGCCAGACATGCTGGTCTGGCAAGTAATGATCATCCCTCTCTCAGTCATCATGTAGAGATGGTGTAACCAGTTCCTTTGGCCCTGGTGTTGGTGTGAACTCTCCTGTAAGATGGAAAACAAATTGTAATCTGGAATCATAATAGAAAATAAACCTCTTGTTCCCTTGAGCTGTTTGATGGTGATTTTATTAGCAACAATGCAAGTGAACTGCTATACCTCCCTAAAAACATAAACAGTTATAGTTTCTGAAAGCATAAGACAGAATGCTCTGGTAATTATCTCTTGATTCAATATTTGCTTTCTTTAATGATCTAGTCTTATCTATCCAAATAATATTTCATAAAATTGACCAAGTAACATTTTTTTGTCTGTGATACAACAGGAAGTAAAGCTTTCATTGTGAACATCTACCTGTGTGTAGCATGGAGCCCACTGTGGAGTTCCCCGAGCTTGCTGTCTGCTCTGTGTAGTGACAAGTGTCCTCCTCAGAGCCATGTCAAAGTCCAGCCCTGTATGGCCAGCACAATGGCAGATTCATTTGCTTAAATTTCCTGTGTCCAGCATAATACCCAATTTTCTTAAACCATGGAAACACTGCATAGTTACCAGGCCAGTAAACTTTCAAGACTCAGATACAATGCTGACTGCCACTTTGACCATTTTCAGTTTTGTCAGCCTGGAGCCTGTTATTTAACTCATTTGCATGTCATTTTTTCCATCTAAAAATGGCTATAATTTCTTTTTAAACTTTATTTATTTTTGCACACGCACGTGTGTGTGTGCATGCATGTGTGTGTGTGTGTGTGTGTGTGTGTGTGTGTGTTATGTATCAGAGGGCACTGTGTGTCCCTATGGAGGATCGAGGGTGACTTCACGAATCATCTTGCATTGCTTCAACCTCCTTTTTGGTTCTCTGGGACTCTCTAGTCTCTGACCAGCATGGCCAGAAGTTCAGGCCACCACCATTTCCATCTGTTATTTCATGTGGGACCTGGGATCTGAATTCAAGCACTTCTGCTTGTGAGTCTTAACTTCTGAGCCATCTTTCTGGTCCTATATTCTTTTACATAGAGTGAGTAGTGTCTGGTACTAAACTTCTGTTTCCAAGCAGAGTAGGCCAGGCTAGATTGGAAATGACTCTGTTAATTTCCCAGGATAAACCCAGTAAGTGGTTCTTTCTCAGTCACCGTACAGTAACAGTTACAGGTCTGGTGGTCTGAATGCTCAGCAGTTCCCTACGTGACAAGTAATGATTCTTGATGCCTGTGTCTTATCAATATGACATTGTCATGCAGGATAAAGATTTTTTATGTTCTTCTTCCAAGTCACTCTGGATGCTGATTTTTATCTCACGTTCATCTCACCCACATGGTGATATATGCAAGGGAAGGCAGGAATTGAGGTGTACACAAGAATGTGCAAGCCAGTTCTCATCACCATTGCTGACAACACTGTCCCTGCCATGACTGCAATGACGTCACCCTTGGGACTAGACATCATTAGCATTATCTTCCTCTTTAGTTAAAGAAAGTGAGTACTTTGAGTACTTATATGAAACCTAGCAGAAAAATGTCCCGTGGAATAAAAAGTTCAGGTGTTCTTTTTTTATCCATTCATGAACTTTCTTAGCAGCTGTTCAGTGCTGGCCATATAGCAACTTCACAATAGCACACACCTATATTCCAATGGTGTTGATTTTTTGGACCAATAATATTGGATCCAGTATTTGCTACTTTAAAATATTGTTTAGAATATCTTAAGTGTTCCCTAAAAAGTGCACTCAAGTCTTCAGTTTCTGCTAAGTATCACTAGGTTAGTCCTTATGTGCTTTTGCTGGAGAATATGCAGTATAACCATCTATCTGGATAGTCTATGAAAAATGAGAGGGATATAGAGTAAAATCACACTATTTACACTCTCTATCTGTTACTAAATTTGTGGCTCAAGATTTCATATAAGTTTAATAAAATGCAAAAATAAGTAATACTAATAGTTAGAATTTCTATTCTTTTTCTCATTGACTTTAGAGTGGGGAACTAAATCCAGCACCTTGTCTGGCTAGACCAGCACCCAACCACTGAGACAAATCTATAACCACCCATATCTAATATTAAGAAATACATAAGTATATTTATTTATCCTCCCTAAAGTAGTTATTTCTATTTCCGTTTAGGGTCAGAAGAAGCTCTAAATTTTTATCGAGCCACATAGTGAGTGCCAGAATTTAAATCCAAAGAATATAACTTCAAATTCCAGAGTTTATTGTGCTCTTTCCTGAAGAGCTCTACCATTTTTACATCAGCAGTGCAGATGTTATTGTTACGGTTATTATTATACCTTCTGACTTTATTCTTCCCACTGTATTTGAGAAAGCCTTTCTTCTTTAATGATTTAAAGCAGGTTTCACTGCAAACTACTTGGAAAATGAGAAAGCAGATAGTTCAAGACATTGATACAATTTAGAGAATCAGCAGAGCTATAGAGAACATTTAATTTGCAATTCAAATGACACTTCTGCCACTACATATGGGAGAGACTAATAAATACCAAGAATAGCCAAGGTCCCTGCCTTGATTCCTCTGGTCTTCAGTGTCAGCTGAGCCAGAATTCAAAGCCAGGTCTTCTTCATTAGAATGTTAAGTGGATTTATGCAGACTCTTTCCCTCCATGAACTTGTTTCTGAAATCCCCAGCATTAAGGTCTTCACCCTCTTTTCCCCCATATACAACTGTGACCTTGTATGGGAGAAGAGGTGGCAAAGTGTTGCATTCAGCATCTTTTGTGAAACTGACTTAGTGACATTAGACATAAATATACTTTTATCGTTACTCTACAAAAATAAGTTTATGAGAGAATTGAGAGGATCAGAGAAAGATAGACCAATACAGAGACAGAGGGACTGAGGGAGGGAAAGAAAGAGGTCAGAAAGTTCTAATCTTTCCCCTAGATCCCATAAGTCCATCATTACAATAATCTATCTTATTTTTGATGACATGTGACAGAGTATATAAGGTTATACGCACATCTGCACCTTGAATATGCACCTTGAATATTGCTAGGGATGGAAGTAGTAGAATACAATGTGTTCGTTAGGCTTATAAGAGATTTTTAGTCTTAATGACATTCCTCTGTAATGAAAGATCATTATATAAAAGGTGAATGACATCAAGCCTATACACTGTCTAGGACAAAGATGTGTATGTGTGTGTGTATGTGTGTGTGCGTGTGCACATGCACAGATGGGATACTTATGCATGATATTCTTTAGTGAAAGACTACATTTGGAAATTTTATCAGGCTTGGATCAAAACAGAAGATAGATCAGCTTATAAAAGTCTTTTGTACACTAACAAGAGCTCTTAATAATTAATGAGCATATGCAAGACTTTCACAATGATATGCGAAAGTGAAAACCTCAGGGTTTGCAAGTGCTTATCTGATACCAAATAGGTCAGCACCTTCTCAATGTAAGAGAAGGATTCAGACACCACACTTCCTGATCAACACCTCTTCCCCTGACCTTACACTATCCCATAAGCTCTTAGAACAGCCACAGCAAGTCATATTCACTCCCCCATCCTCTAAGTTGTCTCTTACATTCCTAGCTTTGCTCTTTGCTCAGTTCCTATTCCAGAGCACCCTAAAACAGCACAGGCTTTTGTTCTTCTCAACTGCCCCACAACTGATTGAGAAGAACCCATTGCTTGAAGATACCACACCATGGATGAAAGAGAAATTATGCTCTAACTGAGCTTGAAGTTTCCTGATACAGACACAGACACACTCACACACAAACACACACACACACACACACACACACACACACACACACACACACTTTCAAAGTGACCGGAGGTATTATGGGAAGAAGAGGCATCAGTTTCTTACCCATTTGCAAATTCTATGAACTACAAAACGAGCCATCCAAATTTCATATTCCTACTGGGGCAATAGTGGCACAACTGTTATGGAGAAAACTAATCAATTGAGTAAGGCACATTTCACAAGAGGAAATTCATGCCTGGTATTGTAAGCATGGCACAAAAATAAACAAACATTAAAAAAAAAAACAACAACATGACTGGGGCAGCCCTAAACCCTAAGGTAGAACTTTACTACTAAAAAAAAGGTATGAATTGGGGCTAGCCAGATGGCTCAATGGGTAAAAATACTTGATGATAAGCCCAAAGATCTGAGTTCAATCTCTGGAACCACATGAACGTTGAAGAAAGAGTCAACCACGTCAAGCTGTACTCTGACTTCTACACAAGCACCATGTAACACACACACACACACACACACACACACACACACACACATGCACACACACATACGCACACACATGCACACACACAAAGATAAATGGATGTTAATGGGTTTAAATATTTGTGCATATATACACATATATAAGAATTTTATCCCACAGGGATAGAAATCTTTACAAAATGAAATAAGCCACTGCCTAAAGTTTCACTGAGGTAGGGAAACAATTTTAGGACTTTGAAACTTGGAAAACAATAATATAGATGATCTCCCATCCCTTACTTTATTAAAACCTATTAAAGAGAAAGGAAAGCAGTACTTGTTTCCAGCCATGCAAACCCTGCATAATGCTTTGCAGACATCTGTCATTCTGTCTGAACAACAGCTCTACATGGCATAGTTACAGAGCTTAGGCCCATCTTCGCAAATGAAGAGATTGCTAATGGCACACTTAAACAGTATTTACATGGGGAAGTGTGGAAACCCAGGTGTTCCCAATTCTTTCCAGCATCTTGTGCCGCCTTTTCTTTCCTAGATGTAATGATAGCACTTCAGGGATTAATGAGCTCACTGATTTTATTATGTACGTGTCGAAGAAGTCTCTGCACTGAATTACTCTCGAGTCACTTCTTGTAAGATCCATTTAGAACCCTTGTTTCCAACACACAACATGGACATTTGCCCCAATCTGTCTATTCCACACATTAACTACTTTCAATTCATGAACTGAACCACAATGCTTTGACCAGCCTGAAAGAAACTAGGGTATATACCTATGTGTGGAGAATGAATGAAATTTGTATTTTGTTGAGAGGACTCACGTTACCCTGGGCTAATATTGCCTGACCTGGATAATCTATAGTTCTGGCAACTAGCAAAAGGCTATAAATTAGATCAATAAATGCCAGTAGTTTCTTTTGAGCATCCTGGCTTAGGGCACCAAAGAAAGTCTATATTATAAGCAGTGCAGCAAACTAATTATTCCTGTATTTTATGAATGAAGTTTATGTTTGCAATTTTCCTGTTTTTATTAAAGAGACAGATTAAATTTCATGGGTACATTTTTCTATTGTTGCTGCTGCTGTTGCTGTTGTTGCTACAGTTGATCCCTTTCCAAGCTGGAGGAAATAGTCAAGTTGAACTAAGGATTTGGTGCCCCAAATGAAACTCACAGGGAAGCCATCAGTTGTTATCAGTCAGTTTTACAACAGTTTACAAAGGAGTTGAAAGCAGAGGGAAAGAAAGTACATTAAGCTGGTAACAACTTGGGGCCAGGTATATAGTATTTTCCAAAGTGATACTTTAATCATACAATATGTGTACAGACATTTAGGGTGATTAAATGACGTCCTTCAATCCCTTCACTTTGCAAAACACTGAACTGAGCTCCTAAAACAATGATTCTCAAATGTTTCTGAAGTTCTAAACTCGAAAGGCAACTTCCAAGTTCAAAAATGTCTTCATGGGCATCAGTGTTTATACATGTGTTATAAAATTTGTTTCAAATTCCACATTTTGATTATGTATATTTTTAAATATTTTATATATTTATTTGAGAGAGTGAGAGAAGAGGAAAAAAGGAAGGGAGAGGTAATGAGAAAGAGAGGAGAGAGAGAGAGAGAGAGAGAGAGAGAGAGAGAGAGAGAGAGAGAGAAAGAGCACTGTGCACATGCATGTCAAGATGCCGAGACTTATCAGTGGAGGTCAGAGGGGAACTTCCAGGAGTTAGTTCTCTCTTTCCACTATGTGGCTTCCAAGGACCAAGTTCAGGTTGTCAGGTTTGCAAGGAGACGCCATATTCACTGAGCTAGCTTGCTGGTCCCAAGCTCTATTTATTTTAATATATAAAATGCTTTAATGATTTCTTTATAATAGAGTCTTCTACAAACCCTGCACAGGATTTGTTCTATCAATATTTCGCTGTGGAAAGGGAAAGATCTCAAGACGCTCCAGGCCTCTCCAGACACTGATGAGGACTAATGCTGATGCGGGAGGGGACTGGAAGATGCTTTCCTCAGTGGTGTACCCATTGTCATATGATTCCTGCTCCAGCAAGTACTCAGACACATGCCATCAAAGGCAAATTAAATGAAACCCAATATGAAAATGGGGGGGCAGATTGGAAGGAAAGAAGGGTTATAATAGGAAGTGGAGGAGGAATGGAAGTGGGGGTTAAGGTGTGAAAATATCATAAATGCATCATATTCATGTATGAAATACAAAAAGAATTAAACAATTGTGACAAAAAAGAAAATATGACAAAATAATAAAAAAAATTGAGATCTATTTATTTGACAAGAAAAAAGAGCCATCTTCCTTTCTCTAGAAAACTTAACTGTGTGCTATACCCAGTCTCTCAGCCCTGCCCCTCGGCTTCTGACTTGTCTCCAGAAGGCAGTACCCTCTGTGGAAGCCTCCTGAACACATTCACAGCCCTTCTGGTGTTTTTACTCGCAATTCCAACGCTTGCTGAGAAATCCTCAGTGGACGGGTCTTTACCTTGCTACCATTCCTTCAGGTTTCCCTTCGCACTGTGTCAAGACTTCTTCTACTACTACTCTATCCCCTCCATCCTTTTTTTTTTTTAGAGTTAGTTAAATTTCCTACTTGGGTCACTGATTTGGAAAAGTGCATTTGCTGTTACTGAGACCAACTGAAATCATAGCATCTATTGAAACACTACACACATGGTGGGGATTCTTGTGTCTTGCTGAAAAGTGACCTGCGTCACATCATCTCTATTATCAGTGAGCAATATCACACATATGTACATACACACCATACATACATACAAATACACATACGCATACACACACATGTACATACTATAATACACAGTAACTGTTTCTTAAATAGCTCACCAGTTTCTTAGGTCACTCTGAGAATCATAAGCACACACATACACATGCAACACAACATACTTGAGTAGCAATAATACATAATAAAAAATGCTACTACTAATAATATTCAAATAATCTGATCAATATTCATTGTTCACCCCAATCTGCCTATGTATGCAAGGAATTCTAATTCTAAGAGCTTGATGTTTTCCTCTCTGTTTACCTCTGTCTATTTTCTACTTTTCTCACAAACCAGATAGTCAATAGGTTAGAGCTCCTTAATCCCATGGCCTATTAATGCTCTTGAATTTTGAGGTTTGATTAGGAGAGGAATGGTTATCAGAAATTCAATCGGATGTCAGTATTTAGGGTTTTGCACTCTTCTTGGATATAATATCACTACCTAGACCTCATTAAAGAATCCATTAATGTAGCACACATGATTTTCTAATTGTCTATAGCAGACTGTTTAATACTTGTATCACAATACTCAACTTCCAATTTTCTCGGCTAAGTGGATGTTGCTGGGTGCTACCTTGGGGTAGATTCCCGTGGACAGCTTTCATTGCAGCATGGGAGAATTGGGAGATTCTGAAGTCTGTCTTCATTACTATGTTTTGCCCACTAATTAGAAGCACCAATATTCTCAAAAATATCACCCTCATTCACATCATTCAAACTCTGATAAAAATTAAAGTAAAAACTACTCATTTAATCTGGATTCTTTGTTTCATTTTGATTTGTGTGGATACTTAGGATCAAACCCAGAGCCACATATAGTGAACTCCCTACCACTTAACTTCCACTCCTGCCAGAATAATGGAAAGCACTTGTAAAGTCGCTCCAAATTTATGTGATTCTACATAAAGTAAATCAAATCAAGCCTTATTCCTCAAGTGAGAAAATGTAACTTTAAAGATAGTCTGTTACTTCATATTGAAATTAACTTCATGATCCATTTCTTCTGCAAAGAGGTCCTTTTATTCTGATTTATACAAAGCTATCTTTCCCTTACAAAGTATATGAAATATGGATATATAAACATACTTACATATTACATGCACTATATACTGATATGTAAATAAGATAAAAATAGTAGAAGTGACAAAATACTCCAAAAAGTAATTATTTTAACTGATCATTAATTTCATTTTAGCTTCTTGGCAGCTAAAATTAATACAACTACTATTGTGTCAAAGTAGTGTTTTGAGGTATTGAGAAACAAATACCATTTCTAAGACACATCATATAAAATTGAGAATAGGTATTCTGAGGACCCATTAACCATAAGTTACATTTCCCAGAATCTCCACCCCCCAGAACTTCAAATGGGATCCTGAGTGAATCCACCTCTTCCCAGCTCCAGTGAGTTGTCAGCCCAGCAGAACAGGCACTGGTGGCTTTGGAGGAACCAGAACATACCAGAAAAAGAACTGCCATGGAGCACCTATAATCCTACTCAGAGAGGATAAAGTCAGGACGATTTATTGAAATGAAAAGTTTTCTTAACAATAATCAAGACAAAGGCACAATGAAAGGTTTGGAGGTGCCAGGGAGAGACACATACAAATGTCAAAGTGAAGTAAGAGAAGCTGAGGGACCCGTGAGAACCAGAGCTGTGAAGCTCCTTGCACAGCAGCAGCTAAATCACAGGGGCCAAAGCTGTCTCTGGAAAGCAGGAAGAAGGAGAGAGAAATAGCAAAGCTGTTTCTCTTTATCGGCCTCTTGGCTCTCAGTGTGAAGGGCCCAGGAGTCCTGAAGATGTCAGGTGGTCCCTTCCTCAGGCCACAGGACTGGAGATTGGAGAGGATGAGGGGAGGAGTGAGAAGAAAGAGCTAGTTCACCAATTTCTCATGGCCTCCTTGTTTCCCAGTTGTGGAATTAGGCAATCTCTTTCCCCTCTGGGAGCCCGACTCTCCTGGACAGGTTGTTGCACAATAACAGATGCAAATGATTTAACACAGTGAACAGACACACAATGGACATTCTGCAAACATTGGCTGAACAGCCACCTAATCTAAAATGGCAGTGCCTTAGGCCCCTGGCTTGGCAGGGTATGAGAAAAGTCTTGATTTTCTGAAGACATAAATGAAAGACATTTATGCTCAATGGCTGCAAAATTATAGGTTTAGATGGAGAAATTTAGTCCCCATCCACCGCCCATAGACCCTTGGGTGGCCATCCATCTAGAGTCCAAAACAATAGGGTCTTTGATGTAATTACAGTTACATTTTCAGGTTCACCCTTCTCTGTTGCTGTGAGATGCCACTCAAAGTCAAGCAGCTTAAGGGAGAGAGAGAGATTTATTCAGCTTAAGGTTCCTGAGGGGAGATACAGTCCATAATAGGAAGAGAAATGGCTGACTGGCAGGAGCTGGAGCTGGCCTAAGTCTTATCCAAAAGAGACTGAGAGCTACAAAACCGCGCTGCTAGAGCAGACTGCTCCAGGAAGCAGGTGGGGCCAAGCAGCCTAAGGTCCGACCCTGTGATGTGCCTTCTACAGGTCTTAAAGGAGCCATGACCTTCTCAAACAACTCAAGATTCAAATACATGAGGCTGTGAGTGACAACTCGCATTTCAAACCATGATCGTGCCCATGAGTTAAGGAATGTCTACTGACTTGGGTCAGGAGAAGCAAATGCAAGCTGATGGTATTCCTACTGGGGGAAATGCCTTTGTTTTTTTGTGTTCTTTTTTTTTTTTTTTGCACAAGTGTGTGTGTGTGAATGTGTGTGTGTGTGTGTGTGAGTGTGTGTGTGTGTGTGTGTGTGTGTGTGTGTGAAAGAGAGAGAGAGAGAGAGCAGTGAGTGTGTGTGGAGGCCCAAGAGTGACTTTGGAATGATCCCGGTTCACTTTATCTTCTATTGCTTTGCTTTGGAATCACCCCAGATCACTTTATCCTTTATTGCTTTGCTCTGGGGCTTCCTAGGCTTGCTTTCCAGGGCTAGAATTCAGGCCATCCACATATCCTCCCAGAATTTATAGGTGGGATCTGAGGATCTGATCTCAGGTCCTTTTGCTTACAAGACAAGGCTTTAGCCCCTGAGCCAGCTCCCTACCCCTGAAAAAGTGAATTCTATGTGGATAGTCTACCGCGCAATAGGTGGGTCTCACTCTTGGACACTCCAGGCACAGTCGCCTAAACCCAACTGAGTTGTTCTGACTTTCTCTCTTCCTAGTGGCCGGGCCTGAATATGCTAGAAACCAGGTGACACATGATTTTTACAATGGTCTAGAGAGGGAAGCTCAAGAAAAATTCTACTCCAAGGCTCCTGAACACCTTTGTCCACTTTTGAGTCTTGGGTTGTTTAACTCCTATTTTAGTGACTCGAATACTTTGAAATAAATAGATTTGATTTCAAGTTTAAATTAACAACTACAAGAACTTCACTGAAGGTATCAATTTTTTTTAACCTTTGGCACTGGTGACTTGGGACCTGTGTTATGCACTGTAAGGAAGCTTAGCAACATCCCTGGGCTCTCCCCACCAGGCTCGAGAAGCATCTGCATAATATGACCATCAGAAATGTCTTTGAACTATACAAAATGTCCTACAAGCGCTGCCAGTGGGGGGTGACAGTTCAGGGTAACACAGAACCGCAAATAGAAAAGAAACATTCGATGCCTTTATGAACAGCATTCGGGAAATATAGGCTTGTGTGAAAAACGCATTTGAATGTTTAGCATGCAGATTTGAGTCTTAGCTCTGTCTTTTATTAAATGTCCCTAGGCATTCTTGAGTCTGTGTCTTTTTGATTCCTCATTTTTTAAATGGGAGAAGAATGGTAAATGTTATGATTCATGAGTGTAGGACAGGAGATATATGCAAAGAACGGGACACTCAACTGGAAGGAGAGCAGCCTTCCTTTCCTCAGCTTTGACATAGTACGTTATGATCAGAGAGAATTCACTTTGTGTTATGTGAATCAATGACCTTAAAACCTGTAGTCGTGCATGTGCATACATAGAGGGTCATTCCCAGTACTTCTGTTTGCTTATAATAAAAATTTCAATTAAGTTAGAAAGATAAAACTCTTGCATGCTCACAAATAAGTAGGGTAATTAGCAACCACAGTAAACAACTATCCTGGTGTTTAATAGGGAAATTAGCAAAATATTACATTGTCCCTGTTTGCCATACCTGGACATGATCTTCAAGGTAAACACAAACTTGCATGCAAATCACACTCATGCAGGGCCACTCATTTCCCCAGTGCCTGAGCCTCTTTCATGCACACTACTAGGCTGATGCCAAGAGGTGACTTTAAATACTTGGGTGATGGTGGATGCATCTGCTGAAATGCTCACTGAAATCTTTGCTCTATTTTACCAAGATATGTTTCAGAACCAAAAAATATTCCACAAAGATAATTTCAGTGGGAGAATTTGGCATGCTACTGGGATGAAATTTAGTCCCTGTCGGACAAGGGCATTTCTGCATCATGGTCTGCCCTTTCTTCCCCCCTCTTACTTCCCTGAGACTTGAGAGAAAAAGAGAGAAATCACCTGTTCTGTGCAAAGAAGAGGGGTATGTCTGATTTCACTTCACTAACAATTAGGCAGGTGCCCTGCCGTTCTCCTTCGCTCTGTGGCGATCCTTTGCTAGCAGCTGAGACTGCAGTAATCCTGGACTGAGGTCCAGCTCTCTGTGACTTCACTGTTCACACCTGCTGGGTGACTCTGTCTCTGTCTATCCCTGTCTCTGTTTCTGTCTCTCTGTCTCTGTCTCTTTTTCTCTGTCTCTGTTTCTGTCTCTGTCTCTCTCTTTCTCTTTCATACATGTTTCTGGTACTTAACAGTTTTCTCAGTCCTCAGGATAAGAGAGTTGTTTAATTTATTGTTGTTGAGTCCAAATCCTAACAAAGGGTTGTGCTAAACACTAAGGTATATTGAGAGCTAAAGCTTTGTTTTTAAAAATGGCAGCAACTTGGGGCTGGAAAGATGACTCAGGGGCTCTATTCCCCAAGCCAAAGGTCCTGAGTTCAGATCCCAGGTCCCATGCAAGAATGATAGGCAGAAAGGGCTATGGCCTGCACTTCACTCACACTTCTTTCCTTTCTTCTTTTCTTCCTTCTTCTGTTCCTCCTCCCTCCTTTCCTTCCTTTCTTCTCTTTTTCTCCCTCCCTCCCTTAACCCCTCCTTCTTCCCTGTGCGTGTGTTATATCAAGGCCAAATATTAGCATCTGGTATCTTCTGTTGCTGTCCACTTTTGATTATTAAAGCAGGTTTGTCACTTCAATTCAAAGCTCTCAGGGTCAGTTAGCCTAACTAGTCAGCTGGTCTGAGAGAAGTTGGCTCAATATCAACCAGCCACCACTTAGAGAAGCATTTTATCATTGTTTTTAAGAATAACTGGCACTGAATGGTATTATATCCTTCCACAGCTTTTTTCACCCCATTCTGCAAGATAACTGCTAGCTATTAAAAAAATCATTTGGGAATAGTCATCTCTTGGAACGCTTCTCATTCTCTGAATTTTTTTCACTGTTTCTCCATCTATGTCTACTTTGATAAAAAAAAACAATCATTTCATAATCAGACTTATTTATTAAATTCCCTTATTAAGTAATTTGCTTTTTAAGTAATTCATTAATTTACATCAGCTTCTAGGTCAGCCTCTTCACTACTGTAGTTCACAAAATAAAGATGAAGGAAATGGATAGGGGTGGGGGGTCACATTCTGAAGAGAGCACCTGTTAGGGAGGAGACGTGTTTGTGAAAAACTCAGACCTAAAGCAGTCTAAGGATTGGGAGGAAGACAAGAGGTGATAAAATGATAAAATGATAAAATGAATTGGGAGCTCCTCACTGGAATAGGAAGCCATGTTGAATACTTTGTACTTTATATTAAAATTGGTGGAGAGCTCAAGTGTATGTTCAAATGAAAGCCAAGTGGGTGTGGTTCAAGGCACTTCCCAGATACTTCACGTTAGATCCCTCCAATTAGAGATGGATCAGCAATGTGAAGTACAAAGTAACAAACAGCTTGTATTAATTTGTGTGTGGAAATGAAACCATTTTGGATATTATACTTCAAAATGATGTATTACTAGTAATAGCATCTGTCTAATTGCCATCTTTTACTACTTTGATACAACTAGAAAATTTAAGGTGTCTATATAATTCACATTATATTTCTCAAAATATATTTCAATGTAGGTGAGTTCTACAGGGGACAGAGGCAGGCATGGAAAAATGAAGATGGACAGGAAATGATTAGACATTCACTAAGCATAGTGAGTCCACTCCTAAGTATATGTATGCATGTCTAAGCGACTCTTGAAATCCATAAAAGGCATTGAGGCAATACCTATTCTTCAACAAAACTTTGATTCAGATCTTTCATAAACCTTGGTTGTTGGAATGGATGAGACTTATAATTTGTTCCCTCTTGCTACCTTTCCTTAAACAGGTATCTTTCCAGTAGAGCAAACGGGCCCTCTCATGCAGCCCAGCTTCCTAAGGGGGCTCCGCTTAGCCCGGAGGAACCTCATGGTATGAACAAAGGATAACTCAAAGACTGGCAAAGAATTGAAAACTAAACAGCTGAGTCTTGGCAATAAATCCTTTGGCAAAGGGTTTGCCTAGTCCTTGCTTCCCAAGACATTAAAGGAGGATCTCATAAAACTGTCAATTGCTGAATCATTAAAAATAATTTTTGATGACAGATCATGCTGCGATCTTTGGGATACTAAATTCAAAAAGGAATAAAAATGAAGAGAGTTGCCATAGCAGAATCTGTCCATTTGTGCTCACCTGCATGAGAAAGGTTTCTCTGTGCTTATACTTAGGACAACATTGGAAACTATGAAAAGAACTCATACTGAATTTATCCCACATTGCATTGTGCTGTTCTGTTCCTAAGTAATAATCAGCCATAGATACATCCACTAACTCATTAAGATGCATTTCCAATAAAATGTATTTTTCTCTTAAATAATTACTAAGGTTAAAAATACATGCATATGGCTTTGTTCATGTATAAATAATAAATGTAATAGTAACTCAATCAAGAAGAAAAAATTAAGTGTTTGGTGTTCCAGGAAATGAAGAACATCTAATTTATATGCATATATATGTGTATATATATATATACATATATATATATGAAGTTTGATAACTTGATCAATAAAAAACTTTGAAGTATGGGAAATAAACTACATTGGGATAAAATTATGAAAGGGAAGTGGATTGGAAATGCAAGTTCAAGGAGAAAAGGCAACAAATAAGATTTTCGTATTGTTCAAGAAGAGCTTGTTCTTGTATTTTTAAAATGAATGAGGGTGGATATTAAAATCACCCTGGTACTTAGATCCCATTGAATACATTGAGAAGAGTAATGTAACGGTTTTACATTTAAATGTTAGCTTTTACAATGTGCTGTAAATTACATCCCCTGCAACTATTTACATTTATGATGAAAAATCGTAGATGTCAAGGAAAGAACATGTAAGCGGACATAATTTTGTGATATTTTTCCATAGGCTGGGCAAATCCCACAGTCTGAAGACCCCTCATTCAGATGATAGATTGACAGCAGGCTGGGCGACCTTTTCAGCAGGACCAATGAGAAAGAAGGATCTCTGTTGGAGGAGGGGGAGCCGAGGGCACAGCTGCACATGTTCCCAAGAGCTCAGGCCTGGCTTGCTGCACAGTCACACCAATGTTTATTCCAGCACGATTCTTCAGTGTAAAGAACTGGCTTCCAGGCCCTCAGTGCAACCGTCATCTCTGTACCTCACCCCAGCACTCCTGAATAACCTGGCATTTCCCAGTGGGGACAGGAAAGTCAGTACCCACTAGGGTAGCATTTTGAGTCTCGACACAACAAATACAAGGCATGATGGCGCCTTTCAAGGAGGCTGCAGAACCATGTTTATATCCTGCTTAGTAGGGGGGAGGGAAGAGGGGGCGTCTTTTAAGAACCTGCATGTGCCTGTCACTCTGCACATCAGAGCTGTTGTACAACATGAGACAGATGGCTCCACAGTTCAGTCCAGATAATAGGGGAATTATGCTCCTGAAAGGACCTCAGAGTTCAGAGCCTTCTTGTATTCGCACCCCAGGAAGCACAGCTGCTCCACCCATCAATATGTGATGGCTATTGAAAGGAGGGCGGCGTTGACACACTGTCAGAACTCATCAAGGAAAGAGCAAGAAGCAAGCTTGAACTTGTGCGGGAATTGCCCGTGGGGAGTCTCAGTAATTGGGAGAAGGCTCCCCCTTCCTCCAGCAGGATTTGATGTAAGCAGCTGCATGGAAGGGGGTGAAGGAGCCTTTGGGTGGGCAGAGGAGTGGAAAGACAGGGAGAGGAGGACTCCACGCAGTATAAAATCAGGCACCAGCAAACAAGCACTACATCCAACCAGAATGATGTCTTTGAGAGGCTTCAGAAACTGTAGCTCATATTACAACTTCTGAGACCCAGAGACTTCTGGTCTCTGGATTCTATTCTCCTACATCCCTATGTAGCCCAGGCTAGCCTGGGAAGCCTTCTTCTACTGCACTTAAGTGTTAGTCTCTGATTCCTTTCCAAGTAGGCATTTATGCTCCAGCCTAAGGACTTGGGAATGAAAGGGACAAGGACAGGGATAGGCATGATTCTGTGAGTCAGAGGTGGAGGCTCCGGGGAACTCAAGAGCCCGCACCTCCTCTGTGCCTGTTCTTATGGCTCTCTCACCAGCTACCCCTGACTCATGCCCTGGATTCATTGCTCAGATGCTTCGTTTCTGTCTGTTTCTCAGCATTCCTCCAGTCTTCACTTGACTTAGGTGAGTGTGGAGAAGACAGTTACTAAACAGAGGGTTTTGAGCGAGGAAGTATGTGTCAGTGAGAATCGATGCTGGGTCTCTAAAGGCTCTGCATAGTCCTGTGGAGACTAGCAGTCAACATTCCCATTACACAGACTTGTGCCAGTCAAATCTTGTACCTCACATAGGATTTCAACACAGAAAAAGCATGAGCCATGGAGACAGTTGGAATCTGAGAAAGACAACCCGATGTCAGCTTTATTAAATGGCACGTCTAGATGCAACCGCAAATACCATACTGTATGTGAAAGCACTGAGAGGGCTTGAAAGCCAAAAGATGGAGTATGTTCAGAAATAAAATAACTCCGGAGACCATTTTACCACATGGCTTAGCCCATCCCACTTTCCCTTCACAGAAAGTGAAGGCTGCTGCCTGTGTTCTGTTCATGGCATGTTGCTATTTGAGTTTTTATGTGAGTTTTGGCCACCATGTCTCAACAAAATGGCTACCAGGCCAAGAAACTAGTTCCCTCCTTGCTCAGTACTACGTTAAAAGACAAAATAATGAAGAAAAGAGTCTTGGAATAGAGCCGTGTAGCCAAGCCACATTCCGAAGCGGTAGGTATTTCCTGTCACTGGTAGTAGAGAAAAGGCATGAATGAATCAGACATGGTATAGCTCCAGATACACGTGAGCTCTCTCTCTCTCTCCCTCCCTCTCTCTTTCTCCCTCTCTCTCTCTCTCTCGCTCTCTCTCACACACACACACACACATACACACACACAGACATACAAACACACACACACAGACATACAAACATACACATAAGAACACGCACACACACACACACACACACAATTGGGATGGGAGGAGAGAGGGAAGGAAGGAGGGAAAAGAGGGGAAGAGACTAGAGGCTGAGGCAGAGAAGTATGGCAAGGTTCAGCACTCTTGCCAGCCATCAGGATCTGCTTATAGGATCTCAGGTTAGACCATCCATGTCATTTCAAACATGCATCTCAGAGCAATGTTTATTCACCAGGCATGAGGATCTTAGTTTTCTGAGCTACCAGCAGAGGTGCAGCATGATACAGCATCCAGCTGAAAAAGAGCTCACAGGGTCCAGCAAGGTGGCTCCGCAGAAACGCTTGCTGTGCAAGTCTGACATCCTAAGTTCAATGCCTGGAACAAAGGAAAAGGTAGATGGAGAGAAAAGACTTCTAAAAGTTGTCTCCAGCCTACACACACACACACACACACACACACACACACACACACACGCATGCACGCATGCACGCACACATCCACAAATGTACACACATGCATATACACACACAAAAACACACAGACATGCACACATCTATATACCCACATCTGCATGCACCCACACATGCATGAGCACACATGCACACACATATGCACACATACACGTGTGTGCACCTAATATCACTAAAACATATCACATACACATAACACACATAATAGCTCACACATATCACATACACATAACATACGTAATAGACATCTACTCTATTATCACTAATGCCAACAATGATTGGTGATGTGGTTTCTTCCTGTTCATTCATTCTGTACTTACAAATGCACATCTGAGTCAAGAACCTATGAGAAGCAACTATTACTAAAGATTCTGAACTGATTCTGATTCATCATCCAGGAAAACTTGTGCATGTATATTTTCACTTAATTGACTTCATCATCAGGAATTTACACAGAAGATTACTACTTCTAGTCAGAGGTCACTCTAAGGTCTACCGTACATAAAGCATTTATCCAGCCCTAACTATCCTTTAATTCTTACATCAATATCTCACTTTAAGGAGCCTACAATGCTCTATGCCAAGAGTTATCTTTTCCTTCTTTCCCGAGAACATCTCTGCCTCTCTCCGTTTGAATCAGTCCTGTGACACAGGCTGGTAACTGACATTAGACCCTGAAAAGCTCTCTGTAGAACACAGTGGGGTCTTTCATGCTCCCAGCAGCCACATCTGCTCTCCCAACTGCAAGGCAGATGACGTTGCTTATTGGACATGGGATTCCTGAGTCTCTTGGAAAATTGGTCCAAATGCCATCTCTTCTCAGCGGGGCTTCTCAGTACTTCCTGACTTTTCCTCCTTTGTTCATTCTGGGTTGTGCATCGCCTCTCCTTGTCTTCATGCCATTCTGCTCCTCCCTACCCATAAATCCAACCTCAGCCAGTGCCGATCCCTCCATATCTGCTCTCCATAGCTCAGTCCAGATGTCCAGACATCCACCAATTCTTAAGGTTGCCAATCCCAGCTAAGCCTTTGGCAGTGCCCTTAGACCCTTTTCCTCGAGCCTGTCAACGTCTGTTATCATTCCTTCCCAGCTTAATACAGTCCCAGAAAGAACCAAGGATACCTGTGAACATCACATATTACTTAGTGAGAGAAGTAAGATCAGCATCTATATAGCATATATAGAAAGTAGTTTTTTTTTCATCAAAGGAATATTCCATTTAATTGGCATTCCTTGTTCATGCTTAATTATGGGAGAGCCTTAAAATTGCAGTGTTCTCTGGTTTCAGGACAATTGCAACCTCTCTTTTCCTATTGGTTTGATTTCTCAAACCTAGGAATTCAATACAACTCTCTGTTCATTGGTCTAGGTTCTCTCCTGAGATGGCATGTCCTGATTCTCTAAGGCATCCCCTGTGTCTAATGAGCCAACTTTGTTCTTCCTTCAGTTCTGTCTAGAAACCCACTAACTCATGACTTTTTATGACCAAAAGCTTTTACCAAGTCTCTTGGCACAAGTATTCACACCATGGCTTCTTTCAAGCCACTAATGTAGTATTACTGTATACAGAGTTAGACAGCATTCTTTATACCGTTGCATAGCACATACAAAAGAGATGTCCACTCTCTTATCGCCATGCAGTAGGAATGAAGTAATTCACAGTTGTCAACTGTTGGCATTATTTCGAGAACAACATAAATCTTGTTTTGCACACAGCCTTAGAGGCAAGCCTGCGGTTTGCCCTCCTCCGTGTGGCAGCTAAATATCATGATATACACAAGTGATAGAGCAGACCCATACACAGACTAATGATCAGGAAGCCAGAAATGGTCAAGCCACATGACCAGTAGCCTACTTCCTCCAACTAGGCCCCACTTCCTCCTTCTCACAGCCCTCTGGGGATCTGGCATTCAACGTTTGAGGTGGTGGGGGAGCATTTCCTATTTAAACTCTAACTAGAAGTGATGAGTTTTGAGCAATTATTACCTCTGTTTGGAAAAATGACTTCCTTGATTAGAGTTCACATCATTTATCTATTAGCCATGGCTGCACCTAAGCACTGGTTTGTAACATTCCAAACATTTGATGTTAACACTCACAAGTAAGTAGCAGCTGTTCTCACATGACACCCCGCCAGGCTGGCAGCAAACTACCTTCGATGACACAGTCTAAATTCTACTCTGTGTGAAGCTGCTAGATGCCTTTCTAATGGGGTCTTTTCTATTCACCTGGACTTCTTTTATTTCCATCTGAAACAAAAAGGTGTTATCAAAAGCTCTGTATTCTCAGCTCTAAGTGAGACATCTGTGGATCAATTCCTGCAAGAAGCAGGAATTGTCTTCTAGCTAACTCATGGCTGTTGCAATCATGAGTACGTAAAAAAACCTACATTAGATCCGGCCCTTTGATGTCTCATAATGGAAGTAGAGGGATTTGTGAGGCTTCTGGCTTCTGGCAGCTAATGGTTGCTAAGGGAGGGGTAGCTTTCTTCAGTAGTGTAGTCATTGGTAAGTTGCACATACTTCAGCAAGCAATTTTAATTAAACTTACTAACACACACACACATACACACACACACACACACCATGAAAGTAGGAAAGGGAGTACTCTCAGGAGTCAGCAGGACTGGGAGTGAACAAGAGAAGACAATGTGTAATATTGATCATATATAAGAGGAGTTTTGCATTCAAGAAACAGATCTTCTCTCATTGTCCACCTTCGCTAGCACCACTCCTGTATTCTTGAATCTACCCAAAGCAGCGTAAGCCAATCTTGAATGCCTTAACTTTACTTGCTTAGTGCATGATGTACACAGTCTTCTATATTTCTGTGATCTTTATTGCTAGTCCGTATCACAATGAAATGCTCTTCAACTGGCTCTCGACTTCTCTTATTCCTGTCTGTCTTCTTTAGTAGAGACCATGGCTTTTCAGGAGTCATATATAACTCATCCATTGATTCCATCTTTCAGTGGCTCTCTACACCACATGTATATCTTCCATATTTGGTCTCTACCTAATCTCACTAGCCTTATCTTTTTATCACCTCCTGTTTTACTGATATTCTATGCTTCACCAGCAACAAAATAAAATTGTATGTTGTGCCATGGCTAGCTTTGCCTTCTATGACTGAACTCAACTTCCCTTTTTTTGTTGTTGTTGTTGGAAGCTAACAACCTAACATATCTTTACCTACTCTTGAATCATAGATTAGGTATTATCCTGTTAGCAGAAATTTGTTTTCAGAAAGTATCTTACTATATTGCTTAGGATGGATTTGAACTTACTCTGCAGCCCAGATTAGACTTGAGCTTGTGATCCTCCTGCCTGACATGCATTACCATGTCCAGCATTGACAGATATTTCTAATTCCCCAGAATGGAATAGTGTCTTGCAGTGTGAAAGAACTATTCACATATGCTCTGGACAGAAATTCTGATTAGTGGCTTCATGTTCTTCGGCCCCTTGGGGTGCACAAGTCTGTTCCTGTTAAGGTCTAGTATACAAATGCACTCCCCATCAGAAACAGAGAGAGAGAGAGAGAGTGAGAGAGAGAGAGAGAGAGAGAGAGAGAGAGAGAGAGAGAGAAGAGAGAGAGAGAGAGAGAGAGAGAGAGAGAGAGAGAGAGAGAGAGAGAGAGAGAGAGAGAACACATATGAGGGGAGTAAAGCAAACCCATTCTGCTAGGAAGCCATGAATAGCTGTAGTGTGGATTCCCCAGGCAATGGCTAAATGCTTTCTGGAACCACAGTCAAATGCAGTCTGAGATATTTCTAACCCCAAGTCTATTTTCTTGCTTCTTTCTGTGTCAGACCTGAATACTTATAGAAAGTCATGCAGTCCCTTCTTTCACTGGTAATAAATTTGCTGCATGTTTAATGTCTTGATTCCTTGCTTATATAAGGACTGTAACTAATAAAGTTTCTTATTATTTACCAATTAATTTTCCTTTTAATATTCCATATCTATGTATCATAGATGCACACATGCCTGTGTGTGTGCATGTATGCATGAGAGAGAGAGAGAGAGAGAGAGAGAGAGAGAGAGAGAGAGAGAGAGAGAGAGATAAGACAATGAAATCATAAAGGCAGGGCCTTTGCAATTCATCTTTTTTATCCTAGCATCTACAGACATCCTAGTTGATCAGTAAATGTGCATTGAATGAATAAATAAATTTGATGAAAATTTGTGCTCTGTAAAAAAGTAGGTGCAGTGTAATTCTCAGAGTAATTTACTGTGCTACAGTTTTTCAGAGCATGAAAATATGTGATATGTCAGAAGTATGGCAATTTCATAAAAGGTATTAAACCACTATATCACCATTTCAACTTAATTGCAGTGTATAAAATAACTTTAGCTCTGAAAGTGGAATCAGCCAATATAAAGAGAGTGACTTAAGATGTTTTTCACAAGCCTGTGTCTTATAGTAAGTAACTTATTTCTTCTAAAATTGATCTTGAATAAATGCTGGTTAGAATTATCCCTAGGAACTTTGGAGAAGGATAAATGGAAATAGAAAATACTCTCACTCTGGGACTCCACAAATATACAATAATTTAGAAGGCAACACATAGCCTAGGGAAATCTCTCTCTCTGTAATTCCAGGTGTACCTGTTTCATTTCACATATTACCAGACAGTTAACCTTGAGTGTCTGTGTTCCAAGCACAGTTGGAAACATGAAGAGAGGTGGCATCTATGCTTGTTAACTTGGTGTAAGTTCTCAGGAGCCTTTGAAATGAAATATGGCAGAAAAACTTCATCTTTATGACTTCATGGCTCACCTCTCCATGTTTTTATCTTTTAAAATTAAAGATGCATGTGTATATGAATAGCGCAGGCATGTGGGGAAGACACACATGTACACATGTGCATGTTGATTATCTTCATCGATTGCTCCTCATCTTATATGTCTGTGTGGGTTGTTCACTTGATCTTACCCAGATCTTGCTACTTTAGCTAGCCAGCATGCTGCAGGGATCTCCTCTCTCTCTCTGTCTCTCTCTCTGTCTCTCTCTCTGTGTCTCTGTCTCTCTCTCTCTCTCTCTCTCAGATTAGATGCAAGCTGCCATATTTTATGTGGGTGCTGGGAATAAAAACTCCCGTCCTCAAGTTTGTGCAGAAAATGATTTACCCAGTGAATTCTCTCCCCAGTCCCTAAAAACATTTTTCCCAGTTTGTGTGGAAAATAACAGTTTTTATTTCAATACTTTCATACATACATTTCAGTGTACTTGGCTCACATATTTATCATCCATCTTCCTATTTTTAGCCATCTTTAAGGTCTTGTATTTATGAAATATTCCTACAACCTGAAAATAAGGGGAATAAAGTGTTTCCATTTACCTATAATAGAACAAGCTCCTTAATATAGAAAAGGGAGAACAATTATCCACATATTTTTCTTTTCCTTGTTGTGCCAGGTCACTGTGTGTGCCTATGGAGGCCAAAGAGTGACACTGGAATCATCCTGGATTGTTCTACCTCTTTTTTGCTTTATTCTGGTATTTCCCAGGCTCAGCCTTCCAGTGCAAGAATTGCACTCCACTGTCATTTCTGCTGGCATTTTTATGTGGGATCTGGGATCTAAACTCAGGTCCTTCTACTTACAAAGCAAAGGCTTTAACCCTTGAACTTTGAACATTTGGGGACCTCTGAGATGCCCCAGCTGTTCTGCTTGTCATGTGGAAAGACATGGCAGAGTCTCTAGGCATCAAGAAACCTACAGTCCAGTAGTGGATGAGCTGCAGATACTGAAAGGAACTGCCCAGTTCAGAAGAATTCACTCCTTTAGAAAATAACAGCTCATTTTTCTCTTTATGTAACTAATCATTTTTCTTCCCTGCTTTTCTGTCTCTGTAATGGGATGCATCTCCATAAGTCTTCCTGTTAATTCAATTGTGGTTGTCCTTTTAAAGAATATAGCAAGTGACCAGCATCTTCACTGATTCTCTTGGGAAACAAAAGTGGAGTTCTCTCCATTTCTCCTAAGGTTAGAAGAACTTGGTATGCACTGCCATTACAGTCAGGTGGTGTGCTCATTCCTTGAATCTCTTAGAATGCACGCACTCCAGTGGAAGATGGGAGTGGGGGCAGCACGAGGCATGTGAGGCAGTATTGAGCACAGCTCACTTCCAAAGTTTGCTGAGGCCTGATTTAAGAAGACAATGGAGTGGTTCAGAGACTGAGATCCCAGGGCGACTTTGACAAAAGGCAAAGGATATGATTTACGCAAGCCAGAAAGCCAAAATGATTGCTAGTACTTTTGTCCAATGTTCTTCAGTGAGTCCGGGGTTGTTTGTGACTGAGTCATCAGTATAGTAAGGAAAAAGAAAAATTTTTTCATGCAGATGTGTGTGCCAAAAGTTCGCCACTGCAGGCTTTTATGATCAAAATTCTCTTTCTAAGAGCTTAGAACTACTGGCCATTTCCCTCTTCCCATGGGCTTTGGTACATGCACTGAGGCCTTCTTAACGTGCTCTGCTATTTCTCCACTTCTGGAGCGAAACACATTATCCCTCAGAAATAACTCTCCTGTGCTTTTCCTTTCTAAACATTACATGTCTACAGATCTCCCCGCTCCCAGACACCTTCCAGGATTCTTCAGGTCTTGTTCTTTAATCATGTCTTTAGAAATTCTAATTAGACTAAACTAAAATTGTCTGTTATTCTTCTCGTGGGCCAGTCTTTTCTAATCTAAAGCTAATACAAGCAGCAAAAGCATTTGCTGTGGTTTGTAAGTCCCCAGTGAGCTCACATGTTTGACTCTTAATCTCCAGCTGGTGGTGCTGTTTAGAAAGATGGTGGACGTCTTAGGAGGTAGAGCTCACTGGAAAGAGGGCACTGCCACCGACCAGCCTGGAGGTTCAATGATTCAGCTGCACCACCAGTACTGTAATGGACATCATGTGTTTCTTGAGTGTGAAAACAGTATGACCATCCATCTTTATTCCCACCAGCCTGTTTTCCCGACTGGGATGAACTCTATCCCCTCAACTGTAAGCCAAGACAAATGCCTCAGATCCTTAAGTTGCTTCCTCTCAGCTATTGCATCCTAGCAACAAGAAACGGGACAGATACAGGAAGTCGGTGCTGAGAAGGCGTGGAGCAGAGCTGTTGCTGTCATAAACTTGACCATGTGGTTCTTTGGCACTAGTTAGTGAAAGAAATGTGGATGGAGCAATCCAGAGGGGTGACAGACAGTTGAGACTGGCACAGGAGGCAATGGTAACCATTAAGAAACTGATACCATTCGTGAGAAAAATGCTCTGCATTGGGATAATAGAAAAGATGCTCTGAGGTCAAGATCTTACCCACTGAAGGTTCAAACTTGTGCAAATGCAGATTCACCTGAAAGAATAAAATGTAACTTTGGGTTGGCACCATAGGGCACCTCTGATTAAAGCCAACTGCCTATGCAGAAATGTTTCTTTTTAGTCATACTTGAAGGCACACAGAAGCCTTTCCAGCTGTGACCCCAATATGCCACATCTTGATTTGGCAGCAGAACCTGACATTGCTGTCCATGTGGTAGTGGTTTCATAGGCGTGAAAGATACAAAATGGAGGGCATCATGCCAGCAACCTGTGACAGGGTCAGATTCCCAGTAGGGGGCTGTAAAGAGGCCACTTGGTGAAGCTGCGAAAGTGATGCTGGAGTTACAATAGAGACTTCAGGATGTTAGAGTTGCCAAGACCATGGGTGCTTTCCTGGGAGAACTACAGACATGGTGTGATGTACACATAGCCCAAAGGAGAGTCTGCATGTGCTATAAGTGTAACAGCTGAAGGGCTGGCATGTCCAAGACTTTTGGAGCTTAAATGTTTCTGTCCCGGGTTCCAGATATGATATGCACAGCTGCAGGATTTGATTTGTGGTCTGCTGGGTTTCCATTTTGCACTGATCCTATATTTCCTTGTTATCCCTTCACTCCTTTTTGGAATGGGTATGGATAATTGGAAATACATAGATCTTCCCTCATTTTTCATGGACTCAGAATTAAGTAATTGAGACTCGGAAGAGACATTGGCTGTTTAAACAGCATTGAGACTATTGAAACTAGGGGGATGATTAGACATGAACTAATTACCCCCATGCATCTCAAATGAACTTTGCATTATGAGATAATGATGAGACATTAGGGACCAGGATAGGGTGTTATCACTTAAAATGGATTTGGATGTCATGTTGCTTAGGACTGGCATTGTAATGGTTTTTATTATCAGCTTCCTTGGAAATGGACACACATCGCCTATAGGAGTGCTGGCTGAGTATTCTTGGAGCAATGTTATGGGATAGGTCAGACCCACTCTGAATGTGGGTGGCATCATCCCTTGCTCTGTGGTGTCAGACTGAATAAAAGGGAAACAGTAAACTGATCCCAAGCATTGAAGCCCCTGGTTCCTGTGTGACTAGCTGTCTCATGCTCTTTCCACCATTTCTTGCCCTCTAGATATCATGCCATGTGCACTACATCTCTTCAAACTATAAGCCAAAACAAGCCTTCCTCCTTGTCAAGTATTTGCTGGCAGAAAAGTAGAAGAAAGAGGAGAAAAGTAACAACTTTTTAAAAGCTCCAAAAAGAGACATTATAAAAATTAAATAATTCTTGTGACATGAATGTTAATAATAGGTCTTCTTTAGCAAATATATCCAAAACAGTTCAAATTCAAAATAAAATCATCTTTAAATTTATTAAGGGGAACATTGAATTTTTCTTTTTGTACTGATTCTATCAAGCTAAGTATGTGTTTTACTCCTACAGAGTATCTCAGTTTTCACCACCAACATTTCAAGGGTTTGGTAAGGCTCCATACTGGAAACAGTTGTATGTGTAAGATCCCTAACTATAAGAACTGAACCTTTGGCAATACTGAAGTTGCACAGCTTAATACAATCTCAAGTGATATAATTCATGTGATGCTTAAGTATCCCAAATGCAAACAGATCAGAGAATGTGGCTGTCAAATTTGTCAATTGCTTTAATATTGGAAAAATTCCTTAACCTCTATAAACCATCTAAACTTAATCTTTCTAGCCTTCCATTCTCAGGAGAATCATAATCTATAAAACAGAACTAATTGTGGTAATGAATGATGAAAATTTCACAAAGTAGTCAACTCGTGGAAAGAATCAAGTATGTTATAATTATTGACTGTTCAATTAATTCAACTCAGCTGAATAATTTGAAATATTGTATTATTTGTCCAAGTTAGATTATGTCTCTTTTAACATTTGAAATTACATTATTAAATTCATTGAGAATCAAGTGAGTTATATAAAGCTATATAAATTGTGAACATGGTCATCTGTCTCTCAGGAACATGTAACCAAGTTAATTTTCCACAAACCAGGGCTATGTCTCAGGTTTAATATTGTTTATAGGATAACTGAATTGCTTCCAAGCTTTGCTCTATTAAGAGAGATCTTGACAAAATTCTTCCATATTTCACAGTAACTTAAACAGATGCAATGAGAGACTGTGCTATTAATAACCCGAGCTGCCATACTACAAGTTTCATGAATGTATAGAGAACAGCAAACAGAACTATTCTAATACTAGCTGCATAAGAAAAGCTTAAAGTCCATTGTGAACTGTCTGAATGGTTTTCAAATAAATTGATTTACTTTAGGCACTTTAGTAGGGTCAATCCAGACTTAGCATTGGCCAGAATATTTCCTCAATGACTATCAGAATTTTGAACTAATGAATAAGCATAAACGCTACACTTACTTGTGAATCTTCCACTGTGTTTATTTTATTACATGCTACCATCACAAAATACCCGAGCCAGGATTCTTAGGGAAGGAAGGGGCGTGTGAGCCTACAATGGCGGGTTACAGTCCTCCATGGCAGGAGAGGAGTTAGAAAACTACCTACATCACAGTCATAGATAGGAGCGCAGCTCATTGGATGAATGGATGTGCCCTTGTTTGCTTGCGAAGGCCTAGCATCTCTGTCCATCTTTACAAAGCCTCAGACTACTTGCCCAGGCAATGACTCTGCCCACAATGGGATGGGTCTTCCCACATCAGTGAATTCATGAGGCAGCCCCTCCTAGGTATGTGTGGTCACCACCACGTTAATCTACAGGATCCCACTCAGGTAGGCCTGGAAACCTGCCTGCTAGGTGTCAGGCTGGCCACAGGGACCTCACACTGCACGGTATGTGTGTCTGAAGCTCCAGCCCCTATGAACTCCCATTCATTTTATAGGAGAGACGTTAGAGCAGAGAGCTAAAGTATATTTTTACATTTCACATGGATGGTAATCAGAACTGAAACTTGAATCCCAATTTCCTGATTGAAAGCGGGAACAATTTCTTCCATAGTAGATGACTGCATCATTTCTAAAATTCAGCAAACCTGACAATGTCTAGACTCTATTTGGGATGATTGAAATGAAGAGTAAAAGTGCAGTGGGAGGAGTTATGTACACGCCTACGCTTCCGCTTCTCATCTCACATAGAGAAGTTACATAATTTGCGTGGAGGCAAACAGCTAAAGTGGCCCAGGATTTTAAGTCACTGCATATGGAAGACTCGGGAAGATAATTTCCTGGGATGAACAAGCAAGGTTTGTTAAGCAGGTGGACAGATTATCTGGACAATACTAAGCCTTGCTCTGCGGCAAGGGCCCAGGAGCGTGGAGCTATGAGCTTCAGGGTGTTCCAACAACACGACCATTTCTGTAACAACCACTTGGACACACTGTGTCACAAACACAGTGCTGGTAGGATTTGTACTGGGAACATGTCTGAAAAGAAACAGCATTACGAAGTCTATCATGTTGTGAGAAATTAGGCCTATATCATATATAAACTAATTGGAAAACAAAATGAATGGGACTTGTGGGAAGGCAGGCTGGTTAAAGCGAGGCAACTTGAATTGTGGTGCAAACCTTCTCTAACCAGTAGCTGCATTGTATTTCTCCATGCTTTACCGTCTTTTTTTACAGTATTGACTCTAGCAGCTCTGACATAGACAAGGGAAATACAGGAGCAGCTATACTCAGTGCAGCGATTAGATAGATACCTGGCCTCCTTGAAGAGAACTGGCTTTAATTACTGATTACTAATACTCCATAGAGAAAGGTGTCTTTGGAGACTGATACTGAAAAGTGCAAAAGCTGGGAACACATGTGGTATAACATAATGAACAAAGGGTCAGGAAATAACTGAACAAATCATACATTAAGAAAAAAAAAACCAAAAACTGGGTTTTCTTTCTCTTCCGATCCCAGGAGCTTCAGGAGCCGTGAGTTACCGTACAGACATGGCCAACTTTAAGAGCCACACCACACACAACCAATCCCAAAAATGTCACGGAAGTGGCATCAAGAACCCCATTCATGTTCATAAAGAGATGAATCTCTTAAGGGGGTGGACCCTAGGTTCCTGAGGAACATGCGTTTTGCTAAGAAGCACAAGAAGTGTCTGAAGAAGATGCAGGCAAACAACACAAAGACGATGAGCCCGTGCTGAGGCCATTAAGGCCCTTGTGAAGCCCAAGAAGGTGAAGCTCAAGATGTAAAGGGTCCCAGCCCATAGCTCAGTCAGGAAGTGGATTCGTGCTTATGTGGCCAAGGGTCACAGGCTCAAGTCAAAGGCCAAGAGCCCAGCTGAGACCAGGCCCCAACTAAGGCCAAGACCGTCCAGCTCAGGCCAAGGCCGCAGCTCCTGCTCAATTCCAGCCCAGGCTCCCAAAGGCGCCCAGGCCCTGTGAAGGCCCCACAGTACAGGCCTCTGGCTGCCATTGTGAAGACACCTGGATTGGTGTGCTTCCCTCTACCCCCTTTGGAGATGGATGGTTTTCTGTGTTGTTTGTGTAAATAAACCTGAAGTAGGCACTGTTAAAAAACAAACGAACGAAGGAACAAAAACACTGGGCTGGAGAGATGGCTCAGGAATTTAAGCAGTTGCCTCACAAGCAAAATTTCAGATTCCAGATCCTATGTAAAAATGCTGGGCCGACGTGATCATCAACTGTCTGTAATGCCAGTTGTGAAAGGCAGAGCTAGGAAAACCCAGAGCAAGACAGTAAGGAGGTAGTGCAATTCAGGATCATTTCTGATGCCACCCTTGGGCCTCCACAGGCACATACACTCAAGTGCACTCTTATATACACCCCACCCCAGGGAGAATAAAAAGCCCAAAATGAGAGAATCACGGTGCTGTGCCATGATTTGCATGTGAGCTCTCCCTTTTACTCCCCACAGGTTCATTCATTTATTTCCTCAGCCCGCGTTAATGTCTGGGAAGATTGTAGCCCCTTTGAGACCTAGAGCCTTGCTGCAGAAAGGCAGGAAACGGGCGGGCCTTGAGGTTTGGTAGGCTGGTCCTGCTTTCTCTGGATGGCCATGTGGACCTGAACCAGACACCTGTTTCTGCCTCCAGCCATCAGCCATGCCTTCTGCTATGGATTCCTGCCATAGTGGACTCTATCACCTCTGAAATCATAAGCCAAAGAAATCTCTCTTTCTCCCTTATGCCGGCTGCGGCAATTGGCACTGTCTCATGGCAAAAAGTAACCACAAGTTTCAGTGTTCTTTCCGACGTTACCCATGGAAGAAGGCCTGACAGTTTGAAAGATCAGCCATGGTGCCCGTGCTAATTAGTTATACAGGTGTCAACTTGACGACTGAAGGCTGAGCTCTGGGCACATCTGGGAAGAATTAGGAGCTGAAACAAGCCCTTCAGCAAGCCTGCAGGAGATTGGCTGTTGCTGGGAAACTCAGCTGACAGTGGGTGGGACTCTCCCCTGAGCAAGTGGATAAGATGAGGGATGTTTGCTTCCGTAAGTTGAGTCTTCAGCATCCTTTGGCAGACTTGCAATCTGACAAGTGACGTTTGCCCCTCCCTCAGCAATCCCTGTGGATATGGTGTGACTACTTCCTGGTAATGGTGTGAGCTCTCCTGCCAAGCTGGACGGAGAACTGCGATCAAGAATTGTAAAAGAGAATAAAATCCCTTTGTTTCCCTAAGCTCTTTGGTTGTGAAGTTGTGGATAACATGCAGACAAACTGTGACAGGCACCAAGGCTGCACAATTAGTTAATGGCAGAGAAAGGGCTAAATCCAATTCTTTGAACCCTCATAACAAGTTCTCTTGTTCCTATTTGAGATGGCTACTCTTAGACACCGCTGGAACTAGAATTGGATAATTCTTGGGAAAAATGTCTGGATAGTGTTTCTTTTGTGAGTGAAAGCTGGGGCTGAAGGGTGGCTGAATGTTCTTTCCTATCTGCATCTCATGAGATGGGAGTCCTCATCTCTTGGTGAAGACTATGACATGAGAATCTATTCTCTTGCTGCAAATTTTGAAGAATAATTGGTATTATAGGCAGGCAGTGCAACAATGAAAAGCATTTAAACCCCCTGTTGTTAAGAATCTTAGGTCAATAGCAGCATTTTAAAATCAATTTGAGGGTTTGCTGGAAGATACAGCAGAGAAACTACAATCAGTGTAATAAGGTTAGATAACCTTGCCATGTTAATAGTTACCTGAAGCTTGCCATCAATGCCTTACATTGATTCTCACTTACAGTTGGAAAAAAAATAGGAAGGACAAGAATAATGCATAATCTCACTGAAGCATCAAATTAGTATAAATAATGATTGAGAATAATTACTGCTGCTTCTGGGGCCTATGCTGAAAATGAGGTTTCCGAGATATTGCTGATGAGGAGGGGTTTTGGCGGCTTCGGAATTCAGAGAAAGAACATTAATTGGTATTCCAAAAACACACTGGAATCCTGGAATACTGCAGAGCTGTGGGCTAGAGGGAGGTCAGCTCTGTCCTCCCTGGGGCACCTCTGTGCACAGCTGTGGGAGGGATGGTGCCACCTTGTGTTCACTCCTGTGAGGTGCATGCCAAGGGTTACAAAGATGAGGTTCCACAGGATGTAAAGTGTAAGAAAGCTGAATTTGCAGTTAACCCTCACTCTACCAGTTAAAAATAGTAACTAGTTTGTGCACATCTCTCCAAAGTTCTTTCTTTACCTGTTCGAATAATAATAATCATATTCTTCTCAGGGTTGTTGAGGAAACTAAGAAAGTTTTATATAAGAGATTCATACCAACTGGTACACCAAATGTGGTTTATTTGCTAAAGTGCTAAGAGCCCTTTACCTAGCAATCACCGTGTCCGACTCATGGACTTCAAGCCCAGATTACCCCATTTCTGAGGTAAATCTTCTACACATTAGTTATATTTTATAACATGAGTGATCTATTCAAGTACACTGAAAATCGTTGGTTCATTTGCTATTCATAACTACTTATAGATGTTTGTAAGCAAGCAACCTAAACACGAATATCAGAAGAATAATTAGGAAACATTACCAGACAAGGTAAATTGTAGCCCAAAGCAATAAAGTAAAGGTAATTAGTGATAAAGTCATGGGTAAATTCACATGGTCATATTAAATACTGTGAATTTATGCAGACCATTCATATAGTTATAAACTGTTGGAAGGCAGGGAGCACACATGACTTGGGAAATCTCTCCATCCTCCATATTTAACACTGATGGGTTCTCAGTGACACTGCTGAATTAATAAGCTATAAGAAAAGGAATTAATATTTCTTTAAATGCTATCAAAATCTTGGGTTGCTCACAAAACCATTACTTAACCTATCTTAAAGAAGAAAAACCAAATGTCTAGGAAGTTACTTAACTTGCTCAGGGGATGTCACGGCTGGGTGAAATGGGAAACCTTTGGCTTTTAGTGAGGAAGGTGGGATCTTCGTATACATTTGTGCATATTGGCTCACAGATGACACAGAAAGTAAGAGAAGACAACAAACCTTCAGGACATATTCCTAAAATGACCTGAGTCATTCTGATACTGGATTTGGTTGGTTTAGACAAGAATATTTCTTGGAATTTCTGAATTCTGTGACCCACAACTAGTTTATAAATGTTGCTCAATCTCCCAGGAGGGCATGCTCAAGGAAAGTCAAGGAAGGTTAATCAAGACTTGAAGCCATATCATAATAGACTTATCTCATTATCTGTTCTGGTTGAACCCTGGCCACTCTGCTTTGGAAATGCACCAACTTGTTCCAAAACTGCTTCAGAATTTTTCTTGGGGGGGGGGTGGAGAGGAAGAATCATGACTGTGTGTATATTGATTTTTCTTTTCAAATATTTATTTGTTCCCTTCTAAACTCTTAAAACAGTCATTTACTGATTTTGACCTTTATCTTAACTTACTTTCACTCTTGATTGTAAATGTTTGTTCAGTGAGCTGTAAGCAGGAAGTCTTGACCTGAATGTTCATGGGATATCTGAATAGAGATGGTTTACAAGAGCTTATTACCTATCCTAAATGTGTTATGAGGCACACAACATCACATGGTCCTAAGTAGTATCTTTGCATTCTAAGAACTTCTCAAATATACTCAGTGCTTGAGAATACATGAAATGATACTCAGACCACAGCTTTGTCTCATCTCATGTTTGCTCCTTAAGTTCTTGACTTCATTTGACAAATAAACATCGATCTGTCCATTTGTAGAAATAAGGTGGACCACTTTGTTATTACCTCTTTGCTTATTTACTTTTGTTGGTTTTGAATTATGTTTGTTCCCTTCTTCTTGCTTCTGAAACACTTATAACAAACTGGTTTGTATATTTTCAAAGCAGAGTGAGGATAGTTTAGTCAGAACAGATAAAATGATAATAAGCCCATTATGATACAACTTCAACTCTTGGTTGACTTTTCCTGACTTTTGTTGCACATGCCCTCCTGGGACATTGAGCAGCATTTGAAAACTAGCCATGGGTCACAGAATCCAGAAAGCCCAGGAAAATGTTCTTGTCTAAGTCAACCAAATCCAATATTGGATTCTTACTTCGTATCTTGGTTGGAACTCACTTTACAGGGCAGACTGACCTTGTATTTGCAGTGCCTCCTCCCGCAAAGTATTGCAATTACAGATGTGCTATTCATAACTACTGTGCTGACTATTGCTTATTGCTTATTTTTCATTTCCATCCATTCCACATACAATTAATATAAAAATTCCAACCAACTCTGCCATATAAACATGTTATAAACTCATGCTGAACTAAAGTCTAACTAGCTACACTCCTTTATCTCAGGGATGTCTCAGTCTGACTATACATAAACTTCAGAGTCTGGGTTTTAAATGCATCACGTCTTTGCTCTCATAAAGGTTAATAAACAAGGCTAATTGTCAGTATCTGAAGCAAACAAATGAACAAGTCAGGCTGCAAAGCTGAAAGCATTGCTTCCTTAAATAAGAACTTTCTGGTCAGGCACAAAGGGTCTCTGACCAGAGTAGAGGAAGAATGGCTTCATGGAGATCAAATTTATACTAAGAGCAGAAAGAATTAGTCTGAGCTAGAGAAGTATCAGTTGATGGGTACAACTACCAATGTGTTTATGTACCAGAAAATATTCATGTCCCAGACTCCTTTCCTAGCTGAAGGACTTGCAAGGAGCATTGCCCCGTTGAATGTCTATGACTGGCTACACGGAGTCAGAACTGGTTCTGAGGAGTCCAAAGGTTCAGAACTGCTGTTGCTTGGTGGAGGTAGCTTAGAACTGTTTCTGGAGAATTCAGTTATTCCCATGAGCTGAGCCATGGTCTCTTCCTGTTGTATGGACACCAGATTTCTCACAACAGCCTCTATGGCAGTAAACAATCTGTTCCCATCCCTCCCCCACCATACCCATCTCTGAGCCTTATCACCTATTTGTTCCCAGTGAAAATTCCTATGCACTATTCTCCTTCCACTCACATTCCTGTCCAGTGGCTGGTGGCTGCTCTTCCCTGTGTGCAAGTCCCAGGCGTGGGCAGGGCTCTGACTTCATGCCCTTCAAGTTTTCATTTAAAATTCTCCTGAGCCTTTTTCCAGGAACCCCCTAGATACCCTCTCTTCTCCATGCGACACGTAACACTGGCCACCCCATCTCCTGGATTTTGCTTCTGTCTCTGATACGTCATAACCTGAGTACACACCTGTATTTGAAATATACATGTATTTTGTTTATTTTTAATGATTTATCTTCTGTTCTTTGCATGAAACTTTATACTCAAAGACGAACAAGTGGTTTTAGAAACAATTCTGTTTCCAGCTCTTGGAATAATTCAGTATCGTCTATGACATACTGTGTACTTGATAAATATTCATTGAATTTGTTTCTTATCTGTCAAAAATCCCCCGTGCTACTCCCAACCTTTAAGTGCTCTTGGTTGCTCTTCCAAGGCCTCCTCTTGGTGCTATGCCAGAGTCATTGTGAAAAGAATGAAGCATTGGCCTTTGATGTGATTTGTGAGATTAAGAAGGAAGAGATGCTGTTGACAGTGAAAGAAAAAGAAAAAAACGGAAACCTGAGGGTGACTCTCTGAGCTGAAACCAGCCAGCATTTTCTCACTGCTCTTACCACTGATTGCAAATTCCTGAGCACAGCTCACAAGCTTTCCCAGCAAACCTATCTACTTTCTTCTCTGTCTCTCCTTTTGTTCCTTCTTTGGATATGCCATGAATGTGCAGCCCTTTATGGCTTCATTCCCTGAGGTTCTTCTCTCTGTAATATCCATTCTCCTTTTTCAGGCTGCACTGAATGAATAATTTCAGCTCCAACTTGAAAGGCACTGATCCTCTAGGGATTTGTTGAATTCTCTTCAGGTCTAGTTAATCGCTCCTCTCTCCTCCCCAGTGCTCCATGGTCATGTCTTTGCTGGAGAACTTAAGTCACAAAAATGACATCTGACTCCTCCTGAGACTCTGAATTAGCCAAAGGTAAACTCACATCTCCAACTTGTCCTCAGCCTTTGATCATCTATGAAGATGGAGCACTAGCCTGAAGCCCAGGATCTGGCCAATGGAAGACGCTTAACACTGGTTTCTTGAATAGATAGATGACTAGAAATTCAGCTAAATGGCAGCAAGAACCCTAAATAGCAGTTAGGTGGAATTGAGGCTTTGTGCATATTTTACAGTTTACCTTTCAGTTTAATCTTCTCATAATCCTATGAAATTGAACCACCTTTTTACAGCAGAGAGTCTGAGTACAGATGCATGAAGCAGATGCTCAAATAAATTACTTTTAAGTTTCAAGTGGAGGCTAGAACATACTTGCCACCATCCTCCATGGTGTCCTCCTGCTATCAGGAGGGCTATCAATCTTTCCATTGTCTATAGCCCCACAGATGTGCACAAAACCTGGCCTGACTTTTTTCTTCCTGTGTGACTATGAGTAACTTCAATAATATATCTAGATTTTTGTATTGCAAAATAAAAACAACAACCTGTAATTTGCAGGATGCTGCCTTAATTCAAAATAATAATGGACATGAAGTTGCCAGTCTTCTCCCTGTGCGTCACAGGGCATGAACGAAGGAGCTGAATTATTTGTCTGGTTTACACATGCCTTAGAAACTTTCAGCCAATTCGAATAGGTTTCTAGGATCCATTCTATTTCCCATCAATCAAGTCAGCAGAATACACTTCATGTTTTTTTTTTTTTCTCTGAAAATTCCGGCGGTGAGTAATGGACTACCCTGTGGACTAGATTTGAGTGGACAAAGTGAAAACTCCATGCTGCTGCTTCATCTCTACAAGCTAAGTGATTCGTGTATTGGAAAAGTCTCCAAAGCTGTGAAGTAATCCAGCAGTATTCTTACTCTTCTAAGAGGCAGGACAAAAAAATCCCAATGAGAGTCAGGGAAGAGTGGTTGATAAGGAAAACATTTTTTTTTCATTTATCATTGACAACCAGTATTAATGCTTCCCACTCTTATAACATTTGTAATTTATAAATTACTTCTGCCAGTGCCAATCCTTTGTACACGCTTGGCAGAGTTATATAATTAAATGGGAAGCAACAGAGTATCCAAGGAATGACATCTTTTGAGATATCAATCACTGAAGACTCCAATGGAAGACTGAAGTCTCTAGGTCTTAGCTCCAGGATTCCTTCCCTGTATTTCACAACCTCTCGGAGCACAAGCAGTCAGAGGTAAAATGCTTCTATTAGAGCTGACACTTGTATTCTACTTAAGATGAAATATCTTAAGGAAACATTCCTTGGTTGGAAAATAAGGTTAACACAATAGAGATGAGGGATTATGGTGAAATATGAAACAAAATTACCTTTGTGAGACACCAGCGAGAAGTGTGTGAGATTCTCTACGTTCCTCTTGCTTTCTACTGTTTGTTTATTTTAGCGGGAGGGTATGTGGTAAGAACAAATATAATTTTCTATAGTCACAAATAGACTGCTACTTACAAAGAGTTAAACTTAATATAACTAGTTTCAGTGATATTGTGCATGTTATTTTTCCTTATCAATAGAATCTAATTTTTAGTTAATTTATTTATTTTTCCATCTTCTTGTGCATTGTGTGACTGTGATACACACATACATGCACACATCTACAAGCATGTTTTCTTGTTTAGTGAGCACACAGGTGTGGGTGTACATGTGTTTACATGACTTTGGATGCCTGGGGTTGAGATCAGAAATCTTTTCAAAATGCTTTTCTATCTTATTCTTTTGTGACATGGTCTCTAATCAAACCCAGAGCTTTTGGGAAGGAGTAGTCTGGTTAGTCATCTTGCTCCAGGGATTCCTAGTCTCTACCTTCCAAGTCTAAAATTAAAGATGCACCAATGTGCCTATCTAGCATTTTTCATGGGATCCTGGGATATGAACTCTGATCCTCTATCTGCTGAGCCTTCCTCCCACTTCTGAGTTTAAAGAAACAAACAATTTTCAAGATCCAGAGGTCCCTGGTAAAAGAGAATGAAGCCAGATGGTCCAGGTAAAGCAAAGACAAGCAGAAGAGATATGCCTGCCCAGGTCTGAGTTAGTGGCTCTGAAATAAACTTGTCAATGTTACTGACATTAAAGACCAGAGGCATTCTCTAATTTAATTTCCTTTCCTGCTGTTTATATCAGCATGGAGTTACTACATAAATTTCTGTTTTCATTATAATCTTGGTCATAAAGAATCACTCATTCCAGAATTCCTAGGACATGGTCTGAATCTAATGTCAGTAGTGTTAGATACCAGGATTGTCTTAGATGACTTATTTGAACCTAAGATGTCATGCTTCATTTCTATGATGCTCAGTGCCATAGTTATAACAATTCAGGGTTCCAGCTAGAACTAAAGTATTTTTATATAAGTAACAGTCTGAACTCTTAGTCTACTGGAAGATTATTGTTACTGGGCATCTACCCATGTGCATGCATGTTTATGTATGTATGTATATATTGGCAGTGTATATATATACATGGACATATATGTGCACAGAAGACAGATTGTCAGCATCAGATGTCACTCTACATCACTTTCTCATTTTCCACTTCTTCTTTTGATGAAGCTCATCGGTTTGGCTGGACTAACTGGCTCTACTTCTCCAGCACCAGGATGGCAGGTATAAGATGCCACATCCAGCTTTTTATTTGCATTCTGGGGCTTGAACTCAGATCCTCAAGCTGACATAGGAAGCACTTTACTGACTGAGCCATCTCCCAAGTAATTGGTGATTATTAGATTAGGTTGATCAGCAGGATTTCTTAATTCATTTTAGGTCTGCCATCCCTTTTTCAAGAGAGGGGACAAAAAAGCCAGGATCCCAAGTCAAGAATCTGATAGCATCTCTTGAAGGCTCCTTACAGATACAGATGTTTAGATGTTTAGTCTCACAGTGACTTCTGGGGGTAAAGGTGCCAGTGAAGATTGGTACCTGCGCTTAATCAAGCCTTTCAAGCCATTCTGATAAGATGGATGTCCTAAGGATAGCTTCTGCCACCTGAGAGTCTGGCTTCATGGCCCATTCCCTTGACTTAGGGAGAAATACAAACAGATCCTGGAGGAGCCCTTAATCCAGTGTCTCTCCACCACTGCCTGCTCTTCAGGAGCACAAGTGTTATGCCTGGCACTAAGGTCATATGAATGTTCATCAAATCGTCCTTTTAGTCAGATGAAGGGAACTGCGCCTGACACTGTATTGTCATGGTTGCCTAGTAACTCTTCCATGCCCCATTCCAAGGGACTTAAATTTTCTTGCCACCATGGACCTCTAAAACTCGCTGATATGTTCTCTGCCCTTAGCTCATTTATCTGTTTTCACTCTGTACTCACCAGCACATCTCCTGGTGCTAAAACCTATCGGCCCATTTTCATCTCAGTGGCTTGCAGAACTCTCCAAACTCTTCTGGGCTCTCCTGAATCCTACAGAAGCAATGGAATTCCATCTGGGGATGCTATAAAAATATATTCTTCATTCGAAAGATCAACTAGAAAGTAACTATGTATTTTTTCTCAAGCCCAGAGCACACAGAGGTCAAGAGAACAGCTCCTTACACATCTGCTAGTTACCACAGATAACCATGCAGTTAGACAGTCTGCTATTGCAAATTGTGCCCAATACAACTAGGTTGTTGGTTTTATATGCTACACACATGTGAAGCTTATTTGCAACAGTCTAGACTTATTAGATGCAATTCATGTGCATGTGTGTGTGGGTGTGCGTGTGTGTGTGCGTGCGTGAGTGTGTGTGTGTGTATACTAATGAAAGCCAAAGGTCAATTTTGGATGTTCTTCTTCAATCACTCTTAGCCTTAATTTTTTTTTTAAATTTTTTTTATTATTATTTATTTAATTGTGTGTGTGTGCGTATGTATGTGCGCGCGCATGTGTGTATGTGTGTGTGTAGAACCACGGACGAATCGCGAACCACCATGGACGCCTCCACCTCCTTCTGCCCCAGGATTCACAGGCTCCGCCCTACCAGGACCAGAAGCGCAGGCCGCCCCCGCTTCCACCTGGCGTCTATACGTGGGATCTGGGATCCGAACTCAGGACCTTCTGCCTGCAAGGCAGAGGCTTAACCCCTGAGCCACCTCTCCAGCCCTTAGCCTTAATTTTTTTGAGATAGGATTTCTTACTTTTTCCTTGAACTCATCAATTTGATAGCCCTCTGTTACCAGGGATTTTCTCTCCACCTCCCAGTGCTGGGACTATGAAGGTAAATCACCAAACTTGGCTATTTTTTGTATTGTAGGTTCCAGACAATGAACTCAAATCCTCATGCTCATGCTATAAGCACTTTACCAACTGAGCCATCTCTCCAGCAAGATGCATTTCTTTTTTAGACAGAAGTTTCTGATAAGAGCAAAACAGTCCAAATCCCCAGGAATGTAAAACATAAGACACAACTGGATACTGATAAAACCTGAAGAAGAAGAAGCAACTTTGAAGTACCAGCTTGCATAATTATATCAATTGCAGAAAATTGATGTTAAGTTTGGTGCTTCAGGTGAGATATTCGGCAAGGAGGAAAGTTGAGCTTTTCAATGACCAAATTCTACTTCTCCCTGAATCTGCCACATTGAATGTCAAGCTTCAGTATTATTTCTCACCAACATCCCCATTGTGATGCATATCATCAAGTAGAGATCATTTTGTCTAAATCATTTTCCATGTCCAATTTGGTCATCAAGAGCAGCCACAGCAACGACTGAACTTCTTTCATCTGCAGTCGGGAGAGCGAGACAGATACTATGATAACCACTTTGCTTGACCATGGAGAGCAGGATGGGAAAAGAAAATTGTTTCATCCAACAGCACCCAACAGTCCATAGGCAGAGCATGTTACCAGCATTAGGCTGCTATTACAAGTGGAATTTGGAAGGTATTGTCTTTCCTGTACTGGATTCAGATGTCTGGGGTAAACTTTGGGAACTCGTGTCCTAGTTCTCTGGTTCTCACCTTACTGGATGGCCCATAGTTGCTCAGTCCCTGCATCTACAACCATAACCCTTCACTCATCGCATCTTGCATTCCAGTACTCAACTGCAACATAAAAGCAACACCTCAGAAGGGCAGGTATCCTCAACACATGTCTCCAGCCCCACAAAAGGTGCTCCCAGATGTCAAAACTTGTCCAGATAAAACACAAGCAAACAGCACCCTCAGGATTCAAACTGAAGTTGTCTTGATATCAAGTGCCAAGTTAGACAACAGAGCCCACTTTCCTCATTACCCATTGAAATTGTCCTCTGCAGTGATTCAGCTCAAATTCCATGATGCCCTGCCATGACAGCTGTTGCCCCAAGACCGAGGTTGGTTCCTTCTTTCGAAGTTATTTTTTTCCTTTAAAAATACAGGGATATAACACAATCTAAACCTCTCAATACTTCGAGGAGCACATTAAAAAGTGCTTTAAAACAAAAGATAAAAAGATAAACTCAAAGGAAAGAAAAGTGATCACAAATTTCAACTCCAACATCACTTGTAGTATTGCTCTTACCTTTTAATGAAAGAAAAGATCAAGGATGTGGGCCACGTCTCTACTCCTTTAGCAAGCAGAGTGTCTGCCGAGAGAATGATTAATAGCTGTTACTTACTTGGTTCTAATGCCTGACTTGCACAGCAATCACAAGCATAGTGAACAGCAGTGTGTTGGCTGGTAGTACCACCTTGAACCTCAGCCCAATGTCCCATGGATGCTGGCACAAGTCTGCAGGTGTTGTCTAGGGCTGGGCTGGGTCTGTGATCTTGCTCTGCTTCAAGCTCCTCATCGTACCCTCATTCAAGGGTTTGAAGTGAAGATAAGCTAGGTGAGATACACAGGTTTAAACTGGGCCAGCACTTCATTGCATATCCCAGGGAAAGTTCAGTATTTATGAAAAAGAAAAAATAAATGGAAGGAGAAAAAGGAGGGAAAGGAGTGAGGAAGGATAACACAGGAGGATGAAGGGAAAGAGCCGAGACTGGGAAAAGTAAATGAAGCTGCTTAAGGACCTCTTAGTCAAAAACTAGCACAGACCTTACAAAATTTGCAGTCACCCATTCAAACATTAGTTATCAACCAAGCTACAACTTAAGACTCAGGGGAGTAAACCTAAAAGAACTTTTGATGGCATAACTGTACCCCAAACCAATTAAATCAGCACCTCTAGGGTGAACCACAGGCCTCTGCTTATCTTGAAAGCTCCCCAGTGGTTCCACTGTGGAGCCAGGTCTGAGAACCAGTGCTTGGACGGCTGTGCCTTTGAATCAATCTCTGCCTGATCATCGGTTGCCATGGAAATTTGTACACCAGCTGGGTGAGGGCTGTCCTACCTCCAGGTTACTTTCAGAACTAAAAATAACAAACGCTCTTCAATTACTGGGCTAATACAATCCTTGTATGATCTTCAGGAAAACTAGAAAACCATTCTGTGGCCCCTCTCTGCTCTATACACCCCTTTAGGTTTGCTCAGTGGACTCCAGTAGGATTCTAGTTCTCCCTACAAAGCAGATGGCAGTAGAAAGCCTACTGGCCACTGGCTTCCCACATGTTGGACAGAATTACCTCTAAGAATGCATAGCTGGGGTGTTTTTTTTTTTTTTTTTTGGCAGTTACATATTAGAGGGTTTGGAAGACAATGGAGCTGGATAAAGTAATACAGGACTCTGCTGGCCCGAAGAATGGCATTTTCCTCTGAGAAGAGGAATGAATAGCCTAGAAGGCCAGTGATGGATAACTTCAGAACCCCTGAACATTGTAAGATTTCTACCCAGCAAGAGACTTTCCCATAAAGAACAAGAACATACCATGGTCGTCTCCTGTAATAGTACAAATGAGTTTGTCAATCACCGGGACAGGAAACAGGCCCTCAAGAAAGCTACTTGTTCTAGAAAGTTCAGCGTGATGTGAAGCTTGCCTAAGGTATAGATCTGGACAACAGTCCCTTTGGCTAGTGTCTACTACCACCCACTGGTTTAAGTGAATCTCTGTGTCACTACAACAAATACCAGACCGGAACAACTTCAGGCCAGAGGGTGTAACTGACCTGTAATTCCAGGTTACAGATCATCGTGACAGAGAAGTCACAGCAACAGGAACTTCTTGAGAAACTAGTCACATCAAATCCACTTTCTGGAGCAGAAACTGTGGATGGATACACTTCTGCCTGCGTGTGCTCACTTTCTCTGTCTTTACACAGTCCTGGATCACGGGCCTAGGAGTCCACCCACACACAATGTGCTGAGTTTCCACCAGCAGTTAATGTAATCGAGACCCATTGTAACTGTTCACGGGCATGCCCAGAGGCCGACCTGAATGCAAAGAGTCCCTTTGAGGAGTCTTCTAGGTGTCAGGTTGGCATTTAATACCATCCATCAAACCCAATGAGAATGTGCAGTGCTCTACTTACAAATAACTCTGGCTGTCTTTTCTACTACAGAGGGGTCTCCTGCAAATCCTTGAATCCTTTCCACTGAGCTCACAAGGGCAAGCAGTCCAGGGGGTCCTCAGTGAGAACCTGGTGACTTTATAACTTATTGACAGAGGTAGACTTCTCTAAACAGTAAGAATGGAGAGGGAGACCAGAGGAAAGCAAAGCAAGGCCATACACCTATGAGAGACAACAAGTACCCTGGGAAAACTGACCTGAAGCCTATTCAACATGTAGGCCCAACACCTGGGGATCCTCTATGAAGCCCACCAGCTCCAGCATGACTTTCAGATGTGGCCCCATCAGGGACCACCAATCAAAAGTCAGAGAGGAAACCAATAGAGTGTTTCCATGTTTGATCCCCCAAAAGTTCATAAAAGGGGTATCCAAGGTGCAGAGCTTTGGAACAAGACTTGGAGTTGTCTTGCCTTCCTCAAGAGCCACAGATTGCTTCTTGCTCCGCCTGATTCTCCTGAGTAATCAGGTGTCCCTCCCTATCCTTGTTTTTCAATAAATTTTACTTAAACCATTCAATTGCATCCTGATTTCAGTCTTTGAGTCTGAGATGCAAGAACCTGGGCATAGAAATCCTGTAACATTATCAGTCAACATGGTACAGTGAGGAACCATGGACAACAGCTCATAGCGCACGGCTGCTGTCATTACTCAATGTGTGACATTAGGTAAATCGATCTGGTCTGAATTAGGCTCTTTTTTCAGACTAATGAGAATACTAATACCCCATACTTTTTTTCTTAAAGACAAGATACCTATTTATTTTAGCATTCCCGTCATATGCGGTTAATATAATAATATTCTTTTTTTCTGTTATATAAAAATTTGTAAAATTATAATATCAAAGGCAATTGCAGAGGTATCCTTCCTCTATTATAACAGGTGCCTAGCAATACCCAGCATGAGTTCCTTCATTTTTTGAGGTCACAATTCTTTAAAATAATTGGGATCTCCAAAACACATGAAAGTATTTGCTTCTTTTTTTCTGGGGCTTGCAAGTAATTTTAAAGCAGCACCTTACTAGAGTCTGAGAGCCCTGAAAGGAAGTTCAGGATGCTCAGAGAAACTACTAGAAAGCAAACAGTAGAGTCTGTCCCCTGGGGTTTAGCAAGGGATGTGACCAGAGCACTTGATTCTTGTGGGGGCACAGCCAAGTCATGAAATCACTGTCCCATACCTAAGCCTGTAACTGAGAAGAAACACATCTCAGGTTGTTGTAGCTGTGGCCACCTTAAAGAGAGAGAGAGGGAGAGAGGGGGAGAGAGAGAGAGAGAGAGAGAGAGAGAGAGAGAGAGAGAGAGAGAGAGAGAGGTAAAACAATTCATTTTCCATCTAATTAAAGTCATTATAAACAGCCTCCTGGTGCTTAACCTTTTCTCCTCCAAAATCCCAGTGTTTCAGAGAGATGCTCAGATCTGGAGCTTCATTGAGGCTTTTCTTAATTGCCTTTCCATCACTAATGGGATTCGCTTCATTATTACCTGTGCCAAAAGCTGCCTCCCACTTTCAGCCCCCATGCTGGGCCATTTACATCCTATTTATCATGCAAGTTTTGCTAAATGCTGAAGTCTTGCCACCTTCAAAGTTAGAGAAGCTAAGCAGAAGTGGAACTCCTGTAATTGGCAAGCACTGATTTAAGTTTAGTGACAGAGATCTGTGACCTCCCGCTCCCAACCCCTCCCTTTCTGTTCATTTGTACCCAATTTCCCCATCCTCTTTTAATTTTCCCCTGGCTGCCCCTCCTGCTTTTCTCCGTGGTCCGAGTCCTTCCTTCCTTTATCATCTCTTTACCAAAGCCCCAGAGCATCTTTGTCTTTCATCCTATCCACATGTCAGTCATCTTTGTCTACACTGAACATCCATTTTACTATCTTATGAGCAGAAAAGTAGTGTAATAAGAGCTTTGAGGAAACAGTGAAGACATCTGGGGGAAACTGGAGACACTAAAAACTTAGGTAGCTTTTGATCCCTATCTCCCAAAGTGTTACCCGCTGTCCATGGGTGATCAGAAGCCAAAAGGATTCTGTTGATAAAGAATGCCATCAAAAATCTTTGCAGCCCAAACTGGAGAAATAAGGTCAAAACCAAAATAATGAGCAAGACACAGATAAAATATCAACTGAAAGCAAAAGGCAAAGTACATTGGGCTGGGGAGAAGCTTAGTGGTTATAGCTCTTGCCTGGCAAGTAAAAGGACCTGAGTTCAGATCTCTATCTCCCCTGCAAATTCCCCAGGTGAGTGTGTCAGCCTGTCTGTAATTCTAGTCTTAGAAGCCAGATCCTGGGAATCCCTACAGCAAGCTGACTAGCCACGCCGGCCCTAAATATCCTGCTCTGGGTTTAATTAGTGACTCCGGCTCATAACAATAAGATAGATGAGCTAAGAGGATGATCCCTGATATTACCCTTGGGCCTCCACAGGCATACAAACTTGTGTATATCCATGTACATACATACAAAACAAAATACGCACCACCCACACATATGCATTGATATACACAAAAGAAAAAAGGTTAAGTAAATTAGGGTGCATCCGCTAGGGAAAATGTAATGAGACATTAGCAATGGTAAGTCTGCTTGTGTTCAGTGAGTGTCTATAAAGTGAAAGACTCCAGGCTTGACATAAGTCTGCTTGAGAGAAGTTTTCATCAGTGATGAAGAGCAGTGCCTCCTAATGAGCGCAGGAAACCTTGAGTCAAGAGAGCAAGGTACCACATGCCTACCTTCTCCGCCAAGGGCCCTCCCGCCTGAAACGCTGAAATCATCACCAGCTGGGAGAGAGGGCAGCCCATTTGCTGATCTAGTCTCTGACTTTCTTTGGCTTGATGCTCTGTACCTGATGGAATGAAACTCATTTTTCTGGTTCGTTAGGTGATGGCTGGCATCTACCAGAAGGTAGTCTGACAAGAAGCAACAGAGATGAGGTGGCTTCCCTTGTCCTTGGTTGTTACTTCACCTGTGTGTCTAGGTGACCACATTGCTGACAGATGAGACCTTCTCTTTGGCTTTGGGTTGTGCTTCTTAGCTGACCCCAAGTCCCTGGAACTCAGTAGATGAGAGTAGATGAGAACTCAGAAGATTGGTTGCTAGTCATTGAAGGTCTCGAAAGGCTTTTATTTTTCTTAACCATCTGTGGTAACTAGACATAGGTGTCAACTTGACCATTGAGGCTTGAGCTCTGGGCACGTTTGTAAAGAATTAGCAGTCAGGGTAACCCCATGAGCAAATTTGTCGGAGATTTTTTAATGGGGAAGACTTAAATCATGATAAGTGGGACCATTTTCTGGACAGATAGAATAGGGGAAGCTGGCTTAGTTAAATTGGGATTGCTGAGTTGTCCAGTTTCTGATCTGAGATGGTAAGATGAGTGAATTCCATGAGCATGAGCCCACTACCATATTTTTTTTAGTGGATTTGGTGAGTTCTCATTCCTTGATATACTTAGACAGACATGTAATCAGGCAAATAAGGTTTGTTCTTCTCTTAGCAGTCCTGTGGATATAGTGTGGCAGTTCTTCAGTCCCTGGGATTGGTATAAGCTCTCCTGCCAAGCTGGAGTAAGAACTGTAACTGGATAACGGTAAGCCAAGATATAATCCCTCGTTCCCCTAATCTCTTTGGTCATGAGTTTATCAGTCTTTACCCAGTCTTTGCCCATTGCTTCAGAACTCCACACACTTCTGTAAGTGGTTCCATCTCGAAGTCTCTTTGAGTATGTAGGGGTGAATTTTGTCTACTTGCTGTCATGCCTGATGACATATGGGTGAGGACATAGGGAGAGGTGGGCTGAGAAGACAGAAATGTCTAAGTGGATTGCACCTTGTTCAGTGTGGGTGGAAAAGGGTGAATGAATGGGGAATCAGAGTACAAAGTACAATGTGGTCTTAGGGAGTTTCTGTGCAATAGTGAGCAAAAAGATTGCAATACATGAAGCAAGGGGTAAGACAGAAGTCTGAAGTATGCACAATGTAATTATGCTATATCTAAGGAAAATAATATAATTATAAAAAATGAGAAATATAACTAAATGCATGCAAATGACAATTTTGACTGTTAGAAATGTGCAGCATAGAATTGTCTTTTCATTCTCTATTTGACCAACATCCTGAAATGAATAATGTACACCTTATGATGTATGTCTAAAGAGTAAATATCTTGAGGGATTTCTCATGTGGGACAAATACCCTTGGGAACTTTGTTGAAATGAACGCCTCTGAGGAGTTGTAGCTTTTCTCAAGGAAAATGTTCTTCTATGCAAGTGAGCAGCCACATAAAGTTCTCCAAACAAGGCCCCCTAAGAACTTTGGACAAGGAGAGACCTTAACAGCAGAAAGATAGAGGGGAGACTTTTTTGTGAAGACCTTCTAGATCTGGGAAAACTAATGCTACCTGGAAAAAATGGACCACTTATCTAGCAATCTCCAAGTTGGGATGTCTCAGGGCAATGAGTGCCTCTTGAGAAGAAGCTGCCATGTGCTGAAACAACTTCAGAGATTTTTAGAAGGGGCATAAATGTATAATGTGAAAACATCATAAGTGGAGAGATTTGTCAGGTCGTGGTAGCATTTATATCTGTCAATTCAGGAAGATGGGCATTTGTTCTCAGTTTCCTTGCACAAAAAATGGCAATTATAAGAACGAGGAGTTGCATGAACTGACCATGTACTAACAGAATTTCTTTCAGTCAAAATAAAATTGTTGGTATCTTTGCAGCACATGTGGTCAAAGATTTGGTGAAGAATGATATTGCTTATAGTTAGTTGATGAGTGTTGCCGACGGTGTTGGAAGATTTATGTGGTGTTGTGAATTTGCCTGGGGGTTTAGACGTAAGTGTGGGGTCCCTTTTATATTTCTGTTTTTGTGTATCATAGGATGCTCTGTGATGTTGCATTTCTCTTTATGGTTTGTGATTTTTGTTTCCTATACAAAGTTATGAGTTCTGCTCCTATTTCGAATTTTTTTTGAAGTGATGAAATTTATTTTTAAATATACTTCTTTTGGTGTTTTGTTTTGAAACACAAAGCAAGACCCTTACTATCAGTGTACAGGTTAAGTTCAGCTGTGTTCCTTTGTGCCTCAGATCGACCATTCACTTTGACAAGAATCCTTCTTAACATTTGACAGTGAAGATTCTGCAGTATGTTGCAAATTCTGCTAAACTCTTTACAGAGGACATTTAGTATGTTGCAAATTCTGCTAAACTCTTTACAGAGGACATTTCCCTTAATGCTCTCAGTTCTATAGGTGATACTGTTATTCCTTATTTTTCCTCTTAGGAGAACTGAGGCTGAGAGAAGATGAAATATTTGGCAATAATGACAAGATTAGACGTGGAAGAGCTGATGTTCCAGTCTTGATTGTCCCAACTAGTTTCCATGCTTTAAACACTTTTAGCCAGTGATTGCTCCAGCATAGAGACCACAGGCAAAAACACAACTTACCACTACATTCTAATTATTCTCATTACTTTCTGCTTCTACCAATTATCGTTTTATTAAATTTTCATAGTGTTGCACCAAAAGGAGAGGCCAATTGAGTTCGTGCCTCCTTAAATGTCAGAGGTTGTATCTATCATCGTGGGTTAATGGGTAGATCTTATGAACTGACCATTCTCCATGATTTTAGTTAATGTGGCTCTGTCTCTTCTTAAACAACAACCTCAGCTGGGTTCTTCTTGGAGTGTGTTCTTCCTGACCCTTCACTTTGTACATCTTTTATTGTGTAGCTCTGAATTTCCAGTTACAATATGTCTTGCTCTTGGCTGGGCCAAAGGCATAGAACACATGCATACAACTCTCTCTGTCTTTCTCTCCTTCTCTCTCTCTTTCTCTCTCAGATATCAAGCAACTCAAGTTGACAGTGCCCCTGTGTGACCAGCAGATGAGCAGATGGAATCATTTTTGGAAGAACTTTAAAAATCTTTAAAGTTTGCATGTAGACAATATTAGATCCACTCTAAATTCATGTATTCTAATAGAAAAAGACATTTGTGTAAGAATTGATGGAACACAGTGAGTGTGATAGCTCTGTTCTCATAAGATTATTTAAGGAAATAATGGCTACACAGATACATTGCACGTGACAGTGCCAAGTAATGCATGTGGGTTTGTTTGTAGCTTTGTCTTGTGTGTGTGTGTGTGTGTGTGTGTGTGTGTGTGTGTGGCCTGCAGAGATCAGTTGGGAGCATGGACTATCTGGGTTCTAGGGTCATTTGTCTTGGGGTAGTATATATGGATTTATATCTAAAATATTTGTTTAAACAAACTTTCAGCTTTTAAGATAACCTAGATTGACCTTGAAATGTCCCATAACAGTTTAATAACTCATTGTTTGGAGAGTCAGGAGATGTCAAAGTTTTTAGGAAATTTTTCTTTTTCAGCAGAAATTTCTGTTCTAATCACTTGATGAATTTATCTTCTTTCTCAATGAAATGTATTACCATGTCATCCTCCTCTCACTCTGAAATTTAGTCCAGGTCAAAGAAGACAACGAAATCTCCCCAAGGCAGGCATTTTCCATGCTCAGATTGTAGCAACAAGGGGAATGATCAGCTTGCAAACTTCTGCTTCCATGACTCTGTGAAGTGGCATTAATGAGGGATTGATTCTTTGAAGACCACTGAAGGGACATATCTGCTTTTTCATCTATAACTAATTAGAGAGGGACAAGGGAGAGCACTTGGGAGGAAAGGAAGAGGACTCAGTCACCGTGCCTAAGAACAGAGCATCTGTCATCCTCTCTATACATCAGGGCTTCTCTGGGATGTATCTGCCTCCAATTCCTGGCCTACATGGACCACATGGGAACAGAGTAACACAAGGATAGCATTTCTAGGAAGGTGCTCTCGGAGACCTTGAGCTGGTCATATCTAAAAAAGCATGGGGGAGTTCTTCAAAAGCAGGGGCCTGGGCAGGAAAAAGGCTAAATATCACCCCACAGACATACCTACACATATATTTGTTAGTTCAGGGAGAAGCTTAAGGGACAGGACAAAGTCTCCATGGCTCTTGGGCTGGATTTGAGTTGTCAATAACTGAAAAACTCACAGAAAAGATAGAAAGGTTTTTCTTCAGATGAATGTGACTTCTCTTCTCCTTCCCTTCCCCTTCTGTTAGTCATAAGTTACACAAATAATTGAACATACTAGGTAACAATAAGGCCTTAGTTGCTAGGTATGATTTAGAAGAGAGAGAGAAGCAGACAGAAACACAACACACACACAACATGCATGCATACACATGCAACACGCACACAATATACACATCATACTCATACAGCATACACATAGAACACATACAACACATATAAACAGCACAGGCATATACTCAGCAGACACATCACACATGCCTACACATATATAGCACACATATATACATAGCATACATATCCACATACACACATATGATACACACTTGTAATACATGTATATACAACACATGCATCACACCCACATGCATACAATACTCACACAGCACACACAGACAAAGCACATGCACTTATATTTACCAGGATGCGTGACAAAGTCTTCTATGCAAATTTCTAAGCAAATTTCTGCCAATAATGCTGATAACAGGAATTATTTAATGATTAGATATTTTTGATAGTATGTTGTGCATTTAAAAATTATTTGATATGAATACCAATTAGTTATTAATTATCCTTTTTAATATAATAGTACTAATTTCAGCAGTTTAGTGTAAGAATGTGTCAAGTGATTCATTAGTGTATAATTGTTTTTTCCCTAAATAAGTTGATTACTAAATTTTCTCAAAAATGAAGGAAAGTAAAAGCTTAATATTTTGAAATACATGATATAAGATTGGCAAGAAAATTAGATATTTAGATGTTGTTTATAAAATTTTGATTGTCTAAAAAATGTATCCTTTCTTGATATTCTATTTGCCTTGTGAAGGACTTCAGAGACTGAATTTATAGAAAAAGCCTGGCAATTAATATTTGAAAGCAAAGATTTTATAGCTATGAACTCATCGTTACTTTTGTGCTAAATATCCTGGACAGACACTTTTCCATTCATGCACTGCAATTCTATACCCGTTTGCTACCACTGTGAAGGATTGTTGGAAGAGCCAAGAAGATGATGCTGTAATTAGGGTACTGAACATCAGGATTCTGTTACAATAAATAGTAGACAAAAGGAAAAAGGTGTTTGCTTATGATCACTTGTCCTGCTCTGATTTAAGAATAACTCAGAAATCCATGGCTGTTCCGATTATGTGGCCAAAGTCTCAACGTGGACTATCTTTGTGATTATCATAAATTACACCATGTGATAAAATAGAAGTGAGCTGAACAACCTTTTAGTTGGGCCCACGTCCTCCTCTATATCATGTGCACAGAGCTGAGGGCTACTTTGCTGAGTCCCAAACACTACCGACCTAGAACAGCGTCTAGAGCACATGAAGTACATTCCAAAATTATATTTCCAGATCTTCTGAGATGTGAAAGAAAGACAGCCACAGATCCCGCCTTCTAGAGGCACTGAACATAGAATGATGTCGCCGTGAAGACACGGGGTAGACTTACTCTGTGGCCTGACTCAGCTTTATAGTCTCACCAAGACACGGAAGCACAGATTCATAAAATGCCAGTCCAGTCACTGAAATCAAGCATGCTGCTGCTCTACACATTTCGGGTGCCTTCCTCAATATCCATTTCCATTGTTTTCCTTGCTTACAAGCCCCTATTTAAGTTTGAAGTGGCCATATGCCCAGTTCAAACACCCACATTCCCTTGCCTGTTTTTAAGCCAGTGACAAGATGCTTAATGGAATTATCGATGAGAGCCACTTCTTGGAGCTTCACAGGAAGCTTTTCAAATGACACAAACTGAGCTGGCATTTACCCTCTGCACTTTGATCTTCTTATCCCGAATGTAGAGGCTGAGCAGCCATGTCCCAGTTTCTGGGACACAAGGATCCACATACCTAACCCTCCAAGCCTTCTTAATAAAGGAGAAAACGAAAGCTGCTGCTTGGTGAAATCTCTACAGCTGAAATTCTACATGCACGTTGTAAGTGTTGTAAAGACTTTAGGGAATAATAGAGTTCTTCTGTGGCTTTTGACATACTGTGACAGACTTTCATAAATGTTACTTCCTCTCTCTTTTTTTTTTCTTGCTAAAGTAGCATTCTCATGTATCCAGGAGAGAAGAATCAAGAAGTAGCTAAATAGTGTTCTTGGCGATGAATGGCCCCATAGCCAATGGAGGTATAAAACCAGGAGCTGAGAAATGGAGAGAGGCAGTGTGTGCACTGTATCCAAAACTCTCCAGTTTAGAAATGAGAGGATGCAAAGACAAGAATCTCAGTTCTCAGTGGCTTGACGACAGTATCATATCTAAGATGCAACACAGGGCTGCCTGTTCTGATGACAAATCATTTCCATCAGGCCCTGCACCAAAGGGACATGGCAGGACTCCAGAAGAGACATTTACGCATTGCCTATTGTTGTGTGATTCGGGTTTCTTTAAGGTCTTCATCTTTTCATAGGATATGGAAACAGAGAAGGAAAATCATTCTTTCTGGAAACATGGAAAGTCAATGTTACAGCTGTCAAAGACTGAAGAACTAGAAGTAAACAGTGGTTTCCAGGCCGTGGGTCCTCATGCCTGTTCAGGTGGCCAATAACCTCAATGTTAAGGTCTTTTGGAAACACCCTGGAACATTCTGGATCCTAAGTTCTCAAAGCCGAGGCTTGGGTCTCTTAGACTCCAAGTAATGACTTCCCTTTCTCAACAGAGGCTTGACTGACCTTGGGCTGTTACTTAACCTCTCTGTGTCTCATGGCACACAGTTGCAGAATGGAAACCGTATGTAATTCATGGAGCTGACACAGTATGAACAGATGAATGTAATGGAAACATTGAGTCTAGCACACTTAGTAGGCATTCAATGAGCCTGGCCATTCTTTTGAGCCTTTTTTCCCCTCCAGACGGCCACAGAGAGTGGAAACAGATTAACAATCAGTGAAATGCGCCCAGGACATAAATATGCAGGAGCAGATCAAAGCTGGGCGTCCACATGTTTGTGGAAAAGAAAGCCGTTGAAAGCGAAGCATCTCAGCTGCTTCTAAGGCTTCTCATTAACATTTGTTTGTTCTTTCTGATTCCTTTTGTTTTCTGCGATCAGACAAGTGGTAGCAGGTGCCAAAGTTGAAGGAAAATTATGAGAGAAAATCAATTAAATGGGATTATAATATCGCTTTGTTAACTCTTTTATTCCCTGAAAACTAATAAGGGTGGAATAGGCCTAGAAGAACATGGCTACCTGTGTCCAGATAGGAATTAAGCAAAGCAAAATGGTGTTACTTCCATAAGGCATGGTACAATTCAGCAAGAAATTTTTTAAAGATATTATCAAAGTTATTTTCATTAAAACTTTTTTTCTTCTTCTTTTTTACATTAAACAGATTTATCCTCTCTGCACTCTCTTTAACTGCTCTTCCTCCATACTCTCCCATTTCTTTCTCACCTGTGTTAAAACCCCTTGGTCCTGAACAGGAGAGATGGCTCAGGGATTAAGTCTCTGTCTTGCAACCAAATGGAACTGAGTTCAAATCCCACATAAAAACTCCAGGCAGACATGATGGCCACTTACACTTCAGGCACAATCTGGGAAACTTGGAAGCAAAGCAATAAGGAGGTAGAGCAATCCAGGTTGATTCCCGATGTCACTCTTGGGCCTCCACAGGCACACACAGTGACCTCTGATATATTCTAACATACACCTAGCATCCAAAGACTAACCAAACCAAACAACTCTTCATCTCTACAAACTTATCCCACATTCCAGATCCTAGGAGAGGACATGCTATCTTCAGATGTGCTCTCTGGGCTCAGATGGATAATTGCAAACACAATCACAAACATGATTCTGGTTGAGCACAGTGATTTCCCACCCCCAGAAATCAATATTTTAGGATTTGTGTTGGGCTGTGGACACAAGTAGGCTATACCTACTGAGCTGCCCAGCTGTGTGAGGTGAAGTGTAACAATAGTAGCTAAAGCACCTGGTAATGGGTTTCAAACTGGGTAAGGTGGGGGGCAAGTGTACTAATTAGCCTGGACTTCTTATTTTTAGGATTGAAATTACTACCTTCAAGGGAACGTCTCTGAATGGGGAAAACATGATGTGTAGTCATATAAGTGGGGATTAAGAGTCAGCAGAAGGTGTGATATTAAACTCTGCAGACTTTTGAGTATGTAGAGAAACACACACACACACACACGCACACAGAACACACACATTGTCACATACACACAGGAGCACAAACACCCACACATCTTTCTACCTCATATCTTTGATGACTGCTGTAGAAACTATCCCATCACTCAGTAGTGAGACCTGCCTGGTCAGAGAGAAATGAGGAAGGACATCTTTTCCTTTTGGCTTCCTCACCCTGGTTTAGGTATAGATGCTTCATGCATTCTTCCTCTCTCTGAAGGCTAAGGGACTGATCTGCACTCGTGGCAAAGGCAGTGTCAGGGTAACCGAAGCTCAGACTTAACATAATGAACACTGCTCTGATGTGGACTCTTCAGGTGGGGGAAGGAGTCACCACAATTTTGCACCTTGTGCATCAACCACAAAGTAAAGCAATTTTAACTCAGATTTAATGAGATAGAGAAATTCCTCATCCATGCATGTATTTATTACCACACACATATATATTACATGGCCACATTTTTGAGTGCTCAAGATACACGTGCATTTATAGGTGTTCTCATTAATTCCTTCAAGAGCTCTGTAAAGAAGTACAGACATGAGAAGACAAGCTACTTGAAGATGATTTGTGGATGTATTGTATAAAACTGAAATTTTGAATTATGGCAAGAACTTGAGTCACCCTTGGAGATCTCTTTAGCCACATAACATATCTTTACGTATTATTTCTCTATCAAACAACTACTGGTGATGTCTCAGGACAAATTTCAGAATGAAATTAAAGAATAAACTTGAAATTATTTTGTAAAACATTATCCAGATATTTATTATTCTATCTATATATGCATACTCAGTAAGTGAGTGGACATGCTTAGTGACGAGTGTGATCTGTTTTTATGATGGCTACCCAAGAAATAGTTAGTGGTGAGGACCATGGCTGTAATCTTTGCAAGAGTCTATATTACCCCTTGAAACCATGAAAAGTAAGTGTGCCCATTATAGCTAGAGTCATATTTCACCTTCACTTTATTTTAAGCCTCAGATTAACATTTTTATGTGTTAATGCTTAATTATTTACCCATCTCTTCAAAATATGAACACAAACAAAGAACTCCTTCCACAAATGCTGATGAAATTCCTAGAATTTAGAATATTAATTGTTGTGAATTATATAAACACAGAGAAATAAAGTTTTAAGTTTGGTCATATTTTGTGGGAATTTCTATTATTTTCTGACTTCATAAATCATTTATAGTGATTCTTTTTCTTCTACAATGAATAAAAATATGACTTATTTTAATACTTGATAGTATCCTATTTTTATATGCAATCAAGTCTTTTTATATGAGCAAATCCAAATGTAGCACATTCTAAAAAGAATTCAATGCTTGACTTTAAAATCTTTGCATTTAAAGCAACCTGAAAAAGCTATCTGATATAAATATATGCCAGCAATTACTATATGTGTTGATGTCAAAAAAGAAGGAATTACATGACCTTGAATTATTTTACATTAAATACAAAAATGTTAGTTTTTAAAACATGCTAGTTTTCAAAAAAAAAGATGACCTGAAATTTCCACCATCCATTTAGTAAAAGTAGTGGTGTTTTATTCTCGTGTCCAAACAAATTCAAATATGAACATTATTATCAATATTACATAATGTTGAAACCCAAGGTTTCAACAGGTCTGAAGAACTGTGATCTAAGCACACAAATTATCCTAACACAAAGGCATCAGATAAATATACAACTATAGAAATGCTATGTATTCTGAGACACCCCTCCTTTATCTCTCTGGTGCCATAATTGATGGACACAAACAGGAATCAAACTAGTCATGAGGCAATCATTGGAAGGAGACCTGGATAGTTGCCAAACCAGGGAGAGCTTGAAAATTTCAGAATTACAGGGTTACTCATTATACCACACAATCTGAACTTTTCCTTTGGATGGATAATCCTGATTCTGCTGATGGAGAGGGCTTGAAGCTCATTTATACCGTTGTCCTTTTCAGAGTTTTAATTCCTTGCATAATCATAAGATTTTCTGGCCAATACTTGAGATTTTCCACAAATGAGGAATTCATCACTTTCAGGCAAATCTACTTTGAATGTTTTTCATGTAAAGCATTCTTGGTTATACTGACCTATACTTTACCTATACTGACATTTGCTTTTTTTCTAGATTTCTGTCCTATGTCCCACTTCTGCTCCCTTTTTTATTGTACCCTCCCCCTTTTTACTTCTGTTTTTGCAAAAATATTTATTAAGCATCCACTTTGGGAGTGAATAAGACTGCTAAAATTTGAGAATATAAGGCCAGAGTTAAGTGACAGTCAGTGTTTCTACTATCAAATACGTCTCTATCCCCATGGAAACAAGTTGGGAAACAGGGAGTGTAATAATTCTAATTTGCATTTGCCATGGAAAAGAAATAAAGCATTATGAGAAGGTAGAAACAGGACATCCATCTCATTCTTCAGTGAAGAATGTCTAGCAAACAGGATCTTCATTAATAAATAGGGGCCAGGTTGGTTGTGCCAGAAGGAAAGAATGGATGTTTCTTCTTTGGAGAGTTATTACAATTTATTTCTTCTTACAAAATGGCATCTCTTTTCATAAGCCAAGATGTCCTGACTGTACTCAGGGTTGGTAAGAGAATATGATGTACGTTAGGACACTCTACTCCCTTCTGGAGGATTTGAAGCTTAGGTTTATTGCACAGATCCTAACAACATGCCTTAGACTGTGTAGTTTGTAAACGTTACAAGTTTCGTTTATAGTCCCCAGAGGCTGGGAACTTTAAAATCAAGGTGTCAAAAGTCCAGGCATTTGGAAAAGGTATGTTCCTCACAGGTGTCACATTGGATGAGTATATCATGCTGCAGAAGATAGAGCTTCTCAGCAACCCCCCTCCAAACACTGCCCCAAAGTAGAAAACTTTAACAACGTTGCATTTGAAATGGAAGATGTTCACATAAGGATTATGGGGATCACATTAAGATCCTATCAGTGCATTAAATACTGATGATGATTTTGTTGTTTGACACAGGGGCATATTGTTCCTGCTTCCCAGCACACCTCTGAGGGATTGATAATTTTCCAGAAAATTTATATTTTCTTAGTCTAGCAAGAGGCTACTATATGTGTTATCAAGCAACCATTACTGAAGTAGGAAAGTTATCCTGCACAGAAGGCATCATGTGTTCAAAGACTCTAAGGCATAAAATCACCAGAGGGTATATCTGAAAGGTGAGTTTTAGGGAAACAGGCAAAGGTGTAGGAAGAACAAAGATGCAGACACTAGAAGAGAGCTCTTAATTGAATGTTTTGTGCAAGTTTCTCAGGCTGAGAAATCAAGACATCATAAAATGTTATTCTTCATTCTCACACAAGCATGGCAGAGGATATACATGAAGACTGAGTGACAAAAGTTTAGCTCCATTCAAAAATAATATGATTGCTCTCCTCTGCCTTGATGGAAAGAACAACAATGCCTAATAATTTTATCCCTGTTAAAAAAAAGACATTAAATACCCAACACAAAACATAAAGTAGAATAGTGTCCAAACATAGTTAATATTAATACTCAGTAACTGTAATTCATTGTCAGAAAATGGTGTTATGAATCACATAAAAATACACATACGGCATCCTAATATGTTTAGAAAAATCATTGATAGAATTCAACACCTTTATTTGATTCAGTATAATATATATCTAGGAAATATGAACATGGAATACCTTCATTTGCTAATGTCAGCTATTGATGACAAAGGAAGACACACATATTGTTAATAATCATGAAAATACAGAGCATTTGCTTAAATGTTAGCTGTAGGATGCTTCAGCTATTACTAAAACTGAGTGATGTGTTGAGCAGTATATGGTTAACTAAAAAAAGTGATTGTAAAGAAATGTAAAGAGTGGAAAGCAAAAGTCAGAAGTATAATTAGATACTGATGACAGGATAATCTGCATGGAATATCAAAGAGAATCAGCAGAAAATCTGTTGAAACTAATTAGAGAATGTAAATAAAATTCCCAGCCACACATTCAACATAAGTAATCAAGAATGTCCCTCTCTACCAATAACCAACCATAAAATGTAGAAGAAAATGAAACCATATACAACATCACCAGAAATACTCTCAAGTATTTGAGAATTAAACTAATAAAGAATACGTAATCACTCTAAGCAGATAAAAAGTACAGCCACATCAAAATACTTACAAAGGTATCTAAATAAGTAAACACTTACTCTATTTACAGATCTGAACACACAACCTTAGAAAAAGGTTACGTCTGTCTTCCCCAATACAAATCTATAAAGTCAATGAATTTCACTGAGAACTATCCTGAGATTTATGTTTTAGGAGACCTGGAAAGATTGCTAAAGGTATAGCAAAATTTGTGAGTCATATTGGGAAATTAGATAGTATGGGACCTGGTTATAAGACCTTGGCCACCCGGTACCACAGGACACAATTCCTAGAAGACTGATAGACATGGAGCCTGGTACTTCCTGGATGAAGTTTCCAGACACAGAACTAAGCGGGGAAACCTGATTGGAACCCAGTAAACACCCTGCACTGAGGAGACAAAGCTGTGACTGTCTGTCCAGGTAGCAACAGTTATAGGCCACACTGCTGCAAGGGAGAGAGTCATCTAGTCAAGGGAGAGAGTCATCTAGAAAGCAGAAGATGCTTCTAGAAGGCTCTCAGACTCATAGTTGAGTTCTGAGAAGCAGATTCCTATAAGGATAACACATAACAGGACCACCAGAGGTGGGTCTAGTGGTGATGGTGATGGATGAATGACCATCTTAGAATCAAGGAGGAGCCCGATCAGGACTCAGTCAGTCATCAATGGGTCAATAGTCGATCACTTAGTATAATGCTCTATGATCAAACAACCTGGAAACGTTCTAAAAACTAGAGATGGTCAAACATATCAAATAGTTCTTAAAGTTTAAGGATGTAAACATCAAATGTCTTTATATTGGTGAGAATGGAATCAGCTTGTATATACAATTAAAGAGAACACGGATTATAAAGAAACTCGTGAGTTTGATTTGCAGTAAGTGTGTCTTTTATTGGATAAAGAATTTCATAGAAAGCAGAAGACCAGAGAAAATATTACCCTCACCTTACCAACAGAAGCAGATTTCTGACTCTAAAGCACTTTTCACAATTCAGGACAAATAATAATGGACAATAAATGTGAAATGAGATTTCAAGAACACTAGTTGTAAAAACATAGTATTTATTTTATAATGGAAAACATGAGACATAGTTTATTTTCAAAGTGCAAACTATTTTAAATACTAAGTATCTATTTCAAAAACCATGAATTTACAAAAGATTATCAGAGTGCAAAGTGTCCCTCCTGACTGTTCCTAGTCCCCACACTTCTACAACTTCGGTGGCAGCTGTTAATTTTTTATATAGTTTGCTAGAAATATTTTATGCATTATATAAACCTATGCAAATACTCCTTCCTCTAATTTTAATTTAACAGTAACTCTTAGTGATCTTTCTATTTTAAAACTTATAAAATGCCCTCATCCTGTGTATAAAAACCGGTTGCTACTTATTGTAGCTGTAGAGGAAGCAAATCTTTCCTGGACAGTATTATTTTGCCTCAATAAAGAAGCGCCTAGTTAAATTATGTTGCAGTAAGGTGATGAAATGTTACCCATGAGAAAATGATCAAAGAATGAGGACTCTTTCTGCATGGAAGCTTGACCTTGTTTAGCTAGAAACTCCAGGTTTTCCTATGAACAGAGATCTCTGGCTTCATTGTTAATCTGAAACAATGATTCAAACTGTTAGCCCTGTGTGAATAGGGTCCTGGTCTTTGTTCTAGGACATCTCCGATTGAGTAAGACTTAGTCAATGGAAGGTTTTTATAACTTATGATGTATTTGTATGTGTGTGTATCTGTGTATGTGTGTGCATGTATGTGTATGGTGTGTGTGGAATGTATAGTGTAGGTGCATGTGGCCTACATGTGGAGGATATTAGAGTCTTTTTCTAGTGCTCTCTGCCTTATTCTTCAATGAATGAGCCTCAGCAGTTCTCCATCCCTGACAGTGCACTGGAATTACAGGCACTTATCCAGCTATGTATCACTTTCAACTTATGTTTTTAAATGACTGTCCTGTTGTCCTGTTACAATTTTCAATGCATAATCAAGTTAGGAACATGAATTGTTAAACTTAGAATGGCAGAGACAAAAGAATGTTGATATTGCTTATCGCATGTATGCACATGCACTCATGCACGTACACACACACACACACACACACACACACACACAATTCTTCTTTCTGTCATTGTTTGGCTGATACATTATTTAAACCTTCAATGGCATGTCAATCTGATCTAAACATGCAAGCATATAAGACATTTAATGTTCCCATTTTGTAATTTATACAAAAATTTTAGAGAGTATATAATATGAATGAAAAGAAAAAGCCTTTTCTATCAGAGAAAAAGTATAATAATATAGAAAAAGAAGTATTAAAGATCATGAAATTTTCAAAAATCAATTTTTTATTTTTAGACAAATTATTAAGACAAATATTTCCCATATCCATATTAGAAAGGGGAGAGTATGAAATCCAATATCAAATAGACTTGATAGAAAGATGGATACATCATACCTAGCAATATATATATAAGTGGATATATATATTTTATATATATTTTAAAAATGGACTCACTGACCAGATATGTATATATTTCTTTTGCCAGTGAACAGCCTGTCTGTGATACTTGAACAGAGAGAAATGCTGTGAAATCACATGTGATGTTTCACTGATTTAGGATGCCCCTTGGAACTACCCTATGTTTATATAAGTGTGAAGGGAAACAATACAGTGAGTATTGAAGAGATGGCTAGTTTTCTTTTTTTACATAAGACTAACAACAAAACCTGACTATCAGTAGCAATTTCTAGCTGAATAAGTGGATAAGTGAATAAGTGAATAAGTTATTCCATGAGACCTAAGCTAACAAGCTAATCCTACACATCATGTTCACATTGCCATCATTGCACATTTGGTCCACCATGCTGGCGAGTGGAGTGATACAGAGATGTGGACTGGTGAGGTCAAGTGATGGACACTTTCATTCTATAGCTGTGCGATCTTGCATGTCATTAAATGTCTTTGCAGTTCAGCTTTCATTCTTTTCTCTAGGGGAATCAACAGAATGTCTTGCAATTGCCTCCGACTTGCCTGGAGATCCTACTGCCTTACTGCTGAAAGACTATGGGCCACATGATATATGTATGATGGTTACTATTGATTGTCAGTTTGGTAGTATGGACAGTGACTGAAGAAATAAGCCTCTGAGCATCTCTGAAATGTCATCTACATTTGACAAGTGTCTTGGAATGCCTGTGAGGGATTATGGGTTCACTGAGGCAGGAAGACCCACTATACATATGGGTAGTACCTTTCTATGAGTTGGTTACAAGATGAGGAAAGGGAAAAAAATCACTCCACCACCAGCATCCATCTCTCTGTATGTCCTGAGTGTGGATACATGTGATGCATGTGATCAGTCATGTCGCCTCCTGCCACCATGACTTCCCTGCCATGATGGACAATACCCTAGAATTGCAAGCCAAAAATCAACCCTTCTTCCCCTAAGATGTTTTATTCAGGGTATTTCATCCCAGCTCCAGGAAAATAAACTAATGCAATACACAAACTACAAAATTCCGCACTACTTTTAGAGGCTGTCCCGCTGTTAATTTTTATTTTGATAGAGTAAGTCCACAATTTAAAGTCTGCATTTCAAGTATCCTCATATAGACTGAAAAGACTTAGAACAAAACTGATGCGCTCTATGGCCAGAAATCATCTGCACATTATAGCAATGGAGTATATATGTGCATATCTGTCACTTAATTCTCTAAATAGAACATGTATTTGTTTGGAACCACTAAGAAAGTGCAAGTATTATTAAAGATAATTAACAACATCTCCTGTTGCAAGTGATTTCTGCTCCCTTTTCAGTGTGTGTATGTGTTCAAGCCTGATAAGAATTTTTTTTTCTCCAAATGAGAAAATATGGATGTGTTGCTTGGGTCTCTGTAAAAGGCAAGAGGTTGACTGTGTAAAACAAGTCCTTTCATCCACACTCTGGTTTTAGCAACTTGACAGCCCAGAGCCATGAAAAATTGAGAATAAAATGTGTAGGATTTCTCTGTTCAGATGCATTCTACATCTAAAAATATATTTAAAATAATTGAGTTACTCAAAAATAATTTCAGAGCTTGATAAGCTGTGGGGTTAAAGCCTTTGTCTTGAAAGCAAAAGGGCCTGAGTTCAGATTCTTATAGCCCATGTAAAAGGCTGGACAGAAATATCAGTGGCCTACATTTCCATTCCTGGAAGGCAAAGTCTGGGAAACCCCATAGCAAACCAATAAGGAGGCAAAACAAACTTGGATGATTCCTGATGTCACGTTTTAGTTTCCACAGGAAAATACATTCAAATGCCCTTTTGTACACACACACAAAATAATTGTAATTATTATTATTATTATTCATTCCACTTGTGTTTATCATTTACTATGATCGGGAAAGTATCATCATCATCATTTATTGCTTCTGCTATTGTGATGGATTCTCAGGGAGTACAATTTCAGGAAAATTGAATTTTTCAGAAATCACAAAACTATATGAAGGGAAATCCTGCTTCAAACTCCACCTCCTTTTTTTTAGTTTTCTGAGAAAAGGGATTGTTTACTAAAACAGTAATGAGGATAGTAACAATGACTGATTCTTAACCGTGTGGCACCTTCTCTAGACCTTGCAATCTAAATTATCCATCAGATAGATACTGATGTGCTCATTTTCCATTTAAACATTGGACAGGAAGGTGAGCCACTCAGGATCGGATCATGAATACTTAAGCTGAGTTTGGACACAGGTCCTTTTGTGTAGCTGCGCCCTCTCTGGCCAGCTAAGTAATAATACTGAAGCTGCAGTATAAAATGGGCATGGATCTGCCCTTTTCCTCTTCCTTTCAGCTCAGTCCCTGGCTGTTCAGAATCCCTCTGTAATAGCTGTGACACTATGATATTTTCAATCTTGCTTCCAGACAGATGTCCAGTTCCCCAGATAGCGTTTCAATAAGACAAAGGATACTGGGCTCCCTGGTTTGGTTCAGGGTAAAGATATCACTCCAAGGCCGACTTTCTGTGTGCAAAGTCACTTGATAAAGTTAATTTATTCTTACCACTATACCCTGGAATAATATAAATAGATGACTGTATCCCTATCCATTCAGGTTTATAATAAGGTGATGAATGTTTATCCTAATAAACCATAACTTCAAAATGATTATTTAACTCATTTATTAACTCCAATAATGTTTAACTAACAACCCACCAATTTACTAAATTCATAATAATAGCATTAAGATTCAGAGCCACAGGTTATTCTAATATATATACATTGCCTTCTATATAACAACACTGAAAGGTAAATAACATAATTCTTCATATATGAGGAAATTGAAAACTGAGTGCTTCATTTGGCTATAGGGCTTATGTTTCTCAACACAATATTTTTCTTCGTATGATTAACTGGTTGATCCAAACCAGTGTCATAGAGGACAGCTTTATCAAAGGAGACAATCAATGGCACCAAATGCCATTTCATCCCTAATAATTTCAGAGAAGCCATGAGATTTAATTATAGTGCCGTGATTTCATGCCAGTATACTAACAATCTCTGATATGGGAAAGAGATCAAATAGCAGCTGGTCTCAGAAGCCTGGCCTGGACAACTTGACCAAGTTGAGGAATTAGTTATTTGCTAGGGGCATCCACACAGGATTTATCCCATGACTGCTGAACCTCTGGTATCCAGTGTTCACTCATTATCTCAGATGAAAGCCACAAATGTTTACACTGCTTATTCATTAATTCATCTGCATATGAAATCTGTCCTTTAGAAGGGTCTTTCAAAGGATGCAATATTAATTTTAATCATATCATTAATATAATTTGGATTTTGTTTCTCCTCACATGTCATTCATGCACTCATTTATTGAATAAATATTTATGGAATATTAATTACCTATAAAATGCTTGATTCAAAGGCTGTGAATAGAGACATTGAATAGCTAGGGCAGTTTGTGTATAATGATTAATCATTTATTTCTTTGTAACTGGTGTTCAGGAATCAAAAATCAACTAATGTAAGACTCAGAAAGAAGAAAAAATAAGGCTAACAAACTTTGCTTTGAACATAGATCCCAAATGTTATGTATAATTCTACTTATATGACCAACAGCCTGTGATTACCCCTTGAGCTATGACAATTAGACAGAATTTCCTAGACAACACAAAAATATTGCAAATTTCTGGTTCATATAGGCACCAGCAGATGTTTAATCACTACATATGAAGTGAAATGCAGTGCCTTTGTTTCTACATTGTAGATAATCTTGATATATATTCAATTTAGAGACCATTGGCTATATAACTATCATATTTTTCATGAAATGATGAAATTTTGGGATCTTCCCTTTCTTCATTATGACATCCAGTCTTGCATAAAGCCTTGCCTAGAACCTCTGAGCACTTTGGGAGATTCTATACCTTATTTATTTTTTTTTTCCTTTGGTGGGTGCAGAGCCAGACTTCATAGACTAAGAATGTTTCCTTATTTTGTAGTACTCAGAAGCCAATCCAGGCATGAGTTCAACAGCAGTATGAGAAACTGAGCTCTAGAGAAGTTGACCCTCAATACAATTCAGTAATGACACATGGAGACATTGAAAACTACATTTTAAAAGTAATGGTACATATCTATTATTTTATCACATATAGACTGTTTAAGAAAAGCAATTTCTTCAGTCCTCTCTTCGTGAGAAAAAGCATGCCCTAAACCATACTGGTCTTGAGACTTTTAGAACCTTCCCTATGACCTTCTGGAGATCAAACTCAGGTCACCTGGTTTACCAGCAGGCACCTTCATGGGCCATCTCATCTGCCCCGCCCAGTGATATTTAATGTACAGAGATAAACTTGCTGGGGATTAAGGGGCACTGTTCCAGAATCCTTATGTCTTATTGTGTCCTGAGACAAAGGGAGTATGATTGAATCTTGAAGACAAGCACTAGACATTAGGGAAATGTTCTAGAGAATCCAATGCTGCTCCTGGGAGTGCTGTCATAGATTTTGGATTGGTTACATTATCCTAATTTGTATGTAAAGGTAGGTGACTACAAAAAGATAATGTTCCTTGCACATTGATTTAGGGCCTGAAATCAGAAATGAAAATTGAACTACTCATGTTCTAATATCTTAAGCTTTGGATAATGTGTTAAAAGGCATGTGCCTTCCAGCCAAAGTATACATATACAGAGGGGGATTGCTGGTGGAAAAGGTGTGTGCTTCTGTTTATTATTAATAAATTAAGATAGAATACATCATTACAGAAAGCTTGTAAATAATTGTACTGAGATGGTGGATGCTTCTGGTAGATACTTGTAAGTCATTCTCATTTAGGTATTTGATTTTGGTTGGTACTTTAAACTCTGTCTTTGGAATCAGATTGTGGGACTGATTGTAAGATAGAGAAGGCACTCTCTTGATGCATTACACCTTATTTTGATCAAATACTGAGGTTTTTAACTGCTGCACAAACAAACAGCACTCTTCAAGAGGTAGCTCATCTATATACACAGATTCAATATCTACTCATAGTCCTATCATGAGCTAGCAGTTGAGAAAAAAATCTTGAGCCAAACAGCTTAAACTGTGAGCTACATTCATTTTTCTGCACATCAAAAGCAATGGTATCATATTTGTAAGGTGTGGGTTGTTCATTAAACAAACCAGCACAGGGCTGGAGAGATGACTTAGAGGTTAAGATTCAGTCTCTCAAGCAGAAAGCCCTGAGTTCAGATCCTAAGTCCCATGTAAAATGGCGGACAGAGGCCTGTACTTCTGGCCTTGGTGGGCAGAGGCCGGGAAATCCCAGAGTGAAGCAAGAAGGAGGCAGAAGCAATCCAGGATGAGTCTGGAAGTCATCCGAGTCCTCTGATACACACACACACACACACACACACACACACACACACACACACACACAAAGTAAATAAATAAAATATTTTTAAAGCTAACACAGTTATTTGGAGATGGAATCAATAATGGAGAGCATCTTCAAAACTGTTGCCAACAGAGGCAAGAATGATGGGCGACAGACCTTGCATATGACAGCTTGACTTGAGAACCCTATCTGACAGAAGAAGAAGTGTTCAGAAAGATGTGTGGACAGCCATGTATTGAGATGAGCAACTTCCCCATTTTCCCATGCTGTCTCAGGACCAAGCATTCTCAGTCCTGAGGAATCAAGTCTCTAAGTAAAGATGGATTCCAATCAGACTTCAAAGTCACGCAAATACAAATGTTAAGGCGAGGGTTTTCTCCACTTGCTATGCAGTACTCTTTACCTAAATGACATTAGAAAGCACCTCGGTAAGAATCTTTAGAACATGAAGCAAGCTGAGATTCAAAGGGTACCAGAGCTGCGTTGTTGAAGCACCAGGCATGAATGCCGCTCATTATCATGATGGGGCTGCTATACTTATTTTGGCATTTCATTTCCTTGAACACATTTTGCACCAGTATGAAAGTTAAAAGAAAACATGTCTAGTAGAGGATAAAAATTTCCTGGGTTCCGTTTACTAGAAAATACCAGAGATGTCCATGAATGTTCATGATTTGAGAATTCCAAGTAGCACTTGTTTAAAAACATAGTTTCATTGTTTTTCTTCTTTGAGCCTTTTTGATAATTGACTTTCCATCTTCATGCTGTCTACCACGAAGTTCTCTGGTATAGAAATCTAGCATCTTTACTTTTCACAGTCATTAATATGTATTCATCGTGAATGGATTACCTAGTATTTTTGTGCCTTTTTACTGTTTGAGTCATTCTATGAACTTTAGACACTGTGACAGATTTAACTGTTAACTTGACAACTCAGATCGAGCTTTTAGGCTCACTTATGAATAATTTAGTTAAGTCAAGCCTTTGAGCAAGCCTGTAGGGGGTTTTGTAACTGCTGTGAGAAGACTCAGTCCATAGTAGGTGGGACTATTGCCTCAGCAGATAGATAAGATGGAGAATGATCTGATTGGAATTAGAAGAATGGCAACCCAAATGGCAAGCTAAGTGTAGACTGGGGGAAAATAGATTCCCTAAGTAGATAATAAATGATCAAGCTCACTTGCTTTAGTACACTTTAGCTGTTCTTCCTTTCTTAACTATACTAAGTGTGCTGTGGACTTTTCCCTCGGCCCCTGCTCATAAGTCTCCTGCCACAGGGAATGATAACCTAGAACCATCACACAAAGCGACTCCTTGCTTCCCTTACTTGATTGGGTCATGCATTCACCAAATCAACTAAAAAGTGAAACTAATTCAGGTGCTGCATCTGAATGATTTGTCAAGTAACTTCTCATGATTGCTATTATCTTTAACAATACTCAGAAACCATGTTTCTGAGTTTGCTTTTGATGACACTGAATGCCACCTCACCAAGATGTTTGCAAAGGTTTTGTGCAAACCTTCTGCCCATTTTCCTATTGAGTTGTATGCATTCTCATATTGATTTCAGACAGAAAAATTTAACATATTCTGGATAAATTATATGTAAAATACCTCTTAAATCTCTGTAAGGAAGATATATGAATCATATATTCTATAAATAACATGTTTTCTGTCCTCTCTTAAATCAAGTGAAAAACTACCTGCATTTTTGCTGATAAAATCATGACAAAATTGCTTAAGGAAACATGGAGTTTATTTTCTTTTATAATTTCTGATCACAGTTCTTGGTACAATTGGCAGGAGAATATACGCCATCATCAAAGGGCTGAGGGAACTGACCACACCATCTTCACATAACAGCTGAGAGAGGAACGATCCTTACTTGCCAGACCAACATGTCTGGCCAAGTATACACAAAGATGCCTTCTTTCTTAAATAGTTCCCTCCATTTTATTCACCTGCCCAGGGACTAGTCCCACCCACCATGGGCAGGGTCTTCCCCATCCACTAAACAATCTTCTGCAGGTTCACTCTGGGCTTAATTCAACTACTAATTTTCTACAAATGTGTCCAGAGCTCAAACTCTCAACTGACAAGTTGATACTCTATCTAACTATGACACTACTTCTGATTATTTACCATGCACATTATAAGGACAATGCTAGTTCTATGGATTAAAAAAGATCATTCTACAAATTCTTAATATTTGTTTACAGAAAAAAAGTCAGTCTCTCTTAAGATAAGAAATTCCACATGGGAAGAAGCATGATAGTTTTCTGCTTCTGAAAACCTTAGAAACTATCATTGAGGGGAATCAATGTTCTTTTCTAATGTGTTCTTCACAGGTAGAATATTCTTCATTGTTTTGATAGTGGAAAAATATTTCTTCATTTCTTTGAAAAGTAAATAGCTCTAAAAATATAAGCTGTAAGTTTAACTTCTAAATATAACCTGGGGGAAAATATACTTCCTGAATAGACAATAAATGATCAAATTCACTTTCTAAATACAATAGGAGTATTTTTTTATATTAAGTCCTCTCAATTTCAAATTTTTTTATGAAATATATCTAAAAGGTTTTAGTTCCATAAATTCCACTTAATAACTTTTTGGTTAACTGTTTGTTTGCTTACTTTTGTAAAGATGTAATAAGGTTTAGCTTTTTCAATTTGACATGCAAACTCTTCCAAAGTCATATGGACACCAAAGAGTAAAGATAAATGAATGACGGACTAGTGAGTCTGTGTCCTCACAGATAAAGCAGGGGCGTCTGACAAGAGCAGAATTAGAAGGTAAAGCAACTATATTGATTAATATAGTCATTAATATACCTTCACTGATTAATACAATGATTTTTTCTTCAATCAGATGGTGAGGCAGTTAGTCAATAAATAGTTGACTCAGTCCACTGTTAATATTTATTATCTCATACTGGAAATGATTCTCCTCCACAATGCATCCAACATCCCTCCCCACTGGGTCAATAAAATTTAACTTTGGGTGGAAATAAACCATGAAACTAAATTGTCATGAATAATTTAGGCATAAAGAACAGATTATAGCTACACTTAGTTCTCATGGACAGTTATAGATAGATACATAAGAACGTATAAGAGAGATTCAAACTCATGGGAAGAAGATGATTCTGAGATAATCAACAGAGGAATGGGATTAAGAGTGATAGTGTAAACTGTGCCAAAGTCATTCCATAGGTAGCCTTAGCAAACTCAAATATTAAATTGACATAAGAGAAAATGACAGATTCGACACTGCTCTCCCCTTGAACAAGTCTTGTTTTATACGATCATCAGTGGCCATGATAGACAGTCCCAGTCCATGCTGCAAGCAGAGGGCTTGTCCTTATCCCAGGACGTTCACTTCAACAGGGCTGACCTCGATGAGAAAAGTGATCGATGCTCAGATGTTCAAAAAAGAGTAAAATGCCCACAGAAGAACAGAAATTTTCAGTGTCTATGAACTTAGGTTAGTTGAGGGGAAATGACTGGAGTCAATTATGCAAACATTTTGTGGTCAGATCAAAAAGTTACTTGAGACTGCATTTCATTTTGCTAAAATATGAAAAATAAATACAAAGTAGCATGTGGTCTGAAATACACATTAAAATATCCATATGATAATGACAAAGCATTTAAAGAGTGAAAGCTACTCGGAGCTATTTCAAGAGTAAGACACTGTACTCTTGAAATACATCAATGCAGTGAAAATACTACAAGGGAATCAAGAGTGAGTGTCATTCATTAATTCAACACATAGCTACTGATTATATACTCTAAGCCAGTAATTTTCTAGGCAAGGGAAGTAACAATATAGCAGACAATGCTCTTTCGCTGTCAGCTATATTTTAATGAGATGAATTGTCTACAACTTATGCTAAATCACTGCATACATGTATTTCACATGTAGTAAATTTATTGGCTCTAATTCTATTTATTCATGCTAGGTTCTTGTTTTATGATTCTCATTTCTTACTTAACTTTAATTTATATTCCTTATACCTGTGAAGTAGAGGTTAGCACTTCTGTCTTCTTTAAACAGATGTGAAAAAGAGAATTTTACATTTTTACATAATATCTTATGGTAATCCAGTGGGTATGTAGTAAAACCAGGACTTAGCCAAGAATCTTGACCCCAGAGGTAACATTCTGATGAAAAGTGCTTCGCAGGTAAATCTCTTTGCTTCCATAGATAATTCTCATTCTTAAAGAGGAGAAATTATAATATTCAGTGTGAAACGTACATAAAATTGAATAATTAATCTCACAGATATTCTTGTTATTCATTTAAAGACATATGATAATTATACTTTGAACTCATAGTGTGCTTGAGTAAATCCTGAGTTCAAATCACTACGTTGATTACATTAATGTAATGAAAACAATGTGTAGACTTTTTTTGTGGATTATCCCTAAAATTAGAAAGCAAAGGAGCAGCAAGAAGAGAAGTGTCTTCCAATGATAGCTGAAATGAATGAAATTTTGGAAAGCATGTCCTTTGGCCTGCAATGACTGAGCTAGAAGTTTTCAATTATACATGCACTTGATCACAGCAAGTTTAGGTTGCTTGTCTCTTATTACTACTATACTCAGAATTATCACTCCCCAAATCTCACACAAAGGGGATCCTTTAGACTATGGATATATGACAGCTCAGTGAGAAAGTCTATACCTAGCACATACAAGGCTCTGGGTTCAATCCTTACGTTGGAATTTGGTAAGAGGGAATGGAAACTTTTAGTCAAGACAGCTAATGAAAAATTTGCTTTTTCTGGTGGGAGGGACATTTCTAATTTAAGCAAATGGCTTATAATTTCAGATCCTCCATTGTGACCCCTGAGGCCTTCCCCAAGTAGGAATTGAGATGTGCTCATTCATAAGGTTTTGAACTCCCTTTCCCCACCCGCCCGGGACATGCAGTCCAGCCAGAACTCTCGGCTACCCAGGCAGCCCACTGAACCAGAGAATTATAACGTCATATTTCAAAAACTTATACTCTGTGAAATTTGACAACACAAAAAAGATGGATAAATTCCTAAGTAAACACAACTTACGTAAATTGAATCAGGAAGTTGTGAATTATTTAAATAGTCCTATAACATATGAGGAAATCGAGCAAGTAATCTCAAATCTTCCCACCAAAAAATGTTCTGGACCAGATGGATTCAGCAGAGTTCTACTAGACATTTAAGGAGTGCATAACACCAATACTCCTTAAACTGTTCCCTCAAATAGCAAAGGAAGGAACACTACCAAATTCATTCTATGAAGCTAATATTGTTTTAATCCCAAAACCTAATAAAGATACACTTAAAAAAGAAAACTATAGGCCAATCTCTCTGATGAACACAGATGCAAAGATTCTCAACAACGTCTTAGCAAATTGGATTAAAAAACATATCAAAAAGATCATCCACGGGGATCAAATAGGCTTTATCCCAGGCACACAAGGTTGGTTCAACATAGGCAAATCAATAAATGTAATTCATCATGTAAACCAGTCCAAAGTTCAAGACCACATGATGCTCTCAATGGATACAGAAAAAGCTTTTGACAAGATCCAACAGCCCTTTATGATCAAAATCTAGACAAGGTTGGAATGGAAGGAACCTTTATCAATATAATAAAAGCTGTATACAACAAGCCAACACAAGGATTATACTCAATGGGGAAAAACTCAAAGCATTCCCACTTCGATCAGGAACTAGACAAGGCTGTCCTCTTCTATTCAATATTGTAGTTGAAGTCTTAGCTGAAACCATAAGTCAAGAAAGGGACATTAAAAGGATTCAAATTGACAAGGAAGAAGTCAAGTTATCTCTATTTGCAGATGACATGATCTTACTCCTCCAGGAAGCTCCTGGAACTAATACAGAAGTTCAGCAGGGTGGCAGGATACAAAATAAATGTACAAAAATCAGTGGCCTTCCTATATGCCCAGAATAAAAGAAGTGAAAAAGCCCTGAGAGAAACAATCCCATTTACTATAGCCCCTAAAAAAATGAAATACCTTGGTATAAACCTAACCAAGGAAGTAAGAGACCTTCATAATGAAAACTTTATAACCCTAAAGAAAGAAATAGCAGAAGACACCAGAAAGTGGAAAGACCTCCCATGTTCCTGGATTGGCAGAATCAACATCGTAAAAATGACTATCCTACCAAAGGCAACATACAGATTCAATGCTATACCGATTAAATTCCCAAAGCAATTCTTTAAAGAAGTTGACCAAACAATCTCAAAATTCATATGGAGACACAAAAGACTCAGGATAGCAAAACAATCCTGAGTAACAAAATCACTGCTGAGGTATCACCATACCAAACCTTAGTTAATACTACAAATCCATAGTTGTAAACACAGCCTGGTATTGGCTCCAAAATAGACACACAGATCAATGGATAAGAGTTGAAGACCCAGATATAAGCCCACACAACTACAGCCATTTGATCTTTGACAAAGGGGCCCAAAAAATCCAGTGGAAAAATAACAGTATCTTCAACAAATGGTGCTGGCAAAACTGGATCTCCACATGCAGAAGATTAAAACTGGACCCGTACTTGTCACCATGTACAAGAATTAATTCCAAATGGATCAAGGACCTCGATATAAGGCCAGAGACTATAAAAACCATAGATGAAAGGGAAGGGAACTCCCTTGAGTTGATTGGGGTAGGCCAACAGTTTTTAAATGGACATCCAATAGCACAGTCACTACAACCAACACTCAACAGATGGGATCTGGTGAAATTAAAGAGCTTCTGTTCAGATAAAGAGATTGCAACTCGAGCACAAAGGCAACCCTCCGAATGGGAGAAAATCTTCACTAACCATATGTCTGATAGAGCTCTATTATCCAGAGTGCACAAAGAACTTAGAAAACTAAACACCAAGAAAACAAGTGGCCCAATTAAAAAATGGGCCTTGGAACTTAAAAGAAAGTTTACTGAGGACGAAATTAAAATGTCTGACAAATATTTTAAAAATGCTCCATCAGGGAAATGCAAATCAAAACTTCCCTGAGATATCATCTCACCCTTATCAGGATGGCAAAAATCCACAATACAAACAACACTAAATGCTGGAGAGGATGTGAAGAGAGAGGAACTCTCCTGCATTGCTGGTGGGAATACAGGCTCATACAACCACTCTGGCAAGCCATCTGGAGATTTTTAAAGAAGTTAAAGATTGAAATGCCACATGACCCTGCTATACTACTTTTGGGAATAACCCCACATACAGCAAAAATTCACCTTGATAGCACAAGCATGGCCATGTTCATAGCAACACTGTTTACAATAGCAAAGTCATGTAATCAGCCCAAATATCCAACAGTTGGCAAGCGGATAAGGAAAATGTGGTACATTTATACAATGGAATATTACTCAGCCATCAAAAATGATGAATTAATGCAATTTGCTGGGAAATGGATGGAATTAGAAACAATTATATTGAGTGAAGTATCCCAGACATGGACAATTAAGCACCAGTATGTACTCCTTAATAGGTGGATCCTAGTACCAAGCCCACTTAGAGAGACTCAAAGACAAATCTCTGTAATACCTACAGTAATTGTAAAGATTATAAATAAGAGGGATAGGGAAGGAGGGCCCCACCAGAAACAAGGAGAGAGGGGACCATGTTACAGCAGAGAAAATAGGCCACCATCAAGGACTGCAAGTAAATAATGAGACATCTGGTTAAGTTCACAGACTTTCCTTCCTGATGACTTGCAACTGAGGGGGTATGATATTACCAGAAGAGGAGGGCATATAGGCTGCCAGATAGACAGTAACCATTTTGCAAGTGGGTGATTGACCCCCTCTCCCCACGTTCTCCTACTTTTATTCCATCTACCTTTGAATATACTCTTATAACAAGACTCTAATTTAACAGGTTTTTAACTCTGGCCAGGGGGTGACATCCAATACCCATCAGGATGGAGCCACGGGCATTGCAGGAGCAGCAAAACAAAAAAAAAAAAATCAACAAACCATAATTCAGAACATCAGAGACTCTATATCAACCACCTGGAACCAGGCCAGCCTAATCTCTCCCCATCCTGAAGGACAGGAAAATTTGCAGAATAGGGGGCGGTAAGATTGTAAGAACCCATCAGGGAAATGCAAATCAAAACTTCCCTGAGATATCATCTCAACCCTATCAGGATGGCAAAAATCCACAATACAAACAACACTAAATGCTGGAGAGGATGTGAAGAGAGGGGATCTTTCCTACATTGCTGGTGGGAATGCAGGCTCATACAACCACTCTGGCGAGCCATCTGGAGATTCTTAAAGAAGTTAAAGATTGAAATGCCACATGACCCTGCTATACCACTTTTGGGAATAACCCCACATACAGCAAAAATTCACCTTGATAGCACAAGCTATCAAGGAGTAATGATATGCAAGATACTCCACACAAGTTAGAGCCGAAACAATCATAATATGAGTTTGCATGACCTGCGCTATGTTCAACACATTATTGACCCCACAAAGTCTAGCATGGACTAAAGGCACTAGGCTCCTTGGAGGCTAGGGACTGACAGTCACAGTAGTTTTCCTAAGCTTGAGGGGAACACAGGAAAGGGTTCTGAGAAATACCCCTGGGTCCTTGCACCTCATTGGTATGCACATTAAAGGATGCTCCAGGGATTGGGGGGAGGCACTGGGGAATGGGGAGAGAGGGAGGAGGGGAAGGGGAGCAAGGGGGTCAAGGGGAGGTGGAGGGAGGGAGGGGACTGGTGTACCTGTTAAGTTTGTATGAGTGGAAATAATAATAATAAAAAAATGCAAAAAAAAAAGGTTTTGGACTTTGGTGTTTTTGATCTAGGTGTTTCTGGGTGTCACTAGCTGATGTATTCCCAAGTTGGAAATCTCAAAGTCAATCTTTTCTACTGATTGTTTTTCCTCTTTATGTAACACTGCATCAGAGTGAATTCTTTTACTACCCTAAAGACAGCTGATCACCTGCTCACCAATGTCACTGCTCTTAGTCTCTATCTTTATTGTTTCTTGACTGGAGTACTCCGAAATCTCCTATTCTGATCTTTAAACTCCATTTTCTCTGCTACATTGCACTCCATTGATCTCACTGCAACCGATTAGTCTCTGGAAAATGGAAATCTTATTGTATAAATTCCTTGATTAAAAATCTTTAGTATGGGGGCTGGAGAGGTGGCTCAGGGGTTAAGCCTCCGCCTTGCAGGCGGAAGGTCCTGAGTTCGGATCCCAGATCCCATGTATAGATGCCAGGCGGAAGCGGGGGGGCGGCCTGCGTTTCTGGTCCTGGTAGGGTGGAGCCTGTGAAACCCGGGGCAGAAGGAGGTAGAGGCGTCCATGGTGGTTCACGAATTCGTCCGTGGTTCTACACATACACAGACACACGCGCACGCGCACATGCACACACACATGCGCACAGTTGAATAAATAATAATAATAATAATAAAAATCTTTAGTATGACTCCCATTGGTCTTAAAGCTGTCCAGGCTTTAACATAAATTACGAAGAGCTAATCACCCCACTGCTGTTCATCAATCGGCTCCTCCTTCTGTAGCCTGTGCCCACTCCTGTGACCTCAAACATCTTTTTCTCCTTCACGTGTCATATTGTTGCACACTCAATATTACTGAAAATAGTAATAAGAATTATAAAAGATCTTTTTCCTTTGTGTATGTGTGGATGGAGTGAATGCATGAGTGCACAGGCTTATGCATATGTGTGTGTGTGTTTGCATGAGAGCAGGCGTGCCTGTGTGCAGGTGAATAGGCACCAATGCACTTCAGTGGATGTGCCTGTGGAGGCCCAAGGACCATATCAGTAATCATCCTTGATTGCACTTCAACTTGTTGTGAACCTGGGTCTTGCCATTTAGGATAGTCTGGCTAGCTGGCTTGCTCTGGGGATTCCTAGGCTCTGCCTCTATGCTAAGACTACAGGCAGCCTACTGTACTCACCTGGCATTTTATGTGGGATCTGAATTCCGATACTTTTGCTTTTGAGGCAAAGGCAATAACCCCTGAGCCATGTCCTCACTACTGGAGAATTACATGTTTTACCTGGTGCTGTTTCAGTTTTATGCTGACATATTAATTTGCTACTTCTAGTTGAAAACTCAAGTGGTAGGTAACTTCCAAAACCTCAGTGAAGCCTTGGCAATGTAAAAGTTGAAGTCTACACAAAGGAGCTGGATGTGGTAGAAGGATTTGTGGTTGCCAGTTAAGGCAGGGGCTTGTAAAGCAACTCCAGCTTTCTCCTTCACTCTAAGGCATGAAACAGTCTAGAGAGAACCATCTAGAGTGAGAGCTCTTGGTACTTGAGACTTCACATGTGCTGTCCCTCTGGTTGTTCTTGCTGGCATCCTTCACATGCATCACCCAGTCACTCAGCACCTGGTGACACAGCTCTGTGGACTGCACACTGATCATTTCTTTACTCCTTTCTGAGGAGGAATCCTATACCAGTATGCAAGTGGTGTCTCTGCAGTGCAGGTGATCTCCACATATCTTATCTTTTCTGGACCACCATGGGAAAAGAAAGGAAGGAAGGAAGGAAGGAAGGAAGGAAGGAAGGAAGGAAGGAAGGAAGGAAGGGAGGGAGGGAGGGAGGGAGGGAGGGAGGGAGGGAGGGAGGGAGGGAGGGAGGGAAGGAGGGAGGGAGGGAAGGAAGGACGGAGGGAGGGAGGGAGGAAGGAAGGGAAAGAAAGAGAGAGAAAGAGAGAAAGAAAGAAGAAAAAGAGAAAGAAGGATGGAAGGAGAAAGGAAAGAAGGAGAGAGAAAGGATAAAAGAAAGGAAAATAGATGAGAGATGGAAAAAAAAGAAACAAAAATGAGGAGAGAAAGAAAAAGCAAACAAAGATTAGAAAGATGAAAAATGATAAGCCAAGGGAAACAGGACCTGTATCTACTGGAACTTTAGCATAGGGAGCCAGGAGTGTGAATTCATGAAGAGTTGCAACACTGAGTCAGTGCCTGTATGAAACAAGCTCTAACCCCTGCAGGTAGGTCTTTCATAGATGTCCATCCTATGACAATTCACCAGAAGGAATGTCCAAAAACAGAAAACAAGACAAAACAAACAGAAAACAAGACAAAACAAATTTCCAGCTGTTACAGAATTTGGTTTCTGCCTCTTGAAAAACAGCCATTGTATAATACCTTCAAAAAATAATTTTAGGTAGCATTTAACAAGGTTGAAATTTTCTGTAGTCAGTTACCTCTTCCTGACTATCTTTTTACCCAAAGAGAGTGACCCATGGCATGCAAGGAATGAAAGCAAAGTTGAACAGAGTAGACTCCCTTCTTTCATCTCAAAAACTAAACAGAGAAATCTTCCCCCTGGGGTAGCTACTCTTCACCAGATAAAAATAACCCACTCAGATGTGCACACACAGAAGGAGCTATTAGTCTCTGCCTTCTGTTCAAATTGATTACCAGACACTATCTTATTGCACCATGCAGTTTAAGAATAGTGAGCTATTGACCCATTGACTTATTTTTTTTCCTTCAACTGGGCCCTTGGGCTCTTTTTATTGATTTGGGCTTACATGTTGGGAATACAAGCAAAGGAAACCTGAACCATTCCATGTGGTAGAGGGAAAAAGAAGTTACAAACCTTACTTAAAATGGTGAGAAAGGTAAGGATGAAGAAGGAGGAAGACAGAGAGAGAAACATCCAGAGAGAGTTAACTTTAAGTAACAGTTTGCTACTTTGCTCAAAGGCTGATGCAAACTTTGGAACTTTTAAATTCCACAATGTGTTTGGCCTATGTAAATCAGCAAATGTGCTACGCTTTGCATGGGTTGATGTCAAGCAGGGTACACACTACTCAAATGGATGAAACATCTCAGATAAAGACAAATGTAAAACTATGGACTCCTAAGGTTAAACAAAGATATGGGGAAAAAGAGATTTCTTGGATCTTGGTGCTACCTGAACAAATTTTACCTAGATATTTAATGTGTAGCCCCCCTCACTTGCCATTCAGTAGCATCTACTACTTCCTCATGCTTGGTTGATCCAAGCCATTTTCAGAGGACAGAAAAAGCTTTAGTCTGACTTTCTGTAGCTCACACAGTGAATATGCAAAGGCCAGTCCTCAGGTGTCACGTCTTCTAAAAACTCCAAGAAATCAGCAATCAAAGCAAACATAAGTTTTGTCTCCTTCCGCTTGTGACATTGTAACAGAGCATCATAAACTAGGTGCTTATAAACAACAAAAATTTCCTTATAGGAGTCTAGGAGCCATGAAATCCAAGATAAAGATACCAGAAGACTCGATATCTGAGTGGGGTCGTTCCTGCTAGATGTACTGACTTTTCTGTTCTCAAGTGGGAAAAAGAGAGATGTGGTCTATTTGATAAGGAAAGTCCCCCTTTCACATGGACTCTGCCATCCTGACCTGACCTAATTATCTCCTCATCGCCATGCCCCCTGAAACCACCATTTTAATGATAAATATGAAGATGAATTGATGGGACCCAGTGAACAAGGATTTGGCTCAATATCACAATTTTCAAGAAACAGAATAAGCAGAACCTTCTATTAGGCTGACGTTTCAAGGATGTGCTCCAGATTAAAAAATGAAAAGGAAGAAAACTAGAAAAAGCCAGCAGGGGCTGGAAAGATGGCTCAAGAGTTAAGGGGTTGTCTCACAAGCAGAAGGACCTGAGTTAAGAGCCCAGATCCCATGTAAAAGCTCCTGGTGGAAATGATAGTGGCCTATACTTCTGGTCCAGGAGGGTGGAGCCTTGGAAATTTGAGAACAAAAATAAGAAGGTAGAACATTCCAGGATTATTTCCAAAGCCACAGGCCCACACAGTACCCTCTTGTACATACACACCTACAATCCCTCCACACATACATACATCCCATACATTTACACACTGGCGCCTACACACACGTTAAACAAAAATAAAAAATAATAAAAGTAAGTCATCGGGACCTGATGTCCTCTCACACAGAGGCCATATATTGCAGAGGAAAGTTCTGTGGGGGAGTCATCTAGCAACACAGAGATGGATAAAGACTGGGATCACATCCTCTTCTCTTCTCCTGCTTCCCTCCTGTGTCTCCTCACATCAGCATGGCTTTGTTTTTTCAATAGGTTCACTCTTGTCATTAAAATTACCAATTACAGCTCTGTTGGACACCTGAATTCTTCTCTCCTGCTGGGCTACATTTAGCGCTGGGATGGGAGAAGTCACTTTCCCTCTCTGCTCTCAGGTTCCTCTTGATGAAGTGGAGGTTTTGGAATGGATGGTTCCAAACATCCCTCCAGGCTTAGGAGGTTACCTGTGAAGGTTTCTATTTGGCCAAATCCACTCCTTTCTGAGTTTTCATCTTTGATGAGAACAAAAGGTGGTCCATGTTCACACATACATGCACAAATTAAGATTTTTCTTAGGTGCACATATGCCTGTGTATATGCATGTGTGTGTACACATGTATGGGTGTGCATGGGTGTGCAAACCAAAAGACAACATCAGGAGTCATTCCTTAAATCCTGTCCACCTTAGTTTTTTTCAGACAGAATCTTTCACAGGTCTTTAATTTGCCAAGACAATAACGGAAGCCAACTGACAAGCTCCGGAGGTCTATCAGTCTCCTCCTATCTCCATGTCCCTTGTGTTTGGGTTATAAGTACTTAGCACCATGCCAAGCTTCTCTATCAGCAGGTGAGTTCTGCACTGAATTTGTTTCTTCGACCTTATGTAACAAGCGCTTTCCTAACTGATCTGTCTCAAGCACCACGTTTCAATTTCACACCTGTGGCTTTCTAAGCTGTGTTTAAAAGTGAAGGACTGAAGAACTAGTACATCTCTTGTCTTACAAGGACTTTCTTTTTGGATTATTCAACCCACATCCCCAAGTTAACATTCCTCTTCTTGGCTAAGGGAAGAATTTTCAAGGAATTTCTCTCTCATTCACTCAAGATTGAGCATCAGACTTATCGTCCTTTAATCTGAGATCTTAAGCATCTTGCTGTGTATCATAGACCTCCATAAAAACGTTATGGAATAAAGACACAAGCTGAGAAAACTCCACCAGCCAAAACCTCCAGTCATTTAGGCAATGTGAGCTCATCAGGGTTATAGAGAATAAATAACATAATGATAATGTGATGATTTCCATTGTCATTGGGAACTCATTCTGTCCCTGATCTCTCTCTCAGGATTGAAAGACCATTCTGCAAGATGGGGAATTAGGTCTTGACAGTCACACAAAGAAGGAAGGCTAACTGTAACACTAATAATTATAATACAAACAGACAATAATGATAATTATAACAATTATACTTATTATATATAGCCAAATCTTTAAATATATTATTTATTTAGTCTGTGTGTGTGTGTGTGTGTGTGTGTGTGTGTGTGTGTTTCAAAGGGCACTGTATGCCGCCTGTGAAGGGTCGAGGGTGACTTTTGCAATCATCCTGTATTGCCTCTACTGCTAAAGCAGCGAAGTCAGAAAGAAGCAGATTTGGTTGTGCAGTGTCTGTGTCTGCTGCTCCCATCCTTGTCCCAGTGTCTGAGCTTCTTGCTGCTGCTCCAACTTCCGAACCGCCCACGTGAGTTCTGCTTATGATTGGTGGTCACAAAGTAGAGAGCAGGGCTTGTGGACTTTCCTGGCTTTGTTATCAGCAACATATTGATGATCAACCTGATTAAATCAGCCTTCCTGGAGGGCTGAGGATTTTGGCTAATGGAGTTTCCTCCACTTAGTTTGCAGGAAGTTAAAGCTGCTTTGAGGTTTTTTTTTTTTTTTTTTTCATGCAGTGTAGCTAGTTAGCCTGGGGTCTTTCTTCATAGTATATGAACACCAAAATAAGGCTACTTCAAGGCTACTGCCGCTGCAAATATAATTTGCATGCACGTGGGCTTTGTGTATATTTAAAAGGAGTTGAATATCAAATCTAAATTCATTTTGCTGGAAAGTCAGGCAGCTGGGGGAGGGAGAAGCTGCATTTTTATGGTGACTATAAAATATAAAATATGAAGTTACAGGTTTTTCCTAGGTCAACCATTACTTTCTTCCTTTTGCTCACAACAATTACAATAATGAATACTACAATAAAGAAAACAGTAGCTATCATCTTTCTAAAGGTGCTTTCTTAGCCATTTAAATGTCACTTGAACATTATAGCAGTTGCTTGAACTTTATAGCAGTACTGTGAGCAACATAGAACTGTCTGCTTTTAAGACTAATGATTGTGTTTCAGATAACTCTATGATGGGGGCTTTTCAAATGGTTTGTCACAGAACCCTGAGTTAGGCAGGACCCCAAATCTAGACTACTCAAACTCTATCATTGTGCATGTCCACTCAATTTGAACACAAACAACCACATGTAGGGCATTTAAGCTCTTCTGACCTCTGTTTGCTATTTATTGGAGTACCAGAGCACTCAGTAGTAACAGGATCAAGGATTATTTCAGCCTCACTTCAATGATACATGAAGATATGCAGCATTTGTTATTCTACTTAATTAATTATTAGATTATTTTTACCTTTAAAACATATGATATACTCCCATTTATTTTTTAACAGCAACAACACTTGTGATTTCTCTACTGCCCAAGTTTAAAATGAACAACAGTCAGAGTGGATCATTCTGCAAGATGGGGAATTAGGTCTTGACAACAGGATATAAAAAAAAATGTTTATTCCCTCTCTCTTTACCGGATGCAGGCACCACATTGGTGCTGCCTAATGGGAGACACATCAGCAGGGGACATCCTTCCAGGAATCTACTGCCACTGATGAAAATAACAGAGAACAAACTCTTACATATACTACTTTTGTTCTCATTGACCCTAAACTCCTCAGCAAATTGAAGTTAGAACTAGCTATAGCATGTGGGTTCAGAAAAGACGGACTCACTGTATCACAAGGATGCTTGAAACAGTCACAGCACTTCCCCTTGCAGTACTCTCTTTCCCAGGAACCCTTGAAAGACTATTCTGACCTGTGCTCAGAGGTATGAAGCTAATACTCTGCAAACTACTCCTCTTAGCTCGTGGTTGCATGACAACAGTGGGTACTAAAAGAAGGGCCCAGAGAAGAAACCAGAATCCTGCTCTTTCATTCCAGTGGGGCCCCAACTTCCTAGTTGTGTACGAATATTAGACTGTGCAGAACCTAGACAGCTTCCTAGGGGGAACAAAAGGGTCCCAATGAGCTGTTGTAATTATTCTCTTGTCAGAGATTAAAAATGTTACAAGAAGTATCATTTCCATCACTTTCCACCATAATACTCTCGAGATGAGATAAATATTCAAGTTTTGAAAGGAATATGGATTGTTTGTTTATTCCCAGATTGCTCTGTAACCGACAACAGTGATTTTAGAACTTCTTAATGGACTTGGGCTGTGTTTGATATCTGCATATGTAGTCCAAGGACAGATTTTTTTTTATTTATGAACACTCCTTGTAAGTATGAGACACCTTTCTATCACTGGGCATTCAAGATGATTAGGATATGACCAGTATTCCGAAAGAGATCCCAGTTTGCTGACTGAGGTCTACCTACAGATGAATAATGCAGAATTAGATGATGACTCTAAGGAGAATGTTGAGAATTAATTCCTAGATGGTGTGTTACAGAACACAGGTAAGATGTGGCTGGGTTAGCGTGCTTACATTCTCAGCCCTCGTGGTGGGTGGAATGAATCAGGAATGACCAGACAGAGCAACTGGCCAGAACCAGCATTCTTCTTGGCTCCATGTGTTATAGCAACACAATTGTATATCACAATGAAACAATTGGACGGCATTGGATACTATAGGACATAGCCAAGTGTATGATCAGTGAGAGAAAAATGCACAGAAAACCTGGTATTAGAGCTGGATGTTGGTATGAGACTATAGTCCAGATGGTCAACATGCTTTGCATAGATCACACTTATAAGGTATGAATGCATGAAAGCAAGAATAACCTTCCAGAAACTAAGTCTACAAAATAGGAAGAAGGTGGAGATGAGTATTCAAAGTATTCAGAAGGACATTTGATCCAAATGAGATATTAATATATTTGCTCTTACTCTGAGATCATTACACAGCTCATAGACTATGGCTTTGAAAAGTATGTAGCACTTTAAAAAATAATGTACTTGTTTATGAGAGAAAGAAATAGAAAACACTAATGGGGATAGATAGAAGTGATAAGAGAATTTTCAGAAGTCAGTTCTCTCCTTCTACCATGTGAGCTTCAAGGAATTGAACTAAGATCACCAGGTTTGTGTGTGGATACCTTACCCACTGAGTCATCTAATGGGTCCTTAAACTATCTGGAAAACCTTCAAGTAGTACAGGTTCCTTGCTTCTCTCTTCCATTTCTTCTGGTTTTGGCATCTTGTACAGTCACAGTGCAATTATCAAGAAGGGAAGCTCAATGTTACTTGGAACTCACTCATCTTTTCCCTGGTTCCTGTCTTCTGCTGTGCGATTCTCTCCAGCATGTCACATGTTCTTTACGTCCTGGCTTTCCATTTCTTTCCTAATATTCTGTGATAATTCCTCCTTGGTTTTGTCATTCCTAATCATGATACTTGTGAAAAAAATTAACTGTCTTGTGAAATGGCCTTAATTTTGGCTCAATGTTTCTGAAGAGAAGTTGTTATAGTTTTTGTCAAAACTGTTCGTTTTTCTCTTATCGTGGTCATAATGGTACCGTATCTTATTATTGGCAATTTTAACCTTGATTGCATGTTTAAGCCAGTGACATTTGGAGTCCTTCACTGTAAATTTCCTATCTTTTTCTTTGTATTTGGTTGTTTGGATCACAACATTTTATTACTTATGTTGCAGTGCTTGGCTAATGTGGAATCTATTTTTTCTTCTTTCTTGTCTTTTGTCTGCATGTGTTAGACTTCTGTTGTGAGGAAAAGCGGAGTCAGACAGTAGTAATGTATCTTATAGATAAGTATTCCATCCAAAGTTGGATTAGAAGTCGTGAGTTTGATAATTTGCAACTTACTGCCTGACCACACAGGACAAGGCAAGTGAAGGCAAATCATTGGGCGCCTTCTGCTGGATATGACTGCTGGTGTGAAAAGCACAAACAGGGATCCTGGAACAGGAGTAAGTCTAAGAAAGCATATACCTTGATCTATAAGATTCAGACTCATAGGAAGGCAAGTAAAGGCACTTGTCACAAAGCCTCACTGTACAGGAGTGCCACCCAGAGGAGAGAACTGACTATCCCCTGACCTCTTCCCATACTGCAACACCAATATTCCCCCAACAAGATGAATAAATAAATGTATTAAATTATTTTCTAAACATGTAGAGCCATCCTCAGTACCACATTCTTTTGCTTGTCTCATGAATAACTTTCTCCAGTTGAAAACTGGGGTTCAGATTCCATCGTTATCTCAGCAATGGGACCAAATGAAAAGAGGGGATGAACAAGTGGTTCCAGAATTGTATAAATGCATCTTATTATACAAAACCCCTGCTCCTACAGTGCAGCAAGCGAAACAGAAGATATACAGAGGGGACCCTCTGGAGGCAGCTCTCTCCCTCTCTGGCAGCCTTGCTGTGCCACTTCAGCCCCTGTGTTCAGACCATAGGAAACATTGCACAGGCCTCTGAATGTGTGTAACACTCTACATGTCCTGCTTTCACTGACAGAGTTGGTCTTTTGAGACTGTCTCCTCCTATCTCCCCCTCATCAGCACATCTCTGGTCAAATTCTACATGGACCACGACATGTTCTGATACCATGTTTGAAACTCTCTTGAAATCCACAAACAGCCCACACTAGAACTTGTCTATATCTCCATGATGATATCAAGTGCACTGAACTGTGATCAGGTGTTCATGTCCTCATTCAATTAAATAACATTATTAGGCACGAAGGAGGTGTGTGGACCTATTAACTGTCTGTTACATGTCAGATTTACCTGCCACAGTTTGTTGACATCTACTGTGGGGGCACGTAGAATTGTTTCTGCTCACATCTGAGAGAAGAAATACAAGTTATGGAGAACTGTTAGCCCAGTTGGCATATGGAATCTCTATTACCTGGCTACTGGTGCGTGCCTCTGCTTGCTATCCTGCCTATTTGGCCACCAGAACTTCTGCGGTTAAGTTTTAGTTGCTGTTTTTCTCTTTAGTTTGCTGAAAAAACTATGGGGTGAAAATTGCTGAGAAAGGTTGACACCCCGCTATTAGGCCACCGGAATAGGAAACCACTAGATGGGACAGAGGGCCTCATGGGGCATCCTTCCCACTCAGCTGTGAACTCCCATCAGTGCGTGAAGCTATCATAAGACTCTGGGAAAAGACAGGGCTGTGTGCTTTAAGGTTTTCAATTCCCTTTCTCTACTCACTGTCTTCAGTGCCTTCCGTGTCTGGTGCTCGTCTGTACACAGCTGAGTGGCCAGTCACACAAGAGGACAGGCCTGAGATTAGCACAGTGCGCAAAGTGCTGGAACAACACAGGCTCTGTGTTCACCCGCTCCAGGGAATCAGAGCTGTAGTGTGGAAGCCTTCGGCCCTCCCCCCTCAATTCACCCTGGCTCTAATAGTGGCCAATTTTGGAAGTTCCAGAAGCATCTGTTGGGATAAAATATGTACAGCTGTGAAAATAAAAAAAAAAAAGGAAACACATTCCGAATGGGGGAAAGAAAAGATAAAACAAAAACTTTCAAAACATGCCAATGAAAACTCGGAGTGATAGCATTGCTTTGATTCCCAATAGCATTGCAATTTCCCAGGAATTCCCAGTTTTCTCTGCTTATTGACCACACAGAAGCTGTTTTCCTATGTGCTTCTCCACAGGTTTTAGTTGGGGTTCCAAACATGGAACAGTATCGCCAATGACAGTCTTTATCAGAACCGAAACTATTGGGCTAATAGTAGTACATCCAGAGCCGCCACCAGGTACAATTACAACTAGCCTAGAAAGACACAAAACATCAGGAGAACTCTTCTTACCAGATCATTCCAAAGGGTCCTTATCCCTGACCTGGCAGACCATGGCAGGGTGTACATGCAGTCTGATCCAACTGAAGGATCAAACACTAAATGCTGTGCAAAGTTGGAACAGAAAGAACAGAAGGCGAGAAGAAGGGACAGGACACATCTTCAGCCCCTAACGTGGTTTGGATCACATGTTCCATGGACAACTATCACTCCCACCTCCCTCAAATCCAAAACAACCATTCATTCCAGTCGTACCAGTAACGAGGGCTCTAGAAGAAGAGAATCTAGTCTATAAAACTTTGGGCATCATTAAGCCCTGGTCATTTCAGGTCAGATAACAACCTGACTTCTGACCCCCTGTAGCTCTATGTGGGTCACACTCAAGCTGCAGGATAAAGTTGTTATTAGGATCTACACGTTTGGCCCGGAGATTCTGATCTCATTATCAATGAATTAGATAACTTTGCATAGGTTAATTTACTTCCCTGACATGTACTTTCTATATCTGGAAAACTAGACTAATAAGAATATCCAGTTTACAAGGCTCTCGTGAGAAACAAATAAAAATGAAGTCTTGGAGTAGTGTAACAGCCATATGAACGGTCATGATTAGTTTATGCAGGTACCATTATTTTACACATGACTTGTCATATGTACTCACACGATTTCTGTTTTTTTCCAGATGCCTTGCCAGATACCATTCATAAAAATATCTATTTATTTCTTTCTTATCCTTCCAGATTTGGGTGATTCATTCTCTTTCTACCTCGATTAATTTAAATATTCATTTCTCATTGGTTTGTTAAGAATCTCAAATGTAGCTTGCTGAAAATCTTAGTCTTAGTCTGTTTTCAAAGAATTTCTAGCTCTTCTATCAGAGGCCCTTGTGTTCTGTTTGATTTCGAAGTCAGACTCTCCAGTTCGGCCACAGATGTAAGCATTCACCAGAGCTTGCCCCATAAATCTCAGCAAAGATAAACTTCAAAAATATCAAGTAAAGGGTACAGACAGACAAAAATCTACAAAAGGGTCCTGTTTGCCTCTCCTGTGACCTTTAGGTTGGATTACTTCAGCAGGTTTCTGCTGTGTGCGTCTATCTATGGGAGGGAAGAATCACATACATCTTATTTATCCTTGTGCTTCTCAGCATGGAGACTAAGGCTGCTATGAGGTTGTAACTCATATATTTTGCTGAATAAATGAGGAAAGTGGTCAATTAAAAAATTAAGAATTAACCAGTCAAGATGTCCCAGGAGGTAAAGTTGCCCGCCTGCATGTAAATCTGGCAAGAGGAGGTTGCTCTCCAGAGTAGACATAGTAGAAGAACCAACTTGTGAAAATTGCCCTCTGGCCATCACTTGCATTCCATAACACACGCATTGCTTCTCTCTCTTTCTCTCTCTTTCTCTCGCTCACTCGCTCACTCACTCTCTTTCTCTTTGATAGATAAATTAAATATTTAGTATGTTTCTATAATTTAAGAATGAGTCCTAAAACAATATCATTTTTCTTTCTCCAGTTTCATTTCCTTAAAGATAAAAATGTTTTTACATTTGTGTGTGTGTCTGTGTGTGTGTATGTGAGTGCTCCTGCAATAAATCTCTTGTGTGCACATGGCCTGTGGTTTTTGCTCTCCCAGGACATTACCCACTTCAGGTAGAGGTCAGAGAACAACATGGAGGAGTTGCTTCTGTCCTTCTACTGCATGGTTTCTGGGATCACACTTGGGTCCTTAGGCTTGGTGGCATCACATTTGCTATTGAACCATCTCACTCCCCCATCTAACTCATTTTCAATAATGTTTTCTGGAGTGATCATTCTTGCATTTAAACTGACTTTTACTTTTTATCCATTTGAAAATTCTAGTTCACCATATTAAGAAAATTATCTCATGTTCACTGTCAATATGTAGAGCCTAACCATACTGCTCTTAATGAAGAAAATAGAGTCACATTTTTTGAAAGTTAGAAAGGAGATGTACAGAGAAAGGTTGGGTAGCAAGTACTGAAAGTGGCTAAACAGAGGGATAGTATCTGGTGCTTTACAGCATAGGGGAGTCACAAGAGTTCACAAAATGCCTTTTATATGGAGAACTACAACAGAGGTGTCCAAAGTCTATGAAAACAGGGAAATAATAAATAAACATGGGGAAAAGTTTATTATCCAGAGACGAACATTACCCATTGTATAGATACATCAGAGAAGTCATATTATCAATTTTATATCATAATATATGTAAACATGATTGGTCAATTTTCAGCAAAATTTTGTAAAGCATATTTGTTTTTAGAATGAAACCCAGTGAGCCACACATGGGTAAAGATAGGAATATAGAACGGAGGCTGACAGGGAAGAACAAGGGCTACGATGGGAAAAGGAAAGGGAATGGGATTAGGGATTAAGGTGTGAAAATATCACAAATCCTCTGTACTCCTACATACAATTCAAAAAAAAAAAGCAAAATAAAATAAGTCCACAAGAAAGTTACCTTCATGCAACATATCTCATGGAACAGAGGCCCGGAACATGGAAAGTTTTAGTGACTTTCTTCATATCGTAGAGTAAGTAAATGGAAAGAACATTTTCACATGAAGACCTGCAGGGCTTGGGAACATTTCTGCCAAGCCCTTTCACTTGAACACTGGAATCTTAGAGTGAAACCTGGCTGGAAACCTGCCTCTCTACAACTGTTCTTCACAGTAAAAGACGCCTAATGCCATGCACAGCCAGTCAGTATTCTACTTCCATTCACACGTTTGGCAGGATACGTCTTGTTAGCAAAGTACTCAGGAAGTTCAGCAGCGTGTACTGTCAGTGGGCACTCACATTGCCTGCCATCAAGCACATCCATAACCCACCACACTGTAAATGCCAAGGGGCAGGCTTGCTCTATCAGAATACTGAAAACATGACATGATCTTTAACCACCAAACTGTTCTTTTTAATTTCCAAACATTCAATAATGTCTAATTTAAGTAAATGCACCATGATACTGATATCATCTCTGTTTTACTTTATCAGAAATCACATTTTTAAAGGGTAAAGAAGAGTGAAGATGAAATATTTCCTAATTGCATAACTGCACTGTTTCAACCAAGTAGCCCAGCGTCATATGTCTGGGGTCCCAATGCTTCCATTCTGTCCTGTCCTTGTCCCCAAGATAATAACTAAAAACACGTGCTGATATAGAGGGAAGAACTAAGGACCTGGAGTGCTTTTCTATGATAGTCTTAGGATGACTCATAGCAAGTCCAGCAGCCTAGTGATCTCTGAATTGACTGTGGTGGGAAGAGATTTTTAGAAATTGTCCAACTCACCTTTCAAAACTAATAAATAGACCAAACTCAGATAGGTAAAAGTGAGCACAGACTGTCTTTTTCATCCTTCCCCACCAGAGAGAGTCGTTTCTGTTTTTATGATCAAGGTCAGGACTTTAAAAGAACTGGTAGCCTGAAATTCCAAAGGAGCAGCCCAATGAGGGGGTGCTTATTAGTCAACACATGACTATTTTGCAAGCAAGACTTTAGCCAAGGTTTTAAAATGTGAAGATTTTATGTAGAAAAAAAATCCTTCTGTCAGTTTTCCTTGAAGATAAAACGGAAGAAGAAAGAAGAGACCTGACTAGTGAAGTGGCAGCTCCATGAATAAGCAGCCACAGGGGGCACAGATACAGAGCCCCCCACTTCAGCAGACGGACTGTCCGTGGCACTGCAAGGTTCTGGAGTCTCTATTCTCACACTTGGGGAAACAGAAGCAAAGAAAATCTAAATGAGCCAGAATCAAAATCACTAGTCACCATTAGGTTATAAATATTTTCTAGGGTAGATTTGCACAAGCCAAGAAATACAGGAAGCCTGATTAGTTTCTCAGTGAGGACCATTCAGGAAACTAACTCTTAACTGGTGGCTCCAGTTTCCCTTCTTTCGCTGATATAACTACATGGCCGAAATGACGTAAAGCACCAGGGGTTTTATTCTAGCTTGTGATTCTCGGTTACAATTCATCAACATGGCAGGAAAGTTCATACCAGCATCAGGAGCTGAGAGGACTGACAAAGCCATATCCATAGAATTACTCAGAGAAGTACTTTCTTGCCTGACGGTCTTGCCTGACAATTTCCAGCTGACTCATTCTTTGCCTTATCTCCCTGCCCAAGGAAGGAATGGCTCCACCTACCATGGGCTTGGTCTTTCATGGCAATTAGGAAAATTTCCAGTCTTGCCTAGGGTTGCTTTAACTGCTAATTCTTTTGCAGATATTCCAAGACTTAGCCATCAAAGTGCCACTTCAACTTTTCACAGTTGACTTCTAGGAACTTGGGTTTCAGGCTTTTCTAAAGTCACCGAATGAAAGTAATTCACTGCTAAGGCTGTTCGGTTTAGATAACCACATCTTTCTATTTGGACATCTACTGTTTGGAGATGTGCCTACTTGTCCACCTCAAAGGAAATATTGGGCACTGAATCTCTTACATGTCTTTCTGGGCTGTGGATAGAGCTGATTGGTAGAGCACTTGCCTTGTGTGTTTGAGACAGAAGTCGACTCTTAAACTAAAGACAAATGGTCTAATTAGCTTCCCTGATATTCCACATTTCACTTGCCTGAACCCATTGTTGGAAGGAGAAAATTCCGTGATATGGTACTAGGGAGAAGCACAGGGAGGCTAGCTGCTTTTCTCAGAGCCCACAGATCTTTCATACTTGCTGATCCCTTTTGTCCTTTTCCTCAGTAATGAATGAGAGCTGGATAGTAATCACTAGCATTGTTATGGCTAATATTTGCTATATGGATGTTCCTGACCAGACGCTGCACTAAATGTCATGTATAACAACAACTTGTAATTTATTTCCTACAACACCCCCGTGTCAAAACAACTAGGATGCACATTTTGGAGAGAGAAAATTAAGGCTACTGAGGTTGTAGAACTTGTTCAGAGTAAACTTTCCTCATGTCCCGGCAGATAGATAGATCCTGGGCAAGACCTCACTGTTTTGTTCTTACAAACATATTCCAGGACTATCTCCCATCAATCTATATAACTGAGCTATTGATACTACAAATTCCTTTTGGCTCTATCCCTCCAGCAAACTTAGCAACCGACTCCTTGTGACTTTTCCAGGCTAGAACTACAGGTAGACTGCCACACGTATCTGGAATTTCATATGGTATCTGGACTCTGGTCCTTTTGCTTATGCAGCAAGCTCTTTAACTGCTGACCTCCAAATTCACTCTTTTCATACTATGTTTCCAGGAGCCTCCTATTCTGCTCCCTCAGAACATTATGATGGGTCTTTAACTCATTAGTCATCTGACTTTGCATTTCTCCTGCTCCACTAACATGGATGGGCAACGAACACAGATCCCTTTTCCCCCTTGGTATTCAAAATAGTTTATTTTCCTGTACTAAAACAACCATAAGAAAGAATAATTCAAGTTCAGGCATGGGAAAGTGGTCCGTAGTGGAGGAAGAATTTAAGTGGAACTGCTGTTTATTTTTAGAGAAGGTAAGTAGAGTTTGAAGATATTTTATCATGACACAGACATAATCATTTGGTTGAATTTGCTTTTACATACTTGGGGACATTGTATGCCTGGGAATAATGTGATAGAATGCCAAATACAGCATTGAAGAAGGGCTGATTTCTAGTCTTGCTCCTTAGTAGCAATTGTGGTACTCCTGAATACCTAGTCTCTGTGTTCTTATCTATGTTACAAAATGTCCATGGTTTCTGGAAGAAATGCTTTCAGGACTACCAAAACTACGCAGTATAGTAATAATAACTACTATCATGAATTTAATCAATAATTAGTCCTTACTCATAGTTGTTGATAACAAGTTTATGAATGGGTAATCACAATTATGCAAACACTTGAATAACTTTGTCCTATTTGTTTCAACGGAAGTAAAATAACACAGAATACCTTTTAAGGTTGCTAATGGGGATGTGGAATATGAAATTTTGAGTATGAAATAATTGTAACTGGGCCTCAGGAAGTTACCAGTCAGCTCTATCTGGTGTGCCTCCAGCCTGTTTTGTGATTTGGCTTAGGATAGAGAACCAAGCGACTGATGCTTACGCTGTGGAGGCATAGAGAAGAAACAGATATGACTGAGCAGCATCTACCCCTCTCTTCCTTGACCCTGCCGCTGAGCTTCCTGATGTTGCCAAACATCTGTAAATTTTCAGGTGAGTTTCAGAGAGTAATGATAGTTTTCTGGCCATCCAATACCTTCTAGTGTTGAGTTCTGACCCTTAATTGTTTTCTCATCATTTTTTTAACTGCATACATTTGTTATAGTGGCACACTGTGTCTCATGCAAAGGATTGAACTTGAATCTCCGGAGCTTTATCTGTAGTATGTGTCAGTGTTTTGCAGTTCGGAGGAGTCTCAGGACTGCATGGCTTAGGAACGGGAACTTTAGTGACCTCACTGTCACATACATCAAGTCCGTTTTCAGTTTGGTAGAATTAATGAAAGTTTGATTATAGCTTTATTTAAGCATAGAAGCATCTGATCACAGATAAGAAGTAGTCATTATAGACTATCTACTAGTTGCTAATAATTATCAAAAATCTTCTCTTCTTAACATTCTTAGATCAGAAAATGTTTGAAGAATTAAGGAATGATTCTGAATGAGCAAAACTACATGTCTCTTGGTCTTTAATTTTAATTACACTTGATTGTTTCTTTTAATAGCTGTTGAGCATTCCCAGATGCTAGAGAAACGAAGGATTACTTCGTAGTTCTGAGGACTCAAAGCAAACACCAGGGAGAAGATTAGGTGCCTGGATTTTGCTGGTTGAAAGTTCACTGGGATACAAGTCCAGTCCTTTCACCTCTGGCCATGCTAACAGGGACACTTAGGCAGAAGTGTTGTGAAGCAATGGGAACTCCTTGTGATGCTCAGGGACATCAAAAACAGCCTGGGCTTTGGACAACAAGCTGGCATGGAGAGCCAGTTCTTCAAGGTCATCTTCTATCCACACAGTAATTAGTAGCTGTCTGCACCTGGTGACTTTGTGGGATGCTGTCAACTGCATAGCTCTTCCCAGTGTGCAAAGTGAAATTACCTGTCCCAGATAGCCCAGTGTCAGCAGGTTCCAGCAGAGATCACTACGGCCTCCATTGGATAGTCCCTCTGCTTTTCCATCCAGGGAACTCACAAAACTTCACACATAGAGCATACATGTGCATGCGCGCGCGCGCGCGCGCACACACACACACACACACACACACACACACACACACACACACCAGATTATCAATCTCCAGTCAAAAGCTCTGCTTAAGTAGATATATTCCAAGATTTAGCGAACTTATTTTTCACAGTCCTATTTTGATTCAACTGTTTGCTAACACATTACTTTTGAAGAATACATGCAAGATACTTGCTCATACTCTTTTACTTTCTCTTTTTATCTCTTTGCATCTCTCCATCTTCTCTTCTTCCCTTCTCCTCCTTCTCTTCCTCTTCTTCCTCTTCCTCTTCTTCCTCTTCTTCTTCCTCTTCTTCTTCTCCTTCTTCTCCTCCTCCTCTTTCTCCTCCTCCTTCTCCTCCTCCTCCTCTCTTTCCCTCTCTCTCCTTCTCCTTTCCCTCTCTCCCATTTTCTTTCTTTAAGCTGAGGTCTCGCTTTGTTGCCCAGAGTGGTCGTGAACTTCAGGGATCAAGAAACACTGCCTCAGTCTCTCTGATATTTGCAATGCCATGGTTACATCAGGATATTCCAAATTAATCAGTCTACAAGTACATGGAATGAGCCTATAGGATGATCAGCTGTGAACACCCTAACGGAAAACCAGGAAGCTCCTCATGCACTCACACAAAAAGGATAATAAGAGGGAGACTGGCATGCGAAAAAGGGTTGTAGGGGAAGGAGGGAAGATGGGACTGGGGATTAACATGTGACACCATCATAAGTTTCCTGTACTCATCATGTATGAAGTAAGAAAGGAATAATTTAAAGAAGAACTGCAACAGGGGTAAGAGGGGGGTTGGCTAGTAAGAGGAAGGAGATCACAGCAAGGGGGTCAGCAGCAAGAGGATCAACAAAAAGGGGCTCAACAGGAACAGGCTCAACAGGAAGGGCATCAACAAGATGGATAATAGCGAGTGATGAGAGTGAAAAGGACCAAAATGCACTACATTCATGTATGAAGATATAATTAAGACCACTATTACATGTAATTAATATATACTAATAAACACTTAATTAAAAAAGAACGGTCAGTTTTACTTGTTTTTATGCTCTACCCATTTAAAATGCTACACATAATTTACTGAATGAGTGGATGTGTGAATGGATGATTGAGCTGATGTTGGAATTTTTTGTACTATATTAAAGACTCAGCTTTCTCTGTCCATTTGCTTGAATGCTGGAGTTGACTCACATTGCATGTTGAGAAAAAATGATAACTGCTCATTGTCTTAGTTTTTATAGGTGGGTCCATTGGCCCATGTCTTCAGGTGTGAAATTAGCTGCTATATTCATTGTGGATTACCTTAAAAGATTCTGAAATTAGAGGCAGGAAGAGTGTGAGTTTAGACCACGATTTTCTAAGTGTTCTATTTTTTCTCTTTTTTTATGAAAAGATGGACCCTACCTTCACCTTAACTATTAGCACATACATTTCTCTACTTATCCCAACCATAAAACAAATGGCTGTACCAAGTTGTTGAAGACACATAATCTCAAGTGTACTGCCCATTAGGCTTTTTGAAAGCTCTTGGGACTGATGCTTGTGAAGGAAGGACTGAGCTGAAAGTGAAGGACTGAGGTCCTTCAGCTGTTTGGGGTACCCACAGGCTAAGAGTGATAGGGCAGGACACTGTGAAGAAAGGACTGCATTGTTCTATTCCCCGCTGATATGTATCTATTGTATTGTGATTTCACTCAGTGTGAGTAATATTTAGTGATGTGAGAAAAATTTATGCAAAATCTATAACGAGACTATTCACCCTAAGACTATCACAATAACAAGTTCATCATGTCATGCACTGGCCTGGATTTGCTCTGATGAGCACGTGACTTGAAATCAGCTTTGTGGCCCAGTTCTAGAGACCACACAGGACACAGGACAACCTTGATGCATTAATGCGGTAGATGGCTTCATGTTTTAATTCTCATCCATACTTCCTTTTCTCCTATCTGTTTTTCTATGTGGCTATTTTAGACCGCTGAATATTTTTAGGCAATATGTCTTAAATGATGGCTGGGACCAGATGGGGAATAAATGAATATTATATAAATAGTTACTATTCCTAATTATGCTTTTGTAAAGCCAATATCAGCTCTCTCTCTCTCTCTTCTCTCTCTCTCTCTCTCTCTCTCTCTCTCACACACACACACACACACACACACACACAACACAGCCCTGAGCCCTAGGCAAAGGCAGTCTTTCCTAAACTATCACTAACAGAATTAGGTACCTACCACAAAGAGCCTTGGCTGGCAAGACTCTAGCTTATTTTTCTGTCTAAATCATTCTATGCCATGCTGGTGAAATATGTATGTGTGGATAGTTAAGAAAATAGAGGTCACATTAAAAACCTCAGGTTGTCCTGATCTATCATTCTCCACCTTGTTTGCTTGAGACAGGGTGTGTCATTCATCTAACTTTGAATTAGTTTGGGAACAAGCAAGTCCCAGGGATCCCTGTGTCTCTGCACATCCATGCTGCTGCATAATGCAGGAACTACAGACTCTTTAGTGCTACTGCACCTTACATAGCTACATATAAACCCCTACTCTTGATATATGTATATCAATTGTACCAAGTGTCATGGTTTGAAATGTGTCCCCCACAGTCTCATGTTTGAGAGGGTCATGGCAACTTTGAGAGGTACAGCCTTGCTAGAGGGGTGGGTCTTGAGGTGGATTAGTTCCACCCAACCTTCTGAAGAAGTCTGCTTTTGCAGCAGCCAGCCATGCCCATCTGCCATGAAGGACTATTTCCCCTCTGGAACCATAAGCTGAATAAATCTCCTTTTCTCCCTTAAATTGATTGACTTTCAGTATTCTCTTACAGAAACAGATAAGAATACTTTGGGCTGGAGAGGTGGCTCAGGGGTTAAGACTCTGCCTCTGCAAGTAGAAGGTCCTGAGTTTGGATCCCAGGTCCCACATAAAAATGCCACCAGAGCCTGGGAAAACTCAAAGCAAAGCAAGAAGGAAGTAGAAGCAACCTGGGCCAAGTCACCCTTGGCCCTCCACGGGGACACATGTGCCCTCTGATACACACACATACACACTGAAACACACACACACACACACACACACACACACATACATACATACTAAATGAATAAAGATTTTTTTTTAAGGAAAAGAGTAGCTAATACACCATGCTAGCTGAAGCTAATGGCTGGCCATTATTTTTACTAAAATTCCATCAAATATGTCATGCCTAGCACAATGGCCCTGGGGCCAGGCATTATGAAAGATGGAGAAAAGAGCAGACAGAGACCGGAATATAGAAAACAGTTGGCCAGGACAGGTGGGAAATCCTACCACTTCCTAGAGGGAGAGTGGTAAGAAGACACAGCCCAGCACTGCCAGACTTTATTTATATACAGGGGAAATGGGAATCTGTATGCAAATCCAGACATAACACTTCTGATTGGTAGGAAGGATTATGGCAAAGGTTTCCTAACTTCTAATGTGTTTTTGCCAGCCTGGGAGTCACAGAATCAAATCCTACCAGAGTTTCAACATGGGCCAGAGAGAGACAATTTAATACATGAGACATTCTAGGTACAACCAGAAATTCCTATGGTCTCAGGCAGTGTCCTTACATAATAGAGGATCCAAAAAGAACAGTGGGTTTGATGCCAGTGGGTTTCCGTATTTCCATTTTTTCCATGAAGCCCAAGATTAAAATTTCTCTTAGACTTCCATGCTTTCTATCAAGGAAGGAGATCTCTTTCCTAGCAGGAAGCATCCCAAACATCACTTTCTACTAGTGTGATACTGTATAATTAGAACTATGACTAGATGATAGGTTCCCTTGGGTTGGTTCTAGCCTTTTCACAGCTACAAAACTCAGAACATAATAGACATTCCACAACTGAGAGGTGAATAAAACTTAAATGAATTCAAATTAGCTAGAGATATTGAAATCGTGAAAGAAATCAAAGTCAAGAATGTTATTTATAATATCAGGACATCAGTAAATTTATTTGCATTAATGGGAACATGTTCTACAATCTTATCATGTGGCTCGACTTGTGAACAAGTAGTCAGTAAATTCAATTTCATTAATGGGAATTTTTCTACAATCTAAGCATGTGAATAGTCTTGGATGTAGACATATCAGTGAATAAGTCATGTGTCTGGCCTAGAGGAATTCTCAACAATGTCCAGCAGTCAGTCTGCTGGAAAAGACAGGCATTTAGAACTTTGAGGTGTGTGTGCATGATACAGAAGCACAGGCAGCTTGAGGTCAAAGTGATCTGGCCTTGATCTTCCATGCAGTTCTTCTGCCCCAGGAAAAGCCACCTGCTTCCTAATTTCTCAAGTGAAATTACAGCCTTATGTTCTGTCTCCTGGAGTTTGCAGAATCCACACCCATTGTGTTTCTAAAAGCCTGGGTCCAACAGAGAAACACACTGAGGAAGTGTCAGCAGTTAGTGTCTCTGTGCATGAAGATGCTGCTCCCTTGTCCTTCAGTTGCAAGACAGCCAGAGAAATTTTCTAAGCAGGTCTTTACTTTATCATGCTAAGTGACTTGGCCATTATAGGGATATGGTTTCCTGAGGAAAATGGCACATTGCTCTTCTGCATCTGCACAGCTCTTCACGTATCAGTGAAGGTACAATAAAGCTTGAGACATTTAAGAATGTCTTCCATTCTTGGTCCTCACCAAAAAATGTAAAATCCTGACGGGACAATGAGCCTGAAATAATAAAGAACCTTTATGTGGAGAAAAGAGCAACTCTTTGAAAGGCCGACAAGCCAAGAGAGCCATGTTGCTTGTCATTGTTCTAGCACTAAATCCTCCCAAGTGGAGAAAAGAGAAAAGAATTAAGGTCACAAGAGCGCTGCTTAGTAGGTCCCACTGCAGTTTTGCCCCTGGTGGCTGGGAAGCAGCTAGAGAGGAGAGTGCCTGGGAGAACTTCTCAAAGAAGAGAACAGGTGGTCCAGCCTGTACCAATGCTCTCTGCAAGTCTTAACATGTGAGTATCACTAGGAAGTGTTGAGCTGAGACCAGATCCTGTGTCTAACCTGGAATTTTCGTGAGTGATTAGGAGCAGGTCAAATGGATATTCCTTGTAAGACAAGGTCCAAGCAATGTAGAACTCAAAGTCTCTGGTTGGACTTCTCAGAAGGACATCCCAGTGTCTTCAGTCAGACCTTTTCTACAAAGTCCTGAATGTGCCTGAAGGCCAACCAGCGGCCACTTCAGCAGCTCCTTCTGACTGTGTGGTGAAGTGTAGTAGGAAGGGAAGACCCACGTGACCCCAAGGCAGGTGACGTTCCCAAACAGAGAGGCGCTGCTTGAGAACCCCAAGCTGGCTGCAGAAGCCATGATCTGCAGAATGTCACAAGTCCATGGAGGGAAACTGAAAGGATGTGACATCACAGACCAAGAAATCACTACACAATGCCGAATTTTCCTGAAAGTAACCAGATTGGGTTTCTGTATCTGACTCTGAAAATTGGGGATCATGTAACACTGAGTGAGATACAGTATAGGAAATGGAACCACATTTTAAGTTGAATTCATCTGCATTTGTGAAAAATCCATACCACATTCGCTACCATAATACATCTGCCTTTTATGTATTTCCCCAGGTAGTCAGCAGCAGAGGGAAAATACAAAAAGCAAAATAAGGTCTTTTGAGGCCACACACATATCTGCCTGTTCACCATGGTGTCTCAGTGCCCTGCCTAAGGCCCAAAGTCATTGAGGCTGCTGAATTCCTGATATACTGTGAAGTATATTTGGAATTGAAATGACTCATGGTCATGAAGATGACTCAAAGTGACACATGACAGAATGGAAGTAATTTCATCACATTGAGCTATTTCAAGGCACATTTGCCAGGTTGTGGTACTCAGTTTTGATGAGCCGAACACATTGTGCTCACAGGTGCATACAGTCAAGGTCTTGCCCTGGGCGTTGTAAGTCCAACATACGGCACAGGAGCTAGATCTGTAACATTTAGTTACTGGCAAAAGTACTTTGGACTATCCTATGAGCATGTGCCCATGAAAATAAGCTGGGCTGTACTTTACAATACAAACAGGTGAAAGGAGAGGAAAAACTTGTGAAACTCTGGCCAATCTATGACTTCCTGTGAGCTTTGGATCCTGCTTCTTTCAACACTTATCCATGATGCTCAGGCAATGCCTGGCGATACAGTAATGATTTGGCAAACACTTCATTCAAATGTATCTACAATATCACAGCCCTTGGGGATTTTTTTTTCAAAAAAATCTGTTCTGAAGTTTCATGCCCAGAATGTGTAAGTGTGAACATAATTGAAGAGTTTGCCAGAGGATAGAGGGAGAGTGTATGCTCTAGCAGACAAGTCTGTCACGGGACACGACTTACATATTTAGATGCAAATACATTTACAAGCATCTATTTCACATAACACATTTTTATTTTGCATTTTGTGCTTACCACTAACCTTTCCCATGCCAATAAGTCGTCATTAAATGATTTATTTTTTATCAAGAGCTATTGCTTTTAAGTCTTTCAATAATTATAATATTTAAGGATGCTAATAATAAAAAAGACCTGAGAAGTTGACAACTTTTCCTAATACACATGCAGATAAAATTTACAGAACTTAAATGACTTTCTTCAGACACCTTTTGTGACAGACACTTCATTGAGGATTGTCAGATGATCAATTGCAAATCTGTGAACAAGCCTGGCCCAAGAAGCTTTCACGATAGACAGCTGAGAAGCTTGCTCTGTCATATGAAGCATCATTAAAATACACTAATCTCACTTATGTATACTTCTTAATGACAAAGAATTTATGTTAACGGGGAAATTTAAAAAATTAGAGAAAATAAAAAAACTGATCCAAAACAAAAGACTTGGAATCTACCTATGCCAGAAAACCAGTCCATCACTAACCACAGTAACAAAACCCTGAACGTTGAGACCATATTCCTGCAGCTTTCTTCCAGAGGAAAGTGCAAGCGCACCATGTCAAAGGAGACTGGCGTCATATGTTCAAATGTGTTTGCCTTTTCTCCAAGCGGCAGAGCTCCCGCCTGCATGCCTGTCACTTTGCCGTGCCTTTGACACCACATACAATATTTGGCTACTACTTCCTTTGCCATCTGTTAGGCTCCTATCTTAACCTGATGCCCCACAGTATAGCCAACTCACTGCCAAAAAAAATGTAGAAATCTTGACACACAGGATGATTGGCACACAGCACAACACTTTTCTGATGCATCTGTCCTCACCGTGAGCCACTGGGGTCCACCATGGTGCATAGACCTTCACTTAGTAGACTAGATTATAAAGAAGTAACTCTTTGCATGTGCATCTGCTGAATTATAAATGCGTGGATAGCAAATGCTTCATCCAAAGGCTTTCATTTCTTTTCATTATTTGTATAGTGCGTGTGTGCGTGTGCGTGTGTGTGTGTGTGTGTGTGTGTGTGTATGTGTGTGTGTCTATGTGCACAAGGGAAAACTTTAGTGTCGGTGTCTGTGGAGACCCAAAGACGACATTAGGTTTCATCTTGGATTGCTATACCTTCTAACGGCTTTGCTCTGGGTTTCACAAAGCTCTGCTGTCCAAGACTGGAATTGCAGGCCTCCGTCACTCGACATTGCTGTTCAACATTTTTTTTTTATTTCTTCCACTCATACGAAGTTGATTAAGTACCCCATTCCCCAACCTCCCTCCACCCCTCCCTGGACACTCCCCCCCTTTTTTCCTTCCTTTCCCCCCTCCCTCCCTTTCTCCCAGTGCCCTCTCCCCCTTCCCCATTCTAGAGCATTCTTTAGTATGCACGTCAAACTTCCCTCTGGGTCCTACTCTCTGATAAGGTGTAAGGACTCAGTAGTCTTGCATTTTTATGTGAGATCTGGGAATCTGAATCCAGGTCCTTTTGTTTGTGAGGCAAAGACTTAAAAGCCCCGTACCCTCTCTCTAGTCCCTCAAAGGATTTCATAAAGTGCCTGGGACCTGAACTAGTCTATGTACAATGTAGGCATCATTATGTATTCGACAATGACTGAGAAAACCTTATGGCTGGATTCTAAGAATGCAGTTTAGGGATGTTTGTACCAATAGAACGGAGACATGTATTGTAGTCAGTGTTAATGTAGAGGTGAGAGCTGTCCCCTTTGGGTGATCTCCACTTCTCCAGGATTTCTTCTGTAAAAGATGGAGGGTGTTAATATGATACAGGGGTGGGTCCCTAAATGTCTGATTCCGGAGATTTAGGATGCTATGGCAGAGGATAGATTACTGTGATGAGTAGAAGCAAACAATTGCTTCCAAAGGTCTCTAAGTCTCACTTCCTATGACCCTGGCTATCACGAGCTATTATTGAATTCTGGTTATTTTTCCCTGATATGGTGAAGAGGGATTTTTAGAGAAAACTAAGTTTTAATAATCAGCAAATTTTGAGTAAGAGAGGATGTGCTAGTCAGTTTAATGTAGTCTCTATGAATGCAAAATGCTTTCTTTTGCTCAGATGTGGCAAAGGGGCAAATCACTGTAAAGTATGACAGATTTTCTTGTCAAGGTCAGAACCGTGCCTTTATTGCAGTGATACTTGAGAGGGTCACAGAAGAAATAATAGGGTAGCCCATCTTCACTATGGTAAAAGTAGGTAAAGTGACCAGGTGCCAGCCAACATTGAAACAGGACCTTTCACTGTCACAAGTACCAAGAATATGGACACACTTAGACAAGTTTATTGAATTCCAGATCAGAACACAGCCCAAGAAAATATTTTGTAAGTCACCATCAGACAAGTCAGGAAATGATGCTTAGACTTTTAGTCTCCTGGCAATGTGAGATGAGAAATAAGTGTAGTTTTAAGCTACTGGGTTTGTGGAAAGTTGTTTTACAGCATTAAAAAACAAATACATTGCTCTAAGAAAAACTCGCATTCTCCTGGGAAAAAAGTCATTTTTTTAACATTCAATGGAATATTACAGCTATGTGGAAGCAATTTTGTGTCCTTCTGTGATCCAGAAATTGACCACCCAGAAAATTTAGAATATGCCACTTGTTCTTGGTAATAATGCACTGACCCCCAAAGCCTGGACATGAACTTGTCCACTGACATGTGGACAAACAGGACCATGTAGCTTATATTGTTGGTTAATCAGTCCATGTTTCTTTTCTTTATTTTTTTACTAGACTCAAGTTTGAGACTAACTCTGAAGATGTCACAGCTTTTGAGGCATAAAGAATAAATGTTTTGTGTCTGTAATAAAACATAATAAAGAAACTAGTTTTTTGGCTTTAGGGATTTTTTTTCAGTGTGATTGACTCACAGTATTCATCCATGAAAGTTCTAGAACATTTTATATGGGGATACAAGCTTCAGCATCATGATTTCAAATTTCTGTTAGAGGTTTCCCCACTAAACAATAGCAAATATTTGAACAGTATTGAATTGATGGCATTCAAGCATTTTAAATGCAAAAGTAGAATTCTACATGGCTGTACCTAATTAAAATGTTATTTGTGTACAACTTTAATTTTCTAAAATTCTTAGTCATAAAAATTGAGAGGGTATATGTAATGAACAATACACAAATTATTAAAGAGCTCCTATGTGTTCATGCAATAAAATAATACCTTACATCACTATGATTGTTTTAGCTCTATATGGCACTCAATATATTTATTAAAGCTATACTCATTCAACTAATGTGTCACTCACTCACTCATGAAAAACTTGTGATCTAATTCCAAATCTTAGCAATACTATCTGAAACTAGAGCTGTCCACATTATTTTAACAGCCTTGTATGCAATTGCCATGGGATGTCACAGACTCTGTGATGAGGAAAATCACAGAGAGCAAGGGTTAACTTGTTATGCAGCCTTAGAAGATACATAAATGGCTATAACAAAAAGTTTCATTTCTTGAAAAGGGTCATTTGCCTATTTGTCTATAATTTGCTAACCTCAGACTTCCTGAAGGGAAGATGGCTTGTAGAAGCCACATACTCTCTTAAAAGCAAAGACCTTTAGATGTGGAAGGAGTGCGCTCTTTGCCTGAGATGCGGAGGGGGAAGGTTCAGCAGTACCTGCTGGAAGAATGGTAGCAGCCTTCAGTGTCTGAGTCTGTGCTGGGAGGGTGATAAAGATGAATAAAAGTCAGTGGTTGAGCAAAATAGTGACACCATGGTTTTTTAAGGCTTATTTAAAAAGTAGGTAACTCTCATGAGTGCCTCTTCATGTCCTAAACCCCTTCATTTTCAGTCAATCAAACTTATCTTCTCAGCCACCTGATCCCCCTCTCCCTCTTGGCAGCACCCCTTTCCCCACAGTGGAAGTGCAATGCCACAAGGGAATCAGAACAAGCTCAGAAAAGCAGACTGCAGGGCAGATCATCCTTGCTGTCAAAGCTTGGTGTTAACCATCCAGGGGGTTTCCAGTACTCAGCTGTTTAAAGATGGTCATTCCCCATCCACTCCTTTGAAATATCCCAGCTTTCTTACAAAAAGCCACAGCACTTGGTGATGGAGACACACAATAAGGCAAAAAGTAACACACGTACACACACACACACACACACACACATACATACACACATGTGAATAAATTATTATAGAAAAGGGGACTGACTGAAACAGCAGATTTTTAATGTCAAATGCATTAGGCATAGATCTAGTACATTTCGTACTTTCTGATACTGGCTTTTCATGACTTCTGATGATGGAAACATGCTTTTCAGTTCATTATGTTTCATTGCTCAGTGTGTATGATCAGAGTGTATAAATGAATTGCCTTATGATACTATATGTTGAAGGTCTGTCTCTCTTTGCCTGTGGACTGATTGCTATATTTTGTGTAGAGATACTGTTAATATAATATTTAGCATTAACCAAGCTTTCTAAGAGTTAAGAAATGGAAATGAAAATGATTACAATGTCAATGTCACTATAACTTTACTATCATAAAAAATAAAAAACTATGTTCTTTTCATGAGTGATAGAAGGACACATATAACCAGATTAGGGAGGTTCTGGATGCAAACCTGATTTATTCAATGATTTCTAAAATAAAATCAAACTTGGCATGCTCCATAAAGAGAAGTAAACTTGTGAAACGACATCTCAGAAATCTGACAAGAGACAGGCAAGTGTCTCTCAAATAATCAAAAAAATTTATCTCATCCAAAGAAAGCAATATTCAGTAGAAGATGGCAGCTGTTTAATTGGCTTAGAAATGCCATAAGAACAATGGGGGCATACGACATAGCCCAGTGGATAGGCGCCTACTTGCAAACCTAGTGAGCTAAATTCAGATCCCTGAAGAATGATTCCCTCTCTCTCTTTCTCACCCTCTCTCTCTTTCTCTCTTTCTCACCCTCTCTCTCTTTCTCCCAAACAAAAGAAAATCAACAAAATACCAACAACAAAACAAAACACTAACACTACCATATAGAGGCCTGGTTTTCTACTAGTACAGAAAATCTAAAGGGAGACCTGTGATGCACACAGCAGAGATCATGTGGGCAGGGAGTCATGTGACCAGGTGGTCATGTGGACACGTTGGAGAGAGATTAATTGCAGAAGAAATGGAAGGGTAGGAGCAGGGAAGGAAAAATGGGGGGAGGGCAGGGAAAACAACTCATTTATTTTTGCAAAAAAATTTTTAATAAAACATTTCTTAATAAAAAAAATGAACATAGTTGTTTTCATTTCCTTGCTTGCTTTAGGAGACCAAGGGTAGTTACTTTTTTTTGTGAACCAGACGTTGTAACTGCATTGCTCCATTTTTTAAAAAAAAGTGTTTTTATTTATTTGTGTGTGTGTGTGTGTGTGTGTGTGTGTGTGTGTGTGTGTGTGTGTCCCTGTGGAGGCCCAAGGGTGAATTCTAGAATCATCCTGGATTGTTTCTACCTCCTTCTTGCTTCCCTCTGGGATTCCCCAGGCTCCACCTACTAGAGCAGGAAGTGCAGGCCAAAGCAGAATTTTGACAACAGATGGAATATCCCTCATAGCTCATAGGACACTGGCAGATCTTGTCATTGCTCATGCCATATAGTAGGAAAAGAAACTCACTGAATCACAACCACAACAAAAGACACCACTTCTGAGGAATTTCAAAATGAAAAGTGTAGATTCAAGTTATCCTCTTGATTTGTAAAAGAAAAAAAATTAATGAAATTTCAAAACCCATGAGATTATTGATGTATCCAAATACAAACTAGAGCTCAATCTGCCTCTTCATCAGACTCTGGAAATATAAATGCTGGAAATTTTTTGTTGTCATTTACATAACTTTTTTTAGTCAAAGGAAATGTAACACTTGCCAAAGTCCCTATGCACCTAGTATTTCCAGAGAAGAAATATAATCTATTTCCCTGTGAAATGGAGGCTTTCCTATGGGAAGTTCTCATTTTCAGTTCTTTCAGCATGCAAGGAAGTGTGCAATTCACGTTCTGATTTATTAGGACCAGAGAGACCTCTCCTTAGATACTTGCCTGTAAGACAACTACCGGATTCCACTATAGAAAACACCTGAACCTTTTGAGATTTTTAGTCTGGCATTATATTCAAAATTTGGAGTGAGAATATTCTTTACCATGAAAATGCATTGAGAAGAGAGATGTAAACAAAATTACTGTAAGAGAAATGTCTTCTCTGGTTTTTTCCAAGGCTGTTGATGACGTCTGAAGAGGGGGTAAAGGAGACAGAAAAGGATGAACTGGTTGCAGCCTCATGAGTTTCATGTTCTATTCAGGCTGCAACCAAAACTCACACACTGAACAACAGCTTGTTGTTAGGAAATCAGAATGTTTCTAGACTCCAGAAAAGAGAAGTCATCAGAGACTGGCAATAAAATGAGATCATTTTTCCAATTTCTTTACTAAAACTGTAACATACTTGGAATTCAACTTCACTTTTGTATGCTTGAACTACCTGTGTTGAAACTCATTTCTTCCTGTGGTTTAGAGTGTTATAAAATAATGAATACCTTTAGATATAGATATATCTATGACTGTTAAGATATATGAAGAATTTGACTGGAAAACTTTTATCAAAACATGCTTGCACTTGAGAATTAGATGTGCACTTTGGATTCCAACAAGCCTAAGATTTGGCTGCTGCTAATAAGTCCTAACAAGTCTATTCTCAACTGCTTTTGAGACAGGGTTTCTCCTTGCATCCAAGGCCAGGCTTATACTTTATTGCTTTTTTTTTTGTGCAGTGCTGAAGATAGAACTCAAGGTATCCCATAGACTGTCCTGTGCTCTTCCTTCCTCAAGAGCTATGTTGGAAAGGATAGCTAGTTTATTGTTATCGTAATGGAATGGGTCAAGTAATGTGGGCTTACAAAATTATAAATTATGTCATTCAATGAAATAAAAAGGTTCTAAAGGTTATTGGTAATTTTTGCAAGTATTATTAGAGAAGAATAAATATTATATTATGGAATAGAAAAATTAACTATCATTTGTAGAAACTACAACATTTTAAATACATAGCTCCATAACTAATATTATTTAATTTCTATTAGTAATATCAGCTTCATTAGACTTCAAAATAATCTATTCATTAAAAGTAGTTCAGAATAGCAGTGAACAATGAGGGTAAGCTAGAGGGGTACCTGAAAACTAGAGATATGCATGTGGCATCAATCTCCTGCTATAGTTGCTGATACTTGTATTGTTTAAATATGCCAAGAATATATTAAAAAATTATTACTTGTATACTTATCATCATGCTAATGATAAAAGAAATTTAAAATTACAGCATGTTACAAAGAAATAAAGTGCTGAATGAGACCAAAGAAATAATGCTGGGACTAGGGAAATGACTCCATGGAGAAGCTTTTTGCCATGAAACCTTGAATAGCATAACAATCCATATAAAGCCAGATAGGTTTTGTGGCCACCTGTAATTCCAGAATCAGGAAGCAGACATGGGGAATCCTCAGAGCAGAGGGGCTACCTAGACAAGCCATTCAGTGAGTTCTGTTCATTCATTCTCTTTCCTGTTCTTAATGGGCTTTCATTTAAACAATAGCATGCATAGATCAGAGTTGGACATACTGAGCAATTCATCATTTCATAATAAAATCTAATCTTTCATAATTTGCATTGGAGCAAATCACATGTATGTGTAAGTCATATTTATTTTATTTATTTCTTTTGTTTGATTTGACTGCATTTTGGGTTGTATTTAAAATGTTGGTCACTTTCAGAATAGCCATCTACTCAGTTTTTTAAAAGTAAAGATTCTCAGAACTTACCCTAAAGGATAGATGAAGAATACAGCCTAGGGATTATTTTTGGAGATCACCTAGGTAATTTTAACCTACAACTGGAATGCACTTATCTTATGTGTTCCTCTAGAGATTAGAGAATTCATAGGATTTTGTCTGTCTCAAGTTCAGAAAAATTGTATTACAAGCCAAACTCCAAAAGTGTACATAAATTATGAAAATGTGAGGAGTTTGCATATGACTCCCCATGAATCTAAAATGACTCTGCTTAAAGTAAGAATTTACAAGGGCTGGGTTTGTCTTGGACTTTTCTGCCTGTTAACAAAATAGTTTGGTGATGACTATGGAACTCAAGGGTGAAGACCATCAGTTCTCTACATGTGGATTTGAGTTTGACAGTTTACTAGCAACTGTTATTTGTATTTAAATACAATTTATAACCATATTTTCCTCAACTATGACATGAAGCAACAATAGATTACAGGGAAAGAATTTCACAGTAGTAGGAACTGAAAAAGTTTTCTCCAAAGGCAAGGTAAATAAGAAGGACTCTTGGAATTATTCCTGTTCTTTGTTTACACTCCAGTTTCCAGTTTCCATTTTTTCTCTGGAAACCCAATTCTAAGTGTAATTAAAAATTGTTTTTTCATGGGAAACACCTAGCTCTAGAATGGGTGGTAGAGGAATATAGAAAATGCCATCTGAATGGCTCTGTACTTTTTACTTTTTGATTCACTTTGAGCAATCACATACTTGGCTTCAAACACTGACATTATGATATTGTTAATATCTACTTCCCAGGGCCCTTTTGAACCAAAATAATGGAGCACATCAGAAATATATATAACATATTCCTGAGAACAACCCTGCATCATGCATGACAGGTGTTTATGAGTCACGAGATGACTTGTTAAAAGTCTTACACACAGTGAAGAGCACAACTCCATGGCCCGTTCTGTTGGGAACATAGGGTAGTAATGTTAAGAGAAAGATACAAAACTGATGGGGTCATAAAGTCCCGCTCCATGGTTCCAGAGAGTAGGTGAAGCCAGACACTGTGTGGCAGGATTGGAATTACTTCATTGTGTAAAGCTGTGCAGATGAGGCCTAGGTTGTAATGGAGAACCCAGGGTATTGGAAATGTAAGGACCATGGGCCATGCACAGAGTGTATATAGTGGAGCCGCCCCAAAATGATGTGCGTGCATGTGTGTGTGTGTGTGTGTGTGTGTGTGTGTGTGTGTGTGTGTGTGTTACAGATGGAAAAACAGGAGGAATACAACTTCCCACATCCTTTAAATCCCAGTTGATTATATCAGGAGATTGGGATACTAGACGTTGAACTGCAGGATTTGGTGTTTGCTATGCTGGATTTTTTTTCCTTGCTTTGATCTGATCACTCTTTGTTATGCTCCAAAATCTTTCATTTTGAAATAAGAATGTTTATTGGTGTTATTATATGTTGGAATATGCAACTCGTTTTTAATTTTTTAGGAGCTCAGAGTTAATAGACTAGACTTTTCATAAGGATTTCTGAAAAATCTAATACTCTCTTTTCTTAAATCATTGATTCAGTGAAGTTGGGTTCTAATGTCAGGGAAGAATGGAGGTAGTAGGAGAAATAGATTTGTTGAGTGAGAGTGAGAGAGAGAGAGAGACAGAGAAAGAGAGAGAGAGAGATTAGACCAGACATTAAAAGTGTTGAAATTGTTAATGATTGTGCAGAATTGGTGATATTTACTGGATGCTGAATGGATGTTAATGAAACTATGAATATAGAGGGGGACTGTCATGGCATAAAATGTGTTTGGGCATCCAATTGGCAAAGGGTTGTGTTGTGATGGTTAGTATTAATCGCCAACCTTACACCTAGGAGTCAGATCTCAGAGCACAGAGTCATTTAGATTAAGGTCAGCCTCCAAGAATGTCTGTGATGGATTATCTAGTTCATATTAATGGATGCAGGAGGATCTTTCCTTGAGTAGGTAATCCTGGACTGCACAAAATGGAGAAAACAAAATGAACATTAATGTATATTCATCTTTCTCTACATTTTGATTGTGGATGTAATGTGACCAACTGCTTCAGGTTCCTGCTGCCTGGATGTCCCACTCAATGGACTGTACCTTAAACTGTGAGTTAAAATTAATCCTATGTAATTAAGTTGCTATCGTCAAAGCCTTTTATCATAGTCACAGGAAAAGAAACTAAGACAGTAGGTCTTCCCACCATGATTAACTTAATATAGACAGTCTCTCACAATCATGCACCAAGGATTTTCTCCCAGTTTTATTTGTGTCTGGTGATGTCATTTTCCAGTTGTTTCCAGTAGTAGATGCTAGCACCGATTAGTTGGTAGCCAGTTTCGTTCTAGATCCTTTCAAATTATCAATCAATATTGAAAATCACAAATACATAAGAAATCACTCTTCATACAGTCATTGAAATACTTTTGTAAAATCAAGTATATGATGTTATTTGTTACATAAAAATTTAAAATTCAGCCACAATAATGATAGAATGTACAGAGAGGATACCTTCCTATAATTCAATGTGAGTACCACGATATCCTTTGAATTATTAGTAATTGTCATTATATAATTGAGTCAGAATCCTAGGTCTATGAATTTCAGAAATTTCCTCACAGTTTAATCTGATGTCATATCTGACTAAATAAGCTATGTGAAATATTGACCAACAACAAAAATCGACCAAAGTTTAAGAGACCTGAAGTTCAAGTAGACCATATTTTTTTCTGATAACTAAGTATTTTGTTTCCATATGGTGCTTCCAAAGATGTATCTACTCATGTCAAAATCTCCACCTCGAAAGTACATCACCACATTTTTCTTGCCTTCACTGAAGATACAGTTACAATGGAAAAATAATTTTAAAGTACTGATTTTTTCCCCATTATTTTTCTTTCCTTTTCTTGTCCCACTTTCAATTCATGTGCTTAACATATTCTAGATTCATTAACTGTGGTGCACAAGTATATCTAAACTATAGGAAAAAGATGGCTAATATGGCTTCCCAAACTCTCGAAGTCATAAAAAGAATAGAGAGGCCTGATTTTAAAATCTCTTTCACTTTCCACTGTGGGATTCAGTAGGCCCTCCTGCCTTTTGTGTCTAGTCTTTCTAGCTAGTTGCTCTGCCTAGATTCTTGGTGTCATAGTTAGACACCAGCAACAACTTTACAGTTGAAGACTGAAGCTCCGGGCACAGTTATGTAAAATTAGATGTCAAGTCAATCCTTGTTGTGGTTCATCTATATGTTGCTGATAAAATCACAACAAAATTGCTTAAGGGAACAAGGAGTTCATTCCCTTATGCTAGTCCCATTATAGTTTAGTCCATCTTGGCAGGAGAACTTACACTAACACCAGAGACAATGGAACTGGTAATCCCATCTACACATAATGTTTGAGAGAGGGACGATAATTACTTGCTAGACCAGCATGCTATCTGGAAAGTGAGGATTGTCCCTCTCTCAGTAGTTATGTGGATGTGGTGTGGAAAGTTCCTTTGATTCTTTGTGCTTTTATTAGTTCTCTGACAAGTTGGACCTAGAATTTGTAACTGAAAGTTGTAAGCCTGAATAAAATTCCTTGTTCCCATAAGCCATTTCTTTTGTGAATTTATCAGAAATATACTAGGCAAACTGTGGCACCTGGTATTGCATTATATCCATCTGTGCAGAATCTTCATAAAACATAAGCATCAGCTTGCCTGCCCTTTATTCATATACCACTCATACTTACCCAGAGTAGAGAACAAAGATCTTTTGTCCTTCAACATTTCCTAATGTTTTCCTTTTTTGTCCTTTTTCTTTGTCACTATCTTTAGGTGACTCAGAGAAGGTTACCATATCAAGGTATTTTCAGAAAGAAATAAATATAGAAGAGAAAATCACTTCCTCTGGGGCCACACTTCAGAAAAGGTATTCTTCAGTGACTGATAAAAAAACCTTAGATACGCAGGGCAAGAAAGAAAACAAGAGGGACTTTTTGCTTTTCCTGATTCTAATCTGTGAATATTGTCTCCAGCAGACAAGCCCAAGGCAACTAAACTTTTAGGATGAGAATTTAATACCCTGATTTAGAGATTAGATAAAGTTGAGGCTCTGTATAGATTTCTCCCAGCCCACATTTGTTCTATAGCTTTTGTGAAATGTGTTTTTCTTCTTAGCTTTCTGTAATAAAAGACAGCAATAGTGTTACACATGTCTGTCTGGATAGCAAAGCTGTTTTCCAGTAGTTTCCATAGATGCTAACATGTATTAGTTAATATCTAATCTGCACTCTGCAGAATGGTTGACATTTACATAGTATGGTGAACACAACATATTCTCTGGCACAGAATGGTGAACATATGTTCATATCTTCTTTGCTAAAGATCACATGCATTCCAGTAATACAGATGGATTTATGACCTAGCCCAGTCCCTTTCAATCACAAATTGATGTAATAATGCCACAGTCCTAGAAGTTAAGTAGGAGCCAATGAACTTGTTTTAGCTTCAATTCCATCACCTGAAAAAAGCTACTGCAAACATTTGGTGGTCACTTTTATATGAAGACACTAATTTGGCTGTCGTATAATCTCACCACTCAAGAAAAGTTAAGTATCTTATTTAACTATGTATTCTGTATGCAATATAGGATATTGTTGCAGTTCACCTGCATGGTTGCTGATAAGTGACCATCACACAGCTTAAGGGAACAACAAGTTTACTTTCTTACCACAGTCCAGGTACAGTTCAGTCCAGCTTGATGAGAGACTAAGCACCTACACCAGGGTTGAGGGAACTGGCCACACCATTACCACATAATGGCTGAAAGAGGGACAATCCTTACTTGCCAGACCAGCATGTCTGGCCAAGTGAACAGAAGGATGCCCACTCTCTCAACCAGCTCTCTGTGATTTATCCAGGGACTAATCCCGCCCACCATTGGCTGGATCTTCCCCATCAGCTAGACAATCTCCTTCAGGTTTGCTCTGGGCTTAACTCACTATCAACTCTTTACAACTGTGCCCAGAGCTCAAGACCTCAACAGTTATGTTGACATCTGTGCTTAACTATGACACACACACACACACACACATATATATATATATATACACATAACATGATATATCTCATTTATTTCATATATGCTATATGTTGTCTTTATATGTGTGTGTATATAAATTTTAGATTGTTTCCTGTGTTTTGTTCAGATATTATGTTCAGCTTTTTGAAGACTCAACTTGACCTTGGCCATTAGAGATAACATTCAATCAACCATTTTAAAATACTATTTGGGCTGGAGTAATGACTCGTGAGTAAAGTCCCTGGCTTGCAAACTTGAGGACCAGAGTTTGAATTTCCAGAACCCCATAAAAGCCAGGCAGCTGTGCAGCCACGTGTAACACTAGCATCGGCAAGACCACCAGAAGTCAATTTTCCTGCACAGACCAAGTCAGAACTGGGTCCACATGAGAGACAGACCCTGGGGTCTCTGACAGAGACAGGTCCACAGTTCATGTATTAATATGTTAGTACATGTGAATAAAGGCAGATATCTGCAAGATTATCTTAAATCTGCTCATTCCTCAACTTTCGAAGATTTTATTTATTCATTTACACAGAGAGAGAGAGAGAGGGAGGAGGTAATGCATATGCATACCATGCCGCATGAATGGAGATCAGAGGACAACTTTCAGAACTCGCTTCTCTCCTTCCACATGTGGGTCTTCAAACTCAGGTCACCGGGTTTTTGGGTAGGCATTTTACTGGCTGATCCATCTCGATATCCTCCTTGACCTCTGCTGATGCAATTCAAGGGCAGTGGCTGCAGCATCTTCTGTTTGAGCTGCTGTGGTTGGCCTGCCTCGCTTCACACTGAGGTTCTGAAGGTGCGTCTGAAGACATGAAAGGCTCTGCCCAATTACATAGCTCTACCTGCATAGATGATTGTCACTTCCAGAAGCAACATATCCCTCACACCAAAGTGACAGTCTTTAGAGGCTGTGACCACCCCAAGAGTGTCCATCTGCGCTATTCTCAGCTTTGTCTTGGATAGCCAAATTGGGGAAGGTGTTTTTCTCTCAATCAGAACAGCCACACTAGAACCCTTCACTAAAGCTTTTTGTTGCAAGAGTACAGTATGAATACATTTCCCTATTTATTTGTTAATACAGTCCAAAAGTTATAAATAAAGAGAACATGAAAGTGGAAGTGTGAATGTGTTGAGGGGAGAGATTCAAGGGAAATAGTGGGGTGACTTGAGGGTGAATATAATGGAGATACACTGTATACACATATCAAATTTACAAAAATTTACAAAGAGAGAAAATGCATCTTGGACTACTCAAGCTGGGCATTGTGGTGAAGATGGGATTTCCACTTTCAGAGAATAAAGGTTGGATAGCCACTTGTGGGAATTGAATAGATCTTGGCTCTTGAGTGTGAGAATGCTATGGTCACAGAACTTCAGGATGCATGAGAAGGCCCATTGGACAGCAGGTCCTGAGGATCAAGATGGAAGAGAGAAGACGTGAAGGAGTCAAAACTTCCTGAGAGAAGGTTTTTCCAAATTGAGGCTTCATTCATTCACTGGATGGATAAGCTCTTAAAATGTCACAGGGATCACAACCAAAGGTGACTGGGGGTGGGGCTAGATCAGTAAACAAAGAAAGCCATTTGTACCTTGTTGAAATTAGCTTTTAATATGGAAATGAAAGGAAAAATGAGCGTGAATGATATGATTTTGTGTAATTGCAGAAACATGTCACTCGATTGAAGAAAAATACACAGCAAGTGAAGAGAGGTAGAATTGTGATTGCTAGTGGTGTTAGAGAGATTTAATTGGTCAAAAGCTTGGCAAAGTTAAATACTTTGAGTAAACACACCCTAAGCAGGGCTTTAGAAGGGACTTAGGGGATGATCAATAAAGGCACAGGATGCTGAAGTCAAAAGAAAAATGCATCAATCACGGTCAAGTAGAAAGCATTTGACATATGTCCCAGATGTGCACAGGATTTAATGCAAGGCATATGGGTGTGAGGGTTTGGGTATGGTGGGAAGAAATCACAGTTTGGCACCAGGCTGCACACAGTGGTGCTTCGTGCCTATCCTCCTCTGAGGGACTGGGGGAGTAAGCAGTTACCAGAACCCGAAGATGGAAAGACTATCCCCGCTGGTCTATTGTCCTCACTCCACTGGGTGTCCAACACATGTCATGGGCAAAGAACCTAGGTGGGACTCAGCAAGCCATAAATGCACAGGATGGGAGAGAAGAAAGGAAATGGGTGAGAAAGAGGAAAATTTGAAGTGGGGAAAAAATTAAGACTGGGATTGAGTAGCAAGGGGTAAAAAGACATGTAAATTCTACAAGAATGTAAATTAAAAAAAAAAAACTATAAGTAAACAATCCTTAGAACTACGGCTATGGAGCCAATCAGCCTTGGCTGCCCCACACGAGGAGGCAGTGAGACAACTGCCACCAACGTCCTCTCCCTCTTCCTTCTAGTGTTGGGCTACTGCTTACCATTAATAGCAACTGGCTGGAAGCCCCAGTTGGGAGCACAAGGTATCTTGGAAGAGGCAGAAAGAGCATTTTGAATGAATGAATTCAAGAGTTATACAAGAAACAAACACACAGAGTGGTGAGGATGAGGGTTCAATGTGCTAAAAATGATCCAGAGGGCAAGGCTCTATATTGTTGATGGTCTTCATTGCTATGATGAAATATCTGATGACAAAATCAACTTGGGAAAGGATTTATTATGCCTTGTGGTAGATGAGGGAGCCAGTCCATCCTGGCAGGTAGAGGGGTAGGGGAAGGGGGGCGTGAGGAAAGGCAGCTGGTCACATTGCATTCACAGTCAGGAAACAGAGAAGAATACTGGTACTCAGCTCACTTCCCCCTTTCTGCCCTTCTTATGCCATCCAGATTTCCAGGCTGTGGAGTGGAGTCGCTCACTTTCAGGGTGTGTTTTCCATCCTTAGTCAAACCTTTTGGGAAATACCTTCATAGAGACACAGAGAGACATGTCCTCAAGTTGATTCCAAATCCTATCATGTTATCAAAGAAGTAAACTCATCATACGTTGCAGAATCCGCACCGGGCCAGCTGGAGGGGAAGACGGGAAACAGCAGGGGCCTCCTGGGCGAGCTTGAAGCGAACAGGCAAGCAGCAACAGGGTCAACCACTCAGACCCCGGGAGTCAGGTGAGAAGCATCAGGCAGAGGATGAGTTGACTGCAGACTCAGCTTTATTCAGGAAGGTCGGGGTCCAATCAGGTGTTGCCATCCCTCCACTCCGGGGACAACCACCAATCATTTGACTGTTTACTAGATGTCCATTACAGGGGCAGATTAGATAGCCATTTCCCATTGGTTGTTCATCCCTCCTTCCCATTGGTTGTTCATCCTTTCGCCTGTATGGTTCCTCTATTGGTTCATGTCCGGGCCTCCCTGAATCAGTAGTGCCACAATCATACGCATGAAAGGAGACTAGAAGGAGAATCACTGATAGTCTTTGCTGGTGAACACCATTGAAGCAGGATCCAGTGGGAAAATAAGTTACTATGACTGGGGAAATCAGGATTTGGGGAACAAAACCAGTATCAGAAGCCTGTTTAGAAAATGACTATGAAATTTTGCCTATCTGCTACTTACATTTGCATTCAATTGTCAGTATTTTAATCTGATGGTTTTATATTCCTTCCTGTCTATGTGGGCTTAGATGGACTCTCTTGAATTATAGATCAAGTTTGGAGTTCAGTTAATTCAATAAGACTTGGCAAGCAATGATGATATGATTTGAGGAAATTATCCCATGGGCCAACAATAAATTGAAAAAAAACCCTAAATATTCAGGATAGTTAAATAATGAGGCTTCCTTCCATAAGGTCTTCCCTACAATTCACATTTCATTGGTAGCTTGCAGAATTCATGTTTATTTGAAAAATTAGATTACATGAGGGTATCATTTTGAAATCAGAACCATGATAGAGAGGGCAGCAAATGCACTTTGACAGGATACAGATGAATACTGACCCTGCCTATGACAATGAATATGAGCAAACAGAATCAAAAGTGTCAAAGGAAAAGTCAGCATACAGACAAGTGCAAAGCTCTTTTGTTTGGTTTGTATTCTGTAGGAATAGGATGCTCATCGACTTTGTGGTCAGAGTTACCAGTCTGATGTCTTTGGCTTATCTCATTCTAGCTCATTTTCTGCCATGTGTTACAACATATTCTACAAAAGCACCTTTATCCAACTTCCTGTTCACAATACCGCCAGCATCCAGCTTACTTTGCCAAGTTCAATGATGAGTCCTTACATGAAACTCAGCAAGCCGTTGGCTCCTACTTGTGAGACCATGTCAGCATCAAGTAAAGGCCTATCCTTTCTTGCTTCCTGCATCTGAACATTTACTCCCTATGACGAAGTCTATCAGAAGTGTGACTGGAAGCATCTAGGGAGCATCGGATTCATAGTTTCACCCAGCAGGAGTCCAGAGACTACCGAGATTGATAACTAAGGTTTGTTTCCAACTAACAAGTAAGGCAGGACCTATGGCAAGTCCTTAGATGAAGAGGCAGAATTCATACATCTCATCTATGGAGAAATCAAGAGATGACAGATTGAAATGTAATTTGGAAATGGTGGCTGGACAGCTCACGAGGAAAAGAACAGGGAGTTCTTAGTCGACAAAGGTGGGGATTACAAAAACGGCACAGGCTCTTAGTCTGGTTCTGAAGATCCCGACCTATGGGAAGTGGTAGCTGCTGCCTTTGGAGCACATTGCGAACAGATGTTTTCCCGTGGAGTTTTAGAGTAGGATTCTGAAAGGCTGTGGACCGGAGTGAAAGGACCGATGTAGTGTGAAATTAGAGCTGTAAGTGATTAACAAAATGGAAAGTTTCTGCCCTGTGACTGTCAAATGACCTCGCTCAAGTCTATATTCCATGGTGATATGCAAATATTAACAGCTTATAAGTAGTTAAGCATAGAAGATAGACTTTCTATATAAGCCATGCAAATTCGATTGCATGTGGCACGTATAAAGTGGTCTAGCATTACTAATGTTGCTATTTGCCATCTAACTATTGCTTCAGTCCTTCTTCAGAATCCATTTTATGTAGCCAAACTATTGGAGAAAATTACACGCTTATCATCTAATAGTTAACTCTCTATTCCATGACATTGATCTAAAAAGTATAAAACAGCATGTGTGTGTGATTGTGTGAGAACTATATGTGAACTTATGCATGTGTGTTGGGAGAGGTTGCTATGCCTGGTGCCTACACTTGGAGGCCGGAGGAGGATGTCGGGCATCCTGTTGTAGCTATGGCATTCTGCCTTAAAACAGGGGTCAAGGTCTCTCATTGAACCTGGAGCTGGAATGTAGACAGCAAAGCCCAGAAATCCTATCTCTGCTCCCCACAGCATTGGGGTTATGGCTTCATGAAGGATGACACTCGCCTGTATATGTGGGTGCAGGGGATTGCAAATCAGGTCCTCATGCTTGTATGCAAGCTGTCTTACCTGCAGACTGTGTCCTTAGCCCAAGAGGATTCTTCAGTGGCTACCAATTTGGGAAAAGAAAATTCATAGTGAGGGGATGGAGAGATGGCTCAGGGGTAAAGACGTCTGCTTCATAAGCAGAAGGACCTGAGTTTGAATCCCAGATCCCACATTAAAATGCCAGGTGGAAATGGAGTAGCTTGCACTTCTATCTCTGGAAGGCAGAGCCTAAGAAATCCCATAACTAAGGAAAACGGAGGAAGAAGCAATCCCAAAGTCAATTTTAGGCCTCCACTGGCACACACAGTGCCTTTTGATATACACAGACACACATGCAAGAAAAGAGGAAAATTTACAGTGAGAACAAAGTACTAAGACCATCCAAATATTTTATCATTGGTGGCTTAAATACCTTCAATAAAAGTACTTTTTAACTAAATCATGCAAGGGGGTGGGACACATAGCACAGTAACTTAAAATTGTGGATGTATCAGACTATCAAAAAATACAGAAATTTATTACGTTTTTAAGAAACTAGGTGTTTAAGATTGCATAATAATGACAATGAAGCAAATACCAAGGGAAGTTCCCTCTTGGAATCTGTTGTGCGCCCAGCCTGGGAATGCAGTCTACAGAAGCAAATTTTAAAAAGTGCTTTGGCAAGGTCCTCCTCAGCTTAAATATTCTTTTGTAGCTGGTTCCTGTGGCTTTTAAGTGTTACGGTCCCCCAATCTTCAGTTCGAACCTTCATCCTTCCACATAATTCAGTTTGCCTTGCAAATCATTTCTTTCCACACCATGGATGTTCAGCATAGAACCTGAATGCACATAGGATATCATTTTTGGCTTTTAAGATTTTTCTTCTAATACTAGTTCAAGAACTATGCATTGGAGCCAATGCATAAAGTCTTTCTATCCTGTGACCTCTTAACTCTCTACATATTCTTCCACCGATAGTTTATGAAAGTCTAAAGTTAACACTGGTATGAATTACTTATTAGGTACTTATTGCTTATCTAATTTGCCATCAAGAATAAGAGCTGTTAGAAGTGTATTTCTGCCCTATAGCTCTCTCGGATTGACTCCTGACATCACCAAACTTGTTGTACACCAAGTATCTACTAGTACTTAATGAAAGATTGTCACATCCTGGAATATACAAATAACAAAGAATATGGCCCTGCTGAAGAAGGACGCAGCAGAGGAAGGTGAAAAATCAACTCTTAAATGAATAAGATATTAACTAATAAAAGCGTGTCATATCTGTGCAAATTATTAGAGCTAGGGGACACACAAGCAGACTCACCAGGAGGAGAGGAGAGGTGCTTCTATATCCCCAAATTGTATTACAGCACAGTCAAATCCCAGCTGTTGCGCGTGAAGGTGTCGTGAGGATAGATGGAAAAATATTTTGTGTTTGGCAGGTTACAAATCAGTTGACCCAGCTCTGGAGGAGAAAGGGAACGAGCCTTTGGCCTAGGAAGACTGACTAAAGCTGGCTTTTCTCCCTCATTCTCTCTCAGGTTGTACCGTGACCCTGTTCTTTCTTGAAGAGGTTTTACTCTGAGATCAACAGCCCAACACTGCACTCACAGACTCCTCCCCTGTCAGTGGAATGAATTAATTTCTTCACAAATTTTGTATCGGGAGCCCTCTCTTTCACTTTGGAACTCTTCTGAGTATTGATTTTTGACTCCAACGTATCTTACCAAAAGAAAAGAAAGAAAGGAAGTCCCCCAGTCAATTTTTGTTTTAGTTGAAAGAAATAGAGCTTTTCAAAACAGATTCTCCCTCTGCTATAGGACAAAAGGCCTAAGGCGAGAAACTCATGAGGATGTTGGTCATTCTGCTCCAGGGTCTTCTCTCTCTCTGGTCCTTAATGAGTGTTGTTAAGTTATCTCTAGTCTAGTGCACCCAACCACAGGCTTTGCTCCTAGAAGATATTAACCAAATACTAGTCCAATTAAAATAAAATGGCAGTGATCGCTATGCAATAAAATAAAGTTAGAGCTGAAGAAGCTACAGGATACCCAGTTTTCCTCATTTCTTAAAGAAGCTGAAACATGGAGGGCGTGTGGATGTCACATGTCCACCTTCAGGACCTGACTCCACCACTTTCTTAGCTGTGTGGTCCTGAACTGGAAAATTAGAGCGGTGTGACTTCAGCACTGTCCATAAAAAGGGAATGAAGACAGTTACTCTCTCTCAATATTCTTTTTTTTATTACATTTTTTGCCTAGTGATACAAGCTCAATAGGTACTCCCTTTCTTCTCCTCCCCCCTTTCCTTCCTCTTTGTTGTCCCCCATTCCATTCTCCCCCCTTCCCACTCTCAACCCTCCTCTTTTCACCCCTTTTCCTTCCCTAGTCCTGTCTTCGTGCTTCCTGCTTTCTCCCTCCCATCCTCCAGAGCATCTGTTTATGTGGACGCTGAATTTCCCTCAGAGTCATCTACACTAGTGAGGGTTCAGGACTCGGTGATTTAGCTTGGGGCCCCTTCTAGGGCTGCCCGCTGGTATGGGATCTCTATTATGACTGTTTAACCTTTTGCCTCTAAGGATTCTACTGCTTGAAATCTTCTCCCCTGTGATCCCTACTACACTTTGGGGAGTTGTTAACATTTCAGCCATGGTGTATGTCAGGCAAGGTCCAATCACATTGTGGCTGCATCCTGGCTGCTGCAGCCCCGACTTGTGTGGAGTATTTTGTCTCACAATATTCTTATGAGAAACAAATATCAGTGCTTAAACAGCCCTTGAACCCAGTAAGATCCATGTAAACACAATACACCTGAATTCATAAGTTCCAGCTCTACCCCACTTCTTTCTGCATTTTCCTTTGGAAATCAAAATTAAAATAGGATATGGAAGGTATCTTTGGATGCACTGTCTATGAATTTTCTCCCACAGATCTACTCCACAGCTCCACTGGTGTGCCAAGTAATGACAATTATCTTAGGGGTAGTAAAATAATAAATGGATTTAAATACAAAGAAGTCACATATGCTAAAGACTTTGAATAGTCAAAAGTAGTGCAAAATTAGTACAATTTGAATTTAACATAAGTTTAGGTCTGTAAAATATTAAAATTAGTAGACAGATTGGTGAAGTGGTACAGATTTCTTCATTACTTCATATTGACTTATTCATGCTGCAAATACACTGTGAGTCTCCACAACGTAGTGGAGTAAGCAAAGGAATTGATTTTTTTTTAAAATTTTTTATTATTTATTCAATTGTGCATGTATGCATATGTATGTGGTGTGTGTGTGTATGTGTGTGTGTGTGTGTGTGTGTGTGTGTGTGTGTAGAACCATGGACGAATTCGGGAACCACCATGGACGCCTCCACCTCCTTCTGCCCCGGGATTCACAGGCTCCACCCTACCAGGACCAGAAGCGCAGGCCGCCCCCGCTTCCACCTGGTGTCTATACGTGGGATCTGGGATCCGAACTCAGGACCTTCCGCCTGCAAGGCAGAGGCTTAACCCCTGAGCCACCTCTCCAGGCCCAGGAATTGATATTTATAGGAACTTGGGCTTGAATTTCTTACTCTATATTATATGAATATGAACATTCCAGGGATATTTTCTGAGGTTCATTTCCATTAATTTGTAATTATAAAAGGTCATGAGAGTGATAGGATTAATTCCAAATTAACATGTTCAAAATGAAGCTACTCACATAAATACTCACTGTATATATATATATATATGCTCATGCATGTATAAATTACAGACACTTGTATTAATCTATATATTATAATCTTAGTCTTACTTTTACAATTTCAATTTTTAGGTGATTCCACAACACAAAAAGTAATTTGTCAGGTCACAAAACCAAGAAATAGCAGACAGGCAACGAAATCTAAATGTCCTGATTAAAAGGTGAGGTGTCCTTTATACTGTCTCTTGCTGTGGAGCCAATTTAAGGATTAAATGGAGTACTGAATAAAATAATGTACAGCATATGGAAAATTGCCTATTAATATTACATTTTCATACAAAAATAATAGTGATGATTGAATTAGTGAGAATAAAATCTATTAAACATTTATTATCTGCTAATCATTACGTTAGCTGTGTAATGTTTTATGTGTGGGGCACTGTGTATGTATGTGTGGGTGTGTGGATATATATGGTGGATATATATGTATTTGTGGGTATATGTGGATGAGAGTAGTGTGGGTACATGTAGAGGCCCAAGGTTGACTTCAGAAATAATTCTGGATTGTTCTTCTTCCTTTTTGCTTTGCTCTGGAGTTTTTCAGGCTCTGTTTTCCAAGTTAGAAGTACAGGCCGTAGCTATTTCTCCCTGGAGTTTTCACGTGGGATCTGTTATCTGAACTCAGGTCCTTTTGTTTGGAAGGCAAAGGCTATATATACCCCTCATACATCTTGAAAGTATATAATGTTAACACGTCTGATTTCATATAATACCCAAGAACTATTATTATTTTCTCAATTCAAAGTGGGAAGGAAAGAGGAAAATTTTTCCAGTATCACCTGATACTCAATTCTAGAACTGTATAATTTACCCATATCACACTACAACCCGTGTGACAATAAACAGACTCACTAAAAATACTCCTGCTGCTGAATAATGATTCTATTTGTCCTGTTGCTGATGTCTTCTTCTGCAGGAAGTGGCTGCATATGCCCTACGCAGATGGATCTAGGTTATTAGTCATTCTGCTCTTTATTTTTCTATCACACTAAGGAATTTCACTGAAGACTTTTTTAAAAACAGAAAGCTAGAAAAGGTAAATAACAGATTTAAAGTTTATTATTTCACAAACCAATGTATCTCTAGGGAAGAAATCATGTAAGTGTAGGTTTTAAGATAGACCAATAGGCTCAATTGTGAGTCCTTGAACTACATGTAGTTCTTCATTAGTTTTACTTATTAGATATTCTGCATAGGGCTCCTTTCATGTGTACGATAATTTTGTTCTTTCCTCCTACTGATTTTATTTGACCTCTACCTATTTGCAATGAGTTGGGAAGGAGTGTTAGACCAAGACAACCCAATTATTTGCAAGATGTTGTGCTTTTATGATACATTTGCATCAGAGGTTAACTAAGAATAAAATAGTTTATTCTTTTTTTTTGCAAAAAGGTTATTTTGCTTGTGCTAAACAGTTCATCCATTGCTGAAATGGACGCAAGCAAGCAAGTCACTAAGTGTACTACTTAAGTCCTCATTTAATACAGCATCAATGATTTCATTTTTCAACAAGGATGAGTACTAATTGATGTCTAGATTCTGCTGAAAGTACTGAAAAGAATTGATTTTCTGTTCAATATCAAGCAAAGGTGACAGAAATAATTTTTCCTAATTTATTTTTCCTAATTTCTTGACCAGTTTTGAGAAAAGCTAAATCTGGCCAAAGAAGATAGTAAGAATTAAGGGAAAAAAAGAAAGTACATTTGTATTTCTGAATACAAAGACAGTTCACACTTGCCATTTGCTAAAACAAAAGATTTTTTCTTAGTCCATTCAGTGAGCTAGGTGTTTTTTTTTTAATTTTTTTTGAAATTTTTTTTGAAATTTAAAAAAATTTTTATTATTTATTCAATTGTGCGTGTATGCATATGTATGTGCGCGCACACGTATGTGTGTGTCTGTGTGTGTGTAGAACTACGGATGAATTCGGGAACCACCATGGACTGCCTCCACCTCCTTCTTGTTTTACTCTGCCCCGGGATTCACAGGCTCTGCCCTACCAGGACCAGAAGCGCAGGCTGGCCCCGCTTCCACCTGGCGTCTATACGTGGGATCTGGGATCCGAACTCAGGACCTTCCGCCTGCAAGGCAGAGGCTTAACCCCTGAGCCACCTCTCCAGCCCCAGGATAGGTGCTTTTGTCAATAGCATAAGTGTATTTATGAGAGCTCAGGAGCCTTCGTATGCAAAATAAAACACTTTGTGTCTCTGTCTGGAGAGCTGTAACTTTGTCTCAAGGACAATGTCTCTTTGTCTCCTTCTCCTGTGGTGAGAAAGGACCACAATGCTCTTGGGCATTTTTTTTGTTGTTGTTGTTAAAATGGCATTAATTCCTTAAAACTCATGAACTCATGACATTTTACCTCTACATCATAATTCCATCTGTTTGTAAGTTAGGTTTTAACAAATGCAATACAAATGAGAGAAATATTCAGGTCATAGCAAAAAATGATAACACTAATTTCAAATAGTTATTACCACATATAAATATATCTGTGTGTATATAATACTAAAGCTGTATACACAACTGTATATATGCAGACATATAAGAAAATTGGCTAAGAAGTCTGATGTCAGAACCATTCTTAACTTTACAAACTTCCAGGTCATTGAATTTACCTATGATAGCATGGATACATGCATGCTTGTGTGTTCTTTATCAAGTTTTCTGCTTGATGGAGAAGGCTAGGTACTTGCGGATTGAGGGAGCAGTAGAAAACATTCTTAAATTAACAGTCTATGAGTCTATACAGACATTTCAAGCAGAAATAGATAGATTGTGAAACAAATTTATGTCCAAAAGATATCTCAAGCAGAACAGATAAATTGTGAAAAATTATAGGTAAGTTTTGTAGATATAGCCAGTGTCTTGGTCTCAAAGTCAGACATCTTCATAGCTTAAGAAACTCTTGTGCTATAAAATTCAGCACAAATTGGTTCAGTTTCTTCTTAACCCAGATATAGCATTTAAACTATTTCATTGAATCTTCCTCCTCTGAAGATAATATTTAAATATTAATATAACAGATTTTTTTCTCTACTGCTGGCATGATTCCTGTGTAGAGAAATGATAAGGATTTGTTTAACATTCAATAGCTGCTATTGGTTAAAGGGTCTGATATCAGGACTGTTTTTAACTTCGCAACTTACAAGTCATGAAAGCTACCTGTGATGGTAACAATTTAAGTTAGAAGAAGACATCTACCTCAAGAGTATTTTGAGATCCATATGAACTAATTTGAGGAAAAATTCCCAGGTGTAGTATCAGATTCAAGATATTGGAAAAAATATTGAGTATATAGTTTATTTTTTAATTTTTTATTATTATTTATTCAACTGTGCACATGTGCGTGTGTATGTGTGCGCGTGTGTGTATGTCTGTGTGTGTGTGTGTGTCTGTGTATGTGTAGAACCACGGACGAATTCGCGAACCACCATGGACGCCTCCATCTCCTTCTGCCCGGGGATTCACAGGCTCCACCCTACCAGGACCAGAAGCGCAGGCCGCCCCCGCTTCCGCCTGGCGTCTATACGTGGTATCTGGGATCCGAACTCAGGACCTTCCGCCTGCAAAGCGGAGGCTTAACCCCTGAGCCACCTCTCCAGCCCCCGAGTATATAGTTTATTTTAAATCAACATTTTGTATGTATGTGAGAGACAGAGAAAGAGAGAGAAAGAATGAAAGAGAGAGTGAGAGAGAGAGAGAGAGAGAGAAAAGTCAGAGAACAACTTGTGAGATTTAATTCAGAATTTCAAACATTGTTGAGTGTCTCTTCAACTACTGAGCCAACTCGTTAGAACCTGAATCTATAATTTTTTTCTCAGGAAATACTTAAGAAATGGAAAAATGTGCACATCAAGGGAAATTGCACTTGTTATAAATGAGAGTATGTAGAAAAGAAAGTTAAATATATCAGTCTTGCTTATGCTTTATAGAAATATGTCATATTACGTCAAGAAGGTGTATCCCTTATGGGGATCTTCTCCATCAGTCAAAGTTCTGAGAGAAAGAACTTGGTGGACTCCAATCATAGAATTAAAGGGAAATTTACAGAGAGAAACATTTTTCATTTGAAAAAAGCAGTTTGGAACACGTTAGTGTATCTTTCACTAATGTGAAAGAATATTTATCCCTCTGGATAGGCCTGTGGGCAAAGGATAAGAGAAATCTTGGAAAATGTGTCTCCCTGTGACCTTCAATAAGAGTTGTAGATAACCATGGTGACATGACCTCACTCTCTTCCCTCATTTTCACCTCTTGCCATTGATATCGTTGGCTGAGACCAAAGAACTATAAAATAACAAGGAGGAAATATCCATGTCCATCTCCTGGGACCACCACAGGGTGGTGATAGGAGACCTTGGATCTGGAAGGACAAAGGAGAAGTAGTATGGATAGAAGAAAAGGGCTAGAAAATCAGTGGTATTAAAATGCTCTAAGAACACAAGTCAGAAAAATGAATTCGCGAACCACCATGGATGCCTCCATCTCCTTCTGCCCCGGGATTCACAGGTACTATCCAGTCATTCAGCTAACCACATTGGCTCTGTGGAAGCTACTTTTAGTGACAACTTGATGATTAAGAACTGAGACTTTAAATTCACTATTCAATTAAGGCCAACATTTCAGAAAGTCTGTAGAAAATTATCTAATTTCCATCGCATGGTGGATGGAACCATCTCTTCGGCATGTGGATGAGATGGAAAGAGAACTGAGTGGCAGCTTTAATCTTTGTCTCTTTCACAGCTCTTCCCATGGACACGGTTGTACCAGCTCCCTCGTCTCCTGATGCCAGCTGGCCATGATGCTCAAGTGCATCCTGAAAGCAAATCTGGAATAAACTCTTTGTTTTCACGCGTTATTTGGGTCATGTATTCATTGCAACAGTGGAAAGATTAAACGAAGGCAATCTCTGATACAGATTTCCCTTCTAGGATTCTCTATTCAAAGTGCACACTTGTATGACTTGGACAGGGAAGGAATATAAAAGATGTAAATTCTAGAGCAAATGAGATTAAGCAGAACTAAATGGGTTAATGCTAGATGTAGGCACTGTGAAGTGATACTCTTCTAGCTAGTATCCTAAATATAGGCTTGGTAATTTTAAGTGATCAAAACTTCGTGCTAAATCACCCATGCAGAAAATTTTTAAGGGTAATGAACACAGTCAAAAATCATTGTAGCCTTCCACTTAGACACCTTTCTTCAATTAGCATATTGCTGGTGTGAGTTCGCTTACATTACTCTCCTCAGGCTACCTTTCAATCCAAGTAGAAGACAATTGGAATTAAGCCTGCAATTAAATTTTTACAAGAGATTGCATCAGGTGCTTGGGTAAAATTAACACTTATGTCATTAACACAACCCTAATTATGCCATCCCTTAACAGAAGGTTAGTATATCCCACAAGGCTCTTTGGTAATTTTTCATGGACATGCTTCTAGCTTTGTTGAGAACAGTTTCACAGAGTGTGTCAAAGTGGTAGGCACTGGAAAGTGTGCTCATACACACTGGTTTCTTTGAGCAGCTTAATCAGCAAAGAGAGGAACTTTGCTACTAACGGATAGGCACACAGTCATTTCTTTCACACGCACACACACACACATACACACACACAGAGGAAATGTTGCCTTAGAGATGCTCTTCTGTCCAATTTCTTCAGCTGATCAATTTCCTGACCAGGAAGCATCCTCAGAATCAGAGCCACAGCAGATTAATCAATGACTTTGAATCTATCTGATACAACTCATAATTGAAACTCTGCTTCTGAAAGTTACCATATTCTACCTTGGTAGTTGTATTTGTCATCTTGCAGCATATGGAAGAAAAGGAAAAAAGATTAACTGACAGCTTCTGCGTACCAGCAACAAAGCCACGTACTCGTTATGGCAACAAAATGAACCCTCACTGTAGATACTGTTTTATAAAAACTTGCTGGGCTGAGTTCAGATTTCTTGATCCAACGATATTCATTTTTCCTTTTGTATTTTATGCAACTTTATAGAGTGAGGGTCTTCATGTTTGAGTTAATGTTTCACCCCTTAGTGACCATAGAAAGAGTCTGGGAGGGTCATTGAAATTCTCCAATTGCATATCATTCCCAGGGCATGGTGCAGGCAATGGGCCAAGTGGAGCTCAGAGAACCTGGTACATTCTTTGTGCTTAATCTAAACGTTCATATGAAAGTGACTTCAAGAGTATTACCTGGAAGCAGTTACATAATTCTGAATGCTGACAATAAATATGTGGGGTCAAGCCAGTTTTAACTGTGACAAAGTGTGCAGAAAAGTCCCTAAATATTATAGAAATGAGATTTTCATGCATAATTATATCTTTGTTCTGTAGTCTTGGCCAAATCCACTGTTTGAACAGACAAGACAGAGTCCATGCTAACGACCATTTTCCTACTCTGGTAGACAGGTGACATCCAGGAATGGGAGGAATGTTTTCTGAGTGTTGCTGTGCTCCAAAGTGTCTCTCAATGAAAAAGATCTGCTCATGTGTTCTACATCTCAGTACATTCATATAGTCTTATGTGCTGGAGCCAAGAGGCTTATTTTATTCTACTCAGAATCCTTTTCTCCCAGTTTTCTGGTTAACAAGAATCTGGATGAATAGCTAGGGAGATCGAGGACTGTACTAAGATTCCATGTGCCATTTCCTAACATCACAATGACAGCCACACAGGTCCTGTGAGCCTCTGTGTTTGTGTGATGGTGACAGTGATCTCTACTTGATACTCCTCACAAGGCTTCAATGCCAAGACAATGAAATTGCAAATGCCAGGTCATTTACTAAATATATACATGATGTAAACATGAATCCCATATACAGTAAGTCAAATTCTACCTGATATGGTTAGAGTGCCTTGCTTTCCACAGGCTCATGTGTATGATTGTTTGATGCTTAGTTGGTGGAGGTGTTCGGAAAGGGAACAGGCCCTATAGAGGGAGAGCCTTGTTGAAGGGTGCATGTCATTGACAATGGGACATAATTGGAAGTTTGGTAACCTGGCCTTGCTTTCTCTTACTCTCTGGATAGCTCTGCTTCCTGATGGCTGCTGTGTTATGATCAGGCTGGACACATGGTTTGAGACTGGCTGCCATGTGAACAACTATTCATACGTCAACCAAGTAAACACTATCCCCTGTGGCATTACAAGCCAGTTACACAATTTTTCTTCTCTTTTGAGTTGCCTCGTCCGAGTATTGTCTCCCAGCAACAGAAGAGTGATAGCAGTACTCTCCAACTTTTAAGTCCTGTTTTTCAACCCTTTACCCATGACTCCAAATCAGGAGAGGGCCCCTCTTAGAGTATCTACTACAGTGCACATTTGGCAGTGATTTACTTAGATTAAAGGTACTTTACCATTATAATTTTGTCTTCCCTAAATTGCACCTAAGCTGATTATAGGTAGAGACGTGTCATATCTTTTATACTTGAATTCTTTTCCAGGTCAAAGTAAAGTTTAGCCCCTCATATGCTCTTGATAAGTAGGTTGCTGATGGGCTTTACAATTTCAACTTATTTTGAAGTCAACATTTTACCCAGCTTGAAAGATCCAGTATACCTTTGTAGGCTAATTATCCATCAGTTTCACAGCAGTCTGTTTCTCACAGAAGACTCTCTGGATACCATGGCCCTCGTGACGGTGGTCTTTTTTCCACATCCTAATTTTTTTCATGAAACTTCTTCTCGTTGGTTCCAGTTAGGCTTGTTTCAGATGCTAACTTGATACTTTGGATGTGTGCTTCTAGGCACACCTAGAGGAACTTGTCAGTTAACATACTCTCAGACGAAACTTGTAAGAAATTGTCTTTCTTGCTTTAATTGACGTAGGAAGACCTGGCCACTATGAGTGGTGCCATGCCACTGGCCAATGGAAAAGATGGAGAGACGTAATTAGTATTTTGGTAAAGCTAGCAAGCTAGAAAGCAAATATGGAGCCTTTGGTTCTGAATAGTATGTGACACCCGTTTCTTCTCCTCCTGATTCTAATATGACTCATTTTTTCATGACAGACCACAACCTGGAATTGTGTGATCAATAAAAATCCAGTTCCTCTAAATTGTTCAGGTCAGATATTTATTATGGCAAAGCAGGTATGAAACAAAGACACTTTCCATTTGAAGACTTGTCTTCTTCTCTAAAGGTTCGGAGGAAATTTTAACAGCTTTTCCTGACACCCTTTGGGCAGAATCAGTTGCCACCAGTGCATCCTCAGTATGTGCACTGATGCCACTAGTATCACAATATATTCATTTATTTCCTATTAAACACCCCTCCACTAAGACCTCACACTTATGAAGATAATAATCATATGGCATTTTTGCAACAAAACATATAAGATGCATCCCAAAGCAAAGACTTGATTATATCATAAAGATGTTAGACTCAATTTTCTGTTCTGGATTCCAAAGCTATAGTGAACATTTCTCACAACTGTGCTAGCATTTGGATGTCGACATCTTATTCTTTCTGACGGCTAAGCGCCTGTCACTCTCCTCGACGTAGGCTAACATCTGGCTCATCTTTAGGCTGATTTAGCAGACTGCTTGCTAACCAGATGTATGGCAAGCAGCTGTCAGGCTGACGGCTCCTTGTCACTTCCAAGCCTGTCAGTTCAGGTGCTTTCAGGATCACAATTACTGAGTCAGATCCTGCCGCAGACTCGCAGGGCATATCACAGTTGTTAGAGTCAGGATACACCTGAGAAGTGCCAAACATCTTTGCTGCGATTTTTATACCGACTTGGCATTCCCAGAGCTGATGGCGAAGCTGAACCCAAGGTCTCAGGAGTCAGAAGCACTTGCCCCTGATGTTACCCTTTTGACTTTCATCAAGGCACTGAATCCACTGAAGTAGGGTTTTCCCTGTCTCAAATGACGTACAAAAGAATGGTCGTGAGGACCATGAAACGAGATTTGTAAAGCATAGACTAAAACACTCAGCAGATAATAATAGCACCTTAGAAAATGACATATATTATTAAGGCAATGATTCGCCTTAGCAAACCTTCTTCAATGACTACAGTGTTCTAGGCTCGTGCTTAGAAGTCTTACAGAGGAATGACTACAGAAACGAATGAAGGGAAATTTTTGTGCTCAAAAGATTTCAGTTGTGTTGAAAGCCTTCTACAGGAATTTATAATGAGTTGATTCAAAAGCAAGGCAGGGGTTATGCAGTGGATGAAAGAACGTGGAAGGCAGAGGAACAAGTTACCAATGGACATTTCTCCAGATAGAGACATGATTCAAGACCAGAAAATTTCACACAACTGAGTCATTGACATCCACACATAACTGAACTCCACCCAGTGAGGGTAAGGAGGGCTCCCATACTCATCCTTGATAAGGGTCATTTTCAAACACAGCCACACACTTTTCTCAGTCTCCCTAATGGAGCTTTTTCTGCTGTTACAGAGTGGGGGTCCCCCGATTTCACCTTCGAATGTTTTTATGAGGTGTCCCAGTCCCTTTGGTCACCTTTCATCTCACATATGCTTGTCCCTGTACAAAAGAATCTCATTCTGCACATTCTGACTTTTAAATCATTGCATAGAACCTTCTGGAACTCATGGTGACCTTTCATCAGTCAAACCTTCCAAACCTTCATGCATGGTGCTGGGATGAAGGCTACAATCGCTATCTTCAAACATTCTCCTCCCCACTGACAGATTGTTGATATACTGTTGTCCAGTTCTGACCAAAGTTTGCTTCAACCTACTTACGAGAATGTGTTGAACACATCTCATTTGGCTACATGTTTGATAATATTCTATTAGGAACTTGGATGCTCTGCTGTGCAATTTGCACCCTGGAAATTAACAAATGTTACAAATTACACTTGATTGCATTCTCTAGAGTGCCAGCTCTTCCACCCCTATTGACATATCAGAGCTTATGATAGCAACTCATTTTCATAGTCACCTTGACTGAATTTGGAATCACCTAGCAGATTGGTGAGAGACTCTTAGGTGTGTCTGGAAGGCAAGTCCAGAGGGGATTATCTGAATGCAGCTCAGAGTGCAGGAAGAATAAAGGGAGAAAGATCATGGAGTGTCTCAGTTCCTATTTCTCCTCTTCCTAGCCTAACATGCCCTAGGACTGTTCAACCCCTCAGGCTCTCTCTGCTGTGACTTTATTTATTATTTTTGTTTGTTTGTTTAGTGTGTGTGTGTGTGTGTGTGTGTGTGTGAGAGAGAGAGCACTGTGTATTGTATGGAGGTCCAAGGGTGACTTCAGGAATCATCCTGCATTGCTTCTACCTCCTTCTTACTTTGGTGTCCCAATTTCCTAGGCTCTGCCCACCAAGACCGGAAAAATGCCTAGCATTTTTTATGTGGGAGCTGGGATCCGAACTCAGGACCTTCTGCTTGTGAGGCAGAATATTAACTCCTGTGCCAACTATCCATCCCTCTGCTGTGACTTCTGAGACTTCTGAAACTGTAGGGCAAAGGAAACAATTTCTCTCTTTAATTTAGTCTCAAGTATTTTGTCATGTCAAATAAGGAATGCACTGCATGCTTTCTCAAAAGTGCCTTGTTCTACAAAAATTTCTTCTGCTTTAAAACAGTTCCTCCTGAAGGGAGCCAGGAGGCTCATGAGATTGTAGAAGAAAACAAGAATCAGGAATCCAGGAAACTTGTAAGCTGAAACTTACAAGATTCACAAGGTCCCTATGTTTATACAAATAATAAACATTGGGTTGGAGAGTAGCTTTACTGACCAGCTGAGCTCCCTGCAGGACACACTCCAGTAGATGAGGCTGCAGTCAAGTCATTTAGAAAGATGCAAGACACAGTTTTGAGTGTTGTCACTTACAGTGGGGTGAGGGTTTTGGCTCTAAGTCACATGTGCTCCTGTAAGTAATCCAATAAATTTGTTGATTCACCACATTGGACTTTGGTGGAATCTCCACATGGTTTGTTATTGGTTCCCTGTATGTATATTTGTTTACATCTCCCTAGTAAATGACACATCACATACCCACTGTGCATCATATAACTCTGCATTCCTGATTCATTATTGTCTCTAATATTACTTGGGTATTGGAATATTTTTATGTAGCTTATTGGTAATCTTCCTAACAGTTCTAAGAATTGATTAAATGATTAAGGCTATTTCTATTAATCTTTTCTTCAAATGATTTTTATCTTTCACTATACTGTAGACTCTTCCCAACTTTCCATGGACCTTGGTTCCTAAACTACCTCCACCCTTCTCATCATCAAATCTTCAGTTTCTAGCTCAGGTCCCTCAACATTCTCAAGGTACTTGCAGCTCATAGGATTTGTATCTCGTCACCTAAGCAAACTTCTCTTTCTTCCCATCTCTCTCTTTATCCTATTTTCATTCTTTATGTAGCATAAATTCATTCTCAGCATGTTAATCACTTTTTTGCATACAAGCTTACCATCCTGATCTCTCTCCTTATTTGTTGAGTTCACTGGCAATACTTCTTTTTAATTCAACTCTAGATTTAAGCCATACTTGTATCCAGCAGCTGATCCTAAGTAGTGGGAAAATTGCACAAAAGTTATTAATCTCCACTGAGCTTATGATTACAGGCTTCAGGTTTGTCCTGATGATTGCTACCCATCCACATTTATATTTCACTCACTTTTCCAATGGTTTAGAAATTCTTCATGAATCATAACTTTTTTTCTCTACATATTAATTTTTCCTTATAAAATCTTTCATGCTCTCAACAAGTTATATAAACAAAATCGCATGACCCAGGTTTCAGCTAAAGCTCAGTGCTTTATTCCTTTATGCTTAAAGTTCTCAAATAAATTATACACATATTTTTCCAGCATCTTCATCATATTTAAGCTGTTCCAAATGGACTTCTCCACTCTCCATGTCATCTACATGGTTTCAATAAAACCACCCAGGTCATACTTGTTACCAAATCTCTTTGCCAAGCTTGTTTTCCATGAAATACCAGCTGCATTTGAAACAGCGAATCACAACCTCCTTTATAACGATCTTGTGTATTATCAGATTTCTTCTTGCTTTTTGCTTCTGTTTTTGTTATTTTTACTGCTATTCAGTCTTCTTAACTACCAAAGACCTTGGTCTCTTTTGCCTAGGTACCCTCTCACCCTTGGTGTTCCCCATTGGCGACATATCCTTAAAGATCATTGACATGGCAACATTACTGATGCTCAAATTCATAGTTTCTGTCTAGAAACCTCCAAAAGTGACTGTTAAATTAATGCCTGCAGCTGTTTGATGGTTATTCAAAGTTAGCATATTCTGAAGTGGACTCCTGTACTTGGCAAAGCTCCTCTGGATTAGATCAAATGCTGTCTTATTCTGTTCTTATATTTCAATCACTTTACTTCCCATTCATCATGAATGCTGCTGAATTTACCTTCAAAATATGCCTAGCACCTGATTACTTATCTTATTCCCACTAAATTCACTCTCACTTCTCAACAGGAATATTCCGATAGCCTCTGGCTGCACTTCCTGTTCTACTCTTGCCCTATGTAGCTTATTTTAAAATTGCTTTCCAGAATAATCTTTCTAAATCATAAGTCAGATCCCAAGCCCACTCCTCAGTGTCACCCCATTATTAGCAGAAAAGAGAAACTTCTTGTCTTTGACCTACAGGTCATTTTCTTCTCTCCTACCATACTCTCCCTCTGGCTTCATGTCTGCTGTGATCCCTTGACTCTTTGGAGCTGTTTCAACACTGTTGGAATTGCATAAATAAAATAATATGAATTATGAACTTATGGTGATAAGCTCAAGGTCTTTGAGGAGGCCGTTTCCTGGTAGCATTTGCTGGTGGAATATGTCCTTATAAAGTCTGCAATGGTACTTCTTCATCTTCCAAATGTTAATTCACAGTGGAATTATGACCAGTGATATTGCTGATAGCTACTCTGTCACCCTTCTCCATCCCCATATGTCTCAGATAACTGTGTTGGCCATACTTTACTACCCATCTCTTTAACACAGCACTTAGAATATGCTACTACAATATATATAACTGTGTTGTCTTTTATGCTTATTATTTGTATTCTCTTATTACAGCAGGGTCTTCTGTATGTGTGTGTGTGTGTGTGTGTGTGTGTGTGTGTGTGTGTGTGTGTTCTGTACAGTTTATATGTTCCAAATATATCTATGCCATATAGTATACCCTCAAAAACTATTTTCTGGTGCTGTGAAAGTATTGGTCATAGCAAGCATGAGCACTGGTATTTGGAGTCCCAAAATGTGTGTATGTGTGAACATCCTGTCTATTAATAACAGCCTTCCAAGGTGGAGACAGGGGATACATAAAACAAGCTGGCTAACAAGATGAACCTCATCAATGAGCTCTGGGTAGACTGAGAGATCCTGCCTCAAAAAAGTGGTAAAGCAATTGAGGAAGATTCCTGCCAACAATTATATATATATACACACATACACATACACATACACACACCTTCACACAGACTTGCACACAAGGGAACTTTCATGCACATACTTACATGTGAAAAATCAAAGGAATGTATGTATCTTATGAGTGACTAAACGAAAAAACTGTACAAGGGGTAACTATGGGAAACTACCTTTTTCCCTTAATTTCAATATGTGTTGCCCTTCAGCTATTTTATTACTTAGACCTTTTTCTGTCAGATCTCTATATCACATATTAGAAACTAAATCTTAGATTTTTTGTAATTTTTTGTCTATTTAAATTGCTGTCATCAAATATCCATTTAAGAAAGGATTGTAGGTGGTAGGGCAGTATGATGGCTGAGCAGATAAAAGTGCCTACGCACATGCTTGGAGACCCGAGTTTGATTGCTGGAGCCCAGATGGTAGAAAAAGAGAACGAACTTCAAAAAATTTGTCCTCTGACCTCTACACACCTGCTTAGCATATTAATGGTTTGATTTTTCTTTCTCTCCTTCTTTCCTTATCTCTCTCCCTTCCATATATAAATACATAAAATATTAAAAAGGAAATGACTTTTGAAATAGAAAAAGACTATTCTAAAAAGTGCCATATGCATGGCACTAGTACTGTGTGTGAGGTACTAGCAACTTTCCATGATGGGCCTAAGAAACTAAACTTCATCCAAAAATCAATCTGTTTAGTGGCATATTTGCCATCATATTTATTTTTTAATTATTTTTAAATTTTCATTTAAGAGTGAATAAAATCATTTCAGTTAGCACTTTTAGGATACAACAAAAGTTAGAGCTAGGCAACTACATATGAGGTGAGTGCATAGGTGGGAGAATGAAGACATGCAGCTTAAATACACAAGCAGTTACTTGTGAAACTGTAGGAATTACTTTGATAGATAAATAAAATATTAGAAAGGACTTTTATGGAGGTTGTTTTGGCTATGATTTTGAGTGAGCAAAACTCTAAAGGAGAAGTATTTCTCCTAGTCTTACTATACTTGCCAGATTATTAAATGGTGATACCATGGTGTGAAAAATGTGGAAAATTTGACCCATATTTATGACAGAAGGCAGAGAACAAAGTGTGTGCATGCTGCACAAGTATGTGTCACCCTGATCCATCCCACATGGCATAGGGGTGACGGATGAGGCAGATGGATGAGAGTCAGACATGTCATGTGTTATTACAATCTAATCAGTGTTTTGGTCTACATCTCCAGTAAATTTCTTTCTGCTCTCTGTAATATGTGTCAGGAAAATTGAATTCCACAGTGCTTTTGTAATGCATATTTAGTCCAGACCCCACCAATCCAGGCATGTCGGCCTTGACATGACTGAGTCACTGAGTCCAGGTGTTTCACTTGAGGTGAAACTGGACTACCCCTCAGTGTTCAGTCCATCAGATTTATTTGAGCGCATCTTAACCAGCACCACCAGGTGAACACTTGAGCGTAGTGTCCTTACACCCATTGACCCTTATGGAGTTATTGATGCTTTTGACTCAAAGCTCATTGCAGTCTCTTTTCTATCTCATCCACATGTTCTCTCCATATTTACACCAACCCTCAGATCTTTGCATTATGAAGCCAAGGCTCCTGAAGATAAGAGCGTACTAATGTAGCACAGTCTCCTAAAACACCAAAGAAGCAGAGATAGCCTTTGTTACAAACCACAACAAGTATAGCCTGAGAAATACTGCAAAAGTCCTTGCACACGTCTAAGAAGCACAACGAGAGGAAACTGCAACAAAGTTTATTGTTATTTTGGACATTTAGTTTTGCCACATCATAGCATGTGCATACACTTTGTGAGCCGCCATCTCACAAAAGAAGCATTTGACCATCCACATGCTACATATATGTGTGTGCATGTACGTGTGTGTGTGTGTGCATGTGTGTGTGTGCTGATATGAGAAACAAATGCAGACATGAGGTGTAAAACAGGTCATAAGTCATTTGTTAAAATAATGTAAGAAACAGAAATTGAAATATATGTAATATGTAAATATATGATTATACATTTATAAGCTTTATTATTTTCTTTTTAAGCATAAAATATTAAATAATTTTGACCTCTTTAACTTGATAGGAAGGACTCCACGGTGAAGAAAACAGTAAATTGGCCACTAGACTAACTGATTTAGAATCTTTGTCCTAATACTTCATGAGTCTGAGCATATGCAAATAGTTTAAATCTTTTGTCTTAGTGTCCTTGTAAAGTAAAGATTATGTAGCCCATATATATTATATCTATATGCACACAAAACATTCACATAACACAAACACACACACTCACACACACGCACATTTGACTGTTGGCTGATGTGAGTTTAACTGATACACTGCACATAAATGCCCACAATATATGCCAAGTGCTCAGTAAGTGTCACTAATCTTCCTTCTTTGGGATAGCAGAAGGCAGCTTAAGCACTATCCTCAGTAAAATAACAAAACTTCATAATTGTTGATTCTGTATCCTTAGGCCTGCCAAGTGGATTGCAATAGCTTGGTATCTTATCATCCCTAGCAACTTGGGATGCCAGAATAATAGCAAATACCAAGCACTTACTTGGTACCAGATAAAGATGTTAAAGGTATTAACTCAATTTTTCAGTTCACCATGAAGTAGATTGTATCATGATATTCACTTTGCAAATGGGAAAAAAATACAAAGATGCCACAGAATATTCTTAAGCCCATGTAGCTAAAGAAGTAATGTAGCCATAGAGTGAATCGAGACAGTTAATTCCAGAACCTATGTTCTCAAAATCTGCACCAACCTGCCCCCCTTTCAACTGTCCTTAGCAAGTACAATTGTCTGAAGTGCAGTAAAGGCAGAGCAACAGGAAGACTCAACCTGTCCTGGGTGCTGGCTTCTGGAAGTCTTCCTGCTCTGCTGTTCTGTGCAAGTGTGATGAGGCAGACGCACCATGGAAACACAGAAAATGAACAGTCTGGGTGGGATGGGAGCAGAAGTTTCTCTTCTGTGACTTCTTCTGACTGTCCTTTCAGTTTCTTTTGCCTAAGGGCTTCCGTGCCTTTCAGATGAAGCCCACTCTACTCAGGAAATCAGTGCAGGGTTTGCCTGAAGCTGTCTTTGCGAGCTCTCATTCAGAGAACCCCATATCCCCTTTCTGCACTAAGACAATCTTACCACCATAAGCACAGTGGGCTTAGGAAAACACCATAACCATTTCCAATGGTCACATTTTGCGCTGAAAAATCCATGCACAAGGCACCTGGAAAGATGGTGAACTCTGGCTTACCTCACAATGCTCATCTACTCTGAACAATTTCATTGCTCCTCCTGGAAGAATTAATTCTCCATTTTCTTACACAAGCAGGTCTTTCTTTCAACAATTGCATGGATCATTTTAATTAATTGCTTTAATGACCATCTCTTCCAGTCAGATGTGAGCTTTTCCAGGAAAAGCACCATATCTCATTCATCTAAATACATGGGCTGCTTGGTGATTTGCTCAATGCAGGATCATTTCTCAATCAATGTTTATAAAATTAAAGAGGATTAATCATATCATAAGCACATCTGGGGGAAATAGCACATCATTCACAACTTCTAGAAGAGCAAACACTAAAGATGTTGAAGAGAGTACAAAAGAACAAAAATAAGTACCCAAAGATAAATGGAAGTGTTGGGATTACAATGGATTACTCTTCAGTTTGAATTACATCAGGAACAGTGTTGGCAATATAATGTGCAGAGTTATATGGAACATTATAACTCATAGCTCCACTCATTTAATGCCGGAAAGAACTTTGGCTAAAAATATACTTTCAATTTTTTCTTGGATATTAGGCATAGCAACACCTACCCCAGAGCTGGGATATCAGTAATAGATGTGATAGATAGGATAACTAGGTTATACATTACTATGGATCATGACTCCGACTGAGAAATCTAGTCAACAATTTAAAACACTGACTAACCTCAAAATAATAAGGAAGTAGGCATTAGACTAAAAGTTTCACTGTGCAACATGTAATTATAGACAACCGCATCTTTTTCCAGATGGGAAAGATTTTTTTCCTCTGTAGGTTCTGAGATCAATTTGGAGTAAAACACCAGGGGTGGTGGGGGGTAGTGATGGTGGTGGTGGTGGTGGTGTATGTTGTGGGGAATATGCAATTTGTTTCTATTTATATCAGTAGGTAACAGCAACAGGCAGAGATTGTGGGTAGAAGAATGAATCAAAAATGGCAATTGACTTTAGGTGATGGTACACGTACAACCTTAGTATTAGTGAAGTAGAGGAGGGGAGACTGAGGCAAAACTTAAAAAATTCTGAGGCAACCTAAACTACAGATGAGTTCCAAGAGAGCCTGGGCTACATGGGGAGAGCCTGTCTCCACCCAAGGATCAAATAAAATAATTCATTTGAATGTATAAAATAATTATTTTGAATCTAGAGAGGGGAGATTTGCACTCCAGGAACATAAAAAACAGCAGTTTGACAAATCCCATCATGCTCACCAGAGACTTTCAACTTTCCCATCCACGTTTCCTATCATATCCAGCCCTCACTTGATGATATCATCAATTGAACTGACAACCATGCACGGTGCACTGGCTATATTTGCTCTAGAGATAAAGAAGTGCACACTCAGTCTGAGCTCTGAGCTTGCTCCGTTTTTGTGAAGGAAGCAGATGTAAAGTTGGTTGGCACCATGGTAACACAGGAAAGAGAAGTAGAGATGTATATAGTAACGTGGATCTTAGTACTTTACGAGGGAAACTCACCTGCTGCATTGAGAATGCCAGCCCCATGATTGACAGTGGACAGTTCCTTGTTTGTACTGAGGCTCTCTCAAGTCCTTGGCACTTCAAGGGTGGCATGAGTGAAAGTGGTTGAATTCGCTGGGCCAGAAAAACTGATGGAAGGTTGATGAGACTTCAGGCTGCTTTCATCCCACCAAAGTCTCTCAGCCCACTTAGCATTATTCTGAGCTCTCCAACTGGCCATGTAAGTGTGGAAGTAAAAGCTAATTAGCATGCAATAACGTTCCTCTTGGTTCTTTTCAAGTCTGAACTGAATGCTCAGGAGGGCACCTGTTTTGAAGCAGCTAATAAGACAGCCATAGTAGCAGCACTGCCTTCAACAGCACATGACACAGTAGTGTTTCTCTGTATTAATCAGAATTTTTTTTTCTAAAAAAGCATCAAGTGGACCTATGGGTTTTTCAGGGAGAAATAGATCTAATATACCAGTGAAATAGAAAACATCGCTAGCATTGTAGAGAAATTCCTGTCACTCACTTATCAGGATTTTATTATGGGTCCACTAACATCAGTGGCATCTGTCCCATATGCCAGACACTTCAGTAAACACTGACGATAAAGGCAAGAAAAGAGTTCCTGTCTCCTAGGAAAACCTGTAGTTTAGGGGTAGAGATAGAGATTAGTTGGGAGGATGTTTTTCTGGCATGCACAAAACTCTTGTTTTGAGCCCCAGTGCAGAATAGATGGAGTCTAGTTACACAGTCTTGTAATCCCAGCACTTGTAAGATAGAGGCAGAGGGATCAGAGTTCAAGGTCATCCTCAGCTCCAGAGAGTTTGAAGCCAGTCTGAGCTACATGAGTTATCATCTCAACTACACACACACACACACACACACACACACACACATACATAAAAGTATTCAACAAGCCCCATCAATAGCATGAAATCTGTAAGCTGCAATATAGATCACCATGGCAACAGGTGACCACCAGTGTAATAGTGGCATGCATACCAAGGAGACAACCAACAGCTTTACAATGATTGAACTCAAGACCCCACTTGTCAGAATGGTACCCATCCCTGTTACTGTAAACTAGAACAAGAACATAAAAAAGCGAAGGAAATAGATAAATAGGGAAGACAGCCAATACCATATAGGTAGATAAACAGTACATCAAAGTACTCCGTAGGCAGCTGTTATTATACTCAGAATGGGAACTCAAAGTAGAAACCTTTGGGTCTAAAGCTTGGATGAGTGATGGGAAATGCACATCAGTGGAGTGGCCTGAAGAGAGGTAACATGTTACATTATGGAGGCCTGAATTCCCATAGGAATAGACAAGCCAGAGTGAACCCTGTGGTCCATTGAGGTAAGTGGACAGAAAGCTGGGAGGGAGTGGGAGGAAATAATGAAGAGAAGAGATGAGAGGGAGCAGGAAGGGAGGAAAGCTGGGATGAATACTCAATATGATTGTAAAAGTAAAAAAAAAGTACATAAAAGTAATTTAGTGAGGCTAGGAAGATGGTTCTGGTTATAGCGTTTGCCTCTCACACAAAGGGACCTGAGTTCAGATCCCCAGTTCCAATGTAAAAAATGCCAGGCAGATGTGACAGCTCACCTGTAATTCTAGTCCTATACAGCAAATCTGGTAAACCCTGGAGCAAATTGTTTACCCAGACGAGATCTAATGACCTGCTCTGGGCTTAGAGATTTCAGGCTCAAAACTGTGAGGTGGAAGAGTGATTGAGTATGATCACTCATATCACCCTTGCATCTCCATAATGCCTTTATGTACACATACCCACAATTACATGTGTCTACTGACATGTAAAAACATACATACACCCATCATACATAGGTGAAATGAAAGATTTTTTAAAAAGTTATTAGAGTCTTCATGACGAGGTGAGCTCAGATCCCAGAGGAAAGGGAAAGGAGTATTTGGAAGCAAGGTTCAGCTCAACAAACACTGGTTATGTGTGTAGGAATTGATGAGGTAAAGAAGGATGAAATGAATGATTTGACCTCAGGTAGAAAAATTGCCATGGTGGAGGCATGAATCATGGGTTCAGTGTGATGGGAACACTTGGGGTCTTTTCCTGTTGAGACAGTGTCCACCACAAACTAGGATGTGACTGAAAGGGAGTTGAGGAGAGACCAGCATGGCCTCCATCACCATTTCATGTTGGGTTCCATTTAGACCCATCCACCATGAGAAACATTTTCTTTAACCAAGTAAGAAATAAAGTTCAGGAATAAGATGGTACTTAACTTTTCATTTTATAGAGAAGCCAGAATTCTAACCCAGTTATGTGTGACTCATAGTATCTGATTTCATGAATATGCAGTCAAGACCGACAGAATTCATTGAAGACATTTTCAAGATTAGGAGGATTCCATGCTGGGGAAATCCGAAACATTGAAGAAGTATCCTATGTTTGTTTAGGCTGAAACACTTGCTTATCCAAGCAACTATATGGAAAATATTCAGAGTCATATGGACTCAGCATGGAAACTTCCTGATCTTTGATATGTCTTTGTTGAGTTTGTGGGTTTTGACCACATAATCATGAAATCAGATGTTATAAAGACTCCCAGAATTCACATTTTAGTATTGCCTCTGTTATGAATGGAGAGTCATTTGGAATAGGAAAGAAACAGAAGGAATGAAATCGAGCATATGTTCACTCATTGTGACAACAGTAAATATACCCCACCATGTGGATGCAAAGCCAGCTGTGGTGAAATTCTCCACTCATCTCACCCCTGTCTTCTGATCCCTGCATTCCATCTCCTGCTTTCAGTACCAGCATCATACACCTTGCATTCTATTCCACATGTCTTCTGCCTACTGACTTGTATCATCCAGATGTCAAAGATGGAGAAAAACAGACATATTCTCAGCTGATGTACAGTACATACAAACACCCTCCAGATTTCTCTCTTCTTTTGGTTTCTGATAGTCTGTATGGGTCATAATAAGATTTACTGGACCAACTTTCCAAACTCCAGAATCCTGAGTTCTAGGATTTACATAGGAAATATTCAATCATTGACATTGTAAAATTTCAATATTTTTTATCAGTTAGAGAAGGTTGGCCATTCAAAGCTGACATTTTGAGAACTTGAGTAGAGATTAAGAGAGGAGGGATAGAGGTGAAATTTTCTATCCATATTCATTTCAATTGAGAAATTTTTATGTTTCAACATTTATGAAATTCTGTTTTATTCTAAAATGTCTTAGCATGCTTTCTGCCAAAATATTTTCAATAGGTTCTTAAAATTGATGAAACCTATTGAGTTAATATTATTTTGTATGTTTCATCTTTAACTTGACTAAAAGCTTTCATTCGTTTCCTGAGTGCTGTCTTTATACCAGGCTCTGCACCTAGCATTGTGGGTACTAAGATGGACTAGACAGAGTTACTACATGTTATTGAGAGGCAAGAAAATAACATCCTTTAGAATGTGTCTGCTTCAATGCTTCCAAAGTGTACTGTGAAGATTATTTTTTTCTATGAGATTTAAATATATATATTTTCATAAAAACAAAAATGAAGCATCAAAGTTTACATTTCAGAAATTGAGCTGAAATAAAACATTTGTGATGGTTAAGATTGACTGCCAACTTGGTGGGATCTAAGCATCTAACCGGTCGGCCTCTGGCATGCCGGTGAGAGAGATTCTAAGATGGAGTTAGTTGAGGTGGAAAGAGCCACTTCAAACTGGAGTGATGCGATTCTACAGGCTGGGATCTCAGACTAAAGAGAGAGCAGAAAGTGTGCTGAGCCCAGAACTCTTCACTCTGCTTCCTGACTGTGGATGCGATCGACCGTCCTGCATTCCTACTGCTGTGCATTTCCTGTCATGATGGGCTCCACTCTCATTGGACTTCACTCTCAAACTGTGAGTACAAAGAAGCCTTGCCTTCCTTCAGTTGCTTTTGTTATATTTTTAATAGCAGCAAGAAGAATAACTAATGCAACATGTTTCATTATCATAGAATTTTTCAAAATAATCAGAGCACATATGAACATTATTTACTTCATATAAAGCAGGTGCTTTTTAAAAAAACAGCATTTTTACAGAATGGTTTATGTTTGAAATTCATTTAAAGGATAAAATTTCCCTAATAAATTTTCCAGAGAATGTTAATACAAACAACCTCCTGATTTACTTGGCTGCTAATCATCTGAAAACTTACAAAATCTACAAAATAAAGTCCACTCATCTCCCTATTAACATTACTAAAGTGACATATTAATAAAGGCTTTATGGAAAGGCAAGCTTTTCTTTGATACAGCAGCTATCAATGTGCTTGGATTTATTTTCTTGCTTCCCCGCCTTGTGTTACATTCTTATCTCTCTGGATGTCATTTCTTTCTTTCCCTGTCATTACAGTCTTTAAGAACTTTGTGATCCTCAGAGAAATTTTGTTTTCCCAGGAATTCTATAATTACTCCTTCCCTGGTGACCTTCCCAAAGGATCAATCATCTTTTACTTTCTGATTGATATTCTTCTATCTCCTATTGGCTTTCATTTTCTGTCTATCTCTTCCACGTAAGGTTTCTGAGGGTAGGATTTTTACGTTTTTATTCCTATATTCTGTACTAAAATGTTACTAGATTGCTGAGTGAATCAATAAGTGAATTAAGGATTGAATCACAAAAGTGAATTGAATCTCAAAATGTAGTCCCTGTGTGAATTTTTGTCTTATTCCCTGTGGCACTTATATGCTGTCATCTATCATTCCTTAAGGTTTCTTTTTTTTACATTCTTGCCCACACAGAGTTGTCCTGCTTACTTTTTGTTCCCCTCTATTTTCATCACAGCATCTCTACTGTGCAATAATTTATTAGCATGTCAACAACATACACAATCAGCCACCTTATAGGTCCTGTCTAAGTCTGAGCTAACAGTACCCAATGGCATTCCTCCCTTATGTCGCATGGCTTCTGAAGGAAGTACCAATGCCATCTGCAGGGATTCCTGCATCCTTGTTCTCTCATCTATTCTATAAACCTTCAGCAGGACTGTTCAGAAGAACTGCACCTTTGAGCCTGAAAGCTTGCTTCCAACTCTCCCTCTAGCCTTGGCTCCTCAGCCGTAGACCCTGGTTCTCAGAGAAGCTCATCCAGTCACCAGGTGACAATGACTTCTCATTTGTGTCTGTAGCCACTGTCACTTCTGCAAGTTCCATTCGTATCTGACTGTCATCTTGATATTTGCACTAAGTTGCAGATGCAGTAGATACTGAACCAATAGCAAAGACCACCAATGTGAGAATGGTTCCCCAGCTTAAGTGAAAGCTAAAAATTGAAAGATGCCTGGTATCAGATGATTTAAAATAATATTTCTGGGAGCAGGATTCAGGATCAGATATAGGACAAGGCTGTGGCATGTTGCATACTTGTACTACTCAACTTTAGTTGATCATGCCATTTGCAAATGAGGACCAAGAGTTTCTCACAAAGGTGGCAGTATTTTTATGTGCACGATATATATGTGCATGTGTGAAGAAATTTTGCTTTATAATTTGTGGGCATGATGTGTGCAATGTGTGAAAATGGTGTGTGTGTGTGTGTGTGTGTGCACATGTGCGCATGAGTACGTACATTACTGTGGGTATCAATGTGTGGTAGTCAGAGGTCAGCTTTAGGACTCAGTTGCTCCTTTCATATTGTTTGAGAAACAGTTTCTTTGTATTACACCAGGCTAGTTGGTCCATGAGCCTCTAGGGATTTACCTGTCATCATCTGCCATCTTCTCTTATGAGCACTGACATTATATTATACATCCACCTTTTGTAAATTCTGGGGGTTTATACTCAAACTTGTCTGAGAAATACTTTTGCTCATTGAGCCAACTCACAGGCCACATTTTTTCTTTGATTAAAACAAGAGAAAGAATTCAAAAGAAAAGATTATGTGCAGATCTGTGAGACATGAATAGAATAAGGTGACTCTCGGGCTTGCAGGATGAATTAGCATAAATATAATCAGCGTTCATGAGTTTTTGAGACTGGTCTGACAACAGAGAAGGCTTCACCATAGTAAACATAGAGTCTGTTAGATTCCTGATTTAAATTTAGCTAACATTTATTGAGAGTTAATACACACCATTCAATATGTCAAGCTCTTGTATTAATATGTGAAATTGCCCATGAAAGTAATATATGCACCAGCTAAAAAATAAACTTCCCATGGCAAGTAGTGACACAGTCTTGTTCCTCACGTGACTTGTGTCACCCAAGAAGATCACACTACACTTCCTTCTTATCTGTAATCACATGTATGCCGATCAATAATTTCTGGAGTGAATTATTTTCTTCTGACTTTAGAAATAGACACATTCTTGGTGCATGTATTCCAAACTGCCCTCTTTGCTCCCATCCTTCCAGGTATTTTAACCCAGGTATCATTAGTTTCCTGTTTAGCAATGAAGCCTGGCAGTGTAAAGTATGCTTAATCCAGTCTAATTACATTTTTATTTTTAACAAACACTGTTTTTTGCTTCATTTTGGTTTTAAAATTAACTGCTTGCTTTTTGTCTTCTAGGTACTTCATTCCGTGTCAGTTTTGAACTTCTCCCCAAGTAGCCTCATTTTCTTATAAACACATCAAGATCCTCTTAGTCTTGGTTTTGAGACGCTGGCTGTAAAACTGTTTTCCACAAACTCCTTCTGTTTTTAGTGGACAGCTGCTGCGTTGTAACTGCTGTTTACTGTCTGCCAGCATCACACTTTCTTTCCCCTCTCTCTTCCCACTTTGTTTTTGAGTGGGTCATGCAATTCCACAATCTCATCTCTCCTTTTCTTGTTTTGTAGAATTCATCTTCAAGGATTTCTAGGAAAGAATTTCAAGAACCGTTGTGCTATACCATGCACCATGCATAAAAATGTTCTTTTTCCTGAAACTTTACTTGATCAGTCTGATCATGAATGAATTCTAATTTAGTAACAATTTTCTTCCATCTTGTGAGGAAGTCTCTCTCTTTCTCTCTCTCTCTCTCTCTCTCTCTCTCCCTCTCTCTCTTTCTCATTTCTAGTATTACCACTGGTTAAAACCTCAATAGCTCATTTGGATTCCTGTTTATGTTACCTAGTTTTTAATACCACTATAAAGCATTTTGGAATTTTCTTTTTCTCATTGTTACAAGTATTATAATCTTGTGGTTTGACACTAGTCAATTTCATACACAGGCTGATCTGTGGACATGTAGTTCTAATTTGAGGAAGTATATCTTTGATTTGGGTCCACTACTTTTACTCTAATAGCTAATTTCCCTTTCTGATTCTGCCTCGGCACTTGATTTGAATATGTCTTTGAGAAGTTTATCTTCTTCTTCATCATTTTATTTCACTAGCATATTTTCCTATCTTTATCTTCCACTCCTACACTGACCTGCATCATGACTTTAATATCTGTGGTCTGTGTTTGCTCCTAGTCCTTCACCATTTCCCACAGGAATTTTTGTGATGATTGAAATGTTCCATGATACATGGAAACTATTTGCTGAAAAAATGTTTTATTTTATTTAAATAACTGTGCCTAGTGGCTTCAATGCTAGTGTAGTATAACATGTCTTTAAGCCACGAAAAAATGATTCCTTGTTTTAGACTTTATTTTTCTCTGAATTGCTAGTAGATTATTTTTCTTTTGAGTCTTCTTTCATATGGGGAAATATCTCATCCATGTTTAATGTACCTATGTAATGTTCCTATGTAATGGCAAGACAATAAGCTTATGTATTGGACATTCTCTGTGAATGAGATTATTTACAACCCCTCAGGCTTCTGGTATAATCTACTCAAATTTTGGAGAGAGAACTTCCAACATAAGTATCTTTAGAAATGTCTCTTGAGGGGCTGGAAAGGTGCCTCAGGGGTTAAGCCTCTGCCTTGCAGGCGGAAGGTTCTGAGTTCAGATCCTAGACCCCACCTATAGACACTGGGCAGAAGCAGAGGCGGCCTGCGTTTCTGGTCCTGGTAGAGCGGAGTAAACAAGGAGGAGGTGGAGGCGGTCCATGGTGGTTCCCAAATTTGCCCGTAGTTCTACACACACACACACACACACACACACACACACACACACACACACACATGCGCGCGCACACACACGCAAACACGCACAACTGAATAAATAATTTAAAAAATTACTTAAAAAAAAGAAATGTCTCTTGAGCTGATGCATTTTACCTTAAGGGAAAAGAAAGCAATACAAATCCTTAGGATCTAGACAAGATGCATAGGCTGCCTTGTGGATTCTGAAGGAAGAACAGGCGGGGATTGGATTGTTCAGCTCCATTTGTTATACAAAATGTCATTGAAATGATTTTCAGCATAACAGGAATCTGTTTAATTGGCCTTTGTGTCCCCAGATATGTACAAAGTTTGTTGACTCCAACTCAAAGCAACCAAGTAAGCATCTGACTTGATGGGGAAGAAGAGGATGTTAATACCGCTCAGACAGAGGCTGGAGAAGGAAATACAAGCTCCTTCTATACACTTTTTCTTTCAAACTCAAGTTCTTGTATTGTACTAAGACAGTAAATGTTCTACGATATGACAGGGCCACAAGCATAATAAGTTAAAGTATTTTTCTGTTTTGCTAAATATCTGTGAATGTCGTCTTTCCTCAAGTAAACGCTTAGTGAACAAAAACTACAAAACAGATCATGTCCATTGTAAACTTCTTTGAGTCAACAGTAAGTACTTCTCAGCTTGTAACTGATAGGATTAGCCGTCTTCCCTCCCCATACTCAAGGCAAAGCTTCTGCCCCCTAATGGTTTGTTGGCGCTTGCAGAAGCTCACACCTACTGATCCTTATGCTAGGGGGATCTAGGTCAAAGACTGACCTAGTACTTCCTGTACTGGGAAAAAGACCCCAGTATCACATCCAGACCTTGCTCCCTCAGCCCACCTACCAACCCTGAGGTTATAAAACCCACACTTCCTTCTCTTCCAGTCCTTTCTCTCCCCTTTTTCTATTATTGACCCAGTGGTTCTGGGTTTCATCTAGTCTGTGGTATGGCATGATTTGGGGGTAAAACATTATCGCAACATGTATATAAATTTATTTTCCAATCTGGCAATAAGATTAATTAATTAATTTCTTTGGGTTCTTAAACCATTTCCCACTTGTATACAATGAAATAAAATCATTTTAACCCACATTACTACCTAATCTTCTTCCCTTTCCTTCTCCCATTGGAAACCCTATTCTCTGCAACAAGTCTCCTTCCAAATGTTGTGTCTCTTTGTGTGTGTGGTCCATGGAGTTTCACCAGGGCTGCCTGTATTAGCATGTGCCTGAGTGCTTGGATCATAGATGATATTGTCAGTAGAATATACTACTGAAGAAAGTATTTCTTCCTTCTGAAGTGGAAGTGAGGGAGGATACTTTATGAGGTCTTCCCCTTAAAAGATGGAATACTGACAGGACAAATCTTGTGCAGGAACTGTGGAAGCAAATATAGCTATAGTGACTTTATGGGTGCAGCAGTCCTGTAATGGCCAGAAGGTAATGTGTGGAAGCATCTCTCCTTCCATTACCCTTACCTTCTTACTGTTTCCTGTTCCATGGTATTCTTTTAGTCTTGGGGTCAATGGGTATGGATGTCGGTTAGTGTTTTCCATAATCACAGCATATATCCTCCCTACTGGCCCAAGGCCCACTTTCAAGAGTGTGTCCTGGTAAAAATGCTAAGGCATTTTAATCTTCCCAGTACAAGAAAGTTGAACTCCATTGTCCCACAGATTACTTGAAATTCAGTATCTCATGTTATGTAAATGAATATCACTTACCTTTCATCTTCTGATTCTACTTTTTTCCTGTCTTCTCATTTCCTGTTTTCTTTTTTTTTCTTTTTGTGGATTTATGTTTCCTTTTACTATTATTTGACTTATCTTTCCAATGAGATGAATGAATTTGTTTTCAACATACATTCTTTAGGACTTGCTCAACTCTTTGAATACTCCACTCGAGTTAGTTTCCCTACCAATTTTTGATTGCTATTACAACCTTCTTAAGTAGATAAAACCAGAAGGTTCAAATGTATGTACCAAGGGATGATGAGATAGCTCAGCAGGTCAATTTCTGTTTAGAAATCTGATGACCTGAATTCAATCCTCCAAAGCCCACACGGTGGAAGGAGAGAAATGACTTCTGAATGTTGTTCTGTTGCCGCCATTCTTGTGTCCTATCATCTACCGTTTAACTTTCTCTCTTTCTCACTGTCTCTATTTCCCTAAAATAAATAAAGTATTCATTTTTAAAAAACAAAACAATGCAAGAGCAACTTGAACAAGGCAATGTGCATCCCCGGATTCCACAGGCCCCTGAATCATGGTCTCTGTCCACTGTTGAGACAAGGGAAGTCACGCTCTAAGTACCAGGGCAAGGTTGTCTCTTTGGCTGACATGTCAATTGACAGCATGTATTTCAAAATTCCTGTAGTCCAGACGTAGTTTAATTAGCGGTACCACAACTGGACTCTGATAAGACTCCCTCTTTATTGCATATGCCTGGATGAGTCAGTGAGCCCTTCCCCCATAAGCATAAATCTGCCCCCAAATGGGTTTTTGTTGTTGTTGTTACGATGGTTTGTTTGATTCTGTTAGCTGGGCCTGTGATCTTGTTCTCCTAGCCCACTTTGCTGACAGCCTTGTGGAGGAAGTGGAAACGTGGTGAGTGACTGACATGTTTATTTATGCTCCTCATCCGCGATGACATGGTGACAAGCGGCAGGGATGTATTTTTTTCTACACAGACTTTCTACATCACTTGTCAGCTCCTTATTATGAGGTGTTGAGTTTACCGCATTTTTAGTTAGAGTTGAACACGCTTAATAATTCCACAGCACATTAACTATAATTTGTGAATTATATCCATCTCCCAAGAGCACATCGCCCTATATCTCTAGTCAATGATTTACACAACTCTGCCTATTCCAAGTTTCTGGAAATTTATTACTAGCTAGACAATCATACCCATGAGCATTTGGTTTCCTCAAGCTTCTCTGGAAACGCACTGCAATTTCTTTTACCAGTTTTGTCCCCAACCTTCTGGCCTGCTGGGATAGTTCGTGCGACTTCTCAGAATAAGACTCTCTAGCTGTCACCTCAGAATTCACATCCTGAGAGGTGGGCTGATTATCAGTACTGAACCCTGCCAATTTCACCTCGGTAATATACCTTTTATTTTTATATTGCTCAGGGATACCATGAGGTCTTTCTTTTAATATATGTGTGTGGTATATGAGTGCACATATATGGATACTTGTGCATATGCATACAGCAGCAGAGAAGAATGTTGGTGTCTTCCTCTATTACTCTCTGCCTTATTCCCTTCAGACATGGTCTATTATTGAACCTGATGGTTGATGTTAAGGCTCAGCAAGCTCTCTGGATCTGTTTCTGTCCCACAGACAAGAATGGATATTGGGGATTTGAATTCAGGTCCTCATGCTTACACAAGCAAAGTTCTTACCCATTAAGCTCTCTGAGACCTGGGTATTGTCTGGCCTTCACTTTTTATTGCAAACTTCTCTTCTTAACTCCTATCTTTGTTCTTTACTTCACTTTCTCCAGGATACTGACATTAAGGGCAATCCATCACTGCAAGCTAGCAGCAAACACAGAAAGAAAGTAGAAAACTGAAAGTAAACATTGCCCTTGTACCTAATGACTGGCAACAATAATTTTGTTATATATAAGTGATAGCAAATACAGGCTGTGCTGCCTTGACATTTAGACATGTGATATTGCTTGACTTATTTTGGACTTGTATAAGGAATTGCCCATGCTTAAATAGCAGTATCATTTCTATTTGGAAGCTGAGATCCATAGTTACTACAATAGCAAACGTAGTGTAAGGGAATACTTGTTTTCTTGTTTAAGATCATCCATGCCTGTCCCCAAAGCTCATGAATGCTCTTAAAAAGACAGCAATCCCATGGAATGTGGGGGGGGTGCTGCACTCTCAGGACTAAATTATATTTCATTACACAATAGCCTCACGTTAGGAATTAGCCTTCTACCACATGAATTTAGGATATCTATAAAATCTATTACATATTGTTCAAACTATTCAAAACTATAAGTGATTGGAATTAGCTATAAATAACCATGAATATTCCCAGAATTATTCATCTCTTTTACCACTCTCTCACTTAAAACCATTTAATGATGTGTCACTAACAAGAATAAATTCAAAACTCAGCAGGTAATTAGGTTCTGAAAAATTAGCTTCCCATACTTCTCTGGCCTCATTTTCTACCACATGTATTTAGTCTGATAGGTTTATTTGTGGTTCACTTAGAACCAGTGAGTTGCTTTGGGGTGTAAGTATCCTCGATAGTTTGATTTTTGCCTGAAAGATGTGCTTCCACAGCCCCTGATCTGCCTGTGCTCCCTGCTGTTACACCCTTACACACTCTTCTCAGACTCTAAGTAGCTGCTTTAAAACTGTCTTTGAAGAGAAAACGGTGCTGATTGCCTGCTATGACTGACTTGACACCCTCAAACTATCACAGATTGTCAGAACAGGTACTGATTATTTACGCATTTCTGTACTGGATGAGTCATAGATCCCACAGTACTAAAAACCCAGATGTGACTCTGGATTGTGGATTACTTTAATATATTATCTCAAAGTAAGTCATCTACTTAGAGTTTTCATAGAAATCTAAAGTGTTCATTCTCTCCAAGTCATAGAAAGGAATCCTTTGGTACTGTTCATTGCCCAGATAGAGTCTGTGAAGATCCGCTTTCAAGTAAAGTTGCATATATCACAGGTACCATGTGATAAGAAGGCCTTCTATTTTTGTCTCCAAACTTTCATGTCCCTCATATACAATGTATAGTTTCATTCCAACACCCCCCAAACCTTAATTCATTCCAGATTTAACTCGTAATGCAAGTTTTATCCAAAAAAGCCAAATTTCATTCTTTAAATTTTCTAAATCAAACATGAGTGACACTTTGAATCTCCATTGGTGGGATTGGTGGGATCTTAGAAAGCATTTTTTTTTCTTCTAGAGAATAATGCTAGACAGAAAATCCCATCCTCAAAGGGAAGGAATGGAAAGTCTGCTGGGATAAAGCAATATGCTCCCATATGAGGGAAATCCTAGAATCGTCTACTGTTGTATTCTTTTTTGTTTGTTTGTTTGTTCCTCCATGCCTGGCTTCCATTTGCAGGGTCTTGGGATTCCTCTGATCTGTGTCCAGTCCTGTGCCTACCAATTCCATTCCCCAGACAGTAGTCTGACTCTCTCCATAAACCTTGTTAGCCTTCAGTGACTGTCCTGGATATGTGTCATTCTGCAGGGAAATCCTCTCCAGGTACCGTTTCTGCTTAGTGGAGGTGGCAGGTTGGCTCTATGAGTGTCGCGCACACCATATATCTCCTGTCTTCACAGACCTTGGGCTGGTCATGACTTACAGCAGTGTACTCTGGATCTGTTGAAGTTACTCAATGTTCCCAAGTGCTGCTTTGTTTTGATTTAGCAATTTGTTCCTCGATTTATCTATTGTCCCTGTCTCATTTAAGTACCAGGAAGTATCAGAGAAAAATATGGAGATGACTTCTTTATTTTGTTATAAATATCCTCAGTGAACTATGAAAGATCTTCACCAACAAATTTTACTTTCCATCCAAGAGTGAAACTCAGTGTAGCCAACCTCTTGCTTCTTTACAAACATGGTTGCCTTCCTCTGGCATCTAATAGTACTCTCTTCACTTCCTTCTGAGATCTCTGTAGAAGTACATTTAGTTTCCATATCCTTATAAATAATACATCATGTATTTTTTAAACTTTATTTATTATATTGTATGTGTTTGTGTGTGTGTGTGTGTGTGTGTGTGTGTGTGTGTGTGTGTGTCTCAGAGGGCACTGTGTGTCCCCATGGAGGACCAAGTGTGATTTCAGGAATCATCAAGAATTGCTTCTATCTCCTTTTTGCTTCACTCTGGGATTTCCGAGGCTCCACCCACCAGGGCTGGAAGTACAGGCTACCTCCATTTTCTGAACGCAGGACCTTCTGCTTGTGAGACAGTCTTAACCTCTCTGAGCCATTTCTCTAGCCCCAGTCACATATTTTTTAAATGAAAAAAGTCTCATATTTTCTTCCTTTCTCTTAATTCTCACCCAAATCAGTCTTTAGCATCCCTGCTGTTCCCAGCAAGTTATTCATGATCGATCATCTTTTCTACAATCTCCCTTAAAGCTCTGCTAGTCACTGCTATTCCCCTAACCCCACCTGCTTGCTGCACACTTCTAGGTATCTGCTTCCTATTCAGGCACCAAAGCTTGCCCTGACATCCGAGGATTGCTCTAGGCAATGACTTCAAACTTGGCAGCTTAAAGCAATGTACATGGATTCTTTCATAATTTGGTGGGTAGAAATTCAAAGGTGCTGTCAGAGATAGGACCTTCCAAGGTCCATGGAAGAGAAGCAAAACCCTTCATTACTTTCTTCTAGCGTCTGGAAATATCCAGCAGTCCCTGGCATTCCTTAGTATGATCACTCCAGTCTGCTGCTACCACTGTGTGATGTCCTTTCTTGTCTATCCTGAAGACAGCCAGCCTGTCTTCACATGACTAGCTTGCAAAGGTACCATTAAGTTTGTCATGATCCCCGTTCTAACTATTTTTACCTGTAAAGACTCAATTTCATACAGAATTATACTGACAAATATTTGGGGACAGAGAACTGAACAAATTGTGTGTTGGTATGTGTGTGGCATATGTGTGCATGGAGAGAGAGAGAGAGAGAGAGAGAGAGAGAGAGAGAGAGAGAGAGAGAGAGAGAGAGAGAGAAGGAATGCGAAAGAGAAAGAATCAGAGTGAGATCAAGGTTCAACACATACCAACACTAAACTTCAGCATATAGATTGATAAAGCTTGAAAAGAATGAGAGCTTTTGAGGTTCTCTTGAATTAAAACCAATAAATTTCTTATGGTTGCTTAAAAGTAAAATTAGTGATTTGGGGGTAACAGTGGGCTATCATGCAATAATGACAATGTAGAGAGGAGCTCAGCATTCATGATAAATGGGGAGGACATTTAGAAAAGCTTTCAGCATTCAGTCCATTCATTTTTACAGTGGGGGCTGCAGTCAGCTACATTCTCAAAGATGAGAGTCGTGTTCTATAACAGAAATGTTCAGTTGATTCCTTTTGCTTTAAATTTCATAAGCAACAACAAAAAATAATGTGGAATACTTCTGAACTTTTAAAAATTATTCTCCTTAATGAGGACAGAAGTTCAGATCTTTATTTTTGTGGCCTAAACCTGCATCAGCTTCTGGGGAATTATTTCTGACAGTAAATAAACAATTCCTAATTGAATATGATCATTAGTTGAATTTCAGAATGTCAAAAGACCTTGCAGATCACCCAGAAAAACCATTCTTCTTTAACATAGAACTTGTTGATATTGACAGCCTGAATGACCTAGTTGATGTCAAGTAATTAATTTACAGTGATGCCAACAAACATTCTCAGAATCTTTATAATTACTGTGAGAATAAGAGAAGAATAAAATGCCCATCTACTTTGAGTATGTGTCTATATATGCATGTTCAATATCATGGATTATGGTTTTCTTGTGACAGGGTATAGTTGCTACAAATGCTGTCAGATCGTCCTTTATAGAATTTAATTTTCCTTTTGTTATTGATACATTTTGCAAGATGAAGATTTCGAGAGCTGATGAATTCATTTTTTATTTTTATTTTTCTACTTTATAAGCGTATTGGGTATTCATCCCAGCTTTCCTTCCACTCCTTCCTCTCTATCTCTTTCCTTCCCTTTACCATTCTCTGCTACTCCCTCCCACCCTTCTGCCTGTGTGTTTCTATGGACTACAGGGTCCACTCTGACCTGTCTAATCCTATGAGTGTTCAGGCCTCCGTGGTATATCAGCTTACCTCTCTTCAGGACATCCATCTGATATATGCATTTCTCTTCACTAATCCAACTTTAGACCCAAAGGTTTCCACTGTAAGTTCCCATTCTGTGGGTATAATAACAGCTACCTACAAAGCAGTTTGATGTAAAGTCTTGCTACCTATAGATTTATTGACTGTCTTCCCTACTGATCCCCCCCTGTTTTTTTTCAATATATTTTTGTTGTAGCTTACAGTAACAGGGATGTGTATTCTTCTAACAAGTAGGTCTTGAATCCAATCAGAAAGCTGTTGGTTTTCTTTTTGATACTCATGCCACTATTACACTGGTGGTCACCTGTTGCCATGGTGATTTATATTACAACTTACAGATCTCATGGTGTTGATGGGGCTTGTGATTATTTCTCTCCCACCGTAGCTACAATTCCTCGGTACTGTGTAAGCTATCCAGCAAAGAGAAAGTCCATAGACCAGTTCTGGGATATATTTTTGCCCATGTTCTGTGATCCATTTGTGTTGTATCTTCAGTAACAGTGTTTTATCAACAATTTTTGAAGAGCAACCAAGAGCAATGGGAAGAGTCTATAATGTTTGGGGACCTTTAAGACCTCTCTGACCAGTATTTTATCAGGAAGTGCCACATTCCTGTTATTTCTAGTAAAATTTTGTCCCTGAGTTCTAAGTGGATCAGCTCAAGACTTTTTAATCCCCCTGTTTTCCTCACTGTGTGAGAGCTGATGAATTCTAACAACGGTATCATTCAATCCTTGATCCAGCATGATGCTCAGTGGCACTGGGAAATGACAGGCTCATCTCTAGCTTCCCACAGAAACAGTCACTGACTCTAGCCAACCTGATTTGTAACACATACATAGCTGTGTCAGAGGGAGAACTTCAAGAATATTCAAAGGAAAAGGATGGGGCCTTCTCCCTCCTGCGCCACCTTTTTCCGCCCCACCGTGCCACCAGCTCTCCGCTCCGCCAGGCCCCCAGATGAGTCCCCGCTCCGCTCAGCCCCGCCCAGTTGTCCCCTGTCCAGTTTTGACCAGGGGCCGTGCCTCAGGGACCCAGCCCCTTTCTCCCTCCCGCCTGCCTGTCCGCCCAACTAGACAGGACGTGCTCCCTTTCCTCCTTCCCTGGAGCTTGGGTGGGACACCAAGCCAAGTCCCAGGTGAAGAATTCTGCCATCAACATCAGCCCCTCTGCCTCTCTGGCCCACCGGGGATCCACACACGTGGTCTACAGAAGACACACTGCTACTCAGAATTCAATAGAGTCCAAAGGAAACTCAAGCAAAGTTCTAAGGGTCAAAGGCCATACATCTGTAAACCTCTACAATCATCCTATCACATGGGAGAGATTCTTCACATCCAGCCCAAAGATAAGTAAACCTCCTTTGTTTTCACCTTATTGTTCCTTTCTAATATTAATCACTATAGATTAACTTTTCCATAAAGCCACCCCAAAAACACAACTCCAGGGATCATACCACTCACCCTCACATATCACCAAGATACTACATCGTAAAAGTGCACTATCATACTAATATTCACTCCTTGTCTACTTAACCTGACTTAATTGATGTACTAACAACCTAACAGCCTCAACTAGGAAATAACAATAATAAAGACAAACATACCCAACCCCAAGGCAAGCACTAGTAATAACTGCCCAAGTGTAGGAATACCAACTAAATCAGTCAAAAACACACAGAAACTGAAACGTCCTAGAAGACAAAACAACAATGCCCAAGTCAAAGTGCAGATCCATGAGAGACAAAACCCAAGAAGACCAATCTCCCACTGAAAGAATTAACCCCTTAATGATGGATTCCAAGCAGAACAAATTCACAGAAAACAGCAAAGAAAGCCAGACCCAAGACAACGACTTTCAAAGTATGATCATTACCATGATTAATACTATGAAAGAGGAAATCCAAGAGGAGTTAAACAACAGAATCAATCACTTTGAACAGGAACACAACAGGCATTTGGAGGAGTTGAGAAAACAGTTCAAGAAACAAAAATAGGCATAAATTAGATAAAACAGACTCAAGCAGAGTTTAAAACTGAACTAAAAGACAAGCTATCTTCAACCCAAAGCTCAATAGAGAGTCTTATCAGCAGAAACTAACAAAACAGAAAATAGAATTTCAGATCTTGAAGACAAAGAGGGAGAATTAACCAGCTCAATGGAAGAGATTGTTAAAGCCAAAAAGATACTTGAGAGGAACATTCAAGAGATATGGGATACCCTGAAGAAGCCTAACATGTGCATTCATGGAATACCAGAGCAAGAATCTCAAAATACCACACCTGAGGAAATTTTTCAAATTATCATAAATGAAAACTTCCCTCAACTGAAGAATGAGAGACCCATCCAATACAAGAGGCATTTCACACTCCAAACAGATATCACCAAAATAGAAAATCACCACGGCAAATAATAATCAAAATACTCCACATTCAAGACAAAGAAAAGGTGCTGAGAGCTTCAAGAGAAAAAAAGCAAGTCACTTTTTAAAGGTAAACCTATTAAAATAACAAATGACTTCTCAATGGAAAGTAAAAGCAAGAAGAGCTTGGAGAGACATACTTCAAGTATTAAGTGAGCAAAAATGCCAACCCAGACTGATATACCCAGCAAAACTATCTGTCATGATCGAGGGAGATAGAAAAATTTTCCAGCACAAAGACAACTTTGTGTACCAAACCAGGCCTTCAAAAAATGCTAGAAATGATATGCAAACTTGAAGAAAAGAACAAGCATATCCAGGAGGACAGAAGGGAAGTATAATACCACAAAAATATAAATGTAAAACAATAAGCTTACAAAATCCACTAAACATAAAAAATGTCCAGAATTAAAAAGAATTTCTCCATTATAACATTAAATGTCAATGGGCTTAACTCACCGATTAAGAGACACAGATTACAAACTTGGATTAAAAATCACAACCCATCAATCTGCTGCCTTCAGGAAACTCATCTCACCACAAAAGATAGGCACATCCTAAAAATGAAAGGCTGGTCCAAAATTCTGCAAGCTAATGGAACTAGGAAACAGGCAGGGGTAGCCATTATGCTGTCGGACAACGTGGACTTCAAACCCAAAAAAATCATAAGAGACACAGATGGATACTACATTTTAGTCAGGTACAATTCACCACGAAGACTTCACAATACTAAACATATATGCACCCAATACGGGGCCCTCCACATTCATTAAGAAAATCCTACAGCGTCTAAAGGGAGAAATCAACCCCCAAAAATAATTCTTAGGGATTGCAACACCGCCCTCTCAACATGGGATAGATCAACATGTCAAAAGCTTAACAGGGACACTTTGGAACTTAATCAAACCCTTAAAGAAATGTGCCTTACAGATCTCTATCGAACTTTTCACCCACGCACCAAAGAATACACATTTTTGTCAGCAGCACACGGAACTTTCTTTAAAATAGATCACATATTGGGCCACAAAACGAATCTCCACATATACAGGAAAGTTGAAATTCTAGCCTGTGCCCTATCAGACCACCACAGCCTAAAGCTGGACATTCACAACACAACAAAAGACAGAAAATACACTAACTCCTAGAAACTTAACACTATGATGCTGAATGAGAACTGGATTCAGGAAGAAACTAAAAAGGAAATTCAAGATTTCCTGAAAGGGAATGATAAATGATAATACAAATTACCAAAATCTCGAGGACACAATGAAAGCTGTCCTAAGAGATAAGTTCATAGCTCTTAATGCCTACATCAAAAAAATGGAAACATCAGAAATAAACAACTTAACAATGCAGCTTAAAGCTTTAGAAAAACTAGAGCAATCTGATCCCAAAAGCAGTGGAAGAGAGGAGATTAGCAAAATAAGGGGAGAAATATCTGAAATCGAGATTAGGAAAACAATAGAGAAAATTAACCAGTCAAAAAGCTGGTTCTTTGAAAAAATCAATAAGATTGATACACCCCTAGCTAAATTAACCAAAAGCAAGAGAGACAAAACCCAAATTAATAAAATTAGAAATGAAAATGGAGTTATCACTACTGATACCCAAGAAATCCAGAGAATTATAACATCATATTTCAAAAACTTGTACTCTGTGAAATATGACAACACAAAAGAGATGGATGAATTCCTAAGTAAACACAACTTACGTAAATTGGATCAGGAAGTTGTGAATTATTTAAATAGTCCTATAACATATAAGGAAATTGAGGAAGTAATCTTGAATCTTCCCACCAAAAAATATCCTGGACCAGATGGATTCAGCATAGAGTTCTACCAGACATTTAAGGAGTTAATAACACCAATACTACTTAAACTGTTCCAACAAATACCAAAGAAAGGAACACTACCAAATTCCTTCTATGAAGCTAATATTGTTTTAATTCCAAAATCTAATAAAGATACACTTAAAAAGAAAACTATAGGCCAATCTCTCTGATAAACACAGATGCAGATTCTCAACAAAGTCTTAGCAAATCGGATTCAAAAACATATCAAAAAGATCATTCACAGAGATCAAGTAGGCTTTATCCCAGGCACACAAGGTTGCCTGGGATACGCAAGGTTGGGATACGCAAATCAATAAATGTAATTCATAATATAAACCAGTCCAAAGCCCAAGACCACATGATACTCTCAATAGATGCAGAAAAAGCTTTTGACAAGATCCAACAGCCTTTTATGATCAAAACGCTAGAGACAGTAGGAATGGAAGGAACCTTTATCAATATAATAATATATTATAATATATTATAATCAATATAATAAAAGCTGTATACAACAAGCCCACAGCAAGAATTATGCTCAATGGGGAAAAACTGGAAGCATTCCCACTACGATCAGGAACTAGACAAGGCTGTCCACTCTCACCACTTCTATTCAATATTGTACTTGAAGTCTTAAGCCATAAGACAAGGAAGGGACATAAGAGGGATTCAAATCGGCAAGGAAGAAGTCAAGCTATCCCTATTTGCAAATGACATGATCTTATACCTGAGGGATCCAAAAAAATCCACCAGGAAGCTCCTGGAACTAATTGAGAAGTTCAGCAGGGTGGCAGGATACAAAATAAATGTGCAAAAGTCAGAGGCCTTCCTATATGCCCAGAATGAAAGAAGTGAAAAAGCCTTGAGAGAAACCATGCCATTTACTATAACCCCTAAAAAAATGAAACACCTTGGTATAAACCTAACCAAGGAGGTAAAAGACCTTTACAATGAAAACTTTAAAACCCTAAAGTAAGAAATTGCAAAAGACACCAGAAGGTGGAAAGACCTCCCATGTTCCTGGATTGGCAGAATCAACATCGTAAAAATGACCATCCTACCAAAGACAATATACAAATTCAATGCTATACCAATTAAAATCCCAAAGCAATTCTTTAAAGTTGACAAAACAATTTCAAAATTCATATGGAGGCACAAAAGACCCAGGATAGCAAAGACAATCCTGAGTAACAAAAACACTGCTGGAGGTATCACCATACCAAACCTTAGTCTATACTACAAATCCATAGTTGTAAAAACAGCCTGGTACTGGCTCCAAAATAGACACACAGATTAATGGATAAGGCTTGAAGACCCAGATATAAGCCCACAAAACTACAGCCATTTGGTCTTTGACAAAGGGGCCCAAAAAATCCAATGAAAAAAGAACAGTTTCTTCAACAAATGGTGCTGGCAAAACTGGATCTCCACATGTATAAGATTAAAACTGGACCCGTACTTATCAGTACAAGACTTAATTCCAAATGGATCAAGGACCTTGATTTAAGGCCAGAGTCTATAAAAACCATAGTTGAAAGGGTAGGGAATTCCCTCGAGCTGATTGGGCTAGGCCAACAGTTCCTAAACAGACATCCAATGGCAAAGTCACTGCTACCAACTCTCAACAGTTGGGATGTTGTGAAATTAAAGAGCTTCTGTTCAGATAAAGAGATTGTAACATGAGCTCAAAGGCAACCCACAGAATGGGAGAAAATCTTCACTAACCACATTTCTGATAGAGCTCTATTATCCAGAGTGCACAAAGAACTAAGAAAACTAACACCAAGGAAACTAATGGCCCAATTAAAAAATGGGCCCTGGAACTTAAAAGAAACTTTACTAGGGATGAAATTAAAATGTCTAACAAATATCTGATAAAATGCTCCACTTCCTTAGCCATCAGGGAAATGCAAATCAAAACTTCCCTGAGATATCATCTCACCCAGGTCAGGATGACAAAAATCCACAATACAAACAACAACAAATGCTGGAGAGAATGTGGAGAGAGGGGAACTCTGCTACATTGCTGGTGAGAATGCAGGCTCATACAGCCACTCTGGCGAGCCGTCTGGAGATTCTTAAAGAAACTAAAGATTGAAATGCCATATGACCCTGCTATTCCACTTTTGGGAATAACCCCTCATGCAGCAGAGGTCCACCTCGATAGCACAAGTGCAACCATGTTCATAGCAGCACTGTTTACAATAGCAAAGTCATGGAATCAACCCAAATGTCCAACAGTTGACGAATGGATAAGGAAATTGTGGTACATCTATACAATGGAGTACTACTCAGCCATCAAAAATGATGAAGTACTGGAATTTGCCGGGAAATGGATGTCATTAGAGACAATTATATTGAGTGAAGTATCCCAGACCCAGAAAATTAAGTGCCATATGTACTCCCTAATAGGTGGCTCCTAGTACCAAACCCACCCAGCCCACCTAGAGACACTCGACGATAAATCTCTGTAATACAGTAATTGCAAGGAATATGAATAAGAGGGATGGGGTAGGAGGGCCACACCAGAAACAAGGAGAGAGGGGACCATGTAACAGCAGAGAAAATAGGCCTCCATCAAGGACTGTGAGTAAGCAATGAGACACCTGGTTAAGTTCATAGACTTTTCGTTCCTGATCATCTACAACTGAGGGGGTGTGATCTCACCAGAAGGGGAGGGCATACAGTCAGGCAGATAATAAATAACCATTTTGCGAATGGGTGATTGACCCCTCCCTCACTGTGGTTTCCTACTTTTATTGCATCTACATTTGAATATACTCTTATAACAAGACTCTAGTTTAAGTTTTTTATCTTTGGCCAGGGGGTGACATCCAATACCCATCAGGATGGAGTGAAGGGCATTGCAGGAGCAGCAAAACCACAAAAGAAAATCAACAAACCATAATCCAGAACTTCAGAGACCTAGAACTAGGCCAGCCTAATCTCTCCCCATCCTGAAGCTCAGGGAAATTTGCAGAAGAGGGGGCGGTAAGAGTGTAAGATCACAAGGATGGGAGGAGCAATGATATGCAAGATACTCCACACAAGTTAGGGCCGAAGCAATCATAATTGGACTTTACATGCCCTGCGCATTGTCCAACACACTATTGTCCCTACAAAGTCTAGCATTTGCTAAAAGCACCAAGATCCTTGGAGGCAAGGGATTGACAGCCAAAATAGTGTTCCTATGCTTAAGGGGAACACAGGAAAGGGTTCAGGGAAATGCCGCTGGATCCTTGTATGTCATCGGAGAGGAGGACCCAGAGGACAGTCAGGCATGCACATTAAAGATTATCTGGGAATTGGGGGATGGGAGGCACTAGGGGGTGGGGAGGGAGGGGTGAGGGGAGGGCGAGCAGAGGGGTGGGGGGAGGAGGAGGGAGGGAGGTAACTGGTGCACCTATTAAGTTTGTGTGAGTGGAGATAATAAAAAATGTTAAAAAAAGGAAAAGGATGGTAGACATATCTCAAATTTATCAAGATTTATATATATATTTCTTTCAGTATTTTTAAGTTTGTATTTTTCTCCATATAGTGAAAACTAAATAACTTTAATATATAATCTAGCATGTGTACTTAAAATTTAGTAAAGCAACATCAAATATATCATCAGAGAGATATTTTAGATGTATATATGTAATATTGTTAGCACACTATTACAGTAGACATATAATTTTAAAAGAGATATTCCAGATAGAGTGACCCATAAGTTTAATTTTAATGTATTTTTATTTAACATGGAATGCCAGTGATGGATCTCTAATTTCTCTAGCATTTCCCCTAGTATTATTTTTCCTATCTACAATTTCTGTTTAGCAATAGCGATGTTTAGCTAGCCTTGAATTTTAATGTCACCAAGGATTGCCTCAAATGTCTGATCCTCCTGTTTCCATTTTGCAAATTCCAGCCTGGCAGGTGGGCAGACCTGAGGACCGAAGACCTGGCTTTATGAAAGTTAAGAAAACATTCTTCCAACTAAGCTCCACCTTTGTCCTGCATCTCATCCTCTCACCCTAGATTTAGTTTACTACATTCAAGATATTTGGAACGAGTGATTCTGGCAAGCAAAGTTGGAACCTATTAAGAAGCAGTTTTAGCCAAGATTCAAATACAGGAACGGTCATAATGAGAGACTGAGGAAGAATAGCACTGCCTACTTTAGAGTGGGCTTGAGATTCTTAAGGGAAAAGGTCACAGTGAATAACTTACAAGCACATGCATTCAGCTCATGACTTACACAGTACCCTTCACAGTGCAATGTCTATATTTCCTCACGTGCACTGATCCACTTTGTGGCTCATCGTCCCTCTAATTCTACGCATTGTCTGTGAACATCTCCACCTTGCTTCCCTGTCTGGAACCATAGACACTCTGAAAACCTCACTATTCCCACTCTGAGCTATGACCTAGTTGCTCCTATCCCACCCTACTTAATCTTTACCAAATCTTCTTCTGCACCTTATAAAACTGTGTGTATTTTTAGAGTGGTGACAGAGGGAGGCTTCTCCCCAGAAGAGTTTCCATGAGAATTTACCACTCCATTTTCCCTCTTTCAGAAGAAGCAGCTGTTTTCATCTTTTTATTGTGATCATAGTTTGTCTAATTTAAAAGGGATTGATTACAAGGTTCATAGATCCTGTGGAGCCCACGTCAGTTCTCATTCCTTATTCACTTTCTCTAGACCTCCACTCAGGGGAGACATCTGATTTCATTGTTTAAAAACAAGACAAACAGGGCCAAGGTTAGAGTTGGAAATAAATTACTGGGGTTCTAGGCACAATAACAACTTATTGGGGCACGTCCTTCACACAAGCAGATCCCAGCTGTGTGCTATGGTAACTGGCAATCACCTGACTCTGAGGTAAGCTTAAATAACTGGACACAGTATGACTCACACATCAGATGAGGACACAGGTGTGTGGCACCTTCACCAATCTGAGGTAGGAATATTGCAAGAGAATCTGGAAGAGCCACTGAAATCGTAAGCACAGATAAAGAGGAGAACCTTACTAAATTATATTCCAAGCATGAAAAGCAGAGTAAAGAGATGCAGAGACAGGAAGGCAAGGTAAAACATAGTGCTTTAAAATACAGGAAGCTCATTGCAGAAGGGACCTGACAATTTCATTTTTTTAAATATAAAGGAAGTAGAGAAATGATTGCATACTGTGCCTCTCGTTTATTTATTCATATTGTGTGTACGTGAGTGATGTGCATGCAGGCAACTGTGTGGTATGACTCCCAATGACTATGAGTTTAAAGTTCAATTCCCCAGGAGAGAGAAGGATATAGCCAAAAGTTCATTATGAGTTTGTTTTTAAATCACACATATACACTCAGAAAAGCCTAACAGAGAGTCTCTGTCAGGCATCTGCCACCTCTAGTCACTTTCTGGAATGACTACATGAATGCATATTCCAGTCATAAAGATTTAACAAAATACTCTCCTGCCATTTATAGCAATGCTACCAAATGACAAGTTCAGATTGCTTGTTGTGATTACTCTTCATCTGGGCAAAACACATGTTGTAACAGAGTCGTGAGATGCAATTACATCAATTGCAGTGGCATGGAATAACAACACTGGAAAAAAGCTAATCACAGACAATGTGCACACTGCTCAGTTTTCCCCCAACCACGTTTATTCTTTTTGTATTGCAATCTGTTCGCCATTTGGGCTAATCACTAACTCTTTGCTGTGTGTGTGATGTGCAAAGTACTGGCTGAGTTACACAAATTCCAAAAATATGTCAATGGAATGAACATTAACAGATACTCCATATTCTTAAAGTTAGAAGACAGCTCAGAAAGACACAAAAATTGTTTTTATAATTAATGTTATGAAAAACAGTTGTCCTTTATTGTCCACAGAGGATTCCTTTCAGGAGCCTTTGAGATACCAAAATGCTATGGTGTTTATTTCCTTCATGTAACACAAAATAGAAATGAACCTCCTATACTCATTAAATGTTTTCCACTTACAATACTTAATGGCATGAATATGGTTCCCATATTACATTTTCTAGGAAATAATGGATATGTTCAATATTGATGTAATTCTTTTTTTTTAATTCCTTGGATTTTGAATCACTACATGTAAACTCCACAAATATGGAGGCTACAGTGTCTTGCATAGCATAATTTTGCCATCTTCATAGAGGAAATATCACATAAGGATATATTTAAATATATTCTTTCTGCACAATCATAGCAACTCTAACCTGAATTTTTAATATGTAGCTTTAAAATGTATTTTACACACATACACTGATTTTCACTAGCAGAGGAAAATGGCAGATCGAATGCGAAGCTCCTGATAATTGGCATTTTGCGTTTCTGATTTGAGCTTCCTATGGCTTCCTTAACTGCTGCCGTGTCTTTCTGAGGAGATATGACCTCTTATGTCTTCACCTCCACGTCGAAAAGCAACCTCTTTCACTTGCTGCCATGCCTGCTTGCTTGGTAACCAAGTGGACACGCCCATCTCCATGTTGCTAAAACTACTAAGTACAGTTTAAATGTAGCACATGTACAAACACACACACACCTACACACACACACACACACACACACACACACACACACACATTGATTTCTATTTTTTCACAGATTACAATGGGCCCTTATCTTCATGTTCTTTAGCATAATTAATTGCCTTGCTATCCATGGCAGAAACATCCAAATTGATATCTGAATTGTCATTTCACTCAGGATATTAAAAATTATTAAATGTGTCTGTTAAATGGATCTCATATTGTTGACTGTCCTAGCCATGTCTATTTCTCCCATGAAGATGCACACTCCCATCACATTTCCTTGGGACCTCACAAAATGAAAGGTGTGTTTGAGGAGGACATATCATTTGCATATCTTTTTTACTTCTTGAGTGGTATTATTGCCAACTCTCTTCTAGAGAGCTAGAAAACATTATTTTAGACCCTCATCTCACCTTTTATCCTTTTTGTCTATTTGGTGACCAGATATGGTGATCTTCTAAATTTTCTAATATCTCATCTCCACTAGTTCAGATGGTCATCTTTTATCATCCAAATAATTGCAGTTACATATTAACTGTTCTGCCTTCTGTTACTGACAAACTGTCCTCCTAGCCTCCTAAAATTAGAAATGGAATTATGTAGCACCTCTGTTAAAAATGTCCTAATGCATATGAACACGTCAGTGCTGTGGGCTTTCAAAGTACAAGCAAGTTCAATCTAACAGTAATGAGCTGGGCTCACATCTGCAGTTTGAAAATCTCTGGTGCATGGCTTCTGTGTCTAGGCCAGACAGATCACGTGACTCTGGACAACTTCACAAACCACAAATGACTACAAAAATGTGTTCACTACACGTGGAAGTCTAATTTTGCCACTGGACAGTAAGAAACTGACAACTGGGGCTAGAGAGATGGCTCAGGAGTTAAAGTTCTGCTTCATGAGCAAAAGGTTCTGACTTTGGATCCCAGGTTCCAGGTAAAATCACCGGGACCAAACAGAGGCCTGCACCTTCAGCCCTAGTAGGTAGAGCCTGGAAAAATCCCAGAGCAAAGCAAAAAGGAAGTAGAAGCAATCCAGGATGATTCCTGAAATCAACTTTGGTCCTTGACAGGGACACATAATGCCCTCCAATACACACACACACACACACACACACACACACACACACACACACACATACACACACACACACATACTAAATAAAGTATTTCTATAAAAGCAATCCACAACTATATTTACTGCAACATGGGAAACACCCTCTCCATTCTCTCAACATTCTGCCTAGAGACCTCTTTCAAGGTGGAGGGCACAGTGCTTTTTTGCTGTGTTTGTTTCTGGATACAGAATCTTACCATGCTACCCAGTCTGGCATTAAACTCTTTGTCTCAGAAGCCTTTCTGTCTTTCCAGCAAAGACTACAGTACATGCCATCTGTCTATCTGGATGTTGCTAACCTTTTTTTTTAATACTGTGTGGGTAGATGTAGGAAGAGGTGTGTGTGTGTGCGTGTGTGTGTGTGCGTGTGTGTGTGTGCGTGTGTGTGTGTGTGCGTGTGTGTGTGTGTGTGTGCGTGTGTGTGCGCGTGTGTGCGCGTGTGTGTGTGCGTGTGTGTGTGTGTGTGTGTGTGTGTGTGTGTGTCAGGGAACTGGAAGTATTCCTCAGCAACATCGTCCCCCTCCCTTGAGAAGGGGCCCCTCACTGGCCTGTCACTCAACAATTAGCCAGCAAGACCCAGAGATCTTCTTTCTCTGCCTCCCCAGCGCTGGGATTATAGCAATGAGCCTCCACACTTGGGTTCTTGCTACTTACATGCAATACTTGACCATGGTCTGTTTTCTCTACTGCAGCGTGATCCCCTATCTCCTTTCTTTAGAGGTTCTCCTTCCCCTTCCCTCCTGTTTATCATCCTTTGCTACTTACATGCAATACTTGACCATGGTCTATTTTCTCTACTGGAGCTACTTACACATGTGGGTTTTGAGGATCAAACTCAGGCAATCATGCCTGCCAGATAAATGCTCTACCAACCAAGTCTCCCCCAGTCCAAAGTTGATAATATTGACAAGGGAGGAAGAAAATTTGAATTTGGAGTTGTTGAAGCAACAGAAATTTTAAAATAATTGATGGCATATGATGTTCACTAATTAATTTTATGACCACCATCTTATTATTATGATAATGTCTAATTTGATCTACATCCCTGTCAATCTCAACAGAATCATTGTCTCACAAAATATTATGGTAGAAATCTATAACTGATTTCAAAATTTATATGCAAAGGCACTGAATAAGAAGACACCGTATGTACTCCCTAATAATTGGATCCTAGTTCCAAACCCACTTAATGACATATTCAAAGGTAAATCTCTGTAATACCCACTGTAATTGCAAAGGATGATAAACAGGAGGGAAGGGGAAGAAGAACCTCTAAAGAAAGGAGATAGGGAATCACGCTTCAGTAGAGAAAATAGACCATGGTCAAGTATTGCATGTAAGTAGCAAGATATCTGGTGCAGCTCACTCTCACTTCTCTTCTTGGTCACTTGTGACTGAACAGGTTTGATCTCACCAATCAGGGAGGATATAGGGACTGGCAGATAGACAGTAACTATCCAGCAAATGGGACACTAACACCCCTGCTGTGTTCTACTCCTATTTTTCCATCTACCTCTGAGTCTCCTTTTATATTAAAGATCTTCATTTAAACAGTCTTTTATCTTTGGTTAGGAGGTTACCGTCCATACCAATTGGGATGCAGCCAAGGTAGTGTAGGAAAAATAAAACTGAAAACAACAAACCATAATTTAGAACACCAAAGACCCTATATTATTCACCTGGAGCCAGACCAACCAAATCTTTCCCCATCCTAAAGCTCAGGGAACCTGGCGGAAGAGGAGGTGACAAGATCGTAAGAGCCTAAAGATGAGGAGGATCAATGATAAGCAAGATACTTCACACAAGTTAGGGCTGCAGCAGCCAGAATTAGACTTTGCTTGACCTGCACATGGTGACATGTCAATGACCCCAAAGTCTAGCATGGATCACAGGGAAGAAGGCTTCAGGCAGTAGGATCTTTAGAGGCAAGTCATAATAGAGTTCCCATATTAATGGGGAGCCCAAGAAGTGGCTCCTGGCTATGAACCCTCATTAGGGTAGAGGACTCAGTGTGAGGTTTGGCATTCACATAAAAGAATGCTCCCGGGTATGGGAGGGAGGAAGGGGGAAGCAGCGAGAGAGGGGGACGGAGGGAGGGAGGCAAAAGAAAGGGGGAAAGAGGGGAGAGTGCCATTGGGGATGACTGGGGAGGGGAGGGGAAGGGAGGAGAGAAGGGTACCTATTGAGCTTGTATGATTAGGAAAAAATAAAATGTAGGAGAAATATAAAAAATTAATGAAGAAAGACAAATAATTTTGGAATTTGAAAAAAAAACAGAGAACTTATAACACTAATTTCCAGACATCTTAACATAGTCATAGTAATAAAGTATTGGCAGAAGGAAAGGCAAATTAATCAATGAAAGTAAATAAGGAGATCATGAAGACACCAATGTTTATAGAGTTGGTGAATGTCTCATGGAAGATATCTAGTAGTAAGAGAAACCTGCTTGACAAATAAATAAAGCTGGTTCTGGGCATCCCTATGAAGTATGGGTGAGTAATCTTGATATTTACTTCACAGAATATAAGAAAATTAATTTTAAATCAATTGCATATCATATCATAGAAGTTAAATTATAGGAAAATATAGAGGAGAACATCTTTGCCATTCAGGAATATGCAAAACATTCCTGATAAAATCTACCAACCATTAAAAAAAGTAACTAAGATATTAGATGATATGAAGATTAAAGACTATTTCTCACAGAAAAAAATCTCTGTAAAGGAAATCAATAGAAAAATCACAGTCTTGGGAATATTTTAAAGTGGACTTATGCCATAAATATTCGCGTATATATGAACTATTAAATATATCACAAAATGAGGCTGAGAGGTGGCTCAGGGGTTAAGCCTCTGCATTGCAGGCGGAAGGTCCTGAGTTCGGATCCTAGACCCCACTTATAGACACTGGGCAGAAGCGGGGGCGGCCTGTGTTTCTGGTCCTGGTAGGGTGGAGCCTGTGAATCCCAGGGCAGAGTAAACAAAGAGGAGGTGGAGGCGGTCCATGGTGGTTCCCAAATTCGCCCATGATTCTATACACACACACACACATACATACATATGCGCACACATGCACACATGCACAGATGAATAAAATATATATATATATATATATATATATATATCACAAAAGCAAACAGGTTTGTCTGAGGATTAGAACAGATCAGTAAGAATGATGTAATAATGATTAATAAACAGAATAATCTGTAAGATATTATTAATCCTTAGGGAAAGAAAGGTTAACATCTTAATGAAATATCACTGTATACTTGGAATGGCAAAAAGAAAGTTTTAGTAAAATAACACTAAATATGCATGAGGATGAAATTTATTTAAAAAGTTGCATGTATTTAGAAAATATACCAAGTGACATGGAATAGTGATATGAACCCTAAGTGTTTTTCCAAAAGAAATGAATCCATTTACTAAGGAAAATCTGAACTTAAAAAATTTTACCTGACCACAGTTAGGTCTGTAACAGTTTTTTTTTTAACTTTATTTATTTGTTCATTGTGTGTGTGTGTGTGTGTGTGTGTGTGTGTGTGTGTGTGTGTGTGTATCAGAGGGCACATGTGTATTCCCTGCGGAGGACCAAGGGTGACTTCGGGAATCATCCTGGATTGCTTCTATCTCTTTCTCACTTTGCTCTGGGATTTCCCAGGCTTGAACCCACCAAAGCAGGAAGTGCAGGCCACAGCTTTTTCTACCTGGCATTTTTACATGGAACCTGGGATCTGAACTCTGGACTTTCTGCTTGCCAGGCAGAGTCTTAACCCCTGAGCCATCTCTCTAGCCCAATCTATAGCAGTTTTAACTCAGTATTTTATAACTTCTTGTGATCAAAACTTTGTCATTCTGGCTGTGAATGAATTGTATGCAAATGATTTCCTCAAATGGTTTTATTCAAGGATCAATTACCACTAGAAGTTGTTAAGTGTTAAAAAAGTAGTGTGAAACCACGGTGAGGGAGGGGTCAATCACCCATTTGCAAAATGGTTATTTTCTATCTGCCAGACTATATGTCCTCCCCTTCTGGTGAGATTACACCCCATCAGTTGTAAATGATCAGGAAGGAAAGTCTGTGAACTTAACCAGATGTCTCATTACTTACTTGCAGTCCTTGATAGTGGCCTATTTTCTCTGCTGTAACAATGGTCCCCTCTCTCCTTGTTACTGGTGTATCCCTCCTTTCCCATCCCTCCTGTTCATAATCTTTGCAATTACTGTAGATATTACGGAGATTTATCTTTGAGTGTCTCTAAATGGGTTTTGCACTAGGAGCCACCTATTAGGGAGTACATACGCACTTAATTTTCTGTGTCTGGGATACTTCACTCAATATAATGGTTTCTAATTCCATCCATTTCCCGGCAAATTCCATTAATTCATCATTTTTGATGGCTGAGTAGTACTCCATTATATAGATGTACCACAGTTTCCTTATCCACTTGTCAACTGTTGGACATTTGGGTTGTGAACAGTGCTGCTATGAACATGTCATGCTTGTGCTATCAAGGTGAATTTTTGCTGTATGGGGACATCTACCTTTGAATATACTCTTATAACAAGACTCTAACTTAACAGTTTTTTATCTCTGACCAGGGGGTGACATCCAATACTCATCAGGATGGAGTGAAGGGCATTGCAGGAGCAGCAAAACTGAAAAAAAAAATCAACAAACCATAATCCAGAACATCAGAGACTCTATATCAACCACATGGAACTAGGCCAGTCTAATCTCTCCTATCCTGAAGCTCAGGGAAATTTGTGGAACAGGGGGCGGTAAGATTGTAAGAGCACAAGGATGGGAAGAGTAATGATATGCAAGATACTCCACACAAGTTAGAACCGAAGCAATCATATTTGGACTTTACATGCTCTGTGTAATGTCCAACACACTATTGACCCCAGAAAGTCTAGCATTTGCTAAAGGCATTAGGATCCTTGGAAGCAAGGGATTGACAGCCTCAGTAGTGTTCCTATGCTTAATGGGAACGCAGGAAAGGGTTCTGGGAAATGCCACTGGGTCCTTGCCCTCATTGGAGAGGAGGACCCATAGGAGAGTTTGGCATGCACATTAAAGGATGCTCCGGGGATGGGGGGGGGAGGCACTGAGGGATACGGAGGGAAGGGGGAGGGGAGGGGGGCACAGGGGAATAGAGGGTTGGAGGGAGGGGGGCCCGTTGTACCTGTTAAGTTTGTATGAGTGGAAATAAAAAAAAAGTAGTGTGAAGTCAAAACAATCCTGACTTCCCAGACACCTGTTCATATATTAAATGGGATCTAAACAAAATCATGGCTAGAAGAAATGTTCCCAAGTCCAGAAGAGATTGTTATTCCTCTTCTGTTTCTACTTATGAGTGAGAAATAAACACTGTTGCCTCTTCAAAGAAGTAGATATATTAATATTCACTAAACTAGAAATAGTGTCAAATGTATCCTAGCACCAACTCTATTTCCCAAACTTATGCATGTGTGTGATGGGCTTATTATCTTCCCACAATCTTTTCCTCTCTTTCATTTGGAAAGGGCTATTGGCTAGATAAAGCCATATAAGCCAGTCCTGCTCTGTGAGATATTAAAACATCTGGAGAAAGAGCCGCCATCTCTAAGAAAGAGACTTAGGAAGAAACATCTATATGGGAAATTTGGACACGTAAACCCTTATTTACTACAGCCAGATCCTGAAACCCCCATCAGAGAGAAGAGGGAGGAATAACGCGAGGCCTGAGGGCATTATAGCACAGCTACTGCGATATAATTAGCATCCTCTGACTCTGGCCTGGCAGAGAGTGACATGATGAATTGCCTGATTTTGTAAACTCCTTTGACTCAGAGTTTTTGTTACTTGATGCTAAAATTATTCTAAAATATTTTTTAAGAAACAAAACAACAACATTGTAAACGTGTTAGATGTATTCATGACTGGGAGGTGGCTCAGATAGGAAAGTACTTTCACACAACCAAGAAAACTAAAGTTCAAATCCACAGATCCCATGTAAAATGCCCGGTGAATGTGATGTCCAGCTATGATTCTAACATTGGAAGGGCTCCAGAAACTGGGGATCGCAAGAGCAAACTGGGTAGACAGACAGGCCCTATTGGTTAACTATGATTGAGATACTTTGTCCTCAAAACATTAAGACAGAAAAGTGGTAGAGGATGATTCCTAATATTATTGTTGAATTTCCACAGGTACAAACACACACTGGCATGTGCATACACCTTAATGTGTATCAGTACACACACACACACACACACACACATATACACACACAGACACAAACACACACATACTTGTACATGAAAATGGAAAAAAAACTAAATAAAAATACCAAACATTAGCCACGTTCTGAATTTTATGATTTCCTAAATTAGACTGGTATCAGCATAATTGATTATCTCACTGCTGTTTTCCATAATGCAAAAAGACTAAGAACTTTCAGAAGAAGGGGAAAGAGGAGGCAAGATAGGGATTTCTGTTTCAAAAAATCTGGGTTGGACTTGGCCTTCTCATGAACGACTTCTCTGATCTTGAAAACAGTCTTTGCTGAATTTGGTTGATCCCTCTGAAACTCTGTGAACCTTCCATGCAGATTGTATAGCATAATCTGTACAAGGCATCTGAACAGGGTTTGGGGAAGACAAATATGTATGATGGGTTGACTATCTATAGTGGGAACAATTGATTAGTAGCTGACAAAGAAATGGGTTACAAATAGCTATAAACTGGCCTGTATCTGTGGATTTTTGTAGATGGCAATAAGAACATTTGATGGTGCAGGTACTTCTAAAACTGGATACTCAGCCGAACAAGTACATGCAATTTAATATGAAATCACATCTCGTAGTCACAGACTCTAGCCAGGAGGACATAGCAATGAGAGATGGAATCCTTACTCATTCTGAGATTCGCTGGTTTAACACCTAAATTTGTGACTGATTTTATTGGTCCTGATTTTAGACTTCTCAGAATGGTCAAAATTGCTCAGGAATGGGAAAGTAAGCTATGCTAGATATCACCTAGATGATACTAGATATCAAACTCTTCTTCCATAAAAAATAACTTAAGCTAATTAATTCATCCCTAAAGGCTTATGGTGAAGAAAACCCCTGAAATGCTATCTACCCCCCTCCCCCTTACCTAATAGCACAGAAACAAAGGCTAATTTTCTTCAAAGCTAAGTGTATATACCTGTGAGTTTGAGTTTCCCTACATTACACACACACACACACACACACACACACACACACACACACACACACACACACGCACACGCACACACACACGCACACGCACACACACGCATGATCATTACTCAAAACATAACTGCAAGACCAACCATCTTTACAGACTCTTAGTGGGATTTCGAAGCCCTACTTCCATTTCCACAAAGGATTAAGTACATGATTACCTTTCACAGTCTGCACCAACAGAAGCAGAAAGCGGGAAGCATCCCAGCCTGCGAGACGAGGTGCACTTGCTTGGCTGCTGAGGAAGGATTGATTAAGGGGGAGGCTGCAGCAGAGTGAGCCTCTCCCCTGCAGAACTCTCTCACTCTGCTGTTGGTGAGTCGAGAGTCTTCTAATCACAAAGATATCCTAATATAGGCACAGATAAGTTATTTTTCTTAAATTTTTTTCCTGAGGGAGGAAAAAAAACTGAACTCCCGTTGACCCTTTTAATCAGTTGAGTTAAATCAGACCTATTGTCAAAGTGGCTTCAAGCCTTCATTATTTTTCAAATGTATGTCAGAAAAGAAACTTTAAGCTTCCAGTAATCAGGCCTCGTTATAGATACTTTTTCCCCTAGCAAATTTTCACCAGCGTAGCTTGGTCAGAAAGCTTTCTTTTTAAAGTGTGCAAATGAGAGCTGTGAAACAGTATTAAGTGTGTGGTGGGGGTACTGCCTTCTCATAATCTGTCTTCTGTTTAACCCTTGGTTATAATGAAAAATGAAACAAACTTTCTTGTCCTTTAATGTCAGAATCCATGAATTCCCTGGCCAGTCTAGTTTTTGAACACTGCACTGAATAAATTTCCTGGGGGATGGAGACGCATCCTTCGTTTATTCCCTCACTCTTAAGGATCAGTTAGAGATGAAATGTAAGGTTGTTTAGTCTCCTTAATAGCAATGCATAGGAAAGAATCTCAGAAGTCAAAGGGAATTTGCTTCTGGTTAGTGACAGATGTGAATGGCAAATGTTCATATGAAACACACTTCTGTTATTCTTGGTAGCCACAAAACTAGCTTCTACTCCAGAACAGCCTCCATCGATGCCCAAAAGTATGAACAAAAGAGTTGTTCTTTTTCTTCAGGCTCTGGGGAGGTGTGTGTATGTGTGTGTGTGTGTGTGTGTGTGTGTGTGTGTGTGTGTGTGTGTACATACACATGGGGTTCCCTTTAGTCACATAACAAAATACATTCATTGCTCCAAACAAAGTAAAGTATTTCAAATGAAGGCAACTTTGAAAGAAGAATGCCGCGTCTTCTTTGGGAAATGACTTCTACGACAAAATTGTGATTTTCATACATCTTTTTATTCTTGTGTCTCTCCTTACCTGACATCTTTGCATCTTTTCCTATCTCTCCACATTCCCCTTTCTTCTTTGTCTTAGGAGCTCATGTGGTCCATTTCCTGCCTGACCTAAGCTTAGCTGTCATTCACACTGTTTCCAGCAGGGGTTTTGGATCCCTGTGTCTGGTTCTCATGGCCCAGCTTCACGTAGTGGGTTAGCAAGACAGATTAATGTCAATATGAATTTCAGAGCTTTCTTTGTTTCTTTGTGACTTTTCTTCTAATGAACTACAAGGAGCTTTTTTGGTTCCCAGGAAATGGCACGAAGTTCTTCCAATGAATTGTATTGAGAACGGGTCATTCATGGCTCCTTGTCTTCTTTCTAGACATGTGAGAGGACTGAGGGAGGCTTGTGCTGTGAGAAAAGTCTGGTTTTCTCGACCTCTTAGGGATCTATACATGGCATCTTGGATTTTAAGTTAGAGCTAAAATATTAGATTTCTCTAAGGTTCATGCTACTGTGTGGACAACAGGCCAAGGAATTAGGGTAACATCCATGTTAGCTTCTGCCCCTAAAGAACATGAAGTCAGGAAGAGTGGGTGCTATCAAATAAGATAAACGAACAAATGAGTAAATGCCTCAAATCTGAGTTTCTCACAATGTAGATAGTGAACCACCTATACAGTCACTTAGAAATGCTTGGAGCTCTTGCTTGAACCCTAGTCAAACATGGAGATAGGTATCCTGGATGAGTGGCTTGGGAATCCATATTCTTTCTTGGCTTCCAGGAGAGTCTTCTGCTAGGGCTTATTAAGAAGGTGGGATAGAGGCAGGAGGGAGTGAAAGATATTCTGTCTGGTGGAAGCTGACTATAGCAAAGCTTGGGGAATCAAGTACATAAGTGACCAACAGAGAGAGAGAGAGAGAAAGAAAGAGAGAGAGAGAGAGAGAGAGAGAGAGAGAGAGAGAGAGAGAGCGTTGAGTCACTAACCCATATCATCCATGTAGGGAACTTGTAGAATTCTGAAAGAATTGATAAGTGGCAGCTGTATCAATTTATTGGCAGAAATCTGTCACAGGCAGTAGCAGCTAGATAGCTATCAACGAGTCCCCACAGTCTCATTGTGACTACATTCTACTCTTCCTCATCCTGGACAAGGGAACTATAATATCACAGTGACTAAGACATTTGCCAAAGATCACCAAGCTTCCCAAAGAGTGCACGTAGACGCTCTGACACAATGACTTGCTTTCTTTTTTTTTTTTTTTCGAATCAAAATTCTTTTATGGAAGTTCTTCTTTTACTCATTGCGATGGAGTTTATTGTGAACATATTTGATATGAGAATAAGTAATTTTTTTGTTTTCCCTGCTAAGATTTATTAGAATTTGATAGTTTGGGCAAAGGAAATAATTTAAATTAAAAAGCCTTTCAGTTTAGTTTGGGTGATCATAAAGCTATCATAGGTGTTTTTTAGGAGGTTTTAATTTTTTTAATTTATTTTTTCCCTTTTCCCTTCCTCCCACATTTTTTCCCTAATCGTACAAGCTCAATAGGTACCCCATCCTCTTCCTCCCTCCTCCCTTCCCAGTCATCCCCCCTTGCATATTCCCCCCCTTCCTCCTTTCCTTTCATCCTCCTTCCTCTCTTCTCCTCTCCCAGTGCCTCCCTCCCATAACCTGGAGCATCCTTTCCTGTGAATTCCAAACCTCCCTCTGAGTCCTCCACCCTAGTGAGAGGTAAGGACTCAGTGGCATAGCCCAGAGGCCCTTCTTAGGCCCCTCATTTGTATGAGAACTCTATTATGATTGTAGATCCCTTGCCTCTAAGGATCCTACTGCCTGGAGCCTTCTCCCCTGTGATCCATGCTAGACTTTGGGGGGTCATTGAGATGTCAGCCATTGTGCAAGTCAGGAAAAGTCCAGTTCTGGCTTCTGCAGCCCTAACTTGTGTGGAGTATCTTGCATATCGTTGGTCCTCCCCCTTTTAAGGCTTTTACAATCCTGCCACCTCCTGGTTGGCAAGGTTCCCTGAGCTTTAGGATGGGGAGAGATTTGATTGGTCTGATTCCAGGTGATTAACGTAGAGTCTTTGGTGTTCTGAATTATGGTTGTTGTGGTTTCCAGATTTCCTGCACCGCCCTTGGCTGCATCCTGATTGATATGAAGGGTCACCTCCTGAGGAGCAGGGAGTCCTCCCTCGTCCAGGTCCAGGGCAAAAAACTGACTTGCTTTCTTCACCACCCTGTGGACCTGCCTTCTACAGACAGGTGCGTCCAATTCACTTGCACATTGTTAATGTGCGAGCGCTGTGTGCAGCGGAGTGAGCTTTCATTTTCTGTTGTTTGGCAGCAGGGAGTAAAAACGAAGTCCAGTCCTGGAGTGTGACACTGGTGGGGCTGCCTGATAGCACATTCTCTGCTGCTGGGAGGCGACATTACAGTAGTTCCCAAGTACTGGGGTTATAACTTGGAAAATTAAACCTCAAACCTGACTATTCAGAGTGCACGTCTCTAGACTCTGAACCCTGGGATAGTAAACCTCTAGTTGTCATGGCTGTGAGCTCTCAGCCGTGGGGACTGCAGGACTAATTCTTGAGCCATTGGTACTCCAGGAGGCCCAGGATCTGCCAAGACTAGAAGAGCTGGTCTTCCCCTACTTGTGAAATCTCTCTGGATAGAACAGAAAGGTCACAGTTGGTTGACTGATGACTGAGTAAGTCCATATGGATCTAAAATTGCTATCCCAAAATGCTAAGCAAGAGAATCTGGGAAATCCACGCTAGTTTTCTCACAGTAGCAACCAGAGTTATTACCTCCACTCATTCTCATTTGCCCTTATTTAAGTTTTATATGACCTTAAAAAATATTCATTTCTACATTAAATATCTTAAGACAAACCATAAATAAAGTCTTTAAAAAACATAAATGTTCATTGGGATTAGTTATGTCAGACAGAAGAAATGTACAGTTTTCTAAAAACCTCACATGATAAGCAAACGCCTCTGACTCCCCCCAATTATTTGAGAGTGGTCAGACCACAATGTATCTAGGAATCCTCTAACACACATTATATGCTCATAATAAGAAATGAGTCAGGTCTGGAGCCTCACAAGCAGAAGATCCTGAGTTTGGGTCCTAAGTCCCATGTAAAAACACCAGGCAGAAGTGGCAGCAGCCTGCACTTCCAGCCCTGGCAAGCAGAGCCTGGGAAATCTGAGAGTGAAGCAAAAAAAAAAAAAAAAAAAAAAAAAGAGGTAGAAACAATCCGGGATGATTCCCAAAGTTACCCTTGGTCCTCCATAGAAATATACAGTGCCCTCTGATGCACCCCCCGACACACACATAAGAATACATTTTTATCAAAAATGTGAGTCAGGAAAACCCAATAAGACATTGCCTTTTAGCCTTGTGTAAATTTATTCCTTTGCCTTTTTCCTGCCAGTAAGCAGCATCAGAGGTATGCAGAGTCAGCCTTTCACACAGCATCAAAAACACACTGTCCCTGAGGACCCCATGGACTAAAGCTGAAGGACGCTGTAATTAACCAGATTAATTACCTTCACACCAAGCAAGCCACCCTGGACATGGCATGTGGCTTAGCTGCCAAGCACTGTGCTATAATAAGGTTGTAGAGAGCAATTTCTAACATGTTGCCCAGGGTATATAATTCCTTAATGGAGCCAAATGCCAGTCATCCACAGAGCTCTACAGATGGGGTCAAGACAAGTACAAATCTTCCAAGTTCTTCTTTCACTGCTACTCTCCATCATGAGCCTCACCTATGATTCCCACGACATGCGCATATGTTGTCTACGAAAAGAAGCTGAAAAACTGAAGAACTACATGTAACCATGAAGACTAAATGACTTGCCAATGAGAAGTCTAGCACATCCGACCAGACAGTCAACTGATCGTTTCTATTCAAATCCCTTTCAAAAAACTGGTATTTGGAAATCATAATGCAACTGTGGAGGTAGCTATGAGTCAAAACTCTTCCCTGAACACATAATATCTGTTTTCTAAAATAAGAAGTTCTAAAACTGAACATCGCTTTCCTGTTGTAAAGGGGTTATGATATGACATGACTCATGCACAAACACTGTTCTGTTAGAATACTTCAGAAAAGGAAAATGCTAGTTTCTTCCCTTTTTCCCTTTTATTGTCAGATGCAGATACTTTTTACATTCTTTGTGTGTTTATGTGTTTGTGGATTCATGTGTAGAAGCTACAGAGTGAAGTAAAATGGTTGGTTCCCTTTCCACCTGGTAGGTCCTGGGGACTGACCACAATTCATCAAGTTTGGTAGATTATCAAACTTTCTCCTAAGCTTTTTTATCCATTGAGCCTTCTTATGCCTAAGTCTATGCTGTCCGTCCTGTGCTACCTTTATATTGTTCCTCCTGCCCTTCTGGTATCTGGGTTGTTGCATCTTTTACCTCAGGGATGATAACTACTTGATTATGGATACAAGGCCTTTGACTTATGTGTCTGAAATGGTAATACTTCATGAGAAAATCTTCCACTGTTGTTCTGGTGACTTAACTTGATACCATGGAACATAATCTTTGGAAAGAGAATTCATTCTTTGCTCTTTAGCAGCCTCTTATCTGAAGCAAGGGATGGACTATAGCATATTATGGATTATAGCTACAGAAAAATATCATGGATTAGAGTTCAATGAAAATTCTTGACACGTGAGTTATTTGTTCTTTGAGCATCCTTCTCTGTGCATTTGCAAGTATTTAATAACTATAGCTGCCCAAATTAAATGGAATATCTCATAATTGGCCCTACCTTAACTGAGAATGAAAGGCATACTATTCCATCAGCTGGATGCTAATATCTATTAAAGGAGGCAAACGGTCATGTACATCTCCTAAGTGTCTGAATCATACAGTTCATTAATGATTTTATAATTTCACAACAGTGCTCAGTTTTTCCCCCCACTGAGTTATAGGTTAGAACTGTCATTCTATTGGATTTATGATTAAGATATGCAGGTTCACTTTCAATGCCCTAGTCTCTCATTTGTAAATTTGGAATTCCTGCTTCTAAGAATTATAGGTAGGTTTAAGTGATGTGATATACACACAACATGCCAATATCTAGTACATAGGAGGTGCTCAATAATTATTTCTTGCCTTGCATTTCTCAGCTTTCCTCATTTCCAACCATTCAAGTTGCACAATGGCTTATACATGTGGTTTAAGAGAGAAAGAGGCTGAGATGGAGACTGATGTGTCATCGTGAAAACCCTCTCACAACCTGCACTCTGACAGTACCCTGCTAATCAGTCCTTAGGCACTTTAATTCTAAATAGACAGATTCATGCTAAGCAGCCACTAGCACATGAAAGGCAAAATGATAATATTGGGACACATGTATTTCCATACACATGCACTACTGTCATAATTAAGCACAGGTGTCAACTTGACTGTTGAGGGTTTGAGCTCTGGGCACAGTTGTAGAGAGATGTTGAGTTAAGCCCACAGCAAATCTGAAGGAGATTAGCTGATGAGGGAAGATCCAGCCCATAGGGGCTGGGATTAGGCCCTGGATAAATCATAGAGAGCTGGTTGGGAGAGTGGGCATCCTTCTGTTCACTTGGCCAGACATGCTGGTCTGGCAAGTAAGGATTGTCCATTTCTCAGCCGCTATGCAGTGATGGTGTGGCCAGTTCCCTTGGCCCTGGTATTGGTGTGTGCTCCTATCAAGCTGGACTGAGAACCGTAACCAGACTGTCGTAAGAAAGTAAACTCCTTGTTCCTTTAAGCTGTGTGATGGTCATTTATCAGCAATCATGAAGGCGGACTGCAACACACACACACACACAGACACACACACACACACACACCCCTACCTACATACACACACACTCCAAACTCTGGAAATGTCTGTATTAGTGAGTGTGAGGAATAGAATCTTACTCTTTGTTGCATGTTGGTTTCCAAAGCCAACTAAAAATATTTCAAGATGTAGGCTTCTAGTACTTAAATGTTTAATTCCATGTCTTTTATAATTAGACGTTTAAGTACTAGAAGCCTACATACACGTATGGGAGGAGCAGGAGGTGGGAGAGGCAGGAGAGTTCTTGGCAGTCCCTTCCTTGCAGTGTGTTTCTGAATGTGGTCCGCCACATTCACCGGGCTCTCTTCACATTTCCTCCTTGCTAATGAACTCTATTAAAATAGCTACACTAGAAAAAAAAGTAGAAGTATGCTCCTGTGGAGAAAAGTTTATTTTTTTTTCTCTTTTCTTTTTCACTTAATTAACCACACTTCAGGTAAAATGATTCAAGGAAACTGGGACTTTATTTAAACCTCTGAGGAGGGCCAGACTCTGGCCTGCTACTACAAACCAGATCAAACCAAGGGAGTCAATTTAGTCTGAAAACACACCACATTCTTTTAAATGTATTTTAATTGGTTTGGTAGATTGTGCTTTTGAAATCACATTTTAATGGTCCTGTGGAGAAAAACGTTCATTTAAGTTTAAAATTTGTTCACCTGCTGGTTCTGACTGTTTATTGAGTAGCTACTACGGCACACGGTTTAGCTCAGTAGAGTGTCACAGGCACTGGAGCTAAACTTTAATTAGTTTACTTGTTTACTGTCTGTCCAGCAAGTGTTGCTTTGCAATTTTTTTAAAAATCTATGAGCTATACTGTGTAAAAGGATACATGTTTTTGAAGGCTTAATTAGGATAATTAGCAATAATACCACCAATAGTAGGCACTTAATAAGTGGAATAGATTGTGTTGTGATTAAGAATAACATCACAGTAACTTTTTACTTTATTTTTTAAGGTAAAATTTAAAAGTACTTCACTGTCAAGGGAAAACATTTTGCTCCGGGGGAGGAGATCAAAGTAGAAATAGCCGTATTTGTGAAAAAGTTATTAGGAGGTTATTCATTTGTATAATAGACACTGATATCATTTGTAAGTTTAAAAGCTTTTGGAATGGTGTTCCAAAATATCACTTTGAATTTTGAGAGTCTAAGTTAACACAAGCTGCATTATTTTTTTTATAAAATACACATTAACTATTTATGAAAAAGAAGAGGAATACATATTAACTATTTATGAGAAAGAAGAGGAATAGGAGCTGGGAGGGGGCAGAGAAAGAAAAGAGGAAAAGAGGGAAGAAAGGAAGAGAGAAAGAGAGAGGGAGAGAGACTGGAGAGAGACAGAATGCATATGCAAACATAGGTGCACAGATGGAGGTTAAAGGGGTGAAAATCAGAGACAACTATTGGCTGGGAGTTCCCTCCTCCTTGTACATGTGCTTTCTGAGACAGAGGTCAGGTTGCCAAGTTTGTCAGAAGGCACCTGACCCGCTGAGCTATCTCACTTCCCCCTAAACTGAATCCTATGAAAGACTAATTTCTAAAGGACATTTCTGTCAATGACTCAACTACATGTGGGGGTCAACTCCGATACCATAAGATTTTCAAAAACAAGAGAGTAATGCCTTTGATACTAAATGCATATAAAATTCACTCTCCCTAGACTGTAAAATCTAGCTCACAGGAACGCTTACTCAAGTTTCCTAGGAATCACTGAAACAGAAATTTGAGGAATAGAGAAAATACCAGCCTCCCATATCTATGCACGTAACTATATATGTAGTACATAAAAATGTAGGGAAATATTAGCAAATTATAGGCCACTGACAAGAATGTTCTAGGTTTTCTGTAAAACCATTTTTTGTTTGTTGATAAGTTCTTCTCTTTCATGTTATTGCACATTTATACATACTCTCTCTTGGTTGTCCCTATTCCCCTCCATCCTCTCCCCATATACTTGTAGTCTGTCTTCCTTATTCAAATTTGTTTTGTGCATACTGGGTTCAATCAAGACGGCCTGACCTCCTGTGTAATTCTGTGCTTGGATATTTCCTTAGAGCTTGATGAGTACCCACGTGTGTTCACTACTACTTATGTCTGTCCACCTTTCCAAACCTGCAAAACCTGTCCCCATACCATAACTATTTTGCCTTGAAAATAGTTAACTCCCATCTTAGCATGATGTCTCCATAGCCGTCATATTCATTGCCAGTGATGGGTTTGGGGAAAGGCATTATACATAACAGGTTCTAGATGAAGGATCTTATGGAAATCTTATAGTGGCCATAGAGGAGGACATTCTGGCTGCTTCCTCCAGATAGCTGTCCAGGATTCCACCAAGTCGACATTGATCGTGCTTATTGTAAAATTTGAAGCAATCAAAGATGGCAAGCAACTCCATTAGCAAATCATACCTTGTTTGCATTTCCCAACTTATCCAGCTGAAGCTTGCATGATGCTACAGCAACTTGGGCCTATAATCCTTGTATTCTTATCTTATCATTCTGGCTAGTTAGATTAAATTCTCTCCTCCTATATCAATCCTATCTTGTAGTTTATTTAGTGCCTATTATGCTTGTGTGCAGATGAGTGTGCACATGGTGATAGGGAGACTGAAAATGTCCAGGATCATGGCCTAATTTACTCCCATTACAGCTCTGTGGAGACACCACTCCTGTGTCCCTGATGGCCATTGCATAAAATAATCTGGCACTAAATAAGTCACCTGCCTCTGATCCTGCTCACATGAGATAATTTGCCACAGGGCTAGATACACTTTGCTTTTTAATGGCCTATCTAGGTGTGTTTTGACATACGGTTACGGTTACTGTTTTGGTTTTTAATGGGCCACCTAAATACCCCATGCAATGGTGTGTTTGTAATCTCCATGTATCTATGGGAAATGGGACGCAGAGGTAGAGACCAGAGAATCTACAGAAGCTTCTAGACTGGCCAGCCTTGGTTACATAGTAGAGGTTCCTCAAATAAGGCAGAAAGGCAAAGAAAACACCCTGAGGTTGTCCTCTGAATTTCAAAGCAAGTGTGTGTGTGTGTTTGTGTGTGTGTAAACTTAGTAATTCATGAACAAAGGAATCTTCTTTCCTCCATCCTTCTCTTCTTCTCCTCCGTCCCTCCCATTCTCCTCTTATTTATTCAGCACTATTAACTCAGCCATATATTTGTGACAATATGCTCCTTGGGTCATGAGGACTAAGCATAGAGGGAAGCCTTCTGCTGACTTTCTTAAACTGTAAAGATGCCACTAGCTCCACAGGCACACCTGGGATTTAGTAAACGTTCTGATCCCAGATAGCTGTCTGGAAAAATGGGCTCTTCAGACTCAACCACCCTTTATTTCCTTAGAGAGGTTAGACTTCTGCAGTGAGTCCATCTGGTCCAGTTTTGCAATATATTTTTTCAGTCTTGAGAGGTGTTTAAATTGTTGTTTCAATCTCATTTCAGGTCATGTGTCTGTTTAAACTATTTCTCTTTGTTTTAATTCTAGTTGATCATATGCATCTAGAAATTCATCTATTCTCTAATTTAGTACTTAAAGGTCTTTAATGTATGTTTTATGATTTTTCTGGATTCCATTCATATCTACTGTGATATATCCTTTTCCTCTCTAATTGTTTTAATCTTGGTCTTCTCTCTCTCTTTTTGGCTAATTTTGTAGAGAGGTGCATTTTGTTTTCAAAGAATAAAGTCTTCATTTTCTGTAGTTTTTGTCTCTGTGCTTCTTTTTCACTAGTCATTTGCTCTGATCTTAATTATTTTAATATATTGACTGATTGGGGGTTTTGGTTTGTTCTTGTTTTACCAAGACCTTAAAGTACATTCTTAAGTCATTCATTTAGATTTTCTCTGAATTTTTTGTAGATACTTAGAGCTCTAAACTTTCTCCTTAGAATCATGTATATTGCATCTCACAGACTTTAAGTATGTTGTGTTGTAATTTTTTGGTGTTGAAGGGATTTTTTTTGCTTCTTTTTTGACTTCTTCAACAATCAATTCATCTCAATAGGACATTGCTTGATCTCAATGACTATATGTATTGTGTGTATATGTGTGTGTGTGTGTGTGTGTGTGTGTGTGTGTGTGTTTACTGCTGTTAATAATCTAGATTCATTCCACTGTAGCCAGATTAAAACAAATAGAATGCACTCCTTCTGGTCCACACCAACAAGTCCCAGACAGGTTTAGAGACTCCTGAACCTCTTACTTCATGTATGTACTCCCCCCACACCAGGACAGTTAACAGGACCCCAGACCACCCACAACCCACATATCAAGTCCTGGACCTGCTTCCACTCACGTACTAATGCTGCTGAAGACCTTCACTACCAGCTTGATACAGCGAGCCCTCACGCCTCCTTCCCTTTGACAGCCCAAATACCAACCATCTTGGTACTTGTGAACCCCAAAGATAGTCCTCAAGCCCATGTCTCCTTGGCACTCTAACCTCAACATCGACATCGGCACAGAGAAAATTTGTTTCTATAACACAGTACCAGTTCATGAGGTCAGAAGCTATGCCGTTCCCTAGCTGAAGAAAGGTTTCTTCAGCATCCCTGCTCACAAATCAGCACTGAGTGGCCCCAACGCTTAACTTCAAGCAGAAACTAGCTGATCAAAGTCTGCCCAGCTGGGAATAACAACAAACAGACCACCAAACACCCACCCAACACAGGTGGGACATAGCAAGACGAAACCAAGTTAGTTCACGATGCCAGGTGACATTACAATAGCGCAAATACAAGAAAATATACCTCTCCTGGAAATAACTAATCCAAAATCAATGGTCCCCAGTGAGAGCAACTGGGGGGGGGCAAATGGTCTGAGGCAGAAATTGGTATCAGGAAGTAGAATGTTACTGTAGCAAATACCTACATTCAAAGCAACTTTGAAGTTGACCAATGTGTGAAGACTTGAGTATAAAGAATCCATTGCTGGGTTCTGACAGTGCTTCACAGAAGCGGGCTAGAGGAAGAGATTCCATCTTCTCAAAGATCTCTAAAAGGCCTAATGAAATCATCACAGACTACCGAGGCCATTCTGAATGTATCTCACATGGAAATATGAAACACATTATAGAAATTTAGAACTAAGATGCTTATAAATAACAAACAATTTGTCTTTTGCTTCTGTGTTCTAATGCTTTATGGAAGGTAAAACTGACCAAAAAAAGAGATTTTGTAAACAAAATATCTACCCAAACATTGGAATAGCAGCCTGGATTCACTTGATTGTTTCTAGTCAAATGTAATCAATGAAAGGTGACTTTGACACAGAATTAGTAACAAAAGGGAAAGCTGAACTGAAAGATTTGGAGCATTCTTATCCTAAATAAATTAGACTAAACTCAGGGGAAACACTGATGATATGTCAAAGTGAACATTTTATACACAGATTAGCAGATGGAGGGCGAGTGGTATTAGCTAGGATAGTGGGAAAGGACAAGAGGTGATATCTGAGGTCTTCGGGACTGCCCAGTGGCCGCAGGGACAGAATATCCAACACTAGAGAACAGAGAATTATTTCGAGTCTCTTGGATCAACTGAGCTAGAGTGTGGCTTCTAGGAATCTCTAGAAGGGGATTAACATGATCAGATGCTTTCTTCACACATATGATAAGAACATAATGAGTATGTAATACGGAGCTCACACACAGTCCTGGCATTCAGATGCAAGAGCACGTACTGGGGAAAGCACTGCTCACTGTCATTGGCATCTGCTTTGTTCTGCAGTCAGAGCTGACCACGGAGATTCCCACAGTTGCAAGGGTCAACAAGAGCTGGCCGCAGAGATTCCCACAGCTGAGCTCTCAGACACTGACCAGAGAACACAACTCTTTTTGCAAGTTTAGATTTTTTTTTTTTTTTTTTTGGTAATGAAAGACCTGACTAGAAGTTGTTGGCATGAATTCTTATTTAAACAACTCCTTGTTGTCCATTTTAGAGCTGCTACCTGATTTGCTTTTGGTCATGGCTGTTCCTCCTATCTACTTCAAGAATATGTTTCATGTAATGTATTCGTTCCTGAAGTCCTGTAGGTCCAGTGCATCTGTCTCTAAGTGACAACAAGACCTATTCTTCTGGGGAGACGCATATGGCAAACCTCGGCAACATACCTAAGGTGTTATTTCTGCAAATGCACAGAGTTCTTGGGATTTGAAGTTCTAGATATCCTGAGACACAAACAATTCTGAAACCCCCAACACAAGGAGAAAACTACCAGGCAGTTGGAATCATTGCACTGCAGAAATCCCTCCACTAGGGCAATCTCCAGAACAGTCGTGGTGGTAAGGACGCCCCCCCCTCCGAGTCAAACTGGTAGAACTACACAAGTTAATGCCAGTGAAATGAACTGGCCTGCAGACCAGTCCTACATCTGAAAAGTTACAGGCATAGGGCTGCCTGAGGCCTTCAGGATCTAACTCCTACTCTGGAGTGTCTGCAAAGTACAATTGGTGAATCTAAGATTATTCCTAAGCTTTAGGATTTATTAATGACTGCCCTGTTAGGTTGGGGACACACGTGGGACCAGCTAATATGTTCTCTTCCGCTTCTTTCTTTCAGAATAGGACAATCTATTCCATGCTTGTGTCATCTCTGGATTTTGAAGGTACATAACACATTTAATTTTATAAACTCACCGTCTGTAATTATCACTCATAAATGACATTTAGATGAGCATTTTGACTTGAAAATTTTGAAGGCATACAGAGATGAGTAAAGATGTGGAATATTAGGACAAAATGAATGTATTTTGCACATGAAAAGGATATGAACTTTGGGTAGTAGTGATAGAATGCTCTGATCTGAATATTTGCATTCCTCAAAATTCATACCTTGAGACCTAATAGCCAACATGAGACTTGGGAAGTTTACTAGATTCTGAGGACAGCTGCAACATGAATAAGATTGATCCTCATAAAACAGAAGACTGAAGGGGGAGGAGCAAGTATCAGAAGGTCAAAACTAGCCTCGGGAAACCGGTTTGAATCTTGCTGTGACTAAAGGACAGAGCTTAAGGATGCTATTGCTGTAGTGGAGAGCTAGCCTTCACTAGATAAAACAACTCCTTAGTATTGAGTGATGAATTTCTATTGTTTGTAAATCACTCAGTTTGAGGTAATTTGCAGCCAGGATAGGCTGAGGGAGGGAGAGAAGATTGGTATGCTGAAAAGATATTTCCAGTCCCATGGCTGTTTTGTATAAATGTATAGTATAAATACTCCCAGCACCCCAAGTGCTCTGACTAAAGTGCTTGCAGAAGAGAGTCACAGCTCTGTGAGGTGCAGCTCTCAGGAAATAATTTGCTTTCTTAGAGGAGGAAGTCACTGTGATTAGAAATGGATCAGTCAGGAGTCACAATCTGTGCCTACCTGAGTAACAATGGAATAAGTCAGTCATCTTCCTGCTCCTCATTTAGTGAAGAAAATGTGTAGTAAAAATGATTGGAGTTCTGTGTGGTAGCTCAGGGACCAAAGTCTTTGCCTTCTGAACACAATTTTAAATACCCAGATTCCATGTAAAAATGTCAGGTGAATATGGAGATAGACTGTAATTCCAGCCTTGGAAGTCAGAGCCTGGGAATTCCCAGAATAAAGCAATAAGGGAATAGAGAACAATCCAAGGATAATTCCTGATTATCACCTTGGCTCTCCACAGATCCACACACTCGAATGTCTTCTTTTACACACACAACACACACACACACACACACACACACACACACACACACACACTGATTTGGATGATGACAATGAATGGAAATATGATTTTATAATCACTTGGGATACACAAAATATTCTGGAAGCAAAATGACCTGAAGATTGTTGGCAATGCAATCAAATTTCTCTCACTCACTTCATACTGCAATTACTTCCACAAATTAAGAACGGTCAAAAAGACTTCTACATTATCCCAAGCAAGTCTCACTACATCCAGGGTTTAAATATATTGTCCTAATTTTAGCATTAATGGTCTTAATCCATAATATGGACTAAGAAAAAGAGGTCTTATATGAGTAATAACATTATCGTGTGAATTATGTCTGATGTATATGCTGGTTTAGTCAGTGACCAGCTTCTCACAAGTACTCCACAGCACAAGTAGCTGATAGGGGAGTTTCAGAACATGTCTATCTCCTAGGGAACCACGTAGATAAAGTATCACTTCATTGTGTTAATTCATATGGTATTTGGGTTGGGGGCATGTGTACACAGTAGACTATAGACTAGCAACTGAATGACTCACAAGAAGTAAATTAGTTCTTGCAATAGCTCATGAACTCTGCCAGAAAGAAAGTCAGCTTTCAACATAAGCACACTGCTATGTACAGTTTATGCTTCGGTGACCCTTATGCGGAAAAATAAAGTTTACAGGAAACGACAGGAGGCCTGCTGGGAACATTTATAAATAACTTCAGAGTGTGCAAAACAATTCTTTATGTATATTTCACATATTCCTTACCACTAACCTATGAGATAGACAGAGCTATTCATCCTGTTTAAATGAAAATTGTGAAAGCTAAACTTGGTGCTATTTCTGACTGTGAAGAGATAGTTTCAACCATACCTGCATTCCTGTAATTTTTTCCCTCTATATTTTGGTAGCCTCTGGCCTTTATATTATTTGCCTATGATATATCTCTCTCATATTCTTATATTCTTCTTTATTCATTAATTTAGATGTGTGTGTGCATGGGTGTGTGTGTGTGTGTGTGTTTGTCCATGTGTTACTATAATCAAATCTAGAGTTCACCAAAAGCTAGGGAAGATTTTTCCACATGAGATACACCCCAGTAGTCTCAGAGTTCTCTAAGATGCTTTCCTAATTATGGATTAAAATCTAACTTCACTAGATTTCCATCCCTCCCATTTCTTTACACAAGGAGCCCTATCAAACACAGTAAGAACTATTAAAGCCAATTTTGTCTTTTCTGATTCTAGTGGAGCAAAGGGATTAAAGATAAAGAAAGGGATGACCATTAACCAATGAGATAAAAGAAGGAAGCTGAGTCCTGAAGAAATCCATTAAGAGGTGCAAACAACCGACTGAACCATTTCTTTCATTCTTTCCAAAAATGAAGAGATCCCATTGTTCATAAAATATTTTAAGTGAGAATATTTTCTTTGGTCACATGCTTCTCAAATTTCTGTAGAAGATGATTATGACATAATTTTATGTTTATAGCACGGTAGTATCCTGTGAGCTTTATAACAACATGAACATCAGCTTCAAAATGAAGGGATAACTTCTTCAAGACAATGTCCATGAAAAGAGGGCAGAGCTTCATATAGAATCTGCATACCTTTCAGATTATTGTACCTTATATTTGGCACCCAGAATTCTTTCATTATGATGACTTAGATCCAATTAATCTATCTTGCCACAGAAATAATTTACATGAATCTATGACCCTTAAAATGAATCCTTTCATTTTATACTGAGTTGAATAGGTAGACAAAAATGTGATTTTTATACCATGGCATAAGTTATTTTCTACCATAAATGAAGTTGTTATCAATTCCAAAGAAACAAAAGCAACAGAGAAAGATATCAGGTTAGCCTGACTTACAGAGTGAGAACTGAAGGCACAAGTGTGTATCTGCTGGCTGGTTTTGCACAGACCACACTGATGTGGTGTCCTCCTTCAAGCTTGCTTTCAATTATGAGCCACTGATAACTCCTTCATGGAAACAGTGTTTGATTTTCAAGCTGATTTTGCCTCAGAGACTGCACGGGACATTATAATGCTAGTTCTGTGGAGTTTGTAGGTTCAAATAAAATCGTTTCTTCTAGTGTTTGACATTTTACTTAAAAACTCAGAGAATAGCATTTCTTTTCATGTTTTACACAGTTAGTGTGAGACCCTACTCACAGAATGCACTCTATACATACTAATACGAGTATAAAAAATGCAACTATTTGTCTTAGGCAATATCTATCAAATACAAATAAATCTTGGTTGTTTGCATTTAAGAACCCATGTTGGACTAAATGCTTAAGACTAGCTTATATCTTGGTTTCATTGTGGAATGTTTCTTATAGGCTTATGTATTGGAATAACTGGTCCATGAATGGTGGGGTTGTATGATATTATAGGTCCCTTTAGAAGTGGTAGAGGCTTGTTAATAAAAGAACATTCCTAGGGGGCAGAGCTTGAAATTTGATAACCCAGATTCATTCTTTCTCTATCTCTGTCTCTCTGTCTCTCTCTCTCTTCCTTCTTCTATCCTCCCCTCTCTTAGCCTGTTTCTCTCTATCACTTTCTTTTTTCCTCCTTCCTGACTATGACAACTTGGAAGCTACTATGGTAACTTCCAGCTTCCAGACTTTATTGACATTACTTTTCCTGTTTCCATGTGCTCCCTACCATGATGATGCTGGAACTGTAAGTCAAAATAATGAACCTTTTATCCTTTAAGTGACTTGTGTCAGAGTATTTCATCACAGTCACAGAAGAGTAACCGGAACAATATGATCCAACCAGTGTGGTAACACTTCTCATGTCTGACTCTCCTGTTGATCAGTGCTGCAGCTAGCTGATATGCACAGCTCTATGATCACGAGCAAGCTCCCAGCATTGCTCCTTCAACAATAAGATGAGGGGGTAAGAGAGTGGGGTACAGCATTCCACCCTCACGGATATTGGTAAGGATGAACCTACACACTCTACAAGAAAATGTTTACAGACAAAAAGGTGCCACATAGCTCAAAGCTTCATGATTATTTGCACATTGTGATGTAGTGATATTCATGTCGCTGTGGTCAGGAGTACAGATTCCATGAAAATATCTCTACAGCTTCAAATAAAGCATTTTATCAAAGTTCAGTGCTTGAACTCACTGAAGAAAGACCATCTAAGGTTTGAGCTTTATTTGTTGACTTTGCTTTGACATTAAGTGCCCTTTCTAACTCTCCAATCTGTATTGTTTTCTTCAATCTAGTACAGGAAGGACATAGTAGAAAAGTGTCCTGTTCTTACTCTACGGTTGATTTGTGCAAACACAGGTAGATTTTGGGGCCAATTTGTTCTTAAGAGATTTTGCATCATTTCTTAAGGAAAGGAGAAACATATGTGGCCTTATTTTGCATTTACAACTGTTTTCTTATATTAGAATTTGCCTTTATAGATTTATTCTCACTTAACTGAAAGAAAGCAGCCTGGGCAATGATTCTATTCATTTATCATTTTAGCTTCATAGGTCATCCAAATCTGGTTTATTTCCCAGACCATGTGATGCATTCTGCCTAAGCCTCACCTTGTGCTTACAGTTAAAGGAGAATATAAAGACCTTGCTGCTCTTAAGAGGGTCAGTGTCTAGATCAAGGGAAAGGTGCTTGATTGTAACTCAGTGGGATGGAATCTTTGATGTAGTTGTGGGTAACAGGGAGGGAAAACACCAAAAGTTGCCACATAGCCTGGAGAGGCGAATCTGCTAGAGACCGTTTCCTGAAGGAAGCCACACTCATGACTGAGCAGGATCAGGGTTGGGGAGATGGCGCAGTGGGCAACTACTAACTGTACAAAGTAGGAGAATCAAAGCTTGGATCGTCAGAATACACACAAATGCAGTGGACCAGTGCTTATCCATGGGTAGTTCTGAGGCTTGGGAGGTGAGAACAAGGGATCCTTGAAACAAGCTGGTAAGGAACTAATGGAACTGGCCAACCCCGGAATCAGTGGTCCTGCACCAATAAATCAAGTGGAGGCACATGGAAAACGACACAAAATGCCAACCTCTGGCATCTACACATACATGCACACACATGTGCACCCACACACCTCCAGATATGCACATACACACACACACACACACACACAAACATACATCCCTGGATATACACACACACCTACATACACACACACCCCCCTGAATGCACACGCACACACATGTGGACCCACACACCTCCAGACACACACACGCGCACACCTGCATACACTCACACACATGCACATATACACACCCCTATACACATACACACACACCCCTGCACACATACCCCTGCATATACACACACCCCTGAATGCACGCACACACACCCCTGAATACACACACAATGCATATACATGTGCACCACACACCTCTAGACAAACACAAACACACACACACACCCCTGTGCGCGCGCACACACACACACACACACACACACACAGATACACATGTGCACCCACACACCTCCAGATACGCACACATACACACACCTGCATACACTCATACACATGCACATATATGCACCCCTATACACACACACACACACACACACACACACAAAGTATCACCAAAACAAATGAGTAATTTAAAAATTCCAGGCAAAATCCCACTAGTTGTAATATGATTCCATTTACAATGCTGATTTTTGTTCATTTGCTTCACAGATCAAAAAGTAATTATTTACTGATCTGTTGAGAAATCTTGAGAAGCAAAGGAAAAGTTGGATTTTTTTAATTGGCTGATTATTTAACCTTATTTGTTCTTAAGGCTGAGGAAGAAGATGTTAGAAGATGTTTATTTATCCTCTAGGTGAAAGTGACTCGCTTGGTTTGCTGAATTTGAACCCAGATATCACCGTTAAAAAATCATCTAGAATTGTGTCATTTTTCTTAGGTATCAGTGTCACTTTTGGTCTGCTGCTGGATTCCACTAATATATTCATATTCTCTCTCTCTCTCTCTCTCTCTCTCTCTCTCTCTCTCTCTCTCTTTCTTGGAAGTCATACATTTTTACTCTATCTTGAGGGGGAAAATCCTTTCAGACTCCTTAATTTATAATTGAAGAAGTTTTGTTGGATCAAAAGGAAAGAAAGAATGAGCCGAAGCAAAGGGCGTGAATAGCTTTAATATTTGAGTGACCGCAGTGTTAGGAGCAGCTTCCTGCTGCCTCACACCACATAAGCTAAAAAGAAAAAGGAACCCGTGAGCGATTTGCTCAAGGTTGTTCAATGTGAGTCAGAAAAGACTGGGCATTTGAATGCGATGCACAGCTGACTTCTTTCTCCCCTAAAAAGGTGTTTTTGTATGTGATTGGTTTCAGCCTCCAAAGGTAAACACCATCATGTTTCATACATTTCAAGCAGGAAACAAGGCATGGCTTTTTTTTTTTTTTTTTTTTTGGTTGTTCGTTTGCTTTTTAGAGGAGGAGTGTTGGGCTGCACCAGGAGAAGAGTGGTTTGCTACTACATAATACAAGCTATAAACATGATGCTCAAACAGGGTTTTGGGTGTTGCCAAGGTCTTTTTGGAGCAGATGTGGGGGATGATGCGCGGGGGGTACACATGAACAAAAAACAGGGAAAACTGGGGAGAAAATTTTCAATAGCTTCCAGAATCTTCTAAAACCCAGTATACATAATACCTCTGCGCGCCACAGCAATTCCTCACCCTCTCTAACTGCCCCTGACCAAGCGCACCTCCACCGTTCAAAATACAACCTCTTTGTTAAAAGTCTGTTGTGCAGATTCAAACAGTGCTGCATTCAGTTCTGAAAGCTACTTCCAACCCTCCCAGAGATTTGACTCTCCCAGAGCCTCAGACTTTCCGATCTGGAAAAAACAACATGGACAGAAGAGTTCCTGCTGCAGAATTCACTGAGGAAGCAAATGACCAAAGCCCACTGATTCCACACACTGAACTTGATGAGCAAATGATAAAGGAAGTGATGTCATTCTTATGTCACACACCCATACACTGCTTTCATCTACTGTCTTCACAGAAGGAGTGCTAGTTCTCTGGAATAGGCTTGGAGCACACCAGGAGGTTGCAGGCATGCCCACCCAGGAGGCTGTGCAGCTAAATCCCACCTATCATTAAAGAGCTTGGTTCTCTATTCTGCATTTAAAAAATGATGGTTTGCTTTTGCTTCTCTGTTAAACAATTTAAATTATGTGCGTGTGTGAGAAATGTGTGTGTGTGTGTGTGTGTGTGTGTGTGTGTGTGTGTAAGTGGTCCTCTCCTTCCACTGTTTGGGTTCTAAGGGATTGAACTTGGGACATCAGGTTTATGTGGCAAGTTTCCCTACTGAGCCATTCTCTTAAGCCCAATCAGAGCTCTGACATAATAAACTAAAATATGGTATCTTGGAAACTGAGAAAATTTGGTAGAATTGGAACCAGATCATGCTCCCTTTCATCATTTGTCCTGAAGGCTCCTATGGGGCAAATGTCCCAGTTTGTCCCTGGAGGTAGGAAAATTTGTACAGTGATGCAGATCAAAACTGTGTGTGATACCTGAAGTCACACTCGAGATGGATCATTCTTTTTTTTAATTATTTATTATTTATTCAATTGTACGTATATGTGTGTGTGTGCGCGCGTGTGTGTATGTATGTGTGTGTAGAACCACGGACGAATTCGGGAACCACCATGGCCTCCACCTCCTCCTTGTTTACTCTGCCCCGGGATTCACAGGCTCTGCCCTACCAGGATCAGAAATGCAGGCCGCCCCTGCTTTTGCCTGGCGTCTATACATGGGGTCTAGGATCCGAACTCGGGACCTTCCGCCTGCAAGTCAGAGGCTTAACCCCTGAGCCACCTCTCCAGTCCCAGAGATGGATCCTTCTTAATCCTGCATCTCTAGATGACATTTTACCCCACATTTCCTACCTGGTTTGAAAATAACTAACTTCAAACAGTTTTAACAGATACATAATATTCTAAGATGTGTCAGTACTGTTATCTGAATTACTAGGTGTTCATTTGTTTTCCTCAGTGTTTCATTAAATAATTTCCCAACAAAAAATCTGAATATAAATTTTTTGTCTAAATCTTTTTCTTAATGGAGAACTTCCTAATTAATCAAGCAGGTTGGTAGACTTGAATATTTTACGACGTCACTATATATTTCCTAACTACATGTAGTAGAGGTCATACAATGCCCAGTAGAACAGCTCTTTTAAATCCCAAAACAAAACAAGTGTGAAATCATTACTGAATTCACTTGCCAGAATCAGGATCTTTCTGAGAAGTCAGTACTCACTGTAGCTTCACATTGCTCTGGTCCAGAGCAGCCCGTGAACATTTCCCTGGTTCCTGATGCAGTCTTAAATCTGGTCTTACATGGGGTCTGTTTTGACTCACTGATGTGATTATGGCAACCCTCCTGACATGTCTCCCCACAAAGGATAGAAAGGGCATTTGGAATCACTTCTTAAATTCTCTCTCTAGGAAGACCAGCAAACAAATATCTGCAGGATTGCAGGCCAGTTGCATTTCCCGATTATCTCAGTTTCCCTTGCCAGTATCCTATCAAGTTCAAAGAGGTTGCCTGTGCATCTTTTGCATGCATAAGTACTGTTCTACCTGGCTGATAACTATGGCCAACAGATCAAAAGAGTCACTGGTCTAATCTGAGATCTCAGCACTTGGTAAGGGCCAAACCATGTAGGTGTTAAACATGTGAATTCTCATTAGCTATATTTATATTCATCATCAGATAATTGGGTTGGATGTGTGGTTGCCTGTGAGAGCTCCCCAAGTGGCTTACCTCACTCAGCCTTGCCTGTCTCTCCAGTTCAATCAGTAGGTTCAGTGGAAATGCAGATGTGTCTGAAAAAGGGAAAAACGGATGGATGTGTGACACAAAACACTGAAAAGAATAAGCTTTCTTTACAGGAATCAACACCATCTCCTTTCTTAATTCAGGAAAAGAACACAAACGTAATAAGAAAAACTAATATTCCCATTAAATGACTTGAACACCACCATCAGAATCTAGACCCATGTGGTATCTCAATTCCAAAATGGCCTGGCACCATGCAACCGACATCATGCTAGAGTTGTTTAATCTCTAACTTTAATTTTCGGAATGCAAAGAGCCCCAGCAGTATTTGAGCTCGTTAGCTCAGGGAGGGGGTCTGGTAAATGAATCCAGTCTAATTATAAAATGCCTTTGCGATAGCAAGTGCAACATGCATTTGCTCTTCCGTGATTTGACTGCTTCATGGTCTAACCAATGTGTTAATAAGGGACTTGAATTCATGCTGGTAAAAAAGTGATATGTCTAATGCTGTCTGTAATCATATACTCAGGCATAAATGCTTTTCTTAGCATGAGAGAATATGAAAACATTCAGATGCCTAAGACTTACATATTTTAACCATCATAGTCAAGAAGATTTGTATTTGACCCTGTGTATGGTGCTTATTGTCTCTTCAAGGATGTGCATAATTAGTTTTGATTGATAGGCTTTGTGAGTTCTCTTTATGATAGGATTAAGAGTACAGGAAATTCCTGCCAAAACTCTGTGATTCCATGAAGATGCCAGAACTTTCTACCTTCCAATTGTTTTTGCTATCATGACCTAAGATCATTATTGTTTTAGTAGCTTAAGAATGTTAGACATTAAGATGTAGATTCATATTCAGTAAGTTCAAAGTGGAATAGAAAATTTCCTCATTCATATGTGTTTTAATTAACTGTGTAAATATTTTTTGCTTAAGCAACCTAACCCTAACCCCTCTCAGTATCAATTCTCATCTTTGCTTTACACAGCAGTTTAAAACAGACATTTTATGCATTATTATTATAAGACAAGCGAAATGGTACTATTAGGAATCAATCTCCATTAAAATCACAAGGATTGACAAATTAGCACATGCACTTCCATTAAAAAGAAAAAGGGATGCTTGGATTTGCAGAGGACATTGTTGTAGTGACAACCCACATTGTTTTACATTCCCTCAAAAATCCCCAGTAACAATTCTAACTAAAAATTTTGATAACCTGTCAATATTTTTGATGATGAGTCTTGAACTTATTAAATTCACCTTTTAATTTTTTATAGATTTTAGTTCCCATTTACCATCAAAGCTTAAATACATCATTTCAGATTCATTCACTCCATCTAGTATTCATTTACTTATATCTTGTGTTGCAGTTTGCCTGCATGGTTGCTGATGAATGATTATCAAACAGCTTAAGGGAACAAGGGTTTATTCTCTCTTATGATTCCTGGTTACAGTTCTCAGTCCAGCTTGATGGGAAAGCATGCACCAACACCAGGCCTGAAGAAACTGCCCACACCATCTCTACATAATGGCTGAGAGAGGGATGATCCTTACTTGCCAGACCAGCATGTCTGGCCAAGTGTACACAAGAATGCCAACTTCCTCAAACAGCTCTCTGTATTTTATTCACTTGCTCAGGGACCATAGGCTGGGCCTTCCCTATCAACTAGACAATCTCCTGCAGGTTTGCTCTGGGCTTAACCCAACCACTAATTCTCCACAAATGTGCCCAGAGCTCAAAACCTCAACCATCAAGTTGACACCTGTGCCTCACTATGCCAAATCTATACCAAACCAGACACTTTTAGTCATGATCTAGAACACTTCACATATAATTCTATGATATTATGGCTAATGACTTAATATTGTCTTCTCCATCACATGGGGTAACTTTCGAAGTAGCCACTTATGAAGTAGGTCACTCTCCTCGAGTCTGTATGTATCCAGATTCTTGTTTTCAGAGTTGAAGATTGAAACAAGAACACACTTAGAGGATTAAGTCAGGGTTAATTAGAGGAGAAGAAGAACTCACAGATTCCAGAGGTGGAGTGCCATGAAAGGCAGGCGCCTTCTAATGGCTGGCAGGGTCAGGTATATTTATGCCTTTGGATAAGTCCAGGAATATTGGTCTTTTCCCATTGGTTAGCTCCAGTTTTTGGTAAACCTGATTGGAGTTTTTTTTGATCCTCTATACCTTGGGATTTATTCACCTTAGGGCCCAACCAGTTGATCTTGTACCAGACCTCAATCTCTATAATGGAGAACTAACCTATATCCTTTCATAGACAAAGGGCTGGGGGAAATTAGCTAAGTTGTGTTCCTCAGGGTAATCCCAGTAGTGGGTGGTGGCCTTCCAAGAATTTCAGAGACAGCCCAGCATGGCTACTTTCAACCTGCCTTACTCTGACCTCCAACCATGTGCCATGGTATTAATGAACATCCTCTGCCCCTGTATGAAATATAGATAGATAGATAGATAGATATAGATATAGATAGATATATACACAAATATATATATATATATATATATATATATCATTATATATGAAAACAGTAACTCATTCTAAAGTCAGTCAATGGTCCTTTATATTTGATGACATTGTCAACACTTATATGTCCCTATTGTCCTACTTTGGATCTGTCACACAAACTGTATTTCTTGCATTTCTAGTAAGAATTAATCAAATAAAAAGGATGCCTGAATAAGTAGAAAACTGGAGTTAACTTCTTACAGTAGCAGATGATATTAAAAGGTGAGAATTTAACTTACATGTTATAGATCTGACACCCACAGTGACCTTGTTCATCATTCTTTAGTCAATGATAAAACTGTCCAGAAAGATAATTAAAAGAACAAAATATAGGTCTTAGATAGAGTGGAAGCAGAGGAAAAAATGAAGTATCAAGATTCAAGTTAGACAAAATGAAAGTTTCATTAATTTCAGAAAAATTAAATTGAAGGCAAATTGGCAAGCACAGAGGATGTAAAAAAAGCTGTGGTGAGAGAAAGAAGAGCTGAAAAAAACATCACGGCTCTCAGAATAGGGAGGCCCAGGTGCCCCAGGATCAAGAAGGGAGCGTATATGCTCTGACTTGGTGCCAAGGGTCCAGACCAGCTTTCTGGAGCTCATATCTCAAGGATGCTTTGCAGCAGCTAGGCAGAAAGGCAAGCCTGACAGATGGATTTTTGTCCATTGGAGCAGATGGGGGGCAAGGGTGACAATGACAAGAAAGGCACATATTTTGAAAAGGCAGCACTGGTGTTGCGGGTCTCCTGCATAGTTGCTGATAAATGACCATCAAACAGCTTAAGGGAACAAGCTTAAGGGACAGATACAGTCTGTCCAGCTTGACAGGAGAGCACACACCAGCAGCAGGGCCAAGGGAACTGGCCACACTATCTCCACGTGACGGCTGAAAGAAGAACAATCCTTACTTGCCCGACCAGCATGTCTGGCCAAGTGTACACAAGGATGCCGACTCTCTCAACCAGCTCTCTGTGATTTATTTCAGGGCCTAATCCCACCCACCATGGGCCTTCCCTATCAACCAAATAATCTCCTGCAGGTCTGCTCCAGGCCTAACCCAACCACCAATCTCCACAAATGTGCCCAGAGCTCAAACTCTCAACTGTCAAGTTGACAACTGTGCCTAACTATGACAGCTAGTAAGGAGGGCTTTCGGGGTGAAGAATACACATGAAGGAAGGGTGAAGTTGAAGTGGAGGTCAGGTTAGGAACATATGAATTACAGGATGCCCTGATGTCCTGAATGTAAGGGCAACGGTGTACAGAAAAACACATTTAAACGCACACTTATCTGATTGTTTGCTATTCCGTTTAACTTGTGTGTATGTGTGTGCGCGCGCACGTGTGTTCTATAGCATGGGCGTGCAGGGTAGAGGACCATCTCAAGTGCTGGATTTTGCCTGGTACCTGCATCCCAGGATAGCTAGATAGAAAGCTTCTGATGATTCCCCCGTCTTTACTTCCCATCTCACTGCACAAGCACTGATATTACAGACAAGTTGCCACAACTGTCTGTACACAGTTCTGGGGCTCTGATTTCACATGGCCACTTGTGCAGTCCAGGGATTTACTCGGTGAGCCTCTTCCCAGCCCTGCTCCTATATCTTGAGACAGAGGACATCTGCGGATTTGTTGAGATGAGCCTGCAGAGGCAAAGCTAAGGAAAATGTACCTCAGGGTAGAGGTTGGGCAACTCAGGAAAGAGCCATATACACACTGAAGAAAAGCCATACACATACTGGACTTTGGATGATATTTGAAGGCCAGGATATAGTGGATGTTTAGCATATAGAGAGGGAAAAGCAGGGAGGAAATTGAGAAAGTCTGAGTATATGCTGATTGCTCCAGTGACCAGGACAGGACACACAGACAGTTTGGTCTTAGAGGGACCAATAAGCATTCAGTCCTGGGCGGACTGCTCTTGATTCATTCATGAGACATTTACAGCTTCAGGCCACAAATTCCAATCTTTGAACTGGGATCACATGGGCTTGTTGATATAAATGAACTTCTGTCTATGGAGTATCCCAAAAAAGTATAAAGGGGTGGGAGAATAGAACCATGCTTAAAAGAAAAAGCAAACAATTGCTTTGATAAGAAGAAAATCGGGGCATAGTGGGAATCTAAGAATCTGAAGCAAAAAAAGTTAGTAAAACAAAAAGGTAGTTTCTTCGATTCTTGATGCGAATGAAGCATAGAAAGCAATTCATGTTTTGAATTTGGAGAAGTTCCCACACTCTGTCTGCAAGCATCAAGGGATATTGAAGAGACTCACTGCAGGAAATACAGAAGAAGATTAAATGATGCTTTCAGAGGTAGCAAAGTGAACATCCAAATTACAAAGTATGACACAACACTTGGCCATAAAGTCCTGTATTTCATCTCCTTTCCTTCTTTCCTCTTGACATTCAGATCCTGTTAACTTTTATCCTGCAGCTAACAGGAGCCCGACCACTGCAGCTACTGTTACCATTTGTGGGATTGTCCCATCATTGAGCATTGCCAACAAATGAAAGCAGCAAGTTGAAGTCTGGATAAGTTTGGCTCAAGATTCTTGGGGGAAGGCATCAATGAACTCTAAACTGAGGTACTGGAATCAAGAGGTACTTCACCAAGATGGTGACGGTAATTCGAAGGATGAGGGGTGCTCTGGCAAACAGAGCAAATATGCTGTGAACTTATGAGATTCTCCCTTAAAGTCTGAGCAGTATGAATGATATTGTTCTAGGTCCTCAGAGTGTCCACATTTGTTCTTAAAGACTTAAAAGGGCCATTTTGGACATGCACATCCTTTGCTTTGGGACCTTTGTACATAGATGATGACTCAAGCCAATGAAAGATTTAATCTCAACTGATGTGAATGCAAATGCCCTAGCTGAAGTCAGCTGGATGGTTATTTCTATACATCTGGGAAACAGCTGTATTGTCTCCTCCAGATCCTCCTTTTGGTTCAATATCAAATGTGTGTCAGGAACAAAAGGATGTAAGTGATGAGAAGGTGACACCCATTGCACAAGTGCACAAGGACTACTGACCATTTCCTAGGGGAGAAATGGTCAGATTCAGAATTGCTTTCCTCTCCTGGAGAGAATTTGAGGGACAGTCTCCCGAATTATGTGTGGGGGTCACTTAGCTGGTTGCAAGGTGCAGCTTGTTTAAAGCTTCCAAAACGCTCTCATAACTGCACAGAGCAAGGAATGGGAGAACTGCTGCCAAGGTAAGTGATGATTGTTCGGGATGCAGAGGTTATGACAGGTCACCCTCAGCTTATGCTGACAGTCAGAGGCGGGATGCACAGCGTGACCCTTTCCTGCACCAAGCTGCAGAGCCTGTACCTCTGAACACGACAGCTGATGAGATGCCTTCTCCTTGGGATTCATACTACAACAATAGGCTAATAGATTTATGCCATAAAGGCATTGACCTTTGTGGGCAAGAACATTTTCTCACAGGAGAAGGAACGGCGCAGCACGCCTCTATGCGCTGCAGTCTTGACAGTGACTGACCGCATGGGCCAGTCCCAGTCTCCAGGAAGTATATGCATAGACTTTTGCATTGTTACCCTTTGATTAACTTCTGACACACTTTGCAACATAAAACCCTTACAGGGAAATTGCTCAGTAACCCTGGCTTGTCACATGCAGGAACTCTGCCAAGGAGAGCTAAAATGTACAGCACAACTGGAAACAACATGGGCAGGAGTGTGTGTGTGTGTGTGTGTGTGTGTGTGTGTGTGTGTGTGCGCGCGCGCGCGCGTGCATTTTGGTCTTTAAACATACACACTCATGCACGTGATGCCCTTACTCACGTGTAGTAGTGTTTGGAAAAAATCTCCTCATATGTTATAAGCATATTGCACATGAAAAGACTTAAGCCTGAAATGAAAATAAATAATGCATGAAGTCAGAGGCCTGGAGCAAATGTTAACTAATTTCAAAATGGGTCAAAATCACAACAATTAAGTCCCTGACATGGGAAGTCATTTTTTTCTGTCTCTCTAAAATATTAACCAACTTGCTTTGCTTCTTCTAGATTGATTTGTAGAGCATAAAAGGTCATTTTGGAAGCAGAGGGGGAATTTGGCTTCTATACACCATCCATAATGAGAGCCAATAAATTAGGTAAAGTTCCTGTTTACCTAAGCTGAAATATTGATGTCCAAGACCACATCGAATGCAAATCTCTACATTAATCATTTTTCTCCAGCCAGGGAATTCAGACCATGGTAACACATGCCTTGATAGACCTATACATCATAGTTACAGCGACATCAGACAGTACCTTAGTGACAGAATACAAATATAGTGCAATGGATTTCCTTCATTTCCCGCAGTCTGACTTTATTTGTGTCTGCACACTCTTCTCTGGGTATAGGAAATTTTGACATGGGTTTGGTAAGTCCTTGTGGCTAGAGAAATAAGTGAACAATGACAACAGGAGTTTTCTTCTGTCGGTGGCATACTCAGCAACTCAGAGGTGGTTCACCTGGAGTTCCTGAATGTCAAAGTGATGGGCAACTCTGCTAAAGCCTAGAAATATACAGGACCCCAAATCACTATTACAAACAAAATCATCAGGCTTGCTAGCCCTATTTAGCTAACAAGACGTCAAAACAGATTTTCATTAAACTTAATGGATTTGTGAGTCCCAGATGCAGTGCATATAAGAACTGGGGGCAGAGTGCATACAGGAAACAGGAACAAAATTCCTTGGTGAAGAAAGGGGTAGGGAGACAGAAACCTCAAGAATTAAGCATCTCTGTCAGTTATCCTCTCTTAAGCAAATGTGAGTTTCTAATGATCATACACCGTTGGTACTGTTGATTATATCTAGTAGACCAACATAATAATACTGAATAATGCAGTTATTGTGTGGTACCCTGACTGAAGTGCTTTATATAACCCGGGAAATATGCTAAGAATGAATGAATTGTTTCTCAGTTTGTAGATGAGGAAACTGAAGTGCATAACAATTTAGTAACTGTCATAGTTAGGCACAGGTGTCAACTTGACAGTTGAGATTTTTAAGCTCTATGCACATTTGTAGAGAATTAATGGTTGAGTTAAGCCCAGAGCAAACCCACAGAAGATTGTTTAGCTGATGGGGAATGCCCAGCCCATGGTGGATGGGACTAGGCCCTGGAATAAAATACAGAGAGCTGGTTGAGAAAGTTGACATCCTTGTGTATATGTGGCCAGACATGCTGGTCTGGCAAGTAAGGATCGTGCCTCTCTCAGCTGTTATATAGAGATGGTGTGGCCGGTTCCCTTAGCCTTAGTGTTGGTGTGAGCTCTCCTTTCAAGCTGGACTGAGAACTGTAACCGGACAATCATAAGAGAAAATAAACCCCTTATTCCCTTATGTGGCTCGATGGTGATTTATCAGCAACAATGCATGTGGACTGCAACAGTAACTAACTCAAAATCATGCCACAATATATGGACACATGGTGGACTCATTCTCCTAAAAGTCATGTTTTGAGTAATATGAAATTCTGCCAGACACTGAACTAAAAGCTAAACACATAGAGATGCATAGAAGCTCAAGAACTTTCCGATCTGGCAATGGAGTCAGAGGAAATGCTGTACAAGGCACAAAGAGACAGGTAGGCTGATGGTCAGCGATGGGGGCATTCAGGGGGCCATGAGGATATGAGGGAGAGGCTCAGCTTGTGTAGAAGAGGCTTGTAAACCACCAAGAAATGCTTCTTTCATTGTCACAAACCATCTGACTTCACAAGAAAAGAATCAAGCTTTAAATAGAGGGACCAGAAGAAGGACGCAATTGAGCTGGAGGCAACCAGGACTCTCAGTTTTCATCACTTGTAGTATCACCGTGTGTTTGAGATGGAAGCAGATTGCCTTGGCTTTGTCCTTTCAAAGTGACGATGTATATATGGTGTGTGTGTGTGTGTGTGTGTGTGTGTGTGTGTGTGTGTGTGTGTATCAGAGGGCACTCTTGTCCCTGTGGAGGACCAAGGGTGACTTCAAAAATCATCCTGGATTACTTCTATCTCATTGCTTCACTCTGGGATTGTCCAGGCTCCACACACCAGAGCCACAGGTGCAGGCCACTGCTGTTTCTGCCTGACGTTTTTACATGAGACACAGGATCCAAACTCAGGACTTTCCATTTGTGAGGCAGAGTGTTAAGCCCTGAGCTATCCCTCTAGCCCTCAAAGTACTATATTGAGAAACAAGCTTGCATGGATCATTTGACTTTCTATGCTATAGTTCCAAATAATAATTTGGACCATGCTCTAATCTTTGCACTGGGTCATTTGACATACCTTATTTAACCTTTTATAATGGACAACCCTTCAGATTGGTCTGTTTGCCTTTGTTTTGTGACAAACAGAATACCACTGTAATGCTGTAAATCCATATCTAAAAAAAATCACACCAAAGCAAAGAAGTCTTCAGTCAGGAACCACAAATTCCCCAGATGTTACTCTATCTACCTAGTTGGGAGTAAGGAAGAAAATTCCTCTTGGGCCCTTTTTGTGAGTTCTCCTTTTGCATCAAAAATGACACCCTCTTCCTCCATGATCTATCTTTCCCAGAAGGCAACACAACTTGCTGGTTCTATTTTACCCCTTCCACATTTGTACTTCTCTTCGCTTTGATTTTCTTCCCTTTGCTGTAAGCTGCCCAACAAAGTGGCTAAAAAGGATCATTCCCTTTTGACTACACACAGGAGTAATTTGTTCTCATTATGATCGCCACCCCACGTCTATTACAATGTCTCAGCATCAACCTCAGCCGTAGAAGACCAATCAACATTCCCTGTCATCACTGCATTTCTTAAGTACCATATGCTTTGGATTTACAAGATCTTGGGCAGAGGCACTATTGGGAATGGTAAACTCAGAGCAACAAGACAAATAGAAGAGATGATGCCTATAGCAAGTGCCTCCTGATTTCCTTCGAACACCCTTCTGATTCACTTTCAGGACTATGGAGTAGTTAAGCCTAATTTTATGGCCAGTGTCATGATGGGAAATTTGCTAGTCTTTATTGTACCCTTTACTTTGAGGTCTCCCCACCCTCCCTGTACCTGTTACTCTAATTCGGGATGTGGGTTGAGATCTCAGAAGCGGTGAGCACTTGCTCTTGAGCACACTGTGCATTCAATTACTGCATATCTCCCTTCATTAATTTCGAAGAGGACTATCAATTATGCATCGTGACAGGGAGGTAAGTATGCCTTCACCTCGTCACCTTTGCTGCGTGTCTTCTTAGGAAGTGGATGTAGCTTTAGCAGGACGCTAATGCTGATGGATAGCTCCCTCTTCAAACATCACGATTTCATTGCACTTTCTTTTATGAGATCTTAAAAACATGAGCCGACGAAATACTTCTGAGGCTTGTATCACCTCTCCGCACAGACAATTAATGAGCTTGCCATTATTATTCTGCTGAAAAATGAAGTTGTTCTGACTTATGCTGGGTCCTTTGAATGCACCGATTGCATGTATGGAAGTATAAATGTCAGCAGCTTTTTGAATTTTTCCCTTTGTGTTTCAGATGCTTCCTTTCTTCTCCTTTCTTCTGTTCTTCTTCCTTCCTTTCTTCCCTTCCCCTATCCTCAGGTCTTTCCTCCTCCTCCTTTCTTTCTCTCTCTCTCTCTCTTTCTCTCTCTCTTTTCTCTTTCTCTCTCTTTCTCTTTCTCTCTCTTTCTTTCTTTCTCTCTCTTTCTTTCTCTCTCTTCTCTCTTTCTCTCTCTCCTTTCTTTCTTTCTTTCTTTCTTTCTTTTCTTTTTCTTTCTTTCTTTCTTTTTCTTTCTTTCTTTCTTTCTTTCTTTCTTTCTTTCTTTCTTTCTTTCTTTCTTTCTTTCATTCTTTCATTCTTTCTTTCCTCTTGTCCTTCCTCTCATCCTTCCTCTCCTCCTTCCTCTCCTTCTTTCTTTCTCTTTTTTCTCTTTCTTTCCTTCCTTCCTTCCTTCCTTCCTTCCTTCCTTCCTTCCTTCCTCTCTCTCTCTCTCTTTCTCTCTCTCTCACACACAAACACACACAAACACACACACACACACACACACACACACACACACACACACACACACACATACATTCTCTGTACCCCTCCCTCTCTATGATAAGAGGGCCTTATGAATCCAAGGACCACCTTGAACTCAATATAACTGAGGCTGGCCTTGAACTCCTCATCCTCCTAACTCTGCCTTCCAATTGTTGACCTTACAGGCACATCCCACCATGCTTGGTTGATTTCCCCATTTTTGAAATCCCATTTGACTTTATGTTGTCCTCTCCTCTGTCTACTCCTGTGTATTGCTGATCTAGACCTTCTTTTCCTGCCTCCCGTTTGCTCTTCCTCTGGAGTTTCTAGAAGAAAAGGAAAGTGGAAGTTTAGGCTATGCTTCAGGACTCTTAGAGGATCTCTTTTAGATCAGGAATGAAAAAAGACTAAGAAACAATTGAGAATCCTTCCCTTTACTCTCAGTTCACTAGAAATAGAATGTAATCTTCCTGCTTGTCTAACAAGCTAATACTCGTTCCTTCAGACTAAGCATGTGGCAGATGCTCTTTCTATTCACACAACATTGCAGGTTAATGTTATCAAGAACAAATCACCTTTTCAAAATACTGTACATAAAGTAAATGAGACAGAGAACTACCAAAGAGTGAACATATACACAAGAAGTGGTATAGTGGTGTAATCTGCAAACATAACACAACAGGAAGTAGGGTGATGGAAACGTGTGAAAAGACAAGGTTGCCAGGTGTCTTGGTTTCTCTTCTATGATAAAATATCACCAGAAACAGTCTTATTCTGGCTCATAGCATGTGGTACAGGTGATGACGGTGGGAAAGTCAAGACTGTGGGAGCTGAAAGTAGCTGGTCACAAGCCACAGTCAGAAAGCAGAGACCTCACAAGCTCGTACTCAGCTTGTTTTCTGTCTTTATTCTGCGCAGGACTCCAAGCCCAGGAACAGGCTGGTTCTCTGCTCACTTTTAAGCTGGATGTTCCTGCTTCAGCTAACACAATCAAGACAGAGCCTTACAGGCATTCTCAGATTTTTAACCTGGATAATCCCTTGAGAGCTCCTGAGACTAAACTATTCAGTGTCAAGTTGTAGACTAAAGACTAAGGCTTGCTATCACACCCAAAATAAACAAGTCAAGGCAGATCACTCTGAGGGATTAATGCAGGGTGGAAGTTGTAATTAAACTTCAGGGAAAGCTTTCCCAGCCATGGATGTGTCAAAGTGCCCAGCTCTTAGCTTTGGATGCAGTGGGCACAGTCAGAGAAAGGAATGAGCCCAGGGGCTTAAAGGAAAGCAAGTAAGAGCAGTGTGGGACAGAACAGGAGCCCAGACGACTATGGGACCCCCAGACAGCTCTGGGCTGCAACTGACTCCCCTAAAAGTCCCAGGGAAGAGGGAATCAAAGCTTCCTTCATCCTTAATCACAAGTTTCAGTGTTGCAAAGAAGTAAGGTTAGTAGTCCATCAGTGAAAATGGATTTTTATTTTCTACCATTACCTGCTTAGGCTAAAGTGAATAAACTTTATGTTTCAGAACAATATTTAGTGATATTAGACTACGTTCCATTTTATTTCCTGTCAAAGGAAAATGCCACAGAGTATCTGGTCCTACTCCCCCCCACATCATGTATGTATACACATGTGTGTGTGCGTGCATTCGTGTGTGTGTGTGTGTACATATAATATTTATTTTTAATTACATAGTCCATGGAAAACGCTACAAAATTATTGGTGGAAATATTTAAAGGAATTTTACAAGCAGCAGAACTATGGTCATTATTCAGATTTAAACATTTATTTTTTAAAACTACTTTTAACTATTTTTCAAATATTTCCCATTGTGATAGTTAATTCTGGGTGTCAACTTGAAGCACACCTGAGATTAACTAAGATTGGCTGAGACCACCTGAAGAGATTATCCAGATCAATACATTTACAATACAAAGACCAACTCCAGATCCCATGAGAATCTCTCTAGATCTCATTGGAACCTTCCAGTAGTGGACCAGGCAAAAGGAACCATAGAACAGCTGATTGAGAAGAGAGACTCTCCAGGAATCTCCAGTTACGTGGATGGGAGTGACTTAGTTTGACAGCTTCAGCCACCAGCCATGTCACCTCTGCCATGAAAGATTGTATCTCCTCTTTGGAACCCTAAGGTGAACAAATCTCCCTTTCTCCCTTATGTTGTTTGACATTGAATGCTCTCTCACAGCAATAGTTAAGAGTAACCATTACACCAACCAATAGGACTGCCTTTAAAGATCCAGATCTGAAAGTGATTTAAGAATCAATCAGATTTTGACATTGGGAAATTTGGAAGATGTATTTTTTTCTGTGTTTGGGATTGCTTGTGAACATACTGCTTATTTACCTCTACGGAATGTTGACTTCATCATCTAGTGTTGGGATAAATACTGGCTACATGTTAAGGTCATTACAAGAAATAAATTAAAAGCACTGAATGCAACCAGCTTGTAGAAATATCTTAGTTATATTACTCTAGAGATCAGGAATAATACCTATATTCAGACAATATCAGATACAGATTGATAAGATGTACTTTTAGCTAAATAATAAGAGCTTCTGGTTGAAAATGATAAAGTATTCTCTGTCAATATATAATCACAGAATAATAAATCACTAGCTTGAAATTGACCTTGAAACATCTATTTTACAGTCAGTTCAAGTTCAGTCTACTCTTCCCATTAGTGACAGTATTTCTGTATGCCTTCAACAATTGCCTCTCCTTCACTTACCATATTAGGACAGAATTTGCTATCAGATTTTTTTTCTTGGTTAAACTAAATCTATTTTCCTTTTCCTTTCACTGTATATTCAACTTCTTTCTTTGGAATTCAGAAAAAAGCTACAATGTTTGTATGGTGATTGTTTCAGCATCTTCTGACAGTTAATCACTTGGTGTTCCCTAATTCAAATTATTCTCATTTTTTTCTAGCTAATACGCTGAAGATCATAACACAAAGATTCTTGCTTTCTCCTGGAACATATTTATGAAACTATGGCACCTAAGTGCTAATATAAACTTCATCCAAATCCTCAATCTGAGGATTCAAAGATGTGGTATATAGCACAAGGTGTGGCACTTTCTAATTATTCAACAAAATATGATTGTTACTGTCACAATGATCTTTATTTTACCTTACTGTTTTACATTTCGTGTTGTATGTACACATAGGAGTTCACGTGAGTGCATGTGTTTATAGCCACCAGAAAGACACCACAGTCTTTGTCTTTCTCCACCTTATTATTTTCTGAGACAAGGGTCTCTTCACTGAACTCTAGAACTCATCCATTTGATTAGTCTCTGCAACCTGTTAGTCTCTGTGCCTCCCCGACGTGGACCAACACTGAAGGTCCAAGCCTGTTCAGCGACAGTGGGATCTTGTGGGTGCTAGGAATCCAAAGGTAAGTCTTCATGCCTGCGCATCAAGTACTTTATCCACGGAGTCATCTTTTCAGCCCTCAATAAAAATGAAAGTCCTAAGATGTTTTATACTTTCCTTCCTTCCCTCATCTTACTCCTCTGATAATTTGCAAATGTGTCTGATTTTTCAGATCTCTTGATGAAATAGTCTTGTCCTATGAGCAACTGTCTTCTGTAACTTATTAAAATCTATGTAACAGCATAAATATTATACTTTCAAATAGACCGATCATGGCCCAGTCTGAAACCATATGTCCTTTCCTCCCTAGGTAGTGATTTGCCTATCAGATCTTCCTCTACTATAAAAATGTTGTAAATTCTAAGACCCAGGTGTCAGGCATTACCTGACAGAGAGAAGGGCTGCTTTGAGCAGCATATACCAATGCCCTTTGGAAAATGCCAGACTGAACAAATTTCAATCATTTGCTCTTAACCCTCTTGGTCGCTGTATTTGCCTGAGGTGCATTTGAAAAGGAAAGAACTCTATCTGTTTTGAAAGTATCATTATCTTTCTTTAAAGACTGAATCATATTCCAAGTTTGGAAACTTGTTGCTCTAGTTAAACAATATAGTTAAGGAAAAGCCAGTTAATTCTTTAAAAACATATTGTATTCTAGGCTGCCAATCAGAATGTAAAGTTCATAATCTAGTGAATTAAACCACAATACATCACAAAATACACAGCTCCTAATATTGTCTCAAGTGCTAAAATGTAGGTCTCTATGACTATTTCTGAAGCATTCCAATCAAGTTTTAACATGTGACTTTAAAGATTTTAGTCCTTGAAAATCTCTTTCGGTGATCAGACCCATCGTCCTTCTCATCCCATAAATCAGCCCAGACAGAGGAGCTAACTTGCCCAAGTTCAGTCAGTTTAGTGGTCAACAGCACCACTGATTCTGAGTCCACGTCTTCTCTCTTTCAGCATCTTCCAGTACCAATCATACGAAGTATGTACTTGCCTAAAAGGGCTGTATATTCTGTCTAAGAGCCCTCTTTCTGAAAACAGGATTGTCTTCTGTAGTTGAAGTTATTGATGCAGAATAAATAGAAACCATAAATGCTATTGCGCCTGTACTCCAACATATATCTAAGGAATTACACATACACACATGTACAATTCAATACTATTTAATTCTGTTGTTAGTTTGTCTTTGTCTATGTGTTTTGTTTCTCTCCTTAGTGGAGAATAAGGAGTTGAAATAACACCTTGCTCATTGAGAGTACAGACTGGTGAACTTTTTTGTTGTTCCTAAATGAATTCATTCTCCAAATATATGGCTAGTAAGAGCCAGAGTACCCATGTCTTTATTTCTTTGTTTCTCTTTCTCATTCTCCTCTCTCTCTCTCTTTCTCTCTCTCAGTTCACAAAAGTGGATTATAATATTTGCACTATTGCAGTTGACAAGAACCATTTTCACTGTTCTGAAGGTTTTCTTTCTGTTTTTTGCAGCAAGAACAGTTATACACAGAGTCGTTTCCTGTAAATGTCTATGATTTGTCCCAGGATAGACAATCCTGGCAATGAGCTTATCTCCTACTAAGCACATGTCTCTTTAGTCTGGGCATTGAACTATGCCAAATCGCCTCAGCATTTCGGTCCTGCCTGTGTGGAAAACTTGCCAGGAACTTCCCAAGGGAAATCAGCAGCTCCCAGCAACTTCAGCTCTTTTTGTCCTAAATTTCCTCAAAATAACCTGGTCTTTTCCCAAACTCTCCAGTTTCCCCTCACTGGTCCTTGGATGTGCTGTGCAAGCCTTTCTGGTGACCTTGATCCACCCTAATTTGAAATCAGCACAGGCAACACAAAGGAAGGCAGAGAGCACAGATCTCCAGGAACCAACACAGATCTCCTGGCTCCTGTGTGTTTCTGACTGGATAACTTCCTCACTTAGGATGAATATGGGCTTTTGATAAAGGGAAAGATTCCCAGGCTTCCTATCAGAAGAAATTAGAGATGAAAAGGCAAGTGGCAGGTGCCTAATTCTAATTTCACTGACTTTTCTCAAAGTAAGTTTCCAAGTCAGAACGGAGTTCTAACTGGTAGGACTTTGGTAAACTGTACACTGCTGGTTAGTGATGATAAAAATAACAAGTAGGCTATATAGCAAGGTGAGCCATTGTTCACCTTAATAAAATAATCTTACTTCTCATAATTGTACCTGAAGGTGCATCTTCTAAATATCGAAATAGAATTAATACTAGCTGTCACTGACATCATTTCAATTTTTCCAGAATGGTGACATTCTGTAGGAAAGAAAATGCTAGAGCAGTTGAAAGTGGGCAGTAAAGTCAGACTCACATGGACAGGAAAAAACTACTTGTCTTCAAAGGCTTTATGTTATAATTTAATCTAAAAAGTATTTCTAGAGAACTTGCCATAATACATGCAATGTGTTATGATATGTGCTTTAAAAATATTAATTTTGGGGTGGAGAGATGGCTCGGGGTAAGATATTATCTGGCAAGCAGAAGGTCCTGAGTTCAGAACCCAGGTCCCACATAAAAATGCCAGGAGGAAATGCCAGTGGCCTGTACTTCCCACCCTAGTGGGTGGGGCCTGGGAAATAAATCCCAGAGCAAAGCAAAAAAGGAGATAGAAGCAATCCAGGATGATTCCTGAAGTCATTCTTGGTCTTCCATGGGACACACACACACAGACACAGACACAGACACAGACACAGACACAGACACAGACACAGACACAGACACAGACACAGACACAGACACACACACACAAAATAAAGAAAGAAAATACTTTAAAAATTAATTTCATCTGTGCATTAACCTTAACAGATAGGTACTACCACCTATCATCTATCTTGTGTCTTGAATGAGGAAAACAAGATAAACATACATTGAATAACTTGGCTCAAACTATTCAAATAGGAAACATCAGAATTGGTGTTTCCCTCCCTCTTTCCTCCTTTCTCCCTCCCTCCCTCCTTCCTTCCTTCCCTCCCTTCCTTCCTCCCTCCCTCCTCTTCCCTCTTTCTTTCCCTTCCTTTTTTCTTTCTTTTCTTCCTTCCCCTCCTCCATTCCTTCCTACTTTCACTGCCTTTTTTACCCAGAGATTGGACTCAGCTCAAATACTAAATATCTGTGTCTGTGAAGAGCACTGCATGCCTTAAGCCTCAGTCTTTTACTCTGTTACGTTTTGCCTCCTGGGTTAGCTGTGAGTTGGCTGAGAGAACATCTGCCACTGGACAGGAGTTTGTCACACACAGGTTGGGGGTTCAAAAGCAGCTTCTGCTGTGCCCTAGGAAAAGCGACATCACAGCACTGCTTCATCTTCCCAGCTTCTCTGTAATCCTACATGAGTCACGTCACCTACCTGAATCTCCACTGCATCCATAAAAAAGGATCCTAATGAACCGAAGGAATGTTTCGACCTGACAATCAGAAATTCCATTAGCAAAGAAAGTGTTTTTATGTGGAATAAAAACACTCGTCCTTAACTCCAGCTTCAGGGAAGAATCTCGAGTACTTGCCATTGGGACAGCGCCACAAAACAAAAACGAAATGCAGGAGTGAACACGGCTGCTGGGTGTCTCGTTGGCCATTGTTCTTCAGCATCTTGCAGAGACCTTTCTCTACCACTGCATCACGGAACAGCTTAGTACAATTAAAACTATTGGCTAGAACTATTATTGCTGTGGCATTTAAAGGACTTCGATAAGTCACTAAAAATGACCAGGACAGAGCAGACAGCCAGACATGCATGTGATCATATTAACATAATCTTGGCTATATGAAGAAAATCCTGACTGTCTCCAGGCACAGGTAAGTGAGGTACAGGAAATCTGAAACCAAAGCTACCTAGGTTGAGAGAGGCAAGAAGAACCCAAACCTTCTTGCACAGGCTGGATTATTCTATTTATTTGGCAAGTAAAGGTGTGCTTTGATAGTGTGTGTGTGTGTGTGTGCGCACGCGTACATGCAGGTAGGTGCATGTATATATGTGTGCTTGTGTGCATGGAGGCCAGAGGTTGATGTTAGGGGTTTTAAACAATTTCTTTCCTCCTGATTGAAGCAGGGTCTCTTCATTGGCCTGGAGATTACCACCGGTGCGATTCAGCCTCCACAGTACTGGGATTAGAGACATGCACCACAACATCCAACTTTTTATGTGAGAACTGGGGATCCAAATGTGTGTCCATATGCTTTTGCAGCAAGCAGTTTACCAATTCAGCTGCTTGCAGGTGAAGTATAACTTCTATACCTTGCTCCTTGTTCCAGCCTAGGTGGCTGCCCTCCCTCCCGCATCGTTTTCCTATCCTTTCTGCCTCTATCCATGCTTCAGCAAAATGCTCCGGCTTGAGTTCAGTCTCTTAATTCTACATCGTGGTCCAGCCCACTTCATTCCTACAGAGTGACATTAGCTTGCCAGCTCCAACTGCAGTGTCTTTCAATCACCAGCCACCATATACTTCTTAAGCCACATTATCCCAGTGAATATTTATCGATGTAAAATTGATTCATCCTTGCCTTTCACTTTTCCCATCAAGTGACGCCTTGTTCATTGCCATCCAGGGGCCGGTTTCTCATTTTCATCTTTCGATTTGCAGTCTTTATTTCCTCCGCAGACTACTTTGCACATCTCTGTTTCACAGTTCCTGTGTCTCCCATAACATCCCTCTGTGCTCTGCGATCAAGCTGAGTGGTAGTCACTAAATTATTGGGTGTTCTCTGCAGTTTCCCAGCACCAATGATCAGGGACGATATAACCTTGTTCTTTTCAATGTGCCATAGATTGAGAGAAAGGTATATGGCGATTACAACTCGGAAAGGCTCAAAACACTAGGGAGCTCACTCAGACCAATGTCTTTATCTGATTTAAAAATCAACTTCTTGTTTATTATCAACTATTACCTATGTTTGTCTTTGCTTTCCATCTTCTTTGTCTTTTTCTCTGGGGTTCTGCAGCAAATGTCACTTACTTTCCAATGCCATCACAATGCTGTCGTCTACTTTGTTGGCTCCTTGCTTCATTCTCAATATTGAATTTCAGGCCATCTGCAAGTCACTAATTTTTTTTAATGAAAGCATTTGGATTGTTTCCACTACAAAATAAAGGCATCCTGGAATCCTCATGGACGTGTCTCTGAAATATACACTCAGGTCAATTTCTTTCCCTGACTCTGACTTCGAATCACAAAAGTGGATGATTGGTTAATAATACCCCTGAATTCTAATACTGTCGGTTACTGTTATTAGATTACAAAGATCCTTTTAATCTATACGTGGGTGCAGTTTCCATTTTGCTTGATGTTTCATTTCAATTGGCTTATATGTATATGTGAATAAGTCATTTTTGTCACAGTGCTTGTATTCTTTTGTTTTTATTCTTATGTGTATTTATGTATGCGTGTGTGCGTGCGTGTGTGTGTGTGTGTGTGTGTGTGTGTGTGTGTGTACACACAGGTGTGTACACGCCTCAGCATACATATGGAGGTCTAATGACAGCCTCAAGTGTGGGATTTTTTTTTTTTTTTTTTTTTTTTTGCCTTTCACTTGTTGGAGGCAGGCCCACCTATAACTAGCTGGCACATAAGCTTCCGGCGATCCCCTTGTCTCTGCTTCCTGTCTCCCAGAGGGAGCTCTCGGTTACAGTATCCATGTTCGGATTTATGTGAGTCTGGGGCTCTGCACTCACGTCCTCATCCATGTAGAGCAAGCACTTAATCACATACATTATCTCCAGGGCCCAAAATGCTTTTTTTTTCTCTAATTACAAGGAGTTTTTCCCATACTGTTGACGGAGAAAACAAATTGAACATAACCCAAATTTTGCAACATGTATAGTCACGTTTAGGAAGAGCACTAAGTAAATGTATCAAATCCTACACTTCAAGGCATATGCACACAGACACACACACAGACACACACACACACACACACACACACACACACACACATACACAGAGTTCTGGACCATCCATCAGCTTCCTTCAGTCTGTGTGTGTTATATATTATAATTTTCTGCTTGATTTCAGACAAGCAAGGCTCTGCCTCCTTGCAATGACACAAGCTGTGACATTTTCTAGGCTATCTTTACAAGAACATGACGGCCCTTTCTGAGGTAAAAGGTGTGATATGTGCATATTGCAATCTGTATTTCCTTATAGCTAACATGTGTTTCAATGTGCTGCCTTTTTTATGAGATTCTACTCTTTCATTATCACTGGTGACATTTTCGAGTTTTGTCCCTTAAACCTATTTTCCTCATAAGCATTGTGGCTTACATTGCTTGATTTAGCATAGCACTGATATTTTTAGAAGGAAAGATGTTGCATTATGAGAAACTGACTGCTGCATTGTGCACATTTGTAGTTAGTTTATGAAAATTAAATTGCATATAAATGTCACTCTGCTTCCTTCCATTTCTATGTTGTAGTAAGCACTAGCTCTCTCTTTATTGCTGTGTTTGGCTTCTAATTGTTGTGCACAACTGCTTTATATTTTCTCATCCACTCTCCCACGCAGAAACCTACCCATGTTATTTTCCAATTTTTACAGCTATAAATAATGTTAAATAAACAACTTTGTACACACCTATTTTTGAATTCCTACCACACTTTCTTTGGCCTAAATACCCAGAGGAAAAATTTGCTAAGTCATCGAGTAAACCACACTTTACTTCTCCTGGAGAACGTTAGTTTGCTCTGGGAAGTCATACATCAGTGTCCAGCTTCCACCACTGAGATCCAATGTATTACATGCCCAACCCACCTGGCAGCCATGATTTAAGGTGTGTGTTTGCACACATGTGTAAGTTGATGCACGTCCGTGGAGACCACAAATTGGCTTTAGATGTCCTCTTTGATTGTTCTCCACTGTATTTATTGAGGAGTGGTCTGTCATAGTTAGACACAGGTGTCAACTTGACAGTGGAAGGTTTGAGCTCTGGGCACATTTGTAGAGAATTGATAGTTGAGTTAAGTCCAGAGCAAACCTGAAGGACATTGTCTAGCTGCTGGGGAAGACCCAGCCCATGGTGGGTGGGATTAGGCCCTGGATAAATCACAGAGAGCTGGTTGAGAGAGTCGACATCCTTCTGTTCACTTGGACAGACATGCTAGTCTGGCAAGTAAGGATTGTCCATCTCTCAGCCATTATGCAGTGATGGTGTGGCCAGTTCCCTCAGCCCTGGTGTTGGTGCGTGCTCTCCTGTCAAGCTGGACTGAGAACTGTAACCAGAAATAGTAAGAGAATAAACCCCTTGTTCCCTTAAGCCTTTTGATGGTCATTTATCAGCAACCATGCAGGCTGACTGCCACAGGTCTTTTTGGCTCCTTGGTCCTGAAACGCAACTTAGTAATTTTGGCCCAGGATTCTACTGTCTCACCTCCAAAGTAATTTGGATGACAGACAGCAACTATGACCATCTAGCTTTTCTTTACGTGAGTGTTGGGGATATGGACTGTGGTCCTCAAGCTGGTGCCTTAAGTGCTTCATCCACTGAGCTGTCTCCCTTGACTCTTTGTGTTCCTTTCTCCTCATTTAGTACCTGACATTTCTACTTTCTCTTCATAGACAACTTCACTTCACTGAGAAAACTCTTGACTCTGCATTACTCAAAGACTCAATCCTCAGAGGACTGAACATGTGCAGCCTCTCTTTAGGGCCCACATCCCATCCCTTGGGGAGCCTGATGTTGCCCCCTTCTTCTTCGACTTTGTTGATTAACATCTCATCCCCCTATTCTACAAGCTCCCAGTTGCCCAGTTGCTAACTCCGCATAGCCTCTCATATCCAATTCCTCCATTGTAAAAATGCATTATGCAGGAAACCACAGATCTAGCACATTCCAAAGGGATGGCCCCAATAGCATGGTTTCCTCTTATTGCTTCATGCTAAGTAAAAGCAATTCCTTTCTTTCTCAATACCTGACATGCATTCATTGCATTTTATTTTGCCTCTTTGCTTTGTTAATATTTGTTTACATACCCCTTTTACTAAGGGGACCCTGAGCTACCAGAGGGTAGCGTATTTTTTTTATTCATCTCTATTTCCTCCACATTTACTAGGCTCTCGAAAATTCTCCCTTGAGTGATTGAATAAATGAGCAAAAATGAATAAATCAAATGTTATTTTCTATCAAGTGCCCTTAAGTAATCAAAGTTTGCAATGCCCAATATGTTGCTTACAATTTAAAATTCTTTATTAATGTAGAACAAAAATGTGATGAGAAAATTTTTAATTAAAAAAAACATATCTTCGAACCAATTTACAGAGGAGACTGCCTGATTATTTGTTACTTTTTCTCCCTCAGAAGATGTTTTATTAATTAGCCTCTCTGGTCTATAACCCTATTTAATAGTTATCATACTGCATATTGGTAGTGCTGGGATTTGCTAAAATGAAACATAATTGATAATGAATTCATCAGCTCATTCTCACATCACCCTCGAGTGAATTCCAGTTGACTCGATTCCTTCTTTCTTCTCTCAGAATCCCTTAGATGATTTTTACTAAATATTAACATTTGAGCTGGAAGGGATTGCAGCTATGTATTACTATATAGGAAGATCTGCTATTTTGGGAATGGTGGTGCTGAAACTGTGGCTATCCTGTGTTCAACATTACAAGCTCTATACCCTGGAAACTACTTTCGTCCTAGGAAGAGTGGGCAGGCATGTTAGGCATACGCCTTCTGCATTGATTACAGGTCATCCAAATCTTATGCTCTGTCTTATTTTTGTGCATTTTTATTACATTTTTTTGCCTAATCATACAAGCTCAATAGGTACCCTCGTATTTCTCTCTTCCCCTCTCCCCATTGTCCCCCATTGCATTCCCCTCCTTCCTAACCTCCTCCCTCTCATCCCTTTTACTTCACTCCTCCTGCTTCTTTCGTTCTTCCTCCCATCCTCCAGAGCATCTGTTTATGTGGGTGCTGAATTTCCCTTTGAGTGGTCTATACTAGTGAGAGTTCAGGACTCAGTGGTATAGCCTGGGAGCCCTTCTTGGGTTGCCTGCTAGTACGGGGACTCTATTATGACTGTTTAACCCCTTGCCTCTAAGGATCCTACTGCCTGAAACCTACTCCCCTGTGATTTCTGCTAGACTTTGGGGAGTTGTTGACATGTCAGTCATGGTGCAGGTCAGGCAAGGTCCAATCACATTGTGGCTACATGTTGGCTGATTTGTGTGGAGCATCTTGCATATTGTTGGTCCTTTCCATCTTTAGGCTCTTACAGTTTTGCTGTCCCTCTTCAGCAAGGTTCCCTCAGCTTTAAGATGGGGAGAGATTTGGCTAGTCTGGTTCAGAGTGAATATTGTAGGATCTTTGGTGTTCTGAATTATGAGTTGTTGTTTTCAAATTTCTTTCTTATTTTTTTAAGTTTTTAAATTATTTATTTATTCAATTGTGCATGTATGTATGTGTGTGTGTGTGTGTGTGTGTGTGTGTGTGTGTGTGTAGAACCACGGGCGAATCCGGGAACCACCATGGACGCCTCCATGTCCTCCTTGTTTACTCTGCCCCGGGATTCACAGGCTCCGCCCTGCCAGGACCAGAAACGCAGGCCGCCCCCGCTTCCCCCGGCGACTATACCTGGGGTCTAGGATCCGAAGTCAGGACCTTCTGCCTGCAAGGCAGAGGCTTAACCCCTGAGCCACCTCTCCAGCCCCTTCTTTCTTATTTTTACAGATCTTGTTACCATCCATTTAGAGGACATGCTGTCCTACCCAGCCTGCTCTTTACACACTACTGACTGCAGAGCAGTATGTTTGCACTCCACCTATTTGGACGAAATGTTATCTTTTCCAACACATGTGTCCTGATACCCACAGGTTTTCCAGACTCTGAGACTACCAGAGGGTGCTGAATGGGCTTTGGTCACATTGAATTACAGTATGTTACACATGTGCCCTATCACTCTGTTCAAGAAGAATCAGTATTAAACATGAGTGCAAAATACAGTTCAGGCTTGGATCACAGAATATCTGTATCATATCATTTATTCTGCACAGGAATCAATAAATATCTATGGTTCCTCATCATTTTTCAACATTGATTATTCATCCTGCCAATCAGCTTTGTTTTCTAATAGCTGCCTTTTGACAGTTCTTTCAATATTCATATTATTGGATTTGTCTTCTTAATAGAGTGAGACGCTTTGGCACAATGACATGGTATATATATTAATGTCATTCAAGCACAAATTTAAATTCCAGTTCTTCCTGTTGCTGCCTTGGAAGAATTGTATTAACTTGCCTGCTTCAGCTTCTCCAGCCTTGAAATGGATATAAAACTTAGTTTTCTATAAACATATTAAAAACTTATTATACATTGTATATTGGGATTTTTTCAGTAAAGGCACAAAGGGCAATTATTTTAGATTTTTTGTTTGTTTTACTATCTGAGTCAAAATTATTTCACTGACTTTGTATTTTAAAGTAACTACAAATAATATATAAATATAGGAGATGACTATATTTTAGTGTTTTCATAAAATGGGGGTAAGGAAGAAAATTTGGCCTCATATCCAATTTTCCATCTCCTGGAATATATTAAATATATATATTAAGGAGAGCACATCCTTATCATGAACTGTTTTGTCTTTCTACACTGTTTCTAGTATGTGAGCCTGCTCCAATCTTAGTTTAAACTAACCCAACTTTTGATCCTGTTTTGTAGTCTAAATTTTTTTCCCATGACTTTTTCTTTTATCACCAGCATCGTAAAATTATATGACTCCAAATCTAGCATTTACACTGGTAGAGATACAATGATGACCTTTGAGGACTTTAACCTCTGATTCTTCTTTTTCTGCTCATGTTTAGTCACTGAAGTGTCCAATCCTATACCATCTTCCTTATCCAGTAGTTAAGTGGCTATGAAGTAGTCAGGAACCATCATTGAGTTCTGTGAGGGTCTGGGACTATGCATCAATCAACTGTCACCTCAGTTTCTGCAGACTGTATCAGACCTTTCTCTTCAAATGTCACAGCCTTGTCTCCTGACTCCCACTACAGCTGGTCAGAGACTTATCTCTGTCATCCAGTGGGTCTGATATGGAGCTGCCAAATAGAACTGCCTGCAAGTGTTTTCAGCATGGATGCTTCTCAGACCAAATAAAAAAAGTGGGGAATGTAAGGAGGTAAAGAGGCAAATATAAAACTTCTACATTGAAAGATAGCTTATGGAAATTAATTACCAAGTCACAGAGTGCAAGAAAGGATCCTATACACACATCTGGAAAAGGACAACAGCAACAAAAACAAACTACTAAAACCTTTTTGTACTGAACTGAAAAAGATAAGCAACCCAGTGAAAAGGATGCAAACAATGTTAGTCACTTGGCAGAAGAAGATGTATAGATGGTCATTAAGTATACGAAAAAGGCAGTCAATGCTATTAGTCATCATAATGAATAACCAGGATGTATCTCCAAGAATATCAGCAATTAAAAAGACTGAGAGCACCAAGTCCTGATGAAATTGTGGATAAGCTAGAATTCATAAATTATAGACTAAATTATAAAAGACTAAATGTACATGGAAAAGTATAGGTAGCTTCTTATAACAGAACACAAGCCTGTCCAATAGCCTAATAATTCCAGCTCTAACACAATGGCAATGCATGCTTATGAACTTATGTGTAAGGATGCCCATGGCAGATTTAGTTATGATAGCCGAGAAGTAGAAGCATCCATGGTATCCATCAAAAGGAGAAGGGGAGCTGGTGAGATAGCTCAGTGGGTTAGCCACTGAGTTCAGTCTTCAGTAACCAACATGGTAAAAGGTGAGAAGTGACTTTTCAAACAGTTCTCTGACCTGTTTATTTTACTGTGTCTGTCATAACGAGTAAAAGTTTGTGCTTTATTTATAAAAGACAACGTTACAGTTTGTGACATAAATAAGAATAGATATAGGGGCTGTTTCGTTGTATTAGGTCTGAATTGTTCTCCAAAGTTCAGTTTTATCTATAATTGACATAGCATTTAGCTGAGATATGATGCTAAGGACCCTGTAAATCTGACATGGCTGTTTTCTGCAGGAAAGGCAACAAAGCAAAAGACACTACGGGAATTCCATCAAGATTCCAAGCTAAGTGTGATGATTCATCTTTTTGTCAGCTTACTAGGTCTATGAGAGCTAGATATTTGGTCATATATTTTGGGTATAATAAGATCAATGTTGATTAAAAAGGAATGCATTCAGTTGTCCTGTCTGATGTGAGTGGGTGTACGCCAATGTTTTTGTAGTCCTGCATAGTGTTAAATGGATACCAAAGATGAAACTCTGCTTTCCAGAGTTCTTGGATTTGGACACTGGCCTTTTCCTCAGTTTGGATTCTCATGGAGACACTGGCTCTTCCTGGTATGGAACCTATGACCTCAGACTATCATTTGTACCATCTTCTGGTTCTTGAGCTTGCTAACTGAAAGCGTAGGACTCCTTGGACTTCGTAAATATTGAAGCCAAGTATCTATTATAAATACATGTCTACCCCTTATTGTTTCTGTGTCTCCACAAAACTACAGCTGTACCACTGAATCCAACTCTCCAATTACTTTAAAAAAAAAGTAGGGAAGAAAGATAAATGCTGAGAAGAAAAATAAATGTAGTAACATTCCACTAATTTACATTTTCTTCCCCCAAATCCAACTGTAAGGTTCTTAAGTAGAAGAGCCACTCTTCATTTGCTTTGATTTCTCATCCATACAGGTATGACACACATGTGCTAGAGATAATGGGAAGATAATTCGATCCTAAATTCCTGTGTTCTTTTAGCCACATAAGCTCACAAGCACATGTGCAATTGTAAATGGTCTACCATGCCAAGCTTATTTCATGTCTGTATGTTGGTTACTAACACTAGCTTTTAGAGATAGAAACAGAGAAAAAAACAAAGCAGATAAGGTAAAGTAGCTTGTCAAAAGGCAGAGCCATGGAAACAGGAGGAAGCAGTGTCTGTCCACATCCACAAAACTCCACAGCCTGTGTTCCATGACATCATCTGAGCAGCAACATAGCCCACAGCAGCAAGACATAGCCCTCTCCTTCACCTGTCCTTTGATACATGTCATGGTTTCAATGAGAAATCTTTCTGTGCTTTCAAAAGTCTAGACATTGTTCATTGCCACCAAACTATACAGTCCTAATATTGCCAACAAAATTTTCCCTAGTTTTTTTTTTTTTTACTTTGTCCAGTGAGCAAAGACCAGACTCTTCCTTTCCCTCCTTGGGGTAATCGTAAGGTACTTGTGATGCTGGAGTGCTCAGAATCTATCACGGGTGTTGCTCATCATTCCCCTTTGAAAAGAAAGAACTAAGTCAGGCATACTGGAATTGCATAAATCACAAGCTCAACATCACTGTCTTCTTTAAGCTGATGAAAGAGAGAGAGAGAAAGAGAGAGAGAGAGAGAGAGAGAGAGAGAGAGAGAGAGAGAGAGAGAGAGAAACAACTCCTGGCCAACCATCAATATCAAGGGTCCTTTCTCTGACATGTCAGTCTGCTTAACCTGGTGACTGTCAGGGCATTGCTTATGTTTGTTAGATAAGATCCAGAGAAGTGACTTGGCCAAGTGAATTACTTCAGAAAGCTTCCAGTATGTCCTTGCGACCTGTTGTGTGCTTTCCTGTGATGCTACCTCGTTGGGCTCAGGAATCCTGCTGAGAGCAGTGCAGACACCTGCCAAGCTGGCAGCTGTTCTACAGCTTCATGAACATCAGCTCTTGGTCGGTTCACAGACACAGGACCAGTGGGAGCTCCACAGTGATAAAAGTTTGAGTGAATCCAATGCTATGATTAAATATGGCAAAGAAAGTTGTGTCTTGTGATCTGTTAAGTTCCCATCTTCCTCTTGTTTTTCTTTCTCTTCATCACTCACTGTTCTATAGTCCTGTCATTCCTCCTCATTCCTGTGTCTCTTTCTCCAGCTTGTTCTCTCTCTCTCTCTCTCTCTCTCTCTCTCTCTCTCTCTCTCTCTCTCTCTCTCTCTCTCTCTCTCCTCTCTCTTAAAAGGAGGAAATTCTGCCGGAAAGGACCAGACATTATAACGCAGAAGCTGAAATTCACCATCTTCATTTGATGTGATTAGCAATGTCTTAGATTTGAGTTATCCAAAAGCCAATATAAGAACTAGAAATTTATTCTGGATGTAGCCTGAAGTAAGGGAAATAAGGCAGGGAGAGGGAAGAGAAGGAAACCAGTGAGGTGTGCATTAACAGACAGGCTACCCTCATGGGTAACTGAAATTCAGTCCCAGTGATGAATTCTATTAAAAATTGAGAGCAGAGGCTGGGAGACGGCTTAGAGCTGAAAATGTTGTTGTACAACCAAAAATGCCCTACATAGGCTCTTGTCAGGGCTTGGTGTCTGACTCATCAATTCCAGCCCCAGAAGGCAGAGCTTGGGAAACCCTAGAGCAAGCTAACTAGTCTGACTGGCCTTAATGGCCCACTCTGACTTTAATTAGTGACATCTCCAACCAATAAAAGACAGGATTACAGAAAACAGGATGATCCTCTTCCAGCATTCATTCAAATGTTCATTCCCTCTCAAACACACATGTATATACTGACCTACAAAAGACATACATAAACACATGTACATACTCCCTACACACCTATAAAAAACTAAATTAGAAAGAAAGCAAACCTCAGAGTGGTCACATCTGAAAGACAAAGAATCTATTTCTCTATATGTTCCTTTTCATGTTGGTACAAATCTATAATGAATGGGCAGTTTCCGGTCACCTTGTTTTTCATGTAACAGGTGGAGTATGTACCTATGGTCAGTAAAAACCCTGGAGAGAAATATACTTGCTATAAAGAATCTCTGTCTAGTAGTAGGGAGAGTGAGGGCTGAGAGATACGCAAGCCATCAGCAGTGTCTGCTATACATACCGTTCAGATGGCAGTCAAAAACAGTGAGGAAAGGCTGTTATGGTTCAAGAAAGTAAAAAAAAATAATACATACATTCTCTTGCTTGAGCAGTTTTGTAAACTTTCAATAGATGCCCCAGATGGTTGTACATTGTTATATTACAAGGGGACAAGAGGAAGAGCCTTGTTGGTTTATTGAAAGAAGACACATTCTGTTAATAACAACAATGTGACCACAAGCTTTTTCTTTTTTTAAAAAAAGCATCTTCAGTGCCAATGTGATCATAGCTATTAGGTTTTTTGTTGTTCTTATCAAAACATTTTCAAGGCAGCTGGATTAGTCAACTCAGGCTGCTATAACAAAACAGCACAGGCTGGGAGGGTAAAATATCAAACAGTTTTCACCATTCTCTGAGATCCAGTTGTCTACCCTGGTGATGACCCTTTTCCTGTCCTATAAAAACCTAACTTCTTATACCATCAAAAAAAAAGAGGAGAGAGGGAAGGATCACTCTTTCTTCAAATAGAATAATTCACTCTATCTCGATGATCTTTTCTCACAGATGAATCTGCCCTGTGTACTACCACAAGTGCCATCTCCAATACTACCATGTTGTAGGCGTTAGGACTTAAACACATGAATTTCTGAGGATGATGAACCATCCAAGTATCTGCCAAAGTTAACCTAAATCAGACCTCATAGACATTCCATCCGTGATTAAGTGGATTTTATTGGATTCCTTATTCTATTGCTCCTCAAACTCACATGGTTGGAGTTTGGAGAAAACAAATAACCACAAAAACTTTCTCTTTGAAAAGCTTACTGACCCTTGTAGCTGACAAACAACAGACTGGCCCTGTCTTAGCTCAGCAGGCTTTAGCTACTCGAAATGCTTAAGGATCGGCCTTTGTAAAGCATAAAATTCCTTCACTGTGATCAGTGACAGGTCTTCATTAGAAGGTGACCTTATCAATACACTAGTTTTTGTTTCCTCTTCTTATACCACCTGAGCCTGTGGATCAAAGATCTACAACCAAAATCCAGTATGTACCACTTTGAAGGTAACTATTACCAGGAGCTAGAAAACTTCTTCTATCAGGACCAGGACCAATAGCAGCACACAGAAACAAGAGCAGACCAGGCAGGCTAGCCTGACTCAGGTTCAAAGTCAATATTTCTCCACTTAAGAGTTTAAAAACAACAGTGAATGCTGGCTTTGGTCCCTGAGCCCCATTTTGCCAAGCCTGCTACTAAGGCAGTATCCTTGGAGTATTAGCTGAAAGAAATTTCAATCTAGAGTCACTGGATTCTTCATTTTTATTTGTATATCATTGCTGCTGGGCCACCCATGACTTGAGTCATGAGTGTAAATATTAATAGTAGTAACAAAACAATCATCATTTCAGAAAGAATTTCCTTTACCCCAAACCTGATCCATTTTGACATTTTTGACATGCTTATCAACAAAAACAGGAAGGCTCATATCTGGCCCTTCCAAAGTCTCAGGCGGGTGGTTCTTGGATTTAGACCTGAGCCAGTTTGGCCTGTCTCATCTGTTCTTGTTTCTGAGTGCTGCTACCTCATCTCTGTTCTGAAATTGAATCCTGTATCTGGATCCAGTTCCCAGTATTTTTATTCACTGACTTTTATCCCCTTGGGCCTGTTCATCCCAATGTCTTTTTTATGGACGTTGGCTGAACTGTTTGTCTCACCTATGAGTCAAGCACATCCTGAGACCTTGGTCATAAACACTTGCTCAGTCTCCTGTTAATTCGTTTTGCCCTTTAGCAAAGTAGAAATCGCCAGTCTTGCTTTTAGATTCTCAGCATTCTCATTCTTCTTAGGATAATCATGTTCCTTATCCTTAGCCATATTCTCAAAAATGTAGCAACATATATGTTTCATAGCTTTAAAAAATCAATGTCTAGATTCTCTAGTATAGATTGTTGCTTCATGCTCATGTGCCAGCTGTTCCTCCCATCAAGGCCATTTCTTGATCTTGTTACTTGGTAAAAATCCTTCCAGTCCTTCCAACTGCAAAGGCTACAACCTTCTTTAATCATTTCTCACAAAGACCCCCCCACTTCAACCAGTATCTTGCCTATACTTTTTTCACTTTCTTCCATTGAAGAATGCAGCTTTTACTGAGATGTATCATGTAGAATTCAGCATCTCCTGTAAGTGAAGTTTGTGGAAATCAAAGTACATGTATTAACACCAACTGTGCATCCTAGAAGAACAAATGTGCAAAGCTCCGACCTTTGACCTATGACCTCTTCAGTGATTTGCTATGTTTGGTCAATGACAGAAGCTTCCCTTATGTTTGTTTCCAGCCACAGACGACCAATGAATTCCCCTAGATAAATGGTAGCAGATGCTCTGTCCTTTGTCTACATATTTCCCACTGGATCCCTTGTGCTATATATCCTTCAGCCAGGCTCCCATGATGAACTTTGCCCACAATTCTTTCTGCCTTTGAGCTTCCAATAAATGTGAAGGTGTTTGAACTCCTTGCTAGAGCAAATTCTAACTGAGTGACCTAATGAGTCTGCTTGTTCTTACTTGGAATGATTTCCTTTATTCCCACAACTCTCATGCTTGATGAACATGAGATTCACAGTGCTTAATGTCAGTATTCCATGTGCCAAAAAGATGAAGAAAGGTAGTTGAGCTAAGTCTGGAAGAGCTCTATATATAACCCCCTCCCCAAATTCTGAACATACCAGCAAAACAATGTATTGGATCAGAAACCCAGTAGGAGGTCTCACAAGCTAGACTAGTGTCACAGTTATTCTTTCTGTTGTTGCAAGACAACACTCAGACTCAAAAACCTTAATAGGAGAAAAGAAAGATTTATTTGGCTTATGGTTCCAGAGATATGATATATTAAGGTGGGATCCCATAGCAGAAAGCATGGCAGGTAGCAGAAGTTAGGGAGGCTTATGTTACTATAAACATCATCATGGAGACCAAAAGAATAAGAAGAAGATGTCTGTAAGAGCAGAGGGCTAGCAAATGTCCCTGAGCTTCAGGATGGGGAGAAATTAGGCTGGCCTGGTTCTATGTGGTTGATATAGAGTCTCTGAGGTTCTGGATTGTGGTTTGTTGGTTTTCTTTTGCAGTTTTGCTGCTCCTGCAATGCCCTTCACTCCATCCTGATGGGCACTGTATGTCACCCCCTGGCCAGAGACAAAAAGCTGTTAAACTGGAGTCTTGTTATAATAGCACATTCAAGGGTAGATGTAATAAAAGTGGGAAACCGCAGTGAGGGAGGGGTCAATCACCCATTTGCAAAATGATTACTTTTTATCTGCCAGACTATATGCCCTACCCTTCTGGTGAGATCATACCCTCTCAGTTGTAAATGATCAGGAACGAATGTCTGTGAACTTAACCAGGTGTCACATTACTTACTTGCATTTCTTGATGGAGGCCTATTTTCTCTGCTGTAACATGTTCCCCTCTCTCCTTGTTCCTGGTGTGGCCCTCCTACCCCATCCCTCCTGTTCATAATCCTTGGTGGTAAAATTGTAAGAGCAAAACGATGGGAGGAGCAACGACTTGCAAGATTCTCTATACTAGTTAGGGCCGAAGCAATAATAATAGGACTTTGTATGCCCTGCGCAATGTCCAACACACTATGACCTCACAAAGTCTAGCATCTGCTAAAGGCACCAAGATCCTTGGAGGCAAGGGATTGTCAGCCATAGTAGTGTTCCTATGCTTAAGGGGAACACGGGAAAGGGTTCAGGGAAATGCCACTGGGTCCTTGTACATCATCAGAGAGGACCCAGAGGAGAGTCAGGAATACACAATAAAGGACTCTCTGGGAATTGGGGGGGAGGCACTGGGGGATGGGGAGGGAGGGGTGAGGGGAGCGGAGCAGGGGGTTCGGGGGGGGGGATGAGGAGGGAGGGAGGGAACTGGTCTACCTAGTAAGTTTGTATGAGCGGAAATAAAAAAAAAAGAGCAGAGGGCTAGTGGAAGCAGGGTGTGGCTAACCTATGTCAGTGCCCATCCCCTGTGGCATTCCTTTCTCCAACAAGTCTCCACATCCTAAAGGTGCCACAAGCTTCCTAAACATTAATGACAGCTATGAATGCAAACGATTGAGCCTGCGGGTAACTACTCACATTCAAACCGTGGCAGCTGGAAATGTGGACCCTGAGGATGGACCTAAAGATACAGACAAAAGATCTAAAGAAAAGGGCAGGACTGTCACGGAGAAAATCCTAAAGTAAAGCTGCTTGAGGTTTTAATGTTGCTGCTGCCTGCCCCTCTGAATCTCAGCGTAATAAATAAAGGAGCTAGAGTAGAGCATATTTCATGCTTTTTAAATAAAAGAAATGCTAGATAAACCTTCAAACACTGAAAGAATATGCAAATGTGCAGGCGGACTCATCTGGCTCTCTTTATTCTGTGAAACAAAGCAATTTTACTTTTGAGCTCCCTGCAATGTATTTGTAAGACAATGCCAGGAATTCTTAATCTGTTTCACACATGGAAGGGCAGTGGAGCCCATTTAGTGCCTGAGGATGGGTGTGCCTGGGAACACGGGCCCCAGCCATCCGCGCACGCCAGCCCAGCACACCTCCTTTACCTGAAATGCAATCATGGGCAGACAGAAAACTGAGTCATGCAGCCAGCTTTGTCTGCTGTGAGCAAAGCTAACAAGCCCCACGTCTCTATGCAGGGGGTCACCTCTGAATGCTAAGGAAGTAATCTCTGTCTGCCATAGCAGTACCATGAGAATACTGACTCCATCACTGCATTCACGCATACTGCTAAGCTTTTTCATTTCTGATATGCAATTAGATATAGATTGCATGTATCTTGTGGTACATCGTATTAATTTAGGGAATAAACTGAGGAACTGGAGTTGAACTCACAAAGAATAAGCAGGTGTGTTCCTTACCCTACTAAGCCTTTTGTGGTCCACTTAGTATAGTGAATGTATCAGATCAATCTTGAAAGCCTAGTTAATGTTGTGGATTATAAATGACCAGTGTCATTTCAGTGGTATCTGTCCCATGCACAGAGGACTATTCTATGAGCAACTCTGCACATGACTTGTATTCTAATGCTTCTATTAGATGCCTACAAATTTATGAAGGGTATGTCTCAAGATGTTCATCGATCTCAAAGGCACCTGCATGCACAGCTTATGCAAACCACATAATGCTGCAAATTAGTGTATTGCTGTGTGTATGACAATGCGTTTCACAACCAGAAAGTCATTTAATCATCAGAGATCGGGGTGGAGAGCTGGGTTGTCTTCCTTGTAGAATAACTCAGCCCCAAATTACAGCTTCTTGGCACAAAGAAACAGCATTTCTGCTTCAGGGAATCTCAAATCTATCACCACTATGAGGGCTTTTGGAGGTCACTATCAGATACCTGGATGTATTTCACATATCTTGCCCCGTCCTTTTCTCTGAGTTCTGTAGTCATAGGTGTGTCTAACTCTTCTTCTCAGTTACTTCCGATGCCACCTGTGTGGGGTGCAAATCATAGACTCCCCTGTGTCAGCACAGCTCGTGGCTGTCTCTCTACAGTAGTTTCTCACCTAATAATAAGAGTTTGTGAGTTCCCCAAGGACAAGAGATCACGTTTTAGGTGCCTCGATGTTGGTAGCATTTAACTTATCCAAACCAATTCATTTTATTCATTTATTGGCAAGTTCCATTTCTCAAGAGTTTATCAAATATTAGCACTACAACAGGTGGCATGCTAGACACCTGCATTTATCACTGAAATAGGAAAGATGGTGGCTCGTGCATCTTCCCAATTGAGACAGGACAGTGATGTGAAGTAGGAAAGGAGTCATGGAAGTGGATGGGAAGGAAGGGTTTATATTGATAGAGGGATGTGGGGAGGAATGCTGACACAACACTAAGCATAAACATTCAACAGAGTTTGCTCCATCTGGGCTATGCCTGAGCCAAGTCTAGCAGGGATAAAGCTTGAGAAGCCAGAGGGTCAGTGGTGTACCGCTGACTCAGAGAGGTAGAATGGCTTCAAGGTTTTCACAAGGTGTATGTTTAAGCACTAATAAGAAAGCAAAATCTTGTCTTTATGTTTCTATATTTGTGTGTGTGCAATGTGTTTATGTGCATATGTGGGAGGCCAGAGAACAACCTTGTGTCTCCATCTTGAAACAGGACCTCTTCACAGTTACAGAAGCCAGACCAGCTGGTCCACAAGCCCCTAGTTCTACTGTCTCTGCCTCTTTGTCTCACAGATGCTTGGGGATTGCAAAGCTTACACTACCACATGCGGCCTTAACTTGGGTTATGAGGCTCCTCGGTTTTCTGCAGTAAGGGCTTTTACACACTTACATATCTCCCAGGCCCAATAGGACACCTTTTATGTTGCTAATAGAATCTATATTTTAATTAACACACAGAAATTCAAAGGGAATCATGAATTTTCATACTCATTGATATTATGCCATGTTCAAATCAGGATAAATGTAGTATTTATCTCTTCAAACATTTCTTTGTGATGATAATAGTTAAAACATTTTTTCCTCAGGTATTCCACACATTATTATTTCTTTTTCAATAAAGTGACAAGATCCTATGTGTAACTGGAAACATCTCTAGATACTATGCAGATTGTACATGAGTAAAAGAGTGTTTGTTGTGAATATGTGTTGGAAATCACTTAAACCCTGTTCCTGAGAGTTGGGATGATTATATTGGAGCCTGAGATCAGAAATATATTCCGAACACAGAGAAAAGGGGGCTGGTTGTCAGGGTATTTCATGGGTGCTGCAACAATTCTTCACATTTGCTGATTTATTACATGACCCAGACAACTTGGGGTGCAGTGAGTTTTATACTTGCTTATGTTTCTGATAGTTCTCAGTATATACCATACCAATACCAGTAGCCAAGGAAACTGGCCATACCATATCCACAAAGATTGCTGAGCATGGAACAAGCCTTCCATTTGCTAGTATGCCAATATTTCAAAGTATGTCTTCCCACACCAGGTATATAATCCCCTACAGACGTGCTCAGAGCTTGCTGTTACTAATTCTTCAGATGTGCCCAAAGGATTGTCAGGTTGACACTTGTATCTAATTACTTTAGTAGAGAAAATAAGCTTTGGATTCATTGAAGGCGAGGCACATGGGGGAAGGAGTCAGGGCGCACGTTAGTGTTAACTTTGAGTCAGTGTCCAATAACATGAGCACAAATCTTTTTTACCAGGTCATATCTGAGGCCCCTGTTGGTCTGACTGTACAAGGGTTCTTTTTGCTCTGAGGATCAAGTCTAGCTCCTTAGCATAGAAGGTGGACCTCAGTCTGATGCATTCTCACCCCTGGTTTATTCTCTGAAGAGGTAAGCCTTGGTGTACAAACCCCTCTTGCTGCAGTAAATCTGCCCTCTACCTCTGCTCCAGATTCTTCCTATCTCTTTTGTTTTTGCACTTACAATACATTCCTCAAAATTTCACAGTCCTGGAGCTGGAGAGATGGCTCAGGGGTTAAATAAAGCCTTTGCCTCACAAACAACAGGACGTGAATTTGGATCCCAGACTCTACATAAAAATGCCTGGCAGAAATGGAAGGGACCGTGTCCTTCTGCGCCTGCAAGGCAGAGCCTGGGAAACCCCAGAGCAAAGCAACAAGGTGAGAGTGCATTGCAGGACAATTCCCAAAATCACCATTGGGCATCCACAGGCACACACAGTGCCCACTTCTATCCATATCTACACAAGGGTACACATGCCCTCTCCCCACATATGTATCTTCACATGCAAAATCATAATCCTTCAAAAACTTTGAATAGTATGGATGTCATGAAACAATCATTAAGCAATTGTTTGTTATCTAGTCCCTGTGCACTTGAAGTAAATTTATACTTACACAAATCACACGCTATTGGGATGCACGGGCTCTGTCTGTTGTTTATACATTTTTATCATGGCTACATCAATATTTTAGCTTCAGCCAATCAGAAAGCTTGTTTAATTACCTCTAGCCTAGATTAAATTAGATGTGTGTATATAGGACAGCAAAGGTGGAAAACCAAATATTTTCCCTTTTAGTATAGAAATGAGTTACATGCACATGTGCTCACAAATGATTTGTATGTGAAATTTAAAGTTTTTCTTTTCTTTTTTTAAAACACCGATTTCCTGTATTTTCAGCACATGGAGAAGGAAAGGGAAATAAAATGAGATTGTGTCAAGGGATGATCACGTGGCCTGGTGTCACCATTCAAATGATTCCATTTTATCAGAGTAATGATCCTGCGAGGTTTGTTTCTGGAGCTGAGTGCTATACTTCATCGCCACCTCTGGAGACCCTGGGGATAAATTAGCAGTGGCACTCAGCGGAAACTAAAGACGTTTCTCCTGCTCTTCTCCCCGTGCGGGTCCCATATGGCTTCTCCCTGCTTTCATATTCTGCTTGATAGGGAATGACATCATTAAGGCAGGACTCGATTGATGCCGGGTGAAGGGAAAACCTTGTCACTGATAAATTAGATCGCTGTCCTGTCACAATAAAGGTCTCATCGCTCATTGGAAAGACTCCAATCCTTCCCAGAACATCAGGGAAATACACACAATGATCAGACCAGAGCAGAGCAAGAAGCTTCTCAAAATTTCATTCCTCCAAAGACAAATATCATCAATGACCCAGCATTTGCACAGTGATGAATGTCTTGTTTCATGGGGAAATATTTATCTATGTTCACCCTTTTTTTTTCTTTATAGTCCAACATGGGAAAGCAGAACACTACAACAGAGGATAGGCAGCCAGTAAAATTGACTCCTTTTCTTGGTCATTACCAGAAAAGTAGGTAATCTCTCAAGCATCTCTTTTTTTTTCTTCATGAGAGTTCATTCCAATTAAGAAGTATGATTAATAATATAGGAATAAAAATATCTAATATAATGCATCACTGCTAATAAATTATCTTTATTCTACAGTGGGTTATTTGTAGCTCAAATTTAAAAAAATTCTTCAGGAAGATCACTAAGTAAAATTTAAAAAAACCTGATATTTCTTCTCGCACTTTGGATGGTCTTGACTACTAAAGTGGGTTAATGAGAAATATCAGCTATAAAACCATGGGAGGAGCAGATGACTTCCACAGTCCAGCTCAGTTCAGCTGACGTCCTCAGGAAGACAGATGTTCTTTACCTTTTATGCTCTTCTTTCTTGTATCTAAGCAGGGTTTTGTGGAAAATTAGTAGCTGGGGACTATGATTGACAGAATCAGTTGAGATAGCAATACTTCGTGACAAAATCATTCGCAAACTGGAAAAGAACCAAGGATTGTGCAATATCATTTATATCTTGTTTGTTTCAAAACTCATGGGAATCCTGGTTGATCACATGGAGGGAGCATGTTGACTCATCTCTGAAGAAGACAAGGATTACTGAGGCCTGGGGCCTCATGAGAAGAATTACTGGTAATCTTGATGTCCTGGTTTGTTCTTTGAGGGTTTTTTTTTTTTTTTGTGGTGCTTTGGAAGTGAATGGTTGTGTCCATGTTCATGATTTTCCAATATCTAATTTCAGAGAACAGTCCATGGGTTCTTGACACCTTCCTGTCATCTTGCAAAGTCCAGTTGAACATCACTCAGCAGTGTTCAAAGACAAACCCAGTGCCTTCTTCCGGAGCCTTCTTTATCTCTGCTTCACTAAAGCTAATGTTAAGCCATAAACTGTCATTCCATTTCCTTCCCCACATATCCTCATTCACACAACCACACGTCCATGGCTGACTTCCCTTCCTAGTCAATCTCCAGCATGTTGCTTTCCCCAGTTTCTTGCTGCCAGAAACCCCACAGTCTCCTCTCCACCAAATCCCCCAGCTTCTCTCCCAGACTCATCCACAGCTCTCCATCCCATCATCACAGATGAACCAATGACCATTCTGGAAAATACTTATCAATACATGTATGCATGTATCCTATATCAATATGTGTATGTATGATAAAAGACCTTATCAAACCTCTCTCTGTCCAAGCCTCTCCCAGGTGTCCAAAGAGATACTTCAGGTTCTTCTCTGTGAATTTACAGCTTGCCTCCACAAATTCAGCAATTACTCATTCCTCTTCTTCTCAGCCCCCATAAACACCTCGCAAACATGTGAGTCTCTCATCCATCCATTTCTTCCATTGTCCTTTCTACCTGAAGCACTGTTTGGCAATCCTGCTTCATGGTTCTCCACCAAAAACATTTCAACACAGTAGGGAGGGAAGCTTTTCCTGGCATCAATACCTCCAAAATGGTCAAAGTTTCTTTTTTTTTGAAATTCTGTAAGCATCTTGTATTTATCATAAAGCTTGCAATGACATTTTAGGTCTAACTGTATATATGCTCCAACATACTGAATCTACAAAGACATGTGCAATATCTATTATTTATCTACACAGATATAAGCACACATATATTCTGGTCTCCTATGTCAATAAGGTAACAGAGACAGTCTGAGAATTAAACCTATCCTACACTACATGCAAGACACTCTATGAATCTATGTTATGAATTCTGGGGTGCTAAGCCAAATCAATTCTTCATGGTGGCTTGCCAACTTGACAATAGAAGGCTGAACCTTTAGGCACATCAGTGAAAACTTAGTATCTGGCCCAGGTTTTCTCAACCTTGTCATGTATCATGTCTCTTTCTTCAGACATTGAAATTACTGATCTCCTAGGTCTTTGTTATATACTTCTGTCCATATATTTTTAATAAGTTTATTTAATTTACATTTTTTCTATGCATGCTCCTTGCCTCCCTTCCTCTCTCTCTTCCCCTCTCCCTTCCTCTCTCTCTTCCCTCCTGCTCTCATTCCATCTCACCTCTCCTCCTTTCGCTATGTGGGTCCATTCTACTCTCCTATTTTCCTGTCATTTTGTTTTAAGGTCCTGAGGTTCTCCATATCATCTGTTCTCATGGAGGTTCAGGCCTCCGTGGCAGAGCAAGAGACCCTTCTTTGGGTGGACTGCTTATATGGGGACTTCTCTACCTCTGTCTGACCCCTCTCCCCTAAGAATCCTACTGCCTGAAACTATCTTTTTCTGAGATCCGCACCAGTCCATGGGGGCATGCAGACATGTCCATCACAGGTGCAGATCTGATGAGTTCAAGTCCCTCTGCTATGACTTCCGGGCTGTGGCTGCCCTATCTTGAGCGGAGTAACCTGTCTAGCAATGGAACCATCTTTAGGCCCTTACTGCCCCCTTTTCTGCAAAGTTCCCTGAGCATCCAGATGGGGAGAGATTTGGCTTGCCTGGTTCCAGGCGATCATTGCAGGGGTGCTGGTGTTCTGTTATACAGTTTGTTTGTTATCTATTTTGCTGTTCTTGCACTGTACAAGGGTGCATCCTATCTGGACGTTGAGATCCTTGCCTATCCAGCAATACAGAAACTGTTAAAGAGAGACTTTTATATAAGAGGAGGCTTGAAGGAGAGGAAGAATCAGGATTAGGGCACAGTAGTGGGTGGGGCCAACCTCCAGGATATCATTTGACTGTCTACTAATCACTAACCCTACCCCCATGAGGGGCAACACATGTTCAGTGCTTCAAACCACTCCAAGCACCAGAGATCAGGAAGGAGTCTGACTATGGAATGGATCAGATGTCTCACTAATTAATGGATCTTTCTAGACAGTAGCCTTATTTCTCTATTGAATTGTGTTCCTTTGTCTTCATTCTTTTAGGGTTTTCTTTGCCCTACGTTCCTATCTCCAATCCTTTATGGTTGTAAACGGTAATAAAAAGATTTTCCCTTGAGTATGTCATTATGAGGGCTTGGAATTAGGTTCCACTTATAAGAGAGAACATGTGACATCTGGTTTACTGTGCTTGGGATACTTTGCTCAGTATGATTTCTTCTAACTCTGTCCATTTAGCAGCAAATTTCATTAATTCTTTTTTAAAAAATTGTGCAATATTCCATCACGTGCGCGTGCCACATTTTCATTATCCATTTGTCAACTGTCGCACATCTAGGTTGATTCCATGACATTAATATTGTGAATAGTGCTGCAATGAACATGGATGTACATGTGTCACTATAGTATGATGAAGCACTTTTTTCGGGGGAATATTCCCAGTAGCAGGATCATATGGCATTTCAATTTTTAATTCTTTTAGGAACCACCATATTGATCGCCACAGTGGTTGTACAAGTCTGCATTCCCACCTAGCAATGTATGAGGGTTCCCTTCTCCCCATATCTTCTCCAGCATGTGTTGATACATACCTTTTGGATATTCACCCTTCTGACCAGTATGAGATGACATCTCAAGGTAGTTTTGATTTGCATTTCCCTGATGACTACGGAAGTGGTTTTTAAGTATTTGTTGGACATTTCCATTCTTCCTAGGAAAAAATTAAGTTCCATGGCCCAGTTTCTAACTGGCCTATTAAGGGTTCTTTGTATACGCTATTAGTTTTTCTATCAAATGTGTGATTAATAAAGATTTTCTCCCATCCATGAATTGTCTTTTCACTAAGTTGACAACATCTTTAGATGACCAAAAGTTCTTAATTTCAAGAGATACCATTTGTTGAAATTACTTTGTCAATTTCTTTGAAGAATCATCTTGGAATTTTGATTGTTATAACAATGAATCTGCATATTGCTCTTGGTAGGGTGATCAATTTTATGATGTTAATTCTACAGATCCAGGAACATGGGAGGTCTTTCCACCTTTTGGTGTCTTATTAAATTCCTTTCTTTAGGGTTTTAATGATTTCATTGTATAAGTCTCTCATTTATTTGGTTATATTTATACAAAGGTATTTCATTTTTTAGGTCTTATAGTAAATGGAATTGTTTCTCTTAGGACTTTCTCACTTTTCTCATCTTTGGTGTACAAGAAAACTACTAATTTTTGAGCATTGACTTTGTACCCTGTCACTCTGCTGAGCTTATGTATAAGTTCCAGAATTTTCCTGGTGGACTTTGTGGGATCTCTCAGATAAATAATCATATTGTCTGCAAATAGAGATAACTTGACTTCTTCTTTTCCTATTTGTGTCCCTTTTTATTTCCTTCTCTTGTCTAATAGCTCTAGCTAAGAATTCCAGTAAAATATTGAATAAAAGTGGTGACAACCTTGCTTAGTTCCTGATTGAAGAGGGAATGCTTCAAGTTTTTCACCATTTACAATGATCATTGCTATAGGCTTGTTGTATATAGTCTTTATTATATTGATGTATGTTCCTTCCATTCCAATTGTCTCCAGGACTTAGATCATACAGAGATGCTGGATCTTATCAAAAGATTTTTCTGTATTTATGGAGAGAATACTGTGACTTTTATTCCTTGGATTTTTTATATGATGAATTATATTTATTGATTTACATATGTTGAACCAACCTTGTGTGCCTCCAATAAAGCTACTTGATCACAGTGAATGATTTTTTGATATGTTTTTGAATCCAGTTTGCTAAAATTTTGTTGAGGACCTTTGTATCTCTTTTCATCAAGGAGATCAGCCTATGGTTTTCTTTTTATTGTATTTTTATTTGGCTTTGTGATTAGCGTAATATTAACTTCATAGAAAGAACAGTTTATGGAGTTTTGGAGTTTGTTGTTCAAATCTTTGGTAGATTTCTGCACTGAAATCTATATGGTCCCGGACTTTTTTATGGGATAGAGGTTTGTAATTACTACTTTAATTTCATCACTTGTTATAGGACTGTCTAAATAATTCAATATATCCTGGTTCAATTGTGGTTAAGTTGTGAGTATTAAGAAATTCATCCATTTCTTTTTGATTGTCAAACTTTGTAGAGTATAAATTTTTGAAGTATGACCTTATGATTCTCTGAATTTCCTTGGTATCAGTTGTAATGACTCCATTTTAATCGCTAATTTTATTAATTTGGGTTTTCACTCATTTGGCTTTGATTAATTTGGCTAAGGTTTTGTAAATCTTATTGATTTTTTTCAAAGAACCAGCTCTTTTTTGGTTGATTCTTTGTATTGTTTTCTTTATCTCATTTACAGATATTTCTGACTTGATTTTACTCATCTACTGCCTTTGGGACAGTATTGTTCTTATCTTTCTAGAATTTTATGTTGCAGTTAAGTTGTTGTAATGTTTCCCTTTTTTTGATATAGGCATTGAGTGCTATAAATTTTCCTCTTAGGATTGCCTTCATTGTATCCCAAAGATTTTGATATGTTGTATTTTCATTATTATTTATTTTTATGAATTTTTGAATTTCCTTTTTGATTTATGCCTGGACCCATTCCTCATTCAGAATCATGCTATTTAGTTTCCAAGAATTTGTGTATTTTCTGACATTTGCCTTGTTGTGAATATCTAACTTTAATCCATGGTGGTCAGGTACGATACAAGATATTATGTCAACTTTCCTGTATATATGGAAGTTTGCTTTGTGTCCCGATATGTGGTCTATTTGGAGAAGGTTCCATAGCTGCTGAAAAGAATGTATATTCCTTATTGTAGGGATGGAAGCTTCGGTAGAGTTTGGTCAGGTCCATTTATAGTTCGATTAAACTCCATTGTTTCTCTATTCATTTTTTGGCTTGTTGACCTATCCATTTGTGAGAATGGAGTGTTAAAGTCCTCTACTATTATCATGTTTGGGTTGACTAGTTGTTTTAAATGTATTTAATGAATGTATTAGGTGTGTATATGTTCAATACGGTGAAGTCTTCCTGACAAATTGTTCCTTTGACTAATATTTAGCATCCTTCTGTGTCTCTTATGATTTCTTTTGGTTTGAAGTATATTTTCTCAGATATCAGAATTGTTATTCCTGCTTGTTTCCTTTTTCCTGCTTGTACTACTTTTGACCAGCTTTTTACTCTGAGAATGTGCCTATTTTTCATGGTGAGATGTGTTTCCTGAAGACAGCATATTGAGTTGTAATTTTCATCTATGTTTATAATCTATGTCTTTTGATTGGAGAGTTAATTCAATTAATGCTTAGGATAATTGAGAAATGTTGTTAGTTCCTATCTTTTTTTGTTTTGTGGTTTTATGTGTACATTTTTTTGCTAGGAAGTTGTGCTGGTATTATTTTTTCCCCTCTGTTTTGTTATATTCTTAGAGCTTGAGTATCTTTTATACCATCTTTTGAAGGCCTAGTTTTGAATTCATGTAAGTAAGCCTTCAGCATGTCCTTATGTTGGAAGATTTTTCTTTCACCCTCAATCATGATTGATAGTTTTGGTGGGTATATTAGCTCCATGACTTCTAAATTCATTTACATCATATCTTTGTTTAAAGATCACTTCAATAGTTTACTCTAACTATTTTATAATTTCACTCATTTCCCAACCTTCTTCATTCTCATTATTTAGCTTACTTTTAAATATTTATGATTCTCGTTCTCTTCTTAAATTATATAATGAATTTATTTATCTTTCCTGAATTATAAATATAAATTCTTCAAGGGAAGTTGTTTCTGTCTCATTCACTGCTATGTTCTCTGGTGCCTAATACTTTCTCCATAATCATGTGTGGAAAAATCAGAACTTTCACATCTGAAGCCCTCTATTTTTAGTTTATTGAATTGATAGCTAAGTGAGTAAATACAGTGATTTTGTTTACTCTTCAAGACCCTGAGACATACCATAAGCCTTTAAAATAAATTAATTTGCTTAACTTTTATAGCTTAAGCTAATAATCATCTGTGGGTAAATAATACCTATTTATTTGCCAATTGGAGATGTCAGCCTGCTTTTCAAACTAACTTACAATAATATAAAAAGTAATTGCTTCTCCTTTCTAATTTTTTTTAAAAAAATAAGTGTAGAAAGAAAGCAAATATCGTAATTCCACTATTCAGAAATAGGACACTGTTGATACAGGCTCATCATCTTTATTTTTCCCATGCCATATGCCTGCAGATGTCTCAGTGTGGAACAATAGTATGTAAAATTTCTATTTCAGTTTTTGTCCTCTTCATCTAAACCAATAGAACTGATGATGACTGAATTTTCATAGTAATCAGGAAAGCATAATGTGTGCAAAATCTTCCACTTTGCTATGCTCAAGTCGGTTCCTGGTATGTTTTTGAGGGTATCTTGCTGGCACACCTGTTTACACAAAGCATGGACATCGATCTTCTCCCTTTAAATAATTCAAAGCCACACACGAATACTGTCTTCTTTGCAAATGCGGAACATCCACGAGAGCAGGGAAACACCATTCATTTTGGTGGAGTTAGAAGTGTGAGGCCCCTGGCTATTTGTCAGATTTGAAGTTTATTACTGAGAGAAAGTGAGACAGCAAACCACCCTGGTCACCTGCCACTCTACAATTCTTATTCAGAGCTATGCTTCACATCAGAGGAAAGTAATTGATTGGGGCAATTATCCAGCCAGCCTTCACACCTGCTCCCTCATAACGGCCAACCAACCAATGAAACAACAAATAAATAGGATCAGACCCATTATTCTCTTGAAAATAAAAGCCATTGTTTCATAAGCATCTTGATAGTGGTACCAAAGCCTATTTGCTTAAATGAGATGGATAATTTCACATGGAGGAAAGCACGAAGAATTGCTTTTGCCTCGAGTATCTCATTACTTAAAACAAAACACGTCCTTTTGGTTTGTCTGTGTGTTTCTCTTCTTTCTGGTGGGAACTGAGGCAAAATTGCCAGAAATTGACAATTAACATTCATTAACCTTGTGGTCAAGAAGAGAATTATTAGTCTGTTTTCCTGAAGTTCTTTTCATACACTGCCCACCCCCTTCAATCCTATGCTTCACTCTTACCTACACTGCAGTATTCTAGAAGTTTCTGTTTGACTAGTAAGCTATTTAATAAATACCTGCCCAGTTATTGTTGTTGATAAATAATAGGTTTTTATTCTGGAAATTATACTTTTTTTTCTGCACTCTATCTTGAAGTGAAATTTTAAAACTAACTCAGATTTAGCATTAAATTTGCATTTATAGGTGTGCTCCTGCACATCACTCCTTATCATACAGTAGCTTCATATTAATTAGGTTTCCTTCCCAGGTCAGTGCACAGATACCCCTACGACCCCCATCCCAATGTGATGCCAGCCTATTTTAGTGTTGACATCAAAGTCACATGACCACAGAGAGCTCAGAGTTATGAATTACTAGTTTGCAATTTGCTCGATTGGTAGCGCCACAACACTGTCATCAGTGGGTCTTAGATAAACCACAGTCAACAATGGCTTCTGGTCAAAGAACTATGGGTGAACTCTGTTTATGATTAATTTCTTCGTATCATTCACTCCTGTCTGGTTATTGTATACCCATGCTGTGTCAAGCACTGTTCTCAGTGCTGGAGATACAGAAGCAGAAAAGGCCCTTTCAGCTTCCAGGAACTCATGGGCCTGAAACCTGAGGGAAAGACTGAAGTTCCTGTCACTATACTGGAATGTGGTTAAAGATAAGAAAGGCTTGGGCTGGAGAGATGGTTCAAGGTTTAAGACTCTACCTGCAAGTAAGTAATGAGAAACCTGGTTAAGTTCACAGACGTTCTTTCCTGATCTCACCAGAAGGGGAGGGCATATAGTCTAGCAGATAAAAAGTAATCATTTTGCAAATGGGTGATGGACCCCTCCCTCAGTGAGGTTTCCTACTCTTATTACATCTACCCTTGAATGTGCTATTACAACAAGACTCCAGTTTAACAGCTTTTTGTCTCTGGCCAGGGGGTGACATACAGTGTCCAGCAGAATGGAGTGAAGAGAATTGCAGGAGCAGCAAAACTGCAAAAGAAAATCAACAAACCACAATCCAGAACTTCAGAGACTCTATATCAATCACATAGAACTAGGATAGCCTAATCTCTCCCCATCCTGGAGCTCAGGGACATTTGCAGAAGAGGGGGCGGTAAGATTGTAAGAGCAAAAGGATGGGAGGAGCAACGATTTGCAAGATTCTCAACAATAGTTGGGGCCAAAGCAATCATAATGGGACTTTGCATGCCCTGCGCAATGTCCAGCGCACTGTTGCCCTCATAAAGTCTAGCATCTGTTAAGGGCACCGAGACCCCTGGAGGCAAGGGATTGACAGCCATAGTAGTGATCTTATGCTTAAGGGGAACAAGAGAAAGGGCTTATGGAAATGCCACTGGGTCCTTATATGTCATCGGAGAGGAGGACCCAGTGGAGAGTTAGGCGTACACAATAAAGGACTCTCTGGGAATTGGGGGGGAGGCACTGGGGGAAGGGGAGGGGGAGGAGGAGGGAGGGAGGGAACTGGTAAAAAATTTTAAAATGTTTAATTAAATTTTTAATAAAAAAAAAAGACTCTACCTTGCAAGCAGAAGGTCCTGAGTTCCAGTTTCAAGACCCACATGAAAATGCCAGGCAGAAATGGCAATGGCCTGCATTTCTGGACCCTGATGGGTGGAGCCTGGGTAGTCCCAGAGCAAAGCAAGAAGGACTTAGAATCAATCCAGGATGGTTCCCAAATCACTCTTGGTCCTCCACAGTGACACACAGTACCCTCTGACACATACATATGCATCATACATATATACACACACAAATAAAGTAAAAAAAAAGGCTTTATAGATCTATTTAGGAGCAAATGAAGCTCAGCAAGAACAAAATGCACAAGGCAACCAGCTAACAAGTCGAAAAACTAATACGTAAATTGTACATGTCTAGCAATGTTACTTTTGTTCACATCATACATTCACCCTAAGTGGATTGGGTGGGTTCAGGAAGTGTGTTTGTGTTAACTTTCTCAACCCCCTGACAAATAACCAAGGAAAACAGTATCTGGAGAAAGTAACTTAAGGATGAAAAAGATTTCTCGTGACTCATGGTGTCAGATGTCAAAAGTCAGCAAGGGCAGGAGAGTATTTCAGAGCACAAGACGGTTCACTTTATCTTTTTTGTCAGGAGACAGAAAATTCCTTCCCTAACAAACTGCTTCTACCCCCTGCCCCCACTTGCCAGTGAATCCTCTTGGAACACACTCTCACAGACACATCCGAAGGTGTGTTTCATTAATCTTCTTAGTGTTCTTCATTGTCAACTCAGTTAAGATGGCATTCAGCATTAACCACAATAGCTTAAGACACTTGATGAGACTTGAAGAGAGGGCTCAACTAAATTGCTTGCCACAGAAACCAAGACCAGAGTTTGAAGATCTAAATGCCACATAAAAGGTAGAATAGGTATAGTGGCCTATGTAATTATAGCCTGGGAAGGCAGAGACTAGGACTCCCCACAGTAAACTGGCAGTCAGATAAGCCTTCTTGGAGTTCTTGGGTTTAATTAGAGACTGTTTCAAAATAAATAAAGTCAAAAATGATTAATGATGATTCCCGATATCAATTTTGGTCCTCCAAATATACATGTGTACTCAGGCTCACTCACACACAATTCATACACATATGAGAACACATATATGACATTTGAAAATGGAAAGAGACAAAAAGTACTTTAAGATTCATTTTTTACTGGTTCAATGATATGTCTATTTATTGCATAAATAGTATGAAATTGTACCTATATATAAATAAGTTAATCTGTATATGGGGCCTCATATGTGGAAAGTACACAAAGCAGGTAAAATGTACTTACTACATGACAATATCTAATGTTATCTTTTTCAGTAATAATCTGCACCATTTTTACAGATATAGAAGTGACAACGCAACAGTACAAACATTATTTTAAAAATAAAGAAGGATGCCTTTGAGAGGTAACTTGATATACCATGGAGGCCTGGGCCCCCACAGGAGTATATAAGCCAGAGCGAACCCTGAGGTTCATAGAAGCATACAGGTGGAAGAGTGGGAGAGAGTGGTGAAGGGAAGGGAGGGGGGAATGCAGGGAAGCTGGGATGGATATTAGATATGCTTGTAAAAGTAGAAAAATAAATAAAAAAGCAGAATTACTTGGGAGGTTTTTAAGCAATCTATTAAAATGCTAGTTGCTTTAAGCTAATTTTTGTGCTATGTAGGTTTAGGAAAGAATACAACACTGTTGTGGTAAATATACCACATAAATTTATCATTTTAACACTTTGGATATATGCTGTTTAGCAATACTAGGTACACTCATAGCATTGTGAACCTTTACTGCCCTTCTACTGCAGATATTTCTGCTTCTCAAGTTGAAACTGGCCTGCATGAGCTATAACTACCTGTTCTACACTGCCGCACACAAAGCCCTTATCAGTCACCAATCTCTCTTCTGCCTCTATGAACTGGATCACCTTATCAACCCCCTGTGTTGAATTATTATTTGCTATATGAAGATTGGCTTGCTTCACTTTGTATACACCTTTCAAATATTTATGCCTGTTGTGTTATGTATTGAATTTTATTCTTGAACTCTAAATATTCTATTAAAGGTATATGTCATGGTTTGCCTATCCATTCATTTGCCAATGGGGACTTTGCTTAGTTTTGTGTTATGGCCATTGTGATAGATACTGTTATGAACATAGGTGCATGATATGTCCTTGACTCCCTGCTTTCAGTTATGTAGTAACTGGAATGTCATTGCCGAGACCTATGATAATTTTACATTTAATTTCATGAGAAATAACAGACGATGTGTCATAATGACTGGAGCATCTTCTATTTCACTAGGAAGACAGGGATTCCAAATCTCAACAGTCTTGCTAACCTTCCTAATATGGAATTTTGATGATATTCACCCTTATAGATAGAGGTGGTAGTTTGCAATATTTTTGATATCATTTCCCTGATTGGGGATGGTAAGTGTTTCTGGTGTATTTATTGTCATGCTGTACATTTCCTTTGGAGAAATGACTATTCAATTCAATCAGATACTTTTAAATTAGGTTATTTGTCTTTTTAGTTGTTGGATTTTAAATCTTCAGTGTTCTTTAACAAAGACCAATCAGTTGATTGCACTTCTTAGTAGAACACATGTTTAAATGTAGATAGATTATTTCATCTACATTCTAGCATGAATGTAAGACAGGAAAATAAATAAGTCCTTTCCCTTTCAAGGCAGATAAAAAGAATCTGGGTGGATTTCTGGGAGTCTGGACATAAGCACATAGGATATGTCTTTGCTTTATTTTCTACTCAGTTTTGCTGATTATCTGTATCAGATTTCAATTTCCAAATTTTGCTTGATGGTCATTCTCACTACCTGTAGTCTAACGTTTAAGGAATACATGATTAAAGAAAGCAAATACAAGTACAATTTTCTGCTTAAGAAGCAGATTGTTGAGGACACCTCCAATTTTCCCTCCTGAGCTAAAGTAGCTTGAGTATGACTTTGCTGCATCTTCATTTCTTTTTTTTTTTTTTTTTTTTTTAAATTTTTTTTTTATTATTATTATTTATTCAACTGTGTGCATATGCGTGTGTATGTGTGTGTGTGTGTGTGTGTGTGTGTGTGTGTGTGTAGAACCACGGACGAATTCGCGAACCACCATGGATGCCTCCACCTCCTTCTGCCCTGGGATTCACAGACTCCGCCCTACCAGGACCAGAAGCAGAGGCCGCCCCCGCTTCTGCCTGGCGTCTATACGTGGGATCTGGGATCCGAACTCAGAACCTTCCGCCTGCAAGGCGGAGGCTTAACCCCTGAGCCACCTCTCCAGCCCCGCTGCATCTTCATTTCTGGCTGAACAAAAGACATGCAGCAAATCTCATCTTTTCCTGCAGCAATTTAGATGTGTTTATTATTCTCCTTATGTCTTGTTCATGATCAAATACACAAGAGGACTTTCCTAGAAACCACTGCTTTGATTCCACTAACAGCACTATCCACTCTATGCAATGGCAAGTAGCTGTGGATGCTCACAGAGATCACTTAGGTCAAATCCTGCCTCTTGCATCTTCCATACAATCACCCTAGAAGTGGTTTAACCTGGCAGATTTTAATTTCATTTGCCATGACAATTGGATTTTGGTACTTTATGACAGTTTATGAAGAATTAAGAACTGATTTACTCAGATTCAATATTAAGTGTTTCTGGATTACATCTTTGACTTTCCCCCCTACACCTTGAAAGCTTACTATAAGAAGTAGCAGTAGTCTTCCTACACCTTAGAAGCAACATGTCCCAGCTGTCCCACATACAGTGACATGTCTGCAGAAGTCAGGGGACACTATGCAGTGTTCTTTTTATTTGCAAAACTTCTGAAGAACTCTAGGACAAAGTGTTTGCTATCCATGTTCAAGAAACAAGTTCAGATATACATATCTATCTATATAGATGTAGATAGATATACATATATAGATACACACACACATATACACCAAAATATGAAATTGGACTTCATCAAATATAAAAGTATTGAAGAAACAAAAATGAACCATATAAAGTGGTGTGAATGAAAGTGAATAGAAAAAATATATTTGTATATTATTAATCTAATGAAAGAATCATGAATAGAAAAAATATATTTGTATATTATTAATCTAATGAAAGAGTCATGTCAAAACTTAACAATGAAAAAAACCCCACCCAATGACTCCCGAAACACATGAATAAAGAGATGGAGAACAAAACAGTGATTACCAGAGATGGAAGTAGGAAACCAGTGTCACAATCTAGGTCAGAGGATACAAAGGCCAAATATGTAGGACGTGCATCTAGATAGCTAATGAACACTAGGACTGTAGACAACAGTACTTAATTACTAAGTCATCTTGCAGTTTTTCTTATAGAGAAACAAATAGAAAGCAATTAGATGGTGGGTATTTTAATTTGCATTACCATAGTGTCAACCTATTATTGGTATTTATATGTGATTCATAATATGTTTAAGTCACACAATAAAATACATATTAAAATATGCCTATCTTCACAGTGCAACTCTTAAAAGCAGATTTTTTTTTCTTCTTAGCCAACATCTAGAAGCTGTGCAAGGACTGGAAATCATGTCCTACAGCACTCTAAGCACACACTTTGCATCTGAACTACACAGTTCCAGTTCTAGAAATGAATCTGCATCTCTAGTTCCAGAAGTGAAAATCGCATGAGCCAACTGCAAGGTAGTTTGTGTCAACTACGGAATACACACAATAAAGAACAGTAACCATCGATAACAAGAAACAGCCAGTTGATACATGATGCAACATGAACAAATCCCTAGGAAATTTTGTTGATTGAAATACACCAACACCAAAAGTAAAAGCATGGTTGCATTACATAGCAAATTAAGGACGACAGAATTAAAGAAGCAGAGGGCAGAGTGATGGTTGGCAGAGACTACAATGCAGAAGGTGATGACGGAACAGTTTCTCGTGTGTTATCAGCACAAGTCTCCATGGTTGTGAGATACTATATTTTTTTCAAATCGAGCCTAAGGAAAAAATAGGAAAGTGGTAGAGATTATGTACATGTGCAATTTCTTATAATTATATGTGAAGCTAAAATTATGTCCACATAAAAATTTTAGCTTATAAAGTTGTTTTAATGCTGATGAATTGTAACAACTCAGCAACTATCACAAGTGGAAACTTCAACAGTATCTGAAGTGATGTTTATGCATTATAAGAACTTACAGCTGATACAACAAAGCTAAAAACAACAACAAACCATAATTCAGACCAAAGACCCTACAATATTCACCTGGAACCAGACCAGCCAAATCTCTCCCCATCCTAAAGCTCAGGGAACCTTGCGGAAGTAGGGGTGGCAAGATTGTAAGAGTCTAAAAGAGGAGAGTTAGGCGTACACAATAAAGGACTCTCTGGGAATTGGGGGGGAGGCACTGGGGGAAGGGGAGGGGGAGGAGGGGGGAGGGAGGGAACTGGTAAAAATTTTTAAAATGTATAATTAAATTTTTAATAAAAAAAAAGAGTCTAAAAGATGGGGATGACCAACTATATGCAAGATCCTGCACACAAGTCAGGGCTGCAACAGCCAGGATATAGCCACAATGTGATCGGACCTTGCCTAACCTGCACAGTGGCTGACGTATCAACAACCCCCCATCCCCAAAGTCTAGCATAGATTACAATGAAGAAGGCTTCAGGCAGTAGCATCCTACAAGGTAAGGGGTTAAAAGTTTTCATACTAGTGGGCAGTCCAAGAAGAGGCCCCAAGCTATGCCACTAAGTCCTGAAACTCTACTAGTTTAGATGACTCAGAGGGAATTCAGTGCCTACATAGATAGATGATCTGCAGGATGGGAGGGAGAAAGCAGGAAGTGCCAAGAGAGGAGGAAGGAAGGAAAAAGGGTGCAAGGGAGAGTGGAGAGTGGGAAGGGGAGGAAAGTAGAATGGGGGACAACCGGGAGGAAGGAATGGGGGAGAGAAAGTAGAGGGGTATTTATTAAACTTATATAATTAGGCAAGACAGTAATAAAAATGTAATAAAAAATAAAAAAGAGGAAAAATCTTACAGCTGATAATGACAGCTAAAGTTTTATGAATAGCTACAATGGATGTGGTGATGAACTGTTCTAAAAACATTACAGTTCAATTTCTATTTTCAATGAGTCTGCAAAGTATCTTTCTCCAATCAACTATTCAGGGAAAATAGAAAGGGGTTTAGAACCTTATCAAAGTTTCCATGGGGATTGTGTGTCAGAGGTGGGCTTAAATCAGGCAGTAGAATTCTCATTGCTGAAACTTTTTATGTTGCTTAGTTCAGAAGGCAGCATGCTAGACCAACAATGCTTCTTATTAGGAGAATTGGCTTCCAGTCAATAGCTTGTCTGTTTTTGGGAGATTCTAAGACAAAGAAATCATCTGATCATCATTAGTCACTCTAGAGCCATAAAATAATTTAATGCTATGAAAACTTAAAAATAAGTAAGCACATGTATTTTTAATTTTATATATTATCTCATTCCTTCCTCAAAACACCTCTAATTGTACATTTCATTTTTTAATCATAGTTCACTTGCAGGAAAAAAAAATCTTGAATCCTAAATTCACTGATACTAGCAAGGTAAATTAAACAGTAGAGTTATTAGTGAGGACAGTAATTATCCTGTAGCACTGAGCACATTTAATCGTGTAATCTCATTTAGTGCATGATGTAAGCCCTATGTTTTGTAGTTGTGACAAATATCTGAGAAAAATAACTTAAAGGGGTACAAAGTTTTCTTGATTCCTAGTTTTCAAAAACTTTGGCCCATAATCTCTTGACATTTTGTTTCTAGGCACATAGTAGAACATGGTGGAGAGGCAAGACAGAGCAGGGCTTCTTGCTCTTTTGTGTTCAGAAAGTGCAGTGATTGTGCTAGAAATGATTTATAGCCAAATTATAAACTTTTTAAGAAACATACCATATATAACCTCCTAATAGCCTATCCAGGTAAATCATAAGGGATTAACTCATTCAATAGGTCAGAGCCACTAGGCTCATCTTGAACCTGCTCTCAACAGACACACTCTAGAAGTGTCCATTACTAATCACCTGAGTGGCTCTCAATCTAATCAAATAGACAAGAGTAACTATCTCAGTCCATGAGTGTGTGAATTTGTGAATTAGTAAGATCATGAAGCATCTCCAAATGTTATACAAGAAACTAACATAAAATGAATAAATGCCATTTATGCTACTGAAGATCTCATAATCTTAATAGAGACACAAACATGGATGTAGTTAGTATTAATAAAATGGGATGTGTAAATATTCCTGTTTTTCAAAGGTAGATATGAGCTAGTCATAGCCTGCAGGAGTGCAAGTATGGGATGTCTGGGGTAGTTATAGTGTAGCCAAGATTTTGCAGGAAAAAAAAAACAACAAAAGATAGGTTTTATATATACCTGATTTCCAGAGAAAAAATGAAATAAGGTCTTTCATTGATATTATTCATTTGTCAATTGATAAATGTATTTCATTACCCAGTTTCTATCATCAGGTCTTTTTTTGTTGTTCTTTTTAGGATGATTGTTTTCCATGTTCATCTCATTACACTTAAAATTGAAATAAATAGTAAAAATGCATAAAATGATGAATAAAAGCTCCCCAAGACTTTTAAGAAACTCTTGGCATCTACCTGATAAGCTCATGAGTAACTATCTGGAACGCCTTTTAAATAAATTACACATATTCTCACGAGACATAGTCTTAACACCTGAGCCAACTCTCCAACCCAATAAATTATATATAGTCTCTTCCCATACAAACTCTTTCTATATACATCCTCATTATATATGTGCATATATATGGTACATAGTTATTTTATATATAAATAAAATTCTTTCCAACTTTTAAAAATTTGATATTACTGCACATCTCTCCAATGAATGCCTAGGGTGCTGTTTTATTACATATTTTACTTTAAATATACATCTTTAGTTTATGGATGGAGATATAAAATTATAATGAAAAGGAAAAAGAAAAACACTGAAATAAACATAAAGCCAAATTAATCACTATGAGGTAATGGAGTGTTGGGTTAATTTATATGATACATCTCTTAAGGTATGAAACAGAAGAGATTGAACTATTGTTTGTGTGCATTGGAACTACTTTTGAACCAACCTCAGTCAAAGATAGGGAATGCCCTATCCCTTTTCCCTTCAGAAAACGAGCCTATAGGCACCATAAATTCATAGATTTAATATCATAAAATAACATCAACATTTCAGCAAGCAATACTGGTCATCTTCTATTCACCCAAATTTCCAGAACATGATTAAGCTTCATGGACTACTTTTGTTTACAAAAAGGTATGAATTATACTCATTTTTGACATATAACATCCAGCTTTATGCCACAATACAGTGAGTAATTCCACTGCATTGATCCAGCCAGAAAAATCTTTTCTTCCTCTTCTCAGAAAGAAGTATACCTGACTTGTTATGGGTCTGATTTTACCATGGATTGTCTTATCTGACACATCAGCAACTAATAAAATGCATTGCTTCTGGAAAACGCCTCTAGAATGATCAATTGCTTTGATAGGAATACTTTTAGAAAAATATACATGTTCAGAGTCAAGTTCTTTATAAAAGAATATTCCCACATCAATAGACACTCACTTTCTACAAAGTCCCATGATATATACAACCCTAGTCACATATCTACCTTGCATCACGATAAGGTGATAACCCATGTCAAGGATCCAGTAGCGTTGTTTCTAGCATAATTTCAAGACAATATGAGGAAAAACAATGATCTCTCATGATACAGGATGATGGTCAGATAGGGAGACATGCTGGTGGTTCATCCTTTTGCATTTTGCCACTTCTCTGGTTTCCAGCAGATGTGCTAATCGATCCACTTTATTCCTTGCTTGCTCTGCTTTGTCATGAAGATACATTTTCAATTGATAAACACTGAGCAGTTCTTTAAGACTCATTCTGTGTTAGCAGGATAGAGTTTCCTTCCAAAAATAATATCACAAGTATCACTGATTTTTGGCCTATCATGAGCTAGTAAAAAATAGAATCTTGTAGGGACTTTTTGTAGTTACAGAGTGTAATTCCAAAGAGAAAACATGGGGAATTGAAAATGCAATTCTGGAAGTTAAACGCATGCTAGATTTTGCTTTCTAACTCCTAATGTTCTTTCCAACATGCTTGATATTTTCTAGCCTTGTAACTCAGCGAGCACAATGCTAAAAGTCTGGACTGATATAAGTAAGAAGTTGTAAAGATCATAGTTGTTTTTAGTATTTAGCTCTACGCTTAGGACTTTGGCATACATTCATACATATATTAGTTACTGTATTAGTTACTATGCATAACCAGTATAGTATGATAGAGTTTAAGCTCCTTTTCTCAATAAAGAATAAATTTTCATCTGGATACATGTTAACTAGTGTTATAGATGCAAGGTATCATTATCACCAACCCTGTAAAAGGTACTGGCCAACCTGTCTAGTATTGTCCATTCTTTTTTTTTTTTAATTTTTTTATTATTATTTATTCAATTGTGCGTGTGTATGTGCGCGCACATGTGTGTATGTGTGTGTGTAGAACCACGGATGAATCGGGAACCACCGTAGATGCCTCCTCCTCCTTCTGCCCTGGGATTCACAGGCTCCGCCCTACCAGGACCAGAAGCACAGGCCGCCCCCGCTTCTGCCTGGCGTCTATACGTGGGATCTGGGATCCGAACTCAGGACCTTCTGCCTGCAAGGCAGAAGCTTAACCCCTGAGCCACCTCTCCAGCCCTAGTATTGTCCATTCTAACAGTCACCTAATTGGTTTCCACTTCTGCTCATTTCCATTTCTTTCTTTCTCAAGCTGTTAAAGGACATCCGTCAGTCCCCTGCTTGAAATGCTTTCACAAGTGTTTTTTTTTTTTTTTTTAAAGAACAAATTGCATCAGTGCCTCAGGATAACATAGTACTCTCATGGTATAAACGTACTCAAATTTAAAAAAAATATGTATAGAAGTCTACTAGATTATCAACATGTAATATCAGAGTCGAGGTTGCTTTGATATCAGGTGTCTAGTAATTTCTTGATCTTTGTGTGTGCACCACAGTCATTCTTTCACCAGAGAATACTCGCTGAGAGTCCTTCTGCTTAGTTTTCACCTCTAGAAAAGCCTGAGGAAGAAATATCATTATCATAACCAATGTTTATCAAACCTCCCTATTTTGCCAAGTTATTTGCACCTATTTCGTCTGACTCTTCTAAGGTATGTATTCACTGTTACAGATAAAACAGAGACTTACAGTGTTTATGAAGTTTGTCTGTCCTGTCCTGTTAGTAGGTGAGAATGCATTTCTTAGCAATAAGTTTTAATTTTCCTTCCTGTTCACCCATCTCTAATCATTGGTGGCTACCTGATAACAGGCTGGTCTGTCCTGTCCTGTTAGTAGGTGAGAATGCATTTCTTAGCAATAAGTTTTAATTTTCCTTCCTGTTCACCCATCTCTAATCATTGGTGGCTACCTGATAACAGGCTGTGTTATTTCTCTGTTCTCTTTTTGTTCTCTAATTTCTTTCCCACGAGCCTGCTCTCAGTAACCTAGGCTGATCTACCCTGTTGGTTCCTTCCACCTGCATGCCCCTGCTGGCCCACTGAGGTCAACCAATGAGAAACAGTTGCAGGCAGATGAAGACACTTAAAGGCATTTGTTCCCACCAGCTGGCTGCTTTCATCAGTCTTTTGACTGGTCTTCTGCCCGCACTACAGAGCCCAAGGTTCTGGGCATAGCTTTTACTTCTTTTTTTTTAACATTTTTTTTAATTTATTGTTTATTTAAGTGTGCGTATATGCATGTGTGTGCGTGTGTGTATGTGTGTGAGTGTTGTGTGTGTAGAACCACGGAGGAATTCGGGAACCACCATGGACTGCCTCCATCTCCTCCTTGTTTACTCTGCCCCGGGATTCACAGGCTCCGCCCTACCAGGACCAGAAACGCAGGCCGCCCCCGCTTCCGCCAGGCGTCTATACGTGGGATCTGGGATCCGAACTCAGGACCCTCCACCTGCAAGGCAGAGGCCTGACCGCTGAGCCACCTCTCCAGCCCCAGCTTTTACTTCTTTAGAAGCTTTACTCCTGCTCCAGTCAGGGTCCTTCAGAATGTAGATACTTGACACACACATACATACTCGTACACACACACTCACACACACACACACTCACATACACGCACATATTCATGATATACCGATAGATGACAAATAAATAGATGATACATAAAAAGCAGATAAAATATAGGAGGAGAGGGAAAGGAAGGGGGTTAGGGAGAGCATTTATTCTGAAAACTGGCTTACTTGATCATGATGGCGAGCTCTAGAACTGTTCCACGGCTCCGTCTAATTCCCAGCTCTTTGGACTCAAGGAAGCTCAGGAGAAGGCCCTGTCTGAGGCTGGAGATCTGAGGCCTCCACTGCCCACTGGTGCAAGTAGCCAAGTCCAAACTCTAGAAAGCCTAGGTTTGGTGTTTCAGAGCAGTAGCAGACATCTTGTCTCCTGAGGAGAGACATCTCCTGTATGTCACTTGATCTTGCCTCTGATGTTTTCTTCCCCCTGAGCCACCAGCGGACTGGATAGTGCCTGCCCATAAACAGGGTGGAGCTTCCACTTATGCTCTCAAGTGACTTATTCTCTACCAGAAACACCCTCAGGCATGCAGCTGGGGCTGGCTGGTCGCTATACACATCAGCAATGCCACCTGTGTTTACTTTCAGCAAAATCAGGGCAGCCTGGTGGCTACTGCTGCCAAGGGGACAAGCAAGGGCTGACCGGCTTGAGACTGTTGACATCCAGACCAGCTGACCCCCGCCACCAACCATCACAGGCCCAGGTTAGCAATGACCTGCCCCTACAGTTCTTCACTGTTCTTAGGCCTCATGAACTGCTCCCCTGCCTTTCAATGAACTCTTCATGGAAATCTCCTGCACGGATCGCCAATTGGACTATTTGATCTGCCTCAAGCTCAGGTCTAAGGATTCTATCACTCAGGAAATTTAAGTCTTTTATTTCAGGAATATAGAAAGATAACAAAAGTAATATCTTGGAATTTCATTTTAAATACTTTCTCCCCAATGATAACAGTGAAGCTAATAGTTACTGACTAAGCCTGCTGAGAAGTAGCTACACTTTAAGGACATCAATCTTGACTACTCTGAGACAAGTAGCAGATGTCTCCTGTTACACCTCATGTGTAAAAATCTCTATTTACCTAAAGTCTACAGTAGAAAAGGTTGAAGTCAAGACTCGAACCTGGGCAGTAAATCCTGTCCCAAAATCTTACTTCCTTTTACGGTACTGTGATTTCAGGAGCTTCATATTAGAAGCCTTCTGGGTGAATGAGATTAAATCAGAAACTCCAGAACTTCACAGCCACTTCTTGGGAGGTTCAGTTCATGTCTTCCAGATCCCTGAAAGTGTAGGTTCTGCTTGATGACACCTTTTTGCACATTTCTCTGGTGGACTGTCCAAATGTGAATGTAAGAGTAAAGTTGAACCTTCAGGGAAATACTGTCCTATAATTTATAGACTGACATTATACGTATCTCTATTAATGTGATAGGTAAATCTATAGGGTAAAATTCCAAATACAGTTATTTCTACAGATGTTTAGAATCACCATCATTCTTTCTATGTGTTTATTTTGCGTCTACTTGTTCATCAGCATGTGGCTCCCACTGATCTCTTGGCTCCTTATGGGGAAGCTCAGGTTCACTCCAGAACTTTCATTCAATGTAACATTAACTTTCATTTCCTTTCCTTGAATATAAGCATATCTGAAATACTTATGCTATAATTTTGCAATCAGATATGAAATATTTGGCATCTCCCCATTTTGTAAAGTGAAAGCTTCCAAACTCCAGAGGAGAAACAGTCATTCTTGCACCTTCAGGGCTCGAACTAAGCTCCATAAAGCCTCCAGTTTCAAGGACCTGAAGTATGTGGAGAAGCAACATCGAGAGAGTCATGATGCTGGTTAGGGAAAACAACCCAGCATCCTAGACCTGGGAGGCAGAGTCCTTGCTGCCGGATACTGCTCGTATTTATGGACACGTATCCCTCAGAGATGCTCTGCTGCCTGAAGACCTCTAACAAGAGAGCAGAGATCACTTCAAAGACTGTGACCTCATGGCTGCACTCCAAGCACTTGAAATCAGTGGCTGCCCTAGGGTTGGTTGAGTCTTGGGTTGCCAGAACTACTGGACTTCTGTAGGCAAGGTGTAGCAACTGACACCTCACCTGTAGCAGTGTTTCCTGTGGTGTGCTCAGTGAACACACAGGGAGGTTTGTTTCTCTTTACTTCCTTTCCAGCTTGCCATTGCCAGCAATTAATCACGCTTGAGTCTTCTAGTACCCCAGAAAGCTTCAGACTATACCTGCTGTGTTCCAAATCCCTCCAATTAGACCCATTTCCAAATTAAATGGCTCATTTTATAATTACTTAATTTAAGCACTTTAAAAATAAAAGTCATCTCTATTTCCTAATGAGATTTGAGATGGCATAATTGTACAAGATTTGCTTGTAAAAGTGCAAAAGAATGTGTCCAAATAGCATGTGAAATAATAAAATTATCAAAAATACATGGTTATTTATTGAATGCTTATTTTGTTTTAGGCTCTTTTTTTTTATATGAGGCAGTGTATACTTACAAAGAGGAAGTTGAGACTTGGGAATTGGAAATGCAATGGCCACACAAATAAGCTTTGGTGGACCCAAAATGTAGTGAGTCCGCCACATAAATCAGCAGAGAAAACCAACTGAGGATTAAAGACATTTGAAAAAATAAATTGGCTCAAAGGTTAAGGCACTTGGCTCATAGCAAAATGACCTGAGCTCCTAATCCCAGATTCCACTTAAAATTTCTAGGTGGTGTGGCAGCTCACTTGCAATTCCAGACCCAGACATCAGAACCTGGGAATCTCCAGAACAAGGTAAACAGCCAGACTAGCTCTGCAGAGAAGCATTTGATTAGTTTGTTTGATTAAAGACTCAGACTCAAAAGAATAAAGAGTAAGATCAATCAAGGATGATTCCGAGTATAGACCTTGGGCCTCCACATGCATGCATAATAATCTGCCTATACACATGCAAACATACATACACATCTTAGTAGTCCCCACATATATACATGAAAATGGGCAAAAGGAATTAGTCTATGCTTCACATATATAGTCATCTTTATCACTAGTCCCTGAACAATACCATACAACGACTACCTAGTACTTACTCTGTATTAGGCATTGTAAGTAATATAGAGATGATTTAGAGTACTTGCAAGGTAGATACAGTTCATTTTCAAACACTGTGCTGTTTTATATAAGAGTCTTAAGCAACTACAGATTTTAGTATCCACAACCAATTAGGACAAAGAGTACAGGGCAGCTGTTAGTGTTTCTGTCTGTGAAAGCCCTGTCCCATATCAGTCCAGGTTAGACAAGGCCTGACAGAGCTGTAGAAAGGGATAAGGTTAAAGCAAAAAATATCCAAAGGTAAATTTCAATATCATCTAGCTATTTTTTTGCTGATACTATAAAGAAAAAATCAAATTAAGCAAGGTCCAGAGAATATTAAACTGCCTTTCATATTTCACAAGCCAGCTAAATCCTATTTTCAAATTTTACCTTAGCCCTCAAATAGCTATGTGGCTTTAGATTGCTTCTGTTCTTTCAACTTCACATAGTTGTCTATAAAATACAGATAAGAGAATGTCTTTGTTTTCCTAATAAGTTTAAAGCCACTACAATTGCTGATACAAAGCAGAGACTTAGCAAACAATTATTGTAAAATCTTAGGGGCCCATTCCAATGTTGAGTGCAGGTTAGTTCTGGACCAAAGGCTCATCTTGCATTTTACACAGAATCTGAACTGTACACACAGCACATTTAGTGAAGATCCTAAAGGGCTGATTATGTCAGTATGTACCGATGTCTCTGTCTTGAAGAGGTGGAATGAACATTTTTGGCTTCATGATTGGACAAAAGTGATATTAATTTAGTAAAAAAAACCTTTCATTTCTGAATGTCAGTCTCTTGTGGGGTTGACAACATGTAGGATGCTCCCACCTTGCTAAGCAGTTATGTCCCCTTGGTGACTTGTACTAGGGGCACGTGCTACTTGAAAAATTTTCAGTTAACAATGGGGTTAGCAACACTATATCCAGCGACTGCAAAGTCAATATATTTGTCCATTTCACATTGCTTTGATTGTCTAATCAGAGTAAGGAGAACTTTTATCAGAAGAAAGAAACCTCTTCTTGTTGTGGAGCTCTGAGCAACATGGTCTATAACAGCTCTCAGGTGACCAAAGTTATGACCAATGTCCTAGATGACAGTTTTACAAGAAAGATGAAGGTTCTCCCTATGTCATGGGTTCTTAAATCACAGACTCACAGTAAAATCCAAGGTATGGTAGAAAATAATGTTACTTAAGGATATTTTGTGGGAAGGGTGATTATTTTGAGCTGGATTTGTGGTCTTCCAACAGTCTGACTTCATAAGACGAGGTTAAAGCTGGGGCCATTTGAGTTATAAATTCTTATCAAATATCTATTCTTTATGGTTTTAGAATGTGGGATTTGACATCAAGTTAACAAACAGTGGATAGTTTGAGTATTCATTCATTTATTAAATCCCAAGACATTGAACTGTTTATGGACTCTATGAGGGATTTGGACTGCATATGAGGGCAGTGGCATGTATTTTTATCCAAGACAGAGAAATGGTTTTAAGACACATAAAAAGGAACTTTACCAGACTCTGGGGTAGGCAGGGGGAAGAATGGTCCTAAATTGTATCCCATCAAACTTATAAACTGGAAAGCCTTTCCCATTGTAATGACTGCCAGTTTATTCTTTCCAGATATTAAAATTGGAATTAATTCCTCCTTTGTCAGAGGACTCTACATTAACTCTCAACTTGCATTCACTGAGCTTGGTTATATATTTTCTCATTACATTTTTTTATTTCTATGTAATGTTAAGAATACTGGCATATCATGGAATGTTCATGGAGAGTATTAAATGGAGAGTGTTTTATAGTAACTTGTCTATGGAGAATCATTCATATTAATATTATCTTAATATATGCAATGTTGTACCAATCTAAGTTGTAAGTTTTATACATATACATAATTTTTCAATGAAAATTAAAAATCAAAATTGTATCTACAAGCAATCTATTATTCTGAGCAGTAAATGGTGAATTGTCATGTTTGAGTTACAACATGCAGAGACACAAAACACATACTTTAATGAGGAATATGAGTTAATATTTGTCCATTTCTTTCATGAGACATTCATTTCAACTCTTCTAATTCATTTAATATCACAGCAAATATTCCTAGGGCCATTCATAGAGAAGTTTATTTCAAGAGATTAGTTGAGACTGGGATCCTGTTATGTTTTCTTTCCTCCTATTTTTGAGGTCACTGTAGTGGTTAGTTATGCCAACTGAACAGAATCTGGAATCGGCTAAAAGGCCAGACATTCAGACACGCCTTATCTAGACTAAGCTTACACTCTTGAGAGTGACTTTGAAGGCTTAACTTTTTCATGTTATCAAGATGATGAAGAGCTATCTTAATTGCATTTGGGGCCATTCAGTGGACATGAAATTCTGGATTGTATACACGGAGAAAGAAAGCTGAGACAAGCACGAATGTGCCCTCTCTAACCCTTGAATGCGGCTGCAATGTGACCAGCTGCTTCAAGCTCCTGCTGCCTTGGTTTCCACGCCATGATGAATTGTAGTTTGGCCTGTGAGCCAGGATAAATGCTTGTTCCCTTAAGATGCCTTTGTCCAGGTAATTATCACAGCAACAGAAAGGAAATGAAAACAGCCACCCTCTCCTACTTTGAGTATAAAGGGTAAAGCTAGAGGTACCCAGGTACGTACAAGAGGCATATTCACACAGGTATATGGGCCCAGTTTAGATTTTTTGTGCAGATAAAGTCAAAGACAGAAATCTATGTCCTTTTCTTCTGATAAGCATTGAGTTGCAGGCATCCTCAGCAAGGTGTTCCTTGATCCATGCCATGAAATGCTGTGGAATTAATCCTGAACATCAATGTAATACATATGATAACTGTGTGACTGACCAATCTATGGAGGTTTTAGGCAAATGATAGAGACACTGGTAGTTGAAGTAAGCAAATATATATACATATATATATATTCAATATCTTAATTATTGAATAAATTATTGAATAAATTCAATATTGAATTTAGATTCAATATCTTGTGTAACAGTAAACACAAAATCTTAATTCCTAACTAACTGACCTTAGCACCCAATGATCAAACTTTTTTCATTTTTCTACTTTCCCTACTCTCCTTAACCTCCATTCTGCTCTCTAGTCCAATGAACCTCTTGAGGACAATAGGAATGTTGTTATTTTGATTGTGGTAATGCTTACATATGCATACATATGGATGTTAAAGTTTGTTACACAATTGTATACTTACTTTACTCTATGTCAATTGTACCTCAACAGAGACATAAATGCAAGCATAATGTAAAAAAGATCTAAGTAATTGGTCAGGCATCTCATTTCTGGAAAAATATACAAGAAATTAAAGGTATTGTTTCTCTATCATGTAACTAATGAATTCCATAAGATTCTAGTACATATATAAACAGGATTTTGTTTGATCACTGACAAAGTTATCTATATCTATATTATCTTTATCTATATCACTTATCTATATCATCTATATCTATATCACTTATCTATATCATCTATATCTATATATCTATATAAAATACCAGAGAAATCAGGATGATTTGGATTCTTTTGAAGCAAATAAAGACAAAGATCTAATAAAGTTATGAGTATATTTGTTAACAGAAAACTTATTGAAGTAATTTCTGTGATACAAACAAGTGTTTCTAAATAAACCACCCAACTAACAATTGAAACAAAACATCAATATTTTATAAAGAAATTTAGATAAATGTCTTTCTCTGAGGCAGAAAAGTATTTATTAATATAAGTCACACAAAGATAGCTTATGGAGAAAAATGACTAATTCTAACTTCAACATTGAGGATATGTATTATTCCATAGTTACAACAAAAAGAGTGACTATGTGAGTCTTAAACAAAAAAATGTAGGCAGCCTACTTACTGAGAAGAAATGAACAACAATAAATAATTAGCGGTTACTCACAGTTCAAGGAAAAGATAATGATACAAACAGCAGAACAGATGAAAGATACAAGCAGACATTTTGCCAACTAAGAAACTAGAATGATCACTCAATATATAAAGTATTAATTTGTTAATAAAAACAAAAAACTGAAATTTCAGTTCTACATTGATATTATTTAATTCTCTGCAGGTAAATGACTCTGTGATGTGAACAACACTGACTATTGGCAGATACAGGGCAACAACATTGACTGATATGGTGCTGGGAGAAGCGCTGCTAGCACAGTTTTCTGAGAAAATAGTTTGTCTTTATTATGTAAATTTGAAGACACACACACACACACACACACACACACACACTGCAATTTAACTTCTAGAAAGTTATGTTAGTCCACATCATTTACATTTGCACACTATTACAGTTATGCAGGAGAGTGAAGATAAACCATTCCCATGTCTGTCATTAGAAAACTGGCTAAATTATATATGGTTTGCTCACATACTAGTATATAATATACAATAAGTAAGGAATAAACCCTAGACATATGCTTTCACACATATTAAGCTGGCAACATTATATTCACCAAAACACTTTTATGCGAAGTTTCCTAAGAATTGATAGAAATGTAATATAAAATGAAGTGCAAAGAAATAATAATTCAGACATACAATTAATGTCTCTCATTGGATTAAGGTTGTATGATAGATACATAGGAAGTTTTTCTACATATATAAAGTATCTTCTCACAGGAGAATTATAGTTTTCAATAGTGTGGGTAACCGGAGTGTAAATTTATCTATGACCAGTAGGAACAATGCAAAGTCATCCAATGAGTTCTAGCATGAAAAGGAGGTAATTACTGATGAACACACAACTTATTTAAAATTGTCACTTCTTTTCAGTGTTTTATTTTAGCTTAAACATATAACTATGGAAGACTATATTGAAAACAATTTTTAACAATTTACACCTTACTGATCAAGTTTTATCTACATGGATATTTTCTATAATCTTCATTCTTAATTTTTTTAAAAAAAAAACCTAAAGTATCCATCGGCTTCTGTATAGTCAAGTAATGCACTATAGAATGAAAATGGCTTTGTAAGATATTTTCGAACCTATTAGTTTTAGTAGCATTTAGCAATAGTTATTTAAACATCATGGTACATGCTCAGCATTAATAAAGGGAAGATTGCATGAAATTCCCTAGATTCTCATCAAAAGCATTATTATGAAGATTCTGCTTTTAGAGCAAAATCTGAAGTCTGTTTTGGTTCCTGAGATTTTATTCCTTAGAATAAATGAAAAAATAATATTAAAAAGTGGAAAGTCAGATTCAATCACATTTGTATAAAGTTGCTTGTAGTACAGCACACACAATGAAAAGAATTCATTTTCTTTGGGTAAAGGGCACATTGATTTTACAACCACAGATGGATTTTATATGATTTAGAGAAAAAGATACTCCAGTGTCTGGGTGCTCTCTAGTGTGTGTCCACAGTCTAAATGTACGAATGAGATCTCCTCTAATTTGTTTACATTATTAGGTTTTTACCTCTTGCAACTGTTGGAAGAAATGGGAAGTTCATATGGCATCAGCAAACTTCTTTGTTTTAATTGGATATGTGAATGAGTGTTTGCACACAGAAGAAAGAAAAAGAACTGAACAGTGAGCCTAACAGCATGTAAGTAATAGTACAATATAGACAGTGAAGCATAAACCTGCCTTGCAAGGCAAGAGATGGGCTAACAAGTTTATTTGGTTTTGGGATCAGTGTAATATTGGCTTCATAGACAAAGTTTGGAAATTTTCCTTCTTTTTCTATTATGTGGAAAAATTTAAGGAGTAATGGTGTTAGTTGTTCTTCAAATTTCTGATAGAATTCTGCAGTGAATCCATCTGGCCCTGGGCTTTTTTTTTTTTTTTGGTTGGGAGATTTGTGATTACTTCTTTAACTTTGTTACTTGTTTTAGAACTGTTTAAATAGTTTTAAATTCAACCTCATTCAACTTTGGCATGTTATATTTGCTTAGAAATTCATCTGTTTCTTTCTGATTGTCCATTTTGGTGAAGCATAAATTTTCAAAGTATGACCTTATTGTCTGAATTTTCTTGTTATTAGTTGCGATAGCTCCATTTTCATCTCTAATTTTATTAATTTGGGTTTTCTCTTTTTTTGGTTTGGCTAAGATTTATCAATTTTATTAATTTCTCCAAGAACTAGCTCTTTGATTAATTCTTCATAAAATTTTATTTGTCTCATTTTCAGATATTTCTCCCCTGAACGTAATAGTCTCTTCCGATCTACTGCTTTTTTGGTATGGTTTGTTCTTGTTTCTCCAATCCTTTAAGCTACATTGCTAAGTTATTTACTTGCAATGTTTCTATTTTTCATGTAGTCATTGAATACTATGAACTTTCCTCTTAGGGCGCCCTTCATTGTATCCCAAAATTTCTATATGTTGTGTTTATATTATCATTAAATTCTAGGAATTTTTTAATTTCTATTTTTACTTCTGTTGGCACCCATTCCTCATTCAGTAGCATAGTGTTTAGTTTACTTTCTGCTGTTTATCTTGCTATGGATGTCTAGCTTTACTCCATGGTGATTAGATAAGGTACAGGCTGCAATTTCAATTTTCTCATATATGTGGGGCTTGCTTTGTAGCCTGTTTAGAGATATATTTTGGAGAAAGTTCCATGGGATGCTGAAAAGATTGTGTATTCTTCGTTGTTAAATTTTTGACCTGTTGACCTATGTATCAGTGAGAGCAGAGTGTTGAAATCCTCTACTACTATCTTGTTTGGGTCAACTTATTGTGCTAAATGTAGTGTTTGTTTAGTGAATGTGGGTGTATCTATATTAGGTGTGTATGGTTAAAATTGTCAAGCCTTCTTGAAGAATTGTTTTTTGGACTAGTATGTAGGTGCGTCATGATTTATTTTGGTTTGAAGTCTATTTTGTCAGATATTAGAGCTGCTACTCTTGCAAAAGCCATATACCACAAGCTTATAAGAAGAATCATTCTAGATGATGAAAACTTGAAGCATCTGCACTCAGATGTGGAAATAGGCAAGGATTCCTACTCACATCACTTCTATTTAATATTGTACTTGAAACCTTAACTAAAGTCATAAGACAAGAAAAGGATATAAAAGGGATACAACTAGAAAAATAAAAAGTTAAGGTATTCCTATTTGCAGATAACATGATTCTATATTTGATAAACCCTAAAAGTTCTACCAAGAAACTCCTGGAACTAATAAATAAGCTCAGTAGAGTGGCAGACTACAAAATTAATTTTCAAAAATCAGTGGCTTTCCTATATCTAAGGATGATCAAAGTGAGAAAGTCCTAAGAGAAATAATTCTATTTACCATAGTTCCAAAAATAAGAAAGAAATACCTTGGACTATATCTAACCAAGTGAAATAATCCCATTTATCATAGTGCAAAAAAAAAAAAGAAATACCTTGGAACAGATCTAACCAAGGATGTAAGAGACCTGTACAATGAAAACTTTAAAGATGTAAAAAAAATTACAGAAGACACCAGAATGTAGAAAGACCTCCTCCTATGTTCCTGGACAGGTAGAATTAACATTGTAAAATGACCATCCTACCAAGATCAATATACAGATTCAATGCACCACCAATCAAATATTCAAGGCAATTCTTCACAGAAATTGGTAAAGAAATCTCAAAATTCATAGGAAAGCACAAATGACCTAAGATAGCTAAAACAATGCTAAATAATAAATCCTCAAATGGAGCTATGACCATACCAGACCTTAATTTGTGCTACAAATCCATAGTAATAGAAAGTGAATGGAACTAGCTCCAAAATAGACACATAGATAAATGGATTAGAATTGAAGACCCTGATATAAGGCCATACACCTATGGTCAACTGATTTGTGATATAGTTACCCAGAAAAAAATTGTAACAAGGATAGCATCTTTAAAAAATGGTGGTGACAAAATTGGTTATTTATATCCTGAAGATTGAAACTGAAGCCATATCTGTAACCCTGCATGAAAATTAATTCAAAGTGGACCAAAGACCTCAATATCAAGTCAGAGATTACAAAAACTACAGAAGAAAGAATAGGGAGATCACTTGAACTGGACAATCTTGGTTACAATTTCCTGTATAGAACCCTAAATGCACAGGAAATAAGACTAACATATTTGGTTAGTGAAGATTTTCTGTCATTCCATAGCTGATAGAGGACTAATATCCAGAGTACCCACAGAACTCAAGAAATTAAACACAAAGGAGGTAAGTAACCCAGTCAAAAAGTGGGTCTTAGAACTTCAAAGAACATTTTCTCTGGATGAAATTCAAATATCTGACAAATATCTTTAAAAAAATCCCACTTCTCTAAGCATAGGGAAATGAAAATTCTAACCACCTGTAGATATTATCTCACCCTAGTCATAATAGCTAAAATCAAACACAAACAACCACAAATGCTGGTGAAGATGTGGGGAGAAGAGAACCCTCATACACTGCTGGTGGGGAAACAAATTTGTTTAACTCTTTGGAGATCAGTTATGGATTCCTAAATGGTTAAAAATTGAAATACCATATTATCCAATAATACCACTCGGGAATTTTCCCAAAGAAGGCTTCATCTTATTATAGAAACACATATACATCCATGTTTATTACAGCTCTGTTTACAATAGCAAAGAAGTAGAATCAGCCAAGTTGCCCAACAGTAGACAAATGGATAATGAAAATTTGGTATATATACACAATGGAATAACATTCAGTTTTTAAGAAAAATGAATTAATGGAATCTCCTGATAAATGGAGAGAGTTAGAAGAAATTATGCCAAGTGAAATATCCCATACACAGAAAGACAAATGTCACATGTTCTCCCTTATAAGTGGATCTTTATCATTAAACCCTCAAAATGACATGCTCAAACGAAAACTTCTATAATAGCCATGACTATAAAGGAATATCAGAATGTCCCTCAGAGCTCAACCTATTACAACAGAAGACAGAGAAGCAGAAAGCCACAACTGCCCAGAGTGTAGAATATCTGGAATATCTGTGACCCTGTAATGCTCTGCCCTAATGAGGCCATCAAACCCACCCTCCCCCCACACACAAAGGCTCAGGGAAGCATGTGAAGAGAGAGCAGTGAGACCATAAGAGCCTGAAGGTGAGATGCTTCTGACCAACATATTCCAGCTGTTGTACCCAGGAGCCCACTGCAATGAGAACATCTGCCACCTGATCTACACAATGGCTGACATATTAACATTTCCCCAAGGACTAGCAAGGATCTCAGACGAAACAATTGCACCGAGAGATTATTCCTAGGGTGGGTACTGCACAAGGGAAGAGGAACCTGTTCTCTTCTGATTTGTCCACTGAAGAGCCACATGTACTTGCACTGACTCCCTTACCAACAGAAACAGTCCAATGGGAGCCTTGTGGTCCACGCACACAGAGAGATGGGAGGGTGGAAGTGACATGGCTTAGTTGAAGAGGGGAGGGGATATTGGGAGAGTACGGGGGTGGATGGGGTCAGGCAATGACATAAACCCTTTTTGTATGTACATGAAAAATTCTCAATAAAAATTATGAACTTAAAAAAATCAGGAAATTGCTCTCAATCACTATAAATATAAGTACTATGTATAACATCAGAGACATCTAATGGAACAAAGGTGGTAGAAAAGAAAGGAATCCCAGATTTGCCTTTAGAAAAGAGTCCAAACAGTAAGAATCTCAGGCTCTGCATGTGTGGGCTAATATCTTGAATGTTAAAACCACCTTTACGATTTTGTGTTTTGCAACCTATTTTGTTTACTTTTTCTAGAAACTCCAAGAAAGTTTTTTTTTTTAAATATTGTAGACATGAAAAATCTGAGAATTAAAAGAAGTTAAACAATCTGCTCCATCTCACACCATTAGGGAATAGAAAGGTATCAGGACATCATCCTACTGTTTTCATATCAAAGAACATGAAACCAGTGTTATTTTTGGAAATATAGACAAGTCATCTGGATGTGTACTACCAAATGAATTAGGCAACATGGAAATACTATTCTATGATGTAATTAAGCTAAAGGAAGGCATAATAAGTCAATATGAAGCTGCAGAGAGCTGGGAGTCTCTGTTTCCTTGTGACCATAGGTGGATAGTCATTCATGGAATGGATGGAGGGAATCTCTGAATGAGAACTGGCAGTAACAGTACCAGTGCGAATGGCAACGACAGCCACTTTTGGGTTACAAACTGTGTCTCGGGGTCTCTGTTAAGCCCTTCCTATATGAGCTACATGTATACAAAGAATGCAAATGACCTACCACTGGTTATTCAAATCCAAAGTTCATTCTTTCACACAGAATTGTCCTCATAGTTGACTGTATGTAGGCACTCACTGAGAATGCAGACTTGGCTTAAATTCATTTAACAATTTACTGCAACAATTGTCCCATCGTAAGCATATCTTTTTGCCTTATTAAAATATGGGAGAAGATAGATTGGTGGGATATTGACTCTCAACTAGACTATTTAATTAAAGAATTACAGAATGTATACAAAATAATTTCAGAAGTAAGCATGATATTTTCAAGTGGTGAAACCCTCACATGGGTTGTGGCTGTGGGAAGTACTTAGGAAAAGCCTGTTAACAAATTAATTTTAATGTATTTTCCCCAGGTGTTCCACAGTACACAGATGATCACAACTCCGAAAAATCCACTACACAAAGATTCAAATTTACAAAGTAGATCCAGGAAGAAGTACCTATTCTCAGGAGTGAAAGCCATTTTCACACCACACAAGGATTCCCTTAACTAGAAAATTTCCCCTGGAGTTTTCCAATTAGGTTTTCATTAAAAAAGAAAAAAAAATCAATTTGCAGACAACTTTGTAGCAACATGCCTACTGCAAAAAAGGAAAATACAATAGTATCAGTTTCATAGACATTCAAACAAACTCACGGACATATAGCACCTTGAAAATGAAAAGCTGAAATAATGTGTCCTGTGAGAGAACACAGGGAACATTCTGCAAGTCTCCAGTTGTTTCAGGGCATGATGAACTCACCAATCCTGAGAGTTTATTGCAAGCTGGCAGAGGCAAATTAATTCCTCCTGAGGAACTCTTTCTTTTCAAATGTTTTTTTTTCCCCCCACCAATATTGTCTGGACACAAGTCAACACTGGTTTCTTAAGCATAGGAGTTATCTGGACTTCCAGCTATGCATCTGATAAGATTACTAACTCACCCAAGCAGATGGTAGATGCTAAGGATAAGAAGGACTGTGTCCTCCTTCACTTTTCAGAGTAGTGCTTATTTCAAGGAAAAAACTTATTAGACTTCTGTTGCTGTCTCTCTGGAATGCAGGATCTGATCAACTGCGAGAATAGCATCACCTTTAACAAAAGCTTGAACAGGGCTTACAACAGCCAAACATGGCTTTTGTCCTTGTGAAGGGGAGTGCACTACTAAAGATGTTCTTAGGAACTAAATCTCTTAGAAGATGTTCCTTCTCCCAAAGCTTCTTGCAATAAGACAATAACCAGCATACCAGTAATGGTTACAGCCTAAGTTCTTTTTATGTGGTATTATAGTTCCTTCCATCAGGATATGGAAAGTATTTCACCAACTCTTTAGAACCAACTGATGCTCTGGGTTAATTATCAATGGAAGTGATGTGACCTATGATTGGCAGTCCCTGACAGAAGTTCCAATGGAGTTAGAGCATTTCTGTTCTCTAAAAGACTTTCAATTTATAGACCACTGCACAAAATAGACCACTGTACGTCGAGATGGCAAATTGAAGAGGGCCCATTGCCTCCATTGTCTGTACTAATCTGTCTTTTAGTAATGACAATTATTCTATTAACAATAACTTAGTATGTTTAAGCTTGAATTTCTACATATAAATTATCTCAAAAATCAGAAAACTAGAGGCCACAGTCCAAATCTGTTATGAAATAACGTTTTACTGGAATACACACGTGCGCGCACGCGCACACACACACACACACACACACACACACACACACACACACACACGGCCTATTATATCAGGAAAAGCTTGTGCATATGTGCAGGTATCTGTGCGTGCCTGTGGAGGCCCAAGGTGACACGAGAAATCATCCTGGATTGCCCTACTTCCTTGTTGCTTTGCTCTGGGGTTTCTCAAGCTTTACCTTCCAGAGTCAGAATTACAGACTGCTGTCATTTCCATGTGCCATTTTTATGTGTGATCTGAGGATTTAAACTCAGGTCCCCTTGCTTGTTAGTCAAAGTCTTTAACCCATGAAGCCATCTTCCCGGTCCAAGAAAGCTTTTTCAGTCCAGCTACAGGCAGCCAAGTCTTGAATTTCCAAGAGTTCAGTCTACTTAACTCCTGTCATCTACTTAACCCGTATCTGACCCTTGATGTAGGGCTGAATGTGACCAATTACAGAAATGATCTATGTACCTTATACGAGCAAAATGTGTCACATCTCAAGTAGATTACAATCTGGAAAGATTAAACAAGCAAATGGTTTATGATGCTAAGGTTAAGACTCATGGCTTAAGGAAAAAAGAGAAAGCTTATTGGAGATGGCAAGAAGGAGAGGCCAGTGGATCTGTGGCGGGGGTGGGATGTTAGAAGGGATTGTAGTGCAGAACCATGAGCACTGACCCTGGGTGTAAGGAAAATTCTGGGAAATGTAGGCTCACACATTTAAGGGCATTTTCACACACAGAAAAGCACTGACTTCTTTGGAAAAGCTGTGGATTGATGAACCATGAGCACATTTGCATTTTAGAAAAATATTCTCACAGTGTGACAGAGGGAATATTCTTAGAGTCAGGGAAGAAAGAAAATGCTGTAGAAGTCTATCTTAGCAAAAGTTCATTAAGAAGAGAATGAGCTTCTTGCTTATACCAAGAGACGTAGTCAACAGTAATGGAAAGGAATTGCTGGGGTAATGTTAAGAAGTGAAATTGGAGGATGGAATTGCTGCTTTGGGTTTCAGCAAGCAAGCACCTGTAGGCATACAGTGTATTGCAGCACTATTATGTCTTCTGCTCCAACTGCTTCTTAGAAACCTGCTGTGGGATTTTGATGGAAGGATTTAGCCCCTGAACTTCTGAAGAATGTTGGCTTTTCAAAGAGAGAGAATGTGGGATCCCCGTAGGTGCAAGTGATTGGCTTTAGCTGTTTTGTAGCTTGCATGGAGACCTTTTGTAGATAAAAATGGGGCAGGTGTTAGCAGCTGTGCACATTCACAGGTTGTTTCGCAGGACACTGCCTGAATCTCAGCCTGAAGATAAGGTAGCTTCTGGCGACATGCTTGCCTTCCTAAAATAAGTGAAGTGGGTGGCCGTTCACCTTCTCTCCTGTCATTCTACATTTTTTTTTCTTTTCTCCTTTAAGCTCTCCTGGGCATTGTTTCAAAGTAGTGGACTGTGAAAGTGGGCTAAGAAGATTAAAGTTTTCCATGAATGAAGTATGAAATATGTCTCTGACAAGTTGATGCTGATCGCTTGTGATGTGTGAAATTAAGTCCTTACCCAATGTGCCTAGACATAGCAATTAGTCTCAAAGAGTCCATGTTAGGCATTTTTGGTTGTTATTAAAGGAACTCAAATATGAGCTACTCCAGGAAATAGCAAAGTTTTCATATATAAGCTCTTTAATTCTCAAATGTCTAAGGAAAATATTTTAAAATTAAATTAAGAGAAGATACTGTTTGTATTTATTTATACTAATTATATAACTATATATCTGACTTCTGCATATATTTAATATAACCAATATGTATTAAGATGCTCATATTACAGATATTAATTATTAAATATGTTTCACAGTGTTTATGACCATCAGAAGATGAGGAGGTAGACATTAAATAAATGTAAATAATTACATAATTTAGAATATAGTAAACAACATGTAAAGGATACCACTTGAATGTCCCAAATGAGAGCCAAGACTGTTCGGTGTTTGTTAAAGTTTTTTGTGATGCACACTGATTATGACCTTAAGATATAGGAGTTTATTAATCATTAATAGGCAGGTGCTATTTCTAGATCACTTTGACAGGTAAGCTTCATGCTACACGCCCTCCATGTGATTCACCTAGTATGTATCTGCATCACGGTACTTCCTGCTCAAGCCAGAAAGTTAATATAAATGTAGTGTGTGGGGTAAGTGTCAAAGGCCAGCTTGAAACCTATGAGTTAGACCTTTGACTAATTAGCTGTGACTAATTAGCTTGTTAAGGCAGGCCTCTAAGCAAGTCTATAGGCAATTGCCTTAATTGCATATTGATGGAGGAAGACCCAGCTCACAGAAAGCCAGATCATTTCCTGACAGACTGGATAAAAATGGAGAGAGCAAGTTGAGCATTTGCAGTGGGGTAAGCAAACTGGTATGCAGCATTGGTTCTGAACCTGTGTTCTTATTGTGAATATGATGTAACCAATTGCCTTGGCTCATTATGCTGCTATGAGTCTCCTGCTATGATGGACTATAACTTGGCTTGTGAGCTAGAATAAATACTTGTTCATCCTCTATTTTTTTAAATATTAATCACTACAAGACACCTGATAATCCAAACCTTGGCTTCATTAAAATCTATCATCTTCATAGTCATGCTGTGCTACCCAGCTTATGACAAGCCGTCTGTGACATTGTTCTCACCAAACACACAGAGAAAGTCAATGATTATCTTGCAAGTTTCTAAACACAAGAAGAACAGGGTAATGAGATGTGATCCTGCACTCTTATGTCAGCTTGTCTGACTTCTCTTTCCTGCCTCTGTTGCCTCAGAGAAGCTTCCATGTGCTTCACTGCTCTGTGTCTGCACTACCCATCCTTTCTGGGCCTGCCAGCTTGACCACAGGTGCATTGGATGCATTGCTGTGCTGCAGAAGTCTGCGATGTGCATGCATTGCAGTCTCAGCATTTACAATGATGCCATAAACACAGACAGGGGTCCATTAATATTTCACAATGAGCAAGAATGGAATCCTCTCCACGTTTAGTGGCTAGTTAAAAAGACCATCCTACATGTCCATTAAAAGTTAAATGGATAAAAATATTGAAATATCTATCCTCAACCATGTTTTCTACCATAAAAAGAAAGAGGAAATCATGACATTTTCAGGAAAGTGTATGAAACTGTGAATTCCCTTTTAAATGCAATGAGCCAGGCTGAAAGACAACACCATGCTTTCTGTTATACAGGGAATGTGGATTTGTGGTGTGCGCGCATGTGTGCAGTGTGTGTGTTTTGTGGAAACCAAGGGGGAAGCCAATTTGGATGAATCAGAACAAACTATAATGCCATATATTTATGAAAAGGTCATAATCAACTACATTGCTCTGAAATTAAACAATAATTTAAAGAAAAGGAAAAGAAAAATGGTTATCACCCAAGTTGAAAGGTAAGAAGACAATTCCCTATCTTGATAAGTGTGCATGCAGACACTTGCTAGCTTACAGTCACTGAGACCAAATGAGGAACCAGAACTCAACAAACCTGAGCCACATGCAGCTAAAAAGAGTCAGCTTAAGATCTAAGATCATCCACCTTTCAACGTTGCGTGCTTCCCCACACTCCTATATTCTCACTTAGCAGGGATGGTGTGGCCTAAGGCAATGAGAGGACTGTAAATAAATCCTGAAGGTGATTTGCAGTTCTTATGCAATTAAAAGCCTGCATGTGGAAGCAAAGAGTCAAGCATGAGAAAAGTGCTTCTTTGAAATACAGTTGGGAACTTGAGGGTCTTATAAGTCCTCATACAAGGTGAGGAGTGGAGGAAGAATTCCTCACCCATGCTGTTATGAGTGAATTAGGGCGAGAGAAGATAATATTTAGAAGTAGTCACTAGGTACAACAAGACTGCAGACTTAATTGTGATGCTGATCTCCCCTGTGCCTTCTTATTAAGTGGCCAGGAAAATCCTTTATCGCAAAAGATTTCCAAGGACGTGACCTTTTCTTCTCTCCATTTCCTATTTCACTTAAATTATCGCCCCAAAGATTTCAAAGGGGCACACTCAGCAGGTTGATAGATTAGAATCCCTCTCTTCCCAAAGAAACATTGATTGTGTAAAGAGAAAAAATATCACAGACGTCCCCCATGGGTCTCTGTGAAAGCAACTGTGTACTCATATGAGACCTTGTTTCTTTCCCTTTCATTCCTATGCTTCCTCTCGCTTATAAAACGACAAAGCAGGAGTAAAAGAATTAATTTCTGAGCATCTCGTTATGTTGTGGTTACAATCAGGTAAGCAAACTTGGACGTGGCATTGTAGGTCCGCACACACAGTCTCCCACATGGCTCAGCTGATCACAACCCACCCAAGGAGCAAAACAGGAACTCGTCTTTTATGATAGATGCCAAGAACCCAACCTGTGCTGCAAAGATGGAGGATGGTGGTTCCCTTTTAAATGTGTAACAAAATCCTTCCATCAGGATGGACAAATCTTGAATCTTTTAGATTGATCAAAGCTGCCTGTACATATAAACCTATGCGTATGTGTGAAACATCAGTGGCATGTAAATGGAGTTGGTTTTCCTGTTATATTAGGTCTGAGATATTAAGGAAATTCTATATAGTCCACCTGCAGCTTCTATTCAAAAATCTGATCTGCTAACATGGCACAAAGGTCCAGTTACCGCACCTCACTAAGCTCTCTCATTCCAGACACTTCCTAACCATTCCTTTCTTTCCTGCAATATGCCATCCATTTCTCCTACAGCGTGGATACATTTTCTTCCCCTTTTGACTTTAGCAATCTTTTCCATCCACCTCCTGGTACAATACATTATGTCTGAGGAGCCACCGCAGTTCTACAAAACCACTTGCCCAATGCAGGCACCCTCCTGGGCACCCCTTCTAGCTGGTGACTCACACAGCATACCTCCACCACTGGCCCTGCCCCCAATGCTTTTCTCTCCCCCATGATGATTTTACTTGCCATAATGCTTCCCAGGAAACTAAATGATAGGGAGCATGAGACTTGTTATATGGAGTGTCTGATATGTGGTAAGATCTTCACAGGTATCTGTTGGAAAAATAAATGATGATCGAAATCAATACGTTTAAATGTATGATTGGAAGATGGTTACTTCGAACTGACAACCTTTCAATAGCCTACTTATGAAATGATAATGGAATAATGATGGACAGTTTCTTCTCTCTTTCATGCTAACTTTGAATATCTTGAAGAGCTTCTGAGATGATCAATAGATGTTTCTGGTATGAATCTGGCAGAGTGGAGAACTGAGCTGACCCGGTTCTGGTCTACAATACATTACTCAGTAGTTAAATGGCTCTATTTCTCTAGTCCTTTCCTTACAATAGAAAGACAATAATAGCTAAAAATCACTGTGAGTTTAGTGCACTTTCTGCTTGCAGCTTTCATTTATTTCATTTTAAGGAGTAAGAAAAACTAAACGAATACTTAGACTGGTTCCCTTTCTCATTATCATTGAGAGACAAATAAAATCTGGTGACATTCTTGGCTTCAAGAAGCTTCTAATCCAAGAAATGCAAGTATATTCACTGAAGACCAAGGGATGCTTTTTATAGAGTAATTCTTCCAAAGTGGAAAAACATGCTGGCATTTCACCACCTGTTATATGACAGGTGTGCTGTGCTTAATAATCATGGTCTGTCTTAAGATTAATGCTTCATTTATTTTTACAGAAATGCACAAAAAAAGTGTGAATGGATTTAGTTTGATGGCTCCTGAGGCAGGGTTGGGTGGGGGAGATAGCATATTCCAAACAAAAAAAGGGACACAGGAAAAAATGCATGAGTGGATAGAAGTACTGAATTGACAAGCAGAAGGGCCACATTACTCATCAATGGTTGCTATAATCTGTATCAGTGTGTTTCCCCCCTAATGCTCATATGTTATAGGCTTGGTGTTGGAAGCTGGTGTTGGAAATGTTGAAGCATTAGTAAAGCAAGCCTTATTGGATTTGTTTGTTTCTTTGTTTGCATATGAAACAGAGTTTCCTCATGTAATCCAGGTACTCCTGAGTGTTCCCAGAGCTGAGATAGTGGTTATGTGCCACTGCTGCAAACTTGGTACTCCTCCTGGGTGTGTGTTTGTGATAGTTAATCCTGGATGTCAACTTGACACACCTGGTATTAACTAAGATCAGCTGAGACCATACCTGGCAAGATCAGCTGAGACCACCTGATGAGATTATCTGGATACTATAAGACCAACCCTAGATCCCATCTGAACCTCCATAGATCTCATTGGAACCTTCTAGTTCCAATGTAAAAGGACCATATAAAAGGAACCACAGAAGAGAGAGAGAGAGAAAGATGCTCTGGAAATACTCCAGCCATGTGGACGTCTGCTGTGACTTAGCCTGCCTACAGCTTCAGCCACCAGCTCTGTCACGCCACCGTGAAAGTCTGTTCTCCCTCTGGAACTGTAAGTTGAATAAATCTCCCTTTCTCCTTTCAGGCATTTGACTTGAAGAAGACTGTAGAAATCCAGTCTTTCTCTTCCAGCCTCCTTGAGGAAGCCATTGGTTCCATCACGGCTTTGCCACTGTAATGTGCCACCTAACCGTAGACCTCAAGAAATGGGACCAATTGAAGATGCACCAAAACCTCTGGAAAAAAAATGAACCCAAATGAATCTTTCCCCTTTAAATTTGCTTATCTCAAATATTTGGTTACAGTAATAGAAGACTGACCATCACAGTAGTGGATAAGGGTTTTTTTTTTTTTTTTTTTTCATTTTACAACTTGACCTCTGCAATAAAGTCATAGAGACAGAAGCTCACACTCAAATGGAGGAGAATGAAAAGCCTTTGGGTTAGACCAAGCACATTACAAATAGGAATTTGTTTTGCAGGATGGACACTTTCTGCAACTGAAATCTGACTGTGCAGTGACCTCCTGCTGGTTCTTCCTTTCCTCAGTCAGGCCTTATCCTGTCTTTTGTGAGGAAGAGCCTGCTATAGGGTGGATGTTTCTAGGTCATTGTTCTAATTAAACAACTTGATAACACTCCTTTACCTACAGAATGAAGTTTGAACTTTGTAAGGTGACCTAAAAAGCCACTCACAAATTAAGCTAATCTCTCTTTTCAAACTTGCCTATTGCCATGCCTTTGGGCTGGCTTTTGCCTCTTCCTGTTATGTCTTCTCTAATGAGCTCCTTTTCATCCTTTTAGGTGCATTTCAATTGTCTCCTAACCTGTGAATTCTTTCCTTGATCCTCCAAGGCAGATGTAATTGATTCTCTCATGCTTCTTCCACATAGCAAGCAATTGCATTTTATATAGAATGATAATAAGTTCTATGTGAATGTCTCTTCCCAAGTAGAGTAAGAATTATATATAAGGTCATCACATGGAGTTTTTTTTTTAATGTGGACACCCCAGGAAATGGCCTAAAGGATATGTGGCGACATATCTCAATTAATATTTTCTGAATTTAATTGTATCAAATATGCATATATGTGTATATTTACATAGTTTTGCAATGATACACATAAAGCTCTCAAAGGTAGAAAAATTATATTTTGTAAATACTACCCATGCATGTGTAACAAGTACATGTATATGATATACAAATGTATATCATGTGTGCTACATGATATAGTAGACATTTGGTAAGCATATGCCAAATTGATTGGTAGAGCATATTTTTGCCATTGTTAGAACTCTTAACATCTACTGATCTTGTACTAAATGCCAAACTCCATGCTAAGTGCCTCAAATGAGCTTACATTATCATGAAATTTATCTTAAAGTAGTCACTGCTGTAGTTGTATATTTGTAAATAAGGAAAACTTAACAAAACACATTGCTTATGAAATTGCTTATGGTTGTTACCTACTAAGGCAGAGAGCTGAATTTCCAGTCTCTGTATATCTGACTCTAAATTTGTCTCTTTTACTAACATTCTCTATATAGATATGTATATATGTGTGTATGTATGCTGTATAGATTTGTGTATGTGTGTATGACACAGTCCATATATCATCCACACATAGTTGGTGGATCAATACAGTGAAGATTCATATGGTATTTAATAGAGTTCCATCAATCTTTGCACCTATTGAATATTTTTTACCTGCTGATTACAAATGTAATGTATTGAATATATAGACTACATCTTAATTCCCTTCCTTTCTCTTCTTGACAAGTGGATGCTTTGTTCATAGACCAGACTTTTGTTTTTATAAGATAAACTTAAAAATACTTTTGCTTTTCAATATGCAGTTTGGATTGACAATTGTATTTTTCAAAATGAATATGTTTATGAATATGCACTTATTTATCTTTCTAAAAAGCTGCATATGAAGACCATAGAGAGATCCTTCAGGTTAAGAAATGAAGCAATGCTCCCTTCTGTGCTTGCTGGGAACAGCTGCCGTCCCCATGTGGTGGAGAGGTGTGGACTCTCTTCAGTAAGTGTTAATTTGTCAGTCTAGTTGGGACACGGATACTATTATCAAGCTTTGTTCGCTGAAAAAAATGTATAATCACAGCTGGAATTCATGCACTTGTTTTCTTCATGAAAGAGGATTGGCAACAAAAAAATTCTTTTGTGTTTTGGCCTTCCTTTCTTTATGCCTCAGTGCAAGGACTGCTGCATTTGTACCTGTTCTTTCCAATGGACTTTCTTAGGCACAACAGTTCACATGGAACATTCCAGGCCATAATCTCCCAGATTCTTCTTGACTAAGTAAGTCTTCACAGTCCCAAGATCCCATGGAACACTAAAGTAGGAAAAACTTGCGGCTGCCCTTCTGAGAAAGGTTCAAAGGTTCAAATCAAAGTGAATACAAAGGGGATTTGGGTGCTTCTTCTGGGTGTTAGAAAGTTTCTGGGTCCCCCCTTACTTCCTATAAGTAAGGCCCCCCTACTTACTTGTCTATAATGAACATATGGCAGCTGCATGATAGATTTTCTGTGAAGGCTTCAGAAGAATGTCTTATCTTCAGGATGTGACAGGACTATTGCATCCGTGAATTCACTGCAGCTATGTATCTTTCCACATGTCCTGCATGGGATATGTCTTGTCAACATTTCACCACGAATAGGGGAATAGGCCATCTTGAGATGGCCAACATCTTCCTGGGAGATTGATGGGGGCTAATGCTGATGGGTGGAAGGGAAGATGCTTTCCTTATAGGTATAACCACTGATATATGATTCGTGCTCCAGTAAATGCTTAGACACATGCCATCAAAAGCAACCCAGATGAAACTGGGTGGACCACTCATGGGAAAATATAAGAAAATAGGAGAGTGACTGGAAGAAGAAGGATTATAATAAAAAGAGTAGATGGGATGATATTGGGGATTAAGGTGTGAAAATATCTTAAACTCACTATATTCATGTATGAAACACAAAATAATAGAAAGAAAAAAGAGGAGAAAGGTCTATGGAAAGATTTAAATAAGATTCACATAATGATACCAACTACAGTGAAGAGACTGGAAGGACCATGTATGGACGGAAGACTCAAACAGGTTGCAGGATAATAGCACAGATGAGTCTGCTGGCGAATGAAGCAAACTAGAGAGAAAAACATATTGTGGAGGGAACAGCTGTGGATTAAGTGCTCAGAAAAGCAGTAAGTGTGCACACACATCTGTACTTTAAATTAGAATTGAAAGTTACAAATTTCTGTTGAGACAGTGAGAGGAATAATGTGGGTAAGAGACTGGCATAAAGTTTCATGACTTCGAATAGTCATGATGTCATGAAAGAGACAAACACTGATAACAATAGAATGAAAGGCAGCATTCACGTTGTCTAATATGTCAGAAAGGCTGCGAAGTTCATTGCATGCTTTTCGTTTAATCCTCCCAACAACGCTTGACAGGTGAAAACAGAACTCCTAGGGGATGCTGACAGACCAGGCCTATGCTTGCAAAGTTCACCAAGAGATCCTAGTCGTCATCCCTGGGTCCATCTTCCCACAAAATACACATACCAGCATTGCAGCACATGCAGTGTGTCATAATCTTCAGTTATTGCCATAGTAGAACGTGAGATAGATATTAGGTCAGGGTAACATGATAGTCAACTTCAAAAGGAAAAACCAAATCAAAGCGTAGGCTCTTTATTTACAGCAGGACATTTACATTGTCCGGTAAGAAAAGTTTGCTGGCTATTATTTGACTCAGCCATCCCAGTCCTGGGTATTAGCCAAAGGACTCCCAAGTCAACACATCATGGAGACACTTGCACATCATTATTTCCTGAAGCATTATTCACAATACATAAGTTATAAGAACTAACCTTGGTATCTAAGAGCAGAGGATTGTAAAGAAAATGTGGTGTTTAACCATGATTGATTTTTTGAACCTATAAAGAATAATGAAGATATGATTTTTGTGGGAATACAGACACTATTATAAATAATAATATGTGAATTAAACAAATTTCAGAAAGGTAAATATTGCTTGTTTCCCTGTATGAGACTGTTATATTTTATGCATAATATAAAAACACACATGCTTATATAGCATGAGAGTGACATAAATTATCCAAAGGAACAAGGAAGACTAACAGGAGTAGAAGGAGTGAGAAAGCAGAAAGTAGAGAGCTATGTGGGGCAGACATGATTGATGTGCAAACATACTGCAATTAAACTGTCCTTATATACCAGAGTATCTTGTGTAATGAATATATACACTAAAAATTTTAAATCAAATAAAATGGCTGTGGGGACATGGCTCAGTGGTTAATGTACCTGCCACAAAAGCAAAAGATTAAAGTTTGGCCCTGATCCCCAGTGAAAATGCTACATGGGTGTGGGCTCACTTGTAATTCCAGCCTTGGAAGGTGGAAACTGGGAATCCCAGAGCAAGTTGTCTAGTCAAACGATTCCCATTGTCAAGCTCTGATTTGATTAGATACCCTGTCTCAAAAAGAGTAAAGCAAAAGAGTGATTGAGGATGATTGCTGTAAAGGTTACTCTTAATTATTGCTGTGAGAGAATACTCAAAGTCAATCAACTTAAGGGAGAAAGGGAGGTTTATTCAGTTTATGGTTCCAGAAGGGAGGTCTCTCAAAGCAGAGGCGGCATGGCTGGCTGACTGGCTGGCAAAAGTCACCGCAGATATCTTGGAAGCTGAGAGCTGCAAGACTGCTTGCAGCAAAGGCTGACTTCTCCTGGAGGTAGGGTGGGACTAATCCACCTCAAGGCCCACCCCTTTTGATTGCCTTCCTCCAGCAAGGCTCCACCTCTCAAGGTGCCATGACCTTGCCAAACACATGAGACTGTGGGGGACACATTTCAAACCATGACAATTGCTGATGTCAATCTCAGGCATCCACATACATGTGCAAATACATGCATGCAAACTCATAGACACAGTTACATATGCAAATAAACGTACATTCATATATTAATACTCCCACATACACATTCACATGAAAAAAATATGGACTTTTGTTCTTACTGATATGAAATAATGAAAGAACAATAAAACTTATAGTGTGGACAGGGATTCATGAGACACCCTCTAAAGTTAATGAAACAAAAAGGAGGGTCAAATTTAAGTGGATGGACATTTTATGTTAAAATGTGTCTATTAAAATTAGGTTCATTAATGCAGTTATGATGGTTCATCTAAAGATGAAATCAACAGATGTATTGAAGAAGTAAAGTAAAACACAAAATCCTATTACTTGGACAAAAGTGTCAGTCCCTGGTTTATTAGATAAAGAGTTGCCTCTTTAGGAAGTGACACAAGGCCAGGGAGAGGAGTGAAATGAGGTCAGAGAGTGCTGTGTGTGTGTGTGTGTGTGTGTGTGTGTGTGTGTGTGTGTGTGTGTATACTTCTACACAGATGTGTATGATAATGCTATGCTCTTGCAGTAGTTGTACAAATAAAAATGAAGGTGATAAATAAGCATTCCTCCTCTTCCATTTCTTCACTATCCTGAAAGGCAGGGCAGGAAAGCATCATTTTTTCTTCTCATGACAGAAATCAAAAAGTGAACCTCTATGAAATAAGAAAATGAAGAGTGAAAATTTGAATCCATGCATGTTTGAGTCCAAACATGCACTGTTGGCAACCACAAAACTTGTAATACATGACTGGTATCCCCTTGTTTATTTCCTGTACCACTGGCTATGCCAAAGCTACCTATACAATAGCCTCTTATCTAAATATTTATTTATTAGTCCTCCATCTAATTTCTCTGTTGGTTTGTTTTGAGCAGATACAGGCTCTGGCTCTCTAGTTCCAAGATACTTGTAGGTATATTTATGACCACCAGTGTGAACTTACACTAGCTTACAAAACTCATAATTCACCTGGATCTTAGCACTCACACCTGATTTGTAGACTGCACTGTGTTACTTAGTAATCACGCTTCTGTTCCCAGAATGAGTTGTGAATCCCACAGCCCTGCCCACCATCTGTCTTCAGGGATGTTTTATTGCTAACCATTCAGTCACTGGAGTAAGAGAGTACAAGTCAATCCTTCAGTCTTTCTTACCATTGTAACCTATGAAAATACATGAGTGAACTTGCTCATAGCCAAAGAAATCCTTAATAAATTTGCATCCGCTTTAGTCATTACTCTAGGTAAAAGTAGCCATTGTGTTTCATTTTCCTTCCGATAAAACATATTAATCTACCAATGCAGTTCAGTTCCTTATGGCATTTTCATAGATATTATTAATGCATCATATTTCCTCCTCTACAGTAATTTGTTTCCACTTATTCCTGTCCACTTGCACATGCATGGTAGCTCCTCCTCTTACTTTTATATCCTCTAGTTTAACCCTAAATTCTTATCAGACAGAAAATATGAGAGTCTTTGTGACACTGGATGCTTCCTCTCAATGTCGTGATTACCACTTCATCCACTTAGCTGCAAAGAACATAGTTATTCTTCATGATACTACATTGTGTGTGAACAGCATGTTTTCATTGTCCTTCATCTGATAATGAACACTCTGGCTAGTTCCTAAAATGCCTTTTGTGAACTGTGTTATGATGAATGTGAATATGCTACTATCTCAGTAGTAAGATGATGGGTTATTTTGTATATAGAATCAGAAAGGTCACTACTGAATATTGGAGAACTTCTATTTTTTTGAGGACCATACATGCTGATTTCCATAGTGGTTGGAATTATTGACATTCCCAACAGCAGCATATAAGCCTTCTCTCCCCTTGGCAATCTTACCAGCTTTCACTGTTACTTTTTTAAGCTTGTTGTTGTTAATGGTTCTATTCTGAGGGGAATGAGATGAAATCTCAATTTGGTTTCAATTTACATTTCTCTGCTCCATGCCAACACTATCTTTGGATTAATATAACATTTCCAAGTTTCTGTTCCAAGAGTCTTATCTCACCCACCCCATTCTATTCCTCAAATATCATACAATATTTTAAAAATATACATGTTTGCTTTCAAATCTAGTTAAAGTGTTCTAATCACACATTAAATATTCCGGATATCACAGAAGCAGAATACTGATTCCAGAGGTTAGAAGGACGGTAGGGAAGAAAAACTGGAAGAACTTCAAGGGCATGAAACTTCAGTTAGATTAGGAAGATAAATTCAGGCATACTATTGCAAACAGGGTGACTATTTTTAAAAACAGTATACTGACTATTTCAAAGCAGCTAAAAGAGAAGAGTTTGAATGTTCTCACTGAAAACAACAAATACATGCACAATGAATATATAAAATATCATGGTTGAATTATTAAACAATGCATACATGTATCAAAACATCATATTGAATTCTAGAAATATGTACAACTGTTCTTTTATGCCTCAATTCCAAATACAATAAAAATGAGCAAAAATAAAACTTGACACCAGCCCTGATGAACAAAGTTAAATTCATCTCTTAGCCTCATCTCACAAAGCTCTCCCACTCACTATGAAATATGATATTGGCCACCCTATTAACACTACAGAGTATCCAAGCATCCAATTGCCTTCCTTTAGAAATCTCTTCCTGTAGCTGGCTTCTTTCAGGTCAGGTCTTGTAGAAAGCTTTTCCTAGGTTTCTCTCTTATCTCCCAACCACTTCTGCCATCATCCTTGTTTATTTCACCACAGTGTTTTTTCACTAGCAGATATTTTTATTATTCATCTTATTGTCCTCCTCTTTCCTTTTGAATTAAATATTCAAGAATGCATGACCTTGCTTGCTGTGTTTCAAAAAATTCTGGAACAGGTCCTGTAGCATCCTTCGTTTCTGTAACAGTGCCTTTGTAAATATTTGTCATGTGGGAACCTTGGATTTGTTGGATGAATTAATAAATGAACAAAGTACTTGCAGACAGTGAAATGATGGATGAGACTTCTGAACAAACAATCAGGCAAATCAAAACCATCATGATGGTGTTCGGCTTTCTTGCAAAAAGCCATCTCAGGAAGCTCACACACAGGCTATCCTCCTCTTGCAGGAACCTGCTGTGACAATCCTTTTAAAAGAGTCTATTTGTACATTCCCTGCATGACGGCAAACATTCCTGGTTGAAAATAACCATTGTCAAAGGCTTGATTCTTCCTTCATATTGACAATGACATGCATAGATTAAAGGAATGTGGAATATCATTTCATGCCAATTCATATTGGATCTCCCTTCTCTGTAAGACCCCTTTTCTTGTCCCTTGAATTCCACCCTGCTACTCCTTTATTGGCATATATACAATGCGGACTTTTTCAGGCATTTCCAGCAAGTGTAACATTGTGTCTCCTTGCTATTATTTCTATTGTTCTCTTTGTCTTGCTTCTCCTTCCATGTACTGTATATACACATGATTTTATGCATTTCTACATGATCTTGGATACACAAATGATGGAAAATTTACATTATTTCTTTTTCAGAGTCTGACTTAAGTCACTGAATATGATGTTTTCCAGATGCATCCATTTTTTCTGCGAACACTTCATTTTTCTTATGATTAAATAAAAACGTGTGTGTATGTTCATGCTCATGATCTTTTTTATCCATCTATATATTGGTCACCTAGACTGACTCCATAATTTAGCTACTATGAATAGTGCTATAAAATACTGATACAATATTTCTGTGGAATGTTGGCTTTGAGTTCTCCAGAATTGTGCCTAGGAATGTATAAATGTACCAAATTGTTGTGCTACTTCAGTTTTTTGAGGAATCTCCATGCTGATTTCCATGGAGTCTGGACTAATTTATACGCCCATCAGTAGTGGTTCTTTAGTTCTAATGAACTAAAGGTTCATTTTTTCATGCATTCTTTCAATCATTTGTTAGAGGCAAGTATAGAGAAAACACTTCAAAATGCAAGCATATGAAAGACTATCTAAAAGTCATAAGCTGATTTAGGAACCAAAAACTGGAAATTGACAGGTGGGATTGCATGGAATGAAAATGTTTCTGTGTAACAAAGGAAATAATAAGCTGAGAAAAGGCTCAGCTTACATAAAAACAAATAGACTTTGCCATTTATACATCTGATCTAATAGAGGACTGATATTAACAATAGAATGTTATTCAGCTACTAAGAATGGAGTTATGAAATTTGCAGGGAAATGGAGATGGAACTGAAAAAGATTATGCTGTGAAAGGTGGCACGGTCACAGAAAGGAAAACACTGCATCTCCTCTCTTAAATACTCTCATAATAAATTCCAAGTTTTGAACCTTTACATTTCTATGCTTAATTTGATATACTTATTACAGCCAGGAAAGCAAATGGTGACATTAGTGAATATGGAGGAGAACATAAGGAAGAGGAAGCAAATAACCACAAGTGGTATGAGTTCTAAAGGGGAATAATAAGGAAAATATTTATGGGTGAAGAAGGAAAGTAGGGAATGATGTAGAGAAGGGATAATTCACAATAAGGATGTATGGGAAAAACACACCACAACCTAATATTTCATGATCTTATGAAAATGAAATGAAAAACTGAAAAAAATGAAATAAAATGAAAAAATGGTGAAAAAAACACCCTACATGATTTTGCCCATAGGTCTCCTACATAGATGTAAAAAGGGAGGGGGAAATAGATATATCAGAGTATCCTTCGGGATACCCCACCCAGAAGACATAGGTGGCTACACACAAAACTTCCAAGATCAGGCACAAGACACATTCCTAGGAATTGTTGGCCAGGGTGGTCCCAGAGCAGTACACGCTCCAAAGCAGTACAGGCCCAAAGCAGTGATGGCTTTTGGTTACCCACAAAAACCTGATGGGAAGAACCTATTGCTGAAGACCCCATATACTTGAATCACAGCATAAGATCAAGCTGGAAATAACTTCAATGCTGCCCCCTAGTTGGCCAGCTTATATAGTACCAGAAGATCAGGCACCTATGCTTAAGGGGAGCACAGGAAAGGGTTCAGGGAAATACAACTGGGTCCTTGTACGTATTCGGAGAGGAGGGCCCAGAGGAGAGTCTAGCATGCACATTAAAGGACTCTCTGGGGATTGGGGGGGAGGCACTGGGGGATGGGGAGGGAAGGGTGAGGGGAGGAGGAACAGGGGGTTCGGGGGGAGGAGAAGGGAGGGAGGAAAGTGGTATACCTATTAAGTTTGTATGAGTAGAAATAATAATAAAAAAATGTAAAAAAAATGACTGGGGAGAAAAGTCATCAGCAGCTATACCCTGCTATGTGTAACTATGAGCTGCAAAAATCACCATCCTGACAAGATGAACAATGCAATAGTGACAGGGATATTATAAGATTAGCCAGCCATTTTCTTAATGGATTTAAGGAGGAAATCTGTGCTTGGTGCTGTAAACCTGGATAACAACAGCCCATGAGCGAGAAGGTTTCAGACCCAAGAGATGAACAAGTCAGCATAGTTGCATTGCAAAGTAGACATAACAGCAAACTATCCATAGAGCCATAGGTAATCACAACCCTCAACCTTCACCCAAGAAATCCCCCTTACCCCTTCCCCGCCATGGGTGATCATTGATGCAGAGAATCACAACTGTTCAAAATGGAGAGAGTAAGTTATTTCAGAGTATGCTCCCATAAACAGGACAGTCGAATCTCTCTCATATCCCAAGTCCAACCCTGAGAGAATGTTGGGGAAAGAAGGACTCACTGAGGTTGTGTTTGACAATGCACAGATCCCACACAAAAGCATTGCATTATGGGAAGGGGAAGTACTCATGCCCTCATTCTCTGAGTGAACACTGATGGTCAGTGCTGAGTGGAGGAAGGAGCTCCTCTCACTTCAGAAGTTCTGACACTGATAAACCATACAGGAGGCAGCAGGTACCCAGGTACATGCTAGTGCAGGAACACCTTGTTGATTTCAATGATACACACACACACACACACACACACACACACACACACACACACACACACAGTAACAGACAAGGAGGGGAATTTACCTCAAAGAAGATTCTGAGAGGAGAAGAGAGGATAAGGAAGGGTAACATTGAGGAGAGAATGGCCAAAAACATCATCACATGGCACTGTCAAAGAAATAAAGCTAGAATTAACAACAAAAAGAACATCAAGGACCAACTAACAAGATATGAAAGCAAGTCAGTCAATAATTGGGCTAATGATATGAGTTCAGTTTCAAGTGATGAAAGAAATGTGTGAAAAAGTGTTTAACATATTAGCAATGAGGGAGTCTGCAAGTCATAGCAACATTGAGATTCTATCTCATCCTGGTCCAAATGGCTAATAATAAGTAAGCAAATAATCTCCTGTGATCTTCTAACATCTTACTGTTTCTTACTGTTCAAGGAATTTGGCAGAAGATATGAGCAGCCTTAGGCAACCATAGCTAGTGAGGGGCAAGGATTGGAATGAGAATCGTGAAGAGAGAAACAATCTAAAAAATATTGAGAAATGAGTTCATAAATGGCAGACTTCAGAAAGGATGGGCTTCAGAGAGCCAGAGGAGGTTTTTTTTTTTTTTTTTTTTTTTTTTTGAGATAGGAAGGAGAGAAAGAAGGAGAGAGGGAGTAATGACAGAAGGAAAAGAAATAGAAAGGGAAGATGGGAGGGAATGAAAGATAAGAGAAAATCAGAAAGAGGGAAAGAGAGGACAACATGAAGAAAATAAAAGAGACAAGAATGTAAAGATTTTCTCTCTGCAGTTACATATCGGTAGCCCAGTTCCAAAAAATCCTACATATATGATTTCAAATTTCACTTTTTTTCTATTATCTTGTTTGTACCCTAAAAGAAAGCACTCAACCTTTCTGATCCTTGATTTCTATCTACTTATTAGTTATAGCTTCCATATTATTTCATGACAATTTTATTAGTAAGTAAGAATATATGTACAGAGCATCTAACATATTTATGATATGCTAATTTTTAATTTTTTTCTTCTGCACCAATTGAAAAGGGCCTAAGTAAATAGAAATTGATAACAAAAGTGTACGTAAATATTGAGATGAGTCAATAAATAAGTATATAATTAGACACATATACACATATATATGTGTGTTTGACAAAGTATAATTATTAAAATTACTCATGTCATTTAATGGAGTGAGTGAACTGAGAACAGATAAGCTAATGTCTAAATAAGTGGCTTTCACTGCAAGTTCTGTATAAAAGTCAAGAAGACATGGTCAAATCCATCTCATCTAGAATTGAGATGATCCAGCAGCTAAGCTATTATCTCAAATCTTCTAGAATTAACTATCCAATGATGGATGACTGTTTGATTTGGTCCATTTCTGCTACCTCATAGATAAGGAGGCTGTGGGTCAGAAATGGGATATAGATCTTTATAGTGGGTCATACTGGGTTCTTAGAATATCCACTACAAGTGTGGGCTCTTCTTTTCACTCCATTGTGGATTGGTTGCAATAAACACAGTGAAGTTATTGCTTCAGCATATTGATTTCAGATCTTTTGTATGTTCAGCCAGCAATGGGATCACTAAAGCATGTGAAACAACAGCAAAAATGAGACATGTATAGCATTAAAGTACAAAGCTTCTGTTATAAAAGAAAATTATGAAATAACTCTCAGAATGGAGTGAAAATACTTGTAAACTATATACTTGATAAGTGGTTAATATATGAACACACATGGATCTTAAGGACAAGAAATCAAGTAAACTGATTTTTAAAATGAGCAAGAGATCCAATGGAACACATCTCAAATAAATGCTACTTAAAAAATAACTTGCATATTAAATATCCAGATGTCTACAACACATAATATTGCAATAATAGATTGGCTCATGGATGAAGAAATGTGGCAAATGTTGAAACTTCCAAAATAGGACCTTACCACAGCACAACAGCTGAAAGACCCTACAAGCTAACTTTGGTCTGAAAATTAGATATGAAAAGTATTTGCCTTGTAATATGTTTTTCCAAGAACAAGGGGATAAAAGAAAAAAGAACTTCATTCCTATATAAACAGTATACTCAGAAAAATAAGATGATTTTAGAATTAGAAAATCTTATGGAGTTATGAAAAGATGCTTTAAGACACCTTCTAAGTAAAGTATCTGTAAGATCATAAAATATAGTATATCATATAATTTTGTATCATAATATAATAATAATATAATATAAATGGCTGCTTTTTTATTAGGTTTTGACTGTAAAGATGATGTTGATGATGATGACTGTATGCTACAAATGGAATGCCTAGTACATGTCAGATAATCTCTTCCTCTAGCTCTTTCTCCATGAGTCATACTGGGTCCTAGGAATATCCACTACAAGTGTGGACTCTTCTTTTCACTCCATTGTGGATTGGTTACAAGAAACTAAAGTATGCAAAAATGTGTCTGTCACATGAAGGCTGAGGTACAAAACCAGTATGTTCAGCCAGAAAATAAAATGGTGAACCTGTATATACTTGAGTATAAATTGGCTTGACTATCAAAAACAATATTGAAGCTTCTTTTTACCATAGAACAAGGATGAAGCCTGTGAAATTAGATCTTTTTTAAAAAATTAAGGTTGGAATAAGACTCAAATTCAAAAAGGTCCCATTTTGTCTTCAAAACATAAGCATTGAATAGATTTCAAGAAATAGTACTTTTCCTTCAGTTTAGACTGCCATAAAAAGGCAGCAACCTTTCAAGTTGTAAAGAAGGTTAAAATGTAAGAGCTGAAAAAGACTTGGTAGTGAATTAGGGCTACTTGGAACAGATATTGTCTCTGAAGGCTGATGTAGTCTTTGCAGGGAATGTTCCTGTCACACTAACAAAAGGGAGTAGAATAAGCAATAGATTACAGAACAGACACAATCACTATTCTCTGTCCTATTCTTTATGAATTTCAGTCTTATATTTTTCAGGCTCATCAAATGAGCATTACTCATTCAGAAAGTCTTTCACAAGTTAAATTCTTATTAAATTACTCAAGCAGTTTCACAAATTTTGAGCTCTCATTCCTCTTATAAATCTTGCATATGTGTTATATGGATGACTAGAAAAAGTTAAGCAAAGTTATCAGAAATATTTTATGAAGTACTAGAAAGTGAAGGCACCCTGGGTTATGCCTGGAGAATTAAACAACACATCTTCAAGGGGTTTGTAAGACACAAATAAAATCAAATGTGGTTTATATGATTGATACAACTGTACAATTAACAATAAAGATAACAGGAGAAACAATCCATACAAAGGGAAACTCACATTTTCTAAATTGTAGAAGTGAAATGCAGAGTTTCAAAGTTGAACACACACACACACACACACACATGCATACTTACAAAGTAAAAACCTAGGTTCAGGTGAAAACTCAAACACTGGAAAATGAGTGTAGTCACAATATCACAATATCAGATAGAGAGGAGGAAACAAAAGTAACTGATCACATTAAAATTATGTAAATAGAGATTCTAATTATTATAAACTAATTTCTGAGTCATTTCTATATTTCTTATAATAAATATATATACATACATGCATACACATATTTCACACACTCAGGACCATATAATACAGCATATCATAATATATCATAGTATAATATAATGTTATATAATAAATAACAAAATATATATTTTCTTCAAAACTTGGAAAGTAGCCATATACCTATACTCTCAAAATATATTTAAATGCTTTTCTATGCATATCTATATGGGAAAACTGCTCTCAATTTTGTAAGTCCCAATCTAGTGAACTCTCTATTAAATGTGGCCTCCTATTGTATTATTTTATCTAGATATTTTTTTCTGAAAAACTAAAATTTAAAAATCAGAGTCCTCCCAATAGCTAACGGGTCAACAACCCCCTAAAGTCTAGCACAGATCACAGGGGAAAAGGCTTCAGGAAATAGCATCTTTAGATTCAAAGAGTTAAACAGTCATAATAGAGTTCCCATTTTAGCAGACAGCCCAAGAAGGGGCCCCAAGCTATGCTACTGATTCCTGAACCCTCAGGAGTGTAGATGACTCAGAGAGAAATTCAGCGCCCACATAAACAGATGCTCTGGAGGATGGGAGGGAGAAAGCAGAAAGCACCAAGAGAGAAGGAGGGAAGGTTTGGACACAGAAGGTAAGAATGAGGACATGTCTATGTCTGTGTCCTCATTTAAAAATAAGGATTTCTCATTAATGGGCAGTTGTGGTTGCTCCGGAAACATCTATTCTAGAGCTTCTGAGTTCCCAGTCCCACCAGATATGGAGGAGCTGACAGATATGGAACTTTATTGGAATACTTCTCCTATTTTTTAATAATATGTATATATGAGCAACAGAGAGAGAGAGAGAGAGAGAGAGAGAGAGAGAGAGAGAGAGAGAGAGAGAGAGAGAGAGAGAGAATGACAAGGAGATAATGAAGACAGACCTGTGGAATGGTGCACCTGTGGAGGTCAGAAGACATTTTCAGAAACTGGGTCTTTCCTCTATCATGTGGACTCAGGTGATTGATCTCAGGCAGGTGCCTTAACTGCTTATCTATTGAACTTTCTCACCTCCAGCTATGAAAGGAATTTTAATTAATTTATTCTTTTCTGTGGGGGGTATCTATGTGTGGTGGGGTGACATGTGAACAAGTGGGAACTTGAGTGTCTGTGCCTATGGAAACCGAAGGGTGACATCAGGAATCATCCTATATGACTTTTCACCTTGCTGCTTAACTCTCCCAGGCTCCACCTTCCAGGGCCACAAATACAGGCCTGGCCAATATCTACCTGGACAATGTTTAAGTGGAATCTGAACTCAGGTCCCTTTGCTTGTGAAGAAAAGACTTTAACCACTGAGCTGTCTTCCCAGCCCTGATTTCTGTAGAACATTATAATTTTATTTAGAACATTACCTAGCAGGAGGCACTCAATGATGAAACATAACTAGATCATTAGTTATTTGTATTTAAAAACCCTCATCTTGAGGCAACATAGCCAAAAGCATCTTAGACATAACCAAACAATCTCTTCTTTTCCCAGGAGACTGGAGAAGCATTTTTGTGTAAGAAATACATATCTTCAAGCCTCTGGTCTCCAGAATATCACACTTTGCAGCAAACCCTGTCTTGGTATTCTTACATAAGTCAAACAGTACACTATAGGGAAATACCAAACATAACGTTTGACTTACAATGTCTGTTCAGGATACCTAGCAGATCATCATAAGAATTACTGTCAACCGAGAAACTGCATATGCATCTTATGTTTAAATGGAGATAACACATACCTTCCCAGTAGAAATTGCTATGTTCTATCTCTAATACTCATTTCAGAGCTTGCTGTGGAGAGAGAACCATCCCCTATAGCGTGGAAGTGGTTCAGTGGTCAAAGTCTTGGCGTCACAAACAAAAGGACCTGAGTTTGGATCCTCAGATTCCTCCTCAAAATGCTGGTCAGATATGGGAGTGACCTGTAATTCTTGTCTTGGAAAACAGATTCTAGGAAATTCCAGAGCAAAGGAATAAGGTAGAACATCCCAGGATTACTCCTGTAAATCCTCCTGTTAACACTCAATAAATCTCTTATGCACATGCCTGTACACACACACACCACACACACACACACACACACACACACACACACAAATTATAAAAAGAAATTCTATCCCACAGTCAATAAGTGCATGTCTGTCAAGTAGAAGAAGCAGAGGAAAGCACCAGGGTTTACATAGATAATTGTCTCTATTAAACCTGAGGTAGTTTGCAGTTATTCAATGTCTAATCATGGATTTATACTTGCCTTTTAATTGGAAGAGAGGCATAACATATGTTTTGCTATTGAAAAGAACCTTTTGATTCTCAATATTTCCCAGTAAATGCTGAACTCCATCCTCATAACTACTATGATTCTATGATGGAACTTCATGGTAAATTATAAGAAAGGATTGTCACTATAAAAGAGGATTTTTAAACCAGAGCTCTAAGTTAAATTTAGGTCTTGGAATTTGTAACCTTTGTTGTGATCATGGGACATTGGAATGCTGATTTATAAGAAGTATCATTTATAACTTAAGTAAAAAATAAGGTTGGCAAAATCAAATCCCTGTATTTCAGATTTATTGCATGATTTGTAAACCTGTTCCACTGTGTATGTGTATATGGGTATCTACTACAAAGTAGACATAAATTTTGGGTGTTTCAGGATTTTCATGTATGTTTCATAATCAATCATATACTTTCAAAAATGTGACTTACTGGATCCCAAAAGAATGCTTATAAATCCTAATGCAGTTCTTCCATTTAACAGAAAATGATTCATAGGTGATAAGTCTATTCTCTAGTCAGATGTGGTGAAAATATAACTTTGTAAATAAGAAAAATATGACTGTTTCTTTAATATTTACTAGCTTATATATTTGAGTCTTGTCTGAGAATCTAGCCTATCCATCCACCAGGTACAAGATCTTTGCTTTGAAAGTGTTTCATTCTCTAGAGGATGGAAAGAGAAGAAATCATTTCATTATTATTTGCAGTTCTGTCAAACGATTGTGCAGCCAGATATGAACTAGGCAAGGAATTGTCCTGAGAACAAAATTAAATTAGAGTTCTAACTCACCTTAGCGGTACAGTTCTCCCAAAGTCATTGCTCCTTTTTTAAAATCTTCATCTATATGTTGAAAAGTGTAGACGGTTAAATTTCTAATGATACTTAAAATGTGACTCATGTGACAGGCATTTATTCTATCACCTTCTACCAAATTCTAATAAGGACTTGGTCTTCCTAGAACCTTTCAGGTGTATGATTCTTTAAATACTTATTAATGACTGTGATCACAGTCATTAAGTTACTTAAGTATAACTTATTTGGACATAGCCACATGTTATGCCTGAAGCAATTCCCCATTTCCTGCCATACTCAATCATCCAGGCAGATGTACATACATTTATTTTCCCAAACATCCATACCCGCATGTGTCATCCATAAAGTCAGCCATTGATAAATATTAATTGGAAAATCTCCATATAAATGAGTTTATAATGCTATCTTGGAAGTATTGCTTAAGAGGTACCCTTCTATATAATAGATCTCTTGTTTTTAAAGAACATGGTAGAAGTAATATAGATTTCTGGCTGAGGTTTTGGAATCAGATACATCTGGGTTCAAACTTCAGTCCTGTGAAGACAAGAGGATGCTAGCAATTTCTGAAAGTTCTATTTAAATCATCCTCAAAAAGGGATTGTCTTTCTCTTTAGAAAGTTCCTTTTATGGACTAGGTCTCCAGTCTTACTGTTGCCTGAATTCTTATCACAGTTTGCTGTGGATGACAACTGTCTTTTTTTTTTTTCCTGGCCTTGTCTCTTCCTTTATGTAACAATGTATTTTGAAATATGCAGCAAACTCGTATTTTCAGAGAATGGAAACAAAATCTTCAGATAAATAAAATTTACAGATAACTTTTCATGCCAACTATTTTCCTGGGAAACTTCTGTACATGATTACAGTGTATTCTGATAATAATCCTTCATAATAGATATCATTATTCCCATTACTATGTGGTTGTCAAAAAAAAAAAAACACATCAAAACTTGCACACAGGCAGAAAATGAGCTAGTCATCCTCTGATGGACACAGACATAGACATGTCCTCATTCTTACCTTCTGTGTCCAAACCTCCAAGTCAGGTACCTTTTTAAGTCTTTCATTGGCCAAAGACTAGAAAGAATTGTTCATTGGTAATTCCAATGCAGATATGATAACAATGCTTTCTAATGCACAGTGCCTACCCCAAGAATTTTCTTATTTTAAACTTCTCTAATTCTTGCTAGAATATTTGAAACACTATTAGCGATTTAAAAGTCTCAATTTATTAAACATTTCTAGTTAAAAGCTTAGAGACTTGTGAATTTCAGAACAATTGAAAGAAAAATCCTGTAAAACTTGCTAGAGTTTTCCTTTATGAAGACTTGAAATTATTCATAATTTAGTAGTTTTATTGTAACCATGTGAGCTTATTAACCACACAGGCACACATATATTTTGTGTATGTAGTTAACTCATTTAGTCGTCACAACTGCTCTAGTGAGTCAAGATTATCCCGTTCAGTAGTGAGACCACACTATAATTTTCCCAGTTATACCACAATCAGTTTTATAACTAATATGGTAAAATTACAAACCTCTTCTTAAAATAAATGCTGAATCTACTAGTTTCAATACGAATTTCCCTGATTTTTTTTCTAGTTCTTCCACATGTACCAACCTTAACAGAGGCCTTGGCAAATGGAATATCATTCTAAACTTTATTCCATGTGATTGTTCACTTATTTCTTACAGTTAGGATATTTCCATGATAACAACAAGACACTATTTCTCTCTGAACAGTAACTATATGGGGCGATTTAGAGACATTATCTTATCTCATGCTCACAATAGTGTGGTAATTTCTGTGACAGACCATTATCTACATTTGTCAAACAAGGAATCTAAAGAAATTGAGATTGACTAGGTAATTTGCCCATAGTAAAAAGAGTTGAGTACTGGAGTTTGGTTAAGTCTGTCTAAATACATAAGCTGTTTTCTTAAATATCATCATATTGTCTTTCCAGTGGAATTTTGAATCTGAATAAATTCTGGGCAAAAATTACATAGTGCTTCTCAGTTTCAGCATGCACTTTCTTTCAAAAGGCAGAAATTAGTCAAAACTTTTTTAGACATCACAGTAATTTATGGTATTGCAATAGGTACCCCCCAACACATGGATGGTTATACAGTATATCTCCCACATTATAACATCAAGAGAGATATGTGGGTGATGAGAAAGAAAACAGATAAAATGAACCCTAGGGAAAGAATGACATTTATGAAAGAATTTTTGAGGGGAAGTGATGTGTGAGTGTGAGATTAGTTGAGGTTCATGTTTTAGTAATAAAACAGCTTATTCTAGGAGTTCTCACACAAAGGATCTTGGAAAGCAAAGTGAGTCCAGGGGTTAACAGCAGCAAAGCAAAGTGCCTACATTATTATAAATTTTTGTAATCAGTGGGTTGATTATGATCACAATCTTTGATGGAAGTTGAGAACACATCACAAAACTGCTTCTCAGCAGAGAGGATTTTTGTGGGTAGCTATGAAAAACAAGTCTCTTTTGAGAAGGTTCTCAGTTGAGAGGAGTGAATTCCCACACAGAACATTCTGGTGCAAGCAGGGGTGAGTTCACCTCAGTTTAATCAAATATTCATTGGTTCAGAAAGATTATTTTTTAGCAAGAAAAGGTCAACATCTGGCAAGAGATTTGGATCCAGGTAAGCTGTCTTGCTAATTAAATGTTCCTGTTATTTTTAAATTTGGATATTTGTTTTTTATTAATACATTTTGTTCCTGGACAATCCCACATGTGTGCATGATATATTGCAAAGGCCATATACATCTACAGGCAGACCTAATAAATGGTTACACAATTTCTTTGGGGGGGTCACAACACTACTGAACAGATTAGAAACACAAAGACAAAGAGAATAGATACAAAACTTATCAAGAAGGTCATAGTCTGGTTGATTGCTTCTACCCTGCCATTTATTACTACTACTACTACTACTACTACTACTACTACTACTACTACTACTACTATTTTACAACCAATGTTCTGAGTGTAAATCCAGTGTCTCTGGTTTGCTGAATATTTTTCTACTGCTGACTTCCATCTCTAGGCGAAGTTGAATTTTCAATGCTTGTGATGGTCTTTCTAATGAAGCACTATATTGGTTCCAAAGGTACTGCAAGTGACTCCTTTGCTTTAATTCCTCCGATCATTTAGGACTTTCTTTAAGAAACACCTACATAGGAAACCTTAGCAGAATTCCTCCAACCAAGGCAAAGATAAATGTTCTATAATGTTTCACATGTCACTCATCCAGGGTAGATGAAGTGGTTCAGTTCTGATTTCTACAGGCCATGGTAGCCAGGCTTATTCTTATCTACTCCTATGAGTGGGTTGTAACAAGGACTAAATAGCTGGGCTGTTGATTGACTGGCAGAGATCTGGAGTCCATTTCCTGAACTTGCTTTGAACACTGTGCCTTAGTCCCTAGTTGGGTACCTATGCCATAGCCCCTGTACTGGGCATTCCAGATACACAGTGAAACACCAGTGTTTTATATTCAAGGATTAAACTGGGACTACAATTAAATATAAAGAAAAGGATAATTTTTCATTTTAAAATGGGCAATCCAAGGATAATTCAATTTCTAAAATGATTTCATGGCCAATCATGCGTCTGGCTCAGATGCCAAACTGTTAATCAGTTTCTTATTTCTTTTAACCAATGAGCAGCCCTATCCATCCTGCTCCCAATCCCCTGTGGCATAGATTCAGCAATCCTCAGAATGCTGGACAGCTCTAAGATTCACCTGGTTAGTATCCTGATTCAAAGCCAAGAAGTAAAGGCTCCCATCCAGGTAAGAGTTTTACTGAACCCTGAGAGAAAGTGCATCTATCACAGGATTTGTGGATCTCCCCTGCATGAAAGGCATTCATCTTTAATGTGTCCTAGGGTGTCAACAGGTAGTATACAGCTGATCAAGTATTTGGAGAGTAAAGTGACTAAACCTCATCCCAAAGGAAGGCTTAGCATCAGAGAATTATCGTTCTTTGGCTTCCTTTGACAAGGACATAAATCAGCAAGTGGATGAGTCCGTCCTGCTTGGAGAAATTGCAGCTTTATAAATAAAAACACTAATCCGGCCAGCCTCTGTCCGGCCTTGCTGCCAGCACATGATTTAAGTTTTTCACCTGCCAGGCCTGGAGACTTTCCAGTTGCCAAGTGTTGCATACCTTTTGCTCCTTTAGACATAGTTTTGACATATAGTACAATGAAAAATAAATATGTACTCATTTTGACATTTGGAAGAAGTAGAAAAATGAAGTCATTCATAATCTTGCTCACCAGAGATAAGACACATCACAATTTGGGAATGATTCTTTCAGCTCCTTTCACTAATTTTTTTTGATCCTAGAATTTCCTGAATATACAAGTTTGTGCCTTGATTCTTTTAAATCACTTCCAGATCATGTAATCTTTTCTTTGCTTTTACAAGTTCCTTTTTCTATGAAAGATGCTGACATAATACCTATAATTTGGAATTTCATTTGTTTAGTTTTGTTTTTCGGAATTTTTTTCTTTCTTTGGAAAATTTAGTAGGATTATTTTTAACCTAACGCAGTGGCAAGCATTTTATTGGACAGAACTCCCTGTCTTTGGTTCTGAATCCATTTCCTACATTTCTCCAACAATTCAATATGACTTATACTTTACACTCAGGATTATACTAGGGAGTGGAAACAGGATGAAAGCAACAAATCCATGTTCATGTTCACCAGGAGCTTACGTTCTGTGTCGGATGCTAAGCAGCAAGCATCCTCTCATGTGGCAATAACAGTACAGAAGCAGGAGATTCCTGAGGAGCCCAAAGAGGAGCACACAATCCAGATGCAAGGCAAATGATAAATGATGCTAGGATGGAAGGAAACTTAGGTGTAAAAAGAAAAACTGGTTTAGGCAGGAAGAGGGGTCTGTGTATGACCGTTGAGGACCTGAAAGCTATTGTCATGTTCAGAACTAAAATTCAAGTTGAGAAATGAAAGTGATGAGGATAAAGAATTAATAAGAATAAAATAAAAAAAAGCCAAGGTTCAGATGCTATTTGAGGTAGTGCTTTTTCACCTACAGGGCAATGCAAAAGGTAACATTGACAGTGAAATTTCTGTAAAGTCAGGCTCATCGAAGCAAATTTACCAAGCCGAACAAAAATGGACTTTTACTATCTTGAAATGCATTTCAAGGCAATGGCCAGATAGTTATGTGGGTAAGTCACTTGCTCACAAAGTGGGAAACTTGAGTTCAAGCTCTGACAGAAGGAGAGAAATGATTTCCAAAAGCTGACCCCAACCTCCACTTGTGTACCATGGCAAATATGTACAAGCTCTCAAGCTCTCTCTCTCTTTCTCTCTCTCTCTCTGTCTCTCTCTCTTTCTATATATATATTATATATATCTTCAAATAAATATATATACCTTCAAATAAATAAACAAATAATAAATATTTTTAAAGTCTGAAAAAAAATTCCAAATAATTTTCTGAAGAGATCATCTTACAGCTAATCTCTTGATTCCATACTATGGTAGGAAAAAGCATTTGTTGATGGATCTAACAATCTCTCCTTTTTATTGGAATTGCTATGTTCTAAGCACTACACAGGCTGGTCATTACAAGTCCTCACTTGGTCAAGCACTACAGCATTTCCTCAATACACGGAAGATAATTCTTGTTGAACTGACATTTCTGGAATTTCTCAAGAATGAATGATTTCCCCAAAGTTGAATGAAACACACATGCCTGCGCCATGCACATGTGCTTGTGTCTGAGAGTCTTTCATTGGTTTCATATCTACCTATCTCACTTCAGCACATCATACTCCCCATGGATTATGATGTCAGGACTCTCAATATGGCTCAAGTTTTATTGCTACACAGAAGAGTGATGTAGAAAGTTTATAGATTGCTTTTTAATTTAATGTTCCTAAGGAAACTTGTTTTTTGAGGAAGGACAAGTGAAGGTTCCAGGGAACTCTTTTAGTTACAGGTAGGCAGCTTGTTTCCACAGAGCTCTTATCACGACTTTTACTGTGGCAGAACAAACTGTCTTCCTCAAATTCATGTTTGCCAAAGATCAGAAGCAGTTGTCTTGTTGGGTTCTTGACCTTAGGGTAAAATCAAAGTAAATAACTTGAATTTGGAAGGAGGCTTGTCTTTCAATAGCATCTTCCTGGGCTGGGAGAGAGCACCTTACCTGTGACTGTGAATTTAGACTATGCACATAAGCTCCAACACCCAGGACAGGACTCCCTGTTGCTGCCAACTCTGAGGAAGAGTCTGCAAAGTCTTACAGAGGAAAATTAACCAGGGCTTTGGTATTCACTAAAAATTCATTCCTTTTATGGATTCAAAAACTTCATATGAAAATTTGAACATTTAAAAAGTTCTAATCTCTTCTCATTTGGCGTGTGTTTGTGTGTGTGTATCAATAGTGCTCATGTGTGAGAGTGTGAGTGCACATATTAGTAGACCTATGAGGTCAGAGGACAACTTTCATGGGGGAGTTCCCACTTTTCCACCTTGTTTGAGACAGGGTCTCTTTTTTGCTGCCAAAACCAGGCTAGCTGGTCAGTGAACTTCTGGAGATTCTTGTGCCTCCCATTTCCCATTAGTGCACTAGGATTACAGACAATTGGTTCACTGCATCCAGATTTTAAGTATGTTCTGGTATTCAAATTCAGGGCATCAGGCTTGCAAGGCAAGCACTGTATCTATTGGGGCATCTCCTTCACAGCACTTAAAGAAGTCTCAGAAAATAACAGAAATTACTCAAGACTGATAATGCACAGGAACAGTGGTGTAAGTTCACTGAGGCAGAATGCTTTACCATATATGGAAAGACTTAGCAAGATGATATGGATAGACCTTGTGGAGTCCCCATGTTATACCACAAGAACTTTAAAGAATTTGTAAATGTGACCTTCCAAATATTTATCTCTAGGGTTTAGACACTTGCTTTTTTTTTTTTTAAGTAAATGACTTTCCTAATGAGAGATTCAATATTTCCTTTTCTTTTTTGTTTTGGTTTTATTCTCCATTGGTTTAACACCTGGTGCCATGTCCTTATCCAACGATCTTGGTGGACAAGGTCCCAGCATGGCAGAATATTGTTTTGAGGAAACAATTTCTGGAAAAAGGACATGGCATTATTTGAAATAAATAAGAAAAATAAGTAAAATACGAGAATTGTCAGGCTTTGGTGTTTCTGCCCAGTTCAGGCCTAAAGCCTGCTCCCTGGGGAATGTCACAATAATGTCCATGGGCAGGTGCTAGGAATTCCTAATTTAAGTTTTGCCTCTGGCAGGAGGAATTCTTCTGGGAATTGGGAGTGTCTTCTACCTGTTCTTAGGGTTTTTTGGGACTAGCTTCCTGCTCTTTGATTTAGAGAAAAAGCCTGTTTATAACTTTAAATCAAATTGTAACTAGAGAGTTTATGTCTAGTCACACAAAGTAGACTTGTTAGCCAGAATGGATACACTGATTTTAAAGAAATTAGAGAGCAACTTCAAGAGTCTTAAAACATGGGTGGGTAAAATTCCCACCTATGAACTAACTCAGAAATTCTAGAAGTATGAGACTATGCCATCTGTTCACTAGAACTTTAAAAGGCTGTTTGATCCCTCTTGGCTTGTAATTTATGCTATCATAAGAGGAACTATACTTTTAATAATTATATTGCTTAAGTATTTCTTTAAGCATATCTCTCAGCAGCATTCCATCAACAAGACCATGCTACAGGTGCTTATGGCCCTTGAATATCCAAAGCCATGGCCCCCCTAGAAATGTGGTCCAAGCTTGGATTGCAGAGATTCCTGAGGCCTTGGTCTAATCTACTACCCACATATCCTAGCAGAGGTGAGGTCCTTTGAGGGCCAGTAGTCAATGATGGGTAAGGCTCCACACGAGGGTGATGTCCAACCTAAGGCAGGCATGGTCCATTATGCTGGACCCCTTCTGAGACAGGGTCAACAAGGTCAGAGCAAAGAACTCTGGCTCCCACTGACTGTCAAAAAGGATGGATATGTAGGAGGAATGGGCCAGGCAGGCCTGTATTGTTTGTATGGGCTGCATGCAACTTCCCCAAGCTAGAACCTGCTGCTGTGCCTGGTGCTGATGTCAACCCACCTGACTGAGAGGACCAACCCAGACAGGACAACAGCAAAAGCTTACCTGGGACTTATGTGATGATGGGCACACGTATAGTTAATTGTAATAAAAAACATGTTCCTTATTGAAATCAAAAGGAGCTCAATCCTCCGCTGTATATCTTAAAAATGAAGTCTCCGTTAAAACAATGACAACTATGTAGGCTCAGCCCCATGGATATTTGGTGGACCATTATAGATTAGCTAGCTTTGGAAACATTGGAGAATATTTCTGTTAAATACCCTTACCCTCAAGCAATGGGTTAGGTTATTGAAAAATGTCCACCCTGAAGGTGATTTCTGTGGACTAGGAGAATACATGTCTGTTTGTAGGTGCAACCTTCTTTACCCTGAAATTTTCTGTATAAAAGCTGTCACAAAGTTTCAGTAAAGTGGGTACAGATTCACTCAGCCTAGAGAATTATGTGTTTCTGTTCTTCATTCAGCTGAAGGCTTGCTGGTCCTAGGGAGCCCTGATTTCGAGGCCACAGCTGTGGCCTGTAGCAACATGGCACAATGGTGAGTGCTTACTCTCTCCTTAGGAAATGGCTACTGAATGGAACTGAATTCCAAATGTAACCAGCCCTACCTACTGACTAAGCCTACATGCATTTTTACCATATTACCCTTCACCAGCACTCCTCTAAAAGCAGGAAGAAGTAACTGATGCCTAACTCAAATATATTCAAACAAGTAAATATTTAATTGGTAAATGACAGTGTCCTAGTCATTTGATTATAGGTACAGAAACCTGGGTAGTGTTCTTTCTAGCTTTCCTCTTGCCTGAATATACAAGTGACACCTGTTGTTGAAGAAGATAGCCTGGGATTCATGACAATCTGGTAACTGATTATAACTAGTAAGTAGAGGGAAAAAGGAATATGGATTACTAGGGGAGGAACTGGACTACCCCTGGGCTTCTATTTCCAGAGTTCTTCTTCTATTAGTGATATAAATCACTGTTTAAGCCTAAAGTCATTCATTGTTTGGTAATTAACAACACAAATACACCTAATTGTCTCAAATCTTTGTAGCAAAATCTTTGTCAATGAAATCAACTAGATGTACAACATTCAGAACAATTATTTTAATAGATATAGGGTTACTGATTTAAAAAAAAGGTTTCACTAACTGGAAGAGCCTCATTTTTACAGATCATCTTTTGAAGAAAAATAATGGAGATGAGAAATAAAATTTTTGATTTCAGAGACTTTACTAGCTTTCTGTATGTACAATTTTAGTAAATCTACACTTTTATACTTTGAGATATTAACATTAGCTCATTAAACTTAACTTAAACTTGGCTTAAAGAAGCCAAGAAATTAGTTTTATGGCATATACAAAGTAATCAGCAAACATACAATTCAAAATAAAGTTCATATATCTCTGAGAAGCACCTTAATTTACTTCTAGATTGTCCACAAACCATCAGAGAAGCAAACACTCCTCTTGAAGAAACTAAATTTAAGTTTATCTATCAACTTTAGCACTTCATATTTGGCTGCTATCACACAATAAGACATCTGTTTTTTTTTTCCAATATCAATCTCATAATCCAGTGACTCACTATGACAAATAAAATAGAAAAACCCTGATTTAAATTTTGGAATGTATTTGGTATCCACAACAAGAGGAAAACCATCAGATGCGCTAGGTTAAATCCTGCAGTTAGGCTGTGTGTCTACCAGTGTAACTGCCTTAACTCCCACCATGATGGATATGGGGTGTGAAGGTTGCGCAATGATCATGTTCACTTGCAGTCATGAAGAGAACAGGGTCCTCTGAAGAAGAGATACCAGAGACACCTTCTCCAACCCCTTCCTCCTTTTTTCTTCCTCCCTCTTTCCTATCTCTTCTTGTGAGTATATAGAGAAAGCATCTGTCTACAAACCAGGAAGAGAAGTGTTGCAGTCCGCCTGCATGGTTGCTGATAAATGACCATTACAGAACTTAAGGGAACAAGGAGTTTACTTTCTTACGACAGTCCGGTTACAGTTCATAGTCCAGCTTGACGGGAGAGCACACGCCAACACCAGGGCCGAGGGAACTGGCCACCATAACGGCTGAGAGATGGACAATCCTTACTTGCCAAACCAGCATGTCTGGCCAAGTATACAGAAGGATGCCCACTCTCTCAACCAGCTCTCTGTGATTTATCCAGGGCCTAATCCCACCCACCATGGGCTGGGTCTTCCCCAGCAGCCAGACAATCTCCTTCAGGTTTGCTCTGGGCTTAACTCAACCATCAACTCTCTACACCTGTGCCCAGAGCTCAAACCCTCAAGAGTCAAGTTGACACCTGTGCTTAACTATGACAAGAAGCTTTACCGGGATCCACCCATCCATGTTGGCAAGCTAATCTTGGACTTCTAAGCTCCAAGACCATGAAAACCAATTTTCTTTTGCTTGCATTACTTAATCTAGAGCGTCCTAAGCTGACAAAGGCTTGCTGAGCAAAAACAAATGGGCTTTCTACTTCCCTTTTCCAGAGAGAAGGGATTAGAAGCAAAGTCGTAGTATCACTGTGCTGGTTTTAATAGGGCCTATTTTTAGATATATGGCCGGTTACCATGATTCCCTGAGAGCAGCAAGTACTTCCCTAGTGCCTGATGGTGTCCCTCTGTCCTCACTTGGGTTCTTCAGCACACAGGATACCAGCAGGGAACACAAACTCGCAAGGGGAAAGAGACATTATGTTTTAACTCCATTAAATGAAAGATGATGGTGGGGAAAATGCAAAAATTAAAGATCTTCATTTTCATGTCAAACTCCAGCATGTGTTCTACAAGGATGGATGTAGATATTTTTCTAACACTTCATCGTCTTTACAATTCCAAAAAAAAAAAAAAAATACAGAAATACCTCAACTGTAGCTAACAATGGATGATAAGAAATCTTGAATCTTACTAATAATTTTATATTTAATGAAACATAGTATTATTCTCAACTATAGCTTACTAATAATTTTATATGTAACAAAACATAGTATTATTCTCAACTTCATGTATAAATACATGAAGAGCATTTAAACTCTATAAACCAGGTAATAATTGTACAATTAGGGCATACATGCATATACAAGCATATATATATACATATATAATATATATGTTTATATATAGGCACATTTTCATGTGTATGTGGGTATGTGGTTTTCATGCACATGTGCATGTTTTGAACATGTATGAGCACCCATATGTGTGTGTGAGGATGTGTGTGCCCATGAGTATGTTTATGTGTGGAGAACTGAAGTTGGTATGTAAAACCTTCCTTTATGACTCTTCTGCCTATTCTTTTGAGCTCTAAGCTCAAAGTAGAGCACGCCTGTTGGGTTACTCTGGCTAGCCAGCTTGTTCTGAGGATTCCCAGACTCAATTTTCCTGGGCTGGAATTTCAGAAGGGTTTCCACACTCACTTAGCATTGTAAACAGGATCTGGGGACCTGAATATCAATCTTTTTGCTTGTACAGAAACAGTTTCACCAAAGATCCATGTTTACTAAAACAATAGTTTTTGGTCCTTCAAAGTAATTTGAAGTGGAACACCTATAAAGTACCGCAGTTATCACAGATGTCTCTCAGTAGCTAGTAACAATTCCGGCTGCTTTCAGTTCTACTCCACCAAGTTCATGTAGATTTTATAACACTTTTTTAATATACATTTTAGGAAGTAGGCTTTTTTCTTTAGGATTCTAGAGTGGCCTGTTGCTATCTTTTGTGACCTCACAGCTAAAGTTTATCATAGAATGAGAGCCAAATGCCAACTCTAAGCTCAGGATTCCTCCCTTCACCCAAGTTGTCTCTCAAAATTTAGAAATTCTACTTTGTTCAACTATTTCTGTGGCATTAAATCAACTTTCTTCCCATGAACTGCCTTTAATAATCTTCAAAATTTCAATTAAAATGAACCTATTTTGCAGCATTATGAGTCAAAAATGGTACATTTTCCTATTATGCCTCTTACATTCTAACCTAAGCACATTAATTTCACAGTGGCCCAAGGAAAGAAAACTCTGACTCTATTTTTAAAGGTTATGTGCCACACTTTCCTGCACTCTGGATGAGTAGGCAAACTTGCTAAATGTAGCGGCCCTGCTGTATTAGGAAGAGTGAGCATATACAGAAAGTGTTTTTCTTCGGGAACAAGTCAGGTTGATGACAGTAATGTCTAACACTATAAAAACAATGAGAACTTCCAATTATCCTTCTTGTTGTTATAAAGAAGCAGAATACTTGGCATTAAGTGAAAACCTGAGGGACCTTAATTTTCAGAGTTGAATTCTGTCCACATCCTTTCCACTGAACCTCCTTCCATGAACAGCCATGTGGGATGCTGTCTGCATCATTCGCAAGGTCATATCCACTTCTCCCATGTACAGCGTGGATGTGTTACCCACTATCTTATTCCTGAGAGCTAGAACATTAGTAACTGGATGAGTACGTCTGTTTAATAAATCAAGGAATGAAGGCCAGTCACTCTCTCCATCTCCCAGAATCTTTTTCTCTCTCAGAGATTATCTTCTTGTGTAGATTCCCCTCTCACAGCCATCATTTGCAAATTTTCCTCACAGTTTTAATTCAAACAGGGTACAAAGGCAAGACAATAAATTAATCCATCATTCAGATATTGATAATCCAACAGTAATATCCAGCCATAGAGCACTGTAAGCACAAGGCGCATGAGAACACATAATATTTCATAGGGTCTCACTCCTCTTCTTTGCTCTACCTTATACCACTTGCTGTAGTCAAGCCAAACTTGTTTCAATTTTAGAGCCTATTTTGTTCTTACTTATATCCAGGCCTCTAGGCACATATGAACCTCTCTGCTCTGCTTTTTAAAGGAAATCTTCTGAGATAGCTCCAACATATATGAGATGTTTCTTCCTGCTCACTTAAATATTTATTGCACTTTAATTGTCTGGCTTTCCTTTCTCAATCTCTACCCAGAATCCCTAATCTCTAAATTCTCTGAAGACTTTGTCTGTTTCTAAGTTCTAACATAAATAATTGAAAATAGTCACTTGAAGGAGCCACATATTCTCCTATGGTGAAATTAAGATATTAAAACATACACATGCATGTGCATGCTCTCTCTGTCTCTGCCTGTCTGTCTGTCTGTTTGTCTGTCTTTCTCTCTTTCTCTCTCTCACACATGCACTTACAGAAATTCATACATACATCACCACCACAACCAGGACCTATCTTGTATCATGGGTTTACGAATGAGTACCCATTATTTATTGATAGATAGAAACCTCAAGATTTCCAAGTCAGCTGGGATATGATCCAGAATACATATTTAAGGGAATTTTCTTCCCACTCAATTTTCTCCCATGTATGCTATATTAATCCTTCTTTAGCACATATCTAATTTAATAAGAGTTAAGGATGTGAAATCTACAATCATGGCAATGATGATTTAAGTACCAATCAAAAATAGAATCTACAGGCCTTTCCCCAGGAATCTTTTCCAAAGTTTCTTGATTAAGAGATATTTCTGAAATTTTTTATTGTGTGTACAACTCCTAATATATTTCTTTGTATCAATTTGAACCTAGTTAATGTAATTTGGGTTGAGAACTTATTACTCGGCCTTTCTACTTTTATGTACTTTATATAATCTACTTACATGATTTTCATATATGTAAGTAGAATGTGTCTCTTATGTCCTTAATGTCAGGAAATACTAGGCAAACCGGGTAATGACCCATGTCTACTCAGACATGGGCAGCAGGCATCTGGCTCTGATTTCCAAGCATGTCACCTGTCACTTGCTTTTCTTTTGTCGTGGACACCACTGTACATCTCCAGTGCACAACAGAAAGCAATGCCCCTTGTTTTTAGCGAATAACCCTTTCTCACTGTAACTGTGTTTACTCCTCGACATTTAAAAGGAGTTTAAACCAAAAAAGAAAAAAAAAAAAAAAAAAGAAGAAGAAACTCCAAGTGCTCTTGTTTTGCTAACTTCAAAAGTCAGTAGATGCGTGCTTGTGTTGGTGGAGAAGGTCTTTTTTCAGATATGTTGCATTTATACTTGAATTTTAATTGGCATTTCAGTGTGTTGTCATTTAAATTCTAGCCTAGAATATTGTCAGCGAGAATGTTGTCAGCACAAATTAGACTGCAAAATCCCACACAGTTTGGCCAACAAATTGGCTTCTGGATTCAATACTGGTTTGGGGCCTGATCAAACAAAACAAAGGGACTCTCATTCCTTGGAACCATGAACTGAGCTGTCTTCAACGTGTTTCTTCACTGCTACATGCGGGTGGACAAAAAAAAAAAAAAAATAACGTGAAATGTCTCAATAAGAAGCTAGACTTCCCTGAGCCTGGGTATCAGCAAAGCGCTTAAAACTTTCCAAAAGGAAATCAATGCTTTCTGAGATTAAAGCTCAGAGGCACACTAAATCCTCTGAAGAGTGGAAGGAGGCATGCATCCAGCTCTGTAGACAGAACATGCTGCCAATCGCCAAAGCATCCCTCACTCTTGTTCTTTAGAAGATAAGCATATACCATCCCAGTGACTTGGAATGGTTATCTTAGGCCTCTGTAAACCTTGTTAGACTTGACCACTCTGCCTCTAAAGATGGTATTATAGTATTCAAACAGGGCCCACACAGTCGTCTGCTTCCACATGGTTTTCATTTCACTCCTGTGGTAACTTTTATCCTTGTACCTACTCAGTGTCTTCAGAACTGTTACATGCCCTATGCTTGCTATGCGGCTGGAGACCCAGCCTGAGGTCAGTCAGAACCAAACTCTCAGATGTGTACTGCAAGGTTCCTGAAGGGGATCTCAGGCTGAGGGCTAGCAAAGAAGGAGGGCAGAGCTGAGAGAGGTGTGGAATTGTGACACAGGGGTAATAAAGGTCTCTGTCTTCCTACAGGAAATTCTAAAATTGGATTATCCCCTGGGACACTGCCAACCCATTGGCCAGCAATTGATCAAGGCCATCCCTTGAAAGTGGGTGCAGTCTTGAGCAATCTCTCTGAAGGCAAAAGAAGTTTTCACTGAGGAATGTGATGCAGGTCCAGCAGCTTTGAGTACCAAGTGCCTCCAGGATGCTCGCTCAGAAGGGAGGACGTGGGCAGCACATGAGAGTAACCACAGAGCACAAGGCCACGCTTACTGCGTGACCTTATGCTTTTGTCCTGGTGTGAATCTAAGACTCAAAAGAAAAAGAGCTGTGAATCTAAGATGTTTATCCTTTAGGGTATTTTAGGGGATGAAACTTTCATAATAACACATGCAAGCCAATGAACAAAAAAAGAAGAGAAGGAGAGAAAGAAGGCTGCATTTTAGCCAACTTTTAAAAAACTTCCAATCAAATATTAAATAAGATGAGCTTCGTGGCAAGGGAATCATCTACAAGAATGCATGGCTTTTCAAAATTGGCCATTTAAGTACAAGCTGGGTGTCTAACCAAAACTAAAATCCAAGATGTTGAGGAAGAAGAGTAGTATCATTATTACTGCAGAACACTTTGCATTTCCTGTATGCATGTCTCTGTAGTAAGCTATACTGTAAGTTTGATCATTTATTATGGGATCTGTGGCTATTACAGGATAATATACTACAGATATAAAAATATGCATACTTATATATACACTTGCATGCATATTATCCTATGTAATATTCATGTGTATGTATACACAATGAAGCATGAAAATAAATCTATGAGTAAAATCATGAATCTGGTGTTACACATAAGAATGATACATGGCCACTTTTCTTGTTCTTCTTCCTTGTTCTCATGTTTAGAATCATTTCAGAAATATCACAGTCCTAAAGTCTATGTTCATGATCTCCTTCATTATCATCTTATGTTAAGTATATATGCTATTATTCTTGGAGGATATATTATTTGCTTGGCATTACATTTGAGATTTGAAATTGTAATGTAATCATATGATATACAATTATTCAGTAGTGAAAATGATAAATTTCAATTGCATGTAATGCTATGGGTGAATGTTGGAACCATAATGTTGAATAAAAATGCAATTATCAAAAGCATGGAATATGGTGCCATTTTTATTGCAATACATTTTAATTATGTTTTACATGTATAAGTTTTCCTTGGAGGCTGTGAGATCACTGAAGAATAAATTCAGTTTAAACTTACAATCTTGACATTTTCCCAGTACCTGAATGTATTCAGCACATCAAATAGAGCCAACATGCATTTGCTAAACTGAGTTGGACATATTAATCTTATGTCTATTCTGATTTTTGGATCATCTGTTAGATTTGAGGCTATCTGACATCTCTTACTTTGATTTGATTCTTGACTTTAGTCTTCTTTCCAGCCTAATGCTATTCTAGGCAATGCACTTTGACCCGCTGCTTGTGTCTAACCTTATGTTAGTCCTATTTATAGCCTTGCTGCCCTAGAGTTGAGATCAACAAAAAGAAGACATCCCTGGCCATCCGTTCTTTGAAGTACACGACTCTGATTTTTTTCCATTAATATTGTCTGATGTAAACCCACAATATCAGAAATAATAATAGTTCTGAATAATTACATTTTCTCAGTTCTGACATCTATGTGTCTACACTTGCACTCCCAATGAGTCAGTGCCTTATCTTAGCAACATAAGCCAGAGGTATGTTCTCCTGTTCTATGGTACTTTTTCACATTATTCATAGGTTTCCATGACAGTTTTCCTGTGTTGGAGCGAAGTAATAATCCTGAAAGCCCAACAAGTACAAACGTTGTTTCCCCACCAAAGTTACCATCTAGGCTCTCAGCTTCATGTGGATTCTTCTAAGAACACAGAGCTTGGTATGTGAGAACAAATATTTCATTTTTGCATGACTCAAAAGTTTAGGATCTGGAGTTTCTTTTGAATTCTTGCTTCATGAGCAGATGTTGCCAATCCTCTTGAGATCTTGGAGCCTCAACTTCCTGATGAATTTAAATACTGTGATTTTAAGATATCCATGTCTGAATTCCCCTTACACATATTGGGTGAGTCCACTTTGTTGGCCATTGCATTGCAAATTAAACCCATATGGGGCCGGGAACTTGTATGAGCTCTCCCATTCATAAGCCAAGCCTCTGTCCCATTCTCCCTTCTTTCTGGAATGGAACGGGGATTTCTTCTCTGTGATGCTCCATCCTCACAGTCTTTCTTTCAAAATGATGATATTGAGCACACTATGGTCTCCTATGCCCACTCCTTCCATTATCTATCAATCATCTTACAAGAGGTCACTCTGGGTGCAACACCTCTGTATCCATGAGGGGTAGCATCCTCCTCTACCTTGAGAATTAATGGAAGGAAACTAAAGAATCATTCATTCAGGGAGTCATGAAGTCCACAGAGCTTCAGGGTAGAAATCAGGGTTGTGATCCAAAACTTTCCACTTACAGCCACATCCACAGGCATTTGCTCCGTCTCCTCGCCTCTTTCATTGTATAATGGAGTCAACAGTTCTATACCTGGTGTCTATTCTAGAGTCCAATGAGGAAAAGAAATATACTCATACCAAACAATCATGTGGTATCTCTGGGCCTCCTGGTGCATACTTTAAAAATAGGATTATTGTTTAATGCAGTGATAACTGTGTTCTCATCTGTGTGTTTAAAAGGGGAAAACAATAGCTTTGGCTAAAACTGAGCTAACATTCTTCCTTATTGTCCATCTTAATCACCCAAGATTCCCCTCAATCAAAGGATCACTGTCTTCACAACTTCCATCCTAATTTATCCATAGAACCTGAGGGTTTGTGAATTTTATGGGTGCACACTCTTTTTCCAAATTCATTGTTCAAGAACAGCTGTGGACAAGTTTGTAGTTGGGTGCCATGTTTCCCTATATCTTGCCTCTGCTATTTCTTGATGCTACTGAAGGCTCTCAGTGAAGGAAAATATCCCCTTTCTCTGAATGGTCCTATTTTTACCACTAAGGAGACATAGAAGTAATCTTTCAAAGTATTGCCAGGGGCAAAAGGCTGTCTCCCTGAACCAAGGAAGTACCCAGATGAGCTATCTATCTTTGGCATATATGAGAACACACATGGCAAGGAGCAAACCGAAGAAAGGATTGGTATATTTTGGTTACGAATCCCGGGGTCTAGTTGATCATGGTAGGAAAGTCATGTTACAATCCAGAGTTACAATCCAGAACTTTCCACTTAGAGCTTCATTCAGAGGCACTTGCTGTCAGCTTCCTTACCTGTGTCATTGCAGTATAGAATAAACAGTACTATATCGCTGGTGTCTATTACAGAGTTCAAGAAGGAAAAAAATAATCTTCTGGCATCTCTTTGAAACTCCTGGTGGATACTTTAAACTTATTATTTAGTGCAGTGACAACTGTGGAGCCTATGACAACAGGTCTAATTATGTCTGCACTCAGAAAGCAGAGAATGATGAATGCTAGGTTCAAGGTGAATTTCTCCACAAGTACCTACATTTGAATCTTTAGCTGGTGTTAATGATTGAGAAAGTTGTGGCCTCTTTGGGAGGTGTAGACTTGCTGGAGGAAGACCTGTCACAGGAGGCAGACCTTGAAGTTTGGTGGCTCAGACCTGCATCCTCTGTTTGCTCTTGTTTTCCCTTCCTTCCTGATGGTTACTGTGACCTGAACCAACCTCTTGCTTCTGCCTCAAGCCATCTCTTCTTCTGTAGAATTCCTATCATAATGGACTATAGTCCCTCTGGAACCACAAGCCATGTAAATATTTTTCTTGCTTGTATCTAAGTATTGCCTCATAGCAGCCCAGGAAAGTAACTGCAAGTAATAGCTTTATTCTGTGTCACCCATCATGGACAGGTATTTCCCAATCTCAATTCACCCAGTTTACATAATTACAAGTATGCACAGACACATACCCAGTTAACTTTCTATCCCACTAAGTTTACAACAAATATTAACCAACCTAAGTAAGATCAAATATCAGTTATTGCACATATAACCTAATATATTGGATTCAAGAAATGGAATATATAGGTGGGGATTTTTCTTCATTTATTGTTGGCTGATTGTACATATGATACATTATGGCATATTCAATTTTAAATGCAGAAGAACCTACTAAGTCATGCAAGTGACATATTGGTAGTTCCATGATTCTGCTTTAAAACCTCACAGTCACCATAAATAACTACCATGTAGGGTACCTATATCATAATGCTGCTATCTTTGCAAAGCTTTTTCCTCACATACTATCCTTTTATGGATTTCTTTTTGCCTTTATGCTAGACAAGAAGGTGCTAGAGAAATGACCTTATCTGTTTCAATTTTACTAAACTCAAAGATGAGCATAATTTCTCAGTCTTATTTCTTTAGCCACCATATAGGAATAGTAATAATGGCAATGGCAGTAATAAGGTTTTCTTTCTGGGTGAATAGAAAGAGCCCATAACATAGAATATATTAGAACATCATCTATTGTACCAATGAGTACTATCATTTATACACATCTGTTAAACTGATCTCCCATCAGCACCTTAGTCAATGAATATACACAGAACTTATTTTTAAGTCCTTACCATACCATATTCCAGACATAATGAACTTAATAACTACTTAGTTAATTATAATATTTGGTAATGATTAAACACAGATATTCAAGTCATGTGACCTTAGTGTCCCATGAATATCTAGACAAACTGAATTTCTGATATCCATGAAAGATGTTTAGGAAAAACATGCAGAACATGGAATATTTTCAAAGAACACATTTAAAATGCATAATATTGAAGCCCTTTATGAAAATGGCAGCCTGTTTACGTTATACACAGTAGTAATACTCTAATTTACGTACAATGCATACATTTTATGTAATTAAGACTACTTAATCCTCATAGAAACATGGACCGATTTGATTCACAAGGGGCCTTTTGATACTGGGGAGGTTAAGGTCTGTGATAAGTTCAGAAGGTTATGGAGAGAATTGTTTAGCATGTAACCTTTCAGGTTGCTAGAATAACACTTTCTTTTCAGGATAATTTTCCTGATATGCTCAGCTGGGGCTGTCCATCTTCACCATATATACCACATGTTATTTACTTGTCTCATTGATGTGAGAATTACACTAGGCCAGTGTTGTGTCACACCAGTCACTGGAGCTCCTATGAGGCTATGGTTACCATTATCACGTCAGTCTTAGAAAGAAGGTTGCATTTTGCAGTCATTTAATCCACCCCCTTTTCCACAGGACTCCCACTATCCCCAAAGGAGCCCTCAACTATTAGTCATTATCAGCGTCTTATATAGATCTCAGTCTGTGCATTTACTTCTGAAAGGAGCCAAAATGCAGATGAGCTCATGCATTAATTAATTAAAAATGTTCCCTCCTGTCCACGATGTATTTTACCTATATATGCTAATTTGCAAGAGACGTAAAAGTGACACGTTTCATTATGATGGTTTCATACATGTGTATCATTACACATAGATCTATTTTGTCCCCTACATTTCCTGATCATTTTTAATTAGCATATACATTCTCATATCATGGTTTACACAGTTCCTTTTCCTGATTTATTTTGGTCTTTCTTTCTTTGGACCCCACTTGTAGTATCTTGCTCATTCAGTTTCCCTCAGAGAATTATTACCATGTTGTCATGTTCAGCTACTATGCAGATCCTCAAAAGTATTCGTGAAACACCTTTAGACATGAGAAAGATGCAGTTCACAGCGTGTGTATCCGAGGAGATCCAGAGGTGATGATGTTGGAAGTCATCATGGATTGCTATATCTCCTTATTGCTTTGCTCTGATTTCTCAAGCTATGCCTTCCAGGAAAAAATTGTAGGCCACAGTCATTTCCATCTGGCATTTGTATGACATATTTGAAGAGTCAAACTTGGGTCCTTTTGCTTGTGAGACAGAGGCTTTAACTCCTGAGCCATCACCCCATCTTTGTACAGATATTATTTTTTCGTGTGTGAAAAATAGCCTCTTTAGCTATACACTCTCACCACTTCTATTCAATATTGTACTTGAAGTCTTAGCTGAAGCCATAAGACAAAAAAGGGAGATAAAAGGGATTCAAATTGGTAAAGAAGAAGTCAAGTTATCTCTATTTGAAGATGACATGATCTTATACCTGAGTGATCCCAAAAACTCCACCAGAAAGCTCCTGGAACTAATACAGAAGTTCACTAGGGTGGCAGGATAAAAAATAAATGTACAAAAATCAGTGGCCTTCTTATATGCTCAGAATGAAAGAAGTGAAAAAGCCCTGAAAGAAACAATCCCATTTACTATTGCCCCTAAAAAATGAAATACCTTGGTATAAACCTAACTAGGGAAGTAAGAGACCTTTACAATAAAAACTTTAAAACCCTAAAGAAAGAAATTACAGAAGACACCAGAAAATGGAAAGACCTCCCATGTTCCTGGATTGGCAGAATCAATATTATAAAAATGACCATCCTACCAAAGGCAATATACAGATTCAATGCTATACCAATCAAAATCCCAAAGCAAGTCTTTAAAGAAATTGACCAAACAATCTCAACGTTCATATGGAGGCAAAAAAGACCCAGGATAGCAAAAACAATCCTGAGTAACAAAAACACTGCTGGAGATATCACCAAACTAACCTTAGTCAATATTACAAATCCATAGTTTTAAAAACAGCCTGGTACTGGCTCCAAAATAGACACACAGATCAATGGATAAGGGTTAAAGACCCACATATAAGCCCACACAACTACAGCCATTTGATCTTTGACAAAGGGGCCCAAAAAATCCAGTCGAAAAAGAACAGCATCTTCAACAAATGATGCTGGCAAAACTGGATCTCCACATGCAGAAGATTAAAACTGGACCCGTACTTGTCACCATGTACAAAAATTAATTCCAAATGGATCAAGGACCTCAATATAAGGCCAGAGACTATAAAAACCTTAATTGAAAGGGTAGGAACTCCCTTGAGCTGATTTGACTAGCCAACAGTTCCTAAACGGAAATCCAATAGCACAGTCACTACAACCAACACTCAATAGATGGGATCTTATGAAATTAAAGAGCTTCTGTTCAGATAAAGAGATTGTAACTGGACCACAAAGGCAACCCAGAGAATGGGAGAAAATCGAAAATCTTCACTAATCACATATCTGATAGAGCTCTATTATCCAGAGTACACAAAGAACTCAGAAACCTAAACACCAAGGAAACAAATGGGTCAATTAAGAAATGGGCCTTGGAACTTAAAAAAAAATTTTACCAGGGAAGAAATTGAAATGTCTAACAAATGTCTTAAAAAATGCTCCGCATTCTTAGCCATCAGGGAAATGCAAGTCAAAACCTCCCTGAGATATCATCTCACCCTGGTCAGGATGGTAAAAATCCACAATACAAACACTCCAAATGTGGGAGAAGATGTGGAGAGAGGGGAACTCTCCTACATTGCTGGTGGGAATGCAGGCTTATACAACGTGGCGAGCTGTCTGGCGATTCTTAAAAAAGTTAAAGATCGAAATTCCATATGACCCTGCTATTCCACTTTTGGGAATAATCCCCCATACAGCAAAAATTCACCTCGATAGCACAAGCATGACCATGTTCATAGCAACACTGTTTACAATAGGAAAGTCATGGAACCAACCCAAATGTCCAACAGTTGACGAGTGGATAAGGAAAATGTGGTACATTTATACAAGGAATACTACTCAGCCATCAAAAATGATGAATTAATGAAATTTGCCAGGAAATGGATGGAATTAGAAAAAATTATATTGAGTGAAGTATCCCAGATGCAGAAATTAAGTGCCATATGTACTTTTTAATAAGTGGATCCTAGTAACAAATCCACTTAGTGACACACTGTAATACCTACAGTATTGAAATACCTACTGTAATACCTACAGTAATTGCAAAGATTATAAGCAAGGAGGGAATGGGAAGGAGGGCCCCACCAGAAACAAGGAGAGAGGGGATCATGCTATAGCAGAGAAAATAAGCCACCATCAAAGACTGCAAGTAAGTAATGAGACATCTGGTTAAGCTCACAGACTTTCTTTCCTGGTCACTTGCATCAGATGGGGTATGATCTCACTAGACAGGAGAGCATAAAGTCTGGCAAATAAAAGGTAACCATCCTGCAAATGGGAGACTGACTCCCCCTCATCACAGTCTCCTACTCTTATTCAATCTACCTTTGAATCTACTCTTATAATAAGACTCTTTTTTAACAGCCTTTTATCTCTTCCCAGGGGGTGACATCTAATTCCCATCAGGATGGAGCCAAGGGAAGTGCAGGAGCAGCAAAACTGAAAAAAAAAATCAACAAACCATAATTCAGAAAATCAGAAACTTTACATCAACCACCTGAACCAGGCCAGCCTAATCTCCCCCTATCCTAAAGCTCAGGGAAATTTGCAGGAGAGGGGGTGGTAAGAATGTAAGAGCCTAAAGAAGGGGAGGAGCAACAATATGCAAGATACTCCATACAAGTTAGGGACAAAGTAATCAAAATAGGACTTTGCATTACCTACGCAATGACCAACATTTTATTGAACTCCCCAAGTCTAGTATAGATCACAGGCACTAGGATCCTTAGCAGCAAGGGATTAACAGCCACAATAGTGTTCCTATACTAAAGGGGAACACAAAAAAGAGCTCTAGGAAATGCTACTGAGTCCTTATACCTCATCAGAGAAGAGGATCCAGAGGAAAGTTTGACAAACACACTAAAGTATGATCCAGGAATGGGGGGGGTTGGGCAATGGGAGAAGGGGAGGGAGGGGGAAAAGAAAGGGGAAAGGGAGGGATGGAGTGGGGGGGGGTCCAGTGAGGGGAGGAGGGAGGAAGGGGAATGGGCTACTTATCAACTTTGTATGATTGGAAAAAATAAAAAATAAAAAACAATAGCAACAAAAAATAGCCTCTTTACTTGTAGAGGAAAGAGATATAGTAAAAACAAAGTGACAGGCACACTATGCAACTTAACTAGTTTAACAGGTTGACTTTCTGTTCCACTCAGACGTGTAAATCCAGGACGGAACAGAAAACTTGGAGCAGAGATAGCAGACCCCAAGTGTCCTCAACATCCTCCGGGCTTCTGAGGACTGCATGACCACCCCTTCTGGTATTTAACCTGCTTCTAGCCCTATCTTCTTAAGGCACCAGATCAGACCAGACTCGCCTTTATCCCTGAAGGTCCCTTGTCATCAAGCTGAAGTCTTTATTTCTCTTTGTCCAGCGACAGCAGAGATTTAGGAAGACGGAGAATATTTCCCCACTGAGCTTCAAATAACTCACTTGCAAAGCGTTTTCACTGTCCTCACAGGGGCCATGAGGTTGTGAAGTCTCATTATTCCTGACCCTGGTGTTTCTCAGCTTCTGTGACCCATGAGATAAAAAAAAAATCGAGTGGCTGATATTCTTTCATTGAAACAGCATTTACTGAGCACTTGACAGGTGCCAGAGGTGGTGTAGGGGCACTGATGCACATGAAAGCTTCAGTCACTCAGTAAATAATTAGATGTATGCAATACATTTTGCTCCAGTTCCATTTACCACATTCCATTCTTTTGGAGAAGGGGCTAATATAATGAGAACATATTTAATTTTTTTGTCTTATTAAACCCCTTTACCTCCCCATGACTCACCTCTGGGACTAATAGGATAGAAGCTATAGCAGTTTTATGATATGGTTCCCATCTGGATATATAAGAATATCTTGAGCTAAAGTTTGCATGAATTAACTGTGTTTCTAGATTAAGGAGATGTCTATAATTTATTTGTTCTTACTTTTTTATAAGTAAGAAATATTCTCTTGAGGTAGGAGTGGACCTTATATTTTATGATTAGTGCAAATTCTTTGCATCTGATTTTACAAATCATGACATCTGGAAGGGAGTTTATTTTTTGCTGGGTGTTCAATGACTTATGTTACACCTATTCTTAATGTAAACATGCCCATACAAGACATTACACATTCATAGCCTTCTTTCCCCTTTTACATAGTACTGAGCCAGCAGTGAGCACAGTACGATAACTCAGCGAAATTCACTGAATCAGAATGAAGGACCCAGAGATTGCATTGTGGAAGACTCAGAAGGGTTGAGGAATGACCTCGTGATGATTTAAGATATTGAGATTTAAGGCTTCGGGTGTAAGGCACGGGGTGATAACCACTGAAGACACCTGGGGTTTGGCCAAGATGTAGAATCTGGAAGCAAAAAAAAAATATTATCTGGGAGGCAAAAAGCAGGGCTTACTTCTGGGAAAAAGAATTTGAAGAACATACCATGGTGAGAAGACCATTACAGAATAGTGGTAGCCATCGCTGCGACCTGGAAGGGAAACCAGACCCTCACAGCACCCTGAATGCTGAGTGAAACAAAGAATATTGAGTTTTGGGGATCAGTCCTCACAGGAAATAAAGAGCTTTGTGGCCTCAGACTCCTGATTGCTTATACACATATATAGATGATGTCTTAGGTATATACTCTGCAGACTGTGAATACACATTATTAGTGGAAAAACATCACCTACTTTTATGCAGGGATAAGGCAGGGTAGAAAGAGTGGAGTACATATATATACTGGGCAGGCGAGAGCTGAAACATAGAGACGGGCTGGAGATGTAATTAGGAGGCTCACAATGGCTGTGGAACTTAATCTAGAGACAGGAAAAAAGTAATAAACATTTCAATAGCTGAGCAGGAAAGTCTCAAACAATATGAAGGCAACAAGCTTAGGATATTTTGGTAGGAATTTTACCTCTATACATACATCCTGACAAAAATAGCTGAGAGCAGTTTGATAAATTAACAAAACACAAAGATGCCTAGCATGTCCTTCTACTCTACACATAACGGTTTCTGGTCATCTTGCGACTTCTCTCTGGGCTCTCATTTTCTGTTTTATCAGATTCTCTTTTCTGTTATATTTAGAAACTTTCAAAGGATTTGTTCAAAACATATCAACAAGTTCAATTTTTAAAAGAGTCTGTTTAGGGTTAGCAGAAACATACACATGGGGGAAGCTCAGCAAGGCTAACTGTAGAAACCAAATCAGTCCTCTCTCCCCAGTCAACAAGATTATCCCACAGATGTCAGGTATAGAGAGAGCTCAAGTTCTTTTCCCAGCACCAAAATCACAAATAACAACCAAATACCCTTCTCTTGAATGGTTGCATGGTTTGACCTTGAACCATGCACAGACCCAGTCATAAAAGACACTAGAAACTCAGCTGTGTCTACCAACTCCTCACTCAACACATGCCAAGAGTCACTAGGAACTCTCATGTGTAAAGTAGAAGAGCTTAATGAAAGCAGAAATTCCATTTGTAGAAAAGAGAAAGTTTTCTAGAATAGTCCAACGTTTATTCCACTCGTGAATGAATCAATAGATTATTTTCACATTTCCTGGAAGCTTGGTCTATACTCCTAAGTTGTACATTTAATTATATTTCAGTGTTCTGCTGGTCAAATACAAGTTGTCTGGAAGTTCTGATGTATATTGAGAGAGGGAATGCCATTTTCTTCAATGGTGTAGCTACTGATAAGTTGTCTATGCTCCAGTAATAGCCTTCTACTAATGCTCATTAAAGCGACACTCAAAAAGAAGAGATGAAAGTAAGAGTAAACTTGTAGGGGAAAGTAAGGGTTTCAGGGGGAGAGAAAAGAGTGTGAGAGAGAAAGTAAAATGAGGGAGATAAATGTGACTCAAATAAAAATTCATTAGATATGTGTAGGAAACTGTTACAGAATGAATACATGAAACAAAATGGACTTACATTTGTCTATAGCAATGTGCATATCCTACATTACACAGTACTTGCATAGAATACACACTCAATCAGTTCCATGTTTCCTCTGTAAGATGCTCTGTGCTATATTTCACGCCAGCAACAATCTGAATTCAGGAGGATGAATATGAAGATTATGAAAAAAATTAAAATGTACAATTTACTGAAAGCATGGAACCATTAATTGCCAGTGCTGGCTTTCATTAAACTAGCAGCATATGCTGTTATTATAAGGATGTTTGTCATGTGCTCCTGAGAGGTCTATTAACAATAAAATCCTATTATTCCAGATGTTTCACATCCATGTAATACACCCACAATAATTAATTTCATATGGGCTAAATTCATAAATCTAGAAAACTAGAAAGACATGTTATTCACTGCAGAAGACACCTTATATTCTATTTATAATCAGAATGAAATGTTAAAAAATGCCATTAATTACAGGGAAACCCACTATCATTTCTCTTTATCTATGGAATGGACTTTGAATTTAAAAATAATCTGTTACTACTATAAAGAGAGCACGTGAGCAAACAAACAGAAGGGAAAGTTGTTGCCTGATGCATCTGCTTAGGCCAGGAGCTGTGCTGGATGCTTTGCACGGATCAGGACTTATTTTCACAAAATTTCTCCTGGTTCTTCTCCTCATCTCACACTCTGTGAATAATAAAAGTTAAAGGGTTGAAAACTAGAGAGATTGCTCAATGGTTAAAAGCATATGCTATACAAATATGAAGACCCGAGGCCTGGTCCTGGCAACCACATAAACACGGAGACTACGGCTATGTGGAACTCCAACATTATGAGTATATTGGAGGCTGGTAACAGAATTGTCCCTGGGAATTAGGTGACTTCCAGTTTTTCTCCAAGTTCAGAGGAAGACTTTGCCTCAAAGTAGAAGCCAAAGGGAAATAGAGCTCAACCCCCAATGTCTTCTAACATCTGTGCGTATACCCTGTCCCCACAAAAACACATGCACGGCACATACATACAACACACACACACACACGCACAAAATAATGCAAATAAAACTTAAAGGCCTCAGAGAAATCAAATAATTGCTTCATAAATCATAATTCCTAAATAGTTTAACCATAATTTAAATTTTCAATCCTTAATATCAAACCCAGTCTTCACGAAGAACCCACTCACCATTTGCTAAGTCCTCCACCTCTCAGGTGACAAAGATTCACCTTTGTTTCTATCATTAGTGCTTGTTCTGCACCTTGATTTTACAGTCAGTGCTCATAAAATCATATGGCAATGGAATACACAAACATGGACAATTAGAGAGGTAAGCTTTCTAGTGTATAGTATTGGACATTAGATGCGGGTAAAGATAACAGTCTATTAGCTATCCATTGCCTCCAAGTATGAGACTGGATCTTGCTGGAACTACAATGCCATCATGCAAACAATACCTGTGTTAATAAAGGACATTTATTGAGTGGCAGCAATGTATCAGTCCATACTGATTGATTGATACATTGATACCATACTAGGCACATTGAATTATAACCACAACAAATCCTCATAACAAATCCATGGGATCTCTTTATAATTTCTGGACACAGATAATTTAAGAAAGTTCATATATCTGGTAAGATATAGTCAGGAATCAAATTAAAAAAAATCAAGTCTGCCTGTAGAGCCTATAGCTACCACTCCAGTACAAGTCTCCTTGTGAGATCAGGCTAGCCTAATGGGACACTAAATCCTAAATTTTCTTTTCTACTTGGAGTTTGTCATGCAATGCTCTCAAAGCATGGGAAAGTTAGCTAGTCAGCAAAGTTGGTTTTGTTAAGCGGCAGAAATGAATAAAAATCAGAATGGACAATACCATCCAAGAACCTGGGAAAGTTGTCACACAGAAGATCTGTGGGGGCGCCATCTTTCATCTGCTCCTGGAATGCACCGATGGCCTGTGTGCTGTGGTGGCTCCCGACTGTGTGGTATTCAAGAGTGATGGATTCAAGTTCATGATCAGCCACAGTGGCCACTGGCTGATATAATGGGACATGACTTCAATATCTCACACAGAAAATGTGCTTGGGTGTAATGCTGGCTACATGAGAGAAAATGAGAGAAATTTAACACGGTCATATATGTGACTGATTAATACAAAGCCTGGAATATTTTTAAAGGATTACATAAATATCTGTTATCATTAGTGTGTTTGATAAATATGAGAAATCATGGTTGTCAACTGCAGTAGACATTCAATAAAGCTTGAAGGTGCTTGTGATGGAAAAAGGAGGTACTCTGCCACAGGAATTGATGGAGAAATGTCTCTTTTATTTCTAAGTGGTAGCAGCAGAAGTGGACACTTATTTTTTTCTCTTTTATTTGCTTAATTAAACATCTATTTATTTATTGAAGTTTCAGAGATTCATTTCCTTCCTAATGCTAAAATATTCCTCTCTGGACCTATGTCCACTCCCAATTTCTGTTCTCTATGTAGTTTGTACTTCACATTCTTTATTGCCATGATTAAAGATGGTCACACAGAAGAACATCTCCCTCTTAACTTCATCTAAAATATAAAATGTAAGTTCCCTTTGCCATCATAGTACTTCACATCTGTGAGGGCCATAAGTCCTCCTTGACTCCCTCGCCCCTCATGGACTGAATGTCTGTGAGTTCCTTTCATCTCCTTTGCACCCCATGGATTCCAGGCCTGGAGTCGATGAGTCCTCCAGGGTTCTCTTGTGCCTTATGGATTCATGTCTGTGAGTTCCATTCTTTCACTCCTCTAATAAAATCTGCCTCAGTCCTCTAAAAAATTTTTAAAAATATATAAAATGTAAAAAAGGGAGTTAAAGAAAACCAAAAGTAAGAAACTAACGATTCCATTTACCTCTGAAACATTTTCCAAAAGAGAGCTCTCATTAAATATCATTATTATGAGTGATTTTTAGCTTTATTCAAGCTACTAAGTTCTTTTATTTTCATTCGCTTTGTCTGTGCACATGTTTGAACATGTGTAGTTGAATGCTCGTGGGAGCATGCACATATATGAGTGAACACTTGAATGTACCCAAGGCTTAGTTTGGGGATCTTCCTTAATCGCTTTTCCTTCTTATTCTTAAGCAGGGTTTCTGAATCAAAAGATTGTGGCTGTGGTTAATTTTGCTTGCCTTCTAGCTCTGGGAAAATTCTATCTATACCTGCAGCGGCTGCAGATACAGGGTGTATTCTATGCCCATCAGGGTCTACTCCATGCCCAGCTGGCATTTGCATGGATTCTAGAGTGCTCAACTTTAGTCTTCTGGCTTGTGTGACAAGCAGTTCCAATTGCGGAGCCATCTCCCCCAGCCAGACACTAAGTCTTTACATATGTATTACCTGATATGATTCTCACTATCAGGCAGTTAGTCTAGTAGGTAGCATGGTAGCATCTTTTTATCACAAGGAAACAGACTGGAGGTTATTTTTTCATGAATCACAAAGGGGCAATAGAACTTCCCCAGTTATCTATTTGATAGTGTGGTAGTTCTGTTCGCTTCTATTAATAAATCTTCTGTCATCATGAGCAGATGTAAACTTGCAATTGTATGACTAAACTCCTTAATTCCAAATTGTCTTGGGCATGTATTTATCATAGCCACGAGTATATGACAAAGACTTCCTGCAGGGCTGAAGTTCACACTGTCTCTTTCACGTTGTTTCCTAACTTTTATTCCACCATTCTTATGCAGATTTTCTGACCATAATACCCTAGAAATCACAACGTAAATAATTTTAGCATGACAAATCTTCAAGATATAATTGAATTTTGCTGTTTGCTTTCAATAATTGAAATAGCGAATTGAAGAGGTAAAGCTTTTCTTAAATATCTCCAGTTAGTGTACAATTCGTTGAAGCCAATGGAAGTGCAGGATTTGACTTTAATATTTTGTATTCATTACACAATAGTATGGATAATACATTCTCCTGGAAACCCTTTCCCATCAGGGCTGCTCTGTTTATCTATATACAGCTGCCCTCTATATCTCCCTGCATCTCATCCACAAGTCTAGGGAATGCTCTCACCCACTATGTGCTAATTTTTCCCACATCAAGCCTACAATTAGATGATCTCTTCCAGGCTTGCTAGAGGCTGTCCTTAACTAAATAATTCCTCATAGGTCTGCCTTGGGGCCCATATCACCAGAGTCAAAGTGACAGCTGTAACTAACTGCCACACAGAATCTAGGTCACGATTCACCTCATGGGTTTGCTGAGAGACCTTCAAACACCTTAGAACCTGTCTTTTCTTTTAACAAATTACAAACTGGTGAAATCCAAGCATTTTTTGGATACTAGCAAAATAAAGAGAAATAACACATTCCTAAATACTTTCTATGAAAATATTGATATTTATTATTTTTATGCATATTGTGAATATATAAATTAGGAAAACCATAAGCACTTTGAGACCATGTTAAATAATCTGACCAATGTACATTTATTGTTGGCATTTTTATTTCACTAACAAACAATTTATTGTCAACATTAATTCTAATCATGCTTCATACTGTTTTGCTCGAACATAGGATTACTAGTGATTAACACTAATGGTTTTTAAAATTATTTGTATGTAGCATAATAATAACTCATACTCACAGAATTGGTCACCGCACCACATCAAGAGTCCTTGCTTATATAATACCTTGTCATGGACAATGTCAAGCTGGAAACCGCAAACCTCTCACATATATTTCTATTACAAAAAAAATTCTCTTCACCTCTTTTTGTTTCTCTTGGAACTACTTCAAGCTTCCATTATCTTCAAAAATACCTTTGGACATGTGAAACTTTAATATTCACTACTTGATTTTTAAGATCTCATATAATTACATGTTTTATTTATGCCCATATCAAAGGAGATATTTTATATGATTGACTCTCATATTATTTTTCAGGGAACCACTGGAGTTTAAGAACAACCAGAATAAAGAGTAATTGTGATTTTGTAAGCCTGGAACTTTGATTTCAAAATGGAATTTGATGATGTCCAATGACAAGAGTTTACACTACAAGGTAATTTATTTATATGAAAAGTTTGTGAAAAAGATGTCAAATATCTATCTTATGCACAGAACAGACATCACTTATCAATCATGGATTTCCATGAGTCTCAATTTTTAACAGAGAGTTTGATCATAGCTAGCTTATAAGATGAAGTTTATTTGCACAGCTTTGCAAAATTGCATGATATTCTAAACTACATAGAAAGAAAAAGAATTCTAAGATATTGATGCATTTATTTTGTAATAATGGACATACACACTGATTATAAGAGAATCAGACAAAAATGTCTGAAATAAAAATAGATCAGTATTTCACCAAAGAGCTTAGTTTCATATAAAGATCTGGTGATTTGTTTATATGTATACCTAGAACTCTGTCTCTCCCTGTCATGTCTACACTAGTGAAGAGCTGAAATATATATGATGAAAAAAAGTCTGAATGGACTCTAGGGATGGTCCTATAGAAGATTGGGTCTATCTATTCATTAGTATTAATTAGTCCATTTCATAAGTCTTTTTCTAACCTCAGTGTGATATGCTGAAAAAATAGAACTTAATGATCACTTGAAGTCAACTCTATTTATTTTTGATACAGATGTTTTTGGACCTGAGATTCTCATCAAAGAGCTATAGCCAATTATGTATCCATCCCTGTATCAGAAGATGCTATAAGAAAGGAAATATATATCTTAAATGTAGCTGAGAAAATTATTCAACAATATCTTTAATCAACTTATAAATAGAGAAAACATACTTTACATAATTCAGCCTGAAAAGTTCCCCCAGTAATCCATTCACCTAGAAATCTTAGGATCTGAAGCCATACCATATAGAATAGGTCATGTAGTCAAAGCTTCAGTGGGAGAGAACAATTTAAAATTTAGACACAGTTTTGATTAAGTCATATTTAACCCATATTCTAGAAAAATATTTAGTTTCTAAGTAGTTCTCATGTGTCTGAATGGACTTTCCAATGCCCAGTTATTTCCCAAGAATGGCACTAATACATCACTAAATTTCTTTTTTTGGTATTGCTAATTACTCACCTCTTCTGAGGTTCTATTCATTCAATTAATCATACTAATAGAATAATTATTAAGTATTTTTATATAGTGATAAATAAAAATAACTGTTGCACTGATTTCCTAATAGGAACAAAGACAGTTTGCAAACTATATTTAAAGGAATTTTCGTGGAAGCACAGAAAAGGACACAGCAAATGCTAGGTCAAAGAGTTAGAAACAACTTCACAGGAGACCATTCTTGGTTCTGTCTTGAAAAGAAGAGACAGTTTGGTGATACTGTAAAGAATAAAAGACAAAACAGCACGTATATGTAACTGGAAAGTAAAAATGGGGGGAACAAGATGGTGGAAAGACTGTGATAAAATATTCCTCCTGGGAGATGAGTTAATATCAGCTTTTGAAGTTCTTTAAGGGCCAGTTTGGTATAAAAATCGATGGGCTGATGACTCTAAGCTAGAAGTACATGAGAATTACTTATTCAAATATATACAGGTATATGTGTATATATATATATATATATATATATATATATATATATATATATCTGATCTTGCCACAGATAATGAATCATCATTAAGAGGTGCACTTCATCAGTTACATATATAAATACACTATATGTAGATTAATTATAAATGTATCACTTGTATTTTTAGGAGAGTCACAGTGAGTTGTGTTTTGGAATCACCCAAGTTTTATCCACCACTAATTTCTGTCAAGATTCCATGCCCTTTCTCATTGTTTCTTTTGAGCTTTAAAAATTCCCAAGAAGAAAAATTATGCTCAATTCAGGAAACAATTATATTGATTAAACAGATTTATTTATGTTTACAAGCAGCACTGACTAGAATGAGCTAGGGAGAATATACATCTGTGTATCCATCCCCACCACTATACATATTTAGAATGCATTTGAGAAATAACACAAGGAGATAAAAAGCACAATTTTAAGACTTCATAGTTTTACCAAATTTCTCTTTATGTTGTTTTGCATAGAAACAGCCAATGCAAACAGAAAAATATAGCCTTGTTAAAACTGAGGAAATGTGTTTGATTATCTGAAATAACACTCTGAAGTTGCAAATTCAATCCTGTCCCCCATCATGTGGGATTGAGCAAAGTCATTTTCTGTGAGATTCTTTCGCCATGAGCATTTCCTGCTGGGTCAAAACAAAATACATGAAGCCATGGCTATGTCGAAACCGTAATCATAATCTATAATATTCCCCTCATCCAAAATGAGCAGAGGAAGGAATCAGCAAATTAGGGGGTCAAAGAGAGGAGTGAGATGTTATCTGTGAACACAGAGGAAGTGACCAAGAACCCACGGAAACTTATTCATCTTCCAGGTCAGGAAGACTGTCTCTTTCCTCCATGATTCTGAGCATGCCAAGATCACCAGCATCCAAGAAGCTTCAGATGAGATACAATTTTTTAAAGCATCTGCTTTTGTGCTCAGGATCTCAGTGTAAAAAAGCAGTAGCAGATATCTTTAGGAAAACTTTTTTTTTAATCTGTTGAAAGTCTATTAAATTTCCTGCATATAAATGTTGAATACCTCCAAAATGTCAATCAATCTTGTTTTCCAGCTAACATAGAAGAAAAATGATAATGAACTTGCATTTAGCCAGTGCCTTGCTCAGAGTAAGAGTGTAATTAGACTTGGAAAAGACTTATTAGGATATCCAATTTGATCTCTACCAGAGAAGTCTGTCTCTCTTGAGAGTTCCGTATTACCATGTCCTGGGTAGTGTCAAACTCTCCAGGGATGAAATATTTACCGTATTTTCTTAGTATTTAATTTCTGGCTTAAGGGAAAAGAACACCGCCAGGAAACAAAGTAAGAATTTGATTCTTAGTTTTCTCATTTATTTGTTTGTGACTTTGAACCAGATTCGTAGGCTCTGTAAGCCTCAATTTAGGAAGCAGTGTCAAATTTTTATTTCATAAATCTGTGGTGAGAATTAAAAAAGAAAACACATGCAAACCAACAGACAGAGAGTATGCATTAGTTTGATGTGATTTCTCTCCTGGCCAATCTTTTTTAGCAACTACCCGCTCCTCTGTTCTTCACACATGCAATTCCTCTCTTCGACCTGTGTCCTGAAGAGCCTGTTTTAATTAGAGAGAAGGGGTTATGCTTTTCTTCTATCTAGGTATGTTACTTTTCCAGGATTTTTATAATGAAATATCACAGACCGAACTGCTTAAAACACCAGAAATTCATTCTCTCCTAATTCTGGAGGTTGGCAGTCTGAAATCAAGGAGGCTATTCTGAAGGCTCAAGAGGTGAATTTCCCTCCCTTCAGTTTCCTAGTTTCTTATCACTCCCAGCAGTCTTTGCTTTCCTTGTCTAGTTGTAGTCCCCCCCAAGCCCAACATCACAAGACCTTGTTCTTCATGTGTTTTTGTTGTGGCCGGATTTTGGGGTCCCAAAGATCAACAAGGAGCCAACACCGATGCAAAACACACAAAGGCTTTTATTGCAAGCTCGAGAATGAACTCAACGATGTCGACGCAGTGGTTCCAGATTGAGAGCCCTGGTCCTTTATTCCGTAAGGTTTTATAGCAGTTTTAGCTAGAGGAGGGAGTTTCTAAATTAGCAGTTACACTATAGGCTGAGAGTTAGCAAAAGCAGTCTTGGCGCACAGGGAAAGGTCCCCCCTGCCCATGCGTAGTTTGAGTAGTAACCTGCATTACCTATAACATCTGGAATTTCCTGTTCTTCTACAGACAGTTGGTTGCTGGCCTCTGATTGGCTCGTGCCCAGGCTGGCGCTGCCCTGGAGCAGCCTGTGGACTTTTATGGTTAAAAAAGAGCACAGGGTGGGCAATTCCAATTGAGCAGAAACGTTGCTTTTGGCTGGTACTCAGTTAAGCACATGAGGCTGCATTCTGGACTCCCAGTCTGTCTATACTTACAGTTAATGGCCATTGTCTGACTAGGCCATATGAAAAAGCTATCCACGTGCAGGGAAACACACAAAAATTGGGTTCTTGGTCTCCTCACTTTTGTATGTCCTCCCTTCTTTTTTCTCTGTCTGTGGATGTGTATGTTCATGGTTGTGTGTTGGGGATCCTATACATGTGTGAATGTGCACATATCAATCCACAGAATAGAAGCCAAGAATATCTTTGGTTTCATTACATAGTTTCTGCTGGTTGTTCTTCCCGTTTCTATAGAGACAGGATCTCTCCCTGGTCTGGTACTTCTTGTAAAAGCAGTAGTCAACATATTTAGGCATCATCCAAAGGTGGAATGACCTTGCTTGAGTCAGTTACATTTGCAAAGATCCGGTTTCAGCAAAGGACTCACCATGAGGATCTGGATGGATATGAATTTTGCAGGGACACCATTCATTTCACGTAGCTGCAAAATAGTGTTTCCTAGCAGAACATCTTCCTCAAGCTTAGGAGGAGAAGTGCTGATAGTTCATCACGCTCTTCAACTTATCTATATCAATTTTTCCCTTTTTACTCAACTTTTAACATTTGGCAAGTGTCATGGTTTGAATATAAATTTTCCCCCACGGACTCATGTTTTTGAATTCTTAGCTGACGTTTTAGAAGGTCGTGGCACCTTTGTGAAGTGGGGCTTTAATGGAGGAAGGCATGTCATGGGGCAGGCCTTGAAATTTGCTAACCCCACCAGGCTTCCACTAGTAGTCTGTTGTAGTAGTACTCAGCAGCTTGTTCTTTTAGCTTCCATGATAGATGTGACTTAAGCTGCCTCTAGCATCTGCCAGCCAGTCATACTTTTTCCACCATAATGGATTATATTTCACATCTGAAACTTTAAGCCAAATAAATCTCCCTTTTCTCCCTTCATGCTGTTGGAATATGAGTATCATCTCACAGCAGCAGGAAAAGTAACTGAGAGAGCAAGCATTTACCTGATTTGTCATCAATCAAAGAAAATCGTCACAACTCTGATTATGTTTATATAAAAATCCTGTTTGGCAGGGGAAGGAAGAATGGCAGTGTGAAGGATTTGCATGCAAAGACAGAGGAGAGGTTTGGAGGACACACATGGGCACTTTGAATATGCTGATTTCCTCGGTGCCATTTAAAAACTTGAGACTAGAAGAGGTTTCTGTGAGTTTCTGCTCTACCAAGTGGTTCTGCTGAGTTAACCCATCTTCTGTCTCCAAATGACCCACCCCTTCTCCCTTCTCATATGCAGAATGTAGGGATAACCCAGTTTATCCTCTGTCATTCAGGGTTGTCGGGATACAATGTGTCCTGAGAGATGAGGAAGTAATTTTGAAGATTAAGCTGTCTATGGTTTAAAAGTTATTGCTGTTTTTCTAGATAAAAAATAACTGTAAAAAGTCCAAGGCTTTCTCACACTTCTTTATCTCCTGAAACTTGTCTATTAAAGCCTTAACTAAGCTGTGCCAGTTGGGGAACTTGGAGTCCTACTTTTCCAAATTTTTCAATTTAAATAACTGCTGATACATATGAATAGAGATATTCTTCCTAAAACATTATTTTTTCATTTCTGAGCATTCCCTTATTCTGTTTATAATATGCCAACTGTGCTTTTTATTTATTTTTTAACCCAGATAGCCAAAACATGATATATTAAGAGCAAAAAAAATTATCCTAAACAAATTGTTTTGTGCTGAGTTTCTTACAAAAGAAATCTGAGAAATCACTGTTGTGTAGACAGCTTTTATGTTGTAATATCTTAAACTGGCCCAGTTCCCATTTCCAGATCTCAACTAAAAGTTGCATTAGCATTCCAATTCATTCATTTTGGGCATCTACAAGGTCTTCAGCCAGTACAAGCAGGATGAAGAAAGGTACTTCAAAAGCTAGCAAAAGACCAGTCTGCTGATGTTCTCGTTGTTTTGTAGTTTAGAATACTGTGTGAGTTTAATATTTTCTATATTTCATTCAAGTGGATGAATATATTCATGAGTGTTTTTTTTTTATTTTCCAATGAGTCGGCCAAGGTGACATGGTAATTTGCTTTATACAACATGAAGAATCAGCCTCACTTTGACTGTCATTGTTTGATTTGACAACAATTGGAGGGAACTATGGACCTAGCCTCTTTTAGTTTTCATTTTCCTTGAGCAAACTAAACAATTCCTTTCTGATAATACAAGCTCTATCTCATGCCCTGCCTCCTATGCAATCACTCATTACATTATATAGAATCTTTTCTCTGTGCCTAAGAGTTCACTCTTTGGAAATTGTATATAGACATAGACATTTTTTAATCAGAAATACATATTGATACTTTTCTTTAGGTATCTTTTGTTTCAAGTTTTATAATTTACAGGTAGGGAGTTAGGGTGCATAATTATTGGTTCTACTGTGTACTGACATAATTGTGCCTCTCTTTAACCTGATTTTCACATGGTAAATGGGGAATAACACTAAATCCCTCTGAATCTCAGAAGCAATAACAGGAGATATCACTTGGATTATTTCAGAGACAGATGCCAATGAAAACACTTTTTAAACTTGATAGCTGCTTGACACAGAGAAATTAATTCATTTCTCTGAGTTTGTTTCATACACACACACATACACATACACACACATACACGTACATGTATATAGAGAAACCAACTTGCCATACTTTCGCTCTTGACCCTGAACTCCGCATCCTTCTGCCCCTACTTGCTGAAGCTGAGATGCTGTCTTCATGCTACCATGCCTGATTTTATGTAATACTAGGGATCGGATTCAGGGTTTTGCACAGGCTAGACAACCACTCTGTCAACAGAATCAATCCCTCAGCTCACTTTCCTCCTATTTAAAATGAAAATAACAATGACGCCTTCCCAGTTGGGAAGTTATGCCAAGAGGACAAAGAGAACCCCTGTCTGTTTTAGGATGTGAAAGTATTTAGACACTAGGTAACAAGGAGGGTTTAGAAAGCATGAACTGCACTTTTCTCAATAAAATCCACTTGGATTTAGAGGAGTGGCTGTGGGGCTGGCTGGAGCTATGTTTTCTACCTTGGAATTATCTGCCACTGATAAAATTTGAATTCCCAGTTGTCGCTGCTAAGATGCTGTCTAAACAAAACTGCCTTAGAAAAGCAGCACTTTCAAGCAAATTTCCCTTAAAGAAAACAACAGAGATTTCATTTCGAGGAACTTCTCCATTCAAGAGGACATTCTTTTATCTTTATAACCACTTTTAGGTTATAAAGATAGCAAACTGGAATCAGGAAGCAAAAATAAAAGATGAATGCACAAAAAGACAATAGAGAAAACTCCAGTCATAAGTTCAATATGAAGTTGCTAAATGAAGGGTAGATGGCAGGTAATAATAACTCAGCTAATATACCCTCAGCTGACTCCTGCAGTTCACAGTCATTATCCTGTAAGTACAGATTAAAAACATTTTGCTCAAACTCATTTCCTGTAGACTCCCTCAAATTATCTATGGAGACACTGTCTATGGAGGACAGCTCTTTGTATCACAGCTGGGAATATGCAGGTACTGGGGATTTTATGTCCTCAGTGCATGTATTTGATGCGCTGGTGATCCCAGACCATGCAATTCCTGACCCACACAGAGGACTAAAAAATAACCGACTACAAAATTGCTGAAGCCATTTCAGTTTAGATTAACTAAAAGCTGGTAATAAGAAAAATGGCTAAAAAATTATGTAATTAGTACAGTTCTCCAAAGGAGAGCAGTAATTATAGTAATCATAAATCATTTTTCTCTCATAACTGTAAATAGAGAACAAAAAAAAAAAAAACCCAGGACAGACTATGGTTACCAGTTTCTTTCTGACAAGAAATTTTTTTTTGACATGGGTGATTGTCATACTTGATTGGCAGTTGGGGGAGAGTGGGGAAAGAAAAGCCATTTTGTTTTAATTTTTCTGGAAAAAATCATTTTTCAATAATTGTCTCTAATGTTCTTTGAGAAGCATGAACTTTTCACACTTCCCAGAGTTCTCAGGCTGCCTGGGAACACAGAGGAAGGAGGCACAGCTGCAGCTGTGAACTTGTGTGTGACCTTCATTCTAACCCTAGCAGTCAGATTTGTAGGGATAGACTTTCCCTAATTCAGGCCTCTGATATTCCTATTTCTGCAACGGAGATAAGACAAAAAATAAAAGTTGAAGAGACTGGAAAAACGAATCAGGAATTAAGACATTTACCTTACAAGCAAAATGAACTGAGTTTTACATCCCATGTAAACATGCCAGTCTGTAATTCCCACTCTGGAAAGAGGACCTGAGAAAGCCCAGACGCAACGCAATAAGGAAGGGTAGCAGGTATAGCAATCCAGGATTCCTAAAGTCAGTCTTGGGCCTCCAAAAGCACATATAGTGCCCTCTTGTGTACATGGTCAAAGAGATATGTATACATGTACACACACACATACACACAGACATGCACACATACCAACATCACACACATGAACATGTACATTCCTGCGTGCACACACATACACACACATACATACATAACACACACATAGCTTGCTGTACTTCATGCTGACCTACATCTCTCGTCCCTTGCAGACAAAAGACAAGCAGAGCCTACCTTAGTCTGTCAATATTCTTCTCTATACACAGTTACTCCACAAAAAGGATGTTCAAATCTGGGGAGAAATTGCTTCCTCCAGGCATATACAACATTTAAATTTTTGACCTTTAGTAAATTTTTGACCTATACTGAAATATATATATATATTTTTTTGCCAGTATAACTGTGATATATTTTTTGCTGACACATGTAGGCATGGTTTATGATAACAAAGAAAATACGACCCTTCTCCCCCACCTCCGCTTCTTGCCCCCTCCACACCAAAAGAGCCAGACTCCAGATACAACATGACGGCCAGCAGGCACACAAGGCACTCTCTGAAGAGAGACCCACACCCAGGACTCCAGCTCCTCACCTCAGCTCACACAGGTCCTATGACATGCCAAGCTACGGCCTCCCCCCCCCCCCTGCATACATGTTGCGTTTCCCCTTCCAAGTGGAAATGACTCAACCTCTTGGGCCACGTCTAATCATCATTCCAGCTTTCCTGTTTTACAGAGGTGCACAGCCAGGAACCCAGAGCCTGCAGGAACGCAGAAACATGAAACACACACCATGACAATGGGGGACTGCGTGTATGCCGCACAAGTCCCTGTCTCAGGGTTTGCTGCAACAGCAGAGTCTGTGGGCTGATGCTCCTCACCTGAGCAGCCAGTATGGTATCAAGGGAAAGAATAGAAGGAGAATCTGCTCAAGAGCGTCAGCAAGTTTCTTTGCTTATTTTCTGAAACAGAATCCTTTAAAATGACACCAAATCACCATAGTAGATAAATTTTAATTTTAATCAAAATTTTCTCATTTTCTTGTTTCATTCCACTTCCTTGGTTTCCCTGAATAAATATCTGGAGGGAAGGAATTTGTGACAAAAACTACCTCACTTAAGCATTAGCATCCTTTCTATGCCAGTAAATGTCCATGGATACAATGGTTTAATGTATCTTAATGGTGCTGTGATTTCGGAGTTCTGCAGGCCAGGAGTTGAAATGGATCTCACCCACCAGAGTCGAAGGGTTGACTGCATTACTCCTGGAGTATGGAAGGAGTATGCAGAGACCCTGTGGACTTTCAAGAGCATCTCAGATATGAGGTATTATTGCTGATTGTGCCCAATCAATCATCAGTTTATAATTGGAGAGGCAAAAACTGCTGTTCTCGATTTCTCTTATTTTTTCCAGCTCTAGCAGGAGGCCTGCTGTCCGTGCCTGGTGGTCCCTCCTTCTCCAAAGCAATCCTGTGTCTCCTATGATGTCTCCTATTCCCAATGTCTGTCTCAGCCATCTTAACCAGTTGTCCGCATTTTTGCTTGTCTAATAAGACCTTTGTTTTCCGTCTTCTTTCCAGACCCTCCACTGCCTCACATTAGAAAATAATCAGCTACCCTGACAGTTAAAAATCCACAGGCCTGAAAATGAGGACATCCTTGGAGTCATTATTCTATCAATCACAGATACTTAAAATGTGTATTGAAAAAATATATTTTTTACACAATTGACTGGCACTACATGACTCATGTTTATATCAGATTGTTGAAGCTATTCAATATATTTCTGTCTCTTGCAAATTAGTATTTCTAGTTTTCATAAATTTGTCTCAAATATGAAGGATGTTTAGTACAAGGAGATTATAGCTGCAAGGAGGTGAAGTTCTATATCTGTGCATAAAATTACCTGTAATCAAGAGATATTGTTGAAATTATTGGAGTGCTTGTGAAAACAGCCTATTTTGGACATTTTAGGAGTTATAGTTACACCCTTATCTCCAGCCTGAGGCCTGTCATGGTCAAAGCTGGAACAAGTAAATCAGGAGATCCTATCATTAGAACTTACAAAATTTTCTTATTTATATAACTATTGGGTTTACTAAGTAAGCACTTGACACAAACATACTTTGGCAAATATGCTTAGAATGGCTTACCTCTCCTATATTTAGAATCCAAAGTTGATATCAAACATCCTGTCATGGTTTAAATGTGAGCTGGAACTGTCAGCTAAATAAATGCTCATTTCTCCCCTCAGTTTATTGTGCGTCCATATTGTCTCACAGAAAGAAAAAGGTAATTACAAAAAGCACCAGGTACCAAATGCAAGTCTTTGGTTTGATCCTGATTATTTTAAAATATACACTATTGCTTGATACATACACTATCACATTAGTTTATATATATATATGTATATATATTGCTGTTTATAGAGGAATAATTTACATATCACACAATCTGCCTAATTTTATTTATTTATTTACTCATTTATGTATGGATTGTGTTTGTGTGTGTGTGTGTGTGTGTGTGTGTGTGTGTGTGTGTGTACCAGAAGGCATTTATTGTGTTGAGTGTGTGTGCCTGTGGAGGCCCCAAAGTGACAGCTGCAAGGCTTTGTTCTGGGGTTTCCCAGGCTCTGCCTTAGGGTGGAATTGCTGGCAGTCAATTTTCTACCTGGCATTTTTATGTGATATCTGATGATCCTAACTCAGGACCCTTTGCCTTGAGAGGCAAATACCTGAAGCCACACCCAAGTGAAAAATTTGTTCATTTTAAATATACAACCTCAATGACTTTTTAAAAAGCAAATTGGCCATCTAGATAACATTAGCGTCATGGTTTGAAATGTGTCCCCCACAGTCTCATGTGTTTAGCAAGGTAGTAGCACCTTGAGAGGTGAAGCCTTGCTGGAGGAAGGCAGTCACAAGGGGTGGGCCTTGAGATGGATTAGTCCCACCCTACCTCCAGGAGAAGTCTGCCTTTGCAGCAAGCAGTCTGCAGCTCTCAGCTTCCAAGATGTCTGCGGTGACTTAGCCTCCTCCAGCTTTGGCCACCCAGCCATGCCGCCTCTACTTTGAGAGACTGTCCTTTTCCTCTGGAACCATAAGCTGAATAAACCTCCCTTTCTCCCTTAAATTGATTGACTGTGGGTGCTCTCTCACAGCAACAGTAAAGAGTAACCTTTACAATTAGTGTATTTAATTGAACCTCACCCCAAAGTCTTTTTTTGCAACTTCATGATATTCTTGCTCTCATCCTTGGCATGAGACTGACATTAATGTACCTTCATACTTCACAGCTAAATATGTCACCATTTCCTGTACACGTGCTATCATGTGTGTTCTGGCACAACCAGCTTCATTCACTTAGTGGAGAGAGGTTTCACGTTTACCAGTACTTTAGCATATGCTACTTACTTGGCTGTTCTAATAAACAGTGTATACTTCACTGGTCTCTTTAATTTGAATTTCTAGCATGATCCATGTTGAAATCATTTCATGTGTTTATGAGACACTTATTTTTCTATTAGTGTTATTCCTTGGTGAAATGTCTATTTGAATTGTTAGTCTAGTTTTGAATTATTATAAACAAATTGTAAATGGCAAGCTCATCTCATTAGTAATGCCAAAGACATGGTGTCTGGCTTTTAAGCAGAGACCCAATTCCTGAGCCCTCACAGAACTAATGTGTCTGCTTTCTATTCCAGGCTTGTCCAGGTTTTCCTTCCATGGTGCTTTGAATTCCTTGGTTTTATGGTATGACTTGAATGTTTCTCAGAGTTAGTTAACTGGGAATTTAAGCACTTTATATATTGGGTATGTGTCATGGTCTTTCTAGTAACAGGAAGTTGGCGCCTGTGGAAGAGCAGAATGAGGGACTGTCCTGTCTCTGCAGCTGGGACCCACAAACAATTATGAAAACTTGACTTTAGATCTGTGCTTCATAGAGTAGTTATGGCAATGAGGAGATGGTTCTTTTGCTGTGTGTACATAGTGGTATTTAAATCTCACTGTCTACTACCACTACCATCAGTGCTTCATTCTCCAATTGTGCTAATATCATTTGATCTTCTTTGAACACTGTGCTCTGGGATCCATACTTCTCTCAAACTCATTCTGTCCGCTGAAGAAGACACCACATCTCAGCCTTAAGAAAGAAGAGGCAATAAAGATCCAGAGCAAAGGAAACCACATTGCGTGCATTGAATCCAACACAGCTTCATGGATTGAGCACGGCTTGCCAGATGGACTGAAGAGGATTCCTACAGCTTAGAGACAGACTCCCTTGATGGCCCAAGTACCTCACCACTCAAAACTAGACTTCCATCTCTTCCCGCCTTGCCACGGCAAGTTACTGTGTGGCCAGATCCTGTTTGTATTCTGAAATCCCTGCCCAGGATCTGATCTCGATTGTTTAGAGAGGTGCGTACTTCAGTGTACATACATGCTAAGGCAGGACCCAGCCCCATACAGGCCAGCACTGTAGTTATGGGTGCAAACTCCCGCTTAGATTGCCTGCAACTCAATGCTGGGAAAATGACCACATTCTTCTGTCCATAAGAGAAAAATGACAACAGCACTCATTCCATAGATGTCTTTTGAGGATTATGAATGAAGCAACATCATTCACTGCTCCTTTGTTATGTGACAGGACAATGCCTGGCACATAATAAAGACTGTGGGAACACTAAACCATTCTTCTTATTATTGATCTGTGGGCCTAATGTCTGGTACTGTTTGCCTGGTGATACATTTTGCTTCATTCCCTGTCACTGAGAATGTCTGCCATTAATTGAATGGCCTTTAGGTCATACTAAATAGATAACCTCTCAAATTTCACCTGGCTACTGGACTGTTAGAGGGGGTGTCATATTATTGTTCATAGAAGAGTCTCAGATTTAAAATCGGTAGATTTGGAATTCTCCAAAATTTTTTGATTTTATCTTCTTAACCACAAACAATTATGAAAACTCGACTTTAGATCTGTGCTTCATAGAGTAGTTATGGCAATGAGGAGATGGTTCTTTTGCTGTGTGTACATAGTGGTATTTAAATCTCACTGTCTACTACCACTACCATCCTTATCACAGATACCATCAACAGTTTGACACAATACCTGATTCCAGCAATCACTATGGTGTGCCCTAGTCCAAGTTGACTCTGGATATACAGGGTAAGAACAAACACAGACAACCACTCACAGAGTGGGAAGGAACTAAAAGAAAAGCATGAAAGGTGAAAAATGTGTTCAAAGAAATGATGATCCAATATAAGAAATCCAAATGAGATAGGGACTTGAAGGAAAAAAGTGTGTCTTATAAAATGTATTTATTTTTATCTAGGAACTGAATTAATGGGATTTATGCTTTTAGAAAATAAGAACACAAGAGTGACATTTGGAGGTAAAGCAAAGGTTCTGATTTTTGGTACCAAGAAGGAGGTATTTGAGGAAGTGAGTAAGACGTAACTGCAGCTTTCCTTGGCTGCAAGCATTGCATCTGGTGAGCAGGGTAGTGTCCACTCCCATGGAAGCAAAAGTGATGGATAAAGGTGGTTGATTTGAAAGAAGAAAGTTTGTGCCACAGAGAAAGAGACAACAACATGTTTATGAGTTCAAACTAAAAAAAAGTGAATAGGACAGTTAAGTTGAAGAGAGACTGCAAGAATTTCCAAGCATAAGTTAAGGAAAAAGAGACTGTGAGTTTGTGTTTATGTGTGTGTTGTGTGTGTGTCTGTGTGCATACCATAGGGCACTTGAATGCATATGCCCATGAAGACATAAGGGTACATGGGGAAATCATCCTGGATTGTTCTACCTCCATATTGCTTTGTTCTGGGGTTTCTCAGTCTCTACCTTCTAAGGGTTGGAATGTCAAGCCACTGCCAGCATTCTACCCAGCATTTTTACCTGGGATCCAGAACATGAATTCATAGCCGTCTGCTCATAAGACAAAGGTTTAAACCCCTGAATCATCTCTCTAATCCCAATAGATTTAATACTTGTTGACAGAATGATGAGTTTTTTTCTAATCCCCATCTTCATATGCTTGCACATCATGTCGTGTGAAAGACAGTTACCTTGCTAGATCATTGTGGAAACTACATGAATTAAATAAAAATATGTTGTGGTATAGCTCCTATTACAGAGAATAACACAAAAGATGACAAAGAGTAAGTGCCTTAAATTTCATTACTTACATTTAAATGGATGTAAAATTTTAACTGAAGGGATATCCAAATGCCTATGCTAAACATAGAAGCACTAGATTGAGAGATGCCTTATGCTGGAAGTGTGGATCCTCAGACAGGGCCATAGTTCTGTATGAGCACTTCTCTAATTCTCAGGATTAGGCAGGAACAACTATAGAAGAATATTTTGATGATAGGTTCTAGAAAATTAAAATCTCATATTAACCTTTCATATCTCCAATTTTGGGCATGATACACAATTTTCTCTCTCTCTCTCTTATTCATTAGAAAAATGAAACAAGCCATAATTATTTAGATTAGTAGAAGGATTGTATTCACTTACATTTGCTAGACATTTAGAATTGTGACAGCCTCTAATTAAAGGTACAATAATAGTTAGCTATTGTGAGCCTTATTAATTGACAGAACTTTCATTACCATTTTTTTCATATAAGTAACAGTCAGAAACATTTGATGAAGATTGACCTTTACCATATTGGAAGACATGAAGGAGTTCAGGAAAGAGTGGGAAAATAGAGGAGAAGAGAACCAGGCTATGTCAAAAAGACCAGCAGAAGAGCAACTTTCCCCAAATAAAGAGCAATGTTTTCTTGCTAAATATTTCAGCAAGAACAAAGACTGATGAAACATCATTACACATATGACATGGGTTAATGGGTGAACTTTTAAATGTCCATATCCTGGATCCTGGAACCTGTGAAAATACAATTCTACATGAGAAAGTAACTTCACATATGTGAATTAGCTGGTTTGAGATGGGAAGATTATCCTAGATTCTTGGGATGGAACTAGTATGTAAATAAAAGAGGCAAAAAATTCAAAAGTCAGAGAAAGAGATAATATGACAATGAGATGGGCAGTGGCAGGAAGGGGGAAGGTCACATGTATCCTGCATATGTATACACTCCACAGCATCTAAATAAAAAGGGAAATAAAAATCACCTCATTTACTTACTCATTTAATCGTCTGTGCCATCTCATTTTCAAACTACGCTACATTCAAGCTATTTAGATATGTTGAACCTTGCTCATTCTTTCCTAAAATCTATGTTATGTAGCTCTGTGATGTACTGGACAGTGAAAGAATGTCTATTAAAACTATGGTAAAGATCCTTGAATGTCTTGGGATATGGTTATACATTGCAAGTTTGAATATAATCTCCTACTATACCAGCTGCCAATGTAAGGCAGTTGAAATCATAAGGTTCCACTGTCTTATGTGAAATGGAAATTCTCCTTTATAGACTTCTATATGCGATGAACAGGTGTCTAGCCAAAGCATTAGTGTCTGTTTCATAGTAATCATGTGATAACACGTGCTGTCATCCTCATCATCTTCAGGATTGGGGAATGTTCATGGAAGAAGGCCAAAGAGTAAACCAATTTCCAGAAATCAGTGTCAGATGATAACATGAGAAAGTAAAGAGAGAGGAATAATTCAAAAGAGAATGATTTTGTAAGTTCATTTTTACAAAGCAAATTACATGTACTTAAGTCTACATTAATCTGTAACATCTTATCAAAAACATCACTTCTTCCCTTCAATGCAGAATTCGGATGTTCATATATGTATGTTCATATATATATGCATATCTACATATTATATAATCTATATCTATATGCAACATGATAGCAAGAAAGGCTGACTATTTGGGGAGAGGAAGTAATAAGATAGAGAGTGAAGGAAAGATAAAGAAAGTTAGGGCATGAAACAAGAGCAGATACAATGACATACATGTGTGGTAATGGCATAATACAAATCGTTCTTTTGTAATCCAACCTAAAAAATGTATAACAGAAGAAAAGAGAGAGGCATTACATTCAGGTAGCTTTACTATTGATGATAATTGATATGAGAAAGGAATAGAATTTATAGCAACCTGCCCAACATACTTGAAATTAAGGTAAAACAATTTGGGAGTTCTGTGAAATTTTACATAGTGCCATTTATCAGAGAGACTGTGAAAACACAAACCTCAGGCTTCAAAATGAAAGACGGAGGTCATCCTTAAGTGGATCTAATATGCAGCCTAACAACGCTTTGCAAAGGAACAGACTTCCATCAGATTTGATGCTACCCTGAGACTATGTGAGACTGGTGCTAGTCCCTCCATATCCTGTAGTCTACCTACCGGTGGGCCATTTGTGTTCTGATAGGGGCCCAAGCACTAACTAGTGCAGGCATCCTAGAGGTAACCCACTTCCCCATGTAGGGAGATGTGGGAGAAGGAAGAAAAAAATAGAAGGGAAGAACAGGAGGGGTGGGAGATAAAATTAGATAAATTCATGGTTAATACAATTTAAAAATTAATTTCAAATATATTTTAAAAATAGAATTAATGTGAAAAATATTCTCTTAATTGATAATCAATTAAGGTACAAAGGACTGAACTTAGGAAATCTACAAGCTGAGCAAGTACTCTGCCACTGAGCTATAGCCGTAGACTTTGTTTATTAAATTTTTACATTATGAGACAGAGTTTTAATTGGTAGCCCAGGCTTGCCTCAAACTAGCCATCTGCCTGCCTCAGACCTGTTGAGATTTTAGACTTGTACCAACAATTCTGGTATAAATTTATATAAGACTTCCAAAGACAGTCTTGGCTTTACAAATAACTATAATGTTTTAGCTCATTTAGAATTTGATTGTAGAACATAACACTTTAGTTGATAGTGATTAAAATCAATTTAAATGTATTTGGTTGAGAATTCTAAGAAACTATCTTTTTAACATGAAGTAAGAAAGATAAAGATACAGTGGGAATTATTAGAACTAACTTGGGGAGAACAGATGAGTTGTTTGGCTTGTTAGAAGGTAGCTACTTTCAAATGTTTGGATAGTTGTTTTGCAGGGAAAACTGTGCGTAACCATTTTAGAGGATATTAGGATAGGGTTAGAAGTGACAGGCCACATATATGCATCAGCATGTAGGCATGTGTAACACACAAGAGGATCAACAAATTTTGATAGGGCAACAGATTTGATAGGGCAATCATGGGACCTCAGTACAGATACTAAGGTCAATGCAAGCACAGTTGTGAGAATGTTGTGGAGAAGGTCGCCTGCCACAAGGGCTATAATTCTTCCATAATTCAAGAAAAACAGCACATTGAGTCACTAGCCCTGGCTATGGGTAGAAGCTAAGAGAATATAAATCAAAGTTTTCATCATAGAGTCAAAAGTCCCTGGAAGCCTGGCACTTGGTTGGTCACCAGTTACCTCTTACAAAAGTTCTATGAGCAGGATATATTTCTCCTTCAATCAGTTTTACTATGCCACCCTGCTTTGTAAGTTATCAGAAGACAAGGCTCAGGCAAGAGAGATCGGCGTCAGGCACAGGCAAGGGAATGACTCCTTGGATGTTTGCAGGTAGGCACAGCAGTTATAAGAAGGAGAAGAACACCAGGAAGACATGGGCGTTTTGAACAATGTTCAGTGAGGGGAGAGAGAGAACCAGCAGTTATAGCTGTAAAGACAGATCTGCAAGACATTTAAACAACGTCTTTAATCTTAAGTTGTCATGAAGGTTTAGACAATAATGCCTACATCTATACGATTCTTTTCCGAGGAAGTCAAAGGTGAAAACAATATTCAAAAATTTTAAGCAACTCATACATGATGCATATGGGAAAGACATTCTTTGTTGTGCCTGAAAAATCAATTTATTAATTTGGATAAATTTTTTGATGCTCAGGCCCACTGTAGCGCAGTGATCACCTCCACATCTGGTACATCTCAGAGCTCTGGGAGCGAGCACAGACCTCACTAGTTGTTAAAGCCACTTGGGTTTTTTTTTGACTTGGGCCTGAGGGCGTTTCAGGTTTTCTCCAGCAAAGCCTCTATGTGCTCAGAGTGTTTTCCTGTGAGAAATGTCTGTGTGAGATGTAGGAGACAGGACGGGGATAGGAAGAACGGGCAGAGACAGTGGAGGTGGTGAGACTAGCCAGGACAGTGCCAGGAGGAGGAAAAGTGGCATCTGGATGTTTCTCTTCCCCATGAGACCAGATGCTAGCTCTGACCTACCAAGGCTGGAATCTTCTGATGGGAAGCGTCCAACGGGGCTTCCCACTGCAGAAGTCTAGGCTTCCTGTCACCTACCAGGTCAGATTGTTCAGTCCTGTCCCCTCCCCTTCACAAGGCAAGGTCTGAATAATCTTGTCCATTCCACTGTACAGACACCAAGCTAGTTCTTTGTAAGAAAAGCTTTATCAAAAATTTAAATATATAAAATTAGACCAGAGGTATAGAGTGTAGGCAGCTTCCCAACAGTGGGGTGGGTGTCCTTACGCAGTTAGACACAAATTAACTGCATAAAGTGGACTAAACAATAAAGAACTGACTGGTGAGGAAAAAAAGTTTTTTTTTGATGCTGTGTTAATAAAAGTAAACTAGTAAGAGGCCTTTGACAGTGTGTCTCTGTCTACATTATTTCTCACTACAGAATGACAAACCTATCTCTTTTTTTCCCTTGTACGCTAGGCTGGAAAATACCTATGGACTTCACCTTGTTTTATTTTTGGATTTCTTATGCCAGCCATGGTGTCTGTAACACAGATAATGTTTAATACATAATTGTTGCAAAGAGCTAAATCTGTAGCTTGATACACGTCTAGTTTTTGCATGTATTGGTGAGTGTGTGTGTGTGTGTGTGTGTGTGTGTGTGTGTGTAGAAAACACTGTGTGTACCTGTGGAGACCCAAGGGTGACTTCAGGAATCATTCTTGATAGTTTTACCTTTGTTTTGCTTTGCTTTGGGGTTTCTCAAGGTATACCTTTTGCGCTAGAAGTGCAGGCTGCCACCATTACCACCCAGTGTTTTTATGTGGGATCTGGGATGAGAACTCAGATTCCTCTGTTTGTGAGGCAAAGGCTTAAACCCTAGGCTATCTCTTTATCCCCTATATACTTCAAGCTTTTATATGCCTTCTAAAGATGTCAATAACCAATAACTAAAAATTAAAGATCCTCCTCAATTTGTACATGTTGTTTTCCACTGTAATAATAACCATTTTTATAAAGAGAATATCAAATGCCAAAGTCTTTATATATACATATATGTGTGTATGTTTGTGTGTGTGTATATTATGTTATATTTATCCTCTGTCACATACTAGACATTCACCAAATATACAAAATGATTACAGATGATAAATATAGATACAAAGATATACATAAATATCCCCACAATATGTACAAATTCACAAGTAGCAGCAAAAGAGATTTTTGAATAAGTCCATTGTCTGGCCTAGGGTTATCCATTCCCAAGTGTCAAATGACCTCGACTTCTTTTGACTCTAAAGAGGCAAGTGTTTGATTAAGCCCACTATAGGTGCTGATAATAAGTGATGGTTGAGGGCCTAGCAATAAACAAGGCTTTAGTCTCACCATATTAAGGATCAGGGAACAGAGCGAAAGAGGAGAGATGTGAGAGACAGATAGTAGCTAGAAGGGCAGCAAAGTGTCATCTTCTGAATCTGACACAACCACTGAAAATATGAACTCATAGCAGGTGCAGTTCCCTACACTCATCCTGCACAAAGACCAGTTCTGTCAGCAGTCAGTCATTGATCTATTGGCTGCAGATAAACTTAGGAGATTGAGAACCATTGTCTTCAAGAGCAGGCTGGCTGGTCAGCCCAGGAGGCTCTGATAGATTGTTTCAAACCTGTGGTCTCCCAGGTGGCCCTGATTAAACTCAGCAGGTCATTAGAACAAAACAAACAGACCTGAGTAGAAGAGAGGATTTGCAGGGAAGGGGTGTTTACTCTGATAAGAAGCAGACAAGGGAAGGTGGAAGTAAGTGAATCACAGTGCATTCCCTGTAGGAATGCAATTGTCAAAGGGTAAAGCTGTAAGAAGCAATTTTGCTTTGTTTTGAAATCATTCACTTGTATTGTAGTTACTCTACATGTTGCCAATAAATGCATGACCAAGGGATTAAAGGAACAAGAGGTTTTATTTTCTCTTATGATAGTTAAGTTACAGTTACTTATCTGGATTCAAAAAAGAGCTCCTACCAATACCAAGGTCACACCACACCACCAGGGACTGCTGAGAGCAGGGCAATCCTGACTTACTAGACCAGCGTCTGGCCAAGTATACCAAAGGATGCTAACTTTCCTAGCCAGCTGCTTTCATCTCATTCATCTGTCCAAGGACCTGTCCCACCCACTGTAAGCTGCGCCCTCCCCATCAACTAGAAATCTCCTTCAGGCTCACTTGGGGTTTAACTCAACAAGTAATTTTCTACAAATGTGCTCAGACCTTAACCCACAGCTGCTACCACATGTATGTAACTATGACAACTTGCGCAGAGCAGTGTAAACTGAAGACAGAAAGAAGACACCCACATGCTTTAACAGTTTTCAGTGTATTACATTTGTCTGAGAAATCGCCTTCTTCATCTCCCTTCACCTTTCTTCATGTTTCTCTCCTTTCACCCACAGCATATCCTTTATTGCATTCATTGTAACAAATAGGTAAATATATGTAAAATATTTTACTTGACTTTGATCCACTTCAACATATTAAATAGAAACCAACAAGGAAATCCCCAGATTGCAGCTGGGGACCAAAAATAAAAATAATAATGTAACACTTCAGTTAGTATCTGAAATACCCAGTAAGGTTAAGGAACGAAGTCCTCAGATTGTGGGCACTGATGTTGTGATCTATAGGCACAGAGTGTCAGTATTGAACTCAATCTGAATTCATTTATTTCCAGATACACTATCTATAAAATTACCTGGAAAGTATCAGACACTTCAAAATGAATGGTGAGTGTGAAATGAAAGGAAAAGTGTTTCACGTAAACCATTAATCTTTTTACTTCTTATTGGTCAAATTGTACCCATGACTGTGTGAAGACTACATGGAACATTGGGAAGTCACTGGTACTCACCAATATCCAGGTCATCTTCTTCCTGGGCAGATTAGAGGATTATAATTCCTGACTTCTGACTCAATACTATCTAGAGACCATGTTCTTAGGTTGCCATTAGTGTAATATGAACAGAAGTGGCATTGACTCTTCTGTACCTGTCTAATACTCCTAAACTTCTTATGCGTTTCATTATTGTTTGCATTCTTCCCTCACTGGGTTAAAGGTTGTGCTTCACATGCAAAAGATGTCTGTAGCTTGGGGTTTGGAGAGGTGGCCAAGAGAATCAAACTTTTGTCTTGGAAGCAAAAGGACCTTAGTCCAAATCCCTAGATTCCACATCAAATTGCTAGGCAGATATGGAAGTGTTGTATAATTCAAGACATGGAAGGTAAAGTTGGGAATCCTCAGAGCAAAGCAATATAGACGCAAAGCAATCTAGGATTATTCCTGATGTCATTCTTTGGCCTCCACAGGCACACATACTCAAGTGCTCTCTTTTACACACATGCAATTAAACACACACACACACACACACACACACACACACACACACACACACACACATACGCACATGCACACTATGTTTGTGACTTACTAAAATTTCCGTTTTTCATCTGGTATGCAACCTGGACTGTGGTTTGAATAATGAAGTTTTACTTCATTAAATCATTGAGGTAGAGAAAGTTTTATATAAGCAGTGAGCCTAACTTCACACAGGCACTTCAGTGAGGACGTGACCTTCCTTTTCTCACCACAAAGCTAAGCGCTCCTTAGAGCTAGGGTCAGGGCTAATTCAGTTTTGTCTTCTCAGTTCCAGGGTACCATTACTGATGCCCACTGACTCAGAATTAAGGAATAATTGCAACGTAATGTTTTCCCAAGTTTGAAGTTATTATCTACTCTCTGAGGACACTAAAAATCCTTTGTCTTCTGTTTTTCCCTTAACTAGGTTGAGATAAAAAGAAGTTGTCTATCTTCTCTCTGATAGTACATCCTGGATCTACAATTATTGAATGTCATCTGGGGCATTTTAACTCTATGAGCTTCAATTTCTTTGCAGATAAGAGAAATAATCATTATGACAATTAGAGATGATGTACATAAATTGCATAACAGTATCTAACAAATATGCTAGCTACTAATTGGTATGAATAACTATTATTCTTTTAAAATAACAAGATGAAAACGTATACTTCTCTAGAGAACTTATGGGAAAATAAGATCAGCTTTCTTCAGTAGACACTTAGGATAGCAGTCATGCAATTTCTTGCATGGGAGGGAAATAGGGCCATCTCTGAGGTCTCAGTCAAAGTTCAGTGTCTTGGGGAATTCACCTAACAGCTCTGGACAGAAGGAAGCAGGTAGTAGTCAAAGGGCATTGTGGACAACCAAGGGCGTGGCCAAGAGCTGAGGCCATTTGTAGGCAGCAGAGAGTGGCCTAGTAATTGACACTCTGACAGCCAGAAAGCCGGACACTGAAAGAGAAACAATTATAACAGTGCCCCAGATATATTTCAGAATTCTGTGTTATCATATTTACTATTTGTAAGCAACTATTTTACAGGAAAGTAACAACAATGGCTGCCCTTGGTGGTAAGATGTGAACGTAGAGCTCTTCCTAGTAAAACTTATTCTGAACAAGTCTCTGAACCATTCATAATGTAAACTGGGAAAATCCTTGTGTATTTTCTCCAGGTCATCACCCCATCTGGAAAGAGAAGATCAGCTGATACTTAACAGGTAATACTAACTTACTATGACAGGACATAGCTGGCCTCATAGGGCCTCCAGAAAATGGAGACACCTTGAGCCCCTGGAATGAGAAAGCATATTTCAGGATTTTAACCTGAGATGGAAAATCTGAGCTGATCTACACGTGACTTCAATGTCCTGAGGGAATCCAGACTCACACCATCAAGACAGCATGTCTATTGGCCCTTCTGCTAGATCATGTGCACAGCTTACTTTGAGACAGACACTGAGGAACCAGACAATGTGATAGTTAACCTTGGGTGTCAACTTGATGGCACTTGGCATTAATTAAGATCAGTTGTCAGACTATCTGAAGAGATTATCCAGATCAATACATTTACAATGCCAATGCGAAGAATAGCCCTAGATCTGATTGGAACCTTCCTAGATCTGACTAGAATCTCCCAGTAGCAGACCAGATAAAAGGAACCATAGAACAGAAGACTTGGAAGAAGAGAGACTCTCCAGGAATCCTCCAGCCTTCAGCCGTCACTCACTGGCTTACTGAGCAGCTCTGAGCCTCCAGGATATTTGCAGTGACTTAGTCTGATTTCAGCTTTAGCCACCAGCCATATCACCTCTGCCATGAAATACTGTTTCTTCCCTCTGGAATAGTAAGCTGAATAAATCTCCCTTTCTCTCTTAAGCTGTTTGACTTAGGATGTTCTCTCACAGCAATAGTTAAGAGTAACCATTACAGATAGTAAGTAAGAGTCTGCTTATCATTTTTTTTTTTTTTGGCTGATAGCTTCAGCACTTTTTGAAACACTTTCATAGGTGCTATTTAGTCTAATTCCTCAAGAGGAACACTTCTGAGCATGTTGACAGAAGAATTTCGTAAATTCAATATCATATCCATCAAAGAACTGAGAGTGGAGACTACGGAATAAAGAAAGGAGAGTAAACAGAATCTTGCTGATGTGTTTGCTGTAGACCAGGTGCCTCACCACTGAAGACATGAATATTAAAAGAATGAACAATTTAACTGAAACGTAATGGAACTTTTATGACCCAGCCAATGCCAAGACCTTTGAAGGTCAGGTTGGAAATGAGAAGATCTGGATTTAGGGAAATTATGCATGACTTTCCATTCTTTCCAGAATCTAAAATCTCAGAGCATTGAAGTTCTGGGAAGCCCAGCCTCATGTAATATAGACCTCAGAAAACTGAAGGTGATAGAACTGGATAAAATTTCAGAATGAGAAGTGACACAATGAGAAAGGCTGAAAGAAGGAGTGGGAGATGTGTACTTTTTGTTTCCAGTGACTCTCCTCTGAGCTGAAGAAAAGGTAGTGGTACAACTGTGCTAATCCTCACCTTTCCTACCACATAGTAACAAAAATACCTGACTTATGAGTTAAAAACTAGTCGCTAGGCTGTGGAGATCACTTGGTGGGTAAGAATGCTTGCTGTGCAAACATGAAGACTTGAGTTCAGATCCTCTAGCACCCATGCAAAAGTTGACCATGTATGTGCAGACTTAAAAACCAGCATTGGGGCGGCAGAGACAGAAGATCATTGGGGTTTGTTTTGCTGGCCACAAGTGGAGTCAAAATCTGGGGAGTTCCAGGTTCCATAGGAGACCCTGTCTTAAGAGAATAGGGGAAAGATTACACACAGCATCTTCTGGCTTATGCACTTGCTCATGCATGATATTTACCACACACACAAGTATATATATGCACATCAACCACATATATGCACAAAATTTTAAAAATGGATGGGAGATATGTTTATTTTGTGATGATATTGAATTAACACACACTGGACATAACCAGAGAAATTAATGGACCCAAAGTGGCTCTTCCAATAGTAAGAATGAGTAGGAGTGGATTTCCTTTGCTAGCTCCGATTCTCACCAAGATGACTTTATACACATTACTAGTGTTCTCCAAAGCATCTGATTAACAATGGCATACATGTCTGAATGCTTTCTTTATCTGTATTAAAGGAATGCCATGATGTTGACCTCACTATCTCAAAAGAGAGTCGTCACCCTAGCAATTCATGAATAGGACGTAGCAACAGCAGTCAGTAAGAGGAGGCTGATGTAGTTTAATCACAGCTGCCCAAATACCCAAAGTATTTGGATGCTAATCTAGATAAAGTCCCACATCAATTGAAACAGCCAAAACTGAAAAGCACCTTGTGCATTGACATTAGAGTTACCAGAATGAGAGGATGACACACGGTCACAGTGTGGTTTCCCAGGGCAGCTGTGACCTGTAACTCTTCTCCCTGCTCTGAAGAGTCACAGGTATATGCATCTCATTGAAAATTTGCCATAAGAACTTGAGATAAAGGTTGTGCCCTACGCTCATGGGTTAATGGGGGAGAAAACCACATCAATATATAATACCTTCAGATTTGTAGCCCACATTAAAACATTGGCAGTGTGACCCTGTGTACAGAAGACTTGAATAGAAAGAGGAGACCAACTCCTGGGAGAATCTCTATGTAACTTTAGAGAATAATAGCTTGACCTTCAGTGGCATGCAGTTTTATAGTCACTTGAGTTAAAAATGACCACTTGTCCTCTTAGAGGTAAAAGGCTTCATCACATTAATGGTCCTGAGCAAAGGCATGGAATTACTGAAGCTTTTGATGCTTCTTCAGAGTTAACTGCTAAAAGCAAGGTTAGTCAAGCTAGGGACCTGGCATGGTAAAGTCTTTAAAGCATTCTGTTGCAATTGTATATGATATGCCCATGTAGGCCCATGTGTTGGAATCCTTGATTCCCAGAGGGTGGCTTGGCTTGAAAGGTTGCAGACTCTTCAGGAGATGGAGCCATGCTGTGGGAAGTATAGGAGTGGGGAGAAGAGGCTTGAAGCTTTGCATCTCCACTGCATTTCTGTGCCCCCTCTGCTTCCTGAAGGTGGGTTCAGTGTGAAGTGATAATCTCCTGGTCTTTTTGTCACAAATTCTCTGATCCCTGCCTGTTCTTCCCTTGCTCTCCATGATGGAATGGTCCCCTCAACCTATAAACAAGACAACACCTTCTTTCCCCTAAATTGCTTCCAGTCAGAAATTTGGTCACAGCAAAAAAGTAGCTAACATACTGTCTCTCCTAGACATGAACTAGAGTCCAGTAGATGGCAAATCTGAATACATAAAATATGAACAAAATTAAGTAAGAGTACTAAAGACCTTATGCTTCTCCTTCTGTTTCTGTCAGTAATTTTCATGTTTCTGTTTTTGGAATTTAGCTGACAAGCATGTACCTTAAATACATTTCCTTTTTAATTATTTATTTAATTGTGTGTGTGCACATGTGTGTATGTGTGTGTGCGTGTGTGTGTGTGTGTGTGTGTGTGTGTGTGTGTGTGTGTGTAAGTGTATGTGTAGAACCACGGACGAATTTGGGAACCACCATGGACTGCCTCTACCTCCTCCTTGTTTACACAGGCTCGTCTCTACGAGGACCAGAAACGCAGGCTGCCCCCGCTTCCGCCTGGCATCTATACTTGGGGTCTAGAATCTGAACTCAGGACCTTCCACCTGCAAGGCAGAGGTTTAAGCCCTGAGCCATCTCTCCAGCCCCCTTAAATACATTTCTAAGTCTGAATCCCTAGGACTTCAATCTCTTGGCAGGGGTCATACAACATTCAGAATTATTAAAAATCCTCTATGTATAACAAAAAAAATCAACATTTCTTCACTCTTCTGAACTACATTTTTATGCCCATTATAAACTGCATAGAATTATTCTGAGTAATTTTTAGGTCAATTATGCCTTTACAATGTGACTACATTTGTGAGAAATTTGTAGATGAGAAAGCTGAAGTATGTGAAGGGTGTTTCTTTAAAGCTAAACTACCCTGAAGTGGTGAAGGTGGGCATGTAGAATCTGCACCATATGAACACAGTGTCAACTGGAAATCACTGGTACTCACATTGGTCAGTTTTACAAGACATTCTGCAGTGTTGTTTCCTCTCCGTTTAGGAATTTACCAGAAGTATAAATATTTGTTTTCTAGACAGAACTGAGGGCTTCGATTCCTGAACTCAGTGACTAAGTCACTTCTAATTTTTTGGTTCATTTTAAGAGAGAGAATAGAAAGCTGAAACAGGTAGGGCTCAAAACCTAGACAGGAAATCTAAATTGCCCCCTGCCCCAAGGCTCAGGGAACATTCTAGAAGATCAGGTTCAATAAGAATGTAAAAGATAGAGAATGGGGAGGGGCATTATAAGACATATGCCTTGTGGACATGTCAGGGCTCCTGTACTTATGAATTTATTAGATCTGTGTCTGCTTCTGCAAGATCTGCACAAGTCTTGGTCTATTGATGTATCACCACGTGTCATAGTTTGCGATGTGCGTTGTCCCTCACAGGCTCATGTGTTTGAATCTTTGGTTGTTTGGGACAGCACCTTTAGGAGGTAGAGCCTTGCCGGGGGAAGACATGTGACAGGGAATGGATCTTGCGGTTGGTTAGCCATCCCCAGCTGGAGTGAGTCTACTCTTGAGCTTATAGCAGCTCTCGGCCTCTAAGATGTCTGCAGTAACTTAGCCAGATTCCAGTTTCTGCCAGCCAACCATGCTTTTCCTTTCATAATGGACTGTATTTCCCTTCTGGAACTGTAAACTCCCTTATGTTGCTTGACTTTGGGTTTTCTCTCACAGCAATAGATAAAAGTAACCAATATACCAGGGGAGGAGGAAGACCTCAAGAGGCAGAGTCTATTGACAATTAGTGTTGCATGAGAGAAGGGCACCTACTTCCCTCAGTGGTATGCCCACTGGCATATCATCCTCGTTGCAGCAAGTACTCAGATTCATGCTAGTATGGGCAACCCAGATGAAGCTTAATGGACCAGACATGATTAACAAAAAAGGACAAGAAAGAGGGAGATTGGTTGGGAAGAAAGTTTACATTGGGGTAAGGAAAGATTTAATAACTTTATTGTATTCACGTGTGAAACCCTCAATTAATAAAAAGAAATAAAAAATGACATGTAGAGTAAAATTTTACAATGATGTTAATAAATATAAAAGGGTAGTGGGAAATTAAATATGGATATTTGAATTACACTCCTGAATTCTCTGTTCCATGGTGTAGTATGAAATGAGAGAGCAGTGGAGAGAAAGGGGGAAAGAGGAAGAGTTTTTATAGTAAGTTCTCAGTAATCGATGGTATTGAAAGTGCATTAGTTATTAATGTTAATCAAAATACTTGACACTGACAACACTGTAGTCTTCATCCTAAACTGATGGAGCTATTGACAAGTTAAAGACATCATTCCTTCAGAGCTGAATGGGGTTTTAAGATAAGGAGTTTACCTGGGAGATGTATATCACTAGGAATATGGCTTTGAGGGGTTCTGGACTGGGGGATGTAGCTCTCTGGGAATAAGGTTTTGAGGAGCACCTAGCTGGGGGATGTGGATCACTGGGGATGTGGATTTGACACTTCCTTTCCAACTTTGCTTCCCAGCTGACAGGAGATGAGTTTCCTTCTGCCCCATCCTCTCCACAATCATGATGGTTCAACCTTGGCACAGATACATAGCAATGGAAATAGGAACCCGTGGAGTTGAGCCTCTGAAACAGGAAGCCAGAGCAGACCTGTCCTTTTCCATTGCTCTGTCAGAAATTCTGTGACTGTGAGCAAGAACTGGCTAACAGTCCATATATCTTGTGCATTTTTCTTATTCATGCATGTTCACAAAGGCCAAACTTTTCATAGGAGATTGAAATATTCATAAGCATGACTGTCACCTTTCCATTTATTTCCCTGCAAGACTTTTTCTCTGTGCAGATCTGAAAGAATGTAAGTATTAAAATCTGTTGTGCAGGGTCTTGTGTTTATTGTATCCTAAATATTGGCTATTTCTGTACTTGTGGCTAGCTTTGCTTATTCATTTTGCTACAGCCTGTGGGAATATACAGCCTTATTGCATTCGGGAGCTTATAGAGTTCCTCGAATGTGAATTGGTCTGATCTTACCTTCTCTCTTATGACTCTGAACATTGTGGATTTTCCCTCTCTGGGCTTCACTGACACCTTGCATAAGCACCTGTGATGTCATTTTCACATTGAATCATCTTCCTGTACTTGTCTTCAGTGAACTACTGCTATACAGTGAGGATGGAATCTGACCATAAAGCAGTTTAAACAGGATCAAATCCTAGTGCTTCCTTTTACTATCTAAAGACCCTTCCACAAGTCACCTCATTTCTCCTTGCATTAGTGGCCTTATCTGTAAAATAAAAAGACTCGGTGCATTTGTCTGTAGTTCCTATAAGTACCACAGAGCTGTTTCAGTGTATGTGCATTGATTAGAGACATCCTCAGTACTCAAAAGGCTCTCTGTGTGAGCTGAATAAAGTCATTCTGACTAATTATAAGGGAACACCCTCTCTGCTCAGCAGAACTTCTTATAGAACTTGTTTTCTCCACTGAACAAAAACAAGGTTCTATTTGGTTTAAAATCACAGGTGATACTCTAGTCACTACCTCTCCTAGCACGTACCAGCTGCACACCAAAATGCTGTCCGCTTCTCTTCCTGCCTTTTGTCTTAAAGCAATATGGTGGAAACACTCATTTGGACCTCACTTTTCCTAGTAGTGGATATGATTTGTGGAGCCTAGCATGAACAAGTAAGTTTGTAAAATGAAATTACAGTGGTCTAGAAAAAGAAAGACCCCACTTTTGTGTACTCTAATGAAACTATGTGCCATTTACTATAGAAATTATGCTGTGATAAAATTTTGACCATAAGACTTATCGCTCCTTTGTTTTGTGTAAACTGCTTATGCATGAGGATAATCACTGCTTACACATAAAAGATAGTCAAATCTTGCTCTCACTACCTAGTGACCACTTGGTTGCATAGTTACAGCTTTGGGTCAGCAGGACCACCACTCAAGGTTCCACCCCTCCTCTCACTCCTGAGTTTCCAACTGTAACCACTATCTGAAACTACTAACTTGAGTCACTAGCTGGACAACACATACCAACTTAGAGACTGCTCTAAGAACTGCCTCCTGCCCTTTTTCGATGCCCCATCATGAACTCCCAAATTCTGATGGACTCCTGGAGTCCTAAGGCTCCATCTAAGGTCCTGAACTTAGGTGGAGTCCTGAAGTTTCAGTTCTGTTTTAATAAACATCCTTCAAAGTCAAGCTTATTGCTTATGCATCGTTGGGTGGACTTTTGGACCCCGTAACAAAGCCACAGGGATAAATCTGCAAAGGATCATAAGAGGCAGTAAATCTGAAGCAGAGCATGGGTGAAATCCAGTCTGGGCACAGGAACCACTGCAAAAATCCCCATGAGTAAGAAAATTTGGAATTTTAAAATACAACTTTACTTTAAAAATGAAAATATATTCCCATCCTCTAAAGCCTTAATTAAACAGAACAGTTAAGCACTCCCTGAATATTTATAGACTCTGGCACTTTATACTAGAGATTTGGTGGTAAATATTCAATCTGAAACATTTGCTCTCAAGGAACTTACAAGACTTTAATGTCATCCTTCTCCCTTAACCACATTTTAAGTATATCTTATGACCCATCAAAAGAACCTTGTTCTAACATCAAATGATAGATTCTGCTTGTCTAAATACAATATATTTTGCATAATATATCCCACAGAGAAGAACTAACTTTTTAAAAATCACATTTTTTTCAATTCATTGAACACCAGATACCACACATTTAATTGCACATTTGAAAAAAAAAAAAAAGCTTGTATGGGCAGGTTTTCCACTAAAAATTAACAGAATAGAAACCTATTAAAACTTCTAATTAGAAATAGTACTTCCTACTCGATTTAACAAAGTAAGACATTCATTGCTTGAAATAAAAGTTTATGTATCTTTAAATGATAATAGCCATTGATTTGTATATGCTGGTATTTAGTCCTAAATCCTTTACATGAAGTTCTTAGAGACACCAAAGACTCTTTCTCTTTCCTTCCTCCTTCCCAGATCCCTTTCTCCTTTCTTATATTAAATCCATCTGTGTCCATTGTCCATCATGCTACTAACATACAAAAGGGTTAGTGAAACAGATTAAGTCATTATTTTGAAGTAAGATTTCCAATCTGCTGTTCATTCTGCATCTAATGCTAATGGTAGCATGATGGACAATGGACACAGATGGACGACATTGACTTGATACACATTTCAGTTTCTCACAGCCCGCTCTTTGCTTCATCACATGGTTTGTATAATGCTTTGGAAGATGTGCAACTTTGTCCTGCAATGTCTAAATCTTTAATATACATTTTACTAATGGTATTGAGGTTTACTAGTCAGTAACTACCAATTATCAATCCTCATTTTGAGAATAAAACATATTTAAAGTATGAGAAAATTTGAATCCTCAATTAACTTGGCTTCAGTTGCTTCATGAGAAGTGGGGGGGAAATAGAGCCAAATGTTTCCTCTAAATAACTCGGCACAATCTATCATCTGCTTTTTGCCACCTACCTGCTCCATACATGGGAAGAAAAGCATGTATTTATATAGTCTCTTTTATAGCTCAACATGTTTTCAAAGGGTGATTCATTTGGAGATGCTTTCTTGTGATTACTGACTTGGCATTATCTCTAAAGGTAAAACAGCAGCTGCCATATGTACATCTTCCCAGGACAAAATGTACACCTGCTTTATCCCAAGTGAGAACACAACGATTTTAGAATCATAATTAAAGTAACAGAAATTGAGAGAGGATTCAAAGATCCTAAGGGATCTGCCAGAAGAAAATAATTAATACGTTTAAATAACACATAATATCACGGTTCTAAATGATTTATTTTCTTGCATACATGTCTAATTAATTACTACTAAAGAAAAATTTCAGCTCATTACAATATTGGAACATATACAAAATAAGGTTGTTACAATAGATCATTTCTAAAGGTGAGAAGCCAGAAATCATTACAGGAAAGAAAATTCACAGACTGTTTTATAATGAGTTAATGTCTATGCTTGAACTTTTGCAATAGAGTTAATCTTTGGACGGCTAAGTTAAGAGGAAGGACACAAGGCATACGATCTTCACTTGTAAAGCAATCCAGTCATCACAAGTGGCACTTTCTTTCTGAACATGGCACAAGAAGTAATTTTATGTTGGGCCCAACCAGAGAGGAGAAACCTGAGCTCAGAGACTCTAGTATATGATGGGATATCTACACAAGAATTTGGATAGATTTTAACTTTATCAGTACAATAATTCCCATCGAAGCATAGCTCTGATAACATTCCTCCATGAAATCATGTGCTCACATTTCCCCCTCCTCCTCTTTCACATGTTGTTGGACTTGGTAGGTCACACTACACAAGAAAAGACATTAAAATGGTATGTGGGGGATGGGGGAGTGGGGAGAGGGGAGTGGCAGGACTTGTTGAGAAGGAGATTTCCTGTAGGAGGAGGGGAGACGGAAGGGAAAAGAGGGTCATATGGGGAGAAAGCTGCAAAAATTCATTATGCCACGCCATCAAGGAATCAAATTTAAAATGTTAACTACTTCAAAAGGAAGCATGTCATGCCTTTTTTGGGGGGAGAGGGACAGAAACATTCCAGCTGTACTTCAATGTAGAGACCACATGGCCAGGGATGTTAGAGGCACTGGATATTTTACAGGTACACTCCCACTCTTCAAAGAGCTTCCACAAGTAGAATAGCTATTCCGAAATTGTTCAATTAATAATTCCTGCATTTCTGTGCATCTCTGAAGAAGATATAGGTGACTTGTTTATTTTTCTTTTTAAAATTTATATACATGTCATGATACAGAAGATATTTTCTTCCACAAATTGCTTTGTGTACCCAGTTTTATGTTGGAGTACATAACAAAATCACCTCTCATTCCACCATCCTATCAATTGAAATCTACCTAATAAAAGGAGGAATAGCATCTTTCTCAAATTGTTTAAACATTAAAACTTTACTCACAAATTCTTTTTCAGCATACCTGCGTATGTGTCCATACACACAAAAAATTTTACCCAATTCACTGAAGTAATATTTGTAGGAAGCTAGAGTTAAGTTGTCCTGCTATGCTTAGATTTCGTATTAGAATAGAACATTATAAATAGCAAAGTGCTTAAAATGGGACAAGTAACAGTGTGAAAAGTGAAAGGTGCTAAAAAAGAAGTATGAGAACTATTCTTAATAATACTGATTTGAGAGGGTCTGATCTGAAACATACAATGAGGTCATACTTTTGATAAGAGTGAACAAAGTGAAAATCTAATTTTATGTGAATTTTAATGCTGAAATATTTATATGATACTGCAACATTTAGTTAAAAAAACTAGTAGTTCTAAAGAAATTGTATTCTGTAGGAAAAGCTTATTTTTCATAATGGTTAATAAACCCCAAGTAATCTTCTAGGAAATCACTGGGTTTTTTATCAGTTCCTGAAGTTTTGAAGGGATTCCAAATGTGACTGAGTTTTATTTAAGGATACAGAACCAAATATAAAAAGTGAGAATAACGTTTATGTCTTCAAAAATTATTTTATGAAAATATCCATGTCACTGTTATATATTGCATTTATGCTGAAGAAAAACAGGGTGTAATTAGAAAAAAAATTACCTAATAATATTTTCCTTATTTAACAAATACATGCTGAAGTACTGATATATGTGAGGCACCATGCTGGGCTTTGAAGTATATGTTTGAAGAGTTTAAAATAATAAAAGCCATACAGAGTAAAAACACCATTCATACCACCGATATGTATCATAACTTATGCATTAATGCAACAAATCTTTTCTTTCCACACTAATTGTGTTCTGTGCTGGTAATTGCTTGCTTCAGAGGCTCCCCTGCCCTCACGACATGGGCTTCTGTCTGTCCTCTGTCTTCTGCATCACTGAATACAGTGGCAGCAGCCCTGCTAGGACTTAAACAACTAAGGCTATCACCAGACTCTACCAACTGGGCACAATCACAGGCAGCTGAGAGATGTTGAGTCAAATGAAAAAGCAGAGTTAAAAAAACAAGTGGGGCTGGGCTCAGCAGTTAAAGTCTTTGCCGTGTAAGCCAAAGAACCTCAGGGCAGATCCTTGGATCCCACCCTTAAAAAAATGCAGGGCACAAATGGCTGAGACCTGTAATCTTGACCCAGAAGTTGGAGCCTGGGACATATCTCAGAGCAAATCAATAAGGCAAAAGAGTGATTCAGTCATCTTTGATTCTATCTCAGGCACACACACTGAAGCGTCTCCTGTACACATGCCTGCACATACCTATTCACTCACCACATGTAACAGAAAGAGAGAGAGAGAGAAGGAGAAGAAGGAGGAGGACGATATGAATGAGGAGGAGGAATTAAAAGCTTTAAGACTTAAGCCAGATTTTGCCATGTGACTCTTATTGTATTCATTCAAGCAGGTGTCGTTGAGGTGTCAAACTATGTCTGTGTAGTGTCATCAGTGAGTTCAAGCATTAAAGTAAAAGTAATTCTGAAAAAGCACATGCCATCCATAGCTCACATCTGTGCGGCTGGTGGTTCAATGGCATGGACGCTGGGCATCTATCCTATGCTGTTCATTTAGGGCACGCATTCTCTACACTCTGCACCCCGAAAACTCAACTTCTTCAACTGTAAAAGGAAGACTGAGTCCTTATTCCTCAAGTGTGGTCAGAAGAGCCTAGTAAGGATTTTCACTGGCCTATTGGTGTTCAATTCTGCCTTGCTTTCACACAATATATATATAATTCATTAACTTCATCATCCATTATAAGAAGAGAGAATGTCTTCCCAGTCCTTATAAGTCCTTAACCCAGTATTTCACCTACAGCACTCAATGATCAATGGTGAATATTTGTCAGGTGAATGACTTATTTCAGATATCTACATTCAAGCTTCTCTGTCTTTCTGGTAATTAACCCCCACAGTTAATTACCAATATAAGCTGTTAAGAATGAAACCAGATTTTGCCACATACTCTCAGGAATGTAAAGTATTTTGCAGTGAATCTGGTCTTTCCCGAAAGTGCCCATGGTGAATGGAGTTCAAGGAGACTGCAGTCATTCACTATTATGAAAATTTCTAAGGATAATTCCAGTGAACACTGAGTTTGCTCATTTGAAAAATCATAGTCATCTATTTCTACCTCACAGGATAATAGCAACCAATGAATACATTTCAGACTTAAGTCGCTATAAAAGTGCAAGGGGTTTCTTTTCTAATGTGTAATCAGATGGAAGTGACTGCTCTGCCAATAGCCATGTGTCCCATGGAAACACTAGGCTGATATTGGAAATTGTCTTTCATCTGTCTTCCACATCAGTCTTTTGAGTCTGGGTTTCTAATTAAGTTCAGAGCTAACTGAACACCTGAGGGGCTTAGCCAGACTGCTTTGAGTATTCCTTTTAGCCATGGCGTTTTGACCACATCACTCAGGACAAATATACCTCAAGAACATTCTTGGCAGGCTATCCTTCAGTCATTCAATTACTACTATCAGCAAACCCTATGTCAAGTTGAGGAAAAGTCCAAAGGAGTGAGAGTAGCAGGAGGGAGAAGTTAGTAAAACCCCCAAACCCACTCTGGTGTGCAATGTCTGCTTTTAATTCTGTAAAAGTTTAACAACTGAGAAGGATTTGGATGTCCAGATGAAGTGTCTAAGGAAAACAGTTCATAGACACACAGGAGACTAGGAGGGAGTTGGAGCTAGGATTTGAGAAATGTGGTTGAAAATTTCACTTTGCCATTTGCTAAGTATGCAAATCTGAAGAGGCAGGGGAACCCTGAATCTTGCTTTAAATTGGCCATGACATCCAGACTTAAATAAAGTCGCAATGACTAGAAATCTAAGATCAGAAACCCCATCAGGGAAAATAGAGGAATCAAAGACGCTCTAAGCTATTCAGGTAGCTTAATGTCTAGAGAATAAAGGGGGCTAACATACTCAGGGATGGAGAACAAAGTGAATGCAGTTGGTCATGGAGGAGAATATATGTAAATTAAATTGCACACTTATACAAAAATTTCATTGTCTGACCAGTGTCATGTACAGCGAAAACAAAACAGTGAGAAATATTCTTATCCTGAGGGGTTAACATGCAACACAAATTTTCTTCTCACAGCTCTGGAGTCTGCTCCAGACTGGACTGCATTGGGTCCTTTCTGAATTTTTATTGTAAATTCTTAGAACTTGCTTGGTGGAAAAGACCAGGAAATTCCCTTAGCCCATTTTACATAAATACCAAGAACTCCACACTCATGACCAAATCAAGTCTCCAGAGGCCAAAGTCATCACTTTGTGCTTAATAGTTCCATGTATGGACACATGAAATACGGGAGGAAGGCACAAGACTCTTAAGAGCGTAGCAAAGTGTAGAATTGCAGTTATTTAGACATGGAATTGCTGACTTTGCTAGATGGTTTTGTTCTGTTGGGAGACGTGTGACTGGAGGTTACAAGGAAGAACCGAAAGACTGTCTTTATTCCTTTAAGAGAGAGGGAAAGGAAGGGAAGCACATGGGAAAGGAAGAGATAAGAACAAAAAACAGGAGCAGGAAGAGAGGAGAGCAACAAGGAGGAAAGAAAAGGAACAGGAGAGAAGAGAAATGGCTGCAGGCTGGTGCACAGTTTCTCAGCCTAGCAAACAGCCTGGGGACTGGGGAGAGAGGAGCACCTTTTGCTTTGTCTTTTTCTTTTCTTTTCTTTCTTTCTTTCTTTCTTTCTTTCTTTCTTTCTTTCTTTCTTTCTTTCTTTCTTTCTTTCTTTCTTTCTTTCTTTCTGTCTGTCTGTCTGTCTTTCTTTCTGTCTTTCTTTCTTTCTTTCTTTCTTTCTTTCTTTCTTTCTTTCTTTCTTTCTTTCTTTCTTTCTTTCTTTCTTTCTTTCTTTTTTTGATTCTGGGAGAAAAGAAATCAACATTTTTTTTCCTAAAAATAATTTTACCTACATTGAGATAATTACAACCCTTGAGAATAGAAAGCTTTAAGAAGTTCACATAGTCCCATGCGATCCTTAAAGTATGATTCATCTCACTCTGTTTCCACTCATTTATCTAGTGTTTACAAACTTTCCCACTCCAGGGTAACCATCGAGATCTGATCACAGAGGACAGAGGCATGGGAATCAATTCTTTTACTTCATTTAAAAAGTAGAAACTTCCCACTCCAATATTTACCCTCTCTGCATTCATTTTACCTGTACTATACCTCAGTGGGAGAAAGGGTGGATTTTTGTCAAAATACATTGTATACATGTATAAAACTTTCAAAGAACAAAAAGAAAGTTCTCAAATGAATATTTGTGGACAAGGGTCTCAAATCTCTAAAGCAAAAGAGAAGTTTGGTGATTTTTGTTTTTGTTGTTGTTACTAAGTCAAACATGAATCACTGAGAGACTGTGCTCTATAGGAGGGAAATGGCGAAGGTAATCACTTAGCCCTCTACAAAGTGTAAGAGTATGATTCAGAATTCATACTGCCAAAACTGAGAATGTGACTTTATTTGGAAGTCATTTTTTAGTTGTGCAATTAATTAGTATTAGACCTTGAACTGGTCCTTCTCTTCTCCACCCTTTCCTATGTATGTACTTCTGTGAGTGGGTACCTGTTCATATGGAGGCCTGAAGTCTATGATTAAACAGACTATAGGGTTAATCTGGTTAGCCAGCTTGCTCTGGTATTCTCAAGCTTCATGCTGGGGATGGAATTACAGGCAGACTAACACACTTCTCTAGCATTTTTAGGTAGGATCTAGGGATCAGAACTCTGTCTTTTAGCTTGTGAGACAAGTACTTTAATACTTGAACCATCTCTGAAGCCTTCTGAGTAAGTCTTTGTGGATTTATGATATACTCTAAAACAAATGACTGCATTTTTTATTAGAGAAGGACAAGATACAAAGGAAAACAGAAGAAAGATATAAAAACAGGATGCTAGGAGTTCAGGAACAAGACTTCTTGGCAAACACCAGAAGCTGGGAAAGAGATGCAGGGCAGATTCTATGCTATGTTCCAGTGTGCCCCTGCCAACTTCCTGGTCTCAGCTTCAGTCCCTCTGAAAAATATACAGGTAGTTCTCACCTAGTCTGTGTTATGTCTCCTCCGCATCTCAAAGGGAACTTATGCATCTTCCCTATACTTTTATTTTTTCATTTGCAGTATCTCAAGGAAGTTTTATATATATATATATATATATATATATATATATATATATATATATATATATATATATATACATATACATATATATACACATATACATGTATATATATACACATATATATATATATATTTGTAGTATTTCTCACTACGTTGTGATCAATTTGACAGCAGTGATAAAGTGATATGATCTTGCCAACAAGGAGTTATCTCATCAACAGGGTTTTCCTTCACAAAACTAGAGACGGTATCAGCCTGAAATGTGTGAAGCTGAATTTAGGGTGGTTCTGGGAAGTGGGGGACATCAGGAAGGTGAGGGAAGAGAATTTCTCCTTCCACCTCCAAATAGAAAGGACAGCTAGGCTGAGTCCCAGGTGTGAAGAGACATAACAGTTAAGCAAGGGAGCTGTGAACCAAAGGCTTCTTGCATTTATATTTTTCACAGTAAGTAGGAGGTAGGATCAGGAGAGTGGGGAACTTAACCAGATAAGAAGACCATGGTAGGTAATCAGGGACTTATGGAAGAGTGTAAAACTTTTTTCAGTAAATACTAACATAGACCTAATGTTTGTGTTACCTCTAGAATCATATGTTGAGGTCCTAACAAAATCATGATATGAAGATGTTGGGAGGTGGGCCCATAGGAGGTAATTAGGATGTAAAGACAGAAACTTCTTGAGTAAAATTACTGCTGATATGATAATCACACAGCTCATTCTCTTCTCTCTTTCCTTCTCCATTTCATCATGCAACAACAGTGAAGTATGGGAATAGGACAAGATCCCCAATCAGACACACAGACCTGATGTTCTAATACCTTATTAGCATACACATGCTAGGATCCAAAATGGTGAGATCTAGATTTCTGTCATCTGAGCTTTCTAGTCTCTGGCAATGATGTTACAACAGCCCAAGCTAACTACATGAGAATATGTGTGGCCTCTACAAAGTCCTCAATTTAATCTCTGACTTCAGGTTACTAGGAATCTTTGAACATGGACAGTCTTGAAAGATATCATAACTAATCATTACTTTTGTTTAAAATTATGAGTAACTATTACTTTAAGTGATACAAAGCAACTACATATGTTTAGGTAAGTGATTCAATAAGTAAATTAAAAAGTAATTTGCTGACATACTGGAACTGTTCTGAGGACTTTCTCCTTGCTGGATAGCTTACATGATACCAAGGAATACTGTAGAAACTGTTGGGGGAGAGAAATAATCATAAGCCCATCGATGGCATAAGATCTGTAAGTTGCTATATAAAACCCCAATGCAACAGATGACCACCAGTGTAACAGTGGCATGAGTATCAAGGAGACAACCAACAACAACTTTCTGATTGGATTCAAGACCCACTTGTCAGAAGGGTACACATCCTTTACTATAAACTAGAACAAGAACCTATTAAAAGGGGGGTTGTGAAGAAAAAATATCAATAGCAAAAGCAGCCAATAAACCTATAGGTAGGAAGACAGTATATCAAAGTACTCTGTAGGTAGCTGTTATTATACCCATAGAATAGGCACTTACAGTGGAAACCTTTGGGTCTAAAGCTGGATTAATGAAGGGAAATGCACTCACCAGTGGGGTGGCCTGAAGAGAGGTAACTTGATATACTATGGAGGCTTGAGCTTCCACAGGAATAGACAAGCCAGAGTGAATTTAGGGTTCCACAGAAGCATGCAGGTAGAAAGGTGGGAGAGAGTGGGAGGGAATAATGAAGGAAATGGAGGAGATGAGACAGGGTGGACAGAGGGAGGCTGGAATGAGTACTTAATATACTTGTAAAAGTAGACAAATTCTAAAAAAGTAATTTGCTGAGAAGTTTTACAGCAAAATATTAGCATAAGGAAATAAATATCTCCATCTGCCTACATACACCCAAGTTCATGCCACAGTGAAACATACTAAGAGCCTTAGCAATGTGTCATTCAACTAAAACATTTGCCTGTTCTCTAATTTCTATTTATGGAGAGACATTAGACTTCAACAATGTAGCCTGACAGTACTGGACATGTAATCAATTCAAAGTGAAGGATGTATATGAATATTGAGGTAGCTGCAGTAAAATCTAACCTCAACAGGTTGTGTTTGACTTTATCAATTAAAATGACAGAGATGGCAACAGAACCTACTGTTAGTTCCTTTCAGTATAAACAAAGCTTTTGCATTGAGAAGCATTGGCTCTGACTTAGGCTTTGCCCTCTTTTGGAGAGCAACTTTATGTTCTCTTAGTTTCTCAGGTATAAAATAGGAATAAAGCATGCCACAATAGCTATTGACTTAAAATTTATTAAATTGCTCTCTTACCTACCTATTAAAATAAAATATAGAAACATTTTGGTATTGATTAAATGATACACTTTAACTTTAGCTTTAGCAATTAAGACTGACAGTGAATATGATACTTTAAAAATATCAATATTTTAATTATTTTTAGAAAGGACATTAAAGAAAATATTACAAGACTCTGAGCTATGACATATGCCAAAATGCTTCACTGATGCTGGCTTCTGTAGATATTTGAAATAGTTATTTACAATTAATTTCTTGAAAGGTACAGATGAGTGTTAGGTTAGAATTTTCTCAGTAATCCAGGCCTATGCAAGGCAGCTAACACTATAATAATACAAATGACTCCTGGTTCTCAAAACCTCTTGCTTTGTAGAAAAAATAAAATGATGGATCAACTATTTAGGTGTTACATTTTGATTTAAAAAGGGATGATCATTCATGATTTGAATCAATGACAAAAGATCCATATCCACAATGACTAACTTACCAATGAAGGCTGTCTGAATAGCAGCCTAAGATGTAGAAGGGGACTGGGCTTTGAATCAGGGTCTTATTTCTCTTTGCAACTCTTCCAAACCTCACTGAAAGAATTAGTTAACTGCTTGGCAGTATGAGAATAATAACTATGACAATTGATATGATTGTTAAGTATGATAACACATGCAATCATATCTAGTAATGCCTTAGTCATAGAGGAAGCAGAATGACCATTATTTTAAATAGCATATGAACACAAAAATACCTTTATTTTATGAATATAATCTTGTCAAGGAAATAATAAGTAAAGTATTTGGAAAACCATATCACTGATCTATTTTTACAGTAAAAGTGAACAACAAGTTTGCTTATTCTATTCTTGGCTCCATATTTTATTATACAGGCTTAGGCAGATTTATCTAAAATTATGTTCATTACAGAGTTGAACACTCTGTTAATAGTTAGATCAAAAATACAACAGATCACATCTTCTGCTACTTATAAGACTAAGTTTATCTTTTGATGTGCAAATCAATTAATCAAAAAATTTTCTAAAACATAGGAGCATGTGTTAAATTGCCATCTGTTTCCTAAGGTTTCATACTTTTTTATTTTATTTATCATGACAATGCAACACTTCATTTTTTAACCACTTGCCTGCCACCTATCAGAGTTCTTATGAACCTCACATAATGTAAATGCCTGATAGCTAATGCACAGTAAGGATATCTATCAGTATTAAGTACATACACCATTAGCATGCCCTTGAAAATTGACATGAGAACATTTCTTATCTGGGGAAAAATTTATACCACTTTGCATAACTTACAAGTAATGGACAGAATTATATAAAATATGTGTGGGTTTTCCATTATTCATACATTGTAAGTGATTGACATTATTGCAGTTGTCCAAGGATTCTGCTTCAGTCTTATTCAGCCATGTGCTTACAAATCAGCCAGCCACAGATAAAATATATTCTGTTCAGACGTAAACCTCCAAACGCTAGATCCAGAATATTTACTTTTTAATTCAGTGGAGGTGCAATGTGACCGGGCGGCTACATCTCTCTCATCAATAGTATTGTCACTGTTTCCATAGCACCAAGTGCCAGTCAGTCAGAGGAGGAAATCATTTTCATCCTTGGAATCTCTATTTCCCAGAAAAGGTATAAAAAAGAACATTGACTCTTAAACAAAATCCTGGCCTTAGAGGTTATTTTTAAATAACTTTTAAAAGCATACATAATGCTATCAAGCAAATTTAATGATTATCATCCTTAGGACTGCTTCTTGCCTCTAGTAGTTAAAGTTGGACATGTCCTAGAAACTTTGACCTTAGATGCTTCTAGTGCATGAGTATAACAGTTTTTTAGAAGAAGTTATCACAGCAGCAACCTTGAATGTATATGTTGTAAAGCTTCTAGTGCAGAGTCTTTCTTTGCCTGAAGAGTTCTTGGACCATTCCCACATTTAACTGTGGTGGTGTCTGTAGGAGCGGCAGGGATGGCAGGCCTGTGATGAGCTGATCTTGGCAGAAATGGTTTCTTTTTTGTCATGCAAAATTTATTTTACCTGGGCAAGTAGCTAACTTAGCCTTCGCAAATGAAAGTTTGCTGGCTATGAAAATGAAATAACAAGCAAACAAGCAAGCAAATATCCCGGCATGTAGACATCTATCCTGATCGCATTATTGGTTTGATCTTAAAATGGCTCTATAAACTATATCAGAAAGCACAGAAGTCAGGAGCAGACATATAACTGTAGTCCCGGCACTTGTAAAATAAAACACCAAAAGGTATCTCTCCAAACAATACCGACACATTGTGTGATACAATCTTCTGAAATGTAAAGTTAATGCTTTACTTATGTGTATTTATGTGTATAGATTGAGTCAGAGTTTGAGGCTGGCCAAGACCACATGACAAGATCTCCCAGCATTCAAATCAAAGCAGAACCAAATCATAGCATTTAATTGATAGGGAATTCCAGGTTCTTTTGATAAATGAAGTCTTATACATGATTAGTATCAGAGACATATGATAAATAATAGAAGTTGATGAATATGCAATGTAGATATGCTTGTGTTTTAAACAAATAGTGAGTTATCCCCATGTGTCTGATTCTGTGTGCATGACCTGCATGTATAATAATTTGTCCCATTGGTCACTTAATATAGGGATAGTAGAAGAAAAGACTTTCGTTAAATCACAGAGAAACTCACCCATCTTCCAAAATATTTCAGTAAATAAAGCACCAAAAGGTATCTCTTCAAACAATACCGATACAAGTATGGTATAATCTTCTGAAATGTAAAGTCTATGATTACTTATGTATATTTATGTGTATAGATACATAGTATACCACATAAGCATAATCAGCAAAGAAAAAATAGCAAAAGCACTACATAAAACTAAATAGTTATTATCTACCATGTCAGGCATTTTTCTTATGCAAATGTATTTATTTTTGCTCCTTCCTCACTGCATAGATCAACAGTCTTTCTTATCAAGGCCAGATCCAGCCTCATAATTCTTCTCCAAGCAATGATAAAGGAGCACTACTAGAGATGACAGATTATTGTACCAAATGAACTATATTAATTTACCATATTGAAGGTAGAATACTGAATTTTATGTTTTTATCCATCATTGCTTTAGAGTGCCAACAAAATATTTGTAGACTAAATAAATTGCACTAAGGTAATTAAACTTTGAAGTACTGTAATTTTATAAAATTTTAAAACAATAGCATTACTGAATAATTAAATAACTAAAATTAATTGTTCATGAATGCCAATGCTTATTTTGAAGAAGAACCAAGGAAACTGAAAAAGGAAATTTTGAAGACGCTTTCTAAGAAGAACTAGACAGTGATCCCAATGTTATGTGAAAGAAGGTCTCTCACACTCACACATACACACATGCACATACAGACACACACCTGACATACCTATTCTATTTGTTCAGAAGAACATTTTGAAAGATATCATAGTTAATCAATTAAAAAAATAAAGAATTGAATTGGACCACTGAGAGAGTGAAAGAATGAAGAGATGACTCAAAGAAAAGGGGAGAGAAAATGTGAATGTTCACTCAGCTCAAATTTTAAATTCATTGCTCATCTACTCCATTTAAATCCCATAGATTTTTATAAGTGGGAAGGGAATCATAATAAAGTCCTTTCAGGAAGATCCTCAGATGGGTCCCTTACAAGGGCTTCATGGGTATAGAGAAAGATAAGATGAAGAGATATAAGATTACTTTCTCTGAAGGAACGGCCATGATTCTGACCATAATGAGCTCATATCATTGATAGTGAGGCAAGCATTTCTTATAGAAATGTCTATATTGCTAGACAGCAGCTAGTCACCTCAATCCTGGTGTTATAGAAATAGAACAGAGAGTTCTTGCCTCAAAGGCTGTTCAACACCATATTATAGCAGCTTTGTCTCTGTTCACTAGAACTAGGAATCATTATCACCAACAGAATGCAATGACTGTCACCCAAAAAGCCTTCATAAAGTTAAACCTCTGAAACCAGACCAGCCAAATCTCTCCCCATCCTATAGCTCAAAGAACCTTGTAGAGGAGGGGGTGGCAAGATTGTAAGACCCTAAAGAGATCAATGATATGCAAGATACTCCATACAGGTCAGGGCTGGAGAACCCAGGATATAGCCACAGTGTGATTAGACCTTGCCTGACCTGCACAATGGGTGTCAACTGGACAATTGAAAGTTGAACTCTGGGAACATTTATGACAGATCAGTAGTTAAGCTATCCCCAAGCAGCAGGCAGGAGAGTATCTAATTGATGTGGGAAGACCCAGCTCAGAGTGGGTGGCGCATAGTGGGTGGCAGCTTTCCCTGGGCAGGTGGATAAACTGAAGGGAGCTGGCTCAGTAAGTTGGTATTCTTCAGCCTACTTTGTCAGTCTTACTGTCTGTCAAGTGAAGACTGCCTCCCTTTTGGCCATCTCTGTGGATGTGTGTGGCCAGTTCCCTTGGCCCCTAATATCAATGTGAGCTCTGCTGCTCAGCTTAACTAATAAGAGAATGATAATAAAGAAAAAAGTTCCCCTAAGCTTCCAAGCTGTTTGTTGTGAATTTTTCAGCAATGTGCAGGTAAACTGCGGCACGTGGACTGCCTCACTTTTAAGTTTTAAACCTAAGGACAAGGAGCCTTAGATTCTTCTCATTTGTACGAAATACCTCCCTGGCAAGTCTGTCATGAGCAGAACTCAAATAAAAATTTGTGTTATAAATCTAGATTATTGTAACAGATAGTAGGTCTTCAGTATTTGTTTTACTTCATTTTCTTAAGGAAGAGTATCAGTAGTTAGTATATATAATCACCAGTACCAGGAAAGCACATTATCTTCCAGGAAGACAAGAAATGATCAAATAAAATGAGGTGATACCTACATTGTTCTTCCACTGCATGGATATCACTTGGCAGGCACTGAGGGTACTCTTAGAAACACAAGAAACCATGATGAAAGGGATCTTCTTCAAACAACTCATAACCAATTAAGAGTCAGATATATATGAGCAAATATTCACAGAAACTAAGGAAGCAAAATAAAATGAAAACACAGAAGACATTAAAAAATGAAGCTTCCACTTGGTGCATTGATGCATCTGTAAAATCTCTTGCTAGAGGATATTTAGGTAGCAAATGAATTTAGACTAAATACTTAATGCCCTTCAGGATCACTTAGAAAATCGTTTTGTGTAGATGAAATGTTTCCACACCAGGGAGGATGAATTCATTCCATTAACACCAAATAAAAGCTGCATTTTGAAAACAGGAAAATACCCTGCTATGAGAGAAATTCATTAAGAGTGTGTGTGTCTGTGTGTGTGTGTGTGTGTGTGTGTGTTTCAGAAAATGTTGTGTGTGCCTGTGGAGATGCAAGATAATTTTGGGAATCCTCCTGGATTATTCTACCTCCTTTTTTGCTTTGCTGTGGGGATTTCTAGTCTCAACCTTCCCGGACTAGAAGTGAAAACCACAGTCATTTCTGCCTGGAGTTTTTACATGTGATCTGGGATCTGAACTCAGATCCTTTTGTTTTCTAGTCAGAAGCTTAACCCTAGACCCATGTCTCCAACCCTTGAGACATCAGTTATTAAAGTTAATTCTGTTACTTCTTTTTTCTTTTTATTTGAGGATTAAAAAAAACTTTACTTTCTCATCTTATTTTGATGTGTAAGTAGGAGCTGTAGATGATATAAAATATTTTCAATAATATATGCTGTCAGATAAACAGAACTCTTAGTTAAATATAGATAAGAACACTCCTTCTACTCACCTGCTATGATTCATTTATTACTCAGTTGGCCAGGGTTTTGGAGGGCAGGGAAGAGAACAGTCATACTCTTCAACATCCATTCCCTTGGTTCTTAAACTTTGATTTTTCTAGTAAAGAACTACTCACACTTTGGAAGGTATTTTCTTTGCCCCCAGCCTCACTTCAAAGTTCTTTCCCTTCCAGCTACAATTCAAATTCAATAGATGCTGGTATTTTTATTTTTTGATATTAAAACTAAAACAACTTTGTTTGAACCACGTGAAGCACAGTATATAGAAGAATACGGAATCTTGGTGCCTATCAATAAAAACAAACTTTCTTGGAAAGAGAGAAATCACCAATAATATAGAAGAAATGGGATAAGCAAAATTTAAGAATAATGCAGGCTGTAGATGCAACTCAATGGTAGTGTGATTGCCTAGCATGCATGAGGCCAATCCCTAATACTAAAGAAAAAAATAAGAATGCATGTACATGGTTCTATTGAGAAGGATATTTTGACTGTCACAAGATTGGATTGATAGTATTACTCATCAAGGAGAAATCCACACGCTGCAGCATGTAGTCAAGGAGAAATCCACACGCTGCAGCATGTAGTGTCTTGTGTCTTGGATTAGAAGTGCCAGGAATTATTAGAAAGCTTCCTTTCCTTAGTAGCAAGGATGTTCCTTTCCAAATCGCCATCTAAATTAATCATAGAAACCTCAGAGAAAAGAGAGAGTTAAAATTCCACAAGCAGAAAGATGGAAGGAGATATTTGAGTCTAATGCTCTGTAAAAAGTGGGCATGAGATTTAGAAAAATACAATAACTTTCCGGAGATCATGCAGAAGTAGAATAGAAATAGCACTAACATCATTTGCAAGAGAAAAACTTTAAAGGGGGAGCAAGGAACAGGGATCAGACATAATAAAGAGTGGGTTTAGCCTTCAGTTACCTGCTAAATAATTTCTTACCCTCCCTCAATGCCAGGTAACACCTGCCTAGTAATGTAAACCTGCATGAACAATGATGAAAAGGGAGCAAACAGACATTGGATAGGATCAGATGTCTTAGTATTAACCAAGAACGCCTGATAATACACCACAATCTAAACACATTTCGTTTTGTCTGCGATAAGAAAACATCACAATATCCAAACAAGATGCAGCCTATTGCACTGGAAGATTAGTGAAGCAGAAAACTACAGCCAACCAGAGTGCAGTGAGTGTATCAGCAACTCTAAAATGCTCAGCCCGATTTAGGCCATCCAAATTCCTTCCCAACCTAAGGCTTAGGATATTTTGCCCAAGAGGGGGCAGTAAGATTGTAAGAGCCTGAAGATGAGGTGATCCACTGCTTACCAGATCACTTACCAGCTCGTGACAGGGCTGCCGCGTGCAGGAACTCACTGCAATGTGATCTACCACTGAACCTACAATGCCTGGCACACCAGTATTCCCCCAGGGACCAGCAAGGATCTCAGGAGTGGGAACCATAGGGACAAGTGCTAGACAGGTGAAGATGAGCGTCCCCATCTGTGTGTTGACCCACAGAAGGGCCTACACGTCCACTTCCACAGAGGCCTGCGCTTCCATAGATGCAGACATCATGAACAGAGCCCTGAAGCCCACACGAGGAGATAGACATCAAGGCAGGATGGATCAATGAAGGAGAGGAGGGTCGGAGAGGCAATGAAAGAAGGGGGGCAGGGAAAAATCACTCATTTTGTCTGCATTAAAGGAAAATTCTTAATTAAAAAAAAAGCCAGCAAATGGGAAACTGAGCCCTGTCACTGCTATGTCCTACTCCTGTTCTTCCACCTATCTCTTTGAGTCTCTTCTTATATTCAGGTCTTTGTTTAAAAAGTCTTTTATCTTTGCTTAGGACATGACCTCAACCAACAGTCAGGAGGCCAAACAATCAGGATGCAGCCAGGGGCAGTGCAGGAACAGCAAATCTGAAAACAAAAACAAGCCATAATTCAGAACATCAAAAACTCTACAATATTCTCCTGGAACCAGACCAGCTAAATCTCTCCTCATCCTAAAGCTTGGGAACATTGCGGAAGAGGGGGTGGCAAGATTATAAGAGCCTAAAGACCAGGAGGACAAACGATATGTAAGATACTCCACACAAATTAGGGCTGCAGCAGCCAGTATATAACTGCAATGTGATTGGACCTTGTCTGACCTGCACAATGGCTGACATGTCAACAATTCCTCAAAGTCTAGCATGGATCACAGGGGAGAAGGCTTCAGGCAGTAGGATCCTTAAGAGGCAAGCAGCTAAATAGTCATAATACAGTTCCCATACTAGCGGGCAGCCCAAGAAGGGGCCCAAGATATGTCACTGAGTCTTGGGCCCTCGCTAGTGTAGACGACTCAGAGAGAAATTCAGTCCCCACATAAAAAGAAACTCTAGAAGATGGTAGGGAGAAAGCAGGAAGCATGAAGAGAGAAGGAGGGAAGGAAAAGAGGTGAGAGGGAGGAGGGGAAAGTGTAAGGAGGGACAACAGGAGGGAAGGGAGGGGGAGGGAAAAAAAGGGGGTACCTATTGAACTTGTATAACTAGGCAAAAAACTGATAAAAATGATAACAATGTGAAGGTAAAATAAAGGAAATGGACCTAACTTAAATGCTGCCAAAGTACATCAGAGCTAGACACAGTCCTCGGAGACAGACTGTTCCACGACCATTCCCATCTTCACTTAACAGTCATCTAGATGGCCCTTCACCTCCACCCCCATCCTCTATCTCCACGTCCACCTCCATCTTCATCATCCATCACCCTTCCAACATTGTCACCATCTACCACCTGCACCTTCATCTCCATCACTTTTCACATCCTTTGACTCCCTTTCTGTCTCTGCCTGCACCTTCTAACCATCCCTACGCCTCAATAAAACGCGGTCAGATGCAGTCACTGGAAAACGAACATGAGGAACCTTAACCTAAAAGTCGAATATTCATGTTATTTTCTTATGCCCAGTTTCACTTTTCACAAATTCCCCAGGTGAAAAAGTAAAGGGGAAAATCCACCTTTTTAGTTACTGCAAATAGTTGTTTGAAATCTCAGTTCATAACGAAATGTGAGGCTTCTAAAATGGGTTTTACTTGTCATGGAATAAACAACCCTCTGTGGAGTCTCTGCCAATATACATTTTTCTTACTTTTGCTTCCTCCCTAAAGTTTGCAGTATGCATAAATTATTCCTAAGGTGGTCTCATAAGAAAAAACTTCAGTAGTGTGAGAACTCATGGAAATAAATATTTGAAACTACAGAGGATTTTTTTTTGTCGCACTTGACTTTGCTTTTTATTTTTTAGTGAGTAGTTAAGTGACGGATTAGCTTTTATCCACCTTCTTAGATATGTGTTTGATAACACCTGTAGCAAGAAGTAGTTGGAGACTACATGTCATGAAAATCCAAACTGAAGCAGGAAGACTTCTCCATCAGAAGTGGTGTTTGCACAGTTGCAGAGTAGCCTGTGATCTTTCTTCTTGCTGCTGGAAAGCATCTCCACATAGCTTCCAATTGCACCTGCATGTGGAAGATTCCTTAACATGACCTCAGGTGGACACACTAGACTTACTTTGACGTTAGCTGCTCAAATGTACCCAGTTTATACACAGAGAGCTCACTTCCAATATTCTTTCTGATTTCTTTTAGTTTCCCTTCAGTCTAACCAATCAATAGTTCTTGAAATCAAAAGGCTTCCTATCTGCCATTTCATTCAAATGCTGCTTCTTTCTTTTTTGAGAATTAAGGCAGAGTTTATTAAAGGAGAGAAACAATGGAACTCACAGATGTGAATCTGTGAGGAGCAAGAGAGTCACCGAGAACTCACAGACTCCAGGCATAGAATCCATGAGAGCAAGGGAAAGACAGAAATAGAATTCATGGACTTCAAACATGGAGGGGCAAAGGAGCCCAAATTCTGTTTCTTTAATGCAAGAATTCTTTGGTCCTCATATGAAGAAACTATAAACCCTCCAACTTCTCACCTCCTTTCAGTCTATTTGTTCTTTTCTAATTTATTTTCCCCTGAGATATGCATTTCTTTAAATTTTTCATGTGCACATGATTCCTTCATGCTTCTAATTATGCAAGGATTTCTTCTCTGCAGGTTAATTTCCAAAGTGTAGCTCATAAAATACTATACATTTCTCCATGGAAATAAAAAGATATTTAGAACATAGCTAGGGAGATGGCTCAGGAGTTAAAGCTTTTGCCTCATATGCAAAAGGACCCAAGTTTAGATCCCCGGATCTCATGTAAAAAACGTTGGGTGGATATGACCGTGGCCTGCACTACCAACTCTGAAAGGCAGAGACTAGGAAATTCTAGAGAAAAGGAATAAGAAAGTAGAGCAATCTAGGATGATTCCTAATGTTACCCTTAGACCTTCACAGGTTCACATACTCAAGTGCCCTTTTACACTCACACACACATAATATTACAATAAAGTATGTTTCCAGTTTGCAGTACATTGGGAAAGGCTATATATGTATCTGCTTTAAAAAGTTGGCATATCAAAGGATTTGCACATGTGAGCCATTCAAAAATCTGTTTGTCTTTTGTCCCCATTTGTCATGATTCATGACTGTGTCAACCTATACATGGTTTGTTCTATCTCTTTTTTTTTTAATTTTTTTTATTATTATTATTTATTCGACTGTGCGCATGTGCATGTGTATGGGTGCGCGCGCGTGTGTGTGTCTGTGTGTGTGTGTGTGTGTGTGTGTGTGTGTGTGTGTGTCTGTGTGTGTCTGTGTCTGTGTATGTGTAGAACCACGGACGAACTCGTGAACCACCATGGACGCTTCCACCTCCTTCTGCCCCGGGATTCACAGGCTCCGCCCTACCAGGACCAGAAGCGCAGGTCGCCTGCGCTTCCGCCTGGCGTCTATACATGGGATCTGGGATCCGAACTCAGGACCCTCCGCTTGCAAGGCGGAGGCTTAACCCCTGAGCCACCTCTCCAGCCCCTGTTCTATCTCTTGATGGCCCCCTTTTGTGTTTTTGGTGATGTGTAAATCCTTAATGAATATTTGTTTTGTTCTTTCTAATGGTCTACATGAAAAATCTAGTAATCTAGCAAACAGATTCCACATGTTCTTTGCTTGTCTATTCCCATGCCCATATGTTTACCATGCTTAGCTTCTCACTGAATACATGAAGACAAGGAAGTAGAATGTGCAAAAATTAATGAATGATAGATAGACGGTGATAAACTGATGGATATATAGATTACCATCATGAAAGGCTTTGAACAAGAAGGCAGAGAATCCCCAGAATGAAGCTTGAAGAAAGTACGTGATCAAAGACCACGTGGACAGAGAAGGCTTTCAAATCTGTTTCATTTCTTGCTGGAGGAAGTAATGACTTCTCAAGCCTGAGGATTCCAGTAATGAAGGGACTGGGTAGTGGGGGGGATGTCAATAAAAGGGCCTTTTATTTTGAATACAATGAGGTGGTTGTAACTGGGTCTTGATTCTGCTAACATCTGTATCCAAAGAACTTCACCTTGTCTCTTCCTTCCTTTTACCTTCCTCCCTTCCTTTAATGCAGAGAAGCAAATTCCTCTGTTGGGAAACTTACATGTTTCAAAAAAGCTTCTGTACAATTATGTAGTTTCAAAGCCCTTTTTGAATTTTAATTTTTCCATAGGAGTCTTTGGATCTTTCCAGTTTGTTTATCTCTTGTGGGTTGATAAATTTCAAAAATAACTACTGATCACTGAATATCTTTAGTAAAGTCCTTAACTGAATTTGAATCCTGCAGTCTGGTGGCTAGATACATTCGAACATTTCTGTAAAACATTCACTGATAAGATATATTAATTAGTGAGCTTGGATTGAGAATGAGTCTTCCGTGGGTAAATTGTCTTTTCCTGTTATTGATACATATCATCATAACATTCACTTTTTAAAAATATATGAGAGACAGAGCATACATTGATAAGACTGTTTTAGTGTTGTGTGTTCATGAGCATATCACCTAGGGCTTCAATAGAACCACATAGATGATTCTGAATAACCACTCCAGATAAAGAAACAAAGAAGCCAGAAAGTGGGAAACAAGACCGGAAAGAGTAACATATATAAACCTCAAAGTCCAAAATAGGATGTAGCAGATCCTGCTATCACATGTAAGTAGTGGTGCTCAAAAGAGGAGGCAAAGCTATTTAAGACAGGTTCAGTCGCTATTACAAAGTGTGATGTAAAATTACACAATGGAGGCTTTTCAAAACATAATCAATAAATGCTTAGACTACACATTACCTGAGAACTAGAAATACAGAGCCCATTTTTATTATTGTGTCTGTTTGCTTGAAGTTGAGTAATATTTGACCCAGTAGATTTTATATCCTCTGTGTACAATGCATGTATGCTGGGCAGATGGTTCATGAAGGCAGCGCTGAGCCTTTGCCTCAAATGCAGAAGGACCTCATGTTGGAGTTCTAGATCCTACACTTAAAGAAAAGTCTGGCAAATATGCTCATAGCCTATCATTTCGACCCTGGAAGGGAAAGCCTGGGAAACTTCAGAACAAATAATAAGGTGGAAGAGTCATCCAGGATGATTCCCAGTATTAACTTTGGGCCGACTCAGGCATATACACTCAACTGCAATTTTGTACACAGGTCTGCACACCACACACACACACACACACACACACACACACACACCATTTGCAATCTTGTAAAATAAAAGCTTTCTTTCATTTTCCCTCTGCAAATGGGTTATTCTTTTCTAGGTAGACCCTTTTACACAGAACTACTAATGTCAAATTGATAGAGATATTAACCATAATGCCATTTTTTGTGTAAAAACTACTTGTTTATCTAACATTTATATGCAAGTTTATTTTTAATAATAAATGCTTTGTCTATATTCATTGGCTATCATGTCACTCATTCCTTAAGTACCTTATACACATTTCTGTTGTTTTCCTTTTCATGTGCATATGTTTTGGTTCGTGTATTTTTGCATGTGGGCAGCACATGTGCATGAGCAGGTGTGTATGCATGTGTGATGGCCAGAGGTTGATGTCAGAAGTCTTTTTTCAATGGCTCTTTTACCATATTCTCCAAGGTAGAGCTTCTCGGTCAAACTCAGAGTTCATCAATGAGGTTTTTCTTACTAGCTAGTTGCTCCAGGGAACCTATTTCCACCTTCCATTAGTAAAGTTATATGTGGCATACTATGTCCACTTAGAGCTTTGAGGGTCTCTTGGATCTAAATTTTCAGATTTCTTGCTTGCTCAGCCACTTCCCTGGTCCTCATTTCTAATTTTTAAAGCAATTCCTTATTATAGAGAGTCTGTCCAACATTGAAAATAAAGCTAAAAGAAGACACCTAGTTCAACATTAGACTTGTCACAATCTAATATCCTATCTCTAACCACAAAATACCCATTTTATCCTGAAAAATGTTCCTCTGTCTCCATCGATATTCTTCCACAGTATGGCTTTCTCATTAATTATGAAGTATATTGAACAATGATTTTCTGATATTTAAACTTCTAACACCTTGTAAGATAGAAACATTTATCTCAAAGACATCTTTATCCATAGAAAGCCTTTAATTCTGAGTTAAAGTACTCCAATATGAAATATCACAAGGAAGGAAGTCATCACTTTTGTGTGCAGTGTGGACTTGTTCTAGACACAATACATCATATCACTCTCCCATTGGCTCTTCCATAACCATCACATGACAACAATGCCATTCACACTGACTTTACACTCCCACCAGCTCAACACTGTGTTTTCTCTTACATTTGAACTAATCTATGGAATTTATCAAAAGTCAAGAAGGAAAAGAAATCCAAGCAGGACTTCTAGCTTGTAAGTGGTCACAACTGGGTTAGCTCGCAGGTGATGCCATCCGACTCTTTAGAAAACTGTAGACGTGCATTACCAGTAGATACCTACTGCAGAGAAGGCAATGTATTCACAGGGTAACTCAAGCAACCCTTACTCACCCATGAAAGGTACAGAATCTTTTGGTCATAGAATTTCAATTCACTGATGAAAGTTACATCTACTGAATAGGTATCATAGAAGTATTTAAACTTAGACCTAATTGATTTTGTTGTGCATATTATGTAACAAACAAAACATGAATACATCATTTAGATGATTAAGTCACCAACTCATATTGTGAGTTAGGTAAGGATTGTGTTAGCTAAATAGATGTTTTTTTCATGTATGCACACACACACACACCATACACCACTGTTGACCTGGAATGAGTCATTGACTGAATAATACCTGTGTGTCTCACAGACGCCAACCTTTGCTGATGAAATGAGCATCCAATGAATTTAGAAATACCATGCTCTGAAGGACAATGAATAGTTCCTAATACAGAACAAAAATTGTCTTATTGATATTAGCTGAACTTAAGAAGAAAATAAATGATGTCAAGAGACAGGTGGATGTTAGCAGCTAAGAAAAATACAGAGAGAAAACCACAATTGGCCTTGCACATCTCGATGTTTAAGGAGACAGAAACAGAAACTGAGTGGTTAGAGCACTGTCTCTGGCAGCTAGGTGTCTCTCCACAGCATAACTGGCTCAGACTAAGCAATGTGGGAATGGTCAAAGATCCATGGGACTTTGGGAAATGTAGTTTCCTGTGTATTCTAAAGAGGATGAATTCAAGAACTTTGCGGATCCTAATCACTATGAAATTAGGCAGCATAGAAAAAATTCTACTTGCAGAACAGCTATAAACACAGGACTCTATTAGAGATAGGTTTCATTTAGAAGCATTACCTGTGTAGTGCTGCGCATGCATGTGTGCACACGCGCACGTGCATGCATGCATATGTGTGTGCATACAGATAAGTGTGCAGATGTGTCCTGTTTATATGTGTATGTGGTGTGTTCATGTGGGCGCCATGTTGTTATTTTCATAGCACATGCCCATTTTTGGGTCTGTTATCTCCCCTCCTTTTGGTGGAAGGAACCGTGTTAACACAAGGAGATCCGGGATTGAAGCTATACCTTATACTTTTCAAATACATGACCGCATCAGATTTTAGTTTCTTTCCAACACAGTGAAAATAATATCTAGGGTTCAGGCGTCTGGAAACCACCTTGGGAGGAGACCAATATTTGGGAGAATCTGTGCTTTGGGTATGTATGTTCACCTAAGAATAACATGATCATTGGAAAATGGTCATTGATATACATTTGACTTTGAAAGCAATCAGTTGATATGTACGAGGTATTCCGTTGCTTTTTTTATTCCATTAATTTCGCTGGGGCATTCTCTAAACATAGCAGCATTTGCCTATTTTAACTATGCAATCTGATAGATTTTGGCAAACATATAATAGAATTGCAGGAATCATAATATGATGAAATATTTATATCTGTTCCTAAACTATAACATTTTCCCATGTCTCTCTGTTGTGAGCACCTAAACATTCCATCTTTGGCTTCTGACAAATACTGAGAATATATCTGTCATCAGAGCATTTAATTTTATAAAATTTTATATTGATGGTGCTGTAAATTTGGTTTTGTACCTGCCTCATTCACAATACCTTTGATATTTTCCCATGTTTTGTATATATCATTAGTTCATTCCTTTTGTGGTTAAATAGTCATCTTTTGCACAAATATATTAATGTTATTACTAAATTCTACCTACCAGTTGGTAGAGTTTTGCATTGTTCATGGTTTTGGCAGATATAAACATCTCCATAAGGGTTTTAATAGAAATCCCTCTATGTGTGCAGGCGCACTCGTGTCTGTGTGTGTATGTGTGTGTGTGTGTGTGGTGTGTATTTGTGGTTCTATTGTGCAAAGCACTTAAGAGTTGCACATCAGGACAGAAAACATGCTGTGTTCGTATTTGCTAATTTACATGGTAATTTATGGTAAGGAAAACCTTTGCATAATGGGAAATACACTTTGATGCAAAAAAACAGGACTAGGCTTTTGTTTAATACTTTGACCTCTCAAAGGAACTTCAAAAATGTCCCAGTCTCGGCCCAAGGGAAGGGACAAACATATGCAATGCAGTTGTTGTGTCTAGCTAAGTTTCTGCCCTATCTCCAATGTTTTATGCTTGGAACCAGTGTTCCAGCAATAGTTGCAAATAATTTAACCTCAACACTCTCTGACAAGTAGAATTTTATGTTGTTCTCTGTAATGTAGAAAATAAGATATAGAAATATATCTCTACTCAAGACTCCCAGTCAGGAAGGAGTAGGAGTAGCATGCAAATCCAGATCCACCAAGTTTCTAATCCCATATGTGTCCCATTGATCTATGCTTCTGAGCTTTCAAAGCTGCAGAAACACTCAGGCACTGAAGATGCAATTGTGCTGCCTGTGCAAAGAACTATCTGTGTGCTTTATGGCTCTTTCCCCGTACTAGGCATCGTCCACCTGGTGACTAGTCATCCACTGTGAACATTGGCCAGCAATAGTCATGCATTATGTAAAGTATATTAAAGCTTAGATGTATCAGGCTCCTTCTTAAATACAAACTTTAAAAAATAGATATAGTTTGAATATCCTCTTCTCACTGTAATAGTCGTGGGAGTGTTATGGGACTCCTGCTTAAGAGACACAGTGAATGAAGATATCTTAAACTGGGAAAATCTTCACAATTTAAACAAAATCTAAGTTCTACCCCCTTTCCTATTGTATGCTATCTCAACTTGATTCTGGAATATTCAGCCTCACCATTATTTCTGGCACAGATGATAACAAAATAGAGCATGATAGGAATTTTGTGTGTCTTTTAAACTGTCTTATCTTTACTAACAGCACTGAAAGCTCCCAGGTATTTCATCTGTGTAGTTCATGGGAGTTTAATGACATTTTGTTCATGGAACATTCTTCACCAAGTATTTACTCTAGGCTAGAATAGTTTGGCACTTCTTCAATTATTTCTAGCTATCATCTTGACTTACATAATGAAATTTTTCATCTGCAAGAACTTTGCTTCAGAAACAGAACACAAATCACTCACGGATATAATTCTGAAATAGCATCATTGTGCAAACTGATGAAAAAATAAATAAATTCAACTGATTTCAAGTCCACCAAGTTGTTGAATTTGTAGTTTGTACTCGGTAGCATGGGTGGTCTGAAGCAAGCCTGGGTACATTGAGGAAACAACTGAGCAGTCTTATAATCAACATCCAGGGAAATCAGCACTTTCCTCTCTTCCTCTGTTCCTTATATTCTAAAAAGAGTTATCAGAAGAGACACTGTCATTGAGTTGGACACAATGGAATCAAAGTATATCTTTTTTCACTTTATATGTACATGATTTAAGTTCCTCCTCAGCCAAGTGAAGAAAATATCTACTTTGTATTAGCATTTAGAGGACAAAGGTGTAGTCCCTGCTACTCACTGAGGTAGCCAACAGAGAAAGAGATCAAGTGCAAATGGGAAATACAAATTTCATTCCTGTGATGAGCCTAGAAGACTGTCAGACACTGGCAAGATATTTCAAAGAGACCGATGAGGCAAGACAGATGGAAACAGTCAAATGAGAGACAGGACAAAGTATGAGGCGCAAAAGGAATGGTTCATCAGGGTTGGCCAAGGGGTATATTTCCCAAGGTCAGGATGAAAACTCAGCAGAAATTTGAACACACAGCGTGCAGCCCTCCAAGGACATCAGCATGCAAGGAGCGAGCAGTAGCTTAGAAACAACACAGACGCTTCTAGAGAAGCCCTTGTCTTCAGTCTTTCTGTGAGTTGGAGCTGTAGTCTGCTGCTATCATTTTTATGAGCCTTTTCTTCAACTTATTCAAAAAGCAACAGAACACCGTGCTTGAAAAGAGCATATGGGAAATCTGTAATTGCTCATGCGTTCACATTCTCTAAGATGTGGGTGGCGGCTGGCCCGGCAGGCTTTTTTCTATTCTCCAATTTAGAAGAAAAGTCAGGCAACTGTCTCTGGCCAGAAGAGCATCCCGCCCTGATGTGCTTCTTGTCTCGGAGGTGGTCAGTGCAACAGTGGGAAGGAGAACATCCCCCTGCCTGATGTGAGGCCCCCATCCATGACTTGGCTTTTTTACATATTTCAGTTTTGCATTCCTTAATGAATGCAGTTTTTCAATGTTTTGGTGACCTGGAAGCAGGGCAGGCCAAGGAGGAGTCTTTCTAGAATGTCAGGCATGGGCTCCCTCAACCAGACGGGCAACTCCCTGTCTGTACTGCTCAGTCCACAGGAAGAGTGATAATCGTTCTTCTGTTTCCAAGTCCTTGATGTGTCCACACACATCATGTTGTATACCATGGCACACATATTCTCTCTCTCTCTCATAAATTAATAAATTATTAATAAATTAAAACTTGTCCAGGCAGGAGTGACTCTAATTCATTGAAAGCTACTGGGTCAGATAAGGTGATTAACCATATCAAATGCTTGCAGATCAAGCTTTCGTTTCTGAATCACACGGCTAACACTTTCCTCACGTTTCAGCTTTCCATTCCTCTCACATGGCTTTATTTCTACAGTGACCTCACTCTGGGGGATTTGAATCTGTTGCACTCTGACACCCGAGATTTCAGCAATTGAGGGATTACAGCTTTTTGGAATTTTCATGTTGTAGTTCCTGGGGTCCGAGTTCCTGTCATTTGGGATAAGGATCAGCCCTGAAAAATACTGGCAGGGAAAGAAAGCTTGGATGTGGAATTGGAAGTCTTTACTTGAGTCTGGCTTTCATCTTTTCTCCAGATATTTGTGAAATAGTATGTTTTATGTGAGTTTTATGTGACTTCTCACCCACAATATGAAACCATGAAAAGATATCACCACTATATCAATGGGTTTCAGGATAAGTGTCTGCATTTAATTTTTCTAATTTGTGTGTGTATTCATAGAGGATACTGTGTGTCATTGTGGAGGACCAAGGGTGATGATTTTGACCATCCTTCTGTATTGCTCTGCTTCCTATTTCCTTGCCTTTGGGATTTCCCATGTTCTACCTTCCAAAGTTGGAAATGCCATGCCAAATGCCATCACTTCCTCTGGTATTTTTATGTAGGATCCAGAATAGGAACTCAGGTCTTTCTGCTTTTGACACAGAGTCTTTGACCCCTGAGCCATTTCTCCAGCCCAAGTATCTGTCTTTGATTCCGACTCTGCCACTAAAGAGTAAAGAAGCCATTATACTATTCTATGCAACAGTGAATGTAACTCTCAAGGAGATCTTGGATATTGTTAGAGACCATGCATGTCATCGTTCAGCATAATAACTGGAAAGAAGTAAGTTCCTAAGAAATGCGATTGGATGATCACAAGGGCGAATCAGCGATGGTGCTAATGTACATGACATGGCAGTGAAGATGGAGTCTGTCTTAGTAAAGATGAACTATCTCCCAGAAAGGCTTCCTGACCTTGTCTTTACCTCTGCTGGAGGTAGGAATGTTCTTCTCTATTTTCCTGTGTGTTTTTTATTATTATTAACATTGTTAGACCCAGTTGGCCTGGGGCTTTCTATACATTCCAGACTGCCTTGGTATTTGTGATCCTCCTTCCCTAACCTTTCAGTTCTGGGATGCAGGAGCAAGTCACCTTCTGACCTTGTGGCATGATTTGGAAGCGCTTCCACTACTGAATTTATTACCTGATTGGAGAGCTTCTTTCTGTTTCTCTTTCCTGCTAAGCTATGAGCAACATGAGGTTCTATCTTTGTCTTTTTTTTTTTCCCTCTCTTACTGCCTTTGACCTAGTAGACTGTCAAAGCATAAGCATTGACTGGCTGGATCAATTGTGATAATAATCTGGATAGCACACTGCAAATTGTCAAGCAGTGTAAAAATGCCCACTAGTATTATTATGGTTGTTTAAAAGGGTTTTTTTTTTTTCTCCCGCTCAATTATTTTTCCAAATACTAAGCACTCAGCATGTTGGGACAGTGTCCAACATGGCCACCACCTGCGACTATGGAAACAGCTGCTTTCTGTTTGTCATAAAGGCAAAGCAGGAAGAAATTGACTTGAAGCTAGAGATGCTTAATACAACACAAAAGAGGAAAAATTCAAACAATACAAATCTCGCTGGTGGAAATGGAGTTGTAGAGGACTGGCACAACCCTCCTGGGATCTTGTTAACGCAAAATCTCAGCCCTGCTCCTACCCCAGAGATGCTCAGTCAGAATCTACATTTAACAAAACCCTCAGGCGATTCCTGTACTCTCTGAGTCTGAGCAGCCCTGCTCTCAGGCCGTCGCCCCCTTGCCGAAGTAGGCAGCTGGATCTTTTTTCTGGATGCCTTTGGGACTGGAAATCTGGTGCAAGAGGCAAGGAACATATTTATAGAGCACCTACTACATACCAGGTTCAGAATCGACATTCTGACCCTTGCTGTACTTTAAATTCCCCCAGTTTTGGGAAGCCAGTTTCTTTGGGACTCCTGTGGTGGTCTTGTCATGTCCTAAAATTAGTAAGTAGTCTCAGTGTCCCCTGGATATTGCAAGCACAGTTTTAGGCATCTTCCAGAGCTCTTGCATCTAAACTAGAAAAATACCCATCTCAGAGGGTTTTGCAGAGACTGCCATAATATAGGACCCTTGACATGGTTCCTGCTTCCGACTAAGTTCTCAACAAAAGTTAGATGCCACATCCAAGCAATCATTTACTCCTGTTTACATGCTGTATCTAAACAACACTTCACCTGAGACTTAGCCCCATTTGTGCTGACTCTTCTTTCTCATGAAGCACTCCCAACACACTTTGGAAGGAATTCCAAACAAATACATCTAATTTCACATTCGTTACTTCACCCTGTCGTTTCCACTGCAGCTTGATCTATTTTGCAAATCATTTATTATACTCCTTATAATTATTTTTTCTATCCCAGCATTATGACTTCTTTAACATCACCCACTGTAGCTTATACATTATCTCAATGCCTGCTCCCATTCTTGCTTAGTAAAAATTGTAAATGTCTTCTTGTAATATTGGTCTAGGCATGATGTTTCTCAGTTTATTCTTTAGTTCAATCTAAGCTATAACATGTTTTATTTGTCCCAGAGGGAAATGCTCTGCTTTATGTCTTGACAGCAGTAACTTAACCAACTATTCTGTGTGGGAAGGCAGAGTATTCGCCCAGGAGTCTGGGTTTATTATTAAAATGGTACTGCAGTCATAAAGATCTCCTTCAAGAACTGAATAGAGAACTCCCATTTATAAAATGTAACTGACTTGTCATGCCACGGATCAATAAAAGATCCTCAATGATCGTGACTCGAGCAAAGATACCACATGAAAGGCAAAAGGAAGCATTATGATGTTCATAGACACATCATTCTTTTCCAATAAATTAATATTACTTGATTACTGATGATGGTTATGACCACTCATCTCTTTCTATTATCTGGTTAATGATAAACTGAAATTTTCTAGGGTACTGGTTTTGTCAGAAAAGCCTAAGATGAGGATTACCCTGAGCAGTTTCTTAGCACTAAATCCTTGCCACAACCTGAGAATTCCTCTTGCCAGAAAGATGAATGGTCATGTCTGCAGTGTTTCAACATAGCTCACTGTTTTTCTAAAATGTAGTCATTTCAGAATGACAATATTCAAAGGAAGACTTATTTAGTATATCACAATGTTTAATGCCTTGTGCTTTTAAGTAGAAGAGTATCATAAACAGGCCATTAAAATTCACCTGACCTTAGGTCAAGTAAACAACTTCTTTCATGAAGTAAGAAAAAGTAAAGTTAGTCCAGGTAGATACTTCAGCAGGGAAGGTGCCTGCTCACAAATATGGAAATCTGAGTTCAATTCCTGGAAGCCCATTCTGTGAAAGGCAAGAATTGACTTCTGAAAGTTGTCTTCTGACCTCCAACTGCAAGTCATAGAATGCTAGTTCATGTGTTCTTTCCTCCTCTCTGTCAATCTCTGACTCTTTCTCTCTCAAAAATAAATAAGTGAACAAAATAATAAAGTAAAAGAATATCGATATTCATATTTATACTTTACATTTTACTTTGTAAAACAGAAATAACTACATGAAGATTAAGCCAAGGATTACACAAAGCAGACAGAATGTGTCTGTAAATGACAACATTTCTGTTTCCAAAGCTAACTCCTAGATTGTGGGTGTGGACATAAAAATGTGTGGACATGAACATGAAATCCTGTTTGTGAACTGACCTTAGTCATGCTAACTCTTGATGAACTGCCCTGTACCTTACCCCTTAGTCACACTGACTTGTACTTCACCCCTTGAGCCATCCTTATCACCAATAACCAGATGTTTCATCCCGTTTGCTGGGTTTGCTCTGTTTGAAATTTGTTCCCTGCCCTATAAAAAACCCAAGTCCTAAGTGCTCAGGGCCACTCTTGCTCCCGAAAAGCAGGGTGACCCCAGCGCGCTGGTGATTAAAGCCTCTTGCCTTTGCATCGATTCTGGCGTCTCCGTGTCTTTAGTTGAGGGGCTCGACCAGGTACAGGAACTTTGGTTCCAAAAGTGGGTAAATTTGATTTACTATAGAGCAAAATCATTATACAATATAAGGTGACATTGTGCTCTCTCTCTCTCTCTCTCTCTCTCTCTCTCTTTCTCTCTCTCTCTCTCTCACACACACACACACACACATACATACACAGGTATATATGTATAATTATTTTAAGGTTGCCCTGTAACTAGGAGGTGACTTTCTCTCTGACAATTAGGTTTATAAGCTTATACACGATGATTTAGATCTGTAAAAATTGCCCTAAGGAATAGACTGACAGCACCCAAATTAGAAAAGAAAAGCAGAGGCTGAAAATCTGATAAGGATATGCATAAAATTAATGATTTCAAGGTGATGGTGACCGTGGATGCGAGACTAGTCTCTTAAGTTCTGGTCCTGCAGTAGTTACCATATAATCGCTATTTGCACAATTTGGAAACGGTCAACAAAGAAGGTGATATTACCATCTTCATCCCATACCCCTCCCATACCCCTGAAATACAAGTAGTTTAAATTACCTGTGCTTAAAGCCATGCGATACTGAATGGCAGACATCTGAATCCATAGGCAGCAGATATGATTGACTTACATGGTATTCCACTAGAGACATGTGGAAAAAGAAATTACTGAAAGGAAATCTAATGATAAATAACAAATAGCTACAACAAAATCCACCACCATGATCTTGCATGCAAGATCCTCCAGGACCTGAACAGAAGTATCGGCACTTGGCAAACTTAGCCCCACACTGGCACAGGTAAAGCTGAGTGTCACCAATAATACAGATGGGGAAAATGAACATGAGTAATGTAATTCAAATATTCACATACTTTAACATCATTTTGGAAACTTAAAATGTTGAATCTGTCACCTATTAAGTTAATCCCAGAAGTCCTGGACCATATTGAACCCTTTATTATCAAACCCATGTTAAATCACTTGACAATCTTTCGTAATGTTGCTACCTCTTTAAAAAAAAATAACATTTACCATCTTAAAACTAAATGGCTGTCAAATGGGCATCTTAAACATGTGTTAAGACATTTGGTGGATCTGCTTTACATCCAAAATAACAGTCTGATGGCAAAATGTATTCACATTCCTTTTTCAGTTCTTACTTTTCATTATCTTCTGTTTTTTCTTCTGTTTCAATAAAGATAAAATAAATGCCTGCCAGACCACCAAATATCCATATAAAATTTAAATATAATCTGTTTGCCACCCTTATGTGTATTTATGAAGACTCTTAGAGAACAGAGCTCTTTCTTGAGAAGGAGACTAAGCTCCAAAATACCAATGTCATCTTCTGTTGACAGACTCTATCAAGCAGTTGCTGCCATAGAACAAGCAGCCTCAGACATCTAAGCCAGCTACCAGTTTGTTTGACTTTTCAGTTAGATCTAAGTGCCATTGTATCAGGAAGATGGAGCTGTCAAGACCCATATGCAAACTGTGTTCCAATTACCCAGTGATGGGAGGCACCTGGGTGGCTGTGGGGAGGAGGGGCTCAAGCCGTACCCGGTGGCACAGTTTAATGTGATTGCTTCGAGGGAGCTGGCAAGGCAGGAGTTCAAAAGCCACAGAATGAATTAGCCAGCCAAGGCTGTAGCCTGGTGGGGTTTGATGTTATCCTCTGTGCCCGGCTCCTGTCCATTAGTCTAATGAAAGCAAATCAAATTAATTATTGAATAAAAGATTTTCTTTTTAATGAAAGCCATTGCTGATCAAATTAGATAATGGATATTCAAGAACAGTTGGAATAGTAAAATCGCATGGTGTGCACTCAGGATTTTTAAGCTTTGGGCTAGGCTTGCTCTGGGGTTGGACAGATCTCTCCTGATAATGTCCATTTGCATGCAGGCTGTCCTCTCATGATAACCCTGCAAAGTTGGCAAGGTGGTCTTGTAAGAGTTAGCTGTTAACTGGCCTTATGCACCAGACACCAGTCAATTCTGCATTGAAAATAGCTCGAATCCTGGAAGGGATAGAACCTGAGCCAGGGTAATTAAGCTAGCAGTCTTATACATTTTGCGGCAATTTTTTTTTCCCAATCTGACTCAGAGTTCTTATCTTTGGAGTAGTAAAATATCTACCCCACACACAGTTTCTTACAAAGCTGCCAGTAAGCCTGGCATGAAAATTATTTGCTGTATGCTAACTTTAGGGCTCATTCGCTAAACTCTAATCTACTGTATCCTTCTTCTAAGCTCTGAGATCATTTTTGGCAAGTGCAAGAGGGGCAAGTAGTCAAAGTTCAGGATTGTGAAATCTCAGACACCTTGTTTCAGTTTTTCACACACAGCATCCATTTAATGTATGTATCTAATTCTCAGCTCTTTGACCCCTTAGGCAAAGAGAATTCCTAACGTACAAACTATCCAAATGAAGATTTCTCCACTTGAATCCCACTAAAACTCAACCTTCTCATTCTCCATGTGTATGAATTGGTCCTTTCTTTTTTATTAATATATTTTTTAAAATATCAATGAACAATTCTTTTCCTCTTTAAGTGCTCTTCTCACATTAAACTTCTGGGAGAAGAATTAAAATGTGAAATACCACATTTATCAACATGGGATCCTGGGCTTTATATTTGTACATGTAAGCCATGGTTTTATTCTTAACCTTTTAACACCAACCATAAGTCATCATAGAGAAAGATGGATTTGATTGCAATTGCACTATTTATCTACGGAGATTATGGATAAGATCTTCAACTCATATTGAAATATCAATATTTTCATATTAAGTCAGGCATAACAGTCTAAAGGTCATACATTTTAATTGATCTTTAATAAAATGAAGGAAAGCAGTTGAGTTCTTGACTAGAATAGGGTACCTAAGTCATCCTTGGCATATGAACTCCTGGAAAGCACAATGTCCAGGAGTCTCCTGCTGGAACATAGGATGTGTTAGCTACTATCATAATGTGCTCATTAGCAAGTAGGTTAGTACGCTGTCTAGCACTCTTCCTTTTGAAAAGAAATAACCTCTTTCCCTTTCCAAAAATAAGCTAGCAATGTGGCACAAATGGTATATAGCATGGGTTTTAAAGCAGTATAACCATTTAGCTCAAATCCACTTGAACTGGAGAATATCATTTGATGAAATTCAACATTCTTTCATGACCAAAAAAGACCTCTCAGCAAAAGGAACCATAGACGGAATTCTTAATATAATGGAGGCCATGTAGGACAAAATCTCATCTAATATCAATGGGGGAAATAAAAGCTTTTCAATTTAGATCTGGAACAAGGCATGATGTTAAGGTTCCACTTCCATGGGACACAACCCTCTAAGCCATTCCCAGGGCAATTATTAAGGGAAAGAAATAAGAGACATTCAGCTTGGAAAGGGAGATGATACAATCGTACATGTGGAAGAAGAGATACAGGGTAGATGGAGGCAGATGACAGATGTATCAGGAAGAAAGAAAGGCTTCAGCTTAAGATACAATACTGACTCGCAAATGTGGAATGTGATGAAGAGCTGTGATTTCAAAATCAGCATTTAGTAGCCATCATGGATGAAAGAAAAACTTGGACTAGACAATGGTCTCCAAGGACGCTCATTGTAGAACATTCTAGTGAATAGCAAGAAGGACATTATCACCATCTTCATGGATCCTTCCATAGATTGTTTAGTAGTTACGAAGGAGGAAAATAGTTATTATACTCATGATCTCAACTGTGTCACTAAAATGAGTGTCACCCAGAAGTAGGGTCCTGTATTCCTCTAGAAGAAATACCTTGAACATGACCAAATCTCAGTTAGAATCTGAATCTAACCATGAGGCAACATTAGACAAATCCTGAAGGGAAAAAAGCTGTTTATGAAGGGGGAAAGCTACAAATATTTTTACAGCAAATGTTTTTCCCCTTCTTGTATATGTATATGGTGCATGCATATGTGTGTATGTGTGTGTGTGTGTGTGTGTGTGTGTGTGTGTGTAAGATGCTTTGCATGTGGGTGCTCATGTGGGTGGATTCATGCACTTAACTGTTGGTGCCTCTGAAGGTCCAAGGAATCATTCTTAAAGCTCTTTTACCTTATTGTTGTGAGTCAATGTCATGGTTTGAAATGTGTCCCCCATAGTCTCATGTGTTTGGCAAGGTCATGGCACCTTGAGAGGTGGAGCCTTGTTGGAGGAAGGCAGTCACAAGGTGGGCCTTGAGGTGGATTAGTCCCACCCTACCTCCAGGAGAAGTCTGCCTTTGCAGCAAGCAGTCTGCAGCTCTCAGCTTCCAAGATGTCTGCGGTGACGTAGCCTCCTCCAGCTTTGGCCAGCCAGCCATGCCGCCATGTCCATGAGAAGCTGCCTCCTCTCTGGAACCGTGAGCTGAATCAACCTCCCTTTCTCCCTTAAGTTGACTGACTTTGGTGCTGTCTCACAGCAATAGTTAAGAGTAACTGTTACAGTCTGTATCTCTAAACCCAAAACATTTCATTATAGGTAGTCTAGGTAGTCAATTTGCTCTGGGGAGTCCTAGGCTCAGCCTTCCAGGGTGAAAATCACAGTCAGGCTGCCATACCTGCCTGGCATATGACCTGGAAATCAAACTCAGGTCCTTTTGCTTGTGAGGCAAAGGTTTTAAACACTGGCATAATGGAAATATTACAAGTTAATGAAGATGCATAGTAATTTAATGTGAACTCACTTGAATGATATATTCTATCAAAAGGAAATGATGCCTTCAGGACCTTACTTGAATCACTGGAAAAAAATACAGAATAAAAAATAAATAAATAAAAAACTGGAGTAAAGTAGAAATAATAAAATTGCACTAATATTAAAATTACTGAAGTGGGCAATTGTCTTATGTTAAGATATCATGCCTATTTTTAGGTTGATGTTATAGGTTTGTATATCCATAATATATATTATTTATTTCAATTAGAAAAATTGCAGAAAACATTAAGTCTGATAGAAGAAGCTATAAGCAGCAGGTATACTTGGATAAATGATATCAGGCATTTTTTTTACAATTTTTGTATTATACATTTTCCATAATTTTAAATTGCTTCTGACAACAATTGAATCAGCATTTTTTCATCTTTTTGTGACATATCATTGGCAAGTAATTTACAATATGGACAGCTTGGATTGAATTGCTTAGTGGAGGATATAAGGAAAGTTTGAAAATATAATATTCCCACGTGTGTGTATGTGTGTGTGTATGGTGTGTGTCATAGCTGGGTATAGGTGTCAATTTGATAGTTTAGGGTTTGAGCTCTGGGCATATTTGTGGAGAATTAGTGGTTGAGTTAAGCCCAGAGGAAACCTGCAGGAGATTGTCTAGATGATGGAAGAAAGCGTGGGTGGTGTTAGGCCCTGGAATAAAAATACAGAGAGCTGGTTTAGAGAGTTGGCATCCTTGTGTATACTTGGGCAGATATGCTGATCTGGCAAGTAAGGATCATCCCTCTCTCAGCCCTTATGTAGAGATGATATGGCCAGTTTCCTCAACTCTGGTGTTTGTGCATGCCCTCCTGTTAAGCTGGACTGAGAACTGTAACCACATTTTCATAATGGTCACTTATCAGCAATCATGCAGGTGAATCACAACAGTGTGTGTTGGGGGGATATTGTTGTGTACATAAGAGAAGTTGTGCATAAGACAGAATGTGCCCACACATTTGGATGCCATACATCTTGTTTGTGAAGCGAGAGCTTTATTTGACCTGGGACTTGCCCAATAGGCTAAGGTGGTTGTTCAGTGTCCCAGAGAGATTTGTCTGTCTCTATCATTCCTAAACTGGGATTATAAATCCAGGCAACTCTTCTAGGCTTTTTTTTTAAACATGGGCTGCAGGATACTAAATCCAGGTCCTCAAGCTTGTAAGGCAACCACTTCACTGACTGATGAACACAACATATACATAAATCTGAAGAGTTATTTTGCTTTTGCTGTAGTTGTTGTTACTGCTGCTCTCTCTCTCTCTCTCTCTCTCTCTCTCTCTCTCTCTGTGTGTGTGTGTGTGTGTGTATGTAAGCAGGCACTTGAGTGTGTGTGCTAAGAAAGGCCCAGGGGTGATTTAGGAAATCATCCTGGATTGATATCACTCATTGTTTTGTTCTGAGGTTTCTCAAGCTTCGGCGTCCAGTGATCAAAGTGTGAGCTGCAACCATTTTTGACCAACATTTTTAAGTGGGAACTGGGGATCCAAACTTAGGTCTTTTTGTTTGTGAGACAAAGACTTTAACCCCTGAGCCATCTTCCCAGCCCCTACAAAGAGTTTCTAAGCTGACTTCATCTTCATTCTCTTCTGCCCCAAATTTTGCATCACACCCTCACAAAATGATTGCTGTGACTCCCCTGTTCATTGAACTAAACCAATGTCTCTCCTATCAGAATATGTGCCTTTTCCCTGGAAACCATGTGTTTTGACCATCATAAGACCCATGATATATAAGACAAGTATTATGCTGGTGCAGAAGTTGGCTCTCTATGCTGGACAGACCATGCATACCAAGGAAAACTGGTGATCTAAGAAAATCAGGCCAAACTTAGAGTATTTTCTAAGGATCATTGAACGTAGATTAGAGGGCTCTATTTTCAAAATTGTGTTTTTATACAAGACTGCATAACCAACCTGGCTACAACCTGTTTTTTTCATCTATATCATAGAAACGGACCATTCCATAAGACTTGGGAAGATTCTTTGCTTGGTTTTCTCTCTTTTGTTCCTATTTTGGGAATGCCAAAAGAATGATTATAGATCACTCAGACGTGGAACTAATGACTGGACTGAAATTGTAAAATGACTCCAACTTGGAAAAAATATAACCAAGCCCTTGTGTTCCTGCCTGGAGACAAGTCCATTGCAAGAATTGCTCTGCAGTCCATGTTTAGCATTCAGACCCTTATCCAGTTGATACAGATGAAAGTGCTTAACAACATAGCTCACAGTGATATTGAACATTCCTAGGCAATATACAATATTCAACTAGAAGTCAGTTTATTTCAATAGAAGTGTGGCTGAAATTTTAAAAGAATAGTGTTGAACCTGAATGACTAGTCAATGTTCTAATCTTAATTTCCTCAAAATGTATTGCTATATCTGTGACTATTCTAACTCCATGAGAAAACAAAATTTAAAAAGTAATAGAGGGGCTGGAGAGGTGGCTCAGGGGTTAAACCTCCGCCTTGCAGGCGGAAGGTCCTGAGTTTGGATCCTAGACCCCACTTATAGACGCCAGGCGGAAGCGGGGGCAGCCTGCATTTCTGGTCCTGGTAGGGCGGAGCCTGTGAATCCCAGGGCAGAGTAAACAAGGAGGAGGTGGAGGTGGTCCATGGTGGTTCCCAAATTCGCCCGTGGTTCTACACACACACACACACACACATGCACAATTGAATAAATAATAATAAAAAAATAAAAAATAAATAAATAAAAAGTAATAGAGTGGGGAGGCTAGAAATGTAATTTGGCAGTAGAGTCCTTACCTAGTATGCATGTGGCCATGGGTTTGATCCCAATTCCACAAAAAGCAAAAAAGAAGTCAGCGCTTATTTAATTGTACTGGTCTTATGAATGTGAGGCCATATCAAGGATGAGTGTCTTTTGTCTATACTGTACTATATACCAGTTATCAGTGCTCAATACAGGCCTGTGGGATCAGCAATCAGTAAGTACATCATTAATACCTACCAATCACTCTGTGCATCTGTTGTGTTTGGTAGTGCACAACATACTTCACACTTAATACAGCAATCCAACTAAAGGAATTCATAGTAGGTAAGTAGACCCAACTTCAACACTACTCGATGAACATGAATGCAAAGAGGTGGCCTGCATATATTAAGAACTTACAAATGGAAAAACCTGAAAGAAACAAACATCACAACTGCAACGGATGATTCAGAGCAAACTGGGATGTCATTTAAGTGTGGTCACCCCAGGCTTTGGATGACATCAGTCATGCGAGCTCAGTCCTCTGAGGAAGATATTAAAATTCATAGGTTCACATTTTAACCACCAGCACCTAAGAAGATGGGTTTTTTTTTGGAGTCAAAGTCATAAAAAAAAATGTGACAATGGAGATAGGCCCTAATTCAGCAGAATTAGAGACCTATGAGCAAGAGATTAGCACTCAGCAAACTTCCATGGGAAGAAGACCAGTGAATACTCAGTGAGCAGAAGGTCATCCACTAGAAGTGCACCATCTCAGAATCACCTCAACTCTCACCCCAAGTCTCCAGATCTAAGCCATCAGTCAATGTCATTTTGTCATGACAGACCTGAAAAGTGCTTTTAGAAAACTGCATTCAAAGAAAACATGTCACCTGATCTTCCTGGAGCCAGGAGGCAGGTTGTCTCACACTGAAGTCTGACTGGATCAAGGATTCATGTAGAAGATAGCAACATTAGTCTAGTCACCAGTGACCGTCAAAGGGGAGGCAGACAGGTGCATGGGAAGGCAAGCTATGGTGTGTTTGGGGCCGGGCCAGGGTTTTAAGGTTTTCTCTGCACTGGGCATCCTTGTAGGCTTGCTTAGACCTGTGAAGAATTTTGACAAATTTTTAATCTATTCTACAGTTCTCTGGAGTGGTCTTCCTTTCTTTGACTGTAGTAAATAAAGAAGAGAACCTTGGGGACAGTCACTAGGAAGACATTTCTGTATACAGCAGGTTTGCTCCAGTCTCACCAAAGGCGAGAGTCAGAGACTGAGCAAGCAGGAGAGCAAACCCCCTGAAGACTCATGTTGGTCACCCATGGGGACTGAGGGTTGCCTCTCAGGAATTAACTAGGAATAAGTCGAAGGGGATGATCCCTACATTTTTAGAATAATTAGAGGTCTTCAAATGAATTTGATGTAATATCATTTTAGAGAACCATTAAAAACAACATGACACTAAAGAAAAATAAGTGAAAGATGTAAGGTATTTTTACAATTCGATTCTGCAGAAAATCAGGCTTCGGGTGATGAGTGCTGTTTTAAAGGCAGCTGTGAAGCACCAACAAGTTCTCCTTTCACATAGATGTTGTGCTCTACAATTTGCGAACTCACATTGTTTCAAACAGTTTATATTATATTCTCTTTGAAAATACGTATGTGTCATGGCTTGAATCTGAGTTTCCCTACATCGGTTCATGCATTTGAATCCTTAGGCAGTGTATGTTTGGGAAGGCTGTGGCATCACAAAGAGGTGGAGTCTTGCTGGAAGACAGAGAGTTTGCATTGAAGCTTGGTTGGCTTCAGGCTTCCTCTTGAACTGCTGCTCTGTCTGTCTTCCCAGTGGCTGTGGTGACCTAAATCAGCCTTCTGCTTCTGCATCTAACTAGGTAAATGATGTCATTTACCATGACAATAACATCACTAGAATTTGGCCCAAAGTCAAACTCTTTCCTTTATAGACTATGCAGTATTGAGCATTTCATTATATCAATAGACATTAAGACTTTTACAAAATAGCAATTAGATGAGTTTAAATGAAATACTTCATAGTGTGAATCAATTTTTTTAAGTAAACTTAGTTTTAGAAGAGCCTTAGCGTTACAAAAAGGTTGGAATGACATTGCTGGAGGCACACATATACTCTACATTCATTTTCTATTATTATTTAAACCCTACATTACTATGGAGCATTTGTTATAATTAATGAGCCAGGATCTGGACATTAACTTAATGAGAGTCTATTTTTTATTTATATTACTTCGTGTTTTATCTAAGGACTTCTTTCTCTTCCTGGGTACTAAGCTGTCACATTATAGGAAATTGCCATGTTTTTTAGGTTCTTCAAAATGATGCCAATTGGTCAGATTTTTATTCCATTTTGATGATTTCAGCAAAGAATACTAATATTGTACAGAGTGTCTATACATTGGTACTTTTTATAACTTCTTTTCCTGTCAAGATTTCAGTTATCACTTTATGGGGATAGACTATGGACAAAGTACCATTTTCATGGCATCATATAGATGATGCATATTTATTAACCTGATATATTGTTGTTGGTAATGAGCTTGAATCTCAGGCTGAGATGTCCTTTGCCAGGTGCCCTTACTGTTAGAATGACCCTCTTCCTCTGAACCTGTCTTAAGATGCTCTGGAAAAATGAAGTGGTGGGGAGGAGAGTACCACATCCGAGCAGGTAGAATACTCAAGAAAATTTATTGTAATTTAGTAGCCTGGAAGCTTTGTGTGACTCTATTTCCATTCCTAAGGAAAACCTTAACAATTTTATGCATATATCTAGAAAGTACTTAAAAATTGATAACTATCCATGTTATATCATCAAACATTCTGTTTTTCTACAATGGGAAATGAAAAAATGTTTTTAGGCAAAGACACTCCAATTTCTTCAAATATAGTTTGTAAAACTGCATATTTGTTATTATTTTTCTTTTTAAGAATCATTCATTACCTTCTTATCGCCATCAAGATATAATCTGACACCTCTGACCATACCAAGGGCTTAAAAGTTCCTATGAGCCCTAAGTGAATTAACTGTCTGTCACGTTCCTGTGCCTCTCCACAGTGATGCCAACCCTGAAACAAGTGATGTGTCCTGACACAGGCTTTTCTTCTTTCCCATTTTTGACTGTTACATTCTTTAATGGAGAATATGCTTCTCTTTTCCCTGTCTATCTAGGCAAATCTAATTCATCAGTCTCTATAACACATTCCGACTGGGATTTTCCTTGCTCAATATCAGTTGATGCCTATTTTATACTTATCATTTAATCCCCAAAGACCATAAATAAAGTCTCTTAAGACCTAGTTTCCTTCCTCAACTACATGATAGGCAAATTAGAGGACATGAGGATCTTACTCTTTCCATAGTCTAACACAGGACCTTGTCTTAAAAGAGGATAAATTGGAACCATGGGTACATTCTGTTGCAGTATAGCTTCTCTCCCTCACTAGGGAGAGATCTTATCCAGCAATTCCTCTGGGAGCATTGGCTAATGAAAATTCTTCTCTATGCTGCTGGTTTGGTAGTAGTGTTTCCTACTTTACATACTCAATGCTGGGTAGCAGTCAGATTCCATCCTAAGTGGTCTAATCCTTTCCACAGTCTGACCCCTCCACAACAATTTGTCTCAATCACAGACAAGAAGGCAATGATAATAGAGAAGTGCAGTCTTGTTTCCTTGGAAAGAAGGAGTAAGTCACAGAAGTGCAAAAGAATCAACATGTTCTTCCTAGAGAAGGACGCCGGGATTGCCTTTGAACAACAAGGATCAGTCTCATATCAATTCAGATTAACGATGACCATGATATGCTCAGAGTTTAAATTAACACATTACTGTTCTCTTATACTTTGGTTGTGACAGCACTTTTTACAATACATCAGTTTGGCACAATCTATTTCATCCCTGGGCAGGTGGAGAAGATGGGGAAGTTGGCATTCTTGGGCATACTTGAACAGACATGCTCTCTGGCAAGGGGGATTTGCCCTATTTTTATCAGGTCTGTGGATATGGTGTAGCCAGTTCCTTCAGTCCCTATTATTGATGTGGACTCTCCTGACAAACTGTAACTAGAGAAATCATATGCTACAATACCATAAGCCGTTTGATCATGCATTTATTGGTAGCATGCTAAGTAACTGCAACACTTCCTTATGCCCAATAAAAGGGAAGACACAGAAATGCTAAGAATATTCTGAACAATCTTCATATGGTTAAAATATTAATGTACTTACAAACAGGTTGCACAGTACCTCAAACTCAAAACTTATATCTCCTTTGGCAGCCTGGCTGCTTGTGTACCTTGCTCATAATTTGTACCTCCCCTAACATATTCTCCTGCCAGCCATGGACATTTGGTCATATGTATTTATCTTCCAATCAAAACATCAGTATATTAAATTTCCCTTGAAAATACAGATTTCTATGGATTAGGTGCCTCCATCCCTGAAATCTCTGGTGTCCTGTATAATTTGTTTTGAATATTCTTTAGTATTTTTTCATCTTTTTTTTCATCAACCCTATGGTGTATGAAAAAAAGTTTCCTGTCATTATTCCTCAAAAGTTACTCATGTGCTAGTTTTCCTTTCAGTCATACTTGCTGAGAAACTAGCAAAATCAATATGGTGAGAATATTGAAATATCTCCCTACAGATTAATAAATAGCTCTGTCTTAGGGGTCACCTAAGTGATTTGTGTCTTTTGGATTGGCTGTGAACTATGTTCTAGACCTCTCTGATATGTGAGTAACCCCAGCTCCTATAACAGTTAACATTTTATTATAATTAGGAAGCCTCTCTGCCATACCAATTGTGAATACTTATATTTCTGTCCATTCTCACAGTTGAATTTTCTTAATTTAATATGGCTTCTTAATAGATGGTCTCAATGCTTCAGATTTTGAAAGTAGTTAACTTTCTGTCATACAAAATGGTTGTGACCGTGCTTACCTGACAGAGCTGCTATCAAAAGTAGTATCACAAGTAATTCATGCAAACTTCCCATCCCATCAGGAGTACATCAGAAAAGATAATAATTAGTTAAATACCGAAAGAGGAAATAATAAGAGAAGAGAATATTCCCATTTCTGTCGGCATAGATTACGTAAGAATGCAATTCATTTTCCAGCTGAACAGAGAACTAGGTTTTCACGATATAAGGGAAAAGAATAGCAATGATAATATTTTTTACACTTGTATAGCTGAGTATAGTACAAGGAGTGACTTGTCCTATTAGTAACACCAATGTAATGCTGAATATAGTAGTCCTCATGCCCAAGGAATTTAAAATTTATCACATAATATTCTCTTGTAATGAGTTAAATCTATAATCCAGCATAAGGTCAGAACCTTTATGACTGCTGAATTTCTTCTAGTCATTAGAACCATGGCCAGGATATATCACCTTAATACTTAGATAGGATGTTCTGTGGAGCAGCGATGTACCAGGCACTGGGGAACTTAAGATGGATTAGATTCTGACCTTGATCATGAGAGGCTCATCAGTCAATATCAATTATAGATCTAGGAGTAACGGCAGGAAATGAGATGGATGCAAAGATAACAGGAGTGTTACAGGAAGAGATTATGGAGAAAGTTTCATGGAATGGGTGTGTTTTAAAGGATGGACACGATGAAGAAAAAAGGGCATTCTGAACATTTGGGCTACTTTTTAATCACTGATAGGCACAAGAGAAAAATCACAGCCATCTGCAGCCTTTGTCCCCTGAACCATCAATTTCTCTTTTTGCCTGTGCAGCTTTAGCTCCAGAACTGATATAATTTTGCAGCATTTGACTTGCCTTGTGACACTTTAAAGCCCACCTCAGGATATATTCATACTTCCGTTAAATACAATACAGTTTAGCAGAATGGGAAAAAAAATTCTTTGGAACTACCATTCCTTTGAAAAAAACATACTAATAGACTAAGCATTTTGGTTCTTCAACGGAATTTTTTTTCTGTTCAAATTTCATAATCTACTGGTGAGTATTAAAGCAATAACAATTATGGTCACTTAATAGTATTTCTTTCACCTATTTTCTAGGCAAGGCAATTTATTTTCAAATGCATAAGCTGCAAATGGAGCATTATTATTATTATGGTAATGGACTAAAACGCAAAACAAATGTGGTTCCTGACACAGGAAAAACGTTCTCCCACTGCTACCCAGCAGAGAGTCTCATCTTAGGATATTAAAAGAGGTGCTCCTTTATTGGCAGGCACAGTTGTTCCCCGCATACTGTGCTTCCTGGGTGCAGCACTGTGATACAAAGATGGAAACACACTTTGTAAAACTCTTCCACCCTGGCAGGAGTATAGCAATTCTTGGGACAGACCAGTCCAGGCACTCCTGATGGTCTCCCGAGACTCCTGGCCTCCCCACTCTAACAACACTACTCTCTCTCTACCCTACATCGCCTTGCTTCCCTGAAAACTCTCAGCATGCCCTCCATGACATCTGAACGCTATCTATAGAAGATGGAAGCCCCTATTTGACTGGCCTCTTTGCTGGCTCCTCCCCATTCTGCTAATGTCAGGCCATTCAGGGCAGTTTTGTTCTCCCCAACTGTAAGCTATTTCATCTGTTTTAATGGTCTTCCACCTTAAGGCTAAACTATAGTTCCTTTGGTGATCAGCCCCTTAACTCTAATAAAATGCTTATTTCTTAAGTCTCTCCCATGGATGAACTTCTCTTTATCAATGGAGCTCCACATTGACCTCTCACATTGTTGTAGAGTCTCTCTCTATTCCTTTCTGCCACCAACCTAACACATGGTTTCATAATTTCATTCGAGCCCATCAGCACTCATGATCATGACTCAGCCTTTCACAATGACTAGACCCCCATCTTCTCAGCTTCCAGTATGCCACGTCTACATCCTATCATGTTCAAAGGTTACTATGGCTGAGTTTTCACCCCTTTGGGGCCCTTGTTCTTCAATCTGGTTCTTCACTTGTGCCCATAAGAAATGCTCAGGAATTTTGTATAATTTCTAGTTCTTAAATTCACTCCCAATGCGCCAAGATTTTAACTTGCCAGTCACAGAGACCACTGCACTCTCTTTGAGAATGATCAAAGCCAGGCCTGTTTCTGGGTACCTGTAATTTCAGTACTCAGGAGGCTGAGTTGTTTAGGTCAGCATGAGATCCAGGCTACCCTGGGCTGCATTGTGTCTAGCCAACCAGAGCTCAGAGTGAGATTGGGTCTTTAAAAAAAGACACACACACACACACACACACACACACACACACACACACACACACACACAAATATGAAACAAAACCCTAGCTCAAGCTCATCATCTCCCTTAGAATATTGCCAAGTTTCCCACCCTTCCCACCTCCAGTTGCTAGATTCTTCAGCTCACGGCACACCCTATAGCTGAAGTGGCTCCGTATGAAGCACAGATCTGTTCACAGCATCCCCAGCTGGGCCACTTTTAATTGCTACTATTTAAAAAAGAATCACCCACGGCATTTCAGCCCTGCAGTCCCCTCAGGCAACCTTCACAACACAGAGACTAATAAGGTTTGCTTCCTTCCTATATTTGCGTCCTATAGAACGCGTTCTTATTCCCATGTGGCCTCCGCCTTGCTGACTTGGCTTCTACTGTCTCTTCTCCTGGGAAACCCATCATTCTTGGCCTCCTGGGTTGCTATCCGTCATCTAGCTCTTGGCTCAAGATTGGCCTGAATGCTTTGAGCAGTAGTTCCCAGTATTAGAAAAAGCAGACATATTCTCTTTCCCTAAGTCTGCAAAGATAGTTTCCCTCTGATGCATAGGTTAGATTCACGTACTGCAGTAATTTAGGGTGATGGTTGTCTTTCACTCAATCTGTTATTTTAGGCTTCTGCATTATCATCAACATTAGCGCAGGGCCGTTGACTTTAGGTGTAAGATTAGCAAGAAGGTTTATTACTTCAAATTAGACCTTCTGATGAGATTCAAATGCTCCCATGTAATTATTGCCAGCAAGAAATGATCCACCGCCATACATTTAATTGCAGTCTTATTTTCTTTTCAGGGGAGGGAGTGGGAGAGCAGAGTTCGATAGGGAGATGGATTCATTGGAGCGAGTCAGGTAAACAGCACTCAGCGCTGGGGGATTTAAAGGTTCATCCATTTCTATTTATTCCTGTAACTTAAAGAGCTCAATTAAATATAATGGGTTAAAGTATTAAAAATCTGATTATCAGTACTTACTCAGTGAGACACTGATTAAAGCTTAGGGAAAAGACAATTCTATTCATAGAGCTAAATGGGGGAGAAGGATCAGAGAGGGTTTATGCGCACTTTTCACCTCATGTTCTTCAGTGTCTTCAATAAGGAGGAAGTACAGAAACGGAAAGGCTGATCTCAGAGAGAGCAACACGTGTCTCCAGGTGTCAGTCACCGCCTACCGCTATGCGCGCACTGAGATAGAATGTTACCCAGTAACCACAACTGGGCAATGTCTTTCTTGCTTCTTACACAACTACTGGGCTTCCCCTTGGCAAGGCATTCTGAAAGCTCTGTCTTCTGGAGAATCAGTGAAGTTGTCTCTGAGTGGCTAAAGGGTATCCACTGATTTGGATTGTACCTCATCCTTTTCTCTTTTCCTTTATACAAGAAGTGTTTCTATGAGACAGCTGATAGGCCTTTAGACAAGATAACTAACCACAGTCACATTCAGTTTCCTTGCTCAGTAATACAGATTCAGTCATGTGGCTTGCCTGCAGGATTGTTCTTTGCATTGAATAAAATTATTCAAATAAAATCACTTGTACATTCTGAAATGCTGTGTAAATGTTCACATTTTGCAACTAGGAGAGTAGTGAGGAGCTGGGTCCCCCTCCCCTCCCAGGTCCTCAGATTTTCTCTGAACAGCATCATCTCACAGTCTCACCCAGCCAGTGCTTTGTACACAGCATACATATAACTCACAACTGTGGAAGGCCACAGATATAACGTGTCATAATTTGTTCCCAAAGGTAGGGGAAGTGTGAGGTGGAATCACACAACCAGGGACAAGCGATACCAAACCACAGAATGAAGAGACAAACAATCAGAGTGGGCTGTAATGCATGAAGGAATTCACACAGAGAAAGTGGCAATGCTCCTTCCGGGCTCTCCGGTCACCGAAAGAGATAACCGTCTCCAGAAGGCTTTCAAGGTAGTGCCGCATGTTTGAAGTGTTTTGGTCCTCAAAAGTTTATGTGGTAGAACAGTGAGTTGATAGGTGAGGCGTAGAATTAGAGAGAGCATGGAATGTCACCACAAAATGGGATTATAGGAGTTCATGATGAGCTTAGGTCCTCTGAGAACAGGTTGTTACAAAGTGAGTTTAGTTTGCTCTTTCTTATCTTTCTTACACTCTAGTCTCTCTCTCTCCCTTTTCTCTTTTTCTCTCCCCCATCTGTTATTACCTAGCATGAGGCATTTGGTTGTGTTAGAACTACATAAAAAAGATCTACATAGGTAGGTTTGCCTGGGTGCTTTTCCTACAAAGTGACCCCAAAGTAAGACAGAGGAAATAATCCTAGAATAGAAGCTTCCAGATTCCAGACTGGCAAGTTCTCTGAGAGGGAAGATCAGAAGAGGTTGCCATGCCCGTGTGTGTGTACTACTTATTCCCGCCCTCTACTCTAAGTCACCTTCCTTGTGTTTCTTACTCCTATTCTCTCACAGCTCTCATCTTTCCTGCTCTTCCATGCTCTTGGATCTTTGGCAGAAGAATGGAGGTATGTAGGGACAAAGCCAAAGGGTTTGGGTTATATAGTAACCTATTCACTTACGCATAAAACACAGAGCTGAATACAGTGCCACAAGAGACTTGAACCCCCACAAGAGTAGACAAGCTAGAGGGAACCCTGGGGTCCATAGAAGTGGACAGGCAGGAGGGAGTGGGATGGATTGATGAAGGGAAGGGAGAGGGATGGAAGGGAGGGGGATGAAAGGAAGCAGGGAGAAGTACTCAATATGTTTGTAAAATTAGAAAAATAAAAAATAAAAAAGACAACCGAAAAAAAAACCAGAGCTGAAAAAACTTCTTAAATCCTGCAAATCTATTATTCTGTATGTATAACAGGAGAAACATTTATTTGAGTAGAAAGAAGGCAAAGCTTCGAGAAGAGGTACTTAACAAACTGATATACTTAATGCATAATAGCTACTGAATAAATAGCTTAATGAATATGATTTATTTTTTCTTCTATCACAGAAAAGCAATGAAGGACTTTCTGAAGGAGAGTGGAGGTAACCTAAAAGTCATTGGAATGATATTTCTTTCAAATGTAATATTTCCTATTTATCCTACTGTTGGGACAGAACTCCCACTCGGTAGGTGACCCGATCAGGAGACCACGCTGACAACGAGATCGATGCAAACAGCAAGAGGTTTTATTATCCAGCGCGCTGGGGTCGCCCCATACAGGAGAGGGAGAGACGACTCCCAGCACAAAAAGCACAGACTTTTTTTTACAGTTTTTGTAGGGAGGTGTTGAGGTAATGAGGTGTAGCCAAATAATTGGCTTATACATTTAACTTTTAAACTCATTGGTGCAAGTTTAGGCATGAAGGGGAATGGTGTGGGTTTGGTGGCGACGAGCATAGCAGCACGTACTCGCAGCTTTACCGAAAACCTGGGGATGAGTGCATTCCCTTGGAATTCCCAAGGTGGGGGGAGGTCCCGGTATCTGGCCTGGACACACATGTCCTTTGCCTTTTTTGGGAATTCTTGGGCTGAGGGTGAGGTAGCGTGATTCTGAGACTAGCGCATCACATTCTTGCCATTCTTGCTTCCCTAGGAAATTGGAAATTTCTTTTTCTACATTAATTCTTTCACTACTTTCAGATGTTTATTTTCTTGGAAATATCCGAATTTGGCCAGAAACTATCAATCATCACTTTTTAAGCAAATTCCATACTGATTTTGTTTAATAAAATGTGCCATCAGATAATTTCTAGGTTTTCAGTATTTTGTTATTATTGCTTCAGTGTGCAAGGAAAGGAAAAATTCTTTAATGATATACTTTTCAAATGTGACATAATTTTAAAATAAATTAATTTTAAAGGAGTTTTTAATCTCTTAAAATATGATCCATATGTTAACTCATAGTATTTTCAACCTTTGCTTATTGCCCAGCTTTGTAAACCTTATTAAAAGCTGTTGCTCTTGGAAGTTGTTTCGATGGTAGTCTAATAACTTTAAAGGTCCTCAACAAGGTTAGTCAGTAATTATTGGATTCTTCTTCTATGCATGACCTGGGGCTCTAGTAAGACTACCCAGGGTGAGGAGCAGCAAGCTGTAATCACAGAAACAGCAAAAGCAGCCAGTCAAACAAACCTATTTGCAAATAGCATGGACATATGTGAAACAGGAATTGTTTGCTTTAAGCAGATTGTTTTGAACTGATTTAGCTCGAATGTCATTAAGCCATTTCAATTATGATTCTGAACATTCTATTAACACCACAAGGTGATCCTCATGCTCATCACATTAGTCCAAATTACCAAATCTAAAATTGCACTTCAGAATGTACTTTTATTGGCAAAGGATATATCTATAGAGAACATCATGACCTCAAAAAGCACTGCCATGTGTTGGTATATTTCATCTTGTAAAACACAATGTGAACAGCTGATCTGAGAACTCTGGAGTCAGACTTATCACTCCTCCATGGGAAAGTTACCTAAATCTTGAGTTTTTCTTCTCAATTCAATTTAGCCTTTGACATGACATTTGATATCAGATTAGTCTGAAATCAAACCCTGACTTTGACATGCCTTCTAGGACATTTGGGAGATGAAACACCTTTAAAACATGATTTTCATATTTTATGACCATGTTTCTGTCATAAATTAGGTCCTAGGACCAACAAGATAACTTAGTCATAAAAGTGCCCGCATGCAAACTTCCTGAGTTCGATCTCTGGAAATCTATATGGTAGAAGGAGAGAAGCAATTTTCTGAAGGTTTTACTTTTTTTTTTCTTCTGACCCCCACAGGCATGCTGTGGCATGTGCATGCCAGATTGCTTTTATTCATTTTTTTCAAGTGCAATATTTTTAAAAAACAGGGTCTGTATTTCTGTTTTTGAGCCCGGGCTCTATGATTGATTGCTTGCATAGTAGGACTTCCCTTGTCTGCTTCAAATCATAGCCTCCATTTGCTTGCACTGGGAAATCCAGACACCTTTAAAAAGGTCCAGGAAGCTTTTGGAGAGTCTGTTGTGGAAATAAATACTGGACCTGAGTAATCTCTTGGTTATGCAAATAAACCATGTTGAAAGTGAATCCTCAAAGCTGGAATTGTTTTGCTTGCCTAGCTGATCACGGATGCCTGAAACAAGCTCTGTTTTATTTGCTGACAAATAAATGATTGCCATTGTTTCTATCCGCTGGTTTTTAGGGAAAGATGCTATAGAGCAGAAGAGAGCTAGGACATAACTGTTTTATTTATCTTATCAAAAGAGCTCCCTCTTATTTATGGGACAATTTTAAGAGAGTTTCTGTTCCTTATAGGAATACTAAAAAATGATTTTGTATGAAATTTAGCCTATTCAAAAAAGATGAATTCCAAGCAGCTTTCTTGTTATGTCTCAAGAAGAAAGATAATTGCAAAGTACTATTTACTGGACTGCTTAGTACTACAAATTCACCAGGCATATTAATGGTTTCCTAATTTGGTTATATAAGTCTATTCAAATAAAATCACTTTTTTACTAAGAAGAAAACTTATGCTTAAGAAATCTTGTGGTAGGTCATCGTCATAGGATTACTCATGGATAAATGCTAAAGAGAATCATTTCTCAGTCCACTTACAAGTACACTTGAAAGTCAGTTATTAAAATAATATTTAAGCAATGATGGAAGGGAGGTATAAGGTGAGATGGGAAGACAGGGCAAAGATTTTAAAGAAGGATATATAAATGACCACAGGCAGTAAGAACGGTGGGGGAAAATACTTAATGGGGGAGAGCTGAGGAGACAAAAGGAAGTGCTAAACAAATAGCACAAAGGTTGTTTGATGCAACCACACAGAAACATCCTATAGTATATTAAAAAAATTGTTCAAAACAGAGCTTGAACAGACATACTGTATGTAGGAGAACACAGAGAAAGAAAGATGGAGTATGATGGAAAATACTCTATGATGCTTCTAATGGAAACCATAGGAAATTAAATAAAACTTCAAGTAAGTTGTTGGTCAGAGAAGTCTCAAAGGTCTGCAAAAAAAGTATAATGTCTTTTTCCATTGTTCTTGATTACCCTCCAGTAACTGACTGTGAGTACCTGTTGCTGAAGACACAACACAGGCTGATCACAGGACCTAGGGAAAAGTAATAATTATAAGTGGACTAGAAGCTTCCTTTTTGCCAACCAGCTTTCATAGTACAGAAAGTACTCTGAAATTTCTCGGAGAAACAAACAATCAACAGTCTCATCAGTCTGTGAAATCTGCAGACTACAATAACAAACATCTTAACAAGAGTGACCATCATTACAACAGTGGCATGAATATCAGGGGAGTAACCCACGGCTTTCTGGTTGGGTTTAAGGCTAACTTTTCAGCAACATCACATTGTTGATTCTTTAAACCAGGACCAGAACTTATGAAAAGAGGAAGACATAAAGCTCTAGGGGAGTACTAATTATAAAGGTTTAGCTATAAAGACAATGCATTAAACTGCCTTTCAAATGTTTGTTATTATGCCTATAGACTGGAGGAACACTCGACACTCAACCTAGAAGCTGCCTTCGGCAATGGAAGGCCATTACTACTGAAAATCACAACTGGCCTAAGAATAGAAAACAAGTGACTATGAACTGCCCAGCCCTAAAAAGCAGATCTTGAGAAAGCCACATACCTCCCTAAGAGGCTGACGAGGGTTAATTCCGATAGAGGGGTCAAGCTTTCCTCAGTGGTATAAACACTATGACTCATGCTCTAGCAACTGCTGGGGAATATGCCTTTCAAGGGAGCTCAGATGAAGCGCAGTGGTCCACACATGAGAAAAGATAAGGAAACAGTAAGGAGACTGGTGGGGAAGAAAATGGGATGTAATAGAAAAAGGAAGGGAGATACGATTGGGGATTAAGGTTCGAAAATATCATAAAGTCACTGTATTTATGTACAAAACTCTGAAAAAGAATAAAATGTCAGAATTAAACAAGGAAAAAAAAACAATGACTAGGCTTATAATGTGACTTTCTAAATACTGTGTGGAAAAAGTCAGATGAATTGAGTCTTTGAGGAGACAGAGTTCTCTACATGAAAGGAGAGCTGTAAGACTCTAAGTCATGACATTTCCTATTAGGGAACTGTGTGTGTTTCAGAGTTACTGGGATTTTGTATTCCTGGGAGTAAAAAGATGGAAAGGTGCCAGTTAGGAAGGTCCTAAGACTGAATGGATGAAAAGCTGCTGGTGGATAAGACCATAGGGAACTTCTGAGCATGTGGCCTTTTGGATAAGTCTTAGTTTATTGCCAGGATAAGAGATCTTAAATAAGAAATAAGATAAGGGGGCTGGAGAGGTGGCTCAGGGGTTAAGCCTCTGCTTTGCAGGCGGAAGGTCCTGAGTTCAGATTCTAGACCCCATGTATAGATGTATAGATGCCAGGCGGAAGCGAGGGCGGCCTGCGTTTCTGGTCCTGGCAGGGCGGAGCCTGTGTGAATCCTGGGGCAGAGTAAACAAGGAGGAGGTGGAGGTGGTCCATGGTGGTTCCCGAATTCGCCCATGGTTCTACACACACACACACACACACACACACACACACACACACACACACACACGCACACACACACACACACACATACACACACATACATACACACCGCACACACACGCAATTGAATAAATAATAAATAATAAAAAAATAAAAAAAAAGAAATAAGATAAAACCTCAAATCATTTCCATGTATCTGTAACGGTAATTCACAACCCTAAGACATGACCAAAGACACTGCTAAAAAAAAAAAAAGGACTAGTTAATATTACTTTTATGTTTTCATCCAGCAAAAGACTACTGGCTTCAAATTTTAAATATTCATTAATCTTTCTGTTCAACCAATTGAGAGACACTTGGGAAAAATTATGGTTTTTTCATATTGACTTCAAAGCATTAATTTTGATATGCTATGTGTATTAATAAATCTTTGGTAGATTTTCATGACACCCTCCATTAAAATAAATATAAACTTCTTTCAGTCCCTACTTGAACTCACTGATTTCATGAAAGCTGAGATCAGATGGCCTCTGCTAATGAAATGTTATGTAATTGTTTTCCTTTGAAATTTAGGAAGCAGAACACGGAACTGTCGGCTTCACAGATTAAAGAAAGGCACCATGAGGTACTGGGGGCGGGGCAGGGGGCTTCCCTGCCATGCTTTCTCTGAGGACTGTGATCTGCTCTGGTTTTGATCTTAGCTTTCTGAGCAGCTATAACTGTGGGCCTCCTTTCTGAGCAGCTTAGATGGCTTCGATGACTCAGACCCCCTTAAACAATATACATTGATGCCACTCTTATGTTATTCCTGTAAATTCTTCCCCAGCCGACCCAATGTCCTCAAGACTAACTGGAATAAACGTGGCTAAAAGCCTTGGTTGGAGTGATGACTGTCTTACAATCTTTCCACATATACATGGCACTACTTCCTCAGGTTGCTGACACATGACCCTGGACAGTGACTCTCATTAGAGGCCACTCTACTCCCTCAGACGTCCCCACTCCCATTGCAAATGATAAAAAAATTCACTGCATGAAACTGATCAAGAAAAAGTTAAAATATCAAACACATAAGCAAGCTTGTGGTCTCTGCTTCGCTGGTTCTTAAATAAGAGGTAAGACCATACTGAATGCAATTATGACTGATTTGCATTTACAGGATCGAGCATGTGCCTGGTGATTTCTGTGTGCTCTTCATAGTAATTCATACAGCACATTTATACCATATATATGATTTCCTCATTGTCTGTAAAAGAGGAAAGTTAGATAGGTGAGTAGCTTTCTGGAGACACAGTCCTGCTAAGTGACAGAATCAAAATGTACATTCCCTCCAAGGCTGCTTTCTCTGCACAGCTGGAGATTTCAGGACAATGTGTTTTAAAGAACAAAACTGAGTCCAGCTGGAGGCTTTGCTGTTGATGAGATGTGAGCACCGAGTCAATACAATCAATTTAGTTCATTTCGCTTCAACTCTCCATTTACTAATACCTACTTCAGAGACGCCTCTGTGTGAGACACCAGCAGAAATAAAACTTGAAAGGGATCGCTGACACGTTCGTACAGAAACATGACCCTAGTAAAGGAGATGGGCTACCTGCACGGGACTATAGGATGTAATATGACAAATCTGATGAAATGCAAACAGTTGCTTGTCAAAATTGAAGAGCAAAAAAGTAACGGTCTCAGGGAAGATCAAGAAGGCAGGGAATTCGAGATGGGCACCCACGGAACGGCCATGGTGTTGACTGTTTTGTATGATGGCTTGAATGGACCAAGAGGCGTGTCCAGGTATCTGGGAAACATCATTGCCCTGTGTATCTGTGTGCCTGGGAGAGATGACTCCTGAGTCAGCAGACAAGAATAAAGTGATTGCTCCTCATCAGTGCAGGTGGGGGTCACACAATCTTCTCACTGAGCAAAACGCAGAGGCAGAACAATTTGCTTTCCGTTTATGCTATGACCTCCATTCTCTCCTGCCCTGGGACGCTGGATGTCCTGATTCTTGGGCTTTGGAAATAAAATGATTAGACTATATTCCTTCCTGAATCTCAAGATTATGGTCACCAGATTTTGAAATTTAGTGTCTATAACCATAAATTCAAAATCAATCTCTCTCTCTCTTACTTACCCTATTTTTAAAGAACCCAGATACATGCAATGATATTTTGTTATGTTTGTTTACATAAGTTGCCCCAAATACTAGAACAAGAAAAATATTGTTTAACTTATTTTAAAGAAAATACTCATATCTAGGGGAATTTTTATACACTGTGTAAAAGTCATGAAGATAGAAGAAGTAGAAGAAGGAAGAGGAGGAGGAGAAAGAGCAAAAAAGAGGAGGAAGAGGAGTTGGAGAAAGAGAAGCTGTAGCTAGAGGAAGTAATTCAACTCTGGGCCTAATTTTCACACCCATGATTTTATCCTCCATGTAATACTATGTTAAATCTACAAATCCAAAATGAAAAATAATGACCATCTGCGAGGATGAGGAACCAATAGAACAATGGTGCAGGGCACATAGAGACCATTTAAGACAGAGACACCAAGGACCTGCCATCACTAAAGAGTGGGCACTGCCCGAAGAGAGAGTCCTTTACAGTGGGGCATGAGAAGATGCAAAGCAGGAAGTGGCTCTTCTGAGAGACAGCTGGAATATCAAACTTGCACTTTGTGGTAGACCTAAGAAAGAGGAAATAACAGGAGTTAAAGCAGATAGATGCTAGAGCTCTTCAACTTTTGGGCTAGATGGGGAGGCTAGTGTAAAAATAAAGAAATGCCTTGATTTTCTCTTTGTGTTTTCACAGCCGCAAGGAAGGATAAAGACTTCATGCACCAAAGCTTTCATCTAGATGATACCTATTCACACAAAGTAAAGAGGGGAGATGATATTTTTAGTTTGTAGTTGCAGTAGATCAGCACAAAATATATCTGGGGTTGAGGGTTTCACAGCTACAGCGATTGCAACATTCACCTACTGCATCTGAAGTGATGTGATCCCGAGCTCAAATGACAGCGAAGAAGAGGACCTGTTTCAGAGCTATCATGAGAATAAAGAGTTGTCTTGTCCACAGTGTAGTCACAAGTGAGCTGACAAGGTGAAGGGGTTTATTTAAAGGAAACCATGGTAACTAAATCACAATATTATAATGTGTAAGCAGGAAAGGAAGAGGGACTTATTTTGGAGGAATCGTCGCAGATAGATGTGGTGATCTCAGGTGGCTCTGGGTACATAATCAAAGACAAAATATTCCATGTGTCGACCAGTGAAGTGCCCTTGTCTTCACTGTTGTATTATCATCTATTTTCATGTGTTGTCACGAAGAACAGACTCAGGCCTATCTTGTCCTTGGAAGTTCAGCTGCTAAACCCGTGAGTTTCTATTGAATAGAATTTGGTGCAAGAAAATCACAGAAAAACAATCAACACCTGTTTATAAGCAGACATGTTTTCCTGGCTCAAACTGTTCCAATTAGAACTTCTTAATTTTCAAGTCAGAGACCAACATACACAGAAGGTAAAATATTGACTCTGATGACTAATATCAAAAAAACTGGCCCATAATCTTGCCTGACTTACACAACGTCCGACATGTCAACAAACCCCCAAAGTCTAGCACAGATCACGGGGGAGAAGGCTTCAGGCAATAGGATCCTTAGAGGCAAGGAGTTAAACAGTCATAATAGAGCTCTCACATTAGCGAGCAGCCCAAGAAGGGGTCCCAAGCTATGCCACTGAGTCCTGAACCCTCACTAGCTTAGATGACTCAGAGGGAGCTTCAGCAGATGCTCTGGAGGATGGGAGGGAGAAAGCAGGAAGCACCAAGAAAGGAGGAGGGAAAGAAAAGGGGTAAGAGGCAGGAGGGGGTGGGAAGGAAGGGAGAGTGCAATGGGGAACAATGGGTGAGGGAGGGAGGAGGGAGAAGTAAGGGGGTATCTATTGAGCTTGTATGATTAGGCAAAGAAAATGTAATTTAAAAAATCTGGCCCATAAAGCACAGAGAAATGCTCATGACAGATGCTAGGGACATTCTTACTTCTCTTTGCTGAGCTAACATGGCCTCCTAATGCCAATGTTTCTTATTCAAGAAGACGTAATTATAATATATAAATATCCATGTACTAGTAGCTCCTATTTTAGCACATCACAACTAAGCAAAGCTACCTTAGAAGACACAGTAGGTACACATGGACCAACAATTCCCTTACCTTTTCTTTTATAATATACAGCTTTTGAAAATGGTATTTTAAAGTTATTAATTCTGGTTCTTGCCCTGTACTTGATTAAAGAGATCTAAACATCTAAATTCCTGGATAACAGGATCACTGACTCCATCATTTCAGCACCTTTGAGATGAAAAGATATTCTTAAAAAGTCTCTCGGAGTCATGTAGATGTCATGACTGCTAGATAATCTAGATCTTGCCTAGGATCCCTTGGTCTATTCTTTGGCTTGGAATGTGCAGACTAGCCTCCCGCCTTTGGAAGTGATTGCAGGGAAGAAGGATGACAGAAGGAGAGTCCTCAAGTACGATAGGTATATAAGCCAGCTATATTTTTGGGATGGCATAGATAGCAAAACAGTCTTATGAGCTGTGGCTTAGGACTTGGTGTGGAATGCCTCATCTGCATATTGCCAGATCCTCATGCTAACACCCATACCAGAAAGAAATTTGTTATGATGGACCAATTTCCCATACTTGGGAGCCTTTATATATAGGTTTGTGCCTTGGGATGATGACCTGCCCTTTTCAGCATCTGATGCTTGGTGGGTCCCTGGTTTGTACTTCAGCAAGCCCTGTAGAGAAGTCATCATGGAGAACTAGTGGTAGCCCTAGCTTTCTACAAAACCTGTTTTACAGGTATTTGTGCCATCGTTTTATTTTTTCACACCCATGACATCTTTAAGCTTTAGTAGTCCCAAGCAAATAAAAGGTTATCTAAGATTTGAGTCCTCAGTGAAATACTGCAGTTTCAGGTTTCTGATGGGCAGCCTTAATCCAGTCTACTCCCAGTATGTTCAGCTGTAGTCAAAAAGTCATGTTTTGCTTGTAGTTCCCACAGGCTAGTTTTATCCTAGCTGGTGAATGATTATAGACATTTAGCATCTTGATTCAAAAGAGATTCTGAACAACTGTATTCATAGTATCTAGAATATGAACAGGTTTTACTGAGGAACAAGGTGGACTACAGCCATTCATCTTTCCAAGACCAGATAACCTCCAGACATTTGCTTGTTTCTTACTTGACATCTTCTGTGTATAGAATAGTTAGAACAATGGATAGAAATGGATTACTCCTCACACCTGGCCAGTGCTGTAGGTACCCACAGGGTAACAGTGCAAAGATGAGTTGAAACTCAGCTGCAAGAACCAGGAGTCCTCTTCAGTTCTTTGACTTGGATACAGAGCATCTGCTTTTTCTAGGAACTTTTTTTCCCCCTTGATGGTGGTGGTGGTGGTGATCAAAACCGTGGCCTTGCATATGATGCAAGCAAGTCCTCCACATAGAGTTATGTTCCCAGCCATGGAAGAGGAATTGTGTGTGTTGAAAAGTATTATAATCCTAGATTTTCTTGTAAATGTTTCTTTATCTTACGGCCAGATCTATCACCTGGAAAAGGAAAGCACCATTGTCAACCTCTAGATTTTATTTTTAATCTCAGAGAGAGTAACAGACCAATGGACTGTCAATCCTGCCACTCTCCTCTGAGGGTAATTGACTGTGTAGAATTAATCTTTGCTCCTGGTCAACTTTGACCTATCTTAGGAGTCTTATAAGAAGACCTGTTAAGATCCTCTGAAATACTGTGGATTAAACCTGAAATACCTGAAAAAAAAAAGTCTCTCGGGAGAAGACCCTGCTTTTCCATCTACTTGGATTTCAGCAACACTTTTCCTCACTCCCGTAACTTCCTTGGTATTCACTATTTTGCTAGTTGTGGAAAGAAGAGATGTGTTACAGTCTGAATCTGAGATGACCCCCAATGGGCTCATGTTTTAGATGCCTGTTTCCTGTTTCCTGGCTGATGGTACCATTTGAGGCTTTGTAACCTTTAAAAGTTGGGTCTCTGGTTTGGGGAGATGGTTCAGGGTTTAGAATAGACCCTTGCCTTGCAAACAAAAAGATTTGTGTTCAGAACCCCTGATCCCATATAAAAATGCTGGATGGAAATGGTAGCAGATTATAATTCTGGTTTTGGAAGGCAGAGCCTGGAAAACCCCAGAGCAAAGCAACAAAGAGGCAGGATGTTTCCCAATATCACCTTTGAATTTCTGCAGGCACACACTCAAGTATCCTCTTATGCATATACATATATAGGCACACGCAAAGAGAGACAGATGTGTGTGCATGGGGAAAAAAAGAATTGGGCCTCACTGATAAGAGCAGGGTACTAGAGCTGTCCCTCGAGGGTTCTTCCTGGCCCTATTTCTTGTGACACAGTCACCTACCTGTTTCTCAGTGTGGTCAACAGCTTCCTCCAGCATGTTCCTTGCCAGGAACTGAACTGCATCGCCGTGTCTGCTCCACAATAATGCGCTGAAATCTTCAGAAACTGTGGGCCCATAAACCTTCCTTCCCCCGAGCTGCTTTTGCCAAACTTACTGTACAACAATTTAACAGTAACAAATATAGTCTGCCTTCTGGGGACAACGCGGATACTTAAGATTCTCACCTCTCTTTCATCTCCTAACTACAAATAGCACAGGACTTTGGTTTCTTCAGGGCGTGTGTGTATTTTCATGTGGGCAGTTGTACATATGTGCAGACATGTGTTTTTATAAGAGGGGCACTTAAGTGTGTATGCTGTGGAGACACAAAGGTGACACCAGGCGTATTCCTGTAATGCTTTGTCTCCATATGGCTGTTTCTTTGGGGTTTCCCAGACTCCATCCACAGGGCCAGAATTATAGGCATCAGTCACTTCTGCAGGCTTTTTACGTGGGATCAGGGGTTCTGAACCCAAGTCTTTTCGCCTCTGAGGCAAAGGCTTAGTCACTAAGCAGTTTCCCTGGGCCCCTCCTTCTGCTTTCACAACAACAAGAATAACCTCCCATGGTAGGTGTTATATGCTGCCTACTTTGGAAATAAGAACTGCAGTTTTGAGAGGCTGAATAATTTGTTTAAAAATCTCTTAAGGTAAAAAATGAAAAGAGATCAGAGGTTAAGCATAACATCTACCATCTAAGGGTATAGCAACAATTATACAAAATTGCAAAGAAATATCTAGAATCAAGTGAATCCCTGCATTCCTTGCACAGTTCAACAATGATGTCAGTCCTTGACAGGTGGATTTAATGGGTAAGAAAATATTTTCGCAGTTAATGCTGGAGATTAAACTGTGGGAGATGTGCAAGGTGTCCTAGAAGTTGATGTGATTTGCCCAAATTGATTTTAGTTATAGCTTGTGGGCATGAGCAGTGCTGGAGAGATACAGGGGGCACCAAAACTCCGAAAACAAGCAGATGAAACATGCTAGGCTTCAGTTAGTCTAACTGTGTACAGAATCAGGAAACAGAGAGTTAAATGCCGGTGCTCAGCTAGCTTTCTCTTTTTTTTAATTTAGTTTGGAATCTATGGAATGGCACCTCCCATATTTAAAGTGGGTGTACTTACCTCATTCATCCAAATCAAAAAACCTCTCATAGGTATACCTAGGTTTAGTTCCATGCTGATTCCAAATGCTATAAAAGTCTACAATCAAGATTAAGCATCCCAGTCTCTAATCAGAAGGATATCAGATAAAAGTCTTTTTACACATTATTGCTGTATCACAAAGGGCTTTCAAATTTAGGGGTTAAATCTCCTCTGTGTTATTCTTACAAATAATGGTTCAGAATTTGGACAGAATAGCACTTTAACACTTCTGAGGACGTGGGTGGGAAAGATTGAAGCTGGGGGTCTCTTTAGCCCATAGGTTGAAGTCATCAGGATGCTTTGCTTACAGGGCAATCTTGTTTCAGATGTGTGGTTAGCTCTGGATAGAAACCAAAGTGGTTCAATCCTAGTGCCTTGATCTCTCATCAGTGCAATTAGAGGTAAGAGCCTTCAGGAGAAGAAACAGTACATTTTAATAATTCAAAATTCATATATTCATCCAAGGTGAAAGCTTCGAGGACATTATTGACACATCACTGATAGTCATGTAGCACAGTTGTGTTTCCTATTGGACCCAAGAAGAAAGTGCAGGCTCAAGTGGAAGAAACAAAGGTATCTCTTCCAAGAAGACACAGGGGTCATCTGAGTTCACTTGTTAATTAGCATATAAACTGAATCACTAGAGATACCTCCTTAATTATCTTAAGTTCAAATAGGTACATCTTAATAGCTTGCATGAAAAAATATAGAGATAAATTTTCATAAAATACCAGAAAATAGAAGAAATATGTCAGGCTTCCAGGGTTCATGAGAACCAACCATCAAATACAAAGTCCCTGAGCTAAGATGCTCACCTCCCCACTGATTTTGGCAGGAGAGCAATGGATTCAAGAGGCATCCAACACACAGAATTCGTCAAAAGCTTGGCATTAAATCAAAGGAAGTATTTTGCCATTCCCCTTAAACTAAGCTGTATACTTTCCTGATGCAATGCTTGTCTAGTCCCCAAATTCTTTTCTGAGAGTAGAGACGTGGCATGACTGTTAGTGCTTATTCATCCATCTACATCTTCCTGTCTATCGAATCGTCCTACTCACAATAGGCTGGTCCTTCCACCTTGATGAAGGCAATCAAGACAGTGTTCTTACCGGTGTGCCTGTGTGCCAGATTGTGTCAGACCCATACTTGAGACCAAGCGTAACGGTAAGTATGAGTGCAATCTGGAATTGATCTTTAGTTGTGTACACCTGATGGATCTGCCTCGTACTCTAGGGACTCATGCCTAGCAGACTGTGGTGGGGCCATCGAACTACACTATGAATGCATAAATGGGCATTGTTTAAGCAGGAGATTGGTTGATGTGGAACTATCACTACTGTAGTGGACTGAGGTTTGAAATCAATTGGGAGAGACTAGAATCCTAGCTTGTCTAGCTGGGTGATGCTGGGAAATTCCCTAGTGTCAATTTCCTCAACTATTCACTGGATCTAGAGCTATACAGTTCACAGAGAAGCCATAGAGGTATAATGACAAGAAACATGATGTACATAGATAGGAGTTGGCAGTAGCTACTCTGCCCTTCTCACTAGTCAAGGTACAAAATTTACAGGAGAGTAGTACAGAAAATGACTAGACAATCAGTGTACACCGAGCAATCTCTTCTGCCTACTTTTCTTGAATTTAACCTCACCTCCCCTCAAAATGACCTCATTGTGCACCTCCTGCCTCCATGTAGCCGAAATTTCAAAACACTTTCATTTGGGTGAACTAGTCACAGCTGCAAACCCAACAGCAGGAACCTGGTACTATATATGCCCAGTGTTGATTAGCAGCGCTCAAACTCATTATTCTGATCAGCCAGAAGCAATTTACAATCATCTTTAAGCAAGTGCACATCATTTTCATAATTGACTTGCAGGAGCTTTGACACAACAACTTGCTGTAGCTGTCAATCACTGTCAAAGGATAGAGGAGGAGGAGGAGGAGGAGTTGGAGGCCTGTCAGGAAAGAAAAGCAAAGACACAGTTCCTGTCCACAGAGAATTAACTGTGGCCAGACTGTGACCAGATATGGAATGGTATCACTATCCATACTTTCTATATTGCTATTTGTCAAATCCCATAAAAAATATCCTTAAGAAGGGAAAAAGTATCAAGGGACAAGCCTATGATGGTATTAAGATACGGATATCACTTAACAATTGAGAATTGGACCTTTAAGCACACCTGCAAAGAGGTTTTAGTGAATGTAAGTACTGTGAATTCTTTTCCTAAAAAGATACCACACACAACCATCTTCTCACCCCAAATAAGAGTTCCACAACAAACCAAAGCTTTGGCTTGAAGAACCAACAAGCTTATTGGGCTTACTTACAGGAGTAGGGCCAAGGGTTACTTACAGGAGAAGGGAAGACCCGACATGGCTGATGTTATCCCATGACTGCCTTGATGGAAACCCCCCTCAACTAAACTTCCTCAGCTTATGTACTCAGGGGCCTTGCCTAACCTCACCTGTGAGGGTGCATGGGCAGCATATGTATTAGGCAAGTGTATCAACACACGCATAGTATCAGCACATGCATAGCACATGTGCTGTCAAGTGGGAAGGCACATGCATTTCAGCCCCTCTCAGCCCCTCTGTCTCTGAGGGAACTCCAAGAATCAACAGGCGCAACATTAATAATCTTGGAAAAAATGGCAGTGTGTACTTTAGTGGAGTCATACAACTGCAAGCCCTGAGCAAACCTCTCAGGGAATACCTAATTGATGCGGGAAGACTCAGGCCATTCCCAGAGCATGGCCTGGTGGTTAAGACAGAGCGAGCTGGTTCGGTAGTATGTCAGAATGGCAAACGAGGAAGTCAGCTCCTCTCTTGGCTTTTACTGTGAACATGGTGGGGCAACTTGCCTTGATTGTTGATGTTAATATAAACGCTCCTGCCAGGCTGAAAAGTGCAGCTGAGAATTATACGCTAAAATAAAGTCCTTGTTCCTGTAAGTTGTTTGGATCCTGTAATCATTTTGCAATGAAAAGATGAATCAACACAGATGGTATCGAGTGGTGAAAGAAACATGGAATTGCTAGTCTGATTATATCTAGGATCTTTCTGAACCTCAGGTTCTAATATCTTCTAAAGCAAAAATTCTCCTTCTGTTACGAGTGAGATCACTTAGTGTATAAGGTACCAGACAGCAAACCTGGAGACTGGACTTTGATTGCTAGAGCAATCAAAAGTAAAAGGAGATCATTGACTTCTACAAGATTTCTCACTTCCATATTTAAAATTTTATTTGTTTGTTTGTTTGTTTGTTTGTGTGTATATATATATTAGAGGACACTATATGTCCCCACAGAGGACACTATGTGTCCCCAAGGATGACTGTGGGAATCACACTGGATTGCTTTTACCTCCTTATTGCTTGGCTCTGGATTTCCTAGGCTCCACCCACCAGGGCTGGAAGTTCAGGTTGCCCCTGTTTCCTATTGGCAATTTTACCTGGCACAAACATACCTGATCTCTCTCTCTCTCTTTCTCTCTCTCTCTCTCCTCTCTTACTCTCACTCTTGCTCTCTCAAAATAAAATATTTTAACTACTTCCTTTCGGTTATGTCCCTTGTCTTGCTAACTAGATGGAGTGAGACAGAACTTGGCTTGCAATTTCATTTTACTCAATAGTAATTATACCTTTTGGACGACCTCAGGGGTCCTGTGTAGCAGATAAGTAGCATTTAAGTCCTTTTTGATACACATTAGTTTTAAAAATTGAACATTTCAAATATGCACTTTACATATTTATTCAAATGATAATTAGTGGAGCCATTGCTTATTATTTGTGTCCACAATACTAAAAAGGTAAGAAATGCAAGATTTCATATAAAAAGGTCTTAAAAGAAGAATACAATGACACAAATAAAAATTAAGGTGCCAAGTACGGGGTATCAAATGAAAACTTATTTCCCAAGTTTTTTTACTGGCAAGAGAGCATTAAAAATTTCAGCTTGGAGGACTTTCATATAGGTGATAACAGTGAAATTAAAAGCAGTCTCTGAAAAGTACAAAAGTTGGGAACTCAGTTTATGTAAGCAAGGGTTTGAATGGGTAAGTTGGAGTAGATTCCAGTTCTGTCAAATATTAGCAGGAAAACTTAAGCATAGTATTTTTCTTCTTCAATGAACAAGACTAACAATGGGAGTGATAATGACTAGCTCAAAAAAAGAATGTAATATTACAAATAAGACTCTTTCTATGTAATTGGTACTCAATTACTTTTTGATATTTGTTGAAGCATTCTCTATATAATGGGATATCTACTTTTACTTAAAAGGTCCACCTTGACAATGCCTTAACTTTAAAAAAAAATAAAAGCAAATTGAATGAATTACTTCAGTGCCTCTTTGTTTGCTGCCTTGAGATTAGAGTTGAAAAATATGTTCTTTTGTTTTAAGAGTCCTGTGTTAGGCTGGATCTGTGGACACGATGCACGCACTGCTCCAACCCTTAGGGTAGCCACAGCATGCTTGGAAAGGTGCACTGCGAGTGCACCTGGAAGCTGAAGCCAGGGCATTCAGGATATGCACCACCTCAAGGTCCTGACTTTTATCCCAGCCACTAGTACAAAAATATAGTGGTAGGAGCTGAGCTGTTCTCGGCGGTACCTGAGCTGCCAACATTGAAGGATAGTCGCATTTTGCAAACAGCAAAGTAGTCTGCTGTGTTTGCAGCAAGCTAGGCAATGTGTGATGAGAGCATGCTTGATAGTATTGCCATGCTGATAGAAAACAACATTCTTTATTCTCATCACTTAGCCTGAGGAGCAAAGAGCTGTGCCCATACAGTAACTGGTATGAATGAAATCAGCTTTCTATATTTAGAGTCATTATATTACTTTTGGTTGTACCCCCCTGATTCTTTGATCACTGTTTATCATAGCTTACTATTTTTTTTCTGTTTTCGATTAATTGTTATAGCTAATATCTGGGGCAAATCCAGGATAAGAGTTCCTTTCTCTCTGCTTTACCTTGAGGACTCAACTCACAACTAGAGGCTGACAGTTCACATTTCCTTGTCGGTGACTACTTACATCCATCTGGTATGTTTTAGGTTTCCTAAATGTCCTACCTTGAACTTTGCCTGATATGTGTGTTTTTGTTAAGTATATGTATATATGCAGTTAATAAAAGTCTCCTAAATTTTTGGGACCTCGAAACCCGTCAAACTGTTTCTCTTGTAAATCCTAGAAAAGGTGGGACTGCTATTTCCTTAAGTAGTGATTCTGTTCCTTAACTGCTTTGCTGTCCCCACTTAATTGAATTTATAACACATAGTTACAGAAACCGTGGATCTGTCCTCGTTGGGATCTGTTTTTCCTTCCCCTTTCTCTGCTCTCTAGAAGCATCCCAAATTCATTCTTTCAGACCATTAATTGACTATTTAGTTAAATCAGCTCTGGTTTTTATTCCTCTAATATGTTAGCTGTCATTCTTCTCTTGTCTCCAGGATCTCTGAATTCATTCTCCAAGTGTCAAATTTTACTTTATTTTCAGATTGTCCTGGCATGAAGGAGATGTCACTGTTCTTTACATGTCTAATGATACCACATGTGCCACGCCTTTTGTGGAGTTTATGATTTCCTTTTGTATAGTCAGTCATTTCCTCTTTTTCTTTATTCTTTTCAACGTTAAAAATGTTCACAGATTTCCATCTTGAACCATATATCTTCCTCTGTTGAGGGGTGTCTTTGTACAGAAGTGGGAGACACTGAACAGGTTTTGTTTCATACCAGATTGAGTCCAGAAGTCAGTGCATTTTGTCTTCAATACTCTCCTGCACATCTTTGTCCCTGTGTACTCTCATACTGAGATACTAATTAAGTCAACTTACCCCTATATAGTCATGTGAAGCCTTTTCTGTCACACAGCTTTTTCTCATTGTGGGAGGACCTGCATCATGCATCCACCATGCATTATATCACTAAGCTGCCCCTCTACATCAAATATCCAAAGCTGTTGAATAAATTCTGTATTCATGATTAGATTTCCTCTCTTTAAATACTTTCAATCAGTTTTATTTTTGCCCCATTATCAATGGAATAATATTAGCAAATGGATTTTTGCATTGGTTTTGCTTGTTTCCCAGTATGTGGATCACCATGGATAGCTCTGGCAGTATCTGTTTCCCTTCTGTCTCCCTGGAGTTTCCGTTGTCCATTTTTGTGACTGCTTATGCCCAGATCCTCTGCAGGTGTGTACTGGGAAAACTCAGAAGTTTGTCCTCATCACCAAATGCAGTGCATTTTTTGGTAAATTTCTCATAGTGATTTATAACCAATCTGAGATGTTATAGCCAACACAGACCTCTCCTGCATGCTCCAGGCCTGTCTAGCACCTATCTTATAAATGTGCACATCATTCCTGAGGGCTTAAGTACCACACTGGGATATGCAGAGTGTTTCCTAGCAACTTCCTTTTTCTTTCCCCTCAGATCTCAGGCAGCACAGCTTTGATCTGAACCATTATCTCATCTCCAAGTTTGTTTTTTAATTATTAACCCCTAAGATAATGCTGTTAGGAAGCTGGCCTTTGGGTGAAGAACATACCTTCATAAGAATATTTCACATATACTCATCCACTATATGAATACATACCTGGAGAGAAGGTTGCTTACAAACCAGAAAACAGGCCCTCAATGAATGTCAAAAGCTATTAATAACTTGACATTGGAATTCCCTGGCTCAAGAACTGTGAGAAAGTAATGCCTTGCTGTTTTAAGTTATCTAGCATGGTATTATGCTAAAGCAATCGCATCAGAATGAGACTATAACTTTAAATAATTGGGAAATGCATCATTTGGTTTCTGTCTATTCAACCTTTTCCTGAATTTGAGTCGCTTTTGCTTCCCTTTCAGACCATCCCGTTAGCTCCCTGGAATTGACCTCCTATTTTTTTTGTTTGCTTGTTTGCTCACTTGTTTTGTTTTTAATCTTCTGTGTTCCACACTTTATCCAGATAGCGACTTTGATACCAGAACAAGCCCAGCAGATCCACACATAAAGATGGAGGCCTGAGGCAGAGGGGCTTTTCAGGAAGTGCCTTCCTTTTCATCTTTGGCCCTGTGCACAAGCCATGCCATGCCTTGCCATTAACACAAAGCTTGCTGTTTTTCAGACATAAACTGAAGCTTTCAGTGAGGCTGATGACTTTCTACATGGCTTGTCCCTCCATCCATGATCCTCATTCAACACTGTGATTACACTTGCCCCCAACCTCTGCATGATTAAACTTCTTTAAACTTTGGGCTGTAATCTTCATTTGCTTCATTGTCACAAGCTCTTTGCTTTATTCCCCTGGAAACTTCTTTTGGAGTTTTCATCCTAGTTAATGTCTTTCATTTTCTCATATCTACTTCCCTACTTCATCTCTGCTGTGCTGAGCACATCTGCTACCAACCTGTTTAAATTGTTCACTGCTTTTTTGATGAGTTATTGACTATAATTGGGAATCACTTAAACAGGCTTGATGTTTGCTTATCCTTGGGAACTGATGGGAGGTGCTGAAAATCTTTGCTAAGTGATAGGAAATGTTAGAATGAAATATTTGATAGGTTCAATGCTAGTTACTGTGACGGATTCTTTAAAATGATCCAGATCTCTGTGTATCTCAGCACAAAAGAAGCAATATATTCAAAGTGGTCAAGTTTGAAAAAAATGATTAGCACAGGAGTGAGATGGGTAGAGGAAACCACAAAAGACAGCAGAGAAAGACAGGAGCAGAAGAACCTTCTCTTTCCCTATGTTTTCCTGCCTGTGCTCATTACATTTCAAGCTCATCCAGAGCTAGAGGGCAAAGACATGAAACATTGTGGCTCCTCTATAGCATCTCCGTGCAGGCAAAAGTGGAAAGAATAGATCTCAAAAAGCTAATCTATCAATGAATAGTTAATTATGGCTAGAAGATTAGCCATTTATCTTTGTACATCTTCATTACTTTATACTTATTTCTTCAATAAACGATTGACTGTTCCATTTGTCTCCCAGGTGATATGTTATATTTTCCTGCATAAAAGATGCTCAGTATCAATAATCATCAGAGAAATTAAAATTAAAACAATAATGAGAAATCATTTTATACCTGTTAGGATGGAAATTGGTAAAAATATGAAAACAGCTATTTGCAATGACATGGGGAAAATAATTCATGTATTCCACTGATGTGAATGTAAATGGTATAGCTGTTATGGAAAAAAGTTTATAAGTCACAATAAAACTGAAAGAAGAATTATCATGTAATCTCTGGTATATACAGAAAAGATGGAAATCAGTGTCTTTATGCAATCTCTGAACTTACCCACTTATAATAATATTATCTGCAGAAGCTAAGTTTTGAAATCAGTCTAACTATTGTGGATAAAAGAATGAGCAAAGAACATATACATGGCATGTGATACAGTGAAGTACTCTTCAACCTCTAAAAAGAAATAACATCTGCCACTTGCGACAACCCAGGTGAATCTGGAGGATCTTGGGTTACATAAAGCAGGTCACAGCTGCAATAGATGAACACCACATGACTTCACTTGTGAGAGAATCTCAGGAGTTTATGAGAGGGAAACAGATGGAAGAATAGAAGTTACTAGAATACGAAAGGTGAGCTGATCCACATGGCAGTGAGACTGAAAGACAAGTTGGTAACTATTCCAGGTAACAACTTTATTATTTTGACTTAGTCATTCCACATTATATACAGGTAGCATCATTTCCCACCACACACTCACACACATCCCTGTACACACATACTGAAAACACATGCATGCACACATATATGTATACATGCATGTGCATATGTATGATAACTTACACATATGTGCATAAAAATATGTACACATGTGTACAAATATGTGCACACAAATGCTATGCACAAGGTACATAATACACATTATACATACACGTACATATTAGACACTCCTTCACACACACATATCTCTATCTCTCTCTTTATATATATATCCTGATAGTCAAAAAAGTTTTTTAAAAGTATTTAAAGATTGAAGTAACTGTAGATGGTCCCATAACTACCAACAAACCAAATTTCAAATTTTCTCTTTTGGTCCATTGGTTCTTAGTACTCTCTATGATGGCCAGAGCAGGATATCTAGTGGGGATCTAACTCTCAATTCCTTGTTCTCTCATTCTAAAATGAGAGATACATACAAATGTTCTGGCCACTATATGTGAAACAATATCTGGGTTGGGGACTATGCCAAGTGCTTTAAAATGACAGTTAAAAAGTGTTAGTCAGTATTACCTGTTTCAATCCTCACGGTACCCTTGTATATGAGTGTTTACTAGTTAATTACCATATTTAGTGACTGATCCTGTGGCCACTCCACTTCGTAGCCCCTATTATCCATAGGCAAAGTCATTTTCCTGGGCTTCTTCAAACCAGTCTGATCTTGGTTCTTATTGTCAGAAACAGAAGACTGCAGAAGTGAGGTGCACATGATCTATCCCCAGACTTCCAAATCCATCCCTGAGGTCTTCTACTGTCTTGTAAATGCTACCTCAGCACTCCCAGATGGGGAAGCTCATGTATATTCAAAGATGAAAGGCCATGTTGTGGCAGAAAAGGACACACACAGAAAGGTCAATATTAGCATATAAAAGAAACCCCACCATAGGTCTCCATGCCAGGGTGGTCCACTACCAGCAGAGAATTCACAGAAAAAGTACCTCCTCTACAAATGACCTTTACAGGTCCCTATCTACCCAGCACCTGTGTCACTGAGCTTCTAATCTTTTCTCCCAATAATGGCCCACTTCCTTTCCTGAAGTCCCTTTTCCTAATAAAATGGATCTGCCTCTCCTGCTACAATGTGCTCATGTTCATTTTCTTGTTCCAGAACATAGGGACCTGGAAGTTGTGGTGGGTCCTTGCTGGGTCCTGATATACGCATGTGAAGATGATACTGAAACACCTCTAAGCCTAGCACCCATTAGTAAACACTGAATCAATCCTTGTCCTTCCAGCCCAGCTGGGCCAGCACCTCCAAGAATCCTGTGAGCCCAGGTAACCCTTCATAGACTGCTGGCTGGTCAGAGAATTAAGAAGCATCATATATTCAGCTCATCGTATTTTATAGTAGTTTCACCAAAAATAAAAAGCTAATTCAAGCAGTATTGTAATTTCCTTCATTTTAAAAATGGGGCAACTGAGATGGGGGAGATGATTTAGAAGACCTGAGTTGGCATCCAGGATCTGTTGTCAAAATGAGGGTGACCCACACTTTCTGCTCTGGAAGGTGGAGCCTGGGAACCCCTAGAACCATGCAAATAGGAAGTAGAAAGATCCAGGATGAGTCCCAAAGTCACCCTTGGGTCTCCATGGACACAGATGTTTTCTAACACACGCATACACACAAAAAAACTGAAAGAGAGAGAGAGAGAGAGAGAGAGAGAGAGAGAGAGAGAGAGAGAGAGAGAGAAGTAATAATGGGAAATATTAAACAGCACAACCTGTAGTAAAGCCAGAATTTAGACTCTGTCTTTTCTGATTCAAATAAATTCATGCTGGAAGAATAGTGATAAACTCCCTCTCTGAATCTATATATTTTCTAGATTACTTTTAACATTGGAAAGGGCTAATCACATATTCCGAATACCTTTGCTTTCTACATTAGAAATACTATTTTCAGGATATTTTTCCTTCCACACAATAGACTTATGGTCCAGCCTACATAGTATTCAATTCAATCTGAAGATCTAACAATGCACCCACCACTGTCTAAGGGGGGCTGGCCAGCAGTTAAGTTCTAAGTGGCAATTGTCTGAAGAAGACTATATAGGCTTGTCAAACACTGTCTTGTAGGCTAAATTTGGTCCATGACCTGGGTTCATATGAAAGAAGAATGAATCAAGCAGTTCTAAATTGTTAAACAGAAAATCAACAAAAGAATATGTCCTGGTGCATGGAAAATATATAACATCAAAACTCCAGTGTTCCTAAACATGTGTATCAGAGCACTGTCATTTGTGTATGCAAGACCTGTGGTGGGTTGGCCACTTCAATTCAATAACCCCAGAAGCTTATCCATCCATCCCTTCATGGAAAAGTGCACTAGCCTGTATGTAAGAAAAATATAACCTTCGCTTTACAGTTCTCTACTCCTATTTCAACTTTGATGAATTCAATACTTATAATTGGCAATCCCACTCCTCTATATGATATTCAGCACAAGTAAAGCTATCTTTTCACTCAATTTCCTTAAGTCTTGATTCTTCCATTTCTTATCTTTTGAGTCCAAAGACATATGACTGTGCTAATTCCATTAACTTTTATCATAGAAGATTCACATAATGTTTCTAGGCTTTAAACATCTTACTAGATTCTCATTCTTTCTGCCAGCATGCCTCCCCTTTTCCCCAGGTTGGTCTACTCTATAAACTTAAGGCACACAATTGCTATATCTTTGATAAAGTTATTATGGGTCAGAAAGAGTCATCTGACTCAGTACCAAGAATTCCCTCCTAATCATATCCACAAATTGTGCTTCCCAAAGTCATAGTGCAACACCTCATCTGGTCATAGAGTATATCCACACCAAATCTACTTTGTCCTGGACACGGCTTTGTATTGGGAAATGGTGATGGGCAGAGACAATACATGAAGGCCCCAGCTCTGGTATATGCCAGTGGTGAGCTTATATGCTCCAAGTTGTGCAGGAACAACTGAGAGTTCAGCCTGTGCTTTCGCCTAACCCCACCTCAATTTCCTGGCAGGTGAAATGGGGAGCTACTATTTAATTGTAGAATTGTTCATTAGGATAGTACCAGAACACAACACACTTCAAACAGAAAGGCACCTTTTTTATATTATTTATTAAGAGTGCCTTCAAAAGAGTTATGCTTTATTCAAATTAATGTAATTCACTTTGATTCAAAATTGACTGAGAGTGGATACACTTGGATAAATTGGATCTCTCTTCAATTTGCTCATTATTTAATGAGCATTGTATTAGTCAGGGTTCTTTGAAAAACAGAATCTCTAGAATGTAATATATATGAATAAGTTTATTGAATTAACTCACAATAAAAATAGTGTCCTTCAAAGTAACTGCCTGTAGCTGCTTTATTCTTGTTTGGAATGTCTCACAAAGCCAAAGGATCCCAAGAAGGTCTCAAGCCTCTACTTCGATGGAGGGTCGAAGATGCTGGGTTCCGATGTCAGCGTCAGCAATGAGCAGCAACAGCAGCGAGGCCTAAAGACCATGCTCCAAAGGCAACGGGAACAGCGGCAAGGTGGAAGGATGGATCTCTGAGCCAGGGACTGAAGCAGTAGTATCAACATCAACAAAGAACAAACTTTGCTTTAAAAAGTCCACGGATGCTCATAGAGTGAACTCAACATTGAGCCCACACTCAATAAGGGAAGAGCAAGTCCCTCCTCCTCGCACTTCCTATTTCTGATCCACCCCTGGAACCTACCATTCACTAGGGGCTGGGTTTTCCACATCAATTAAGCAAGTACCTGCAGATTTGTTCAGGGACCTGCTGAAGAACCAGGTAAAAGATACAGCAACAAGTGCACCTTTGCGCATATTGAATTGAGAGACGCTGGCTCCTTTCAGTAGAGTGGAATTCAAAGTCATTTCATAATAGAATCACCATGGGTAGTAATACGTAAAATTGGGCTCATTCACAGAATTCAAGGAACACACATGCACTTGTTGGCTATTTCGTAGCAACAGAATTTGGATATATATTTATGCATCCAGTGTGAGTCTACAGAAGTAGAGAAAGGCATGTGTGTTTATGTTTGGTGTTTATCCTACATTGCAGTTTAAAAAAAATTACTACCCTGCTTCTGCTCTATTAATGACAGTCTGCATTTGGAAGTCTTGATAAGCTGTTTACCAGGAAGTTCAGAAGGAGAAATCAGCACATGTTTGCTGAATATTGTGAAAACATTTTTTTTTTTCGTTAGGATGTGTTTGTTGCTGGAAATGGCAATTAGTCAGTGTAGAGAAACTGGTGAATCCGATTTAGACTTTGCACTATGTTGGGAGGAGAAAGGACATGCAGACCCATTCGGTTGAGCCTGGCAAAGCAATGAAGGCAATTGTGTTGACGCATAAAATGTTTCACACAATTTCTCCCTGATACCCATGAATTCTCTTCAGAGTTTCAGAGTAAGTCAGGAAGGAAGCGTCTCTGTTTGTATTTTGTAGAGAAACGTAGGTAGGAATGGAGAACTGAAGGACTTACAGACCTCACTCTGATTCAAAGTAGATGAAGGGCATTTCTGGAACCGGTATGCTATATAAAGATGTTTTATATTTGTTTTCTTGTGCCTCTCTTACAATAATCCTATATGTGGAGTTTTGCCTATGTGTGGAGTTTTGCTTTGCAAGTGATACAGTGTAGTAACACAGACTTTAAACAACTTGATCCAGATCATTTGAGGGAAGCAAGAAACAGCTCGGGGAGGGGTGTAAGGTGCTACATACACAATCCTGCAGACACAAGTGCATTGATCCCTGGGAGCACCAACTTTTGGAAGTTGTCCTCTGACCTTTGCACATGTTCTATTGTACACATGTGCCTCTTATTTCTCTCTCTGCCTCTGTCTCTCTCTCTGTCTCTCTCCCCCCCTCACTCATACATAAATTGCATATTAAAATGATCATTGTGTGCTGCTTCTATATCGACCACTCTCTCATTTTCATAGTAACTGTAGCTTCCATGTAGGAATCACTGTCATTTCAGGTAAACCAAGTTCATTTTCTGGTTTGATGATTATCCATGAACAGAGCTGAACAATTAGGTCGTTATGGCACCTGTGGAGCTTAGTTTAAGAATGAACACAGCATGAATGAATAGCATGTGAGCTTCCCCCAATCACAGAGAAGATAAGAATTTGCAAATTACTCCCTGACTATATCATGCAAGACTAAAAGAACATGTGCCATATAGAACCACAACTACCTACTGGCATTAGGGGGTCTGGGAATATAGATCAAATGAACAAAGTGTTTTTACAACCTCTTCACTGTGAACATCAGCTTAATTTTCATTTCATATCTCATTCTTGTGTTTCCTATTCTTTGTTTTGAACCCAATAACTGCCTGCTCAGACCCACAGTGGACATCATATTCTTAGGAGGCTTGTGGTCACTCAGATCTTTCCTTCACCTGGATTCCAATGTTCAAGCCATCCTTTCTCTTTTCTGTCTGAGAAACAAAATAAGGTAAAAAAAAAAAAACCGAATGAAGGTCAACATGCAAAAACAGCATCCTCTCACCTCTCGGCCATGTTCTGAGAGTTGTGTGGGCAGCCACGAGCATCAACTTGCCTATAGCGAAGTAGTGGAGAAAGTCAGGTTCTTAGTTAAGCTGCTGCCTCAGGCCAAGCTGAATTATGGGATGAAGAGATTCTGGACTGTACAGATACTTGGCTCCTAAATCACTGCCAGTGGTGAACAACTTTGACTCTCCTGCTTGCAACAGAAACCTTTAATAGGAATAACCTCCAGCATGTGTAACCGTTTGATGTCATGCTATGACTGGATCTGTAAAGTGCATATTTGAGAGCCAGCCAGTTGAGTAACAAAAAGAATCACAAAAAAGTTCTCACAATGTTTTAAGAAAGTGTGAGACTTTGTGTTGGGCTGCTGTACTTGTTAAGTTTGAAGGAATTGAACAGAACTGACGGAACAGAATTGATAAAATGAATATATGTGTATATATTTATATAATGAAAGAGGATTTACTAGAGTGTCATACACACTGTGGGCTTGTTTGTACAACTGTGGCCATTCATAAGGTTAAGGAAGAAAAAATGGTTTTACCCTTTTCGCAGTTACAGATTACAGTCCATCATCACTAGAGAATCATATCAGCATTGGAAGGAAAGGAAATTGCCATGTTATATCCAGAGGAATAGCAGAAAAGTTATACCAATGTTATATACTTGCTTACTTGCCTACCTGCTTATGCCCAAATAGCTCTCCCCATCTTTATCCACCTGCTCAGAGAGGGTATTACCCACAGTGGGCTGGGTCTTCCCACATCAGTTCCCAATCAAATCACTCTCCTACAGATGTGCTCAGAGGTTTGTCTTTAATAGATAATTGTTCATAGGTATGGCCAGAGGTCTATGTGTCGGTGAGATTTGAGTCTAACCATCAAACTCACTTAGTATAGTACTGTTCAAAAGAAATATGAAATACATACCTCATCCAAGCATACAACGTAATTTTTCTAGCACTTATATTTTAAAATCAAGTAAGGGAAACCCATTTTTATTTAGTCAATTAAGTCAAACATGTAAGTTAACATATAAGAAGATGGAAAAGAAATTGATACACTTTACATTCTGTTGTCGTTGTACTGAGTCTTTAAAAATTAAATGTCTCATTCTTCTAATACACCTTAATTTTGACTAGCTTCATTAGATAGTAGACATATATGACTGGTGAGTGGTGGTAACTATAATGGACCACTCATACAGTATGACAGTGTAGAAAATTAATTATCTGGTAGATAAATTATACTTAATGTAAAAAAAGTCTTTCAGAAGCTTATGTTTAAAATTGGAAGAGTTATTATCACTTATATGAGAATGCAAATATTACTTTAAAATCTCTAAATGAAGTCTTGGTTATAGTAAAAGCCATTACTTCTCAATGTCCAAACACAAAAAGGAGTTAAGATTATTCTAGAACAAGTTTCTAGTTAACATTCAATCTTATTGTCTTTCCATTCAATAATTTTTCATTTAATTTTATATTCATTATGTTATCCTATTTCTTTGCATAAATCAGACTACTTTGAAGAGTCTTAATTAATAATCTTACATAAATTTACAGTCTGTGAACATTTTTCAACATATGATTTCTAATCAGTGAGTTTGAGGATTCATAATAAGTCCTTTTTTTCTTCTCCTTTAGAATTTTATTTGATTGTTGTATAACTTAATATCACAGCTTAAATAAAGTCTCTGTTCGTTTCTAGTCTTTCGGCAACCTACATCAGGTAGCACGTAGGGTATGTAATGTAGAGATAGCCTGAAGTAAATCTGTCTGCATCTTTTTCTATTGCTTCACAGATTATCAAAGATGGGCTAATTTGCCACGGGCAACATGTATTTGGCTACCATTTGGGGAAATAAGAAGGGCAAGAATATGGCATTGAGTGTGTTAGTGGCCTTTATGCTAGGTTATAATATGGAGGAAGGGCAAGCTAAGGAGACAGAGAAGAAATAGTTTAGATCACATAGTTTAGACCATTTCTAGGAGTTTAGACCAAACTCATGGACACACAGTCACAATAACTACATTAACTCATGATGGAAGACCACTTGGTACCAAATCGTCTCTTTGGAGTCCCAACATGTTATAGGAAATCACATTTTAACATGGCTGTTTCAGGGGACTTTCTCATCACAGCTTGCTCACGGTTCACGAGGGCAGAGAACCAAGTAGATTTATGAAACGGCAAGTGATTTGTGGCTGGAATTAGCACCAAGCATGGAGAAACACCCTAGTGCAAATGATTATTTTACCTGCTAATGGGCTAGGAAGATATGAAAACCTTCCCATGCAAGAGAGCTAAAATGATGCAGAGAAATGAGGAGGGAGACATGAGACTCAGAAGAAGCATATGCTGTCCCTCTGGTCCAACTGTAGTGCAGAACTACAAGGGGGAGGTGGCCCACACTCTAAGGCAGGAAGCATCATGGGCAACCATCCTGTGAAAGGCACAGAGGGAAGCCCTGGGCTTGGGGGAGTCTGAGCCAAATGCAAAAGGCCAAAGTTATTGTGATTTACATATTTCCGTTTTGAGACATCTCCCAACCTTTTCGACCCATATGGTTCTGATAATTATTTTGTAAATGGAAATTCAGACACCAGCAGGCAGTAAGTATCTGAATTAGGGCTTCATATGGAGAGACTCTCTGTGGAGTACTTGGCAAGCCTTATGTTCTACTTCAAGTAAACCAAAGGAGAAAACTAGTCTTTACATTTGAACTGTAGACATTCCACTCCTGCTTTGACCATTGTCTCTGGTGAAATTGGAAATGACTGCAGGCTGCCAACTCTCTCCTGTGACACACACTCACAATAAACACTTGTCAGAGGTGCAGAGTTAGCTCACATATAAGTTACAACTGAATACGCCAATACGGGGTTTCTAATGAGAGTCGTTTGCGTCCTCCAAGGACTGGCTATCCCTCAAGAGGACAGGGCCTGGTTAATTGCCTCAATTCGATATGTGTGACCCATCTAACATACTGCTCTATAGTTTCCACAGCCCTGAAAAATATACAGGCCAATTTTATTAATCTTTCCTTGATTTTTTTTTTCTTGGATGGAATTTCTAATCAGAATCGTCTGGTTGTTTGATTTTAGAGGCGGTTTCTCACAGTGTAGCCCAGGTTGTCTTCAACATGCTGTGTAGCACATTGAATTTAGAATCATTTTGTCTCAGCCTTCTGAGTGCTGGAATTACTTGCATGTGCCAACATGCCAGGTAGGAATAAATATTTTAAAATAAATTGTTTTTTTAAAGATATGTAGGAATTTTATGATAAATTTAAATTTGTTAAACCTTCATTTATTCAGCAAACCTAGAAATCAGGAAACCACTGTATAAGAAAGAAAATATCCCATGTATCATGTCAACATCAAAATAAATGACTGCTGGGCCTGGAGAGGTGGCTCAGGGGTTAACCCTCTGTCTTGTAGGCGGAGGGTCCTGGGTTCGGATCCTAGACCCCAGGTATAGACGCCAGCGGAAGCGGGGGCAGCCTGCGTTTCTGGTTCTAGTAGGACGGAGCCTGTGAATCCCTGAGCAGAGTAAACAAGGAGGAGGTGGAGGCGTCCATGGTGGTTCCTGAATTCATCCGTGGTTCTACACACACACATACACATATGTACACACGTGCACACATACACATACTATTGAATAAATAATAATAAAAAAATGACTGCTGACTACTTTTTAAATGATAACTTTGGACAAATAACCTAGTGAATTTTTTTTTGTTCGGCTTTGTAACAATGTTCAATTAACAGAGTCAATGTGAAAATTAAGGAATCATATGAATATCACACACAGAAAATACTTAGAAATTCATTTTTCTTTCTCTTTTGCCCTATTTTAATTCACTGATGATCATCTCATTTTGTGGTCTAAATGATCTGTGAATTTGACCTCCTAATCGCTTCCATATGCACTACTCTCCTCAGACACAAATAGGCAAGTTTATATCACACTTGATCTCTGTATTCATGGAATAATTGTGTAGCAGTTCACCTGCACTGTTGCTGATAAAATCGCCATCAAACAATTTAAAAAAAAGGGTTTGGTTCTCTTATAATAGTTCAGTTACAGTTCCTTATCCATCATGGCAGGAAAGCACACACTAACCCCAAGGGGCAGAAAGAACTGGCCACACCCTCTCCACATAACAACAAAGAGGGACAATCATTACTTGCCAGAACAGCATGTATGGTCAAGTATACAGAAGGATGCTCTCTTTCCCAAAAATTTCCCTTCACCTGCCTGGAGACTAGTCCCACCCATCATGGGTTAGGCCTTCCCAACCCACTAAACAATCTTCTGCAGGTTAGCTCTGGGCTTAACTCAACTAGCAATTCTTTACAAATGTGCTCAGAGTGCTCAAACCCTCAACCATCGGGTTGACACCTACCTAACTATGACAACATGGAATAACAAATTGTGTGTGTGTGTATGTGTGAGTGTGTGTGTGTGTGTGTGTGTGTGTGTGTGTGTGTGTGTGATACATACTCATGTGTATGCATGCACAAATCAGGGCTGAATATCTAGTATCCTCTTCTGTTGCTCTCTGCTTGAAGGCTTTAACATAGCATCTCTCATTTTGCCGGAACATCCTTCTCCGAACTAGGCAGACCGACCAGCAGCTTTTGGGATCTGCCTGTCTCCAACTGTAGTGCTAGGATTACTGATATGAACAGTTCATATACACGAACTACGAAGGACACTGCATGAAGAAAATGCTTGCTAAAACACCGTGTTGTGTACATGTTAATAGTAGCTAAGAATTCTTTAGTCTGAGATTGAGTTGTTTCTTCTCCCTCCCACATGTGATCGCTGACACTTTATTTCCCCTGCTGGCATTAAACAAAAGGCGACAGCTAATTAAAGACAAGATGAGTTACTTTACAAAAAAAATCTTGCTTTAGGTAAATAAATAGAAAATTCGAGATAAATGATCATGCAATTGCTTTTTACCCAGACAATAGATACTAGTAGCATAAGGAAGAGTGATTTGACAACACACGGCTGTAAAGAGGGCTGGAGACACAAACAATTAGGACAATTGATGACACTGTCAAGAAAGAATCTCAAAAGGTCAACTAATTAATTTAACTTAATGTGCACATTAATGAGTAAAGTCTGGGACTTCAAATACATTGGATTAAGTGCAGGTTATCTGCAATAATGCCTTCTGTCACTCATCTGAAAGCCACCCACACGATATATATTGACGTGAATTGCAAATGAAAACAAGAAATCCCAAACAAAGTACATATCCAAGATACAAAGGTAAATTTGAAGATATGGTTGAGCAAAAACTATTTGAGATCATTTTTTAATTAATTAATTAAATTTTTCCACTCATACAAACTTAATAGGTACCCCAGTCCCCTCCATCCCTCCCCCATTCCCCTCTACTACTCTTCCCTTTTCCCCTTCCTTTGCCCCCTCCTTCCCTTTCTCCCAGTGCCTCCTTCCCCCTTCCCTGGAGCATCATTTAATGTCCTCCTCTCTGATGAGGTGTAAGGACTCAGTAGCATTGCCTAGAGCCCTTTTTTTTGTGTTCCCCTTTAGTATAGGAACACTACTGTGGTGTTAATCCCTTGCTTCTAAGGATCCTAATTCCTGTGATCCATGCTAGACTTTGGGGGGGTCAATGCTATGCCAGTCATTACGCAGGTCATACAAAGTCCTGTTATGATTACTTCGGCCCTAACTTGTGTGGAGTATCTTGCATATCATTGCTCCTCTCCCATCTTTAGGCTCTTACAATCTTACCGCCCCCTCTTCCGCAAATTTCCCTGAGCTTTTGGATGGGGAGAGATTAGGCTGGCCTGGTTCCCGGTGGTTAGACAGTTTGAAATCTTAAAATGCAGTCTGACCTAATTTCCTGGAAACATTCAGGTACCAGTGGCACCCAAGTGTGGTGAAGGAGGAGAGTAGACCATGCTCGGTGAATCCACTAGGTACCTATATCTATTTGAGGCTTTCCTTGGCTGGTTTGGATTGGATAAGTAACCATACTTATCTATGTCTCTATTTTCTGGAATGTGAAACGAGCTGGTTTGGGTGTGAAAAGTCATGCTTAGGACACTTGAACTTTGTGCACAACAACTGCTAAGTCTTACAAGACTTGTGGCTCTTGTTTATGAGGGAAGATTGTAAGGCAGGGAGACATGACCTCCTTATCCCAAGCACAGCTTCCTGTCAGCTATTATAACTTCTTTCTCTTAATTCCAGCCCATTTCTTAGTAAAATCAGCCACATAGGGTTATAGAGGCAGTGTTGATGGAAACATCACCTAACCTGATTGTTTTGAATTCCTTTTTGGGTTTTCTCCAAAGAATGATTAACACATGCGTTTGGAGCATACTGAATCACAATCAGCACACATTTTTAGCTCTACCCAATGGCGTTATGAAAGAGGAAATTTTTCATCTGCAGCCTCAAACCTTCCCTGCCAGGCAGTATCTGAGCTTTACCCATCACTCCCTCCTCTACTTCAGAGATAAATGTGTTACAAGCAATGCACAGCTGAACTCGTGTGAGAATAATGGGGTGCCAGCAGGACTGTTTTAATGGATCAGGTCTGGAGAGTCTTTACCTGTTCAATAATCCAGCAAAACCTCCCCCCATGTTTTATAGGCAGGCAGGACAGATTCTGTCCAGGGGTTTACAGTCCCAGCCCTCACCCCCATCTTGCAGCTCGCAATACGCTACACAGCACACACACACACGTGGTCTGGCCAAAATTTGAATTTTTCTCATGTATAACCACTCACATCATCACAATGTGATGCTGATTCAGAAAATGTCTGAGAAATTTCACCTTTCAGATGGCGATGATGGTATGGGCCTAGAATGTTAACAGTGACCTGTTGCTGTTAGATGAAAGTGGAGTGGTGGTTGGGAAGCAGCAGAAGAGGGCATGGTGGGCATTGTGCTGAGGGCATCAACAGGAGTTATGGTTGTGAGGATGATGATGGTGATGGTCGGGAGTTAGTGGTAGTGGTGCTGGGAGATAGTGCTCAGGGTAATGGCTGCAGTGGTAACACTGAGCATCAGGACTAATGAGGCCGGTGATGGTTTTACTGGTCCCAATGTTACTTTTAATGATGGTAGAGAAGGTTAGTAGTGATGGAGGTAATAGGCCACCTATTGCAATGATACTGGTCTTTTTTGTGTGAAGTTTTATAACATGCAAAGTACTTGGGAAGAATTGCTTCACTGAGCACTGACAGCGAGATGTAGCTAATAGTATCTTATCTTTATTTCTTCAGAGTAGAACACTGAATCTTGTGGGGGTGGTAATGCTTCCCCTTTCTAACTGCACAATTGTACATAGTTGTTTTTCAAGCCCAGACACATCCTCTTTTAGTGAGTAAAACAATCCTATTCTTTCCAGAATATTCATGAAAATACTGAAATATTGCAATGATCTTTAAATTACCATGAGAATTTAAGGGATTGTGCAAGTAAAACTTATCCTATTTTTGTTGAGAAGGAAATAACCTTCTAGGACATTCTAGGAAGGAAATGACATTCTAGGATACATGGTCTCCAGGTAAACAGAAGATTTATGCCATATTTTTTGTGCCATATTGCTTTGCCTTCAATCTGTGTGCACATTCATGATCACTAAACACAGGAATCCATCCTAAGTACTGAGACAGTTCCCAGGTCACATGTAAGTAAGGGGAGAGATACAGTGCTCCTCCAATTGTCCTTCTGGGGTGAAGCCAAGAAAAGAGAGGTGGGGAAGGGAGGGAAGAAAATTTGGTAGCATGGGACCAGGTTGGAATTGGAGAAAACAGCAGGGAAGCTCCTTAATGGGTATTCAAGGAACCTCACCCTGATTTATAAATAAACACCACCTGGCAAGACATCTCAGCAGGTAAAGGCATTTGCTTCTGAGCTTGGCGAGCTAAGGTGGATTCCTAGAGCCCACATAATAGACAGAGAGAACCTATTCTGCAAGTTGTCCTTCTATCTCCATATGAGTATAATAGCACATACACACATACACATGCACACACACATACACACACACATTAAATAATTAAATATTTTTAAAAATTTTTAAAGATTCTAAATACTACCATCTATTTATAAGTGTGTGTGTATGTGCATGTATGTGTGTATACTTGTGTGTGCATGGAGGTGTGTGTGTGTCTGTGTGTTTCAGGGACCAAGTAGAGTATCTGTAAAATATGAATACACCAAGGGATATGATTAAATTCAGGATCTCAGCCTTGGGAGATTATTCTGGTTTACCTATGTTGCCCTAAAGTCATCACAAATGTCCAGCTGAGAGGATGGTAAAGATATCAGACACACAGATGATGAGAAGGTGCTAAAAGGTATAGGCACAGATTGTTGTGTGGCCATGAAGCAAAGGAATGTCAGCAGGTCCCAGATGCAATAAGAGGCAAGAAACTGACTCCCCTGGGAAAATGTGGAAGAATTTGGACCAATGATTTATCATCCTGTGTTATTAATTTAGGATGTGTGTGTGTCCAGAACTATGAAAGAAGCCTAATATAAACAGTGAAAACTCTTAATGTTGTACAAATGCATTTTAGAAGTAGCATATTTACTACAGATCATTACTAATCAATCATTTTCTTTCTTCACTGGTCATCTAGGTTCAGTAATCTCCTTCCTGAAAAACCAAGGGAACCAGTGAACTCTACTGAGTCTTCAAATGCTTTGGTCAAGTGACGCGAAAGAATACAAATTTCAAGAGATAAATTTAGGAAACAGAGAAACCATGGAAACATAGAGGAAATTTTGAAAAAAAAAAAGGAAAGGGCCAGCAACATGGCTCAGTAGTAGTGGTGCCTGTGCACAAACTTGTCAATCTTACTTTGACCCTGCATGATGGAAGCAGTGAACTGTCCTTCAAGAATTGTCCTCTGACCGCCACGCAATGCACGTATCTGTTTCCTGTCTGTCTCTCTTGTGCACTCTGTCTCTCTGTCTCTACCTCTCTTTCCTTTCTCTCAAATAAAGAAACAAAATTTAAAAATAAATTTAAACTATATATTCAGAAACAGCTGAGTTTTCCTGCTCACTATGCTCTATGGAGCTGGAGGAAATTTGTACCAGAACTTACAATGGCAGAAAAAGAGGATTTCGATACCACACGTGACTCAGTATAGACATCTTCCTATGCTCTGCTGTTCTTATCATGGCTGGTCTTAGCTCAGGCTCCCATCTCAAACCTTGGAGGCTGGGTAGCTAACAGAACATTTACTGCTCACAGCCCTGGGGATCAGCAGCAAAGCTGAAGCATGGAATTAGCTCACATGCTGGTCCATTTGAAAGAGATGCACTCTGACTCCTCAGTGATAACTCTGGTCATGCTAGATTTTGAGAATTGGAGAAACAGGGCTCATGGCCTTGGAAAGAGTGACATGCCATCCCCAGTGGTTGACAGTATCTCCAGATCATCACAGCCCTCCCAGTCAGTCTTGCTGAGATCTCTATGAAGAATGGACCATCTGGCCAGAGATAAAAACCTGTAATTGAAGTCTTGTTATAAGAGTCTATGCAAAGGTAGATGGAATAAAAGTAGGAGACCAGGGGGTGACATCCAATACCCATCAGGATGGAGCCAAGGGCATTGCAGGAGCAGCAAAACTGGAAAAAAAATCAACAAACTATAATTCAGAACATCAGAGACTCTATATCAACCACCTGGAACTAGGCCAGCCTAATCTCTCCCCATCCTGAAGCTCAGGGAAATTTGCGGAAGAAGAGGTGGTAAGATTGTAAGAGCACAAGGATGGGAGGAGTAATGATATGCAAGATACTCCACACAAGTTAGGGCCGAAGCAGTCATAATAGGACTTTGCATGACCTGCGCAATGTCCAACACATTATTGACCCCTCAAAGTCTAGCATAGACTAAAGGTACTAGGATCTTGGAGGCTAGGGATTGACAGCCACAATAGTGTTCCTATGCTTAAGGGGAACACAGGAAAGTGTTCTGGGAAATGTAGCTGGGTCCTTGCACCTTATCGGAGAGTAAGACCCAGAGAAGAGTTTGGTATGCACATTAAAGGATGCTCTGAGGATGGAGGGGGAGGCACTGGGGGATGGGAAGGGAGGGGTGAAGGATGGCGAGAGAAGGTGGTGCGGGGATGGAAGGAGGGAAGGGACCGGTGTACCTGTTAAGTTTGTATGAGCGGAAATAAATAAATAAAAAAGAGTGGACCATCTAGTGCATGAGAATTACCTTCTGTTTTTCCTGTAGCCCACGTAGCCTCAGGCAGTGGGAGGTTTTCTGTACTTCTCACACATTCAGAGCGTTGTACAACAAATACTTCTGCCCAGAAAAAATAACCTGGGCAGTCCACGTGTTTGCTCTGTCAGGAGTATTTGAAGAGCAAAGCAAAGCAAGGTGGAGAAATGCTGCAATCTAAAAGAAAGCCCAAGAGAATTCAAAAGCCTCAGGAGAGCAAGGGGTCCTTGCAAGGGCCAGTCCTTGTCGATTCTAATCATTCTGGGGAATTCAAGTGAGCTAACTTCCTGAAGCCTCCACTGAAGGCAGCTCGTCACAAGAGGGAACTTGAGCTGCAAGCCTTCTTTCGTGGCTTATTATTGCTAGAAAAAGAGTCAGCACAATGGAAACGGATATGAGCACAAATCACTGAAATATGAAAAAGAAATCACTGAATTAGTATTTAACTGATGGAAGAGTTGGTTCTGATCACATCAATCATACCAAGTCACTGCTTCATGACCACAGAGCTTCTTAGATGCAGTGATACCCTTTCCTGTTGAAGGCAAAACTAAGGGCTCAGCCTAAGAATTAGATTACTGAGGATTAGCGTCTTTGAAGACTTTCCTGTGTGAAACTTCATGAAACCAGCTTCAGTGGGAAGATCCTTGGATAAGACCACCTCCTTGGTGGCATGAGCTCTCAGAATGATAACTATGATCTCTTAAAATGTCAATTTTGCTCAAGGGCTGGGATGGTCTATTCAGTGATTTCTCTCTTTCCTAAGCTAGAGTTATACGCACACATGAGGCTCAATACAATTGTGAGATTTGCTGTAAGTCAGTTATAGCTGAACTCGGTGTTTGAGGTTGGCTGCCACAGTGGACTTTGCTCTGCTAAAACGGTCTACAGAAATTATCCCACATTTAGCTGATGTGTTTGATTTCTACGATTACTTCACTTTCATCCCCAGCTGGCTATGTAAAAGTACATTATCTTCATTAAAAACAAAATAATTGTACTGCTGAGTATCTTTGTTCCTGCATTATTTGGGAAATGGTAAGTGGTTTTGGGAACATTGTGCACATTCACTTGGTCCTGTGGAAAATTATACAATCTGATCCTTGAAAAAGAAAGTTTGGGTTGTTAAGAAGGTGAAATTTCTGGGGCGTGTGATCCTGACAGATAGAGAATCACTTGGAAGACAAACAAAGCTCTGGGCATATCCATAAGGAAGTATCTAAAGTGAGTTACCTGAGGTAGGGTGATACCACCTAAAGTGTAAGTGGCGTCATTTTATGGGCTGTGCTTCAGACTGTAGAAAAAGGAGAAACGGAGCCGAGCAGCTGCAATCCTAGCTCTGTGCTTCCTGAACATGGATGCATGTGACCAGTCGCTTCATGCTTCTCCCACCATGACTTCCCGTCACAGTTCTACCCTCACGACACCCCTTCCATGTTGAACCCTATCTTCACATTGCTCTCCCATCCTTAAGTTGCTAGGTCAGGTATTTTTTCACAGCCATAAGGAGAGTAAAGTAACTGACAGAGGTGGAACTTTGTGAAATGGTACCTTGACTGTAGGAATGTCTCCAGTGTATCAGCCAAGGTAGCAATTATTTTGTAACTTTTATAAGCCAGGATGTGCGAGTTCTGTGGCCTGTTCTGATGCCACAGACCTTCCATGTTCTTCTTTATCAGCACATTCAGAAATGTTTGCCTTGGCTTATTTAATTTTTTACAGTATGTTGAAAAAAGTCACATACTGTTATTCTAATTTCCCCCTGTCTTTGTCCATAAGATGTCCTCTGTGGATTTCCAGGTTCTATTATTTTTCAAAAGAAAATGCATAGATACAAGTGTCTCCACTGTGTAAGTGTCCATTATTCACAGATTAATACTTCTACCCCAAGATATCTGTAAAGAATTTGTTTCTGAACCCCTTTGGGGTCCCAAATCTTGTGGATGAGCAAGTTTCTTATACAAAATGATATAGTATTTGTGTGTAACCCAGACACATCTCCCTATACTTTGCATCATCTCTAGGTTACTTATAAAGCCTATCTGAGTAGGAATGCTATATAAATACCTATCGTTCTGCATAGTTAAGAGAAACCTAATCTCTCCCCATCCTGAAGCTCAGGGAAATTTGCGGAAGAGAGGGCAGTAAGATTGTAAGAGCACAAGGATGGAGGAATAATGATATGCAAGATATTCCACATAAGTTAGGGCCGAAGCAATCATAATAGACTTTGCATGACCTTACACAATGTCCAACACATTATTGACCCCACAAAGTCTAGCATGGACTTAAAGGCACTAAGATCCTTGGAGGCTAGGGATTGACAGCCACAGTAGTGTTCCTATGCTTAATGGGAACACAGGAAAGTGTTCTGGGAAATGCCGCTGGGTCTTTGCACCTCATCGGAGAATAGGACCCAGAGGAGAGTTTGGCATGCACATTAAAGGATGCTCTGGGATTTGGGGGAGGGGAGGCACTGGGGAATGGGAAGGGAGAAGGGAGGGCAGGGGGGAAGCAAGGATGGAGGGGGGTAGAAGGAGGGAAGGGACCAATGTACCTGTTAAGTTTGTATGAGCAGAAATACAATAATAATAATAATAAAAAGAAGAAATAAAAAATTTTAAAAAAAGAGAATAATGAGAAGGAAAAAATAGTCTGCCCATAACATAGATGCAGTTTACCAAATGTCCTCAACCTACAGCTGGCTGAATACATAGATGAAAAATCTGATATGGGGAGGTGGGCAGCAGGCCATGTTTGCAAATTTTTGCATTTTGCACAATTCATACTCTTCAAACCAATACTGAACTTTAGAAGTCATTCACATACATGTTTACAGTCATGAGATAAATACATCCATTTGATGTGCAAGAACCCAGCTAAGGTTAAACAAAGTGAAACTCTCTGATTTCAGCTCCCACCAGCAACATGTATTTATCTTGCATTATATTCAACACCACATTTTTGGCACTTCTGCACTTTATACTGGTAATCTCACTGTTTAAAAGGTGCCCTGAGAGGAGTCTTGAAATGCCAGCTAGCGTTTCTATGGGTGAAGGGGCAGTGATAAAGAGAATACATGCATTGTATAATATACACTCAGGCACAGGGTATATGTAGCATGGTTGGTCATGAGGTTAAAACCACAGAATCCAGTGTACTAAATCATATGCTGTTAGAATCACATGAGAAATTCATTGACAAAACATGCAAGGCTGTCATAAAAAAACTGCCATCTACTGTGCTTTTAAAAAATGACTTATTATCCACCAAATTCAATAACACTATACCTTTTTATAACCAAAGCTTTATCAGTACCTGAAAAATATGTATTACTATAATATAGTACAGGAAAAGTTAAATGAGATTCAAGCTCCAGGCTCTGAAATGAACTAAATATTCTGAGACTTAGATATCATATTTTGACTACTTATAAGCTATACAAACTGTACAAAAAGAGAGATTTATACTCAATGATCATGTTCCTCTCCTCTTCTCTAGTGTTGATAGCTTATTAATTTGCATGCACATTTTCAATATCTATTGGCAGGAGGCTTGCAGTGGTTAATTGTATCTGTCAGTATGACGGGGCCGTGGAATATTGAAGAACAGATACGTTACTGTACTACTGGATATGTTTACAGTTATGTTTCTAGAATAAAATAACATTTCTGTGGGTAGACTAAAAATGTGTTTTCTTTAATAATGACATGCATGATCCAACACGTTGTGGGTCTAAATAAAGGGGGGGGAAGGGTCAGATTCTTCTCCTTAGTGTTAGTTATCTGTCTTCCCCTATTGCTATTTGTCATTGTCCTTCTGAGCTCCTGACTCTCAGGTCTCCACTTTGTAATTCTTTGTCCTCCGACTGGAATTATTCCACTAGCTCCCCTAGTTTTCAGACCTTTCCCTTCGAACTAAATACTTTCACCGGCTACCCTGATTCTCCAATCTATAGGCAGCATATTATGGACTTCTTAACTTTTACAGTTCTCATAATAATGAGCCAATTCCCATAATAAATCCTCTTTAATATACAGGTATATGTACCCATACAAATATATACCTATAAGTTCATTCTGTTTCTCCAATGGACCCTAACTAATGCAGTCTTTAATCATGTGTTCCTAGTTAACATGCATCCCTACATATTTGTATAGTCAGTGTCTGGAAAGTAATATATCTAAGGCAAAGTTTAGTCAAAAGCATACAACTAAGCTCTAGATGTGGAGAACCTAAATACTCACATATGTAACAATGTTAATCTTCCTAGGATGTATATTAATGTTATTTAATCTGGACCCACAGTGGCCCTAGATAACCTAATCTTATTTTCTTAAAAAAAAAAGAAAATGAATTACACAGGCATAAAGTGACTAAAAGTAGATATTGAATGTTTTAACTTTCAATTGTAATCTCTTTCTCTTTTCTCAAATAGAATTTATTTACACAGTTCTGAACGGTATAATGGAACTTTGTGGCAAGTAGGAGGCAAGAAGAAATGAATGTGCAAAAACACGTAACTAAACCCAGACAAACAGGGATTAATATTAGACATTTGAATTAACCAAAATGTCTCTTACATTAAGCTTAGAATAGACACAGGTCAGCTAGAGATGATCTTATCAGAATCTATTTGCAAATCCATAATTAAATCTATGCACACTGACAGCTACACAAAATATTGTCCTGTTGGCTAAGGATTAATTAGACTAAAAGCTTCTAAGACTAATTCATTGAGATAAGAAATGATAATTTGGGAGTCTAAAGAACAGAATTATTCTTACCATAATAACTTTGTAAAGAAAGTTTTAATTATCTCTCTTTAGTCAAATACAAAAGTGTCTTCAACTTAAAATACCTATCAAAGAAATTTTTTAAAACTCTGTTAAGATTCAATGCCCATATAACAGAAAAAATTATACTGTTGTGCTATTAAAATATTAAATATGAATAGTGTAAGAGACAAACATGAATCACAGAGATGGCAAGTCAAAGTAATGTCAATTTTTATGAAATTCAATCCTTAGTTGCTAATATAGGTGTTATTCATTTTTCATTATAAAAATATGAAACTACAGGATGACATCAGCAGTATGACCCTCACTGCCTCTCCTCAAAGACACTGAATACACAACTGCACAGAGACCACTTCTCTTCAAAGAGCAAGTATTTGACTGAATCCTACAGGACAGGGCACCAAGACAACATTCACATTAAGTGGGTAGGAAAAACAGAAATAACCATGTACTAACTGCACACCAAGCACAGCACCTTAATCTCAGGAAACAGAAAATTAAAAAAAAATGAAACAATAAGAAAAAAGAAAAGTAAAGTAAAAAAAAAAGAAATGTAAAGAAAAAGAAAAGCTCTTAACTTACAACTTTATAAAATAGAAGAGGGTTTCACAACACACAATGTACAATATTTGCACCAGTTGGCAGAGGGTCTGGCTCTTCTAACCCTGGCACAGAGGAATGCCAAGGCTGCATCATCAGAGGATTCCCTCAAGCATCATGAACACAACGGTTTTCTCACCCTCAGAAGCTCCACCTGGAGCCCTAGAATCACAATTTAAGACTGGGAAGGATTTTCTCATAAGATTTCCTAGCAATTCTCTGCAGTTCTGGACTCTATTAATTTAATATTTAAGAACCTATTTAGTAGGTTAAAGAATAAAGAATAATTGTAGCTTAGATAGGAAATAATTCCAGGGAAGGACTTACTTACAATATCACCCCCCCCCTTACTAGTTTCTTTCTTGGCTTACTGTAACAATTATTTCATCCCTATCATCTTCCTGCGTATAGGAGTTAGAGACCTCCAACAGCAAGCACAAGACTTCCACATGATCTGTGTCCATTCTGTCTAAAGCAATCTACATGCTCGATACAATCCCTTCCAAAGTTCCGATGTGATCTTTCTTAAACTAAAAAGGAATCTTAACATTGCAGGTAACTGAAAAAGGAAACAACCCCCCTGATGGTTAGTTTTTGGTCAGTCTAACAAACTATCTGAAACAATTGACTTATGTAGAATAAGAAGCTTGCTTTGGCTCATGTTTTCAGAAACTTCAGTCCATTATGAGTTGTGTCGTTGCTTTGGAGAGCATATCATAGCAGGGAGAGTGTGGCACAAGCAGTTGTTCACCTTACGACAGCCAGGAAGTGGAGAGAGAGGCAAGAAGGGGTTGGGGTCCCAACAATCCTTCAAGGGAATGCCTCCAAAGATTTCTTAAAGTTCTCTTGACCTCTCAATAGTGAAACCTACTGTGAGCCTTTGGAGAAAGTTTAATATTTAAACAAACAGATATAGCCGTTTTGAGCAAGTGTACTGAAGAAACCATCAGAGACTTGATTTCAAAATACACCATAAAGCATTCTAACCCAAACTGAATGGTGCCATTTCACAGGTTTAAAACATTTACCTAAAGAATAAGAAAAAAATGATCTTCTTTCCCCTAGTTCCTCTGCAGTAATAGTGGATATTATAGACATTTCCCTGAGTATATCATTTCAGGGTTTAGTACTGGGTTCTACTTCTACCACCAGATCTACACAATGACCAACTTATCAACATTTTCTCAAGGACTAACATCTTCTCAAGGATCTTAGAAGAAACAGGTATTCTTAGAGAGTGTCTCAGGGGCAGGTTCTGGACAAGGGAAAGGGAGCAGCCCCATGAACAACTTTACCCACTGAAGAGCCACATAAAGTGCAACAGAGATTTGACTCCCTTACCAACACAGGCACTTCACAGGAAGTCTGTGATACACACAAGCAGAAAGATAAGAGTAGGGTAGATAAGACAGCAGGATGGATGAAGGGAGGGAAGGGCGGGAGAAAGGTGTGTGAATGGGGAGGGTGGGAGAATAGTGTGTGAATGGGGAGGGTGGGAGAAGAGTCGTGAATGGGGAGGACAGGAGAAGGGTGTGTGAATAGAGAGGTTGGGAAAAGGGTGAGTGAATGGGGAGGGTGGGAGAAGGTGTGTGAATGGGGAGGATTGGAGAGGAGAATATTGGTGGGAAGTGGATCAAATACACAAACTCTGTTTGTTTGTAAATAATTAATTAATTAAAATAAAAAATAAAGCAAGGAAAGAAAGAATAAGAAATAAAGGCTCCAAACAAGTGCAAGTTTTAACTGATTTTCAACAAAAGTTCAGGAAGACACAAATGTGTTTAATTAAGAGTTATAATAAAACTGGACTTGCATGTGTCAAAGCAAATAACAGACCTATGACAAATGAAAATTTCTCTGAGTGGAGAAAAGATTTAAGTGTGAGACCTGTGTAAATCTACCAGAGGGAAACATAAGGTAAAAGTCCAATGTCGCGGCAATGATTTTGTAGCCATAGCTCAAATGTCTGTGGAACTCAAAACACTCATTAGTAAGGAGAAAAAACTCAGTTTAAAAGTGATCTAACTGTATAAGCATGTGTAACACATGAATAGAACATGCCCAGTCTCTCTGAATATCAAGAGTATATATGTGTGCATATATATATAAATATATATATATATGCAAAAGGACACTGAGATTAGAGTAGACATGTTAGAAAACGTGGAGAAAGTGTAACCTTTGTACAAGGTTGATGTGATTGCAAACTAGGACAGTTTGTTTGGAAAACATTTTGCAGTGTGTAAGAAATTAAAAATTGAGCTATTCTATGATCAGCAATTCCATTTCTGGCTATAAATACAAAGTAACAGGACTGATGTGCTGAACACATATTTGAGCACAAATTTTCATTTCAGCTTCATTCACTATAGTCACATAGGTAGACAACCTAGGTCTTCATTGCTGCACCAAGAAAATATGGCATTTATGCAACTGGAACCCTACAGTTCCTGTATGTATAAAACACACATGGAATTCCTCACCATATGGATGTGACTAAAGGGCATTATAATAAGTGGTGCAAGAAAGGTGAAGGAAAGGAGAGATTGATGTATACTTAGGTGGAAGCAGAGAAAGTTAATTTCATTGTAAAAGAATACAAAGGTAAAGTGCACAAACTTTGATTTATATGAATGGAGATTGATTTTAGTCATCATAAATTGGTTTTTTGAATGAAGTTACTAATTTCAACATTGATAAATAGGGTTTTTCAAAATCCTAGCCACAAAAAGGATAAATTAGTGATGCAATAAACACGTTAATTGATTTAACTCAAGTATTGTGCAATGTATTTGATGACTAAATCCTCACATTTTATCATATAAAAATACACAACTATTTGCCAATTAAAATGAATGAATAGGAATGCATAAAATAAAATCAAGACCAAACACAATACTAAAAACAAGGAAAAAACAAGATATATTTGTTTAAATAAAATAAACTGCTTTGAAACATTATACCAAGATAACATTAACCCCTTATGAACTCCACTGAACTTCAGTCTTCAGTTGCATGTGTTCATTGTGTTTAATATGAAGGAAATCAGAAACAAGGCACATGGAGAGCTAATGCAGTATGGGTAGAATTATGTAATTCAAAATAAATGCTGTAAAGAATTTGTTTAAAGGTCTAATGTTGATATTTTAATCAATCAGAAAAAAATGGAATTGTCATTACATTGATTTTTGACCATCTAAAATATATGATGTCAAATTCTAGTCCATATGGGATATTAAATTTCAGGTAAAAATCTATGCAACATACTGAAGTGTTAACTTCTTCAGAATATTAAAAAATTACATTTGGCTATTATATTTATTCAACTGTGTGCATGTGCGTGTGTATGTGTGCCCGCGTGTGTGTGTCTGTGTGTGTGTGTCTGTGTATGTGTAGAACCACGGACGAATTCGCGAACCACCATGGACACCTCCGCCTCCTTCTGCCTCAGGATTCACAGGCTCCGCCCTACCAGGACCAGAAGCGCAGGCCACCCCCGCTTCCGCCTGGCGTCTATACGTGGGATCTGGGATCCAAACTCAGGACCTTCCGCCTGCAAGGCGGAGGCTTAACCCCTTAGCCACCTCTCCAGCCCACATTTGGCCATTATAGAGAAAAAGAACATTATATTCATACCAAACAAACTGACAATAAAGGAAAATACTAACAGATTTGAAATGATTACTATCAAACATTTTTCTTGGTCTCAAATTCCTACAAATACAAGCAAATAATGAAAAATATGTCACAGGAATCAAAATTCTCTATGCAAATACAGATGAAAAGTACCTAAAAATAAAAGAAACATTTCATATTACCACTGGAATATGAGCAACTTATAGTATAAGAATTTATAAATGGGACTTATTTTAAATGACACCAATAAAAGTTTAAGTACTTATCAACCTGACAATTGAAAAATAATAAATTAATGTTACATATATGTTTTAGTTATAAAGCTGAAAAAAAAACGTTACAGAATGTTATAAAAAATGTCACTTATTGAACACCCTCATAAGCAACTAATGGAAATTTTTCTTTCTAGCTCCAATTTAATTCACTGTTCCAAATATCCACAATGGAATTTATTCAATTGTACTCATTAACATCATCAAATAACAACGAATAGCACATGCAAGAAATGTTTATGTAATACAGACTTCAATTCTATCTCTAGCACTCTTAACATATTGAGACAGGGTCTTTCACTGGAATCTAGAGCTCACCAATTTGTTAGTCTTGCTAGGTAGCATGCTCTGGGATTGACTTTTATTTTTTTAATCCTGAATACTAAGACTACAGATAGACTACCATGCCTTCCTCGCTATTTAACATAAATCTGGGAGTTGGACCTCTGGTTCTCATGCTTGTATCACAAACACTTTATCCATTGACCATCTTCACAGCCAATATGTGAATTGTTGAATGAGCTTATCATATAAAATATACAACTATTTGCCAATTAAAATGAATGAATAAGAATACATAAAATAAAATCAAGACCAAACTGCGGCACTGTTTGGGAAGGTTGTAGAGTCTGTAGTAGGTAGAGACTTGGAGGAAGCATGTCACTGGCAGCAGGAACTGAGTTGGACAAGGAGGGACCTGCTCTTATGTCTCTCATACTCCCCATCTTCTTTCTCTTCTTGTTTGCTTCCTGAGTTCAACTGCAATGTGAGCCAACTATAGTGTCTCAAGCCTTCCCTGTCTGCCATTCTGCCTTTCCTGCCGTGCAGACTCTATTCCTTAGAAGTATAAGTCATAATAAATCCATTCTTGCTTTTGTGGTCAGGTACTTCAACACAACAATGAGATAAATAACCAAAACACTTTCATTTTAATCCTAGAAATGTTCGTAAAAAAAAAAGAAAATTTAAATATAGAGTAGGAATAAAGTATTTCCACATGATCCTAAAATTGCTTATTTTTTCCTAGAATATTGATGTGCTAATACTAGTTTTTGCAAGACAGGTGTTTGATTCTTTAAAAATTATGAGTCACCAACTTAAAACTGAGTGACAAAAATTTAAAATTAAATGCAGGTAATAAATTCTCAAGGTTCATCATTTCAAAATAAATTATTATGATTTACTGAGAATTATTTATAACTGTTATTTCTATGTAGTAGAGACACTGCATAATGGGGTCCCACAGCGCATCTCTTCCTAATATTGGATTCAGCAATACTGCCTTGGTAGTTTGAAAACTGGCACGGAGGTAATATTTTCATCACAGACACCAGCAAACTCTAAGCGTGAGTATGACTGATGATTTCGCTGATTGTAGAGATTTAAGACAGGGCTGAAGAAAATGTTAATAAAACAGAATATATTTAAAACTGTCAGGACTGTATCCTCTACATCACGAATAACACAAGTAAATGAAGGAAATACTCTTCTAGTATTTGAAATTTCTAAATCAGTTAGCAAAGGAGTCACTCACTTTTACTGATAAATGAGTGATATTCCTACATAAGTCTTGCTAGTTTCGCTCTTGTATTACTCATTAACATAACCAAAGGATCACTTAAAATTGACTTCAGAGCTACATTCATTTGTCATTTGGCACTAGGCTTTGACTGCAGATAAGAGGGAATAGCAAATAAGACAAGTGCTGGGAAAAAAAATCTGTATTAAAAAATCAGTGACTGAATGGAATTCACAATGAGAGTTTTATGTATAAAATTACTATTTATAAATTATGAGCTATATGTGCTTTACAACTGTATAATTCATTTTAAAACTAGAGCCTTCTTTCATCTAGTATGGTGGTCAGAAAATACTTACTAGCCTACCATTGCCTAGATAATGCAGAAAATTATGACAAAATGTTTCATTTTATTCACTTTTTAATGCTCTTCGAAGGTTTTAATCACCTAACTACTTGTTATCCTTGCAGTGAACTAGAAAAATGAAGAGCAACAGAAGTGAAATATCACGTACTTGTACTTCATTATTTTGAGTATATAATTTCTTATTCATGTTACCTCAATTTTAAGACGCACTCTGCTCAGTGTTTTAAGTTTCCATAGTATATGGTGGACATTTACCTAGGGTTTTAAATACACCTTTAAATTGTTGCAAAGGAACCCTACTTTTCCACAATTCATGTTCATGTTTAATTTTACTGATTGCTACTCCATTCATTGAGCTGACTTTATTGAACAGACCACCTTAATTTCTTAATTCTACAATATAATTCTTACTTGCAGTTTGCAAAAATAAATAAATAGACCACTCAGGACAAAAGTGAAATTCTAGACCGCCACAATTACTACTTGCTTTAGGGATTGAATTGTTTAATATTGCTTCAGATACTTTAATTTATCTTGAATTCTTTTTGTACTCATTCTAAGTGCCTAGCGTTCCCTCTCTCAAAAGCACCAAGGACAATTTATGTTAATTTGGCATGATTCCTTGGTAAGTGGAGAGTAGGAGAATACTTAATTGATGTGGGAAAGTCTAGACCACAATGGACGGATCCATTCCCTTGGTAGGTGAAGGAGAGAGAGAACTAAATGGTGACTGCCTGTCTCATTAGAAACTATGCGCCTCTTTTACCTCTGCTTGTGGATAAGGTGTAGCTAGTTCCTTTGGCTCCTGATGATGAAATGCTCTCTTGTCATGAGGATCAGCCATTGCCTAGGATTGTGAGCTTGAATAACAATGCCCCTTTGTCTACATTATATAGGTCAATATACAGTAATAATTGTTACAGTAATAAGAATGTAAAATGGAGGCGATTCATTACTAAATGAGTGATATGTTTCCGTGATATTAAAGCATGTCTTTACTTGAAACAAGATACATTAAACTGGATTAAAATGGGTTCTAACCCCATGACTACTGTCTTCATGAAGGGGTGATTTGTATATAGAAAGACACAGGGAGATTATTACATAATGGCTTCTAGAAGATCAATCTGTAATCTAACTACCATTAAGGACAGATGACCGCTACCAGAAGCTAGGATGATGGGGGATGGATCCCTTAAGACTGTTCAGAGGGAGAAATCACATCTCTGTTTTTAAGCCACCTTCATTGATGAGATCTGCTAAAGAAGGACACTTCCTCACTCACTGATGCATCCAGAAATGTTACTGAAAGCTAATGACACGCCAGCAATATTCTTGCTTTCTTACATTCTTCTCCCTCCCTTCCTAATCAAATACAGCCTTTCGAGAGACCAACTTTATCATTACATTGTGTGTCGCCCACACAATTATACACAAAGAAGAGAGAGCTAATAAATAATGGTTGATTAAATGACTAAACGCCACTCTTGATCTTTCTTAGTAAGATTCTTTTAAAAATTGCTTGCATCTCCTTGTGAAGGGAAATATTCAGTGGGATTCTGAGGGCTGACAGAAAAAAAAACCAGCCATCTTTTATAATGGCAATCACGAGCCCCTGGAAAGTAAAGAAAACAGCAGAATATGTGCGTTTTAAACAAACAGATCTTAGATGTTTTCACTTGTTTTTCTCATCAACTATGCAAATAAAATGCCATTTCTCGTTGATTGTCTGACTGTTGTTCACTTCATCAACATAAAACACCCAAATGGACTTTTAATGAATTTGAAGTGCATGTCTGGAAAAGGTGGAGAAACGGAAGTGAAGATGTTGGAGCAGGAACTCCCTCTCCCATCAGGATGATCTGGAGGAAGCATTGCATCCTTCAAGGCCTGCAGCTATCCACCTACAAGATGGGATTCAACTGTCAAAATTGCATAAACAAGAGACTGTGTATTTAATATACCATCTTGTTTCAAAGGATGGACAGATTGTGTCTCCTAATGCAATGACTCCATTTAAGAGCTGTAATAGTGAAATCTTAATGTGAGATTTTCTACTCTTTCTACTGCCAAAACAAAATCTGATGATGAGTAATACGCAAAGAGCAAAATTTATTTCTCACAGTCACGGAGACTGGAAAGTTCATAACTGAAGTATCAGCAGCTGGTAAACACCTTCCTACTATCACCTCACATGTCAGAAGGCTGATGGAGAAAGGAGAACATTATACTATGTCTTCATGTAAAGCAGAATAGAAAATGGAGCCAGTCACCATTGATAACATTTTATACAGGCATTGATTGATGCCTTTGGTAGAGCTCAGTCTCATGACTGAATGCCTCCCCTTGGGTTCTGCCTCCCAACACTGAAATACGGAGGATCAAACTTCTAGCATATGAACTTTGAGGGAAACCCTGAAATTACAGCAAGCCCATTAGGACGTGTTACTTGTGGATTCGCAAGCATCAGGACCACAAGTTGAACTCTAGAACCCACATCCACAGTATAGAGATTGTCCTCTAGCTTCCACATTGCACACATGCACACACGTGTATACATAATCACAAACACACACATATGCACACACACAGAGACATGCATGCAAACAGTACATATTCACACACGTTTTAACTAACTCAGAAGAGTAAAATAATAAAAATATTTTAAAACTAGGTGAGATTGTTCATTCTTTCTTTATTAAAAATTGATTTCTTTTTTTTAATTTTTTTATTATTATTTATTCAATTGTGCGTGTGTGTGTATGTATGTGCGCGCGCATGTGTGTATGTGTGTGTGTAGAACCACGGACGAATTGGGAACCACCATGGATGCCTCCATCTCCTTCTGCCCCGGGATTCACAGGCTCCGCCCTACCAGGACCAGAAGCGCAGGCCGCCCCCGCTTCCGCCTGGCGTCTATACGTGGGATCTGGGATCGGAACTCAGGACCTTCCGCCTGCAAGGCGGAAGCTTAACCCCTGAGCCACCTCTCCAGCCCGAGATTGTTCATTCTTAAATAGATTTATGACAATTAGCAAAAGGTGAAAAGAGAGATTGTATTTGCCTTCAAAAAAATGAGTTAAATGAAACATTCTACTAGGGATGTTATGTATTGCCATAGAGAAGGGAGTGTCCATATACAGACACACAGAGACAAAGATAAATATGAAATAATAGGTAATAAATAGTTAATCTCCTTATAATGAGATAGATTGAAGTATAGGATTCACTACTTTGTTACTTACATTGAAAACAGTTGCACCTACTTAGCTATTCATATAGTTGTTTTATATTCTCATTCTACTATTATTGATGCATTTGTATTGCTTTGTGTTACATTTGCCTTTTATAAATTTGTTGTGGATATGTGTGTGCGCATGTCAATATCTGTGAACATGTCTATGTGTATGTTTTCCAAAGGTGTCAACCTATGGAAGATCCCCACTACATTTATATCCCAAGAAAATAAATTTAAAATATTAATTTTGCTCCTGAGCAAGCCACCACTGACAAGTTTGTCTTGATAATCAACTTGATTGAATTTGGGATCTAATAAGAGACAAGCCTCTGTCTGATTGGGTATAAAACAGAATTTTCTGGAAGGACTGACTAAGATCCTCCTTGAGAACAACTAGTGCTTTCTGTCTGTGACCTGGATATAAAAAAATCTGAAGGAAAAGCCTTCAGTGTCACATTGGGAGCACCAAGGCATCCAGTCTTGTGGGCTAAGCAGCTATTGGTTCTCAGACACTCCAGTGCGCACACAGCCAGCCATTACTGAACTATCCAGCCTGTATTTTACAAGCTGAATTAGTAACTCCTCTTTGTGAAAGAGACCCATCCATTTAGCTGCATTCCTCCATAAAATGCATTACCATATTAGAGTTTGTTCCCTTGCTTTGTACTTTACTATTTAGTAGGTGACTTAAGGGAATTAATTACATTTTTGGAATAAAGATCCTTGGGAAAAAGGGGCTAGATTCACACTAGACAAGAAGGAGCGATTTAGTCTTTGACAATTATCTCCCCATTGTTTTTCAAAGGGTCTGTACTAATTTTCACCATGGCCTGAGTATATATGATGTCCAGATCTCTACAATGTGAACAGTGACTATTAGTGTTTGCTTTATGATAATAGCCACTGTGACTGGGGTTTTCACTTACATGAAACTGAGGACCAAGGATTCTGAACATTTGTTGTTCACTTCTTTTAAGAAATGGCTATTGAGATTATTACTAACTACTTCTCTTTTTGAGGCAGGATCTTATATATCACAAGCAGCCCTGTAACTCACTATGTAACTGAAGAAAACCTTATAGTTCTGATCCTTTTGCCTCTATTCCTGAACCACTGGGATTACAGGGGTATGCTACCACCCCAAATTTAGACAATGCTGGGGATTAATCTTAGCACTTAGTGAATACTAGGAAAACACTCAAACAGCTGAGCTATACCCAATCATTTATTCCCTCACTTCTTATATCTCTGTTGCATTTCCTTGAGAGACAAGATCTCCCTGTACAGTATAGGATTTAGGCAATCCTCTTATCTCTGTCTTGTAAGGAGTTGGGATGACCATGATATCATTAGGTTCTGTGTTGTTCTATGTTCCGTATAGTAATTCCTTGTCAGGTGAACAGTTTGTAAATACTTTTTCCCATTCTTTAGGATGTCTTTTCAATCTACTATTTACTCTAATGCAAAGAAACTTCTTAATGTGATATAATTTCAATTTTTGTTTGTTTCCTGTGTTTTCAGGGTTTTCCCCCATCCAAAAAAAAATCATTGCCTAAGTTCAATGCATTTCAATGTTTTCCCTATGTATGTATTCTTCTACTACTTTCATAGTTTAACACCTTACATTTAGCTCTACAATTAATTTTCATTTGTTTTCTGTATCTGAAAGGGATAATGGTCTGTTTTCATACTTATGCAAATGATTTTTTTCAGCAAGATACACTGAAGAAATCCTGCTGTCTTCAATATATGTTTTTGGTGTCTTTGATGAAAATCAGATGGTTTAAGTTGGTGGTAGTTTTTGAAGTTTTTATTCTGTTCCTTTAGTCTTGTTTGTTTGTGATGACAATTGATATTTTCTTAATTTTTTTATATTTAAACAAATACTTCTGAGTTTATACACCAAGTAGCCTAAAGACTTGCAACTTTCAGTTAATTTATCATTTGTTCTCCATGCATGTTTCAAAATCCTTCTACTTTTGAAAACAGTTCACAAAGAAAAACTTACCATGTCTCACAGATAGCAATTAGACCTGTCCCTTAAAATTGGTTTGAAACCTGACATAATGTTTTTGTACTATAAATTAACTTCTATGTCCTGCATAATATGACTGCGCCATAAGTATCATATTTCAGAATCGATTTTAATCGCTATTTTGTGGCAATGGGGAGCAAGTAAAGGTTTTTCATATGTTAGGAATGTGTTCTTCCTTTGAGATTATTCCAGAAAAATGCTGATATTTTGCTCCACTTATGAATATCAAGCCACAAAGTCTCAATTTTCTCAAAATATATAAATTTCACTACTTTCTTGGCATCCTCTCCTGGGTTGGGTAAGTCGTCTTCTCCTCTGTGTTTCAGTGCTTATCAATAAGCCTGATGAATGTATTCAAAATCAGAATAATAAATAACTGTGATTTGAGTTTTCTTATGCATTACTCAAAAGAGAGCATGTCCTTAATGTGCGTGCAGCCAACAAGATCACCTTGTTATTTCTGGCTTTTGCAGTTGATGTAAGTACCCTAGTTTCAGTCACTCTCTAGGTCCAAACCAGTCCTGTTGTTTTCTCCTTCTCCCACAAACCCTGTGTGCTGTTGCTAGAGACAGCCCTCATCACAATATACCTTCTAGCTCCAAGGTAGATGCCACATTATTTGTCAAATGGGAGAAATTTCCCCTGAAGTCATTCAAGGGGTCCCTTGTATTTAAGGGTATTGTATTGTATTTAGTAGTTCCTTTAATGTGTCACTGCTAAACAAGCACTTGGTTACACATCACAAATATCAGCGGTAGCTATTTATATGAAATATTTATGGATTTACCTCAGCCTGGGTTGCAATGAAGGGATCACGACAAGGTCTCCGTCAGTCCTCTGTCCCTTTGCTAGTGGCAATGCTGATACAAGATTCTCTTGGAAACAGGATCCAGCATCAACCTGTTCCCACACCTCTCATGATATTGTTGCCAGTGATAGAATCACATGCTTAAATCACACTGCTGGGGCTTGGGAGGTGATTTAGTAGGTAGATGTTGCAGCAAGTTTGATGAGAAAAAAATACATGTTCATAAAGAAAGCTAACAGGGGTGATTTTAACACATATGAGGTTTACTAGACTAGAAGCCCTTGTCACCACGAAGGACATGGTTAAGTCAGAACATTCGACCAGGGGTGATGGTGAGAGAGAATAGGAGAGCAAAGTGCCATAGACTGCATGGTACAAGGAACATCCTAAGTTTTCAGAAAAGTTTCTCCAAAGCCTTAGAATCTGAGCTCCAGAAACAAAGGCAAACTTCTGTTTTTCCAGTGTGGCAGGAAGTTTTACACCATGTGACATTTGCCCAGCATATTTGCCAGGAATGAAGATGGCGTTGATAAAGATTGGCTATAACTTACGTTGTACCAGGTCCTGGGTCAGTGGGAGGGAGTTTGGCTTGCTTGCAGCGATGAGCAGGAGGCAGGAAAGAGAGAGAGATAGACTGGAGTGCCAGACAGTCCTGATTTCTGGGAGAGAGAACTAGAAGTTTTATGATCTAGCTGCAGAATGCTTGCTGCACAGGCTAAGGAACAGAGTTTGGATCCCCAGATTCCACTTGCATAAACGCCAGAGCAGTGGCATAGCACTATAAAGCCCCAGTGATAGACATATACGTGTCGACTTGACAATCACAGGCTGAGCTCTGGACACATCTGTTAAGACTTAAGTCACGAGGGGACTAGAGAGATGGCTCAGGGGTTAAGATTCTGCCCTGCAAGCAGAAGGTCCTAAGTTCAGATTCCAGATCCCAAGTAAAAACGCCAGGCAGAAATGGCAGTGGCCTGTTCTTTCTGCCTTCGTGGACAGAGCCTGGGCAATCCCAGAGGGAAGCCAAAAGGAGGTAGAAGCAATCCAGGATGATTCCTGAAGTTCCCTTGGCACATGTGCATGCACACACACACTTAATTAAAAAGAATTAAGCCTGATGCAAGCCTGCAAGAGATAGTGGAATTAATGGAGAAGACCCAGCCTATGGTGGGTAGGACTGTTTTCTGGGCAGTGGGCAAGATGGAGGGCGCTGGTTCAGTTAATGACATTCTTCAGCATACTTGTCAGTCTTGCTGCCTGGCAAGCGACGTGTGTCATTCTCTCAGCAATCCTGTGAATTTGGTGTGGTCAGTTCCCTAGAATTCCAGGTTGGCATGAGCACTTCTACCAACCTGCACTAACAACCTAACTGGAAAATCACAAGCCAGAGTAGAACCCCTTGATCCCTTAAATTATTAGGTCATGAGTTTATTAGCACCATGCAGGGAACTTGCAGCAGGCTCTATGAGACATAGGTAGCAGAGACCGAGAATCTTCAGAAGGTACCAGACCCACCAAACCGGCTTACGCAGCAACAGTGAAGAGACAGGGACTCAAGCCAGTTGGAGCAGTGGGGAACAACACCTGCAGATTCTCCTCTGACCTTCGTGTGTGCCGTGACATGTGTGTGGGTACTTGCACACACACACACACACACACACACTGCCCTCCACACATCTCGCCAGCAGGTGGAGACCACTGGCAGCGTGTTAGAGAAAACAACACAGGACAATCTTTCAACAAGCCATGAAGAGTCTAATCTTTGTTTTCTCATCTCTCTCGGTAACCTATGAACCTATGTCGAGTTCTAGAAAACAACTCATTTATTTCTCTGCTTTTCATTTCCATTCCCCTGTTATCATTGGACGTTTCTAATATTTCCTGTGGGCCTTTTTAGAGTCTTTTTCTAATTTGCATATCTAAATTTTAAACTTGGGCTCCAGGCTCCTTCTTATCCCATAGAATCTGCTGGATAGTGGGGTGTGTTTAGCAGCATTTGAACCCGTCCCTTTGCTCACTGAAAAAGCCTTCAGAGCCTCAGAATTAGCACACAGATCATTTTAAGCTGGTGGTCTTTGAGATGCAGCCGGTGTCTGGGAGGCATGTCTATCTAAATGTAGTAATTTTGGGGAACTGAGTGCTGCTGCTCCCTCTAGCTCCCTCTAAAGAGGCTGTACTCCCAGGAGGGAGCCCAGGATTGAATTTACCAACGATTCTTCAGGGCTGTGATTTTCTTCCTGAGGAAGACAGTAAGACACACTGGCATCTGCTCGGAGAAACAGTACCTGAAGAGTCCAAACAATGCTTTGTGCTCCCCAAACTACATTTTCTCTTTCTTAGAGGAAACCATTTGTTCTTTCGCTGTTAGACTTTTCCTTCCTCTGCCACATTAGAGACTTAAGTCACTAATTAAAGCACTAGACAGCTCCTACTCTTGATATGTTCGTAGCCTATAAGTAAACTTTTTCCTCTTGTTAATTTTGTTTTTATTCATCAATTTATTATAAAGACATTGAACAGGGAATACAGATGCTAGAAATATTAATCTTCTTGAGACTGCCTAAGATAGAAACCTGGAATTTATCTGCACGTTACCGATCGATCTTCAGTCAATCCTGTTCCTGCTGTGGTCTCAAACTAGCAGCTGACTTCATTCACTGGCCTGGGGCCTCTTGGCCATGCATAGAACCAATTCCTCTACTTTTCACTCCTCATATCTATTTACAGTTCAATGTTCTACTTTGCCCATCCCCTGCATCTTTTCACTGTTGCCCTTCCTCAAGATCCAATTACTCTACTAACTCTAAATTGGGTAATTCTGTATTTTATAATAAAGCTGAGTTTCTGGTGACATTAAGGTTATTATAGATTGTTCATTATTGGTTTGGTTTGCAAATAATATAACTTTGGCCACACTAAAAATATGAAGATATTTTTCTAAATACTAAAACATATTGAAGACTAGGATGAGGAGAAAACATAGCTAGACATTCAAAATTCCCACACTTTGTGAAACATACAAGATGCAATTTACTCTTCTTTGTTTGTCTGACACAGACAATGTGAAAGGTTAATTTATGAAAGGAGCAAATGTGCGTACCTTTGTAAATAAATGGCTATAGCATAAATCATGAAGACAATTCAACATCAGTTTTAAAAATGAATTATATTTTACTGCATTTGACCAATAAATTTTCATGATCACTAACCAAGGCCATCTTCAAGCCAAAGTATTAAAGGAGAGATAATCATCCATTGGAAGGACTGTGATGGGCTTTTAGATATTAAAGACAGATGGACAGATATGCTTTGGGATATATTACCCATCCTAGATGGAACTCTCCAGAGGTGCACTCACACAATTTTGCAGAATCTATTATAGCCTTGTCTAGACTTGCCTTGAACAGTTCCAATAATAGCAAATCCTTCACCTCCCATCATAACGTGTTCCATTAACAATCGTAACCTTTTTTAAACTGATGGAAACAGAAGTGTGTGTGTACAGATTTCTAGCAACTCAGTAGCTCACTTAGGTTGATAATATTAAGACTAATGTTGAAAAAAGAAACAGGGAGTATTCTAATATATTGGATGGCTAGCATAAAGTTAGTCTATTTCTGATAAAAAAAAATCAGAATCTAGAGAACATAGGGTTTTTGCAGGAGATGCTGCTGAGTTACAGAGGGACCGAAGGCCAGGCTAGGGCACCCCTGACAGGTTACCTGGCTGTTTGATGCTCAAGTCAAGACAAGGACATCTTTTACTTCTCCTCCTCCTGCTCCCACCAAGGATCACTTTTAGGTACAATGTCATCAAGTTGTCTCTTCTATCATTTTTTAACCTCCACATTTTATCTTCTGTCTGTCTATCTGTCTATTTATCTATCTCTTCCTGTCATCTAGCTAGTCATCTATTGATCATTTATCTCTCTACCTACTATCTATCATCTGTTTATCTGTAATCTATTATTTATCATCTATCTATCTTATGCAGAGATAGATATGGCTATGTCTACACATATACACACATACACATTAATGTTTGGACACACTATTTTGTACTTGCTTTGTGACAGATTAAAATTCAGTAAAGGTATTTTAGTTACAGCTTGCACTTACCTCCTGCCCTTCCCCCCTTGCCCTCCCACCTGACTAGTCAAAGGGATGAATCATTAAGTTAGTCTACTCCAGAAATGCAAGAATAGCTGTCCTCTTCCTAGCAGGATTGTAGGGACCTTGTGGCAGACTGGCCTAGTGGGTTTGGAAACCACTTCTATGAAAAGCAGAGGGATGGGGTAGATCTAGAAATCACAATGATGAGAATCTGCAGGAATCCAGAGACGACATGGTCAGGACTTTCACTTAAAAAAAATCAGGAATGGGACACTGTAGGAATGTTACTACAGGCTCTGCGGGATATAGACTATAGAAGGTAGAAAAGAAGAGGACACTGAAGTTACATGTCTAATCTAATCTTCCTACTGTTGTTAGGCCTGTGTGAACAATTTTAGTATTGTGGGACCTTGCTATAAGTGGCACAGCTTCTCATGGGATGAAATAGACACGCATATTAAGGTTTAGACAAAATATACTTCAGTGTATTTATGGATAGTATGTTCTGCAACAAAGATTTGGAGCTTGCCATTTTTTATTTTATATTTTTTTCTATCACATCCTAAAACATTTCCTATCCTGATCTTTGGGCTGACCCAAGTTCTGGAGCAAGTATAAAGATAACTTATTAAATTGTAAATATTCAGACATGCAGCCATGCTTTGGTAAAGAGTTTCAGCTTGGGAGATCAGAAATGGGCTGGGCTCAGAGGTATACTCCTCAGAGTTGAGGAGCCCCTAAGAGGCATTCAGAAAGGTTCCAGGCCAGAGAAGGCAAGATCCAACCAAGTCCTTACTTGGATTGGCAATATTTGTTTATTTTTTTTCACTTATTTGTGCGTATGCATGCATGTTTGGAGGTCAGAGGACAACTTATGGGTCTTAGGGATAGAACTCAGTTTATCAAGCTCAGTGTCAAGCACCTTTGCTTGTTGAGACATTTCACCAGCCCTTCAAGTTTTTTTTCTTTTTTGTTTTTTGTTTTTTTTTTAGTATTAGTGTCACAGTCATCAAGGTTTTCAGTTAAAAGTTAATGAACAAGTCACATGGTTTCATTAGTCTTTTATTCATAAACTAGAACTAAAACCAATACTTTTTAAATTGTAGCACCGTGAAAGCCAGACTATCAATCTTTCATATTGCTCAGGACAGGTAAGTGATAAGTAGATATCATGAGATTGTAAACTGTTAAAACATTGTGACTCGAAATAAAAATCTCTTAAACTTCCAACTGGGTTATTTCTTGGATAAATGGCATAAGTCAAATGGATCAGTGATATAGCAAAGAAGAAAACTCCAGATTAGTCTCAATTTGTAGGAGGCAAGGGACACTTCTTTTCCCAGACTGGCTCTCCTAGATGGAAGACATGCAATTTCCACTGCCACCATCTTGACATGAAAATACATGGCCATGTTTGTTGAAAACACTGGGCACCAACTCCCCAGCATTCAGTAAACTCCTGAACATTATGGATTTTCCCAAAAGACCAGAGGTCCCAAGAAATCTGTGCAAGGTCAGGATATGTGTGGGGTTTGATACCCACTGAAAACAAATGAATAAACAAAACACGCCCCAAAGTTATGACAAGTTGAAAGACGCATGGCTTATAATATGAGATTGATAAAAGAAATCTTTCCTCTGCCTTTGAAAATGTTCAGATACTCACTCATAGGCCATAAATAGGCCATAGAAGCAGGGTTCACACTGAAATCATACATTCAATGAATGAGCGAGGAAATTTATAACAGGCCAGCGGAAAAGATGAGCAGGATACCTCAGCAACATTTTATTAATACCTATGTCTGAGCAGGAGCTGAAATAGGATTTGTCACGCCAAGTTCTCTGAAAGCGCAGTGTCATTTATATGAGTAGGTACGGGTAAGTAAGTCAGTTAATGTTGCAGTATTTTGAAAAGCCAGCTGGTCCCTGAGCGGGGAAATATCTGACTGTCATAAGTGATCAATTGCATGGAAAGATCCAAGCTTTGCAGATTTCTGAACAAGACAGTGGAGCTTTTTCCCACCTAAACAATCTCATCACCATGCTTGTTTTGGGAACTTCAGGATCACGTGCAGAGATTCTCTTTCCTTACCCCAGAGCAACACTGAATCGGAAATGTCACAACCCTGAGGGGCTCATGAAAGATGCGAATACTTCACATCTGTTTTTTGGTTGATCCCAATGGACCTGATATTTCTCCAAATTGCTATGAAAAAAAATAAAAACAATTTAATTTGCTGGAGTTATGAGCAGAAATGAGAAGCAAAGATTATCGCTTTCTGGCTAAAATGGGAAGCTTTGCCATGTGTTGTTTAAAGCTGAAAAATGTATTGAATACAGCTTTCTTTCTTTAAACCTGGTTTTCAGCTTCTATTGATGCAGCTCTGAGCCATCGCCTGATGAACTGGTGGAAGAAGAAGTATCTAAATACTTCAGCACAAATATTTTTTTCTCTTTTCTGAAACTCCAGCACATATTTAGCCTATGAAGATATACTATGAGTAGGAAGAATGTGAAGAGATAGAAAAACTAAGCTGGGGTCTGGAGACATGGTTTAGGAGCTAAAGCCTTTGCCTCGCAAGCAGATGGACCTGAGTTCTGAGTGCCAGATCCCACATGAAAATGACAGACAGAAAGGGTGGTGACTTGCATTTCCAGACATGGAAGGTGGAGCCTGGGAAATCCCAAAGCAAAGCAACAAGGAAGTACAGCAATCCAATAAGATTCCTGATACCATTCTTGTGCCTCCACAGTAGCGCATATTCAAGTGCACTCCTGTGTACACACACACACACACACACACACACACACACACACACACACACGCACGGAGAAATTAAACTGAAAGAACGGGTTCATTCCATAGGGGACGTGTGACTCAGGTGAAGCTATTGAGTCTTTGTGTGATTCATCTCTTCACATTCAAGATAGACATCACAAGCAGCTTTGAAAATCAAATACACAGTGTAAGTACTTTAAGCAAAAAGTAAAGAATACTAATTCCATTAGTTCTGATAACCAAAGAGGCATTACTAATCAAAAGCATTTAGTGATAGAAATGTTAGAATTCAGTGATGGAAGTGACCGTTGCGCTTTGCTTTCCTCCTCCGTCGTTCCCTGTATCATAATGATGATCAATAAGCATTTCCTATCTGTCCATATTCTTGTCTTTTCAGATCCTGAGGTTTACAGAATCTTGAAACATGGTTCCACTTCTCAGGACATCAGGAATCACACTCCTAATGCTGGAAGTGTAAAACAAACCAGCAAGACAGAGAAGGGAATATTGCTCCTCTGAAGGCAGATGGACTGTGCCTCCCCCATGGCTCCACTTTCTGATCATTTCCACTGTTCTTGCCCATCTCCCCAGAGGGAGACTTCAGATTAGATTTAGCACAATCCATTCTGAAGAGGGGCTGTGCAAGCACTGATAAGCCAGGGAGAGCTCTGTCTGCAGCTTGCCTCTGGAGCCAGAGCTATTTATTTCACGCCTACCTCAATCGACCAAAGGCATTTCCTAAATTTTACATGATGCTGTCACAGGATCCCTTTGAAAAAGCACTGCGCTTGAATATGGTTGAAAAGACCTGCCAAAGTGGAAGTCTGGTGACCACCTGGCAGGCTTCCATCAGCAAGAGAAGGATTTCTGAGAGAAAATTGTTCCTTTTTTGAGCAATTAAACTGCAGCTGGCCACCGCACCAGCTAAAAACCCAGTAAATTCAGCGCCAGCTCCTGTCAGGTGAGGAGGTGTAGGAAACATCTCCACTCACAAGAATATGTCCCTTGTGAAATTCTAGGCTTAAAATACACACCTGGAAAATTGGTACCTATGATCCACAGAATGGTTTGTCAGGTGTTTAGAATTTGTCTGGTATTTTTTAAGCCATTTATCTGTCAACTGTTGACCTCTTTCACTATTTTGTAACACACACAGATATTGTCTTTTTAAACAATACTTTAAATGCATGAGATACATGCACAGTTGAGTGGAGAACTTATACTAAAATAAAATTATTAGTTAGTGCTGCGGTGAAGTACTAACGGGTATAGCAGCTAATGAAATTTCAAAGTATTGGTGAACACACATTTCAGGAGATGATGGGCAACAATTTTATATGTTACAAATACATTTTTATTTCTGTTGACAGTAAAATCAGAGGAAGACAACTAGTGGATTTGAAATACATTCATAAATCAAAGAAATGCATGAATTTCAGCTACAGAGAATTAGACACTGATACTCCCTTCATGTTCATAGCCTGCCATTTATGAATACCTAGAGTGAGAGAGTTGTTCTTGAAATACAAGGGCTTGAGACACTTTATTATGTTGGAATATCTGAAACCTGAATTCAAAGCAAGGCACTTTATTAGCTATGAGTCATAATTTCCTCATCCTTCCTTCACAGAGTTTTGTGATCACTGAATGATCCAGCAACATCCAAATCTTTTCATAAGCAAAGTGTTGGAGGAAGTTGGCCACCTTATCTCCTGGAGGATGAAAGTCAGTTCCTCCCAGCGGTGGGGGATGACATTCAAAGACCTTCAGACACAGTCCCAGCATGACTGCTCTAAATCTGCTTAAATACCAGTGATATAAAGTTGAAATAATATAAAAATACACATTAATTGACATGAACCTTATCAATTTTATATTCAAGTTCAACAACAAAATGAAAAGAAAGGCATAAGATGAATCATTATCATCACTATGCAATTTTGAGGAAACTAATAATACTTATGATTGTGCACTTTAGGGTGAACATATAGCTCAGTAGTTGAGAGCTTGCCTAAAATACAAGAGTTACTGAATTAATCTCTTCTAAAATATACAACCATGGACACATTTGTACTCAATCAATCATACATTTGAAAACTAAAAGTAATTAATGAAAAGCTAATGGAAAAAATGGAAAATTTTTAAGGTTCCAAATATGAATCAGATTCTAGATTTCTGATGTCTGAAATAGCAAGCTAGTTTAAAAAATGCACATCAATGTCTTAGGTCAGAAAGTCTAAAATCAACCCTATTATGAAGTCTAGTCCAAGATAAAAATGGCATTACAAGTATGTAATAAAAAGATGAACAATTTAATGAAAAGTTTCAGTAATCTCTTGATAACTTTTCGAGAGGTAATTGATTAGATTCAGATCTTAATACTGTAATAGGCCAAATTCCAAAGGGATCAAGCATAAATATAGTCTTCAAAATGAAACCATAAAAGTATGAATAAAAATCTTTAGAGTTCTTTAAATTAATATGCAGGCAGTAAAGACATCTTAAAGATGATGAAAAACTAAGGTTGGTAGAACTATGATCAGTTCAACTACACATTCACATTACAAAAACCACCATAGGCAAAGTAATTCAATGAATAAGAAAAGCTTTCCAACCCTTTATAGAAAAATAACAGAAAATTGGCTTCCGTCTGTCTTTGATGGAAATTAAACAATGTCTAGCAGAAACATGTAAAAGGAAGTAGAAACATCAAAATGCATGTAGACATGTGCTCAGTGATGATACTGAGAAACAGGTAGACAGGAATCTATTAGTCTATCTAGAATCTATCATTTATCACCTACCAACTTATCTATATATACATCTATCATCTTTCTTTCTCTCATCTATACTCTATCATCTATTATCTGCCATCAATCTATCTATCAACTATCTATTTCCCTATTTATTTATGTATCTATCTGTCTATGGTTGTCTATCATCTAGCATCTACCATTGATCCTCTATCATTCAGTTAACATGCCTAGACAGAAAGATGATAGATAGATAGATAGATAGATAGATAGATAGATAGATAGATTGATTGATAGATAGATATGATTGGTAGGTGATAGTGAATAGTTCATTGATTACAGATAAACTGATAGATTTCTGTCTTCTTGTTCCTCAGCATCTATCTCCCCTGAGCACATGTCTGCATGTATTTTGACCACTCTTTCAGCTGCTGTTACTGTTCATTCAATAAAACACTTTGGACTTCAATAAAGCATAAAAGAATTAAGCTAACACAACACTTTCTTGTAAAGTAACAATTTTTAAAAAAATTATTTCAAAAATAAGTGTGTCTTAAAAGCAATGTAATGTGCTGTAAACACCATTTTATTTAAATAGGAGGAGGCAGAGTGGAATAGAAAAACATGGATGTTGTTCCATCTACTTTTGAATCTACTCTTATAATAAGACTCTAATTTAGCAGGTTTTTATCTCTGGCCAGGGGGTGACATCCAATACCCTCAGGATGGAGCCAAGGGCATTGCAGGAGCAGCAAAACTGAAAAAAAATCAACAAACCATAATTCGGAAAATCAGAGCCTCTACATCAACCACCTGGAACCAGGCCAGCCTAATCTCTCCCCATCCTGAAGCTCAGGGAAACTTGCAGAAGAGAGGGCGGTAAGATTGTAAGAGCCTAAAGATGGGAAGGAGTAATGATATGCAAGATACTCCATACAAGTTAGGGCCGAAGTAATCATAATAGGACTTTGCATGACCTTCGCAATGACAAACATATCATTGAACCGCCAAAATCTAGCATGGATCACAGGCACTAGGATCCTTAGAGGCAAGGGATTAACTGCCTCAGTAGTGTTCCTATACTAAAAGGGAACACACACACACAAAAGAGCTCTAGGCAATGCCACTGAGTCCTTATACCTCATCAGAGAGGAGGACCCAGAGGGAAGTTTGACATGCACACTAAAGGATGCTCCAGAAATGGGGGGGAAACGGGGCACTGGGAGAAAGGGAGAGAGGGAGGAAAGGAAAGGGAAAAGATAGGGAGGGAGCAAGAGAATCCAGGAAGGGGTGGAGAAGAATGGGGTACTTATCAACTTTGTATGAATGAAGAAATAAAAAATAAAATTAAAAAAAGAAAAACATGGATGTTCATAACAAGTGAATTTAAATATTAAATGTCAAAATTTTCCTTTTTTAATTACCACTTTTATGTTTGTATTGCTTTCAAAATAAAATACATATCTTAAAGAGGACATGATAATAGTTCTAAAATAATTGAACTTCTTGCTAGATTTGAGAAAGCATAAAATAGACTGGGAAGTTTAATCTCAGGTGGAGATACGAAGTCATTTTTCAAGGTTTAAAAACTATAATTCCAGATATAATGTGAAATATTTACATTGCATTTATGTCATAATTTTACATTTAGTTTTAACCAATCTTCTAAACTCATCTGTTTAGGAAAACAACATGGATTTGTTTGATTGTGGTTTCCTTATCAAGTGTCTTTTATTGGTTACAACTGAATCCTTGGCAGAAAAACATTAAGGTAAAAGATGCTCTGTGGTGGGAATTGCAAGTGGGGCATAGTGGCAGTTGGAGTCAGCTTGGTAAGGAAGAGTGAAAGGACATGTTTCATCACAGTGACCCATCTGGAAGTAGAGAGAACATGGGTTCTCATGAGGCCCTCCTTAGCTGTCCCATCCCTCCATCGTGGTCCCACATCCTGAAGCTTCCCTTATCTTCCAAAACATTGCCAGCAGCTGAGGACTGAATGTTCAAACACACAAGCCTGTGTGGTACATACCACTTTGAACCCATGCAGTCTTGTCCAAATTGATAGAAATCAATTAGAGAATCCCGTCCTGATTCAAATGTCTGCCTTCTCAAGCCACAGGCATAGCAAGGTACATTATTCATTTGTTAATTCACTCCTTGGAAAAAGTGCCACCACACACTCCCTGTTCATTATAGATGGAAAGAAATGATGATTCCAAACACCTTGGGCATATGACTGCACAGAAGTATTGTTGGCTGCAAAGTATAATTAATTGACCAGACTTATGCTTTGGTGGAGCCTAAACTCAACATCCACAAGCCTCAGAATTAGCAAAATGTGAAGGCCCGTCAAGAAGTTGAGCATTTCCCTGATAAAGGAGAAATAACCGATCAAAATATGCTAACTGCAATGTAGGAAAAACAAGAATGAAAACTAAGACCTTCCCATGTTGCTGATCCAAGTTACAGTCTCCCCTCCGCTTTGAAAAGCTGTTTGAGTTACTGCTCTGCTTAGCTTCCACTTCCTATCATGGAGAAAATAGCACTTACATGTTGGGGCTGTTGGAAGAAGAATGGTAAAGAATGCTATCACGTGCTACCTAGCAACTATGATTACCAGCTAAGTACTGCTAGTGAGAAATATTCTGAACAAAGAATGTTTGTTTATGGTAGCATGAAAGTCTGAAGGAAACTACAGAAAGATTCACAGTGATGGAGAGAAAGGCTTCCTATTAATTGCCTGTCCTGTGTCTTGTAGGTGTAAATAGCGAATTCTAGGATTTGGAAAATACCAATAGCAAAGTAATCGAATTATGTATGTAATGAGAACAATGAAAATATTCTCAGCACAAAGAAGTTTAAGAGCACCAGAATCTTCAGCACCAGAACACTACATCAGTCCATCTATGCCAGTCTGTAAAGACAACCTTGCTCAAAAGTAGATGTACTGACTCGGTAGTAGCTAGCTGCTTAAGGCATCCACTCCTATCCAAGCATAAGATATGCATCTCACAACATTGATGAAATTATGTAGAATTACATGGTGATTAGAAACTGTATGTCTGCAAAGAAGAAAGTAAAGAAACCTTAGATATTGAGTGAATTTGTCTAGGGCTAAATCCCAGACTGACTTTACAAACGGTTTATGTGAAATCTGACATTTCACAGTGAGGCATCAAATGTTCTCGGCTATTTAATTTTGCAAGTTGGGACCCTTGTGCTTTTGAAAGGGAGAAGAAAAGACTTTATTTTGAAAGCATCCCTTCTCTTCTCTCTGGTCTATCAATCCATTGAATCAGAAAAGTGCAATTCCTTGAGCAAAGGTTTCTCTGAAGGCTAAAGGAAAAGACTTAAGAGATTGAGAGAAAAGGTTACTTTATGTTCATTAAACATGTCAGCCTTGGGAGGAGGTGAATGGCTTAAACTGGGAAGGCATAGATTCTTCTAGACTCTTGAAAGGAGTCGTTAATTATATACCATAAAAATCCTTTTCAAATTACATTTCATGCATGCTCTTATGTTCCCACCTCTCCTTAAAAAATAAACTCACATCATTTGTTTCATTCAAAGTAGCTCGCTGTCATAGTTAGGCACAGGTGTCAACTTGACAGTTAAGGGTTTGAGCTCTGGGCACATTTGTGGAGAATTAGTGGTTGGGTTAAGTCTAGCTGACAGGGAAGGCCTAGGCCCTGAACAGATGTATAAAACACTGAGAGTTGGTTGAAGAAGTTGGCATCCTTGTGTACACTTGGCTAGACATGCTGGTCTGACAAGTAAGGATTGTCCTTCTCTTAGCCATTATGTGGTTATGGTGTGGCCAGTTCCCTCGGCTCTGGTGTTGGTGTGAGCTCTACTGTCAAGATGGACTGAGAACTTGTAACCAGAAAATTGTAAGAGAAAAAATAAACCCCTTGTTCCTTTAAACCATTTGATGGTGATTTATCAGCAATCATGCAGGCGAACTGCTACACTCAGGAATCTATGCTTCTGTCTTGCTCATAGTTCAATAGCAAGTGGTCTTAAAGAAAGAGAATTGGCTTGGCTAATGGGGTCCACACTTGTAGATCCTGACCTAACTAAAATAGAACAGTTCCTTTCCCTGTCCACTGAAAGATGTGGCTTTCTTTAACATAGAGATTTTCAGGGCTGGAGAGGTGGCTCAGGGGTTAAGCTTCTGCCTTGCAGGTGGAAGGTCCTGAGTTTGGATCCTAGACCCCACGTATAGACACAGGGCAGAAGCCGGGGTGGCCTGGGTTTCTGGTCCTGGTAGGGCAGAGCCTGTGAATCCTGGGGCAGAGTAAACAAGGTGGAAGTGGTCCATGGTAGTTCCCGAATTTGCCCGTGGTTCTACAGACACACACACACACACACACACACACGGGTGCACACACATACATACACACACACACACACACACACACACACACACACACACACACACATACACGCACACACGCAAAATTGAATAAACAATAATTTTTTAAAAAAAAAAACAGAGATTTTCCCTAGATCCCCTGTTTGATCCAAAGACCTATCCACTCAGAGGATAAACATTGAAAACCTTTGTTGATATATTGATATACAATATCAGTATTAATTGCCACAGCGTTATTTTGATACGTATACCTACTGCATAATTTTCAAACAGGTTGAACATCTTTATCTCCTGCAAACACAACATTCTTTTTATTTGATTTTGCAATAGTTTTTAAAAGTTTTTTATTTATTTGCTTGTTTGTTTGAGAAGAAGAGGAAAGAGAGGCATACACACATGTATATATACACACAGGGGGAAAGAGAGGAGAGAGAGAGAGAGAAAGCCTGTATGCCATGATAGAAGTCAGAGAACAAATCAGTTTTCCACTTCTTCCACCAAATGTGCTTTTAGGATTCTTGAACTCAAGTTTGAGAGGAGGTGTCTTGGTCACTGAACTGTCCTACCAGCTCTCAGCATTTCTTTATCATGAAAAGTTCTCCCCTTTAGTAGCACACAAGAGTTTGATGTTTCCTACTACAGTTCAATGTGTATGAATCGTTAGGATCCTGGGCTACCTCTAACTTTCACATCTGTTGCCTCTGGGAACCAGCATTCAAGCTGACTTCTGTGAGGTTTACATTTTCAGATCCCCTAGATATGTAAGGCCATGTGGTACTGTCTTTTTGCTGTGTGTGATTTATTTTATTTAGTGTAATGATATCCAGTTGCACCAACATTGCTTCAGATGATAGAATTCCATTATGTTTTGTGGTTTACAGTATCCCATTGTATATGTGTACTGAAATCTCTCCATCTACACAAGTCGATGGTCTTATATGTTGCTTCCATTTCTTTACTAGTATTTGCAGAGCTGCAATGAACATAGGCATGCAGCATTCTCTTCAACAAGCTGATTCTATTTCTTCCGGATGTATTCCCAGGGATGGGATTGGTAGATCACATGATCACATAACAGTTCAATTTCAACTTTTCAAGGGATCCCCATGTGCTATCCCTTAATAGTTGAACATCTCCAACAACATGTGGAAAGTTCCCCCTCATCTCAACTTCAAGTGTTATCTGCTGTTTTTCCAAAGTAGTCACTCACTGGGTAATACCTTGACTCATTGTGGGCTTTTCATTGGGACCAGTGATGTGGAACATGTATTCCTGAGTTTTTCCACTTGAGTACCCTTTTCTGAGAAGAATCTTTTCATACTTATTGCTAATTTTGAAGGCAGGATATTCCAGTTTTGTGGTTGTGTTTTTGGAGTTTCTTATTCTGTTTATCAACCCTTATAAGATGCATAGTTCAGAAATATTCGTCCATACTGTAAATTATCTCTGTTAATTAACTCTTAATGAATGTCTTGCTGAGCAGGTATTTTTCTTTAATTTAATTCCATATGCGTGTGTTTGCTTTGCATACCAGTGAGTTAGAGAGACTGCTCCCAAATTTCTTGGAGAATATTCAGTTGTTCCATACTACTCGACTTTCATCTATAGGCAAAGCTGCTGCTAGGTCCTTCCTACATCTTTAAAACTCAGAAGCAGACTTCATGGCTTTTCTTCTCTTGCAGTTGAAGTGATGGAAGAGAAAAACCAAATCAAAACAAAACAAAACTGGGTCATGCTCCCAAAGTCAATTCTTATCTCTAAGATACAGATAAAAGGAAAGGACAAGAAGAGTTAAGAACTTACAGACCATAGAGAATAGAATTTATGAACAGACTGGTCCTAGGAGAAGGAAGGAGAGGCACCACCAGTAGGGTGGGGGCACGATGCGCTGGAACATGTGGTGAGTCCATGCAGCGCTGGAATGATGTCTACACAGCAGATGCTGTGTGGCTGGCCTTGTGTACTTCTTATTTCGTCCCTTCCTTCCTGTAGACCACAGCTATCCTCATTGCCCCAACTCAATATAGTCATTTAGATCCTTCCTCTATAATCCTAAAGTAGCCACAGCATTCATAAATACACAGGTAGCATACTTGAGTTTGGGATTTCTATAGCTATGTGTGCTTGGTAACGACACACTGTTCTACATGTATCTCTTTAGTAAGCATGTTATCGGTCCATTTATACCACCCCTCGCTCCTTTCCATAGTGATTAAGTCCTCAGGTAGCAAACCCAGTGCCTAGATTCACAGGTGGCAGTCACAGACACTATGAGATGATGACAAACTTCAGTAGACCAACACTTGCCAATCTTAGAACTGTTCATTGGAAATACTTGAAGAGTTGATGGGCTTTTATTCTGCTGCAAAGAAAGACGAAATTATCAAATTTGCAGATATGTGGACAGGACTGAAAAATGTACAAAATGAAGTAACCTAGGCTCAGAAAGATAGTATGTGTTCTTTATATGAGGATCTGAGACTCTAACAATTAAACATGCATGTTAGGGTAAGTAAAGGGGCCCAGGAGACTGAAAAAAGGAGGCTTTCAAGAAAAGAGATAGGGAGAAAAATTGAACTAAATGTTTGTGTGTGTGGGGGGGGAGTGAGGATAGGGCAAAATGGCATAGTAGAAGGAGGGGTGGAGGGAGATATAGGAGAATGGTGTTCGAGTATCTACCCAACGAACATACCATATGAAGAACAGTTACTCTGTGTTAAAATATTACTTTTATTCAAGATTAATATTCTCTTTAGAAGTAGGCTGCACTTTTCCACACACATGTACATCCACCTGTGAGGTCAGAGCCACTGGGGTAAAACCCAGACTTCAATACTTATTGCTGATCTGGCTTTCATTTACTGGACACTGAAATTCTCCTGTAGATTTCAATCAATAGTCAAGTGTAATATTTGCTGCTTTAGATTCATTGTTGGCAACTGAACAACATGGAAGGCTTGTTAATCAGGTTAACTCCTCCTGGATCTTCTTTCTTACTAAGTAGGTGTGTTTGAGACAGTATTGTTGTCTCTCCTTCATATCAGGGGATGCTGAGAGCACTGCTCTGGGACTACTCTTTGAGAACCACTGCATCAGGTAAGTATCTTCTCTAGAGGGGGATTTAGAGACATTGGCGAAATCAAGGGAAGGAAATGTAGAAAGTAAACACATTCCAGAAGTACAGAAAGGCAAGAGCTTAAAGGAAGTATAGGATGGACTCCAGAAGACAATGTAAAATTTCAGGAAATAAAGGTTTTTTGACATAGAAATGAGTTCTATGTGTAGGGATGCTATTCTGAGTCTATAAACTGTACCTGGCATAGGATTCCCAATCAAGCAATCAAGGAGTCTGTACTTATTCCTTGACATGTTAGGGTGATCATAGTCATGGGCTAAACAACATGAAATGATACTTAATTTGAGCTGCTTGGTGAGTCTCAGCAAAATAGTTAAAGGAGAGATTCACTTTTAAATCAAAAGAGAATAAACAAAAACCTCCTTACAACAAAGGACATTTCCCTTAAAGCCTTCTACAATTCAAGCAAAGGTTGCAGGGTAATATTAGACAGAATCTTTTAAAATTGCCAATCCTTGAATGTTTTTGACCTACAAAAGCATCAGTTTGTAATGGTTTGACCTGCTGATAATCTTCTGAGCAAGTTTGCTGTGTTTCTTCCAAACTGAAGAAAATCATCTTATTCATTTTCTCCCTCATGTTCACAAAGAACTCCTGTGGCTGGGATCAATGCAGGCTGTGTAAACAAATAGTCCTTGTGACAATGAGCTGTGTTCACAACATCAGCATTCCAGAAAGAGTAACATTTTGAGCCTGAATTTGTTTACTGTTTGTGTGTTCAATCCTAGATTGCTAATTTTTTTTGAGATGTCACTGATGACTTCAATCTAACCATTGACTTTCTTTCTTTATTTTTGTTTTGTTTGATTTTGCTGCTGTGAAGTCAAGAAGTGGACCACAGCAGATGCCTGTCTTCCCTTTATACCCTGAGCAAGATGTATTTTGCCCTCTTGACCTCTTCCATCTTGTAGAATGCAATCATCTTGACATTGCATTTCCAATCCTCATTCCATAAAGCTTCCCATTCATCGTTGCCAGATTTCTAGTTTCTCCTTTGAATGTTTGAACGTTTTTCCAATTGTCCTTTGGTGGATTTGATGCTTAAGTGACTATTACTTTGCCATGCACGCTCTGTAACTCCAATTTTCCATTTATTGCAGTTTATTTTCTGAGGAAAATTGCTCTTCATTAAGGGTCTATTCATCTGTGAGTTGGGGGAATACAGTTTTATTCAGTCTGAAGTGGGTCACCTTCTCCCCCTGTTCCTTTCCTTGAGTAGCAATGGAAAAATAAATATTTTTATAAATTGCAAGAAGGTTTAATTTAAGCTATAAGAGCCATGGCAATTCTTAACTTAATGTCAATTATATATATATATATATATATATAATACATAATAAAACAAACAAAACAGACATTGTAGAAAACTCTAGAGCATTATGGAGTCACATATGCAGAAGTCATGTATGATTTGCAACTGTGTACCACCATCAGGCTGTGTGTGAGAATGCCGTATGTCCTGTAACAAGTATCCTCTGGAAAAGTGTTGCTATATGCAATATTATATCTTGTCTCATGTGTTCAGTGACATATAAGACACATAGTCAAAAACTGAAGAATGTAGGGGTGGGGAGATGGCTAAGTGGTTAAAGCACTTGCTGCATATGAACAAGGACCAGACCCCATGCATGGCAGGTTTGGTAGTCTATCTGTAAGTCTGGTCCAGAGTAAGTTGACTAGACTAACCATAATGTCTTCCTGGCTTGCTCTGGTTTAATTAGGAGAAAAGGAAAATAAGGGAAGGGAAGGGGAGGAGAGAGGAGGGGAGGGAAAAGAAGGTAGGGAGAGAGAAAAGAGAGGAGAGGAGGAGGAGAGAAAGGAGGGGAGGGGACAGGAGGGAGGGGAAGGGAAAGGAGGGGAAGGGAAAGAGGGGAGGGGAAGGTGTAAGAGCAATAGACATAAACCCTGGGCCTCCATGTGCATACACACTTATAGGCACACTCCCAGCCTGCGTATGCAAATATTCATGCATGCATGAATGTGCCCCTTACACATATAGATATGAAATGAAAGTGAAAAGATGCATGTAAGCAGCAGTTTGGATTTTATGAAGTGCTTGCATATCTTTGGTGATGTTGGATATTCAGAAGCAAAGAAAACTGTAAAAGTGAAATTAAAAGGCAAAATATCCATGTTTTCCAGCTAGTCTAAGTGCAATGACTTGCTTAAGCTCACAAATAAGTAAGTTATAGAATATAGTTATGAAAGCATGATTCTGTCCTAAAATTTGATGCTTTTTTTTTTTTTGCTGTTTTAGATTGCTGGTCTCTGTATTTCTGTATTTTGGCTTTGGGTTTTTAATGCCAGTCTGATTTTCATTCTGTCTTTGATTGGCCACCTCTCCTACATTTGTTTATATTTATGAAAATATTGCTTAGATAATCTACATCAGAGTATGGATCAGTAATAGGTATGAACTACCTCACTGTGATTTTTTTTTTAGTTAAATGAAAAAAAAAAAAAACCTATTTCATCGCTGTATCAAACTATTCCAGGCTAGGTAGCTTCTAAACTGTTTGCTTCCCATGGCTCAGGAGACTTGGAAATCTAAGATCAAGCTGTAAGTAGAATCAGTGTCTGATGAAGCACCATTCTTCACAAGCAACCCATTCTTGCTGGTTCCTCACATATTGGTAACTCCCCTAACTCCATTGAAAAGTTTCCTGTTTTCATGCGTGACCTCCCCAAACGTTTAATACTATTCCACTGATTTTGGATACAATGTAACAACAGAGATCAAAAAGTTCCTGACATGTGTTTCTGGTTTGCTTTCTCTGAAATTCAAATTAAGCCTGTTTGCTCTCCAGAACATAGCTTTAAAATGAGGGGCTGGAGAGGTGGCTCAGGGGTTAAGCCTCTGTCTTGCAGGCGGAAGGTCCTGAGTTCGGATCCTAGACCCCACATATAGACGCCGGATGGAAGCGGGGGCGGCCAGAGTTTCTGGTCCTAGTGGGAAGGAGCCTGTGTATCCCAGGGCAGAGTAAAGAAGGAGGAGGTGAAGGCGTCCGTGGTGGTTCCCGAATTCGACCGTGGTTCTACACGCACACACATACACACCTCACACACACACAATTGAATAAATAATAAAAAATATTTTAAAAAATGAGGAAGCAGCCTCTGTATCATTTGTTATTGCTTTTAATTTCAGTATTTTTAGTTATGATGGAACATAGTTTGAATAATTGATAATAGAATTGTGAATTAACAGAAAAAGTGGTTATACTCATCATAGAATATCTATATGTAACAAAATATGTTATCCTTTACATAGATGCATTTTATATCAGTCAAAGATACTTAAATAATAAAACTAAATCAAATAATTTTGTCATATGTCAATGTTTAACATGAGATTTAACAGGATTTCCTTGATCTGGTTACGGAGAATAGTGTGGACTCAATTTTGCTAACATTTATTCTATTGTTTAGTTTTCTCGCAAGTAAAGAAGGAAAGGAAGTATTGAGCCTCAGAGGCCTCAACCAGGGTTCTTAAATTAGTTAAGTTAGTACCAGTGGGCGTGGAGTCATTGGAGTTGAACTAATGAAGTTTTGAAGAGCAATCCAGTAATTATCTCTGACGTTATCTCTACCTAGAGCTGGAGGGAACCCAGTTCAGAACCACTCAGTAGTTCAGTGAGACTTTCCATAATTATCCTGGGCATCTACTATATATCATAGGCACTGTAGCAAGGATTAGCACTTTTCTTGTATGTCTATTATTCTATTTCCTACTGGCCTGTTTCCATTGCTGGACTGTGAATTAATAGAAGAAAAATTTTCCTGTCTCTTTTAGCTCCTACCACATATATGGCTGCCATTCATTACAGCAACAAGACTCATTATATCAACCACAGACAAGATTAAAACTGGAAAATGCATACTCTTAGCAAAGAACATCACAGTTCTCAATATCCATTCACAGAGGTATCAAATTAAAATCCTAAGAATTGAAGATGAAGCGAACTGAGACATAAGAAAACATGGTGAACAAATCTTCCCCTACTGTGGAGTAGATTCCAATTAACCCTGGGTTTTTTTTGGTCTGAGAGTATTTTCAAGTGACTAATTGAGAAGCAGAAGCAATTTCAGACTAAAGTAAAGGTAAAGAGAAAGGGCTGAGACTTAACCCACTTGGAGAAAGTCTGGTGATCAAGTCAAAACAGCTTATGCCACACTGTGAAATTGCATCACTCGTGTGGCCAGCATCCCAGGAAAGAACAAAAAGGGGTTTGATAGTATGAAGAAGCAGTCATGTGAAATTCATTCTCTCTCCTAGCTCCAGGACCTCCAGAAGGAGCGGGTAGTTCATTTAATCCTATGATACCCTTAGGCAAGGTTAAAAGAGGCTTGTCACTACTCTGCTGGACCTAGGAGCTCTTCTCATTAACTGAGAGAACACTGAAATATGTCATAATTGCATATCTTACAAGCATACTGGTGGTTTCCTCTCAAATAGTGTAATAGGAAGACATGAAGAGTAGAAGGTGAAAGCTAATGAATTTCAGAATTAGTCTCATTCACAAGCCGTCTCTAGACATTGGGGAAACAAAAGAAAAATGAAGAATGGAGGGATTTTGTCCATAACGTGGAGCTGTGACACTGGGGAGACATGAAGGACACCAGCTCATTACCAGCTAAACGTTGGGGGCAGTGTGAGGTAAGGTGCCAGTTGCTTATAAATGGGAAGGTAGGGTTCAGGGGAACTGATCAGATTTCCTCAGATTGTACAGTTATCATCAGGAGACCAGGAGCTCCCCCATTCCCCAAGGGAGGAAATGTCAAAGATCTGGAGCTAATGGCTGAAGATTTGAAGAGCCTGCAGTGAGCACCGTGCTAGACATATTCATATACAAACTCTTACATGACTACCTGTATTGGTTAAACAGAAGAAAGGCTTTGCCATCTAATCTTGAGACGACAAATTTTCCCCCTGCTATTAGAGTGCATCTTCTTCTCCATTAAGAGGGTTTTGATGTCCTTTTGTTTTGTTGAGTTTTATTCCCTCTGTCTTGGGGTCTGGTCATTGTAATAAAATCTGCTTCTGTGCTGACTCAGAACACTGTGTACTGACTGCAAAAGCATTTGAAAAGCACTTTCATATCATGTGCTTCAATATCTATTTTTATGCCATAATCATTTATAGAATGGAGAGATCTTTGAAAAAAAGAGGCCTTTTAGGACAGCTGACCATGCTCATGTCCCTTGCATAGAGCTTTTTCCTTGCCTCCGGTGGAAGATACAACTGAAGATACAACTGTTTCTCATGACCGAAGCTCAGGTGCTCAGGAACAAAAGGATGTGGACTCACAGCAGAGCATCCTAAGAACGCAGCCAATGGCAACAGAGACATATCTAAGTTGAGAAAAACCTGTAAGGAAAACCAGCATTTCTGTGGACATGTGTACGCCAAGTTCCACATTCTGCATTTTCAAACTAAAGAGAATCAACTCACCCTTGACCAACAACTATAGAAGAAAAATAGGGTTAGATTCTTACTGTGTATCAAAAAATATTAGAAATGTTAAATAGGCATTTTACTTAATTCAATTTTTTAGGCTTAAATAAAAGAAATTCATTTTCTCAGTTCTAGAAGAAGATTGTTGAGTTTATTTTAAATTCTCTTAGGAGCTACAAAATAATAAGAGCACTGTCACATCCACTGAAGCCTGTGTCCTCAGCTCTTATCTCTAAGATGACTCTCCTTTAGTCCTTGACTTTCAAGGTGCACTGAAACCCTTTCTGAGGAAGATTCTGACTTTGCTCCAACAAACAAACAGACCAGACAGAGCTATAGGTGAGCATTTGCCATGTTTTGAAAACTGTCCTGCAGTTTTTCCATGTACTTTCATTTTCTTTGAAAATGCCCATTTAAATCCTTCCTAACAGTAGTTTGGGTTTTACACAGCCTGGGTTTGGTATTAGGCAGGATTGTTTCTCTACAGACCTGAAGGTGAGAGATGCCAGTGGACATCCCAGGAACATTCAACAGTCATCTTAGCACTGCAGTGTTACTCATTCTCTCAGACGCTTTCCACAGTGCAGCACCGTGAAGCCTTGAGAGGGGAGAGGCTCAAGCCTTGGAGCTTGCTCAAGACAAAATGCAGATTCAAACACAGTTTGTTCATTGCCCACTCCCAAATAACACAGGATATAGTCCCCTGGGATGCAGAAACACTGTCTTCTTCCATTGCTGCCAAAAACAAAAGAAATAATGTAATCAAACAACCTATGACTCTAACTACACATTACATCACTTCTTGGTGCTCAGCGGAACTATCTGTTGGCAGTGTCCTTCATGTCACCTGGAGGGAGATGTCCAAAGTCCACACCTTTATATGTGTCTGAGCTTTCTGGACCCCAGGTCTTAGGACATGTTTTTTTACTTCAAGATACATATTTTACTCTCCTTCCAAATTAGGTCACCCAATTGCAGAATGCCTTCTTCTTACCTTCCAGAAGGTGCACATTGCAATTTTACACCCAATAATGTAGATTGTCATCCATGTACATATATGTTACATGTTCATATGTTCCCATGTGTCTGTGTGTCCTCCAGGGCAGTACTCCCTATATGGTCATTCAAAGAGTGGAGGAATTCAGTATTATCACATACAATGTATAAAACACGATTATGTTCTTCTAACAAGGATTCCTTATCCAATTCTGTAGACTCTAGTCTCTGAATATAAATTCTTTCTCTTTGCTGAAAAATTAAAAACCATAGAAGGAAAGAAAAGGGAAAATCATAATTTGAGGACATTCACACAATGAAAAAGAAAAACCACATTGTGTTGATTTTTTCCTATCCAGAATGGCACTAAAGTGACAAGAAATGCATGTAGCCATCTCAAGATAAAAGTAGGTTTCTGAGAGTACTCTATTTCTTGGGAGAATTCGCTATATGTTATTTTTTTTTTACTTCGAGAAGTACAAGAAAGCTACAATTCTAACAAGTTCAAAGTGCAGTGCACAGGGCACAGTGACACCCCAGGAGATTCAGAGAGAATCTAACCCAGTGCAGTACAGGCAGTGGACAATGTTGTTTCCCACAAATTAACTTAATTGGTTCTACATAGCAAACGGAAGTAGCCGTGTTCATCTTGATGGTCCCTGGGGACCTAAGCTGAACATGACCTAGAGAATACACAGGAAACCTACACAGGTCAAAAATTCTTCCAGAACCCAGTGCTTACTTTGCTCTCTAATTGCCATGAAATTGTATACCAGATGGCATGTTCTCTTACTTCTTAAAAAATATTCACAGAATGCATTTAGTTAAATATTCTCTTATAACATGTTAAGAGAATTCATATTAGTAGGATATAAGATCAAATCATTGATAAAGCATACTTTCTTATTTACATGATTTTATCAAAACTACTGTCATTTATTATTGAAAGATACAGAAAATCTTAGGAGGCTACAGCATTGTGAAGACACTGAGGTGCTCTAGGGTTATTGTCTTATTTTGTCATAAGTTTTTATCTTTAATAAACATAAGATACAGATGAAATGAATCTTTTCACTTTTTGGTGCTTTAAAGTATTAAAAAGAGGAAATATTTGGTGCACGGGGAGGGAGGAGACAACTTTTACATGAAAACAGGAAAAATTCTGTGGATGAGGATCTATCAGAGTTCCGGATTTAAGGACAGACCACCCAAGAAGCAACAGTGTAAGCTACCATATGTCTGAGTAAATGGAGGTACAAAGCTGTCAATAGTAACTTTAATATTTATATTTATTATGTCTTAGTAAAAGCTGATTTGCAAATGAGAGAAGGATATGAAAAGGCCATGAAAACCCATATTTTTTGGTGGGGGTGTGTCCTCAGAATTGACCGAAGGACTTCATAAATGCTCTTCCATTGGATTGCATCCTCAGCCTACATATCATTTAAGTAAGCTTTTTGTTCTTTAGTGTTATATATGCTAATGAATGTGAATTTACCAGAGACTAAGTTAATATTCTACATGTTTTACAGGCAATAATATAAATAACATGAAAGTTAAAATCATTCTGCAATTTGTTCAGAATATTATTGAGAACTGCAATGAACAAGGCATTGTTATAAATGCTCAGAAAAAATCAAAAAGAAAATTCTTGCCCTGTGGGAGTCCCTGACCAGTGGGAGGGCATTATGGTGTAGGACATGAAGTCATATTTTTGACCAGGTTCCAGTAATACATTTCTATATGTCACAGGAATGTTCTCAAGCCAAGAAAGAGAAGCTACACATAGATGGTGTTTCATGAATTCAAATTCTTCCCTAAGGCAATCTATAGTTCTTTATTAGAACATGTATATTAATGAAAGGATTATAGTATAATACAAAGTTATGAATTAATTCATAATCATACAGCTTAAAATAAATTTCAAAAACAGTTGAGTTAATGAGCATAATCTGTTCAATTAAAAATGTGTGGGTTATATTTATTACACAATTTTTATCTGTGACTACCACACATTTAGGAAAAAATCTCTCTAAAAATTTCTCTGTAGAGATGGTTAAACTGACATGTAATATGAAAGAGAAAACTTTCAGAATGCAAGGGACTTTCATACATTTTAATATTGGTAAATTAAGGTTTGCTGATATGCATCAATACAAAATATTATCCATCCCCCACATACACACTAAAAACAACTTTAAGAAACTCTACACTTTCACATTATGGATATGACAACAGAATTATAGATTTTATTAGCTGTCCTTCTTCCAGTTTGTTGAAAACCAATTACAACATTGCTAATGACAGCTTATCTTTTAGGCATGTATCAAAGGGAATATTTCCATTATTTCTTTTTTGTACAGTTTTATACCTTTTCTTCATAAATGAATATAGCACTGATGAGGCTGAAGGCCAGCAAATAACTTGCAAGATATGAAAACGGAAGTAACCCTGAAGATCTCCATTGTTCCTAACTGCACTAAATTTTTGAAATCTATCTTGCTCTACAACAGATCCTGCAGCTTTATTCTTATTTCTGTACATTGGTAAAAATTAATGCAGGAAACATGAATACCACATGAGCCTGCTTTCACCAGCAGATACTGCTTTACAAGCAGGGCCAAGATGCACATAAAAATGAAGTTATGTGTAGTGGAATTCCTATTCTTATGAGACTGGTGTACTTGAAAATGTGAAGAGCAAAATAGTTTAGGAAGTCTCCATATATACTGCATATTGTACTGAATTTGAAAATATATAACAATATTCCAACCAGAACCCACAGGAGCTAAACAATATTGCATAAACCAGGTATGTGATACTTCCCAAAAAGGTTTAGGTCAAAGAAGTCTCAAAACAGCATAGACTTTCACCATTGCACTTGGTTGTCTTCCAGAAACTGAGAAAAAAATCTATTTCTGAAGGCTCAGCATACATGGATATGGACAAAAAACACCAGCTGGAACTGGTCTAGAAGCTTTCTCCTTGGTGGATATCTTACATAGTACGAAAAAGTACTATGGGAGAGAAAAGCAATCAAAGGTCTCATCAATTTGTGGAATCTTCAAATTGCAAGAGCAATCACCATAGTAAGAGATGACATAAGTGCATTAATGTCAAAGGAACAACCAATAGTTTTCTGATTGGATTTAAGGCTCACTTTTGGCAGGGATCACATTTCTGGTGCTATAAACCAGAAGGAGAACCTAGGAAAGAGTAGGACATAAGCTCTTGGGACCTGGCAGGAGAGGGGGGAGGCAACAAATTGTTAAGGTTTAGCTATAAAGGTTCTATATCAAATTGCCTTTTAAACTTTTGTCATTATACCCACAGATAGGAGGAGCACTCAGTACTCAAATTAGAAACTTTTTTTGCAATGGAAGATATTTATTATACAAAATTACAACTGGTAAATGACTATAGACTTCTCAACTTTAAACAGGACATCTAAGCTATCCCACGACTCTGAAGCTCAGGGAATATATATATATATATATATATATATATTCATAAGACCTACATGGGATTTGTTCTGTCAACATTTCATCACGGAAGGGACAAGATCTCAAGAAACCCCACCCATCCCCCCAAAGAGACAGATGAGGGTTAATGCTGATGGGAATAATGGAAGATGCTTTCCTCAATAGTATATCCACCAATATATGATTCACTTAAGTGTTCAGGCACATATCATCAAAGGTAAACCAGATGAAACTTAGTGGGCCACACATGAAAAAAAATGAAAATAAATATGTGGGAGACTAGGCAGGGAGCAAGAAGGGTTGTAATATGAAAAGGAGGAGAATAAAATTAGGAATTAAGTTGCAAAAAAATCACAAATTCACTATATTCATATATGAAACTTAAGAATAATTTGAAAAAACCTTCAAAAAATTGAAAAAGCAAGGGAGTAATACCAGGTATGCTCACCTGGATATACAGCCATGGGAAACAGAGCCTAGGAATCCCAGGGGAAGCTGTCTAGCCAGACTAGCAAGCTCTGGTTCATAGTTCCAACTTCAAAACTGTAAGATGAAAGAGCTATGTGTGAAGACTTCTGGCATCATCCTGCGTTCTCCACATTCATGCACACCCTTCTGCATGTCTCCCACATACACATGTGGTCTACATGCAAATATGCATATGTACTTGCACGTATCTTACACTCATGAATAGTAAATAACAAATTCTTTCTTACTTGAAATGCCCATATTTTTGAGCTAACTTTGTAAGCAGTACTGAAAAATCCCATGTAAGATATCACCATTTCCATCCTTCCTGACTATCATATGTCCCAGCACTATCACTTGTACCTCTGAACCCATTTACTCTAACTCACTGAAGCTGGCCTATGAGTGAACCACTCCGATATGCGGTCTAGATAGCTGGTGTCAATAGCCACATGCAGAATAGAATTTTTTTCTTTTTTTTATTATTTATTCAATTGTGCATGTATGCGTGTGTGCATGTGTGTGTGTATGTGTGTGTGTATGTATGAATGTGTGTGTAGAACCACAGACGAATTCGGGAACCACCATGGACCGCCTCCACCTCCTCCTTGTTTACTCTGCCCCGGATTCACAGGCTCTGCCCTACGAGGACCAGCAATGCAGGCCACCCCCGCTTCCGCCCAGTGTCTATATGTGGGGTCTAGGATTCAAACTCAGGACCTTCTGCCTGCAAGGCAGAGGCTTAACCCCTGAGCCACTTCTCCAGCCCCGCAGAATAGAATTTGACAAGGAATAAAATAATCTTGGCCTTGTGGAATCCTCACTATCTTCCTAAGCTTGTCTCCTACATGAAAAAAGAAGAAATATTTGAAGGTTCAAAAAAAAAAAAAACTTGCTTTCTAAAATGCCACATTCCTAGTTGTATGCAATGATATCTCATGAGAAGCAATAAAATCTAGTGATTGTTAACAAAACATGTACAGATTGGTATTCCAAAATTCAATATGAAATTACCGGATAAGAACCTAAATTCTCTTTTGAAAAATCAATTTTTATCATTTAAATTTATTTAAATTTAACCTTAATAGTATGAGGACCAGATAGAAAAGCAAATTGTAAAATTCAGTCCTTTATGTTCACAAAGCTAAATTGGCAAATAACTAACATTCCTTCATATGATTTACATATACTATTAGTCATATGGTAGTTAACATGATACATTTTCTGTCCATTCTAAGACATGAAAAATATAAGCTTCTGGGGCTGAAGAGGTGGCTCAGGGGTTAAGCCTCTGCCTTGCAGGCAGTAGGTCCTGAGTTCGGATCCTAGACCCCACGTATAGACGCTGGGCGGAAGCGGGGGTGACCTGCATTGCTGGTCCTCATAGAGCGGAGTAAACGCTGCCCCAGGCAGAGTAAACAAGGAGGAGGTGGAGGAGGTCCATGGTGGTTCCCGAATTCGTCTGTGGCTCTACACACACACTCATACGTACACACACATGCGCACACACACATACACTCACAATTGAATAAATAATAAAAAAAGAAAAAAAAAAGAAAATATAAGCTTCTATAGGCGAATTGAAGTTGAATTCTTACCCAGCTTCTTCCTTCTTTAGGACTTCATCCAAGTCCTCTCTATGACTTTCCTCTAGTTGGTTCATAGTCTAAGAGAAGTTCTTATGATCATGACTATGTGGTGCACTGAAAGCTAATTATTTTAGCTGCTGGTTAGGGTACATTTGGTTCTCCACTTGGTGTAGATTGAGCCAGATGAAATGTCTTTGGGAAATGACAGTTTCTTCTGCAGATCCACCTTGACATGATTTCTGTTGGAAGCACAATGCTTTACTACCTCAATAAAGAGTCGCCAGCACCAAAATTACACTGAAGCTCATTTGCCTCAAATAGAGGAAGATCCATTCTCCTCCTCTGTTTTTATAGTGTTCTCAGGAATCACTCAATATGATTTATAGTGCGCCATCAATATTTATTCATTTTATGACAAACTATTGAGGGCTGCCTCATCATTGTCTTCATGTCACGTAAGAAAAATGAATCGCAGGGAGGATGAGCTATTTGTAAGGTCAAGAGAAATCTGAAGCATGCACAGGACAAAGGCAGTATCCAACTTTTATGACTTTCAGACATGGCTAAGGGAGTGTCAGGATGGTAGGTGTGAGGAGTGAAAGAACGCCGGGTAAATGACAGCCATCTCTCCAGGTCAGCCACTATTTTGGTCAACAGGGTTGGAAGGCAGAGTTCTTGGAAGATAAGTTACTTTAGTTTCTCAAGTATTGTCAATGTTTAAGTTCACCTTTGGGAACTGTCACATTCCAGCCAAAATGGTAGGGGGTTCTACAAAATGGCCTGGCTATGGCCAACATTATCAGTCTAAGAATTTCTGTTAGCATTTTTTTGGAAACAGAGGATAGTAAAGGAAACAACAGTATCTCACCAACTTTATCTCATCTGTTGCATGATCCACCAGTTTTATATTCTTCTGGGATGCTAAAAGCATTGAATGTATCTATCACTATCAAACATTTCTTACTTTCAAACAATATGGCTGAATTCGTCTTATTATTTTCATTACTTTCATAATTGACATCATCTTTTTTTTCTGTAACATCATCAGGAACTAAATACTAACTCATTAATTCTATGAGAAGACATGATCATTCTCTTCTTTTTCATATAAAACTGAATTAACTGAGTGAATAAGTCCCTGCCTCCCAGATTCTGATACTAAGTTATCAGAAAATCTTAAAAATGACGCTCCACTTATAAATAAGTTTTCTCTCTCATTTTTCTCACTAGTACGCCATAAAGATAAAGCTCTTCCTTTGGTGGCATTTGCAAATATAGGAGATCTGTGATCTTCTCAAAGCATTAAAGGCAATGACAGAATTTCATAGACAGTGGCCAGGCATGCTAAATTTTTAATTTGCTAGGAATTACCTATAAAATGCCACCTAGACTATCACTGAGTACCCTCTTCATGGAACAGGAAGTTGCCCCTGTTTTTCATTACAAAAGTATTCTCAGGTTGTGAACTAGGTAAAATATTTCCACACAACTGTTTCCACCTTCTTGTTAAAGGAGCTTGAAGAAAGGGGGAAGACACTCTGCCACGGGGCAGCCCACGGCACTGACTGCTTATCAGGTTCTAAAGCAGCTATCATTTGCATCCTCTGGAGCACAGATCATTTTTAGTTTAAATAGCAAATGAGGGCAGCTGACATGTAAATAATGCAACTTAGCACCTTTGATCCTCTCTGGAGCCAAGTCAATTAATTCTGATAACTGCCTAAATCAAATATGCAGTGAGAGAAATATGAGATTGCTGTGAGGCACAACGGAGGCTTCGTGTTCTTGCACACACTCTCTTTGTGGCAATCTATTTCCCCATCTGTACGTGTTGCAGCCACCTGAGTTGCACACATAAAACAACAGTTTGATCATCTTTTTCTTTTATATTTTCTCAACAATGACAGGTGGCATCGTAATTCTCTCATATGCTCTTATTAAATGCTAATAAGCAATAGCTCAGGAAGGATGGAAATGGCATGGCAACCACTGAGAAGCCAGTAAGATAGTCTTTGTATTCAAAGGACAGTTTGGCTCCGTCATAAGGTGAGAAAGTTGCTTAAATCTCTCAGTGTCGTTTATTGCAGTACGCCATCAATTGGGTGCACTTTGCTTTTGTTTAAAATAAATAGAAGAAGTAGTGCGCCTCAGATTAGCTCAGGTGGAGACTTTTTCAAGGACCACTTTAATTCATAGGGGGATTGGAACTTATTTCCCACTTGACATTATTTTCACAACAGGTTGGGGAGAGCTAATTAGTCATTTCAGACATGAAGAAAATAAGGTTAAGAGAATCTAGTAGTTCTCTGAGGACGCAGAGTTATACATTACAAAGCAAAATCCACTTAAAGGGCCATGGCTAAAACCTTAGTCATGGAAGCCAAAGAACCTGAGTTCATATCCCCAGATCCCAGCTAACATTTCCAGGCAAATATTGCAGCACTACGTGTAATTTTATCCCTGGAAGTTTGGGACTAGGAATCCTCAGAGCAGACAATAAGGAGATGGAGCATAGAGCAATCCAGGATGATTTTTACTATCATCCTTGGGAACTTCACAGGCACGCATACTCAAGTGCACCATATATATATGAGTGGATATATATGCATGCACTTGAGTATATATGCATACATGCGCAACCACATGCCAAAAAGAGCTACACACACACATGTATGCATGTGTATATTCACATACATGAAAAGAAAAAGAATATCAACCAACTTAAATGATATTATATCATTTTCTATATTCAACTGGCCCTAGTGAGTTCATCCAGATCCCTGAGCAAAGGAATATTGGAAGTAGTGAGGACTTTGTGCTTCATATGTTGTCTAAGTGTTTTATGTACTCACATACCAGGTGTCTTTTTTCCCCTCTTCTTTGAGGAAGAATAAGTGGATCTTGACAGAGTAGATATTTTCTCTCTCAGCCATTCATCATAAGGGGAAATTTTGTTCTGAATTTGGTTTTTCCTCAGGCACAAAACCAGAATACAAAATTGTTAAATGATTTCATATCAGTCAATGCCTTTGGAAAAGGGAAGATTTTTGAGACATTGTATGCAGAATTCCATAAACTGCTCCACCCAGATTTTGATTGAGGAATGAATCCTTTATACAAACACCCCAATAATTTCATACCAGCTTTGACCAGAGAGATAGAAAGACATTGACTCATGGCAGAGCATGCATTGGCACACTTTGTATAATCCTAGGACAATACCGGAGATAGGCTAACTCCATGAAGAACAGAAAGTTGCAGAAATTTATGGAGATTCATGGACTTGCACCAGATCTAACTCAGATCTGGCAATATTTCATGATAGATGACAGAATCATGTGTAAGTGAGAAAGATAAAATTGTCAAATGGAGATAGAGAGAGAGAGAGAGAGAGAGAGAGAGAGAGAGAGAGAGAAGAGAAGAGAGAGAGAGCTACAATGTGCCAATGTGCGTCTAATATCCTTAGGATCTTCAAGTAGGTTCTCTATCTTAAAGCTCCTACCACCCCAATGCAATCTAAGGAGAGCCAAATCTTCAGCACCCAGACACACAGGGAAATGTATGTCAGCCATATCCAAAGCACAGCAAAGGGGCTAATATGGGAGAGTCCTGAATTATTGCCGAAGTTAGAACATAGAGTTTCTGTTCCAGTGGACATCAACTCTATAAGAAAGAAACCTGGACTGATCCACAGTCCTTCAGCAATTCTGGAACAATAGATTTGTAGAATCGCCTTTCCCCAGGAAGAAGAAAAATCCCTGAATGGCAAGTTTGCAGTTCTCTTTTGTTCTAACTGATAGTTTCTGGGCTTTCTTTTTGCTTTTTAAGGGCTCAGTGCTAGAGAGTGCTAAATCCATCCATAAGGAGGCTAATAGGATTTTTAAAAGCTTATAATTATTTCAATTAGCTTACAGAGATCATTTTTTTCAGGATACTCTAGCGTTTTGGAAAATATAATAAATCCATCAACATGTGTGAAACCTGTAACAGTTTTTATCGACTCACAGTGAATGAGTGATTGGCTAACCCAAATTCATTGTAATTGGTGAAGCAAAGAAAAAAAGAAATCCTTTATGGAACTGTAAGCAATGGCCATACCATGGCCACAGGGCATAGACTGAAGAGGCAGAGTTGAGATCAGAGGCTGGACAGTGTCCAGTCATGAAGGACACGTAGACAGTGATGAAAAGCCGTCCTGAAGGTATTGGGAGAATGCTGGAGCGTAAGTGCTTGTGAAGCATCTATGATTTCTGTGTCAAGGATAATGAATTTAACCACACAGAACAAGATGAGGCTTACCTGAGTCTCAGTTACTAAGCATGCTGCTGCTATAAATTTATAACCAAATGGCTTAAGGGAGCAAAAGACTTTATAACTGTCCCATTAAAGTTCTTACTTCAGCAAGGCAGGAGTCTAAACCATGAGGGCTGAGGGATCTAGCCACACTGAATCCACAAGATTGCTGTGACGGGCAATCTTCATTTCCCAGGACAGCATGGCTGGCCAAACAGAAGGATGTCACCTTTTTTAGCAAGTCCCCTGCACTATATTTACCTGCAAATAGACTAGCCACACCCACCATGAGCTGGGCCTTCCCATGAATCAGACACTCTCCTGCAAGCTTTCTCAGAGCTAAACTCAATTACTGTTTTTTGTTTTGTTTTGTTTTGTTTTTTATAGCCACCGGTTCTGTGCCCAGAGCTCAAACACTCAGCTATCAAGTTGACATCTGCATCTGGATATAACAACCTGTAATCGTAATAATATTTACATAATGAAAAACTACCACATTTTGGAGATTTATATATTAGCTCATGACAACCTTGTGCACTAAGTAGGCACCTTTCTCCCCATTTTACAACGGAGGCTGGAAGATCTTCAGAGAATTGTCCAAGGGTTTGAAGACTCAAAGTTTCTACTGGAAACAACAGTTTGACACTGATCTAGATCTTGACTCAGGTCTAAACTAGTTTACACAGCACTGAGTCAAGTAAAAAATGATGGGATTGATATGTGCAAGGAAGAAAAGCTAAATGTCTGCTGTCCAAGCAGTTTTACTAGCAATCCTGAACAAAACCCTCGATGTCTATATCATGTAGTACTAACACTTATATAGCTACATTTACTTGAAATATGACTACTTAAATATACATTGGATTTTATTTTGTTTGGAGGGGAGAGAATGTATTTTAATAACTTTATATATTGAAATCATAAGGCAGTATATATATGTGTGTGTGCATGTGTGTAAATGTGTGTGTGCATATGATCGGGATTTTATGAAATTAATTATTAAAATCAATTTTACCTGGCTGGAGAGGTGGCTCAGGGGTTAAGCCTCTGCCTTGCAGGTGGAAGGTCCTGAGTTTGGATCCAAGACCCCACGTATAGACGCCAGGCGGAAGCGGGGGAAGCCTGAGTTTCTGGTCCTGGTGGGGCGGAGCCTGTGAATCCCAGGGCAGAGTAAACAAGGAGGAGGTGGAAGTGGTCCATGGTGGTTCCCGAATTCTCCCATGGTTCTACACACACACACACACACACACACACACACACAATTGAATAAATAATAAAATATATATAAAAAATAAAATCAATTTTACCATTTCGTTTTAAAGTATAACTCTTAAAAATTGTAGCTTTAACTTAGTTAGACAGCACTGTTTTAAAACTTTAAAGAATAGAGAAGAAAAGGTCTGTTTTATATTTGAAGACCTTATCTTTTCTTTCATTTGATAATGAACAAGTCGTTGAGGATGTTTTGACAATAAGGCATCATATATTAGTTGGACCAAGGACGGGTTATGGACAGAGACACTGGACTAGGATGAAGCTGCTAATAATTACTCCTTTGCTTCTTTGCCCTGTCTTAATTTGGAGTCTTTTAAAAAAGGGAGGTGTTTTTTAAAGTGTTTTAAAGGTGGTTATTCTTTTCTCTTACTGTGAGAAAACACCCAAAGTCAAGCAACTTAAGTGACAAAGGGAGATTTATTCAGCTTACTGGTTCCAGAGGGGAGGCACAGAAGAGGCATGGCAGGCTGGCAGAAGCTGGAGACACGCTAGGTCGCTGCAGACATTTTGGAGACTGAGAGCTGCAAGACTCCCGCTGAAAAAATAGACTTCTCCAGGAGGTAGGGTGGGACTAATCCACCTTGAAACCCAATCCCTGTGATTGCCTTCCTCCACCAAGGAGCCTTGGCCTTTCCAAACTCATGAGACTGTGGGGGACACATTTCAAAGCATGAATGTAACACAGAGAGGACAGATGTCAGAAGATAACTTTTCAGAAATTGACTCTTTCCTCTCACCATGTAGGGTTCCAGGGATCTAACTCAGGCTGCTAAGTTTGCATGCAATGCTTTTAACTACTGAATCATCTCCAAAGCCCCCAGAAGGGAGCAGCTGTCTCAGCCCATTTTTTTTTTCATTTTTTTGGTATGTGTGTGAAGTATGTGTATGTATGGATGATCTCAAATGCCTTCCTTGATGGGTGTCCACTTCATTTTATTTGGCCTCTCCCTGAGTCTGGAGCCCACTGATCGACTGGCTGACCAGCAAGCTCTTCGAAACCTCCCATGTCGGGCTGTCAGCTCTGGGGTATTAGGTGCATCCCCACCCCAGCCTTTCACATTGGATGCAGAGATCTGATCTCAGGGCCTGGTGTTTACACAACAACCACTTCATCCACTGAGCCATTTCTCCAGACCTCTGCACCAGTGTTTCCATTTGAAAAAAAAAAAATGCCTTCGTTTTCCCCCCCAAATATTGCTATGGATATCAAGTGAATTAATCCATCGGAGGGTATTAGCTTGGGTACTGGGGGCGTAGAAGTAAATTGTGATATCTGCTCCATATACGTCACTCTGTTGCCTCTGTTCATTCCCAGTCTGTGGCTGCTCCCAAAGGATATCACGTCAGCAACCCTAATATCGTTAGCTTCTGTATTGTGCTATGGGATAATTATTTTCTAGGCTCAAACTTCTCCTGAGTCTCATCACTGAGCAAATGATAAGAGCTTTGTTTGCATAAAGGTCAGCAGCTTGGGGTGGAATTTTTCTTGAGGATGAAAAATATTGCAAAGGAAATTCAATTTGTAAATATTTACTTGTTTGTACAAACTCTTGCTTTTCAATTTAGTGAACTAAATCCTAAAATCGCATGAGCAAACTAAGCTAGGCAATTTGTGTTTTTTTTTTTTAAAGCACAAGGTTTAAAAATATTCAGTGATAGTTTTGTATTTCTTCACCCCTCAATTTCCTTCTTTGAATTACCTCCTAAAGTTTTCATACTTTTCAGTTAAAAATTGGAAGCAAACTGCACCTCTAAAAGGCTCCTAAAGTTCCCAGAACTAGTCCCTCAGGTTGCAGTTCTTGATTTCTAAGTGTTAATATTTAACACTTAGTTGATATTTACTATTTGTTAACCAAAAAATTATGTACCAGGACATTGTGGGATTTGAAAAGTTTCATGTGAATGAGACAGATTCCATCCCTGCATCTCAGAGCGTTCCTATCCCAGATAGAGCCAGAGCAGCCACATTTCATGGGTAACAAAAATGATGGATAACATCGAGTGAGAAGGGACTTACCCCATGTCTGGGAAAATACTTTCTCAAGTTGAAATGTGAGATGCAAGACTGACTAGGTGACTAGGCTCTCACATCTATGGCCCAAAATCACTTTCAGCAACCCACAGCCCACAGTTGCTAAATGTTTGCTTAGGACTGCTGCATCTTTAAAATGAAAAAAAAAAAAAAAAAAACAGGGATTACACAATGTTGAAAGATGATTTTAGCCAGGAAAGATCTGAACAAAGATTAGGGTGGCATTGAACACTTCATTTTTAAACACTGAACTTACAATGGTGTTACCCTGGCATGGTATTTCATAGAAGCTCTAACATTAATGTGTAAAAAAATGGGGAGGATGTAGTTCATGTCTGATTATTCAATAAATATAGGGACATCTCACAGGAGATACAAAATAAGCTTTCAGTAACTAGTAAAATTACTCTCTTCATGGAATTCCAGACATGATTCAATGTTTTATTAAGTGTATTAATTCAATGAGATAGTCCATGCTTAGAGGACGAATCTTTTGAGAGCTATTCTGTGAAGACTGTCTTCAAGAAGATGAGAGAGAAATTAGACAGCATCTCATTAGGAAGCAGTGGAACTCAACATGCAAACTGACTTGAAACTTAGTGGCCACATTCTTTAAGATGAGCATTTGTAGCTCAGATCCTTTGGTATGTCTTCTTCGTCTCAAATTATACCACAGAGGAGGACTTTTGACTCTCATTTTAAATACAATTCTTCCAAACAGAACTTTGGAGGTTGAATCATACAGTATTCTAATCCATTAAACAGAGATGAACTGTATTATACACACACTGATCTTGGTCTCAGTGTAGTGAGGACAGCTGGAGTTGAGGAGAGGTGACTATGAGAAGCAGTGAAGGAGTCTATGTTGTGCTGATATTTTGATAGAATTCCAGAATATACTATCAATATAGCGAGAAGCCTTCCTTACCAAGTGCTTGTGGATTCTAAAACATTCTCAGACCCTGTTGGAAAATATGTAACGATTTCTCTTTATGAGAAAAGCTTTGTCAAGCCCTTATGGTCACATACCACATAAAGACACTGCAGATGGCATTAATGACACATCCCACAAGACTGTATCACCTAGTGATATGGTAGCCATCTTGGTCAGTGTAGTTAACACCTATGCTTGCAGAGACGTATTTGTCAAAATGCATCCTCATCAAGTGCATCAAATAATGAAAATCAAATAAGGTCTTTCTGCCTAATGTCTCAATGTTTCTCCATAATACTTCTCAGGAAATAACCTTGGGAAAGGCATGCTATCTAACCCTGTGCCACCTCTGTTGTCTATTTTAAAATCCTTGTGTCTTAGTGCAATCACTACTGTGTATAACCATCCTTTATTCTCTACATTCCATAGTAACAAATGCATTCCTGTCATCCCATAAAACAAGCTTAGAAATAAAAGCATAGAAATAAAAAAAACAAGCTTAGATAACTTTGTATAACCATCTTTTGTTCATTTAGTACTTTTCGCTTTGATACCTCTTCCTCTAAGAAACCAATGACATAGTCCTAATTCTGAACTATGTTCCCACCACACATACTTCTATTTTACCTGAAGATCTCTGATATTAGTTTTTATATTCCTGCATGTTATTTGTGTATTTACTGGTCCATCTATTTTACCAGAACAGGTAGATATAGATTATATGGAGCCTCAAGTAGATGTAAATTTAGTTAAAGGGATGCCTAAAAACTAATTCAAACGACAAACACAAAATTAGATTTGGGACATGTCTGTGTGTTCAGATGTTTATTAAGGGAGAAAAATCACAGAAAATACAAAATTTTAGGGTTGATAAATATGGTTAAAATCCACATAAATATAAACATAGCATTTTATGTTTACTATTAACTAACATAGCATGCCACTGTACTTGTATTTTTCTACAATCTTCTGAGTCTGGTCATTTCAAAGTACCAATGGGTATCAATGTTTATGATGTTAAATGGTTTATGGATTTATTATTTCTGACCACAGAGCTCAGTGAGTTTATACAGTGGACAGTAGGATTTGTGGATACTATTTTCTATCCTTACATGACTAAGTGAATAGACACAGAAGTTGCCATGAGGCATAAGCATCCTTTCTACTTAATCTAAGCTGTATCTTTGGATGCAAGAATTAAACTCCTAATGGTATCTGTCTATTTAATTCATCATCTTGTAGGTAGCAACAATCTTTTATCTATGGACTTCTATTTATGTATCTATCATCTATCTATCATGTATATATAATGTTATCTATGTATCTATCATCCATTTGTTTATTATCTATCTATCTATCTATTATTATTTATTTATTTATCTCTTGGTCCTCATCTACCTATATGTTAAAGAATGAATAACAAATGGCTCTCATAGTCTGACTTGTTTGAACCTTTGAAGCCCAGCTGGTGGAACTGTTTTCGACATGAGCCCTAGCTGGCAGAAAAACACCATTGGTCTATTTTTAAAAAAAGTACCTACTATAAATTCCTTACAGCTTCATGCTCTTGAATTTTTTGTTATAAATTAAGTAGCAAAAGCTGTGCTTTACAAGTGCCCACCCATCCACTCTCACACACACATAAACAACTTGGTCTTTCATTGAGAGAATGAGTCTGGCATTTCCACATACATACACCCAGGCTTCCCCCATTTCTTTTCCTATATGCCCTTAATTGTTTTCACCCAGCAAACAGCTCTCTCTTGAGAGCCACTGTGAGCTGTGACTTATAATGTATTCATTCTGGTGTTTCCTCTTTTCTGAGAATATTCCAATCCACACTTTGTAGATTTAATCACTTTCCCTAATGGACAATATGAACAGCACAGAAAATATTGTTTCCCTGACCATATAAGCATAACAACATTTTAATGAAAATATCATATGTATTTCTGAATAGATTCTGAATTGAGACCATGTGAGACTGAAAATTATTTTAATTGTTAGAAGTTTCTTCGAGTTGGGCAAACGTGGTTTAAAATGCTGCCTCTAATATTTACTAGGAATTTACTAAATTCTTAATCCTCATTGATTTTTTTTAACAAATGTATAAAATAGAAACCACACTTTCGTGCTGGCTAGTAAAACCTGAGAAGCTACCTTGCACTAACACACGAGGACGTCTGATACAGAAGATGTATTCAATAAGTGATAACTACTAATTTTACTGATGCTCTTGTGCTGTTGTTATTGCTCTCATAATCACATATCTATGAAATAAAAAAAGTGTTGTGAAGACTACCCCATCACTCCCCAGGTAACAACTCCTTGCAGATTTTCAGCAGAAGAATATTGCAGAGATCACAAAACAATATTCCTTAAAGCAAACTGACTCTCACAAGCATATTGCCTCCATCTGACAGGTCTGGTCCTAGTGCAAATGACAAAACTGTGGCCATCTGGGTTTTCTGAGGCAGGGAACACTCAGGAAATAATGAAGACATGTATCACTCTGCACCTTATTGGCCACCAGGGTGATGGAACACAAATGGAGCACAATGACTTCCCTAGACTGCCAGAAACACTCCGCTGCTGCAGAAACTTTGTGCAATTGCTGCTCGCTCAATGCCTTGCTTTACATCCAGCCTTCAAATGCCCTGCAAGCCTAAACCCTATCCTTCCACTCCCTCAAGCTTCCCAGGAAATGGTAGTTCCTAATTACCATACTTACTAAATAGCCAAGACCCTGCACATTGAAAATCAGTCCTACCACACGAAAGGTATGAAAAAGAAGAGGAAGGATGCCACGTTAAAAATAAACAGTTTTAAAGATTTCATGATTAAAAACAAGTGGATGCGATTTGCAACTTCATTTGCTCCAGTGACAAGCTGGTGCACAGATGCATCAGGAAATGTGACATCAATTGAAAGTGACTACACATTCCATTATCCCAAACTCCCTTGGTAACAGAAAATGATTGCTAACGACGGTTTCTAATATGTCTCAGAAACAAGAAGCCATTTATGAGAAGCAATACCTTTGATGATCGAGAAAGATAAGCATTCCACAGGAGGGAAAAGCAGCAGTCACTGTGCGTTCCGAGATTCAGCATGCTGATGAATGTTAGGGAAAACACTTCCATTAAATACAGAAAGGGCCAGGAAGCTGGCTAGTGCTTTAAGCCTTTCCCTTGCAAGCAAAAGAACCTGAGTTTGAGTCCCCAGATCCCACATAAAAATGTCAGATGGGTGTGGCAGCTTTCTGTAATTCCAGTCATAGAAGACAGGGTCTGAAAATTCCCAGAGCAAGTTGGCTAGCCAAACTAGTTTTAATGATGTGCTCTGGGTTTAATTAGAGACCAAGACCCACAATAAAGCACACACACACTCAAGTACACTCATCTATATATGTGAGTACACATGCATATACCCCTCTACATGGAAACACACATGTAGACACACACGTGTGTGCGCGCGCATGCACGCATGCACGCACGCGCGCGTGCGCGCGCGCACACACACACACACACACATATATGTATATGTAAAATAAAAAGATACACTACAGAAAGAAGACCGTTACTAATAGAATACACTTAGAACATCAGTGTAGAAATGACTCATTAGGCAGTAAATCATTAATGAAGAGGGGCACAATCACCCTGTAATTAAAGCGTGTTAAGTAGTTACTGTTTTTCTAAAGTCATATCACATGTATATATATATGGCATTCTAGTCAGGAAAAGGAGTTATTTAAAGTGAACTCTGAAAACACAACATAATGGGTATAAGTTTACTTAAAAACTTTTGAAAGAGAAAAGAATGAATCTGAGTGGGTGATGCTTAGAGAGGATTTCATTTTTTCATAGAAAAGCTTTGCATCATTAGTTCTGTATGCCTTCTGTAGGAAGCAGTCACAGCATGAAGAATAATTTGAATTAGAACAGCATAGGAGAGGGCTTATCTGCTCCATTTTACAGGTGGAAAAACCTGACATCAGAAAAAGAAACTAAGGTTGTTTCCCAAGATCTTCCAGATTGATGTGTTGTAAATAGAGACTCAAATATAAGACATTTTCACTGGAAATGCTTGATTATTTCTATCATGTAAGCTCTTATTATAGCTCTTGAGCATATATTTCACCAAACACTGGATATGATTATTTTATATCATCCTATATTATCATATTGTAATTCATTAATTACAAAATTCACTTATTCATTGCACCCAAAAAACATTTGCTAGGATAACCAAATGAAGCACAGGGTAAAGGTGTCTGATGAAAACTTGGAGACCTGTGTTTGATTCCCCAGAGACCACATGGTAGAAGGAGAGACTCAACTTCTGAAAAATTAGCCCCTGATCTCAGCATGTGCTTAATCTTCTCACTCTCTCTCTAATCAAGTAATATCATCTAGTGAAAATGTACTAGTTCCTAATTGTCTTTCTTAATAGTTACTTACCAGTAACAGCAGTGTTGATCCTCTTTGATCACAAGCAAGAGAAACCCAACTCATAACTCACACAAACAGCACAGGGAGTTACTGCTGAATACTAGGAATGTTTCTTCCAAGGAAGAAAAGGTCGTGGGGTGTAGAAGAGCTGTGGGCATGTAGGAAATTGCAGTTGAGCACTTTATAATCATGATTCTGATTTCTTTCACCTTCTTTTCTCTTTAGCATTTGGTTTTGTTTATCCAGGATTCTTCCTGCACTAGGACTCATGGACATCCGTGCTCTGAAGTCACACAATGATACTCTGAAAAATGCAAAGGCCTTCTGCAGCTGATCAAGGAAAGAGTCTAGTTGTCCATCTGGGTTCACTTCCCTACCCAGACCAATCATTGGCTAGGGTGGTAGAATATTACGGTTACCCCACGTTTAGGATTGGAAGATGATCAAGGATCTGGGGAAGTGGAAGATAAACTATTGGCTAGATCACTTTACCAGAATTCCAGGGTTATCTTGGGGGAAGAGTAGGTCCCAGAGAAGAAGGTAAGGAGCAGGTTGTAATCGGAAGATTAGAAACACACATTCTGTGGGTCAGAACTGGTGGTTATCATTTATGGAGCTTCCATTACATTATTCTGAGTACTTCCCATGTATTCAATGGTTCATTTTGTAATATTAATCTTACTTTATTATATAAACTACATTTATTAATCTCAGATTATTTCCAAGAATTATTTTTAATACCAGTGACCATTTCTTCTGCTTCTTCCATATTTCTTTGAAATTTGCATTGACATGCAAGGTATGACTGCATAGCAAGACTCTGTGTCAATGAGTGAATGAATGAATGAATCAATAAATCAATAACAAATAAGTAAAAGTAGAAACAAACAAAAAGACATAATCAAAAGGCCATATATTTTCCTAATTGAAAGGTCATACTTGGGCATGCAGATTAAGATAATCTGCTTTATTAGATTCTCTCATATTAGGGATATAGCTGGAACTCTGGGTACTTAATAACCTATATCCAGTCTCCATTGTTCACTTGCTATGAGAATCTGTCCATTTTGTGAATACTCTGGACACCAAAACCTTCATCCCTATGACCAGATACATGCAGCCATTGAAAAGAAGAAATCAAATAGCTTAAAATGGAGCTTTTACTGAGTACTGAATGAATGAATATTCAATCTTATTTAAAAATAGACCTCTGTGGTTCTTCGGTATTTATCTTATTGTATTCAGAGTCAAGGTAGTGAATAATCTGTCCAATGTTGTCAAATCATGACCTGATAAATTGTCATGGGAATACACAAAACAAAGGAGCATTAATTAGAAGTAAGATATTATGACTGCTTGGCATGGAAGAAACTTGCCTGAGAAGGGAGACAGTATCATAATGTGACATGGTGGGAACAGTTATTTTCAGTAAACCGCAAATCATAACAAATTAATTTTTAAAAAAAAACTTAAACAATGAGTCAAGAGGGGATGGATGACCAGATCGCTTCTCTACTTCCCCTTCTGAGTTAAAAAGTTTAAGTGGCATCACAACCCATATGCATTTGCAAAGCTGAGGCCACATTTATGGCATGAAAAACATGGCTCATCACATTGAAACCCTTGTGAGCTTTGGTGGGAGGTTGGGGATAGAAAGACACTTGGTAGAGTTTGGAGAACTTCTAAGGAGAAACCAGACTTTAGAGAAACATGAAACTGACATTTCAGACTAATGAGACAGCGGCACTGCTGATTCCATTCTGTTCCACGAGGGGCTTTCCTTAACAGGCACTGAATATAACATCTGAAGATTTGGGGCCATTTGGGGCTTTGTAATGGAAAATGATGACAGGAGCCTGGATGTTTATAGACCTGGAATCCAGGACACATGTTCGGTTGCATTCATTCCTTTCCTCTCTTCTTGAAGTGAGGGAAGCCTGAGGCCATCTCAGTGAAGAGGCTCAGGGCAAAACCTAAGGGCTTGTCTCCCAGGGGGGTTGGGGTACACACCCAGGGAGCTGGAGAGGAGCTGTTGAAACAGAGGAAGATGACAGCCATGCCTACCATGCTCGAACCACTCTCATCACAGAGCATCTAGTAAACAGCATTCAGAATACATGCCCTGCTTCCCTTAACAACCCCAGAGAGCCTCTTAGTCCTAGCATAGGAACTCCCAATGTAACCGACAGTCAGGCAGGCTGAACCAGAGACACAGGCTGCTTTGTCTTAGTAGGAATGGCTTTCCTGTTTAGGGACCAATAGAGATTTTTATTATTTTGTTATTTTATTTTATTTGTATGAATGTGTGTGTGTGTGTCCATGCCTGTGTGTGTATCAGAGGGCACTCTAGGTTCCTGTGGAGGACCAAGGGTGACTTTGGGAATCATCTTAGATTGCTCCTACATCCTTTTTCCTTAGCTCTGAGATTTCTCAGGCTCTGCCCATCAGGGACTGTAGTGTAGGCCAATGCTGTTTTCACCTGGAGTTTTTAACCTAGGATCTAGGATGGACTCAGGACCTTCTGCTTGTGACAGTCTAACCTTAAGCTATTTCTGGTGTCCCAGAGGTGTTTATCTAAGGACCCATGTCCCAAGGTCAGGAATTACAGAGATCATGGTATCACACATGAGCTTCCATCTGGAAAGCGCACTGGGAATTATCTATACGCTGCTTTGCCAGCTCTGTCTAGGATCAAGGTTATATGCACACATCTAAATTATTGTATTCCATTTGCTGCCTCTTGGGACAAAAGCAAATAAATGCCCTTTGAAACAGGATGATTATTTCCAATCACCTGAGATAATTTCAATATTTCTTAAAGATAAAGCCAAAGTTTAGTGCTCATAAATATGCACTAGGCTCTTCCATGGGGAAGTGAGTTACATAAGAAAAGGTCAGGATTTGCACTGTAATCTTAGTGGTCAAGCTAATATGGGAAGAATGATAGTGTATCATATAGACAGCTTGTAGGCAGTATAGGGACTTCATAAGGCAAGCAGGAAAAGAGTTCAAGGTTCATCTGGCTATAGAGACAAATTATATCAAAATAATTAGTTAAGTAGCAAAAGGCAAGTCATAAAAAGGGTGGATGGAGCTAAGAGCATATGGTCTGACACATCGTTGACATTTAATAGCAATAACAAACAAAAACGCATAATGCACTCTGTCATGATTTGAATGTGTCGCCACAGTCTCATGTGTTTGGGAAGACCATGGAACCTTCAGGAGGTGGAGCCTTGCTGGAGGAAGGCAGTCTCAGGTGACAGACCTTGCAGTGGATTAGCCCTACCCTACCTCCAAGAGAGGTCTGCTCTTGCAATTGGCAGTCTTACAATTCTCAGCCTCCCAGATAGGTTAGATTGTTGTCAGTCTCCAGTTTTTGCTGCCAGCTATGGCTTTCCTACCATGAAAGATTATATGTCCCCTCATTAACTGTAAGCTGGATAAATCTTCCTTTCTCTCTTAAGTTGCTTGACTTTGGGTATTTTCTGTCCCAGCAACACAAGAGTTTCCAGTATGCTCCCTTTGAAGCTGCGTGTTCTCCACTCATTTTTCCATCTTACTCATCAACTGTCCAGGCTGAGGGAGCCACTATGATCCTTAATATAACACTTACATATATGTCCTTGGCTCAGCTCCTTCTAGATCCTTGGCTAGCTTCTGAGGGACATCCCTCCATCTCTGCATGACCACTTTCTTCCACCCTGTTCTTTCCCTACTACATGGCATCACATGTGAGCCACTGTGAATTCTGTTGCTTCTCTTTTAATTAAGAACTTGTATTAAATGTCATGTTTTTACGTAGTACATTATGATGTAGCCCTCCAACTCTAATCCTTCTCCCCTTTTACACCCTCCCCCTCTTACAAGACCCTTCCCACATTTAAGTCTTTGTGTTTTGAGACCCACTGAGTTTAAACAGGGTCATCCCTGAGACCACATCTTCACATTGTTTTCAAATGGAGTAGGCTTTCAGCTATAGTAACCTGAGAGGACCCAGGTAGAAATTGCTACTGTTCATGTACGACAATTGATCTATCCTTGGCCATCAAATGGACTCATTTTTTAATCAAAGCCAAACCTAAAAAATATGAATTGCAAGACATGAAAAAGCACATAATCATAAGTGGAAAATGAAAAAGGAATCTCTTTAAGTTAAAAGAACAAGATTCTGAAATGTGTCAGAATTGGGAATATGTGACTGAATCGCTGACTTTGGTTCCTGACTGGGAGTCTAGTATAAAGGCAGAGGGCAGGACAGGCCACTTTATTGCTCTGTTTGAGTGCTGCTCTGTTTAGGAAATGAAGTTAATAACTGTCATAAGCTTGGATAAAGAGTTGTTAATAAAGATGTCCATGAAGAAACGCTCATGCCTGTGTATTCTTGATATGTGCCCATATGTTAAGCTCTTCGTATAACTTTTTATTATTTTTTATATAGAATTTGTAATATTCCTACAGGAGACTGAAGCTCATCATAGTACTACTTCTTACGGGTAAGCTGACACTTCAATGTGTTGCTACATGCACCAATTACTTTCTGCCACCTCATGCTCTGGAATGCTCTTTTGCATTATTATTTTCCTTTCAAAATGTGAAATAAGATTTGGTTTCCATCAAGGAGGGAAAGCCTATCATTTCATCATTCTGAATCAACCCTCTCTCTATCCTTGACAGCCTTAGAGGAGGCACTATCTCCATAGTGGGTTCTTCTTCACGCCTTTTGCCCTCCTTATGTCCCTGAAGTCTGCATATCATCCCCATTACTCTTCAAAGCAGAATAACGAGAGAAGAGATCCTTCTGTTAGAACATGGAGGTCCGAAGCCACAGCACCTCTTTATTAAATAGACAAAGGCCCCTTCCTATCTCTCTCCTTCCCTCTCTTTCTCTTTCTCTCTTACACACATGCAACACACACACACACACACACACACACACACACACACACACACACACATCAATTTAGTCTACTCTTCCCACTTTCTTCCATTTCCTAAGGTCTTGTCTTTCCCTTGTTTCCTATTTCTGTGATGTGAACCTACAGTCTTGAATAGAATCATTTGAGAACACGAACAACAAATTCCCATGGGTAAAAAAGACAGTAGTTCATCATCTAATCTCAAAAATAAAATCGTTGCTTTTAAGAATTCAGTGAATTTAATCTTGAATTTGCTTCACACATCTCTATTGAGCATTGCTAAGTACTGGGCGTGGATATGTCAATCCGAGGAATGCACTTTCTGATTTCATGGGTCTTACATTATGAGAGGAGATAAATGATCTGCCATTTAAAGGTGGGCTTGGGAAGGTTTATTAGTCTTTGCCTTGTTACTTATTTGAGATCATTAATACTAGCAATAGTTGTGGTTATAGTACAGTTCACCCTTTCAAATGCTTATTATAGGCCAATCATCTTGCATGCATGAGTTTACTTAATGACTGCAGTAAACTTCAAATCTGGCCTTGTTTTCTATTTAATTGTTGGGTGGTTCTTTCCTAGATGGACATATAAAGGGCATTGGAATATAAGGCACTGAAATATCATTGGAAATAAAGCTTAATGAATGAGCACTAACTTTCAAAGCACTTTACAGAGTGGAGAAGAAAAGCTTGGGATTCACATTGTTCTTTTAAGGCTTAGTGACCATCGCCAAGTGGGGAGGTGCTAGAAAGGATGTAAGAGCCAGAAGAGGGAAAAGGGCTATGAAAAACTATCTTCCAAACACAGCACAGCCATGAAGATCATGAACTTACAACAATGGTGTTATTGACACTGGTCTACACAGAACTGGCTTGGCCAAAGATCAACTAAGGATGGAGCAAGAAAACATAGGGCTCTGCCAGCTACCAATAAACTACCAACAATTAACATTCTGGGAAGCAAAATAACCATTTGCATGTCCCCGACTAGAGAGAAAGCTCAGCATCCATGGTCAATCTTGCTTAATCTCAGTGGGATGCATGAGAAAACTAAAAGACAGTGATATGAAAGGGAGGCTTGTAGGGAAGAAGGGGCTTGGCAGTGATGGGAGGAAGATGAGAAAGGGAGAGATAAACAAAATGGAATGTGCACATATAAAAAATTGTCAAAGAACAACACATCCATAAAAGGAAGGTGAAAAGTGGAAACTTGAAAGAGAGCTGCTGGGTCTGAGGTTGAGAAATTTCAGTGGGACTGATTCAGTCCCAAAGTTTACTCCCGCATGGCCCATTTAAGGGAAGAGTCCTATTGATTATCATCTTTATATATTAGTCAGAGGAATGGACTTGACGGTATGTCAGCTGGATTTCACTCTATAACAGGTTGGCCATTGAGTCTGCTTGCAATGTCTGGTACTATATTTCATGTTTTCCTCAGCGCATCTCTAAACGTGTGTGAGAGAACATAAAGCTATGATTCAGTTAAAGCGCCAAAACTCCAAAGTCATCTTTACTCTTAAGACATGGCCTGAACTCTAAATGATGTCATAGAGCTTCCTCAGCTGCCATCTTCTCAGCCTCCATCTTTCTTCTGCACATGTGTACACATACACACAAATATTCTCTCTCTCTCTCTTTCTCTCTCTCACATACACACACATACACATACACATACACTCACCTACATTACCAGCTCCTTTTCTAAATACTTTTCTAAATATTCAGACTTCTTTACCGAAGCTGAATTCTGTGGCACAGTATTGTCTAACTCATCTCTTAACGCTATTGCCAGACTCTAACACAGTGCTTCATCCTGATCCAACAAATACTGAGCTTCAAATTTTCCCAAAGAAAATCTTAGGCACAAACAGCCAATAGATAGATGTGTGTTTAATATCTTCATGATCATCATATCTCTTCTTTTAAGTAATGTTCATCTTGTCGACTAAGCAAATCATTTTCCTGCCTATTCTTTGAATAGTCTCTTTTGCTATGCTTGTATTTCAGAATATCCATAGTTAGCTGTTCAAAACTCTGATGCACATTCAAAACTGTGTTATTTATAGACTAATTGGCAACGTGTATAAGAGCAGTGATGGCAGTTCAATGTCTCACAACCATCTTACTTGGTTGCTTGCAATGTGACGAGTTGGCATGTCTGAGGTTAATGAGAAAATTCATCTCTAGTGACATAGCAGGCATCTAGAGGCATACCCATCACACTAATAAGGAATCACATGCTTCACATACTGCATAGTTTCTCCAACTTTGCTTTATTAAATGTAGTACATGCTTTGTTTTGTTTAACTCTAGAGAAGAAGAGAACAGAATGTGGCATCTTACTATAAATGTTTTAGTACACGTAATCACTCATACATGAACCTACTGGAATACTAACAAGCCATCAGATATTTCTAGTATTTTTGGCTCCTAAGAATATGACAGCTTACAAACAGAGGCTGACCCAAATTATTAAATCATGAGTGTATCTTCATCATTCAGTGTGGGAAGCAATAGACATAGAGAAAGACCAGTCCCGGAAAGTAGACCTGAACCTTGTCTCTTGCCTTGTATTGAGGAAAAAAACACAATTGATTGTTTTTTTTTTAGTGTGGATCCTAGTAAACTCCCAGCCCGGAAGCTTCTTGCTTAGCAATAGTTAGCAGTCAGCAGAGAACAGGGGACTATGGATTACTGAAGCCCAGACGGGACATGCAACCTTTTTTCCTCAAGGATCAGGGAATTCAAATTACAAAAAAAAAAAAAAGAAAAAGAAAAAGAAAACGCTTAGTGTACATATAATATGAATATATGTAATCTATCTATAGTATAAACATGTAATTATAATATACAATATAATGTATATACAATCTTTATATGCACGCATATCTAAACATGGTATAAACATGTAATTATAATATACAATATAATGTATATACAATCTTTATATGCACGCATATCTAAACATGTAAGATAGCAATTTATAGTTCTCTCATTTATTCATATTAATTTTTTTTGCTTGCTTGCATGTATTGTGTATGTATGTCTGTGTATGCATGTGTGTAGAGGAGGTTACTTGAGGGTGTGTGCTTGTGGAGGCCCAAGATGAATCATCTTGAATTGTTCTATCTTTTTATTCCTTTGCTCTGGTGTTTCCCAGATTCTACCTTCCAGGGCTGGAATTGCAGCCCCATGTTCTTTCCCACTGATATTTTTACATGGGATCTTGTATCTGAATTCAGGTCCCTTTGCTTACAAGGCAAAGGTATTAACCCCTGAGCCATCTCTCCAGTCCTAAAGCTCTTTTACAAACAATGTAATTTTTTTCAACTTTTAAAAATTTGACAACATGGGGCTGGAGAGGTGGCTCAGGGGTTAAGCCTCCGCCTTGCAGGCGGAAGGTCCCGAGTTCGGATCCCAGATCCCACGTATAGACGCCAGACGGAAGCGGGGGCGGCCTGCGCTTCTGGTCCTGGTAGGGCGGAGCCTGTGAATCCCGGGGCAGAAGGAGGTGGAGGCGTCCAGGATGGTTCGCGAATTCGTCCGTGGTTCTACACACACATACACACACACACAGACACGCGCGCGCACATACACACAGTTGAATAAATAATAATAATAAAAAAAAAAAATTAAAAATTTGACAACATGTGCTACTTTTCTTCTTATGCATTAAATGAATATATGTGAATTCTCTCTACTACTTTTTTAACTTTAAGAATACATGTTAATACATGTTAAAGTATGTAACAAAGTTATTTTAATCTTTATTGTATGGAATGGAAACATAATACAAAAAAGCCTGAAAATTAAAAAAGACAGAATTTAATTATGTTTTTCTGACCACATCTTTTTACAGCCATACCAAGAAAATACTGAGTCTTCAAATAAGCTATCATCTCTGAATAATGTGATGCATTCCTTTCCCCAGAGGCATTCAAATAAAGAACCAAACAGTCTTCGAGTTAGGCCCATGGGAAAGGCAAACTTAACAAATAGTCATTTACTAAGTAAATATTTATGGGCGTCTACTGTGTGACAGGCACCTAGCACGCAGGTGGAAAGACAAAACAGAACAACAGCAACAGAAAACACAGTGAATGGCAGACTTTGTCTTATTGTTCCTAGCAGCCCACCCTATTGTTAGAGGAAGTTGCTTCAGTTCCATCAGGCTTAAGGTTAATACAATCCTGGGTGAGAAATTCTACTAATAAGTTTACTACACTTGAGCTCTGTCAAGAACAGACAGATCTATTCATGCTGAGTATATTGCAGTCTGCTTTTAATTAATTCCAGGAGGCTGTACATATTAACATAAGTTCTTCTATTTGCAAGGGAAGATCAAAGATACCGCATGAGGTCTGGTCAACTTCCCAACTTCACAAATTCAGTCTCTTGCATTTGTTATTAATGGTCTTCCTTGCCATCTCTTACATTAGTGTGCACATAACACTTGACCAAATGTACAAAAAACTTTATATGTATTTTGGAGTGACTACCTGCCAGGAACAGAAGCTTCAGATGCAAATACTGATTTATTACACTAGCTAGAGGGTCTTAACTCTCTGATGGAAAACTATAAGTCAGAAGCTCTGAAAGATGGGTTCCACGTATTTTATACATGTCTTGCTTAAAACAAAGGAAAAAAAAAAAACGAAGCCTTGTCTTGTCAATGATACACCTAAGGAATGTGATATTCTCCTAGATGGTGATTACTCTATTTGCTATGAAAATGAAGCACGAATAGATACTGAGATAACTAGGTGTCCTAAGAACTGATGCTTGTCAAGGGTGTGGAAGGCAAACCATTGTGTTAAGCCTTGCACTCTCACCTCCTGTGAGCTCCTTCCCAGCAACTTTTCTCCGTCTCAGTGGAAGGAGAGGAGAAAGCTTAAGAGAGCTTTCTATAATATAGATTTTTATTAATATTTTATCCTATTTCATATGTAAAGAGTCATTTTGAGTTCACTGTAATTAAGAATCTGAAACCTTCACAGTACTGGAAACATTTAGCTTAGTACTGTTTTCACTGCTTGCTATGTATCTACATGCATTATCTTAATGATTTCAATCCTGGCCACACACCAGAAGTGTTATGTACAAGTTGTTGGAATCATGTGTGCCTGCATGCAAGCCCATGTCTTTTGACTGAGTAAGTCAGGGGATGGTGTTAATAAGCAAATTCATGGATGGTTTTTGATTTTAGAAAGGGTCGAGAGTATGGGAATGCATAATTCACTTTTCTGAAGTGTTCCTGTGAAAGATCATTTTTTTCACCTTTTTGTTTTCAGAAGACTCTTCCCAAAGCAATTCCTGTGGATGGTGAGCTTTCGACATTACCTCAGACACCATCACCTAGTGTTTCAGTTTCACATTTCCATTTCTGAAATAAATACATAACCCAAAGAACTTAGGAGAACAGAAGAAACTTATTCCAGCTTGTGATTTCAGGATACAAGTGCTTGTTATGACAGGAGAATAGTAACAACCTTGGGAGGTCAGGCCACACCATACTCATAGGAACTATTGCAAGAGAAGGAAGCAACAACACACACCTTCTAGCTTGCTAGTCCTCCATCTTTCACTTGGTTCTCTGTCTCTACCCACCTGACCAGGGAATAGTCCCGCCCCACAGACTAGGTCTATTAGATGATCTGCCATAGAATTTAGTTAGGTGCCTCAACCAAATAATTTCCCATTGATGTGCCTTTAGGTTAATTTACTCTTTAAATGTCAAGTTGACACCTGAAAACAACTTCTATACAATCAAACAGATCCACATTACAAATGAGTACATCCCGGGGCTGGAGAGGTGGCTCAGGGTTTAAGCCTCTGCCTTGCAGGTGGAAGGTCCTGAGTTCGGATCCTAGACCCCACGTATAGACGCCGGGCGGAAGCGGGGGCGGCCTGCGTTTCCGGTCCTGGTAGGGCGGAGCCTGTGAATCCCGGGGCAGAGTAAACAAGGAGGAGGTGGAGGCGTCCATGATGGTTCCCGAATTCGTCCGTGGTTCTACACACACGTACACACACACACACACACACACACACACACACTCACATGCATACATACACAATTGAATAAATAATAATGAAAAAATTAAAAAAAAACAAATGAGTACATCCCAAATTCCTTTGATTTACCATTCTACTGTGCTACAGATTTTGATCCCTGCTGTGCTTGTAGTTGTGTCTTCTAGTTGTCTTTGGTCTCCTTAACAGCACCTACCTACTGATACCTACATACCTTTGATCTTGAGAATTCATACAGTACTTAAATATGCTAGGAATACAAACAAAATTAACAACAATGGTACAACAATGCACTGTGCTTACTATGTGCCAGGCCCTGTTTCCAGCATTCTACACACATGCACTGATGTAATCTCACTGATAATCAAGTGAGACAGGTAAGATGATTATTGTTGTCATCCATGTGTACAGAAGAGGAAATGGGGGCACCACAAGCCTAAAGCAAGCTAGCAATACTTTGTTTTCACAGTGAGCATTTTTCCATCATGTTCCCATCATAAAATTAAGACAGTGAACTTCATTTTACAGATAAGAAGATTGAACTGCTTCCCATCATACCAGTCTCTTGTTGGCCCATTGATACTTTGGCTGGTGAACTTGCCCTTACATTAATCATTATAGTCACAACAGCATCGGGAGTCAAGCCTATCTTTGAACTCAGCATACCCCAGGTCTGATGTATGTCCTTCCTGGTGGTGGTGTTGGTGTGCAAAAGAGGGAGAGGACTAGACGTGTCTGCTGTACCCCTGGCCTACGTATTCTTTCCTGCAGAGTACAGCCAATATGCACCTTCTAGTGTCAGCCACCGGTTGACACACTGATTTGCCACCAGAAAAAAAAAAAAAAAGGAATGCATTTGTTCACATTTCCAGATTATTTAAAAATAAGAAGCAATGGGAGTTATTAAATGGGGCAATCTGGGCTCTAAGTAACATTTATATACTTTTTTCCCCCGTGGATGCCTTCTTTAAAATTAAATTTTTAATAACCTTTAAGCCTCACAGCCTTGAGGGAATAATTTCTTTCACAGTAGTTCAAAGGTTTAATTTCACAGTAAAGCTTTTGAAATATGGTATTATCCCTTTTGTTCTAGAAAATTACTGTTTAAAAAAATCATATTTCAAAGTAATGATTGTAATGAGAAAAAGATATGAGGCCCGACTTCAAAAGGAAAAAAAAATATGATAACCTCGCCTGTGATGTCCTCTAGCGAGCCTTTCCCTTGTGGATTCTAATTTGTAACAGTTTGGAATTGTGCTGTCGCTGCCCAACCACCCAGCCTGGGCTTCTGTCTAGTGACAAGGGAAGACAGTTGATATAGACATAGCAGAAGCCATTAACTTTCACATATAAACACAATGCACTATGTCTTTGGTCCTGCTGTGCTATGTTTCTTACAACGTTATTTCCAAATAGTGTTATTTGAAGAGTTTTGGAGCCATTTTCTAACAAACAACAACAACAAAACTAAAGTTACATGGCCCATGAAGGGCAGCACCCAACAAGGCAGAGGAAGTAAATAGACTGAGCTCCCAGCTTGTACTGGACAGTGGATTCTCAGATTTACATAAACGTTACAGTGTTACATCTTCTCAGCAGCTCTCTGAGATAAGTACTTTAGCCTCATTTTACTGATACAAAACCCACATTCTGAAAAATCCTCAATGTAACCTATCTGCTCTGGCTAGTCAGAGGATAAAAGTTTTAACAGCACCTTCTAAGCGGTGGTTCATGGGAGAATTGACATGATAAGAGCACTTAAAAGGATTTTTATAACTCATAAATTCAAAAGCGAATTAATGAAAAAGATGAATGAGATGGGACTTACACACATGGTAGAATTAGAAGTCATGGATATCTAGGCGGAATTGGGCAGGGAATGGCTCAGAGGTTAAAGTGCTTGTGGTTCAAGTAAAAGGACTGAAGTTCAGATCCCCAGATCACACTTACAAATGCTTGATTGGCTTGGCAACTTATCTGAAATCCCAGACTCTGAAGGTGAGCTTGGGAATTCACAGAGAAATTTGCTAGTCAGACTAACCCTTATGGAATGATATGTGTTCAGTTAGAGACTCAAAATAACAAGGTAAAAGAATGATCGAGAATGATCAAGAATGATTCCTGAAATCATCCTTTGGCTTCCACATGCACACACACCATCAGGTTCACATGGACCTACACAACCATATCACCTACTCACTTGTAATATGCATGTGTGTGTGTATGTGTGTGTGTGTGTGCATGTGTGTATATATATATATATATATGCATGTAATACACATGAAAAATGAAAAAAATTTAGAGAGTAGGGAGAATAGTATTACTTAAACTGTGACAAGGTTGAAGCAAAGCAATCATACAGATGTCATTTAGAGTTCTAAAATATAGGGCATATGTTTGAACTTATCTTAGCTTCAGTTGACATATAAGAGAAATGGCCACAAAATGATGTCAGTGGTATTCTTCATAGATAAGTCATGGAGGATGTGAAGAATCTTCTGCACTCTAAACTACCATGCTGCAGGCAAGCACATGGTCATGGTTGAACTCCATGATTGTGTTCATGTTTGGTCCAATAATCACTCAGATATTTTTTCCTATCAATATTTCTCAGATTCTAATGCAGAGCCTATACATTGTTTTCATCATCAAATTCTATGTCTTAAAATTTCGTATCTTATTCCTAATTATGTGTGACCTAAATCTCACAACCCATCTGTCTCAGCCTTCTGAGTGTGTGGATATACGGTATATGGCACAATTCCTAGGCTCTTCATGGAATCCCTTACTACAACTAATTTTAATTAATTTAATTTAATTTCAGAAATAATTTAGATTTCCAGGTTAAACATGATTTCCTTTAAAATCCATGTCTTTGCTTAGATTGATACATTTTTTACTTAATTCATTTAATTTAGTTTGTTCAGTGATTGCTTATGTCTGAATCAAGGAGCTCCATGTGATGAATTTAAAAATAAGGAAAAAATTATTGGGATCTCATATTTAAGTGTGAGTACTCTATCTCAGAAGACAAGAAAAGAAGGCTGCACCTGCCATTTTCTATCAGCCATGAATTTCGTTTAGCTGTAGAGAAAACTGAAGTTATAGAGTTTACAGTGAATGGATAGAACTGGAAAAAAATTAAAGAGGAAGGTCACTCAGATTCAGAAAGACAACACTACACATTCCTTCTCATATGTAGATTGCTACCTTCAAAAATTTATACTCGTGTATTTAACTTTCAGTACTTGTAGAAATATAGACTAGAAATAATCTTTGTAGTAGAAAATGTCTTAATGGATAGAGGATAGCAGAACATATGGGATTTGAAACCTGAAAGTTTCAAAGAGAAAAGTTTAAAAGATAGAAAATGGGAAAGACCAGGAAGAAAGGAGTTAACCAAAGATAAAACCAAATATACAATATAGAAACAATATGGAAACCATATACATACAATATGGAAACAAAGTACACACAATATGGAAACCAAGTATATACACATATACAATATGGAACAGTATGGAAACCAAGTGTGATATCCTATAGGGATGGATAAAGCGGCCAGTGAAAGACACTGGTTATTAATATTCTCAGTGCCAGGTGTGGGATACCTCCTTATGAACTGAATGAATGGATGAATAGAAATGAATAGAAACTATCCAAACAACAGTCTTTTGCCATTCTTTTGCCTAAAAGTACTATTTAATAAGACCTCGTTGTTGAAGACAACACATATCTTGGGTGAAGGTACAGAGGAATCAAGCTGGAACTGAATTGGAGGCTTCCTACCTCTTTACTAGTTTTCATAGTAGCAGAATTTGCTATATAGGGGAGCGGTTGAGCATCAAGCACCTTACCCATCCAAATGAGGGAAGTCAGTCCTGGTTCTGAAAACTCTATGAAAAAGTTATGGATGAGAAGGTCCTAGGCTTTAGGGGAAAACTTACTACTGTTGTTTAACTAAATCTGTGCTTCCTGATGATTTATACTTATACCCATAGACAAATGCTCCTTAATCAGAGTAACTCCTTCTGCTATGAAAAAATTCATAGCTGTCCAAGGTTCTGAAAGTAAGTGATGATTGAGTGTTCAGGTTCAAATGGGTCATTTATATCATCCCCCCCCCCTTTAAGGCTCAGTGAGCATCATGAAAGAAGAACTGACAGAACCTAAGAACCAGAAGATGGGCAAAGAGTCTTTGAAACCCTGTCTTCTAGGCACAGTGCAGACAATGTCAATATCTCCTGGCACCCAGAACAGACTGCCATGGTCTGCACGAGACCAAGCCTGACAACTGAGAGGCACCTATAGGACTTTCCTTAACCATGCTGAATAATTGAGTATTGATGGATTCTGAGAGAGAGGCAGTCATTTTTTTCAGTTCTGAATTTACTGATGAGCACAGAGATGACCCTGATTAAACTTCATAATAAAACAAAAAGATGTGAAAGTGGAAGAGGAACTTGTAGGGAAGAGAGAGGAACTAGGGGTAGGGACATAAGAGAGGGAGGGAAGTTGCAGAAATCAGAATGCATTTTGGACACGGGATATTTTCAAAGAACAGATTCAATGAAAGTTAATAAAAGTTTGCATAACCCCAGACAGATTATTTAATTCTGTGGAGTGTCTGTTTTGCTCTCCAGGAAACTGAAATGTTCAAAAAACCATTGTTAGAAAATTAAATCAGTAACCATAAATACAGGGTTACAGTCAGTAGCAGATCTCTATTAAGTGTCTAAGAACAGATGTCTAAGAATATTCTGGAATGAGCTACTCAGTAATATGCCAGATATCTTTTAAGGGACTAATTATTCATATTATACACGGGTTTTTTTGCTATTTCTCTAAAAATAGGCAGCATTCCAGTTGTCTTACATATTCACAATTTGAATTAAAAGATTAGATTCTTATAATACGGCTGGGGAGATGGATCAGTGGTTAAAGCCCTTGCCTCCCAAGCCAAGGATCCTGCGTTCAAATCCTCAGTTCCTTTAAAATGGCCAGGCAGGTATGCGGGTACACCTGTAATTCTAGCTCTGGAAGCAATGCCTGAAAATACCCAGAGCAAACTGGCTGTTTAGACCAGCCTTAGTGATGTGCACTGAATTTAATCACAGACCCAGGCTCACAACAAGGTGGAAGACCCATCAAGGAGGATGACTCCTGATCATCAGCCTTCTACTTCCACAGACACACATATCCAAAAGCATTTGTGTAGAAGCACCCACCTACACACCCTCATCACATGGAAAATACACACACACACACACACACACACACACACACACACACACACACACACCTCACACACAAAAGCACCCAGCCATGCACCTATCCTATTCATGCATATATAAAAGGCAGAAGAAAATGTCACTGATAATCACACATGTATATTTTCTGACTTTCTAAATTAGTAGGTGTTCTAAACACATAGTAAGGAACAGAGACTGGTGAATGTCATAAGGTTACTAAGTGAATGTAAATTCAGTCTACAGTTCAGATTACTTACCAATCATGGCAACTTTTTATAGTGTAGTGTCAGGGTCAGGGGAAGGTTCTTGGTTTTGGGTTCCAGAAAAAAAAAAGCTGTCACTTTACTACACAGCAATTAAAATGAGGACATAGTGGAAGAAACATTGTGAATTCATTGATTTTACCCCAAGTTTTGGTATGGGATGCCTCATCTAGGGACAAGAAGCAAAAAGAAGGGGCAGAATATTTGCTTTCTTAAAGGAAGTAGAGGTCCCTTTAAGTATTAACAACTAATCTCTCTCTCTCTCTTTCTTTCTCTCTCTCTCTCTCTCTTTCTAGCAGCTTCTTAGGTAAGGAAGATAGCCTCTGCCTGTTTTGCAATTTTCAATACACGGTTCTGCTTTTGCACTTCAATAATTCATTTTCTAGCACTTAGAATCCAGAAAACTGCTTTCAGTGATGCAGCTAAAATGCAAGGAACACAGTTTAGTAACACACATCTCCACTTATTTCATCTCATTCCCCAGTAAATTGTGTCAGAAAACATGTGTAAACAGTAGCAAGTCAATGGTACTGATGGACTCCTTTGGAGTGTTCAGTCTGAATCCTACCTTTGGTGACTTTAAGAAGGAAAATATTCATTTGGTAACAGGAATGCTACATTCTCTCCAGTAAAGTTTCCAATGCCATTGTAGATGCTTCTAAAATATTAAACAGAACTCACGTGCATGGAGAGGTCCACCTGCTCACAAGTTGCTTTGAATGACTTTATTCTGTGCAGACAATGTCTTTGGTCTCATTTCATATACAATGTACTTGAGAGGGAGAAGGCCGAATTATTCCTCCAAATGTCCCAGGAAATAAGGATGAAAGCTGAAATTATCATTACGCTTTCTTGAAATTACTTCTGCTCCAAAAACTTAACCAATCTGGCTACCAGGAGAAAATATCTAAGGACACAGCTGAAGTACAGACTTAATGCTTGTCCTTATAATTAAGTGTTGAGCGATATCTGCCATACCAGATGTACAAAGCAATCCTCTAATAAGACCTGAAATACTGGAGGCTAAAATATCTGACAGTCATGGAAATGCCTTTCAAGTCCACGTGTGTTATCTATATGGTCATAGATATTTTGCTGTTCAAATAAATTGCTTATGACTTATCAAGTGATTTGTTTAATGTTGCTTAGATGCATAGCAACAATGGCAATGTGGTTTGCTTGCCTGCCAACGTATATCTAAAGTAAGTCGAGTGGAATTAGTGCAGGAAGAAATTAAAACCATGAAGGGCACGATTATTTAAGAAGCCTCTGACAAGCTTATTATTGTCAAGGATATTGTCCAGGTTTCCAGCCTTTGACAATCAATACTTAGAGGCATAGAAGAAAGAACCTCAACATGGGCCAGTGATTATGAAGCATCCACTTAGTTGGGACCTCCTGACTATCATTGCCCATTTTGCACATTTTACTTCTAGACCTCTAAGAAACACCAGGATAATCTTTCCTATTGTTATAATTCCACAAAGACAACAGTACTCAAAAAAATAAACAAAAACAAAACAAATCAAAGGACTCTTTGGCCTAAATACCATTGCTGTTGGAGTTTTGTTATTTTCTAGATGAAGAAACCCAGAGCTGAGCAAAGTCAAGGACCAGCTAGTGAGTTAAGGCTCATTCAACTCTCACTGACAGTAAAATCTCCCTTCCCCATGGTCACCGATGAATATCTGAAATCACAGCAAGCTTCAGCATCATTAAGAACTCATCTCCAGCCAAGCAGAACTCTTTATCGTATGTTCAACAGATTAAAAGTCAAAAAGATGAGCTATAGCATTGGTGGCATCTGACCATCAAAACTTTAGTATTCTCATTTATACTGTGAAGTGGTTAACCACAAGCTATATATCTCGAGCCTCTTCAAACTTAGAATAAAGCTCTGGCTATGTGATATGAAAGAAAAATGGGAAATATTTCCAGACCTTGTACTTGCAAACCTTCTGAGTGATGTTTCATTGGTTCTTTTTTCTTCATACTGTGTGTTTGTCAAAAAAAAAAAAAAGGCTGATTTTGGAAGTCAAATACTAAAAAAAAAAAAGTTAGAGACTTTAATGGAATTGCATCAATCTACCAGCTAGAGTCTCAGACAAAGATACCTCCTCTCTCTCTCCACCTTCTGCTTATTGGTGTAGAGATAATAAGAAATATAATTTCTACTGTGGGCTGGCAGGTTAACTCAAGAGATAAAATGCATAACTACAAACCAGAGAACCCAATTTCAATGCCTGGAGGCCCATGAGAACTGATCTCCCAAAGTTGTCCTTTGATCTCCATCTATGCACTGTGACATGCCTGTATGTGCCTTTTCCGATAAAAATATAAACAAGTTAATTAAATATCTTTAAAAATTAAGAAAATTCCCTTGTGTCAGATGAATAAATCATAAGTATTTATCTCTTAGTTTGTGATAACCACAATAGTTTCTGAGTCATACATAATATTTCTAGAATATTTACAGAAGCCAAATCATTTCTCTAGGAGAACAAAATATCACTGTAGCATTAATTCCATTTCTCTTTTAGAGAATAATTTTGAATCCATTTTGAACAGCAGTGTAAAAATAAGAAAAGGGCTACCTTCTAATAATGAATGACTAGTCCTTTGCTGATTGATAAGGAAGCCATTACTTCCCCAGCTCTTAGGAAATCAAGAGTAACAAGAAAAATGAAGAAACCAACCTATGCTATCAATTCTGTTGTCTTCCAGATTTTTCATGTAAATTTTCTAACAATGTAATACTGCTATTTTAGGAGGAATGAATGAATGTTTCAATAATTAAATTTATTTTGGGATAAAAAAAGATGAAGCAAAATGTGTGAAGCAAACAAAATTAGAAGTTAATATGCCAGATATCTTGGTATCATCAACCAAACAGAAATAATAAAAAATACACAGTTCTGATAAGACTTGAAAATTCAGTGTCAAATTTAACTATACACGTGACTATGCTTTTCACTTCATTTTGAATATATGTAAAAATAGTTTATCCTTCTCCATAAGAATATTTATAAAGAATGCTTTCCATGTTCCAAAAAAATTGCCCTGTACTTTATGTGCTACTGTCTGCATAACACTAAAAAAATCTCTATTCACTAAGCATTCATTATCTTACCTGATTTATATTTAAGGGCAGAGATACAGCAATGTAAGAAATACCCATGGCCATATGGTGGGCGTGGTTGGGAACCAGGAGACATTTGCCTAGTTATATTTTCTCTGGATATCTTAGATTGTCCTTTATGCCCAAGGAATCTGCACTCTGTGTTCTTACTGGTAACTAAGCTTCCATTTCTAACAACCAAGGACTTTGTTCTCTGTGTTTTTACTAATAACGAACTGTAAGCTATTCATGTGGAGCAAGCTACCAAAGTCTTAGCCTCTCCCTCCACGGAACCTAGTTCTGCTGTTTGGTTTCTCCTTTTAGCATGCCCAGGACCATCTGCTGGTTTTCTTCTGAACTATAACAACTTCTGGGCCTTATTTGCTCTGCTCTCTCTTGAAATTCTTGACCCACTTGGAAATTTTCTCCCTTAAAAGATTTCAGGATTTCAGTACCCACAAAGGTACCGCTACACTGAGAATTTTTTTCCCAGTAGAGCATCGTTATTGAATTTTTAGGTTTAGTCTAGAGAAGAAATATATCTTATTCTTCATACACAGCCTGTATTTTATGGTGCACACTTCTGTGAAGGACATATTCTTTATAAATCTTTCAAATGAAAATGAGGATGTGAACAGGCAAATCTGGCATTGCTGTGAATCGAGATATAAATAGAGGAGTCAAATGCAGGGAATGTTTTCTTGAAGCAGGAAAAATAGATCAAGGCAGACAGAAAAAGATTTGCTCTTCTGCTTGGGACCTTGTTTCTTGCCAAATTGAAGGAAAACAAACAATAATATTGACTTTGTAAGGTCAAAGTTACTGAGTTTTAAACAAGACAACTGCCAGGGAAGGAATATTTTCAATGCAAATTGTGAAAGAGAGAAGATGCTTCTCAGAAAAGAAGTTCCAGCTTGCCAATCATTAGCATTTTAATCCTTAGACAGATGAAACTATGTTTTAAATACCCTATGGGTCATTGGAAAAGAAACTAGAATTTATTAAGAACTCAAGATACTTCAGAGGTTTTATTAGATTAATTCCTTTAATCATTGTATGCTATTGAAGAAGAATATTGTTGGGGCTGGAGAGGTGGCTCAGGGGTTAAGCTTCTGCCTTGCAGGCAGAAGGTCCCGAGTTCAGATCCTAGACCCCATGTATAGATGGCGGGCAGAAACGGGGGCGGCCTGTGTTTCTGGTCCTGGTAGGGCAGAGCCTGTGAATCCCCAGGCAGAGTAAACAAGGAGGAGGTGGAGGCGGTCCATGGTGGTTCCTGAATTCGTCCCTGGTTCTACATACACACAGACACACACACACACACACACACACACACACACACACACACACACACACACCAATTGAATAAATAAGAAATAATAAAAAATTTAAAAAAAAAGAACTTTGAAGGTCCTTTTACGTCATCGGAAAGGAGGACCAAGAGGAGAGTTAGACATACACAATAAAGGACTCTCTGGGAATTGGGGGGGAGGCACTGGGAGATGGGGAGGGAGGGAGCGGGAGCAGGGGGTTCGGGGGAGGAGGAGGGGGGAAGGGAACTGGTCTACCTATTAAGTTTGTATGAGCGGAAATAATAAAAAATGTTAAAAAAAATATTGTTATCCATCCTCCAGTCAACTAGTCTTTAACTTTGAACTATCTTCCTATTTCCATTTAAAAAATTCTTTTGGCTATGTTAGGTAATCTCTCTATAGTCTTAAAAGTTGGTAAGAAGTAGAGCCTTGTTTTGAAATTAAATATTTTCAGTGTAACCAAGTACCATAATCCACAACAAAAACAAATATGAATATTCATCCACCAAATTCAGGAAACTTTGATCTTTGCATAGTTTACAGAGTATAACTTCAAACTATTCCAGAGAGATTTGGGATATGCTGAATTTGTCATTGTTGCTATATTTCTTTTCCCAATTCAAATTCCATTTTCTTCTCCCCTCCTTGAGCTCATAAGACTAAAGGATTTGATTGTAACCATAAAGTGGTATCCAATAGCAGGTGTGATTTCAATAGTGCCATTACCAAGCATGGACTGAGAACATGCCATAGGTAACCAGACTGCTCTGGTTAAAATCCTGGCTTAACCACTTGCTCTAAATGTAGACTTAAATAAGGAATTTCAGCTTTGGATGCTTCCATTTCAAGACTTACAAAATGGTGTGACCATGACCAAACTCAGAGAGCTGTGAGTATCTAAGAACTTCACCCCAACAGCAAGGTTGAGACATTTCCCTGCTACAGAAGATTCTCTGGTAACATGAATTGTTCCTGCCATCTTTATTTCTGTCCATCATTTTTCTTATGCATAGACATGGTAGTCCAACCTTCAAACTTACTTATAGATTCCTGATACTCAGAGTTTCAGAATGCCTATGACTGCTTTTGCGGCAGTTTATTCCACTGTAGAATTTTTTTCCCCACACTCTGGTAGTTCTGAAAGAGTTTCACTTTTCTTTCAGAATCAATATAAGGTCTTTCACTTCACCTTGGAAGATTTCCTTGGTCTTAGCATAGTTTCTCTTTGTCTAAGCTTCCATAAAAACCAGGTGTTTCTTTCTCAAAAGATGTGACATTATTTTAATTGCTCAGTTAGATATCTATTTTGACCTTCAGCATAGTTTATTGGATATCAGTGACAGCCTCACATTAATTCTATATCTCCAATGCATAGCCCATAGCAGACACCTGCTAATAAATGCATGTGGAATACAAATGAAGATGGGGACACATAACACATTTTGTTAAAAATCAACATCAGCACCATTTTTGTGCCGCATAAGATGTTCATTATGATGTTCTGGGAAGTTCTTGCATTCTGTGTGCCTTCTTTGTGATTTGATATGATTATTTATTATTTATCTTCAACATATTGTGTGAGGTCTGTTTTCTAACCATTTACACTGTAACACAGTTCCAGGATATTAGAGAAATGTTTGGGAAGAGTAAAATCACATTATTTTGTTATAAAGCAAGATTCTCATTTTTTTGGAAGAATTAAGAAAGGAAAAGAAAGAATGAAAAGAGCAAATTATTGGTGGCTTTTCTATCATTAGTGAATCAACCTGTGTTAGACCTATTCGTGGTTCTTTCATAATGACTTTCCCAATTCTCATTTCAGTTTTAGGTAGTAGGAATACTTGAAACTTTTGCTTTGTTAATATTTTAGACATGTTATCCCTGGGCATGGTACTCGCTATAGAGCAACATGACTTTAAGTTCTCATTCATACTTCTCCATCATTAAATAGACCAAACTTCCCAGGTTGCCAAAGGTCTTAGGTTGTTCCCCTTCAGCAACTGTTGAGGATGGATGATGAGCATCACAGTGAAGGCTGCTCATCAGGGACTGTGCTGATAATTTGCCCTTATGGAAGGGAAAAGAAAGACATGGGACTAGGCAGGGTAAAAGTGGAAGCTGAACCACAGTCTCAGTGGTAGCCCAGCCAGTGAAAGGAGGGTTCTGAAGGGAAGTGGTCCCTACTGGGTTGTGAATGGAGGTCACATGGTAACTAACTGAAAGTCCCCTCCCCACTTCCAATGTTAATACCTTGGACAGGTCCTGCTCTCTGAGAAAGGGGTATGAAGTCAAATATGCTGACTGTCCTCAACTGAAGTTACCTTCTGGAAAGGGACATAGGTGGCAGTCATAGAGCTTAACAGTCCCAACTGTCCCTAGTTTATAGGTTTTTTCCTAAATTAAAACATTAAGAGTGCCCCCTGGATACCTAAATTACCTTATCTGGAAAAAATAATTCCATCATATCCTACATTTTAATGATATTCCTTAGCTATTACAGACCTGGGGATATGGGGCTATCACATAAGAGTTAGAGTGTGAGGTACCTCTCATCAGAAAAGGAACAGAAACTTGACACTAATCTTGTTTTATCTATAGGGCAGCATGGGCTGCAAAGACAGAGAATGTCAGGGAGTGTGGCCATCTCTTCCCCTTATACTGGGAAAATAAGTCAGATTATCAGCAGAGACTATGGGTCTCCAGAGAACAGCAGAAATTTAGAAAGCCACTGCCCTGAGCAGCTCATGGCTTCTTACCTGGGAGCAGCTGTGTGTGGGGAGCAAACTCCTCCCGTGGAACAGCACAAACCAAGAGCATGAGATTGTGTGGCCAGAAAGGTGGGCATCAAAAGAATTATAAATTATAAGAATATAAGATGTAGAATATTAATGAACAAAACAATCTTTCTAGGACACCACAATAATCCTGTGTCTATTAAGTAATGGTGCATTTCCTTGGATTTGAGGTAAAGTGACATTTTTAATCATTTTCCCTCTCATTTTGCAGTTGTATCAGACCTTGTTCAGTTAGTGAGAGTTGCAGTTCACCTGCATGGTTGCTGATAAATGACCATCAAATGGCTTAAGGGAACAAGGGGTTTATTTTCTTGCTGATAGTCCAGTTACAATCTGTAGTCCAGCTTGATGGGAGAGCACGCACCAACACCGGGGCTGAGGGAACTGGCCACACCATCTCTACATAATGTCTGAGAGAGGGACGATCCTTAATTGCCAGGCCAGAATATCTAGCCAAGTATACACAAGGATGCCACCTAGCTCTCTGTATTTTATTCCAGGACCTAATCCCACCCACCACGGGCTGGACCTTCTCCATCAGCTAGACAATCTCCTGCAGGTTTGCTCTGGGCCTAATTCAGCCAGCAATTCTCTAGAAATGTGCCCAGAGCTCAAACCTTCAACTATCAAATTGACACCTGTGCCGAACTACGATAGTGAGGGACACCGGATAGGGTCATTCTTTTTGTGTTTCTTTAAAATTATTACTTTATTTTCCTAGTTTTACAAACCTAATGAGTAGCCCTGCTTCTCTCCATTATCCCCTTTCCTTCTGCCTCCCTTCCCTTCATCAATCTATCCCTCTCCTTTCCACAGTCCTGCCTGTATGCTTCTATGGAGCCCAGGGTTTTCTCTGGCTTTTCTACTCTTGTGTGGGCTCAGGCCTTTTGTAGCATACCAAGTTGCCTTTCTTTGGACCACCTCACTGACAGGGGCATTTCCCTCCACTCTGGATCATTCTAATGACTCCTTACTGTTGTTCAGGGAGGAGAAAGGGAACCGAATCAGAAAGTAATTGTTTTAAATAAAATTAGCCTATTTAAAGTTAAGGAGGATTGAGTGCATTTGATTACTTTTACTTCTTTTCAAGACATTGATGTGGTTCAGTAAATAAACTTTAGATGAGATGCAAGAAATAAAGAAGCCATGCTAAATTGATAACTGTTCATAAGTCTCACTAAATCAGAGCACAGAGGGCACAGAAGTGAGGACAAATCACTCTACAGCAGTTGAATATACTGCCAAGGTCACTTTGGATCACAGAGCAGGTTTGGATCCAGAACAGCTTGCAACATGCTAGCCCTTGTTGTGCATGGTGCTATACTGTCTCTCTTCTGTATACAATGCATTTTTAGTGTGTTCAGTATAATTATGCCTCCACCAGGCAATCACCCATTTTCCAGGTCAATTAAATAAGGATAGAGAGAGGACCAATGAAACCAAAATGCTTGGTAAAAAAAATCTGTTTTATGATTCTATTATTTTAATATGATCAATATAAATGAGAACTCCCATCTATAACAATAAGGCAAACGCAAGCTTTTCAATACACACTTGAAATCGATCCATGGTTAACAAGGCTTAGCTTTGAAACTAATGCATATTTAATTAAATATCCTCATCAAGGAGACTTAGTAAATTACTGTCAAAAGTGTTATGCCTATTAGCATCCTTTCTAGCTCATGAAGGTACCTAGAGCTAAAGTGCAGACAAGATGATCAAGATTCTAAGGGTGTTGAACTGGCAAGGTCTTTAGAAATCATCTCGTCTGGGACATTCCAAGACATGTTCTGTTCAATATGGCTCCCAGATCGCTAAAAACAAGGGACTCTTTCGTTAGATGAACAGAGAGGAAATCACTTGCATGACTCCTATAGTCCATTAGCTAATGAAAACTCCAAGGGAAAAAAAAAGAACTAATTAAATCCATTTAATGAGCCTTTCCTAAAACTGATTTTTCATTAAAATCTAACTTCTGTATTTTATCCCACACTAAGAGTCCAAGGAACATGTGGTCTTTGAAATGTTGTTGTGGCCTGTGTTGTTTCAATAACAAAATACCGAAAACAGAACACATCATAAAGAAAAAAACACTTATTTAGATAATAGTTTTGGGTCTGAAGTCTAAGAAGGGGAGGCCCAATCCTTTGTCCTTATGGCTGCATAACACAGTTAAGAAGCAAAGCGGGCAGGGAAGTGATCTCCTCCAGAAGGGGTGGGCATGCAGGCTGACTCACAATAATAATAATTTTCTTTCTTGAGACTTTGCTTTCAAGGATGCACCGCAGAAGGAACACGTGAGTCACTTTATGAGACCCTAACCACAAGATCTACTATTGATGGTCTCCAGTACTTCTCAACCTTGCCACACTGCGGACCAGCTGCCAGTACCGAAGCTTTCAGAGGAAATGCTCAAACCATTACAGATCATATTGGAACTGCTGAGGAACAGTGCTGATAAATAGCACATTGTTTGTAGTTAAAAAGAGAAAAATGCTATCCAAACTCATGGGGTGACCTACTATGGACCGTCTTGTAAACTAACAATGGAACTTTGGGTATGCTGGTCCAGCACCAATACAAAGGCAATAGATGACCAGATTCCACAATGTATTCAGTCTGGTTTAGTCATCTTTTTATTTTTTTGGCATTTATTTATTGCATGCATGTGTGTGTATGTGTGTGTGTGTGTTTGTGTGTGTGCGCCTGTTCAGGCTTTACCCATTGAGAAAACACCCAACACTGATTTAATAGTCTTTAGTGAGCACTCTCATTTTATATCCTTTCTTGTTTTAACATGTCCTGTAGAGACTGGGCTTTCCTACTACAAATGCATAAGTGCTCATCTTTGCTTTTCTTCAACATTTTAACAAATAATCATTGATATCCGAATCCCAATCATTTCGTAGAGCTACTCATGACCTTGAATACATTTCTACACTGAACATTCTTAATTGTGAGGTTTACTGCAATATGGTCCTGCATTTTGATTTATGAAAATCTCTTATGTGGTTCTCATTGCCTTTTGTGGAATGTATCTGTATTTCTTTTCTGTCTGAAGAGGTGTTAATTAAATACTTTGAGCTAATTTAAATTTAACAGTGGATATAGTTTGATGTCTGTCTACTGAATCAGCAGGTTCTAAATGAAAACTCTCAGGTCAAGAATGATCCTGTTTCAGGTCTGCTTAATTGAACTGAAGAGAGTTTTTTTTTTTTTTCTAAAAGCATGTCAACTTTCATTCTGCAATTGTATCATGTAGAAAAGAAATACAAAGGCAGAATACAGCCATTTTAAAAGAAAGGAAAAAGTTTGTTTTGACTCATGGAATTTTTCCAAAAGTCAACAGAGGTTACTGGTTTTCACAATTAAAATTCTTAGAAATCACACACTTGTGGTGATTGGGACATGGGAAATGACACAGTGGCAAACATGATCACCTGACTCAATCTCCAAAAGCCCACATGAGAGAAAGAGAGAAGGGAACTAATTGTTGAATGCTGTTATCTGACCTCTGTCCATATACCATGCATGCACGAACATTCTCTCTCTCTCTCCCTCTCCATCTTTCTCTCACTCTTTCATTTTCTCTCTATCATACTCTTCATACCTCAGTCTCATAAGAATGAATAAATGACATATTTAAAGATGAGAACTCATGGTCTCATTTTCTTACTGGGAGAAAAATAATTCAGTCCATAAAATGGTTATGATCGCATGTGATCGCACGATCATCCTTTTCATTAAGCACCAATACTGGATATCAGAAGAGTTGTACTCATGCTATAGTTTGTGGAGAAATTTAAAGTGGTACCAGTGCTGGGAGGCCATTGTTCCTGGTGGTAATTTCACAGACACAGCTTCCACAACAACAGTGTGAGTTTCAAAGCATAGCTTACTGAAAACTTGGTTTTTTGCCAGGGGAATTATTTTTCCATCCCTGAATAAGCAACTATTATGAAGCGAAGAGTTTAAAACAACCTGTGTGAATGATCTCCTGTTTCTTTGGGGCAGGAGGCTCTTCTAGGGTAATCTGCTTACTAGTAGAGTGACCACCACAATATCAGCCATACTGTATTTATTTCCAAGTTCACATTTCCATTCCAAGCTCAAATAATCGTTAGCAGAATTCAAGTACTTTTTTTTGCACATGCCATGACTGTGATCTGCATTTCCAGATATATAGATACTTTTCCTAAAATTCTATTGGCTAACCGTGCTTAAGGTCCTTTACCAGGGTGGTGGCTTACTTCTATAAGGTCAGCAAGAGAGGATCTTTCCCATCCCTCTCCTCAAGGTTTATTTAAATGGGGGCAGGTTTCCTTTGAAGAGGTCCCTTTTTAGTTACATCAAAATCAAGAGATTACAGACTTTAATAACAATCAAATAAATTTCTTCTCTTTTGCCAAATAAAGATACAAAATTTCAGAAGTAATTTAAATACAAGGGCCCTACCCCATTCATTGAAGGGAATAACTGGGCATGCTCACAGGACAGGCGTGCACTTGGATATGATCTTACAATTATACCCACTGCAAGCAATAAGCAGCACCTTCTGGAGAGAGTCAAGATAAGATTTCATTCCTTTAAATTTCAGATATTTTTCTTTTGTGGGTTTTGGACTTGCTTTGGAACTCAATGCTTCTAGACATACAGAAACAGGTGAGTTTTTTCAAAAAAGGCTAACTGCTTTTCAATTACTTCTTTTATTTTTAAAGATTGTCTATTTATTTATTTATTTATTTATTTATTTATTTATTTATTTATTTATTTTTCTTCCTTCTCTTTTTTGGATATGGCTGCAAGTGGAACCCATCATGACCCTGCCCCTGGCCCGTGAGCCTGTAGCCTACATTTCCCACGTAACTTCACCCTCGCACAACCTCACTATCTAAATTTCACCTTTCCACCCCCAACCCATGCTAATCATTAATGCTTTTTATATTTCTGTTAGCATTTTGCATTGAAGGAGATAATATCAAAAATTTGCAGTTATACATTAGGATTTCTTGTCTCATTTTAGATATACATGCACTGTCTTTCTCGGATTGTATTGTGTCCTTTCCTGAAGGAAGACCCAAAGTTTTGTAAAACTTCAGGAATCAAAATATCAGCCCCCATAATTAACACTTTCCACCTATCATAATGTTGAGGACAAGCATTTAGGTCTTGTGTCCACCTTATTAGGCAGCTTTACATTAAAACCCAGTAAATGCTGGAGAAATACAAATTTATGAAAAAAGGAGACAAGAGAAGCAAAAGAAGTAAAGAAATTGTGCTTCCACATTTTGACAGTCAAGCTAGTTTTTGTGTGTTGCAATAGCAAATCCCAGGATATTGAAGACACCGGTATCTCATTCAGTATTACACTTCCTGATTTCAAAATATAACTAACTTCCAGAGTTGAGAGATGGCTCTGGGGTTAATACTGTGTCTTGCAAGCAGAAAGTCTTGAGTTCAGATCCAGGTCCTACATAAAAGTGCCAGGCTGAACCAGAAGCACCTTGCACTTCTGGCCATGGTGGGAGGAGCCTGGGAAATCCCAGAGCAAAGCAAGAAGGAGATATAAGCAATCCAGGATGATTCCCAAAGTCACCCTTGGTCCTCCCCACAGTGCTCTCTGATAAACGTGCTTGCACATGCACACGCACACACACACATGCACACACACACACAGAAAATAAATAAAAATATTTTAAAAATGTAACTAACTTCCAGTCTTCTCGTGGAAAGCAAACACTTACTCTCACTGCACTTATCACTAGTCCCTCATTAAATGTAAATCCCATGAGGCATTAACTCCTGTCTTTTAGCAGTGGGAACACCAGTGCTGCAGCCAATCCATATTCCAGGCACACAGAATTACGTGCTTCATAGATCCCATGTCATAATTCCAGATTCGGGAGATGCTAAGTTTGCAGAGGTCGCTGCCAGCCAATAATTTCCCTGTAGAACATTCCCACGAAGAGCAAGAAAATCCAATTTCATAACCAGAAGAGAAAGATGAGAGTGTAGCACGCCAGGCAAGAGGTAAGGATGTGAAATCCACACAGAGTGGGCATGAGCACAATTCTGCTGGTACCTCAGGCAACACAGTGAATTTCTTTTCTGTAAGTGGAGGAGATAATTCCTGCTTCCTAACAGCATGGTATAGATAAAATGACATATGCATGTGAAATTCTCAGCCTAGTGCCTATAAAAATCTCCCCTAAATGTCAATGCCCAGTGTGTCAAGATCTTCTGAGGAGGGCACCATTGCTACACAGCCTCATAGAAGTGCTCGCTGAACTAATTAGAAGCTTATCTCCTCCCATTGCTCAAAATGGTCTAGAATTTGCATTGCGATATTGCATTTGAATAGGAGATTTTATTGGAATTGTTCGTTCCAATATTACAAATAAGTAGCTCCATACCTTTTAAAAAATTGAAAAAAATCTAGCATAATCTATATTCACACGTTTGAATGCTTCTGTATGAAGATGTAGGAGAGCAATTGGTTGAGGAAAAAGATCCTCAGTGGGTGAAGGTAGGGGATGAGTTAGGGTATACGAGGAGACAATGTCACATATTTACCATATAAATATATGAAGTTGCCAAACAATTTTTTTAAAAAATAAAGAAATTGTCTTAAACATTTATTTATTCTAGTGGGTTTGGTTATTTGATGGGTTTCTTTCGTTACACCTGCAAAGCAGACCTGACCGGAGAACTGCAGAAATATCAATACATCGCAGTTTATTCAGAATCATGTTACTGACCAGGGGCCAAGTTCATTCATCTCTACCACGATCACATTTATCATCAAAACCAGCCTTACACATAGGTGCATTTCTGTTTGAAAGTTCAGTGAAGTCAAGCTGAAAGATGAGCTTGCCCGTGATCCCACCATGAGACTCTGGCTTTGGTGGAAATCCAAGTGCAAATGTCTCTAGCCTTGGTGACCTCACTGGTTCATCTGATCTCACATGACCACTGCTCGATATCCTCTCTAATACATACAATCCTTCCTTTTCATTCTTCTCTGTAAACTTTAAAGTGAATTGTAATTGTTTGTGCTTAATATGTGTGGCTTTACATATATGTTTAAGAAGATGCAATAATTTTCAGAAAGCTTTCAAATTTTGGCTTGCAGAGTACATTTATGTATGTGGCTGAGAAATTCAATGAGTATTTTTCTGAGCAAAAACTGCAGATGATACAATATATTCAATGAAAAATAAAAATATTGGTTAATAAAATGTACACTTTTATAGTATTTGTATATTGATTGATACATGTATATTTGCTTAGTAATACACTCATTTCAAAAGATGTTCACAAATGGATATTTCTTTAGCTATTATCTTTTAATTTCAACTTAGTTGCAGTGCAAACTAGAGACTGTATATGTTTGGGAACCAGAGGATTTGGGTTCACATTCTGTCTGCTGTTTTTACTAGTTGAACGACTTAAGGAAGTTTTTTTTTTCAGGCAAAATGAGAGTAACAGAGGTTTCTTATGAACATTAAATAAAATTGTACACACAAACTACTTGATGCATGTTAAGTCACATGAGTCTCCATACCACCCCGAAAACGATTTTTTCCCCTTTTTTAAAAAGAAAATGGAGTGCTCCGTGAATTTTCATGTCATCTTTGTGCAGGGGCCATGCTAATCGTCTTTGTATTATTCCAATTTTAGTATATGTGCTGCTGAAGTGAGCATCTGACAACGTTTTACATAGAAAATTATGATGCCTAAGATACATGGGACTGAGTCAAAAACTTTGGAAGCTCAATGTCATGTGCTGCTCACTGAAATTTTTGAGGCGTGGGTTTCTACAATGTAACTGTAGATTATAATTGTTATATGATGCCTCATTGCAATTGTGTGTGTGTGTGTGTGTGTGTGTGTGTGTGTGTGTGTGTGTGTGTGTACCTGTGTGTTATGATTATTTGGGAAGTTGTGCGTGTGGAGGCAAAGATAGATGTCAGATGTCTTTCTCGGTCTCTTTCTAATTTATTTTTTCAGAGAGCACCTTTCACTAGATCCAAATTTCACTGACTTGGCTAGACTAGCTGGATAGTGATGCATTTACCTGTCTATGACCTGAGTGATGTGGTTACAAGTGTAACTTACACATTTATTTTTTCCACAGAGTGCTTGGGATCTGAACTCAGATGTTTATACAACAACCACTGTGCCCGCCTCCCCAGACTCTCACTATAACATTTTAAAAGATAGGACAGACTCACCAAAAAGTCATCATAAGGAAGCAAGTACTTGAATCAAGTTGATCTGTTCAGTAAAATGTGGGCAAATAAGAGAGGAATATCTTCCAGCTTCAGACCCAGTCTTAAAACATTCTTCCTTGCCAATTCTTCCACAGTTTTACAACAAAACTGACTCACTCACTGCTCATTCCTTTATAGGAACACTACATGAACAGTCCCAAGACCCCCATCCAACTTATAATAAAAAGTATCAAAAGTCTCTTATTGCAGTTTTGATTAATAATAGTGATTCACCACCAAATGACTAACACTACAGATGTCAGGAAGCCAAATTTCTTCAAAGATTTCAAATGGGACAGAGTAAAGTAACTGTTTTTCATGTTTCCAGAGAGATATTAAAACTAAAGCTTAAGATTTCCTTTTCCAAATTGATTTAGTTTGGTATACTTGCTTGCTACTCCAGGCTCTTAGCACTGTCCCTAAATTCAGTCTAATTCCCACTCAGAGTGGGGATGACGTTATTGAACCATCAAGAAGCATAGCATCCAGGTGTAATATTGTGACTCATGATTTCACTGTACTTAAGCAACATGGAGAAGAAACATTCCTATCTTTTTCAACTTTCACAGCTTTTGAGATGTTACTGAAATCTTTATTATATGGTCAAATAGAGAAGAATGTGTCTAACCCATGAATAGTGAAAATACTGTATAGAGATGAAAGATAATATCTGTTCAGTTCCATTAAGAGCTGCCACAATACATTCAGTGTTATTTGAACATCTGGCCCACATTCAGATTAAAATGAAATTCTGAACAATTTCATTTGAGGACATGAGTCTACTTGGCTAATAGCTTTGGAATAAGTTTTTCATCCAGCTGAAGGAGAAGGTCCTTTGTATTAAAAAAAAAGTGAAATTGCCCCTAAAATTTGGTTAGGTTTAAGTAATTTTTCCATCATGCTTGAGTTTCTATAGCAATATAGCCAGTTTGCTTTAATGCCTGTGTTCTACAAGGCTTCCTCGAGTTCCTGTTATCCTCTTGCTCTTTTCACCCTATTCTTCTCTTACTTCTGAACATCACATTTGGAATTTATAGATTCTGAATCTTGCCATTAGATATTTGATCAACAAGTAGTTTTTAAGACTGTGGGTTTAAAATCTTTTCTCTGTAGTACTTCCTTAAAAGAAAAGCAGAATTTTGTAATGAACTCTAATTGTTTAATATTTTCTTACATAAGGTGTACTATGCTTTCATTGCTCTAAGAAAATTGCTTGCTTGACCCTACACAAAGATATTTTCCTCATGTTTAGCACTAAAAGTTTTAGTTTTACATTGTGTTTTTAAATACATGATCCATTCTGAGTTAGCCATTGAATGCAATGAGAGAGAAGGATTTCTTTTTTTTTTTTTTTCCCACTCACACAAACTTAACAGGTACCCTGTCCCCATCCTCCTTCCACTCTTCCCCAAACCCACTTGCTCCCTGTTCCCTTTTCTCCTTCCTTTCCCCCCCTCCCTTTCTTCCAATGCCCCCTCCCCCTACCGCCTGGAGCATCCTTTAGTGTGAATGTCAAACTTCCATCTGGGTCCTCCTCTCTGATGAGGTGTAAGGACTCAGTAGCATTGCCTAGAGCCCTTTAGAGCCCTTTCTTGTGTTCCCTTTTAGTATAGGAACACTATTGTGGCTGTTAATACCTTTTGCCTCTAAGGATCCTAGTGCCTGTGATCCATGCTAGACTTTGGGGGGTCAATGATATATGTTGGTCATTGCGCAGGTCATACAAAGTCCTATTATGATTACTTCGGCCCAGAGAGATAAGGATTTCATATTTCTATATAAAATCCATTTGTTTCAAAATAGTATGCTGAAAAAGCTATCTTTGCTACTGCATTTTTTATTTCAAAAATTAATTGTTCATAAATATCTGGGTTTATATCTAGGGACTTTTTCTGCTCCATTGATTCCATTGTTTGTTTCTATACCACCTTTACCATATGGAGTTCTTGTTCTGTTGCAACAAAACTTGAAGCCAGACACTGCACCTCCTCATTCTTAAAGTTCTGCAAGGCTGGATACTTTGTATTGTCATATGACATTCGTGATAAGGTTGTCAATTTTTATCAAAGGCATGAGTGAGAACTTTTATTGAGATTCCAGTGACCTACAGATGATTTTGCGGAAGAGGATGATCTTAGTATTGAGTTTACATGTGATCTTGGGATCTCAACCCGGGTCCTTACACTCCTGTTTCAACTGTTTTAAGTGTTTCGATCTACTCCACTATTTCCTGACCGCAATAACTTTTCCTTTAATTTTTCTCCCCCCCCCCCTTCCTCCCTTACTTCCTTTGATATACATTCACACATGCAAGTCAAAGGACAACTTCAGGGGGTCAGTCAGTCCTCACCTTTCATTCCACTGCGGCAGGGTCTCATTTAATGTGTTTCTCCTGCACTGCATGAACACCGACTATCTCACCGCAGGAGTTATGGGATACAGATTTGAATCCCTTTGTGTTGCTTTTTAAGCGGGATCTAAAAATCAAACTCAAGAAGTCAACTTGCCCAGTAAGTGTTTTTGCTCACTGAGTAATCTCCCCAGTCAGTCATATGTAAAAGAAATTCTATATTCCTGTAATAAATTAGCTTTATCATCCATGTAGTATCCTCTTTATATGTTGTTACATTATATCAATTAAATTTGGTTATTCGTTTTTCCATGTGTGTACTTAGTAATATCTAATAGTAAGGCCTTTGGTTTAGATGTGAAGATAATTCCAGCTTCCAGTAACAGCTAGAAATGTACCTTTCAATATTACATAAAAATTATACACAAATTGTCAACAACACTTTGCCTTTACATATCTAATATATGAGTTCTACAATTTATAGCTTATCAAATTTCATTTTTCCTCATTGAAAATATTTTCTACTTTCTCCCTTGATAGTTTATTAGGATATAGATTACTAAAAAGTTGATATTTAGTTTCCAAATATGTAGGAATTCTCATTATACACTTCATGACTGATTTCTAATATAATCTACCAGAGTCACAGAGGATGTTTGCATAACTTCAATCAACCAAATTTATTACAATGTATTTATGGCTTGAATCTTCACAAGCTTGATAACTGTTCAATGAGTTATCAAGACGTTGTACTCCAGGTGATGTGATATCCCACAAATATTAATGAGGTCAAATTAAGATTTTTTTTAATGATATTTATGTCACAGATAACTTTTTGACTTTCTTACTTTCTGCTTACTTGTACTATTTGCTTATAAGGGGTAGTGTTAATATACTAAGCAATGATTTTAGATTACAGAATTATTTATTGTAATGTATGTATTTCTATTTTCTGCTCTGATAAATTTTGCTTCATATATTTTCAAAACAATTATTAGATGAATGTATTATTTTGTAAATAATGGTTTTTACAATTATGAAGTAATGATCATCTTTATCTATTCCGTCTACTAAAATATGCTTTGATATTAGTATCATCTAAAATTCATCTTTATGAATTTTAACTTACATCTCTATATTCATGTATTTCTTATATTTAGTGCATGTTTTAGAATACAATCTTGTGACCTCTAACTTTTAATTTATTTCTTTAGGCCACTTGTATTCAATTCTGTTATTATTCATGTAGTCAGTTTTCATTGAGTTTTCAGGGATATAAAACAAAGACATAGTAGAAGCAGGCACGTCATATAGAGGAAGTAGGAGTTATAGATGGGTTAAATAGATCAAAAAAGACTACAGAAACAAATACAGAAAACAGGATGCAGAATCTTATAAGTTTCAGTAATGTAGACAATAGTGATGAAAGCTGATTAGAGGTTTCATCACTTTGGCTATAATGTGTGCAGACTATGGGCAGAATAAATATAGAGAGCCAAGCAATTAGGAGGGAGTGGCTGCTTTCAGCCACAGAAAGAATGGCCGCAGGAATAGAGGAAAGAGAAGAGACTGGAGAATAATTTGCTTAGGAGCAAATTAAGATTCTTGGTCTAGAACAGAGAATGAGAATTTGTGCAGGTGACTGTTACATCTATCTGTGTTTTAGAGGAGCATGTGTTTCCTATGCCTTCAGCCTCTAAGGTGTGATTACATCTCAAATACTCAATTCTTCTCAATAAGGTGGACTGACTGGAACTTTTTTTCAGTCTTTAAAGACAATCTTCTTCAACTTATGAATGTTTTAATCTTAAATACATACAATGTCATCCTTCTGATACAGTTTCTGAAGGATTGATTTGACATCCGTATCTTCTACCTTTTAAATTCTAGATATCTGTCTCTTCATATTCCTTATTTTCCGGTGGCCACTTGTAAAAGCTGCCAGGTCAAGTTAAAAACATAACTGGAACTTGACCAGACATTAGACAATATAGCTGATGTAGCTACAAGAAACATCCTAGAACATGGAGTGGGCAAGGGGAATTTTTCCTGGGATCTGAAGATCATGAATCCGGTCCTCATGTTTCTACAGCAAGTGTTTTACCTCTTAGCTATCTCCTGATTCTTATCTATTGAGAACCAACTTCTAAAAAAGATCAATTGCAACTTAACCCCTACTGAGATGCTCCAACAATGGGAACATCCTTATGGCTTCATAATGCCACTCATTTTGAATTTCTGTATCCATTCTGAAACCCATTCCATTCTCCATACCTTCTACAGAAAGAAATTCAGAACATTCCCAAACATAAAAATTAAGAAATCCTTCCTAGAAGCTAGTTTTAGGGAGCATGATATATAATTTCCATCTCCTGTAATTCACCATATTAGAGCTAGAAAGTTTGCATTGACTATCTGTGTAATTACTTTCACATGTAATTACATTTACATAATGTGTACATGATTTTATTTACATAATATCTAAGATGAGAACTCAGATTTTAGAAACTGCCCCCAAACAGGATAGACTGGAGTTGTATTTATCTCTGGGGGGAAAATATAAAAGTATGTACATAAAACACAATAATAAGTATATATTTATTAGCTTACTATCATTAAGTATATACATAGACATGTAAGAATTCTTATTCAAGTGAGCATAAGTAAAATTGAAAGAACTAGAAAAGACTCACTCATTTCACAGTGAGAAGTACTTTTATCTGTGTAATGTCTGGAGAAATAAATATTACATATCAAAAGAAAGTAATTAACATGAAAGAACCCCAGAAGGATGGTGAAAATGAAATGAATAATTTCCCACAGTTGTAGATGTTCTAGTCAGGTAGGTATAATTCCCAATAGGCTTTAATGCCTAATAGAATTAAGGTTTTGGGCATCGGCTGCAGCATGTAACTTTCAGGAGAATATAGTAGGCAAGTAATTTAGTCTCTCTTGGTGGAATTCTCCCATTAGCAGAATTGAGTTAATAAAGTATAACTCAGAACATTGCTGTATGAAATAAAGTAACATGGATATTACACACTCCTTGGCACACGGTCTTTGGTCAGAAAATTTTAGTTGCATTATTTCCTCTCACTCATAATACTGAACATAATAATACTGAGTTATATCGCCAGCCCTAGAGAATTACTTAAGTCAAAGTTTTTCCTATTTTAGCAAGCCGAGTCACCTTAAGACTTTGTCAATCAGATCCTAGAATCTGTATTACTAATGAGTGATGACATATTTGCTGCTGACTGGTGGGGAACATGCTTGGAGTATTGCTAATACAACTGGTGTGAGACAACTTCAAAAGTGATTTGCAGAAAGGGAAGGCAGGCCACAATACCAGAGTCTTATTTCCTGTCCTAGAGAAAAACTGTTCCATGGAGGCTGGAGCACAAAGCAGAACACACAGAAGTCTTTATGCAATGTAGGCTTGTCCTCCCAGTGTATTCTTGAGCAGGCCACTCAGTTAGTGATCTCGGGCAGGCTTCTTTGTCATTGCTGATTCCTATTCCTGTCTCTAAAAATGCAGAATAGGTGTGGCTGGAAAGATGCCTCCAAGGGTTAAGGTCATTGCCTCACAAGCAAAAGGACCTTAGTTTGAATCCCAGATCCCACACAAAATCAACAGAGGAAAGAGGGAAATGGTAATGGCCTGCAATTTGGATCCTGGAAGGTAGAGTCTAGAAACCCCAGAGTTAAAAGCAATGAAGTGGAACAATCCAGGATAATTTCCAAAGTCACTCTTGGGTCCCCACAGGTGCACATACTTAAGTGTCCTTACTCAATACAACACACACATACATACACTGGGCACATTAAAAAAATCAAAGCCAAACAACATTTTTTTCAACTCCATACTCTAAATATTTTGGATGTGGCTTTCAAAGCAAAATCTCTGAGAGTTACTGGGAGAAGCACTGAGTGGATAAGATCTGGATTTCCTTTCCTCGCTGATAAGCTCTCCTTAAGCAATTTTCTATAGAGTGAGGTTGCATACAGGCAATCTAATTCAACCAAAACAAGCTTTAAATATCCTATAGGAAAAAATTCTGGGGGCATTATGATATCTACAGTCACTTTTGCCATGATATTTTTAGATACCAAACTGCCATTCTGGAAGACTCACGCCTCCCTCTAGGCTATTTGTGATGGAAGCCTGGGGCAGTGCAGGTCTTGGAACTCCAAACCACACTGCATCAAAAACATTTCTGCTGTTAACATTTTCCACTGTGACTCTTTGAAAATAATAAGCAATTTTTATATTCTGTGACCTTACTTTAAATATTAAGACTTGCAAAATATAGCTAATACTTTAGATACTTGTTTTGTGTTACCTAGTATAATAACACATTGAAATGTATTTTATAGCTCCATCTGTAGAAAAACTCTTTTAGGTAATATTGGCATCCCCAGCCTGAAACATAGAAACTGTAGAAGGAAAAGTGCAACATGTTATGAACTACAGTTAGGAAGAAAGACTACAACTTCAATGTAAGTCTGCTTATGAGTTTGTGATTTGTTTAGTCTGAAGAGATTCTAATGATCAGACAGTTATCTAATGTGATGATGATATTTATGCGCATCTGTTTTGTCAGAGTAAAGCCATATTTAATAAAGAGAGAACTATAAAAAACTTCAGTCCCTAGAGGAGAGATTCTAGGTGTTCTTCTATACATGGTTCTTATCTAAACAGTAAGCAGGAAAAGTGTGTCAAGAAATTTACCCAGAAACTTGAAGGCAGTAGTATACATTATGAAACACTATCAATTAGTTTCTGGATTTGTTTTCTTGTTTTTGTTTGTTCAATGTGAGTTTGAATAAAACATTTCAGACAATTTCTGGAGCTAAATAAATTTCATTTTAATAAGCAATTGTTGTGGTCAGAAGCAGTAATAACTGCACATGTCAGGGTAGAGGTTGTAGGAGATCAAGTAGGAAAGGTAATAACAGAAATCAAATCCTGCAGCAATACCATCTCCTCAACTTGGAGAAATAATGATTTTTAATCATGAATATTAGCACCAGAATCTCCTTTAACCCATAAACTGAGTTTTTGTCTGTAATCTAAGGAAATCTGTACACTGGTTGTCTACAAACAAGTCAGGTGGTTGATATAAATTAAGGATGGTCATTTAAACAAAGTTAACTGACTATTGCATAGTCTGCCATGGCAGATAAGAAAAATATTATATGGGTTGGAGAGATTGCATAGGGGTTAAGTCTTTGTCTTGAAAGCAGAAGGTCCTGGTTTCAGATTCCAGACTCCATGTAAAACTGCCAAGTAGAAATAATGGCTACTTATATTTCTGGTACTGGAAGGTGGAGCCTGGAAATTCAAAAGCAAAGCAAAGATGAGGAAAAAAAAAAGCAAAGCAATCCAGAGTGATTCCCGAAGTCACCCTTGGGCCTCCTCAGGCACACACAGTACCCTTTCACGCACACACACATACACACACACATACATACACCCACATACACACACACAACAAATAAATAAGTAAATAAATAACGCATACACACAATAAATAAATAAAATAAAAATAAACATGTTATCGCTCTTTAAGCAGTGATAAATTGCATTCAAAGTTGTGCTTTCAAAATTGGCCTGTGTTATTCTTGAGAAGTTGGCTAAAGAGGCACCTGCTTCTTCTGTTCAAACATATTCTAAACCTTACTCCTCACCTATTGTCAATGAACGTTGGTGAAGTTTAAAGGAAAGGTATTTTCACACCTCCTTTAGAGACTGCTGAAGGTTAATGCTGATGGGGAAATGCGAAAATTTTCCTCAATGGTATAACCACTGATAAAAGATTCATGTTCCATCAAGTACTAAGGCATGTGACATCAAAGGCAAACCAGATGAAGCCAAATGGACCATAAATGGGAAAATATTTGAGAACAGGAGGAAGTCTAGCAGGGGAGAAGTGATACGATTGTGAAAAGCAGGGTTAATAGGACTGGGGAATCAAAGGTTTGAAAATATTGTAAGTTTACCATATACATATATGATACACAAAAAGAATAGCAAAGAAATAAACAGTATTTTCATAAAAATTATTTAAATAGAAGGCAAAAATTACAGTTTACTATTTTAACCATAAAGGAGGGCCCTAGGTAAGGAGGAAGAATTGTCCTGAAGTTCTTTCTTCAATCATGAAATAATTATTTGTTCATAGACCAACATATATTTTTAAATGCTTATCATAGACACATAGTAAAAATTCTAATGAATAAACACGAAAGAGCAAGCTTAGAAGAAGAGGTAATATGTCTAATACATAGTTTTCCATGATCATAACGTCTATACTTCAGCAACTGCTACAAATTGATGTTATTTAGGTCGATAGCAGACAAGCAACACAATATATCAACAATAACAGCGATGATTCATTCAAAAGCTTTTTAATTCTTCTACTACCATGCAATTGGTATAAAATTATAATAATTCTATTTCTCTTCCCCATTTTTGCATCATCTGAGAAGGCAGATATTACTCCATTTTTCCATCACAACAATGTTGTAGCTTGATTCTTTAGAGATGACAACAGAGCTATTTCCAAATGCCATCTGTTTTGCAGGTTACAGATATTCAAAAGTTTAACCAATGCCTTACAGTCCCTTGATACTAATGTTTATCTTACTATTTTTTTAAAAAAATGCATGCAAAGACTGTATTTGACTTAATTTATAGTTTTAACCCCTGCATTTTCAATTGCAGGAAAACATCTGTAATACTAATCCCTGTTACTTTCACTCCAACAGACAATGCACTTAAATACTGATTAGAATAAATGATGCCTTGGGCTTCCAGTGCACATCAAACAGAAGAACAATGAACAGTAGATTATATTAGGAGAACTATGACTAAAGACATTTAGGCAGAATGTGTGTTGATAGGGTAATTATTAGGTGAAGTAAATTACAATGTAGAAGCCTTAACAAGCACTTGTATCATTTGCTTTCCACAAAAGAGAACTTTTATCAGAAAAAGATTTCTTTTAGTAATTTCCAAAATCACTTGCCTGAAGTTCCATTGTAAGGATATTTTAAAAGTTTTGGCCCATGGAATATTGTATACGTTTAATTTCAAATGGATAACTTTTGATACCAAAAAGTCATACCTGCTTTCGTGGTTTCTTCTTCACCCCGTGCAGTGAGAATCAATAGATTGATGTTGTGAGACAGCTACCTGTGATGATCTGAAATGAAAAAGACATTTTGAAATTAGGAAAAGAAACCTGAAAACTTTAATAATGATGGTCTCATAATAGGATGTTTTTTTCAGCCTATCACCAACACTTATTGCATCTTGACTGAGTACTGAGTGGTGACAAGAGATGCAAAGACAGAACCTGCTAGTCAAGTGATGGGATTGGCATAGTGGAAGAGAGTAAAATTGCCTTGATAAATAGTATTCTCATTTTCAATTGAACATAGCATGAAATACAGAGAAGACCTGAAGAGGGTTTTTGTAGAAACAGAATTTCTAGGTATTTTCCAGAAAATTGAAGAATACCACAAGGACATGATTCATGCAATACAAAGTCTAAAGGTTAACCTCAGTGTGTAACAGCCATCTCTCCAGCACCACATCCATGTCCCAAACCACTGAACCTGTAAAATGTCCCCTATAAGTGGCAGGAGGGACTTAGTAGATGTGATTAAACTAAACTTGTTCTATCTTGGGGAATTATCTGGGTGAGTAGAAATATAGCCCTGAATGTCTTTGTAATTGTAGGATATGGGCAAGAGAGAAGCCCAAAGGCTGATGGATTTGAACACAAAAGGAAAAACTGTGAGCAAAGTGTGTAGCAGTTTCTAGATTAGGGAAATTCATAGAAATGGATTCTCTCCTGATGTTTCCAGGAGGAATGTGGTTCTGATTCATCAAGCACTGATTCAGCTTGATGAGACCCCAAAGTTCGAAGATCCTAAATATAAATCTATTATGCTGGAGGACTGGAACTAATCTGTAGCCCTCAAAAGTGGAAAACTAACATTCAAGTGAAAATGAGTTTCCTTCAAATTAAAATAAACCTCCTGTTTTCAACATGCCTAAAAATAAGAAATATGACACATTATTTATGTGTGTAGTAGAAAAGAGGATGAAAACCATTATATTCTTCCCTGTAATTTGCAAAACTGATGTCATGTAAAATTTGATTATTCACTATGTATTTGGAAACAATCAAGCAGTAAATCATCCTGCCACAGTTACTCTGAATTGTTGCCCATAAGTCTGTGATCCAATGGCTTTTGGGAACAAAGGTTTTATTTTAGCTTGTGCTTTTTGGTTATAGTTCCTTGTGCAGTTTGTCAAGAGAGTCCACACCAACACTAGAAGCTGAGGAAAGTGGACCACACCATGCTCACAGACTAACTGAAAGAAGTATGATCTTCATATGCAGACCACCATATATGACCAAGTATGGAGAAGAATGTCAACTTCTCTAACCAGGTCCCAGCATCTTATTTGTGTGCCTAAGGACTAGCTCCACCCACCATGGACTGAATATTCCCTATTAACTAGACAATCGCATGATGGCTTGCTCAGAAACTAACTCAACCATTCATTTTTTTCAAATGTGTTCCAAACTTCCCTCAAACTGACATCCATATCAAATCATGACACACCGACAGAGAAAAGATAGAAACATGTTCATCAAAGTATATCAGCCTATTGTTCCAACAACCTCAGCATTCATTAATCTGAGAGATAGATAATGGTGAAGAGGAGGATGTTGATCATGAATGTAGCTGCACTCTCATCATCAAGCTTGATTTAGGACATTTAAGGCTTTCTACTCCCCATAAGAAAATAAAATACATTATAGACTTAACTTTCCAAATATACTGTTTCACGAAAGGTGATTCTGACCCACAAACTAATCTTTCCCAGGATTATCCCTTACTTGTTTCAATAACCATCTTCCCAGGTTCTTGTAAACACTCCTTTCTAATCTGAATATTGCTTTTGACTCATCCAGAGAATGTGTCTAGGAGAGATTCAGTGGCAGGACTCTGTCTCTGTTCTGAGTTGGAGTAAACAAGTTACTCCAAATCCAGAGCAGGGCATTGTCGGTTCTCTGTGTGTTGTCATGGTCATTACAATCATAATCAAGATGATCGTGATAATATGTAAAATAGGATAAGCATAAAAGGTTTTAGCAGCAACCAGTCACAAAAAGGGAGCTTCTTGTATGGTGCCTTCAAAAGTGTGAGGAGCTGGGTGAAAGCAATATATCATGGTTTGATTGTCAGTTACCCACCGCAGGCTCATGGGTTTGAATCTTTAGTTAAAGTTTGGAAGGTAAAACCTTGCTGGAGGAAGGCAGGTGTCACAGGGAATGGGGCCTTTAGGTTGATTAGCCCCACCCAGCTTCCTAGAGAAGTCAATTTTTGCAGTTCAAATTCTCTCAGCCTCTGTGATAGCAGAAGCTACCTACAACTTTTGCTGGTCAGTCAAGCCTTATCCACCATAAAGGACTGTATATGCTGTAAGCTGAATAAATCTCCTTTTCTCCCCAAAAGTTGTACATGAGCATTGTCTCATAGCAACCGAAAGAGTAACTGATACACAATAGAATATGTGGTCAGGGCTGGAGCGGTGGCTCAGGGGTTAAGCTTCCGCCTTGCAGGCGGAAGGTCCTGAGTTCGGATCCCAGATCCCATGTATAGACGCCAGGCAGAAGCGGGGGCGGCCTGCGCTTCTGGTCCTGGTAGGGCGGAGCCTGTGAATCCCAGGGCAGAAGGAGGTGGAGGCGTCCATGGTGGTTCGCGAATTCGTCCGTGGTTCTACACACACACATACACACATGCACACACATACATACACACACACGCACAATTGAATTAATAATAATAATAAAAAAATTAAAAAAAAGAATATGTGGTCAGGTATGGAGAAAGAACGTGAATAGAGCAAGTCCAAATCATTTAGGTGGGTCTCACTATATCTTACAGATAGGACTATTATTCTACAGAAAGCAGAAGATGATGAAAAGTCTGAATGAGTAAGTGGCTTCTCATGTGACAATGCTGAATGTGGTATGCCAACAGCTGTCACCTACACATCAGCAACAGGATGAGCTAGCATGGAACTGGAGGTTTTGGCACTCATTAGGATCAGCTGTAAAGACTCCCATCAAATTCACTTCCTAATTCACACTGAACTGAGTCAGCAGAAGCCCTAGGCAGATACTTACCAGCATATGAAATCACATTCAGTGCATCAGCTGCCGTCTATTGACTATGTAGAAACAAACATTATGACAATCACTTTCTGCACCGTGTCAATGAAATCTTCACAGCAGTTCTGAACTTCTGTACTATGGTTTCCATTTATCAGTAAGGGAACTAAAGAGCATTTGTAACTTACCCATTTGTAAACATTTATAAACATGGATATTCAAATTCATTTTTTGTCTATCTCACGGTAATCTTATGTTTTGCATGTCTTGGAGACACATTATGTTTCTAATAAAGCCAAAATTCCATATTTAGAAATTCATAGGGTTGGGGTGGTAGTTTAGTTATAGTTCATTTGCCAAGGATGCAAGAGGGCTGTGTTCCAATTCTAGTGCCATCAGCAAAAGAAACTATGCATGACTTTATTGAAAGATTGATTACTTATAGGGCAATCAATTCATGTTGAAAGCTGGCTCACAGGGCAAAATGCTTTGATAGTATTTTATTGTTATTTCCTTTATTTTCATGTCTGGGATACATGCCCAAGAGAAAGGAGTTGAATTTCCTCATGGAAAATAGGTCCATGTTTTCTTTCAGCATTTTGCTGCTACTGTAAATCACGAGTCCTAATTTCAACAGACAGATGTAATGAATAATGTCACATCAGTAATAGAAGCTTTCAGCAGGAATTCAGTAAGTTATTTAAACAGAACATGCAGATAGGGTCACTACAGAAGGGAAATTTACCCAGAAGGATACACAATTACACCTAATATTTTAAGTTGGTTGCAACCTTGTAAAGTGGACCAAGATATTAAGCAAATATATTGATTTCAAAGACCAATAATTAATCTTGTCATCGGATAGCACAGGACAGTTTGCTATTGAAACATGCATCTTGATGAGATTTTTCACTCACTGTATCAGTACAGAGTCGAGGTGACCCCAGGGATCTAAGCCCATTAGCGGAGTTTTATAGTACAGTTCACACTCATTGCATACCCTTCCTGTGCTTGGTGGCATTAAATATTTAACTAACTCTGACCATGATGATATTGAGAAAGCAGAAGCTTTAAGTGCATTTTGTAAATGCACACTATTGAAGAACAAATATAAAATTAAAAACTATGTCCAAAGCTTGAGGTAGAATAAATGGCCGTGGAGGCGGGGGAAGGGGGGTACACAGTTTGTGTTCAGTTCCTGTAATTGAATTAGATTACAAATCTTTCTAAATATACATATGCGTCATATCCTACAGTAGCTACATTGAAATGTGAAGGATCATAAACAATAATTCAGTCATTAAATTTTAATGTGCAAAGCACAATTTGAACTGGAAAGCCTGATTTAAATCTTGAGATGATCCTAGGAAGGCAGGTGTTTTTCCATCCTGAGATATCAGTTAAATTATTTTTATGTAACATTTGAAGAAAAGGTTTGCTTATACTGAACTAATAGATAAACATTGGATTTTATTTTGATCAGACTTATTCTATGTTGTTTAATTTGTCTACAGAAAATAGTCCAATAAAAAGATGGAATTATTCATTTTTCTTATATGCTTTGTCATGATTCTTATTTTAGTCAAAGCTACTACTAACCTGAGTATGGCTGCATGCCACTTCAGGTCATAATGTGACATAACAATTTACACATTTATGTAATTAACAGTAAAATAGGATAATGGAATATGAGAGGTGTTTCTTTTGTTATAATCATACAGATGATACAAAAAGATAAAGTTAAACCCTCAATTTTAAATCCAGATAATTTTTATTAGTATACGTGTGTGTGTGTGTGTGTGTGTGTGTGTGTGTGTGTGTGTGCGCACATGCAGTTGGAAAATGTCATCAAGTGACTTCAATCATCCCCCCCCCCCTTAACTTTGTAGATTGGGTATCTAATTCAAAGTGGAGCTTAGCAATTTGGGTAGGCTATGTACCCAGAAAACTCCAGAGGTTTGTTAGTTTGCTCCTCCAGTACTGACATAATCGACGTGTATTTCTATATCTGGCTATTTTTTTTTAATACCTGTTGTGGATTTTGACCTCAGGTCCTCATTTTGAGAAGCAAGCAGTTTACCGACCATTTCCCCAGACTCCGAAATCCATGTACTGTTTTACATGTATTTGAAAGGGTTGGGATATCTTTTTTTTTTTTTTTGCAGTGTTCATAAGAATAACGAATATTAAGACAAAGACATTGTCATCAGGTTAAATCTGGGATCCACCAGAAGCAGTTGGGGACATACCCTAATATCATATACAGGAACCTTCATAATTTATTCATTTGTTACTAAGTATCAAAAATGGCTGTTTCATTGCAAGCAATGTATTATATTCTTTGCCTTCTTGATTGTCGTTCTTCAGTACTATAATACAAATTTCATAACAGTAAAGATTTTTCAAATTAATTATGTATTACTGTAATCAGCACATAATGTTTGTAGATATTTAGGATGTAAAGTATGATGTTGTAAGCTATATATTTCATTGGGGAGTAATCAATCACATTAATTTTTCATGTTTATGGTTTCAAATTCTCTATTTCTACAGGTAAGTAGATAGATAATTCATATTTACATTTGATACCAAAATTCTTTGTCTATTAAATAACATCACTGCACCTGCTAATAGACTTCTTTTTTTATATACATTTTTTATTATTGTTTCTGCTCATACAAACTTAATAGGTATACCAGTTCCCTCCTTCCCTCCTCCTCCCCCCGAACCTCCTGCTCCTCCTCCCCTCACTCCTCCCTCCCCATCCCCCAGTGCCTCCCGCCCCAATTCCCAGAGAGTCCTTTCTTGTGCATGCCTGACTCTCCTCTGGGCCCTCCTCTCTGATGAGGTGCAAGGACCCAGTGGCATTTCCCAGAACCCTTTCCCGTGTTCCCCTTAAGCATAGGAACACTACTGTGGCTGTCAATCCCTTGCCTCCAAGGATCTTTGTGCCTTTAGCAGATGCTAGACTTTGTGAGGTTAGTAGTGTGTTGGACATTGCACTGGGCATGCAAAGTCCAGTTATGATTGCTTCGGCCCTAACTTGTGTGGAGTATCTTGCAAATCATTGCTCCTCCCATCCTTTTGCTCTTACACTCTTACTGCCCCCTCTTCCGTTTTACTAGATTGTGGTAATAACTATTCTATTTTACTTCTATAAAGTCAGGTTTTTGTATTTCACTTAAGAATGCGATTGTGGGCTGGAGAGGTGGCTCAGGGGTTAAGCCTTTGCCTTGCAGGCAGAAGGTCCTGAGTTCGGATCCCAGATCCCACGTATAGACGCCAGGCAGAAGCAGGGGCAACCACACACACAGATACACACATGCGCGCACACATACATACACACACGCACAATTGAATAAAAATAATAATAAAAAATTTAAAAAAAAAGATTATGAACAAGAGAGATGGGGTAGGAGGGCCACACCAGAAACAAGGAGAGAGGGGACCATGTTACAGCAGAGAAAATAGGCCTCCATCAAGGTCTGCAAGTAAGTAATGAGAAACCTGGTTAAGTTCACATATGTTCTTTCCTGATCTCACCAGAAGGGGAGGGCATATAGTCTAGCAGATAAAAAGTAATCATTTTGCAAATGGGTGATGGACCCCTCCCTCACTGAGGTTTCCTACTCTTATTACATCTACCCTTGAATGTGCTATTATAACAAGACTCCAGTTTAACAGCTTTTTGTCTCTGGCCAGGGGGTGACATACAGTGCCCAGGAGAATGGAGTGAAGGGAATTGCAGGAGCAGCAAAACTGCAAAAGAAAATCAACAAACCACAATCCAGAACTTCAGAGACTATATCAATCACATAGAACTAGGCCAGCCTAATCTCTCCCCATCCTGGAGCTCAGGGACATTTGCGGAAGAGGGGGGCGGTAAGATTGTAAGAGCAAAAGGATGGGAGGAGCAACGATTTGCAAGATTCTCAACAATAGTTGGGGCCAAAGCAATCATAATGGGACGTTGCATGCCCTGCGCAAATGTCCAGCGCACTGTTGCCCTCATAAAGTCTAGCATCTGTTAAGGGCACCGAGACCCCTGGAGGCAAGGGATTGACAGCCATAGTAGTGATCTTATGCTTAAGGGGAACAAGAGAAAGGGCTTATGGAAATGCCACTGGGTCCTTATATGTCATCGGAGAGGAGGACCCAGTGGAGAGTTAGGCGTACACAATAAAGGACTCTCTGGGAATTGGGGGGGAGGCACTTGGGGAGGAGGAGGGGGAGGAGAGGGTTCGGGGGGAGGATGGGGGAGGGAGGGAACTGGTAAAAAAATTTAAAATGTATAATTAAATTTTTAATAAAAAAAAGAAAAAAAATCACAAAAAAAAGAAAGAATGCGATTGTGTAGTGCTTCCTTCAGAAGGCTTGTGACTCACTTTTGTACTCCCCCTCAATCTCCAAAATTGTCTTTTCCTTCACCCACTGTTTGGTTTTGGTTTTAAGCTTTGGTTAACATAAGATCAGCTGAGTCTGTTCATGAACCATGATTCTCCTTCCCTGATGAGGAAGGTGCCCTTCTGGTCTCAGATCAAACAGGCATCAATGTGAAAAGATCAATGAGGTGGGGGTGGTGGTGGTGGTGGGAAAACTATTACCCTTAATCCTTCCTCCGTGCTATGTACTGTGAGAACCCTGTTGACATGCATTAGTATCGAACCCAGGGGGATAGGAATCATTGCCCTGGTTTCAGACATGTAGATATTGAAGTTTAAGTTAAATCAGAACAACTAGGAACTTGAATCTTAGAAATCTGAGCCCACTTATGCCCAAACTGAAAGTCCAATCATTAAGAGGCAGGGTCTGCCCTTTTCTCTGTACAGAACTCTCTGAGCCTCAGAAGATGCCAAAGAAGAATTTATGGGATCTGACACTAAGCCACAGATTCCAGGAGGAGCCTTTTAAGACAAGATACAAGCAACATCTACAACTCCTTAGGAGGGCCCAAGACAAACCTATCTGCAGTTCCACCAGCATAGCTTCCACCCCGGGAAGCCAAGGAATTGATTGGACTGACTTATGAAAGCATTGGCAAGGGTTCCTGACAGGAACGTAGATGATTCCAAAACAGCTGCATTGCTGAAAAGTCTCACCCTCACAAGATTATGACTTCTACATAGATACGTGTCCTTTCTCCAGTAAACGTCCAAAAGCCTCCCTGCAGGTTGCTCCTCCCCAGATCAGGGCCTGGTTTGTAATTAGGGCCGAATTTCATTTAAATAGCTGACAGATGCAGGGACCTAGGAGAATGGATCGCAGGTGAAGGTTCCATGCTGTCCCCAGCCCCTCCTTTCTGAGGGAATGTCAACAGTCAACTGGCACAAAGATGATGGTCTTTTTAAGGCAAGGCAGGCACTGCTGAGTCATGAAATGACGGCTTTGCTTAGAGGGTTACATTCTACAAGAGGTCTCAGAACAGCAACTAAACCTGTAAGGCAGAAACCCAGGCAACCTTTGTACCTATTGTCCTAAGGATTCTGCAGAATTGTGAGAGTGTTGATGACGATTGCTGACAGAGTGAAAGAAGATGCATAAATGCACCAGTCATGGGAAGATGATTCCCATACTTTGGGTGCTGGGCCATCAACTATGCTCAAGTCCTTTATATTAACCTAAACCTTATTTCTTATCTTCTTTATTCTCATCTCAACTTGTCCCACACTGAAAATAGTACATATATAGAGAGAGACACTGTATCACATAATTATCAATCAGGGAACTTATCAAAGAGATATCACTGTCTCAGAGTATTTTATTTTATCCACATTCACTAATTACAGGGCTATGAGACTTTATCACTTTCAGCCGCATGGTTTTTGACATTTTGATACCTAATTATGGCATGTGGATCCACGCCTGCTCTTTCCATAAGCAAGCATTTATTCATTGAACACTAGGCTATGAATACCTCTCTTTCAAAACAGAAGTCAATTAAAAATGGGGGGAAACAAGGCATGTTATTATGGTTTGAACATAAAATATCCACCAAGACCCAAGTATTGAAGGTTTGTTCCCAGGTGTGATTCTACAGACAAATCACTTGGTTGTCAATGCTGGACAGAAAAGGAAATAGAGTACAAAAGGCATGCTCTTAAATGTATGTATACCTTGCCCCCAGTCTCTCTCTCTTTCTCTCTCTCTCTCAACTTACATTTTCCTCTTCCAAAACCTACCTGTATGTTTATCTATGTCTCAATGTGTACCCTTTAATTTTGTATCTAAAATACTAACTCATTTAAACAACACCATTGATGTAATGTTAGATTATCTTCCTTATTTCATAAATGAGGAAAAGTTCAGAGAAATTATGTGATTTCCACAAAATCACACATTTAATAAAACTTAACTTGCTTACATTCATCTTTTTCTGCAGCACTGTTAGCATATGTTAGGAACTATAGTCACCCCATTATATATAGCATACATAAAATAAACAAGGTCAACTATTCCCTGATGGCTTTAGCACCTTTTATAGCAAACATTATGTAAATATTGTGCTGGAATGCTCATTTGCACACGAAGAAAGCATAAGAACAATAAATCATGTCTCTTTGTTACAATCATACTATGAACTTTCATGATTAAATATTTCAATCTTATGACTTAAATTTATTGTATTTCTTTTCTCTCTACTCCTGAAAATTCTAGCATAATACCTGTTTATAAAAAAATTCAAGAAATGGAGGGAGGAAATTCTATCATATATTTCCCTTTAGTTAGACATAGTCTGATACACACTGCTAATCCCAAATAGGAAGGCTGAAGTGGGAAGACTGCTTGTTCTCAGATTCTTAGGACAAATCTTGACTCCACAGTAAGAGCTCATCTCCAACAAATGAATGAATGAATAAGTAAGTAAGTAAGTAAGTAATAAATAAATAAAACACCCCTAACAAAAACTTCTCATCTACTTTTTTTTCTTAAAAAGAAGAGAAAAATGTACTCAAATCATCTAATCTCCCATCTGAAAAAAGGAACAAACTGATTCAAAGATTCTTACTAGGGACATGTGCTTTGTGATATGGAGAGCTTTCTCATATGCTATAAATGGTAACAGGCTATGATGAGATGATTTTTATATTCCAGGTGAGAAGACAACCACAAAAATGCACCTTTTAGGGTAAGCACCAAGTAGGCTTGTCCATGAACTTAATCAAAGACACACTTTAGAAAGAATTTGCAGAAGGCTCAGCTTATCAACAGATTTCTATCTTAGCATCTCGAAGGACACTGAATCCCTGTCTTCTGCCTGGCCATGAACTTCTTTCCTGCCCTGAAGCCACAGGTATAAGGCTTGTTTGCTTAACTCTCTTCACCAAAATGCCTTCTCTTGCACAAGGCCATGTAAAAGGAGGATTATGAACAATATGTGGATTTTACTTATATTGGAGCTTGTCAACCATTTGATTATCATTGATATCTGAATTTGTGAGAATTCGTAAGACGGTTTCACTAAACTTTGTATATAATTACAGGAGTCTGATCAATATTATGAAGCACATTTTTTGTAACTTTTCTCATTTTTTTCTCATTTCAATGTAAATATGACTCGCAAGGCAGCTATCATCTATTATCATGAAATATGCAAAAATCATGAATATTACTTATTGTGTAAACAGATTATTAACTTTGAAGTCTAAGTCCATCTCTTTATGTCTTTCTGAGATAGAGAGAATAGAAACAAGTAGCTTTATTAATCATGTTGCTATTTACAATTCTACTGACAGGTTTAATCATTTGTTTAAATACAAGATCTTTGTTTTATTGAACAAGTTATGGCTGAGTTAAAAAACTCAAATAAGAGTTCCTTTTATCTTCACATTATCATGCCATCTGTCACTAAAATACACAAATTATCTGCTTCATTCACTTCCTCTGTTCAGTGCCCACAAGCCTCCCTCAGCTGCCTTGAGTAGTTCATAGTCCCCCTCCCCCAACACAAACTGTATCTGTCACTCGCCTAAGGAGGAGTTTCATCATTTGGACAGTTATGTTATGCTTCTACTTAGTGCTACATTGACTACAGCCTTTCAGTTCCTTTGTTTTTTCATGACGCACATGATGGTTGTGTCATCCTAACCCACCTATTCTGACCATTAGCTCTTTCACCACTTGTTAGAATTTATTCTGACCCTCCTGTGGCATCTGGGTATGAGCTGGTACTAAGCTTTAAGCTTAGTTGTTGCTTTGCAAATCAACACTCCAGATGATGTGCTCTGGCTTCTGTAACCACACCCAAATTGAAGTAGGTATACCCCAACATTGCCTTCAGAAGCAGTATGTAGTACTGACATTTTCTCTCTGCTCCGTTTCTTCCTCTATCACACAGCTTACTAAAAATGTTCTTGTCCTGTGGGTCAGCACGGGACCATGGCTCAGTAGGTATTCATCTTCACCTTTGCTCACATGGACTATTGCATGATGCTGTCAATGTTCTTTCTCTCCCTTTGCTTAGAGGGATCTTTTTGTTCATGCCATGTTTGGGAAATACCTCATCAGTCTTCAAAGACTTTGTAAAAGGCCATTTGCTTTAGAGACCTTCCCTTCATAAGCACTCTAACATCAGAACCTGACTGGTCAGTTGGCTGTGATAGCACAGAATTTTAATTTTCCCTCCAGAAAAAGTTCCTCTTCCCTAAAATATTCTTGTGGTACATTTGAATTGGATGGACACATTTCCGTTTCTCTGACCAGAATGAAAATTCCAAGAGAGAGAAAACCATAGTACACTCATTTCTGTATCTTAAGTCATGGTGTCGTTCTGGCTACCAGGTAAACAAGACAAAATAAAAATCTTGTCTGATTTCAAATGAGTTTTTATTAGCATACAACATTTAGATTTCAGGATGTCATTTTCATAAGTATGCATCACCATGTTTTACAAATATTCATTTCTCTTGCCCTCACCATTTCTTTCCTCACTGTTCTCTTCCCTCTTCTGAGTAGTCTTCCTTCTTTCATGTCATATGTGAGCAAACATATGGCAATATTCATAGTCAAATCTAGTTTCCAGAAGAGATGAGATAGCTCAGTGTTTAAAACTCTTGACTTGCAAAGACATTTGAGATTGGATCCCTAGATCCCACAGAATTGCTGAGCAGGTATGGTGATGACACATTCTAGAAGGCAGAGCCTGGAAATTACCAGAGCAAGCTGGCTAGCCAGATTAGCTCTAATGGCCCATTCTGAGATTCTCTAGGATTAATTAGAGACCCAGAGTTACAACTATAATGTGGAAGCACTAGGGAGAATAATCCCTGATATCACCTTTAAGCCTACATACGCATTCATACACTCAAGCACTCATGCACATATACCTACCTTTTGCACCCACCCACATAAAAAACAGACATGCAGACACATGCACTCTATATACATATATACAAGCATGCATACAAAAGTCTAGATTCCATGAGAGAACATGCAATGCTTTTCTTCCTTTCCCTAACATTATCTTTTCTTCTCTTCACTATCACTCTTCAGACACCTTCCCTTCCTCACATTGACCCACTCATATTTTAATATCATGTTCTTTTCAAATCTCTATTCTTCATTGACAGAATGCATACAATATTCAACGTTCTGGATTTCTTTCACTTGATGTGATGATATCAACTTTCACTTATTTTCTTGCAAATGACAGAACTTCATTCTCCTTCACATCTGAATAAAATCCAGAATGTATACATACCTTATTTTCTTTATTCATTCATCTCTCTTTGGTAGCTATGCTGCTCTACTGCTTGGCTATTGTGAACAGGGCTAAATAACACATGACTGTGCAGATATTACTGTTGTGCTCATTGGATTTCTTTGACACACACACAACAGTGTATATTTGAATCACTTTAGCAGTACTTTCGGTTGATTGATACTGATTCCCACAATGGATGATCCAGTTCACCCTCCCACCAACGGTATGTAAGGGTCTGCTTTCCCTGTATCAGCATCAGTATATCTTGGCATTTGTTGCCATGGTGATAGTCACTATGACCGGAGTCAAGATGGGATCTCGATGGAGTTTTAATATGCAGTTTCCTAAAGGTTAAGAATGTCAGAATTTTGTTTTGTGTGTGTGTGTGTGTGTGTGTGTGTGTGTGTGTGTGTGTGTGTGTATGTGCGTGTGTGTGAATGTGTGTGCACACACACATGCAACGTGTACTACAAGAAAGGCTCTTGAGTATATGTGCCTGTGAACTTCCACAAGTGACATCTAGATCATCCTGGATTGTGCTACTTCCTTGATGCTTTGCTCTGGGTTTTCTCAGGCTCTGTCTTCTAGGGCAAAAAGTGAAGGCTATTGCCATTTCTACCTGGCATTTTTACATGGGATCTGGGGATCTGAACTCTCATCTTTTTGCTTGTGGAGAAAAGGCTTTAACCCCTGAGTCACCTCCCCAGCACCTGGACTTTTTTCCATATATCCATTGCTCCTTTGCATTTCTTTTTGTACAAATGTATCCTGAAACAAACAAACAAGAATTCATATAAAAGTTACAACACAAAAGAAAATATGATTTGAGTTTTTTTAATATGTAAAAGATAGCCTTAATCTAAAGTAAATTTGGGAATAAACTGAGACTTGATGTCTCATTCTAAATTAAACATATTAAAGTCAGAAATTCAAAGTGAAATACAAGTCATGTGGGATCCAAGTGGTTATCTAGTGTTTAGACACATTGCAGAGCAAGGGGAGACAACTAGAGCTCACTGAGTAGCTGGTGTTTGCCAGCCAGCCTACGAGGCATTTTAAGTGTTTTAACTATACATTCTGGTTTAAATCTACACATTCTTGTGGGCAATACGTAATTCCTATAGCACTGGCAAAGGATGTTCTTTGAAGAGGGGACCTGGTCAGTTGATAGCAACATTTGGCAATGCCAGTGCTGAGATTTCAAACTAGGTTTGTATAAATCTAGACTCTGTTTTTTCTCTCTGTATTCATTCTAAAATCTCATACATAATAAGAACTAGTCTGAAATTTGTAATAACAGTATCTGGATACTGGATAGAGTCAGAGACAGGTGGAACACCTGGGATGCCCAGGTGACTTATATACATCTTCTTACCAAAGGTGCTATAATTAACTGAAATCTGAATCTTCATTTATCCTCCTGAAAATGATTCTAGGGTTTATCAGGGAAACAAAGTGCTTTGGTCTATCTGGTTTTGTTTTGCTTCCATGACTCTATGAGGAGGAAAGGAGTCTCTTTATCAAACAGTGTGAAGGCGAGAGACTTTCCATGGCAGGTGAGTGACTTCTATAATTACCAAAGGAGCTGGAGACAGGAGCTCCTTCCAATTAACTTCTGTTACCAAAGACTGTTGACTGCCTGCCTGACAGCCAGTGCAGATGGAGGGAAAAGAGTGCACACACCATTTCTTTGCATTTCATAGTTCACAGATTAAAGGCGATGTGAAGAGCAAGTCTGAATTAACACATTGATTTCTTTGTACTGAGTGTGTGGGGAAGTCCTACTTCTGAGTCATTATGAACTCAGCTAGGTGTTTTAATACTATGTTCGAATTCTCAGTATGCAAATCGAACAATTTTCCCCTTTCAGATACATTCACTCTGAGAGTTTCAATGCCAGAGAATGTGTTTTATTTTGATTCATGTGTTTAAGCCTCAATGTTTACTACCTTTTGTGAGCTGTTGGACATTTTTGGACCCAGGCTCAGATGTTTGGTGGAAGCAGTAGGTGGAGATTTAGAGTAAACAGCCACTCAGCAGACAAGTTAAAGATTATAGAGAAAATTTCACAGACTAACTAGAAGAAAACTCAATTGCCAGACGCAAGGAGCCCTCACTATAATATGTCAATCATAAAAGAGATGATGTCATAGCGACCACTCCAACTATCTGTGGTGTTCCTTCGGAGGCCATTCTCCATACCCGCTCTTTTCCTTTTGATTTTATTATTTACTGTATTCCTAAGAGGTGGGACTGTTGATTTCATCTATTTACTAATTGAGGAAAGTCAAGAATAAGAAGGTGGTAGTTTGGACAAGGATGAAATACTTGTAAATAGAGAAATTGGATAATGAAATCATTTATATTCATGAGTGCACATGTAAGTGCAAATACATACACAGATCCATAAACATATTTGTACAAGTGCTTAGAGATACAGATAAGCTGACTATCCCAGTGTCCTACAACTCATCAAAATTCCCCTGGGTTAGCACCTGACTCTTTCCTCATAGTCTTCACTATGATAATGCTTGGAATTGCTGTTCCAGTAAAACCTTACGATTTTCTTATAAGGGGGAATCCTGTTTCATTCAAAAACTGACAATTTAACTTGATCTATTTATATTTCAATGAGATCAAATAAAGTCCTAATTTTAAGGGTTTATAGTACATTATTGTACTTAATTATTTTGGTGTTCAGATTGCTCCAGATTTGCAGACTAGAAATCATCTCATGCTGCCCCCTTATTTCTTGTAACATGTGTTCTTCATTTTGGGAGAGGACTTCCCAGCATATAACAAGGCATTTCAGTACCCTACCAGTTACCTAGTACCATATTCCCACAATTTTCTGATTGGCCCTTTCCCTCTGAGTCTCTATTTCATGAGAGTAAAGAAATGGTAAACAGTGAGAGCTAGGATTATTCATCGCTGAGGATTTTCAGTTTTTGATTCTGTCAGCTAACATAGCTAGAAACCATATGCAAGCACAAGTACATCCATCCATCAAGATGAGTCTACACCCATATGCAAATGAAAGCATGAATGCACAGTGCACAGATGCAGGGACACACACATGAACATTTTTCATGACTCGTTAAGAAAATAATACCTCAAATTCCAATTCATCCTAAAAGATGTTTAATTTGTTTGTTTGCTTTTTGCTTCTCTTATTCCACATGTGGAGTGCGTGCAAAATAAACCACAGATTTACTAAAAAGTTTCTGTTGAGTATCCGCATCATGATAGAGGGATGAGTATACAGTTAATTGCTATAATGATGTTGCCAGTGAGTATCTTTTCTTACCTTCTTATCTTCAGTTTAGCTTAATATATTTCCCAGTCTCATTGCTTTTATTACTGCAAAGGTAGAACATCAAAAGATTTTCAGGTGTTAAGACTATAAGGAATATAATGTCAAAAAATTTATCAGTTCCACAGATGCCCCTTCTGGGTTATTCTTGTACTTGTACCTATCTCTGTGTAAAAAATTATCTTCTATTGTCATTTTACACAATGTTTTGTACACATGAATATTAGTTCAGTATTAATGGATATATATATTCAATCCTTATTTATACCAAATATAAATGGGCATAATACTCCTTTCTTTTTTGTACCTATTTCAAGCAAAAATGTAGCATTCTGTATTTATTTTCTTTTCTCACTATTTTTTAAATATTTCCTAGAAATAATTTAATTGTACTTTGGTAAGCCTTTCTTGTTTTTCTGCATGGTACTCATTGCTACATATATCTATAGCATCTATATCTATGGCTCTATCTATCTATCTATCTATCTATCTATCTATCTGTCTATACACATACAAGTACCCTAAGATTAAATTTCTTCTTGCTTTCATAAGTGTTCAGATATAAAAATGATATAATGAGCTGGGGAATATGGCTAAGCAATTAAAGAACTTGGAACCCAAGTCAGAGGAGCAGAATGTGGATCTCAGAGCACATGTGACTCTGAGTACCACTCTTAATTTCATCCTCACAAGTGAAACTGATGCCTCAAATAAGAAGGTAAAAGACACAGAGAAGGATTCCTGGCCTCAACCCTGTGTCTCCACACATGCTTACATGTACACAGCATATTTACACCACACACATATGAAAATGGAAAACATGAAATAACACACACACATAACTTCACAATCTTGGTTGTGTATCTTTAGAATAAATCTTGAGAAAACACAAGTGAACAGGAAAAACTTCTATAATGGTAATACCACAATGATTTAGTAAGCCTTTTCTCCTATTGATAACCAATGTACTCTATTGCATTTTTATTTTTAGCACTGTATGGCATGTTAAGAAAGTCCATATTTGCTTGACAAATGTTGTAGAGAAAGCCCAGCAGCGAGATAGGGCAAGTGAGCTCTTAGACAATTAATGTGTGAGATTTCAGCATAGTGCCATCTGCAGCTCTAAGTGTGAGTTCAGTGTATTTCTTCTCTTAACATTATCACATATTACACAGAGTTGTCAGCAGTATTATAGGTCTAAGGTTCAAAGAATGAACAAGTCCTTCATGTTCCTACAACACTGAAAATTCCAGGCAGGACTTATTTTTTAAAATTAACTGAAGTTAACACTAATAAGTGTGAAGATAGAAGACATACCTAATGTCATAGAAACAAACAGTAGAATACAAATTATCAAAGGGAAGAGACCATGACAAAATACTGCATAAAATAAGATCTGAAAATTGACCATGGCTAACTTTAGAAACTTTGACATGTTTATACTGTAAGTTCTTTAAAAGCTTTGCTTTAAATAAAAAACTTTACATGGAATGAAAGGACAGATGTCCAGCCCCACTTTTTTTTCGAGGCAGTGTCTTGCATAGTAGCCAAGGACTTCCAATAATATTGCTTTATTATCAATGTATATATCTACATAAATACTTCTATAGTAGTCATAGTTAGGCATAGGTGTCAATTTGACAGTTGAACTCTGGGCACATTTGTAGAGAATTGCTAGTTGAGTTAAGCCCAGAGCAAAATTATCTAGCTGATGGGGAAGGTCTAGCCCATGGTTGGTGGGACTAGATGAATACAATACTGAGAGCCAGTTGAGGAAGTTGGCATCCTTTTGTATACTTGGCCAGACATGCTGGTCTGGCAAATAAGGATCGTCCCTCTCTCAGCCATTACGTAGAGATGGTGTGTCCAGTTCCCTCAGCCTTGGTGTTGGTGTGAGCTCTCCTGTCAAGCTGGAGTACAGACTGTAATTGGACAATAAGTCTGAAAATAAACCCCTTGTTCCCTTACGCTGTTTGATGGTCATTGATGAGCAACCATGCAGGCTGACTGCAACAGTGTGTATGTATCTGTAACTATGTAATATAATGCTTACATCTAAACATGGATACATGTATACATACAACTATTCATACAAATATGAATACACTGTATACACACATGGCCAGAATCTTACTAAGTAACCTCATTCAGACTTGGGCCCTTGATACTCCTGCTTCCATGACAGACTGTACCCTAGAACTGTGAGCCCCCAAATGCATCCTTCCTTATGTTGATGTCTTGTTATGCTAATAAGAAAAGGAACTGATATAACAGATTTTATTGATAAATTTTTCATTTCCTTCCTTATTTTTCACTCTTTCTAAATTTAATGATGGGGTCAGACAAGATCATTGATCTTCAGGATATATTCCATGAAGTCACCTGAGGAGCCTGGTTAAATAGGACTAGGATTTCAACACCAGCTTTGTTATGAGAAGCTCATAATTGGTGTTCGTCTTTTCTCAACAATTGTAATTCAATTCAACAAAGGATTCTGTAGGACAAAACAACTCATAAGCAAGCCACTAGCCAAAATCTTCTGTTTCATTTTTCCAAACACTCTTTCGGTGCTTCCAGGTTATAAGAGGTATCACATTGTATTCAATACATGGGGCAGTCTAAATATGAAGTTGATCTCTTATAGAATGTTATCTAAGCCAAAATTTTTCCACATTAATTTGTGTCTACTGGGCACCTTCACATGTGTACACATGTTTGCATGTAGGTTGGTGCATGTGTGTGCACAGGTGAACATACTCAAGATAGTATGTTCGTGTGGAAGTCCCTGGGTGATATACAGAATCATCCTCAATTACTCTTATTTCATATTATTTGAGTCGTGTCTCTAATTAAACCCAGAATGTGCCATTATGGCTAATCTGCCTGACTTGCCAGATTTCTCTGGGGATTCCTAAACTCTGTTTGGTAGGCAGGAGGGGTAGGGCTGAAATTACAAGTGGACTTACACTTGTTGGGTATTTCATGTGTCATCTGTAGATCTGAACTTAGATCCTTTAGTTTGTGAGGCATCTCTGCAATCTGTGTGTCATTTTTATTTGGAGAATTTTATTTGAACAACTTTCAAAGTTATCAATTAGTAATTTAAAAAATTATATAAAAAATGTAATGTATAGCAACATTATCCCAGACTTCCTTAGGGTTTTTGCTTTGAATTTTTATAAGAATGACAATTTACAGAAATCTGTATAAAACTGTTTTACTCTTATTCTGAGATTCAAGGACTCCATGCCCTGATTGTAAGCAGGAAGAGACAAAAGATCATGTCTCTCTTATTCAGAGATATGTTTGTGATACTGTGTGTACTGCTGGGAAAATATGTGTCCGTCTCCTAGGTGATTCTGAACTCAGTCAAGTTGACAACAACGATTAATCATCATGATGCAGTCCTTCCAACAAACACAGGGGGAAGTAGATCGCAATGGCAGCAGATAGTTATGCAGTTATGAAGGCCGAGCAATAATAAACTTGATTCATTCACAGTAAAGCCAATGGTCCCATAAGTTACTTTTAATAGTGTTAACCTAGAAGCTAAGTTAAAAAGTCTTAGTATGTTTACAAAGAATATAAACATTTTCATTGAGAATTTTAAGCCTGACAGTGCTGAAGGAGGGGCCAACAGTAATATACATGTGAAAATTTTACATAAAAGTGGTGCTCTGACAAACAGGGTAAAGATGAAGAATTTCCTTTCAATTTGGTATCTATAACCTGATTCTTTTCATTTATTGCTTAACTATTTCACTCCCACTAACTCATGAAACTTCTAATTATGCCACACAGGTCTTTTCTTATACAGAATTATCTCTTCAGCTTTCTCTATTATTTTCTTTCTTTTTATTTTTACTTTTTTCCTACCTTACTTTCCTTTTTTGTTTTTTTTTTCTCTGAAGTTCCTTGTCTTCACTCCTACAAAGGAAAACTTTTTAATCGTATTTTACCCAGGAAGCTTTTAAGAAATGCTTTCTCTATGAATTACAGCTCACAGAAAATAAAATCAGAATTTTGTGCCAGGGCCAGAAATAAATATCACATTTGTTACATGCATCATTCAGAGTTAAAGGCCAATAAAAATAGATTCTCCTATAAATGTCCCCAATTCACTAATATGATTCACTTGCCAGATAACAAGCCTTAAAGAAACACAACTAAGGCACAATTGGCTGACTGTCGCCATCCTTACCATGTGTCTTTGGCCAGTCCAGTAGTTCATGGGGTCACCCATCTTTCCACTCACCAGTGCTCCACATGAATGATAGGTAGATACATTATCTTGTTCTGAAATTAAATGTTGGGGGAGCACTAATTCAGAATTCTCATTCCACCTTTTACCTCACTCTGGAACCTTAAGCCATTGTCCTGACTGACCTCTTGGTGGTTTGGGACTTTGATTGTAAGATATGGTACCCACAACACTTCTTGTGGAAGCTCTATATATAGAGAAAGCACACAGCCTCTAGTATCCAAAAATAAAATGAGGTCATTGTGTTAACTCATCAAATGGCTTTTACTAAAACATCAGCAGTCCATGTTCTATTGTCCTGAGTGATCTGAAGGGAACACCGAGTTACACGATGATTTGTGTAAACTTGGCGCCTAATCTACATCACAAAATTGTTCTGTTTTAAATAAGTTCTCAGATGTCCTGTCTATTCCGACCTTCAACTTCCAGAGGACAATTTTTATATCCACATCAAATGAAATGAACCACTAGCTCATTGAATATTTTCTGGTGAGACTGGACAACCACATTTATTAGTTGGGTTACCCTCGATTAACTAAATGGAAGCATAACCTGAGAGGATGGAAGTATTACTTTATTCAGGACAAATATTAGTCTTTAATCTAATGTGTGGGACACTCAGCCTTGCTTCTCAGAAATAATTACACATTTTCAGGAGGCATCCAGTGCACAGTTGACTAATAAGATAATCCATATTGACGGACTGCTGGTTTGGGAGCGAGTTCTAAGCCTTCCAGGGCTTTCATTCTCTGCCAGACCAGAGTCACCACACAGCTTCTGGGCAAATCTCCTGGCATCTCTTCCTAGTTAACTGTCACATTTCCCAGCCTGGCTCAGGACCCAGCTTTGCTTCTTTCATAGGGCTCCAAGATATCTTTGTTCTATAAAAGAGGAAGCATATCTGGGTTGAAAGATTATTTTTCTTTTACTCTTGATATATTTGCCTCTTTCGAAGATGAAATTATTATTTGATTATCAGACATTTATGGTGATTCCATTAGCAATTTTTGTTTTCCATAAGAATGTAACTATACACTTTTGTTATATTTCTTTTGTTTCAGCTGTAGCACACACTGAGTGTCAATTATTCTGTTCTGTGTCAAATACATTAGGAAGGATCTCAAAATTAAGCACAAAATCATAGAGTAACATAGATTATCCTGATTCTAAAAAGACCCAATAAAGTGGCTCTATCAGGTTATGGGCACAGAAAATTCCTCTCATTACATCCCAGATTAGTTAAAAAGGAATTATTATAACTTGTATCATCATCAGTAAAGGATGAAATCAGTGCAGTAACCCACTCTTCTTCACTCTGTCTGCTGTATGGGTTTCTCATTCATTAAATCCAATATGAAACCAGAAAGAAAGAGATCCTTGATACAATTTTATGGGTGAGCTTTACTGCAGACCCCATAGAGGCCAGGAGAGTAGGTACATCCACTGGGGGAATAGAATCTAAGCTCCACACTGGGAGTGGAAAGATGGCTTGCAGGGCACATTTGTACTGTAATTTTTACTTAAAGGCAACCATATGGAAAGTAGCTCATGATGAGTAATCAAAACCTATAAATTCAGAAAGAATGAAAGAGCAAGAGGAGAGGGAGAAGTGGAGCAGAAAGTATCTTCTGGATGGAACACTGCCACTGCACTCTTAAGCTTACCGCAGCTGTGCTTGTCTACCCAAGACCTACACACAAGTGAGTGTGTTCACATTTCATCATAGATGGAGGCGGATCCCTTGAGTCCCTACCTTTCACTGAGGAGCTAATAATCTTTGCTGGTAGAAGGAGTTTCGTTTTCTTCAGTGGCATAGTCACTGATAAATTACCCTTGTTTCAATGAATAACCTCCTACACACACTTCAGCATAAAAACTCTAGTTAAACTCAGTGGGTTGCACATTAAAAAAAAAGACTTCATAGTAGGAGAGGCACTTATTGGGAAGAATAGCTTTAGTGGAAGAGTGAGCAGGGTATGAGTGCAATGAATGGGAGTGAAAGTGATAAAAATCCATTAAAATTATGGACCAAATTTGTCAAGCAATAAGAATTTAAATAACAAACATCAATAATAAAACAACATGGATTTTTCTCAGCCAACATAAAGGAACACTCCTTTCCCCCCTGAACCTATCCAGTTGTGCTTCTTCTCAAAGCAGAATGTCCCACTAGAAAGGTAAAAGATATGATGCAACATCAGAAAGGTCTCAAGAAGCTCAACGCCTCTCTGAGAGACTGATGAGGACTAATGCTGATCCAGAAGTGAGGGAGGATGCTTTTCTCCTTGGTATAGCCACTAATTTAGACTTATTCAGGTCAGGCATATGTCATCGCAGACTAGATGAAACACAGTGGGCCACACAAATGAAAAGATTTGAAAATAGGCAAGAGAGATGAAGGATTACAAGGGGACATGGAAGGGATTTGGGATTTGGGACTTAGGGTTGAAAATATTATAAAGTCACTATATCTGTGTATACAACATTAAAAAAGGAAAAAGGAAAAGTTATATCATAGAAGAAATCATGTTGGAAAACTGACTTGCTCCTTTACTTCTTATTGATTTGTGATAAATATTTAAAATTTTCTTTTTGCTAACATACATTTTAACAGGTTTCTTCATACCATTCTCATACATATATTTTACTGATTTTTGCTTATATCTGACCAATTTATTCTCTCATGTCCATCCTTTACCTTTTTAATCTTAATTCATAATCTGTATAATGGATATTCCTGCATCTGTCACTGGCATAGAATAGGGATTATTCATGGAAAACAAATTGCTAATGACATTTTTGCAACCATCCTTCAGCTTACTATTTTTTAAATTTTAATTTAATCTTTTATATTCCATTATCAGTTCATGTTGATCCTTCATCACAAACACAAAAGTTCTACCTTCTTAATGAGAGGTTGTAGCTAAATCACCAAGATTGGGACAAAGTCCAGAAGTTTACAATTTTTTTTACAATGCATTATATTGCATGGAGCAGGACATTTAATAGTTTGAAAATATCCAACAGAAACCATTCTTAATCAATATATTATTCTATATTAGCAATATTGGACTAGGAAGATGGTTCAGAGGTTAAGACTCTGCCTTGCAAGCAGAAGGTCTTGAGTTTGGATCCCAGTTCCCACATGGAAAAGGCAGTGGCCTGCACGTCCAGCTCTTGTAGGCAGAGCCTGGGAAATCCCAGAGTAAAACAAGAAGGAGGTAAAAGTCATCCAGGATGATTTCCTTAAGTTACCCTTGGGCCTACACAGATATACAGAGCCACCCAATGCCCTCTGATACACACACACACACACACACACACACACACACACACACACACAGAGCAAATAAATAAATAAATAAATAAATAAAATATTTTTTAAAAAAGGATCAATGTCTTACTGTTTGAGGGTGTGAAATATGACAAAGATAGAAATGAGAAATATCAGACCCAAAGTTATTGTGTAGTTAGCTCATGTTGTTACATGGTACAGAAGATTTAAAGGAGATGCTATGAACATGTTGATTTGTTGTAGGACTGACATAGCAAGAAAAATAAATGCTAAAATGTGAAATTCTACCCCAGGAAATACCACTGGATATAATCAAAAAGATGTTTGAAAGTTAGCAATACTTTATGATACATCTTTTGCAAAGTGGAAATTGAACTAGACATTTTGTAAAAGTCTTCTGAAATCTCAGGTTCACTTCTGTAATGCTTAAGTAAAATTAAGTAATACATAAATTGATTATAAGTTATTTCTTGATTATAAGTTATTATGTCTAGGCTTAGATCTAGGTCTTTTTTTAAAATTTTTTATTCAGTTATGTGTGTGTGCATGCGTGTGTGTGTGTGTGTGTGTGTGTGTGTGTAGAACCACGGGCGAATTTGGGAACCACCATGGACGCCTCCACCTCCTTGTTTACTCTGCCCCCGAGATTCACAGGCTCTGCCCTACCAGGACCAGAAACACAGGCCGCTCCCATTTCCGCCCGGCGTCTAGGATCCGAACTCAGGACCTTCCGCCTGCAAGGCAGAGGTTTAATCCCTGAGCCACCTCTCCAGCCCCAGATCTAGATCTTTTTAAGTGCACTCGAAATAGAATTCACTTTAAGATAGTTCTATCTAAAAGGGGCACTGATGGAAAGGATGGAGGGGTTTTTGCCAGCTGGGCATATAGAAACTGTATCAGACACTAGGAAATGGGGCTCAGGTTATTTCTAGTGTTCAGTGTGGTTTCCTTACAAGCACTTCTCCTCCTCCTCTCTCTCCAGAACCTTTCTATACTTTGGCATGAGAATATACACCAGAGATCTGGCTTCACAGATCTCTATCTTCTGTTCATCAGAAACAGCCTGGACATCCTCTTAGCAAAGAGACCTTGCAAGACTAAATCACATCAGGTGTTTTCCGCAGCTCAACTAGCCAGTTGAGAGGTGGTGTCATTTCATTCCAGTTCAGATAACAATGGAAGCAGAAGGTCTATGATGAAGCCATAAACAGATGAAATTAGGAGTTGAGAGAACAGAAGGATTTATGGAAGAGGGTAATGGAGTCTGGCACCTGGACACAGGGTGATATATGCTTGTGCAAACAATGCAGAAATTGCTTCACAAGATGAGAATTTTCTCAATTTACTCCCCACTATCAATATTCCTACTTATACTTTTTGATCTATTTCTCATCCTAAGTGATCCTGGATGTCAACTTGACACACCTGGCATTAACTAAGATCAGCTGAGACCACCTGAAGGGATTATCTGCATCAATACATTTATAATACAAAGACCAGCCCTAGATCCCATGGGAACCTCTCTAGATTTCATTGGAACCTCGCAGGAGCTGACCAGACAAAAAGGTACCATAGAACAGGACACTGGGAAGAAGAGAGACTCTCCAGGAATACTCCAGGCACATGGATGTCTACCATGACTTAGCCTGTCTACAGCTTCAGCCACCAGCCATATCACCTCCACCATGAAAGACTGTCTCTTCCCTCTGGAACTAGAAGTTGAATCAATCGCCCTTTCTCCCTTAAGTTGTTTGACTTTGGATATTCTCCCACAGCGATAGTTAACAGTAACCTTTACACTCTACACAAAAGAAAAAATGCTTTGTCCTTCTTCATCTGACTCCTTTATAATAATCATAATATCTAACCAACTACCATTTTAACTTTTATTTCATGGTTTTATTAATAATAAAAGGTAATACAAATGAACATTAGCAAATGGGGAGTGCAATCCCAAGGAAGACCCAATAGCAACAAATTTTAACAGTTATGTTGTTTAGGATTTGCTTTATAAGGAAAGATGTTAATATACTAGATGCTGTCAGGCAAACTATATAAAATGTAATTTTCAAAAGAGTAACTGTAGAAAACATTTTTTTTCTCCTGATAGTTTATTTTTGGTATGCTCTGCAATGGCTATTTTGAAAACTCTTAAGTTTCTCAATGGAAAGAATGGATATCTTAAGATATTACTCTCACCAATAGTGGGGTTTTATTAGAGTTTTAGATATATGGTTTTTAGACATATGTATGGGTTTGTGACAATGCATGATATATGAACCTTTTTGAAATAAAATTAAAAAGTGAGAGGTCAAAATGAGATATATTATAGTTCTTTATGCAATAGCAATTCAGAAGTCGATGTCAATTTACATTTTCCCCTGTGTTTAAAACATAAGCATTTGAAGACCTCTGAAAGGCAAAACACCACCAATGTCAATAAACCTGTTTCATTGAAATGATAAAATATCTCATTATCTTAATTTATGATTTTTGTAATCACAAATGTTGAATAATTTAGAATTGTTATCACTGATTAACCACATTTTCATTCATACTGTTGCATACAGTGTTCTGAAGGTGTACTTGTCTCAGACTTTCACGTGCTGAATGAAACAATCCTGGAATCCTACCTTTCTTTCCTTAAAAAGAAAGCATACCCTCCTGTGATGCTGAGTTCAGAAGATGACAGTGGACTACTGAGAGCATTAGCAGTGGTGATATTAACTACGTGTTGAAACACAGGCTTTGATATGTCCAGGATGTGGAATTATCAGCCTCTCTGGAACTCGTGCAATCCACAAAACAGAGGCCAGAAATGGTCTGCCATGAGTGGAATATTTCTTCTGACTTTTCTGAAGAATGTCATACCAATGTTATCCTTCTTTTAAGATCTTTAACTTAATTTATTTAAAAAAGTAGATGCCTAGAATGGAGCTTCAAAACCTTGCTAGACTAATACACGACCACTATAAACCCAGTTCGCTTTGGAACTTTTTGCCTTGCATTTCTTAATTTTATTAAATTTCTCTTGTTCTTTTCCAGTCTTAGGATTTTCAATATAATGCTTCCTGTGCCTGATATAATCTTCTTCCTCTTAATTCCTGCACCATTCAATAGCCTTAATTTTACATCTCCGTAAAAATTCTTTGAATGCTACCCATGCTGTTTTAGGTATATATAGTTACATTCTCCATATTTTCTTTTATTATAATCATACTATTCAGTATTTTTATTTTAATATCTTGATTTATTTATTTATTTGAGAGAAAAGGATAGAGGGAGTAAATAAAAGAAAGATAAAACATGTATGCCTTTGCACATGGGTAGAGCTCAAAAAATAAATTTCAGAAGTTAGATTTATTCTTCCAATCCTGTGGGCTTCCAGAGATAGACTCAAGACACTGGGTCGGTGAGCAAGTGTCTAACCTGCTGCTCTATCTTGCAGGCCTCTGACTTTCATTCCCTTGTTTTTTACTGAGCAGTTAATTTCTTCATTTGTATCACATTCACAATTGCATACCAGCATTTAGTGCATTACCTAGCAATCAAGAAATATTTGTATCTTCAGAAAAACAAGTAAATCATTTTCTGCTTCTAAATATTCCTTCTTTGTCCAAGTTCTCTTCATTTTTTTCAAAACTTGATAAAATATTGTTGGTTTTACAAGCGATGAGATTGAAACAGTAATTCAAAATCTCCTAACTAACAAAAGCCTAGGTCCAGATCTCCTCACTGATTTTTCAAAGTGGTTTCATGAGTTTGCAGTCCCACCAGAAGTGAATAGCAGTCCCCCTTTCTCATGCCCTTGCCAGCATTTGTTGTTATTAAATTTTATTTTCTATTTTAGTCATTCTGACTGGGTAAGAGAGAATCTCAAATAATCTAGAGAATCTCAAATAATCTTTGATTTTGATGGAATTCCTTGATTGTTAAGGGTGTCAGACATATTAAAATAAATTTATTAATTATTTGTATGCCTTCTTTTGAGTATTCTCTGTAGAACTCAGGATCCCATTTTAAATGGGTTGTTTACTTTATTGATATTTGTTTTGTGAACCTCTTTAAATATTCTGGATGCTAATTTTCTTTCAGATGGATAGCTGGCAAAGATTTTCTCAGACTCCATAGGTTACTTCTTTCTTCAACTAACAGTTTCTTTACTGAACAGCAGCTTTCTGATTTCATGAGACCCCACTTGTCAATGGTTTGCTTTAATTCCTGAGCAAATGGGTTTCTATTCATTAAGGTTACCTAAGCCTATCTCTTGATATGTAATAACTGCTCTTTTCTCTAGAAGTTTCTGAGCTAATGTTTATACAGGGTGATATATAAAGATCTAGTATCATTCTTCTTTTATATGTGGATATGCATATTTTGCAACACAATTCTTGAAGATACTGTCTTTGCTCCTGCAAACTGGTCTCTCTGGCCAATGATTAGCTCTGAGCTGAGATGAAACACAGGAGGCCCTATAAATTTCTCATTATCAGTGGGCTGTCCACAGATTCGAAAGGGTGGACAAATAGATCCAAGCAGTGTGCACATGAGGTACCTATCAGGCTCCAAGAACAAATTCCAACCCAAGAACCACACAGGGAAAAAAAACCAAAGGACTTTCATGTGGAAGGAAGATCAGAAGAAGAGTAAGAGCAGGCAAGTAAGAGGAGTGGGGAACAACAGAAGACAGGGCAAATAGAAAGTTTTATAAGTTTGTAAGATAATGACAAATAGTAAAACTTATCAGAAATAAATTAAAAGTGGAAAAACACTATTTTCATTGGTGGTAGCCAATACAATGCTGACTCTATCAAGGAAATTCAATTCATTATGCATTAGATAATATTTTAGCAAGTCATGTATCTGTTGGCAGTTTGAATAAATTTAAATAGTAGGAATTATTTTTATAATTATACATGTATTTAGCTTATAATTTGTCAATAAATTTGTGTTATTTCCTATTTTAGTAGAGGTTTATGCATGTTTATATTAGGTACCGCACACATTACTTAGACAAAATACTTCACAAAAGCAAATTGCAGAAAGAAGGATTTATCACCAAAGAGAGAACAGTAAGACTATAAGAGCCTGAAAGGGGTGGATTACAGCCAAGTAGTAGTTTCTGGACAAGACAGGAGTTGCATCCATGAACTTGCTGCAGCTATGTATATCACAAGATGAGTATAGGATTTGGCCTGTCGACATTTTACCATGGAAGGTATAAGATCTCAAGAGGTTTCATGCATCCCTGAGAGACTATAAGGATCAATAATGATGTGATGGAGCTGGGGAATAAAGATATAGGATTTATGCTCTAGTTAGTGTTATAAGGCACATACCATCAAAGGCAACCCAGGTGAAACTCAGTGAGCCACACTTGGAAAAAAATGGAACTAGGAAGGAGACTGGTAGGGACAAGTAGGATATATAATCAGAAAAGGAAGTAGACTTGATTGGGATTAAAGTGTGAAAAAAGTCACGAACTCATTATATTCATGTTTGAAACTCTAAAGGATTGAAAATTAATTTAAAAACGAAGTATTTATTTTGGCTACCCCACCTCCCCCACCCCCACCCCACATAGAAGCTATGATAACAGAACCTTGAGGTAGATGAGCACCTTAAGTCTTCAGTCAAGAAACAGAGAGATGAATGCTTGTCTACAGATCATTTTCTCCTCTCCTCTTTATTCAGCCCAGAGCCCCAGGCTATGAAATGGTTCTGTACGTTGATACATTATCCTGGGCACACCCAGTGGCTTGTCTGTTAGACCAATCTAAAGAATGTCAAGTTGACAGTGTTAATTATCCTAATACTGCTCTGTCCTCTTCTTCTTCTGGCTTCTTAAGAGATATTTCTTTCTGACATTTTACCACCACCATTCATTATAATTACTAGGACTATGGAACACTTTCTCAGCAACAAGATGGGAAAGGTTGTGACTTGAAACATTTATGTTGAAACATATAATTTCATTTGTGGTAGCTTTCAGAAATTCTTTTCTGCCATTGAAATTGAAAGGGTTGTTCTGTTGTTGTTGTTTTGTTTTATGTTTTGTTTTTTGCTTGGTTGGTTAATTTTTGTAATTCTCACTGACAGGGATGTATTCAGTATTGATTGTGCTCACTCTCTTTATATTTCTCACTCTTCTATCACAGCCTTTTCCTACTAAACTTCCTCCTCCTACTTTCCTATCTTTTTGTTTTGCTTTGTTTCTTTTTTTATGATCCACTTAATTCCACCAGAACCACAAATATGACTATGGGTATAGAGCTATGCACTTTTGAGAAAAGGTACTCAAAAGTGATTACAACTTTGAAGATGATTTTCCATCCCCTGGAATTCAATGACCAAGAGTTCCAGTCAGAGGCAAGGCCACATGAGATCCTCACCTATTCATAGCTGAACGATGAGGGATCCTACTTGTGCAGTACCACAGTAGGCAAACACAGCCATTGTGAGTTCATGATTGCAGTGGCTTTGGCAGACCCTGAAACAGTATGTTACTGCCATGCCCCATTTCTCTGACTCTGACATTTTCTCTCTGGCTCCAACATTCTCTGTCCCTTTTTCTGTAATGTTCCCCGAATCTTGGAGAGGTGGATATGCATGTCCTGGTTAGGGCTATGTGCTAGCAACCACTTAGTCTGAGAACCTGAGACCTTAGCCACAAGCTTTGCAGTTACCTTTGTGTGATGCAAAATGAGAAGCGCGCCTGGTGTAGCAACAACGGCATCATTGTTATGAGAGTAACCAATTTCTGATTGGTTCTGAGGCCCACCCTATAGAGCTCAGACTTGGTGCTCTGAACCTGGTGAAAGACCCATGTCTTGGAAGGGCCTAGGTCTTAGGGGTGAACCTACTGCTTTTGCTTTCTTAGGTGGATATGTTGTCAAACTGTTCCCTAAATCTTTTTTTTTTAACCTTACGTCAAGTGCTGCTTTTAATGTTAATCAAAGAAATTCTCTTCTTCACATTGCTGAGAATGATGGATCCTCTGTCAGTCTGAGTGACTCTATGTTGAGCGACAGTCTGGAACAGAACTACTCTGCACCCAGCAATACTCATGGAATGTTTAGAATGAGCAAGTTTTAAATTTTTTATTTTTGGAACCATATGCTATTTTAGACTACACGTGGATAAACTGTGTTTTCATGGTTATATCAATAACAATATTTAAAGTAACTTTTAAAATGTTCTTTATTTATGAGCAAGAATGTGAGGGAGCACATGCCTCATAACACATGGTGGAAGTCAGAGGACAATTTTCAGAAATGAATCTCCTTCCACTTGTGGGCTCCCGGGGACTGAACTTGGGTTTCCCAGTTTTCCATTTGGAATTTTAATTAAGCTAATTCATCGGCCCTTAAAGTAACTCATTTAATCTACAACAAAGCAATGTACAGAAGTGCAATAAGATATATATAAGCTTCAGTTTCTTATGTGACTCAGTGAATCCATTTCTAGATATAAACTCTGAGGAATCAAAAGTAGGAATTTGAACAATTATTTGCTCAAATAATCGTCATCATAGTCAAAAAAGGTGTTAGGGAGTTGATTCAAAAAGTAAAGCATATGTCACAAAAGTGTGGGTACCTGTGTTTGACTAACCAGAACTAATGTGAAGTTAAGTAAGGCAGTATTTACCTAGAATGTCAATGCTACTACAGAAAGATGAGAGGCAAACTACAGAATCCCATGAAGTTCATGAGTTAGTCTAGGTCTAATACATGCAGAAATTAATAAGAGAATCTCTCTCAAATAAGATGTAAGGAGAGAACTGACACACAATGTTTTCCTGTGGCCTCTACATGTATAACATGTATGCCTCCCCCATACACACATATTTGAGCATCATGTACACAGATATACACACACATGCACAAAAATCCATAAATCAAAGAAATAGTATAACCAAAAGGTATGCACAACCCACATCTTCACTGGCAGATTTATGAATAAAAATATATAAAGGGAGAATGAATCAAATTCTGATGTCACACACGATATGGTTAAACCTTGAAAACATTATACTAAGGAATACAGTTAGACAAAAAAAATAGACAAATCATAATGTATGAGCCTACTTCTATGGAGTGCTTACAGCAGTCAAATTTACAGTGACAGAAAATAATAGTTAAAAGGGTGGCAGTGTTTAAATAGAGAGACAATTTATTTAGGATAAAAAGAAAATTCAAGAGATGAATAGTAGTGATGGTTGTATAATGGGAATATAATAAATATCACTGCATTGACTACTTGAAATGTCTAGAGATTATTTATATTTTATATGAATGAGATATGAATGAAATATAAGAAAGAAAAATGAAACACACACATGCACACACATGAAATTGTTGGGCAGGATGGCATGAGTTTAAACTTATAGTGGCCATGACAAGCTAAGAATGTCAAAATTCTCCATTTTATCATCTGGCACTAATATCATCTTATATATAGCAAAAGAGCATTAATATAATAAACAAATTATGGGTGATACTAACATAAGCAATGAGTATTCACTTGGAATTGAAACCTTGGGTTTCAAACAATTCATGCTATATACATTTATTAACAAACCTTTGACATTTTTTATCTATTTACTTTTACCTATCTTATTATTCACAAAGCAATGATATGTAATAATTATCAAAATAATGTGCAAATGCACATTGTAGCAAATTGAACCATGGTTCTAATTGAATTTGTCAGTCTTCATGTTTCACAGTGTAACAAGAAAGAGAAGTGTTTTCATATAGAGTATTCTTTTCTCACATAACATAAATTTGGTTAGAATCCAAGTTATGGAAATCAAAATTTTTTCACAGTTGAGATATTGAATATTTTATCATTTTAGAAGTCCAATTTTCTTTATTCATTCTCAGTGTCTTCTGCTGTTATAAGATAAGGGACAGATTCAATTTATACTATCAAACACTAGCTGCCAAGTATCTAAAACCATTCCTTCTTTTGTATTTACCTTGCAGAAATAGAGCTAACTGCTTTCTGCAAAATACAAAACTACCAAGCAGTCAAAACTTTTCAAAGATTCCTGTCCATTCAGAAGGAAGACCTTTTGAGACAGCTAAAGTGTTTAACCTAATAAAACTTCATGCACCTGTCTTTGTAGGCAACCCATAAGTAAGAAAGACATTTTAATTTTCTTCAGTGAATGTTAACTGTTTATTATATAACCTTAGTATGACAAGAAGAATATTCTTCATTTATTTAGTGAATCAGAGGGCACTGGGTGTCCTTGCGGGGGCCCAAGAATAACTTGGAGAATCATCCCGGATTGCTTTCTACTTCCTTTTGGCTTTGCTTTGGGATTTCCCAGGCAGGGAATGCAGGCCGCTGCCATTTCCTCCGGTTGTTTAAAAAGAAGAATATTTTGATGGACACTAATATTAAAAGATTGAAACCTCAGGAGTGAATTGATTTGACTTTCTTCCTGTGAACAATACTGCCATTGGTGTAGTTTAAAGTTAGTGAGACATGACTGACTTAATGAACCAAGAATCATTCGCCACTCCTTAAAATGAGACTTGTGCTATTCAGTAAAATCATCTTTTGAACTTAGGACACATCTTGTTACTCTCAGTTCTTGTATCTGTATATATTCTGCTGCTATATGACAGGCTCTTCTCTTTTCCACGTTTGCTCTACCCTGTACTATCTTTATAGAGTCCTCTGAAGTCTACTTCCCCTTGCACCCTACAACATCATCTAAAATGGAACTCTAACAGCAGATCGCATCTCATCCTACATTTGTTGTCTGCCATGGCCTAATGGGATTAGGTTGCTTTTTGTTTACATTTAAATCATGTTGAATAATAAAGGAACACTGCCTTCTAGATTTGTTATTTGTAGTTGTAGAAAACGATCACAAGTCAGGAAGTCAACAAATACTTGCTACTCTGGCTCAGTTTAGAAAACTAAGATTTGCTCACTCTTTCAAGCAAAAATTGTAATAACGAAGATTTACTTGTACTGGCATTGTGAACATTCCACAGAAGTTTGTACTGAAACCTCTTATGGGAAATTAGGTAACAGTGTCTCATGTACTTTCCACCCATTTGCTTTATTGTTCTATTGCAAAACTTTGATATGAAAGTCAAGTTCAATGGCATGCAAAGTTAGGCAAAGAATTCAGATGAGCTAGCCTAATAACACTCAGAGGACAGAGTAACTAAATTATAGGGTTAAATTTATATCGTGAATCACAAAACAGAACTTATGAGGAATAACCATACATTTATAATAAAACTTCCCTTAGAAGTTTTCAACTTTCTGCATATTTAATTTGATCACTCTACTGCTCTATCATACTATTGATATAGAACCTTTCATTTCATGATTTTTAAAATTATTAGATAATGAATATCTGTAAATTGGCATGTGGAATAATGAAAATTAATAAAGAAAATTTAGACTTAGAACAAGTAAATGAGAAAACTAAATTATTTTTTAGCATGACTCTTCAAATAGAGGTCTATTTAAAAACTTTAGAAAAAGAGTGTGCTGAAATTTGGATACTTTTCTCTTTATGGAAAATTTGCATGTACCCATCTTAAAGATAAACTTCAAGTCTACATTTAAATAAAGTGCATATATATCATATGAACATTATATTTATATACAATGTTTAATACATCCATATTTCTACTTTAACCTTTCACAGGAGGACAGGCATAGAATTTTATTGACAGAATGTCCATGCTCAAATTAGTTTAAGATTTTGGAATTCTTGTGTTCATATTAGGAATAGTCAAACTGCATCTCCCTTGTGAATATTTGAAAAAAATCTGGGACGAAACTATGTAAAAATGTTTTTTTCTATTATGTTTATTTATTTTTTCCCAATCATACAACCTTAATAGGTACCCTGGTCCCCTACCTCCCTTTCACCCTCCCCACTCTCCCTTGCACCCACCCTCCATTCCCTTCTTTTCACCCCCTCTCTCCCTTTATCTCAGTGCCCTCCTTTCCCCCCCTGTAAAAATGTTTTTGTGATACTGTTGAAGAAAATTGTGAGCAAATTAACTCAACTATTTGACTATTTTTCATGTTTGTGTTTGAAAAAAACATGAGGAGAAAGAGAAATTACCTTATAATTATATTGAAAATGCAATTACAAGACCATTGATACGCTTTAAATTGATGTCGTAGCTATACTTTGGGCTTCTTTTCATTACACTAGAGAAAGTGTTTATTATATTGTCTTTTATTTACTAAATTCAGGTCATATGGGAAAATTTTATTGTTCTGCCATTTATTTTTTATTTTTATTACTTAATTTTATTATACATATATATATATATATATACACATATATAGTGGGGGGTGACTTCTGGAATCATCCTGGATTGTTTCTGCATCCTTCTTGCTTTGTTTTGAGAATTTTTTCAGGCTTGGTCCACTATGGTCACAAGTGCATGCAGCCACCTTTTCTGCCTGGCATTTTTTAGTGGTACCTGGATCCAATCTCAGGGACTTCTGCTTGTGAAACAGAGTCTTAGCCATTTCTCCAGCCTTGTTCTGTCATTTATTAACTACCCTACTAGATTCTGATGTTTGAGAAATATATATATATGCAGATACATATATATGCATATACATATTTAAATTTCTGGTACATTAAGACTATTATGTCATTATTTAAGCTTAAGATTTAGATCTCTTTAAGACAAATGAACTAAATCAATAATAAAGTCATTATTTACTTAATAAGTGCTAAGGATTTTATAATTAATATTATTAGCTATAACAATAACACCAAATTATAATCATTTTCACTTTAAGAAGATGCAGTATGTACTTTGTATTCATCTTATTGATTCCTTGTATAAATCATTGTCTGCATTATGAAGCCACTATAGCTCAGAAATATGAGGTCACTAGTCTGTACAAGATGACAAAAGAATGACATGGCAAAGCTGAGGTCTTTGCTAAGTCTGTCCACCTGCATGACCTTCCATTCCTGTCTGAGAATGAGCCAAGTCCACAGCTGGTTCAGGATGGAGAAAGCATTTATTCCACAGCTGCTTGGCTAGACATGGGGCTATCCCCGCTTATCTTGTGATCTGACACATTTCTTTTGCTTCTCTGAAATGCTTCTCCTATTGCAGCTGCTAATCGCACTCTAACCCGTGGTCAGTTTTGGTTCTCTTTAACTGGCAGAAAACACATGAAAGCTCTGACACACTACCAGTTGACTGGCCTGATCTTTAAAATACTTATTTGATGTTTTATCTTATTTTTCAAAATTCTAGTCCTCTGATAGAACAGATGTGGGTCAGTACAGATGGAGCATAGGGAATCAATTAATATGACTGGGATGATTCATAAGTGGACAGTAAGCCAGAAACAGCAGCCTGGTGCATATCTAGAAGTCAGGACATTGTTGTACTTCCTCATTTATGTTTTCCTGGTACCTGATTGAGTCAGTGATTCATCCTGACTGCAGGCATTATTTAGCCGTTTAGCTGAAATAGATCGAGTATCAAGAAAAACAGAGGAAACATTTTCATCTGTCTGGCATGAGAAAAGTGAAATAAGCTCTTTCAAAACATATCTTTGGATTTGACAATTTCCATCTTGTTCAGTTAGTCATGTTTCTTCCAACCTCAAACAAGCTCTGTGGGGTATTTGAGAGTACATAGTTTTCAGTCAAATGGCCACTAATACCCATGGAGAATTCGGTTTGACTTAAGGATTAGCCATCATTTCTCTTTGATGTAAGTTATAGCTTATAGATGCTTTGGACCACTTCAAACAATTGCTTTGGAAAGAGTTCATGTGTTTTTCTGTGTGCTTCAATCTCTGATCCGGAAGGTTCCAGTTGATTTAGTTAAATAACATCTTGAACTCTTTTCATAGGACCTCTTAATTAACAAGGAAATGAAATTGACAACACATAGGAAAATTTGGACTCTAATTTAGACAATCAATTAAATCTGTTGGAAATAAATTCCAAACTCAAATTATGATTCTAACTTTAAAAATTCTTGTGATATTGATGACAATTTGGTAAATTTCATATGTGATATTTTTATTGAGGAAGAACTTATGCATGCATCTATAAGGCTTATATGCTTTTGTCCAAAAAGCTCAAGAGAATGTAGTGGGAAATTATACATAATGGAAAGTAAAAATTAAATCACTTCTTTAAGAACTACTTAGCCGTGAGTCAGCCTTTGAACATTAGCTCATTGTATGAATTCTTTCACACTGAATTCTAGTTGCCTCTCAGATTTGTTAATGCTTTTCTCCAAGCTCCAGATCCTACCAGGTATTCTTCCCATTACTTGCACTTCGATTATTTTTTATTCAGGCTTTTGGATCTACTTACAGGATTTTATATTTAATATCTATCTTTTCCTCAGAATCTTCCCTGAATTTAAAATTCTTAAACAGTGTCCCTTCTATATATTGTCGTGACATCCCATTTTTACTCTCAAATGCCTTTTCATGCCTGGTAAGATCTGTGTTTCTGACTGTTCCTCATGAAACTGTAAATATCTGCAAGGCAAGGACGGTCCCTTCCACCATTTACATGGGAGCATGCTCTGCAACTTGCACAGTGATTATTAAGCAATAGCATAATGGATTGTTCTTTTCTAAAAAAGAAAAGCAACTTCCTTCTTTTCATTCTCTCTCTCTCTCTCACTCTCTCTCTGTGCGTGTGCATGTGCATGTGTGCTCATGTGTGCATGTGCGTGTGTGTTCATGTGTGCATGTGCGTGTGTGTTCGTGTGTGCATGTGCGTGTGTGTTCGTGTGTGCGTGTGTGTGTTTGTGTGTGCATGTGCGTGTGTGTGTGTGCATGTGCGTGTGTGTTTGTGTGTACATGTGCGTGTGTGTTTGTGTGTGCATGTGTGTGTGTGCTCATGTGTGCATGTGCGTGGTGCTCGTGTGTGCATGTGCGTGGTGCTCGTGTGTGCGTGTGTGTGTGCACACCACAGTGTGCCTGTGACGATCAGAAGGCAACATTTGTGCAGTGAGTTCCCTTTCCTTTCATCTTTATATGAATTGCTGGGATTGAACTCATGTCATCAATCAGAATTGCACACAAACTCTTTTACCCATTGAGCCATTTCGCCATTCTTGACATTCTTCACTGAATTATGATGACTAACATTTATCATATTTGAACTCCTTACATGTATTTACTGCTTATGTCAATTATGGAATATGCATGTTACTGCTTCTGTTTTAGATATGAAAAAACAAAGATTAATGAGCAGATGTCATTTATCCAAGATTCATAATTCCTGAGCAACACGGCCTGGACTTTCTGTCTTGGTTCCACAGGTTTCTAAGAACATAGCGATCCCACACATATTCAACCTCAATTAAACAAATACATCACAAAATTACTTAGTGAGGTACAGAGAAATACATCAGCTTAAACCATTTTAAGGAAGGTGATGAGCTCTGGGGAACAAATACATCAATCTACAAGGCTGTTCTAAGTGTGATTATTTCAAGCTATGCTTCTTATTCTATGACAAATTATTTGCATTATAAAATTTATAGTATTGTTTCACCAAATGTACATGTAGTCAAATTTATCAGAACAAGAGATAAATACTTGTTAGGTAGTTTTATGGACATATGCATATGCATATAATAGAAAGCATAGAGAAAATTACAGGCCCCATGACTTCTGTTTCAGTCTAATGCTGAACAAGAGCCTAAGATAATGGTCCTGTTCCACAGTGTAGTTGATGCATTATATTAATTAACTTCCTTTCCAAAATAACACCAGAAAGAAAGAGCTAACAATTCATTTTCAATGATTACGGCCTATGACAAAAACATAGGATCCTTCCTGAAAATGTTTGTAATGATCAATATGAAACTGTTGAGTAAGATTGTAAGAGCCCAAGGATGGGAGGAGTAATGATATGCAAGATACTCCACACAAGTTAAGGCCGAAGCAATCATAATAGGACTTTGCATGACCTGCGCTATGTCCAACACATTATTGACTCCACAAAGTCTAGCAGGGACTAAAGGCACTAGGATCCTTGGAGGCTAGGGACTGTCAGTCACAGTAGTCTTCTTAAGCTTAAGGGGAACACAGGAAAGGGTTCTGGGAAATGCCCTTGGGTCCTTGCACCTCATCGGAGAGGAGGACCCAGAGGAGAGTTTGGCATGCACATTAAAGGATGCTCCAGGGAATTGGGGGGGAGGCACTGGGGGATGGGAAATCAGGGAAGAGGGGACGGAGGGGCAGGGGGGTCGGGGGGGAGGTGGAGGGAGGGACGGGCCAGTGTACCTGTTAAGTTTGTATGAGCAGAAATATAATAATAAAAAATGTGCTTTTCAATGTCCTGTAAAAAAAAAAAGAAACTGTTGAGCACAAATATATTACAGTGTAGTTACTACAAGATTTTGGAAAAAATACAAACCCATGTGTCCAAATGCATATGAATGTACTGAGACATGCTAGGGAGAAGGGAGAATCTCTGCAAAGAATAGTGCCAAGTACAGTTATAAATACAGACACAATGCTGGAAGATGAAAGCAAGCACTGTAGAGCCATTTTAGCAAGTATTGGGCTGGACAAGAATCATCAATTAAAATTAAATATGGAAGGATGTTTGGGTAAGGAATGGGCTACTAGGCCATCTTTCTGTTTTGTAGCAGATGGTATACTGGTAGCAATGAAGTGGGGAATAGGATTTGCAGAGTAAAGAATCCAGTCAGTCCTGACCAGTGATAGGTGAGGAGCAAGAGGACTATTTTGTGTCTTCAGGTGTAAATAGCAAAGGGTTCCTGGGAACTCCTCTGTAGTATGGAACCAAGAATGCCTAACCTGAATATATAAATGAGAAAAACATCAGGAGAACAAAACAATGTAGAATATTTAATTTTTATGAGGGAGAAAAACATTATTATTATAATCTGTCAATGTCATCAGTGACCAAGAAATACATGAGCAAACAAATATCATGGGGAAATGCTCCTGTAAAAAACTGAAAAGGCAAAATAATTACCTATTAACTAATCCTGGATTTAATCATTTATGAGAGGGAAGAAGTACCATAAAAGATATCATTGCTTAATTGGAAACAGTTTATTGTAGCATCATTTTGGATATAAATGATAACTATCTTTGATTATATGTGTTCTGCTATTACAAGTATATATTGAAGTAAAGATGATAAAGTTTGTTGGTTTTATTAACCATGGGTTATTCTCAAAGTGAGGCTGTTGTTTGTTCCATTGCTATTTTTCAACTTCTGTGTGCATTTGGTATTATTATTGAAAAAGGCATAAAACTATTAAATAAGGGCCTTGAAATTAAAAAAAATAAACACATGTCAAGGGGTATGTGAATGTCTGTTTTACAGCTGACTGAATGTGCTTTCCAGGGCTTGCCCAACCCCTTCTGTATTCATTCCAGCACATACTGACCAGTGTTGTTCTTTTTCTCAGTACTTGATGATCTCTTTTCCTGTAGATCATTCCTAATTTAGCACGACCATCCTTAATCTAAAAAAATCTGAAATTCAACATGCTTTGGAATCCTAAGTTTCATTGTCAGCACCAACATGATACCACACATAGGCCTGATAGAGAGCAACTAAGATTATTTCACATATGTGCCTTTTAGATAAGTACATGGGGTGTAAATGAAGCAGAGTTGCATTTCATGCATAAACGTAGCTTCTAGTTCAAAAATATCACATTTTATATGTGCAAATCAGAAAACAAAAGGCATTTTGGTAAAGTATGTGTATACTATATCACCATTTATAATTCTTATCATCTATCAAAACCTCAATGTGTCTTTGTTGTGGGATATTTATTAAGGAAAATGTGATATCAACTTACATCAGAAGAACAGAGTAACTTTAGTAACTTCCTTCCTTCCTACCTCTTCCCCTCCTTTTACTTCAGGGAATCTCACACAGTCCCCACTTCTTTTTTTCTCTCTGGTATAGCACAATTACTGCAAGAGCAGGCTTTACAAACTTCCTAGACTTAAATTCGGATTTAACTGCAAGCTTATATTTGACCAAGTTTCATAATACCTTTGAATTAAGATAACATGAATACATGAATTGGGACAAAACATTAGCATTTATAGCTTATAGTCAAAAATGGTGGTTGCACATCCAAATAGACCCACATCAAAAAAGAATTAGCATGATTATTAGTCATAAGATTCAGAGCATCACTGATTTCGGTCTCTCAGATTACTGCATAATTTCATACTGCACATATAAAGAGCTCCTTGACTGTCCCAAAGGTAATTGTTATTTGTTAAGTGAAGGAAGAATACTGTTTAAACTGAGTGGTGAAATACACCTCTCAAGTCTTCACACCTAGAAACCAACTTCTCAGTGTCCTATGAAAGCAAGCCTCTTTCTTCCTAGTGTGCTATAAAATGCACTGCAAAAGTAATTTTTGAAGCAGTTGATCAGATCAGGCTTACACACATAGCTTAGGATTCACATGTGGCCAATGCTGACTCTAATTGAGGCTCAATTCTCGAAGGTTTCCATCTGGTCTGGAAGCAGTTACTTTCTTTAATGATCTTGCTGAAAACAATGACTTTGCTCTTTAGCAGGAAGAGTCAAACAATGCTTCTGTGGAAAATAACACCCGTTTCCCACAACTTTGTCTTCTACTGCACCTCTTGAGGTGTACCCAAAGCACTGCACTAACTTTCCCTAGGCACTATCCTGTTTCTCCCTGCTCCTTTGATTATGGCCTAAAAGCAAACTGGGAAAAATATAACTAAGTTCCCTTCCATAATTAGTTCATTGGGCAAGGAATAAAAGTTGGCTAAGGAAAATAATTAGCAATTCCATTCTGTCATTAAAGCCTCATTATTTGGGGGGGGTCCAGTTAACACCCTTATATAAATTAGAAGTAAGAACAGCTGGTGGAGAAGTTGAAAGATGCCAAGTGCATTGATTCTCTGTACATTCTGTTTCTCCTGTTATTTTTTAAAGATGAAATATCACTGTTATAAATAAGAGTAAGAACGGTGGTAAACTTGGCATTTAGATGCATATGTTAATGTTATGCATTATAATAAATTTCTATGAGTGAATTGCAGATCAGATCTGAATTCTATCATAACTTCTGTTACTGATGAAGTCTGACCTTGAACAATTAACTTTTCACATTTTAACACTTATGTTGAAACAATAGGAAACATCGTAATTCCATCTGCATGTATTTGATGATTAAATTACATAAAGTGTGTGAAAGTTCTGAGCAGTATAACATTATAGAATTGTTATGTGATGCACTGAGTTTGTCTCTCTGTAGTATCTTCATTAGTCGTGTAAACTTTCAGTGCAAGCTAAAGGCCATTAGCATGTGTCAGGGAACATCTACGTGAGAAATTTAAGCAGATTTTCAACATAGTAAGTAATGGGAAGTTGAGAAATAAAAACACCTACCACAACCATGCACACTTGAAAATTATTATCAAAATGGCAGATTTGAGCAAATTAAAATAAAACCTTGCTTGACAGAATGTGGCAATAATGATTATGTAAAGATTTTAAGACATAAAATAAAGGATCAGAGTTGTTGCATATATAACTCAGGTTATTATTCAAAGGCTCTAGTGTGTCTTACATGAAACATGCCTATTTTCCTCATACTGTGAGAGGAAACAGAGGGTCAGATGGTCAAGATATCTTTAGAAGGATCAAGAAGCAATTAAGTGGGAAGTTCAAGAGCTCTCTTGCTGTTACTCAGTCATGTGTTAAAGAACTGAGTATCTTCTATGTATTGTGTACGTTGAGCATGTGATTCAAAACTGAGTGACTCAAAATGAATATGGTATATATCCAGGTGCTCTTAGGTCAATAAGTAAAAACTAATATTTATATTATGCTGTATGAGATAAGTGTGAGGAAATATACTTATGAGCAATTATGCCCTTACTAGATAGACAGACAGACAGACAGAGAGATAGATAGATAGATAGATAGATAGATAGATAGATAGATGATAGATAGATGATAGATAGATAGATATCACATTATACATATATAATGTATATATAGACAGAGTGATTAGGGAAATATGGTATTACAAGTAGTCCAAGTCTTTATCTTCCTGAAAAATTGACATCAATTTTACAAATACAGGGACAAAATATCTTTATGAGACTTCCTGAACCTGATTTTGCAAGACTTGCTCAAGCACAAGCAGGCATCCGAAGCAAAGTAGAGTGTATAAAATGATGACGAACTATACATGGAAACGTGCTAGGCTTGAGGAGTGCTTTGGGTTCTTCAGTGTTTCACTGTGCTTTTTGGAAGCAGCCTATTGGAACAGGCACTTCTCTGCCTCCATGTAGATTGTGAACATTACACTATTAATAATTTCATGCATTGTTGGGCAATGTCTTCAATTTTCATCTTTCACTTGATACAGGTTCTTAGACAAATTATCCAACCCACAGGCTCATAGAACACTTCCAAATATATCGGTCATGGTAGTATTAGTTTAAAAGCCAATTCTAAAGCTGGAAAACAAGTAATGACTCACATATTATTCTTTTTCTCTCAGGGCTTCTAGCTGTCTGGCCCTCTCTCATTTTCCTATATGGTTGTTCTAGCTACTCTTCTGTTGCTGTGATAAAATACTCTGCCCTGAGCAACTTAAGGGAGAAAGGGCTCATTATTTGGCTTGTGGTTCCAGAGGAGATACAGTCCATCATGATGGGGTATACACATTGCAGCAGTGAGAGCAAAAATAATGAAAGAAGCAGAAGGCCAACTGTTACCATGCTACACTTAAGAAATAGAGAGTGTAAGAGACAGAATAAGAAGTGGGCTGGGTATCAAACTTCAAGGCATACCAACCACAATGTGACAGTACTTAATTCAGCAAAGCTCTACCTCCTAAAGATTCTATAACCTTCTCTAACAGGTCCATCAGTTGGAAGCCAATTGTTTGGACACAGCAACCTGTGGGTGGCACTGTATACTCAGATTATAAGCCTGACGGGATGAACTGATCCTTTGAAAATTCCACTACTTGGAAATATCACCCTCGACTAAACAGGAATAGGAACTGCATAAATGCAATTGGGAATACATATGCTTCTGAGATGAATCAGTACAATGGCAAAACAGCGACACTACCACCACCAAAAATAGAGATTATTCAAGAATATGTATTAATATAAATAATTGACATATACTGAAAGATTTCAGAGAACATACTCATGAAGAGTTTATTCCTGCCTCCTCTTTTTCCCCCTCCTTCCCATCCCCTGCTCCTCCCTTCATCAATCCATCCCACTTCCTCCCACCTCCTGCTTGTCCACTTCTAAGGGCCTCAGGGTTCCCTCTGATTTGTATACTCTTGTAGGGATTAAGGCTTTTGTGGCATAACAAGTGGCCCCTCCTCAGGCTGTCCCACTGACAAGGGAATTCTCCATCACTCATCCAGCCCTCATCCCCAAGGTTTCCATTGCATGTAATTATCTCTTCTGACATCCTTGTTAGTCTATGAGGATATGTTGGTATGTCAGTCCTTATGGAGGTCTGATAAGGACACATCTCATTGTACTGAGTTCCGGGATGCAGCAGCCCTGCCTTGAATGGAGTGTCTTGTTCAACAGTGGACCTTCCCATCTTTAACATCTTACAATCTTATTTCCTTGCTGCTCCCTCTTTGGCAAGGTTTCCCGAGTCTTAGGATGGGGAGAGATTAGATTGGCCCAATTCTGGGTGAGTATTGAAGGGTTGTGTGGTACTCTGCATTCCGGCTGGCTGGGTTTGTTCACTCCACTGCTCTTCCACTTCATGGAACCATTCTTTTTTATTGTAATCTATTTATTTATTTTTCCACTCATACAAACTTGATAGGTACCCCATTCCCCTACCTCCCTCCACCTCTCTCTGGATCCCCTTGCTCCCTCCCCCTTTTCCCCTTCCTTCCTCCCTCCCTTATTTTCATTGCCCCCCCCCACCCCCCCCGCATCCCTGGAGCATCCTTTAGTGTGATGGATCTTCTTTCTTATTGATTTGCTTTGTAGTTTCCTAGGCTCTGCCTTCCAGAATTGAAAGTATGAGACACAGTCATTTCTTCCTAGCATATTTATGTGGAATCTTGGATCTGAACTCAGATTTTTTACTTATGAGGCAAAGGCTTCACTCCTGAGCCAACTCTCCAGTCACATTTTTTTGTTGCTGTTGTGCTTTTTTTAAAAATAACATTTATTGCAGCTGCTTTTTGAAAATTGAATACATGTACATGATCTCTTCTGATTGCTATAACTCCCTTCCCTTTCTAATCTCCCTTCTTCTCCTCTTACATCTCCACTAAAACCAAGCACAGAAAAATAAACTTGTCATCCATTATTGTTCACCTATATATTTTAGTCATCATCTATACAACTTTAAAAACAAAGGCAAAGAAGTAAAACTGCAGAATTTTCACAAGTCTTTAATGTGTGAGAACTGCCACGTTAGGAGTAGGAGAGCTGACTTGGTAGGCTCTATTGTCAAAGGAGTTTGATCAAAAGGTGCATACTTTTGGTTATAAAGTAAATAAATTCAGGTTCAATGGACAACAGAGTACATTGTAGCACACAATGCATAAATTCCTTGATCTCAGGATAGGATTAGAGACTCCCAAAAACATATTGTGATCTGAAAATCAATTTACAATCAATTAAAAAACAAGACATCACTGTGATAGTTAATCTTGGTTGTCAACTGAAAGTAACTAACAGATTAGCCAGCAGACCACCTGGAGTGATGATTTGAATTAAGATATTTGCAACACAAAGACTAACCCTAAATCTGGATGGAACCTCCCAGTAGCAAGCCAGATAAAAAGGAATCGCAAGAGTAAAGAGTTCAAGGAGTATCTTGCATTGCACTGGCAAATTTTTGTTCCCTCCTGCTACATCAAGATCCAACTTCTTCTACCCTTCATAAAGGACATGACTTAAGCAGTCCCCAGCTTCTACTGCCTACCATGCCCTCTCTGCCATCATGAACTGTATCTCTTCTTTGCAACCATAATCCAAATAAATTTCCCTTTTCTCCACAAAAGTTGATTGATGCTCAGTGTTACCTCACAGCAGCAGAGAGAATGACTGTGATAATGGTCTTGCCTATTGTCATAGTTCCTTTTCCTGTTGCTGTGATAAAATGCCCTGGTGAAAGAAAATGAGGAAGGAAGGATTTACATTAACTTATACTTCATGTATGCAGCCCATAATAGTGGGGCAGCCAAGAAGGCCGGAGCTTGAGGCATGGGATCAGGGTGCATCTCCAGTCAGAGAGTAGACAGTGATGAATGTTCATGCTTAACTAGCTTTCTGTTTTATTTATGAAATCCAAAATGCAACCCCGGGGAATGATGCTTGTTGCAGTTCACCTGCATGGTTGCTGATAAATAACCATCAAATGGCTTATGGGAATAAGGGGTTTATTTCCTTGTGACAGTCCAGTTACAGTTCTCAGTCTAGCTTGACGGGAGAGCGTGCACCAACACCAAGGCTGAAGGAACTGGCCACACCATTACCACATGACAGCTGAGAGATGGACGATCCTTACTTGCCAGATCAGCATGTCTGGCCAAATGAACAGAAGGACACTGACTCTCTCAACCAGCTCTCCATGATTTATCTAGGGCCTAATCCCACCCACCATAGGCTGGACCTTCCCCATCAGCTAGACAATCTGCTTCAGGTTTGCCCTGGGCTTAACTCAACCATTAATTCTCTATAAATGTGCCCAGAGCTCAACCCCTCAACAGTCAAGTTGACACATCTGCCTAATATGACAATGCTGCTCTCCTTCCTGACAGTTCTGAACAATCATGCATAGAGACTAACTTAATCTAAAAGTCTCTCTTATCTGAACCTGGAATTTTGTCTCCTAGGTGACCCCAGATCTTGTCAAGTTGACAGTTAACACTAGCAATCATACCTACCTACAGAATGTGCAAAGTAGAATGTGATTGTTCAGTTTTGTACCCACATGACTAGAAGTTGCAGCGAATTACTGCAGCCTATTACTTCAGCAGAGTAGCAAATCACATAACATAGTATTGTTTTTTATGGAGCATGCCCTACTGGAGCATCATTGTAAAGATAAAAATTGGTTAAATTAAACCATTTTAAGTTAGGCACAGTTTACACAGGACTCTTGGTGATTGTTTTTATGGTACTGAAATTTGCTAAGGTATATTTTTAATGTTCACACATAGATGACACCAAAGACATCTAAATGGGGAGATGATTTATTAACTCACTTGATTGTAGGATCCATTTCCACAATATGTACATCCTATCACATCATCATATCTTATCTTAGCATTGAATATTTTTACAAGCCAGAACTCACACAGCTATAAAAATAAGCCCAAGAAATGCTTCGTTTTTGTACATTCAGCAAGTTTCATACGCACAGAAAGACTGTGAAAAAGATCTAGTGATTCCCAAAATCCTCTGACAATGGAATCCTTTCCATTGGGCTTAAAAAATAAAAATCTACTATCAATTTGAGAAAAAAAAATCCATTCTTTGAAACTCATTTGCTAAAGTATTTTCTTACAGGAAAAAAAGAAAAAGAAAAGAAATCTTGCCACATTAAGACAGCTCAAGGGGTAAAGGAGTTTGCCACAAAGTTCGATGATCCAAGTTTAAATCCTGGAATTCACATGGTGTATGGAGAGAACTGACTCCAGCAAGCTGTTTTCAGACTTCTTCACACATGCATATATATATGTACATTCTTGTTCATGTGTATGCACACAAGAAATGAAATAAGCAAACAATGAAAGAAAAATTAAAGAGAAAGTATTGATTGACCCATAGTGAGGGAATTATCAAGTTTGTATGAGTGGAAAAAATAAATAAAAATTAATTAATTAATTAATTAATTAATAAAGAAAAAAGCTGGAATTTGCCTATCTGTATCAATGTTTCATTAAATTTTAAGTTAATGTGTCAATTAGTGGTTCTGAAATATTTTCATTCACATGTGTCACTGCAAAATCCTTTGACTGTCCTTATATCCTGACTCATTACACCAGGCTATCCACTTTTTCGTGCATTGCTTGATTTCTTTGCTGGCATCCCAAAATTCTGTCTTTCAGTATAAATAACAACACATCCCTGCCAATTTTTACTGCACTAAAAGCACATCCCTAAACTTCTGCCCAATTCCTCAGAAGGCTTGTGACATCTACTTCTTTTTTTTAATAATTTTTTATTATTATTCAATTGTGTGTGTATGCGTGTGTGCACGTGTGTGTATGTATGGTGTGTATGTGTGTGTGTGTGTGTGTGTGTATGTATGTATGTGTGTGTAGAAACACGGACGAATTCGGGAACCACCAGGGACACCTCCACCTCCTCCTCATTTACTCTGCCCAGGGATTCACAGGCTCCGCCCTACCAGGACCAGAAACGCAGGCCGCCCCCGCTTCCGCCCAGCGTCGTCTATACGTGAGGTCTAGGATCCGAACTCAGGACCTTCTGCCTGCAAGGCAGAGGCTTAACCCCTGAGCCACCTCTCCAGCCCCGAAATCTACTTCTTGTCCTTCCATGCCAGATTCAAGTTTCAAAGACATTCTTTGCTGTTTGTCTGTCACCTCTGCACCTGCATTATTTCTGTTTAACTTTTACTGTTCAAAATGCAATAGAAATCAGTAACTCTTTCCACACCTTTCTCCAGGCACCTTTTGACCCTTTTCATTTTATCTTAGAAACATGTATTCAGCTCTAACACTGATGGTCTTTCACTGTCTCTTTGCTTGTAAGACAGACTGTCAGATTAAAGAAGAGATGTCTGTGAACAATTTTTTTTCTACAAACTTTTCTACCATTTTTTTTCCTGTGAATATCCTCCTCCAGTAAAAAGAAACCCTCTCTCAGGTGAAATCAGATTTCTGTTTATATTCTTTCACGAATGTCAGTTTTTCCCCATGTGTGTGTCACTGCATTTTCTGTCATTGTCTCTAAAACCCAGACAAAGTCGTCATCTCTTAGAAGTCAGCAAAGGAAAGGATGCTGGTGAGCATCTACTGAGTGCAGTGCTAAAGAGGCCCAGGTGAACTATTTGGTCATAGGAATGTTATGTTGTCTTTCTAGATATCCAAAGGAGGGAAGAATTCAACTTAAAGCAGAGAAATTTATAAATGGCTTGTGGGAATTCTGTCAGATTTCAGGGCCCCATCTTCTATTGTATCATCTCTTTAATATCTTTTACCTCCAGTATGTTTTAAATAGAGACTCAGGACAGGTAACATGGCATATTTGGTAAATGTGTCTGTTAATAAAGCTAGCTACTTGAGTTCCATCCCTAGAGTCTAGATGAGTACAGAGGCAGAACTTCACATATCTGCCCCACTCTACAATAAATAAATATGATATTTGAAAAGGTTTATAAAAACAAAGCCCTGAGTCTCTGGTACTCTGCATTATTGTTGCCCACATCACTGCTCTCTTATTGCCCTAGGCTGCAACCTGTTAGGGTATTGAAATCCTCTACCTTTATTGTAGTAGAAGGCTTCTAGGATCAATGTTAAATATTCTTCCAACATATGGGTATAATAACAGGTATTTACAGAGCAATTTGATGTACTATCTTCTTACCTATAGGTTCATTGGCTGTTTTCCCTATTGATCAGTTTCCTTTCCTTTTTTGTTCCTGTTGTAATTTACAGTAACAGGAATGTGTGCATTTCTGATAAACAGGTCTTGAGTTCAATCAGAAAGCTATTGGTTGTTTCCTTAATACTTATACCACTATTACATTGGTGGTCACTTATTGCCTGGTGATTTTTTTAAGAGTTTGGGAATCTGGCAGAAGAGGCAGCAATGAGATAGTAAGAACCTAAAGATTGGAAGTTTCACCATTGGACAAGACACTCCACTCAAGACAGAACTGCTTCATCTAGGAACTCACTACAGTGAGATTTGTCCTCACCAAAATTGCATAATGACTGACATACTAATGTGCCCCCATATACTATCCAGGAACTCAAGAAAGCTAAGAACATAGAGTGTAAACCTTGGGGTCTAAAGCTGGATAAGTGAAGGGAAATGCCCCTATCAATGGGGTGGTCTGAAGAGAGGCAGCTTGATATGCCACAGAGACCTTAACCCCCATGTGCCAGAGAAAACCCTGGGATCCACTGAAGTAGACAAGTTGGAAAGTAGGAAGGATTGATGAAGGGAAGAGAGAGGATGGGAGGGAGTGAGGATGGAGGGAAGCAGAGATGAGTACTCAATATGCTTGTAAAAGATTTTTTAAAAAATAAACAGCCCTTTCCATATTATGCTACAATTATCTTTTATTCACAGTGTGTCACAATGTGTTAGGATCCTTTCAAGACAGGAATTTTAGCTTTATTTTTGTATTCCCAGAGTTGGGTACAGTGTGTGACTTATGGACAAGATTTAATAAGTTAATGTTAAATGAATGATTCAGTGCATATAAAGTAAAGGAATATTCAAAGCAAAATAATGTTATTTATCAAAATCTTACTTTTCTGAAGTATTTTTCTAGTAAATGGTTTCAACACCTTAAAACAAGCACTCAAGTTACCTCCAATATGATTTCCTTTGCCTCAACTCATATTCCTGGAATATCAGTTATTAGTGCATTAGGAAATGTAAAAGCATTTTCAATATCCTGAGGGATTAGCTAAGATCACATGTGTTGTTTTACTGAAATAAGGTTCAGAAATGGGAAACAACTTTTTAGTCAACTAAACCAGCAGAATAGATAGAGTGTTTTGGATTCTTCTAAATCAAGTTTCTTTGCTTCATTCTAAAGAGAGAATCTCAAAATTATTTGGCATAGATGTGTAAGAATGCATAGTTTAGCTATCTGGATTAATGAACAGAATGCATACAACAATGAAAAGGGATGTCTTCTGACCTTTTTATTAACAAACACTCTTCCAGTTCCAGATTTACTATGCCCATAGCTGATTATTTCTCTTCACACACAGGAAAGTGAAATGGATGGAAGGGAGGATATGGTTCCACTTAGCAAAAGAGCACTTAAACGTGTATGATGTATTACATGCCTAGTGATGTAGCAAACTAAACCACTCCTCCCATGCTCTATATAGTAGGTGCTGTGCTCCTGCTTATTCACAGGTTAAAGAAAACTCATGCTCAGCACAGTTTGCTGGCTCAGCTTTACAAGAAGTGTCCATGTCAGACTATGCATCCACCAGAGACACCATAGCCATAAGCCTCCTCAGTATACAGTTCCATCCCCTTGTTTTCAATATACCTTTCTTCTACCCAGCTGCCCTCAGAAGGTAACAACTTGTGGAGTAACATTACCTCGCAAACCGTTGTTGTTTTGAACACCCCCCTCCCAAAGCATCCTTTCATTTGAGAGGGGGGAAGCACAGAGATATTGAATCTTGGGAACTATCCGGGCTCTCATCCCAAAGAAGTTAGTTTTATTTTATAGAAGGGAAAACAAACTATTATGCTCACATAAAATTAATTCCACAATTGTTCTCTTTGGATATTACCAGTGAGTGCATCTGAAGCCTAAAACTACCATTGTAAATGAAAGGAGTTGGGTTATTAAAGGGTTGAGTTCTGTAGTCTACAGGTACCCACTGCTTCTTTGTGTATCTGAATTTTCTTTTTTACTGTTGATTTGTTTCATTTTCATTGTTCCTTTCAGTTGTTTCTTGCAACATTATTGTTTAGTATATTTTTCTTAAATATTGTAAATATTGATAATATTTAAGGAATGAACGTTTCTATTTTGTGCCCCCAAGCCCCAAGATTAGAAAATTGCTAAAAGAAGAGAATGATGGTGGAGAATTTTACGAGAGCCTTAAGATGCAAATAAAGCATTTACACTAGGGAAAGCAATGCCTTTTTTGTGCAATAAGCAATTTGCATTACAACTTGGAGCAACTCATCTTCTACATAGTTTTGCTTGTAAAAGCTGAGTATGTATGCAGCAATGGTAAGAACCTAGTTTTCATAATGAAAACTATAAAAAATAAATGCAAATAGAAATGATCTATTTGCAACCAGACTTCAGGAGTGCCAAAATTAAAGCCAAAGGCAAGATAGTGCACAGTAAACATTGCTCTGGAGTATTTATATATACGGTGCTCTAATGTAGGCAGGAGTTCTTGGTGGTCACTTCAGTTTAACTAATATGCAGCCCAGAGAGGATTGGCAGTTAGTATTTACTTAGAAGGAAGCTCATATCTTATTTTCATAGTATAGCACAATAACAGTTTAGCATAAGAATTAGCTGAAAGTAGTTCAAGGAAATCGTGTGTGCGTACCTGTGCATATGTGTGTGTAAGGGTTTGGGAAGGTTGTGCACATGTGCGTGTGCTTATGTGTTTGTGTGTGGAGGTGTGTGCATGTTTGTATATGTAGGGACTATGTATGTACCTGTGTGTATACACATTTTGTGTGTGTGTGTGTGTGTGTGTGTGTGTGTGTGTGTGTGTGTGCATGTGTGTGTGCCTTTCTACATGTAGGGATGTGGGAGGTACCATATTTGTGTGCTTGTATGCATGAATATTGGAAGACTGCATGTGTGCCTGTGTGTATGTAGAAGTGTGCTGTGTGCATATATGTGTAAGGTTAGGAGGGGTTGTATTGAGCTTCTATGTATGTAGGTGTGGGGGCTGTGTTTTGGTGTCTTTGTGTATGTGTGACTGTGTGCATGTGTGTATAGGACTAAAAGGGCTGTGTGTGCCTATGTTTATGTGTATATGGGAGAAGAGGACTGTACGTGACTGCGTGTATGTGTATGTATGGGGTGTAGGAGGCTATGTGTATGCCTGTCTTTATAGAAGTAGGGATGGCCTGCGTGTGCCTCGCCTCTGTGTGTGTGTGTATGTGTGTATGTATGGGTATGGGGGGCTGTGTGAATACATGTGTACATACACATGTGCAATCAATGTCTACTATTGTGTTCTCAAATGATCTTCATATTGGTAAACACGGGCCAACACAAACTTGCAATAAATTTCCAAAATATGGCTGAGGAGGCTTCCTCAGCTTCCCTGTTACTGTTTTGTAGTTACTCACGCTGTAGTGCATCTCTCTTTGTCAAAGCACAGTGTTCTACTCACCTTACACTTTGCTGTAATCAAATATCTGAGCCATGCAAGTCAGAGAGAACATGTTTAACTCACTCACAAACAGTCGTCATTTCTGGGAAGTCACAACAGCAGGAGGTGGAAACAGCCACATTGCATCCTCAGCAAGAGTTGTGAGCGGTGCATAGATAAACACATGCTTGCTAGCTCCTGTGGTCTTTATACAGTTTCAGACCTCAGGCACAGGGGATGGCGCCATCCACAATGAGACCAATCTTGTCACATCAATTAATAATATCAAGACAACCTCTCAGAGACATGACCAGAGACCAATCTTACTCTGGAGAATCCCTCTGGTATGGGACCTGGGACTTGTCTCCAATGTCAGACAACAAAAACAACTAATCATCACAGAAAGCTTCATCTGTCTTTGATCCTTTTAATCATAAACTTCGGGTAGAAATATTTTTCATAGGGACCTTTGCTAGCCCTTGCAAACATTGTAGTATGTTCCATTGTAGGACCCTGGAGGGCAGTTATGTGCCCCTAGAACTCAGCAAAATGTCAGACACTCCGGTCCTCAATACCTGATGCCTGCATGAATGATACATCTCCAACACAAGGAAGATTGTAATTTTGTTCAATCTAAGAACTGCTGTTACTGGATTATGGAAGAAAAGTGTGAATTTTTAAAAAGCTAGCTATAGGGAAAGAGGTTTTAGACTAGTCCTCAATGGTAGTGGTGTTAGGACAGATCAACTATCTCTTCATTTCAGGAACTGAAGAAATGGAATTATCCACATTGCTAAACTTTTAACTAATCCCCCACCTTTGTTAGAATAACTGTTGACCTACCTTTGACATGTTATTGGGTCTTTTCGGGAGCTTTTAGTTTTTATCCTTATTCTGTTTCCTTCTCTTTTTAGTCTCCTCTAATTCAGAAATCACTCTAATTTTTCCTAATTTACTTTCATTCTCTTGATCCTCCTTGGGAACTGCATCTTCCTTCTGCATAGTCATCCAGTTTACATTAGTGATTCAGGACTGAAAGTCCCTGCCTGTGTCTTGCTGTCTATGTACCTGCTCATCTCCAGCTCGCTCCAGTATCCATTCTGTCCATGTCACTCCCATGTTTGGCAGAGAAAAGAGAAAATTAATCATTAATCTTGGACTCTTGACTTTGAGCTTTTCTCATATTTGTTTGCCAATGATTGGACCTTTTCCATTGACAGCAATCTTATATCATACACTATATATTATTTATATAACTTAAGCTTCAATTGCATAAGAAGTATGTATTAAATTTAGGTTACCTGGTAAACAGTTTCTACTTACTATTGCAATAATCAACATAGACAAAGACATATAGAGTATTTTCCACTGTGTAGACCTCACATCATGATTGTTGACATTATAATAACTAATATTTATGGATTACTCATCTTTTATGAGTGTATATACATTCTCTGTATGCATGCACATTCATATGTGCATATATGCATCATGTGCATTTTATAATATATATTTTTTATTATTTATTCAATTATGCGTGTGTGTGTGTGTGTGTGTGTGTGTGTGTGTGTATGTGTGTGTGTGTGTGTAAAACCACGGGCGAATTCGGGAACCACCATGGACTGCCTCCATCTCTCCTTGTTTACTCTGCCCCAGGATTCACAGCTCCGCCCTACGAGGACCAGAAATGCAGGCTGTCCCCACTTCCGCTGGGCATCTATATGTGGTGTCTAGGATTCGAATTCAGGACCTTCCGCCTGTAAGGCAGAGGCTTAACCCCTGAGCCACGTCTCGAGTCCCTTGTAACATATATAAATTAATATAAAAACCATATTATATATAAATATATATTATATGTAAGCATATAAAGAATTTTGATTAAGTCAGTATGTGCTATCACTAAGCTTATGCACATTTAATCTTTCTACTAAATAGGAATTAAGTGATCTTGAAAACCACATATCTATGATATTTTTATTTGTGCTTGGGAGTCTGACTTTGTCTATTTTCTACAATAAACAAATATCTGTAAAGTGCTTTAGGATGACACTCTAAAATTGCACCAAGTTTTATCTGGAACATTTGAACAGATAGATATAGATATATTTTTAAGGTGCTATCTCCTAAGCAAAAACTAGGAATGTCTATTTGTAATCACCTATAGTATGTCAGAAAAGAACCAGTAACTTGTGAAATTGCTATTTACTGTCTTTTGAAGAGGGATAATATAATGTAGATAGTCACAGAGTAATTAGGAGCTGTTATCATAGCACAAAAATGGATTAATTATCATATTTTGGTCATCTTCTAATGGAAGTAAAATTTGTAGAATTAAATCACACTTTGCTCTTCTTTCCTTACAACTAAATGTTTTGCATTGTGGTTAGGGAAAGAAAAAAACTGAGACAAAATAACACATATACATCACCTAATTGTGTCTGGTTCCCAAGATAATAAACTTTGGCACCTCCCCATAAACCAATGCTACCTTTAAAAATTCTTTATCTCTGATTTTTGACATACTGGTGTCTGATGACCTTTATGAATATGTGTGAGAATGTATGAAAAATTGTCAGTCTCCCATGTTCAGACTAATAGACATTTGCTTATCTTGCTTGTTTTGCACTGTTACCTTTAATTACTTAATTATTTTACTTGGCTAACCACCGAACAATTTGTTTTTAATGTTTTGAACAGGGTTAAAGCATAGAAGCCACACCACTTTCAAATCTGCCACTTCCTGCCTGAGGCTCCCAAAGGGCTGGAAGGTAGGTGTACTGCCACAGCCTGCTCTTGTCACACTCCTTGAAGGCCAGTTCTTTCATTCCTTTTCTGTGCGGTCTGTCTCTGAAATATTGTTAACTGATCCACCATGGATTGGACAGCACCACGCTTGTTCTGTCTCTAGAATTCCACACTCAAGCATTCTCTCTGGCTACATCCTTACAGAAATTCGGCTTTCTCATGAATGTCTGATCATTGATTAGATGTCCAGGTTGTATCGTCTATGATGAGATCTTAGTGTGTTTCTACCTTGCTGAGGAGAAAGTGGCTTCACTGCCTAGTGTTATCCCTCTGTTGGTACTTGAGATTATAGCAACACCCAGTGGGTGACACTCCAATAAAGCAGATAATCCTTTTTAGGAAAGAATGTTCAGGGATTTTTTTTTTTTCAAAAGATACTTGGTGAAGACTCTTCTCTGGAGCACCTTGGGACTCGCTTGGAGATAAAGCTTTCAAAGTGGGGGAACCTTCTAGAAATGTCTTTCCAAGTGCATCCATGCTGAATGTCTAAAAATTTGCCCACTTTTGCCCAGAGTCCAGGGGAGGTTTCTGGTCCTACACTTCTGCACAGGTAGCTGTAGGTTTCATCAGTTTGAGAACATTATCCTACCACAGTGACATCTTCCTCATGGAAGCAAGAGCTGTTCAATTGCAGCTAGGTCAGCTTTAGACTGTTCACACATGGTGATGAGATCATGACTTCTGAGCTCCAAGCTCCTGTGGGATGGATGGGTCAGAAACAAGACTTCCTCTATCCAGAAGTCCTTAGGATTGTTTCCTAGTCACAATCCCTTCTGTTTCCCTTCCTTCTCTATCACGCAGTGATTATAACTTCTCATCTGAATGATGGATACTCCAATATTGAGGCCATCTCCATTTTGCTTCTGTGTCTCTAGGCTTCCCAGAAGTTGTAAGACAACTGAAAGACCTTCGAGATATGATATATTCGTCCTCTTAGTATTTCCATTCACCAGCCTTGTGTCTACTGATTGTATGTCCTTTAAAGGCCAATACCTTCATTACCCCTTCTGCTCAAAGAATCCTGTAGATTCTTAAAATTTCTCTTCTCTATCCACTTACAAACAATATTCACAAAGATGTAGTGCATTGTCTCTTGATATCTTTTGGGCAGTAACCTTATGTTTTCTCGCCATGGCTTCAGTCATGATCTGTGTAATCCATGTCTCCACAATGTGGTTAGGTAAGTGACTACAACATGAAAAAGTTGGATGTCTCCTTCCCTGAGTCTCATTACTATTCTCAAAGCCCTTTGTGTCTTGCTTTCTTGGTAGCTATTCAGACAAGTCACATAATGCTATTGCACCACATTGTCCAAAACTTCTAGTTCCTAGATGGATCAATGGTCTTCTGTTTTTTGGAAGTTTACATGAGCTGACTTTTCCCATATCACAACTTAAATATAAACTATGTCAATAAGAATGATGTTCCAGTATTTGGATTCTCTTTTATCTTCATGTAGACCTTTCCTCTGTCATTTGAATATTAGAAAGCACATAGTCAGAGACTTGCTTTACCTCTCATTCTGTCTCTTTCTCATAAGGAAAATGTCTTATCTCTTATTCATTATTGAATGCTAAGTATTTAGGAAAGTGCCAGTCACACAAACTGTGTGTGCTGAATATTTATAATGAGCCCCAAAAGAATGCCATATGGAATTCCATAAAGTATGAAAAAAGGCTTGATTTCTATATTCTTAACCTGCTTGCTGAACTTACATGCTTCTGCTCCTACTGTAAACTGTAAGCTATTAGACTCAGCAGCAGCTATAAACAACCAGGCTGCAGTCTAATGTTTTGGCACTTTCCATACTTGGGGGAATATGGTGCCATCATTTAAGGAACAAAATATCAAAATCTTAATTTCCATTTGACCTTCAGAGGCACACACTATCATTCTATTTATACATTATCCAAGTGTAAAGTTATGAAAGCCTGGAGAAGACAATGTAATTTGCACTAAAGTTTTGCACTAAAATTTTCCTGAAAGAAAAACCCAAACCCTAAACATACTTTGTGGTCAGTTGTGTGAGAGAATGTGCAGAAGGATGTTTGTGTTGTTACTTATAATATCTATGTTCCTAGACAAGGGGAAATGATTTTGATGCCTAGAATTACTAAGACTATGAAGTTATTAAACGGTGCATGCAAAGATATATTTGATAGCTCCTAATATAGCATATGGCAAGAATTCCAATAATAACTATTAAGTTTGTTGTTATTTAAATCAGCCATGGGTTTCTATGGTAAAATTGATGTGTGCGTGACACATAGTAATGGGAGAGCTGGTTAAAAACACCCATTACACTGATGGATTTTATATTTTAACCCAAGACTGCCAGTGGTTATTGAGTAACTCATTCATTTTACAGATAAGGGTTTTTGTCTCCGTTTTAGTCATAAGATCTCATTCAACAAAACTCTGTATATCCTGACACCCTTTCTTCTACATTGACTTGTAGAAAAGAAAAACGTTCAGACTCTCTGACAATCTCTGCATTTGTTCTACCCCATTCCACAAAGGACCAGAACATTCAGACTGGATCTTTAGAGTCTGACCTTCACTATAACTTGTGATCAAGTGTTGCTTCAAAATCCTTCTTCTTGCATCTGGTCAGCTGTCTCCATGAAACTCTAACTTTAGTGCAAATTACATTGTCTTCTCCAGGCTTTCATAACTTTACATGTGGATAATGTATAAATAGAATGACAGTGTGTGCCTCTGATTAAGTCAGACCTTTTCTCAATTCATCTTCTCTCTTTATTTTACTGCTCAATAATTTTGTCTTAATCTACTGAGTTAGTGTCAGTTTTCCAAAAATCTTTGACCCTAATTATAAAAGGCAAACATATTCTTAAGTATCCCTATCATTAGTTGTTCAGAACAATGTTACTTATGCTTGCAACAAAATTCTCCTTACAACTGAGGTGGTCAAGATATATGAGGTGAAATATGTAACTATAATAGACACATGCTTTCCAAGACATTCAGAGTCATCCATGATATTGAGAAACTAGGTCTCTATATTTAGCAAGAACAGAATTGGTAGAGGAACAGGGGGGAATGAGGGCAGTTTCCCTGAGAGACTGTAATACTCAAACCATAAACTTAGAGCTAGAATGATTCATGATTAAGAAAAAAGGGTAGAGATATCATTTTATATTTTATCAATGAGAAGTAAAAGGAGAAGGAGAAGGAAAGAAGAGGAAGAAAGAGAGAGAGCTAGAGAGAGAGCTAGAGAGAGAGAGAGAACAAATGCATACCATGCACATAGGTGGGAGTCAGATGATAATTTTAGAAAGTCAGTTTGCTCCTTCCATCATGTGAGTTGCCGATGCTCAAACTCAGGTAACCAATTCTGCAAGCAGATACCTTATCCATGGAACTATCTCTCTGGTACTATAAAAGTTTCATGCCTTCCTTTAACTCTGAAAGCCAGTCAAGGCTGGGACAACCAAAGCCACCACTAAGAGGATATAAAGACTCTCAGAAGAAGGTGCAATGAAGGAAATATTCATTATGAGACATCTGAAGGCATGGGCTTAAGAAGGTTTATACAAATATTGCTAGACCGAGAGGATTCCAAAGTCTACAGAGAGAGGACAATACTTCACAACATCAACATGTATTTGAAAAACCAATTCATACTACAGTGAAACTAAAAAGAAATCAATCCTTTTTTTCTCCCATATTTTCTATTTTGATTTTGCTGGATAGCAATATATTTAGATCAACGCCATAGCACAGGGTCATGTGTGCTTGAAGATGTATCTTGCATGTTAATTAAGTACTGTCATGTCTCAGTAAGACTGGCGTGGTGGTGGCACCACTAAAATCTGGAAGAAAGAAACTCATGAGGACATAGTGATTCTGATCATTGAACCTCAGAGTATGCAAAAGACATGTTTGCTTCCACAAAATAGCCCAGGACGCAGCTGCTGAAGGCAGGCCCGAGTCTGCTAAGAACTAAGGAGAGAATCTGAAGGTTCTCCTACTGCTCAGGGACTCAAGAAAAGTTAAGTTTACAGTTTACAGCTGAATTGCTTTTTGTTGTTGTTGTTTGAGGAGTGAGCTTCCTTAAAAAAGTTGGATAATATTTTTATAGTAGTTTTCAGTGTTGCAATTGGAGGGTTGGGATAAACTAATAGAGAGAATATGAAAAAAGAAAGTAGTGGACAAGGAATTATTGGCAAGAAAGTTTTGTTACCAGAGTTGCTAAGAGTCAGAACCCAGGGTCAAGCATCTCTAACAAACTGGCATGGGACATTCATTCTCAATAAGACAATTAGATAAGTAAGTTATTATAAGAAAGATTTATTCACTATGGCCACAATTAGAAGGGGGCAGAGAGTTCCCATGACTTCTAAGTCCATATTTGAGGACTTAATAAAACATTGAGGCTTAAACACAGATCAAGAGTTACATGTAACTAAGCAGGCCTGGTCATGGTGTGGTCCTGACCAGCACTGACCCCAGTCCTTCTTTGTCGTGGATTGAAATGTGCCCCCCCTCCACAGCCTCATGTGTTTGGGAAGGTCCTGAGATCCTTTGAGAAGTGGAGCCTTGCTGGAGAAGGGTAGTCACAGTAGGAGGACCTTGAAGTGGATTAGTCCCACCCTACTTCCTAGACAGGTCTAATCTTGCAGTTGGCAGTCTTGCGCACTCAGCCTTCTGGGTAAGTATGACAGCCTGTCTCCAGCTTCTGCCACAAGTCATGCCACTTCCACCATGAAATACCGTATCTCCCTTCTGGAACTGTAAGTTGAATAAATCTCCCTTTCTCACTTAAGTTGCTCGACTTTGTATGTTCTCTCACAATAACAGGTAAGAGTGACCAGTACACTTCCTGCAAGGTGATGTGACAAGAGATTGGAACTGTGTGGACAGGAGACACACTTCTCTTCTGGCTGATAACAAGTTTTCATCTTTCCCTGCTCCCAGAATGAATCTCATGGTGGAATTCCAGTTATTTGGGACAAATTGTGACAGCTAGAAACAGGGGCAGGAGCGCCTCCTCTTCAGACTCTCTTCATTTCTTCCAGACCTGGTGCAGTTAGACTTATCCTATGATGTGGCTTTGGGGTTAATTAATATCCTGATTTATTGAAGAGACATCCGCCCTCTTAGATTAAAGTCTCAGTCACACTGTGTATTGAAAAGAACTTGTGTAGGGTCATGTGGAGGAAGAGGAAGAACATCCCTGGAATCTAACCGTATCTGCACTGAGGAAAACAGTCCAGTGATGGATGCAGACGTATCTGCTACACTGAGCTGAGTTAACTGCTTAAGGGGAAGGGAAAAGGAGCTCAGATTATTCCCAGTCCACGTTCTGCTCTCCACTCCTTCTCCTCCCAAGGGGAGAAAGGAAAAGTTGCTGACACGGCCTGTTAGGGTACAGACATTGCCTCAGAGGGTCCCGATGTCTGGAAAGGTCTCACACTCACCTCTGGCTCTGACTTTAGCTGTCTCTTAATTCGCGAACCAGTTGAGAGCAGCTACATCCATCAAATACTCCAGTTGGCTTAAAAATTAGGCTTAAAACAATTTGATTGCTTAGCGAAACTTACTCTTCAGGGCAGGTACAGAATCTGGTTTTGTAAAGAATCAGGTTTTGTAAACAATCGGTCAAACCTTGAATTTCGATTCCCACTATGATCCTTCCTGTCTTTGCTGGTAGAAAAGCATTGGAAAGAAGCTATCCTAGATTTTAGGTGACATTGAAGTCTTCAGGAATGTTGTGGTGATGTAAGTGAAAATATGTGATGATGTTTTCGATATACAGCTTCCTTTTCGTGGATATGTTAGATCTCTAGTTCTTGTTTCTGGTTCCTGAGAGCACGCAGGCTCAAGTTGGAGAAGCAGAAGGAGGTGGAATCAACCACTTCTGGAAAGTGCATTTGTCTCCAGGGCTCCAGCTCTTCATGCAGGGACACAGGGATTTATTCTACATTTGGTTCAAAAGAAGGAAGCAGAAATCACTCTCTCAAGTCGCCTCACTGTAGGGAAATGGATGCAGTTTGCTTTTGGTTTAACTAATTCCTTCTTCCTCTGGGCTGTTCATTTCAGTTTTTCTTTTTAAAAGGCTTCCAGATTTATCCATGCCTCCCGGCCATGTCTGCTGCCCAGGACACAATGATTGATTCCAACACGGCCATGACAGCTGGAGAGGTTCGCATTTTCCTTTGGGAGGTTCTGCGCATTCGCGAAACTCAAAATGAAGACATTTCAGACATTCCCTAAAGTGCTCCTGGGCCATTCTTATGGCTTGTTGGTTTGCCCACACCGCCTGCGCGCAGACCTCTCCACACAATAACTGCCAAGCAGCTGGGGAACCTATGAGAGCCTGAGGAGCAGCGTTTACTCTTATTAATGAAACTGGCTGGCCATTTGGCTCAGTACCCTGTGCCTTCTGAGTGCCGTATACAGTCATGCCTGATTGCCAGAGAGATGCTTTGTCTCCCCCTGATTCACTGTCAATTAAAATAATAAACAAACCTCTGTCAGACTTCAGAGATTAGGGGCAAGCTAAGTGTCCTTGCTGGTCAGATAAAGGAGAGGCTGGCCAGGCCAGAGAAGAAAAGAAGTAGAGACATGCACATTTTCAGTTCCCAGGAGGCCATTTTCATTTCCATTTCATCCACAGGACTATGGCTAAAATGAAGGGATTGGTCACAATGCAGCAATAGCAGCATCTGGGTGTTCCCATCCTCAGGCACAGCAGACTGCACCCTTTATAGACTTCTAACTAACTTTCCCCTCCCTGCTCCTGTAGGAAGCCTGGGACCCCATTATTACATCGAAAAGCCTTCTTGTATAGTACTCATGTCCTATGGGAGAGGCCAAGGAATGCCAAACTAATTCAACACATAAGTAGAGGAAAAGAATCTACGGTGACAGTCCATCTCACACTGAGGCCAATCAAAGTGAATTTTTCCAGTTTGGTTGAACATCTGCAGCAATCGTAGGGCAGCAAAGTGCAGGCATAATTTAGCAACCTGGGTTTCCACTTGTCTTGGACAATAAACATGCCCTTTCTTCTAACAATGCACCTAGCAACCAGTTGGCAATCTCAACCCCCACCAACCTCAAGTTACATGTATACCCCGCTTCAATGATTGAAATGAGTTACTCCTCTTAGCAACCTCTTAATACAACCTGTTTCTATTTAAACATGTTCCTGGATGTATCCAGGACAGAAAAGAAAGTTTCCTTATACCTTTGAATGGTTTTGAAGGAAAGTACCATAAGAAAAACTATGCCCTCTGAGTAAACTTTTTGGAAGAATTTCAGTTTATTATCTTCTATTCCTCATACAATTATGCATACATGTAATAAAAATTAGATGCATTGTGGGAGTGGACATGCACGATACAAAGAAAAGTTTGCATAACCCAAGTCTGTCAATTTATTAGGAACCATCCAAGTTTCCTCCATGGCAACAGATCTTTCTTATTTTGGACCTCATAAAAGTAACCCTGAGGGTTGGAGAGATGCCTCAGAGGTTAAGACTGCCTCACAAGCATAAGGTCCCATGTAAAAACTTCCGGCGGAAATGGGAGTGGCCTGAATTTCTGGCTCTGGTAGATGCAGCCTGGGGAATCCCAGAGCAAAGCAAGGAGGTAAAAGTGATCCAGGATGATTCCCGAAGTTACCCTTGATCTTCCACAGAGACACACAGTGCCCTCTGATTAATTTACACACAGAGTAAATTAACAATAAAATATTAAAAAGTAACCCTGAAACAATAGCTGGAGTCCTTGCATAGTCTTTAAATAAAACAATGATGTTTCCGTTGGTAGTGAAGCCAAAACTTGCACTAGCAACCTAATTTAACTTCTTACTACTCCATGTTTTGACTCTGCATCTTGTCCAGTTCTTTAAACAAGGAGCCGAGAATGAAAACATGAGGTCCAGATCACAGTTCCAGGTCATGATATTGTCTATACTCTAATAGATGCTTATGTAGTAAGTTCAGGGTACTAGAAACTAACCCAGGAAAACTTAACTTCTTAATATAGTTGTCAGTACTAAGCGCTATTGTGTTTATGAAAATTAAAGAATATAGTTAGATTGTTCCATGTTATAGAAAATTTCAATGGTCATTTTCTGCTATTTCAATGCAAGTATGACATCAATTATTCACTTAATCATCCTTGACTGACAGATTTTGATGAGCCCATGGGTTTAAGAAGAAAACAATCACGGGCGTTTTATGAAGTAATTCTGTCTGGTGGAGAAATGCATTTACTATTCCACCCCACCTTGTTTCAAGACTCAGGAGACTTGAACTCTAGCATTTCGTGTCACGCTATTGAATTATTTATTGATAAACTGCTCCCCCACACATACATGCAGACACATATATGCACAATCATATACAGATGCAGGCACACTTCAGGTTAATTTCTCAAAATAAGAATATAGTTATATTTATGCTTTTATTTCTGTATTTTTTATCTTATGAGAGTGCAAATGAAATAATATTAACTATAAAAGACCAAAGGGGAAAAGGTAAAGGATTAGTGTTACTCTGAGGTCTTAAACAGTTTTGCAGCTCATATGGAATTTCAGCTTTATAATTATTTCAAATTTACTATAATTTTTAAAAATTGGAGTATTCTACTTATGAAGACAAGGAATAAAAACTCCCAGAACTTACCTTATTGTACAATGTAGCTACTTGCGTGGTAGAAATAGCATTGAATCTATGATGTCAAGTGTGAGTTCCATAGCACTAAACCAGTCACTAGTCAGTGACTTTTCCTATGGCATAATGTGGAGCATGTAAGTTTTTCCCACCATTGATATGGCACAATTGTTGCTTATTAACATGCAATTCTGATGATATATTATGTGACAGAAGAAGATGATTTTGAGATCCCTCCATCTTGGTATACTAGACACAGGCAAAGAGAATAAAAAGGCCAACTCTATTCAGGTACAGGTTGAGATATCATATACTTGATTGCTGAGCGTTAGGTCAAAAATATGTATATGAGCTCCCAATTTATGGGTTAAGTGGTGTTGAAATGGAGATTTGGGAAAAGGACAAGAAAGGTTGTAGCCAAAATCTTGGGAGTCAAGGAGGTTCCTGTATGTAAAAACAGACATAGAAAGGAATGCCAGAATAGAACAGAACTGAAGACAAAGATAAGTCTAAAAAGATTCTGAGAGGGACTACCTGGAAAGGAAAAACAACACATTTGTAATGGTATATACAGACAAGAGAAGAAAGACCTGCAAAACAATGAGGAACAGTATGTGATGCTTGCTTAAGAACCAAAGCCCACCCATTGCTCTTCTTTGGTTATACTTTAAGATAAATCTCAGTGTTCTGCTCCTGTGGACTAGCTGTTCTTATCATCTCACAAAATTTGAAGAGCTTGAGGTTCGGGGGTTATATCAGAGCAACTGTGGGATATTTGATTTAAGGGGAACTTTGGCTTATGAACAATAATAAAGAAAACTCCAGTAAGTTTTCTAAGCAATGCTCACTGTGAGTGAATCCAGTTCTTTCATGAAAGAAGAGGCATCCCTTTCTCTTGTTCTCATGTGGGCCCTTCACTCTTACGCTGCTGAAAGAAAATACTATGACTCAGGCAGTTTAAGGGAGAAAAGGGTTTGCTATTTGGTTTATGGTTATGGAGAGCATGTCGTCCAGTTATGACGGAAAGCAAGGCAGAAGGCTTGGCAGTTGTAAAGAAAGCATAGTAGAAGAGGCTGGTTCATTCTATAACAGCCATCAGAAGGCAGAGAGAATGAGAGAGAGAGAGAAAGAGAAAGAGAGAGAGGAATTGGGGTCAAACTAGCCATCCTCTGGCCCTGACTCTAGTGCCACATTTCCTCCAGCAAGGCTCCATGTACTAATGGTTCTATAACCTCCTAAACAGTGCTATTAACTGGGGACCAAATATTCAGACACATAGTTTTGTAGGGGCCAGTTTGCTTTCAGAGAGATGTATTCTGCTTTAAAGTGTTTTAGCATATTTAGCATCACATATTTACTCTTTAGGTATTGTGGTAGGTTCCTCACAGTGAGATCTAACTTCTTGATAGCTATCAATGTGTTTCAGTCCCATTGCATCTTCAATTTCTAGAAAAAGTGTTGAAAAAACTCTTCTTGTTATTACTAATAAAGTTTTGCTGGAAACAAGCACACTTTTCATTTTGACTATAGCTGCTTTGGCAGAGTTAAATCAATGCAATAGAGACCCATTGACCCCCAAAGCTAAAATATTTATTGTACTCTTTCTTCATTACAGTTTGATAACTCTTGTTCTAGACTCTGAAACCATAATGATGCAGAGCAAGGAATTCAATACAACTGATGAACAAGTGAGAAAAATGAACATGTTAAATGCATTTTATCAATGTTTACCATTGTTGCCAAAATTAATCTTTTTGAGAATTGTGTCTCCATGATAAAAATGAGATAAAAATAGCAAGAACAGTGAAAGCTGAATGAGTTGTACATAGTCAGCACTAGATGAAACAAAACAAAAATACTTGTTCTGTTCCTCTCATCTCTTTGTGTGCTGCTCTTGAATTTTGGATTTATGGCCTGTTGACCGCTCCTTCCTGCCCTGCATGGTTCCAGGTCATTGCGTTGTTTAGCAATGTGACCAAGTGGCCCACACTAGATGTTCTCCTGAGATTCTCTGCTCAGCACTCACTCTAAATAAGAGTTACCTTTCATTTTAAACAATATGTAGAACATGGCAAAAGAAGAAACAAAAGATAATTTTAGGTTAACAATGTGAATAATTTGCTGAGGTACAGATTTTTGCCTCATAGCATATGTCTAGGCAGTTGCTTCATTAGTCATGGCTTTTTCTACAATGTAGTTTATCCTTCATTGTAACTATGAAGACAAATCTATTCTGTCTGTCTGTCTGTCTGTCTGTCTCTCTCTCTCTCTCTCTCTCTCTCCCTCCTTCTTTCCCTTTATGCATTTGGTGCTATTATTTTTATGGCTTAAGCTATCCAATTACTTTTAAAATCATTAAACTTTAAAACAATAGTAGCATAAGAGACTGAGGACATAGCTCAGTAGCTAAAGCATCTGCTGGCAGCCATGTGACTTGACTTTGATTTCCTTAAAGACCATATGGTGGAAAGAGAAAGCTGTATTCCAAAAGATGTCCTATGACCTCACCTTTATACAATAAAAAAGTATAAGGAAAATTTACAAAAATAATGTTAGTAAAATCATCCAGCATTTTTCTTGTAGGCCCCAATGTTCATATTGTCTGATTCAACCTTAAGTAATCATAACTTTCATAATTCTTGTCACTTATGAATATCAAGACCTTCCTTACATAATTAATTTAACAAATGTGTAGTGAGCTGCATTTTGTGACACGATGTGCTATAGGCCATAACAAATATCTGTTAAGACATTAATTTTGGCTGAACAAAGCTTATTACATTTTTTAAGAATGTGCACTTGATATGAATGTTTTAAACATTTGGATTTTTGTCAAGCTATTAATGGATTTTACTCAAACTTAAATGAATTTAAAAAGGGGGAATTGTCAATAAATTTTTATCGTGATATGTTTTGTTCTTTTTGTTTCAAAAAAGTAGTACTTTCAATAATGTCTCCTGTGTGAAATATCTACAATAAGATGTAATACTCATCATTCTTCAGTATTGTTTCTAAGTAGACAAGTGTGGTTCAATGTGTTTTTTTATGAAAGTTTTCTCTGAATAAAATATTTAGGGGCAGGATGGGCTCTATTCATAAAAAATGAAAAATAAATTATATATAAAGGCATCTTTGTTCTCTTTAATGTGACTTTGAAGTGTTAGACATGTCTTGATGCTTTCTTAGATTCAAAGGATCATAGTTTGCATACTCAATGTTGGGTTAATATAAGTTAGACAAAGTATTCATACTTTTGAGATTACCTTTATCTTTATTTTGTACTTATATATAGATGTCTCTTTAGTCAGACAACTGAGATCCAAATTTGTTCATTCCATACTTTGAGAAAGAATATGTTCTCTGAGGTGATGTAGCGATTTAAAAGTTCAAATGAGTAGAATAGAACCACCCACACATAGGAAGGAAGATATGGCAGTTTACTCACAGAAGGTGGCTAAGCCATTCCTAGTCTCTCACAGTACTGCTGGAATACTATGGGATGCCAGTGAGCCTTGCCCAATGAGAAGGTAGTGCTATCTTCTGTTTGGCAGAATCCTTACCAGTGCATCACTAACTGACCAGCATCCCAAGGGATCACTTGACTGATGGACTCATGAACTAAAAAGGCAAGGTGATGATGACTTGAAAACTTCACATTCGCTCTTAGCAAAAACAATATCAGATTCTTAGAGAAATATAAACCAAGCATATCCCACCACAAAAAAAAAATGACTAATTGAAGGAATGCTTTGTTTTAAAAATGTAGCAGCAAGATTTACAGAGCTTCAGGAAATGAACTGAAAACTCTACTAAGTTTCCAGGAGAAGAATAAGGGAGAAACTCAGAATGGTAATTTTCACAAATTGGAGGAAAAGACAAATAAACACATCAAACATTTACCTGATTATAGAGTAAGATGACATGCAAGTTGCTGCATTCATGTTATAGAGTGTTTCCAAGTGTCATCGCTCTCTTATGCAACACTGACTGGAATTCCATCAGTATAAATTCAGGAGATTACTAATCATTGTAAAATTTAAAAACAGCAGTTGTCTATATATGTACACACACACAGACATGCATTATATATATATATATATGTATATATATATATATATATAAATAATCCTATGCTTTACAAAGATTTATAGTCTTGGACTTAGTAATTCAGGCAGAGATGATAAACAGTTGGTACATAAAGATTATTTTTGCATATGTTAATTTTATTAGCACAAAAAATGGAAGAAAAGTATCCCACATAATGGGAATTGTTTTGAAAGATAAAGCATGTTTAGTGAGAGACATACTTACCATATTATAAAGAAACAGCAATTTGAAATCAGTTTCAAATTTGCGTGCTATTAATTTTATGATCATTTATTAATGAACTGGACTCCTTGAGGATAAACAAAGAAAATGGATATTTTTCCTCAAATGCTACACTTAGTAGACCATGCACACAGTCACTTCTCTGCAGTGGCATGTCCCAGAGCCTCGCAGCTAATGCACATTGTCAGGATCAGGAAAACAGCCAAATGTCGCTGTGCCTATAGAATCTGATCAAGAGCACGCCTTTTTTCTATGGATAAAACTTCAGCAGATGTATGTGATGTGGCGATGTGTGATGGATACACTAGCTAGCTTTCCTGGAAAGATTTAGTTCACTGCTCAGCAAGGTCCTACCCTAGTTCTATCTTTCCTCTCAATATGTGGGATATTTATTTCTAACCACCAGCTATGGAAATACACACAATTTCTGTCTTTAGAATACATGGATCCTTATTAACTGTAGCACTTACTTTACTTTGGGGCATTTGTCAAATATCAGAGATGAAAAAAAAATGTGCTCTATGTAGCAGTCCTTAAAATTTGGAATTGCAGATAATTCTGTTCTCTTCTTGATACAGCTTTTACTCAGCCTGTCTTATATTTATAAGAATCAAAAAAAAAAATGAGCCATTCTCTTCTGCTACTGAAATTACAAAGTATTCCCACTACCTAAAGGATGCTTAATCTATTTGGGAGTAATCATTTCATTCCTTGTTTTTTAGTGCAAATCATGGACACTGAATGAATGACTCTTCAGAAAAAGGTCAAGACAAGTACACAACTGGTTAATGAAATAAATCACATTGAGGAAAGATAGAACTAGGGTTTGGGATTGGATTTTGTTCCTCTAATAAATGGGATGCAGCCACATGATTATTAATAACATGGGTTCTCTTTAAGAGACACACTCCTGCTTCTTGCTGTGGGACATTCTGTTCCTTGTGGCATCAACATTTTCTAACATCAACTCTTTGATCATAACTGGTCTTTCCACATTGAAGCATAGAGGAGATGTGTGTGTGTGTGTGTGTGTGTGTGTGTGTGTGTGTGTGTGTGTGCATGTGTGTGTGTGTGCATGTGTGCATGTGCATGCACACACAGGTGCATGCTTACCTTGTGAACATTTGGAGGTCAGAAGAAAACCTCCATGCATACATCCTCCTGCTTTTCACCTAGTCTGAGACAGAGTTTCTTGGTTGCTCCTTAAACAAGATTAGCTGGAGTAAGGACTCCTGGAGAGACTCCTGTCTCTGCCTAGTGTGCCCTACAGGAGTCCTGGGATTACATATACTTCTGCTCATGTCTCACGCTTTCTCGATGGGTTCTGAAAATTAATCTCTGCTAATCAGGCTTACACAGCAAGCCTTTTGCCCACAGAGTTCTCTCTCCAACCTAAGATGTTATGTTTTTACCTGAATCACTCCACTACAAAGTTGCCCCCCATACTGATCTTCTGCTGGACATTATTCAAAGATGGTTCTTTTTATCAGAATCTGACACCAGAGAAAACACAAAACAGACAAATAAAAAACTAGTAGTGAACAAAAAACTAGTAGTGTACTGCAACATAGTTTTATGATTCTATTAAAAGCTCCCCTTCTGCCAGGGAGGGAAAAAAGTACAGGCAAAGGCGGTGTGGGGAATCTCTATGACGCCTAATATTTTCTTTCTGTAAAGCCTCAAGCTGCTCTAAAAAAGTATAATTTATACCAAGCAAAAATACCATGAACAGGTGGCATTAAACAATCAAGGCATGTTAACTTCTCGGCATCTGGCATTGTGGGATAGTCATTGGAGCATTTGGCATCTTGGTTAATGCAAAAAGGATTAGGGCACGCATATTTGTACATGCATACTCACATGCATGCATAACAAGTGATACAGTATAGCATAACATGTTCTTCTGCAGAACTTATTTTGTTTTGCAAAGGGAGACTTAATTATTACAGCTTGCAACGTCTGCCTTTTATTGAGATTAACAAGGTAGAATGCTGTAGCCACACGCTGAATCCCTGGCTGGCTTGGATCTAACAAGAACCAGTTGCTTCATTCACTTACTTTCTTCCTCCAAAATGCAATTAACAGACTGTGATTAGTTGAACAAATTCCAAATCGCATTCAAATGAAAGCAATTTAGCCAGAGTCGGAGTCCAACAGGTGATCATTTTCAAAGCTCCTGGAAGAATTGGATGTTTTCCTCTAATTGTTCTCAGAAAGAAGTGGATTGAAATGCTGGGTTCCAATTGTCCCCACTGTGCACAGCCCATATGGTGTTTGGTGTTAGCCTTTCAGCTTCACTAGCCCAAAGGGCAGCCTGGGTAATTACATCTTACTTCCAAAATATTTTTATGATGGACTAAAATGTTTCAGTCTAGAACAAAATCATTGCTAAAACTAACCAACCAGTAATCAAGGAAAGTTGCAGAGGTCTATACAGAGAGCTACATCTGTTTGAAGGTAGAGATAAGTATAGTACAGAAGAGAGGAAAGAGAAAATAAACCAGCAAAGGGCTCCTTGTAAAGACTGCTTGCTACTAGTAAATGTGCTTTTTTTTTTTTCATTCCTCCAAAGAAGTAGGGTTAGGAAGTATTAAAATTTCCATGTATTCTCACATAGTTTGAAACTGAACAAGCTACATATTGGAAATGAAGTATAAATTTAGAGCAATAACCGTCATTTCCTGTCTTCTCCACAAGGCTGTATTAATTAATATTAATTCATGTACACAGATACCTCATGTACACAGATACCACATGTACACACATACATGCAATATACACATATACCTCTTGTGTATGCATGTATGTATTTGCATGTATGTTTGCTGTAGAAATTTGACTGAAATTTGTTTGTCATCAGTTCATCTAGAAAACAAAGCCTAAGCAAAAATTACTTAAATAATGCCAGGGAGATCCCTCGGCAGTTAAAGCACCAGCAGTTAAAGTAAGTGGAGCTTCTATCCCCAGATCCCATTTAAAATGCCTGGTAGGTGTGGCCACCCATCTGCAACTCCAGACTCAGAAGGGAAAGAGGGCAGCAATTCTCTAAGCAAGCTGGAGAGAGATGAGTGCTGTCCGCAAGCTTTGGAGTTAATTAGAGACTTGGCCCCCAAAGAAAACGGAAGAGTGATCCATGATGGCTTCTGATATCAACCTTTCATACATACATATGTGCATATATACACCCATGTGAGTACACACATACACACATGCAACACCAATGCACTTACTCCATACTCACATGCACAAAAAATTGAAATAAATAAACATATAAAAGTTTATACAATTGTATAAAAATCATTGGGGATGTTATTTACCATTCCGCATCAAGTTCAAATATTTTCACATCAATATTAGAGGGCATCTTAAGTAATTAGTATGAAATTATTCACATTTTATAAAATCTTTGGTTTTCCCATTCTTTTGGAAAGAGATGCAATGGAAAATATCAAGGACCTAAGGAACACCTCCACCCCATACATATATTTTATGACTGAGTGGGGAAAGGAATTTTTGAGAATACCTTGATTGTTTTACTAGAAAGATTATTTTAAAAAGTTATCCTCAGCATGCCACATCTTTATGAATCACGGCTTCATAAATTACTAACACATACAAATCATATAAATAATTACGGGTTAAGGAAGTGACTCTGCTGCAAGGTGATGACTGGGTTTTGCTCTTGACTTGTAACAGATTATCACAGTCTCTCGGTGTGTGCCTGTCACTGCATCGTGAAATCATCAAAGAGCCAGGTATTATCTTACTGAAATTGTCAAAGCCTGGTATAAAGTAGCTTGCGGGTGTTTACTCTATAACTACCACATTGAAAGAACTCATACTCATAAATTACTCATCAACTATCCTGCTAGTCAATTCTTTAAAAATTAAGTGCAATCTGTGTGTGCATCTGTGTGTGCGTGTGTGTGTGTGTGTGTGTGTATGGTATATATGGATGGCTTTGTATGTAAGTGGCTTTGTATGGGTATGTGGTATGTGTGTATGTGGTATATATATATGTATATGCTATGTGGTGCATGCATTGTATATATGTGTGTGCATGAGTGTGCATGTGTTCGTGGTATGTGGGGGTCTATGTATGCATATGCATGCATGTATGTATTGTACATGTATGCTATATCATGCATGCACAATGTAAATGTATGTGCATGATTGTGCACACTCATTTATATGTGTCTAGTATGCTTGCATGTATTTGTATGTAGGCAAACATGGGGTCCAGGCCTAGGTGATTGCAGGGACCAGGCTACAGAGTGAGCAAAAGCCACTCTGTTTACAAGCCAGTTAAGCACACTTACTGGTGGCTAGGCCTGCTCCCAGCTAGACTCCCAGTGCCTCTACACAATCTCTCTGCCTCTGGGTGCTTCAGAATCGCAGTCAGAACTTGTGGTGTGGTCGGCCCCCCAAAAGGGCCCCCTGTGTATGTGCCAGCAGCCGGATTGGCCAGTTCCCCCTATATAAATCTTTGTTCCTGCAGAATAAAGTGGACACCATCTTTCCCCCACATGGCATCTTCAATGTGTGTCTCTCTGTCTCTTAGTGGTGCTGTTGTCCTCACCCCTGTCATATCCCTCGAATAACTCCAGCTGGGCCTCTACAGCTGCCAGCAGAGCTTCTGGCCATTGCTGCTATGCCCATCACTGCAACATCTGTATATGTTTCATGTATATGTGTATGCATGTGTTAGGCATGTGTACTGGTATATTTGTATGCATGTATATGCATGTGCGTGTTGGCATTCATTAACAAATTTATAGAACAGAAACATTTCCATTTCTTCTACAAAAATATCATCTCCAAATAAAGCACTAGTGAGAGTTACAGATTGTGACATGGATAATTTTGATTAGCAACTTGATTGCATTTAGAATAACCATGAAAGCAAGTTTTTAAAGGAGTATTTGTATTTTACTAATTGAGGTGGGAAGACCATTCTAAATGTGCTTGATTACCTGTCATTAACTAGAGCCCTGTATTATAAAAGAAGAAAATAACAGTTTGTTCTCTCTCTCTCTCTCTCTCTCTCTCTCTCTCTCTCTCTCTCTCTCTCTCTCTCTCTCTCTCTCTCTCTCTCCCCTGACTGAGAATATAGAGATACCAACTCCTTCATGCTCCTGACACCATGTGTGCCCCACCATAATGGACAGTGCATTCAAACTGTGAGACCAAACTGGATCCTTTCTTCCTTAAGTTGTTTTTATCAGGTATTTTGTCAAAACAATGATGAAAGTAACTTGGTGCAGTTGAGCTGTGTGTCTGCCCTCCTATATAGGGAGAATTATTAACCCCCAGTATACTTCAAAATGCAAAATTATTAGAAATAGTTGAAACTGATCAAGATGAGATTCTACTGGAACATGATAGCATGGTAGATTTTTACTGGACAAAATCATCAGGGTCTTTACTATAAGGGAAAACTAGACAAACACAAGCAAATACACATGTGCGTACACAGATACACACACACATATACCAACCACACATGTACTCAATCATACACTAACGTGCACACACATACATGCATAAACAGATCCAGATATACTTTTCCAGAGATTTCCTTTCTTTGTATTTTCCTCAAAACCAAGATTCTCCCTTTTGTTCCCATAATGTTGAGTTTGCTTTCATTGTTATACACACCAACTCCACAGTAGCTCTTAAGTTTCCCATGCAATCAATAGTATTGTGAATTCTTATCCATCTATCTATTTATCTATAGACATGCTTATACTATGGATAAAATATTGATGATAATTAGAAATATAAATAATATAAGAGCATAGTTGCTAAATGACTTACGAACACTCAGAATTGAGATAGTGTTCCAGTTTGTGTTGATATTTTTATAGACAAAAAGCAAGTAAATTTGACTTAGTCATATGCAATTCCATAGGCAGTTTGACTGAAATGAATTGCCAATATAGATTGAAAAGAAAAATTTACTGAGTTACTACTTTGACTGATAGCTTTATCTAGTCAAGTCAAGCCAACTGCAAGGCCCATGCTTGTGTGTTTGTAGTAGTCTGTGACTTACTTTGGTTAAGTAAGCCAAACAAACAGTGCTAGCTCCAATGAAGACAATTTTGAGCTTTTTATTCTCATTGCCTATGGGAATGCAGTCTTGTTTGGTCTCTATGGACAGCAATATGAATGATTCTCCAAAAAGCTATAAATAGATCAACCATATGACCTAGCTATTCCATCCTTGAATATTTATCCAAAGAACTCAATTCAACATGTGCCACAGGTATTTGCGTATCAATACTTACTTCAGCACTATTCACAACAGTTAAATTACAGAAACAAACTAGGTGTCTGATCACAGGAATGGATAAAAATGTGGCATATGTACAAATAGAGTGTTTTCATTCAGCCATAGAAAAGAATCAAGTTATGTCATTTGCAGGAAATGGCATAAGGAGATAATCATATTATGTGAATTAATCTTTCACAAGGACAAGTATAAAATGTTTTCTCTCAGTTGTGGTTTCTAAATTTTATATAGTCACATAAAATTATACATTTATCTGTTAAGTGAAAGTAAAAGTAAAATTGTTTGGAGGCACAAAGGGAATTGATGGAAGGTATCAGTAAATGGAATGAGGAGGGAATGGAGTGTCCTGGGAAATGTTCAACATATTCACCTTTAAGAAAATTTAAAAGAAATTAAATCAACTATTTCCCTGCTGTGAGTTTTAAGATTCTTCATACAAGACTAAGGTCGCTAGAGAATAATGTTCAGATTCCACTGGGACTCTCATATCAGATATGGAAATGCCCGATCATTGTACAGAAACCATGGGATGAGCGTTTACCTCCCAAAGCCACACCTCCTTCACAAAGCATTTCATGCATTACACTTCATAGTGTATCTTATCTCCTCCCTTCTCCATCTTGCTTGTTTCATGCCTTATATTTTGAAATTCAGGCAGACATATCTGATAAAGACCCATCAAAGCTCCAGAAACTCATCCATTGTCTTTCCAGTTCTCGTCACTCATTAGAAACACACAGATAAGTCTTTGACTATTCCGCTCTTTTTTTTCTTAATTCCTCACATATTTTATGGCACATAAAGAGATGAGAGACAAAGGCTCATCAAAGCCATCATTAGCTACATTCATCTGCTTTGAACTGCCTTGTCTCCTATTAGTTTTTAAAGCAGTCCCAGTCCTCATGTAGCTAGCTCGCTAGCTGGAATCTCTCATTCCATTGGTTCTTTTCTTCTCTGTTTCTGAAATAACAGCGATCCTTGGTAATTTCTTTCTGTCTTACATATCCAGTGTTAAATGTATCTCTGAACAATCTTCTGGAGGCATGAATTCAGAAGAAAAGTTTTTTAATTAGAATATTAAGTGCAGTCTGCATTCATGCTTATCATCTGTGAAGCATTCACTTTCCCTGTTCATCCCCTCGCGGTGTGAGAACATTGTTATGCAATGATTATTCCCCATGCCAAACTAGCAACAGGCGTATTTTGAGATAAACAATGTGTTTACAAAGGGAACTTTATTGGGGTCTTTTGTTTTGGAAGATGTTGGCATTTCCATTGCTATTCTGCTCAGGACTAAGCCTGTCTTTCAAAACCTATTGGAAAATTGCAATAATTTTCCCAGTGATTGCAAACAGAATTGGTCCTCTGTGCACTGCCATCACCAACCGAGGTAAGGTCACCTAGTTTTCTTTGGTGACCTTCACCATTTTATTCTGTCATCCATTCATTCACTTGTGTAGCAACCAGTAGTGTGACAGTTTTAAACGTTCTCTGATAAAGAGCCCTTAAATCCTCCTCTCCATCAAACAGGAAGATGTGTATGATTTTACAGAGAAAGAAATTGTACAGTAATGTGGGAAACTAATACAGACAAAGTCTGGAAGGGATAGCAGTGAATTTGCAGTCTCTAGTGATGGAGTTGAGATGCATCAGTGGTGAAGTATTAAGATGCCCTTATGGAACAGCAATTACTTGGAAAGTCATTTGTCTCTGCCATTCAATTTGGTATGTGAAGTAGGTTGTGCCTGTCTTTAAAACAAGCAGGCAAAATCCTTGCTCATTTAGAAACGTCATCTCAGGAATAATGATTGAAGGAAAGGGAAATGGTGATAGAGGGAGATAAAGGAGTCTGGAGGACAATAAACACTCCATTGGATCATAAGAGGTAGGTTTTTTACATATAGATGCCATTCTGTGTCTCTCTAGCTAGATGATGACTATGATAATAGATGATAGACAGATAGATAGAGAAAGAGAAAGATAGATGATACAAAAACACTTAGATATACCTATTATATATATATATATATGTATATATATGAAGGTATAAATATTTTGAGGATAAATACATAGATATATAGATACAAATTCATTTAGATGGAAAGATATATATAGAGATAGATAGATAGATAGATAGATAGATAGATAGATAGATAGATAGATAGATAACATGAATACCATGGTGTACATTGAAAGCTAAAGGACAACTTTTGGAAATCAGTTCTCTCTTTCTTGCCACCATGTGGGCTCCTAGAAATTGAGTTCAAGTTTTCAGGTCTGCAAACAGACACCTACCCACTGAGAAATCTTGTCGAACTAGTAGGCAGATTTCTAATGCACAATTCTTCCAAAGAAATCCAAGCAGTAGTGGATGTAAGACTAGCATAGTGGTAACAAGAGCTATGTTCTTCTCCCTTCCTTGAATCCCAGGCTATACCAAACAGATTGGGAGGCAATAGTGGCTGAAAACCGTAGTGCAGTAGAAGAGAGATTATTCACCCCAGAAAACTGGGTAGACTATATATGTCAAGGTACCACTTAGGTCAGTTTGCAAATGTGCTAAAGGAACAGCTGAATAAAATGATACACTGTGTTCTGTCTGTTACTGGACAATTAAAATAAAAAGTATAATAGCAAATAATTTTCTCCTCTTGAGTTTTATGACTCTATTGGATTTCTAGTGAATGCTCTGCTTGCTATATTGTTCTGAATGATAGTATTATTCAAAATTGGTAATGATTATCTGCACCAATTTTCCCTCATGTGGTCTACAGGTTTTCAGAAACATAAATAGCTGGTGGTGATTTAACAGGTTACCATCATAAGCTAAATATTAAGAATAATTTTCTCTTTCTTTTCTTACGTGGTGTTTAAGCATAAGTTTCTAGCATGTTTTAAGTTTCCCATCTATGAAATAAAGAGATTTATAATCTGGGAATGGAGTTTCAGGAACTGATGACGGCATCATATCTGCTGAACTCAGTCTCTCAAGAAATTTAGAATTTTCATTTAATCCTGAATCTTGAAAGACAGTCCGTGAGGTGCTGTGCTCTTAATAAATGTGATTCTGTTTGCTTGTATATCATTTGGGATTTTAACGAAAGACACTAGTATTTAGGAGGCAATCAGTGATCTGCATTTCTACTTCAAGGAACAAGGTGCCTTGACCCTGGTTATTTTGCTAATTCATTTCTTTTCTAGTCTCTTAGAGGATCCCTCTCTTCACAGGCTGGACATTGCATGAAATAATCTTGATTTGAATCCAGAGGTGATTAGTGTCTCTTTGACCCCAAGAACCTTCCCTCGCTTCCCACAGTCTCACCAGTCAGGTGAGAATAATGACAAATAGGCTTTCAACAGGAGAGGAAATCTGCAAGTAGCACCTAGGAAATGAAGCTCGTTAACACTTATTTCTTTTACTCAGTGATTATTCCAACTGTACACACCCCACATGTACACATATATGTACACACACATATGCACACACACTAGATTTTTTCTCTCAATATTTAGCGTGACCCTTGATAATGACCTTTAAAATATATTCTAGGAGTTCTTTCCTTGTTTTTGTTTCAAAAGCTCTGAAAATGAAATTTCCTATAATGTCACTATTTACAAAATGTACAATTCCTATTTTTTCCAACCCTTCTCTGGAGAGGTAGCTCACTGATCTTAAGCAGGTAGTCTCATGGTGCCGATACTCCTGATTGAATTATTTCATATAAATTTGCATGGGCTCCTTGCCAAACTACATTTCCCAGCATCCCTTGGAAACTCCCATTTCATCAGAAAACTTTCCTGCTGTTTGTTGCTGCAAATCTCTCCTCTATATTTCTCCCTGCCTTTTAGTTTCTTCTGACTGTAGGAAAGAAGGCCTCCTAGTGAATTCTTAATAGTCACAAACTGATAGTAACTCAAGCCATTGGTCACTGCTTAGAGACCATCCTTTGGATACAATAATCATTCAGTAATTATTCTCCTTTTCTTTAGCTAATAAAATTTCTAGTACATAATTTGAACCCTGAAATTGTCAGCCTGGCTTATAATCATTTTGGTTTAACACATTTCTACATGTATGTTGATCCCACCTGCTCTGTGACACTGTGATTAACTTATCTTTAAACATCAACAGCCTTATTCATTATTCTATTATCTTCTGCTTTGTTCTACAAACATAACCTGCTTATTTTTAATTAATTTTTATTATTTTACTGTTTCATACATAATTAGACAAAGAATGATATTTTCACACCTAATCCCAAATCCTAACCAACTCCTTTTCCCCATTACAACCCTTACCCTTCTCCTTCCCTATCAATCTCCTTTCTACTTTCATGTCTCTTTGACGGTGTGACCTGCTGAGTTTCAGCTGAGTTTCATTTTAGGTCATATGCTTGAACACTTGAATGAATAACATGTTTCTTAGTGACAGAAAAAAATATTGAAATAATCATTCCCAAATAGTACACAAACATGACACACAAAAGAATCACTCAGATGCTGTTAGATAAATTGCAAACTCACTTGTTCAATCCCTAAGTCAAACCCTTCCCAACTGAAGTTGTTTGGCTATTCTGCATTTTTTACAGGCACCCAAGTATAGTAACAGTACTTAGGTCTTGTTTCCAATGGGTGGTATTACTGTTGATATGAGGAGGAAGACTGGAGGCTATGCAAAGCCTCCAAAAGACATGTACAGAACCCAAAAGCTTGTGAAGTAGAATGAATATGAAGGCCTGAGTGCAATTCCCAGAACCCATGGTAACAACAATAACACATGTATGGTGGGCTTGCATGTGTTTTCCCAGTCCTGGGAAGGCAGAGAAAAGAGGAACCCTGTGTCTCAGTGTCGAGTTCCAGGCCAGTGAGAGGCTCTGTCTAAATAAAGAAAGTGGATGATGTCTGACATTGCTCTCTGAACTCCACATGCATATAAATGCATGTGCACCCTAGAGACACGTATCTGCGTACACATTTATGAAGTGGGAAGAAGGGGTTCCTCATATTCATGGAATATCATATGCCTTAAAATAACAATGCAGGGACTGGAGAGGCAGCTCAGATTAAAGCCTTTGCCTTGCAAGCAGGAGTATGAGTATGGAAAACATAGATCCTTAAGGGGAAAAATAACTGGCAGATATAGCAGCGGGAATCTGGGAAAACCCAGAGAAAAGCATTAAGGGGGAAGAGAAATCCAAGATGATTCCCCAAGTTACCCTTGGGCCTTCACAGGCACACACACCCAAGTGCCCTTTTGTACACATGACCATACACCCCCCCACACACACACAGGAAATAATAACAAAGCCTCCTTATTGTCTCAGAAAGCTTTCCCAGGCATTAACTCATCCATAGTCCCAGGATGTTTATGCTCTCACAGCCACGCTTGTGTATCTAGGAAAGAACTTCACTTTGGAAACTTTGAACTAAGGAGGCCCAACACAGAGGAGGGAGAATGAACAACCAACATATTTCAAAATACAATAAATGAGAGAGGGATTTTCACTGAATCAGAATACAATAGGTGTTTGTGACATAATTCTGCTTGTTGCTGAATTCACATGGGTTTGAATAAAATTACAGAGACAGAGAAAAGGTGATGTTTCAAAAAAGTGAGCTGTGTGAGTATGCAGTGTAAGTGTTGTTTAAGTATTAGCATTATGGATCATTTAGAAAGCATTTAACACAAAAAATATTCGGAGATTAATAAAATAAAATGTTCAGTGAAAAATAAATGAGGTTGACTTTAACAGAATAAATCCTCATAGATGATAGGAAAGACAATTCTACAGCTATTACTTTTTCTTCTGATTATGCTCCCTCCCACTTCTTTTTTTAAGTAAAGAAGTGGAAAAAATGAATAAGAATACTGCTTGAGATCAAAAGTCCTTATATTCAGAATTTCTACTTAATATCCTCTTATCTCCTCTTTCTAATATAAAATATACTTGGATGCTTGATGCTGATGAAGGAACATGTATCTTATGGAAGGGTACAGAACAGTGTCGTATTAAAACTGCTAAATATCATACTAGTCCTTTAAGCCTGTTACTTGGAAACCCATCTGTGTGGCACACAAACCATAGAATGTTTAACTCTGACTCATCCTTAGTTTTTTCACTCATAAAACTCAGGTCATAAAATATAAGAGATTAGCAAACACAGGTTTTCCTGTGTACACTTTTTTTTTAAATCCAACCACTTAAAGATATATCTCATCTTTGGCCCAAGGTCAGATAGGAAGTTAGGTCAGAGACAAGCAAAGGCCCCAGTATCTCATTATGAAACACAGTGTTTTTCCCTTCATCTAGTTGTTTGTCTGGGCCACTTATAAATTAGACCCTAAATTTTCTTGTACACGCATGCAAACAATCATCAAATAGCCCCGATACATGGAAATATTATGAACTCACTATTGAAAAGTAAATATCAGGTGCCTGCTTTATGTCAGGCACTTCATTAATTATGGGCTATACAACAGTCCTCTGTGAAGACAGCTGTTATTCCTGGAGCAGTCAAGGGCCAGTCCAGGGGAAAAGCTGGACGGATGATAAACAAATTGGAACATATAAGATGGTGAGAGGCACTAGGTATAGAGTTGAAACAGGGTGCTGTGATTAGAATCCATCAGGTAGCTGTTAGACTGCATTGTTGGGTGAGGCCTCCTGGGAAATGCTTGCCTGTGATCTGAATTAAAGGAAGCCAGTCATGCAGAAGGAAAAAGGACAGCAGGGGTGATCATGGCCTATTCAAGAAACACAGAAGGAAACACAGGGGAGTGCCAGAGGAAACCAGGCAGGCAGGAGGGGAGTGTGTGTGCACACCACAGAGGCTTCAAAGCCAAGGTGAGAAGTTAAGATTTTATGAACTTTGTGAAAACTTGAAGGTTTTAGCTGCAAGGAATCCCTTAAATGATAAATAAACACACAAACAAACACATGATAGATAATAGATAGATAGATGATAGATAGATAGATAGATAGATAGATAGATAGATAGACAGACAGATAGACAGATAGATAATAATAGATAGATGGACAGATGGACGGACGGACAGACAGACAGACAGACAGACAGATAGATAGATAATAGACATAGATAGATGATTGACATAAGATAGATTACTAGAAAGAAAGATGAACAATAGGAAGCTAACTGGTAAAAGCTAGACAAATGATAAATAGAAACTTGAATAATAGAAACTGAATATTAACAAGTACAGACAACAAAAATGAAAGATGATAGATGGATAGATGATAGATTTATACATTCTAGAAACATAGGTGGTTAGATATTCAGAAAAATCTAGTAAATTATGATAAGAATACATATAAGCAAACAGAAAATGAAAGATAGCTATAGGTAAGCAAAAAGACAGATGTCAGTAGAAAGAAAGAAAGAAAACATAAAGGCAGACAGAAGAAAAATATGTAATAGACAGATATCTAGGAAGATAGCAGATATTAAAATAATAGATTGATAGGTGCCTGATGGTGGACAGATGTATATATGGATGGATGGGTAGAAGTTAGATAAGAGATAGATAGATAGATGATAGATAGATAGATAGATAGATAGATAGATAGATAGATAGATAGATAGACAGACAGACAGACAGGCAGGCAGGCAGACAGACAGACAGACAGACAGACAGAAGACAGATGATAAACACATAACACAGAAGAATCTAGATAGGAAGAGAGAGAGATGAAATTAAAATAGAAAAGGGAGGGAAGGAGAGAAGGAAAGAAAGAAGAGAGGAAAAAGAATGAGAGAAAGAGAAAGAAAGAGAGAAAGAACTAACATAATGCACTGAAAAGAAATATATCTGGTATCCATCAATGTCTAACCTGACTGTGATCCCTTAAGCTGTCAAACTTGGAGCTGATTTTAGATATTGTCTTAACACTACAGAGCAAAATAACTAGAAACATAAGCTTGCACATTATTCTACTTCTAGAACAAAGACAGACAGGATGATTTTACCAAAGTTAAAATGCAGGAAGAATTGGGTGACTCCTTGTCTTAAAGGCAGGGAACCCTCAAAATGTCTCTGCCATAACCAGTGTGGCGCTGCTTCCACAAAGTCCTGAACTCCCTCTAGACAAAAGGATCTGGTAGGAGATGGGGGAATCATAGAAGCAAATGGGCAGGAGGGTGGGAGGGAGTGGTATAGAGTGATGAAGGGAGGGGAAGAAGGGTGGGAGATGGGGAGACAGAGTAGGAAGGGAGGCAGGGAGGGGGAAGGAGGAAGCAGGGATTATTTCTCATTGTGCTTGTAAAACTAGGAAAAAATAAATAGATAAAATCTAAAATAAAAGATAAATAAAAATAACTAAGAAGTAAAAAGAGACATGAAACATTAAACAAAGCTGGGATCAGGTGGGCAAACGGGCTCAGGTGGAGTTGTTGTAGCAACACCCAGATCGGTCCAAGCATTTATTACATAGATAAGCCAATAATAGCCCCTCATCAGCAGGGGTCGTACACATGAAGAACAAGGACGCTGTAGATTTTGTTGCACACCAAGTACTCTGTATAAGGTCAACTCTGCACAAACAACTCTTATCTGAGGAAAGAGGGACACAGTCATGCCCTTGACCAGATCCTGGATTGAGCTTTGCCTGTCCAGATCTGTTATAACATAACCTTGCTTATGTCAATTGCCCTGCATGCTACTAAATGCTCCTCTTGTAATCAATCCTCTTTCCCTGCAGAGCAAAACAACTAGAAAAATAAGCCTCCACAAAATTCTCAAACTCTAATTCAGAACAAAGACAAACAGGATGAATTTTCTAAAGTGAAACATTCAGGCACATGTTTGGGTGACTGCTCATTGTAAAGCAAGTCACACTCAAAACTCTCCTTTTAGTTCCCTCCTGCCTTGTACCACTGCCTCAGCTGCACCACCTCCACCACCTCTGCTTGCTCCTGCTGAGAGTCCTGTGGACACGGTCTCTTCCTCTCCCATGCTGTCAGTTTCCTGTTCTAGAACAAATCGATTTAGTCACGGTTTATTTCAACCCGATGGTACAGTTATGGAGCAAGAATTGTTCCTTGGGCCTTACACCTTAGGAAGTGCAAAACAAACAAGTAAATAAAATGGAACTGGTAAAGGCGGGGTTTGGTAAGTTTTAAGTGACTACCAATTTAATTGCTAAGGAAAGGGTGTTAGTATAAAATGCATCAATGGACCCCTTGGCATGGGCATTCTAACATATCTCCAGGATTCCTGTGCTCTGTAGGATACAAAGGCCTTTTGATCTGGATGGAAATATACGCGTATATGGAGTCAAAATAATAAGGAGAAAAGGTGGATTATTTTTTAAATCATAATCAAGTGGGGATGAGAATTGACCTTCCCAGGTGAACCTTATGAAAAGAGACACAGAGTGAAGGGATGATGATGTCATGAGAGATGGTGCTGAAGAAGCAAGAATGTGGCCCCCTAGAGGGTCACGTGACCAGAAGTTGGGCGTGGAAGCAGCACCGGGCTGGCCTCAGCAAGAACAAGGGTTCCTCTTCTCTCTGAACTGAAGCAACTAAATTCTGCTGATGGTCAGCAATCCTGGCAGAGGACGTTGAACTCCCAAAAGAAAAGCTGCCCAGCCAACACCTTACCTGCAGCTGAGGGGGACTTTGGGCCTGGACTCTGTCCTAGGCTCTGCCTGGACTGCAGTCTGCTGGAACAGAACAACTGTAAACACATGGCGGTTTGTGGAAGTCTGGAATGCGATAGCAGAATACCAGCATGAACTCCGTACATGTTTCCTGAATGGCTCTCATTAGTGTTATTCTGGGGTTAACTTATGCTGCCTATAGCCCTGCTCTTCTGCATCCAAAACAAAGCTTTTAGCTTTAGCATTCGGCACCCTGGACAAGTGATTACTATTGGTCGTAGCAGTCTTTTCTGAGGATGGGGCTACTGTAATCATCTTCTACATTTTCTAAGAGATTTAGTCTATTTGTTTTGCTATAGTATAAAGTAGGACCTTTTAAACAATAGAAATCCGTTTCTCACAGTCAGAGGCTAAGAAACCAGACATCGAGATAGGACCACAGGTAGTCACTGGTGAAAGTTAACTCCCAGCTCCATAATGTCTTTACATTGCTCCCTTATAAGGAAGAAGGAGCAAAAGTATTCTCTGGAGGCTCCTTGTGAATGGTGTGAACCCACTGTCATAGTTACACACAGGTAGCTATTTGACAGTTGAGGGTTTATGTTCTGGGCACATTTGTGGAGAATTACTGGTTGAGTTAAGCTCAGAGCAAAAGTCTTATCTAGCTGATGGGAAAGGCCCAGCCCATGGTGGGAGGGACTAGGCCCTGGAATACAGAGAGCTGTTTGAAAGAGTCAGCATCCTTGTGTACACTTGGCCAGACATGCTGGTCTGGCTAGTAAAGATCATCCTTCTCTCAGCCATTATGTAGAGATGGTGTGGCCAGTTCCCTCGGCCCTGGTGTTGCTGCGAGCTCTCCTAAGATGGACAAACAATGGTAACCAGACAATTGTGAGAGAAAATAAACCCCTTGTTCCCTTAAGCCACTTGATGGTAATTCATCATCAACCATGCAGGCTGACTGCAACACCAACCTTCATGCTCCCCTTCTGTGCTGCCGCCTTGAGGGTCAGGATTTGAACACATGTGTTTTGGAAGACATAGTCAGGCCTCAGGATGAAGTGATATCTGACATTCAGCCATTTCTCAGCCTGTGTCTTTAGTCCCTCTTAAACTCCTGTTTTGATATTTGACTTACGCACTTAAATAACACTCACAGGCCTCTTCTACCAGGAAGTCTCATTAGATTAGTCATGAGTGTTCTTTCCCAAACTCCTACAGCACTTCCGCTGTGCATCCTTATGTTCACTGTGCCTTGTTTACAGTTGTTTTGATAACAGTGGGGATTTTTTTCTCACTAGCAGCAAATAGAGTTAATCCTCATTAAATTCAGTTCTCATATTCACAATTTTTTTGCCAATTGTTAACTATATATATAAACTTTGATATATAAGTATATATACATATATATATATAAAAAACGTTAAAAACTTATGGCATTTCACAGTCATTCTTGAATGCAAGGATATGAGAAATGCCAAAAAATGTATTGATCTTCATATGTTCTTAGTGGAAGAAAAAGAAAATGACCTTTGTCCTTCCTACTGTAGCACTCACACTCAAAGCAAGGTCCTGGTTTGGGTCTACTAGATGTTACTCTTGCATTTGATTCCTTCTGTAAGTGATTTTACTCATTCAAAAAGGCTAACAAGGGGCCAGAGAAAGCTTAATCAGTCAAGTATTTGCTTCATCAGAATGAGGAAATTTTGGTGCTCATTGTTAACTCCCAGAATCCATGCAATGATCTTGCTTTAGTAGTGCACATTTGCAGACCCAGAGCTGGGGAGGGGAGACAGGCTGGTCTTTGAGGTTTACTGTGCATCCAACATACTCTGCTCAACTAGCATCAAGCCAATGAAAGACCCTCTCTTAAAAGAGGAGCTGATACCTGGACACCTTAGCCTTTACTATCCTCCACATTTATGTGTATGCATGCACCATTTCTCTCTCTCTTTCTCTCTTTCTGCCTCTATCTCCCTCTCTCTCTTGCGCACATACACAATGAATGATGCATGGATTCATAGGTGGATGGATGGATGAATAATTGCATACATAAATGGACACCAAGCACAATAGGGATACAATATCTAGGGTATGTACATGCAAGAAGGGGGAAGCACAGATATATTCACCTTAACTCAAATGTTGCACAGTTTTGAGTCAGAATTAATGAATCCACAACACATAGTAATAAAATGTCCCTAAGGAAAAATACAAACCTTAGAGGGCTCTGTGTTGATGTGTTGATAATGTGGCTGGATCCTGACAGGAGCATATACTTGCTAATTAGGTATTTTATAGCAACTGTAGAGCATATAACTGATGTAGGTAACAAGAATCAGCTATGCTATGTTCATTTCTATTGCTTTTTAAGGATCTCCAAGCATGATTTGGCTTTCAAAGTCATTACTTGTTTTCTCCATCCATTCATCCGTGTATAATTTGAATTGTGGCTGATATCAAGAAAAGCATAATGCTAAACAAGAGACACATCATACTTTACCTAGGAAATCAAACACTCCATCAGTAATTAATACAATATGGTAGGTGGATCAAGGTTGATTTTACGGAAGAATAATTCAAAGCACCTGTATGGGTCTAGGAAAGTGACAGAAAAAAGGATAAATAAAGTTCTTGAAATATGGGAAACCAGGCATATGTCACGGAGAAAGAATTCAACACATAGGAAGGTGGCATCTTAGAAAAAAAGGAGTAACATGAGATAAAGCTAGAGAAATTGCCAAGAGATAGCATACTTTAGTAGCATGTTCTTCTGGAAAGGAACGGTTCATTAACAGTGATGGTTAAAATGATGCTATTTACACGTGGTCAGTGAATGGATGAAATGCAACTTGGAGATACAACTTCTAAACATATATGTTTTAAACCAGAAGCAGTAACTTTCTAAGTTAGATGTTTATTAGCTTATTAGCTTATTTATATGCCATGCATTCAATAAGATGTACAAATGTCAAAGCTTATAGCTCTGGAAAGGTTAAAAAATCAGACCAGAACAAATAAATAAGCAACTAGACATTCCGAAAACATAATTTTAGGATATTTCATATAAGAGAATAACTCAGTTTAAAGATGCAAGCCAATACTCATCAACTTTCCATCAATGAAGCAATTATTCCACAGTCTGTATACAAGCCCCTGGAGATTTGTGAAATGTCAATGCATGTGAGAAGCTGGTCATTTCTATGAAGCAATCATTCTCATATAAATTTAAAGGACTGATGAGCTCAGATTCATGCCATTTTATAAAAATGATCACAGTCAACTAACTTTTCCTGGAATCATCACAAAGTCAACTTTTGCTCATTCTGCTATTTTCAAAGTTAATATTATTGCTTAAGAAATTTTTATTCTCATGTATGTATTTGAATGGGACACTTGTATTTAACATGTGCACATGAAGGTATGTACTTGTTCTTCTGTGACTAAATGTACAAATGAGTATACATGCACCTGAAGGCCTGAAGGTGATACGGAAATTCATCTTTGATCACTCTTCTATCTTATTCTATTGAGACTGGGTCTCTAATTCAACTAAAAGCTCTCCTACAGCTATATTCTATCCAAATTGTTCTAGAGATTACTAATCTCAATCTTACAGGATTGGTAACATAGGGGAACCATCACCAGTATTTTACATGGGATCCAAACTTGGTTCCATTTTGCCGGTGTGACAATTTGACTGCTGAACCACCTCCTCTACCCTATTTATTGTTTTAAAATTATATTTTACAGATATTCTAATAACTTTTAATGTGATACGTCTATGTTGTGACAAGCATTTAAGAGCCATAATTTCCAGAGAGAAAAGATTTATTTTGGTTCAGAATTTTAGTTCATGATTGTGTGATCTGATAGATTTTTGGCTGAAATTAATATTTCTCCCCTCATGATGGCTAGATATTCATAGAGAACATTACAGTTACTCTCTTCTTCCAACTGGGCTTTACTTTCAACTTTCTACCACTTCCTAATGACATTATCACATTACAGATCTGCAAAGGAGCTAATTCTTTAAGGAATTCTGTTACCTTTTGATCTAATATTTTCTCAATAAAAAGCAATACTTTGATAATCCCTTACATATTACTAGATCTTCCAGTCAGCACTTGTATTACTGTTACTAGATTTCTGACAAAGTCTGTGCCCTGGCTTGGCCATATGCCCTCAATAAATCCATACAATTTAAATTCATAGTGCAAAACATAAAAATAAATTTATACAATCTGGACATATTGGGAAGAGATATATCCCCTGTCCAAGTCCATCACTCTGAGATGTTTATGTGGGATCTGTATTTAAATAAGGAGGAAAGCTATGTGGTTGCGTTCCTTCCACTATTCTTTCATCATTGCCTTGACTCCAGGTGTCACCTGCAAGGTGATCTGACACGTTACTGGAGCTTCATGGAATCTGTATTGGGAAAAAAAAATCTCTTTGTTCTTTGGGGAAAATTCCAACTCTCAGAGTCTACTGTTCTGACAGCTAGAGCAGGGGGAAGGACTCAAACATGCCTTTCGAATCACTGTTATATTACCTAGGTTATGGATACTGTTCTTGTGAAGTTACTCTAAAATGCAATTTCATCATCCATATTAAATTGGCTATTAATTACATCACACATAGAGAGGGAGGGAAGAAAGGGAAAAATGAAAATATTTTATTCAAAATCTAATTGTTTTAGACTTTTCCAGTTAGGAAGGACCTTTCTTAGGCTTTTCAGCAGGAGACACTACTTACAAAGATTTCTACAAACTCAACCATCAGATTGGCCTCCTAAGCTACTCCTGGAAGGGTTCACTTAGGCATGCAATTACCCGTCGCAGGCCTAATTGCCCATTTGCATGCACAATTTAGAAAGGCACAGTTGAAATTTAGTCCCTGGATCTCCAACACTAATTTTCTCCCTTGAAATTGACATTTCAAAGAACATCAGGTGGCTGAAACTCCAGGTTTTTTATTTATTTCTACAAGAAGGGACCTTTCTGGTTTCCAAGTCGAAGTTTTAGTTTAAAAATTAAAAACTGAAAGAGAAAAAGAAAGCACATAAAGGAATCTCTCACCCTTCCCCAGCATCATGTATACATTGTCTGTCTAGAAAAGTAATCATTTATCCAATTAGTCAGACTGTTCCTTATTCTGCCTAGAGAAAAGCAGAACTTTGCTATCTGTTTTATGTCTCTTTTTGCAGATACCTATACATTTCTCCGTGAAAGTAACTATTCTACACACCTCTTAGGAGGGCTTTGGAAATGAAAAATACAAGAAACACAAACAAATACCTGTCATGTATTGTTAAGATCAATATTTCTCTACTTTGTCTTGCTTTTTGTTGTTGTTGTAGTTCTTTACCCAGCAAGTTTTAATCTACAGAGTTGATTTAACCTTGCTTATGACTAAAATAACAAATCTCTAAAGGAATTTAGTCAACCTTTTTGCCAATTCAGTGTCGCAGAACTTAACTGCAGGCATAGGAAACAGACATGTTTGAGGGCTTGATAGTTAGGAGACTGGGGAAATGGTTCTGTAGGTAAAGCATTTGCCCCTTCTCCAGATTTATTTTCATTTATATTGCTAGTAATTAAATAGCACGACCATAATTTTAGTTTCTTAAACAAAATACTTAGAGTCATGTTTAATTTGTTTCCCTCATCCTATTAGCCCTTATTTAATCCAGTAGCAATTTATTTCTGATCTGGAATATGCTATAAATGCACCCATTTTTTCTCATTTTCACTTTTTTTGTACTTGCCCTATCTAAAAAGTCATCATCGTCTTTCTTGGAGAATACTGAAGCATTTGTCCAGTACACTCATGTTCTCTTTCCTGGCATCCTATGCCAATCAAATAGCTGTAAAAGAAGTAACCTAAATCAACTTCTTTACTTTCACTTTCTGTTACAAGTACTCTAACATTTTTAAGAGGAGATAATCTGAATTTGAGTCAGAAAAAAATAATACTATTAAATGGTGAATATGCACACTTTAGCAAATTTTACTTCTGCCTGAAACTGCTCTTTCCACTCCAACTTTGGGAAGATACTCTTGCCACACAGGTTCAATTGTAATGTTGTTAATATCATGGTTTGAATGTAAATTATTCAGCCACAGGCTTGTGTCTTTGAATGCTTGGTCCACACTGATGACCCTATTTGGGAAGATTCTGGAATTTTTAGGAAGTGGACTGAAGATGCACATCATTGGGAACTGAGGTTGTATAATCTAGTTCCACACTCTCTCTTTCTCTACCTCCTGATGGCTGCTGAGGCATGAGCCAGCCTTCTTCTGCTGCTACCATGCCTTCTGCTGTATGCCCTCTGCCTTAATGGACTCTTATCCCCTATGGAAGTCTAAGACAAGTAACAAACAAATTGCATGGATCAGACTATTTTATCAAAGCAATAGAACAGTAACTTGACTAGCCACTGCCCTACCCACTAGACCACTGGTTTCCCTTTTTCTCTTCATTGCACTGTCACTCCCTGAAATTACTTCATCCTCTTGTGAATTTGCTTATTTTCTACATTTTCCTGCCAGCATGGAAATTTTGCCTCTGAGCTTGGTACAAAGAGATCAGTCACAAGAGTTTAAGAAGCAGTGTTCTGTACACTGTGTTTCCCTGTTCATAGAGTATCTAATGCACTGAGACAAACTGCTGAGGAACTCTCTTGACAATATGACCCTGACTCAAGACTTAGTGTGAGCCAGAGGCATTTCTACACAAATGACCATCCACTAACTGTCCAGCAATCCTTTGAGATCATATCACTTTAGAGACAAAGATCACAAGCCTAGTGTTTAGCAGTGTTAGGCTTTTCTGATCGGTCCATCCAGCTCTGTAATCTAAAGTGCTAACCACCATGCTCATTTGGGGGCAGGGATACCTTCTTTATCCAGCCAACTCCCCATCACAGGAAACAGAGTCAGCAAATAAGCTGTCACAGGTGTTATAAAGTGTCAGAGGTTATGAAAACAATTTATGTTCAGAAGACAGAATGGAGCTTGGTACACTTAAAATTTTAAAAATAATAATAAGTAGAGAATCCAGCATTCAGTTGACAAATTACATACTCCAATGATCATGTTTTCTAAGGAGAGGTATAACAAAGTCCTGAACTGTTTTTTCTGTGAATTCAAAAATGACAGCTTTAGTTTCACAGGTGCCCTGTTTCCAGCTGTACATCTTGAGTGTCTGTGATACTCCTGCTTTTGTTCCGTTATTATTGTTGCTGCTGTTTCATTTCTATGTTTATCCTTATAATAAAACCCCAGTATGGAGGTGACCTGATTGAACTTTGTTCTTTGAAAAGAAAATTGCCATGGTATATCGCCAGGAGTTATTATCGTCACACATCCTAGTGGAAGACCTCTTTCCACTGCAATTAGACGTCAATTAGTTCTGCCAAGATGTCGCTTCCTAATTGCAGCTGTGGCTGACAATGTCTTACAGCAAGGCTTCTCCACCCAAGTGCTCCCTGGGCAGAAAGGTAGAGCAGCTAGGTCCCTCAGATCTTCAGTAGAGAAGCACCACTGAAGGCTGATATCTTACCTTACAGATTCAGTTGATTTTTTTCAAAAAAACAAATCTTTCATAATATGTGACTTATCTTACTATAAAATATTTATCTCATGGTTGTGAGGACTGACATACTACAAAAAAACATTATTTTGAGTGGTATAGCAATAAAGTCAAAACACCTGGAATATACATGCAGTTCTAAAGCATTCATTGAAAAAAATGTGTATGTTTGTGGAAGGCTATTCTCCAATGTATATGAACATTTATCTGTAATTATTGAAGTCCAGTTAATGGGACTTAGTATTTGCAGTTCTATGTTGAATTCCCGTGAAATAGACTCAGAAGTTACATGAGCTGTGGTAAGACTATGGACTGTTACAGAGTCTAGGCTGAGGTTATTGTAGCTTAGTGTAGCTATTCATAGACTATGCTCATGAAATAAATATCTCATTATTATGTGACAGACAGGGTATTTCAGCACCATTATGTTATACTTTCTAAATAAATAGGTCAGGATACCATAACCTGATTGTAGAGCCCAGAAATGTGTCACAGCTCAGTGTGAAGGACACTGCCTGAGGCAGCAGACCAGAACAGAGAAGAATATGAGGGTACCATGCATGAACATACCATACCATGACTATATCATACATCAGCATATTATACATGAGCTACCATACATAAACTTACCAAACATGAGTGGCCATGCATGGGTGTACCATACATGAGTATGAACATACCATACATGAGCACACATTAAATGTTTGCTAGAAATCTAGACATAGGTAAAATTTAATGAGGTATACTGAGCACCATTAAATGCAAATTATGGGCTGGAGAAAGTCTCAGGGGTTAAGACTCTGCCTTACAAGCAAAAGGTCCCACTTTCTGATCCCAGGTCCCACATAAAAAAGCCAGACAGAAATGGTAGCAACCTGCACTTCCAGCCCTGTTAGGCAGAAACTGATAAGTCCCAGAGCAAAGCAAAAAGGAAGTAGAAGCAATTCAGGATGATTCTGGAAGTCACCCTTGGGTCTCCACAGGGACACACAGTGACTTCTGATTCACACATACACACACACACACACACACACACACACACACACACACACACACACACAAATACATAAATACATAAATAAATAAATTAGTTAAAATACTTAAATGCAAATTATATCACCTGCAGATTGGAGCAAGACCTAGTTATGATGGTAGCTACAATTTACACATCACTGACTTGTTACTGAAGACCACTGAAAGCACTATATATCTGCTTCCTCATTTTTTTACATCATCTTGTCTATTAGAAAAGAACAAAGACTTTATTTTCATCACTTATTCTGGGTCTTCTAAAATATAAACTGTATCTCAATGTCATCCATATAACAAATGTATCAGACTTCTATATTCTTAGTAATATTAATATGAAATGGAATCCCACTTATTTGGTATAATGGCTCTGTGCAGTAATTATCATAATCTTCCCCATCACAGAGAAGAAGCTGAGATACAATGATAGCAAGTCCTACTATTGTCACATTAAGATAGGGGAGAATTCTCTCCAGGAGTAGTATGTATTCAGCCAAAGACTACTAGTGCAGAGTGAGTCACTTGCTCAGTTGTGATTTAAAATGCAGTCAGGTGAGTGAGGACCACAGAGTAATAAGAAAGATCTTGTAATTGCTACCTATTTCAGAATAGCTTCCAATGAAATCTGAAGAAAGAAATCTTACTTCTTACCTCAGATGGGTTTCTTGAGGTGTAAAACAAAATTGTGATATGTAAGTATCTGAAGTGAAGCACTGCAATTGGCACAAATAAACAGGGGGAAAGTATTAGTCTTATTAAACTGTTTATTAGACTTAATATTCACATATATGGCTTGAGAACTATTGCCTTATCAAATGCAGTGCCTGTGTGAAAGAGGACTCAACACATTATGAAGGTGTGAGGCATTCCAGGGAAAAGAGGCTATCGCCTGAGCTGCCCAACGGGACTTGATACTGCGGTCCCTGCTTGGAATGAGAGGCGGGGCTTCTCACCCATGTTTTCTCCCTGGAGTTCAGTTTTCTCATCAGCTAGTGTAGAGAATTACTGAAGTCTCTCATATTAATTCTCTAAATGTTATACACTATTTAGGAACCATCAAATACTACCAGGACAAGAAGAAGAAAAAATGAAGATATAGGATCATATTTGAATTTAATTCGCAATATTTGTATTTGAGGACCATGAATTTAAAAAGGTGAGGGATGTCAGACTTGGAGAAAACATGTTTGCTACCACAGTAGGTAACATGGTCAGTTTTGCCATCAATTTTTTTTAAATACATGCAGAAGGTTTGGGGAAGCAGTAGTAAGAGACTGAAAGAGATAGACTTTAAATTCTCTATGCAATCTATGCTTCCTTGATTTTCTTCTAAAACCTGCAGTATACTATTATTCAAGAATTTTCTTCATGCTAGCATTCATTCATTCTTCTGTCTTAAAAGTAAACTCAGTTAAGCAATTTCCCACAATTGAACACCTTCCGTCACTTCCCATAAAACTGATATATCTTGTTTCAGGAGTTGCTATTTATGTTGAAATCATACTGTTATCAATCTTTATCTGGCATATATTTTTGCAAATATATCTTGATTGCCTGCCTCACATGGAAATATTCTCATAGAAATGATAAAATATCTCAATCAGTCATCTTGGTGTCAGGCAAACAGTTGGTTGACTGAATTTTGAGCATTCATCCAGATGTGAATAGTGATCAACTGTGCATGGTTGGGTATGTGTATGTGTGTGTACATATGCATGTATCATTTGGTATCTTTAAATATTTAGATATTTTCTTTGAATGTACAGAACTTGAAATTCTCTGGTTTAATCTGTGGATGAAATTAAAATCACTACTAATAGTGCCATCTTGTGTCTGAAATTTAAAATTCAAAGCAATGTTTATTTATGACAGCCTTTTTTTTAAGCTAAGAGTAAGCATTTAAATCAATCTTCTCTAAAGCCATTTTGTCAAAATTGAACAAATGATGGATTGGGTAAGTGACATTTTTAATGCCACTAAACTGGAACTAAAATCTAACACTCAGTTCTTTTGATTTGAGTTCATTTTTTTTAAAATACCACATTCTTAGAGAATCCACTTTAGATGATAAAAGCAATGTAATCATTTTCCATTTTATTAAAGCAAGACATGTGTAATATCAATTCAATTTTATAGTCACAGTTGGATTAAATATTTGATATTTAAGTATCACAAAATCCTGATAGTTAATGAATATATATATATCACAATAATGAAGATTCCTATTATTAGTTGGCATCAAAGAATATTAATTTAAAGAACATTATCTTTTGAATTGTTTTAAGTATATTAATTTCAGAGAATTCATAAAGATATCTTTTTCTCCCAAGTTGTCTCAATACATAGTACACTCAAGGCATGAGTCCACCAGTGGTTTTCAGAAGGTTTTCTTTATCCCTTAAAACTGACCCCAGAGTTATCACTAAGTGGTCTACTCAATCTCCAAAAGTAATTTTAATTGTGGACTAATTGGAAATAATAAAATGCAGTACCACAACAGACAACACATACAAAGCGGCTTGACAGATTTCACCCAAATGTGAGAAATTGAGGCAGCATGTATGTACTTTCATAAAATTGTTTTAAACTGAATTTTCTGTAACCAAAATTTATGTCTGACTTTTAAAACTTTTTTAGAGTGTATGTGTTTAAGTGTGTGTGTGTGTGTGTGTGTGTGTGTGTGTGTGTGTGCATCAAAAGACATTGTATGCCCCTTCTCAGGTCATAGGGTGACATGAAAAATCATCCTGGATTTTCTAATTCTCTACCTTCCAGGGCCGGAAGTACAGGCCACTGCCATTTCCACCTTGCATTTTTACACAAAATCTGGTATCTAAACTTAGGACCTTCTGCTTTTTAACTCCTGGGTCATCTCCCCTCTCCTCTGACTCTTAAATTACAAAGATTCACCTAGTCTACAACAAAGTAGAAAGTGAGGATCAATACCTGAGGTTGTTCTTTGACTTCCACATGCATTCTGGGACACATATTTGCTAGCCTTATCAAAGTGCATGTGCAAAAACCACAGACACACACACACACGCACACACACACACGCACACACACCATACATAAATGCACACACATTTAAGAAGTCAAAAGAGGTCATGAAAGTGCTCTTTAAGCTAGTAGTACAAAACTCTACTTTGATAAACATTTGAGATTAAGGATAATATACTAAAATCCAAAATCTGTTAATGGAAGTTCTACTTTTGGGCTGGTAGAAAATGACAAACTTTTTAATTTATGGGGAAAGAAGAATCATAAAGAAAATAAAGATTTTTTTTTTACTACTGTAGCTTACTAGGGACATTGCAAAATCTCTGGCCCAGTATATAATTAAGAAAGTCTTAAGAGATGTTTGCCTATAGCCCCCAATGAATATGCCATATGCCAGTACTGTTGCCAGATGCTCTTGCCTTTCTATTTTTCCTGTCTTTAAAACTGGCCTCTATTTAGCACTGAAGAAAAAAACCTTCCCTCAATCATATACTTCAAGATTTTGGAGCCAACAATTCTCCTATTTGAAGCTTATTAAAATCTTTTTTTAACTAAAAGTCTAATGACTCTATAGAGAAAATTACATCTCCTGGTCATTATTCTTTTATAGGAATTAGTAAAACAATGGATTTGTTTCTGAGATTAAGACATGAAGGGTTTTCAAAGGCATGCAGTTGTCTGATAGAAGCTACCCTACTGAATTATATCAGAAAGCAGAAATGTGGCCATATGTTCTGAATTGAAAATTAAGCCATAAAGAGTTAGATAAGCACAGTGAGTACAACACTGCTGTGATACCAGATCTCAGGACTCTTGGAGGTGGAGACAGGAGAATGGAAAGCCAAGGCATTTCAGGGTTCCGTTGTGAGAATCTGTCCCAGGAAAATACGAGAGAACAGAAAAGCAAAACCTGACAGATGTAGAAAAGAAGAGAAGATCATAGAGGAATAAACAGAAACATGGCTACCTAGAGCGATAGATGCCACGCAAAGCAAATGTTGCACTGAAAGGAAAATGAGTAACTAACCAAAAATGTAACAATATCAAGACTCAGATGACTGGAAGCAATATCCAGGAACTACAATTAAAACAACTATCAGAGGTTTTTCCTTCTGCCTGTAGATATATTAGTGAAAATACAGGAGTGCTAACATTCAATAGGAAAGAAAATTGATCTAAATGCCAGTGAACAGCATAGTTTTAACGCATTATCTTCTTTCCAAGCTCTGACATCTAGTTATCAGGTGGGAATTTTAGGAATTTTGAAAGATTTGACTTTTTGTGGTTGAAGACATTTTAAATAGTCATTGTTAAGAACATTGCACTTAAAAAAAAACTATCATCCAGTGCTTCCAATGAAAAATAAATATGGTGTGCAGACATGCACTTTCTGGTTTAAAACATAAAACAAACACCGTATCAGAAGACAAAGAATGCAGTACAATCTAACCAGTGCTAACTAAATTCAGGCATTTATGAAATATAAAGAGAAAGATTTATCCACTGACCTGAAAGGAAAATGGGAAAGCCATGTACTTAGTGGATCCACAATATTTGCTTAGGCTTTGCAACTTGATAGATTAATTCACTTATGAATCAGACTCCTAATAAATTTTAAAAAATTTTTAATCTACTTTTTTGCAAATATCAAGTTGCTAAAGAGAAAAAAGTACTAGCATTCCAACATAACAGCTACAAAGAGATCAGAGTAGGAAAATACTACTGCATAGACATGGGCATTGTCCATGAGAGGTAAATCATATACATGCACATACTACATACATACATACACACGCACAAGAAAGATATATATATATATATATATATATATATAGAGAGAGAGAGAGAGAGAGAGACAGAGAGAGAGAGAGCTGCTGTGTTTGATTTTTGCAAAGTACAACAAGTAATTATGATATTAAGTAACAGTGTCAGGATAAGATGATTTAATCTATCCTTTCATAAGTAAACCAATACAGAAAATTATCGGATTATTACCTGCTTCAAACAGATGGGAGAAAAAGGACCCAAGCATTGAAAGGGAAATTAAGGGGATAAGTTTTCTATGATGTGGTGAAATAATGTCTTCTTCTTTCAGATTAGTCTATTTTACTTTCCTGTATAATATGTATTTGTTTCATACTGCTTGGTGAATTTAAATAAAGTATAAAAAAAGCAAGAAATACAAATAGGATAGACTTCTTTGAGAAATTCCAGAGCTTTCCTTAGTAATCAAAGGTGAGCATTGTGGATCCTAAATTACTCACTATAGGAACCAAATGCAAGCTGATGGATTGTTAAATATTAAGTTCCTTCCATATAATGAATGCCCTAGAAGCATAACAATCTGAGAACATGTAAGAATCAGCTAACATGCATCAATGGAGGAACGAATAAGAAGTATACATAAGAAGGAAGAAAAGAAAATAAACAGGAAAAGAAAGGCATGTAAAATGTGTGGAAAAAAGAATTTTTAAATTTCATATCTTAGATTTCTCCATGTAATGCTATTGTGCTTACTTAAACAATTTTAAAGTGAACATTCCAATGTTTTATTTACATAAAAATATACTTTTAAATGTTTAAGAAAAGACCAACAGAATAGTTGTTATGTGGCTGACGTACTTTGTACATTGTGAGTTATCTTAAGAGCTAAGCAATGGTCTTACGCACTTGGACAACAAATGAAGATGATGGCAATATAAAAGAGAAGATAACTGAAGAAAAATGAAATAATTGTAAAGATTGATAGTTAGTATTGAATGATCTCTCTGGTAAGAATTTCAAACAAACATCCATTTACTATTCTGGAAGGCATTGACACATTCTGGCTGTATTACTGGAAATTCTAAATGGTGACAGGTAATTTTGAAAGTGCAAAATGCAAGATTCTCTGCTTAAGGAATCAATGGTTTAACATATTATGTAATCTGGGTAAACAAATACAGTTCTTAATTCAAATGTCAGCCAGGGAAGAAGGAAACAATAACTCTTTACCTCTTGGTGGTGATGAAAAACACTTTACATTATTTTGGAAGAAATAATTTGTTTACTACAACCATGAAGTCTTCCGAGTAACATAATAAAATAAGCTGAAGCAATTCATCTATGAAGCATATGAGTATGTATATATGTATACATAGATATACTTATCACATTCATTTATCATAATGTTTAATATTTCATTAATTTTAAATACTCAACAACATGACACTAGTTGAATAAATTATTCTGTTTTTGCTTTGTGGAATCTAGTGAATATGTAGAGCTATTTCTCATTATCTCTGTGATGTTTCATAAAAGTGGATATAATATGAAATTAAAGAAGCTAGCTAGAATATAGAAAGAATGTGGTTCTGGCTGTAGCTATAATAAATATTCATCAGATACCAAGTTAAGGATAGGACAAAAAGAACAATATTGGTTCCAGCAACACTGTGATTTATGCACATTTTATTTTCCATCATGTCTTCTTTTCTTATATATTCTGTGTTATCATCTGATCAAAAAAACTCTATGATTAGAAAAGCTATATGGTAAGTTCTAGACACTGGGTGCGAATGTCTTATATATGTGCATATGAAAATCTGTACACATATAAATGAATTTTATTCTTATCAGAGTTTATAAAATAAAATTATTACAAAAATTTCCATGTTAAAGCAGTTAAAGCCATACTGTTTTTCAAATAAAAATTGTCAAGGGAGATTTACTATGTATAATCTTATGAAAGTTTCCTTTGTGTTGCAATTCATAGAAGTCAGCTTTGAGTTTGGATGGATAGTGTGTTGTTTACTAATGTATGAAGTATGTATTCAAAAGAAGGCAACCACCTGGGTATGGAGGTTGGTACACTATGTGATAAGAGAGGTAGAAAATGAAGCCCTCTGGATAACAAAATAGCTCTTAATGTCATGTATAATGTGGAGATACTGATGCAATTTTCCTATAGGCACAATGTGATTACACTTGAATTAAAAAAAATGCTCTGATTTAACAGCCTGACTTCTGCAGTTTAACCGAGGGGAAGTGCATGTATGATTGGACTTTTCCAGTAAAGTCTGCACTGCTCCCACTTGGAGCTGAGAACCTGAACCAGGGCCACTGAAACAGAGTTGAGGTTTGAAGAAGCAGAGGCTGCACGGCATGAGTTACGTGGAGCTGCTGAGCTTCAGCAGGTGAAGAGAAGTGGGTTACATGGGGAGTGAGGAGCTCAAGATGTCAAGACAGCTTGAGAAGCAATTAAGAGGCAAATCGACAAGCCTCATACTATCAATGTGCATGCTACCTGCACTGAAAACATGTGGGTTTATATCAACATTTAATCTCCATAGAGGGATTTGAAACTTCTGGAATACAAGCTATCTTTTTTTAATGTGTGGCTTTCTGGTTAGACTATGGATATTTATGGTTTTTTTTTTTATTTGTATTGATAGGACAATGTAACTAAAGATCAGAAATGAACAATATTAATTCTTTGGATATCATAATAAAACAGAACACTGAAGATGCAGGATTTAACATATTACTCAGAAGGACTGATTCAATGAAGGAACATTAGCAGAACTGTGGAGATTTAATGTAGATAATGTAGGAGCAGGTTCCCTTTGTAGCATATCTACCTAGAAAATAATAGCTAATAACTGAAATAACTTTAAAAATGTCATTTCAATTTTCATGATAGGTATACAGTAAAATTTGCAATCTTTTTAATCTTAGATTAGGCAAAATGTGCATATGGCCAGTCTGTGTAAATTCCTTAACTTGTGATTTTACATTTAAGTTACACCATCACATTGTTAAAAATATACTTGCCCCAACAGAATTTGGTAATACAATTTATCCATGAGGACAGAGACCTACTGGTTTAACACCCTTGTAAAGATGCCAGATCCCAACACTGCTATGCTATAGATTCAATTTTCCAAGACATGACCATTAAGCGTCATATTTCAAATTGTAGCACAGTGGGCTAGGAGATATCTCAAGACTTAAAACCTTTGCCTATTGATGTTCATGCCACTATTACACTGATGATCACCTGTTGTGGTGATTATTATTGCTACTTGCTGATTTCACAGCCAATCTCATTTCTTAAAATTACATTTTTCCTTGTTGACCTAAGAAACTGCCATCACCTATATCTTTCGAACTTCTTTCTATTGTTTATATTTGCCCTAAAGATATTTTTGGTAACAATTTGGTGATTCTTTTAAATTAAGATTTCTTTATAAAGGAATAATATGTTTTATCATTTTCCATCTAGGATTTTCCTTAATTGAACTCACCACTATGGTCACATAAATTTTTGGGTTAATCCAATTAAGGGGATGCTATATAAGGAAAAGTAAATAGAAAATCTATGAGGTGATTTTTTGGGGAAAGAGTCTCGTTAAATTCACAAGCCCTGTGATAACCAAAGTATTTAAGCCCAGGCAATGCATTTATAAATGTGATCATCTTTCAAGGCTTTCCAGTCACTTCTTAAATAAGTGAGTAAATATTAGTTGTCATGTATGAGAATCCATAACTCCAAAGTAGAATAAATTACTCCATGTCTCGACTTCACTTACACGTAATAATTTGTTTCTATCATTACAAGCTCCATATCATGACATAATTACTACCTTTTGCTTCTATCTTGCTTTTGTGTAATGGGTTTCACATCAGCAAGTGTCATCTTGGTGATGGAAACACTATTGTGTGCATTTTGCTCTTGTCCATTTAATTGTTTTCCAATTCAGACACAATAATTACTTGAATTTCTTGACATCTTCATGCTACTGAGTGGTGCTCGTTCACATATTTTGATTCAACAATACTATTTTTGTGATATTTAACAGGAAAACTTAATACCGTTGTGTCTTTAGACTTTTATTCCTACAGTGGGATTAGCACTGACTAATTTTTGTGAAATGATAAAATCTAAATATTATTCTTCATCTTACAGAGTGAAACTTCAGTTATAATGACCAAGGGGAAGTGATGGTAGGCGCTCTGCTCATAAAGGCCAAACCAGATCACCAACATCTACATTATCTTATAGGAGCAAATTGTTATATGGTATGCATGGATTACAATCGAAATAATCTTTAGTTTAATATACTCTTTTTATAAATGATGCATTTTAGGTTTGGAATATTTAAACAATGTATCCAGAATCCTGGTTTGAGTCATATCATGGGTTGGGTAGCAGCCAAATCCAGATCTGGTGAGCTTCAAAATCAAGTTCTTTTTTTGAGAAATGTTTCTTGAAGATGGTCACATATCTGCCATATCTAAGACCACTTCTACACAGAAGAGTATTTCCTTGTAATTTCAAATTTTCATCAAAATAAATGAGGTCCAAGAAAAATCATGCCGTCTCAGTTGATGAGGTATTTCATGTCATTATTTACTGTTAGCCACATGTCCATTCGAGGGTGAATATTTCTTCTTTGTGACAATATATCTTCATATTTATAACTGAAAAAGGCAGTTAGTAATTCAAGGGTAATATAAAAACACTGACTATAAAGTCATAGATATTTATAAAGCTCCCATAAATTATAATCAAAAACTATAATTTGTTCAATTGAAGCTCCGTTAAAAGCTTACATTTACATAGAGCATCCACATGCCAAATGTTGACGTGCATTTCTAAAACCAACATATTGGGAGCTGTTTCCTAATATAATCGAAATTAAATTAAATGTATTTTCATACCCAAGCAGTAAAGTTTGTTTGCTTTCTGCATGAATGAATAAAGCAAAACTATGATTGCTTGTTTGAAAGCAAGAACAGAGCCATAATGGCAAAACTGTAGCAAATTTTCTTCATGGCTGCTGATAAAATCATGACAAAACAGTTTAAAGGAAAAACGGGTCTTTATTTTCTATTATGATGGTCCAGGTATAGTTCTTTATCCAGCATGGCAGGAAAGTCTACAATAACACTGAGAGCTAAGGAAACTGGCGACACTATAGTCACATAATGACTCAGAGGGATACATATTTTTTGCCATAACTTTATATCTGACCAAGTATACAATGGTATGCCAACTCTCTCAACCATCCTTCTCAACCTCCTTTCTCAACTATATAGTCTCCTACTGGTTCTCTCTGAGTTTAACTACTAATTTTCTACATTGCTCAACTATTCAACCATCCAGTTGACACCTGCATGTAAATATGACACCTACCAAATATGCATGATAAAAGCAAGAAAGTTCTAGCACACATCCATAAACAAAATACCTGAGTAACATTTCCTATGTGTCATAGCTAGACACAGGTGTCAACTTGACAGTTAAGAGTTTGAGCTCTGGGCACATTTGTAGAGAATTGGTAGCTGAGTTTAGCCCAGAGCAAATTTGTAGGAGATTGTCTAGCAGATGGGGAGGGCTCAGCCCAAGGTGGGTGTGGCTAGTCCTTGGGCAGGTGAATAGAATGGAGGAACTGTTTGAGAAATGTGGCATCCTTGTGTACACTTGGCCAGACATGCTGCTCTGTAAGGATCGTTCTTCTCAGCAGTTACATGTATATGGTATAGCCAGTTCCCTTGGCCCTTTGATATTGACATCTTCTGCCAAGCTGGACTAAGAACTGTAACCAGACTATCTTAAGAATGTGTTTTCTATGCTTAAATATTTAACTGATTTGACAGGATCTTACAATTTAAGAGAGTTCAGACTTTTAGAATTAACTATATCTTATTTATCACATAGCCATGGTGGCTCACAAATTCTGAGCAATTTCAGTCCCTCTTCACACCTATTACATGGATATAGTGTGCCCAGTTCCCTCAGCCTTTCAATGTTGGTATGAGCTCTTCTGTTATGCTGGACTAAGAAATGTAGCCAGATTACTGTAAAAGAATAAACACCTTGTTTCCTTAAGCCATTTGATGGTTATTTTATCAGGAACATGCATAGTATCTGCAACATTATGTGAATGCTTATTATATAAATGAAGTGTATAGGGGCTGGAGAGGTGGCTCAAGGGTTAAGCCTGTGCCTTGCAGGCAGAAGGTCCTGAGTTCGGATCCTAGACCCCATGTATAGACTACGGGCGGAAGCAGGGGCAGCCTGCGTTTCCGGGCCTGGTAGGGCGGAGCCTGTGAATCCCAGGGCAGAGTAAACAAGGAGATGGAGGCGGCCATGGTGGTTCCCGAATTCGCCCGTCTACACACACACGTACATACACACATGCGCACACATATACACGCACAATGAATAAATAATAAAACTTAAAAAAAAAAGAAATGAAGTGTATAGCCTTCTATAGAAATCATTAAAGCCCATGTAAAAACCCAAACTTGGAAACCCAGCAAAAGCTGTTTGTAGTAAGAAAATGATAACTCAAAATTAAGAACTGGATTTCATTTATAAAAATGGAAAGAATTGAAAATTAAGACATAAAATATATAATATATAAAATGGAAGATTGGGGCTGGAGAGGTGGCTCAGGGGTTAAGCCTCTGCCTTGCAGGTGGAAGGTCCTGAGTTCGGATCCTAGACCCCACGTATAGACGCCGGGCGGAAGTGGGGGCGGCTTGCATTTCTGGTCCTGGTAGGGCAGAGCCTGTGAATCCCGGGGCAGAGTAAACAGGGAGGTGGAGGCGTCCATGGTGGTTCCCGAATTCGTCCGTGGTTCTACACACACACAGACACACACACACACACACACACACACACACACACACAATTGAATAAATAATAATAATAATAAAACTTTTAAAATTAAAAAAAAATAAAATGGAAGACTAACAATTTCAACTGTCTTAATTCAATAGTGATCAACAATATTCATTCAATTTAAATTGATTTGCTTAATCAATAATATTTAATAAGGTCCCATTGTGTATCCGACTCATGGTAACCAATAAGTGTGATGAGTCTCCCTTCCTTCCTTCCTTCCTTCCTTTCCTGATTTCTTTCTCCTTTCCTTTCTTCCTTCCCTCCCTTCCTCCTTAATTTCTTCCCTCCTTCCCTCATTTCCTCCTCCTCTTCCCTGCCTCCTTTCTTCCCTTCTTTAATTCCCTCCGTCTTTCCTTCCTTCTTTCTTTCCTTCCCTCCATCCTTCCTTCCCTCCCACTTACCTTCCTTCCTTCCTTCCTTTTCCCTCTTTTTATTCCTCATTGCATGTAATAACACCTTCATTAAGCTTTCACCAGATGCCTCAATATTATTAGGTAGACTTTGTTCTAGATTGTGAGGATAGAATAACTACTAAGAGAAAATATTTTTATTCTCACTAATGGTTGATTTGTTGCAATGCAGATGTAATCACACAAGTTGATTTAATTTGGGTGAAGTAATAATTTTAATGAGAATTTTTTTCTTAAATTTCAGAAATTCCACATATTTTACCCAAATATATCTTGAGGTGGCATTCAAAGCCATGCAGATGGAAGAATGCTGGAACACAGATCTGGAAAGAGGGTGATATGGGAGGAGCCTTAGGGATTTATCATATGTAAAAATAAAATGGAAACCCAGATACTGTTGAACAAAAACCTGCCAGGATGAAGTATCTTGGTTTGTAACAGATTCTTCTCTTTGCTGTGTCACAAGAAGACTTGGATCAAGATTAGAAGATGAAGTGGTTTGAAATAGGCGAAGAGTAATGGTAAAAAAATGAAGTTAATGCCTGGGTTTGAGTGATCGCAAGCAAAAGCAGTTCAGAATGTGACATATTAAGAAAAAACATGTAAGCTGGCACTTTGGTCTTGGTCAGGAAAGCATTCAAGGAGCAAATGATTTGATCCTGAGGAAATAGTATGTTAACGACATGTTCTGAGTGGACAACACTTTGGAAAGAGAGATTTATGCTGATGATCAAGGAACTCTGAAAATTTTCTGCCCTAAAACCTTCCAAGGTGAAAGGAGAGCAGATTATATGCACAAACTCAGTGCACTGGAGAGAGAAGCAAGGTCTGAAGCCAGGTGGGGCTCAAATCTCTGCAAAATCAGCAGGGATCATTATAATAATTAGCTGCATTAGTTTTCAACTGCAGGTGTTATTAGAGTACAGTATACACATGGCCATTTAAAGGGTCAAGTGCATTACAGTTCAGGAAAAAAGGATGGATAAAGTGAGTTTCAGAGGGCTACAACTGAAGTAAGCATTATACTTACTTTGTGTTTGTTCATTTGTCGTGTGTGTGTGTGTGTGTGTGTGTGTGTGTGGTTGAATATAGGCTCACATGCATGCTGTGAAGCACTGCAGTGGTCAGAGGACAAGCCCTGGTGTTGGTTTTCACTTTGCACTTTATTTGAGACAGGGTCTTTTGTCCATCATAGTGTAACCAGTATAGTTAGTCGGTGAACTGTCATCTGTCTGTTTCTGTTTCTGTTGTTCATCATATCACAGAAGTATTGGGATTAAGGACAAGTACTAGCAAGTTAGCTTTAAACAGATATGTGTATATGTTCAAACTCAAGTCCTCACTTCTGTACCTCAAGGGATTTACATTCTTAGCCATCTCTCCCACCCCTGACATTTTCCCCAAGTACATTAATTTTAAAAGACAAAAGTTTTCTCACTTGGCCAAAACACAGTCAATAAGAATAACAGCAGTGTTTGATCTCATTCAATATGACTGCACAGAAAGCATGCACGGAATATTATAAAGTATATTACTGTGAACGTGTCACTATGACTATACTATGTATTGATTTTATTCTTTTTCTGCAACTAATTATGGGAGATTATGGCATGGTAGTTTCCTGTGAGGGAAAGGAAAATAGCTTTTGACTACTGGCAAAATTAGATATTATGAATCTACTTTTGCATGTCTATAATTGAAATACATACATACATACATATATATACACATATATATGTAGCATATATAAACATCATGATTGGTTATGGTCATTTGAACATTTGCAAAATTATGAGACTAATATGGCTATTATCACTAATTTGAAGAAGAAGAATTTTCTAGTTTGGCTAAGTGAGCATGTCTAATCTTTGTCTGATATATCAAACCATTGTTTTCTGAATAAACTAGTCTCTAATATCATGGCAACCTATACATTCCTAAAAGGTAAACTGAGCAATCAATAACCGATGCTAGCAAACTTATTAGAACCAAACATAATGCCAAGTAACAAAATTTTAATCTCATAATAGATTAAACTTGTTTGCAAATTGTCTGATTTTCACAGCAGCACCCTGCTAATCTGGTACAAAATTGTCTCAGTTTCATATGAATTAATAAATACTTGACCCAAATAATTTAGGGAAATGAGGGGAATCTTATCCGTGCTCTCAGTTTTAGATTACAGTCCATTATGGCAAGAGAGTTAAACTTGCAACAGAAGCCAAGGGAACTAGTCATGCTGTAACTACCTGAAATGCTCAGAAAGGGTCATGAACCAAAGCATAACTTCTAATTCGCCATTCTGTCAATTATGAAACAGCTTTCTCCATCTTTATCCACCTGCCTAGGGGAATATTCCATGGCCTGGATCTTCTCATATTAATTGGTCCGTCAAGACAATATCCTACAGACTTTGCTAGATAATTCCTCATAGATGTTTCCTAAAGGCCAAGTTATGAAGTGTCGTGTCACCACCAAAAAATACCTGACATAAAATGAAAAGAAAAATTATTTTATTCTAATTGGGCTTGAATAAGCTGAATTTAGATAGCATGGGGGCAAGTGGTCCATTCCATATTCATTCAACAGTCTTCAGTTGGAAAGACACAAAGCCGAAGAGACTAACATATTCATTTGCATAATACATGGAGGAAAACGAAAGAGGTGATTAGCCATTGCAGTAAGGTGTAAAAATTTACATAGCCCTCTGAGGACAAAATAAAAGAGGATGAGTAAAGACCTCTCTGGGTGGTACCAGTGTGGAAGAATGATTTCGTGCCACAGTGAGTTTGACAGAGTACAGGAAGAAGAATATTTCAGGAAAAAGTCAGGTATCACTAGGCAGACAATAGCTTTGAGGGTTTTAGAAGGAAAGATCCAAAGGGCATTGGGTATCACATAGTTGTCTCCCAAACCCTGGCCCATGTATGCTAGGTTAACATTTCTAAGCCTCCATATATGGAGTGAACACCTACTGTGAAATCTTTGTAAATACTTGTGCAGACATGAATTAGCATTTGTATTTCATTAACTTGCCATTGTTTCACAACCCACAGCATACACTATGAATCATAACATCTATTTGTGAAAAAATGTCCCCCCTCATTTCCAACTAACTCTTTCATCTGTGTCATTCTGAATACTAAATGTTTATCACTGGTCTCTTTCATATAATAATTTCTTATTTCCGTAGCTCCAGAAACTATTCAGTGTGACACACATTTTAACTGTTAAATGTTATCTTTCTATTAAAATTCATAGAGTCAAGAAAATCTTCAATTCCGCACAAGTTAAATGCCTTACCTCCCACCTGTCATCTGCACAAAGCATATAATTTTCCTAAAATTATGCAAAAATTAGATAATTAAGTTTTAATTTGCTAATCCTTGCTCAGTTAAACTAGTGACATATGCAAATTGGCGTCTGAGCCCTTTAATATTTTTGAAGCAAACTAATAAACAAAATTTCTCGAGTTTAAAAAAGATGTAAAGACTCTAGTAATTGATTCAATATAGAAGTAGATAAATACTATGAATTACTATGGTTTTAATCTAAGCACTCAATCAACATATTCAGAAAAAGTTAATGAGATGTATAAGCATGTTTATTATTATGCCTCAAAAACCATAAAGATATTAGAACATGAGAAAAGAACAGTGGGTTTCAAAAAGATAATGTATTTCTGTGCTTATTAATGCAGTTGTGTTCCTTTAAAAAAATAAGCTTTGTGCCTGAAACAAAAGTGATTGAATAATGAAATATATTATTATAATTATTATACTTATCAGGGAATATACCATTATACTTATCAGGGGATCAGTTGGAGTTAATCAGTATTGGATTTCCCAAAGAAAGGGTTAGCAATTATCAATGTGATTCCTTAAATTAATATACTTTGTGAGGATTTGCAGGGTCTAAATTACTCTAGATGGTCTACTGAATTATTCAAAATTCAGGCAATTGTACTAGTGCCATATAGGAGTAGACTCACCATCGTGAGATCGCACCATTGTATACATTTATGTGTGTGTATAAAAATCTTATGTGTAAGAAATTATAAGAATGTAATGATAGGGCCGGGGAGATACTCAAGGGGTAAAACCTTTGCCTTGCAAGTAAAAGGTCCTGAGTTCAGATCCCCACATTCACATAAAAAAGAAGGGCACAAATGGTGGTGGCTTACAATTCTGGGTCTGGAAGGCAGAGCCTGAGAAAGCCCAGAGCAAAACAGTGAGGAAGAAGACCAATCCAGAGTGCTTCTTGAGGTCTTGGGCCTTCATGGACAGATACACTCAGGTTCCATCTTGTGTACACACATATACACAAAGAGAAAAAATGTAATAACAGTTGAGTTCTCAAATAAACATGTATAGGAGGTTCAAAAGTACCTAACCAGATCTAATACAGCCATGTTATGCACAGCCTAATAAGTTATTGAAATGATTGATCCACTGACAAAAATTATTCCTATTTATAGTAATACCCAATATTCCTTTGCTTTTCAGTCCTGGAGACTAACTTAAAGACAAGACTTTCTGTCTTTGACTTACAACCCTATTTCCTATCCTATATTATTTCCAATAACTGAATATTTTACCTTGAAGATCTCAAAATGATATGAAAAGTTCCCTTATGTGCATGACTTCACTTTCCCAGGTACATTTCCTCTATGTTTAGAAACTGCTTTAAATTTCTCCTCTCAAGATTCACAAGATAATAAATTTGTACTGGTTTAAGCAACTCTGTGGCAACTTGTAACAGCACTATTAGGAAGCTAGTTTAACTTCCGCTTATCACCCTTCTCTATGGAGTCCAGATGTCTTACAGCTGGACTCAGGAAGTTCTAGGCTTATCACTGGGAGCATTTAGGTATGACTACTGCCCCCAAAGAGTACTGCCAGGTTGATCATGTCTTTGATAAAATCTGAAATAACAATGGTGACCTCTAGGGTCAGCTTGTTTAGTGATGTCTTCTTCGGATGGAACTAACTGCAGCTTTGTACCTGGAGTTTTCCTGAAGATAAAATCATACCATTATCCTTGGGTTCTTGATAATTTAATCTGGAGGAAAAGAGTCTACCTATATGAATCAGAACCCTAGGGACTTTAAAACCCAAGTATCTCTACTCATTTTACCTTTCCATTATTATACATACTAGTTCCCTTTAGATCAAAGCTGTATGTCTGCATATTTGGCATAATCTTGTAAATTATTTCAAACAGTCAAATTTGATAATATTTTATACTATTAAATCTTTTAACTCTTTCAATACTGAGATGCATTCTAGACATTGCACCAGCTTTATATCATGACTTTTAGTCACAGGTGTTCTTAGAGATTCTGAAGAAAATGTTATTCAATGTCCTTTTGCTTACATAGAGTGATTATTTCCAGATTCTCTCATTAAATGCCTATATCCCTAGGAATATTCTTATGCTGCTGTACAAAACACTATATTGAGAAGGTTTTGAAGGAAATTGTTTGAATTAATCCTGTTAACACGTGAATATACATGATCTCACAAAATACAGCTTTTAATAATACTTAAGTCATTTGCTTGTATTTCATAAGGACACGTTGTCTTAAATGTGAATTAGCATTCTTCAGAGGACTCTCAAAACAATTATCAATGTGGCAGATCAGTGAACATGCAAAGAGCCCACTCACTATGAAGTACATTGCATGTTATAGCAGCAAAGGGTAATCAACCAGAAATTAATCGTTTTCCTGTCACGACTCACACAACTGTTAAGTGAAAGGTGATCTTGATGGTGGAAATAGAGTTGCTTGCAATCAGGCAAGAGTAATGCTCTTCAAGTGGCTACACCTCGTGAGATTTCAATTAGTTCACACGATGGGGGAGCTTCCTCATGTCAGGAGCATGAGTCAAACAGGTATCAAGGGGTTATCAAAACAGAGTCGATTCAAGGAATCAATCAGCTGCTCCCACTGCTCCTGGACTCCTCATTCCACTCAGCTGCTGCTCTCAAGAGTTGATTAGCGTGGAGTCTTGTGGAGCTTTGCTTTTCAGATGTGGAACTGGTGATCTTTCACTTTTTATGCATCCTTCTATAACATGGGATCCTCTTCATACGATAATGATCAAGATACAGAGAACTTCTTCGGGGTTAATGACCAGAGACAGGGATCTAAGTGCCTAAGGGGGCTCATTCACCATTATTCTTGAAAAATATGTCCCAACTTTTTATGTTTATGAATTAAACAAATGGTATAAACCAAGCTAAAACATAAGTCAGGTACATTTTTAAAATCCTATGTAGTCAATGAAGAACATATCTTAATATATTAGATATAAGTATACTATGATAATATGATTCTTTTTTTTTTACTTATCTGCTCATGTGAATAAATTTTAGCAGTATTCATCAATGTGCCTGCTATTGTATTAGATCAACATGAATAACAACACTAGAACTTATGAAGATTTTATACATGCTGAGTCTCAAAACTAGGATATGGAAAATTTAATACTATATTCTGCTAATATATTATATTTTCAATATCATATCCTGCCTATGATATTATAGCAGTATAGATGGAATATTATATTAAATGCTATATTTATAGTAATATTAAAATTCTATTCATAAGTAGAAATGTCTTTTTACTAGGATAGCTTTCTGAATTCAAAGCAAATACTAAAAAGTACTTATTTTTCTGTACACGATAACAAATCTAAGCATGTATGTATGTATCTGCATAGAATAATAATGTCCTCACTTAGACTCTAAGCAGTCCTGATTCTCACATTCTGAAAGGCAGGGGAAGATCATTTAGTAGACCAGTCAAAGGCATGCAAAAATGAAACACAATACTGCTGGACTTAGCATGTTGAAAGTTACCTGGCAAAAACTTGGCTCTTGAACTTTAACTTTTTATTTATTTATTCAATTGTGTATGTGTGTGTGTGTGTGTGTGTGTGCGTGTGCGTGTGTAGAACCACGGACGAATTCAGGAACCACCATGGACGCCTCCACCTCCTCCTTGTTTACTCTGCCCCGGGATTCACAGGCTCCACCCTACCTGGGCCAGAAACGCAGGCTGCCCCCACTTCCGCCCGGCGTCTATACGTGGGGTCTAGGATCCGAGCTCAGGACCTTCCGCCTGCAAGGCACAGGCTTAACCCCTGAGCCACCTCTCCAGCCCCTTGAACTTTAACTTTCACCATAAAACAACCTTCATCATGAAGTCCCTAAAAGAGGCTTTAATTTAAGGTTGTCATTTGTATAGAGTAGCATAGCATAATTCCTTTTATTAAGGAGCAACCATTGCTATTTCTTCAAGAAGAAAATTTAATAAAATTTGGCTTATTAGAGACATGATCAGCTTTTTAATCATTAGATTAGCACATTTGATTCAGTCATTACTTTAGTTTTGTTTTTTATTAGTGGAAATATTACTCAGTTTATATGTAATACTGGCCCACTTAAACCTACTTAAAAGAATTTAGTATTCCATATAATTATTGACTTGCAAGATTTAAGTGTTTCAGAAAAGGTTTTTTTGGTGATGCTACAAATTTAGAATTATGTAGAATGGAAATCAAATTAATGACACTATAATTGAAATGAAAAATAACTAAAGAAAGAAGATAATCCTTGTTAAGTATTACCAACAATATCAAGGCAAAAGAAAAATAGATTCATTTTTTTCTAAAAAGGCCTCAATATAAATTTGCTAAATATTGTCATAAATAATGTTACAGTTTATTATACAGTTAGATTTCCAAGTATAATGTTTAGAACAATGAATAATTAGAGAAATATACCTTGAATATGCCTAAAGCTTCTATTAAGATAATAAGCACTTATTTAGTAACATAACATGGGTACATACAAATCAGAAAAAAAATAAATTTTTTGTACTGAATCAGTCATACAAGAAACCATTTACTCTTACACATTCTTAAGTTTTATGGTAACATACATTATTTTATATGTGAAAATGGCAAATTTCTATGGTCAACATGTATTATTTTATATGTGAAAAATGACAAGTGTCAAGCTTAAGTGAGATTTTATATTGACTTCTCTGTAGCAGTTACTCTTAACTATTGCTGTGAGAAAACACCCAAAGTCAAGCAACTTAATGGAGAAAGGGAGATTTATTCAGCTTACGGTTCCAGAGGAGAGATAGTCTTTCATAGCTGAGGCGGCATGGCTGGATGGCCAAAGCTGGAGGAGGCTATGTTACCGCAGACATTTTGGAAGCTGAGAGCTGCCGATTGCTTGCTGCAAAGGCAGACTTCTCCGGCAGGTAGGGTTATCCACCTAATCCACCTCAAGGTACAACCCCTTGTGACTGCCTTCCTCCAGCAAGACTCCACCTCTCAAGGTGCATGACCTTGCCAAATACATGAGACTGTGGGGGACACATTTCAAACCATGACATTACCTTTCTCTTAAATTTCCATTTTATCCCTGAAGAAAAAATTGTTTGATTAAAACATATTAAGCTATATAGTGAATATTGTTAGCAAAAACACTGTCACAATTGTGTATTTGGCCAATAAAAGCAGAAAGAGGCAATATTTAATTATTCTAGAAGCCATTGAGAAAGTCATTAGGCTAATACTACCAAAGTTCAGCGTCTTTGGTCTGCCATTTTTAATCTATTGTACATCACCTCAACTCTTTATTTTTAATTTATGTGCTTATTTGCATGTGGGTAGGTGCACATGTGTGTGCAGGTATGTATATAGGAAAGCTTTTGAGTAGGTTTGTCTGTGGAGGGCCAAGGATTTAATTAGGAACCATCCTAGATTGTTCTATCTCTTTAATGTTTTGCTCTGGGGTTCTCTAGACTCTGCCTTCAAGGACCAGAATTGCAGGGCCAACCATATGTGTCTTGTATTTTTATATGGTGTAGTGAGCGAGCACCCAAAGTAAAACAACTTAAGGGAGAAAGGGAGATTTATTCAGCTTACAGTTCCAGAGGAGAGATACAGTCTTTCAAAGTGGAGGCGGCATCAGTGGCCAAAGCTGGAGGAGGCTAAGTCTTTGCAGACATCTTGGAGGCTGAGAGCTTCCAGACTGCTTGCTGAAAGGCAGAGACTTTTCCTAGAGGTAGGGTGGGGCTAATCCATCTCAAGGCCCATCCCTTGTGACTGCCTTCCTCCAGCAGGCTCTACCTCTCAAGGTGCCATGACCTTGCCAAACACATGAGACTGTGGGGGACACATTTCAAACCATGACATATGGGATGTAGATCTCATCTAAGTCATATAAAAAGACTCAGGTCTTTTTGCTCATGAGACAGAGGCTTTAATCACTAAGCCATCACCACAGACCTTCACAACTGTTCTTATGCAATGAAAGATAAATTTAAATGAACATATTTAAGACAGAACATGTGTGAGTATTGGCTTTCAGAAAAATATTTTTATTTCCAATAATGATATTTAATTAGAAATAATGATTTTAGTCAAGCATTCATTTAGGGTAAATTGTTACATGAAAAGGGAGCTTAAAGTTATAGTAAAATTTTCCATGTCAACAGCCATATAATAAATTCACATATTGGGCTATGTCACTAGCTATTTGTAATAGCTCCCCTTACCTAGGGGAACTTGAACCCAGAAATTTTGAAAAGCAAGGGATTCTCTCTGCTATATAATCTACATCCTTAGTCCCTCTTTCTTGACTTTCCATAGATGCTTTCCTAAAAGTACTCCCAGTACGGACATAACAATTTCAAGATGCTTACAATTCATTGGAGATCATTTAGAAGAAATGAAGTCATTGTTAATGAGAAGTGTGCAATTGTTCTCATATACACAAAGAAATTGTTCACTATCTCACCTGAGAAAGTAAAATCCCCAAACTAACCTTTGGGAACAAATAAGCTAAGATATGCTGTTTTAGATTCTATTGCCAATTGCAGCAATTTCATTTCCTTTTGCATAATGAAATAATTATTTGTTCATATACAGAATCTTACATTTCCCTGGGGAACATCAACAGAAGGGAGGGAGGTGTAAATTATTTAAATAAGATTTTAAAAAATATTTCAAGGAGACTCTGCAGTGTGGAATAGTAATTTTACTTCAAAAGAAGCAGAAATTAGGGGGAGGAACAAAAAATGGAGCCAACTGGTCATGATGATCATATAACTAAGACAGATTTTTTTGGCTACTCCAGACACTATCTAATTTTATGTAGTTTTTAGGATCACTTTGTGAATTTATTCCAAAAAAGCAAGGGAATATATGAAATCAAAGCAGTCAGTATTGATTCTAATAATAAGGACTGTTTAATTGATTCCTCAGTTAAATAAGATTAAACCTCATCCATGGACATTTGATGTCTTTCCATTTATTTCAGTCTTCTTGATCTCATTTTTACTTTCTTTACTGTTTTTTTCTTTCCTGTTTTACTTTCTTTACTGTTTTTTTCATGAGTTCATTAAGTTTATACCTAAAGATGATTGCTGCTACGAACAGAATTATTTTAAATTTATTTACCAACTGTCTATTGCTAATGTGTAGATGTGATTGATCTGTGTATGGTGAAATTATATTCCAGAATCTTGCTATTGTTCTTTATTATATCTAATCATTTGTGGATCAATTTGGATTCTCATTAACAAAGATTATTTCCTCCACTAGAAATACTCCTTGTTTTCAATTTGAATTCTTTTAGATTTTTGGTGTTTTTTTCTTACTGAGATTTTCTCACTAGAACCTCTGGTTAAAATGTGCAATTCTTGGAAGAACAGAGGAACTTCTTACTACATTCCACAGAATAGAACCTGCCTGCTCTCCTGGCACACTGCAGAGAGCATGAATCATTCCTCTCTTGCTTCTTCAGGAAGATTCTGTCTTTGAATTTCAGCATTTTTCTCTCTCTCTCTCTCTCTCTCTCTCTCTCTCTCTCTGTCTCTCTCTCTCTCTCTCTGTGTGTGTGTGTGTCTCTCTCTGTCTCTGTGTGTGTGTGTGTGTGTGTGTGTGTGTGTGTGAGAGAGAGAGAGAGAGAGAGAGAGAGAAAGAGAGAGAGAGTATTGTGTGTGTCTGTGGAAGCACAAGTGTGACTTTGGGAACCATTCTGGATCGCTCTACTTCCTTTTACCTTGGCTCTGATTTCCCAGACTCCTCCTTCTAGGTCCAGGAGTGTAGGCTGCTGTTATTTCTGCTGTGCATGGATCTCGGCATTTCATGTGACTTACTGTGGTGTGTTTCTCTTTCCTTATCCTACAGGGTCTTTACCCTGTCTTTTGATTTGAATATTAATAATTTCATTTGTTTTGAAACATTTTTAATCATTGTTTTCCAGATCATTTTTGGTTCCCCCTCCTGCCCTAACATGTACACCAGGCATATGTTGATATTCCTGGAGACATTTCCCTTCCTGTTCCCCTCAGTCAGCTCTGCTCGAGATAATTTTCCCTTTTCCTGTTATAATTTTAAACTCTAGAGATGCCACTTCCATCTTGGTTATATTGTCTATCCTTTGATATCCATCCTTGCTCTATTCAGTGAAGCATTTTTTCATACCCTAGACTCTAAGCATATTTTCCTTCAGTTCTCTGAACATATTTTTAATGAGCGCTTCAAAACCTTTCCCATGAATCTGACACTTGATGTCTCCAACATACACTGCTTGGGTTTGCATTTTTTCTGGGATTGGGTTACTCTCTGTGGGCTCTTTGTATGTCTCCACATGTATCCATGAATATATCGTAGTATTTCTGGTTTTAAAGCTTTTTCTATTTTTGCTTGATTGACTATTTGGTTTTTGACTCGATGGGGCAATTCTGATGAAGTTAAGTAGCATGGCATCTGTTGAGACATCTCAGATGTTGCTACTCAGAGCTATTTTTGAGCAGGAATGGAGTCACCCTGGCATTAAGAGAGTTCTGTGGACTCTATCCTTCCATATTCTTTGACTTAAGATGTCTTCTTTCTTACTACCATCCCCATCCGTTACACTCCACTGATCGCTGACTCAGGACCATAGTGGTTTCCATCCTGTCCTGAGGAATAGACGACTTCACAACTTCACAAATAAATTTCACCTTTTGAAGGAACAGTTGTAAGGCCAGTGTCTGAGTTCTGATCTAGCTCTGTGGGAGCTGTATTTTGTTCTTTCTTTCCTTGGTTCTTTAGTAAACTTGCTGTCATATTGTTTATGTTGACTCTTTCATAGATTTAGTGCAACTTCCAATAAGTTTACCAGCAAAATCTCTGGGACGGAGCTTTCTTACACTCTGTAAACTAAAGTGAGTTCCTGTGGGAGAGATTCAGAACTCTTTATTTGGACAGATTGTCTTTCACTGGGTAAAATCATGCAGCCATGTGTCAGGAATGGAGTTGGAAAGAGAGACTTTATTCGCAGTGACATAACCACTATATGGGACGGTGCTGGACAGTCATGGTATGGGACAGTGCGGGGCACAAACAGTACTCTCTTTTTTTTATTTATTTTTCCGCTCATACAAATGTAATAGGTACCCCTGTCCCCTCCCTCCCTCCACCCATCTCTGGACCTCCCTGCTCCCTCCCCCTTTGTCTTTTCCTTCCCCCCCCCCCCTCCTTCTGAAGCATCCTTTAATGTGTATGTCAAACTTTCCTCTAGGTCCTCCTCTCTGATGAGGTATAAGGACTCAGTGCCATTTCCTAGAACTCTTTCTTGCATTCTCCTTAATTATAGGAACACTATTGTGACTGTTAATCCCTTGCTTCTAAAGATCCTAGTACCTTTAGTCCACACTAGACTTTGAGGGGTCAATGATATGCTGGACATTGCGCAGATCATGCAGAGTCCTATTATAATTGCTTCAGCCCTAACTTGTATGGAGTATCTTGCATATCATTACTCCTTCCATCTTGTGCTCTTACAATCTTACCGCCTCCTCTTCCGCAAATTTCCCTGAGCTTCAGAATGGCAAGAGATTAGGCAGGCCTGATTCCAGGTGGTTGATATAGAGTCTCTGATGCTCTGAATTATGGTTTGTTGATTTTTTTTTCAGTTTTGCTGCTCCTGCAATGCCTTTGGTTCCATCCTGATGGGTATTGGATGTCACCCCCTGGCCAGAGATAAAAAACTGTTAAAATAGAGTCTTATAAGGATAGATTCAAAGGTAGATGGCATAAGAGTAGGAGACTGCAGTGAGGAGTGGGTCAGTCTCCCCTTGCAAAATGGTTACCTTCTATCTGCCAGACCGTATGCCCTCCCTTTCTGGTAAGATCATACCCCATCGGTTGCAAGTGACCAGGAAGGTGGTCTGTGAGCTTAACCAGATGTCTCATTATTTACTTGCAGTCCTTGATGGTGTCCTATTATCTCTGCTGTAGCATGATCCCCTCTCTCCTTGTTTCCGGTGGGGCCCTCCTTCCCGTTCTCTCCTGTTTATAATCTTTTCAATTACTGTAGGTATTACAGAGATTTATCTTTGAGTGTGTCTCTAAATAGGTTTGGTACTAAGATCCACCTATTAGGGAGTACATACGGCGCTTAATTTTTTGTGTCTGAGATACTTCACTCAATGTAATTGCTTTTAATTCCATCCATTTCTCAGAAAATTCCATTAATTCATCATTTTTGATGGCTGAGTAGTACTCCATTGTATAAATGTACCACATTTTCCTTATCCACTCATCAACTGTTGGACATTTGAGTTGATTCCATGACTTTGTTATTGTAAACAGTGTTGCTATGAACATGGTCATGCTTGTGCTATCGAGGTGAATTTTTGCTCTATGGGGGTTACTCCCAAAAGTGGAATAGCTGGGTCATATGGCATTTCAATCTTTAACTTCTTTAAGAATCACCAGAGGGCTCGCCAGAGTGGTTGTATGAGCCTGCATTCCCATCAGCAATGTAGGAGAGTTCCCCTCTCTCCACATCCTCTCCAGCATTTGGGGTTGTTTGTATTGTGGATTTTTGCCATCCTGACCAGGGTGAGACAATATCTCAGGGAGGTTTTGATTTGCATTTCCCTGATGGCTAAGGATGTGGAGTTTTTTTTAAGATATTTGTTAGACATTTTAATTTCATCCTTGGTAAAGTTTCTTTTAAGTTCCAAGGCCCATTTTTTAATTGGGCCATTTGTTTCCTTGGTGTTTAGTTTTCTAAGTTCTTTGTGCACTCTGGATAATAGAGCTCTATCAGATATATGTTTAATGAAGATTTTCTCCCATTCTGTGGGTTGCCTATGTGCTCGAGTTACAATCTCTTTATCTGAACAGAAGCTCTTTAATTTCATAAGATCCCATCTGTTGAGTGTTGGTTGTATTGACTGCACTATTGGATTTTCGATTACGAACTGTTGGCCTAGTCCAATCAGCTTCCAGGAAGTTCCTACCCTTTCAACTAAGGTTTTTATAGTCTCTGGCCTTATATTGATGTCCTTGATCCATTTGGAATTAATTTTTGTACATGGTGACAAGTACGGGTCCAGTTTTAATCTTCTGCATGTGGAGATCCAGTTTTGCCAGCATCATTTGTTGAAGATGCTGTTCTTTTTCCATTGGATTTTTTGAGCCCCCTGTGTCAAAGATCAAATGGCTGTGGTTGTGTGGGCTTATATCTGGGTCTTCAACCCTTATCGTGTGTCTATTTTGGAGCCAGTACCATGCTGTTTTTATAACTATAGATTTGTAGTACAGACTAAGGTTAGTTATGGTGATACCTACAGCAGTGCTTTTGTTATTCAGGATTGTTTTTGCTATCCTGCGTCTTTTGTGCCTCCATATGAACGTTGAGATTGTTTGGTCAACTTCTTTAAATAATTGTTTTGGGATTTTAAATTGGTATAGCATTGAATCTGTATATTGCCTTTGTTAGGTTGGTCACTTTTATGATATTGTTTCTGCCAATCCAGAAACATGGGAGGTCTTTCGTTTTCATTATAAAGGTCACTTACTCCCTTGGTTAGGTTTATACCAAGGTATTTCTTTTTTTAGGGGCTATAGTAAATGGCATTGCTTCTCTCAGGGATTTTTCACTTCTTTCATTCTGGGCATATTTGAAGGCCTCTGATTTTTGTACATTATTTTGTATCCTGCCACCCTAGTGAACTTCTGTATTAGTTCCAGGAGCTTCCTGGAGGAGTTTTTGGGATCACTCAGGTATAAGATAATGTCATCAGCAAACAGTGATAAATTGACTTCTTCTTTGCCAATTTGAATCCCTTTTATCTCCCTTTCTTGTCTTATGGCTTCAGCTAAGACTTCAAGTACAATATTGAATAGAAATGGTGAAAATGGACAGCCTTGTCTAGTTCCTGATTGAAGCAGGAATGCTTCGAGTTTTTCCCTATTGAATATAATCCTTGCTGTGGGCTTGTTATATACAGCTTTTATTATATTGACAAAGGTTCCTTCCATTCCAACTGCCTGCTAGGGTTTTGATCATAAAAGGCTGTTAGATCTTGTCAAAAGCTTTTTCTGCATCTATCGAGAGTATCATGTGGTCTTGGATTTTAGACGAAACAGGACTCTCTAGGCATGCTGCTTTGCCTTTCCTTGCCTGTTGCTCAGTAAGGGAGAAGAAAAGCAGAGGCAGAGAGTGCTTCCTTGGCTTCCTCCACTTATAGCAGAATCACACTTCGTGACCACAGTCTTGGTGAAGAAGGAGGACCCAGTCCCCTTAGCTGTGCCTACCCAGTATAGAAATTCATAAGAAGAAGCAAAGTTAATGAACAATGTATATAGTGTCTCTCTCAGAGCAAAATCATAGCTCCAGACTATAATTTGACAGAAGCAGTAGCCCTTTCCTTTTTAATATGTGGAAGTAAAAGGTATATGTTATATAGCAAACCTCTGCTGTTCTGAATTTTCGATGTACATTTTTTCAGTCAATTTTCTTATATATGTTAAATTTATTTAGTTCAAAATCTACTAATATGGAATGATCATTTTACAATAATTTACATTATGTAATTGGTTGTTGTCTGGGGAAAAGGGTTTTCAAAGCTTCTAATTTAATAATTTTGGATAGCTCACTTCCCCTTTAATGATTAACTTTAAGAGAATTTGATTCTATGTACTTCTTTTGGCACTAATATTGGAGATGATTAAACTGTAGGAATATCAACTTTTCAAAGTTGGATTAAAGAGACAGACAAGATTTGCTGATTGTATTGAGCTAGACACTAACCTACAAAATTGAAAGCAAATTTTCACATTTGATTTTTGTTGATATGGTATTTTCTTCATATATGTCCTTTAACTACCACTGATCTCAAAATGGTACCTTCGACTCAGAGCAGATAGCAAAGTCATTCAGTTATTTCTGTGCTGGGCACTCTATTTTTTAGAGCATTAGAAAGTTTACCACTTAGCACATTACCAATTACACCTGATGCATCTCATTTAACAACAACACCAATGATTTTTATTGATCCTGGATGCAGATGACAATTCTTCAGTGCCTTGCAATACAGACATTATTTTCTCAAGGATGAGCATTGCGTTAGTCACAGAGTCTGTGAGGTCTAACTCCCAACAGAAATAATTTTGCTTGTGCATAAATGTAACTTAAACTCAAAATCAGATCTGTGTGTTAGGTTCATATTCAGACACTGTGCCGTTCTTATGATTGTCTCATGAGAGGAAAAAGTAAAATTTAGATACCAACTTTGGAGTCACCTTGAGTATGGGACTCCATCTTGCCTTGATTATTTCCCATTTGTATAACTAGGAAGTAATGCAATATTCTGTATGGTCTTCGTTATTTGTATCTCCTTAAAATTGTATTCTGCAGCATCAAACTCTCCCCCTAACACTTAGGTTTCTATTAAAGGTAAATATTTCACAGTAACTTCAATGAATGCATGAGTCTCTGATATTTATGCCCTTGAACATCTACTTATCTCTGCTTTATGAGTTGTCTGTGCTTTCTTCTAGAGTTTGATATACTTCCATACTCAAGATGTTTTGTTTTGTGTCCCACTGAGTTTAATTAGAGCCTTTTGTTGGGAATTACTTCTTGGAGCCCACTAATCTCCTATTGGGACTAGGAGTCAAATTAGGATTAAAAACTTCTTTTATTCTCACCATAATAGTTTATACAGTCTTATTACAAAAGCTGTTTTAAGATCCCATTTACTTTTGCATCAGAAGAATTTGATCAACAAAAGGAACCTCAGCTTCATTAATTCCATGTTGGTTTCATGGAAAATTGGAACAAACATTTGTTATAACAGAAAGAACTAAATCAAGTCTTAATAAACACATGCAGATTCAAAGCCAAGATCATGTCTGTCTTCTTCATAATACTTAGAAGTACAGGCCCAGGTTAGCAAGCATAAAGATTATGCATTGTCCAGATTATCAGATCAAAATGGGAAAGTATTTCAAGCTTTTAGCAAATGGATTTACCAGACTTTGTATTGATTACCTTAGAGTTTTTCTGTTCTGTCTCATCACTCAACTCCATTTTCTTTTCCTATGTCTTCTGGCAACAATAATTCTTTGAATCTTTCTACATGCCCATCTTCCCTTTGTCAAGAATATCATCCATCTCTATTCTAAGCTTATTTACCTAGCAAATTTACAAGTTATTTTTGAGCCTTGGCCAATCCATGAAACAGTTTCTAACTTATGGAAGCCATTTTAAGAATTTTATCTCTTTTTTTCACAGGAAAGTATAAGGATCTTTGCAAAAGAAGGGTCAGAAAGAATGTGAGAACCAGAAGACAGGAAAAAGGGACGTGAAATGCCATCCTCCAAAAATGACATCACATGTTAACCATGAATCCCAAAACAGAGGTAGTTACTGACATTAATTCTGCAGTGGTCCGTCCTTCTTGATCAGTGATCAGCTAGGAACAGAAGAGAAACTCATAAGATCTTATAAAATACTGATGAACAATAGAAATTAATAGATTTGGGGACGTGGCATAAAATGTATTAGCTGTATACTCATGGAGGAATATAATGGGTACTAAGAACAGCTCCCCAGTCTAGAACCACACAAAAGGCTCGAGTTAATTCCGTTGGACACAAAACAAAACAAAAAAGATATGAATCTGTCAGGATGTTTGTAAGGAAAGAGGGCTGACAGGAAAGGTGAGGGAGATAAAAAAAGTTTTTAGCAAAATAATCAGAATGTGCTGCATGCACATATGAAATAGTCAAAGATCAAAATTTGTCAATAAAGAAAACTAGAAAGAAATGAAAAAAATCACAATACTGTAATATGCATTTATGGAGATGCTTTGAGAGGCATAGAATGCTTATTTCACTTCTGAATTTTCAGAGCATAGCATTACTCCTAGAAAATACTGGGAGAACAATAAATGTTTGTAGAATCAATTGATTACAAATTTGTTAGTAGCAAGATTTTTTATCCTTTCTTTCTCAACAAAGTTCAGATTAACTTGTGAAAATAATATTTATTTCCTTCAGATAAAAGTTAAATGTTTGATAGTGTGAAAATAGTGCAATTATCCCATAGAATTTATTTTCAAATTCATAATAATTATCTATTTTATAGAATAAAATATGGCATATTTGAATAAGATTTGCAATGATTAGATGACAATAATGACTATATCCATCATCTTAAACACTTATTATTTGTTTGTGTTGGTAACATTCAGAATCCTCTTGATACCAATTTGGAAATAAAAAATTTAATGTAATAATTATCATTACCACACTGTGCTGCAGAAAGCAGAAGTTATTTCTGCTTCCCAGCTGTACCCTTGGACTCACCAACTACCCTAGTTCCAATTACTTTGAGGCCACAGAACTAAGAAATGCACATCTAGTTAGAGAAGATAGAAGATTGTCACTAAAGAGTATCCCTGAAGAAGGGCCTAGGCAGGCATTTGCATGCCTCAGTGGTTCTTAAAATTAAAATGCTACATTATCAGGGGAGATGAATTCATCCATGTTAACACCTGTGCCACATATGTCCAGTACAGAGTAACTTCTCACCGTATTGATGGTAAGAAATTGTAATATTAACTAGTCATGGGTAAAATAGGTTACGATGATGGGGAATTGTCTATCTCATAAATTAAAAGGAAATTGACACACTGTTTTCTTAAATTCAGGACAAATATTACCATGGTAATTATGGGACTCCACCGAGTAGATTACTATGTCATATGAACATAGGTTTGTTCTATTGAATCATTCACCTGTGACTTAATTCTGAACTGCCTCATCTGTAGCCAATAAATTGAACTTATCATCCTTATTTCCCCCAAATCTATTAAAATGTCACAAGTTATATTTGAGAGATCACACAGGTGGTAAATATTAAAAATGAAGAGACATTATGAAGTTATTTTCTAGCTGAGAGGTCTCATGTTCAGAATACATGAAGCACACTTAAAATTTAATGACAAAAGAGAACGATCTAATGTAAAAGGAGCAAAGGATTTGGACAAGAATTACTTCCTATGAGATAAACAACTGGCTACAATGCTCATGAGAGAAGCCTGTGGTCATCAGTGAGCAGGGATATGCAAATCAACACCACAAGTTAACACTTCTCCCCCAAGAAAAATGGGACAGTTTTAAGAATGTTAATTTGGGGGCTGGAGAAGTGCCTCGGGAGTTAAGCCTCTGCCTTGCATGCGGAAGGTCCTGAGTCCAGATCCTAGACCCCACGTATAGACACCAAGCGGGAGCGGGGGCAGCCCTTGCTTCTGGTCCTAGTAGGGCAGAGCCTGTGAATCCCCGGGCAGAGTAAACAAGGAGGAGGTGGAAGCAGTCCATGGTGGTTTCCGAATTCGCCCGTGGTTCTACACATACACACACACACATACATACACACACACACGCACACATGTGCAATTGAATAAATAAAAAATAAAAAATTTAAGAATGTTAATTTGCTAATGGTAAATTTAGTGCCTGAAATAACTTGACATTTAATGGGTACTTAATTTTTTTTCAGAACAGTTTCGACTGTAGTGTGGACTAAGATTTGTCATTCATAATCCAAAATTGCCAATGTTTTGGGCTGGGAATATAGTTCAGTTGGTAGAGTGCTTGTCTAGGAAACAAGAGGCCTGGGGTTTGGTCTCTGTTACTGCATAAACTGCACAAGATAGGACATCCCCATAAACCTAATACTCAGGAAATGGAGGCAGGATGATTAGAAGTTCAAAGCCATCCTGAGCTGCAAGTGAATTCAAGGATGTATGAGGTCATATTTCAAAGTTATTTTAAAAATACAAAGAAAACAAAGAAATGAAAATAAAATCAGCATTTCTATTTCTTATTTTACAGGTGAAACAAGGAAAAATCTTTGGAGTGATATAATCATGAAAATAGTTGCTGGTTCCATCGTTTGAAAGCAATAAGATTGGAGACCAATTGATTCACCTCACTGACCGCTGTTTTCCCCTCTAAGAAATACTATTAATAACACTATCATGGACGGGTAAGCTGGAGGATTGGGTGCTCTTGTGAAATGTCTAGCATTGTTACTGATCACTAATGTTAATTTCTATTAGATTATCTTTTCATTATTTCAGCCTATTCACTGGGGCCTTTGGGAGATGAGGTTTGCACACAGGAGCTGAGTCAGACAAGACCAAGAGAGTCAACATAGAAGGCAGAGCAACTTGAGTACTTTGCTTGCTTGTAGTCCCAGGCGGATCTCTACCTTAGGAAACCTGGAGGCATGCGCAAGCATCATGAAATAGGCTATAAGACTTCCCTTTGAAAAAAAGATCTGGAGACAGATGGAGAGCAGGCAGGCAGTTAGACAGACAGACAGCGAACCAACATGGGCTCACGCAAGCATGCACAAATAAACATACTTACATACATACATATCACATATGATGTTTACAGCCATTTAGCCAAATTATTCATACTACTAACCCCATTCTGGGTATGAAGAATTTTATTAAGCTTTTAAAACTGAATATACATGTGTCTATGTGTGTGTGTATTTATATTTATATCCTAACTTTTAAACATCTTGTTTAAAATCAAAGTATTTATATCATTTATTACTAAGTATCTATTTTAGCTTTAAGTAATCCTCTGAATGTTCTTGTAAACAGCCTATTAAAACATGGAACAAGTGCTTTTCTTTCTACGTAAAAAGTTTATATAAAAAGGTCTTTATGATCATGAATTTTATGAAACATGCACATAGAAAATCACAATGTATATTGCAGGAACAATTATAGTAAATCTACTCTAGGGCCATAGGAGTTTAAGAATTTTTAAACATTTCACTCACTATACACCTTGTGCCAGCTAGATATAGGTGCTGCTTAGACAATTAAAGGCTAAGGTCTTGGTCTGTCTGTGAAGAATGACTATTTAAGATAAGCTCTAAATAAAGCCTGAGGGAGATTACTCAGGATCTCAATCTAGGGGAGGTCCTGCCAAAGTTCAAGGTGTATTGTCCCTTCCAGCTAAACATCACTGGCAACACTCTCAGAGACATGTCCAAAGCTGTCACTCATGAATGTCCACATTATTTCTCAACATGATCAAGGTGGCAATGAAAGTTTGGCTTGGCAGGAGCTATAGATTTAGTACTTAGAAAAGCATTAGGTGAAGTCTTTGCCTGAGCTCAAAGGTGTTCACTCTGGGTCATCCTGTAAGAAAATACTACTTATCTTTGATTCGCCTCTATTCTAAGAACTTTTATTTTGGTTCTGGGGGCTGATGGGCAGTAACTCATGTGAAGAATTCATCTTCAATTTTCACCCTTGCTAACTGTACGCATAAGAAAGACAGGGAACTTGGTGAAACTGATGACCTCACCATTGAAAGTCCATGAAATGAACAGGTCCTTCTTACTCTCCCCCACCCCCCCAGTCTATCTGAAGCAGAAAAGCGCAAGGACCTTCCCGAATTTTTCTGAGCCTCCGATGTGAGGTTTAAAGGGTGAAATCTGTGTCTGCGTTTTTTTTCTTACTGCACTTCTGCCTGACCGCGGCTTTTCCTGAATCTTTTGCATATTCTCTGAGTCTTGTTAGTGAATCAAGGAAGAGGGTGTCTTTTAATGCTGCACTCCCTGCTTTACACTTTATCGTTCTGGCTTCTCAAAGAATCATTTCTTTTGCACTGGAAGGGGCTGCTTTTGGCAATTGTCCTGGAAGTGCGTCTTGGTAAGATTAATCCAGGAGTGAAAAATGCCAAAGGGAGACCAGCTGTTTCTATTTGGCATGATTGAAAAGGTAGAGTCCTTCTTCCCAGCCTCCCTGGCACACCCCTGAGGGTATCGGTGCCTTCCTCTTTCAATCAAGGAACTCGTCAGAGCTGAAGCAAGGCCAGTCCTTCACAAGGGAAAAATTAAAGGTATGGGGACAGTTTATCTCATAAGTCTCTAGGGAAACAGCAGTTGAATTCTTTAGAAATTATACAAAGTAATCAATGATGCATACAATGGAAATGATTTCCTATGTTCACAACACACAGGACACAGGCATGGAGATCAGATAATGGAGCCTGCAGAATTAATAGCCCCCTACAGCACAGGTATGAGGCTACAGTCAGCTCAGATTCTCATTGTTACTTGCTGCATATCTAAATGGGGAAAGATACTCCTGCACTGCCTTTGTCCCCCACCACAGCCCAGCCCGCTCCTCCCTCCACCAGGCCCCCAGGTAAGTCCCTGCCCAGCCCCGCCCCGCCCCGCCCAGCCCTGTGGCACCCAGGCTGCCCAGGACCCCGGGACCCCTTCTCCCTCCCACGCTGCCTTTGTCCGCCTGACCGCGCTGCCCACTCCCCACTCTGCCAGGACCCCAGGTGAGTCCCTGCCCAGCCCCGCCCAGGTCGCCGTGTATCCAGTTTTGGCCTGGGCCACGTCCCAGGCCCCAGACCCCTTTCTCCCTCCCACCTGCCTGTCCGCCCAACTGGATAGGACGTGCTCCCTTTCCTCCAGCCCTGGAGCTTGGGTGGGACACTAAGCCAAGTCCCAGGTCCAGGGTGAAGAATTCTGCCATCAACATCAATCAGCCCTTCTGCCTCTCTGGCCCACCGGGGACCCACGCACGTGGTCTACAGAAGACACACTGCTACTCAGAATTCAATAGAGTCCAAAGAACACTCAAACAAAGTTATAAGGGTCAAAGGCCATACATCTGTAAACCTCTACAATCATCCTATCACATGGGAGAGATTCTTCACATCCAGCCCAAAGATGAGTAAACGTCCTTTTTTTTCACCTTACTGTTCCTTTCTAATATTAATCACTATAGATTAACTTTTCCATAAAGCCACCCCAAAAACACAACTCCAGGGATCATACCACTCACCCTCACATATCACCAAGACACTACATCGTAAAAGTGCACTATCATACTAATATTCACTCCTTGTCTACTTAACCTGACTTAATTGATGTACTAACAACCTAACAGCCTCAACTAGGAAATAACAATAATAAAAGACAAACGTACCCAACCCCAACGCAAGCACTAGTAATAACTGCCCAACTAAATCAGTCAAAAACACACAGAAACTGAAAAGCCCTAGAAGACAAAATAACAATGCCCAAGTCAAAGTGCAGATCCATGAGAAACAAAACCCAAGAAGGCTAATCTCCCACTGAAAGAATTAACCCCTTAATGATGGATTCCAATGGGAACAAATTCACAGAAAACAGCCAAGAAAGCCAGACCCAAGACAACGACTTTCAAAGTATGATCATTACCATGATTAATACTATGAAAGAGGAAATCCAAGAGGAGTTAAACAACAGAATCAACCACTTTGAACAGGAACACAACAGGCATTTGGAGGAGTTGAGAAAAACAGTTCAAGAAACAAAAATAGGCACTAGATTAGATAAAACAGACTCAAGCAGAGTTTAAAACTGAACTAAAAGACAAGCTATCTTCAACCCAAAGCTCAATAGAGAGTCTTATCAGCAGAACTAACAAAACAGAAAATAGAATTTCAGATCTTGAAGACAAAGTGGGAGAATTAACCAGCTCAATGGAAGAGATTGTTAAAGCCAAAAAGATACTTGAGAGGAACATTCAAAAGATATGGGACACCCTGAAGAAGCCTAACATGCGTATTCATGGAATACTAGAGCAAGAATCTCAAAATACCACATCTGAGGAAATTTTTCAAATTATCAAAATGAAAACTTCCCTCAACTGAAGAATGAGAGACCCATCCAAATACAAGAGGCATTTCACACTCCAAACAGATATGACCAAAATAGAAAATTGCCACGGCAAATAATAGTCAAAACACTCCACATTCAAGACAAAGAAAAGGTGCTGAGAGCTTCAAGAGAAAAAAAGCAAGTCACTTTTAAAGATAAACCTATTAAAATAACAAATGACTTCTCAATGGAAACAGTAAAAGCAAGAAGAGCTTGAAGAGACATAATTCAAGTATTAAATGAGCAAAAATGTCAACCCAGGCTGATTTACCCTGCAAAACTATCAGTCATGATTGAGGGAGAAAGAAAAAATTTCCAGCACAAAGACAACTTGAAGGGATACATGTCTACCAAACCAGGCCTTCAAAACATGCTAGAAATGATACGCAAACTTGAAGAAAAGAACAAGCATATCCAGGAGGACAGAAGGGAAGTATAATACCACAAAAATATAAATGTAAAACAATAAGTTTACAAAATCCACTAAACATAAATAATATCCAGAATTAAAAAGAATTTCTCCATTATAACATTAAATGTCAATGGGCCTAACTCACCGATTAAGAGACACAGATTACAAACTTGGATTAAAAATCACAACCCATCAATCTGCTGCCTTCAGGAAACTCATCTCACCACAAAAGATAGGCACAACCTAAAAATGAAAGGCTGGTTCAAAATTCTGCAAGCTAATGGAACTAGGAAACAGGCAGGGGTAGCCATTATGCTGTCGGACAACGTGGACTTCAAACCCAAAAAAATCATAAGAGACACAGATGGATATTACATTTTAGTCACAGGTACAATTCACCAGGAAGACTTTACAATACTAAACATTTATGCACTCAATACGGGGCCCTCCACATTCATTAAGAAAATCCTACAGCGTCTAAAGGGAGAAATCCACCCCCAAACGATAATTCTTGGGATTTCAACACTGCCCTCTCCACATGGGATAGATCAACATGTCAAAAGATTAACAGGGACACTTTGGAACTTAATCAAACACTTAAAGAAATGGGCCTTACAGATCTCTATCGAACTTTTCATCTACGTACCAAAGAATACACATTTTTCTCAGCAGCACACAGAACTTTCTCAAAATAGATCACATATTGGGCCACAAAACGAATCTCCACACATACAGGAAAGTTGAAATTCTAGCCTGTGCCCTATCAGACCACCACGGCCTAAAGCTGGACATTCACAACACAACAAAAGACAGAAAATACACTAACTCTTGGAAACTTAACACTATGATGCTGAATGAGAACTGGATTCAGGAAGAAATTAAAAAAGAAATTCAAGATTTCCTGAAAGTGAACAATAATGAAAATACAACTTACCAAAATCTCTGGGAAAACTGTCCTAAGAGGTAAGTTCATAGCTCTTAATGCCTACATCAAAAAAATGGAAACATCAGAAATAAATGACTTAACAATGCAGCTTAAAGCTTTAGAAAAACTAGAGCAATCTGATCCCAAAAGCAGTAGAAGAGAGGAGATTAACAAAATAAGGGGAGAAATATCTGAAATCGAGATTAGGAAAATGATAGAGAAAATTAACCAGTCAAAAAGCTGGTTCTTTGAAAAAATCAATAAGATTGATACACCCCTAGCTAAATTAACCAAAAGCAAGAGAGACAAAACCCAAATTAACAAAATTAGAAATGAAAATGGAGTTATCGCTACTAATACCCAAAAATCCAGAGAATTATAACATCATATTTCAAAAAGTTGTACTCTGTGAAATATGACAACACAAAAGAAATGGATGAATTCCTAAGTAAACTCAACTTACCTAAATTGAATCAGGAAGTTGTGAATTATTTAAATAGTCCTATAACATATAAGGAAATTGAGGAAGTAGTCTCGAATCTTCCCACCAAATAATGTCCTGGACCAGAAGGATTTAGCATAGAGTTCTACCAGACATTTAAGGAGTTCATAACATCAATATTACTTAAACTGTTCCAACAAATAGCAAAGGAAGGAACACTACCAAGAAGCTAATATCGTCTTAATCCCAAAATCTAATACAGATACACTTAAAAAATAAATCTATAGGCCAATCTCTCTGATGAACACAGATGCAAAGATTCTCAACAAAGTCTTAGCAAATCAGATTCAAAAACATATCAAAAAGATCATTCACAGGGATCAAGTAGGCTTTATCCCCGGCACACAAGGTTGGTTCAACATACGCAAATCAATAAATGTAATTCATCATGTAAATCAGTCCAAAGTCCAAGACCACATGATACTCTCGATAGATGCAGAAAAAGCTTTTGACAAGATCCAACAGCCTTTTATGATCAAAACGCTAGAGACAGTAGGAATGGAAGGAACCTTTATCAATATAATGAAAGCAGAATACAACAAGCTCACAGCAAGGATTATACTCAATGGGGAAAATCTGGAAGCATTCCCACTTCGATCAGGAACTAGACAAGGCTGTCCACTCTCACCACTTCTATTCAATATTGTACTTGAAGTGTTAGCTGAAGCCATAAGACGAGAAAGGGAGATAAAAGGGATTCAAATTGGCAAGGAAGAAGTCAAGCTATCCCTATTTGCAGATGACATGATCTTATACCTGAGAGATCCCAAAAAATCCACCAGGAAGCTACTGGAACTAATTGAGAAATTCAGCAGGGTAGCAGGATATAAAATAAATGTACAAAAATCAGTGGCTTTCCTATATGCCCAGAATGAAAGAAGTGAAAAAGCCCTGAGAGAAACAATCCCATTTACTATAGCCCCTAAAAAAATGAAATACCTTGGTATAAACCTAACCAAGGGAGTAAGTGACCTTTATAATGAAAACGTTAAAACCCTAAAGAAAGAAATTGCAGAAGACACCAGAAAGTGGAAAGACCTCCCATGTTCCTGGATTGGCAGAATCAACATCATAAAAATGACCATCCTACCAAAGGCAATATACAAATTCAATGCTATACTAATTAAAATCCCAAAGCAATTCTTTAAAATTGACCAAACAATCTCAAAATTCATATGGAGGCACAAAAGACCCAGGATAGCAAAGACAATCCTGAGTAACAAAAACAATGCTGGAGGTATCATCATACCAAATCTTACTCTATACTACAAATCCATAGTTGTAAAAACAGCCTGGTACTGGCTCCAAAATAGACACACAGATCAATGGATAAGGCTTGAAGACCCAGATATAAGCCCACAAAACTACAGCCATTTGGTCTTTGACAAAGGGACCCAAAAAATCCAATGGAAAAAGAACAGTATCTTCAACAAATGGTGCTGGCAAAACTGGATCTCCACATGTAGAAGATAAAAACTGGACCCATACTTGTCATCTTGTACAGAACTTAATTCCAAATGGATCAAGGACCTTGATTTAAGGCCAGAGTCTATAAAAACCATAGTTGAAAGGGTAGGGAATTCCCTCGAGCTGATTGGGCTAGGCCAACAGTTCTTAAAGAGGCATGTGAAATTAAAGAGCTTCTGTTCAGATAAAGAGATTGTAACACCAGTTCAAAGGCAACCCACAGAATGGGAGAAAATCTTCACTAACCACATATCTGATAGAGCTCTGCTGTCCAGAGTGCACAAAGGACTTAGAAAACTAAACTCCAAGGAAAACAATGGCCCAATTAAAAAAAGGGCCCTGGAACTTAAAAGAAACTTTACTAGGGATGAAATTAAAATGTCTAACGAATATCTGAAAAAATGCTCCACTTCCTTAGCCATCAGGGAAATGCAAAACTTCCCTGAGATATCATCTCACCCCAGTCAGGATGGCAATAATCCACAATACAAACAACCCCAAATGCTGGAGAGGATGTGGAGAGAGGGGAACTCTCCTACATTGCTGATGGGAATGCAGGCTCATACAGCCACTCTGGCGAGCCGTCTGGAGATTCTTAAAGAAATTAAAGATTGAAATGCCATATGACTCTGTGATTCCACTTTTGGGAATAACCCCCCATGCAGCAGAGGTCCACCTCGATAGCACAAATGCGACCATGTTCATAGCAGCACTGTTTACAATAGCAAAGTCATGGAATCAACCCAAATGTCCAACAGTTGATGAGTGGATAAGGAAAAGTGGTACATCTATACAATGGAATACTACTCAGCCATCAAAAATGATGAAGATACTGGAATTTGCCGGGAAATGGATGTCATTAGAGACAATTATATTGAGTGAAGTATCCCAGACCCAGAAAATTAAGTGCCGTATGTACTCCCTAATAGGTGGCTCCTAGTACCACACCCACCCAGCCCACCTAGAGACACTCAAAGATAAATCTCTGTAATACAATAATTGCAAGGAGTATGAATAGGCGGGATGTGGTAGGGGGGCCACACCAGAAACAAGGAGAGAAGGGACCATGTAACAGCAGAGAAAATGGGCCTCCATCAAGGACTGCGAGTAAGCAATGAGACATCTGGTTAAGTTCACAGACTTTTCGTTCCTGATCATTTACAACTGAGGGGGTGTGATCTCACCGGAAGGGGAGGGCATATAGTCAGGCAGATACAAAGTAACCATTTTGCAAATGGGTGATTGACCCCTCCCTCACTGAGGTTTCCTACTTTTATTACATCTACATTTGAATATACTCTTATAACAAGACTCCAGTTTAACAGCCTTTTGTCTGTGACCAGGGGGTTACATCCAATACCCATCAGGATGCAGTGAAGGGCATTGCATGAGCTGCAAAACCACAAAAGAAAGTCAACAAACCATAATCCAGAACTTCAGAGACTCTATATCAAACACCTAGAACTAGGCCAGACTAATCTCTCCCCATCCTGAAGCTCAGGGAAATTTGCGGAAGAGGTGGCGGTAAGAGTGTAAGAGCATAAGAATGGGAGGAGCAATGATATGTAAGATACTCCACACAAGTTAGGGCCGAAGCAATCATAATTGGACTTTACATGCCCTGCACAATGTCCAACACACTATTGTCCCCACAAAGTCTAGCATTTGCTAAAAGCACCAAGATCCTTGGAGGCAAGGGATTGACAGCCAAAATAGTATTCCTATGCTTAAGGGGAACACAGGAAAGGGTTCAGGGAAATGCCGCTGGGTCATTGTATGTCATTGGAGAGGAGGACCCAGAGGACAGTCAGGCATGCACATTAAAGGATTCTCCGGGGATTTGGGGAGGGGAGATACTGGGGGTGGGGAGGGAGGGGTGAGGGGAGGGCAAGCAGAGGGATGAAGGGAGGAGGAGGGAGGGAATTAGTTCACCTATTAAGTTTGTATGCGCGGAGATAATAAAAAATGTTTAAAAAAACCATATCTACCAAACATTTAAAAAAAAACAAAAATAAACAAATAAATAAATGGGTAAAGATGGTACTGTTATCAAAGTACAAGCACAAAGCACTATTGAGAAGTTGAAAGGTTAAACATAGAAGGCAACTGATGGCAAACAAACTCAGGAGAAAGAGAACTTTTGTTAGATGGGCTTATCTATAACAAGACTGGAACTTGTCATAAGACTCCTGTGAGTCTTTGTTTTAGGCAGTGTTCTCTACTGTAACAAATAGTTATAGCATATACACATCATATACACATACATATATGAGAGAGAGAAAGAAAGAACAGAGAGAGAGAGAGAGAGAGAGAGAGAGAGAGAGAGAGAGAGAGAGGAGAAGGAGAGACTTTTTAGATTAGTTTAGACATATAGCCCTGTGGTCCAACAATGACTTGTCAGCACACTGGACAGTCTGAGACCTCAGTAGCTGAATGCTTTCCTAGTACCTGTATCTCAGTAGCACCTATTTGGTGCTGGATACCTGGAAGATTCTCTGAGAGCCACTGGTCATCAGTGCACAGTGGAAGCACAAAGAAGCTGGACTCTGGAATTAGTGGAGGAATGGAAGAGCATCAGCCTCAGGGAGAATGAAATAGATTAATGAACAGACCAACGGGGCAGATATAAACTCAATAAAAAGGAAACAGGCAAAAAGCAGAAAAAAATGTTTTAGCTTTTCTCTCTCTCACACTTCCTTATATCTGGGCTCACACCAGAAGATTATGTCCAAATTTAGGGCAAGTCTTGATGCTACCACTAACCTAATAAGCAAAAACCCTTGGAGAGGTGCCTTTCACTTGCCTGTGAGTTGATTCCACATCAAGTCCAGCTGGCAACTAAGACTCTGGTCTGTTCAGTCATTGAGACCAGCAGTGTACATTAATTGTGAGGAGAACGTGGGTTCATTCATTTGGCAACTTCCTTGTATGGGATAGTGAGGTGACCGTACTTTATCCAGTGTGCTCTTACAGCTGGGCACTGAGGAGCAACTCAGTGAATATAACTCAATACATACAATGCCTCAACTGTATGATAAATGGAAACATTCTACTTTGCTAAAATAGCAGAATAATTAAGACTCTGTTGGTGAAATGGAATCTGCCGTGATAATTTTACATGGAGGTTGCTGCCACCTGAGTATTTGTTTGGTCACAGGGTAATGTGAAAAGAGATCTCCAGACTGGTTACTGTTTCCAGCCTCCTGGAACTATCTTGTTAACTTTCGTAGGCCTCCCCCGTTACAGATGTCAGAATGTAAAAAATGAGAGCCTGCGTGGTTTCTTCTAGAAAGCCGCTCTGAATGATGTCTCCCCTTTTGCCTTTTAAAGGAAAGTCTCCATACAGCAAATTCAGTCTTCACAGATATCTTTCATTAGGTAAAATGTGCTCTGGGCATGTTTAGTTTCAGCTAAACACATCGTTTTCTGACAAAGCACATGAGCCAAAGGTCTGATGGAGTCTGATTAAGGAGAAGGAAAGGTTAGTGTTTCCCAATAAAATTTGCAGTGCATAGAAAGACACACAGTGCAATATTTGAGCTTGGACAGAGTATTTTGAATTGATACATGATATCTTCATTGGATGATGAAAATAATGTTATTAAAAACTTAAAATATTTATGCAATTCAAATAGTACAGGCTTCTAGCTTCCTAGTGAATGTGTGGGAGATACTATGATCTCATCCAGTCAGGACTTGTGTTAACTCTGAGTGTGAACTATCCTAGAAGAAGGGATAGTAAACAAGTCTCCCCACATGCATAATCATGTCATGTGATGGAATCACTTATTTTGTCCTTATCACTGTAACCTGAAATTCTTATGTTGGGTTTCATCTTCATTGGTATCCATAAGTTAACTGAACTTGGTGAGGAGATTAATTGAACATGAACCTAATCCTTTGTAAAGCAAGGATAACACTAGAGATTTTACATGCTGAATGGCTGTGAAACTTAAACTGGAAAATGGACCTGAATTGCCAAGGAAATTATCCTCATGGCAGACTAAGTTATGACTATCATGATTGTGAATTATATTTCTCATTCATCAAATCTAGAGAGGCAATGTGTTTTTACTTGATTTCTACTTCTTATCATCACTATATATATATTTATTAAATTTGTGATATATAACATCTTACTTAGCACCTAGTTGTCTTAACTATATACCCATCAGTCATCTAATAATTTATTGGTCTTCCTAGTTCTAAAATATGATATTATGTGTCTTTTTTTGAGTGAATTGAATTATTCCTCACATACCTGCCTCCTTTCCTTGGGAAACTGTCTCTAGGCAGAGGTTAAGTTTATACAACTCACTTTACTCCCAACAGTGGCTGTGTTATTTGTTTTGATAAACAAAATGTGTATAGGGCATGCACTATTTCTAGAAGACTCTTTGAGCACAGGCTTTGTGACTATGTAAAAAGAAATAATACCTCTAATCGAGACTGCTTTATTAGCCCAGATCTCAAAGATATGTTAAATCCAGAAGGTGTACACATGAATAAAAATGACCACAGAGCATAAGCAATAAGATTAACATTGACGTACTAAGAGTTTCAGATCTTGGGGTGTTTGTTAATCTTGCAAACAAGGGAATGATATGATATGATATGATCATATCATTCCCTCCTTAAGCCATTTTTCACCATTATTCATAGTCAATGTCCAAATTCATAGTCCTGTGTTTTAAAAATTCAAGCCCTGATTACTACCCTGTCTTCCCAAACCTTATTATATTCTTACACACCATAACCTTCAGCAATTTTAGAATGCTTCTTGTTCTCAGGGAGCTCGGAGCTGAAACATTTTTCTGGGACCACCTCATTTTTGCTAATAATTAAAACCCAATTGAAGGCAGGCTTTCCTGGGAAAGTTCACAATGTCCCCTTGATGTACAAACAGTACATTATTCCCATTGTAGTATTCTTTCTCGTCATTTTCTGCTATAAGCGTGTTTAGCTGAAGGCAACAAAGATCTAGTATTTTGGGAGAGTTAGGGAGGTCTCTCATTGGCTAAAGCACTTGTTGCATAAGAATGAGGATCTCTTTCATGTCCAGCACCGACACAAAGTGCTGGATATAGTGGTACATGCCAGTAATTTCAGCATAGAGGAGCTAAGAAAGGATCTCATGGGTTTTCTTAGACATATAGTCTAGTGCCAGGTTTGGTAAGATTTCTGTCCTCTGTGGTGCCTTCTACAGGTGCTCAAATGAATAATGATGCCCCCTCACACACACACACACACACACACACACACACACACACACACACACACACACACACACTTGTGCACAGAACCCTCTCTCTCATAAATAAAAAAATTAATTCTCAGTGTAGGATCATAGAAATATATACTTCTCTGTTCTTAATTATGCCGGACACAAAACTATCAATACATTCTAACATTTATTTTCATTTTAGGATAAGAGGGAACAGATTTTGTTTTGTTTGAAATAAAGGAATTCTATCAGGTGACTTGAGAAGATTTTTGTTCCTTTCTGATTCTCAATGTTGCCTTCAGGAACATTGAGTTTTATATCTAGAAGTGCTTTGAAATTATCCAGTGAAACATTTAAAGTAGAAGTTATCAGCCATCTTCAATATGACTTGCCATCACATTTCATTAATTCTCCTTGAGCCCTGTTGGCAAAAAAGTAATAAGGGTTTTATTGATAGAAATCTTTTTAAAGACAGTTGTTTCATTTGAAAATCAAATTCATACCTCAAAATGTAATTGCAATGTTCCTGCCTTTTCTAGTTCATCCATTTCAGCTCAGTGTACCCTCCCCCTCCTAAAACATCCTTCTGACACTTGTGCTCATATAGTCGACACTCCAAAATCGTCTGAGTTCTGTATTTGGAGAGGAAAAAAAAACAAGAATTTTCCAAATCAAAGGCTTACAGGATTCTTATGAGAAAAACTTGTTGTTCAACTTCCATTTAAAGTTTCCACCCTAAAACAAAACAACCGTTATTACACCCTATATTACTACTAAGAAAAATGCAATTAGAATGTCTATTTTAAAAACGAGAAGACTTGAGGTTGTATTTGCTTTCTCTGGTGGCCCATCAAGAAGGATGAGGTGTTACACTTGTGACATTAAGAGAATGTTACTGAGAGAATGACAAGGAAATTGACTTGTGCCCCCAGAGAATTCAGTCCAATAGTGGAAAACTTCATAAAGAAACAATGAAAGAGCCAGATGCTGTGTGCGACCATGAGTTGTACAATGCAGCATGTATTAGACAGCAGTTATCACACCACTGACCCAAAGAGATGATGGTAGCATTCACAGTGATGAACACTCCCATGTGCCAACCTCTTGCTCTGTGTTGCTTGCTGTGTGGAGTTGCCTGTGGAACCAGTTTCACCAACAGCCATTGGATCATCATGAATGGACTTTAACCTTGAGCGTGGTGTGTGAACTTGAAGCAGATGGGAAGGCTCAACTTTAAGAATCCAGGAAAACAAAAAGAAAAATTCCCCTGAAATCCAGTGGAACCAGAGCTCATTTGTCTTTCCAAAGGATTTGTGCATTAACACCACGTAGCTTCACAGAAAGCGTGTGCATCCACACAAACACACAGGCCGCAGCACTTTCAACTAAAGAGTGAGTAACCAGATGTCAGGACTCAATGGATGCTGCTTACTTAGGTAGGTATATTTATTTGAGAGCACATAGGGCAGTTGTGGAGGCCAGAGGATAACTTTTAGAAGTCTCTTTCCTGCCACCATGTGGGAATACGGAGATCAAACTCAGGGGGTGGTCAGTTTGGGAGTAGTTGCTTTTACTGTATCAAACCATTTAACCGGCCCTGTAGACATATTTTAATGTCCTGGAAATATTTATAACATCATATTCTAAAATATACAAATAAGCAATTGGCCTATAAAATGATTATACAATAAACTTCAAAGAAAAATAGAAGGGACGGAAGTAACATTGCCACAGGAAGACTCTCTGCAGACCTGTGAGTAATTACTCACTTTTTCTTGGTTTCCATGCTCACTGGATTTTTCTCAAATGAGCATGTATGTCTATAATTGCACACATACAAAAGACAGGCTTCTAAAACATGCTGACACAATTCATAGGTGAGCAGTGCCACTTGTCTTTGGCAGGATTAGCGTAGCTGACAGGCCTCCAGGCAGTCTGTATACCAGACTTAAACACTCTTATTGGAAATAATTGAATCTGATTATCAAGAGCACTTCATGAAATGCTACGATTACCTTGATCCACCGTTTAAATGTATTTCTTCTTCCAGAGTTGCCTGAACGCATTACACGATGCAGGTCTATGTTGACCTTTTCTACAGGATTAAAGCACCATATAATTAAGTCCTTTATATACAGAGTTAAAACTAAACGAAAACGTGAGGTGCAATGCCCAGCCTTAATCTGCAGACTTCTTTCTCGTCTCAATGTAAGCTTTCAAGGCTTAGCTGTCCTCTGGCTCTCTCAGGCCTTTTGATTCAGAACAAAGGAAGATTTGCTAGCTGCATCCTGGTACCTGATAAGCAACGCACACAAAGAAGAGCTTCAGTGGTGTGTGTACACTCAGAGGAGACAAGACATGTTCCTATGGAGCCTGACTCTGGAGTGAGACAAATCTAAACTCTGATGTCAGCTCTTCACTAACTGGAAGTATAAATATCATCGAATTACTAAATCTCAAATCTCAGTTACTTCTTATCTAAAATCAGAATAGTAGAGATGTGTAGGTGGCTGTGTGGGTATTGTTCCACAAGCATGAAGATCTGAGCTCAATCTCCTGCCCCCATGTAAAAGCTGGGTGTGGTGACATATGCCTTTAACCCCAGCACTGGGAAGCTGAAGACAGACAGTTCTCACCAGCACTTTCTCACCAGCAAACTCCAGGTTCAGTGAGAGACACTGTCCCCTAAAACAGCCATAGAGGATTACAGATGACATTGATATCTGGCCTCCATGTTTACACACAGACATACACACAGACACACACGTGCACGTGCACCTACAAACAAAATGAGTGTGTACACATTCCTGTGTATATATAAGAGCACAAAAGAAAAATAACGATGGTTGCATCTTAAATGTCTGTTTGGAACTTTGAATAAAACATTAAAACATATCTAGTATATTTTAAGGCATGGTAAGTATTTTTTAATTCATTAATGTTCCCTCATGCATGGTCCATGGTTATGACTCCAACTCCCAGGGAGACACCTCTCCCTCATCACCACCTCTCATTGTGTTTCTACCACTTGAGTCTAAGTCACATGAAAATATGTGCCATTGGACCAGATTCCTATTGTGTTTCACTTATGGTTAAAGCTGTAATTTCCTTCCAAAAGTCAATCCCACTCTCAACTCCTACTACATGAATAGAATTTCTGCTTCATGGCGGGCCCCCAAAACAGGTTACCTTGTATTTAAAATCAAAACTACAAATCTCAGCCTCCTTTCAGCTGGATATTAGTAGGTTTTGAGAAAAGAGACAAACAGGAGACGATGAGGTATTGTAGATGATAACCTCCTGCTATTTATGGTCAAAGTGAGTCTTGCTGATCAGGTGTTCATCTCATCCCGAAGGCTAATGACTCTGTCTTAGAATACTGTCTCCTAAACCAATCTATACATAAAAAGTAAACTGCATGATTTTTTTTCTCAGGATGGAGCACTAGTATTGCCTCTTTCATGACTCCAGCTTGGGCAGGATACAAGAACATTATCTTCACCGGAGTGTTCTAATCACTATCACCACGTGTTCTAACGATTTCCCTCCTTGCTTGCCTACATCTCTGTGCCACAGGATGCTTGAGACTAGGTGCTAAGCTTCACTTATTTATTTTTTTTTTTGCTTTCATATGTCTTTAGAGATGCTGGCAGTCAGTAAACTCTGGAAGAATGAATAAATGGGTGAATATACAAACTGGCAGAAAAAATATGTCATAAAACTGAACAAAACAGGATTTCTCTATTACCATTCAACCAAGATCTTCTCAGTGCTGATTGCTTTTAATGTTTTTTTTTTATTCTTCTCATCCTCCTATCCCTTTCCCCAGCAATAGACAACAATGAGTAACAATTGCCTTCAGATTTCCTCAGTCACATCAAGATGCCCTCCTCCGAGGATCGCTGAGAATTCCTATTGATTTTTCTTACCAGAAATCTCAGCCTCGCTGATGCAAGTACAAGGAAAGCAGGAGGAGCAGCATGAAATCCATCCCCTGCCTAAGCCTTCATTACCTGCTTCTGCTCTTGTTCCAAGATGATTCAATTACATAGCATACTCACAAGCCTGCTTTTTAAAATAACCTTAGGGTTGCTTATGAAAAATTAAACTAGTTACATAAAAGAGATTACATTGCTGTTCTTCCAAATCTCCTCCCAAAAATGAATCATCAAAAATTAGAATGGACCAATACAAGCTATTTTGATTTAAACTTCAGATTAGTGCATCGGTGGAGTGCATGTGCTAGTATATTGCTACTACAAATTTTCCTAAGATATCAATACAAAAATGTAATTAGATCTTCTTTCAAGATCTTATTTCCTCTGATCTACAAAACATAAATTGCTTTCTAAAGACTCTCTTTGCATTAGCAAATAATCCATATTGCTTAAATTTTTTTTCTGTATGCCAAACACGGTCTGCATTTTCACAACTCCAACATGTTCAAATTCAGATTCGATTGACTTCAATTGCCATGATCTCAGACAATTGAGAAGGGATTTTTGCTCTGAAATATGTGTTTGCAATGGTTCAGAGGGTTTTGGAATTTGAACTCTATTTTCTCAGTTAGCTCATTTATTGAGAATGGAAATAGGGGAGGTGAACCGAGACTTGCTTTGATTATAACATGACTCCAGCTGAGTTATTTCTAGAAGTGATCCACTAAGCTGTCTGTAGTAGACCTACTTAGCATCGACCCCTTACACACCAGAGCCAAATCTATCTATACAGATTTCATGTTCTTCTGATGCCTTAATGTCATCTAATGCAACTCAAGTTTTTTCAGCACTTACACTATGTGTACCGGAGCTGGATCAAGGAGTGCAAAATTTATAGTCTTTCACCACAGAACTGAAGGGCAAGAACATCGTAGAAGGGGCAACTCACTTGGTCCTGACTTTCTTTTCTAGGAGACCTGATAGCCATGTCACACTGTAAAGACTCATGTGGGTGCTGAAGTAAAAGGTGAGATCCAGGAGGAAAGAATGACTCCATCAGGTTATCTGCTGTCTTCTCTGGTCTGTAGCTGTGGATGTGAATCAGTTCAGATCAAACCTTCATGTACTTTATCCACTTGTGATCTTTTATCTCCAAAGAAACTTGTATGTGAATCTAGTGGGAGAAACTATGCATAGAGATCACATGTTTCTTGATAATAAATCATAAGAAAATTTGCTTTTAGCAAGACATGGTAAGGCTTACCTCTAATGAATGGACCAAGAGGGTCAGGGTAAAACGCATCAGATTTATTGCATATTTGGGACTGTTTTTGCTTGCCATGCTTTTAGAAACCTTCTATTGCTCCAAAAAGCTCTGTGGCTATTACATCCAATGACCTGTCCCCTTGTAGTTGTAACCTACACCTAAGCAGTGCAGGTTGTACCTCCTTTCTCTGAGGAATGAGAATTATTAGTCCAGATGAAGAGAGGTAATTCAGCGTGCAAAGGTACTTGCCACTAAATCTGAAGAAATCCCCTAACTCCTGTTGTAGAAGGAGAGAAGAGACAATCTACGCCTGCAAGTTCTATTCTGACCTTCAGATGTGCATCACTGAGCACATGCACATACGCACATACACACACACATACACACTAAATAAATTCTTTACAAATATGAAAGGAATTGAGTGGGGTACTCTGGTAAGTAGACAGGAAAACTAGGGATTGAAATTACTAGGTATTGAAAACCATCTCTACTGTATTCAAATGCTTTAGAGAGAACAGAGTACACTAGAGATCAAACCTTATAGTCATGGATATCCAAGACCCAATAGGATGTGTAAATAACACAGAGGGGCACAAGGATTAGTACATATATAGGATTAGTACACTATATAATTGGCAAGCACTGGACAATATTCTCTTGTAATAATTTCAAGTAGAGCATTTAATAAGACTTCAATAAGAGTAGAAACATGAACAAGGCAAGACAAGAGGTAATACAATCACTATACATAGATCCTACAGCAAAACTGCATAATGTACACAGAAATTGATGCATTCATGAATTTATAATGTGTAAAATTAAATTCCTAAATTGTCCCTAGGTTAAGGATCATGTCTTAGGTCAACAATATGCAGAGTTATTCTGTTATTCATTCAACAAATTGCCAATATTTATATCCTCAGCACTGTACTTAGTAACTAGCCCATGGTTTAGTACAAACTGCAGGTGGAAATACCACCATTCATTACAAGAACTGAAAAAATTTCAACTCAATAATTTGACCAGACATGTCAATAACTAACGTGAGCAATGAGCAGCTTATCTTCTGGGAGAAATATTCCATTTTCCATTTTTAATTATTTGCAAAATGTACATGGACATTGATGAATTCATGAATTTACAATGTGTGAACTCAAATTCCATCATTTATGCTTTTCCCCCAAACAACTAATTAGTATAATTATCAAAACAATCCAAACATTGTCATATATACTGGTTGATATAAGACAAATGAAAACTATCATTCAGTTGGAGACAATGAATAGGTGACAGGTAATGCAGCAATCAGCATACTTTCTGAACTTGAAAGGTTTATAAGAACACAAGTGATTTTCTTGGGAAGAATCAATGGTTATTCAACAAATGCGAAACATTTTCCAGACAAAAAGAAATCTTAAAATTGTATGGAATTTGCACTTTTGATATTATATCCCCCAGGAAGTAACAATTTGTGCAAACTGTTTTTGAGTTTTAGACCTGTGGGTATAAGAAAGAAATATCTTTGTTATCAGCAACAGTAGGAATATGTATCATAGCAGCACTGTGGGATCCTCACTCTCTGGGAGGTTTCAGGGCAGGTAAGATAAGCTACCCAAATGCAATTATCCAGCATTACAGAACATTATTGATGTTTTACACTTCACCTGACTGGCTGCAAAAGGCAAGACTCAGGGTAACTCTGTAAGCACTCACACTTCCTACTTTGCCCCTCTCTTTCACATCCCTGATGGGTGATGTTGGAATTTATCTCCAATTGTCCTCATTTGGAAGTAAATAGCAAACCACACCAAGCAGACAGCAACGTTCGATCATAAATGCACAGAGACCGCCTTTCCCAGAACCCACTACACACCACAGTCCCACCATCCTGGTGGGGAGAGGCAGCGTTTTTTGATGAAATGGTATGCTGGTTGCCTTCTCGAAATTGGGCATTTTTAATATATTCAGAAGAAGAAAACTAGGTGGCCGTGAGTTGCCACTTCACATAGATTATTGGAAGGTCATTTCATAGCAGGGACCTATTGCATGTTGTCAAACAGAGAGAATACCCTAAATAAATCGAAAATGGACTTTATTGTTTCTCTCTTCCAAGAAGAGGAAATTACTTTACTGGGTTAAGGTAGGACCACAAACACAGTACTGTTACTTCTCTGAGTGTTTGTTTTAGTCGTCAAGGAAAGGATGAAATTAACATTTATTGAATTCCTGCACAGAAGCTGGGTGCTGTACCTGCCAACTATGTAAATGATGCTTAATTGCCTTTCTCTACCCTGAGAGGTGGGTGTGATGATTCTTTTTCACTTACAATAATATAATAAAGGCCTAGTATAAACAGGTCAGAGATACCAATAAACATACCAGGATCTACACAAACACAACCAGACTTAATCCTCATAACCATCCATTTGTTGAGCATGTTAGAAACTGAGAATTGCCCTGATGGATATTTTGACTGATGAACTAAGCTGACCAAATGAAGGGAACTAGCAAAATTAATATAATTAGTTAGTTTTCTACTTAAGGAAACCAGAAAACGGGAATCATGCTTAAGTTCATCTAAATAGTATAGAGGCACTCTAGAACTTGAAACTGATTAGCCTCATTATAAAGACAACACCTATAGAAATCACCATAAGTTCATTAATACAAAGTGTATCTATTGCAGAGCCAAACATAAAGAACTAATATAACATTGCTTTTCAGTAGAATGTTCTATGGTATTAGAAGTCTCTGGCATTCATTCCGGTAGACAGTAAGTTTCTCAGAACAGAAATGAGAATTAACAAATGTTGTTAGGTTGGAAGGGGAAAGGAATTAAGAGACTAAGACAATGTTTAAGGTCCATGTGAAGGCTAATGCAGAGGAAACAGTCAAGAAATAAGAATTTTATTAGAGCTATGGGCCCAGTGGCCCAGGGAATCATAGTTTAGTCTTAACTTGGGAGAGCATTAGAACAGAAGAGATAGCTTATGCCAAAAGGAATGGGACAGTATAGCAGGGAGATGCTTGCAGTACCTCAAGCAGGGAAGATGTCTGCGAAGCTCTACACACACACACATGGGGAAGAGAGGGCCTCTATCTTTACATACAGTTTTCTGATACTGATAAGGAGTTGGTAGGAAAGTAGGCCAATGAGGGTGACAGTGAAGGACTGTCAGGATGCAAAAGACAGTCCTGTCTCAAGGCCTTTGGGGATTGGGGGAAGGTCAGGGACTTAGAGCATGTGGTCAGTCCCAGAATCGTCACCTTCCAGCCAGAGTAGAAGCTCTACAATGTCACGGCTATGGCTGATAATCCTGATGCTTGTCATCTACATAACCCTGAAGGAAGAAGGGCACAACTGGTACTCTATGAAGGCAGAGACAAGGATGGGCTCATAAAGGTTGAGTTTAAAAGCAGTTAAAGACAAAAAAAAAAAAAAGACAATTTTGATTTCTGGCAAAAGGACAAGAACAGAATGGTTACCTTTGAGGTTTCTATTCCCTGTCAGTTTTTGTCTCCTGTTCTTATAATTCTCACTCTTTATTACCCAACAATTAAAAAGAAAGAAAACAAAAATAAGCAAATTTCATTATTGGATATAGTAAATATGTATATTTATTTTTATATTTTTTTCATTTTTCCCAGTTTTAGAAGCATATTGTGTACTTATCCCTGTCAACATCCTTACCCCCTTCTTTTCATCCCCCCTCCCCTCCCTTCATCATTCATCCTACTCCTCCCACCCTCCTGTTTGCTTCTTTGGGTCCCAGAGTTCCCTCTGGTTTATCTACTCTTGTAGGGGTTTAGGCCTCTGTGGCATACCAAGAGTCCCCTCCTCATGCCACCCTATTTATAGGGGCATTCCCCTTCATTCATCCAGCCCTGGTCCCCAAGGTTTCCACTGTATGAAATTATCTCCCCTGAGATCCTCGCTAGTCTATGAGGGCATGTTTTATGTCAATCTTTATCCGGGTATGGTAAAGACAAGTCTCACTGTAGTGAGTTCCTGGATGCAATGGCGCTACCTTGAATGGAGTGTAAGTATTTTCCCCATTTTTTCCTCTGCTTCACCCTACTTGCCACGGTATCCTAAATTTCCCCCTTAAAAGATTTCATTCTAACAACCCCTTCCCTCCTTCCCACTCATTGATCACCTTTGAATTTTCTGATCCTTACAGTAATTCCAAGTGAAATATATTGGCAAGGGTATCGGTGCCCACATCCACATGTGAGAGAAAACATGCAGGATTTATCTTTCTGTGTCTGAGATACCTCACTCAATATTAAATTTTCCATTTCCATCCATTTACCAGCAAATTCCATAATCTCACCCTTTCTAATGGTTGAATGGTATAGTATTGAATATGTGTATCACATTTTCATTACCATTTCTCTGTTAATGGGAATGTTGATTGATTTCATTTTCTTGCTATTGTTAATAGAGCTGCAATGATCATAGATGAACAAGTGTCTTTGTAATAAAGTGTGGAGTCTTTGGGGGAATATTCCTAGAATTTCTAGCTGGGCCATACGCTAGTTCCATTTTTAACTTTCTGAGGAATTGCCACATTGATCTCCAAGAAGGCTGGACTGGATCAGTTTATACCCCCATCAGCACTGAATATTGCCCCTTCCCACAACCTCGCCAGCATTCTCTGTTGTTTATGTTCTTGATCTAACTAGGATAAGATGGTATGGCAGGGTAGTTTTAATTTACATTTTTTTCTGATGATCAGAGAAGCCAAGCATCTTTTAAGATATTTGTTTGACACCAATTTCTTTTTGAGTGAAGTCCCTGTTTAGTTCCAGGGCCCATTTTTTTAATTGGAATGTTTCTTATTTTAGTGCTTAGCATTTTTGAACTCTCTGTATATTCTGGACATTACTCCTCTGTCAGATTCATAGCTAGCAAAGATTTTTTTCACTTTCTGTGCATCATCTTTTTACACAATTAACAGAATCTTTTATAGAACAGAAGCTTTTAATTTCATGAAGTCCCATTTGTTGATTATTGATCCAAGTTCCTGAGCATTTGAGGTTCTGATTAGAAAATCTTTACCTAGATCTATCGGTTCAAGTGTACTTCCTACTCTTTCTTCTAACAGTTTCAGGGTTTCAGGTTTAACATAGAGGTCTCTTATCCATTTGAAGTTGATTTTTTGGGATACACATATTTCTGCTCCATGACACTTTACAAAACCTTGGGTCTCTTCAGGGTTAAGTATTCTTAAGTGTTCATAACAGAAAAAATTGAGAAACTTCTTTAAGGTATATATCAACTCTAATTACTGAAATATGATTTACTTAAAAACATCTGAGTATGAGAACAATTGCCAGTATAAGGAGCACTTCTGCGTCTAAGACAAAGCATTCACATTAGTGTTCATATTCTACATTCCTCTCCTTTCCCCTCCTCTCCCTGTCCCTTCCCCTCTACTTCACTCTTTCCTCCCTCTCCTCCTTTTCCTCCTCTCTTTTCCTGTCCTCTTTAATTCCCTTCCCCTATCTCTCTTTCCCTTCCTTCCCCCACTTCTTTCTTTCCCTTCCCTTATTTTCTTTTCCCTCTCTTCTTCTTTATCGTCGTCTCTCTCCTCCCTCTCCTCTCTCCCTCACCTCCTTTCTCCTTCTATCCTCACAGATGTTTTCCTCTCCTCTAAACATGAAGACATCCTCTATGTGTCCGACAAATCTCAGTCCCCACAGTAAATTTTGGTCAGTGAAAACAATGAGGTTGAATTTGTTCCCCAAACCCAGAGACTTTCCTAGACCTGACATGTTGATGAAAATATGTTAATAAAGGGTTTATTTGATTGTTTGGTCTTTGCTTTTTGTCTGCCAAGTGCACAGGCTTTACTTTCTGTCTCTGTTCAGTGCAGTGTGATGGTTATGGAAGTCACAACAAAGAGATCCTAACACAAGCTCTCTGAGCAGAAAATAGGGAGAATCTGTTCAGTGACCAAACCCTACAGTAGCCTCTCCTTAAATGAGCTGACACATTTTGTCTTAAGGTATTCTACCTAATGTGACATGAAAGGTTGCAGACAGCCTCTCTCATCTTTGTCACATAAAAGACACATTCCACATTTGACTTTTCATTTTCAGATGAAGAGCAGCAACATCCTTGTACTGCTTCCTGCTGTCCAGTAAGAGGGCTATGGAGCAGTTGAGGAAACTGTGGGGATGGAAGTGTCTGGGAATTCATAAATACATGCAAATTATACATCTCTTTTGAACCAAATAGCAGTCATTCAGAGAAATCTTATGTGTCTCCAAATATGCAAAAGAGGCAAAAGTATTGAACCAGTGGAAACAGTGTGTCCCAGAGTCAGTGCTGTGTGTATTTCTGAACTCTTTCTCTTTGAGCACAGATGAGTACTCTACATTGACCTTTCCTTTTCTACCTCAAGAACCATGACCTTATAATGGAAGGTATCTAAGATATAGCAATTTGAAAATACCCAACATTAAAGTGTTTAAGCCTATCATTGTTCAAGATAATGAATCCTAGTCAGGAAAAGATTTCTGCTGCAGAACTGTGGGACTTACATTCTTGGACCTATAGTCTTCTAGCACGTACATATTCTAAAATCAATCACTTGTCTCAAAAGAACATTTTTCTTTATGTATTATCTAATCTTCCATGTCAAATGAATCTTCAAAAGTTCTTTCTTTATTAAAATGATACAAATCTGATTATCTTGTAGAGCTTATAGTCTAATTACAGTATGCCGATCAAAAGTAAGAAATGAGCAAATTATCTATACAAATTTATAAAAATATGAATTTAATGTTGGTAAAAGCTATAAACTAAAGTGGGTTAAGTTGTTAAACTTTTAGATTTCTGCACTGAAACTAATTTAATAAGTATTTCTATTTAATTATAATTTACAAAGATGAAATCCATCAATGCTCTGTGTTCTAGTGTGCATGTGGTGTTGCAACTTTTGCAAACTTTTCCAGTGCACACAACACCACATGCACACTAGATATGTTAATGTCCATGATATAGAATATTTCCATCATCTACCATTTCCCTTAAGTGTCTTCGATGGAAATTGTGATCCACACCATAGAAAATTACCAATCTACTCTCTGAGACTATACTAGTAACTATTAAATTTTTGTCTTCTAAAATTTTGTGTTAACAGAACCTTATAGCATGTAGTTTTCATATCTAGCTTCTTTAACTTAGCACACTGCTTTAGGGAGCTCCCAACATTGCTATTTGCCATTATGTCTCTATGTACCAGTCTGTACAGCTACATATATATATATAATACAGATTCATATTTATTTCTATTGGAAAGTTAAATTTGTTTTGGTTATTCATCCATTCATGGTAAATATTTGTGTTTTTATTTTATTTGTTATTCTTTTAGCATGCTAATTTTTAATTTCTTTATTTGGGTGTGTATGAGAAAGAGATAGATTGAAAGACAGAGAGAAAGAGAAAGAGAATGCATGTCTATGGCATATAGGTAGAGTTCAGAAGACAATCAGAAGTCAGTTCTCTCTTCCCACCATGTGGGCTTCTGAGGATTGAACTCAGGCCTCTGGGTTTGTGAGCAGGTGCCTCCCGCTGAGCTATCTCAGTTCCTCCTGTTCTCCCACCCCAGCAATTTGCTAACCTAATGCTATGGCTTTCCTTAATTTGTACCAAATGTAATTTTTCTGGATAACTCACCCCTTTAACGATTAGCATTCTTTAGCCATTCATTGAAGAATTTTTCAACCCTTTCTTTATGTCATGATTTTGGTATTATTGTAAAATGATAGTTCTCTGGTCTCTAATTCTAGGCTAACATATGTTTCTTCAGAATTTTGAAGATCTCTTGTTATACAGCTTCATGTGTTAGGTAAGTCAGAGTTAGGGACTTGTTTTACATCTGTGCTTATAGTGTGCATTTTTTTTCCAGTCTGGCTTAATTTATACATTTTGGCTTTTGTTTTTGTCTCTTGCATTCTTAAATTAGATTATTGTATATTTTATTTTACTGTTGTGATTTTCCTGTTTGTGTTTCCTTGAGCCTTTTATAACCAAAGGCTTTGCACATTTCTTTGAAACTATGTCACCCTTCTTTTGTCCAAATATGTTCTTAGCTCTGAATACTAACCTTTTCTCCAATGGATACCAATAGAAGGCTGCCTTATATTGTTCAAAAATTTGCTAAACTCCATTCAGTTTTTCATTCCTTTAAATATATGCTAAGATCTTGCAAGATGTGGAATAAGGTCTCTGCTCACAAACTTGGTGACCTGAGTTTGATTCCCAAAAACCCAAATTTTGGAAGTAGAAGATGGACTTCTGAAAATCGTCTTCTGATCTCTACTTACATGCACTGCCATGCATGTTCTCTCTCTCTCTCTCTCTCTCTCTCTCTCTCTTCCCCTGTCTCTCTCATACACACATATATTTAATTGCCAATTACTTATTTAAATAAATGCTCAAAAATTGAAAGTTTCTTGTTCCCATTGCCTTGTCTTTGAAAATTTCACTGATTTCATAGTCTCTAAAATGTTTGATATTAATAACAACCTTTTTGCATTTACATTTCTTAAATATTGTATTTATATATCTATAAATTGCATTTGAATCTGTTGACATTAGTTATTAGCTATATTTTGTTTGCATCCTTTGTTGTCCTAATTATCAGATTCTTCTGCACCCTTACATGCATTGGCTTTTCAATGAATGTTAGGTAGGTTCATATGTATATGTTTACTATCTTTCTCTCAAGGATGTGCTTTATTCCTGTTGGGAGTTAATTTCTAGCAGTATAGTTTACTAATCTTTATATTACTGTCAACAGATTTAAGGTAGCCTTCACTGGTAGTAATATTGTACCACTATTAAGGTATGAACCTCTGAATCCTCTGGGAATTTAATAAGGGGTTCTCTCTGCCTTGTGAGAACTGGAAAGCTTACTAGCTGTGCAGAACTGAAAAGTCTGTGTTTATTCTTCTGCAGTTACAGCTTATTTGTGCATGGAGTAATTTACATACAGGGTCAGGGCACAAAAGAGATCTATGGTGCTTTGTTCATTTGATTTTCACATCTTTCTTCCTTTTCATACTTTGTCCTTCAAGATGCCTTTGTTTTAGCTTCTACTACTTCTAATCTTTCTCCTTGGCTTATCTAAATCCCTCTGGTTTGTTTTGGGTTGCCCTCTTTGAACTTTGGTGTGGAGCCTGTGCTAGATAGAAAGCCAAGGAAACTGCTCAACTTGCCTGTTTTTTATCTTTTCTCTCAGGGATTAGATCTTCTGACCGGAGTTCACATCTGGAAACAATGTTTAAAAACAGGTTCTGACTTTTTCCTCCTTTGTCAGGGAAGACAAAATCTGATCTCAGATATTTCAAACTTATCTAAAGCCGAAGACTAAAAGTGTCAACCGCTAAGACCTAGAGAGAATGATGGTGCTCATTATGTAGATGTGGGAGGAAACAGCTTGGGAAATGTAGTAAGCCGATCTAGGGAACCATGGCTGCTGTGCACCTAGAAGATCTAATGGGGGAAAACAAAGATGGGCAGAGAAAAGAAGAAAATGGCAAGAGCTGCAATTAGAAGTTGAACAGGAGAAACTAGACTTGGAGATCACTGGGAAGACTTTGAGTTTAACTTTCAGTGAAATTGTAAAGGATGGGAGGATTTTGTGCACAAGGCCGCCTGATCTCACTGCATTGGAGCACATTGTCTGGTGGCAGGGCAATTGCTCAACTGCGAGGAGCCCATGATGAAGCAGCGACATGAATCATAAAGCTGGGCAATACCCCGAAAGTGGCTTAGACCAGCCTCAAAACTCATTGTCTGGGGATGAGTTGTTGAAATTAAAGTGTGTTGGGGGCACATACATTCACAATACCAGGCAATGTCCTTTTCTTTGAGAAATAAATCATAATGGCAAAATAATTATAATAAACTGATAAATCATAGGCTTTGCTTGGTTTTTGATAATGATTAATTTTCTTAATGAAGCATAAAATAAATCAGCACAAAACTCTCTGAGAATAATTCACTTATGATTCACTTTTGTTGACTTTTTCTTCTCCCTTTTGTGCTATCAAACGTCTGTGCCTACAGGAGCTCAAATGCTGTTTTTCAATGTTTTCTTGTCCAATTTCCATTTAGATTACACATATTCTTTATAACATATTCTACATGAAGAGTGCCTAAAGAAATTTAAATTTTCAAGTCACCTGTTCCTTTGAATTTGTAGATCACTGTTACTCAAGGAGCTAGAACTGTAATCTGGGGTTTCTGGGGGACAGAACTAGGAGAGAAATTTCTATCACAGGAAGTAACAACTTCAGAGAAGCAGGAAAGGAACAAGTGAAATCCGTTATGCAGAATGGAGGATTAAATACCAGGAAGAAGAATAAAAACAATTTTGAGAGGCCTTCTACGTAGGAAACTGAGTTTTAAAGAAGAGTTAGAAATGTAGGGGAGGCTTGCTGGCCCAGGTGTACCAAGATAAAAATATTCTAAAGAAATTCTTATTCTTCCTTTTGGCTATCTAGACTGTTGAAGAGATTGGAATCACTAACCCACCCACCAGGAATTTTATGCTCAGTTCTGACTCTAGTCAAAATGGAAAGAATTTAGAAGTGTCTAAAATTATGTCAGGTAACCATCTGGGAGAGATTGAACCTAAAGACATGTAGAGTGAGATCTATGTTGACCAGAACTATTTAGCTATGCATAGATCTTTCCCTCTGTTTAAAGCTAAACCTTATACCAGAACCTAGAAGATGGATTTGGGGCAACATTGGATACCCTCTTCCAAAAATAACCATATTGAATAGATCATTTTTTTCAGATCTTCACTGTTACTTAATTTTGTTCCTGAATGGAGGGAGGCTGTAACTCCAACTTCTGTAACATCACTGGAAGAAAGAGAAAGCAACTGGTCAACAAGTCTAATCTGAAAACCTGGGAGTTAGCTAAGGAGCACACCTTTGGACAACTATAATTTCGGTGGATATTAAGTATGTATTGAGCATGAATCTGCAGAAATTTAAATTGCTTCTATCTAAAGTGCCACAGGCAAAACTCACAGTGGAGATTGACCAGACACAACTTCATGTCTCCTTGTTAATATATTTAAGTATATTTAAGCAGCATGCTCTGCAAAAAGCAAAAACTATAGGCCTTTTACAATGTATTATACAGTCAGATGTATTTCTTATTTGCATTTTACATATGTAGACAACACACATAAAAAAGTGCAAATAGATAGTTCACACATGCAAGGATATGGAACATGCTTTGTATGAAAGCAAGGTGTGGATGGGTATTGGAATCCACTCCCTGCTGAGTTTCTGATTTGTTCCTAAGCTCATTAGATGCTCTGCACCTCCTCCAGGGGATGAATCTCATCTTCAGACAATGTTAAACTCATTCTCTTGAGCAGAGGTGAAAAAGCTATTTCCCCACTGGAATTTTCAAAGGTAAACATTTCCTGCAGGAAATCAAACAATTCTAGGACTTGACAAGGTAGCTAAGAATATTCAGTTTAGCAAGCAGCTGCCAGTGGAAACCTCTGTATAGCTCCATACACAGCCTTGGGTCCCTCCTGGGGATGATAAAACCATTAGTTTTAAAAGGAAGGAAAATATCTCAGCAAAACATCTTGCTGCAACTACTGGCATTGTGCAAACAAGAATAGACAACCTCAGGTGACCAAGATTAGAGTCCCTAGCTAAAGATTAGCACATAAATGAATATGTACATTTTGCCTTCTTCTGAAAGTAGCTTTGCAGTATTAAAAAAAGATCGTGAATTCCTGTTCATATCTTTTTTAACCTTGTGTAAGCCTTAGTAGAACATCATGTGTCTTCAGGGCAGTTTTGTGGGTACCAGCAATCCCTTTTGTACCAGAAGCATGGTCCTAACTTCTGGGATCTTATATCCTAGTAAAGTGTAGGCAATAAATTAGTTTGCAAACATGTGAGCAATGAAAAAGATTCTCAGGGCGATGAACAGCAACAAGAGTCTTGGGAAGATCTTCCTGTACGGATAAAGGTCAAAAATGAACTTGCTCAAGACGGATGACTTGGAATACCACCATGGAGAGAGGACCAGCCGCTTAGGAAATGGGACGGATGGCCTCAGTTAAAGGAACAAGAACAAAGCTCTCAAGCTCAACGGTGGTTCAGCAGCTAAGCAAAGAGAGGAAAATGGTCATCCTTCAAGGAGACGACATGAAAGTCAGGTCGGATGATGTCTTGCTGTTCATTTAGTCATGAAGATACACAGGAGAAGAAGGAAACAATTATGAAATAGTGGTGAGTGGAAGTTAAGAAACATGTATTCAAGGAGCTCATTTGAGGTTTTGCCTTGCCAAAAATCCTTTATCTTTTCACTTGTTTATTCAGCCAGACAAGTGTTTCCATTCATTCCTAGAGTTTTGATTATTTAAAAGGCCAGAAGAGAGACAGAGCAGACATTTGACTATCTGCATATTTCTGACCCATGAAGATGAAAATGCCTTTTGTAGAAAGTTTTTTCAGTTTATATCTCTAGCCAACATATTTCCTTTCCATTAGTGAGTTCTCCAAAACTGGATTACTACAAATTTTGAGATTACTGAAGGCAAATATACCCTAAGGCAAATGTACCTCTCAGCCCTACACAATTGTATATGTATAAATGTTGTTGAAAGAGGTCATATTCCTGGTATCCAAGATTCTAATTCTTGGTGTGGTACTCAGGATTCATTACCACAATTCCACCTCATTTAGTTAACAGACATATTCATTGGTCATCCAGTGGCCCATCTGGTCTACTTGCCACTTATATGACCAGCATAGTCCACCTTCCACAATATGCCAACCCCCTATCTAGTCACATGACATCTCTATTGAGACACTTTATTATATTCCATACAAAGTCAATTCAAAAGCATTAGAATATTCATTCTCAAAACTTGCAGGATTGTGCTTCATTATGATTATCGCAGTTAATGATAGCCACAGTGAAATCTAAGTGGAAGCCTAACCGGCAATTATGTTTTAGTTGATTTGTTAAATTTGTTTGTCATCTGTGGAAGTAGCAAAATTCAGCTGTTAATGGCAGGAGATTAACAGTATTTAGGCAACTGAAATCTCACTGATAAACACATTATCTGAAAGGAGTATCTTTTAATCTGAATCAACATTTGTTTATTTGAAAAACATTTAGGCCATAGAGTTAAACTTCTGATGATGATCCATTATTGTAAAAATACTTTCTACTTCATAGGACTTTACTATATTATATTTTAATGTATTCAATTATTAAAAATGCTACTTATATAGAAAAATAGAGACAGGAATAAAAGAATAACAATATTACCAAGTTTCCCACTCTTTTTCAGAATAAAAATTTAAAAGTTTGCTTATATATTTTCACATTTGACAATATTATACAAGTAAATACACACAATACAACTATACCACTATATCCAGTTTCATAGGGATCAAACATGGGACTTCCTGCAGGTTAGGTAAGCCGTCTACTAACTATATTCTGTGCACAAATTTCTATTTTAAAAAGCAGAAATTCTTAGTACACAAGCATCAATTACTAATTCATGACCTATCCCATAGTAAAAACAATGTTCTCTTGAAGTGAAACAATGTTTACCTTTTTGTTTTGGATGGTTGGCTCAGTGTATATGAGGAACTTTCTCGTCCGGGGATTGAACTCAGATCCTCATACTTAAACAGCAAGCACTTTATCCATGCCTATGTGCCTTGCTCTGCAGGGGCAGAGTTTCATGAGAAGGGAAGTCCATCTTCCTTTCCATGAGTTCACATTTCACTTGGCCAATCTTTACTTGTGAACTGTTAAATATAGCTAAAGGTGCTTCTCAAATGAATCTTTCTTAAGCAGATCTATTTATATCCATCTGACTTTAGTGGAATGGGAGAAGTCAGAGTTCCTGCTGTCACATACAGCAGAACAAAACTCAATTTTACTTCTGGCATGAGACCACCCTACCTGATGGAGCCAAGTCCTCAGGTCCCACATCTCTTCCTTCTGGGAGTTGATGTGAACATCTGCTCTAAAAAATACATCCTAGTTCTTAACACTATCTTCCCAGAGATTAGGGATTTGTGTCCTAAACTTTTGTCCATTTTAATAGTTATTTTAACTACTTTGACTTTACTAATACCTTACCTGGCATTAGAACAATTCTATAATATTAATGTATACATATTAGTATATATTGTTCCTTTAAGGAATATGCTTTTGGGGGCTGGAGAGGTGGCTCAGGGGTTAAGCCTCCGCTTTGCAGGAGAGGTCCTGAGTTCGGATCCCAGATCCCACGTATAGACGCCAGGCGGAAGCGGGGGCGGCCTGCGTTTCTGGTCCTGGTAGGGCGGAGCCTGTGAATCCCCGGGGCAGAAGGAGGTGGAGGTGTCCATGGTGGTTTGCGAATTCGTCCGTGGTTCTACACATACACAGACACACACACAGACATACACACACGTGCACACATATACATGCACATGCGCACAGTTGAATAAATAATAATAATAAAAAATTTTTTAAAAAAAAGGAATATGCTTTTGAATGAGGAGCACAAGGAATGAGTTGGCTAAGAGCAGAAGTGGTCAGGGATTTGTGAATATAGTTTACAATACCAAGCAGAGTATCTCCAGAAGTGGACTTGTTATCTTTAGCTAAGAAAATACATGAAAATACATCCAGCAAAACCTGGGATTCATAATTAAGAGAGGTTTTTAAGTTGGTACTGTAAACCCATTCCAAGTAACAATATAAGGACAGACCATTGACATTAGATAAGAACAGATGTCTTAGTGTTAACTATAAAAATTTGAGAAGAAATGCTCATCTAAGAATGCCTCACTGTATCCTAGATAAACAAAGCCCTCAGCATTTAACGAAGAAGTATCGATGGAAAATAGGTAATGCAGAGAAATACAAGTGGTCAGAGTGCAGGAAATAAGCAACTCTGGAAATTGTCAACCCTAAATAGACCATCAAAATCACCTCCCACCCCCCATTCCAAGATTCAACAAACCTTGGGGGAAGAAAAGGTAGTAAGATTGTAAGAGCTTACAAATGGGAAAGAGTCCTGACTGCCACAGTACTCCAGTCATGACAGGGTTACTCCAAGGAAGTCTACCTCCAGTAGATTCACACAATAGCTAGCATATCAACATTCCCCCATAAATGAACAAGTATCTTAAGAGAAATAGCTCTATCAAGAAAGAATCTCTGAGGTAGGTACTAGAAAGGAAAAGGGAAGCCTCTCCACTCATAGGTTTGCTCAGTTGCTTGTAACAACACAGATGCCTGGGAACTTACTAGTACAGGAATCTAGAATGGAGTCCTGGGATCCACACATGCAGAACAGGAATAAGATGGCTAGAAAGGAGAATTGGAGAGAGGGTTGGAGAGGAATGGGGGGGCAAGGATATAACTTCATTCTGGTTGTATATGAAAGCTTCAAAAAATAAAGAGAAAAGGTTGTTAACAAAATCTCTACCATAATATAATTGGAACATAGACATACTAAACATGGACACAATTGTCTGAAATCCAAAGGCCCTGTGAACCTGCATTGTAGCAGGCAACCCTTCTCTGCCACCACATTCATGTCCATGTGTTTCTGGTACCATGCCAAGGTGGAAAAGAAGGAATCAATTCCATCTGTGCAATACTCTGTCAATGTTATTATGAACATAATTTGAATTTAATAATTGCATTGTTCATCCAATTGGTTTAGCTATGAGCAAAACATTCATTTGGCAGGATTGACTACTATTGAATGAATGATTAATTCTTAGAAAGAATACATCAAGGCATATCTTGGAGTCCCTGTCTTTTATTGAGGTAGCAAGACAAGTACAAAAACAAACACAAGACAAATACAAAGATGATGTTGTATATAAAGTTGCTACATAAAAATTCCAAGAATATAGAGAGGTAACTAAAATGCTGACTTTTCCCCTTTTATTTATGGTTCTCCTAGAAAAGCAGAATGTCCCAATTACTCATTATAAGTCCTTTCTCTTGGAATTTGAATTAGTTGTAGGGCTAATTAGTCACATTTCTGACATCACTGATAATTCTTACTATGTCTTAGACTTGAATACATTCTACCTATAAATATCTCATATAAGTAGACTGCTTTGTGCAGAATATAAGTAAGTTCTAGTCTTCATTTGCTTTTGCCTGCAAATGAAAGTTTATGTGCAAAGAACAATAAAGGCCGTGAATGAAAACAGTTAAAGGTCTCAGACTCTGGAAACAGAAAATCCAATATAAATTCTGACTGCCCTCTGGGCAGTTCCCTGTGTGACCTTGCTAAGCTGCAGGGACGATCTCCCTGATTTGAAGACTAAAATGCAATTTCTCACTTAAGCTCTTTCGAAGAAGGCATTGGCCCAATAGCCTTATCATGCTAGCCGATATGCTTATTTCTGAGTATTGTAGGCAGTGTTAACAAAACTACCATTCATGCAACAGGAGATCCTGACCTGGAGGCAATTATCCAGCAGTGTCCTGGGGAAAACCCTGATAAGACCCAGAATGTCAACACATTTGCAGGCAATAAAGCTACTGGGAAAATTTATTCTGATTTGGTAAACTAAACTGGACTGAGAAAAATTCTAAGTAAACTAAACTTTAGAGATAGTGTTCACTTTGGGACTTTATGAGTGTCACATTAGTAATGGGTGTACCTTGTGGGATGACATTGAAGAGGATTAGAAAAGATTGTTTTTACCCTGCTGTAATTTTTAACTCTTAAGGTAAGAGAGTTCTCTACCCATCTATGTAGACTTTAGTCCCTTGGACTTGAACTGTCACTAGGAGGAAACAGTCTCTGAGAGTTATGAACTGCTTGCTATACCAGGCTTGCTATAGAAAAAGCTTAGCACAGGTTGCTAGACAGCATTTGACTTTTACCAGGTTATTTAATTTATCTAACCCTGTTTCTTCATCTATAAAACAGCAATAATGATATTATTGGTTTGAATACATCATTTGAAAATACAGAAGGATAATTCACATAAACTCTCCCTTTTACAGAAGGATGAGAGGAAACAAGCAGGAAAAGTAGTGACACTTCTAGTAAAGATGGCTAAACTCGGAGCTTGAATCTTTCTACCAATTTGTTTTGAAGTGGCACCCTGTACAGGTCATTTAACCATACTCTATCTTAATTTTCTCAGCGGAAAAGCTGAGATTATTGAAGTTTACATTTTATAAGGTGGCACACAGCCACGTCTATTTTGATGTCTTGCTTGATATTTTCTTACCTGTTAACAAGGATAAAGCCTGTGCTCCTTAACAGGAGAGCAACAGGGAAATGGTCAAGGCTCAGAGTTCCACAAGCGCATTTCTCTCTCTGTCTCTATCTCTTTGTCTGTCTTTCTCTCTTTCTCTCTCTGTCTCTCTCTCTCTCCCAACTCTTCCTTTTGGACTAGCCATGTAAGAATTCTGCCCATACTAAAGCTGAAATGTGGGATAAATTCCAAAGAATCAGGAAAATGTCTGAATGTTTTTGGAGACACAAGCTTTCAACAACTTCAGTCCTCTCAGCCCTGGGCAACATATTCAACTGTGAGCAAAGCCTCAGTTCATTGTGTCCTTAAGCAATCATGTGGTAACCTCATGAGATACCCTGAGTGAGTATATATCATGGTGTTACTTAACTATCAGAACCATGGAGGATAATGACAAAAATATCATTTCTCCATGCTTTGGAATAGTTGGTCAATCGGTTATAGATAACAAATACAGAAAGAATAGACTTGACATATAAGGTCCTTGAAGATTAAATTTCATTTTATCTATTTATCATAAAACTATGATTCTCAACATCTATCAGCTAATAGAATCATATTGGAGCACCATAACAAGCTGAATCTTGATTTCCACTCTCCAAAGTTCTGATTTGATATATGTGGGTGAAGCTAGAGGTCTGGCTCTTCCAACATACTTTGAGAAAAATTTGATATTTTTGATCCAGGTACTGTATTTCAAAAACAATGGAACAGAACAGATCTTTAATTCATTAATTTTATTTTTATTGATAAATTTTAGTGCTTACTGTTTGAATTCTGTGAAACACAATTAAACATTGCCAGTTCATTTGGGTACCAAGGAAATTTATTTTTCTCTACAACACACAATCTAGCTTATGTTTTTAATGCTGAGTGTCAATCAAAATGAATTTCACATAAAGGGCTTAATTACCACTTCTTAAAGGAAAGAGAAATAACACTCCATCCATTTATGAGTGTGTGATGTTAGGAGACACAATTTGGGAGGAAATGCAAAAGAAGAGAGAGATAAAGGGAAAGAATAAGGCAGAAATTGTGTTGAAATCATTTTGCTTATTCAAGGCAAGTTTTCACATTGTCCTGTGTTAATTTAAGATGTACACCTTGGAGTTGTATTACAGGGTTTCCAAATCATCATTTCATTCATTAATTACCGTTAAGATAGAATAGTCAAAAAATTGAAAGGGCGTGGGGCTGGAGAGGTGGCTCAGGGATTAAGCCTTTGCCCTGCAGGCAGAAGGTCCTGAGTTCGGATCCTAGACCCTACATATAGATGCTGGGCAGAAGCGGGAGTGGCCTGCGTTTCTGGTCCTGGTAGGGCGGAGCCTGTGAATCCAGGGGCAGAGTAAAACGAGAAGGTGGAGGCGGTAGGCAGTCCATGGTGGTTCCCGAATTCACCCATGGTTCTACACACACACACACACACACACACACACACACACACACACACACACAATCAATTGAATAAATAATTTTAAAAAACTTTAAAAAACTGAAAGGGAAAGTTACAAATTGAGTAAAAGAAAGCTATTATTAGCTTATGTTTATTGTGTATTTTGATTAAAAACCATGCATCAATTGTTTCAAGTCTTGAGTATAGTTTAATTCGGAATTCAGACTACTACATCAACATTTATTTGGGAGACAGTATCTGATAGCTATGAATATACAAAAATATTACTAGGCACAGTCAAACTCAAGAGAGCCCTAGGAAGCTCCTGTTTCCAAACACCCCAAGTTTCAAGGTTGCTTCCATGACTACTTTCAATATCTCAAAGGACACATTTTAAGTTTAAATTCCTACTTTGCCATTATAGTAAAGGAAGTATCATGGCCATTTATATGGAAGAACCTAAGCAAACTCAACAGTTTCACTCCCATGTACCTAAAGGGATTCATACGATTCATACTTTGTTTTCTAAGGGTTTGTAAAAAACCAGAAATTGAAATGTTCCACATACACTATGTAATTTAGGTGTCATGGATTGAAGACCATTTGATTCTTGTCATCCATAACAGCTCATGGCAATGTACAAAAGGAAAAATATACCTCTTGGCTTCATAAAAGATGCTTTCCTTTTTACTTTTTTGGAAGTTGGTATTTATGAGTGAATAAGCTTACCCTCTCTCAGACATGTTCAGTATATGGTAAATCCCATACTAAAAGTTCTCGACATTATTATATTGCTTTTAGGAAGAAACAAAACTTCTCAAGAGCATGAAAAGGTTCCTATGATCTTCCTTTACCTTTTCTTTTCTTTTCTTTTCTTTTCTTTGTGTGTGTGTGTGTGTGTGTGTGTGTGTGTGTGTGTGTATCTAAGGGCACTGTGTGTGCTTGTGGAGGCCCAACTTTGACTGATTCTCCCTTCTATTTGCTTTGTTGTAGAGTTTCATTTTCTTTGCCTGATAGGATCAAAAGTGCAGGCTGCCACTATTTCTACCTGTGGTTTTTTTACACGGAATTTGAGATCCAAACTCAAGACCTTGTGCTTTTGAGGCAGAGGATTAACCCTTGAGCCATCTCTTCAACCCCTCCCATGATTTTCTTGTCCCACTTTGGATCAGCATTGGTATCTTCCACATACCCAGAATTTTGCAGTCTGTGCACAATGATCCAGCATACTCTATAACTTTTCACCTTAACACACATTGTATGGATAATTTTTTGGAAAATACTAACCACTGGTGTTTACATATTCTTTAACATAGTACATAGAATGTACTATCATAGTTCTCATGATATCTAAAAGGGTTTCTATAATGAACTATTCACAGCCTATTGATCCTGTGTTATTATAACATTGTCTATGGAAATAGGCTACAGGACGGGTGGTAGAGTTTGTGTGAACCTCACCTGACAAAGCCTATCCAGAGTATCTGCCACTTAATGATATTGAATGTTGATCAAGTGAAACAGAGAAGAGAAATACACATATTCAAAATGATGATAATAAAACACAAAAAGCTAAAATTAAGTCTGAGACATATGGACAAGACACCAGAAGCAGAAAATCTACCAGCGATAAATATTAGTGTTAGGTTACTCCAAGGTTCAGATGAAAGTTCTGATTTTGATTAACTCATGTCAATATCAGCCCCTTTGAGGTGGTTCATGCTTTTCTGGTGGCAGTTACAACTCCAAGTCAACATCCAGTGACTTATTTATGAGAAGAAAGACACTGGGCAGAGTTCAGAGCACATATTTTTAATTAGATTCTCCACAAAGTAAATGAAATTGGAAAAGTTAAATCTTAAATAGCAGAGTTAGAATTCAAACACAGGAGGATGCCTGGGTTTATGGTCTTCTCAATGCTTTATAAGTTTAGTCCAGCACTAAGAGAAAGGAGCTGGATAGCATTTTTCTACAGAGAGCAGTTTTCCAGGTAATGGAGATACTTTCTCTCCTTCACTTAAGCTTCAGTGAAGTGACATCTTAGGAATTCAACACAAACATTAAAATAACACAAATATATAGTCCTTACTTCTGACATGATGAGAATCAGGCAAGTATAAAATCTATGTGAATAATTATGAAATTGCAGCTAAGTTATATATATTTTTCCATGTGCATGTGTGTGGAGGATGAACACGTATAAATGTGTGTTCACATTTCTATTTGTGTGTGTGTGTGTGTGTGTGTGTGTGTGTGTGTGTGTGTGTTCCTGATAATGGTATCTGGAAACATTCTCAATTGCTATTCTGCCATATTCCTTTTCAGAACCTAAGCAAACCTAGACCTTGACAACAGAGCTAGTTCAGTGAGTCCCATTTCATGGGGAGTCCTGGCATCAGGACCTTGTTGCCAGTTCTCTAGGGTTTTATGTGTCCATGTTCTTGTGTTTGAAAATCCAAGATAGAAGCCAGAATGTGTGCAGAGGATGAAAAAAGGATTTACTAGAGGAAATAAAAAGGGAACTCACTGACATGGAATCCATGAGGGGCAAGGGAGCCAAAGATGGCTGCCAGGTTAGGATCAGTTATAGTGTTAGACAGACCCAGGAAAATTGGCTTTTCCTCATTGGTTATCTCCAGCTTCTGCAAACTAACTGGAGCTTTTGGTCATTTACATCTCACTCGTTTGTTCTTATTAGGGTCCCAACCCGATTAATCTTATGGTAGGGTTTATCTGTAATGGAGAATTAAACTCTTTATCTTTTCATAAATAAGAGATTAGGGGAAATTGAGGACCCTCTCTCTGAGGAAGATTAAAGTCATTTCCTCCACATAAGTACGATGTTTTCCTTCAGGATAATCCCAGTAGTGGGGTACATCCTTTGAAGACCTTTAGAGACCTTCCCAGCATGGCTGCTCTAAAAAGTGCCTAAATCTGATGTTGGTATTACGGTGGGTCATCATCTATTTTGCACAGAATCTGAAGATCTGAACTGGGGTTCTTTTGCTTGCTCAACAAATATTTCAAATCTGGAACTATTGCTCTAGCTCATATGTACTTGTTTGCTTGATTATTTGACGAACTATCTATAACTTCAAATGGATAATAAAAAAAATGAATCCTTTCCGGTCTTTCATTCTAATGCAATATAAAAAGAAGTGACCTAAAGAGGAGCTGGAGCCTCTGAACTCTGTTAGCAGAAGGGAGAACTTGGAAACAAAATCCCAGGCAAAAATAAATTCAGGGACAAAAAGTCTAGGAAGAAAAGGGAATGCCTCAAGTTTGAAAAGAATGTATTCCAGGGCCTTTTGTGCAAGGGAATAAGACACAGAAATCATCTTGCAGATCAGCCTGGCAAAATCTGAAGGTTTGTGATCTAGAAAAGTTCAATTTTGACTTCAATTAAAGCAGTAAACTGTGTTTGGTGGCTATCTTCTTCTGAGGTCAAAATGTTTTCACATTGAGTTGCAGGAGACAAGAAAATAAACATTGAAGCAAAAGCAACTAAACTGCAGTCCAGGAAGATTTGCCCCAGGATGACTCACAGAACACATTTTTTATTATTTATTTGCTTATTAAAAACACTGACTTTTCAGATATCTAGGACAGAAAAAAAAAGAATCTTAATTATGGGTAGATTTGTACTTAAATTCAGATCTCTTTTTGCTTGCTGGTTCAGTTTGTTTGGAAAACTCAAATTCTCTGAACCTAAGGCTCTTTGTACAAACATTGATATGCATAGCTAGAAAAATGAGTGTCAAGTTGCTAAGAACAACTTCATTAGGTGGACATTGCCTTCCATATTCTTTCCTGTTGAATTCCATCCCACCTTCTTATGTTCTATACACTGTTCACAGTCTTCTGACAAAATTTCTTCCTCCTTGTCTTTCCTTTTTTTAGCTGTGTAATTTTATACTTTGGTCCTGATGATAAGTCACCAAATTGTCTAGTCCTTGTGTTGATCAAATCCCTAACTAGTGTTATTCCACTATAAGCAAGGGTTGCTGTAAGATTGTTTTCCTTATAGAAATCATACCCAATACCATACTGAATAGTTGCACTTCTTCCCATACCACCAAGGGAGAATAAGACAGTCAAGTAACATTTTTGTCCACTTGAAAGATAATATGATCTGCACCCCTAAATTATATTGAATTATAGATGATCACTGAGCTATTTAATTCTTTGAAAGTAGTCATATGCAATGACAGTGTGTAAAGAATCCAAGTAATTGGTATGACCATTTGTATTTGTTATGCAAAGTAATATGTTTTCATCAGTAATAGTTCATAGAGACACAATCTTCCCCTCCGGTTGGTAATACTTCCTATGTCATCAAGGGTGTTGTTCAAGCCATGGTTTTGGGATAACTTATTCCTTATTAGAAGAATCACAAAGGCATGTCACACAGGGAATGGCAGGTATTCTAGTTGGAGTTTCAAGTCTGTTACAGAAACAAGCCTCATGCTTACAATCAATACTGTCTTCCTATTAATCCAGGGTGAAAACTAAGCTCTCTGTCTGAATGCTACTGTGAATCAAGAGAAAACTTCTATTCTTCCTACAAGTATTGGGGTTGCCTTTCTACTGTGGCTCTGCCTAAAATCTCTTAATGGATAAAAAACTAGTGTCTATGCAGTACATCTAAAGACTCTGTATTACACATAATAGTATGTCTAGCATTCAGGAATGTCCCATGAATAGGAGTTGAATTTAAAAAAAAAAACAAAGTTTTCCCCTTCATCTATCTACCCTTAGCCTATCTAATCTTAAAAACTTTCCCACAGATTTTTGTCCTTAAAAAAATAAATAAAAAAACAAGACAGGGAAACATGGCTCTATCACTACAATGTGTTAGCTAAGGATTTCTGTGTTTGTTAGACTTTATCTCACTTAATTGGAAGGTGAGGTATCTTAGTTTTCCCTGTTGAGTAAAGTGGAAACCAAGGCTCAGAGAGGTTAAGTGACCATCTGGAGGTAACACATAAGTGTGTCACAAAAGCTTGGAAATCATGGTGGGGGAGAAGGAAGTGTCTGCTGCCAAGAAGGGGAGAGGGAATTGATTTTTTTTAAATTATTTACTATGTATTCGATTGTGTGTGTATGTGTGTGAGTGTGTATGTATGTGTGTGTGTGTAGAACCACGGGCGAAATTCGGGAACCACCATGGACCGCCTCCATCTCCTGTCAGGCCGCCCCCCCTTCCAACCGGCGTCTATATGTGGGGTCTAGGATCCGAACTCAGGACATTCTGCCTGCAAGGCAGAGGCTTAACCCCTGAGCCACCTCTCCAGCCAGGAGGGAATTGATTTAGAGATGAAGAAGAGAAAAAAGTTCACCAAAGAAATTCTACTGCAACAAAAATATAAAGGAATAAAATTCATGAATATTCAAGTATTTGAAAAAGTCTCCATACCCTTCCCTCCACTCTGCCGCCCAGGATGTGCACGTGGTCTAGCCGGGCCTCACCTGGCGACCTAAGTAAGCTCCGTCCCCACCCACACCCAGAGCCCCAGGCTGCCCAAGGGACCCAGCTCCTCCCACCATCCAGCTGGAGTCGCCCCACAGAGGCCTGGGAGGAAGAGGACACCACCCTGCACCCGGGCCCCCCCCCCAGGTCCCCCAGGTTAGATAGCGCCTGGCCAAGGCCCAATCCTCCCTTCCCCCACTCTGCTGCCCAGGATGCACGGGGTCCAGCCTGGACTCACCTCGACCTAGGTAAGCTCCGTCTCCGCCCACCCCCAAAAACCCAGGCCAAATAATTCAGTTTAGTGAAAAACGCACAGAAATTGAAAGAAGATCTTAAGAGTTAAAACGACAATGCCAAAGTGAAAGTACAAATCCATGAGAAACAACACTCAAGTAAACAAATCTCCCACTGAAGGAATTAATCCCATAAAGTTAGACTCCAACCAGAACAAACCCATGGAAAAAGGCCAAGAAAGCCTGACCCAGGATAACGACCTTCAAAATATGATCATTGCCATGTTCAATACTATGAAAGAGGAAATCCGGGAGGAATTAAATAATCGAATCAATCGCTTTGAAGAGGAACACAACAGACACTTGGAGGAGTTGAGAAAAACAGTGCAAGAAACAAAAACTGGCATAGAGCAGTTAAAGCAGACTCAAGCAGAGTTTAAAACTGAGCTAAAAGACAAGTTATCTTCAACCCAGAACTCCACAGAGAGTCTTATCAGCAGAACTAAGGAAGCAGAAAACAGAATTTCAGATCTTGAAGATAAAGTGGGAGTATTAACCAGCTCAATGGAAGAGGTTGTTAAAGCCAAAAAGATACTTGAGAGAAATATTCAGGAGATATAGGACACCCTGAAGAAGCCTAACATGCGTATTCATGGAATACCAGAGCAAGATTCTCAAAATACCACCCCTGAGGAAATTTTTCAAACGATCATCAAGGAAAACTTTCCTCATCTAAAAAAAGAGAGGCCATCCATATACAAGAGGCATTCAGCACCCGAAACAGATATGACCAAAATAGAAAATCACCATGGCAAATAATAGTCAAAACACTCCACATTCAAGATAAAGAACTGGTGCTGAGAGCTTCAAGGGGAGAAAAAACAAGTCACTTTTAAAGGTAAACCTATTAAAATAACAAATGACTTCTCAGTCGAAACAGTAAAAGCAAGAAGAGCTTGGAGAGACATACTTCAATTATTGAATGAGCAAAAATGTCAACCCAGGCTGATTTACCCTGCAAAACTATCAGTCATGATCGAGGGAGAAAGAAAAATCTTCCAGCACAAAGACAACTTGAAGGGATATATGTCCACCAAACCAGGTCTTCAAAAAATACTAGAAATGATACTCAAGCGTGAAGAAAAAAACAGGCATATCCAGGAGAACAGAAGGCAAGTATAACACCATTAAAAGCGAAGCAATATACTTATAAAAACTACTAAACATAATAAATGTCTGGAATTAAAAATAGTTTCTCCATTATAACACTAAATGTTAATGGAATTAACTCACTGATCAAGAGACACAGATTACAAACTTGGATTAAAAATCACAATCCATCAATCTGCTGCCTGCAGGAAACCCATCTCACCACAAAAGATAGGCATGCCCTAAAAATAAAAGACTGGTTAACAATTCTACAAGCTAATGGAAGCAGAAAACATGCAGGGGTAGCAATTATGATATCAGACAAAGTGGCTTTCAAACCAAAGAAAATTATAAGAGAAACGGATGGATACTACATTTTAGTCACAGGTACAATTCACCAGGAAGACTTCACAATACTGAACATATATGCACCCAATACGGGCCCCTCCACATTCATTAAGAAAACCCTACAGCGTCTAAAGCAAGAAATTAACCCCCAAATGATAATTCTTGGGGACTTCAACACCGCCCTCTCAACATGGGATAGATCAACAGGTGAAAAGCTTAACAGGGACACTTTGGAACTTAATCAATCCCTTAAAGTAATGGACCTTACAGATCTCTATCGAACTTATCACCCACGCACCAAAGAATACACATTTTTCTCAGCAGCACACGGAACTTTCACCAAAATAGAGGGAAAATACAAAAACAGTTGAAATTCTAACCTGTGCCCTGTCAGACCGCCATGGCCTAAAGCTGGACATCCACAACACAACAAACAACAGAAAATACACTAACTCCTGGAAACTTAACAATATGATGCTGAATGAGAACTGGATTCAGGAAGAAATTAAAAAGGAAATTCAAGATTTCCTGAAAGCGAATGATAATGAAAATACAACTTTACCAAAATCTCTGGGACACAATGAAAGCTGTTCTAAGAGATAAGTTCATAGCTTTTAATGCTACATCAAAAAAATGGAAACATCAGAAATAAACAACTTAACAATGCAGCTTAAAGCTTTAGAGAAACTAGAGCAATCTGGTCCCAAAAGCAGTAGAAGAGAGGAGATTAGCAAAATAAGGGGAGAAATAACTGGAATCGAGATTAAGAAAACAATAGAAAAAATCAATCAGTCAAAAAGCTGGTTCTTTGAAAAAATCAGTAAGATTGATACACCCCTAGCTAAATTAACCAAAAGCAAGAGAGGGAAAACCCAAATTAACAAAATTAGAAATGAACATGGAGTTATCACTACTGATACCCAAAAATCCAGAGAATTATAACATCATATTTCAAAAAGTTGTACTCTGTGAAATATGACAAAACAAAAGAGATAGATGAATTTCTAAGTAAACACAACTTATCTAAATGGAATCAGGAAGTTGTGAATTATTTAAATAGTCCTATAACATATAAGGAAATTGAAGAAGTAATCTCAAATCTTCCCACCAAAAAATGTCCTGGACCAGATGGATTCAGCACAGAGTTCTACCAGACATTTAAGGAGTTAATAACACCAATACTCCTTAAACTGTTCCATCAAATAGCAAAGGAAGGAACACTACCAAATTCCTTCTATGAAGCTAATATCGTTTTAATCACAAAACCTAATAAAGATTCACTTAAAAAAGAAAACTATAGGCCAATCTCTCTGATGAACACAGATGCAAAGATTCTCAACAAAGTTTTAGCAAATCAGATTCAAAAACACATTAAAAAGATTATTCACGGGACCAAGTAAGCTTCATCCCTGGCACACAAGGTTGGTTTAACATACGCAAATCAATAAATGTAATTCATCATGTAAATCAGTCCAAAGTCCAAGACCATATGATACTCTCGATAGATGCAGAAAAAGCTTTGGACAAGATCCAACAGCTATTATGATCAAAACGCTAGAGACAGTAGGAATGGAAGGAACCTTTATCAATATAAAGGTTGTTGTATACAACAAGCCCACAGCAAGGATTATGCTCAATGGGGAACAATTGGAAGCATTCCCACTTTGATCAGGAACTAGACAAGGCTGTCCACTCTCACCACTTCTATTCAATATTGTACTTGAAGTCTTAGCTGAAGCCATAAGACAAGAAAGGGACATAAGAGGGATTCAAATCAGCAAGGAAGAAGTCAAGCTATCCCTATTTGCAGATGACATGATCTTATACCTAAGTGATCCTAAAAACTCCATCAGGAAGTTCCTGGAATTAATTGAGAAGTTCAGCAGGGTGGCAGGATACAAAAGTAATGTGTAAAAATCAGAGGCATTCCTATATGCCCAAAATGAAAGAAGTGAAAAAGCCTTGAAGAAACAATCCCATTTACTATAGCCCCTAAAAAAATGAAATACCTTGATATAAACCTAACCAAGGAGGTAAAAGACCTTTACAATGAAAACTTTAAAATCCTCAAGAAAGAAATTTCAGAAGACACCAGAAGGTGGAAAGACCTCCCTTGTTCCTGGATTGTCAGAATCAACATCGTAAAAATGACCATCTTACCAAAGGCAATATACAAATTCAATGCTATACCAATTAAATCCCAAAGCAATTCTTCAAAGAAGTTGACCAAACAATCTTAAAGTTCATATGGAGGCACAAAAGACCCAGGATAGCAAAGACAATCCTGAGTAACAAAAACACTGCTTGAGGTATTACCATACCAAACCTAAGTCTATACTACAAATCAATATTTATAAAGACAGCCTGGTACTGGCTCCAAAATAGACACACAGATCAATGGATAAGGATAGAAGACCCAGATATAAGCCCACAAAGTTACAGCCATTTTGTCTTTGACAAAGGGGCCCAAAGAATCCAATGGAAAAAGAACAGCATCTTCAACAAATGGTGCTGACAAAACTGGATCTCCACATGCAGAAGATTAAAGCTGGACCCGTACTTGTCACCATGTACAAGACTTAATTCCAAATGGATCAAGGACCTTGATATCAGGCCAGAGACTATAAAAACCATAGTTGAAAGGATAGGGAACTCCCTCGAGCTGATTGGGCTAGGCCAACATTTCCTAAACAGACATCCAATGGCACAGTCACTGCTACCAACTCTCAACAGTTGGGATCTTGTAAAATTAAAGAGCTTCTGTTCAGATAAAGAGATTATAACGCGAGCTCAAAGGCAACCCACAGAATGGGAGAAAATCTTCACTAACCACACATCTGATAGAACTCTGCTGTCCAGAGTGCACAAAGAACTTAGAAAACTAAACACCAAGGAAACCAATGGCCCAATTAAAAAATGGGCCCTGGAACTTAAAAGAAACTTTACCAGGGATGAAATAAAAATGTCTAACAAATATCTTAAAAAATGCTCCACTTCCTTGGCCATCAGGGAAATGCAAATCAAAACTTCCCTGAGATATCATCTCATCCCGGTCAGGATGGCAAAAATCCACAATACAAACAACAACAAATGCTGGAGAGGATGTGGAGAGAGGGGGACTCTCCTACATTGCTGGTGGGAATGCAGGCTCATACAGCCACTCTGGCGAGCCGTCTGGAGATTCTTAAAGAAATTAAAGATTGAAATGCCATATGACCCTGCTATTCCACTTTTGGGAATTAACCCCCCGTACAGCAGAGGTTCACCTCGATAGCACAAGCACGACCATATTCATAGGAGCACTGTTTACAATAGCAAAGTCATGGAATCAACCCAAATGTCCAACAGTTGACGAGTGGATAAGGAAAAGTGGTACATCTATACAATGGAGTACTACTCAGCCATCAAAAATGATGAAGTACTGGAATTTGCCAGGAAATGGATGTCATTAGAAACAATTATATTAAGTGAAGTATCCCAGACCCAGAAAATTAAGCGCCGTATGTACCCCCTGATAGGTGGCTCCTAGTATCAAACCCACCCAGCCCACCTTGAGACACTCAAAGAAAAATCTCTGTAATACTTACAGTAATTATGAACAGGAGGGATGGGGTAAGAGGGCCATACCAGAAACAAGGAGAGAAGTGACCATGTTACAGCAGAGAAAATAGGCCTCCATCAAGGACTCAAATAAGTAATGAGACATCTGATTAAGTTCATAGACTTTCGTTCCTGATCATTTGCTACTGAGGGGGTATGATCTCACCAGAAGAGGAGGGCATATAGTCTGGCAGATAAAAAGTAACCATTTTGCAAATGGGTGATAGACCCCTCCCTCACTGTGGTTTCCTACTTTTATTACATCTACCTTTGAATATGCTCTTATAGCAAGACTCTAGTTTAACAGCTTTTTGTCTCTGGCCAGGGGGTGACATACAATGCCCATCAGGATGGAGTGAAGGGCATTGCAGGAGCAGCAAAACTTCAAAAGAAAATCAACAAACCACAATCCAGAACTTCAGAGACTCTATATCAACCACCTAGAACTAGGCCAGATTAATCTCTCCCCATCCTGAAGGGGGCAGTCCAACATACTATTGACCTCACAAAGTCTAGCATCTGCTAAAGGTGCCGGGATCTTCGGAGGCAAGGGATTGGCAGCCATGGCAGTGTTCCTATACTTAAGGGGAACACGGAACGGGTTCAGGGAAAGGCCACTCGGTCCTTGTACGTCATCGGAGAGGAGGGCCCAGAGGAGAGTCAGGGATGCACAATAAAGGACTCTCTGGGAATTGGGGGAGGAGGCACTGGGGAATGGGGAGGGAGGGGGGAAGGGAAGGGGAGCAGGGGGTTCGGGGGGAGGAGCAGGGAGGGGGGAACTGGTGTGCCTATTAAGTTTGTATGAGCTGAAATAATAATAAAAAATATATAAAAAAGAGTAATAAAAAAAAAGAAAAAGTCTCCATAGTTTGGAATTAAAATTATTGCATCTCTCTGTACACCTTTGGTTGTCTTTACATGTAGGAAGATATAACCTAACTTTAGCAATAGGAATAATGCAGAGTAAAGCAAAAAAGTACAGTGAATTCATACGTATTTCATACAATCAGTGGGAAGGGAGCATTTGGAATGATACAGTCTCATTCTACAGTTGCTGTATCTGTTTTGTGAGCTAGTTGGCTTGTTGTGAAGGGCATGGGTTCCCTCCAGGTGCCATTTTTATTCAAGGCAATTACAACACCTGCAAATATTATTGTGATCTTCTATCCACTTTCTATCTCAGGCTGGGTTCCCATGGAAGCAAGGCAAGGTGGAAATTAACAGGGCATTTATTGAGTGGTGCCCTTGGGAGGCACACTTGTGAAAGGGATGGGTAGAAATAGGATTAGACATAGAATCAAAGATTTAGTGAGGTCAGGGGAAACTTCATTCTAACCCTTGGAACCATCCTGAAGAGAGAGGTCATTATAGCTATCCAAGGTAGAATGGAATGGCAAGATGCATAGATAGGTCAGTTACTAAGTGTGGGACAAGGTAAAGAAAGACTTGAGTTTGGGGAAAACAGGTCTTGTATCACTAGAATTCTCGCAAATGTCAATAGCTTCAGAAAATGACTTGATGGCATTTCAGGATCTGGGACAAGGTGACCTTCATGAGAAACACATCCCATAGACTATTACAAACCCATGGTCACAAAAAAGATCCCAGTGAAACTCAGTCAAATACAAGACAAAATACAAGTCACAAATACAGTAAAGAATTTCCAAGGGGAAAAGGAGAGCTGGCATGGTTGGAGGAAAGATAAGAGAGGTGAGAAGTAATCTAAATGTACGATGTGCAAATATAAAATTAGTAAAGAGCAAAAAAGAAGAAAAATTAAATCATGGCAGGGCATGGCAACACCTGCACAAGTCTGACTAATTTACACTCTTCACTGAGATGAATGAATAGAAAATGGTTTGTAGGGGATGGATTTCTTATTGTATATATTACATTCAGAGCTTACAGACTGAGTTCACACAGTGTATTTGTCTGCTTAGGGAACCATACCAAGACTGCATAGCATATCATATGTGTTGCGAAAAAAAATGGATCCTTGAGTTTTGTTAATGGAAATAATGAAAATGCTCACCCTCAAAAGGCATGCAAGCTAATTTCCTTAAGACGATGATGAGAATGTAGCAGTGAGGTTAAAAATGATTATTTTTTAAATAGAGAAGAGAGTAAAGTCTGAGTAGGTAATAATCTAATAGCTAGTACAGTAACAAGAAATGAGATGTCAGAAGATTTTGGAGAAGGGAATTCCAGGGAGAAGAAAAGTTTGGAAACAGACAAGAGGTTGTCTTGTTGCTAGAACACAATAGTGTATTCTCAAATGGCACGAAGTAGGGTGATTAGGGAAATGGGGGAACAGATCATGGAGAACTAGGCAGGAAGACCACAGTAAGCTTTCTGGATATGGATATAATGATGAAGTTGTCAATAACAGGCTTGAAACTGGTGAATAGAATTACATTTACTTCCAAAATATGTCATTTATTAACCTGCAGGTATTAGAAAATGAAAGGGATAACAGTGAAGTAGAGAGAGTGTGAGGATACAGCACTGAGTGAGGAAAGCAAGGTTGACAACTTGGAAGAGAGTCTTGTTATTGGATCTGGAGAGAAGTGATATTTGAGAATATATTTTGTAGGAATTTACGCCACCATCTCAAAAGAAGCAGTCCATACATATGCCTAGTATTGAAGCATAGAAACAAAAGTCAAATGAGCATGAAAATATTAGAATTATTTCTAGAGAGAATTATTTCTTTAAAAGTTTGAACAGGGATTTATTTTATAATAGAGGATGTAGATATATTGATACTTCATTTGGCACAATGTGTAGAATATAATTGCAGATATTTTCTCAAGAACATGCAGATCTACTGATAGCAGTCACACCAGTGTGGGAATTGCAAGAATACAAGTGATACTCATAAGAAAATAGGTCATAAATAAGTCTTATAAGCCCACATTTCTACTATTGGTAATATATATGCTGTGTATATGAGTGATAAGTGCTCAAGTAAAATACTGTGATAACACAGCATGTTTCAAAATCATGAAACTTCTTATAGTACAATAGAAAGCCGGCCCATATACTGTGGTTCAATGAACTGAATCTTGAGAAGCTTAATCTTCAAGTAATGCAAATCACCAAGAAGGACATGAGTTCATTGACTGGAGGAATTTAAACTTTCTTAAACTCAGAAAAAGGCAAAGTACTAATAATGCCATCTTGAAGAATTAATTTTTCTCCAAAAAAGCATACCACATGGTAAAACTCATTAAAAACTATTATACTATTTATAGATCAGCACTAGACACAATATGAAGACAAGACAGAGCATAGAGAACTGTAAAAACAAAAAAGAAGGAATTAATAAATAAAAAATAAAACTAACTTTCACAGACATCAAAAACCATGCTTTAAGAGGCTTTTGGGCAGTTTCTAGGAGGCCAGGATGCCCCTAACCAGGACTGAAATCACACTGATGCATCCCTAGAACCTTACTTTCTACTCCCTATTTTCTTCTGGTGCCCCTACCATGACAGGTATTCTAGCGCATCTGCATTTTAATATTGAGGATTTTAATGTTTACAGTCACACTTTTAGAGACCTCGTATACTTTAGGTTTTAAGGATTTTTTTATTGTTTATTATTTATTCAATTGTGCATGTATATGTGTGCACGTGTGTGTATGTATGTGTGTGTGTGTAGAACCACGGACTAATCCGGGAACCACCATGGACCACCTCCACCTCCTCCTTGTTTACTCTGCCCCGGGATTCACAGGCTCCGTCCTACCAGGACCAGAAACACAGGCGGCCCCCGCTTCTGCCTGGCGTCTATACGTGGGGTCCGAACTCGGGACCTTCTGCCTGCAAGGCAGAGGCTTAACCCCTAAGCCCCCTCTCCAGCCCCAGGTTTTAAGGCTTTTGACTTTCAAGTATTTCAACATTTTCAATTATTGCAACAAGGATCATGTCTGGAGATTCTTCACGTCACTGATATGGAAACTAGAGGAGAAAATTGTTTGTAGGAGTTCAAGGTCATGTGTTAGGAAAAGCAATGGTAGAAGGATGCCAAGTAGATTTCTGGTCTTCTGTCCTGGCAAAGAATGAGAGAAGTGGCTTGTGGATCATATGGTGGGAAATGGAGAGTTGATTTTTGGACAACTAAAATTGGAGATGCCTCTTTCTCACACAGTGAGGTGTCTGTGGCTAATGACAAACTTTTCAGTTGGACATAAATGTGGAAATCAATTATAAAACTAAGAAACAACACCAGCTAAGATAAGGGCCAAGCTTTGGACTGTGGAATTATTTTTAGAGTTTAGAAGTAGAAAGGAGAAGAGCAGTCAGGAAAAAAAGTCTAAGATCATTGAAAGACATTTGTATGATATAGCAGTTGACTTGAGTGTCAGCTTGACAATTCATTTGCAAAGAATCAGTTGTTAAGGCAAGCACTAAGTATATCTGTGGAAGATTATCTAACTGATGTGAGAGGACTCAGTCCATGGTGGGTAGGATCACCACTTGAGCACATAGATAAGATAGGCACTTTAGTATGCTTTGGAAGATTTGCAGACTGACAAATGAAAAAGTTTACCTCTTTCTCAGCAATTCCAGAGGATATGATGTGACCAATTTCCTCAGCTGCTGAGGTCAGTATGAATACTCCTGCCATGTTGGACCATGAACTGGAATCAGAATTACAAGCTTCTCCTAAGATGTTTGGTTTTATGTTTATCAGCAACATGAATAGAAACTGCTACAGGTGAGTTGTGAGTTACATGGCTACAGTAGAGGTAAAAGGGAGAAGAAAGGCAACATGGCAGAGCATTTCTCAACATACAGAGATATAAAAAGAGATACTTCTCAAGTTTTGAATGCTGAGGCTATATTCATATTTTAACCATTGCAATTAGTTATCCATTTTCGCAAACACAGGCTTTTCCCAGTTTGGCATTACACCTACTGCAGGATATAGTGCAAAACCAATATTGCTATGGCTTTCCAAAGTATTCATCCAACAGATAATTCTATTAAGAATATCTAGTTGGGCTGAGGACATGGCTCGGCAGTCAGCAGACCTCAGTCAAATGCTGAGTGGCTGTGGCAGCTGCATTTACTCCAACTTTAGCACAGCCAGAGAATCCACAGGACAAACAACCTGTAGGTGAGTCCTGGGTTTAATGAGAGACCCAGTCTCAAAAGAACAATAGAAGAGCATGAGAGGAGTCACAATAACAACTTTAGATTTTGACACGTACCTATCCACAAACATGAATGCACAAAACAGGCAAATATACACACTCATATACACACACTTGCAAAATAAAAAATTAAAACAGTATTTGAGTGTTCTAGGATTACCACAATCTCAGTGACACTAAATATTTTTTATCTTAGAAGGCTCTCTTAACATGTATGATCTTATGTAGCCACTATGTTTCATTTTTAGGAACAACATTAGTTTATACCATGTTTTGCTATTACTAAATAAATAAAACTCTTAGTTAAAGTCATAAGATTATTAATTATAAGGGGTTCTTTAGAAAAGATGAGACTGAAAATTTAGAAAACACAGAATGAGTATTTTCTGTTGTGTGCATTCATCTATTTGTCTGTTTTTATGCTAGTATCATGCTGCTTTGTAAAGCTATTCTGGCATTACATAAAATTTTGAAGTGAGGTACTATGATCAGTATAACCTTTCTATGTCTTAGGTTTATTGTGACTATTGTAGAACCTGGCCATTTTATATGAATTTATGGATTTTCTTTCTAATACTGTGAGGAAAGTTGTACATATTTGGTAGGAATTTCAATAAATATGTAAATCATGTTAGATAATACTGTCATTTTAATTATAATAATTCTAATCTATGAAAATGGATATCTTTCCTTTATGTGTATGTCCACTATAATGACTTTCATTAGTGCTTTGCAATTTTCATTATAGTTTCTTTCAATACTTGGTTATAATTATCTCTAAATATTTTACATTTATTGCTATTGTGAATGGGATTGCTTGCTCATTTCCTTTTATAGAAAGTTTACTGTTGTAGAAAAAGACTAGCATGTTTCACATAGGCCATTGATTTTTGACGAAGATCCCAGAACACAGCGGAGAAAAGAGAGTGGAGAAATGCTGTTTAAAAAACTGGATACACATCTGCAGAAAATGCAAGGAGATTCATTCCTCTTCTTTTGTACAAAAATAAAACTGAAATTCATCAAACTTGAATGGAAACAGTGAAATTATCTTGAGTCCCATGAGAAGCACTTTGGGACACTGACATAAGCAACAATTTTAGAAAAGGAAACAATAGTAAAAGCTTAAAGATTCTTCTGGTACTGGCGGTGGTAGATTTCTCTAGGCAGTGAGAACAGAGAGGGAAACCAGTGGAAATTAAGCAAGGACGCAAGCCTATGTGAGAGCAGCTAGTACACTGGAAAAGGAGACTTGAAACTTACACTGAATTCAGCAAGGTAGGCGCCCACTAGGGGGTCCACCACAAAGCCGGCCAGTGGAACTTTCAAACCTAGCATCACCAGGACCACAAATCAAAGGTCAGACAGGCAATCAATAGATTGTTTCAATTTTTGATGCCCCCAATGTTCATAAAAGGAGCACCAAGAGTCCAGAGCTTTGGAGCAGGACTTGGAGTGGTCTTGCTTCTTCTCTGGCTTCTGGAACAGCCAAAGACTGCTTCTTACTCCTCCTGATTCTCCCAAGCAATCAGGTGTCCCTTTCTCTGCTTTTCAATAAACTTTACTTAAACTATTCAATGCCATCCCTGCTTCAATCTTCTAGTCTGGGATGTCAGATCCAGGACACAGAAATTCTGCAATGTGTACAGTCAAAGAAATAGGCAACAACATTAAGAGACAATTTCCAGGATATGAAAAATGTCTATAAAGAATCCATCTGAATTGAATTCAGCAGAGTTAATTGAAGTCTAATCTTATTTTAAGGTTTTCTTTGAAGTAATAAAACTTTAAAAAATGATTCATCTAAGAAGGGATTTATATTTATAATATACAAAAAAAACTTAAAAGAATGAAAGCTAATGAGCCATCTCTCCAGCCCCTTAACTTTTACCCTACACAAATTCCAATTTTAAATGACTCAAAGACTTTAACGTAAGAGAGAAAAAGTACAATAAAAAGTACAGAGAATACTTTTAGACATAAAAATAGACATTGCAATTAGGATTCACATTCTGATTTTAAATTGTTTACAGAATAGTAATAACCAAAATAGTTTAGAATTGGAACATGTGGATCAGTGGAAGAGTTAAAGATCTAGATATAGACCTCTACAACTAAAGCCAACTGATTTTTGACAAAGATACCAAATATACTTATTGGAGAAAGAAGAATACTTTGAACAAGTAGTGCACAGAACACTGGGTATTCACGTTCAGAAAAATGATTTTATCCTTAACTTTTATTTTTTCAATTGTGTGTGTGTGTGTGTGTGTGTGTGTGTGTGTGTGTGTGTGTTTATGTATGTGTAGAACCAAGGGTGAATTCGGGAATCATCATGGACTGCTTCTATCTCCTCTTTTGCTCTGCCCGGGATTCACAGGCTCCGCCCACCAAGGCCAAAAATGCAGGCCGCCCCCCCCTTCCGCCAGGCGTTTGTATGTGGGATCTGGGATCCGAACTCAGGACCCTCTGCTTGCAAGGCAGAGGCCTAACCCCTGAGCCATCTCTCCAGCCCTTAACTTTTATCCTACACAAAATCCAATTTGAAATGACTCGAAGACCTTAACGTAAGAGAGAAAAAGTACAATAAAAAGTACAGAGAATACTTTTAGATGTAAAAATAGACATTGTAACTAGGATTCAGGAAATGACACCAACAATCAACAAATAGGATCCCATGAAATAAAAAAAAAACAACTTCCGTATCACAAAGTTAATAGTTAACTCAGTGAAGAAACATTCTGGAATGGGAGAAAACCTTTGTCATCTAAAAAAAAAACAAAAAACAAAAACAGACAAAAGAGAAAGCTAAAAAATTCTTCTCCATGGAAGAATTATGTGTCTAATAAACATCTTAAAAAATGACCAACATCATTAGTCATCAGGGAAATGCAAATTAAAATTTCTTAGGATTTCCTCTTACCCCAGTCAGTCCTGAAAATGGATGTAAATCATGAAGGTATGGGGAAGATGAACTCTTATTCACTGGTCCAGCCACTATGGAAATATGGGTTTTTCGAAAAGCTAGAGATTTAACGACAATATGACTCAGCTATACTTGTCTTGGGCATACCCAAAGGAGCTTATATTCAGCTATAGAGACACTTAAGCTTCCATATTAATTGCTACCCTATTCTCAAGATTAAGGAAATGGAATCTGCTTCGATGTCCATCAAATGATGAACAGATATTGAAAACATGGCACATATTCATAATGGAATTTTATTCAGTTGAAAAGAAAGATATTTGCAGGAAAACATACAAAGCCAAAAATATTATATTAATTTAGGTAATGTAGTCTCAGAAAAACAAATACAGCACATTTTCTCCCATATGCAGATCTTGACTTATAATTTTATATATGAGCATTTGTGTAGAGCATGTTAAACATCAAGAAATTAGAAAAGGGGCCATGAGACAGAAAGAAGATACTCTAAAGAGGAGGAATACTAAGGAATGGAACAAAAATACAAGAGCTGGTAGGGTCCAAGCAGAAATGGGGAACAGAAATGGAGGAGGAGCATGAGAAAGTAAAGGTTAGCCAAATTAAGTATATGTGAAAGTACAGGAAGGAAATTCACTACCTAAAAACCTTAAAAGACACAATAAAAAGAGGAGCTAAAATGCTGAACATGGTAACTGAAATCTATAATCCCAGAATACCAGAAGTTGAGGAAAAAGAATTGCCCTGAATCCCAGGGCAGCCTTTGTTATACAGTGAGCCAGATCTGACTCAAAATCTCAATGAAGAAGAGAGCAAGGAAACTCAATAAACTTGTCTCAAATACATAGTCATGCAAATGGCCAAAGAGAATGAGATAAAAATGTTCAAACCCAGCAGTCATTAGAGAAATGCAAATCAAAATAATAGTGTGACATCACCTGTGGTGAAATGCCTATCATTGAAAGGGTAAAACAGTAGCAAATACTGTATGCAAAAAAGGGGAAAATTATATATTTTCAGTATGACTGCAAATTGCTATAGCCATTATAGAAAGAGACAATGCGGAACACAAATATTATGTAGTGTTGTTCAGCATGAAATGAAAATGAAGTCACTTAATTCGCAGCAACATGGATAGAGCTAGGGAAGAGTATGGGAAAGAAGCCATATGAAAAAATATAAATAACTAACATTCTCACTAAATTGGAGAAATTACAAAGGTCATCATGTAGAAGGATGGAATGGAATATGGCAAATAGATATTGAAAAAAGTCAGGAAGAAAGGATAGAAAGAAGATCAATGATACAAGTATCAAACATAATCAGAAAAAGAATACATTACAGCTTTTTGGTAGCACCATAGGGCACCTATTTCTAAAGCATGTCATATATTCCAAAGTCACTGGAATAAAGGAATATAAAATCCAGAACATGTAAAAGAGGTTAGCATTAGTATGCATGAGAAGGCTTTTATTATCATAAAATGAATATAATTGATATAGCATGTTACACCCACACACAAACATTTACACAGAAATATATAGATAGATGATAGATAGATAGATAGATACATGTATATGTCATATTTTATTAAGATGTATTGATATTGTGTCCCAATTTAAGAAAAAATCTGGATAATTAAGGTCAAAACTTGTGTCCTGTTTTCAATATTTACAAGATTTGAATCTAATCCTCTTGAAACTGACCTAGGCTACATCTCTTCTTTTTATCTGAATCTGGTAAACTCATTTAAATCTTTCAAAAATGGAGAAAAAGAGAATTATGCCTCTGTGAATAGGGTTCAAGGAAGCTGACATATGTGGAAGTATTTTCTTGAGTAAAAGGTCATACAAATTTCATGGTGATGTTAAAAATTAATGGGAATCCTGAATACTTCACAGGGCACCTGTGAGAAAAATTATAGTTCTTTAGTCAATGAAACCATAATAGTGACTTTCGTTTCTGGCATGTATTCAAGCTTCTCCTGTTTGAAATAAAAAGTAAAATTTGCAAGATGTTGATGATATTGAATAAATAGATTTAGATTTTTTAATTTCAGTTATTGGTTTAATACATGAAAAGTATTATAAAATATTAAAGCTTAAAGAATTCACCAACATAGGTGGTATACTCACCATATTTTATGAATGATAGCATAGAAAAAAGTTTATATGCATAATATAAATAATATTTATTGTATTGATGGCATTTTCATAATTGAAAGTAACCATGCCATAATTTTTACACCAGACTAATAACTTAATGGTGATCAGATCAGACTTCTGTGACTCTTTTAGTAGTGTGAAAGATGATACAATTAGTAGTTACTTAAGCAGCCAAAATTCAGAGACATAAATTACCAATGAAAATTAATACTTTCCAGTTCACTCAATGATAATAAAATAAATATAACAACATAATTTCACCTTGAAAGAAATGCGCTTTGTATGGGGGGGTTGAATAAAGTAGTTATTTGAATTAAATGAAGAAAGAAGGAAGGAAGGAGGAGAGAGGGAAGGGAGGGAGGAGAGAGACAAGAAAGAAAGAAAGAAGAAAGAAAGAAAGAGAAAGAGAGAAAGAAAGATGAGAGAGGGATAGGGCGGGAGGGAGAGACAGACCGAAAGAAAGAAAGAAAGAAAAGAATAGAAAGAAAAGAAAGAAAGAAAGAAAGAAAGAAAGAAAGAAAGAAAGAAAGAAAGAAAGAAAGAAAGAAAGAAAGAAAAGCTTACTGACAAAACCCAGATGTTCAAGTCCCTGTACACAAACACAAACAAAAAATAAGACAGTGTACCTCCAAATAATTATAGTTGCACAGTAATATCTCTTATTGAGAGCTGCATCCAAAAACGTTGCAGACAAAAATTTTTAAAAAATGCTTGTAAACATGTTCAAACAACTGCAAGAAGCCATGAAGACACTGCGATAGCACAAAACAAAAAGCTCAATGAAATAAGGAAGTCAATTCAAAATATGAAAAAAATTCAAGAAACAGACATAATTGTTGAAGACATGGCAAATTGTTATGATGCTGGAAATGAAAATCCATGAATTAAGTAGAAATCTCAGTGGAAAGTTTTACCAACAGAATGTCTCATGTGGAGCAGAAGATCAGGACTATGCTAGTTAGATACGTAGGTGCCAAGTAGACAATTAAAGACTGAGCTCTGAGTAAATCTGTGAAAATATATCAGTTGATTAAAGCTCTTGAGCAAACTTTCAGGCAGTTGTCTGATCAAGGTGGGAAGACTAGGACTATGGGATGTGACTATGCCCTGAGTAAATGGATAAGATGGAAGAAGCTGGCTCGGAAAATGGAATTCTTCAACAGACATTGTAAGTACTGTTTTGCTGAGTGAGTTTTGTCCCTCTCTTAACAATCCTGTGGATAAGTTAGGGTAAATTTCTTTGGCTTCTGGTGTATTTATGATTCTCCTGCCAACCAGGACTAAGAACTACAATCAGAATCATAAGAACAAAACATCCTTTATTACCCTGAGGTCTTTGGTTATCAATTCATCTACAACCAGCAAGCAAACTGAAAGAAGAATGTAGTAGAGAGATTGGATCATTCAGGAAATGTCAAAAGCCCATGAAACTTTCTTTGAAATAGGCCATGTATTAGGACATAAGTCAAATAGTCTATCTGACCAAAATTTCTTCAAAACAGATCATATATTAGGACACAAACCAAACAGTTTATCTGACCACAGTAGAATAAAGGTAAATTATCAACATCAAGAGAAACAACAGAAAACACAAAAACTCAAGAAAATTAAACAATTCACTATTAAATATTGAATGTGTCACTGAAGAAATCAAGAAAAAAAAGTTTCTACAATTGAGTGAGGATGACATCATAACATAACAAAAATCTATGGGATACTGGAAAGATCAAAGAAAAAGTTTAGTGCTGGTGTCTACCTTAAAATATCAGACCCAAATCAAAAAAATTAAATCAAGGTCTTGAGAATGCAATCAAACTCAATGAAACAGAAACTAATAAAACAATACAAAGAATTAACGAAATGAAGACAAGAGTTGGTTCAAAATTCATGGACATACTGGGACTTAACAGTGCTGTAGGGAAAGTGATAAATTATAGAATTCACAGATATACCTCTCTCTTCAGGGGCAGGATTATGCATACATGTCACAAATGGCTCTCCATGTATAGTACATCCCTGTCTACTGATGGGCATGGCCAAGGTGACTGTCTTTAATCAATGTAATCTGACCAATCATAGCAAGTAGCACTACCACACTGGGATTTAAATTGGGAGTGTAGGACCTAGCTAGAGATATTGAGATTTTTCTCTTGTGTTATTAGTAAGTTATGACCCCATTGAGTTTTGTTTCTTAATTCAGTTCTGGGCTTGAGGATGAGAATCTAGTAGGAGGTTAGCATAACCTGGGGCGGAGCTGCTGCACATCTTTAGTGTGTACGACAGTGTTGGAAATAATAGTTAATGTTTTAAACAGAAGCCTGTGAACATAATAAACACTAAAATATAGTTTCTATCTTGTGGGGAGAGCTAGAAGCATCATAGCTAGCTAATGTCATAGCTTGATTGTCTAGATTATGTCAAATCCAGAAGAACACCAGAAATAGTGCAGTTTAATAAACATTATAGACTCTGTGAAAAGACAGTTTGAATTTCTCTGCTCAATTTTACTATCTCTCTCCATCTACACCAATCACAGTAAGTAATGATTCATAGTCGATAGGACTTATTGAAAGGTAAAATTCGTGGACATAATATTTCTAATATACAAATATGTTTAACAGTTGAGATTGCTACTATGTCGTCAGTGGGTGAGCATTTCCATTTATTGGATTTACATTATTCCAATGAACTCTCTGAAGTAGCAACCTTTCAAAGAGACTAGGATTCCACAGCTCATAGTTTTAGAGGTTCAAAAGCATGGGGTTCTACTAGCTTGGCAATCGGTGAATGTTTCGTGATGCCCAGTGGTTTTAGCACACCTGGTGATGAGCAGCTGCATCTTCATTGGGAGTGGAAAGATGCGAAACTCAAAGTAAGGATTTCGCAATAATCTCATGAAAATTTCAGCATGTCCCACAAGAACTACTTTCTAAGGGATGATGCCACAATAACCTGAATATCTCACACTACTTGACACCTCTTGAAGGTTTCACCATCTCTTGAGAGATTCAACTCTGGCAAAGAAGCCTTTAACATATGGACCAGTGGAAGATGCTTACACACAAACCACAGCAATTTCATAATAGTTTCTTGTATCACATATGAGACATATGTTGTATCACATATAAATCCATTTCATTCCAGATACACATGTACTCATGGTCCCTTACAAAGAACATTGCTGGAAGCCAAATACAGATACTGAAAGACCTGATGAGAATCATTTAATCACCTTGGGGTGCAGAAATTTCAGCTGCAAAATTGGGATGCTATTTCATGAGAATTTTATGGGTCAACTAATTTATGATCAGGAAGCACTTTAAAACACCAAGCACCCAGCGTCATAACAGCAAATTAATAGCAATAAAACTAGTTATGTCATGTAAATTCTAAATCTGAAACATGTTTTATATAAATTCCCTTTGCAGATTCATTTGGTCCTAATAGAACCATTCATTTTCCATGGCAGGATGCAGGTCACAGTAACTTTCTGTTATCACACAGCCATTTTATTCTACTCCAGGGGAGAACACTTGAGTCAAATACAGAGATCCCTCTGAGAAGTTACTATATGATCTTTAGCTAAGTTGGTTGATGTGGAGATGCTTCATCAGCAATCTGAAAGCATTCTGAAGATTACCAGGAATATTATGTTTTATGATTTTTAAGTCCTGCATATTTATTAATTAAATATATTCAGATGTTATCGTTTTAATTCTGACTTTAGCTAACTAGAAATGAAGACACAGAAGGACATTTCTCTCTTTAAACATATTTTACTTATTTACTTGAGAGAAGAAGGACGGATGGAGGGAGAAATAAAGGAAGGTAGAAAAAGAGAGAAGGAGAGAGCAGAAGAGAGAAAGAATAACAGCACACCATGGCACAGAGAGATCAGAAGACATCTTTCATCTTTCATTTCATATTTTGTTCATCAAAAAGACCAGAACTAAATGTATGCTAGAATTTAAAATAAAATGTCATAATGCAATGATTTAACTTAGTGTATTTGCTTCCATGTATGTATATGAATGAAGGAATCGTGCATATTGTCTTGTTAATCTGTGCTGTGAGGATGACAGTAAAAGACAAAGAGAAGAAAACAGGCAGCTTTGGTTTTTCCATCAAGTAAATGAATTTTAAAGTTTCAGTGTGAAGAGCATCAAATATATTAAGTGTTCTTGGACCATGGTCATGAGCTGAAAACTTCTCCAATGAAGCATGTTGAAGGGTGGGACCCTTAAGAGTCAATTCTAGTATTGAGTCTCTGTATTCACACATGAATTGATAATGTTGTTGAAAGAATGACTTATCACTGGACTGGATAACTAGAAAAAAATGATGAATCTACCTACTCTTTCTCTCTCTCTCTCTCTCTCTCTCTCTCTTTCTCTCTCGCACATGTGTATATGTGTGTCCTCTTCTACACATGGTAGAATAATTATAATGGCCATCATAGTCTTATAAATATTCATAATTATTATTTTTTTACTGGTTTAACACTGTGGTGTGATTAGTAAAGATATCACAGTAATTTTACCATGGATCAAATGAGAACTCAGCAATGCTAATTAAGTTTGGCGTGGTCAGAGCCCATATTCTTTAGATATTGGGATTCAGAAGTGACAGAATGATACACATGTACTGATTGCTAAATTCCTTAGTGAATAAACCAATGAGAGCTAAAATGTTTCTTTCTTCTGATGTGATTGCCTATAGGCTCTGAAGTTTCAGTAGCAAAAACCAGAAACATTAAGACACCTTAGGGGGCTGGAGAGGTGGCTCAGGGCTTAAGCCTCTGCCTTGCAGGGGGAAGGTCCTGAGTTCGGATCCTAGACCCCACGTATAGACGCCGGGTGGAAGCGGGGGCGGCCTACATTTCTGATCCTGGTAGGGCGGGGATCTTGTGAATCCCAGGGCAGAGTAAACAAGGAGGAGGTGGAGGCGTCCGTGGTATTTCTCCAATTCGTCCATCGTTCTACACACACACACACACACACACATGCGCACACATGCATACACACACAATTTAATGAATAATAAAATTTAAAAAAAGACAATTCAGGATCTGCTTGGTGTGGTCAAACTTAACTAAAGAACGTGGAGATCCAAGCGAGGGAGTGCACCTGCAAAGAGAAGGCCTGAGAACATATACACCAGACCTTCACCACCAGATTATTTATGGAGTGATTTTGGATGATGATGACATTGATGATGAATGAAATTTTATTTTTTAAAGAAAGAGATGGGATCTGGAATTTACTTTGCTGTAAGGAGCTCTCTCCCTCCCTCTCTTCTTCTCTCTCCCTCTCTCTCTCTCTCTCTTTCTCTCTCCTCCCTTTCTTTTTCTCATTCACTCTACTCATCACAAGAATACATAATGATTTCCATCGAATGTCCCATAACTCCTTATAACTTGTTCAGATAAAAGATGGAACCTTCTGAGAAGATCATCTCCAGGACATTTGCTGCAATGTCAGCTTCAGGCTCACCAGCCAAACATCTTTATTATTATTATTATTATTATTATTTTGCTGGTTTCACAAGCATATTGAGCACTCATCCCTGGTTTCCTCTTCCCCCCTCCCTTCCCTACATTAATCCCTCCCAGCCCCTCCCACTCTCTTGCCTGTCTGTGGAGCCCAGGGGTCACTGTGGCTTGTCCAGTCTTGTGGGGGTTCAGGCCTCTGTGGCATATCATGTTGCCTGTGTTCGGGCCACCCTATGTCCACAGCCTGTTCTACTGCAGTTCTGTTCACTGTCCATGCAGACTATGGTTGTATCTCAGTGTCAGGACAGTTTCTCTGGTCCTGGCTGTGTCCCACTAACCCTGGCTTGGCATGAGCAAGGTATGACTTGATCTCACTTTTTTTAAGAATTCAGTATTTAATACAATAGATTTTAAATCCAGAGAAATGTATCTGTGATATACAGTTAACTACAAGCCAAGATCACACATTTTATTTTTTTTTCAGTTTTCTTTTTCTTTTTTTAATTAATTAATTTATTTTTATTATTTTGCCCAATCATACAAACTTAGTAGGTACCATAGTCCCCTCCCTCCCTCCACCCCTTCCCGGTACCCTTGCTCCCTTCCCCCTTCTCCCCTTCCCTTACCTTCCCTCCCTCCCTTTTTCCCAGTGGCCCCTTCTTCTCCCCCCCAATCCCTGGAGCATCCTTTAGTGTGAATGTCAAACTTCCCTCTGTGTCCTCCACTCTAATGAGGTGTAAGGACTCAGGAGCATTGTCTAGAGCCCTTTCTTGTGTTCCCCTTTAGTATAGGAACACTATTATGACTGTTAATCCCTTGCCTCTAAGGATCCTAGTGCCTGTGATCCATGTTAAACTCTGGGGGGTTATTGATGTGTCAGTCATTGCACAGGTCATGCAAAGTCCTATTATGGTTACTTCGGCCCTAACTTGTGTGGAGTATCTTGCTTATCGTTGCTCCTCCCCATCTTTAGGATCTTATATCTTACCGCCCCCTCTTCCGCAAATTTCTCTGAGCTTTAGGGTGGGGAGAGATTTGGCTGGTCTGGTTCCAGGTGATTTGTTGTTGTTTTCAGTTTTGCTGTTCCTGCACAGCCTTTGGCCCATCCTGATTGGTATCAGATGTTACCCCGCCTGAGGAGCAGTGTATCCTCCCTGGACCTATGAGCATCCTTTGCGGAAAGCATTTTTGACTCCTTCCTTTATGGGGAAAATCCCTTATTGGCTTCCTTTAACTAAATGCCACCTAGGAATAGAGTTTGTTATCTTTTAATCCTAACTCTGTATCTCAATCACACAGAAGCAATCTTACGTAGCAATCTGTTAAAATACTGATTTGTGCTCATTGAGGACAGATTCCTGCCCCAGTGTGTGCATTTGCACAAAATTAAAATTATAGAATCAGGTTCTTAGATGGAATTTGCATGAAAATAACATGCTTATAATCACTGAAGAGTTACAACCTATGTAGCAACATTTTGATATGTTAAAATGAAAAAAAAAAAAGAAAAGAAAAACAACTTCTGATTCTAATGCTTTAGAAAAGGTTTTGGCACAGAACTTTGAACCAAGGAACTCCAACCATCAGCATCAGCTGCTCCTTGCATCTGATGTTCAAAATTGTTTTTGGGTCAGCAAGCCATGATTTCTCACTGACAACTTCCCTTGGTATTATTATCTAATGATTAGTGGTGGCCAGAGGCTTCATTGAAAGGCCTGGATCATTTACTTGAGTTCCCCACACTAAACTATAACAGCATCATTGCAAGGAGAATGTATGTAGTAGAATAAGCTTATTTGGCAGAAGGCATTCAGTACCTTATTATGTTTATGTTGCTGTAATATTTTGACTTTACAGGGTATCATACTCTCCATGCTTTGATGGTATAGCTGGGGAATTTTTCTGCCAACCCCCAGTGGATAGTTTGGAGTACCTAAGACTTGTGAACAGTTCCAGGATTGGGATAGAGTAGGTTCAGCATTCCTAATCTAAACACATGAGTCTGGATTTGGAAGGCACTTCAAATCATTTCTACAGAATTCACCAACTAATTAGTCCTAACTTAAATGTTTAACATCTAAAAATGTGGAAAAATTCAGCGAGTATATGTGTATGTTTGTGCATATGTCATGTTAGTATCCCAAAAATTTGTATTCTTAGTGGCTTTTTAAAAAAATTTCTCCACCCAGGTATAGTTCATCTTATTGATTCTTAAATTGGACTACTAGAGGAATTAGATAAGTTAGTATTCAAAATATTCATTAGTTTCTCTTTTCAACTTTTTATTTTTATTCACAATTCATTCTCTCTGGTGTTGTACTATCTTTCTTCATGAATAGATTGTGGAATAAGAATCATTTAGAGTATTTACTACCAATATGAAATCTTAGATAAGATATTCCCTATTCTAAGCTTTGACTTTTCTCCTCAGAAAATGTCTATAAACCTAGTTTATAATGCTCCAGGCTTAAAGATCAAAGGAAACAGTCTCTACCATGATATTTCAACTATAGGATAGTAAATACAAGATTTTTCCAAAGTAAATCTGGAAGAAAATAATTTTTTGTGAAGTTATTCATGCTACTTATAAATAAGCTTATGGAGTTTATGTCTATAATACTAGAGCTCAGGAAGCCGAGAAAACATCTGAAATTTTGAGGCCAGTTTGCCTTAAAAATTATCATGCACTTCTATTTTACGCTTTATCTCTATAATTAGTATCATAAGCTATGTAGCTACATCTCTATCTTTCTTTATCTGTATGTATATCTATCATCTGTCTGTACATCATATATTATCTACCTGTAAGCCACCTCTCAATCATCTATAATCTCTCTCTTCAAAAAATTTAAATAATTATTGTTCATATGGAAATTAACATTTCTAACATTTTCAAAAAAATTATTTTTTATTAAAAATTACATTCTTTGACAGTTTCATGCATTCATATTGTTTTATGTCCCCTGATACTTCCTTATCTATCTTCCACCTCTATCAAACACATTTTTCCTCCAACTCACTTTCCCATATATATGTACATCCCAAAGAGCATTATGTTCTAAGTTTCTTAATTAAATTTATTAGTATATTATTTGAAAGCAAGGCTCTAAAATTGAATATAACCTTTACAGGAAATTAAACATATTTACCATTTGTCCCTTGTTATTCTCATTAAAAGATGAAAAATAAAAACAGATTTTACTCACATAGATCTTGCAATATCTTATATAAAGAGATAAAAGGCAAAAAGCTAACAGATGAAATAATCATAGTTTCTGTCTTGTCACCATGTACAAGAATTAATTCCAAATGGATCAAGGACCTTGATATAAGGCCAGAGACTATAAAAACTATAGTTGAAAGGATAGGGAACTCCCTCGAGCTGATTGGGCTAGGCCAACAGTTCCTAAACAGAAATCCAATAACACAGTCACTGCTACCTACTCTCAGCAGTTGGGATCTTGTGAAATTAAAGAGCTTCTGTTGAGATAAAGAGATTGTAACAGAAGCTCAAAGGCAACCCACAGAATGGGAGAAAATCTTCACTAACCACAAATCTGATAGAGCTCTGCTGTCCAGACTGCACAAAGAACTTAGAAAACTAAACTCCAAGGAAAACAATGGCCCAATTAAAAAATGGGCCCTGGAACTTAAAAGAAACTTTACCAGGGATGAAATAAAAATGTCTAACAAATATCTGAAAAAATGCTCCACTTCTTTAGCCATCAGGGAAATGCAAATCAAAACTTCCCTGAGATATTATCTCACCCCGGTCAGGATGGCAAAAATCCACAATACAAACAAAAACAAATGCTGGAGAGGATGTGGAGAGAGGGGGACTCTCCTACATTGCTGGTGGGAATGCAGGCTCATACAGCCACTCTGGCGAGCTGTCTGGAGATTCTTAAAGAAAAAACGTTGAAATGCCATATGACCCTGCTATCCCACTTTTGGGAATAACCCCCCATGCAGCAGAGGTTCACCTCAATAGCACAAGCACGACCATGTTCATAGCAGCACTGTTTACAATAGCAAAGTCATGGAATCAACCCAAATGTCCAACAGTTGACAAGTGGATAAGGAAAAGTGGTACATCTATAAAATGGAGTACTACTCAGCCATAAACAATGATGAATTACTGGAATTTGCTGGGAAATGGATGTCATTAGAAAGAATTATATTAAGTGAAGTATCCCAAACCCAGAAAATTAAGCGCTGTATGTACTCCCTAATAGGCCTAATAGGTGGCTCCTAGTACCAAACTCACCCAACCCACATTGAGACACTCAAAGGTAAACCTATGTAATACAGTAATTGCAAGGATTATGAACAGGAGGGATGGGGTTGGAGGGCCACACCAGAAACAAGGAGAGAGGGGAACATGTTACAGCAGAGAAAATAGGCCTCCATCAAGGAATGCAAGTAAGTAATGTGACACCTGGTTAAGTTCACAGACATTCGTTCCTGATCATTTACAACTGAGGGAGTATGATCTCACCAACAGGGGAGGGCATATAGTTAAGCAGATAAAAAGTAATCATTTTGCAAATGGGTGACTGACCCCTCCTTCACTGAGGTTTCCTACTTTTATTTGGATGTGCTATTATAACAAGACTCCAGTTTAACAGCTTTTTGTCTCTGACCAGGGGGTGACATACAGTGCCCATCAGAATTGAGTGAAGGGCATTGCAGGAGCAGCAAAACTGCAAAAGAAAATCAACAAACCACAATCCAGAACTTCAGAGACTCTATATCAACCACATAGAACCAGGCCAGCCTAATCTCTCCCCATCCTGAAGCTCAGGGACATTTGCAGAAGAGGGGGCAGTAAGATTGTAAGAGCAAAAGGATGGGAGGAGCAATGACTTGCAAGATTCTCTACACTAGTTAGGGCCGAAGCAATCATAATAGGACTTTGCATGCCCTGCGCAATGTCCAGCACACTATTGACCTCACAAAGTCTAGCATCTGCTAAAGGCACCAAGATCCTTGGAGGCAAGGGATTGGCAGCCACAGTAGTGTTCCTATGCTTAAGGGGAACATGGGAAAGGGTTCAGGGAAATGCCACTGGGTCCTTGTACGTCATCGGAGAGGAGGGCCCAGAGGAGAGTCAGGGATGCACAATAAAGGACTCTCTGGGAATTGGGGGAGGAGGCATTGGGGGATGGGGATGGAGGAGTGAGGGCAGGGGGAGCAGGGGGTTCGGGGGGAGGAGGAGGGAGGGAGGGAACTGGTGTACCTAGTAAGTTTATATGAGTGGAAATAAAAAAAAGAAATAATCATAGTTTCTGTAAGAGCTAATAAATAAAGTGCTATGACAGAGTGGTCAGAACAGTCTCTAAAATGAAATAAGAGTTGGGATGCAGTCAAGGAAGCAGTCACGTGTAGAAAGAAGTGGAGTTAGTTTTGTACAGAGGGAACAGCAGCTGTAAGCAAGAGCAATCTGAGAATCAAAAAGGAAAATAATGAAGATGATGCATGTGGCCAAAGCATGGCAAACCAATCGGGAGAGGAAAGATTGTTTCAGAGTTTGAACCAGAGTATGTTCCAGACTTAGAAAGTCTGGGCGAGCCATGTAGATTTCATTAAACCGAGCAAAAGAGACAGCAGAAATGAATCCTAATACCACTGGGCTGAGAACAGAACAGCTCAGCCTATGTATAAGTATTGAAATGTATCCAAGAGCTACAACAGATAATGCTAATAGAAAAGAAGTGCCACTAGCAGTTGCCTATGACGGGGCATGGCTTGGAACTTGAATTAAATCAGAATGTTTTGTATAACATTTTGATTCATGACAAAGGTTTAGACATTCAAGGCATATGTGTGTCTTATTCTTGAATGAATATTTTAATCTTATTATTTTTACTCCAGTAGACCTCCTTACTCTGCATGGTGAAAGACAGAAGTAGTGATGAGGTTGTGAACGGGCTTGAGAAGAAGAATAGTGTGAAATACTCCAAAAATCTTCTCTCCTAACTGACAGTCTCACACCATGGTAAGTAGTAGGCCACAGAAACAGTGCTTGTGGATATATAGCTAGCCACTAGGCTTCAAGAGAGATGTGGTTATCTTTTCAACACATTTCCACAGCCAGATACTTCTCATGGGGACCTCCCTGCATTGCCACGTTGTAGCAAACTAATAGCTGACAAATGAACTCTGAGTTATAAAGCAGAAGCCAGCGCAGGTTATTCATATTAGAAAAAGTGTAGGCAGAGTGAAGGTCAATCTGTCTTCGCAGGAGGAGCTGATGAAGGTCAGGCGTGGATGCTAATGCCAAGGCTGCTATGAAGGTTAGCCCCTAGCCCCCAGATGAAAGGCGAGAGCTGGAACTGGAAGACCTAAAATTATACCTTGTGTCACATGTCAGAGAATTTTAAAATTATGATTATAGGAATTAGAGACAGCCCAGATAGTTCAGATACTTGAATTATTTCATATAAAATATTCTATGTTATTAACATGGTGTGTGAAGCTTTTGGTATTAATATGATGGCAGCTGGTGAAAAACTAGTTGTCAACCCTCCTGTTTACTCTGCCCTCCTCTCAGCAAGACATCCATTTTTCAGAGAAAAGTTTCCTATATGTATTAAACTTTGGCACTTTAAAGTCCTAAACTGCAGTCAGCTTATATAAAAAACGAGGTCTTTCCCCAAGGTTGATTTGATTATCAAACTGAAGAGCACTTGATTAAATGCTAACTGCCTCCAAAGAGAAGTTATTATTTTGTATAAAATGCATGAGAGCCTACAGAAATGTGACTAACTCCGTACCTTGAATTTCTTCTTCTCTATCAGCCTTTGTACATCTACTTTTACATCCTCATTATGGAAGAACAAGGTTATTTCCTTCTTACCACCAGAAAGAATTGTTTGGTGTATGATCATTATGGAGGGAAAATGTTACTCTGAATTCTGTACTCCAGACAGAGAAGTTAACTTTCCATGACTTGCAAGGTCTCTGTTCCTTCCCAATAAAGGATACATTAAAAATTGGCGTGCAGATCTGAGAATGCAGTGCCTAATCAATTTTAGATTTCTTTGTGGTGATGGGAAGAAAAAAGGAGTAAGGAATTGTTCCATGCTTCCTCAATAGACAATTGAGTCCTGTCCTTTGAAGCAGACAGTTTATATCCAGGTAGCCCATCATATTCATTTCATATTCATCATATTCATATTCGCTAAACTAGTCATAATCTCAGCAACTTCTAGAACTTGCTTCTTGGCAGTGACAGAGACAGCAGGTGTGAGAAGACTTTTTCTGTCCCTACACAGCACAGAATCACTGAAAATATTTTAAAAGTTTGAAAAGTATAGCCCAGATCGGGGTATACTTTTACTCCAGGTCTACTGGAGTAAAAATAATAAGATTAAAATATTCATTCAAGAATAAGACACACATATGCCTTGAATGTCTAAACCTTTGTCATGAATCAAATATTAAAGTACCAAGCCATGCCCCCTCATAGGAAATTCTTAGGCAGCATTGTCTTCCAATGCTGATTGGAAGACAAAAATAATATTGAACATGGAGTTCATGAAGTCATTGCTATTTCCATATATGAAATTTAACAGACATGGATTTTTACCAGCTAACATTTTGTCTTCAGGCACATTAATGCTCTGGTGTGTGTAATGTTTAATAAGTGTTGAGGAAAAATGTGTAATAGGAAAAATGTGTAATTAAAACTATTGAGAGGGCATCTTTTACTATATAACACTTTCTATGTTGGGTCCTGAAAAGTGAAGAAATGAAAGCTATCAGTGAGACCATGATTTCATAGGGTAAGGAGGTACGAGACAATTTGTAGGAAATGTATAGATAGATGGTAGTTACACGGTCATCCTAAAGATGGCAGATCATGCTTGGGTTGAGATGGGTAAGAAAGACTCTTCTTGAAGGGCAACACTTTACTAGATCATGCACAATGATGACCATGAATGCAGTTGTAGTTAGCAGTTGTAGTTACAATGCTTTTATCAGGGATGACTCTCAGTAATTTATCTAGAATAAACATATAGTCCTAAGAAATAATTACACCTATAGAGGAGGAAACTGAGACAAAGTGAGTTAACCACTTTGACCCCCCCCCCCAAAAAAAAACCTGTTATGCTGGGGAAATGGCTCAAGGATTACAGCCTTTGTATCTCAATCAATGGGACTTGAGTTCAGCTCTCAAGACCCCTTATAAAAATGCCAAGGGATATGTTGGCAGCCTAGAATTCAGAATCTGGAAGTTAGAGCCTGGGAAACGTCAGAGCAAAGCAATAAGGAGGCAGAGTCTTCCAGCATGATTTCTGATGTTACCCTTGGGCCTCCACAGACATACACAGTGCCCTCTGAGACACACACACACACACACACACACACACACACACACACACAATGACATACATGAACACAAAAATAAAAACTAAAACATCGCTGAGTACTATAATTGATATAAACACGGAGCATTAAACCCAGAATACGTATACTATAAAATCTACTTCTTTTACATGTAAAAGGCAACTACAGGGATCATAAACCCATAGATGTCAAACAGACACACATGAACTCAGTATGAAAACCTAAACTGCTTGTTCTCTGACCACTGCAAGTGGCAATGACTATCCAAAGTTGATGAAAGTCAGATAGGAGTTTTAAATTAAAATCCCATATTTTTACTGTGACTATTTTTAAAGTTAGTCATGTGTAATCTACATACAAGATGAAGTTTTAGAATATTTTGGAGAATTTGATACATTTATGTAATGCTTTGTTAGCTTCTCTGCTCTTTCATTTGTATCTCTTTCCTACTAAAGCTCTTCCTGTGAAGTGTCTTTCCCTTCTACTTTCATTTTTTTTTTCCCTGTGTAACCTGCTGCCCCACCACTCCCTGAGAGAGGAAAATTAAAAGCTGTTGGGGGCAGGGGTTGCATCTACATCACTGATAAATTATTCTTGCTCCAGTGAGTAACCTCTCATTCCCACTCAGGCATAAAAACCTAATTGAAATCTTGCATTTCTTTTTAAAGGTTAGGTCCTGGGGAAGCAGCAAAATGGGATAAAATGCCTACTTTGCCAAAAGGGGGACTTGCCTCTGGATTTCCCAACACCTACTTAAAAAGTCAGATGAAGCCACATGGTACAATAATCCCAGCATTAAGGGTTGGAAATAGGATTTAGGGTCTCTCTGGGCAACTAACTTAAGTCAATGTCATGGCTCCAGACTCAGTAAGAGACCCTGTTTCAAAAACTAAATTGGAACGTGATAAACAACATCATTCTTTCTTGATTGCTCCACACTCAAAAACACACACAACACACACTATTCACCTATCTTAGATCTTCCAGGTAGGAAAATCAATGGTTCCCAATGGTTGTATGTATGACCAAAACCTACTATGATTTTTCAATTTAGAAGATGGAAGAAAGGAAAGGCAATAGATATGGATCTAGGGATATTTGAGTTCGCTTTTTCCACAAAGTAATGGATTACTAAGTGGGGAAAGATGTGAGGATTTACATTAATTTTAAAGCAGAAAACCATCAAATTTGAGATCCAGGAAATCTAAACAACTGTCATGAAGTAGCAGGCTTAGAGATTGGCAAGTGGCCACTTGGTGAAGAAATTAGTCTTCAGAATAACAGCAAAAGTCCTGAATGTTAGACATTTAAACAAAAGCAAAAAAATTTTCATTCTGAAAACTTGAAGACCATGTGACTTGCACATTTAAAACTTGAAAATGTCTTCCTAATTGTGTTGATTTCCTGCATGGGGAGAGATAAAGAAGTAAGAGAGCAAGAAGGGCCAAGAGATGGCTTTTCAATGAGAAAGGCAAATATCTTCCCAACTCTGGGAGATGGGAAGGGCTGATGACACTCAAGTGATTGATGAGTTGTAGGGTGACGGCTGAGATTCCAACTAAACCTAGGAATAAGAGGTAGGGTCTAGGCTGAATCCTCATTACAAGTTCCTAAGCCAACTGTGAGGAATCACCACCTGAAAGTTGGTTGATGTTATGTAGCTCAAAGTATAGTCATGGACACGTGTATCACATATCAGCTTTTACAGAGGTGAACATATTTGGTGCAGAGTTATTCCATCATTAACTAGCACTTGGGAAATTTTCCTCTATTTATCTCCTGAACCACTAGAATGAATATATGTGTGTGTGTGTGTGTGTGTGTGTATGTGTGTGTGTGTGTGTGTGTATTATATATATCCCTGTATCTATTATTCATGATCTTATTTAAGTAACTATTTCCCTGGCACAATGTTGATTAAAGTGTCCTACTGAGAACTGCTTCTCATTCTTTATCTCATGATGGTGATTTTGAAATTACCTTGATGGTAAATCTGCAACTGTCTAACTTTTATTTATTTTTGTCTTTTATTTGCTTAGTAGTGCTGATAACAGAACTTAGTACTCCACGATCCTTACATATTTCTCCAACCCACCAAGTCCAAGAAGGTCTTGACTTTACTCTGTGGCCTAGTCAGGATTTGTACATCTGATCCTCCTACCTGAGTCTCTCAAATGACTTGACTAACAAGCTAACATATAAGTCCTGGTTAATATTCTTGCATTTACAGCATGCATTTCTCTTTAGTTTTCAATGTTTTGCTTTGAGGAACATTTCTTCATTTTTATGTTTAAATCCTATTATTGAATTTTGACATGTACCATCATAGTATATTTGCATCTAAAATTATAGATATTTGTTGCTGAATCCCCCACCGGGCCAGCTGGGGTGGGGGTGGGGGGGAAGAGGGGAAAGGGCAGGGGCCTCCCTGCCTCATGGGCTCCAGGCGAATGGGCGAGCCAGCAACGGGGTCACCACCCAGATCCTGGGAGTCAGGGGAGAAGCAGCAGGCAGAAGATGAGTTGGCTGCAGACTCAGATTTATTCAGGAAGTGTTTGGGCTTATATAGGGTCAGTGGTCCAATCAGGTGTAGGCTATCCCTTTGTTCGGGAGAAGGGGGAGCAGCCACCAATCATTTAGCTGTTTGCTAGGTGTCCAGGTTAGATGGCCACTTTCCATTGGTTGTTCATCCCTCCTTCCCATTGGTTGTTTATCCCTTTGCCCATTGATTGTCCATCCCACTGCCTGTGTGGTTCTTTGTTCAGGCTTAATCTGTAGCCAGACCTTCTGGATTCGAGATCCCAGGCTAGGGCCTCCCTGAATCGATAATGCCACAGATATTATACAAAATAAAAGTTTTATATAAGCAGATATAACTGCAAAATGACTTCACACAATAATGAGGAGTTTTTCAAAACGTATCTTTCAATAGTACTTGTGGTTTTCCATAACCAATATCTTAGTTGATATTATGAAGCTGTTGATCAAGCTTATACAAATTTTACTAAAGACATTAAAAAAGGGAAAAAAATCAAGTTACTTTTGTGATAATTCTAGTGTAATTTCCATCAGTGTAAAGTAATTTCTGTGAATAATGTACCTATGTTTATGAGAACAAGTGTTCTGGTAAATAGACAAAGGTGACCCTCCTTGTTGCACAATAAGCCCTGATGATTACTTAAAAGAAAAATTTTGCTTAAACATTGCTTTTCATTCTATTGCTGTTTATTTTCTAACATGTCTGAGTAGCCTGTAAATTTTGGCTACCTGGAAATTTGAGCTATTTTTTTTTTGAGACAAAGTCTCCTGTAGTCCAATCTGGCCTGAATATAGCTGTATGTAGCTGTACATCACCTTGAACTCCTGATATTCCTGACTTAGTCTCCTAATTGCTTCCGTCACGGACTTGTACCACCAAGCCTGGATTATCTATTTATATTTGAGAGTTGGGAACTGAGAATATATTTGGAAGTGTTTTTGACAAAGGTGTGTGAGTTTGTTTTGAATGCAGTGCAGCGTTAATTGCCTGTTTGCCTTATATCTTTCCTCTTGGCTTAGTTCGATTCCCCTGAGAAGGAACTCTCAAACATCTATTTGGAACATAAGTAAGTCCCCTGAGGAAGAAGGGCCATCTGTTTCCACAGTCAGTGTGCAAACATACACTTAGCCTCTTTCTATTCAGTTTATTTTGCCACCTGATAACTACAGCTTGTTCTTCCTGTCCGTAAGATAGCCCTTTGGGAATATAACTGCTTTTCATGTAAAATCTCAAAGGTCCTCATTTCTTTCCAGCTTTGTAACTGTTCTTGGAATTCTTGGATATCAGATTCTCACTGCTTCCTTGAAAGGCTTGGTGCTGAGTATCTAACAAGAAATGTGTCAGTTTTTCTCACTGTTTTGGAGTCTGCTTTCTTAGCTGTGACTTCTTGCTCTTTATCAAATTCATGTCTCATGATATTTATCACATTAATCTTCTTTATGTAATTATTACAGGTATATTTTCCATTTTCATGTGTCTCTTTGGTTGTATGTATGTCCTTTATGTGGGGATATACATATGTATGTAGGCATACACATATGTGCACATGCATGTGAAGATGATAACCAAAGATTGATATCAGAAATCATCCTCAGTCACTCTTCAACTTTATTCTTTTTTGAGAGAACATCTTTAAACAAGCCCAGAGCTCAGTAATAGGACTAGACTCCCTAAACCCCTTGCCTTGGAGATTTCCAGTGTTTGCTTTTCAAGAGTGGAGTCATAAGCAAGTTTCCCACTCACAAGATGTTACATTGAATTAAGAATCTGAACTCTGGTCTTTTTCCTTGCCCAGGAGGCACTTTGACTAGAGTATCTTCCTAGCCTCCTTTTTCATTTTGAATATTAAAAAAGATGTCTCTTCCTTATGGCATCTACCCAGAATCTATTACATTAAAGTTATGCACATGGAGTGCAAATATATGTTTTATACAGGATCAATAACTGGTTGAGTCAGGATTGCTGTCTATTCGGGATGACTCCCAATCTGTGTCTCTCCTGTATCTGTGGCTGTCTGTTATCACTGTTGTTTACAGCAACCCAAATGCAGCTTATCACACTGAAGCTTATCACAGCTCCCTACCTCCTCTGTGTATCCTATTGACTCTGTCTTCTTACCCTTATGGGCAGACAAGTCTGCAAATCTCCACCTTCCAATTAGTCAACTTAATGAAGCTCTTTAAAGAAATCCATAAAGCCTCCCTCCACTGGTCCTGACATTCAATAGCTTCTGGATAATGGTCCCCAGGCTCGTCTCCATTGAAATATTGTATTGTGAGTTTGGAAATGCTGACTCTGAGACTTTTGTTAGAGTGGAGGGTGCTGGGGAGCTATTTGAGCCTCCCAAACCTCAGGATAAACACAGAAATGCCAGCTTTAACAGTCAAGCCAGCTGTGAGACCATCTTTAATTCACGTGCCTTCTGTCAGGAAATCTATGGCTTTCTCAGTGAGGCAGAGTAGCCGGGAGGAGAAACGAAAAAGAAGAGAACAAGCCTAGGGCCCAAGCTTATCACGGGCACAATGAGGTCTGCATAATGAGATGACTCAATGCAGTGAAAGGGACACAGGGGAGGCACTGGTGACTCCAATCCAATCCAATATAACCTCATGCTACCTCCATTTTCTCTTCTGTCTGGAACTTAATTTCTCTTCTGTCTGTTCTTAATTTCATGTGGAGGCTAGATTTCCATGCAAGCTACAGGGAGATGAGAGAATACGTTGTATAAATAGAAAATATTAAATTGAATATTGAGAGGGTAATACTCACACAGAGCCTAGAAAGTATCAACAGGCATTGGATCCCTTGATTCTAGCACTTTCTCCACCATTTGAAGACCAGTTTCTGTTTCTTCAGTCAACAACTTAGTCCCTGGTATAACCTGCCCTGCATGTGCAGCATGCCAGGAACTGATTTTTCTGTGGAATTTTGAGTCCTATGCATCTTGTCATATGCATCTCTCTGACTTGTCCTTGATTTGTTTAAAGCCAATAAGCCAAACTAAGATGGACAGAGAACAAAATTGGAGTGAGGACAAAGGCCTATCAATCATCCCTTGCATGTTTCAAGAGGGTACTGCAGAGGGAAACAAATTTGTGAAACTAGGCAAGAATCCATGTGGATATGGGATCAAAAGAGAGACTTTAAGGTGCATGTCTTGTTCTTGACTTATTAAAGAAAATAGTAACTCATTCCACAGTTTCCCTCAGAGATCCCTGTGTGGACTGTGATTGGCCATCCTTTTCCACAGAAAGTTAATCCCTTTTAACACAGTACTTTGTACTGTAGCTTTCATGGCTACAAAGTGAATTTGCATATTAAACTAACATCTACCACAGCATGAGTTTGATGTATTTATCCCTCACACCCCCCTCGCAAACACACTTTAGCATCTGAAGCAAGACAGTCAAGTCTAATTTTTTAACCAGCTATGTTCAGGCATAAAGCCTGATGCCTCTCACTGAATCCAAAGCAGACAAGGGGAAGGGTTGCTCCTTATTTGTACTGTTGTCAGGCAGGCTGACTTTATTATACCACATCACTTCAGGTAAATTAAACCCTATGAAAAGGAGTTATAAGTCTACCAGTCAATAAACAAAGCTGAAATTGGTGACACCAGAATATTTTACAACTTTTGTTCATGTATATGTGTGTGAGGTACATGAATCCGTGCATGTTTGCATGAGTATAGCCATATGTGTGTATATGGGTGGGTGAGCACGAGTGTGTATTTGAATCTGCAAGCCTGATATTGATACTGAAAGCATCCTCAATTGATCTGCCATCTTATTCCTTTTGAGGCTAAGTTTCTAATGAAATCCAGAACCTACCTCTAAGGCTAGTCTGACTAGTCAGTTTAATCTCTGCATTCCCTGGGAATTCCCAGGGAATTACCTGGGAAGCAAGAGTTACTGGAAGGCTGCCATACTGGCTGGCAGTTTTATATTTATGATCTGGAGTTCTGAATTGCTGGTTTTGCATGTATATCTAGCACTTATTTGCAAAGACATCTCCCTAGCATGACATCAGGATTTTCTATTTTGCATGTGTGTGATATGTGTATATGTACCAGATTACACTTGATTGGTCATGCTTGTGGAGGCCCATGGGTGACCTGGGGAATCATTTTGCACTGCTCCCTCTCCTTATTGTTTTGTTTTGCTGTTTTCTAGACTCTGGCCTCCAGGGCCAGAATTGCGGGCTGCATCATTTCCAAGCATTTTTACATGGGATCTGAGAATCTGAACTTGGGTCCTTTTGCATGGGAAGCAAAGGCCCTGAGCCACCTCGACTAATCTGACATTAGGATTTTAAAAGACAGCCTTGGTCATTGTCATGTTCAGGCTGCCATACTGGATTAAAGGATGCATATATTTTCAGAATATAAGGTACAGAGTAGGCAATGTGGCACACATTACCAGGAACAAAACTAGGATTGATAGGTCTGGGAAGCTTTCAAACGTGTGTTCTTCCTATCAGGTATTATCATTGTTAACAATATATGTGCCTAGATGAAATTAAATACCTAACATTGATTAAATTCATTTAGGGCCCACATATCAATCTATGTTAAGAACATGACTATAATTTTTGGTACCTCAAAGTGAATGATGAAGCACTATTATCAGATTCAAGTGGCAATCCTCAATAAAATTAATGATGAAGCTATGATTCAGCAAGTCTGTGGATATGAAGCTGAATTCATAAGCACTTTAATTTCTATAATTGTTTCCTTCCTAATGACCTGCATTCTATTCTCCACCAATTGGTTGTCTCAGTCATAATCTAGCACTTTCATTTTCTACAATTAGATATCAAAGCCTTACAATAATATAAAGTAAAGACTATGTCTACCTACTATGCTGTAGAGGATACAAAGACAATTGGGCTACAATTTCATTGACAGTGAAGCTGTATCACCTGAAACTACACAGGCTGTGGCCCTGTGGCTCCTAAACATATTTTGTTCTCACTCGTTTATCTGATGGGAGTTTTACTTACCATATTTTCCATTTGACTAAGCACTACTTGTATATAAATACCTACGTGCAGGGACAACTTTCTAACACAAAGCAGGAAATAAATCGCTTGATACATGACCACAGAACTAGGAACAGATTCTGCTTACTCATTACTACCCTCACGTGGAGCTGTCCAGCAGCAGAAGCAATGGATGATTCATCTGTCATCCCCTCACCATCACCCCGTGTAGTACTCCGGTGGCTGCCCAACAGACACACATCTTACAGAGAATTAGCTGCCAACAGAGACTTCCCCAAAGTTGAAATGCAAATCATGCTGAGAAATATCATTCTTTGGTTAAAAATAATCCTTAGTCTCAATCCCTTTTGACCTGCATGATTAGATCCTATCCGCTGCTTCATCCCAAATTCCTGTCTGTCTTTCTCATTCTCATTATTTCTGAAAACTTTGTGAGGTAAGTTCACGCTTTCTTACTCCATAAATAAATAAATAAATAAATAAATAAGTATATATATATATATATATATATATAGAGAGAGAGAGAGAGAGAGAGAGAAAGAGAAAGAGATACATAGATATAGATGATATATAGATATAGATGAGATATAGCTATAGCTATAGATGATGATATAGATAGATATAGGTATAGATATTGATATAGATATAGATGATATATATTGAACCTTAAAGTTACTATGGTTTTCCATCTAGACAGTGACAGACAATAATACGTATGTTAAATTTCTGTTGGTAAGTGTGATATTCTCCGCTCCAATGAAACAAGCCCCAACATGTGTATTTATATTATAGAACATGTGGAGCAGGTAGCTGTTAGATCATCTCTGTCTCACATCAATAAGCAGATAAAGACCCTAACTGACACACACCATTCTATATTTTGAAATAGCAAATAATGAGATGAAATTCCACAAACCATCTGCTATCTAGGATATTTTCCCATGTGAAAATACATTTATCTTGAAGCCAAGGCATTGCTATTTAATCATCTACAAGCAAGCCCCATTTCTCTAATAATCTCTTTGAAAATCAATGTGCCTTAGCAGATTGCTTTGACTGGAATTAACCTGTTGATTTGAATGAGAAGGAACTAATCTGAGAATATTTTCTCAGGCAACAACTGTTCTATAGTCAATATCCTAAGAAGGTTGTTGATTTAAATGGAGTGATATCTGAAAGAGTTGTTATTAACAAATGAGATCCAGGAAGGAACATGGCATGAGGCTGAAACAACTGAAAGCTGCTGATATTAAAACTCCTCTCATTTATGAATAAATCAGTTTTTGGCATTATTAAATTTGCACAGCAGAGGGTAAGCAGAAATGTTTCTATTTCTTCAAGAATGTTGTAATGCTAAATAAATACAAGTTATAATTAGACATTTGCCAGTGTTTCTCTCATGTCTTGTCTATTGTGTTGGACCACACATATACTGTCAATGAAACAATCACCTATTCTTATAATTAGTCTACCAAAAATATGTACCTTACTGTTAAAAAAGAGTTCATTATAAAAAGCCATAGGTAAAAATAAAATCTGACACATAGTTATATCCTAGGAAATAATTGTTACTGGTATTTTATTTGAGTTTTTATACTGAGAACATGTCTGATACTGTTTTTTAATTAATTTTATGGGATTGTGAAGTTTGTTATATGGGGGAACTAACGTGATTGATTTGAAAATGCATACTTTATTGATATTGTATTCATGTCAAATATCACATTAGATATTTGATTTGCTATTTGATATTTATTTGATAATGTATACATTTATTCTTTTATTTCATATGCACTAGATCCATATCAGTAATTGTTTTACAATACTTTAATTGCCATATGAATACTATTTTAGGCATTATAGGAATAAAATGAAGCAATCGTATATTTAGAGCTAAATAATTACTTTTCTTGTCCTTTTAGCCAAAGTGTAACCTACGGCAAGTTCATTGACCTTTTTCCTCCAGTTATCCAAAGTTAAACAGAGATAAAATAACTTTCTAAAAAAATGATTAACATTAACAATGAAGAATTAATAAAGACACATAAAAAGAAGATATCTCATGCTCATAGGTTAGAAGTCAATTAAGATGTCCATATCGGGGGGGGGGTGGAGAGATGGCTCAGGGGTTAAGCCTCTGCCTTGCAGGCAGAGGGTCCTGAGTTCGGATCCCCAGGTATAGACGCTGGACAGAAGCGGACGCGGCCTGCATTTCTGGCCCTGGTAGGGTGGAGCCTGTGAATCCCAGGGCAAAGTAAACAAGGAGGAGGTGGAGGTGTCCATGGTGGTTCCTGAATTCACCCGTGGTTCTACACACACACACACATACATACACATGTGCACACATACACATACACGTGCACACATGAATACACGCACAATTGAATAAATAAATAATAAAAAGATGTCTATCTTTACAGAATTAGGAAACACAAATCTAAAATTTCAAGGAATAAAAAGTTTCCAAATAAATAAATTGTCAGTTTGAACCAAAATAACAAAGTAGAAGGCGTTATACTATAGGACTTCAAACTATGAATAAAATTTTACTAATCAATGTGGCATGCTACTACCATAAAAGTGAACACAAAAGCCAGTCAGTATGGAAAACACAAATAAACCCATGAATCCATGGGTAAATGAAATTCAGCAAAGGTGCTGAGAAAAATGTATTGATAAGAAAAAACAATCTTCTCAATAAACAAATTCAGAAACTTGTATAACCACATGCAGAATGAAAACTCAACTCTCATTAGTTACAAAAATACAAGTCACCTCCAAATATGTGACACTATTTGTACAATATGAAAAATGAGACAGTGAACTGTGTAATTTCAACAACAAGAGAGAAAATACATTTCAGGACTTAGGAATAGGCTAACACTGTTTGAAACAGTCCCAAAAAGTACTGAATAAAAAGTAAAATCAATCAAGGAAGTTTAAATAAATTAAAAAAATTCTTCACAAGAAAGGAAACAATTGCCAGAGAGATTAAAAAATGTAGTTTTTCAAACTAGAAATACTATTTATGAATTATACTTCAAACAAACTATTGAAATCTAAAATACATAAGGAACACAAAAACTCCACACCAAAATTAAAGCAAATCCATGTAAAAATGTACTATAACTCTAAATCAACATTTATAAAAAATAGATATACCATGGACAAAATTAAAATGAGAAATTGTCAGCATCTGTCAGAAAAGTGCAGATGAAAACCCAAGGAGATATTGTGTTACTATGTTATGAATGGCTCTTACTCCAAAATCTAAGAATAGCAAGTGTTAGCAAAGACAGAAGAACAGAGAACTCTTGTACAGTTCATTGTAGTGCAAGTTGGTACAGACATTGTGGAAAGCAGTAGTGAAGTTCCTGAAACATTAAAAATAAAATTTCCACATGATTCGCAATCTCACTGCAAGGCATGCTTTCAAAGAAATTAAATGAATATACTGATGACATTTCTACAAGCTCACATTCATAATTGATAAGAAATGGATACAACTGAAATATGCAGGTAAAAATAACCCATTGTATACACAATATAGTTATCAGACTGAAACCCTTTCAGTTCTGCAGGTGTATGAATCAAACTGTAGAGAGTTACATTAAAGAAAATCACATGTGCTCAGAACCTGAAGCAGTTGATCTTACAGACATGCAGGGCACACTGAGGACTCCTAGAGGATGGGAAGAATACAAAGGAGAGAGATGCCTGGTGGAGTTAATCAATAGTTAATATGTCACACTTACAAAAGGGTGGTAAAGACATGCTAATTCATGTTACAGTGGGCTTAGATCATGAAAATGTATTACATATTTCTGCCCATTTCTGTACAGCTTCACTGACTTTTGTAATAATTGGTATAAAACTATTATCATTTTATGATTTCATTTCATATTCTTTGTGAATAAATGAATCTATGGTGGCAGACTGACCATTCAGAAATCTTCCTGAAGTCCTAGGTACAGTCCTTTACATAGATAGCATTATGCAGAGTTTTTCACCACTTTTTATTGTGATGCAAAATACAATTACATATGCAAGACTGCAACTCATTGTTTTCATATGTATCTTCAAAAATGTCATTTTTAACTTCTGTTATATTATTTTTTTATTCATGCAAAAACTGTAAAGTTTTCTGCCTTTCTTTCAGTCACATTTATTCTCAAATATTCAAAGACAATATAAGCACCGAATAAAATTTCTTCTAAAAATCTTACTGATTAAAAAAAAAAAACTTTCACTTAGAATTTTAGTCAAAATTTATAGTAAGATAGAGATGTGTCTTTTTATTAAATGGTAAGCTAATACATTCACTGTATTGCAATTTTACACTTAATTGTAAATGATGATATCACTTTTTCTTTCTTTTTGTGAGGGTTTGTACATAACTAGTAATGACCCTTTAAAGTTGGCAATATAACAGCTGTGCTAATATTTTTGGAAGCAATAAAATATGTACTTTGAATGCTCAGATGGTATCAATATTACCCTGTGTTAAAATTTTAAAATTTATTAATTTAGATGATGTAACTGTGAAATCTTTTTAATCTCATGTTTTCCAGTTCAGTATATCAAATGCTTATTAATTCTTCAGTTTTTTCTTGATATTGACACTAAATAATTCTCCATTTAAGTAACATTTAAAATGTTTCTTGTTATGGTTCTTATATTGATATCAATAATGAGTAATTATGTAAATATGTTTTCTTTGCATCTTCCAATTGAATATTGTTTCTTTTTATAGATATTGCTGGGAAATTAAACTTTAAAATAATAAAAATGTAGAATTTAATACCATAATAATTATTCTTAAACAATTTAAGGGAGAAGGGGAGATTTATTCAGCTTAGGGTTCCAGAGGGGAGATACAGTTTCTCATGGTGGAGGTGACATGGCTGGTAGCTGATGCTAGAGGCAGGGTAAGTCACCGCAAACATCCTGGAGGCTTAGAGCTGTTCAGTCCAGTAGGCAAGTGGATCATGGCTGAAGGCTGGAGGATTCCTGGAGAGTCTGGTCTCCTACTGGGAAGTTCAAATCAGAACTAGAGTTAGTCTTTGTATTGTAAATGTATTGATCTGGATAATCTCTTCAGGTAGTCTGTCAGCTGACCTTAGTTAATGCCAGGTGTAGTCAAGATTAACTATCACAAATACCAAGAAAAGGAAAAAAAACCTTGTTCTGAATAGAAGCTATACCTCCCATTAAGGATGGCTCATGTTTGGGAATGTAACTCTTCACCAAACCTGTTGTCTGCTTTTCAATCTAGAAACTTGTCATTCTTGGTCATTGGCAAAGTAAATTTTATAAATTGCAAATAATTTTTAATTTTATTTAGCAATTTATGAATTTCATATTTTTCTTATTGTTCCTCCCCATATCCCAAGAAGAGAAACTCTAATGTTTTCAATCATTGAAGAATCTTATTATCCTATGAACTGAAAAGAGCAAATTTTGGGACTACTAACTAATGTAGTACTCTCTCATTTGCAGCTTCTGTTCAACTGGAGAAAAGTAATCTATCTATCCAGGTACTGTTTCCATTCACTTCTTGGTGAGCCTATCTATGACACTCCAACATTTCTCGAAATCTAGTGGAGACAAGAAAGTGAAGAGATCTCACTCTAATAATGTGAAAGTGGAAGATATTGGAAAAAGAGAATGCCCTGTAAAGAAAATCCATATCTTCTTCCCACCATCCATCCAGAGCCGCGCAGGGCCTGGAAGGAAGACACCCCCCTGCACCCGGCCCCTGCCCCAGCTCCCCCAGGTTAAATAGCGCCCCGCCGACGCCCCATCCTCCCTTCCCCCACTCCACCACCCGGAACATGCGCGGTCCAGCCGGGGCTCACCACGACCTAGGTAAGCTCCAAATACTTCAGTTTAGTGAAAAACGGACAGAAATTGAAAGAAGGTCTTAAGAGTTAAAACGACAATGCCAAAGTCAAAGTGCAAATCCATGAGAAACAACACTCAAGTAAACAATCTCCCACTGAAGGAATTAATCCCATAATGTTAGACTCCAACAAGAACAAACCCACGGAAAATGGCCAAGAAAGCCTGACCCAGGATGACGACTTTCAAAATATGATCATTACCATGTTCAATACTATGAAAGAGGAAATCCGGGAGGAATTAAATAATCGAATCAATCTCTTTGAAGAGGAACACAACAGACACTTGGAGGAGTTGAGAAAAACAGTGAAAGAAACAAAAAATGGCATAGAGCAGTTAAAACAGACTCAAGCAGAGTTTAAAACTGAGCTAAAAGACAAGTTATCTTCAACCCAGAACTCCACAGAGAGTCTTATCAGCAGAACTAAAGAAGCAGAAAACAGAATTTCAGACCTTGAAGATAAAGTGGGAGTATTAATCAGCTCAATACAAGAGGTTGTTAAAGCCGAAAAGATACTTGAGAGAAATATCCAGAAGATATGGGACACCCTGAAGAAGGCTAACATGCGTATTCATGGAATACCAGAGCAAGAATCTCAAAATACCACATCTGAGGAAATTTTTCAAACGATCATCAAGGAAAACTTTCCTCATCTAAAAAAAGAGAGGCCATCCATATACAAGAGGCATTCCACACCCCAAACAGATATGACCAAAACAGAAGATCGCCACTGCAAATAATAGTCAAAACAATCCACATTCAAGATAAAGAACTGGTGCTGAGAGCTTCAAGGGAGAAAAAACAAGTCACTTTTAAAGGTAAACCTATTTAAATAACAGATGACTTCTCAGTGGAAACAGGAAAAGCAAGAAGAGCTTGGAGAGACATACTTCAAGTATTGAATGAGCAAAAATGTCAACCCAGGCTGATTTACCCTCCAAAACTATCAGTCATGATCGAGGGAGAAAGAAAAATCTTCCAGCACAAAGACAACTTGAAGGGATACATGTCCACCAAACCAGGCCTTCAAAAAATGCTACAAATGATCCTCAAGCGTGAAGAAAAAAAAAGACATATCCAGAACAGAAGGTAAGTATAACACCATTAAAAGCGAAACAATATACTTATAAAAACTACTAAACATGATAAATGTCTGTAATTACAAATAGTATCTCTATTATACCACTAAATGTTAATGGAATTAACTCACCAATCAAGAGACACAGATTACAAACTTGGATTAAAAATCACAATCCATCAATCTGCTGCCTGCAGAAAACCCATCTCAACACAAAAGATAGGCACGCCCTAAAAATAAAAGGCTGGTCAACAATTCTACAAGCTAATGGAAGCAGAAAATGGAAGCAGGCAGGGGTAGCCATTCTGATATCAGACAAAGTGGCTTTCAAACCAAAGAAAATTATAAGAGACACGGATGGATGCTACATTTTAGTCACAGGTACAATTCACCAGGAAGACTTCACAATACTGAACATATATGCACCCAATACGGGCCCCTCCACATTCATTATGAAAACTCTACAGCGTCTAAAGCAAGAAATCAACCCCCAAACGATAATTCTTGGGGACTTCAACACTGCCCTCTCAACATGGGATAGATCAACAGGTCAAAAGCTTAACAGAGACACTTTGGAACTTAATCAATACCTTAAAGAAATGGACCTTACAGATTATCGAACTTTTCACCCACGCACCAAAGAATACACATTTTTCTCAGCAGCACACGGAACTTTCTCCAAAATAGATCACATATTGGGCCACAAAACGAATCTACACATATACAAAAAAGTTGAAATTCTAACCTGTGCCCTATCAGACCACCACGGCCTACAGCTGGACATCCACAACACATCAAACAAGAGAAAATACACTAACTCCTGGAAACTTAACACTGTGATGCTGAATGAGAACTGGATTCAGGAAGAAATTAAAAAGGAAATTCAAGATTTCCCGAAAGCGAATGATAATGAAAATACAACTTACCAAAATCTCTGGGACACAATGAAAGCTGTTCTAAGAGGTAAGTTCATAGCTTTTAATGCTACATCAAAAAAATGGAAACATCAGAAATAAACAACTTAACAATGCAGCTTAAAGCTTTAGAGAAACTAGAGCAATCTGGTCCCAAAAGCAGTAGAAGAGAGGAGATTAGCAAAGTAAGGGGAGAAATAACTGGAATCGAGATTAAGAAAACAATAGAAAAAATCAATCAGTCAAAAAGCTGGTTCTTTGAAAAAATCAGTAAGATTGATACACCCCTAGCTAAATTAACCAAAAGCAAGAGAGGGAAAACCCAAATTAACAAAATTAGAAATGAACATGGAGTTATCACTACTGATACCCAAGAAATCCAGAGAATTATAACATCATATTTCAAAAACTTATACTCTGTGAAAGTTGACAACACAAGAGAGATGGATGAATTTCTATGTAAACACAACTTACCTAAATGGAATCAGGAAGTTGTGAATTATTTAAATAGTCCTATAACATATAAGGAAATTGAAGAAGTAATCTCGAATCTTCCCACCAAAAAATGTCCTGGACCAGATGGATTCAGCACAGAGTTCTTCTACCAGACATTTAAGGAGTTAATAACACCAATACTCCTTCAACTGTTCCATCAAATAGCAAAGGAAGGAACACTACCAAATTCCTCCTATGAAACAAATATCATTTTAATCCCAAAACCTAATAAAGACTCACTTAAAAAAGAAAACTACAGGCCGATCTCTTTGATGAACAAAGATGCAAAGATTCTCAACAAAGTCTTAGCAAATCAGATTCAAAAACATATTAAAAAGATTATTCACGGGGACCAAGTAGGCTTCATCCCCGGCACACAAGGTTGGTTCAACATGTGCAAATCAATAAATGCAATTCATAATATAAATCAGTCCGAAGCCCAAGACCACATGATACTCTCGATAGATGAAGAAAAAGCTTTTGACAAGATCCAACAGCCTTTTATGATCAAAACACTAGAGACAGTAAAATGGAAGGAACCTTTATCAATATAATAAAAGCAGTATACAACAAGCCTACAGGAAGGATTATACTCAATGGGGAAACCTGGAAGGATTCTCACTTCGATCAGGAACTAGACAAGGCTGTCCACTCTCACCACTTCTATTCAATATTTTACTTGAAGTGTTAGCTGAAACCATAAGACAAGAAAGGGACATAAGAGGGATTAGAATCGGCAAGGAAGAAGTCAAGCTTTCCCTATTTGCAGATGACATGATCTTATACCTGAGTGATCCCAAAAACTCCACCAGGAAGCTCCTGGAACTAATTGAGAAGTTCAGCAGGGTGGCAGGATACAAAATAAATGTGAAAAACCAGAGGCATTCCTATATGCCCAGAATGAAAGAAGTGAAAAAGCCTTGAGAGAAACAATCCCATTTACTATAGCCCCTAAAAAAATGAAATACCTTGGTATAAACCTAACCAAGGAGATAAAAGACCTTTACAATGAAAACTTTAAAACCCTAAAGAAAGAAATTTCAGAAGACACCAGAAGGTGGAAAGACCTCCCTTGTTCCTGGATTGGCAGAATCAACATCATAAAAATGACCATCCTACCAAAGGCAATATACAGATTCAATGCTATACCAATCAAAATCCCAAAGCAATTCTTCAAAGAAGTTGACCAAACAATCTTAAAATTAATATGGAGGCACAAAAGACCCAGGATAGCAAAGACAATCCTGAGTAACAAAACACTGCTTGAGGTATTACCATACCAAACCTAAGTCTATACTAAAAATCCATAGTTATAAAGACAGCCTGGTACTGGCTCCAAAATAGACACACAGATGAATGGATAAGGATTGAAAACCCAGATATAAGCCCACAAAATTACAGCCATTTGGTCTTTGACAAAGGGGCCCAAAGAATCCAATGGAAAAAGAACAGCATCTTCAACGAATGGTGCTGGCAAAACTGGATCTCCACATGCAGAAGATTAAAGCTGGACCCGTACTTGTCACCATGTACAAGACTTAATTCCAAATGGATCAAGGACCTTGACATAAGGCCAGAGACTATAAAAACCATAGTTGAAAGGATAGGGAATTCCCTCGATCTGATTGGGCTAGGCCAACATTTCCTAAACAGACATCCAATGGCACAGTCACTGCTACCAACTCTCAACAGTTGGGACCTTGTGAAATTAAAGAGCTTCTGTTCAGATAAAGAGATTGTCACACGAGCTCAATGGACACCCACAGAATGGGAGAAAATCTTCACTAACCAAATATTTGATAAAGCTCTACTGTCCAGAGTGAACAAAGAACTTAGAAAACTAAACACCAAGGAAACCAATGGCCCAATTAAAAAATGGGCCCTGGAACTTAAAAGAAACTTTACCAGGGATGAAATTAAAATGTCTAACAAATATCTTCAAAATGCTCCACTTCTTTAGCCATCAGGGAAATGAAAATCAAAACTTCCCTGAGATATCATCTCACCCCAGTCAGGATGCAAAAATACACAACACAAACAACAACAAATGCTGGAGAGGATGTGGAGAAGGGGAACTCTCCTACATTGCTGGTGGGAATGCAGGCTCATACAGCCACTCTGGCGAGCCGTCTGGAGATTCTTAAAGAAATTAAAGATTGAAATGCCATATGACCCTGCTATTCCACTTTTGGGAATAACCCCCCATACAGCAGAGGTTTACCTCGATAGCACAAGCACGACCATGTTCATAGCCGCACTGTTTACAATAGCAAAGTCATGGAATCAACCCAATGTCCAACAGTTGACGAGTGGATAAGGACAAGTGGTACATCTATACAATGGAGTACTACTCAGCCATAAGCAATGATGAATTACTGGAATTTGCCGGGAAATGGATGTCATTAGAAACAATTATATTAAGTGAAGTATCCCAAACCCAGAAAATTAAGCGCCGTATGTATTCCCTAATAGGTGGCTCTTAGTACTAAACCCACCCAGCCCACCTTGAGACACTCATAGGTAAATCTATATATTACCTACAGTAATTTCAAGGATTATGAACAGGAGGGATGGGGTTGGAGGGCCACACCAGAAACAAGGAGAGAAGTGACCATATTACAGTAGAGAAAATAGGCCTCCATAAAGGACTGCATGTACGTAATGTGACACCTGGTTAAGTTCACAGACCTTCGTTTCTGATCATTTACACCTAAGGGGGTTTGCTCTCACCTGAAGGGGAAGGCATATAGTCTGGCAGATAAAAAGTAACCATTTTGTAAATGGGTGATTGACCCCTCCCTCACTGAGGTTTCCTACTTTTATTACATCTACCCTTGAATGTGCTCTTATAAGACTCCAGTTTAACAGCTTTTTGTCTCTGGCCAGGGGATGACATACAGTGCCCATCAGAATGGAATGAAGGGCATTGCAGGAGCAGCAAAACTGCAAAAGAAAATCAACAAACCACAATCTAGAACTTCGTAGACTCTATATCAACCACTTAGAACTATGCCAGACTAATCTCTCCCCATCCTGAAGCTCAGGGACATTTGCGGAAGAGAGGGCAGTAAGAGTGTAAGAGCAAAAGGATGGGAGGAGCAATGATTTGCAAGATACTCCACACAAGTTAGGGCCAAAGCAATCATAATTGGACTTTGCATGCCCTGCATAATGTCCAGCACACTATTGACCTCACAAAGTCTAGCATCTGCTAAAGGCACCAAGATCCTTGGAGGCAAGGGATTGGCAGCCACAGTAGTGTTCCTATGCTTAAGGGGAACACGGGAAAGGGTCCAGGAAAATGCCACTGGGTCCTTGTACGTAATCGGAGAGGTGGGCCCAGAGGAGAGTCGGGGGAGCAGGAGGTTTGGGGGGAGGAGGAGGGAGGGAGGGAACTGGTGTACCTATTACGTTTGTATGAACTGAAATAATAATAAAAATGTATAAAAAAGAAGAAAATCCATATCTTAATTCCTCACATCCTTCACATGTGCTATTTTTTTTTTGTATTTTATTCCCTAGAAAAAACAAAGACCACAATTTATTCTCTCTTTTCCTGTACTTCCCCTTTTCCAGGACACAGACCTTTGACCTTAGCGAGTCAGTCATAAGTGGGCAGGTTAGAGAAGAAACTGATGCATAAATTTATTTTATTAATATTCTCCTTTGGCAACTAACTGTAATGCAGAGGCTTCAAATGTACTTTTCTAAAGTGTTTCTTATTCTAACATTTATATCTATATATTGACTATCATCCATTTCTTAGAGACTCAAGAACTTAATTCTCTTGATTACAGCTGAACTATTTAGAAGGAGAAATAAGTAGAGAAGACATTGGGAGGGATATAATTTGCAGGTAAAATGGTATATAATAATAGAAGATCTACTTATAATTGCCTTTTCACATTGCTAATTATTTCAATTCTCCAGTTTGTGACAGAAGCATGCTAAGGGATTTAAATTAACCTATTAGAGGAGAAACTTGCTCAAATTATATTTTGGGTTATGGTTGTAAAAACTTTTAGTGATATTGACATGATTGGACTAGTTAGTTACATCCAGAAAAGATTTCATGCCCTTAATAATTATATACTCTCATTATTTCTAATTTGATTCCATGGTATTTTCTAAGTTTCAGTACCACTTTGCTGTCTTGTTTTGGGGTTTGTCACAAATCATGAGATATGATGGTCATTGAGGATGGACCCTTCCTTCAGAAGCTGTAGGTCCTCAGGACTGGAAATTGAAACACAATGATATCATTATGGGTCAATATAATGTGAGTGGAGTCGTATTTCTTTCCCTGGGTAGAGAAAAGCCATTGTGATCTGTCTAAAAGTTTATAAAATTACTACGTATCCGGGAGGTTTTCTGATAGAAAGCATGTACTATTTTCCTGTTCCTCAAAAGTGACTGTCAGCGATAGAGATGGCTCAGGGATTAAAACCTTTGCCTCACAAGAGGAAGGACCAGAGTTCAGATCCCATATCCTATGTAAAGTGTCAGGAAGAAATGTTAGTGGCCTGCATTTGTGGCCCTGGATGGCAGAGCCTGGGAAATCCCAGGGCAAAACAATGAGGTAGAGCAATCCTGAGCAGCCCATTCACCAATTCAGACACCCAATTCAGACACACCCCAGAAATACGTATATAGTGGCTTGGAATATAGCTCAGAATGGTTGGCTAGCACATAGGCAGTTCTAAATCTGTGATAGTTAATCTTGGGTGTCAAATTGACTACACCTGGCATTAACTGAAGAGATTATTTAGATCATATTGATCTGATTGGAACCTCCCAGTAAGGGACCAGATAAAAAGGAATCATAGAACAGAAGACTTTGGAAAGACTCTCTGAACTTGTGCTAGAAAACGCTCTTCCCTCCTCCTGCCCAGTGTCCTTGACCCTCCAGCTCTCCAACCCTCCAAGTCTTCAACATGACTAAAGACTCTCCAGGAATCCTCCAGCCTTCAGCTGTCACCCACTGGACTACTAGACTGAGTAGCTACTGGCAGCCATTGTAGGATAACCTCGGCTGTATCTCGTGAGCTGACTCAATAAATTACCTTTTCATATATTCATTCTGTTGATTCTGTGTCTCTAGAGAACCCTGACTAATACAAGATCCAACCAAAAATTCAACCAGAAAAAAGAAAAGATACATAAAATATTACCTGTTTCTTTATTTGACAGCAAAATTTACTTTATGCCTGTAGTTTTATTTACTTATTTTCACTTGTTTGGGTGTTTGTTTTACCTTTTCCATTTCATAATATTTAATGGTATTCTCAGAATGACGGATGTTTGTAATTTAAAGTTAACTCTTTGAAGCTAGTATATTTAGAGTCATGACAAAAATCATTTACATGGGTGATTTCCCCAGCTCCTCCAGCAATTTTATTCCTCTTAATCTTCAAAGAAGATGAGAAGTATTGTTGTCACTGATATGATTATGAAACAGAAAAATTAAGCCTAGATAAATTAAAGTAATGGTCTAATATCACTCGATGATAATTTGATTTGGGTTTAGCACAATTTCTATTCCCTTTGGTAGAAGAAAGTTATTGCAAATATTTTCATAGACATAATTGTGTTAAACAAACAAGCAAACAGATTAAGGTCATGTTAGATTGGGTAAACCTTGTTATTAGAGAAGTTTGCTATTACATTAGGAGGTTTATTGCTAATTAGATGATGAAAATCACGATTCTAATTTATTTTAAGCCATCATTCTATTTAAGTACTGCCCAATACAATAGCCAATCATCAAGTGTATGTGACTGTTTAAATTTAATCAAAATAACTGATATCAAATAAAATTTAAAATTCAGTGTCTCAGTTGAACTAGTGTTTTTCAAAGGTTTCGTGTGTCCAGTAATTATGTCTTGTTAAACATGAAGAAATTTTTAACTAATTTAAAAGTTCTAAACAAATATATTAATAAATATTTATATATATAGTCCTGTTGATGTTTACTAAGTCATATCTACATTCTTGAGGAACCAACATAAGCTTCTGGTTGATCCTTGTACAGTTTCACAAGTTATAATATTGTATTATCAGGTATACAAAAGACCTTTAATATGGATTGTCACATAGATAAATATTCTAGGAAGTAGTGACATTTCTTTTTATAAATAATTCACAATAAGTTGTTACACTTAGTACCATATAACATCTGAATGCCTTATTTACACTGTCATGTATGCATATATGTATATGCCGCAAATATATTAAATGATGACACACATCTTCAACTTGAACTTCTCTGGAGACTGAAGCAGGAAGCGTCGTTGAACCTTAAAACAAGTCTAATCATTGTAGCAAGACCTTTTCTTACAAACAATTAGAAAAAACGGTACCTCAGGGATTCTCAGCAACGATGTTTATAAAACAAAATATATGAACCAGTTACTCTGGATCAGCAATATGGACCAACCTTCTGCTGGGTTGTACAAATTGGTGACTTAGTCAAGGGCAATTGAAATACTGTGTCCATGTTTTTTGTAACTAAATTAGAAACCTAAGCTAAGAAATATTATGTTGTTTAAAAATACTTTAAAACTTTTAGCTTATGGTATTTCTTTTCTAATGAAATAAATTTTATTAAGACATAAAAATACATTATCCTTAAAGTATTACATTAATTTTCTACTATTTCAAATCTTGTATTTCCATTCAATGCACTTTTAAAATTATTTTATTTTATGATTTTTAATTTTTTTCTGATTCAACTCATTTGGGGTTCAATATTTCCCAGTAGGAGTATCACTTGTCACTGAAATGCTTCAGTGGGTAAAGACTTGCTGCCGAGTCTAATGACGTCAGTATAGTGCCCACATGCAAACTATACGGCTGAAGGAGAAAAGAATGTTTCACAAGTTCTCTGGCCTGCACACATGGGTCTTGGCATATACACATACATGTACACACATGCACACATATACACAGGGTAAATAAATGCAAAAAGAGTACAGAGAAGGATATACTTTATTGAATTGAGGAAAGTAGCTCAGTTGACAGAGTATCTGCCCAACTTGCAGGACAATCTGGCTTGCACACCCCCAATCTCACAAAACCAGGCTGGATGATGCATCCCTGCTCTTCAGTATGTGGGAATCAGAGCAGGAGGTTCAAAAGCCCAACATCAAACTCAATGAGTTTGAGACTAGCTTGGAATAACACATGAATACCATTTATTATATCATTTAATATCATATTGAAATTAATTTGCTCTCAGTCTTTACTAAACTTAGTGACTTTAAGTGTGACATTATTGACTAATAACTTAGCTCTTTATAAAATGTAGTCTGGCTATTATTTTTTCAAATATTTTGAAGAGAACAATCAATGATCTTACACCATATATGATTATTAACAAATGACCTATCATTAATCTTTTTTCTCATGTTATTACTTGACAGTAACCTTTCTGCCATAGAATATTTATCATTTCTCATTTTTATCTTAAACATTTTCATTGCATATTTTCACTGCTGTTATCTTATGTGTACTTCCTTTTTAGTGTCAGAACATGAAATGTTCTTTCCACATCAGGAATTACAACTTTAATTCTAGGAAAGTCACTCAACATGCAAGGTTTTTAATTAGATCTTTGGTGAAACACATGTTAACTCATATTCTGTGCATTTTGTTTCTAGGAAGTCTATTTATTTCATTTTCTCTTTAGTCAAACATTTCTAAAACTGACTATCATTAATTTATGTTCTTTTTAACAGACATGTATTCATCCTATGCATTTTATATGTATTTCATATTTTCTGATTTTTAATATTATACTTCCTTAATTTCTAGTCTCCATGAGTAACTTGAGTATCTAACATGATCCTTTTTAAACTTACCAGTTTTATTTATGCTAAATGATCCTCTTTGATATGTTGGCTGATTTTCCTTCATTGTAGTTTGCTTCATGTTGAATTTGTATTTAATTTTATTTCACTATGGATTTAGTCTTTGAATTATCACTCTTTCATGTGATGTGTGTGTGTCTGTATCCATGTATGTGTATGTACTCTATTTGTTTACTGAGGAAACTTTTGGATATTAACCATGCTCAAAAGCCAAAGTCAATACCTTATGCAAGCAACTTATGGAGAAAGTGTTTATTCAAATTCAAAGTATTTAAACATAGATTTACACTCCATCCCTTCAGGGACATTTTAAAGAGGAGCTTGGTTGGGGCAGCTGATTACACCACATCCACAGTAAGGAGAGAGAGCAAAGATCCGTGTATATCTGCTTGTTGATTAACTCCACTACTTTTCTCCTCTGTCAGAGATGTATAGTATCCACATAATTTTTAGTAGATAATTTATAGTATTCACATAAATTTTTCAGTCAAGGAAATTCCTCACAGGTATGTCCTGGGGCTAACCTTAATCTAGAGAATACCTAATGTATGTGCGTGCGCGTGTGTGCGTGCGTGCGTGTGTGTGTGTGTGTGTGTGTCTACCACTAACAAAATGGGAAATGCGATCTTAGAAAAAGATGACTTAATGTTTCCTTTCCCATTGATCTTGTCCCACAAGATGATTACCAGATGAGTAAGAAACTGGTTCTAAGAAAAAGTGATCCAGGTAATCATAAAACTAATAAATATTCCAATGTAATTAGTAGTTGTACTTAATGTTCACCATTTAATAGAAAACTGCTTTGGAATAATAATACATTTTTATGCAATTAAATACTTGCAATTAATAATGTAATTTGTCAAATTATCTTCAATGTAAAAATATGGAGAACTTAACCAAATTCAAAGCATTGTAATTTATTGATATCTTTTACAAATATCTATTTTTCAGCATCTAATTACTAGAAAATGGGAACTGTCAACAAACTTCTTAAATCTGAGAACTAAACTACTTTCTTTGATAAACATATAACTAACCAATGATCGATCTTTATACTAATTGAATCTATAGTTTTAACCTGGGGTTGAGAAGAGAAAAAGAGCTTAGGGAATGATCGCTATATTATAAACTCTGTGTTAAATGTTTCAATGGATTATTTATCAATTGCAAGTCATTGACAAGTTACTCTTTCATACATGAGAAAATCCAGTTGTAAACATACTTGCGTGTGTGTGCACACACATGCCAATGTTACTGTCTAATTAGTAGAAAATGGTAGATTTAGGTCATATTTCTTTAATCAAAATGTACTACTGTAAGACGCGTGTTTATATTCATGGAACATAATCACAGGACAGGGTACAACTTTTGAAACATAATCAAAAAGCAAAATTGTAGACTCAGATAAATCTTCATTTAGTGCTCAGACTGAATAATTCCAAGGCATATCTGTGATTCAAAGGGCTTTAAAACTCCAGTTTTTTTTTATCTGTGGAATGTGCATGTTATCTGTTGCCCAGATTTGTCCCATAAGGCATCTATCACCATGCCCAACACATACAGAAGATCCTCACTTGTGACAGGTATGCAGTTATTAGTGTCCATACAGTCATCCACACCATGCAGCTTTTGGTTTTTATCCAGGAAAAATCCATTAGAAATATTTAAAGCTAATGCCTCTTTTTCATTTGTTTTAAGAGCAATACTAACATAACTTATTCATATGTGTATAAACACATATCCTAATTGTGATACCTATTTTATTCATCAAAATTTTAAGTTAATAAATCTGCTTTTTTTTCTTTAACTGAGATCCAGTTTCCAAAGAGAGCAATGATAATTTGACAGATATTATTTAGCTTTTTATAATTTGCATTTATCTTGAGGGACACAACAAATGCCATGATGCACATGTAAAGGTCATAGGAAAACTTGCAGGAACTGACCCTGCTCTTCTACCCTGTGGATGTTTGGATCAAACACAGGTCACCAGATTTGACCTGAAATGCCTTTAACTGCTGTGGCTTCTCATTGGTCCCTGATATTCATAACTAGTGGATGCTTTTTAAAGTTTTGTTTGTGTGTTTTGCTTATTACATGTGGTCTCTCAATACCTGTTTTTTCCTCCTGCTGAATATGTGAGAAGACTCTTCTTATAAACCATCCACTGATTGTGTGGTCACAGAGAAACGGAGAGACTGATTTGATTCAACTAATCAATAATCAAGCTCTGTCTGAAATAGATTTGTAAATGTGTAGTTTGGAAGTACAACTTCTTTCAAATCACTGCAGTGATTTGATATACAGTAATTAGAATTCTTCTCACATTATATGAAATGTTTTTCAATTCATGCTGCTAAATAGCATACCAATTTTACCAAAACCAAAGAATGATACAGGAAAGACAAGCACTCGTAGTTTTCGTGAACAAGGAAAAGAATAGATGTCAATGTCAATTCCTATCCATACTCGTTCAAACCCAGTCCCAGTTGTTCAAAGGCAAAAAAGATCTTTTCTTTATGAGAGCAGCTATTTGTTCAAGAATCCAGTGCAAGGGTTGCTGTTCACCCAGAAGTTACTTTAATAATTTAGAAACAAAATAATATGATTTTATGTGGCAATTACTAGGCATGGCTGGTAACAAAATAACAAAATAACTTAAGGGAACAAAGTTAATTTTCTCTTATAATTGTCTGCTTACACTTCTTAGTCCAGTTTGGCAGGAAAGCATGTACCTTCCCCAAAGGGCCGAGGGAACTGGCCACACCATATCCACGTAACAGCTGAGATAGAAACAATCCTTATTTACCAAATCAGTATGTCTGGCCAAGTATATAGAAGGATATCAACGTCCTCAACCAGCTCTCTGTATTTTATTCACCTGTCCAGGGACTAGTCCCGCCCACCCTGGGTTGCACCTTCCCTATCAACTAGTTGATCTCCTGCAGGTCCACTCTGGGCTTAACGCAACTACTAATTCTCTACAAGTGTATCCACTCCTTGAACCCTCAACCTTCAAGGTGATACCCGTATCTATGACGACTTCCTCTTAGGCAAATTTCTGAAATTACTTTTGTTTGTTTTTCATGTTAAAAGTTCCACAGGTTAGTAGGTAGGTCCCTCCAAGCAAACCTGGAGACCTGAGTGTGATCTCCAGATACCCAAATGGTAGAAACAGAAGACCTACTTCCTAAAGTTGTCCTCGGAATGCCTCCTTGCACTGTGCTCTCTCTCTCTCTCTCTCTCTCTCTCTCTGTCTCTTTCACTTTCTCCTTCCCTTCCTTCTTCTCTGCCTCCCTTCCTCCTTCTCTCCACCCCTCCTTCTTTCTCTCAATCTCAATAGATAAATGAAACTCTTTGTAAAAATGTTCTTCTGTCAAGCTTGTTGAAGTTCAACAGTCAGTGCATGAGATGTGATTGGAAATACAATCCTGAAATTTAATACTCCCGGATATGTCCTAAACACTAGTCATTAGTAAAAACATATTGCATACTTTTTCTTCCCCCTTTCTCTTACATGAGATGACGTCAGATGAGGAGTTGGATGCAGGGAAGGAATTATTCCTTGGGGAGTTGGTAAGAGAAACTTCAGGGCAAATCTAAACCATGGTTGTGGAAAGGAAACGGCCCCACAAGAAGGCTGCTGGAAGAATTTATAACAGGAGCATCTCAGGTTGTACCACAGCTGTTAGTAGAAACTCAGAATCACAAAGGAAAGATGAGAACAGTGGGCGCTTAAATATGTCTTCTTCCCATGACACACAAGTTCAGCATTGAGACACAACAGAAACTCCTTCGAGAAATGAGAGACTTAAATTCTTGTAGCTGATGTCCTGAGTTTCGTGGAGCACCATGGGTGAGTGATATGACTCAAGACAGCAGCTCCACACTCATGCAGTACCTGTGGAAAACTACTTTTGATTATGAAAGGGAATGTACTGCTGAAAAAATTGTCCACTTATGTTTCCATTCCTGTATACTTTAATTTGGTGGAATATTTTGTCATGTCACATATAGTGTTAGAGTGGCACATAACTTTACGATGATTAAACTTCAATTTTCTAATATATGAGAAATTTTACCTCTCTAAAGATTATGTGCTCATAATGACATAGTATCGACACAGAGAGACAAAACCACACTTCTAGTTTTCTGATTCTTGTTATTATTTTCTGATATTAATGATACTTTAGCAATCACATTGAAAGTAGTTGCTGATTAATGTTGAAGTTAGATAAGAGATAACTTCCTTCTATTCATATTCTCTTTCCTTCAAGTTATTTTTAACATTTCTATTCCTGTGATCGTTTTAAACAGAAACAGAATGTGATGCAAATCTCTTACATGGATATTAAAAATTGCCAGTATTATTTGTATGCTTTGTTGATTTTTTCAGAGTGCACCTATCACATATACATGTGAATTACTTTACATTAGTGAGTAAAATATGCATGGTCATTGGGAAGAGATGCTATGAAAATAACTGACTACATAATGAAATTTCTTTTCTCTTAGTAATGGCAATAAAAATAAAGGGTACTGAAGCTGATGGTGTAGAGGAATGGTTGGTATGGGTACAGAGCATTGGGACAGGACCTATGTTCTCAAGAGCCGCAAGCTCAGAATTCAAATTGAGTCACATCCTTGTGATCTGATCCCTTCCATTATCCTAGCTTCATGTCTATTCTGCTTGCTTCACAGAATGCTCATGCACCTAAATTGAAATCTATCTTCCTGGAAATTAATTCAGCTTCTGAGACACAGTTGATTTTTTTTTTTTGGGGGGGAAGAGACATGTATTGGCATGATAAATCTCTAGGCAGACTTCACCATAGTCCAGCTGTGGCAACACCTTAGATAGCTTTCAGTTAGCATTAGGCACTTTCCTACTTATCTGCCAATGTAAACACAAAGCTCATCATTAGTTTTAATAATGAGCTGTGAATTCAAGAAGAATATGAACTATGCATTTTGTCACTTTTATTTAATTCAGGAGGCACTTAAAATACATTTGCCTAAATTGATTAATTACTGAAGTGATTCCCCTAAGATATAAGGTCACTAGCAGTTGATGACAGAGTCATGACTAGAACTCAAAATTCTAAATCTCCATCCCAGACCCACTCAGGCATTCTTAACACAATAAATCACCGTGCAAGTTTACAATGTGGCATGGCATCAAGAAGACAAAGGCAATTTGCACTCAGTGTGTGAAGAGAGAGATAATATTGGTTCTCTCCATGCAAATTCTCAGAAATGTATTTGGAAAATGACATTCCATTTAGAGCATACCACACTGCATAAACATGAGAACCCAGAAAAGAAAGACAGAACGTGTTAGGCAAATGAACAAGTTGGCTGAGCAAGGAAGCATAATGATTCACAGCTGAATTGGTCAATAGACATGAAAAGACCAGAACCATAGGTCATGTCAGCAAGAAGTGAAATACTTGATATTTGAGGTAAATATAAGGTAACTTATGAAGCCAGTTTATGAAAATAACATTGGAATGAGACGGTTCGTGTGTGCGTGTGTGTGTGTGTGTGTGTGTGTGTGTGTGTGTGTGTGTGTGTACTTATCTTACCATTTCAAAACTCCACAGTGAGATAAGGATAGCCTACATAATTACTTGTTTTAACAACTGGGAAAACTGACCTGCTTTGTTAGAATTGTGCAACCAGAATTGGAACTTATCTGCATTCTAGGAAAGTTCATTTACTATATACCATTATGCAGGCCACCTGTGATAAGTGCCACTCTGATGGACAATACCCAAGAATACCTTGCCCACGGAAAATGACCATTTTGTTGAACAATGCTTATCCCAAATCCCAGTAGAAAACATTGGTGAATCTTACCTTGTACGTAGGTCCTCAATGGTCCTTCAAAAATATTATTCTTTGGGACTGAGGAGATGGCTGGGTGGTTAACAGCTTTGGCTCAGAACCAAAACAAGCTGAGTTAGTATCCCCAAGTACCACATACAAATGCCTCATGGAAATGGCAGTGGCCTATATTTGGCCTTGGAAGGCAGAACCTGGGAAGCCCCAGAGTAAAGCAATAAAATGGAAGAATAATCAAAGATGGTTCCCAGTGTCACCCTTGGGCCTCTACCAGCACACACACTAAACCACCTTCTTATACATGCCCTCCAAACAACCACATAAACACACACACTCATGCATACAAAACAAAAATGTTTTAAAAATTATATTCCTTTACAAAATAGCCTGAGTTATAAATGCACTAAAATGTCATATGAAAAAATCATAAATATAACCTTCTACATCATAAGTAACTATGTGAATAAACTACTTTATGCATTTTTATAATATACATGTCACTTGGACATAAAACAATAAAAGAACCTTTGAATCATGCTTTTGTTTAATGATATTACATACTACATCCAGGAAAAAAAAAAAACTGATTCTATCTTCCTATGCTGCTGTATCACTTGGACAGTCTAAATGAAACTCCCCAAAAAACCCCTTTGCTTCATCCTGTTTCTCTAATTATGTTATAACATTTCATTCAGAAGAGCCTGTCTTTATCTTCCAATGCTCTCTGCGCTATGGTTTATGGTATAATTTCCCATTCTCCTCATTGTTGCCTTTTCCTAAACTTTTCTAGACAGAAACCACAGAAGGTTTATCCTGCTGTTAACGTAACTTTAAATTCTACCTCTTTTTCTGAAAAAAAGATGAGAACTTAAAAAAAAAGAAAGAGGGGCATCATACCATCCACTTGTGAGTTTGATATTTTATTGTAACATAAGGAACACTGTGCTGCTTAGCATGTATGTGTGTGTGGGAGGGAAAGTTGTCATATCCAACATCCACGGTGATGAGTGACATGACCTTGAACAAATTCAATTATGTTCTCTGCCTCTTTGTGGGTGGCTTTCTGAACCCTGTAAAGCTGAGGCAGTGTGGGGCATTTAGAATAACCTCAGAAAGGAGGATTTTTCTGACTGATGCTTCTAAACCAAAATCTCACCTGCAGGATAGGGCCAGTTCTATGAGTATTCAGCACATATGGTGAGCAGAAAGGCAACAAAGTTGCCATTATTTTGAGTTTCCATTATCAGACATAATCTTCCCTGAACCTCATCCGCACCACTGGAATGAAGGGCTTTGCTTCTCAGGCCTCTGATTGGCAGGGACAATGCACCACGTCAGGACCTGATTTCACACTCTCCGGCTGGAGGACCGTCTCCCTGTTGCCTCATTGGCTTTCAGTTTTATTTATTATCTATTGCCTGATTTTAATTTGAAAGTGAAAATTCCAAACTAGATTGCATGGTTCAGAGAAGAGGAAAATGGAGCTCGATTATTTTAGGTTTATTTTTCATGTGAATCAACTAAAGTTAAGCACAGAGATTTGAGAATGCTTACGAGTTGGCCTCAAAAAAGTTAATTTCAGGCCACAGAAGTCAGTTTCTTTCTGAGTATACTGCTTCCTTTAAGTTACTGACTTACCATGCGACAAATCTCAAAGCCTCTTCATGCGCCATTCTGCCCGGAATTAGTTATTAAATGTAGAGAACACACAGTTGGAAGAAAATTTGTAGACAACAATAGTGAACATTAAAAAAAGGTGTGGAATTGATCCTATAGATTTCAGAGGAGAGCTAAACATGTACAAACATATTCAGTTTTGTATACAAACATACCAAGTTTCATCTGAAGAAAATATGGGGTGATGCGTGTGAATGTAAACGGAATGATGGCTTGGGATATGGTAGGAAACATTCCAGGCATGCATTCTCCTCGTTTAATCTGAATACCATTATCAAATACCTTAATATGCCTTTAAAAAGATTGAACGATGGCTCAGAAAAATCACAAGACGATGTGAACAGTAGATCACTATAAGAACTCAAAATGTGTCTTTTGATTTGACCTCCAAGTTCAGTGTGAATCCTCAGCTCTTGAAGAGAACTTCCTTCAGTACTCTGATGATTTTCCTGTTGCTAAGAAATGACTGGAGCTTCCAGACAAGCAAACACTAAATGTTGTTGCTATGTGGATATTTTGTAGTAGTAGCTAAAGTCCATACTCAACTGACTTTGGGAATTTTCTCCCAGTTAATCTAGGCATGACTGTTGCGATTAAAAGGTTATAAAGTAGAAAATGTTTTAGGCAAAAGAATGGTCCTTCTGGGAGGAGCAGACTCAACTCATCCTGCTCCTGACTTGGGAACCGTAAACACTGATCTTACTCAGCCAGTCTCTCAAATCACCTAAGCTACTTCCTTATATTTAATCTTCTTCTATATTTACCTTACTAGGTTCTGACTGATTTAAATAAGCAAATATGCAGTGAATAAAAGAGGTAATGTGGACATCTCCACACGCCTTGTTGAGATATTTTGGAAAGAAATGATTCAAAATAATATTCACTTTTGGAGAATGCATACAAATTTATTTTTAAACTATTGCAATTTGTATCTTTTTCAGAAAAAAACATCCAAACCACCTTGACACAAAGCTGCAGAAAGGAGGAAAACAACGGATACATCGTCTTTTAGGGAATTGTGAGCAGCAATTAAACTAAAATTTAGATCTGATGTTCAGTCACTCCCTTGCTAATTTCTGACCTGTTATTTGAAGCAGAATGAATAGTTGTCACAAATCTCGCCTTTGCCAATATCAAATGATCCTAGTGCTTTCGGTCTTGGTCACCTAGGACTTGCTGTGAGCATTAACAGAGCTTGTACATGTGCAAACACCTCTCAGGAGTAATGCTTTTAATAAAGGAACAGGAGAGCAACACAGCAGATTCGACCAAGAGTCTGTGTCATATGTCTGATCTGCAGCTACACTTCAGCAGTTTGGCACAGCATAGGGCCACTGATCTTTTCATCTTGTTGTGACTTACAGCTTTGCAAATTGTAGACAACAGAATACTGTTGGTATCACATGTCAGTGCATAATGGGAGACAGCACACAGGTTATAATCAAGCCTCACAGAGTTCAAGTAGTCATTTTTTCTGAAACATCAGAATTATTTGCTGGAATGTGAGGCACCTATGAACATGTGAATCCAAAAAAACATGCCATGCACCTATATACATATAGTTCTGAAAAGGGTTCTTCTAAATTCCAATTTATAATTATTTTATCATATATAAAAATTCTATGAAAATATTTTGTATATACATATATTTATGTATATAAAAATATATAAAGAGATTTTATAAGTAAATGTCTTTGCTCCACTATTCTGAAACTTTTGCATTAAAGTTTCATTTTCTGAGCAGGCAATAAAAATCATTGGAAAAGAGGAATCAAATAAATTATAACACCCCAGTCAAGATCCCTTGTCTTTATTTCAGTAAAGGGAATGAAAATAATCAACAGACTTATCCAGGTGTAGATCCTGTGGTCTATGATGCCAACTATCCTGATATAATGCAATAGTGGCATGGTTATTATAGGGGTAACTAATTACATTCTGATTAGAATTAAGACCCATTCTTCAGGAGAAGCCTGGTAGAGTAAACCTGGCTTAGAACCCATGGATAGGCGATTCACGGGCCTCAAGGAAAGACAAACTCTTAATATTTTGCTCTATAGATATAATATTAAACTGCCTTTTCAATACTTATCTTTATATCATATGTTAGTGAAGCTATTGGCTGATATCTAAGAATCATCTTTTGTAGTGAATATCTTTCTTAAAACATGTTCAGTCAATTTTTATTCAAGTGAGCGTATGTGTGGAAACACGGGTGAATTCAGGAACCACCATGGACCTCCTCCTTATTTACTCTGCCCCAGGATTCACAGGCTCCGCCCTACCAGGACCAGAAACGCAGGCCGCCTCCGCTTCCACCCACCCGGCATCTATACGTGTCTATACATGGGGTCTAGGATCCGAACTCATGCAAGGCAGAGGCGTAACCCCTGAGCCACCTCTCCAGCCCCATCAATTTTTAGTTCAACAGAAAACTATCATCATCGTGGGATCTTGCTGGACATTGGGAAACAATGGAACAAAAAATTTGTGCCTGCATTGAACATAGGAAGGTTTTTCTTGTCTTGATTATCTAAAGAGCACTGTGCAACTTCAAATAATGTTACATTACATGAAGTAGTAGATATTAAACACTGTTTCAAGTCTGTGAAAGAATATGTGTAGGTCATAAGTACATACTTTATTATTTTATAAAACAGTCTTGAGATTTATGAGGCTTTGTATCTGATGAAGGTGATGGACTCAATACTAAGAGATACAAGTGGATCAATTTATTTAAAATAGATTTACCTCCATGAAAAAATTGATTGCAAATTACCTGATTTCTTAAGATGTAATTATATTGCCTTCTCAAAATTATGACCTCTATTAGACTTCAGTGTTGGCTTGCTCAGTAAAGTCCTTGCTGCACAAATATGAGGACCTGGTTTCTATCTCCAGAACTAAGTAAAGGAGGCAAGCGTTAGCTGCCTGAACCCCTTTGACCAGTCAATCCAATCAAGCTCCAGTTCAGTGACTGACCAGGTGATACAAAATAAAGTGGAAAGCAATGAAAAAGACTCCCTGATGTCACATATATGGTGTATCAAAAACACACATGAATACACGTCAGAACACACACCACACGCATGCACACACACATGCGAGAGAGTATCCACTGTGTTACCTTCTCTCTCCCAACCACATAAATTGCTGTCAGTCAAGAAGGGATTCTTGTCTGTTGCATTGTTATTGAACAAGAAAGTGGAGCTTCTTTCTTAATCAGAGGTTCCAGGATATAAGGCAATATTTAATTAATGAACAAGGAAATTTCATTTTTCTCTCTTTTGAACATTCCAATGGAAGTAGCTTTTCTATACTAATACACCATTAAAATATTATGTTAATTGAAAATGTAGCCGGTGCTACATTGAATCACACGTTTTATTTCTTTCTAATGGAGAGTATGAGGAAACTATAACAATGATTTTAAACTGGTAGATTTATTTCTTCTAATCCCCAGCACTGGCTCTCTCTCTCTCTTTCTCACTCTCTCACTCTTTTTATCACACACACTCTCTCTTTCTCTCTCTCTCTCTCTCTCATAGAAGTATAAAACAAGTTGTCTTTGGTAATCATAATATATAATGCACATATATTACACTATATTGCAAATACTAAATACATGCAGTTTTATTTATCAAATAAAACTTTTAAAACAAAAAGATAAACTAAAAAGTAATAATGAGGTTTTTATTTGTTTTACTGGCTTAATTCACTGGAAATATTTACCTTATTTGGACAAAATGAAAGCAATTTATAAAAATGTTAATGAAAATTAGGGATGTAACTTAGTGAATAAGACATTTGCATTATGATCACCATTAGATCCTCAGAACCCACATTTAAGTCTGGCAGACATTGCAGCCATCTCTAATTTCGGCATGCAGAGTGTAAGGATGGGTACTCCTCAAAGCAATCTGTCTAGTTAGTCTATATTGTTGGCAATTTCGGACTCCATTGAGAGTCCTGGCCTTAGCAGTAATAGTACAGAACAAGCAAAGAAGACACCTGATATCAGCTTCAGGTCTCCATATTCAGGTACAAATACATACATGTGCACACATGCGCCACACACATATCAACATATGCGTGTTGTATGTACACTTGTAAAAAAGTACCAATGATACTGTCACTATTGCCATATAAATTTTATGCACTATTTTTACTTCTAAAATTAATGTTGTTTATGGTAATTCATACAAGGAACACATGGCATCATAAAGATAGGGGAAAAAAAGATAATCTTCATTTTATACATATGACACTAAGCTCTTTTGCATTTTCATGATGAGTCAGAGAGATGGATCAGGGTTTAAGACTCTGCTTAGCAAGTAGACGGACCTGAGTTTGTACCCCATTAAAAAAACGTGCAGCCAGAAATGGCAGTGGCCTGCACTTCTGGATCTTAAAAGGTGGAGCCTGGGAAATCCCAGAGGTAGAAGCAATAAAGAATGACTTCCAAAGTCACCCTTGGTCCTCCACAGGGACCCACATTGCTACACACACACACACACACACACACACACACACACACACACACACACACATACACACAGATTTCCTATATTAATATTCCTATATTAATGACATGCCAATTTTCAAAATCACAGTGACTCACCGATAGACTAAGCGAGCCATTCTCTCACAGCAGCTCCAAGCTGGATGTTGATTCCTTGCACTATTCTCTATATTTTTGGCAAACACTCTCTCAAGAATGTAAATACCTCTTCAACCACACAGGCTAACTTAAAAAAATTCTTCATAAGGATAGACAAAACAACTAAAAAAAACACTTTCCTCTAACATTAAGGCATATAAAGAAGCAGAGTAGAATTTTAAAAAGCAAGCCTTCTTCAGAAAATGGCACTAACGTAAATAATGTATAAATGTTCTTTTCACAAAAGAATGGAAAAGTAAGAATTGAATATATCTTTGGTGAGGTAGAGTTTTCTTGGCCGAATAAATTCAAGTTTCATTAAAATAAAAATTGTTGATTTGACTTGTTCAACTAGACATTTTATTTTCATAAAAATGTTAACAATTTAGGATTTAAGTACCAAACTGTCAACGTCTTCAACCATGTCCTACTCCTTATTATTTTAATTGATTTAATAGTGATAATAGGGGAAAAAGCAAGTTGTAATTAGCAGTAATAGTAATAGGGATTGGAAATGGTTCAGTGATTGGAATATTTTATGTTTTCAATCTCTAGGACATGCATAAAATGTAAGTTGTGGGGGTACCTGTTTGGAATTTTAGTGCTAGGATATAGAGGCAGGAGGATCTGTGGGCAGCCTGTCTAACATACTGTACAAGCTCTGGGTGCACCACAGGCTTTGAGGGGACTGGCTTCTAAGGAATTACACCAGCTGACCTCGGCCTCCACACCTAAGTATACCCACCTGTATCCACACAAGACAGCAATAGAGTTTTCTTTAAACCCAGGCAAGAATATTTTCTCTTACACTTGGATTGTTTATGTTCATCATCTTATTGCTCACTAATTTCTATCTTGGTTGAGTATGCTTATTTTTGTTTGTTCATGTTTCTCGTTATTAGTAGCCCAGCAATTATAAAGTGAATTATATATTTGAAAAATAAACATAGGATTCAGTGTTGTCTATGACTTGTTAGCACTATGATTTTGGATGGGTTTTTAATATCTTTGATATGACTTTTTACCTCTTTCGAACATATGTAAATACCGGGATCATTTATTTGAGTGTTGTTGTGAATACAAAATTGTACATTGCATACATATAAATGTACACAGTGACTGATCAGTGCAGCTTGTCTGTCACTAAGAGATCTAATATTTTTCTACTATTTGTTATCTTTATTGCTGTCTTAAAGTTATTTTAATTTGTTAGAGATTTGCTCATATAAGGTCTCATTTATTTGTTCATGTAACAAACATTGAATGAGAATCAGCTGAAAGTCTATACTTTTAAAATTTATTTTTCTACTTTTATAAGCATATTGAGTATTCATCCCAGCTTCCCTCCCTCCCTGCTTCCTTTTATCCCCTCCCTGCCCTTCATCATTCCCTCCCACTCCCTTCTACCCTCCCATCCATATGCTTCTATGGATCCCAGGGTTCACTCTGGTTTGTCAGCTTCTGTGGGGACTTAGGCCTCCATGGTATATCAAATTATCTTTTCAGGCCACCCCACTGATAATGGGCATTCCCCTTAACTGATCCACCTTTAGACCCAAAGATTTCCACTCTAAGCTCCCATCTTTCTTGAGTTCTTAGTCTATGGGAGAATGTTGATATGTCCGTTATTATGCAGGTCTGGGAAGGACAAGTGCCACTTGAGGGACTCAGCGGGGCTCACCCAGGACCTGGCTGACCTGACCTCTCCCCATCCCAAGGCTTTGGGGGTCTCTCAGAGGAAGGGATGGTGAGATTGCAAGAACATGAAGGTGGGAAGGTTCACTGTTAGATAGGAAAGTCTGTACATTTACACTAGACGATAAAGCCATTGAAATCAATATTTGAGTAAAATTCATTAGTTGCATGCAATAACAAGAACAAAGTGCCCATGGGCCTTTAGATGTAGAGTAGTCTTAAAGTCCACTTTGATAATGATAGTTAAGGTAGATTTCAGTCATACAGAGTGTTAAGTATATAAAGATATGGATGTGCACAGCAGGTAAAACTCATGGGTAATGGCAAGCATTCTTTCCCCGGAACTGTGATGATAACCCTAAGAGTGATATGTAATTGGCTACCGTGAACTCATTTTATTCTTGCAATGCATCACATGATAAGGAATATGGTTTTAATAAAAACATGAACCCACAAAAACATTAAGAATCTTCCTCAAAGTTCACAAGAATTTTGTTTCCACACTGTTCTCTTAACCATTGGTATACATCATGTCCCCAGTGTTTTACAGAAATATTGCAATGATGCACTAGATTGGGACTCATGGAACTAGAGAAATATTAGGCAAAACATTGGAGAAGTAAGCAGACACTTGCAAAGCTAATTTTCTTAAAATTTTTCCAAACATATTGCTACTTTTTCTGTCCTCATTCATCTGATGTTTGATTTTTAATTAATCTCATTTGCTGTATATTTTTATTTTCTTTCACACTATTATTTAATTATTGTGTGCACATGTATGCGTGTGGTGTTGAGAATAAATGCACATGCCATGGTGCACTTTTGAAGGTCAGATAGCTTTTGGGATTTTGTTCTCTCATTTCAACCTTATTTGAGGCAGTATCTCTTTTCCACTCTATTGCATACTCCAGACTAACTGGACTATTAAGTTTCTCGGCTATTCTGTCTCTCTCTCCCATCTTGCCTTGAGAGTCCTGAGATTACAGATACATACTTCTGCATGTTTTTTTTTTTTAATGTGGGGTCTGGGCATGTGACTCAGATAGTCAAGCTTGAGAATGACAAGTGCTTTTACCAGTGGAGTCATTTCTCCAGCCATTTCCATTTATTTTCAATTGTAATTTTACACATTTAAGCGAATTAGGAACTTCTAGAAATTTAAATTTTTACTAAAGTGGATGCAAATAGTATCTTGAAATTTACATATCTGAAAATGCAGCACTGGGGAGGCAGAAACTGGACAATCCCAGGGGTTTCCTGGTCAGACAGTCAGGCTGAATCAATAGTATTAAGCTGGATCTAGCAAGTCCAAGGCAGGTATCTTTACATTGCTGGTGTCTTGGCAAGAACAGAGAAGCCTTCCCAATCTGGGCTATTGTCAGGGTGCAAATAGATTACAGATCTCATTTACATGATAACTTAGTCAAGATTCTAAGCTAAGTTTCATAGGACACCATCAGCTTCTAGCTTTGTGTAATGATTCTTGGAAATTATTGTTGTCAGACTGACTTGACTACACTGTTGGTCAAAACATTCATAAGCCTGCACAGATTCAAAAAGTACAGGGACAGAGACTTCACCTTGAAGTGGGACTGACCAGCAGTGTGAGCCCACACTTTAAGATTGTTACAATTTTAGGTGAAACTCATAAATGATTGTCCTGAAAAGCATATTGAAATTTCTGATCTTCACAATAAATATCAGTGGACTAAACAGCCAAAACTTTTATTCTATATATCCCTGATAAACCACCATGAAATCAGCCACTTAAAATGATTCAAAGTTTTCAGCTTGGATTATATACATGCCCTCTGAATATATGTGTAATATCCATGAATGTGACTTGAGATAGCCCAGTCTTCATGAACACAGGTTGTTCTTTGTCATCACATATGACTGAAACTAACCATTTTGTCTAGGCCTCCTGTCTCTGCCTTCTTAATGCTGAGGCGTCAGTGGTGTTCTGCCATGTCTGTTTTTCACTTAGATTCCAAGGATGCAAACTCAGGTCTTCAGGAAAGCTCTTAACAAAGGAGTCATCTCCCCCATCCCCTGTGTTTAATTTTCTACAAATATGATATCTGATAGGATAAGGTCCTCACCATGGGAGAAGGAAAGTGTGAATAATCAACATGGCTTATCCGAAATCTTAATTCTTCAAGTTGATTCAACAGGCTTCAAGTCCACAATTATCTGATTCCTTAACTACTCCATGTACTTCAAAAACTCCTATGTTACTTCAGGTACCAAAAGATTGACATAATAAGCAATGTGAGACACATATTCTGCTATTAGAAAATTGGAAGGCACAGGGCTGGAGAGGTGGCTCAGGGGTTAAGTCTCTGTCTTGCAGGCAGAAGGTCCTGAGTTCGGATCCTAGACCCCACGTATAGACGCCGGGTGGAAGCAGGGGCGGCCTGCGTTTCTGGTCCTGGTAGAGCGGAGCCTGTGAATCCCGGGGCAGAGTAAACAAGGAGGAGGTGGAGGCGTCCATGGTGGTTCCCGGATTCATCTGTGGTTCTACACACACATACATACATACACACACATATATACACACACATACATACACACACGTGCATACATGCACACACGCACAGTTGAATAAATAATAAAAAAAGAAAAAAAAAAAGAAAATTGGAAGGCTCTCCAAAAGGCATAAATTGCATAGTTGCAATTTGAAAGATAAAAAAAATTCTCTAAAAGAGAAAAAAGACCAGAGAAAGAACACCAACATGAACATATAGAAAGGTGCAACTTTGGTCAACTTATAAGTTTCTAAATATAAAATCAATGAACCTGGAAAAGGGGAAGGATGCCTTGAGAGGTTCATGGATCCTGAGATAAAATTCAATTAGTTGAGGTTGTACTCATATGCATCTTGAATATTTTTGTACAGTCTATGTGAACTTATATTATCTGATTTATTTTTCATATGGCTCTACACATTTACTTATCATTTTAAGGAATTTTTAATTGCTCTTTTAATTTTTATTTATGTTTTTGTATTGCACATATGAATTTAGTGAATTTATGATGCTTTTACTCCCCAATCTCTAGTCTCACACGCTCTCTTTCCTCTTACAGCTCCTCATTAAATCTGTCAAACTCCTTCCAACTTATTTTTTTCTTTTTTTGTCTATCCCTTCCTATACTCCTCCTTTTCTCCTCAGAACCCCTCATCTTCTCTGTCACATACCCTCTTATTTTATTTCTTTTTTATTTTTGTGGCCCGCAGAACTTCATGTAGTTTGTCTTTGATATCATATGCCTGACATAATACATACTCCAGCATGCATCATAGATCAGTGGGCATACCATTAAGGATAGACTCTGCCTTTTTTTCTTTGTCAGTATTAGTTCTCATAAGTCTCTCATGGAGGTGTGGTGCCTCTTGAGATCTTTCCTCTTTCCTGGTGAGATAGTGGTATATCAGTTCCCATGGAGTTCTTGTGAAAGTTTATTTCTGTCACAAAATCAGGCATACCTCACTTCTATCATGCCCTGGATATAGTGGCTGGCCTACGACTGGCCCCCCTCAGACATTTACACTCTTACTGTCCCCTCTTCTGTGATGTTTCCTGAGCCTGGAAATAGGGGTGAATGTGGCTTAGATGTTCTCAGAACTCAAAGTGGTTTTCTGCAAAAGATTGTGTTTACTTCAGAAAAAATACTACAACTGGCCAAATTTCAAAAAATAAGTGACTGTGGACTGCTTTGCCCTAAACAGAAATATGTCTTTAAATGATACTCACAATTCAATGTGTGAAAGAGTAGAGACATACTCATGAGCTAGATGGATATACTCACTGCTGACATGGATCTTAGTTTCCACTGGAAAGAAAAATTATCAAAATAATCATATTAATGTGTTTTCTCAGCAGTGTGAAATTTTATGTACTTAAATGAAATATATCATCTGTGAGGATCTAGTCTGGAAAGCTGGAGAGGTAGTGTTCACAGAATTTAACTTTTAGGCTAATGAGGAGTGATAAGAGAGGGCAGGAAACGAAGTGTCTTGGGAAGAGAATATATGAAGTAGAGAGCAACAGGAGAGAGGACACTGGAAACATTCACTAATTGAGTTCAAGTGAACATAGTTACTTTTTAAAAAGATCTCTCTGCCATGTAAACATGCAGGAGAAAGAGAGAGGGCAAGGGAGAGGGAGAGGGAGGGAGAGGGAGAAAGAGAGAGAAAGAGAGAGAGAGAGCTGGAATAGAAAGAACAATCAGAAAATTCCAATGGCAACTCAGACATTAGACAACGCATGCATGAATTAAGGAGACATGATGGAAAGAGGATGACACATGAGTATATTCTCTTCCCTATGATTGTTGTGATGATAAAAATGTGACTGTGGAAATGAAAAGGAAGTCACACTTAAGTAGACGGAAAGCAAAATACAAGGACAGGTCCAATCAGAACACCTTACAAAGGATGAGTTCAAAGTATACCCACCTTTATAAGCAAAATGCATTGACAAAAATGGCACGATTAGGACTGAGTGTTTTAGAAAGAAAGCTATAGCGAAAGTGCACTGTAATTGTTATAACACAGAGAGGGAACAGTTACTTGTTAAAATAAAAGCAGGAGCTGAATGAAAGCGAGATCTGTGAAAAGGGAGAGGGCTGCCCAAAAACAGATGCCATCCCAGGCTCATCACAGCAGGGGAGCTCTAGAAACAGAAGTTGTCCATAGTCTTAATTCATATCAGCATGTTATGAGTAAATGGATCACTAACCTAGGCAGTATACTGAATATATTGGCTTATAGAGAGATCAGTGCAGGACATTCCTTCAGTTCATTGCTGAGTGGACAAAGGGTGATGCATAGTTCTGTTCTTCAAATTGGAATTGCCGATCTAATGCCTAACCCCCCACACCCGTTCCCCCAATTCACTGGCAGCATGGCTTCAGATATGAATTTAACTGGTATGTGCATGAGATTTAGAAAGAAAAATTCCAGTGGCATGCAAGAGCATAAGGTTTGCAGAGTTGGAAGCTGCAGCTGGTGGCAGCAGTTCCCTTATGTCCCACATTCACCTACCAGCTCTGTGATTGGCAGTTAAGCAAATAGTCAGCAGGAGCTTCACCAGCTTCTAGACCTCAAAATTCCAGTTACCTTGGTGAATCCTTGAGCCCAGTGCCTAGAGGTATTTCTCTGAGATCTGCCACTTCTTCAGTGACGGTGAATTGTTTGGTTTAGTATTGTCCTTTTTTGGGTATATATCTATATTTTTTAATTAACCTATGACTACTAAAGTGAGACAGAAATAGAAATAGATAACTATGCATAATTAGTCTTAGTAGAGGAGATAGACAGACTCCCTAGATGGCTAGACAGCAGAGGAAAGGCATCTGTCATAGTTTGCAATGTGAGTTGTCCCTCACAGGCTCATGTGTTTGAAGCATTAGTTATTTGGGAAAGTCTTGGCGCCTTTAGGAGGTAGAGCTTTGCTGGAGGACGTCACAGGGGGTGGACCTTCAAGTTAGTGAGGGACCCACCCTACTTCAGTTAGTGAGTCTGCAGCAGTTTTTGATCTCCGTAACAGATGTAATTTAAGCTTCCTCCAGCTTCTGCCAGTTAGTCATGCTTTTTCCACCATAATGGACTGTATCTCTTCTCTGGAACTATAAGCTGAATAAATCTCCCTTTCTCCCCTTAAGTTATTTGGGTGTCAGTGGTATCTCACAGCAACAGAGAAGACTGCAGGGCCCTAGCTGCTGTGGGGGCAACTGACTCCTAGTTCTTGTACCTTGAAGGTAAAGAAACACTAGACAACTTTCTCAGCAGGCACTTGAATAAACACAGGTAAAACTGCCTGGGAACAGCCCAATCCACAGGTACACTTTATCTAAGATCACAAGTCTGTAATGAATGGGACTAGCTGTTTCTCACTCATCCTAATATCAGTTCCCTACAGGGAAGAAGGGAGAGTTGATTTCAGTCTTGAATCCCACCCTCCCAACTCAGTGAAAGCTCTGACCTCTCTGCTCTTCACTTTCACTTATAACCATCTTTAGCTTTAATTTCGTTGCAGTTCACCTGCATGGTTGCTTAAGGGAACAAGGGGTTTGTTTTCTTATGATAGTCCAGTTACAGTCTGGCCAGCTTGATGGGAAAGCTCACACTAACACTAGGGCCAAAGGAACTGGCCATACCATTTCTATGTAATGGCTGAGAGAGGGACGATCCTTATTTACCAGACCAGCATGTCTTGCCAAGTATATACAAGGATGCAGACTCTTTCAACCAGCTCTCTGTATTCTATTCCAGCGCCTAATCCCCACCACCACCTGGGCCTTCCCCATCAGCCAGACAATCTCCTGCAGGTTTGCTCTGGGGTTAATTCAACCGCTAATTCTCCGCAAATGTGTCCAGAGCTCAAACCCTCAACTGTCAAGTTGACACTTGTGCCTAACTACGACACTTTATTTTACTTTCACACTGAAATACTCCTTCAGGGCTGGAGAGATGGCTCACAAGTGGAATTATTTGCCTCGCAAGCAAAAGGACTTGAGTTTGGATCCCAGAATCCATGTGAAAACACTGAGAGGAAATAATGACAGTCTGCACTTCTTCTGTGGAGGGCAGAGCCTAGGAAATCACAGAGCAAAGGAAGGAGGAGGGAGAACAATCCAGGTTGACTTCTGATATTACCCTTAGACCTCCATGGGCACACACCCAAGTACCCTCTTACATAGAAACACACACAAACACATTTATCTATTCTGAAATATGTATATATTTATCAGAATATATATATTCTGATAAATAAATATACATCAAAAAAGTTGGGGTGATAAGAAGGTAGTCAAATATGGGGGAAAACAAGACAGTACCTGCCTGACATCAGGTTTTACAGTATGCACCTTTACCAAAAAGCACACAAAGCTTATATTTCCAAGATTATATTTCCAAAGCTTGTATTTCCACAGACATAGAATCATGAGTTTAACTTAATTCTATTCCTGCTCCACAGTCCCACCAATCTGTGAGAATAATTCATTTTCCTATAAGAATGTACTTATAAACATGTCACACTTTTATATTATGTTTTCTTTCTCAAGGAATAGCATACATCTGTACATGACTCTTACAAAGATAAATGTCAAATTAGTAGTTATAATGGGAGAAGATCATTTAGTTGCTCAGGAGTTTACAGGTTGTAATATGATTAGGATAAATGGATCTGTTTTCTGAGAGAGCAGAAGTGTACGGGTGTGAGAGAGTTATAGCATTACAGAGTATGGGAAGAGAGAGCAGTGTCTTAGCTTTTCATCATGGCACAATCTCACTGTTCTTATTACCAATTTATGATTTAAACCTGAGAAAATGAGCTGCTCAAATTCAGGAACAATTTATATCTTTATAATGAGATGGGAAGATCAGGAACACAAAGGCATTTTGGTATTTTTTAGGCACCATAAATTCTAAGAAATTTTGAAAAGCATTCAACATGACAGTTGCCATCAGTCCAGACCCTCAATTATAAATAATGCATTTGTGCAAATTAATATTCAATAGCTACTTCTACAAGCACCAAAACATTGTCACTCCATAGTTCAAACTCTTCTATGCTAAAAACAATCACACCATCAAAATGCTTCTCCATAAATATCTTTCCTGGTACTATTGAACTTGTTGTTTTCAACTTCTACTGTTCATTCTTGTATATGGATCAAAATGTTAGAAGAAAGATCATCTTTTTGGAGAAATGGAAATAAGTTTCTAGGCTGAGGTATAGCTTGATGATATAATAATTGCACAGCATGTGTGAGACCTGAGTGTATCTCCTCCAAAAAATCTTTCTATAATAAAGTTTTTTGAAATGATTCACATAATTTCTGGTGGAAAAATACAACAAAATAGTAGTATAGTTGTGCGTGTATGTGTGTGTGTGTGTGTGTGTGTGTGTGTGTGTGTGTGTGTGCACGTGTGTGTGTGTGCGTGTGTGTGCGTGTGTGTGTGTGTGTGTGTGTGTGTGTGTGTGTGTGTGTGTGTATTCTAATGCCCATGTGTTTTTCAGTTCTACAGAGTCCTAATACAGGTATTATGAAATAAGTCAAGAACGGTGGGATTTATGGGTCATGCAGGTCTAAGCAGTTTATGAATCTATAAATCCATCTATTCCATTTTGATATGACAGCTCATACCACCTAGGCATTAATATGCATTTTAAGCAATTCTAAGTCAGTCAGTTTTCTTTAGTTGCTAGGTGGATTGTTCATTTAATCAAAGGTTATCTATAGAAATTAGAGGTCTAGAAATTGGATGAGTAAAAAATAGATGGAAAAAAAGCTAGAGATATCCTATGTAAGTCCTATTCCCACACATGCATAGTCTGCATTGCTATTAGCATTAGCATTTCCTTCCAGAATAGTACATTTGTTATATTATTTAAGTTTAACTGGTTTATCATTACTCAAAATCCATAATCTGCATTAGTATTCTTATTTGGTATTACACATATGCTCTTTTTTCTTCCCATGAAATTATGTTTAACAACACAAAGCCTGTGTGTGTGTGTGTGTGTGTGTGAGCGTGCATGTTTGTGGTGTTGTGTGAATAAACGCATGAAGGTGTCATGGTGTTCATGTAGAGAATGGATGGCAACTTTGGGTGTTAGCCTTTTCTTTAGATCTTGTTTGAGACAGTTGAGACAAGGTGACTCCCTTTCTTTGTTTCTGCTGCACACATCAGACTAGATGACTGATAAGCATCTGAGGATTGACCTAGCCCCATTTCCCCTGTAGCATTAGGAGCACTGGGATCTCAGATCTAGCCCTTTGCATACAACTATCTTACATGGGTTTGGAGAATTCAAACTCAGGTCCTCTTGCTTGTACAAGAGGTTTCCCCCCAATGAGCCATCTACTAGGCTCCACGCTTTAAATGGCAACAGAAACCATTTTATCAGCTAATTCTTCATGGATCATGTCTTGTTTGTGGTATCATTGTTGTTCTTTGATATTGTACTGGATGTTATAGACCACTTGTCTCTTCATGAACTTATTAGATTTGTATCTAAACATTTCATTTTTAGATGCTGTTCTAATTGGATATATAGGGGTCAACAATTGAAAGCTGAACTTTGGGCATATCTAAGAACACTCAGTAGGTAAAATAAGTTCTATCCAAATCTGAAGGAGATTATTTGGCTGTTATGGAGGGAGTTGGTTCAGTAATTTGGAATATTTCAGCATACTATTGGAGACTGACAGGTGATGTTTGCCTCCCTTCCCCCATCCTTCAGCAATCCATATAGATATGCTGTGGCCAGTTCCCTCAGCTTCTGGTGTAGGCATGTGTTCATGCATATGAAACTGTACATGTGTGAATATGTGTGTGCATGTGCGTGGAGGTCAGAGTTCAACCTCAGGTGCACAAAAGTTATATCCTTTTTTCTGAGAGAGAGAGAGAAAGAGACATTCACTGGCCTAGAACTTGGTAGTTAGGCTTGTTTAGCTGTCTGGTGAGCCCCAGGTATCCACCTGTCTCTATCATTCCACTACTGGGAGTAGATAAGTTGCAAGAAGCTTGGAAGTGAATATGAACCTACACTATACTCTTCACAATGAAACATAAGAATCAGCTGTTTGAAGGGCACTGTTCATTTGTCTATTTATTATTCATTAATTTATCTGAATTTTGAGATGAGGTTTCTCACTATGTTTTCTACTTTGGTCTCACACTCATGGAATTAAGTGACACCTCAAGGCTTCTGAGATAAACTTAAACTTCCACTTCACAAAAGTACCAACTATTTGTAGAGGCTAAATGTAATCACTCCCTCCACACTTTTTCCATTTCTACTGCTAAACTTAGTGGAGATTTGTCATGTCTTACTAAAACAATGAAGAACAGGCTCTTATGATCCTTTATCCAAGTCACAGCTCCTTTCAGACTCTCTTTATTGGGTAGAGGTAATGATCTTTCTGAAAGGTAAATTTCATTTATTAATACACTGCTAAATATACCAGTGAGTCCTCCAGCTGATTCAACAAGAAGGTTTAACTCCTATCTATAAATCGACAGTCATGGTTGACAACAGACTTCTCCCTCCCACACTAATTCCTGTTCTTACCTTAAGGTTTCTTTGATCAGGTCTTAAATGGTTTCTACCCTACCTTTTCTTACTCAGTGTCTTCTTTATATGAATATTCAAACTTACCCACTGTCCATTCTCACATGCCCTGCATGAAAATGACAACTTCCTTCAATGCAAAGACTCCTCACTCTGAGATCAGTGTTCATGGATTCTCCTATGAACCCACTTTTATCTATTTATTTTTCTTTTAAATATTTTCTATCTATCTATCTATCTATCTATCTATCTATCTATCTATCTATCTATTTATCTATGTGTGTATGTATGTATGTATGTAACAAAGGGCACTGTGTGTCCCTGTGGACGACCAAGGGTAACTTCGGGAATCATCCTATATTGCTTCTTCCTCCTTTCCACTTTGCTCAGGATTTCCCAGGCTCCAGCCACCAGGGACAAAAGTTCAGGCAACTGTGACTTCTGCCTGACTGAACCCACTTTTCATATTTTATTTACTTACTTAAGAGAGAAAAGGAGAGGGGGAGAAGGAAAAGGAAAGAAGAGGAGAAGGAGAAGAAAAAGGATGAGAAGGAAGAAGTGGAGAGGAAGGCGTTAGTGATAGATGCCAATTTGACCAGTGAAGGCTGAGCCTTCAGCAATGTCTGTGAAACAGTAGTTAAGCTAAACCGTGAACAAGGTTCTTGTGGTTATCACACACTTTAGGCAGTTGGATAAGATGAAGAAAAGCTTCAGTATTTTGACATACATCCATATTCACAAGCAAGAGAGCTCTCTTGACTCTAATTATGGATACGCTGTAGCCAGATCTCTCACCTCCTGATGGTGCTACTAACTCTCCTCCATGATGATGAGCTCTGAGAATCAACCAAGAATTCCCCTGACCCCCTTCATCGGCTAAGTTGTTCAAGTCATATATGTCAGCAACAGGAAATTGGAGCAGCATGCATACACAGTGGAGGTCAGAAGACACCTTTCAGAAGTCAGTTTTCTCCTTCAAATATGTGGGAGGCCAGAAATTGAACTCAGGTTGTCAGGTTGGCTAGCAGAGGCCTGAAGTATCTTGCTGCTCCCTCCCCCACTCCTTTCACCACACACTGACTTCACATTGCTCCTTTTGGTTTGAGATGCGATCTCTATGCAATCCCGTAACATTTAAATATATTCCGATGCATTGCACAGCACGCACACTTACAGAATTATTGTTGGGAGAATTGTTATACAGATCTGAAGTCATTTTACAAATAATAGACTCCAGTGTAGCACCAAGTATTATTTGTTAGCAATTCTTCCCAGGCCAAGATGGTTTTCTTTATTCTCATTTTACAATATGGACCCTGAAAACCTAACAACAAGTTTACTTTTCAATAGCTGAATGGCATCAATTGGGCCAACTTATAATGGGTTTGTTTTATTCATCGCCTTGCTTTAGTCACCATCTTCAGTTGTAAATTCTTTTCATGGCTTTTCTATGGCTTAATGATAACCAGAAATGATTCAAGCAGTTAAAGAATTCACTTCATTAGTGCAGAGCGTGCTAATTTGCATCACAAAACAATTCATTTAAATACAGAAACCTGCTCTGTGCAATGCGTCTTCAGGCCTCCTGTAATTGCACCTTTATTAATGCAAGCTCTCCAGGTGTCCATCATGCCTCCCTGGCTCTCTGCCTGTCAGGGATGGTGAAGACCAGTATTTTCTTTGATGCCTTGGTGCAAAAGGGTCAACAAAGCAAAGAGAAAAAGTAGCATTTTGCACAGCATTCACACTCACCATAAAATCAAAGTTTGACATCAGTGACCCTTGTCTTACAGTGGCGAGACCATAGAATCAAGTTTGAGTTCTGTTTGTATCATGTTATTTTAGAATTTCACCCAGTTTCTGGTAACCCTTTTTCTCCCTTTCCTTTTCTACTTATGCAAGGTTTTCAAATGAAAATGTTTTAGGGATATAAACAGGGTCTACTTGAAAACCATATTGTGATTTCTGTGGAGAACCTCTGTGCCTTACTGTCGGGAGGCCTAGAACAACGGTATTCTGGATCCTGCATTATCTTCATCTTTTAGCTTGCTTCTTCTTCCTGGAGAAAATATTAGACAATGGGGCTGTGGGTAATTGGGTCATAAAGGATGGCATCTCATAAACAGATTAGTGTTTTAAAGAAAGGCGGAAAAGTGAGCTGGATTTCTCTTTGCATGCTTTTTGCTGTGTGAGGATGAATTTCAAAGCTGACCATCTGAAAACCAGATGGCATGACTAACAATTGGCTTCATTGTAATGAACCCAGCAACAGACCTGCCAGCACCTTCATATTGGACTTCTCCACCCTCAGAAATGTGAGAAATAAGTCCATGTTGTTTATGAACTATGCAGTGTATATTTTTTAAATAGTAGCTCAGATTAGATACCTTATTTAGGGGATTAATGTCAAAATTGTAAGGCGCATCAAGTTTTCATTTCCACCATCTTCTTCTTTTTCAGAATAGTTGATGCTATACTGAAATATAATTCTATTCTCTCTGAATAGAAAATTATCTGCTGCAGTTATTCACATATTGATTGACATTCACTCAAAGTATACTTAGGTTTTCTCTGAGTCCTGAGAGCTTCAGGAGGGGCATTGGGTAGGACCATAGCTCTGAGAGTCAGCTGTAAAGGGCAGAATACAAAGCCACAATGGATACTTCCAGAGCATCTACAAGACAGAATGTCCTGCTAGAGTCATTTGCTAGAACAAGTAGAAATAAGCAGCCAAAAGTATACTTCCCATATTCCTTAATTCATCTTATTTTCAAACAAGCTATGCATTCTATGATCTAAAATTATCCAATGAAGAGGAGAGAATCTGATGACACCAGAAAAATAAAAGTCTCTGACTATTTTTGGGCATTCATGTTTACTTTTCATGTATATGTGTACAAGGTGAGTTCCGGTGTGCATTTGTGTTTGCACGTGGGTGGGCACACATGTGTATACAGATCTACCTACATATGAGTATGCAGGTATGTGGAGGCCCAAGGGTGAAAATCAAAGCATCCTTGGTTGTTCTTCCACCTTATTGCTTGGAGAAAGCATCTCAAAATACACCCAGAGCAGTCAGAATGATTCTGATTGGTCATCACGCTCTGAAGATCACTAGGCTCTGTTTTCTAGAGCTGGAATGACAGGGATCCAAACACAGGTTCTTTCCCTTATGCAGAAAGAGTTTTAACAGCGAGTCATCTCCCCAGCCCTGGGATTTCATTCTCAGAGCTGTTTGAATGACATCTAGGCATCATTGGCCATTTATACATAAGGTCTCCTCTCCCTTCTTTATGTTATTCAGCCTTACATGAGAGTCCTGGAGAAGGTACTGATGGAAACCACCTTTCCATCAGCATAAACACTTTAAAAATGAAATTAAATCCCCTCACTTTTTATTTATATAGTATTTTGGTATGTCTGTGTTATGGCTTCTTCATGGTTACTGCTTATATTGAGAATTTTTAAATCTTATTGGCTGTGGCTGGATAAGAGTGGGTAGACTTGAGAAAGCACTTATCAAGCAGTATCTTAGACAATTTAATGAGCCTCAGAGTCCTCTGTTCATTTGTCTTTTCCTTTTCATCTCCTCCTCTCCACTCTCATTATCCCTTTACTCCATTCATTCCATCTTCTGCTCATTTTTTTTTCAGGTTGCCCTTTATTCATTGATTAAATTGAGACTGTCACAGGTCTAGGTTTATACCTATGGTGGTTTTCAAGTAAAAATGATTTCCATCACCAAAGTTAATTTAGCAATGTCTAGAGACAATTCTGATTTTCCCTATCAAAAAGGTAGGGAAATAATACACAAGGGAGGTTTTTACAACAAAACTCTATGCAATCATAAGTGTTAAGGGTAGTAGATTAAAGAACCATGATAAATGGTCAGGCATGACACCATCATGGGACACACCAGATCTATTAGGAAAGGCCATCACAGTTAACAATCCCCTGTGTTACACACTGGGAAAGGGTACTGTAGAAATCAGCGAGCTTTATATCACAGAAGACTGAATAACTTTTCAAGACAAATTTGTTGGGCCCGCCCAGGATTTGCCCCAGGGCATGGCCGAGCACATGGGCCTAAAGATGGTCCTGGGCATATCCCTGATCACATTACAGAGAGCCCTAATTGGCTTTCAGGTATTGGCCTACCTTCCTTATTGAGTTACACTGGGCCTGACCTGTAGGGCCTAGAGGTTGTGTTGACCTTTGACACAATTGGTTACCCATTTCGTGCCCTGTAGTCCTTTGTCTATATAAGCTGTTTTGTTGCCCCCAATAAATTGAGATTTTGCTTTGACAAACTCCCCGTCAGTGGCCGAGTCTCTGGAGAGTTGAGGCGGAGGTGTGGGCGGCTGGGCTTACTTATCTTTGTCATCACAGCCTGGAGTTGTGTAATCGTGTGAATGAGTGTGTGAGTGGAAAGACGCCACGACGTGAGTGGAACAACTCCACAAAATTGACAATGAGTCTCAAGTAGAGTAAACCTGAGGTAGAATTTTCTTCTTAATGAGTTGTTTCTGGACACCAGTTAGTAGATTAACCCTTTTCCACATGGAGAGAGACTGTGAGACTTATGAGCTTTCCAGTAGAAGAGAATATCTACACCATCATTATCAATGGAAGGTTCATATTAACACTCATTAATGAAAATGAAATAGATGGATTAATGTAAGTATCTCAGGTCTGGAGAAAAATGTCTCAAAAATCTTTATTATTAATATATGCTAATATGCTATGCAACTTTTAGTGGATCATATACTAGTAAAATTTAAAACAAATTGGATGTTGAGTAAGTGTCGTGCTTTTAATATTTAAGCCTCCAAAATTATGTAAGAATATAGGGTAGTGTCATAGTTTAAATGTAAGTTGGCCACCACAAGCTATGTGTTTGAAACCTTAGTTGATGTTTGGGAAGGTTGTGGCAACTTTGGAATGTAGACTTTTGCTTGAGAGAAGCTTGTTGCAGGGAGATCATCTTGAGGATGGTTAGCCTTGCCCTACTTCCTTTAGTAGTCTTCTCTTTCAACTGTGATGTGTTCCCTCAGCCCCAATATAGATGTGACTTAAGCAACCTCCAGCTTCTGCCACCTGCCATGTCTTCTCCACTATAATGCACTATATATCCCCTCTGTAAGTCTAATAAATCTCCCTTTCCCCCCTAAATTGTTTGAGTTTGAATGTATCTTACAACAACAGAGAGAGTAACTGCTGCAGGTAGGAACTGTTAAGGAACAAAATGCTAGAAATTGGAGTATAACCAATCACAAAGCTAGGAAGAGCAATCAAAGGCAAGAGTGATATGTTGTGCAAAGTGTAGAGATGTCAGGGGAGGACAGAGGTGACCAATCTGAAGTGGTAACACTCCGTCAAATTACAGAGGCTAGGGCTGGAGAGGTGGCTCAGGGGTTACGCCTCTGCCCTGTGGCAGAAGGTCCTGAGTTCGGATCCCAGATCCCACGTATAGACACCAGGAAGAAGTGGGGGTGGCCTACGCTTCTGGTCCTGCTAGGGCAGAGCCTGTGAATCTCGGGGCAGAGTAAAAGGAGGAGGTGGAAGCAGTCCATGGTGGTTCCCAAATTTGCCCATGGTTCTACACACACACACACACACACACACACACATACATGCACACATGCACAATTGAATTAAAAAAAAAAAAAGATACCAAATTGCAGAGGCTATGTTATCCTGTAAGAGTAACCCTAGAATCTCGGCTGTAACAGTTTCTCATGTAGATATTTCTTCTGCAATGAAATTGTCACAAATAGGAAGTTCAAGAACTATCTCCATCCATTCCCAGGCCACGCAATGCGTAAACAGTCAAAGAAGGCAGTGGGTAAGTAAAGTAATATAAACGGATTTTAGAATAGACACCCTAAGGGATGGGGACAAAAAAAAAAAAAAAAAAAAACCAGTGCAAAAAAACAACGATTAAACTAAAGAAAGGAAATTTCCCCAAGAACCCAATTGTATAAAATGCCCTAATGAACTAATGCTGAGTTTATTATGTTGCTAATTTCACAATCAAGAATTCAGGGCTGAGAGTCTCCACACTTCTTGTCATTATCACCCTTTGTGCTGACACTTTTCCACAACAGGTGCTACAGGTGCGGATATTTTGGCACCGAACTGGTAGAAGACTCTTGCCAGAAAGTCTTACCACACAGCAAGACTCTCGGCTTCAATCAGGATCCAATCTTAATTCTTAACAGTATGTCTTCTTTGTGAGGCTTTCTCAACTCATTTTTCGACATGAGACTCTGAAATAAATAACTGATTCTTCAAATAGGTCTGATGACAAGGAACACTAATTATAAAAAAATTCTGCTTCGATTTCTGTGTCTCATTATTATCCAAGGACCAATTTAACGTGTGAAATGGTAGTGTTTGTGTTATAAAGTTTGTAGGAACAGGAACTTGCTAAGTGATTTAAATAAATTTTATGTAATCTTCCATTTACTATATGGCTAGATAATCTTTATTTTGCAGTTTATAGTCAAAGAACTAAGTCCTAGAAATCCAGTCTAACTCTCCAGGAAATCCAATGATAGTTAATGACTTAACAGGAAAAACACAGGGTTCTTTTAAATTTTACACATTTTAACATGAAAGACTTCACTTTGCTCTCACAAAAGTTTCTGTATGTTAATCCTACCACTTGGCATATCCACAGCAATGCTAGAGTTCTGAGCAACTCCAATCATACATGAGTCCATGGTTAGGAATCATGGAATGTGGAGAGACAAAGAAAAGAAAACAAACACAAAATAAAGACACAAGCGACTTAAAATTCTATTAGTCCACTATCTGTTGTGGTGTCCAAACATCTAACATAAGCAACGTCTAATAGGAAATAGTTCTTTGCTATTGGGTAAGCCTGTGGTCACTTGGTGCCGTTGCTTGGAGACCATGATGCCGCTGCGTATCACAGCAGTTGATTCGAGGAGAGTAGCTCCATGCAGTTCATTCCAGACACAGAACAATGTGCCCCATCCAAGGGCACAACACGAATGACTTTAATTTCTGTGCAACTAGCTCATCTCTTCTGTATCTTACCACTTCCCACTTACGTTACAGAGTGTTCCCTATGCTTTGAGCATCTGACCACTTGGGAGACATTTTAACTCTAAGCCTGAAGGATAGGTAATGATGAAGAGAAGGAAGGAGACTATGTAAACCATAGCATTCTAGCAGCAAGGAAAATATTAGGTAAAATAACATGTGATGTTTGTTTGGTGAACGTAGGTCTACAATGGAAGAAAACACAAGATGAGGAAGAGAGCACAGAGCATCAGGGCATTTCCCTCCCTCTGGGTATTCCTGCAACTCAGCCATGATGATGCTTTCTGCTTTAGTACACTCTGCAAGATGAAGAATAGTTGTTTAGACAACGATGAAGGAAGAAGTCAAGCCCTACCTGGTTGAACGAAGGAGCTAACCTGAGATGGTGCTACGTGATACAGAAATCTAACAAATATGTCTAAATTTTGTGTGAAGATACCATCTATGTATGCCATGAGCCCCTTCCCTGATCCTCATAATTTAATAGCAGCAATGGGTTTTTAGACACGTTCAACAGGGGCATTTACACACAGACATTTAAAGATATGTAACTTCTCCAATGCAGGACCACTCAAACCAACTTAGCACTTTTTCAGCATCTCTGGCTACATCCTGTACCATTTGGGACTACTCACACCATCATGTCTAACAGAATTTGCCTCTTTGGTTTCTGATTATAACCCTGACAAAAGAAGGTCCTTTATGTAGACACTGCTTAAAAATCAAAATATTCACAAAATTCTATGCTCTCTTAATCAATGGTCTTACTTCTAATAATTTATTGAGGCTTCATGAACAGATGTGAAGTCCTCAGTGAAACACAAAGCCTTGTAGGTTTGGAGTGTAACAGATGTGTCCTACATGGCACTCCAGTTAGTGTCCCATTCTTGATCAGCTCTCAGAGACCATAGGTTTGGTCAACCAAAGAAAGGTGGAGGAGCTAATCTCTTCTGACTCCTTCTGCTCAAAAATGGCTTTAAGGTAAACAGCATAAAGCCATCACTCAGAGAACTACAATAGAGAAAACAAGATGAATGGGATTATACGACATGAAAATGAGTACAGGGTTGTGAGATGATTCGGTGAATAAAGCCACTCGGACACACACACACATGGAGACCTGAGTTTATGCCAGAAGCCCACATAGTAAAAGGAGAGGGACCTCTGAAAGTCGTCCTTGAACCTCTACTTGCATGCTATGTCACACATGTATTCTCTCTCTCTTCTTTCTCTTTCTCTCTCTCTCTCTCCCTTTCTCAACTAACTAATATTTTAAAAATTAGTAGAGACAAAGAACAAAACCATTGAAAGTTCAAGAGGAAGAAGAAACCAAGGAAAGTAAGGAATTTGCAAAAGATTATAATAGCAAGTGGACACAGAAATACTCTGGCTACCACTGCATCTTCAATATGCTCTAGACACATTATATACACTTAGGGCAAAATAACAGGCAATAACCATGTGGGAAACTTCAGAGAAATATGACGGATCAAAATTTAATCTAACAGCTTGGCAAATATTTATTACATATCTGGACCAAGAATTGGGTTAGTTGTATAAAAACAAAGATGAATGGGACAGAGATAAATGAGCTCATGGTTTACTGGGGTGAAATGACACGCATTAGGGCTTTTAGTTAACAGTGTGGTAAGTGTTGTAATGGAAATATGTGTGCAGTGCTTTGGAAACAAAGAACAGTTTCATCTCTCGTCTCTGGGGAAATCTAGGAAATAAACAAAAACTGCAGAAAAGCTATGATGTGACACTGGGTCTTCAAAGTTGAGGAAAAGCACCCCCAAATTGACCATAATGGGAGGAAAGGATCTATGCAAAGCAAGATAGTAAGCGAAATCAATCCAATATCTGCATTTTGCTATGTTGGAAAGTGGAGAAAGGAATGGCAACATTTTCTTTCCATAGTTTGAGGACGAGTAGCAACTACATTATAAAAAGCTTGTGAAAAAGAACAGGAATTTTTTTTATCTCCAATCAAAACATTAAAGAGCTTCAAGTGGAGAAGATATGATCAGAACAAGCTTTGGGGGAAAAATCCACTAAAATAACGTGATAAAAATAAAATGAGCTTGTCAGGGTGGTTTGTAATATATTCAAACCAAGAACAAAGGAGACAAAGGGAGAAATGAATACAGCCTCCACACAGCTACTTCTGGCACAAGCACTTACTGTACATGTCTAAGCTCGTGGCTATTGGAGGGAACATTTCAGGAATACTTCCACAGATGCCATTAAACAAAGCATGTATAAATGGAATGGATTTTGAAAGGACTCTGGCTCCCCCTGTTTTTGTTTTTACAAGGGACAAAATGTCTAATAAATATTGATTGTGTGAATGAAACAAAGTGCCCGCATGAAATCATGTTTGATTAACTTGTTCTGTTTGTTGTAATATTAGATATTGTTATGGCTTGAATGTGAATTGCTCTCTACAGGCTCATGTGTATGCATCCTTAGTTAATGGAAATGTTTGGGAAGGTTGTGGTACCTTCAGGAAAGCTTTGCTAGAGGAAGGTAAATCACAAGAGGTAGGTTCTGAGATCTGGTGGCCAAGTTCTGCTTCCTCTCAGTTTGTTCTTATTCTGTCTCTCTGATGGCTGTGTCGATGTGATCCTATTTCTGCCTTCTGCCATGTCTTCCACTCTGTGATTTTGCCATATTGGACTACGTTCCCTATGGAACCTCCCTTCTTCCTTTAAGTTGTTATGAGGATTATCTCAGAGCAACAGAGAAAAATAACTGCAACAGACAATATATGGCCTGTTCATTTAAATTAGAGACACTTGTGTCTGACATATGAATTGAACATATTGAGCACCACTAGTAACTGAGAAGCTTAATTTTATCAATGGAGGTACATCCTCCATAATTATTCACACAATTATAAACAGGTCTGGGTGAATGGAATGCTGAGAAATATTTATGTGCATGTGTGACTGTCTGGTTTTATGTGTATGTACGTGTCCCATGAGTGTACATGCATGCATTTCAACATCAGTGTGTTCCTCTGTCATGTTCCATCTTATTTTCTGGACAAAGTTTCTCACTAAATCTGGAGCTTACTGATTGAGCTAAGATGATTGCCTAGAGATCCTATAAACTCTGTCTCCCCAGGGCTGGAATTATAGACATCATCATGTCTGGCTTTTCACGGGTTTTGGACCTCATGCTTGAGAAGCCAAACACACTAGTAACTGAACCATCTCTAGCTTCCTCATTCTTTAAAAAACCATGAGCTTAGTGAATGTTCAGTGTCTCTGCCCAAAATTCCCCATCTTATCAATAATGCTGACCTGACTTAAACAAAGCAGGCATCAGCTTGCAGATACTATCCCGAGTGCCATCTTAGTGGAATATCGTGCCATACTATCTCAGCCTATTTTGTCTGGAGATCATGAAGTATTTGGCAGTAGATAATTTGTAAAGAAGAGACATCTCTGTCTCACAGCCCTGAGGGGCTTGGAACTGAAAGTACACTGTGCTTACATTTGCTGAGTTCCTTCATGCTGCATGATACCATTACTGGATATATCACATGACCAGAGAACAGGAGCATGCAAGCTTGCAGCCTTCCTTTTTCTCTTCTGAAGATGTTAATGACATCAGAAAGGCCCCATCTCATGATTTCATCTAGTGTCTGTTATCACCAAAGCCCCCTTTTCCAAACACCATTATCATAAAAAGCTGGAATACACTTTTCACATGAGGGTCACGCTCAAACCATAATACAACCCATTTAAGGCAGAGGAGGAAAACACTTCATGCATGTTCACCCTAATACATAAATCATTATAACCTTTTGGTATTAGAACATTTCTTAAAGTATTTTCAATCATTTCTGTGTGTGTGTGTGTGTGTATGTGTGTCTGTGTGTTTGTGTGTGTGTGTGTGTGTGTGTGTGTGTGTGTGTGTGTGTGTGTATTATAGGCACTATGTGTGCCTGTACAGGCCCACAGGTGATTTCAAGAATCACCCTGGATTGCTTCTACCTCTTTTTTGCTTTGCTTTTGAATTTCCCAGGCTCTGTCTTCCAGATCCAGAAGTTCAGTCCATGGCCATGTCTTCCTGGTATTTATATGGAATCCAGGATCTGAACTCAGCTCCTTTCTGATTGCAAAGCAGAAACATAATCCCTGAGCCGTCTGTTCAGTCTCTTTAGACTATTTTATGAAGAGTTCTTGCTTGGTATAATGTTTTTGTATTTATCAGTATTGAAAGGAGCCTTATATTTGAAGGCAGAGAAAACACAAATCAAATTTTAGGACTTGTTCTCAACCACCCTGTCCTTTGATGGTGAAGATTGTGCTGCGACACACTGCTGGCTTTGGAAAGAGCAAATGGGATAATGCCTAATGCATGATGGGTAGTTTTATGAGTATATGTCAAAGTTCAAAACTTCGGTTAATGCTTTCTGCTTTTCCTTTCTCTTGCTCACTTCTTGTCTTCTACATGCATGCATTCTCTAGCGAAGAGTCAGCAACTGAGAGACAAGTTGGCATGAAGTTCAGATAAAGTCCAAGTTATCAAATGGTGCTAGCATTTGATCTCAAATTCAAATGCTTAACTCTTGGAAAGACATCTCAGATATTGGAAAATATTTCAAAGACCCAAAGTTGCTCCTGGCTCAGGCTATCACCATTGCACACAACAATTTGAGAACCAATATACTAAGTCTTTTTCATGTATTTGCCTGAGACATGTAGTTATGTTAGGACTTTTAAGTAAGGAGAGAAATAATCACTTAGAGACCCTATTTGGCCAAAAACTACATTTCTAAACCACTCACTGCTGAGCAAATTTGCTTTGCTAGGCTCCAAACAGAGAACAAATATGTGCTTTGCTTAGCTGTGGGATGATTCCTCTGACCTAGACACACCAGCAGAATCACAGTCTCCTAAAGCTGGGTTAATTACCTTCCAGTACCTCAGTGCTTTTGGCAAGCCGTCTCTGCTAATTTGATTTCATCCTGGTGTTAGTGTTTTGGTTTCCATCCTTGTGCTGAAATACATTCCTTGAACCTTTTTGTAGAATATGTCTGTCTGTGATCAGTTTTGCAAAAAACGACTCTTTAAGGATGATAACCCTGTTTACTACTCTTTAAGCTTTCATTCGGCACTCTCTAACTAGAAGTTTCCTTAAGGATTTCCTTATCGAGTAACATGGAGTTTTTTACCATCACCAGATATTTCAAAGTCACTTGAGATATGTTATGTAACTTGCATTTCCAGGATCAGTTCTGCTTTTGTCTAGAGGAAAAAAAAGCAAAATTATCTCAAGGGAAATTACGGCTGAGTCATGGAACAGAAGAACAATTTGGCTGAATTATGCTGGTAATGACTATCAAAGGAAACGGGTAGAGGAAAGCATGAGAATAGCTACTTTTTTGAAATGTATCTGGAGATGAGAGAGAAAGTGGAGAAGGTAGATGCCGCTCTGACTGACAGCTGTCTGCGGGGAAGGACCTGACAATGTCATACAAAATGTCCTTGCTCAGCTTCATCCAGAGCAGATCTGCTACTGGTGATGCCAAGACCAAGTACCTCACTGCCCTTCTCTGAAAAGCTGCTCCTGTTCCATGGTTATACAAAAACAGCGAACGACCAGTAAACCTTGCACCAGAGAGGGTAGTAATATTGTATGACACTAAAGATGGGTAAATGTATTACCAGCCCTGGTTCTCCAGTCACAACAAAACTACCGCATCCAGGAGCTCACTACAATAAGATCTACTACTTTTATCTAGATCAACACAGTAGCAGACATATCAACATTCCCCCACGGACCAGTGAGTCTCTAGGGAAAAACAACTAAACCCTGAGAGAATCAAAGGAGCAGATGCCAGACAAGAGAAGTAAAGTTTCCCACTTGTGGGGTTAACCCGCTAAAAGATTCCTTTACTACCACAGATGCCCACATTCTTTCTAGGACAAGAACCCCAAAATGAGCCCCGTGGTCCATTCATACAGAGGGACATGAGAGGGAGGAATGTGGCCAAATCGATGATCAGAAGGGGGAGGGGAGAGGAGTGGGGTGAGAAAGAAGGGGGTGGAGAGCAACAGCATAAACTTCTTTTGTTTGCATATGAAAATTTCAAAGAATAATTATAGAAAAAATTAAAATGCAAAAATAAATTATAGATTGATAAATAGATAAATGTGGAGAAAAAAATAAGAGTGAGCAGCAGTTGATACCAAGAAATGCCTAATCCATAAATCTAGAGCTACCCATCTCTTCTTCCTGGGATTTTTTTTTGTGCATGTACACACATGTGTGTGTGTTTATGTATGTATATATGTCTATGTGTGTCAGAGGCCACTGTGTATGTGCCTGTGGAGGCCCAAGCATGACTTTGGGAATCATCTTTGATTGTTTTACCTTCTTTTTTGCTTTGCTCTGGGTTACCTATACTTTGTGCTTCAGGGCTAAGATGTGTAGGCTTCCATTTCTGCCTAGCATTTTTTTGTGGAGTCTGGGATCTGAACTCAGGTCCTTCTATTGTTAGGCAGAGTATTATCCCCTGAGCCATCTCTCAAACTATCCTTGGCATCTTTCCATCACTGTTTTGTTGGACATTTTTGAGAATTATTTCTAATATGCTTACAATCTGTTTACTCTTAGTCATTCCACTATTGACACTGTTAACATGCACCTGAATAAATGCAGGAGTCTTCCCATGGGCTTCAGCCAGCTCTGATAAAAACTTTCCACACAGAGTTGTCCTGCTAAATGCAAATGCAATGATACCGTTCTCTTTTAATAATCCTTTGGTGCCTTCAGACTTATCTCAATGCAATACCTTTAATACAATTTACATTACTTAACAGAAGTTCCCCTCCCTGATCACTTACCTTACAGTAATTTACACTGCAACAAATATCTCTTGGATCTATTATTTGCCCATGAGCTTTTTCCTTCCTTTTTCTACTTTGCTCCAGCCTTGAGATCTTAATTGAGTCAAAAACGACTCAGGAAAACTTTCTTACCCGTACCTACTTTATTGAGTGATTACAAGGTGTACTAATATTTACCTATGTTTATGATTCTTTAATTGGAATGTAGTGTGGGAATGCCATGCTTGCTCACTGAATTTTCAGTTTACTGTTGTTAGTAGTCTACCCGTCTGAACACTCACTGAATAATTAGATCATTTTTAAAAGAAGAATAAACAAAGCCCATTGCTGTTATAGCCTTAATGTGAGAATCAGTGCTTGACTTTCAGTAAAAGTTCAGTTATCAATGAAATGAAGGATTAAGAAAATCCTGTGTATTTCAGGAGATGATTTAATTCAATTTCATAGTTAGATCAAATAAATTAGAAAAATAATTTTTTTAAAAAAAGTGTATACAGAGATAACTCAATGGTCAGCCTGACAACATGAGTTTGGAATCCTGTACCCATGTGGAAAATGTGTCATGTGAGTGTGGTGGGTGATGTGGAGAAAAAAGATTGCTGCCAGCTTAGTTCTTACCTCAATGAATGACCTTGTCTCAGTGGAATTAAGTAGAGAATGATAAAGCAAGACTTCAGCATCCTTCTCTGGCTTCCACTTATACACATACATGAATATTCACACTCACACACTCACACACTTATGTGAGCATATCCCTCTCTCCTCTTACACACTTACCATACTCACACACACAATCATACACCCCCCAAAAATTTATTAAATATTTGAGTTAGGCAATTCATTACCCCCTTTGTGTAGGTGGGTCCAAGTTAAAAGAACCTTATATGTCATGTACACAAACATCTTGAATATTGTCTTCCATAAAACCTATTCCTATGTGACCAATTTAATCACTCTTGAGCATTAATCTCAACCTGGTTAAGTATAAATCATCGCACCCTACGACAGAGCAAAGAGTAATACATAGCCTGCTCATTATTTAGACCAGTTACACATCTGAGATACATTTATTTCCTAAAATCTTCTGCTTATTTTGGTACATGAACAAAGATTAGATCCAAGCCATCATCATGTTTAGATGAAGGATTTGTGATTCGTACTTGTTGGTAGGTGCACGCAGGGCAAAGAATAGCAGATAGTCAAGAAAGGAGCAAACGAGGAGAAGAAGGATTTGAGTTTGGAGTCTGGATCTAAATGATCATTTTACTCTCAGTAAGAGACATTTATCTCCTCTTTCAGATGAATTGGCCTGCTTTACTTCTCCTGAACCATTACAACTAACTTGGGGGGAGTCTACTTGAAAGAACAGACCAAAGCTGCTGTATCTTCCCACCCTCTATCCCAGAACTCTTGACACACCTCTACCATAGACTCCATCACAGCATTTGAACATACATGTCTGAGAAGGTGGGGAAGGGGCGGGGGTGAGGCAGCAGACACTCACAAAGTTGAAAAGGATTCCTTCGCCATGAGAAATGATAAACCTAGGTATGAAAAAACACTTGACTCTTTCCAAACTTACTAACTCCAAATGGTCCTATGTGATATCTATCCTTCACTGAGGCTTCTCAGTCAAGTGGATATACTTTTTAAATTTTCTCTTAAGGATTCTTTACTTACTTTTCAAAAATAACAAAATAGAAAGCAGGCAGACTTGATAATAACTCTCCACAGTTAAGGGCTAATTTAATCTCCTTGTAGTGGGAGAAAAAAAGAACAGTGAATCACTGTTTGGTCAGAAATCAGAGGATAGATAAATTAGGTTCCTTGCTGCTGTGCATTTCCCTGATGCATATGTAATATCAATCAAAATCTCTCTTGATGACTCAGTGGGGAAAATCAGCAGGAATATCTTCAACATCCAGCAGGAAGCCTGATCTGCAGCCGATGCCAAGTATCGAGTGGGGAGGAAGGAGATTGCAGGAGGGCACCTTCAATCCTCCCAACTCGATGCTTACTAACTCTCCACACTAGTATCAAACACTCCCAACTTGTCATCATGCCGCGTACCACTCCCCCCACAGATACGGATGTGGCCGGATCCTTTCCCAACATGAACAAAATGACACATTCCATATTCTCATGCTGAACAAAAGAACTGTGAATTATGAAGAATATTTTCCACAACAGTGAGTAGCAAAAGGCAAAAATGGACACACTAAACCTTGCCTCTCTTTCCAAAGCAGTGATGTTGTTACTGGGAACTCTTGGAAGTCTAATAATAATAATAATAGTAAATAGTAATAGAGGGGAAAGTAAATGGAAGACATTGTTTCATACATGTGTATGTATGAAAATGTCAAAGAGCAAATTTCATATAAAAATGGGAAAATATTAGTTAAATAATGCTATTGTATTAAGTAGCTGTCATAGGTAGGCACCGGTGTCAACTTGACTGTTGAGGGTTTGAGCTCTGGGCACATTTGCAGAGAATCAGTTGGCTGAGTGAGACCTGGAGCAAAGCTGCAAGATATTTCTAGGCGATGGGGAAAGCCCCACCTACGGACTTAGGGATTATGTCCTGTAATAAATCACGGAGAGCTGGTTGAGAGAGTTGGCGTCCTTCTGTTCACTTGGTCAGACATGCTGGTCTGGCAAGTAAAGATCGTCCATCTCTCAGCCATTATGTGGTGATGGTGGCCGGTTCCCTCGGCCCTGGTTTTGGTGTGTGCTCTCCTGTCAAGCTGGACTGAGAACTGTAACCAGACTGTCATAAGGAAATAACCCCTTGTTCCCTTAAGCTGTTTGATGGTCAGTTATCAGCAGCCATGCAGACAGACTGCAACAGCAGCTAATATGCCTCTGGTCCATCCCCTTCTCGTCTCCTGTTCTGTCTTTTATGTGGTAACTTGACTGAGCTCAGAGATGCACAGATGGCTGATTAAGCATCAGCATGAGTTTGTGCAGATGTTTTCTATGGAGATTAGGATTTTAGCCCCTGGAATCGCTTAAGAAGACAACCCTCACCAGTGCAAGCGAAGATCAAATTCCTTGAAGGCCTCAGGAGAAAAGAGAAAGCAGAGGGTGGAGTGAATCCTGACCTCCCCTCAGTCTAGACAACTCACCCTGACGCATTAGCCACCTGGGTCAGGTCCTCCAGCTTTGGTGTGTATTTATGGCTCCACTGGTGCTCAGACAATTGGACATGAGCAGAATTACACTGTCAGCTTGCGTATGGGATGTCTGGAAGCAGAAGTCCATGTGCTATCTGGGATGTTTCTGTGTTGAACTCCAATAAGCACTCTAGTATCTAATGTCTGGTCTATGTCTATAAAGCTATCCTTGCTTGCTACTTGTGTTAGTTTCCTCTTTCCATTGTTGAATGAACACTGGGTCCATACAACTTAGGGGAGCTAAGAGGTTTATTCCACGTGATAGATTTCTTAGTTGGATTTCATTGTGATGGCAGGAGACTTCACATCAACATCAGAAACTAAGGTAATTGTCTATACTACCCACAGGAAATGCTGAGAGAAGAGCACATATCTAACTTAGCTTGCTGGTCTACAAGTTTTTTGAATCAGCCTCTCCATCTCATCCAGCTCCCCAGGGAATAGCCCCAACCCACAAGCTTATTCTGCACTTACCTAAACTAAGTAATTCTGATTTTATTATTATTATTATTATTATTATTATTATTGTTGTTGTTGTTGTTGTTATCACTGCTTTACTCCATCCCCCCTCCCACCCATTTCCCTTCCCTTCCTCAATCTATCCCACTCCCTCCTACCCTCCCGTCTATCTGCTTCTATGGATCCCAAGGTTCACTCCAGTTTATCTATTTTTTTAATTATCCTTCCTTTACAAGCGTATTGAGTACTTATCCTTGCATCTCTCCATCATCTCTCCTTCCCATCCCTCCATCAATCTGCCCTCCTGCCTTTCTGCTAGTCTATGGGGGCATGTTGGTATGTCAGTCATTATGCAGGTCTGGTAAAGACAAGTCTCACTGCAGTGAGTTCCTAGATGCAGCAGTCCTGCCTTGAGTGGGATATCTTGTTCAAGTGTGAACTTTATCATTTTTAGGTACCTGCATTCTCACTGCTCCCTCCTCTGTGAAGTTCCCAAAGCCTTAGGAAGGGGAGATTGAGTTGGTCTGACTCTGAGTATGCCTTATTGAGATGCTGGTACCATGTATGCATTAGGTTGACCATTGCTGTCCACTTACTGCTCTTTTATTGCCCTAGAATCCATCCTGTCAGGATGTTGGGATTCTTTACCTCTCTTGTAGTAGATTATTTTAACTAAGTAATTTTTCATAGATGTGCCTAAAGGCTTTGTTCTCAGTTGTCTAGTTGGCCCCTGAATCTAACTGGTGCATTATGTTTAGGCATGTATTATATTTATTTTTAATTGTAATGTGAAACTGAAGTTACAAAGAGAATATCTTAATAGATCCCAAATTTATAAACTGTTCTTAATTATTCTGTTCCTGTTCTTAATTATTTTATGTACTTTTTCTTTCAATCAAGGTATCAATATGTATGTTTTTCAATTAATCTCTCAATAATTTTGATTGTCATATATTAACTTTATCTTTAAATTGTATTAACCATTCATTACTTTTAAAATCTTTTTTTAATTTTTTATTATTTATTCAATTGTGTATGTGGTGTGCGCATGTATGTATGTGTGAGTATGTATATGTGTGTAGAACCACGGACGAAATCGGGAACCACCATGGACACCTCCACCTCCTCCTTGTTTACTCTCACAGGCTCCGTCCTACCAGGGCCAGAAGCCCAGGCCGCCCCCGCTTCCGCCCAGCGTCTATACGTGGGGTCTAGGATCCGAACTCAGGACCCCTGAGCCACCTCTCCAGTCCCATTCATTACGTTTTACCATCCTAAATCTCTTCCCACCCTTCCCTTTCTCCCTTCCCTTTCTACCCTCTCCCATGTCTCTTACATGTTTTACTTTTCCTTAATTCCTTTGCAACTTGACTTAAATGATTTTTTCATAGATATGCCCAAAGATTCAGTCCTAATTCATCAAGTTAACAACTTAAACTAACTGCCAAAATTGTTATCTCCTTTTAGCCAAATATGAAACAAATGTAGAATATACAGATAATACCACTTTAAATTTCCTAATCCTTAAGTATCCAAAGTTAGAATTTGCTTGAGTACAACCTTTGAATCTTCACCAATGCTCTTTGCATGTTAAAACCTAGAATTTAATGATTAACTATGTGTTTCAAGTATTTATATCTTTTTCTTCCAGTAGGACTTTAAATGTCTTCTAGACAATTATACATATAATGTTAGTGTATCTTCTTCTGCATTGATCATAATTCCTGGCATATGAGAAATAACATTGCTCATTGCCCTCTTAATGAATATTCAATGAGGCTTGTGAGTAGCCATGAACCTGTGGTTCAGAAGTTCTGGGAAAGAAGTGAGCCACAGAGATAAAGATAGGTACTACATGAAGAGAATTTTAAACAAAATAGAACTAGAGACTTAAAGAAAATTTATGGCTTTGGGTTATTATTCACACAGCATGAAATTGAGAAGTAATTTGGTCTTGTGGGTAAAACAGAAAAGTCAAGAGTTGTGGGCTCTTTGCTTTAAATACTATTTTATATAACTTTCTTTGCATTGCTTTTTCGTCTATGAAATGGGGATCATTTAAATGTTGTCAAAAGGAGGAATCAAATTTTCCACTGAGCAACTCATATAAAAAATAGTGGACAAATATACTTTACTTACAAAAATCTTCAGTCATGGAATGTTTTGCTGTGTACAGTGTGTGCATAAACCGGGGGCCTCAGCAGTGCCTCTGAGCTCGTGAAAAATACAGGCTCTGGTCTGTCCCATCCATGAAGTTTAAACAATATCTGTACCTGATTCCATGGCCTACTGAAGTTTGAGGAGTAAGCGTGTAATTTATACACAAAGTCAAATATTCCCTACTTCAATCATTTTTTCCTTCCAAACTCCAAAACCTCCATTAACACATTTACTTTCTGTTTTTTTATTTCTTAGCATATGTGTGATTACCTCAATCATTTCTACTGTAATAAAAATCTTTGACATGAAGACCATGAGACCAAGACTTTGAAGAATTATCAATCTATTTTATATTCTCCCAGGAAGATTTGCATAGCTCTTTAATATGTTTTAAAACTTTAATGTCTGTGTAAACTCATTCATTCACTGTGGGGGTAGAGATTATTACCGTTTACCTGTCATCAACTTTATCTGAAATTCAGTAGAATGAGCATACTAATGACTTCCATGGTCTCCATTGAGTTTTTTTGTGTGTAGTTACATTTTTTAGAAAGAAAACAAGGCATAGCAACAGACAGATGTGAGCACATTAGTTTGCATTAGTTACTCTCTCACAGTGGTAAGTCTTCACAAAGACTATTTGTGGGGAGGAAAGATTTACTCTGGCTCACAGCTTCAGAGCTTCTTCATGGTTACTTTGCTCTGAGCACTTGAGTATAGAGCCACAAGTGTGGCTTTGTAACTCTTTTCCAATCTGTTTTGTTATAATTTAGTTTTCATAGAAAAGCATGGATTTAAAAACTTTTTGGAACATCTCACTTCAAAAGTACATGTTAAACATCGCTGATAATTGACTTGATACATTTGCATTTATCCTTGCAAGAAAACTTAATTAGCTACCTATGATAAATCAAGTGAAATACCAATCTGTATGAGAGGAAGTGCCGTACACAAGTCAGATCCCACATCTGTGGTCTACACTTCATTTAGTCTTCCATGTCCAGGTTCTTATTTATTTGTTTGTATGTTCCTCAATGGCAAGTACTTGCCTGACAATTTAAAGACAAAGTCATTACTGTTACTTTCCCTCCAAAGTCAATTCTAGCACAGAAGATCAAGAATTAACCCTTGCATTGCTCTTCTATTTTTCCCCTAAATAATAGCTTAGTACTGTATCAATAAGCTCTTCCCAGAGTTTATAGTAATAGGAACTGAATGAGACCTGACATCTGGCAGGTGGGATGCCCTTGTGAAGAGGAGGTAAGCAGAGACCTCCAGAAGGAGAAATTGTCTGTGCATTGATGTTCTTCTAGGCCTCTAGTTCTTTATTAGCTGCCTCAATACCAGCAAAAACAGTTGTTTTGTCTCCCTGGCTCCACAACATGTGATTTTCCACTGAACTAAGCTGTGCTTTCTATAAATAAAACAGGATTTCAATGACATCTTCAAAAGGCTCAATCTTTATCTATATCTGATGCTCAAGTTGGCCTCACTTCAGGACAAACAATAATAGAAATCAGTAAATGCTTTCAAAAATATTTTTAAATGATTTTACTATTATGTCTTCACTATTGCTGATGATATGAAAATATCTGTCTAATGAAAGGATGCATTTTCTTTTTTTAAATTTTTTATTATTATTTATTCAACTGTGCGCATGTGCGTGTGTGTGTGTGTGTGTGTGTGTGTGTGTGTGTGTGTGTAGAACCATGGACGAATTCGGGAACAACCATAGACGCCTCCACCTCCTTCTGCTCCGGGATTCACAGGCTCCGCCCTACCAGGACCAGAAGCGCAGGCCGCCCCCGCTTCCGCCCGGCGTCTATACGTGGGATCTGGGATCCGAACTCAGGACCTTCCGCCTGCAAGACGGAGGCTTAACCCCTGAGCCACCTCTCCAGCCCAGGATGCATTTTCTTAAGTGATAACAGAGGATTCTTTTGTTTCTTTGTTTTAAAAATTTCTCTCAGAATAGGGACATAGCAGTACATGAAATGATAAGCCAGTGGGTAGTATTTAGTCTAATGGAATAAATTCCAGGTTGGAGAATATGCTTGCAATGAGCCAAGCATCATAGGAATAGTTTTCAGAACTTGCTACTATTTCTCAATATGCCTTACTCTCCTTATCTGCAAAATGAACAAAAACTATTGCCTTTATTCCACATATTAAAATGGCATGCTTGAAAAGTAGCTATCAGCAGAAACTGAAATTCTTGAACGTGATAAATAGACCACTATGTCCTCGCATTTGTACTTACATGCCAGGGGAGATACCATGATGATCTTACCATCATAAAGACCAGGATCACCATGTATGGCACATTACCTAGTTAGTGTCAGGAATAGTCTACAAGACTGGATAGAAATGGAAAACTGGCAGGCGATATCTCTAATAATTTAACATTTAAATTTAATTTCCCATCACAAATGGAAAGGCCTTGAATAGAACCAAACCTTTGTTACCTACAACAATAATAGTAGAGCTATCATCTAACTACAAAGATGAAATATGTAGAGAATTGTTGTTTTAATTTAAATGGATTTGATACTAGAAAGCACATTCATTTTAATAATTTTTATAGTGCACAAAGCTAGGAACATGTAGATTTTTAAGGATTCTATATCTATCTATCTATCTATATATATATATATCAATGACTTTTATCATCTTTAAATTTTTAGTTATTTGTATATGTATGTGTATACACATGCACGCATGCACATGCACACACACACACACACACACACACACACACACACACACACACACGGGTATGCACGTGGAGATCAGAGGACAATTTTTAGGAGTTGGTTATCTGTCCACCATTTAGGTTTCAGATATTGAAGTCAGGTAGTCAAGCTGGACAGCAAGCACATCTACCAGTTAAGAATCTCGCTAGCTGCTTTTTCCTTTCTTTTGTGTATGTGATATGTGTGGGTGTGTGTGATAGGTGTGGGCATGTATGTCATGACACACATTTGGGTCAGAGGATTCAGTTCAAGCATGGCAAGCACCTCTCCCAGCTGAAAAATCTCACCTGTAATATTTCAAAGACCAAAATAGAACTGAATGAATAGTATGCACATAAAGATTCATTCTTTAAAATGGGAGCAATACTTATCTAAAATGGTACTTTCAAAGGTGCTATTCTTCACTCAATGGGAAACATATGGTGTACATGAAAAAGATGCAGGCAAAGACAGTTCTCCACACACAAAAAATAATATACATGCATATGTGTAAACATGTGTGTGTTTATATATGTATATACAGGCTAAAATGATTTTGGATCAATATTGCAACCCTATAGAAATGGCTATTATTTAATACAGTGAGAAAAAAAATTACAGCATCAGAAGCAAAACTATAAGCTGCTTTTTCCTAAATGTAACTATGATTTTCGTCATGTTCACAGAAGATAGGGACAATCATGGTGGGCCTCAGGGCCATATCCTATTGGCTTGTCAAGTGTAAACTCATTTGTCATTTTTTTTCTCTCTTAAGGAAAAGGCACTACTTTTATCTCTTTCTTCTAGTCAAGGTGCTCATTTTTCTTGAGGTACCAGTGTTCACAGGAATTCTACAACATGAGTATCAAACATGTATCTGGCAATATATCCATCTCTTCTTAACCCAGGTCTAGGAAGCCACATTCCCATCTGCTTTGATAATTGAGATTAGTGATACACAGGCATTGAGTTTATAAAATGCAAGTGTCCAGAATTTAACAACTGTATTATTTTGTTGAAAATATTTTTGTTTTCAAATTGGTAAAGCAAAAGAGCTGGCCATGATTTTGAATTAATATCTATCTACAATACTGGACCAGTACCAAATATACACATCTCCAACTCTTATGGTTACTCTCACATTACTTTCAAAATAGTCATTACTAAATTAGTGACAGGTATTAGAAATTTCACATACTATTTTTGACACATAAATCAATCAGCATACAAAAATATATGGAGTTCTCTATTTTATGATGAGTTTTTGTCTTTTTAGTATTTCATGAATTTTGAGGAAGATTTTAGCGTATATATACATTGTCTTGATTCTGATCCCTTATAATTAATATATTATTAACCAGTACAAGCATACTCAATAAACCTCAAAACAAGAACTGAACTGTGGATTGCTGAACTACTTACCTGTTGCTACTGTAATAAATCACTACGCAATTAGTGGGGTTGGAGAGATGACACTCTGTTGTGTAAGCAGAAGGTCCTGAGTTCGGAATCTAGGTCCCATGTTAAAAAACAGGTGGAAAATGTGGCTGCCTGTAATTAGGCTGTGGTGATCAGAGCCTGGGAAACCCCATAGTGAAGCTAGAAGGAGGTAGAAGCAAGTCAGGATGATTCCTGAAGTCACTCTTGGTCCTCCACAGGGACACACAGTGCCTTCTGATACACAAACACACACACACACACACACACACACACACACACACACACACACACTCATACGCACACACGCACACACACATGCACACAGAAACACTTAGAGTAAATAAATTTAAAAATGTGAGGATTTACAGATCTGGAGGTAGAAAATTTAAAGTAAAGGTTCATTGAGGCTATCTATGTTCCCTTGGCAGATTGCAGCGAGGTCTCCCCACCCAGTTTTTCTTTCCAGCTGCAAGAAGTGGTCTGCATTCCTGGCATACAAACCCTTTGTCTATATTTAAAGCAAATCATCTCAGACTTGTGCTTCCCATTGACCTATGTGCCACTATCTTTGAACTTTCTTCTTCCCTATTACAATTTCCTTTGCAAATACACTGGGATAGCCAATCAGGATATTTTCTAGCTCAAGGTTCTTTTTTAAATTAATTAATTTATTTATTTATTTCCACTCATACAAACTTAATAGGTACACCGATCCCCTAAGAGAGGTAGCTTTAGATCAATTTTCCCAAGGAAGGGATGCCACAGCTCAGATATTTCAGGGATTAAGAAATACTTTTCAGAATATGTGTGAGGTTTGGAGAAAAGCAGCACTGCAATCCATAGGATTTCACAGAGGCAACAGAGATCTAAGCTAATGTGGGACCCTGAGACCATCGCCCTAAAATTCACAAAGCAGGCTGGTTCAGGCCCACAATATAGCCCTTGCTTATAGTCATTCAGGCATCCATTGTTTATAGCCATCCAAGCATATCCATTGCTAGCCACTGCTTAAAACTATGTACAGCCTTGAGCTTTTTGCAGATATTTCCCCACCCCTTAGGACCTCAAGCCCTTCAGTTCTGGAAAAGCAAGTTTGCACAAAGGGGAATTCCATCAATAATTGTCACCCAGAATGAACAGCCTGCGGTTAAGCAGGTGGACTGGAACGATCACTAAGAGCCAACTCCACCTGAGCTTTTGCCGACCAATGACTGTAAAGGTCATGGAAAATTCCTCAGCTAAGCGACCCCCCCCACTCCAAGACCTCTTAAAAACCCTTGCCCGAGCTGCTTGAGACCACTATAGTCTCTCCTGTGTGAAAGGTTGCTGGAGCCGCCCAGCATGTGGTTAAATAAAGCCTCATGTTATTGCAACCAGAAAGGTCTTGGTGTCTCTCTCCGCTGTACCATTCCTGAGTGAAAGACTTGGGGTCTTTCACTAACAACGCATGACTTTGGACGCTGCAGATCACCTCCTGCATAAGAAAGCTAGATCTATGCACTCCTCACAATGATCATCTGTTGGATGCAAGTGACTTGACTGTGGGGGGAAAACAGCTCACCTGAGCCGAGGGAAATCTTAGACAACCAGTCACCAGAAAAATTCTCTCCAAAGGAATATGGAAATGAGATGCTATTTTTAAAGGTGGTATGGACACTGGACGATATTATGAGCTACTATCTGTTGCACTACTGTTTTCCTACCTTCTTTAGATAGTAAGATCTGTCAAGGGATAATTCCTCTCAGTGTTCTTGATGGTGTCTGTTATTTGAAACTTCTGTCTTGAAACTTCACTGTCATGTTTTTTAAACTTTTAAAGGCATTTCTATCTGCTGAAGTTCACATGCATACATCATCCTTGGACTACTATTCCCTTTCTATTGGTGAATGAGTATATACCAATATTAATTTTTCTTTTTTAGTATTTGGTAGAGAGAGAGAGAGAATGAATACATGCACACACATCTGTACTCATTGGCACATAGGTAGCAACTTTCAGAAATCAGTTATTTCCTTCTACAATATGGGCTTCTAGGAATAGAACTCAATTCCCCAGCATTATAAGTAGGCACTTCATCCACTGAGTGATCCTGACAGCTCTGTTTTACTTATGGAAGCATTATTATCTTGAAGGACCATTCTCAACTGTGGGTTAGTGCAGCAAGAATCCTATGACACTCTCTCTCACAACTGAGATGTTCTACCTGTTCAAAAGCTTTAAGTTATCACTCTGCAAGCAAGTCACAAAATAATCTTCCTCATCTATGTGCAGCCTAAGAGTAACCTGAAAGTAGAATAACTTCCTACCACTGACTATTAGGTGAAATCTCATGGCCTTTATAAGTTGGATATTCTTTTACTTTTACCAACTTGAAGATGCTCATTATTCTGGTGAAATTTTCTACCCTTGTGAGAAGTTACAATATTCATACTTTATTTTCTTTTTCTTAAAATTTTAATGCTTAAAAACTAATGGTTAAATATTTTATCAAAAGTGAATATACCTATCTTCTCTGTTCATTTATGTAAATGAGTCTTTAATTATTTTAGCACAATGCTACTGCAAGTATAATTCCCAAGGAGGCAAGTTCAAGAAACTGACTACATGCACTTAGATACTTGTATCGGCTTGGCTGCATAATTGTATAACTTTTAAATTAAATTAAAATAGAGTCTATATTTATTGTTAAGCAAATAAGTAGATGGATAAGGTACTTGATTACTAAATAAACGTGCCATCCTCTTCCTGTGGCATCTTCCCCATCTCTCTGATCTCCTGTCTCATACTAGCATACTTCAACTGACTACTTTAGCTTCTTAAGTTTGTAATGGCTGTCTTCCTAATCAGTAATCAGATTACATTGTGATATAATGTTAGGTGCTAGTTTAAACCCAGGAATGAAGGTAGGAGTAGCTCTTGAAGTAAAATTATGTATCCCTGAAAAGCAATGATTTCAACATCATCTTTAAGTAATATGAGAACACCAGTCTTTGAAAGATGTGTTGGACCCCTTCAGTCTCAGGACATCGCTGGAATGTGCAGGCCCAAATGTATCACAGGTTCTCATCCTCAGTTCATAATCTCATTTCTTCCTGTTTAATGTCCTGACCTTGGCATAGCAGAGTTACCAAAGTTCGAGAATTTAATCAATTTTTTGGAGTTGTATGACTCATATAATTAAATCTTGGACCTGATCTTGACTTTTTTCTGCCCTCCAGGTACAAGAGATGAAAATTTCTTTCTATATTCTCAAGAAAGCCCTTTGGCTTTAACATTATGCCTTTAATTGGTGATTAAAAGTCTCTAGTCTTTCATTATCATTCCTAATCTGTCAATAGGACCCAGAAATAGAAGTTCAATTGCATGGACCTTATAATTAATACTCTCTCAAAGATTTTCAGTGCCTGAACTAGTGTTCTGGTGATTATATGACTTCCATGGAAACCTGTCAAAGCTAACCTGAGCGAATTGTAGCAATGCCAGAGACTACCCTTTCTCCTTAACATTGAATGGCTAAGGAGATGTGATAAACTCCAAATCTCATTTTAAAGAATGATTTCTAGTGCAGCTTCATGGACTGATCATCCTAAGTAACAAATTGTTAAGCACATAAGTGTGATGAGGTGGTATGTTAGAGAGTACCTGGGGAAATGAGACCCAAGTAAAAGTTCTAGAAGGCTAGAAGGTCTACCTAGACCAAAGATAAACAGAGGAATCCGAAGGTCCTATGAGGTGGTCTCAATGTAGAAGCAACTTTTACAGTTACCTTGAAATGAAGCAAAGTGGTTAGAACTCAGAAATTCTCTTTTCAATCAGTCATTGAATGTGGGCTTCCTCAAATAAGAGACACCCTTAATGGAAAAAATTACTGTAGATGTGTAAAGAATGTGGAGAAAGATAATTAGAAACTCATCTTTTAACCAGCAAGTTAACAATTTTATACTTCTCAAATAAAATGAGAATATTTAAAATAACTTTGACATTCTGTATTATTCCAAATTTATTCATGAAGTCAATGAGGAATAACTACTAAGAATCGGCCAGATCAAGATTTCAATGACACCAACTTTGCTCTGTGTCAGTTCATAAGTCCTTATATTATGCTCCATATCATTAACCTCATGTAGAATGAAGTTACTCTTTTGTTACAGCAAGGCAATATTCTGACCAAGGCAGATTAAAGGAAAAAGACATTATTGTTTTGCTTATTGTTGCAGAGGGATTGTGTCCACCAAGACAGGGAACACATAACAGAAGACACAGTGGTCAGTAACAATAATTTGGTTGGGGATCACCACAGACATTAGTAGGCAGAGAGCTCAAGAGAAAGGAGAAAGAGGGTCCAAGTAAGCAAATCTTGAGTGTCCACAAGAACCTGCTTCTTGGAGCAAGACTCCAGCTCAGAAATGCACCACAATCTTCCAAAACAGCACCATCAGCTCAGGATCAAGAATTCAAATACATAAGCCAACAGGGGACAATTCATGCTCAAATCATCACATCTCATTATGTCCATGCTATAAGCAATAACATTTAATACGAAGGATTCTCAAAGCTTTTATTGTTTCAAACATAAACTGATAAAAATAAAGTGCTTTAAACAAATAATAAATTAGTATATTGGAGAATATAGACATTTTAAACTCAGAAACAATGAAATGAAATTGCAGGATAAGAAATAGACTAGTTATATGGTACATATCCAATTTAAAAAGAAAGATATCATAAAGGCCAGATTTCAATATATGGAATTTCAATATATGGAAAAAGTGGGAAATTTTGATATATAGAAAAGTAGGCAGAAGGACTACAAGTTAAGATTTTTCAGGCCAGTTTGGGTTTGTGCAGTAAGTTGATAAAAATAAATAAAATGAACAAAAATAACTTCAAAAAGAAAAGAAAGGTAAAACAGGGAACTAGCTTCTGAGAAGTAGATAATAAAATGCTCATCTCCTATAGTAATAGTGTATATATTTTATGCACGAGGTCTCTGTTTGGTTATTGACATGTTCATTCAGCCATTCATTTGTAGGTACAAGTTCATTAGGTTAGGGACCAGGCACGTCTAATTCATACCATATTTCAGACATACTACCTGTCGCTTAATGATTACCTGTCATGTAATGGACATTTATTGATCTGTTGGTAAATAAAAAAAATCATAGGACATCAAAATCATCCCCCCATCCCAAAACTTGGGGAATCTTGCGGAAGGAGAAAAGGAAAAATGTGAGAGCCTGTGGGTGGGGAGTGGTGTTGTCAGAAGTTTCCTTTGATCATGACAGGGCTGTGAGTCCAAAAACTCACGGCAAACTACTTGCACAAGACCTGCACAATAGTTGGTCTATGAAGGTTTCACCATGGATAAGAGAAGATTGCGAGAAACACTTTATATTCTTGATAGACTATTGAATGTCACTGTCAATCAGGAAAGAGGAGAGTGTCTACACAATGATTTACCCACTGATGGATCACTAAGCCCCAGCAAGGTCTCAGGCAATTCCTACTGTAGACATCTTAGACCCAAGAGGGTCACACATGGAAAAGGATGTAAAAGTAGGAGGAAGATTGGCTGGAAAGAATATATGCAGTGGAAGAGGAGGGAATATGGAAATGGGTAACAAAGGACAAAAACACATAGGTTCATTTTTTTATGTATGAAAGTATCAAAGAAAAAAAACAAATGAAGAGAAAAAACAAGGAACCCTGGAAAGTTTATAATAGAAATGTTATTTTGTTAACTCTTTATTTATTTCAATTCTCACATCTTCAGTGATAATAAAGACTTTTAAATTTTTTAATATTTTTTAATATTTATATTTTTTCCAAAATAATTTATATTCACAAGTCATTTGAGAAGCACAACTTATCATTTCTGAGTAACATGCTAAACCTTTATTATTCATTCATGCTGGATTTGTGCTTTCACATTCTGAGATTCCTACAGGTGAAATAAGCGAGAGCAATTTACATGAGGACAGGCTACAAATGCCAAATTGCATGAATTCATATCCAACTTATGAAATAGATGCCCTAATCTAGGGAATCGACTCAGGGAAAGACATTCTGGCAAAAATAGAGCTATATTTTTACCAACAAGAGAAAAGAGTAACTAGGTTGTGATAAATTGATGAAGAACTAACTAGTTTAGGGGAAAACTGCCATAACTCACTTTCCCTTTATAAAACAGGAATTTCCCGGTAGGATTTTCGCAGTGCCTGTATCAAATAATTGTAAAAGGCAAAAGTCAAAATGTACTCTATAAATAGAACCAGTTGCAGCAGAGGGTGCCAAGTTGGATGAGGAATAGACAGGAAAAACCAAAGAAACAAAGCAAAAAGGCCTTAAACTGTGGCTTCATTATTGGTTGACTTGTAATTCAAAGCATAGCTATTTGATTCACATTCCTGGTCTCCAGTATAGAATGAAGGATACCATTAGGAGCATCCTATTGCCTTAAAGAGCCAGGAGACAATGACTGTAAAGGTGCTCTGGATTGGTGGAGTCAATACTTTGGTAGTAGAAGCCCCAAATTAGGCATTGTCTGTCAAAGTAGAATTCAAGAATTTCAAGTATGAAAGTATTACAGTTCTATAAAAAAAATCACATTTTATCTAGTATGTGCTTTGTAAATTCATGCCACATTCTTTTTCTCTGTGTCTTTGTATTTCTTAAGCTTTAAAAGTATTTGATAATCATTACAAAGCACTACATAAAGAAAAGCCATTTCATATTGTTTTATTGCAATAGATATGCTTTAGACCAGAGTAGCTGAAAGAGCTAATGCAATAAAATACAATCATGCAGCTGAATTATCCTGTGAATTATTGATACAATATTGACTCATTTAGTATCTCTCTTAACAAATGGCCAGAATATACACTTTCAGGTTAATACACCCTATCCAGAGAAGAAACGTGTACCGGCTAAGCCCATAAATACAGTAATTTTATCACCCAATGTTTTATTAAAATCCATTATATTCCTTCAGAGGCAAAAGGTCAAATAAGAGAAACAGCAAAAACGTGCTCCACCCAAGTTTAAACACACTTAAAGAGGTATGTAAAGGATACCCATTATGTCATATCTGCCATTTTAATTAACAGCATATATTTTTCTGTTCATTTTTTTAAATACAGGAATGAGGTTAAACAATATAAATTGTTGAAAGCTCATGGACTCTTGGCTCTAATTATCTATCTCCACATGAATTCTTATTTTGCAGGAAAAAGTAGCACTTAGTTTATCAGTAAGACATATACAGTGAACAGTGCCAGCACATAGTTAACTGATATTGTATGCATTTAGTTACCAACGAATATATATATGTATAAATACACTATATTTGCAACAAATAGTTGGCGTTTTTCATTTCTGTATGCATATGTGAGGAGAGGGCATGCCTAGATGCATGTGAGTGAGCATATGAGTGGGTACATACTGACACCAAGTTATATTGCCATCATCCTCAATCACTCCTACACTTTTGTCCTTTTGAGCCAGGGTCTCATTTCAAACCCAGAGTTTGCCAATAGGTCTAGTTTAACTAGCTAGCTTGCTCTGGAGAATCCCAGCTCTTTTTTCTGAACTGGAAACAACAGGTGGGTCATTGCACCCACCCTTCATTTTATATTGAATTTGAAGATCCAAAATCCTTTTGCTGTAGATATAGCAGTCATTTCAACTGCTGAGACATCTTCAACGCCCATCACATTTCTATTTTCATTTTTAAATAACACATATGTTATTTGAATTTTTGCAAATTCTTTCTTTATAACTAGTTGGTGCTTAGGAACCAAGTCTTAAGCCTTTCATGTATCCTGAAGATTCTAAAAATGTGTAAGATAATAAATATGTGAAAAATTATCTTTCAAATATTAATTGGTTGCTCCAGGAGGGCAAAACAATCTGTTTCTCAGCCCTGACAGACTATAGTCACTGAGAACTAAGGACTTCTTCATATATAACTTTGTATCTCCATTATCAGTGTGATTTTTGAATCCAGTGCATTTTCATTATTTGTCATTGCTATTAAATGTTTGTTATAAATATAAATTGATGAGAAGTTCCTCTCTCACTGCTATTCTATGAATCTGCATTCTTTGACTAAGTGGTATTTTAAATGGTATTGTGAGCTAAATTCCAAGGCTTAGTATAACAAGAAAGAAAAGGGAAAAGAAAGAAATAAGGACATTCCACTAATGGAACCATAAGCTATAGTGCTTCTGACACGTGCTTCTCTGAACTTGGCCAATGTGAATGCATTTTGTCATTTTTATCTTGGCTTCTTTTGTAAGTTCACAGGGCAATCACTGTCATCCCCTTATCACTCCACTTTATTTTCATTCTCTGCATGGGAGCAAACATAATCTTTTTACTGTTTGTGCTGTTTATTCATTGATAGAGAAGTGTTTATTCAGTGCCAAACAATTATCCCTAGCAATAGGATGCATAAAATAAAACTGTTGCTCACTTCTTCTTGGTATAGGTCTCTAATACACTCCCTGATTCCATGTTTATGCTTGGTAAAATTCTATCAAATGATGAATTGTTTATAAAAGTAAATTGTTGCAAAATATGACAGTTTTCACTCATAGTAAATTCCTTGTGCCTTGCTTAATATCCAAATATTATCTTAAAGCTTGCCTCAGAATTTTCAGAGACAAATGACAGAATAGACTAATTGATACAAAATAAACAGAATTTACTAAGATTTTATGTAATCTAGTCAAGAAAGGAAGAGACAGAGGCAATGGTATTCAAGAGTGTCTTCAGAATTTAGAAATAAAGATGAAAGAAACAAAGAAAGAAAGAAACAAAGAAAAAGAAAGAAAGAAACAAAGAAACAAACAAAGAAAGAAACAAAGAAAAGAAAAACAAAGAGAAAAAAGAAGGAGCAAAGAATGGTAATTAATGAAACAATACTCACAGCTCTTTACCTCTTGACAAATTGTATTTCAAAATATCTAAATAAGATTGTCAGTAACAGTAGTTACTTTTATTAATAAAATGAATCTACTTTTAATAATATTTAATTGATATGCTAGTTTTTCTCTCTGTGAGGAGACACAAATAAGTACCAAAGAAAAAATAAGTGCTAAAGTTTTCCTTCCACAAATCAGTTACTTAGTAAAATACATGCAAAAGTACTCTTTTGGTGAAAACCTAGGTACTATCTACGTCAATTCAAATTTGAACAGAAAGTATAGTAATTATGTGATTTAAAGACAGAAAATGTTAACAGTCCATCTATTTTATTTCTTCTAATCTCTCTGCACTTTGTATTTACATTTAAATTTCATCCTGTGGTATGGATAGCAGAACAGGCCAAACTTCTTTACCTCTTCTAGGTTCAGTCTCTAAAAATTATCAGGCAATTGTGAATTTTCTTATTTGTAGACTCCATTGCATGGTTCTAAGGTTCTGTTACACAAGAGACTACCTAACAAATGTCCATCAAGACTGGAAAGTGTAGGAACAGCAATACTATTTGGACACGAAAATGTCTTACAGCACTTGTTGATACACATGGAATTCCTCTCCTAACATGTTCCTTTTCCTTATCTGAACTGCCATCTGTATTAGTCTATGGAGTCAGTGACCAGGATGCCTTTTCTCACATTGATTGGTTCAGGAATGGAAATAATACTCGAATTAGGTTCAGTTGAAATACTACCAGGAGGATTTTTGAGCTGGAACAGTAAAAGCATTCTGCCTCCTCAGAGCAATGAAACTATAAGGAGTCACTTGTAAAAACTTAAACCAATATTCAGAAGAATCCTAAAATGAATAATCTCTAAGCATTTGAACCTTGGCATTAACGCATCTTAAAGGTCTTTGACACACAATAGGATCCCACATTCATGAGTTTAACCTCTAAGTACTGATCAGAAAAATCTATGTATTTGGAAATACTATAGACAATTATTGTATTCTTAGTAGTGAACAAATCTATAGGAATCTATGGGACAGGAGCTGAAAAGTTTGTTTGACAAAGAATCAATTCATTGGTCTTTCAGATTGGTTAAGACTAAGGAAAAAAGTGGCAAAGGCAAAAAATCAAAGACTCTGAAAAATCTCAGTTATCTGGATCCCATTTGAGCCATGTAGGTGTATATATCAGAAGCAAGTATATATAGGTGGTTTGGACACACATTGGCACCAGCTAGTACAGGACACCCCACAGGAGAGTCATGTTTCTGTTGCAGCTCCATATGCAAGCCATAACCACTCAAGAAAGGAATTTCCTCACATTGACGTGGGATTCTAATAATTTACTCTTTCTTCCCGAATGTCTGGGAAATGAAGAACAAGCATATCAAATGATCTGTAAATCACACTTTGAGATCTTTTTCAACTGATATTTATTTAAACAAATTAATCATTTAAAGAAGTTTATGGTAGTTAGACAGAATTAACTAGCTGGATGGAAATAGACACACAGAATACTAGTTCAGAGAAACAAAGTGAGGTAGACATGTGTTAAGTACAGGAAAGATTTTATCCAACAGACAGAGAAGGGATGAGCATAGAGATATTCACAGAATCTTAGATCATCGGTTTCTACACTTTCTTCCATACCACAAAGACGTATTTATCATGAATAAATATATTTCAATCGCTAACACCCTGAAAAATTATTTATTCATTTTATTATCTGACATGATGACCTTAGAGAAAGAGTCTTGATGGATGTACTTGAACTAGATCATCCCATGGGAAAATGGCCTTATCATAAGAGAAGAGTCACCTACCCATTACCCTCCCATTGTATGTGTAGTCCCCGCCCCCAAGAAATTGGAAGCGGAATGAGAGAAATCATAAAACAACAATGCCACGGAAAAGGATTCCTCTCCAGAGCCCCTGGCCTACACTGGACAACGCCTGGATGGAAACAACAGGAAGGAAATGAAGACAAAGTAACTGAGGAGCTTTGGCAGCGGAGGAAATTATGTTTGCTATTTTGTGTTCCTGAGTAATGATACCCAACACCTCTGAGCTTTCAGCAAAATTAAGCTTAATGTGTCTCCTCTTCTCTTAGATCTCATCATTCATGGACCCTCCCCTCCCCCACTTGGCCCCTGTTTATTGTCTCCTACAATTTAGCCCATGCAGAGTATGTGACTAATGCTCCATTTGTGTCTTCCTTTGAAGCGTTCATGAAGACAAACAGAGATGGTCCCCAAATGACCTTCCCTGAATCCCTTGATGCCTGTTGTCCAAATGGATGCTTTAGCATTTACAAATCACTTTCATTTTCACTTTGCCTGCCAGAGAGGTTTGAATCTCCGTGGTGACTTTCTTCTCCAAACAGTACGGTTTTTAAAGGATCAAATAAAGTTCATGGTGGCTTATCTCAATTTCCAGGGATAACCCCCATCTCAAAATGAGAAAGTCAGAATAAATCGACAGGGTTAGCAAGCAGTTAAGGAGGTCTCTATTCAAGCCAGGTGCCATCTCATCTCTAGTGCAAAATGCACTTGAGGCATGATCTCAATGGATAATGTGTGGGAGGGGGAAGTAAGCAGTCAAGACATTAAAGAGGTGATCAGATATAATATCACACCTGAAAACTTACCGTGAATGCCCTCTCTCTTCAGAATTGTTTTTATGAAGGAACAAATCAAAATGGGGAATGGACGCAAATCTGAATGTAGCAGATGATCAGAAAAGACAATGATGGAGCAGGAGTTGAGCATGCATTGCGATTGCTCATATAATTACTAATTATAACAATAAAACAAGGTTTTTAAGCCATTAATCAAGTGCTTACCAGTGTGCCATGTACCAGAAATGTACTTCTTAAAATTCATACAATCTCTATGTTGTAACACGGCTTATTTTATTTACAAAATATGAAAATCGTATCTTAAGGAGTGGTCCTAATGCATGTGTCTGTGAATGGCTACTCAACACCAGGTTTCATCACATACGCTCAATATTAAGGCATGTATTCAATAAACTTAATGTATTTTCAATGACAGCACCTCATCACAGCATCTTTTTGCCTCTATCTTTAGTATATCAGTATATTCCACCTGCCTCACAGGAGGACAAATTCTACTACAGTGTCAGAGAATAAGATGTTAGTTGAATCTCTTCATTTTCAGCTCTTCTATTGCCTAGTCTAAAAATTATGATACTGATTTTTTTTTAGTTTTGCTGCTCCTGCAATGCCCTTGGCTCCAACAAACCATAATTCAGAACATCAGAGCCTTTATATCAACCACCAGGAACTAAGGCAGCCTAATCTGTCCCCATCCTGAAGCTCAGGGAAATTTGAGGAAGAGGGGGTGGTAAGATTGTAAGAGCAAAAGGATGGGAGGAGTCAAGATATGCAAGATACTCCACACAAGTTAGGGCCGAAGCAATCATAATAGGACTTTGCATGACCTGCGCTATGTCCAACACATTATTGACTCCACAAAGTCTAGCATGGACTAAAGGCACTAGGATCATTGGAGGCTAGAAACTGACAGTCACAGTAGTGTTTCTAAGCTTAAGGGGAACACAGGAAAGGGTTCTGGGAAATGCCTCTGGGTCCTTGCACCTCATCGCAGAGGAGGACCCAGAGGAGAGTTTGGCATGCACATTAAAGGATGCTCTGGGGATTGGGGAGGGGGAGGCACTGGGGGGGGAGGCACTGGGGAATGGGATTGGGGAAGGTGGGGGTAGGGGAGGGAGGAGCAGGAGGGTCCAGGGGAGGAAGGTGGAGGGAGGGGACCAGTGTACCTCTTACGTTTGTATGAGTGGAAATAATAATAATTAAAAAAATAAAATAAACAACACACACACATAAACAAAAAAGAAGAAATGGAATTGAATTAAAATTTTAACTAAAAAAAAGAATAAAAATTATGATACTATGTGTATTTATCTCACAACTAAATGCAGGGATTATAAGTAAATGCCAGAAAACTGTGAGAACCTAGCTTGTAGGGAGAAGACATGCCAGGTTCAATATTATGCATTGCAGCCTCCAACAATGCAAGCAAAGCGAGTGTGGCACTTGTAAAAGAGATGCCTTACCGTTACAAACATGTCTATCTGGTCACTGCTAGAAGCCAGCCAAATACATGACCCTATATCAACTGTAGTAAAATTTGAGACAAAGGAATGAATATAAAAGAAAAATTTTAAATTAATTTGAAGGACCTGGTACAGGTTGATCCCTGATGAAGAGAATCAAAGAAGAGTCCATACTGCAGAATTAACACACTAATATAAGTTTTGGAGTGTTGTAATGCAGAAAGTAATATCATATGGCTTGATAATTCTTGTTGCATGATAAGTTATCACTTTGGATAAAGTCTGCCTTTTTGAGGTCAAGATGATACAGATTACTTGTACACACATAGCCATAGCATCCAAGGTTAATTTTACTGGGCACCTCCCTTTGTAAAAAGATGTACCATTCATTTAAAGTGATAGATTAAACTTTAGATGACAAATAAACAACTCCAAAAAATTAATTAGAGCAAAGAAAAAGAATCAATTTCAAAGTTATAGGTTTTAACTTCTTATTGAGGTAGTATGTATCCATGTAAAGTTATTTGAGTATACACACAATAAATTACAGACACATTGGAGTGAAAGTATCTAATGTACAGTGCAGTGACTATAGACAAAAATAGTGTACTGTATATTCCTAGGGGCCTGAAGAAATGATCCTTAAAGTAATTGCCAAAACAAAGGGATGAATGATTGAGGAGGTTGGTCTCTTTAATCTAATTTAAATATTATTCAGTGTATACAAGCATTGTGAAATTATATACTAGAGCACATATATGCACAGGTAGATAGAAATAGAAATATGCAATACATAAAATATATTTGTTTTATGTATTAATTACATTTGTTTAAGATGTGCATGTAGGAGTGGAGAGATGGTTCAGGTGTTAAGCCTCTGTCTCACAGACAGAAGGACATGAGTTCATATCCCAAAACCTAAGTAAAAATTCTGAGCAGAAATCGTGGCCTTCACTTCTAACCCTCAAAGGCGGAGACTGGAAAAAGACCAGAACAGAATTAAAAGGAGGTAGAGCAATCCAGGATGATTCCCAAAGCCATCCTTGGGACTCCACCAACACATAGTGCCCTATGATACACATGGACACACAAATACACATATGTACTCTCTCTAAAATAAATATGCATGTACATATTAAATGCACACATGTGAGAAGGAATACAAGCCACTAAGGAATTGATATGACTGGTGTAATGATACAGTTTCTATCATCAATGCAATTACCACCACACACTACCCAGTTACATGCCACAAGACTCGCAATCCTTTGGAATAGGAGCTGGAGTTTCCAGAATTGGCAGCATTATTTGCAATGGACCTGCAGACTTCATAAATTTTTTTTCAAGATATGTATCTTTAGAAAGTAGCCTGGGAGAGGCTGGAGAGGTGGCTCAGGGGTTAAGCCTCCGCCTTGCAGGTGGAAAGTCCTGAGATCGGGTTTTAGACCCCACGTATAGACGCCGGGCCGAAGCAGCAGCGGCCTGCGTTTCTGGCTGTGAATCCTGGGGCAGAGTAAACAAGGAGGAGGTGGAGACCGTCCATGGTGGTTCCCGAATTCGCCCCTGGTTCTACACACACACGCACAATTGAATAAAATAGTAAAAAAAATTATGAAAATAGCCTGGGAGTAAAACTGGCACACATATAGACATACTGATAATTCATTATGCATACATGTAAAATTAAATAGAGGCAGATTTCAAGACCTTGCAGTAAATTTGTATCAGATGGATTAAACTTTCAGACAAATTTCATGATACAAATGTATATGTAAACACATTTCTGATTGTAACTCTTAAACTTATCTGTGATAGTGTACTGGGATAATGGAGACATATCAATCCCCATTTATGATGTAGTTTATAAAGATTAAAAAGTGTAATGCTATTAATTAGAATTATTTGACCAAAAGAAGAGACCCCCCCCCTTATGTGTCAGGAGACCACCTACTGAAACATTGTTTGTGTTATAGTAAGTACTTAGGTCATGGAAGAAGTGATATCCCTTTTTGAACTCAATGAGATAAGATGGAACACTGAGGCAGGAGGGAAGCTTGTCAGGAAGAACGTGTCTCTCAGCTGGAGGAGGAAGATGAGATAAAGCAATGAGGGGCAACAAACCTCTTTTGTGATTTTAAATAACAGGAATAAGTTAAATAAATTTAAAATAAATATTTTTATTATTTTTTCTACTTTTTCAAGCATATTGAGTATTCATCCCAGTTTCCCTCCCTATCTCCTTCTTCACCCCATCCCCTCCCTTCCCTTCACTATTCCTTCTCACTCCCTCCCACCCTTCTACCTGCATGCCTCAATGGACCTCAGGGTTCATTCTGGCTTGTCTACTCCTGTAGGGGTTCAGGCCTCCATAGTGTAACAAGTTACCTCTCTTCTGGCCACCCACTGATGTGTGCATTTCCATTTTCTCATCCAGCTTTAGACCCAAAGGTTTCCATTGTGAGTTCCGACTCTATATGTATAATAACAGCTTCCTACAGAGCAGTTTAATGTACTCTCTTCCTACCTATAGGTTTATTGACTGTCTTCCCTATTGAGATATTTCCTTCTCTTTTTAAGGTTCTTATCATGGTTTACAGTAACAGGGATGGGTACTATTTTGACAAGCTGGTCTTGAGTCTTATCAGAAAGCTGTTGGTTGTTTCCTTGGTACTCATTACCACTATCACACTGGGTCACCTGTTGCCATGGTGATCTATATTGCAACTTACAGATGCAGGATCTCAAGGCAAGGTTGGGGGAAGGAACAAATGAGAAACATACAGAGCATGAAATGAGGGAATGGAATACAAGAGGGACTTGGGAGACAAGAGGGACAAAGAGACTTACAGAGAAACCCAAAAATGGTGGGAAAAAACCCCAAAGGAACATCCTATGCTAGCAATACATCAAAAAACGTCTTTTAAAGAAAAGGAACAAGAATGAGCAGTCCCTATGCATAGGAGCATAGAATGAGGAAAACAAAACAATAAAATAAAATAAAATAAAATAAAATAAAATAAAATAAAATAAAAGATTTGAGCTATCTACTTAGAACCCAGTGACACAATTATACTAGAATTAATAGGAATGTGGCACTCCCTGATAAAATGTTGATCAGAGAGGTCTTAAAAGCCCACAAACATTACAGGCTTTTGCCACGGATCTTGGTTGCTCTCCAAAAACTGTCAGTAAGACCCTATTGCTGAAGATGCAATGTAAATTGATTACAGAACATGGGCAAAATGTGTCAGCTGGATATTTTATACAGTACCAAGGAATACTGTAGAAGTGCTAGGGGAGAAAAATAATTATAAGCCCCATCAAAATAAATCTTTTTAAAAAATAAAGGAGTCTTACAATAATTTTGCAACATTCTTTGAGGATCCTGATCTTGGCTTTCATTTTTAGGTGGAGAATCTAGGATGGTCCTGGAATATTGATGGCTATAAATCAATGTGCTTGAGAAATGAACAAGGATAAAGCCAGTGCTTGATCTCAGCTGTAAACCATTGGTACAGATGACTCGCAAAACAATCCAGGCTTCTACTGGATGAACTGTAGGGGAGAAATTAAACATGATTGCCCTTGCCTTTACTTCTGCTTTTCCATATAAGCATCTTTGTGAGTGAGTGAGTATTAAGGCATCTAGAGATCCACTGAACCAGAGCACAGTCCCACCATGGATGAATATATGGTTTTCTGAAGGCAATCTATGACATTCATAAGAGAAATGAATGAAAACTCACCTATTACTGAAAACATTAAGCAAGTCCATGCCACACTGTTATCTGAGAAATTTATTGGTTGAATATGAGTTGTCCTCCACCAACTCCTGTGCTTGCATCCTTAGCTGATGTTGACGTTTGAGAAGGTTGCAGCATGTTTAGGAAATGCATCTTTGCTGGAAGAATTAACAGAGGGCTGGAACTGAGCTCCACCTGGCTTCCACCAATTGTCTGTGCTTGCTCCTTCTGCTTCCTGCAGTGACCTGAGATGTCTGCAATTTCTATTCCTGCCATGCCTTTTCTCCTCTCTGGAACCTTAAACCACATGAATTTGCCTTTTTCTCCCTTAAGCAGGCTGCATGAGTGTTGTCTCATGGCAGCAGAAAGAAAGAGTAGCTGCAACAGAATCTTAAATTCATCACACTGCAGGATAATATTCAGGCCTCGGGTGCATTGAGAAACATTCTTCATTTCTGTCCAAGTGGTAGAATCATATTTTTTCACTATCACATGAAAGTAGGAGAAAACATTTTACATTTCGACAAGATTACTTCTCTTATACTTTCAATCATTGTTTTAACTCAATTTATCATTATAGTATAAGTAATTAAAGCAATATTAAAGAGCTATTTATAATGTTTCCTATTAATCTAAACTCAGCTTTCTAAAAGTTTCTGTTATTTGTGTTGGCAGCTGTATGGATAATTTTGCATATAAACATAAAATATCATGGCCAAACTTCTTAATTTTTGTTTGTGTATTATGAGAGTTTGTTTATGTTAGCATTTCATGTTATTTAAAGTTTCATTAAAATATCACAGCTAGTAATTTGTGTATCAGTTCTTTAGATTTTTTCACCACTCATTAATATTTTAATAGAGTCAATGATGCTGCCTATATATTTTCTCTTTTTTTTCTTCGAAATAGTCTTTTGAAAGATAGCACCCTCCATAATTTTTTATTCTTTACATTTTGTTTTACTTCAGAACATTCATCACACATAAAAATTCTTCTGCTGTTCTGTGCTATTTCTCATTTCTAGATAGACATTTATATATATGTGTCTGTTTCTCAATTTTGTCTCTACAATGATTTCTTAAAGCCAGGACTTTGCCTGTCTTTAGCTATTGCAGCCACAATCACTGTAACAATGACAGGTACTCATTCATTATTCTTAAGTGTGCAATAAGCTCAGAAAACTAAAAATAAATTAATAAGCAAATTTGGATAATCAAAGAAAACCATCTATACACCTTTCAGTAGACTATCTGCAGTTGGTACTTAAAATTTTATACATAGTAAAATTTGTGAGACATTTTAGAGCAGACTTCATTTCATTATTCCTAAAACCCTCATTTATATTATGTAGGAAAAAGGAATCAGGGGAAAATCCATCTTTTTACCACTCAAAATAAGCACAAAGTTTTCACATATTGTGTTTCAATTCTTTTCTCTTCATTGAAATTCATAGAAAATTATGAATTAATTAGCATACAGCATGCACAGGTGTTAAATTTCCAAACCTACTTTCTTTGTGTAGAAGACATATTCAAAGAAACATTTTGAAGATTGTTCTTACATCCAAATGGAATTATGCACATCTTATTAAATTTATGGGCTATTTATGCTATATCCAGGAAAATATGCTGAATACATCATGCTACCCACAAAAGAAGGTTAAACTGCTAAACATGGAGAAGGTTATTTATAAGGATTTTAATTGTTGTGGAAAAGCATAACCATAAATCTGCATGGGACAGGGAAAGCTTTATGAAATGGAAAGGCTTTAAAATGTTTGTTTCAAGGTTGACAGTGTCATGCTACTTCGACTGAAACATTTTTGTGTGTGTGTGCTCAGGGTGCAATGAAAAGCCTTCATAAAAAATTTTTTGCCTATACAACTCCAGGGAAAAGATTAGATATGCATTCTTAGAGATTTGCACTATTTTCTTTGAAATAATTAAGAAACAACCCATATCAATATTCTGCATTTGCTATGCAAGTATTTTAAGAAGTTCAAGGAAAAAATCATTTCAATAGTGTCTTACCCTGAAGAATAATTTAGTAGGCTGTGGAAGTTGGACAAATGTTCAAATTCTGGCTTGATGGTCAATGGAAGTTACTTATCATTCCATGTCTCAGTTAACTCATTCCTCAAAAGAAAAAAAATGGACACTGATAATAATTACACTCGCTTAAGAATCAATGGTGGAAAACAAATATTGTAATGTCTGGAAGCCACTGTAGTTCATGGTAAATCTACCAAAAAGGATAATTCTGTTCTGTGATAGCGAGAGAGCACAGTGTCCATTGAGAGATGAGATAGAGCATTTCACATGTCCCCATTCAACCCAAAGGTGAATCTTATCACACCAGGAGACTCATTGCAAAAGTCACTTATATTTTAAGGCACTCGCTTTTCTTTTCTAGTTATTAGGAACACTGAAATTGAAAATAACACACAGAGTCTAATAAACCCGAGCTAAACAAGTTTGAAGCAAAAAATAAATTATTGCTAATTCACATAATTAGAATTTTAGAAGTAGTTCTAGCTTAAAATGTCGCTTGATTAGAGGCACCGAGTGTAGCAGCAAGAGAGAAAATTGTATGTCTTGCCATCTTTCTTCAAAACTCAGCCAAGTGATGATTTTGTTGGTTCATGATTAGTTTGGGTACACACACACACACTCCCAAAGCAATCATTGTGGCTTTTGGCACAGGAGTATATCTGTCCCATCTCAATCTACACATTCCTATTGGAGTTTCATGTACTGTGACTGCAAGGTGGTAACTTGAATATACCATGCTTCCTTACCTCTGTCACACTGAAGTACCACCCATAGCAACAGGTGAAATAGATACTTTGGTGACAAACCATACATTTTTATTCCAAGAACCCAATGCAATCTAATGCAGACAGTGAAGATAACAGAGAAATTCATTTTTTTTAGGTCCACAATGGAATGCACTTTTGTTTGGTTGAATATTGAAGAACTTCATTTGAAATTCATCTTACACACTTAGTGAAAGCTATCCAACATTATACTCCCAAAAAAATATAAAAATATTAAGCATATCTAACTTCAACACTAACATTTCCTTGTTCCTTTCCCATCTTCCTATGTGTGAGCATGACATTTGTGGGGGATGTAAACATCTATTCACCACAGATAGGAAACACTGATTTTTACCCAAGTCTAGATTTATTGAATCAAGGAATTTTATTTTGTTACCTACAAGAGTAAAGGTGACTCAAAGGAAGCTGGATCACTGAAAAATCCCTTCCCAGTGTGGGTGATGGGTCATCGAGTCACCTCTCCTCCCCACACTTTGCCCCCTTATTCAGTGCATCACCAACATGCAGCTCCACTAAAAGACACTGATTCCCAGCAATGGTCCACTGCTTATGTAAACTTGGGAAGAGACCTCATGAGGCTTGTAACTCTTAATGATTCCTGAGCCTTGTATCTTTCCTTAACCTCTTGACTCTTGTGAGCCTCCTGTCTCCTTTTAGAAAAAACTATTTGGAGAAAACTAGTATTTAACAGTCATTCCTCTTCTTCCTGTCGTTCATTTGATCCTCTTTTAATTTTACTTCTTTCTGAACACTGTTTTCTTTCTTAAGCATTTATTGGCCACCTCATAATCAGTATAGAACAGATGAAAAAGACATGTCTCCTAATGTAATGTGTATAAAAATGCCACACATTTGAGTATATCATATTACAGAACAGTACTAATTAGTACGAGACAGACATAAGTTTAGGTATGGCAACAGCGTTGCTATGGAATTAAGATATATGGTTGCAGTTGAAAACTCTGGATCATATGCCAAATTTTCTCTCTTAAAAGCTTTGTGACTTTAGGTGAATAACATAAATTTTCTGAGCTCTTCTTTTGTGTGGTAAAGATGGTGGCACTTGGGTCTCATAGTATCAGGGTGGAGTGAAGATCACATGAAAATACCAACTGTGTTCTATTTCACACAACTGACACCAAGTGCTTCTAAATAAAGTGGTGTGTCTTTCTGCAAGAGGAATAAATGTCTTAATCTACAGGAGTAAAGAAAGAGGACTTTGCGATGGGTTTAAGAAGGACAGGGTTGGATAGAATGCATGATGGGGAAAATCCTCTCTGGCATTTGGGAGTAAAAATCAAAATACTAAAAACAATTTTCTTCTTTTTAATTTGTTTTACAAAAAATGGACAAAGCTCACTTGAATCAAAAACTAGTATTTATCATTTCTCCTTTGACTACAATTTAGAGCTCTTCTAAATAAACTTTTTATAGATATGAAATATATGAAAGAGCTGAGAGACTTGTCTTTGGTGACATATGTGTTATGGGGCCCATTACTGTAGATTATCACTACCCTATATCTAAAGCAAATCCAAAGTGCTATGGCTGCTTAAGTGTTCTCCATAGGACAACATGCCAGAGAGTTGGTCTTCAGCTTTACATTACTGGAAGAGATACAATCTTTGGGAGATGGGCCTAAGATGAAGTCTTTAGGCCAGTGAGAATACTCATTGTTGCAAATATGGGATTCTATCCTCCTATTTTCCCTCTTTTTTGATCCTAGACATTAGGTGAAAGCATTTGCTGTTGCCATGATATGCTAACTTACCTAAGTACAAGCACAAAGAAAAAAAAGAGGTTGGACAAGCAAAATCTGGAACTTCTAAAGCAGTAAGCCAAAATAAACCTTTTCTCTATCAGTTAATTATCTCAGATACTTTAGAGCAATAGAGATCTGATTAACACACAGGGCTCAATGTATTCCGCTGACAAATCACTACAGTAGCAATAAAAAGGGCAAATTAAACTGGAGATCAAAGACAGTATTTGGATCCAATCAAAGAACCAAACTGTAGTCTTGCAACCATACCAACCTTCTAATCTCTTATGCATTGGACATAAAAATTCTGTTTGGGGTTCTCTCATGGATTCACTCATATCTTTACTTACAGATGTGCTTCAGTAAGCCTTTTTTATCTGTTTTGTTCAAGTTTGCAGCCTTCTGATTAGCTAAGTGCTAATTGTCTGGCCCTCTTGCAGAGCTAACTACATAATTTTGTCTTGACCATCAGTGGTCACTAAGGGCTTGCTTATATTTCTATGTCTTTCTTTTCCTTTCACTTAGACATTAACAGTTTTAGCATGGTGAAACTAAAATATGAGAATATGCCATCTGAAGTGCTTACTGACTGTTGTGTGACATATGCACGCTTATAATACCAACACTAGCATTGAGATAATTGAAATTGCATTCCAAGTCCTTAAATTTTTCCTATGGACCCAATCAATCATTGATCTGCTTTCTGTCATGATTATGTTTTATATTTTCTAGAATTTCATGTTAGCTAATTTATGCAAAAGTTTTGGTCCTTTTTATTTTGCAGTTTTTGTCAAATATCTCTTGGCTGAATTATTTGCGATTCATCTATGAATGATACATACCAGTATCAGTTTGTTAATTATTGTTGCAGAGTAATATTTAACTATATGAATATGCCACAATTTGCTTGCCCATTAACTGATTTCTAGTCTTTGAATTAGTTCTAGTTTCAGTTTGTAGAGAAGTTATTAACATTTGAAACATTTATATTAATGTTTTAACATTGAAAATATGAAGGAGTATATTGTAATATATATGTGGTAAAGGTTTAAACATTTATTTTAATATATAGTTTTATAATATATATTTATATTTTATATTCATTTGACTTACATTCATTATAACAGAAATGTACTATACAATTTTATTTCTTCATTAAATAAAGTACATTTACTTATGATATTTGCCTGCTATTTCTGTTATGAAGTATCTATTCTTTTTGTTTTAGGTCACACATTTTAAAGTTTCTTTATATATACTGCTCCAATTGATATGATACGTATTATGTTTTTCTTTTCTGCAAGTCCTGTGTCTAGCCTTCATGAACTCGCAATGCCTTTAGATGAACAGAAATATTCAGTTTGACAGAGTAGCAATAAATGATTCATCCCTTTATGGATTACACTTTTATCATTGCATCTCAAAAAAAGCTCCAATTATCCTAAGATGACCATCGAGTCACCTCTCCTCCCCACACACATTGTGCTGCAAGGCCATCAAAGTTTTGTGTTTCACATTTAAGTCTGTTCTGTGATACTAACAATATAAGTTATTTATGAATGAACTGAGGCATGGATTGAAATGGTTGAGTGCTGAAAATAGTATCCAATTGTTGTGAAAGTTTTATTTTATAAATTGTACTAGATGTTTTATGAAGACAATATTAAATTATTATTTTTGATATAATATTAGCATAAGAGGTTTCTATGGGACTACCTCCCACAACATTAGTTTTTTGTCTATAAATTCCTATGTGTTATTTTTCTTGGCATATATCACTGTTTTGACTTCTAATATACAAGTCAACAGAAATGTTTGTTATAAACAACTAACTGATGATTGAAGATTAAGCATCTCACAGGTAGATAAAGCTGATGCTCCTTTACAGCAGAGCTTGAGAATGGGGAGACTTCCTTCAGCACATTGCTTAGTTAGTGTTCAACACAGTGTATAACTCCCGTCAGGGATACAAAGTACACTTTACTTCATGTTTCATGTTACAAAAATCAATGAATGACATAAAGTGGATATATTTGAAATTCTTGCAACAGGGTAACAAGTTTTGTCAAATCATGCCTCAAACCAGAGTCATTCTGAAGGACTTACCCTGGGAATGAAGCAAGTGAAAAAGGCAACATAATAATAATATATTACACAGAGCATATCCCCTGGTTGCCCTTAACGTTGAAGAAGAAAAGAAGGTTAGGATCAGGTTCTATGCCACAGTCCGATAAAAGTGATGCCAGTCACTCCAGTGATTCAGGAAGCAGCTAAGATATTCAGTTTTCCAAAGAATATTTTATCTTTGCAGAATGGCAAGGCCTACAATCTTACTGCAAAGGACATGAGAGCAGATGGGAGACAGGAAGGTGAAGTGGGACAGAAGGATTGGCTTGGACTGTGAAGTTGGTGGCGTCCAGTAAAATAGAATTGCTCTCTTAGCCTGTAAGCAAATCGATCTCTGCCTCATCTGTGTATGAGATCATCTATGGAAACGGTGTAATCAAATCTGACTTTGGAAGTTGGTTCTGGAATAATTCTGAGGGACAGCCCAGCTCTCTAATGACTTAACATAGTAGCAGCTACACTTCAACAAAACCATTCAGCAAGATCAGAACAGCCATAAATAATGGTGATGGTGCACTACAAAAATAAAATAATAGTAAATATGTGCTTATATTCTGCATGAAATCAGATCCTTTTAGTTGTTCATGGGATCATGACATTAAAGAAATTAAAATATATACAATGAGAAATAATCTGTCAGTTATTCTCTGTATCTATCCAAACCACCTGTTAAATAGATCTATTCTAATTAGAGTTTAATAACTTGTCATACTCTTATACATGCACACATGTATAAGTTAGACATGCACACAGTTCTTTAACTTGTAGGATATATTGCAGTTTAGGGACAGAATTCTTCATTTGACATCTACAAAGGAGAGCAGGCTAACCAGATGCCATTTGCACTTAATAACAAGATAAGGGCAACCTTTAAATGGAGCGGTGACTAAAGTCTGGTGAAGCAGGTGTTGTTAAATGTATGTCTCAACAACATCATGGAGTGCATGGATTTTACTAGTGCTTCTGCCACAAAAAGAAGCCTTCCCACCACGTGATGCATATGAGGTCACTAGAATAGAAATGTGGACATTGTAACTCAGGAATACTACATATCCTGAGGTGGAGGCGAGCACGGGGTCCAGGCTTAGGTGACTGCAGGAGCCAGGCCACTCTGTTCACTGTTCACAAGCCAGTTAAGCACACTTTTGGGGCTTGGCCCGCTCCCCGTCAGACTCCCAGTGCCTCTACGCAATCTCTCTGCCTCTAGGTGCTTTAGAATGGCAGTCAGGACTTGTGGTCTGGTCGGCCTCCAAGAGGGCCCCCTATGTACAAGCCAGCGGCGGGATTGGCCAGCGCCCCCTATGTAAGTCTTTGTTCCTGCAGAATAAAGTGGACACCATCTCCCCCGCCCCATGGGTTCTTCGGTGCCTGTCTCTCTGTCTCTTAGTGATGCTGTGGTCTTCACTCCTGTCATGTCCTGTGAATAGCCCCGGCTGGGCCACTGCGCTGTTGGTCACTGCTGCTGTGCCCACCACTGCAACACTAAGGGAAGTCATTGACGAAGAAAATTTGGAAAGCTGACTATGAGGACAATTGAAAGCTTTTAGCCTTGACTTCCAATCCAAATAAAAAAAAACTTGTGAAATATTATATTTTACCATTCAAGATATTTCTGTTTAAAAAAGAAACTTTATTTATTCATTCATTTAGTGTGTGTTTGTGTTTGTGTGTGTGTGTGTGCTTCACAGGGCACATGTGTCCCTGTGGAGGACCAAGAGTGACTTCAGGAATCATCCTGAATTGCTCCTACCTCCTTCTTGCTTCACTCTGGGATTTTCCAAGCTCCCTGTACCAGGGCTGAAAGTGAAGGATGCCACCATTTTCACCTGGAGTTTTTACGTGGGACCTGGGATCCGAACTCAGGACCTTCTACTTGGGAGGCAGAGTCTTAACCCCTGAACCATCTCTCCAGCCTCAAAATATTTCTTAAATGATTATCCCATCAAGATAAAAGATGATATGATTGTTCTCTGTGGTTAATTATTAGCTGCCTAGTAACTGGATCCTTGCATATCACAGATATATCCTGTGGATAAGATCCTCAGGGAGAAGCAAACCTACTTGGTCAGCAACTAGAAATCTAAATACTCAGCATTTCTACTCTATCAAAGTTCAGTCAATCAGAAGCTCTGGCTTCAGAATTGAGTAGGGCTATAATGACACAAAAAAAGATCAGTTTCCAGAGTGGAATGATCTTCAGTGCTGCATTGGCTGTGGTGCTGAGCATCCAGCAATGTAAGCACCAAATACATCCTACCGTGTCTGTAGTATCCACTGAATTGTGGCTTATGTCTGGTCACTTCATTTGCTTATCCTATGTTTCTGTTGACTCTGAGAATTATTCAATATCTTCCATAAGTTCCTGTTCTTCTTGAATCCATTCACAGTGACTTTTACCACTACAAGTAAGAAATCTGACAGATAAAACTCCATTAAATATATGAGAAATGGAATGATCAGGAAATTCAATTAATGTACTAAGACCACATACAGTCAGTGGGTTTCTGTTAGAAGCTGGTACATTTGATCTCAGAATATTTTAATGCCAAAGACTACCTGCATGTACTATATTATTAAACATTATTAAATTATATCTAGACAAGAATGAGTCACAATAATCAAAGCAACCTATTCTTCATTTATAAAAATAACAGAAATCTACTTCATTCCAACATATAGACCACACATCTGCCAGTCAGTCACGAAGAATACCTCATTTCCTCTACATACAGCTCAAACATTTCACGATGTCACCTCCTACATCAAATGCTTATGTGAAACATATGACTCAGAAAAATGCCAATTAAATGCTTTTTTAGAAACTTTACCAATGAATAACAAATGGTGCCTAATCATCTATAAGCAATAAATATAACAACCTAAAATACACTGTGCTTATTTTTTCTTTTAGCAAAATGAATAACACAAAAACTTATCGCCTATCTTTCAGGGAAAAGTCTATCGAAGAGGTTAGAGTTGCTCAGATGACATGGCAAAGACTGTAAAACTTATTCACTATCTAATTTCTTCTTCTGAGGAAAACAGAATGATTTTAAAATCATTCAGTAAATGGATGATTTGTGCCTATGAAAAGGAATGTTATAATCCACTACCAGGCCTGTTTCCCTCAAGTTTTCCTCCATTCTGCACTACAACAGCCACAAGAATCTGTGTGATGCCAGATAGGAGAGGAGGATACTCTTAGTGGATGGTTGTTCAGACCCCAGCAAATACCCAGGTACGCAGGGGAAGGCAGACATCCCAAAGGACCACACATGCAACAGACATGACAGTGGGAGAGACCAGCTTGAAATAAAACATGTAGGCTGGGAGGAAAAGCAGAGGTGGATATTAAGGGATAAAAGCACTAATTCATTTTATGTGTATATGAAAATTTCAAAGAAGAAAAAAAGAAAGAAAACACTAGAAAGTATGAGGCAGTTTTTGGAAACACCTTGCTAACAGTTACCTCATCTGCACTAAACTATGAATGGAGAAAAAAACCTTTATGTGGCTAAGCCATTATGAATTAAAACTTCACCATTATGAATTAAAAACTTATTACTCAATCTGACATAAAAAATAAGATTACTAATATAAGCAAACTGAATCTTAAAAACTTTCTTTGTTAATATATGAGTATTCACATAAGCATATACTGGACATTTGAAAACTAGTTAGAACAAATTTGATGAACAAAACAAACCTCAAAGTTTCATGTAGTTCAGAGAGAGACCGATATTTTCTGTGAACCCTAGCACTATAGAAATTCTAAAGACATATGTGTATCCTCTTTTCAAAAGAATGGACCCAGAGAATTCAGAACCTCCCCAGGAACCTGCTGCTGGGAACAAACAGGGAGGGGAGGCTGCAGATAGCTAAAAGTTTGCCAGTTCTAGTAACACTCTGAGGAGCATTTTTTTCTCACAAAATACATTAAATACAGTTCTGACAATCCTCAGATCACCTTGAAAAATATTTGGCAGAGCCACACTTGGAGTAGGACTGGCTAACTCTATAGGCCATGAATGTCTCTGGACTTCCATTTAAACTTTGCCCTCTTATTAGGACTCTGGAGGAGAGACTTTTAGATTAATTGGATTGGTGTCTTCCTAATAGCCATATTAAATAAATTTTCTTTATCTTCTTTACACTGCTAATCTTATTTCTTCTATTCCATATTGAGGGCAGGTGGTTGAAATGAGGCACGAACCTTGCTATAGGTCCAGAAGCATCAACATAGTTACAGGTAGGAAGATCCAGGACTACACAAGGGCTTAGCAAAGTAGTACTTACATTTGAGAAATAATGACATCACATGAGAAAGGAATTTTTCAATGATTAATCTTTTGATGGATTTATAATATGATGACATCACTAGAAAATGGTAGAAAGTAGGAATCAAAGCCTACTGAAATTTACATAGTATTGGCAACCATTCTATGTTTTTCAGATTTTATCAACATACTCAAGATTAAATACCTCATGAATGCAAGATTCTGAATTCGAACTCAAATCTGTCTGACTTGTGAATTTTAAATCTCTATGTGGAGTGGATACAATCACCTCATAAAAGATATAAATGAAATAAATCTAAAAATTTATCACTTTTGCATTAGTGAATAAGATATCTATATACTCAGATTCTTAGTTCATACTCTCAAGTCTAATAGAAAAATATAAATCTTTTCTCTTCCTGATATATCGTCACATGGAAATTTCTGCATATGAAAAAATACATTTCCAAGTAATATGTGGCCACTTCATTTGTTTAATTAAAGGATCAGTTTGAAAACATGCAGCAAATAATTTAGCATAAAAACTACACTCTACATATTAATTTTCCTAACTTCCAACTTCTTCATGTTATTGACACACTCTATAATGGAAGCATGAAGATTAATTCCTCAAGTTTTCCTTATGTATATTTATAAGAGAATTTTTTATAAAATCCTATCAGATATTACATTACTTCTATAGCATACAGATTTTGTATCAACTTTATCTATTGAAATATATAGTGCTTTTAGATTATATTTTAAAATTGAGAAGCATATCACCACTCTTTGCTTATTAGACTCTTAACAAAATAATTCAGTTATTATCAGCTTTGATAGTAATTTATTCATTTATTTTTATCTCTCTTAGCAGCAATCTTTATTTCATTCCATTTTCAGATGTGATTTTGCAGAACTAGAAGCATTTTTTTACTGGAGTGCTAATGTGGCATCTCCTGAATAAACAAAGAGAAAGGTTGATTCAAAGAAGTGAGTTTTGATTCTTTTTGGTTCTTTGTGATGGATCTTTTTTTCTTATAAGCAAGGATATTGATGTGGCATCTGTGTCATGTCAAGAACTGAGATGACCATTTACTAAAAACCAAACAATGATATCTATAGAATTCACAGATACTTCATTCAAAAAAGATGAGAACTATCTACTTGTGGATTATGACCCTGTGATGGATCAGTCTCTTTACTGATACATTTCTTAGGTGACATTAGTTCGAGGTCATTGTCATGGACTATATGAAGCAGCCACTGCTTCCTGGGGTTCAGGAACTGACAAACCTCTGCTGTGGCAGGAAAAGAGGCCCTGTTCTTCTACTTTGCAGTCCAGACAACTACTTAGCTGCTACCTCCTCTGTAGTTCTTCTCTCTACTATGTCTGGTCATGTGATTTGGAGCTTTCTGCCACAGTTTAGAAACTTATAATGTCAGAAGCCCTTTTTGTTCTGTGGTTTCTGAGATTGGAGAGATTCTTCTGAAGTCAGAGCCTCCTGCCTCCTGCCTCATGCACATCATGCTATCCTCCCTCTATCCAGTGACCTCCCACCTCAAGGCCAGATTGTGGTCACAAGGTCCTCTGTCATTCTGAATGGTAGTCTTGGTGCTTAGCTTCACTTTATGCAGCATCTCCTAACCAACTCTTCCATTGTTTTAATTTCTTTCCTTGTCTTTTCTTCTCTTTTAATTTTTCTTTTCTTTTTTCTTTTCTTTCTGATAGAATTTTCCCTTTCCCAGATCTTAGAAACTAGTTCTTGTACTATTCCCTACCCTTAGACTCCGCACTGCCAAATCACCCATCAGATGGCTTCCTTAGCCACATACCTCCCGGTGAAGCAGCAGGACCAAGGGACCAGTCATTTTACCCTATGAGAGAACAGCCCATCCTCTCTTGTCCTTCACCCAGCCTACAAACCCAAATAATATACAACCCCTCATCTGTCTATCAACCATGCCATTTCTCTTCCCATGAGAACAGCCTGGTAGTTGATCTCAACAAACCAGTTTTGTTTGCGTCTCTGTGACTTATTGGGATGAGGGCTGAAAACTTCTTTCTTTCCTTCCTTTTTTGTTTCTCTCTCTCTCTCTCTCCCCTTCCCTTTTTCCTTCCTTTCTTCTTTTCTTCCTTCTTTCCTTCCTTTCTTCCTTCTTTCCTTCCTTTCTCTTTCTTTTTCTTTCTTTCTTTTCTATCTTTCCTTCTCTCTCTCTCTTTCTCTCTCTCTTGCTTGCTTTCTTGCTTTCTTGCTTGCTTGCTTGCTTTCTGATAAATGAGAGAGAGAAAGAGAGGATAGAGATAAAAGATAAGTGAACTAAGTATCTCTGGCTGAGTGCCATAGCATGGTGCTACGAATGACTCTCCTAAGAATTGAAACATCACCTCCTGAATGGAGAAGGGAGGCTCAATAGACCTCAGAGAATAAACAGAACTGACAATTTCAGGAATTTCTGAAACATACTACTTCACAACTGCCCTTGCCCTGGCTCACTTAAGGAGTAGAGTTTGCTGCAGAGAGGAGACAGTGACTGGTAGGGCTGCTTGCCAGTCCCGCAGGGAGCTCCAGGGAGAAGCTGCCATGAGTCTATCATGTAGAGACATGCTCCTTAGTGACACAGCTGTCTTTGAGCCATCCATGCTTCTAAAAGCTACCCTCAATATCCCCAAGGAACTTACAGGATCACTGAGTTAGACTTTTGGCATATTCATTTATTTGGCCTCCATCATTGCCCTATCTGGGGTGAACAATCATTTGCTCATGTCTCCTCAGGAAATGTCACATGACACATGACCAAGCTGTTACTGAAGGTTAATACTAGCTATGGGAAGGGGAGCTGCTTTACTCAGTGGTATATACATTGACAAATCATACACATGCCAGTAAGTGCTCAGGAATATGCTAACACAGGCAAGTTGCTTGAAACTCAATGGGTCATTAGGTAAAACTATGTAAGACCAGTTAAAAAGAAGAGTTCAATGGGAGAAGAAGGGAGGATGGCATTGGGTAATATAGGATGACAACAACTTAAATTAATTGTGTTCATGTATAAAACTGTCAAGGAATTAAAAAAAGACTAGTTTTTAAAAGAAAAATAAATAAATTGATGAAGTAAAAAAATGTTACTCAGACTAAACACATGTTACTGAAACTACAATGTAGAAAAGATTCTTAGAAACGTAAGGGTAATTTAGAAAGCCAAAATATTCTTAGGATTAAGTTTAAAACATTAATAATGGGAGACTTAGTTTTTTTTTAGCTAAAACAGGTAACAAAATTTTAAGCAAAACCTTATTTTCACAAAACAGCTTTGATGGCAGAAGACTAAAATCAAAACTGCATTAAGAAAGTTAAATTTTAATAGCAATTATCTTTCCTCCCAGGGCAGGGGTGAAAAGAGAAACATTACTGAGAATTGTGGAAAATTTTTTCCAAACTCTTCTTATGTCAAGTTCAGTGATTTATCTCAGGAACATGGTTAGTAACATGTGGCATAATTACCCGTGCAGTGTGAGGAGACACTTTCATGACTTCCACCCGTGCAATTAGATTAGCTACAAGGCAGTGATAGGAATGCTCAAGCCCTACTACTGATTGGAAGATACTGTAACATTTTGCTATATCCATAGTAAGTCTAGGGTCTTTACTAGAGCCTATAGAAGAATGACCTCCAAAAAAGGCAAAATCAGTCTACAATATTGAATTCTCAAAAGCCAGGTAGGATTTACTAGAGTCTGTGCAGAAGAATTACCTCCAATAAAAGCAAAATCAGTCTACAATATTGAATTCTCAAAAGCCAGGTAGGATTTTACCAAACTGCCCTCCTTGGAAGTTTGCAATCTGATACTGCATGATTCAAAGGGATCGAGTGAGTGATTCTAGTCTTTGACCTGAAGTCTTTGATCAGTACTGAACTTCCATTAACCAGAACTCATTTCATTTGCATGACCCATGATCTTTACATGGTCTTCACTTTCATGATAGAGATTGTAAGAAAAGAGAAAAATGTGTGGAGACGCTGCCATTACTCTCCAGAACTGTTTACTCCTCCATCTGTTTCATACTCCTTTTACATGGCAGTTGCTACCCAGCCCAATTCCCTCTTAAGATACCGATAAGCTATCCCTTTTTAGGATTTTATACCAATAGATGAGTATCAATTCCTACCTGACTACTCTAACAGTAGCCAGTCAACTATATCCAACGTACCATTCATATCTTCCTCTCAGATAAATCAAAATGTTTATTCTTGTGCTCTGCTCCTTCCCTTTTACAAGATGAATTGCACATAGCACATGATACTATTTCACGATGCATGTCTTCACATGTCTGGTTTCCAGAGTCAAGTCTCAGGCAGAATTTTACTCTGCATTCAAGACTGAATGAAAAAGTCATCTCTACCTCCATTAATGTGGTGTGAGAGATAAAGCCCTCTTTTTTCCTTAATCCACTTCCCATGTGTCTTTGGAGAACCAAAACTAAGTGTTTAAATATGGATTTCCTACAATTCTGAACTCTCAGATAATTTGAACATTCAGAGTTCCAGTGTATCTACACATATTAATTTGATTCAATATAGTTTTCAAATTTAATCAAGAAGTAAATAAATGAATAGTACAAATTTTCATAAAGGTGCAAACATACAAAACATAGTCAAGAAATACTCTCTTACCATACATATTTTCTCCCCCACCTGCTGGCATTTCTACAAAACAATAGTAACTCAGTCTATGCTCATGTATATACATAATGATTTCTTGAGCTTCATGGGAGGACCTTGATGTGACTTTCTCCCTTAACTGGTTAAAATATTCTAGGCACTCAAGAATGTGTATTAAATATCTAGAAAGAAATAAGATAGCCATTTTTCTTTTGAGCTTCACCCAAATGAATACATATATCAAAGACAAAAATAATAGAAGCATAGACATAACTTTAAACCATGCTTTTAACTTGCTGTTTTGCTGTCCTCTTTGTTTCATAGTCCTAATTATTGCTGTGATGAGTGCTTATTATTTCATCAAGCTGGTGTTCCACACGTTTATGACCTCTCAAATATTGTTGAGTGCTTAGGCTGGTTCTTATTCTCTGCTATTAAAATGACAATGTAATGAGGCTCTTCATGAACACAAGCCTTTGTCTTCAAAACATTATTTATAGTGTGTACCATCAAGCCCCACTGAAAAGTCGAAGGAGTTGTGGACATTCTTTTGGCTCTGAAAGGGAGTTTCAAAGTTACCTCTAAAAGATTTCCCGGCCTCACTTTTTATGTGAAAATCTTGTAAGACCATTTTATGAAATTCCAATGGCATACATATTTGATTTTTTAGAGTAGATACTGACTCTTTCTTTCCTCCTACACTCGTTCATTCTTGAGAAAATGCTGTCTATCTCATCTTCCATGGGTGCCTGGTGCAGTCATTTCCTTATTTACTCTAACCCTGTTTCCTTCAGCCCAGAATTCAATTCACTCAGAAGAAACTATTTTTTCTCATTGTTTCTTTCCAAAATTGGGAAGAAGGAATAGAGTCTCTCTCTCTCTCTCTCTCTCTCTCTCTCTCTCTCTCTCTCTCTCTCTCTCTCTCTCTCTCTCTCAAGTAAAGTTTGTGCTTTATGGCCTTTACCTGTCTCTGTTGGATTTAACAATTAAAGTTGGTTCCTCCCTGGCTTTCAGTCAAACACTACTTCAGTGAGGTCCTGCATGAATATGAAGTGCATGAAGTGACCTTATTGGAAAGTTGAATATATTGCTTGTTGCCCCCGTCCCATTCTTGTTCCCTTCTCTTTTTTTGACACATAGAAGACAAACCCATAAGACAGTTCTTACAACCTCATTCACTGCTGAAGCCTCAGCATATAATGTTCTGTAAGAGCATGTAGCAATATAAAAGCAGTGTCTGGCTCTAGAAACCTATGTGCAAAATAAATATTGAATGAACATGTGACACGTTCAGAGTTTTCTTTCAATAAATGTAAGCAGATATTGAGTTCCACAAGCAATTTGTGACTAATATCGACCAAATGTAAGCTTGGAAACAGCGGTATACACCTGTAATCCCAATATTTACAAGACTGAGGCAAGAAGATCACTATGAACTCAGACCATTATGGATAGTGAGTTCCAAGAGAGTCTAGCCTACACAATGAGATCCTGCGGAGTGGGGAAAAGAACGAGATCTAAAGTATCTCTGTTGAAAGTGTACGTTCCCAGACTTTCCCCAGCTTTTCTCTCTTGTAAATGTAAGGAACACAACCATGTAATTCTTCCAATGAGAACTTTTGGAAGCTTCTAGAAAAATAACAAAACTTTCCTGTAATCAAAGCCTCTCACCAGGTTTCACCACCATTTGTCATGCCATTAATTCTCTGTTCAATTTCATAGGGAGCAAAGGAGTTTGTATTTATTTATTTATTTTTACTACAAGAGCTCATTGCAGAAATTAAAACTCAAACTGGTTTGTCCCCTGTTCTTTTGCAGCACAACATAGGTTTCTGATGACATTCAGCTAATGAATTTTCTTCATGATTAACTACCCATTATACATGGGCATTATAATGGAGACACATCCAGCTGGTGCAGAACCAAGGAGGCTATGTAAAGGCTCATTAATATAAGTGAGCCAGGACAGTCTCCTTTTATGAAGTCAAAAAAAATGGAGCTTGAAAAATATTATTCACAATCAAACAAATTGCTGAAACAAAAAAGAAACATGCTCTGTTGAACTGTGACATCTATTCTTTATTATTTTTTAATTAGTAATAGGAGCTAAACAATATGCAACATTAGACAACAAATTCACTATAGGCATTCTTTGATTAGCTATATTTTTTGTGTTCCTCTATGTGATTTGGAGGAAGGGTAGAAAGAGATAGGAAAAAGACAAAGCAATTGACCATTTATTTCTTTGTTCCTTTGAAATTAACCACCTCAGATATTTGCTTGGCTTGTCAGAAGCCTCTGTGGAGTGTGGGAAGTCTGGGAAGTCTGGGAAGTTAACCATTGCTTAATCTGTAGTGACATCTGGTGGCCTGAATTACTTAAATAGTTAGAATCATATCTCACAACTTCATTATAAGAGTATTTTAAGACTCTTGAGAGTACACCTCTTCTTACTTGGCCATTATTAATTATTTGGTCATCATGAACTATTTCTTGCACAATAACGCCAAGTATGCATGTGTGATATAGAGATATGAGAGTATAATACGACTAACTTATAAATTCTATAAATTCCTTCCATTGGAGTTAGAAAGAATTCAAATTTATTTTCCATTTTAAAAATGACTCAGTTGTATGTATTATATATTTATTGAAAATACTAAATATGTAAATTATTAGTCAAATACTTGTTAATCACCAAACACTATGAATACCTCTTTTGATGCCATAAGTTATTCAGCAAATATGCAAACATTATATTAAGTGTTGAAGCAGCCTTAACACACAATTAAATCTGCAAGGGCTTGGGAGACAGCTCAAGACAGTAAAGTTCTTGCTGTACAAACATGAGAACTGAAGCAAGGGTCCCCAGCACCCATGGCAGAAGCCAGACAGAATAACATAAACTTGTAATTCCAGCCCTGGGGAGCGGAAATGGGAATCTCTGAGGCTCACTGGCCAGCCTGCTTATCCCAAACAAGTGAGCTCAAGATACCAGTGAGAGATTATGTCTCAAAAGGAAAATGGACAGCTCCTGATGAATGACATACTTAATCTCAATCTCTGACCTCTACATTGTCATATGCATGCACACAAACAAAACCGCACATCCACAGAAACACAGTCAGGCACATTCTAGCTTAATCAATGTAAATTCATCATTCTAGCTCAATCAATGTAAATATAAATAGGTTATTTCAACTGTGACTTCTGCATTTCCTGATGTCCTGGTAAATGTATTAAGGCTCTTAGTCACATTTTAGTGTTCAGGCAGCTCTATTCCTTAGCATATGGAACATGTGTCTGAGAATTTAGCAATTTTCTATATTACATTTAAAATCAAATACATAATCATTAAATATAGTATTATGTTCCCCAAAACTAGTTGGTGGATATGATGGTTAGTGTTAATTTTCAGCTTGGCATATAGGAGTGGACTTATGTGTGCAACTGAGGGTGGGTGTTCCTCCAAATTAAGAGTTTCTGAGGATGTCTGTTAGGGATTACACTGATTGTTAACATGGGAAGACCCTGCCTAAAAGTTGGCAATACTGTTTTGTAGGCAGGGGATGCAGAAATATGTAACAATAGAGAAAGAGAGGGAAGCACTAGATATCAAATATGGATGCATTGTTCCTTCAAGCTATTGCCCCTGTGACTTCGCTAACAAGATAGACTGAAAACTGAATTTGGGAGTCAAATAAGCCCTTTCTCCTTAATGTCAGAATATCATATTACAGTGACTAGAAATGAGACAGAAGCAGTAAGCAATAGATAATAAGTTAATGCCTTCTTCTACTGTTACTGTTTTCATAAGTTGGTACCATTTCCATCCAGTTACACCAATTGGCATCTCAGGAGACACCTTGATGCCTGTCTTTTCTACACCATAGCTCCAGTTCAATACCAATTTCTGTTGGTTTTGCTTTCTGAAGAGCCTTAATGTGTTGAACATATAACCCTAGTACCCCTGTCTCAATAAGACAATAGCAGGGCCAATTATGTCTTATTCACTCATTCTCTTTGTCCAGATTCCTTGTCACCTGCTTAGATCTCCTATAGCCTCCAAAGATCAGTGACCTCCTGGTTTGATCTGAAGCTTTCCACTCCTGGAAAATGGTCAAAGCTGGCATTGTTTTTAATCCAAGCATCCTGGAGATTTTCAGAAATCACAGACTTCCTCCAAACAACATACCTCCATGTGGCCAAGTTTGAAGTTAAGGAGAAGTTTGAAGTGAAGGAGAGCAAACATAAGGTACAAAAAAATAAAAGTTTGGGCTTCATAAAGATGTTCATGGGTTGAAGATCTTGACATAATGTTGGCATTAAGGGTTGAGTGAGGTAGTACATGCCTGTGACTCCAGTATTTGGGAATTGACAACTTTGAGGCTAGCCTGGATGATATAATGCTGGAAATAGAGAGGAAAGAGTCAGAGAAGCAATAAAGTTGAATTCCTGATTTGTGACAAATTATTCAACCAATCATGAGTCCATTGCCACTTTCCTTTTAAACCTGATGTTATAACACCTATATTGTGGACTGGAGAGATGGTGTTAAGATGCTGCCTCACAGGGAGAAGGTCTTGAGTTCTGATCCCAGGTTCCACCTAAAAAGTCCATGTGGAACCAATCACAGCCTGCACTTCCAGCCCTGGTGGGTAGAGCCTGAGAAATCCCAGAGCCAAAAAGGAGGCAGAAGCAATCCAGAATGATTCCTGAAGTCACCCTTGATCCTCCACAGAGACATACTCTGCCCACTGACACACACACACACACACACACACACACACACACACACACACACACACACGCACACATGCACACATATATGCACAATAAATAAAGTTTGAAAAACACAAAGTCCATTTACCTTTAAAAAAGTATCTCTATTACGTGTCACTGATAGTCATTTTTAGTCATTAAAATTATGTTGAAATATTATTATGCTTCCAAACTCATTTTAACTTAGCAGAATGATTTGAAAATTAGCCTGGGAAATTAAAGTTGCTCAGAAGCAACATTTCATATTAGTCGTAAGGACCATTGTCACCCACACAGAAAGACAAATTCAAAGGGTTTTGCATCAGCATCATGGGGTCTGGGCCTGCTTTGGGGTGAGGCTGATGGATGCCCATGCATAATAAATGACCCACAGAACGAAGAAGAATCATCATGCTGGCAGTCTTCAGTTTTGTAAGGTGCTTCACCTTTTACTGGAGCAGTTTCTTGGCCCATGCATATTAGGGGAATGAGAGCTATAAAAAAGATGAAATCACATCAAATATTTATCTCAAGACTTTCATTTTCTGAGAAAGAGCAGGTGTGTCCTGCGATTCCCAAACATTTCTCAAAAGTTTCCAAGGGTGCTCCTGGAGATGGATGGCTTAGAGGAGACTGCGTGGGAAGGATAGCTGAAGATAAATATTCCATTGAGAGAAACTTGGACAGGGAGCCTGTTGTTGGCAGGAACCAAAGTGTCAGAAACAATCAAATTGTTATGAACAAAGCAAAAGAAGAGTCCTACAGGAAATGTTACTGAAAAATGACCTAAACTCGATCACTGATATCTTTAAGTCATAGCTACTAAAAACTCACCTACGGTCACTTCCTTCTGTGAGGCATGCATGCTCCATTTTCTAAGCAATTTCATCATTGATGTATGTGACTATGTTCATACACTCAGAAATGCTGCAATACATTTCTGCTGTTTATTTTTGCTGTTAGATGTGCTTAGTACCTAAATGTCTAGCAAGGATGATTAATACATCCATAATACCTTAAATGCTTTTTAATTACGATGCAACAAAGAAAACATCCTTCCCCATAAATGATGGTTTTCAAGTGTGTATTATCAGTGGGGTTATTCTAACTAATATGTTTAAATAGGCTAGAGTTCTCTGATCGTAGAACCCTAACCAGGCGTTAGAGTAATTGCCTTCCATGTACTCATTTGCCTCTCCATAGAATTCTTAAGTAAGCAGCCAATCAGCTTGTGACTTAAAGATTGCAGATGAAGGAAGTGAGCCTGCAAGACCCCTAAGTCACTGAGAACCTCATGAATCAGGATATACTGAAGTTACATCTAAAATTCTTGTTTCAAGATTCTTCAATCCTAACATGGCCAGAAACATTTACTAAATGAAAAATAAAACGCAGACAAGCTCTGGTGTGTTTACATATTTATTATTAGTAATGCTCTCTCACTACTACTAAAAGTCACACTGGGGGCCAACCATGAGAAGTAAAGCAGTAGGTATGCCCCATTCTTGGGAGGTTTACATTACAGTGGAAAATAACACATGAAAGCAGATATTCAAGATTCACGACCATTAGCTCTGGCTTCCCATCTTGGACATGCTCATACCACATCATAGTGTCTTCCAGCACCACAGACATTCTTTTTTAAAATAGTTTATTATTTTAGTGTTTCCTACATGAATATAGTGAATTTGTGATATTTTCACACCTTAATTCCCAATCCTATCCCCCTTATTTTCCATTACAATCTCTTCTTTCCTGCCTGTCTTCCTCCTATTTTCATGTACTTTTTGCATGTGTGGCCCACTGAGTTTAATCTGGGTTGCCTTTGATGGTATGAGCCTGAGTACTTGTGGGAACATATGTCAATTGTTGCACCTATGAGGAAAGCATCCCCCCCCCAGGAAGAAAATATTAACCCTCAATTAAATCTCCTAGAGAAATGTGGGGACTCTTGAGATACTTCCCCTTCTGTGGTGAAATGCTCATAGGGCGAATCCCATGCAGGTTTCATGGAAGTACACATAGCTGCAGAGAATTTATGGATGAAATAGTCCTGTCATTTCCAGAAGATGTGCAGCTGCACCACTGACCCACTTCAGGCTTTCACAATCTTACTGCCCCCTCTTCCACGGTGTTTCCTGAGTCTTGGGATGGGTTTGTCTTAGATGTCCTTTAGGACCCAGCAGTCTGCAGTCACTTATTTTCTGCACTTTGGTCAGTTACCATAAGCATTCAAATAATTCAACAAGACAGCCATTCAGTTCCTGAATGTTAGGATCCTTTATGGTTGAAATCCATAAGATTCTTGTTTTAAGAGATTGACTTAAATATCCTTCCCTTCTCTGTACCTCTATGATACTGTCCTAAGGTAGGCAAACAACTATATCTTACCTCAATTTTTTTCCCATCTCTTCACGGCTTCTCCTGCTTCTACCACCATATTCCTTCCTGTCTGAAGGGATACTAGGCTCTGCTTGCTCTCCCTTCTCAGTAGTGCATGGGGCTGTGCACTCTTACTGCTACTGCACTCTTACAGGTATTTGTCTTCAACACTATGGGGTTTCCACAGACATCTGCATGATAGTAATACAACAAATATGAATGTGGAAAAATGCACTAAAACATTTCTTCAGTCTTGAGAAATTAGGCACTTGTGTTTCAGACCTCAGTACAGGTATAGCTACTATATATTTTCTTCACTCCCAACACTTGCCACCTATAGAGATCTGATCACTTCACTACTGTCTCCCCATTGCTTGAGGTCAATTCCATAGCCTGCTTGAACTGGGTGACTTAGGAATTTCTTAACTTCTTTTACCCTTTCCAGCTTTGTTGCTATTCTTGTTCAGAGTGACTCACTAAATATAACATCTTTAAGATTCGACACCTTCTTCATGTTTTGCCTTTCATTTCTCTTTTATCTTCGAGGCAAAATATTTCGAGACCCAGCCCAGGCACTTCTTCCAAGGAAGAGGAGGCAGCTCTGTTCCTCCTATGCAGAATAAACCCATCATTTCATCAGATGTACTTCTGTAGTGGTACTAAGGGAATAGATACTCAATTAGATCTCATGCCTTGAATGTATGATCTAAAAATAGAAACTTTACAAAAATCTAAAACTCGGCTGGAAAAATGCATCAGAGGTTAAACTCTTTGCTTTCCAAGCAAAAGAACCTGAGTTCAGATCCTAGATTGAAAAAATGAAAATTTTGGGGGGAAATCGTTGTAACCCTTACTTCTAACACAAAGTAACATAGTGGTAGAGCAATCCTGTATGATTCCTGAAGTCTTCCTTAAGCCTCTACAGACATATACCCTCAACTTCCAGCACCCATACACATATATATATATGCAACCATATCCATACCTATACCCACATGTGCAAAAAAAAACAACTAAAACTTCAGTAGACCTAGCATATATACTCTGTTACTTAATTGGTATATAAACATCTAGTAGCTATATCATGCCTGTATCCATGCAACTTAAATTCAAGTTGATGAATTATGTAAACTGTAAACTTCCAAATATCATATTTTCAATTCATGCATGCATGTAGATTTTGAAAGCAAATATTAATATTTATTAATGTTTTAACAACTTGAATTATAACCATACTCAATTAGAGTAAATAGCTTCCCATTTGGTCTTGCTTTAGGCTTACAGTTATTTAGTGAATTCTCTGCTTTAGAAGAAGCAATTATACAGTCTGAAGTCTGATCACATTCCATGCTTCCTTAAGACCTTGTAATTACCATGCTTCATGTACTGTGGAAAGGTCTTTCAACAGTTCAATCATACTTTCTTCCATCCCTTCGAATTACTTCATAGTTCTTTCTCTATCTCTGTCTCTACTCTTAACTCTCTCCACACAAAGCCTTCAAAATCTCTTTCTGTGTTCCAGCTCTGTCATACTTACTTCAGTTTCCTTTTTGACATATATATTTTTGAATACAGCTTATTATATGCCTTCTTTTTAAAAGATATTCCCCTTTCATATTTTTTCAATGTTTATTTATTCATTAATTGGGTATCTTTCAGGGTTAAGAAATATTTTAGTGACAAATAAACCAAGGTATATCCTGGACAATCACATTTTCTTACTACTACTACAAACTACCTTGCTATGATCTGGCTCCCATCATTCATTGCTCCTGCCTCTATCACAGTACTCTCTAGTATTCATTTCTCCATCTTTTTTCCTTGCCTGTCAACTACCGCATCTTCAAATTCAACTATCTTATTTATCATTGTGTTTTCATAACATGGCTTGGTTCCTGGAACACAGTGGTTATTAAATGAACAGTTGTAGATTAGATGAGGGTGAATTATTTATTGTCAGCCCTCATATTCCGGCAAAAGGTTAAGAACCACATGGAATATAAGAAAAAATAGATCTCAATCTGGCACCTCGAATTTTAAGCAAGATAGACTGAAGCCAAAGGCTGGGTGGAAGGGAATTTAAATCAGTGAGAACAGGAAGCTCATAGTGAAGCAGGCCTTGGTTTAGAAAGTCCTAATCAGTTTAGAATGGAAACGGGCTGTATCAAAGAACAGATGAGCAAGCATATGGTGACATTCAAAAGGAATGAAGACAGATTGCAATGGAAGAACATGTCTCGGAATCAGTTACATGAACTTGTACAAGTCATTTCTCTTCTTGTGTCTTGTTTCACCTACAAAACATGTGAGGAAGGTCATTTGCTTTCTAAGTCTCTATGACAGATTTTCATTCAGTGCATGGAAGATGCTCCCATCCCCTTCTATTAGTATCATAAAATATACCAAGTTATTTTTCCCCTTCTGATGCATCCTCTGTACTGTCAAATAGTTGTTTCTAAAATAAAAAAAAGTATCATTGATGGTAGCTATAAATTCCAAGTTGATCCTTTGTTTCTTTGATTCTTTAACTCCAACATGGACCCTCATCAGTCTAGTCTAATCAATCAGTTGATTTTCCTTCTCTCCAAAAAAATGAGCCAATGATACAGATCAGACTTGTGACCTTCAGTATAACTTGGTTGATATAATTAAAAGAGAAGAACACACTCCCACTTGTGAAGGCAGGCCAGAAGGAAATAAGTTTTAAAGGGGGTGTGTGCATATGATTGACAGCCAGCCCTGAAGGAAGTTTGCCCAGGAAGAGAAAGGTCTTAGCATGGGATGAGGTAAAACTGCTTCCGGTGTTCCTCTCTGAGTTTCTAGATTCAGTCAATTGTTGCTGTGATCCCAGCACTTCTGGCTTCTGTGCATTTGGTTCACTTTCTGGGAAATCTCTTGGCAACTGTATGATGTTTACACACAGCAGTGATAAAGATGCATCTCTTTATGCTTTTGAAGACATGTGATGTGCTTGAGAGATGGCTCAATGTTTTAAGCCTTTGTTTAGCAAGTAAAAGGACCTAAGTTCAGATAAATAGATCCCACATAAAAATGTTGAGGGGAAATGGATGCAGACTACAATTCTAGCCCTGGAAGACAGAGCTTGGAGAACCCCAGAACAAAGCAATAAGGAAGTAGAACAATCCAGAATGATTTCTGATGTCACCCTTGGACTTTCACTGACATATATTTTCAAGTGGCCTCTTATGTACACACACACAGACACTCTCTCTCTCTTTCTCTCACAAATATAGAAAGTAAAATGTGAGAAATTGGGTATGATGACAACCAATATACTTACATCATACCTTACATAAGCAACATGCTCTTCCAGTATTGAACTGTACATACATGCAATAGCACTACTGTCGTCCATATGAAAAAATCAAATTGTTGTCTATGATATCAACCAGGTTATTGTTAACACTACACCAAAACTACCCAAAATACATGATCAAATCAACTATGAAAAGCTCTATGGGGAGATATACTAGGACTCTATATTCTTCTAATATTGGAAATACCTTGTTAAATTCTCTTGCATTGCCTGGCATATTTGGTCCTTATAATAATCCACATAAAGTCTTTTATATTTCTGTTTATATGACAGATCTTCTTTTGTTTGCATAGGTGTTCAGGCTTCTGGCTTCTAGAGTCTACTCACATTCTTTAGGGTCTTGAATCTTTATCTCTCTGATGTCTGCTTCTTTCATTACACTTTGAACCATTTGTCTCTTATAAATACTATGATGAGTGCATTGTACCCATTTGGTTAATAAATAATAATTATTCCATCTCAAAACCATTGATTTAATCATATGCAATATGTTGACAGTTTCTAAGTATTAGGATAAGTACATCTTAGTTAGAGGATATTATTCAGCCAATAATCCATTTCTTAGAGAAGTTAAAATACCATTACTATGAAAGCTACTATAAAAATTCATCAAGGACTAATTCCAAAGTGTACATTTATCTGTGAGGACTCCAAATTGCAAACTCTCATATATTGTATGTGATATGTATACATTGCTTCATAGCACACTCAAGGATGATATAAAAATATAGCAACATTTAATGTGGATTTTCAGTCTCAAGAATAGTTTGTTTGGTCTTGCCTTAAGCCTTTTTCTCAGCCAAAAGCTGTAGAAAACTGAATCTGTTTCTTACAAAAGTGCATCTGTGTGCTTTCTCCAGGCAGTCATAAGACATTCATGTCCTTATGATTTACATTGTATACAAATCTTGGCACCCGGTTAGTTTCCTACTGGCAAAATGACTCTTCTATATACATCATTCTTATCTTAAATGTTTGTGAAAGTCAGTCAGTCAACAAGCATTTATCGAAAGCCTAAGAAAGCCACTCACATAAGTCAATGTGCTGTAAGACAATAAGATAATCACTCAAGTGTCACCAATAAAATGCTGCTTCCCAAAGGAAAGATATTAGAAATTTCTATATTGGGAACACACACACACACACACACACACACACACACACACACACACAGCAACTAAATAAACTAGACACCCTGCAAGATCTCAAGTTTCAGTAGTATAATAGTGAGACTGGGAGATTCTCTGTCTCATCTTTCTGTTTGTCCCTCTGGGTGTTCATTCTTCCCTCCAACCATTCTCTCATTCTCTTAACTCATACAGATATGATGTATAAAATATATCCAGTGAATCCAAACACTCACTTTTTATGTATAATGCCAGCAGAGCTATACAAACACAGTGAACAATTTGTCAGAAAGCACTGTTTAACCTAATGCCTGCAATATAGAGGATTATAGACTAAAAGAGGAGGCATAATTGTGTTAAACAAAGCAAAATGCAGATTGGTAGATAATATAAAAGTTAACAGGTTCACAACATGGAACTTATTCAAGCTTTTACCCTCTAGAAGAGATTCATTGGGACAGAGGCTCATGAGCTTTGGCCATCATTTTTAAACCTTGAGTGAGAGAGTATTATGATGGTATAAAAAAGGTCCTGAAAAGAGAATCAGCTTTCAATTCCCTTCAGTTCTTGAAAATATAGGTGTGTTCTGCTTCTTCAAGGTTTGGGGATGGTGTTGGCAAGCACAGATGGAGGCACCAGTCAAGAGAGTAATGCTGTAAGTCAAGGTTATTTGGGGCTTGGGAAGTGGGAGAGAATTGATTGCCAATAGCTTTCAGGGGGAAGGAGAGTGCAAGGCCCCAGTCCAGCTCTCCTTACCAGCTTTCTGTCGCAGAGAAAGTTGCAGGAGTTCATGGCCTGATTTCTGGATGATAAAGAGACAGAAGTCTAGATCTGTAATCTAACACTGATTTGTGTCCTTGAATGTATTACTCCTTAATTCAATGCTCCCTTCACTTCTTTTTAACAGTAACTCACTTATCTAGAATCTTTTTTCTAACCATTTTACACAGTAAACTCTTCTTTCAAGTGTCACGTTCTCCAACACAACTGTCACTGCTTATATGGATAAGGTTAGACTCTCCATTTGCATACCTCCATGCCTTGGTAGTGGCACATTACCAATCCAATGAAATGGCACTGATCTGTTTCGTCTACACACCACAATCTAAACAAGCACAAGGCTGCATCATATCTGATCATCTTCAGAGCAAGTCTGGGGTCTAAAAATCATAGTAGAAGTAAGGGTGGAGGAGACCAGTCAGTAAAGGTCCAACCCTGTGCAGCAACATTGGAAAACCTTGATTTTTTTTTAGTACTATGTAGCATTCAGTACAATTACCACTCATAACTACATTCCTACATTCCCTGCTGAAGAAGTTGTCTACTCTTATTAGTGAGATTGTCTCAAAATGAAGGAGTAAATATTGCCCTTACACTGAATCATACGGATTGCATGCATAATTCTCCATGGAAATTTCAACTACCTAGGAGATGTGGGTCAGTAGACATCTAAACTTCCCAAATCAACAGTTCTATGGTGGATGTGGGAAGACTCACCAGAAGATATATGCCAACTCTCTTCTCTTGAGAGTTTGCAAGGCCAAGGGAATCCACACTGGACAAGCTTCAGCTGTTATTGTTCTGAGTAGCTAAACTCATTTCTCATAAGGAAGGAGTAATTTAATTTCTATTGGATAGATAGAGCACTTAGGAATGTCCTAGTCTTGTGGGAATCATTCTCCTATCCCTCCAGTCTTTACCAATCTTTTCCTATTAGCTACTGGGACACTTATTAGTAATTTGTAGATTTTGAAAGATTGTGGCCCCACCCATCATGTCTCTTTTCTTCCTGCTCTTCTGCATTCAAGACCATGGTAGCCTTATCTTCTCCTAGCCATGTGCTCATAGCAGCTCTCACTGTGCTCTTTCTAATCTTAAGCTATCGCCTCTGCTCTCATGTTCTCCCACCTTAGGACTATGGCTTCCTTCTTGTCTCTCTTGGATGGAGTATCCAAGAATTTCTCTCATTTTCAATAAAAATCTCTGCCTGTGCCTCTCAACATGTTCTGGTTTCAACCTTAAGCTCCCAAACTCAAGAACCCCAAGGAACAGCAACCTGAGAACAGCAAGATCCTACATTCCCAAATAAATAAATTGAGGATTTAAACTAACTACATTGGGATGTGGTGTGTGTGTGTGCATGTGTGTGTGTGTGTGTGTGTGTGTGTGTGTGTGTGTGTGTGTGTACGTGTGTGTATATACACTCACCTATTTAATATATTTAGCATCTACTTATTTTAAGAAGATAATAACATTGTAATAGGAAATTTCATAGAAACACATTTTTTTCCAACGTAGGAGCAGGAGTATAGGAAAAGTATAGGAAAAGCAGGAGCAACATAGGAGCAGGAGGAAAAATATAGTAAAGCTTGGAGTAAAGAAAAATACGGGTTGGAGAATAAAATGAAATTGGAACTGGTAGGTGAAGAAAACAATGTTGAAGAGTTGGAATAAACACAGAAACCAAATTGGCTTTAGTGTTAGGTTGATGAGTAAATGTTTCCATGGTGATTTATACTGCAACTTATAGATCTCATGCCATTGATAATCACCAAAGTAATAGTGGCATGAGTATCAAGGAGAAAACCAACAGCTTTCTAATTCAAGACTGGCTTGTCAGAATGATACCCATCCCTGTTATTGTAAACTAGAACAAGACCCTAAAAAAAGAGAAAGGAATAGATCAAGAGGGAAGACAGCCAATAAACCTATAGGTGGGAAGACAGTTCATCAAAGAGCTGTGTAGGTAGCTGTTATTATACCCATAGAATGGGAACTTACAGTGGCATTCTTTGGATCTAAAGCAGGGAAATGCACACATCAGTGGGGTGGCCTGAAGAGAGGTAACATGATATACCATGGAGACCTGAGCCTCCATAGGAGTAGATAAACTAAGTGAACCCTAGTGTCCATAGAGGCATACAGGTGGAAGGGTAAGTGGGAGCGGGAGGGAATGGTGAAGGGAAGGGATGGGATGGGAAGGAGGGCAGATGGAGGGAAGCTGGAATGAATACTCAATATCCTTGTAAAAGTAGAAAAATAATAAATAAATAAATACATAAATTTTTTTAAAAGTAAATGCTAACAGGAAATGATGTAGAATGGTTCAGAAGTATTTAGGACTTAACGATGTTCCTTAATACCTTATACTTGTCAAGCCTAGCTATTTGGTCACCTTTGCTGTATGGCCACTTCTGTCTTCTTATGCAAGAATATGCATGAATAAACTAGGTAACTATATTCTTTAAGCCCAATTTATGACCCTCTTTATTCACAAAAAAAATCCCACCTTCTCACTTACTTAGTCTCACCTTGAAATTGTCCAAGTTTCTGCAGCTTATATTTCACATTATATTTTACACAGGAGTCAATTTTGCTTTTATGTCTTTTTCCAGGCAAATGGAAGATATGGCTAATTTTACAAAATAACAATCTGTAATGACTATACTATATTCAGTTATGTATAGTCAGAGAGTAGCTAAACACATTGCAATGGTCACTCAGGACTTCAAGATGGAAATGTGAAAGAAGGTCTTGCCTTGGTAGAATTAGAAATTCAAGTCAGAAATCTTGGATGTAAATATGGCAAGCATAAAAACCTGAGTTCAGATCAGATCTCCACACCCCAAAACAGTCAGTGGGTCATTTTTCTACCCTTCATAATACCAGAAATTTGTAAGAAAAGCTGACCTTTGATAAAAAAAAATTGATCATTTTAATTCACCATGTTATAAATGTTTAAGGAAAATCTATTTCCAAATGTGGATTACCGGAATTATGTTAGCACGAAGTGCATCCATTCTATTCTCATGTGTCTATTATGGTACCACAGTAATTATTTTACTCTTAATTAGACATTATAGTTGCGTTTTTCATATGCATTCTTTGAGATGTTTAACATAAACATATTAGTTCTGCCAACCACCCTTTAGATATGTGCTACGTGAAGGAATGAAACCAAAAGATTGTTTTATAAGCATTAAAATGTTAAACAGTCAATAGTTCTTAAGCTTCATCAATATAGATAATTAAAGACTAGATATGGCATGACTGATATGTAATGATGCATTATAATATTCTTCAACCTCCTATCACAGCCTTTTGTGGTATGATTGTCAAGCTTATGGGTCCAGTTGAGGCAGAGACCACCACAGGAGATTTTCAATAAAGATTCTTTAACATGTCCTATAAATATTAATAAATTAATAGTAATATATATCGACAGGCACTTATAGAAAGATGCTGCCATCTGTACACATTAACTAAAATGCTCTTATATTCTTATCATCAATTTAATTTCTTATATTGCTATTTCTATTCTGTCATTGATTTCATTGTTTCTTTCTCTGTGTTCTTTAAGTACATTTATAGATTCTTCACATTTACAAAGCTCACAACTTGTTTATTTCCCCCTGCTCTCAATTGAACTTAGCTTGTCATTTCAATTGCACATGTATCTGCCTGTGGTGATATCAGAAGTTGTCATCTCACAAACTAAGTATGTGAAGGAAATGTTCTGAGAAGAAAGAAAGCTCACTATGTAATACTCACAAGTGGAGAAGATATTGAACAGTAAGCTATCCTCTATTTCTAATCCTAAATCACTGCCATTTTGCACAAGATGAATTTGAACACAATACAGATTTTTTCTAAACATGTATAGACAGTCATATAAAATGTATTTTATTAATCAGAATGTGAAAAATATGCAATGGTATTTTTAGTAACACACAAAATTACTTAAGAAGTAATTCAACATTCTGTGCAGATACAGATATCAGCAACACTGATTGAACTACCTGAACAATGCTATTCACTATGGGAATTCTATGATCTTTCTTGTCACATTGATTCTCAATCAACTTACACAAACCCACAGTAAATGCCACAGATTACCTAAATTATTAAGGGAAGAATCTAGATTTCTCTAGATTTAAGTTACAGAAAATAACAATAAAAATTAAAAAAAAACAGTAAATTAGCTCTCAAACAAAACCATACACTTTCAAGTTAACAGCCAGATAAATTAGCAAGTGCTAGAAAATTTGCAAATATAGGTCATCTTTAAAAATACTAATGCATAGTACAATACTGGTAAATCCATCTTTTTAGAAAAGCTCGTAATTTATATGCATTAATGAAACTGACAACTTTTCCCGTCAAATGTCAAAAGAAGGGTGAATCATTCTCTTCTATATTTCTAATCCATGTGTGAGGACATAGAGCTCCAAAGGTTTCTTTTTATTCATCAAGAAATGTAATGAACATAAAAGTGCATTGTTTCTAGAAATTTTCTTTTGTTCCTTTCAGTTTAGTTTCTCTGCCTTTTCTTTTTTCCTTCTATTCATACACACCTTGTTTTTCTTTGAAAATATAATTTGTAATTGACACAAACATCTCCTCGATACTATACAAGTAATTTAAATAAAATAATTTCTACCACAATGGGCATTTAATTTGCAAGAAAAACAGTAGAATATTCTCCTAACCTATAGGTCTTGGTTCATTCTTTCTACAAGCAGGGTGCTCAAATGACTGTACACTATCCACTAACAAATGAGTCAAATTAAATAATGTGGGTCACTTACCAATCACTTCTTATCTCAGTACCCTTCTCCAGGCAAAATGTACACTAAAAGAAGAAAAATGTAGAATGTAAGAGAAAAAGCACAGTATCTTATTGTAAACACAGAAATCCTATTTTTACAGTTGCATTCCTTTACCTGCCTATTTTAAATAGTTGGCTTCCTCTATTAGGTACATAAGCTCACACAGGATGCTTATCTATTGGTTCAAGCAGGTATTAAAGAAATATGTTTAACCCATGATAACATGGAGTGCCCACTTATCGCTATCTTCATTTTTAATTCCAACAAATGCCAGTGGCTAAACAGACTTTGTTTGCTCCCTAATAGCAGCTAAAGCTGACCTAGCCTCTCCCCCCACCCCAGCCATACTGACTGCAAGCAATTAGAACAATTAGGGAAGAACTAACTGCAGCACTTGTCCCTTGTCCATTTTAAGAGAAATGGTCCATAGTTCCAGAAAGACAATCAGAATCCATGTGATCAGAAATGCTAGATTATCCTAGTGCATTCGTAGTGTTTGGCTCTATTCCAGGGGCCAGATGTGGAAGTTTCCATTAACTGTGAAACTATCAAAAGTGAAAGCTGCTTCAGGGGACATTGAGAATCTGCTCATCATTCTGGATAAAACAGTTACTTTCAAGCATTAATCTGTTCAAAGCCTCAAAGGCAGTGATTTGCAGAACATGGATTCATCACTGAATCACATTGGACTTTACTTTCTCCACTGCTAATAATGCTGCTAATGTGCAGAGTTCATTCATTCATTGGTTCCACAAATACATCCTTAACGATTATGTCTCAGGTCCACTTCTTGTGAATCTGGATGCAATAATGGGCACCACAAGACATCTGCCTCCTTGAGTTTACAGTGTAACAATGGGCAATGCACAACTAAAATTACCATTACTGATAATTATATTACATAGGATCTTTTACAGCTTACAAGTTATATGCAGAAATGCTTTTTAAAAGATGGATAAATAAAGAGGCAAGCCATGTGTAGAAGCTAAAGAGAAACAAAAGCAAGTTAATTCCCAATTTCAAATTGAATGTTCGAGCTAGGATAATTAATTTAATAATTTGCATAATAATGACAAATGATTAAGAAAGATGAAAGGGTAGTTTTGAGTGAATATTTTCATGAAAATATGGTAGATGTAAAGAGAACTTCAGCAATAAAAGTAGGCCACAGCTACAGAGGAAATCTTGACTAATTTTCTGAAAAACACCATAATGCAGAATATGAGAGTCACAGCCTGGGTAGAGGAAAGAGGAGGATGAGATAGGGCCAACTAAAGATAGAGAGAGACAAATAGACTTAGTTTCTTTTACTATCATGTGTTAGGTAACATTTTAAAATTATACGGTGCTTGAGAGCTCAAGTCAGTGGTCCTGTGAGCCTTCATATTAAAATCATTTTGTGCCATGTGGGTGAAATCTGGTTTGTCATTAAGAGGTGAAGATATCACCATGGGACATCTGCCAAGGATAGCTGGATGCAATGGGAGAGAGTGATGTGTTCTGTGGTTAGCTGCACAGGAGGCGTGCAAATAGCCCTTTGGAACGGAGATGATTTCAACAAGAGGTTCATATGCTGGACTTAGAGCTGTGCTCTTTGGAGGTTGTCCTGCAGGTTTCTGGTCTTTTTATGGACCGATCTTTCCTGGTCATGCCCCCATTCTTCCCTGTGACATGGTACATTGAAAGTATATGACTTGCTTTTTGTTTTTATAGGAGGTTCGGGAATTTCAATCTGTATTGGGAATGCTGTTAGTCTATGGAGATTTTGAAAATTGGACTGAGTACAATTTGTATTATAAGATAATCAGGAACCACAGTTGACCCACTGGTGGGCTGTTCATACCCCCCAGTAAATGGGCATTCTCCAATGCATGTGTCCTAGATGTGATCTGATGGGCCAGGCACACAGAGACATTTGAGTGGGAATGAGACCTACTGTGTAATGGGTTGGGAGGTTGTTATCAGGGGATGAAATGGTTTAAAATAGTTGTTCACCACAGGCTCATGTGGTTGTATTCTTAGCTGATGTTAACATTTGGGAAGGTAACGACATCTTTAGGAGGTGGAGTCTTGCTGGAGGAAGGCACACTGCACGGGGTGGGCCTTAAGGTTGGGTAGTCCCACCTTGCGTCTGGTAGTACTCTGCTTTGGCAGTCTCATACTTGCTATCTCAACTTCCATGATGGATGTGACCTAAGCCACCTCTAGCTTCTGCTACCTGCCATTCCATTTTCACTACACTGAACTGTATCCCAAGTCTGTAATAAGCCAAACAAGTGTTCCTTTCTTTTTTCCCTTGAGTTTTCCCTTTAGTTGCTTGACACTGTTTTGTCACAGTAGAAGAATAACTGAAATAGTCCTCACTCTTTCATTTCCCCTATCTCCTTCTTCCCTCCCTCCTTTGAAATTTTCCTCATATTATTGCATGTTCCACATTCTTACTCTGTGTTCTATTACCTCACAAACCATCAAAAAATAGAGCTTAAACACAAAGAAGTGTCAGCCGATATAGCCAGAGGAAAAAAGAAAGTGCAAGTGAAGAAAGAGCAACCATTACCCTGAGATGCCCACACTAGAAGCCCTCTAGAACCTGATAAAAAGGCCTTCTTGCTGAAGATACCACAAACAATGATCACAGGACACATGAAAAAAAATAAACTGGAATGGATATCAATGGCCTCACTCAGCTATGAAAGCTGTGAGCTACAATAACAACAACTCTACCAAGAATGTCCAGTGGTGAAATATTGGCATACAAGGTAGGAGGTAATCAATTGCCTTCTAATTGGCATGACATTCCATTTCATGGCAGCGAACATATGCGTGATATTATAAACCAAGTCAAAACACTTATGGAAAGGGAGGTCATAGGCTTCAGAAAAAGACAGCCTTCTTAATGTTAACTATAAATATGTGATGGCAAGTTCCCATCTGAGAACTTATCATTATTCCCTTAGATTGGAGAAGCACAAGGCACTCAACCAGGAAGAATCCTCTTGCAATGGAAGATGAGTAATGCTAAGAACTACAAGTGATAAAGTGCAAATTAAAAGAGACTCAGACTGTTTATCCCTAAACAGTACATCTAAACCAATCTCACCCCTGGTTCAGGAAACCTTATGGAAGAGAGGTCAGTAAGAATATAGAGCCTAAGGAGGGGAAGAAGCATCACCACAAAATACTTCTGTATCCATACTAGGGCTGCCATACTCGAGAGTACCATGAGGCCATGTCTCTTCTACATATCATCCACAATAACTGTCCTATCAATATTTCACCATGGAATAAGGAGGATCCCTGAGAGATGGTTTGGGGCTGATGTCAGAGAGGAGATGGGAGATTGTCTTTACTTGACAGATGACCCACTGGTGGGCTGTTCATACCCCCAGTAAATTGGCATTCTCCAATGCATGTGTCCTAGATGCGACCTGATGGACCAGGCATGCAGAGAGACATTTGAGTGGGAATGAGACCTACTGTGTGATGGGTTGGGAGATTATCAGGGGATGAAAACAGTCAAATTTACTGTACTTGTATTATGAAAGCTTGAAAGAATAAAAACATTTTATTAAAAAGTTATATTGAATTAAATACAGTTTAATGGTTAAAATGGTGTTAGAGTTTTGTGTGGTGTTCCCAAGCACAAACTGTCTATGCTATGTCTTTTGGAGTATCTGTGTAAATTTGCTTCAAGTAGTATATATAATACTGCTCACTGTGAGTTGGCATGTATTAATATGCAATATATTTAAATACTTTAAGTATGATTTTCTCATACATCAACAAATATTTAGAGTTATTCTTGACCCAGTGTAGGCAGGGACCTGATTTTTTGTTTTCCACAGAAGCAATGATTCAGAATTTGCTAATTAAATATTTGTAATAAGTATATAGAATATTATTATACCAAATGGTGAGACTTGTTTTAAATATGAAACAAAGTATATTTCTATGGTATTTCATAGTCACGTATGTGTTTATTTTTAAAGTAAATCAAAAAGTTCCACTAGAATTGAAGTTTAGCTATAACTTCTAATAGTGCCAATAATCCAGCAATTCTTTGTAGAAAGAAGCGGAAATTTTTTTAAAAAAAATAGTTTTACAAAAATAGTACTTGAGAGTAAGTGTGGAGAAGGAGAAAAGAGGGAGAGAGATGGACAGACAAAAAGAGAGCAAGAAAGAGAAAGAAAGAAGAGAGATACTGAAAGAACGAGAGAGAGCAAGTACCTACTGAATCATATTACTGAGCCAGAAATCATCATTTATTACTGAAAGTCCAGCAGCCATCATGAAAAGATGATGATGTATAAAGTCCTATACATGTAAAAATACTAATTATGGGTATTTCAGATTTTTTAAAAAAGAATATTCTGGGCTTAGTGTTTAAATAAATTAGAATGTTACCACAAAATAAACTTCAATGAGCAATTTGTGCAAACCTACTTACAAAATAGCATAAGAAAAAAAGGACAATTTCAACTCAGTAAAATGCCTAATTGGAATGAGGGTTATGGAAGAATTTAGGTGATTCTACTCAAACACCCTTTATTCACTGAATCCTTCCTTGTTTGAACTCTTAATGGCATTCCTAAATTCTTTATATTTAAAATCTAATATAAAGATAATTTTACAACACAATCTACTTGCATTGGAATTCTCCATAGCCCTGTATCTGATGCATAAGACCTTATTACACTAGGGAATGATATTTACGAAACACAGCAATTAATATCAGCATGTCATATTTGCATCATATGACTTCAAAGAAGATGTTTATTCGTCTGTATAATTTGAAACATTTATGGTATAACATTTATCAGCATCACCTTTCTCAAACTTCCTATGAAACTTTGCTTAAATATTCCACTCATTGAAGTATAATCTGAGCCCTGTATAATAAAAACTTTGTGAATTTCACTTAAATATAGATTAATGATACTAGTTCTGTGGCTCAGTATTTTCAAAACATCTGAGAAGTTAGGGAAAAAAATCATTCTAATGTTCATTTCTTTACATGTTATACAATACAAGTGTCAGTATAACTTCACTGTGACCATAGAATGAACTTAATACAAGTAATTTTTATTCTTCTGAATTATATCATCATATTATATAAATGTCTCAAAATAGTTCACTGATAACTTCACAGAGGTTTTCATTGCTGTTTTAATTTTATAAGTGTATGAATGGAGATGCAGCTGGAGGGCTGAGTTATCAAGACAACGTCTCTGCTATAGGCAATAATTTTAATGTTAATTAACTCCATCTGGAAGGAAAAGCAGGTGTTGAAATTGATCACTTAAGTACAGAAAGCAAAGGCTTGTTTACTAAACTCTCCCTAAATTAATTTGCCTGAGCTTATGGTTAAATTGCTTTCAATTCACTTTTCTATAAACGTCTTGTACCAAATGCCAAAACTGGAAAAAAAAAAAAAAAGTAGACCAAGCAGATCCTAATGAAATGTAACAAACTGGACAAAAAGGTCATTTAAAAATAAAATTATATTCTAAAAATGAAAAAACTGAAAAAAATGGGATCATCACTTTTTCTTTAATAGCAGATAGAATTTGCTTAAAAAAATCAGTTCCCACCTGTGGTCCACAAATCACTTGCAACAAATTAGTGCAAGTGCTAGAAAAGGTAGAATTCTAGGCTTTCTGCCAAATCTATAGAATATAATTCACCAGCAAAACCTAGGAATCTGCATTTTAATAACTACCCAGATGACTGTTAGTCTTGCTTAAATGTAATCATTGCTTCAAGAGCAAACCTGGTTTAAAATGACACAAAGTACTGACAAATGATGAAATAAAGATATTAGTTTTCTCAAAGGATAAAAGTAGAAGGGCTTAGGAAATCTCACAAGGACTCAGATGCTCAAACAAAACTTAAATTTCTAAGCTATTTAAGAATAAACGGGGGGGTCCCTTTTCACCCCACCCCGCTCCGCCTGTCGGGACGCGCACGCGAGATCCAGCCGGGCCTCACCGCGCGCTCTAGGACCCCAGGTCAGCCCACAGGGACCCAGCTCCGACTCCCACCATCCAGCCGGAGCCCCGCGGGGGCCGAGGCTCGAGGAGGACCTCCCCCTGTGCCCGGGCCCGCCCCAGCTGCCCTCGGGTTAAATAGCTCCACGCCGACGCTCCCATCGTCCCTTTTCACCCCACCCCGCTCCACCGGTCAGGACACGCACGCGGTCCACCCGGGCCTTACCCCGCGCACTAGGTAAGTCCCCGTTCTGGCACCGCCCACCAGTACCCCAGGCCAAATAATTCAGTTTAGTGAAATTGAGAGATCTTAAGAGTTAAAATGACAATGCCAAAGTCAAAGTGCAAATCCATGAGAAGCAACACTCAAGTAAACAAATTTCCCACTGAAGAAATTAATCCCATAATGTTAGACTCCAACAAGAACAAACCCGCGGAAAAATGCCAAGAAAGCCTGACCCAGGATAACGACTTTCAAAATATGATCATTACCATGTTCAATACTATGAAAGAGGAAATCCGGGAGGAATTACATAATCGAATCAATCGCTTTGAAGAGGAACACAACAGACATCTGGAGGAGTTGAGAAAAACAGTGCAAGAAACAAAAAGTGGCATAGAGCAGTTAAACTCAAGCAGAGTTTAAAACTGAGCTAAAAGACAAGTTATCTTCAACCCAGAACGCCACAGAGAGTCTTATCAACAGAACTAATGAAGCAGAAAACAGAATTTCAGACCTTGAAGATAAAGTGGGAGTACTAACCAGCTCAATGGAAGAGGTTGTTAAAGCCAAAAAGATACTTGAGAGAAATATCCAAGAGATATGGGACACCCTGAAGAAGCCTAACATGCGTATTCATGGAATACCAGAGCAAGAATCTCAAAATACCACCCCTGAGGAAATTTTTCAAACGATCATCAAGGAAAACTTTCCTCATCTAAAAAAAGAGAGGCCCATTCATATACAAGAGGCATTCCGCACCCCAAACAGATACGACCAAAATAGAAGCACACCACGGCAAATAATAGTTAAAACACTCCACATTCAAGATAAAGAACTGGTGCTGAGAGCTTCAAGGGAGAAAAAACAAGTCACTTTTAAAGGCAAACCTATTAAAATAACAAATGACTTCTCAGTCGAAACAGTAAAAGCAAGAAGAGCTTGGAGAGACATACTTCAAGTATTGAATGAGCAAAAATGTCAACCCAGGCTGATTTACCCTGCAAAACTATCAGTCATGATCGAGGGAGAAAGAAAAATTTTCCAGCACAAAGACAACTTTAAGGGATACATGGCCACCAAACCAGGCCTTCAAAAACTGCTAGAAATGATACTCAAGCGTGAAGAAAAAAACAGGCATATCCAGGAGAACAGAAGACAAATATAACACCATTAAAAGCGAAGCAATATACTTATAAAAGCTACTAAACATAATAAATGTCTGGAATTAACAATAGTTTCTCCATTATAACACTAAATGTTAATGGACTTAATTCACCGATCAAGAGACACAGATTACAAACTTGGATTAAAAATCACAATCCATCAATCTGTTGCCTGCAGGAAACCCATCTCACCACAAAAGATAGGCACGCTCTAAAAATAAAAGGCTGGTCAACAATTCTACAAGCAAATGGAAGCAGAAAACAGGCAGGGGTAGCCATTATGCTATCAGACAAAGTGGATTTCAAACCAAAAAAAATTATAAGAGACACGGATGGATACTACATTTTAGTCACAGGTACAATTCACCAGGAAGATTTCACAATACTGAACATATATGCACCCAATACGGGCCCCTCCACATTCATTAAGAAAACCCTACAGCGTCTAAAGCAAGAAATCAACCCCCAAACGATAATTCTTGGGGACTTCAACACCGCCCTCTCTACATGGGATAGATCAACAGGTCAAAAGCTTAACGGAGACACTTTGGAACTTAATCAAACCCTGAAAGAAATGGACCTCACAGATCTCTATCGAACTTTTCACCCACGCACCAAAGAATACACATTTTTATCAGCAGCACATGGAACTTTCTCCAAAATAGATCACATATTGGGCCACAAAATGAATCTACACATATACAAGAAAGTTGAAATTCTAACCTGTGCCCTATCAGACCACCACGGCCTAAAGCTGGACATCCACAACACATCAAACAAGAGAAAATACACTAACTCCTGGAAACTTAACACTATGATGATGAATGAGAACTGGATTCAGGAAGAAATTAAAAAGGAAATTCAAGATTTCCTGAAAGTGAATGATAACGAAAATACAACTTACCAAAATCTCTGGGACACAATGAAAGCTGTTCTAAGAGGTAAGTTCATAGCTCTTAATGCCCACGTCAAAAAAATGGAAACATCAGAAATAAACAACTTAACAATGAAGCTTAAAGCTTTAGAGAAACTAGAGCAATCTGATCCCAAAAGCAGTAGAAGAGAAGAGATTAGCAAAATAAGGGGAGAAATATCTGAAATCGAGACTAAGAAAACGATAGAAAAAATCAACCAATCAAAAAGCTGGTTCTTTGAAAAATCAACAAGATTGATACACCCCTAGCTAAACTAACCAAAAGCAAGAGAGAGAAAACCCAAATTAACAAAATTAGAAATGAACATGGAGTTATCACTACTGATACCCAAGAAATCCAGAGAATTATTACATCATATTTCAAAAACTTATACTCTGTGAAGTTTGACAACACAAAAGAGATGGATGAATTTCTAAGTAAACACAACTTACCTAAATTGAATCAGGAAGTTGTGAATTACTTAAATAGTCCTATAACATATAAGGAAATTGAGGAAGTAATCTCGAATCTTCCCACCAAAAAATGTCCTGGACCAGATGGATTCAGCACAGAGTTCTACCAGACATTTAAGGAGTTAATAACACCAATACTCCTTAAACTGTTCCATCAAATAGCAAAGGAAGGAACACTACCAAATTCCTTCTATGAAGCTAATATCGTTTTAATCCCAAAACCTAATAAAGATTCACTTAAAAAAGAAAACTATAGGCCGATCTCCCTGATGAACACAGACGCAAAGATTCTCAACAAAGTCTTAGCAAATCGATTCAAAAACATATTAAAAATATCATTCATGGGGACCAAGTAGGCTTCATCCCTGGCACACAAGGTTTGTTCAACATACGCAAATCAATAAATGTAATTCATCATGTAAACCAGTCCAAAGTCCAAGACCACATGATACTCTCGATAGATGCAGAAAAAGCTTTTGACAAGATCCAACAGCCTTTTATGATCAAAACGCTAGAGACGGTAGGAATGGAAGGAACCTTTATCAATATAATAAAAGCTGTATACAACAAGCCCACAGCAAGGATTATGCTCAATGGGGAACAATTGGAAGCATTCCCACTTCGATCAGGAACTAGACAAGGCTGTCCACTCTCACCACTTCTATTCAATATTGTACTTGAAGTCTTAGCTGAAGCCATAAGACAAGAAAGGGACATAAGAGGGATTCAAATTGGCAAGGAAGAAGTCAAGCTATCCCTATTTGCAGATGACATGATCTTATACCTGAGGGATCCCAAAAACTCCACCAGGAAGCTCCTGGAACTAATTGAGAAGTTCAGCAGGGTGGCAGGATACAAAATAAATGTGCAAAAATCAGAGGCATTCCTATATGCCCAGAATGAAAGAAGTGAAAAAGCCTTGAGAGAAATCATGCCATTTACTATAACCCCTAAAAAAATGAAATACCTTGGTATAAACCTAACTAAGGAGGTAAAAGACTTTTACAATGAAAACTTTAAAACCCTAAAGAAAGAAATTGCAGAAGACACCAGAAGGTGGAAAGACCTCCCTTGTTCCTGGATTGGCAGAATCAACATTGTAAAAATGATCATCCTACCAAAGGCAATATACAGATTCAATGCTATACCAATCAAAATCCCAAAGCAATTCTTCAAAGAAGTTGACCAAACAATCTCAAAGTTCATATGGAGGCACAAAAGACCCAGGATAGCAAAAACAATCCTGAGTAACAAAAACACAGCTGGAGGTATTACCATACCAAACCTAAGTCTATACTACAAATCCATAGTTATAAAGACAACCTGGTACTGGCTCCAAAATAGACACACAGATCAATGGATAAGGATTGAAGACCCAGATATAAGCCCACAAAGTTACAGCCATTTGGTCTTTGACAAAGGTGCCCAAAGAATCCAATGGAAAAAGAACAGCATCTTCAACAAATGGTGCTGGCAAAACTGGATCTCCACATGCAGAAGATTAAAGCTGGACCCGTACTTGTCACCATGTACAAGACTTAATTCCAAATGGATCAAGGACCTTGATATCAGGCCAGAGACTTTAAAAACCATAGTTGAAAGGATAGGGAACTCCCTCGAGCTGATTGGGCTAGGCCAACACTTCCTAAACAGACATCCAATGGCACAGTCACTGCTACCAACTCTCAACAGTTGGGATCTTGTGAAATTAAAGAGCTTCTGTTCAGATAAAGAGATTGTAACACGAGCTCAAAGGCAACCCACAGAATGGGAGAAAATCTTCACTAACTAACTTAACTAAACACCAAGGAAACCAATGGCCCAATTAAAAAATGGGCCCTGGAACTTCAAAGAAACTTTACCAGGGATGAAATTAAAATGTCTAACAATTATCTTAAAAAATGCTCCACTTCCTTGGCCATCAGGGAAATGCAAATCAAAACTTCCCTGAGATATCATCTCACCCCGGTCAGGATGGCAAAAATCCACAATACAAACAACGACAAATGCTGGAGAGGATGTGGAGAGAGGGGAACTCTCCTACATTGTTGGTGGGAATGCAGGCTCATACAGCCACTCTGGCGAGCCATCTGGAGATTCTTAAAGAAATTAAAGATTGAAATGCCGTATGACCCTGCTATCCCACTTTTGGGAATAACCCCCCATGCAGCAGAGGTTCGCCTCGATAGCACAAGCTCGACCATGTTCATAGCAGCACTGTTTACAATAGCAAAGTCATGGAATCAACCTAAATGTCCAACAGTTGACGAGTGGATAAGGAAACAGTGGTACATCTATACAATGGAGTACTACTCAGCCATCAAAAATGATGAATTACTGGAATTTGCTGGGAAATGGATGTCAGTAGAAAGAATTATATTAAGTGAAGTATCCCAAACCCAGAAAATTAAGCGCCGTATGTACTCCCTAATAGGTGGCTCCTAGTACCAAACTCACCCAGCCCACATTGAAACACTCAAAAGTAAACCTATGTAACACAGTAATTGCAAGGATTATGAACAAGAGAGATGGGTTAGGAGGGCCACACCAGAAACAAGGAGAGAGGAGACCATGTTACAGCAGAGAAAATAGGCCTCCATCAAGGTCTGCAAGTAAGTAATGAGAAACCTGGTTAAGTTCACAGACGTTCTTTCCTGATCTCACCAGAAGGGGAGGGCATATAGTCTAGCAGATAAAAAGTAATCATTTTGCAAATGGGTGATGGACCCCTCCCTCAGTGAGGTTTCCTACTCTTATTACATCTACCCTTGAATGTGCTATTACAACAAGACTCCAGTTTAACAGCTTTTTGTCTCTGGCCAGGGGGTGACATACAGTGCCCAGCAGAATGGAGTGAAGGGAATTGCAGGAGCAGCAAAACTGCAAAAGAAAATCAACAAACCACAATCCAGAACTTCAGAGACTCTATATCAATCACATTCAAGATAAAGAACTGGTGCTGAGAGCTTCAAGGGAGAAAAAACAAGTCACTTTTAAAGGCAAACCTATTAAAATAACAAATGACTTCTCAGTCGAAACAGTAAAAGCAAGAAGAGCTTGGAGAGACATACTTCAAGTATTGAATGAGCAAAAATGTCAACCCAGGCTGATTTACCCTGCAAAACTATCAGTCATGATCGAGGGAGAAAGAAAAATTTTCCAGCACAAAGACAACTTTAAGGGATACATGGCCACCAAACCAGGCCTTCAAAAACTGCTAGAAATGATACTCAAGCGTGAAGAAAAAAACAGGCATATCCAGGAGAACAGAAGTCAAATATAACACCATTAAAAGCGAAGCAATATACTTATAAAAGCTACTAAACATAATAAATGTCTGGAATTAACAATAGTTTCTCCATTATAACACTAAATGTTAATGGACTTAATTCACCGATCAAGAGACACAGATTACAAACTTGGATTAAAAATCACAATCCATCAATCTGCTGCCTGCAGGAAACCCATCTCACCACAAAAGATAGGCACGCTCTAAAAATAAAAGGCTGGTCAACAATTCTACAAGCAAATGGAAGCAGAAAACAGGCAGGGGTAGCCATTATGCTATCAGACAAAGTGGATTTCAAACCAAAAAAAATTATAAGAGACACGGATGGATACTACATTTTAGTCAGAGGTACAATTCACCAGGAAGACTTCACAATACTGAACATATATGCACCCAATACGGGCCCCTCCACATTCATTAAGAAAACCCTACAGCGTCTAAAGCAAGAAATCAACCCCCAAACGATAATTCTTGGGGACTTCAACACCGCCCTCTCTACATGGGATAGATCAACAGGTCAAAAGCTTAACAGAGACACTTTGGAACTTAATCAAACCCTGAAAGAAATGGACCTCACAGATCTCTATCGAACTTTTCACCCACGCACCAAAGAATACACATTTTTCTCAGCAGCACACGGAACATTCTCCAAAATAGATCACATATTAGGCCACAAAATGAATCTACACATGTACAAGAAAGTTGAAATTCTAACCTGTGCCCTATCAGACCACCACGGCCTAAAGCTGGACATCCACAACACATCAAACAAGAGAAAATACACTAACTCCTGGAAACTTAACACTATGATGCTGAATGAGAACTGGATTCAGGAAGAAATTAAAAAGGAAATTCAAGATTTCCTGAAAGTGAATGATAACGAAAATACAACTTACCAAAATCTCTGGGACACAATGAAAGCTGTTCTAAGAGGTAAGTTCATAGCTCTTAATGCCCACATCAAAAAAATGGAAACATCAGAAATAAACAACTTAACAATGCAGCTTAAAGCTTTAGAGAAACTAGAGCAATCTGATCCCAAAAGCAGTAGAAGAGAAGAGATTAGCAAAATAAGGGGAGAAATATCTGAAATCGAGACTAAGAAAACGATAGAAAAAATCAACAAATCGAAAAGCTGGTTCTTTGAAAAAATCAACAAGATTGATACACCCCTAGCTAAACTAACCAAAAGCAAGAGAGAGAAAACCCAAATTAACAAAATTAGAAATGAACATGGAGTTATCACTACGGATACCCAAGAAATCCAGAGAATTATAACATCATATTTCAAAAACTTATACTCTGTGAAGTTTGACAACACAAAAGAGATGGATGAATTTCTAAGTAAACACAACTTACCTAAATTGAATCAGGAAGTTGTGAATTACTTAAATAGTCCTATAACATATAAGGAAATTGAGGAAGTAATCTCGAATCTTCCCACCAAAAAATGTCCTGGACCAGATGGATTCAGCACAGAGTTCTACCAGACATTTAAGGAGTTAATAACACCAATACTCCTTAAACTGTTCCATCAAATAGCAAAGGAAGGAACACTACCAAATTCCTTCTATGAAGCTAATATCGTTTTAATCCCAAAACCTAATAAAGATTCACTTAAAAAAGAAAACTATAGGCCGATCTCCCTGATGAACACAGACGCAAAGATTCTCAACAAAGTCTTAGCAAATCGGATTCAAAAACATATTAAAAAGATCATTCATGGGGACCAAGTAGGCTTCATCCCCGGCACACAAGGTTGGTTCAACATACGCAAATCAATAAATGTAATTCATCATGTAAACCAGTCCAAAGTCCAAGACCACATGATACTCTCGATAGATGCAGAAAAAGCTTTTGACAAGATCCAACAGCCTTTTATGATCAAAACGCTAGAGACAGTAGGAATGGAAGGAACTTTATCAATATAATAAAAGCTGTATACAACAAGCCCACAGCAAGGATTATGCTCAATGGGGAACAATTGGAAGCATTCCCACTTCGATCAGGAACAAGACAAGGCTGTCCACTCTCACCACTTCTATTCAATATTGTACTTGAAGTCTTAGCTGAAGCCATAAGACAAGAAAGGGACATAAGAGGGATTCAAATTGGCAAGGAAGAAGTCAAGCTATCTCTATTTGCAGATGACATGATCTTATACCTGAGTGATCCCAAAAACTCCACCAGGAAGCTCCTGGAACTAATTGAGAAGTTCAGCAGGGTGGCAGGATACAAAATAAATGTGCAAAAATCAGAGGCCTTCCTATATGCCCAGAATGAAAGAAGTGAAAAAGCCTTGAGAGAAACCATGCCATTTACTATAACCCCTAAAAAAATGAAATACCTTGGTATAAACCTAACTAAGGAGGTAAAAGACCTTTACAATGAAAACTTTAAAACCCTAAAGAAAGAAATTGCAGAAGACACCAGAAGGTGGAAAGACCTCCCTTGTTCCTGGATTGGCAGAATCAACATTGTAAAAATGACCATCCTACCAAAGGCAATATACAGATTCAATGCTATACCAATCAAAATCCCAAAGCAATTCTTCAAAGAAGTTGACCAAACAATCTCAAAGTTCATATGGAGGCACAAAAGACCCAGGATAGCAAAAACAATCCTGAGTAACAAAAACACAGCTGGAGGTATTACCATACCAAACCTAAGTCTATACTACAAATCCATAGTTATAAAGACAGCCTGGTACTGGCTCCAAAATAGACACACAGATCAATGGATAAGGATTGAAGACCCAGATATAAGCCCACAAAGTTACAGCCACTTGGTCTTTGACAAAGGGGCCCAAAGAATCCAATGGAAAAAGAACAGCATCTTCAACAAATGGTGTTGGCAAAACTGGATCTCCACATGCAGAAGATTAAAGCTGGACCCGTACTTGTCACCATGTACAAGACTTAATTCCAAATGGATCAAGGACCTTGATATCAGGCCAGAGACTTTAAAAGCCATAGTTGAAAGGATAGGGAACTCCCTCGAGCTGATTGGGCTAGGCCAGCACTTCCTAAACAGACATCCAATGGCACAGTCACTGCTACCAACTCTCAACAGTTGGGATCTTGTGAAATTAAAGAGCTTCTGTTCAGATAAAGAGATTGTCGCACGAGCTCAAAGGCAACCCACAGAATGGGAGAAAATCTTCACTAACCACATATCTGACAGAGCTCTACTGTCCAGAGTGCACAAAGAACTTAGAAAATTAAACTCCAAGGAAAACACTGGCCCAATTAAAAAATGGGCCCTGGAACTTCAAAGAAACTTTACCAGGGATGAAATTAAAATGTCTAACAATTATCTTAAAAAATGCTCCACTTCCTTCGCCATCAGGGAAATGCAAATCAAAACTTCCCTGAGATATCATCTCACCCCGGTCAGGATGGCAAAAATCCACAGTACAAACAACGACAAATGCTGGAGAGGATGTGGGGAGAGGGGAACTCTCCTACATTGTTGGTGGGAATGCAGGCTCATACAGCCACTCTGGCGAGCCGTCTGGAGATTCTTAAAGAAATTAAAGATTGAAATGCCGTATGACCCTGCTATCCCACTTTTGGGAATAACCCCCCAAGCAGCAGAGGTTCGCCTCGATAGCACAAGCTCGACCATGTTCATAGCAGCACTGTTTACAATAGCAAAGTCATGGAATCAACCTAAATGTCCAACAGTTGACGAGTGGATAAGGAAACAGTGGTACATCTATACAATGGAGTACTACTCAGCCATCAAAATGATGAATTACTGGAATTTGCTGGGAAATGGATGTCATTAGAAAGAATTATATTAAGTGAAGTATCCCAAACCCAGAAAATTAAGCGCCGTATGTACTCCCTAATAGGTGGCTCCTAGTACCAAACTCGCCCAGCCCGCATTGGGACACTCAAAAGTAAACCTATGTAACACAGTAATTGCAAGGATTATGAACAAGAGAGATGGGTTAGGAGGGCCACACCAGAAACAAGGAGAGAGGAGACCATGTTACAGCAGAGAAAATAGGCCTCCATCAAGGTCTGCAAGTAAGTAATGAGAAACCTGGTTAAGTTCACAGACGTTCTTTCCTGATCTCACCAGAAGGGGAGGGCATATAGTCTAGCAGATAAAAAGTAATCATTGTGCAAATGGGTAATGGACCCCGCCCTCAGTGAGGTTTCCTACTCTTATTACATCTACCCTTGAATGTGCTATTACAACAAGACTCCAGTTTAACAGCTTTTTGTCTCTGGCCAGGGGGTGACATACAGTGCCCAGCAGAATGGAGTGAAGGGAATTGCAGGAGCAGAAAAACTGCAAAAGAAAATCAACAAACCACAATCCAGAACTTCAGAGACTCTATATCAATCACATAGAACTAGGACAGCCTAATCTCTCCCCATCCTGGAGCTCAGGGACATTTGCGGAAGAGGGGGCGGTAAGATTGTAAGAGCAAAAGGATGGGAGGAGCAACGATTTGCAAGATTCTCAACAATAGTTGGGGCCAAAGCAATCATAATGGGACTTTGCATGCCCTGCGCAATGTCCAGCGCACTGTTGCCCTCATAAAGTCTAGCATCTGTTAAGGGCACCGAGACCCCTGGAGGCAAGGGATTGACAGCCATAGTAGTAATCTTATGATTAAGGGGAACAAGAGAAAGGGCTTATGGAAATGCCACTGGGTCCTTATATGTCATCGGAGAGGAGGACCCAGTGGAGAGTTAGGCGCACACAATAAAGGACTCTCTGGGAATTGGGGGGGAGACACTGGGGGAAGGGGAGGGGGGAGGGAGGGAACTGGTAAAAAATTTTAAAATGTATAATTAAATTTTTAATAAAAAAAAATAAATAAATAAAATGTAGTGCATTGATAAGAAACTGAAAAAAAAAAAAAAAAAAAAAAAAAAAAATCACATAGAACTAGGCCAGCCTAATCTCTCCCCATCCTGGAGCTCAGGGACATTTGCGGAAGAGGGGGGCGGTAAGATTGTAAGAGCAAAAGGATGGGAGGAGCAACGATTTGCAAGATTCTCAACAATAGTTGGGGCCAAAGCAATCGTAATGGGACTTTGCATGCCCTGCGCAATGTCCAGCGCACTGTTGCCCTCATAAAGTCTAGCATCTGTTAAGGGCACCGAGACCCCTGGAGGCAAGGGATTGACAGCCATAGTAGTGATCTTATGCTTAAGGGGAACAAGAGAAAGGGCTTATGGAAATGCCACTGGGTCCTTATATGTCATCGGAGAGGAGGACCCAGTGGAGAGTTAGGCGCACACAATAAAGGACTCTCTGGGAATTGGGGGGGAGACACTGGGGGAAGGGGAGGGGGAGAAGGGGGGAGGGAGGGAACTGGTAAAAAATTTTAAAATGTATAATTAAATTTTTAATTAAAAAAAAAAGAATAAACGGGGGGCTGGAGAAGTGGCTCAGGGGTTAAGTCTCTGCCTTGCAGGTAGAAAGTCCTGAGTTCGGATCCCAGATCCCACGTATAGACGCCAGGCAGAAGCAGGGCGGCCTGCGCTTCTGGTCCTGGTAGGGCGGAGCCTGTGAATCCCTGGGCAGAAGGAGGTGGAGGGTCCATGGTGGTTCGCGAATTCGTCCGTGGTTCTACACATACACAAACACAGACACACGCGCGTGCGCGCACATACACACGCACATGCACACAGTTGAATAAATAATAAAAAAAAATTAAAAAAAAAAGAATAAACGGGTAACATGGCAGTCCTGGCTTCTCAATGCAAAGTCCAGATTCCTTCAATTTCTCTTCAATGTCTTCCTTGATTTAATTGCCCATTGTCCTGAAAGTTAAGGCTTTAAGCCTTCAGCATTGGCATCAATTAGACAAAGAATCCATAGCAAGAGATTTGAGGATGGAGCCCAGTTTACCCATGTCTCCATGTGATTCTGGTACAACGTAATATTTAGAACTAATCAACTAGTGTACTCAAGGCACATTTGTGTGACTCCAACACATACACACATACAAAAATTTATAAATGGCTCTTTGTGTTCCTTCTCATGGAATAATTTAATTTATATTGACAGCTAGCACAGGAATGTCCAGTACTATGGGAACCACGCCCTCCACCCCTCCAGTCTTTAATGCTTCTCTTCCTTAGGAACTCCTGGACCACTCTTTAGAAGGCCAGACTATAATAATAAAGTGTGGCTCCCCCCATCACTCCATCACTCCCTTTCGTTTTTCCTGTTTGCCTGCTGGTCACAGCATGGCAGCTCTGCCCTCTCCTAGCCATGTGCTTATGACTGCTCTCCCAGTTGTCTTTAAGTTATCTCTTCTGCTCTAATGCTCTCCGCCTTAAAGCTATGGCTTCCTCCTTGCCTCCTTTGAACCTTTTTCTCTCATTTTCAACAGAGAAACCTCTCATCATGATATGGTTTCATTTTTCAGCACCAGGATACAAGAACCCCAAAGAAACCTTGCTTTACTTTCCAGAAAGAAAATGGACTGCTAAAGCCTGTAAATGTCTCATGCACATCCAACCGAATTATGTATTTTCTATATGTCAGCACTCTTCTGAATGCTTTAAATGTATGTTCCAGTTCGTCCATATTCAAAATAATGATATGAGTTTGAACACCACAGCCATTTTTCCTAGTGAAATTTGACACAGAAGTTAAGCAACAAAGTCAGTGAGCTGCCCATAGAACCATTTCCCTAGAATCCAGGTTCCTTTCCACTATAGACACTGAGAAAATGTTGCCAACTCTCAGTCACCTTCTCAGGAAGTTTTAGCTTTCATCAAGCTGGGTAATGCCCAGGTTTATGAAATGAGAAGCATCTACAAGTACCATAGGACATTCTGAAACTGTCCTAAATATTTAAATAAAGAAAGATAAGCAAAGCAAAAGAAGTTCTCATACTTTTCAATCTAATAATAACATAGAGGCTATTTTCAAGATATGTTTCTCTTTTTTTTTTGCTCATATACTTGTCAAAATATTTCTTTTAGTGCATACCAAGTTTTCAGTTGTTGATACCAGCACATTAAAAAAAAAAAAAACTGGTAGAACAATTATTTCCTAAATCTTATGTGTTAGGATGGTTTCAACTGGAACAGAATGATCTACTGTTAATCAATTTGATTCAAAATCCCAGTAGCATCACGCAATGAATATGTCTTGATCATTCAAAGTGAAGGTATTGAGAGGCTTAGCTAGGAAGGGAAATGAGAGTGAAGAACTGTTGTATGTGGTTAAGAGAGAACCAAGCTGAGAGTTTTCCACCTAACAACTGCTCCACCTTTGGGCATCTGAGGCAGATTTCATAACCAAAGGAAGGAAAGGAAAGGCTGGGAGTCTGTGTGGGGGAGGCTCCCTGCCTCAAGCAAGAAGTGACACATAACTTCATAGTCCATTGTCTAAAGCACACAACTGACCAGTCTAAGTGAGAATGGGCTCAAAAGTGCAGAATAATAAATGCCAAGTATTTTTCAAGCCTTAATCCCATGGTCTTAGCCTATTTTAAATCTAATGAGGGTTTTAAACACTTCCCTATAAGCAATGTAAAACTATAGATAAATGCTTTCCTGGGAAAAGAAAGCATGTCTAACATTTAGTCTCTGATGGCAAATGTTTTAAGTTTAGTTAAAACTATGGCGAAGAAAGGGTTAGATTGCAAGAGCCACACATTTAAGAGCTACATCGTATAATACACTTGCAAAACCTGGCAATTAGTAAAACAAGTATTTCAAAAGATGTTATAAGATTTAGATTGTATGACTAAAATGTAAAAAAAAAAACTACACAAGCAGTGGAACTGTATTTGAAGGAATCATGGTGAGGAAACATAAGTCATTTTCATGCTAATTTAATAACCATAGATGGAATTGGTTGCATATCCTTAGAAAATAAAGGCTAAATGAAAAACAACTTGCCATATCAAAGCATGGTCCTAATGATTTACCTTTCTTTTGTCTATTTCATTGTCAAAGAAAAAAGTTCCTTGTAGTCACAAAATATTCCCATTTTACAGCTATCAGATCAGAAAGGTGGGGTCAGGGGAAACTGCTCATCAGTTAAAGAAATTCCTATGCAGGCAATTCCTATGAACTGGATTTGAGATCCTCAGATTCCAAGTGAAAACACTTGTGGGTATAATAAATCATCTGGAATTCTGTCCCCAAAAGACTAATACCAGGAATCCCCAGAATCAGCTAGCTAGGAATACTAGTCCTATAGGTGAGCTTTGGGTTTTATTGGGGCCCCTTCCTCAAAAGAACAAGGTTTCAGAAGAGTGATAGAGAATTATTTCCGATATCATATCAGTCTCCTGCAAAACACACACACAGACACAGACACAGACACACACACAGACACACACAGACACACACACAGACGCACACACAGACGCACACACACACACACACACACACACACACACTTCTGCCTGGACTTTGATTTGGGATCCAGAATCAGAAATCAGGTCCTTCTGCTTGGAAGGCAGTTTGAACCCCCTGAGCCATCTCTCCAGCCTCAGTTCTTCCACTAAATCTCTGCGATTTTAGAAGAAAAAAAACACTTGTCCTAAGGAACTATATGTTAGGATCTCTTAATAAAGCCGCGATTCTCTTGCAGTCAGCCTCAGGAAGCCTCTTATTTATATATAATATTTTTTTCTGTACTTCTGGATCATGGACATGTGAAACAAATAGGCATTATCATGAGGCTTTTAAACAGCCCTTTTCTGCCTTTTCCTTCCAATTTCACAGGAATTGGCAGCTAATTAGCAGCTCATTAGCAACTCTGATAAACCATGCGACAAAAACAAATGCTGTGCTTCCAGAAGGGACAGGGCTTTCTGATGGATATGAAATAGAAAGTAAGCACTGAAGCAAATCAATGAAAACAGTGTCCTATGATTCTTGTCCTATTCTGTGCTTTCTTGGTCATTTAGACATTCAAATATTTATTAGCCATCTTGCCTAAGGCTATGGTAGCTTCAAGGATGAAAAATGAATACCCCTCAAAACTTTCTTTCAAGGAGCTCACAATTTAGCAAGATAGAAAAGGACTCTATCTTTGGTCAATGGCCTTCATACAATCAGAATATGATCTTTGTCCAGGGATATACATCCCTTACTATGCATTTACTAATAAGACATGATAGTAAAACAGGCAAGAATATCTGTGGTTCTGAAGTTGCCCATAATATCTGGGTATGTATGAGAATTGGGTTTTGCACAGTAGTTTGAAGCATTTCAAATGATCACAACTTTAACACAAGTTTTAACTCCTCTTTTTCATTTAAAAACAGTTATTCTCTGTTATTAAGAAAGCTCTGATTCTTTATTGTGACCCCAAGGTTACTATCTTCTAGAGGTTTTCAGAATGTGCTATGTAGTATGACATCATTCCAAAAAACTTAATGATGTACGCATCTAAGCAATTAATTTTAATTTTATAATTCTTGATCACACTTCAAGATTCCTAAAACATCACCAAATGCAGAAAAGCCTTTCTTATTCTAGCTGAATTTTCTCCACCTAGTTTACATTCATTGAACTGATTACATCACACAATTAATACCTTTGTCTACCTCTAATTCTCACTTTTGTATTTTGAGCTTATTGAAAGCAGAGATTGTGACTTTTTATCTCTGTGTCTTTGACAGCTAGCTAATATTGTGTAAGCATTTTGTATAATGAGTAAATTAAATAAAATATGCATGCTAGTCTGCATCTAAACTAAAAGGTACATACATGACTGATGTGCTAGTGTGTATTTGTCACAAAATATTCTGATTTAGACTTTAGGATTCATCAAATAAAAAGATAGGTTTTAGTTTATGACATATTGTATTTTTGTTCATGAATGGTTACCAACCACTGGTGTATTAAAAAGCGATTGGACTGGGAGATTGCTTTCTCACTACCTATCTTTTCATTGATAAGTGTATAGCTGAATGAGTTATTTGAAAGTTGGCCTTCTTGAAGGATCAGATTATGCAAAGGAGGGTTGACACTAATCTTGTTTCTTTCCAGTCTCTGTCTTACCTTTCCTCTCCACATCTTTCTCTCTTCCCCACTTCAATGCCTTAAAGGTGAGCAGTTTCACTCTGCCTCACTTTTTAGTCAGATGATGTTCTGTCTCACCAGAGGGTGACACAGTGTATCAGTCAAATAAAATAAGAAACTTCCGTGTCATGGTTTGAAATGTGTCCCCCACAGTCTCATGTGTTTAGCAAGGTCATGGCACCTTGAGAGGTAGAGCCTTGCTGGAGGAAGGCAGTCACAAGGGGTGGGCCTTGAGGTGGATTAGTCCCACCCTACCTCCAGGAGAAGTCTGCCTTTGTAGCAAGCAGTCTGAGCTCTCAGCTTCCAAGATGTCTGCGGTGACTTAGCCTCCTCCAGCTTTGGCCAGCCAGCCATGCTACCTCTGCTTTGAGAGACTGTTCCTTCCCTCTGGAACCATAAGCTGAATAAACCTCCCTTTCTCCCTTAAGTTACTTGACTTTGGGTGTTCTCTCACAGCAATAGTTATGAGTAACTGTTACAGAATTGGTACCAGGAGTGGGGTATTGATGTGAGATTAAGAACAGCTGGTACAATGATGTGAAGTTGTTTGTGAAGCTGAGAGAATTTGGTACCCAGCAGTATGGCCAATACTGTGATGTGGCTAGCGTGCCTTTGTGTGAGAGCCTCAGTCTAGGTGACCTCAATAATATGGCAAGCTTTGCCAAAGATGATTTGATGGAGGAAGTCTGGAGGGCAACTCAGGATGTTTTGACCAGCTCGGGGGAAGTCAGGAGGTGGTGGCTCAGGATGTGTTGAACAGCTCAGGATGAAGGAAGTCAGGAGGGAGTGGCTCAGGATGTTCTGAAAAAATTTCGCTACATACAGCCTGCATGGTGGTTTGACCTTTAAGATGATTGGTTACTCATTTCCCCGCCCCAGAATTCCCCTTACTGTTTCTGCCTTTATAAGATGGATGTAGACTTGCAATAAAGGAGTTCTTGCTTGACTAGACTCCCTGTGGCCTCTGATTGTCCTTGGGAAGAAGGGCTGGGAGTGGGCGGACAGTGTACTCACCTTTCCCCAATCCCCCTTGTGGAAGGATCTGCTGGACCGGCCCGCAGGACAGAGCTGCGATCCCCGGGGACCCCCACACCTTTGGAACTATTTGTTGGGAGAAATATGGAGAACTTTGGGACTTTCGGCTGGGAAAGTTTTTGCATCTTGGCGAGGAGGCCAAATGAGCTTTTCTCATGAGAGTGCAGAGGAGAGCAATGCTTTGAGAGAAGCAGACAGTGGAAGCCCAGCTTGATGGTCCAGAGGGGAACAGAGACTGTGTTTGCAACTGGACAAGTGACACATGGAGTAATGTGTTGACCTGAGAGTTTGTGAAGTTTGGCCCTCGTCCTGAAAGCTTGCCTGAAGTTAAGCTGGAGTGCTTGGCGGAGGAAATTTCAAAGCAATATGGTCTTGACAATGTGATATGGCTACTTTTTAGTTGTCTTCAGAGTTATGAAAAAGAGCAAAGAATCCAGGCAGGAAGAAGCAAAATCTGTAAGATCTGAAGACGAAAAATACAATGCCAATCTTAAAGAGCTGAACCAGGAAGAAGCAGAGAACAAAATGGCTGTTAAAGAGATTAGCTCCATTTGTAAATCAAAGCCAACTGTCAATTTGAATAATAGGAGAGGCCCTAGCTTTAGCACAAGTTCCTCAAGGAAGGCTCTTATGAGTGGGAACTCATAAGAATGCAAATCCTTTCAGAAGACTTGAGCTAAAGGATGGAGTTCCAAAGCAAGAGTTGGTTTCTCTTACAAAGCAACTGCCCAAGAGTGAAAGAGATGGTCAACATAGAGAAGCAGAATCAGCTGTGATTCAAAGGGGCCAGTCCTGGCAAAGTCGTCCACATGGTTCTGGTTTTAGAGGCATCAGTGATGCAAGAGGGAGGAGATCGTGGAGTCCTCCTCCAAGATTTAAAAAGTTGGCAGAATCCAGGCATCATGAGGCAAGAAGATTGCAGTTTAGAGGCCCAAGAAGGGCAGTTTGTGCTGTGGAATTAAAGCCTGGTTTGCTAATGAGAAGTAAAGATGTTAGAAATGTCAGAGACAAAGTGGGACACCTGCCAAGGAGAGCTGTATGCTTTGGGAGGAGTCAGCTCAAGAGACCAACGTATTCTATGGGCAGCTCCATTGGAGGGATGGAACCAAAGCCCTTTGGAACTGAGATGATTTCAACAAGAGGCTCACCTGTTGGACTTGGAGCTTTGTCCTGCTGGTTTTTGGTCTTGTTATGGACCGATATTTCCTGGATATGCCCCCATTCCTTCCTTTTGGAATGGGAACGTTTATTCTGTGCCATTGTATGTCAGAAGTATGTAACTTGTATTTTGATTTTACAGGAGGCTTTGGACTTTGGACTTTTGGACTGTGTTGGGACTACTAATGTAGTCTATGAAGACTTTTAAGGTTGGACTGAGTATGGTTTGCATAATGAGATGACAATGATCCTGTGGGGGCAAGGGGTGGAGTGTCATGGTTTGAAATGTGTCCCCACAGTCTCATGTGTTTGGCAAGGTCATGGTACCTTGAGAGATGGAGGCTTGCTGGAGGAAGGCAGTCACAAGGGGTGGGCCTTGAGGTGGATTAGTCCCACCCTACCTCCAGGAGAAGTCTGCCTTTGCTGCAAGCAGTCTGCAGCTCTCAGCTTCCAAGATGTCTGCAGTGACTTAGCCTCCTCCAGTTTTGGCCAGTCGGCGGCCATGCCATCTCTGCTTTGAGAGACTGTACCTTCCCTCTGGAACCTTAAGCTGAATAAACCTCCCTTTCTCCCTTAAGTTGCTTGACTTTGGGTGTTCTCTCACAGCAATAGTTATGAGTAACTGTTATAAATTATGAGTAACTGTTACTCTCTGAAATCATCTAAGTTGTTTCCACAGTTATTTTGTCACAGTAATGGAAATCTGACTGAACTTTACATTTCTATATTCATAGTATTATATGTTATATTATATTATAGTATAGTATGTATACCCTCACATGTATTTCTCTCTAAAATGAATTTGTATTTTTTAATAAAACATAAGTAGATGATGATTTGGAACAAAATGTTTTAAAAGCTTTTGACTGGGTGTTCTTGATAAACTTTAGATTTTTTCAAGTTGTATATAATGCTCTTAAACCTGTCAGAGTCCATGAAGCTTACAGAATTACAGGACATTTTCAATTTTTAAGTAAAAGCAACAATTTATTTTTGTGAGTTCTCCTAATTACTCATCTTTGCAGATGATCTAAAACTGAAAATAGGTGCATGAATGCTCAGTTCAAGCTTTCTTATATCCAAAATTAAAAGAGCAATTTCTAGGTTTGAACTACTAGAGCAGAATGCAACTGAACAATTGAGTTTAACAGATTTGTAGCAGTTGTGAAACTCCAGCCAAAGCAATTATTGAAAACTTCAAAATAGTCAATCTGTGCATACTGTTGAGTACCAAAAGAGGAGTGAAGCTCTTTTACCTCCTGATTCATGTTCTGCTTGTTGAATCAGGAGGTACCTATTTATTTGGGTGCTATTTTCTTCCTAAAATTGGGAGACGTTTCTAGGTGATATGATCCAGGAAAATTAACATGAAAGATGGGTTCATACAATTTATAATGACATTTAACTATCTACTTTTAGCATATCTTTCAAATTTCTGGTGATTTTTTGTGATATATGAAAGGGGAAATATAGAAATCAATGATGATTACCAAAATGAGGAATCAAATCATATTACTTTGATATGTGGTGATAAAATGGATCCTAATCAGCCAAAAGGAAAACAGAAGATATTTAAATTAGTATTTTACTAAGGTGAAGGTAAAGAATGTTAGAATCACAAGTCTTTCGTGTCCTTATTTTTGAGTGATGGAGAACAAGCCATAGAGAATGAAATTCCTTCTGAATCCAAAACACTACCCTGAATTGTCAATTTAGTTGCATGCCATTAATTACCTTCCAACTACTGAACTGATAAAAGTCTTCATAGGAATTTAAAATGTTCAGACAACTGATTTAGATTTAGACAGTCCCCCAAACATATCTATTTAGTCCATGTAACTCTATTGAGATACATTTTTTGGCCCAGTAATCCAAGCTCAATAGGTATCCCCCTTCTTCTCTTTCCTCCCTCCCTTCCCCACTGATGTCCCCATTTCCACTTTTCCCCCTTCCCATTCTCCCCCGTCCCCCTTACCCCTTTTCCTTCCTCTTTTTTTTTTTTTTTTGGCCCAGTCAGGAAAATGAAATCCCAGGTTGAATTTGAAAAATAGGATTGTATAAAACAAGAAATATCATGATGTGAGAAACTTTTGAACTTAGTGCTATTTCTACATTCTTCTTACATTCTTCTAGTTTTCTTAAGTGTAAATCAAAGTGTCTTTGCCTTTACAGTACTAATTTTTCTTCATCGTTAGGAATATTGCTCTACTATGGGCCAACATGTCTTGTGTGAACAATGAATAAATATGCATGTTTCCTCTGTACAATCCAGAACTCAGACACACCATTGCATCTGTAATTTGTAAAATAATTTGTAGACTGCTTACCTACTTGAAAGTCCTTTATTTCTAAGCAATTTACCCTGTGTTTCCTAAAAATAGCATACTATTTTAGTTTTAAATATGGTCCTCAGGTATAATAAATACATGCCTCAAACAATTTAGGGAACAAAGAGTTTATTATTTTAGCTTATAGTTTCAGGTTATATATAGTCCATTATACAGTTATCAAGAGTAAAGAGAATTAAACACACAAACGCCACAGTAAGAACTTGAGAGAGAGGCATGCTTTCTTGCTTGCCAGTTTGCCAAGACACTGAACTAGTTCTCTCTCCTTTTTATTCACTTCTCCAAAGAATGAACCCATCCATAATGGATTAGGTCTTCCAAATCAACTAGATTATCTCCTATAGTCCTGCTTGGAGGCCAGGCTTAACTAAGGAATTCTTAGCTCTGTCTAAAGGATCTGTTCTCAGGTCAGGTTGACATCTAAAATTCACTGTCACACTTACCCTGAACATTGCGTTAATCTAAAGTATACTGTAAGAAGTATGCATCCCCAGTGTGGGTTCAAAATTGTGTCTTGTCTTAAAATGCCTGCATGACTTTAGCTAACTTCCTTCATCCCTCTGAGGCTCAGTTTATTCACTGAAAATCATAATGATGGAAAACCCCAAGAGTTTTGTGGATAAAAATGTGATAAAGCACTTGCCACAACTTCAGACACAAAGCAAGAACACAATAAATGACTGCTTTTGATATTCTCCAAGAAAAGAGTGATGAAAAATGCTATTAAAATTGTCTGATTCTCTGTTCTTTATTTGTGGTGAAGTGCTATCGATAAATCCCAACAACTTAGAAGGTCTTCCAAGGTCAAACATTTAGCAAGAACTCATTAATTATATTTTCCTTTAGTTAATCGTTATCGGAACAAATCATTATGTAACCTCTTTTGGCTACAGCAGTCCAATAAAATTTCCATTAGCCAGAGTTTCAGGAACATTAGTCTAATGTGCTTCCAGAGATCACCTTCTCTGAGCAGTATAATAAGTTTGTGTGAAAAGCATAAAGCATGTAATATATAATAAAATTTGGACTGTAATGAACCATCTTGGCAAACTGACTAGCACTATAATTCAATGGTGAGCACCCTTAATTAATGAATTAAAAAAGCTGAGCTTATTCTCTAAACATGGCATGTGAATGTCGTCTTCCTTAGTTTCTGTTTTACTACCTATTTCCAGTTGGTTGAGCATTTGAAATGAATCTAAAGTGACCTTGGATATCATAATGATAAGAAAGAATAAGAATGACTCAAAAAAGCATCAGCCACCTGCTTAATTTCCATAATGCTCATTTTCCTGAAAATATTAGCAGTTTTTACTTATGTCCGGTAATGTATGGATATGGCTATTTTTCTAAACCTTGTCTTCACTGGTCAAACACTATAAAATGATATTACTAAACCACCACTGTAGATTTGAGTAAGCACCATTGGCATAAGACCAGTAGACCATTACAAGGAAAAACATCATCTTTCTTCTACTTAAACCCTTTGAAACCACTTTATTCTGTCTTATCCCTACTGCCATTCTGTAGCCTGCAATTACATATCTTCTCTCTCACAAAGCAGCAAGTCTCAGCCTAGAACTTATCTGATATCACCTTAGATGGTCCCATTGTATGATGGCTGAAGATGAACATATGAATAACCAAGTGATGAATACCTAATAAAAGTTCTTCATGTATGATAAATATTTACCTAGTAAAGTGCTATGGTTGTTTGTCTTTTCTTCAGAAGCAACATCGCATTAGCGTTATCTCAACAAAGCTAAGAAGACTTGAAGAAGAATTGAGTTTTTATATTAGTGTCTTGTACAGTCTTTCAGAATGGCATTCCTCTGCCAATAGGCAATAGTTCATATTTGTCCTAGTAATTGTAGAACAAATTGATTCTATCATTAGTGGTTAGAAATTAGATATTTATGAATTATCTTTCATTACATGGAGTACAACAAGAACTCAGAAATACTCTTATTCCCTTACCATGTATTCAGAGACAGTCGGTATTCTTTTGTCTTCTTCCCTGATGCTAAAAACATCAAGACGGTGTTTATCCTAACTTTAACAGCCTGGTAGTGTTACTGTTAAGATTAAATATGACAAAACACACAAATTCTTTTTTTTTTTTAAAACACACAAATTCTTAAGAAGAGTGCCTATTCATTGCCCCTCTCAGTAATAGACAATATGGTTATGACTAGAAAGTAGACCTGACTATATTCTATCCAATGCCTTTAATTTCTAGATAATAGAATGAGAAAGTTCCAGATAGTCTTCCAAATATAAGCGTCATAAAAGTTATTTTTAATTGAAAAGTAATGTAATAAACTGAGAAGTTAAACTTTTTGAATTGTGTCACAAGGAGGGTGTGGACATCTATCTCTTCCCCAAACATGAATCCCATTTGTAGTACATAATTACTCAACTTGGAAAGAAAAATTGTTACAAAACTCTCAGCTGGCTCCTGTTCACCTTCATGTGTTATTTTTACAATTGTAACCAAGAACGAATTGTTAATGGTGCATTGCCGATAATTGCATAAATAATGACCATGTCAACAAAATAACCATTAAACATGCATATTTTTTGAACAGATAACAAACAGCAAGCAGGAAATTCTGGCAATGTAAAAAGCGAAAAAATTGAACTTGCTAATATTCCAGCAAGGTGGTTAAACAGAAAGGAAGTGCATCAAACATACGTGAGCAGTCAGGATCCTTGGCACTTGAAACTCCTCAACATCTGTGGTGACAGCCTACTGCTGGGGATGTATCAGGGCTTGGGGATGAGAACAGGATGGGTAAATGAAAGATTACAGATGTTTTCCTGGAGGTCTGTTAGATTTGTTTCTACCAAAAAAAAAAAAAAACTTTTCCAATTAACAATGGAACTTCAGTAATTTATTTAGTAAATGTTAAAGTCAGGGTTCAATTATGCTATCTAAAACTGAAGCCTAAATTTTATGTAACCATCTTCAGAGAACGCACGAAAGACTAAAGGAGACCTTTGCATCCTCGTGGACATGACACTTTTCTTTATACACCTTTATGACAAACTGAAGAGGGATTCATTATGTCTACATTAGATCAAACTATCATTGCCAACATCTGGCTATTTTAAGCATCAAACTGGAGATTTTGTATAGTTCAAATTTCTACACATACCAGACCATTTAGCTTGCATGCTAAGACTGGAAATGCATCCTCTCTCCCACCGCTCAGCATCAATGTTGTATGAAACGTTGCTTCACTCATCACATGCCTCCCTGCCCAGTCCTAATTGTTCTCGTAACGCAGCTACCTGCAGCTTCTATTTCAGGTTGGCAGCTTTGTATATATTTTGGCTTCGTATGCAGTTTTCATGATCTTTCAGTATCAGTGGGTTTGTCAGTTCATTCTCTATCAAAGAACCTTGTATAAAGGTAGAAGCAATCTTTACTCAATAGGCAATCTCTAGAATTACTAGTTTCCAAGAATCCATACATGCACATCTGCCATTATTGCCAAATTATTTCTGTGAGAATAAGGACTCGAATGCTTTGATTTAATTACTGAAAGAGGAGTGATGAAGTTACCAGCATGTTAATATCACAGAGTTATATTATTTTAAATAGAAAAGGTAACATTATCCATATGTTGGGCACTTCACAGATGTTTTGGATCCTAATTCACATAATCTTTAGGATAATTCCTCATGTACCACCTGAAGATACCACATTAACGACGAGCAGTCTCAAGATGATATGTAATGTAATAACCATTCAAAAAGTGGGCATTTGGCAATGATGGAACTTAAGTCAGCACTCTCTGACTCCAAAGGCCATGCTACATTCACTTTGTAGTACTTTCTAACATGTGCAATAAATCAAAGCAAGCATGACAAAAAGACATGGGAAAGGAAGGAAACTTACTGGGAGAGAAAAAATGTTTTCACTATGAGAAGGAAGAGACATGAGGTAGGGTAATATAAGGTGAATTTTTTTTTAAAAAATCATTGCATACATATATGAAAATGTCAGAATATAAAATGATATAAAAAAGTAAACTAGGGGCTGGAGAGCTGGCTCAGAGGTTAACGCTCTGTCTTGCAAGCAGAAGGTCCAGAGTTCAGATTTCAAGTCCCATGTAAAAATGCCAGAAGTGGTGGCGTTCTGCATTTCCAACAAGCAAGACGAGATAGAAGCAATCCAGGATAATTCCTGAAGTCACCCTTGGTCCTCCACAGGGATATACAGTGCCTTCTAATGCACTCACACACACACACACACACACACGCACACACACAAAATAAATAAATATATATATATAAATGAATAAATGAATTTTTTTTAAAAAAGTAAATTGCTGAAGTGCCAAGGGGAAAAAAAGAACAAGGTCATTGATTCTCAAGCTCCTGTTCACACCACAAGGTACCTTAATCACTACAAGAGTTCTTTTGTTAGAGTCATTGCTGCACATATGCATACAATAGCCTCTACGTACATGGCCATGAGCTAAGGAAACCTCAGCAGTCAACCAACTTTCTCTGGTCAACCGTCTATAAGGGAGAGGCATTTCATGCAGGTATAAATGTCTGTGAATGCAGGCTGCATCTCACTAGACCAGACTCTCCACAACTCATCATGCTCTTGCTCAATGACAAATGACCATTATAGATTAAGATTATACACAACACTTTGATGCGTAGTTCTTAAGTTCTAACACTGTGCACCAGAGGTCTTGTAAAATTTACTAAATGCTCTCTTGTTGCTTTTATTTTTCATAAGCCATTATTGTCTATTGAATTTGAATGCTTTGCTTCGGCAAGCTGTTGTGAACATTAAATGACCTGAGAAGTGAAATGAAAATATAAATAATTTTTTGCATGGATTAATTTTCTTGGTTAATCACTCTTGAGGAAAGACATTTCTGATAAAAATGGGCAGATTATGCCATCCTTAAAAACAAAAAGAATGGGCACCTTCCCCTCCACTCCGCCGCCCGGGACACGCACGCGCGCTGTCCAGCCGGGCCTCACCGCCCCGCGAACCAGGTAAGCTCGGTCCCTGTCCGCCCCCAGAGCCCCAGGCCAAATAATTCAGTTTAGTGAAAAACGCACAAAAATTAAAAGATCTTAAGAGTTAAAACGACAATGCCAAAGTCTAAGTGCAAATCCATGAGAAACAACACTCAAGTAAACAAATCTCCCACTGAAGGAATTAATCCCATAATGTTAGACTCCAACCAGAACAAACCCATGGAAAATGGCCAAGAAAGCCTGACCCAGGATAACTACCTTCAAAATATGATCATTACCATGTACAATACTATGAAAGAGGAAATCAGGGAGGAATTAAATAATCGAATCAATCGCTTTGAGGAGGAACACAACAGACACATGGAGGAGTTGAGAAAAACAGTGCAAGAATCAAAAACTGGCATAGAGCAGTTAATGCAGACTCAAGCAGAGTTTAAAACTGAGCTAAAAGACAAGTTATCTTCAACCCAGAACTCCACATAGAGTCTTATCAGCAGAACTAAGGAAGCAGAAAACAGAATTTCAGATCTTGAAGATAAAGTGGGAGTATTAACCAGCTCAATGGAAGAGATTGTTAAAGCCAAAAAGATGCTTGAGAGAAATATCCAGGAGATATGGGACACCCTGAAGAAGCCCAACATGCGTATTCATGGAATACCAGAGCAAGAATCTCAAAATACCACCCCTGAGGAAATTTTTCAAACGATCATCAAGGAAAACTTTCCTCGTCTAAAAAAAGACAGGCCCATCCATATACAAGAGGCATTCCACACCCTAAATAGATATGACCAAAACAGAAGCTCGCCAGGGCAAATAATAGTCAAAACGCTCCACATTCAAGATAAAGAATTGGTGCTGAGAGCTTCAAGGGAGAAAAAAACAAGTCACTTTTAAAGGTAAACCTATTAAAATAACAAATGACTTCTCAATGGAAACACTAAAAGCAAGAAGAGCTTAGAGAGACATACTTCAAGTATTGAATGAGCAAAATTGTCAACCTAGGCTGATTTACCCTGCAAAACTATCAGTCATGATCGAGGGAGAAAGAAAAATCTTCCAGCACAAAGACAACTTGAAGGATACATGTCCACCAAACCAGGCCTTCAAAAAATGCTAGAAATGATACTCAAGCTTGAAGAAAAAAACAGGCATATCCAGGAGAGCAGAAGGCAAGTATAACACCATTAAAAGCGAAACAATATACTTATAAAAACTACTAAACATAATAAATGTCTGGAATCAAAAATAGTTTCACCATTATAACACTAAATGTTAATGGAATTAACTCACTGATCAAGAGACACAGATTACAAACTTGGATTAAAAATCACAATCCATCAATCTGCTGCCTGCAGGAAATCCATCTCACCACAAAAGATAGGCACGCTCTAAAAATAAAAGGCTGGTCAACAATTCTACAAGCTAATGGAAGCAGAAAACAGGCAGGGGTAGCCATTATGATATCAGACAAAGTGGACTTCAAACCAAAGAAAATTATAAGAGACACGGATGGATACTACATTTTAGTCACAGGTACAATACACCAGGAAGACTTCACAATACTGAACATATATGCACCCAATACGGGCACCTCCACATTCATTAAAAAACCCTACAGCGTCTAAAGCAAGAAATCAACCCCCAAACGATAATTCTTGGGGACTTCAACACCGCCCTCTCAACATGGGATAGATCAACAGGTCAAAAGCTTAATAGAGACACTTTGGACCTTAATCAAACCCCTAAAGAAATGGACCTTACAGATCTCTATCGAACTTTTCACCCACGCACCAAAGAATACACATTTTTCTCAGCAGCACACGGAACTTTCTCCAAAATAGATCACATACTGGGCCACAAAACTTATCTACACATGTACAAAAAAGTTGAAATTCTAACCTGTGCCCTGTCAGATCACCATGGCCTAAAGCTGGACATCGACAACACAACAAACAAGAGAAAATACACTAACTCCTGGAAACTTAACAATATGATGCTGAATGAGAACTGGATTCAGGAAGAAATTAAAAAGGAAATTCAAGATTTCCTGAAAGTGAATGATAATGAAAATACAACTTACCAAAATCTCTGGGACACAATGAAAGCTGTTCTAAAAGATAAGTTCATAGCTCTTAATGCCTACATCAAAAAAATGGAAACATCAGAAATAAACAACTTAATAATGCAGCTTAAAGCTTTAGAGAAACTGGAGCAATCTGATCCCAAAAGTAGTAAAAGAGAGCAGATTAGCAAAATAAGGGGAGAAATATCTGAAATCAAGATTAAGAAAATGATAGAAAAAATCAACCAGTCAAAAAGCTGGTTCTTTGAAAGAATCAATAAAATTATTACACCCCTAGATAAATTAATCAAAAGCAGGAGAGAGAAAACCCAAATTAACAAATCAGAAATGAACATGGAGATATCACTACTGATACCCAAGAAATCCAGAGAATTATTACATCATATTTCAAAAACTTATACTCTGTGAAGTTTGACAACACAAAAGAGATGGATGAATTTCTAAGTAAACACAACTTACCTAAATTGAATCAGGAAGTTGTGAATTATTTAAATAGTCCTATAACATATGAGGAAATTGAAGAAGTAATCTCAAATTTTCCCACCAAAAAATGTCCTGGACCAGATGGATTCAGTAGAGATTTCTACCAGACATTTAAGGAGGTAATAACACCAATACTCCTTAAACTGTTCCATCAAATAGCAAAGGAAGGAACACTACCAAATTCCTTCTATGAAGCTAATATCGTTTTAATCCCAAAACCTAATAAAGATTCACTTAAAAAAGAAAACTATAGGCCGATCTCTCTGATGAACACAGACGCAAAGATTCTCAACAAAGTCTTAGCAAATCGGATTCAAAAACATATGAAAAAGATCATTCACGGGGACCAAGGAGGATTCATCCCCGGCACACAAGGTTGGTTCAACATACGCAAATCAATAAATGTAATTCATCATGTAAACCAATCCAAAGTCCAAGACCACGTGATACTCTCGATAGATGCAGAAAAAGCTTTTGACAAGATCCAACAGCCTTTTATGATCAAAACGCTAGAGACAGTAGGAATGGAAGGAACCTTTATCAATATAATAAAAGCTGTATACAACAAGCCCACGGCAAGGATTATGCTCAATGAGGAACAATTGGAAGCATTCCCACTTCGATCAGGAACTAGACAAGGGTGTCCACTCTCACCACTTCTATTCAATATTGTACTTGAAGTCTTAGCTGAAGCCATAAGGCAAGAAAGGGACATAAGAGGGATTCAAATCGGCAAGGAAGAAGTCAAGCTATCCATATTTGCAGATGACATGATCATATACCTAAGTGATCCCAAAACTCCACCAGGAAGCTTCTGGAACTAATTGAGACGTTCAGCAGTGTGGCAGGATACAAAATAAATGTCCAAAAATCAGAGTCCTTCCTATATGCCCAAAATAAAAGAAGTGAAAAAGCCTTGAGAGGAACAATCCCATTTACTATAGCCCCTAAAAAAATGAAATACCTTGGTATAAACCTAACCAAGGAGGTAAAAGACCTTTACAACAAAAACTTTAAAACCCTAAAGAAAGAAATAGCAGAAGATACCAGAAGGTGGAAAGTCCTCCCTTGTTCCTGGATTGGCAGAATCAACATCGTAAAAATGACCATCCTACCAAAGGCAATATACAGATTCAATGCTACACCAATCAAAATCCCAAAGCAATTCTTCAAAGAAGTTGACCAAACAATCTCAAAGTTCATATGGAGGCACAAAAGACCCAGGATAGCAAAGACAATCCTGAGTAACAAAAACACTGCTGGAGGTATTACCATACCAAACCTTAGTCTATACTACAAATCCATAGTTATAAAGACAGCCTGGTACTGGCTCCAAAATAGACACACAGATCAATGGATAAGGATTGAAGACCCAGATATAAGCCCACAAAATTACATCCATTTGGTCTTTGACAAAGGGGCCCAAAGAATCCAATGGAAAAAGAACAGCATTTTCAACAAATGGTGCTGGCAAAACTGGATCTCCACATGCAGAAGATTAAAGATGGACCCATACTTGTCACCATGTACAAGACTTAATTCCAAATGGATCAAGGACCTTGATATAAGGCCAGAGACTATAAAAACCATTGTTGAAAGGATAGGGAACTCCCTCGATAGGCCAACATTTCCTAAACACACATCCAATGGCACAGTCACTGCTACCAACTCTCAACAGTTGGGATCTTGTGAAATTAAAGAGCTTCTGTTCAGATAAAGAGATTGTAACACGACCTCAATGGCCACCCACAGAATGGGAGAAAATCTTCACTAACCACATATCTGACAGAGCTCTACTGTCCAGAGTGCACAAAGAACTTAGAAAAATAAACTCCAAGGAAAACAATGGCCCAATTAAAAAATGGGCCCTGGAACTTCAAAGAAACTTTACCAGGGATGAAATTAAAATGTCTAACAAATATCTGAAAAAATGCTCCACTTCTTTAGCCATCAGGGAAATGCAAATCAAAACTTCCCTGAGATATCATCTCACCCCGGTCAGGATGGCAAAAATCCACAATACAAACAACAACAAATGCTGGAGAGGATGTAGAGAGAGGGGAACTCTGCTACATTGCTGGTGGGAATGCAGGCTCATACAGCCACTCTGGCGAGCCGTCTGGAGATTCTTAAAGAAACTAAAGATTGAAATGCCATATGACCCTGCTATCCCACTTTTGGGAATAACCCCCCATGCAGCAGAGGTTCACCTCGATAGCACAAGCTCGACCATGTTCATAACAGCACTGTTTGCAATAGCAAAGTCATGGAATCAACCCAAGTGTCCAACAGTTGACGAGTGGATAAGGAAACAGTGTTACATCTATACAATGGAGTACTACTCTGCCATCAAAAATGATGAATTACTGGAATTTGCCGGGAAATGGATGTCATTAGAAACAATTATATTAAGTGAAGTATCCCAGACCCAGAAAATTAAGCGCCATATATACTCCCTAATAGGTGGCTCCTAGTACCAAACCCACCCAGCCCACCTAGAGACAGTAATTCCAAGGATTATGAAGAGGAGGGATGGAGTAGGAGGGCCACACCAGAAACAAGGAGAGAAGTGACCATGTTACAGCAGGGAAAATAGGCCTCCATCAAGGCCCCAAATAAGTAATGAGACATCTGATTAAGTTCACAGACTTTTGTTCCTGATCATTTACTACTGAGGGGGTGTGATCTCACCAGAAGAGGAGGGCATATAGTCTGGCAGATAAAAAGTAACCATTTTGCAAATGGGTGATAGACCCCTCCCTCACTGTGGTTTCCCACTTTTATTCATCTACCTTTGAATGTGCTTTTATCACAAGACTCTAGTTTAACTGCTTTTTGTCTCTGGCCAGGGGGTAACATACAATGCCCACTAGGATGGAGTAACGGGCATTGCAGGAGCAAAACTGCAAAAGAAAATCAACAAACCATAATCCAGAACTTCAGAGACTCTATATCAACCACCTAGAACTAGGCCAGCTTAATCTCTCCTCATCTTGAAGCTCAGGGAAATTTGCGGAAAAGGGGGCGGTAAGAGTGTAAGAGCAAAAGGATGGGAGGAGCAATGATATGTAAGATACTCCATACTAGTTAGGGCTGAAGCAATCATAATTGGACTTTGCATGCCCTGTGCATTGTCCAACACACTGTTGACCTCACAAAGTCTAGCATCTGCTAAAGGCACCAAGATCCTTGGAGGCAAAGGATTGGCAGCCACAGCAGTGTTCCTATACCTAAGGGGAACACAGGAAAGCGTTCAGGGAAAGGCCACTGGGTCCTTGTATGTCATTGGAGAGGAGGGCCCAGAGGAAAATCAGACATGCGCAAGAAAGGACTCTCTGGGAACTGGGGCGGGAGGCACTGGGGGATGGGGAGGGAAGGGGGTGGGGAGGGGAGCAGGGGGCATGGGGGGAGGAGGTGGGAGGGAGGGAACTGGTGTACCTAATAAGTTTGTATGAGCTGAAATAATAATAAAAATGTATTAATAAAAAAACACACATTAAATAAAAAAAATATGTCATCTTGACAATTGAAAAAAAAAGCAAAGAGAATGGGATCATATTTACTGATGAATATTCAAACATGTCCCACTGACATTTTTACAAATAGAGTTGGCATAAAAATAAATTACTGAGTTAATCTCCAATGATTCACAGCAACTTGAAAAGCTAAAGGGGCACACATACCATGAGTTTACTTGCTATCCCAGACATTCACTGCAGCCACACTTTGTGCTGTTTACATACATACATTCTTTTTCCTTGCTGAGGAGCCAGATCATTGCTTCCTTTTTTTAGTGAAGAGCCTGAAACTTTTCCTGAAGCTGGTAACTGGAGGACAGGAGTCCCGTGGATGGGCAGCATGACTGCAAGTCCCTCAAATCCAATGTGGAACTCTCTAGACTTTTTTCTTGGTATTATGGGTCAGTATTGTGGGATGCTCAGTGGGTAAAGAAACTTACTGGTAATGATACTGTTGCAAAAGTACATTTTTCGAAAGACTGTTTTGACATTATTCACCTCATGTATTGAACTACTTAGAATAGTGATCAGTGAGATATACTTCTTATCTTCTGCCAGTTCCCATCATGCTTCTAAAAAAGCAGTAATTAAAAGGGGGAAAATCATAAAGATGAACAATCCGCCTACATCTGGGTGCCTACCACAAGCCTGGCAGCCACACCTTGATTCTTTGGACAATTTTTCAGTCTTTAGTAACCAAACCATAATTCAAAATCTCAAGTATAACTTGGGTTCTGCAAGCTAATAGCTGGTGTTTTGGATCTGCATCTGTGTTCCTGTCCGTAGAATGACAATATGACATAGGGAAGAGATTCTGGAATGTACTTCTCAGCAGGAGAACATATGCTAAAGTTTCCACTGTAAAATGCTGTGTGGCATATAGTAACTACTCAATAAAAAATGGCTACAGTTATTTCATAAGACATCCACATTGCATCCACTGCCATGATTTAATATATTTTAAACAAGAAGATGTACTAATTAGCTCAACACTTTTACTGTAAATAAAAACAGAAAAGTGACAAGTAGCTATAAGAAGCTCTGCAGATGAGCCTCACAAATTCTTCAGCGTGATGGTTCATCTCTTCACTTTCAGTTAGAGAACAAAACCAATCTGTTTTCCCTTGTTTTCCCATCTCCCCAGCCCCCATTTTAACAATGCCTTATTTACTCCTTTCCTAATGAATTCCTGCTGGCTTTCTTTCATCAAGTCGTCTCATCTGGAACAGAACACATGTACTGCAAGCCCTAATTAAAGCTAACTAAAGTACCTCTTGCTTTCAGTTGAACCCAATCTGCCAACAATCAAGAGAAATGAGCCCACCTTGGCAGGTCGGCTTCTGTTCCAGCTACCTTGTAGCAACAGGACAGGAATACTCCCCTCTGGTGGCAACTCAAAATGATCCTGAACGAAAATTAAAAATGGCAGATTCTCTCAAGTGAAAAATGATGTCTCTTAACAACAAAGGGAGATAGACTTCCTTGGAAAAAACAAACAAACAGAAAATGTATCCAGCAGTACCTGGGAAGACAGCTCAACAGGAAGAAAGAAAGGAAATCAGTTCTCATTGTATAATCTTCCCCTTCTTAGTCTGCATAGCTCTGAAGTGAAATCTAATTCTAAAGTAGAATGTAATTTTCATTGGTTTATACCCTGCTTTCAACTTAAAATGCATAACGATGATCAATTAATGTCTTTGATTCTTTATTGAAGCATCAAGAAATTTCTCTTGAGCCATTCCATACTCTGACTCCATCTTCTCTTTCTGAGTAAGTTACATAGTTGTACACTCCCAGAACCTGTGTTAAGACTGAGCTGGAGAAATTTACTTGGTCTGTGCCATTCAGTTTTCCTCACAACTGGCCAGAGTGTGTTCCTCTTTCCTATACAAGTCTGTGCCACACTTGCCAGGCTCACGGGCAGCTAGGGGCCAGTGTACCCAAAAGGTTCTATAGCGAGTGTTTCATTTCTCCAAGGCATGTATAGTCATGCTTGTCTCCTCACTATTGCTTTCTTCTTCCTAGGTCCTTTCAGCTTTCTTCTGTGGAACTAGAGATGTGACTGATCGTGAGATAAGTTTTAAACCAAAGGTCCACATCTTTTGTTACAGAGAGGCTGTGTGGGGGAGGGATGTTGGAGGGAGACAGCCTGGCTTCACACAGACATCCTTCCTCCTGTCTGCATGGTCTTGGGAACATACTAATAGCAATTTCTCAGTCTCTGTGCTCTCATATGCAGTTTAAAGAGAGCATTCTGTGAAACTCTCATACGGCTTGGTATTACATGAAAAAAATAGTATGAAATAAGTTATAGTGCCTGGTGTCTGTGACTGACACTTAGCAAGAAATTTTCTTTCATTTATTTCAAAGTATATTTATTCTATGAAGAGGCCATGATGTTAAGCTATTATCACATTTCACCAACAATGATAGCCACCTAAACAGCAAGGAGCAAACTATTAACTTCTACTCAGCTCCCCACAACTTAAAGTTCCGAAAGACATCAGACACATTGGTTAGCCAAAGGCTGTTGATCTGCTATCATGAGGAGGTCATTCTTCTTAGCATTGTACCAAAGCTCTGTGGACCTCGTTCATCCTTCCCATCTTCAGTCTATTTCTAGCCCTCTGAGCAATTTAGCACTGCATGGCATTGGGCTGTACACTTGTACATATTACTGTCTCATGCAGGATGCCTTTCCCACCCTCTCTGCATTTGTCTTGTCTTTCAAGGTTAGGTTGAAAAATTTCCAATCCTAAGAAATCCTTCAATGATCCAGGCCCTTTGGCCTTTCTACCTCTGTGTTCTCAATGTCAGACTAGAACAGTATTTGCCAGACAGCCATCAGTCACCAATTTTGAAATTATCTAAAAGATGATGCACACCTCAATGTATTATCATGGCAAATAATTTTTATCTGTTAGAAACTAATGAAGAAGAAGACCTTTAACAGTAGCCTCCAAGTGCATCATACTGGGCAAAGAGTACATACGAATTGAATGAGCTGTGAAGGTAGCTACTTAAATAGACTTTCAAATTCTTTTGATGGATAGACTGCCACCATAGTTGTGAAAAGAACTGGGTGATTTTTACAAGGTATTTCTTAATTTTACTCGCAATGGCTAATGCTTAATTTATATATAAAACAACATGCCAATAGCTGAGTGTAAACTGTCCTATGAAATTATTACTGTACAGTGAGTTAATGGCTATGATTATTCTCATTCTAATCCTAAGGAAATTCAGCTTTAGATAAAAAGTATTTGCCATGATAACCAAATGTGAAATCTCCACCAGGTAATAGAGTTGGGATAATGTTCAACTTGTCAAAGACCCACTATGCTTTGGGCATGCCTCTGATAGATGATAATGTTTCAGGTTGTAACATGGCAGCTACATTATTGCTCCACACCAGATACTTTAGTGGCTGAGACAAACACAGGTGGCAAATGATTAAAACTGACTCCTAGGGAGAGCTGCAAACTTCAGGGGCATTTTATCTGTGTGCCAAACATCTGCTACAATGCACACAAGCACAGTGTGGCAAGGGTAAGGGGAGGGCGACCTTTCAAACACATTGTACATGTAGAGAATGTCACATTTTGTGCTGGATGCCTTGGAGAGATGAGAAGAGAGCATGTCCACACATTTAATCAATCCTGGCAATTAAAATGTGTGTCATTGTACTCAACAATTAATCAAGTCAATTCTTTGTGGCAAGCTTTTATTTTTTTTACTTAGATTCTGTATTGTTCTCATACTTGTAGGCATAAAAAATAAAGTTATTAGCCTGATTTGCCTATTTTTGTCTCAGTGACTATACTTTCTTCTCAAAGGCTAATGTCTGGTACATCATAGATGTCTCTAATTCTCTCTAATCTTAGAATACTGGGCATCACAGTTCCCTAAAGGGGATCTTGGGCATCACTGTATTTCAAGGGAAGTAGAAACCTGGGCAAACTGATTCCGTTCTAATTTTGAAATCTATTCTTGGAGGTAGAAACAACATGGTTTTTGTGATACTAGTGAGTACAAGAGCCCAACTGGCTGTCAACTGTTAATATGCACGATAAATTTCAAAGCATTCAAAACTTCTTTAGCCCATCTATATCCCAAGAGCACAGAGAACTTTGCATCATAACAGTGAGCAAGTCTTGATCCTTCCTTTATGATTGAGGAGAATTTCTAGGTAACCCAAAATACAAAAACGAGTTGATATAGATGTATTAATTTGTCAGTATCCACAGCTTGACATGTCTTGATAAATATCATATTTGATTACACACTGATTTAGAAAGATCTACCTTGATCTCCCAAATTTCCTGGATACATTGCAAGGCACAAAGTAGAAAATGATAATTGAAGCACAAATCCTGATTCTAAAGAGTTGACAGTACTGACAGAATGAAGGACAGAGAAAACAAAGTATGGAATACTGACATGTGCACCATGCAGAGGGATCAGTAAGGAACATAAAGGAGGGGTCATGGATTTGTTTATTCAGAATCAGGGAAGGCTTCCAGGTTGGACAAAGAGAAAGTAACAGAGATCTAAAGGCCAATGAGAAGCTGACTGCATCATTACAGGTGGGGAAGTAGGCTCAACGTGATGGCAGGACTTGGACAGCTGAGAATGGCAGAGCAGCAGTCTGAAGTCTGTCTGTTTCTACGAATCTACACAGTCACAAAAAGACCTTGGCATGATAGAAACAGGAATGGCTCATCCAAACAAAACATGAAGAAAAGCAGACTTCAGCTACTAGTCACTCAGATACAATATAGAACTCTGTGCTGAAGCTGCAGCCAAGAACTAATCTCTAGAAACAGATGAACAGACCAGATGTCCACAGTTAGGCTGCTACCTTGCTGGTTCAGTAATTCTCATTATAGTGATTGCAATCTAATGCTGCTAAGTTTCCAGACTCAGAGCGTCTCCTGTCCCCTTTCATTCCACCACAAGGGAAAGAATGACAATCGAATCTCCTCTAGAGAAGAAAGACCCCTTCGTTTCTGGAAAGATCCCTATGGAAACCACTGACTGGAAGGAAAGTGTTAGTGAGTCCTTGGGCTAACCGTATCTGTGATAGCAAACACATAGCATTTCCATCCAGGAGACGCAGATGCATGCTGTGTGGCAGCCTCAGAAGCAGCAAAAGCAGCAGCCTTAGACAGCTGTGGCATAGGCATAGGCAGTGTGAATTTGCATAAGATGTAATTTTATTAGATAGATGGCCCTATTTGATTAATCATGGCAACTAGTGGGAAGCACTATTTGCATAGTGCGTCTATTTGCTATCCTGGCATCCATTTGTATGTGAGACACATTCAACTAAAAGCTGTTAGGAAATAGGCGTCAGGCAGATGAAAGGTTTATGCTGTTTTTACGAACAAAATTGCTGTTTACAAATACCACACAGCAGGTTCTCTGTTTTATAGACAGGAATAATTCACTCTTGAGCTATAAAGGTCCTGCAGAAATGCATTTGCTTATCTCCATCCCATTTTAAATTACGAGAAATCCCAGCCACAAGCCCAAAAGTTTGTTCCTTCCCTGACCAAGCCTTGAATATTCACACACATCAGCCAGATGATGAATATTGCTAGGTGAACACTTGCTGGCTATAGTCCACTTATAGCATCTTAGCTAACTGCTTTTATTTATTTATTTACTGCAAAGAGCAGGCAAACACAGATTTTCTACAAGGAAAAAAGAAAAGGCTGAATTCCATACTTTTCTTAAAGGAGGAGGTTTCAGGCCATTCCTGAGGGCAGGCACATCAAAAGCAATCTGCATTGCAAAACTCTTTAAAACAACTTTCCTGTGCGCAGCCTATTCTTTTAAATTGAAGCATAAACTGCTTTCAGTCTAAGACTTCTTTCTTTTCAGTTGTTTTTCAGCTAAAATACTTGTGAACCTCATGTGGAAAGTAGGATTACTTTAAACTTAAACTCATATAATTATGTAAGTAGGAAGGATTGCATCCTCTGCTGAATCATTAAAGGCAATTATGGGATTTCTAGTCTCAAATCACAATTAAAGCTAACCGCGTCCTTGTATCTATGGTGACATCAACAACACTCCAAAAAATGTGATTATCATAAAATCAGACATGAATAAAATCCTATTTAGGACTGAAAATGAAAAAAAAAAAACACAGAGAACATGTTTTAATATTTTTCAGAATTGGGTTAGAGAGATAGCTCAAGGGTTAAGACTCTGCTTCTCAAATAGAAGATTGTGAGTTTGGATACCAGGTCTTACATAAAATGCTGAATGAAATAACAGTAGCCTGTGCTTCGGGCCCTGGTGGACAGAGCCTGGGAAATCCCAGAGCAAAACAAAAGGGAGGTAAAAACAATCCAAGATGATTCCTGAAGTCATCCTTGATCCTCCAAAGGCATACACAATGCCCTCTGATGGACACACAGAGACACACTCACAGACACGCAAATGAAATATATAAAAATGAAAAAATATTTTTCAGAATTAACTAAAAACTATATCACTAATACAAAATGATAAACAAATTTTCAAAAAAATTAATTATGTTACAAAGAAAAGGTACAAATGTCAGTGTTAACTTTAAAAGTAAATCACCAGAAACATTATTATATTAGATCGTTGAAAAGCTGACTATGGGATGTTTTATAGCATGTTTTACATTGTAACTGTTTGCATTGCTATAAAGGTTTTGTTCCATGTGTAGTTACCTCTACTTCAAATAAATACATAAATCAGCAACCTAGATAACCTGTGTCAAATATGCTTACTATAGTTTTGAAAATTATATACAGTTTTATATTTATAGGAAGATAAGCTTTAATTTAGAAAAGCTTTAATTTAGAAAACTAGGACCTAAAATATGCATTCCCAATTATATTAAAAGTTTAAATCAGTGTGCATACTATACTCCCAAACTGCTAATGACAGCTGTAATAGAAAATAGACTGATGTACTGGAATGTAGGTATCCATGACTTTAAATTTAGCTGTCTTTAAAAATGCACTCACCTAAACCATTGCAACTTCTAAAAATGTATATTGCCATTTGCAATTTCTAGAGCCTAGATTTGGGGATCTGGAATAGGAGGAACAGTTTTTTGTCTTTGTTTCTTTTAACAAAACTACCTCAGTGGGGTATAGTTGCAAGCTCATATGAGGGTCAATGTTCTATTAACTGATATGTCTGGATGGAGAACATGGAGGATTTCAGCAGTCAAGCCAGGATTATCACCATTTCTGATACTGTTATATGTGTCTGAAACAAGTCCATAGACCCATGTGCAAACAGACTGACACATGTCAACTAGTCTTTCTTTTTTTCTCTTCACAGACACCTTTTCTATGCAATTGTGATTGTAAACTTTTCTTTTTTTAAAAAAAATTATCTATTTATTTGAGAGAGAGGAGAAAGAGAAAAAGAAAGCATGCATGTACATGTACATTCTTATATCTGAAATGCTTCCACATATTTGCACATCATAATATTTAAAAGTAGAATTGGAAAGCAATATCATTACCAATCATGGATATATGCCTGAAGGAGTTTGTATTTTATGATAGAGATACTTGCTTATCTGTGTTCATTACTGCTATATTTATGATAGAAAGGAAATGGAATCAGCCTAGACATCCATCAACATATGAATAGATAAGGAAAATGTGGCACATATACACCATGGCATTTTATGCGGTTGTAACAAAATAAAATTTTCAAGAAAATGAATAGGACAGGGGAGTGCTATACTAAATGTTGTAACTTACAAACAGAAAGACAAAAACCTATATTCTTTCCTTTACATGGATTTTTGCTTCAGACTTTTGAGATTTTTGCACTTGAATTGGATTAAGTGTCTGCGGAAACCAGGAAGCAAGGAAGGGATGTGGGGAGGAACCGATCAGGGGAAATAGTAAAGCACAGGGGATATGAATGAAGGCAGAGTACTAGATGTAAAATGGTTTATACATAGAGTGGCAAGAGGATGTTAGGGAAGGATGATGAAAAGGATATGTAGAAATGTAATATTTGGTAAACTAAAAAAAATTTACAAAAATAAAATAAATAAATACAAAAATAAATAAAATCACAGAATGTAGACAGACAGTAGGTAGGTGAATGATGTTGCTCCCTGATGTTGGAGGCTTCCATCAACAACAACAACAAAAACATGTCAAGGACCTGTGTATGGGTTATTGGCCAGAGGGGTCCTAGACACCCGAAAAGAACACAGGCTGTTGTCACTGCTCTTAGTTGAGCACCAGAACTAGATGGTTCTGGTCTCTATTATTGAAGACATCATACACTTTGGTTACAGGGTACTGAGAAATCAAGCTGGCACTGAGCTGGATAATCCCTTCTTGCTGGATTGTGTTCATCATGCCAGAAGTTACTATGGGGAATGCTGGAGAAAAAGCTTATCAATAGTCTCACTCACCTGTGCCCACTAGCTTAATGGCACAACTTGTTTAAGAGATAAGCATCCACTTTGGCAGTTAAATAGGTGTCTTCATAGTGCAACCAAATTATCTAAACAATGTTTCCAATCATACAAACCTCTCAAATTAAACTGAAATAATTGCACGTTCATATAAGGTTAAAAAAATGTGAATGTCGGGAGCTGAAGAGGTGGCTCAGGGGGTAAGCCTTTGCCTTGCAGGAGGAAGGTCCTGAGTTCGGATCCCAGATCCCACGTATAGACGCCAGGCGGAAGCGGGGGCGGCCTGCGCTTCTGGTCCTGGTAGGGCGGAGCCTATGAATCCCGGGGCAGAAGGAGGTGGAGGCGTCCATGGTGGTTCGCGAATTCATCAGTGGTTCTACACACACACACAGACACACACGCGCGTGCACATACACACGCATATGCACACAGTTGAATAAATAATAATAATAATAAAAAATTTTAAAAAATGTGAATGTCCACATATTGGCTACACAGCCATGTGAACAGGGAAAAAAATATACATCCTTGTTTTTTTCCAATTTGACATAGTTGAAAAACAGATTATACAATTCTGAGAAATTAACAAATTTTGTTATATAAGAGATTCAAGTTCTAGTTATTATAAATATATTATATGCCAATTTTCCAAGTGAAATCCAGAGAGCTGCAATCCGATGATCACATCTTTACTAGCCCAAACATCTGTTTCACAGTTGCACTTAATTCATATTATTGCTTATTTGTGACAAGGCCTACATTTATAAGAAACTCTTGTTAAGAATGGAGAACACTAAGTGTCAAATTAGAATCAAAATATCTGATGTGCACTTCCAGATACTGAAGCATTAGTTACTCAAATGCATTGTCAAATACATCTTTAGTTTTGTCCTACCTGTTTTTATTTAACAATTAAAAAGTATCCAAGAAACAAAACTTGAATGATATTTTTTGCTTGTTCTTTTCTTTCTTAAAATTTCAAACTTGGAACCTGTTTGAAGGCTGTTGAACGCTCCAAATGGGGCTCCATGTGTTTAAGTGGAAAGATTCTTAGATAATAATTTTATCTGTGTTATGCAAGATACTCCACATAAGGTAAGGCTTTACCATAATCGGATTTTGCATGACCTGTGCAATGAGTGACATGTCAACGACCCCTCAAAGTCTAGCATGAATCACAGGCACTAGGATACTTAAAGGCAAGGGATTAACAGTCATAATAGTGTTGCCATACTAAAGGGAGCCCAAGAAAGGGCTCTGGGCAAGGCCACTGAGTCCTTACACCTCACTAGAGTGGAGAACTCACAGGGAAATTTGTCATTCACACAAAAGGATGCTCCAGGGAATGGGAGGGGGTCAGGGGAGGCACTAGGAGAAGGGGAGAGAAGGGGGTGAAAGGAAGAGGAAAAGGGGGGGAGGGTGCAAGGGGGCCTGGGGAAGGGTGAAGGGAGGTAAGGGACTGGGATACCTATTGAGCTTGTATGAGTGGGGAAAAATAAATAAATATAAATTTAAAAAAATAATTTTATCTGTGGCAATAACTTTCACAGATTATAAAACCATTAGTTTTTGCTTATCAGATTTGTCTGTGTACTAAATGTGTAGCCCAAAATAAGTACTCAATATATCCTCAAATTTAGACACCCCTGATTTAGGTGTGTTCTAATTAGGCACTAGGATAGGTTCTAACTGCTGTGAGTTCATTGGTTCACTAGCCATGTCATGTTCAAAAAACTTCCATGAGACCCGAACAAGATTTATCCTATTTCACCATGGGAAAGGGAAAAGTCTCCAGAGATACTACATCTCCCTCAGAGAAGAATGAAGGTTAATGCTAGATGGTTGAAAAAGGGAGCTGCTTCTCCAAGTGTATACCTATGAATATATCACTCTTGTCTAAGCAAGAATTGGTCGTATGCTATTAATGGAAACTCAGAAGCAACTCAGTGGGTCACACATTTGAAAGGACATGGAAGCAGGAGGAAAAATGATGGGAAAGAAGAAGGTTTGCTGTGGAAAAAGGGGAATGAAATTAGCTAATAGGTGACAGTGACGGAGAGTCTTGGTATCATGTAGGAAACACTGAAGAACATAAGCAAGTAAGTTTAAATAAAAGGTAAATTTTCAAATAAATTTAAGTAAAATAAGGTAAGTCTTAGGGAGGGGTCTTGAGGATCATGGCCAGACCTTGCCACCAATCACCTTTGTTCTCTGTTTATGAGCCCATAGAAATCTGAGCAAGCCAGTTCGTGATTCTGCCACAAGAACCACAAGGCTCCCATCATCATGGGTCCCCGGCTATGAGACACTGCACCCTGAAAGCATGAGCCAAAATAAGCACTTCATCCCCAAGTTGATTTCATTGAGATTTGGTCACAGCAAAGAAATAAATAGCTATCACAACTCCCCCTTCTGTCTGTGCCAGACCAAATAATGGGAGTTCACCCTGGGCCTATCCTCTTTTCTGCCACATTACCCCAATTCACTTGTCGATTTTCCAATCTCCCCACACATGTGTGACTCCACTGTGAGTGGACACCTATCCCAGGACACACATCCTCAAAATCGCAATTCGGTTTTCTGAGGTTCAACATTCAGATTTAGAGAGGGTTAAAGGAGCAATACTCAATTTGATGTGCACTCCTTGAAACAGAATTGGTTATGTTCTTACATTTCTCATAAAGTTTGACTCAAAAATACAGTTTGACAGCACCCTTTCCCACCTTCAAGATTTTGTGGACATAATAGGACTACTCCATCCATGAACTCCCTGCATCATTAACTTTCAAACGAGCTGCATGAGACTTGCTTATCGACATTCTACCATGGAAGGGGTAAGATCTTAAGAGGCAACACATCTGGCAAGAGACTATTGATAATTATAGGGGATAGAAGGGAGAACTACTTTGTTCAATGGTATACTCATTACTATAGGCAACTTAGATGAAACTCAGTAAGCCACACACAGCAAGAAGACAGGGATATGAGAGGTAGACTAATTGGGAAGATTATTTTCAGGGAGAAGAGGAGAGTATATAGGGCAAAAATGGCATACATTCATTATATTTGTGAATAAAATTAAAAGAAAGATAAAAATATGAAATGCAAGTTGATTTGATGGCATATTTTCTCTTTTAGAGAAATAAAAATTGGAGTATTGTTATTAATAAATTCTGGCTAGAATATTTTTACCTTTGTTTTCATCAAATGAAATTCCTTTGGGGAGACACTTCTCTTACCCCTTCCCTACCATTTTGCTCATTTTATTTCTCTTTTTATTGTAATAAAACAAAAGGAAGAAGATTGAAAGATGTTGTGAAAGTCTTAGACTAATAAAAGGCAATAATTAATTCTGTTACTTTTCTGACCTTAAAATTATTTACACATATTTAATAATCCCTGTCTATAACACTTGGGACCAGAACACAGATATTTTTTGATCTCAGGCTGTTATATGATTTAGAGAGAGCTTCATTTCATCTAATATATGCATATAACTTACGTATAAACATAAAACATATACATATGACATCATTCCAAGCTAGAGATGGGACCCTAATGTAAAGTATGAAGTTCATTTATATTTATTATGTGTATACTATGTACACACAGTCCAATGACATTTTCACTCATTATTTTCAGTGAATGACTGTGACATGTCATATAAATTTAGGTATGAAAGTTTTCATTATTGGCATCATTTTGTTCCTCAAATTTTGACTTGTGGAACATGTTAGATCTGGAATTTTGGAATTAGGTATATTCAACTTATATTCAATTTCAATCAACATGGAAAATATTCATGTAATATTTTTAAAAAGTGAAACAAGATCATTCTATTTTATTACATAGAAATGTAAAACATAATGTGACTATTTGAGAATCTGATGTTTCTTCTAGTTGCAGTAGCACATAACTTCACAAGCTCTTTGAAACCATTCATAGCACTGTCAGGATCCCCTCCTGAGAGACAGGACAACTTAGAACACGGGCTTCTTTCAAGCTGCGTGCGGTACATCTGTACACACCTGTAATCCCAGCACTTTGGAAACTGTGACAGGGGAACTGAGGACAGACTTGGCTTCGGAGTGAGTTCTAGGCTCGAGAGTGAGCCTTATCTCAAAAACCAAACAGATAAAAAAAACCAGACTCTGTCTCAGACGTTTAAAAATTTTGCAAGGCCCATATCATTGCCCACTGTATAATGTGAAAGCAGTTTTTGACAACTCCAATGCTTTTGCAGTCTACATACAACTAATTAGCTTAGTATTATTATTATTTACTACTTATTTTTCATAGCTGTCTCATAGTTGTGTCCATCTCCTCATTCCTTTAGACATTACCTATTATATTTTAAAAACTAATGTGAATTTGCAGCTACAAGAAAGTTTTATACTGAATTTAAAACTCAACTTTGTCATGGGGCAAAAGATATAGATAAAATAGCCCGTTGCGTTTATTTTGATCATTGCACTGATATATAAATTATGATGATAATTATCATGCATAGTTAAACTGCTGTCATTTATAGTAGCCACAATGTATCCTGTGGTAAGAACTGAATTCTGAACCAGATATACCAAGATTAACATCACAAAAGAACAATTAGCAATGGCACAGTATTAGAAGAGATTAATGTAACAAGAAATTTAATGCCATAATCAACAACTAGCCCAGGTGAAGAGAAAACAATTTAGATATGTGTTTGAGGACATTTGATATGTGCTTCTGAACTCAAAATGAAAGCTATCACAAATTGATAGTTTATTTCATATTTATGAAAAATGGCAAAATAACTTAGTTGTCAGATGAGGATAATAGTACAAACAAACTTAAATTTATTATTAAGGGTTTTTCAAGTATGGAGCAGAAGATTATGAAATAGCTATTGCCATAGTTAGACTTGGCAACTGAAGACACTGGGTTCTGGGCACAGATGTAGGAAATTAGTAGGTGAGTCAAGCAAAACTGTAGGAGATTGTCTAATTGATGGAAAAGACAGAGTCCATGGTGGATGGGACTAGGTGAATAAGATGGAGGGAACTGGTTGAAGAAGTTGGTATCTTTTGTTATTTTTTGGCAGACATGCTGGTCTGGCAAATAGGGATTGTCCAGTCCTGTGGAGGTATGGATATAATGTGGCGGGTTTCCTCCGTCCTTGGTGTTGTTCAACCTGGACAAGGAAGTATAACTGGACTATCATAAGCTATCATAAAAATCCACTGTTCCCTTAAATCATTTGGTTGTGAATTTATCAGTAACAGTGCAGGCTAACTACAACAGCTGCCTGCAGCAACTGTTCTCCAATTCTGGAGGAAATGAATCCAAAGTAAAACCATCACAAAGCCCAAAGGCTTTGGGCAAGTCAACTCGAAGAGAGAACCTTAAAGATTACCTAACTGTTTTTTCCCCACCTCTGATACACCTGTCTAGAAGGTTCTCACTTTCCTATTCTGACACTTTCAAGACCTTTCAAGAACCTATTATGAACAAATAGAAGCCCAGGCTTTCCAAATCACAAAGATATGGAGCGCAAGATTCAGAGAGATCATCTCCCAAATGAAGGCATCAAAGAGAAATGCTTTTGGGCTGGAGAGATGGCTCAGGGGATAAGACTCTGTCTCAAAAGCAGAAGGTCCTGAGTTTGGATCCCAGGTCCCACATAAAAATGCCAAAGGAAAAAGCCAGCCTGCACTTCCAGTCCTGGTGGACAGAACCTGGAAAATCCCAGAGCAAAGCAAGGATGAGGTAGAAGTGATCCAAGATGACTCCTGAAGTCGCCCTTGGCTCACCACAGGGACATACAGTGCCCTCTGATACACGCACAATAAAATAAAAATTCTTAAAAAAGAGAGGGGCGCTTTTCCTTGGGATAGTAATTGGGCAACTATTGATATTCCTCCCAGAGCCACAGTTCAGCAACTCCTGTTATAGAAGAGAATCTGCATTGTGTTTTTGCAATAGAATATCCAGCTCGCAAGAGCAAACTCTCCTGATTTCAGAAGAGTGAGCTAGCGAATAGCTGAATTACATCGTGACTTGCTCAGTAACATCTGACCTGAAAATATCAATTACTTTCTTGTTCTGTGGCAATTTCAAGGTTCCATAGCTATTCAAATGGACATAAAAAATTAGCAAGATAGTTCATTCAGTCGTTTAAAAAATGCACTACCCACTGTGGTCAGCACTGGCCTTACCTGGGTTTGAATAGATAAGTAAGACACGGTCACTTCAAAGGACTTTACAGGACAGTGAACATAAAAGGTATGTGGAGAATTCAATTTTAACACGATTTTGGAAGGCACTCTTGATTCTAAAGCAGCTCACAGAAGTGAAAAAGAAATACCAAACAATACTGTAGGGAAACAAAGGAAGATGAAGCAAGAGGAGGGGCAGAACATGACTATCAGAGAGAAAGGTGACATCCTACTCATGGGAAAATCCACGTGGTAAGTGGTACTAGGTTTGTGGTGTTGGGAGAAATAAAGGAATGGCCATTTTTTTAAAATGAGTTAGAACACAGAGCAAGGAAATCTGAGGGAGGAACCAGGCAACAAGTGCTGGGGTGTAAGGACCAGAGTGAAAGATGAGGCTACAATGAAAGCATTACTTTAACCCCTCTTTTTTTATCTTTGTGACATTAGAACTTTGATTTTATAGCTGTTACAGAGACCATTCTTTTTTCTGATTGCTTTGTATCTATTCTTTTGTTTTGCAGGTAAGTGTGAGGATGTCTGGAGGCTTAATTGCATTTCACCAGAAGGTGGGACTTAGAGCCAATTTTTCCGTGATTCCAAGATGGGCCAGAAAGGGTCAAATATGTTTTCTGTAAATGGGTCACACTATTGCACTCTGCTTCATGAGAACTGATAGCTAAAGTAAATTGGGATCAAAATGATCAGGTTTAGAATTCCAGCCAAAAAAATGAACAATGTAAACAAGATTTTATAGGGAGCATATAACATACTGAAAGAAAAAGCAAATTAATTTTCACGACTTCTAACAATCAGCTCCAAATAATGTATGGAGTAGGTCAATGATCTGTCTGAAGGCAGCACCTCGCTCATGTCCTGGTAAGTCCCATGAAAAGATGACCAAATACTAGTGCTGCCTGCACTCTTTTCTAGCTGAAGATTTAAACAATTACTCCCCATATGCACTAGAGTCTTAACCCAATGTCTTCTCTCATAAGGCACAAGGTAATGTGGTTAGTGTGGTTGAATCTTATCAGGTTTTTACTAAATCTGGAATTTCAGGACTGTTATCTGAATAAAAAACTTAGATGATTTCAGAACCAGCAAGAAAGCAAAGTGGATAAGATACCTATTTGCAAGCTTAGAAACCTGAATTCAATCCCAGGAAGTCACATGATGGAAGGAGAGACTTGACGTCTGAAAGTAGTCCTCTGATCTCGACACTTGGCATGGTATGTGTGTGCATGCTCATTCTCTTTCTCTCTTTCTCTCTCTCCATGTCTTCTCAAATAAATAAAATATTTAAAAAATACTTAGATGACTTAAATATTTTATTGTAGTAACAGAGTAAATACACATGTCTACTTTTATGATTCTACAAATAATAAATTTGTAACATATCTTTAGCTAGCTGTGTCTGTATTTAATGGTTAACAATGGACTTATGTATACCTGTATTTAATGATCAACAATGGACACATATATAGGAGTTAATTGTCAATGATGAACACACACACACATACATATATGTATGTATATATTTAATGGTCCACACTGGTAATATAATGTTATTAGTTCAGCAGAAGGATGATATTGGCACATGTTCAAGTTAACAGACAAACCTACTATGGAAAAACATTTAAAAGGAAAAAAAAAAAAAACAGTAAGCATGGAGTCTGTTGATAAAAATCTCCAAAAAATTGAACAACTCTTAAAAGTATAGGACTACTTGAAATAAGAGCTACTGTAATTACATGTTCTAATAAGAGTCCATACTAGAATACCCATAATATAAAAAAGACAGCCAAAGAAGATGGCATGTGGGTCAATGACTTAGTGATTTTGCAGAATGATGTTGCATGAAATGATATGGTTTCTAAATAAGAGTACAGGTTCCAAAGTTGATGATGGTTTTCACTACTCTTTTTTTTATTTTTCTGCTTATACAAACATGATAGGAACCCCTGTCCCCTCCCTCCCCCCACCCCTCCCTGGATCTCCCTGTTCCCTCCCTGCTTTGTTCCTTCCTTTCCTCCCTCCCTCCCTTTCTCCCAGTGCCCTCGCCCCCATCTCTGAAGCATCCTTTAAAATGAGTATATCAAACTTTTCTCTGGGTCCTCCTCTCTGATGAGGGGTTTTCACTACTCTTAATGTGTGACCAGAACAAAATAGAAACCATCATTCCCTCTTAGCAAATGAAAAAATTGAGGAGCAGAGAATTGATCATCATGGTTAGGTCAAGATCTATAGTCACTGTAATCTTGTTCTTTTTATATGTTAGAGTGTAGACCTCATGATTATATAAATCTTATAATTATTTAGTCAAGCCTACATTAATTGTCTCCCCTTTAAGTAGAGCAACTGAGGCATGGAAAAATTACATGTACATATTTGATTAGCTTATTTAATTTTGCACACTGACATCATAAGAAATATTGTTATTCACAATTTCTCTGATGAGAAATTATGCCAAATGAAGAATTAAACAACCTTCAGCGGTAGCTCAATTCCCCAGTGGCACAGTTAGGATTCCATAGTTGCCTTCTCTTCAGTCATCATTCTTTAGTGACCTTTAATTCCTTAGAAACATGTGGGATGGCCATACTATTTTCAAATAAGACACTCTTACTCATACTCAAAGTGTTCTAGGATTCATGTGGTATTTCCTATTATTCAGTACCTGCCAATTAGATTGCACCTATATTGTGTCTACTACTGGTAGACTAGACTGGACTAGATGTGTGTGTGCATTTGTGTGTGTGTGTGTGTTCATATAGATTAATGTCAGAGGATAATGTGCATCTTCCTCTATTGCACTTTGCCATTTTCTTTCAGATAGGGTCTCTCTCTGATTTGGAGCTCACTGCTAAGGATAATTTGGCAGTCAGTAAGCCCCAGCAATGTCCTGTTTCTGTTGCTTCTTCCTCCAGTGTTGGTGTTTCAGGCAGGTGAAGTGATGCTTTTCACTAGGAACCAGTCTCAGTTCTCCCTTCTGACACAGTGAAAGCTCTGACCCACAGAGCCATCTCCTTAGCTCTGGGTTCTTGTTTTGTTGCTGCTGCAGCAGCTGCTGTTGTAAACAACCGTGCCACTTCTCTGAGTATTAAATAGCAGTTCTATTCCATTTCCAGAGAGTTTGTCTGTTTTCTTCATGAAGCCCTCTTCACTCAAGTGTATCTTTAATGGAAACTCAAATATAAATGTCTCCCTACAGCTCACCAGATTTCACAAGTTAGGGCTGCAGTAGCCATAATTGGACTTGCATGACCTGCACAATGAGTGTCATGTCAACAACGACCCCCCTCCAAAGTCTAACATGGATCACAGGCACTAGGATCCTTAGAGGTAAGGGATTAAAAGACATAACAGTGTTCCCATACTAAAGGGAGCCCAAGAAAAGGCTCTGGGCAATGCCACTATGTCCTTACACCTCACCTCAGAGGGAATTTTGGCATTCGACAAAAGGATGGTCCAGGCCCTGGGAGGAAGGGTGGGAGGGGGTGAAAGGAAGGAAAAAAGAGGGGGAGGGTACAAGGGGGACTGGGAAAGGGTGGAGGGAGAGAGGGGACCATGGTACCTATTAAGCTTGTATGATTGGGGAAAAATAAATAAATATATATAAAAATAAAAAATAAAAAAAAGAACTGAATTCATAAAATTAGCTGGTAAATGGATGGAGTTGGAAGAAATTATACTGAGTGGAGTATTGCAGACACAGAAAGACAGATGTTGCATGTTCTCCCTTGTAGCATTAAAATCATAAAATTACACACTCCAAGGGAAACTTCTCTAACACCTAGAAACTACAAACTTATGCAATTGGGGACAGAGGGGAAGAAGATCTCAGAGATGTGGAAACAAAAGGACACAGGGAAATAAAGCCAAAATAGAAGAAAATTTTAAAGGGTAAGGGAGTAAGGAAATATGCTTAACATAGGGTAAGGAGGGGAAAGACAAGTGGTTTAGGGAAAAAGGGATCAAGAGCCTTACCTAGCTATGGATGCTGACAGTTACTACAATTCTGGTAATAAGAATACGGGAGACCAGCAGCACTATGTAAGGCCTATAGGTGAACAATTATTCCCTGAACATGTTCTTAACCACCTGTTATCAAGGAATTCATATTTGACACTGTGAACCTATCCAAATAAAAGTAGAATGGAAAAAAAAACTGAGACTAGACAGAAAGATGCATTAGTGCTAACTATAAAAACTTGATATTAGGGCTGGAGAGGTGGCTCAGGGGTTAAGCCTCTGCCTTGCAGGCAGAAGGTCCTGAGTTCGGATCCCAGATCCCACGTATAGACGCCAGGCGGAAGCGGGGGCGGCCTGCGCTTCTGGTCCTGGTAGGGCGGAGCCTGTGAATCCCGGGGCAGAGTAAGTAAGAAGGAGGTGGAGGCATCCATGGTGGTTCCCGAATTCGTCCGTGGTTCTGCACACACACAGACACACACACGCACACGCACACGCACACGCACATACATACACACACACAGTTGAATAAATAATAATAAAAAACTTGATATTAAACTGCAATCTAAACAGTGTCTTATTTAACTCTTAGATAAGAAGAGCTCTCAGAGCTCTATTACAATGGAAGACTAGTGAAACAGAAAACCACAACTGGTCAAGGTGCAGAGTATCTTGGACCCTGGAAAGCTCAGCTCTAATCAGGCCATCAAAATATTTGCCCACCTCAAGGCTCAGGGAATCTTGTAGAAGAGGGGGCAGTAAGACTGTAAGAGCTTAAAGGTGGGGCGGTATCCTCCTAGCCCACACCCTCCAGCCACTGCATGGCTGCTTTACCCAGGATATAACTGCACTGGAACTTCTACCATGAGATCCACAATAGCTGACTTATCTACACTGAGACATTGCTGAATTGAAGAGGGGAGGGGATGGTGAGAAAGAAGGGGTGTGTGCAGAGAGGGGTTCAGGGCAATGGCATAAACCCACTTTGCTTGTGCATAATCAATTTTCAATAAAAAGAGATAAACGTTTATTGTGTAAAAACATCTTATGTGTTCATTACCATTGCTTGAGAAAATTTGATATAGAAATGCAAAACACAGGGACTGGAGAGATGGCTCAGTAGTTAAATCCTTTGCTGACAAAGAAAAAGACCTGAGTTCAGATTCCCCAGATCTCATATAATTGTTGAACCAGTGTCACAGATTGCCTGTAATTCTGTCCCTGGAAGGTGGAGCCTGGGAATCCTCAGAGCAAATTGGCTTGCCTTAATGGCATACTCAGGATTCAAATAGAGACAGAATCTCACAAAAATAAGGTGAAGGGAAGGATAAAAGAGCAATAGAGGATGATTCCTGATATCATCATTGTACCTTGAGTGTACTTACATACATGTGCAGCATACATTCACCCTCATTCAAGCATACTGGCATACATACATGAAAAAGTACAAAAAAGAAATATATCGCTTATATAGAACAGCATTTAGTGGAGAATAATTATAAGAGTGAGATTAGGTTTTGTGGAAGAGTAGAAAGAATAGCTTGAGAAAATATTTAATTCAAGAACTGATATCATCATTCATGAACATATCCTTAAGTGGATTCCTTTACTTATGAGATTCAGCATCTCCATCTGTAAAAGACATTTAACTGTAAGTGGAACAGGATTTAAAAGTAAGTGTTAGAGCTAATGTATATGAAATGCCTTCCAAAGCAACTGCAAAGACTTTAGAGGATTTTAGAAGAGTTAGTAGGTGATATTCAGAGAATTGGAAAATATGTATGAAATTTTTTACATGATTTTTACTGGTGCCAAATAAAATTTAGTATTTCCTTCAATTAAAAATACAGATAATACAGAAAATACACAACAATGTCCTTTATAAGCCCTAGGCCATTTCTAGCCAATTAGTAAACAGAGGAAAGAACAGAATATTGCCAAGTTGCTAAAATATCTGCAGAGATATATTAGAATATATTTGTTTTTTCACTATACTGATATGATATATTCTTTGACAGTTTCATAAATGCATATAATACATTCTGTACCTTTTTGCTCTACCTTTTCTTATCTGTCCTTATATCCATTACAAGTCTTTCTCCCATAGTCATGTTCTTTTGTTTTGTGTTCCACTGGGTGTAGCCAGGGTCTTTTGTGTGAGTGATCCTCGTTTGGGAATATCTATCACATCCTAATAGGCTACTACATAAGTGGTTATTTTCATTATCCCCACCATGTATCACATCTTTAATTGCCAATGGTTTGGTGGTAATTTGTAGGAGTTTATGGGTTTGTCCTCAGTTCATAATTATCCATTGATCAGGTAAGTTTGCAATACCTAGTATGTATTTTATACACTTTAATGAGTTTACAAACTTTTTTCCAATAGAAAGGGTTTATAGACATCAAGATTTACAAAAGGGCTTACAGCAGAGAAAAGGTTACTAACCCAGATTCCCGTTTTCTCTTATGCCCTGTTAAGTACTAGAAATTTAAGTTCTTTATAGCTGATGTAGGAGACCATAGGACCTTGACTAGAGGTGCAGAGAGCTGCAGAATTGCTTCAGAGCATTATGACAACACTAGGTGTTTGGTGTTAGCAATTTAAGATGGAATTAGATTTGTTTACTTCACACCTGCTCATAGCATCTCAGCCAAGAAGAAGAAAAACCTGCTAATCGTCAAAGAGGCTTCCGCATGTCAAGTTACGCAATTCCCACCTGAGCTTTGCTGTTAAATCCACAAATTCATGATTCAACATCAAAAACATTTCCTGTAGCTTGCCACTGGTCCATGATTTAAAGTAAGGTCACAGGTCATTATGCCATTTACACTTGATTTATCTCCCATTCAGAAGCATCACAAAATATTTTTGCTTGATTTTAAGCCATTCAAGACACCTATGATTCTCAGGAGATTCACTTTATCATATCAAATGGTGTGCAGACTCTAATATAGTTGAGCATATTCTCCTCTAGCATCCACCTTATTGGTGTCCAAGGATACTGAATCAGCCCTATGAGCTTCATTTCATAAACCTACAAAGTCTGGTTGTTAATATATTTGCAAGGTTATAAATGTCGATTTCTAAGATTGGTAATGAATGCATACATATCCAGTGCTTGTTTGTTATACTCATCTCAAGTGTAGATAATGGCTTCCTTCAAAACACATTTATTTGTAGATAATTCATGCTCCCATAACTCAATTGATATTTCAATTCGATTATTATTCCTTCTTTTCATGGTTCTTACCTTTGTTCCTTGGATATATTCTATATCCATGCTCACCACAAGGCAGACAATTGCATTGAAAAAAATAAGTATAGAAGAAATGAAAGTTGTTTTACTTAAAAAGTCAACATACCAACATACGTAAAACAGTTTCCCCTAACAGGAAACTGATTTAGGGGCAGTTTATATAGAGGGCATGGTGCTCAGGTATTGATGGGAGTCTTTTCACACATGGAGGTTTATGAACAACTGAGGCACATTTGTTCTTAATCACCTGGTCATGAGATGTTTTACTCTGCATATTATAAGAAGGATCATTATTTCCTTGGGTGATTTTTTTTCCAATATACAGTTCTTGAGATATCACAATAACAGACTAGAGGGGTAGCTTTTCCTAAACCTCTTGTTGATCATCAAACTCTTGGCACTGAAATAAAATATAGTCACCCCAATACTATGGGAAATAAGTGTGAAGTTACATTAAATGATTGAGGGATGCTCAACTTTATCTTTCCCCATAACAAGTTAATTACTGTATTAGAGATTGCCTTCTAACATTGTGAAAAGCTCATGCACTTTAAAGTGGCTAAGTCACATTTAGCTTCCAAATCATAGTCGGGTAGTTTCACAAGCTTCAATGTTTAATCATTTGCCTGTTTTAATTTTCTATTTCCTAAATAAAATATTGATATCATAACGCCTAGGCCACATGGATATTGTAAAGGGAAAAATTCTGCATGCGAAAATCCTATGTATCAACAGTGTTTTTATTTTAAGAGGCTAATTTTCTGATTTTAGAGACCATCATTTCTCAGAGGCCATTTGTAAGCAAGGCAAGTGGTGACATGTGTAGATAATGCAAGTAAGCTGCATGGTCTTATCATGATTACCGGTAGGACAGAAGGGAAAACTGACATTTTCTCATATTATGAAAAGATGAGAGAAGACAAATTTCCCAAACCACTGTTTTTCTATTTAAACCGTGTTTGGAATATAGTAATGTCAATCATCCACCTGCTTCCGAATCTCTATCACACAAGCCAAGACAAAGCTGAATTCCTCTTAATGTAAGCAATACAACAAGGCCCAGGACAGGCTGCCAAATCTAGGCAGGAGTAAAGAATGATAACCAGAAGTTCCTAGTCAACAAGCTTTCCATATCATATGAGGCTCGTTGAAATTCATGTGGGATGTCCTTTTTTATATGCACTGTGTGGGAGAACTACTGGGATTTAGAGAGAGAAATTTAGGAACCTGGGATTAAAGAATAGTGACACTGTACTGTTTTGAAAGCATCAAAAAACCAGTCTTCTTTCAGAATTTTGTAGCAGGGTCTAGGCAGGAAGGATAGGCTGTGATCTCCTAGTACAGTGAAAAACAGTTTCCAATTTTCATTTTACAGACAAATTTCTACCTCACCTTTCTTCTCTTCACATTTCTTTTTCTTCCTTTTTCTCAAATCTCTCTCTTTCTCTCTGTTATAAATAGTCCTGCAGAATAGTCTTAATATAAATACAATAATTAATATAAATAAAATAAAAATTGGGGCTGGAGAGGTGGCTCAGGGGTTAAGCCTCCGCTTTGCAGGCGGAAGGTCCTGAGTTCGGATCCCAGATCCCATGTATAGACGCCAGGCGGAAGCGGGGGCGGCCTGCCCTTCTGGTCCTGGTAGGGCGGAGCCTGTGAATCCCCGGGCAGAAGGAGGTGGAGGCGTCCATGGTGGTTCGCGAATTCGTCCGTGGTTCTACACATACACAGACACACACACAGACATACACACACGTGCACACATATACACGCACATGCGCACAGTTGAATAAATAATAAAAAAATTAAAAAAAGATTTAAAAAAATTAATGCTTTGTCTTTTTCCCTGTGTTCATCATTATTGTATGAAAGGAATATTTTTATAATTAATTTTTAAACATTTTCGTAGTCAAAAGAGAGTTCCATTTGGTAATGGAATCCTAAGATCCTAAGACAGAGTTTCCCCGTAAGGAACAATCCCAAAGGCCTTTGCCCTAGTTTGTACCTGATTAAGTACTCCAGTAAGGAACACATGATACAATTAAAGTTTAAGTACCTCCTCAGGTGCATTGCGAAAAGTCATTCTACTGTAGTTAAACTCTTCCACACAGGGAGGGGTAAATTGAACTGTGTGAAAATAGCATCTTTTTATATAAAGTTCATCTGCCCCTGCTGTTTATTACCCAGCTGAAGTCATAAGCTGGCTCTTGTGACACCCTGAGTGCTTGCTGTCTAAATTGTGATTAATACTGAAGATGGGTCTTTTTTGCATGCAGATGTTGCTCTCAAGTGGAAGGGACTTATGGAAGGAAGAAATGGAGCTAGCCCTCAGGCCTTTCTAATGCATATTCACACAATGTGGGCTCTATGGTCAGTTAGGAGAGTTGGAAACCTTAGGATACCCCATCTGTAGAGAACTAGGAATCCCCTTTGCCTCCAAGTGCCTCCTCAAGAGCTAATCTGGCAATCATCATTAGCACCAATTATCAATTACTTACCAGAAGGAAATCTCATTCTTTTAGCATTTTTTAAGCATTTTCTGTACATGATGATAATCTTAGTAGATAGTGTGACACAAAGAATTGGCCAAAAGGATGCTAATTATTCCAATCTTCACTTCTCTCTCCAAAGTCTAATTATAGTGTTGTCCTAAGAGTCAGTGTCCCTTAAAGCTTCTGGGGCAGTCAATATATCCACTCCCTGCTTCATCGTTAGTCTGAGCTATAATTACTCCACTGGACATTTACCTGATGACCCCAGACCAATTTGTACAGCAGCATTCATTCATTCATCCATTCATTCATTCATAAGTATTGACTAGATTTTCTTCACATGATATATGTGTGCACGCACATGCACGTACATGTGCGTGTGTCAAAGGGCACTGTATATCCTTTTGGAGGACTGCTTCACTCTGGGTTTTCCCAGGCTCTGCCCATCAAGGCCAGAAGTACAGGCTGCCGACATTCCCAACTGGCATTTTTACATGAGACCTGGGATCTGAACTCAAAACCTTCTGGAAGCTTGTGAGACAGAGTCTTAATTCCTGAGCCATCTCTCCAGCCCACATGATTTATTTGTGCACAGCACAACACAGATGGATAAAGCACTACTAACATAAGTAATACAGGATCTAGCATCAGTGTTGTTCCATGTCTTCAAATAGTACAGGTGACTGAGAGAAAACTAACACACACACACACACACACACACACGTACAACTGGGCAGATCTGAGTGCTGTTTGACACATCCATTCATGGCAGTAAACACCTTCCTGCCTTCAGGCGCTTGGTTCTAGGATCCTGAATAAGATTTGGTTGATTATTACTACATCATAAAAGGGGAAATATTTTAAAAGCTACCATATCTCCTCACAGACTAATAAGGGTTAAGGTTGGATGGAGAAGGGGAGACGGTACCTTTCCATATTGTATGTACACTGTATTTGCTCAAGCAAGTGCCCAGATATGTGTCATTAACTGCAACCCACATGGAATTTAGTAAACTATGAAAAGAGAAAGGAGAGCAGAGGGGACTTGTGGGATAGAAAAAAGTTTCTAGTGAGTAAAAGCAGAAGATAGGGATTGGGTAATAAAGTGTGAAAATGACACAAATACATATGTAACTCCCTAAAAGAAAATAAATTAATTTAAAAACACAGATCCATTCAAGTCAGGTTGCTGAGAAGAAGGACAATCAAGAAATAGGTTTCTGGCATGGATCACTAAACATAGATGAATTATTTATGTAATTTCCAATGCGAAATTGCTATCATTATGATATTTGCAGAATTGATGGGACAACAGTCAACACCTCACCTTACATTGCAACACCAGAATGTCAGTTTTATGCCCACAGTGTGAGATTTAAGCACTTTGCACATCTGGAGAAATCCATTCTCTATGCATTAAGTTTCTCGCAACACACCATGCTGAACAGATTTTTCCCCTTCATAATATATACAGAAAATAATTCTCTCTCATCAATCTCACAAAACCTGTTCCTGGAGCTCTCAGCTCTGCAGTGACCTTTTCTTACTGCCTGAGTAATGCCTGCCTGGCCCATTTTGTAACAAATACAGATTGCTTTCCTTCTCCTTCTGTCTGGTGATGGGCTGATTAATAGCAGCACAAGTGGCTGCTCCCTGAGATTAATTAATCACCTGTCATAATTGTTCAGCAGTTAAATAACTATTAATCTGGATATAAGTCAGAGTGAAGGTTGACAGGTTAGGAATGAGAGGCGAATTCTCACCAGGCGATCAGGGCTAAGCTTGTGCTAAAAGACTGCTTGTGAAAGTGGCATAGACTTGAGTTTGGAGTAAAGTGTCTCTCAGGGACTTCTAGAGATGGAAGATTAAGGGATTACAGGTCATTGCATGCTGACTATTTTGTTATTGAGTGCTCTTCTCGGAATGGTAATATAATTAGCACCATGTAAACAAGGAATGGCATTAATCTCAGTCTTCTGGGCTAATACGGTTATCTGGAGAGGATGTGTTGGCCTACAGGACTCAAGAGGTATGAAAGAAAGCAGCAGCATTTTACTGCATTATGACAGTATCAAAAAGCACAGAAACATGTTGCTCCTCTCGCACACAAAGGCAATAGGAAAGGATAGTGCACATCTTGGAAGGGGAAAGAGCTCACAAGGTACCACCCCAACCCGTGGTTAAAGCTGGCTGGCTGTGGGAAGCAGAATCACTTTATTCAGTGGTGTAGCCAGCGATATGTTCCAACAAGTGCTCAGGCACATGCTAATATAGGCTACCCTTATTAATTCAGTGGAACACACACACACACACACACACACACACACACACACACACAGTGAGCGAGTGAGAGACAGAGACAGAGAGATTACGAGGTCTTTAGCATGTGAAACCTAGTTGAAGGAAGCAAGTCTCAGGTGGCAATCCTTGAGGTTTGATGACCTGGCCCCACTTCCTTTCTCCCTCTCCCTGGGCTCTGTGAGTGTTGATGCAAAGTGACACCTGCTCCTGGCACCATGTCTGTGCCTGATCATAAGTTCCACATTATGATGGACTTTATCTCAGAACCTTATGCCAAATAAGAAACTGGTCTTCCTTGGTTAGTTGAGTCACAGCATTTATCCTAGCAGCAGGAGAGTGACTAGAACAGCCACTGCGACTCATCTGTTGTTTTAGTGCGTTGATGGATCTCTAAGTATTTCTTACAATTTATTTGGTAATTGCCATCAGGTCTGAGGATACAAGTTTACACATAGTGAGATAATGCATGCTCAAGTGCACTCTGTGTACATGCACACATATCCCATGCATACTTATGTGAAAATAAATAAATAAATAAACAAACAAACAAAAGGCTCTTAAACCACATCTGGTCTGCTGTGACTCATTTGCCCATTGCATTGAGGTTTCTTTATGTGATTTGCATTTCATCTTTTCCTTTCACTTGATTAGTTCTTGATTGCTGTCATACAAATGGTTATTACATCCTTTGTTGGACTAGAACTCACTTAAACAAAATTTAATTCTCAGATTTGCTATAGACTATTTTTTAAATGGACTGCAAAGAAACCAGGGAGGACACCAATAGTGTGTATTTCAAGGCAAAGCAAAAAGGATGGAAAACTGTGGGTTTTGGGAGCAAGTTTGCTTAGTTTAGTCTTGATGTTGTCTCTTATTGGTCTAATAATTTTGATATTTGTAAAACCTATAATTCTTTCCTTCTGCTATTTCACCTTTCAACTGGGGCTCAATTGCTTTATCAGACAATCATGGGTATTTACTCCATAAAAGATTTAACAGCACCGCTGAACTTACAATAAGCAGTTAATGCATGTAAGGAATCAGATTGAAGGACAGAACTTTTACGGCATCACTAGGAACTTCTTACCTTTGACAATGTAGTCCAACTATATTAAATTTCCATATGAGATTCTTTTTTTTTTCAATTGTGCGTGTATGTGTGTGTGCTCACGCGTGTGGTGTGTGTGTGTGTGTGTGTGTGTGTGTGTGTGTGTGTGTATGTGTGTATGTGTGTGTAGAACCAGGGACGAATTCAGGAACCACCACAGACCGCCTCCACCTCCTCCTTGTTTACTCTGCCCCGGGATTCACAGGCTCCGCCCTACCAGGACCAGAAATGCAGGCTGCTCCTGCTTCCGCCCAGCATCTATATGTGGTCCTGAACTCAGGACCTTCTGCCTGCAAGGCAGAGGCTTAACTCCTGAGCCACCTCTTCAGCCCTTCCATATGAGATTCTTTAGACAGTTTTGAATGCTGAAATATTATTCTCCAGTACCTGAGAATTGAATTTCTTTGTAGAGAAAGCATTTGTACTGTGTCTTGATTCATTTGGGCAAGCACCAAACCAGTGCGATTAGTGAATATTTGAGCCCAGGCATACACATGGAAAGAAAAATAATATATAAACAGCTGTGAAGAAATGACAAAGATTGCCAGCTGACGATGGCTGGCTATAGAGGAAATGTGAAAGAGATTCTGATGCACATTAAGAAGGAAATCAACTTTGAAACCCTGAATAGATGCTGAATCTGAGCATTTTAACCTCTGAACTATGAGATGACACATAACTTCCATAGCATACCTAGTTTGCGATGTCTGGTTACAATAACTCTCATGAATTAGTATATTCTTATATTATTTTCTTTCTACCCGTTTTACCTGTTTTCTAATATTATTACCTTTTCCTATTAGGAGAAAATATGCAATTCCTCTACTCCTAAATCCCTGTCATGGCAGGACTGTGTAAACTTTGCTTTATACCATGTTACATAGTCAGAATTGAGGTAAGAGCACCAGAGAAGCAGAATATACAAATAGTCTGCAGCAGTTCCTTCTTATAAAATAATAATGCTATTTGTGAGCATTAACCTGTGTTGAAGTTGGAGCTTCCCAGGGGAAGGACTTGGTGTGTTTATACTCAGGCTGCTCCCCCTCTACCTTGTCTCTCTTTAAGCCAAATTGCTTCATACTACAGCAGATGTAACCATTTGTGGAGACCCCCAATTCCTTTAGAAGGAAGGAACACAAGCCAAGAATGCTGTTGGATAGCAGTTTGCTTATACAAGAGCCAGCCAGGCTTGAAGCCATTTGAATATATGACAAAGGTCTAGCCACCATGTTTAAGCTTATTAGTGAGTCATAGATAGAAGCAATACATCTTTCCACAATGTTACAGTTACTCTGAACCAAGTGTTTGTGAGACTTGACCTACAAATTACATGTTCACGAATAGCAGAATTTAAGAAAAAGACATATTATGATTAATGGTTCGGTGCTGGCGGAATTAATGATTTTCTATTAGGAAACACTACACTCATGGGTCTTGGTCACGATTTTATGAGCAATTCCATTAAGCCATTTGCTTCTAAGAGACTGCTGTTTTGTAATAAGTTTAGTTGTTTCTCACACTAGAAAGTGAGTTAAACCTGAATTCAGAAAAACCTTTCAACCACTCCCACCTACACCTACATGTGTTGAAAGGGACCAGACAGTGAAGATGGATAGCACTATCTTCATGTCCAAATAATCTTCAAAATTCAGTCACAATTCCTTAATTCTCTCTTCTTCTGTCTCTGTCTCTGTCACTCTCCCTCTGGTTTAGAAGAGGTACAAAGGAACTAAACCACTTGCCATTTTATAAAAGTATTTGAAACTTATGATTTTATTGTCATTTCTCTTTATCTCAAGGATTTTTTTTATCTCATTTTACAAACAAAATAGGCTCAATCTCTCTGGAAGTGACTATTCTATGAAAAAAGTATCCTAATTAACCCCAGATAGAAACAATGCCTCTTTTCCTACATTTGTGCTGCAGCAATCTCAAATATGTTTATTATTAATTTGCTGTTTTACACCTTGTTTTATCTTACATTATTTATGTGTGTATCACCTCATGCTTAACTGCAAAGTCCCTTGAGATTCTTCTCTAATTCAATTAATCATCAACAGTACCTAGAACATCATTAATTACATAATATTTTCTCACAAAATATTTGCATTAATAAAATTAGTCATGTAAGTGGATAAAGAAAAGGAACAAACCTATTTTGAGTGTCAGGTATACCTTTATCCAACTTTCCTATATGTTGCTACATAAAAGCAACTCATTCTTAAAACTTAGGAAAGAAAGGATTTACTGTATCCACAGTTCTCTGTTACAGTTCATTATTATGGGGAAATTGCAAAGGCAGGAGTATGAGCCAGCTGATCACATGACACCCAAAGCAAGAACAGAGAACAATGAATCAAGCTTGCTTGCTGCTGCTCAGCTCTTTATGCAATCATAGACCATCTGGTTAGGAAATAGTTCCACCCACTTTTAAGTTGGATTTTCCCAGATCAATCAATGAAGTCAAGATAAATCTCCTAAATGTGTGTCCAAAAGCCTACCTGTATATCTCAGTAGCCCTTGGTTCTCAGTTTTTTCAGGCTATATTGGAAGGGAAAATCGATAATAATTGATACACTAAACAATGTCTGTCAAATCAATGTAGAATAACTCTACTTGAATGATCAATTTATGGGTTTCTCCAAAAAGGAGTTTGCAGTCTAAAAACAAAGGAAAATTCAATATCCAGTATCCAGAGATACTACAATAAAAATAAGAGAAAAGATTCAACCATGGGGGCATAATTAGGAATGACCTGAAAGGCTGACTATTCACTGAAATTCAGAAAAACAAAGGTTCATGCTAAGTCTCACCATATCATTTTTGGTTTCCAAGTATACTTCCTGAAGTCTTAAAGCCATTAAAATCTAACATTGCACAGTTTAGGTAATACTTTTAGCAAGTATTGTCTGCTATATAATCTTCACTATACTACCAAAACATCAGTAAGGAAAGATGTAATTTTCCAACTCTTCATTCATTCATTCACCTCTTTAGGCATGAAATAGTTCATTTACTTAGAAATAAACCGAAGGTCCATTGTAGGATAAAGCCCTCAGATCAAGCGTGAGAGGTTCTTTGAGCTTGACCATGATTGCTATTAGGTCAAATTGACAAGTAAATACAAGATTTAATATGTGGATATATCTAGCCAAATCAAACAGAGAGTGAGGAATACACTGCCATCCTGCTATCTGATTCCCCAGTAAATCAAAGGAAATTACAATTTTGCTTTAGAAGTGTGGCAAAACCAAGTTTGTAAGTATAAAAGATGTAAAGTCCACAGGCTCCAATGTCCTCTATTATCCTCCTGTTCCTTGGACTTGCTGACTAAAGCCTTCGTGTCTTTCCATGATGTTTGTTCCAATCCCCACTGAACTGAACAGAGTATTCCCACTGGCGTTTTTTTTTTTTTTCCCATAAAGGTGAGAATAGAATAGACAGTCCAAGAAAGGGTCCCAAGCTATGCTACTGAGTCCTGAGCCCTCGGGAGTGTAAATGACTGAGAGGGAAATTCAGCATCCATATAAGCAGATGCTCTGGATGATGGACGGAGAAAGCAGGAAGCACCAAGAGAAGAGGAGGGAAGGAAAAGGGGTGAGAGTAGGAGGGAGGGGAGAGCGGAATGGGGGACAACAGGGAAGAATGGCGAGGGAAGGGAGGAGAAAGGGGTACTTATTGAGCTTGTATAACTAGGCAAAAAATGTAATAAGAAATAAATAAAAGAAAGGTCAAAGCTGCATGTGCAGTTGGAGCTTACTGACTGATCTACAATGAAGCTGCTGATCCAGTCAGTAGTAGGGACTGGAAATCTCCTTCTAAAGTTAAGTCTGAGCCACAGCTCTTGGAGTCATTTCCCGTCCAGTGAAAAGAAAATTCTAAAATCATCAAGCATGCTGATGCTTGATGCAAAAGGCCATTTAAAGGACCTGTATTATGGAAAGATCACATTTATGTAGAAATAAATCATTGATTCTCTTATAACATGTATTGTGCTCTGAATCCAGGAGTAAAAGGAGGCACTGAAATGTGTGTTTAAAGAGTTCCAGGCTGGCAATTTATAAGAACTGACTCCTAAAGCCTGCCTTCAATGCAGGAAATTCATGATTTTATTGCTCAGAGAAATGTGAGGAAGCACGTACTACTTATACACAGGGCACAATATGTTATTCAGTTTAAAGACATACTAAAAATAGCAATGTTGGTGTATATTCTGATTCGTGATTCAAGACGTAAATTGCCCACAGTTTTCCTTATTTTTAAAAATGATGCCTACCATAATGAGGTAACCTACCAAAGAGAATCATGTCATTGATAAAGATGAACATTAAGCATCTTAGGTTATGAATCGTTATGTAAATGAAAGCAAGATTTATTTAAATTTCTTGCCTGTAGCTAAACTTGAGGAGGGGAGGGGCATGCCTGGCATCCCTATATTTGATTGGCCCCTGCGGAAACATGGTGAGTTTGAAACCAGCCTGTGCTCCATAGATGTTTCCTGAATGCTTCCTGCCTTTCTCCCCCACAATAAAAAAGTTAAAAAAAAAAAAGTTCAGCTGCTTCTGACAATGTGCATGCTTCAAACTGTGAAGGTTCATCGCCATCACATCCTAAGTCCACCTTCACCCTCATCTGCGCCTTCATTCTGACCCCCATTTCAAGAACAATAGCCAACCATGAAAAAATTCTTCCCCATAGTCACATCAATGGGCTGTATATATTTCACCTGGGCTCATATCAGTTTGCAGTTTGGAAACATTAATGAGCAGGCATGCAAAGCGATATTAAATATTTAACATTGTATATATAATAACATTATTAAATATTGGAATCATTGGCATATGCTTTGATGTTTTCCCAAATACCAACTTGTACATTTTTGCACTTGAAGACGAAATCTCCAATTGCAGAAGTTTAAGTTTCAAGGCTAGTGACTCTTTCACCAGCAGACTGTAATTTGACAGATATCTGAAAGAGAATGATGAATCTCATAGGAACAGAATATTCTCTTTCTTTCTCTGCTGAATAAAGATAGGAATACAGCCACATTAGCAATTTTATTCATCTGTGTTGATATTGATCATTATAAAGACAATGTTGGGCTGGGACGATGGCTCGGGGTGAAAGCCTTTGCTTTGCAAACAAAAGGACCTGAGTTCAAATCCCCAGATCACATGAAAAATTCCTGGCAGAAACAGTACTATATTTCTGGCCCTGAAAGTTGCAGCCTAGAAAACCTCAGAGCAAAGCGATAAGTAGAACAACCAGGATGATTCCTGACGTTTGGGCCTCCATAGGCATACACACTCAAATGGCCTCTTTGTATAAGCACGCATGTATACTCACATGTTCTCTACATGCATATAAAAAGGCAAAGATACAGAGAGTGTTTTCTCACCTGTGTATCGTGTAGTTATTGCTTGTTAATAGATGCTGATCTCACACCAGTCTTTCTGCTTCACTGATCATATCTATATTCTGACTAAGAAGCACTCATTTTTTTATGAATTACCTTTATAGTAACTGTCTCAATGCATTAAGCACATCTCTTTGAGTACCAAGAAATCCTGTCCTGTCCTGTCCTGTCTTTCAAGCTATTTCTTAGTTTCTACATGCTAGGAAAAAATACCGTACCTTAAATGTTCCCTAAATCCTTTCAATTTTTAGATCCAGGCTGAGACTCTTCCTGTAATCACTGTATATTATGCAGATTTGAAAAGTTTTGATAATGAAAAAGGGATTTTCCAGATAAGAGTCCAGAAAAAAAAACTAAGCCTGCCGTGAGCAGGCCGGTGCACGTGGTCATCTTACACAGGGTGGGCTCCTGAAGCACCCTGCGCCATGTTAGTTCAGTGTTAGCTTGGAATGGCTTCTGGTGCCGCTCTCCATCCACACTTACTCCAAGAAGCCTTGTGAGTGTTCCTGGACCCTGTTCCTGCAGCAAGCAGCTATTCTTCAAGGGAGATGGGAGAGCTCTGTGCTGAGTGGGCAGATTGTCCAGGCTTCCTGCAACCTCTGATGACCATGTCTCCACCCCTGAGCAATGCAAAGCAGTAAAGCTCTCTGAAGTTTAGTGGCCTTTGAATCTCCTTCTTTCACCTGGAAGACATCCCAGCCTCTACCTACATCATGCTTTCAGACCAGGTCAAAAGCCTCCCCATCAGCCAGGTACGATCTTTTCACATACTGCCTAAAATCAAATGAGTTAAGTATTTGCGCATTCTTTGGCTGTTGAAAGAATAATCATTCATGAGTTCATATATGATACTTTGGTGGGTGGATGTGTTTCAATTTTATGCAACTTAAAGACACGCCATATACATTTCAGCCAGAAGAGTTTGCACATTATCGCAAGCCTTATTTGCCCAAAATGTCATTGATGAGTACCTCCCCAAATTTTGTTAAAATGATTTAGCTAGCTGTCTAAGGAGGAATTTGAGTTTTTTAATATTTTTGTTTATTTTTGATGATTTCGCACATGTGTGAAATATTTTGATCATATTCTTCACCCATAGCCCTCTCTTATCCCCTCCCACTCTCTCTTTGGATAGCTCCCCAACAATTCTCCCTCTACTTTCTTTTTTTTTTATTAAAAATTTAATTATACATTTTAAAATTTTTTACCAGTTCCCTCCCTCCCCCCTCCTCCCCCCAAACCCCCTCCTCCTCCTCCCCTTCCCCCAGTGCCTCCCCCCCAATTCCCAGAGAGTCCTTTATTGTGTACGCCTAACTCTCCACTGGGTCCTCCTCTCCGATGACATATAAGGACCCAGTGGCATTTCCATAAGCCCTTTCTCTTGTTCCCCTTAAGCATAAGATCACTACTATGGCTGTCAATCCCTTGCCTCCAGGGGTCTCGGTGCCCTTAACAGATGCTAGACTTTATGAGGGACAACAGTGCGCTGGACATTGCGCAGGGCATGCAAAGTCCCATTATGATTGCTTTGGCCCCAACTATTGTTGAGAATCTTGCAAATCGTTGCTCCTCCCATCCTTTTGCTCTTACAATCTTACCGCCCCCTCTTCCGCAAATGTCCCTGAGCTCCAGGATGGGGAGAGATTAGGCTGGCCTAGTTCTATGTGATTGATATAGAGTCTCTGAAGTTCTGGATTGTGGTTTGTTGATTTTCTTTTGCAGTTTTGCTGCTCCTGCAATTCCCTTCACTCCATTCTGCTGGGCACTGTATGTCACCCCCTGGTCAGAGACAAAAAGCTGTTAAACTGGAGTCTTGTTGTAATAGCACATTCAAGGGTAGATGTAATAAGAGTAGGAAACCTCACTGAGGGAGGGGTCCATCACCCATTTGCAAAATGATTACTTTTTATCTGCTAGACTATATGCCCTCCTCTTCTGGTGAGATCAGGAAAGAACGTCTGTGAACTTAACCAGGTTTCTCATTACTTACTTGCAGACCTTGATGGAGGCCTATTTTCTCTGCTGTAACATGGTCCCCTCTCTCCTTGTTTCTGGTGTGGCCCTCCTAACCCATCTCTCTTGTTCATACTTTCTTGTTCTTTTCTGTGATCCACTGAGTCTAACTAGGGCTGATCGTGTACACATGATTAAGGAATTATTTTCTAAACCATGGACAAGTCACTAGTGGCTACACCATTAGATAATAAAAATGAATCCCCTCCCATTTTGGCAGCTTTTAATAATGGAGCAGTTTTAGAAGTAATTTTGGATTTGACTATGTTCTCTCATGTTTTCTGTACTCTTTTATCATGTTATTTTTGGGCAATAATGATATCATTAATAATAAGAAAAAAGTATGAGACAGTTGCAAAAGTCTCCTTGTGTTGTTTCAGCTGAGATGTACAACTAAATGGAATCAACAAGATTACTTCTCATTCCTGGAAGGAGTGGGAATGAGGGAGTAGACATTCAGAGACTTTAACTGTATTTCCCTCATGTCTCCCAAGTTCTGATCACACAGAAGCGACATAGCAAGAACATGGTCTCTGTTTCCTGGGGATGTATCTGTTTCTTCACACACTGCCATGCAGAAATACATCTTTAGTGTCTTTCATGAACACTAACGACAAGAAAAGGAAGGACAGGTGCACAACATCCATGCAAGTGCCATTCACCACCCACATCCCGCGTATAAAATGACCATTTATGTTGTTCTCAATTGAATGAACTCAACATTTTGTAGGGTATCCCTCTGGATTAAAAACTTCAGGTTTGACTCTAAAGTTCTATCCCTTTCTGTCTCCTTAGCTAGATATACCATCCCGTCCTGTGTCACTTTGAATCTCTCCAGCTCATTGTCAGTGCCACGCAGTATTACAATTCACTCATCTCTGTGCTTTTACATTCTAGCCAATACCAGTTCTCCCGTGGTCCCAAATAGTCATCTGGGCAAACTAATTCTCAGATACTTAATAGTTGTTTTGGTACCATGAGCTGTTTTAATTTTTTATACATTTTTTGTTATTATTTCAGCTCATACAAACTTAATAGGTACACCAGTTCCCTCCCTCCATCCTCCTCCCCCCTAACAGTTTATATTTAGTAAAAGAAACAATTGTTTTTTGGTGATCTTTTATTTAAATATCTTGATAAATGAGATTACTACTAGATTCTGTTTCTTTCTTTTTTTTTTTTTTTTTTTTAGGTAGATAATAGTATCTAAAGCCAAACAACAAAAAAAAGCCCTACTTCTGCCTTTCATACTGCTTTTCTTTGTATAGTGGCAAGAGCTTCTGATGGCTGTGATGTCATATTTCTTTGATTAAATAGAGTGAATAAGTTAAATTTGTGGGTTGAGTTTCATACTATATTTTTCAATTGACAGAATATTTAGCATGAAGACCTTATCGACTTAAGAGTAATTATATTCATCCATAGGAAAACACTTTCAAAATTAGACAAGAAACTTGACCAAATATGTTTCCTATGTTGGTTAGTTGGTTGATTTTACTATTTATGAATTAGTTAAATAATTACTTATTTTGAAAGAGTTTGCAATATTAAAAGATCCTTTCACTTTTGAGAAAAATCTATATTTTTACCATCTGTATTACTATCCATATATTATTTCAATGAAATTTGACTATATTTTCTCTTTAAAGTAATCTTTATTTTATTATGGATTCAATGTTATATTAACCCCATAAAATAACAGTTCTCCTTAACTGTATATTTATAACTTATGATACAAAATTATTAAGTTTTAAATTTTGCTGAAATAGTCACACGTTGTTACTAAAAATGGTCTTTTAATGTTTCCTTCAGTCAGAGAATATTGAAATACTTCAAATATGTAAGGTTTTTGAAGCTTAAGTATATATTCAAGTCCTATATTTCCAGTTTTGTCAGCTTACTGTTTTATATGTTTTTCAGAACTTGCCTGTTTTCTAATTCTTAAAATTTATTTTCATATATTTACTGACAGTTATTATCATTAAAGTATATTTAAATTCATATTTAATGCCATACATTTTCCATTTTTATGGTACATTTGCATACTTGGACATTCCTTTTTATCTCATTATTGTTTTCAAAGAAAATATTCTATGTCTGTGAGCCTACATGTTTATCCATGAACACCCAACATTCATCAAAATGTCATATTTATAGGATGTCATAAATAGTTGCTGAAAATATGAATAAAGTTTTTCCTTCCACTTTAGGTCTTGAAGAGAAAAACAATTTTATAGAAACAGCATGCTATTTATAGTTATACAATGTATATCAATAAGATATATGACAATTCTCAGTATGGTTATGATCAAAAACACAGATTTAACAGTATAGAATTTCTGCATATAGGCTGGGAATATAACTCAGTGATAAAACTTAGTTTGTAGGAAGACTTAAAGTTCAAACCCTACTACCACAGGAAACAGACAAGAATTAATATAACATAGTCTTAATGGTTAGTATAAATTTAAATTTTAAAGGTAAGCTTGATGGTAAATAATACTGCAAATATTTCTAATCCAGAAATGCTTCTACAACTGTTGTTTTATGATTTGTACCATGTTTTGGATCACCTTTTTTTATAACAGTAGCAATGTCTTTTTCTTTTAATAGTTTTATTAAAAGAATATTAATTATATGTAGCCAAGGTTCTTCAAAGAATTGTTTTATTATTTTATAATATTATTATGGAAAAGTAAACTTCTGAGTAGCTTTCCTTACCTAATGTGAACTGAATACATGAGCACAAGCTGAGCAGTTAGTTAGATGAGGCTTGTATTTTACCTCTTAGTTAAGAAATATGTAAGGAAAATATAAGTTAACATTCATGCACCTACATGTACATAAACAACAATAAAAATGATTTTGTACAGAAGGTTCTGTGAATTATCGCTTGATTTATTAAAATTTCATTACTGTAGGGACATTTAGTTTTAATTAGCACCTTGCCTTTTGTTATTAGAAATGTCATACATTCTATCCAGTTTTGGAAAAATATCAGCTTACTTTCCTTGTAATATGTGTAAGGCCTGATGTCTCTTTCAATGCCCACATCTAATCCACTGTCCCTCTTCCACTTGTTATGTCTTTCTGCTCCTTTGCTCCACAGGGTATATGGAGCTAACGGCCTTTGTCTTCCTGCCTTTGGGTCAGCCCAGTGAGAAGAATGCGGATTTGAGCATGCTTCTGACACTGGAAGAGATTACCTGTGGCTCCTAACTGCATAAAATTGTCGCAATGTCTGCTAACCGAATGGAGTTCTAAATACTACCTTAGCCAGATCCCACTGTGGCCCCCATGAGCCCAATACCATCTGCCAAGAGAAGTAAAATAGAAAGGAACATGGACTGGAAATGTTAAGCCTACCCAAGGGACTGAAGTCAAATTATTGGATTTTTGTGGCTTCCTTGACAAAGAAAAAAATCATATTAGTATTGAGATCTTGAAAGTTACCTATGGAAGTGGTAAACACAGACATACAATCTGTATTTACTTTGCGGTAGAATTGTTCTTTAAGAATAGGAGTTCTGTATTAGAATAGCAAAATGAGAAGCCAGGAATACATCTAGGGAGAAATATCTTGTCTGTGATAATTGTAAATTGGAGGTATTGGAGGGGAAACAAACAGAAGGGCAATCGTCCTCAGAAAGGTAGTCACTGGGGGATACTAAATAATTGACTATTAAGATAACACATAGCACAGCCTCTTTAAGGGAGATAGATTTGAAGGAAAGGCACACTAATGAACTGTGTCCAGCAGTATACAAACAGCAATGGAAATGTGGCATGGGGCTAATTTCCTCTCCGCTGTGACCATATGCTTGCTGAAGGCGTTAATGGCGCTAATTGCTTGGGGAGTCCTCAGTGAAGTGTATGTTATGGGTTGTGCTGAGAAATAGCAGAGAAAACAAGAAATCTCAAGCTTGCTGCCTGCAGCTTGTCAAGAATCAGCCAGTTTATCTTACTAGGATTTGATATTAAGAGAAAAGTCTCCTTTCTCATCTGCCTAGGCCCAATAAATTGCTGTTCAATCAAAGAGCAAAGGGTCTCCAAATGAACTCTCCATGGCTGGCTGGTTTGACATCGTTTCTAAGCCAGCAGATGGGAATGCATGCTGGAGTTTTGCTTCTGCGTATGAAACTCTGATCACTCCAAAGTAGTAAACTATGGAGGCAAGATGACAAGCAGAAAATGAAAGACTGGGTACCAAGGGAGTCCCTGGTCAGAAGTAGATCAGTGTTACTTCGTTTGTGAATAACTGGCAGCTTGCAAAGTTGGATTTGACACAATCAGATTATCTGACAGGACACAAAATTGTGTTTAGTCACAAAATACACATAACATCTGAGTAATTAGGCGTGACTCAGAGAAATGACAGCTTAAGTCAAGATTGAACATGTGTCTGAAGTTGCAGAGAAAGTAATGTAGATGGCTGGAGGGGAAAGAAAGTTCCTAGCTCCAGCGTAGTATTCAGATTCCATGTCTACCTTGTAAAAACCTGCAGAAAAGAGGGAGGTCAACAGCAAATCTACAAGGAAAATTGAAATGCAAGGACCGTGAAGCTGGCTTGCCATCTACCTTGTGTTTCATTATACTCTGCAGAATTCAGGACAGACAAACACGGCTGTTCACAGACCACAGGGCTGTTCACATTTTACTGCAGCTGGAGTGAACAGCAGAGCACATCGTGGAGACTTACTGGGGAGGATTAAAATCCTTCAGGCTTTCAAGTTGCTTTCTGACAACATCCCTGTGATCAACACAGAGAATCCTGCACTTCTGTTACAGCTGGACAGGATGTCGGTAGCGACCGATGAACATAGAATTTTGCAGGGTCCTCTCCTTAGAGAAATAGGAACGCCATGGGGCTTATAATATTAGATGTTTCTACTCTGTGTTGCTGGATAGATCAATGGAGGTGCGCTTCTCTAAGGAGTCATCGATTTAGCTTAGTCAAGCCACTCCTAACAGTTACTGGTAAAATTCACAAGATGATACACAACTGAGGGAAGGTGGGAATTATTTCTTATCAAGATCGGCCCACAGTCTCCCACAATGTCAGATAGTGCCCAGTTGGTTCAAGGCCTAGAGTTTTGCTAAGCCACTGAATGGCACTGTGTTTGTCACATGATGATGATGAGCAGGCCATTCTATCCCAAACCACCGCAGCAGTGAATCTTCATGGAGGGGCTTATCGCAAAGGAACGCAGCTATTTTTCCTTGAGGCCAGGAAGATTTTTATGTGAAAAGTGCAGACTTTTCAGTGAATGAGTATGTCTAGTTTGAGTCCCAACCAACCCTGCCACTCAGGAGACCTATGAAATGAGACACATCAGTCAACCACACTCAGCCGCAGATTTCTGCTTTCTCATTCCAGTGCTGGTATATGGTCTCATCTCTGTGAAAGCAATTCAGGACACCGATAACAGTGATTTTTAGAATCAATGACCCTGTGTATTAGTGGTGTCACTGTGTCCTCCTGCCTCCTACATGGAAATGATTTACATGTACCATAATGAACAAAATTCTTGCTTTTAAATTGGGGAGCAATCCTACTGTACAACCTTTGACTAAAACCCACTATGGAAAAACAGCAGTTGCCTAAAGTTGTGTTTAAAAAAAAATCCTGATCTGGGATCTGGGAAAATGGCTCAGTGGTTAAGACTTTTCTCTCATAAGCAAAGGGACCTAAATTTGATTACCAGATTACATGTAAAGATGCCAGGCAGAAATAGTTCTGGCTTGCATTTCTGGCCCTAGAAGGTAAAGCCTGGGAAATTCTACAGCCTCCATGCGCACACACATTCCAGTGACCTTTTGTACACATACTTGTGCTTGCACGTGCACACATACACACACACACACACACACACACACAATGTACAAATAGTAAAAACATTCTGTATTATCTTTTACTAATGAAACACACAATTGAGAGCGCAGACATGCTATGGATGGAACGTGTCCTATCTTGTTCATGCATTTGGAATTTAATTTCAAACTGTGATCATATAACTTTTTGAAAGGAATTCCTGATAAAGGAGTTTTCAGCCCCTTCTTCTCACCTGCATAAGTTAGCCTTTACATTATGCTTTTTGCCATGGGATAACGTAGAAGTAATGGCTTATCCAAAGAGAAACACCAAGGTCCTAGCTCTTTCCACTTTTGACTATAAGTAATAAATCTGTTCCATTCAGATTACTGTCTGAATTATTCAATTACAACAGTACAGAATAAACACAAGACAGTCCCTTCATTGGCAGTTTCTAAGAGAAAATCAACTTAGAAAATTCTCTGGAAAGACCAACCTTACTTTATTATATGTTATACTATTTTATTTTAATTTTTACACAGGGGATTATGGAGTGGAACATCATTCACATTTACCTCCCTCACATAACTGAATTTGGTCATGAACTTCTCAGCCTTCTGTCTTTACCGCCCAAATTTCGGGACTACAGGTGTATGACATCACACCAACCCCTCTTGATGTTTTTAGTTAGAATTTGTTGTCTGAAAATTCTTTCTAGCATGCGTGATAAAAGTTTACTGAAGGAACTCCAAGCTATCACCACAATGGTTCTTCTCAAGGTACATTCAGTCCAGCATTACACGTGTGCAAAAGAGTGCATGCCAAGTGATTTGCCGAGGGATGAATACATTAATTCACTGATTCAACACATGTTTGTAGAAGATTGAACTTCCAGGTGCCAGCAATACTCAAATGCAACAGGGAACTTGCATCAAAGGAGTTCACAATCGAATGGAAAAAGATATGGGTACCTCAACCATATTTATTTCTGATAGGCAATATGAGTTAATAGAGATTTGGCCCATTTTTCATATGTAAAAATACTAGGTTTCGATCAAGATGCAGACATGAAATCCATTTTATTTGTTTGTTTCTTAATTTGTTTGCATGCATGTTTATATGTGTGGTATATGTGGGTATATGGCCTATGTCAAAGTATATGTATATAGGAGGTTGTGTCCATGAAGAGACCTGAGTTTTTTTTTTTAATACCTTTTTTATTATTATTTCAACTCATACAAACTTATTAGGTACACCACTTCCCTCCCTCCCTCCTCCTCCTCCTGAACACCCTGCTCCCCCTCCCCTCACCCCTCCCTCCCCATCCCCCAGTGCCTCCCGCCCCAATTCCCAGAGAGTCCTTTTTTGTGCATGCCTGACTCTCCTCTGGGCCCTTCTTTCTGATGACGTACAAGGACCCAGTGGCCTTTCCCTGAACACTTTCCTACATTCCCCTTAAGCATAGGACCACTACTGTGGCTGCCAATCCCTTGCCTCCAAGGATCTTGGTGCCTTTAGCAGATGCTAGATTTTGTGAGGTCAATAGTGTGTTGGACATTGCGCAGGGCATGCAAAGTCCAATTATGATTGCTTCAGCCCTAACTTGTGTGGAGTATCTTGCAAATCATTGCTCCTCCCATCCTTTTGCTCTTACACTCTTTTTTTATTAAAAATTTAATTATACATTTTAAAATTTTTTTACCAGTTCCCTCCCTCCCCCCTTCTCCCCCTGAACCCCCTCCTCCCCCTCTTCTCCCTCCCCATCCCCCAGTGCCTCCCCCCAAATTCCCAGAGAGTCCTTTATTGTGTACGCCTAACTCTCCACTGGGTCCTCCTCTCCGATGACATATAAGGACCCAGTGGCATTTCCATAAGCCCTTTCTCTTGTTCCCCTTAAGCATAGGATCACTACTATGGCTGTCAATCCCTTGCCTCCAGGGGTCTCGGTGCCCTTAACAGATGCTAGACTTTATGAGGGCAACAGTGCATTGGACATTGCGCAGGGCATGCAAAGTCCCATTATGATTGCTTTGGCCCCAACTATTGTTGAGAATCTTGCAAATCGTTGCTTCTCCCATCCTTTTGCTCTTACAATCTTACCGCCCCCTCTTCCGCAAATGTCCCTGAGCTCCAGGATGGGGAGAGATTAGGCTGGCCTAGTTCTATGTGATAGATATAGAGTCTCTGAGGTTCTGGATTGTGGTTTGTTGATTTTCTTTTGCAGTTTTGCTGCTCCTGCAATGCCCTTCACTCCATCTTGATGGGCATTGTATGTCACCCCCTGGTCAGAGACAAAAAGCTGTTAAACTGGAGTCTTATTATAAGAGCAAATTCAAGGGTAGATGTAATAAAAGTAGGAAACCTCAGTGAGGGAGGGGTCAATCACCCATTTACAAAATGGTTACTTTTTATCTGCCAGACTATATGCCCTCCCCTTCTGGTGAGATCATACCCCCTTAGTTGTAAATGATCAGGAACGAAAGTCTGTGAACTTAACCAGGTGTCACATTACTTACTTGCAGTCCTTGATGGAGGCCTATTTTCGCTACTGTAACATGGTCACTTCTCTCCTTGTTTCTGGTATGGCCCTTCAACCCCATCCCTCCTGTTCATAATCCTTGCAATTACTGTAGGTAATACATAGATTTACCTATGAGTGTCTCAAGGTGGGCTGGGTGGGTTTGGTACTAGGAGCCACCTATTAGGGAGTACATACGGCGCTTAATTTTCTGGGTTTGGGATACTTCACTTAATATAATTGTTTCTAATGACATCCATTTCCTAGCAAATCCCAGTAATTCATCATTTTTGATGGCTGAGTAGTACTCCATTGTATAAATGTACCACATTTTCCTTATCTACTCATCAACTGTTGGACATTTGGGTTGATTCCATGACTTTGCTATTGTAAACAGTGCTGCTATGAACATGGTCGTGCTTGTGCTATCAAGGTGAACCTCTGCTGCATGGGGGGTTATACCCAAAAGTGGAATAGCAGGGTCATATGGCATTTCAATCTTTAATTTCTTTAAGAATCTCCAGATGGCTCGCCAGAGTGGCTGTATGAGCCTGCATTCCCACCAACAATGTAGGAGAGTTCCCCTCTCTCCACATCCTCTCCAGAATTTGTTGTTGTTTGTATTGTGGATTTGTGCCATCCTGACCAGGGTGAGATGATATCTCAGGGAAGTTTTGATTTGCATTTCCCTGATGGCTAAAGAAGTGGAGCATTTTTTCAGATATTTGTTAGACATTTTAATTTCATCCCTAGTAAACTTTCTTTTAAGTTCCAGGGCCCATTTTTTAATTGGGCCATTGGTTTCCTTGGTGTTTAGTTTTCTAAGTTCTTTGTGCACTCTGGACAGCAGAGCTCTATCAGATATTTGGTTAGTGAAGATTTTCTCCCATTCTGTGGGTGGCCATTGAGGTCGTGTTACAATCTCTTTATCTGAACAGAAGCTCTTTAATTTCACAAGATCCCAACTGTTGAGAGTTGGTAGCAGTGACTGTGCCATTGGATGTCTGTTTAGGAAATGTTGGCCTAGCCCAATCAGCTCGAGGGAGTACCTTATCCTTTCAACTATGGTTTTTAAAGTCTCTGGCCTGATATCAAGGTCCTTGATCCATGTGGAATTAAGTCTTATACATGGTGACAAGTATGGGTCCAGCTTTAATCTTCTGCAAGTGGAGATCCAGTTTTGTCCCCACCATTTGTTGAAGATGCTGTTGTTCTTTTTCCATTGGATTCTTTGGGCCCCTTTGTCAAAGACCAAATGGCTGTAATTTTGTGGGCTTATATCTGGGTCTTCAACCCTTATCCATTGATCTGTGTGTCTATTTTGGAGCCAGTACCAGGCAGTTTTTATAACTATGGATTTTTAGTATAGACTAAGGTTTGATATGGTAATACCTCCAGCAGTGTTTTTGTTACACAGGATTGTCTTCGCTATCCTGGGTCTTTTGTGCCTCCATATGAATTTTGAGATTATTTGGTCAACTTCTTTGAAGAATTGCTTTGGGATTTTAATTGGTATAGCATTGAATTTGTATATTGCCTTTGTTAGGATGGAGACCTGAGTTTTAAATGATGAACTTTCCTCCTGAATTTTTTTTAACAAGGTCTTTCACTAAGCATATAGTTAGAGTCTCAGTTAGACTTGTTAACCAGTTACTTGCTAGAATTCTCACATCTCCACCACACCACCACTTACTTTGAGATTACATGTAGCCACCCCAACTTTTACATGGGCAGGATCTGAACTCAGATACAGATGCTTGCACAGCAAACACTTTCACTGAAGCATGTTCTTCCATCCCCCTTAGTCCACTTTAATCCTTTTCCCCATGAAAGGGATCTTCTTGCTTCTTGGTATTTCATTTTCTTCAGCAGAGAGGATACTCAATGTTTTCCTGTCAAAGAACTATTCATGTTCCAAACCGTACTTCTGTCTCTCTTCCAGCTGTAAAATTTTCTTTAAGCTTTTAGGTCATTTCCTTCCCTGCCTTGTATTAGTCCATGCACATTTAACAGAACAGCACATATTCTGTTTTGTAAATATCTTAAAGTGAAGTCTTTTGATAGAATTGCTATTTCCCCTGTGAATCCAATACTTCCTAGAGGATGGTTTCTCTTATGATGTATGTGAGTTTCAGAAAAAGTTCATACTCAATCAGTGAAGCAATGAATAATTTTGCTAAGACATTAGATATTTAGAAAGACACAAAAGTCAAATATAAACTCATCCAAAAGTTTATAAAATAATTTAAGTTGCTGAGGCATTGTAGAGAGATAAAGAAGTCAACTGTAGATTTCTCATCCAAATGCCTATAAAATAATTGAAGTTTCTCAGAATTTATGCATAAATTATTAGAAATAAGTATGACTTTTCTTAGCTGAAAACAAAACCTGGAGAGATACCATGGAATTTTGGGAGCCACAGATATAAAAAGGTATCTTTTCAGTTAACATAGATAAGATTTTGTCTAAGCATTTCAACCCCTAATAAACTTAGCATGCCTTGAAACCTTTTCTATACTTTAGATGTTTCTCTTCTATTTCACTTAAGTGAACAGGTTGACAATCCAGAGACAGCTGTATATGGAGAAATTAAAATCTCAGAACATTATTATAAAATTATTATATCAATCTATGTAGGATTTTCCATGGTTTGGCATTAAGCAAATCTTCTGTCCATTTTATAAAGAATGACCCCAGTTTCAAAGAGAAGCTAGCACTCTATGTTTAGCCAAAGTCAAAGGAGATGTTGATTTGATTCCAAGGTGATCAGGCAGCGATCCATGATGGAAATTATTCTCAGGACACCCAGGAAACAGTGAAACTCTTCAATTATCTTCCAACATTTCAAATCTGAAGGAATGAAATGAGTGGTTGCAACTGATATTCAATGTCTTGTTCAGGGAACAGGTTTTGGGAATGTTAGTGGGCAATGATCTCACAGTCTTAAGCTGGGCAGTAGACACTCTGTCTGACTTCCTCTTGTTTTTATAAAGAATGCATCATTCTTTGTGAACTTTGTTCCCTAATATTTTTCATTCTACGGTAGATGCATCCCATCATGTAGTTTCTCCTATGTACAGACTCACCTCTCACAGGAGCAATTTTCCCTGGACAAGTGCATTTGTATGCTAAAACTTAAGCACCATTTTTTCCTAGAATCTTCCACCTAGGGCTTCAGATTGACTGATTTGAGCCTCCCCATATAACTCACTTCTGTCATGCTGAGACCACACATTATTCTCTGAGCTATGCATCATTATTTCCTTCATTAATAATGACCATTTTTGCTTCTCCCATTTCTGAATTCCTCAAATCTTGCAAAGTGGTCACACATCATGTGCTTATTAATATCTTATCCAAGAGCCCATGAGGACAGGAATGAGCTGGTCTTTGCTGGCTCTGGTGAGTTTGTAACTCCTGAGGAATGTCTAAGGATACTCCCCACCTTCCTGACCTCCCTTTCTGTCACATCTCACAGTCAGACAAATTCCTTGCAATGTTCTTCCTGTTAGTCTTTCCTAAATGGTCAAGAAAGAAAAGAAAAAGACTGAACATATTTCCCATGCTAGAATCAGTTTTGCTTTTGTGTGTGGTCTTCCTGCTCATTCTGGGTGTGGTCAGCCTGAGACCTTGCTTGGTTACATTGCACTTGAGCAGAATTTTTTTGTATGTTTGTGATTTCTTCAAAGGCAGCTTCTATATTCTCCTAAGAACTAATTCGATCCACAAAGCATTTGTTGGGCTTGTAATATACACAGGGAATGACAAGGACACGTATTTGAACACGTGCTCTCTGCACTCAAAGGCAGAGAAGAATATCAAGAGAAAAGTTGGTACCTGTTTATGTGCCATGCACATTCTGCTTAGGAACATGTTGGGGGATGGGCATATACATATTTAATTTTCTACTGAGCTCCATTGCAGCATCACACACGCTGCCAGAGAAAGGATGGCCCTCTAGCATAGAGCTCCCTATGGGCAGGTTACATCTCTGTAGCCTATTTTAGACATCAGAAAAGTCACCTTAAAGGACTAAACTTCTCTTTCTCCTGTCTCTCTAATAAACCCAGGAGAACAGGACAGGTTTGTCTTAACATATAACCAACAGTCTTTCAATTCTCAGGAAGACGAAATGTGGATGTGTGTTTGTGTGTGATATTCCAGATAAAAGTCTTGATGCTGTGAAAAGAGGAAAAACTAACAATGTACTTCTGAGATTAGGCAGGTAATTGAGAATCCCGAGTTATTTCACCTCCCCTGGGCGGACAGTCACATAGCCTGCCCTCGGAATCGATAATCAAAACAAATCTTACCTCAGCAGGACATATGGTTCCTGTCCAGTTAATAAAAGCTTGGCTCCTATTTTTAGATTTATTCTCACACTAGGCAGACAGAAGTGACACAGAGGATTTTTCTACAAAAGCTACTGGCCCTTCTCAGAAGCGAGTTTTCCTTTAACCAGGCTTCTTTCTTTCTCTTTCCATTCTCTCCTGTTCTAATTAAAACAGCTGTAGGGAGCAACTCCAAGCTGAATTTTTCTGTTTTCAGGGTTAGTTCTGAGCTTTCTATTGGATGAGTAAGACAGCCTTTCTCATGCTTGCAAAATAAAATAAATTATTTGGTTTTACTTGTTTTTCCTTCATTCTTTTTTTCCTTAAGAAACCTAAGGAAACCAGAAAATCGTAGAATCAGTCCCTAAGGACAAATCCTTTGGCATTTGAACAGGACAGGTTTGTCTTATTGTTTTAGGGAATCATTGGTGGCTGAGATGAAAAACTTGTAGATTTGCAGAATTTGAACAAAACATTGCTTCAGAAAATTAAGATGAGTGACAAAGTTAAACTCAGATAGTTGAACAAGTCAATGAGATTTGGCTGGAATAAACCAGCACAGAGAAAGATGCAGGATGAAGATGAGGTGATGTTAATACAGTTTATCAGTTGGAGCATTAGTTAGATAGGAACATCGACCTGAAATGTGCTATACATTTCATGAATCTATAAGAAAGTATTCTGAATGCTTTACCAATAAGCAAACGATGAATATTTTCATGAGATTTTTTAACTTGATATAAACATTGCACAGTATGGCTATAATATCAAGACATGCCACATTATCCCACAAATATGGACAATTTTATGTTCTGTGCATCAGTTAGATTAAATTTTTAAATAATGTGGCTGTCTCTCTATCCCTGAACACCACTGTGTTACTCACGGCATCTGGGTGTGAAGAGAGGTCTGTGACTTCACTGCTAACGTTTGAGATTAAAAATGACACCATTAGTCACATTGGTAATTATTCCGTATGGGGAAGGGGAAGCACATTAGACAGTATGGTGCTCAGTGAACACTTCCTAATCTTTGAGCTTAATGCAAAATAAGTCAAAAGAGAAAGAACATGTTTGCACATCAGACAAAAATGATACTGAGTCTTTGTCTCTTTTCTTTCTAGGCTGTGCTGAGAAGATTATTTCAGCTCTTTGAACCTGGGTTTGTTCATCTTTAAAATAATGCATATGCTTTATTCGCCATGCTTTTCATGTGCCAGGCCTTGTCCTAAAGACTTGGCTCATATTATTTCATTTGATCCTCAAAGCAAACCTATGAGACAGATAATAGAATTACATCTAATTTTCAGCAAAGACAACTGGAACTCAGAGAGATCAAGCAACTAAAATGCAAACTGAAAGTATCTGAAAAGAAGTAGGAATTTTTTTAAGTATGCAGCAGAAAAAAAAAGATAATGTTAGTGACTCTTACCGTGCTGACTGTAGACACAGTGAACTAATGAGTGTTAGAACCCTATGCTGTGGGCTAAAGCCTAGTTATGGAAGACAGAAGCAGGATGAGGAAGAATGTGGTGGACCTAAAAACTAGGTCTGGCACCTTGCAAACAGAAATATCATGAAAAAATCTGAACTCAATGACATTGCTGCAGTGTGTGTGGCCATCAGGTCTTGAGAGGCCAGATACAATCAGTTTTTTGTGGGTAATATTTCACCAGGATGACTTGCCTGTTCACAACTGTTTTCATTGATCTCTGCTGCTGTGAGGTAACACTGAAATGCAGTTAAGGGGAGAGAGGGAGATTTATTTCACTTATGGTTCCAGAAGAAAGACATAGTCCATTATGGTGTAAAGGGGTGGCAAGCAGCAGAAGATGGAGGCAGTTAAGGTCACCATAGTCATGGAAGCTGAGAGAGCAAAGCTGCAGACTATTAGAACAGAACATTAGCATAAGCAGGGCAGCAATAAGCAATCATATAGCCATCCCTCTGTGGCATGCCTTCCTCCTGCAAGGCTCCACCTCCCAAAGGTGCTGTGACCTTTTCAAATATTAACACCAGCGAAGAATGCAAATACATGAAACCCGGGGGGAACAACTCACGACAGCACCATGAGATAAGGTGACCACAAGGCTCAGGCTAAAGACAGACCTGTGATGAGGAATTCTATGGCCCCGGGGAAGGGGATGTGTGGGTAGCATACTAGCACTGTCTGAAACAGATTCAGTGTGGAACTAAAATGTTGCCACAAGCATTTGAGCACTTCCAGACTCAGACTTCAATCACACTGAAACCATCTGGACTTTTTCAAACTCAGATTTCAATGTGTTGTTAGAATCATGATGGAAATTCAGCAATGGTATCGAAAGTGAGCTGTTAGCATTGTCGAGAGACATAAATGAACTTAATGCGGACATTTGGCAAATGCATCATGCCTTATACAGGCTCATTTAATTAAAAGAAATAGAACAGAAAATGACACTAGGAAAATCAATCTGCTTGTATTTTTTTAATTTTATTATTATTATTATTATTATTTATTCAACTGCGTGCATTGCTTGTGTATGTGCGCATGCACGTGTGTGTCTCTCTCTCTCTCTGTGTGTGTGTGTGTGTGTGTGTGTGTGTGTGTGTGTGTGTGTGTGTGTCTGTGTATGTGTAGAACCACGGACGAATTCGCAAACCACCATGGACACCTCCACCTCCTTCTGCCCTGGGATTCACAGGCTCCGCCCTACCAGGACCAGAAGCACAGGCCGCCCCGCTTCGGCCTGGCGTCTATACGTGGGATCTGGGATCCGAACTCAGGACCTTCCGCCTGCAAGGCGGAGGTTTAACCCCTAAGCCACCTCTCCAGCCCCTCAATCTGCTTGTATTTTGAAGACAGGTTTGCTTAGAAGAAAATTAAAAGTGATGCTTTATATTAGAGCTGGATCCCTGAGTCAAAAAGGATAGAAAAATTCTACCCAATACATATTTTTATTCTCATCAGTTGTCAATGATGATAATCTAAATTATTTTTAGTGAATTTGCTCTTTTGACCTAATGCCACTATGTAAACCTCACAAAGATGTGCTAGCCACATCTTAGACCTTTCATTTGAGAACATGGAGCTCAGGAATTGAAGGCCGAAGTTACAGAGGGATTTTTCCACTAAGCTAAAGGACAGGAGTGAGTTTGATTGTAAGCTTGGCCTCACATTTGTTGCAATTATCCCACAATACTACCTCTGATAGCTCCTGGTTCTTCTGTTAAGTTTGTGCTTCTTTGAACAGTTGCCTAGTTTTGTTATTTCATTTTCTGCAATGCATGTTCTAAGTAAAATGCTTCCCTCAGCTAAGCCGGAATCTCTATTTCTTAGCCTGATTACCTTCAAGGATGACTTGCCTTTTCACCTCCAGTCCTAAGTTTGATCAGAGATCCAGTTTCAAAAGATTAAGGTAGAAGAGCAATAGATGATCCCCTATATTGCCGCAGTTCTCTGCACACACGCACATACAGGTGCATACACGTTCATGTTAACACATGCCCAGGCACACAGAGATATATGGACACCCACACTAACACAAGTGAATACATACACACTCTAACAGTTACACATGAATATAGAAAAAGTGGGAAGTTGAAATAGAAAGCGTATGCATCTGTTTATTACTATGAATTATCCCAATTGACATGCACAGCAAAATAACATGTGGTAAAGATAAGAAAAGAAACCACGGAGACCAATTAGCTGGGGAGCTGGGATGACTGTGAACATGAGTTCCAACATACTTTGTAGCACAGACAGTTCCCACTGGGTCATTTTCAATTCTAACTATAAGCAGTTTTACCAGAATCTGATGGACAGAACCAGAATGTCAGGTTGTCTGCCAAATCTCTAACTTTACTATTCACAAAAAACACTAGAGATGGTTGTCATCACTCTCCTCTTTCCCTAAGTTAAGGGTACATTCGCAGAGTCAGTCATTATGAGCTCTCTAGAACCAAACAGCCAACCCTAAAGAAGAGTTGAAATTCGATGAATTTCTCCATCAGCATTGACAGCAGTCATCAGTAAGACAGATGCAGTTCCCAACAGCAGAATGGGTCATGTCTAAATTCTTCCTTACAGCTGAGATAGTAAGTTAAATACATATTCCTTCAATTATTCCAGGTTAACTATATTTAGTTAGCAACTTAAACCAGGAGAATGAATATATGCTACTTAAAATACAGGCCTGCCTTGTCAGCAAAGCAGACACTGATTTGCACACACATACTTATATTTTCCAGAACAGTAGAGCAAAGCGAGATTGGATTCTTTGGTTCATAAGAATGGATGCTGTCACTATAGAGACAGAATCCCTGCTACCATTTACAGGGAGAGAGGTCAAAGAAGGATAAAACTCTAGCTTCCTATGTAACCCCTCTGCTAACCCAGAGGTCAAAAGGAAATTGATGATAGAAAAGAGAGAACTATTTCTATGAAGGTAAATAAAATACAGCATCTCCTGTTGAAGAACAGAAGGGAATAAAGGAAACAGGAGCAAACTATTCTGATTTAACAAGTATGTTCAATTACTCCCAGACTTTCTGATATAACTTTTTATCCTGTGCAGTCTCCAACTTCCCCATGAATGCTGGAACATTAGCGTTTATATTTTTTTCTGAATTGCATTGTTTTGCTATTTGTTTTACTCTTTGTTGTTTCAGTCACTTTCTAACAAGAAATGAACAGACATTGGAATTAGCTTTTCTGTGTGATTTTTTTAATTCCACCTCACAGAAATTTAGTCACCTTTTGGAATTCGCTTCAGATCAACACTGCCTTTCCAATGTTCCATGCAGTGGGGATACAGCCTTTTCTTATACCTCAGATTATTATGAAGGCTTGAGTTCAAGCTTAGTTCAAGGCACTTACCTCACATGATACACACTGAAGCACTTATAATTATAGTTTCAGTTCAGTAAACATTTAATAAGAATTAAGAACTGTCAATAGTATTTCCCTATTATGACATATTTTCCTTCAAGATATTCTCAATTATATTCTCCCAAATCATTTTTGTCTTCTCTCTTCAGAGTTTCAAATAGCTTTATCTATCAATATTTCCCATAGTAAAACCTGAAACTAATTATTGATTAGCTATTCTAATAAAAAGTTGCATTATTGTACTTTTTATATTAAAGTAGATAGTTTTGTTAAAATAGTCACAGGCTCTAAAACCAAAAAGATTTACAAAAAAAGTAGCAGTCTGTATTTAACAAATCTTCTTAGACTTTGGATTAAGAGAAGCCATCTCTATTCTTATACCTACTTCTGCATTCAAAGTATTACTTTTAGAAAGGGGTTAAAGAATATTGAAAACACTAGTTACATGAAAATGTACAGTTGGAAAGATGCCTTTTGAGGCTTTTCAACGCGTTATAGCTTACACTACAACAGTCTCCATCTTATACAGGGAACATAGATTTCTGATCATATACTCATCTAAGTAAACCAAGGACCTGAGTTCAGATCCCAGGTCTCACATAAAAATGCCAGGCAGATATGGCAGCCTAGAAAATCCCAGAGCAAAGCAATAAGGAGGTAGAGAACAATAAGGATGATTCCTGATGTCACCTTTGAGCTTCAACAAATGAACATACTTAATGCCATCATGTACACACACACACACACACACACACACACACACTTCTTTCATTTTTTTAACCAGCTGTCCAAAATATTTTTCACAATTTTCTTTGATTTCTACAATACTAAGCTACATTGAGCTTCTGGTTATGCATTTGTTGGCCACACGGATGCATATGCTCTAAAGAAATATGCGCACAATTCCTTAGCATAATTTTTACTGCACCATTAGATTTTTGTATTGTTCTGTGCTGTTTTGTTCTTTGACCATCAAATTATCAGTATTCCATAGGTGTTTCCTGCATCAGCCCTTTATAAGATAATCATGGGTTGCCAATATTTTTTTCCCACACTACACTGTCTCTTTCAGTCCTTTGATTTGGCTAATAGTCTCTGTGGCTGAACAGGTTTTGAGTGAAAAACAAATGTCTACTTTGTTTTCTTTCTCCAATTTTGATGTAGTATTTGTGAAATCATTGATAAGACTAGAGAATACTTTCTGCTGAAAACTGTTTTTAATAACACAATGCAGTATCAAACAATATGTACTTATGGAATTAGCTAAGATCCTTTATGTTTTTAATGTAACACTGAAAAATCATACCAACAAGATGGTAGGTTTCAAATCAAAATCATTTTATGTTGATCAGAATGAATTAAAAATTTGTTTAAACCAGAAATTTAAGTGGTAAAAAATTTTTTGAAATACCTCAGAGTGAAATTTTTATGTGCCTTCTTAAAATCTTGAATTAAAATTTTAATGTAAATGCTATGACATGTACTTATAAATATTAGATTTAGAAAAATAGGAATCAAAGTTTCTATCTGTAGTAAAATGCCTGAAATATGGAAATCATATTGAATATTAGACACTGATAGCTTAAAACTAATTATTATATCCTAATTAAAGCAAGTTCTTGTTTATAATTTTCCCTGACATGGGGGAGGTAATTGCAGGAACTATAACAATAACCTTGTTTTTAAATCTATGTAAAAGGACTATGTAACCTCGGTTTATTTAATTTATTTAACACATCTATATGTGTTGAAATTTTACAATTAATTATGCCTTCAAAGGAATATCAAATATATCTTGAGAGTAAAAAACTTTTAAGGTCTCTACAAACCTTGCCTGAAACACTTGAATATGATGTTTTTAATAATAGTTTAAAAATAGATGAAACATTTTAAAATGAAATTTTAATTGGCTACCCTAAAGCATTTGAACACAGTGCTTCAGTTGAGAATGATAATTACCATTCAGAACAGATGTCACATTAATATAATTTTAACTATGGATATAAATACATGGAGGTATCCTATAAGTAAGTAAACATGCAGATATGAAAGAACAAAACAACATAATATTGGCAATTATAAATGCATTAGGCTATTATGAAAAATGATATATTTTAAAATAACCTTTATCTTCCATTATATCTATTTTGAACAATTCATTATTAATATTTAGCATGATGTGTTACTTGCGTGTGTATATGTGTGGTGTGCGTGTTTGTGTGTATATGTAAATGTGTGTGGCTATGCATGTATGTGCATTTGGAGGCTAGAGGTTGATGATAGATATTTTTCTCAATTATTCTTCATGGTTTTTTTTTACCCTGAAGTAGTAGTGTTTCTCATTGAACTATGTAAATGTAAAGATGTGAAGCTTACTATATTCTACTAGGCTCACTGGCCTATGATACACCTGTCTCCATCCCTTTCCCAGTTCACAGACATGGGCTACAGTGTCCAGTTTCTACGTGAGTTTTAAGGATCCAAACTCAGATTCTCATGCTTTTGTGATAGGCATTATACCAACTGAACCATCTCCCCAGCTTCCCATATAAAACTTTAAACATGCTCCTTTCAAGAGTGTTTGCCATTTAATCTTTAATTTTGTAATCACATAAATAATATAAAAATTACTTGTGCAGACTCTTTTAGATTCTCATGAGATTAGATTCCATATAATGATCACATTTCCATTTACTATTTTCTTTAGCCAGGAGATTTTGAGAGCTCCCTGTGTGCCAGGAATTGAATATTACTAAGGAGATGTTTTCTGTACAAATCTTAGAAGTGGTAAATAATTTTGCCACTTGATGTTGTTCGCTTCTTAAAATTACTATAGTCAATTCTCTCTGCATCATACAGAGAAATATTTTCATCTGCTGAAACCTCACTCTAACAAAGAAAACTATATACATATGTATGCCTGTGTGAGTGTGGTACAATTTACATATATTAATATATCCATACTTTCTAAAATATTTGTATCAACATATCAATTGATAGAGTTCAGTTTCTATTTTTTATGCATGTGCTTTTGTATGTGCTTGTATGTGCATGTGTGGTATGTTTTTTTGTGCATGTGTGGGTGTGTGTATGTGTGTATGTGTCTGTCTGTCTGTCTGTCTATCTTGTGAATCAGAAACCCCTGTGAAGGTGACTTTGGGAATCACCCTGGATTGTTCTACCTTCTCTTTGCTTTGCTCTGGAGTTTCCCAGGCTCCAAATTCCAGGGCCAGAAGTACAGGCTGCCACCATTTCTGACAAGCATTTTTGCATAGGATCTGGAATCCAAACTAAAGAACTTTCAGTGTGTGAAGCAGAGGCTTAAATTCCTGAGTCATCTCTCCAGCCCTAGATTCCAGTTTCAAAGTTCCTGTTCACATTGCTGTGCTGATTTTAATATTTTGAACAGATTTAAAAATTGAGAGTTTTAGTGATGTTACAGAGGCGTTAATATGTTTGAAAGGGAGCATGATGTTCCCTTACTTCCCAATAGAGAAAAATGTAACTTATCCCTATAAATTACAAGATAAATCAAGTAAAACTTGTATTGGAAGCCTTGCATGGAATAGTCACTGTCCGTCAAGGTCAAGATGTGCTTGAATGCAAAAAAAGAAAATTGGTAGATGGCTAATTCACAATAAAGAAGAATTTGAAGTTGAAAAGAAAATGATCCTGGACACACTTGTTTGATATTCACAGTAAGATTTATGCTCTGTTCCACAAGCCAGCTTGCAGTTTCTTATTTCTGAGTCACTCAGAAGGTTTCTGAGTTGCAAGCATGGCGTGCAGCCATTCATTCCAGAGGCAGATTTTAATAAGTCTCCAGATGCTCTGTCACAGGCAAACGTATGAATGAGCACAAGAACTAATTTTGGAAATTAGGTACTGGAAACTATCAGTGAGCTGTGTCTATGCTGTGGTTCATCATTCATTGAAACCCCAAGGCATTATTTCAACCACAAGAGCCCAATGAATGTATTCTTCCTTCCTCCTGTATGCATTAATTCCACCTCTGGGCTTAACTAGGATACCATAAACATTGGATTATATTGCAGCCATAGCCTTACACAATGTAGGCATATACTATACTCCTTGTACTGTATTTATAATTTTATAGCAAATGTTCAAATAAGGAATACATTTACTGCTAAACTATCAACACTTTATACGAAGATGTAGTAATATAATTTCAGCTCAATTTGAATCTTTAGGCATTATGAAGGTACTATAAGTAATCCACTGATAAAGTAAAAAGGAATGCAAGAGTTGATGACAGAGAAAAGGACTGAGAAAAGCCTCCTTATGGACATAACATAGACATGGCAATCATGAACTCACAGCAACTGTGGGTATGGGCATAGGGTCTATATAAACTGTCCTGAAAAACAGTGTATGGATAGGGGGTTAATCTAGTTACTACTGAACTATTTGCAACTGCCAGAGTCTGGGACAAGGCAAGGAATACCCAGGAGTGTAGCCAGTAGTGAACCCACCAGACTCAAATGGCAGTGTCTCAACTCATAAACACACAGAAAACGCTAGCTGTATACCACAAAACACAAAGCAAAGCAAAAGTCATGAATATGGGGAGGCAATTTGTAAGAAAAAAGTGAGGATGGCGGGGGTTGGAGGGAGATAAGCAAGGCTCATGGTGAAGAACATTTGGACTGCATTATGTACCTATATGAATTTGTCAAGGAACAAGACTTCCAAATAAGATAAATATTAGTTTTATATTTTGATAAACTTATTTATACAGTATCTGGTTCTTTATATGCTTACCATGCTGTCGTACATGAAAAACAACTAAACAGAAAAACAATAGCTATTTGAGTGGTAGTTGAATCAGAATATCATGGGGGGTTGTGACAGGGATACTGCCATACTCTGGGCTTATAAATGCGACAACTAGTGACACGGCATCAATTTTGTTTTTTCTTGAGATCAACACTGAACCACGAGGACTTTATGTGATACGAAAATGGCAAAGGAGGACCTCCTAGGTGTTCACACTAAGCATGTCCACTTTCTGGAAAATCTTACAGACCTTGAAGCCTTTGAACCAAGTTTTGTATTGAGAATTTTTCACATACATACTAAACGACTTTATGTCCTTGCCTTGTGCCCCTTCCTACACATTCCCCTTTTTCTTCTATGTCTCCGTCCTTTACGATTCCAGCCATGTCTCTCTCACCCTCCTGTCCCTCTGCATGCATGGATCACCGGGCTATCTTTGGGATACCTGTGCTGGTAAGGAACTAGATCTCTGTGGTAGTAGTGTGAGTGGCCTTTCAAGAGGTAAAACCACAAGTATAGGGGAGTTCCACTTCTTTTGTCCAGCATCTAGAGATTCTTTCTGGGTTCAGTTTTTTTCCCTGAGATCATTGCTGGCCCATGGGGCATGGTGATATATCATTCATTGTGCAGATCTGGTGGTAGTCGTAAGCTTCTCAGTTAGAACACTACTCCATTACCCCCAAAAACCTGGTCTACATTATGTCTTCTATCACCCAGATTGCTGCAGTACAATGTCTTATTGACCCCACTCACCTGGTGTCCTGTCCTAAAACTGACACAGGAGCTGCACTGCATAGCCCAGTGGACACAATCCAGCAAAGTAGTAGCGTAGACCTGCACCCTTGCATAGATCCAGTGAGCCAACAATACTACCTTGAGAATCCCACCTGCCAAGACATACAGATAATAATTGGGAGTCTTTTGCTCTCTTATTCATGGAAAACAGAACTATCCAGGAAGAAGTACCAATTTTTCTGAAGTCCTGAGAAGCATCCAGATGGCCCTTCCAGAGACATGTGACTCATGCAGGCTATCAGCAAACAGATAGGAGGTGAGAAGCTCAGCCACAGGAAACAGCTGGGCAGCCTGCCTTGAGCAGGTCAACTCTCTGACAGCCATGCCCCAGGCTGTGGGCTTAAATTTCATGCTCATTTTTTTCCCCACATTTTGCAGGATTCACATTCATTTATTTGAGAAAAAAAATTCCCATTGCGTGAAATGTTGCCCTGCTTATTAAATGCATGAGTTTGTACCACTCTGTGGATACACAAGTTGCCTTGTTCCGTCCTTGAAACACCTTTTATATCTCTGGGCCATTTTCCTGGTGGGTCATGGTTTATCTCTTCTACTATGTTTACTTGTCTAAGTTTTAGTCATTTTTCATAAATAATCACAAATTATTTCTTCTATATTTGTGATAAGAGTAATGGGTTGCAAATAACTATTTTTGTCATTCATTTCTACTTTTTCAAATTGTACCTGATGTGATATGCATATCTCATAAGTATAGCACTGTATCTTATTTTCTTCTGATTCCTATGAAGTTCTTTTGTTTAGTCTTCATGCTGAAGTTATTGACATGAGTGGTCTATTGGTTTAAGAGCTAATATAAACCTTCCTCAATATGAACATAACTTCTGATTTTAAGCACTTAGATGTAAAAATAATTGGATTATATTTTTTACCTTATTATTCAATTAGATGTTGACTGAAAATAACTTCAGTGGCAGAAATCTGGGAGAAGCCCACAGATCTTAATAAGCTGCCTGCACAGGATATATGTATATGTATGTGTATATGTTCATATTATCTATTTGGTGTTAGATGAAAATATTACCAGTATCATGATTGCAATTTTGATTTTTCTTTAGATCTTTTAAATTAATTGCTAGTCTTCTTGGAAATGGTTTTAAACAATATGCCTATTTAAAAAAATAATTGCATATGAAATTGCAGCAGTGGAGAAAGCAATGAATTCAAAGTGTAGAGTAGAAACCTTTAATAACATTATTTTCTTTTCAAGGTATTTCATAGAAATATAGGGAAGGTGTTCAGTTAAATATTTTTGTGCTTATAACTAAAATGCCAGTGATATGTGTGGGAGATCTAGTTTTAATGGAGAACTTATTGTCTTTTGACCAGAATATGTGGATTGCAGTCAGTCAGGCTGTATGATCCTGGAGGAAGTATAGTTCATCTCATCCTTTTTACCTTGAGACAGCCATCTGCCAAGACATCGAGGGACTAACTGGTAAACCCTTACTTCTTATTCTTGGCCAGCAGATATATCAAGGAAGAACTATCAACACTTCTAAAGGAGAAATTTCACAAAGGAGAAAATTTGTTATTTTATAGACAACAGAAAAATAATGTGAATGAAAAAAGTATGATTTTGTGAGAGATAAATTAGATCACATATAAACATAGGAGACAAAATACTTTAAAAATGTGAGTTGCTTTTTATAAAATATGATTAAATTTCTAGTACCAAAGGCCTGAAGCAACAATACTAACAGGCAGCTTTAGAAAAAAATTAAATATAATTTTAAGATGCAGTCTATTTAAGGAAAGCATTCTTATGTTTTGCTTCCTTCTGAAAAACAGAATTATTTTAAAAATTTTCCTCAACATAGTTTACCTGTATAATTTGGTTTCTTAATGGTCAATGATGCAATTTTATCTGGAAACATACTTAGAGTCATATTATCAGTATTTTAGCTAGATATGGATCATTTAATATTCACTAGTAAGAAGTTGAGATAATTCAGAGCAGTTAATTTACCAGGAAGCTGTTATTCTACTTTAGAAATTTCAGGAAATAAGAAAATTTGCTTCTAAAAACATTATTTTATGGTTACTGCAAAAGTTTAAGTTACTCTTGTGGAGAATTTTTTAACACTTAAGTAGCAAAACTAAATATGAAACAAAAGTAAGAAATTAAAAATTATTCCTCGGTTATTTTTTCATAGGAAAGACATTATCCTGTATCGGTTGTGAACAGAAATAAAGTAGGTTGCTCAAAGTAAAAGATGAAATTGTGAATTTGTCAATAGCGTCACAGTAAATTGCTGAAGTTTTCTAGTCTCATTCACACCTTGGATGTCTCTGTGTACTTGAGGTCAAAATGGACAGTTCCCTGAGAAGTGGTCAGTTCAACCCCATTCTTTATATATTTGTAGTATGTTGGCTGTAATTTGGATTAAACTTGGGACCTGCGAAAACTGGACTGTTATGCCAATGTTCAAAATCAATATTTAAACCAAGTGATTAATTATAAAGGATACCATGAAGGAATGAAGATGTTTCTTAAATCTAAAGAAACCAAGACATGGATGTTAACAAACAAGGACAGGAGCTGGCTTTTGAATTCTGCATTACCCCTCCCTGCTGTTTTTTTTTTTTTTTTTTTTTTTTTTTTCCTTTTTCAGTAGGAAAACTCAGCTCTTGGAACATTTAGGGTGAGATTTATTCAATCTACAAAATCCCTATAAATACACACAAAAGTATTTTTTCTAGTGATGTTTTCAAATCCTGCCAATTGACAAGATTAACCATGAAACAAGGCAAGGTTCTAACTCAATGCTTGCTCTGCAGTGACTTACATCTGTTAGACTACACCTCCCAGATGTCCATACCTCCCTAAGCAGTACCACCAGATAACCATGCAGCACATAAGGCTGTGTGGGGCATTCACATTCCAATTACACATCTCCTTAGGCCTGGGTACTTTTATGCAGCTATAGATTTGTAATGAATATAAAATTGCTTATCCATGATGCTCTGTTGGTTTTTTTCTTGTTAATTACTAGCAAGCATTATTGCCAATGCTTTTCTTCCTTCCTTCCTATTTACTTCCTCAGAAGATTCTTTGCTATTAAATTTTTTCCTTATTATTACTATCAGCCTTCCTGATAAGGTCCTACCTTCTTCAATGGACTTTCTGTTTCTATTACTCTGTCCCCATTTTTTAATTAAAATGTTTTATTATTTTCTTATTATAAGGGGAAGCACATACATGTCCTGGCTGTGGGTAGAATTCAGAGGACAACTTCTAGAAGTCAAACTTTTCCTTTTCATGTCATTATAAGCTAATACTCTTTATTCCGCAATGCTTCCATGTCTTTAATGTACTATTTATTCTTTTCTTTTAACAGCATACATGAAATTCCCTAATCAGCATTTGATACACTGCTATAAGATTTTGGAAGATGCAGTTTTAAGGAAAAGTTCTTGATAATTTATAGTTGCAAGAATTTATTTATGTTGAAAATACTGTAATCAGTGCTAGAATGTTTAGAAAAGGGCCAGGCATGATTAAAATGAAGATCTATTGTTATAATAAGAGTTGAAAAAAGAATACAAGATCTTTATTTTTTCAATGGCTAGTGAGTATGCTCAGGAACCAACACATACTTGATAGAAAGTGGGACATCCAGAGTCCTCATAGAATGAGATAGACATGTGGAGAAGCAGTAGGAAGTATAGAATATAATGCTCTCATCTCTGAACACTAATTTATATAAGATCATAACCTTAGAGTTAAGGGTAAGTCAGATTTACAGGCAGGAAGGTTGTATGAAAATATGAGGTAGTAGGCATCATTCTGAAATGATCAGTATGTAAGGGTGATGGTTGTGAAACTGAATTTTCATTCAGGACAATAGAGGAGCAGAAGTGTCTGTTGCTGATGTAAAGAGAGAGAAATTGGACTTGTCACAGGAGTTTTCTGTGCAAAGGGCAGATGATCTTAGTCACATCTCCTATGCAGGGCAGTGGAACATAAACTATGAAGAGTAGAAACTACCACACTGTTCTCTTTAGCTACCAACAGAAAGAGACTATAAAGAGAATCATAAGGTAAAAAAAAAAATCTTCTGGAAAGAGCAAAAACAGAAAGAGAGAGGTATGGAGAGAGGTGTTTTATAGAAGTAAGACTAGTCTGCTTGTATTAGTGACTTGGAATAAAGGACAACCAAAAATGTTCTAGTATAATTTTGCAAATGCTCATAATCATTCATGCAGGATAAAGAAAGCTGATAGGCAATGAAAAAAACCAATTAGCTTGCTTGAGTCACTCACTGCACATTCATTATAAACTTCCCAGTTCACATCTGAATGTAGTGTTTGTACTCGGCACATCAGTGCCACCTGCAGAATTGTTAAACATTTTTATTCTTTTTATGATTATGCATGTGTGTGTGTGTTTGTGATATGCATGTATTTGAATGTGTATATGGACGTGGAGGCCAGATAGTTTTCTTCCTCCATCTCTCTTCACCTTGTTTTTGGACAAGAATTCTCACTGATCACTGGAGCTTGTTAATTGGGGTACCTCCTTCTGTCTTCCCCTCCCCCATTGTCAAATTCCAGGTACATGTTGTCACACATAGCATTTTTTACATATGTGTGGGGATCTGAACTCAGGTCCTGAGTCTTAAGCAATAATCATGTTACAATTTGAGCTATATCATCAGCTTCAGACACAGCAGTTTTGATTCTAATCTCACACTCATGAAGTCAGAACAGTCATGACCCATCAGTTATTAAATGTTGATTAGAAGAGCCCCATATATCCTCTGAAATAAAAAAATACAGAATATAAAGTGTTTATGCTTTGTTCCATTTGAAAAGTATACTGGGGCTATATCATACCTAGCTGCAGGAAAGAGTCTATATCTTCTGTGAAGTGACTATTTTAACCTTTAAAATCATTTAAGGAATACAGAATTGACAATGCTCATAAATTACACTATATTTCAATTATCCTGATTTTACAAAGTTCCTCTGCTTTTTGAATGCATAATGACCATCGTACTTTAAAATATGAGTTGTCCCTCATAGACTCAAAGGTTTGAAACTTTAGTTGTTTGCAAAGGTCATGGAATTTTTAGGAATTTTTAGCTGGAATCTTTCTGGAAGAAGACAGTCACAAGGGGTGGGCCTTGAGGTTGTTTAGCCCCAACCTGCTTGAGTTAGTTAGTCTGTTCTTTCAGCATGCAGTTTTACAGCTCTCACCCTCTGTGATGGATAAGATTAAGGCTGTCTCCAGCTTCTGCCAGCCAGCCATGCCTTTTGTGCCATGAAAGACTGTGTCTCCCCTCTGGAACCATAAGTTGAATAAATCTCCCTTTTTCACTCCTTAAATTGTTTAAGCTTCAGTGGTGTCTCACAGCAACACAAAGAATAATTAATATAGAAATAGATGCCAGAGAATTGGGTGTTGCTTATGAGACTAAAAGAATCTGGTACAAGAAAGTGAATCTTAGAGAATTGGACCAAAACATAGAGAAGTACGACTATTGCTGAGAAGTAGTTAGTATGTCTTTGGAAATATTTTTGGGAAAAATATGAAGAACTTTGGGGTTTTATGCTGGCAAAGCCTTTGTGTCTTAGATATGGGGCTGAAAATTCCATTCTAGTGAGACTAGGGAGAGACTGATGCTTCTAGAGATGTGGAAAGTGGAAGCCCAGCTTATGATAGTCCAAAGGAATTAGAAACTGTATTTGAAACTGTATAAGGGGCAAATGAAGTGACATGTTGGCGGGGAATTTGATTAAGTTTTGTCCTCATCCAGAAAGCATAGATGAAATTAAATTTCAGTGTTTGGCGGAAGAAGTTTCAAGGACATGTAGTCTTGACAATGTAGCATAGCTTTATTTTAACACACTTGTTCAGAGTTATAATGAAAAAAAGCAAAAAATCAGGCAGAAAGAAGTAAAAACTGAAGTTTGAAGGAAAATTTGAGTGCAAGTCTACAGAGAATGCAGGCAGCAAAATGCCAGCTAATGTTAAAGAGAGTAGCACTGTAAATTAATCAAAACTTGCTGTCAATCTGGATAATAGAAGAGACTCTACCCTGAGGGAAAACTGGGAACATTCTCATTTTAAAAACGAAAATTATTTTGGAAGGACTCAATTAATTGGTAGCATTCCAAAGGAAAGGTCTGTTCTTTCTCTGAAGCAACTGCCCAAGAACGATTCTTCCCAGCTTCAGCACAGAGAAGCTGAATCAGTTGTGATTCAAGTAGGTCAGTCTCTACCTGTAGATTTTAACAGAACTTGGCAAATTCATTCATGTTGTCCTGGTTTTAGAGGCGCTAAAGATCCAAGACAGAGGAGGTCATGGATACCTCTTCCAAAGTTTCAGAGAATAACAGAAGCTAAACAATGTGAGGCAGAATTGGAAAGTCTGTCAGAAGGCCCAAGGAGGACAGTTTGTGTTGTGGAGTTAAAGCCTGGTTTGCCAATGAAAAATGAAGATGCTAAATATGCCAGAGACAACACGTGATACCTGCCAAGAAAATCTCTATACCTTGGGAGGAGCCAACCCAAGACAATGATGTGTTTTATGTCAGCTTCGTTGGAGGTCTGGAACCAAGCCTTTTAGAACTGAGATGATTTCAACAGGAAGTTCATTTGCTGGATTTGGAGTTAAAAGATTTGGAGCTAAAAGCCTGCTGCTTTTCAGTCTTGTTATGGAGCAGCCTTTCCTGGATAATCATAACTGAATACTGAATCATATCCCTTTTCTTCCCTTCTAGAATGGGAGTGCTTTTTCTGTGCCACTGTACGTAGGAAGAATCTAACTTGTCCATTGATTTTGCAAGAGGCTTTGTACTTTGTACTTTTAGACTGTTGTGGTACTGTTGATGCAGGCTACGGGACTTTGAAAGTTAGACTGAGTATGGTTTACACAGAGAGATGGCAATGAGCCTGTCGGGGACAGAAGTGGTGTGTTATGGTTTGAAGTGTGCGTTGTTCCCTACAGGTGTGTGTTTGAATATTTATTTGTTTGTGAAGGTCATGGCACCTTTAGGAGTTGGAATCTTGCTGGAAGAAGGCAACACAAGGGATGGGCTTTGGGGTTGGTTATTCCCCACCCTGCTTGAGTTATCTGTTCTTCCAGCTTGCAGTTTTACAACTCTCATTCTCCATGATGGATATGACTTAGGGGGCCTCCAGCTTCTGCAGCCAGCCATGCCTTTTGTGCCATGAAGTACTATATCTCCCTTCATAATCATAACTGAATCATAAACTGAATATATCTCCCTTTTTCTCCCGTCATGTTGTTTTGAACCTCAGTGGTATCTCACAGCAGTACAAAGAGTAACTAATACAGTAACTTTAACAAAATCTCACATCAACATGTCTCTAAGTATCACCTCAAAAAAGTTATGCATGTAGTGAATTTCAAAGGTACAATTCAAATTTTAAACCTTCAGCTTAAAGAATCCTTCTTTTTTAAAAATCTTAAGTTGAATCAAAAAAAAACAACATAAATGCACACACATGTACGCACACATGCAAATAGTAGTACATTATGCATCCGTAGTCTTTCACTTTCTACCATATGAAACTATTATTCTTAATCCTTTATATGTATTCTCCAAATTTAATTCAAGTTCATTTTCAAAAGTGATTGGATAAAACTTTTCCTGGGCACATATGTGTCTATAAAAATAGATCTATACTCAAGCCATTTGCTATTTCCTAATTAAGTACATTTAAAGTCTGTGTATGATGTTTCCTATTTATAGTCAGTTTATATAAAAACAACAGCTGTCCTGGAAAAATAATTACTTGGGAAGAACCATTGTAAAACTAAGCACTCAGGGTGTTTCTTTATGGAATAAATCTCCTTAACTAACAGCAGCAATGGATGCTAAAACTGGAAAAGAAATGCATCCATGAACATGCTACTTGCCCTTCAAGGGCAACCAGATTTTTAGAAATACAGTTTATTCAATTGTACTTTTATTTCATAAGCCACCAGAACTATGATGATTCTCAATAACCACATGCCAAGTGCACTAATATGCAATTTTGGAATTAAAAGGCTAAGCCTAAAATATGAATCAAAATGAACATTATATGATTATTAATTAAATTTTGTTTGACCACAAATTTGTTCTTTATCATTCACACTATTTATAATTATAATAGTTTGCTTAATATTAAAAGCTAATGAACAAGCTAAAGATATACTTCAGCAAAGGATGTTTATTTACATGGTCGTGGCCTAGATTCAATCCCCAACACTGCACAAACAAAAGGATTTTTAAAAAGTCCTGTTAATTTTTTTAAATTATAGTAATATTGAAGCTTTTCAGTAGCATAATGTCCATATGTAATTCTGTGAAATTGATTAATAGTCATAGCTAATCTTGGTTGTCAGCTTGACTACAGCTGGGATTAATGGAAAGATTAGTTAGAGTAAGATATTTGCAACATAAAGTCCAACTCTAAATCTGGATTGAACTTCCTTGTAGCAGACCAAATAAAAGGAATCATAAAACAGATGTGCTGAGGAATGCTTTTGCTCTGTGCTAGAAAATTCATCTTCCCAACTGTCCCATCAGAACTGAGTTTCATAGACCCTCCATGATAGATGTGAACTAAGCTACCTGTAGCTTCTGCTATGAAGGACTATGTCGCCCCTCTGCATTCAAGCCAGACAAATCTCCCTTTCTCTCTTAAAATGGTTGTATGAGTGGTTTCTCACAGCAACAGGAGGAGTAACTGTTACAGCTACGACTAGCTTGTGTGCTCTACAAAAACATCTATTACACACGTTGAATTGTCATGCTTTGATTTTCATAATAAATTTTTAAACTCTTTTCAAATTATCTTTATGATGGACATTATATAAAAGCAATTTTTTACATGTGCACATTGAAACTCTCCTTGTTAGGTTCCTAAATACATATCTAATTTCATTCATTCTATAGTTAACAATAAATAATTACCATTTTATTCACCTCAAGGATAACAGACTTTATAATTTTATTAGAAAACTTTAATAGACAATTGACAAAAAACCCAAGCCTCAATTGTAAAATGTTAGAAGGCAAACGAGCTAGAAAACAACATCTTACAATTACCATTTAAAATAAATGTATGAATACATATGCATATGACACATACAAAGATCATATATATTAAAATGTCAGATATCATATCATCTGTTTTGGTTTTAATGAGGTTTTGGTTATGTGAATGCAGAAGTGACTATATACCTAGATATACTTCAAGTATACATTGGTCTAATTTGTTATGTAAGAGCCTCCAAGCATTTCATAATGTTGATATTTTTGAGTCATGTGTAAATATCATGCATTTAAGAGATTTGATTTTTTAATTGGGTGGGTGATACGATGCTGTTCAAATCATCTTCTGCAAACATTTTGGCAGGAATTACACAATGTGTATTTTTAAAGACAGAATTATAAAAGTGAGGCTGGGGTTAAATTATATGTGTTCTTAAATATTCTAACAGTGAATAACACCTTGTTTCCTATTTTTACTGATACCTCCCAAATTACTCTAGATAACAATTAAATTAGGACTCAATATACAATTCAAACAGCCACTAGAAAACTTATTTTTTTCCCTACAGTTTCCTCCCACCTTCAAATAAACATAAGTAAAAACAGGATGATTGGCAGGCAGGCATGGCTTCAACACCTAAACTCCAGCCTCCTTCCCAAGTGATTTTCACACCTGTGTCCCTGAACCAAAGGTGTTAAACCAAGGCACAGTCTGGCCTGCAGTTATTCTGAATACTTATTTACACAAGACCTTGTAGCATTCGCCTCTCCTCAAATGTGCTAATATATATCAGTGTCAAGAAAAACAAAGGTGTCTCATTATTTTCCTGAGCATTAATTTCATTATAAAAGTCACTGAATATTCTTGTTTCCTACTCTGATTCCATTTTAAATATATCTATTACTTATCTGGAACCATGCTAACAAATAAATAAATTAATTAATTTAAGAGCACAATCTAATGTCTAAATAGAAAATGTTATCATATAGCTTGTGAAGCTAAACACACAAGGCTAATTGATTTGTATTCAAGTTTTGTAATTAAAAGGCTAGAAGCAATTTCCACACTATGTGAAAAAGAGGTCCCTATGGCAAAGTCAACAAGTGGCAACTTGTTATGAAACAAGTGGGAATGATGGACAATGTATACCTTCAGTATTAAGGAATGCCTCATGCTTTGAAGAAAGGAAAAAAAGATAAGTAAGGAATACTTATTGGTTAGTATGAAGGATTACACAATACATTAAGTTACTCATTCCTTGTCTATACATTGGAAGGTAGAAGTGATATTACAGTTTTACGCAGGTGAAAATGAATGCTCACAAATCTTACATATTTGATGATAATAAGAAATTGCACATACAATTTCCATTCCTCTCTATGCAGTCTTCCTTCTTACTGAATATGCTGATCTGATATAGATTACTAAAGATAACTAACTACAACTTTAGAGAGATTAGCAGAAACTCCAAGATAGCAGGAAGAAAACAAAGAGAGATAGATACGGAGAGAGAAAGAGGAGAGGGTGAGAGAAAGGGAAGGAGGAAGAAGAGAGACAGAGAGAAGGAAGGAGCAGAGGAGAGGGAATTGGGAAAACAGTCATTTGCATTTTCCAGGTGAGAACGTGTGAATAGAAATCTACCCATAATGAGTCAAGAAAGATAATTGGTATTGAATGAGGTAGCTCAGCTTTCAGAATGATATCTCCGGCTCATCCTCTTTTGCTGGATGACATAACCATTTCCTTCATTCCCAACAAGTGTGATGTGTCTGCTTATCATTGAAGGTAGGTCACACAAAGGTTCATATTTTTGAAATCTAAGTTCATGATGAGCCACTGGATGTGACAGGACATAGAAAATTGTATTGACAGACTCTTCCTAAACTTAATTACTCGCTAGTCCCAGCCTCAATCAATTAACCACAGCACTGTGACACAGCCTACGTTCTGAGTGTGTCTTCATGGAAAAGGCTGCCACTCCTCTGTCTTCTCAATTAGCAACTTCTGTCATTTCCATGTACTGTGCTGACCCATAGCCAATAAACCTGTGATTATTCATAATGGCCATGCCCCAGTGTTTATGTAGCAACTGATATTTCAAAGTACATTCACATGGTCTGTCTCACTTCAGCCCCATATAGGACAGCTCCTCAGTCAAAGCTGTCAGCTTCCTTACCACTTTTCATATTGGTAAAATGAGATTTAGGAAGACAATAATCAGGTCAACATAACAAGCATAGGAATTTACAGATACCGAGCTTTTCACTCAGTTCTTGATTTTAGATATTTTTTTTCTGAAACACACGCACACACCACACACACACACACACACACACACATACACACACATATTTGCATAAAGCATGAGGAATATACCTACCTGGAAATGTCTAAACATACAAATACAGAAACTGGGAGATCTGGGAACTAAAAAGGCTCTTTTTCATTAATACTGTTTTAAGTATTTGTATCAGTTTTACCCCATATCACCGAATTCCATTTCCCATCTCCCCTCATTTCAAGCTATCTCCTTCTCTACCTATCTCCCTCTGCTCCCATATCCTCCTCTGTCTCTATGGTTCATTTAGTGCCATTGGGGTCCCTAAACATGCTTTTGATTACTGATTTACCATGATACTCCTAAACACCTTGATGACTAACACTAGCAAACAGGATAAATAAAAGAAACCTTTTAGAAAATGTATTTTAAAACTATTTGTCAAGGTATGTTCAATCTTCCTTCTCTTATGATATTTTATCTGTTAGAGGAGTATACCTACAAACTGTTAAGAGTAAAGATAAAATGAAAATTATCAACGATTTCCTTCATGACTACAAAACAAATCTATATATTTCAGTTTGTTCTTTAGAACTATGGTACTTAATCTTCATTCTGTTGGCAAACATGATAAGTAAAAGAAATGTTTTGGAAAATGTATTTTAAAACTGTCAAGGTATGTTCAATCTTCCCTTTCTCTTATGATACCTTATCTGCTAGAGGAATATACCTACAGATTGTCAAGAGTAAAGATAAAACTGAAAATTATCAACTATTTCCTTCATAACTATAAAATAAATCTATGTATTTCAGTTTGTTCTTTAGAGCTATAGTCCTTAAAAATTTTCATTCTGTTGGTTATTATGTTGGTCAGAGAGGTCTTAAAGTCCCCCAAACATTATAGGCTTCTGTCATTACTCTTGGTTACTCTGCAAAAACTGTCAGTAAGATCCTATTACTGAAGATGCAACATAAATTGGTTTATAGTACATGGACAAAGTGTGTCAACTGGAACTGTTCTGAGGACTTTCTCCTTGCTGGACACTTAAACAGTGCCAAGGAATACCATAGAAGCTACTGGGGGAGAGAATAAATCACAAGCCCCATCAATGGCATGAGATATGTAAGTTGCAATATAAATCATCATGGTAACAGATGACCAGTGTAATAGTGGCATGAGTATCAAGGAAAAAACCAACAGCTTTCTGATTGGATTCAGGACACATTTGTCGTAATGGTACACATCCTGTACTATAAACTACAACAAGAATCTATTAAAAGAAAAGGGAAAAAAATCAATAGAGAAGACAGTTAATAAACCTATAGGTAGGAAAACATGGCAACTGCCATATATCTCTGTCTAGCAGCCTGAGGTGTGCTCAATCCAGATTTACAGACTTTTGCTCTACTTATTATTCTTCTTTTTTCAAGTTCATAAGGGGAAAATTGTTTTAACTCTTTGACCACCCCCAACTTTCTCTTTCAAACCTTGGAGATATATCTCATGGCTCACTGTTTTAACAACTCATTTCTTAACAACTTTGAATCTCCTCATTTCAAAAAAGAAAGCACTGTTGTGTATCAAAATAATCTGTATGACCTTAAAGAGAAGATTATAGCTACCAAGACTTCTCACTTTTGGTAGGTTTAGAAAAGCAAAGCTATTTCACTAGATCTATTCAAGAGACAGCAGTTATAAGATGCCAATATCAAAATACTATTTCTAATAGTAATAAGTGCGCTAAAACATAAAACTTACAACAAATTCTTTCTATACCCAAAAACAATGCATAATGACCTATACAGTGTAGGAATTTTAAATGACAATAGTAATCCTGATAAATGACTATAACCTTGTTCTATCCATAGAGAAGAAAAGAGGAAATATAGTTCATCATTGCACATAGTTTTATAACTTAATTGTAATAAAATTTAGACATGGATCAAGTACACTTTTGCAGCACTTGAACTTTATTTAGATTCTTAATTTTAAGTTTTACTAGATATAATGGGAGGAGGGGTAAGAAAGGAAGTAAAGGGAAAGAAAAGAACCACATTTCTTAAAAAATTTCTGAGGTTAGAAGTAAAAATTAGCAGCAAAGATAAATCTTCTTTTATACTCTCATGCACCTGTGAGATTCCAAGATAATGTATCCTATTTCCCAAATCCCTTCTCCTCTTCATATGAACCAAATAAACTTGTATTCTGTAGATTATTTTCTGCAACATAGCATACTTAGTTGCCCCTTGCCTTCATTAACAAAAGTTATTTGCCATGAAAAATACTTGAGCTTGTACTGATCTAATTATGTATTAATTGTAAGCCCGCTTGGGACTCACATGTCAATAGCCTGCTTATAAAATACAGAGAAGAATAATAAATGAAATATACCCATGTTAGAAAGCTAAATGCTTCTTAGAAAGATGAACACTTTCAAGAATTACATGAAATGAACTTAAAAGTATCCATGAACTTCTGCACAAGCACAGAGACTTTGTTTTATTCAGTAGCATTACTATTGACCAACAGAGGAGTCAATGGCTTGTGGAGTGGAATCCAAGAAAATGAACCTATTTTTTCATATTGGAAGGAAGAGGTGACAAAGTCACACTTGGGGGGTAATTTGATGAGAGAATAGCAAGACTTATGTTTCCCAGAAAAGGATGTTTCTGCAAGCAATAAATACTCTGTACAAATTATACAATATGTTCTCGGTACCCAGATGGAATTAAGCAAACTGACAATGCTACTTATACACACTTCCTCCACCATAGCATGGGGCAGAATAGATGATGTTAGGTGTGTCTTGTTTTCCTAGGACCACACAGGTCAGTTTTCCATTGAGCAGTCAGTTGCCTGTGCTGTCAGTGTTGATTAAAACTTATTTACTTTCACACAAACACACACTGAGGGGAAAACTGGGGCATGTGAGTAACTAGAAGACTGAGAAATATATGACTCTTCCCCACAATACTAAATGTAACACAATTAAGTGCAAATCTTAATTAGGACCCCAGTAGTTAGAGGAAGAAAATAACAAGACCTATAAACTTAATAGAATTGCAAAAAGTATGCGGATCCATTGATAGATTTGTGAGCTTTAAGAGGGTTTGTTTCTTCAAAGAGAACATTCTCGAATATGACAAGAGGCATTTCTGAAGAACCTCCTAGAAACATTTTATGTCCATTTCCTAAGACTTCATACTATGGGAAAATTGCATTCAGATCCACTATCATCACTGTTTATAACTCTAGGAGTATAACTTCTTCAGAATGAAATTAGACAGCATAATACATGAACCACTGGGAGACCTATGAAGAACTAAGATGTTTGCATTCTGTTATCGGTTGTGCATCTTAGCCATTACCGTCATCTTCCCCTAGATCTTTTTGGGAAGAAAATAAGGCAAGATTAGAGCAGCTATGCTGGGATGGGTCTCCAAGATCTCTAAAGTCTTTGAAGGCCTTGGAATTCCCATGAAGACCATCCCCCATTGCCGGGAATCTCCCTGAAGGAGCAGCCCTGCTGAGGAACTGACTCCAGTCCTCTCAGAGATCAGATGACCAACTTCCCTATGAAAGGATTATGGAGATGAGCCCTCCATATCCACAAACAACTTGGTCTCTAGCCCCAAGTGAGCCCAGGAGCAACTGGGTGGGGTCCCAGTAGGAGCTAACCAATGAAAACAAGTCCATTTCCTAGGCTTCCCTAGGTGTACAAATATGCCTGACCCTGGCAGCCATCTTTAGTGCTCAGCCCCTCATGGCACTTGGAGTGCCACCAGTTCTTTGTAGCTGCTTGCTTCTCATGGATTCCATGAGCTCTTTCTAGCTGCTCACTTCACATGAGTTCTCTGGGCACCTGCCCTTCATGGCATTCAGGGAGCCATGAGTTCTCCAGGGCACCCTAGCCCCTGGTGGCACTCCATGTCTGGAGTCCATGAGTTCCAGCCTTTCTCTCCTCTAATAAACTCTACCTCAATCTTCTACATGTATTCTGGTTTCAATCTTCGACTCTGGAACATAAGAACCCTGCAACACTGGGACGATTGTTCCTGTAACATTAATGATGCCCCACCACAAGCCGGCTAACTGAGAAACCTGTGGCTATGGCACCGACTTCAGTTTCCTGGTGTTTCAGAATAAAACCTGAGAATCATCTGTGAAGTAAATGGAAGTGACAAAAGAAGTCAACAAACACAAGAACACCTCCTCAAACAAAGCAAAGAAAAATGTATGCTCATCGTACCATGGATACCCCTAGCTACATTTGAAAAATAAAAAATGAAGCAGGTGAAAATCACAAACTGATAGTTGTCAAAGGGCACCTTGATTCCTCTGTCATTCTGGAAGCTTCTTCGCAGACTGAAAAAGTAGCTATATACTTAAGTGTTTTGGAGAGCGTTATGAACACACATGAGGCTGTGGCTTCATCCATGTGCAATTACAGAATGCCTGTGAAGGGTTAGGAGCAATCGCTGTCAGTGAAGGTGCTGTAGACTCATCTGAAGCTGGCAGTTCAAGGTCATGACCAAGAATATGGATTTGGGGCTATCCTTTCTGATTTGGAATTTATGCCTGTCATCTACCCACTGTGTGACTTCAGGTAATTTGCTTTGCTCCAGGGAATGGGATTTTTCATCTTTATTTATTTGGAAATATAGATGCTGTGCAGGATAGTAGGCAAAATGAAATTGTATCCCTGTCTTCCTCTGCTGTGACACTTCTCAATCTTCATTGTGCCTAGGAATCTGTTTGGGGTTCTTATCGCAATGCCTATTATGATGCAGTCATCCCAGTAGGGCTTGCATTTTTGCACATTACTAGTAAGCTCCCAGGTGGTGCCAGTGCTGTGTGCAAAGAGGAATACAATGTGAATGTGAATCCACATCTTAATTCAAACTCAAGCCTGCCATCAGCCAGAGGGTTGGAGCATCCACTGTGGATAAGCAGAAATTGAACTAATTTTTGCACATTTGGAGATCAGAGAAACTTGCAGGTAGGTATTGTTGGAAAGAAAGGAAAGCATTGCACAGAAGAGAAACTTAAGAGTGTTGTGATTTGACTTTGATGTCAAGGGCAGGGAATTTCAATCCGATCTGTACAGCTGCAGGAGGCCATCCTGACAGAGAAGCCGAAGTGATGAAGTTGCAGGGCAGGGAAGAAGCTTTGACTCACTGCTGTGCTGAGAACTCCACCATGAAGACGGAAATGCAATTCATGGGCACTGGATAGAGTAGCAGGAAGCAAGTGCAACAATGCCCTGCACATGGGATATTGATTCTGGGGGTGAAAATTATTATTGCAAAAGATTTTTAGTTGGACAAAATTCAATAGATTTTATCATTTCACTTTTTTTTGGAGGGGGGATGACATTACCTCATACAGTTATGAAAGTGAAATAGACAAAAGGAGAGAAAGTATTTTTTTAATAGGATTGTGTTTAGTGTTCCAGTTTGAATATGAGATATTGTCATAGTTTGTGCTGGTTGTCAGCTTGAATGACCTGTGACATGGATCTCTGGACATCACAAGTTATGGATGCAGTGGCCATACTTCAAGCTTCCCTTGCTTCACTTGTCACATAATTGCCTGAAATAAAGCTGAAATAAACCCATTCTGGATTTTATTCAGGATCTTTAATAATCTCAACATTATTTATTTATTTCATTTACCTCAATATTAATTATTGTTATGAAAATATAGGTTTATGTGATTTCTTTTAACCTTTATAGAAACCTTAATAAGTAAAGAGTATCGTCCCAATAATTCATATGGGACAACAACCTACTTTGTTCAGACATAAAAGTCAACATCTACTCACAGATGTTTATTTAGGTTTAAGCCAAATGAGTTTATTTTCTACTTTATATTTTATATTTCTTAAAAATATTTATTTCCATTATATATGTATTTAATAAATATTATATATTACATGAAATATGACATGACTTTTTACCAGCTAGATCATCATTCTTGAGATGAAGGTATACATCTACCTTAAAATTTTACTGATTTAAATTGTGATTGGATTAAAATACACATTTTTCTGTTGACAGTCATTCTTTCACAACTGTAGTAGGTGTTGCCTTCTAAATAAGTAATATATCTGTAAATTAATCTTATTTAAAAAATGTTTAACTTCTAACTAATGTTTAACTTCTACACTTCTCAAGGCACGAGGATACACATATATTATCCCAAATACACCATGTCTGCAACACTAAGAGCTATAGCAGCTGGTGAGCTCTAACTTTGTGAACACACCTCATCTGATATGCTTCAGGAATCCCTAGGTTTAGATCCTCCTTGGTATTTCTTGATGGAAAAGTGTGCTTCCCGATTCTTGGTATGGGTGACCGGTTTTGTCATTTAAATCTAAAGTCACACTCCCTCTCTTCAGTAGGACTCCCTTAACATTCCTATTAACTGTTTCTATCTACCTCCATACTACCTAATAATTCTAGATCATCATATCACTGTAATCTCTTAGGATGCTCATGCCTATATGAAATTTTGTACTTGTGTTTGTATCTTTGTTTATTGAATCTTTCATTCCATGGAGAATGTGTCCCTGTGAGAATATGATCATGCCTTTTTTATTGACTTTGAGCTACAGGTATTGTTCCTACAATTGACATGGACCACACATTCAATGACTAGCTCTTCTGCAAGCTAGTAGAAATGAATTGTGGACAACTGTGATAGTTAACCCTGGTTGTCAAACTGAACACACCTAACATTAACTAAGAGATCAGCTGCCAGAGCACCTGAAGAGCTTATCTGGATCAATACATTTGCAATACAAAGACCAGCCCTAGATCTGGATGGAACCTCCCAGGCAAGATAAGGTACAAGGAGGATAAGACAGAAGAGCCCTGAGAGACTGTCTTGCCCAGTACTAACAAATTCCTCTTCCCTATTGAGGTGGGATTCTTCAGCTCTCCAGTCCTCCAATCTTCCAACCCTTCAAGGTAACTGAAGATTCTCCAGGAATTTTCCAACCTTCCGCCACCATCAACTAGACTTCTGCAAGGAAAAGATACTGGCAGCCATTGTTGGATTATCTTGGCCTTATCTCATAAGTCAATCAAATAAATTCCATATATTATATATATATTCTGCATGTTCTGTGCCTCTAGAGAATAACACACCAACATTATCATAAAAGCCAAAACTCCAAAATGGTATCATGTATGTATATATACATATATATATAATAGTTAAAAATTATTCCTTCAATATCAAGATATTATCCCATCTAATTAGTTCAGTACTTATTTATCCATGATCTTTAGATTTTCAGTTATATAAACAAGGTACAGCAAGATCTATGAACAGGTCAACATTAATGGGTGAGTGAACAGTAAGAATTCATCATTTTGATCACACAATGTCTGTGAACAATTCTATATTCTTCCATCCCTGTGGCTAACAGTGATCTTGAGGGTGATGTGAGATCCACAGTTTACCAATACAATTGAATAAAACAGAATTCATCTTGTAGTGAGCATACTATATTTTATGTACCAGTTATCATAGGAAATTAGGCAATACTATTACCAAGTTAACTTTAGTGATGGATTTCTAAATGCTGTAGCCAAGTTGGTTAATTTGCCACATGCATAAATAATTCTTTTATTTATGAGCCTGACAGAGGTATGTGTTACTAGAAAAAAGAAATTTCTTAAGAATAAGAAATGAACTAATGGCCCAATTAAAAAATGGGCCCTGGAACTTAAAAGAAACTTTACCAGGGATGAAATTAAAATGTCTAACAAATATCTTAAAAAATGCTCCACTTCCTTAGCCATCTGGGAAATGCAAATCAAAACTTCCCTGAGATACCATCTCACCCCAGTCAGGATAGCAAAAATCCACAGTACAAACAACAACAAATGCTGGAGAGGATGTGGAGAGAGGGGAACTCTCATACATTCCTGGTGGGAATGCAGGCTCATACAATCACTCTGGCGAGCCGTCTGGAGATTCTTAAAGAGATTAAAGATTGAAATGCCATATGACCCTGCTATTCCACTTCTGGGAATAACCCCACATACAGCAAAAATTCACCTCGGTAGCACAAGCACGACCTTGTTCATAGCAGCACTGTTTACAATAGCAAAGTCATGGAACCAACCCAAATGTCCAACAGTTGATGAGTGGATAAGGAAACTGTGGTACATCTATACAATGGAGTACTACTCAGCCATCAAAAATGATGAATTACTGGAATTGGCCAGGAAATGGATGTCATTAGAAACAATTATATTAAGTGAAGTATCGCAGACCCAGAAAATTAAGCGCCATATGTACTCCCTAATAGGTGGCTCCTAGTACCAAACCCACCCAGCCCACCTAGAGACACTCAAAGATAAATCTCTGTAATACCTACAGTAATTGCAAGGATTAATGACAGGAGGGATGGAGTAGGAAGGCCACACCAGAAACAAGGAGAGATGGGACCATGTTACAGCAGAGAAAATAGGCCTCCATCAAGGACTTCAAGTAAGTAATGAGACACTTTGTTAAGTTCACAGACTTTCATTCTTAATCATTTACAACTGAGGGGGTATGATCTCATCAGAAGAGGAGGGCATATAGTCTGGCAGATAAAAGTAACCATTTTGCAAATGGGTGATTGACCTCTCCCTCACTGAGGTTTCCTACTTTCATTTTGAATGTGCTCTTATAACAAGACTCCAGTTTAACAACTTTTTGTCTCTGGCCAGGGACATTGCAGGAGCAACAAAATTGCAAAAGAAAAATCAACAAACCACTATCCAGAACTTCAGAGACTCTATATCAACCACCTAGAACTAAGCCAGACTAATCTCTCCCCATCCTGAAGCTCAGGGACATTTGCGGAAGAAGGGGCGGTAAGATTGTAAGAGCAAAGGGATAGGAGGAGCAATGATATGCAAGATACTCCACACAAGTTAGGGCTGAAGCAATCATAATTGGACATTGCATGCCCTGCCCAATGTCCAACACACTATTGACCTCACAAAGTCTAGCATCTGCTAAAGCCACTAAGATCCTTGGAGACAAGGGATTGGCAGCCACAGTAGTGTTCCTATGCTTAAGGGGAACACAGGAAAGGGTTCAGGGAAATGCCACTGAGTCTTTGTACGTCATCAGAGAGAAGGGCCCAGAGGAGAGCCTGGCATGCACATTAAAGGATTCTCCGGGGGTTGGGGGGGCACTGGGGGATGGGGAGGAAGGGGTGAGGGGAGGGGGAGCAGGGGGTTGGGGGGAGGAGGAAGGAGGGAACCCGTGTACCTATCAAGTTTGTATGAGCAGAAATAATAAAAAATGTAAAAAAAAAGAATAAAGAAATGATCACATTCTATGAGTGTTAGTATTCTATTTACTGTGGTTATAGTTATTGAGGTTATAGTCATTCAGTGTAATACCTATGAAATATTCAAGATGATGTCATTGGATATATGGCATTTATTTTCAGTTTTTACTTCCAAGGAAAAAAGTCTTATCAGCTCTCCAATTTGTAACACTGCCTTTCTCACACCAAAGTATTTCATTTTTTAAAAGCAATGTTCACTTGTAGCAAGCTGATATATAAAATAAGAAAGTGTGAAAGAAGAAACTTCAAAGGTGAAGTAGTATAAAATGTGTCTTTCTGAAACTGTTCCTTGACTGAGAGAAAGTAGAAATATCAAAGTTTCATTTCCACGCCCACAGCAGGGAACACAGTGAGCTATTGAAAAGTGCTGATGAGATTAATATATTGTATTTCTAGTGTTTTTAGTGTTCAGTTTTAATTTTAATGTTCACACACAATATAAACACCTAAGTTACATGTCTTTCTTTGAAGTAATTCTTTTTTTAATATTTTATTTATTTATTCTGTGTGTGTGTGTGTGTCCCTGTGGAGAACCAAGGGTGACTTCAGGAATCATCCTGGATTGCTTCTACCTCCTTCTTACTTCGCTCTGGGATTTTCCAGGCTCCACCCACCAGAGCCAGCTGGTGGACTCACTGCCATTTCAGCATGGTGTTTTCATGTGAGACTTAGGATCTGAACTCAGGAACTTCTGCTTGTGAGGCAGAATCTTAACCCATGAGTCATCTCTCTATCCCCTTTGAAGTAATTCTGTCAGTTAGGGATTCCACCTTTTAATAGGACTACCATCTTATACTTTTCTTTATTAGTTATCAGGAAATAAACATGGTGCTTTGAGGGTGTTTACATTGGGGTTTTTTTATTATTATTTATTCAACTGTGCTCATGTGCGTATGTATGTGTGCGTGCATGTGTGTGTGTGTGTGTGTGTGTGTGTGTGCGTGTGTAGAACCACGGACGAATTCGCGAACCACCATGGACACCTCCACCACCTTCTGCCCCGGGATTCACAGGCTCCGCCCTACTAGGACCAGAAGCGCAGGCCGCTCCCGCTTCTGCCTGGCGTCTATACGGGGGATCTGGGATCTGAACTCAGGACCCTCCGCCTGCAAGGCAGAGGCTTAACCCTTGAGCCACCTCTCCAGCCCTACATTGGTTTTAAGTATTAGTGCCGTGTCTATTCCACTAGATTTTTAAATAAGAGGCAAGGAAGAGTACAAACAAGTGAAATCAAATTCTGCTGTGATTGGCATAAAACTTGCTATGACACAAATCTGGATAGATGAAGACACGATTCACTCAAACGTTGAAGCCTGACATTTTTGAGGAAAGAAATCAATTTTCACAGGTAAATGATTTTTGTATATAGTGAGAACATAGATAATCAGCTGAAGTCAAGGGCTTCAGACAAAAATGACAATGATCAGGAATTACAGAGAAAGAGACATAATATATGTACTTAAAGGCTGAACGTAAAAATTAGGTAAATATAATAGATAAAAGTAAAGTTTTCTGCTTGATACTTCAAGCAACTGAGCAGAATGCACATAAAACTCATTTTTTTTCTTGCTACTATCCTCCTTTTCTCAACACCCATCTCCTTCAGTTGTCCCTTTCTATGTCTTCCATCCAAGGTAGACTCTTAGGAACTTTTCCATTTTCCTCCTCTACTGCAAACATACAGTCTCTTAATATCCACACTAAATTCATGAATGACTTTCATAATGCTATTCATCTTTTATTTTAACCAATGCTTGACCCTACACCCCCCCCTTTTTTTTTTTATAAAATACAGATTTCCAGGTCACTTCCCTGCTTCAAAAGTTTCTAGTAGTTTCCCAAATCCCTCCAGACCCATGATCATGAGCTGTGACCCCTCAGTGCTTTTGAACACACTGTCCTCTCCAATATCTCTTCTCGACAGATCCCAAGGTGGCTGATTTCCAAGTTTCTTCTATGTACTTCAGTCATGAACTCATTCGCCACACCCCATGTATCTTTAGATCTTTTTTTCTGAAGCCATTTGTGAGTGATCAGCTCTGTGTCCCTGATACTGTGTATCACATTGGCTTAAGTGTGTTTATGACTATATCATGTCTATCCAACTGTACACTCTGTAAGGCTAAGGGCTCATGCTCACATGTCTGGAGGAATTTGAGAAGCTACTAGAAACTCTTGAAGGAGGGATGTGACCATGGAATCTTCATTTTATGAAAATTATGGGGTGTGATATAAAGAATTAGTTTTTAAAAAAGATGAATAGCATTATTCATTTATATCTATTTCCAGTGTTCATTCCATTGCTTGACTATTGGCCAGTACTAAATGTACATACATAAACTACATGCAGTAGAGAAAAGAATAATGAGTACATGAACTGAATAAATTAGGAATGATAAAAAAGAAAAGAACGTAGGATATGTTCCCCTAATTTATGTATGTTCATAAAACTAGAAAGCTGGATCATGTAAATGAATAAATTACATCACAATCATGCCATTACTACCTATTGTCAGAAACTTCAGCCAAGTCAATTTATTGAGTATGTCATCTTGTACTTAGTATAATGCTTGGCAACAAAAAGTGGATATTTCTTGGGAGAGGATTAGGAATTTTCCTTTATAAAGTCTGATGTTTCAGTATGTCACTATAATTTTTTGGCTTTCCTGTTATTGTGTTTGCAATATAATTCATCTTATTTCCTTAGTCTTCTAGGTCTATTCTGTTAAATGCAAAGGTTAATACAAGCAGATGCACAGGTTAGGAACACAGGCCAGCCATTCCGAGGTTTAATTATAATAATCTCTAAGTATATAGGAAAGAAAAATGAACTTTATAAGCCAAAAGTTAGAATGAGGCTTTCAAGGCTCTAGAAGTTATTGGCAAGGCAGAGCTGGGTCTTGGCTTCAAAACAGATGCTAAATTAGAGCTACAGAGAAGATTATAGTTCTGAAATGAACTTAGCTCCTTTCTGCCCTCAAGTGCAAACAGATATCCCACCAGATGATGTTCAGAAAAAAAAAGGATTTAGAAATAGATTGTTCTAAACAGATTGTTACTATGGAAAAATCATAGTCTATATAAGATAAAAACATACATGTGTGTACAAACATACACATGAAAGTATGCATGCAAGCATGCATGCATACAAAATTTTGAGGAAGTGGCCTCAGGTTCAGGAGTGAAGTGCTAACATAATGAAAAGGAGACTGAGGAAAATTCATACAAAAAATTTACTGCTACTGTCAATTGAAGGTCAGTTTTCCCCCCTCTGGGGTCCTTTTAAAAGACCAAGCAATAACAATTTATTTTTTATGACTTTATTGCTTAAGACATTCTCTGAAAATAACAATAATAAAACGTCCTCGGTGATCTCAAAACAAAGCATTGGGTAGTATATATTAATATCTGTGTCAAAATTAACTTGTAGATTTTTTTAATTTAGAGGAAAAAAATGGAAAGGAAAATAATTGATCGTGTGTGTGTGTGTGTGTGTGTGATGTTAGGGTGCTATATTCAGTAATATATGTGAATTAGTCTTGTGAAAATTTTAATAAGATCCTGGTAGTGTTCCACATGAGAATATTATGAATAATTCTGTCCACTCACAAAGCGATTTGTGTACAGATATTCTACTCCTGTATGTGGGAGTTGATTTCACTGTTTTTGGACCCGAGGAAGCTACCTGTGAAATAGAGAAGGGTCAGACTGCAGAAATTGTCTTTTGCCTATTCCTCCTTACAAAAAAAAAAATCAGACAACTGCCTTGGGTTGCCCTTTAGAAAACTATATTTCAAGTAGGCATTTGAGATTGCTGTTAAAGCCAAAGGAATGAACCTCGTCCTCCACTGTGCAAAATGTCCAAGCAGTTTTGTATGAGAACTTAAATACTTTGTTGGAAAATGTATGTCTTGGCTTATGTGAAGGTTTTATAAACCACTAGACAAATGTTTGCATTTAATTGAACAAAGAATTACATATAAAAGAAAGAGAGAATGAGTTTCCCCTCATAAGGCTCAATGTTCATAAAGACAGACTCAGATAAGGAAATATATTTCATGTATTAGACTTTGATCCTTCTTACCTACCATTTTAAGATGAGATATGCAGGCCCAAAAAATTATGGAACACAGCGATGCTTTCACCTTGGAAGTCTCCTAAAGACCCTTTCACCCAAGGATTATGTATCCAAATGCATTTAGTTCTAGACAACTAGAGTAAATTAACAAAAAAGTATGAGATTTGTTGATTTGAGTATATTCATTGATTGAGAGTTTGAATCTTGCAGTTTTAACTTGCTTTAAAATAGCAATAAGAACTCCAAAAAAGTAAAAAGCATGGATTGGGAGTCTGTCTTATTTTAATCTTTATCTAAGTCGACTATATACTTACAAATTGTGGAATGTGGAACATGTCATTCAATGCGTCTAAAACCATGAAGCAGAGAAAAAAGTCCGTAGAGCTGAATATGTTGTGAGATGGTGTGTGTGTGTGTGTGTGTGTGTGTGTGTGTGTGTGTGTGTGTGTGTGTGTGTGTGTGTGTGTAAGTGTTGGTCTTCAGTAGCTAGCACATAATAGAACTGAACCAAAAATCAAACCCATGTTATTTCCAGTGACAACAGTACCTGAAGTTCTGTCACAATGAGTCCAGGCCAAAAGAAAAAAAAAACTTCCCTCCCTATTCAGCAGGGTATATAACCTTGCTAAGATCTAGTTTTAAAATTCACAATGCTGAGATATAATTCACAGGTTTCATTGTAAATGAAACAATGCATTCAAAACACTTGGCACATTCCCTGAGACACTGAATGACCAGTTAATGGAATCTGCTTTCATTATCATCATCATCATTTATTACATGATATCACAGAATATCATATTTCTTCTCTTGGGAGAATCTATCCTCTTTATACTATATTTCAGGAGCCCAGAATACATCAGACAATAAAACAAAATTTCTTCCCATCATTTTACAATCCACTGTAAGAGCTAGGATGCTAAATGAAGCTTAAATAAATGACATGTACTTTAGGTATGTGGAATAAAATCTTAAATGAGGACTTTTTCAGAAGATTCCCTAGTCAGTGATACTTTAGTAATGTTTTAAAAAATGTATGAGCATGAGTCATTTAGTAATCTATATGGAGCTAATTTAGGAACAGCAAATGGCAAACATATAACTTCAGACTGAGTATTTAAAAGTAGTTATGAGCACATTGCATGGAAAGGCAATAGGAACGGTAGAGAGGCTACAAGTCAGCACTGAAATGAATTTTAGCTTTATTCTAGTGTGGGACACAAGTAGTCATGGGGTATTTGTGCAGGAGTTAATGGAGTCATTCTGGTTGCTGGGCAAAGAGTAGAGTTTTGTGCAAATTATCAAAACAAGGAACTCTGTTAAGATGTTAGCAACATATAAAGAAAATAATAGCATGAAGTGGATTTTTAAAAACGTTTTATCATGTGTGTCTGTAATAAGATTGGGATATGTCAAAATTTAGAATATGTTGGAGATAGGATTGACTAAAACATGATTTTGGTGTATTTTATACTTAAAAGTGAAGTTAAAATTTTCCTCAATATTTTAGACTTGAACAATTGGTGGGATAGAGTTCCCTTTACTAATTCTACAGGAACAGAGATTTTGAAAAAAAAATCAGGTTAGTTTTAGAATGTGTAAAAGACACCATGAGATGGCCATGAGATATCCAAGAGGAGAGGTCACCAAAGCAGCTTTATTTGGACATGATGAATTTAAGGAAGAGGTGTGAGCTAGAAATACATACTCAGAGGTTGAGAGGTTGTCATTGGCTAGAGAGTACAGAATTCATAAGACTAGGGCTGGAGAGATGGTTCACAGGTTAAGACTCTGCCTCATAGGCAGAAGGACCTGAGTTAGAATTCTAGGTCCCACATAAAAATGTCAGGCTGAAATAGCAGCTGCCTACACTTCCAGTTCTGATGGGCAGAGCCTGGGAAATCCACAATGAAATAAAAGGATTAAAAACAATCCAGGGTACTCCTGACATAAACTCTGGTCCTCCACAGGGACACACAGTGCCTTCTTACAAACACACACACGTGCAAAAATATAAAAACAAATAAAATAAAGAATTTGCAAAACTAGTTCAGACCAAATGTTGTAGGAGTTCCTCTGGAATAAATCCTTAGACACCAATTCAGATGGAAGGAGAGTCTAGAGTCTCTCCAAGGACTCCAGCCACCAGTTTAGTTTGTCCTGCTGTGTTACACAAAAGCAGGAAGTGGTGGAGTAAAGGCAGAACTTTACAGAAGTTCTTAATACCATGCCATACCTCTTGCAAGAGGCCACATCCAGCTTTTAAGATAACTGCTGGGAATATGAATTCAGGTCATTTTCTATCAAGTCCTTTACCCACTAAGCCATTTCCTCAATCTGGCATGCTAATAATTTATGAGTATGAGAAAATGAGGGGATTCCCGGAATCTTGCAATGGAACAGTCGCTGGAAGAAACCAAGAGAGAAGAAAGGAAAGATAATGGTTACTACAGCAATATTTCTGGTAAGTAATCTGAAGGCTAGGGAATGGATTGATTGGAAGTATTATAACATGGGTACTAATTTGTTCCCCTTCTTTCCTTCTTTCCTCTCTCCTTCTCTTGTTTTCTTCCTCTTTTTATTCTTTGTCATTCATTTATAACCAGTATTGTTTTTTAAGATAATGTATTGGGGTTTTATATACTTATTTTTGTTATAAATTATTACATCATCTTATTTGAGTATATTTGTATTTTCGCTATAGAAAAAATTAGACAAAAACTGACCTTCCACCCTCCCAGCTAAATTATATGAAAAACAAGAAAAATACTTTAATATAGGTGAAGACTAGAACGGAAGTAAGAGAGGAAGGAGGGGTGAGAAAGGAGGGTGAACAGAGGACAAATAAATATAAGGTTTTTATATAAGATAAATATAAGGTTTTATATATAAGACTGTCAAAGAGAAAATAATCAATGAAATTTACATTTTACAGAGCAAGTTATTTCTCTATATTTACTCATTTCTACTTTAAAATGGGGAAAATACTATCTATTTTGCAAGTGTTGCTGAGTAAGTTTTTTTTTTTTTTTACATTTTGTTTATTGTGTCTTGACAGGATTTATGTAGTTCAATTACAACCAGTACATAAAGAATTAAATCAAATCTTTGCTTAGTTGTGGCCTTTCGTATATAATGTTAGAAACTTAAGAACAACAAGAGCTGGGTGTGTGGCTTTGCGGTACTTGTTTAGTGTATGTGAGAATCTGAATTCAAACAAGAAGAAAAAAAGTTAAAAAATGCTTTAATTAAGATACTTGAATTTAAGCCCTTAATGTAACATTCATAGAATTTTTATTTTTCAATTTTCCCCAGCCTTTATTTTTGAAATAAAAGCATGCTTATATCATATATTTGATAGTATGTTGTAGTTTTGACTGGCATGTATACTAGGATAAAGTATCATTTACAACTGTATAGATTTCTTAAATTTAGTATTTTCATATTACTATCTCCAAGAGCCAAGTTGGCCATGTTAAATACTATGGCTTTGTCAATATCTGATAAGATTATTTCCCTTGAATTTCCAACCAAAATAGCTGTGTTTTCAAAATTGATTATGTGAGAGAGAAAATAATTAAAGGCTCAGCAGTTAGGTGTCTCCATCTGCTGAATGATGTGCCTTCATACTGTTCTTTGTGGCACAAGCATAAGAAATATTAGTACAAACACTGCCTATAATGAAACTTTAAATCTTCTTGGAAAATTGACAAGATTAAGAATACTAGTCAGATATATGCTTTTGATTCTCACTTTCGATTTTGGTTTTGTTAAAGTCTTTATGTTTGGATACAATAGTTGATTTTGTATATGAACCAATATAAGCCAAATGACTTTCTGGGTCATTTTTGTACTGTACTGTATGTACTATATCTTAATGTAGTTTCAAGAACTGGAAATACTACTTGATGCTAGGGTATTACCCTGGAATAAATGAATCCCTAGCATTTATCTCTTGGTGTCACAGAGCAAAACAAGCAACAATAACACTGTGAAGAGCTTAGAAAAAAGAAAAAGGGGCAAAGGGTCAAACAGAGGTAGGACAGTACCCACATCAGTGGGCTGCCCAAGGGACAGCCTCTCTGTCTGCCACATAGGCATGAACCCCACAGAGGGAACTCCAGGACGCATGGAACCAAAGGACAGGAGAACAGGAGGGAGTAGACTGGGCCCATGTAGGGATGGGAGGGAGGGTGGGTTAGGACAGGATGGGAGCAGGAGGTGAGGGAGGGGGAACGAGGGAGGCAAGGAACATGTATATAAACATGTAAATGTATTATTTAAAAAAAAAAAAGGAAAATTACACAATGGCCATTTGCCAGAACTGCTGGGTAAAGTTGGACATGCATCTGCATTCCTTTGAATTTCCCATTTCTTTTTCGTCCAGAGTTTCTACAGGTATAGGCTACAACATATCTATTCCTGTCTGTTGGCATCCCCACCATAAAGAGATATACAGTTTCACAGTAATAACATGTCTGACCTCTTAGTCAATATTCAAAGTGATGGTCAAGAAGGTTACAAGCAAACATCAGCTTTCTTTCACACCTCTAAGCTCATTCTGCAAATTAATAACATCGTCTTGGGAGCCCTGGAGACCCTGGAGAATGACTGTGAGCAGCAGTTCCCGTTGGCTGCATCTGAGGCTGCATTTGTTTTTCTCATTATCTCACACACAGTCTTTAAGCTATTGTCAGCCACTGCTGTTGCTCAGGAAGCCAAGGAAAGTGCTAAAGATGTCAGGAAGCAAGAAGCCTCATTTATTTTTATGGCCTTCATCAGCATTTTTTTTTTCTTTTCTTTCTCTCACATAGTTTTTTTTTTAAACTTAAAGGTCTATAATAGAATCTACTGATTAGAATCAGAACCGTATCTAAGTATAGATATGAGAGACCTTTCCGGAAGGTGATGGGCAGTAGAAGGACACTTTACCTGTAATGTTCTGGGACAGACACTGAAGTTAAAGTCCATTCATGGGCCTTTCTTCTTCCCTGTGTTGTGCCCTTCTAAACAGGTTCATGACTTACTGGATCTAAAACTATTGCATTACACAGAACTCAATAAGTAATGAACTAGATGAATATTAAATACTAAGTAGTCCAAAATATTGGATGCAGGGATAACCAGGAGAGCATAATATGAAAATGTCTGAAAAAATATGCTCTACCCCTTTAGGTACCTAAGATTTTTTCTCTGATCATTACGAGAAAGATACAATGAGGTCAAAGAGATTTCAGAATTGGAAACACCCTCAGCCTATTTACAGATATGCCTGAGCCTTAGTTTATAGCTAGGCTTGTAGTTCCAGGATGAACTTTTTTGTAGTAATGAAATATGTGGCCAGGGATAAGCAGTAGAAACTTTTTTCTGAAAAACAAATATATCTAGATGTGGACAAAAGTTCTGGAATATTTTATCGAGTCCAAGGAGGGACATGGGTGGTGGGAAATAAGACATCGAACTAATGTAGGGATTTCAAAACAAAATAATAGTCTTGAGGACTGTTAAGACGAGAGCTGGCAGAGCAGGAAGAATTCCTCAGTCATATTGTGGGTGTTAGAGAGGGGTTTCTCAGAAAGGGACTTAGGGGAAGGTGGATGGATATGTTTCACAGAGATGTTTCTTCAGAAACAAGAAAATCTCTATTACCCACCTCAAAGAATAAGATGGATATTGCAAAATCCCCAATACATTCACTGTTATTTCTCATCTTGTCACATGCCAAGATTCACTTCAAAACAGTAGGTATCAGCGAATGGAGTGTGAGAACATTTTGGCATTGCTGGAGGCAGAGAACAAGGAGGTAATGGTTGTAGGGAGAAGCCAGACAGTGGATGACAGTCCAGATCAAAATAGAGAATTGATGATTTATGTTGGGAGTATATATTTCTTTCTTTCTCTAGGAGCTTTATAAATAAGGTCAGTATTATTCTCATCTTTCCTCGTTCTCTATGGAAACCTGGATCCCTGGTCCTGACTATTATTTGCTTGTTTCTTTTCATTATTAAATCATCCTCAACTATCATTAATCTCAGAGGCCAGCAGAGGCCCTGTAGTCTTGGACTTTGATCTTTGGGTGTCCTGAATTCTGTTGTCCCAGTCTAAGAGTTCCAGGTGACACTGAAGGTAAGGAGCAGTGGTACAGAAGGATGAGGTCAACTCAGCAGGACTCACAAAACCCAGAAAAGTGGAGGGATCTTACAGATGAAGGCTCAAAGATATCACTTTTCAAATGTTATTGCCAAACTAGCAAAAATCACTCAAGTAAAGCTAAAGTACATTTTTAATTGAAAATAGTCTAAAATCATAAGGAGAAATTAAGAGTAGAAACCTGTAGACAAAAGGTAACCATTCTAGTTTATTCATAGACCCTCTCGTGTTCTTATTTAGTCAAAAATGTAAACTTGCTAGATGAAACTTTGAGGTCTACATACTTGATCGACAAACAGAGGTTTCCAAGTGAACATAACGACTTCAAAACACAATGATCAAACTCTTCAAATGCACTTTCACTTGTGAGTCTTCGTGTAATGTTCTGATCTTTATAATAAATATAGAGAATCAACTTTTAAAACCACTTATAAAAAATTTCTACCATATTGCAAATATTATGACAATGATTATAAAAACAATGTTTTTGCTTGTAAATAAGCATATTATTTTTGCTGTCTAATCACTGTGATAAGTACAAGAGAAATTAATAGAAAATAATTCCTATTTTTATTTATTTATTAATCCCTATTATAACTTCATTTATTATATAACAGGCATGTGAAAAAGTATTGCCACTAAAAATTCACTAGTCACATAGAAAAAATGATAAAAGTTTACTGGAATCTCTTAGATCAAAGCCATAGTAACTGCACCTAATAGAAACAACTGCCATGAAGCTTCTGGCAGTTTCCATCCCCCTGTCCAAGTCAAGACAGTATCTAGCTTCTAAGTGCTCCATATGGTCATGTTGACTAATTCTTCCTTCTTTAAACTGTCATTCCTATCTGAATGCTCCCCCACTTCAAGGCCAACCCATGTGCCCATACTGCTCTAATAAAGGCACCTATATTATCAACTCATATGTGTAGCATGTAAAGAAATACCTGGATTGAATTATAAATGATGCCTTTGGTTTTCTGAGAAGAGGAGGAGATTGGAAGTGTACTGATGTCATGTCTTATTAAAGAGATTCTGTGCTGATATCATTTGCACAATTTAAGTTTACTCTTACTATAACATAGAACATGTAAACCCTAGGAGCTATATGCAGATATTGAAATACCCTAGCAAAGAGTATTGTGGGATAAGAATAGAGTTGTATTCAAATATTGAAAAAAAATTAGTAAGCAGTTGTAATGTAATATGCAATCTTTTTGGTGCTTCACAAAGAAACTATGTAGCTCTATAGGAAATTTTCCTGAAATCCTTCATTATATTACACATAAGTTATTTGCAAGCTGCTTAATATCTTATGGCTTGGAATAATGTATTCTATCATATTATTCATGCTATTTTTAAATTCATATAGCTTTTTTAAAACACATACTTTTTCAATAACAGTAAATATTCTCAATAATTAACTAACCACCTTTGGCTAGCTATTCTAACTATTCATAGTTTAAAAGTATTCTCTCTTAGTTACAGTTAATTGTCCAATAAGGCAGGAGAGTTCATACCAATACCAGGAGCTAGAGAAATGTCTACACTATATCCACAGGAAGGAAAGAAGGACAGTCCTCACTTTCCAGGCCAGAATGTCTGGCCAAGTGTATAAAAGAGTGCCAACTTCTTTGACTGACTCTATCCATCTTATTTACTTATCCAGGGATTAGTTCCACCCACCATGAACTGGGCCTTCTCCATCAATTAGACAATTTCCTGCAGACTTGCTCAGGGTTTAACACAACTACTAATTCTTTGCAAATGTCCCCAGAGCTTGAACCTTCCATTATCAAGTTAATACCTGTATTTAACTATGACACTAATACAAGTCCTCCTAAGTCACTGCATTATGTGCATTAAGTGCACTGCATTACGGTAGAATGAAACTAGCAGATTAGCAAAACTTGTACTACAATTGATATTAATTACCTTTATATCTGGGTGGTTGAATCTTCATTCCCTTCAATACAAATATTGATACTACCACCTGCTCTTCATTTAAGTTAGTGTGAGTATAGAGTTCCCCGAGACTGGATATATGAACAACATTTGACAAGTAAAACAAAAACCTCATTGAAAAAGCTGCACCAAACTTGATGTGAGCACATGGTCAATGGTTCTGTCAATTGGAAGATATGTAATAAATACCAAGCACAGTCTTTAGGTTGTCACTCAGCATATGATAGTTTTGTGATTTCTTTACATGTTGCTGCTGCAAAACACCTGATCAAGACATTTAGGGAATGGTTTAGTTGGCTCACAATTCCTCTATGGCTTACCATTTGGGGAAGTGACAGTCACAAGAGCCCGAAGCAGCTGTTTACACCATATCTACACTAAGAAACAGAAGGACTGACTTCCATGCTTGCTTGTGGGCTCTCATTCTCCTTACTCTTCTGCAGTCATGGTCCTTCTACCTAGAGAATGGTCCTACCCACAATGAATTGCATCTTCCCTCATGAATTAATGCTATCAAGACCATCCCTCATGGGTGTGCCCAAAATGCAAAGTTAATCTAGAGACTCTCTGTCAGGTGAATCCAGAGGCCTGTCTACTGGATGTCAGGTTGACACTTAACACTCAAAGAAAGTGCCTTGTATAATAATAGCCCAGGATACTCATTTCACTCTTTGTCTAGGCGGGTTCAGTGACTGGTAGACATTTTCAATTCTTCCAGGGATTCATTTATAGACTTAAAGTGATAAAACATGTCTGTGTTGCTGTATCTTAGAGTCTGTGGCTATATAGAAAGAAATTGTACCATTTTAGCAAGGCTAATGACCTCAAATACAGTAGTCTCAGAGGAAAACTTTTATAAACAAGTGCTGAACATAAAAGAAATAGGAGTAACATGAAAAAAGTGGAGAAGTTAAATAGACAATTTAGGAATGGAAGGAACTATAGATGCCTATACATTCCTCAACTTTAGACCTAGGAAAGAAAGCAAGTCTTCAAAGTAGTCAAAACACTTGTACAAGGTCATGTACCTGACATGGTGTAATCCATCATTAGCCATCCAACATGATCTGAACTAAGACTACACCTCATCTATATCCTCCATGCCCTCTCATGCCACCTTTCCAAAATAAAAAAAAATTAACTGATATTTTAAAGTTGCATCTAAACTTTCTTTCTTCTCATATTTAAGTTGTTATTTTACCTAGCTAGTTTTCCCTGTGCTCACAACCTGAAATCCTGCAAATTTAGTACCATTTGGCATTTCTATTAATATGTCATTTATTTCCGTGATCCAGATCTTTAATAAAAATGTTAAATAAGACCAGACCTAGCATTTGTTACTTTTTGTTTATAAGCCTTCCCTCAGTTCTAATCTGACTTATTTTCTTGTCATCTAAGCTCATTTAAAACAAATTTGCAAGTAAAATATCATCAGACTTAGCATCAGATGCTTTTGCTAATGCCTAAATATATCACATTTTCCTCTTTTATCCATTAATTTTAAGAATTTATCCAAGGAAGGAACTCAGCTTGTATACCATGAATTTTCATTTATAAACTCCCGCAGCTTTAGGTCTGTAAGCCTTTTTCTTTTACTGCTTTTGAATCATTGACTATTTTGTAAAACTAGAGCTATTCATTTTTCTAATATAGGGTTTCCTGTCCTACAAACACCATAGAGGTTTTGAAGAAAAAGGTCGAAGGACAGAAAATGACCTTTGACTTCCCTGAGCACAATGCCAGACATCAAAAAGACTGAACATATTCAATTTGTTTATATGTAAATTTTATGTAAAAGTTATGCCTTAGTCTGTGCTATCAGAAATCTATCTATTTATCTATCTCTCTCTATCGATCTATCTATCTATCTATCTATCTATCTATCTATCTATCTATCTATCATCTATCTATCTATCTATCTATCAGATTTATCAATTTGTTTATCTGTTTGTATCTATCATCTAAATAATCTATATAGGTATATTTTACTCTTTTCTTAAAACAGTATTTTTTTCCTCCACATAGGAGAAAAATACTTAAAAGACTTATCTGAATTCTATTTTCACTTCCAATGGGAAACCTTTTCTTTCTGCTGCAATGTTATCATGAGAAATTTCATCAAATGGAATATTAAAGTGGGTTAGTGACTTGATAAATGAATATAAAATGATTTTAAGTTTCTGAATTACAATTAAAGTTAAGGTGCCATTTAATCACTCAGCATAGTTTTTGAAAGAGAACAAGCTATGTGAATGTGACTTAAAGTGAAATTATCCAAGCAAACTCTAGCTCTAAGGAATTTTGTCTTAAAACTCTCCATAATAGGCTCATCTTTGTTTATCCTGACTCAACCCCTCTTAGACAAATTATCAGGCTTTTTTTTCTTACAGACACATAATTTCAAAAATTTCAAGTGTGGAATTTATGATAATTTCCTTAAATGATATTTTTTGGGGTAAAATCCATTTTTGTCTTACATAAAAGTCTGAGGGATGAATATTTAACACAATCCTCATGTACAGCATGGGGTCTCTAGAATGTATGGAGTCAGACATTTCAGCGTGCTTTGCACAGGAAAGAGTGGCCAAGCAACAATGGCATTGGGAAACGCCCATAAGTTACTCCCACATTGCTGTGCTGCCAACAATATACACTCTCATGGTTGCTCTACATGTTGCGATAAATTTATGACCAAATAGTTGAAGGGAAGCAAGTAGTTTTATTCTGGCTTAGGGTTCTTGGTTATGTTTCCTTCTCCAGCTTGGTAGGAGAAGTCATAACAACACTAATGGCTGAGGGAACTGGCTACATGTCCGCTGCTGAGAAAAGGACAATCCTCACTTGCCAGACCAGCACTTTTAGTTAAATAAACTGACGAATAATTCATAACCAACTTTCTCCATCTTATTCACCTACTCTGGACCAAATCCTATTCACAATGCACTGAATCTTCCCTATCATAGAGAGCCTTCTGCAGGCTTGCTCTGGACTTAACTCTTACTAATTTTCTACCAAGGTGTCCAAGGCTAGAACTTTCAATGGTCAAATTGACATCTGTATCTACACACAATACTTAGAAATGAATTACCTAACTGGATCCCCTTAATAGTCTTGTGGAAAACACCAACCTTTAATTCAGTGATCTCCAACCCTGACTATTCAGAGAATGATGGAGATATGATGCTACAATGATCTTTACCTCCATTCTAGGCAAATCAGACTTAAGCGGTTTTACATAAGGACTGGGTATCTGGAAGTTTGAAAGCCTCTTAAGAGATTTTAGTGTGTAGTCGTGGTTCAGAGACTTTATTTCCTTAGTTTAGAACCAACAGTGATGTCTTCTAAAGACATCCTCGGTTATACTCATAAATCAACAAGCCAGGCATGTCTGAGGAAGGAAAAATATTAAAAGTCACAGTCCTCAAAATGAGCCTTGTTGCTTGAGACTTCCCTGTTTTAATACTTTTAATCCAGAGTCTTATTAAAGCTTTCAAGCCTAGACATTGCCTACTTATATATTCTTTCCCTGTGACTATCATGATACTGTCAAACTGAGATGATTAAATCTTTCTTGTGGTTTGGATATTTGTTTGAGTATCAGACTACCAATGTATTCTTCTGCCTCAATCTAAGTAGATAGCATTTTTGTATTGAATCTCCTGCTTTTCAAGACAAATCCTGACATTGAAAGCTTCCTATCTAAGCTGATGCAATTGTTGGCTAATTCCAGTTCTTACCTCTAATACTATGTTGTATTATTCAAGTTAATATCAAGAACTTATTTCAGATTGACATAGGGTACAGTTGATCATTGCTAAGGAAATGCTATATGACTAATTTAGAAAGAATCAAAGAATTATTTAAATTCTTTCAATTAATCAAATTAAAAATGAAAACAATGAAATTAAAAAAGAAGTAAAACTGAACTCTCAAATTCTACCATGGGACTCATTTTGTTTTGTAAATTTAACATAGTAGACATTAGCCTACTCCTGTGAAAAACAACAAACAAACAAAAACAAAAACCACTGTTGGTCATACCACATCTCTGTCCACTCCTGATAAATGCATCACTTTTAATTCCCATAAGGTCTTACATTTTTAAAATATAAATCATCTTTCTTTATTATGTCTGTAAACTATGTGTAAATATTCACGATGTCATTTTTGACCATTTTATAAGGGAAAAAATGTCTATTTCATGATAAAGATTATTGTGCTCATTCTAATTTTAGTTCCAAAAATTTGGCAAGTTAAGAGTAAGGTGATTCCATAGAGTGTCCATGAAATTAAAAGCAAAACAAAACGAGAAACAAAACAAGCAGAAACAAAGCCCTACGAGAGAGATAAATTGCTCAAGGGATGGAATTGAAATACCGCTGAGAATTCCATCACATTCTCCAAAAGAAATCACCAGCATCACAGCTGGGAGACATAAAAGCCAGAGTGATGTAGGAAGTCCAGCCAATCTGAAAAGAAGGGCAGATAATTTAGCTCCCCGCGCTGGAGGTGTTTTACTGTTCGCTTGTTTTCTGATTTCTGTGTTTTCTTGTTTCTTTCTCTTGGACTTGGAAAGACTCACATGAATCTACTGTTCAAATCCATCCATTTCTTCCCTCCTACGGAAGTCAACTAAAATGTGCTTTCATTCAATTAGTTCTCAGTTTTACCCATGCACAATATTTACTCTCTTTGTCCTAAGTTATTTAAGTTTGTGAGAGAGGAGAAAGAAAGAAAGAATTATATATTTTGCAGTGTTGACTTATATTAGATATTATGTCAGAGATTTACATTTTGAATACATATTTATGATAGAAAGAAAGAGATAGAGGGACTATACAGGCATGTAAGTGTAAAGGAATAGATGTGATGTTCAAAGGACAACTTTCAGAAGGTAATTCTCTCTTTCCACCATGTGTTGTCTGGAATCACACTTAAGTCATTCTGGTCAGCTCCACCTTGCTGTTTGTCAGTTGACTTAGTATTAGTAAACAAGTAATTATAAAATCGTGCATTACTCTGTTACTTGAAAGGGTATGTAATAATACTGTTTCTCATTGTTAGCACAGTCTACATTAAAACTTAATGAAATAGCAAAGCAAAGAATATGTGATGTTAGAAATCATTTAAGCTATACATCCTGTATATATTCTTGGAGATCTATATAAGGAGGATATATGCATAGGCAGAAAAATAGACAAATACATATGAAAGATAAGAATACGAAGATGAAGATATGAAGGATATGATTATTTGTATGCTTAATTGTATCTATATCTTTATATATCTCTATCTACATATACATAGTATATAAATTAATATATCTATCTGTCTATCTATATCTATCTATATATATATATCTATAAACCAATACGATCAATATTTTACCTGTATATGGGAAGTGACTTGTGACAAAGGAAGGGAGAGGCTATAAAATGTAAAGAATGATAATGATGGTAGAGGATACAAGTAACAAAGGGATATCAGTCAATAATATATAATTTGATCCTGTTCTCTTCTGGATGCTGAGCATTGTGGTATATTCTTTGCAGTAATATTCTGTTTTCTCACTGTCACCCTGCAGCTATCCATAGATGTTATATAGAAGATATATAAACAATAGATGTAGAACTTCAATATAGATCCCCAACTCTTCCTGGAAGGAAATGAAAACTAGTTCTCTTATCTTATGAATCAAGATTGACACTTCTTTTGCTGATCTCTTATCTTATGAATCAAGATTGACACTTCTTTTGCTGATCAATTGAGGATGGTTGAAGAGATAATGTGCTGGTCTCTGCTCTGGGCTTCAGGGGGTCTTTTTGGCTTCCTGACTTTCTCTTGGCATCCACCCTGGTCATCATTTAAAGCAAGCTGCATCCTTCCCACTGTAAGGTGAAGACATAGAGGATGGAGCAGGGGAAAAGTTTTCAGGCTGCAGCATCCCCAGTGAGCCTGTGCCTTGGCTCCAGCAGTGCATGACGGAGCCACCTATGAGCAGAAGGACCTTGCACTTATCCCACTGTCAATTGCCAACATGCAAGATTGTGAGGCCAAAAAAATGGCTGTTTTCTAAGTCATTAAATTTTACAGTAGCATGCTACAAAATCCCCATGATGCAGGGTTATATTTGACCTTTCTCAGAGAAGAATTGATTCAACCTGAATTATTTTGTGAGTTAATCTATCAGTTTCCCTTGAAAAATAGTTACATGTCATTTAAGTAATGAAAATGACAATCCAAGTTTATACCCAAGAATTTCTAATATGGCTGGAGGAAAAAAGAAGGTGACTATTAGACTCCTTTATTGATTTCAATAGTTTGAAGTTACTGAGAGAGTATGAGATTTCACAAAATTAGTTGGTGTGATGTTCTTTTCACAGGAAATATAAAGATGAATGTAAATTGCAGGAAATTATTTTTCTAAGCAAAAGATGGAGATTATAATATTAGTCTCAACTACTCCAGAGGCTGGGACAGGAGGGCTTCAAGGTTAAGACCAGTTTCAGTTTGGGTACAACAATAAGACAAAGAGATGGGGCAAGGATGGGGGAGAGAGAGAGAAATTTGAACTAATGCACAAATTTTTCCAAGCCTATGCATTTCTGCTGTGGCAGAAACAAGATTTCTTTCAATGTACTCTAATTATTTGAAACTTTAACTCACATATATTTGGATCTCTGTGCATAATTTGCTCTTGTCAACCTCATACAACTCCACAAAGTATGCTTCCTCATTGAAAACTTTAAATAATACCACGATTATTTGTGGAAATGTCATAAAAATATTACTGAAATATAAAAGCTATTATTTTTTACCTGAAATGATTTGTTTTGATTAATTACAATGGAAAATTTAAACTTCAATAGAAAATGTGCCTGGTCATTAAAAATTTAGGGTCTAGATGAGGAATTCTAAGCATGATGATTTGAAATTTAAAAATAAGTGCTTTATTTTTCATTAATTTTTAGATAAAAATAGTCTCAATTATAAGTTTTAAAACATCACAGTAGTGTTACAAACATCTAAGTCTTTCTTAGAAATAGAAAATGAAAGTATTTGGAAACACTAATAAGTGTTAAAGATATTTTTAAATTTTATGCCCATCATTCTTTCATAATAAAGACAGCTATGAAAACATTGGTTTCTTTTTCTCATACTTTAACAAGGTTGAGCTGTACCTTAATGTGACTATTTTCCTTAATAAACATCAATATCCTTTCTGTCAGTGTTACATGTAGAAGGAAATCAGGGATCACAGCATGAGTAACATTTGCTTTCAATGTTGCCAACATAAAAGTATTTCTTTCAAATAGAAATGTTCTCAAAGGCTGGAGAAATGTCTCTGGGGTTAAGACTCTGCCTTATAAACAGAAGTTCCCAAGTTTGGAACTCAGATCCCATGTTGAAATGCCAGACAGAAATGGCAGTTGCTTATACATCTGGCCCTGCTGGAAGGAACCTTGGATCTCAAAGTAAAGCAAAAAGGAGGTAGAAGCAATCCAAGATGATTCCCAACATCGCTGTTTGTCCTCCACAGTGACATTCAGTGCCCTCTGATACATGCACAAACACACATACTTTCTCTCTCTCTCTCTCTCTCTCTCTCTCTCTCTCTCTCTCTCTCTCTCTCTCTTTCTGGGCACACACAAAACAACTAACAAGGTTAAAACAAAGAAATGTTTGTGAGTAAGAATGTTATTATAGCAATGAAACAAACTTAAGCCAATAAATTTATGTCCAAGCATCTTAGGAGAACAAGGGGCATTAATTCTTTCTTTTGATTCTCAGTTACAGTTCCCCAGCTTTGCAGGAGAGCTCATGCCAATACTAGGATTCTTAGCAAATGATCATACCATGACCACAGACATTATCAAGAGAGACCTGTGTTTTGGCCATCATTTGCCAAAGTGCAATGTCTGTCGGAGAATGCTAGAGTATGCCAAAGTACTGCAGAACTCCTTTCATATTATCCACCAACAATGGGATGGGCTTTCCCACATCAGTTAGATATTCTCTTGCAGACTGGCTTAGGACTTGCCTTAACACTGCCTCTAACGGCACTGCACATGTGGTTGCTGTGTCCCATGTGCATCAGATGGTGGCAGAGAGATGAGGCTATTTCTACATTCAGAGTTCTGAATGATTAGTATCTTGACATAGCACGCTGCTTGCCCAAACCCTGAATTCTATACCCGTCTACTCACAACTTAAAAGTGTCTCATGGGTTAGGCTCCGTGTATACACAATGTGGACGAGCCTCTTTGGATTGGGGCTCTGTATGCTTACAAGGTAGAAGGCCTCCTGCATGCTCACAAGTGGAATGGCCTCCCATGGGCCGGGGTTCCATGTGCTCACACCATGAACTTAGTCTCATAGAAGATGGACAAAACTTCTATTTTTCAGCTTTATCATGTGTTCTTAACCATGTGGAACTAGGAGCTCAATCATAACTCCATACATCTTAAACGTATTTTCTCTTTTATTGTTTACGTATTATTTTACATTGTCCAGTTTAAAAAATTAGGACATGAAGGCAAGAAGTGGACATGCTAGGGAAATATCCAGGGGAAGGGGGAAGGAGAAAGGGGTGTCCATGTGTAAGATTGTAAAAGAGTAAAAATAAAACAAAATTAATTCAAAAATGAGATTAAAAAAAGAACTCAGCCTTCAATTGTCAAATTGACACCTGGATCATACTAGCTCATATGTATATGAGGTGTATGTTTATACATAGGTGAACACACATATATGTGCAGGCCCACATGTATGCTAATGTTCAGATAGGCTAAAGAGTGATATCAGGAATTATCCATGGTTTCTTTTTTATCTTACTATTTTGAGTCTGGTTCTCAAATTAAACCTAGATGACACCATTATGGCTAGATTTGTTTTTAGGATTACCAGTCTCTACCAATGGTTCTCAATATCCTCTTGACACTTTCATTTTGGATCTTGGAATCTGAACTCTGTTGCATTGTTTGTGCTGTAGGCATTTCCATCTCCGAGTCATCTCTAGTTTCAAGAAGCCCATGTCCGTGCCCTCCTGCACGTCTTACTTCCTTTCCAATGTTCTTTCTGCTAAAATAGTCTTTTTACCAAACTCCAACTCTGCTCCATACTGACTGATGCTGAAATTCTGGTCTGTAGTAAAGCCAAGGATCTGACTTCACTTGAGTGGAGGTCCTTGAAAGAGAAAAGGATTCCTCAGACTGGGGTGCAGGGTGGAGTCATGCCTCCACCCAGTTACCCCAGACAAACACTTTAAGATGGCTGAAAGATTTATGAAATAATAATATCAAGTTTCTCAGTGATGTTGAAGGCTAATCAGATTTGGTGTACGTGGCTACCTTCAATATTAATGACTCATTGCATAGTGAACTTGAGTAGCTTCATGAACTAGAGTATCTTACTCAACTTCTTAATACCATGAGAAAAGTTTTACTCTCTCTCATGTTGCTGTTTGTTTGAGACATAGTCTCAGCTTTGACTGACTTTTACCTATTAATTGTTCATTCAGCCTCCCGAATGATGGGATTATAAACACGTACCAACAAACAAGGAACATGGTTCTTCATGTTGGAAAGACTTGTACATGAGCAAATAACAGTAGACTAGGTTCAGCCAAGTTAGACTAAGGAAACTTCCACATTTGATTTGATTTGATTTTTGAATCACAGTTTCTTTTTCTATAAAAGCTGAAAATCACTAACGTCACACCTTGATAATTCATAAAATATACACATATACACACATTTATATACATGCATACCTATTATGTTAATTGATTTGGGTGTAAATAATCTCAAATTGATTTGGGTGTAAGCTAAATATATGGCTTTTATCCTGTAACTTCAGTCAGATCACAGATGAAGCTCTTATAAGGAGATCAGCCTAGGCCTATACCCTATCTTTTAACTAAGCTTCTAAACTATTAAATTTCTGTCATAGCAGCTCTAAAGTCTGGTAAGACAATAGAATTAAATTCCTGAGTTAAGACTTTGTATGTTTGTATGGTCACTAAGATGCTGAGCTTCGAGACTCTTTCCCTGTAAGCTTAGAGACCTCTCTCCCTACTACAGTTTATGAATGCAAAGGACTTCCTTTGTTCGGATCTCTTATCTATAGGTCTCCTGTGAGTAGCTGCCATTACTAAAGAACATGATCTTTATTAAAGTTGACCACCTGAAATATTTTTCAGAGCCTATCTAGATCAAGCTAACTAAATCAAACTAACTCTCATGGCCTATTCTTTCATTACCTAAAACAATGATAAGAATTTTGTTTGTTTCTGACTGGGATGATTTGAACATAATTGCCCAAACTCGCCTCTATTTTCTCTTCCTATAAACAAATCTGGATTTAAGATTGAAGTCTTAAATGTTTAGAGTCCTTGCATTGTTGCAGGATTTTTATGTCCAGATTCTTGGGTTCTGGAGTCAAAAATTGAGACCACAGTACCTGTAGAGGATTAAGGCCGATTTTTGTTAGAAGAAAGAATGGAACTCAATCACTAAAATGAAGTCTGTAAAAGGCAAGAGAGACCAAAGTGTTTGGCAAGGTCAAGGGTGTTTATAGGATTAGGTAGGCCCTGAAAAAGCTGCTTTTCCTTACAGGATAGTTCCAGTTTCTGCAAACCTGACTGGGGCTTCCGGTCCCCTACATCTCACTAGTCTGTTCATATTGGGGACACAGCCCAGCAGAACTTGTGACTGAGCTTGTGGCTGATCTCAGGATCCAGCTGTTTCTTTTGAGGAACTTAGTTTACCTGCAATGGAGAGCTCATCTCTACATCCTTTCATAAACAGAGGGTTGGAGAAATTTGGCTACCTTATTTCTGTGAAGGAGTAAAATCATTTCCTCCAGACTGGCAGGGTGTGTTCCTTCAGTCTAACCCCAGCAGTGGGGAATGAACTTCAAAGACCTTCCCATCATGGATACTCTGTCTCACAAAACACCTAAGCATGAAAAGAAAACTACTCGATTTGCAATATACTTTAATAAAGCATTGTGGAAAAAAAAAAAACCCGAGGCACAAATGCATTCCGGACATGCAAGAAGTTGAGGCAGGAGGTTTAAACTGGAATTGTATAGTGAGATCCTGTATGTTTAAAAGGATGCTCTGGGGATGGGAGGGGGAGGGAAAGGGGAGGGGAGGGGGGTACAGGGGGGTGGGGAGTAGAGGGAGGGAAGGGACCGGTGTACCTGTTAAGTTTGTATGAGTGGAAATTAAAAAAAATTAATAAAAAAATCAAACGAAGAATAAAAGAAAAAAAGAAAAAGAAGAGAAAAAAATTAAAGTGAAAGAAAGGCTTTAAGCTGTCAGTACCCATTTGTCTAGATGAAAAATATTGGTCAGGTTAAGAAAAATTACTTTCACGCAGTGTGCACTTAATGCAATATGGATTTAAAAGCCCTCAAGTAGAAGTTATCTCTCCCTTGTCTTATACTGTGCTAAGTACATTGTCAACAACCTCGACTGATGATAATAATAATTGAAAGCATTTGCAGTTTAATCAAAATTCAGATTCTTTTATTCATTTTTCACTTGTCAGATTGAATGAAATGCAAGTAAACTTACAGCTCTACAGTATTTCTACTCTTTTGAAAAGCATTTCATGCATGAAAAGATTCAACCTTTCAATTACTTTTTTTGTAATGGTGCAGATGTGAGCATCAAAAGCTAAGGAATTAAAACTAACCATATTTTTCCTTGATATTTGAGAGAAACAAAACCTATATAGTATTTAAAAGTCTAATCTTAGCTACATCATTTCTGCTGGAAATCAAGTCAATTTTTTATCAAGCTACCTGCTATTCAGAAATTTTCATAACAGGTCCATGCTGGGAGAGTCTTTGAAGGTCATCCTCCACTGCTGGGATTATCCTGAAAGAATACACTCTACTAATCTGGAGGAATCTGTTTTAATTCTCCACAGGGATAAGGTTGCCAACTTCCCCCAGCCCTCAGTTTATGAAACGGTATGGAGATAAGCTCTCTATTGCAGATAAACTAGGTTCTTCAAAAGATTCATCTCCACTGGGCTGGGTTCAGATATGAACAGATGGATGAGATGTAGGGGGATCGAAAGCTCCAATCAGGTTTACAGAAGCTGAAACTATCCAATAAGGAAAAGGAACTTTTTCCAGGCCCGCTTAACCCTATAAATACTCCTGACTCTGCCAGCATCTTTAGTTTCTTGCGCTTCACAGACTCCATGTCTGTGAGTGTCTTTGCCCTTTGAGGGCTCCATGTCGATACATTCCATTCTTTCTCTCCTCTAATAAACTCTGCCTTAATCCTCTGTGGTGTTCTGGTTTCAGTTTTCAACCCCTGAACACAAGAATCTGGGCATAAAAATTCTGCAACACTGTGGGCAGTGAATGGGCATGAGACCTCAAAACCATAAAATCCCTTTAAATGAGTTCTCTTATGCCACCAATGTAAATCTGTCATGTGTAATTTTCTAGAATCTTTAGCAGTCTCTATTTTCAAATGGACAATACGGTGACTTACTAAGTTACAGCTTACTTTCCTGGCATTTCATTGTTGAAAGCAGAGTGTCACAGTTCTTAATACCCTGCTTTGACCCAGCTCTTCCCTGATGTTATGCCCCAGATTTTCTTACATAGCAAAAAAAGACTTTCACGTGGGATTAGAATTAATAGCCAGCACTTGATTCAACTGGGAGATGGTTCTGAATTACTTCTAGCTACAAGGGATCCTAACAAGTACTAGAGAAGGTCAGGTAAGCCAAACCACTAGAATAAAAAATCATTATGTTACTGATTGCAGCATAAACTGACTGTGAGTCTGAAAGATAACTTCACACCCTGAGGTGAAAAGAGATGCATCTCCACCTGGATCTTTATTTTGCCTTGTATAATAATAATCTAGTTTTTAAACACAAAACTGTGAATTAGAAGGTTAGTATTGTTTAAGTTGCTGATGTTTTTGTTGAAGAAATAGGAAGCTGATGTCCTGGTGTTGTAAGATACGTTGCATATGGCTCAATGGTAATCACATTATTTATGTGTGTTTATTGTAAATGGGCATATTTGTGTGTTTGTATGTGTCTGTGTGCATCTTTGTGTGTGTATGTGTGTGTGTGTGTGTGGATGTGTGTGGTGTGTGTACGTGTGTTTGTGTGTATGTATGTAAGAGAATGTGACATGTGTGTGGAGGTTAGGGGACATGCTCAGGCATCATCAACCATCATTTTGGAGGAGGGTCTCTTACTTTTTTTCCTACCGTGGGTGACCAGCTAGCTGGCCCAAGAGCTTCTAGGAATTCTCCCATCTTTGTCTCCAATCTCCTCCCCACAGGAATAATGACATTACAGATGCTGACGTTGTGGAGGCATCCCATTCTCTCAGGGGTTCTGGGAACTTGAACTGAGGTCCTCTTCTTTGCTTAGCAACTACTTTTACCATGAACCATCATCTCAGACTTGCAGTAGACACTTTGAATCTTGTGGACTTATGGAATCTTAATGATGGCTGGAAATACGCTAAATGGATTTTGGTTTTCCCAAAGCAACTTCGACCATCATTTAGTAACTTCATGAGACTCACATTTTGTATATATGTATATATACACACATATATATCTACCTATCTATATGTATGCATCACATATGCAATTATTCCAACAGTCGCTCTGAGAACTGTGTACCACATTGTACTAATTTCTGCCTATAAAAAACAACCTGCACAATAGCACCAATCTTCTAAAACTAACACTTTTTAGGAGAACTTTTTTAAGGGCTAAAAGAACAACATGCAGCACATAAATCTACAGAGAATGTGGATCATGGTAACTGATGTCAGCCAGCTAGTTTATATTCGATGCCATTAATCTCTTGGACATGACAAATCTTAGCAGTAGAGGGAATAAGTTTCAGATAATACACTATTGAAGTAATGAATAACCCTCACTGTGAAGTACTTTAATGGGTCTTCTTGTCAGATTTAAGATTTTATTATTAACATTAGTAAATGGAAGCCCAAAAAGATACAGTTGCAAATCAATTTCACTGTTCCCTTATAACGAGTCCCTAATTGACCTCAATTTCTGACTTAGTTACATATTTCCTTCCATACTTAATTTTAATGACAGGTGTAGGAGAATTTAGAAACTGAGCATAAAGAAATTTATTTGAACATTCTATTTTATGGAGTTTAATAAAAGACCTATAAATCATCACCACAGCAATATAAGAAGAGTATTTCTGTCTTTTAACAGTTCAGAGGATGATCACTTTGTTAAATTAGTGCTTCATTTATTAAAAATCTATGATAAGAATAACCTCCAGTGCTAATATCATTATGTAAGGCTCCATCCCAGAAGATTTAGTTTCATGTTAATGACTAATAAAGATGTAATGCTGGCTTTATTTTTGAAAATGGGCTATTTGATTGGCATATTGAAAAAATGTGAATTTCAAATACTGGGGACTCTCCCAATGCCAGAATTCTGGTCTATGGCATTTCACATTGGAACTTAACAGAATATCCCTCCCTACCCCCAAGAATCACAATACAGTAAATGAGTGCTTAAAAAATCCATCTTAAGATTAGGAGGTGATTTAATGGCATGGATATGATGATTTGAGTTTAACTCTAGCACTGATATAAAAAACTGTGTGGCTTCAAAACTATTCCAGAGTTGGGCAGAGACAAACAGAACCCTGGAGGTGACTGGCCAGGCAATCTAGCCAAAATGATTGACTACGGCCTCAAAGAGAGACCCTATCTTGACTGTGCAGAAAAGCAAAACTGAAAACAACAAACCATAATTCAGAACACCAAAGACCTTACATTAATCACCTGTAACCAGACCAGCCAAATCTCTTCCCATCCTAAAGATCAGAGAACCTTGCAGAAGAGGAGGCAGTAAGATTGTTAGAGCCTAAAAATGGTGAGGACTAATGATATGCAAGATACTCCACACAAGTTAAGGCTGCAGTAGCCATAATTTGATTTGCTTGACCTGCATAATGGCTGAAATGTCAACGACTCCCCAAAGTCTAGCATGGATCACAGGGGAGAAGGTTCCAGGCAGTAGGATCCTTAGAGGCGAGGGATTAAGAGTCCTAATAAAGTTCCCATACTAACGGGAACCCCAAGAAAGGGCTTCAGGCTATGCCACTGAGTCCATTCCCTTCACTAGGGTGGAGGACTCAGAGGGAGGTTTGGCATTCACACAAAAGTATGCTTCAGGGGATGGGCAGGAGGAAGGGTTAGGCACTGGGAGAAGGGGATGGAGGTAAAGGAGTGAAAGGAAGGGGAAAAGGGGGAGACTGGGGACGGGAGGAGGGAGGGAGAGGATGGGGGTACCTATTGAGATTGTATGATTGGAAAAAAAATATAAAATGTGGGAAAAAATTCCAATATTGATCTCTAGTCTCTACACTAAATGGCACACATACATAGAAAATACACACACACATGCGTGTGCGCACACACATGCACACACACACAGGAAAAAATTACAACTTTAATGATATTACGATTCTTTTTTATAAATTTGAAAATCAAATATATACAAAGCAATGTAATTTTATGCATATAAATTCTATATCTGGGCTGTACTTGCATTAATGTAGGTCTATTTTGCTCACTGTTCACTTATAATATTTTTCAAACAGATCTTATTGCACAGTTGGACTCAGGATTATATTTTCTAGTATAATTTGATATTATGCTAGTGTAATAGTAGCAAGAGTGGTAAGTGGTAAGTAGTAAGTGGTAAGATAGGCATGTCTGTTTATGAGGTAAATCTCCATATTTCAGCAGGTTATAGGTCTTTCCAGTTACCAAACTTTATTTTTTTTAAATTAAAAAAATTTGTGTGTGTTTGCATCTCTGTGTGTATGTCTGCATGTGTCAGAGGCCAAGGATGATTTCGAAAATCACCCTGAATTTCTTCTACCTCCTATTTGATTTTTGCTCTGGAGTTTCCCAGACTGGGATCTGTAGATCTGAACTCAGGACCTTCTGACTGTGAGGAACAGACTTAGCTCTGAGTCACCACCCCTCTTCTGAACTACAGAGATTTATCTTTAACACAAACATGCCTATCTTACCACTTACTCTTTACCAAACTTTAAATAAAAAGTAACTTGAACTTCCTGAACATAGATTTCTTCAGTGAAAAGTAGAGTTGCCTTACTCTAAATAGCTCTATAGGCAGTTTTAGATAATTCATATTAATCACTTAGTACAATACATGGCTTGTAGAGCACATGTGAAACTAAGTAAGTAGATCTGGTGTGATTATGACCAAATGGTGACCAAAAGTTTGTGGATAACTATACTGAGAAATTTTCTTTTACTCTTGCTCTCTCCTTTCTTTAGAATTTATTTTGTTCATTGTACAAAAAGAAAATAGAAGCCATTCTTGTTCATTGATCTTTACCCAGAAATTCTGCTATATATCATGCATGTGAAATCTAATAAGATTTCTTGGAAAAAGAAACAGTGTCCACATATGAAAATATTGTAATGACACCTAGTATGTTTGTTGAATTAATAATCTCTAGTAAGAAAAACACAAAATTTATGATATGATTCTAAAAATGTCCTATTTTGTGAAGGATAGTATTTGTAAAATGAGATAAAAACTAGTAATAAAGGATTGATTTACATTTCTGCAACATGTTAGTTTAAAGATTTTCATGAATTAGGAAATGTTACCTAAAAATGCTATTTTTACTTTTGTGTGTACCATTAACTGTTTTAAACTAATAATATTATTATCACATTCTTCATTCATGCCAAAGTCAACTTTGTGTAGGTTCCATCTGCTTTTGCTATTTCCAACAATACTGTATCACCTTTGATGGATTTACAACTGCCTCATCATTTGGGTGTTTTCTGTCGATCAAAATGAGGCAGAACAAGGGAAACTCTGCAAGGAGCCTTTTCACACCCACGACTCTAATCAGAGAAATCCTGCAAATGTGTTCTACCACGCATTCTGTGAGTTCAGCACAAAATGATAAAAATCAATTTTGTGTGTTTGATGGAGGTTCCCAGAATCAATCTTTTCCTTGTCGTGAAACACTTTATTGAGGCTCCTTAATATAAAACCATCTATCCTCAATGAAGAATACAGAAGCGTTATGACAGAGCGTTAAACTAACACAGAGAGATGCCTGGGGCTGGAATCTGGACTAAGGAGATTTGGCAAATCTTGATAGAACAGGAAGAAAATCAATTGATAGAACAGGAAAAAAAATCAAATATAGAAGCAAGAAGAAGTCTACCATCTGCTAACTTTCCTGGGGCCTTGGGCCTGAATTAATCCTGACTGTTCTGAATTAAATTTGGCAATGGACTAGGGACATGAAGAGTCTGTTCTATTATTTTATTTTACTTTTATTATTGTTATTGGGAGAACTAGAAGAAATATGAATGTTCTCCTTCTGTAAAAGATCCTGAGAGAGCAACGACCTGACACTTTAAAAATGACCAAGCTGTTTCTGGGTAACTGCCCTCATCTTTTACAGCAGCGAATGTGAAATGAAGTTTCTGAGTATTGGAAATCCCTTGTTCTTTTCTCTTGTATGATAGAAGAAGACAGTGTTACATGCCCAGCAGGAATGGTTGAAACAAGTAATGAGTGGCATTCTCGAGTCAGGAACGTGAGCCTCGTTTGAAGCTGTCTCTCAATGTGACTGCATCCTCATGTTCCCAGGACTTTTCCACAAATTACATTTTTTTAGAATGGCCCCTAGCTCATTCCAGAATTTCTCAGGAAGAAGATTCAAAGTAGTAAAATCAGAAGTCTATTCTATACAAATAACAAACAAAATCAACAGCAGCCAGTCAGTTAGGCTAACTATAAAACAAACTCGTGAAGTCTAATCCTCTACTATGTTTGGAAATCAAAGCAGCATAAAATGTGGTGTGGTACAATTCTAGAAACATATGAAAAGACATGTTTAACTAAGGACCTGCATTTGTGTAATCAATAAAAAATATGTAACTGAAAGTGGATACAGAATTATTTTGAGGAATAGGATCCCACTCACTGGCAATTGGGGAATACCTGCAATAGGAGAGAAGATCACAGATTTATCATGAGCTCACTCATGTTTCCTCATAATGATAATTATTATTGATATTCATGAAATAATGTCCAGAAAATTCAGAAAGAAAAAGAATAAGAGAGACAGGAAGAGACACACACATACACGCACGCACGCGCGCGCGCACACACACACACACACACACACACACACACAGAAAGAGAGAGAGAGAGAGTTATCAATCCTTGAGGGATGACTAGCTACCATAGATTCCCTCATGGTGTCTTTTCACTCAGGTAATTGCTTCCTTTGTTGTGCACCACTATTTTATTCAAAACTAAACATTGAAAGGATAAACTAACCATTATTATAAGGCATGTAATAATACAAGGTCATGAAATAAATGAACTGAATAAATTGTTTTCAAAGAAATGTAAATGGTCAATAAAATTCCCCAAAAGGCTTTTATTATCTTTAGTGATCAGGAAATATGAATTAAAGCTACATTGAGATTGGATCTCCTTCCAATCAGAGCAGCTTTCCTAAAGAAAGCTTAACACCGGGAATCCTGGTGATGAGGTAGAATCAATGTTGGTGTGGATGTAGATTAGTGTAGCCAGATAGAGATAGGTATGGGAATTTCTCCAGAAGCCAAACATAGAACTGTCATTTGATCTAGCTTCACCACTCCTGGACAGATACTCCAAGTAGTCAATGGAAGCATGCAATAGAGATACCATACACCCATGTTTCTCATGGCAACTATACAGGACAGCCACGTCATCGAATCAGCCTAAGTGTCAAGGGACACATGATGCATAAAAAAAATAAGCCAGGTAAGATTGATGACTCAAGCCTGTGACCCCAAAATGCAGAGGCTATGGTAAGTTTAAGATCATCTGTAAAATTAACCACATTGCTAGTCTGGTTCCGAAAATTTTCTATGAAAATTAATGAAATAATAGTGTGAAACTAAAAAACATAATAGGTTGAGTTTTCCCCCTTTTGTGAATTTTAAACAATATTTCTAATACCACTATTCCTGCTACATACTGAATATTTACTCATTTTCAGAAACACTGATTTTAAAAAAAACTTCGCAAAATATTCCAATTTTAAGGATATGACAATGAGACCCACTTTTGATGTCAGTTTTCTATTAAGCATGCAAGGATTGGAACCACACTGCATGTTTTTGTTTCCTAATCTTCTGAAAAGTAAAAATAAAACATTGAACCCTAGGAGAAATTTTATAACCTCCTTGTGTCATCTATATCTCATCTATAATTTGACCATTACAGATGCTCTCTCTTGCCATGCCTAGACTATTAATAAGTCAATGCATGAAGGGTTAAAAGTGTTGCTTAGCTTGGCGCCAGTGTAATGAGGATAGCTATGTGGAACATTAGATAACACTGTTATTCTTTTTTTAATAGAAAATACTTTTATTTATAAAAAGCTTTTTTGTAGTATATTATATTTTTCCTAGTTTCACAAACATATCGACTAATTATCCTTGCCTTCCTCTTTTCCCCCTCTTCTTCCCTCCCTTTCCTCCCTTTATCAATACATCCCACTCGCTCCCACCCTCCAGTCTGTCTGCTTCTATGATTCCCAGGGTTCCCTCTGGATAGTCTGCTCTAGTGGGGTATCAGGCCTTTGTGATTGACCAAGTGACCCTTCCTTGGATAGACCCACTGGTGGAGGCACTCCCCTTCCTCAGTCTAGTTATTCTTGAACAAAAACAAATAGTCAAATCATCCAATGACACTCTTCAGTGGAGTTTCAAACACCAATAGTCCTTAATCTGACTTGTTCCAAACATTTATAGTTGTTGTGCTGATACATCGAAATAATAAAAAAAAAAGGAACTCAGTAAAATGGTCAACAGCTGTGGCTTGGGGAGAGCATTATTAGCATTTCCTTACCCAATTGCAAATCACAGTACTTGATGGATCTTCAAGTAGCAGCCACACCTGCTCCTCAGAGGGAAACTCCTTACAGTGGCTTCCCCCTTGGTTTGTAAAGCTACAAAATTCTTGGCAAGAGCTCATTCTCTGGAAATTGATGGGGTGACTGAGGTAAGCCTTTAAGTAATTTAGACAGAGCATTTTAAAATCCATTTAGAAGCTATTTAGGGAAGGATGAGTCTGCAGTCAAAGTTGAAGCTGAAATGTCCGGTGAGGACGGCAGTGAGAGCATGGCAATCGATAAAGGCCATTATCTTAAATAAGTCCAGAACATCTCAAGCTTGCCTGAGTATTTTAATCCCTGTCAGACCAGGGAGTGAAGGCAAATTGCAGAAGACAAAGGCCTGGCCCCTGGGGCTCAGGGGGCTTCAGAACAATTTAAAGTTCTTCTGCCCCAGAATTCTTTTTTACCCCCAGAATTTATTTGTCTCCTTTCCTCATCTATTTTTATTCTCCTGTCTCCTCTCTGGTCCCACAGCCCTTCCCTGTAGTGTTCACTGCTTCCGTGTTTTTCCAGCCTGGCAAAGGCTTAATTCATCAAGTTCCAGCTGCAAATATATCTCTTCTATAGCAGCTTGTCAGAGATTCCTTACCTCTGTCTGACAACGCATTTTCAGTTTATGTTTGTAGCCAAATCACCAGGGACAATTACATCTACTAGGGAGGCTATTGTCCCCAGATTAAGATTTGCTTTATCCAGTAAAAAACACTAGTAATGGCTGCTTTTTTATTTTAGCTTCTACCCTGACTGTAATTAGCAGCTAGCTCTCAGCATTCATTTAGAGTCATTGGTCTCTCCTTTACATCTCAGTTTCTCCCTGAAGACTATTGGACTTGGCTTCTTCTGGCCCTTTATCTTTTCTAATTGTTGAGAGATCAGTGAGTTCATGGACTGTACTTTCAGTTGGCTATCTGACCTGAAGATGACACTTAATAAATTTTTCTTTGCATGAAAATGAATATGAATGGATTCCATTTCTTCAATTTTCTATGACATCTGTTTTCCATTCTTAACATCCTGGCATTTACTAGCTGATAATACATTTATTCATTTACTTAAAATAGAGATCTCTTATTCAAAAATGCAAGAATTTTTGAATAAATGAATAGATTGTTTATGCTCATCACATTCTGATGCCATGTTGTGGGAGTAACCAGAGGGCAATATATCCCCATTTCATAGGATCTGTAGAAACCAAATCATACGCATATCCAAAAGTATGTATCATATGCATATGTATTATGTGTATATATGTGATCCTACACATGGAAGTACAGTGGTTACAAACACAGGATTCTGAGACCAGAATACATAAGCTAATCCCTTGCTACAATAGGTCTGTCCTTTTCTCTGTCTTATCTGTCTTCATAATGTAAGATTGATCATAATGCCATCTCATTAGAATGTTAAAGGATGGAATGCATTCACCCTATACAGAAATGAGCTATAAAATGAGTCTTCATTATCATTCCCTAGCTGCTGCTTTTTGTTTGGTGGTATGTCACATTCATACACAGGCTTCTAGGACTAAGGGAGTTACTCTGGGCATACTACTAGCCTCCCACTTCGTCGCACCACCATGCTATTATCACTGGAAGAAGTCTGTATAATAACTCTGCCACTTTCCTATGGCGAATTGTTTTTATATTTCAATGGAGTACCTTCTGGCACATGTGCGTGCGCGTGCACACACACATGCAGAACCAGAAAAGAAAACAAATGTGTCTTGTCAACTTGAAGTGTTCCAACCAAGCGAAATAATTACTATGAATTAATATGTTTTCTTCTCAAAATAGCATAGTTAACAGCTGCACTTAAGACAGATGTTCACCATGTCTAATCTAACTTTTCCCCACATGCGATATCTATTTCTGGACTCTATATACCATATTTTCATCCATGTGTGAGCTTTTTTCCTGTCACATTGTCTTGGAATCTAAATAAAATTGATTTTCTAATAGCATAGGTAACAAATTATCATATTATATATTATATATATAATATTTCACATGATGGGATGTAAATGTCTTGTATTTAATACAAATATATTAAATTTGATCCTGTTGCCTCTATCTTCCAATTGCTAGGATTACAGACATGTGTATGCATACAGAAATGTGTGTGTGTATGTGTATGTGTGTGTGTGTGTTATGGAGAGAGAGTGAGAAAAATTATTATTTATACATTTTTTTGGTCTTGTTCAATTTAACTTTTGACATTCGATGGTTATTACTTTCTGAAGCCTCTTTTGACAATAAGTTTACCATCTCTTATATGCCAAAAGAAGTAACTGAATTCCACACTGACTTCATTATGCCTTTTGAAATTATCTGGGATACACAATCAACAAATTTCTGTTAGTAAATCTTTCTTTCTTTTTAACATTGTCCTAACAGACACAAGAAAGTATTTATATTTACAATAAGAATGTTGCTTGCATATTCTCTGATTCTGGTTACCTGAACTGATTATTTTAGAAGGACTACAACTCAAGACAATATAGGGTTTCATAAATCCTTAATTTTATATTTAACTAGATGAAAATTTGAATCCTGGAACTCTAATTCCAATTTACTTGTTTTATAAAAGACCACAATGTAGTAGTGATTTCTTTAAGATACACTTAAATATAATTATAACTCAAAGAAATTTTTAGCTTCCTATTTTGTGTCAGCTATGGTTAACTGATGGCTGGACCATGGAAGTTGTTCAATGGCCTTTTTCTCAACAAACTCAAAGCAAATGGAATCACTTAAGGTCTTTCATTAGAATAAAGTGATAGAAACCATAAATTGTGTGTCCAGTCTAGCTGGCTGTCCCCCATAGTGTAACACACCATTGCCATGAGAGTATTATAAACATTTCAATATGCTTTCCTGGGAAAACATAGGCAACACAGACTCCATTACCGAATGTTATTTGAAATGTATAATTGCTAATGCTTCACATAGTGGCATGCTCAAGTTAATTCTCCATTTAGTCAGGAACCATTGAATGCCTGCCAGAATTCAATTTCCTTGCCAGGGGAGGATAAATGGAAAAACACAGAGGAACTGAATGCATTTCTTATAAATATGCTTCATAATTTTGTTGTGACAACTAACATTTCCATTAATTGGGATATCAACATTCATAAAATTAGGAAATCTTTGGCAGAAATCATTAATGTGGGAAGTTAGTCAAGTGACAATTTGTGTTCCCCGAGCAATAATAGTATGACTGTGTTAAAATGTAGTATTGGTCAAGATCACAAAACAAAATTATGAAACAAGTATAGATAAAACATTTTCAAAAAGGTGTGCCATATTTCATATCAGTAGTACACTTGGCACTGAAAAGTTTGTAATAAAGAATCTGTGCTTTCAAGAAACCTAAAATATGAAAGAGGGCAAGACAATATCTTATAAATGGAAGTATAATGATATAAATGGACCCACTGCTATTCATAGAAAAACCAATTCCACTGAAGGATGTGTAGAATCTGAGTCCTAAAAGGAATGTCAGCAAATGGTTAGTAAGAAGTCTCATCAAATATAGACAATTGCTGCTAAGACTGATGATCTGGATTCAACTCCCAAAACCCACATTTTGAAAGGACTGAGTTCTGTGAATTATCTTTTCACTTCCACATGTGCACACAGACACACAAATATGCATGCTAAATAAAAGGTAAATGTACAAAGAAAATAAAATTAAAAGCAGAAATGGCATCTAAAATTCAAATGGGATGAGAGAACATGAATTCATGGTAAAAGTCTTCATGAAAAGAGGAACTGAATACAAAGAATTAGTACAAAAAAGCATGGGATATTAAAGTCAGCAAAAATAATATGGTTTTGTATATGCATATTATAAAAAACTGAGAATGAGAAATAAAAGAGGAGTAGATTAAATTTTCCCCATAATTTCTATGCCATATGAGCCCTATTCTGAAAGTTCATACAAGGTTTAATCAGTCCATATAATACAGTATGGTTCAAATTCATACACTCAGAAGTGGAGATAATGGGAAAGCCTTCCAAAGAATAAAGACAAGCTATATGGATCAGAACATAAGAATATACACACAGCAGAGAGAGTGCTTTATGGTGGGGGTGGGGAGTGGGGAGTGAATGAAGGGGTTTTATGCACTGGACCATTCTGCTTTGCTAAGAACCTGGACCTAGGATTAAGGAATTAATACTGTGTTATGTGATTTTTTTTGAGATTGGTGTAGTAAATAAATCCCACTCTGAATATGATTAGGTGAAACAGAGAGGACTCAGAAAAAGACTGTGAGGACTGGAGAGATGGCTCAGGGATTAAGTCTCTGCCTCACCAGCGGAAGGACCTGGGTACCTATCTACCTACCTACCTATCCAGATCCAACATAAAGCCTCTAAATGGAAATTGCTGTGACCTGCACTTCTGGTCCTGGGAGGTGAAGCCTGGGAAACTGGAGAAAAGCAAAAATGAGGTACAGCAATCCAGGATGAGTACTGAAGTCACCCTTGGGTCTCCACAGCACTGTGCCCTCCGACCAACACACACATACACACACACACACACACACACACACACACACACACACACACACACAGAGCACACAGACTGGGAGAATAAATAGAATACTATAGAGGTCTTTTAAAGAACACTCTTAGTGTTAAATCTATCCTTATAAAGTACGTCACACTATTTCTTAATGTTTTCTTGGTTAGCTTATTGACTACCAAGGGAAAGTGGGCAAAAAGTCCTCACGAATATCTGCTATAAGTATAATAAGTCAGAAACGTAACACTCCATTGCTCAGTGGTGTTCGAACTCTGTGGTTGCTAACACTCTACAAAGTAGCAGATTCGATGTAAGCTTCCATTTAGAAAACATCCACTGAATGTCTGGAGATCTAAGAGGTTGATTGAATCCATATTGCATTTTCATGCTAATTTATCCACAAATCAAATATGCTAAACATTAGATTTTAATTAATTCAACTTTTCCTAACAGCAATTTTGACAGAACGATAGCCTATTTCTAAGCTTCCAGGTCTGACTTTATTCTAGTTGGACACAGTTTGCTAGTCATGTGTTACATGAGATTATTTAGGACATGGAATATTACTCTTCGTTTTGCTATGAAACTTTACTCAGACTCATCCAATTTAAGGGAGAAAGGAAGATACATTTGGTCTGCAGTTTCAGAAAGGATATTGTGTATTATGGCAGGAATTACATGACAGAAGACATGGCTGGAAATAGAAGCAAAAGGTTGGTACCAGTCACCACAACCATCAGGTGGCAGAGAAAGCAAGAGTGAAGTAGGAAACAGGGACAGGTACCAAACCTCAAGACTCACCCCTGGTGACATGTCTTCTTACAGCAAAGCTCTACCTCTTAAAGATGCTACAACCTCCCTAAAAATGAACACTAATTTAGGATGCAAACACATGGACCTGGGGGGTTGAATTCACATTCAAACCATGAGACACACAAATATGCATTACTATGGATGTACTTTAAAAAGTTGCTTTGTTGTATAGGACTTGATTTTAGTTCAGGTTTTGGAACCTGCAGGTAAAAATTTCACAACTGGTCTTATCTACAAAACATTTCCCTGAATCTTTGGGAAGTTTCTAAGAAGTAGTGAAAATATACCAGCAAAGAGCAAAACTGCCTGCCATTTCTTTTGGTGGAGGCAGAAGGCCAGACTCTCCATGCCCCAGTGCATGGGAAATCTCTTTAGGCCATCTCAAGAGACAGTTTGCAAGAATTTTACACAATGATACAGCATCCTTGTCAATAAAAGTTTAAGCTTTCCTGACATACATCCCAATTTAATCTTGTTCCCTCTTATTGGAGAGAATTACATTTTTCCCCTCTTGGCAAAAACAATATCCCTCAAGATACATTATTTACCCAGGGGAAAATAGGACAAAGTAAAACCTGCTAACTCTCTACAATTGGATTTTTGTATGAAACAATTCATAACAGGGACATAAAATATAAACTATATATCAACCCAAAATATAGTAAAACTCACACACAGGGAAGATCCTGTGTCTCTGATTCTAGTGACTGAGTGTCTTCATTGCTATTCTCCCTCTGGTCTACAGAAGGAAGAATCATGTATTCACCAGTCAGGAGTGCTCAGCACCTACTTGGTACTGGTTAACCAGCTGTTTCTCCTGAGCAAGAATTAAGAACAGCATTTGCTGCAAACTCTGTTGTATTACAGAGAAGCATTACCCCACCTCTTGAATAATCAACCATATTGCTAGCACATTTCCCTGATAGTCTCTTAAAATGCATCCATCGACTCTGAGGGAGGACTTTTATTTATTTATTTATTTTTTAGAAGAAGAAAAATAAGTTGGAAAGGGGGTCGCCTGTGATTCTTATTGCTGTATTATATATTTTAATAATCATGAAGATAAAGCCCATGGCAGGGGACCAGTAATGTATCTTAGTATATAGGGTGTCTGTAAAACCTAATGACCAGAGTTTTATCCCCGGACGTTCATAGGTGGAAAGGACTAGCTTCTGAAAGTTATCGTCTCACTTTTACTCGTACACAGCTCTCTTTCTTTCTCTCTTATCTCCTCTCTCTCTCTTTTCCCTCTCTCAAAAAATAAATGTTTAAAAAATTGAAATAAATTCACTTGTCATTAGAAAGAGAAGCACTTCCCCTGGAGATCTATTGCATGCAAGATAATAATAGGACAGGACTTGCCCTCTCTTTTTCAGTCTTGATCTCAAGTGCTCACATCACCTCAGACACACCCTGTGTGCTTCCTATATGTGTCTTGAATGAATGAGCAAATAGACATGTGAGCATGTTTTGAGTTATTAAATGGGGGCAGGAATTGTGTTAGATTAGGCATAATAGACAAAACATATATGTGTTGAACTATAGAATGGGGACCAAGATTTGCATTAGGCTTAGCTGACAGAACACATCAACATAAAATTTTTATATACTAATGGAATCAGCCTTTTATCAGTGAAATATGACAGGCAGCATGATTCATGATGTTAGAAGTGTAGAAAAGACAATTGCAGCTGCCAGTGTATGAATTTCATGCTAAAATACAAAGACAGCTTCCTTCTGGAGACTTCGATGTTTTTCCTCTTATGAAGAATGCTAAGCCTAGAACAGTAACTTGAAGGGATGAAAGTGCATTATTCATAGCCAGCCATTCCATTATATTATAAACCTAAGCCAACATGGTATTTCTACCAAGCTTCTACAGCTCCTACATTTGAGAAGCTCCTACAGCTTCTCAAATAAGCACAGTTCTCTGCATGCAACGCAAACTCAGCTGTGGTTAGTATGGAGTCCTCTGTTGCTTTCACAGCTCCATCCCTGCAGTACTTTTATTTGTTTATCTACTTCGTATTTGTTTACCCTAATGGCTAATTGGTATAGAAGAGACAGCAATAATTTTATTCAAAATACACCCAAAAGTCTCCCATAGTTGAATGTGGTGACATTCATTCCAGCTGCTCAGGAGTCTAAGTCAGAACAAACCTGAAACTGTGGCCAGCCTGGACAATGTAGTTGGACACTATCCCAAGTAATTAATTGACTTTCTGACTAACTAATGAACTTACTAACTAACTAGTTGGCTACCCCAATTTGCAGTGTGAGTTTCCCCCAAAGGCTCCTGTGCTTATGTCCCTAGCTGTTAGTTAATGTTTGAGAAGGTAGCAGCACCTTTTGTAGGTAGAAGCTTGTTGAAGGATGGTATGTGACAAGGAGCAGGCCTGCTCTAGTAGTCTTTTCTAGTGGTCTGCAGCCTGCTCTTGGCCTCCATGATGTCTGCAGTGACCTAAGCCACCGCCATCTTCTGCTGTTCTACATTCGTTCTCCCATGGGATTCCTACCTTAATGAACTATGTCTCCATGCTGGAAGCATAACTCAAATGAATCTCCCTTTCTCCCTTAAAGTGCATTTGAGTATTTTTCACAGCAGCAGAGAAGGGTAACTGCTACACTAGATAAATAAGCAACCATACCATCAAATTATCATAGGCATTAAAAAATCCTAAGATTCCAATTAGCTATTATAGGGGGATAAGTAGGTACAGTAATAGAAAACGAGCTTCTCTCCTGCCCAAATGATAAGTCTTAGTAACTGAGGAAAAACTTCTCTGTAAGGAAAATTAGGTTGGATAAAGTTACATACAGAGGAAGGGAGGTAGGAAAACTCAGGGAGCACAGCATTCAAAATTCTTATTCACATCTAGGTCACATTACATGAACAAGTATCTCCTAGGGCAAGAGACAGCCATTCTGAGTCTGGGTTCCCTCCAAAAGAGGGCTTCACACAGGCAATCTCTAGCACCTCTCTAATTTCTTGAACCATACAGCCTCTCCCGCCTCTGCTCCTGCAACAGTCCTTGTAGAAACCTATGCAGCAAATGTTATCACATTGTTTTGCCCTTGTCTGATGTGTGCGGAATCCTTGTATTGTTTCTCTTCTTCACCACTGTAATAATTCAAACTTCCCAGAGCGAGCCCCGGAGTAGGAGTGGTCGATGAATTTAAAAGTTTTGTTTGTTAGCAGATTTGATGTAACATATGGTCCTCTACAAGAGCATAAAGGTGCAGTGCTAGATAGGGATTTCTATGTATTACTGGACAGAAGTTATTCTGGTCCATTTCTTCCAAATCACCCAGATCAAATTGTTTCTATACTCTACTTTTTCTCAAGTAATTTTTATGAGTTTCTAAATCTTTTCACTTGGCTGCCACAGGGTTGAGACAGATAATACATTTTCTTCTTTGTGAACTTCCCAGATCTAAGTGGCCAGGCTGCAGGAGACAATAAAACAGGCTATGAATTCCTGAGCTGGTTTCCACCCATAGACCACATTCTGATCTACAAGACTGAGCAGATTTCACATCACAGGTCCCCGTAGCCCTGCCAGTGCCACAGATAATTATCTGATTTACAGCTGTGAATCACATTTGGATCATAAAATCCAGTTAGATAGGTGCATGGACCCAACATGTGATTAAGGCTAGAGTGCCCACAAAGAAAATATCAATTATATACAGCAGTTATCACACCAATAGAACTGAACAAATTGAGGCTTCAAAATTCTTGAGTTGTTTAATATGCCTTAAGATAACTTAATTTCATTAATAAGCTCAACTAAATCAGTAAGGATTATTGACATGGACCACAAAGCTATAAATTAAAAAATAATACTTGCTTGTAAAATATTTAAAGTGACAATGTGAATACAAATATTATGTCTGCTTATTAGTATTTATAGTGTTATCTTAACTGATAGGACTAGAAGTTTAAACCATGAAAGCTTTATTTCTCTGTTTATTTTCTCCTCAAAAATCACTAACATCAATCTCAACACTGTACCAGGGATTTTATGGCTAAGAAAACAATGAACTGAAGTCACTGAAGTAATATTTGGTCAGTAGGAGATGAGGGAATCATTCAAAGTGTATCTGCAAGAGTTTTTAGACTACGAGGAAAAATTTTAGTTGTAAATGATATAGAAAAATGAAAGAAGTAGGGGCATATATCTTATACCTCTAATGCCAGCACTCTGATAGCTGAGACAGGAGGATTGCATGATACAAGAGGATTGCTAAAAATCAGAAGCCAGCATAGACCAAGCAGTGAATTCCAGGCCATCCTGAGTTATGCAGAGAAACCATGTCTCAAAAGAAATTCAAAAGCTGTAATTAATTAATGAGTGATCACAAATATGATTAAATTCTCAGTAAATGCTATCTTTTTTCTGGAGAGTAAGATCATAAGTGATCTTTCTTTCTTAGTAGTAGTAGCAGTAGTGGTGCATGTATGCTAAGTGTAGTCACACTCACAAATGACACAATGGGAGCTTAGAGCCCAACCACAGGATTTTGACTTATCTTTCTAATCTGTTTGAGGAAAAGTTTCTCATCATGCACTGCTGTGCAAGACAGACTCATGACACTGCGAGTGCCTTCCACCGAAGAGCAGGGGACATAGCTTGCCTAGCATTCCTAGAGCCCTGGGTTTGGTCTCTAGAGCAATGTCAAACCAGCTGTGGTGAGCAATGCTTATGATCCCAGCACTTCAGAGGCAAAAGCAAGAGGGCAAAGTGGCTTACATGAGACATTTCTTTCCACAAAAAAGACAAACTTCTTAACTGAACTGTGTGAATACTGAAGACTTTATTTTATTTATTTATTTATTTATTATTTATTTATTTATTTATTTATTTTTATTGTGTTAGAGAGAGAGAGAGAGAGTGTGTGTGTGTGCACCTGAGTGCACTGCGTATCCTTATGTAAGCCCAAGAGTGACTTGGGGAATCACCCTTATTGCAACTATCTCCTCTTTGCTTTGCTCTACAATCTCCCAGGTTTTACCCATGAGGGCCAGAAGTGCAAGCTGCTATTTCTGTCTGGTGTATTTATGTGGGGCCTGGGATCCGAACTCAGGTCCTTCTGCTTGCAAGACAGAGTCTTAACTCCTGAACCATCTCTCCAGCCAAATACTATGGACTTTATATCATACAAAAAGAACGTGGTGTTTTTTTTTAATTTAACTTATGCAGGTACTTAGATTGAGATCATGACTGTAGTACATGTTTTGTATTTTTTGGTTTTACATTATTGTGAGTCAGGGTTTTGTCATAAAACTCTGGTTTTCTTTGAAGTGGCTATGCAGTCCAGAATGCCCTCAAACTCACTGCAATCCTACTGCTACATATTCCCAATTATTAGTATTAAAGACATGCATCATCACACCCAGATTTATACTATGTATTTTGTCATATCTGATGTACCCAGATTTATGTGATGCATTTTGTCATATCTGATATGAATAAATATATCATGCATTTCAGAGTCCTAAATTTGACAAAGCAAAGCTAATGATTTAACTGGATCATTTGTCATTTCCATTGCGGCATTTATTGGAGATCTAAGAAGTTACGAGGAGTGTATCTGATAATCTTCAGTGCAATGATGGCAATTGGCTTTCCATCTGGAGGATTCCTACATGGTGGTGTTTATACAATGCTGCCCTACCTCGCAACCTCTTGTACGACATGAGTTTCTTGCTAACCATAGCCAGGCCATTTTGTGAAGCTCTGTCACCCTGACAGGAAATGATTCCCCAAACTGATCACACATAGTAAATCTCTGACATCCTTTTGCCTAACTTTTGCTTAACATTCTTTCATTCCCACCTCCACAGATCTACTTCGATAGCAACTTCTTAGCAACCTCTGAATGTCATAAAGGATAGACCCTCCCCACTCCTGCCCAAGGACTTTCTTCAGACTTCCTCCTTCTTTACTGTCCACATCATTATCTCCCTATCCATCTTCCACTTTGAGCTGGATCTTCTGTTATAATGATCTCCCACCTTAAAACTGAACATACACACACACATACACACACACACACACACACACACACACACACACACACACATACACACACACGCCATCAGGCCCTCAACTCTAATGAATGCAGATTACTAAAGTTTCTTCTTTATAAGAGACCATCATGGCAACCTATAGATCGACACAGAGTCACTTTCCATTCCTTTCCCCTGCCAATTTACTATTTCTATGTTCAAAAATGATATTAATTTTGCATATGTTGGTCTTTTCATAGTGCTTTCATATAATTTATGTTTCATGCTGCAGTGTAAAGATTACATCTTTTAGGAGTCTAACACAATTTAGGCAAATGTGATGATAGAAAGAAAAAAATCAATATTCATTGAGCAGCTAATATTTGATTTGATAAATTCAGCTGATTCACTGCACTATCCCTCATGGCTCAATTTAAGGTAATTATTGTTTTCTGTGGTAAAGATACAATCTCACCAAAGATATTCATATGTGTATCCCTTGGAAGAGATTCTAAAAACTGGAAGAATTCCATATACTGGGGAGATGCCTAAGGGGTTAAATACTTTGCATTACAAGCAAAAACATTCCCAAATGGCACATAAAAATGCTAGGCAGAAATGGTGATGAGCATTGTGCAGATCATGCAAAGTCCTATTATGGTTACTTTGGCCCTAACTTGGGTGGGGCATCTTGCATATTGTTGCTCCTCCCCATCTTTAGGCTCTTATAATCTTACCGCCTCCTCTTCCGCAAATTTCCCTGAGCTTTAGGATGGGGAGAGATTAGGCGGGCCTGGTTTCAAGTGATTAATGTAGAGTCTCTGGCAATGACCGACATATCATTGACCCCCCCAAAGTCTAGCATGGATCACAGGCACTAGGATCATTAGAGGCAAGGGATTAACAGTCACAATAGTGTTCCTATACTAAAAGGGAACAACAAGAAAGGGCTCTAGGTAATGCTACTGAGTCCTTACACCTCATTAGAGTGGAGGACTCAGAGGGAAGTTTGACATTCACACTAAAGGATGCTCCAGGGATGGGGGGAGGGGGTATTGGGAAAAAGGTGGGAAGGGGGAAAAGGAAGGGAAAAAGGGGGAAGGGAGCAAGGGGTTCCGGGGAGGGGTAGAGGAAGAGAGAGGATGTGGTACCTATTAAGTTTGTATGAGTGGAAAAAATAAATAAAGAAAAAAAAAAGAAATGGTGACGACTGCAATTCTGGCCTTGGAAAGCAGAGCCTGGGGACCACAGAACAAAGCAATAAGAATATAGAGCAAACCAGGGTGATTCCCAATGTCACTGTTAGGTGACACATACATTCAAGTGCTTTCTAGCACGCGCATGTGCGCACGCACACACACACACACACACACACACACACACACACAGACCAACTAAAGAACTCTTGTTGAAGACAGCTACAGACATAGAGCTGAATGCTCCCAGAACCCTAGTGAATTTGCAAATAGATATTCCCTGTGCTGTGAAACAACATGGAGACAGGCCAACACTTCTACTCCATACTGATGAGTGCTTACAGAAGTGACTCAGCCATAGTATGTCAGACTTAGATCTACAGAATCTGACTTGGTTTGGCATAATGTGTTAGAACAGCCAGGAAAAACTAATGATATCTTTCTATATGGGAGGATGACTCTGAAGTTTGAAAGTGATTTCTGAAGATCCTATAAGCACATACACAGTGTCTATCTCATAGCAGAGCTTTGGTTCCAAACTGATTTTTCTGCTCTGTTTTTCTTTTTAAGCTAAATTTATATGAATTCATTCTTTGACAATTTCAAATTTGCAGGTGTATTTACCACATAATGATCATTCTGCATGATGAACCAAACAATCTTCCTGCCTGCATCTACTGTGCCAGCTAGCAGGCAGTATGGCGATCACCATTATTTAGAGAGTAACTCTGAGACTTCATTAGATGCTGGCCACTGTGTCCAAGTGCCTTATATGCTTGATAAAAATGGGATGTCTATAACAATGATGTGAAGTAGGTGCTGATAACATTTCCATTCTTACATGAATAAGCAGGTGGTAGAGACAAAGATTATAGTAAATAACACAAAAGCAACAAGTACCTACCTTTCAGTTTTCAAAGTTGGGTGCTAAGTACTGAATGCATTTTGGAAGAAAACAAAGTGATATAATTTCATGTGCGAGTAAACTAGAAAGGGCTAGTTATCACTAACTGTTTTTTTTTCTCTGAGTACTTCTTGACAGATACTGTATTAATCTTGATATTTTAGGTACACTTGCGTGACTTTATTCAGAAACTATGTGAAGTATGGAGTATTATTCGAAGCAGAGAATCATGGCATTTGTATCACCCTAGATGAATTGGTAGGACATAATGTTCAATGAAATAAGGCATAGAAAGCCTTATTTCACAGAAAACCTGCTTACTGATGATAGCATCACCCAGTAATGAAGAAAACTAAAGTTTAAGGATATTGAGTAATTTCTCTCAGAAATCTAATCACTGGAAGATCCACATGACCCTGAAGACTATGCTTTAAATGTCAAAATCCTGAATTCCATGCATCAATTTAAATAATTAGAGGAGACTGTTTCATTATTTTTAAGAGACCATGTAGGTCATCATCAATACAGATAACCTGTTCCACTGTTCTAAATACCTCAGATATTTGATTCCAGCTAGAAGATGGCTTTTTTTGAATTTAACTTTTCTGATTGACTTCTGTTATCTGTAAATGTTTATGAGCTACAACACAATGCTTTGCTTCATTTACACATTGGGTAGTGATTGAATCAGAGTAATTAGTGTAACTATCACTTTAAAACTTTGTCATTTCCTTCTGGCAAGCAATTTCAAAATCCTCTCTTCTGATTTACTATTTTGAGACATAGGAAGCACCGTTGCTAACTACAGTCACTCGACTGAGCCATCAGACACCAGGTCCTATTCTGCATTAGTGCAGCTCCTACCCCATTGGCCATCCTCTTTACTTCTGGTCCTCACTACTCTCTGCAGTCTCTGGCAACCTATCTCTACTCTCAATTTCTATTGCATCAACTTTTTATGAGAAGATCATATAGTACTTATCTTTCTGTGCCTTATTTCATTGAACATTATGTCCTGCTGATTCATCCAGGTTGATACAAATGCCATGATTCTCTGTTTGAATAATACTCCATTCCATGTATACAATCATGTCATCCATTCAGCTCTTGTTGAACATTTAGGTCCTCACTGTACCCTTACCATTGGGAATAATGCTGTGGTCAACACTGGGGAGCTGATGACTCTTTGGTATTCTGACTTCATTTCTTTTGGTTATCTATCCAGGAGACATATAGCTGGATCATACAATAGTGCGATTATGAATCACTGGAAGAACCTCCAAACCAGTCTCCGTAATTGGCAGGCAAATAAAAATGCCCACCATTTTCTAGCTCAAGAAAGAAAAATGAAATCTTGGCATTATGTAGGAACCACTTCAAAATGAGATAGCTCAGAAAATAAAGATATTTGCTATAAAAGCCTGATGACCACAGTTCCATCGCTGGAATGTTCATTAAAGTAGGAGAAGAGAAGCGGCCCCCACAATGTCCTCTGACTGCCATACATGTGCCATAGGATATGTGTCTACACACACACACACACACACACACATACACACACCTTTTTAAAAATATATTATTTGAAAGGTAAGACAGCTGTGAAACTACACTCAAAGTGAAGTCAAGCAACTTAAAGGAGAAAGGGAGATTATTGAGTATCTCCAGAGAGGGGATACAATTTTCCATGGAGGAAACTACATGGCTAACTGGCAAAAGCTGGAGACAGGTTATGTCACACCTATACAGAAGGATGAGATCTGCGAGACTCCTTCTAAGAAAGAAAACATCTCCAGGAAGTTGGGTGGGACTGATCTATCTCAAGGCACATACCCTGTGATCACCTTCCTCCAGCAAGGCTCCACCTCTCAAAGGTGCCACAACCATTCCAAACATATGAGACTATGGAGAACACATTTCAAACCATGACGATAGGACAGAACTTTTGAGATTCTTATATCTTTAATGTATTTTTGGGGGGTGTAGCTGGAGAAGTATATTTCCAATACTGGATTAGTAATGCCACCAGAACACAAATTGCTACATTACATATGTTATTAAAATGCTTTTGAGAGCACATCTTGCCTTAAAGACAAGAAATTCTATCTCCTGGAGATTGAATTCTCTACAAATTTTGCTGTTCCCTTGTCACATCTTACACAAAAGAACAGTTAGTAATAAAGCTTTTTTTTTCAATTAGTAAAGCAGCATGTTATAGGTAACTAAAATATGTTTTCTTTTTAGTCAAGGATTAGTTACTCAGCCAATGGTATTAAACTACTTCTATGGGTTATTTACCTGGTATTATATTGATCAAACTTACATTCTTATATTAAGCATTCTTGATTTCTTATATACTCAGAGAAATAAATTATTATGTCTACTTTGTGGATGAGAGAAAACTGACTCCAAATGATGAAATATGTTAAACATAAAAGAAAAAATGTTCACACAATGTCACCATGGTCATATCCAACACAATGTATATTTCAACTCACTCTGAAGCACTTAAGAATTGTTTGTGTCTATTTATTTCATAGAATAAACAAGGTTTATAATACTTTGTAATATGTCTTAAGCACAAGTTTTGGTTTGTGATTTGTCTGGTTTATCACTGTAGTAGGAGTTGTAGTATTATATTTTCTAAGTTGCCTGGTCAGTGAGTCCCAGAAACACCTTATCTTTACCTTCCCAGTGTTGGGTTGAGAAGCATAAATGACCCTACTCAGCCTTTTTTCCCCCTGTGGGTATTAAATAACAAACTCAGGTCTTGTGCATGTTAAGACAAGCACTTTACTGAGTATGTCTCTATCCCCTGAAATAGCACAGTTAATTGAACATGTGCCACATACATGCCCTTTCTATGGGATATCTATTTACTAAAACAATTAGTGCTTCTAGTCATTGCAATGGAAAGTTTGACTCATCTAGAACTATATAATCACAATTCATAATTTATATCCAACTGTTTATTCCCTCTCCAAAACCTCTTTTAGTTAGTCTCAATACAGACATCTCGCCTTGTTCTACAAAGCAACAGCTTTATATCTACACCAGATATTTTGTCAGTGTAAATTTACTGGAGCACATCACTCATAGATTTTTAGCTTTTCTTTCTTACATCACAGTCCTAAACTTCAGCTGAAGCATGAGACTCTGTACCCAGTAAATTCTCATTTGGTAACTAAATAGTTACAGGATTGTTAGATTTATAAAGTATTTGATTGCTACTTGGGATTTAAAAGCATATTTTTTATAAGTATAAGAAAATCTCCAACAGATAATATTTCATGCAGCTTTTTATTAAATGGAGGTTTTTATTAAGAAGAAAGAAGTTTGATCTTTATAAGGAAAAATGCAGGTTAGTTATGAAAAGACCATGAATGGCAAATGATTTCTAACTATTATTGACAGATATGAAGGTGATTTATATTTTCAGAATATAAATAAATCTTCTATTGCTATGAACTGTAAACCTGAGATTGTATCTCTTTTGTTGGGAAGTTAGTCAAATTCTTCCTCTAGCTCGATTCAAGGTAACAGAATGCACAATATTAGATTTTGAGTTCAGATATGATGATTAAAAAGTCTTACAGCATAACCTTAGAAATGTAATTGGAGAGTGTAGCATTCAGCATAACCTTGGCATATAATCATAATGACTGTTTTCTAGGGATAGGAGCACAAGCAATGCATTCCTATTGCTATAATATTCATTATTATCATTAATTACATATAGTACAAAGTCCATGGATTCCATATGTTCAATACTTTACCTATTTCATCTCTTTTGCCCTCACTTTTTTTATCTTTTTAGTTTGAATCAACCTAAGTTGGTCGTTTTATTTCATTCCCAGTGATAAACGCTGACGTTTCTTAGATTGACATCAGGGAAACACAGAATGGTAACACCAGAGTGAGCTGCCCCTTTAGATCATACACATTAATTTCTGTTCATAATAACTGAATACTTTTTTTAAACAAAGGATTTTTGTCAGCTTTGGATTAAATATGTTACTTCATCTCTAGTCAATTCCCAAGGCATTCTGGGGTGCCTGGTAATTGGAGGAATGCTGCACTAAATATATTCAGGCAAACTGGGCTTCTGTTTGGGAAAAACACCTTGAACACACTGGGAAGCGCATGAAGGTGAGAAAGAACAGCCTATAAATTCATCCTTGGAGATAGGATGTTGTTTGAAGATGGCCAGGCTGTCGCCTTTGTTCAGGACACAAAGGACATCCAGAGGTCTCCCTTTCTCCTACCAGCAAAGAAATCTGCACAGATCAGAGGTGAGCGGCAGGGAATAGTCAGGATGCAGCTTCCTCCACAGAGAACACCCAGTGTCCACTTGTAAGAAGCCTGTGTCATTTCGTAAATCAAAGTATCCAAGGGAGTGAGATGTTGCCAAGATTCAATTGGCATGTGTGGGGTTAGAGAATCTTTTCATCATTTTATTACCAAAAGTGATAAAAAGGTTCATTTAAGTTCTCAGAACAAGAGATAAAAGCTATTAAAGAAAGAGGATGAATCAATCATGAGTTTATATTATGATTTCCAGAGGATAAAAATTGTGAGTTCATTGTTTACTTCATTGTGAATTCATTGTACCTGTTCTTCAGTATAAACAAAGATACAAAGAAACCAAAGCAGTTATCTGTTGTCTTCTGATGCTCATAGGTTTGCTTCAGTAGCATCTCATCTCACCAATATGAGGTTAATTTGACTGAGAACTACCTCACTATCATAAGGACCTAGGCTTCTGGGATGTAAAGAAAAAAAAAATGAATTCAACTGCTTTACTCACAAAATTTATTTGAAAATGTTAAGGATATTTTCAGTTAGTAGAACTAAGAGTTAAGTATTAAGCATCTCCTCAAATGTCTGGACTATATGTTCAAAACTTTAAAGAACAAACACTAAAATAGTTTCTCAGCTCTCTGAATTACTGTTTATAGCATCACATTCACTGGCTCCCAACTCATTGTACCAACTTTAGTCCAATAGAACAAAAATATCATTGGAAAACATTCTTGGACATTTCTTAAACTAATAACCAGACTTTGAATTGAATGAATGAATTGTACGGATTAAATACACTGATGAATAATTCAAATTTAGATCTTTACCTAAATCAAATCAGTAATAGCTGACTTTTATGAAAAAAATTCATCCCTATTCAACAAAGCTGATAACACACACAATTTGCCAAATGTGGCAAATTATGCCTAAAATCTCAGTATTTTGGAGGCTGAAGCAAGAGGATTTCTACAAGTTTAAAGTCAATCTGAGCCATACAGTAAGTTCTAGGATAGCCAGGGATAAGTATCATGACCCTATCTTAAAACAAGCAAATAAATAAAAAGCACAGAACTATAGTTACTGTTTACTCACAAATTATACTGTATTAAATACATGCATTTCTCCCTTCTTGAATAAAATAAATGTGTCATGTCTTTTATTGTACATTGACTCTACTACATTTGAAAATTATGACTATTAAAAATGGAATAGCAATAATAATCAAATAACAAATGTCCATCTTTCAAAAATCAAATGGAAGCAAGCAGAGAATTCCAGGCAGCACTAATTGGACTCAGTTGGTTATTTACAAAAGAAAAAGAGTAACGAAGTTGGAAGGGAGATGGGTTAATGACTGGAACTGAGGGTGTGGTAATAAAGAAACAGGCAGAGATGATGAAAATACATTGCATGCATTTGTGAAATTTCCCAAAGAATAAATTCAAAAGACTTACAGGATAAAAGCATCACAATGTAACCGGAAGAGTTAATCTCATGTCCATGACATTAATCAACAGTGTATTGACTGATATGGCAACTTCCGGTTCTTCAAAAATAGGTGATATTTATCTATGAGATTGTCCCTCCGTGGTTTGTGCCCTGATTTAATTTTCCTCATGTACTCGTTATGGATTTTGAAGTGTACTAGTGTCAGAAGTGAAGCGTGGAGCTGAGAAACCCTGGGGGATTCAATTGATCATCATTCATTTTCCTTCCCTTGTCTGGCTTCAGGCTGCTCTCTTGGTTGTTGATTTGGGACCGGCTCTTCAGCCCACAGTGACACTCAGTGGTGGTTAAGTAGACAACAGCAGAGAATTCAGGAAATGAAACTTCATCTGATGTGTTAGAAACTCAATCAATAGGCAATTGTCTTTTCAACCATTCTTAGTTCCTAATGAACATCTCTCTGAATGACACCCGATCATCGCATTTATTTACATTGTGCCTTTATAAGGGAAGAAAACTAGCTGAGTTATTGAGCATGTTTGAAAGATAAACAGTTTTATTAGAATCATCCACCCTCTATCAATTCAAAAACTAAATTCATGCTTTCAATTTTGTCGTCTGTGATGGAAACTGTAAATCACACAGTGAACACTATAAAAGTATACATTGAGTGTGGGAACATGAAATGTTAATCTAATGTAACTTAAGTAACATAAATTGAAGTCTTCATAATGATACTTGGCTAAGTGACTGAAAAATTTTTACATGTACTTATGATAGGGCATATGCAAGTGAACGTTCTTTTCCTATTTTACTTTTTCAAGAGGTTTCTCTCAATAATCCTGATTGGTCTCAAATTCTGGACTTTCCTGTGTGTGCCTCCTGAAGGGAAAGAATACAGAAGTGAACCTAGGGGCTTGGTACTTTTCAGCTGCATATTATGTGAGATTTAAGTACACATTGAGTATTCTAGAAACAATAAAATATATCATGTAAAATTGAATGGATTCTACAGATTTAATAAGAAAAAGAATAATGTAAAATGTGCCATTGGTGATTTTAATACACCGTTTTATTCTTCGACACTTTCGTACATGAATGTAATAAATTTATGCCATTTCCACCTATTACTATCTAATCCTGTCCCTCCTCCTGCTCCACTTTATACTTTGTCTATTATAGCTAGTCCCCCTCCCATTTTCATGTCCTTTTGTCTGTGTGGTGCCCTGGAATTCATCTGGAATGCCTGTTACGGGAAGTTCCTAAATTCTTGCAGGGACATGGATAACTTATCAGTGGGTAAATGGCTGAATAAAGAAGCTATCCTTGTCCTGTCTGACATTAGCTTTAAATAGTTTCTCAGAGTGGTGCAGTATTTCTTGAGATCTTTCCCCTTCTATGATGAAATGTTGATAGGCCAAATATTGTGCAGGTCTTGTGGAAGCAGATATTATTGCAGTGAATCCATGAGTATAGTAGTTCATCATGACCAGAGGATATTGTCTGACAGTACCTACCTTATCCTCAGGCTCTAACATATCACGCCTCTTTCACAAGGTTCCCTGAGCCATGGGATGGGAAGGGATTTTGATGTCCTGTTATGGACTGAGCAGTCTATAGTCACTTATTCTCTGCATGATGGTCAGTTCTGATAATCTATATTAAATATCTTCTATTTTTAAAGGAAACCTTTTGGTCAAGAGCTGAGAATTGCTCTAATCTATGCATACAATGATAAATATTTAAAGTGACTTTGTTAATCTTGAAATCATGTTTGGGATATAATGAATATATATCCACAAATATTTTTTGCTTCCGTATTATAGTTATTAAAATCATAAAATTATATATGCCACTGATATCACCTTATAGTCCTCTTGTGTGTGTTTGCATGGTGTGTATATGGGTATGTGCACATATAAACAATTATGTGGGTGCATGGGTGTGTATAGATGCATGTGCAGTGTATGCATGTGTATTATGGAAGCTATTATGGTGGACAGAAGTTGATGCCGAGGGTCTTTCTTGTTTGTTTGCTTCCCTTTATATAGAGACACAATCTGTCACCAAAACCAGAACTCATTGAATACATTTCATTCATTATAATTACTCTTGGTTGTGTGTTATTTCAGTTATTCTCCCAAATCTACTCAATGATGAACTAAACCTTGAACTTTTTGTATCCCAAGGTTTTTTTTTGGCTAGGGCTGAATAGGGAAACAAAAAGGTAATGAACACAGATATAGCTGACTTGATGTTCTTTTGTTTGGCAAAGCAGCATCTTTACTAAATGATCAATCCTTTACAAAATCAATTCAATAAATATTTATTTTGTCTTATCTCCTAAGTAAATGCCAGGGAATAGAAGAAAAAAGACTTATAGGCTTTGGAATCTGATAAACTAGTGGCACAGTTAGACAAAGAAACACGTGAAATTAATTGGAATGGCTTCTGTGCAAAAATATGGGCCAAATCAAAGGCAGAAAGTAACCTGACTGGAGGAAGACTCTGTTGTCTTAGCTGAAGAAATGTTCTCTAAGGCTGTGGAGATGAGTAGAAACCATGCAAAGAGCCACAGCAATCAGCTTCAATGTGTGGCAAGAAAGCACTCAAATAACTCAAAGCAGAAAGGATCCTAACAGTTTTGAGAAATTTTAATGAGACCTTTGAGCATGCAGCTCCAATACTGATTTTTGGAAGTGTCCAGATCTGAGATTAATGAAGTTCCTTGTATCTGGGTATCTTGATATTAGAGTCCTAATTGTGCTTGAAGACTTAGAAAAATAACTTAAAGTGTTAGGGAAATTACGCAGTTTTATAAGTCATTGCTCTATGGGGTCTAAAAGGGAAAGGGTGTTAGTGAAGAGATTCAGAAAGAGGAATGGAAGCTGTCCACATAAGAGGATGATATTTTAGAAGATAGAAATAGAGAAATATTGAAGCATTCAACTTATGCATATTATGTGAATGAGCATATGTGTATGGTATTCTCTTCCCTAACTTTTAGCATGGTACTGATAAAGAAGACTATAACCTTTTACAAATAGTCCATCTCAGTCCTGACATAAAATAGATAATGAATACTAAGTTAAGAAGTACTGTAAGTTGTTCCTAGTGGTACACACATATACTCATATCTCTAGAAGGAGCATCGCAAGTTGTAAGCCAACCTGCTCTACATAGCAAGTTCTAGGCCAAATTAGATATACAGCAAGACCTCATTTGAAACAAAAATAAACCAACAAAGAAGCTAAGATATTGTGAAGAACTCTTTTTGATTCTTTAAAACCCACACCTATTATTAGTGAACAAAATACAATCTCAGACTAGCATTTGAGATATACTAAATTATGTCTCCAAACTGTCTCTTCAAACAAACACTGTTGTCGCATTATTGTCATTACCCTCTGTATTCTTTCTTACTTAACCAAATTTTGCTAACATTTATATCTCAGGTACAGTTATAAACACCGTCAACCTGCCATCAAGAGCAGAAGGCAGAAGTCACACTTAGCTTTGCACTCTAGTTCTGACAAGATGTGCCCATCTAAGTTCCTGGGTAAAGATTTGTAGCCTAGGAAAGTATTCCCAAGATAAGGCATGAAATAAGACAGTGGAGAACTGACATAATCCTTTCTTTTGTTCCCTGCAAGAGGAGAATCCTTACTCTATAGCCATCTCTGAAGGAGAAAGGTGGCTGTTTAGTGGGTACAATTCAGCTCCACTTATGGATATTCTTGAAATTTCAGTCTTTTGTGCCTTTCTGGGAGCTTTAACCAACATCAATGTTGCTCAGGAAATAGCCTATTCAGGGTTGATTCCACTGCTGTATCCTTCTGCTTATCTTCACTAGGGGATGGAGGGACTAAGTAAAGAAAGTTCCAATCTGAAAAAAATAGTCAAACAAATGAGAGCAAACCTACTGTTTTCTAGGTGGAATAAAATGGTCAGTAGTAGACTAAATGATAGTAGTAGACTACTGTCAGTCAAGATGGGGTTGAAATTTATATCATTGGGATGAATGTGTCATTTTTAGAAATCAATACTGGATGGATATTTAATACAATGCTTTAAACAAAGTAAGCTTCGGAAAAGTAATATAACAATGCAGATGATTGGAAGATGGATGACCAATTAGCAAACAATCAATCAGACTACGTGCTTTTTCCTACATTGTTTTCTGTCAAGCCAATATCCTTGTCATGGTTTGAAATGTGCATTGTCTCCCACAGGCTCATGAGCTTGAATCTTTGGTGATTTGGAACAGTCATGGCACCTTTGGGAGTTAGAACCTTGCTAGAAAAAAGCAGTGACAGGGGGTGGGCCTTGAGTTAGATCAATCCCACCCTACTTCTGGGAGAGGCCTGCTCTAACAGTGATAATTTAGCTCTCAGCCTCCATGATAGATGTGATTTAGACTCCCTACAGCTTCTGCCACGGAGCTATGCAGCATTTGCCATGAAAGATTGTATCTCCTCTCTGGAACCATAAGCTGAAGAACTCTCCCTTTCTCCCTTTAAGTTGCTTGATTTGGGTATCGTCTCACAGAAACAGAAGAGAACACTGAGTACAATCCTCTTGTAAGAGAATTAGGGCACCTGGAATATATTTTTGAGTTAGAGCAGATAACATAAAATCAATTTGCCATTTAAATTTGCAGCTATTTTTCTAAAAATCTGAATGCATCAATCCAAAATAAAGACGTCGTCAGGACCCATGTACATCATGTGTTTCCCAAGAATGGCACAGGGGCTTAGCCACAGCCCATGTAACTGGCAATGTCATTCGAAGGCTTTTGCATAGCTGGAGGACTGTGGAAGCAAGGCGTCAGGGAACAAAGCCCATTGCTTCAACACTGGTAAATTGACTGATTCTTACAGGGAAGGAGCCTGATGATGTCACAGGCCTCGTGACAGAAAAAAATCCAAGGTTCCTAGTTGATCATAAAGAGAGACACGTAACAGGAGAGAGCTGAGGATAAATAGGTCTATATGGAGAAGAAAATCAAGGCATCGCTCTAAGCAGACCTCAGTATGTGAAAGAGAAGCTGCTATGATCTTACAAGCTACATTCCATCTCTAGTCTAGAAAGTGTCTGCCTTGCTAACACGCCATCTCATGCATGACGGTCTTCCTTCTTCCTGTGCCCAAACACTGTGGAAGCCCTAGGTTCTGTTTATGAACATGATTTTTGTTCTGGGATCATATGACTTTCAAGATTTCAGTGATAATATGCCTTTGATGGTCTGGAATCTTGTGGTGGTACAGAGCATAAGTGATATTATTTACCACCTTGCCACAAAACACTCCAAGTTTGACAGTGCATTTTGGGTATCCATTTCAATTCCTTGAACATATTTTGACTTTTTTCTAGGGCTCACAGTAAATCTTCATGGCTTTGTACATGCTGCATAACCATTCTTCCACCGAGCTATATCCCATGTGTATTTTCCTTTTTTAGCTAGTTAGCTTTCAAACTGTTAATCCTAATTGCTTCACAGTAATTTTATGACTTAGACAATTAGTTTGACTATTCCCACAATATTTGTTGCTTCGCATAAAAGAGTTGGGGGGGGGAACTATGGGAGAGGAAGTAGGAAACAGTATTTATTTGAGCAGGTTGCAGCTATGAGTTAGTGTTTTAAGCATTTGGACATTGGCCTTTCTAACAACAGCAAGGGAGGTAGGGGGATGAAGAGGGGGTTATGAAATGTAGCAGGTATGCAGCTGTTGACGAAGATGGGTCCCTATATGTGAATGTCCACCAATAAAGGGGGAAGTAAAGTTTATTTCATAGGCTTTGACAAAAGAGGCAGTTACTTCATGTTTCTTACAAGGTCCTTACATGGATTCTGAGGCACACAAGTACCTTAATATCTTCTTTCTCTTATAAATGAAATATAAAAAGACATTTCATTCCTGTTTCCATTAACCACCTGGGTGACTAAAATATAACATGTATGACAGTGGAAGTTCTGTCATTTATGGAAGTGAGTAAAAATTGCAAGCAGCTTCATTTTGTCAGGGTGGGACTTGGGGTTTCTAAGGTTTTCTGTGAGAAGTAATAATAAAACTGAAGCCTAAAACTGAGAGGAGACCTTGTCAACAAAGAGAGTTAAAGTATAAAATGTCTTCCAGGCAGAGCCCAGAGCTTCTGAAATGACAGCAAAGAAGAAAAGAGCAGGCTGCTACTGTAGTTGTATTTGAGAGACAACATGTGTTTCCTCCACCTGGAACATTAGTGTGTCAGAGAGAGTAGCTGCCTGGTGACTGAATGGGAAAAAGGAATCCAACAAGCCTGTACTTGCCATCATGTTTACAGCTGCAAACTAATATCACCTTGCTTCCGCAGATGCCTTTTTTTTTCAAATCAAGTTATCAAATCTATATGAAAACTGCAAATCAGATACTTTGAATGCTCACACATGAAGCTGAAGTGCAGAATCCTTGGAGGCTGCTTGGACTGTTCTCAGGGGATCCTTTAAAATTATCCAAAGCAAGAGGTAGAATAGGATATTGACAAAGCAGAACTTACTGAATCCAGGAGGAACCAGGCAGACTGTGCCTGGCGCCAGATGTATATGTGCAAACACTAGTCTTACTATGTAGGTGTTCCTGTAAGAAAAGTTTCTGAGATAGTGGATCCTTGAGATAGTGGACCCTTATCATCTATGCACCCATTTATGCATATTAGTTTCATGTTTGGCTTTTTCTTATTTGCTTATGAATAATGGTCACCGAGGATAGGAAGCTGCTGCCACTTTGAGAGGGTCAGAATAGGAATCGTGAAAGTGGCTCTGATCAGACAGCTCTAATATGTATTGCACATTTGAGTTCGTCAAAAGTTCCTCCCAGACCAGAGTGATGTAGGGGTCCCTCTCCTAGGGTCTTTATGTGTCTGGATTCTTGGGTTCAGAAATCAAAGATTGAAACCAGAACACAAAAAAGGATTAAGGCAGAGTTTGTTAGAGGTGAAAAAGAAAACTCACAAACGTGAATCTGTGATTGGCAAGAGATTCCTGGAGAACTCATGGACTCGGGGCATGGAATCCATGAGGGATAAGCAGGTAGACTTGGGAGTGCCATAAGAGGCAAGGGAGCCAAAGATGGCTTCCAAGGTCTGGAATATTTATACTCTTAGTCAGGTGGAGGGGAGTGCCTTTTCCTCATTGGGTAGCTCCAGTTTCTACAACCTGATTGGAGCATTTTGTCTTCTGCATTTCATTGGTCTGGACATATTGGGCCCCGACCTAATTATCTTGTGCCTTACAACATCGTAGGGCTTAGCTACAATGGAGAGCATATCCTTTCATGAAAAGAGGGTCAGGGATTTATCTCTGTGAAGGATTAGAGTCAGTTCCTGCAGATCAAAAAAAGGGTGTGTTCTGTCAGGGTAAACACAGACCTGGGGACGACCTTAAAGACCTTCAGAGACCATCCCAGGGTGGCTGCTCTAAAACTGCCTAAATGATGTCAAGTCTTTGGAGAAATTAAAAGGATTTAATGATGCACTGAAGTCATAACTATCTTCAAAATAAAAAGAGGGACAGTAGTAGTCATATAAAAGAAGAGATGTCAGATTCTAAAGTATCATTTCTATAAAATGATTTTACATGGAGCACATGCCATAATTTTAATCTATCTAGCTATCTACTATGTATATATGTATGTATCTATCTATCATCTACTTCTGTATTTATATTTATCATATATTTATAATCTATCATCTATTTGTAATCTATTATCTATTTGTCATCTATTAATCTCTACTTTCTATCTAACCTTCTGGCTATCATCTAGCATTTCTGTCAAACTATCAGTCTCTTTATCTTATGTATCATCCATCCACCATTTATCTATAATTATCTATCATCTCTCTTTATATCCAATTTGTCATCTATCATTTATTTATCATCTATCTGTATCATCTATCTTTATATTCAATCTGTCACATACCATTTATTTGTTTTCTATCTATCTATCATCTATCATCTATCTATCTATCTACCTATGTATCTACCTACCTACCTATCTCTTTTCAATTACTTTAATATTTGAGATAGAGCTTCTGTATATATATCTTACTTGTCCTTGTCCTCACATTCTTACTACTTCTACCTCCCTAGATCATTTACCATGCCTGGTTCTTGACCTCCCTCTCTGTGCTACCAGTCTCATGTTGTATATCTGCACTGGACATGTTTAATTGCACAGGTTGCTGCCCTCCTCATCCTCTTTATGCTCGTGATCCTGCTGGTGTCTATGCATCTGTGCTATGTTCCATTGTTTTTATTCTAACTTCGTTTGATAAACAGTCATAGTATTGACATAATGTTATCTGTTTTCCTTTGTTACCTTCTGCTTATCACTTTTTAATATGTTTCCCAGAATAATTAGGTTTGACATACTTTGCTTGCTTACTCTGTACTTAGCAGAGTACCTCACACACAGGAGGTACTTGTTAAATGTTTGCTGAGTGGCTGGACTACTCCCTACAAGCCTTATGCATGGCCTTTCTTTATATTTAATGCATTCAGTCATCATGGATAAAATTATGGTTTAGACACATCCTTCACCCTTTAACAGAAAAAGAGTTTCAATTCAATTGGCATTTCAAGATGCTTGACCAGATGATAGACATACAAATATTTATGCATTGTGTGTGTGTGTGTGTGTGTGTTATTCATCATTTCCTATTGATTGAAAATTAAACTATTTCACAATACCATAGTAACAAATACCTCTTCTAATAAAGATGCTAATCATCATGAATCTTTAATAGATAAATATACAAAGATGTCTGGAAAGTAGTATTGAACACAGAAAATATAAGCTTTTATTTAATGTCTATATTGCACTGGTCTCTGACTAAAATGCAATATGTAAATGGAATTTTCTGGTTTGAACATCTGTTCCAGGTCATGCTCATGTTTAACAACAAATTATGTGGGACAAATTTGTCATAAGCTACCTACTGATACTGTGATTTCAGTTAAACACTATGCTAAGAACTCACAGGAAATGTTGTTGCTTCATTAGTTTTTAAATTGTATTTTTTAAAAGTATTCAGCACTTTCGTACCTTACTACCCAAACCCTTCCTTGCTCCTGTCCCATTTCATGTTTTATCTTTCCCAGCCAGTCTCCCCCCTGGTTTTACAGCTTTTTGCATGTGACTTACTGGGTTTTATCTGGAAAGTCTGTGCTGGCAAGTACCTGAGTACTTTCCAGGACATGGATGACTTATTAGTAAGTAAATCCTTGAGTGAAGTTGCTCCTCTTCTCCAAATGGGCTCTCAGGGTGTTGTAGGGTGTAGGAGCCTGAGAGTGAGAGTGGGTACTTGCTGGACAGAATCTTCTGGTCATGACAGGGCTTCTGTACCCACTGCAGCCAAGTCTACTTCCACTCGACCTGTACAGTAGCTGGCCTATCAATATTTCATCATGGATGAGAGAACATCTTAAAAAAACACGATGCCACCTTGCAGGCGATTTTAAACAAAGATCAGCAGATAAAAGGATAAAAGAGAGTCCATTTTATCATGAGGGTATAGCAAAAGGTTTTTTCAGATATATAATGTTATAAGGACAAGGGAAGATGTTGGTGAAAGTATAAGAGTCCAAAACATGATTGCAAATGAAAGATAACTTGCTTATGATACTTTGCTATAAACTCCCAAACTCTTCCACCAGTACTAACAGTGCAAGTGAAGAAATGATGCCAGCGTTCATGTCATAGGAGGAGTCATTGTCTGAGTGGCTAATGTGCCCTCCTGCAGCCCTGGAACTCATACATGCCAAACTCTTATGTGCTTTGCAGAAGAGCAAACTAAGAATGAGAAGGTGTAATGACCAGCCTTCAGTCAGACCACCTTTGGCAGTCAGGAGAAGGTGATGCAAGCAGAGCTGTGTTTCCCAGCCTCAAGCTGTCTTTTCTCCCACAGTAACTCAACCATGTCTATTGTCATTGCCACCTTAATTATTCAGATTCCCATGCCAATGTAGTGTCGGGGACATACAGGTGAAACCAACACCAGTGAAACAATTGTATTTCCAGACACTGAGAAATGATAGCCACGCTACCAACATGTTTATGTCCCTGATCCATTGGATGCATAAGATTCTAACCAAAGGTTTTATAAGTTTTACCACAAGGGGAACTGCTTTGTCCAGTTTAGACAGACTATGATTAGCTTACATGGTTGTAAATTGAAGGGTGCATCAGCCATTTTTCATAGGAAAATGCTAATTAAATAATCCTCACCTGGTCATACAGACCTGAGCACATATGGCAAATCATTGCTCATCATGAGGAATTAGTCACTAAGGTAAGCCCTGAGCAATCTGGCAGGAGGTTTGCTGTTTGATTGTGCAAGACTCAGCCCATGGTGGTAGGACCATTCCCTGGGCAGGTGGAGAAGACTGGGGATGCTGGTTCAGAAAGTTGGCATTCTTCAGCATTCTTTGGCAGACTTGCAGTCTGGGGCATGAGATTTGTCCCTCTTTCAGAAAATCTGTAGGTATGATCTGGCCAGTTCCCTTGACTCCTGGTATTAGCATGAGCTCTCCTGGCAAACCGGACTAAGAATTGTAACTGAGAATTACAAGAAAAAAGAACCCGCCCCTTTTCTCCCTAAAATCCTTGGTTATATTTCTTGCCAAAGTGCAGGGAAAGTACAGCACCTCCTATTCAGCAGTGAACTGAATGGCGGCTTCTTGGTTAAAGGGTGAGCTACAGAATTAGACTGCTTGGCTTTGTATGTGTCTCCAGTTATTTATGCTTGTAGAACATGGTTTTTTACCTTGGCCCTTAGAATTAAGCTTTGTGCGTGTGCGTGTGTGTGTATGTGTGTGTGTGTGCGTGCGCACGTGTGCGTGTGCATGTGTGTGCATGTGTGTGCATGCGTGTGTGCGTGTGTGCGCGTGTGTGTGTGTGTGTGTGTGTGCAGGTGCACATGCACATGGGTGGTATACATAGTGGTGAACAGAAGAAAATGTTGAGCGGCATCTGCAGAAGTGTCCTGCCCCTACAATAAAGAGGAAGAGGTAAGAGGATTACAGGTAAATGTCACCACACCTAGAATTCTAATGTGGGTTTTGATAATTGAACTGAGGTTCTCAGAGTTTGGAACTACCTCCTCCATCCAGTAATATTGGTATATATGAATGGTTATAACAGTGTGCAGTTAGATATGATCTTACTTATGAAACAAATTTCAGATACATGTTAAAAAGATTTTAAAACAGTTTATACGTATTAAAATAAGGTGAGAAAGACATGTAAGAGAAGGACAATTGTCTTAGTTAGACACAGTATCAATTTGACAGTTGAGGGTTTGTATGCTGGACAAACTTGTAGAGAATTATCAGTTGAATTAAACCCAGAGCAAATCTTCAGGAGACTGTCTAGTGAATGGAGAAGGCCCAGCCCATGGTGGGTGGGACTAGTCCCAGGGCAGGCAAATAAAATGGAGGAACTGTTCAAGAAAGGAGGCATCCTTCTGTATACTTGGCCAGACATGCTGGTTTGGCAAGTAAGGATTGTTCCTCTCTCAGCTGATAAATACAGGTATACGGTTTGGCCAGTTCCCTTCTCCCTTTGGTGATGGTGCATGCTTTCCTATCAAGTTGGACTAAGAACTGTAACCAATCTATCACAAGAAAATTAAACTCCTTGTTCCCTTAGACTGTGTTGTCATGATATTATCAGCAACAGTGCAGAGTAATTGCAATGATAATGGATAATGGTGCACAGTAATATGCATTTCAAGGGAGCAGGTAAAGTGGCTTCCTTATTCCTTGACAAAAATGCATGAAAAGAAAATAAATTAAAAACTCATTTTCATTCCGCATTACTCATCCACCATGCACTTCTCCTCAGTAACAGCTTATACATTTACACTGTGACATGCTTAATGAACTTTACTTTTGTCAACTAGATAAATTCCTAAGAGCAGGTTTGAATATTTTTTTACCAGTTATAGGTTAAAGATTTAGCTGTTGCTTCAATTATGGAAAGAGATGCCCTGTCATTGAAGTGACCGCTTGATTTGGTTTTGTTTAGTAATAAGTTAGGGAAAGAGCTCCACATCTTAACTTTGATGAAGGTCCACATTGTTGCTTTGGGCTCTCTGCCCAAAGATGTGAAATATAACTTTATTATAAGAACTTTGTTAGTATTTCATCTACAATTCCACTTTAGACCTGGATTGAGTTGTCAAAAGATGTACATTATACACACCTCTGAGAACCATCTATAATGCTATGCCATATATTTTTTCTTGAGGCTTTGGAGTTAATATATCAGCTATTGGAGGAGGAAAAGACAGAGTAAATTATTAAGCATTTATTTTTGGATGTAAAGTGGAATACACTGCTACTAATAAAAAGATACTTGATAAATGCTTACAAGAGAAAACTCTAAATGTTTTATGATCTCTACAAAATTGGCAACATCCATTCAAATGGATGTTGTTATTAACTTCATCTATCTTTATTGCCAGTGCAGACTGTTTCCTTTCGCCTTGTCCCTTCTTCCATTTTCCTATGATGCTTGAAGATCTAACAATCAAGAAGATAATGTTAGCTATTTGGTATTTAATTAAATTAATCAAGTAAAATCAATACTTAAAATGAATTTTCTATCACCAAAATAGATGAATTAGTGATTTTTCAAATTATGTAACTTCATTAAAAGTTGAGTTTTAGATATATTGTTCAATTAGTAAAAGATTCTTTTTGAGAAATTGTGTGATCCAAAACACCAACATTTAACAATGCAAACCTGTCTTCAATTTTGAGACTGAAAGCACAGTGGTAATCAAATGGAAATTCCATCAAATATGCTGTGGAACATTACAAATGCTTTTCAGAGATGCAGAAAATGAATATTTTTAAATAGGAAAATTTAGTTTTAAAATTTTATTATGGATGAATTATTGAGGTAGCATCCTAAAATAAAACAAAATCTAATAAGTTATTTTTTTTAAGTCTTAGCATTACTCTGAAATGTCTTGGGCACCTTATGGTCACTTATTTGTTTTCTCAAAAATATTCAGGATACTTTGAAAGTCTTGGTGCATTTGTACATGCATGTGTATGTGGAAATATATATTTGTGCATGCAGGTGAGGCAGCACACATGTGCACATTTGTGTGCAGAATTTTTTGTGTATGTATTCACACATGAGGGAGTATATGTACGTTTGTGTGCATATGTATCTTTATGTGTTCATGTGTGTGAGAATGCATGTACATCTGTGCATATGAATGTTCATGCATGCATCTTTGTGTGAGTGTATGTGTGTGTGTGTGTGTGTGTGTGTGTGTGCACTCATGATGAGAGAGCAAAAGGAAGAGAGAGAGAGAAGATGAGGATTCTTTAACTCACCCTGTCCATTATTGTTATTATTTCAGTTTTTCAGGTATCCCATGTTAATTCTAAGTCTCAATTAACCAATATTCCACTCCTTGGACTCATTAAACCCAACAGAATTTCAGCATAAGACAACATTGTGATGTGGATGTGATTAGAGTATATAGCACTACTCCACCCTACAATCTCTACTCTTCCACTTGCAGACTTCAGCCTTTCTGAAAAATAATTCATTTTTTTTTACTCACAGTTCTTCTATTTGCAGAAGAAGTTGACTTGTAGGACGATAAAGAGTGTCCATGAGCTAAATAAATCAACTGGAACTGGTTTGAGGCCTTCCTCCTTATTGGATAGCTTACACAATATAAAGAAATACTATAGAAGCTGCTGGGGAAGAGAATTAATCTCAAGTCCCAACAACAGCAAAAGATCTGTAAGTTGCAATATAAATCACCATGGCAACAGGTGACCAGCAATGTAATAGTGGCATGAGTACCAAGGACACAACTAGCAGCTTTCTGATTGGACTCAAGACCCACTGATCAGAAGGGGACCCATTCTTCTTACTGCAAACTAGAACAAGAACCTAACAAAAGGGAAGGAAATAGATTAATAGGGAAGATAGAACATCAAACTGCTCTATAGGCAGCTGTTATACCTATAAAATGGGAACTCACAGTGGAAACCTTTGGGTCTGAGGCTGGATGAATGAAGGGAAATGCACGTATCAGCAGGGTGGCCTGAAGAGAGGTAACTTGTTATACTATGGAGTCCTGAACCCCCACAGGAGGAGACAAGCCAGTGTAAAACCTGAGGTTCAAAGAAGCCTAACAGCGGAAGGGTGGGAGGGTGGGAGAGGGAATGGTGAAGGGAAGGGAGCGAATGGCAGGGAGGAGGAAGGGACGGAAGCTGGGATGAATACTCAATATGTTTGTAAAAGTAGAAAAAATTAATAAAAAAGAATGTCAAGCTAAACAATGGCTATGGAAAATCCTTTGCAAATTTTTAAATGTTATAGTTATGGATTAATGAAGTTAGAAGAAGAGAAGAAAATTATAACATTTCTTTCACTTATAAGTATGGTTAGATTTCAAAGAAATCAAGCAAGTAAAGAATGATGTGGAATTTGCCTTTACTAGCCAACCACAATTCAATGTCTTACTAGAATTTGCTGTTTATAAGTTATTTTGATTTTCACATTTGCCATCTACAAATTGATAATAGAATTTTCCTCAGAAGCTTTTTTTTATTAAATTTTTTTAATTATTATTTATTCAACTGTGCGCATGTGCGTGTGTATGTGCGCCCGCGTGTGCGTGTGTCTCTGTGTGTGTGTGTGTCTGTGTATGTGTAGAACCACGGACGAATTCGTGAACCACCATGGACGCCTCCACCTCCTTCTGCCCTGGGATTCACAGGCTCCGCCCTACCAGGACCAGAAGCGTGGGCCGCCCCCGCTTCCGCCTGGCGTCTATACGTGGGATCAGGGATCTGAACTCAGGACCTTCCACCTGCAAGGCAGAGGCTTAACCCCTGAGCCACCTCTCCAGCCCCAGAAGCTATTTTTTAAGAATTCAAAAAATACAGTCAATGATTGTGGAGTTCATGGCACAGTGGATGTACACAACCATCTATGAGAAGGATTGTTTTTCCTCTCTGTTTACAATATTTGCTGTTTATATAGTAATGGAAGCTTATTAGATGGACGATTAATGGATAAAAAAGAAAAATAGACAAAGATCTGCAAAAATTAAAGAAGAAAGTAGAAAGTGAAACAATTCTGGATTTACTGAACAGTGTCTTCTCCTTTTGCTTAGGAGTAAATTGGACTTGAATTGAGTGTGTTTCCAAGACAATCGAACATTCTTTCCCTTTCAATGAGGACATTAAACAAAAAGCAGATGAGATAGGGAGTGTGCACAGGCATTCCTCAGGGGGAACTGGTGGGCTAGTCTTGCCTTTTGTGTCGATGAAGGGCTGAGGGAGATAATTGGCAATGCATTTCATATTTTCTAGAAGATGAGGAAAAAGTGGTTCATTCTTCCCCTTGGAAGTAAAATGTCAGACAAATAAATGGGAATGTGTCCTGCACCGTCTGTGATTAGGGAAGATGCACCGCCTCAGAGCATCCTGAGTTCAGGACCGGAGCTTGATAATTTTCTTCTCCAAATCCCGTTTAAACAAGTGTGCTTTTCAAGATAACTGCAATAAAATCTTGTGTTTCAGGTCATAAACTGTTTACAGCAAGAACCCCGGAGGAAAACATGGTTTCCTGGTACATCTCCCTGAAAGATTCCTCCCACAAATTCCTTCCCCATGCTGGTCTGCTGCCAGGGCACGCTCCCAGCCTGACACAGACCCTGGCATCTGCACCCCATCATCTGCTCATCATGGAGAAACCCACAAGGAATGTGTGCTATATTGAATTCTCCGTCCTCCATCAGAAAGTTAATTTTTAGGGCATCGAACTCATTTTTATCTCTATATTCCCAGAACCTAATAAATAAACAGCCATAGGGGTTAGGGCTTTGCTGGATACATGAATGCCCTGTCTAGTTCAGACTTCTCGACAATATAGTTTCTTCATTGCCAGAGGGAATTTCCAGAGAAAGTAACAGGAAAGTAAGCCTAAAAATTCCAACAGTGATTGAATAAAATCATCCGTGAATGCCCTCATCTAGACAAAATTTGGATATGCTTCTCAGACTATTGTTGGTACAGATGTCAAAAACAAAAATGGGGCTGAAGAGATGGCTCAGTGGTTGCAACTCTTTCACGCAAGCAAAAGGTCCTGCGTTTGCATCCCAGGTCACATGCAAAAATCCCAGGTGGAAACAGCTGTTACCTGTATTTCCAGCCCTGGTGGGCAGAGTCTGCGAAATCCCAGAGCAAAGCAGGGATGATTCCCAAAGTCACACTTGTTTCTCCAAAGTGATGCACAGTGCCCACTAACACACACACACACACACACACACACACACACACACACACACACACAAATAAATGAATAAAATTAAAAATTATAATATTAATTTACAATATTTAAGGTCATATGCTTTTAAATCTGACTAATTTGAACTTGCATTTTAGATTTTATTAAGCAAACTAAAGAATGCAGTAGGGTAAACAGAGTTGTGATGAAAGATGAAGGTTTTAAGTCATTAGGCAGTCATCCTTACAAGGGATACTTTGATAACATTATAAAAGAACACATGTCTGGAGCACAGCTCAGTTTCCCACCACAGAACACCAAGAGACACCACTGTGCAGTTGATGAGGCTGGAGTTTGTAGTTTTAATTCCCCCTTACACTCTGGCTGTACTAATTATATGGCTTTATCATATTTGAAAAATGTTTCCTTTGTTCATGGGAGAATTTGACACGAGGCAAGTGAAGTTATGTGATCACACTGATGACATTTCATCTCATAAGTTAGATAAATTATTTTCTGACAGTTTCCAGAAAAGTCCTGAAATCATCTCCATGTTTTGAATTTGTTTTCCATGTTATATGAAGTGACATGTTTGCTCTTCAAAGTTTTTTCTGATTCCTGCTGTTTGGAAAATGAATGTGATGGCTAGAAACTCAGCTATCATTCCAGTTTATGAAACAATCTGATGCATGAAGAGTGAGTTAGATAGAACTGTAAACCTTTCCCACAAGTCAGCTGTATTGTTGTTCTGGAGTGAATGGGAAATGTCCTAAACAGCCTCATTCTTTCAATGTTTGGTCAACATATGATGGTACTATTCAGGGAGACAATGGAAACTTTAGCTACAACCAGGTTGGAGCAAGTAGATCAGTATAAATATATGCTTGTTGGCTATTTCCTTTCTTGATATTTCCTTCCTGTCCACTGTGATGTAAATAGAAGACTGTGGCCATGCATTCCTGTTAATGGGATTCTTTGACCAAACTCTTGGGGTGAAGAAATATGGATTAAACCTCCAGAAATCAGAACCAAAACAAATTCTTCTTCTTTTAACTGTTTCAATCAGGTATTAGGTCACAATGCCTAGAAAAGAAACTGAAATAATTGCATATACTAAATAGGCAAAAAGCACTATTTTAAAATTTAAGTCACCTATATTTTTGCTTGTGTGTGAGTGTGTATGTGTGTGTGTGTGTGTACACAGGAAGTCATTTGATTGTGTGTGTCTGTGATAGTCAAGTGACATCAGGAATCATCCTGGGTTGCTCTGCTTCCTTTATTGCTTTGCTCTGATATAACCCAGGCTCTGAATTACAGGCTGCTGTTTTTGTCCAACATTTTGCTTGGGATCTGGAGATATGAACTCAGGTCCTTTTGTTTGCAAGGCAAAGGCTGTAACTCCTGAGCTATATTCCCAGCCCATGCTCAAGCCACTTTTAATCTCATCAAAAATTATTTCTAGAGGTAAATTATCTTCAATGTTGATCCTTCACCTTTAGTAATTCACCTTTCCTTGAAAATATTTAGTGACTGAATGTACTTTATTTTAAATAATACTTTAAGCATGGACAGGGCAGTACAGAAGTCCTAGAGAAACCCCGTAATGTTCCAATTAATAAGGAAAGAATTTGGTATTCCACTTTGTGGTCAATATCATTCAATGGACACCGAAGACAAAAAGTGGGGTCAGATTTACACATTACTCCCAAGGAGCAATCAAGCTGTTTGGGAAGGAGGATACAGAATTGCATATGAGTTTTACTATCCTGTAGGGATACAGATTAGTTATACTGGAAGTTTTAGAAAAAAAGAAAAGTTACTGCTTTCTAATCACAAGAAATATTTTATGGCAAGGTGGAAGCTGGTGGAACAGCTCAGCAGGTAAAAGCATTTGCTGTAAAACCCAGACAACTGGAATCCGTAGGTGGTGCAGGGCATTGCATGGCAAGAGACAGGAAGCATGTCTGTGAATATTTTCTGGTATCTTCCCTTCTTTTTATAAAGCAACCCCAATAACTTTCCCTGCTCCTTACCACCTTCTGCAAAGGTCTTATTAACAAATAACATCATTGGATTGTGTTTCCATTCACTTGCTACCTCATTAAGGGATTTAAACTTTAACACATCAACACTGGGAGACTTACTCAAATTCCATTCAAATTGCTGCTGTAGGCTACAATATAGAGTAGAAAATTGAGAGAGACAGAAGGAAAACAGAACTAAAAGACAGGTCACTGATTTTTTTTTCTCTTTCATTCTCCTTACTATAAACTTACTTTGAATATGAAAATAAGAATTTCGCATCTATGGTCAAATTAGCTTTGATTTGTGGATTTTAAGAGAAAATAATGCTTGGCCTAATGACTTTTTTTAGGTAGTTTGCTACTCTTCAATAATCAAAGCCAATAATAACAACAATGTTTATAATAAGCAACAATAACAAAGCTTTCCTGGACTTCAGTCTCCTTGCTTAGACTTTGGTAGAGTAAAATATGTGTGCAATATTGTGGTTCATACATTTGAATGATATCGCCAATCGGTGGCAATTTTGCTACATATTTTTCCTTATCACTTCAAATTTCAGAATTTAATATATTGACTGTTATACCTGAGTTTGCCCTCATTTATTTGTGCCTAGAGTTCTACATTTCTATTTTTGAATAGTATGTTTAGAGAATCCAGCACATAATAAGTCTTCAAGAATGGTTTCATATTTCAAATTTTGTACAAATCTTGTACTATGTCTGTGTGATTATTTGCTACTCTTGATATCTCAGCTTGTTTAAAACTATGATACTGTTCTGTTGAGTACAAAACTGATAACATGCAAATGAAGTTTTTCTGAGCTTCTGTGTAGGGTTTTGAAAGGTTTAAATAAAAGCATTTTGTCAGCCAATGTTCTGCACATAATCAACCAATCAGGCCTCTGGCTCAGCTGGTGGTTGAGCTTTTGGATAATTATATTATCCATTGGCATCATATTTAATAGCTTGTTTCTTGCTACAAGGAGGATCCATCTAATAAATTTAAATGAAGTACTTTACGAGAAGAACAATATATAGACAACAGCAGGCTAGTTTAAAATGCTAATTAATATATTACTGACTCACTCTGTAAGAATTTGACTTTTTGTACTAAAGATGCGACCTAAATTTTGCATGGAATCCTAAGCAATTAATTCATTCCTTACCTGCACTATAGAAATAATGTCCATTTACAAGGGACTATTCCACATAATTAAAAATGAAAATGCCTGATTTGTAGCATTCAGGGTTTTTTTTTTTATCACATTCTGTACACTTCTGACATAATGCAGGTATTGATAAAAAATCATATCCAATATTTACTAGAATAGAAGACTATCATGTCTTCCAAAATTGGACTCAATTTTTCTTTCTGTTATAAAACTTCCACTGAGGGGCTGGAGAGGTGGCTCAGGGGTTAAGCCTCCGCCTTGCAGGCGGAAGGTCCTGAGTTCGGATCCCAGATCTCACGTATAGATGCCAGGCAGGAAGCGGGGGCGGCCTGGCTTCTGGTCCTGGTAGGGCGGAGCCTGTGAATCCCGGGGCAGAAGGAGGTGGAGGCATCCATGGTGGTTCACAAATTTGTCAGTGGTTCTACACACACACATACACACACACACACACAGACACACACACACACACACACACAGGACACACGCACATGCGCACAGTTGAATAAATAATAATAATAATAAAAAATTAAAAAAAAAAACTTCCACTGAGTTCTCATTGTCTCCTGCTGGGTTTGAAGTCCTTACTCACATTCCTCACCTACCTTGCCCAATCAGATTTTACTTGGCATATTTAACATTGTATCCTTTCGGTATGTATCTTGGTTTAGATATATATCACCAATTAGTAGATCACAAAATCCATAAAGAAATGATATTTTAAATTTTATGTCCTTACGTGAACTCCATATTTACTTTCCAATTTTAAACCCAAAAGGAATAACTATTCACTATAAAGTATTGATTTAGAAGGGGGTTGTCAGGTGAAGCACAAATAAGATATCAAATTTGGTAAAGGAAGGATAATTGCTTAAGATAGGGATGCACAAAATATTGTATTGAATTTCAACTGGGCATTATTATTTATTTGGTATATTTGGCAATATTTTCTGAAGTCAGAGAACCTATACAATTTAAGTTATAAAATGGTTAGAGAACCTTTGGCAATATATTCAATTCAGTTTAATTGGGCCAGAAAGTCTCTGTATTCCAAACATTTTCTAAATCCCTCTGCAATAGAAACAGATGCAAGGGATAACTTTGCTTCACTTGGTACAATCTTTACAGTGTGACATGTAGAAAGAACTAGATAGAGTTTAGATTTCTAATGTACATAACTAATTTTGCTTCTTATTTAAATAAATAACATTAAGGTGCATATAGTTCCTTTCCAGAACTATTAGTTGCAAACTTCTTTCTGTTTTATATCCTCTTCTTTAAGGCTAATTCTCCTCTAATTCTCCTGCATTTCTTTTATTAAAAATCACCAGTTCTATGTTTGGAATCTGTATAACTATTCAGGAATATGTACAAATAAGAAAAATGCTTTTATGATAGCTATTGCTCTACATTGAATGTGAAATACAAAGGCTTGATCTTCAAACGTGGCAAAATTGAGAAAGAGTGAGTTTTGCTAATAGAAAGAAGTTAAGTCATCATAAACATTAAGAAATGTCCGTAAAGGGGCTGTTTGGGGCCTGGCCTTCTCATATTTATTTTTATTTCATGGACACTGCAGGAAGAACAAACCACTTTCTCCATATGTCCCTAATAGGAACTGCTGCATCACTACATGCAAAAAGGGGGATTGAAATGTCAATCCTAACATATGTATAGTGAGTAGATTATAATTAGTCTGGTGTTTAGTTTTAAGACATTCAAAGACAGTAGCTCTAACTATATGACACTTATTCATGAAAAAGAATTCTTCTTTTAGGGGCCACAAAATTTACTTTTGAAGTGGAATTATGGTTTAAAATTTGTTATTAATATTGTGATGTTTTAGCAGTTAGCCTGCGTGGTTGCTGATAAATTATCCCCAAACAGCTTAAGGGAACAAGGGTTTTACTTTACTATGATAGTCTGGTTACTGTTCTTAGTCCAGTTGACTGGAGCACATAAACCATCACCACAGGTCTAGGAATAAGAGAAGAATGATCCTGACCTGCCAGATCAGCATGTCTGGCCAAATATACACCAGGATGCCAACTTCCTCAACCAGCTGTTTGGTTTTTTTCACCTGGGTTGGGTCTTCCCCACAACTAGAAAACATTCTGCAGTTTTGCTGTGGGTTTACCTCAACTGCTAATTATCTACAAACGTGTCCAGAGCTCAAACGCTCAACCATCAAGTTGATACTTGTACCTAGCTATGATCCTCCACTCCTTGTCTACTTGATACAAGGACATATCACTTTTAAACAGTAACCTTTACCTTGTCCCCAAAGATGCTAAATTTATCTTATAAATACACTTAGTTTATAAATTCTGAGTTTTCATAATCAAATTTTAAAATATCAGTCATTAAAAATTCAATTTGCAGAAGAGGAGGTGGTAAGATTGTAAGAGCATAAGGATGGGAGGAACAATGATATGCAAGATACTCCACACAAGTTAGGGCAGAAGCAATCATAATAGGGCTTTGCATGACCTGCGCTATGTCCAAAACATTATTGACCCCACAAAGTCTAGCATGGACTAAAGGCATTAGGATCCTTGAAGGCTAGGGACTGACAATCACAGTAATGTTCATAAGCTTAAGGGGAACACAGGAAAGGGTTCTGGGAAATGCCGCTGGGTCCTTGCACCTCATCGGAGAGGAGGACCCAGAGGAGAGTTTGGCATGCACATTAAAGGATGCTCCGGGGATTGAGGGGGAAGTCACTGGGGGATGGGGAAAGAGGGGCAGAGGAGGGGAGAGCAGAGGGACGGGGGGGAATGTGGAGGGAGGGAGGGGACGGGTGTACCTGTTAAGTTTGTATGAGAGGAAATAATAACAATAAAAATAAATAAATAAATAAATAATTAATTAATTAAATTTAAAATGTCAAAAAAAAAACCAATTCTGGGCAATATTGAATTTTGATGTCAACTATTCTTGTATTTCAAGTAATACACAAATATTAAAATATACCACTTTCACATTAACAATTCAATTATTAAAGGGTTGGAACTGAAAGTCTCTTTTTAAAAAATGTCCCAAATCTTTTAACCTAAGAGTCTATCAAGTCAAAAGAAGTTCAACAGAAGTCAAAAGACATTAAATACTTCAACATAGATAAAATATCAAAGTAGAAACATCATGACACAAGAAAATACCAAATTAGAATCAAGTCCAGCATATCAAATATTCCCGTACTGTATTTCAGTCTTCAACTGTTGCTCACCACATAGTCTTGGTAGCTCAGAGATCCTAGGCAATCTCAGTCTCTCTTTTCAGCTCAAAGTTGTTCAAGCAGAGTTTCTCAGGGCCAAGTTGAATCTCGATTCACAATCATCCTCAGCATACATCCCATGGTTCTGACATATCCAACAACACAATGGTTTTACCTCTACAACTGAAAGCTTCACCTTCCCTTAACTCCAAGTCTGCCACTCAGTGCCAAGCTTTGTCACTTTCCATGAAGCCATTAATTGTCTTTTGACCCCCTCAAGGGATCTAGGTCATAAAGTGATGCTCCACCATACCAGTGTAAATCACTAGATTTTTCCATCACAGGTGTTCATTTCTCCAACAGCAGCAGCATTCTACTGACTATCCTTTCCATATCCAAAGCTTCACAACCATCAACACAGCTCTCCTCTATCTGCAAGTAAGTCCATCATCTTTAAATTCAATTTCATCAAAATCCTTGTTCTCTTCATCACAAACTAAGCCCAAACAATCCATGATTCTCTCAACATCACATTTTCCAAACTGTCCACAGACTGAACTTCTTTTAGAATGTTTTCAAACATTGCCATATTACTTAAAAAAACTATTAAAAATCCACAAAGTACAAATAACCAGATTTGTCAGCAACAACCCACTTCTCTGGTACCAAATTCTGTAGTAGTTACTCTTCATGGTTGCTGATAAAATTATGACAAAACAGTTTAAGAGAAGAAGGGGTTTATTCTCTTATGAAAAATCTGGCTTACAATTCTTAGTTCAACTTGACAGATCTTTCTTAGTCCAGCTTGGCAGAGGAGAATGCACCATCACCAAAGAGCCAAAGGAAATGACCACACTAACTCCACATAATAGCTGAGAGAGGGATAATCCTTACTTGCCAGACCAGCATATCTGGCCAAGTATACACAAGGATGCCAGATTCCTCAACCTAGCCCTGTGTATTTTATTCACCTGTCCATGGCCTAGTCCCACCCACTGTGGGTTGGCTTTTCCCCATCAAATAAACAGTTTCACTCTGGGCTTAACTCAATTGCTAATTGTCTACAAATGTGCCTAGAGCTCAAATTTCCAACCTCCAAGTTGACACCTGTACCCTTGACAGATGTCAGATTTTGTAACTTGACAGACTCTCAACTTCCTTGTAAGACAACCTCTAGGCATATCTTCAGAGAGTTTCTAGATTATATTAGTTGAATGGAAAGACTCATCTTCAATGACCTGCTGGGCCTGACATTAAAATAAAAATGGTGGGCTGGAGAAATGGCTCAGGGGTTAAGACTCTGTCTCTCAAGCAGAAGATCCTGAGTTTGGTTCCCAGGTCCCACATTAGAAACACCAGGCAGAAATGGTGTCAGCTTGCATTTCTGGCCATGGTAAGCAGAACCTGGGAAATCCCAGAGCAAAGCAAAAAGGAAGTACAAGAATCCAGGATGATTCCTGAAGTCATCCTTGGGCCTTCACAGGGACACACAGTGCCCTCTGATACACATGCACGCACGCGCACACACACACACACACACACACACACACACACACACACGCATGCATACACACACTAAATCAACAATGTTAAAAAAAATGGAGAGACACCTATGCACTGGCATTCACATCTTTCCGCCTTCAGTTGCAGTCTCCATGGGACCAGCAGACTCTTATTTCTAACACCACGTCTTCCTCACCAGGGTGAACTGTACCATCAAACTGTGAGTCAAAACAAACCCTTCACTTAGGAAGTTACTTGTGTTCAGTCTTGTGTCCAATAAACAATAAAAGGAACTATTATGAATACCAGCTGAATGCTCTCCTCCTGCCAGTTTTCTGCATTATACCTACTTCTGAGTCTTACAGCTAACTATGAGTAATCACATGAGTCTCCTTAACTGACTTACTTTAAAAAGCTTTGGACACTACATATCCTAAAGTGCACTTTCCTACAGCTTTAAGAACTACACTGAACTGATCTACTGGAAGTCAAGAACACTATTGCATGTCTTTGTCTATACTATAATTGGCTCCATGAAGAACAACCCTTACTCTAGCATTATGTTGTTGTCAATGCTTAAACCTTAATGGCTTAGAGGCTCAATAAATGCTTCTGGTATATAAACATTTCTGCTTGTTCTAACTTCCACCCATAAAGGTGAAAAGAAAATCCCATAAGCACCTTGGAGCCTCATGAGAAGTTTTAAGTGTAATTCACTTGTTAAACACATATAGCAAATATTTCTGATGAAATTAGCTGTCCCCCATGAATGTGCTGACGAGCAAGAGGGACCAGACTCGTCCTCTGCAGATAAAATTTCTTTTGTTTTACTTTAGGACTTTCCTATTGCAGTAAAAATTTATAGCGTGGTGTATAATTTGCCTACATGTCTCTGATAAGCCATAGAGCTTAGGGTAACATGGAGACTTTATTCTTTTTTATTTTTTTCCTGTTACAGTTGTTAGTTCAACTTGGCAGGTAAGTTCATACCAATACCAGGCCCTGAGACATCCAGCCAAACCATATCTACAGGGATTGTTGACAGAGGGACAAACTCAGGTGGGAAACAGCATGGTTGCCAGAGTATGGTGAACACCGCTAACTTACTGACTTGACTTCCCCCAACTTATCCGTATGCCCAGGGAATAGTCCCACGCACCATTGGCTGGGTCTTCCCTTGTCAATCAGCCTTGAATTCTCCATGGAAATGTAACTTTGGGATATGTAATTCTGTGTCTCTGTGAATATCAAAAAGTTACAAGTGTTACATGGAGGTTCGAGAATGTTCACCATAGTAAAACCTCTCACAGTTTTGAATGCATATCCAATAGCACTTCAATATTGTTCAGAATTTTTTCTCTTTCTCTTCTGTCCACTACCTGTATTTTAAGGCATTATAAAATTAGGTTTACTTAGAGTATGATTCAGTGTATTATCTAAGTAGATTTTTCTCTAACTCTTCCTGTTTAACCCTCTACCATGATAGTTGAAATTTCTGTAATTTCTGGAAGTTTTTAGACAAAGTAAATTATGGACAATTATACCTGGAACAGAGCCTTCCAAGAGATATTGGCTTATTTTGGCATGTTCATAACATTGAAGGTTTGAAGGAAGAACTTGATTTAAAGTGTAGCTTTGCATGTAAGGAAAAGTTAATCTCTCGGTTTGTCTTATAAAACTATGGTGGTTAAATAGAAAATTATGTTCAATGTGTCTGACAATATTTTAGTCATCATAAATGCTTCTTTCGTGATGATTTCATCCTTATTTCTGTACTGTCAACTCATTTAAGTATAGTCCCTTATCCAAGACAGTATTTAAGCCTTTCAACTTCTTTGAATTCCAGCTAATCGCCAATGTCAATACTTCATTTCTTTGACTTTAGCCTCCTCTTCCTCTTTGAAACTGTCATTTTATCATCAGTGAACTGTTAGACTTTTGTCTCCAGTTTTTCCATATACTACGTTTCCCATGTAAAAGCAAATAGACATTATGGTAGAATCAGCATGCTGATACCCAGAAATTCTTATAAATCTTATATGTGTAGGAAATTATCTACACAACTGGTGCTATAGTTTCTGACAATTCCTATCCAAATAGGGTTATGAAGTAATTGATTATAGACATGCTACTTCATATTATAGCATGAGTAATGAGTTTATATTGTTTTGAGCAATGAAATTGAAGTGTCCTCTGTTCCTCCATGGACCGTTAGTGAGAATGATGGAATTCTCTTTTCAAATTATGAACCCATGCTAAGCTGATCACAAATTCCATCTGATATGCCATTTTGTTTGGGAACATTTTATTCTTTCCATCCATCAGATTCATATCATATAAAGAAAGTCATCTGACATCAATTTCATGTTCTTCTACTGGGAACACATGAATGCCTGAATTTTTTTGGTCTTTCAGCAAATTTGACTTGCATGCTCTTGTATTAGCAACAATATTAGTTCGCTCTCAAATGTTTCCTTTATCTAATACCTCATCATACAATTTTGTTGATTGTGGCCTGAATCTGTGGCAGAGCATTCAAAAGCAACAGCTAGATGAGGAACAGAATGTCATGATGGGGTCTAAGCATGCACTTATTGTGAAGTATCCACTCCAAATGAAACCCGAGAATCATACCAGGAGATAAGAATTCTAATACTGTATCTTTTCTGTCAACCTATGCAAATGCAGGAATTACTAAATATTTGATGTCCATTTTCTTTAATGGATAAATTCAGAATAATGACAGTCATTATGATTATTAAAATAACTAATTCTTTAATACTTTTTGAAACCTACAAAATCACAATGTCCTCATGAATCTTAGCTCTGATTTTTTTATGATTATTGAGAGATAGATACCATAGAACATAGAAGTATGTGTGTTTGTAATTACAACCATATTCAACCCATTTAAATATTTATTCTGTTGCTTTTTACATTCAAAGCAACAAAACTGTGTCTTGGAGGTGTGAGGTTTTATTTGAAATATGTTTGGAAGCCGGCAGAGACTTAAGTTTACAAACAAAATCAAAATGAGATTAAAAAAATGAGAGATTAAAAATGAGATTAAAAATGCTTCCTAAAATCTGTCCCCTTACTGAACATCAAATACATTGTGATATTTAATTTAAAATGGTTTTGAATATCTATTACCTTAGACTTTTTGAAACATGTGATTATAATTCAGGAATATTTCATAATTAAATCAAGAAGCTAAAATTATTTTAATATATATGTTTGGTCAAAAGAAGAATTCTCTCATTTCAGTCCTTAAGTGCTAGTGATTTTGAATCTGAAGCTTACACAGAAACTTAGAAAAGTCTTATGATATTATGCAGTTCATTTGCTCTCTGCACTATCCAATATCCTAAATATGTGTAAGTTTTTGCCACCATCATTCCTATTAAATTACCACAGTAGACCTTGTAAGCAACAAGATCTTGCAGTTGGTATTAGTTGTGCTTTAATTTCATGAGGATTGCCAACATTTTTATGGTGAGAAGTAAAACCATAATAGTAATTCCTATTCTCTGATGACTATTTTTGAAATTCTTATTTTTAATTCTATTTAAAGAGAAAAAGGATAACATGTTCATGTTAGAATCAAAAGAGTTTATTCTGTAGAGTATTTCCTTGTGTGATGCATGTGGCTTTAACAAAGACGGAGTTATTTTCAAAAATCCGTTTAAGTTATTAAGACTATGGACCATTATTTTTTGAAGAAAACTATTAAAAATATTTACATCCACTTTAGCATTGTTGACTAAAATAGCATGCTTCCTGGAACAAAGTTGGTAGAGCTAATCACTTAGAAATAAAACCAGAGGGAACCCTGGGGTCCACAGAGGTGGACAGGCAGGAGGGTGGGAGAGAGTGTAATGGAGTAATGAAAGGAGGGAAATGGATTGGAGAGGGATAGAAGGAAGCAGGGATAAGTACTCAATATGCTTGTAAAACTAGAAAAATAAAATAAATAAATTTAAAAAAGACTTGTGTAAAAGATCTTAATGCTTTTCACAAAGGTTGAAAAACCTGTCTTGACTCTGGATTTTATGTAATGGTTATGTCATCAAAATTCGTTCCTGATTTTGTTGTTTTTAATTAAAAATGCAGTATGTGACACTGTGGTGAAATAGCTCAGCAGGTAAAGAAACCTGCTGCCATTTAAAGCCTGACAACCTGAGTTCCGTCCCTGAGTTCAAGAAAGTGAATAAATCCATTCCACAGAGTTGTCCTTTGATTTCCAGTCTGCTGTGATGTGTGCACACAAACACACATCACAAACACATGGCACATACAATAGTAATTTTTAGTTGAAAAAAAGATCAAAGATACTAATTTTTCAGTAGTATCTTCACCTATTAAATAGAATTTCACTTCAAATTTTTTGAGCAACAGGCAAGATAATATTTTCTTTCAAACTTTAGCATGGTATCTACTATTATTATCACTGTATAGTTCATTATTCTCATTTATAAGGAATATCAAGTAATTACCATAATTCAAGGCCTGTAATTTTGCACTATATTCTAAATGGTTTGTGTCATAATTTAGACACAGTTGATTTCCTTCTTCCCTTCACCAAAAATATTTACTAGTTCCTGTCATGACTAAATCTTATGTTTAGTGTTTTGAAATCCTAAATTCAGTTGTATTAGTTACTTGTATGTTGGAATGACTGTGAAGTTGACAGAAACAGCTTAAAGAGGAAAGATTCATTTTGCTTCATGATTTCTTAGGGCTTTCAACCATCATGAAAGAAAGGCATTGTGGGTCATCTCATGGAGTTAATGTGTGGCATGGTACAGCTGCTCACCTCACTGCCGAAAGGAACCAGAATGTGAGGCAGGAAGTGGGGTCAGGTATAACTTGTTCTTAGTGAGTTGCTTCTACCAGCTAAGCCCCACTTCCTTAAGATCCCGCAGCCTCATAAAATCATTCCATGAATTCAGTATGTCTAAACTTCAGCCTGTGGTGAAATATTCAGAGTAAAATTATGATAGTTATTTTTGGTGATCTTCAATAGAAAATGAATTCCTCAGATCATTAAAATTTAGCTGTGTTTGAGAATTAAGGCATATTACTCAAGTAAAATATCATATGATCTAGTTTTTAAAGTATGATTACTAATTAGCCAATAAGTAAAAATAAATAATTGGCACAATACAATTGTTCGAAATTCTTCATGTTGCTGATTTATATACATAGTGAAACAATTTAGGGGAACAAGAGACTTATCCTTACTTACAATTTCTGGTTATACTTATCAACCTCATAGAAGAGTGTATATTGCAATCAGGAGGCAAGGGAAATGACCATATTATATCCACAGAAAGTGCTGATAGTGGGGCAACCTTTCTCTCTTGTCAGAATGTATGCCAAAACAGCTGGGTTGGAATTACCTATTGTGGACTGGGTCTTCTCATATCAATCACATAATCTCTCATAGGCTTAATCTGAGATGCCTTTAATACTAATTCTTCATAGGTGTGATAAAAGGCTCAGCACTTAGTAGTGACATTTATTTCCTATATTTTATAGACACAGTAATATAATATATAATTAAGTTATACAATTTAAATTTTACTTGTTTGTGCTATTCATTTACAATGTTTCCACTAATTCTATGTAAAACCCAAAGTGACTGAACTAACTTTATTGGTGAAGAATTAAAGATCTATGATAAATAACTATTCCAGAGATAATATCTAGCATTTCTTAGGCTTCAAGCTGAATAACTGACAACAAAGCTCCAAATTCCACTTTCGAACATTATTTCTGAAGGTAGGAAATATTCTCATTCACCCCCGAGTTCTTTTGAGTGCTCTGTTCTTGAAAATTTTCTAAAGTCTTGTGTAGGTATGGGTGAATTCTGAAGTGACTTGAGGTAGACTTAGCCAGTGGAAGGAATGTTAAAATGCATGGTGTGGATGGGAATGCAAATGGTCATCTCTCTAGTCCTCACAAGGTCTGACTCAGTCATTCTCAAAGAAGATAGTTAAGAACCTAAAAATCATGCCTACAGAATGTACTTTAAATTTTAATGCTGTCTGCAGAATATCTATAGTTTAATGACAAAGACAGATGACAAAACAAAGTAAGTGGGTAATTGACCATGTCATAAGTTTAAATGGATAATTGACTGTGATCATGAAGCTTAAGACAGTGAACTGGAGATGAAGTTGACAAGTATTTGTTCTGATATAGAAATAATCTGAAAACATTGAGTTGAGGTAAAACCCAAGGACCCAACTCACAAGTAGTGCTGGTGTTTTAGGTCGGTTTTGTGCTGGTTGTTACTAAACAGAAGCATACGTTTGGCAGCGAATATAGTGGAGATTTTTTTGGAAATACTGTAATAAAAGAAAAAAATAATAGAAATGAGAAAAACAATATACATGTACAATAGGAAAACAAACACAATAGAATAACATATTAGAAACCACAAATAGGGTGCTGGAGATATGGCTCAAGGTTGAGCCTCTGACTCATAAGGGGAAGGTCCTGAGTTTGGACTAGGATTCCACATAAAAATGCCAGGCAGAAAAGGGGGCAGCCTGCACTTCCCAACTGGAAGGTGGAGCCTGGGAAACTCCAGAGCAAAATCAAAGAAGAGGTAGAGCAATCCAGAGTGATTCCTGAAGTCACCCTTGGGTGTCCACTAAGGCCATGAAGACTAGAAAAGCAAAAGCGCGCTGCACAGAGGAATCAAGGGAAGACATTGGGAGGGTCGAAGGGGAGCAGAAGTCATCACAAGGGGATAGTCATGCGGCAATTCAAGGTAGGAGAAAATATAATCATGAGGATTTACAATCAATTTATGATGCTGTTTATTTTCTTAAGAGAACTAATGAGCCCATAAGAATTTTGTAGATGTGAAGGGATGTGGGTTGAGGAGATGGCTCATGTGTAAAAGCCTTTGTCTTTCAATGAGAAGGAACTGAGTTCAGATCCTCAGATCTCACATTAAAATGCTGGACCAAAATGAAGGTTGCCTACAATTCCAGCACAGGAAGATAGAACCTGGAAAACCCCTGAGCAAAGCAATAAATAAGGAGGTAGAACAGTCCAGGATGATCCTCAATGTTGCCTTTGGACCACATTCAAGTCACACACACTCAGGTGCTTTCTTGCATATACCACACACATATACATACATACACACACACACACACACACACACACACACACACACACGAAGCGGAGTAATGTGTCCAGATTCATGATGCAGAAGTGAAAGACAAGAAAGTAAAGAGTCATTCACAGTCTTCAGCAGATCATAATGGGCTGTACATAAATGGCTAGATTCCACTGATACTTTGAAAGAAAAATTGATGAGATTTAATTGATGTAAATCGCATATACAGGAGAGATGGAGGGCTCATGTATAACATGGAGTTTTTAGACTGCTAAATGGAACCAAAGATTGTAGTGTTCTCAGATAGTAAATAGACTGGTGAAGTAGACTTGCTCTGACGCTGGCCAGCATCTAGTCTAACTTGAGCATGGTTTATTTGGGAAATCCAAGTAATGATTGTGAATAGACTGATAGATATATGAGGCCTATGATCAGAAAAGCCACAAATACATAGAAACGTGTGCATGGTTGGGATGGGCCTCAGTTTATCTCTATAATTTGCCTATCAGTCTGGGCCTCCACAATGCTAGTCTCATATTTAAAGGGAACTACCTACCTTTTGATGCCAAAAGCAAGATATAAAGCCACAGTTTTGATTTAGTGTAGGTAAGTGAGTCTTCCTTTTGCATTTCATTGAGTATAGACATATGACCTCTAAGGAATCAAGGTTTTAGGTGTGTGCTAAGTGCCTAGATTGGGAGAAATTGAAACACTGTGATGATTCACTTTGACTAGCATTTCCAGTCAAGATCAGTGTTGCTTCCTCCTTGATTAGTCAAAGTTGGGGAGTAGGGGTCCAGATTAAACCTAATATGGGTGTCCAGAAATCATCAGACAGTGGTAGATGATGAAAGATACCAGCCATGCCCTGTCATCAGGTTGCTTCCCTGGGAAAAGACTGTAGCAGGGTAGAGAGGTCACTGGGAACTGCGGTACTAGGTTGCAGTCTTCTGGGAATGAATCCTGAAGAAGAGGCCGAGAACACTATTGCAGATTAGGGAAGTCCTTGGTTTCACAGTACCATTAGTGCGTACTTAAAAGAGAACATGAACTGTAAATTGGTTTTAAGAATATCAAGATGGCAACCACAGGGCTTGACTGTGTGGCATAACACACTCCAATGGCCAGGCTTTGCAGGATGGCAGTGTTTCCATGCTCCTAAAGCCAATTCTGCAAGTGGCAATAAAGAGTTGCAAACAGGATGCAATGGAACCAGAAGGATTTCTTTTGTCTGTTGTGCCTTGTCCATGCATGGCGTTCCCAAATTGCTCTATTTGTTTCAATTAACTGCCCTGAAAATGTCCAGTGGATGGTGATTGTATGGGTTGTTGGTAAGAGTTGAAACTAGATGCCAGCTCTTATAACAAATAAGTCCATACTTAACCATCATGTGGGTCAACTCAAGTGCTATTATCCTGATGATTTATTCATCCAGTGATCCTTGATATATCAAATAAGTACATATTGAATGCACCTGCACCTCAGGATCCACAGTTAGCACTGAGAAGAGATTCAAACAGCCTGCTTCAGCCATGTGTTGAGGTAATGGCATTTAATCTTCATGAGAACTCAACAAAGCATGGTATTTCTGTATTAGTTCTTCACCTGGTGTCACTTGATGCCTTAGAGAGATAAGATAGCTTATATAAAACGGGCCATAGTTTCTTTTCTCTGACCAATAAAAGGGAAGCAACTCTTCACAGTAGCATTCTCATTGGTATATTGTGCTTGCTCCAGACAGTGCCCAAGCACATGTTAATAGCAGTGACCTAGATGAGAATTAGTAAGCCATACAAGAGAGAAAGACATGTGAGTTAGAGGGAGATAGGTGAGGAAGATGAGAATTTGTAGAGGGAAAAAGTAGGGGACTGGGAAATAAAGGGGAGAAAATAATGTGGAAACACACATAAAACCCAAAGAGGACATAAGTAAATTTTAAAAAGGATGCATACTCTTTTAATATTAAATAATTACTTCTAAACCTCTTTGATATTTCTCCCATGCTAAAATATAACACAATGCGGGATATTGAGTGTCAACGTAGGGGTATTTAAATGCTCCATTAAACTTTCCCAGAGAACTGTATTTTGATGCGGTGCAATCCTGACAACCAGTCACTAAATTCAGTATCACTAGTCCCACTTCATCAGAAGAAACATCAGATCAGAGGCAATACGTGAAGAGCCCAAGGCTACCTATTTTATTAGTACACTGTATGCATCCACTTTATGTCAGATATAGTGTGCGTCAGGGAGCAGAAAATGACAAAGAACTCAGCCAGTGCACAGCAGCTGGGACCCTGTGTGTAAAGCAATCTGCTATAAAGAGAATATTGCTTCCAGAACACAAGAGGGGAGACTCTTCATACTTTAAGTTTGGACATTGTCCACATGGAAGCACAGGAATATCATTATAGTGTGAACTTAATGATTATTTTCTAAACTCTGATTACAAAAGACCGAGAACATTCTTGAGTCTCCAGAGCAAGAGCTAAGATGAACTGTAACAGACAAACTGATTGAACAGCTATCCTAATGTGAGGGAAGCAATGACTGCAATCGTCCTGTGTGTCCCTGGCTTCAGCACATAGCTAATGAGAGTCCTGTCATCTGTTTGATGGTCATGTGTTCCCTAAAGTTTTATTCACTGCTATAGCCAGAGACCACGTCCTAACTATCTGGCAGACTCTGAAAATTATTTGTTGGTATTTCTTCATGAAACTGAGCCAAAGAGTATTACAGATCTTCAACACAGGAAGACAGGGCATTCAATATGATTTCTGGAGACAATAGGCTTCAATCTGCTATTAAAGATGAGCAGCAGAGAGAAGCAGTGAGCATGCTTCAAACATATACACTAGAGCTAGCAGAGTCATGGTTAGAATGTGTGCATTTTAGCTGCTATGAAAACTCCATGCCATGACTACTGTTGCTGTTCATATCTAGGGGAGGATCCTTTGTTGCCTTCCTGTAGCTATGGTACACACTTCATTTTATCATTTGCAATTTTTTTCTGATTTTTTTTTAGCCAAAGATCACATGAAACCTGACTGCCATTCCTATTTCTGTCAACCAAAATCTGATCACAGACATTCTCACCCCCATGTCAGCACCAGAACAGAGCCTACACAACCTAGGTCCACTGCAGTTGCCACACCACAAAATATTAGCTGGCAATGCTAGACTGACTCTCAAATAAATCATCCTATCCAAATCTAGAGAAGCAGTTATAGCATCTATCAGGGCTCAACAATCCCAGCTAACAATGCAAGAGGACCAGAAAAAAAAAAAAAAAAAAAAAAAAAAAACAAAGAAAGCAACCCAAAAACCCTAATGCAAGATGCCCCAAGTCAAATTGTAAAAACACGAATTACACCCCTACCAAAAAAAAAAAAAAAAACAGGAAAATAAGTTCTTCCAAAAATCGACATTTCAATAACATCCAAATACCAATGAAAATAACATCCTGGGTAATAGTCAAGAAAAAACCTCCAGGGTTAAATAGCTCCATGCCTTCGCCCCCATCCCCCCTTTGCACCCCACCCCGCTTCCCCGGTCGAGACGCGCGCGCGTGGTCCAGCCGGGCCTCAACCCCCGCCCTAGCTGGTAAGTCCCGGCCCGCTGCACCGCCCACCAGGACCCCAGGTCGGCCCACAGGGACCCGACTCCGACTCCCACCATTCAGCCAGAGCCCCGCAGGGGCCGAGGGACGAGAAGGACCTCCCCCTGCGCCCAGGCCCCGCCCCAGCTGCCCTCGGGTTAAATAGCTCCACCCCGTCGCCCCCATCCCCCTTTGCACACCACCCCGCTCCACCGGTCTGGACGCCGCGCGATCCAGCCAGGCCTCACCCCACGACCTAGGTAAGTCTCCGCCTGCCCCGCCCACCAGGACCCCAGACCAAATAATTCAGTTTAGTGAAATTCAGAGATCTTAAGAGTTAAAATGACAATGCCAAAGTCAAAGTGCAAATCCATGAGAAACAACAATCAAGTAAACAAATTTTCCACTGAAGAAATTAATCCCATAATGTTAGACTCCAACAAGAACAAACCCACAGAAAAAGGCCAAGAACGCCCCACCCAGGATAAAGACTTTCAAAATATGATCATTACCATATTCAATACTATGAAAGAGGAAATCAAGGAGGAATTACATAATCGAATCAATCACTTTGAAGAGGAACACAACAGACATCTGGAGGAGTTGAGAAAAACAGTGCAAGAATCAAAAAGTGGCATAGAGCACTCAAGCAGAGTTTAAAACAAACTCAAGCAGAGTTTAAAAGTGAGCTAAAAGACAAGTTATCTTCAACCCAGAACTCCACAGAGAGTCTTATCAACAGAACTAACAAAGCAGAAAACAGAATTTCAGACCTTGAAGATAAAGTGGGAGTACTAACCAGCTCAATGGAAGAGCTTGTTAAAGCCAAAAAGATACTTGAGAGAAATATCCAAGAGATATGGGACACCCTGAAAAAGCCTAACATGCATATTCATGGAATACCAGAGCAAGAATCTCAAAATACCACCCCTGAGGAAATTTTTCAAACAATCATCAAGGAAAACTTTCCTCATCTAAAAAAAGAGAGGCCCATCCATATACAAAAGGCATTCCGCACCCCAAACAGATACGACCAAAACAGAAACTTGCCACGGCAAATAATATTTAAAACACTCCACATTCAAGATAAAGAACTGGTGCTGAGAGCTTCAAGGGAGAAAAAACACGTCACTTTTAAAGGTTAACCTATTAAAATAACAAATGACTTCTCAGTCGAAACAGTAAAAGCAAAAAGAGCTTAGAGAGACATACTTCAAGTATTGAATGAGTAAAAATGTCAACCCAGGCTGATTTACCCTGCAAAACTATCAGTCATGATCAAGGGAGAAAGAAAAATTTTCCAGCACAAAGACAACTTTAAGGGATACATGGCCACCAAACCAGGCCTTCAAAAAATGCTAGAAATGATACTCAAGCGTGAAGAAAAAAACAGGCATATCCAGGAGAACAGAAGGCATATATAACACCATTAAAAACGAAGCAATATACTTATAAAAGCTACTAAACATAATAAATGTCTGGAATTAACAATAGTTTCTCCATTATAACACTAAATGTTAATGGAATTAATTCACCGATCAAGAGGCACAGATTACAAACTTGGATTAAAAATCACAATCCATCAATCTGCTGCCTGCAGGAAACCCATCTCACCACAAAAGATAGGCACGCTCTAAAAATAAAAGGCTGGTCAACAATTCTACAAGCAAATGGAAGCAGAAAACAGGCAGGGGTAGCCATTATGCTATCAGACAAAGTGGGCTTCAAACCAAAGAAAATTATAAGAGACACGGATGGATACTACATTTTAGTCACAGGTACAATTCACCAGGAAGACTTCACAATACTGAACATATATGCACCCAATACGGGCCCCTCCACATTCATTAAGAAAACCCTACAGCGTCTAAAGCAAGAAATCAATCCCCAAACGATAATTCTTGGGGACTTCAACACCGCCCTCTCAACATGGGATAGATCAACAGGTCAAAAGCTTAACAGAGACACTTTTGAACTTAATCAAACCCTGAAAGAAATGGACCTTACAGATCTCTATCGAACTTTTCACCCACGCACCAAAGAATACACATTTTTCTCAGCAGCACATGGAACTTTCTCCAAAATAGATCACATATTGGGCCACAAAATGAATCTACACATATACAAGAAAGTTGAAATTCTAACCTGTGCCCTATCAGACCATCACGGCCTAGGGCTGGACATCCACAACACATCAAACAAGAGAAAATACACTAACTCCTGGAAACTTAACACTATGATGCTGAATGAGAACTGGATTCAGGAAGAAATTAAAAAGGAAATTCAAGATTTCCTGAAAGTGAATGATAACGAAAATACAACTTACCAAAATCTCTGGGACACAATGAAAGCTATTCTAAGAGGTAAGTTCATAGCTCTTAATGCCTACATCAAAAAAATGGAAACATCAGAAATAAACAACTTAACAATGCAGCTTAAAGCTTTAGAGAAACTAGAGCAATCTGGTCCCAAAAGTAGTAGAAGAGAGGAGATTAGCAAAATAAGGGGAGAAATATCTGAAATCGAGATTAAGAAAACGATAGAAAAAATCAACCAGTCAAAAGCTGGTTCTTTGAAAAAATCAATAAGATTGATACACCCCTAGCTAAACTAACCAAAAGCAAGAGAGAGAAAACCCAAATTAACAAAATTAGAAATGAACATGGAGTTATCACTACTGATACCCAAGAAATCCAGAGAATTATAACATCATATTTCAAAAACTTATACTCTGTGAAGTTTGACAACACAAAAGAGATGGATGAATTTCTAAGTAAACACAACTTACCTAAATTGAATCAGGAAGTTGTGAATTATTTAAATAGTCCTATAACATATAAGGAAATTGAGGAAGTAATCTCGAATCTTCCCACCAAAAAATGTCCTGGACCAGATGGATTCAGCACAGAGTTCTACCAGACATTTAAGGAGTTAATAACACCAATACTCCTTAAACTGTTCCATCAAATAGCAAAGGAAGGAACACTACCAAATTCCTTCTATGAAGCTAATATCGTTTTAATCCCAAAACCTAATAAAGATTCACTTAAAAACGAAAACTATAGGCCGATCTCCCTGATGAACACAGACGCAAAGATTCTCAACAAAGTCTTAGCAAATCGGATTCAAAAACATATTAAAAAGATCATTCATGGGGACCAAGTAGGCTTCATCCCTGGCACACAAGGTTGGTTCAACATACGCAAATCAATAAATGTAATTCATCATGTAAACTAGTCCAAAGTCCAAGACCACATGATACTCTCGATAGATGCAGAAAAAGCTTTTGACAAGATCCAACAGCCTTTTATGATCGAAACGCTAGAGACAGTAGGAATGGAAGGAACCTTTATCAATATAATAAAGCTGTATACAACAAGCCCACAGCAAGGATTATGCTCAATGGGGAACAATTGGAAGCATTCCCACTTCGATCAGGAACTAGACAAGGCTGTCCACTCTCACCACTTCTATTCAATATTGTACTTGAAGTGTTAGCTGAAGCCATAAGACAAGAAAGGGACATAAGAGGGATTCAAATCGGCAAGGAAGAAGTCAAGGTATCCCTATTTGCAGATGACATGATCTTATACCTGAGTGATCCCAAAAACTCCACCAGGAAGCTCCTGGAACTAATTGAGAAGTTCAGCAGGGTGGCAGGATACAAAATAAATGTGCAAAAATCAGAGGCCTTCCTATATGCCCAGAATGAAAGAAGTGAAAAAGCCTTGAGAGAAACAATCCCATTTATTATAGCCCCTAAAAAAATGAAATACCTTGGTATAAACCTAACTAAGGAGGTAAAAGACCTTTACAATGAAAACTTTAAAACCCTAAAGAAAGAAATAGCAGAAGACACCAGAAGGTGGAAAGACCTCCCATGTTCCTGGATTGGCAGAATCAACATCGTGAAAATGACCATCCTACCAAAGGCAATATACAGATTCAATGCTATACCAATCAAAATCCCAAAGCAATTCTTCAAAGAAGTTGACCAAACAATCTCAACGTTCATATGGAGGCACAAAAGACCCAGGATAGCAAAAACAATCCTGAGTAACAAAAACACAGCTGGAGGTATTACCATACCAAACCTTAGTCTATACTACAAATCCATAGTTGTAAAGACAGCCTGGTACTGGCTCCAAAATAGACACACAGATCCATGGATAAGGATTGAAGACCCAGATATAAGCCCACAAAGTTACAGCCATTTGGTCTTTGACAAAGGGGCCCAAAGAATCCAATGGAAAAAGAACAGCATCTTCAACAAATGGTGCTGGCAAAACTGGATCTCCACATGCAGAAGATTAAAGCTGGACCCGTACTTGTCACCATGTACAAGACTTAATTCCAAATGGATCAAGGACCTTGATATCAGGCCAGAGACTATAAAAACCATAGTTGAAAGGATAGGGAGCTCGAGCTGATTGGGCTAGGCCAACAGTTCCTAAACAGACATCCAATGGCACAGTCACTGCTACCAACTCTCAACAGTTGGAATCTTGTGAAATTAAAGAGTTTCTGTTCACATAAAGAGATTGTAACGCGAGCTCAAAGGCAACCCACGGAATGGGAGAAAATCTTCACTAACCACATATCTGATAGAGCTCTATTGTCCAGAGTGCACAAAGAACTTAGAAAACTAAACACCAAGGAAACCAATGGCCCAATTAAAAAATGGGCCCTGGAACTTAAAAGAAACTTTACCAGGGATGAAATTAAAATGTCTAACAAATATCTTTAAAAATGCTCCACTTCTTTAGTCATCAGGGAAATGCAAATCAAAACTTCCCTGAGATATCATCTCACCCTGGTCAGGATGACAAAAATCCACAATACTAACAACGACAAATGCTGGAGAGGATGTGGAGAGAAGGGAACTCTCCTACATTGCTGGTGGGAATGCAGGCTCATACAGCCACTCTGGCGAGCCGTCTGGAGATTCTTAAAGAAATTAAAGATTGAAATGCCATATGACCATGCTATTCCACTTTTGGGAATAACCCCCCATACAGCAGAGGTTCACCTTGATAGCACAAGCACGACCATGTTCATAGCAGCACTGTTTACCATAGCAAAGTCATGGAATCAGCCCAAATGTCCAACAGTTGATGAGTGGATAAGGAAACCGTGGTACATCTATACAATGGAGTACTACTCAGCCATCAAAAATGATGAATTACTGGAATTTGCCAGGAAATGGATGTCATTAGAAACAATTATATTAAGTGAAGTATCCCAGAGCCAGAAAATTAAGCGCCGTATGTACTCCCTAATAGGTGGCTCTTAGTACCAAACCCACCCAGCCCACCTAGAGACAATAATTCCAAGGATTATGAACAGGAGGGATGGGGTAGGAGGGCCACACCAGAAACAAGGAGAGAAGGGACCATGTTACAGCAGGGAAAATAGGCCTCCACCAAGGACCCAAATAAGTAATGAGACATCTGATTAAGTTCACAGACTTTTGTTCCTGATCACTTACTACTGAGGGGGTGTGATCTCACCAGAAGAGGAGGGCATATAGTCTGGCAGATAAAAAGTAACCATTTTGCAAATGGGTGATAGACCCCTCCCTCACTGTGGTTTTCCACTTTTATTACATCTACCTTTGAATGTGCTTTTATCACAAGACTCTAACAGCTTTTTGTCTCTGGCCAGGGGGTAACATACAATGCCCACCAGGATGGAGTGAAGGGCATTGCAGGAGCAGCAAAACCGCAAAAGAAAATCAACAAACCACAATCCAGAACTTCAGAGACTCTATATCAACCACCTAGAACTAGGCCAGCTTAGTCTCTCCCCATCTTGAAGCTCAGGGAAATTTGCTGGAAGAGGGGCGGTAAGAGTGTAAGAGCATAAGGATGGGAGGAGCAATGATATGTAAGATACTCTATACTAGTTAGGGCTGAAGCAATCATAATTGGACTTTGCATGCCCTGCGCATTGTCCAACACACTATTGACCTCACAAAGTCTAGCATCTGCTAAAGGCACCAAGATCCTTGGAGGCAAAGGATTGGCAGCCACAGCAGTGTTCCTATACCTAAGGGGAACACGGGAAAGGGTTCAGGGAAAGGCCACTGGGTCCTTGTACGTCATTGGAGAGGAGGGCCCAGAGGAAAATCAGACATGCACAAGAAAGGACTCTCTGGGAATTGGGGTGGGAGGCACTGGGGGATGGGAGGGAGAGGGGTGGGGAGGGGTAGCAGGGGGTACAGGGGGAGGAGGAGGGAGGGAGGGAACTGGTGTACCTAACAAGTTTGTATGAGCTGAAATAAAAAAAAAAAGAAAAAACCTCCAAAGATCAATTATAAATATAATCAAGGAATTCTATAAGGTACTATAACTTGAAGAAGTAAGTAGGAAATTAAGTGAGGAAATCTGCCCAGGAAATAATAAACAGCTCAATAAAATTAAGCAGACAAGAGAAAAAAATGAAAGTAATAGGCAAATTAATAAGTAAATGTCTGACAAATATACACTTATGAAAAAAACAACTCAAACTGAAATAATACTTGAAGTCAAAACCACAATAAGTGCAAAAAAACAATAGAAGATATCATTAATAGACTAGATTACACTGAAAATAGAATAGCAGAACTGGAACATAAGATGACAAAATTGGATTAGTCAATCAAACCATCTAACAGATTTTAAAAAAATACATGAAAGATATATATAGTAGTGTGGGACACAATAGAGAAATCATGCTTATTCATTCAAGGAACCCTATAGCAGAAAACTTGAGAGTGCTAAGTGCATTTTCCATGATATTAATTTTTATACATTATGTTAGTAGAAGTACGAAATACTGAGTATTTCACATTGTCCTTGGTTGCCACATGATTAAAAAACTTACAAATATTAAGCTACTCTAACTCTCCTCATCCCTTAAATGTTAACAATATTAGTTTAAGCATTCAAACAGAGCCAAAATGTTGCTTTTAACATTCTTTCAAACATGTTATTTTGAAAATCTTTTAATCAGTAAAGTCATTGAAAAAACATCATGGAAAGAAAGGAATAATAGTATCATGATTTTGGCATGTGCTTTTTGTGTAATGACACCAATTGTAAAAATCAACCTAGTACTTATAATTGATAGGCATTTACCTGTAAGTTCCTTAATGATCTGAAAAATATTTTATATATAAAGTTATGATTGAGAAGACACAGATAAAAGACTATCATTTTAGGTAAAGAAAAAAATAATCAAGTATCCAACCTTCAAAGGTTAGAAGAGCCATTGATTGCCAGCCATTGTGCCAACCCATCAGATACCATTCGTATAAAGAGGAAAATAAGCATGAGAGGAGAGGTTTTTTCCAAACAGTGATATGAGACACAGCCATTCCTGCATTGCTGTCGAACAAAGGCAACTGCGATTTGGTGTGCCTGTGGGGGACAGGTAAGGCTTTTGAGCGGATGCTTGAAAAATGGCAACTTTCATAAGATGGGAAAGAAGGCACAAAGGTAGTCAAGAACAAAGAGAAGACACTTGGCAATTCAAGGAAAGGTGAAGAGCCAATGAGAAGCAATGTCAGCAGGTTTTGCTTTGGATTTCACTTGGAATTCTGACACATCTTAATTTGTTTGGAAAAACTATATTTTTCTTTTTTATTTTTCTTTTTTTAATTTTTTATTTCCACTTATACAGACTTAACAGGTACACCCGTCCCCTCCCTCCCTCCAACCTCCCACTGCCCTGTGCCCCCCTCCCCTCCCCCTCCCTCCCCATCCCCCAGTGCCTGGAAAAACTATATTTTTCTAAGACTCGATTTTCTTAGAAATGTTTGAACTTAATTTTCTTTTTGTTTTTTGCACTGTTTCCTCACTTCCATATCTGGTAACATTGAATTATTTGTTTACCTTTTTGTTTCTTTAGTTCATTAGCATCTTAAATACAGGAGTAATCTCATTTATTTGTATGTCTTAATTGCCAGACCTTGTCTCTGGTTCACAGAGTTACTTCAAGTATTTATAACATCATGTATGAAGAGAAAAAATTAGCAGCAATTCTCTTTTTTCTCATTAAAAGAAATTATTTTTTTTTATCAAATTCAAGACTTTATTTGCCTAGAATGGACAAAGAAACTCAACCTCTGGGAAGAAATATAGAAGTATTTTCCCTTCAGTTATCAAAAGAATTTGTTATTGCTTTGACAATAATAAACATAAATATGTAGTGGAATAGAAATATCTCAGTGGGCTGAAGTTTTCTCATGGCAATATGTAAGAGCAAAGAATCCCCCACTAGTGATATACTTTGACCAGTATTGTCAACTCCCCCTAACAAAAACAGGACTTCAATTTAAAAGTTTTCCTTGTCCTCAGATTTTAGAGTTACCATAGCAGTAACATTTTTTATCTGTCTCATTTTATCTTCCAACTTAAGTGAACAGAATTGTTTTAAAATTCAAGCTATAAGACTGGGTTTTCATCAATAGAAAAAATCGGTAATGCTATCTCTAAAACCTATTATTAGTCATGAAATCCAAAACATAATGTCTACAATCATTTCCAGATCTTTCACAGAATATTTACATTTTTTCTGTTGTACTGAGATTCATATTCTGTAAAATATTACCAGGAAGGACATAATCAGCAAGGCTGACAATCACCATACTGTGGCGATAATATGGGGTATTTGGTGATGGGAACTTAAAGGACATGGGGAACTAAGACTTCCACTCCTTAGTTAAATATTCATTGAGCATACACTATCTGACTCAGAGTAGTAAATTAAAAAATGCAATTTCATTCCTCTACTTCTTAATCTATTAGAAACAAGAAGATGTTCACAATGAGTTTCCATTATAACCACCTGTTAAGAATTGGTGCTCTCAGGTAGAAGGGTGGGAGGAAGTCGGAGAGAATGGCAAAGGGAAGGGAAGAGATAGAGGGGAGGGAGAAGGGAGGGAAGTTTGGATGAATACTCAATAGGCTTGTAAAAATAGAAGAAAAAGTGTGAATATACATAAACTGTGTAAGAAAAAGGATAAATTGTACTTACCTCTCAATATGCAGAGAATTACAAAATATTTTTCTTCTCAAGAGGCAATTAGGGAGTAGATAATGAGAAATGTAGATTAAATTGGAATAAAAGAATCAATTAAAAAAGTGGTGCTCTGGTAGTGCCTATCTGCCAAGGGACGCAGGGACGGGATGTCTGCATGCATTATCATGTGCAGTGCATAACATCATCTATAGATGAGTGTACTCCTACTTTACATTGCAACAATACCCTGACAGGGTCTAAGGAAGTTTTCCTACCTGGAGTGACTATTCCTGGCAAAGCGATCACTTCCTCCAATGTCGGAACTTCCCTGCTTTCTCTTATCATAAAGAACGGTTTTAGAACGTTGATCCATTCCTGTCCTTATGGCTCCACACTGAAATAACTCATTCCGATAGCTGAGAAAAGATACTACAGGGACAAAAGCCTTGTATATTTATTACCTAGTGTTGTATGTCGTTTGTGCTCTGGGCACAACATGATGCCCTGTGTACTTTTTCCTGCAATCTAATCTAAAAATATGGTGCATAACAATTGAAAACAGACAGTTCTGGAGGATGACTTTAAGTCTCTAAGCCGCAAAGAGTTCTTGAAGCTAACAAGATTTCTGTGCCCTCTCTACTCAGTAAAGAAAAGCAGTATACAGTTGCTGTGGAAGAAAATTCTCTGTCCAGGACGCAATCTGAAAAAGACCCTGAAAGAAAAAGAGCCAGTAGTGTAACTTCTATTACACATTTTGGGGTGGATTTTTATTAATATATTTGCCTAAGTCATCCCTGCTTCTGTAATTAATGTTCACCTTTAACCACAATAAACTCCTTGGTTTGTCAAGTTGGACCTTGTAATTGTTACTTTGTCTTGTTCTCGAATTCCTATTTTAGGTGAATAAACAGACATTTGGGTTGTGACTCTCCATGAAAAGTTCACATAGCACCTACTCATGTTCAAAATGAAATTACAGAACTCCATTCTTGATGACTGCAGTACAAGCAAAAATAAAGTACATATTTAACATTTTGTTGCTATACTAATGATTATTTCATAAATCATATACTCTTTTTTGTTAATGATCCCTCCACTCTTGTCTCCAACATCACCCACCACACCTCTGCTTAAGCTTCCACCCACACTATGTCCCTCTCTGTTTTGTGATCATTTACATCCTTATTTTTATGAGTTTGGACATTCATACACACCTGTGATAACATTATTGCAATCAGAAGTGAGAGTTTCTCTCTCTGTCGCTGTCTCTCTGTCTCTCTCTCTGTTTCAGTCTGTATGTATGTGTGTGTGTGTGCATTTTGTTGAAAAAGCACAATATGAATATATATCCTCTTAGCTAACTTTACTGTCCACAATATCACATAGGAACAATGTTGCACAATGGATTTCTGAAGCTTTTATCATCTTATATATGTTTTGCTTTATACTCATTCTCTAGTTCCTCCTCTTTCTAATCTTTGGCCACTGAAATGACTGTCTATGCTTCTGTGACTTTGATGAGTTTAAATGCCTCATGTAAATTAGTTCATGCAGAACATATTCCTCTGTGACAAGCTCATTCAAATTCATAATTCTGTGCATTGTTCCAGTTGGTAGAATTGCCTTGGTACTTTTTTAAGAATTCAGAAGTTTTATAAACATGCACATATATACAATTATTGAGTGTGTATGTGAGAGAGAGAGAGAGTCATATACGTACCTCATTGAGGAGAGTAGAGGTCAGAGGACAACATTCAGAAATCAAATTATTTTTATGAGAGAAAGAGAGGTATACACATATGTATCCAATGGAGGAGAGTCAAGGTCAGAGGACATTTAGTAATTATTTTATGAGAGAGAGAGATACACATATATGTATACTATGGATGATGGTAGAGGGTGGAGGTTAGACAGCATTCAGAAGTCAGTTCCTTTCTACCATGTGGGCTTCTGGGAATCAAACCTAAGTTTTGCAATAAATATATTACAAGGTGTGAACTTCATGGTTGAAAGTTTGAATTCTGGGCACATTTTAGATAAGTGGTAGTTGAGTTAAGCCCAGAGCGAATCTGCAGGAGACTGTCTAGTTGATGTGGCAGACCCAGCCCATGGCGGGTAAGACTATGCCCTGGACAGATGAATAAAATGCAGAGAATTGGTTGAGAAAGTCTGGCAGATAATAAGTAACCATTTTGCAAATGGGTGATTGACCCCTCCCTCACTGTGGTTCCTACTTTTATTGTATCTACCTTTGAATGTACTCTTATAACAAGACTCTAGTTTAACAGTTTTTTTATCTCTGGCCAGGGGGTGACATCCAATACCCATCAGGATGGAGTGAAAGGCATTGCAGGAGCAGCAAAACCGCAAAAGAAAATCAACAAACCATAATCCAGAACTTCAGAGACTCTATATGAACCACCTAGAACTAGGCCAGCCTAATCTCTCCCCATCCTGAAGCTCAGGGAAATTTGTGGAAGAGGGGGCGGTAAGAGTGTAAGAGCACAAGGATGGGAAGAGCATTGATATGCAAGATACTCCACACAAGTTAGGGCCGCAGCAATCATAATTGGACTTTACATGCCCTACGCAATGTCCAACACATATTGTCCCCACAAAGTCTAGCATTTGCTAAAAGCACCAAGATCCTTGGAGGCAAGGGATTGACAGCCAAAATAGTGTTCCTATGCTTAAGGGGAACACAGAAAAGGGTTCAGGAAAATGCCGCTGGGTCCTTGTATGACCCAGAGGACAGTCAGGCATGCACATTAAAGGATTCTCTGGAGATTGGGAGAGGGGAGGCACTGGGGGGTAGGGAGGGAGGGGTAAGGGGAGGGCGAGCAGAGGGGTGGGGGAAGGAGGAGGGAGGGAGGGAACTGGTGTACCTATTAAGTTTGTATGAGCGGAGACAATAATAAATGTTAAAAAAAAAAAAGAATTCCTGAAAGGGAAAAATTCCTGAAAGGGAAAGTGAAACTTAGAGCTGCAGAGGCAAACCCAGAGAGTTGTTGGTGATACCAGACTGTGGAATCTATGCTGAGGATGGCTGGGAGTGCAAATTCAATAGGGTCCCGAGAAACTCTGCTTATACAACTTTTAGTTGCAAAGTGGGACTGGTAATGCCTGAGCTTTGAGCAACTATGACTATGAATGAACAACAGAATTGGACATTGAATGGGTATTTGATTTGCTGGACTTGATCCTAATTTGATATTTTCTTATTGTGGAAAGATGTTTCTGTTTTAATGTTTTATGTGTGCCAAAGTGTTTAACTTATTGACTAAATAAAATCTTTTTTTTAAATTTTTTTTATTATTATTATTATTTATTCAACTGTGTGTATGTGTGTGTGTATGTGCGCGCGCGCGCGCGCGTGTGTGTCTGTGTATGTGTAGAACCACGGACGAATTCGCGAACCACCATGGACGCCTCCACCTCCTTCTGCCCCGGGATTCACAGGCTCCGCCCTACCAGGACCAGAAGCGCAGGCCGCCCCCGCTTCTGCCCGGCGTCTATACGTGGGATCTGGGATCCGAACTCAGGACCTTCCGCCTGCAAGGCGGAGGCTTAACCCCTGAGCCACCTCTCCAGCCCGACTAAATAAAATCTTATGGTTAGATTTTTAAAAAGTTGGAACTGATCTTTTAATGACAGAACATTTTAAAATTGATCCATGAGAATTTTTTAGAGTTTCGGAATTAATAAAATTAAATGTATTTATAAGATAAGTTTAATATCTGTAGGGACAAAGATTGAAGGTTACAGTTTTAAAGTGCTATGTTCTTGTGCCAAGTTGACAAGAGGTAGAGTGTCATGGTTAGGTACAAGTGTCAACTTGCTGATTGAAGGTCTGCGCTCTGGGCACATTTGTAGACAAGTGGTAGTTGAGTCAAATCAAGAGCGAACTTGCAGGAGATTGTCTAATAAATGGGGCAGACCCAGCCCATAGAGAGTGGGACTAGGCTCTGGACAAGCGAATAAAATAGAGAGATCTAATTGAGGAAGTTGGCATCCTTGTGTATACTTGGCCAGATATACTGGTCTGGCAAGTAAGAATTGTGCCTCTCTTAGCCATTATGCGAATATACTGTGGCCAGTTCTCTCAGCCCTGATGCTGGTGTGGGCTCTCCTGCCAGGCTGGACTCAGAAGTATGACAAGACTATCACACAGAATAATCACCTCTTCCATTATTGGAATCCCCACCAGGGTGGTATACTCTAATGGTTGATTAAGCCACATTAACAAAATATTATGAGTTTTAAGCCCTGTGTTTACTTTGGAGTTAACATTGGCATATCTAGGCAAGTAAATATTTCTCAGCATTAAGAAACTAACTTCTTTTCATCAAATACATTTGAATTTTAAAAAGTATTTTATTTGTTATCTGTGTGTGTGTGTGTGTGTGTGTGTGTGTGTGTGTGTGTGTGTGCCATTGCCACAAGAAGCATGTGAATATTAAGGAATAACATGCTGGAGTCTGTTTTCTTCTCCCATCATGTGGACTCCACAGATTAAAATCAGGCTTAGAAGCAGAGGACTTTATCCATTGTGCTGTCTTGCCAGCCCACATTGGATTTAATTGGCAGAGCACCCTATGGTGAATAACATAAGAACTAGTAACTTTGAAGTAAAATTTTATCAAAGCAAAAATATTTCCACAGCATTGGAAAAGTGACAAGATTATGTGAATTGGAGCGTGAATAAATTGAACTAAGATATACAGTCTTTGGTAAAGTTTTTAATAATAGTAATCTGAAAGGAAATCCAAGTGCTTATAACGTACAGCTATGAAATCAGAGATGTACAAAAGCCAAAATAGTGTGTGCTAGCTGACATTTGTCATTTTAATTAAGGATGAGTTGTGCGGAAAATTTAAGTGCAAGAAATAGAGTCTGAAAATGTGAGATCTGGTATAGCTGGAAAATCACAGCACTCTGCATTTAAATAATTTGATGACCAAAGAAGTCAATACAAAATGAAGAAAGGGGCTACACACCCTCTGGAAAATTCAGATTGAAATTATAAAAGAAGGGGAAAGCAAGAGGCTATGAAGAGGCTATGAAGCAAGATGCAGGAGATAATTCTGAACTGAAGAGATCCAGCTGTAGGACACAGGTTTACTTTTGCCAGTGGATCCCATGCTAGAACTAGACAGTTAATAGTCACAAGGATCTGAAAACTGAAAAGTTTTCATAGAAGTTTAAATGGGCTTCATTGTCTATGATGAGAAACAGTCCTGTGGTTTATAAAACTTGAAACAAGAAGCTTCAAATAACAAATTCTAACAAAATATATCTTGCTCTATTTGTTTCTTATTTCAACAGTTCATACATTATTTAGTACTCTTTTCTATCAGATCTGAAAACAACAAGCAGAATTCTTTGAGTAAATCCTAAAAAGTAACATAGAAATGAAGATACGGAAATGGTTTGGGATCTCTTCTTTAGAGCTGGTTTTCTATATGTCATGGTTTGGATAAGTGTTGCCTAGGATCCATGTGTTATCAACATAGGCCCACTGGTTGTGTCTTCAATAGGTACTGTGGACCTGTAAGCCTTGTCAGTTCCTTAGATCACTGAGAGGACATGCTCTTGGGAGGGACCATGTGAACCTGGGCTCCATCTCTCTCTTTATCTCCTTCCTCTGTGAATCAGCGAAAGCAGTCTGCTCTGGCTACATGGCTGTCATGATGTGTGGCCTCAGAGATGTAAAGCAGTGAGACCACAGGACTGCGCATTACAGCCAATGCACACCTTTCCTCTAATTTAATTCTTGGGAATCCGTTATATTCAAAGTTATCCCACTACAAGATGTGTTAGTTAATACTGATTGTTGAGTAGATAGGATCTGAACAAGGAGTCAAGCTTTTGCATGTTCCCAAGAGATTTTCCAGCTTTGGTTAATTGAGACCACCCTCAGCACCGATGGCACCATTTCCTGAACTGTATTGAAATTAAAGAAAAAAAACTAATGAGCTGAACACAATCTGCTTTCTGTGGACACTGTGGAGCAGCTGCCCGACACCTGATGCATGGCTTCCCTGCCATGGTGGGCTATTCTCTTCAACTATAAGCAACAAAAGAAGTTCCTTCCTTAAGTTGTCTTTATTGAATATTATTGACATCAGCAATGATATAAATGCAACTAATACATAAGGACAGAATGCTGATTGAGCAGCAAGTCATATACAGTGTCCTACTACGGTTCAAAATGCTACCTCTCAGTAGTACCCATCCAAAATCTTTCCCTTATTTCCTTCAGGCTTCTGGGACCGACTTGAGTTTCTATTCCTTTTCGAAAAGCATTAAGCATTCTCCTCCAATTAGATATTTTATCTTCTAATAAAACTTTAGTATTTTCAAGACTTGTATATTGAAGCTGTTACATTTTCCTAATTTTCATAGGGTAACAGCTCTGTCTTAATTACATCAGCCTGTGTAGCCTGAGGTAGAGCATCTTGACTGATGATAGGTGGCATTTGTTCTTGGTGCATGGCGTTATGTCTTTAATATCTCACTCAACCTTTTAAATGAAGTCAGAGCCATTGTTTTCCATTTAATGTAAAAGGTAACTGACTTTAGAAAGGGTGAAATTGCAAAAAGTAATTCTTAGGTAATTTTACTTGAGCTAAAATCAACTCTGAGACAGACCCCTAAAAAACTGTTGTCTTAGAGACGTCTATGAAAAAAAAAAAACTAAACTTTCATCTGGGTTGTTCTTACAGAAGCTGCTGAGCTATATCCAGATGATGTCAGCATGTAGCAGATACTCCACAAGGTCAAAAGGTAGTAAAAACTCTGAACAGAAGCTCTTACATGCTAAACTGGTCTCTCTTAGAATTCTTTTGTAAACATGTATCATTTAAAAATTCTCTCTAATGAATTACAAAGATGTTATACTGACTTAAGATACGCTAATGACCTATTTAACATAAGACACTGGAATTGTCTGCATAAAAAGAAAAAAATAATCCCTCACATCTCTTACAGCTTTATGCATTTTATGTAATTTCCTTAATGGAAGACAAACATAATATCTTTCTAGAACCATGTGTCTGTCTAGCACCAGTTTCATTCTGTGTGTGTGTGTGTGTGTGTGTGTGTGTGTGTGTATCAGAGGACACTGTGTGTGTCTACAGAGGCCCAAGGGTAACTTTGGAAATTATCCTGGATTGATTTACCTTCTGCTTTGCTCTGGGGTTTTTCAGTCTCTGTCTTCTAGGGCCAGAAGTGCAGGCTGCCACTATTTCTGCCTGGCATTTTTATGTGTGATCTGAGATTCAAACTCAGGTCCATCTTGCTTACTTAACCTCTGAGCCACCTCTCCAATTTCAGTGTTTTATGGAATACTTTGATGTAATGATATCCTACATATCCATGGGATATGTGTTTATAGCCACACATATTCATAGGTTCACACAGAAAACAGGAAGTTCAAGATGTCTTTAAACTTCTGGTTTTTTGAAGGCAGAGGAATGGGTAAAATGTCTACTTCTAAGATTGCTGTCATGGCATGAAATGTAAATTTCACCTGTCGTCTAAAGAAGCATGAAGCCTTCTACTCTGGTTCAGAGCATTCCTTTAGATCTCTTATTGTATTGCTTTCTAATTCATTCACATTTTATACTTGTTTTCTTAAAATCAAAATGTGGATAAATAATCTGCCTTTCTTGAGATTAGGGAATCAAAAGTCTTAGAAGCAAAGTTCGTAGGTGCCTGGCCTCCTATTCTACAGCATAGGCTGAAACATGCCCAACACAGCATGGAGAATGACTCTAAAGCGCTGCATCGCTCCTGCCCAATACAGAGCATGCAGAGTGAGAGGGACCCACTTACGAAAGATACACCCCTGGTCTCCTGGAGGTCTCTGCTGCACACACACAGGGCTCCACTGAAGAGTCCACTTTCCACCCAGATATTGCTTATGGTGCAGATAATCTTGGAAAGGATCTTTGGTAAATTGCATGATCTTCTTAGCCTTGCAAGCTCCCCCACCTTATGCATCTTCTCTCCTGTCTTTCTGGGAAGGAAATTTCAGTTTAGAAGAAATGGCACCCTGGCAGTACAAAAGAAAAAGTTCGTGTACATAGGGATAACATCTTAACCAAAGGAAGAAAATGCCAAGATTCTGGAAACGTGTACCATGAAGACTGTGCGCACGAATGCAGTAACAAAAGTAGCCCTCTCTTTCAAAAAATTCCATATTTCCCATTCTTTTGGAGAATCTCCATAAGCAGAGGGCAAACACCTAAGCCTTGAAGTGATGTCCAGTTATTATAGCTACTCAGCAGACTAAAGCAGAGGGATCATAAGTTTGAGACTCGTGTGGATAGCATGCTGAGTTACAAGTCCTGCTTCAAAATAAAATAGTGCTGACAGTGTAGCTTAATGGTAGAGGCCTGATTAGCATATGCAAGGCCTGGGGTTCAATCTCCACTATCATAAATAGGATGCACATGTTATCTTGAAATTTCTTTGGCACATTCACATTTTCTTGATGAGAATCTACAAGTAGTTAATAGAGAAAATACACTTGGGCATATTTGTTGTGATTTTTCATGACTTGAGTATAATATAAAGGCATTACATCTTAATTGTATGTATAGTGGCTGGAGAGATAGTTCAGATGTTAAGCTTCAGCCTCACAAGCAGAAGGATTTAAGTCAAGAGTCCTGGATCTCATGTAAATATAGTGGGTAGAAATGGTGGCAGCCTGCACTACCAACTATGGACGGTGGAGCCTAGGAAATGCCAGAGCAAAGTAGAAACAAGGTAGAGCAATCCAGCATGATTTCCAAAGTCATGATACGCAGACAATAAGCACAGGTACACAATCACATAAATACACAGTAAATAAAGAAAAAAGAAAGAAATTAATTGTAAGCATACATACAGTTTAAATGATTACATTTAAAGTTACATAATTACCATTCATACATTGTTATAATGCACATGTTGAGAATTCCTCTGCTTCTCTCTTTAAAAAAACAAACAACCCAAATCATGAAGTATAAGTAATCTTAGAAATAAGCAGCAACTGACCTCCATTTTTCCTATTATAAAGCTCTGAAGAGCTTTGTTCTTAAAGAGCTGTGAGTGCCAACAAAATGTTTAAATTCATTTGAAAGTCATGACAATTTTCTGCTATGTTTAAGACATTGCTTTAGAAGCAACAAAGCTTCAGAAAAGTTTGTAGTCCAACTCTGATTTACTGTAGAAGTGAACTTTGTCATGCATTTCTGTATACCCTGCTGATGAAATAAATAGCAATTTCTCCAAGTACTTACATCTACAGTGTTCTATCAAATCCAGAAAGGAGATTGGGTACAAGTAGTCATGTGTCACTGCGATTGTTGAGAATGAATTTCAACTATAGTAAGCATCTTTCAAAAACATCATTAGCACCTTTCAAATGAGAAGGAACTTTATATCACTTCATAGTTCTTCATTAATTACCTTTCCCTCCTTAAAATTCTCATGAAATGAATTCTCACTTACATGTCTTTAATGTTTCTCTCATCATCATTGTGAACATAGACAATTTGCAGCTTTTATTCAACAGGCTCAGATGTGCACTGTTTGCGAATTCCAATGTTTATTAGATAATTGAGTAACTAAACCTGTTTGGGGATGAATTATTTGAACATGTCCTATACCCTTCATTTTTATTTCACTTCAAATCTAGAAGTCTTCCAAGTTTCCTACTATAAAGTTCTGAATAAAGTTCCCTTGTTCTTGAAGAGCTATAAGTGCAAACAAAATGTTTAAATTCATTTCTTCTTAGTTAGAATCCTGCATACACATATCAACAGTAGCTAACAGAGGATTCTTGTGGTCATTGATAACTGCTCCAGAAATTGTAGCGACCTGAGAACAAGTAAATGTACTCTCCTTGACCAGTCTCTCACAGAATACTGAACTGTTATTTAGAAATATTTGCTGTCAACACACAGCATTATAGCAGTTGCAATATTTTTGCAAAATACTTGGGAAAATAGGGCATTGAATATCTTTGCAGTAGTAACCACAATGTTGAAATGTTCTGATTTCTTTCCTCCTGTTTTTATGGTATATAGCTTTCCATAATTCTGTGTTAATGAGAATTTGTCAAGCTTGAATAACTAATTCCATATTTAAACAGATTTAATTATCCAATACACAGCTGATTTTCTAAACTGTCCACACTGAGTTTGCTGAATAAATGTTACAAATGAGCTATATTTGTAAAGATGATTGAAATATTTAAATATGCAAATGGAAAGCTTTTTACTGAGAGAGGAAAAAAGTAAAACCAGAAACAATTACAGATTTAAAATAGAAACATTTTTAGCTAGATTTTTACTGATTAGTCTACTGGAATCCAGTAACTTGATGCTAATCTTTTCTTACAGGCCAGTGATACAGGTCTTGCATAGACAAGTTGAAAAACATCTTTGCTGAAGGCAACCTTAGTATTACATTAGAAAATCATCTAAGGCTTTGAATCATCCTATGATTATGTAAACAAAGCATGTATTAAAGAGCATTATAATTGTTATGAATTCTTGCCTATAGACACTGCTTCCTCACCAAATACATGCTCAGAAATTTGATATCTTTAGTCATATAATGTTTATATTTTAGATATTTAAAATGAAATTTTAAAAAATTCCATGTGAGAACAGGTCATGGGTAAAAACAGGATAAGTATCCATTTCAGATAATTATCACAATAAAATATAAAAAATAAATGTATGATTAATTATCATTAGTCTTTGAATTTCTGGACCATACAACTGAAGCCTTAGCCACTATACAATTTTTAGGTATTGTAAATTTTTATTTTTAAATTAACTTATAATTAATATTGTTTTCAAGGCATTTATTGCTACTACATGTGGATATCTCATTACTTAAGGTACTTGACATCTTTAGAATGTTTGCTGTAAGGTAAATAGATGTGATTTATATTAATTCATAGCAATATTTTTCTGATTGATAGTGGTAGGTATATACTTTTATAAGCAATATGTTATTATACCTTGCTTTTCTGTCTGTTTCAAAATATCCATTTTTATTGATAGATTAGCAATGTTTCCTTTGATGATTTGTAAGCCAGTGGAATTGAAATATAAATCACTTTTTTATTTTTATTTTCTTCATCCAAATAGATTTCTCTGAAATATAAGAATAAACTAGATACCACATCCACTGTGAATAATGTAGGAGTTTAAAATATAAAGGTACATGTAATGATTATTACATAAATTTAGGGTTATCATATACCTTGAGATAAATACATACCAGTGTCATGAAATCTAAAAGTTGTCCTCCTTCTGGAAGTTGAAGAAAGATGTGCGAGTAAGTGGTTTCTGACATGAAATATCTAAGAGTAAATGTTGATACAAATGTATTAACATGGCCTTCCATTCAAAGAAATGCAAATGTGACTAGGAACAGAGACAAGAATTCCCAAATGCAAAAGATAAAAAGGAGTCCTTTCTTCTACCCTCCTCCCCTGTTTTCTTTCCACTATGCTTCCTGCATAAGTTCTGATATACCTGAGCACCCACAGGAGTGGACAGGTAGGAATGAATCCTGGGGTCCACAGAAGCACACAGGTGAGAGGGTGGGAGCAGCAGTAGAGATGGTAAAGGAAAGGGAGGGTTGAAGGGAGGGAGGGAAGGGAGGGAAGCTGGGAGGAATACTTAATATGCTTTCCAAAGTAGAAAATAAAAAAAATCAAGCTATCCTTAAAGATTTTAGAAAGTAATCCCCATCCCCACCACAAATTAAAAAAAAAATCGATCTCACCAAGTGGATAACTGTAATCTCAAATGTTATCTCCTAAAAAGCATCAAATTTGAATCTGAACTTCTGTCACTGTTTCTTAAATGTAAACTACTCTCTACCATGAACTGTCCACATACTGAGATTTTATTATTATATTACGTGCATATGTAGTATATCAGCATATATAAAATTATATATAAATATGTACACAATGAATATATAATAAAAATAAATCTTCTGTCATACTACAAAAGCAATTAAAACTGGTAACTACCTAGTGTATGAAATATATTTGCAGTAAAGGCTGGAATCATGGATATACTTATATTATAACTAAAGAAAGATTTCTGGAAGTTGGGAGATGGCACCAAAGGTAAAGTGCTTGTTGTGTTAGTGTTATTACTTGAGTTTGAAATCCCAATCATCCATATAAAACCCTGGTATAACAGTGGATGTTTGTAATCCTATTGTTTATGAGTCAATTAGTCTGTGATAAATATCCAGAGATACTATATCAAACAAGAAGGGACTGAAAACTGACGTGGTCTGCTAAGCTTTACATGCATGCCCAGCATGTGTGCCTATCCCATTCCATACACACAGACATGTACACACCCAGATGTAAAATAAGAAACCATTTTCTGTATTGTAATCTAAGACAAGGTAGAAATTTTTCTAAAAATTAAGTAACATCCATCATTGAAATTGTGTTCTGCCTGAGAAGAGAGTTGGCTATGTCTATGATGTGTGTGTGTATGAGTATGAGTGTGTGTGTGTGTTTGTGTGACAGTGTGCATGTGTGTAGTTGTGCAAGTGAATGTGTGTTTATATCTGTATGTATGTGTGCATTTGTACTTGTGTACATGTGTGCCTGTGTGTGAGAGTAGGTGTGTGTGTGCATCTAGGAGTGTGTGCATCTAGGAGTGTGTATAGAGTTATGTATGTGTGTCAATGTGCATGCTAATGTGTATGTGCATACATGTTTGCATATGTGCATATGAGCAATACAGAGGCTGAACATTTCACAGACATGTATTACTTGTTCTAGCAATGAACTTAATTTGCTACTTCTAAATATATATTAGTAGGGGCTGGAGAGGTGGCTCAGGGGTTAAGCCTCTGCCTTGCAGGCGGAAGGTCCTGAGTTCGGATCCTAGGCCCCGTGTATAAATGCTGGGCAGAAGCGGGGGCGGCCTGCGTTTCTGGTCCTGGTAGGGTGAAGCTTGTGAATCCCTGGGCAGAGTAAACAAAGAGGAGGTGGAGGCGTCCATGGTGGTTCCCGAATTTGCCCGTGGTTCTACACACACACACATACATACATACACACATGCACACATGCATACACGCACAATTGAATAAATAATTTTAAAAAACTAAATATATATTAGTAATGTATCAACTGGATTTCAGGAAGCATGTTATTATAGTAAATTGTGATAAGACATTTATTTTCCTTTTTGTATCCTGGAAGACGTTTTATTTTCCCATCTTTCTGTTTTCTAGAATGTGATGCAAACATTAGCAATGAACACAGGTCTCTAAATTTTGTATTTGTATTATGACTTCATCTAGTAGACAAACTAGTTTTGTATCTTTGTATTTGACAAGTAGAGAATTATGAAAAAAAATCCATTCATGCTTGGGATTTAATTTCTGTGCCTTTATCAAAGATTCTACCCAGAGTATAGTTTCTCTTTACTACAAAACAAATATACATGCTTATAGAAAAATTCTAAAACATGAAATCTGGATATATTTTAGAAAAATTAATTTCCTGACAAATGTCACAGGAAGATAAAGGTTTATCAAAATAGAGAGAAATTTAATTGAACAGGAGAAAAAGCTGTGATTAGAGATGGACAATTGGTATTTAATTTATGCACAATGTACTTTCACAGTTCCTGAAATCTACAATATTATAAAGCCTTTCCCCTGAATAGAATCATCTTATATTTTGGGTAAAGTCTCATTCAGAAATTCAGTTCTATCTGTAATTGCCTTTTTCTTGCAGTGTACCATTTGAGGATTAAGGTGCATACCACGTGTGTGTGTGTGTGTGTGTGTGTGTGTGTGTGTCTGTATGTATGCGCGCACATGTGTGTAAAGGGAGGTGAACGCGCCTGCGCATGCTCTTTAAGGCCACAGGGGATCCTGGGTGTCCTCTTCTGTCATTATCAGAAGACTCTATACTTCTGAGTCAGTCTTTCTTCCTGAAGTCAGGGAGGGAGCAAGTGTTCAGTTCTTTCACATAAAATGAAAGGCAATAAGTACTAGCAATTCTCCTGTCTCTGACCTCCTCCATGTGGAGTTACAGGTGTGCACAGAGCCATGCTTCACTTGCTATAGGAGGATTAAGATCCAAACTCTGGTCCTCACTCTTGTATAGCAGGTAAATGTTCTTACCCACTGAAGCAATCTCTGTGCCCCTGTATTTTTATCTGAAAACAATTAAGACACTTTATACTTCTTCCTTAACACTGTCTCCAGACAGAATAAAAACAATCACGATTTAGGTTTTCCACCTAACCTGAGAATAATCCTGTTCCAGAATCATCTTTGCCAACTCACCGCCTGGGCTACCCTCCATTTTAGAGGCATATTTGTTTATTTGAATGTCTTACTATGAAAGCAAACCACAGACTTTTTCCTTGTTGGTCAAGCAGCCTACTGCTGAGCTATATTACCAATTCCTTTGTAAACTATCTCAGTTTCCTAGCCTGTTGGCTCACAATTCTAGGTTACAGTACATCATTGCAGAATGTTATCCTGGCAAGAACTTCATCTACAGCATGAGCAGAATATTTGCTCGCTTGCCCCTGATTCTTCATAGTTCTCTCCACTTCCACTCACCCGTTCAGAGGATGGCCCCATACACACCATGGAATGTGCTGTTCCACATCAATTTTGCGATCAGGGCATCTACTACAGCTTGCCCATGTAGTGTATGCATGCAATATATCCCATGTATGTGTATTATGTCACATATAATGTATGTAATATGTAAACTAGGGATGACTAGCAGTCCACCTCCTTGGTGTTAGATTGACAGTTGAGATCAATCATCACACAAACTCTAAGTCTCATCAGCTTGTAGTTATTTTCTGGCATGACATATTTCTTCACTTTTGCTTAGCTAACCTCCATTTGATTCTTCAAGATATCATCAGTTTCCAACTGTTGGGTACTTCATATTTCAGCAATATGACAATTGTTGTTAATATTGGCTAGACTCCCATACAATATTGAACGATTTCTGAAGGCAGAGTAAAGCTTTTAATTATCACTACCTAAAATGTTACTGAACAGCAAGAGTCAGATGAATATATGAAGGACAGAGAGGGAGGATTATATGAATGGATGGTGGAAGTATGATTAACTTAAAATGGATCACATTATAATGGAAACTTTGTTATCACATACAATATACATTCTGAAACCACCTATAAATTTGCTAAATGGAATTTATCATGTTTACATAAATATGAGAATAGTAGGGCTTGAATGTTCATCAATTAAATTGTCCCCTGTTAAGATTATTACTCTATCTTAAACCAAGAATATATGAATTCAATATCTAACTCAATTGCATAAAATAACAAAAGTTTATATTGTTTTCCAATAACTATACATTAAAATGCAATCAATATGAAGTGTAACAAAAAATCTTAATCTTCTTAATAAAAACTTCCTAATATTTTTTGGCAAGCCGTCAGCTTCTTAGACATTGAACACTTCCCAAAACTTCCAAAAGAAAACACTTACTTACAAGTCACATATCTGATACAGAAACTATATGATCATAAGGTGTCTTCCATAAAATGTCTCTTCTGTAACAACATCTTAAGTTATTGTTTAGTGTATCCTCTTTTACATGTGAGGTTAACCCAATCTGAAATTTTAGTAAATACAATCCATTCAATCACACAAGTTACCAATTCTGCTTGTGAAAGCTCAGAACAGATCTAAAGACTCATCAATAAGATGATGATCTCTTTATCAGTGATGCTAGATCATTGACATGGTTAGGCATCATAGGTCTTTTCATGAATTATCCAACTTATTCAAAGGATATTTGAGAAGATTATGTCAAATGTCAATCTTTATCAGTTAAACAACTTCTTTTTGCTTATGAACTTGTAGCATCACAACAAAATAGGAAGTAGGCTTAGTAGACATTCACTGTTATTCATGGGATTTTACTGAGGCTTTTTGTATTTGAGGTAAGAAAAAGGAATATTTTAAAAAAATAATTCCTAAAGACAATTAGAGAGGAAATTCTCTTTTTTAAAAAATGTAACCAAATGTGTGTGTGTGTATATATATATATATATATATAATATTGACAAAAGCATACATATAATTCAAATAACAGGATTCTTAAAAAATTCCATGTCTCTAATTTAACTGTGTGTTGTTAACTTATGATTAAACACTTCAGGGAAACAACCCTTGTTTCATTCTCACTTATGATTCTTCATTACAATTTCTTTTCTAGTTTGGTAGTAGAACTCATACAAACACCGGAGGATTAGGGAACTGGCCACATCATATCCCAGTATTGCTGAGAGAGGGAAAAATTCTAACTTCCCAAATATCATATCTGACTAAGTGTACCAAAAAATATAAAATTCCTAAGCCAGCTAGCTCCATCTTATCCACCTGCCCAGCAACTAGTCCAATCCTCCATGAACTGGATCTCCCCATCAAATAGATGATCTCCTGCAAGCTTGCTCAGCATTTAACTACTAATTCTTCACACTTGTGCCCTGAGTTCAAATTGCAATAGTCATTTGACACCTATATCTACCTGTGGCACTATATGCTTTGTTAACTTGAGAAAACAACACATCACTTTTAAAATATAGTCATTGAATCCTTGTGCCCACAGGTGTTACATTTATCAATATGAATAAAAACATGAATGAATACATTAATTTTATTAGTTCTCAAAGTCCAACATTAAACGTTCTTAATAGTCCAATTTTAAAATGTTTAGTCATGTCCTTCATAGCTCAGTTCCAATATTTTGAAAGTCCAAAATCTCTTAATGTAAGATTCTTTCATGGCAAAACAAGGTGAATGTTTCAGCACAGAATAAATATCAAAATGATAACATTATGACATCATAAGAACACACCGATTCAAAATCAAAACAACAAAATCTGACAAAGGAATGACTACATACTGCAGTTGAATGTATGTTGCTTATTGTGCAGTCAAGGAATCTCGGCATCTGCAGATTCCAGTCCCTTTTTACAACTCAAAGTTGTGCCAGCATCTTTTCTCTAACATTGAATCTGCACTAACGCAATCCACAGCACAAGTTCTATATCTTAAAATCTCCAACAATCTGGGTTCTCTTCCTCAGCTACAAGCTTCACCTTCCTTTGCAAAAATTGCTAACTAGCCACTTGGTAACAATCTCCATGAACCCTTCAATCTTGCACCAACACGAGAACAACTTGAGCAATGCTGCTAGGTTCTGCAGTGGGGTGGATACTAGTTTGACCCACTAGAACTACAGTTGCACCAACTTCAGAATGTAGACTGAAAAAATTCCTCTTTCTAGAAAGCCAAAGCTTTTACAGGTCAATAAGCTTTGAAAATATGAAAATCTACTTATGGTAGTATTCATTTCTTTCACTGCTCAAATGCAAAGCACTTGGTGTTTTCCAATGGCTTATTTTTTCCAATGGTCACAGCTGCTCTGTTGTCTTCCCTTTTTCTCATCCAAATCCTCAAGTCTGCAGATGTAGCTCTCCTTTATCAAGCAATCAGTCCTTATCTCTCTTCACATTCAACATTGCCAATTGCCGTGTTCTCTTCATCACAATCTGAACCCAAATAATTCACAACTTTCTCTACATTATTATTTTCAAAATGGCCCCCTAAACTCTGCTCTTTTTGTCAACCAGAGTCTCAAAATCCACAAATATTTCCAATTTCTTTTTCCTGCAAAAATGTTCAAAATCCATGCAAGTCACATAGCAGCACCTCACTTTCCTGGTAGCAAATTCTGTCACATTTACTTTGCAAGTTGCCTAAAAATTCATGACCAAACAGTTTAAGGGGGAAACAAGGGATCTTATTCTTGCTTACCTTTGTCCAGTTATATCTAGTTTCGCAGGAGAATTCACAAAACTACAGAATAGAGAGAACTGGCCACACCATATCCACTGCTTAGAGAGGAACAAGCCTTATTTTCCAGACCAGAATATCTGTCCCAATATGTCAAAGAACGCCAGCTTCCAAAAACAACCCCCTCATAGTCACTTGCCCAGGGTGTAGTCCCACCCACCATGGGCTGAGCCTCCTCGCCAATCAGATAATGTCCTACAGGTTTGCCCAGGATTCAACTCAACTACCAATATTTTACAACTGTGCCCTGAGCTCCAGGCTCCAATTGTAAAGTTGACATCTGTATTCAACTATGATACTATGCAACCCTTGATGTAAATCTTCATTTAAACATAAGAAAGGGGGAATCTCATAGAAGCCACTAGCTCAAAATGGCTAAAGAAACAGAATTCAAAGAAATAAGCCCAAAATTTGTGACCTGAGGGAGCCTGATTCCAGTTTGTGTCTATTTATTCACTCTACCACACTACACTGGATTCTTGGGAACAAAACAACAGGTCTAAGTTTAATGAATGAAAGCAGCTCTTAGAAGTTCAGGTATTTTTGTAGTCACAAATATACTAGATGGAAATCTGGAAACCCAAAGAAAAAGTCCTGTGGTCTTCAGTAACAAAACAATTTCCACAACTACTAGGTACTTCATACTTTTTTGCTTATTAACAAATGATCTTGTCATCTAGGAAAACAAGTGATAACAAGACCTCGTGGATTTCTTCAAGTTTATAGGCTACTAAGAAGGTAGAAGGATAAAGAAAATTGTCTACTGGGGCTGGAGAGGTGGCTCAGGGGTTAAGCCTCTGCCTTGTAGGTAGAAGGTTCTGAGTTCAGATCCCAGATATCACGTATAGACGCCAGGCGGAAGCGGGGGCGGCCTGCGCTTCTGGTCCTGGTAGGGCGGAGCCTGTGAATCCCCGGGGCAGAAGGAGGTGGAGGCGTCCATGGTGGTTCCTGATTCGTCCGTGGTTCTACACACACACACACACATAAGCGCGCGCACATACATACTCACACACGCACAATTGAATAAGTAATAATAATAAAAAAATTTAAAAAAAGAAAATTGTCACTAATAAAGTTTGTTTTAAAGTGAAAAAAAAAATAGTGTGAGAGTCATAAAGACATTCCCAAGGTCCAGAGACTGATGCTAACCAGCTAGGTCAGGATCACATTGAGAGGCAAAGAGTCAACAAATGTACCTGAGTTGGTCATGGGCCTTCCTTCACCCAAACCTCTGTGAGATGAAGCCACGGGACTTGCTTTCTGGCAAATATTATTGACAGGATGAAACCAAGAATTTAATTTCATTTTAATTGCATCAAATCCTAGAAGAGTAGGAAAATTGTAAATGCAGATCCAAAGTGAGGAATCTGTATCACCATTGTCTTAATGCTTAGCTGAAGCATATAAAAGCTCACTAATTTGCAGAGACACAGATGTATAATTAAAGATTTCATCTAACTGAACTTCCAGTTTCTAACATAATGATTACCTAATTTGATCATTCTTTTATTAATATTTCTCCTACCTGATTAAAAATCCTCACTGTTAGTTCATAATACCTGGGAACTTGTGAAGTTTTCCTAATTTCTAACATGTAGGTAACTTCTTACTCAAAGGGCGGGTACATCAGTTTCCATTTTGCACCTCTGTCATAAACTCAAAGCAACAGCAGCTGAAAGAAAATTCTGTGACAGTTACAAGTCTGAGGCCAATTTTCTGATCTTTATTTCTTCTCCTTAAACTTATTACTCACAGTATTTAAACTCCAGTATTGGAATAGGAACTCTTTTAACTTAAGTTGTTATAAAACATGATGCTGTTAATGAATAGAAAATACATGGTACAACTTAGTTGTAAATTCCAAATTGACTCAGAGACTCTATATCAACTACCTAGAACTAGGCCAGACTAATCTCTCCCCATCCTGAAGCTCAGGGACATTTGCGGAAGAGGGGGTGGTAAGAGTATAAGAGCAAAAGGATGGGAGGAGCAATGATTTGCAAGATACTTCACACAAGTTAGGGCCGAAGCAATCATAATTGGACTTTGCATGCCCTGCCCAATGTCCAACACACTATTGACCTCACAAAGTCTAGCATCTGCTAAAGGCACCAAGATCCTTGGAGGCAAGGGATTGGCAGCCACAGTATGTTCCTGTGCTTAAGGGGAAGGGGAAAAGGTTCAGGGAAAGGCCACTGGGTCCTTGTACGTCGTCGGAGAGGAGGGCCCAGAGGAGAATCAGGCATGCACAAGAAAGGATTCTGGGAATTGGGGGGAGGCACTGGAGGATGGGGAGGGAGGGGTGAGGGGAGGGGGAGCAGGGGGTTCGCGGGGAGGAGGAGGGAGAGAGGGAACTGGTGTACCTATTAAGTTTGTATGAGCTGAAATAATAATAAAAATGTATAAAAAAATTCCAAATTGACAATTGGGGGCTCAGTCTTTGGAAACATCTCTGACAGATTAGTAGTTAAGCCAACATATGAGGAAGCTTGTGAGATATTGTCTGATTAATGGTGGAAGACTTAGTTCATACTGTGAGGAACCATTCCCTGGACACGTGCATAAGATAAAGCGAGAATTACTGAAGAGTGGGCATAAAGGATATTGGCAAACAAGAAAATACATTCCCTTCCATTTCTTCATGTGGATACGGTGGGTCAGTTCTCTTTGTTTTTGACTGTATTGCAAACATTCCTGCATACTCATGAAGTATATGCAAGAATTGTAAGAAGCAACAAACCTCTTTTTAACCTAATGTTGTTTGGGTCCTATATTCATTCAGCAATTGGAAAATGAAAAAGACCATAGACTGCTTCAATTGTCAGCAGCAACTTCTCTGTTGCACAAGACTACATATGATACAGTCATTGAAATACTTTAAATTTTTTTATTATTTATTAAATTGTGTGTGTATGCGTGTGTGCACGCATGTATGTATGTGTGGGTGTGTAGAACCACGGACGAATTCGGGAACTACCATGGACACCTCCACCTCCTCCTTGTTTACTCTGCCCCAGGATTCACAGGCTCCGCCCTACCAGGACCAAAAACGCAGGCAGGTCGCCGCCGGTCGCCGCCGGTCGCCCCCCCCTCCACGCTTCCGCCGGGCATCTATATGTGGGGTTTAGGATCCGAATTTAGGACCTTCCGCCTGCAAGGCAGAGGCTCTCCAGCCCCTGAAATACTTTAATACTTGGTTCAGATTGTTTTCTTCCTTTAGTTTGAATTAGTATGTCTATTCATATGTGAACATGCATGTGTGTGCATACTTTTTGCGTAGGCTTGTGAGAGACCATTAAAAGATTAGTTAAGAGGGCTTTTTAATTTTCAATTTACTATTAATCTAAACATGTTATATTACTTAAATTACTTTGTAACAAAGCAACCTAATATACATCTTGGTAATCAAAAATATAATACTGAAAGCTTTACCCTCCAAAAATTCTAGCTATAATTTTTTATTTTATTTTTATAGAGTTGTGATAAAATTTTGATCCCAAACTTACTTTGTTCCTTTGTAGCATAAATTTATCAATATTCTTATAGAAACTCAGTCTCTCCTTTTCTTCCTTTTTCTCTTTCTTCTCCTTCCCTTCTTTCCCCTCCTATCCTTATTTACTCCATCCTCACATTCCTACATATTAAGACTTTTACCTGACACCATTTATCTTGCCAATTATTCCTTCCTTAGTCTTCTTTAGTATTGACTCCATTATGAAACAGCAAAAATGCTTACTGGGAATGTGACAGAATGATTTCCTATGCACTTGCACTGAATATGTGAGATTCAATGCTATCAGAAGCCTTTATTTCAGAAACCTTATAGAAGAGTACAGACAACAAATGGTAGTAAATAACAGTGTATTGTGAAGCCAAACTGTGAAGATTCAAATGAGGCTCATGATTTCACAGTATCCAAGTGATTTGGTGTTCTTAAGATTTAACAATTCAATATCTAAAAATTGGAGAAGATGTAATGCCCATGGGTATATGCCACTGAGAAGAAGAAATGATGTTTCATGTGAAATGTTTCAAACAGTGTCTGACAAATTGTGGTTCATCGTCAGAAGCTTATATAAATCACAAATCTAGATCAAGTAAAATCAATACACACATATGTATATATGTATACACATGTATGTATGTATGTGTATACTTATACATACACACATACACACACACACACACACACACACACACACATATATGTTAAGTTCTATATCAAAAATTCAGGGCAGATAGGCGCAGAAAGTTAGCCATTGCATATGCTTCCTTATGTGTAGATCCTAGTTCCAAACCCTCTTAATGACATGCTTAAAGATGAAAAGGTAAATCTCTGTATAACCAAAAAGGATTACAACTAGGAGGGAAGGGGAAAGATAACCTCAAGAGAAAAGAGACCAAAGAGCACAGTTCAATAGAGAAATTAGGCCAAGTCATGTACAACCAGTAAGTAGTAGGTCATCTGATACATCTCACTCTCACTTCCCTTCCTGTTCACTTGGGATTAGATAGGTTTGAAGAGTTAGGCATATCTCCTCAGTCATGGACGGAGTAGTAGGCGATTGGCAACCGGCAGACTAAGCCCACTCACTACAGTGCCCTATTCCTATTCTTCCCTCCGTCTTTAAGCCTCTTCCTATATTAAGACCTACAATTACGCAGTCTTTTACCTTTGCTTAGGAGATGACTACAGCATCCAAACAGGATGCAGCCAAGTGCCGTTCTGGAATCACAAAACTGAAAACATATCAATGACCCTACCAATATTCACCCAGAACTAGACCAGCCAAATTTCTCCCCATCCTAAAGCTCAGGAAACCTTGCAGAAAAGTAGGTGCCAAGATTGTAAGAGCCTACAGATGGGGAGGTCCACTGATGGAGAAGATAATCCATTCAAGTATGTGCTGTTGGCAGCCAGGATCTCACTGCAGTGTGATCGGACTTTACATGACCTGCACGATGGCTGTCATGTATGCCATCAAGCTCCCATAGACTAGTGTGCATCTCAGGGGAGATAGCTTCAGAAACTAAGATCCCTAAAGGCAAGGGGATTTAGACAGATATAACAGAGTTCCTAAATTACTGTGCAGCCCAAGAAGAGGCTCCAAGCTATGCCACAGGGTCCTGAACCCCCACTAATGTAGAAGACTCAGAGAGAACTTCAGGGACCAAACACACTGAAGTTCTAGAAGGTGGTTGGGAGAAGAAGGGAAACACCAAGAGTGGAGGGAGTGAAGAAGGTATGGAACAGAGAAAGAGATAGGGGAAGAGAAGTAGGGAAGAGAAAGAGAAGAGAAGGAGGGTGGCAAGAGTACCTACCCATTGAGCTTGTAAAACAGGTAAAAATAAAATTAATAAAAAATGAAATAAATAAAATTCAGGGCAAAAAGCATACATACATTGTTTACATGGTGGTTGCTTCACACAGTGAGAAAGAAAAGGATGGGATTCAGAAGACATCATGCTTTAAGGTGGCTCTAAGTGGAGTTACTGTATAACTCTGGACAAATGCCTATAACTGGCTAATCACACTAACAATTATGTCTTATATAGTTCAGTACTGAGGGTTTAATATATAGAATCTCTGTGAAAATATTTCATGAATTGAATAGTAGCATCCCACAAATTGCTTCCTCTATAAAACACCAATATTAAATGAAGAGATATTCATAATTATAGTGGTTCCATTATATAATATGATTATAAAATATGAAATATTAATTGACATGCATATTTACTCAAATATTATTAATTAAAGCTTTTAATATATATGAAACTTCTGGATGTAAATTATTGGCTTTCAAAATTAATGTTAGATTATTAGAAATAGAGATACTCAGAAAGAATTTAATTCATGACTTCTGGTTACAAAATGAAAATAATGCCTATTCTTTATTATGGGGTTTGGGTTTCATCTTCTATTTTTTTAACATAGTGCCAAAAATCATAGACTTTTAAAAATTTCTGTTTTTCTTCCTTCCTGCTCGCTTGACTCTGATGGAGAATACATATCAAAAACCTCTTCACTGTCGAGAATTGTTCCAGCGTATTCAATAGCCTTGCTAATAACAATAGACACCTTCATGACAAAATTACCTTTATCGAAATATTTCCTCTTTCTTCCTTGAGTCAAAAGCATGTTTTACAATAGCAGCACCATGCCTGCATTAAGTAAAAACTTCAGGAAGTACAGTTGAATAGCATAATATACTTCGTGGTAAAGTTCACACTTTCTTGAACCACAGAAATGTCACCTTCTCTGGCAGTTTTCAGAAAGTGTCTCTTTACTTGGAACATAACAAAGCTTCAAAAGTTCTGGGGGTCAGCTTCCAGGCTCCTATAATTGGAGGGTGTTATGTCTTCTCATTCAACACAGTGCTGAAAATAGAACGGAAATAAGCCAGATGGTCTTGACTAGAAGCTCAGTGAGAAATTTTATGTGCTAATAAATACCCAGTTGCAGATTTCACATAGCCATTATTTAGTATTGGAAAAGTCATTTTAGTTTAAGATGGACTGTAAGCATGTTAAATTGAACACTTTGTTGTCAATCAAGGAACTTAGTATGGAGAGCTTCTTCTGCAAAGTCATGGAAGAAGAGTGACTGAACTCCAGAAGTACTAACTCTGTAGTATTACTTGATGAATTGCAGGCTGCTTGCTCCAGTATAATATAGAACAAATGACTAGGAAAAGACAAAGTAAGTAGTAATGTTTTGACGTGAGAACCTGGTTTTGTGAAATGCCAAAAATACTGCATCAGCAGGAAGAGTCAGACTGAGCCAATCAGCTCTTATCCCACTGGCCAAATAGGATATATTATTTATAGCTCTTTATATTATGAATGAAAATAGCTCTTATAATCCTTACAGACACCAAGTATATTTAAATTGGCTAAATAGTTAAGGTTTTAGAATTTTATTTCAAAGTTCGTGTGTAATCATTTAAAAAAATGATTCCACAGGCTGGAGAGATGACTCAGAGGTTAAGACTTTACCTCACAACTATGTGGACCTGAGTTTGGATTCTAGATATCAGGTGGAAATGGCAGCGGACTGCACTTCCAATTCGGGAAAGTGGAGCCTGGGAAATCCCAAAGCAAAGCTCAAAAGAGGTAGAAACAATCCAGGATGATTCCTGAAGTCACCCTTGCGCTTCCACAAGTATACATTGTGCCCTCTGACGCATAGACATGGACATACATACAGACACACACACACACACACACACACACAGAATAATTAATTAATTTAAAAAATGATTTCACTGTCACTATGCATACCTGCATGAAAATATTTGTTTTTTCTCTTGATGTTGTTAAAGATACACAAATGCAAAGTGAGACAGTTGTTATCTACTTCAGAGTCAAAGCATTCGTACAGATCAGGGAAGATGACTTTGTGAGTAGATGTTCTGTGGACAAACCAGGAGACTTGAGTTCAACCCTCAGAGCTCACAGAAGAGAGAAGTTATTACTGAAAGTTGTTCTCTGACTTTCACATATGCAGTAAGACATGTGTGTGTACTTCCTCTCTCCCAACTACATAAGCAAAATTAACAGCAAAAGAGTTTCACCTGCTGATATAAAAGCAACTAATATTACGAACTCCACTAACTACATATTCTCAAGAGGGCATAGCCTTTTAGCCAAGCAGTGGCTCAATTGACAGAGTCCTTGCCTGTATGTAAACAACCTTGGTTTAACCCCTAGTATCACATAAACACAGCTGTAATCCCAGCAGTCAGAAGGTAAAGACAGGAATATCAGGAGTTTAAGAGCATCCTTGGCTACATAGGAATCTTGAGACCAGCCTGGGCTATAGAAGATCCTATCTCCAAAATAAGAAAATGATAGAAATACAGTACAAAACAGATGTATTGCATTCTCTGTTGTAGAATTCTTCTATATTGCTCATTGCCTAATATGTTTGGCACTTTATTCAGGAACCTGGTAGGTAAGGTCATGTTTTCCCGAAATGCCTTCAATATTTTTAGTGTGTACTGTGATCTAGTGTACAAAGAGTTGGTTATTCCATCTCCCTTACCTGGTTTTATCCCTGACTTTTGAGGAAGTCTAAGCACTCTGCTTATTTTCTCTGGGCCTGTAGTCACTTCGGTTTGTTTAGAACTGTGTGACTCTCAAGTTTAGGTTTGCTTGCAGTGAGAAAATGATATGTTATCATAGTTTAAGTATTGGAAGGAACACAAGCCCATATGTACTTCATATACACTGTTGATTAGCAAGAAGCAGAGAAGGACCTGAAAAGGGTAATTCAAGCTGAGGCTGGAATTTTGCCAGATGTGTCATTAGTCACTAGTATTGTGCCTTTCTATATTCATTCAATTGATCTTAAAATAACATCTCTAATGCTCAGAGAGGCAGACTTCTCTGCATTTCACTCAGTGCAAGTTTCCCATCTGAAAATTCTGAACCTGCTAATAAAGTGTTTATTCTGTCATGCGACTAGGTCTTGAATTCAAAGGTTTGACATTTTGTTGAACTACAAGAGTGAGCATATGGTATAAAGCATGAAAGAAAAGAGTGATGAAAAGTGCTTTAAAGGCAAGATGTTCATTTTCTTGTGTGTGTGGGAGGGTGTATGCTCACGTGTGTGTACCAGAGGACACTGTGTGTCCCTGTGAAGGACCTAGGTGATTTCGGGAGTCATTCTGGATTGTTTCTACCTCCTTTTAGCTTGACTTGGGATTTCCCAGGCTTTGCCTCTCAGAGCGGGAAGTGCAGGCCACAGCTGTTTCTGCTTGGTGTTCTGCCTGCTAGGATCCTCTGGGATCCTAATTCAAGTCTGGTCCTCTGGCTGGCAAGCAGTCTTTACCCCTGAGCTCTCATTCCAGCCCCAATGTTTATTTTCTTTTAGTTCCATGTTTGGAAGGGAAGATCCCACCAGCCTCGTCAAGGTGACCACGTGATACAGCATCCACTGCAGTCCAGTGATCTTTCAGGAAGATGACAGAGCAGGATACCAAAGCCCTCCTCTGGCCACTAAGTACAGCTAAGGGACACAAGCTTGAATACACATGTCCACATATACCATGCACACACATACCACTCCTACATATCCACAATCATGGAAACACATGTAGAACTTTATCAAATGCAGCTGAACACTAAGCACCTATTATATCCGCAATTCGTCAAATAGGTCTGAAGTGCACTGATATGTCCCTTTGTTTAGAATAATAAGAACACTGAGAAACAGATATTATGATTTCCCTTATGATTAAAATTCCTCATTTCACTGATGTCTGCCTTCTAGCTTAATTCTGGAGGAATCTCTCGCCCTTACTTCACAAGCATCTCTCTGTTTATGCTTCTTGGAAAATATTACCATACCCAGCTTTCCATATGACATTCATAACTGTAGGTGGATCTGTCACTCTGGTTAAGGCCTTCAGATATGTCACAGCAAGTAAACACACAGAGGTGAAGCGTCTGGGAGAAACCAACAGGGAAAGTCAATTCCATACCATTACTAAGAAGAGAGTAAGTAACAATTAAGATTTACATGATAAGGGCTATGTTGTGTATTTTGATTACGCTCGGCGATTGATTAACTATATGCTGTTTATAAATGCTTCTTGATAAACTCAAGAATTGAAAGCAACATGCCTACCACGGCAGAATGAGCAAATAGCAATTCAAGCACAGCCACTTAAATCTGTCTGTGGAACTCTGCCATCTTTTTATACACAAAAGGCCACCTTGCTGCTCTATGATTCATTTCCTTTTATTTGCTTTAAATAAATATTGGGATGTATTCTGACTTCTCTCAGTATGGCTTGAATATCAGCCCTTATGTGAATAGACTACACACAATTTCTCCTCAGAAAGCAAGCAAGCTAGTCTTCATTTAATTCTCTTATTCTCAATGGGACAAGGACTTTCCATACTGCCTGGGTCTTCTCAATCTGTCAACCAGCTGTGCTGCATCGTAGGGTCAATCAATTGTAACTTCGTAGCTCTAATGTACTTTTCTCAGTGAGCATGGCAATTGGAAGTAAAAGCTTATTAAGTCCAGCTTCTTCTAACTTGCATGGATTTCAGGAAAGACAAGAGTGGCAGGTTGCACCTGAATTCTTAGGTGTTTACCGCACACATGTATGTACACACGCATCCAAGAAACGTTAACTGATACTATTCCACAGCAAGTACACATATTTGGTCTATTGAACTGCTGAAATACTCCATGAAAGATTGGAAGTTGGTTAGAATTTTGTTGAACATTGCAATAAATGAGTTTCAGTGCTAGTATTCGTTTCTTCATCAAACGTCTGTCATGATGAGCAAGCACCTTCCTGCAACCTAAATATTGTCAGTCATCGAAAGTTCTAGCATCCTCCAGTAGTTTCCCATGTTACCTGAGATAAAGGGTAAAATGGTCTTAAGTCCTTCAGTATGCAGTGATTGACTCCACAACACTTTTGACTGGAATGACATCATTCTATGACACCTCCCTTCCTGGGCTTCATCTAGAAGCTTCTTGAGACTGATTTGCAAGCTACCTGCATGACTCCAGGTCCTCACCTCTCTCTGCCGTAGTGGATTACTGCATCCACTGTCAGAGCCTAATTTATCACACTCAGTGGTCTTTCCCACCTCCCCATTCCCCCATTTGTCATTTCCTACTTTTTCCCACTTGTTTTCCCCATGCACAGTTCCAATGATAGGGGCTAAGTGTAAGTGGAAGAGCAGATTTTCATTCTCTCTACATATCCTGTTTTTTGTTCTGTATAAGAGTCATCAGGGGGCTGGAGAGGTGGCTTAGGGGCAGGCGGAAGGTCCTGAGTTCGGATCCTAGACCCCACGTATAGACGCCAGGAGGAAGCGGGCGGCCTGTGTTTCCGGTCCTGCTAGGGCGGAGCCTGTGAATCCCGGGGCAGAGTAAACAAGGAGGAAGTGTTGGCGTCCATGGTGGTTCCCGAATTCGTCTGTGGTTCTACACACACATACATACATACACACACATACATACACACACGCGCACACATGCATACACGCACAATTGAATAAATAATAAAAAAATTAAAAAAAAAGTCATCAGCACAATGTCTAAAGATTCACGGGGTAATTTGGCTTCTCACTGCTTATACAATTTGAGAATCCCCAGAGACACATATATCACATGCAATGAAATTTTGAAAAAGTGAAGCCTTAAATTTAAACAGTGTAACATCAAAATGTTACAAACGATAAGCTGGGACAAGGGCTCATTGAGTAAGAACACTTGTTGTGTAAGCATGAGGACCAAAATTCTAAACCCTGCACCCATATTTATTTTTATTAAAGTTATAAATTAATGATCAGAGATCTGTTTATAAAAGATGTGATGCTTTAGCCCCAGATTATTACTGTCAGTTTTTATTGATGTTGTTATCACTTAGTTTAACCTCAGCTTTGAGCTGAGTAGGCAAAAATGTTTGTTTCAATTGCAAGGAGTAATTTTGCAATTCAAAGGAAAAGTGTGGCTTACACAATTCTGGTGACCACATGAAGAAGCTATTTTTGCCTTTCAATCCAAAGAGGATGAATGATTCTGAATATCCCTTGAAATTATTCAAATAGTTAAAGTTCATTTTTCCTTTTCCTAACTCTGCCTTTGACCTCAGCTAAACTGTGAAAGTAATGCCACAAAAAGCCATTAGTGTTCTCAGTAATCCATTTGAACTCTTCTGGTTTCCTTCCTTTAACACTACCAATAGTAAAATATGAGGCAAGTAAGATGGCAAAATGTGGATAAGGATGCTTCGTGTAAAATCTTGTGACATGAGTTCAATCCTCAGAAACCACAGGGTAAAAAGAGAGAACCAACTGCCATTAGTCATCCTATGATCTCCATATACATATGACAATATACATGCACATATTACACACACACACACACACACACACACACACTACAAGCCATGCTGAAGATCACAAAATGTTTTATTTAGCCAATGTCATGGTTTGAATGTGCGTTGTCCCTCACAGGCTCACGTGTTTGAATCTTTACTTGTTTGGAAAGTCCTTCAGGAAGTGAAGTCTTGCTTGTTGGAGGAAGGTTGTCACAGGCAGTGGGTAGGCCTTGAGGTTGGTTAGCCCCACCTTATTTCTGGAAGAATTCAGTTTTTGCAGTTTTCCAGCTCATGTCTCTATGATGGATGTGATATAGGCTGGCTCCAGCTTTTGCCAGCCAGCCAAACCTTTTCTGCCATGATTCTCTGTATCTCCTCCCCACCCAAAACTACAAATTGCATAAATCTCCTTTTCTCCCCTTAAGTTGCTTGAGCCTGAGTGTTGTCTCACATCAACAGATAAGAGTAACATGTGGAGATATCGGCACCAGGAGCGGGGTGCTACTTGTGAGAATAAGAAGATTCGGTACCAGATAGTAAAGCTGAGAGAAGTTGGTACCAAGCACAGAGGTATAGCCATTGCTGTGATAAGGTTGATATGCCTTTGGAATGGTATGTTAGGAGAAATATGGAGAATTTGGGGATTTTGCACTGGGAAAGACTTTGCACATTGAAGACGATGCCTGAGGGGTCATTCTAGTGAGAGCTTTGAAGAGAGTGATGATGTTAGAAACGAGGACAGTGGAATCCCAGCTTGTGATGGTCCAAGATATTATACTGGAAACTGTACTAAAGACAAATGGATTGATGCACTGGAAGAGAGTTTTACTAAATTTTGCCCTTGTCTTTAAAGCTTTCCTATAGTTTCATCTGCATGTTTGGCAGGGGAAAATTTCAAGGAAATGTAATCTTGACAGTGTGGTATGCCTATTTTTAGCATTCTTGTTCAGAGGAAAAAGAGCAAAGAATCAGGCAAAAGGAGATGTAGCACTTAAGAATTGATGAACATGATAATAAACTTAAACATCAATTATACATTAACATTTATGCACTCCATTATATCCAATATTCCAAATAATTATTTTTATAGCAATTATATATATATATCAAGTGCTGTACTTTTAACTTAATGTACTTACTTTTCAGAGCTCATATGTCCCTTATTTTATTAAACTCATAGTTGTAATATCTTCTCTCAAGAGGCCTTACGCAACAATCCTATTTAAATAGCACCATACACTATTCGTTATCCATGCATTCTGCTTAATTATATTCATTCAATGTAAAGCCCATGACATAGCCATTATATTTTTAATGTTAAATTTTATCCATTTAAGAGAGAAAGATAGAGAAGAGAAGAGGGGGGGGGAGAGAAGGAAGAGAGAGAGAGAGAGAAAGAAGGGAGAGAAAAAGAGAGAGAGATTAGGCATGAGCCTGCTGCAGTGAGCACATGAAGATGAGGAAGTCAGCTCTACCATGTGGATTCTGAGGATAAAACTTAGGGCTCCAGGTTCGTACATAGGGTCCTTTACTGGCTGAACCATCTCATTCACCTCGGTAGCAGTACATAATTTTGCACATTGTCAATTTCTTTATTCATATATTTGGTTGTAGGCTTCTTAGGAAAAGGTGTTTTGCCTTTCTCCTCTCTAACCTGTACCCGCCACAGTAATGAGGTCCTCAGCAGCAAAACAAGCTCTGAACATCAACTAAATGGTCATAATTCTGTAAACAAGGGACTCGTTACCAATATTAATTTAAAATTAGAAAAACCAAGTGAAATTAAGCAGTTATTTAAATTTTGCATCTGAACAAATAAAGTGGATCTTTCTCATAAAGAAATATAAGGCTTACCAGAATGTAGTAGGTTCTAAGGAAGTCCTTCAGAAGGCTCTACACTGCATAAGTGGAGTTTCTCTCATCCATTTCTGCAACTCTTGGCCTTACACACTCCAAACAGAAACCCTGGTTTGTGTTCACATAACAAGTTTATCTCTATTGAAGTATGAAGACATGTCATGAAGCAACTTTTCATACAATAGTGCTTTGAAAATCTGACTTAATTGGAAATTCATTCATCCTTTCTCTTTCAAATAAACATTGTCTCTCTGTCATGGGGGAAGAACTCCAAGTCCTTAAAATAGGCACTTGGTATGTGGTTGTTGACATCGCCCATCAGGTTAGTCCTAATAATGATCATGTAACTAAACATAGAGAAAAGTGATTCCTTCAGATATCATTGTTCTCGTACATGTCATGGTTCATGCATGAGAGCTCGTCTCTCACACTCTCTTTATTGCTCTGTTTCTCTCACTTCTACCCATTTCGCTCACTAATATAAATAAATAAATATAGTTTCAACAGAATTGTGTAAGATGAGAATTATGGCTTTTCAATGTTCAGTAGACTATGATTTTGTCAAAGGAATAAACTCATACACCAACAAACTGAAGAGCACATATTTCTTCTCTCTCTAGGATGACCCAAGAGAGCTAGAGAGATGGAGACACACAAAAAAAAATGATCACAATGTCCATCTCCTCAGATTAGCACCTATCACATTTACATCCCATGCTGAAAATTCTCATGGTAACATAGGTTGCAGAGGCAGTAGCCTGCCAAAGGGATTGGGTAAAAGAAGGAGTTGGAAATTTTAGATTTAACAGGATTCATCTATGGATAAAAAAGGAAGTGTACATGTGGCATAAAAAATCTGAAATCCCTAGGGAAAATAAAACACAGAGTTCAGAGTTCAGAGTCACACAGGCTTCATTTTTGTATTTAGCACAAAGGTCACAAGAGAAGCTAAAGAAGCCACCAGATAGGTCAGAATTCCAAGAGAATCAAATTTTTCAATTCCATAGCATTCAGATAATAACATTGAGTAGTAACAATGCAATATATTAACACAGAGAAATTGGTTTTTCTTATTTAATAAATCATTTTCTAGGTTGCTGGTGTTTTTGCTCACCGGGGAAAAGGAAAGGAGGATCATTCCCCTGTATTCAGTGAAACTCCATGGTCATGGGCGTGGATCAATTAAGAGGAAAGAATATCTCTTGAAAGACTACAGGTAAAACTTCTCCAGGTCTTTTCATCTTGCCGAAAGAAAGCTGGGATTAAAGAAACTAGAGATGATCATAAAGCTGGTTTGGCTGTCACAAATAGGGGAGAATTAGGTAATTGGCTCAGGCTCACTTAGCCTAAAAGGGGTAAAGTCACTGCAATGGGACATGTCTTCAAAATGCTTCTTTAAAGTGGAGGCCATGAAAGATCTCGACGCTGAATAATCACTTCATTCTCCCATATTAGAATAGCATGAATTCATTCCTTATCTGTTCTCTGGTACCAATGAAATTAACCTAGCATAGTGTTCCATAAATCTTATCATTGATGGCATTTCACTCTTACTAAAATGTGTCTTTCGTTTTTACTTGTCAGCAAAATATAAATAAGATAAATTGATATTACTGACACATGAAGAAAGTTTTCATCATTTCATTGGTTGAAACATAGCCTAAGCAAGCAAACATTTAAACCAGAAGTACTTCAAAGGAATAAATACACTGTAAAGTTTATAGCCTGCAGGATTAATTTTAACGATAATTACATTTTTATTATAGATAATAAAGTGATTAACATTGTTAAAAGTCTTAATAAAAATGATAAGCATTACACTTTAAAACACTTGTTGGAAATTAATGATCAGCCTTTGGCATTTTCTGCTAATTCTCTGTTCTTTAAAAAAATGATGATGAGTGTTTCATTTGCATCAAGAGTTTCATGTACCAGAGTTTAGAAAAAAGAATACTGAATCTATAAAAATGATATTTTTCTTTTTCTTCCTCAGAATTCTCTTTAGAAGTTCTTGGAGGGGGTGAAAGACACTAATTGTGCTGTTTATTTCAAAGTTCATATGTTAAATCTCTGACTCCCAATACCACAAACTGTAACTGCGTTTAGAGACAGTGGTAAAGAGATAGGCCAAGAAGGAGTCATTAGGGTGGTTTCAGCTACTCTGATTTATGGTTAAACAAGAAGTGAAAGTTAGGGCCCAGGAAGAAGCCATGGTTATCTGTGCAAACCGTGGTGGACTTAGTAAAGAGGAAATAAGATTGTGGTTGTCTATAAGCCCAGGAGGCTGGCTGTAGAGGTGCCAATCCTATTCACCTTGATTTTGGAGTTTTATCCTCCAGAGAGTGAGAAAATAAATTTCTGAGGTTGAAGTTACTCAGTCTATAGCGTTTTGTTATGGTAGCTTCAAGAAACTAAAACTCTAAGTATGTATTTATTTCATTGTTTTTCAATGAGTGGATGGAGGATGTGATCATCTGACTATATTTTGACATCTGGACAATCAAATTTTGACAAGTTCATTAATTTTTTCCTAAACTGAATAAGTAAATCCAATTACAAAACTAATCATAAATATGTATCATACTGTCTATATTTAATTTGTAAAAACAATATCAGTCATGTTAAGTTAACCCTGTAACAATACTTTAAAAGTTTGAGGTGTAGGCTGGAAAGACGTCCAAGAGGATGAAAGTGCTTGTCATGCAAGACTGGTGAGCTAAGTTCAATCTCAGGAACCTCCGTGAAGAACGTAAGTAATTCCACATATTTGTTCTTTGTTACACGTGCTCCCACTCACTCACACACACACACACACACACACACACACACACACACACACACACAACCGCCAAATGTGTACATATGATAATAAAATAATTATTTAAAAGGTTAAAATATGTGTACAGAAGGGAAGGGAATTATTTCAGAAATTTTATTCAAAATTGTAATTTTGCTTGTTCTCATCTAACTACAAAAAGTTTAAAAGATATTATCTCTTACATAAGGCAGGACTCTGTATGATGAGATAATGAGGTAATAATCCTCTAAGCATCCCCATGATAGCTTGGCATGCATGTATTAAACTGCCTTGAAGAATACATCAATACAGAACACTGGCGACAATGTTGCAGCCCCTGGTTACACGTGGTTATTCAAGTTTAAATTGATTCAAATGGAATAAAATATAAAACCTCCACTATTCTTATCTCCTGGACCAATAACTGCATATGCCTATCAGCAGCATTAATTAGTGGTCATATACATATAGGACCTTTCTGTCATTGCCAGAAATCTATGATACAGGGACTAAAGAACAAGACATGCAATGTTCACATCCAGGGGTTTCCATATCTGCCTCACTTGAACATTGTGTAATTTAATTACTCCACTTGCAGATCAGGAGTGATAAGTAAGCCATTTCTTAGAAGGTCATTAGGATGGCTTAAGGAGATAACACCTGTGACGATCAATAATAAAGTTGGAGAATGTTGTATATATAATGAGTGTCATGCTATGTTGACACCATGCAATCGTGAATCAGATCTGGATCTTACTTTGAAGGAGAGTGAATTATGCAGAGGGCAATTATCAATCATAAAATAAAGTGCACAATAAATAAGGTGTGACCCTTACTTGTCTCTCTTTAAAACAAAAATGTTTGAAAGATAGTCATTTAATTCCTCAGAGTTCTGGTGTAGGAAGGACAAGGGAAACACAAAGAAATTAGGGCAGGTATCTGAACAGAAGTGTTTCTGAAGGCCTGTAAATTAATGTAGGCAGTGACTCAGTGGTAGTTACTATTAAAATATATTTCAAATTTAACAAAGAAGCTTGTTTTCATAAGGAGGAAATCATTACCAGATTTTGTAGTACAATCTGCAAAGCTCTGTTGACAGATTCTAGACAAAGGTCATAGTTTCATTCTACCTCTTTTGGATAACAGAGCAGCAGCCACAGAACATGGGACATGTCTTTTTATTGCTAAAAAGCACATCCCAATATAGGGTTCACATGTATAGAAGAAACAGTAAACCCTCTTTGTTATGATATTAGGAACACTACATTTTTAAAATTCTCAAAACATCCCCTTAATCCTTAAGTGTTGCATAACTTTCTTATCATTTTGATCTTTTCTTGGTGATGGTGGGGAATGTGATGTGTGTTTGTATGTTTATGAATGGGTGCATTCAGATGCACTTGGCATTTGTCTACACACACATTTGTAGGCCAGACACTGGAGGAGAATCTTCCTTGATTTCTCCCCATATTGTTGTTTGAGACCAACAACTGAACCTGAAGCACATTGATTAACCTACCTTGACTTGTCAATGAGAACCTGTCTCTGCCATCCCAGTGCTAAGGTTACATGGGAGCCATCTCCCCGGTGCCCTTCATGTAAAATTTTCATCAATAGAATTTCTTAATTAAAAATGCATTTGATTTTCAAACTTTCTCTTTTTATTTAAGTAGACTTAAAAATCCTTGTGGATAATAAAAGTCTTCTCATTATTTCTATTTTAAAATAGAATATAGTGTGGAGGTCAATTAATACTTCATGCCATTGAGGACGAATGAGATGTGCTAGCAACGACCATGATGCCAAGTTACTGTAGGAGCCCATTTCTCTCAAGAGACCTAGTTAGTTGGTTTTCCTGTGGTTTCTTGGGATGGTATACAGTAAGTGGAATGATATTATCATGCAGAGCATGCACATATGCGTGCTATATTCTCTTTTGTACAATAAAACTACATCTACTTCCTACACTGCTTTCAAAGAGCTGAAGTAAATAAATCTTGCAAACTGCCTTTATAATAATAGTAAAGGAATAAAGTAATAATAGGAGTCTATTTCGCTGCAGATATTTTTTTGTTTCGAATTAAGTAAAACTGCTACTACAGTTCAGTTCACATAGCTTAAAATAATGTACATTAATGTAATGTGCTGGATTCATCCCTGCTTGTTTACTAAATGCAGAGTCTCATGCTAGGCAGCAAAGATGTCATGCATGTACACATGATTCTTGAGAATGACTTAATTTGTAGAGGAGAGACAGAAGTGACTCACAAGTCGGCAAGGAATCCTGCCACAGGTGCAGTTTGGGGAGTAAGATTTAACTGGAAAGAGAATTGTAAGAAAAGCTTTACTTACTACAGGCTTGGGAAGCATCAAAAGCTAACCAGGTCTCAGAACTACAGCACTGAACTCAAAGAGAACCACAGGGCACAAGCTTGGCTTGCAGAAAAAGAAGATGAAGAAAATAAGACCTTTCCCCCCTCCACAACCTACCCTCTGACATTATGGAGCTGTTCCTTCCTATATCCTCATACCTCAAAGCACCAGAACCTCTGCCTGGATTTACCTTTGTTTCAATACCCTGTTAAATTTTGTTTTTATCCATTCACTTGCAAAGGATATTTTGTGGGAATATGTGTGTGTGTGTGTGTGTGTGTGTGTGTGTGTGTGTATGCACACACGCGCACACATGTGCTTTCATAAGTAATTTACCAATACTGTTCAATTCATGACTTCCCCATACCAAACAGAGTGTCCATTATTATAAGGGTTAGAGAGATGCATGTTCCATGAGTTGCATAGGTATTAACATAACTTTTCAGAAAACATGATTTTTTTCTCCTTATGTATGTTTTATTCCACAAATATGCTATAGGGATTCTAACCTTTATGAGCCGCTGAAGAAGCAGCCTGGAGTTAGGAGAAATCTATGGGACACATGCCCAGCAAAGTCCAGATCTAAGTCTATGTATCCTATTGGCTGCCAAGCTTCCAGGCAATAAAAAAAGTAAAACTAAACTTTTTGGAAATGATTTGCTACAGAAAAAAGGGAGGAGATTGAAGGGAAGTAACCCATTTCATATATGCCTGTTTTCGTACAAGTTCTCAAAACATACCTAGATTTGCTATGATGTTAAAGTTGTGTCTGGTATGCTTGGCACACTTGAGCTTGTATAAAAACCTCATGTCTTGCTTTGACTTCGATCACAGATGACCTGATTTCATGGAAACTCCAGCTTACCTTGATTGCCACTGGCCCAAAGAGGAAGAGCATATTCTTCAACTTGGCTTACTTAGGGTGCTAAGATTGAGGCAGTAAGTGAGCGTATTATGCACTGAAGGTTTAGAGACCAGTAGAAGTCATTCCCTGTACTCATAATTGGATTTCTACAAAGGAGAAAGAGTTTACAAGTTATAATTTTAAGGGTGGTGTTCTAGCTCAAGCTCTAACCTTCAGGTGTGCTCATCAGTTTTACACATTGCCAGAGGACAGTTCATTGGCACAGTGAGGTGGTTCATAATTTCATAGCTCAGTATCCATAGATTAGAAGAAACAAACCAAGGAAACAAAGTTACAAGTGAAATACCAAAAAGAGCAAATTACATAAAAAAAGAGTGAAATATTACAATGTTGGGTCTTACCTGGAGCTACATGAAATCGAGGATCAGTTCATTTCATTATTAAAGAAAGTCTATTCTATCAAACCAGGGGAATGAGATTTTGAGGAAGCATTTCAGCAAAGGTCAGAAAATTGAAAGCAAATGTAGGAAAAGGTGCTCAGCCACACACATACCATGAGAGGATCGCAAATAAAAGTTGATACCACTACACACATATTATAAGGATGAAAATCTGAAAGCACTTGTAGTCCAGGCCAAAATCATGTGGAGGTAGGAGGGCCACACCAGAAACAAGGAGAGAGGAGACCATGCTACAGCAGAGAAAATAGGCCTCCATCAAGGATTGCAAGGGGTGACATACAATACCCATCAGGATGGAGTGAAGGGCATTGCAGGAGCAGCAAAACCGCAAAAGAAAATCAACAAACCACACTCCAGAACTTCAGAGACTCTATATCAACCACCTAGAACTAGGCCAGACTAATCTCTCCCCATCCTGAAGCTCAGGGACATTTGCGGAAGAGGGGGTGGTAAGATTGTAAGAGCAAAAGGATGGAAGGAGCAATGATATGCAAGATACTCTACATAAGTTAGGGCCGAAGCAATCATAATTGGACTTTGCATGCCCTGCGCAATGTCCAACACACTATTGACCTCACAAAGTCTAGCATCTGCTAAAGGCACCAAGATCCTTGGAGGCAAGGGATTGACAGCCACAGTAGTGTTCCTATGCTTAAGGAGAACACAGGAAAGGGTTCAGGGAAATGCCACTGGGTCCTTGTACATCATCGGAGAGGAAGGCCCAGAGGAGAGTCAGGCATGCACATTAAAGGATTCTCCGCGGATTGGGGGGAGACACTGGGGGATGAGGAGGGAGTGGTGAGGGGAGGGGGAGCAGGGGGGTCGGGGGAAGGAGGAGGGAGGGAGGGAACCGGTGTACCTATTAAATTTGTATGAGCAGAAATAATAATAAAAATGTTAAAAAAAAGCATGTGGAGCCGCAGGACTCTCTCTCTCTCATGGCTGAAGGGAATGAAATTGGTACAGCTATTTTGAGAGACTACTGGGCACGTTCTCATAGAGGTAACAGAGCTAAACATAGTCTTGTCTTACAGTTCAACAACATCATTGCGACATTTATTCAGGTGTGTTGATAATTGATTCATTCAGTCTGTAACACTATTACAAAGTACTATGATCTTCTGAAAGAAATGTGTTCCTTGTACTTTGGAGACTGAAGTCTTTCACTGTGTGTGTTCACTTCTACTACCATCCCATTGCATATGAATGAATTTTTTTTCAATCTTTGTGCAATAATAAAAGGACTAAGCGTGTCATTGGGGGTCTCTTTTCAAATGTCCAGTGACCTTTTGCAAAGGCTCAGGCTCATGACCTCATTCCCAAGGTCCCTCCCCTTAACTCTATCACTCCAGAGCCTGGGATATTAATATATAAATTTGCCATGTAGCATAAATATGCTGTTCATACTAAAATTCTATATATATAAAAGACCATGCATTCAAAGATTTATAGCAAATTTAGTCATTTGGCAAGCTTGGAAATACTTAAATTCATAGAGTTTTACTTGAATCAGGTTGTTATTGGAAAACACCTACAAAAACATTAAAATTGCTTTAAACTATGTTGTCTGTGAGTAATGAAGAGAATTAGTGGGATTTAGAATGCCCTTCAGTAATGGATTGTGGCATGTCCATGAAATGCTATTCGACACTAAAAATAATTAAGTACCAAGAAGATAAGAGACATGAAGAAAACATAAAAAGTATATTCAGTGGTGAAATAAGCCAGATAAAATTACAGTGTGTGAATCCAAGTATCTGATATTCTGTAAAAGGCAAAATTATAGAAACAAGAAAATGCTGCTGGGATGGAGAAAAGGAAGGTCTCCAAGTGGGGTGGAAATGAAAGGTTGGCAAGAAATGCAGTTAGACCAGTGAATAGTGAATGGCAGAAGACAGGCAGCTTCAATGATTATGTAAAGTCATACGCATGACATTCTGCACCTGGCTAGACCCAGAGGATTGCATAGCACAAAACCCTATTGCAGGACATACAGCATTGTGCCACGTGAGATGTTAACAGGAAAAGTCAGAGAAGAGGAAGTGAGGGGTCAAAATGAGATGAAAAGTGGCAGAGAGGGAGTAGGAACTCCACAGCTTCTTTCCAATTTTCTATAAGCCCAGAGAGAAAATAAAATTTTGAAGCTCTGCTTACTCTTCTTTTTTTTTATTTCTTCTACTCATACAATGTTAATAAGTACCTTATTCCCCTCCCTCCCTCCACCCCTCCCTGGATCCCCTTGCTCTCTCCCCCCATTTTCCCCTTCCTTTCCCCCCCTCCTTCCATTTCACCAGTGCCCCTCCCCCCATTCCTGGGCATCCTTTAGTATGCATGACAAACTTCCCTCTGGGTCCTCCTCTCTGATCAGGTGTAAGGACTCAGCAGCTCTGCTTACTCTTGATCGCAAATGAGCATGTGTGATTGTGTTTGTGGTGAGCTTCAAGCCTGTGTTTCTGAATCAAGCACTAGATTGCTTAATTATGGGTAGATAAAATGTATGTCCTGGGTTAGCATAGAACCAGGACACATCCCTTACGTAGCATGGACTAGACAAGGGGTTTGATTAGTATACTGGAGCAAATAGATAAATATATAAAAAGACTGTTGTACTTTTTTATAGGGCTCATTTTATTTCATATTTATTTTTATTTGTATGTGCGTGTGTATGTCTGTGTGTGTGTGTGTGTGTGTATGTGTGTGTGTGTGTGTGGTGTTTATATTATACAATAGTAGGACTTTAAGTATTCCTCTCTATCACACCCTTTGCAAGGAGGTCCTTGTCTGAATCTGGATCTAATTTGGCAGCATGTGAGCCCTGGAGAGTCTCCTGTTTCCACCTCAGCCCTGTACTAGTATTGCAGGCACATGCAGTCTTACCTACATATTTATTTGATGTCTAGGTTTTGAACTTGGGTCTTCATACTTGAGCAGCAAGCACTCTTACCCACATTGTAACATTTTAGGACTACCATGGATGAGATACAATTATAACAAGCAACCATTCCAAAGTAGATTTTTTTTCTCATGGAACCTTCCAGATAAAGTGGATGCTGCTTCTCCCTTTCACAACCAAGGAGATGGGATAAGATTGCTGAGCTAAATGTCATCCAGTCAGTAAGCAGCAAGTCAACAGTCAAACTCTTCATTTTTCATATGGTACTTCTAATAGTGTAGTGATAAACTACACAGATATTAAACAAGTACAAATTATCTTACCATTTATTAAAAAAAGGCAAAGAGAACTCAAAGAATACAATAATGCATTTATAAATCAAACATTATGTAAATTTCCTGTTATTTATTCCCAGATATTTCCAGTATTACAGCAGAGAGAATGCCCTTTCCAAGCAAACAATTATTATTTTTAGAAATTTAGTCTGCTGATCACCCCAGCTTCTCATCACACTCTAACTACTGTAGAATGATGTATTTATAGATGGTGAGTATGGGGGTATATCTGTTAGGTATATATGTGCTTCTTTTCCCTAACTTTGGATATAAATGGTGGGGGTGGGGGTGTATGCATGTATAGTAAATCTCTGCTCAATGTATTTCTACATTCTTGGCAGGAATGCTTTTGCTTTTTTATATCAGCTCTTAAAGAATTAACAACTGCTTTCCTAGTCTACAAGTACTGTTGTGTGACCAACACTTTTGGAAGATTTGAAGACACTTTGGAGAGAGCCTCAGGACTATTGACTCTGTATTTTCAGTAAGAACTTTCCTGTATCAGCTTCATGAAAATTTAAATTTTAGTTGGTCCATCTCATTTCTTTTGTTCAGTCAACTTTGTGTATTTTAGAAGCATTTAAAGAAAGTTAAATGTGGTTATGAAACAAGAGATATAATTTTCAGGCAGTGATATCCAGATAGTGTGAATTGTCCTGATTAATATGAAGATGGACCTAGACTTTTCAATCCTATTTTAAAATAGGTGTAATTTTTATTTGTTTATTTGAGAGAGCAAAAAATAGAGAGGAAGTTAGAGAGAAAGAAAGGCAAAGGAAGAAAGAATATTCATATATTTTATTCACATTTGCCTATCACGGTGCATGGTTTAGGTCAGAGAACAACACTCACAATCAGCTGTCTGCTTCCACAATGTGGGTTTCCAGGAGTGAAACTCAGGTCACCAAGTTAACAAACATCTTATTGACTGAGTTATTTTGCCAACACTTTAAAATATATTTAATTATGCATTATTAGTATACACCAATGGATTTTAGCATGTTATTATATCACAACCATGCAGCATACCTGATATAATCCAGCGTGACCTTATCCCCCTTCATTCTAAATATTCCATCCTCTAAAGAACATTGCTTTCTATTCAAGTAGACTTCCTTTAACTTCCCTATTTGAGAGACAACGTGACACCTGTCTTTTTGTGTGTAGCAAATTTCACTTAATAAAATATCCTCTAGTCCCTGTTAAATTGCTCCAAATGAGAATTTCATTCTTTATCGAATGCAATAAAAATATTTAGGTATTTACTCCAAGGTCTGAGAGAGATCTACAGTAATGGCATCTAGGATTTCCAGTATTCTAATTAACTAGTGTATCATGCCAACGCCTATCAAGTAAGAAAGATTCAATGAATGTTTGTGAGAGAAAGGAAAAGAGAAAGGAGAATGGACAGAGGGGAAAAAAAAGCAGTATGACAGAACAGGTGATGGATGGTTGCATGAAAGGCAACCTAGAGCTCATCAAAAGGTTGAGACAGGGCTGTGAACAGTGATTTCTTTTCCATCAAAGTTTGGTGGCCAGATTTGCTTGGGCACGTATCTTTTTTAATGGATTTCATGCTCAACCTGATGAATCTGTGTCACTTCTGGACTCCAAGTATAACTCCATATGTTTTTAATTTTTTCTTCTTAAAATATGTAGTGTCATTTATAGCATCACCTTTTTCTTCTGGCCATCCATATTTCTAGTTATGACGAGCTCTTGCTAAATGTGTAAATGTGCTCAGAGTATGGCTTCCTTCAGCAGGATCTTTCTCTCTCTCTCTCTCTCTCTCTCTCTCTCTCTCTGTCTCTCTCTGTCTCTCTCTGTCTCTCTCTGTCTCTCTCTGTCTCTCTCTCGGCTTGCTTCCTGCTGGGACTGCTTCGGTCCTGTCTACATGCTATTTTTCTTCTCAAGCAGGATTGGTGAAGCACCAAAGGAATAATTTAGCAAGATGAAATAAATCATTTTTTGGAAACCTTTGACCAAATTTGATACTTGCAATACTTCCATGAGCAAATGCCTATTACAGGCCAGGTGCCACATTGGGCCTTTCATATATGTTAGAAGCTGCTTCCTCTGCATTCACATGATAAAATTTGAGGCTCAGAACTTCAGAAGCTCTCTGCATTTGGAAGAGCGTTAAAGAGATAACTAAGGTTAAATGATGCCTTAAACTAATGTGATACAAGTCATTATTGAAGAGATTAGGCTAGGGACATACAAAGAGGTAAACTATGGACGACAATGGGAAAACAAATATTTATAATTCAAGCAGAGGACCTTAGACTAAAGAAAGCTCACTGATGCCTTTGATTTGGACAGCTGGCCTCCAGGATTCTGAGGAAATAACTTTCTTGTGCTTTTCAATAGGTTTATGGAATTTTGTTCTGAATACCTCAGTTTTCAATTCATATGCACCATTCTACCCATTTACCATGGAAATTCCACAAGAAACCAATTAAGTTTCACTCACTCAGTTATATGGGAAATGAAAAGGAAGGCTCAGAAATCATATTTAATCGTGCACCATTTGAAAGTGGAATGCCAATCTGGTCATCAATGTAATTAAATAGAAACAAGCAGGCAAATTAATCTGGAACAAATGGGTTTACAGTATGATTTTCATGAATTAAATGTATTTTCCAGCTCCAACATTATTCGCCAAACTCATTTCAACTGTTCATGTTGTGCCAGGCTTGGTGATTTGTCCAAGAACACTGGGAGAAATAAGCATTGATTTCTTTCCCATGGTGGCATTTGGTCTTGTAGAGAAGATACCCTACATTGGCTGTTATATACTACATTGGCTCTATTGTTCTCAAGTATCTACCTCGTTAGTGGTCTCTATGCTTGACTGCTGCAGAAATCAAGGCAGGCCTCATAGACACAAAGATGACTCAACCAAGCCTTAAGGCATAAGGATGGGTTGTCTGCACAGCCCTGGTCAACAGTATTACAAATGCAGAGACCAACAAGTGCTGCTTTTAGTCTTCAGCTAGACAAAGAAACACATCCCTCAGGGAGCAGAACTGAGGTCGTCCCAAGTTATTCCAAGTTTCCAAGCAGCCCAGCCCTGCACTGACCTGCAGCTTTGAAGAACAGGAACACTAGAACACTACTTCTAGCCTAGTTAATCTGCACACACAAAAGCGCTGTCAATCCTGATGGACTAAGTCAACCACTGGCCTAGGGTCGCCTTTTTATTTTGAATCTGAGCTAATTTTATGATCCATATCTTCCCTTGGGAACACGTATCAAGATAAATGAGGTAATTTATAGCACTAGACTACAACTTCTTAGAAGAAAAATGCTTAAATAAATTTACAGTCATATCATATATTCTTTAATAAATATTTGATTGGATGTGGATAGAATATTTGTGATCTCTTAAGAGATTTAGAGGAAGATAGCCAGGAAAAGACCCATAAGCCTTAAAGTGCCAAAAATCCCAGAGGATGATTTAAGCAATGCAATAAGTAAGTAAGTTGACCTATTTCCCACTTTGCAGGCAGAAATATAATTACCATTCATCTGTAAGAAAAGGCTTCTTTCCACAGTAAGTACGAGCTATATGAACATCAGGCATTCTAGCTCTTCAGAAATACCCCTAAGCCCAATTTAGTAAATATAAAAGAAGCTCAGAAAAATGCAACATGTACAGCCAGAAAGATGGTTACAACACTATGTTGTTGGTTAACAAACTATGTCCCTTTGAAGTTGTTCTTCAGAAGCCAAGCACATTGTGGACAAAATATGATCTTTGGATTTAAGCGAATAAGAATCCATTGTAAGAATTGAAGTATTGGACACTTTACCAAGCTCCCAACATGTTTTGTATTTACTCAGATGGAGTGACATTGGACATATTGCCAATCTGCTGATTTGCTGAGAATATTTGTTAGGGTGTGTGTGTGTGGTGTGTGTGTTTGACTTGGATATCTCCCTGTATCTCTCTACTTCTCTCTTTGATCATGGAACTCACCAATTCAGACAGACTGTTTTGTTAGTAAGCCCCAAAGGTCACCCTGACTCAGCTTCCCCAACACTGATATTATAAATCTATTCTACCACACCCAGCTTTTGGATGCTGGTGATCTGAACTTAAGGCCTTATGCTACTGTATGATGTACTTTACAACTTAGCCATCTTCCCAGGTTCTGGGATTAGTTTAAATAACACATTACATTGCAGTTAAGAATTTGAATATGTCATGTCACTACTAAGTGTATGTTGTTTATGCTATAGCATGTGAGATTTTCAAAAGGTGCAGCAATAATTATGACATATCAAAAGCTAACTAGGTGATGCTCTTAAAGTACCCATTAGCTTCTCAGAAATTGGGTACTTGTAATACTAGTATTTTATGAAAAAAAAAAAAAAAACTGGCTTCAGAAGGTTTCACTGACTTATCAGATGAGGAATGAAGGTAGACATGCTATCCCCAGAGCTACCAGCAGGGGTCCTTTGGGAGAGAAAAAATGTTTAGGGGAAAAAACCTAAACTCAGTACAAAAAATTTAGTCCAATTACTGATGAATGATGATAATGATATTCAATTACATCTTAGATTTCCATGTAATAGCGTATTTATATTTTATAATTGCTTCTTTTCTTTTCAAATAGTTATATAGGTAGGATCATAGAAAATCTCACCCCACGTTTCAGGGGAGGGTGTAACATGGTTGGAAGAAAAAGTTAAATGCCTAGTTTCTACATGTACAGTGTTCAATGCAGATTTCCTTTGATGGTGAACGTATTTTAACTGGAAGATCTCTGTAATGATTAGCAGCTCCAGTTGTAGAGTTGTGACTGTGTAAATGCCCCACATCTGAGTTGTATGCCTTATCTGAAGGTGTCGCGCGGTTCTTTTTGGCTTTTGTTACTGTGCATTGAGTATGGGGGTGCTGTGTGCGTTCCTGTGCATGATCGTCTGTATTCCTACGTGGCTGCTGGCACACGTGCCCTTCTGGTTTCCCAGAGCCTCTAGTACTTACCGCACGATTCTATGCCTGTGACTGTTCAGCTTCGCATATGACCTATATGTGCCACTATGCCAAATGTCCCTTGTGTGTGTCAACCAATTAAGCAGCCACTCTGCCACTGAGCTACGAGCCCAGCCTTCCACCATACTTTAAAGTGGATTAATTTTGTCAAGAATTATCTCCAGAAAAAAATCCCCCGTTATTGCCCATTGTCAACAGCTTTTGTCCTAAAAGCTTGGCATAACCTGCCAATGTGCTGACGGCTATTTGTTAGCACTATAAAATTAATCAGAAAGTAAAAAATAAAGTGGGACTCAGAGGCACCCAACAAACACCCCAGAGAATACCATCAGCCCCTATAGGATCTTTGAAAACATAACTGTCCAAGTCTCACGCTGCTTCCACAGGTCAGACGAAACTCCAGTGTGGTGATAGGTGGAGTGTTTATGAAGAGGAAAATGCACTATCCCTCAAAGAAAGAAGTTTTTTCTCAAATTTGAACAAAGGAAATTAATTATTAAGACCTAAATTGGAGAGCTCTATTTTTTTTAATTTCTGTAGGTACAGCAGAAACAGACTCAATATTCAGATTGAGATAACCTACTAGTGAAATTGCAGCCTTACAAACAAATGTAATGAGATGCAAACAGATGTAGACTTTCCTAATTGGGGCTCATGTTTTGATGAGAAATGCTTGCATATGCTCATGTATCTGGAAAGCAGCCATTTTTATCCAGAGCAATTTATTACAGTAAAAACATGTTGCATAAGTTCCAAGACACGCCTTTCAATTTTGTATCATTTCTGAAATTAGGATACATCTTGATATCAATGGCATGAAGTGCTTTGATTGGCAGCATGTTATTGTTGGATAGAATGGCAGAAGCATCTTGAGGCTCATCATATCTCATATGTCAATTATTGCACAGTGAGCACTCTCAACCAGTAAATGGCACAGAGAGAGGAACCGACCGGAAACGGCACCCACTTCCCCTCGGGACTTAAGTGTTGAGAGCAGACCAGCACCATCTGCAGGGCTCTGTGCAGCCCATGCCACTGGCACCTGTCTCAGAATCACCCCCTCAAGGCTTCTGAATAGGATGCTGGCCCAGAGGTCAGAGTCAGTAGGTTTGTATGGGACCCAGAGATCTGGGGAAGATGCTCCAAAATCAGCTAGTCCAGGCCATGTAACTTACATTGTTCCCTTTGCTTTCCTTCAGTTTGTTTTTACATATCAGTTTCTATTTCAAGTGACTGTAAAATTTCAGTTAGTCTTCTTTTATAAAGCATCATACCTAGAAAATTATTTTTGTCTTCTAAGCCCTTTCCTTATGACCATTCTCCCCCTATTTTGAGTCTCTTTCTAAATAAATAAAAAAGTTATTAGCAAGTACTTCTCCAAATGCATTTGTAATCAAACACACATGCATACATACAACACACACACACACACACACACACACACACACACACACACACACACACCTTTGTTTGTAATTGAAAGGCTTTTTAAATTCATAGCACAGTCTTTCTCATCTAAGCCTTATTCCCTAAGGATTTTAAATCTAGATCCATTTTTATCATTTGTACCACTACACACCAAGCTACTCTATACCTATATCTGCTGTTGCTCTCAGAAGGGCAAAGTTATATGGGCTGCATCACACGTGGGCTTCCAGACATGGCCCTGGAATGTACAATTTCACTATTGTCCTGATGATACCAAAGATACATGTAATTCCTGGTTTGGGCTACAATTAATCAGCATATCATGCACATACATTGTCATTTTGTCGATTTACATAGTTATTCTTCCATTTAGATTATGACAGTTTCATGGAAGAAAACATTGGACAGGCAAGATGTCTCAGCAGATAAAGGAAATTGCCACCAAGATTAATGATGTAGTTGTGATCCTGGAGCCTATATGTGGTGAAGGGAGAGAACCAATTCCCATAAGTAATCTTGTGACTTCACCCCCATATGTACATTCTCTCTGTCTTTCTCTCTATTGTTCTCTCTTTCACATACACATGAAAGAGAAAGAAAGAAACAAACAAACAAAAAACAAAGAAACAAAGAAAGAAACAGAGAGAAAGAAATACATGCTATTATGTTATATTCTTGAATACTAAAAAGAATTCTTAACATAGAGCAGGAATTTAAAAAATGGTGTTAAAATGGTACATGGAATGAAGCAATGTTTTCTACATTTAAGGTCTTCAGACTAGCTTGTAAATAAGTAGTCATTAAAAGTATTCATTTCCTTTGAGTCAACAAAGATTTACTAATCACGATGTATGGATAAGTATTTCTGACATGGAAAGAGATGGAAAATATATAATGTCAATAAGCGAGACTTTGTATTTGCTGGATTCTAGCATATGAAGTGCATATAAGACTCTTGAAGAGTAGAGAACTAATGACATTCCACCAAGGAACATTTTGAGGTCATGAAAGCATTCTACTCAATTAGATCTTCAATATTTCTGTTCGTATTACTCTTTGGCAGTTAAAACAAAGGGTCACCCAAGAAGATCTCAATTTATACTCAGGGAGGCAGAGGAAAGATGGTCCTTTTCAGATGCCACAGGCAGCGAGTGCACAGCAAAGTAACTGCACAGACGAATGGGCTTCCTACTGAAGGTGGAGAAGTGTCTCCAGCTAGAAAGCTCTTAGATCAAACCAGACAGCAAAAGGGGACAGCTCACAAAAGAGGATCTGTTACAGCAGTTTTTCTCAACCTTAACAAGAAACTACTTCAAACCTCTTAGCAACGAACTCAGCTTTAAGTGGAAATTGAAGAAAAAAAAAACATGGACAGAAACAGTTTTATTCTTCAGATATCTTGATAAACACACCGTTGGGTTCAAATTTCAGCAGCACACTGTACTTTGTGTATAGTTTGGGAGACTCATATGATTTCATTCTTCAATTTGTTCTTCAAAGAGGTAAGAAAAAAATTAACTATTCAGGGACTATCAGGTGAGATATTGATGCACATTATACATTGTAGAGATCTTGGATTGGATTAATGATCACTTCCCTTCTGTTACTGTGTATTCATTCCAAGCAATGTTGAGTTTCAAAGATGTCATACGTTCTGACCACATTGAACTCTTCCCTTTCTCCCACTATGACCATTCCCCATTCCTAGGAGGTCCCCTTCCTCTTGATGATTTTTCTGCTTTTTTCATGTTAAACTTGCTTTATAATCTTTAAAAACAGAAAATGGACAAGTGAAAGGAAATAAAATGTGAAATTCGTCTCTCCATGTCTGGCTTAAGGCCCTTCATATGAAGATCTCCAGTTGCATCCACTTGCCAGAAAATTATAAACTGTTATTTATTGTATTATACATGTACATTCCAGCAAGTTATATATATATATATATATATATATATATATATATATATATATATATATATATATATATATATATATATATTCTTGCATGCATTTCTCTGCATGTCTAAGTGTGTGGATGTTCATGTGCCTCTAGTAACTGCAAATATGCTCTTGACTACAGTAAGGTCAACATTTTTAGAGCCCAAGTATGAGTAAGATTGTGTATTTCTTGTCCTGATTTATTTTACTACACATAGTGATCTCTAGTTTCATCCTCATTGTTTCAAATGAATGGATTTCAGTCTTTGATAGCTGTATAGTATTCCATCATTCATATATATATATATATATATACCAACTTTTTTTCCTCCATTGATCAGTTAATGAACACTTGGACTGTTTCCATTTTTCAACAAATGTAAATAGTGGTAAAAATGAACAATGGAATGCAGATGTCTCCTTGATATACTGATTTCATTTCTTCTGATTATACACCAAAAATACAGTTTTCATTAATGGTTGTAATAATATATATTCCTACTGCAGTCCAGAAACTTTATCTACATCCTTTACATTGTAAATTTACACTGTGATTTTTCCACCTTTTCAATGAGTGACTCTTACTTCTCTGTATTGATATCTCACTGTAGTTCTGATTTATATTTCCCTTATAAGTACAGTGTCGAATATTTAATCTTTTGGACATTTTAGGTCTTCTTTTTTCTTTTTCTTCTCTTCTTCTTCTTCTTTTTCTCCCTCTTCTTCCTCCTGCTTCTCCCCCTTCTTCTTCTGTCTTTCTTTCATTCTTGCATGCATTTCTCTGCATGTCCATGTGTGTGGATGTACATGTGCAAGTGATATCCGTGCACATGCTTGAATGACATCGGGTCTCTTCCTCAATCACTTTTCACTTTATCATCATGGGGATTCTCTTTGAACCTAGAGCTCACTGTAGAGAGCCAGCTTGTCCCAGAGTTCTGTGTCTCCAGCTTCAGAACACTGGGAATGAGGATGGTCCCAGGTTTATATGTGTGCTGAGGATCCGAACTCCAGAACTTACTGTTGTGCAGCATGTTCTTTATTCAGTGAATCAGAAAAATCATCTTCCAAGTCTCTTTGCCTCTCCTAATAATAAATATCTATTTACTTTTATTTGCTGTTTTTTAAGTTGCGTTACATGTCTTTTTGGTAGTGTTACTGGAGTTCCTTATATTAAATGTAAGTTCTCTGTAAAATGTATACTTTTTAATTATTGCTTGCCATTTAATAATAATCCTCCTAATGAAAATAAACTAGATATTTTATTTGAAAGTTACCAGTTTTTAAAGAGAGAGAGAAAGAGCAAGAAATGCTCGTGCACATTTCCTGCTTTTTTAAAAGATGTGTGATGGTACTAGTTTTAATTTTGTGGTCAAGAATATTGTCTAGAAAATTCTAGATACAGTGTTTTTCTGATTTGTGTTTAATATAACTAACTACTAGAATACATTGTATCTTTATTTCCCTTGGGTAATCATCATTTAGCAGTAGCATTTTAGGGCTAGAGAGATGGCTCGGGGTTAAGCCTTTGTCTCACAAACAGAAGGTCTTAATTCAGATCCCAGATCCCATGTAAAAATGCCAGGTGAAAATGGTGTTAGCTTGTATTTCTGGCCTGGAAGGCAGAGCCTGGGAAACTCCAGAGCAGAGCAAAGAGGAGGTAGTCCAATTCAGGGTGAATCCTGAAATCACCCTTGGGTGTCCACAGGCACACAGTGCTCTCTTATACATACAGACACACAAAAGTAAAAGTAAAATTATAGATACAAAAGTAGCATTTGAGGCTCAGACACAAAGGGGCAGCCAGTACACTCTCATTCCCAGGACCATTTGCCTCCCTGTCTCCCCAATCTTCTGAACTATGAGGCTTCATTTTTCTGATGTGTCCAGTACTGCACATCTTAATTTACCAATGAGGTGTGCAAATGCTGCATTTGAAGAAATGTATCTTTACCACCTTCTCAAAGGGCTTTTTTCTGGGATGTTCGGGTACTGTGTCCAGAGGTGATCTCAATGTTTCATTCACTCGGTGAAAATGTTTTGCAAACTTTCTTTAAAAGTGACAAATTTAATACATTCAAAGATAATCTCAAAGTCTAAATAGTGCATATTTGAAATTGTATTTTAAGGCCCTACACAAGAAACGTGAAAGTCAGAAAAACTTCATGTTTTTCCCATCCTTCTAATTCAGATTTCAATTCAGAATTTAAATGCACCATAAATTCCAAAGAACTTCTAAAGAAGCTGATTATTTACTCCTAGTCTTTTCTAAAGTAGCAAATGAGAAGTATGAAATGAGATATAATTTAGATGAAAAGCCATAGCTTTTCTTTAGCTTTCTTACTTAGAAATGGCAGGTTTTTGTTTTTTTTTTTTGGGGGGGGGAAGTGAATTGCTATATAATCTTACAGAAAAAAACATGACCATTTAGGTTTTAGGTATGGTGTCTGTAAATATTTATATTTTCATAAATACTGTCACCCATAATATGAGCTTTGAAACTATAAAGAATGTCATTTTTATTGATAAGAGGAATGCAGTGAAATTCAGTAGAATGTTTCCAGTGTGGATGTTTAATCTTCCATAGTGAAAGGGCTTTATTTTGTAGATCTGACCACAGAGCTTAGTCTTTCTTTGCTTCAGTTTCTTGAGATATAGTATGGAAGCAGATCTAATAGTACTCTTCAATATAGGATTAACATGTAGACCAATTATTTTAAATGATTTTGAAATTATATATATGTATATATAATATATTATATGTATATATACATAATATAAGGTATTTAGAAAAATAAACTTTACTTAGGATAAGCCCTTAGAAATGTTTTCCCTTTACAATGGAGCTTGTATTTATCCGAGAGTCCAGGATGTTAATAAATTCAGGTTGTATCATTCTAAAGCAATAAAAAGGTTTATGTATGCACTCAGTAAAAAACTGCATTCTGGTCTAATGGGTAAGAATACTGTATTCAACAAGTGCAATTCCTGACCTTAGAGAGTTTTATAAATCTTATGAATGACAGATTGATGACAATAACTCAATGTTTGTGCTTTTATTTCTTTTTATGAAATAATGAGCTGATCTATATTATTTTACTTCATGTATTCTCTAAGAGGCTAAGTTATATGGAAAAGCTTACTGGCTACTCTGTATATCTGTGTAGAAATTCACACAAGAATGTAGAAATATTTTCTAAGGTATTACTTTGGATAGTTAGTAAAAGATAATCATCATTAGTATCTTCCTTTTGGATTTAAATCTATAAGAATAATTTAAGTTTGATGCAGATATGTCACCAAACAAATATTAGAAAAACAATGCAATTATGTGAAATATTAAGTTTCATAACATTCAAATAAGGACACAATACAATATAAAGCTATTGCATTGAGTATGCATTAGAGTGATAAATACTTGTTTCAAAAACAAACTAGCATACAGTTATAGTTAGATACATTTTTCAACTTAGTGGTTGAGGTTTGAGCCCTGGATACATTTGAAGAGAATTAACAATTAAGTCCAGAGTGAACCTGCAAGGATATTGTCTAGTTGACGGGGACGACACAGCTTATGGTGGATAGGACTAGTCCCTGAGCAGCAGAATAAGATGGAAGTACCAGCTGAGAAAGTTAGTATCTTTTTGTATACTTGGCCAGGCATGCTAATTTGAGAATTGTCCCTGTTTCATTGGTCATGTGGATTATATGTGGCCAGTTCCCTCAGTTCTTGGTGTTAGTGTGGACTTTACTGCTAAGCTGTACAAGAAACTGTAACTGGATGATCCTAAGAGAGAATAAAACACCTTGCTCCCTTAAGTTGTTTTGTCATTAATTTATTCAGAAACCATGCAAGCTATCTACAATAAATACCATTGCAATAGCAAGAATCTTCTCCATACCAATTACCAGTGTGGAAATAATAAATACATTTGAAATATATAAATTTTGTAGAGTTGGCAAGATTCAGATATGAACCAAATGGGAAACAATTAAAACAATGATTTCAATGTTTTCACATCCATGTGTAATCCTAGGAATGCAAAATCTTTAATATAGAAATTGATAATTCCCAAGACAGGAAATACAAAGTTCACAGAAATTAAAAACTATCTTCTATGTAACTGGGATCCATGTTAGCAAGAATTTTTTGCAGTAGAAATTAATGCAGTAGGGCATATGTGTGTGTGTGTGTGTGTGTGTGTGTCTGTCTGTCTGTCTGTCTGTCTGTTTGTTGGTAGAAAAGGGAACTTTAATGTGTATCTGTGGAGATCCATGGGCAATTTTGGAAGCCACACTGTATTGCACCTGTTGCTTTACTCTGCTTTGCTCTGGCCAGGGCTGGAAGTGCAGGCCACCACCATTTCAGCCAGCAGTTTTTTTGTGGGATCTGCTCTCTGAACTCAGGTCCTTTAGCTTGCAAGTCAAAGGCTTTAACCCCTGAACTCTCTTTACAGACCCCAAGAGGGCTATTTTTAAATCACAGAAATTTGAAGAGCTAATGACAAATTGACTTGCGATCAGAACAGTTATAGCCATAGTACATGCCGAAAAACCAAAAGAAAGAAATTTATTTTATGCCTAACCTGTTTCAGTTTCATTACTTAGTGCTATGACAAAATACCTAACAGGGAGCAGTTGAGGGAAGAAGAATTAGCTGGCTCACCGTCCATTGTGGCAGGAATATCACAGCCACAGGAGAGAGAAAGGATTGACTGTAATTGACTGTGAAAAATGCACAGAGAGGAATGAATCAATGCATACATGCTTTTCGCTAGTGCTCAGATTGCTTTCTTATGCAGTCCAGGTCTCTAGGTTCAGGCAATAGTGCTTCATACAGTAGACAGGTATTTCCACCATAACTAATGCTTAAAGACAATCTCCTACAGGCAGGCACAGAGACCCGCCTCATGGTGTCAGGCTGACAAATGAGACTAGCCATCACACTCTTGAAGAAGTTGAACGATGCAACCCCAGACAAGGAAGCTATTGGCCTAAGAAAAAGAAATTTTGTGGAATGCTAGAAACATTGCTACACTCTAAATGAAGCAGCCATTGCTAAATAGCACAGAGGTCTTTAGAACCTGGTTAAAGCTAGTATGAGAGATCATGCAGATCATGTCTACCACCATCTCAAACAGATGTTCCTCTGACACAGCTATCTTGGATTTTACTGACCAAAAACTTGAAATACAAGGAGAGTTGTATAGCAAGTGATTGTGGCTGTGTAGGAAGGTTAATGAAGTTGACAGATGCGGATACATCACAGTCTAAGAAGTTTACCCCCTTCATCAAGGGCATTTTGAGGGAAAGAAATGCAATTTTCTGAAGATCCTTGGGAAACTTTTAACTCGAAGGAAGGTAACTAAAAATGGAACTGCTAAGATAAAGAAAACAAAGAGCATTCTTTATATCCTTACTAAAAGATCGCTTCCTCCAAGGATAATGCCTTTTAATACCTAAGGACACTCTGCAGAGTGAGACTGTATCCACCAATGAGGATCCATTATTGTTTCAGCAAAGAGGACAACATCAGTTAACACTTTGATGTGGGAGGGGGTTTCTGCCTATATTAAGCACAGACTTTCTCAAAATAGAAACGGAGAAAGGTTCAAGAAATAGCTTTCATAATCTTTTACAACACAGAAGCTTAAGCCTGCATAATTCTATATAAAAACTTGTGATTTGAGTAGCTCATTTCTAGTAAATAAGTTCTGTTTTATGTTTTCTCACAATATTCATATGCATAAAAATATAGATTGAAAATAATCCATCAAATACACATATTTTCATTTTCTCACTATGGAGAAAACACAGCAGTTAAGCTATTGATTTTGACCCTTTCAATCAAATATTAGAAATAACATAAATTCCAAATGGGATTACATGATGCAAAGAATTTTGCATCTCCTTATTAAAAATATCATGAATATATTTACCAATTACTAAGTGCTTTTGTATGTTCTCCTTTTTCATTTGTTTTGAAAGATATATTATTTTATTCCATGGGTTATGAGGTTTACAGTTGGTACTTTTTCTTTGGACTAAAATTGGCATCTCCAAATATTATGACAAGGTAAAACATTATTGTTTCTAATTTTTGCTCATATCTAAAACTATTTTCCAGAACTAAATAAGCATAATTTATGAGTTTGTCTCTTTGTCAATTGTTGTGTAGCTATCATTTCTCCCTAAGTTCTAAATGATGTCTTTGCCATAGATTTAAACATAAATGTACTTTCATCTGCACATCCCTGTATTAGTGTCTGGCACTGCAGATTTTAAATACTTTTGAAAATATGAGATACAGAAGTTCATGCTCATTGTATAAATTTGTAAATATCCCCAAATATATATATAATCTAAAATTAATAGAAAGCTGCATTCATGAACTTGGAGACACATAATATTTTCTGAATCTTCATTTTTCCCACTCACATTTTTTAATTCTAGAAAAATTTACAATTTTTCTCACCATATAATCTCCTAGCTATTGTAGTTAGCTATTGTAACAAAGTATCTGACACAAAGAGAAATGTTTGTTGAGACTCACGTGTTCAGAGATTTTACTCCATGACTTCCTGGCCATCTGTGGCAAAAAAAGAGACACAATGGAAGGACATTTTGGAAGAAAAACATCACTATGAAGGAGCTTTATTGGAATAAGATGCCCACTTATGGCAGCAAGGAACTTGAAAGAGAGAGGGAGGGATTAGGGTGAATGCTGGGATTTCAAGAGCATACTCTCGTTGAACTCTGAACTGGAGCCAGACCTCATTTGTAGTCTGCAGCACTTCTCAGTAATGGGCTCAACAGAGCTCAGTATGGCTCTGTCCTTGCCTGCATCCCATCAATCATTTCCCCTAGCATCCTCCTTTGAATGCCATTGAAGGTCAAACCTTCATCACAGAATATGGAAACCTAGTTTTTATCCAAACTGCAAACCATGCATTTTTGTGATCCCATTTATAGACTTTTTCCGATTCTTTTAAGAGTAACTAAAGACATTTTTGACCCCAATGTATTTCATGATTATTTATAGTATTGTAAAGATAAAAGTTACAGTGACTCTTAGAGTCTCTCAAATATTCTGGGAAATATCTGAGTCCTCAGGTGATCTCTTTTCATAGACATACTGTGGTGGCCATAGTTAGGTGCCAACCTGACTGGATTGCAGTATAACTGAAGTGATGGTAAAATATTGTTTCTGAGTGTGTCTGTGAATATTTCTGAGAGAGACACACTCTTCTGTCAGCTTATGGAGTGTGGAAGATCTGCTGTTAGTGTGTATGAGCACCACTCACCTGGATGGGGACCTGAATACTATTCTACAAATCCATTCTTTCTCCTGGTAATGGGATATTGTGCTGGTTATAGCCAGATGTCAATTTGATGATTGAATTCAGTCTTTAGGCACACATATGAAAAATTACATAATTAAGACAAGCTTTCCAAAATGATCTACTGAGGTAGGAAGAACCAGGTCATGGTATGTGAGATCATTCCCCTGGGCAGACGGAAAAGATGGAGAAAGAATTGCTCGCCCTCAGCAGGCTGGAAAGGAAGAAAGCATGCTACTCTCTCAACTTTTCTTGTGGATGTTGTGTGGTGGTGTGGTTAATTCCTTTGGCTTCAAAAGTTGGTAAGAACTCTTCTGCCATCATAATGAACTGTGACCTACAAGTGTGAGTATAAATAAATAAACCCTTTGCTCCACTGTTCGAGTCATGTATTCATCATAGCAATAACAAGTAACTAAGAAAAATTTGGTACCAATAGAGAGTGGTGTTGTGGAACTGAAACAGACAGATTTCTCCTTTCCCTGCCTAGATTCTCCTTAATAATCCAAAGCTTAAACTAGAAGGTTTCCAGGATTTTTTTAGGAGATTTTCCTTGAGATGGATAGTTACACTATTGGTTTATCAACTTCCCAAATTGGACCTGGCCATACCACCCATTCCCTTGTGCACACAGCTTTCAGGATGGACAATCATAAGACTTTTCTGGCTGTACAATGAGGCAATTCTATAATGAACCTCCTAATAGAAGTCCCTTCATAGGTATACATAAAGAGATAGTGGTAACTGACTTCAGACATTCCTCACTGAAGCATAGATAATTAAACAAAACTTTTAGGGCCAGGTATGGGACACTGCCATATAAACTGTTGGTCAGAGAGGCCTCTTAGAGAACCCAAACAGGCCATTGTTCTTTGCTGCCACCAGAAGCAAATGTAAGACCATTTTGTTGAAGTCACCACATATATCAGTTACAGACATGAAGAAATTAAGCTGAAAGTGATCTTAAATCTTCTGTTTCCTAAATTTCATATTCCCAAATGGTTATATGAAGGCCATCTGGGAAAAAAAAACTAGCATTGTCAAGTTATATATTCTGTGAACTAAAATAACAATCACTCTAGCAAAATGTGCCTATCAGTATACAATAGTGGCATAAATGTTATGGGGGTAAACAAACACTTTTAACTTAGATTTAAATAAATTATTTTTAATATTATTAGGTTAGTGCAGCGTTCTGCTTTCAGCTGAGAAGCCTCTTATTTTCAGTGTATGGTTAATAATACAGAGAATGACAGATGAAGAGAATATAGTGCAAAGAATAAGTGACTTTGTAGTACTTGACCCTGAACAGAACATCTAATTTTTCACACCAACACTTCACTTCCCTCGCCACCAAGACTCAAAGAACATCACAAAAGAGGGACAAAAGCAATTGAAAAATGGGCCCTGGAACTTAAAAGAAACTTTACCCAGGATGAAATTAAAATGTCTAACAAATATCTTAAAAAATGTTCCACTTCTTAGCCATCAGGGAAATGCAAATCAAAACTTCCCTGAGATATCATCTCACCCTGGTCAGGATGGCAAAAATCCACAATACAAACAACAAATGCTGGAGAGGATGTGGAGAGAGGGGAACTCTCCTACATTGCTGGTGGGAATGCAGGCTTATACAACCACTCTAGCGAGCCATCTGGAGATTCTTAAGGAGGTTAAAGATTGAAATGCCATATGACCCTGCTATTCCACTGGGAATAACCCCCCATACAGCAAAATAAAAAAAAAAAGAAGAGGGACAAAAGAATGTAAGAATCAAAGGGTGGGGAAAAAAGATCATCAAACAGTGTCTTCTGTACATAAGTCCAATATACCCATGAGCATACCGTGTAATTGCTTTAATGGCATAAACTTTTCATGACTGGGATCATCACCATTGCATCACAGATAGAGGAAGTGCTCATATGACCTAATCCATCTGAGCAGATATTGATGGTTAATATAGGTAGAGGGTTAATGAAGGTCGCCCTGATACATTACCTATGTTACAGGAAGCAACCAAGCACATGGTAAAGTAGATAGCTTCTGTCAATCTGAGAAGACACCAAATGCATACACACAAACACACACACACACACACACACACACACACACACACACACACACACCATATAAGCAAGAAGGAAGTCCGTTGGGAAGAAAATTCTCAGTGGGAGAAGGGGGAGGAATGAGGTAGCACAATAAAGTGAAAATGAAAAAGAAGATCAGTATATACATATATGAAATTGTCCAAGAAAAAATCCTTCTAATTTACCTATTATTTATCCATCATCTATTTATTAATCATATCCTTCTTTCTATCTACTTATTGTATAATAATTATCTATCTTTCTACTTTTGTCTCTCCTAGCAGACATAATTTCAAACATAATATTCTCTATTAGCATATATGAATGATAAACTTTTAAATAACTATAGGAAGTTTCATTCCTCTAATAATCAAAACTTCAACCTCAAATTTCAAAGGTTTATCATATAAGACTTCCAGTTCTCTTTAGACAGAAGCATTGCAAAGTTTCAGTTATTACAGCATATTTTTCTTCTAGTTTTATCAGTGCTTAAACAATTTCAGAAAGCCAAATAGATGTTCCTTAAATATGGTGAAATTCAACACTTAACATATTACTCAATAGCAACTAAAGTAACACCTAGTGAGAGGAAAGAATATATTAGAAGAACATATGGCCCATATGTACATAAAGCACAATCCAGTGCTTTATGTACTATCGGATTAAACTAATACTACTAATAAGTGAAAACTAGAATGTAAATAGAATTATCTCATTGGATACCTGCTCTGTGAGGACTGACGAGGGCATTGAAGGCTAGAGATGAGTAAACATAGACTCTTTTGTCAATATCTTATGCTTAAGATAGATGGTTACATCTACAAAATAAGCATTATTCAAAAGGGGAACAAGGAGCTGGAGAGGTGGCTCAGGAGTTAAGCCTCTGCTTTGCAGGCGGAAGGTCCTGAGTTCGGATCCTAGACCCCAAGTATAGATGCCAGGTGGAAGCAGAGGTGTCCTGCACTTCTAGTCCTGGTAGGGCGGAGCCTGTGAATCCCGGGGCAGAGTAAACAAGGAGGATGTGGAGGCGGTCCATGGTGGTTCCTGAATTTGCCTGTGGTTCTACACACACACACACACACACACACACACACAATTGAATAAAAATAATAAAAAGGGGAACAAAATAAGATAGAGAATAAAGAACATATATCAATTAAATTTTGAGAGTGTGAAATATAAGGCATGACACACCAGTAAATAAATGTAGAAAATAACAAGCAGACCCTCAAATTACAGAGGACACTGTAGAGCAGGCTAAAGCAATACAAAATAGAACAAACACTTAGCAATTTTTTCTATAATCCCCTATTAGCCTCTGTTTTTGTTTATATCATGCTATAGTTACAAATTTTTATTATTACGCCAAAATAAAATAAAACCAGAGATGTATTTTACATACCATGGGAATACATCTGAACAAGTAATGCAGATGCATGACTGTCATCTCAGCTCTAGGGAAGCAAGGTAGGGAGAACACCACTGATTAGAGGTCAACTTAGTGGCTAGTGAGATACCTCAGCAGGAAAAGTTACCCGAGCACAAATCTGAAGACTTTAGTTCTGAGCTCCTTTCCTGGAACTCACATGGTGGAAAGAGAGAACCCAATTCAAAAAGTTGTCTTCTGACAACATGTGTGTCATAGTGAAGCATTTTCAAATCTCTCTCTCTCTCTCTCTCTCTCTCTCTCTCTCTCTATATATATATATATATATATATATATATATATATATATATAATAGATAGAAACATAGTTAACCTAGTCACAGAGTGAGTTCCAACCAATAGTCCAGGGTTACATAATGTGACATTGAAAATGTAGACAAAAGAAACCTACTTGCTATAAAAGGGAAAGATTAATAAGTTTTTAGGATATTAAATATGGATTACAAACAGATTTGGTTTTAGCTTGCTTGTATTATGGGCAACAGTGACTCATGAACAAGGTATTTTTCTTTACTAAATCTCTTTGCTTTTTTCAGGAATACACATGGATTATTCTACTTTGTTGTTATGACAAAGAATCTGCAGGACTTTTGGTAGAATTTGTAAACGAGGGAAAATAAGAGTGTTATAAAACCTATTATGAACTAGTAATGAGTGGAATGTAATTTGTCTCATTTAGCACTCATTAAAGTCTAGGACATCAATATTGTTTTTCCCCTTATTTATAGGCTGTGGGACACAGAGACTTGAAGAATTTAACCACATCCTCCCATTTTTACATAGTTGACATGTTTTAGAGTCAAGTTACTCCTGGGAAATTTAACTTTGAGTCCATCTTGAATCTCACAGTCTTCCTATCATTCTGTCTAAAGGTAAATTGCTATGCACCTATGCAGAAAACCAGACTGTATACAACCCCAATGTCTTGTGAAGTAAGCTTGAATGCAAAGACAGAAGCTTAGTATGAATGTGTACAGCAGCATGGTAATTTAGGAAGTGAAATATTCCATCATGGAGTTGAATCTGAAGAACACCCAACAGTGTTCACTGGACCTATCATGGTCCAGGCTTTTGGCAAGAACTGATAGGGGAACATAGAGGTCAAAGCAAAGAATGGGGCAGAAAGCAGGTAACAGTCAATGATCCATTCAGAGTGGGAAGCCAATCACAGACACTGTGCTGCAGGAAAAGAAAAACTCAGCTTCACCCAGTGCTGGAGACCAAAATACCTGCAGAGGGCTTGAAATGGGGAGGGCTCTAACTATCCAATGACTGTCTACTGGACTCCACTTTCTGGGCTCAGCTTGAGACGGAAGGTCAGGAAGAAACTGTGTTCAAACTGTGTGTCTGTGGAAGGAGCTTTGTTCTCTTTGGACTTCAGGACTGTGAAAACACATTTGATCAAAATAGATTTGTAGGACATACGTGATTTCTGCTTTGACAGCTTTAAAACTAATCCTCAGGGGAAAAACTGAAAAAAACAACAGAAAGGAAAATAAGTGGAGGAATTCCAGGAAAAAAAATAATACTACAGAGTAGTGAAAATATCATCAGTTACAAAAAAAAATCACACTTTAAAAGAGAATTATGGAAAAAAATAAAAGATAAAGTCTCAAGGTCTGAGGCAGAAAATTGATACCAAGTCTAGGCTATGAATAGGCTGACTACTGAGTTATCAAGACCAATATTGTTTCTATTCCATAACATTCTTCTGTAACCCCTTAGTTTTTCAACATATGGGTGTGTGGTAAAAAGGCAGAGATCAACAACGTCTGGAATTTCTCAACATATAAAGCAATTAGCAGGACCAGGGATATAGGTTAGTTGGTAGAGAATTCGCCTTCCATGGGTGAAGAGTTGAATTTGACTCCCCAATGCCACGTAAACCATGCCTATTATTATAACACACACATGATAGAAGCAGGGGGATCAGAGGCAAAAGATGGTTCAGGGAATAAAGCTTTTGTCTTCAAAAAAGACCTACATTCAGATCCCATGTAAAAATGCTGGGCACAAATAGCAAATGTCTATAACTCCAGCCCTGAAGATAGAGTGTGGGAAACACTAATGCAAAGCAATAAGGATTTAATATCATCCAGGATAATTCCCAATGTCAGTCTTGGTCATCCAAAGGCACACACAGTCAAGTGCCCTCTTGGACAGATCCCTACATGAATATACACACATGAATGTCCTAAAAGAAAAAGAAGTTCAGGATCTTTCTTGGCCAATTGGTCAATCAACAGCTGCCTAAACTATACTGGATTAAGTCTCAAAAAAAATATATATATATATAACTATCAGCAATTTGGAATGAATGACCTAGGGGATTCAGCAATACATTTTAAAAATAAAAAGTGCTCATTGTGTTGTGTTCAGACAAGTCAGAAGAGTATGGGAATTACTACTGTAAGAAAAGTGAGTAATGTACCATTATGAATTTGAACTCAATCCCCTATCACATCGCTTCCTAATTCTGGTAAATATGGATGCATTAATCACATTCTCTAAGCCTCAACAGATTGATAATATCATACTCTTGGTTATTTTTAGCTAAATTTGATAATCCCCTATTTTAAATACCTTAAATTATTATTGATTATCTCTGTTTCAAGTGTTAGATTAAAATTACTGAATACTCATGATTCCTGTTCATGTCAGTAACCATACCAATTTTAACAATAAAAGAATCAAAATCAGTTTATTTTTAACTTGCAAAACTCTGTGTTTCCATCAGGATGATGAATATGAATAAAACTCATTATATAAATGAAATTATGATAATGAAAGCCACTATTTTGTAAGCAGACAATACTAAAAACACATTTACAATCTGATCTTAAGTCTTTTTTGTGTTGTATTTCTATGTCTTTTCTTCACATGTCTTTCCTGGCATTCCTCTGAAAAATTGTATTTAAACTTTGCTTTAATGAATACATTAAGAAATAAGAAAATTTACTTTAAAAAGTAAGATGGTTCCATTCAATTGTATAAATGTTGTGGTTATTCATTTGCATTTTTCTTGATAAAATCACAAAATGGGTCTTGCTATTATAAATTCTGACCTTAAATTTATGGGATTTAGTCAACAAAAGAGTTGAGCACCAAAATCCACAAGGCATCATTTCCTGATGCAAGCATCAGTGTAGAAAGTTGAGCTCTTAAATGATTAAATCAATAATAAATAAAATCATATTATTAGAATGTTCAGTTTTCTAGTAGTATATTTAGAGAATATGGAAATTATGCAAAACATCTTATAGGTTTTGGTTAAATGCCCTGTGATTTAGTGATTGAGAGTAATCTGTAGTGTTATGTTTGCTATTATCCAACATGTAATCCATCCAACAGCAACAATATGTTCTTAAAAGAATTATTTGATTTATTTGAGTACTTTAAGCTTTCATTTTTTCATTACAAAATGCATGCACACAGAGAGATAGAGAATCTGTTATCTGATAATATTTATGAAAATTTCGACCAGCCAGCCTGAGCCGGAGCCGTGCAGGGCCGGGGAGGAGAACCCGCTGCGCCTGGGCCCGCCCCAGCACCCCCCCCCAGGTTAAATAGCGCTCCTCCGACGCCCCATCCTCTTTTTCCCCACTCCACCTGATGGGACGTGCGCAGTCCAGCCAGGACTCACCACGATCTAGGTAAGCTCCGTCCCTGCCGACCCCCAGAACCCCAAGCCAAATAATTCAGTTCAGTGAAAAACGCATAGAAATTGAAAGAAGATCTTAAGAGTTAAAAAGACAATGCCAAAGTCAAAGTGCAAATCCATGAGAAACAACACTCAAGTAAACAAATCTCCCACTGAAGGAATTAATCCCATAATGTTAGACTCCAACAAGAACAAACCTACAGAAAATGGCCAAGAAAGACTGACCCAGGATAATGACTTTCAAAATATGATCATTACCATGTTCAATACTATGAAAGAGGAAATCCGGGAGGAATTAAATAACCAAATCAATCGCTTTGAAGAAGAACACAACAAACACTTGGAGGAGGTGAGAAAAACCGTGCAAGAAACAAAAACAGGCATAGAGCAGTTAAAACAGACTCAAGCAGAGTTTACAACTGAGTTAAAAGACAAGTTATCTTCAACCCAGAACTCCACAGAGAGTCTTATCAGCAGAACTAATGAAGCAGAAAACAGAATTTCAGACCTTGAAGATAAAGTGGGAGTATTAACCAGCTCAATGGAAGAGGTCGTTAAAGCCAAAAAGATATTTGAGAGAAATATCCAAGAGATATGGGACACCCTGAAGAAGCCCAACATGCGTATTCATGGAATACCAGAGCAAGAATCTCAAAATACCACCCTTGAGGAAATTTTTCTAAAGATCATCAAGGAAAACTTTCCTCATCTAAAAAAAGAGAGGCCCATACATATACAAGAGGCATTCCGCACCCCAAACAGATACAACCAAAACAGAAACTCGCCACAGCAAATAATATTTAAAACACTCCACATTCAAGATAAAGAAATGGTGCTGAGAGCTTCAAGGGAGAAAAAACAAGACACTTTTAAAGGTAAACCTATTAAAATAACAAATGACTTCTCAGTTGAAACAGTAAAAGCAAGAAGAGCTTGGAGAGACATACTTCAAGTATTGAATGAGCAAAAATGTCAACCGAGGCTGATTTACCCTGCAAAACTATCCGTCATGATCGAGGGAGAAAGAAAAATCTTCTAGCACAAAGACAACTTGAAGGGATACATGTCCACCGAACCAGGCCTTCAAAAAATGCTAGAAATGATACTCAAGTGTGAAGAAAAAAACAGGCATATCCAGGAGAACAGAAGGGAAGTATGACACATTAAAAGCTAAGCAATATACTTAAAAAAATACTAAACATAATAAATGTCTGGAATTAAAAATAGTTTCTCCATTATAACACTAAATGTTAATGGAATTAACTCACTGATCAAGAGACACAGATTACAAACTTGGATTAAAAATCACAATCCATCACTCTGCTGACTGCAGGAAACCCATCTCACCACAAAAGATAGGCACACCCTCAAAATAAAAGGCTGGTCAACAATTCTACAAGGTAATGTAAGCAGAAAACAGGCAGGGGTAACCATTATGCTATCGGACAAAGTGGACTTCAAATCAAAGAAAATCATAAGAGACACGGATGGATACTACATTTTAGTCACAGGTACAATTCACCAGGAAGACTTCACAATACCGAACATATATGCACCCAACACGGCCCCTCCCACATTCATTAAGCAAACCCTACAACATCTAAAGCGAGAAATCAATCCCGAAACGATAATTCTTGGGGATTTTAATATCGCCCTCTCAACATGGGATAGATCTACAGCTAAAAAACTTAACAGAGATACTTTGAAGCTTAATCAAACCCTTAAAGAAATGGACTTTACAGATCTCTATCATACTTTTCATCCACGCACCAAAGAATACACATTTTTTTCAGCAGCACACGGAACTTTCTCCAAAATAGATCACGTATTGGGCCACAAAACGAATCTCCACATATACAGGAATGTTGAAATTCTAGCCTACACCATATCAGACTACCACAGCTTAAAGCTTGACATCCATGACACAACAAGCAACAGAAAATACACTAACTCCTGGAAACTTAACACTATGATGCTGAATGAGAATTGGATTCAGGAAGAAATTGCAAAGGAAATTCAAGATTTCCTGAAAGTGAACAATAATGAAAACACAACTTACCAAAATCTCTGGGACACAATGAAAGCTGTCCTAAGAGGTAAGTTCATACCACTTAATGCCTACATCAAAAAAATGGAAACATCAGAAATAAATAAATTAACAATGCAGCTAAAAACTTTAGAGACCTAGAGCAATCAGATCCCAAAAGCAGTAGAAGGGAGGAGATTACCAAAAATAAGGGGAGAAATATCTGAAATTGAGATTAAGAAAATGATAGAGAAAATTAACCAGTCAAAAAGCTGGTTCTTTGAAAAAATCAATAAGATTGATACACCCAAGATTGATTAACCAAAAGCAAGAGAAAGAAAACCCAAATTAACAAAATTAGAAATGAATATCGAGTTATCACTACTGATACCCAAGAAATCCAGAGAATTATAATGTCATATTTCAAAAACTTATACTTTGTAAATTTGACAACAAAAGAGATAGATGAATTACTAAGTAAACACAACTTACCTAAATTGAATCAGGAAGTTGTGAATTATTTAAATAGTCCTATAACATATAAGGAAATTGAGAAAGTAATCTCAAATCTTCCCACCAAAAATGTCCTGGACCAGATGGATTTAGTACAGAGTTCTACCAGACATTTAAGGAGCTAATAACACCAATACTCCTTAAACTGTTCCACCAAATAGCAAAGGAAGGAACACTACCAAATTCCTTCTATGAAGCTAATATTGTCTTAATCCCAAAACCTAATAAAGATACACTTAAAAAGGAAACCTATAGGCCAATCTCTCTGATGAACACAGATGCAAAGATTCTCAATAAAGTCTTAGCAAATCAGATTCAAAAACATATCAAAAAGATCATTCACGGGGATCAGGTAGGCTTTATCCCAGGCACACAGGTTAGTTCAACATATGCAAATCAATAAATGTAATTCACCATATAAACCAGTCCAACGTTCAAGACCACATGATACTCTCGATAGATGCAGAAAAAGTTTTTGACAAAATTCAACGGCCCTTTATGATCAAAATGCTAGAGAAGGTTGGAATGGAAGGAACCTTTATCAATATAATAAAAGCTGTAAACAAGTCCACAGAAAGATTATACTCAATGGGGAAAAACTTGAAGCATTCCCACTTCGATCAGGAACTAGACAAGGCTGTCCACTGTCACCACTTCTTTTCAATACTGTACTTGAAGTCTTAGCTGAAGCCATAAGACAAGAAAGGGACATAAAAGGGATTCAACTCGGCAAGGAAGAAGTCAAGTTATCTCTATTTGCAGACGATATTATCCTATAGCTGAATGATCCCAAAAACACCACCAGGAAGCTCCTGGAACTAATACAGAAGTTCAGCAGGGTGGCAGGATACAAAATGAATGTACAAAAATCAGTGGCCTTCCTATATGCCCAGAATGAAAGAAGTGAAAAAGCCCTGAGAGACTCAATCCCATTTACAATAGCCCCTAAAAAAATGAAATACCTTAGTATAAACCTAACCAGGAAGGTAAAAGACCTTTACAATGAAAACTTTAAAACCCTAAAGAAAGAAATTGAAGAAGACACCAGAAGGTGGAAAGACCTCCCATGTTCCTGGATTGGCAAAATCAACATCGTAAAAATAATGATCCTATCAAAGGCAATATACAAATTCATTGCTATACTAATTAAAATCCCAAAGCAATTCTTCAAAGAAGTTGACCAAACAATCTCAAAGTTCATATGGAGGCACAAAAGATCCAGGATAGCAAAGACAATCCTGAGTAACAAAAACACTGGTCGAAGTATCACCATACCAAACCTTAGTCTATACTACAAATCCATAGTTATAAAAATAGCCTGGTACTGGCTCCAAAATAGACACACAGATCAATAGATAAGGCTTGAAGACCCAGATATAAGCCCACAAAAATACAGCCATTTGATCTTTGACAAAGGGGCCCAAAGAATCCAATGGAAAAAGAACAGTATCTTCAACAAATGGTGCTGGCAAAACGGGATCTCCACATGCAGAAGATAAAAACTGGACCCATACCTGTCACCATGTACAAGAATTAATCCAAATGGATCAAAGACCTTGATATCAGGCCAGAGACTATAAAAACCATAGTTGAAAGGGTAGGGAACTCCCTCGAGCTGATTGGGCTAGGCCAACATTTCTGAAACAGACATCCAATGGCACAGTCACTGCTACCAACTCTCAACAGTTGGGATCTTGTGAAATTAAAGAGCTTCTGTTCAGATAAAGAGATTGTAACACGAGCTCAAAGACAACCCACAGAATGGGAGAAAATCTTCACTAACCACATATCTGATAGAGCTCTGCTGTCCAGAGTGCACAAAGAACTTAGAAAAATAAACACCAAGGAAACTAATGGCCCAATTAAAAAATGGGCCCTGGAACTTAAAAGAAACTTTACTAGGGATGAAATTAAAATGTCTAACAAATATCTTAAAAAATGCTCCACTTCCTTAGCCATCAGGGAAATGCAAATCAAAACTTCCCTGAGATATCATCTCACCTCGGTCAGGATGGCAAAAATCCACAATACAAACAACAACAAACGTTGGAGAGGATGTGGAGAGAGGGGAACTCTCCTACATTGCTAGTGAGAATGCAGGCTCATAGGGCCACTCTGGCGAGCCGTCTGGAGATTCTTAAAGAAACTATAGATTGAAATGCCATATGACCCTGCGATTCCACTTTTGGAAATAACCCCCCATGCAGCAGAGGTTCACCTCGATAACAAGCACGACCATGTTCATAGCAGCATTGTTTACAATAGCAAAGTCATGGAATCAACCCAAATGTCCAACAGTTGACGAGTGGATAAGGAAACAGTGGTACATCTATACAATGGAGTACTACTCAGCCATCAAAAATGATGAATTACTGGAATTTGCAGGGAAATGGATGTCATTAGAAACAGTTATATTAAGTGAAGTATCCCAGACCCATAAAATTAAGCGCCGTATGTATTCCCTAATAGATAGCTCCTATTACCAAACCGACCCAGCCCACCTTGAGACACTCAAAGATAAATCTATGTAATACCTACAGTACTTCCATGGATTATGAACAGGAGGGATGGGGTTGGAGGGCCACACCAGAAACAAGGAGAGACGGGACCATGTTACAGTAGAGAAAATAGGCCTCCATCAAGGACTGCAAATAAGTAATGAGACACCTGGTTAAGTTCACAGACGTTCCTTCCTGATCATTTACAACTGAGGGGGTATGATCTCACCAGAAGGGGAGGCATATGGTCTGGCAGATAAAAAGTAACCATTTTGCAAATGGGTGATTGACCCCTCCCTCACTGTGGTTTTCTACTTTTATTACATCTACCCTTGAATGTGCTCTTATAGTAAGACTCCAGTTTAACAGCTTATTGTCTCTGGCCAGGGGGTGATATACAGTGCCCATCAGGATGGAGTGAAGGGCATTGCAGGAGCAGCAAAACTGCAAAAGAAAATCAGCAAACCACAATCCAGAACTTCAGAGACTCTATATCAACCACCTAGAACTAGGTCAGACTAATCTCTCCCCATCCTGAAGCTCAGGGACATTTGCGGAAGAGGGGGCGGTAAGATTGTAAGAGCACAAGGATGGGAGGAGCAATGATTTGCAAGATACTCCACACAAGTTAGGGTCAAAGCAATCATAATTGGACTTTGCATGCCCTGCGTAATGTCCAACACACTATTGACCCCACAAAGTCTAGCATCTGCTAAAGGCACCACGATCCTTGGAGACAAGGGATTGACAGCCACAGTAGTGTTCCTATGCTTAAGGGGAACACAGGAAAGGGTTCAGGGAAATGCCACTGGGTCCTTGTATGTCATCGGAGACGAGAACCCAGAGGAGAATTTGGCATGCACATTAAAGGACTCTCTGGGGATTGGGGGGGGAGGCACTGGGGGATTGGGAGGAAGGGGTGAGGGGAGGGGGAGCAGGGGATTTGAGGGGAGGAGAAGGGAGGGAGGGAACTGGTGTACCTATTAAGTTTGTATGAGCGGAAATAATAAAAAATGTTAAAAAAATAAAACATCAATTATAAAAAAATTTATGAAAATTTCCATGAAAGTTCAATTTGTATTTTCCAAAACAGTAACTGGCAATTTCATAAAATTCTTTCAGGAATAAATACACTGCTAAGGAAATGTATTGATGGATTTGATATAGCAAATATTCATTTATCTTTAAATTTTTATAGGTATTAATATTCTACCCTTTAATACCTAGTAGGAACATAGAGATTTTCCTTTTTAATACCTCTAATATTTCCAATTGAATAATGTCTAGTTGAAAATTTACCTTTTTGATAGTTCTTGCAACATGAACTCATAGTTAAACTATATTGATGCTTTTCTTCCTGTTGATCAAAGCTTGGGATTCATCTTTTAGTAAAGAAATGCTACAAAGGAGAAATCTTGACATGTTACATATAAATGTGTCAAATAAAGTCCATTACACTGTGTTTCCTCTTTTGGAATACTAACCAAAAATTTGAAGGGAAATAAATTCATGAGCCTTCCTATACAATTTTAACAAAGCAACAGCTAGAAAGGGTCTATAATTAGACAATTGATACCAAAGTTTTCATGATGAAATTTACAGAATAAGAAGACAAATATTCTGTATTTGGGAAATACAAACTCATTAAAGAAAAACTGATGTACTAAAATAAGTTTTTATAGATTCTGCTAGTAGAATCACCCCAAGAGGAAGTTGCAATTCTTTCAGAGTTCCTCCAAATTTAACTTACGTCAACATATGCAACTTTAGTTGACATCCAGCAACAATTTAATTGGCTGTATTCTGTGTTTCGAAAGGGCAATTTTGTGCATAATATCCAGGTGTTCTGTGTTATCTATGGCTTTGACCTTTCGAGATTCATAGAAATAATCCTTGAGGTTTTAGTCTACCTTTTCCAAGTTGAAGCAGCTTATTAAATTGTTTCCTCAGAGATAACAGCATCGCTGTTACGAGCAGGTAGAAATGAGAGTACTGAAGTTCTGTGGATGATATTCAGGTCATATATCAAAAATAGTGAGTGGAGGTCACAGGATGTAGTTTATTTGTATACTTACTGTTAGTAGTTCAGTGAGTTCCTTTTTCATGCCCCATGAATAAAGAATGACCAATTACTAGGGAAAAACTACTTTGCAATCTATATAAAACATAAATTCACGGATAATATAATTTAAAAATAAATAAAGTCAATATAAAAATAGCAAATGAAATTTATAGGACGTATAAAAGATCCCGATGACCAAAACTGATATCTCTTTGAAATATATTTTGCTGTGTAAGCTCATCTTATTTTCAATTTCAATTCTGCTCATGATTAAGGAAAAAATTATCAGATTAAAAATTCGAGTAATATATATTTATCCTGAATTTAAATCTATTAATCATAACTCAGAAAATGCCATTTCCACAACTTTCCATTATGATATTAATGCCTCCCTCTAAGCAATGTTACTACTCTAATTGTGGGATCTGAACATATTTGTTTCCATTTTTTACTTGTTCACTTGCCCTCCCTGTGAAACACTGGACATAGACTGTTTGACCCAATTTGTGTATGTGACTATAACGATGACCAGTCAGCTCCAAATTAGGAAATACTTAACGTTCTGGGAGCCTCCTAAACTGGAAGAGCAAGCAGCCTTTACAGGAACATTTCACCATCTTTGTCAAGGGCAGATTTTGGTCAGAGCAGGGGAAGCCAGTCACTAACTGCTCAAGGAATTTCAAGGGCCATGAGTAATCCAAGGGGTGCTAGAAACTGTTTATGGGAGTCAGAGCTGACTTAAGTGTTGATATCCTTGGAGCAACTGCAGACCCCTCAGTGCCAGGAAGAGCAGAGTGCCATCGGTCACCAGAGAAGGGGTTGAGGAAGGCTACATGGGCTACGTGCCAATTCCTCAGTCCCTGCTTATAAATCCCTGAACCCTGCTGCCTCACTCTCTCACTGCACTGAGAACTCGTGTGGCCCAGACCCAGGTTTGTTTAATAAAAATGACCCTCTTGTTTTTGCATTGGTGGACAACTTCAGTGGGTTTCTTTGGACTTTGCACTCCGGGCATAACACAATTACTCTTATTTATTATTATCAATCATACGATTATACTGTTTCATGATCAGAATTGATGAAGTGATGTTGTATGTTAATCCACTAGCAAGCACTAGGCAACATAATTTGAATATAGATCTCTGCACCAGTTACTCTTCTCTATTGTTGTGAGACAATACTCAAACTCATGCAATGTGAAGGATGAAAGATTTGTTCAGCTTGTGATTCCAGAGGGGACATAATTCCATTAAGGCAAGAAAGGCATAGTTGACTGGCAGAAGCTGGAAGCTGCCTAAGTCACATTCATCATGAAGGTTGAGAGCTGCAGAACAGCAAGCTGCAAGAGCAGACTTTCTTGCAGACTGTGACTACTTTTCTCCAGCAAGCTCCAACTCCTAAAGGTGCCATGACCTTCCCAAACAATTAAAGATTCACATACATGAGCCTGTGAGGGACAGCTCATATTTCAAACCATGACGGTCACCTTTAAAAATAAACTATCAGCATTTTTCTCTTTTCATCTTTCCAAATGCTAAGAGGTGACAGGTGTGCTGATGAAGGCCGTACGCACAGTGGCTTGCCACGTGGACAATGTAATCAGAAAAGCAGACTTGGAAATTTAGTGTAGTGTCTTCATGGTGGTGGTTCTCACAATTTTTTGTATATGACTTTAGTCTAATAATTTAACTGATTTCACCTTTACTCTCGGTTATGAATGCAAGCTAATAATATTGTATGAACTGTGGGAGTCTTGTGCTACTGCAAGTTCAGCTTATACCAGGGCCTGGAATGTGACAATTAAAAGAGAAAATAATTATATTGGCAGAATTTCTCTATTTTGGCAGGCACAAATGCAAAGCATATTGATGAAGTAAACTATTATGACCTTACAAGTAGGAACTCCTAGGCTAGTACTTGCTTTGGATATGAGGATTAAATAGAATCAGAATTCTGTTTCACCTTTTCCCAATTCCATAGATTTCTTTTTGGTATTCTTTCCTTCCTGTTCCTTAAGATTGCTACTATCAAGTAGAAACTGGAGAATATATTGGGAACATAAACACTAGCAAAATCTGATGGTTCAGCTTAAGTTCTCTGTAGAAAGCTAGTAATCACTGGCTACAGAAGTGGTGCTTTGGTTAGATAATCTAACTCTGGTGCCTTACCCATAATCCCACAATCCCTTTAGCTAAAATTGATTTAAAAATATTGTAAGCACACGCACACACACACACACACACACACACACACACACACAGGAACAACCAATCACAGTTGCATGTTGTTACACATTTGTTTTCCTAGAAGCAAATATACACTGAAGCTAATTTTATTACTGCCTGGAAGAATTGTAGCAAAGATATTATTTACTTATTTTTTTTACTTATTTATGGAGCAAGCACAGGCTGTTCTTTCAGGAGAAAATATTGGTGTGGTATAAATTAATACTACTATAATATAAATATTAAGCAACATATAATAATTCTTCTAGAAAAACAGTGAAATAACATTTGTAAGTGATTATGAAAGTATATTTTTCAAGTTTTAATTAATAGTTTTTTCATTTTGGAGAAAAATTACAAAATTTGTGTTCAGATTTGACATTTGTTTAGTGGTTATAGAATTGCTCAATAAAATATGCAATGTATTAAAAAGTCTACTGTTTAACTGTAAATGTTACAAGTGCTAAAAGAAACCATGCACTATATATACACTATACACTATACAGAGTAATCACAATGCGATAGGACAGATAGAGAAATGGATCATTAGAACTTGCTGGCCAAACAGTCTAACCGAATGAGTGAGAGTTCCAAATATATACTGAGAAATTCCTTTTCAAGCAGTAAACTGGAGAACGCTTGAGAAAGACACCCAACATTGGCCTCTGACCTCCACACACAAAAGCACATGTGCACATACAGCAGCATATATATTTGCACACAGACATGAACAAGTAGACACAGAAACATGATTTTTCAACTACATACTATTTAGAATCTTGGCATGCCTTGGTTTCTTCGTCTGTTTAATTCCTGACACAAGCATTTGTTTCTAATGGAGTGAATAAAACTAGTGACAATAAGGAAATATCAAGTGCCCACGATCTGAGATGTGAAATTCAATGCTTAGGAATGTATAATGTAGAAAGTAAACTTTCTTATGTTAAATAATGCTAATTTTGGGGGGGTGAAAGGAAAATCTTAGTCACTCTTTCCAAAGGAATTGAAGATAGGAAAAAATTGGAGTCAAGAAATGTCTTTAGCGTTCATTAATACAGACCTGACAAAAGAGACGGAATTTCCTATACAGTTACATAGATGAATCTGTGCCTAAACAAATAATGAGTGTGGAAACTGTTCTGCTGTTGAAGAAGGGACATCTGAAGCAGTGTGTTATAGAAAGCCAGTTGCAAAAACCAATAGCACATAGGTAACGTACTTGCCTAGTTCAATTCCTAGAGACTGTGAAGATCCAACAAGGGGCAAATATGCCAGTCAATAAAACTTTGAAAAAGATCAATAATATGATTGACATCAACACAAACCACAAAGAACTTTGAATTAAATTAGGGACCAATGGGCTTATAAAATAGTTCAATGTTCAAGATGCCTATTCACAAACGTGGAGATTTGAGATCCATCCCCTGAATCCTACATGGTGGGAAGAGAGAAATGACTTCAGAGAGTTAGTTGTCTTCTGCCTTCCACCCATGTGCCGTGGCATCCAAAGCATTCTCTCTTAGGGAACAGTAACAGCAGAAAAAATAAATAAAGTTAAAAGACAAGATCAATCTTCCAACATACTTACATGTATAGGTAACTGTCATGGCTTGAATGTAAGTTGTCCCCCATAAGCTCTTGAGTTTGAATCCTTAGTTGATGTTGGTGTTGGGAAGGCCAAGGCACATTTGGGAGGTGGAGCTTTTCTGGAGGTAAGCATGTCAAAGAGGGTAGACTATGAGGTTGGTTAGCCCTTCCCTGCTTCTCTGCTAGTGGTCTGCTCTAGGAGTCTGCTGAGAGCTCTCAGCCTGCATGATGGATGTGACTTAAGCAGCTTCTAGCTTCTTCCTTTTCTGCCACAATGGACTGTATCTTCTGTCTAGAACCATCAAGCCAAAAAAATCTTGCCTTTCTTCCTGAAAGTCACCTATGAATGATGGCTCACAGCATCAATTAAGAGTAACTGGTAAAGTAATAGAATATAGTACCAAACATACTTCAGGAATCACCCTGAATGCACTACCTTCTCATGGTTCCATAGTTTCCCAGACACTGCCTTCCATCTGGCATTTTTAAATGAGATCTGGGATCCGAACTCAAGACCTTCTGCTTGCAAGGCAGAGGTTTAATCACTGAGTCATCTCTCCAGCCCCCAAATCACTTTTGAAAATATAGCATGATTCTAAAAAAATTCTTGGAAGTTTTGGAAAATCATTATCAAATTCTAAATTTAAGGAGAAAGTTATGAAATATCAAATAATTGAGAAAAACCAGCAGTCATTTGCCACATCAGACCACAAAATCTACTCACAGTTAAATATAACTAAAGCAGATTTTGGTAGTGAAATTCAGTCTGTGGACACAGAAAAAAAGGTTGAGCACAATGCCTTTCTCTGGAAAGAGAGGAAGCACGATTATAGGAGACCTAGTTATTACTATCACAACTAGTAGTCCCAGCAGCAGCAGTATTATTGCTACTAAATATTCTCTATTATAATATATTTATCTGTATTGCAATCCACAGCAAATGCATTTCCTTTGAAAATCCATCAATATTAAAGAACTTCCATGTATTCTGAAAAGAAAAAACTTTTTCAGGAACATGAGCATTCATTTTTGCTTAAGAATTATGCACAATAGTTAATGATTCATTTATATCCCTTCAAGGGCTATTACACAAAACAGCATTAGCAGGAGTCATAGGGCCCCTAAACCATGTATAGACTATCTGAAAATTAATCTTTGCATTACAGTTCTTTTACTATCCTCACAGAATTTCTGCCAGGTGTTTAGGCCTCTTATTATTCTACATTGACTGAAAAAAATCCCTGCAAAATAGTTCAAAAGAATGAAATCTGCAATCACTGTTGAAACTACATATTCATGTAATTAAATGCCAGGCTTAAAATAAAAACAATTGACAGTTTCATTATTATAAGTACAACTTGAGATTGCTTCCATATCAGTCTTGGTGACCACCTAAACTTTCTATTTCTGCTTTTACTTTGTTACTTATTTTTAAAATTTGTTTTAATTATATGAGAGAGAGAGAGAGAGAGAGAGAGAGAGAGAGAGAGAGAGAGAGAGAGAAATCTGTGTGAGAGAGAGATGCATGCAAGGAACTTACGCACCCAGATAACTTACAGGAATCAGTTCTCTCCAATTATCTTTACATTGGCTCCAGAGATCAACCTCAGACCATCAGGATTCCACAACAAGTGTTTTTACCCACTGAGTCACCTCACTGGCTGTTTTTATTTTTTTAAACAGCAAAAAATGTTTAAACTTCTGGGTTCAGTCATGAATTTCCATCAGCACTGTAATTTCTAGGGCTTATGCTTTAAATAGTATTTCTGTCCCTTTCTCCTTATCCTTCTCTTGCTCTATCTTGTCTTGCAAATATACATTTACATATAAAAGAAAGATTAAAAATAAAGTGAATAAAGCATTTTCTAATTACCTGATAATCTATAACCAGGGTCATTGACAGGTGGCACATATGGTTATCTCATGAGGAGGTCAAGTTTATTGCACTCACTAACAAATGTACAAAGTATGAAGAAGTATGAATACACTTCACTTTTCTGGACTGTAATATTTTTATTTTTGTGTATAATACTGAGTATAATATACATATAACAAAATATACATTTTATAAAATAGAATAAACCTTTCGCTGTGTATGTGCATTCTCATAACTTACCTTATTATCTGAAAAAAAAGTTTGTTATCTGGTGGTTATGCTTAGCCTTAATGTGTAAGGTACCGCCTCACAAGTCATGCATTCTGAGTAGTATCCCATGGTGCATTAGGGATCAGGAGTGACTGTGCCCTGTGTGGAGAAGCAAGCATCCACCAAGAAAACAACTGGAACTTTCGCCAACACAGCATCATCTCACTCAGCATCTTTGCAAACTTGAAATTCTATTTTCTGACCCTTGGTCTGAATCGAATGTAATGGATTTCAATATGTTTAAAGGTCAAAAAAATAACACTTCCCTGCCCTGTTTTAACAGATGTCTTATCTTCATTTAATCATTTCCTCTCTTGTTTCTCTCATCACTTCAACAATCAGTGCTGCGTTTCAGCCAATGTGCAGTTTAATTATCCTTCTATACTATTTGGAGATATGAAGATGCTTTGTTCCAAGTTAACATAATTTCTAATTTAGCCAGGTGTGCACATTCAAGCTGTATGGATATTAAAGATTAAGTGGCAGTCACTATCCATACTTAAGATGAAAGAGTGTTGATGAATGAGTTTTACTTCTGAATAATGTTTTCTTCCCAAAAGTATTCTTTTAAGTTTTTTTCTTAAGTCTGAGATGAGAAGCGGTCATTGAAACAATGTATGTCAAACTACACATTCAAAATGTAAATATCACAGTTTCTAACAGAAATCAGTTAGTTGTCTTATAGTAAAATTACTGGAAGGAGTAGACATCTGGAGAAACAAAGCTGACTAATACTGCAAAAATAATTTATATGGTCTATCTTGAATTTTATATGTACTTTATAAGGTGACTATTCTTCATAAGTGATATAATTGCTTTATAATTAGTAACATTGTCACATAATGCAGCAACAAATATCTCAAGTCAAAAGTAACCATTTCTCTTTTGTCTATAAGAAAGAAAAAAATCACATCAAAATTAGTCAGAGATTGGGAATCAAGTTTGGTAGGTAGAGTGCTTGCCTATCATGTATGAAGCTCTGGGTTCTACATCGACAACCACATAAACCAAGTATTCTCTCTCTCTCTGTCTCTCTCTCTCTCTCTCTGTGTCTCTCTCTGTCTCTCTCTCTCTCTTTCTCTCTCTTTCACACACACACACTCCTTTGTAATCCAAGGTTATGCATGATCCCACAATGAATTTGGGGGCTGCCTGGGCTATATGTCACCTTGTCTCAAACAAAAGAAAAGAAGACAAAATAAAACAATAATTAGAGTGCTAGTACTCAGCTCAGAAAATTTTATAAATCAAAACCATCTCCTCCCAAAAGCTGAGGAGGGAATGTTGAATCTTAGAAAGAATCTTTCTCTGTCTTGTCTGCATGTGTTTTCTGTCATCAGCAAACTGGCTATTAATAGCTCAGTAGGGAAAATTCACTGCAAATGATGCAGTTGTTGCTACAGCAGGTATCATATCAGCAGATTCTCTCTAGTGCTCCATTTGTCAGCTTCTTGGGAGCTACCTCTGGTCCAAAACTGCCAAATGTAACTTTGTTACACTAAAACATTGCTCCAAACCCTGGTTCATGCTTACAGATGACTGTTCCTTCCTGCTAGGTGACTCATTGAGAAGGAAATATCTGAAGTAATTTGTTCTAGCTAACACCAATGTCAATGACTAGGCAGTAGCTGCTCTGCCAGTTGATAACTGGTCTTGCTCACCTTTCCATCACTGCAAGTTTTGAAAGAGCCTCCATAATTAAAGATGCTAGATAAGTTACTGCAGAAAGAATATCTTGCTCAAATCCAAGAGAGTCCTCTGTATACAGTTTCCTTTCTTTGTTCTAGAGAATGAATTTGCAAGGTTAGAAAAACACATTGGAAGTAATGCTGTACTTAAAGTAATGGCTCCTGTGGATGTGGCTTTCTGACCCTTGGGACTACTGCCCCCAATGATTATTCCGGGTGCAATGATATGGTTTTCTGAGTCTTTTTAAAAACATATTTGATACATATTTGAACCCTTGAGTGCATTTTTCTGACAGTGATTCTTTTTAAATTACATCTTGGAACTAAGACACATGCTGAGAAAAAAGGCAGAAAAAATAAGTGAAGGAAATTATGGCCTCTCTAATATGCTAAGACACTTTTCATGTGTTAGCCCATCTGATTTTCAAAGGGACTCTACAGTAGTATTGGCATTTTCCTTTCATTGTTTCCGTGGATACAATGGCAAATAATAATATAATACAAATAATGAAAACTATGACAATCAGAAATATAAACATGCCCTTGGTCAAGATGGTCAAACTTAGGACCAAGTGTGATTGATCTGATTCTTACATGTCACACCAATAAATTCTTTCTTCTTTTGGATATGTGTCAAGACAAAATCTAACTAAGGTAAATAGTTCTGGGTAATAAAGGGGCTTCAAAATTTGCAGTGATTTGACTAATTCAGAACTTGAATACCATTTCTTTATTGATGCAGCCTTATAGAATATTTATGCCTAGTAAAGTTAAACTTATAAATTTGAATGAAAATTTCTGGTTACTTCTGACTCCCTTTGTATTGAGGCAGACAGTAATAAGGAAATTTTAACAACCTAAGATTCCAATTGGTTCATGACATGTGCATAGCCCTCTCTGAATAGTGCATGTAGCTACTTATGGTTATCTAGTGTCACAGTTAGGCACAGCTGTCAACTTGACAGTTCAGAGTTTGAGCTCTGGGCACATTGGTAGAGAATTAATGGTTGAGTTAAGCCTATAGCAAACCTGCAAGAGATTGTCTAGCCGAATGAGAAAGTTGGCATCCTTTTGTACACTTGGCCAGACATGCTAGTCTAGCAAGTAGTATTATCCCGCTCTCAGCCATTACATGGTGATGGTGTAGCCAGTTCCCTCAGCCCTGGTGTTGGTGCATGCTCTCTTCTCAAGCTGGACTGTGAACTGTAACCAGAAAATGTAAGAGAATAAATCCCTTTTTCCCTTGAGCCATTTGATGGTCATTTATCAGCAACTATGCAGAGGAACTGAAATATCTAAGATCCCATTGAATCATGATACATAAACACACACACACAGACACACACACACACACAGAGTAGACACATTTCTTCTCTGATAAGAACCATAAAATTTGGAAAATGTTTGCCCAAATATGCCTTAGAACACCTCTTGAAAACAAAAGAGATGGACTGACCCTATCTGAACTAGTGTGGGGTAAATTTAGCAATAGGGTGAACTGTGTCCTCTAAATGAACTTTCAGGGAGACTCGCCTACTTACCATGTTATTCCCCTGCATAACTAGTCACACACATGATTAAAATTAGCTGTATTGCAGGAAGGAACATGGGGCTGGAGTAAAGACCTCCTAATCCACACCTATCAACCAAATTAGAGAACCACATGAACTAAACCAATAAACCCTCTTTTCAACCCTCTTTTAAAACCCATAAATGACATAGCCAAAGAATAATGGAATAATGTGGATCCTCATTCTTTTGCAGTGCATTCTGACATGTATTGTGACTGCCTTTAATAATGTTTCTTTACTACTTTACAACGTGTGCTTTTATTCCATTTTTGAATCAGAGGCCAAGAATCTGGAATCATACAACTCAGATTAATAGTTCCCTGAAGTCCACTGCATTCAAGCGATAAGTGTGACTCTAAGCAACCTATATACATACCCCTGCCTCTGATTTTACCTTACAGTGCACTACCTAATGATGGCCTCATGTATACTCAACCACAATGGCCCACACAGAGCAAAACACCCAGAAGGGACTTAGTCAAATTTTCTGCAGTTCCCATTTTGAAATTCTCAGTAAATTTTCTTTGAATTTTTGTTTTAGAAGTAAATTTAAGTAAGGTAATGGGAAGGAGCTTGGAAATTCAGTCCCGGGATATCCCTAGCAGACTCACATCTTCCCTAAGATAGATTTTTTCCATTGCCTGCTTTACTGATACCTTGTATTCTGAGTCCTGCTTGAGCTGCCCTTCCCTATGTGTGCAGTTACCAACATCATCCTGGATTCTGGCCAGGGGCTTGGGCATGATATAGGGTCATGATTAGGTCCTTGGATGGGTCATATTCAGTCTTTTTTTTTAAAGAGATATATTTGAGTTTTGAACAAACTCAAAGTCTAGATAATTCTATTTTCCAAAGGGCATTGTAAGTAGGGAGCCAGCTCTGACACTAACACAAGGGGTACCTCTGCACAGAATCAGAATGAGTGAGCACACCAAGCTAGCACGCCACCTCTGCCCTGTTCCTCTGCCTGCCGCTATCTGCAAAGAAAATCCGACTCTGCTGCAATCATAGATCACTTATGCTTTCAGGAATATACAGAAAATGTGTGTTTGTATTAATAAGTTATTTTCCATACTGTATTCCAAGTTCTTAAAAGAAAATGGTCATTCAAATATATAAAATGGTGAATTGAACTGTACTCTCTATATGAAAATTTAAAAAAAAGTTATATGATACATGTTCAGTAAGTATGGGAAATTCTGAAACTAGACTAAGGAGATATCTACCTTCCCTCCAGTTTGAATCCTCAAACTTGCTCTTTTAAAAAACAGTCTACAACAAACAATGGTAAATTATTTTCTTAAAATGGAATCCAAGGGAGCATTGCACAGGTTGGAGAGCATCATTGGCCACCCTGAACTCGATGGCATCACTGAGATAAGCTTTTTCCTCTAGGGCCATTACCATGACTCCTGCAAGCCTGCCTCACACTACATGCAAGGAAAAGGGAGCAGGATGTATACTCATTGTGAAATTTCTTTTCTTAAATACGATTATTTAAATATGAATATTTTTACTTAAATGTTTATTTAAATATAATTATATTAGTATTTATATTTGCACCCATGTAATAAAGGTTAAATTACTTGTATCCATATTCTAGAATTCTAGAATCTATACTCTGGTCATTAATCCTCATAAGAAATCAGAAGGTAGAGATCGTTGAACTTGCTTTCCTCAGCTATAAGGTGGGAAGACTTTTCAATGTAGATGATAACAACTGTTCATAGTGATTCTGTGTGTGTATGTGTGTGTGTGAGAACTTGGGAACTCTGTGCTTTTGTTGACATATACACCTCCCTCCCATGCATAATATGCTTTGTCTGCTTGGAAAGGGATGATTCCAGCCCTCAGCATGTTTACATGGTTATCCTTAGAATTAAGGGTGATGCTAAGCATGCACACTTCATTGTTGTTCTCAGCAACTTGCAATTGAAGCCCTTTCTGTTTGAGATTGTCAATTGTGGGGGATGGGGAGGTGGGAGTCTCCTTTCTTTTTTTTTTATTATTATTATTTATTCAACTGTGTGCATATGCGTGTGTATGTGCGCGCGCGTCTGTGTGTGTGTGTGTGTGTGTGTGTGTGTGTGTGTGTGTGTGTGTAGAACCACGGACGAATTTGTGAACCACCATGGACGCCTCCACCTCCTTCTGCCCCGGGATTCACAGGCTCCGCCCTACCAGGACCAGAAGCGCAGACCGCCCCCGCTTCTGCCTGGCGTCTATACGTGGGATCTGGGATCCGAACTCAGGACCTTCCGCCTGCAAGGCGGAGGCTTAACCCCTGAGCCACCTCTCCAGCCCCAAGGGAGTCTCCTTTCTAACACCCAGACATGAGCAATATTCATTGGGAACACATTTTCAGCTAGGGGAGAAAAATAAACAATAAAATCTGGCTGTATTTGTCCGAGTAAAGGACAAAGATGCGATTTATCAGACTAATTCCTAATTATTATAGATTCCATGCTATGTCTTCCTTGGAGAAAAAAAGAAAGAAAAAGAAAACACTATTCTGCCCAGGTACAAGTTCAAGTTCTTGAGCTCTCTTATACTCAGATCTTTACCAACTGTCGTTAATTTGTTTTCCCTTAGAAACTACTTACTTTTTATAGAGCCTTTGAGGGGAAAAAATCTTGTAATGCTAATTAGCTAATTTACAAACATTAATTGCCCTATTCTCCAAAGAGATATGGATAAAATGTAGGCTACTCCATGCTAGTTCAGCAAGAGGAGAGTTTCAGCAAAATCAGCCACTCCATGAAGGTCATATTCTGTGCCACAGAACTAGACAGGAGAGATGAAAAATGAATTTTAAAAAGAAAAAATGACAAAAAGACAATAATTGGCTGATGGTTCTCTGACTTTCCTATTCAGTATGACCTTAGTCAAATCATATAGCTCCATCTTAGCACAGATCACCCATTTCTCCAGAACGTTTTTGTTAGTATTGCTAACTCACATCAATGTGAAAGGATTTTTCATCATGGAATCTGCAGGTGTTATTTCCCAGACTGGTTTGTGGAAGATAGAGAGAATGACTACTCTACACAACTAGAAAAGTGGCTAACAATTCCCAATCAGATTTCATAACATGAACCTTCAAATTTGTGTACTTAACTACAGGAATTCCTATAACTTGCAGAATACTTGAAAGGGACCATTGAGAGAGAGAGAGAGAGAGAGAGAGAGAGAGAGAGAGAGAGAGAGAGAGAGTGTTAGAGGGTGGAAGATTTGATAAAGACCTAGAAGGAAGGGATGTAAAAGACCAGAAACTTGAAATTGATTTATTTCAGCTTCTGAGACTGCACTTTTTGGTTTTATTCTTAGAAACTTACATTCTAAGCCCTTCTTGTTTCTAGTAGAAGTTGTCAGTTTGCGGTCCTCTTTCTAACACCTAGGAAAAAAACAGTGAACTACTTATTGTTACTCTGTCAAAAATATGGGAACAGAGACTTTGTGTGGTTAAAACAAGTCCTAGGAACTTATCAATGGTACATGATGGAGTAGACATTATTTGAGAATTATGTACAGAAGCAAGAATATTGTTATGATACCCACATGAATAAAACACAGAAGGAGGTACTCTTTTCTCAAAATTAAAAATAATGTTAGAAGGAAGAGAAAGCATGAGCAACTGAATGCCAAGGAGAAGACAGCAGAAAAAAACTGGTTTATGTGCCAGATACAGCAGCTCCCTGTGGCTAGAGATAATCTGAAACCAGGAGCCCAGATGAACCCTGTTAGATGCTACTTGAGAATTAAGCTTGGAGACTTGCACTAAGGAGTTCATTGTAGTGACAATAACATGGTGTTGAAAAGGGTCAGTAATAGAAGTATTTGTCCATTGGTGCCTCTTTCACTGTCTACATCTGTGACATTGACTATTTTGATCTTCTTTCATGGGTAGCAACTGCCATTGTTTGAAGACCAGTGTGCCCTCACTCCATGTAAGAGCTTTATAAGCATTAACCCAATTCATCTTCAGGTTATCATGAGCTAAAGGAAAGGGGTTACTGTCCCCTTTTATGGATGTGTTAAGGATATATATTCATTTGTCCATTCACTGGTCACCTATTCATGTCCCCACTGTGTTCCCAGAATGGTACTGGGAATGGCGATCATAACACCAATCTCCTCTTGTGATGGATGATGTCATATGTTAGGGCAAAGGTAAACAAATAGATTGATTACTTTTATTTAAGAGACCTACTATGAAACTACCAGACAAATATTCATATTAATTACTCATTATCTTGATGTGATGAAATATAATATGAGCAAACAACTTAAGAGTGGAAGGACATTTGAGTTCATGATTCAGGATTATGGTGCATCATGGAAGGAAAGACCCAGAGCAGGAGCATGAGGCAGCTAGTCATATCATATCCACATTTAGGAAGCAGAGAAAGATGAATGCTGATGCTCATCTACCTTTCTTCTTTCTATTCATCAGGAACTCTGGCCCATACAAGGGTGTTGCCCATTTGAGATAGGTCTCTTCACCTCAGTTAACCCAATCTAGAGACTCTCATTCATATGTCCAGAGATATGTCTTCAGGGACTCTACATCCTGTAGGAAATTGGATCGTGTTACAAAGGATAAGCAAGTGGGTCAGATTCAAATCTGATGCTAGAAACAAGGGAGATATGTGTGCTAAAGCTGACAGAAGGGTCAGAGAAATATGAAGGAAGCAAGTGAAAGAATCTTATGTAAGGAGTATTTGGTGTTTCTAAGACTTAAAAGAGTCCAGAGTGGTCAGATCAGTTGGAACAACAAAGAGTGACACGGAAAGATGTCATATTATAGTAGGGAAAGTAGACAGCTCAGGAGCTAAGAAGCTTACCAAAAGACCTGAGTTCAATCCTCAGAAGTTCACATGGTGGAAGGCAAGAAGCGACTTCTGAAAGTTGTTCTCTGACCTCCACTGGTGCATTGTCATTGCATGACAATCAAATATGTACCTTCCCTGACTCTCTCTTCTATTTCTGCCTTCCAAAATGAAAATAAATAAATATCATAACAAATAAAAGAAGCAATGAACTATTTAAAGAATTGTTAAGATGAAGAGAAAAATAGATTAAAGCTGTGAGAAAAGGGGTGAGTGTTGTCCCATAGATAAAAAAAGGAACAGCCCATTTGAAGCCAAGTCTCTCTGACTCAGACCCCTATCTTTATTACAATTATATTTTTAGCACTGACTTCCGAGATGGATAAACTATGGTGTCTTCATCATGATCAGAGACCATGGGATTTAACCTGAAGAAATCCAGAGAGTTCAAGTTCTAACTATAGAAGAGTGGTCCAGATCTTAAAAACGAGGGGGAGGCTGTGAGTGATGAGAAAATTGAAAGAGAGAGCAATGAGGAAAGGATATATCAGAAAGGCACGTGGAGATAATCAGAGAAAAACATACATGAAGCAAAAGAGAGAAAGGGAGAGAGAGAGAGAGTAAGATAACAGAAGAAAGACAGTGGAAATAAAAGAGAATAAAGATAAACTAAATCACTGAATCCTATATCTAGCATAGACTCTTGACTTTAATTTTAACCAAATCACCCTATCATGACTCTAAGACTACTAGGGTTTCAGCTAATATCTTGCTAATAGCTCAAAGGTGACTACATTGGAGTGTTGCTGCCTGATGCTCTTATAAGAACATATTGTAGACTGGATGATAACCAATGGGTTTTAAAATGATTCTGTTAAAAAAATGCTTCTGTAAGCAAGGTTAGAATTTAGAGAATGCCTATCTTTAATATCAAGGTGGGGAAAGTGCTAATTATCTCCTCTTGAAAGATCAGCAGGTGATTCGCAAGAGCATGAAACACAATGAAAGAGCTCCTCTCTCAACCAGTTGATTTGTTGGTCCATATGGTAGAGTTTCCACAGTTTTTTATAGTGCAACACTTTTTGAATTTAATAGTTAATTTTTTGTAAAATAATGTGACTAAATTTATATTGTATAGTAGTCAAGAAAAAGAAATACTTTCATCCTTTTTTTTCTAAAATGTTACTTATGAAATAGTTACTTTTTTTCCAAAATATTTGTTACCCAAGTCTTTCTACTTTTTGTTCTTTAATTACTATCAATTTCTTTGTCTGTATAGAATCTTACTTTGGGAAGAGATATATTTATACCTTTCCAAAAATATGAATGAAAAGAGAGGGGAGCAGAAAACCTTTCATGATTGATAATAGAATTTGTTTTTAAATTTTTCCAAAATGACACCCAGCATGTATCTCTCACACAACAGATTCTTCGGAAAAAACTTTTTCCTCAGTGTTCTCTATCTTAATTTGGCTCAGTCTTCTCATTGCAACTGAGTCTTCCTGCACAAATCAGTTTGTTCCCCTAGCAAACTCAACTAGTAAGTCATTTGTGAAGCTGAAAATCACAAATGAAGCAGGGGATTCTTTTGAAAATGAGGCCAGATAGCTTATAAATTACCTCTTTGTGTTTATGCTGAAGTTAAGAACTGAAAGTTACTATTAGATCTGCTTGCTAGAAATGACTTTGCTTAAGGGAATTTTTGTCTAGAACACCACAAATTACTCTGTGTTCAATGAGAAAAGCTCATATGAAAATTCAACCCACTAAATATTTTTTTTTCTGATTGCAATAGAATTGTAGCATATTTTTTGTTCAAGGAAATCCTTTTACTATCTATGAGTATACCTTAGATTTCCAAGGTGCGATAAAAATCCATAAGGCATTTTACTGGTTTTTATTCATTTACATTTTTGTTTTATTACTTCATTAAGTTGATAGGAAGATAATGATAGATGTCATTTTATGTAGAATCAAATCTGTCTCTATAAGAACACCGAGTGGGGGCTGCAGAGATGGCTCAGCAACAAAGTGATTTTCAAGTGGGGCTGAAGCTGGCTCAGGGGTTAAGCCTCTGCCTCAAAAGCAGAAATTCCTGAGTTCAGATCCCAGATCCCAGATCCCATGTAAAACCGTCAGGTGGAATTGACAACAACATACACTTCTGATTCTGGAAGGAAGCAAAATGGAGGTAAAAGCAATCCAGGATGATTCTGAAATCATCTTTGTTTCTCCACAGAACATGCAGTGCTCTATAATGAAAGAAAGAAAGGAAAGTAAGAAAGGAAAGTAAGAAAGGAAAGAAAGAAAGGGAGGAAGGAAGGAAGGAAGGAAGGAAGGAAGGAAGGAAGGAAGGAAGGAAGGAAGGAAGGAAGGAAGGAAGGGAGGAAGAGAGAGAGAGAAAGAGAGAGAAAGAGAGAGAACAAAGAGAGAAAGAGAGAGAGAAAGAGTGAGAGAGAAAGAGAGAGAAAGAGAGAGAGAGAAAGAGAGAGAGAGAGAAAGAGAGAAAGAGAGAAAGTGATTGTCAAGCAAGCAAAAAGACCAGAGTTCAGATACTTAATTCCCCATAAAATGTGGTGGGGGGTTAGACCCTATTGTAATTACAGGCCCAGTACAGGCTAGAAATCTCCAATCTGGCAAGGCAGCTCTAGGTTTGAACAGAAACCCTGTCACAAAAAGAAGTTGAAAGAGCAAAGTAGTAATATTCTCAGGATCTCCAAAGGCACATACACACATGTGTACTCAAACATATACACAGATGAAACAGAAAAAAGATAAAACAGTGTCAACTAAAGCATTGACTTTATCACTGACAATCATATAAGCAATAAAACTATAGCTACTTGTTACTGAGGATGTTCAGCAAATATCCATCAAGTGCTTGTAAATTCTAAGTATGCTAAAAGTCTCAGTGAGAATGTGGGTGTACCTCTTGTCTATAATGACCTTAAAATATGACATGGTCATTAAAACTCTGCAAGTATCTTAAGAAGCTAAATGGAGAAGGTGGCAACCGATGTAATATTTCACTACAAATCAACTTTCACAAAGGAAAGGGAAAGTGGACTTGTAAGAGTGTGTGTGTGCACATGTGTGTTTGCACGCAGTGTGTGCACACGTGTGTATGAGAGAGAGAGAGAGCATCTGAAAAGGACTGAGGTAAAAGTGGTAGAAACTGGAATTTAGGAGTAAGTTTCATACCAAAGAATGGAATGAAATAAAGACTTTTATATAGGAGAGTAATTGAAGAATGTGCTTTCAAAATAGGACAAGTCAAGGGATTGACAGCCATAGTAGTAATCTTATGATTAAGGGGAACAAGAAAATTAAAAAATGTGCTTTCAAAATAGGACAAGTCACTGGGTAATTGGTGATTAAACTATAATGAAAGAGAAACATTCATATCCCTTTATATTTTGAAAGGAATATCTTAAAGTGTTTCTTTTAATGCAGTGAAAGCATTGTTTTCTCCCCAATCTTCAGTCTGCTGCATTATCAGGCCCTGAGCAAACATCTGCTGAAGAAGCAAATGCAACATTTGCCATGATTTGAAGTTTTTACTCAGCTTATCAAAAAAAATTCCATGATCAAAAAACTAATGCTGAAAATCTTTTCCTCTATTGAGCCAGTGTTTGTATAGCATTATGACTCTTTGATCATAGAGGTATCAACTTAATAATTGAAGACTGAAGTTTTGGGCATCTCTGTGAAGAATTGTTGTTAGAACAACTCTAAACAAGTCCAAGGGAGACCTAATTGATATGGAAGGACACAGCCCATGATGTGTGGTGGACAAATCACAGCATTCAAGAGGCTTAGGTTAGAGGACTGAAAATTCACAGTCTGGGATGCATATCTAAAAAAAAGTAAAAAAAGCAGAAGTTAGATAAATGAATATAGTGCTGGGAGAATCATGAAAGCTACTGATAGTAAACTACATTTTCAACAGATTGGAATCAGCTTGCCAGTCTTCTAGATGAGGCAGACATATAAGGTGTCAGAGTACACTCCACTGATCTCCATGTAATTTTGGGAAAAATTACCTACCTTGATAATGTATGTTAATAATTATTTCTAAAGCATCTACCAGTCAAAAATTGTGGTTCCGTGATACAAGAACCTGTGACAAAGAAACAGGTACAGACCATGATGATATCAATTTTATAGTGTGGCAAGAAAAATAATTATACAGAGTATCATCAAGAGTTATGGGATAAATCAAAATTATATAGTGCATCATTATAACTGGATAATACTTGATGTACATAATGAGAAGGTTAATTTACTCTTATAAATCAAAAGGTAATAAAGTAGGTTGAGCTTATCCATGCAAAGAAAGCTGAAAAAAAATACTCAAGCTATTAAAAGAAGGCTCACAAAGAAATTATCAATGTGAATTTAATATTTATTATATTAAACAAAACAGTTGTATTAGATTATGTATATTTAAGGGTTATAACATTGCATGAAAATTTAAATAAAATATGCAAAAAATGATTTTAACATCAATGAACCAATCACTTAATGGACTATTTTTTAAGTTATTTTCTACTTTTACAAGAATATTAATTATTCATCCCATCTTCTCTCCCTTGCCTTCACCATTCCATCCCACTCTTCTGCCTCTATGCTTCTATGGACTTTAGTGTTCACTCTGGTTTGTCTACTACTGTGTGGGTTAAGGCCTCCATAATGAAACAAGTTACCTCTCTTCAGGCCACCCCATTGGTATATGCATTTCCCTTCACTCATCTAGCTTTAGACCCAAAAGCTTCCATTCTGAGTTCCCATTCTATGGGTATAATAACAGCTGCCTACAGAGCAGTTTGATGTAGTCTTCCTACCTATAGGTTTATTGGCTCTCTTCCCTATTAATCTATTTCCTTCGCTTTTTTTAGGTTCTTGTTCTGGTTTACAGTAACAGAGATGGTACCATTCTGACAAGTGGGTCTTGAGTCCAATCAAAAAGCAGTTGGATGCCTCCTTGGTACTCATGCCACTATTACTCTGGCTGTCACCTGTTGCCATGGTGATTTATATTGAAACTTATAGATCTCATGCCTTTAATGGGGCTTGTGGTAATTTCTCTCTCCCAACCACTTCTACAGTATTCCTTGGTATTGTGTCAGCTAGCTATCTAGCAAGAAGAAGTCCCCAGACCAGTTCTAGTTGATATATTTTGTCCATGTTATATAATTCATTTGTGTTGCATATTCACTAATAAAGTCTCACTAACAGTTTTTGGAGAACAACCAAGAGCAATGGCAAAAGCCTACAATGTCCCATCCCCTCATTCCTAGCTATATATTATTATTCCTTCCTTCACTAGTGTCCTGAGATCCTAAATATCCCCTTTAAAAGGTTTCACCCTAATCATTCCTTCCCACTCAGGTCTTTTCTTCATGCTAGACTTCATCCTGGACAGACCTTTCAATATACTATTCTGCAATACTGATTCTCATGTGAAGTGTGCCGTCCACAGAAGAAGGGGAGTGTCCTCAAAAATTAAATACTAGGATTTAAATGTGAATCTTTAAGATAACAGAGTGCATGTTTCTCAATGGAAATTTTATTTACCAGATCCAGTATACTGTGATAGGTTCTAGATGTTTGGAATTGCATTAAGATCTGCCATTTTCTCACAATTAGAAAAGTGTTATAGTAAGGAGTAAAAGACCATACAATAGCAGACATTTTGAAAGTTTAATAAGAGCTATGTGCCTTGGTTTGAAAGTGAGTTGTCTCCCCACAGGCTCATGTGTCTTCAAACTTAGTGGATATTTGGAAAGGTTGAGGCACCTTTAGGAGGTGGAGTCTTGCTGCAGGAAAGCATGTCATAGGGGGTGGGCCTGAGGTTGAGTAGTCCCACCCTGATTCTATTAGTAGTTTGCATTTACAGTCTGCTTCTTGATTTTTCTGCCTCCTTGGTAGTTGTGACCTGAACCTCCTCCAAAACTTTCTGGCACTGGCCATACCTTTTCCCCCACAATGGATTATATCTCCTTTAAGCTAAATAAATCTCCCTTTCTTCCCTTAGTCTTGACTCAGCTTGAGTCTGAGTTATCTCACAGCAGTGGAAAGAGTAACTACAAAAATACAGTCAACCAATCCTGGGGAAATGATTTTAGGATCTTTACAGGAAGCAAAAATAAACCTCATGTTCAGAAGGAGAGACCACAGTCTTGTAAGAAGGCAGGCGACTTCACTATGGGAGCCATAAGTATTCAGAAAGTGGTTTATGTAATTCTGACCACCAAAAGAACCCTTGTCAGAGAGGAATTGTTCTGAGTATGATGGCATAGAACAAGAATTCTAAGCACAAAGGTCAGTGGATCAACTGAAAGTATAGGAATTTCTCTTTGAGTCCACATGCACCTGAGTTATGCATTATGTAACTATTTAAAATAACTGTGTTTTCTCATCGCAGGACACTATTCTTTTATCTTCTTTCCCACAATGTTTAGACTTGAATTATAATAGAAAGAAGTTGATATCGCCACTTAAGTTAGCCTTGGAGCACTGCGTAAAGGAATTAGGTGGGCATGTAATGAGATCAAGTTGCCAACAAAATGCCCATATTTTGATGTCAAGCAGCCATGAGACAATCGGCTGGAGGAGTGTCCCCAAGGCCATGTCTTTGTAAACAGAATGGAGGCTTTGTAACAAACCTTCACACCACTAAATCAGTCCATAAATGTAACTGTGTCATCCACTGTCCACTACACTTAACGAAACTACAGAAGAATAAAAGAAGAACAAAGGCAGAAATAGTCTACAAAAAGACATTAAGAAATATCTCACCTAAATCATGTTTTTCAAAAGCATAGGTACTAGCCTGACGACTGAAGGCTGAGCTCTGGATGCATCTATGAAGAACTGGTAGTTAAGGCAATCCTGAAAAAACCTGTGGGAGATTTTATAATTCACAAGGAAAGACGTTGCCCCAAGTGGGTGAGTGGGAGGACCATTCCCTGGACAGGTGGACAGCATGGAAAGACCTGATTTGGTGGTTGGGCCCAGATGTCAGATACAGAAGTCTGCTCCCTCCCCCAATGACATTCTACTCCCAGTGTGGTTCTTCTTCTACCTAGCAAAGTGCACCTATTGACAGTGACTTCATATGCCAGGATAAACTCTCACCCAGTGCCGTGTTGGATACTGAGAATGTCACCAACTATAGCATCTTATGACTGTGACCTTACGTATAAGGTAGAAGTCTGGTAGGATAAGAAAATGATTAAAATCCATTTACATGCATATCTGTGAAATGTATTGTAAATGAATGAAAGCAAAAAAGAGAAAACATTTGTAAACTTTAGTAATTAAGTTCTTTGTAAAAGTTTCATTAACTATAACATTTGCAAATGGAAATATCTATATTTTGATCACACAGAATCACAAGCAAAGTAATTTGTCGATAACACTTACTTATAAATTGTATTCAAGGGCATATTCTCCATTTAAGTCATGTTACATGTTACTTCTAATAAATTGATTACATGGAAGAAATCACTGGACTGTTGATTATTTAAGAATTATATTTTAGGGCTAGAGAGATGGTTATTGGTTAAGCCTTTGCCTTCCAAGCAGAAGGACCTGAGTTTGGATCTCAGATCCCATGCTGGGCAGCCTGCATTTCTGACCTTGGAGGGAGAATCTGGAAAACCCCGGAGCAAAGAAAAAGAAGGTAGATTGTGTTTCTACAGGCACACACAGTGTCTGCTTATACACACACACACACACACACACACACACACACACACACACACACACACCAAATCATATTTTGGACACTAGTTTGTACCAACTTCCTATAAAATGTGGATAGCTATGACACCTCCTTAATAAGGAATAAGATGTGGAGAAATGATACTTAAAATATGGTCTCCACACCAGGATAATCATCTTTGCAGAATTTATCAAAATTGAAAATTTGGGACATCTGTTACCATACCACATGAGAAAATTGGGCATTGGAAGCAATTAATAAAAGCAACCATAGATATATGATGGCCACTAAAGTTTGACAACTTCTAAGCTGAATTATTTGGTAACGCTTTCCTAACATTAATTCTTGCTGATTTTGTGAGGTATTTTTCAAGACAACTCATGATCAATGAATTTTATGCATTTTCTATATTCTGTTCAACTCACAGACACACAAAACTGGGTCATACATGGGAAAGGACTGAGTCCAAAACATTAGGAGATCTGTGCTTTAAGGAAGGTTGCTAATGCTTTAAATTTAGATTCAACGGATCACAAGGCTTAAAATGAGAAAGATATAACCTTACAAAATATTTAATGGTTAAAAGTCCACAACAATAAAAATGCATTCATTGAAATGAGGAAAGTAATTAAAAATTGTTAGGATAGTGAGACATAAGTGCTGGGAAGAATTCTCACATTCATTCCAATCATTGTTTTGTTTTTTGAAACCCTAAAGCACAGAGAAAAGAAGACAGTTTCAGGAAGGGACTGTGAGAAAACAAAACCCTCAATGTTTTGGTATGACTGTGAACCTTCATATAGTAGTTGATGTGAAAGAACTTTTTGAACTGTACTAAATGGAATTGTTGAGTGGAGAGAAGATAAATGAACTTCTATATAGGGAACAGTGCACTTCACAGAGCTTAAAACATTCATGCCAAGATCCATTTTTTATGCCACTGTCTAGGGAGTTTTTAGAACTTCTAGGATTAACTTTCAACTTAAAATTATCTGGAAATGAGTCATCTTTAATCTATCATATCCTAGGTTCTCTGCCATGAGTCAATCCAGTCAACTTCAGGTCACTTCATGTTGGTGATTCTATTTTTTTTTTTTCACTCTAAAGTCTGCTGACAGCAGATCTGGGATTCCCAGAGAAAACAAAAGCAAACTATATAAAATCACAATTTCCTAATGATGAATGAAGCATTTCTTTAAGAATCCCATTATATTTACCATGAAAACATTATGGTGGTAAAACAGACATAAACGCTAAATCATCTCTTGGATGTTTGGTCATCATATTGAACACATCAGATTCTGGGTTATTTGTTGAAGCTGAAGATTCTCTGAGTATATGTCCTTTATCTGCTAATTTGTTCAAAATACATTTGTACTTACTATGTGTCTGGTCAAGTTAACACAGTATAAGCGATTCCAAGGGTACATAGTCCAAGAGATTTGAAAATACACAATTTCACCTTTCGGACACAATTATCACTATGTGTGTTTGTATAACTTTGGTGTGTGTGAGTGGTGCATGAATGTGCGTGGGTGTGTACACCCTCTTTCCACATAGGAAGTGCAGAGAAAAACTTGAGATGACTTCCTCCTTCACTGCCGTATTTCCTTAAGACAATATCCCTCACTTAACATAAGGGTGACTGTTTCTACTAGACTAGCTTGCCATTAAACTCCCAGGGTTCACCTACCTTTCCCTTTTAAGACTGGGGTTGCAAGCACATGCTTCCATACCCAGTTTCACATGGGTGCTGGAGAATCAATACCATGTCTTCGTTCTTACAACACCAGTGATCCTTCCTACTCAGCCATCTCTTCAGACACTGAAACACATCTTCACGATTCAGACTATACCCAAAATTCATTTATTAATGAATAAAACACATTAATGAATACAGCACATCAATTTAAAATATTTAAGGTGACATAAGTCATGGCTAATTATGGCAAATCATTGAATATTTAAAGGTCCCATGGGTATTCCTGATCAATGGCTTGAATATTTCTGATAATTCAGGTGTAAAATTAATTATGTCAGCATATTGTTCTTTTTCTTATTTTTTAGAAAATATCTTTTTTATCTTTAGATAAAACCCAACACCCAAACAAGACACACGCTGGTGAAATGGAAGAGCAAAGAAATACACAACAACCAATTGGAATACAGAGAACTGGCAACCCTAATATGCTCAGCCTGAATCGGGCCAACTAAGTCTCTTCCCATCCTAAGGCACAGGGAATTTTGTGGAAGAGGGAGTGGTAAGATTGTAAGAGCCTAAAAATGGGTAGGTCCACTGAGGGACAAAACATTTCATTCAAAATAGGGCTGCTGCATCCAGGAACTCACTGCAATGAGACTTATCTTCATCAGACCTGCACAACGGCTGACATATCACCATTCCCTCATAGACTGGAGAGAAGCTCAGGAGAAATGATTACATACAGTAGGAAACTCAGGGGCTAAAGCTAGACAGGTGAAGGGCATGGCCTTATCAGTGGGTCTACTCAAGGAAAGAGCACTTAATATGCCAAAAGGGCCTGAGCCCTTACTGAAACAGACAATCTGAAGGGAACCTTGTAACACACAGAAGCAGACAAACAGGAAGGAGGGAGGGAAAGAGAGGGATGGATTGGTGAAGAGAGGGGAGAGTGGGAGAGGAAAGGAGGAGGGAAGGAGGGAGGCAGGAGGGCGATAAGGACAACTACTTATTATGCTTGTAAAACAAGAAAAAATAATTTTAAAAGAAATGGAAAAAATTAAAAATGTGTGATAAATAGTACTTATATAAGTAAGGAAAAGAAAAATCAACAATTTTTACTGCTTTCTTCTTTATACTTTAAGTCAATGAAAGGATCACAGGACCAGGTTAAATTGTGAGTGTGAATAATTCTCTGGCAGTGAAACCATATGTCTATATGGGGAAAAATAATAGAATTAAAATGTGATGATAGTATAAAGACTAAAAGAGGATGATGTTATAGTTATGAAATCCTTTGTATATTTCCTTTCTATGTTCATAATCATCCCTTTATATAGCCATGTAACAAGCATATTGCTTTATCAAATTTGTAAATTAATAAATGTGTCATCTTAGACATTGACAAATTTCCAAGTAACAAGCATTTTTAGTCAAATTAAAAATGCAAAAAAGTGAATAAATTTTATCACCTCACATTACCTTTAGAGCCCCATAGCACTTAGCTATTCTAAAACACATTTTTATTTCACTAATTTTAATTTAAATGCTATCTTTTTAAAATTGACCACAGAAGGGAGAACATCCCTAAAAGAACATCCCTACATTTCTATAGAACATTTTTTTGCAGAACTACTTTTTAAAATTTGAATAATGTTGGGAAATTATTAGAATATTTTGTATTGCTGGGGAAACAATTTATCGCTTGTACAGATTTGACTCAGGATAATAATGATGAATTTTCTAGCATGAGAGGAATCCTGTTATTCCTTCCCTTCAGAATTCTTCTTCCCTTCCTGTTCTTCCCCCAGATGTGATCCCCAAGGTCACACACAAAGAACCACAGAGAAATCCATAAGTAGCCAAGTTCTTGCACTTGGCTCTGTCCAGTAATTATAAATCCAATTATGTTTTTATTGCAGGAGGATGATATATTTTTGGAAGATTGTCACTTTTGCAATTAATGTTGCCACAATCCATTATTGATGTGAGATAGCTTTGGGTTTCAAATCCCTTTTTGGCTTAGTCACTGACATTTACTATAGCGAAGAAAGTTGGGTATTACCTATTTTTTGTAACATTATATTGTTTTTCTCTGTATTTGCTCTGCATCCTCTATACACTTTCTAAATGGAAATGAGAAAACGGTGTGGATCAGAGAGAGATGTTTACATCTCTAGCATTTATTTTTATACATCCTTTGATGTCTGGGATTTCTCCTTCAAAACACAAGTCAATAGGTACAACATTAGGAAAGTTCTTTTATTGGTTTCTTATGACCAAAAGTCTTGACACTATTGTTTTGTTAAAGTACTTGCCATATAGTTTTTCCCAAGTATTGTGTCCCTTGGCCAAGCTCCTGAGCTCTGTGGCCATGTCATAATCCTCACTGTGGCATTTGTTAGCCATACAGAGCTTCCAAGTCCAGAACCAAGGATTATGTGAGTCCATAACTAGAAATTTGTTTAAGATTGCTAGCTTTTAGAGAAAACCATGCTCTAAATTAGGAGCTGAATTCAAATGATCTATTACTTCTTCAAAAGATTCCAGGAGTACCTCAGATGTGTGGCTTCACCCCGGGGTACTCGTTCCATATGAATTTTACTTCAGTAACTAGGGAATAACAGCTACAAATAAATTGATGGGCAGGAGGAGATCTTGTCCAAGGACACAGCTGGGATTATGGGGTTAGGATTTTTGTGACTTTTTTTTAGCTTCTCACGGAGGGGAACTTCCTCATCCCTAGAGAGATCATAAGCAGACTTCATAACCTCATGTGACTGGTTTGGAAAAAGTAAATAATGGTCAAGAACTGCTAAGCACAGCATGTATAAGAAAACACACCTAACTAGGACGCAGCACAAGCACACAAACCAAGCACCCTACAACTTGCTGAGGTCTGTCAGCATTGCCACACCCACCAGGTCAGAAATTCACTATGCAGCCATGTTGGTGACAGAAATGGAAAGTGTTTGTTCTCTTGTTTTAAGGCAAGAATGATAAATTTGTATCAAGATTATCTAAGACAGTCGTATGAGTTACCTTTAAATCCTTGCTCCATTATCTCTCTCTCTCTCTGAGCTGCCTTGCCTATGTCATGTTAACTCAACATCTCCCATCTTATGACTTAGAGTGTGGCATGAACACTTTATTCTGACCATATAATGCATCTGCATTCTGACCCTGACCTCAATTCCTTCTACCTGCAGAGGGACACTTCAAGTATGGAGTTTGCAAATCACGGCCTTTCGTACATTTCCTAGACTACTGGGTTTTGTTTTTAGCGCGTGTCCATTTGATTCAGTGTTTTCTGCTACAGAAGCTTAGCCAAGCAAGAGACCTAAATTATGTAGAACGTAGGAGCAATAAAACCAAAAGAAGTGAACCATTTCTTTCCCAGTCTTACCCTCGGCTCCTGTGAAAAGGTTCTGTAGACAAAGGAATCTTTTCTTCTTTAAAATTAAGGCTTGTAATTTGGGATTCTTCAATAATATTAGTTTTATTAAGTATGTTTGAGGCCAAGGAAATAAGGATATTTAATGGACCTTCCACATATTCTGAAGTGTGAGCTTAGTGTAAGCCAAATTTACCATGTTTCCCACAGTCTATGAGAAAACAATGAAGTCCATAGTTTTACAATATCAGCTTTAAATTACATTGTCCAACTGATGTTAGGAGACAGATCTGGAGGAAAAGATTTGTCTTACACATCTGTGCACTAGTCAATCTCTAACTTTATAAAATAGTTGTTCAGATTCCCTTGATACTCTCCTAGCTCTCTGCATCTTCTCTCCCTACAGCAAACTGAAAATACAATTGAAAAGAAATCAAATATTCATCAGTCTAAAAAGATCTTCTCACTTGTCTCCAGGGAACAGCCCGAGGGAGAAATACAGCAATATAATACATTTTAGAAACAAGCCAATATACTCATATTGACTATAATATTCATTTGTTATATGTTATCTTTATCTTTCTAGGATCCATAATTTGTAATGTTAGTGTTTCTAGTTTACCTTTCTAAAAAGCAAATAGAAGTATTGCTCTCACTCAAATGATTTTATATTACCAAATATTCACAGGGTATCACCTCTCGCTATTGTCTACCTGCTGTGATCTTTGTTCTTTGGGGAATGATAATACTTCACCATTTGCTGGAGCTTATTTTCGTTTTCCTGACCAATTCACATTATAGAATATGATAACTTCTTAAATGCTTTCTGAAAGGAAAACATCAGAGACAAACAAGAACCAAGTTTCAAACTCACTATTCTATTAGTGTCTGACTAACCTCGGATTTAGGTAAAGTGGCATCATAATAACAATATGCAAGAGACAGCAAAAATGTAATTGTTGTTAAAGCTACTAAAAGCTATTTATTTTGTGGTTTTTTTACTGAATGTCAAGTCAAATGTTTAATAAAATTATGATGTTTGGCATAAGTGTGATTTTATACTGCTCATATAAATTTTAGAATAAGGAGCATTATAAAAAATATAAAATTAATAATTTTTCAACAAGACTAAATCCCAGATTAAGCTAATATTCAAAGTTGGCAAAAAAATTAAAGAAGCTAATTTAGGCCCACCTGAAAGAATTTATATGGATATTGTAGGGATAAGCTCATGCCTTGAACCAATGATAGAAATTTTAATAAACACAGAAGGAAGCCAAATTACACAGCACATAATGCTTCCAGGAAACTTTTACTCAATATAAATGGCACCACAACTGTGGACTAGTATGACCGAAAGCAAGGAGGTAAGAGCATTCTTACAGAGCACCTTCCTCAGCTAATGGTGGAGTTGGTGAACTGTGGTGGTAAGATCGTTCTTGGTAATTATTTTTAAAATACTTGAGATAAGCTGGGGAGATTGCTCAGTGGTTAAAGCACTTTGGAACTCTTCTTGGTGTTGCATACAGGAAGACAGTGAATTTCTGCTATTTTCATCCATTTATTCCCGATGCCATTGCACTTCTCTTTCACCCCACCATTTCTTAATCCACAAGTAAGAAGACTGGAGTTCAGATTCCCGGATCCCAAGTAAGATGTTGGGCAAGCCGGATGTCACTCATGCATAATTACAGTTTCTAAAGGTGGAGTCTGACAGGCTCCAGAACAAGCTCGATAGCAAGCCTGGCCATTATGTTGTGTTCTGCATTTATTTAGAGACCTGGGCTAATAACAACACGGTGGGGGATCAACTGAGGATGAGGATGATACCCAGCATCATGCTCGGGTCTCCAGGCACGTTGCACTCATGAGCATGTGCACCTGTGTGCACCTACTCACACATGAAAAACACACATACACATATGCATGCATCCCATACACACATACACACTACCAGGGAATACACAAGGTTTGAGGATTAAGAAATGAACATTTGAAATGCTATTACCACTTAACTATAAAATTCTAGATTACATTGGCACAAGTTTAAAGGTATGGGTCCATTTACTCTATAAAATCAAAGTTATTAAAGAGGAAAGGAAATTTTTATACTTATTTTAAAGCAGCAAACAAGTAGGATCAGAGGCTCTGTGGATATGAGCTGGGAATTTCCACAGCTGATTAGGAGAAGCATGCTTAGAGATTGGCAAGCAACCACCGGGCAAAAAAAAAGTTAGACTCTTCAGAGAAAAATCAAAATAAGTCCTAAATACTATGAAAGCATGTTTAAAGAGAGGAAAGGAGAAGTTTTGCAAATCACAAGTTGGATGTTTCATAGTGCCTGCTTCTGCTTGGCCCTTACTGAGAGGAAGAGAAAACTGAGGTCATGTAGTGTCTTCTGAGGACAAAGGACATAAACCTGTCCTTTATTTCCAGATGCCTCCTTGTGAATAAATTCCCTGAAGCCTAGGAATCCTGACCAGGTGATTGACCTTGCTGGCTTCATTTAAGACTCCATCCTAGGGTTACCTGAGGTAGGTCTAGGTCCTAGCAGTATTCCCATGAATGCGGTGTGTTTAATTTCCTCAAAAGAAATAGTAATTATTTGAAGTCTGCCTGGGCTTAGGAGAAGTCATCCCAAAGATACAATTTTCTTTCAGATTGGATCTCTTTATTAAAAACTTATTTTAGGAGACAGCAATCTCAGTAATTATTTGTCAAAGTCTTGAATGACTTAGATCCTTAGCATAGCTAGCAGATTTATAGTTTGTTAGTAATTGCAGCATGCATTACTAAGTCACTGCCAAAGTAGCTGTCTACATGTCTGATCCTGGAAGGTGGAGCCTGGGAAACTTCAGAGCAAAGCAAAGAATAGGTAATTCAAGGTGATTCCCAAAGTCACCCTTGGGCCTTCACAGGCACACACAGTGCCCTGTGATTCACACAGACACATATGTAGACACACAGAGAGACACATGAAAATAATGATTGAAAAAGAACTTATTTAATTCAAAACACAATGTGTCTATCTGAACAGTGGGACCAAGGAAGGTGTAACTCAGACTTGTCTACCTGTTGTGATGGCAATCCTAAGCATCACTATGTAAAATTTCTAGGTTTTAATATACCATCCCAGAAACCTTAAATTGTAACAGTGTTCATGTAGGTTTTGAGACATGCTGATTAGAAGGCTAAAAGAAAGCTTGTTAGTATCCATCATTGTAGCAGTTCACCTGCATTGTTGCTGATAAATCACCATCCAACAGCCTAAGGGAATGTTATGATTCCTGGTTACAGGTGTTTGTTCATCTCAGCAGGAGAGCTCACATTAACAACAAGGAGCTAGCCACATAATATTCACTTAGTAGCTGAAGAGGGACGATCCTTACTTGCAGACTAGCATGTCTAGTCAAGTGTACACAAGGATGCCGACTTTCTCAAACAGATTCCTCCTTTTATTCACCTTCCTGGGGATTAGTCCCAAAATTAGCACAGAAAACAACAGTTTTAGGAACATCTGTGTTCTGTATTTCTATATTTAAGATGACTGTGACTCTCCCCTAGTCGCTTACAAACAGTTTTTACAAATTACATTGGTCAGACACTTTTCTGGTACTTTTCTGGTATTTTCTGGTCCTCCAAGCCTTGAGCCAAAATCTTCAGTTACCTCACATCAGATTCTCTCAATCAAATGCAATATTCATTTCATCATGGGGAAGGTGGGCATGTTGGAGCCTGCCAGGAAGGTTGTAAACACAAAATTCCATCAAATCAAAGTTATTACTTGGATTTTTCAAGCAAATATTTTCCTTTAAATCTGTTTACTGACATGCAAAATCTCCAGAGTCTGAGGCAGCATAAAGCATATCATTTCTTCTTTTTTTATTTTTTTAAGTGTTACTACATTTAAGGAAAGCAGTAAGGAATTGAAATCATGTTGTTGATACTGTTAAAAGGCAATCACTGTGGAAATCCAATGATGAATTGGAAACTATTCACCTAGAATTAAAGAAATCCATGAACACATCATATGTCCATTACAGGGGACTTAAGATAGTGTAGTAAAACGCCTGACTTACTCTTTGTTGCTAACGGACGTCAGCTATCACCTGAATAAAATGAAAGAATGTTTTTTATTTGTTCTAAAGTATGCAATTTAGATAGGATGATTAGGTATTATTACCTGTGTCTACAACAAGACAATTCATAATCACTATACTCCAGAAAGCTTTGCATTATTGCATAGACAGAGTAGAATGGTTTTCTAAGTTATTCCTTCTATTAAATTACAGTGATAATTCTAGAGCTATGTATTTAATTTTGTGGACTAGATAACAGGAGTAATCACACAGACATTGCGATCCACTCAAAGGTTCAATTGACATCAGCCATACATAGGACAGGTAAGTTTTCTTTAAAGCTCAGAATGAGCCTGATTTTTCTGAAGAGAGCATGTGCTGCCCCGAAGGGATATGCATGAAATATCCCCAGTTCAGAAGCAAATCAGGAGGGTCCCAAAATATTCAGATATTTAACTAAGTCGACTTATTTTTTTAACCTGGAGTGATTTATGCAGAAAATCCTTACAATATTCAAATTCATCAAAATTTCCATTTGCATACATTTAAAGGGCAGTGTAGGAAAGAATCAGCCAAATGTATCACAATCCATAGTGAACGTTGAATGCAGAATGCAGAATCTTAAGTAAGAAATTAGAAGGTTAAATAAGGATGTAGGATTCATAAGTTAAAAGAAAGAAAAAAGATGAAGAAATTTGAGCAGGAAAGAGAGAAAGAGAAGAAGGAAAATAGACAGAGAAAGGGAGATACAAAGTGAAGGAAGAGAGAGAGAGAGAGAGAGATCTCAGAGTGGCAGATTAATACATGTGGTCCTAACCAGTATTCTCTCAAAATGCCACCATTATTAAAAAGAGAATTAAGGTATTAACCAATTCCCTTCCACTTGACTCACAAATTTGCTCTCTTTGTGACCCAGATAATGTACAAATTAAACCAATCCTCCATCCCCCACACCCAATTTGATCTAAATTGGAAAAAAAAAACACTTAGAATAAACATGTCCCTTATTTTCACCAGTGCCTTTACACTGGAGATATAGAAGAAACTCTAGTTCCCAAGGGCATGACCTCACTAAGATCTCCAAACTGCAACTTCTGGTCTTGACATAGGCCTTCACTCAACTAGCTCCAGTAACAGCCAACCAGGCAGAAAGGCAGCTTGCCTCAAGGCAGCAAGGAAAGTAGGACGGGGCTGATGTGGCTTGGAAGTTAATTAGTGAAGTTAAATCTTAAAAATACCAGGAAATCATAGATAATATGTATAGTTTGATTTAGAACATATATAGATATGTGTATATCAGGTGTGTGTGTGTGTGTGTGTGTGTGTGTGTGTATGTGTTATATGTGTATATATACATGCAGAAAATATATGTACAGTTTTACTTGATATATAGATATAAAAATATTTCTTCAGGATACACATGAAGGTATATTAAATTATATTTGAATGAAGCCTATTAAAATGTCATAGAAAAAGGAGGTACAGCAATCCAGGATGATTTCAAAAGTCAACTTTGGAGCTACACACACACACACACACACACACACACACACACACACACAATAAATAAATAAATAAATAAATAAATAAATAAATAAAAATTCATTGGAATACCCATGAATAGTATGCAAGTTTATTGCTTTATTTATGAAGTTTTTCTGTACTTTGGCATCTTATTATGTGTAACACGCATCTTCAGTATGTAGAAAACAGCATAAGCATTGTTTTTTCAAATGTGTCCAAAAAAGGAACAGATGCTAGAGAAGACAGGGACAGACCATATCAAGTTGAAAACTGAAGAAGAGCAAATAAATGTATATTAGTAAACAAAATCATCTTTAAAATTGAGAACATATCCTTAAATGAAGCGTTTATAAACCCACATCCCTCCTTGATATTCAACAGAAAATGAGCAACATTCTGACTCAAATAAACATGAAAATTCTTCTTCTTCGCCACTAGGTGGCTCACTTTCTGTACCTTTGCTTAGTCAAGATACCACTGTGGCCCCAGAAGTTTTAGAACCCAGAGTTAAGAAAGCTCTCAAAATTAAAATTATAACAGTAAATCATAGTATCTAATGTTGGTTGAATTTGGAATTAGGATGGAATCAAACTTGGGAACTTCAGAAGTGGAAAGAGAGGCTGACAAAGATGGAAGGTTGAACCTGAGGAGGATGTTTATTTTCCTGAGTTTGCAAGATTAGTAATCAGTCCCTCAACCTTTACAGTGGAGCGACTGTAAAAGGGCAGCAGCCATGGCACTTGCAATGCCATCCCATGTATTGCTATAAAAAGCATTACCATCTGGGTGCCAATTCTCTTCAATATCAAAACTGTAGAGTGTTGTCTTCTTTCTAATTTACAGCTTTCACTCAGCGCAACCCTGACAGCGACAGACAATATGCCATTGTTACAACTAGTGTGTAATTCCAGGCAATTTGGGAAAAATCAGCTCGTGAGCATAGCCACGTAATTTTCTCCGAATTCAGCACCTGTGTGCATTTCTGGAAAGCTGAGAAGCTGCTTTTGCGCTTTTTTCTTTTTCTTCCTTTTGCTTGACCAGCAGAGGCCTATAAAGTCAAAATGCATATACAGAAATGTCTGGAAGGCTTCAACATCTACTTTAGCAAACTGATGGCTAAGAGGCGATGTGTATGTTACCTAACAGCACATCTGAATGTTGTTGCTCATTGGCAGTTTGTTTCTTTAACTTAATCTGAGTGTTCCTTGATTTATTTAAAAAAAAAAAAAAACTCTTCTCTGAAGGTTAATCTGCCCAGCTACCCAGCAAAGGTTGTGGGAATGGGGTTTGGAACTTTAGAAGGTCGGTGATTTGAAGGTATCACAGAGACAGAGGCCTCATCGCCTCGGGCTCCGAACAAAATGAAATTGATTCCCTAGTAGCAAAGACAGCTCCAAATTGCAATCCATAATGTGCAAGTAACTGACTCACTCTGTAGCCTGCCTCACAAGTCCACGTTAGACAGAAGGGAGAGTGGCCAAGGTCCTGTAAGAGTTTACCTGAGTGTGCTAGGAGGGAAGCCTGCTCAACAGCTGAATTAAATTACCTTTCACCTCTGCAGAAGGCCTCGTTAGTATCATGTCTTTACAGCCCTTGGATTGTTGGCTGAGTTGAAGACATTAGGCAGGAGAAAGAGAAAAAGAACGTGCTTTCTTTCTGTCTGTGCAAGATCCCATTGCAAATACACTCTGCCTTCTACCTTGCTTAGTGCTTCAATCCCCAGCCTTAATGCAAAGCCTCAGCCATCAGCCACCGTCATCATACTGTGCATAAAATATGGACAGGATTATCCCAAGTTTAAATATGAATCTCAGTGTAAAGTTATGAAAAGGAAAGTCGTGAACTTTACCACTCTACTAATTTATAGAGAGTTCTATTCAGACAAGTTTCTTTATGAGAGCCTCAAGCAATACCCCTTCCCCAAAAAAACAAGTTTTTAAGTTTGTGTTATGGACAGAAAGTGTCCACTGAGTGCTACAGGGGGATTAAAACTTTGTGCATTATTGAAATGCAAGGAAGGCAACTCTTGATTCTTCCCTTGACCTCCAATGAGGCAGCACGCAGTTGGCTTTACACACAGTACTTGGTTCCTGAGGTAAAGGTCTAGAGTTAGCAAAGTGGACCCTGATCTCAGGAGATGCCTGAATTTTTCAAGCACAAACTGAGATCCATCAGAGGTCCTGGGCTGGACTCCACATTAGGACTCAGGGACCTGCACCAAGACAAATGACAAAGCATGAGGAGGAGGCATTTCTCAGAGGGGCAATAGAAAGGGAGATTGTCCCGAGGGAAGAAAGCATGCAAAATATTGTAGAAACAGTCACAAGAATGATTATGTGTTTGCTACAATCTTATTAAGGCCACGTTCATTTGCTTAAATAAAGGGCTCAACTCATGAATATTTTCCGTACGAATACTTCAACTCAGTAGGCTGTGTTATAATTATGAGTCTCAGATATCGCCTTGTCCATGAAAGTATCAAAATGAATGTTAACAGGTGGGCATGTGAAAACATCACTGGAAATTTTTGTTTACTTGAATTTTTGGTAAAAAAAAAACAACAATATGTAGTCTATGAAAGTTAAATGTAATAGCATACAGGTCAGCATCACTTGGGCAGCAATTAAAGTTATGAAAGTGTAATTTTGTTTAGATGTAAAGAACAGTATCTTTAAGACTGTCCTTCTAAGTCTTTACTCTGTCACACAATCAAGTTAGATGCTGCATCAAAACTGACTGACACGCCAGCCCCAAACTTCCCTTCTTTGATGTCCATCAAACAGTTCTATAAAAAGTGTAACTAACATGAAAAGATATTGGATTCCCAGCTCTCACCCCAGATACAGCAGTTTGCATGAATATGAAACTTCTGTGATTCAGCATTTTCACTCCTGCCTAGATCTCCCGCATGGTAAATGCTGAAGAGTGTGAATCCAAAGCTCCCACCAGTTTATTTTAGAAGGCTGATGTATGTTTTTTACCCCCAGCAGAAGGAAAGACTATTTCCAGGTCCTTAAATTACACATGGAGAGTTGCATAACAATTGTCAACGATCTCAAAGGTTGGAATCACACACTTATGCTAAATATGAAGTTGCCTATGAATCACAGAAGAAGGCTGAGTCTCATATTCCCAGGGTGTTTGCAAGAAGGGGGTGAGACATAAGTTACCATCTGCACTAAAACTTTAATCTAAAAAAAATCACAGCTGAACTCTCAATCCCCGGACCAGTGGAAAAGACTTTTCTCCGTTGAAATAAATGCTAGGAGTAAGAAGATTTTTGCAATGCCTAAGGAGGCAAGCACCCACTCACCTGCAAGTGGTTTGGGAGATAGCTGGCTGGCTAGGAAAGACAGCAAGTAGGAAACGAGCTTACCTTAATCACGGAACAAGCTTCTTCCCGGACGGACAGGATTTTGGAAGAGGGCGCCTTCTTGCCAGGGACCGGGAAGCAGCTGGAAAGAAGTGTTTGCTTCCCAAGAGCTGTGACAGCTGTGTGCTAGCTGGTGCCCCGGATACTGGACTCCCCGCGCTCCTCCAGATAATCAGGCAGTGGCCGCTGGTTTTAGCCTGGGAAGCTAGGACTGCAGTTGCTAATGCTGCTTCACTTGAGGGGAAAGCGCTGATGTGTGTGTGTGTGTGTGTGTGTGTGTGTGTGTGTGTGTGTGTGTGTGTGTGTGTATGTGTGTGTGTGTGTGTGTGTGTGTGTGCGCCCGCGCGCTCTAACTGCCAGCTTCAGGCTGAGACGATGTGTTCTGCATACTCAAAGCGCTCATGCTGGGAGGCGACTGCTCCACAAAGACCCCCAGCCATTCAGCTGAGGATTCATCATCCCGCTGACCTTGCCTCTGGGGATTCTGGCTGAACTGAGCCGATCACCCATCAATAGAGTCAACAATCAATCAAATAAAGAAGATTGGATAGGTGTAAAACAGAGAAAAGTGTGCATGTTAGAAGCACCAAATATTAAAAAACAAACAAGCAAACTAACAAATCTCTGTTCAATATTTTGTTCCTGAATTTGATTTTTCCTCTTTAATTTCCTGTCTTGAGCACACAATGTAATTGGCGAGTTCCTTAGTTTAAACTTTTCAATCTGTTTTCACAGGCAGCTTGGGATCTTATCCACAAGTCCATTGAGAACATTTATTCCACAGAGCTCTATAGATGCAGAATGAATCCATAGCAATCAAATTGTGGAGGCTTAAACTAATGCACCACTTCATAGACTAGTGATTCTATGCCTAATTGGAATGTTTTAGTAAGGAGAAGCAGAGTCTGGATTCAAATCTTTCCTGAGTTTCCTAATAACATAAAGAAGTCACAAGAGAAACATCGTAGGTCTGCCTATGTTTACATAACAGGGAAGTCCAGTGAGAAGCCTGTCCTTTGTCAGCTATATGACATGGAGTGCCCAGTAAACCCCATTGAGCTTGTGGGAGATGTGATCGTAGTGGTAGAGATACATAAGTTAGGCTCATGTAGGTATGCATGAAAAACGGTCTGCAAACTCCAAAGGTTTAACCATTCAGCTACAGGGTAAAAAATACATTACCATAAGGAATGTACAGGGTTACAAAGTAACCCGCCTTAAAGTTTACAGGCTGAATGATATTTGAAACTCTCACTGCTAAACTTTCCACAATCTATGAGATTGGTGGTTTTGGTGCTAATCCATCTGAAAATCCTGAGAACTTAATATGGAATGGTACTACTTTCAATGTCTTGTTACTGTATAAGACTAGAAAACTAAAGCGGACATTTTTTCCTATTTATTTTATTACATTTTTTTGCCTAATCATACAAGCTCAATAGGTATTCCTCTTCTTCTCTCTCCCCCTCCCTTCCCATATTGTGCCCCATTGCATTCTACCCCCTTCCCACCCTCCTCCTCTCTTGGTGCTTCCTGCTTTCTTCCTCCCATTCTCCAGAGCATCTGTTTATGTAGATGATGAATTTCCCTTTGAGTTGTATACACTAGTGAGGGTTCAGGACTCAGTGTCATAGCTTGGGGCCCTTTCTTGAGCTGCCCACTAGCATGGCAACTTATGACTGTTTAACCCCTTGCCTTTGAGGATCTTACTGCCTGAAGCCTTCTCCTGTGCAATCCGTGCTAGACTTTGGGGGGGGGTTGTTGATATGTCAATCATTGTGCAGGTTAGGCAAGGTCCAATCAAATTGTGGCTATATCTTGGCTGCTACAATCCTGACTTGTGTGGAGTATCTTGCATAACCTTGGTATATTTTTCCTCTTAAATGAGGCTTATTATTTAACAATCTTAGACTAGGCTTCAATCAGGAAGAACTGCATAGTGAGAAGAAGCCAGAAGTGCAAACAAAATAAAATAGAAATGGAAATTGAGATGCATGGCTAATTTGAAAGTCTGCCATGATATACTTGGGTCCCCAAACTTTGTCACTAATAATAATAAAGACCAACCATGCAAAAACCTACCAGGGTTATCACACAAAGAAATCAACATTCACTGAGTGCATTTGATACCCTAGACTCTGTGGTAGGTATCATTTTGGGGTTGTCATTTTAGTACTGCAAAACCTTCATGTATAGAATAATATTATGCATCTGTTGAAGCATTGATTAACATGGCTCACAGTAGGGAACCAATGGCTAATCATTCAAGGGCTTATTTTCATTTGTTTTAGAAACTTTTTTCATCCTTTCTATTTTTTAAACAAAATCTTTTTAGTTGTAAATAACTTCAGATACACAAAAAGTAACTTAAAACATATGAATGTTCCACATTGAGGTTTGTTTATTATTAACATGCATTTTAACTGCTTTATACTTTGAAAGGGGGAGGAGAGAGAGGGAGAGAAAGAGAGAGAAAAAGAGGAGAGAAGGAGAAAGAGAATAGAAAGAAATTTTGAGGTATTTGAAGGTAACATATATATCATGCTTATTCACTAATTATTCCAGGGTATATTTCATAAGAATTCATCCATTTCATACTGAAACTATATCTTTAACAAACTTTGGTAAATTTGTCACTACTATGAAGTTAATATCATTTATTATCCACTTTTCAATTTATCACTAGAGCAAATAACATCTTTTATACCATTTTCACTGTAGGAGAATACTAGCCTGGGGACAAGTATTATATTTAATTTTTATTTTTTGTCTCTATTATGTTAGGGCTAAAGCTGCCTACATAAATAGATGGAATTTAACATGTTATATTAGATATAAAGTGTGTATTTAATTTTTCTCAAGGATTTCTGTGCTCACAGTGAATTGTAATGGAACTCAATGTGTAAACATACTGTAACTTACTGTCATAGCCAATAATATGCAGCCAACTCCCCAAATCATGTTCAAAGTAGACAGATACAAGCTGTGATCAAATTCTTTCACCCCCAATTCCATTTTCTGTGCTTCACTTACTTTTTTCTGGCTGTAAATAAACCTGTCCATGTTGTTGGCTGAACCTTTTATTTTTAGACAATGTTTTGGTTCAGACTCCTACCTGATTGTAGAATTACAGAATAACTAATTAACTTATACAAACTCAATGAGCGGTAATTTTCCCTTTTAGCACATTCTTTAAAATTGAGGTTTCCTTTTTGAATTTAGCATTATAAACACTTTTAAAGAACATACTTGTCTCTTTTTTAATGTAATACTTCTATTTTGGGGTTTATGCCATGCTTCTTAAAATTATATTTATAATGTGGTACCTGGTACATGTATACAATGGAATATTTCTCAGCCATCAGAAAGGATAAGATTATGTAACGTTCCTGCAAATGGATGGAACAGGAAACTTTAATATTGAATGAGGTATTTCAGACACAGAGATTCTCTCTAATATGTAGATGATTGAACTGATATCCTTGTCAATATACTTGAATTAGAAGCACTGTACGAGCCAGAAAACTCAAAAAATACCTAAGAATGGAAAGGTGGGAAAGGATGGTTAGGCTGAAATCTTTTAAAAGGGAGATTTAGGATCACAGGAAAAGGGTGAGGGAGGGAATAATTGAAAAAAATACATAGTTGGGAATGAGGGGAAGGGAGGAAGGCAGGACATGGAAGATAGGAAGGACAGAGAAACTTATAGAAAAACCCAAAGATGGTAGAAGTAATCCCAAAGGAACATCCTAGACTAGTAATATGTTAAAAATGTCTTTTAAAGAAAGGAATAAGAATGAGCAGTCCCTATGAAGAGGAGCATAGAATAAGGAAAACAGGGAAAAATAATAAAATAAAAGCCTTGAGCTGGTCCACTTAGAACCCAAGGACAAAATTATACTAGAAATAACAGGAATGTGATACTTCCTAATAAAATATTGGTCTTAAAGGCCCCCAAACATTATAGACTTTTGCCATTGCTCTCGGTTGCTTTCCAAAAACTGTCAGTGAGACCCTATTAGTGAATATGCAACACAAATGGATCAAGAACATGGACAGAATATATCACAGGAACTGGTCTGAGGACTTTCTCCTTGCTAGATAACTGATACAGTATCAAGGAAAACTGTAGAAGCTGCTGGGAGAGAGAAATTATCATAAGCCCATCAACATCATGAGATCCATAAGTTTCAATATAAAGCAACAGGTTACCACCGGTATAATAGTGGCATGAGTACCAAGAAGACATCCAACTTCTTTCCAAGACCCATTTATCAGAATGGTACCCATTACTATAAATTAGAGCAAGAATCTTTAAAAAAAGGAAGGAAATAGATCAATAGGGAAGACAGTCAATAAACTTATAGATATGAAAGACAGTACATATCACACTGCTCTGTAGGCAGCTGTTATAATACCTATAGAATGGGAACTCAGAGTGGAAACCTTTGGGTTTAAAGCTGGATGAGTGAAGGGAAATGCACATACCAGTGGGGTGGCTTGAAGAAAAGTAAGTTGTTTCACTACAGAGGACTGAACCCACACAGGAGTAGACAAGCTAGAGTGAACCCTAAAGTCCATCGAAGCATGCAGGTGAAAGAGTGGGATGGAATAATGAAGGGAAGGGAGAGAATGGAAGAGAGGGGGAAGGAGGGAAGCTGGGATGAATATTCAATATGTTCATAAAAGGAGAAAAAAATAATGAAAAATTACATTCATATTTTACAATCTCAGATGTTACAGCACTGGTATTATGTTTTTGGATATTATCTGGGGGAATCTGTAATTTTTGCATATTGGATATGCCAGTTATGACTCTTTTCCTAATTCTGTGCTCTATATCATTTCCCCCTTTCAACTATTAAATGATTTGCGGACAAACACTTCAGGGCTATGTAAGTGACTTCCATCCAATTAAAATCACTTATCACATTTAAAATCTGCTTGTATCATGCACATCACACAACACTGGTCTTCCAAATCCGTAAGTTCTCCTCCTATCCAAAGCAATTAGATATTTAGCTGCTAATAAAGAACTACTTTATTTCCCATTTTTCCTTACTTTCTACTTCTCTCCCTTTCTTTTTTCCTCTCCTTTACAAGAACATATTCATAGAATAAAGTAAGGATTATCACCAAATCTAAACAATAACTTTCAGAAAATTGTAGGAAGAGGACAAGACATTTCCCAATTTATTTTATAAAATTAGAGTTATTTTGATACCAAGAGAGCAAAGAGAATACAAAATAAGAAAACTACATGCTGAAACCTCTCCTGAATGCACTAGAAAATATTTATACAGGTAAAGTAATAAGACTCCACACCAAAAATTTTAATCTCAGTGATGCAAAGCTGGTATGGAATTCAAATATCAATAATATACCCATCCATATTAGTATCCTAAGAAGAAACATTATCTGACCATACATGTGAAAAAAATTCATTGGGAAATAATCTATCACCCATATCATAAAAGTTTTGAAAAAAATCTAAGAACAGAAAACATCTTATACTTTATAAACATCTGCACACAAAATCTGTGGCTTATATTACATACCTAAATGAGAAAGACAGAAGTAATTATTTCCTCCTGGGTCAGAAATAAGGTTAGAATATCAGCTCTCACCGGTAGTATTCAATGTACTTCTAAAAGTGCCAGACCATGTAATAATAAAGAAAAATGAATAAAAAAATACAGTCTGGTGAGAAATAAATGCAACTGACTACTTTAAAGTCACATCATTGTTTGGGCAAAAACTGAAACTATGCAAATTCTTTTCACACTCATATATAATGTACCTATTTTTCAAGGTTTTATTTTCTATAAGTTCATGGAAGAATTGAAAATTTATATGAAAAAGCAAAGGAGCAGGTATAGAAAAACTATATTGAGAAATACCCATATGAGCGGCATTTACCTGACTTGCTTTAAGGCATCATTTAGCTACAGTATTCAATATTGTGATATACAATAGAAGGGGCGATAGATAATCAAATAGAATAGAACAATAAGAAATGGATCCACATGAATCTGTGGATGACAGCAATCCTCTGTTCTGAGAACCAACTGAAGTATTTTTGTAGAACATAAACAGGGAGGCAGGGACAGTCATAGAAGAGTAATATTATAAATATACAGCAAAAATACACAAATCTTAAGAGCAGTTGCGTGGGCAAATACAGAGCAGTGTCTTCATACCGCTGGAGAGTTGCCATTAGTGAAAACCAGCTACCTGTCAATTCAGCCCCTGAAACAAGCACAGAGAGGTCTGTTGTCCTCGTTACTCCTGATGCTTGTCTGCAGGAAAATGCAGCATCAAATCCTTACCAGTTTGATCATTTTCTAATGCTGGAGTCCTTCTGTCCCTTGCTTAGTACTCAAACACGTTGGGAGAGAATGAGTGTGTCCCTTAAAAAGATCTCAAAATGTACTGAGGCCTGTAGATCTCTTGAGTAACAGGTTCTGGTGAGAAGACCTAGGTTGTGAAAGGTGTAAAGACCAGCTAAATCTAAAATCTTTGCACAGCTGTGTTCCAGACCTGGCCAAGGAAAGACAGATGGATTCTCTTGGGAAGCTTCCCAAAGAACTGGGAGAAGAAATGCTGCAGAAACTCTCTTCCCTATCTCTCTTCCACCTTCAACATTTCAGCCGTGAGGGGTATAACACCTCGGTATAAACAAGTAGTATGATGAGCTTATGAATTTTATCCCCCAAGCAATTGCTCAAATTGTTTCTTCCTGGTATAGCTTGTATCTAGAATATCTAACATGGTAGCTATTAAAATGGTGCCTGTACTAGCTTCTTCTGGGATTTTTGCACTGGTAATTGGGGAGTCTCATTCCCAAAGCTCAGGAGTTTGACCTGAAAGCCTTTCTCCATCCAGACACAGGTGCTGACATTTGTCGTAGATGCCGAGCTTCATTTCAGCCTCTACTTGGCATGGGGAATGTGAAAGTGAGAGATGGGGTAGTGGAATACTGAACACTAAGGTTCTTATATTTCTCTTTGTCTGCTCACTGAACAGCTCTTAGTGATCTTGGAAAAAGATTTTTAAAAAGACATTCAGTAGAGATAGTTTTTTTTTTAAATGGTGCACAGAGGAGGTGCCACCGTAAGAGTGCTTGCTGTACAAAGTTGAGTAGCTGAGTTCTAATACCCAGAACACACTGAAAAAGTCAATCATGATCAGATGTGTTCTAACTCCAGCACTAGAAGGGATGGAGACAGGAAGCTTACTGGGGCTCGGTGTGTCAGCCTAGCTCAGGGTTCACTGAGGCCCTGTGTCAAGATAGTAAGGCAGAAAATGGCAAAGCAAGACACCCTGAGTGCATTTATGCATGCCAACACACTACACACATTACACACTGTCACAAATATTAAAGTAAAAAATTTTCAAAGTGGTTAACTCAAAAGCCCATGCTTGAGGAGGCCATAGGCTTCAGGGAGGAAGGAACTGCCATGTTTGCTGAGCTACACTGAGGTAGAATCAAACTACCATCTGAATATAATGCTCCTACAAATGTTATCCTCAGTATTAATCAAAAAATTTTTCCTTTGCAGGGAACAGTAGGAAATGTGGAGTTTCATGATTGCTCCAGGGTCTGAAAGTACATGAAGTCTAGTTGTTCAATACTAAGCAAGTCATTCATACTACCCCCTCTCTGACGCTCAGGGAACCCTACTGTCATAGTTAGATACTGGTGTCAACTTGGCAACCGAAGACTCGGAGTACTGGGCACAGTTGTAAAGAATTAAAAGTTGTGTTAAACCCTGACAAGCCTGCAGGAGATTATCTAATTGATGGAGAAAACCCAGCCCGTGGTAGGTGGGACTAGTTCCTGAGCTGGTAAATACAATGGAGGGAACTGGTAGAGGAAGTTGACATCCTTCTGTATACTTTGTCAGACATGCTGGTCTGTCAAGTAAGGATTAATCTCCTCTCTGAAGTCATGTGACTCTATGGCCTCCCTTAGCCTCTTGAAAGCTAGATTATGCACGTTATCTGAATCACTTAATTTTATTCTTACTGCAATAGATAGAGATTTTGACTTAATAAGTGGAGGCTCAAATTCTGGGCTGTAACCAAATAATCATAAACACAAATAAAATTGCCTGTTCCCCTTAAAAAAAAAGTAGAAGTGGTATGACTATGTGGATATAGTGTGGTCAGTTTCCTCAGCCACTGGTATTGGTGTGGACTCTCCTATCAACCTGGAGCAAGATCTGTGACCAGGCAATCCGTATTCCCCAGTAAATTTTTGATCACGAATTTATCTACAACATGTAGGCAAATTCCAATACCAACAAAAGAGAGACAAATAGAATGTATGATCTGGAAAGCTGGAAAAAAATCTGTGAAATGCCATCTTGGAGGCAGGGCACAGTGATTGTAATTGTCAACTCACAGTTGCTGCTGTCTGCACTGGGTCAACTCAACAGTCTGCCAGCATGACCCTTCCTGTTGAACGCAGATGAGGCAGCCGTGGCCTTTAGTTGTACCATTAATGGGTACTAGTGAGCCCTAATTCCAAAATTAATTACAGCCCTGGATAAACCTAGTAGATCACAAAATAAAAAAAAGTCATGTCTTTAGGTATTTCCTTCACAGTTGTGACACAGAGGACTTGGGGAAACCCAGCTAATAAATTTGATTATTGTCCAGAGAATTGACAGACATAGCAACAGTGATGGTGGGAATGATTACTAATATCAACTGGATGAGCAAAAGTATTAAATCCTTTACACAAAATACTGAAATGGTATAACATGGAACAAAAGGAATTTATAGGGCACCAGAAAAAAATAAGAGTTGAGCTAATGACATACAGGACACATGGTTCTTCTAAAGCTGAGTAAGTGCTTTTTTTTTTTTTCATCTGTGAGTGCTGTTTTTAAAGAAAATGCACCATGTGCACACACATATATATGCATGCATATTTTCTTCTCACAAAATTGAAATTTCATAGTTCATGCAGCTTCATAGCTAGCATGTACACAAACTGCATTATGAACATTTTCCCTTACATTAAATTGTAATGCACATAATTTTCTATTAGCACTATTATATTTCATCATATAAATGTGCCAGAATTTGTTAAACCAGTCTGGTGTGTGTATGCAATCAGGTCATGCCAATTTACTTCTTAATGCAAATAACTCTGCAATGAAAACTCTTTTATATAAACTCTTATCCTCGTGCTGTTATTTCCTAAATATGTGTTTTTGAAACCAGAATTACTAGATGGAAGAACTTGAACTAACTCATTTCAGAGTCTATGTATGTACTGCTGGCAGACTTTTCCAAGGAGATTGTTGCTCCTGACATCACAAGAGGAACCATCACTACTGCTTCGAATCCTGTTTCCATAACAGAATGCCTTCTGTGAAGCCTAAAGAAAACGGCAACATCAGGCAAGTGGGACTAGGGATATGGCTCAGTGATTACAGTGACTGCTACACAAGCAAAAACAAGTAATACTAAGATAATACTAAGATTGCCCCTAAAGATGTCCAGTTGGTGTTAAAGCCCACTGTGTATTCCCACTCTCTGGAGTCAGAGCCTTGAAATCCCCAGAGCAAGCTGCCAGCAAGCTAGCTGTTTAGAGACCTCCAACTGAAATATCTTGGAGTTATAGCAAAATTAATTCTATAGTAAAGAAAAAGGGGAAATATATTTTTTTCCAATAGGATTTTCAAATTCTCTTGTTGAATGTTAGAAATAAATATTTTATCCAATACATTTTAGTCCTAGTCCTGACACTGTAATTTTATAATATCTATATTGCAACAACATCTTTCCCTCTAGCACAGTTAATATTTTGACAAAAAATGTACTCATTTATTCACATGACTGACTCAAGTCAATTACGGTGTTCTCTGGCCCCTTTCAAGTGTTCATTTTTAGGTTTGGTATGAAATACAATAGTTTTATCACAATGCAGAAGGGAAAGATGTTCATGCCTGCTAGTTTCAGCTGTCAGTTTGATAATAGATGTGGGTAGTTGGGTACATCTATGAATAACAGTTCAGTCAAGGTAGAACTCTGGGAAGGCATATATAGGAGATTGCTTCAATTGCAAAGCTGATAAGGGAAGACCCAACTTTGATGTTCAGGACCATTTCACTAAGGCCGTGGATAAGATGGAGAAAACTGGTTTGAATTTTGGCAAAGATTGCAACAATGTTTTTTCATCATCTGTTTCTGCTTCAGATGCAACAGGACAGTTCTCTCAACTGGTATGAGTTCAGCTGCCATGATGATCTACAACGTAGAACTATGAATCAATAAAAATTCCTTGTTTCCCTAAGTGGTGTGGGTCAGCAATTTATTACAGCACTGACATTACAAAACAATGAATAGGTTTTATAGGGAAAAAATGCTACAAAAGCAGGATTGTGTTTTTGAACTAGTGAAACAATGAATTTGCCCAATTAAGAGACATTACATTTGAAACCCTTGTGTGAAATGCCCAAATAAGTTTGAATTTTCATTCCTTCAAAAAATATGTATTAAACAGCAACCATATCCAGATTTTTTGCGTTATGAGTAAGAAGGAATACAAAAATAAAACTAGAACCAAAACAATTTTTATAATATTAAAGGCTATAATGATATCACAATGATTTAATGTAAGAAATATCAGAGGATGGAAACCATCTTATATTCAGAGCAGATATCTGGAGACAGCATTATAGTATCTGCATGCATACTCTATGGATAAAGCAAAGTTAGTTATGAGAATGTGAAAGACAAAAATTCAAAAAGAAAGAATGGCTACCTCAAATATTTGTGAGGATGAAAGAATTTTGTGCCTGAAGCAGAGAACTACTCTTAAATGTAGAGATTTAAACTTAAGGGTAAAATTTAAGTGACTAAAGTATTAAATAATCAAGGAATAATCAAAGAAATTTAAACAACAGTGGCATGGCCGATCTATCCTTTTAATTTGTCTTTGCTGAGAATTCAAGTCATGGTGATTTGTGGGATTCCACTGCTTGTATATGCATTTTATCTACCCCAAATCTAGCATCCTCTATGCGTGCTTCTCAGCACTGATTTCAAGATCTTTTTCTCTCAGTTTTGAAAATCTACACCAAATCTTTGCTATCAGTCCAGATTTCTGAATTTAGTTAAGAATTGCCCACATTGCTCCTTTTTCTGCGTTTCCCCACGTTTTGATATTTGAATGTCTCTTGTTGGTGCTCACCTCACGGATCCTCTATCAGCTGGATTAATGTGGTGCCTTGATTGAAACTAACTGCTCATGAATGTTCTTCTTGTTTTTTTCCCCTTTTTTCATTGATCTAATATTAGTGTGTTTTGTCTGTATCCCAGTATCCTTATAGACATATGTTTATTTCAAGTTTTGAATTAGATAGCATTTTCTTTCACAAGTTTGCCAATTCTTACCCAAAAATAAAAAAAAGATTCTATAATTCGATTGTGACTGTATAATTCAAATAAAGAAAGATTTAGGGATTGTCATGATCTTTAAAGTTCTGTCTTCCAACTTTTGGCTATGATAGTTTTTCCATTTATTTAGGTCTTTGTCAATTCATTAATTAATTGCTAGATTTATTAACTTTGCCTTAACATATGAATAATGGGTGTGCTCCTCACTGATTAATTTAGCCATTATTATTTTCTGGGATTCATCATTTAACTTCTTTAATGATACTTCTGTTTCTTCAGTTGTCTCTCTGAGTGACTGCCAATACAGGGAGCAAGGGAGGCTCCTTGAGCATAGAATTCCTGTGTTGACTTTCTACTTAGCAGTGTATTGTGCAAAGTTTTTCTTTTTTATTTTTTTGATACTTTCATATACATACAATGAAATTATATGTTTTTGCCCCCAACCCAGCCCATCCCTGCTTATACTTTCCTTTCACACTATTTTTATAGTTTGCTTCTACTGTGAATCTTTTTGTTTTCACTTATAATTTCTTAAGGTTTTTAATGGGTAAATTTTCCAAAAACATGTATCTAAAAAACATACTATAAGGTATTGAGATCTGATAACTGCCATTCCCTCCAACTTCATGACATGCGATACTTCCTACTAATATAATGATGTTACTTAGAAATCCCCCAAATATAAACTATCCATATTGTCTGATTATGTGTATGGCTTGCATCTGGGTAAGAGAGCGCCTTGTTTACAATTTTTTACACTCCGGAAATAAATATTTCCTAATCAATTGGAGCTCAATAGTCATAAAATCCTTGGCACTAAGTCTGAACATTCACATTTCACATACGTATTCATTTTCTCTAATGTATCAATCCTGTTTCTGTTACATGGTTGTAACTGTTGATATGGTATGGCTGATTTTGTTAATGAACTGTGAGCATGATGAAGATGAGACCACTGTTTTGCTTTTCTGCCTGGTGCTTTTTTTATGTGGGACCTGGAATCTGAATGCAGGGCCTCCTGCTTGGGAGATGGATTCCCCCCCGCCCCGAGATAGTCTATTGTTTAGTTTTTAATTATATCTTGTCTTTATTGGAGTAATGCTCATAACAGCTGCTCAGTGATGAGCCAATTAAATGTATGAATAGACTTTTCATAGATAGTGCAAATCTTTATTAATTTGATTGTTTACCATCTCTGGTATCTACTTAAGTTAGGACTTTCTAAATGTGCTTAGATATGGGCAATGCTCACATTTGAATAATTTACCCTATCTCTATCTAAGTAATATACTGCTAATATTTTTTCCCTGGAAGAAGGTGCTAATTCTGGCAAGGATTAAGGATTTCGTTAGATGTAAGAAAATGTATATTTGAGGGAAGACAGAAATCAGTAATTGTATGAAAGTAAAATTGGAATCTCTATAAAACTCTGTAACTTGGTACTGTTTGGAAGAATAGAGAATTCTGCTGATGATTCCTGAAGTTCATGAATTGATGGCCAATGTGATTAAGATTCCTACCTCAAACGATGGTCAGAGATCCTTTAAAAATAGCCAACACATTTTTAGTTATTGAGATAAAACTAATCTTGAAGCAGCAGAACTTTGAAAGGACATATCTGGGCCTCACAAAGTGTCTCAAGCCTGAAGAGACAAAAATCCGCTCTGCTCTCAAAGGAAAGTTCAGGGCTTCCACAGCTGAGAAATCAAAGCTGAAATGACATTTTGCAGAATTGTAATGTAGCCTGATGTCACAAAAGTCCTTTGTAGTAATAGCTGTTCTGATTGACTGAGAATCAAAGTGAAATCCTTTTCTGGTAAAAAGATACCATCATCAACTTGAACATTCCTGCTATGTAAAATAACATATGTATGATTTCTAGAATGTAAGCAGATGATAAACAGAAGATGCATGTTGGAGAGAAGAAAGTGATCAACCCAAAGGAAAAATGGAACAGCAATAAAAAGAAGCACAGGACAGACTTCTTTAATAATCTATATATTGTCTATTAATACATCTATCACTTATCTATGAGTTATCTATTAATCTGTTATCTATCATCTAACTTGCAATCCATCAGCTATCTGTCATCTATCTAACAATCTATCATATATCTATATAGTCCAGTATCATTCATCTTATCTATCTTTTAACTATCAATCTATGTACCATTTACCTATCTAATCATCTATCTAGCATCTACTTATCACATACTTATTTATCATCTGTTCACCATTTAATTTTCTTCTATGTAACTTCTATTTAGCCATCATCTATATTTCTATCATCTATATATCTCACCATATTAAAGTAACATTGATGAAAATACTGTAAAAGTTTTACAAATATGAGATGTTATGCACAAAGTTTTCAAAATGAAAAATGTTGAAAGAAATAGTAAGCATGTGAGCTACTTCATCGCATAGAATTAGAAAAATACCATGACTCTCTGGAAGCAATTTTCAAAAACACATTAAGAAACTTAAAATTTTTATCAGAAATTTTTCCAAAATAAATAATAATTGAAATGGGAAAGTGATGACAGAAAAGAACATGAAAATACATGTAAAATAACTCAATAGCTGTCATAGTTAAGCACAGGTGTCAACTTGACTGTTGAGGGTCTGAGCTCTGGGCACAGTTGTAGAGAGCCAATGGTTGAGTTAAGCCCAGAGCAAACCTGAAGGAGATTGTCTAGCTGATGGGGAAGACCCAGCCCATGGTGGGTGGGATTATTAGGCCCTGAATAAATCACAGAGAGCTGGTTGAGAGAGTTGGCATCCTTCTGTTCACTTGGCCAGACATGTTGGTCTAGCAAGTAAGGATTGTCCATCTCTTACCTGTTATGTGGTGATGGTGGCCAGTTCCCTCGGCCCTGGTGTTGGTGTGTGCTTTCCAGTCAAGCTGGAGTGAGAACTGTAACTGGACTATCTTAAGGAATAAACTCCTTGTTCCCTTAAGCCATTTGATGGTCATTTATTACCAATGCTGCAGGCTGACTGCAACAATAGCCTAAGATACTTAGCATTAGATATTGAGGAGGAAACCATATTCTCTCTCTCTCTCTCTCTCTCTCTCTCTCTCTCTCTCTCTCTCTCTCTGTGCAGTATACAAACATGTGTGAGTACACAGTGTGGAGATCAGAGTTCCATATCCCATGTCTTCTTCAATGACTCTCAACTTTAGTTTTTTTTATTGCTTGTCACTTTATTATTTCACTGAATTTTAGTCATTACCCATCCATTATCATTTTATCTTCCTCCCTTTCCAATAAGACCCCTTTCCTCCAATACAGTCACCTCCTATCTTTCTTTTGGTAAAGCTATAGGTTAATGCTGCACTCAGCCTTCATCGGAGAAGATTCTAGAAGTAGTGTTGGTGGTTAATGGAGAAGCCCACAATTGTCCAAAGTGCTTAATGGGATCACTATGCCCTCCTAAATTTTGAGACAAAGTCTCTCACTGAACCTGTAGCTTTATGACTTGGCCACACTTGGCTGCCTGGTCAACAAATCACAGGGATTTTCTTGTATCTACCTCACCAACACAGGGATTACAGGCACATGCCACACAGCAGGTATTTATAAGTGCTGGAGATTGAGCTCAGACCTTCATGCTTGAGTGACAAGCACTTTATTGACAGCCATCCACTGAACATCAGAATACAATGTCTCAAAACAGCAAACTCAAATGTTATGCAATCAAATACAAATATTCTCTACCAAATGCCAGATGTTTAGAAATATCTCTACATAAAAATGTAAAGAATCAGGCCTACATGCACAACAAACATTTGATTGCTAGTCAACTAAGAGGAAGAAATCTTAAAACTAGTTCTCCAAGACCAGAGATATCAAAAACAGGGAGGGAGAAGCAGAGCTGAGAATAATCTGAAGGCAATATATTAGTATATTTATGTGTCTATTTTTAAATTTTCATGGGTGTGTGTTAAAAATATATGTGAAAAGGGGAAAAATAAGAGTACAGTTTGAACTAGAGAGGAAGAGTGAGTAAATATGATCAGCAAATATAATATGAATGTGTGAACATATTCTGACAGAAATAATTATTTTGTAGAGTATGCTGTGATAAAATTAAAGCTTATAAAAGAACTCCAATATTGTAGTAAATAGAGCTTGAACTCCCAAATTCAGAACGTGTCAGTATGCACTTCAGGTCTGTCGCTAGGACATGGGTTCGCCCACATGACAGTTTATTTTGGGATCTTCTTATGTGTAAAATGGAAGAAATAACCATTTCAAAAAGTCCTTAATAACTTGAACTCAAAGACCAATTATAATTTGAATTGTAACACTAAATAACTCATTAGTACGTTTTCCCACTTTATGCATATGTATCTCTCTTTTCCATAAAATATTAGATAGTACTTTCTCCAAATCAGAAGATAAATTATTTCAAACTTTTAATGAACTATGGATTCTGGCACTCATTTCAGTTTTAAAGCATTTCGTTAATGTGACATATTTGTCAGCTTTGCTTGAAGATGAAAAAAATACTAAAATTTCAGAAGCTTGCATGGAGATAGATTTGTTTTCTTCTCTTTCTCTCTCTCTCATATATGTTACACATATATATGTAATTTAAATGTGTGCATCTGTGTTTGCAGATGCATAAACACATGTGTGTGCCTGGAGGACAGAGTTGGGTGTCAAGTGTCTTCCATCACTCTCCATCCTTATTGATTTATTGATTGATTTGGGAGACTGAATTTCTAACTGAGCCTGGAGTTTACCCATTTGAATAAAATGGCTGTCCAGCTGTCTCCACTCACCTGTGCCAGAGTTACCCATGCATACTTCTGTACTGGGGATCTAAACTCAGATCTCCATGATTGCCCTGCAAGCTTTTTACTCACTGATTCATCATTCATCATCTACGCACCTAATTACCTCTTGGTTTTCCTGAGTGTGTGATTAGTGCTGACTGTCTTATGGCAGAAGTTCACTTCAGGTTGTATGTCTCTTCCATGTGTCTTCCTATCCAGATATGGGCTAAGGGTCCAGTTGTTATAAATATAATGAATTCCCTAATGCTGTTACAGGGGTGCTAGTTAGGCAAAATATTTAAGGTGCAATATGTTCATTGGTTCTTTAGGATTTTAGCTTTCTTTTGCTCTGATTTTTCAAAGTGTTTCAAATTTATGAGACAGTAGTATAACTTCACCAAGTTCCATTATAATGTGAAGTCCTTGGATTTTATTGAAAGTCACCAAAACCAGCAAAATAAATTCGCTATTTTAGGAACAATAACCATGTTATTGCAGATATTCCATCAGTGATATTCTCTCTGTAAAGTCACATTTACGAAATCTATTAGAATTCAGTCGTGTAAAAGGTGTTATTCCTTTGACTCATGGAGAAATTTCCCTTCTGAGTCATTGACTATTTTGCACTGGCTACAAGTACACTTAAAATAAGTTTGAAGGTCAGTACTGAAATTGTGTGGATCATTATAAGTAATACATTTTGATGTCTACTCCTGTCTTGCTCTCAGTTTTCTACTTCTTTATTTTATATACCTGCATCCATATTATTAACTGAAGTGGTCTCCCTCCCCTTTGGAGTTCTGGAAGTTTAGCAGCATAAACTTTATGTCTACCAACAATTGGTTGACATCAAAATCACTGTCAGACATTCAACTTATTTGTTCCCCTGTGGAAGTGACCAAATGATAAAATAATGACAAAAGGTCCATAGCCTGATGCTTTTCTTTTAAACAAGGTTATAATTCTCAATATGATCAATGTCATTAAGTATTTCCAGGTAAAAGGTTATGTTGGCAATCATTTCAGGAAAACCTGTTAATAGCATTTAAAATAAAAGCTACTAAGAATATAAATCATGTTTATGGTAATCCCAGTGGCTACATCTTTATATCATGGCCTCAAATAATTGAAGGACTTAAGTCATGAAAAGACAAAAGTTCAGAAAGAGATCCAGTGGTCTTGAAGAGTCTGTATGAGAGGGAGCCTGATGGGAGAAGCAAATGACTTTGGAGACAGGTGACCCTGCCACAAAGGACAAGCCTGCTGGCTGGAGTAGTGTAATTGGAATTGAATTTACGACTTTCGCAAATTTCAAATTTCTCTTTTTTTCCATCATTATGCTGATATGCAGTGTTCACAATATAAAGTGTTTGTCTTATGTATAAAGACAAAATGAATGCTTGCATATCTATCCCACTACCACAGTTGAATTAATGTTGATTATACCTAGGTGCTTCACATTCTATATGTTCTTCTCTCTATTAAAAGAGAGTCAATGTTCTGAGCTATTTGAGCATTACTATACATATGTTACAAAATACAGATCTTTGATCCTGTATTCTTTTCATTTAACCTTTTATCTATGATTTTGAGCGTGCCACTGGTTTATTTACTTTGTGATATCCTGTATGTCAACATTTCATACAATACATTTTTGGCTATTGTACCAATGACTTTCAGCATCTTTATTTCAATTTTGGAATTTTTATGAATTAAATTGCCTTGAGTATTTTCCTATGTATCATACTTTTGTGATGGTTATTATCTTAGTTCCACTTCTGTTGCTGTGAAAAAATACAAAAGAAACTTAAGGGGAAGAGGATTTATTTTGGCTATCAAGTCCAGGTATTGTCCCTTACTGCAGTAGCAGCCACAATGGCAGGAACTTGTGGCTAATCATGTGACATCCATCATCTAGAAGCAGAAGCAGCACATGGAAGCATGATTCCTGCTGCTCAGCCTCTTTCTGTTTTAGTCCTGAATCTATGTCCAGGAAATGGTTCCTTCCCTGGCCCCCTTCAGCTCTTCCTTCCTGAGTAACCTGATCATAGTAATTTCTCACCATGACACACAAAGTTTCTTTTCACAACTGATTCTTTAACTCATCACTCTCACAACTGAAACTAACCATCAGCTCTATTCACAACAGCAATAAAATGGAAACAATTAATATGCTCACCAACACACAAATGGGGTAATGAAAATGTGGCACATCTGAAGAGAGACAACTTTCTATGTCACAAGAGACCTAAACCCCTCTAAGAGTAGATAAACCAGAAGGGACCCTGGGGCCCATAGAAGCAGGCAGGCAGGAGGGTGGGAGGGAGTAGGATGGATTGATGAAGGGAAGGGAGGGGAATGCGACCGGGGAAGGATGGAGGGAAGCAGGGATGAGTAATCAATATGCTTGTAAAACTAGAAAAACAAATAATAAAAAAGAAAATGTGGCACATATGCACAATGGAATGTTATTCGGTCATCAGAAAGGATGAGATTATGGAATTTTCTGGTTAGTGAATGGAACTGGAAAACAACAATCAGACAAAAAAAAAAAACAAGTGCCAACTGTTCTTTCTTCTGTAGGGACACTAGGATTAAACTCTTGACTGAAGTATTTGGCTTGGAATTCTTGTGACAATCAGAAAATTTTAAAGGGACAAAAGAGGAGAAGGAGGGAGGGGAGAAAAAGCTTTAGGGTGGAGACCTTGGAGGAGAAGATACAGGATACCATGGATGGCTCAATGAGGGAGAAAATGATGGTGAAAAATACTTAGTGGGGATGGGAGAATAGAATGTAGGAGGAGTTGAGGTAGTAATAGAAAAACCCTGAAAATATGGACTGCAACCACATAGAAACTACCTGTAAGAGACAACAAATTTTAGCTTTTAAAAAAGAGAAAAAGAATGAACAATCCCTGTACAGAGGAGTACAGAAAGAGGAAGGTAGAACTAAGTAACTAATGTACTGGGCTACTCTACATAGAACTCAGAGACAATCAAACATTACTAGATGTAATAAGCACATGATAGTTCCTGGTAAGTTGTTGGCCGGAAAGGTTTCCAAACAGTATAGGTTTTTTCCATTGTTTTTGGTTGCCCTCCAGAAACTTACAGTAATTTCCTTTTACTAAAAGTGCAGTGCCTATAGATCATAGGACATAAACATAAAAACATCAGTTGGAACCAGTCGGGAAGGTTCCCTTTGTTGAATAGCTTACAAAATATCAAAGGATACTATGGTAGCTACTAGGGAAGAAAAGCAATCAAAGGTCCCATCAATCTGTAAATGTGCAAGTTGGAATAACAACCACTATGGCAAGAGGTGATCATCCATGTAATGGAAGCATGGCTATCAAGAAGGTAAACAGCAGCTTTCTGATCAGATCTAAGGCCCGCTTGTCCTGTTACTGTGAACTAGAATAATGCCTATGAAAGGAGAGGAAAAAGGTCCCAAAAGAAGTGTCGGCTAGGAAAGTTTTTCCATGAAGACACTACACTAAATTGTTTTTAAAACTTGCTATTATATTATAGATTGGTGGTGCACTCAGCACTCAACCTTGAAGCCACCTCACAACAGAAGTTATTTACTACAGGAAAACAACATGTCAAGTTGCAGAAAATAAGTGATTGTGGACTGCTTGGCCCTAAGCAGGACATTTAAACAACATTCACCCCACACACAGCCCCAAGGCTCAGGAAACATCACAGAAGAGGAGACAATAAGAATGAAAGTGCATTCAAGTGAGACAGTGGTGGGCCAGATACTACCTCCTGCATGACAAAGAACTACATGGGAACCATCCTACCACTATCAAGAAAAGTCAAAAATCTCAAGAAGCTCCACACCTCCCCGAGAGACTCATGAAAACTTATAGAGAAGAACAGGAAGATGCCATCCTCAGTGGCATCCTCACTGATCTGTGACACTTGCTGAACCATGAATCATGTCAGGCATATGACATCAAAGACAAACTAGATGAAGCACAGTGGGTTACACAAGTGAGAAGATTTGAAAATAAGAGTGTGACAGAAGAGATAAAGGATTGTCAGGGGAAAAGGAGAGGGATGGAAATGGAAATTAAGGAGAGAGAAAAAGAAAAATACAATTAAAAAATAAAAATAGAATCTATATTGTACATTTCATATTTATGGCATTGACATATTTTGCTTAATATGATGATTTCTAGTTTTATCTACTTCACTATAAGTGACATAATTTATCTTTAGGGTTTAATAAATCTTGATTTTTATCTTTGATATTTTCTTTACTTATTCACATATTTATGAAACCTGGATTGATTCTACAATAAGATATTACTAATAATGCTTCAATAAATATGGATGTGCACATATCACCTGGATTTTGTGAATTACATTCCTTCAGGTGAATACCCAAGTTTGGGATAGGTTCATCACAGAGTACTTCTTTTACAATGTGAATAACTTTCATACTGATTTCCATAGTTCTCCACTATATAGTAAAGGTGTCTCTTCCCTAGCCAGCAATATTGTGTACTGACACTAATACATAGTATGTAAGCATCTATGTTTTACTATTTCATTTAATAAAATATGATTGACATAATCTTAACTATAACATTTTCTACTACAAAAGATACAATTGCCTGTCATAAATTCACATTATCCCACATGACTGACATAATCTACATTACTATGAAATGTCCTAATAAATAAATAAATAAATAAATAAATAAATAAATAAATAAAATATTTTTAGTTTCAAAATTTCAATGTCTTTATCTTTGAATTCAATGTCTTTATCTTTGAATTAAAGATAGCAGCTACATGTAAGTGAAACTGTGAGTGTTAGATAGACTAATTCATTTTATTGAAGGAAACAGAGAGTGTTTGTATTTCATGTTCGTACTTTAAGATTTGCAGCTTAATAAATTTTACCAAAGGCACTTCCTGTTTGCTTTAATATACTCAAGTACCTGAATCTACTACAGAAAGTCAATTAGAAGATGAAGTTCACAGAAATGTTTTTTTTTTTTAATGTGAAGATTTCAAATTGACACTGAATTCATTTCTAGGTATGATTTTGTGTACATCACATTAATGGTGATGCCCAGTTATCCTTATTGATGGATCTCAGGGTTGATTCTTGGCACATAGAAAATCTAGAAATCTTAGAACTAAACATTGAGCTAGGAACCTCAGTTCAATTCAGTGATGTCTGTAGCTGAAATAAACTTTATTTTACTTCTTTTGGGCTGTGGTTTGAATGTAAAACAACCTCACTGGCTCATGTGTTTAATACTTGGTTACCAGATGGTGGTGCTGTTGGAGAAAGTTATGGTACTTTCAGGGTTTGAAGTCTGGAGGAAATACTTGAGTGGCAGGTGCGTGTTGACATATGAATGTATGAAGATATGGCCCTATCCCCCCCCTCCCGAGAGTAGCTGCAATGTAACAGCCAGCCTTTTGCTTCTGTCACCAAGCATTCTCTTCCTTCACTTGTTCCTGGCCACAATGGAATGTATCTCCCCTAGGGAACAATATGTCAAACCCTTTTCCATTTAAGTGGTTTAGGTCAGAGTACTTAATCACAACAAAGCAAAAATAACTGGAATGCAACTGAAACTTTTTAGACTGCTGTTACTGACATTGTCTGGCTCCTTTCTAATTACATCAGCAAAGGTGCAGCTCCCTGATTCATGCTTGTTTATCATGGGGAGTACATCTCCAGTCTCATGTAGAATATACTACATAATAAAATTACTTGATAGACTAAGTGTCTACTGTGTATCAGAAAAAAGTAAACATTCATGTTGTTTCATATAATTCATGAAAGGTAAGAACAATAATTTTCACCATTACGCTAATGACAGAACTACATTTTAATGATTAAGCCAAGTACTGAAATGTCAACGTGAGTGGAATACAGTAAAAATCTTCTTTTTCTCCAAAATTTGGTTCCACTTGGAACTGAATTACACTCCTCAGAATGCCTTTTTGCTTTTTTATACTAAAAGCATCACTGAAGGCTCTCTCTGATTTCCTCACCTCTGCTGAAGATAGTATGTGAATAGCTGCTCAATTTGGTGTGACTGTGGGGACATGGTCACCAGATCTTACTCAGCTGCCATCTTTCTCTCCATCTTGAAATTTACAAAAATTTAAAACTTCTACTTTATGAAACTGCTGAAAAGGAAAAAGACAGAGAGCAGAAAGAACATTTACATGATCTGTGTGATAAAAGACTTTTGAAAAGTATGTGAAATAAATAAACTTTTTAAGCTCAGTAAGATTGGGATAACTCAATTAAAAATGACCAAAACAAAGCCGAGCAGGACACCACATTCTTGTATTATTTTCATTTCTTTATTTATGTGTGTGTGTGTATGTGTGAGTATGTGTGAGCATGTGTGTGTATGTGTATATGCATGTGCATGTATATTTTGGTTCATGGTTTATATCTAAAATAATATTAAATCACTTTACAAACTTTTCTGCTAAGTCTGTGTCTCTAACCAACCTCAGAGCTCACCAAGCTAGCTAGCTTTCTGATGCTGGAGTCATAGATGATCTATCATGCCTAACTAACCTTTACTATACATTCAAACTCTGGTCCTCTTGCTTATGCAGGAGGAACATTTAGCCATTGAGTTACTTCTTTAACCTAAAATAGTATTTTAAGAACAATTACCAGTCATTTTTATTTGCAGCTTTAATGTGCTTCTATTATTTATATTATCATTCTCTCATATGACTAAAGATAAATCTTATGAACATCTATAATTTTCCATATATATCAGTAACTATATGAATTTAATCAAGTTTAGAAATCATGCATATGTTCCAATTTTAGTAATGGACTTTTATTCAGAAAACAAGTGTTTGATAGCAACATACAAATAGTAATGTTTTATAATACTAAGTCATTCCCAACTACCTTTCTAAGCCATATTAATTTTATGTATCTTTTTAGTGTATGAGTAACTGTAATATATTGATGTTCCTTGAATCGTAATGACAAAACAACTTAATCAACAAATAGTAAAATTAAAAATATCCTAAGATTCAATTCATTGCATCCTACCAGGTATAATATCTAAACTAACTTACCTTAAATGTTCTCAGAATGCTTCCAGGGTATCAGTAAGCAACATTATCTAATGAGAAGTCTTCCTGAACCACAATAAAGTGTTGACTACCTCATAATATTCATTGAACGTGAAAAGCAGAAGTGTTCCATGTGTGAAGGATGAGGATTTTTGTAGACACAATAGGATCCGAAATCATAAATTGAACCAACTCTCCTCTACATGTTGGCAACACAGTATCCATGCAGCAACAGTTGCTCACAATTGTGATCCATGGCAGATAAAAAGCAGTAGTGAGCATGCTAGAAAGTGCTATTCAATGGCTCGCTGGATAGCATGAAGTCCAAATTGCAAAATATACATTGTAGGTAATCCCTTTAATTTTATGCCATTGTAAACTGAAATGTCAGGAAAGCTTAACCATGGCAAATTAGACACACTCTATATTTAATATTTCAGGGATTTTTTTCATATGCTTAAGTGGGACTCAAAATATTTTCTGCTTTGTTTTTGTTATTGTTGTTACTTTCTATTTGCTTGTAACAATTAGACTCATTGAACACATGAAGAAAATGCATTGGATTTTTTTTCACTGTGCTCTAGAATAGGTAAAATGTGGCCTTATTGATTTCTTTCTTCTAAGCATGCCTTTTGTTATTTTTAGGGATTAGGGATTAAAAAAAATGTATCTATACTATGAACTTTATGCCCTCTTTTTTTTCATCCTACTTCACCCCATCCAATTCACTTTTGTACTCTCTTTCTTTATTTTAATTTTTAAAGTTTTATTTGTTTTAATTTTGCATGTGCATGTATCTGCGTGGAGGATCAAGGGTCACTTTGAGATTGATTGTACCTTCTTTTTGCTTTGCTCTGGGTTTTCCCAGGCTCTGCCCACCAGGGCACAGGCCACCACCTTTTCTGCCTGGTGTTCTTCATGTGGTACGTGGGATCCAAACTCAGGACCTTCTGCTTGTGAGGCAGAGTCTTAAAACTCCTGAGCCATCTCTTCAGCTATTTACACTCTCTTTCTAAGGTCCTTAACATATAGACAAAATCTTATTTACTATTTTCTCAAGTTTTTCCTCAAACTCCAATTTCAATGGCTGAGCAGTCACTTAACTGTAGTTTTAGCTGTGGACTGTTGGTTTCATTCCAGGAGGAGAAAACATGAAGAGACAAATGGTTCCTTCTCTTGCTTCTTTTTTATATGTCATCTTCCATAATTTTCTCTATGCCTTTTAGATTTAGACAACAGGCAAAAGATTTGAAGAGGAAACTATGAGAGAATGGAAGGACGAGGGAGGGATTACGAGCATTCAAGGCTTCAGTCAATATTTTATTACCAAACAAACTCAGTGAACTGATATTGCAACAGAACTATCATATGAACTGAAGTTGAAAACTGTAGGGCGGTTATCTGGGCATGTTCAGGCTTTGGTTTCCTTGATTTTTACAAGATTCTATTGGTCACATGAGATTGTTTGCTAAACAGTTTTTTTTGCCTGTTTTGTTACTTAATCCTAGCTATGACATGCTTAACAGATGCAACATACATACAAATGCTTTCTTTTCCAGAGCATCTACAAGCACAGTTTCCACTTTTCAAGTAGTAGTCTCTAATCATGAGTGCTATTAAATACATCACAGTTTGCCCATCCTGTCCATTGAAGCATTTTGTCTAGACTCGAGTAGGTAAAAGCTCATCCATGAACCCCAGGTGGGCTCATACTGAAAACTGTGAAACAAGATCATTTCTACATACAAAAGAGCACATCAGTTTCATAGGAAAAATGCAAAATTGACAATGAAAAGAAATAGTTCTAAAAAGACTGTGATTTCTATATATGTAGAGCTGCTTAAAATCACTAACAACTAGAGAAATGCAAATTAAAATGGTAATTAACCACTTTCTACATAATATGGTAAAGAGCTTGAAGAACCAAGCATCAGTATGCATTGCTGTTGGAAGTGAAAATTAATGCAAACTCTTTGTAATATAACTTCTAACAGAATAATATTTACATACTAGCCCAGAAATCCCAAATTTAAGACTCTTTATAAGAAACTTAAAAACCTGAAAATTATTGTTCAGCATAATTGTTGATAATAATCAGAAATTTGTAATGACCTATCTATGAATCAGTAAATTCTATTCAACAAAATTGTGCTAAACTCATAGCTAATATTCAGTTCATTAATTAAATGACATCTGATGAATATAGGCATTTGTTTACAAATATTTCCTCATATCATGTATTCTTGATGTCCTAGGGTGACATTCTTTGCTTTAGCCAATGACCTGTAGAGCAGACATAGAACTCTAAATGCATCTGAATAATTGAGCAAATTCTTTCATACTCCTTGTATTCATGGTGAGGACCTACACTGAGTAAAGGCCTCCATTTCAATTTGGGTGCCAAAATAGAAACTCCAATTCTTTGAATTTAAAAATTAAGGCAGACACAGAAAGGCCAACATTTTATGATCATACATATATGAGTAATTTAAACGCAAATGAATTCATAAAAGTGAAACACAAATGGCGACTATTTAAATATTAACAACAAGTGCCAGGTTAGAGTCGGTAAGAGAACTAGTTTTTGGTCATTAATTATACAGAATAATGAAGATAGCTAAAGAAATATAATGTATATTAATAGTAGTTGAAGGATTATATTTTAAATGTTATTGCCTCAAAAAGGCAAGTATATTTGAAATGAGAGATTTATTTTATCTGATCATTCCATGACAGAACAACACATTAAAATTCACAAATATAATACTGTTTTTCAATGAAATATAAATTAAATTTTAATTATAGTAGACCTATAACTTCAAGAATGAAAACTGAATGCATGACATTATAAGTACTGAAAATTTTATTGTGTTTTTGTAACAATATTAAGTCAGAGTTTGTTCTGAGTGGTAAAATTGACATTCTTCCTAGATAATGACTATGATTTTAATTTAAAAAAACCTTGTCTCTATGAATGGGTTGCAATTAGATGTTAAAAAGGAATGCCATTCACATGAGCAAAATGGAAAAATCATCATAGTTTATTTAGAGTTGGTAAGACATACAAAGGTCTATGCCTTTATTTCTGAATGCATATTGCTATGTAGGTAAATGTGTCTTTGTGAAGAAAAATTCTGTGGCTAAAGAATAACTCGTGCAATTAATTTTAAGCATGCAAATGGAATACAAATATTTCATTATTTATGTATTCTTACATTTTTTCAAAAAATTAAGCACACCCATGCATTTTTATTCAATAAAATGCATAACATTTTGAAGTTAAAACAGAAATAAAGTGTAACAACGTGCTTTGTTGCCAAGAACATTGTGAAATATTTGAAAGATGTTATATTAATAAGATAATTAAAAATAATCCCAGCCTTAACTCTGTGACCTAACTTTCAATTTATAAAATAAGTTGGTACAAAGTCACTCCGCTGAAATTGTTCCTGATCGCTTTCATTATTATGTAATTGTACTTGACATTTATTAACATTTATTGAGAAATTATTATAAGCCTGGGAGATCTGCAGAATATTTAACTTGCATCAGCTTGTTTAATATAACATGGTTTGAAGTGGGTACGTGAATAACCAAGGCAATATGGGATTCTCAGAGTCAGACCATTCTCCATACATGCTCCCAAAACTTCAGAGCAACCACCTTGCTATCTCACTCAGAGCCACTGTGTCTTTGCTGAGGGTGCCAACATTAAGATTCATTTTTATTTTGTCTTATTTTTATGTAATAGCACTTTAATACACATAGAAAGGTGCAAAAATAGCTCAAATATTTGCATATCTTTGCCTAGGGATCATACCATGTGACCTACTGAACCATAAAAGTCCATCTGAAAAGAAAGATTCAGCTACCCACACATTCCAGTCATTGTCTGGGATTGTATCCTGTGAGGACTCACAGGTCATCAGCTCAAGCTTCTTTGTCACAGAATTAGTGCTGAGTCATTTGCAACATGCTTTTGGATCCCACGAATGTGACATTGGCCTTTCAGAAGTTCTTTAACCTAGGTTATCAATGCAATCATGATGATCCCTGTCTTCTATGTGATCTTAGATTTTTTTATTTTTTATGAAGTGCATGTGTATTTTTTGAAGACCTTATTTTGAAATATATCGAGCAACACAATGAGTGCTGGGGTGTAGTGATGGTAATTAATCTTCTCCAATGGAAGGAGAGAAGGCAAGACCATAGGATAGTCACTCATGGTTCTAGGCATTGACTCACTTCTGTATCCCAAATTAACCTTCCTTGAAGAAAGGTGAATTGTATGATTTTTTTTCATGACTTATTCACCCTGATGCAGTGAAACATCCTGGTGACAAAGCTGGTCTTCAGTCACTCACATTTCTGTTCACTGACCAGAATCAAGTATAATAATATCTTGGACCACCCTTTTTACCTGATAAGGGGTGAATAGATGTTTATTTGTTTCTCCTCAGAAATAATGCAATTATTCTGCACAGAATAATTGTGCAATAAATGACTTTCATTCTATTACATTCACTTGCCTTTTATTTCTTTCCTTCTATTCATTTCCTTTGCCATTTTTACTAATGTTGAGTAGTCACAAATGTTTGATTGTAGGCTTCCACTTATTGTGTCTGACACAAGAAACTTTAAATTCTGCTTAGTTTATGATTCACTAAAACATTTCTTCCTAGATTAGATACGGATGACATTATATCACAATCTATATAATATGGGTGTATAAAATGTATGTGCAATATTTTCTTTTGAAGAAATCACATTATAAATAAAGCTATAATACTTTGGTGGATGGCTCTTTTTAAAATCTGAGTGAATATTATTTTTTTTGAGATTCATTTGATGGTCAAGAATTCAAGGATCTTTCCATTATATGCACTGCCTGGGCCTCAACATAAGGAAGAGAGGGCCACTTAGAAATACACATAATGTGATGTTGACTTCAAAATACACAATAAATAAACCCATGGTCAGGTGTGCATGAGGCAAAGCATGCACAAGAGGTATCAAAGCAGCTCAGCTGTGGAAGCGAATGGTAATATATGTGAGCCATCTTGGTGTTCTACCAGAAAGGGCTGAAGCTCTAAGTTCCAGGAACAGTTCTTGTTGTACAATGTATGTACAGGAGATGGAGGAGCTCATGACCTAACAAGCCTACTACAGCCCCAGCTGGGGTAAAGGAAGCCATGTAGATTCCTCTTCAAGGCAGTGGGAAAACAGAATGACTTGAAGGAAAAGACTAAATCATCCAATTTGTTTTTTTCAAAGATTTCTTACCCAATGTAAAGGATGAATTAGAATGGCCAGAGGCTAAAGGTAGAAAGCTAAGGCAGCTCCACAGATACAACAGCGGCTATTACATTACTATAAGAACAACATAGATTTTTAACCTCGTACTGCATTTTTTATAAATAGGTGTTACACAGCCCAATAAGAGTGCTTTTAAATAGTGATCTGTAAAGAATGTTTTTCTTTTAACACCACTATTACCAGTCAGTGTGCATTTGTATCACATAAACGTACCTTTAAAGGTTATTTATAAGTCATACTGAGATATTTTCATTGCTTTACAAATTATTAAATTGTCGGTAGCAGATATTTGTACAAAATGATTGTTAAATGATGTCTTACTGAATTTGACCCGTTGTTTCAAAATACCATTGCCACTTCTCTAAATCGAATTGGAGGATGGTGGGTGCTTTTAGGGAACAAAAAGAAAAGCACGTGGTCTAAAAATACAGCAGTTCCCCTCAGGTGGTTTGTGGAGCAGCTTCTTTCATAAAGAATGTTCTCTCTCTCTCTCTCTCTCTCTCTCTCTCTCTCTCTCTCTCTATTTCAGCACATAATTTATCACTCTTCCCTTATTTATTTAATTTTATTGCTTGAGATTATCTGATTTCTTAGTTATACTTCTTATTAGAACTAAATTACTCTTCTGATAAAAACATAATCATATCAAACTGGAGGATTTTCTGCATGAATTCATGTGGGATTTAAAGACAATAAAGTGTACTTAGCTTCATGTCAAAATAAAATATGCTTTAGGGGCCTGGGACATTGCTAAGTGAGGGCTCTCCTAAGGATCAATGTTCAGTCCCCAGTGTATATGTAATGCAAAACCTGGGTGTAGTGGCTCATGCTTTTTATCCTAACATAGGGAGGCAGATGTTAGTAGATGCCTAGAACTTGTTGGCCAGACAGCTTAGCCTGATTGGAAAACCCTGGCCCCCACTAAGCAACCATGTCTCAAAAAAATAATGTAAATGGCTTGAGGAATAACATCCAAGTTTGACCTCTGGCCTCTGCACACATGTACACACACAAACATTCTACATACAACAACTTTTCAATTTAATGAGAGACATAAATGATCAGATTTAGTTACCAAATTTTCTAGATGACCCATATTGGCAATTTAGACTAAGAGGAAAGGATAGAAAATACATGTTATGACATTAGCCTTATTTGCAGTAGAACTTTATCTGAAGATTCACATTATAGTCACAGCATAATGATTTTTCATAACCTCAAGGTCTTTATGATGGGCATCATCTGTATTTCATTATATTTTATTTTGATGAAAATTGGAAATAGGAGGCAGCAAAATTTAGTGTATCTTTACTTCAGTTACTGTATTTACATTGAAGAAGAATTTCCCCCCTCCCAGGAAATGTAGTTAAATATATATATTGCCACAAGTTTTATTCTGCCAGCTTATTTAGGACAACCCTTTTAGCTTTCATCTTCTTCTTTAGCAAAGTTACTTTGCCTTTACAGCATGTGTTAAAAATATCCAGTGGCTAATGTGGAGCAATTGTCTACCTTCTCAACTTTTCTCATGATTCTGTGCTTTTTCTTTATCAGCTCAGTCCACTGTTTCTTTCTTAACAGCTGTAATTGATAAGAAGCTTTTTGTTTCAGGGAAGTTAAATGAGTGGGATATGCAGAAGGACCTCAACCCAGATATATACTTTGGATTCATTAGGGATCCTCCACCTTATCTCATTAAATTTACATCTGTGGCTGGCAAGATGGCTCAGTGGGTAAAGTGCTTGTCATGCAAAGATGGGGGCTTTTGTTTGAATCCTTAGACTCCACATAAACCCAGACATGGCAAAACACTACTCTAATCCCATTTTTCTTAAATTGGTCTGGAGGACAAAGGCAGGAAAAAAAAAAAAAAAAAGACTAAGTTTATGGACCAGATAGCATTGCACAGGCAGGAGCAAGTAACTAGGGAACCTACCTCAGACAGGGTGGAAGGTGAGAATCAATACCCTAGGTTGCCCCAAAACTGCTAGAGTGTGTACAGAGGCCCACACAGGACAAAATCCATGCATATACACATGCATGAGTGTCATACATTAATACAAAAAGTGAATCCATTTACATTAGATTTCTATCATTACATTCTATTCATTGAGAAAACTTGAAATTAGAAACGCTAGAGGACAGCTATGATATTTGAAAGTTTTTTTTTTTGGTGTTAGGGATGAAATTCACAACTTTGCACATGCTAGTCTACTACTTTATGATTCAGGCACATCGCCAGACAAAAATTCAACCCTCTTTTAGAAACATAATTAAGTAAAAACTGCAACATCCTTTTACAAGGATACCCAACTTCTGAAATATTGCTTGTATTTACTGTAAACTTTCATTTTCTGATTTCTAAACATCAGACACATTTGATTAATATTTCAAGGTCTTTTATTAGCCTCTAAGGATATTGAAATGAATGAGATATTTATCAATGGCTGCACCAGTTAAAGACAAGTAAAAGAAACCAAGTTTAATAAAGAAAAACTATATCATAAAGGAAAATACTAGGATGAATTTATAACAATGTACTAATTATCTAAGTAATCTTGAATGAGGGGCTTCATGTCTTACTTCCTGCAATAGTCTAAAAACAAGGTAAAGGACTATCTCTTCCTTTTTTGTGTTCCCAACATCTGTGTAATATCTGACTTTACAGTTTTGTCTTTATTTTTATTGACTGTTTTATATGTTCTTTTAGGTCTAAGTTCTTTAAGAACTAATGAGTCAATAAAATTACAATTTCATAACATTATAAATCTGTCAGATTATAAAAAACTATCATATAAATTGCCTATATTATTTCACATTTTCCATGAAACTAATTGTGTTTGTGCATGTGTATGTGTTCATGTGTGTGTGTGCATGTGTGTGTGCATGTGTGTGTGCATGTGTGTGTGCATGTGTGTGTACATGTGTGTGATAGATGAGCAGTGAGAAGAAAGAACAAGTACGAATTTCTTAGGTATTATTGTGAAAATATGACAATGTTTGTATATTACCTCAAAACAACTTTCCTTATTATCAGGTTGCTATAGCCATGCAAACCTACAGTCCCACCAGAGGCAAGAGGATCCAGAATTCATTGCCAACCTAGGGTAAGTAATGATGCCTAAATGTGAGAAAAACAAGAAAAATAATATATTTATAACAATCAATAAAACATTAATTGTACATTGTTATTAGCCAAATAATTGTACATTGTTATTAGCCAAAATTTACTCCACTCGTTTTTTCTAATTTCTTTCTAATAGTCTTTTTGATTCTCTAGGATGTCATTCAATGGACATGCTTAAAATAACATTCATATTTTATTAGATTTATTTTAGATACATCAATCACTGATTTTCAGATTTTAAATGATTTTGACAGGTTTAACATACTAGTTGTATGTTCTAAAAGATGATTGCAAATGTTTTTCTCTTTATTGGAATTGCAGGCACACACACTCCAAGGCTCATGTGTGGAGGTCAGAGGACATCTTGGTTCTTCCCTTCTACCGTGTGGTGGGTTCTGGGGACAAACCTCAAGCTTCTGTAGCAAGTGTCTTTACCTTCTGAGCTATCTTATAAGCCACTTACTTACTAGTTCACTGTTATATTGTGCTTTGAAAAAGAATAAAACCATATCATGAATAGCATTACAATGGAGGCTTAAGGCTCTGTTTTCTTGATCACTAGACTGAGTTGGTATCTTTCAGTTTCCCCCTGATCAGAGAGTCTTTTTTCATCTTTCGCTTATGACACTTCCAAACACACCTTTATGTGCAGACCACACAGGGAGTAACTAGACTATTCAACTACTTTGCATGAATCCCTCTTTATGTATATCTTTTAGAAAGGTGCTTTATACTTCATGCAGTAGATCTTTGAAAATCTTGATACTTGCTATATTCTCTGATGAGCTGATTAGATTTAAAAGCATTATGAAAAAACACTTGTGTGTGTCCTGCAGGAAGGTTTGACTGAAGAGGAGCATACATCAAACCATAGTGGGGGCAGCACCATCAATGGAGAAGAGAAAGACAATAAAGCAGAAGCATTCATCCAGCTCTGCTCACTGACTTCAGATGTTCGGTGACTCCTGCTGCCATGCCTTCTTGCCATGACGGACCAGACCCTGAAATGATAAACCAGAAAAAAACAAGTTTAAGTTGCTCTTGTCAAGTGTTTTGTCATGGCAATGAAAAAAAAATAACTAATACAGAATTGTACTGCATAGAAGACTTTTCTCTTTTCTCACAGTTGAACATTTACTATATACAATAAAATAAAATATATTTATAAATGTGATGAAAAAACGTACTACAAAATAGAGAGCATGAAGACCTTATAATGACTACATTTGACTAACATTTACAGAGCATTTTATTTAACAGCTACATAGAGTATCCATTATTTCAAGGATGTATACAACTAGTAATAACTAAAATATTCTAGTACTATCCCAAGGTTACTCAGTCTACTTCTACTAATGTATGTATGTCACATCAAAGGATGTCAAGGGCTCTGCTGTTGTTGCTGCTGTTGTTTTGGTGTTGTCAAGTGCCAGGAGTGCCTTGCACATATCATCTGCCATCACATGGTCAGGATCTTTTTTTCCCCCACATTTTTTTTTTCCTAATCATAGAAGCTCAATAGGTATCCCTGTCCTCTCCTTCCCTTTTCCCCTCCCTTGTCCTCCTTGCATTCCCCCCCTTCCTTTTACCCCCTTCTGTACTTCTTCCCTTTCAGTGTCTCCCCCTTCCTCCCTCCCTCCCATCCCCTAGAACATCCTTTTGTGTGAATGCCAAACCTCCCTCTGAGTCCTTCACCCTAATGAGGGGTAAAGACTTGGTGGCATAGCCAGGAGCCCTTTCTTGGGCTCCCCTTCAGTATGGGAACTCTATTATGACTGTTAATCTATTACTTCTAAGGATCCTACTGCTTGGAGCCTTCTCCCCTGTGATCCATTCCAGACTTTGTGGGGTCATTGACATGTCAGCCATTGTGTGGATCAGAGAAAGTCTGATTATGGTTACTGCAGCCCCAACTTGTGTGTAGTATCTTGTATATCATTGGTCTTCCCCATCTTTAGTCTCTTACAATCTTATCGTCCCCTCTTCCACAAGGTTCCCTGAGCTTTAGAATGGAGAGAGATTTGGCTGATCAGGTTCCAGGTGATTAATGTAGGGTCTTTGGTGTTCTGAATTATGGTTTGTTGTTTTCATTTTTATTTTTCCTGCACTGTCCTTGGCTATATCCTGATTGGTATTGAAGGTCACCTCCTAACCAAAGATAAAGGACTGTTTAAATGAAATCTAATAGAAGAGAAGATTCAAAGGTAGATGGAAGAATAGGAATAGGACACAGCAGTGAGGGGGGATCAGTGTCCCATTTGCAGGATGGTCCCTATACCCTCCCTGATTGGTGAGATGAAACCTCCTCAATAGTAAGTGACCAGGAAGGGTGGTGAGAGTGAGCTTCACCAAATGTCTCACTACTTACATGCAATATTTGATGGTGACCTATTTTCTCTACTGAAGCATGATCCCCTATCTCCTTCTTTGTTTGGGGACTCTCCTTCCCCTTCCCTCCTGTTTATTATCTTTGCTATTACAGTAGGTATTACAGAGATTTGCCTTTGAATATGTCATTGAGTGGGTTTGGAACTGTAATCCACCTATTAGGAAGTACATACAGCAATGAGACAATGTGGCATATCAATCATTTGGGAACGCAAGCATTAATATAAAAGACTTTAAGTGTACCCATAAGTAAAAGTAAATATTTAATGTGAGCGACCAATGACAATTAAAGTATTTTGGCTCCAGAGTGAGTCTAAGGCAAAAATAATAAAAAACGAGGGTAGCAATGAGTTAAGTAGAAAAAAAAATCTAAAGATAAATAATGTCTCAGTTGTTCCATCAAAATATGATTTGTTTAGATAGAAATCAAAACTTCACCAGTGACAGAGAGTAATTTAGGAGATACATAGGCTTGAAAATGTCACACTTAATATGCATACTGATTTATTAATAGTAATAATAATAAGCAATTATAAAAGTGGGAAGAAGTTTTAACCAGAAGACCAAAGCACTTACTGCTAGTAATAAACTAAAAAAAATTGAAGCCGCTGTCCTATGAGGTGAATCATGATTTAAAAAATACTCATTTCAGAAGCCAAGAAAGAAAGTAACCTGCTGCTGCTGCTGCTGCTGCTGCTGCTGCTGCTGCTGCTGCTGCTGCAGCTGCTGTGTGTGTGTGTGTGTGTGTGTGTGTGTGTGTGTGTGTGTTTCTTGATTTCCAAAGTTATGCTTTTGCTACAGGGTATTTTGTGTGAGAAAAAAGACTCAAAATCAGGTCATCTTGCAATTTCTGTCTTCCTGGGAAATTTTCTAGCATTTCAATATTTTCTCAATCTCTACAATCTGAAGAAAGTAGTTTTAAATTGATTTTTTAAGACTTTTCTGCTGCTACTTATAATTTTTGCAAAAGCAGTGCTTCCAGAGAAGCACCCCTTGTTTACCACTAAGAAAAATATAATTTTGTCTATCAGAATGTTTTCCTTTTATTTTTAGTCTACCTTGTAAGTCATTCTGAAGCAAAGGCATGTGTTAATAACTTTGTTATTTTTTTTACTTATAATTTCAAAAGAAGTTAGGGACCATATCTGTCCCATTTTCTACTTAATAATCAGGGTTGGACAGACATTCGGTAATTTATGCTCACTAAATTCTTAGAAAATAAGAACGTTGCTAAGAATTCCTTTTGCTTTAGTTAGGACAAAAGGAACCTTTTAAAGTTTATCTTTGACATTAGACATTTGAAAGTAAACTGCCACCCTCAGTCTGTCTGACTTCAAAAATCTCTGTGCCATGTCTAGCTTTGCAATCCATTAATACCAAAAGGTAATTTTGCTCATCTTTTTAATATAGGAAATACAGTTCAAAAACTGAAGACCAAGATCATTAGCCATAACACAGTAGCTGGAAACTCCAGTGTTAATTTTCTAATCAGAGACCACCAAACCTGCTGATGGTAATCCTCAGTACACTGCCTCTCCCCTTCTCTATCACATCAAAGCCCAGTGCTGTAATTTGTGCCACAGATATGAGTCTAATGAATCTAATAGGGAAGCACACAGTTGAGGGTGTTCTCACAGCATCTGTTGGGGGGTGGGGAGGGTTCACTCTGAAGCCAAAGACTTCTTAAACTTTACAGCCATTGAAATAGTTCAGTGAGTTAGGTACATGCTTGCAAACCTGGAAACCATAGTTTAATCCCTGGAAGCCCACATGGTAAAGTTGTTCTTTGACTCTCATCTGTGCACCATGACCTGCATGCCTCTCTCTCTCTCTCTCTCTCTCTCTCTTTCTCTCACGCACACATATCTCTCATGCATATCTACCTCATGCATATCTCTCTTAATGCCTCTCTGTCTCTTACAAATAAAATACTTTTAAAAGCAAACAAGAATTGTGAGGACTTGACTGACAAGCAGGAGCAAGTCAGGAGCAGGCTTCAGGGGAGACTCACAGGTTAACAGATGCTCTTGAGAGTGAGGTTAGGAGGAGGCACCTATTTATCTAATTGGAAATACTCTACCCCAGCTCTTCTCATATCTCATGAATCTCACAACTGGTAGCAGCTGTAGTCTTCATCAGACCAAAGCACTTCAGGATTTCATCCCAACACTGCCCTCTGCAGGAGCTCCAGAGCAGTGTCCCTCAGAGATTCACCAAAATTGTCACAGGAAGATTCAACTTTTCCACACCTAGCATAATGTGGGTGCTATTCCATCTGCCTTTGAGTCTCCTCTTATAGTAAGATCTTCATTTAAACAGCCTTTTATCTTTGGTTAGGAGGTGATCTCCAATACCAATCAGGATGGACCCAAGGGTGGTACAGGAACAGCAAGACTGAAAACAACAATACACATAGTTCAGGACACTAAAGTCCCTGCCTGCATTGATCACCTGGAACCAGACCAGCCAAATCTCTCCCCATTCTAAAGCTCAGGGAAACTTGCAGAAGAGGGAGCGGCAAGGTTGTAAGAGCCTAAAGATGGCGAGGACCAACAATATGCAAGATGCTCCATACAAGTTAGGGCCGCAGTAGTTATAATTGGACTTAGCATGACCTGCACAGTGACTGAAGTGTAGAAGACCCTCCCTCCGGGTCTAGCATGGATCCCAGGCAGTAGGATCCTCAGAGACAAGGGATTAACAGTGATAATAGTGTTCCCATACGAAGGGGGACTCCAGGGGGGCCTCTGGGCTATGCCACTGAGTCCTTACACCTCACTGGAGTGTAGGACTCAGAGGGAAGTTTGGCCTTCACACAGGGGGATGCTCCAGGGGATGAGAGGGGGGAGGGGGAGGCACTGGGAGAGGGAGAGGGAGGGGGTGAAAGGAAGGGGAAGAGGGGGAGGGTACAAGGGGGACTGGGGAAGGGTGAAGGGATGGAGAGGACCAGGGTACCTATTGAGCTTGTATGATTGGGGGAAAAAAACTTGATTAAAGAATAACCTATTTAAAAAGTTGAAAAAAAAAGATCAACTTTTCCACACCTAGCATAATGTGGATTCTCAGACTAGTATTTTTGAACCAACTGTGATAGCCATACTGTTCCAATCTGTACAACTTGCAGCTCTTGAAAAGGCAAATAGAATGATATCTCCCCTATCTCAAGTCTTCAATGGGAAAAGTAAAAGCTTGTGAGCTAGAAGTGAGACTTAAATTTTATTAGTTTTAACAGGACTTTTAAACATCCAGTGTAAAAATAGTTCTGAAGACTAGCTATAAGCGCTATATATTTGATGTGAACAGATCAGTATGAATTTTTTTCCTAAGAAATATTTAAAAGATGACTAAAGGAAAGTCAATGAAATATGATGAAGACAATCAGAAAAAAAATATCTATTTTCTACTGTGGATCACTGAGTGCATTTGTGTGTGTGTGTGTGTGTGTGTGTGTGTGTGTGTGTGTGTGTGTGTGTGTGTGTGTGTGTATTTATTATGGACCTTGAAACCACTGAAATACAAATATGGCCAAACCAATTCCTTGCATCAAAAGAACGTTGTCACACATGGGTCTGTGATTCTGCTTAACCTATCTGAAATGTACTCATCGTCACTCCAAGATGCAGGTGAGCTTATTTTGCTCATGCATCCTCATCTCTATATTTGGGATTCAGTGAATATATCAGTTACTTGTTGATATTGCAACAAAACACCTGATAAAAGCAACTAAAGGAGGAGTTTGCTTTAGATCACAATCCAAGGGCATGGTCAATCATGGTGGGGAAGTTATACCTTCCACTTAATTTCTGAACTATTGGAAGAGTCAAATGAGATTTTTTTAAATGGCAGAGTAAGAATTATTTTAATGGGCAAAGATCAGAGACGGGATTAAGAAAATAGCTCTTCATACATTTTAAAACCATAACTGCAAATATCTGAATCTAGACGTATGTTTCTGAGACTTATCACACCTCAGACCTTAATATTTGACAAGGCAGATCCGCCTATTTATGTCTTCACAATTGCTGTATATGATCTTATGACTTCTCTACCATGCTCATTTTACAAATGATTTGTCAAGTTGCAGGCAAAGTCCTGTTAAGACTCAAGTGGACTAGGTAGAACTTATAAATTAAGCTGGGATCTTTAATTACCTGAATGCATTTATCTAAATTTACCAAATTATTCTTTGTGTGTGAGTGTGTATCATAGGGCCGTTGGTGTCCCTGTGAAGGACCAAGGGTGACCTCAGGAATCACCCTGGATGGCTTCTACCTCCTTTTTGCTTCACTCTGTGATTTCCCAGGCTCCACCCACCAGGACCACAGCCACTTCCACCTGGAGTTTTTTGTTTGTTTGCTTTTTGTTTTTTTTGTGGGACTCCAACTCAGGAACTTCTGTTTGTAAGGCGGAGTCTTAACCCCTGAACCATTTCTCCAGTCCTACCCAAATTTTTTTTAAACAATAACAATCTAAGAAGCTGAAAGATTTTTTTTAATCTCTGTCATTGTTTGAATAAGAGTTGTCCCTCACAGACTCATGTGTTTGAATCCTTAGCTCCATGCTGATGTTTGGGAAGGTCATGGCAACTTTGGAAAGCAGAGCCTTGATGGAGGAAGCATACCCAATTAAGTTGCTGGCTAACTTATGGGTTTTAACAATGAGCAAAAGTATCTATTTTCCTTATTTCCTTAACCTTCAAAATGGAAATAATATAAGTAAAACAGCTATTTTTTATATATGGGTTTATGTATACATATTTGTTTCATAGTTTTAAAAGCAACGAAACATATAAAAAATCAGGTAGAGCTTTCAATGCATATTATGTACACATTAATTTATAAACTGATGTTGCTATTTGACTTTTAATGATTGAATTTTTATGTTTCCTTTCAACAAAATTTCTGTTAAACATTAAAATGTTTCCCTAGCATTTCCTTATAGAGTTTATGGTATAAAATATGTAGCTACTTACTTAATCTCTTAGTTACTTTTCTTGTTGCTGCTGCATACACTGCAACGTGATCTTTCCTAACCAGACCTGCATATGATGTTTTAACATCTTCCTTGGACCAGCACAGAACTCAGGAGAAATAACTGCATGCAAGGAGAACCATATAGACAAGGGCTAGACAGGTAAAGGGGAGCATCCCTACCTATGGGTTTACCCATGCAAGGACCACTTATTCTGCCACAGAGGAACGAGCCCCTACTAGAGCAGACAACCTGGAAGGAACCCTGGAGCCCACACAAGAAGCCAGGTATGAGGGTAGGAAAGAGAGAAACAGGTTGGTGAAGACAGGGGAGGGTGAGAGTCAACAGCAGGAGGGAAGGAAAAAAGAGGAAGGGGCATCAGAAAAACCATTCATTATGTTGGTGTAAAAGAAAAATTCTTACTAAAACAATTCCTGACAAAAACATCTTCAGAGAGTTAGATTCAGGTGTTGACTTTACAGTTAAGGATTGAACTAGGAGCACACATCTAGGGAATTAGCGATTGAGTTAAGCCCTGAGCAAGGCTTTAGGAGATTGTCTAGTTGATGGGGAAGGTGCAGACCATGGTAGGTTGGACCAGTCCCTAGGCAGGTAAATAAGATGAAGAGCACTTATTAGAGATGTTGGTGTTGTTTGGTATATTTGGCCAGGCATGCTGGTCTGGCAAGTAAGATTCTCTCTCGACTGTCCTACGCATGTGGTTCTTTCAGTCCTTGATGTTGGTGTGTAGTCTCTTGCCGAGCTGAATAAGGAGGTATAACTGCACTATCATAAAGGAAAATAAAGCCCTTTGTTATCAGAAACAGGGAGAAAGGGCATATATTTAAGGTCACAGGTTCAGAGTGCATTTTATCATTGTGAAGAAGTCAAAGCAACAAGATCTAAGAGCAGCTATATCACACCATAGTCAGAAACAGAGCAATAAATGCTTGATGCTGGTCAGTTCTTTCTCTGTTTATGCATTCCAGGACACCTTGGAAAGAAACTAATTCAAGCTGTGATTAAGATAGGCTTTCTCTATGTTAATTAATCTAGTCAGATAATCTCTCACAGACAGTCTCAGAAGTTGATCTTAATTCTTATTCTAGATAATCCAACATTGGTGTGGCCTGAAATTTGTCTCTTAAGTGTCAAGTTAACAATTAGCACTAACAATTAGAGCTGGAATTTTTAAATTTTTCTTTTATAAAAATTCAATCTTTAACAAAATAATAGTTTTAGTATGTGATTTATATGTTTATATATTTATATATAAAATTTATCTTTATATTTATATGTGATTTACATATTTTATTTGAATATAGTTTAGTATGTGATAGAAGTAGATTTAGAATGTGAAAAATCAGAAGGTATATTTGTCCAGGAAGATATTATCTCAAGTTGATGGATAAGCCATGTTAGTGCTGTTACACTGCAATTCTTTTAGTCAGGAACAACCTTGAGATATTTATCTTTCCATTTGCATGGACACCTGAGAGTAAAGCATTCTTCATTCTTTGCTTAGGTGATGGTTAAAAACTTTTTCAACTGTTTTATTGCAAAAGTCCTGCTCTGTTGACCTTTCTTGTACATCCAGATAAGATTATACTCCCAAGTCATAGCTGCTTACTACCAAGCTTCTCATTATCTTATATAAAAAAAAAACCTTATCTCCTCATTGTATCAAGACCAAATCCTCTGCCCAGCATTTTCCCCTTAATTTACTGGATGCCCTCTGTGGGAATAATTACCCTGAAACACAGTTGCTAAAACAAATTAATCCCAAACTACATTATCTGCAATTCACCATTGCATTGCAAACTCAATTATTTAGGTGATTGCTATTCTTATTCTGGTATCTTATTTCCTTATAGATTTCAGAGTTCTGATTTGTATGTTGAGTGACTGGTAATATCAATGCAACTGTCCAGAGGAGATTAGAAATAAACTCAGAAGAAGCAGGGAATAGTAAACAAGAATTTCATTGTTATGAACAGAGCTGAGCTAAAAAAAAATTGCATTAGCTACAGCATATAATGAATGGAAGAAAGTCAGTAGGATTGACACATTTTTTCACTCGCTTAAACTCAGCTATTAGCCACAGCTCTTTAAGATAAAATAGTAATTGCATAGATTACCACAGCAAACTGTATCTAAAATACCATGCTAGCTTTCTTCTCCAAGAATAAAAAGTTTCAAAAATAGGGGGCAAATGAGATAGTTCAGAGGGTAAGACTTCTGCTCGTGAGCCAGATGACCTGTGTTCAATCTCCAGAAACCCACATTGTAGAAAAAGATAACTGACTTTTTTTTAAAATAAACTTTTTTTATTATTATTATGTCTGATCATACAAACTTAACAGGTACACCGGTCCCCTACCTTCCTCCACCTTCCGCCAACCCCCTTACTCCCCCCTCTCCTTTCCCCTCCCTTACCATCCCCCAGTGCCCCCCCCCCAATCCCTGGAGCATCCTTTAATGAGCATGCCAAACTCTCCTCTGGGTCCTCCTCTCTGATGAGGTGCAAGGACCCAGGGCATTTCCCAGAACCCTTTCCTGTGTTCCCTTTAGGCTTAGGAACACTACTGTGACTCTCAGTCTCTAGCCTCCAAGGATCCTAGTGCTTTTTGTCCATGCTAGACTTTGTGGGGTCAGTGATGTGTTGGACATAGCTCAGGTCATCAAAGTCCTGTTATGATTGCTTCGGCCCTAACTTGTGTGGAGTATCTTGCATATCATTACTCTTCCCATCCTTGTGCTCTTACAATCTTACTGCCCCCTCTTCCGCAAATTTCCCTGAGCTTCAGGATGGGGAGAGATTAGGCTGGCCCAGTTCCAGGTGGTTGATATAGAGTCTCTGATGTTCTGAATTATGGTTTGTTGATTTTTTTTCGGTTTTGATAACTGACTTTTAAAAGTTTTCCTCTGACCTTCACTTTATATGTGTGCCGTGGCATGCCTGTGTGCATTCTTCCTCCTCACATCAAATAAAAAATGAATATTTTTAAAGTATAAAAGATAGTGAAGTGAGATTATTGCAGTTCGCAGCTTAAGCCCAAATCACTCGCTAAATCTCTGCAGACAAGGTGGGGGGTTTGGTTTGGTTTTGTCTTGTTTTTACATGTTTATCTGGGTGTGTATATACCAGAGGACACTGGGCACTGTGTGAGCCTATGGAGAAAAAAGGTAACTTCCAGAATCATCCTGGATTGCACTCCTTCTTCTTTGTTTTGCTCTGGAGTTTCCCAGGCTCCACCTTCCAGGGCCAGAAGTGCAGGTTGTTGCCATTTCAGTCTGGTGATTTTATGTGGGATCTGGGATCTGAACTCAGGATCTTCTGCCTGACCACTGAGCTGTATCACTAGCTCCCAGATAAGGTTCTTAAGGCATTCAATTCTTAGCTTCATTCATTCACTGCGATAAGAGAGTCCAGATTCAAAATACTTTATATATTATCTTAAACTAAACATGTAATATTTCTGAAATGTTCTTTGAAAGTAATAGGAACTAGCATACAATTTCAATGTGCAAAAATTAAGCACTTTTTGGAATAATATGCATTCATTGTGATTCCATATAAAAAGAATAAAATGCTAACTCAAAAATTGCGTTGAGTAACAACTTCCAGACAAAAAATATTCTATGTTCTCTAAAGTGTAATGATATAAGAATTCCTATCAGGATGTCATATATAATACAATTGTAAAAACTAGACCAAAATAAGTATTTCTTCTTGAAAAATCTGAAGAAATAATAGTAGATTTATTGATGAAACCAAAATATCATATATATATATACATGCATACATATATACAAATAGATTAATAAATAATTTAAATAAATTGGAGAATCTTTCTACTAAGGAAAAAGTCCACATTAGCTTCTCTCCTTACTTATTGTAACAATCATATAACTGCATTTCATTGCTGTGATTAAAAATACCCTGAGCAAAGAAATTTAAGGGAGGAAGGGTTAACCTTGGCTTGCAGTCTCATGCCAGGGAAGTCACGGTAGCAAGCAGGAAAGGCATTGTGTCAGGAGTAGCTGGCTGGTCTCATTACATGCACACTAGGAAAGGAACAGGAAGCTAAGGCAAGCAAGCCATAAAAGACCACGGCCTGTTTCTAGTGACCCTAATGGGATTATTTATACTTTCTAAGGATTGACAACTGTCACAAAAACGTCACTGGCTGAGGATGAAGTGTTTCAGTGTGGGAACCTGTGGAGACATTTCAAACTTAATCCACAAAATTTCATTCCTGATTCCATTGTCTCCTAGCTATTTTCTCATTGGGAAATGCATTCAGTTCCACCTCAAAAGGCCCCAGAGTCAAAAAAAAAAAAAAGAAAAAAATCTCCACAGTCTTTAAAGCTACACTATTGTTAAAACATCATTATTTAAAAGACCAAAGTTTCGGAGGCTGGAGAGGTGCTCAGGGGTTAAGCCTCTGCCTTGCAAGCAGAAGGTCCTGAGTTCGGATCCTAGACTCCACGTATAGACGCCGGCGGAAGCGGGGGCGGCCTGCGTTTCCGGTCCTGGTAAGGCGGAGCCTGTGAATCCCGGGGCAGAGTAAACAAGGAGGAGTGGAGGCGTCCATGGTGGTTCCCGAATTCGCCCGTGGTTCTACACACACACACACACACACACACACACGCATACACGCACAAATGAATAAAAAAAAAGTCCAAAGTTTCTTCTCAGATTCAAGGCATTATTTTATAAGATGATTTCATAAGTCAAATCTCCACATTCTCTATTTTTTCTGTGCTGTCTCACCTTCCAAACTACTATCAAATAGCACATTGAGTCTTGTTTATGCCATTTAAAAATTTTTCTACTTTCCAAACTCTTTCCCATTTCCCCTGAGAAACTATTCCAAAGAGCTACAAACCACATGGTGAGGTATATTAGAGAGTAAAGACTTCATTCCTGGCACAAATTTTTGCCTGAGTTACCTTCTAGTTGCTATGATAAAATACTCTCATAAAGAAACTTTAAAGAGACAAAGGGAATATTATGGCTCAGTTCCAAGGGATAGAGTCTATCATGGTGGGAAGACATGGTGGCTGACAGAAAAGGCATGGTGGCAGAAAGGGGTTGATTGATCATTTCTTGATGTCCACTTAAGAAGCAGAGAAAGACTCATAACCTAGTATTACATTTCCTCTCATAAAACCCCACCTCCTAAAGATTGCACAGCCACCCCAAACAATACCACCAAGTGCTGGTAAAAAGTTAAATATGACCTATAAGTATCAAAAGTAAAATAGAAAAATAAAACTATTAGAAAGCATCTTAGATGTCAATAAAATGTTTCATTAATGACTTCTTTTCCAATTCTTATTACTTTAATTTTAAAAGTTTATATTTTTACATAACCTCCTTTCACCTAGTAATTTATTAGCTTTATAATTTAAGAACAAACTAACCTCTGAATCTTCAATGTAATTTTCATTTTTTTGTTTAAACAGAGGACCTTATTCTAATTGATACCCTCGGCCTTTTTCAACTTATTATTTCAACTTATTAAGATTAGTATCACACCATCCAAAGAAGGACACAAGAGCATATCCTGTCTTCCCCTCATGTGGAGAGACATAGCAGCATGAGGTGCCACAGGAAGTATGGGTCACGGAAACAGCAGACATGAAGCATAGTTCCTGGGAACCGGTGGGAAGCGGTGTGAGATGTTTTGTGCATTGCCATCAGGACAAATAGTTGTACTCTTGTTAAATGCAAATACAAAACCTAACTACTTTTTTTTTTTCAAAAGTGCACTCCTTCTTGATGGTGGACTGAAAACTGCCTTGATGAGAAACAAAGCTATTTGTATAACACTTGAAATCACCTTTATCTTAAGCATCAGTTCTTTCATTAAGTGAAGCATTTCCATGTTGATTCATTTGAGGCAAATAACATAACATGTTTGCTTCCAAATTTTCTCTGTAAGACATTTTTGAGGACACGAAAAAATGTAAAATACAATGGAAGGTGTGGAAAACAAGGGCTATTGATAAATGAGTTATGTAGGGTTATTCTCAATGCACAATATACTTACACCAAAATTTCTTTATGTAACACCATGTCCAATGAATGAACACAAAGAGCATTAAAATAAAATTAACAGTAAAATATTTATTCATGTATGTGTATTCCTGGTGTGTATTTGATAATGCTTATCACAGACAACATAGTATTTAGCATATTTTGTGAAGCTAACAATTGCTAATACCCACAGATACATTCTGTAATAACTAATAAAGCCTGAATTTAATCTAATTCTAGCCAGACCCAGATATTATAAGTTGGAACATATGAGCCATGAAACTTGAGAAGCTTCATATTCCTTAAAATAAATTTCCCAGATTAAAATTTGTTGTCACATTCTTGCGATGTCAAAAACTTAGATGCTGAACATTTTGTGCTTGTAATTCAGAGGTCTTTTATTTTTTAGAGATAATTGTGGTCAACGCTGATTCTTACATTCTTTTGCTCAACATTTAGCTATAATTTAAACTGCCGAAGCATAGAGCCAGTCACTGAGCCAGAAGACAACCTTTCCATGTGACTCATTAAAGATATCCGATGCTCAGCTCAAGCACTTGATGAAATTGAATCTGCTGAAAAGCAGTTATGTACCCTGCAACTTGTTTCAGGAAATGGCTTAGCAGAAACTATAAAAAAAAAAAAAAATCAGCTCCCGCCATGCTGAGTTAATTGTGAGCCACAGGATTTACACTAAGCAAAGGGAAAGATGAGTAGGAAAAAAGATTTACTTATAGGTATGAATTAAGAATCATAAGAATATATTAAGACAAATATCAATGACTATTTTTCATGTAGAAATCACATTCTGATAGTTGCTCACTGTGTCTGGAATGCACCTTCATGGTCATCCACAGTGAAGTGCTTCTTGTGACTGAAGGACATTTGTTATTGCCTAGTCTCTTGCCACTTGCAGTGAACTCAGCAAATCTGCTCTCTTTTGTCCTTCTTTCTTTTTGACCACTCATTCATATTCTGCATTCCCAGTTTTATTCCAACACTCTGTGAATTAGTATGACATTTTTGGGCAAAAGTGCATGTTACAACTATTTATGGGCATTTTTTTCCCTTTATTCTGTCTAATCAGTCTGTTCAACCAAACAAAATGAACTCAGGTATTTTAGGAACATGAATGCCCTTCATCTTGCTCATCTTTTACTCTTCAAAACTGAAGAGCTTGATAAGGCTTATAATAATCCCATGAACATTTTACATAATATGAGAATATTTCAGATTATCATAATCTTTAAGGAGGCTGACTTTTAAAAGTAAAAAAAAAACTTGGCATGTTTAGAAGCATAGTTTCAAATTTTCAAAAAGTTACCATTTAGAACATCAGGTTTCCATTTACCAAGCTTGTTCTCTCCATTGCTAATATCTTAGTATAACCCTCTTTCTATAACAGATAAGTAAATTAAATTAAGTCTTCATATCATCATTGACTGCCCTAGGCTGTGACTTTTTTTCAGACATCCCTTGCTTTGAATGAACTTGGTAGTTTGGAATATTACTATCCATGGATTTGGCACCAAGTTCCTCAGGGGTGGGGATCTTTTGATAAACTTTAGAGGCATTTTTGGGAAGAGGATCACATAGGAGGATGCTGTCATTCTTGTAGCATCATGTTTATTAAAGTCACGTGCTGTTAGTATGACTTACAACTGGTACTGATGTTGAATTCAATTGCCTGGTGCAGCGCCACCATTTTTCTCACCTCTGTAGCTATTCCTTTGAGCCTCATTTGTACTCTGATTACTGGGAGGGAGAGTCACTCTTCACAGCCTGCAGCGAAGAAATGGGGAGTGATGCCTCAATCTCTTATGAGAAGGGTTTGTTTATTGCAGATTTGTACTTCTTTCTCCTTTCATGCATTTCTTGCATAATTTACTTTCACTATGCTTTCATGGATACTTGTTACATACTCAGGTAGATGATAGACACAAATACTAAATTTGCTACTTAAATAATCTCAACTTCTGCCATTAAGAATTCTTTCTGTCCATTACATGAGCCAGCTGGTGTGTGTATGTATGTGCAATTCTGTGAGAACTCACGACATTGGAGATCACTTTATACATATTTGATCTCAGATACAGAGCTAAGTATTCTTCACAGTTCTGTTTTTTTTTTTTTTTTTTTTTTTGATTATAAGAACAGTAGGAAGTCACCAAATAGCAAGTCCAAAGAAATCAGCATCAGGGTATTTGGGTTTACTTGCTGACCTTGTAATAATTGTTTAAGGACCAGTGTTTCAGCAGCTGAGTCTGAGGGTGCAGTCAAGAGTTATCCTTCCTCCTGCAGTTTTGAAGCAGAGTAGCTTCAACATTCTCCTTACTCCCAATACAATATTAAGTATCTGGCATCCTTCCTTAACTCTCTCTCTCTCTACTCCGTGTTCTTCAAAGTTCAGGTTGCAGCATCCTTTTAAGCAGATTCTTGAGCGATCTGTGACCTCTCATGCATATTATAGACTTCCTTAGTTACAAGGCCTTTCAACATAACTTTCATGGACTGCCTCACCATCTCCAGCTCTAGTGGCTGCTGAGATGCCAGTGGGACTCCATGGGTCACCATCCCAATCTACTTCAAAGGTCCTATTGACTGCGGAATGATGTGAGCTGTTCATTCTCATGAGGTACTATCCAAAGACTCTTCAGACATTCTCTTAACTTTCCTTATAGAACCCAGGTTCCCAGTGGTGAATTTGTGAACCTCTTGGATTCAGTAATTATTTTACAATATTGACAAACTAAGAATTTTTCAGATCTTCAACTTCTGCCCCTTTTTTGCTCAAAGTATTTATTACAAATTATTTCCTCTGCTGTTTTACTATAAAGTGTGAGAATTAGTCAGTTTCAGGAATAGATACCTTGTTGGAACCATGGTAGTTATTGACACAACATCACGACACCACAATTTAATATTTCCCAAGCTTTTCCTAAAGAAAACTTCTGCTATTTATCAAAGTAACGTAAGAAGAAAAGATATGCTAGACTGGTTCTAAGCTAACATGAAAACACAAGACATCACCATATTTTTCCAATAAAATGGATTTCTCTCATGATTCACTGGTAGAGATATACATATCCGAGTTCAACCCACAGTGGATCTCACTTCCATTGTACAGCCTTATTTCCCCATGCCTAAATGCATAATTCACTTGCCACATACCATGTAATTCTCTCGCACTACAAGATGAATAATTTCATAACAGGCCCTACTTCTAGATGATATAATGAAGTCATTAAAATCAAATGAGTATAATTTAAAGAAAAATGAGAGAGAAGAATTTATTTTATTTCCAATACCACTAATAAATTAATTTGTATATTAAATTAAAGGTCTATTAGAAAAGGACAATGAAGGCTATAAATGCTGGGTAGAAGAAACAGAACCTTGTTACTGACCTTAAAACCAAGAAACTTGACAAGGGAATATGGAGAATATTTAGTATTCACAGGAAATTTAAGAATAGAAAGATGACACAGACTATTCTGTGTATAGCACCTGTTAAAAATTATTATACCTTTACTTTCTAGTCTGAATCATATTATTCTTGCTTGTATCCTAAATCAGTTTATTCATCAAAAAATGTGCCAAATAAATGATTTATTTGTTCATTTTCTTTCACCATATTTTATTGTCTTTCATCTCTACAGTAAAATGGTTATTCCTGCCCTGCCTTTTCCATTCAGAAAAAAGGCTAAGCAAGAGGTATGCATGTTTGGGTGTGAGTGGAGAGTCTCATTTGCCCATAGTAGTATTGCAAGCCATCAGACTGAGAAGAATATTCATAAATGCGGATAGTAGCATGGATGAAATGATAATGCAAGAACTAGGGAAATGGCTCAGTTAGTAAAGTGCATTTAAATCCCCCAAACCCATGTGAAGAAGCTTGCAGGATAGCAAACATCTGTCATTTTTATGCCTATCACAAGAGAGAAGGTGGAAGTAGGAGAGAATGGCTTATGCAGGCAGTAATGATGAAGAGACCTTGTTCCTAAGAAGGTGAAGACAAAGACTGGCATATGAAGTTGTCTTCTGACCTTCATATCAATCCATATATATGTGTACACACATAATCATGCACATATTGTAAATAGTATATTACAAATGCTATGTTATTATAATCATATTTAGTATATATATTAAATAAAATTTATATATATACACATATATACTTGTACTTTACACAAGGCAGATTGATATAAATGTTACATACATGTGAAAGACCAGGAAAGAGGTGGTAAAATACAAATTAAATATGTGACAATGGGGCTGGGGAGATGGCTCGGGAGTTAAAATCTTTGCCTTTTAAGCAAAAGGACCTGAATTTGGACCTCTAGCTCCCACATAAAATGCCAGGGAACAATGACTGTGGCCTAAAATTTCAGCCTTGGAAGATAGAGCCAGGAATATCCAAGAGCAAAGCAATAAGGAAGAACAAGCACACATTCAAGTTCTCTCTCTCTCTCTCTCTCTCTCTCTCTCTCTCTCTCTCACACACACACACACACACACACACACACACACACACACACATATGTATAATATATTTGCCTACTCCCAATTTAACTTTTCATAAATATCTAATCAATATCAGGACAAAAGGCAACTGATTTATACGTATATTTTGTGCATGCTTGTGTGTGGTGAATGTGCATGTTCATGTGTTCAAATGTGAAGTAGGTGCATTCCCACATGCATGTACTTGCTGAGGATATGAATTCAGGGCTTCATGTTGTGTGGCAAACACCTCATGTGAGAGAATCTTCTCCTCAGCCCCCCAAAAGGAGGGTTTTCAAGTCCGCAAAACTAAAAGATATCTTCTTCATCAACAAAATTAAAATGAATCAGTGTTAGTAAAAAAAAAATTCACATGTAATCTGATGAAATGTTGTAAGCAATCTGATGGAATATTATAAGCACAAATAATATGTCTTTAGACATTTTACTCAAAATAATAAATGAAGTAAGCATTATCATGTAGATATATTGCACAAGCATGAATGAGATATATTCTTTTTAATTTATTTATTTATGAATTATATTTGTGTCTTTGCTGTGATACCCTCCCCACTCATTTTTCTATTCTCCCACCCTCCACATCCACAAACCCTTATCCCACCTTCTCCTTCCTTCATCCATCCTGCTCTGAACCCCCCCCATTTTATCCCCATGCTTTGTGTGTATCATAGGACTGTCTTGGGGGTGCCTGTGTTGGTAAGGGAGTCATATTTCTGTTGTGATTCTTCAGTGGGTAAGGTTGTAAGTAGGGAGGTTTCTCTTTGCTTGTTCAGTGCTTATCCTAAGAGATTCTCTAAGAGCTGTTGTTTCTTCTAAGAACCTAGTTAGTCCTTGGTGAAATGTTGATAAATTTCCCATTGTGTAGATCTGGTGGTAGAAGTTCTCTTCACAGTGACCTTCTTACCTGGAGTATATTGGTCAGGAGTACCTCATCCCACCTTTAGGTTCTTGCAATCTTATCACCCCCTCTTCTTCAAGGTTCCTAAGTCTTGGTATTGGATAGGATTTTGGTGGACTGATTACGGTTGAGTATTCCAGGTTGGCTATTATTCTGTACTCGGGCCTGATGTGGTTTTCTGTCTCACTAGTCTTTCATTGTGATAGGATGCAACTTGATTGACGTGTGAGAGTTTTTCTTACATAAGGGCTAAGAAAATGAATGTTTAGATGGTGTCATATTATCAATGTCTTATAGTTAACACTAGGATATCTATTCCTGTTCATTTATTTTTCTTCTGCTATTATTTGGATAAGTTTACAGTATCGGCCATGATTTCCCTGACATTAAGAGTAATGTCAGAGAGTAATTTCTTTCCGTGTGTCTTAAATACCACTGTTCCTCCCATAGATTCTTCTTACCAGAGTTGTATCGGTACTGAATTAGGCCCTTGACCTTTTTTTTTCTCCTGAGAAGTGAAAACATAAGCTCATACATCTACAGGCAACTGATGTTTTGATAAGTGCCCAGGAAAAACACCAGATAAGGAATATAATTTTCAACAAATAGTGCTGGCATATACAGGCAGATTGAAGCTGGACCTTTGCCTGTTACCCTGCACAAAACTCAATATCAAATGGATCAGAGACCTTATTATTAGGCCAAAGACTATAAAGACCCTAGAAAAAAAGTATAAGGAATTCCCTCAAACTGATTGGCTTAAATTGATTTTTAAACAGGATTCCAGTTACACAGATTAAGATCAACAATGTTCAGCAAAAGATATTTTAACCAAGCAAAAAAGACAATGCACAGAATGAGAGAAAATCTTCATTAACCACACATCCGATAGAGGACAAATATCTAGAGTACACAAAGAACTAAAAAATTAACATGAAGAAGGTAAACAGCCCAATTAGAAAATGGGCCTTGGAACTTAAAGAAACTTTTCTCTGAATGAAATTAAAATAACTAGCGAATACCTTTAAAAATGTTTCACATCCCTAGTCATCAAGGAGATCAGTATGGTGGTTCCTGAAACAATTGAAATGCCTTATGACACAGCTATACCATTACTGGGAATATTCCCCCAAAATGCTTCATCTTACTATACACACACACACACACACACACACACACACACACACACACACATGCACACGCACACGCACACGCGCACACACACACACACACATGTATCTCCGAATTCATTGCAGCTCTATTCACAATAACATAGTGAACCAGCCTAAATTCCCAATAGTAGATGAATAGATAATGAAAATGCGCTACATATATACAATGGAATACTATGCAGCTATCCAGAAAAATGAATTAATGAAATAGGCTGGTCAATGGATGAAGTTGGAAGAAGCTATATTGAGATAATTATTTCAGAAACAGAAAAGAAAGACAGACATCACAAGCCCTCCCTTATGAGTAGAACCCAGTTCTAAGCCCTCGAAATGATATACTCAAAGGGAAATTTTTATAATATCCTCTATAACCACAAAGGAATGTAACTGTATAACTTAGGAGTAGGAGGGAGAACACCCAAAGAGAGTGGAGACAAACTAACACAAGTAAATAGATAAATAAGACCACTGTGGAAAAAAAGTTTCTAAGGGAAGTAGGTAATAGGTATTAGTAAGAAGTGAGAGAGGAAAAAAAAAAAGAGGCAAGTGGCTCAGGGGTAAAAGAGAGATCAAGGTTCTAACTCAGTAATGAATATCGATATATGCTCTATAAAACAAGTTATTTGTAATCATTTTAATCAGAAAATAAGAAATGAAAATTGTTCCTATTGAAGGCAATGGAAGAAGCATGATGCCTGATTATCATGTGTGATATTGAACGAAGTCCTCTACAACGCATATGATCTGTGTTGTGTCAGCTCTAAACAGGATATCAAAATCACCTATCATACCATGGCTCAGGGACCTTTGGAGAAGGGAGTGTTAAGAATGTAAGAACCCTACTGTGGGAATGAATCATACCTAAGAGCATCCTCTGGTCATGACAGAGCTGCTGCCCCCAAGAATTCACTACAGTGTTGTTCACTCCACAATGCTTGTACTATAATAGCTGAGAAATCAACATTTCACCATGGAAGGGGCAATATCTCAAGAAATGCTATAATTCCCTGGGAAACAATTGAAAATTGGTTTTCTGGTACTTACTAAAGGCAACATCAATCTACTTATTAAGTTCTATCTGTGTGAATAGTCTTAACCATATTCACTGTTTTTGATAAATCAACATTTCACATTGTATCAGAGCCCTACCTCTTTTCATGTGACTTTATTTTAACCTGGCTATTTCTATACACAATATTCCTATTTCCAAATAAGATCATATTCTGAAATATGGGGGTTAGTACTTTCACATAGAATTTGGGGGAACAAAATTCAATTCTTAACAGTAGTTTGAATGTACAGTGCATTTGAATGCAGAAATACAACTGAATTTTAAGTGTGATGCCAACTTTTGATGAATCATTCAACTAGACTAGTTGCTTAGATGAATGTTAAAGGATCTTTTGTCATTGTGTTTTTGAAGCTGTGGCTGGAAAATATTCACATATGTAAATGTGGAAAAAACGGACTCTTTATCATTGTGGAGGCTCATCATTTATGCATTATCAAATCCATTGAGGCCTAAATAGAAGAAAGGCAGAGGAAGAATTAATTTTCTTGCTCTCCCTGCTTGAGCTGAGATATCATCATTCTCCTGTTCTGGGAACTCAGCCTTCCAACCATTAGTTTTCCTTGTTCTAGAACATTTGAAGTTGGGTTGAAATTGGAATTCCTGGTCCTCTAACTTGCAGAAGCTGTAAAATCAGGGTTTTTTTTTTTTTTTTGGCTCTATACTTATGCAAGTCGATTTGCATAAATATTCAGTTCATGTAGTCTTAAATATCTTATTAGATCTATTTCTCTGGAGAACTTTGACTAATACTTTAAGCAAGTCATAAATTTTAAAATACGGAATGTGGGTTCATCTCAGAATAGTAGCAGATTGTATTAGTGAGAAAGAGCTCTTATATTATAAATTATCTTGATCATTTAGTGAAAATTATGAAATCACCTCAAATTTTAAAATAGGAATTGCTAATGTAACTATTTGAAAGAAAATATTTGCCTTAAGCAGTATTTCTGATAGCCAGTTCTTAATAAAGATTTTCATAAAATGCTTTAAAAATACTTCATTCAGTAAAGAAATAGTAATGAACTAAGAAAAATTTACAATAGAAATAAGATCAAGCCAATGTTTTATTGCTTTAAATTACTGTTTTAAAATTATCCTGAAATTTGATGACTTAAACCAATTATTAGTTTATTTGTCAAGCCCAGTAATTGCTGTGGGATGTTGGGCTAGCACCAAGATATCAAGGTACTGCTTTCTTTTGTATATTATGGATAAATGCATTTCCTTTCTTTCTTGTCTTGAGATCACACCCCATATTCCATGCTTGAGGCCTCTTTCCTCATCTCTGAGTAGCAGTATTTTGACTCTTTATCTATCATTCCATTGCATCTATTTCTGGCTGTGTCTTTTCCAATTTTAAGGACCCCTGTGCTTTCAATTGCCCATGTGGATAATCCAGGATAATCTCCCTATTCGAAAGTAAGCTGATTAGCAGCCCAATTTTATCTGCAAACCTAAATTCCACTTCATCATGTAACCTAAAATATTCACGTTTCCTAGTGATTTGAACTTTACCATGTAGGGTGGGCATCATGATTGTATCTAAAACAGATTTACATTGGGAAAATTCTAAGGAGAGAAGTTACACAACAATATATGAACTCAGGAATAAAACACTTGTGTATATAAATGATTTATTAATGAGACTACAAGAAAGGGATAAAGCAGTTTTTCCTAAGTCAAAGAAGATAAGTGAAGAGCAAAGATAGATAAAAAATGATAAAGCAGAGCTTGGTGCCTCCTCCAGGATGGCATTACCAAGAAACCTGTTGTAAACTATCTTTAAAATCATTGCAAAATCAACTCTTCAAATTTGGGTATATGGTGATCAACAGTGATTTGGATATTTTCATGTGTGATAATCAGAACACTATGAAATGCTATTCAGTATGAACCTGATAAATTTCCTAGAGAGAGCTTTATTTGGTAGAGCAATTTTTTTCAAGAAAACAATCATTGAAAAAATTTCTGGAGAACATTATATTGATTTTAGTCCTTAACTTAAACTTCATTTGATTATTAAGATACCTTCCCTAAAACTGAAGAGATAACTCAGGTGTTAAGAATAAGCAGAAGGTCCTAAGTTCAGATCCTGGATCCCACTTAAAAATGCTACTTTTATTGCATCTACCTTTGAATATACTCTTATAACAGGACTCTAACAGGTCTTTATCTCTGGTCAGGGGGTGACATCCAATACCTATCAGGGTGGAGCCAAGGGCATTGCGTTTGCAGCAAAACTGAAAAAAAAATCAACAAACCATAATCCAGAACATCAGAGACTCTATATCAATCACCTGGAACTAGGCCAGCCTAATTTCTCCCCATTCTGAAGCTCAGGGAAATTTGCGGAAGAGAGGGTGGTAAGATTGTAAGAGCACAAGGATGGGAGGAGCAATGATATGTAAGATACTCCACACAAGTTAGGGCCGAAGCAATCATATTTGGACTTTACACGCCCTGTGCAATGTCCAACACACTATTGACCTCACAAAGTCTAGCATTGGCTAAAGGCACCAAGATCCTTGGAGGCAAGGGATTGACAGCCACAGTAGTGTTCCTATGCTTAACGGGAACACAGGAAAGGTTCTGGGAAATGCTACTGGGTCCTTGCACCTCATCAGAGAGAAGGACCCAGAGGAGAGTTTGGCATGCACATTAAAGGATGCTCTGGGAAGGGGAGGCACTGAGGGATGGGGAGGGAAGGGGGAGGGGAGAGGGTCACAGGGGGATAAGAGGTTGGGGGGAGGGGGAACCGGTGTACCTGTTAAGTTTGTATGAGTGGAAATAAAAAAAGTTTCCTGAAAAAAAAATGCCAGGCTGAACAAACAGGTGCCCGCATTTCAGGTTCTAGAAGGCAGAGCCTGGGAAATCCCAGAGCGAAGGGAAGCACAAAGAAGGTAGTCGCAATACAGGATGGGTCCTAAAATCATCCTTGGGCCTCCACGGGTACATACAGCACACACACACACACACACACACACACACAAAAGTAAAAAGAAATTTAAAGAATATCTAAATATCACAATTCTAAAAGTATAAACAAATGGTTATCACTGTACAATCACATAGCCTACAGATGTATCACTGCAGCAGTAATTAGGTAGTAATTTGTATACAATCAGGGAAGAAGCTAAGCTATAGCAATTTTGGTAAATAGCCTTTACAATTCATTTCAGCTTCTATATTTAAAGACCCAAAAGTTATGAATCCTATTACTTAGAATAAGAAAGACAAGCTGCAAAGTAAATGTTTTTCTTAGACTTATCAGAAAACTAAGATGTCATTGTGAAGAGCTGCCCACTTTCTGAGAAGACACTCTTGCAGAAAGTCAGATATGTGTCTGCTTACTTGAAGCAGCAACCTTAGGGCACAAAATATTAGGAATATTTAGATATTAAGTGAAATGAACTATTAGGAGTATGAGGGTGAAGTAGCTTGATAGTGAGAATCTCCCTAGAAGTGTAATTCCAGGGACGGAATCACCATGCTCTGTGGAATTTACCTCCATTATTCCCATCAGCATCTTCTAGAGAAGATCTGAAATAGATACTGGCAAAGCTAAGGGTGTGTTAACCTTACATAACAAAACACTTACTGTGGGAGAAATGCATTACTTGAGCTTTACACCAGGGTCTCAGAGACATAAAATTTGTTTCTCTCATTTCCTTCTGTTTCCAGCAGTTAGCAAAGTGGAGTTTCTCACCAAAATACTGAGATTTCAATGAAAGAATGATTCAACACTTTACCTCTACACATAGAGAAGAACAAGACCAGAAACTTAGGAGCTGATAAATTCTGTCTTCCAGAGCCAGAAATAGAGGTTGCCACCATTTCCACCTGGCGATTTTACATGGGATCTGGAATCTGAAACTCAGGACTTTTTGTTTGCAAGGAAGAGACTTAACCTCAGAGCATCTCTCAAGCCCCTATTGTTTTTTATTTTCAAAAGTAAGATTTTACTGTGAGTCTCAGGCTGACTTGAAACTCTTGATGCTCCTGATTTAGCCTCCCACATGCTGAATAGCATGCCTTTCATATTAGTGCAACTAGAAACTATGCTAGTAGGCTTCCTTGGGCTACCTGTCATGCTGACAGTGAATGCCAGAAGGAGTTCTTAGCTTACTTTCCTTCCGCTGATCTTAGAGAACTTTATTATTCAAGGCATCTCTTGGATAGCTAAGTGTAGATCATGTATTTATGAAACCAGTGGTGGCTAGGTAACAAGATTCTTGATATTTCCTCAGTTCCTATATAAGTGTTCAGTAACAATTACTTTTCAGATGTCTATTTGACATTGGAGGACTGAGTATTTAGGATTCTTATGAAGAATTATCTAGTTAAGGGCAAGTCTTTGAGCAAGTCTGTAGAAAATTATGTAATTGATGTTGGAAGACCACATTCCCTGGCAGGTGCATAATATGGAGAAAGAACTATTTGAATTTAGGAAACTAAAAAAGAAGAATGTATGCTCGTCTATCAGTTCTTCCTGTAGATATGATGTAGTCAGTTCGCCTTGACATATGAACTCTCCTGCCAAAATAATGAATTATAACCTAGAAGAATGGGCACGAATACATCTCCTTGGTCTCCTAAATTTTTGGTCATGGATTCATCACAGCAATAGAAGAGTAATTAAGACCAAGAAATGAGATATTGCTGTGAAGCTAAGATATGGACATTAGGTTGAAAGCCTGTAGCTAAGAGGTTTTCAAGTGAAACAAACAGAGAAATTATATAAAACAGTGAAAGTTTCCCACACAGTAAATAAAAAGATGTAAACTACAGTCAGATTTATAGATAAGCATAGCATAATATAATATTATAAGAAATCTACTACCAAAGCATCGAGAGGTGGTCTTCAACTTATGGGGGAAAAAAAAAACAAAGGGAAAGTATATGCATTACAGAATTTTTCAAAGCTAGCAGAGTACACTAATGGAACTGTAGGTGGGGAACAGATATGCATAGCCAACCACCATCAATCATATATCTAGGGTCCAATCGTGTTATTCCACAACATGCTATTCTCTATGATACATCACAGTCAATTACTTCAAATTATTTATTAACAGACTGCTCAGAGGTTAGCAAAAGCAGGATTTATATGTGAGGATTCTTTTAGAGCATAAAATTGTGATTGTGATTGTAGGCTTTGAAAATTCACACGCTTTTGAATGAAAGATTGACATAAAATCCCCTTTTAAAGTGATGTATTCTGCTGAGACTTTTCCTTCTACAAAAAACCATGAATCAATTCTACCTTCAGATTGTGTCAAGTAAATCACACATAGTGCAGCGTCTAGAAGCTACTGTTTAGCCTGCTGCTGTATATGAAGGATACTTGCTTCATTTCTAGGAAATAAATGATTGTAGTTGAATGTATGGGAAATTGTTTTCTTTATTTTCATTGTGTTTTCTTTTAGTTAAAACTATTATTTCTGTAAACAGGAGGCTTGAGTAAGTTTTGACCAGGTTGGAATGTAATCGACTAACAGTATAGACTTGAGCCTCTCCTACTTCTCTAATCAGAGAAGAAAAGTGGAAAAAATTGACACTTTTACACCATGAATATTGAAAATACAAATTAGTGTGATGCTGTATAAATAATCTTTTGAGAATTTTCTGTATGGTTGTCTACCTCGCTGTCCACATAAATTAACTCCTCTTTAGCCATTTCATGTGAAGGAAGATTTAGGTGTGATGAAAATGTAGTTAATTGAGAAAGGACAGGTTTGTTACATGTTCTAGGATGCCGAGAGACTTCAGGATGGGGAAGTTGACCATGATTATGCATTTTTGAAACTCCAATTACATTATTTCCTTTGAAGATAATTCAAATCCATATCATCAGAGAATATAATTATACTCTCAATCCAAAAGCATAAGAACACAGACAAAAGGATTTTATAGTTAGTGCAGAGATTCCACCAGTGTTCTTTGATCTACATCTATTTGTTTGTTTATTGTTTATTTATGTTCCACATGAGTATTCCTCTTTAACAGTGATTTCTCAGATGAAAAGCATTCTTCCATAACATTCCATAGCTCCACAGGTGACCAAGAAGAAGGGGTCAATGAGCACCAAAAGGGAGAGGATACAAACCATGTCTAATTTGCACCTCTTTACAGTGTGTGTTCAAATGAACTCATTATTTCACAGGATTTAGTGCAGTAACCAAAAATGTTTCTATGAGTGTGAGAGATCAATACCTTAGTTGATAATAAGTTGGCTATTTTGCTTAGTGAATCCATGTGACTTTGGCATCCCAACAGGAACACACAGTTAATGGATAGATGAAAGAGAATAGTCTTAAAAGCAAAAGAATAAAATCAGTAGAAAAGTGTGTAATACATCCCATATATGGTAAGCATTATATGTAAGTACCATGTGTATTTAAATCTACTGGGCAGGCTATCGTCTTTATAATGCCTTTCCATAGCACTCGCCACTTTCTGATGGAAGTAGCTTTGAGAGATTTTTTTATGGTGAAGTCATTAAATTTCAAAGTGTACATAATACTACTTTAACATATAATCTCAAATATATACTTCATTATGCATTTGCCTGGGTTTTCTCACTTGGTGACCCTTGTGTATATAGAAGTTATGGACTATGTTTATCAAGTTTACTGCCAATTTCTTTAACTATCTGTGAAAAACAAATATAGAAAATGAGTTTGGAAAAGTCCAATTTTCCTTTAAATGGTTTTTACTGAACTCTATTTAATGGAGTCACTAGTTACTGGTCAAACTGACCCAGACAAATAATTTTGCATGGGAATTTAAATTATATTGGGATAAATATCACATAAATGACATAAGATCTTACAAGATCTATAAATCTGCACTAATCTATACTCTCCCTGTGATGTAAAACAATCATAAAAGCTTAAAAGCCTCTAAATTCTAAAGCGGGAATACTAAGGGAAATCACTATTAACCCACAGTGCAATGTACTATTGCAATTAAAAAATAGACATCAAAAGTAAAAGCAAAAGGCAAGCAATTGAGGAATAAGAGGAAAAGGAGGTGGACCCTAATTGTGTAAGAAATTAAATGCGTTTGTATAAGACCTGGTATGGAAAACATTTTTCATGTATTCACCTCTGCCTTATGTTGTAAGTTGCAAGGCCTCTTTCTCTAATAGTAGCTGAGATTTGGAAAATCACTGGCACACAGCTATGCTCTAGGAGGCTACAGTTGTATAATCTGATTCTATCCAGTTCCTTCTGAGAAGACTTAGGTAGAAGAGCATAACACAGTGTTAGGTGTATGGCCCAGATTCCAAAGCATCTAATTGAGATGAATGAAAAAAGCAGAGATCCCAACCCAATATTCATGATCCCTTATCTAACTCAAGCTCTTTACTGTATATGAAGTTGTTTATTTATCACTATGAAGTTATTTCTATTTGTTCCTCCCTATGAAAGATGATCTGGTACCTAAGTCCTCTAAAGTGAATGCTTTTCATGTTCTAGGTAACGAAATAAACTCCCTGAAGCACTGGTCTTGACCTCCTTAGACTTTTCTGTCTGAATTCAAAATCAGTACAAAAAAAACACACAGATAAACAAAAAACTAAATAGAATGGAGCATGAAAAGCACTGGACTATTTAATGGAAGCTGCTACATGCTTTAGCTGCAATGAATTTCCCTCACAAAGGAAGGCAAGGAAGGCTATGACAGGTCACTTCAGTATCATATATTTGCTCCTAAATGCCAACACTCAGAGTTTTTAAGACTGGAATTAAATTTAAAGCCCCTTTCCATAAGCACATAGAGCTCTCAATTCCCAGATTTTCATCACCATACATTCTCTGGGATCTTTTGTGAGTAGGAAGAGAAGGCTAAAGGAATTTTTCCTAAATAATAATAGAGCAAGATATAGGTAAAAATATTCCCTTTCATGGTATACGCTTGATACACCAAATGTTGATAAAATTCTCAAGAAAAAAAATGACTACTTTGGAAGTTTCTCTAAGATATAGTTCTACTAGAAGGAAAGTTAAATTACAGTTCAGAAAATACATCAGATGGGTAAAGATTAATGTGGTTTAAAGGCAACTGGAATACCAAGAAATTATTAGTTCACACTACAGATTCCATTAAGCACAACACTGAGTCATAACAGGCTATATAATGAAAATGGGAAATTTAGGTAAAATTTACTTTGCGAAAAACTACAGGTAGTGATGTTTGCTATAAACTCCAAAGGGACAAAGTTATCATCACCAAAAGATTCTTTCCTGTGTTTAATTCTCTTACTAACAGTCTTAAGATTCTTCTTGACTCTAGTAAGGACACGGTTGAATCTTTTGCAGTGAGATCTACTACCACTAGATCTACAAAATGGCTGACATATCAACATTCCCCCCACAGACTAGCAAAGATATCTCAGGAGAAACAACTATACTTAATGGGAATCCAGCAAAGTATCTCAGAAGAAACATCTACACTTGGTGGGAACCTAGGGGGAGGAGGCTGACAAGTGAAAGTGAGCTTCCCTGCTGTGGTTTTATTCACTGAAGAGCCACTTATACTATCACAGAGGCTTAGTGCCTTGCACTCCTGAAAGGGAGCCCTGTGGTCTATACAGGCAAAGAATCATGATACCTGGAAGGTCAGAGATGGACGAGTGAAGAGGGAGACAGAGGAGTGGGTGAGGGGGCAGAAGAGGGGTCATGGACAGAAGCCCGTATTGTTTGTATAAAGAAGTGTTTTTAATAAAAAAAGAAAAAATCTAGAAAAAATATTCTTGGTCATGGAATACGTTTAGGATAGAAAAGCAGCATTTCAAAGTGCTGCAAGATTGCTGTCACTCTAAACTCTATGCACACTATAATTTTAATGTCTCCATTTTATTCATTTTTTTCTATTTTAAAGATAAAATTGCCCCAATAATGGTTTAGGTGATAAGAAACCATGTTTTCTTCCTTTGACTCCTCTGATATAAATCCCAGACGCTAAATATCGTTTTAAGAGCCCTGTGTCTCATTTCCTCTATTGTGAAGGTGGAAAAATAAATCAAGCAGAAGCCTAATGTGCATGTTTGCAGAGTGTTGTGTGCTGGCAGTGGTAAGCTTGCTGACAGTCACTCATTGCTCACACTACTGCTCTCTGGAGAAGAAAATACATGCATCCTTCATCCCCTTCCTCCTCCATAGTTTAGATGTTCATGGTACTAATGTGATTCTGAAGAGCTTCAAAATGGACAAACAATTGTTAGTTGAAATGTATGCATCAATAATACCTTCTTGATCCTTCTAATATTCAGATCAGTCAAGGAAGAGCAATCTTCTCTTGCGTACAGAAACATGGACAAGAACAGGGAGGCTGACAAAAGATGCAGCTGGGAATCAGTTCCCACAGGCTTCACCAATTCCCAGTGCCCCTCCTCTTCACATCCATGAGACACCGAGCTATTTGCCCACCTCTACCCACATTGTGTGGGTGAAGTTTCTCTGATACACTGTCAGGATCATTTGTTTAGATATTGGCTGTGGTAATTTTTCTCTTTCTTTTTCTGTAGAGGAATTATTTAGCTCTTACAGAGGCTGCATAGCTCATAAAAGCTAAAATGTTTACTCTTACTTTTTGTTTCTGTATGAAAAAGATGACTGACTCCCACTTCATTGGTAGTGCAGATAATTTGACTTTTTAAATTGTGTACAACAAAATGTAACAATATTGGCCAGCCATTGACACATGTTATTGTGATGAGGAAATGAAAGGTACAAGAGAAATAGTTTGGGGAATAAGAGCAGAGTGGATCAAGATTCGTTGATATCTAAGATAGCTTGCTTTCCAACATAGCTTGTTTGATAGTTAATCCTGGGTGTCAACTTGACCATACTTGGTATTAACTAATATCAGCTGTCAGACCACCTGAAGAGACTATCCAGATTAATACATTACAAGACAAGACCAGCCCTAGATCCCTTTGGAACCTCCCAGTAATGGACTAGATGAAAGGAACCACAGAACAGAAAACTGGGAAGGAAGAAGAGAGACTCTTCAGGAATTCTCCAGCCATGTGGATGTCTACTGTGACTTAGCCTGCCAGCCTTTAGCCAGCCAGCCATGCCATCTCCACCAATAAAGACTGTATCTCCCCTTTGGGACCCTAACTTGAATAAATTTCCTCTTCTTCCTTAAGTTATTTGACTTTGAATGCTTTCTCACAGCAATAGTTAAGCGTAACCATAACAGCTTGCTCATTAAGTGCTAACCTGCATGAATTTAGGGATAGAAGTAGGTAAGAAAATGAAAGAATCAATGACTTGTTTTATTCCTTTTTTTCATTTTTACATCAAGATCATAGCTAGACTAACTACTTCAGGAAAATGAAGACTTGTAGGACAGTCAGCCAACTTCTGTGCCAAATACCATCACCACAGCCTTTTTTTTTCAAGCTGCTGAAAGCTTCATATTTTCTTTGCAATGCGAAAATTCAATTATTACCTTCATTCACTTTATTTCTGCTGATTATTTTTCACACCAGCTCGGTTTTATTAAAAAATAGAACCACACACAAGCAGCACTTTAAATATACCCAGGCACATTCAATTTGAAATCCAAATCAGTATGGATTTCAAAAGATATTGATGAATAACTTCAGCACACAGGATTCTCTGTGTTAGATTAAAGCCTAATTTGTATTTAACTCTGAATTTCCTTCTCTGTTTAGACTTACATGGATGGTATCATCTTTCACATTATCCTGTGCCCAAAACTTTAGGCAATCTCCTTGATCATTATAATGTTGGAATATAAGCATCTAAATTCAAAATGAAACAAAGAATGTGTTAGGTGGACAGTTTAACAACTTCCAACTTCTTTTTCCATACCTGTACATTGTGACAAATCAACAATATTTATTCAAACATATGTTTTACTTGTCAATCTCTTGTCTGTGGAGTCTGGCTTTGACCTTCATTTAACTTCATGTGTCCCCAGAAAAAATTCTGAAAGTTGGTACCAGGGAATATTTGGAACAGCTTTATTTAAAACATAGTATGTGTGTGTGAGCGAGAGAGTGAGTGTGTGTGTGTGTGTGTGTGTGTGTGTGTGTGTGTGTGTGTGTGTGTTTGAGAGAGAGAGAGAATTTTAAAAAAGGAAGAAAATTTCAATGTCAATCCATACCATTTACTGAAATATATTTGGGAGAAGAGAAGTGTTAGTCACATAAACATTGTGTGATTACAAGTTTTGTCTAATTTACCAAACTGGAGATTGTGAAATCTGTGCAACTACTGAAGGGATAAAGGAAGGAAACCATAGGTTATAACCAGCTTGTTTCTCTGACCCTTAGTCAATTCTGTATATCATAACAGTGCTCTGTTTAGACTTACATGGATGGAATAATCTATCCCAATCCCACTTCAACTACCTTTGGGGCTTCAAAAAGTTCCACAATGAAAAACAGACTATATAACAAAGTACCAAGGTGTAAAAGTATTTATTCCTTGCCTATGTGCTAGCCCTTGAGACATTATATTTTCTAAGTGTTTCTATCTTTTATAAACAAACTATCTCATTCAGTCTTCACTGTTTGAAACATACCAACTCATTCAAAAATGAGCTAGTCAAATTAGATGATTTATGATTTCTTTTCTCTAATACCATATTGTCCTCAAAATCTTAAATCCCGTGAATAATGAGAAGCAATGACCCTTGCACCTGGCAATAAGCTTCTATTAGTCTTGTTTTCCATGATGTTCACAAAGTCTCTATTTCCAAAAGGCTTCAATCAGTTTCATGCTTACTGAATGAATAGACGTTTAAAATGTTGAGACTGACTAATGTAATCACTGGAGATTAAAGTTAAATGTAGCTGGCTCTCCCCACATAGGTAGTCTACATGCATTTATTCAAACTCAGAAAAGATCTTACAGAGTCCTCTGCTGTTGCATGATGATCCATTTGTATTTCCAATGAAAGCTCATTTTCCTTACATCTTTGGTGTGAGAAGGAAAAGAAAAACATTTCTCAGAGCTTTTGCTACTCTGAAACTGAGCAAAAACAGAATGGGAAAATGCTACTGGGAACCTTGGAGATTTTGTAATTATTTTTCGGTTTTAATTTTCAAGTCTCTACCAGCCTATGCTGATTTCTACTAAAAATGTGAATATTGCTTGATCCTGTCTTACCTCCACTCCTAAGTGTGTCAGGATACACTACCTGCCCCAATACCTATACTTGCCAGTATCATCTCTTAGTTAAAACTATGATGGTGAAGCAAACATACTTTTTAACTTTCTAGAGAAGTGTCCTTTACAGTTCCTGCTTACAGAGAAGTGTCCTTACAGTTCCTCCCTCAAATGTAGAGATCGCAAAAGTGTCTATCTTTCTAAAATTTCACTTACATACAACAGTTTTTAGTTGTTTTCCAATCATTGCTTGTCACTCAGACAAAATTGTATCAAGTGAAATAATGTTGTGGTTAAAGTCACTTACAAAGCCATGAGAATATACTCACAGCAGGAAGGAGGCCGCACATCAAGAGGTAATTGGTAATAAAAAAGACTTACAGCTACGTGAAGGTGACCACCAAAATAATCACAACAAATAAGTGTAAGTACAGGCTCCAAACTTCCCCAAGAAATACTGCTAAAAGTAACTATATACAGAAACCGCATCTAGTGATCAGAAATATTTTGCAGTTGATCTAACTCTATCATACTGCCATTTTTTTTCTAATAAATTCTATACTGAACTGTTCCTACCTATATAAACTTCAGAGTCACAAATCACTTTCACTCTGTCCCTATGATGTTCTTTAGCAGGTTCCAAATTGTCTGGCTTCTCAAAAAGAAGGTAGTATACTAAACTGTTTTGTCAAAGTTAATACATACAAGTCCTATTTGAACTGTCTATAAATGTGAATGCATATGGAGATTGAGTCTTTTAAAAGGTAATCAATTTCAATAGTTAAAAAAATCTAATCTTGTATAACTGTTGTAATTATAGAAGGAAGATAGGGGTTTGAGAGATGGCTCAGGCTTATGACTGTCTCGCAAGTAGAAGGTCCTGAGTTCAGATCCTAGCACTCATGTAAAAAATACCAAGTAGAAACGATGGGTAGTGTGCACATCTGGCCCTGGTGCAGTTTGGGAAATCCCTGAAAGAAGCAAAAAGGATGTATAAGCAATCCAGGATGATTCCTGAAGTCACTCTTGGTCCTCCACAAGGACACACAGTGCCCACACACACACACACACACACACACACACACACACACACAGAGAGAGAGAGAGAGAGAGAGAGAGAGAGAGAGAAATAAATAAAGTTTAAAAAAGAAGATGTTAGTAAAGACATAAACAAAAGAAGGGTTCCATGAAGGAAATTGACAACAAAGCCTTTTAAAAAAACTTGTGTTCACCATATCCATGTTAATGATATCATACGTTTCCTTTACTTCAACCATGGTACATTCTTTGGAAACTACATTATTTTTCATCTTTTTGCCTATTTTGTTTAAATTGTTTAAAAATTATTATTATTATTATTATTATTATTATTATTATTATTATTGGCTTTAGTATTTCAATCCATTCCACTCCTCATTGGTACCTTTCACATTATCTTTGAAGAGGAAAATTCCAGCCAAACACAAAATGTTGCTAAATTGCAGGGTATAAAGTTACAACATAAGAAACAGAACCTCTTTTTCGTCAGCAAGTGCTGAGTAAAAGTTTTGTGGAAGAAAAGAACAAAACAAAGAGATGATGTCACACTATAGAAAGGATAAGAAGAGGAAAAAATAAGCAATGTGCTATAAATGTCAACCCATCTTACAATTCACAGTACAGCAGGCAATCGAGAGAATGGGGAACAGATGCTACTAGATTCTTTTCAACCAACGCCATCTAAACATTATTTAATATCTATTATTGCCACTTAAACAATTGTATGTGAAGAAATGGCTAAGCATATTGCATAAAATAATGCAATGAAGCAAAAATTCAAAGAAAATAAAGGGAAAGGAAAGAGAAAGGGGACAGACATGAGCTAGAAAATGTCTGACCATTACAATGTATGCAACAAAATTACAGAAATAATATCAAACACCAAATTTTCACAATATTCTCAGGAGACCTTTTCTTGGTGAATTTTTGGAAGCAGATCCTCATATAAAAAACATCATCTGTAAATTTTCAGCTTTCAAATATCTCTTCTCATTCAACAGTAAGAGAAAACTCACTTGATTTTTTTTGGAAATGTCATTAATACTTTAGTTAATTACTAATCTCATTGACTCTTCTTTCAAGAATTTAGGATACACAAATCCTATCTTCGTATTGGCTCAGGGGTAGACAGTTCTGAGTTCTGAACCCAGATCCAATGTAAAAAGCATCAAGCAGAAATGGTGGCAGCCTGCACTTCTGGTCCTGGAAAGGCAGAGCTTGGGAAACTCCAGAGCAAAACAAAGAGGAGTTAGCTGTAATCCAGGGTGGTTCCTGAAGTCACCTTCGTGCTTTCATAGGCACATACACATGTACACACATACACACACACACACACACACACACACACACACACACACACACGAGCACACCCACAGCCAACCAAAAAAGGTATATCACAATTGCTGATTCACAGGTCTTTCTATTACAAATGACTATGAGCCTCAGAACAGCAGTTAAACTCTGTAAAAACAATTCAGTAAATAATTTCCAGGAATGATTTGGAAGAAACTGAAAGCATGTATCCTTACAGCTCAGACAGGAGACAAGAATAATTTTGAACACTTGGTGATAGTAGTATATCTGAATAGAATTTTGATTATTATATAGATAGACTAACTACACTTTACAACATTCCTTCATTCTACAAATACTCATTGAGGATCCATTAGATGGGTAGGCATGAATAGATACAGAAATAAGTTTAGATAATAAGTACAGAATAAGATAAGTAGGTACACAATTAACATATAGACATAGATAGCAGCTTATATAGAGACAATGGACTATATATAGATGTACTGATTCATGACAGATAATTTATATATCTATATAGGTAAATGATAGATGATATAGATAAAAATAGAAAACAAATTTCAGTACATATGCATTGCTAAACCTCAAAATCATCGACTATTAAGTTAATGCCATGCCTAACACTCATTAAATTCAGAGGAAACTATGCAATACTGAAATATAAACTGATATATTTAGCATGTTTTATACTATTAAATCAATATCCTTTAAGAGTTTTAAAAACCTAAGATGCGTATGTACATATTAAGCTTTCATGGTATGCACACTTTAATGTATAAATGTTTCATATCTTATTACAAAGAATGATTGTAGGGAGTACATACGGCACTTAATTTTCTGGGTCTGGGATACTTCACTTAATATAACTGTTTCTAATGACATCCATTTCCCAGCAAATTCCAGTAATTCATCATTTTTGATGGCTGAGTAGTACTCCATTGCGTAGATGTACCACAGTTTCCTTATCCACTCGTCAACTGTTGGACATTTAGGTTGATTCCATGACTTCGCTATTGTAAACAGTGCTGCTATGAACATGGTCATGCTTGTGCTATCGAGGTGAACCTCTGCTGCATGGGGGGTTATTCCCAAAAATGGAATGGCAGGGTCATATGGCATTTCATTCTTTAATTTCTTTAAGAATCTCCAGACGGCTCGCCAGAGTGGCTGTATGAGCCTGCATTCCCACCAGCAATGTAGGAGAGTCCCCCTCTCTCCACATCCTCTCCAACATTTGTTGTTGTTTGTATTATGGATTTTTGCCATCCTGACCGGGGTGAGATGATATCTCAAGGAAGTTTTGATTTGCATTTCCCTGATGGGTAAAGATGCGGAGCATTTTTTAAGATATTTGTTAGACATTTAATTTCATCCCTGGCAAAGTTTCTTTTAAGTTCCAGGGCCCATTTTTTAATTGGGCCAATAGTTTCCTCGGTGTTTAGTTTTCTTAGTTCTTTGTGCACTCTGGATAGTAGAGCTCTATCAGATATGTGGTTAGTGAAGATTTTCTCCCATTCTGTGGGTTGCCTTTGAGCTCGTGTTACAGTCTCTTTATCTGAACAGAAGCTCTTTAATTTCACAAGATCCCAACTGTTGAGTAGCAGTGACTGTGCCATTGGATGTCTGTTTAGGAAATGTTGGCCTAGCCCAATCAGCTCGAGAGAGTTCCCTATCCTTTCAACTATGGTTTTTATAGTCTCTGCCCTTATATCAAGATCCTTGATCCATTTGGAATTAATTCTTGTACATGGTGACAAGTATGGGTCCAGTTTTAATCTTCTGCATGTGGAGATCCAGTTTTGCCAGCACCATTTGTTGAAGATACTGTTCTTTTTCCATTGGATTTTTTGGGCTCCTAGTAGCAAACCTATCCAGCCCACCTTGAGACACTCAAAGATAAATCTATGTAATGCTTACAATAATTCCAAGGATTATGAACAGGAGGGATGGGGTTGGAGGGCCACACCAGAAACAAGGAGAGAGGGGATCATGTTACAGCAGAGAAAAGTGGCCTCCATCAAGGACTGCAAGGAGTGACATACAGTGCCCATCAGGATGAAGTGAAGGGCATTGCAGGAGCAGCAAAACTGCAAAAGAAAATCAACAACCCACAATCCAGAACTTCAGAGACTCTATATCAACCACTTAGAACTAGGCCAGACTAATCTGTCCGCATCCTGAAGCTCAGGGAAAGTTGCAGAAGAGGGGGCAGTAAAATTGTAAGAACAAAAGGATAGGAGGAGCAATGATTTGCAAGATACTCCACACATGTTAGGGCCGAAGCAATCATAATTGGACTTTGCATGCCCTGCGCAAAGTCCAACACACTATTGACCTCACAAAGTCTAGCATCTTTTAAAGGCACCAAGATCCTTGGAGGCAAGAGATTGACAGCCACAGTAGTGTTCCTATGCTTAAGGGGAACACAGGAAAGGGTTCAGGGAAATGCCACTGGGTCCTTGTACGTCATCAGATAGGAGGGCCTAGAAGAGAGTCTGGCATGCACATTAAAGGACTCTCTGGGGATTGAGGGGGAGGCACTGGGGATTGGGGAGGCAGGGGTGAGGGGAGGGGGACAAGGGGGTTCTGGGGGAGGAGAAGGGAGGGAGGGAAGTGGTCTACCTATTAAGTTTGTATGAGCAGAAATAATAATAAAAATGTTAAAAAACATTTAGAGATGAAATAACTCTATAATGCTACAATGTACAACTTGAACATATTTACCTTTAATTAGATTTTTTAAGGAACAGAAGGAAAGACAATAAAGACACTAGATGATGGAAAAAAAAACAAAGAATGATTGTAATGAACCTTGGCTTAGTAAATTTTCTAGGGAAATTTCATATTACCATTAAACTTCTTTTTTATGCTTTGAGAGTTACATTGTACTAAAGAAATGGCAACACTATGTAAAAGAATGAAATATTTAACATAGACTCTTGTGTAGAAAATCTTCTTCAAAGCAGAGGAGTGAACTGACCTCACATTATTTCCCTCAAGAATATTATTTTATATAAACTTCATAGTTTAAAATCAAATAGATATTTGTGACTTTGACAAACTCTTAGGCCATATAAGTATCATCCCTTTAAGCTATCTTAAAATGACCTTGTCATTTTTCCAAGTACTTTGAAAAAGTCAGGTATCCTCTTTGATCCTCATCTCCATATGTGTGAAACAAGGAAGGCAACCTAATATTACTCATTAGTGATTAATAGAGATTATTTGTTCTGATGTAGATCCCATGATTTTTTGAGGCACTCAATTATATACACACTAATTTATAGCAAAAATTACTTTAGCATGTTTAAATTTTGAATATGTTATATCACCTCAATCTTTCAAACACATTTAGGTTTCAGAATCTGAACTTTCAAAATAATTGCAATAGTAAGGTATAGCTGTTTAAACTGATGTAAGTATTTATTATATAAATTCTACTCTGCTCCATCACTATAATTGACAAATGTTCAGGTACAAATGAGACACCTTAGGGAAAAATTAATTAAGTAATGCCTAAGGTTGCATAGATGATAAGTAATGGAGCAGAGATTTGAAAACAAACCTCATGCCATCTGGCTTCCACTATTTACCTCTCATTAATATTAGTGTAAATATTACTTACTGGTTTGGTTTAGTTTTCATTCAGTTAAGTCACATTCTCTCTCTCTCTCTCTTTCTCTCTCTCTCTCTCTCTCTCTCTCTCTCTCTCTCTCTCTCTCTCTCATGCCTATGTTTGGACACATATGCATGCTGAGACCATATGTCAATCTCAGTTTTTGAGACAGGTTTCTCATGAGCCTGGGTCTTGCAGAACAGGGATGCATCTCTGTGTAACCCCAGCACATATCACTTCAACCAGCTTTTACATGGATGCTGGAGATGGATCTTTGTGCTTGCAATTCAAGACAGACTGACCTATCTCCGCAGTCACAGGACTACATTTATTAAGTTCACTGTGAACTCTTACATGTTTTATAAATTAACAAAAAGTGAGTAAACCTTTGCTATCTCCTAAGGCTTATGTTACAAAATACTGTTAAATATTTATGATAATGTTATGGAAAGCTGTAGTGGGATGAACAATTTATTTATTGTTTGGGTAAATGGTTAACCACTTAGAAAAAAATTGCATTTACAGTAGTCACCAGGAAAAGCTCTGATAAAGTGTACAAAAATAATGAACAAATCCATTTCTTTCTTTTTTCCCTCAAGAGAAGTTCCTAATAGTCCAGATTCTCTCCACAAGATGAGACATGTGGCAGTTACTATTGATTTTGAACTTGAAATTTAGTTTCAATTGTAACTCAGTAATGATTGTCTAAATTAAGAGTATTGATTCATTTAAGATCTTTTGAGAAGTGTTTTATATATTTACTTATGAGAGAGATAAAGGCAAGAGATAGAGAGAGACAGAGAATGTCTCCAAGCCTTCTGAATATGATATCCTATTTCATCTGTTCAGTAAGTAGTTATACAACATTTTAGTGTGCATAGTCCATTTAATTTTTTCCTTGCAAAATGTGCTGAAAGGGTTCAAGATGAGGAGGAGATGAGCATATAGAACACTGTAAGACAGTACAATAAAGCTCGGGAGATGGATTGCTGGACTCCTGACTGATTTCTGTTCTCTGAACATCTACTATTGGCTTAGATGTGACAGCGCATTTTTTTTCTTGTCAAAAATTATAATGTTCTTTCTTCAATAGCATTTGGAAAAAAGATGGAACACTGCATTGTGGCATGCAAAGACACAAAATCATATGCTTATATCCAAATGAAAGAACCTAAATTCTGACAATTAATATCCTCAGCCTTAAGCAGTAAAAGCTTTGCAGTGAGGAGATGATGTCTGTGCAAAGAACCATGGTTACACAAGATGGTGAGAATAAACTCAGTCCTCAGCACGACATTTATGTCAGTCCTTATGACTCAGAGACTTCTGCAAAAGTGGTGGTGGAAAGAATGTAAGCCAGCAGATAAGGGAGAGCATTATGAAATGCCTTCCTCTAAAGCTTACACAACCATGGTAAACAGGAACCCATTAGTAGTTGTGCTAGTTAGATATATTGGTGTTAAAGGCTGAGCTCTGGGCCTATTTGTGAAGAATTACTAGCTAAGGCAGGCCCTTGAGCTTAACGAAAACTGTCTGACTAAGGTGGGATGACCCAGCCCATGGTGAGTGACACCATTCCCTGAGCTTCCCTCAGCAAGCCATTTTGACAGATGCTATACTAGAAGCAGTCCTAGCTTTAAGCCCAAGTTTGTGCTCACGTCTTCTGGTCTCCTTGATGGCAGCACAGTCCACAGAATCCACTTGCCTGATTCTGATGAATGGCCAAGTCAGCAAATCCCAGCTAGATGCTGGGAACTACTCCTTCAAGTTTCTATCTTTGGTTACTTTCACCACTATCCTGGCATTTTGTCAGGATTCTGAAGAATGGCGTGGTCAGATCTCTCAGGTCCAGTTATTGATATGAACTCTGCCAAACTGAATTAAAGCTGTAACCAAGAATAAGAATAGGATATTTTGTTTCTCCCAAGCTCTTTGATGTGAATTGCTTGACATGCAGGCAAACTATGACAGTGATTGATGACACAAAGCCTACAGTAGCTCCACCAGACCAATGATCAACTATAAATAGTGAAGTAACCTGTGGTGCCTACAAAGTACTTATAAACAGTGGGAAACTAACATATTTGAGAGGGGAGAGTATCTATTTGTTCAACCATTGGGTGGCTTACTAGGCCCTAAGATTTAGTCCCAACGTGGGACACAAAGGCCCTGCTAATCAATATGGGAAACAAAACAAAACATAAGAACATGGATGTGAGAAGATAAAATGAATGGAAGTGATGACTAGCCAGAATTTGGGGGACAAATCAGGAATAAAGAGGGGTAAATAATCAGAATGTATTATACACATGTATGAAATTGTCAATTAATAAACTTCACCAATAAATGAAAGCATAAAAATGGACACAATATATTTAAATTCTAAAGTAAAATAATAATTGGCTTAATTAGACCAAGACATTTTTTTATTTTTATTTTTCTGCTCATACAAACATAATAGGTACCCCTGTCCCCTCCCTCCCTCCATCCCTCTCTGGACCTCCCTGTTCTCTCCCCCCTTTTCCCCTTCCTTTCCCCCCTCCTTACTTTTCTACCAGTGCCCCCTCCCCCCATCTCTGAAGCATCCTTTAATGTGTATATCAAACTTTCCTCTGGGTCCTCCTCACTGATGAGGTGTAAGGACTCAGTGGCATTTCCTAGAACTCTTTCTTGTGTTCCCATGAGTATAGGAACACTATTGTGACTGTTAATCCCTTGCTTCTAAGAATCCTAGTGCCTTGAGTCCATGCTAGACTTTGAGGGGTCAATGATACGTTGGTCATTGTACAGATCATGCAGAGTCTTATTATAACTGCTTCAGCCCTAACTTGTGTGAAGAAGTATCTTGCATATCATGACTCCTTCCATCCTTGTGCTCTTATAATCTTACTATCCCCACTTCCACAAATTTTCTTGAGCTTCAGGATGGGGAGAGATTAGGCAAGCCTGATTCCAGGTGGTTGATATAGAGTCTCTGATGTTTTGAATTATGGTTTGTTGATTTTTTTCTCAGTTTTGCTTCTCCTGCAATGCCTTTGGCTCCATCCTGATAGGTATTGGATGTCACCCCCTAGTCAGAGATAAAAAGCTGTTAAAATAGAGTCTTATTATAAGGATAGATTCAAAGGTAGATGGAATAAGAGCAGGAGACTGCCGTGAGGGGTGGGTCAGTCTACCATAGCAAAATGGTTACCTTCTATCTGTCAGACTGTATGCCCTCCCTTCCTGGTAAGATCATACCTCATCAGTTGCAAGTGACCAGGAAGGACAGTCTATGAGGTTAACCAGATGTCTCATTTCTTACTTGCAGTCCTTGATGGTGGCCTATTATCTCTGCTGTAGCATGATCCCCTTTCTCCTTGTTTCTGGAGGGACCCTCCTTCCTCTTCTCTCCTATTTATAATCTTTTCAATTACTGTAGGTATTACAGAGATTTATCTTTGAGTGTGTATCTAAGTGTGTTTGGTACTAGTATCCAGCTATTAGGGAGTACATATGGTGCTTAATTTTCTGGGTCTGGGATATTTCACTCAATATAATTGTTTCTAATTCCATCCACTTCCCACCAAATTGCATTAATTCATCATTTTTAGATGGCTGAGTAATATTCCATTGTATAAATATACTACATTTTCCTTATCCACTCGTCAACTAATGGACATTTGGGTTGATTCCATGACTTTGCTATTGTAAACAGTGCTGCTATGAACATGGTCGTGCTATCGAGGTGAACCTCTGCTGCATGGAGGGTTATTCCCAAAAGTGGAATGGCAGGGTCATATGGCATTTCAATCTTTAATTTCTTTAAGAATCTCCAGACGGCTCGCCAGAGTGGCTGTATGAGCCTGCATTCCCACCAGCAATGTAGGAGAGTTCCCCTCTCTCCACATCCTCTCCAGCATTTGTTGTTGTTTGTATTGTGGATTTTTGCCAACCTGACAGGGGGGAGATGATATCTCAGGGAGGATTTGAATTGACTTTCCCTGATGGCTAAGGATGTGGAACATTTTTTAAGATATTTGTTAGACATTTTAATTTCGTCCTTGGTAAAGTTTCTTTTAAGTTCCAAAGCCCATTTTTTAATTGGCCCATTTGTTTCCTTGGTGTTTAGTTTTCTAAGTTCTTTGTGCACTCTGGAAAATAGAGTTCTGTCAGATATATGGTTAGTGAAGATTTTCTCCCATTCTGTGGGTTGACTTTGTGCTCGAGTTACAGTCTCTTTATCTGAAGTGAAGCTCTTTAATTTCATAAGATCCCATCTGTTGAGTGTTGGTTGTAGTGACTGCACTATTGGATTTCTGATTAGGAAGTGTTGGTCTAGTCCAGTCAGCTCCAGGAAGTTCCCTACCCTTTCAACTTAGGTTTTTATAGTCTGTGGTCTTATATCAAGGTCCTTGATCCATTTGGAAGTAAGTCTTGTACATAGTGACAAGTATGGGTCCAGTTTTAATCTCTGCATGTGGAGATCCAGTTTTGCCAGCACCATTTGTTGAAGATGCTGTTCTTTTTCCATTGGATTTTCTGGGCCTCTTTGTCAAAGATCAAATGGCTGTAATTGTGTGGGCTTATAACTGGGTCTTCAACACTTATCCATTGATCTGTGTGTCTATTTTGGAGCCAGTACAAGGCTGTTTTTATAACTGTGGATTTGTAGTATAGACTAAGGTTTGGTATGGTGATACCTCCAGCAGTGTTTTTGTTCCTCAGGAGTGATTTTTGCTATTCTGGGTCTTTTATGCCTCCATATGAACGTTGAGATTGTTTGGTCAACTTCTTTAAAGAATTGCTTTGGGATTTTAATTGGTACAGCATTGAATCTGTATATTGCCTTTGATAGGATGATCATTTTTTTTGTGATATTGATTCTGCCAATCCAGGAACATGGGAGGTCTTTCCACCTTCTAGTATCTTCTGTAATTTCTTTCTTTAGGGTTTTAAAGTGTTCATTGTAAAGGTCACTTACTTCCTTAGTTAGGTTTATACCAAAGTATTTCATTTTTTTTAGGGGCTATAGTAAATGGGATTGAGTCTCTCAGGGTTTTTTCACTTCTTTCATTCTGGGCATATAGGAAGGCCCCTGATTTTTGTACATTCATTTTCTATCCTGCCACCCTGCTGAACTTCTGTATTAGTTCCAGGAGTTTCCTGGTGGAGTTGTTGGATCACTCAGGTATAAAATCATGTCATCAGCAAATAGAGATAACTTGACTTCTTCCTTGTTGATTTGAATCCCTTTTATCTCCCTTTCTTGTCTTATGGCTTCAGCTAAGACTTCAAGTACAATATTAAATAGAACTGGTGAACGTGTACAGCCTTGTCTAGTTCCTGATTGAAGTGGGAATGCTTCGAGTTTTTCCCCATTGAGTATAATCCTTGCTGAAAGCTTGTTGCAGACAGCTTTTATTATATTGATAGAGGTTGCTTCCATTCCAACTGTTTTTAGGGTTTTGATCATAAAAGGCTGTTGGATCTTGTCAAAAGCTTTTTCTGCATCTATCGAGAGTATCATGTGGTCTTGGACTTTGGACTGGTTTATATGATGAATTACATTTATTGATTTGCGTATGTTGACCCAACCTTGTGTGTCTGGGATAAAGCCTACTTGGCCCCATGAATGATCTTTTTGATATGTTTTTTAATCTGATTGCTAAGACTTTGTTGAGAATCTTTGCATCTGTGTTCATCAGAGAGATTGGCCTATAGTTTTCTTTTTTAAGTATATCTTTATTAGGTTTTGGGATTGAGACGATATTAGCTTTGTAGAAAGAATCTGGTAGTGTTCCTTTCTTTGCTATTTGATGGAACAGTTTAACGAGTATTGGTGTTATTAGCTCCTTAAATGTATAGTAGAACTCTGTGCTGAATCCATCTGGTCCAAGACATTTCTTGGTGGGAAGATTCGAGATTACTTCATTGATTTCCTCATATGTTTTAGGACGATTTAAATAATTCCCAACTTTCTGATTCAATTTCGGTAAGTTGTGCTTACTTAGGAATTCATCCATTTCTTTTCTGTTGTCAAATTTCACAGAGTATAAGTTTTTGAAATATGACATTATAATACTCTAAATTTCTTGGGTATCCATAGTGATAACTCCATTTTCATTTCTAATTTGGTTAATTTGTGTTTTTTTCTCTCTTACTTTTGGTTAATTTAGCTAGGGGTGTATCAAATTTTATTGATTTTTTCAAAGAACCAGCTTTTTGACTGATCGATTTTCTGTATCGTTTTCTTAATCTCAATTTCAGATATTTCTTCCCTTATTTTGCTAATCTCCTCTCTTCTACTGCTTTTGGGATCAGATTGTTTTAGTGTTTCTAAAGCTTTAAGCTGCATTATTAAGTTATTTATTTCTGATGTTTCCATTTTTTTCATGTAGGCATTGAGAACTATGAACTTACCTCTTATGACAGCTTTCATTGTGTCCCAAAGATTTTGATAAGTTGTATTTTCATTATCATTCACTTTCAGGAAATCTTGAATTTCCTTTTTATTTCTTCCTCAATCCAATTCTCATTCAGCATCATAGAGTTAAGTTTCCAGGAGTTAGTGTATTTTCTGTTGTTTATTGTGTTGTGGATGTCAAGCTTTAGACCATGGTGATCTGATAGGGTACAGGGTAGAATTTCAACTTTCCTGTATATGTGGAGATTCGTTTTGTGGCCTAATATGTGATCTATTTTAGAGAAAGTTCTGTGTGCTGCTGAGAAAAATGTGTACTCTTTGGTGTTTGGATGAAAAGTTCGATAGAGATCTGTAAGTTCCATTTCTTTAAGAGTTTGGTTGAGTTCCAAAGTGTCTCTGTTAAGCTTTTGGCCTGTTGGTCTATCCCATGTTGAGAGGGCAGTGTTCAAGTCCCCAAGAATTATTGTTTGGGGTTTGATTTCTTGCTTTAGAAGTTGCAGGGATTGCTTAATGAATGTGGGGGGGTGTATTAGGTGCATATATGTTCCGTATTGTGAAGTCTTCCTGGTGAATTGTAACTGTGACTGAAATGTAGTATACATCTGTGTCTCTTATGATTTTTTTGGTTTGAAATCCACTTTGTTCAAAAGCATAATGGCTACCCCTGCCTGTGTCCTGGTTCCATTAACTTGCAGAATTTTTGACCAGTCTTTTATTTTTAGGATGTGCCTATGTTTTGTGGTGAAATGAGTTTCCTGAAGGCAGCAGATTGATGGGTTGTAATTTTTTATCCAAGTTTGTAATCTGTGTCTCTTAATCGGTGAGTTAATACCATTGACATTTAATGTTATAATGGAGAAATTATTTTTAATTCTGGACATTTTTTATGTTTAGTGGCTTTTGTAAGTGTATTTAGGTTTTGGTGGTATTATACTTCCTTCTGTCCTCCTGGATATGCTTGTTTTTTTTCTTCAAGCTTGAGTATCATTTCTAGCATTTTTAGAAGGCCTGGTTTGGTAGACATGTAAGCCTTCAAGTTGTCTTTGTGCTGGAAAACTTTTCTTTCTTGGTTCTTTCTTGGTATATCAGTCTTGGTTGACATTTTTGCTCATTTAATACTTGAAATACGTCTCTCCAAGCTCATCTTGCTTTTATTGTGCTATTTATTGAGAAGTCATTTGTTATTTTAATAGGTTTACTTTTAAAATTGACTTTTTTCCCTTGACGTTTTCAGCACCTTTTCTTTGTCTTGAATGTGGAGTGTTTTGACTATTATTTGCCGTGGCGATTTTATATGTTGGTCATGTCTGTTCGGAGTGCAGAATGCCTCTTGTATTGGGATGGGCCTCTCATTATTTGTTGAGTGAAATTTTCATTTATGATAATTTGAAAAATTTCCTCAGGTGTGGTATTTTGGGATTCTTGCTCTGGTATTCAATAAATGCACATGTTAGGATTCTTCAGGGTGTCCCATATCTCTTTTTTTTATTAAAAATTTAATTATACATTTTAAAATTTTTTACCAGTTCCCTCCCTCCCCCCTCCTCCCCCTCCCCTTCCCCCAGTGCCTCCCCCCCAATTCCCAGAGAGTCCTTTATTGTGTACGCCTAACTCTCCACTGGGTCCTCCTCTCCGATGACATATAAGGACCCAGTGGCATTTCCATAAGCCCTTTCTCTTGTTCCCCTTAAGCATAAGATCACTACTATGGCTGTCAATCCCTTGCCTCTAGGGGTCTCGGTGCCCTTAACAGATGCTAGACTTTATGAGGGCAACAGTGCGCTGGACATTGCGCAGGGCATGCAAAGTCCCATTATGATTGCTTTGGCCCCAACTATTGTTGAGAATCTTGCAAATCGTTGCTCCTCCCATCCTTTTGCTCTTACAATCTTACCGCCCCCTCTTCCGCAAATGTCCCTGAGCTCCAGGATGGGGAGAGATTAGGCTGTCCTAGTTCTATGTGATTGATATAGAGTCTCTGAAGTTCTGGATTGTGGTTTGTTGATTTTCTTTTGCAGTTTTGCTGCTCCTGCAATTCCCTTCACTCCATTCTGCTGGGCACTGTATGTCACCCCCTGGCCAGAGACAAAAAGCTGTTAAACTGGAGTCTTGTTGTCATAGCACATTCAAGGGTAGATGTAATAAGAGTAGGAAACCTCACTGAGGGAGGGGTCCATCACCCATTTGCAAAATGATTACTTTTTATCTGCTAGACTATATGCCCTCCCCTTCTGGTGAGATCAGGAAAGAACGTCTGTGAACTTAACCAGGTTTCTCATTACTTACTTGCAGACCTTGATGGAGGCCTATTTTCTCTGCTGTAACATGGTCTCCTCTCTCCTTGTTTCTGGTGTGGCCCTCCTAACCCATCTCTCTTGTTCATAATCCTTGCAATTACTGTGTTACATAGGTTTACTTTTGAGTGTCTCAATGTGGGCTGGGTGAGTTTGGTACTAGGAGCCACCTATTAGGGAGTACATATGGCGCTTAATTTTCTGGGTTTGGGATACTTCACTTAATATAATTCTTTCTAATGACATCCATTTCCCAGCAAATTCCAGTAATTCATCATTTTTGATGGCTGAGTAGTACTCCATTGTATAGATGTACCACTGTTTCCTTATCCACTCGTCAACTGTTGGACATTTAGGTTGATTCCATGACTTTGCTATTGTAAACAGTGCTGCTATGAACATGGTCGAGCTTGTGCTATCCAGGCGAACCTCTGCTGCATGGGGGGTTATTCCCAAAAGTGGGATAGCAGGGTCATATGGCATTTCAATCTTTAATTTCTTTAAGAATCTCCAGACGGCTCGCCAGAGTGGCTGTATGAGCCTGCATTCCCACCAACAATGTAGGAGAGTTCCCCTCTCTCCACATCCTCTCCAGCATTTTTCGTTGTTTGTATTGTGGATTTTTGCCATCCTGACCGGGGTGAGATGATATGTCAGGGAAGTTTTGATTTGCATTTCCCTGATGGCTAAGGAAGTGGAGCATTTTTTAAGATAATTGTTAGACATTTTAATTTCATCCCTGGTAAAGTTTCTTTGAAGTTCCAGGGCCCATTTTTTAATTGGGCCAGTGTTTTCCTTGGAGTTTAATTTTCTAAGTTCTTTGTGCACTCTGGACAGTAGAGCTCTGTCAGATATGTGGTTAGTGAAGATTTTCTCCCATTCTGTGGGTTGCCTTTGAGCTCGTGTTACAATCTCTTTATCTGAACAGAAGCTCTTTAATTTCACAAGATCCCAACTGTTGAGAGTTGGTAGCAGTGACTGTGCCATTGGATGTCTGTTTAGGAAGTGTTGGCCTAGCCCAATCAGCTCGAGGGAGTTCCCTATCCTTTCAACTATGGTTTTTAAAGTCTCTGGCCTGATATCAAGGTCCTTGATCCATTTGGAATTAAGTCTTGTACATGGTGACAAGTACGGGTCCAGCTTTAATCTTCTGCATGTGGAGATCCAGTTTTGCCAGCACCATTTGTTGAAGATGCTGTTCTTTTTCCATTGGATTCTTTGGGCCCCTTTGTCAAAGACCAAATGGCTGTAACTTTGTGGGCTTATATCTGGGTCTTCAATCCTTATCCATTGATCTGTGTGTCTATTTTGGAGCCAGTACCAGGCTGTCTTTATAACTATGGATTTGTAGTATAGACTTTGGTTTGGTATGGTAATACCTCCAGCTGTGTTTTTGTTACTCAGGATTGTTTTTGCTATCCTGGGTCTTTTGTGCCTCCATATGAACTTTGAGATTGTTTGGTCAACTTCTTTGAAGAATTGCTTTGGGATTTTGATTGGTATAGCATTGAATCTGTATATTGCCTTTGGTCGGATGGTCATTTTTACAATGTTGATTCTGCCAATCCAGGAACAAGGGAGGTCTTTCCACCTTCTAGTGTCGTCTGCAATTTCTTTCTTTAGGGTTTTAAAGTTTTCATTGTAAAGGTCTTTTACCTCCTTAGTTAGGTTTATATGTTAGGCTTCTTCAGGGTGTCCCATATCTCTTGATTGTTCCTCTCAAGTATCTTTTTGGCATTGAGAACCTCTTCAATTGAGCTGGTTAATTTTCCCACTTTGTCTTCAAGATCTGAAATTCTATTTTTTGCTTTGTTAGTTCTGCTGATAAGACTCTCTGTTGAGTTCCGGGTTGAAGATAACACGACTTTTAGTTCAATTTTAAATTCTGCTGAGACTGTTTTAACTGTTCTATGTATATTTTTGTTTCTTGAACTGTTTTTCTCAACTCCTCCAAGTGTCTGTTGTGTTCCTGTTCAAAGTAGTTGGTGCAGTTGTTTAATTCCTCCCGGATTTCCTCTTTCATAGTATTAATCATGGTAATAATCATACTTTGAAAATCATTATCTTGGGTCTGGCTTTCTTGGCTATTATCTGTGAATTTGTTCTGGTTGGAATCCATCATTATGGGGTTAATTCTTTCAGTGGGAGACTTGTCTTCCTGGGTTTTGTTTCTCATGGATCTGCACTTTGACATGGGCATTGTCATTTTGTCTCTTTAGACCTTTTAGTTTCTGTGTGTTTTTGACTGAACTAATTTAGTTGGTATTACTACTCTCGGGCAGTTATTACTAGTGCTTGCCTTGTAGTTGGGTTCGTTTGTCTGTTGTTAGTATTATTTCCTAGATGAGGCTATTAGGCTGTTAGTACATCAGTTAAGTCAGGTTAAGTAGACAGGGGGTGAATATTAGTATGTTTGTGCACTTTTACGATTTAGTATCTTGGTGATATGTGAGGGTAAGTGGTATAATCCCTGGAGTTGTATATATTTCTGGGGTGGCTGTATGTAAAAATTAATCTACAGTGATTAATACTAAAAAGGAGCAGTATGGTAAAAAAAAAAACGAGGTTTACTTATCTTTAGGCTGGATGTGAAGAATCTCTCACATGTGATAGGATGATTTTAGAAGACTTCAGATATATGGCCTTTGTCCCTTAGAGATTTGCTTGTGTTTTCTTTGGATTCTTTTGAGTTCTGAGTAGCAATGTGTCCTCCGTGGACCATGAGCAAGGGTCCCCGGTGGGTGGGAGGAGCAGAGGGGCTCATGGTGATGGCAGAACTCTTCACTTGGGACTTGGGACTTGGCTTAGTGGCCCACCCAGACTCCAGGGATGGAGGACCCAAAGCAAGTCCTGTCTCAGTGGGGCGGGCAGGCGGTCGGGAGGAACAAAGGGGACCACAACATTTTTTTTCTCAAGTTAATAGGATCTGAAAAATGTGAAGTAGTGTTGTTTTAAGCACATCTTCTGCTAAGAAAATACATATGCAACCTTAAAAATTAAAACCAATTCTTACCTTAGTTATACAAGATGTTCACCAGTTGGTAAAACTTAATAATTATCTTGTTTTGTTGTGTGAGGATTTAGTAAGTTGAGAAAAGTCAATCTGAGATTAAGTAAACAGTAGCACATCACCAGTGTTCTATGTTCAGTGAAGCTCTTGAAGGTACATGAGGTTAGTCTAAAGGATTGAAATTCACAAGGTTACATATAATATGACTGTTTTCAAAGATGACTCCCCACATCCATAAAATCATTTTGATAGACATTGTTCTAGAAGCGGTTCTACCCTTTGGTGTAAGTTTGTGCCCATCTCTGGTTGCCTTGGTGACAGCAGCAGTCCACAGAATCTACTTGCCTGACTTGAATGAACAGGCATGTTGGCAGATCCCAGATGCTGGATGCTACTTCCCTCAAGTTTCCATTTCTAGTTATCACTTACCTTTCCTAGAGTATTAACTTCTCTGAACTCTTTCTTATGTGTTATAAGTCCTTAGTTTTTCATAGGACGAATTTCCTTTTTTTCTCAAGCTTTAAAATAATTTTAAAAAGCTAAATAGTATTTTTATGTATGTTAGTAAGTAGGCAAGAGAAGCCAAGCTGAGCAGGTTATAATTTTGCTCTCCTTAGTGCTGGGCAGAAAGTGGAATTCATATAGAGAACATGCATGTGCACTAGACGTGATTTTCAACACTTCATGTTGTTATTCACTCATATTATTGACTCATGTGTTATGACTCATTTCATTATTAAACTGTTAAACTGAGTTGAAACCAAGTTCTCTTATACAGTTTTCTGATCTAGCTATGTAGTTAAACTTCTTGATCATGTAACTACCTGCTATTTCCTTGAAGATGATCAGTGTTCAGAATCCTGGCTGAGTGTGGTGACCTTTTTCTGACAAATTTTTCTATTGATCCAAGCAAAAACAACAATAAAAGTAAAGACAAAAGAAAAGAATGGAGGAAAGTACAATGAGAGAGTACAAGCTGTGGAGAAAGAGGAAAGAAAGGGGAAAATGAAAAAAGAAAGGAAGGAAAGAAAGAAGGAAGGCAGGAAGGCAGGAAGGAAGGAAGGAAGGAAGGAAGGAAGGAAGGAAGGAAGGAAGGAAGGAAGGAAGGAAGGAAGGAAGGAAGGAAGGAAGGAAGGAAGGAAGGAAGGAAGGAAGGAAGGAAGGGAGAGAGAGAGGGAGGGGTAGCAATAGAACTTAATAACCTATCACTAAAATTCTACAAAAATTACTCCTTAATAACTGTATTTACAACACTACTAGGATTTCCTCCACAATCATCCACCACCTTATACCAAGCAATATAATGCTTTTAATGCTTTTAAATCAGTAACCTCCAAACTTATTGGTCTGCTCTATGTAGGGATGCAATACATCTAAAAGTTTGAACCAACAAAAGAGGGAGAGAATCTTACTCAATTTTTAGTTTGCTCTTGATGAATTCATTTTTATTGCACAAGTGCAGTTTGTTATCTGTATTTCATACATAGTAAACATCACGCAGAATCATCATAACAACCTATATTATTTTATAGATTAAAACATGAAGAACGAAAGAATCATTAGTTTATTTTACTTGCCCACTGTCATGCCTAGTCAAGTAAAATCAATGCCTACAAACCCCAAATCTATTATTCTCAAGACAATTTAATTTAGTTGGGGCATTCGTATACCTTGAAAATTTACTATAAGGCATCAAAGACTTGAAGCTGAAGGACAACGTTAGCTGCCAAGAAGAATCTCATAGATCTTGAAGCTGCTATCTACAGCTCAGACACTGAGATCCATACCATTACAATGTTGGCGTTTTCTTCCAGTACTGTGGATGTAAGTAGTTATGCACAAAATTGATTAAAATAGTATAATACCATCCAGTTAGATAATATTTAAGCCCTTTCTTTTCTTAAATTTTTATTAATTTCATTTTTGATTGACACATTATTTGACCATATTTCCAGAGTATGATGGAACATTTTGCTTCACACATGCTGTGATGAATAATCAAGTCAGAATTATTAGCACATTATCACCTTACACTTTATGAGTAAATGAAAATAGACTAAAAAGGCTTCTTTCTGTCTATTTGAGATATGTAACATATATTAGTGTTAAATATATCTACTCTAGTGTGCCATTGAATACCAGTGATTTAAACTGGCACATGCCTTTTCTTCTCAGAACACGTCCTGAGTCTGGCTGGTGGTTCAGGAAGCTGTCAGGGAAGAGCACAGTATGTGTGGCCCTTTGAGGATGAGATGGCAGCAAGATGTACTGTTGTCTCTAGTGGTGGGACAGACCAGAGGGCTGGACATGGTAAAAAAAAAAAAAACTGGCACATGCCACTGAACAAACTATGTCTTTCCATTCTTCCTTCTTTCTTCATGATATTCTTTGTTTCTTTCTTCTTTTCTTTATACACAATGCTACTCTCTGTTGGGACTCCTGATAATGCAATCACATGCTTTTAGATCATTAGCCCTAAGCAATGTCTTATTCATTAATCTGTCCTCCTTCTGCTGACCTTAATACTTCTTGAAGGGCTGCATCTGAAATTATGTGTAGTTGGGGAAGCTTCATATTTCATTTGACTTCATCACTCAGGATCTTTACATGAAGGATAATTTTTAAATTCACAGTAAGTTGTACAAGAATGACTTTCAGAAAATAAATTCAAATCATCAGTATTTATCTTCTCTAAAACTTCCTATATCTAGGTTTACTGAAACTCTGACACATTCTATCACCTAACCTTAAATTTGTTTCAATTTAGAATTTTTTTCCAAGTCATGAAACAACAAGAGTGTATGCCTTCTATGGAAGAAGAAATTGAACATTTTTAAAAGTTACTAAAAATTCACACCATGAATATAAGATAATAAGAAGCTTTTCAGGCCATTCATTCTGCAGTGTCCCAAAGAAGCAGCAGCAACTGAACTAGCTGAATTAGCTGCTCAAGAACAGAATGCCAATTAATATTAGTCTCATATATTTACCCTGAGAACCCAGTTTGCTTTTGAGTTGTGGTTGTTTTGAGAGAAAAGTAAATAATATTTCCTCTTTGAAAGCATGTATTAATAAAGAAGAATTCTTCCTGTGGATACATCTCCCACATATCCACATGCTAAATGTTTAATATAAGGGTTTGCCTAGCAAATGGGATTATAGTTTACAGCTGAAAAACTGAATCTGCTACTTCTTCCTGGATAATGAAGTCAAGCAATTTTTGTTTAAAAATGATTTATAAGTCAGCCTTCCAAATTCCATATTCCTCTTGGAGCCTACAAAGTTTTTTTGTCGCAACAAACAACAAATTGTGCTGTAACTCTAATGCTTAAAATTACAACTTTTCTCAAGATCAGAATACAAATACAAGAAAACAACCATGAATTTTAAATGCATTAATAAGAAAAGAAAACACTTCCTAATGAAGGAATTCTAAAAGTTTAAGGAAATACCCAGGCAGTGATTATCAATGCTGGATTGATGTGCATCTGATGTCTCAGTTGCAATTCATGGATTACTCAGAACCCAACCTTGATTACACTGTGGACGTCCGTGAAAGTGTATATTATTCTTTTAAATGGATAATTATGTGATTTGGTATTAAGGTAGACAAGGATCATGTGCCTATTTCATCTATTTTCTTGAATTTGCAACAATTATAAGAAGTGAACAAAGGGCTTGAATTGTAACACGGATTCATTTTCCCATGAAAACTCTCATTTAATCACAAATCCATCAGACATTTATTGAACACTTTCTGTGAATCAAACACTGGCAGGCAGGATCCTGACACTTCATAAACAAGATAGTCTCTTTCCTCAAGTGGCTTACAGTTAGGCAGATATAGATACTGTGGCAAAGAAAACTTTCTATACTATATCAAGAGAAGGAATGCTTTTCCAAAACAGCTTATGAAGAGGCTTCATAGTAAACATGAGGCAAGAACTTATGAGAAAAATAGACATACATTACATTAGGATTGTGTAGCCTGCCTCAAAGCATCTCCTTTTTTATAGAAAATGTGGATTCAAAATGTCAATAAAGTGGTTTAAATAGAATCCCTGAGTAAATAAGCCTAAAGGAGATTTCATTGATTTTATCTGCATTTCACATTCACTTACATACATACGTAAAATCTGTGTTGAATATTTGTTCAGAGCTAAATGCACAGTGTCAAAGGAGGCATACATACTTGGCACTTATGTGGAGTTCAATAGGATTGTATAAAATGGTTATATTAGTGTCCAGAATCTGTCTTTACTGCTTACTAGATGTTTCCCAATGGTGGGAAATATCTCCCATTCATTTCTCACTGCTTGCTTATTGTTTCTCATATTTTGTCAGTGTAGTGTGTCTGTATTTAATTACTTTTCTTGGTTATTGTTCCTACTAAGCATGGCTTTTCTAATACTTTTGCTACTAATCATTTATGTATGACACAACAAATATAACTGACATAATTATATGTCATTGTGTGGAAGAGTTTAACACTGTGAAGAAGCAGATTCTCCCCACCCCTCTGTCTTTGTGGGAGTGAGGGACATACAGCCAGAGGTACCACTTTTTCATTAAACAAGAAAGCAATCAATTCTGAGACACTTTTGAAAGCCTAACCCATTTCCCAGGAGTTTGCTTCTGTTAGCATAAAGTGATATGCAATGACTTTAAAAGGGTAATTAACAGATGATTAAATATTTATTTCATATATAGGAAAGTATCTAAGTGCTTTGGTAAAACAGCATATACAGGATTCTGGCTGATTTAGGAAAGAAAGAGTAGAAGATAACTAAGACTTTCTGTGAACATCTTTACCATGTAATTTTGGAAAACTGAATCTTTGTTTATAGTTTCAGTTTTGTATTTCTGCATTCATTGAGACAACAGTATTACTTGTCTGATTTATAAAATGTAAGAATTAGTAATTAAATTAACTTACTGTCAAGAGTTTTCAAGCTAGTGGATAAAGGAAATTACTTATTGACATATAAAAGTCTATTAAATTCAAATTTGAAATTGCCATGGTTCATTGAAATTTGTTTATGAATTTTCACCATATAAGAAGAAAAGTTCAAGAAGCCCCACACCTCTGAAAGATAGATGAGGGTTAATGTTGATGAGGATATACCTGCTGATACATGATTCATGCTCCAGCAAGCACTCAGGCACATTCACCAAAGCAACACAGATGAAACTCAGTGTGTCATTCATTTGAAAAAACATTAAAGTAGGAAGGACACTGGCAGAGAAGAAGAAAGGTTATAAGGGGGGAAGAGAAAGAATGGGATCAGGGATTAAGTTGTGAAAATATAGCAAATTTACTGTATTTATGTATATAATGCTAAGAGAATAAAAACCAGTAATATATTGTATATGTGTCATGCATGGATATTTACACATTGTATATCTGTATTGAAAAGCTTTGATAGAGACAATATGGGCATCAAATTCCAGGCAATGTCTGGCCTTTTAAAGGAATTTGTTGATCTCTGGTTTGAAGAGACTATTTTATTATTTAAAGAAATTGATGTTATTTTATTAAAGCATTAAGATAATTACTTAAGTGATGATGGTGCAAAGGAAGAACAGCATGGTAATCAGGATTATATTATGTAACAAATTTATATATAAAACATCCAATGTTGGACCATTTTAACAAATACCATGCCAAATCAACCAACTATATTTGCATTATTTATTCATAGTTACTTAAATACAATAAAGTGCAATGTAACAAATCACCTTCTATTCTAAGTGCTTTTTCTATTTAACTTATAAAATTATAGGCTTGGTAATGAATGTAGTATAATTTTGGTGAGGTCAAATGAAACTTTCTCTCATCATGCTTCCTACTGTAAATATAAGCATCCATATATGTATTCCACAACTGTTTGTGAAAGACACTATTGCAACTGTAGAGTCAGGCAGTGTGGATCAAGGATTTGCTCAGGATTCAGCAGAGAAATGAATAACAGATCAATAATGGCCCCTCTCCAGAATCAGGAGAGGTTCTGGGGACATTGGTCATGGGAAGAAACCAAACTAAGAAAAAAAGATAAATTGGTTAAAGGAATAGTGCTTCTGTAATAGTGCTTCATTATTTAAAAATCATAACAAGAATACACAAGAGTAAGCCTAGTATTGATCATTTATATCAGTTGTATTGGACTAATTCAAAAGAAATACATTTATCAGCTGACAAGAATCAGTTTTATCTTGTTGTTTAATATGTGAAATTAAAGGAAAAGAAACTCTAAGCTTAAATCCAATCAGAACTCATTAATTTTATGATAATGGAAGCATTTATCTCCATGCCAGTAAGAATGAAAATATTAGCATAGGGAGACAAATGAGCATCTATGAAATAATTCATTTCAGAGAAAATGTGGGTTGTTTAGTGATTAGCAGTCTCATGCAATGACAATATTGTAATAAATCTGACTTTCATTTACTTCTGTTCATATGAGCAGCTACATAAAACTAACATCCATAGACAAAAGGGAATTTGCAGAAAGACCCACTGGGAGTACGTGAGAGTGTTATGCCAAAAAAGAGAACATAATTGTGTCTTTCACAATATATAATCTATAACAATAAATATACAATATATCACATTTTCATTGTGATCAATTTGCCATATGACTATAGAAATACGTATATGTGGTTTACTGAAAGGACAGGAGTTAAAGAAGCTACAACACAGTTTCAGAAGGTTTTAGAAGTAGGTCAGTAGAAATGGAAATGTAATCTGTATTGACAAGACAGAACGCAAATCAGCTGCAGGAAGATGCTGCAACTGTAGAGTCAGGCAGTGTGGATCAAGGATTTGCTCAGGATTCAGCAGAGAAATGAATAACAGATCTAGAGTACCAAAGAACAATATAGGAAGACAGGAGAACAGATAAATGGATGGTGAATAGCCTGTGCCAACAACAGGTACCAAACATAGCTGAAGCCCCAGGGATGGTTGGAGTATTCTCTGTTGGTCTTTGATGTGAATATCAGTTGTCAGATGACAGGAAGGTAAGAGCAACACTATCATAATGCCTGGTGTCTACCTCTTTATAGGGTTCAGGTGAGGGAGATTCACCTTGTAGCAGTTTGCCTGCATGGTTGCTGATAAATCACCATCAAACGGCTTAAAGGAACAAGGGGTTTATTTTCTTATGATGGTCTGATTACAATTTGTAGTCCAGCTTGACAGGAAAGCATGCACCAATACCAGGTTCCAGGAGACTAGTCACACTGAGAGAGGGAGAATCCTTCCTTGCCAGACCAACATGTCTGGCCATCAGTTCTTTGTATTTTATTCAAGGAATTAATCCTACCACTATAGTCTGGTCCTTCCCCATCAGCACTCTCTTATAGGGCTTAATGCATTATTAATTCTCTACAAATGCGCCCAGAACTCAAACCCTCAACTGTCAAGTTGACACCTGTGCCTAACTATGACACACCCTTTTCATGGTTTGTCATTTCAGGTAAGTTCTTAGTTCGAGCTGCCCTGGTAAGATCTCACATTCCCATGTGCCTCTACAGTCTCAACTCACCCCTTTAAATTTATGAATTTGGCACCTTTTCTATACTCAGTAATAAGCCATTTATCAGTCTGTGTACACAGATGTGATACTTGATTAGCCAGGTTCACAAACATCCTCTCTCCTAAAGCTGAATGAAATGCTGCCTATGAAATGGAGACTCTGTGAGCAAATCTCAGTCTCAAAAATCATTGCTTTACATACAATAAAATACCATGCTACAGCACAGCCTGATCTCAACGTACAAACACAATGCATGGGAGTTCATAGCCATTTGTGGCATAGCCCTTTGCTTTGGTTATGTAATCCATGTTTCTGGGTGTCCAATAAACCCTATTTAGAAAGAAAGATTCCACAAAACTGTGGCCTGTAGAGTGTAACGTTTACACTTAACTATTGCTGTGAGAGAACACTCAAAGTCAATCAACTTAAGGGAGAAAGGGAGGTTTATTCAGCTTATGGTTCCAGAGGGGAGACAGTTTCTCATGGCAGGGGCGGCATAGCTGGCTGGCCAAAGCAGGAAGAGCTTAAGTTACTGCAGACATCTTGGAAGCTGAGAACTGCAGACTGCTTGTTGCAAAGGCCGACTTCTCCTGGAGGTAGGGTGGGACCAATCCACCTCAAGGCCCACCCCTTGTGACTGCCTTCCTCCAGCAAGGCTCCACCTCTCAAGGTGCCATGACCTGAATCCTGAGCAAATTCTTTTTAATGGAATAATGGGACACATTTCATACCATGACATAGAGAAATGGAGCTTTAATTTTCTGAAAAAGGAGAAAAGTTCAGTCATCGAAGTGAACAGGAGTGCTGAGAACTAAGGAGATGTGGAATTTACCAAACTGGATGCCAGATCAATCAGGAAATCAGATAAACAAGGAAACACAGGAAACCAAGGGAACATCAAGAAACAGGCAAAGGAATTTCAGGAACCAACTTCTGTGACTTTTCCCAACAGCCTAGTAGTTTTTGTTTTTCTCTAACAGGACTGCTGGAGGAGCTGGAGGATGTAGCACTGAGTAGCAGAGTAGTAGATCCTTTCCAGAACACAGTCTAGGCTGGATATGCTGATTTCAGAAGGACCTTGGGGAGAGGAGGGAGGCTGGCTTAAACAGCCATCTGCTGTTTGTTTGGTTCCCTTTCTCATTTTTTTTGGCTTTTGCTTGGTAGTTCACAGACTGACTCATTCCCAGTCAACACCAAGTGTTGTTTGAATTAACAGAAAATTAACAATTTTCCTTTTTATTTTCATTCAAAGGTTATTATACAACCTCTTTTTAATGGAATAATGGTATATATTTACTATACATACATATATATGTATGTGTATATGTGTGTATGTATGTGTGTGTGTGTGTGTGTGTGTGTATATATATATATATATATATATATATATATATATAGTGTTTTTTTTCTAAGCTGAAGTTATTGTAAATCCCAGGTGATCCTATTTCAATTCAGTCAATGTCTATTGAATTTAATTAGTATATGACTTTGATATCATTCCTATGCTCTAAGCTGTGGATAAAATTAAGACTTGGGTTCTAATGGAGACTGTGATAGTCCAGTGGAAAGCATGCTACATATCAACTGGCACCCTTGGATGCTTATAAGAGGATTTAAGTCATCAGAATAACTGATTGACAGTCTAAAATTAGCTCATGCTGGTGGCATACTGGGATGTTCTAAAGCTGATTACTGAGAAGTTACCTGTGATTCTCTTTGCCATCCTCTCAAACTGCACAAGTGTGTAACCCTGACACATTTAGAAGATATGCAAATCAGCAAAAAATGAAATAAATAAAAGTATTGACTTCAGAGTGTTCTCTTTGCTCAAAGCTCATTATAGTGTGTGTGTGTGTGTGTGTGTGTGTGTGTGTGTGTGTGTGTGTGTGTGTGTCTGTGTCTGTGTCTATGTTTGTGTCTGTGTCTGTATGTGAACCCAGCCAATTGAAAGTTTCTAGCAAAATTTACATCTTTGTCTTGGGGCCAATGAGACAACTCACAACTTGTTGACTCTGTGCATCATCCTCAGAAGGTAGAAGGTCCACAAGGTAGAAGGAGAGAATTCGCTTATGAAAATTGTCCTCTAACCTCCACCTGTGAACCATGGCATGTATGCATATTTTTCTCCAACCCTCCCTTTTTCTCTCTCTGTCTCATTTTCTATGTCTCTTTCATAAATAAATAAACAAATATTTTAAATTAGGTAATATTTCTTATTTTGACTCTGTGATTTATGTTACTTGATTTGGTAATATTGGTAAAAGTTATTACCATAATGGAATCTAAAATGCTTGTCTAAATGGTTGAAAGCATAAGAAGTAATAATCTATTTAATTATAGATTTTTGTTGTCAATCTACAATAAAATTGATCCAGTAAATGCAAAGACACTTCAGGGCAAAATATTTTAATCAAAGATAAAATTCTTTGAAAGTAGTAGTATTCAGACAAAATTTAAAAGAAGGAAAGATAAGTAAGTTTTTCATATGTCTTTCAAACATGTAAAACTGGTTCTCACCTACTCTCCTGCTTGGTATGCTGTGGTCCATCTTGGTCAGTGAATCATATTGCTCTAATACTTCTTTTAGTCTCTTGTCTCTAATAATAATAGGTTGTTTTTTTGCTTCCTTGCCTAGGTCTGTCCTTCTTCACTCTTTGGGTGATACCCTTTATGTTTGCTTGCCTGTGTTAAAAGTTTTTAAAATTACTTAATGTGTTTCAGGCTAATTGTGCTAATTTTTATTTCTTGCCTGAACACACATATTAGGTCACATTATGACATATTGTGTTTTTTGCTCATCTTGTTTATATTTTTTCCTTCATGATTTCTGACATTCCTGAGATGGCATTTTGGAGAGTTTCTTTTCATTATTTCATTAGTAAACCTTTGTTTACACTGTAAAGACTCACTAATATTTGAATGATCATTCTGTTATTATTATCATCATTGCCTTTTTTCAATCAACACAGCTTACTCTGTCCTTTGAGATTCTCTGTGACCTCAGTTCTTAAAGTTCTCTCTTTTCATAGTAACTGCAGATAAAGTGTACACAGCACAGAATCTCAAATGTACACTTTTGAAAAATTATTTCTTGGGGCTGGAGAGGTGGCTCAGGGGTTAAGCCTCTGCCTTGCAGGCAGAAGGTCCTGAGTTCAGATCCTAGACCCCATGTATAGATGCCGGGCAGAAGCGGGAGTGGCCTGCGTTTCTGGCCCTGGTAGGGCAGAGCCTGTGAATCCCCTGGCAGAGTAAACAAGGAGGAAGTGGAGTCGGTCCATCGTGGTTCTCGAATTTGCCCATGGTTCTACACACACACACATACATACACACACACGCGCACACTCACAATTGAACAAATAAAAAAAATATTTCTTAACGCAAATGTCTATACTCATTTTCCAACCTTTAAACATCTCACTTTGCCTAGTCATAAAAAGACAATTTTGTGCATAATTCTAATTCTGTTAGTGTTCCATTTAGCTAGCTTTTGTGATTTTCCATTTTTTTCTAATAAAAAACAAATATAGCCTTTGATTTTTATTTAATATATACAAGTTAATTAAGATCTGAATTTTCTTAATTGTTTTTAAAATATATTTGAAGCACACCCACTCATACACACGTAGAGGAGTCATTCTTAGCAAACATCATCGTTATCAGCCTTTTATTATAACTTTAGCATTCAGCTGTTATTGTAGCTCTCAGAGAAAACTCTTAAAAATGTAAATGTGGTGGTCATAAAGCAATGCTTAAAAATACTTCAGTGGTTTCTACCTTAATCATGAGGAAAATAAAGACTGTAGCCCAACCACCCTGCTAGGTTTGACCTTGCCTCCTGCTTCTAGTCTACCATACCTCTCACTATGTTTCTTTTATGTTGATTTTCTTCATGGCTTACATACTCTTCTCACACACTCTTCCTTCCAGCACAAATCTTTTTTAACATATTAATTCTCGCTTAAAATTCTAGTCTTCATGCTACTGCAGCTTACAGAATAGTGTGACCTTCTTACACCTTCCCCTAATAACATGAAATAAAATACCAATAAGAAAATTGGGCTGGAGGGGTGGCTCAGAGGTTAAGCCTCTGCCTTGCAGGCAGACGGTCCTGAGTTCGGATCCTAGACCCCACGTATAGACGCCGGATGGAAGCGGGAGCGGCCTGCATTTCTGGTCCTGGTAGGGCTTAGCCCGTGAATCCCCGGGCAGAGTAAACAAGGAGGAGGTGGAGGCGGTCCATGGTGGTTCCCAAATTCTTCCGTGGTTCTACACACACACACACACACACACACACACACACACACACACGTACAATTGAATAAATAACAAATGATAAAAAAAGAATTAAAAGAATTAAAAAAAACAAAATGAATAGTACAATCATTTCCAGTGGTACTTTGTTTTTCATTCATATGTGTAGTAATTCATTAGCAACTTTAATATGAATGACTTATTCAGGGTTTAGCCTTCCCCTACTTGGTAAATTTCGTAAATCAGATATTTTCATGTATTATAATATCGTAAACTAGATCTGCGCAGGCAATAGAGTTTCAAATTCTACCACAATGCAAATGCTTACCTTATTATCCCATAGTTAATTCCAAAGTATGTACTAGATACCATTGATTTTCTGTAGAGATGACTCCATCTGGCCTCAAGCACAGCTTTCCCTGGGATGCACAAAGATCTGGGTTCTACACCTAGTAACACAAAAGACAGGGAGTGGTATCACAGGCTCAAATCTCCACACATTAGGAAGGAGGCAGAAAATCAGAAATTCAAGGTTATCCTCAGTTACACAGAGAGCCAGAGACTGGCTGGAGATAACATGAGACTCTATATCAAAAAAAGAAATAGTTATCCTTGAAGGAAGGATTAATTCAGAACACCAAAGACCCTACATTATTCACCTGGATCCAGACCAGCCAAACCTCTCCCCACCCTAAAGCTCAAGGAACCTTGTGGAAGAGGGGGCACCAAGATTGTAAGAGCCCAAAGATGTGGAGGACCAACGATATACAAGATACTCCACACAAGTCAGGGCTGAAGCAGCCAGGATATATCCACAATGTGACTGGACTTTGCCTGAAATGCACAATGGCTGACAAGTCCATGACCCCCCCCCCCACCTCCATAGTCTAGCAGGGATCACAGAGAAGAAGGCTCCAGGCAGTAGGATCCTTAGAGGCAAGGGATTAAATAGTCTTAGTAGAGTTCCCATGCTAGTGGGCAGCCCAAGAAGAGGTCCCAGGCTGTGCCACTGAGTCCTGAACCCTCACTAGTGTAGACTCAAAGAGGGGTTTGGCATCCAGGTAAAGGGATGCTCTGGGAGATGGGTGGGAGGGGGGTAGAGAAGAGAGAGAGAGTGCAATGGGGGATGACAGGAGAGAGAAGGGAGAGCAAAAGGAGGGGGGTACCTATTGAACTTGTATTATTAGGCAAAAAATGTGTAATAAAAAATTAAAAAAGAGGTATCTGGAAAAACACTTAGTTTGAATCATTAGTATAATTATTCGCTTCCAAATATTTGCAATTTTTGCCATAGAAACATTTGCTATTTTGATAAATCCAGGTTGGCAAAGATAATCTCATAGCTCATTTGAATGAGTTGATTTTGCTGAGAACCTCTTTGTGTTCTGATTCATCAAATAGAAAAGCTAAACTACATACAAATATGCAAAATAAATAAATATCATATACAATATATAAATATGGATTATGTACCCTATGCAATTAACTTTAAAGTAATGTTCTGTTCTTTAATCTATACTATAGCTTTCCTGTCTCTAGTTAAGACCAGGCTAACCTAATGTATTATACTCTGTAAGTGGAATCTATTGCAAACAGCCCATTTAAAATAAGACAAGGAGAAATGAAAATAAACACAAATCATTGATATATTACTAAGGTAAAAGACTTCCTGCTAAAAAAGCCAAGGATTGATCTACATTAAAAATGTGATTTACACCAGAAAGAGAATAATTAAGCATTAGTCAATAACTAAGACATCTTAATAGTATCTTTCTCACAGTCAAAAGTGAATTAAAATGCTGAAATCTGGACCTGGGAAAAGATTCATTAATTAAACAAAAATCCTTTCTCTTCACACTGGGAAGCTGTCAAAATGTTTTCCAATGTGGTTATCCGAGGAAACAGATACATACTTACACAGAGAAATACTTTGAGTCTGTATGGGTCCTGCTATTGGGAAACGTTAGTCATTTGAAGAGTTGAATCAGTATTTCACATATTATCTACCAAGTCAACAAAGTATAGCATTCATGCAGGTTTTCAGGACTTGGACAGAACTGGGGTGAATATCACGATTGTCTGAAAAAAACTTGCTCTCCTCAAGGTACTTCAAGCTAAACTGAAGCACTAATAGAAAGATTGGAAATGGGATGGTAACTATGCATTCCTGTAGCATTTGCAAAAAGCATGTGTTATGTCTGCTGTACTAGAACAGTGTGTGGAAAAGATGTCTGGGTGGTGTTTCTGGTGTGTGTGTATGTGTATGTGTGTGTGTGTGTGTACACACGCACAGGTGCGCTCCATAGAAATATTCATTGCTCTTCTAGGTTTCAGCATAGTAGAATTAAGGTAGACTGGAGGGTCACATTTCTTTTGGACGAAGCCATTCTGTGCACAAATTGTGAAGCAGTTTGACTGATGCATCTAGAAAGAGCAAGACAATTATATTATTGTCATAGTTAAGCACAGGTGTCAACTTGACTGTTGAGGGTTTGAGCTCTGGGCACAGTTGTAGAGAGTTGATGGTTGAGTTAAGCCCAGAGCAAACCTGAAGGAGATTGTCTTGCTGATGGGAAAGGTCCAGTCCATGGTGGGTGGGATTAGGCCCTGGATAAATCACAGAGAGCTGGTCGAGAGAGTCGGCATCCTTCTGTTCACTTGGCCAGACATGCTGGTCTGGCAAGTAAGGATTGTCCATCTCTCAGCCATTATGCAGTGATGGTGTGGCCAGTTCCCTTAATCCTGGTGTCGGCGGTGGGTGTTCTCCTGTCAAGCTGGACCAAGAACTTTAACCAGGAATCGTAAGAGAATAAACCCTTGTTCCCTTAAGCTGTTTGATGGTCATTTATCAACAACCATGCAGGCAGACTGCCACAATTGTCGACCTGAATCTGTATTTCACATGTACCAAAGGGACTGAAAGATACATTAGTACTTAATTTTCATCAGAATCCTAGATTTGCCAAATCCCAGAGATGTGTAGTTACATTAGATTTCCCATAAAAGTTTGTGGACAAACTAAAAGATAGTCTGACTGTTGCTAGGCATCCACTGGTAGCACTTGAGTCCCTTTACCAGACTCCAGTGATCAGCCGTATGCAGCTGTGCTACCCGAGACATGTGTCTGTCCTATTACCACTATGGTGGACAATAATGATACATATCAGAGATTTGTATACTCATTTCTTCATTCCTTTTTGAAAAATGTATTTTTTGTTCTTTGATACTTTCGCACATGAATAAATGAATTTATTTTGTTTTCACCCCTTACTAGTCACTCTCATACCCCCTTCTGTTCTACTTCATGCTTTCCTCTTTTCAGGATGTCTCCCTTTTACTTATCATGCATGTCCCACTGGGTTACATCTGGGATGTCTGTGTTGGAAAGTGCCTGAGTATTTGCTGGGGTATGGATGATTCTTCAGTGAGTAATTATTGAGTAAAGAAGCTTCCCTTCTATTTAAAATTAGCCTTATATAGTCTGTCATGGAAGTGTAGTATCTCTTGATATCATCCCTCATTCATAGTGAAATGTTTATAGGTCAATTATTGTGCAGGTCTTGTGGAAGTGGACATTGTTGTAGTCAGTTCTCGTGTATAAGCCTGTCTTTAACCAGAGGATTCTGTCAGTATTATTCCTACCCTCAGCTCTAAGATCCATTTCTTTCAGACTCTTCATTTGCAGTGTTCTTTCTATATATATGCTCATACCTGATTTCCACAATAAATGGTTGCCCCCAAAATATCTGGTAAGATATCATGAGTCTCATTGTACATGTGAAAAATCTGAGCCAAAGGGATCATCAAAATTGCGTTTTCTCCATGATTGAAATCTGTGTCACATGGGCATTAAATGAATAGTTATAAAATCTCTATATCTGGGAAATACAGCTGCTCATTAAGACCTTATTAACTAGTAAAACCACTGAGTACTCCATGGTATCAGCAAAGCAATCTTATGAGCCATGGCTGATACATCCAAGTGTTTTGGTACCCTTGTTCACTATTATTAGATCTGGTCTTCTGAGGTAATTTGATTCTCTCTACTTAAAGAAGCACATTTTATAATCTGTCCCCTACTCTTTATATATATATATATATATATATATATATATATATATATATATATATACACACACATTCACCTACATATTCATGAAAGTATATTTTTTTAAAAATTGGATGCATCATATTCTTGAATAAGTCATATTCAGTCAATATGCATGCCTATTATAACATAAATATAAATCACTACAAATCATAGAAGATGATATGACAAGATATTTATGTGTGTCTAGGGATATCCATACATGTACATCCTGACTGGATTTCTCATTGATACTGGAACCATATAGTTAAAAGGCACTACTAGTTGCTATGGATTCATTTATGTTTATTATTCATCTTTGTTTTCTGGCTCAGAACACATTCTCATTTGACAAATGTGAAAAAGATGTATTTGAAAAGATAGACACCTGGAACAAAGCTGGAATTATGGCTCATGTCTTTACACTTTCAGTCAATGGAAGCTCTTCTACTGCATGTATTCTAGATCTTGCTTCATTTTTCCAGTCAACAAGTATTAGTTGGCCATCATCTATGCTTAATACCTGGCTCTCAGTTCTCTTGATAAGATTCCATGTGCTCAGCGAGTATACTTGAAATTGTTGGATACATAAAGTAAAGAGGAAAAGGTAGATAATAAGTGCATGCAGACACATTTTAAGGTGTAAAATTTTAAAGACTTATGAAGGATATAGAATGGTGAGTATACAGTTTTCTAGTGCTTAGTGAATAAAATGAGAATGGTAGGAAACTAGGTGTGATTGAGTCTGGACTTAATCACACAGGGTCTTACAGGCAAAACTTTTCACATTTTTTTCCTCCTAAACAACACTATTGTTTATGTTTGGTTAAGTTCACATTTTAACAAATTATTTTGGTGCTCACCATGTCGAGAGTAATTGAAGGCAACAGAAGCTAAAGTAACTAGACTTCTCATAAATTATTATTGAGGCAAAAAGAGTGGTTTAGACTCAGGAAATGGCAGTAACTATCATTCTTTATTATACTTGAAATCTCTGTATTATTGTTCTTTGTTATTCGGAAATGTTTAAGTTAAGAGAAGATGGGAAGTTTCCAGGTCTGTTAAAGTCATGACATCTAAAATTATTTGTTAGCTGAACACATATGTACTCAGTCTACTCCCTCCCATTATCATCACTGACCCTCTCCCAAAGAAGGAATATGAGCGCCTCTCCCTGTCCCCTAAGGAGGATCCTCTGTATCTTTCCCTGCCCTAATTTCTGACACATTTACTTCTAAACCTGACAGATACAAAGAGGAAAAGAGATGAGAGTCATGTGTTGTAAGGCTAAAAATGAAAGGAGGTTGAAAAAAAAAACAGTGGAGTCGTGGATCAAAGCAGAAGCAGGCAGCATGACGAGAGCTGCTAGAAAGCATTCTGGTGGCTTTTTGTTTGCTTTGTTTCAAATGAAACTTTCTAACGTTATTTTTCAGCTGGCCATAACACGGAGGCACATGATGAACACAGGAGATATCACCAGGTACCATGTCTAACCATGGGACCTACTACTGAGAACATGACCTCATGTTCCCTAATGTCAGAGGAAGACATAGTATGGACTCAGGATGAAGCATGTCTGGTAAGTTACTGAGACAAATGCTTCACTTGACACTGAGGCTTGACCCATGAGGCATGTCTGCAAGGTTAGTAGCATTTGACTCCAAAGCAGGAGTCATCCTAGACCTCTAGCTAGCATCAGCTCTGGTTCTGCATTTGATCTTTCTCTCCTTTTTCGTCTCATTTGTGCGACTCCATCGACCCAACTCTCCCTTCAAAGGCTCTGGATTAATTTACCAATGACTTATTCTGCATTTGGAGACTTTGTACATATATCTATACGGCAAAGTGTTCCTGGATCAAATTCTTATCTCCCCCCCTCAATTAACAAAGTACTCAAAGAGAAGATAAAAATTCAAATATTGGGACATAAGCACAAAGAAAAGAGGCAGGTTTTTTTTTTCTATCTCAGGAAGGTACTTTGCAAGTAATATATTATAAGGTCAATCAACTGAGTAGCAGCACCTAGAAAATGATGACTTTCCAGGCCAAGGTAGCTTTGGATTGTCTGTTGCATGCACAGAATGAGTTCTGGATCTTAAAACTGGAACTAAGTATTACTGTTGTATTAACATTCACATGGTACCATTACTAGAGAATTGGGCATTTCAGAAGGCTGAGCATGGATCAGGTATCCTGTCCATGCTTAGACCAGGTACCTTATCCATGCTTAGACCAGATACCCTGTCCATGCTTCCACCTAGCTGCATAACAGTCCTCTGTAACTGGACATGTGGTTTAGGGAAACTAACACATTCAAAGAAAGATCCTCATTTAAAGGGTAAAATCCTTTCCTTTTAGATTTTCATTTTTCCATATTTTACAAGAATTTTAATATATCAAGAAAGGATAATATATCAATAATACATAAGTGAATAATCATTGAGTATTGTTTGTTCTAGAAATTAAGTACATTTTACTTCTTATTTAGTGTGTTTTTCTGTATTTTATTTCATTATAAAATGCTTGATGTTTAACTGCATACTACATCACTTTATTTTATTTTTGTTTCTGTACATGCACACATAGGAGTGTGTTGAATATATTACATGGACAAATCACATTGTTATCTGTGCAATCTTCAGACGTATCTTAACTTTTTCTTATTTCTACTAAAAACTATCACAAATCTTTGGCTTTCAACCACACAGATGTATCCTCTTCAAGTTCTTTAGGTCAGAAATCCATCTGGGTTGTAGTCTCAGATTCACACGCCTCAGGGTTAGAATGAACGTCATGGAAAGGCTCAGTTCCTTACTGGACATTCCACAGAAGTCACTTCCAAAGATATTCAGCATGGTTGATGAGTTCATGATCTTGTACTCACAGGACTGGGAAGTCCTTGATAACTGCAAGGACAGAGGCCATCCTTTTTCCTAGAGACTTCCATCTAGTTTGGGGTTGGACCTTTGTAGCCCAGAGCTAACAATGCATCATCAAATCCCTGATGCTTTAACATGGAATCTCTCTGATTTAATCATCAACCACTTCTGCTTGTCCTCCACAGCAATTCTCCTGCTTCTAGTAGACCAAAGCTCCAGTAATTAGACTATGTTCACCCAGATAACACAAGATACCTCCCTTTCTAAAATCTGTGAACTAATTTGAATATGCAAAAATACCTTTTTCTTTATTAGGCATCATGGCCATAGGTCCAGGGATTAGCATATGCACATTTAGTAGGGTTATAATTCAACTAACCGTTTATTATTTTTGATATAACATAATATTAATGAAAGATTTTGGATGCACATGTGCTTTAATTTTTATTTTTCAATTATGAATATCTTTTATACCTAGAGCTCCTGGCATATTTACCTTCAATTAAGCATCGAGAAATAAATTCACTGGAATATGGGAAGGAACATGGCTTCTTAAACTTTATAACTATACTGATTTATAACAAATTTATAGTAGTTTCTATAGCTTTGCTCTAAAATATGGGAATTTTAATAACCTTGTCACCTGCAGTGATTGTAAACATTTTTAGATAGTAAGTACAACTCTAAAATTGCTATAGTTTGTGAATATTTTGTCAAATGCATATTATGATCCTATACCCCTCCCATGAAAATTAGCTCTAATAATATCTTACTGCGTAATTTCCTGGTATCTGGATACCTTTTATACATCTCTTAGAATGATGAGAATTATTGGTTGATAATGTATGGGCAAAATAATTTCCCCTGTAATTTATTCCTTCTTCTATTTTAACTTAGTGCTTTCAAAATTTTATCTTTTAGTGTCTAAATATGCATCCTAAGCTGGTCTGAAATGCACTACAAAACAGTATTCTAGGCCATCTTCAAACTCAATTTATCTTTTAGACTACTTAAGACTTTTATTTTTAATTCATATGTAAGGTAGTTATCCTTGCTCCACAAATCATAGTAATACTTTCATGTTTCCAAACTATCTAATGATAGTGAACCTACATTTTTTTATCTACTCTTCCAGAATCGATCTGCATGGTAGGCATTTTTTCAGCAGAGGACGGCAATGTGTTCTGCTCTGTGGATGTGCATCTCAACCTTAGAGCTCCACATGTTGCTCTGAAATCTTGCTCAGCACATACACTAAGTCAAACACACGTATGTACATGCATTACTGTGATTGCAAGGATCCACTTGTCTCCTAGCAGATTTTCAGGCAGCTTCCTAGAGCTTTAAAATGCAGTAAGATGCCTGTAATAATGGTGGTGAAAACAACATAAAAAGAGTGTATATTTGAAAAAGACAAACTAAGTCAGCTTTAGTAAGCATTGAGAATGAGAGAAGACATCATGCTAGCTTTGTATCATGGAGGATGACTATGTTTATAAGGCTAGATAGAAGATGCTGTAGACGATGCAACTGATTCTGGACAAGAAGCGTAATTACATCTCAAGTGTTTACTTAGTCAGCACAGAGTATGTGCCTTAGGTTTTCAGTTGTCTTCATGATAAATTCTGAATCTCTTCCCCAGTATCTTGGACCTTTTATCTTGCTGTCCTAAGACTTAGAATAGCTACAAGTGTTCTCTGGCAAGATTAATATTTCTTCCTGCAGCTTTGTCCTTTTTTTCTGTCTGTCATTTACATCACTATTAGATTTTAGATTCTCCTAGGACTGATCCTGGGGTGCTTAACTCTAGATGAGTTTAATGGAGAACACACAATAGGTACTCATTATATGTTCAGTGGTACTAAGAATCATATTATTCCACTTATTATCTTGGTAATATTTGGAGAGGGAGTGGAGGAACAGGGTCTCACTCTGGATTTCTATATATTTCTACCTGAAACTAAAATCCTTCTGCCTCAGCCTCTTAAGTACTAAGATTACAGGTGTGTTCCACTACACTTGGCATTCTTGGAAAGGCTGTCTTTCTAACTACTTTTTATGTTGTGTATGTCTTTGAAGGATTGAGTTGTATCTACGTCAGCAGTCTTCAAATAAAGTGCCAAAAATAAAATGAATAAATAAGATGACATGTAAATGAATGAATCAAAACAATTAATGAACTAATCTTTTTCTTCTTTAAAATGAATTTAAAATACTTGGAGTTTTGAGGCTGGAGAGGTGGCTCAGGGGTTAAGCCTCTGCCTTGCAGGCGGAAGGTCCTGAGTTCGGATCCTAGACTCCACGTATAGATGCAGGGTGGAAGCGGGGGCGGCCTGCATTTCTGGCCTTGGTAGGGCAGAGCCTGTGAATCCCGGGGAAGAGTAAACAAGGAGGAGGTGAAAGCATCCATGGGGGTTCCCGAATTCGCCTGTGGTTGTACACACACACACACACACACACACACACACACACACACACATACACGCATCCACAATTGAATAAATAAAAAAAAATACTTGGAGTTTTAAAATATATTTCACTGCCCTCTCAGAATGAAAAGAAATGCAAATATGTCTCTATGATCTTTAAGTTAATGAAATAAAAATAAATTATCACAGCTATAACTTAGCATCCACCTCCAGTGCTGACCTTCTCTGTTCTAAGAGACAATGATATATTGATATTTGTGGTTATTTCTCTTTATATTTTAAGATTATAACACATAGTTCTATGAACACTATGTAGCATTTATTTTATTTTGTTAAGCATAAGCATGAAGCATAATGCTGCCTAAGATTTTTGCAACCAGAACCTTTTACTCTATATTATGATTTAAAAATTCATGTAAATGACTCAATAAAAATATTAAGAATGCTATTTGATATTTATGAATAAAGCACTTGTTGTTTCTACCACTACAAATGGAAAATTTTAAAGAATGCGATCTTTCTTTTTCTGTGTGCACATGTTTGAGAGCATTGGTAGGCACTGAATACAAACTAGAATATCTTCCTCATTCAATATGCACATCAAATGCTTCAGATTCTTACCTTTTCAACAAAGCATTTGTGAAATTCATATTCTCATGAGTAGGACAGACGAATATCTGGTTATGTAAGTTCTCACCAGCTTTTCATTCTATTCTCTCTATGCTTCTTATCCACTGACTCCATTCTCTTTAAGTTTTTCTAGATTAACACTTCCTTAGAATCATGTTAGTCCATCTTGTCCTTCTCAAAATAGTCTTGACAATGCCTATTCTTTAGCTATTCAGTGTTAACGTTTGAGTTAATTTACCAAATCAGTGGGAAATTCTGTAGGGAATCATTTAGAGAAGATTTGGTATCATTATGCTGTTATTTAGTAATTCACTAGTACACACTTTATAAAAATTTGTCATTACATGTACAAGCAGTAAATTTTTACAAATTTTACATAATATTTCTGATGTACTTTTGATCATGCTTGCTAACAAACTTATTCATTTCATAAAATCAGTAGAGTTGAAGTTTCCATTTTCTGACTATTTTATATATTTTTGTGTGTATCTTTGTGTATGTTTCTGTGTGTGCTTGTGTGTGTCTGTGTGTCAGTGTGTATCAGAGGGCACTATGTGTGCCTATGGAGACCCAAGATGATTTCAAGATTTACCCTGAATTGCTTCTATCTCCATTTGCTTTGCTCTGGAGTTTCCCAAGCTCTGTCATGCAGGACTTAAAATACAGGCTGCCGGCATTTCTGCCTGGTGTTTTTGCATGGGATCTGGGATCTGCTTGTGAGAAGAACCATTGGCCTGTGAGGCAGTGGCTTAACCCTGAAGCCATTTCTCTCTGTCCCATGCATTCTGATTCTTTTAATATCACAGAATCTAACTTTTACAAGTAGATTAATTGTTTGCTTCATTCACCATTACTCCATCCAGCTTTCCACTCTTTATATAGCAATTATGGTGTTCTATATTTTATGGGATTATATAATTCAATTACATTTTTACAATTTGCTTTATGATTTGATGAATTTTTAAAATGTGAAATGCAAATAGCAAGCATTTTCCTTTTGAATATTACTGTCCTTTTTTACATTTTTTGTGTGTTGTATATTTGTATACATGGTCATGCATGTGTGTGTGTGCACGTGTTCATGCGTGTGGAGAGCAGAGATGTCTTCCTCACTTATTCTCCCCCTTTTTTGCTGAGATAGGATCACTTTATGAGCCCAGAGCTCCTCAAACCAGCTAGAATGGCAGAACTGCAATCACTAGGCATCCTCCTACTTTTGTCTCCTTGTCACTGGGATCACTGGTCTGGGCTGGCAGGGCTGCTTTGTATGTGGGTGCTTGGGGATTTGAATTCACGTCTTCACACTTGTGCAGTGAGTGGTGCTTCACTGACCCACCTCCCTAGTCTACGTTTTACTAGAAATAAGAAGTATTGGCTTTTTGCTCAAATTTTTCTTTCTTTAACATTGCATCTATGTGTTTCTCTGCCTTTGATTTAGTAAAAATGGTACACATTTTTCTTGTCACTCATTGTTCCATGACCCTGGTTGTCCAACAGTTTGCTTTTGACACATTTGCTAATGGGGTGGCAAGTTCAATAAATGCGGAAGAGGGTGGAAGGAGAAGCAGTTAGAGATTCGTTTAGCTTCTCTTCAAACAAATAGGTCCCAGTATCTTTTCAAGGCATTCTGAGATATGACCTGCAGGACAACCACTGGGATCCCTTCCACACCAACTGTGTCTTTAATCCAGCATCCTGATCCGCACAGCTGAGGCTTCCACACTGCGAAACAATCGGGGTCACCGTTCCAGCCACATCCATCTCTTGTCTTCCTTCCATTAGCCACAGCCATAGCTCATGAGCATACATGCTTGCTCCTTTCAAAGACATAATGAGATTTCCCATAACATTACCTCTTTGCCTCTGAATTGTCTGGCTTCCCCAGAGCTGTTGAGTCTGAATGTGAAGTCCTTTTTCAAAGCAGCGAAATAATAAGTACACTCCACATGAGTGTCAGCATCTTCAGAGATATTCACCTTGGAAGGTTTTACCAAGATATCAAAAACCTAAGGATTGGTGAGAAGCATGTTTCCTTTGCAGCTTTTCAATCTGCAACCTGTTGGGTCTCTTCTTTTCCTTACCCTGTTTTCTATTGTCATGGGACTTGTCAGAAAGCTCAGCCCCAAAGTGTGTTGATCATATCTGGGTAGACCCAACTTCTTCATCTAAGTTCTTTCTGTTCCTGAGGAACGGAGAAATGCTAGAATCTACATTTTAACACGTCTCCCAGCATTCTAATCAGCTAGCCAACAAACTTGGAGTTTAGGGATGAGAATGGCTGAAGATGAAACATGATTGAGTTGCTCTGGAAGGCTTTCTTTAGCGTAATGCATCTCACCCACTCTTACCAACTTTTACAGCAATCTGGAGTAATAGAAGTTTCGGTAATTGAGAGTTTTGACTCCCTAAATGATATTTCCATGCATGGAGCTGAGATGCCTCTCTGGAGACCTCGATCATAGGCTGAATCTCTCTCATCTGCAGCCAATCCACTCTAAAGGGAAAAATTACCTTTCAAACAAGAAGTCTTTTGTCAATGAAAACTTTGAAGTAAAAATGGAATGTGGGATTCTTAAGCTGATGATTCATGTGGGATGAGTGGTTCTTTGCGGGAAAGGGCTCCTGAAATGTGCTCTGCCCCTTTGTGTTCTGCCTCACGGGTCTTTCTAAAGCAAGTAAATGCTGCACAGTTTGATGCTTCCTGTGCTTTGCCACCAACTCACAGGCTTGCTGCAGAAACTCGAGCTCAGAGATCTGCCACCTTCTCATCTCCTCTTTTTTAAAAAGCATGATAAGAACACAATATGAGATCTATTCTTTTAACAAATTTATAAGCAAATTATGAACATTGTTAATGTTTCATTAACTTTCTGAGGAGATCTGAGTAAACATCTATTCACCCCGGAAGGGCAACAGTGATATTCCAAAGAACAATTCCAACAAAGTTTGATTAGGTGAACCAATAAATTTATGTTGCTGATTTACAGAGAGTGGGTGAGGGGTTATTTAGCTGACTGTGGGTGACCCCCAAACAGCTGCAAAAGTTCGATCCATAATGCATGACATCTTCATGGCCACTGCAGTGTGGGACCCACTTTCAATTACTTTCCTGTATATTTCAATATTATCCAAGATCACATGTAGCTGGGAGTGGGGGTCAGGATCAAAGGAAAGTAATGGCTAGAATAACACATGAATGTTCTGAGATCCTAAGAAGTGCTCCTCGTAGCTCCACTACCATTATCATGGCTCTAGCTAAGGATGTAATATTTTGGTCAGTGGTCAGTGGCTACTGGAACAAAGTAATTTCTGTTCCAAAATGGTGATAAGCTGCCCTGCAGGAATCAATTGCAGTTCACTCCATTGATATACAGCAGACCTCTAGAACTTAATCATCCCTCATAGCTGAAATTTTAAGTGAATTGACTAGCAACTGCCCTTTTCTCGCTCTCTCGAGTTACTTACCTGCTATTACTCTACCCTTTGTTTCTATGTATTTAACCATTTTATGTAGCCATTTAAGTGAAATTGGGCAGTATTTGTTTTGAACTATCTGACTTATTTCACTTAGACTCTCAAGGTCTGTCGTATTAGCCACATCACTACATAGATCAAGATGTTCTTCTTTGTAAGATAACCAATATTCTTCTGTGTGGATATCACAGTTGCTTTATCCATGGATATATCAGGTGTGCCCAATTATTGGAATCATGAATAAGACAATGATGGACAAAATTATAGACCTCTTCAAGGTCTTGCTTGAAATTCTCTCTTCTTCCGAAACATGGAATTTCTATCTTTTTTAAAAAAAATTTATTATTTATTCAATTGTGCATGTATGCATGTGTGCATATGTGTGTTATGTATGTGTGTGTAGAACCACGGATGAATTCGGGAACCACCATGGATCACCTCCACCCCCTCCTTGTTTACTCTGCCCCGGGATTCACAGGCTCCACCCTACCAGGACCAGAAACGCAGGCCACCCCTGCTTCTGCCTGGCGTCTATACGTAGGGTCTAGGATCCGAACTCAGGACCTTTTGCCTGCAAGGCAGAGGCTTAACTCCTGAGCCACCTCTCCTGCCCCCAGAATTTCTATCTTATCTTAAGAAAGCTCTATATTATTTAAACAATGACTGAGTCATTTTAAATTCTCATGAGCTGCCTGGAAATATTTCAATTTTTCTGCATCTGTGACATTTATCTATATTGGAACCATCTTACCAAGCATTTTGATTTGCTCTTTCTGATGTCAGTGATGAACATCTGTTTATATGTTTATTGGAAAATTATATATTTTCTTTGGAGAATTGTCTATGAAAAAGGTTTGCAGATTTTCCTATTTTCATGTATACGTGTATATGGAGAAGGCACATTTGTTTATATGTGTTTGCATATGTGGGGGGCACGCGTGTGTATGAATATACACAGGTACAAGTGTGACAGGCAGAGTCATTTTCAGTTGTGCTTTTACTTTATTGTTTTAAACCTGTGTCTAAGGTTCAAATTAGACATAACAAGAATACAGCATTAGAAATAGCCAGGTTGCTCTGGGGGTTCCCAGACTCTGTCTTCTGGGACTGTAATTACAGGCAGACCACTATGCTGGCCTGGGATTCTAAGTTGGTTCTGGAAATCCAAACTCTGGTCATTTTGCTTACATAATTAGCACTTTAACCACTGAGTAATTTCTCTAGGCCTATTATGCTCATTTTATTGAGTTATATAACTTTTGATAGAGTGATAAAAAGTTCCTTGGTAAATTTTGGCAATATATTGGTATTAAAAGAAAAACATTAACAGAAATTAAATTTAACAGAGTGTACTTAATTAAAGATGTTTTCTGATTCAGAGAGCATCCCAAGCCAATAAATGTAAAAAAATCTCAAGTCAAAAACATGAGTAGGGAATACTTAATAGAAAATTCTGATTCCTGGTTTCATGCAGAAACTATTTACGGCTTGGTGTTTCCCTTACCAGGATGTTGAAGCAGTTTGGGGTCACTGACTAGATGGAAACTCTGTGGCTGTGGCTACTCTTAAACTAACCTGCTTGTTAGAAGAGCATGCTCTCACATTAAGGTATAGATTTTTAACAAATCAAATTAAGTTGCAGTTCACTATGCATGGAAATAGCTTGAGGCACATTTTTATTCAATATCTATCATTCCAAATCTAGTTCACAAAGGCCTTTCTCTTCAAGCAGTTTTTTAAACCATGGTTTCCTTTGCTACCCAAGGACTTTTCACTGTGAAGTAGCCCTGCTTATCTATTTTTACTCCTGCTATCTGTCATTTTCATGCTATCTGCAGTTTCTAAGGTTGCCAAGACCTATGTCAGAAAGCTTTCTCAATGCAATTTCTTCTTGGGTTGAGGACCGAGTTCCATAGCACAGTGATTGCCTTAGAAGGGAAGCCCTGGGTTGGGTGCCAGGCACTGAAAGAAACTCAAAGGGCTTCAAGCTTTATCTTGAGGGGTTGCTGCTCTTGTTGTTGCTGGTGTTTGCATCCAGAATATTTAGTTAATTTGGAAGTGAGAGGAAAGAGAGAAAGCAAAAACTGTAGAGGACATCTTTAGAAGCTTTCTCCTACTAGGCAAGCTTCTGTGTTGGAACTCAGGTGACCAGATCCATGACAGAGGCTCTTACACCCTGAATCCTCTCACTGGCCTATCTGTGAGCATTCAAATGCTATCCTGGAAATTGAGAGTTTACTACATTATTATGTGAAGAGATGATCTGTTACCTTTCTATAATTTGGGAACTCTTGTCGTTTTTTGCTATTTTTTTTAAATTTTAGAATGCTGCATGTGAACTAATGTATAAAGGATTGCTTTAGATTTCAGAGCATTTAATATTTTCAAGTGTGCCAAACTGTTTTACATAGCTTAAGAGTATTTGAGTTTATATGTCTCCATAAGTATTTCTCGGGTCTGTTCATACACATATGCATATGCATATGTATACTATGCACACATGTGTATCTATGAATATGTATGCATTATCTAAGTGTGCTGCTCACCAAATAAAAGGCAAATTCTGCATTCAAATTTTAGAGCTCTTGTGTTTTTTTTAAAATTACAGTCCTCTCAATAGGACTGTTTCTCAATAAGTTAAGTTTCTCAATAAACTTAACAAAATTGCTTGGAGTTAGATGTACAGGTGATGAAGTGATCCACATACATTGTGAAGTTAAAATATAATAAATTCAGCTAAAGCAGTCATATCACACAGATATAACGTTATATTTTATTTATATATGTTTTATTGTGTTATATTAAGCTTCTTATTATAATTATTTTTGCTTTAATTCTCTAAATCCTTTTTTGCATTTTCTTATTATTTCATGTTTTTAAGCCCTTGATTTTAAATTTTTGTGTGTTTGCTTTGGTTAATTTTTTCCTCTTAATTTACCGACTATTGAATATTTTGTCTTAAATTTTATCAATTTGGCATTACTATTTTAAAACTACATACCAAAAGTCTTGTTTTTATTAGTAGAACTTCAATGTATCTTTTGACATTTATTTATAATCTCTATCTCCCTCTCTGTCTTTCTCTCTCTGTTACACACACACACACACACACACACACACACACACACACACACAAATACACACACATTCTTCTGAAATTTAATGAATTATTTACAAATCACCAAATTATTAAACTCCCCTGTCTCTCTTTGGTTAACCAATGATGTGCTCAGAGTTTTGTCATTATAAATTATAATGTTTCATGAAATAGCTCATACCTCCTCCAATTTCTCTTCACTTACTAGGACAGAGAATAATAATTTAATGTCATATGAATAGTTGATAACCCATCTTTCAGAATTTATTCTTGCAAGAGTATTAATTAAAATGCAATTGAAGGTTTTGTATATATTTTATGTATCAATAAACAATTATTGAGGAGACTAGATAGTTGATAGATCAAATTGATATTTCCAAATATCATCACATTGCACAAAACACTGGTAAAGAGTACCAATATTGCACAAGAGCAGATGTCTACAGTGTTAAATCAGAATTTAACTATACCCATAATTAATTGCAATCCTGCAATTCATTTGTTGGGGGGAAATTTAGATCTTTGCTGTATTTGTGAGCATAAAATCTGCACCATAAAACCAAAATGTGCTATGAAATTCAAAATTGACCTTAGAGAAATTTGACAGATTTCTTGGTACAATAGAGTTTAAGCTCCATCATGCCATGACTGTGTGACTTTACAAAGGGCCACACCTTTCCCAAATTTCCATCCTTCTGATAAGTGTGGACACCTATGAAACAGCTAGCTTTAAGTGCCAAATTGAAATGTGAGAGAGGGGGCCTGAGAGATGAAGAATTATCTCCTTGAGACAAGCCTGTGAGTAAACCTGAAGAAGATCATCTAGCTGATATGGAAAAACCCAGGTGGAGCTGTTCCCTCCTCAGGCACACAAGACAGAGGGAACTGTTTGATTATTTGTAATCTGGAAAGATAGACAGTATGCCTGCTTTCCAGTAATTCCTGTGGATATAACAGAGGTAGTTCCTTTGGTTCCTGAGGCTGCTATTACACTCTTGCCATAATGGCTTTTATCTTGAAACTATGAGCATAAATAAGCCCCTTATTCTCTGAATAATTTGGCTCACATAGTCATTACAGCAACAGAGATATAGAACTATAACAATCAATATCTAATTTATTTTTCAAAATTTTATTTATGTTCCTTTAGGGCTTCTCACGTGCATTTGTGTCATTCCCAACACTTGTTACCAATCCCAATCTTCAACTTTTTCCCAATAGAAGCTTTCTCCTCATCTCCTTGTCTTCCTTTCTACTCGCACGTTCTTCTCTCTATGTGTGAATTACCAAGCCCTATCTGGGATACCGTTAATGCCATGTGTCTGAGCAGTTGCTAGAGCAAGGACAATATATCAATGGGCACACCACTAGCTAGAGAAGCTCCTCTTCTCTTCCATCCAGCGTTAACCTTTGTTAGTATCTGAGGAAGGTGCAGTACCCAATTTCTAAGGTTATTAGGAAAAAATCCTGAAAGTTGTGTTTTTAAGATTCTTTCTATTACACAAATATAATTTAAGAACATAAAGACATGAAGGTAAAACTAGAAATGACATAATAAAAGAAAAAAACATTAAGATTTGTTTATCTCTATCCCTTAGCCTATATTTTTCTTTTGCGCATTTTTTTACTGTTTTTCTATAACCATTCTGACTCTAAACTAACACATTTCAAATGATATAAATTGACATGACATGGAAATTACTGGAAAGCAAAAGAATCAAACATAAACACAGCCAAGAAATAATCTTCACTCTTTTGGGGGAAGCATTTCTATCTATAGATGGAAATTGGCAGAAGCTTTATTTACAAAGGCATTTCCCATGTTCTTTCAATATTGGAAATGAAATCACTAGGTTCAGAGCTGCCATAAGCTGTAGGTTTTAAGTGATCCAGTCACTCACTTTCTCTTCTTGCTCAAATATAATGCATTTTATATTGCATTTAATTCCACTTGTGGGTAGGAAGCCATGCAAGTTCAAATCTGCCTCACAGAACAACAAGCTTATTCAGGTCAAGTAAAAGCTAGAGATAAATATTTAAGAACACTTACAACTGTTGCTTTATTTTTCATTGAGAATAACCTGCAACGAATTCCATGGAACTAATTCAAGCAACATTCATTTACTGTTAATCATTGTGTATTATATCACAGCACTGTCCATGGTTAAAAGACTCCGGGCAAGCACGGAGCTCCTTCTTTCCTTCTTTCCGGAGCTGAAATTTCTTTAGCATCCAGGCTGTCTTCTGTATGTTACTCAGAAAGGTGAAGCATGACACACAGATTGAATGTTGCTCTGTTCAGTAGTTGGTTTCTTTTCTTATAGCTTCCCACAAAACAAATTGGAAGGAATGTTACAGAGAAAAGAAAACTGTATCTTTATTTTTCTGTTTAAGACACAATCTTGCTATGTAACTCAGGCTGGCCTAAAACTTACTAATTCTTCAGCCTAAGACTCTTGAGTGCTAATCAAATAGATGTGTTCATTTTTTTAATAGTCATCATCTCTCAATTAATTACAATCTACCTAGTTACTGTCACAGGGAAAATGAGCCTTCTATTGGATTGTATTAAGACATGAATGCAGGATTAAAGGTTGTAGAAGTATCCTGTTTCCCATAAAGTTTTTCACAGGTAAAATGTTCCTTCTGGACTTAGTGACCCTTAGTATTCTGTCTTCCCATCTTCATCACCTCACTATGGATGTTTATAGCCTTCAGGAAGAAGATGGGCATTTTTTGAACATGTGCGCTTGCTTAGCTTTTATTATTGTGCAGTGGTATCTACTACCCATCTGCACATTCTGTTCTTTTGGTTCCTAAATATTGACTGTTCTTTCCTTTGGTGGTTTATCCTATAGACTGTTTTCACTCTCAATTAAGCTCTGGCAAAGCTGTCCTCTTTATGTACAGCAAGAAATCCCCAAATTTCCCTTTCTCTACTGATACCTGATGGCTTGAAGTGACCGAGTAACTCTTCTATGAGTGCATGATGCTTTTTCAAGGAGATTCCAAAGAACACACAGCTCTACTCCTATGATGAAGGGCTCTAACCAGCTGCATGTGGCTGGGTGGCCAATGTAAAGGGAAAGATCTTTCAGAGACACCAGGAAAAAGCATTTAATCTACAATATCTCTCTTTTTCCTGCTGAATCATTGAAACAACTGACATTTGAAACATGGTTTTCCAAAACATTAAGGAAATAAAAATTAACCACTTTTAAGGAAAATTTTGCCTTCACCTGGCCTAAATGAAAAAAATCATCAGCTCTGGATTTGAATCTATATAGTGATATCCAAATGCATTTTTCCCAGAAATCATATTTCCTGTATCTGAAACCACTATGTGATATTTATGAGACATACTATGAAAAAGAGAAAAGAGAGATTAATGAGAAAGTAAAATAAGCAAACTTGTATCTAATAGCTATACTCGATTATTTTTTCCCAAATTACTGACTTGCTAGTCAATGGACAATAACATATACACCCATAGTCTACAATGAGTTTGGCTTCTGTAGAAATTAAAATAGACCATGTGCAACCTTCTCTTTTCTGGACTCGGACGCTGTAATTAATAAACCTACTTTTCTACTGGAACTAATTAAATTTTGTTAATTAGAAATTGAAAGTAATAGTGATAACTGGAGAATAGTTCTCTAGACAGTGGTAGAAATTATAGTCATCAGATCAGTGATATTATTCTGCATAAACTTAGAAGAAACCCTCTGGGTGATCTGTAGGTGAGCATTTTAAATAGAATTTCAATATCTGGAAGCAATTTAGGAGATCAAATCCCTTTTCATAGTGTGTCTTGAATGTGACTGTGGGTTTTTCCTTTTTGAACTATGTTATAATGGACAGCAATATGGAGACTGAAACCCTGTGCTTGGGTTTAGACTTTATCACTTAAAAGTAAACCTTAAGAATTGCACTTGACTCATAAGTTTAATAACTTGTCTGGATCAAGAAGACAAGTGGCTAGAGTAAAGCACAGGCCTGCTGACATTCCAGAAAAACATGCTTTCTGCTACATTTGGTTGTTCTCTTCTTCAGGGTAGCATAGATATATGTACATTTATGACCATATTCCAATCATCTATATACAGTTCATTGCTTTCTTTCAATTGGCATGGACACAGTTCTGACTCTTGTGGCTCTGAGGCCCCTGCTATTGAGGATGTCACAAAGATAATTTATTAAGGCACATCTTGGTTGTGCCAAGTTAATTTAGCTTTAAAAAATCTTTCTGAACTTTAATCAGAGAAAGATTTTTTGCCCCCTGGGAAAATATGATCCAATCATAACAGTCAAAATGGTAATAAAATATGTAATTTCAACATATCCAATATGAAAAACATTAATGGGACTTTGTGATCGATCTGATTCTTTTCTCAAACTTTGGGAACTGCAAAAACATCCCTTAAATCAATTGAGCCATTTATTTCCTGGTGTTCTCATCATTCTCTTACACTTGATGATTCTGCTTCTCCTGAGTAACTGCAGATTGCAAATCATCTTAATGTTTATTTCACCAATTGACTTTCCTTTCAGATGTGAATAATTCATCTGTATTCCTTTCTGAAAGTCTCAAGCGTCAAATCCTATTGTAGGAAATGCTAATGTAATCTTGATGAATTTTGTGGGAGAAAGATGAAAAGGCAAAGTCAATACAACTTAAAAATATACGTGTATGTGTGTGCATGTGTGTGAACATATGCGTGAGCATGTATGTATGTAAATGTTCATATGTACATGAGTCTTTTTGCATTGCTGTGTGCATGCATATGCATGTGAATGCACTTATGCATATGCATGTGCATACATGTATCTGAATTTAATGTGGAGAAATAAAAATAAAATTAGGTGGAAAAATAGCTTTTATTCAAAAAACAACTGTATCTAAAATATTTGTGTGATGATTTTTGATATATTGTGTTACAGGCTAAAAATTATAAATGAAAAGTTTATTTTGTACTGTTGACAAAATGATACCTTTCAACTATTTTAGACTATTTTAGCATGAAATATAAAAAGGTCGAGTTTGGCATTGTGGTGCAAGCTTGTAATCACAGCACACAGGATCCATCCTGAAGCTGGAAAAAAGTTTTGAAACTGTATCTCAAAATCATGAATGTGTGAAAAAATATATCTTCTTGGTTTAATTTTAGTGTAATAGTGTTTGCATGAATCAAACCCATATATTAGGTGAGCAAGACCTCCTCAGGGTAGGTTGCCTTCTCACAATCTGGCAACTTGAGTTTCACATCCAAAGCCCACGTAGGAGAGACCTGACTTCCAAAAGTTGACTTCTGACCTCCATCCATGTGCCACAGCATGTCTGTGTGTGGGTATGGGTGTGTGGGGGGGTGTGGGTGTGAGCTTGTATATTCTCTCTCTCTACTTCTCTCTATCTTTCTCTCAAATAAATATGTTTTAAAAGGCTTGCAAGATAGTCCAATAAGTAAGGTGTTGCAGTCAGCCTGCATGGTTCCTGATAAATGACCATCAAATGGCTTAAGGGAACAAGGGATATTCTCTTACGATTACTGGTTACAATTCATAGTCCAGCTTGATGGGAGAGCACACACCAACACCAGGGCCGAGGGACTGGCCACATCATCACCACATAACGACTGAGAGATGGATAATCCTTACTTGCCAGACCAGCATGTCTGGTCAAGTATACAGAAGGATGCCAACTCTCTCAACCAGCTCTCCGTGATTTATTCCAGGGCCTCATCCCACCCACCCACCATAGGCTGGGCCTTCTCCATCAGCAAGACAATCTCCTTCAGGTTTGCTCTGGGCTTAATTCAACTACTAATTCTCTACAAATGTCCCCAGAGCTCAAACACTCATCAGTCAAGTTGACACCTGTGCCTAACCATGACATAAGGCTCATGCTCATGAACTGGAAACATGAGTTTGATACCTGGAAGTCCACATAGTGGAAAGAAAACTGTCCTCTAACCTCCACTTATACACCATAGCATGCATGTGTGTACTTTCTCACTCACTCTTTGTCTCTCTCAAATAAATAAAATTTAAACCTTCACATGTCACTCCAAGAATGTGTAAAATTTCATTTTCATTTTAAAATATAAATTATATCTAGGGCAAGCCAATAATAACACAAAATTACCAAAATTGATGGCCTCTTCAGAACTAAAACAAACCAATAATATGCAGGTTAATTATTCTGGCAAACATAAACATGTACCCTTCTCTATACTTTGGTCTTTACAAAATTTCTTTTACTCTTTGGAAAAGAAAGACAAGTGACTACCAATTACCACTTTCATTTTTCATCCAAGAAAACTGAATCTTACCCACATGAAGCAACTAGGATCCAAACAATTTGACCATTTGACTGCATTCCTCATTTTACTATTTGGTACACTTCCCTGTATATGCAAAACCATGCTGAAGATACACACACACACACACACACACACACACACACACACACACACACACCAGAGACAGAGACAGAGACAGTGACAGAGATAGAGACAGAGGAAGAGTGATTGTTTCTAACAAGTTATATATAAGATAGCTTATAGATATGTCCAAAGAACTCTCTAAATCTACAGTGACCTTCCCTCAATAATATATCTTTAAAATCTTTAGTCATCTTAGAGTTTCCCAAAATTAAGAAAAACAACAGTTTCTCTATACAGACCACTTTGACAGCCTTCCAAACAGACAATCTTTTTTTCCCTTTTCTTTTCCATAATGATTCAGATGTTTGCAATTTTTTAATGATTTCTTTGCTTTAAGTTTTATAAAACTGTTAAAATATTTAGATCTATCTTCTAACTTATGTAGACTGTAGAGCATAACAGACATTTGTCAAATATTGTACAAAAAATGTAAAAATGCAAAAAGACCTAAGATGATCAGTTTATATGAAAGCATAAAATGTGTATATGTATATAAAATGTGTCCAAATCTACAAGGCAAAATTATCTCTAGATAAACAGACTTCAAAGATTACCACTATTAATATATGAAGCATACATACAATATTAGCATTTCAATGATAGTTTCTATCCATAACCTACTTCAACCTATGTCAAATTGCTACAGTTCTGTCTGACAGAAATATGATCTCTGTTTAATCTGAATCATCTCATTCATTCTCCTAATCTTTCCTATCCATGTCTACATCAGTCAGATTATACTTTACTTTTCTCAAGGAAAATTCGTTTTGATGGATTTGATGTCAATTTTTATATTTTTTGAAAAAAAGTATTTAATTTAATTCGCCCCCTCCTCTGAGATAAGTTGGGGATGTTCTGATAACCAGCTCTTTCATGTCACAAGAATCCAGAAACTGATATATTCAAGAGTCAATGTTCAACAATCCTTCTCCCTGCAGTTGCTAAGCCCCTTTGCAGTGTGTAGGTCATTGTACAAATGTGATTTTGAAGAATTGGTATCTTCTTCCAAGAATCAAAAAAAAATACTTGATATCTGGAATACAGACATAATTCAGCAATTTTCTTAAAACGAACATATCATTGTATATCCTTTTTCTCTCACACTGTTCCTCTTTTCTGAGTGTTGGTGACCAGACTCTTTAACACTGTTTGGCCTCAATGTCAAGCTTGCACTTGTTACTGCTTTCTTTATATTTTCTCTGGAGTTCACATAGGTCCTCCCAACTTGATCTTCTTATTGCATCTTCTCTATCACCAAGTCCTCACACCACAGACTTTGACTACCATGCTGAAATCCTTACTTCCTTTGAGTATCGTGCCACCTGATAACAGAGTCATCTGTTGAAGGTTCACATGCAGTGTTGCTCTGAAAGATGAGAAGCATTTTTCAGCAGTACTTTTTATTGAAATGTGTTTACATTTTATATTTTATTTTTATAGGCTTCATAACCAGAGTCTTTTATTTTTATCTTTTCCCTAGTTGTACAAGCACAATGAATAATAAATAATCCCTTTTCCTTTCCTTCCCCTTCCTTCCCAACTCCTACCCTCCCTCCTTTCTTCCTTCCCTACCTCCCCTCCCTTCATCAATCCATCTCACTCACTCCCACCCTCCTAAATGTCTGTTTCTATGATTCCCAGGGTTCCTTCTGGATCATCTACTCCGATGAGAGTTCAGACTTCTGTGGCAAACCAAGTGGCCATTCCTTGGGCAGACCCAAAGATAGTCAGACCCTTTCACATATCAAACCCTTAGCTGCTAAAGTTCCTATTGCTTGAATTTATTCTTCCTGAGATCTTCATTAGTCTATGTAGGCATGTCAAGTTTTCACCTGCTGTGCAGATCTGGTAAGGACAAGTCTCATTGTAGTGAGTTCCTGGATACAACAGTCCTCCCTTGAGTGGAATATCTTATTCCCTGATGTACCTTTCTATCTTTAGGCTTTTACATTCTACCTGTCTCCTTTTCCACAAGGTTCCTTGAGGGATTTGGCTGGTCTGGTTCCAGGTGAACATTGTAGAGTCATTACATTTCTTTTAGATTTTGACATATCCCCAGATCCTACTGATCAGATAACAGAAACACTTTGAACAATTACCATGGATCTGAATATATAGGAAGAAACCTTTCTGTTTTCTTCATGGCCAGTAGGAGAGGATGTTTATTTGTTTCTTTTAATATTTCCAGACATGAAATACCTTGTTGAAATGTAGAAATTTACATTTTCCAATATACTGAAGCCATTTCAGGCAGATTTATTATTAAAGGTTTATTCTAGATTTTAAACATAAAATGTCCAATTTAGTAATTTTGGTGTAATTCTCATAAAAGGCTTACTTCACAAGTTTCATGGAGAGATGTTACTTATTTCTTCAGTTGTTTCTATCAAAACCTGCTGATAATAAGATAGAAATATTTGCATGTGCCTCAATCACAAAGGTAGAAGTGATTTTACAAATAGTTTTTCTTTGCATCTTCATAGATCAATTGCCCATCAGTAATTACCTTCATTCTGATAGGATGATTCAGCGAGAAGCAATCGCTGCTCCTTTCATGTTTCTGGCATAAAAAAGAAATCTTAGCAAGCAAAGCATTTTATTTTTTAATATATATATATTTAATTTTCGCTCATACAAACTTAACAGGTACACCGGTTCCTTCCCTCCTTCCACCCCCCCTCCCCATCCCCCAGTGCCTCCCCCTCCTATCCTATCCCCGGAGCATCCTTTAATAAGCATGCCAAACTCTCCTCTGGGTCCTCCACTCCGATGAGGTTCAAGGACCCAGTGGCATTTCCCAGAACAGTTTCCTGAGTTCCCTTTAAGCATAGGAACACTACTGTGGCTGTCAATCCCTTGCCGCCAAGGATCCTAGTGTCTTTAGCAAACGCTAGACTTGTGGGGTCAATAGTGTGTTGGGCATTGCGCAAGGCATGCAAAGTCCAAATACAATTGCTTCGGCCCTAACTTGCGTGGAGCATTTTAGACTAAGCTCACACACTCTAGTTCCAGAACTTCCTGCACTAGAACAAAAAGGTCTAAAGGAAGATTCCTGTTTCTCTTTCGTTGTTTTAAGATCATGTGCTAGAGTTACTACTTGGATCAAATTCAATTACAAGGGATGAAAGACAGGTGAGGGTGAGAGAAACAGAAAAGGGGCAGGGAACAGGAGAGAGAGAGAAAGAGAGAGAGAGAGAGATAGGGAAAAGGCAAAGAGACAAAAAAGAAACAAGCTTCAGAAAGACAGATGAAATAAGTCTGATATTAATACTGAACATTGTCATTGGTTCTAAAAGCCTCAACAGTTTATCACAGTGAGAAGGATGCCTTTGATCACAGTCCACCCTGTTTTAGCAGGAAATTGCTCCGCTACCTTAACTTCAAAGGTTATGCACAAAATTACATGATACTATCAGTGAAAGACGGCTTTGAGTATTAAGTATAAGAATGTACATAAAGTGCTTACATAATTGGTGGATGTAGTTGTTCTGTCCAGGCAAGCTTGAGCCCAAGACATCATCATCAGGAAGTGAAGAGAATGAACAGGCAGAGACACAAAGACCTGAACTGAGGCTTGCTGCCTGGAGGAAGGTCCTCAGGGGCAAAAAAATGAGGTGGACAGGAGAATCACAGCACATTCTGCTAATGCTTCACCCAACAACTCCCTTAGAGCTCTTTGGAATGATCAAATAAGGTTCAGCTTACCTGTTTTGCACTTAAAGTGCCATGGTCATGGGCTTTAACTGTATACACAGCATCTTAGCAGAGCAGGACCTAACTTCATGTTTGACTGAATGACAGCAGAAGATGCATGTCTGCACAAAATGACTGCTTTCTTCACCTAACAAGCTTTTTCAGATACAATAGCTGTAGATGTGAAACATTCTAGAAAAAGAATTCTGGGAACTATAACTGAGACAGCAGGTTGTCACATCATAAGCCATCTAGATGGTTGTTAAAAGAAGGAAAATGAATCAACAAAGTGAATTACCTGCACTAATGGATCTATTGAAAGCAATCAGGTTCCAGCTACTTGGTACATGTGAACCATTTGTTCAACATTGTAAAATATAATAATTTCGTTCAACTCATCAAGTTGAATTCAATTTTTTCTAGAAAGGAACTTGGTTTTTTACCTTGTTCAATGCTGCTTTTCTATTCCTCAAAAAAGTACCTATTAATAAATACTTGGTGAGTGAATAAATAAACACAACAGCAGATAAACAAATGTTCATGTCAAAGGTTTGAGGTAAGTTCTATGCTAGCTTCATAAGCAAAAGGAAATAAGGATTCAATTTTGGCTTTCTTTAATCATGAAGTAAAAATAAAAATAGGATTTAAATCTCGAGCACTGTCAGTTCTCAAGTTTTTATTTTGCACAATGTTACTTATTTTAACGTGCATTTAATTTTTAATTAAAGCCCAGATGAACTAATAGATATTGTACGAATTGAGAAATCATCTTTGCAGGCTGTGTTGTTTAGAGAGATATGAGCCAGAGCAGTCAGATCCACAAAAGAGAGGCAGGAAGCAGAGGAAGCAGGGGCTGGGGGATGCTGTGAAGACAAGGTCAGTATAGGCCACTCAGTCCTGAAAGTCTCCTCTCAGGGTGATATTGGCTCTAAATCCAACAAGATCAATATGAAAATCAAATACAATATCTTTGTTTACATCCAGGTACTGGAGTGTGAGAGTCTTTGGCAAGCAAAGGAGCCGGACTGCCTGAGATGGATGTCCCACTTAAGCGACGCTGGGCAAAGCCTTCATCCTGTGCTGGCAGAAGAGTCACAGGAGAATAAATGACTTTCTTTTAAGTTCCAAGAACAGGATGGAGGAGACAGTGTGAATGTCACAGTCTCTGTTCAATTGATTTCTCAGCCGCCAATGCTAAGAAGTCTCTAGAGGGAGAAGCATCTCACAAATGCACACATCAAGGAAGCACAAATTCTTGAGTTTAAAATCCATAGCCTTTTACTTCTGGTTTACTTATTTCTTAAGAACAGGTATTGAGCATTTTAAATATGTTTTCCAACATGGTCTATAAATAAAAAAATGGTCATTGTTTATTCTATCGCCAATTACTTTTCAGATTTTATTAACAGAAATGAGTATTATGGTTAGATTTACAAGCTTCATATTAATGATATTAAATATATTTTAAATGAATTACTAAATTACCACATATACTGGAAAATCATTAAAAATCTGTATTTTCATTTGATCATCCTAGACTTTTCTATGACAATGTGCTGTCTTTGTATACACAAGCTCCTTCCCCTAACTATGAAGTCAACAGATATATGACAGCTGAGCCCCAGCCCCTGTCACACAAAAACAACATGACCAAAAGTGACTGAGCCTTTGCATGGTTTGACACAAGGATATTTGCATTATTATTTAAGGGAAAATAATATTCTAATACAATATGCTAAAATAGGCCTAATAACCTAGTCTACACAAATTTCATACAAAGTGAGTCCCTTATAAAAAAATGGGTGAAGCAAGTGATTAAATGGAAAAACCAATCAGTTTAAATGAGTTTTTTTGTTGGTGTGTGAAAATACTTAATTCATTAACTTATAGTTCAAGTGTGTGTGTAAGAACTTTGACCAAGCAGAAGAATCAACACACAATTTAGCCTTATCAGTGATATGGTTTCTCACATTTCTGGTTTATTCTGTCATGCCAGAAAATTATGACAGCTTCACACCACCTCCACACCCAACACAACGACTGCTCTCATCCTCATACACAGATGAGTATGCTATTCTTTGGAGTCCTCCCTCTCACCATCTCTCCCTCTCTAATCAACTAAAGCATTATCAAATTGCAAATATTGTTCACCAGTTCTAGAATCTGAAATAAAACACAATATGCACCTTAAGGAAGACAAGATGAAGGAGAAAATATTAAATGACAGTATTTCACAAAGTGCAGTTCTAATGTAAAGAAGGTTAAGGAAACTGACTTTATCTTGTGTGTGGCATTCTTGGAACTCAAATTCAAATCTTTATCCAGAATCCATATTCTTGGCTTCACACCTTTCACATTACTTGCTGAGTCCTATAGACTTGATCTTCTTTTATTCCCATTACGTGTGTCCTCATTTTAAATATTTGTGTGTGTGTGTGTGTGTGTGTGTGTGTTTGTGTGTGTTTGTGTGTGTGTGTGTATGTTGCTCCATTGCTGTAAATTTAAAAATATTGCTTCAAAATGATACAATACAACAGATAAAATCATGTCCATGTATTGTCTTCTTCCTATATTTAAATTGTTATTTCTGTAGATTTTCTTTCTTTATCATGTTTTTGTAGTTGTGCAAGAGTTTCACTATTCAAAATCTACATTACTGTAGAAATTCTAAATAATATATACACATATGAGATAAAAACATTCTTATCTGAAATCTTAGTCTCTGGAGATTTTCCATTTTTTTCTAATCTTCAAAGGAAGTTTTTCTCTTTCCTTTCATGTTAAAAGATGAATGGTTGACTGATTAGATGATATGATTTTCTTCTGAGGAAAACCTTAATATTTACAACCTGAAAAAAATCAATTCCCCAAATCACTATCAGTAATGTGTAATATCAAGCTGTGGGAATCCGGAATAACTGAAAGAATTCTGCATAGGTTTCTGTGTGTTGGTCAGCTGCATTAGATACCTTGGAAATGAGACAGGTTAAATCTGATAGCACCATCAGCTGAGTCATTAAATAAAGGAATTTTCACTCTTTAAATCTTGTTTACTATTCTTTCATCTTGATTAGTAGTGTAAATCATTATGTTCTGATATCTTACCAATGTAAAAAACAACATTCAGAAGTACAGAAAATATACATCAGACAAGTATTTTTGTGATGGCAATATACCTTTGCATTTGTTTTCTCCAAAATGGATTAATATATTCCAACTCTGTTTTGGATGCCATTTCATGAATTCTACAGAAGACCTTGCAGCACTCAGTGAGACGTGATTTGTATAGCTGTCAATACCTATGGGGAGTTTCCTAGCTTTTACCAAATGCAGTCAAATTGAACACTTGCTGCATTTGATCGTTTATTTTCTTCTTTTAGACTCACTTCTGATTTTCATTTCACTACTTTCCACGCATATGCGTGTATGGGTACACGTATACATATGCCTGTTTTCATGTGGATGGAGGTACATGTGGGGGGAGTGAACAAGCAAATTGGTGTGTCCATATGGAGGCCTAAGGTTGACACCAGGAATCCTTGTTTGTTTATCTTTGTTTATCTTCTTGTTTTTGAGTTTGGGTCTTTAATTCAATCCAGAGGGTAGTTTAGACTAGCATGTCTTGCCAGCTTGCTCTGGAGATTCCCATTCTCTGCCTTTGGAGACTAGAATTACAGTCGGACTGTCATGTCTACTAGGCCTTTACTTGCATTTTGGGGAATCTATCTCCAGCACTTTTGCTTGCACAGCAAGCACATTAACCACTGAACCATCTTCTCAGCTCTTGACAGTGATGTTTATGGGTATTCTTATTTTTTAAATATAAAATTTCTTGAATATCAATTATTTTTCTGAGTCTGTGCTTTTTATATACACTATTACCAATCAGTGATTTCTTGCTCTGTTGGATATAGTCATAAATGCTTGGTTTATACTACTCATTTTAATAATTTTAACAATCGTTGGTGTGTGTGTTATTTATTTCATATTTTATAAGTGCAAATATTGCAGTGACTGAATATGATGTATTTGCCAAATAACAGAGCAAATATAGAGCTCTGTTCATCAAATTCTTTTTTGTTTCTTTTTTTGTTTGCGTGTGCATGCATGCATGAATGTGTGCTTGTGTGTGTGGTTATTATGGAGGACAGAAAAAATTAAAAATTAAGGAGAATAAATATAATAGCTGTGTATTAGTCAGCAGTTTACTACTGTGAGCGACTGGAGCACAGACCTATAATGGAGTGCTTGGTAGATAGTACTGCATACCTGATTGATACAAACATCTTTCCCACAGTCATTTTAATTGATTTTTACTTCATGAAAACAAAAATCTTATTGTAAGACTAATACTTCAGTATACCTCCCTCTAAAATTTCTCATTATTGGGTTGGACAGATGGCTCAGAGGCCTCTCAAGCAGAAGATCTTGAGTTCAGATCCCAGGTCCCACATAAAAATGTCAAACAGAAACTGCAGTAGCCTGCGCTTCTGGTCCCTGTGGGAGGAGCTTATGAAATCTCAGTGAAGCAAAAAGGAGGCAGAAGAAATCTAGGATGATTCCCAAAGTCATTCTTGGTCCTCCACAGGGACACCCAGAACTCTCTGACACACACACACACACACGCACGCACGCACACACACACACACACACACACACACAAAATAAATAAATAAATAAAAATATGACTACCCGTTATCATGAATGACTTCAAGGTAGTCTAGAAAATTGCTCAAGAAAGTGAAAAAGAAAGAAGTTTTCATCCTGACATAGGATCAAATGCAAAGTCATTAAAGTGAACATGTATTCTACATATGTTTGGCTGCAACTCAGAAGTTTGCTAGACAATACAAAGTAAAGAGTTTATTTAAAGAAAATAAAAGTATTATTAAAATAGTCTGTTCACAAGTACATCCCTGTGCATAGAGATTTCAACATGGCCTCTTGCTTATAGTAATATATGACATCTTAAGGAACTCTACAAATAAATTCAATTTCCTAGGGCTTTAATGTCCACACAAATCTATTACAGATCGAGTCTCTGCATAACAGCAGAAGTAATTCATATATTTGATTGCTTCCTTCTTTTTAAAAAATAATTGTGCTTAAGTTTTGCAGAAATGTGATTATAATTGGATGAAAATGCAGGAGCTTGAAATCTTACAGTGAAGCTGCCAAGTAACAACCCAGCCATATGTGACAGCTATCAGGCCCAGACATTTGTAATGGATATCAGGCTCTGCTTTTGAAAAAAAATTTAATTCTTTCTTCATGAAAATTATGATCCTTTAGGTATCATATGTTTGGAATTTGTTCCCAGCTCTTATCATTATAGTCATGGTTATGGTCATGTTGTATCATTGCTGTCTTCATTGAAGACCGCTTAGGGTTCATAAGGAAGGCATGGTTTATATATGAAATGTGTATCTGGTTGTCTCTTCTTCAAATCATAGTTCATGTATTTATTTATTTATTTACTTATTTATTTTTTAACTCACTTTTGACACAGCTCAAGTAATTTCTTCAAGTAAAAAAAATATGTCTGATTGTTGCAGGGTTCTCATGTTCAGAGTCAAAGATTGAAATCAAAACACATGTAGAGGATTAAGGTAGAGTTTAAGGAGAGAAAAAATGGAACTCATGGACTCCAGAAATGGAATGCCATGAAGGACTCGAACAACATGCACTCCAGGGATGAGATCAATGAGGGGGCAGAGCAGCTAGAAATGAACTCATGGATTGCACATGTGGACTGCATGAGGGGCGGGTACCAAAGATGGCTGCCAAGGGTCAGTTATATTTATACACTTAGGCAATGGGGGCGGGGAGATAGGGAATGGCTTTCCTTCATTGGGTAGTTCACACTGGGGCCCAACCCAGTTGACCTTGGGCCCATTTCCTGATGAGGCTGTTTCCTTAAAGCAGAGCTAATCTCCATATCCTTTTCTAAGCAAAGGGTTGGGGGAAATTGGTGAAGGGTGTGTTCTTTCAGGGTAATCCCAGCAGTGGGGAATGACCTTCAAAGACCTTCAATGACCATCCCAGCATGGCTGCTCTAAACCTGCTTTATGATCATTTAGATTATAAAGTCAAAGAAAGTAAATATTTGAGTTTGATTCGTTTAGATAGTAAAATCAGACAATTGTTATTCTGAACATGTCTATAAAGTATAAAAATATCTCTCTTGTACTTTTAGTCACTAAACGCTCCATTTTTTCTGTTGGATTTAGTGAAATAAGTCAAATCCATCCATGTATGTATTGTCATTCAGATATAGGTTCATGTATTTCCTGATTTTTATTAGAACTCATGCAATTTTTTGAAACAGACCTGATGTGTATTTCAAGAATGTATACCAAATGTCTTAAAGAAAATACATGTCAAAGTTTAAAAATATAAAGCAAATTTAACAACTCCTAAATGTTAATATAGTATTGATTTTTTTGGTGGGCCCTGTGACACACTAAAGGGACTCCAAGCAGGGTTTTACTTTTGTTTGTAAATTTAAAAATGCTAAACTTATTGTCCAAAGAAATTCACAGCACATGTAATATCTGTCTCCACTCATAGTGTTATTGAAATGTTTTACATTAAAATTTTAAAAGGATAGATGGTGTATTCTAAGGTATGGATCCTAAGGCCTTATTCTGATTTTCCTGATGGATCCTCAAAAGCAGGGGTAGCCCTCTGAAGCCAGGCTATGGCCTTTTGAATGATTATTCAAATAAGGGATTTGCAGTTAAGGGGCCCCACAGGTTACATTTAATTGCACAAACAATTTGAGAACTCAAAAAAACATTATGTAAACCTTAAATGGTAGAGGAATAAAATAAAATGATTCTATGGCTTTAAAAGTTACTTCAAGTGTTAGGACTTAGACCTTCTATAAAATGCTGGTGTCTAGTACCAGACAAAGCTGATTTTATTTTGAAATTGTTCTCAGTTTCATTCTTAGTGGCAAATGGTTTTATTAAACACTTGAGAGAAATGCAAAGTATGTTGAGCCAAGACACTAAAGATAGGTTGTGTCACTTTAGTGAGGTGTTACCTGCAGATGTGACAAATGCTTGTTCTTTCGCAGAAATGAATTCAAAACAAGTGAAATGCAAAATATGTCCTTTATAAGAAAAGCATGAGGAGCACACCACTTAGATCATATTCAAAGAAAATTAGCAGAATTGAATCAGTGCTAATGATGATCATAGTGACATCATGCTGGTTACATCTGAATCATAGGGCTTCTGTAGATCTGTTTGTCAATGTGCTCATTTTCACAAATGGCCAATAAACCATTTTTTTATCTACATTAAACTCACAATAAAGTTTGCACTTAGCTGCCAACAGGTTAACTGACAAAAGAGATATAGTCCCAGGAATATATCAAGGCTGTTTGACTTGAATGCATGCCTACTTGCGATGAGCAGCTGAAAGTCTATATGCAGCTCATCTAACTATGTAAAGGGATCAGTCTATCATCTATATGTTTGCCCATATTTTTGCTTACTGAATTAACTGATAACTTTAGTCTATCATTTTACTCTCATTTTCTTCAAGAAACTTAAAATGTAATCATATTTTAAAATAATCCCCAAAAGATGAAATCCCTCTAGTTAATATTAATCACAAAGCATCTAAGAAGATGAGTGGATTTTAGACCTCATTCAAAAGAAACAGACCTGATTCACCCTCCAAATAAACACAGTTATCAACCCAAGATTGCCCATTTAAATGGATGAAACAGATAAACATTTGTCTCCTTTACAGACACAAACCACAAGATATAGAACTTCTCAGGACTTGAATCTGGATAAAGGGAAAAATTATTCTTGGAACATTTGTTTAGAGACAGCGTCTCATGTATTAGTGACTAACATGAAGCCTCTGTTTTCTTCTCATCCTTATGCCTCTACTTCTGGAGTTCTGAGACTACAGAAGTGAGTCAAAACAAGCAGTTTATGCTCAGGTTAGAAGCAGAGCTGAGTGCATGCTAGGCTAGGCCTCTACAACTGGGTTATTTCCTCAGGAAACCAAGAATTAGTAACTTATTCATCCTCAAAATTAAATTTGTGGCTAAAATTTGTAAGTGTCTGACCTAAAATGAAACAAAAGGACAGTTGATTTTAAAGAGATCCTAGAGTGGTAATACCCCATGTTCCCGGAAAGAACAATTATAAATCCTCTCCAGAAAATATACATTGGAAGTCAAATTATACCCAAATTCAAATTCCACGAGATAACAATTTGCCATGAATGCAAAACACAACAGGTTTAATTATCAAAATAAGTAGGAGGAAAAAATCCTATTATTTCTGTCGCTATTTTGTTCACACAGAATTTTAAGTATCAGTGTATTTAAAAGAAAAAGAAATAAAACAAGATATTAAAAGAATAATGATTCAAATGACCATGGCAACAGGTGACCACCAGTGTAATAGTGGCATGAGTACCAAGGAGAAAACCAACAGCTTTCTGATTGGATTCAAGACCCACTTGTTAGAATGATACCCATCCCTGTTACTGTAAACTAGAATAAGAACCTAGAAAAAGGAAGGAAATAGATCAATAGGGAAGACAGCCAATAAATTTAGAGTAGGAAGACAGTACATCAAACTGCTCTATAGGTAGCTATTATACCCATAGAATGGAAATTAAAGTGGAAATCATTGGGTCTAAAGCTGGGTGCATGAAGGGAAATGCACATATCGTTGGGGTGGCCTGAAGAGAGGTAACTAGATATACCATGGAGACCTGAGCCTCTACACGAGTAGACAAGTTAGAGTGAACCATGGGGTCCATAGAAGCATCCAGATAGATGGAAGTGTAAATGGGAGAAGGAGGGAATGGTGAAGGGAAGGAAGGAGATGGGACAGAGGGAAGCAATGCTCAATATCCTTGTAAAAGTAGAAAAAAAAAAAGAATACCATGATGATAAGATGATTTCAAAAATGACAAGACAAAAATGTTTCATAAAACTTAGGAGAATAAAACTTAGGAGACATACAAAGGAACATGAGAAACTGTGATGTGAGTAACTGAAATTGAAAAGAAGTGAGAACTGACATTTTGAAGCATGAAATATCTAGATGTTATTAGCTGAAGACATTCCATATTTAATATGAACATCATTATTAAATCTAGTGAGACAGGAACTCTTAGAAGCTTAAAATATAATCCATCAATTTCTAATCATATTATATAGAAAAGCAGAAGGGAGACTGAAAAATAGTCATGAAGTCAAGACCAGGCTCCGTGAAAGCAGCAACAAACATTGTGACAACTAAAAATGTCAAATTTTCAGCTGACTGGACTTTGCAACCTAGAAGATAAATGCATAAAATCATCAGTATGCTGGAGAAAAGTAAATGCCAACTTCAAAATCCATTTCTAGTTAAGACCACCAAACTGGAGATTTACTAGCTACAGTAAAATTTAAAAGTAAAGGATTTAATATCAACAAACTTTTATTATTTTAACTGGAAATACATTTAAGATATATTTCCTGGTAGCCAGAATTGTAATCCCAGAAAAAAATGCCTAATAAGAAGAAAGAGAAAAATGGAAAAGAGGATGTAAGTTTATTAGTAAAAGTAAATACAAATACCTGATAATTTATTTCTACATTTTTATGGAGCAACTAGAGTTCATTAAGCAAAGAAATATGTAGGCTTTTTTTCTTTGTTTTAAGAAAGGATACTGATATACTTAAGGGATGAAATTGAGGTGAAATTCTAAAAGCAGAAACACTGCTACTGAAGTTATAAAAGAACAATAATATCCAATACTTAATTATTTATCCTATAACTAAAACATTAGCTATATAACTAAGAAGGAATATCAATTAAATTGACACAAGAAAACAAATTATTAAATATTTTCAGGTTTGACAAAGTAAAACAAGTTCAAATATGAATGCAGTGATCAATTTACTGAAATCAATAACATAATTGCTAAATGATGATAGTTGATAAAATTACTCAGTTGAAAATAAATCAAAACATAAAGGGTGGGGGAGAGAATTTGACCTCTCTCAACCAAACTAAAGCAGCCTGGGGACACACGTGGCTTGTTACACTGTGTTATAAGTTCTTCATTCAGTTCATGTAGAAATTTTGTTTGCAGTATGGAAGATGATTTCGCTTTCCCCATCAGCTCTGTTCCTTGTTCTTGCATGGACTTGACCCCTAACAAATGATACCATTCAGTTATGGACTACCTGCCTGTTCATTTTGGCCTCTTTCTTTTAACCTCTCCCATTTCATTGTGGAAACTCTTGTTGTTATTTTCATTAAATATTAATACTTCTTAAACAAAAGGTGTATGTCAAGCATTGTATTAAACCCCAGAGACACACTATAAATATTTGCAGCTTCTGTCAACTTGAGAACTGACATTTACTTATCTAATATAGCTAGCACCCAGATTTACTTGTAATAAATAGGAAAAACACAGGCTCAAAGACATTAAAAGTCTTGCTTCTGATGACACATGCAAAAGGATAAAGAACTAGAATTTGAATCCTGGTTTTTCATAGTACAATAATACACATCCCTGTTTTACCACTGATTTATGTTTTCCTTCCACTTATCAAATGCTGGAATCTTTTAGCAATTGTAGAGTTGAGTGGAATTAAAACTTGAAGGAAAATAATGCAGTAAACAAAAAGGGAAGAAGGATATTCAGTAGCAGATAAACCCTAAAGAAAGTTATACAGTTGCAATCAGAGTAGATATATTGTCCAAAGATGACATGGAGTGCATTAGTCATTAAAATACAAACAGTAGTTTGGATGCTTGATTGAGAAGATTTAAAGGGCAAGTTGTAGGGCATATAATTTTTATTCTAAGGTGAAACTCCTATTGAATGTTTTCAGTGTGTGGAAAGCATGTTCTAGTTTTATTTAGGAAAAATTTATTCATGACTACAATGGCAGTGCCAAGAAAACTTGGAAGTTTGGTCTGTAAATTGGAATCTATCAATTTTATGCCCTTATCCATTCACTCAGATCCTCAGCATTGCTAAATTTCCCAGCAGAGAAATAAAGGTCAATAAAACTTGGATTTCTACCTTCTAGCAATACCTACTTTGAAATTTGGAAAGCTTGTCATGTTCTTAAAGTAAAATGATGTTCTATAATCTATGCTTGCTTCAGGCATTTCATCATTAGTCAGTGTTTCTGATTGTGAGCACAAGTTTTAGTGTGATGACCTACAGCAGTTATTTTGAGGTTACTTCCAGTGCCACTATAGATTAACAGAATTCAGTGCCTGTGGCATGCATTAATACTCAGAAGAAAAAACAGAAGACAATCAATGACTCTGAAATTTCTTTTATTATGTGAATATTCATATACTTTTAAAACAAATGTACCAATGCATACCTTATTATCTTTAATATGTGTATAGTCTATGTGTATAGTCGGTATGTCTCAAACAGATGCCAAAACATGCTCACTAATAGACATTATTCCACTTAAGCAACTTGTGACCAGAAATGAAGAAATTTTTATGTTAACAGACTAATAGTAGCCACAAACGTTAGCATATTCTGTGTTACAGTTATTCCTACAGGACATTTATAAAATATAGTTGCTTGCAACACTAGGTTAAATAAGTCTAAATGGTAAATGCATATCCATATGAGTGCAGAAATGCAACCTCAAAGAAGGTTCTCATAACAAATAGTTACTAGAAGAACATGGAAATGAACTCAAGTTGGATTAATTCCTAGCGACAGTCTTTTTTTAACATTTTTATTATTACTTCCACTCATACAAACTTAAAAGTACACCAGTTCCCTCCCTCCCTCCTCCTCCCCCTGAAGCCCCTGATTCCCCTCCCCTCACCCCTCCCTCCCCATCCCCCAGTGCCTCCCGCCCCAATTCCCAGAGAGTCCTTTAATGTGCATCCCTGACTCTCCTCTGGGCCCTCCTCTCCGATGACATACAAGGACCCAGTGGCATTTCCTTGAACCCTTTCCCATGTTCCCCTTAAGCATAGGAACACTACTGTGGCTGCCAATCCCTTGCCTCCAAGGATCTTGGTGCCTTTAGCAGATGCTAGACTTTGTAAGGTCAATAGTGTGTTGGACATTGCACAGGGCATGCAAAGTCCAATTATGATTGCTTCGGCCCTAACTTGTGTGGAGTATCTTGTAAATCATTGCTCCTCCCATCCTTTTGCTCTTACACTTTTACTGCCTCCTCTTCCAAAATTTCCCTGAGCTTCAGGATGGGGAGAGATTAGTCTGGCCTAGTTCTAGGTGGTTGATATAGAGACTCTGAAATTATGGATTGTGGTTTGTTGGTTTTCTTTAGCAGTTTTGCTGCTCCTGCAATGCCCTTCACTCCATCCTGCTGGGCACTGTATGTCACCCCCTGGCCAGAGACAAAAAACTGTTAAACTGGAGTCTTATTATAAGAGCACATTCAAGGGTAGATGTAATAAAAGTAAGAAACTTCAATGAGGGAGGGGTTAATCGCCCATTTGCAAAATGGTTACTTCTGCCAGACTATATGCCCTCCCCTTCTGGTGAGATCATACCCCCTTAGTTGTAAATGATCAGGAACGAACGTCTGTGAACTTAACCAGGTGTCACATTACTTACTTGCAGTCCTTGATGGAGGCCTATTTTCCCTACTGTAACATGGTCACTTCTCTCCTAGTTTCTGGTTTGGCCCTCCAACCCCATCCCTCCTGTTCATAATCCTTGCAATTACTGTAGGTAATACATAGATATACCTATGAGTGTCTCAAGGTGGGCTGGGTGGGTTTGATACTAGGAGCCACCTATTAGGGAGTATATACGGCGCTTAATTTTCTGGGTTCAGGATACTTCACTTAATATAATTTTTTCTAATGATGTCCATTTCCCAGCAAATTCCAGTAATTCATCATTTTTGATGGCTGAGTAGTACTCCATTGTATAGATGTACCACTGTTTCCTTATCCACTCGTCCACTGATGGACATTTGGGTTGATTCCATGACTTTGCTATTGTAAACAGTGCTGCTATGAACATGGTCGTATTTGTACTATCAAGGTGAACCTCTGCTGTATGGGGCTTATTCCCAAAAGTGGAATCGCAGGGTCATATGGCATTTCAATCTTTAATTTCTTTAAGAATCTCCAGATGGCTCGCCAGAGTGGCTGTATGAGCCTGCATTCCCACCAGCAATGTAGCAGAGTTCCCCTCTCTCCACATCCTCTCCAGCATTTGTTGTTGTTTGTATTGTGGATTTTTGCCACCCTGACTGGGGTGAGATGCTATCTCAAGGAAGTTTTGATTTGCATTTCCCTGATGGCTAAAGAAGTGGAGCATTTTTTAAGATATTTGTTAGACATTTTAATTTTATCCCTAGTAAAATTTCTTTTAAGTTCCAGGGCCCATTTTTTAATTGGGCCATTGTTTTCCTTGGTGTTTAGTCTTCTAAGTTCTTTGTGCACTCTGGACAGCAGAGCTCTATCAGATATGTGGTTAGTGAAGATTTTCTCCCATTCTGTGGTTTGCCTTTGAGCTCCTGTCACAATCTCTGTATCTTTACATAGGCTCTTTAATTTCACAAGATCTCAACTGTTGAGAGTTGGTAGCAGTGACTGTGCCATTGGATGTCTGTTTAGGAAATGTTGGCCTAGCCCAATCAGCTCAAGGGAGTTCCCTATCCTTTCAACTATGGTTTTTATAGTCTCTGGCCTGATATCAAGGTCCTTGATCCATTTGGAATTAAGTCTTGTACATGGTGACAAGTATGGGTCCAGCTTTAATCTTCTGCATGTGGAGATTCAGTTTTGCCAGCACCATTTGTTGAAGATGTTGTTCTTTTTCCATTGAATTTTTTGGCCCCTTTGTCAAAGACCAAATGGCTGAAACTTTGTGGGCTTATATCTGGGTCTTCAATCCTTATCCATTGATCTGTGTGTCTATTTTGGAGCCAGTACCAGGCTGTCTTTATAACTATGGATTTGTAGTATAGACTAAGGTTTGGTATGGTGATACCTCCAGCAGTGTTTTTGTTACTCAGCATTGTCTGCTTTTGTGCCTCCATATGAACTTTGAGATTGTTTGGTCAACTTCCTTGAAGAATTGCTTTGGGATTTTAATTGGTATAGCATTGAATTTGTATATTGCCTTTGGTAGGATGGTCATTTTTATGATGTTGATTCTGCCAATCCAGGAACATGGGAGGTCTTTCCACCTTCTTGTGTCTTCTGCTATTTCTTTCTTTAGGGTTTTAAAGTTTTCATTGTAAAGGTTTTTTACCTCCTTGGTTAGGTTTATACCGAGGTATTTCATTTTTTTAGGGGCTATAGTAAATGAGATTGTTTCTCTCAAGGCTTTTTCACTTCTTTCATTCTGGGCATATAGGAAGGCCTCTGATTTTTGGACATTTATTTTGTATCCTGCCACCCTGCTGAACTTCTTAATTATTTCCAGGAGCTTCCTGGTGGAGTTTTTGGGATCACTCAGGTATAAGATCATGTCATCCGCAAATAGGGACAGCTTGACTTCTTCCTTGCCGATTTGAATCCCTCTTATTTCCCTTTCTTGTCTTATGGTTTTGGCTAAAACTTCAAGTAGAATATTGAATAGAAGTGGTGAGAGTGGACAGCCTAGTTTCTGATCAAAGTGGGAATGTTTCCAATTATTCCCCATTGAGCATAATCCTTGCTGTTGGCTTGTTGTATACAGCTTTTATTAGATTGATAAAGGTTCCTTCCATTCCTACTGTCTCTAGCGTTTTGATCATAAAAGGCTGTTGGATCTTGTTACATTTATTGATTTGCGTATTATGAACAACCTTGTGTGCCGGGGATGAAGCCTACTTGGTCCCCATGAATGATCTTTTTAATATGTTTTTGAATCTGATTTGCTAAGACTTTGTTGAGAATCTTTGCGTCTGTGTTCATCAGAGAGATTGGCCTATAGTTTTCTTTTTTAAGTGAATCTTTATTAAGTTAGGGGATTAAAACAATATTAGCTTCATAGAAGGAATTTGGTAGTGTTCCTTCCTTTGCTATTTGATGGAACAGTTTAAGGAGTATTTGTATTATTAACTCCTTAAATGTCTGGTAGAACTCTGTGCTGAATCCATCTGGTACAGGACATTTTTTGGTGGGAAGATTCAAGATTACTTCCTCAATTTCCTTATATGTTGTAGGACTATTTAAATAATTCACAACTTCCTGATTGAATTTAGGTAAGTTGTGTTTACTTAGAAATTCATCCATCTCTTTTGTGTTGTCAAACTTCACAGAGTATAAGTTTTTGAAATATGATGTAATTCTCTGGATTTCTTGGGTATCAGTAGTGATATCTCCATGTTCATTTCTAATTTTGTTAATTTGGGTTTTCTCTCTGCTGCTTTTGGTTAATTTAGCTAGGGGTGTATCAATTTTTTCAAAGAACCAGTTTTTTGACTGGTTGATTTTTTCTATCGTTTTCTTAATCTCGATTTCAGATGTTTCTCCCCTTATTTTGCTAATCTCCTCTCTTCTACTACTTTTGGGATCAGATTGCTCTAGTTTCTCTGAAGCTTTAAGCTGCATTGTTAAGTTGTTTATTCCTGATGTTTCCATTTTTTTGATGTAGGCATTAAGAGCTATGAACTTACCTCTTAGAACAGCTTTCATCGTGTCCCAGAGATTTTGGTAAGTTGTATTTTCATTATCATTCGCTTTTCAGGAAATCTTGAATTTCCTTTTTAATTTCTTCCTGAATCCAGTTCTCATTCAGCATCATATTGTTAAGTTTCCAGGAGTTAGTGTATTTTCTCTTGTTTTATGTGTTGTGGATGTCCAGATTTAGGCCGTGGTGGTCTGATAGGGCACAGGTTAGAATTTCAACTTTTTTGTATATGTGTAGATTCGTTTTGTGGCCCAATATGTGATCTATTTTGGAGAAAATTCCATGTGCTGCTGAGTAAAATTTGTATTCTTTAGTACGTGGGTGAAAAGTTCGATAGAGATCTGTAAGGTCCATTTCTTTCAGGGTTTGATTAAGTTCCAAAGTGTCTCTGTTAAGCTTTTGACCTGTTGATCTATCCCATGTTGAGAGGGTGATGATGAAGTCCCCAAGAATTATCGTTTGGGGGTTGATTTCTTGCTTTAAACACTGTAGGGTTTCCTTAATGAATGTGGAGGGGCTCTTATTGGGTGCATATATGTTCAGTGTTGTGAAGTCTTCCTGGTGAATTGTACCTGTGGCTAAAATGTAGTATCCATCTGTGTCTCTTATAATTTTCTTTGGTTTGAAATCCACTTTGTCCGATATCATAATGGCTACCCCTGCCTGTTTTCTGCTTCCATTAGCTTGTAGAATTGTTGACCAGGCTTTTATTTTTAGAGCGTGCCTATCTTTTGTGGTGAGATGGGTTTCCTGCAGGCAGCAGATTGATGGATTGTTAATTTTAATCCAAGTTTGTAACCTGTGTCTCTTGATCGGTGAGTTAATTCCATTAACATTTAGTGTTATAATGGAGAAACTATTTTTAATTCCAGACATTTATTATTTTTAGTAGTTTTTATAAGTATATTGCTTCGCTTTTAATGGTATTATACTTGCCTTCTGTTCTCCTGGATATGCCTGTTTTTTTCTTCACGCTTGAGTATCATTTCTAGCATTTTTTTTTAATTTCAGCTCATACAAACTTATTAGGTACACCAGTTCCCTCCCTCCCTCCTCCTCCCCCCGTACTCCCTGCTCCCCCTCCCCACCCCTCTCCCTCCCCATCCCCCAGTGCCTCCCACCCCAATTCCCAGAGAGTCCTTTCTTGTGCATGTCTGATTTTCCTCTGGGTCCTCCTCTCCGATGACGTACAAGGACCCAGTGGCCTTTCCCGAACCCTTTCCCGTGTTCCCCTTAGGTATAGGAACACTGCTGTGGCTGCCAATCCTTTGCCTCCAAGGATCTTGGTGCCTTTAGCAGATGCTAGACTTTGTGAGGTCAACAGTGTGTTGGACAATGTGCAGGGCATGCAAAGTCCAATTATGATTGCTTCAGCCCTAACTAGTATAGAGTATCTTACATATCATTGCTCCTCCCATCCTTATGCTCTTACACTCTTACCGCCCCCTCTTCCGCAAATTTCCCTGAGCTTCAAGATGGGGAGAGACTAAGCTGGCCTAGTTCTAGGTGGTTGATATAGAGTCTCTGAAGTTCTGGATTGTGGTTTGTTGATTTTCTTTTTCAGTTTTGCTGCTTCTGCAATGCCCTTCACTCCATCCTGGTGGGCATTGTATGTTACCCCCTGGCCAGAGACAAAAAGCTGTTAGAGGCTTGTGATAAAAGCACATTCAAAGGTAGATGTAATAAAAGTGGGAAATCACAGTGAGGGAGGGGTCTATCACCCATATGCAAAATTGTTACTTTTTATCTGCCAGACTATATGCCCTCCTCTTCTGGTGAGATCACTCCCCCTGAGTAGTAAATGATCAGGAACAAAAGACTGTGAACTTAATCAGATGTCTCATTACTTATTTGGGTCCTTGGTGGAGGCCTATTTTCCCTGCTGTAACATGGTCCCTTCTCTCCTTGTTTCTGGTGTGGCCCTCCTACCCCATCCCTCCTGTTCATAATCCTTGGAATTACTGTCTCTAGGTGGGCTGGGTGGGTTTGGTACTAGGAGCCACCTATTAGGGAGTACATACGGCGCTTAATTTTCTGGGTCTGGGATACTTCACTTAATATAATTGTTTCTAATGACATCCATTTCCCGGCAAATTCCAGTAATTCATCATTTTTGATGGCTGAGTACTACTCCATTGTATAGATGTACCACAGTTTCCTTATCCACTCGTCAACTGTTGGACATTTGGGCTGATTCCATGACTTTGCTATTGTAAACAGTGCTGCTATGAACATGGTCGTGCTTGTGCTATCGAGGGGAACCTCTGCTGTATGGGGGTTTATTCCCAAAAGTGGAATCGCAGGGTCATATGGCATTTCAATCTTTAATTTCTTTAAGAATCTCCAGACGGCTCGCCAGAGTGGCTGTATGAGCCTGCATTCCCACCAGCAATGTAGGAGAGTTCCCCTCTCTCCACATCCTCTCCAGCATTTGTCGTTGTTAGTATTGTGGATTTTTGCCATCCTGACCGGGGTGAGATGATATCTCAGGGAAGTTTTGATTTGCATTTCCCTGATGGCTAAAGAAGTGGAGCATTTTTTAAGATATTTGTTAGACATTTTAATTTCATCCCTGGTAAAGTTTCTTTTAAGTTCCAGGGCCCATTTTTTAATTGGGCCATTGGTTTCCTTGGTGTTTAGTTTTCTAAGTTCTTTGTGCACTCTGGACAATAGAGCTCTATCAGATATGTGGTTAGTGAAGATTTTCTCCCATTCTGTGGGTTGCCTTTGAGCTCGTCTTACAATCTCTTTATCTGAACAGAAGCTCTTTAATTTTACAAGATCCCAACTGTTGAGAGTTGGTAGCAGTGACTGTGCCATTGGATGTCTCTTTAATAACTGTTGGCCTAGCCCAATCAGCTCAAGGGAGTTCCCTATCCTTTCAACTATGGTTTTTATAGTTTCTGGCCTGATATCAAGGTCCTTGATCCATTTGGAATTAAGTCTTGTACTGGTGACAAGTACGGGTCCAGCTTTAATCTTCTGCATGTGGAGATCCAGTTTTGCCAGCACCATTTGTTGAAGATGCTGTTCTTTTTCCACTGGATTCTTTGGGCCCCTTTGTCAAAGACCAAATGGCTGTAACTTTGTGGGCTTATATCTGGGTCTTCAATCCTTATCCATTGATCTGTGTGTCTATTTTGGAGCCAGTACCAGGCTGTCTTTACAACTATGGATTTGTAGTATAGACTAAGGTTTGGTATGGTTATACCTCCAGCAGTGTTTTTGTTACTCAGGATTGTTTTTGCTATCCTGGGTCTTTTGTGCCTCCATATGAACTTTGAGATTGTTTGGTCAACTTCTTTGAAGAATTGCTTTGGGATTTTGATTGGTATAGCATTGAATCTGTATATTGCCTTTGGTAGGATGGTCATTTTCACGATGTTGATTCTGCCAATCCAGGAACAAGGGAGGTCTTTCCACGTTCTGGTGTCTTCTGCTATTTCTTTCTTTAGGGTTTTAAAGTTTTCATTGTAAAGGTCTTTTACCTCCTTAGTTAGGTTTATACCAAGGTATTTCATCTTTTTAGGGGCTATAATAAATGGTATTGTTTCTCTCAAGGCTTTTTCACTTCTTTCATTCTAGGTATATAGGAAGGCCTCTGATTTTTGCACATTTATTTTGTATCCTGCCACCCTGCTGAACTTCTTGATTAGTTCCAGGAGCTTCCTGGTGGAGTTTTTGGGATCACTCAGGTATAAGATCATGTCATCTGCAAATAGGGATAGCTTGACTTCTTCCTTGCCGATTTGAATCCCTCGTATGTCCCTTTCTTGTCTTATGGCTTCAGCTAACACTTCAAGTACAATATTGAATAGAAGTGGTGAGAGTGGACAGCCTTGTCTAGTTCCTGATTGAAGTGGGAATGCTTCCAATTGTTCCCCATTGATCATATCCTTGCTGTGGGCTTGTTGTATATAGGTTTTATTATATTGATAAAGGTTCCTTCCATTCCTACTGTCTCTAGCGTTTTGATCATAAAAGGCTGTTGGATCTTGTCAAAAGCTTTTTCTGCATCTATCGAGAGTATCATGTGGTCTTGGACTTTGGACTGGTTTATATAATGAATTACATTTATTGATTTGCGTATGTTGAACCAACCTTGTGTGCAGGGGATGAAGCCTACTTGGTCCTCATGAATGATCTTTTTAATGTGTTTTTGAATCCGATTTGCTAAGACTTTGTTGAGAATCTTTGCGTCTGTGTTCATCAGGGAGATCGGCCTATAGTTTTCTTTTTTATGCGAATCTTTATTAGGTTTTGATTTAAAACGATATTAGCTTCATAGAAGGAATTTGGTAGTGTTCCTTCCTTTGCTATTTGATGGAACAGTTTAAGGAGTATTGGTGTTATTAACTCCTTAAATGTCTGGTAGAACTCTGTGCTGAATCCATCTGGTCCAAGACATTTTTTGGTGGGAAGATTCGAGATTACTTCCTCAATTTCCTTATATGTTATAGGACCATTTAAATAATTCACAACTTCCTGATTCAATTTAGGTAAGTTGTGTTTACTTAGAAATTCATCCATCTCTTTTGTGTTGTCAAACTTCACTGAGTATAAGTTTTTGAAATATGATGTTATAATTCTCTGGATTTCTTGGGTATCAGTAGTGATAGCTCCATGTTCATTTCTAATTTTGTTAATTTGGGTTTTCTCTCTCTTGCTTTTGGTTAGTTTAGCTAGGGGTGTATCAATCTTATTGATTTTTTCAAAGAACCAGCTTTTTGACTGGTTGATTTTTTTCTATCGTTTTCTTAATCTCGATTTCAGATATTTCTTCCCTTATTTTGCTAATCTCCTCTCTTCTACTACTTTTGGGATCAGATTGCTCTAGCTTCTCTAAAGCTTTAAGCTGCATTGTTAAGTTGTTTATCTCTGATGTTTCCATTTTTTTGACGTAGGCATTAAGAGCTATGAACTTACCTCTTAGAACAGCTTTCATTGTGTCCCAGAGATTTTGGTAAGTTGTATTTTCGTTATCATTCACTTTCAGGAAATCTCGAATTTCCCTTTTAATTTCTTCCTGAATCCAGTTCTCATTCAGCATCATAGTGTTAAGTTTCCAGGAGTTAGTGTATTTTCTCTTGTTTGATGTGTTGTGGACGTCCAGCTTTAGGCCGTGATGATCTGATAGGGCACAGGTTAGAATTTCAACTTTCTTTTTCTAGCATTTTTTGAAGGCTTGGTTTGGTGGACATGTATCCCTTCAAGTTGTCTTTGTGCTGGAAAGTTTTTCTTTCTCCCTCAATCATGACAGATAGTTTTGCAGGGTAAATCAGCCTGGGTTGACATTTTTGCTCATTCAACACTTGAAGCAGGTCTCTCCAAGCTCTTCTTGCTTTTACTGTTTCGACTGAGAAGTCATTTGTTATTTTAATAGGTTTACCTTTAAAATTGATTTGTTTTTTCTCCCTTGAAGCTCTCAGCACCAGTTCTTTATCTTGAATGCGGAGTGTTTTAACTATTATTTGCCATGGCGAGCTTCTGTTTTGGTCATGTCTGTTTGGGGTACAGAATGCCTCTTGTATATGAATGGGCCTCTCTTTTTTTAGATGAGGAAAGTTTTCCTTGTTGATCGTTTGAAAAATTTCCTCAGGGTGGTATTTTGAGATTCTTGCTCTGGTATTCCATGAATACGCATGTTAAGCTTCTTCAGGTTGTCCCATATCTCCTGGATATTTCTCTCAAGTATCTTTTTGGCTTTAACAACCTCTTCCATTGAGCTGGTTAATACTCCCACTTTATCTTCAAGGTCTGAAATTCTGTTTTCTGCTTCATTAGTTCTGCTGATAAGACTCTCTGTGGAGTTCTGGGTTGAAGATAACTTGTCTTGTCGCTCAGTTTTAAACTCTGCTTGAGTCTGTTTTAACTGCTCTATGCCAGTTTTTGTTTCTTGCACTGTTTTTCTCAACTCCTCCAAATGTCTGTTGTGTTTCTCTTCAAAGCGATTGATTCGATTATATAATTCCTCTCGGATTTCCTCTTTCATAGTATTCAACATGGTAATGATCATATTTTGAAAGTCGTTATCCTGGGTCAGGCTTTCTTGGCCATTTTCCATGGGTTTTTTCTGGTTGGGGTCTAACATTATGGGATTAATTCCTTCAGTGGGAGATTTGTTTACTTGAGTGTTGTTTCTCATGGTTTTGCACTTTGACTTTGGCATTGTTGTTTTAACTCTTAAGATCTTCTTTCAATTTCTGTGCGTTTTTCACTAAACTGAATTATTTGGACTGGGGTTCTGGGGGTGGGCAGGGATGGAGCTTACCTAGGTCGTGGTGAGGCCCGGCTGGACAGCGCACGTCCTGGGCGGCGGAGTGGTGGAAGGGAGGATGGCACGTTGGCGGAGAGTGCTGTTTCCCTAGCCACAGTCTTGTCTTTATACTTCAAAAACAAAGAAGTTGGAGCCAGAAACTACTGTGTTTTTAGAGGGAGGGGAAAAACTTGGAGGATAGGTCTGAAACATGTCCAATCAGAAGTTACCTTCTGAGAGCCTGGTAGAGCAGTAACATCCTGAAAAACTACACTTGTGAACTGAGGATGCTGTAAAGCATCAGCCTGTATTTGGAGGCAAACAGCCATATCTAAGGAGAAAATGCAGGGAGAAGCTCAGAAGATACTTCAGGAGGAGGGAAATTCAGTAAAGAAGGCTGGGACATTACAGAAAAATATCCTGAAACACGCCAACTCAAAGGAAATATGAAGCAAACATTTCTCTCACAAAATTTAGGAAAACTTCAAAATCTTTAGTTTCAATTAATAAATGGTAGGTTTTAGAGTAGTATTAAATTATTAAGAAAACAGCCACAGAGAACATGTATGTCCTGCCCCCATTTGCACACTGTGATGGTTAATACTGGATGTCAACTTGACCACACTTGGCATTATGTGAGACCCCCTGAAGATTATCTGGATGAATACATTTACAATACAAAGACCGGCCCTAGATCTGATCGGAACCTCCCAGTAGTGGACCAGATAAAAGGAACCACTGAACGGAAGACTGGGAAGAAGAGAGACTTTTCAAGAATCCTCCAGCCTTTACCCACTAGCTTACTAGATGTTTGCAGTGATGCAGCCTGTCTCCAGCTTCAGTCACCAGCCATGTCATCTCCCACATACAAGATTGTGTCTCCTCTCTGGGACTGTAAGTTGAATAAATATCCCTTTCTCCCTCAAATTGATTGACTTTGAAAGTACTCTCAGAGAAATAGTTAAGAGTAACTATTATACACCCATTTCTAATCATCAGTGAAAGTAAATTGATACATTATTAAGCCAAGTCCACGTTTCACATTCATGTTTAGCCTTCGTGTGGCACAGTACAAGCTTTGACAAATGCATAAATGACATATAAACATCATTGCAGTATCTTACATGTTAAAACCTAAAAACTCTCCTAAATTAAGAAAATAATAGAACTACAAAAAAAAGTTAGTATACTATTGATCCAATCACTTTTTTCAGACTTTCAATGAGTGAAATAAAAACATACCAATAATTTCTATTTGGTGATAGATTACTAGCAAAATAAAATATTTCACATTTATTATATTTGCATTCTAAATTGTATAAATAAAATCAATGTCAAAGGACAAAAAGTTTATCAACTAAACGATACTCAAAAGTAAACTGATAGGTACAATATATTTCTTCAAATAAAGAATAAGCTCATTTTATATTGATAAATACTTTATAGTTACCATGATTATGCAGTAATCTTGAAATGTTATGTGAATGATGAGTGAGGATTAATTTATATGTATTTAGATAAAATTGTATAACAGCTTTTCATCATAATTTCAGCACATTTTCTTATGTACATCGATTATTCATATATTAATTACAAATGTGTGTGTATTAATTAGTGTCGATTAGACATTCAAGTAAGTAAACACAATTATTTTAATTATTATATTGATCACAGGTACAATACACCTTATTTTTTATTTGTGTGTATGTTGTCTCTGTGTGAGTGTGTGTGTGCGTATGTGTATCTGTCTGTCTGTGTTTATCAGATGGCACTGCATGTGTCTGTGGAGGCCTGTGGATAACTTCGCATATCTCCAGGCTTGAGCTACCTCCTCTTGGATTTGCTCTGGAATTTTTCTGAGGCTCCATCTTCCAAGGTCAAAAGTACAGTCTGCCAGTGACTTTAGATGCCAGACACGTGGCATCTGGGATCTGAACTCAGGACTTTCCACTTGTGAGGAAGAGGCTTAACCCCTGAATCATCTCTCTAGGCCCCTACACACATTATTTTTAAGGTAATTTCATTATGGATTAGTTAATATTTCTATCAGTGCATTAGTAAAAACTAGTTAATTATTCAAATAACATAAATAATCCAGTTTGATATTGTAGTCTGCTGGGTGAATCTTGAAGGGAAGTCAGAGCATAGTCTTTTTTTGTCTTAGAGAAGCTCAAAGAAGATACAGCTGTTTGGAGGAACTATGGGTACACAAAAGAATAAAAGAGCTTTAGGAAACTACTTCTAGTTGAGTGGTCTTGTTTTTAGCTACAGAAGATAAGTATCAATGAAAAGATGCTGAATCGGTAGTACGTGATTCTACAGGCCTGAATGAATATTTTCAGGGACAAAGATGGAACAATTAATGCCAAGTAATATTCAATGCTTCCAAACCTATGATTTCTAATTATTCATTTATCTATCAGATATTTTCTTTCATTAACTGTGCTTGTAACTTTATGGATACCAAGAGAGAGACCTTAGCTATAGAGGAGACAAATAGTCCAGAAAGAAAGAGAAACGTTGAGTGAGCCACCCAGAAAGTGCTCATACTTTATATTGTGATATGGCTACCCTTACCAATCTACAAGCACAAGTGAGATTTCAGTCTCCCTAGTGGGCTCTTATTTTTATTTACTTTCTGTTTCTGCCCCAATTTCAAGTGAGATTGATTTCCTTTTTGATTCCCTATTCCATCTATCATTTCCGACAAGATTATTCAGAAGAGAAAAGCTTACAACCTGGATTGAACTGGACTCTTAACAGTTCTGAGAAGTTACCTGCATATTTAGAATTTTCCAGAGCTTGGTGCTTAGAAGATAGCATAACGATCAGGGCCCGATCCTTAAGACCCCCTATACTCGTGAAAGCATTGAACACCTTATTATTTTAAATATGAAAAAGTAATGAAGACAAAGGACGAGATTTTATCTGGGTTTTTTTATTTTAAAAGCAATGCTCACGGACATGTTTATATGTAATAGCTGTGATTAGGTAGATATGGTTTGCGTTCTTGTGTTGGGAAGTAGTGTGCTAAAAGCAGAGCTGGCAGGCAATAATTAGAATGGACGTGTTATCATGGAAATATCATATAATTCTCAGAAAAGAAAGGCACGCTCCCTGGTGCAGATTGTTGTGAAAGTACTAATCAAGACTCTTAGTCTCTCTACAGCCTCATCTCTTGCCACAAAATCTCTCTCGTGCATTCCCACCACCACCATGTTTTCACAGTCAACCCCTGACTCTAGACACACTGAAGTTCAGAGAGCTTCTTTTCTTCACAATCTACCCCACCATGTGAGCTTTGTTGTAGTAATACACAACAAGCAAATGTGTAGCCTTTGCAAGATCTGCTTTGCTCCACTAAAGATTAAGCAAGAAATGCAAAGGAGCTAGGTCCAAAGCCCCCACTGTTTGATGCTTTGTTGTTCTTCCTTGCAGAAAACTCTAGCTTTAGACCTCTGCATGTTATTCATGATGTCCACATGATTCAAACAAATGAGTGTTCTTCAAACACAAGCACTTTCATGCATCAGCTGCCAACCATAGCAGAAATCATACTCACAAACATGGCGTATAATTGGCTTTATTTTACATCACCATTTGAAATGCATGTAGGCGAGTAAGGAATCTTCTGAAGCCGTCATGGCAACTGTGCCCTGTTTATCATGGTGACAGGTTGTAAGATATTTTAAGGGATGTAATAATGGATTGAAAACAAGTTGGCAAACTATAACTTTCCTGATAATAAATTAAGAAGACCTCACCATGATGCTATGAAACTCAATTGAGGGACAAATATCTCTGAAAGAAAAGCACAACTCTTATAAACCATTAAAACTAATGTAGTAATAAATCTGTCCCATAAAAACGGGAAGTTGGGAACACTGTATTCAAAAAGAGACAACTTTGTGAAAATGACTGCTAACAATATTTGCCAAACACTGAGAAAGAAAGTAACCTATTCCCAGTTATGCCTAAGATAACTATGTTAGCTCTTTGTTAAGCTACATGAATACATACCTTTCTTTTTGCATGTTGTAGCCCTATTTAAGCTGTATCTGAAAAACTGACAACTTTATTAGTAATTCAGAAGTCAGAATTTACTTTACATGCTAGACAGATGCTAAGAATGAATCCAAACACCTGTGCTTCTTTGTTTGTCAAGTGAGGTATTTTGGAGGGTGATAAGAGAATAGACAAGGTATGTCTCCTTGGAGCAGAATGTCAGTTTGATCTCTTTATTTGGACTTCAGAGGTAAGTGGGACAAGATAAATATGGGATTTTCTTCTTTTTTCTCATTTCAGGGTATATAAAAGGGGAATACACATGAGTGTTCATATATGTCTGGACACGCATATGTGTGTAACCCAGAGGTCAATGTCTAAATTTATACTTAATTGCTCTTATACCACATTATCTTGGAGGCTTTGTCTTCATATGTATCCAGAGTTTTTGATAGGATTAGTCTCCCTAGTCAGCTTGTTCTTGGGACCCCCCGCCCCAGTTTCTACCTTCAGAGACTGAAATTATAGGCACACCACCATTCCCACCCAATGTCTGCTGGATAGTATTCGGTGACCCAAATTCCCTTTGTCCATATAACAGCAAGTGCTTTAACCACTGAGCAATCCCTGTAGCCAGGGAGATTTTAATTCAATGTATTGTGCTATTTGTATATAGAAAACCAGAGTATACATCTTAGCTTTCAGTTTTATTAAGTTTTGAAAGTAGCAATCATTTATGGAATTACAGAACTTTTACATCAGAAAGTAGCAACATATGTCCTTTCAATAAATTCTCTGTCACGGGCAAGTCTAAATTATAGTAGAGAGATCAGTTTCATCATGCATAAAATGCATAAAAATACAGGAACTCAAACTTGTGCTTCTAAGAAAAAATAGAGTAACTAGGATTGGACCTATCCTTTCATTTTATCCTTTCATAAAATATGATAAAACATTAGAGACTAATTTTTAGGATATTGGAAATTGGACAATGAAGATCAATTGCTTTTTATGTTATGACTTCTTTTGTCATTTTGTTTTAGAGTCTGTCTTTAGATTGGTTGGCTGCAAACTAAGAAAGCCATTCTCTAGGAGAATCCAAACAGGAAAAGTTAGATTCAAGTGTGTACATAAAGTCATGTGTAATTAGAGAGTGAAATGTACATGCACAAACAAAAGAGATAAATTACTCATAGATCCTACGGAAGTCTGAGTGACAACAGTTATTTAGTGAAAAGTTCAGTAATGATGAGGATCTCAATCAGCAAATAGGAGGACCCAAGAGTGAGAGAGATTATATTTATTGCAATGCCTGGACCATTCGCTAGGCATTTTCTAAGCAGTTCTGGATTGGCTAGTTTAAGTAGTCATGAGGAAGATTTATTTGCATGAACTTCATATTTAAGTTTCAGATGGTCAATATCAATAAGATGTGCTATATTTTTGGTTCTGCTTGAAGAAGAATAAGCTGGTTACATAGAAAAAAAATCAAACAAGGAAGGAGTACGGTCTAAGAAAACCAAAGATAATGGAGGGTTTCACGTAACTTATTGGAATTGGGATTGGAAGCAGAGTAAAGACAGTGATTACATTAAGCAAATTTATGCCACTTGTGAAATAGAAAACAAATGAGATAGACTGATGATTTTTGCAGATTATTCTTCATGTGGCTATATCAAGACTGAGATTCTATATTATTGAGAAGTGATAAGTAAGTAAATGATATAGTACTGAGACCAAAGTTTCAGTACAGATCAACATCACCAGCATTTGCAGAACAATGTACCATAAATTATAAGCAACACAGGAGCAAGATTTGGGACTTCTGCACAGGCATTTCCTAAGAGTGATAATCAGAGCTTGAGTGAGGAGAAAAATAGCCAACGGTAAACAAGCTTATCACTGTACCTAAGTACAAGAAAGAATAACCAACGGAGCAAGCAAAGAATACTTCCAACCACTGGATAGTTAGGAAAGCCGTTGAGTAGAAAACTCAAAATACTTTCTCAGTAACAGAATTTGCATATGAAATGTGTCTCCAAAATTCATGTGTTATAGCTACCTTGCCAACTTACTGAAGCTTTCAGTGTGTAAAAGAATCCTTAAGATTCTCATTCCGTCAGTGATTTGATCCATTGGTGAATTTATAGTTGAGTGGAACCAACTATAATATGCAGGACCTGGTCAGAGGGAAAAAGTCACTGGAGGAACATCCTTGATTAGTATGTCTTCAGGTTGGCAGCTCAGTCTCCTGGTCTCCTTCCCAAGCTACCATCATGAGAATAGCTTGGCTATGTCACAGCTTTCCATCATGATGATTTGCTTCAGCACAGGTACAAAGCGATGATGCCCAACAACCACGACCAAAGCCTATGTGACTGTGAGCCATAGCAAATCTTTCTTTCCCTAAATTGTTCAGCTCTGGCATTTGTCATAATAGAAAACCAAGTAGCACAGATAATTTCTTAATAATTATTGACTTCATCCTATATAGCACACTTAAAAAGCAGTATCTTAAAGGATAAAATGACATCCCAGAAAGTTCAATGAGCATGTTGAAAGAAAAGAAAAAAAAAGTGCTCATATGAATATGAAGATACCAGGCACTGAATAATGGAAGATTGATGATGTCTAGCATCCAAAAATAAATCAGCAGGATTTCAGGAAACAGATGAGGATGATACAAAATTAGGACAAAAATATATCAATCAAAATGCACCAAGTACTATCACAGATGTTAGAAATTTTAGACAAGGCCATTAAGAGTAATTTATGATTATTTTCATTATGTTTGAGAAGGGGGAAAGCAACTTTCATATAAAGAGACATTGTAAAAACTAGAACGCTAAACTAAAACTTCAAGGGGAGAAAATATTCTACTATGAAGAAATGGTAAAGAAGACATAAAAGGCCCTTTCCCCACCCAGCTCCGCCAGTCGGGACGCGCGCGCCCAGTACAGCCGGGCCTTCACCCGCCACCTAGGTAAGCCCAGCTCCGCGCTCCGCCCACCAGAACCCCAGGTCAGCCCAAAGGGACCCAGCTCCTAACCCCACCATCCAGCCGGAGCCGGGCACAGGGCCGAGGTCCTCCCCCTGCGCCCGGGCCCCGCCCCAGCGCCCCTTGGGTTAAATAGCTCCACGCCGTCGCGCCCATCCTTCCATCCCCACTCCACACCGCATGCCGGGATGCGGGCACCGTCCAGCCGGGCCTCATCCGCGATCTAGGTAAGCTCCGTCCTTGCCCACCCCCAGAACCCCAGGCCAAATAATTCAGTTTAGTGAAATTGAAAGATCCTAAGAGTTAAAATAACAGTGCCAAAGTCAAAGTGCAAATCCATGAGAAGCAACACTCAAGTAAACAAATTTCCCACTGAAGAAATTAATCCCATAATGTTAGACTCCAACCAGAACAAACCCACGGAAAAAGGAAAAGAAAGCCTGACCCAGGATAACGACTTTCAAAATATGATCATTACCATGTTCAATACTATGAAAGAGGAAATCCGGGAGGAATTACATAATTGAATCAATCACTTTGAAGAGGAACACAACAGACATTGGGAGGAGTTGAGAAAAACAGTGCAAGAAACAAAAACTGGCATAGAGCAGTTAAAACAGACACAAGCAGAGTTTAAAACTGAGCTACAAGACAAGTTATCTTCAACCCAGAACTCCACAGAGAGTCTTATCAACAGAACTAACAAAGCAGAAAACAGAATTTAAGATCTTGAAGATAAAGTGGGAGTACTAACCAGCTCAATGGAAGAGGTTGTTAAAGCCAAAAAGATACTTGAGAGAAATATCCAGAGGATATGGGACACCCTGAAGAAGCCTAACATGCGTATTCATGGAATACCAGAGCAAGAATCTCAAAATACCACCCCTGAGGAAATTTTTCAAACGATCATCAAGGAAATCTTTCCTCATCTAAAAAAAAGAGAGGCCCATCCATATACAAGAGGCATTCTGCACCCCAAACAGATATGACCAAAACAGAAGCTCGCCATGGCAAATAATAGTTAAAACACTCCACATTCAAGATAAAGAACTGGTGCTGAGAGCTTCAAGGGAGAAAAAACAAGTCATTTTTAAAGATAAACCTATTAAAATAACAAATGACTTCTCAGTCGAAACAGTAAAAGCAAGAAGAGCTTGGAGAGACATACTTCAAGTAATGAATGAGCAAAAATGTCAACCCAGGCTGATTTACCCTGCAAAACTATCAGTCATGATCAAGGGAGAAAGAAAAACTTTCCAGCACAAAGACAACTTGAAGGGATACATGTCCACTAAACCAGGCCTTCAAAAAATGCTAGAAATGATACTCAAGTGTGAAGAAAAAAACAGACATATCCAGGAGAACAGAAGGCAAGTATAATACCATTAAAAGCGAAGCAATATACTTATAAAAACTACTAAACATAATAAATGTCTGGAATTAAAAATAGTTTCTCCATTTTAACATTAAATGTTAATGGAATTAACTCACTGATCAAGAGACACAGATTACAGACTTTGATTAAATATCACAATCCATCAATCTGCTGCCTGCAGGAAACCCATCTCACCACAAAAGATAGGCACGCTCTAAAAATAAAAGCCTGGTCAACAATTCTACAAGCAAATGGAAGCAGAAAACAGGCAGGGGTAGCCATTATGATATCAGACAAAGTGGAATTCAAACCAAAGAAAATTATAAGAGACACGGATGGATACTACATTTTAGTCACAGGTAAATTCACCAGGAAGACTTCACAATACTGAACATATATGCACCCAATACGGGCCCCTCCACATTCATTAAGAAAACCCTACAGTGTCTAAAGCAAGAAATCAACCCCCAAATGATAATTCTTGGGGACTTCAACACCGCCCTCTCAACATGGGATAGATCAACAGGTCAAAAGCTTAACAGAGACACATTGGAACTTAATCAAACCCTGAAAGAATTAGACCTTACAGATCTTTATCGAACTTTTCACCCACGTACCAAAGAATACACATTTTTCTCACTGGACACGGAACTTTCTCCAAAATAGATCACATATTGGGCCACAAAATGAATCTACACATATACAAAAATGTTGAATTTCTAACCTGTGCCCTATCAGACCACCATGGACTAAAGCTGGACATCCACAACACATCAAACAAGAGAAAATATACTAACTCCTGGAAACTTAACAATATGATGCTGAATGAGAACTGGATTCAGGAAGAAATTAAAAAGGAAATTCAACATTTCCTGAAAGTGAATGATAATGAAATTACAACTTACCAAAATCTCTGGGACACAATGAAAGCTGTTCTAAGAGGTAAGTTCATAGCTCTTAATGCCTACATCAAAAAAATGGAAACATCAGAAATAAACAACTTAACAATGCAGCTTAAAGCTTTAGAGAAACTAGAGCAATCTGATCCCAAAAGTAGTAGAAGAGAGAAGATTGGCAAAATAAGGGAAGAAATATCTGAAATTGAGACTAAGAAAACGATAGAAAAAATCAACCAGTCAAAAGCTGGTTCTTTGAAAAAATCAATAAGATTGATACACCCTTAGCTAAATTAACCAAAAGCAGGAGAGAGAAAACCCAAATTAACAAAATCAGAAATGAATAGAGGAGTTATCACTACTGATACCCAAGAAATGCAGAGAACTATAACATCATATTTCAAAAACTTATACTCTGTGAAGTTTGACAACACAAAAGAGATGGATGAATTTCTAAGTAAACACAACTTACCTAAATTGAATCAGGAAGTTGTGAATTATTTAAATAGTCCTATAACATATAAGGACATGAGAAAGTAATCTTGAATCTTCCCACCAAAAAATGTCCTGTACCAGATGGATTCAGCATAGAGTTCTACCAGACATTTAAGGAGTTAATAACTACCAATACTCCTTAAACTGTTCCATCAAATAGGAAGGAACACTACCAAATTCCTTCTATGAAGCTAATATCGTTTTAATCCCAAAACCTAATAAAGACTCACTTAAAAAAGAAAACTATAAGCCGATCTCTCTGATGAACACAGACGCAAAGATTCTCAACAATGTCTTAGCAAATCGGATTCAAAAACATATTAAAACGATTATTCACAGGGACCAAGTAGGCTTCATCCCCGGCACACAAGGCTGGTTCAACATACACAAATCAATAAATGTAATTCATCATGTAAACCAGTCCAAAGTCCAGGACCACATGATACTCTCGATAGATGCAGAAAACGCTTTTGACAAGATCCAACAGCCTTTCATGATCAAAACGCTAGAGACAGTAGGAATGGATGGAACCTTTATCAATCTAATAAAAGCTGTATACAACAAGCCCACAGCAAGGATTATGCTCAATGGGGAACAATTGGAAACATTCCCACTTCTATCAGGAACTACACAAGGCTGTCCACTCTCACCACTTCTATTCAATATTCTACTTGAAGACTTAGCTGAAGCCATAAGTCAAGAAAGGGACACAAGAGGGATTCAAATCGGCAAGGAAGAAGTCAAGCTGTCCCTATTTGCGGATGACATGATCTTATACCTGAGTGATCCCAAAAACTCCACCAGGAAGCTCCTGGAACTAATTGAGAAGTTCAGCAGGGTGGCAGGATACAAAATAAATGTGCAAAAATCAGAGGCCTTCCTATATGCCCAGAAGGAAAGAAGTGAAAAAGCCTTGAGAGAAACCATTACATTCACTATAGCCCCTAAAAAAATGAAATACCTTGGTATTAACCTAACCAAGGAGGTAAAAGACCTTTACAATGAAAACTTTAAAACCCTAAAGAAAGAAATTGCAGAAGACACCAGATGGTGGAAAGACCTCCCATGTTCCTGGATTGGTAGAATCAACATCGTAAAAATGACCATCCTACCAAAGGCAATATACAAATTCAATGCTATACCAATTAAAATCCCAAAGCAATTCTTCAAAGAAGTTGACCAAACAATCTCAACGTTCATATGGAGTCATAAAAGACCCAGGATAGCAAAGACAATGCTGAGTAACAAAAACACTGCTAGAGGCATTACCATAGCAAACCTTAGTCTATATTACAAATCCATAGTTATAAAGACAGCTTGGTACTGGCTCCAAAATAGACACACAGATCAATGGATAAGGATTGAGGACCCAGATATAAGCCCACAAAATTACAGCCGTTTGGTCTTTGACAAAGGGGCCCAAAGAATCCAATGGAAAAAGAACAGCATCTTCAACAAATGGTGCTGGCAAAACTGGATCTCCACATGCAGAAGATTAAAGCTGGACCCGTAATTGTCAACATGCAAGACTTAATTCCAAATGGATCAAGGATCTTGATATAAGGCCAGAGACTATAAAAATCTTAGTTGAAAGGATAGGGAACTCCCTTGAGCTGATTGGGCTAGGCCAACATTTCCTAAACAGACATCCAATGGCACAGTCACTGCTACCAACTCTCAACAGTTAGGATCTTGTGAAATTATAGAGCTTCTGTTCAGATAAAGAGATTGTAAGATGAGCTCAAAGGCAAACCACAGAATGGGAGAAAATCTTCACTAACCACATATCTGATAGAGCTCTACTCTCCAGATTGCACAAAGAACTTAGAAAACTAAACATCAAGGAAACCAATGGCCCAATTAAAAAATGGGCCCTGGAACTTAAAAGAAATTTTACCAGGGATGAAATTAAAATGTCTAACAAATATCTTAAAAAATGCTCCACTTCTTTAGCCATCAGGGAAATGCAAATCAAAACTTCCCTGAGATATCATCTCACCCTGGTCAGGATGGCAAAAATCCACATTACACAAACAACACCAACTGCTGGAGAGGATGTGAAGAGAGGGGAACTCTCCTACATTGCTCGTGGGAATGCAGGCTCATACAGCCACTCTGGCGAGCCATCTGGAGATTCTTAAAGAAATTAAAGATTGAAATGCCATATGACCCTTCTGTTCCACTTTTGGGTATAACCCCCCATACAGCAGAGGTTCACCTCAATAGCACAAGCACGACCATGTTCATAGCAGCACTGTTTACAATAGCAAAGTCCATGGAATCAGCCCAAATGTCCAACAGTTGACGAGTGGATAAGGAAACAGTGGTACATCTATACAATGGAGTACTACTCAGCCATCAAAAATGATGAATTACTGGAATTTGCCGGGAAATGGATGTCATTAGAAACAATTATATTAAGTGAAGTATCCCAAACCCAGAAAATTAAGCGCCGTATGTACTCCCTAATAGGTGGCTCCTAGAACCAAACCCACCCAACCCATCTTGAGACACTCATAGGTAAATCTATGTATTACCTATAGTAATTGCAAGGATTATGAACAGGAGAGATGGGGCTGGAGTGCCACAACAGAAACAAGGAGAGAAGTGACCATGTTACAGTAGAGAAAATAGGCCTCCATCAAGGACTGCAAGAAAGTAATGTGACACCTAGTTAAGTTCACAATTCTTTCCTGATCATTTACAACTAAGGGGGTATGAACTCACCAGAAGGGGAGAGCACATAGTCCGACAGATAAAAAAGTAACCATTTTGCAAATGGGTGATTGACCCCTCCCATTGCCAAATGCCATATGACCCTGCGATTCCACTTTTGGGTATAAGTATTACATCTACCCTTGAATGTGCTCTTATAATAAGACTCCAGTTTAACAGTTTTCTGTCTCTGGCCAGGGGGTGACATAGAGTTCCCATCACGATGAAGTGAAGGACATTGCAGGAGCAACAAAACTGCAAAAGAAAATCAACGAACCACTATCCAGAACTTCAGAGACTCTATATCAACCACCTAGAACTAGGCCAGACTAATCTCTCCCCATCCTGAAGCTCAGGGAAATTTGCGGAAGAGGAGGCAGTAAAAGTGTAACAGCAAAAGGATGCAAGGAGCAATGATTTGCAAGATACTCCACACAAGTTAGGGCCGAAGCAATCATAATTGGACATTGCATGCCCTGTGCAATGTCCAACACACTATTGACCTTACAAAGTCTAGCATCGGCTAAAGGCACCAAGATCCTTGGAGGCAAGGGATTGATAGCCACAGTAGTGTTCCTATGTTTAAGGGGAATACAGGAAAGGGTTCAGGTAAATGTCACTGGGTCCTTGTACGTCATCGGAGAGGAGGCCCAGAGGAGAGTCAGGCATGCACAAGAAAGGACTCTGGGAATTGGGGCGGGAGGCACGGGGGGATGGGGCGGGAGGGGTGAGGGGAGGGAGAGCAGGGGTTTCAGGGGGAGGAGGAGGGAGGGAGGGAACTGGTGTACCTATTAAGTTTGTATGAGCTGAAATAATAATAAAAATGTATTAAAATTTAAAAAGAAGGCATTAAAGGAGAAAAACAGTAGGAAATTTGAGAACATAGTGATAATATTTATCTAAAATGAAAAACATTTTAAAACTCCTGCATTGGAATGTTTGCATGTTGTATGTCAATAGTTGGCTTACAGGATACAATATAAATCTTTTCTATGACTGTCTACTCTCTAATTATATGCCATTTTAACAAATGACAGAAGCATCCTAAACAGCAAAATTTTGGTAAACACCTTTCCTAAATTTACCTAAAAATGGTATTCTCTTGTGTCATGAGAGTTCAATTGGTTTGATTAGAATTTGCACCTAATTCTTCTTACTCATTATAGTGTCTAAAACAATAATTTCTTCTACTTTATCATACTTATAAATTCATACACATACAATTGTATGGTACATATGCATATACGTGCATATGTATGTAGGTATTTTTGTGATATCTATGCACCTATTTATTTCATAATATAATGTTTGTGGAATGTGTGTGTTTATGTTTTATACATAAGCATACATACACAGGCTTCTCTATATTTATAGAGAAACATGTACAAACTTACTAAATGTCTTATTTAACATCATTGATACTTTGCCCTTTAACTTTTGAGTTCAAATTGAAGCTGGAATACAATTCATGATCGTTCAAAGATAACTTTCATGTCACATTATATTTTTCCTTTGAGATTTTTCCTTAATCTTTGTAATAAAAATTAGAGTAGGTTTCCACTTTGAAGCTTTAATACCTGAATTATGTTTTTTGAGGATTAAGGTAGAGTTTTTTAGAGAAGAGAAAGATTGGAATGAGAGGCTAAGGTGCCTCCATGAGAAGCAGGCAGCTGGAAAAGGAACTCATGACACTAGAGGGCCATGAGGGGCTAGATCACCAAAGATGGCTGCCAGGGCTAGGTATATTTATACACTAGACAAGCCTGGGAAACTGGCTTTTTCCCATTGGTTAATTCCCATTAGGGCCCAACCCAGTTGCTCTTTACCTTTCATTTCCCTTCAATGAAATAAATAACTAACACAAATAACATAGTGGAACATAGGATTATATTTCAGCTCATAATCCCAGATTTACAGTCCATCATGGACAGAATTGTTAGCAGGAATTAAAAATTGAGGCTAACTGGCATCCCATCTTTGCTTAATTGGAAGAAAAATCATATATCAAAATTAGCTACATGTCTAATGATCGATATCTTAGCACAAACAACCACTCATCTACAGATGTCTAAAATTATTCCTTCTTAGTACAAAGGGAGACATTGTTTCAAGTGTTAAGTAAAATTACTGTTTGATTGAAAAGTGTTGTGTTTGAAGCATTATAAGACCTACATATGTTTTTTAAATTTTAGTGTTTGTGTGTGTGTGTGTGTGTGTGTATGTGTGTGTGTGTGTGTGTGTGTGTGTGTGTGTGTGTGTGTGTATGTGCGCACTGTATGTTCCTGTGGAAGACAAAAGGTGACCAAAGGATTCATCCTGGATTGCTTCTAACTCTTTCTTGCTTCACTCTGAGATTTCCCGGCTCTGCTCACTGGGGCCAGAAGTACAGACCACTGCCATTTCTGCTTGCTGTTTTTAACTGGAACCTAAGATCCAAACTCAAGATCTTCTGCTTGCCAGACAGAGTCTAATGCCCCACTCCCAGAGCTCTCTCTCCAGCCCCAAGACCTGCATATTTTGGTTAGTAGGCAAGATCATTTTTGCAAGCTGGAATTTATGAAGACTACTTTGCTTTCTCTGTAAATATTCCTGGCTTTGCTTTCCCCAGCGGTTTCTTGTTTTATATCAAATGAAAATATGTCTTCAGAAACCAAATATAAAACTGTTTATTGAGACTTAAACCTTCCATAGCTTTTTTTAATTTGAACTTCAGTTTCAGCTTTTTTTCCTGCTTTTTGTAGTTAAACATTACATTAAACATCATGTTACTTAATCTGGTATTTAGTAAAGGACAATGTTTAACTTTTAGATGAATATAAGTAGAGGAGTAAAGAATGAAGAATTTCATACCAGCATCCGACGGCCATATATGTATTAAATCTACATGTCAGACTAAAAGAATATTTTAACACATTGTGTTAGCTAAAATTTAGGTTTGGCTTTACATTAAGACTTAATAGTGGTTTAAGCCAACGTAGAAGTGCTGTTAGATTCTAACGTCAAATAGAAGTGAAAGGCTCGCATAGAGCTAGTAACCATGTGAACTGGTGCAGTGGTGAGAAGCTTCTGGTTTTATGCTCTGCCAACCTCAGTCTCAGGAGCCGTGTGCAAAAAGAACTTTGACTTCACCTTATAAACTATAGTTTCAGAAAAATATATCCATTTCTGTTGCCCATTAATCCCTACAGACCAGCATAGTCAACATAATGAATCTTCATCTTCTAAAACAACAGCAGTAATGATGAGGAAGGGTCAAGACTCAGATCTTCACATCTGAGGTACTCACACTTGTTGAGGAAATGAGAAAACAAACTATGAATACATTTGCCTGTCATTTTATCTCACCATTTGCATTATCAAAATATACTTTACTTCTCTCTATCCTATGTCTCCCCTCATTCAAGTTGTCATAATATCTTGCCTAAAATATGGCAACTATCAATGAACTAAATCTCAGGTCCTACTGCTGACTTATTTTGTCTTACTAACCATGTGAAATGCAAAATGTAAGCAAGCTAATTATACCTCTTTTGCTTTAAATTCCACACTGCCTTATCTCTCATAATACAATGAGAACGTCATGTTCTTCAAGCATTTTCTTATCTGTCGTCTGACTAATTTCCAAGTTTTCTTGTTTTACCATCTCTTCTCACTGATCAAAGGATCTTGGGCTCTTCTTATTGGGACATTTGCACTTTCCTTTACTATGCTTCAGGCTCTTTGAAAGCTTGCCATATATGATTGACAAGACTGCTTGCTAACTTGGTTCTGGATGTAAACTTTGCCCAGTACTCATTATTGTGCATCCTTTAACTCCCTGAAAACAACAGATGAAAATCTTGCCTTCCCATTTTTGCTCTGTAATTTACTGGCCTTGAATTTGAGATCATGCTGCCTTCATATCCCAAGTGCTAGCATTTACAAAAATTGCATTGCCCAGCTGAAAACTATGTTATTAATCTGTGTAGCATTTCATGTAAACATATACAAACAAAATGAATTTATTTACTTGCCTCATCTCCTCCTTTTCCCCATCCCCTTCTCTTATCCTCCTCTCCCTTCATCAATCCAGTTTTTTTAATGTGAGAATATTTATTACATGTTGGATGCTTTGTCAAATTTCTTTAGAAACACATGAATCTTGAAAATTCTTGGGTATGTACATTCTTAGAACTTAATTTTATCTTGCCCATCTTACTTGTTGTCCAGTGCAAGGATATGTACTTAATATACCACTGTATAAATATTCAAAAATAACCATTTTCTCTTCACCAATTGTACTTCATATGATGCTCTCAATAAATTAGCAAAGACAAAATCTAACGTTATGTTAAAAAGATGAAGATTCTGGTACGTGCTAGCTATACATGGATATCAACTTTCCAATTCAAGGCTGAGTCTTTTGTGCTTACCTGTGAAGAATTAGCAGTTAAAGCAAGGCCTGAGAAACCCTGTGCGTAATTATGTAGTTGATGTGAGACAACGCAACTCATAGTAGGCAGGATCATTCCCTAGGCAAGTGGATCAGAAGAAGAGAGCTGGTTCAATAGTTTGGCCTGTACTGGCAGATTCACAGACTGGCAAATAAGAAGGAATGTCCCTGGCTGCTCCATTTCTGTGGATACACTGTGACCAGTTCCCTTGGTCCCTGATGTTATGAACTCTCCTGTTGGACTATGAAATATAATTAGAATTATAAGCAAGAATAAAATCTTGGGGCTGGAGAGGTGGCTCAGGGGTTAAGCCTCTGCCTTGCAGGCGGAAGGTCCTGAGTTCGGATCCCAGATCCCACGTATAGACGCCCGGCAGAAGCGGGGGCGGCCTGCGCTTCTGGTCCTGGTAGGGCGGAGCCTGTGAATCCCGGGGCAGAAGGAGGTGGAGGCGTCCATGGTGGTTCGCGAATTCGTCCGTGGTTCTACACATACACAGACACACACACAGACACACACACGCGCGCACACACGCACATGCACACAGTTGAATAAATAATAATAATAATAAAAAATTAAAAAAAAGAATACAATCCCCTTGTTCCCTCAAGTTGTTCAGTATTATATTTATCAATAACATGAAGAGAAATTATAATGTGGTACTTAAAATATTTTGAAGAAACGATTTTCACATACTAAAGCTCCTAAGTGGCACACTTTGCATGTATATTCATAACTTAAGAAATATGTTCTTACTTTTAAAAATATATTATTGTAGCGACAAGGTAAAACTGAAACTTCTTAGCTCATGTCCCATCCTGCACGATGGGAGGTAAAACTACAAAACCAAAACACTATGTTGCACTAAGGGATGAGTAAGGCACTGAAGAAGATATCTTTTGGAGTGAATCTTGTAGCATCAAGATGAAGGATGAAGCTGAAATGAGGGAGTCCACCATAAACATAGAATCAACATTGAGAAAATCCACCAATGTTCATGTTATATACTGAAAGGACCAGACGTATGAATTACAGGGCTTCATTTGGTGTAGGAGGAGGCGATGAAACCAAGTGTGAGAGATTTCAAAAGTTAGAAGACCTGAGGGGCTGGAGAGGTGGCTCAAGGGTTAACCCTCTGCCTTGCAGGCAGAAGTTCCTGAGTTTGGATCCTAGACCCCACCTATAGACGCCAGGTGGAAGCAGGGGCGGCCTGCACTTCTGGTCCTGGTAGGGACGAGCCTGTGAATTCCAGGGCAGAGTAAACAAGGAGAAGGTAGAGGCGTCCATGGTTAGAGGTGTGTGTGTGGTTCTACACACACACACACACACACACACACACACACATACATACATACATACATATGCACACACGCACACACACAATTGAATAAATAATAATAATAAAAAATTTAATTAAAAAAATTAAAAGAAAGTTAGAAGACTTGAATATAGGCAGTAACAGGTATAGCATTAATTTGAGTTAGTTTGGATTTTATTCCAATAATATTAGGCAACTGTGAAGTATATTTTTAAAAGTGAAGATCATTTGAATTCATGTTTTAGAATTATTCCTTTGAAAAAAGTAAACAATAGTTTGGAAAGTGTTAACATTAAATGTGAGAGTGCTGAAACATATGAAATTGCCTGTTTTGTACCATATTGCTCAGAAACATTAGTTAAGTGTCAATACAAAACAATTATTTCTTTAATTTTCTGGGTAACCTATATGGTTCAATCTTATTTTAGTTCAATCTGCAAACTAGAATTTTCTGAGTTTCATCATTATGTGGTGGTTTCTGTACAAAGATAATCCTCAGATTGGGATTCAGCAGAACTCGAGTGGCAGTATAATAAAAAATTAGGAATGTTACATGATTTAGGAGCAGTCTCTTTCTCCTATTTGTAAAATATTAAGCAAACGTGTGTGTGCATATGTGTCTGCGTGTGTATTTATATCAGCATAATGACCTACCAGTCTGTGAAAAGTTAGTTTCACTACAGCTTTCCAGTTAATTTGTGAGACTGATTTAAGCAGACAGCCTGTGATTCTCCTGTCACTTACCAAAAGTCATATGTCACAGATCACCATATATTGCACCCCAAATGGCAAGAATCTGAAACAATGGATCTTATTTCTTTTCCTTTAACACAGATAGCATTTCATGTAAAAAATAATGTCTCTATTCATCTGAAAAGGTTAGTAGTTCAATGTTACATGAAGAAGGATGCAAATTCCAAGGAACGGAAAACATCCTCCTACTCTCTACTCGGAAAGCTACCTGGTATCAGAAATTACATCTTTAATCAATTTCTTTTATCAAGCATATATTGAGGACACACTGCATGCAAAGCCCTGTGGACACAGGAATAAATAACACAGAGCCCCTGAATCTGAAATTCTGTTTATGTACTTTTGAGCATATTGCTAAATCTCTCTCAATTTTTTTCTTGTAAGTAATATACAGATATTTTACTTGCCTAATATTATTGATGACATCAAGCAAGGAAAACATTTAAGTTTATTTAGTATTTCCTCTTACTAATAATTTATTAAATAAGTGAATAAATGTGTATTACAACAGCTCTTTGGGACGCAGGTGAATTCTATTCATATATAAATAACTCTAGTATAGTGTACCTAAATAAAGATTTTTAGCTCTATGGCTCATATAACAATTTCCAAGTGGAGGTTTTCAGTTGAATTATGAATTTACGATATGGTAGTAAAATGTGACTTGTCCCCCACAGGCTCTTCCATTTTAATTTTGGTTGTTGGGAAGGCAACAACCTTTAGGAAGTGGCATCTTGCTAGAGGAAGGGAGTCACAGGTTATTAAGCCCTCCTCCCAGCTTCAGTTAATCTGTTATAGTTGCAATTTTGCAGCTCTCGGCCTCCATAGTTTCTGTAGTGACTTGGTCAACCTCCAGATTCTGCCAGTCTGCCATGCTTTTTCTGTCATAAAGGTTTGTATTTTCCCTCTGAAACTGTAAACTAAATAAATCTCCATTTTTATTTTAAGCTGGTTGACTCTCAATTGTTTCTCACACCAACAGAAATAGTAACTGGTACAATCTTTATGAGAAGGATTCTTCATTCCTCTCGACTCTTAAATAATAACCCAGGCTACTACTATGTCCAACAAAGCTCTCATTCATAATTGAAGGTAAAAGGAAAACTTTCCTCAATAAAAACAGGCTGAAGACCTATATGACTATCAAACCGTAAACACAGAAAAATTCTAGAAGGAATACTCAAGACTGAAGAAAATGTTAAACAAAGATGATATAGCAGAAAAACAAAGCAAGGACAACCACTGAGCAGAGGACCACACGGATAAATACCACAAAATTGACAAAATGATGGGAATCGATAATTATTTATCTATAATCACCTTAAACCTTAACAACATATACTAACAATGTTGGCTAAAAAACATAACCCATCAGTTTGCTGCTTCTAAGAAACGTACCTCACCATGAAAGATAGGTACCACCTCAGGGTGGAAAGATGGCCAAAAGTACTCCAAGAAAAAGAAACTAGGCAATAATCAAGAGTTGTCGCCCTTTTCCCACCCCGCTACGCCAATCGGGACGCGCGCGCCCATGGTCCAGCCAGGCCTTCACCCGCGACCTAGGTAAGGGCCGCCCGGACCCGCTCACTTAAACCCCAGGTCAGCTCAAAGGGACCCAGCTCCTACACCAACATTCAGCCGGGAGCCGCACGCAGGGCCCAGGGACGAGGAGGAACTCTCTCTGTGCCCGGCCCCGCCCCAGCGCTCTTCGGGTTAAATAGCTCCACGCCAACGCCCCTATCCTCCCTTTCCCCACCCAGCTCACCCCCCTCCCCCCATCAGGACGCGCGCGTGCAGTCCAGCCGGGCCTCATCCATGACCTAGGTAAGCTCCGTCCCTGCCCGCCCCCAGAACCCCAGGCCAAATAATTCAGTTTAGTGAAATTGAAAGATCTTAAGAGTTAAAATGACAATGCCAAAGTCAAAGTGCAAATCCATGAGAAGCAACACTCAGGTAAACAAATTTCCCACTGAAGAAATTAATCCCATAATGTTAGACTCCAACAAGAACAAACCCGCGGAAAAAGGCCAAGAAAGCCTGACCCAGGATAACGACTTTCAAAATATGATCACTACCATGTTCAATCCTATGAAAGAGGAAATCAGGGAGGAATTATATAATCGAATCAATTGCTTTGAAGAGGAACACAACAGACATTTGGAGGAGTTGAGAAAAACAGTGCAAGAAACAAAAACTGGCATAGAGCAGTTAAAACAGACTCAAGCAGAGTTTAAAACTGAACTACAAGTTATCTTCAACCCAAAACTCCACAGAGAGTCTTATCAACAGAACTAACAAAGCAGAAAACAGAATTTCAGACCTTGAAGATAAAGTGGGAATACTAACCAGCTCAATGGAAGAGGTGGTTAAAGCCAAAAAGATACTTGAGAGAAATATCCAAGAGATATGGGACACCCTGAAGAAGCTTAACATGCGTATTCATGGAATACCAGAGCAAGAATCTCAAAATACCACCCCTGAGAAAATTTTTCAAACGATCATCAAGGAAACTTTCCTCATCTAAAAAAAGAGAGGCCCATCCATATACAAGAGGCATTCTGCACCCTAAACAGATATGACCAAAACAGAAGGACGCCACGGCAAATAATAGTTAAAACACTCCACATTCAAGATAAAGAACTGGTGCTGAGAGCTTCAAGGGAGAAAAAACAAGTCACTTTTAAAGGTAAACCTATTAAAATAACAAATGACCTCTCAGTCAAAACAGTAAAAGCAAGAAGAGCTTGGAGAGACATACTTCAAGTATTGAATGAGCAAAAATGTCAACCCAGGCTGATATACCCTGCAAAACTATCAGTCATGATTGAGGGAGAAAGAAAAATCTTCCAGCACAAAGACAACTTGAAGGGATACATGTCCACCAAACCAGGCCTTCAAAAAATGCTAGAAATGATATTCAAGCGTGAAGAAAAAAACAGGCATATCCAGGAGAACAGAAGGCAAATATAACACCATTAAAAGCGAAGCAATATACTTATAAAAACTACTAAACATAATAAATGTCTGGAATTAAAAATAGTTTCTCCATTATAAAACTAAATGTTAATGGAATTAACTTACAGATCAAGAGACACAGATTACAAACTTGGATTAAAAATCACAATCCATCAATCTGCTCCCTGCAGGAAACTAATCTCACCACAAAAGATAGGCATGCTCTAAAAATAAAAGGCTGATCAACAATTCTACAAGCAAATGGAAGCAGAAAACAGGCAGAGGTAGCCATTATGGTATCAGACAAAGTGGACTTCAAACCAAAGAAAATTATAAGAGACACGGATGGATACTACATTTTAGTCACAGGTACAATTCACCAGGAAGACTTCACAATACTGAACATATATGCACCCAATACGGGCCCCTCCACATTCATTAAGAAAACCCTACAGGGTCTAAAGCAAGAAATCAACCCCCAAAACGATAACTCTTGGGGACTTCAACACTGCCCTCTCAACATGGGATAGATCAACAAGTCAAAAGCTTAACAGAGACACTTTGGAACTTAATCAAACCCTTAAAGAAATGGACCTTACAGATCTCTATCGAACTTTTCACCCACGTACCAAAGAATACACATTTTTCTCAGCAGCACACGGAACTTTCTCCAAAATAGATCACATATTGGGCCACAAAATGAATCTACACATATACAAAAAAGTTGAAATTCTAACCTGCGCCCTATCAGACCACCACGGCCTAAAGCTGGACATCCACAACACAACAAACAAGAGAAAATACACTAACTCCTGGAAACTTAATATGATGCTGAATGAGAACTGGATTCAGGAAGAAATTAAAAAGGAAATTCAAGATTTCCTGAAAGTGAATGATAACGTAAATACAACTTACCAAAATCTCTGGGACACAATGAAAGCTGTTCTAAGAGGTAAGTTCATAGCTCTTAATGCCTACATCAAAAAAATGGAAACATCAGAAATAAACAACTTAACAATGCAGCTTAAAGCTTTAGAGAAACTAGAGCAATCTGATCCCAAAAGTAGTAGAAGAGAGGAGATTAGCAAAATAAGGGGAGAAATATCTGAAATCGAGACTAAGAAAACAGGAAAAAAATCAACCAGTCAAAAAGCTGGTTCTTTGAAAAAATCAATAAGATTGATACACCCCTAGCTAAATCAACCAAAAGCAGGAGAGAGAAAACCCAAATTAACAAATCAGAAATGAACAGGGAGTTATCACTACTGATACCCAAGAAATCCAGAGAATTATAACATTATATTGCAAAAACTTATACTCTGTGAAGTTTGACAACGCAAAAGAGATGGATGAATTTCTAAGTAAACACAACTTACCTAAATTGAATCAGGAAGTTGTGAATTATTTAAATAGTCCTACAACATATAAGGAAATTGAGGAAGTAATCTTGAATCTTCCCACCAAAAAATGTCCTGTACCAGATGGATTCAGCACAGAGTTCCACCAGACATTTAAGGAGTTAATAACACCAATACTCCTTAAACTGTTCCATCAAATATCAAAGGAAAGAACACTACCAAATTCCTTCTATGAAGCTAATATCTTTTAATCTCAAAACCTAATAAAGACTCACTTAAAAAGAAAACTATAGGCCAATCTCTCTGATGAACACAGACGCAAAGATTCTCAACAAAGTCTTAGCAAATCGGATTCAAAAACATATTAAAAAGATCATTCATGGGGACCAAGTAGGCTTCATCCCCGGCACACAAGGCTGGTTCTACATACGCAAATCAATAAATGTAATTCATCATGTAAACCAGTCCAAAGTCCAGGACCACGTGATACTCTCGATAGATGCAGAAAAAGCTTTTGACAAGATCCAACAGCCTTTTATGATCAAAACGCTAGAGACAGTAGGAATGGAAGGAAACTTTATCAATATAATAAAAGCTATATACAACAAGCCCACAGCAATGATTTTGCTCAATGGGGAACAATTGGAAGCATTCCCACTTCGATCAGGAACTAGACAATGCTGTCCACTCTCACCACTTCTATTCAATATTGTACTTGAAGTCTTAGCTGAAGCCATAAGACAAGAAAGGGACATAGAGGGATTCAAATCGGCAAGGAAGAAGTCAAGCTATCCCTATTTGCAGATGACATGATTTTATACCTGAGTGATCCCAAAAACTCCACCAGGAAGCTCCTGGAACTAATTGAGAAGTTCAGCAGGGTGGAAGGATACAAAATAAATGTGTAAAAATCAGAGGCCTTCCTATATGCCCAGAATGAAAGAAGTGAAAAAGCCTTGAGAGAAACAATCCCATTTACTATAGCACCTAAAAAAATGAAATGCCTTGGTATAAACCTAACCAAGAAGGTAAAAGACCTTTACAATGAAAACTTTAAAACCCTATAGAAAGAAATTGCAGAAGACACCAGAAGGTGGAAAGATCTCCCATGTTCCTGGATTGACAGAATCAACATCGTAAAAATGACCATCCTACCAAAGGCAATATGCAAATTCAATGCTATACCAATTAAAATCCCAAAGCAATTCTTTAAAGAAGTTGACCAAACATTCTCAAAATTCATATGGAGGCACAAAAGACCCAGGATAGCAAAGACAATCCTGAGTAACAAAAACAGTGCTGGAGGTATCATCATACCGAACCTTAGTCTATATTACAAATCCATAGTTATAAAAACACCTGGAACTGGCTCCAAAATAGACACACAGATCAATGGATAAGGATTGAAGACCCAGATATAAGCCCACAAAATTATAGCCATTTGGGCCCAAAGAATCCAGTGGAGAAAGAACAGCCTCTTCAACAAATGGTGCTGGCAAAACTGGATCTCCACATGCAGAAGATTAAAGCTGGACCCATCCTTGTCACCATGTACAAGACTTACTTCCAAATGGATCAAGGATCTTGATATAAGGCCAGAGACTATAAAAACCATAGTTGAAAGGATAGGGAACTTCCTCGAGCTGATTGGACTAGGCCAACATTTCCTAAACAGACATCCAATGGCACAGTCACTGCTGCCAACTCTCAACAGTTGGGATCTTATGGAATTAAAGAGCTTCTGTTCAGATAAAGAGATTGTACCACGAGCTCAAAGGCAACCCACAGAATGGGAGAAAATCTTCACTAAGCACATATCTGATTAAGCTCTACTGTCCAGAGTGCACAAAGAACTTAGAAAACTAAACATCAAGGAAACCAATGGCCCAATTAAAAAATGGGGCCTGGAACTTAAAAGAAATTTTACCAGGGATGAAATTAAAATGTCTAACAAAATATCTTAAAAAATGCTCCACTTCTTTAGCCATCAGGGAAATGCAAATCAAAACTTCCTTGAGATATCATCTCACCCCAGTCAGGGTGGCAAAAATCCACAATACAAACAACAACAAATGCTGGAGAGGATGTGGAGAGAGGGGAACTCTCCTACATTGCTGGTGCGAGTGCAGGCTCATACAGCCACTCTGGCGAGCCATCTGGAGATTCTTAAAGAAATTAAAGATTGAAATGCCATATGACCCTGCTATTCCACTTTTGGGAATAACCCCCCATACAGCAGAGGTTCACCTCGATAACACAAGCACGACCATGTTCATAGCAGCACTGTTTACAATAGCAAAGTCATGGAATCAACCCAAATATCAAACAGTTGACGAGTGGATAAGGAAACAGTGGTACATCTATACAATGGAGTACTACTCAGCCATCAAAAATGATGAATTACTGGAATTTGCCGGGAAATGGATGTCATTAGAAACAATTATATTGAGTGAAGTATCCCAAACCCAGAAAATTAAGTGCCGTATCTACTCCCTAATAGGTGGCTCCTAGTACCAAACCCACCCAGCCCATCTTGAGACACTCATAGGTAAATCTATATATTACCTACAGTAATTGCAAGGATTATGAATGGGAGGGATGGGGCTGGAGGGCCACACCAGAAACAAGGAGAGAAGTGACCATGTTACAGTAGAGAAAATAGGCCTCCATCAAGGACTGCAAGAAAGTAATGTGACACCTAGTTAAGTTCACAATTCGTTCCTGATCATTTACAACTAAGGGGTTATGAACTCACCAGAAGGGGATGGCACATAGTCCGGCAGATAAAAAAGTAACCATTTTGCAAATGGGTGATTGAACCCTCCCATTGCCAAATGCCATATGACCCTGCGATTCCACTTTTGGGTATAAGTATTACATCTACCCTTGAATGTGCTCTTATAATAAGACTCGAGTTTAACAGCTTTCTGTCTCTGGCCAGGGGGTGACATACAGTGCCCATCACGATGGAGTGAAGGGCATTGCAGGAGCAACAAAACTGCAAAAGAAAATAAACGAACCACTATCCAGAACTTCAGAGACTCTATATCAACCACATAGAACTAGGCCAGACTAATCTCTCCCCATCCTGAAGCTCAGGGACATTTGCGGAAGAGGGGGCGGTAAGAGTGTAAGAGCAAAAGGATGGGAGGAGCAATGATTTGCAAGATACTCCACACAAGTTAGGGCCGAAGCAATCATAATTGGACATTGCATGCCAGGCGCAATGTCCAACACACTATTGACCTCACAAAGTCTAGCATCTGCTAAAGGCACCAAGATCCTTGGAGGCAAGGAATTGACAGCCACAGTAGTGTTCTATGCTTAAGGGGAACACAGGAAAGGGTTCAGGGAAATGCCACTGGGTCCTTGTATGTCATCGGAGAGGAGGCCCAGAGGAGATTCAGGCATGCACAAGAAAGGACTCTGGGAACTGGGGCAGGAGGCACGGGGGGATGGGGCGGGAAGGGTGAGGGGAGGGACAACATGGGGTTCAGGGGGAGGAGGAGGGAGGGAGGGAACTGGTGTACCTATTAAGTTTGTATGAGCTGAAATAATAATAAAAATGTATTAAGAAAAAACAAAATACATGCTGGCATGCTCCAGACCTTGGTTCAATCCTCAACTTTGTTTACCACAAAGTAAATAATAAAGAAAATGGTTTGGAGTCATCACCTGGAAAAAAAAAAAGAGTTGTCACAAAAATATCCAACAAAAGAGACTTCAAACCAAAACAAATTATAACAGACAAAGTAGGCCTTTACATATCAGTTGCAGGAACTATCCCTCAAGAAGTATACACACCCAAAAAAGGCTTACCCAAATTCGTAAAATGAATATTATTGGATGTAAAGAAACAAATCAATCCAAACACAATAATAATATGGGATTTCAACATCCCACTCTCATCAATAGCAAGTGAACAGATCACAAACTGTACAGAGACATGCAGAAATGAAATCACATAAACCAAATGGGCGTAACTGACATCCACAAAGCATTCCATCAAAAACTAGTTCATACACATATTTTTCAGCAACACGTATAACTTTCTCTAGAAGCATTCACATGCTAGGTAGGACACAAAACAAGTCTCCACAAACACAGGAAAACCGAAATTGCATCTTGCATCCTGTGCTACTACCATGGAATAAAGCTAAAGCATCTGTAGAAAAGTAAATACCACAAAGCACACAAACTCTCGGACATCAAACAACAGAATGAGGAATGGGTCATAGAACTCTAAAATGAAATTTAAAAACTCTTAGAATTCAATGAGAATGAAAACAGAACATACCAAAATTTATGGGACACATGAGGCTATCATCCTAAGACAAAAGTCTTCAGTGCTCAGTGCCTACATTAAAAAAAAATATATATATATAAAGATCATCACAAATAGGAATAATGATACACCCTAAAGCCTTGAAGAAACAAGAACAAACCAATATCAAAAGTATACAGGCAGAAATAAGTAAAATCAAGAGGAAAATAAATATTGCAGATTAAAGAAGTAGATTATGAATGATTGTAATTATTGAAAATTTATACTTTGTTCATTGTTGACTATTGCTCCATTTACTGCCCACAATAATTTTAGGGAGTACATGACCGACTATGCTTATAATCCTTCTATCATAAATAGGACATTTACATTCTGAATTGTTAACTGGCACTTTCAAAATCACCTATGAATAAACTTTATCATAACTGAATTACAAATCGTCTCTTTCTTGCTTATGCAGGCTGACTTACCCTAAACAATTTTATACTCAAAATTTCATGTGAGAACATTTGTTTAAATGAAATCTGTGATATAGAACGAGTATGAAGATTGTAAGATTAATATTCCAGTTTATATAACAGCTAATTATATAACAGAATGAAAGCTACATCTAATGTGGAGTTCTTTCTATTGCACATTGTTCATTTGTCTTGAGAACTAAGTGTCGCTATTAGTGTCTGCTGTTCATTGTGTTAATTATCCTCAGGAGAGAACTGGGTAATCAGAGATGATAAAATGTTTGCTTTAAATTCACTTGCTTGAGGTAATAGCACCTGGCACCAAATGCATTTGTGTCTGTCTTCACTTATCCCCACCTCAGAAGGTCTCCATTTCCCTCCATCTTTCCGTGTTAAGATCATTAAGGTGTTAAATGATAAGTTTACTGCTTGATGGAATAAGGCTCCAGACAGTCTGTGTTGAGACAGGACAGTGCTGTGACTTAATCGCTATTGGATACTGTTGATCAAATGGTAGGAAACTGGGCACAAGCTTAGATTAAACAAACCAAAAATGTCAATAAAGGAAAGACAGTAGGTACCTCAGGAATAATTTCATACCGTGAAGTTTCAAAAGTCGTGGCATTTTCTTCAAGGACTTAGAAAGTAATGCTTTTGGGAAAGGTTAAGATTTACAACTATGAACTGGAGAAACATTTTCACTAATAATACATATGAAGCATTTTAAAGATCTTCACTTACTTTGAGAAAAGAAGCATATTTCATAAAATTAAATTCATATAAAATATTTTTACATGCTATCTCATTGATGTAGTATTTTGCAATTCTAGCATTTATTAAAAAAACCCTTCACAATTAACAAAAATATATTCCATAAATAATACTTAATATCAAATGTAATAGCATTTTTAAAACTGTTCCATGTTAAATTTTGTATAATTTAATCTGATGACATGTTTCAAAACAGAAACCTTACAATTTGTCAATTTTACAGGATTTTTAAGCAAATTAGACTCATCTGTTCCTTTTTATTTTCTGTTCATTAGAAAGACTTGCATTCTGTTAGGACAAAATTTTTGAGGGCTATTTTTGTAGCATTTCTTGGGCATGTAGAAATCTTTCACAGCTTTTCTCACTCTTACAGTTGACACCCAGGGGAAGAGTTGTCCTACACATGGGCTCAGAAGAAAATTTTGAGGTTATATCAAATGAGCTACATATGAGCTGGACACCAGAAGCTTTCCAATCCCTCCCAAAGGCTTTTCTTTCTTAAGAAAAGCTTCTAATGTGAAAAGACAAGCGTCTTAGTCTGAGATAGCTCCATATAACTGAGAACAATATTGGCATCAAGATCTTATTACAGAAAGACTAAAGCATTTGGGGATAAATCAAATTGCACAAAGAAATTCAGACTTTTTCATGGGTTCAGTTTAAGAAGCTGAGCCAATGTGAACACACTAGAAAAGAGAAGTGCAGTTCCAGTGTAGTATAACTAACACTTGATTTTTGATTGCACAGGCGATGAAAGTCTAACATTCTGTAGTTAATCAAACGTTCTCACATTTACATTCCCAAGGTTCTTCGGGACTCTGCACGGGAAACTCCTGTTCTTCCACAGCAACCCCAACACAGAAATAAACCTCTTGCCCAATCAATGTCATGTGTCCTTCCAACGTTTGAACCTCAGGAGATCATTTTGATTTAAGCAAGGTGGAGGATCATGGAGAAGCACTAGATCAACTTGCGGATTCTGTGATGCTGTCTTCTCCCTCTCAGCATGGTTCCTTCCTCAATGCAAGATATTTTCTTTTTCTTCCCTGGCCCATATTTGTGTTAATTAAGATACAAATCAGGAATGAATACCAAATAATAAGGAACTTTCCATTTTGTAGGGCTTACCAGAATCACATTAATACTTCGCATACTGAACCACTTAGAAAATTTGTGTTATCTAATCAGTACGAAAAGAACAACCAATGAGATGCCAAGGAGCATAATTCAAAATAGCTTGGATCCTCAAACATGCAGAGAACCAGCATTCTATGCCTGCATAAGCATTCTATGCCTTTAACATTACATTCCTTCAGGAATTGTTCAAATTTTGTCCTGCAGTTCCATACAAGAGTGTTGACATCAGAAAATAAAGATGAGGGAGGACAACTTATTTGTTCCGCAGAAATCACACTAAAGATTATTAAGCTGTATCTATAGATACCATTTATCAGAGAAAATAGTAAATGATTACAGAATGTGGAGACCAAAAATATGTTATATACACATTGTAATTAGTTTAGCTTTATATTTCCAGTCCATTGTTCTCTCTGAACCATAACTTCCCTTTAAATATCTCAACTTAGTTATTCATAATATTGATCAAAATTACTTAGAATAAGTCTACATAATCCTTGTTAAAGCAAAAAAAAAATGGTTGTAAGTGTCTCCATCCTCAGAGGATAATATATCTACTGTGTATACACGCACACCAGAAACATGACTTGCTCTTTTTTCTCGGTCGATATAAAATATCTAGTAATTACTATGTTTGTTTTATTCTAGTTCATGTTCATTCAATTCCTGCCTATATGTTCCTTTTCCATATAACAATATAAATTTTGGATGTCTTGTCAAAATACCACCTTCTCTTATTTATGTGTTGTATCTATTGGCATTTTCCCACAAAACAACCAATTACATTAGTTTAAAAAAAAGAAATGTAATGATGTCATTCAGTTTGAAATTTTACATCATTTTATCATGTTCTGAGATAAATCTAAAAGTATCTGCATGATTTGCAAAGTTTTTCTTAATCACCTTACTTTCTAACCCCTGAGTCAATTTTCCTCGCATTCATTACCATATAGATCAACTAGATTTGCATTCATGTCTTCAAATCCACCACATAAAGCCCTGATAATGTGAGACCCATATTCAATGTCTGCATAATAAAAATACTGAATGCTCATTTCTTCTTCTAGGGGGAGAAGCGCATTACTCTGGCACAGTGTCAATGATTACAAAATATTCCAGTTGCTAGGTACAGTTTTGGAATATTTATGATTTGGAGATTGGTGGATTTTAGGACCATAAACTTGAATGCCATCTCCACATGTTTAAAGGGTTGCATATAACTATCTTCAATGACATTTAGAAAAAATATTTACTGGAATATGCTCACTCTATTTGCGGATGAGAGGAGTTATCAGTGATTCATGTTTGCCTCCACATGCACATGTAGGTTGCATGTTCCCCATAATTGGTTAAAGAGTTTATGATATATTACTTGTGCATAATTGCTGTTATGGAAATAGAACATTTTTCTTCTTGAGAATTTGGAGATTTATGTTATCCCCATCGCCCTATATTTACCCTATTTTTCTTATCTGTTTAACTTTTAGAGTTAGGCTCACTTATTCTTGTTCAAGGATGACTTTTGCAACACTCTGTTAAATACCACAATTAAATGCTAATTCTACTCTTCACAACCCTTTAAACTAACACTCTAAACACTATTTAATTCTCCCCTGTCAATTGGTCTATAATCTAAATTATAAGAAGAGCATTATTTTCTTGTATAATAATGTACATTTATTTTATTCTAGAACATAAAGGTTGAAAGCTACCTACGATAACTTTGCAAATATGCCCAGATCATAGCAATTCTTTTTTTAGTAATAAATTTATTAAATCAATCTTTTTGTATATATCCTTTCTGCCTCCCTCATTGCCTCTTCCTTTCTCCCTCCTTTCCTCCCTCTCTCCCCTTCCACCTCCATCCCATGCCACCCTGTCTCTCATCCCCACATGAGCCCTGTTTACTCCGTCCTGTTCTTGGTTTTATGGGTCCTGGTGGGTTCCCACCACATCCTCTGCTCTCATGGGGGTTCAGGTTTCTGTGGCAGACAGAGAGAACCTTTCTTGTCCCACCCACTGATATAGGTACTTCCCTACCTCTGTCTGACCCCTTGCTCCTAAAGATCCTACTGCCTGGAACTATTTTTCCTGGTCCAAACAAGTCCATGGGGACAGGTTGACATGTCCACCACTGTGCAGGTCTGATGAGATCAAGTCCCATTCCAATGAGTTTCTGGTTGTGGCAATTATGAAGGACAAGAAATCAGTGATCTTCATGCAACAGCTCTACCTTAGGAGGCTCCTAAATCTTCCTTAAAAAGGCATTCTTTTCTGTTTGTTTGTTTGTTTCTTTGTTAAACTATGGCTTGGGCAATCTCTTTTAATAGTGACAATAGTGACATGTCCTTTTTTTGGGAGAGAAGGAAAGTAGCCCTTGTAAAACTTTCAGGAGTGAATAGCCACTATATCTCTCTCCCACTGTGATGTTAAGTGATCATTGCATTGTTGCAGCAACAATGAGATGTGCCAGAGAATGATGGAGTGCCAACCAGCTTCTGCAAATAAGACATATGCACTTGTGCTTTGTGAGAAGTCAGTCATGCAGAGACATCAAATAGCTGGCAGGGAACCAGCTTCTACTGAAAGCTGATGGATCCCCTTGTGGTGTTATTGAGAGGTGCTCTCTATACCCATTCGCTGTCATTATTTTTGATCTTGGGCTGGATCTAAGATGTGTAGCCCATTGTGTACTGTCTGAACATCCACAAAGCTTCCTAGTCTGTGAGGATGGATGTTCATAACTAAGAAAAGTTTCATCAGGGACCAGATCGTTTTACCAAGTACAAATTGTTTGTTTACTCTTTGTTTCTCCATTATGGGGCGATATTTTATTGCCTTTACTGGTCAGCTGAGTACTTCATTCAGAACTTCTATCATTTTATCATTCAGATAACTTTCCTACCAAGTAGGATGTCTGGAAGCCTCAGTCTGTACACAATACTCTTTTTTATAATAAGTCTCAAAACTGAAATATACATGGCAAGAACTTACAAAAAGCCCCAAGAAGACTCATCTAAAGGAATTGATTACTGAATAGTAGACCATTACAAACATTACAGGTGGATGAATGAGAATTGTTTTAATTCGACTCTCCCTGTGAAATGCATAACCGGCAAAATAATGTGATTTTTAAAAGTGTGGTGAATTCTCTTATCCCCAAATGTAACTATAGTAAGCAGTGATTCAGAAACAGTTTTGTGAAATACAACCTAAATATACTATAATGCATGTGCTATGGTATAAATGTTGGACTAAGGGCTTGCTTTAACAAGCTCCTGCTAGGGAGCTTGACTGAAGTATTTTAGCAATGATTTGAGTAAAACATGACTTGATCATCTTTATTTCTTTCAATTTCTCCATATGCTGTAACTTTAAATAGAAACATCTGTATTTCTGAAGTCTCTAAGAAATCAAGGACACACAAAGTGATATTTGGTTGACAGGAAATGGATCTCAAAGCATTTGGTGATGAAAAGTGAAAAAGACAAAAGCGTAATCAGCAGAGGTGAGAACAACCACTCAACACTATTTGCTGGAAGAATGGCAGGTGTTAACGACTATGCCAAGAGTGCATAATGAATTAAACAACCCAGGAGGGTTTGTTATCAACTGTTGATATAAAGATATGGAAACTCTCCAAATTCATACGTGAGGATTAAAAGCAAAGAAAAACTTCTTGTTTAAAATTTTTAACAGATATTACACAAAGATGGATGGAGGAAGCATTCCATCTATAAACTAAAGAACATGAAATTCTACTTTGTCAGAAAATTTGATGGTGAAGTAACAGCAATATAGCTGCTCTAAATATTTGATAATATTATCCATTCTATTAATATTTTGCTCCAAAATGGCAATGTTTACACACATTCTTCATGTTAGGCAATTTCTGAGGCACTACGAATAACAAGTAAATTAGTAAGACTTAAGTTTTACCATTAAATATTCATGGTAAGACAATAGAAAGAATGAAGAAAAACCATGAAAATAATAGTGTAGTTGCTATTAAGTTAAACATTTGCATCTAATTCTATGAAAATATGATGGTGGCTATTAACTACATTGGTGTGATGATATAGTCTTTGGCTTATTACACAAGAAAGAGCATGTGGTAATTATATAACGGAGGAAGGAAGAATTGTCTATACAAAAAAAATCTGAGAGTTTACACAGTTTCAAGTACTGGAGAATACTTAGGGCTGTGGGTGATTAAATTTGATGACAGTGCTCATAAATTATTAGCAAAAACAACAATAATAGAGATGAATTAACTATTTACTGCTGTTTAACAAACTACCTCAATGCTACTGGTTTACAGCAATGGTCATTTCACATCTCATGAGTTCTAAGAGTTAAGACTGAAATAGGATAGTTGGAGCAGGGGGCACAAAATTTTCTGTAAATTGGCAATGAACTCACATCTTTCAAGCCCTGAATCATGGTTAGCAGGTTATAAAAAGAATGATGCACACAGTGGAATCTGGAACTTTCTATTCTTTATCAGCTATTAGCTAGAAATCTGTTTCTCACCACATGGTCCATTTCTAAAGGCAAGAAGTAAGGGAGAACTGAGATAGACAGATGGAATAGTCCAAACACGTCTTCTACTGTCACATTTAACCTGAACTGTCATCTGCCATATTCGCACGGACCAATGTTGTCATATCAAAAGAGGGCAAAGCAAGGTTTTAGAAAAAGGAGGTACAAATCATTGGAAATTATTTAAGGCTGCCATCACAAAAGGAAACAAATATTTAAGAGCAGGCAAAAAAGACAAAGTAGTATTGACAAACTAGCTTGAAAATTAACAGCTGTCATTAAATGAATACTTTTACTCTTATAATTTTAGCTTATCTTAAATATAAACCATGAGTTTTATACATTAACATTGATATTATATTCACACCTAAGGAAATTTTGTAAAAAGAGAGCAATTGCATAATAAAAAAATCAAGAAAATGGGTAAATAAACTATGTTTTTCAATATCATCTTACACAGGCCAAGAGAAATATGATTCATATCTACAGAAACATAAAGCATATGTGGAGGTCATGTTTCCATAGCCAGGCTCTTCATTGTACATGTTACAAAACTAAGAATCATAAGAGCTGACTTCTACAGCATGCCTCAGGTTACATGTTAGCTATGTTAAGAATGAAATTCCATTTTCGTCTCTCCTGCTGTTCTATGGTCCTACATAGCAGCCTAAGTAGCTTGGTTGTACTGTGCAACATGGTTGTCATGAGTTCTATGTGATTATTTAAAATTTGAATTTAAGTAATTCTTAATTGAATTTTAAAATATAAAACATAAACTTCTCAGATGAAATAAGTGCATTTCAAGGGCTTACAGGTTATCTCCACCATTGAAAATTTTATATATTAGCCTTTATCAGCTGACTTTTTGTTTTGCCTGTAAGAGAAGAATACAAGCTAAATAACATGACTCATCCATATCAAAGATTTTTCCCTTTTATTTACATATCTCTACCCTATGGCATTTAACAGTTAATTAATTTTGAAAGGCCACAATGAAATTTTAATTGGGTGTTCCACATCCTTTACAAAGATAAACATAATTGTTTAACTAAATATCAGGGAACAATTAATTAATTAGGCCAGTGCTATAAAGAAGCACACCATAAGTCACACAGCTGTTTCCTACCATGACTATTTTTGGTTTGTTTTTTACAGACAGCCTAGTGCCTAAGAAATTAAATATGACATTTTCTTTCATTCAAGCTCTTGTAAATCCTACTTGAGGATATATAAATGCCATCTATTTTCATTTCCTGCTTTTATTCCATTCCTCTGTAGTCCACCATAGTAACTAAGAGATCAATATTTGTGAAACACTAATCAAGTCCATCCCACTCTTTAAAAGAAGCTGAATACTGATTATTTACAGCTCTTCTACACATTATACCATGGTGTATATAATATGGAGTCTATTGAGTCCATGCACTTGCTTCTTTCTATTCTCACCCACCATCCTTCTTTTTCTCCATATTCTAAGATGATAAAAATATCTTCTTCCTTTCACAACTTTGCATATACATTCTTTTCTTTCTTAACTCTTTGAAAACATCTTCATATCATATCACATAAGGCACAGCTCAAATGAAATCCCTACATGGGATTTATTAGTCCAAGAAAATAAACTGTCCTTTGTCCTTTGATTTCCTAGACCTCTAACACATGTCCCAAGGAGCCAACACAGAACTTTATAACTTTATTAAAAAGTCTATGACCTGTGCCTAATCATCTAACAGCTTCTCAGTGATAAATATGGCCATTTTTAATAATTATGTGTAGTCTCATACAAGCACTGAAATTCATTTTGAAATAAATAAATGGATACATAGACGATTAGATACATGAATGAACAAATGGATTAACAAATAAAAGATCCAGAGCTTCATGTCTCAATTAATAATAATAAACAAGGAAAATAAAATAGAATTTCCTCTGTTTATATTTGTGGTATCAACCTCAAACACTTCATGGTTGCAGCCATAAAACCCTGACTGAACCCTGGGCTCTGTGATTGAATCTTCCTGATTCAAATGAATGAATATTAACAGAGCATCTTTCCAAAAGCCCCTACCTAAAATATCTACATCCAAAAAGAAGTGAACCAACTCTTGGTCTAGCATCAAACTGCTCTGTAGGTAGCTGTCATTATACCAGTGGAACAGGAGCTTCGAATGGAAACCTTTGGGTCTAAAGCTGGATGAGTGAGGGGAAATTTACATATCATTGGGATGGCCAACAGAGAAGCAACCTGAGCTCCCACAGAAGTAGAAAAGACAGAGTGAACCCTCGGTTCCATAGAAGCATACAGGCAGAAGAGCAGGAGGGAGTGGGAATGAATGTTGAAGGGAAGGAAGGGAAGGGGATGGAGGGGGAAGGAAGAAAGCAAGAAAAAATACTCAAAAGTGTTTGTAAAAGTAGAAAGAAAATAAAAATGGAAAAGACTATAAAATACATCTTCAAGTGAAACAAAAATGTTTATTATAGGACTAAACATAGTAATTCCAAAATAATCTAACATCCACATAAATTCATTTAAAGTGATGACATGTAGCACTTACCCAGAATTCCAGGGAAATGATCATCAAGCACATCATGTTGAAGTGAACTACACTGTATTAGGTTGACAGCCTCAGACTCAATTCCCTAGTTTGCATCTTCTTCTTTAACCATTTCTGTTCAACGATTTTCACAGGGTTTTATCTCTCCAAACTCTCTCCTCATGTTTACTCTGTCCCCAAACTTATTCATAAGATATATATAACTTAGCTGAAGAATCATAATGAATCACTTCTATGTTAAAGTAATAAATTACTTTTTATATTATTTCATTCTTGAGCACAGTTTACAACTAGTACTTTCTCAGTCTGTATGGTTTAAAACTTAGCTTTTAAAATAAAATTGGCTGGATAATTTTTACAAACTCATATTGGTCTATAAATTTCTCAATATTCTCGTAGTTACTATAGATTGATAAATAAATAAGTCTGTCACTAAGTAAGTATGTAGTATGTAAACAAAATAAGCATAAACAAACATAAGTTATCCACCAATATGATTAACAGTAATAAAAGTCATCTTTATAAATCAAGTATATGTGGTAAGATAGGTAATGGCAGAACTAGACAATCAGAAATGAATATCAGTTATAAAATATCTGGGCCTTATTCTATAGGCATTAAGGATTAATTAAAAACTTTATACAGAAATATATTATATGGATTTATTAATATATTTTCTGCATAATATTTATATTTTGTTCAAAAGTTATAAAGTAATATCTAGCAAACTGAATATTTTTATTTCTTTCTTCAGTTTTTACTAATGGGTTAATGATTTTGCATCAATTCAACATTTCCTTATATATTTATATATGTATTAAAGTACTGAATATCCATTTTCTATTTTGAAAACAGATAGGCCAGCATTCTAAATGTTTTCCACTCATTTTAGCTGTAGATATTTTAGGAAAAACATCTTGGAAAAATGTCCCTTTGGTATTCATTTATCTGGATAAGTAAGATTCAATCATAGAGCTTGTGATTTACAAGGGAATTCAAGCTTGTAACTTTTGTGATTTGTTTGGTTAATACTATAAAATATACATAATAATTTTGCATTTCCTTGCAGTAGCCACAAAGTACATATTTTCTTATTAGTGTACAACACAATCTACACATCTCTTTTATTGAAACGTTTAAATTATTTCCACTTATTTAAATTCACTCAATTGATAAGGCAGCACACATTCCTTCCACATATTCTCAGAAATTCTTGATCAAAATCAGATTGTTACATGAAATGGTAACAGAAGAAATCACCATCATCATACTCTAAAAGTATAGACATTTAAATTTCTTAGGAAAGCTGTTCTCTCCACACACAGTTACTGTGCTGTTTTGCATGTTGGTATGTTCTAGATATTACTCCAATTGTGTGACATAGCAAAATCTCATTTATTACTAATAACGACCTTATAAAGGAAAATATCTTGTTTCTATTTTACAGACTGAAAATGGATGCTTATAGGAACTAGATATTTTCCATATGAGCATATTACATGATGAAGGGAACAGCATGCGAGAATGAGCCAGGACAGAGGAATGACAATTTGGGGAAATGAAGAGCTATTGAATGTACTTTAAAACACGGGGGAAAGAGAGCACCTCTCTCAAGGCAAAGAAACCAAAACTGAGTCTGCAAAAAATTTACTATGGAGTAAATAGAACCTTCTGATGAAATTCTCTTCAGTGACTCCCCAGAATTCACTGTATCAGACAGAAGTGGAATGGAGCTCTAGGGCCAACCCTAGAAGTTGTAAATCTGGGGTTTGTGTCGTGACATTAAATTATAGTGTCAGAAATAAGGATCTAAAGCCCGTCAGTGGTATAAATAACTGAAAAGAGATTACAGTCTAAAACGGGCTGCATACATATTTAAAAAGTGCTGTGTATTCCACTTGGGAAAATATATGATGGTAAATCTAATAGTCCCATCTTGCTTCCTGGCTCTTGAGCAGTAATTTAAAACCTCAGTATTTTGAAGGGGAACTAAAGGACCATGAATAAAATGACCACATGCAATATAAGAAACCACACATGATTTCTATGCTATAAATGAAGAGCTATTTCTTAGAGTCATTCCTTTCATTATTTCCTAATGATGCTATTAAATTGAATAAACAAAACTGACCTACAAAATTTGTGATTTTTACCCCCTTTGATTTTTTTTTGAGGAAAAAAAATCTTACCTACAATCCACATAATAAGCTTCTGGCCTGAAAATAACTATGCATCCCAGGGCGGCAAAAGTTGAGGCAATCCTTCTGCTTTAATCTTCTAAGTGCTGAAATTTCAGAAGTGAACCACTTTGTTCAGCTAGCTCTTGGGTTTTAAGTATAATGCATTTTCACTTACTTACATTTTTCTAATTCTTTCCTGGATTTCTGTTTGTTTGTTCACTTACAGATAGGAAGATGGAAGCTCTTAATGTCTATTTTAAGCGCAAAGGTTTGCATAAATAAGTATCTGCTATAGCTTTTTTTGAAATTTAAGTTTTAGACATTATTGTAGATTAATGCTCCTGGCAGAATATGTCCTCATAAGCTCATCATCCTTTTACTATGAGAGAAAAATATTATTTTATTTATTCATTTGGCCATAAAATAATAGCAAAAATTTCCTTTCCAATTCCCTTCAAAAAGTGTCAAACTGATTATTAATTTCATTCATATTTAATAGCACTCATGAAACATCGTATGAAAATCATTTTTGAGAGAGAGAGAATCAATAAAGAAAGAAAATCCTTTCCAAAGTCTTTTAGTTCCATGTGAAATGATGTTTCCATCTTCATTCAACTTTAGATCACCATGGAACTTAGCTATTAAGTGGTAAGTTTCAGTTTTATAAATATCACTTTTAAACAGTAAAAATAGGTTATCTTTTATCATGAATAGGTTTATTGCTAAATAATGTAGGTAACATTACATTAATGGGAAAAAACACTAAATCTTTTAAAAAACATGTCTTCCCTGTGCATCATTACTTTGCTAACGATTCTATATGTCCTCCTCATGATTGTGAAATATTCTCAGTACCCTCACTATAATGTAGACTCCCAAGCAAATGGGAAGCTTAACCACAGACTGTAATTAAAATGGATTACAGACTGGATTTCAGCAATTGGAGAGGAATGGCTCCTCTCTGTCCATCAGGAGAAAAGATACATATAGAAGCCTTTCTACTTGATGTGCAGATTCAAAGGGAACTTTACATTGAGAACTAAATGCTTAGCTCAGATCTTTTGTTCCCTATGGTATGAATGCCTTCTCTACTGATAGTTCCGATTATCATATATAATGGGCATTTGCAACCTCTTTAAACTTTAACACCTGTTGTTTTATTAGGATCCAGAATATCCACAATTGCCACATTAAAAGCTTATATGAACTGATCTAAAGACAGAACTGTTTATAATGATGAGTCTAGCCATCAACAAAGGAATATTATGCACAACCTCATTAGCTTCTGTGGGAACCAATTTGTCACTCAGGTGCAAGGTCAAAAGAACAGTGTAGGAGCAGTATGTATGGAATCTGGAGCCTTGGGGAAGAACTGGAGTCAATGGTAAAGTGACCTTGTGTCACTTTACCAATGACTCTCAAGGCTACTCTATCAAAGTAGGGAGAGATGTCATGTAATAGGAACTGGAGTCTGGTATAGAAATACAGCTACTGTTTCCATAAAGTTACTACTTTCCTATGGCAATTAACACAACTCTCCTCTGCACTTCTTATTTTCCTCCCTCTTCTACTCAAAAACTGAAACAGAAAGCAGAAAAAATAAACTAGGAGAAGCAGATACATTTTCAACTCCACAGTCATTCATATTTGAAATAAGCAACAGAAATACACACGGAGTTCTCACATATGACAAAAAAGAATGTGCACTCAGCCACATTATCATTATTGCACCATTAATTTATCATACTTATTGCAGACTCTAGTATGTTAATAAGTTTGGTCACCATGGACGTTTCATATATAACAAACCAGAGAGTTTACATGTCGAGATTTAACTAGGAGTGAAGGAACACTGTTGGAAGTAGTTGATCATTGTGGGTCGTGTTTCTGCAACTGATCACAGGACTTAAACTCAGATTATTGCTCCAATCACTGCTCTCTTCCCCCTACCTTCTGAGAGAACTCAGCTGGGAGATATAGTCAACCTGATGGAATCATGCTTGCCTCAGGCTCATAATTCTAATCTGTGTTCTTTATTGGTACAACATTTCCTCTTTCATTACTTCTGAATGTGCTCATCCTAGCCATATGTCACAGTGAGCCTACAAATTCCAGACTTAACTTTCATTCCTCTGTTAGGCACAGTCACTTCTCTTCTTCCCATGAGAACTCAGAGTAATTGTCATGAACTCTAAAACAATGAAAATGCAAAGCAAGATTTCCTTAAGTGAATATTTAGAAAATGTTGGTAGATATTTTGCTGAAATACTTCCTGAATTCAATAGCTTTTTGGGATATGAAGTATTTCTGAATCTAAACTAACAGAATAAAATTTGGATCTTTTGTCATCAATTATTTTTTATTCTCTGATCATAATCATAAAAGATCAAAGACACTTAGATTTGTTTAATGCAGGTGGGTGCCTCAGATTCTTAGGTGCATTTTTAGGAAATCTGTGATATGTGAACTACAATCCCAGTTTGCTGTATTCTCCCATACTTACCTGTCTTATTATGGTAGGACTAACAAACACCCACCTGCATCAAATTGTAGATATACCTTGCTCCAATGCTATAAGTTACTCCACACTTAACAAACTCTGAACAACTCCTTTTATGATGAGCATATAGAGGAACTGCCAAAGGGCCAATTTGACTTGCACTGATTTGGAATATATGAACAGTAAGCAAAACTATGTTGTCTACATGAACTTTTTTAGGGAAAATTGCTTCTTTTTCATCTTATGTCTAGGAGCAACTGGGGGAGTTTAGGATTAAAATAGGATGGGTTATTGGAAATGGCACATACACACACACACACACACACACTAAGAAAGTAATCAACAATTGGCACCATTGTTTTGCCGTTAGAATGGCCAAACTAATTTCCACTCTCACATACATCAGGATAGATTTCCAAATTAATCTTATGTATAATTACATGCAAACACAAGTGATGCGATTTCAGATTTTTCTCCCTGAATGGCAAATCAAAGGTGTGGATTAAAGTAGGCTTCAAAAACCCCAATTTAATCTTTCAAATTTATCTCTTAAACATTTATGGCATACATTTTTTAAAACAGCAGCTTAACTTAGTGGTTCAAGTGATGCTCTGCTTACATGTATTTGAGAAATCAATGAAAAAAGAACATCCTACAAATCTGTTTAAAAATACAGGTGACAAGATAAACCAAAAACACTTGTGACTATGAGGGATTGTTGTCTTAAAAGCAGAAGGAGCTGAGTTCAGATCCCAGGTCTCATGTAAAAGGTCTCAGGCTAAAAGGACAGTGGCCTGTACTTACTGTCCTTGGTGGGCAGAGCCAGGGAAAACTCAGAGCCAAGCAAAAAGGAGGTGGAAGCAATCCAGGATGATTCAAAAACCCACCCTTGGTCCTCCACAAGGATACACAATGCTTTCTAATACATACACAGGAAGGAAGGAAAGAAAAAGAAAAAGAAAGAAAGAGAGAGAAAGAGAGAGAGAAAAAGAGAGAGGAAGAGAAAGAAAAAGAGAGAGAGAAAGAAAGAAAGAGAGAAAGGAAGAGAGAAAGAAAGAAAGAGAAAGAAAGAAAGAGAAAGAGAGAAAGAGAAAGAGAGAAAGAAAGAAAAAAGAAAGAGAGAGAAAGAAAGAAAGAGAAAGAAAGAGAAGAGGAGGGATGAAAGGAGGGAGGGAGGCAGGGAGGGAGGGAAGGGAAAAAAAGGAAAGAAAGGAAAGAAAAGAAAAAAGTTTTCTGTGGTTCAAAAAAGTTATAATCAAAAGGTAAGAATGAGGGATAACATAAATATGTACATATGAGTGTTCATAAATATGAAAAAATTCAATCAACTCCTCATTCAACACCAAAGCACAAACAGACAAAAAGGGTCCTAATTAGAACATGTAAAATCAGTAAATAGGGAAAAAAATGACTAAAACCTACATAGGTGTTCAAATCTAGTAATGCTAACTTGAATAGTAATATCGAACTTAGTAATAGCTGAATTATGTGAGAATCATATCCATTATGTGAGAAGAGTAAGTGAAGTAAAAGCAAGCAATGGTTGGGATGCTATTGTGTCATTATACTCAAAAAGTGTCAGGCCTTAGATAGAAAGTAACCATTTGCAAATGGGTGATTGTCCCCTCCCTCACCACGGTTTCCTACTTTTATTACATCTACCTTTGAATATACTTTTAAAATTTTTTTATTATTTATTCAATTGTACGTGTATGTGTGTGTGCACGTGTGTTATGTATGTATGTGTTGTGTGTAGAACCACAGACAAATTCGGGAACCACCATGGACGCCTTTATCACCTCCTTGTTTACTCCGCCCCGGGATTCACAGGCTCCGCCCTACCAGGACCAGAAGCGCAAGCCGCCCCCGCTTCCGCCTGGCGTCTATACGTGGGGTCTAGGATCCGAACTCAGGACCTTCTGCCTGCAAGGCAGAGGCTTAACCCCTGAGCCATCTCTTCAGCCCTCTTTGAATATACTCTTATAACAAGACTCTAGTTTAACAGGTTTTTAATCTCTGGCGGGGGGGGGGGTTACATCCAATACCCATCAGGATGGAGTGAAGGGCATTGCAGAAGCAGCAAAACTGAAAAAAAAAAATCAACAAACCATAATCAAGAACATCAGAGACTCTATATCAACCACCTGGAACTAGGCCAACCTAATCTCTCCCCATCCTGAAGCTCAGGGAAATTTGCGGAAGAGGGGGCAGTAAGAGTACAAGAGCACAAGGATGGGAGGAGCAATGATATGCAAGATACTCCACACAAGTTAGGGCTGAAGCAATCATAATTGGACTTTGCATGACCTGCGCAATGTCCAACACACTATTGACCTCACAAAGTCTAGCATTTGCTAAAGGCACCAAGATCCTTGGAGGCAAGGGATTGACAGCCACAGTAGTGTTCCTATGCTTAAGGGGAACATAGGAAAGGGTTCTGGGAAATGCCACTGGATCCTTGCACCTCATCGAAGAGGAGGACCCAGAGGAGAGTTTGGCATGCGCATTAAAGGATGCTCCGGGGATGGGAGGGGGAGGTACTGGGTGATGAGGACGGTGGTGGGAGGGGAAGGGGAACAGGGGGTGCGGGGGTAGAGGGAGGGAGGGGACTGGTGTACCTGTTAAGTTTGTATGAGTGGAAATAAAAAAAGTGTTAGGCCTTGAACACAAAACAATGATACAAAAAATTTCAAATGATTTACATTTTTGAATAATTGAAAATTTAATAATCATAAAACAGCAAAGATTTCCCACTTCTCGCTATTATTCCTTCCATGCCTGTGAAAAGACGTGAAAGTAGGATGGAGAAGAAGGTATGATATTAGAGATTAAGGTATGAAAATACTATAAATTAACTGTATACATGTATGAAAATCTAAAAGAATTCTAAAAGGAAAATAATTCAACCTCAAAAAAAATACATGAATTGAGATCCACTGTCATATAATTGTTAGTCTATTGCAAATTATTTGTAGTTTCATTGGAGTAATCATTACATAGTTTTGGAATATGCTTATGAGGTAATGTTCAAAAGAAACTAAAGAGTTCAATCCCTTTCTTTCAGTTATTTTTTTTACGATTTGCTGCATGGAACTTCAAAATTGTGTGTATTATTATTGAAGTATGGAGAGCAGCTTAAGAATTTTCTCCAAATTAGGTAAATTAGTTTAGGTTCAAAACAAAAGAAAATAATAGATTTTTACTAATTTTCATACAAGTGCCACGGTGAGCATTTTCATTATCACTAACTACACAGTGTTGTTCAGGGATCATGGCCATCAAATTGAATTAAGACTCAGATCAGTCTCCCATTGATAACTTGATAAACCTCAGATGGGCATATCTTTTAATAGTTTCATCCTGTACTAACGTAAGAAATAACAATAACTGGATGACACCTTCTCTTATAAAACTTTGAGTTACTCTGCATAACTTTTACAGTTTGGATACATTATTGTATTTGATAATTATGGAAATACTGCTTTCAACATCTTAACTGCAGCATCAGGCAGTTTATAACAAAAACTCGAATGTGTGTCATCTACAGCAAACCAAGAAGAAGGGGTGGAGCTCTGAAGCTCCTTCTAGCTGGCTCCATGGTAAATACCCTGCAGGAATTACGAAAGTGGTGCACTGTTCTGAGACCACTGTGTAATTTAGCTCTAGAGCTCACATTCGAGCAGGTGTTTTCTATAAGGTGCACTTCCAAAGGACACAGTAGTTCGCAGCCCATCACTGGCCACTCCATCCTAGCACTGATTTAGTTTTTGTTGCTCCATGTTCACAGCAAATAGTTTCTTTTTTCCCTCTCATATACCTATGACAGAAGTAGCTTGTTCCTTACGAAATGATTGTCACTGTTAGAGTATGCCTCATTGTTCAATGTTTCTTTGCATTTTTTAGAGAATTAAGGTAGAGTTTATCAGAGGAGAGGAAGAACAGAACTCATGTGGAGTCCTTGGAGAACTCCAGGCATGGAATCCATGAGAGGCAAGAAGCTAGAAATGAACTCACAGCCTTCAGATGTGAAGCATCATGAGAGGCAGGCACACCATCTTTATATTCTTTAAAAATCTATGAATGTCAAATCTGTGATGACTAAATTACTATTTGCTAGATACATTTGGCCTAAAAAATAGAGAAAATTCAGAGGTTTTGTCTAGAAACAAGGATGGCTTAAAAGAGAATAATGCATTTTGGGGTAAATATTTGTTCATTTTCTCATAACTCTCATATTTTAACTTATTTTAGCCTCTATTACTTAGTGAAATTTAAAGTACAAAGGACTTATTTCATATTTGAGAATGACACCAATAAATTGTTGCATAAGCAAAAGTTTAGTTATACAAACACTGAGCAGAAATTAAATTCATAATTGCACATTTGAAAATATGGTAAATGCTGGACAATGCAAACATCATGCTATGGAAATAAGTTTTAGACTGATAGGCTCTTAATAATGAATGTGTAAGTATGTATGTATGTGCACACACATATGCATTAAAATGGAAATATGTATTTAAATGCAAAGAAAAGAAACAAGTGTGCAAAGTAAAGAAAGTCATTGATTTACTTAAGCTTGTTAGAATTTTTATTAATATGTTTGTTATTGCATTGGAGTTTACCTGGGGGAGTCAAAGACAGGAAATGAGCAATCAGAAATATATGATGTAGATATCTAAAGTTTATTTTTTATTTTTTTGTTATTTATTCAATTGTGCATGTGTGTGTGTATGTATGTGTGTGTATGTATGTGTGCATGTGTGTGCGTGTGTGTATGTGTGTGTGTGTGTGCATGTGTGTGTGTGTGTGTGTGTGTGTGTGTGTGTGTGAGTGTAGAACCACAGGCAAATTTGGGAACCATCATGGACTGCCTCCACTTCCTCCTGTTTACTCTGCCCCAGGATTCACAGCCTCTGCCCTACCAGGCCAGAAATGCAGGCCACCCCTGCTTCCACCGGGAGTCTATACATGGGGTCTAGGATCCGAACTCAGGACCTTCCACCTGCAAGGCAGAATCTTAAGCTTTGAGCCACCTCTCCAACCTCAATAGTGTCTAGTATATCTGAAAAACTTTCATATCTTTTACAGAAAAAAAAAGATATCTGCTAAATAGGCATGTAGGAATGAAAGTTTAATTTTGTTAATTTCACCCATGTCTAGACCTTTGTGCCAGTTGTAGATTTGGCCTTCATCTTATTCATGATCTGTGATATTCATGATTTAGTTCTGATGTCCACATACCATCTACCAAATGCATCAGATCTAAGCATCATCTACCCTAACAATGCCCTGACAGCCTAATGCAAGAATCAGCATCCCAAATTCTGATCTGCATCTGAGTTGAACCATATGGCCCAGTTCCAGATATCGCCTCTTTTTTGATATTGGTGGCAGCCTGTCAGAATGGAAATACTATAAGTTTGGGAGTCAGGGAGACTTGAGTCTGGATCACCATTGATATGGTATCATTTCAAGCAATGACTAATCCTGTTTAGTTCTGCAGTGTCCTCATTATCTGGACAAATCTGCCAAATCCATGTCCTTGAATTTTTGATTTAAGAGGTCAGAACTATAGTCCCATGATTGCTATTAGCAATTATTTCCTAAAGAGTCGTGTTGTTGTTAGTCTGGTGATCATATTTTGAAAATTATCAAAACGATACCATAAGAGATATCCTTACTATGAGACATTCATCATTCTTCAAACTTTATACAAAGAGAGAAACTAGTAAGGAAGAAGATTTGCAGTGGTAAAAAGAGGGGAGTGGGATTGGGGAATACAGTTTAAAATTTATATTAATTCACTGTATTCAAGGAGGAAACTCTAAAAAATATTGTAAGCAATGCTACTGTTGTGGTTACTTTTGTTGCTATGAGATTGTACTCAACTTATAGGAGAAAAGACTTGCTGTCCTAAGATTGAAAAGGGTATAGAGTCCATTACATGGGAATACAGAGCAGAAGTTATGGCAGAAGGCAAAATAAGAGATTGGTTCATCTTCCTGTAGCCATCAGGAAGTAGAGAGCAAACCATAGCAAAAATCCTAGGGCCTGCTTACCATACCTCTCAGTGACTCCCCTTCTTCCAGAAAAATTCTGACTCCTAAAGGTCCAAAAACCTTCACCCACATGAGCCTATTGGGGGCAACTCACATTCAAACCATGATACCTGGTTTTCCACTATTGTCGAAACCAGGTGACTGTGATGGCTGAGAATTCAAAACTATAAACTCAGCTTGGACGCTTGCTGCCTATTGTTCAATGGGAATCCTGAGATCCAAATGAGGATGTGGGTTGGTTAGTAACGCTCAGAGACTCTCTAGGTTCTCCGTATTTGTTAATACTGCTATATTCTTTGGCTTTCAGTTGCCATACTTGTTTACAGTCTAACATGAAGAGTTTTTCTTAAACAGAACTGCTTCATAATGGAATTATCTTTCTAAGGGACATCTAGCCCACATATATACACATTTATCTATTGTTTCCAGGCAGTTGACATCATTTTGCATTACATTTCTAATTGTTATTAATTACTTTGACATTTCTGAGAAGAGCATTAATCTTCCAGAGTCATTTTGTATTTCAATAGGACCATCATTTGCTTCACATCAGAAGAATTTTGTTCCTCCAGGACTATTCATAAACGTGTCACTTATGGTAAATCACCACTATGGGAATGAAATACAACATCTGGAAGAACATTGGTCAGGTCAAAGATGGCAGGGCTAATTTCAGCCCCCTAATGTTTAGATCAATCACTCTGTTCCCACACAGCTGTACAGTAAAGGAGAGGTAGTAGAGGGAATACACATTCCTGTATGGGAGAAATAAATAGATATCAATGCACCAATGATAACAGAGAAACCTACCTTTGTGACCTTTAGCTGGGAAATCAATGAGTAAAGCTATATGAAATATATTTTTAAGAAATAAGATGTATACTTTTTATATATATGTATCTATTCATTATACATATGCATAGTTCTTTTATATAGTATATCACTATATACACATATGCATAGTTCTTTTATATACAGTGTAAGTAATATAATATTCTTTGCAACCTTTAAAATTTTGACAATATGTGCTGAGTATCTCTCCAATGAATACATATGATACCACTTTATTACTTCCTTATTTTAAGAATACATGCTGTATGGGGATTAAACATCTGCATTGCAAACAGAAGGACCTGAGTTCTGATCCTGGTTCACATGTAGAAGTGCCAGGCGGAATTGGCAGCAGCCTAAAATTCTGGATGGTGGCACCTAGAAAATCTCCATAGCAAGGCAAAAAAGAGTAGAAGCAATCCACAATGATTACCAAAGTCAACCTTGGGCCTCTACAGGCATATACAGTGCCTTCTGACCACACAGACACAAATACACACACACACACACACACACACACACACACACACGCACACACACACACACGCACACACGCACATACACAATGAATAAATAAAATATAAAAGAATATATGCTATAATATGTATTAAAATTGTTCAACCTGTATTGTATGGATGGTAATATAAAAGGAGGAACTAGAGGCTTAATCTAAATAACCTTGATCAGGATGGATCCACTTATAAATGAAATGGCAGAAATTTGAATCCATTTCAGTTTTATGAAAAAATTCTGAATTAACCACAAATAAAAAAAGAAAAATATAATTGGTCTCACATCTATGATTAGCTTTCATGTGGGAGTTACCTTAAAATAATACTTTTAGTGTACTCTGATTTCTGTGTGCAAAGAGTATGTGGAGATATTCTGTCTCATATCCTGCACAGTGAGTAACAGATATAATGTTTGGTCCCTGATGAGTGTTGTGTAAATGGCTGACATTAAGCTATCAGACTAATAAAACACAAGACAAACTTGATGTTTGTGACAGTAAGAAATTTCAAAAGGGTATTTACTGAACATGATCAAGGTTCATGTCTGATTTCCCAGAGTTACCAGAGCTCACACTACTGGATTTATAGGAGAAGGTGGGTGAAAAGAACTGTGACCCATTCAGAGGGAATGTTTGTTATGCCAAAGAACTTCATTTTCCTGTTATTTTTTAGATGGGAAAGAAATGAAGATTTCCTAAGGGTGACATATTCTGTGTATAGCAATATTGTAGAAATGTAAGTCCAAATGGAATGCATGGATCACTGTAGAAAACTCAGGGAGAAGAATTAGGACACTGTTCCAAGAACATAAAAGAAAGAAGAAATTGTGTCATCATTGTGGTTGAAGCAGTTACCATCAGCAGAAGCTGACAGACCAGAAAAATGTGCAGGAACATTTCATGAAGTGATTGGGTCTAAATCCTCATACTAGAAAGAATCAGAGATGACTGAGATTGATATCTCTGTGTCGAGCTGGGCTTGCAGGAAGACTCAGACTTATTCATTTGGATCAAGATTGTCCACATAGAGGTTCATTTGTTTTTGTTTTTGGTTTTGGTTTTAGTTTTGTTTTGGTTTTGGTTTTGGTTTTGGTTTTGCTTTTGCTTTTGCTTTTGGTTTTGTTTAAACCATTAGTGATAGCACTTGAGGATCAATTCTATTGAACACTTACAATATACCATTCCTCCACTTGCTTTATCATATTAATTTCCTTTCAAAAGCTATACAAAGTTGACAATACTGTTCTTGATTTAGACAGTAGAAACCTGACTGTTATGGTAATTTCCTCAAAAACACAAAAGGGCAAAGCCTAGATATAACAATAACGATCTGACTGTGTAGTCTTTCTGATTCCTTTGTGCTTTTCAAAAAAAAATACAACACATTAATGTTAAGGGATAGTCTCTAGGATATCAAGAGAACTATTAAATGTAAAAGTCTTCTAAATTTACATTCCCTCAAAGTATATTTATCATAATTTTAATAATAACTTAATTTTAACAATATCCCAATATATATTGTTTTGAAATTAGACTATTACTCTTTGGTTCACTTTTATAGCAGTCCCAAAAGGTAAGGTGAAGCAGGTTCTTATATACACATTTTATAATTGATGACAGTTGGGCTTGTCAACATAATAAAAGATACCCAAGGTCAGTCATAAGGAAAAGACAATGCTAAGTTCAGGTGCAAGATCTCAGCCACTCCTAGCATTGTGTCATGTCCTTCAAAAAAGGCAAGTTAAAAAGAAAAAATTAATCTACTGTAAAATTGCTATAAATTGAATTGATATCAGAAAGCATTGATATATTTGCGAATAACATTTTGACAGCAGGCTGAAATGGGAGGCATGATTAATGACATTTTTCTTTTCTACAATATAGCAGCCTGACAACCCCATTTAAAAAATGAGACCCTGGTTTTAATTTTACTCCTTTTATATAATATGTGTCTTAAAGGAATCTCTTCTTCCAATCAAGAAAAAGTAACAAGTACAGATTTACAACTTTGCTTGGAAAAACAAAACAAAACGTTCAGCACAGGCAAGAGAGATTAACAATGTCTTTGACACAAAAACAAATGAGATGTTTCAGTTTGATGCCTTGAAGCTGCAAAGTCAGTGGATGGAACTCTGATGGAGCTTCACTGACAACTAGAACTGAGGAGATGGGAATGCAAGTGCCAATTGCCAGTTGGAGTGTGGAAGAAAATTCAATACATACATGCAGATAACATAGAGGGCAACCTTCTAAGAACCCTTCAGTTGAGTACTGATTAATGCATATATGTGGGAAAATACAGGAAGTAGATTTTAATCATCCAAAGGATTAATAGGAGCTTATCTGGAAATGGCAAAGAGGCAGGGTTAGTGCCAAGCCCATTGATGAGGATGCAAAAACTCAATATTCATTAGATAAAAGCAGAGCATGCACTAGGATGATGACTCATTGGTAAGGAATAGAGATTTCATCAGATTGTTATACTTCTAGTCTCATTTAGAAGATGGTACTTTCAGGATGTGAATGGGTCTAACTATTTAGAAGCTATCCACATCTGTTGTAGGCAAAAAAGCTCAGGAATATTTTTGTAAGCATCTGAAATATTACAAACTTCAAAAAGTTCAAATGTCTGACATCCAATTAAAAATGATCAGTCATGCAAAGAAGAAGGAAAATAAAATCTTTCACAAGTGACCAAATCAACAGAACTTTAAAAGTTATGAAAACTCTTAGACAAGAGAATTCAATGAGTTTTAATGATTGTTTTCCATGCATCTAAAATAATATAATTATTCAAAATAAAGAAGAGGAAAGAGAATATGAAAGCAAATAAGCATTCTTGTGGGACAAAAATGAAATACCTTACATATGCATAATTACAGTGCTTGAAGAGGATTCAAAGAAATACTTGAAGATTCTGTGACAGAAAATTGCAAACACAGATACAAATAAAATTTAGTTACCCAAGGGAAATATTTAGAAATGGTATCTAGATATACCATGTTCAAATTGTTCAAAGCCATTAATACTGAAAATCTTTAAGCATATAAGAAAACGAGGGAGGGGATTAATTGTAAGGAGTTAGTAGAAGATGTTTAGGGCACAGTCCTCTGAGCAAAAAAGCCACACTTTAGTAAAATCTATTGAGTTTATGTGCTCAACCTAAACAAGATATTGAATTCTCTCCCTATCCCAAGGTTCAGGAAACCTTGCAGACGAAGAAGCTTTAAGAATATAAGAGCCTGGGTTGGTAAAGGGTGCTTCCAAACAGGACAGACAGCTACTGAACCTAAGAACTCACTTCAGCAATGTCCAGTGTCTAAGACCTACACAGTAGTGGATTTAGCAACACTAAACCATGGAAGAAGGAAGACCTCAAGAAACATTACACATCTCTGGGAGACTACTGAAGGTTAATATCAGACAAGCAAAGGAGAGCATCATAGTGAATGCAGGTTCGTACAGCCACTCTGGCAAGCTGTCTGGAGATTCTTAAAGAAATTAAAGATTGAAATGCCATATGACCCTGCTATTCCACTTTTGGGAATAACCCCCCATGCAGCAGAGGTTCACTTCTATAGCACAAGTGCGACCATGTTCATAACAGCACTGTTTACAATAGGAAAGTCATGGAATCAACCCAAATGTCCAACAGTTGACGAAGTAGATAAGGAAAATGTGGTACATCTATACAATGGAGTACTACTCAGCCACAAAAAATGATGAATTACTGGAATTTGCCGGGAAATGGATGTCATTAGAAACAATTATATTAAGTGAAGTATCCCAGACCTAGAAAATTAAGTGCTGTATGTACTCCCTAATAGGTGGCTCCTAGTACCAAACCCACCCAGCCCACCTAGAGACACTCGACGATAAATCTCTGTAATACAGTAATTGCAAGGAGTATGAACAGGAGGGATGGGGTAGGAGGGCCACACCAGAAACAAGGAGAGAGGGGACCATGTTACAGCAGAGAAAATAGGCCTCCATCAAGGACTGCGAGTAAGCAATGAGACATCTGGTTAAGTTCACAGACATTTTGTTCCTGATCATTTACAACTGAGGGGGTGTGAACTCACCAGAAGGGGGGGGATATAGTCTGGCAGATAATAAGTAACCATTTTGCAAATGGGTGATTGACCCCTCCCTCACTGTGGTTTCCTACTTTTATTACATCTACCTTTGAATATACTCTTATAACAAGACTCTAGTTTAACAGCTTTTTATCTCTGGCCAGGGGGTGACATCCAATACCCATCAGGATGCAGTGAAGGGCATTGAAGGAGCAGCAAAAGCGCAAAAGAAAATCAACAAACCATAATCCAGAACTTCAGAGACTGAACTAGGCCAGCCTAATCTCTCCCCATCCTGAAGCTCAGAGAAATTTGCAGAAGAGGGGGTGGTAAGAGTGTAAGAGCACAAGGCTGGGAGGAGCATTGATATGCAAGATACTCCACACTAGTTAGGGCCGAAGCAATCATAATTGGACTTTGCATGCCCTGTGCAATGTCCAACACACTATTGACCCCACAAAGTCTAGCATTTGCTAAAAGCACCAAGATCCTTGGAGGCAAGAGATTGACAGCCAAAATATTGTTCCTATACTTAAGGGGACAAAGGAAAGGGTTCAGGGAAATGCCCCTGGGTCCTTGTACGTCATCGGATAGGAGGACCCAGAGGAGAGTTTGGCATGCATATTAAAGGATTCTCCAGGGATTGAGGGAGGGGAGGCGCTGGGGGGTGAGAAGGAAGGGGTGAGGGGAGGGTGAGCAGAGTGTTTGGGGGGAGGAGGAGGGAGGGAGGTAACTGGTGTACCTATTAAGTTTGTATAAGCGGAGATAATAAAAAATGTTAAATAAAAAAAAAGAAGTGTCAACTTGATATTTGAAGACTTGAACTCTGGGCACAGTTGTGAAGAATTAGTAGTTGGGTTGAGCCCTGAGTAAACCTTCAAGAGATTTCTGAATCAATGGGGAAGACCCTAGCCTGCAGTGGTGGGAACTTTTCTCTGAGAAGATGGATAAGACTGAGTGAACCAGTTAAGAAGTTGGCTTTCTTTGGATACTTGGCCAGACATGATGGTCTGACAAGTGAGGTTTCCCCTCTCAGAAGTCCTGAGAATATAGTATAGCCAGTTCCCTCAGTCCCTGATACTGGTAGAAGTTCACCTACCAAACTAGACAAGGACGTATAACTGGATAATTTGAAAACTTGATTCCCACTTAAAAACCAGTCTTAAATTTATATGAAAAATGCAGAATAACTGCAATAGAGAATTTCTTTACTTAATTATTTACCCACTGATAAGTCGTCCCTGTCCCAGTAAGTATTGACAGTTGCCAGGACAGATATCCTAGATGAAACCCAGTGTGTTACTCACAAAAGACAGGAAAATAGGAAGGAGACTAACTGGAAAAAAGAAAAGTATGAAATGGAACAGGACACAGAGAATAGAATTGTATTGAAAGGGGTGAGAACATTTGGTTCCTTTATATTAATGTATAAAGGTGTGAAGAATAAAGTAATAATGTCTCATATAAATGTCCTCAGACTTGATGATCTGTAAAGAGTTAAATTAAGTAACAATAAATAAATAATAAACATGAAAAGAATTAATAAAATGCTGAAAACACTTTTGTTGAAGTGATAAAGATTGAGGATTTGAGAAAGCATTTGTGTTAAAGTGCTTGTAACACAAGCAGAAGGAGCAGCGTCAGATCCCCAGGCTGCAGGTAAACGCCAAGATAGTGTGGCAGCCTGCCTATAACCCCGACCTCTAAAGGTAGTGACTGAGCTTTCCAGATCCATCTGGGTAGTCAGACTACTGCTATTGACTAGTGCTGGGTTTGTTGAGAGACCCAGACTTAAAAGAATAAGATGGAATATCAATAAAGGATGATTCCCTTTATTACCTCTGGCCTCCACGTGTGCACACAGAAATGTGAACACACTCACACATAAGCAAAGACACACCTCCACCGGAAAAAGAAAAAAAAATTAATTCAAGAGATTTAACAGTAAAGCTATCAAGCAATGTCATGCTAATGTGCAGGAAGAAGATATGTAATCAATACAATTGACCCAGTGAACAAATATTTGACAAATACCAAATCTATTCTTAATCAAACTCTCACTTAGCTAGAAGTTAGTAGCTTAAATATAATTTAACACCATAGAAGTTGATTTTGGGACTAGTGATGAATGCTGATGAGTCCAAAGCACGTCATATGATTTCAAAATTATTTAAATGTTTCATTACAAGTTGTCATTTTTAAACAATGAAATCCTAATAAGCATCCAAGTTGAAAAGGATCAAGAAAAATTGTTTACATACTTACATGGTTGTTTACATAGAAGATTCAGTATTAACCTGCAAAATGTGATTAGACCCATACAAAAAGTGAGTTAAGTAAGGTTGCAGGGTATACAACCATATTGACAATTCATTATATTCGTATGCATTCACTAAAAAGTGAAAAAAATTAAGTGCTATTTGTAATAGCAACATGTTAAATGAGTATGAGAAAATCTGGCAAAAATATTTGGTAAACTGCAATGAAATAATGAAGCTTTTCTAAATTACGTAGCTGTGAGTTAAAGGAGAGCTATAGCATGTTCACTAATTTACAGATTTGATATCATTAATAACCCCACACACATTTCTTCTAATCATTTATTGCTATCTTCAATGAAATTCTGTTAGTATATTTTGCTTTTAGAAATTATTACCAAATTCTCTAATTTACATGGAAATAGAGGGAACCTAGAATGGCCAACATAAATTTTCACAAAAATAGCACTATATTTAATTCAATACTAGTTTTAAAAGTTATAGTGGGCAGACAGGTATGAAGACAAACGTATTAACCAAAATATGGCCCAAAACTGGATCCTCACCGACAGGGGAAAGGTAACTGTCAAGACATGATTGGCATTAATGAAAGGTTTGTTATATTGACTGTGTTGAGTGTTTCTTCATGGCATTTATAAAATTGTATATATTGTTCTATAAAGCTCTGATATAGAATTCACTGCATAGGGAAGGAAGCAATCATATGTTAGATATACTTTCCTTAGATTATCTCATTCACTATCTCTTCCATGCTGCCTGCCTTCTTTTCACTCCTTTGACCTTTGATCTCCATGTTTCTTCCTTTTTTGCTTTAGAATTCCATGAACTAACTTCTGAAAACCCGAAGACAAGTCAAGTTTCTATTGGATTTCATTGTCACTGTGGGTAGCCAAATTCAGCCACAACTAGTGGAGTTAAATAGCATGGGCTCAATTTCGAACTTAGATAAGAATAGTTTCATTCTTTACCTTGTATCTTCCCACCTGTATGATCTGAAACAAAGCATACACTGGCTTTTTATTTCCATTCCCACATTTGTGAAATGAGATCATTTCTTTTCTAAAAAATAATAATATGCAGATAAATTTTAAATGCTATCTAATCTGAAGTAAGGCATCTTATCTTTTTGAGCTTCTATTTCCTAATCTGTCAAAGAAGCAAAAATAGAAAACTGCAGCTATCCTCACATGATGTAGAGATCAAATTTATAAAAATAATGTCCCTTCACCCATATGCTTAATAGTCCTAGAGTTGAACCACATTCCAGAGATGATTTAGTGTCAATGTTTCAAAATTCTATGATGGCAAAATGCTGAAGTCCAAAGCCACAAGAAAAACAAAATTGAAATTAGGAATTTGAAATTTCTTGGGAAATCCTATTACTCCCAACTCACTTTATTTTTGTGCCATGAACTGTGTAACTTATTAGAAACTTCCTTTTCCTTCTTCCTATGACAGCTTGGCGATTCAATCTGCTTTGACAGGGAAGCTTCTCATTGTGCCCTGGCTAGCTGCATTACTGCTGAAGCCAATTCTGTCTCCTCCGTTGCTCTTTGCCAGTCTGACTGCTCAGAGTAATGAGGTCTAACTGGAAGTCCTGAGTTTTCCCTCAGTCACTGTAACTTTTTATTTATGCCTTTTCCTGAGCTGCTTTCTGTCAATAGAAATCAACCAAAGAGCATAGTTTCTAAGCCACCCAGCCAAGTTTTGCATTTTTAACAACAGCATTTCATCAGAAGTCCAGCAGACCTTTGGCTGGGCTGAATACATTGTTGGAATGGAGTTGAAGCATGTCATAGTCTAAGAAAAATCAGCCAAGGCTCTCATGGGAGAATGAATTTCACTCCTGGAATAGTGCAGATTGGGTGGCGAGAGGGCTCAGGTATGTTTTTTTTCCTCCTGGACTGACAATTTGGATAACCAATTGGAAACACACAGGAATCTCCAGCATCTGACATCTTCGTGGGCAAGGCATCTTCACTTTTTTGAGAACGGAATGGTGTCCAAAGCAACCGGCAATTGTGAGGGGAAAAACTGGAAGGGAAAAGTCAGTATCTTCTCTGTGCTGACCTGAGGATTTAACTACTATGATCTCTCTTAGCTATGAAAGACACCTGCGAAATATCATTGTGTCTGGTAATCTGTCCAAACGCACAAATCTGGCAAGAATAGAATTAGCTGACTTTGCATCTCATGAATACTAAAGACTTATTAATATAGTGAAGAACATATCTAACCACAAGGTTACTATTCTATTTAAATATTGTATTTTGATCACTATAATCGATTTCACAGGTTAACATATTGACAGATTTCGCTGACATTTTTTGTTCTACTAGCTCTGTTTGAGATTCAGATGCTTAAATAAGTAAAACATCAAAATAGTGTCATAAAGGCTCAGCATAAGAACAATCAGGGAATGCTTTAAAACATTATTGTATCTTATTCAGTAAAATAAGCAATAGTTACATATATCAAGTCTATCCTAGATGGTTTCTTTCATCTTCACAAAAATTCATGTGAGAGGACTCTCAAGAGGCCCCATGCCTCTCTCAAAGTCCGATGAGGACAAATGCTGAATGGGAAGAAAAAGAAAATATTCTCCTTGATGTTGTACCGACCAATATGCAATCCATGCACCACAAGAATTCAGGCACATGTAATCAAAGGTAAAACAGACGAAATCCAATGGGCCACACATGTGAAAAGACTTGAAAACAGGAGTCTGGCAGGAGAGAAGAAGGGTTATAAAGAGAAGAGGAGGGGGATGGGATTGAAGATTAAGGGATAAAATATTATAAATTTGCCATATTCATGTATGTAACATTAAAAGAATAAACAAGTCCTCCTAAAAAGTGATGTAAAAAGTGCTATTGAATCCTTATTCTTGCAACTGAAAATAAAGAAGTATAAAATTCTTTACATACTTACAAAGTATAGTGAGACCACTTAGACTTCAGTTATTACCACCCTGCAGATTGACACAATATCTCTCATAGTTCACAAACTTGTGGACAGTATTCAGTAAGACAATGACTGTGAAGTACTTAGTATGTACCTTGTACTGAGTGAATTTTCAGTGAAGCATTTGTTGGATCCATTGTCTACTTATGCAGAAAATGTTTTAAGTAAGTAAATTAGTGGAAATAACTGTCAGATGCAGTCTTCTCCAGCAATTTCAGTTCTCTCCCAGCTCATCCATCAGATGAGCATTGTTGATGGTCTGATGAGCAACAGTGGTCTGTAATCTCTACTCCATCCCTGCATCTAGATGTGGGCAGGTCAGTATTGTAGTGATAAACACAAAGGCTCCGAGGTCAAATGCTTCCGTTTCAATTCATTGTAAAACTAATGGGAATATTTGTGGAAATTCCTTCATCCATAAGTTGTGAAAACAATACTAAATTTTTCATGTCTTTAAAAATTTTAGCACTACTGATATATTTAATAGACAAATAGTATTTTCCCAAAACAACACAATTAAAAGAGTAAGTTTTTTAATTTTTACAGATGCTTTAAATTTATAAGCAAAAGAGTCTCACATTTCCTGCACTCAATCTAATAATATTTTATTTTAGATTAGCAAATACATTGTATTCTGTATACGTAAGATATATTATGTGGCTTTACAAAAATAAATAAAAATGTAATTGCCAAGTGTTACAATTATCACTCAGTGCATGGCCCAGATAAGTTAAAAGAATAATCGTACAACCAAATTTCTGTGTGATGTGGATATAACAAGCTAATACATATATTGGCGCGTTACAAAATTGTGACTTTTGCATCCAGCTGGGTTTTCTGCTTTTTATAATTTTATTCAATACTTTTTTAATGTCCTAATATACAAACAAACAATAACTATATGCTGTGAAGTATATACACTTAAACAATAATCCTTCCTTGTATTAATACAGATTAATAAAATGAAACTCCTCAGATTATCATAAAGAATCAGTGGAAAAATATATGTAAAAATACCTGGCTTTGATACTTTCAACAAATGTGACAAACATTAAATATTTGTCTGTTTCTCTATTTAACGTTCAACAATTAAAGAACATATTAGTAAAGCAGTAAGGGGCTAGCAAAGTTTTTTATTTTAGAGAAAACATTCCTCATAAGTATGTGGATATGGCTTTCTATTAGTGAAAGTCAGATTGGCAAAGTGAGTGGCAATTGTCATAGTAACCATCACTTAGCAACAAGAAAACGGGGGTGAGGAGTACCTATCTGCTGTCATGAAGCTGCAGGTTTACATTTTTCTGCAGTATTATTTTGAGATCTCTGCTTATGAACCAGGTCAAAATGATGGTTGAAATCAGATAGCACTTGTTACAACCCCTTCTCACTATGGTTTCCCTTTGGTGATAGTACTGATGCATATGTATATGGTAATGCTATATACAAGCTCCTTTTGCAGTGATAACAGACCATTTCAAATTAGCTAGTAATACAAACCTCAAAAGCCAGTAGCAATTTCTTTAAATGTAAATATCTATGTATTGAAGTCTGATGATAAATGAACATCTATGAGAAGCTTTCCACTGGAAAATAAAAATCAAAACATGCTACTACCTACAAATTGAAGAGATGGACAAAAACAAAGTTAAACCTTTTGCCATCCAATGTCCGTTTTCATCCTTGTCAATCTTCAATGGCTTCCAGAATCACACAGACTGTGATGTTATTCATACATTTCTTCACTATAATCCCAATCTGTTTTTTTCCAGTTATTTATCTGAATTTTTGTTAAATAGTGTCTGGTTTATAAAACTTCTTTTAGTCTACAATTTTTTAAACTGTCAATAATCATATAACTGAAAATAGGTTTGACTGGAGATACAACCTAGTGATAGAGTTCTTGCCTGGCATTTATCACGCTCCCACAGAATACAAAAATACTCAATTATACAATTATAAAGGTTTATGGAAATATACATAGATAATGTAATTGCTAACATTAACTGAATATGCTTCATACAAAAACCTTTTTGTCTTTCTTTTTATTAACAATTATGTATATCCATAAAACATTATGGATTCAGAAAAAGGATCTTCTTTTCAGCTTATGCACACGCACACACACACACATATACATTCTCACACAGATACAAAATAATAAAGCTTGCCTGCCAAAGAAATAATTCAGACTTCAGACTTAATGAAAATTTAATGTTCATATTTTCAACTCAAAGAAAAACACCATTGTCAAGAATAACTTTTCCTAATTTTCAACTCTACAATAGCTTTCAACAAGTTGTAGTCTCCTGATTACATAATAATTTAACTCTTTGGTTAGAGGGAAACAAGTTCATTCTAAGGACCATGTCTGTCTTTTTACCAGTACTTTCTATTTCACTTTTAAACTTTTAGTAATTTGCCTTTGTATTTTATTTTATCTCTCATTTGTATTATCTCCACCTTCTGTGCACACAACTCACAGCTGTAAACTTCTCTAGTAGATTCGATCTCCTTCCTAGGATACCAATAAAATCTCCATCTGTGCTTAATAAATTAATATTGCTGGGTGTGTGGTACATAAAAACATTCCCTGGAAGGTTTCAAGTAAGTATTGCTGATTTCATTAAATCTTTTAAATGGTGCTTGTCAAACCAAACTCCATATTCTTTAGAGAAAATGACTTTCAGTTATTTCTTTCAAAATCGTATTAGATATTTTTTTTAATCCTGGAAACAGCCTAAAGCTAAAACAATAGACAATTAGTTTGCTTAAGACCAAGTTAATTAAAACTCACTGCCTGAGTTTCTCTCTGTAGCATTTAGTAGATATGCATATTTTAACCCAGAGCAGGAAATCTAACTTTTGAGATTTATTTTGCATATTGTTGGCCCATGAGAGAATTCTGTGTTTTCTGGCTTGAGACTGATTTTAAAATTGCAAATCTGGTAAGAGACAATGATTTGGAGTTGGTACTCTTCTATCCTATGATTATAATAAGAATCCTGTAACAACTGTCAATAATCTTTTGTTTTGTAGTGGGTATGAATGTTGTGGATTATTCATGGGTTTCCCATATTTAGTACAATTAATCAGTGGACAAATTACGCTTTCCTTATCTAGGATTTACTATGTGAAATATTTTCAATACACTTGTTGAAAAACGATCAATTTTTGCACCCAATGAGTACAGGTAGTACATGCCAAATTGGTTTTGTGTCACAGAATTTTTAAAGTAAAATATGAAGATGGACTCAAAGAGAATATACTGTGACTCCTGAGAAATGGATTCAAATTAAAAGTAAGATTTTGTGGTTAATCATTCATAACCTTCCATTGAAAATACAGCAAAATTATTAAACTAATGGATGTCAAAGACAGAGAAAAATTAAGGAAAGAGATATAACAAAATAGAGACTAGAGTTGAGAGGGCAGACCATAGCTTGCTTTAAGAAAAACTGACATGGTATTCTTTTGCTCTAGGCACTATGTTCTGTTCTGAGAGAACAGAATATACAGGTGGCAAGGATACCAAGCTTCTGTCTAGCTAGCTTGCTTCTGTGTGTTGAGCACGTCATAAAAGCAATGTGTGTATAAAATACAGAGGGAACCCAGAAAGGAACTCACTTTGCAAAGACAGGGCTTGTGAGAAGGCGTGATATTTTAGTTTCTTTTTTTAAAAGTTCTATTTTTATTCTCAGCAAAGTTTCTGAATCTCCGTCTTCCTTTGAAGTTCTGTTTCCTAAAAGGCTTTCAACTCTCTCCACTCTTTCTGTGTCAGCAACTTCATTGTTCCACATTCTGCAGGTAGTTTTTTCACTTAGTTTTGTTTTCTGGACAGTACCTTAGCTTCTGTTAATATCACTTCCCCCACACACTTTCCTTAATGTGCTTAAACCACGTTCTGTAACACTGTGTTGGAAAGGTATTCATGAATCCAGTTGACAACTATGCTTCCATTTTTTCCCATCTTGCTTCATCTACTAATATACTAGATTTCAATTTCTTTTTTTGTCTACTTTCCATTTTGGAATTCATTGCCAGATTTTTTTAAGGCATCCTATAAGAACTTGGAAGCATCTATTACTATTATTTTCTGAATTCCTCAAATATGCTGTCAATGAATTTGCCCATTGTGAATTTTGTTATCTTTGTTTGACCTTTTCTTTGTTAACTGGAGTTGGTTTTGCTAAGATTCTCCTTCATCCTGATCAAGTTTGAAGTGGTTGTTCACTCTTCTGATTTTCTCTTTGTCTTCCCTGTAAGGATCTTTAGTCCCTGATTTCTCTGCTTTTGTTATGTCCTTTGGATAGTTTACATTTGTCACTTATGTGTGGACACTTGCATTCTTCGCCAGAAGGTAAAAAGCTGCACTCTATTTCCCACTACAGATGTCGAAACATCCACACAGAGAATTTTCTACTCTCCTTTGCATTGAGACACAAGGACTATGGCATCAACAAGTGTATAAATAACCAGGAGCCAGGAGTCGGTGAGAGAAACTAACAGGAACCAAGCAGCTGGGTGCAGCTATAGCAGTGTGCACAATCACGTGTTAAAACTGTAATAAATCCTGCCTGGTCCCCAAGATCTTGACAATATGATGTGTGGTGTTTGTGCCCACCGGGGTAATATCTGTGACCTAATACAACAGCCTGGAGGACAAAGGAGTTTTGCCTTCTGTTTTACTTTCTAGAATTTCTACTGGTTGAATGCTGGACCATGCCATTTCCTTACTTTTTCCTCCCCTGTTTTTCCTCTTCCCTTTTGTTTTATAGTGATGTTGTGGAGGTGTTTCTTCTTCCAGAGAAACGCTGGAAACTTCATCTTCCCAAGACTACTATTTAATCTTTTAATTTTGCCATTTATGCTTTTCAATTTGCAAATACTGCTTTCTTCTCTTCATTGGTCCTTCATGATCTCAGACTTTGAACTGGGCATTGATTTGTATACTATTAAGTTTGGAATAAGGGAGGTGAGAAAGGGTGTTTGTTAAAAGAAAGGCACAGAGCAGAGGATTCCTTCAGGCAAGATAATTATTAGCACAAGGGAGCTTGTACTTTGGAAGGTTTCCAGTGGGTGGGGCATTTCTTGGGGAGAAAACAGGCTTATTAATATGTGACCTGTGCTATTTAGCCACAGTTGGGCTGCATCTGACTCTTGGGCAGCAACAGGAGAGGAGAGTTGGTTTGGGAGTCAAGAGAGAAAGAAGGCTGCAGGGGTCAGGCATGACCCTTCACCTGCACAGCCAACAATTTTAATTCTTTATGCTCTTTTTATATTATTTATAGACTTTAGTTCATTAAGAATTTTTCTTTCCTTGTCGATTCTTTCTCTCCTCTGCTGCCAGTTTGTTCTCTGTGTTTTTCTCCTTTTCTTATATTTCTCCTATAAATTCAGAGCAAGGTTGTTAAACTCTAATGTGGAGAGAACAAGCACAGGCAGACAGTTTTTATAGGACCACCTCTAGAGCAAGGAAGGGAAGTTCTAGGGTCGTTTTTCACAAGTTCCTCCCTAAATATTGTAGCCAGAGGTCATTTTTAAATTGTTCAGTTTCCTTCAATATTCTTGGTGTTTTTCTTGGAAATGTCCAGCACAAATGGATCTAGGAGCTGGGTTGCTCTGTCAGCTCTTCAGTGGGTTTTATTCCCTAACTCTCTATCCCTTCTTTCCCTCTGCTGTGCCATTTTCTTCAGGATTGGAAGAGTGCGTTAGGAGTTTGGCAAAGCTAATAATGCAGAAAGGAACATTTTTGCCTGTTTTCTGTGGTAGAGAAAATGATGTAAGATGCATCATATCACTACCTAGGAAGACTTTTTCAAATCCCAATTTCTCGTCCCACCGTACCTTCTGGCTCTCAATCCTATCCCGTCTTCTTTACCATAGACCAAGCCCTACGAGGTTGTATTTGCAGCCTGATTTCCCTGTGTGACTAAAGAGTAGACTAAAGCGTGTTGGACTGAAAAATGGCTCAGGGATTAAAGCTTTTGCCTCTCACTAGCAAAAAAAAACTGAGTTAGGATATTATACTGAAACACTGACAACCTACACTTTCAGCTCTGGAAGGTGGAGCCTAGGAAAACCCAGAGCAAAGCCATAGTGGAGGATGATTCCTTATGTTACCCTTCAGAATTCACATGCACACACACTCAAGTGCCCTCTTGTACACACACATACATCCATGTGCATGCACACAGGCACATGTGCACACATACACATACATGTGCATATGAATACATACATATCGCTTGTGCCCAAAAATAATACCTATGCTACAGAAGTTGTTGAGAAGTACACATTGATTCAAATGAAAACTAAATCACCTCAATATGGGGGCAGAGTGATGACAAATTGAAATGTCCAGTGGATAATAGATTGAAATGAGCTAAGTTAATGAGTCATCCAGTTAAAACTATTTCAATGATCTAGAACGGTCCTATCTTCTTCAAGCTAGGGAGACAAGCCAGTGAAATAAAGATGTCTGTGTGGCTTGGCACTTTCTAAGAGATGTGTTTTTGTTTGTCTTTAGGTTTCCTTTATTTTAGCTAGTTGTACCATGATGATGATCCCTATTAGAATCCCTGACTTACAAGTGTGCTGACTCCACCTGCTTGAACATTTTCATGATCATTACAACATGGATTTCCTCATTTCATAGATAAACCATAGAGCTAAGAATTTTTACTGTTGCAAAATATGGATAGCCATTTAGAAGTGGTGCCAAACTTACAACAAATCATTGCCCCTCAGATGTGTTTTTATTGGTCTCATGGTGGCAGAATATGCATTACAAATGGTCTTTATGACAGCAGTAAATCCACATCTTCCCAAAGATGCCAGAATCTTTTTAAAATCAGTGACGAAGACATACACGGCCAGCGGTGTTTGTCATGTTGGACTATGACTTATGGTAAATTACTGCAGTTAAATAGGCTGCCATAATTTTACAATTTGTGTGATAGAGTGGGACTAGTTAGTTCTGTGATCAAGAGCTGATTTATTGCCACACACTAGCTTTTACCCAAGTTTCCTAGCATAACAGAACTGTTCGTCACCATGTTTGTGTTAGCATGTAGCTCACATTAAGCTAATATATCCAAAACTTCAAAATATTTCTTGCAGAGCAATTTTGTACACTGTATCTATATGATTACTACAGTAAGATCCCTTAATGTGAGATGAACTTTCTTAACAATATGTAACTCAATGTTGCAGAATAGACATAAGAACTCATCAGCAATCTGTAACAAGCTCTATAGTTCTTTAAAAAAATGATATGGTTCTCTTACTCTCTAACCCCCTAAGCAATCAACATTGCTCTCTCTGTTTCTATTGGTTTAATTATACTACGCAGCCCACATGAGCAGAAACATGCAGTAGTTTTCTTCTAGAGCTGCTTATGTTTGTAGCATAAGGTCCTTAGGGTTCAGAAATGTGGTTGCAGATTGCAAACTTTTCATCTTTCTGAAGGCCAAATGATACTCTATTGCAATCTTCCAGTGCGTATCTATACCATACATCTTTCATTTATGTATCCATTCATCTGTTGATGGAAAGTTACATTACTCGCATATCTTGTCTATTTTTTGATATGCTGTTGAATTCTGTTTGTTGTGTTTTATTGAAGATTTTTCATAAATATCCATCAGAAACATAGGCATGTTGCTTCTTTTTATACAGAGCCTTGAATACTTGGTGTTGATATAGTGCTGATCTCACACAATGAGTTCAGATACATTCAGTCTTCTTTGATATTTCTGGAAATACTTTAAAAGGTTGTATTATTATTTTATTAATATTATTATTATCACTATTATTATCTGTAAGTACTACAGTGAATGTATGTATGTATGAGATATGAGAGTGTGTATGAGAAAAAGAGATGTGTTCCCACACTCAAGCCATATTGCACATTTGGAGATCAAAAGTCACCCTTTCAGGGCCATTGCCCACTTTTCCACTTGATTTGAGTTGGGCTCTTTCACAGCTGCTGCAGCAGCAGGACTGCGCAGGGGGTGGGGGGTAACTGTGAGTTTCTGGAGACTCTTGGGTCTACACCTTCTATTTCCCACGGAGATGAACAAATGACTTGCCTCACTTCATCTAGCTTTTTTACGGGATCAGACCATCAGGCTTCTGAAGCAAGCACACTAATGAATGATTACCACAGTCCGAAAGTTATTTTCTACATGCTAGGTGGGATTAAAGACGGATGCCGTCTGTTCCCAAGTTTTTCTTCTCTAGGATGATTTTTGAATAGCAACTCAGATATTTTATGTATTATTGGTTCATTCATGTTTTTTATCTCATCAGGAATCTGCATATGTGGCTTCTAAGTTTTTAGGAATTTGTGCAAGCCTTTCAAGCTAATGGATTTGCTGACATATTGCTATTCATAAGTCTTTTATGACTTTATTTCTCTAGCAACAGTTTTCATTTTCCTTATCCTTTCGTTTCTCATTCAATATTCTTTCATTTCCTTCTTTTATCCTTTTATTTCTTTCCTCATTCCTTCCTTCCTTCCTCCCTCCCTCCCTCACTCCCTCCCTCTCTTCCTTTCAGCTTTATTTACTTCTCTCCTTCATCCTTCCTTCTTTTTTTTATCTTTACAAGATAGAGTATTAGTTAGTAGACCATGAGCTGGCCATATTGACTTTCTAGTTTTTTCATTGCAATAAACAAGGATTTCTGATATGAGTCCATTTAATTTTTCCTATTCTCCTGTGATATAACAAGGATTTTTAAGACTGAACCAAAATTACAAAATTAAAGCATTGTGTTATTTGCAATCCATGGTATTTTGTGTTCTTGTGCTCCTATTTAATGTAGCTTCATTTCATTTTGTAAACTCTTGTTAGCATTTGAGAAGGTAGATATTGTGATCATGAATTTCTTCAGAAATTCTTTGGTGGGAAAACTTTTATTTCCACTTCATTTTGAAAAAAAATTGTGATTATGATATTACAGCTTGGCCTTTTTTCCCCTCTCCGTACTTTCAATAATCCATCCTCCTCCATTCTGGCTCATGTGGTTTCTGTTGACAAATCTGCCTGGTCCATGGGATCTTTTTTCACCCCAAGGCTTTTTCTTTTACTGCTTTCAAAATTCTCTTTTGTTTTTGACTATTGAGAATTGTATCACAAAATGCCTGACTGCTAACTTATTTGTGTTCATCATATTGGCTCCTTTGAGCTTCACAAGCCTAGTGTGTCCATTCCACTTCCCTCTCCATGTTTGAATGATTTTCAGCCCTTACTTCTTTAAACAACAAACCATAATCCAGAACACCAGAGACCCTACATTAATCACCTGTAACCAGATTAGCCAAATCTCTCAACATCCTAAAGCTCAGGGAAATTTGTGGAAGAGGGGGGCGGCAAGATTGTAAGATCCTAAAGATGGGGAGGACCAACAATATACAAGATACTCCACACAAGTTTGGGCCCCAGTACCCATAATCGGACTTTGCTTGACCTGCAAAATGACTTACATGTCAATGACCCCCCAAAATCTAGCATGGATCATAGGCACTAGGATCGTTAGAGGCAAGGGATTAATAGTCATAATAGTGTTGTCATACCAAAGGGAAACCCAAGAAAGGGCTTTGGGCAATGGTAATGAGTCCTTATACCTCACTAGAATGGAGGACTCAGAGGGAAGTTTGACATTCACACAATAGAATGCTCCAGTGAATGGGAGAAAGGGAAAGGGGAGACACTGGGAAAAGGGGGGGATGGGGGTGAAAGGAAGGGAAAATGGGGGGAGAGTGCAAGGGTGACTGAGGAGGGGTGGAGGGAGGGAGGGGAATGGAGTACCTATTAAGCTTGCATGATTGTGAAAAATAAATTTAAGAAAAGTTTTTTTCTAAGTCTTCCACATTCTGTCATATCATGAACCTATATCATACAAAAATAATTTTGCTGGATGTCTCCCACAACTTCTTTAGTTTCTTTTCTTTGGTTCTTCTTTTCTCCAATAATTTTCTTGATATTCTCATCTTATTCATGTATTATCTCCCTGATTTTTTTTCTATCACATAATTCATGGATTCTCTCTGAGATGATTGTTTTCAATTTTATTTTATTCTTGACTTATAAATCTGTTTGTGCTCAAGTTTTGTTCCTTTAATATATGTCATAGTTCTCTGATTGGCAGTGTGGGGAGAGAGGCTGAGACTATGTCAACTCAGTTTTCCAGCATTACCTAGAGCACTCAAAGTTCAAGCCCCATTATAAACCCTAAAAATAAATAAGTAGAGAGGTGAATAGACAAAAGATAGAAACAGAGATATAGATGACAGATTAGATATAGATAGATAGATGCATGCATAGATAAATAGCTGATAAACATTTATAAATGATATTGACAGATGTTCACTGTCTGTAATTTGAAGAAATGATCCACTGTCACTGTATTCGTGAGCTGGATTTTACTTGAAAAGCTTTTTATCAGTTAGAGCTCTAAGCCTTTGTTTCTAATTGACCAAGATCTGTAATGTTCATTTTTTGTTTCTTTTATTTTTATTTTTTTCTCGTTTCTTTGGATTATTAGCTCATAATCTCTGGTATGCATCCCTTTCTGTCTGATCATGGCAATTAGTCAGTTCACCTAGATGGACCCAGATACATGTTCAGGAGATCCTTCTGTCTTCACTTTCACAGATATGAGATTACAGCCATGCTACAGTAACCAATATTTGTGTGGGTTCTGGAGAGTAATCAGACTTCCATGGAAATCACATTACAGACTGAGATATCTCCAGCCACACATTTCAAACACTTTTGTTAGTTTATTGTATTGCAAGATGCATCATCTTAAAAATCCCAACCCCACACTTATACTCAGCTTATTATTCAAGCAACACTCTTCTTAGGTGAATATTGGAAATATCTTCTAAGCATGTTCATTTATTGTCACCAAACAATGTGAGATTGTCATTGCCTCTGGGTCTTTTGAACTGACAGAGCAAGAAACCATATGCCTGCATTAACTAAAGAAAATATAACATTTGTGCACATTTGTGTATGCATGCTCCTATCTATATTACACAGGGCATGCATTTACACTGATGTGTGTAACTCCACTGCTCTCTTATAAAACTCTTTTTGCCTAGCTTATTTAAAATCTTTCACTCCAATGGTCAGATTACTCACTTGAATAATTGCTGAATACCAGTGTAATGGGTAGTGCATTGAAATTGTTAACCTATTGCCACATCGGAACAACTTTACAAATGCAATTGTATGCTGGATATAGTTTCTCTTTTTTAATTTTATCACCCACTCTATAGTTAATCAGGTTATTTAGCCCAGCATCATTTCCCCAAACTGAAGCATTTTTGTGAGATGCTAAAAATGTCTATAATATAGTTAGATTCTTATGCCATACTCTGTGTTTAATAACACCATGACTTATAAATTGAATGAATAAGGACTTATTAGTAAAATATCCCATGGAACTAAGCATTACATAGTGTTCAATATGTGACATTAGAATATCACCCATAACAGTTTTGCTCTCATTTTTCTGATTGGGCTCAAGACCTGCTTGTCAGAAGGGTACCTATCTCTGTCACTGCAAACTAGAACAAGAATCTAAAAAAAGGGGGGAAGGAAATAGATTAACATGGAAGACAGTCAATAAATCTATAGGCAGGAAGATGGTACACCAAACTTCTCTGTAGGCAGCTGTTGTATACCCATAGAATGGGAACTCACAATGGAACCTTTGGGTCTAAAGCTATATGAGTGAAGGGAAATGTGCACATCAGTAGAATGCCCTACAGAGAGGTAACTTGTTACACTATGGAGGCCTTGAACCCCCAAAGGATTAGATAAACCAGAGTGAACCCTGAGGTCCACAAAGCATGCAGAAGGAAGGAGGGTAGGGTTTGAGAAGGAATGGTGAAGGGAAGGTAGAGGATGGGAAGGAGGGGGAAGGGAGGAAAGCTGAAATTAATACTCAATATGCTCGTAAAAGTAGAAAAAAATAATTTAAAAATTGCCATAAAGAAAAAAGTACCTAAAAAAGTACCTTGTGGTTCATTTGTTCATGATCTTTCTCTTTAAAAGAAACAAGGAAACTTAAGTGAGTGCTTGAAAACATTAAAATTTAATTTGTGCTTGTCTAACTTCTCAATTGCATTTTTGTTTTATTGTTTTATTCTTTTTATATATGGGTATTTTTAATTATTTGTGGTAATTGCAATATCTGAATTCCAAAATTTGTTTCTGTAGTTTCTGCTTACTCTTTCTCTCCATTATAATTTATTTCCTAATGAGTATAACAAATAGTGTCATTTCATATTACTGGTTTGTATTTGTAGATTATTCTACAAGGTTCTGAGAGTTTCACAAACCTTTCTTCTAAGTCGGTCTACATCCTACTTGCTTTAGTTGACAGTGGATGATTGGGACCAATTTCATATAATAAATCCTGGATATTTGTCTGATACTTTAAGCAGTGCATTTTTGAGTTCTGCATCAATTTAGCACCAGGCAAATAATTATAATTCCTAAGAGGAAGCATTAAGTATTAATGCATATGTTAGATACTATTATCATTTCATTGATACCTTTGGAGTATAACCGTGTCCTTTTTCATACTTTTTGATTACAGAGAAAATGATCTTAGTGCTATAATATTTTCACATTTATATAGGAGCTAATTATACAAAGTTAGAAAGAATGATAAAATATCCTACATTCAGAAGACGTGCCATTAGTTGTGGTTTAATCACACTGGATTTGACGACTCCCTGTGACCTCTAAGCAGTTATATCTAGCAAGCAGATAATGTAGAAAACAACCTTGGGCAGCTGTTTCAAGAGACATGCATGGAGGTGTGGGTTTTACATATAGAATAGAGATAATAACCCAAATAGCACTCATGCACCATTCTGTCATGAATATCCTTATATAATACCTCACAGAACAAGGCAAAGACTGCTTCAATTCAATTCAGTGGCAGATATGTTATAAGAAATATATACACTGGCAAGGCAGCTCAACAAGTTGAGAAGCCTATTAGCAGGCATGGTGACCTAAACTTGACTCTTGGAAACCCACATTGTGGAAGGAGGGAACGAGCTTCTTAAAGCTGTCCTTTGACCTACATCTGCGTACCATCAAATGCCTTTTCTCTCCATTTCTCCCCCTTATCTTTTTCTCTCTCTACTAAATAATAGGTAAAATATTTTAAAAATAAAAAATATATATGTAGATAAATGGGCATTGTCATGGTTTGAAATGTGTCCCCCACAGTCTCATGTGTTTGGCAAGGTCATGGCACCTTGAGAGGTGGAGCCTTGCTGGAGGAAGGCGGTCACAAGGGGTGGGCCTTGAGGTGGATTAGTCCCACCCTACCTCCAGGAGAAGTCAGCCTTTGCAGCAAGCAGTCTGCAGCTCTCAGCTTCCAAGATGTCTGCGGTGACTTGGCCTCCTCCAGCTTTGGCCAGCCACCCATGCCGCCTCTGCTTTGAGAGACTGTCCCTTCCCTCTGGAACCGTAAGTTGAATAAACCTCCCTTTCTCCCTTAAGTTGCTTGACTTTGGGTGCTCTCTCACAGCAATAGTTAAGAGTAACTGTTACAGGCATGTACAGAAGCTATATTTTATCTCTTTTGCTCTCAAGGGAGAAAGAAATGGTTTTATAAGGGGAAGTATTTTTGCTGTATAATTAGAAAGTTTTATCAGTCAATAAGTATATCAATCAGCAGTGGCAATTTCCAAAAAGGACAGATTGTGATGATAATTGTTAAGTATGAAAAGCGACATTCCATTTGTTTCAAAATTTGCATGACGATGCACAAGAAAGGACTCTCTGGGAATTGAGGAGGGAAGCACTGGGGGATGGGGAGGGAAGGGTGAGGGGAGGGGGAGCAGGGGGTTTGGGGGGAGGAGGAGGGAGGGAGGGAACTGGTGTACCTATTAAGTTTGTATGAGCTGAAATAATAAAAAATGTATTAAAATAAAATAAAATAAAAGTCAGCGTGAAAAAAACATCCAGGCAAATCTAAAAAAAAAAAAAATTGCATGATGAGTTGCCTTCCTACTGAGGTCTCTGTGATTTGGTCCTGCTTATGGTTCCAGCTTACTTCTTGCAAGCTTTCATCCCACCACATGCCCATGCAGTCTCTTTTTCTGGGCATTTGATAAATGTCCTTCTCACAAAAATCTTTCAGCATCCTCCCAGGAATGCAGTGTCACACTTCTGCTTCTTTTATGTTCTGCTTATTTTCTCTCTGTTTCCTTTCAGTGCCCCTTGTGATCTTACTCTCCAGCAGTCAGGACAGTAACTGAACAATGTTAGGAAGCACATATCTACAGGCTTGAATGAATGTATAAATAAATGGACATGCAGTCAAGCTAGCGGCTGCATCCATAACCTCTGCAAAATGCAGCTCAGAATGCAGCTAGGGTGAGGCATGCTAGATTGAAAAATCACAAATTGAGTAACATAAAAGGCTTAGTAGCCACATCGTGTCAGTTGCTGAGCATTAAATGTGAACTGAGTGACAATAAGAAAATCATATATTTAGGAAGGCTTAACCACAAGCTCAAAGGGTTGACTAAAACCACCATAAGGAAAAAAGCCTCAGGCAGAAGCTAATGTTCTAGAACTAGGAAACAGATGATACAATAACATTTAGAGCCATATGTAGCAAATAATTGTTGGTTTAGCAATTTAGGTGGACATAATTTATTAGACTAAGAGCAACTTGTAAGAGCTAAGCATGTTTTATATTTGAGTTGAATTTTCCCTGTAAGGTTCTACACAATGCTGCCCCTTTTTTATTGCCAAATTGCCCCTATGGTAAGATAAAATATTTAACTTCTTCTAAAGGAGAACTCGCTTAATTAATATTCATTATCTGCTTCATAAATGTTGAAAGTATATTAAAAACTTTGTGTGAAGCTAGCTTTAATGAATGAATCCAGATTTTAAGAGCAGTAATGAAAAAAAAAATCTTCCTTAGTTACTGCTTGCATGACTCACTGCAGTGCCCACCAGAGAATAACAGATATTTGAATAAAAATAGAAAGATGATGGTTTACTTCACAGTGTGAGATAGTTTGAGAATGCCGCCGCTTTGCACAATTCTGTCCTGAGAAACAAATCCTATATACATTCATTCCTTTCTCAATAGCATAGCTCAAAACGATGACTAACACCACCCTTCATCATGAAACAATAATTCTCAGATGGTTTAAACTACAGCCTGAAGAGTCCCTGGCTTGCAAACTTATTCAAACAAGCATCAATCACAAACATTTTTTTCTAAAGCCCATGATAATGCCTGCAGATGGTGACAAAGTCAGTTGCTATGAAGAGAAAAAAATAATGACTTAAAAAGATCAACACCTTTTATGATATACAACAATCTAGTCATCTTCGTGAGCACAGTGAAATAAAAAAGGATTAGAGACTCTAGGGGAAAGAAACCCTAATCTTAAACATATGGAAATAATTAATCCATTTTAATAAGGATTTTTAAAATTTTTTTCTCCTTCTTTCCTTCTCTCATTTCCTCTTTCCTTCCTTCCATCTTTCTTTTTCCTTCTTTTTCTGAGAGCTGGTTTTCTTGTTTAAATTTGAAAAAAAGTTGTGTTTTTTTTTTTGTCTTTGTCTTCTTTAGACCCCTAAAACTCTACCCTGTGGCTGCGGGTTTCTTTTCACACTTAGACTTCCAGAAGGGTGGGGATGTGAAAAGTATCAATGAGACTTTGCATGAATCCAAATGTGACAATGGCGTAAGCCAAGGATACAGGCTCTAAATACATTAAGGACAATGAACATGACTCATATGAATATTAAGACATAGTATGTGGATGATAAGAACCAATATCAATCAAGAGAGGCTCACAGAAATGTTAATCCCAAGACTCATTGACATTTTCTAGAGGATCCAATGAGAAAAACATTCACACACTTCAAGGATGGAAGGTGGTGATTCTAGAGGGCCCCTAGAAGAGGTTCAGGTACTATGATAGAAGAACCACGGATAGGCAAGGAGCAGAAGACAGAAGGTTTTACCCTGCAGAAATGTGAGTTCTTTTGTCTGTCAATCCAGCTTTGCTTTCCTAACTCTCCCTTAGCTACCTCATGGAGAATTCTGACTTTCTCTGTTTGGATGACAATTTTTTATATATATATTTCTGCTCATAAAATGACAATTTCAAGATAGGCTTGAAGAATTTTTTTCTTGTTATTCTTATCCCTGCCAACTAGGATTGATAGAACCTTAAAAGAATGCCTTTGGCTAAGCAAGATCTGTGAATTTTGGCAAGTATTGTAGTTACTCTTCTGCTGTTGTGATATAAAATACTCTGACCCAAGAAACTTAAGAAATGTTTTACTCTCTGGTTTATGACTCCAGAGGAGTTGACAGGGAATACTTGGTGGCAGGCAAGGAAACCAAAGTGAGAGGTCAGGTAATGTGACAAGAGTCATCAGAAGACAGAGTGGATAAGGACATCAAGCAAGACTCGCAAGGAATCTGTTAGTAACTTGCTTCCTACAGAGATGCTCCACCTCTTTTTTGTTAATATTTTTATTATTATTTCCGCTCATACAAACTTAATAGGTAGACCAGTTCCCTCCCCCCCCTCCTCCCTCCCGAACCCCCTGCTCCCCTTCCCTCCCTTCCCATCTCCCAGTGCCTCCCCCCCCCAATTCCCAGAGAGTCCTTTATTGTGTATGCCTAACTCTCCTCTTGGTCCTTCTTTCCGATGACATAAAAGGACCCAGTGGATGCTCCACCTCTTAAAGGTTCAGTTACCTTCCCAAACAGCAACACCACCATCTGGGAACCAAGCGTTCAAACACAAGAATCTGAGAGATAATCCACATTCAAAACATGACAATGCAGGTTCTCTCTCTCTCTCTCTCTCTCTCTCTCTCTCTCTCTCTCTCTCTCTCTCTCTCTCTCTGGTATAAAAACTATTTTTATGCTAGAATAAAAAATCTGGGTCCTGAATATTGGAGTTTTATTTCTCTTAGACCTTCTCAGCTAACAGGCAATGCTGCTATGGATGAATTATTCTACACATGTTCATTAATCTAGTCTTTGCACTTTCCTAAAACATCTTTAAGTGGAGTCAAAGTGTTATACTGTTACAGTTGTAACGAATTTTGTGTGGGGGGAGGTATATGTGTGCATGTGTTTGTTTATATGACCAACATACTTATACTCCTGACTCATTTTTTTAGTGACTGATACAGCAGTGTTGAATATTGGCGTATTTTGTGCAACTATATCAAGGACTAATTCATCTTGCATGACTGAATTTTGGCAAGTTTCCTTTCTTGCCAAAGTGAACACATTTACCTAGTGAACACATATCACATATTTGAAAATTTTAAAAACAAAAAAGTATCTGTTTATTCAAAATAGAAAATGAGCAGTTCTATTAAGGTCTATTTTTTCGTACCGATAATCCACATTTACATTTGCAATGTTCCTAAATTATAGATGCATATATTTCTCTAAGTCACTCATGGATAATAGAAACATAAGTAGAAGAAATCTAAAAAATGACTAAATCATGTTCAATTCCTACAGATCACCTTATGAACAATCACCAAGTTATATAACTCACAAAAGTTTTCTGCTATGTAAATCTGATGCTCTTACAGCTGGATCCTATATTTGCCTGCTTGACAACATCTTTCCACTTTCAGATAGCTCAGTGAAATAAAATGTCTTAATTCAGTACTCCTAACATCAGCTGAAAATACTTCTGACCTATGCATTAATGAACAAAATCTGTACTATTGTCAGAATTGATTAAGTTTGGGGAGATTATTTAGGGATGAATAAAGGCATTCTCTCAGAGACTGTGAGATTGTATTGCCCCCTTGGCTGATGACAATGTTTTTGATAATGCTTTAATGTTTCATAATAAGCAATGTAAAGGTTGTAGTTTGATTCTGAAAGCCTTTCATTAAGGGTTCAGTGATATGAGAATAAAAGGAGAAATTGTGAACAAATAATGCATAGGAAAAAGAAAAATCAGGTAATACAATACTTGATATTCTTGGATGAATAATAAAAGAATAACCAGCATCTTGTTTATATTTTCCATGTGAATTTCAATCAAACCTTTGTCATTTTGTTATCTGTATTAACTATTCACTGGTATACCTTGCTGACATTTCCATACCCCTTTCTCTACCAATTCAATACTACCAAATTCATATATGTGTTTTGTCAGTGTGATCAAATATCATATAATTCAATAGACTGATTGATGTTTCTAACATAAATGAAAAAGTAAAAATTTCTAATTTTTGGACTGATATAGAAACAAGTCTGTGTCATTTAACATATGACTAGGATAAATTAATTAAGCACCATAAGACTCTTTAAGTTTATTGGTAAATGATGATATAATTAAATTTGCTTTTAGGCTTAGCACAGGACTTATTGAAAATATGAGGAAAAGCTTTTGATAAGCAATTATATTTATCAGCATAAATGACGGCCCTGGACATTATTGACTATGAAGTTATCAGTCGTCCCAAGGATAAAGCCTTCTTCCTAACTTGATCAAGGCTTCTTCCTAATTTCTATATCCTTTTTGTTTTTCTATTCCTTATTGATATCTCCTAAGAAACATAACAGATAGGAATTATTTCAATCAAACAGACTATTTTACTTAGACTGAAGAAGATTTTATGCCTTAAAATCCATCTTTCTTTTTGCTAGATAACCAGGTTGAACCTGTTGATGAAATGAGATAATTTTCCCTTTATCTTTTAAAGCTAATTACCTAAGAATATCCACTCCACAAAATAGTAAATACCTACTTGAAATTGAACATAAGCTGCAAATTGGATATATGGTGATGAAAATCAGATTCCAGTTTTTAAGATTATTTTCTATGAAATTCTGACCACTAAACAGTACCAAGGTGACTCTGTGGGGGAAAAAAAAACTGTTAGAAACTCAGATATGTCATAAAGCATTTACCAAATAACTGAAGGTTTATCAGACTTCAGAGATAAAGTTGAAAAACATTCTATGTAAAAATAATATGGCAAAACAGTATATTCTAATATTATATAGTATATGCCAAACTATAATCAACAAGTATACTTGCACTGATATAGAAACTTGAACTGATACAGAAACAAGTCTGTGTCATTTAACATATGACTAGGATAAATTAATTAAACACCATAAGACTCTAAGTTTATTGGTAAAGGATGACATAATTAAATTTGTTTTTACGCTTAACACAAGACTTATTGAAAATATGTAGAAGAGATTCACATACACTTCCAAGGTGAAATAGGAAAGGAAAATGGTTACATGTTTAATTCAGGCTCCCAGGCAGCATCAAGTCCTTGTCTTTTGCACACAGAAGGAAACCATTGAAGACAACTAAGTCAGGAGAGCATATAATCATATTCTAATATTAAATAGCTCTCCATCAAGACATTTAAGATAGGAACCAGAATAAAAGGAAATTCATGACAATCAAACCAGACAAAGTTGGTGCTGGTTTGGAGTAAAATAGGGGCTGTTGGAACTAACTTCAGTGTGAATGTGCTAGAGAAGGTGGAGGAAACAACTATGAGGCAGTAAATTTTTTTAGAAGAGTATCTTTTGTGTGACTTTTTAGCAAAATTTTTACAACATGCTAGGTAAGTCTGACCTTATACTCAGTATCCTCTTGCTTCAAGCTCCTAAGTACTGGAATTTCAGATTACAGATACAATAACACTGGGTTTTTTTGGGGGGGGGATGTTTCTGTTTTTTACAAAAGTGAAATAAAGAAGCTAACAACTATCTTCAATGGCTACTTTACAAGGCTTCAGAGAGTGGTAAAGTGAAAGTATGGAAGACAGTGAGAATATGACTGACTGAAGTACAAAGAATGAATGATAATGGACTTTTCGGCCCTAAATAGGAGGTCTAAATCACCTTCTACCCCAAGGTTCAGGGAGTATCTTAGATGAGGGGGTTATAGTAATGTAACTGCTGAGGATGGGGAGGGAATCTGCCAGACAGTATCTTCCGGACATGATAGGGCTACTGCATCTATTTCACTCACTGTAACTATCTTCTTCAACAAGATCAATGTAAGATTTGGTTTACCATGGAGACAGAAGATCTCAAGAGACACGATGTCTCCAGGAAAGACTCTTGAAGGTTAATGCCAGATGGGGAAAGAAGAATTACTTTCCACAGTTATTTACCCACTGAGATATCATCCACACTTGAACTATTCATGCATTTGCTGGTACAGGCAACTCTAACAAAACACAGTGAGCTACACACACATGAAAGTAAGAGAGAGATGGTCAGAAGGAAATAAGTTTTTGATAGAAGAAAAGGAAATGTGATTGGGCATTCTGTGGTGAAAGTGACACAAATTCACTGTAATATATAAAATTATCAAGTAATAAAAAGTAAAAAGATAGCATCTATCAGAATATTAATTTGTACACAAAATTGTTTACATGAATAAACAAGAGAACTATTTGTAAATGTATTGAAGTCACTCACAAAATGAAAGGAATGAAACAGTCTTAGGATATATATCAGACATTAGAGATTTCAAATATTATTGTGTGATATTTATTCTTATTTTTTCTTTTTTATTAGATAATGTTTTCAAAATATGCATATACAATAGGAACAAATGAGAGATGTAAAATCAAAGATTGGGAGCTAAAAACATAAAACAAAGTAAAATTAAAATATACATCAGAATCATGAGCAAAGAAACATGGCTCCTGGAACTTCAGGTTTAGATATGTCCACTGTGATCAATAACAAGTACTTCTCTCAATTTCCAGTTTCCTGGTCTTACTTACTCACACATTAGCTCTGTGAACACAGTTTTCTGACAAAAATTCCATGGTTTGAATGGGGCTAAAGGATATGACCTAGATAGTAAGTTTTAGACAAAATCAAAAACTGTCAAATTTAGAATGGTTTGTGTAACAGAGATCATGAGCTCTCTTTGTGAAATTGAGAACTGAAGTACCAAGAAAACATTGACTATAATTGTTTGTTTTTAAGTTGGGTTAAGTAGAAATAAAGTTGCAGTCTTATGTAACCTGGAGTACCTGGAATCCTGAGGATGCTTGATGGTTTCTGTGCAGCACATGGAATACCTGCAACTTACACTGAAGAAGGAAGTTTCCCAGTCGTGTGTGAGGAGGGTATTGCTGCATGAATGAAGTCAACCAGAGAGAAGTGAGAAGGTCCTCCATGACTTTTTAACAAGCAGCATCTAAATGTGACAAATTCATATGTTTAAAGTACATGAACAAATTTTTCCCATGTAGATAGTTTCTGCATTTAGCAGCAAGCAGCCTCCATTGATTCCGCATCACAAGAAGATGGGCATACTAGACATGTCCTCTGTGAGTCCTTCACATGTCTCTACAGTGAAGGACTGTAGAGAGTGCTAAATTTTGTTGGAAATTGACAAGTATCTTTTCTTCCACTTTCATTTCCAACTACCCCAATTCATCATTTTTGACAAGTATCATTTGCTCTTTCTCTTATCCCATTTTTTTAGCTGAAGTTTTAGACTGAGGTTATAAATTCACTGCTTCGCATAGCTGCAAGGGTTATTTCTACACAATTGCTTTATTTCAGTATGGTCTTCTTCAAGGGATTACTTAAATACTATGTAGAATTTATAGCCCCATCCTGACCTCTTTAATAGAAGTTGTTCCCTATGCAAAAGAGATTTAAGAATATAGTAGTAAAGCTGGACAAAGGACTTCTCAAGTGATTCTTCACATACAGCGTATAAAATTTTCCATTTCTCTTCTCAGGAAATATATATAAGAAAGTTAATAGCTTTCATTCAGATAATAATAATGCTTTATTCTGCTAGCCAATGTATAGGCAGTTTTCCATTGTTGATAAGGGGTCCACATTTTATGCAACCAAGGAAAAGTACTGTATTGAAAATTCTCCCTTGCCTCTTCATACTTCGTACATCAATCTTCCTGAAAATTTAAGAAGCCAGCACATACCTGTCAGCATATGTGTACAGAATATACTTTGAAATTTGAAGAGAAATTCATATCCAAATAACAGGAAAAATGGAAAGATAAGAATAAAATGGCCTCAGAGCACATTCAGAACTTTAGAAGTGGTTAACATTAATCTGGAACATACAGATGATACGGTAGATAAATAGATATAGAAATGATAGATAGTCATAGAAAGAAAGCTAATTATAAATAAAATAAGTATCATTCATCAGACTGTATTGAATCAATTGTAAACTGATGCCTTCAAATGATACAGTGTATTTAATTAAACACATACATTGAAAGAGATATGGAAAGCTTCAGTAATCCCAGAATGTTTAAACATTTTTTATTAATTTTTTATTTTTCTACTTTTAACAAGCATATTGAATACTCATCCTTACTTCCCTCTATCTCCCCTCCCTCCCATTCCTTCCTTTCCCTTCAGCAATCCCTCCACTCTCTCCCACCCTCCTGCTTATACTTCCATAGATCCCAGAGTTCACTCTAGCCTCTTTGCTCTTGTGGGAGCACTGGCTTTTGTGGAATATCAAATTGTCTCTCTTCCAGCCACCCCACTTATAGGAACATTTCCCTTCACTCATCTAGCTTCAGATCCCAAAGTTTCCACTATATGTTCTTATGTTTCTTAAGTTCCTAGTAGTATATGGGAGCATGTTGGATGTCAGTCATTATGCAGATCTGGGAAGGACAAGTCTCCCTGTAGTGAGTTCCTAGATGCAGCAGTCCTAACTTGAGTAGAATGTCTTGTCCGAAGGCATCTTTAGGTTCTTACAATCTCACCACCCCTTCTTCTGCAAGGTTTCTAAAGCCTTAGAATGGGGAGAGATAAAGTTTTTATATTACTGGATTTCATGGCACAAAGTTATTGAAAGAATGCTGAAGCATTTCGATGACTGTCTAGTTAAATGTAGCAGGCAATTGGCCACATGGGTCTACACTTGTAAAATATTTTTATTATATTTAGTTAATTTCAGTCAATATCACATTACATTAAATATATTGTCTATAGAAGTATTATCTTTAATTTCATATGAACTAGGTGGAATGACACTGCTTCCAGTTATAGGAACACTTTTCATCTGATGTTATGAATTTTTATTTCTTCTGTTGCCTGAGACAAAAGTCTCTTGAGGAGTAGAGGTCTGAAGACAGACATGTCAAAGCAAAGAAGAGAGGTGAGGATGGTTTGTGAAGAACTAGCTAGGGAAATGGTATCTCTCTAAATACAGGAGTAAATGGAAAAATACTTTAATAATGCTGATTCAATCTGAAATGGAAAAATGTTATTGGGACATTTTATGTCATTGTGATAGCTAAACCTGGGTGTCAATTTGACACACCTGGCATTAACTAAGATCAGCTGAAACCACCTGAAGAGATTATCTGGATAATACAAAGACCAGCGGAAGATCCCATTGGAACCTCCCAATATACGGATCCACAGAACAGGAGATTGGAGAGAAGAGAGAATTTCCAGGAATACTCCAGTCACGTGGATGTCTGTGGCTTCAGGGAAGCCCTAGCCCGGCTCCCAACTACAGACAAGCCTGGGCACTTACAGACATTCCCTGGACATGTCCCAACAGAGGACCATGAAGGCGGAGGGATGAACAACCAATGGGAAGAGGCTGTCTAACCTGTACCTGCAATGAACACCTAGTAAACAGTTAAATGACTGTCGGTGGCCATCCCCCTGGAGGAGGGATGGCAACACCTGATTGGACCCTGACCCTATATAAGCCCAAATGCTCTTCATGACTTTGAATCTGCTGCAGCTCATCTCTGCCTACTTCTCACCTGATTATCGGGATCTGCTGATGACCCCATCACCAGCTGGCCCATTTGCCTCGAGGCCACCCCCCCTCCCGCTGCCTGGGGGGGGGGGAAGAAATACAACAACTGATGTCTGCTGTGACTTAGCCTGCCTGCAGCTTCAGCCACCAGCCATGTCACCTCTGCCATGAAAGACTAAATTCTCCCCTCTGGAACCCTAAGGTGAATAAATTTCCTTTTCTCCCTTACATTATTTGACTTTGAATGCTGTCACACAGCAGTAGTTAAGAGTAACTACAACAGTCATTAAGTATGAGATTGGTACATTATTGACCCCACAAAGTCTAGCATGGACTAAAGGCACTAGGATCCTTGGAGGCTAGGGACTGACAGTCACAGTATTGTTCCTAAGCTTAAGGGGAACACAGGAAAGGGTTCTGGGAAATGCCCCTGGGTCCTTGCACCTCATCGGAGAGGAGGATTCAGAGGAGACTTTGGCATGCACAGTAAAGGATGCTCTGGGCATTGTGGGGGAAGCACTAGGGGATGGGGAGGGAGGGGAAAGGGGAGGAGGGAACAGGGAGGTCAGGGGGAGGTGGAGAGAAGGAGGGGACTGGTGTACCTGTTAAGTTTGTATGAGCAGAAATAATAATAATAATAAATAATAATAATGATAATAATAAAGTATGAGGTTGGTAAAGAAGGCCTGAAGGAGGCAGTCTGCTCTGTGTGCCATGGTAGGCTTTCAGGAGCAACATGCTATCTGTCAGGCACGATAACAGGTCTCACCAGATACAGCACCAACCAGCATCTTGTTCTTGGGATCTCCACTGTCCACAGTGATGTGAAATAAAATTCCATTACTGATAAATTACTATATAAACAATTGTATTACACAGCCTGAATCTGCAATGTTGCTCTTATTCACAATAAAAAGTGAAGTATTTCTTTTGCTCCATATAGAAGTGCTTGTTCTTGAAGAATTATTATCGTTCATGTTGAAAATTCCAAAATCATCATTTTTATGTAAACTAATATTGAAAATTCACCAGCTGTCAAAACATACAAAAATAATATAAGAATTGTCTTTATTTTCATATTAATTTATTGTGGTAATTACCATAACAATTGCTAGTTTAAGAAGAATGAGAATTTCTTTATTTCGGTGGTTTTTGAACTAGTTTAGATAAGTTAACCTTTCCACATATAATGCTTAGAAACAATGGATTACAATCTACAGAGTCAGGTCTGGCTTGAAATGGCAGTGTCAGTTTTGAATGACGAATGGTATATCTGTCATATTTTACTTGTGATATTTGCAATCCATTGCAGTAATGCTACTTTATTATTATCAAAATTTGAATGGCTAAAGTCATTTTCATGCTTTCAGATGAATGGAAATGATTCAGAGACTTAGAAGTCAAACACGTAAGTGAGGTATGAGTTCTAAAAATGAAGTAAGTTGGGGCATATATGCATAGAATTCATCTAAATACATAGTCTATAATTATGCATCATGTATTTCAACGATATCTTGTGTGTCCTAAGCAAAACTATATCATATAGAAGTTGAGAGAAATTCCAGATGATACCTTCTACATAACAAATTCAGAACTTGAGGCTAAACAACCTAACTTCTCAATGAAACAGAAAACATATTTAAAGCAGTGAGAGAATCTAGATCCTATTCAGCATAAAACAAAAATCCATTACTCTATTTAAATTATTCAATATATTAAAAAATAGTAGAGGTATGCATATAACAAAATCAACTACAGTAAACCAAACCTAAAATGACCTAAAATTATAAAAATGGATAGATTTGAACTTAAATATAATAAATATGTTCTTAAACTTAAGAATACACATAAGAATAAGGGTTGAACTTGGTGCTTTATTTTCATCTGAATGAATATATTAACCAAATATATAATTTAGGATAATAAGGGAATTATCCCACCTTACCATTTCATTTTTAAAACATTTATGATCCAGTTTATCATTTCAAGTTATAATCGACTATTATAACCAGGAGTAACTGTTTGTACCACAGGCAAAGGGCCTCTGAGAGAAAGACAAAGTTTAACATTTCATGTTTGCTTTCCAACATGGCAGTTTGCAAAATTTCAACCAACTCTTTCTATACATTTCCCTCCTTTCCAGGAATGGTTTCATCTGTTTTGGAAGTGTTTCTTCTCACATTGATTAAATCATTTCCAACAGACTTGTGTTACATAATTCTTCATAGGTTTGCATGAAACTTCAGGTTTCAGCTGTGATGTTGACACCCAAAACCATGGTATGAAATTTTAACATAGAAATGTAAACTGCAAGCAGAAATCAGATAGAAACTATTGACTGAAAGATATAACTAGAAATCAAATATTGATTAAGAAAACATAATAGACACATCTAGCATACTAAAACTCATATAAGTTAGGAAAATCTAAGGAGAAAAGTAGACAAAAGGCTAAATAAGCAATGAACAGTCTTCCATATCTCATGAATTATCTCAAATAGGTAGAAAAGTACAATTCTAGTCTCCAAAGGAAAAGATGAACACATATGTGCATCATACTCAGAATGTAGTTCAGATGGAATTTTTCAATCTTATAACTATACTGCCATAGTTAGGCACAGGTGTCAACTTGACTGTTGACATTTGAGCTCTGGGCACATTTGTGGAGAATCCGTGGTTGGGTTGCCCAGAGCAACCCGAACTAGATTATCTAGTTGATGGGGCAGACCCAACCTATGGTGGGTGGGACTAGGCCCTGAACAGGTAAATAAAATATAGAGAGCTGGTTAAAAGAGTTCACATGCTGGTCTGGCAAGTAAGGATTGTCCCTCTCTCAGCCATTATGCGGTGACAGTGTGGCTAGTTCCCTCAGTCCTGGTGTTGGTGCTTGGTCTCCCATCAAGCTGGACTATGAACTGTAACCAGTAATCAAAAGAGACAATAAAATCTTTGTTCCCTTAAGCCATTTGGTGGTGATTTATCAGCAACATATACCAAATCAGATAAAATGGTTATAATTACTACAGCCATAGGGCACATCTAAGTACCTCATTGTCCTCACTGAATGCCCAACATAAGCTTAGTGATAAAACTTGGAAATATAAATTTATTAAGACAGAAAGGAAAAGAAGGAGACATCAAATTTACTAATTTATGTCATAGGGAATGTACCACAGGGAATTAGGTCCTTCAAGAAAGTTTCAGTGACTGGGAGGAGCAGACACAGGAAAAACACAAGGATGGCACAGGACTCTGAAAATTAAGAAACAGTTCTCCTGACATCTACTCTTAAATTAGTGCTATGGTGATTTCCAATTATCATTGAAGACCTGACTTTGAAGCCTATTGAAGCTACGCAGATAAGAATATGTGCCTTTGAATTCGAAGTCTGTATATAAAGTTGATCTATCAAATTATTTTTAGGAGAAATAATGACAAATATGCTCACCAGAATCATAATAATAATGAAAGGAAATGCCTCACATAAAATATTTCTGTAGTAACTTAAGGATCTTAGAGTCGGGAGCCTAAAAATTTCACTCCTCCAGTTTGGAATTAGAATTTGATATCTTAAATTGAAAAACTATCTTGTAGAGTCAATTTCATATCTTTTAAATGCTATTTTCAAATTTCTTACTGTATATTATTTAGCATACTTGATTGAAATATTCCTTACATAGAAAGATAAAGCTGCACTTTTGGCTGAAACAATTATTCTAATAGTGAGATGGAGTGAAAATTGACAGAGTTACAGAAATTAAATAAACCTGAATGGATAAAATTTGAAAACCTCCACATGGGATGAATTAATTAAACAAAATTTAAGAGACAATCAAATGGTGGTGTTCACTGAAAATCTTTAAGAATAATGAAAACTCTGTTCTTTTAATATTTAATTATAAAAGTAAGATTCTTATAAAATATTCAAAGAAGTTGAGAAAGAGTAAGAACTGGAATCATGAGTTTTATTTCAAATTCTGATGAGAACTATTGCTATAATGTTTGCCAAAAACTATTTAACCACCATTAGCTGCAAATTAGACTACATTCAAAACTTTACCTCTTCTATTTTCCTACACTGCTATTGAACCTTGGAAAATATCCTTAAGACAGAAGACTTAACTCAAAGATCATCTAATAAATTAAAATTTCATTTCATAGACTAAAGGATAATAGGCACATGCTAATGCATTGCAATTGTAGCTACAAAAATAATACCATATATTATCAATACTTAACTATAAAATTTTTATACTGTAAAATACCAGTTTGCAAGCCACTTCAGTAACTTGAACTTTACCTTTCTTAACCTTAGCTTGTTGAATTACAATTCATTTCCAAAGTTATTATTAGTATCTGTATATCTATTTACCCCTTAATCATATGCAATTTTCTTTGTACATGAGGGCCTGTTGCATAGTCTTTATACTCATTTATTACGAAGATCAAAACTATCAATCCCAACCCATATGCTGCTCACTCAGAACTAAGAATCCTGTTCAGCTCAGAAAATAATAAGTCTCTATGCACCTTAGGGTTTAGATCACCAAAATTAAAGAGTATGAAGGAAAGGAAAAGATTGATAATCAGCTCAGTGACCAAGTACAACACTTACATAAACAGAAAATGTCAGTAAAGGCAGTGGTCAGAGTCTTGCCTTATCTACTAATATGTATTGAATACATTTTCAAACCTAATTGAATATAACTGATTCTATCAACTTAATCCACTATGTAATAATCCATTCTGTTCTCTAGTGTGCACTAAATCTTATGCAATACCTAGATTCCCATAAATATTGTTGTTCTCCTCTCCTTTCCTTTTTAACTTTCTACATAAAACAAGTGCTCTTGAAAGAAGCATGATGATTACATAATTTGTATATAACATAAACAACTATTTTCTTCTCCACTGCCTAGTCTCACTGAGTTTTGCAGAAATAAGGTAACTGTTGTCAAACTGTTGATAAAATTGTTTTGTTTGTGGATTTGATATCAAGTTTCATTATCTTGTAAAGGCACCAAATATATGTTTCAAGGCAGAAATCTGAGTGGCTCTTTAATATCTATTTTGACTGCATTCTATACAACTCACTTCTTATTTCCCACCTGAAAACATTGCAACCTCTTCCTTTGTTATGCTTCTAACTTCCAAAAGATGTCTTTAGTTATAGAAACTAAAGATACATCTGTTGCATGTACACCAAAGTACTAATTCTACATTTTAATATTTCAATTTCAATTATGCTTTCACAGATGAAAAATTCATTTAAAATTTCATTTTTGCCTACCAATATAGTTTATAAAACATATAGATAATTATTTTCAAAAGAAATCTGAAAGGAGTCACTATGTGAAATAGCTAAAATAAAACAGACAAATGAATTGTAGGTTAAAACCTTGTCTACACTTTTGATTTAAATGTGTTCAAAACAAAGACTTTGTCATTTCCATTGAAAATGATTATTGGTAAATTTTTAGCTTATGGGAGACAGAGATTTAGATCCAAGGCAACAGAAGAAAAGAAAAGGAAATAACAAGATCAGTTTAATTTTACATATTTTAGTGCTCATTACATGCTACAATTATCTGAAACACGTTTGCAAATGAAGACATCAATGTCAGCATAGATTTTGATTTCAAAATGTTATATATATTCAGATTTATAATGTGGCGATAGGAGATTTATTACTTCTTCACACTAGATATAGAGTATATAGTCATTGAGGATATTGGAGAGTACATGCATTATAATTTGATCAATTTGCTTCAAATAGTTCAGTCAGTCCTCTGCCAATCCTGCTGAATTTAAATAGTTGGCATTTGTGACATTATCAACAACATTAAGAATGAATCTGAAATCAGTGATTTCATAAGGTATTTCTGGGAATCATTCAATTGCTTTGAAGATATCTGGCTTATTAAAAATGACTGCCTTTTAAATGATAGCTTATTGTTTATCTCATTACTTAGTTCTGCCAGATCGAGGATTGCTACCAAACACTCTCTCTGATCTCCCTTCAATGGACCTGTCCTTGTGACCTCTGCTGAAAGTTTTGCTATGCATACTGGTTCTAAGAGTGGCTTAATTGGAATGAAAGCTCAGGGATGAGCTTGATAAGTTGGTTCTGGAGCTTCTAGAATTGGATTTCTAGTTGATTAAATTAAATGGCTCCAATGACTCTATTTCCAATGGTCAAGACACACTTATGTTCATGGAATGCTCTGGAAACTGAGATCCATAGCACAATACTTAATCAGTCACGTGATAAGAAGTAAAAATCTGAACCATGTGGTGGAACATTGTTTTTCAAATAAATATAATATAATTAGTCAGTTGCTACTAACACATTTAACAAAGCAAAGAAAGAAAATGATGAGCTTCAGGATTAAAATTCCAGCTCAGCTGCCACAAAAATAATTGGAAAGCTCAGGGAGAGTTGCACTTTAAGTCACAGGCTCAAGCTAAGACTAGAATTTCATCTTGTAAATGAATAAATTACAAGGCAAAGTACTCTCTACTACTGGATGTCAACTACTAATAGTGAGGATGTAGGTCATGAAAAAATGAAATGCCCAAAATTGTAATGCAAATAGGTTAAAAACCTCATCAGCTGGGGACTGTGAACTCTGAGTTCCCATGATCTTCACAACCATTGCAACCACTGGTTTATTTTTTCTGCATGACTTCTAAAATTAATGCATTACGGGGGGGCTGGAGAGGTGGCTCAGGGGTTAAGCCTCTGCCTTGCAGGCAGAGGGTCCTGAGTTCGGATCCTAGACCCCACGAATAGACGCCGGGCGGAAGCAGGGGCAGCCTGTTTCTGGTCCTGGTAGGGCGGAGCCTGTGAATCCCAAGGCAGAGTAAACAGGGAGGTGGAGGCGGTCCATGGTGGTTCCCGAATTTGTCCGTGATTCTACAGACACATACACACATACACGCATACACACACACACACACAGACACACGCACATTTGAATAAATAATAATTTAAAAAAATTTAAAGTTAATGCATTACCCTTTCCCCACTTCGCCAATGCGTGCGAGGTCCAGCCGGGACACACCGCGATCTAGGAATTAATCCCATAATGTTAGACTCCAACCAGAACATACCCGCAGAAAATGCCCGAGAAAGCCTGACCCAGGATAATAACTTTCAAAATATGATCATTACCATGTTCAATACTATGAAAGAGGAAATCTGGGAGGAATTGAATAACCGAATCAATCGCTTTGAAGAGGAACACAACAAACACTTGGAGGAGGTGAGAAAAACCGTGCAAGAAACAAAAACAGGCATACAGCAGGTAAAAAAGACTCAAGCAGAGTTTACAACTGAGTTAAAAGACAAGTTATCTTCAACCCAGAACTCCACAGAGAGTCTTATCAGCAGAACTAATGAAGCAGAAAACAGAATTTCAGACCTTGAAGATAAAGTGGGAGTATTAACCAGCTCAATGGAAGAGGTTGTTAAAGCCAAAAAGATACTTGAGAGAAATATTCAAGAGATATGGGACACCCTGAAGAAGCCAAACATGCGTATTCATGGAATACCAGAGCAAGAATCTCAAAATACCACCCCTGAGGAAATTTTTCAAATGATCATCAAGGAAAACTTTCCTCATCTAAAAAAAGAGAGGCCCATCCATATACAAGAGGCATTCCGCACCCCAAACAGATACGACCAAAACAGAAGCACGCCACAGCAAATAATAGTTAAAACACTCCACATTCAAGATAAAGAACTGGTGCTGAGAGATTCAAGGGAGAAAAAACAAGTCACTTTTAAAGGTAAACCTATTAAAATAACAAATGACTTCTCAGTTGAAACAGTAAAAGCAAGAAGAGCTTGGAGAGACGTACTTCAAGTATTGAATGAGCAAAAATGTCAACCCAGGCTGATTTACCCTGCAAAACTATCCGTCATGATCAAGGGAGAAAGAAAAATCTTTAAACACAAAGACAACTTGAAGGGATACATATCCACCAAACCAGGCCTTCAAAAAATGCTAGAAATGATACTCAAGCTTGAAGAAAAAAACAGGCATATCCGGAAGAACAGAAGGGAAGTATAACACCATTAAAAGCAAAGCAATATACTTATAAAACTACTAAACATAATAAATGTTTGGAATTAAAAAGAGTTTCTCCATTATAACACTAAATGTTAATGGAATTAACTCACTGATCAAGAGACACAGATTACAAATTTGGATTAAAAATCAAAATCCATCAATCTGCTGCCTGCAGGAAACCCATCTCACCACAAAAGATAGGCACATCCTAAAAATAAAAGGCTGGTCAACAATTCTACAAGCTAATGGAAGCAGAAAACAGGCAGGGGTAGCCATTATGCTATCGGACAAAGTGGACTTCAAACCAAAGGAAATCATAAGAGACACGGATGGATACTACATTTTAGTCACAGGTACAATTCACCAGGAAGACTTCACAATACTGAACATATATGCACCCAACATGACCCCTCCCACATTCATTAAGCAAACCCTACAATGTCTAAAGCGAGAAATCAATCCCAAAATGATAATTCTTGGGGATTTCAATACTGCCCTCTCAACATGGGATAGATCTACAGGTAAAAAACTTAACAGAGACATTTTGGAGCTTAACCAAACCCTTACTGAAATGGACCTTACAGATGTCTATCATACTTTTCATCCACGCACCAAAGAATACACATTTTTTTCAGCAGCACATGGAACTTTCTCCAAAATAGATCACATATTGGGCCACAAAACGAATCTCCACATATACAGGAATGTTGAAATTCTAGCCTGCACCTTATCAGACCACCACGGCTTAAAGCTTGACATCCACAATACAACAAGCAACAGAATATACACTAACTCCTGGAAACGTAGCACTATGATACTGAATGAGAATTGGATTCAGGAAGAAATTACAAAGGAAATTCAAGATTTCCTGAAAGTGAACGATAATGAAAATACAACTTACTAAAATCTCTGGGACAAAATGAAAGCTGTCCTAAGAGGTAAGTTCATAGCTCCTAATGCATACATCAAAAAAATGGAAACATCAGAAATAAATAAATTAACAATGCAGCTAAAAGCTTTAGAGACACTAGAGCAATCTGATCCCAAAAGCAATAGAAGGAAGGAGATTAGCAAAATAAGGGGAGAACTATCTGAAATCGAGATTAGGAAAATGATAGAGAAAATTAACCAGTCAAAAAGCTGGTTTTTTGAAAAAATCAATAAGATTGATACACTCCTAACTAAATTAACTAAAAGCAAGAGAAAGAAAACCCAAATTAAAACAATTAGAAATGAAAATGGAGTTATCACTACTGACACACAAGAAATTCAGACAAATATAATGTCATATTTCAAAAACTTATAGTCTGTGAAATTTGACAACACAAAAGAGATGGATGAATTTCTAAGTAAACACAACTTACTTAAATGGAATCAGGAAGTTGTGAATTATTTAAATAGTCCTATAACATATGAGGAAATTGAGAAAGTAATCTCAAATCTTCCCACCAAAAAATGTCCTGGACCAGATGGATTCAGCACAGAGTTCTACCAGACATTTAAGGAGTGATAACACCAATAATCCTTAAACTGTTCCACCAAATAGCAAAGGAAGGAAAACTACCAAATTCCTTCTATTAAGCTAATACCATCTGAATCCCAAAACCTAATGAAGATACACTTAAAAAAGAAAACTATAGGCCAATCTCTCTGATGAACACAGATGCAAAGATTCTCAGTAAATTCTTAGCAAATCAGATTCAAAAACATATCAAAAAGATCATTCATGAGGATCAAGTAGGCTTTACTCCAGGCACTCAAGGCTGGTTCAACATACGCAAATCAATAAATGTAATTCACCATATAAACCAGTAAAATGTTCAAGACCACATGATACTCTCGATAGATGCAGAAAAAGCTTTTGACAAGATCCAACAGCCCTTTATGATCAAAACCATAGAGAAAGTTTGAATGGAAGGAACCTTTATCAATATAATAAAATCTATATACACAAAGCCAACAGCAAGGATTATACTCAATGGAGAAAAATTTGAAGCATTTCCACTTCGATCAGAAACCAGACAAGGCTGTCTACTCTCACCACTTCTTTTCAATATTGTACTTGAAGTCTTAGCTGAAGCCATAAGACAAGAAAGGGACATAAAAGAGATTTCGAATCGGCAAGGAAGAAGTCAAGTTATCTCTATTTGCAGATGATATGATCCTATACTTGAATGATCCCAAAAATTCCACCAGGAAGCTCCTGGAACTAATACAGAAGTTCAGCAGGGTGGCAGGATACAAAATAAATGTACAAAAATCAGTGGCCTTTCTATATGCCCAGAATGAAAGAAGTGAAAAAACCCTGATAGACTCAATCCCATTTACAATAGCCCTTAAAAAAATGAAATACCTTGGTATAAACCTAACCAGGGAGGTTAAAGATCTTTACAATGAAAACTTTAAAAACCATAGTTGAAAGGATAGGGAACTCCCTCGAGCTGATTGGGCTAGGCCAACATTTCCTAAACAGACATCCAATGGCACAGTCACTGCTACCAACTCTCAACAGTTGGGATCTTGTGAAATTAAAGAGCTTCTGTTCAGATAAAGAGATTGTCACACGAGCTCAAAGGCAACCCACAGAATGGGAGAAAATCTTCACTAACCACATATCTGACAGAGCTCTACTGTCCAGAGTGCACAAAGAACTTAGAAAACTAAACTCCAAGGAAAACACTGGCCCAATTAAAAAATGGGCCCTGGAACTTTAAAGAAACTTTACCAGGGATGAAATTAAAATGTCTAACAATTATCTTAAAAAATGCTCCACTTCCTTCGCCATCAGGGAAATGCAAATCAAAACTTCCCTGACATATCATCTCACCCCGGTCAGGATGGCAAAAATCCACAATACAAACAACGACAAATGCTGGAGAGGATGTGGAGAGAGGAGAACTCTCCTATGTTGTTGGTGGGAATGCAGGCTCATACAGCCACTCTGGCGAGCCGTCTGGAGATTCTTAAAGAAATTAAAGATTGAAATGCCATATGACCCTGCTATCCCACTTTTGGGAATAACCCCCCATGCAGCAGAGGTTCGCCTCGATAGCACAAGCTCGACCATATTCATAGCAGCACTGTTTACAATAGCAAAGTCATGGAATCAACCTAAATGTCCAACAGTTGAGGAGTGGATAAGGAAACGGTGGTACATCTATACAATGGAGTACTACTCAGCCATCAAAAATGATGAATTACTGGAATTTGCTGGGAAATGGATGTCATTAGAAAGAATTATATTAAGTGAAGTATCCCAAACCCAGAAAATTAAGCGCCGTATGTACTCCCTAATAGGTGGCTCCTAGTACCAAACTCACCCAGCCCACATTGAGACACTCAAAAGTAAACCTATGTAACACAGTAATTGCAAGGATTATGAACAAGAGAGATGGGGTAGAGGGCCACACCAGAAACTAGGAGAGAGGGGACCATGTTACAGCAGAGAAAATAGGCCTCCATCAAGGTCTGCAAGTAAGTAATGAGAAACCTGGTTAAGTTCACAGACGTTCTTTCCTGATCTCACCAGAAGGGGAGGGCATATAGACTAGCAGATAAAAAGTAATCATTTTGCAAATGGGTGATGGACCCCTCCCTCACTGAGGTTTCCTACTCTTATTACATCTACCCTTGAATGTGCTATTACAACAAGACTCCAGTTTAACAGCTTTTTGTCTCTGGCCAGGGGGTGACATACAGTGCCCAGCAGAATGGAGTGAAGGGAATTGCAGGAGCAGCAAAACTGCAAAAGAAAATCAACAAACCACAATCCAGAACTTCAGAGACTCTATATCAATCACATAGAACTAGGACAGCCTAATCTCTCCACATCCTGGAGCTCAGGGACATTTGCGGAAGAGGGGGCGGTAAGATTGTAAGAGCAAAAGGATGGGAGGAGCAACAATTTGCAAGATTCTCAACAATAGTTGGGGCCAAAGCAATCATAATGGGACTTTGCATGCCCTGCGCAATGTCCAGCGCACTGTTGCCCTCATAAAGTCTAGCATCTGTTAAGGGCACCGAGACCCCTGGAGGCAAGGGATTGACAGCCATAGTAGTGATCTTATGCTTAAGGGGAACAAGAGAAAGGGCTTATGGAAATGCCACTGGGTCCTTATATGTCATCGGAGAGGAGGACCCAGTGGAGAGTTAGGCGTACACAATAAAGGACTCTCTGGGAATTGGGGGGGGAGGCACTGGGGGAAGGGGAGAGGGAGGAGGGGGTGCGGGGGGAGGAGGGGGGAGGGAGGGAACTGGTAAAAAATTTTAAAATGTATAATTAAATTTTTAATAAAAAAAAAGAAAACTTTAAAAACCTAAGGAAAGAAATTGCAGAAGACACCAGAACATGGAAAGACCTTTTATGATCCTGGATTAGCAGAATCAACATCATAAAAATGACCATCCTACCAAAGGCAATATACAAATTCAACGCTATACCAATTAAAATCCCAAAGCAATTCTTCAAAGAAGTTGACCAAACAATCTCAAAGTTCATATGGAGGCACAAGAGACCAAGGATAGCAAAGACAATCCTGAGTAACAAAAACACTGCTGGAAGTATCACCATACCAAACCTTAGTCTATACTACAAATCAATAGTTATAAAAACAGCCTGGTACTGGCTCCAAAATAGACACACAGATCAATGGATAAGGCTTGAAGACCCAGATATAAGCCCACAAAATTACAGCCATTTGGTCTTTGACAAAGGGGCCCAAAAAAATCCAATGGAAAAAGAACAGTATCTTCAACAAATGGTGCTGGCAAAACTGGATCTCCACATGCAGAAGATTAAAACTGGACCCATACTTGTCACTATGTTCAAGAATTAATTCCAAATGTATCAAGGACCTTGATACAAGGCCAGAGACTATAAAAACCATAGTTGAAAGGATAGGGAACTCCCTCGAACTGATTGGATTAGGCCAACAGTTCCTAAACAGACATCCAATGGCACAGTCATTGCTAGCAACTCTCAACAGTTGGGACCTTGGTAAATTAAAGAGTTTCTGTTCAGATAAAGAGATTGTCACACGAGCTCAAAGGCAACCCACAGAATGTGAGAAAATCTTCACTAACCACATATCTGATAGAGCTCTACTGTCCAGAGTGCACAAAGAACTTGGAAAACTAAACACCAAGGAAACTAATGGCTCAATTAAAAAATGGGCCCTGGAACTTCAAAGAAACTTTACCAGGGAGGAAATTAAAATATCTAACAAATATCTTAAAAAATGCTCCACTTCTTTAGCCATCAGGGAAATGCAAATCAAAACTTCCTTGAGATACCATCTCACCCTGGTCAGGATGGCAAAAATTCACAATACAAACAACAACAAATGCTGGAGAGAATGTGGAGAGAGGGGAACTCTCCTACATTGCTGGTGAGAATGCAGGCTCATACAGCCACTCTGGCGAGCCATCTGGAGATTCTTAAAGAAACTAAAGATTGAAATGCCATATGACCCCGCTCTCCCACTTTTGGGAATAACCCCCCATGCAGCAGAAGTTCACCTCAATAGCACAAGCACGACCATGTTCATAGCAGCACTGTTTACAATAGCAAAGTCATGGAATCAACCCAAATGTCCAACAGTTGACGAGTGGATAAGGAAAATGTGGTACATCTATACAATGGTGTACTACTCAGCCATCAAAAATGATGAATTACTGGAATTTGCTGGGAAATGGATGTCATTAGAAACAATTATATTAAGTGAATTATCCCAAACCCAGAAAATTAAGCGCCATATGTACTCCCTAATATTTGGCTTCTAGTACCAAACCCACCCAGCCCAGCTTGAGACACTCAAAGATAAATCTATGTAATACCTACAGTAAATCCAAGGATTATGAACAGAAGGGATGGGGTTGGAGGGCCACACCAGACACAAGGAGAGAGGGGACCATGTTACAGCAGAGAAAATAGGCCTCCATCAAGGACTGCAAGTAAGTAATATGACATCTGGTTAAGTTCAGAGACTTTTGTTCCTGATCATTTACAACTGAGGGGTTATGATCTCACCAGAAGGGGAGGGCATATAGTCTGGCAGATAAAAAGTAACCATTTTGCAAATGAGCGATTGACCCCTCCCTCACTGTGGTTTCCTACTTTTATTATATCTACCTTTGAATGTGCTCTTATAACAAGACTCCAGTTTAACAGCTTTTTGTCTCTGGCCAGGGGGTGACATACAATGCCCATCAGAATGGAGTGAAGGAGCAGCAAAACTGCAAAAGAAAATCAACAAACCACAATCCAGAACTTCAGAGACTCTATATCAACCACTTAGAACTAGGCCAGACTAATCTCTCCCCATCCCGAAGCTCAGGAAAATTTGCGGAAGAGGGGACAGTAAGATTGTAAGAGCAAAAGGATGGGAGGAGCAATGATTTGCAAGATACTCCACACAAGTTAGGGTCGAAGCAACCATAATTGGACTTTGCATGCCCTGCACAATGTCCAACACATTATTGACCTCACAAAGTCTAGCATCTGCTAAAGGCACCAAGATCCTTGGAGACAAGGGATTGACAGCCACAGTAGTATTCCTATGCTTAAGGGGAGCACAGGAATGTGTTCAGGGAAATCCAACTGGGTCCTTGTATGTCATCGGAGAGGAAGGCCCAGAGGAGAGTCTGGGAGGCACTGGGGGATGGGGAGGGAGGGGGTAGGGGAGGGGGAGCAGGGGGTTTGGGGGGAGGAGAAGGGAGGGAGGGAAGTGGTATACCTATTAAGTTTGTATGAGCAGAAATAATAATAATAAAAAATGTTTAAAAAATTAATGCATTACATGTGAGATCCAAAAATGACGTTTAAAAGTTTCCATTGCTATTGATGTTTTCTTTTCTCTGAGAATATAATCAGACACAGGCAAGTCAGGGGAAGTATGGTATATTTATTTGGCTTAAAATTCCAAAAGGGATATAGTCCATTTACAGTGGCAATCGTATTGCAAAAGGCATGGTTGTGGACAGAAGCCAGAGGCCAGTTCAGGTCATTTCAGAAATGATAAGGAAACAGAGAAAATGCCAACAAAATTATGGAGGACAGGGTAGGCTGCCAAAACCTCAAGGACCACCCTTGCAATGTGCTTTCCTCCAGCAAGACTCTACCTCTTAAAGTTACCTTAGCCTTTTCCACATTTATGCCAACATATGAGAAGATGATGAAACACTCACATTTAAACCATAACAGTTTCTGAATAGTAAAACTAATTTACAAACTATTTCACAAAAAAGCATAAAATGAGCTCACGATAATGTTGGCAGCATTTGTCTGTGTTGCTTTGCACAACACAAGTTTAGGGTAAGGTTAGGGTTAGGGTTAGGGTTAGGTGCTGTGAACACACAAAAAAATATGCTTTTCCATCATACTACATAATGTCAAAATAAAGTATTGCCTCAAACAATGCAATACAAATTTGAGATTGTTGTCTATTATAAATTGCTGTGTTTTGTTATACATTCGGAATTTTCCTTTCTTACGGAAAGCATACTATTTAAATTTAAAAAAATTTTTATTACTACTCAGCATGTGTATCAGAGATGTATATTTTTAGATTGTACTGGGTAGGATTGTTTCATCTGAAATTAATGCTCTGAGTTACTGACATGAGTTTCATGGAAAAAATGAAGTTTGATTTCAGATTAGGATAGAATTTTAAAATTTTCTGAAATGATAGTGTACCAGTCAGATATAGTTGTCAACTTGACAACTGAGGATGTAGTCTTTAACCATAATTATGAAGAATTGGTAAGACAAGCCCTGAGTAAACCTATGAAAGCGTCTCTAATCAGTGAGTGCAAACCCAGTCCACCATGGGTGGGGCCATTTCCTAGGCAGGCAGAAAGATGGAGAAAGCTTGTTCAGAAAATCAGCATACAGCCATTTCCTCCCAGGATGCTCTCTGTCCAGGGAGGACACACTGCTTCTCAGGTAAATGCCCCCAACCCCCAGGTCACCCGCTCGTCCCACCTCCTCCCACCAGCAAGCCTGAGCAGCACCCAGTCTGCTCTGGGCTAGGGAGGGCCTCTAGGCCACACCCCAGGACACAGGTGAAGCGCTCCTATATCTACCACCTCTATCCTTTCTGCCCAGGATGCTCGCAGCCCAGGGAGGACACACTGCTCCTCAGAATTCAACAGAGTCTAAAGAAAACCCAAGCAAAGCTCTAGGGGACAAAGGTCACACATCTGAAGTCCTCTCAAATCATCCTATCACATGGGAGAGATTCTTCACATTCAGTCCAAAGATAACTAAACCCATTTTTACCATCCTGTTCCCTTCAATTATTAGTCACTGTGGATTAACCTTTCCACCTTTCAGTATAGCCACCCCAAAAACATTTACAACTTCAGGGATTATACCACTCACCCTCACATATCATCACCAAGGTACTAAATTGTAAAAGTGTACTGCCATACTAATATTCACCACCTGTCCACTGAACCTGACTTAATTGATGTACTTACAGTCCAATAGCCTCATCTAGGAAATAACAATAATAATGGACAAGTGTACCCAAATCCAAGGCAAACACTAGTAATAACTGCTCAAGAATAATAATACCAACTAATTCAGTTCAGTCAAAAACACGCAGACCTTTCCCCACTCTACCGCCCAGGACACGCAGTCCAGCAAGGACCCATCACAAACTAGGTAAGCTCCGCCTCCTGCCTAACCACAAAACCCCAGGCCATATAATTCAGTTCAGTGAAAAGCGCCCAGAAATTGAAAGAAGGTCTTAAGAGTTAAAACAACAATGCCCAGGTCAAAGTGCAAATCCATGAGAAACAACACCCAAGTAAACAAATCTCCCACTGAAGGAATTAATCCCATAATGATAGACTCCAACCAGAACAAACCCGCGGAAAATAGCCAAGAAGGCCTGACCCAGAATAACGACTTTCAAAACATGATCATTATCATGTTCAATACTATGAAAGAGGAAATCTGGGAGGAATTAAATAATCACATCAATCACTTTGAAGATGAAAACAACAGACACTTGGAGGAGTTGATAAAAACAGTGCAAGAAACAAAAATAGGCATAGAGCAGTTAAAACAGACTCAAGCAGAATTCAAAACTGAACTAAAGACAAGTTATCTTCAACCCAGAACTAAACAGAGAGTCTTATCAGCAGAACTAACAAAGCAGAAAACAGAATTTCAGACCTTGAAGACAAAGTGGGAGTACTAACCAGCTCAATGGAAGAGGTTGATAAAGCCAAAAAGATACTCGAGAGAAATATTCAAGAGTTATGGGACACCCTGAAGAAGCCTAACATGCGTATTCATGGAATACCAGAGCAAGAATCTCAAAATACCACCCCTGAGGAAATTTTTCAAACGATCATCAAGGAAAACTTTCCTCATCTAAAAAAAGAGAGGCCCATCCATACACAAGAGGCATTCCACACCCCAAAAAGATGTGACCAAAATAGAAACTTGCCACGGCAAATAATAGTTAAAACACTCCACATTCAAGATAAAGAAAAGGTGCTGAAATCTTCAAAGGAAAAAAACAAGTCACTTTTAAAGGTAAACCTATTAAAATAACAAATGACTTCTCAGTTGAAACAGTAAAAGCAAGAAGAGCTTGGAGAGACGTACTTCAAGTGTTGAATAAGCAAAAATGTCAACCCAGGCTAATATACCCCGCAAAACTATCTGTCATGATTGAGGGAGAAAGAAAAATCTTCCAGCACAAAGACAACTTGAGGGATACATGTCCACCAAAGCAGGCCTTCAAAAAATGCTAGAAATGATACTCAAGTTTGAAGAAAAGAAACAGGCATATCCAGGAGAACAGAAGGGAAGTATAACACCATTAAAAGCAAAGCAATATACTTATAAAAGCCACTAAACATAATAAATGTCTGGAATTAAAAAGAGTTTCTCCATTATAACACTAAATGTTAATGGAATTAACTCACTGATCAAGAGACACAGATTACAAATTTGGATTAAAAATCAAAATCCATCAATCTGCTGCCTGCGGGAAACCCATCTCACCACAAAAGATAGGCACACCCTAAAAATAAAAGGCTGGTCAACAATTCTACAAGCTAATGGAAGCAGAAAACAGGCAGGGGTAGCCATTATGCTATCGGACAAAGTGGACTTCAAACCAAAAAAAAATCATAAGAGACACAGATGGATACTACATTTTAGTCACAGGTACAATTCACCAGGAAGACTTCACAATACTGAATATATATATACAACTAATATGGGCCCCTCCACATTCATTATTCAAACCCTACAGCATCTAAAGCAAGAAATCATCCCCCACACAATAATTCTTGGGGATGTCAATACCACCCTTTCCACATGGGATAGATCAATAGGTCAAAACTTAACAGAGACACATTGGAACTTAATCAAACTCTTACTGAAATTGACCTTACAGATCTCCATTGAATTTTTCATCCACTCACCAAAAAATACACGTTTTTCTCAGCAGCCCATGGAACTTTCACATATTGAGCAACAAGACAAATCTCCACATATACAAGAAAGTTGAAATTCTAGCCTGTACCCTATCAGATCACGAGAGTCTAAAACTTGACATCCACAACACAACAAACAACAGAAAATACACTAACTCCTGGAAACTAAACACTATGATGCTGAGTGAGAATTGGATTCAGGAAAAAATTATAAAGGCAAATCAAGATTTCCTAGAAGCAAATGTTAATGAATACACAACTTATCAAAATCTTTGAGACACAAGGAAACCTGTCCTAAGAGGTAAATTCATAGCTCTTAATGCCTACATCAAAAAAATAGAAACATCAAAAATAAATAATTTAACAATGCAGCTTAAAGCTTTAGAGACACAAGAGCAATCTGACCCCAAAAGCAGTAGAAGAGAGGAGATTAGCAAAATCAGGGGAGAAATATCTGAAATTGAGATAAGGAAAAATGATACAGAGGATCAACCAGTCAAAAAACTGATTCTTTGAAAAAATGCAATAAGATTGATACACCTATAGCTAAATTAACCAAAAACAAGAGAGAGAAGACCCAAATTAACAAAATTAGAAATGTAAATGGAGATATCACTACTGATACCCAAGAAATTCAGAAATTATAAGGTCATATTTCAAAAACTTGGCTGCCGCAACCCCCACTCTCCTGCCTGGTCCCAGGAGAGTAGACCCCAAAGGAGAGACTGGCAGGCACATTAAAGGATTCTCCGGGGATTGGGGGGAGGCACTGGGGGACAGGGAGGGAGGGGTGAGGGTGGGGGAGCAGGGGGGTCGAAGGGAAGAGGAGGGAGGGAGGGAACCGGTGTACCTACTAAGTTTGTATGAGCAGAAATAATAATAAAAAATGTTTTAAAAAAACTTATACTCGTGAAATTTGATAATGCAAAAGAAATGGATGAATTTCTAACTACGTACAACTTACCTAAATTGAATCAGGAAATTTTGAATTATTTCAATAATCCTATGACATATGAGGAAATTGATGAAGTAATCCCGAATCATCCCATGAAAAAATATCCTGGACCAGATTGATTCAGCACAAAATTCTACTGGACATTTAAGGAACAAATAATACCAATACCCCTTAAACTGTTCTGTCAAATACCAAAGGAAGGAATGCTACCACATTCTTTCTGTGAAGCTAATCTTAATCCCAAAACCTAATAAAGATACATTTTAAAAAAGAAAACTATAGGCCAATCTCTTTGATGAATATAAATGCAAAGATTCTCAACAAAGTCTTAGCAAATTGGATTCAAAAACATATCAAAAAGATTATTCATGGAGATCAAGTAGGCTTTATCCCTGGGACACAAGGTTGGTTCAACATACATAAATCAATAAATGTAGTTCACCATATAAACCAGTCCAAAATTCAAGACCACATGATACTTTCGATAGATGCAGAAAAATCTTTTTTGACAAGATCCAACAGCCTTTGATGACCAAAATCCTAGAGATAGTTGGAATGGAAGGAATCTTTATCAATATAATAAAAACTGTATACAACAAGCCAACAGCAAGGATTATACTCAATGGGAAAAAACCTGAAGCATTCCTGCTTCAGTCAGGAACTAGTCAAGGCTGTCCACTCTCAGCACTTCTATTCAATATTGTACTTGAAGTCTTAGCTGAAGCCATAAGACAAGAAAGGGACATAAAAGGGATTCAAATCAGCAAGGAAGAAGTCACGTTATCTCTATTTGCAGATGATATGATCCTATACCTGAGTGATCCCAAAAACTCCACCAGGAAACACCTGGAACTAATACAGAAGTTCAGCAGGGTGGCAGGATACAAAATAAATGTACAAAAATCAGTGGCCTTCCTATATGCCCAGAATGAAAGAAGTGAAAAAGCCCTGAGAGAAACAATCTCATTTACTATATCCCCTAAAAAAATGAAATACCTTTGTATAAACCTAACCAAGAAACCTTTAAAGTGAAAACTTTAAAACACTAAAGAAAGAAATTAGAGAAGACACCAAAAGGTGGAAAGACCTCCGATTTTCCTGGATTAGCAGAATCAACATCGTAAAAATGACCATCCTACCAAAGGCAATATACAGATTCAACACTATACCAATCAAAATCCCCAAGCAATTCTATAAAGAATTTGACCAAATGATCTCAAAATTCACACAGAAGCAAAAAAGACCCAGGAGGCAAAAACAATCCTGAGTAACAAAAACACTGCTGGAAGGTATCACCATACCAAACCTTAGTCTATACTACAAATCCATAGTTAATAAAACAGCCTGGTATTGGCTCCAAAATAGATGCACAAATCAGTGGATAAGGTTTGAAGACCCAGACATAAGCCCACAAAATTATATGCATTTAATCTTTAACAAAGGGGCCTGAAAAATCCAATGGAAAAAGAACACTATCTTCAACAAATGGTGCTGGCAAAACTGATGTCCACATGCAGAAGATTAAAACTCGACCCGTACTTGTCATCATGTACAAGAATTAATTCCAAAGGAATCAAGGACCTCAGTATAAGGCCAGAGACTAAATAAACCTTAATTGAAAGGGTAGCAAACTCCCTCGAGCTGATTGGATTAGGCCAACAGTTCCTAAACGGAAATCCAATAGCACAGTCACTACAACCAACACTCAACAGATGGGATCTTAAGAAATTAAAAAGCTTCTAATTAGATAAAGATATTATAACCCTAGAAAAAAGGCAACCCATATAGTGAGAGAAAATCTTCAGTAAGTACATATATGAAAGAGCTCTATTGTCCAGAGTACACAAAGAACTTAGAAAACTAAACACCAAGGAAATAAATGATACAATTAAAAAATGGTCCTTGGAACTCAAAAGAAACTTTACCAGGGATGAAATTGAAATGTCTATCAAATATCTTTAAAAATGCTGCACATCCGTAGGCATCAAGGAAATGCAAATCAAAATCTCTCTGAGACATCATCTCACTCCAGTCAGTATGGCGAAAATCCACAATACAAACAATACCAAATGCTGGAGAGGATGTAGAGAGAAGTAAATTCTCCTACATTGCTGGTGGGAAAGCAGGCTTATACAACCACTCTGGCAAGCAGTCTGGTGATTCTTTAAAAAAGGTTGACATACCATATAACCTTGCTATTGCACTTTTGGGAATAATCCCCCATACAGCAAAAATTCACCTCAATGGCATAAGCACTACGATGTTCATAGCAGCATTGTTTACAATAGCAAAGTCATGGAATCAGCCCAAATGTCCAACAGTTGACGAGTGGATAAGGAAACTGTGGTACATCTATACAATGGAATACTACTCAGCCATCAAGAAAGATGAATTAATGAAATTTGCCAGGAAATTGATGGAATTAGAAAAAAAATATATTGAGTGAAGTATCCCAGACACAGAAAATTAAGCGCCGTATATACTCTCTAATTGGTGGATCATAGTACCAAACCCGCTTAGTGACACATTCAAGGATAAATCTCTGTAATACCTACAATAATTGCAAAGATTATAAACAGGAGGGAAGGGGAAGGAGCGCCCTGCCAGAAACAAGGACAGAGGGGCTCATGCTACAGTAAAGAGGCCACCATCAAGTACTGCAAGTAAGTAGTGAAACATCTGGTTAAGCTCACAGACTTTCCTTCCTGGTCACTTGCAACTCAGGGGATTTGATCTTACCAGTCAGGGAGGGCTTAGAGTCTGGCAGATAGATGGTAACCAGCCTGCAAATGGGAGACTGACCCCCCCTCATATGGTCTCCTACTCTTATTCCATCTACCTTTGAATCTACTCCTACAGTAAGACTCTATTTTAACAGCCTTTTATCTCTGGTTAGCAGGTAACATCCAATACCCAGCAGGATGGAGCCAAGGGCAGTGCAGGAACAGCAAAACTGGAAAAAAAAAAAAAAACCATAATTCAGAACATCAGAGACCCTACGTTAATCACCTGGAACCAGGCCAGCCTAATCTCTCCCCATCCTAAAGCTCAGGGAAATTTGCAGAAGAGAGGGCAGTAAGATTTTAAGAACCTAAAGATGGGGAGGAGCAATGATATGCAAGATACTCCACACAAGTTAGCGCCAAAGTAATTATAATAGGACTTTGCCTGACATGTGCAGCGACACCCCCCCCCAAAGTCTAGCATGGATCACAAGCATTAGGATCCTTAGAGGCACCGGATTAACAGCGACAGTAGTGTTCCTATACTTAAGGGGAACATAAGAAAGAGCTCTAGGCAATGCGACTGAGTCCTTACACCTCATCAGTGAGTTGGACTCAGAGGGAAGTTTGACATGAACACTAAAGGATGCTTCAGGGATGGGGAGAGAGCTCCAGGGAGTGGTGGAAGGACAGAGGAGACCGGGGTTGTATAAGTGGAAAAAAGAAAATCAGCATACATTGATAGATTAACAGACTCTCAGACTGGTGGATAAGGAGATTTATCTTGTCTTAGCAAGTGGTGTGGCAAGTTCTCTGGACTCCTGATATTGATATGATGCTAGCATGCCAAGGTGACTATGAATAACCAGAATCATAAGCAAGAATAAAACCCTATTAAGGTTGTATAAGTGGAAAAAAGAAAATCAGCATACATTGATAGATTAACAGACTCTCAGACTGGTGGATAAGGAGATTTATCTTGTCTTAGCAAGTGGTGTGGCAAGTTCTCTGGACTCCTGATATTGATATGATGCTAGCATGCCAAGGTGACTATGAATAACCAGAATCATAAGCAAGAATAAAACCCCTTCTTCCCTCTACTTGTTTGGTTGTGTATTGATCTGCAACATGAAAAGAAACTGAAATAGACTCTAACAAGATTGTACCACTTTGCAATATACACTTATATGAAGTGACCCTTTAAGAATTATTATAAAATGAAAGCATTTATTAACTCTAAAGTATGTTGAGTATCCTATACTCTATAATACCAAATATTATGTAAATGGTTTAATTCTCTATGTGAAAATAAGCACATATATGTCATAACTATGTAAATTTGAATACTCTTTAATATACAGTTAATGAATATTGTTCTTTAATATACATATATAATGTTTTGTATAAAAGAATTATGTAAAAATAAATTTCTTAAAGATCTGTTATCTATGAATATTTTTGATGCCAATTTTATATACTTATATGCCTGGTGTTGCATAGATTTCTGGGGCCAGAAAGGGGTCATGAATGAAAAAGGCTTAAGAAGTGCTTTTTTAAAACACTCCCACTAAAGTAGTGCTTTATTGGATTTAAGGGAAGAAATTTTTAATTACTCTAAAATGAAAAAAAGAAAGTTCTACACAATGTCTCAATTTGAAGTTGATTCCCTTGACCTAGGACATTTAGTTAAATGTGCATCAGTCACATTTTGACACAGTTTTATAATCTATAGAAACTGACTGAGACATATTTTAGTATTAAAGTGTTCTAGAGCAGCAGAATTCAAAGATGAGTTTGTTGATTTGGCACCAAGCTGGCTTTCTTTTTTTTCAATGTTTATTTCTTTAAACTTGTCCCATTTTTTCTTACCTTTTCCTTCCAGAGTCTCACTTTGCATATGTAACAATTAGATGCAAAATTTAGCTCCTTTGCATATTTCCATGGAAATTTTTACCATGATAATTAAATGTGCTAAAGTCACAGCCAGAAGAAACAGTTTATGTTCTAATTACTTCCTTTAAATATAATTTACTTTCCTTACATTTCTTTCTCATTTACTTATGATATTTTTTCTTTTCCAAGTGATCCTAAGATCCTCAAAAATTAAGTCTAATTAATATGGAGTCCACCTTGTATAGAAACTTTTATATTACTATCCTGCAAGGGATGTGAAGACTCATTTTCAAAGAAAAGCCCTAGTGAAGTAAGAGGTTTCTGCTTCCAGGATTATGAAAAAAAAAAGGTAAAAAGGAAAACAAAAGTAGCATCTCCAGCTGAAATGAATAAATTAATATAAAGTATCACATTTACAAATAGCCTCATGTTTTCACTCATGCATTATAGGAATAAGTTTTCCTTTCTACTTTTCTATAGATAGATAGACAGACAGACAGACAGACAGACAGACAGACAGACAGATAGATAGATAGATAGATAGACAGATAGATAGATAGACAGATAGATAGATGATAGAGATATATCTCCATAGTCATTTAGTTACCTAAACAAAGATATTTTATGCTTTTTTAGGTTTTGATGTGAATTATACAATTTAACAAATGAATTGGATAGCGTTCCTCAGTCTTCAAATTGTCTAGTATGTTATCACATAACACTTTTTCCTCAAGAGATTAAAACTCATTGGCATTACTCCCCCAAGATGCAATCAATGTTTTATGTACTGAACATAAACTGTTTGCGATTATATTAATATACAAAATATAATTTTACTGTCAAATTAAGTGTTCCACTGTTCAGGTTTACTGTTTCCTCTGCAATAAAGTACATGTCCCCCAGGAAATAATTCATTTTGGTGGGGTTTTAAAAGTTATATGCAGTTATGTACAATATTTCAATAAATTGTATATCATTATGTTCTGAATACTTATCTTCTTTCAAAAATGTTTCAGTACTTTTGTGAGATATGCCATTTAATTTACCTAATTATATATTTAAAGATATGAGTCTTGGCACAAATGTAAAATGTGATCACATCATTGTTTTTTCAATTCCTTTTAAATAATTAATGTTATTTTAATTACAGGAATTTATGGAGTACACAATTATGAATCAACATGTGTATACAGTGTATAATGATAAAATCAAAGTAATAAACATTTATACCTCATTAGACCTCAAAAACTATTGATAAACATGTTACAACTGTGTGTATTTTTGATGTACAGTGACATATTTCCATATGCATACAAACTGGATATTAATTAGATTGGGGTAACTAATATTTCCTTATCATTGCTTTGTGATTAAAAGTATTCAGATCTTTCTAGTTACTAATAAAATATATAATAGGTATTGTAACTGTAGCCACCACTGCGTATATGCATATATATACATTATAACTGTAGTATATTATAGATTATTACAACTGCAGCTAAAACTCTGCTGCATCTACAACTGGGTCATAATCTTTACTTTTTTATTTGTCTATTTTTGACTACTATCTCACTAAGAAACTGTATGAAAACTCATCTGGCTTCAACAAACATAAAAATTGTCCTCCCTGTGTGTCATAGGCACAATTATCTGATTTATAGAGTCATAGACCACAGCTCTAATGAATTATTTTAGTGGTTTCATAATATTCCATGAACTATAATCTCATGGTTTCCTGTTATTAGCCCTTACTGTCATTTTGCCATCATCAATAAGCCTAATATTAGCACCATATGTAGGCATGCCGTTTGGTGACACATGTATCTCTTGGGCGCAGATTCAGGCACAAGATTTCTAAGTCAATTGATGTTTGTACATTTAACTTGGACGGCAGTATGAAAATAACAACATTTCATATTCAATCTGAAGTATGCAAGCCTCTTCTATGTGAATGTCATAGCTAGACACAAGTGTCAACTTGATAGCTTAGAGTTTGACCACTGAACATATTTGTACAGAATTGGTAGTTCAGTTAATCCCAGAGTGAACCTTCAGGAGACTGTTTAGTAGATGGGAAAGGCCCAGCCCTTAGTGGGTGGGACTAGTCCCTAGACAAGTGAATAGAATGGAGGGAGCTTTTTGAGAAAATGGCATCCTTGTGTATACTTGGCCAGACGTGGTGGTCTGGCAAGTAAGGATCGTCCCTCTCTCAGCTGTTATGTTTATGCAGAGATGGTGCAACCAGTTCCCTCAGCCCTAATGTTGATGTGCGCTAACACATTAGGACTGCCAACAGGAGTAAGAACTGTAACCAGACTATTGGAAAAGAATAAATCCCTTGTTCCCTTAAGCAGCTTGTCATGATTTTATCGTCAACCATGTAGGTGAACTGCAACAGTGAACTTCACTTTTGCCTTATAATATTCACATTCTATCTTTTTCCTTGTTGAATGAATAGCTCCCTAAATGTGAGGGGGGAAAATCTTTTTTTAATATGCACAGTCATTTTTATCTGTCATTACATACTTAATTCATAGATTTTCAAAAAGAAAAAGTGAATCTTTTATTGTTAAGCTGTTATAATCCAGATCTTCTGTTAATTACAGCTAAAGACTTTTTTGTTTGTTTTGGTTTTCTCCCACATTTTATTTTTCCACAAACATACAAGCTCAATAGATACCCCGTATTCTCCCTCCCTCCTCCCCATTCCCCCTTTGCACTCTCCCCCCTTTTCTTCTTCCCTTCCTCCTTCATTCCTTTCCTCCCTCCCCTTCTCCCAGTGCCTCCTCCTTCCTCCCTCCCATCTCCTGGAACATCCTTTTGTGTGAATGTCAAATCTCCCTCTTAGTCCTCCACCCTAGTGAGGGTTCAGGACTCAGTGGCATAGCCTGGAGCCATTTCTTGGGCTCCCCATTAGTATGGAAACTCTATTACGACTGTTAATTCCCTGCCTCTAAGAATCCCACTGCCTTGAGCTTTCTCCCCTGTGATCCATGCTCTGCTAAAGACTTTTGATACAAATAATATTTTTCCTTTAGTTTACACTTCAGAAGGTGGGTACATATGTGTATATTGTATGAGGGAGAGATCCAACTTTTATTTAATCAATTTTATCTTTTTAAATTATGTTTAACTTGTCTAACACAGTATTTCAAAATTTATTGAGCATCTATTCTGGCTTGTCTAGAGCTATCCACTCTCTGTGCATGAGACATCTCTAAATAGGTGTGATTTTTTTTCTTTAAATGGCTGATGGCTGTGTGCAGAAGAGGTCAGAGCCACACGGGCCAAGCTTTATCCAGGCCTGGCAGGGCCCAGTACCTGTGGCCAGGCCAGGGTAGGGAAGAAGCTGTAGAGTTGCCAATGTCTGCCTGCTTACCCCACACCCTTGCTCTCCAAGCTTCTTGCATACGTCTCCTTGAAAATCAGCTCTTAAACTCTTTTCATGCATCTTGTTTGGAAGCAGGGACAACCGGACATGCTCATGCAGTTATACTGATGAATGTTAATTTTTTGGAGGTTCACAGATGTTTGAAATCAGTTTCATTTCATAGCTTGTTGCTGTGATGCAGAGTTTGCTATAACTCGCAGGGTCCTAATGATTAAGTCTGTACCAGTTGTTACCAAGAAACCCAAAAAGCCTCACATGAAACTCACATAAGCTGTGTCTTTGCCTCTGTTCACCAAGAGACCATAAGAATGGAGAGAGAATGGACTTGAAGTTGCTAGAATAGGAGACTCTGGCTTTTGCTGCTTAACATTTTAATTTAATGGTCCTCAGAATCCACAAATTTTAATAACATTCACACTGTTTTTCTTTGGATAAGATTCTTTTTTGTTATTAAGTTACCTTAACTACCTAATTCTGGCATTTTTCTTTGTTTGCTACTTAAAATCTGCTTGTACATTGTGCTTATATTATTTATTTAAAACATTTCTCATTACAAATAAAACACTTTATCAAACTACTAGTATTATTTATTTTGTTTATTTTTTAAAAGATATATTCACTCTAACTTTTTTAGAGACAGAGGGAAAGCATTCAAATGCATGCTATGAAACATGGGTAGATTTCAGAGGACGACTTTAGCAAGTCAATTCTCTCCTTAGCACTTGGGCTGTGGAAATCTGGTACTTCCAGATTTGCACTCAGGCACCTCACTCACTGAGCTATTTTGCCTTCCCTATTTTGTTCTCATTTAACACTATTTTCTATATAGTTATTTCAATTTTATGTTTAAGTTATTGTTGACATATTTCAGCACAAATTTAACTAACATTCCTATTTTTTGCATTGTAGTCAAAAACAGGGCCAATTTATTTTTACATTATAGAATTAGTGTTTTTCACAAAATAAGGGCAACTATTTCCCCAAATGGCTTATGAGTAATAATAATAAGAGGCAGTTTGTATAAAGGCTTGATTGAAATGATTAAAATCTTACTGCATGATACAGCATACAAGTGTCAGTGTATTTATCTGTATAATCTATTACAAATTTATTGTTGCACCTCTAATTTTGTATTTTACCCTTTACTATTACATTATGCAAGGCACAGGACTTAATAATTTATGGTTGTGCCATATAAAATGATACTGGTCTCTTTTGCCTCACCATCCTCTTTGCTGCCGGCACCCTGAAATTCCTTTGCTTCCTGTGTGTCCACACATGATAAAATTTCACATGTGCATTTATTTGAATGGTTTTTATGCTGTATTTAGGTGTTTTGAACTTGCTCAGGTTTTACAGTTATTTCTGAGAATGTGTTTCTGAATCATGGAACAGTTTGAAACTATTTCTGTTACTAATGTGACTATTACGTGTTCCACCTTCATTCTGCCATTTTGTTTTATGTGCTTAGCATTGTGTTTTATATTTCTTTTATGGTGCTTTGTTTCCTGCAGTTTGCCAGACTGAATATATGTGTGTCTGATTTGTATCTTGCAAAGCAATGAAAAGGGCAATCATTCCTTCCTTTTAAAATAAGTTATTGTCTTGTATTTTTCAAATTAATTTTCATATTTCTGAAATAAAAATCAAGACAAAAAGCATGCTAATTTCTTATTCTAACACCAATTTATGTTGTTGATAGACAATTTATTTTTCAATACCACTTTATTTAACAGTATTTATTAGAATTAATTCTCATATTTATGATTATTGTCTATAATACTATTATTTATTTATATCTATGTTTGTTCATTATCTAGTATTCTTTCATACAGAGATGCCACTAATTTGTTTTATTTTTGGTTAACTTTTTTAGGTTTCAACACATACTCAGAGTGATTTCCCCAGAAACATGTATTAGTGAAACATTTTGGAAACACTTTGTATTTGAAAATGACTAATGTCACATGAGAAAGAAAATTTGTTTTGGCATAGGATTTTTTAGAAGTAGCCTTGAATTCCCAGAAAATTACTCAGTTATTTTTGATGCCTAATAATTTCTCTATTTTTGTAATTAACACTGGATAGGTTGAAATTTTATTTTAAAGAAAATATCATAGATATATGTATGTGTATATATATATATATATATAATATCCTGCATATAGACAGGATGATGATAAATGACAGAGAAATAGAGATAGATAGATAGATAGATTAGAAAGAAAGAAAGAAAGAAAGAAAGAAAGAAAGAAAGAAAGAAAGAAAGAAGAAAGAAAGAAAGAAAGAAAGAAAGAAAGAAAGAAAGAAAGAAAGAAAGAAAGAAAGGAGAAAGAAAGAAAGAAAGAAAGAAAGAAAGAAAGAAAGAAAGAAAGAAAGAAAGAAAGAAGGAAGGAAGAAAGAAGGAAGGAAGGAAGGAAAGAAAGGTAGACAAGCATGTGGATATGTTGGTAGATGATGAACAGGTAAGTAGATAGATGTTTCTTCTAAAATGCTTTCATTATTTTTCAGATTCCCATCAAGGGAATATTCTCTCCAAATAGAATGTAACTGGCCCTTTTCATCTTACTTTTTGCTAAATCTTTCTTCGCCTCTGTGCGGCTTTGATTTGTCACAGTATCTGTGAAAATATTATTTCTAATCTACTTTTACCACACCTTTTTCTGCATTGGTCCTACACACACACACACACACACACACACACACACACACACACACTTTAATGACATACCTACATGAGTTTGGGCAAGTCCACTACTGTCATAATATGGGATAAAATATAAACTTATTTACTATCATACTTCTGCCTTTATTCATATCACATTTTTATTTGCAATAGTTACAGTTATTTGTAAAATTTTTCTTCTGTGCTTTAAATTTGTTTCAAGAGCAACCATTATCTTTTCTGTGCCTACTGTATGATTGCTTACAGGATTTTCTTCCTGCTCTTCTCAAATAATGTTTTTCCTTTGTCTTTTCTCACCATGGAAAAAACAGATGGCTCTGAACATTGTCCCTACTTTTATCCAAGATGTTACAATCTTTCCCATGTTTCACACTCTGCTGGTGGATTCAGAGTTTTATTTTAATAATGAAATTCTGATACAAGAAGGCTGAGGTTGAATGAACTACTATAGCCCTGGGCCTTGTTCTCTGCAATAAGAAATAACATGAAAAATACAAATGCTATTGGTTATAAATTATCTAACAAAGAATTGATATATCTGAATAAATACATGAAAATCAATTTTAATAATTTAATAGAAGGAAGCCTATAAAACTGGAGAGAGGGGAACACTACTTCACTTCCCATTGCTTTGATTTACCTGTGCCACCTGAGACCTTCGCCTTCTCACCTGGGTATATTTGTCAGGCATACTGTGCTCTACTTATTAAGCCTTTGCTACCATATGGTCAGTTGCAACCAAAATAAGCTTTAACTTTCATTTTTCTAAGCGACTCTCCCCATTATGGCCGCTGGAGGTATTTTTGGGTATTTCAATGGGTGAGATACACAGGTGACATTAAAATTTTCCTGATCTTAATGTCTAAGGCTCCAGTTAAAATGTCATTATTTTCTACAGTTGGAATCTTGCCTCTTTTCTTGCTCTAACAATTAACCACTCCAATAAAATTCATTTGGCTCCCTTCTTTTATAGGCTTCCAAAAGCAACCATGGTTCAAAATATAACGTTATAATGAATGATAATTTCTTCCCATCACACACTAATCTAAGGATATTTCTTTAAAGGGATTGTTTAGTAGGAAATGTTATGTCATCTCAGCCTTCCTGTTGGGAACAAATAAATGTACAGATGATCTAAGCTATTGGGAAACTGTCCTGCTTGTGAGAATCTTAAAGTAAGTGTGTGGCTCCTCTTTACAGGTTGATGATTATATTAGAGAACAGTTCTGTCATAAAATATACATTAAGAATAAAGAAGATATGTGGTGAAGGGAATAGTGCTTAGACTAAAATTTAGCCTGAAGACTTGAAGAATTCAGTGTTGTTGTTTGAATGTTCAAGATTCTTTACTGGTTATCAGTTAGTCCTTAATACTGACATCATAAAAATGTAGACACAATCTACATAATGCACAATTGCATCCACTAACTTTGAAGAGAAGATCAAATATGACATACACTTTATAGATAGTACTAAGGACTAAGTTTGTGTGTGTGTGTGTATGTGTGTGTGTATGTGTGTGTGTGTGTGAGTCTAATTGACCTTAAATGTGAGGCACTTTGGTGTATATCCAAGTGTTTCTTATTTGTAGATTGTCATTCTGTTGTAGGCTTTGTCAGCAACATTGAGTGCCCAAGATCTATGAACTGTGCAGTATGTACATGTTTATGCATGTGTAGATATGTCATTTGTAGAAAAAATATGGTCACAGCTGGTCAAGGTCTCAAGAATAGGTGACTGTGACATGTTAGGTATTAATAAGGAGATCTGTCACTGTTAACCCAGCCCTCAAGGATCAGAGTACATTGCAGAAGAGGCAGAGCAAGAATACAAAGAACACCTGCAGTCTTTCTTTGTTGTGAACAGAGATGAATGCTGAGGTCCATGACTCCACAAGATGCTGAGAGTAAGGGACAGTCGAGAACAAAGCCTCAGCACAGCATTCATACGATCCCTTCCCTAAAGTTCAAAAGTCTTTGTAGTGGAGGATGCAAGAAGAATGCAAAAGCTAGAATTATGGGTAAGACCTTGTGAAATGAATTTATCTAAAAATGACAGCTGTGTCAATCATGAACCCACAGCAGAAGCATCTACTGACTGGTACCTTCAGTGACTTGACTCAGCCAGTGCTCATGGATGGAGAGGAACCCATTGAGCCGCACAAAGTACCAATGGAAATTAAGCAAATAACTGATAAGAGGTGGAAGGAAAAAATTATTCAGTTGTCTACCTACTTGAATACCTACTAGACTCTAAGAAGTAATCCCAAGTCCAGAATCACACAAATGGTCCTGGCTAAAACAAGCATGATAAAAAAAAAAAAGAAAAAAAGAAAGAAAAAGAAAAAAGAAACAAAAACAAGAAAGTTAGAAGACTTGTTAAAAAAAAGTGGATGCTGGCAAGGGTGGGAGGAAACTAAGAAATGTAAGAGGGGTGTTGCAGTTCGTCTGCATGGTTGCTGATAAATGACCATCAAATGGCTTAAGGGAACAAGGGTTTTATTGTCTCTTAGGATTGCTGGTTACAGTTCATAGTCCAGCTTGATGGGAGAGCACGCACCAATAACAGGGCCAAGGGAACTGGCCAAACTATCATGACATAATGGTTGAGAGAAGAACAATCCTTACTTGCCAGACCAGCATGTCTAGCCAAGTAAACACAAGGATACCAACTCTCTCAACCACCTCTCTGTATTTTTTTACAGTATTTTTTTTTATTCTTTAGGAAGTTCCATATTGGTTTTTCCTTATCACATCTATTTTTTCCCCAATCATACAAACTCAGTAAGTATCCTGTCCTCTCCCTCCCTCCACCTTTTCCCAGTCCCCCTTCAACCATCCCCCCTTTTCCGCTTCCTTTCACCTCCCCCTCCCTTCTCCCAGTGCCTCCCCCATCCCCCTCCCATCCCCTGAAGCATCCCTTTGTGAGAATGCCAAACTTCCCTCTGAGTCCTCCACTGTTCAGGGCCTAGTCCCACCTGCCATAGGCTGGGTCTGCCCCATCAACTAGACAATCTCCCTCAGGTTCACTCTGGGCTTAACTTAACCATTAATTCTCTACAAATGTGGCCATAATTCAAACCCTCAACTGTGAAGTTGACACCTGTGCCTAGCTATAACAAGGGAAAAGAATAATCAGAATGTACTATATGCATACATTCAAGGGTCGACAACAAAATCCATCAATAACTATAAAAATAAAAGGCAAGATTTCAAATGTAAAAGACATAGAAAATGGTCTGAGCACTGGCAACATTTCGTGCATTCAGCTCCTGCTTTCTGTTCTTGACTGTGGATACGATATGAACATCTGCTTTTAGTTCTGCTGCTGTGGCTTCCCTGTTATGATATATGGGACATGAGCCCAAATAAACCATTTCTCTCTTTCAGAAAAGGAAAAACATCCCCAAAAATTAAATGAGAGATGTTTGTAGAAACTATCACTTTTCATTGATAAATTGTCATGACTGAGAGTCAAAATAAGATCAAAATTAAAAATATAAATTTCAGAGAGATCTGGATCTTTGAAAAAATAGGGTGTCATTACATATGTGATAAAGTCAAGAAAGAAAGCAGATTTTGTATAATGCCAGCATCTAGACTAAAGGCCTTTCCAGCAAGTATGCAATTATGCTTTTACCTCCATGTACAATTTTTTAAATACATCCTCATTAAATATCAAATAATGTTTCATCCCATAAAGCATATGTACAGATACCCACATTCTAATGGAAATAGATAGATAGATAGATAGATAGATAGATAGATGATAGATAGATGATAGATGGATAGACTCTGACACTGACACATAGTGATATATATTGAAATATGCACGCATTTTTGTAAATTTGTAAATTTTGCATATTTTTAAAAAGAATTTTCTTTTGGTCACCTTCTTATTTCTTCTACCATGTAAGTTCAATATGACTTTTTGGGTAACAGTAAGTTATATTTATGCCTTAACCTATTCTTTATACTTGAATTGACAATTAGTGAATCATTCATTAAAACATGTATATAGAAGATGAAGTGTTTTTTCTAAACAAATAGAAATTTTGGAGAAGTCAAAAAATGTTCATCGACTGAAAATTCTGATGAATCTTTGAATGAATATTTATTAGTAGTCTGCAAGGATTCTTCATTCAGACACCTTTTATGCTGTCATGTAAATTTGAAGATGAAAGCAAATTCAGAATCTACAAAGCTATCATGGTATCAACATTGCTAAATGTAAAATCTTGGCCTTAAACCAGAGATGACTGAAGGTTCAGGAGATATCCCAATCAGTAATATGCTGCGGTTCAATCATGAGGACCTGCATTTGGTACCCGGAACTCACATTCAATACAGACCTGGGAAAGGTGGTGTGCATTGGTGATCCTAATTCCAGATTTATGGAGATAGGTAAATCCCTGTGGATCACTGGCCACTGAATTAGAGGGGAGGGATGCTAACTCAATAAAAACAAGATAGACAGCTTCTGATGAATGGTACCTAATGTTTTCCTCACATCTAATGCTCCACATACTTGCACACACATGTGACCACGCATCTGCAAATAACACGCCCTAATGTGTCCCTAATGCACACACATACAACACAGAGATGGTTTAATGAATTTGCTTGTACTTATCTTGACTTCTCTGAATAATAAGTATTTTATTGAATTTAGTCAGTTATTTGAGGAAATAGTTGCCTAGACGCTTTATGCCCAGGAAAAAATTTAATCTTTAGTCGTTAATTTGGAAGAAACTTAATCTTTAGTCGTTATTTCCAAATCGTTTACTCATACCTAGGAGCTTTCTTTCTTTTTTTTTCTAGTCCAAAAATTTATTCCTAATTTTATTTTATTTTATTTTTCTGCTCATACAAACATAATAGGAACCCCTGTCCCCTCCCTCCCTCCACCCCTCCCTGGATCTCCCTGTTCCCTCCCCGCTTTGTTCCTTCCTTTACCCCCTCCCTCCCTTTCTCCCAGTGCCCCCTCCCCCATCTCTGAAGCATCCTTTAATGAGTATATCAAACTTTCCTCTGGGTCCTCCTCTCTGATGAGGTGTAAGGACTCAGTGGCAATTCCTAGAACTCTTTCTTGTGTTCCCCTTAAGTATAGGAACACTATTGTGACTGTAAACCCCTTGCTTCTTAGGATCCTAGTGCCTTTAGTCCATACTAGAATTTGAGGGGTCAATGATATGTTGGTCATTGCACAGATCATGGAGAGTCCTATTATAATTGCTTCCGCACTAACTTGCATATCATGACTCCTCCCATCCTTGTGCTCTTACAATCTTACCACCCCCTCTTCCGCAAATTTCCCTGAGCTTCAGGATGGGGAGAGATTAGGCAGGCCTGATTCCAAGTGATTGATGTAGAGTCTCTGATGTTCTGAATCATGGTTTGTTGATGAATTTTTTTCAGTTTTGCTGTTCCTGAAATGCCCTTGGTTCCATCCTTTCAATCCTGATGGGTATTGTATGTCACCCCTGGCCAGAGATAAAAACTTGTTAAATTAGAGTTTGTTATAAGAGTATATTCAAAAGTAGATGAAATAGAAGTAGGAGACCAAGGTGAGAGAGAGGTCAATCACCTATTTGCAAAATGGTTACGTTCTATCTGGCAGCCTATATGCGCTCCCCTTCTAGTAAGATCATACTCCATCAGTTGGAAATGATCAGGAAGGAAAGTCTGTGAACTTAATCAGATGTCTCATTACTTACTTGCAGTCCTTGATGGTGGCCTATTTTCTCTGCCGTAACATGGTCCCCTCTGTTTCTGGTGGTAACATGGTCCCCTCTGTTTCTGGTGGTAACATGGTCCCCTCTATTTCTGGTAGGGCCCTCCTTCCCCATCCCTCCTGTTTATAATCTTTACAATTACTGTAGGTATTACAGAGATTTGTCTTTGAGTGTCTCTAAGTGGGTTTAGTACTAGGATCCACCTATTAGGGAGTACATACAGCACTTAATTTTCCATGTCTGGGATACTTCACTCAATATAATTGTCTCTAATTGCATCCATTTCCTGGAAAATTGCATTAATTCATCGTTTTTGATGGCTAAGTAGTATTCCATTGTATAAATGTACCACATTTTCCTTATCCACTCATCAACTGTTGGACATTTGGGGTGTTTCCATGACTTTGCTATTGTAAACAGTGCTGCTATGAACATGGTCGTACTTGTGCTATCGAGGTGAATTTTTGCTGTATGGGGTGTTATTACCAAAAGTGGTATAGCAGGGTCATATAGCATTTCAATCTTTAACTTCTTTAAGAATCGCCAGACGGCTCGCCAGAGTGGTTGTATGAGCCTTGCATTCCCACCAGCAATGTAGGAGAGTTCTCCTCTCTCCACACTCTCTCCAGCATTTGGTGTTGTTTATATTGTGGATTTTTGCCATCCTGACCGGGGTGAGATGATATCTCAGTGAAGTTTTGATTTGCATTTCCCTGATAGGTAAGGATGTTGAGCATTTTTTTAGATATTTGTTAGACATTTTAATTTCATCCCTGGTGAAGTTTCTTTTAAGTTCCAAGGCCCATTTTTTAATTGGGACATTGGTTTCCTTGGTGTTTAGTTTTGTAAGTTCTTTGTGCACTCTGGATAATAGAGCTCTATCAGATATGTGGTTAGTGAAGATTTTCTCCCATTCTGTGGGTTGCCTGTGTGCTCTAGTTACAATCTCATTATCTGAACAGAAGCTCTTTAATTTCATAAGATACCATCTGTTAAGTGCTGATTGTAGTGACTGTGCTATTGGATGTCGGGTTAGAAACTGCCGGCCTAGCCCAATCAGCTCGAGGCAGTTCCCTACCCTTTCAACTATGGTTTTAATAGTCTCTGGCCATATATCGAGGTCTTTGATACATTTGGAGCTAATTCTTCTACATGGTGACAAGTATGGGTCCCAGTTTTAATCTTCTCCATGTGGATATCCAGTTTTGCCAGCACCATTTGTTGAAGATGCTATTCTTTTTCCATTGGATTTTTTGGCTATAGTTGTGTGGGCTTATATCTGGGTCTTCAATCCTTATCCATTGATCTGTGTGTCTATTTTGGAGCCAGGACCAGGCTGTTTTTACAACTATGGATTTGTAGTATAGACTAAGGTTTGACATGGTGATACCTCCAAGCAGTGTTTTTGTTACTCTGGAATGTTTTCGCTATCCGTGGTCCTTTGTTCCTCCATATGAATTTTGAGATTGTTTGGTCAACTACTTTAAAGAATTGCTTTGGGATTCTAATTGGTATAGAATTGAATCTGTATATTGCCTTTGGTAGGATGATCATTTTTATAATGTTGATTCTGCCAATCCAAGGAACATGGGAGGTCTTCCAACCTTCTGGTGTCTTCTGGAATTTCTTTCTTTACAATTTTAAAGTTTTCATTATAGAGGTCTCTTACTTCCTTGGTTAGGTTTATCCCAAGGTATTTCATTTTTTTTAAGGGCTATAGTAAATGGGATTGTTTCTCTCAGGGCTTTTTCGCTTCTTTCATTCTGGGCATATAGGAAGGCCACTGATTTTTGCACATTTATTTTGTATCCTGCCACCCTGCTGAACTTCTCAATTAGTTCCAGGAACTTCCTGGTGGAGTTTTTGGGATCACTCAGGTATAAGATCATGTCATCTGCAAATAGGGATAGCTTGACTTCTTCCTTGCCGATTTGAATCCCTTTTATCTCCCTTTCTTGTCTTATGGCTTCAGCTAAGACTTCAAGTACAATATTGAATAGAAGTGGTGAGAGTGGACAGCCTTGTCTAGTTCCTGATCGAAGTGGGAATGCTTCAAATTTTTCCCCATTGAGTATAATCCTTGCTGTTGGCTTGGTGTATATAGCTTTTATTATATTGATAAAGGTTCCTTCCATTCCAACCTTCTCTAGGGTTTTGATCATAAAGGGCTTTTGGATCTTGTCAAAAGCTTTTTCTGCATCTATTGAGAGTATCATGTGGTCTTGAACTTTGGACTGGTTTATATGATGAATTACATTTATTGATTTGCGTATGTTGAACCAACCTTGTGTGCCCATGGATGATCTTTTTGATATGTTTTTGAATCTGATTTTCTAAGACTTTATTGAGAATCATTGCATCTGTGTTCATCAGAGAGATTGGCCTATAGTTTTCTTTTTTAAGTGTGTCTTTATTAGGTTTTGGGATTGAGACGATATCAGCTTCATAGAAGGAATTTGGTAGTGTTCCTTCCTTTGCTATTTGATGGAACAGTTTAAGGAGTATTTGTGTTATTAGCTCCTTAAATGTCTGGTAGAACTCTGTGCTGAATCCTTCTAGTTCAGGACATTTTTTTGGTGGGAAGATTTGAGATTACTTCCTCAATTTCCTCATATGTTATAGGACTATTTAAATAATTCACAACTTCCTTATTCAATTTAGGTAAGTTGTGTTTACTTAGGAATTCATCCATCTCTTTTGTGTTGTCAAACTTCACAGAGTATAAGTTTTTGAAATATGACATTATAATTCTCTGTATTTCTTGTATATCAGTAGTGATAACTCCATTTTCATTTCTAATTTTGATAATTTGTGTTTTTTCTCTCTTGCTTTTGGTTAATTTAGCTAGGGATGTATCAAGCTTATTGATTTTTTCAAAGAACCAGCTTTTTGCAGGTGGAGGTGCAGGTTGATTCTCTATATCATTTTCCTAATCTCAATTTTGGATATTTCTCCCCTTATTTTGCTAATCTCCTCCCTTCTACTGCTTTTGGGATCAGATTGCTCTTGTGTCTCTAAGGCTTTAAGCTACATTGTTCAGTTATTTATTTCTGATGTCTCCATTTTTTTTTTTTTTTGATGTAGGCATTAAGAGCTATGAACTTTCCTCTTAGGACAGCTTTCATTGTGTCCCAGAGATTTTGGTAAGTTGTATTTTCATTATCATTCACTTTCAGGAAATCTTGAATTTCCTTTGTAATTTCTTCCTGAATCCAATTCTCATTCAGCATCATAGTGTTACGTTTCCAGGAGTTAGTATATTTTCTGTTGCTTGTTGTGTTGTGGATGTCAGGCTTTAGGCCGTGATGGTCTGATAAAGTACAGGCTAGAATTTCAACTTTCCTGTATATGTGAAGATTTGTTTTGTGGCCCAATATGTGATCCTTTAGGAGAAAGTTCCATGTGCTGCTGAGAAAAATGTGTATTTTTTGGTGTGTGGATGGAAAGTACGATAGAGATCTGTAAGGTCCATTTCAGTTCGGGTTTGATTAAGGTCCAAAGTGTCTCTGTTAAGTTTTTTACCTGTAGATCTATCCCATCTTGAGAGGGCGGTATTGACATCCCCAAGAATTATCGTTTTTGGATTGATTTCTCGCTTTAGACATTGTAGGGTTTGCTTAATGAATGTGGGGAGGGCGTGTTGGGTGCATATATGTTCAGTATTGTGAAGTCTTCCAGGTGAATTGTACCTGTGACCAAAATGTAGTATCCATCCATGTCTTTTATGATGTCCGATAGCATAATGGCTACCACTGCCTGTTTTCTGCTTCCATTAGCTTGCAGTATTTTTGACCAGCCTTTTATTTTTAGGATGTGCCTATCTTTTGTGGTGATGTGGGTTTCCTGCAGGCAGCAGATTGATAGATTGTGATTTTTAATCCAAATTTGTAATCTGTGTCTCTTGATCGGTGAGTTAATTCCATTAACATTTAGTATTATAATGGAGAAACTATTTTTAATTCCAGACATTTATTATGTTTAGTAGTTTCTTAAGTATATTGCCTCACTTTTAATGGTGTTATACTTCCCTTCTGTTCTCGCGCATATACCTGTTTTTTTCTTCAAGCTTCAGTATCATTTCTAGCATTTCTTTTTTTTAATTTTTTTATTATTATTTATTCAATTGTGCGTGTATGTGTGTGTGCACATGTATGTATGTATGTGTGTGTATGTATATATGTACGTGTAGAACCATGGACGAATTCGGGAATCGGGGATTCACAGGCTCCGCCTTACCAGGACCAGAAACGCAGGCCGCCCCTGCTTCTGCATGGCGTCTATACGTGGGGTCTGGGATCCGAACTCAGTACCTTCCGCCTGCAAGGCAGAGGCTTAATCCCTGAGCCACCGTGCCAGCCCCCAATTTCTAGCACTTCTTGAAGGCCTGGTTTGGTGGACATGTATCCTTTCAAGTTGTCTTTGTGTTGGAAGATTTGTCTTTCTCGGGGCTGGAGAGGTGGCTCAGGGGTTAAGCCTCCGCCTTTCAGGCGGAAGGTCCTGAGTTCGGATCCCAGATCCCACGTATAGATGCCAGGCAGAAGCGGGGGCAGCCTGCGCTTCTGGTCCTGGTAGGGCGGAACCTGTGAATCCCGGGGCAGAAGGAGGTGGAGGCGGCCATGGTGGTTCCCAAATTCGTCCGTGGTTCTACACACACATACACACACACACACACACACGCACACGTACAGTTGAATAAATAATAATAACAAAAAAATATTAAAAAAAAAAAAAAAAGATTTGTCTTTCTCCCTTGATCATGACAGATAGTTTTGTGCAGTACATCAGCCTGGGTTGACATTTTTGCTTATTCAATACTTGAAGTATGTCTCTCCAAGCTCTTCTTGCTTTTACTGTTTCGACTGAGAAGTCATTTGTTATTTTAATAGGTTTACCTTTGAAAGTGACATTTTTTCCCCCTTGAAGCTCTCAGCACCATTTCTTTATCTTGAATGTGGAGTGTTTTAACTGTTATTTGCCATGGCGAGTTTCTCTTTTGGTCATTTCCTTCTGGGGTGCAGAATGCCTCTTGTGTATGGATGAGCCTCTCTTTTTTTAGATGAGGAAAGTTTTCCTTGATGATAGTTTGAAAAATTTCCTCAGGGGTGGTATTTTGAGATTCTTGCTCTCGTATTCCATGAATACACGTTAGGCTTCTTCAGGGTGTCCCATAACTCTTGAATATTTTTCTCGAGTATCTTTTTGGCTTCATCAACCTCTTCCATTGAGCTGGTTAATACTCCCACTTTATCTTCAAGGTCTGAAGTTCTGTTTTCTGCTTTGTTAGTTCTGCTGATAAGACTCTTTGTTGAGTTCTGGGTTGAAGATAACTTGTCTTTTAGTTCAGTTTTGAACTCTGCTTGAGTCTCTTTTAACTACTGTATGCCTGTTTTTGTTTCTTGCACTGTTTTTCTCACCTCCTCCAAGTGTTTGTTGTGTTCCTCTTCAAAGTGATTGATGCGGTTATTTATTCCTCCCAGATTTCCTCTTTCATAGTATTGAACATGATAATGATCATGTTTTGAAAGTCTTTATCCTGGGTCAGGCTTTCTTGGCCATTTTCCGTGGGTTTGCTCTGGTTGGAGTCTATCATTATGGGATTAATTCCTTCAGTGGGAGATTTGTTTACTTGGGTGTTGTTTCTCATGGATTTGCACTTTGACTTGGGCATTGTTGTTTTAACTCTTAAGATCTTCTTTCAATTTCTGGGCGTTTTTCACTGAACTCAAGTATTTGGCCTGGGGTTTTGGGGTTGGGTGGGGGTGGAGCTTGCCTAAGTCGCTGTGAGTCCCGGCTGGACTGTGCATGAGCCGGATGGCGGGTCAGAAAAGGGGGAGCTTCTTTCTTCAAGTCATATCTCACAGCAGGAAATGTTTTCAACAGGAAAGCTTCACTCCAAATGCCTATGTCCCATTCTCTTCAACTTGCCCCTGCATTCTTCTGTGCTGTATGGTTAGCTTTGGAATAAGAGTAGAGTAAATAATAGTAAAATCAAAATATCTCTGAATCATATCAGCATTTAGTGAGATTGGCTAGCAAGATTGAAAGCTGTTTGTGAAATTTCAGCTGAAAGAAATGCAAATCAAAACTATCCTGAGATATCATCTCACCCCAGTCAGAAGGGCAAAAATCCACAATATAAACAACACCAAATGCTGGAGAGAATGTGAAGAAAAGGGAACTCTCCTACATTATTGGTGGGAATGCAACCACTCTTGTGATCAGTATGGAAATTTCTAAAAATGTTAAGGATTGAAATGCCATTTGTCCCTGCTATACCACTACTGGAAATAATCCCCCATAATGCAGAAATTCACTACAGTGACATGAGCATAACCATGGTCATTGCATCACTATTTAAAATAGCAAAGTCATGGAATCAGCACAAATGCCCAACAGTTGATGAATGGATAATGAAAATGTGGTACACTTTTACAATGGAATACTACTCAGCCTTCAAAAAAGACGAATTAATGAAATTTGCCAGAAATGGATGGAATTAGAAGAAATTATACTGAGTGGAGTATCCCAGATACAGAAAATTAGACGCCCTATGTACTCCCTAATATGTGGATCCTAATTCAAAACCCATTTAATGACATATTCAAAGGAAATGACCTATAATACCATTCAGGATGCAGCCAAGGGCAGTGCAAGAACAGCAAAATGGAAAAAAACAACAAACATAATTCAGAACACCTAGAACCAGACCAGCCAAATCTCTCCCTATCCTAAAGCTCAAGGAACCTCGAGGAAGAAGGGGCAGCAAGATACTCCACACTTCAGGGCTGCAGCAGCAGGATATAGCCACAATGTGATTGGACTTTGCCTTACCTGCACAATGGTTGACATGTCAATGACCCCCGCCAAAGTCTAGCAAGGATCAAATGGAGAAGGCTTCAGGATGTAGGATCCTCAGAGGTAAGAGTAAAACAGTCATAATAGAGTTCCCATACTAGCTGTTAGCAGACAACCCAAGAAGAGGTGCCACGTTATGCCACTAAGGACTCACAGGGAGATTCAGTGCCCACATAAATGGATGTTCTGGGGTGGGGATGAGAGGGAGGAAGTGGTAGGCAACAGGAGAGGGGAAAGGAGGGAGAGGGAAGAGAGGGAAGGGGGAAGGGGAGAGAGTGCAATAGAGGATGGGGAGAGGAAGGAAGAGGGAGAGGAGAGGGCTACCTATTGAGCTTGTATTATTAGTCAAAAACAAAATGTGTAATAAAAAATCTAATTTCTTGATCTTCAATGACTCACTAATAAATTTTAGCATTTTTAAACATTTAACATTTAACTCCTAACAGATAAATGCATATAAATTATCATTTATGGTGTTTAGACATGAAATTAAAAGTATGCCATTCTTCACATCTCAAAGAGACACTTTCTAAATGTCTAAAAAATGAAGAGATTTCATTGTTACTATTGCCCTGTCACTTTTAAGAAAAAAAAATTGGAAGGATCTTTTTGGAAGATTTGATCACCCTGTGCTTGTATCATTTTGAGGTATCATTTACATACTGAGAAATATTCAGCTTTGAAGTGTAGCACTCAATCATTTTGATGAATAATATGAAAATATATTTCTTATGTCCCTTCCTTGATCATCCTCCTCCCAGATGATTTCCTGCACCATAGACTAATTCTATTTTCCCTTCAGTTTCATATTAATGGGACAATAAATCAGGTATGTATGTGTTCTCTGGAACTGTCACACAGCATACCTTTTTAAAAATAGAGTTTTGCTTTGTAGCTTCAACTGACATTTAACTTACTATATGGCCCAGGCTGGCCATGAACTTTCATTTCTCCAGTCTCAGGCTAATAAGTGCTGCAGTTATAAGCATGTACTAACATTGCCAGCTTCAGTATGATACTTTGAAGAACCCACATGTGTCATTATTTATCACATTTTTAATTGATACATGTAAAAAACATTTCATCCATTTTAATTTTGAGAATTTTCAGGTTGGATATATATGTATATGTATGTATGTTCAACTTTATGAACATTTTACATGACTTTTATCTACAAGTGCTTTCTTGAAGTATAATTCATAAATCATATCGCAGGTGAATTTTCAGTATTTTTAGGAAAATGTGAATTTTATAAATCACTAGTGTATTGTATTGTATTAAGAATAATGCTTGTGATATAAAAACATAGTTCAAATAACTTGCAAATCTGACTTTGCAAATATATTAATGATTAAGTGTCTTGAATTTAATTGTTCAGTATGATCCAAGTGAACCTAATATAATTACAGAAACCCTTCAAAATCCCTGAAATACACAGAAAGTGAGCTAGAAATGCAGTAATGCCTGCAGAAACAGAAAAGATAAGAATCATGACAGGAACTTGACCTCATGTTGCAGAGTTGAACACAGAGGAAGGCAGACATATGACAAGGAGGTGAATAGCTTCTAGAAGCTGAAAGCAACTTTTAGCCCATAGCTTTATCTTAATGCACAAGGAAATGAATCCCTGTAACTCCCTGAATGAGAAATGAAATAGAAGACTCAAGATTCAGATGGTGGTAGAGTGCTTGTCTATCATGAAGTATCACTTTTAAAGGAAATAAAAAATAAGAAGAAAAGAAAAGGAAAAAAGAGAAAAGAAAAAAAATAGCCTCTCTCTGGACCCTACTGAAAGTAAAATAATCTTACTATATCGCTTGATACATCAGTGAAATAAAATAATTGGGTCATTTTAAATCATTTTGATGATTAATCATTGTCAACTTTACTGAATTTTGAATCACAAAGAAACATATTAGTGGATATGTATATTAAGGTAATTTCAAAAGGTATTAACTGAAGAAGGAAGACCCACTCTGAATGTGAATGATTCCGGTCATCCCATGATCTAAGGTGTAGGACTGAATAGAATGAAGAAATCACGCCAAATAGCTTCTTCATTCCTCTCTGCTTCCAGTATATATATATGCATTGTAATCAGCTACCTGATAGGGCACCAAACTCTAAGTCAAAATAAATCTTTCCTTCATTAAATTGGTTTTGTCAGTTAGGTTGTCATAGCATAAAAGAAAAATAACTTAAACAATTACTTTATGCTATACTTTGTATACAGTTTATATGTTCATCCAACATGTCCTGCACTGAACTTTAAACCCAGTGTGAAGTAAAAAGGACATGAACTTTCTCAGTAGAAATGATTAAGTAAAGTCATCAGGAGGAGTCTCCATATGTTAGTCCTTTTGGTTTTGTAAAAAGAGGGATGGAAACCAGAGAAAGATGTTTTCCCTTGGGACTCTGCCAGCAAGAAGTGAGATGACCATCACTAAGCAGTATTTGCCAACTTCCATCCCATCAAGGAAGGTATACATTGTATGATGTAAGTTGAAATAATCAACTTACAAACGGGTAAGATTAATTTTTACTCACATTTTCAAGCATTTCCATGGTGGTTTGACCAGAGTGCTTTCAATCCCTGGCAAGACATCACATATGAGGGAATGATTCTTACCTTCTAGTGGTCAAGAACCAGAGGGAAGGTGGGGAAAGTATCACATCAGAGGCATGATTATCTCCTTATAGGCTACAGCTCATGAAGATTCTACCATTTCTTCTAAAAGCACCATAGGGCAACAAACAAATCTTTACACATAAGCCTTCGAGGCATCACTTAAGATATAAATCTTAATAGGCCCCTAGACCAAAATCTGACCCATAACAGACCTAATTTCTTTTCTTTTATTTTATTTTTCTAGTTTTACAAGAATATTAAGTACTTATCCCTGCTTCCCTCTTTTCCCCTTTCCTCCCAGTTCCTTCCCTTCTGTTCATCAATCCACCCCACTCCCTCCCACCTTCCTGCCTGTCCGCTTATATGGACCCCAAGGTTCCTTCTGACTTGTCTAGTCTTGAGGAGGGGGAAGTTCAGACTTTTTGTGGCATACTATGTTGCCTGTCTTTGGGCCATTCCACTGATAGGGACATTTCCCTTCACTCATCCAGCTTTAGTCCTCAAGGTTTCCGCTGTATGTTCTTACCTCTCTTGAGTTCCTGAATAGTCTATGGGGGCATGTTGGTATGTCAGTCATTATGCAGGTCTGGTAAGAACAAGTCTCACTGCAGTGAGTTCTTGGATACAGCAGTCGTCCCTTGAATCAAATGTGTTGTCCCATGGTAAACTTTCCCATCTTTAGGTTCTTACAATCTCACCTCCCCTTCTGGAGGTTCACAAAACCTTAGAATGGGGAGAGATTAGGTTGGCCTGATTCTGGGTAATCTTTGCTGGGTCTCAGGTAGTCTGCATTATGACTGGCCATTACTGTCCACTTCACTCTCTTTTATTGCCTAGGCTACACCCAGTCAGGGTGTTGAGATCCTCTATCTCTGTTGTAGAAGAAAACTTCTAGGCGGAGTGTTAAGTGCTTTTCAAATCTGTGTATAACAGCAGCTATTTACAAAGCAGTTTGGTGTACTGTCTTCATGCCTATAGGTTCATTGGCTGTTTTTCCCTGTTGATCTATTTCCTTATATATATTTTTTAATTTTTTTATATTTATTCAATTGTGCGTGTGTATGTATGTGTGTGTATATATGTGTATATATGCATATGTGTGTGTGTAGAACCACAGACGAATTCGGGAACCACCATGGATGCCTCTACCTCCTCCTTGTTTACTCTGCCCCGGGATTCACAGGCTCTGCCCTACCAGGACCAGAAGTGCAGGCCGCCCCATTTCCTCCTGGCATCTATACGTGGGGTCTAGGTAGGTTCCTGTTCTAGTTAACACTAATAGGAATGTGTTCTATTCTGACAAGTGGGGTCTTGAGTTCAATCAGAAAGGTAATTGTTGTTTTTTTTATTTTATTGGTGGTTATCTGTTGCCATGGTGATTTTTATTGCAACTTGAAGACCTCATGAGTTGATAGGGCCTGTGATTATTTCTCTTCTTTAGGAGCTTCGACAGTATTCCTTGGTACTGTGTAAACTATCCAGCAAGGAGGAAGCTCTCAGGCAAGTTCCAGTTGATGTGTTTTGCCCACGTTCTGTGATCCATATGTGTTGCATCTTCAGTAATAAGGTTTTTCTGGTAATTTTTTGGAAACCATCCAAGAGCAAAGGCAAAAGCCTACAAGTTTTGGAGGCCTTTGAGACCTCTCTGACCAACATTTTATCAGGAAGTGACACATTTTATCACATTCTATCACATTCCTCTTACTTCTAGTGTAGTTTTAATTGTCTCTGGGTTCTAAGTGGATCAGCTCAGGACTTTGTTTTTTCCTTTTTTCCTCACTCTGTACTCCTCAGTATAGGGACTGCCTACAGAATACTATTCATTTTGCTGATTCAAGTTCTTTATCAAATAGGTATTTTTTAAATATTTGAATCAAGTTGTGAATTTTCATTCACTGGTAGTATTTTTGTCCCTCTCAGGTTGATTGAAAGATCCTTATCACGGACATCTACTATATTGTCAAGTGCCCTCTCTATAACTATCAAAGTTATAATTAAAATACAGTTTAATTATGGGTTGGAGAGATGGTTCAAGAGTTAAGACTGCCTCTCAAGCAGAAGGCCCTGAGTTCAGATGGGAGGGAGAGAGGGAGGGGGGAAGGAAGGGCAGCCAGCACTTCCACCCCTGGTGGCTGGAGCCTGGGAACTTCCAGAGTGAAGCAAGAAGGAAGTAGAAGAAATTCAGAATATTCCCAAAGTCGCTCTTGGTCCTCCATGGAGACATACAGTGCCCTCTGATACACACACATACACACACACACACACACACACACACACACACACACACACACGCATATACACATACACACACACACACACAATGAATGAATAAATAAAAGTTTAAATTGTACGTGCTTAGCTTTCTGCTTTTTTTTCTTATTGTGATCAATACAATATATTTGTATTCACATATCAGCCCACCCTGCATAACTGAAGCAAAAATTACTTAAAAGTATGTCATCTTTGTTGTGTACTGGATCACCTGATTTGTCTATAGACTATGTTTGTGAGAAATATTGGTTTGCAATTTTGTTTCATTGGGATTTCCTAGTTTCCCATTTGGGCATCAGAATTAGTGAGATTCTCACTAAACAGCACTGAATATATAATGCCCTTTGTAGTTTTCATTACATCCCCTTATATGCCTGAGAGAGTTTGCCAGTGAAGCCATTGAGTCTGCAATTGTCTCAGTGGGAATTTATCGAACTAAAATTTACTTGCTGTTCTTTCTCAACTTCTAATGATTACTATTTTTTCTTGAAGGTGGATTGTAGTTTATAAATTGTTAAAGTATCTTAGACTTTCTTTTTTAACTAATGTGAGGAGTAAAATATCGTGAGTAAAATAATGTGGCAATTAATATTTAAAGCTCAGGTTGAACATATTTCATCATCATTTTTAGTCAGACCATGAGGAATAAACATTGAATCCATTTATTTTATAGTTAACCTATGTTTGATCTTTGTTATTGCTTTATGTATACTTAGCAATTCAAATTACCTTTGTGGTAGACTGCTTAATATACATCCCCAAGTGCTAAACAGACACTATTCTCCCTCATTCTTCATTACAAAGCTCAGAAGTATGAGCTTTTTTTAATTGTATGTTTCTTTCCTCTGTAGCGTCTGTTCCCCTCCCCACTCTGTCCTCCACCTTATCCTGCTCCTCCTCCTCCCTTTCTTTCTTGATTTTTTCTAAAAGATACTTATAAACTCTAGAAAAATTTCATTTGCCTTTTGATAAATACTGTCTTGAATTACAAATCAGAAGATGTAATATGCAAAAATGGCAATATTCTAAAAAGAATAAATTTCTAATTTAAGATATGTGTACATATAAGTTGATAAATTTTACTGTATTAAAAGGAATAATATACTTGCTATAGGTGAGTATAGTTAAGTTTCCTTAATTATCAAAATATTCTATAATTTTCCTCTTGTACATGCTTTCTAATAGTAAAATTGATCAATGCAGGTTTGTTTTGCAATTTTTCTGTAAATCTAAAAGTGAAAAGGAAAGGCAAAATATATTTAAAAATAATAAGTTGAATGAAGCAAAATTTATACAGAAAAAACAAGATCACTGGATTAGGAGAAGTCAAGAGACTTTCAGACACTTTCATGACATTGAGTCATCTATGAACAATTGAGAATGTATCACATAAGGTTGCTAATCTTCTGAATTTCATCTGTCAAAAGTATGACTTTCAATAAAAGGTCTTTTCTCATTTTAAAATCACACTCCTAATCTTAAACATTCATTGAGTAAATCTTTACATGTTTTTTCATAATGCTTGATTTGTAGGGAAATTCTATTAGCTTGTTTCATATGTGAAATCCTTTTCTCCATTTCTACCAAATGAATAAGTAGTACACAATGAAAACAGCAATTTAATGCCAACTTTACTGTTTCTGAGTGCTCATAAGATTACAAAATGTGAAGTTTGTAATCAACTAGAGACATTTCAAAACACTTTAGAATTCTTGACTGCCTTTAGGGCCTCCTGCTATTATGTGGGTTGAATTGTGATGACTAGACACTTGGTCAGGTCATAGAGCCTTACATTACATTAAACTGCAGTATCGTAATGTTGTCTTGATTGTAGCTCGAAGTTAAGAGTTAATATACTGTTTTATATATGCATGTCTTATTTTGATGGTTACCATGAAGCAATCTTTGCTTAACAGAGAAAAGAGGAAGCATAGAACAGCACTGTAGCTTTATAAACTTCCATGCACAGCAAATGTAATGGAGAGTTAAAAATCCAGCTCAGCTCTTTACTGGGATGGAGAGTTAAATCTATTTGCACTGCAATAAACCATTAAAAGGGGGCAGTTAGCGCATGGTTGAAGATGAAAAGCTTTTATGCAATAAATCACTCATACCCATTCTTCTACTCCCCAACTAGCAAAGAGAAAGGAACAGATAATCTAAGACATTGCTATCTTTTTTTGAAGTCATAAGGTATTTGATATTCCAGCACATTCAGGTGAGCGGAATCCCAAAATATGACAAGCCCTTTTGAGGAGAGATCAGACACCCAGATCAATTTTGCCTTTTGTTGAGTGTAAAAGGAACTGCAGTGGTTGTAAAAGTACTTACAATAAAATGGAAATGTTGACAAATTCTTACAGGGTAACAGTTTATAATCTTCAGAGCCCCAAGTACATTTCTTCCCATGAGTCAAAATTGACTTCTCTAGGTAGATTTGCAGCAAGAGATCAAAGAAAGGGGTTCATAGCCATAGAGCTCCACCAACTTCAGTATTTTCCTGTTTCACAAAGCTTTAGCTTCTCAACCTGATGAGAATCCCAAATGTCTACAGGAATTATAAACTTGCATCACACTGAATGAACACTGTAAACACATTCTCTCAATTGGAGATAAGGCAAAAATATTCACTCACAAACTCATTCAACATTGAATTTATTAATCTATTTATTAAAATGTTTTTATTTAAAAAAACTTTTTCCAGAACATTTATTTGATGCCTTGAGTCATAATATAATGCTACCTTTTTTCTGGTCCTTAAAGTCTTCATCTGTGGCCTTAAGAATTCCTTCCATCAGCTTTTGACTTTTGGAATATGTCATCAGTGTTTTCTTTGTGTGCATTTTCCTGTTAGCACTGAAGAATATTCTCGAGTCATATGCTCCCTGTCTCATTCTTAGAGGAAATAACTTCTTCAAGGTGCATACACATATTAGATTTCTGTATATATATATATATATGTATATATATATTCATTCATATCTATCAATCAGTAAACATTATTTGTTCAATCATTTGTATCTATATTGAGCTAATCATACCTCTTCATAAACACTTATAATCCCAATTCATTATAGCATGACTTTATTCCTTGCTTATTTATAGAAAATTCACATTCACCAAATGAGAATCTTTTCCCTAGCATCTATTCAACTCTCCAATGAAAATGTAGTACTTTTAAATTAACATCTATTCTATTAATATTTTTATTAAGCTTGAATATAATGGGTATGTATGATTTTTTTCAGATTTGAGATTAACACATTTAACAAATTTCTGAAGGTATTTAACAAAGCACCCTTTGTCTCATCAATATAAATTAAACTTGTTCAATTGTCTTTTCCATATTCTATAGCACATAATAGGCTCTATCTGTCTGTCTACCTACCTATCTATCTATATGTTACTGTAGATGTAAGATATATGAGATATATGAGAATGTCATTTCTCTCTTTCCATCATGTGGGTTCCAAGGATTGATCTCTGATCATCAGGATTGCACATAAATACCTTGCACACTGAGCCATCTTCTCAACCCACTTCTATGGATAATAAAAATGAATAATGCTTTGTGTTCTCCACAGGATATCAGAACTCACAACCACCCCAATAAAATGGTATTTCTTCCTCTCCCTCAATATTACAACATCAACTGATTCTGAGCTTTTGTCTGTTCCTAAATATCACAAAAATTAAAGAGCACAGAAACAACCTTTTCTGACAGCCTTTTTTGACTTGCCAAAATGGATTAAGGTTCATTCAAGTCATTGTGCCTTGATAACATGATTAATTATTCAATAAATAGAATTACTATGAAGGACATATCCAAGATCATTTACCTATTCAGTTATGAACAAAGATGTTATGAACATTAGATTTCAGATTTTTATATAAGCATTTTTAGAGCTAAGTTTAGTAAATAGTCAATTAAGTGATTATGGGGTCATTTGGCACACTGTGTTTAGCTTTTTGGGGGACTGTTGAATTGGTTTATAAAGTTAGTGTTCCTACCAGCAAGGAATAAAAGGTTCTCATTCACTGGCATTTTTATGCTTTCATATATATCCATTCTAACTAGATAATGGTGGTATCATTATTGCTTCAGTTTGTAAGTTCATGAAAACAAATTTATGTTCACATATTTTTGTTTGACAATTGTTTTTATTTTGTTGGCTAAGCGCTTATTCAAGTACTTGGTCAATTTTAAAAGTATATTTTTTCTAATTGTTTAATGTATTCCTCGCATATTTTGGTTACAATACCATTAATGCATATGTGTTTTAAAAATATTTCTGCCATTTAACATTCTATGTCCTCTCCTCAACTGTGCGTCTTGAATAACAGAACTTTTCTGTTCACAATAATTGCCTGTGATTTCATCCATTTTTCTTATATTTTATCACAGTTTCTCATTTTGTTCATGTTGTTTTATAACCATACAGTTTAGATCTATATTTCCTTTAAACTATAAACAAAAAGCATAAGTATGTGGCTGGTTTGATTATTTTTCTCTTGAACAGTAAATCTTCCAATATCATTGATGGAAAAATTGTTTTGTTCATCAACTTGTCTTTGCTTCCCTTTGACGAACCTGTTGACTAAATGTGTGTGTGTGGGGGGGGGAATCTGTTTCTGGTCTACTGTGTTTCACCATTCCTCAAAAAATATCATGCTAATTTGTGTAGTCTAGGAATTGATAATGTTAGCATTCCAAATTATTATAATTAAAGATTCTGTTGACTATTATTGATTTGATGCTACATTCAACATAAATTCTTAAATTCACATTTCTAGGGCCAGAAAGATGGCTCAAGATGGGTTAAGATATTTGCTGCCATAACTGGTGACTTGGGTTTAATCCCTTGAAAGCACATGGCATAAAGAAAAATAAGTTGTCTTCTTTCCTGAACATTGTGAACCACGGCATCTATACAAGAACACACAGACACATTTCATTTACATATTGATGTTATAAGTGGATTTTATTGTATTTCAATTTCTTCAATGTAGTTAAGCCATTAACATTTATATATTTGCCACAAATACTTCAATCATACTATGTACACCTAGTAATAAAATTGTAACATCAAAAAGTAAAAAGGCTGCAATGTCTTCCTTTACAGACTTAAGATCTTTCTTTCTCTCTCTCTGTCTTTTTCTTTCTGTTTTTTTCATCATTTAGTCTTTCAACACAAAGTAGAACAAAATTAAAGAAGTCATCATTGCCTTTTAACAATCTGAAAAATTTTATTCTCTTGTTATTCAATATGATATTAGACATACATTTTAGACATATGTCATGTGTTCAAGTAGGTAGTTTTCCTTAGTCCAGTGAGATAGTTTAGTGGGTAAAAGTGTCACCATGAAAACACACATGGTGGAAGGAGAGAACCAACTTCAGAAGGTTATCTTCTGACATTCACAGAAGAGATATGGCACTTGTACACCTCTTGCTCTTACACTCATGCTGTGTTAAATAAATAAATAATATAATATAATAAGAAGGTTCTATCCCACTTGTAGTGTTTACATTTTCTCTAGGAATAGATGCTCAAATTAATATATATATAGGTATAGCCATTTGCTTTTCTAAAATTAATTTCTTAACAAATTCTTAATTCCCTTTACTTAACATTGCTGAATTGGTATACTATTGCTGAATGAACATAATGCCTTTTGATCAATACGCTTTCTATGTTTGTAATATTTCATGTATATTAATAAGGGTATTTATTCTTTAGTATCCTTAGATATTATCAATCTGAGAGTCATTTGTTGTTGTTGATTTTTCTTCAGTTTCTCTGTTTTAAAGGTATAATAATTATTATTATTTTACTTCCATTTATTTCATTTTATTAAGGTAAAAAGATAATTAATGTTAAATTATCATTTTGTTTTAATTCATGCATTTGCTTCAATAAATTTTCTTTAAAGGATGTTTACTATATCCCACAAACTTTGAGTATATATTTTAATATTTATCAATGTTCATAGATTTTTAAATGTATTCTTTTACCTAAAGGTTACTAAGTATGCTCCATCATCCCCATTTAGCTAAAAATTTTCCAGCATTCATATTGATTTCACTTTCATACTAGCACAGACTTGTATAGCTTTTATTTTTTAAACTTAAGTATAGGGCTGGAGACATGGTTCAAGGATTAAGTACCACTTTCTAAGCAGAAGGTTCTGAGTTCAGATCCCAGATCTCACATTAAAACATCAGGCAGAAATGACTACAAGCCTACACTTCTGGCCCTGGAAGGTAGAGTCTGGAGACCCCAGAATAAAGTCAAAATGAGGTATAGCAATCCAGGTTGATTCTTGAAGTCACCCTTGGGCCTCCACAGGCATATACAGTGCCCTCTGCTACACACACACACACACACACACACACACACACACACACACACGCACACTTGTGTGTGCATGCAAAAAAAGACTAATCTAAACTTAAGAACATTTTAATATATAAAATATCTTTTTATTAGTGAAAGGTCCATTCAAGCTTGAGAAAAATATGCATTTTGTTTTGTTGGATGGAATGTAATTGTTGCCAATTATAAGAAGTTGATGGACGATGATGTCTAGATAGACTATATCCCCATTGATTTTCTGCCTGTTTCATTTAACAGCCTAAAGAATATCTTGAATTCTCATAACAGCCAACTTGTAAATTTTCTTTTTTAAAGTTTATCAATTCTTGTGCTGTATATTGACATCCACTTGTTAGCTTCGTAAAAAGTAACACTATGAATCTTTTAAAAATTGTCTACCTTTTCATGATGCAAAGTCCTTAATCCCTGATGGTCTTCCTTATTTTGAATATTAGATGTGTAAGCTATGTAGTGAGAATATTCTTTTACTGTTTGCTTCATATGTAAAGCAGTTATCTTATATAAAGTTTATAGTAAGGTCTGACTTCAGAAAACAAATTCATATTCCACAGTTCTGAAAGAGGAAGCTCAAGATATATGTGTCCACAAATCCAATGTGACATCACACTTCCTTATCTGAATGTCTTCTAGTCTCTTTACATTACAGTTGGATAAGGAGAGGGAGTCACCTCCTTTAGGTCGCCAATTTCTTTTTTTGTTTTTTTTTTTTGTTTTTTTGGTTTTTTTTGTTTGTTTTTTTGGTTTGTTTTTACTTTTACTTTTATTAATTCTTTGTTCTTTCATAAAACTATGTAAAAAATAGCACACACTCCACAAGACATGGGACGGTTTCATGTGATGTGCTTGTGAAATGCTTGCAACAGTGTGTAGCGCATTGTAAGCAATCAACGTAGCTGTACGTATCAGTCACGGCTCTGTTGTCAGCAAATGTATCTACTAGTGTGAACGGTAGAGTGAATTCTGCTACTTTCCATGTGAAACAAGAGCTCTAGAACTTAGCAAACCATCCAACATGACCATCAGGCTCCAAAGCTTCTTGTAATTTCTGTTTTCCTGTTCCTTGAGGTTACCAGCCTCATTGTTGCAAGATTATGGGTTCCTTTCCAGGCACTGCATTTGCCATTCTCCAGTTATAGCCCCTAGTCCAACGTGACAGGAGAGCTCACAGCAACACCGAGGGCCTAGGGACATGACCACGCCATGTTCACCTGGGAAGGTCGGCGCGGAGGGGGGGGCGGGGCCCCGGGGGCTCTCTTTATGAGACCTTTGTGTTCATAATCTCCAAAGGAGCCTACAATATCTTCCCACTCCCAATGAAAATGTTTATTGACTAAGAATTTCAGCATCTAGATTTCCAAGTGCATGCAGATTAGGTCACTCAATTCTGAAAACTTATTTTCCTAGATATAGCATTAAAGGTTCATTTTTATTTGTTTGTTTCTTCATTTCATTTCAATTGGTAAAGATATTTTACTCTGCTCTCTTTCTTCCTTCCATGTTTCTATAAAACAGAAAGTACACACACACACACACACACACACAGGTGTGAAACAAAAAAGGTGGGTGGAATCTACAGATTTCTACATAAGTTATTCTTGCATATTCTGACAGTATTTTATGATTTTGTAATTTAAAAAAGTAAATACTTATAGGTAATAGAACCAAGGTCTACATGTCTTGTTTTAGGAACGAAATCATAAAAACAGAAAATAGGAAAACATAATCAACTATGTTTAACTAAATTGCAATGTAACTATCTTGGGTTTAGATATATATATGAAGCTAGTTGATGATGATATATGAAAAGATAAGTAGTCGAATAAATAGATAAATGACAAATGGATAGAAACATTCATACATAATGGACTATAAACAAAAGCATAAATTCTAAATCATAGCTTTACTTTAAGATCTTTTATTCCTTCTAATGAGTGCAACGATTTGTTGAAGATGTCAGTGATAATGCAATTTAATATTTTCACAATTTCAGGGAGGAAAAAAAAATGGTTCCCAAAAACTAATGCTAGGATTCCCAGGCTTGCTCTGTGCTCTCCTTGTATCAAAACCCTCTCCAGTTACCTCTACCCTCCAGATGGACCTATCTGAACACATATAAAATTATTTTCTCTGATACACATGATTCTCTCCAAGAATAATTTTATTAAGCCTCTCACTTACCCTTCAGGCTTAGAGATGGTAAACCTCTTGTTACTATGTAATCTTTGTAGCTTCTCCAACATTCAACTTCTGTAAGTAATCACCTTTTAAATAAACCCTCCTCAAACAATCCAAATTCAAGTGTGCCATCTGCTTCCTGTTGGAACGTCTTCTGATACAGATGGCTTCATGGAAAAGGCATCCAAATTGAAGAAGTACAAAGCTTAATGAGTTGGGGAGGCAAGAGGAAAGCCTTTGCATGAAGCTTACCAGGGATCCAGGCAAATGTAACTTCCGTGAAAGCACATTGAAAACTAGAATTACTATGTGATCAATACACAGTGAGAATGATCACGGTAACAGTGTTAACCAAGATTGCCTTGAGTTACCACAGGTAACAGGTTACAACAGTTAAGAGTAAGGAAAACTAAAACTGAAATAAAGTTCAAAAATCAGGAAAGCGGCACAAGTAGGCCATGTTTTAGTTATTTTTTTCATACTGTGAGAAAATTCCCTGACAGTAGCAACCTAAAGAAAAGTTTATTTAGCTCACAGTTCAAAAGTATTCTATTATGGTAGGGATGACATAAGAGCAGAATGGTCATATTGCATCTGAAGTCAAAGAAGAAGAGAGGTAATCGCTGGCAGATCTGTTTTAAGTGAAGTGTTGGTTTCCAGTCCGTGGGTTAGTTCCATTAGAGTGCTCTCTACAGTTCAGTTAAGCAAATATAGAAAATATTTCATAAATATGGGGAAAGGATTGTCCCCTAAGTGACTTCAGATCCTGCAAAGTTTTAACATTGTGTGTTAACCACTACAGTCACTAACTTTGACAAAAGTTGGTGTTACACTGTCATGATAAAGGTAGCATGGAGTTTTTCTCAATGAGTGGTTCATAGGATATTCTCTGAAAGTTCTGTGGTATACTGGCTTGTGACTGGGGGCCGCATAACCCAAGCCCATAAACAACCTCCTTAGTCACCTGTTTTAAGGCACTCAGTGGTTGATAGTAATAACTAAATGGTAGTTAGCTACATGTGCTACTTTGATGACCACTGGGTGATGATGTGGGTGAAATCAGAGTGGCAGCTAAAAACAAAAAAAGTGGTACTATTGGGAATGATAATGTCACCAAGACACAGAAAATCTTGGAGAACTGTAAGAGTATTCAAGTGGGCAATGAGGGATCAGATTACAGAAGCAAAGACATTTACCATGACAGGGCAGAGGCATTTGACTGAGAATGCAAACGTCATTAAGACAGAAAGATGGAATGAACGTGACAACCATCAATGACATGAACAACTGATTCGACAAAATTCTCCATCCTCACCATTTTATCTGATCTATTCTTTCCTACCTCTTCATTCAATAGAAACAGGATGTAACTCATATTACGTGAATGCTACCAAATGTGATCTTTTCCTGTTTTTGCTGAATCAGCAGCTCAGAAAATGATTATTCTATCTGCATAACCAGAATAAATAAGCCTATTTGGGCTCTAGTTCTTTTGTAACTAGATAGTCAAAATATTTTAAAGGTTAAGAGACAGAACATATTTATAGAAAGCACAAAAATAAGCATTGATGAGATCATATTGTATGTATAGTATGCATATAGGGACTACTGTGTTGCTTTCACTGTTGCAATCTTGGTATGCTAGTCACTTAATATTCATCATCAGGGCCTCATTCAAATTGGATGACGCTCAAATACTAACAGCCATTTCATAACTTAACCCCTAACTTAGTATGTAAAAGCCTTTGAAAATAGATATTCAATTATCAGAGTGGCACATTTATAGTTAACTATAAATGTGAAGTCTTAAGATACACCACAGACTTATAGAGAAAAATAAATAGCTGAAGATAGCTATCATTAAACTTACAGAAGCTTATTAATTGTATCATGGAAGAAATACTTTTGTACACTGGTAAACATGTACTGACTTTCTGTGTTTAAGACAAATGTGAAATGAGATAAAGACAAATTAGAGATCAACTCTGACCAGCAAAAAATATGAACTCATTGAAATACCAAGTAAGGACCAGCAAGATAGTTCAGCATTCAAGATGCCTGTCTGTAAACCTAGTGACATAATTTTAATCTCAGGAATGTGCATGTTAGGGTTAGAGTCAGTTATCAACTTGACAGTTGAAGGCTGTTTAGGGCACAGCTGTAAAGAATCAATGGTTGGAGTTGACCCCTGAACAAGTCTGCAGGTGCTTGTTTCACTGATGTAGAAAACCTAGCCATAGAGGATGGTGCTTTCCAATGGTGGACTGGATAATAAGAAGTACAAGGAGGAGGAACTTGCTTTTCTCTTATTGTGCCAACTTGCTGGTGAGTCCATTCTTGGTGTACTCTTATCTTCTAGTGTTGTTGCCTTCTGCACTGCTGTTGCCATTACTCCCTATGTCCTTGGCTGACTCAGAGCTCGTCCCTTTCCACCTTGCCGCTGTTTCTGCTGCCTTTGAAGTCTGGTCTCCCAGGTCTGCCTTTACTCTTCAACATAGCGTTGCCTAACGTCTTCAACTCTTCAGCAAGTTAAAAGTGTGAGACATTCTAGGGATGGATCTTCTTTGTGAGACATTCTGGTGAAGAAAAAAGCAGCTATGTGCTGCTATTCTAAGGGACACTGTTTTTACTGTGTTTTTAATAATTACACACACACACACACACACACATGCACATACACACACACACACACACACACACACACACACACACACACATTCTATCAATTCTGTTCTTCCGAAGAACCCTGAATAATGCAGTGCACATGGTGGAAGAAGAGAACTGACCTGTGAGAGTTGACCTCTGACCTCCACCTATGCCATGGCATCCACCCACTCTCTCTCAAATAAATAGACAAAATTTAAACGACAGAAAAATTGTATAATTTTCCACAATAGAATCAAATATAGAATTGGAGTCCTATCCAACAGGATTGGAAAAAAGCCCAGAAATGTTATTCCTTGAGTTTTAATTGCTGCCAAACCTTGGGTGAACTTCAGAAGGTCAGAATCATAGAAATGTTGCTAACTGTGATGAATACTTTATCACCTTTTATTGCTTTGTAATTAAATATTTATTTTCTTACTTATTTTGCTTGCACGTTCATATGGTGTGTGTGTGTGTGTGTGTGTGTGTGTGTGTGTGTGTGTGTGTGTCAGAGGGCACTGTGGGTCCCTGTGGAGGATCAAAGGTGATTTTGGGAATCATCTTCGATTGCTTCTACCTCCAGTGCAGGTCACCTCTGTTTATGCACACTACTTTTATGTGGGACCTGGGATCAAAACTCGGACCTTCTTCCTGCAAGGTAGAATCTTAACCCCTGAGCAATCTCTCCAGCCTTTATTTGCAATTATAAAGAGAGGGGACATGTTGGAACAGTAGTGTCCAAACATGTTCCCATTATACTATGGTCTGCCCTTGACAGTGTTTGTTATTGTGGCTTGAGTTTTCACAGCTAAAACTGTGGTACATGCATATGAAGAAGGGCATGAAAGTTGGAGAGAGACTGGAGGTTAGGAAGAAGGAACTTTCAAAAGGATAAACAGGAGGCATGGAATAGTGTAAAATGGCAAGAAAATGGCAAATTCAATGACTGAATGTATAAATGGTCCTGAAAATTTACAAATAAAATGTTGACTTTTTAGGTTTCACTCTTTTTCACATGCATACTGAATACTTTGTCTTTAGTTTCTGGTTTATTTCACTCTGTACCCACACACAAACATGCCGTATGTGCTCAGACACAATAAAAATCAATAATAAAGTATAAAGAGAACCATTAAAATAGAGGAAGGGAACCATAGAATACATGTAGGGGTAACTCAAATGTTAATATAATGAAAGTATATGTTATATTTATATGAAATGTCATAATGAAGTGAGTTATTTTATGTAATTTATATGTCCTAATGAAAGAAAGACTATGTTTAAAAAAGTAAAGTTACCAGCTAGGCTGAAAGTCTACAAAACACACCTGTGGTTTTCAGATAGTACTACTATAAAAGGTATCTGGGAAGTTTGGAGAAAAAGCAGACACCAGATCTACTGAAGATCAGAATGTCTACCATGAAAGAGCTAAAGTCTAAGACACAGCTAGATCTGCAGACCAAACTTCACTTTGATAATATATAGCTTTGAAATAATTATTTATTTTCAGCAAAGTATATATGAATATATGACACTAAGTGTCATTTAATCAATGTGTTCAGTAATATCTTTGTTTCTCCTTCAAGAGGCTAAATCCTATTTCCGGTAAATTTGAATGAGTCAAGTCAGATAACCAAAATTCACATGGACAAATGGTGTCTCCTAATGTGGGTTTCTAATGGGAAGAAGAACCATTCTGGACTTATCCAGGAGATGTAGTAGCAATCAGCAAACATACACAAAATCAGTGTGTATAATGACCAGATCTTGGACGAAAAGCTTCAGTAACTGCAGACAGAGCCAGAACAATTGGAAGTAACTTTGGCAGGGAGCTTAAGGAATATTTTTTTTGGGGGGGGGGATAGGTGTACTAAAGAATTTTCCAGTGAGAAAAAAGTGCTTCTAAACTTTGTGGATTTCAAAATTCAGCAAGTTCTTTGACAAGTTCTGTGTATTATCTATTTGGACTGAGAAACTATGCTAGAGTTTTTTATTCTTTTAGTGGCACCCTTAACTCTGTCTCATTTTTCTCTCTTGCACTTGTGATTTATTTTTGTAGGAATTTAACCTAATACACAAGAGCTCTCAGAAAATTATGAGAACCAAAAAGGTTAAAAATTAAAATTTGAAAATATTATTAATTACTATGTGTACAGAGCACTCTACCGTTTGGTATCCATCACTTAGAAAGAGTGCAGCAGGCCCAATAAGTAGTGATTTTCATCATCATGACTTACAAGTGTGGAAAATTAAACAGAGGCAGAAAAAAATTGCTTAACTAGGAAATGACAGACCTAGAATGTCTAAGTATGGAAAGATATAACAGGAGAATTTTGTAACTCAGATGTCAGTCTGGCATGGCTTCCTCATAATAATTTAGGGAAGTGAAGGAAGGTCTGAGCCAAGGATTAATTATCAATAACAGTACTGGTACTGGGAAATCTGACTGAACTGTAAGTCTGGAAGAAGGATGACCCTAGGTTAAGAATTAAATAATCTCCCCTTTTGTTCCTCCCTCCTGCCTGCCCAGCCGAGATGGGACTCGCTCCCGGTTGGTAGGTCCTCCATCCCAGGTGAGGTACCCAGAGCCCAGATCAACCTCTATCCCTGCTCCTCCCACAGTCAGCCTGGCAACACCCAAGCTGCCACCTGTTTGCCCCAGGACCTTTTTTCTTCCCACATGCCTGCCCGCCCTACCAGGACAGGACTTGCTCTGGGTCCTCCATCCCTGGAGCCTGGGTGGGCCACTAAGCCAAGTCCCAGGTCCCAGGTGAAGAGTTCTGCCATCACCATCAGCCCCTCTGTCCCTGCCGCCCACCAGGGACCCTCACCCATGGTCCACGGAGGACACACAGCTACTCAGAATTCAACAGAATCCAAAGAAAACCCAAGCAAAGCTCTAAGGGACAAAGGCCATACATCTGAAGTCCTATAAAATCATCCCATCACATAGGAGAGATTCTTCATATCCAGCCCAAAGATAAGTGAAACTCTTCTTTTTTTTACCATACTGCTCCTTTTCAGTATTAATCACTGTAGATTAACTTTTCCATATAGCCACTCCAAAAATATATACAACTCCAGGAATTATACCACTCACCCTCACACATAACCAAGATACTAAATCATAAAAGTGCACTTCCATACTAATATTCACCCCTGTCTACTTAACCTGACTTAACTGATGTACTAACAGCCTAATAGTCTCATCTAGGAAATAATACTAACAACCGACAAAGGAACCCAACTCCAAGGCAAGCACTATTAATAACTGCCCAAGACTAGTAATACTAACTAAATCAGTTCAGTTAAAAACACACAGAAACTGAAAGGTCTTAAGAGACAAAATGACAATGCCCAAGTCAAAGTGCAGATCCATGAGAACCAAAACCCAGGAAGACAAATCTCCCACCGAAAGAATTAACCCCATAATGATGGATTCTAACCAAAACAAATTCACAGATAATTGCCAAGAAAGCCAGACCCATGATAACGACTTTCAAAGTATGATCATTACCATGATTAATACTGTGAAAGAGGAAATCTGGGAGGAATTAAATAACCACATCAACCACTTTGAACAGGAACACAACAGACACTTGGAGGAGTTAAGAAAAACACTTCAAGAAACAAAAATAGAAATAGAACAGTTAAAACAGTATCAGGCAGAGTTTAAAATCGAATGAAAAGACAAGTTATCTTCAACCCAAAACTCAACAGAGAGTCTTCTTTTCAGGAGAACTAATGCAGCAGAAAATAGAATTTCAGATCTTGAAGACAAAGTGGGAGAAGTAACCAGCTTAATCGAAGAGGTTATTAAAGCCAAAAAGATACTTGAGAGGAATATTCAAGAGATATGGGACACCCTGAAGAAGCCTAACATGCAGATTCATGGAATACCAGAGCAAGAATCCCAAAATACCACACCTGAGGACATTTTCCAAATTATGATAAATGAAAACTTCCCTCAACTAAAGAATGAGAGCCCATCCTAATACAAGAGGCATTCCACACCCCAAACAGATATGACCAAAATAGAAAATCGCAGGCTGGAGAGGTGGCTCAGGGGTTAAGCCTCCGCCTTGCAGGCGGAAGGTCCTGGGTTCGGATCCCAGATCCCACGTATAGACGCCAGGCGGAAGCGGGGGCGGCCTGCACTTCTGGTCCTCGTAGGGTGGAGCCTGTGAAGGTGTCCATGGTGGTTCGCGAATTCGTCCATGGTTTTACACATACACAGACACACACACACACACACACACAGACACATACATGTGTGCGCACATACACACACACATGCGCACAGTTGAATAAATAATAATAATAAAAAATAGAAAATCTCCATGGCAAATAATAGTCAAAACACTCCACATTCAAACAAAGAAAAGGTGCTGAGAGCTTCAAGGTAAAAAAAAAAAAGTCACTTTCAAAGGTAAACCTATCAAAATAACAAATGACTTCTCCATGGAAACAGTAAAAGCAAGAAGAGCTTGAAGAGACTTCAAGTATTAAAGAGCAAAAATGTCAACCCATACTGATATACCCAGCAAAACTATCCATCATGATCGAGGGAGAAAGAAAAGTTTTTCAGCAAAGACAACTTAAAGGGATACATGTCTACCAAACCAGGTCTTCAAAAAATGCTAGAAATGATACTCAAGCTTGAAAAAAAAAACAAGCATATCCAGGAGGACAGAAGGAAGTACAATGCCACCAAAACCTAAATGTCAAATAATTAGCTTACAAAATTCACTAAACATAAAAAATGTCCAGAATTAAAAATAATTTCTCCATTATAACATTAAATGTCAATGGTATTAATTCACTGAACAAGAGACACAGACTACAAACTTGGATTAAAAACCACAACCCACCAATCTGCTGCCTTCAGGAAACTCATCTCACCACAAAAGATACATCCTCAAAATAAAAGGCTCGTCCAAAATTCTGCAAGCTAATAGAACCACGAAACAAGCAGGGTACAAAGTAGACTTCAAATCAAAAAAAAAATCATAAGAGACACAGATGTATACTACATTTTAGTCACCGGTACAATTCACCAGGAAGACTTCACAATACTGAATATATATGCACCTGATACACCCTCCACATTCATTAAGCAAACCTTATAACTTCTAAAGTGAGAAATCAACCCCTAAACTAATTCTTGGGGATTTCAACACTGCCCTCTCAACATGGGATAGATCAACAGTCCAAAAGCTTAACAGAGACACTTTGGAACTCAACCAAACCCTTAAAGAAATCTCTATTGAACTTTTCATCCTTGCAGCAAAGAATATACATTTTTCTCAGCAGCACACGGAACTTTCTCCAAAATAGATCACATATTGGGTCACAAAACGAATCTCCACATATACAGGAAAGTTGAAATTCTAGCCTGTACCTTATCAGACCATCACGGCCTAAAGCCTGACATCCACAACACAACAAGCAACAGAAAATATACTAACTCCTGGAAACCTAACACTATGAAGCTGAATGAGAATTGGATTCAGGAAGAAATTACAAAAGAAATTCAAGATTTCCTGAAAGTGAATGATAATGAAAATACAACTTACCAAAATCTCTGGGACACAATAAAAGCTGTCCTAAGAGGTAAGTTCATAGCTCTTAATGCCTACATCAAAAAAATGTTTAAGCTGAACAATGCAGCTTAAAGCTTTAGAGACATTAGAGCAATCTGATCCCAAAAGCAGTAGAAGAGAGGAGATTAGAAAAATAAGGGGAGAAATATCCAAAATTGAGATTAGGAAAATGATACAGAGAATCAACCTGTACCTCCACCTGCAAAAGCTGATTCTTTGAAAAAATCAATAAGCTTGATACACCCCTAGCTAAATTAACCAAAAGCAAGAGAGAAAAAACACAAATTAACAAAATTAAAAATGAAAATTGAGTTACCACAATGGATACCCAAGAATTTCAGAGAATTATAACGTCATATTTTAAGCATTTATACTCTGTGAAATTTGACAACACAAAAGAAATGGATGAATTCCTAAGTAAGCACAACTTACCAAAATTGAATCGGGAAGTTGTGAATTATTTAAATAGTCGTGTAATATATGAGGAAATCGAGGAAGTAATCTCAAATCTTCCCACCATAAAATGTCCTACACCAAATGGATTCACCACAGAGTTCTACCAGACACTTAAGGAGCAAATAACACCAATACTCCTTAAACTATTCCATCAAATAGCAAAAGAAGGAACACTACCAGATTCTTTCTACGAAGCTAATATTGTCTTAATCCCAAAACATAATAAAGATACACTTAAAAAAGAAAACTCTAGTCTAATCTCTTTGATGAACACAAATTCAAAGATTCTCAACAAAGTCTTAATAAATCTGAATCAAAAACATATCAAAAAGATCATTCACACAGATCAAGTAGGCTTTATCCCAGATATACAAGATTGGTTCAACATATGCAAATCAATAAATGTAATCCACCATATAAACCTGTCTAAAATCCAAGACCATATGATGCTCTTGATAGATGCAGAAAAAGCTTTTGACAAGATCCAACAGCCTTTTATGATCAAAACCCTAGAGAAGGTTGGAATGGAAGGAACCATTGTCAATATAATAAAAGCTGTATACAACAAGCCCACAGAAAGGATTATACTCAATGGAGAAAAACTTGAAGCATTCCCACTTCAATAAGGAACTAGACAAGGCCGTCCTAGCTCACCACTTCTATTCAGTATTGTACTTGAAGTCTTAGCTGAAGCCATAAGAAAAGCAAGGGAGAAAAAAGGTATTCAAATCGGCAAGGAAGAAGTCAAGTTATATCTATTTGCTGATGACATGATTTTATATCTGAGTGATTCCAAAAACTCTACCAGGAAACTCCTGGAACTAATACAGAAGTTCAGCAGAGTAGCAGGATACAAAATAAACATCCAAAAATCAGTGGCCTTCCTATATGCACAGAATGAAAGATGTGAAAAAGCTCTGAGAGATTCAATCACATTTACTATACCCCCTAAAAAAATGAAATACCTTGGGATAAACTAACCAAGGAAGTAAGAGACCTCTATAATGAAAACTTCAAAACTCTAAAGAAAGAAATTACAGAAGACACCAGAAGGTGGAAAGACCTCCCATGTTCCTGGATTGGCAGAATCAACATCATAAAAATGATCATCCTACCAAAGGCAATGCACAGATTCAATGCTATACCAATTAAAATCCCAAAGCAATTCTTTAAAGAAGTTGACCAAACAATCTCAAAATTCATATGGAGGCACAAAGACCCAGGATAGCAAAGACAATCCTGAGTAACAAAAACACTGCTGGAGGTATCACCATACCAAACCTTAGTCTATACTACAAATCCATAGTTATAAAAACAGCCTGGTACTGGCTCCAAAATAGACACACAGATCAATGGATAAGGCTTGAAGACCCAGATATAAGCCCACAAAATTACAGCCATTTGGTCTTTGACAAAGGGGCCCAAAGGATCCAATGGAAAAAGAGCAGCATCTTCAACAATGGTGCTGGCAAAACTGGATATCCACATGCAAAAGTTTAAAACTGGACCGATACTTGTCACCATGCACAAGAATTAATTCCAAATGGATCAAGGACCTTAATATAAGGCCAGAGACTATAAAAACCTTATTTGAAAGGGTAGGGAACTCCCTGGAGCTAATTGGACTAGGCCAACAGTTCCTAATCAGAAATCCAGTAGCATAGTTACTACAACCAAGACTCAATAGATGGGATCTTGTGAAATTAAAGAGCTTCTGTTCAGATAAAGAGACTGTAACTCCAGCATGAAGGCAACCCAAAGAATGGAAGAAAATCTTCACTAACCACATATCTGATAGAGCTGTATTATCCAGAGTGCACAAAGAACTTAGAAAACTAAACACCAAGGAAACAAATGGCCCAATTAAAAAATGGGCCTTGGAACTTAAAAGAAACTTTACCAGGGATAAAATTAAAATGTCTAACAAATATCTTAAAAAATGCTCCACATTCTTACCCCTCAGGGAAATGCAAATAAAAACTTCCCTGAGATATCATCTCACCCTGGTCAGGATAGCAAAAATCCACAATACAAACAACAAATGCTGGAGAGGATGTGGAGAGAGGGGAACTCTCCTACATTCCTGGTGGGAATGCAGGCTCATACAACCACTCTGGCAAGCCGTCTGGAGATTCTTAAAGAAATTAAAGATTGAAATTCCATATGACCCAGCTATTCCACTTTTGGGAATAACCCCCCATACAGCAAAAATTCACCTCAATAGCACAAGCACGACCATGTTCATAGCAGCACTGTAAAATAGCAAAGTCATGGAATGAACCCAAATGTCCAACAGCTGATGAGTGGATAAGGAAAATGTGGCACATTTATACAATGGAATACTACCCAGCCACCAAAAATGACGAATTAATGCAATTTTCCGGGAAAATGATGGAATTAGAGACAATTATATTGAGTGAAGTATCCCAGACACAGAAAACTAAGTACCATATGTACCCCCTAATAGGTGGATCCTAGTACCAAACCCACTGAGAGACACATTCCATGATAAATCTCTGTAATACCTACGGTAATTGCAAAGATTATAAACACCAGAAACAAGGAGAGAGGAGATCATGCTACAGCAGAGATAATAGACCACCATCAAGGACTGCAAGGGGTGACATCCAATACCCATCAGGATGGAGCCAAGGGCATTGCAGGAGCAGCAAAACTGAAAAAAAAATCAAAAAACCATAATCATAATATCAGAGACTTTATATCAACTACCTGGAACTGGGCCAGCCAAATCTCTCCCCATCCTGAAGCTCAGGGAAATTTGAGGAAGAATGGGTGGTAAGATTGTAAGAGCACAAGGATGGGAGAAGTCATGATATGCATGATTCTTCACACAAGTTAGGGCCAAAGCAATTATAATAGGACTTCATGATCTGCACAATGACCAACATATTGACCCCTCAAAGTCTAGCATGTACTCAAAGCACTAGGATCCTTGGAGGCAAGGGATTAACAGTCACAATAGTGTTCCTATACTTAAGGGGAACATAAGAAAGAGTTATAGGAAATGCCACTGAGTCCTTACACCTCATCGGAGAGGAGGACCCAGAGGAAAGTTTGATATACACATTAAAGGATGCTTCAGAGATGGGGGACGGGGGCACTGGGAGAAAGGGAGGGAGGGAAGAAAGAAAGGAGAAAAGGGGGAGGGAGCAGGAAGGTCCAGGGAGGGGTTTAGGGAGGGTAGGAGACAGGAATACCTATTACGTTTTTGTATGAGCAGAGAAATAAATAAATTAAAAAAAGAATTAAATAATCTTAACAGGATGTGGTCCGTGAAGTTGCACATAGTTTACTGATGAAACAACACAAAGACCTAGAAATAGGAAAAGAAAAGTAAGACCAAGTAAACGAAACCAGGCAGTCAACTATTGGTAAAAAGGGACACAGTTTCTTTCCTCATATTGTTATCTGCCTCCAGTACTATCCCTGATAGACTGATAGGAGGAAAAAAAAAATCAATCTTCAGTGCTTCAATGAGAGAAAAGTCTGTGATCACTCTGGTAAGAACAAGGTCTCTTGCTGATCTCTATTTGCCGAAGCAGAAAGGTCCTGCAGAAATCTTTTAATTTCTCTCCAATCCAGGTTTCTTACAAACTTTTGCTGTCTTTAATTTACTAAGTTCTAGGCCTCCTTCCTCTGCTCCAAGCCATCATTAGTGTTACCTGCACATCACAGTGTGTTTGTGATTCAGTTTTATCTGTAATTTTTTCAGTAGACAGGGATTATCCATTGGTATGTTATCATCAAAACACAGACTATTCCCACCCATGCTCTTTTGTTTATCCCTGGCTTTGTTCTTCAGGTAGTCTCATTCCCTACATCACTGGATGGCCCAATTCACTCATTTATCATTCAAAAGCCTCCTTTTCATGAAGTGTATTCTAATGTACAACTAGCTGATCCGCCTTTGGTTTGAACTTTATTTTATTTGTACTTGCTTTATAACATAGAGGGATAGTTTCTCATAGAAGAGAAGACAATATATTCAGTAAAGAATGATGTATAATGGCTTGTTTTTGCTGTGCAGACGCCTGGTAATACAAGAGATAATAGAGGAAACAATAAATGTTATAGTAACTCTGCAAAAATATTTGCCACACATTCATTTGACAAATGCTTTGCTAACCTCACAATATCTTTGGGTTTTTTTTGCTAGAAGAGTTAAATGAAGCTAAGCTCGGGCTTGGTGAAGAGGACATTCATGATTTATTAGTGATGTTACTATGGACATCAAGGTTTTGTTGAAGAAAATAGAGTGCAAAGGGCCAAGTTATTTACTGTCACTGGACAGAATAATAAAATGATTGTTTGTGCACTGGGATCTTAAAGCAAGAGAATGAAGAAAGATACAATAATTAGTAGAAAAATTTAGTCTTGGAGCCCCTGAGAGTTTCTATTTCCCTGCTCCTGTAAGTAAACTGCACCCTCACTATTGTAAGTAAAGCATTAAATTCATTAGTTCATCAAGTTGGAGTTTGGCACAATTGTTATTTTGATTTATTATGGAACTCCTTTCTGAAGTTGAAAGAAACTTGTGTGTCATCTTCTCCAAGTATTCATACACCAACTTCCCATAAACTATAACTTCTGATATTTTAAGTGGTTGCAAAAATACAACACATTATGAATTATAAGCATCAATGTTAAGAAAATATTTAGTATTTTTACTTTCAAAGGTATTATAATATGTTTGGAAAGCAGGAGAGGATATTGATGAATTAGTTCATAGTCTCATTATGCAGAAATGAAATTTTAATAAAATTCACTTCACTCAAAACCAATTATACACATACCAATTACTAAATATAATATAAGCTATTCAGAATGTGGTAGTGAATAAACGATTGTTTTTCCATTCACAGAGGCCACATTTGAAAGACACTTATGAATTCATGATTAGAATCCCCAAACGAGGAAAATGAAATTCAAAAAGATTTAGGGGGTATCTAAGATGATAATAGCAGGTTGACTGTCTAATTTGTAATTTGTGCCTTTGAATTCTTGATTAAGTGCTCTTCTGTTGTCCATATAACAGTTATCTTAATAAAGCATAAGTTGTATTAAAAGTGCAGATTTTTGAATACAGATGCTTAAGCATACAATGACTCAGTCAAATTGTTAAATTATCTTCACCTTAAGGATTTTCTTCATGTTCTCTGCTACAGTGAGAGGAGAGTCAGAGATAATTCACATGGGCTCCTCCATCTGTTAGGTATCTAGTGTCTAGTCCATGCTGCTGTTGGGTGATAGAACCCTTATAAAAGATACAGCTTAACCAGGAGAAGAGGTCCTTGAGGACATGAATCTGTCCTACCTTTTCTCTCTTTTTCGTTTTAAAATAGAAAATGTACTTACTACAAAGTAAGCAGCTGTTTACTGTCTTGTAATTAGCCAAACAATAAGACCAATATGCCTGTGGATTTGAACCTCTATAACTATGCACCAGAATTAAACTTCTATGGTTTAACTTTGGGATTTTTTTTTCAGATGTGAAAAGCAGATTGACACAACATTTTTCCAACTAAACTCTCCACACTTCGTTCATGGACAACAATGTTCTTTGGTCCCTAAAAACTACTTTTATTTTTCAATTTTTATTAAATCATAGTATTGCAAATATAATATAGTTTGCTTGGCTATTCTACTGATGAGCATTTGACATAGCTTCTGTTTTTCTGTATTCTTGTATCATAAATTCTGAATGTGTTCGATTTGGGAATCGATAAAAAAGGATGTAGTTTATCACTCCAGGCTACTTTGTAAAGAGATGCATTATTCATATCATGTGTAATCATCAATTGAGACCTATCCTGAAACGATATGAACAATTTTGGTGGATCATCTTACTTGAACTCTGAGTAATGACTATTTCTTCTAACAGAAAATAATTGTCTCTAAGTTGTGAAGTTTTTTAAGTATAGTGTTAAAATTTGTAAAACATTTTTCTACTCTGAACAATATAAAATAAAATATAAAACGGCATAATGAAATCTGCCATTTTATATGCTAATGAAAATAACGAATAAATAAAAATGAGACTCTATTGTCCAGCCTTGCTTATAGTTTTCTTTCCCATGTTTGTGCAAATTTGGTGACATGCAATCAGTCACACATGACAAACTCCAATATATTTGACTTTAATCATGTTACAGAACCAAGAAATTCATTCAGAAAAAAATGCTGCAAATAAAGTATCAGACTTATTTAATGACTTCTTTTTCTGGCCTAAGTTCTTCCTTTTCTGTTTTCTATGTTTACTTTTATATTTCCTTTCATGTTTGCATAAATTATGAATTAAAATAGTTTTTTTGCATTGAGACCAGATAAAAAAGCGTTTTTGTTTTCGTATGTTTGTTTTTAGTGTGTGTGTATCTATATCACAGGGCAGTGTGTGTCCTATGAAAGCCCAAGAGCAACTTTGGGAATCATCCTGGATTGTGCTATCTCCTCTTTGTTTTGCTCTGGAGCTTCCTAGGCTCTGCCTTCCAAGACAGGAAATATAGACCACCACAATTTCTGCCTGATATTTTTAAGTGGGATCCAGAATCTGAATTTAGGACCTTCTACTTGTGAAGTTGCTGGGCAGAGGCTTAACTCCTGAGCTGTCTTTCTAGCCCCAAGACAAAAGAATGTTTCATAGCATTTTTGTCTTTTCAGTTTATCTTTTTGACTTCTACATATTTGTTTTGTTTTCACAGATTTATTTATTTATTTATTTATTCGTGTGTGTGTGTGTGTGTGTGTGTGTGTGTGTTTGTGTGTGTGTGTGTGTCTGTGTCTGTGTAGAACCACGGGCGAATTCGGGAACCACCATGGACGCCTCCACCTCCTCCTTGTTTACTCTGCCCCGGGATTCACAGGCTCTACCTCTACCAGGACCAGAAACGCAGCCCGCCCCGCTTCTGCCTGGCGTCTATAGGTGGGGTCTAGGATCCGAACTCAGGACCCTCCGCCTACAAGGCAGAGGCTTAACCCCTGAGCCACCTCTCCAGCCCCTTCACAGATTCTTATTGGCTCAAGCATAGTCATTTTCTTTTGGCTGCTGACTCTCAATGCCACCCCTAATTTTGTCAGAGCCCATCCTACAGCTGTCAAAAATACTAGGTTCTTATGCATGTAACGGTTACAATGCTCATCCTGCCAGCAGGACCCACGCTGTCAATATTCATGGTGATTCCGATGCCACTGTGACAGTTTCATCTAATCCAAATGATTATGTCAAGACTTCAGGCTTGTCAAACAACTTTCTAGTTTTGATGTGGCTTCTATCATATATCTGTCTGTATGCAAGAGTGTCTGATCACACAAATACGAATAGTAGCATCTATGACCTATTGTATTTTTTATAATATAATTAAAAGCTTAGTGACTGGGAATCAATTTCCAGGTGATAGCTCACAAAACAGAATTATGTGCTGACAAAAACAGAATTATGGATGTGCTGACAAAAACAAAATTATGGATCCAGAATAAAAAAGAGAACAGAGCAAAACCTCTCCAAGTTGTTGAAGTTATAAGTCCTAATTGAATAAGGCTTTAAAGAATTTTGTAATTAAATCACTATTAAGTTATAACATTAATTATCAAATCTATGTTCTCAATAATGTTGAAAAAATTCTATTCACAAAATTCTTCATGTAGGATAATATGTTTTCATAGTACCTTGAAATATTTAAAGTTATTTTTGTTCTAAAAAAAACAAACACTTCAGGAAATTATAATCAAATTTCATGGTTTAGCTTAATATGTTAACCTGATGTATTAAAATAGAAATTTAATTATAATTAGTAACATCAAATTAAATATAGAAGAAACGAAAGCTCGTAATTAAGTAAAATATGAAAAATTTAGAGAACGAAATTTGAAACAAAAACTAAGCATTCCAAGAAATGTACTTCCATTTAAATATGTGCAATATTTTAAAATTATCTATTTTTGTTTTACATCCTAAGAAGAGTTAATGCCTCAAAATAATCTATAAATTTTCCAACAATGAAATCAAATGAAATCCAACAGTGAAATGATGTACACTTTCATCACAGAAAAATTCCCTGTTTAATCCCTAATTTTGATGTGTATTAAATTCCATAGGAAATTTTACACTGAGGTAGCATCATTGTCACCACCAATGTTTCACTGACATGGAGGAAAAGGTGAATTAGCACAAAATTCTAAGATATAGGACTTTAGAAATTACCATTGAGGGATCTGGAGAGATGGTTCAGGGGTTAAGACTCTGTCTCACAAGCAGAAGGTCCTGAGTCTGGATCCCAGGTCCCACATCAAAAAGCCAGGCAGAAACAGCAGCAGCATGCACTTGTGGTCCTGGTCGGCAGAGTCTGGGAAATCCAAGAACTAAACAAGGAGGTAGAAGCAATCCAGGATGATTCTCAAAGTCACCCTTGGTCCTCCACAGGGACATATGGTGCTCTCTCTCTCTCTCTCTCTCTCTCTCTCTCTCTCTCTCTCTCTCTCTCTCTCTCTCTCAAACACACACATACACACACACACACTGACTAAATAAATATAATATTCTTTAAAAAAGAAATTACCACTGATGCAGCTTTCATTTGTATTCTGAATTGTTTGGTTGTTGTGTTCAGTTTTGCGGTTCCTGCACTGCATTTGGCTGCATCCTGTTTAAGTATTGTGGTCTTCTCCTAACCAAAGAAGGTCTTAATATAAGAAGAGACTTAAAGGTGGAGGGAAGAATAGGAATAGGGCACAGTAGTGAGTGGGGTTGCCAGTTGGCTACCGTCTAATTGCCAACTCCCATCCCCTCCATGACTGGGGAGACACTCTTCAAAGTGGCCCAGCTCTTCAAAGCCATCTAAACCCAAGTCAGCAGGAAGGGAAGTGAGAATGAGCTGTATTAGATGTCCTGCTACTTACTGGGCTATACATGACTGTGGCCTAATTTCTCTATTGAACACTGCTTTTTTGTCTCCTTTCTCTTGAGATAGTCTTTCTCCTTCAATTCCAGTTGTAATACTTTGTGGTTATAGTGTGTGATACAGAGATTTACCTTTAAGTATGTCATGAAGAGGATTTGGAACTAGGATCCACCAATAAGGGAGAACATGAGGTACCTAACTTGAGATATTCACTCAATATAAATTCCTTCTAATTCCATCCATCTCCCAGCAAATTTCATTAATTCAATTGTCTTTTTGATGGCTGAGTAGTATTCCATTGTATAGATGTACCACATTTTCATTATTAGTTCATCAACTGTTGGGCATTTGGATTGATTCCATGACTTTGCTATTGTTTTTAGTGCTGCAATAAACATGGGTGTACTTGTGTCACTAGAGTGAAAAGATGCATTTTGGGGAGATTATTCCCAATAGTAGTGTAGTAGGGTCATATTGCATTTCAATCCCTAACATTTTAAGAAATGTCATACTGATCTCCGGAGTGGCTGTATAAGCCTGCATTCCCACCAGCAATATATGACAGTTCTCTTCTTCCCATATCCACTCCAGCATTTGTTGTTCATATTTTGGATTTTTGCCAGCCTGACAGAGGTCAGATGATATCTCAGCATAATATTGATTTACATTTCCCTGAGCATTTGACATATAGCTAGGGAGGTGGAACATTTCAATCTTGTCCCTGGAAAAGTTTCTTTTAAGTTCCTCAACCCATTTTCTAATGGGCTATTTCTCTCCCTAGTGTTTAAGTTTTTAAGGTCTTTGTGCACTCTGGATGATAAGACTTCTATCAGATACGTGATTAGTAAAACTTTTTTCCCATTCTGTACGTTGTCTTTTTGCTCAGTTCACAATCTCTTTAGCTCTTTAATTTCTTAAGATTCCTCCCATCTGTTGAGTCATCGATGGTTCTAGTGCCTATGCTATCAGGGTTTTGTTTAGAAAATGTTGGCCTAGACTAATTAGCTTGAGGGAGTTCCCTACTCTACTAAGAATTTTATAGGCCTAATATTAAGGTCATTTATCCATTTAGAGTTGAATTTTATATATGGTGACAAGTACAGGTCCAATTTCAAACTTCTGCATGTGAATATTCAGTTTTGCCAGCGCCATTTGTTGAAGACAGTTTTTTTTTTTTCCATTGAGTTTTCTGGGCTTTATGCCAAAATTCAGAAGACTGTAAGTATATGGGATATGTCTGGAGTTTTGATTGGTATAACATTAAATCTGTATGTTGCTCTTGGTAAGGCGGTCATTTTTATGTTGTTAATTCTACAGATCCAGGAGCATGGAAGGTCTTTCCACCTTCTGCTTTCTTCTATTTCTTTCTTTCTTTAGGCTTTTAAAATGTTCATTGTACAGGTCTCTCACTTCTTTGGTTATATTTATTCCTAGATATTTCATTTGTTTTAGGGGCTATGGTAAATGATTGTTTCTCTTAGGACTTTCTCTTAGGCCACTGATTTTTTTAACATTAATTTTGTAATCTGCTGAATTTATGTATTAGTTCTAAGTTTTCTGGTGGAGTTTTAGGATCTCTTTCAGGTATAGGATCATGTCATCTTCAAATAGATATCTCTTCACTTTTTTTCCGATTTAAATTCCTTTTATCCCCTTTTTTGTGTTATGGCTCCAGCTAAGACTTCAAGTACAATATTGAATTGAAGTGGTGAAAGTGGACAGCCTTGTCCAGTTCCTGATGAAAGCAAGACTACTTCAAATTTTTCCCCATTTAGAATAATCCTTGCTATAGACTAGTTGAATATGGCTTTTATCATGTTGATATATATTCCTTCTATGTCTCTAGGCTAATCATAAAAGGATGTTGGACGGAGAATATCATGTAGTCTTGGTCTTTGGATTGATTATATAATATATGATATATGATATGATATGAATTACATTTATTGATTTGCATATGTTGAATCAACCTTGTGTGCCTGGGATAAATCCATCTTGACCATAGTTAATGATCTTTTTGATGTTTTTGAATCTGATTTGCTAAGATTTTGTTGAGAATCTTTCAATCTGTGTTCATCAAAGAGATTGAACTAGAGTTTTATTTTTTAAGTTGCGTTGTTATTAACACATTTCCCTTTTTTTTGTTATGGGCAATGAGAGCTATAAATTTACCTCTTAGGACTGTTTTCATTATGTCCCCAAGATTTTTTTCTTTTTTTTTACTTTTTTTCTTTTTTTTTTATTCACTCCTCCCTTTCCATCCCCCAGTGCCTTCCCCCCACAAACCTCGGATAATCCTTTTTTTTTTTATTTCAGCTCATACAAACTTATTAGGTACACCAGTTCCCTCCCTGTAGGGTTTTCTTAATGAATGTGGAGGGGCCCGTATTGGGTGCATATATGTTCAGTATTGTGAAGTCTTCCTGGTGACTTGTTCCTGTGACTAAAATGTAGTATCCATCCGTGTCTCTTATAATTTTCTTTGGTTTGAAATCCACTTTGTCTGATAGCATAATGGCTACCCCTGCCTGTTTTCTGCTTCCATTTGCTTGTAGAATTGTTGACCAGCCTTTTATTTTTAGAGCGTGCCTATCTTTTGTGGTGAGATGGTTTTCCTGCAGGCAGCAGATTGATGGATTGTGATTTTTAATCCATGTTTGTAATCTGTGTTTCTTGATCGGTGAATTAATTCCATTAACATTTAGTGTTATAATGGAGAAACTATTTTTAATTCCAGACATTTATTATGTTTAGTAGCTTTTATAAGTATATTGCTTCGTTTTTAATGATGTTATACTTGCCTTCTGTTCTCCTGGATATGCCTGTTTTTTTCTTCATGCTTGAGTATCATTTCTAGCATTTTTTGAAGGCCTGGTTTGGTGGCCATGTATCCCTTAAAGTTGTCTTTGTGCTGGAAAATTTTTCTTTCTTCCTCGATCATGACTGATAGTTTTGCAGGGTAAATCAGCCTGGGTTGACATTTTTGCTCATTCAATACTTGAAGTATGTCTCTCCAAGCTCTTCTTGCTTTTACTGTTTTGACTGAGAAGTCATTTGTTATTTTAATAGGTTTACCTTTAAAAGTGACTTGTTTTTTCTCCCTTGAAGCTCTCAGCACCAATTCTTTATCTTAACTATTATTTGCCGTGGCATGCTTCTATTTTGGTCGTATCTGTTTGGGGTGCGAAATGCCTCTTGTATATGGATGGGCCTCTCTTTTTTTAGATGAGGAAAGTTTTCCTTGATGATCGTTTGAAAAATTTCCTCAGGGGTGGTATTTTGAGATTCTTGCTCTGGTATTCCATGAATACGCATGTTAGGCTTTTTCAGGGTGTCCCATATCTCTTGGATATTTCTCTCAAGTATCTTTTTGGCAAACCTCGGATAATCCTTTAATGTGCATGCCAGACTCTCCTCTGAGGAGACCCAAGATTTTTTTTTAAATAATTAAATTTTTATTTCCAATAACAATATTTCTTATTCATATTTATTGAACATCTATTTAAACACATTTTACTGTAAAATTTTTCAAGTTGCTTCATGTTTATATTAGGAAATAATTATGCAAAAAATTTCATTATAACATTTTTGCACATGAATATAAAGTACTCTGCTTGTATTGACTCCTATCTCCCTCGTCTCCTTCCACTCGTGCTGATTGATGCTTTATTTTCATTATTTTTCACTTCGAGGAACTCTTGAATTTCCTTTTTGATACCTTTCTGGACCCATTTCTCATTCACCATTATGGTACTTAGTTCATAAGAATTAGTGTATTTTCTGTTGTTTGCTTTGTTGTGGATGTGCAAGGAAGAATGGTTAAGTCCTTGAAGCTGTATGGATTTTTGGGTGGGCAATATGGAGATCTTAAAATGTGGTGACATAGCAATTGAGAGGAACAGGAAGGTAAGAGTAAAAGGAAGGTAAAAAGCATTTACTTAAGTTGGAAGCAAAGATTCTCTCCTATTTGATGAGATGATTCTTGAAGTCCTCAATTGTATGGCGTTAGTCATCTAGCCCATAGCTTGTGTTTTCTTTGGATTCTATTAAATTCTTTAAAAGCTTTAATGATTACCAAAAAGTGTGGGAGAAACATGAGATGATGCGTAGGTGGGTGGTGGTATGGAAGCTGCAGGGCTCACGGGCTACCACCAACCCAGCAGGTCTGGCCGGAGCTGTAGGCCCCGTGACCCAGGAAGGAATATTGCTCCAGATGAACTGAGGTCTCCAAGCAAATATTTTAAACAATATTGTCAATGTTTTATTATTTTTTTGTCAAACAGCTAAATCTTTTAATTTATGTAATTGCTAGTTATATTTATTTAAAATAGTGATGCTAACACTTTACACTGAATGAATAGTCATAACAAAGGAATTATTAGACAATGTATGAAGCAAAAAGGAAAATTCCTAACAGTCTACAAAGTTCCTCAGGTTTCTAAATTGTTACTCTAAGAATTCTAGCACAAAAAAAAATAGGAGGCCATTATAATCAGGTTGCTGCTTATGAACCATTTGACCTCTCTTCTTGTTTCCAAAGGTAGGAAACAAAACTATAATTCACTATATTATACTGTATAAATAAATATATATATAACTATAATGAGTCTTTTCAATGGAAGACTTGTCTTTTTTCAGCTTAGAAGGAAAAAATTCAGATAATATAATATCTAATAATAATCTATATATGTTGTTATTATGACTGACATTTTCTTTCCTGGTTGGTATAGAAGAGACAACAAAATACAAATTACTTTCAACATGCTTACACTATTGTCCCCCAGTTACATACACCAAAAGAAACCAATTACTTTAAAGTTCTATAGAAAGAAAATGAAATAAAAGACAGAATGATGTTTTCTCATCTAAGACATTTTAATCTATGTTTAAAGAGTTCCTTTGGATGTTTCCAGTTGAACAATGTTTAACAAAGTCGTTTTAGTTTCTCCAGTAAAGACTAAGCCTCAATATGAAACACATTTCTACAAAAATCTACCCTAGTAAGGCTTTATTAACAAGGCCACATGGTTACAAAATACAAGAGACTAAGGACTCAATTTTCAACATGACATTTACAGTACTCCTAAAGAGCCTGGAACTTTTGCGGAAGATGAGACAGAAAGTATTTTATCACCAGAAGATAAGGAAAAGGATTGTGAAAGGTGGTTTTCCAAAACAGATCATGGCCTTCATAACCACTGCCCCACAGCAGAGCTGGTGACGGATACAAATCTGGAGCAGACATATCTGCCCAATGATCACCTATGAACAGAGAAGAAAATCCTAGAACTCCACGAGGAGCAGTTAGTGAGAGGGGAAGAAAAGAATCCTGTGTGTACCCAAGGGTGGTGGGAGCCAACTGGGTTCTAAGAGATAGTTCCAAACCCAGATAGTTCCAAACCTAGGATCACACAAAAGGCTTTGGTTAAACCCAGCGTGGCACAAAACAAGCAACAACAAAACACATAAGTGTTGTAAGAGTTAGACTTAAGGGAGGAGATAAGGGTACAGTGAAGAGTAATCAAAATGCATTGTATACATGTATGAAATTGTCAAAGAACAGAATTTATCAATAAATTGAATTTTAAAAAAATGAGGACAGAATCACATTATCTAAACATAGTCTAAATATTTCCTTTTTTTCCAGGCTTCTGGAGACAGCATACTCTTTTAAAAGTTTTACTTTGAAGATAAGCAGTTTTCTTCATCTCCTTGAGTAATTTCTTGTAGCAACAAAGTTTAATTGGAATTTCTTGAAATCTTGACTATCGTTAACTGATATTTCTTTTGGGGAGGAGATACTAGAGATGGAACAAAGCTAAAGCCAAGTGCTATATCCCCAGCCATAACTCAGAATGAAGACTTCAGAAGAAGAAAAGTTGAAAATTTCAAGCCAAAAATGTGGCAGCACTCTGCAATGCAACGTTTCACAGTTTTCTCTAATTTGTCTTCTTGCCCTGAACTTTTTCATCTAATGGCACCACACTGTGCTGCTTGTGTCGTCTGGAGTCTCGGCACACTAGACAGATGACTTCTTCATCCACCTCACAGAAGAGCTTCAGGGCTTCCTGATGTTTTGGGCACATATGCTGCCTGAGCAGTTTCCTCGTACGATAAATGGAACACAACTGGTTAATTATCTGGGTCATATTGGCCAGCTGCAGGTTGGGACGGAAGTCTTCATCTTTAAAGGTCATTCCGCACTGGGGACACATGAGCAGATTCTCAGGATGTGCTCTGGATACCCCGTCTGGGTGAACTCCACCTATACCTTTCTCTTGCTCTCTCTTCCTTTGAGCTTCCCGCTCTTCCTCCCAAGACAACTGAAAGTCCACACTGAACCAATTATATAAAAGTGTATCACCAACGCTGAATTTATACATCTGTTTGTTCTGGAACTCAGGCTCTTGAGTGATGGGGTTCACTCCTGCAGCATTCTCCGGTGCCCCATCTTGCTCCTCCTTCCTAGTACCTTCCTTGGCCCGCATCTGCGAGACACACGTACGACAATAATTGTGTCCACACGTGACAGACACAGGATCCTTGTAGTAATCCATGCAGATGACGCAGAGGGCCTCTTGTTGCAGCTGCTGCAGGGAGCTGGGCGCAATCCAGGAGGAGGCCATCCTAACGTGCTGAAGGTCTGGGGAGTCGTATCGGCTTGGGAGTTTGAGAAAATGGATGGCTAGGAGTTAGGGGGCGGCTTTGGGGCGTGAGTACCTGGAGAGGCAGAGGCTGAGGAATCGGGGAGTAGGGAAGCTCTGGTAGTCAGCAGGCGCTGCACGAGGTCTGCGCTTTCCCCAGCTTATGGAGAGGCCTTGACACTCTAAGGCCCAGGCAGGGCATTCGTGCAAAGGGTCTCCAAGGACCCTCCCACTGAAGCAGGTGGGAGCCCGCAGCTCATTCGAGCTCAGCTTGGGCTCTGCCTACCAGACCTTCTTTCCCCCACAGTCGGGTTTGTCCAACTTCCAGGAGCCGTTGGACAGGACACGTTCTTCTGGAGCTGGATCAGCGGCTTCTCGAATCAGCCAGAAGCCAAGGAAAGTGAGAACATGGCGCACTTGTAACCGAAAATAAGACGACGACACTCTAGCTCTCCTGCTTACTATCCCACACTCAGAAGGGCCACTCTGACCCGTTGGAGGACCACATCTCTACGGTGTTCCATTGACAGGCCTGGCTGGAGTCGAAAGGCCCCTCCCACAGCATTATGTTTGAAAAGTCGAGGAAATGAATGTGGCTGAAAAGTCTACTTAAACCACCGGTTTAAGAAAAATCTACTACATTCCGGACATCAAACTGCTGCTCTGTGCACCTAGCACCCCAAAATGAGAAGTGGGTTTTAGGGGAACTCATTTGGGTTGTGATCTGACTCGAAAAGAATGTCATCTATTTCTTAATAAAAAGGAAACGGGCAAATTGTGACACTTTCTTCTACAGTCAGTGTCACATTAAAATAAATTAAAAAATTAAAATTCTTTATATCTGAATTTTATGTGCCATGCCACAGGGTTACCTACCAGAAAATGGTAAATTCAATCTGTTGTTCATTAGAATGGTTTCTTGTGATTTGCATTCTCTAGAAACAAAGTCGATTAGTTGAGATAAATAGTTAGATAATTTAGTTAGATTAATGTATTTAATGAGGACCATGCAAATTATCGAGACCATGTATATTGTCTCTTCATTATCTCTATGGTCTATTGACTGTAGGATGTGGACAATAATGGGGTTTTCAAACCTCCCTTAGCTTCTTCTTGCACTTAATCTTATTTCAATGGGCTCTATACTTCCCTTTCCACTTCCTCTCTCATTTTTTTGTTCCCACTTATAGTCTTACTTTATTATCTTCTTATCTTGTAAGATTAGCTCTGGGAAGTGCTCTACCCCTTGTAAAATCATCTGTGCTTACCTACCTCATTTATCACTCCAGGTTCACAGTTCTAAATGTAACACAAGAACAATTCTCTTTAAGGAAAGTACTACATTGTCATTACCTTTGTATATTTAATGACACTTTTTGAACCAGTTTAGTGGGTGCTGGAAGTAAACTACTGTCATCCATTCCTGGACTGTTCCTTCTGCATTGTAGCGCAGGAACCACATTCGGATCACAGACTATACTGATTTTCCCTATTAGTTTGTAGAGAGAGGGGTGATGTGGTTAAAATACATGTTTTGGGAAGGAATAAACAGTTTGCACATATTGCTTTTGTTTCCTTCTTATATCAGCACCATGGTTAGTCCCATTTAGGCAATATACTTCCTCTCTCAATTTTATTTCTATATGCCAAACACCAGCTTCATTGCATCACTTCAGAGCTTCTAGTTGAGGTTAGCTGTGGGATTTTTACAGAAATCATGATCAGTCATGAAAAGCCTATATTCATGTTTTTACAAGCAAAGAAACCAAACTTCAGCTTTTTCACATTCACTTATTAGCTTTAGGGCTGCTAGCAGCTTCCTATAGTTATGAATGCTGTTGTTTCTATGAAGAGACTTGTAACATAATAGTGTGGAAGCTGAGTTCAAAGAATTACGGTCACTGGATGTGATGTTTTAACCTATAGAAAGGAAAATGTAATCATGTGTAAACTTTGTAAGACTGGTGTTTATGATTATCATTATTAGTATTCAAGTTTCTAGGATTAAACACACAGGGAGCCAAAGAAGAGTTATCCACAAAAACTCCACTCTAGTCAGACCTCAAGAGAAAGAAGCTGTTCTTAAGATCTTGTACTCCAAAATCACAGGTACCCACCTATGAGTTCTCCCATCATCCAGAGCATGTTTATGTGAATGCTGAATTTCCCTCTGAGTCAGGACTCAGTGGCATAGCTCAGGGCCACTTCTTGGGCTGCCTGCTAGTATGGGAACTCTATTTTGACTGCTTAACCCCTTACCTGTAAGGATCCTGTCCCCTTGTGATCCGAGCTAGATTTTGGGGAGTTGTTGACATGTCAGCCATTGTACAGGTCAGGCAAGGTCCAATCATATTGTGGCTATATCCTGGCTGCTTCATCCCTGATTTGTGTAGAGTATCTTGCATATCGTTGGTCCTCCCCATCTTGCTGCCCCCTCTTCCGCAAGGTTCCCTGAGCTTTAGGATGGGGAGAGATTTGGCTGGTCTGGTTCTGGATAAATATTGTAGGGTCTTTGGTGTTCAGAGTTATGGTTTGTTGTTATTTTGAGTTTGCTATTCTTGCACTGCCTTTGGTACATCCTGATTGGTTCTCGAGATCATCTCCTAATCAAAGATAGAAGACTGTCTAAATGAAGATCTTAATATAAGAGACTCAAAGGTAGATGGAAGAATAGAAGTAGGACAGCAGTGAGAGGGGCCAGTCTCCCATTTGCCGGTTCATTACCATCTAACTGCCAGTCCTCATACCCTCCCTGACTGAGGAGATCAAACTTGTTAAGTCCCAAGTGAACAGGAAGGGAAGTGAGAGTGAGTTGCTTCAGATGTCTCGCTATTTACGCACAATACGTGAACTTGCCTACAGAGTTTTTATACACATGCATATATAACATATACATTTATATTATATATAGATAATTTAGTTTTTAACAACAATATTCATATATTTGAGTATCAAAGTCTATGCCAAGAAAAAGCATTTTTGTACATCCTTGTTCCTTAAGATTTTCATGGTTTTATACTTAGGAATTAATCAATAACAAAAGGCACTCTCACTGTGTATGCAGTGTATATTAATTAGTATTACTATTATATAGTCTCTATTCAAATTGTTGTTGTAATAGATAAGAAACAGATCTCAGTCTCTCATAATTAAGGTAAGTCAGAAAGCTGCTGTGAAGCTGTTTTCTGACTGTAAAACTAATTTTCTTAACGATGTGTAACTAGTGTATGTAATCAATTGGTTGTCCTATCATTTTACTCTTGCCAGTAGTGTTGCAAGTTTTGTTTTACATTTTAATAATGACATTATTTGTCTTTTATCTTAAAAATTAGTGAGTAGAAGGAGACTTTACCCCATTCCTACAACTTTTCTCCATCATCTCTGTCAGAGATTTGCTAGTTATTGATCAGATTGTCAGAGTATTTTTGCTTGTCTAGAATGCAACAGATCTCCAAATGCAAACTCCATTTAATGGCACTTTTGATGTCCTTTGTCAAGCAATCTTATTTTCAGGAACGTAATTGCTTTGTTCAATCAAAGTGTCTCCAACTGCTGGGGGTTGGAGACCTCATGATTTAGTTTCTATCAAAGCAGTTCTGCCCCAAGTGGTAAAACTTTCCTGATTTAAATGAATATCAACAAAAATGATGATTTTACACTTTTCAGGGAAACAACAACCCAACAGCTCTTGTGTGTTTCCAGAGACCTTCAGGGAGACTAACAGATTTATGGTCTCATTATTGCCTGAAGCAATAACTCGTCCAATAGGTAATTTTTATGCTGTGGGGCCACAAAACATATGGGAATAAATAAATGCTCTTGAATAAAGGAACTTGCTGTCAGGATTTTCAAATACAGCACTTACTAAGCAATGCATTCTTTTTTTACAAAAAAAAAATTAGCTTTCTTGTTTTTTTGATCTCCCCCCATGTTGAATCATGAACTGGATCAGACATACTTGCCTTTTTAGGAAAAGGAAAAGTCATAACAGTAATAATACCAATAAAATACAGATCTATAATAGCATACTCAATTATTATTTTTATAATAGTGGAAGACAATTTGATATCCATGACAAAAATATTAGCGACTGCTTTAATAGTAACATATCGATATTAATAATCTATTTTAATTAGTGATAATACTCATCCATTTAACTGTTATTCTCAGTTTCAGTCAGGTCTTAATAGGTCACTGATGCAATCATAGGAACTATATTTTCTCATTTCTCATTCCTCATTTAAGCAGATTAAGTGGCCAAAAGAAGAAATTCTGTTGGAGTAGAGATAATTTAAATTTTTGAAATGGGGCTGGAGAGATGGCTCAGGGGTTAAGACTCTGCCTCATAACCAGAAGGTCCTGAGTTCAGATCCTAGGTTCCACACACACAAAAAAAATGCCAGGCAGAAATAGCTGTGGCTGCATTTCCAGTCCTTGTAGGCAGAGCATGGGAAATCCCAGATGAAGCAAGAAGGAGGTAGAAGCAATCCAGGATTATTCCCAAAGTCACCATTGGCCCTCCACAGGGACATATGTGCCCTCTGATACACACACATACACACACACACACGAATGACTAAGTAAATAAAGTTTAAAAAAATTTGAAATGGACTCATGAATTCAGTACAGGATTAACTATGGGTTAAAAAGTGTTAGAGATTAATGAATTTTTTTAAAAAGGAAGAGATATGGATCCATGAATATTAAGGACATGAAAAGGAGGATGAAAATCTTTGTAAAATATCTGGATTTTGCTAGGTATTTGAATATTGGTTTACTTTCTCTTGATTTGTTGGAATACTATGGTTTCAATAAAAACAGATTAGCACCAGGAGTTGACACATCTACAAAAGTTTTTTTTTACAAAAGTTTTTTCAATATTTTAGGTATGTTTCACTAATCCTTTGTAATAAACCTCAAAACACCCAATCATTTGCAGTCAACCTACATTGTAGTTTAACAAGAGCAAGTGAATGATTCCCTTTAGAAACAACCACAAAAAGATCCATGGATCTACAATATGATCTACAATATGTTGTCATTCATGTCTAAGAAAAATTTTCCATTCATTCCTCCCTCTTGGTCACATCACCCTTTGTTATAATCATACTCATAGCCACTGACTGGAATTTTCTTTTTCTTTACTCCATTGCATACTCACTGTTGTCTTGCACCTCTAAGAGATAAGATCTGGAGAAGCAAAATTCTTTGCTGCTTCACTAGTATATTTGTAATATCTGAAGGAGTACCTGGACACACAGAAATGCTTATTGAACGAATTTAGTTTTAAACATCAGTGCTAATGCTGCAGACATCAATATAAATACAAAAGTGTAGGAAGAGGCAGGTCTGCTAGGTTGACCAAGACATGAGAAATCCAAGAACTTTATGGCCAGACAACCTAGACCAAGTAGCAAGTATCAGACCAGTGAGAAACCTGTTTCATAAAGCAAGCCACCATGGATGGCATAGCCTGGGGTACCTATTGAGCTTGTATGATTAGGACAAAAAATAAAATGTGGGAGAAAAAAAAACCAAGGTGGCTGGCTCTTGTGTATGTATGCATGCATATGTGCATACACAGGCATATACACACATGCATGAGTTTTGACTTGGAAATCTTGACAATTGTCTTATCCTATATCTTTACAAGATGCATACATATATCCTACTGTTAATGGAAATTTCGATAACTAACTTCATTTTCCTTCAAACCAGTATAGTGAGGTGTATTTGAGTGTCATCATATATCCAGACACACACAGTCTCTCTTTCTCTCTCTCTCTCTCTCTCTCTCTCTCTCTCTATATATATATATATATATATATATATATATATGAACATCCAATATCAGAACATCATATACATATATGATGTTCTGATATTGGATGTTCATAAAATATATGCAAATGTGGTCCAGGTCAGTTTATTAGTGTATATGATGTTGTAGTTCTTTGAAAAATAGTGATGCAAAACACAGCTCCCAACCCCATGTCTTCAGTAACTTTCTGGAAATAAAATTAAAATTAAAATGATATTATCTATAAAGAAGTCAATTGCTAAAAATTCATTCCAAAATATATACACATTTCAAATTGCATCACTGTAATCTAATTACTATAATAAAACTAAATAAATCACATATAATTACTTATAACCTCAAGGTTAAAAACATGCAGCTATATCAATGTGCAGCATATTGTAATTATATCCAGTATTCATCTAAATTAGATAATCCTATTTTGTCTTTGAAGTAGTTGGTTACCTTTCTATCTGAGTCCAATTATAGTTTTATTTACTGAAGAATTTTAAAACAAAAAATACGTTGATAAAATTGGAAATAGCAACACTTATAAAACTTGTTCAAATTCAAGTTATTAACCCAGGAAGAGGAAAAGAAAGAAAACTACTGATTAACACAATTCTCAAGATCAAAAGTCATTATGTTTTAGTAAAAAGTATGAAATAGCCTCATTTTTTATATAAAGATACCTTAGACAAATGGGAAGGGTATTGACTGTGTTAGCTACTTAGGTTTTCATGAATTAATATTGAAAATATTTATCTCATAATTCTCACACTTAATAACTTATTAAAAATAATTAAAATATTCGCGAACCACCATGGACGCCTCCACCTCCTTCTGCCCCGGGATTCACAGGCTCCGCCCTACCAGAACCTGAAGCGCAGGCCGTCCCAGCTTCCGCCTGGCGTCGTTCTACACACACACACACACACACACACACACACACACACACACATACACGCACATGCACACATTTGAATAATAATAATAAAAAAATTCTAAAAAAAATAATTAAAATAATAGTGTGTATTTTTTCTGACTCCAGAAAAGATAAAAAAGTTATTGAACTCTTTTCAAAATTCTGAGTTACAATAATTTAAACTGTACATTGCTATGATAAGTTGCTTTCATGGCTTAGTCTTATTCCTCTAAACTGAAAACTCAAGAATCCCCACCTTCAAATTATTTGTCTTTAACTTTCTGAGTCTTTCCAGCGATGTTCCCTTGACTCTCACAGGAACTGAGTGTCTATTTGAATCCATCTGTTCCCGCAAAGACTGGGTCAAGAATTACAGATTGACTTTTTTACCTTCTAGTTCCATAAAATGAAATCACCTGCTCTATTCTTATCTGGCTCTCATAGTATCCTGTTCTCTGACTCCAAGTTAAGAATGATTCCAAACCTATTTTAGAAAAGTTGCAAGGCCTGCGAAGTAGCTCAGCAGATAAAGGATTTGCTTAACATGCAGAGTCCTGGGTTTGATCCCAGTATTCCAGATACTGGGCGTGATGGTGCACACTTGTAATTCCAGAACTTACTAAGGAGATGGAGAGGGGAGGAAAAGGAATTAAAAGTAATCTCCATTAAGTAGAGAGTTTAAGACCAATCTAGGCTAATGAGAGAGAACCTTTCTCAGAATAACAAGATGTTTTTGTAAAGGATTATATGAAAACAGAAAACACAAACACATGCACACACATACACAAAGTATGAGCTCTACATTTCTAGATTAGGTCATAAGGAGCTGGCATTTTTTTTATAAGGTGATACTTTTCCCTGATCACTTTGAGGTCTTCCGGCAAACATAAGATTGGAGGATAGATACTACCATATAAAATGGAAGTTTTACACTTATTCTATGAAATATGGTTTTAAGAAAAAACTTAATTCCTCTGGCAGAAATCCTCAATTTTTGGAAACTCTGATTTTCTTTAGCAAAAATTTACATGAAAGTACCACAACAAAAACAAAAACAAAAACAAAAACGCTGAAAACCTCTTTTGACTAAACTACGCACCTTTCATTTCTTACAACCAACATACTCAGCTCTCAATTACAGAAAATATGATAAAAATTTTCATTTTATGTATTTGTTGCTTTTCAGTCTGTTTGTACAAAATAATGAGTTTACAATAATTTAAGTTAAAACAAAATATAGGGTTGCTGAGGTAATTCCCTTGATTTTGTAGAAATTTATTTCATGTTTTTCCTTTTCCAAACATTGTTCTCAATAATTAGATTTACCCAAATCTTAAAAAAATGAAACATTTTGTTCTTTCCACAGTGGATATTTTCATTAAAGACCCACAACTAATTTCACCTAGATGTGTTTTATTATCTGTTGTTATTACCAACATCTTTAGAGAGGATCCATTCTTTCATTTTATCATAAGCACTTCTAGAACAGTTAATTTAAGCAACATTTGTAATATCAACATTTAGCTTGAAGTACGTGTATAGCAAACATTTAATCTGTAACCAATAAACCTTTACCATTCTTTGTTCTTGGCATGTTTGTGAATCCTCCCTTTTCCTAGTTTTTAAATCTTACAATGATAAACATGCTTAACCATGAACTACTTTGGGGGCATGTAACCTAGTAGATTTCAACTATTTGACCCTTACTATAGATTGAGCAGTATAGTAATAGTATTTATGTTCATTATACTTACATTTATTTATTTATTGTATATATGTGTGCATGTGAATGTCAGAATATAACTTATAGTAGTCGGTCCTCTTATCTCCCATGTAGGCTAGTGGAATCAAATTCAGATCATCAGTTCTTTTACCTGTTGAAACATGTCATTGGCAACTCAATTCATTTTATATCACTGTTGTTTTATACATATCTAGACCTGAATTAATGCTTAGTGAAAGGAGAGAGTTCTGTTTTCTCACATTCTCATTGAAAGATATATGAAATATCACTTGTCCTTTCTTAAAAAAAATGGATTTGTAAGTAATGGCTTAAAATCAAGAAAGAAAGAAATATCTTCAACCCAATTTAATACAGTAGGATAGAATGTTTCTAAGTGAGCTTAAAATAATGACTTGTCCTCTGAGAGGATCACAAGTCATGGAATTGCAGAGACATGTTTAAGTACTGCTTATCTTTGACATTGTTTTAATCCCTAGGGGAGAAGGTGATTTTTTCTGATACCTAGATTTCTTCTGGCCAAGAGAGCTCAAGGGTTTGTAGACATGGTCATACCTGAATTTTATGTTATTGATCAAGTTTTTCAAGCACAATATTATTGATTCTAGTAACCGAAAGTGTAACCTAATTAGAAGTGATGGGTGATATCTGAAAAGATTTTATCCCACGTGGACCTGTCACAGGCAGGAGTCTTACTTTACCAGACTGATATCTCTCCACCTTCTTTTTTTAAAAAAAAAAAAAACTTTATTTATTTATTTAGTGTGTGTGGGTGTGTGTGTGGGTGTGAGAGAGAGAGAGAGACAGAAAGAGAGAGAGAGAGAAAAAGAGAGAGAGCGAGCACTATGTGTCCTTGTGGAGAACCAAGGATGACTTCAGGAATCACCCCAAATTGCTTCTACCTACTTCCTTTATGCTTTGCTCTGGGATTCCCCAGATTCCTTCCCACCAGAGCTGTAGGCACAGACCACAGCCATTTCTGCCTGGAATTTTTACATGGGACCTGGGATCTGAACTCAGGACCTTCTGCTTGTAAGGCAGAGTCTTAACCCCTGAGTCATTTCTCCAGCCCATCTCTTCACCTTTAAGAACTAAGAGAAATCCTGAGGATATGTGAGTTGCTTTGTTGTCTTTTCACATCAGGCAAGTAAATATTCTGTATTTTTGTACATTCAGAAAGTGAAGAGTGCACATATTCATGTTACTAAAACTCTTTTGTCAAGAGCACATGGGAATTCAGGTTCATCAAGAATAGACATACATATATGCTTATCTGCAGAAAAATGCAAACTCTTTATTATGCTCATTTGTGGTGAGAATCTTCAATGACAAAATGGCATTTGCATTTGCCAACTTTATCTAATCACAGGTGCAGTGTGGCCCCCGGGAACATCTGAACCAAGTCAAGAGAAGAATTTCAGCCACAGGTTTTTTACTATTTAAATTATGTTAAGAAGATGGGGAGTTAGTTTTTTCTCTGGTCTCAGCAGATTCATTTCCTTAGTTAGTTTAGGTATCTGAGCTAATTTAGAAGGTTCTTACACTTTATTTAGATACACACATGAAACATATGTGTACATGTGGGTATTTATGTGTTTGTGTTGTATGTGAGTATAATTTTAAGAAATTTGGGAGAAAATACTCTGAATGTTCGTTCCATTCCAAAATTCGCATGTTGAAATAATAGCCATAATGATGATATTTGGTAGTGTTAATTACACAGTTTTAGAGCAACCATGCTGGTCTTGCTCTGAAGGTCTTGGAAAGCCATCCCCCACTGCTGGGATTACCCTAAAGGAATCACCCTATTTATAGGGAGGAATTTACTCCACAGAGATAAGGAGTTCAGCTTCCCCCTTTGCTTATGAAAGGATATGGAGATGAGTTTTTAATAGCAGATAAGCTAAATCCATCAAAAGATTAACTGGGATGGGCTTCACTATGAGCTAATCCATGAGGAAAAGACATTTTTCTTGGGCTTGCCTATGTGTATAACTGTACTTGACCCTGATAGCTGTCTTTGGCACCTGCTCTTCATGGCACTCCATGTCTGGAGTCCATGAGTTCTTTTCTAGCTCCCTGTTCCTCATGGATTCCAGGTCTGGAGTCCGTGAGTTCCATTCTTTCTCTCTTCTAATAAACTGCCTTAATTCTCTGCGTATGTTCTACTTTCAATCTTTGAATACAAACACAAGAACCTGAATATACACATATCCCTAGAGAGTGATCCCACTCTGCTGCATTAAGATGTGGCAATTATATGATGAGAGACCTCAGGATTGAGACTGGTGTCCATATAAAAAGTGCCCACATAGAGGTAGGCAGTGATCCTTCTATTGTGTGATGACATAAGGAATTAACAATCTGCCTCCACAAATAGAGTTTGCTCATCTCTCAGGAGATCCCTTTATCTTTCACATGGGAAGAAATTCATCTATGAACCAAGAAATAGTACTTCATCAGGCACCCAATCTGGTGGACACATGGGCTTCAGAATCACCTTTTCTGGGATATAAGGCATACAGCTTGTGATATTTAGTTAGAACAGTGAATGAAGGAATAAATTGTATTGAAAAAGTATGTTGTAAATATATCTCCTGTTGTAGAACTTAATCCTTCATTTTCATGCATCTAAAATTTTCAGCATATTAGAGAATATAAATGTTTGATCTCAATGACGTGATAATAATACCCCAGTCTTGAAATTAACATCTTTGAGCAAAGATCTGCTACATAAGTCAGTTTCACCCTCTTGAGCAAAATTTTCATAATTATACCAGGGGATGTGAGGGTACAGAAAAAGGAAGCTTTCGTAAAGGAAATAATGTGGAACATTCAAAGCCTCCAAGTTCTTCAGAGTTGAAGAATGATTTCTTGTGTAAAATAATAAATAATTATTGTGGCTTAGCACTACTGAGTTACGGATGTGCTAGAAACTACTCTAAGCATTTTATTATCTCTTTAGCCTTCACAAAACTCTGAGATAATTATCCCTGTGATCCTCATTTTACAGATTAGAATCTGAGGGACAAAGATGATAATTAATTTATCAGAAGGTCTTTAGACATTCATTGGTAGAGTTTACATGCAAATGCAGGCTCACCAATTTTGGAGTTCCCTGTCTTAATGGCTCCCATTTAGTAATTAATATGCTCCATTTATGAAGATATATGCCTCAAATTATATGCAGATACATGTAATGTAGTCCTGAAATTATGTATCAAGTTTGCCATGTAATGAATTATAAACATGTATGACTACAGAAGATAGTTCTTCATAACCTTATCTATTTCTTCTCTAATTTATAATGTGACTGCATAATTCAGAATTAATACTTGACTAAGTAGGCATTATATCTCTCTGGTTTCTGTTTCAATATCATTAAAATAAATCTAAGTCTTCCCACAAATGTGAGTTTTCAGTAGATGTTATAGGTTAAATACTAATTACTGATGAATTAAACTTTCAACAGACATGCTACTTAGGAAACACACTAAGGACCATGTGCACATATGGACATGCATCCCTGTTCCTAACTATCATGAACCAATCCAAGTGAAAAATAACATTCAAAGTGAATCGGCAACGCCACTCTTTAATTGTAATTTGGTATAATTCAAATTGCTTCTGCCTGGTTTTATTTCCATGACATTGGTTTTAGGAAAGTATATGCAAATATAGATCTTACTTTACTGTCCTGCTAAAGCACTATTTATTTAATTTCCATTCTTAACATATGTATGTATAGATATACATATATTTGAACTTAAAATTTTCAATGTATGTATATGTAAACACATTTTTCACACTGGATAGTTTCAGAATTCCAGGAAACACTAAATGCATATTTCTGTTACTTTTTGGTAAATGTAATTATTCTAATTTTTCTTTAAAACTGATCAATGTAAAATAGGATCTAGTACATTTATATATTATTTATGGAATAAATTACTTAATAAGACCATGGTTTTATGAATATTGTACTTGTATTCTGAAGAGGTATAAAGAGTTCTCTACTAAAGTAGCTCATAAGGTTCTCAGTTGCTGAAATTAAACTTTCACTTTGTTGTTTTATTTTTCTAAAACTTCATAATTAGAGCCTCCAAGATGTTTGCAATGACCTAGGCCTCCCCACCTTCTGCAAACCAACCATGCCGCATTTTCCATGAAAGACTGTGTATCTCCCTTCGGAACTGTAAGCTGAATAAATCTCCCTTATGCTCTTAAATTCCTTGATGTTGGGTGTCTGTTACAGCAACAGAAAAGAGTAACCAGTACAGAAATTGGTACCAAGAAGTGGGATATTGTTGTGAGATTAGGGGCATCTGGTCCCACAATGTGAAGAATGTTGAAGTTGAGAGAGACTCAACTTCAACATTCTTCACATTGCTGTATGAGACTACAAGAATTCTGTACCAAAAATGAAGCTATTTGTAAAACTGAGAGAATTTGTTACTTAGCAGTATGGACCATGCTGTGATGTAGCTAGTGTGCCTTTGGAACTGTTTATTGGGAGAAATATGGAGAACTTTGAGACTTTGTGCTGTGAAAGCCTTTGTGTCTTGGAGTCAGAGCCAAATGGGCCTTTTTCATGAGAGCTTGGAAGAGCGCAATGCTGTGAAGGACATGGAAGCTTAGCTTGTGATAGTCCAGAGAGGAACCAACACCATGTTTGGAACTGAATGAGTGACAAATGGAGCCATGTATTGGCAGAGAGTTTAGTGAAGTTTTTCCCGCCTCCTGAAAGCTTGCCTGAAGTTAAACTTGAGGGCTAGTATAGTCTTGACAATGTGATGTGGCTACTTTTTAGTGCTCCTCAGAGTTATGAAAAAGAGCAAGGATTTGGGCAGAAAGTAGCAAAAATTTTGAGGCCTGGTGAGCAAAAATGCAATGGCAAACTTAAGGAGTTATGCCAAGAAGAAGCATACAACAAAATGTCTGCTGTTAAATAGAGAAACTCCATCAGCAAATCAAAGCCAGTTCATCATTTGGATCAGAGGAAAGGCCCTACTCTGAGGACAAGATTATCAGAGAAGGCTCGTAAAAATACAAATCCTTTTGAAAGAATGAGCAAAAGGGTGGAGTTCCAAAGTAAGGATCTGTTACTCCCCAAAGCCCAGGAGAAAAAGAGATTTTTTTTTCTATAGTCAGTACAGAGAAGCTGAATCAGCTATGATTGTAGGGGGCCAGTCTCCAAACCAAGGTTATAACAAAATTTGGCAAAGTCATCCACTTGGTTCTAGGTTTTAGAGACATCAGAGATGCAAGAAAGAGGAGATAGTGGATCCCTCCTCCAAGGTTTCAGAAACCATGCAGTATATGGCAGAAAGCCTGCAGTTTAGAGGCCCAAGAAATGCTGTGGAGTTGAAACCTGGTTTGCTGTCGATAAGTGAAGATATTAGAAGTGCCAGAGAAAATGTGGGACATCTGCCAAGGAGAGCTGTATACCCTGGGTAGATTCACCCCAAGAGTGCTCCTCAGAGTTATGTGATGTGTTCTATAGGCAGCTGCATTGGAGGGCTGGAAGTGAGAGGATTTCAACAAGAGGTTCACCTATTAGACATGGAGTTGCAAGATCTGGAATTTATTCTACTGCTTTTAGGTCTTGTTATTAACCAATCTTTCTTGGATATGCCCCCATTCCTTCCTTTTGGAATGGGAATGTCTATTCTGTGCCACTGTATGTTGAAAGTATGTACCTTGTCTTTTGATTTTAGAGGAGGCTTTGGACTTTGGACTGTGTTGGGACCACTGATGTAGTTTCTACTGAGACTTTCACAGTTGGGCTGAGTATGGTTTGCATAATGAGATGGCACTGAGCCAGTGGGGAGTAGGGGAGGAGTGTCATGGTTTGAACTGTGTCCCCCACATCTTCACATGTTTGAGAAGGTCATGGAACCTTTGAGAGGTAGAGAAGGCAGTCATAGGGGGTGGGATTTGAGATAGATTAGTCCCACCCTACCTCCTGTAGAAGTCTGTTTTTGCAGCTAGCAGTTTGACAGCTCTCAGCCTCCAAAATGTTTGCAGTGACCTAGACTTCCTCCAGCTTCTGCCAGACAGCCATGCCCATGTCTTCCATGAAAGACTGTATCTCACCTGAAGATATTTGAGAGTTTTACATAAATATTTAAAAAAATCCATAAATCAGTGTGAAGGCTTCTTCAATTGTCCTTCTCTGCTCTTATATGTCTTTCCTTGAAATTGATATGAAAATAATTATAAAAACAATAGAAACCAACACAGACACAGGTATTCTTGTCTTATTTTTACTTACTAATTATTATTGGGGGGGGGTCACCTGCTCCATGTCCTAAGTGTGGAGATCAGAGAGCAACATCGGATAGTTTGTGTTCTCCTTAAACCTTTATGTAGATTCCAGGGATTACAATTATATTGTAAGACTTGCACATCAAACAACTTTACCTATTGAGTCATTCCACTGGAGGACATATTGCTTAAAAAATAGAAACTTTGCTACTAACCTATAGCTTAAATAATTTTTGTGCAGAAATATTGGATCAATGAGATAGATGTTTTGAATTGGAATTATTTATGTTTATACAAACATACTAACTGTTGCTCTTTATATGTGATATTTGGCACATTTCCAAATTCGTGAACAAAATCCCTTCACACTTCATCCAGACAGTTATTCAAAGACCTAGCTCGGCCTAATGAAAAGAGCTTGCATGAGCTTCACATACAGATGTCCCAGCCTATCCTTATATAGAACTTTCGTTTAACTAAACTTGGAGCATTTCAAGTTTCTTCATCTATTTATAAAGAACACAATGCTGTTTTTTCAACTCAATATTCTTCCAAGATACCAAAGTAAACACGTTTAGGAAAATGTTTTTAAATTTCTAATGTGTAATGAAATTTTAAACTGGTAATTAAGACACAAAGCTGAAACTGATAGTATTCTGCCTATTTTCCTGTTTACCTTTCTATTTAGATGTTTCATTTTGCTTGTAGCTATAAAAATCAACAATCTAAATTACTCACAAAAAATAATGACAATTACAATAGTGGTGAGCACAACCACAGAACAGACATCAGTTTACACATTTACAATGGATATTTACAAATCCTTAGGGATGGGAGGTAAATGTAAATACTATCTCTCCAGTACAGGCAGGGGTGTTGAAGTCTACAGAGACTCAGCAAATTATCCAAAGCAAGCAGCATTGTGGAAGTATTTCATTTTCAAACGCATGAAAGTCTATATGCTTACTAATTACCCAACACACCCTTTCCATCACATCTGCATGCTTATCTTCCTCTGCATGCCCCTCTGCATCTGCAAATACCCAAGTGCCAAGTGTGAAAGTTTCTGCGACCTCGTCATTTGAGGAAATGAGAACTCAGAAAGAAATGGAAATTAGGGCAGAAATTTAATGTAAAACAGAGGTCAACCTTGAGAGACCTTATCTATTGAATAGCAGCAGTTTAGCTGAAAGTCCCTTCTCACACAGAATAATCTCTGCAAATTCAATTCAGTTACATCAATGTGATTATGAACTATGTAATGACTTATGGAAATTTAAAGTTAGGAGCAAACAGATTGATTTGTGCTCTGCTGACCAGAGCCCATTCTGTAGGGACGGGCATAAATTTTATTTTTATGTAAATCACCTGAAATGCAGCTCTTTCTTCTAAATTATATGAAACTGGCATTTGCTCATGTGCATTTTTCCTGGGCAGCAGGAGCGTTGTCTGGCACCTGAAAGCCCAATGCAAATCCAAATGTGGATGTGAGGCAAATGAGGGGAAAGTATGAGAGACAGGGGCAATTTCCACTTTAAGTTCCAGAAACTGATGAATGCATTGAGGATTCACGATCATTTAATGTGACTTAATAATATTAAAAAGAAACTCTAGATTAAGAGACAAGAAAGGTTACCTTAAAATTCCGTAAAGCTGATTTTCCCTCCTTTGGGTAATTTGGCCTCTATTTTCTCAGTATACATACCTTTTTCATTGTTTCATGAAATACTGGCTAGGAACCTTCTCTTTGCTACTGAATGGCAGGATAAGACTGGCATTAACTGAAAAATTCAGCATCATACACTAAAGATTTCAGAGTCTACAGAGTAGGTAGCAAGTCAAGACATAAGCTTTGTGATACTGAGATAAGGCAGTGGTATAGGTAAAGGAAGATGGAGTGTTGTAAAAAGACATCAATCTTACTGTAGTAGAGTAAATAGTAGAGTGACTTCTGAGATTAGATAACATCCAGAAATATGCCTTATTGATTAGAAATCAAGATATACATATCTCCAAGGCCATGATGGATACCAAATGCAGCGCCATATATAAAGACTTATCCTTGGACTGGTGATGGTTCAGTGGATAAGGTGACTTCCTGTTCAAAACTGAGGACCTGAGTTCAATCCTCAAAAGCCCATGGGTGTATATTTATGCCTCTCCTCTCTCTCTCTCTCTCTCTCTCTCTCTCTCTCTCTCTCTCTCTCTCTCTCTCTCTTTATTATTTAGGTTCTCTCTATCTAAAATTCTCTTAAGCAAATAACATATTTTTAAAAAGATAGATCCTAAAGCTCTATATCAAAGGATTGCTTTTAATATTAACATTATGTAAGTATGAAAGCTCACATTAATACTTAATTTTCAAAACTTCCTTTTGCTGTGTTTAAGCAAATATTTTGTTAATATCATAACTGGTCTCATTTTGTGCTCAAACCTGATGCTCAGCATCCTCTGAGGATCAAAGCCTGGCACTGACCTAGTGGCAGAGGGATATGCAAGGCACTAAATTCCAACTCAAAATGTGCTTTTCATGCCTGGCAATGTAAATGTGGTTAAGTCATTTACATGCCATCTGCCACACACAAAAGACGAAACATATCAGTCTGATAAGGTTATAAGAACCTGCTCATAAACTCTTGACTTAATTATTCTTATTAATACCCTCTCTTCTGCCTATGTCAATCCACAGGTGTTATATCTGTGCTCATTATTTTGATTCCCTGGCATTCTTGTCATCTCAAATATCTGAATTATTATGTCAAAGTTTTTGTTTTGGATTCTTTAAACTATTTATAAGTATTTGCATTTTAAGTGAGTTCTCAATATTATTAAGGCCTATAATAATAGCTCCAAACTAGAAATGATAGCTCTACTATTTATATACTTTATATCTACATATGTAATTAAATACAAAAGAGCAAAAGTAATCATGAATGGATGGCTTGTGACTTTTCAGAGAGTGACCTATCCATGTAAACTTTTTTCAGCTCAAAAAGAAAAGAATTGGTAGCATCTGGGAACTGCTTCATCTTCTAGATTACAACCATCTTAGAAATATTGTGGCCATGGCTTCCTATAAGTGTGTGCATGGTTCTGTGTTTGATGCCTTTATTTATCATGGAGTTAGGGAGATGTATTCATTCTGTTAAATGAGGCAATCATTTTACTGACACTCATTATTCCATATTTCTAATACTTTATATATGAATTTTACTTCTAGTACATAAGTATTGATTCCGGAGTTTTTATTTCCAATAAATAAGTCTTTCCTGAGAATTTTGTACATACCTTGTTTCTAGAATTCAATTTATAGTCTCTTTTGTGTGCATATATTTAACTGTAATAGATACTGAGAATTTTCCCCAAATACTGAAGGTTTGCACACTCACTAAGAAATGTTGAGGTTTTCTTTATTTTTAGAAATCCTTGATATTTTCACACTTATTTATTTATTTCTGTTTGAGCACTGAGGAACACTGATTTATGGCTTTAAATTAAATTTCTGTAATAGTGAATGGGCATAATTTCCTTTTCATGTTAAATATACCCTGGGATATCCTCAGTTATGATAGCTATTGTCACTTGCTTGCTCCTTTTTTCTTCCAAATCGAGTTGGCTATATGAGTGAGTAGAAAAATGGGTTCCCAAATGTTCCCATTTTGAACCCTAGAATCTGTAAATATGTAATTAGTATTATCTTACATGAAAAAGGGTTTTTATAGACATAGTTATGGAAAAAGATATTTAGTATAGTCACATAAAAATTTAAAATTAAATTTAAAATTTTTTTTACACTTTTAAATGTTCAATGCATCCAGGAAATGATAAATATTTATGAACCTCGTAGGCAAAGACATGTCTTTTATCCCTTAGGTGATGCTTGGCCTCACCACTTGATTCATCTTTGTGCTGAGAGTAAACTAGTGCTACATTTCGAGACTAATGAAACTAAATTCTATCCATATTACAAAGAAAGACACTAAGCTGATTCATTCCAGGTGTCATCTGTGTAATCACATAAAGTGTAGTTTTAGGGAAAAACTTCTAAAATCTTTTACAAAAGTGAAGGGTATGGGAATAAAATGAACTATAGTCATGTAAACTAGTCTTTTGTTTCTACACACTCATAATGAAGCACATGACATCACAATTTTAAAAATATTGTTTACGGACCATCAAGCTGAGCACCCAAAGGTTCCTGTGTACAAATGGCAGACTGAATTCAATCCTCAGGAGGCCAAATGGTAAAGATATCCACGAGTCCCTCCCTGTCGTTCACAGGTCCACCATGGCATGTGTGTGCCTGCTTAACCAACCCCCCCACTCATAAATTTTTAAAAGCAACTTTGAAACACTATTTATGACATTATGGTTTATTATCTACCCAATGACAGTCATGTCAAAAGACATGCAACATGTGCAAAACTTCCTGTCTTACCCATTTCCTACCTGTTAGCCAGTAGATAAGATCTCATCTACATGAAATTACATTTTTGCACCAGTAAGCATGGAATGAATTCTTCTGACTCTCCTTGACACTGTGAACCTTGAGATGTTCATCAGAGAATCGCTAGTAAGAAGCCGTGAGGAGAAGTTCCATGAATGACAATTTCTTTTTCAGACTTAGGCCCAGCAGGAAATATGAGTTTTGCTGAAGCTACTCTTGGAGAAAACTTAATGAAGAAGTAGTTCTAGAGGTCAGGCCCCCTCAGTGTGTTAAGCAGAAAAGAGTCAGGACCAAGGAGAGTTGAAGAGTAGTAAAGAGAGGATTATGTGAACATTCTTTTTCTTTCCAGTAATCAAAACATTGCATTCATTTTAAAGCTCTGCAACTCCCTCTTTCCTCAAGCCTCCTGGCTGCAGTAACTTTCCAGTGTCTCTGAGGCAGATAAGACAACAAGCTGATTTAGTAAAACAATGGCATGTTACCATGCACAATGCATGTTCATTTCTCTACATTCAATTTGTAGCAATTAAAATACAGCAGAGTAACAGTTTTTTCATTAAAAGTTTTATTAACAGTTTATCAGGAAATAATTGAACAAACAAGTAGATTATAGCAAGCTATCAATGTAAGAAGGTGATATAATAGAAAAGTACAGATTATTATAACATTATATTATATATAATATTTATTATATTATAAAAGAAAATTACAATTAATACAATTTTCTGTGAGTAAACATGATTCGTGGAATATGGCATGAACTACTTTTTCCTACAGGCACACTTTTCATGGGCTCTGTTCCTCTACTTAAAGTACTATTTACCATAATTACTGCCAATTGAAACTTCATCTAGCTTTTGTAGGCTTACATAAAAACCTCAGTGTCAATTTTTCTAATTTACCACCAAGAAGGGAACTATGCTCTTTAGGAGGATTCCATGGTACTTTATTTTACACCATTTTGATTCTGGCAAACATTAAGTCTTGTCAGTCCTATTTATTATGTGTCTTTTACCTAACCATTATTTCTGCCCATAACTTGCATCTCATTCAAAAACAAACACAGTCAAATCTCTCCCATGGATTCATTTTCCTAGTAAAATAATTTTCTTTACAAAATAAAATAAAAATTAAGAAATTTGAAAAAAAGAAAAAGAAAATGACAAAATCCAGCTTTTCTGTTTCAAATTGTTTAAGTCTTGTTCTCAAAAAGACCTAATCACTAGAAGGGATTTCTGAGACTTCCAGAAGTCAGATATAAATGTTCTGGCTTCATCTCATGCCTAGAAACTCTCAGACATTACCAGTTGGTCAGTTTCTTTTGTTGCATTCCACCTTTGCACACAAGCAACTTTACCAGGATTTCACCATAGCCAATCCAAAAGACAATTTCATGAAGCTGACCATGTTGGTATATATCTGTCATCCCAGCATTTGGGAGAAGTTCAAGGTCATTCTTGGCTAAAAAGCAAGTTCTAAGCCAGTCTGGGTTGTATAGTCCTGGTTCAAAGAAACAAATAAACAAGTGGCTTAAAAATTATTTAGTAGTAAATTGAATTGAACTTGAAGCAAATAAAGAAAGGCAGATAGGTAGATATTGATGTCATTTTCCACTTAATTGGAAAAGAATAAAACTCAGGAAATATGAAATGACTTTCCCAGGATCGTACAACTTATGTGAATATCTGCACAACTATAAATACTATAAAGGTGCTAATCTTTCTTCAGTGTGACCTATCATGCTTGTTATCTTATTGTACAATATATAAATTTCTGTGTTCCACAATTCCTATTTTTTGGCCAAAAAAATCATATAAAGATACATTTTCAGCTACATCATTAGGTATGAAATAAATTTTCACTTCTGCACTAAGGCCAGAAATCTTCAAGCTCATGTAACAGTTGTTAGCCTTAAAATATGCAATGACTTCCAAATTATCTTGCCAAATGAGTTCAGCAACAAATGCCCTGATGGTCATAACATTAATATAATCATAAAAGTACCATTACATTAATTAGAACTTTGTAAATGCTGTAATTAAGATATTCAGTGACAGCTGTCTTTCCTGTCCCTAAGCGTTCCCAAGAAATCTCCCAACACCACTTATTTCTGAACTATCATCTGCCTAGAGCTGGGAAAAGCCATCTGTTAGTATATTTGAAATGTTAAGTGACAAAAGGGGTTTAAACTACTATATCCCTCAGTCTTCTTTTTGGGGAGAAGAAGCAGCAGTCTCCAGCAACCATCTCTAAGTGACTTTTAACTAGACTTAGTTGGGGGAGGGGGCTGAATGTATTTTTATACTTGCATGAGCAATGTTAGAAACATGTTGGATTGGGAGTCTCATAGATCTAACCTGATTCCTAGCACTGTGACTAGAGTCAAAGTACTTAACCTCTCTGAACCTGTTTCTTGATCTTTACCATAGGAGAGCACTGCAAATAAAAACAGACATTCTTACTTTTCATTATTGTTGTGAAAATAAAAAGACAAAGTTCATGTGTAATATGTTTCAAAATGTCTACCAAAAACTGATGGTATTTCAAAATCTTGTCTGAATGACTCTCAGAATGATGGTCTGTTGGTGTTTTATATTTGTTATATATGTCAAGTGGATTTGGAAAGCATATTTATTTCAGTTCACAAGATTGCAGCTCATGTCAGACTATATTTACTTTTATTAAATCTTAAAGATAGCTGATTTATGTCATAAGGAGGGAGTTGGGAACTCCATTTCCATTGCAACCTACTCTTCCTTAGATTTTAAGCAAATCATTTTACTGAACTGTGACTCAGCTGGAAAATGATGTAAAAGTTAAAGATAATATATAGCTTTACTGGTAAGAAAACATAGCAGCAATAACAACACATGTATAGTATTTTTTTCTTTATATCCTTGATGTGTCTATTATGAGTCACATTGTTTTTCTGAGTTTTACAGAGTCAGCACACTCCTACTCCATTGACTCTGCTAAAAACTAATTTATAGAGTATATGGCATCATTAAGACCACTTCTGGAGACAATGAGATCAAGTCTTAGGTTAAGTAGATTGTTCAATGTCATGCAGCTTATACATGACAGATTAGATGATACTTTCAAAGTAACACACTACCAAAGGGCATGCTTGTAATAGATTCAGCTAGTACTTGTAACTGAATGATACATCTAGAAGAAAACATGTAAGTTTCTCTGGGGAAAGAACTAATTAATGATCTAGTATAAAAATGCATTTCATTTTTCTTACCTTTTTTTTTTCTTGGTTGTTTGGTTAATTGGTTGGCTGGTTGGGTGGTTTGGAGACAAGTTCTTGTTTATATACTGTGACAGGCTATGAACTTATGGACCCAATTTATCTTCCTGCCTCCAGAGTAACTTGTTCTGCAGCCATGGGCCTCCGTCCCCACTTTGAAAGGCATTTCTTATCGTCAGTGAAAATACAACAGGAACATTTGCTTTATGCAATTAATTTGCCAGTCCTCCCAATGCAATCAATAGTGACTGCCATTTTCTTTAATTCCTAAAATAGATAACTGAGACAGAAATGATGACTATCAAGACCAAAGTGACATAGCTATTCAATGAAAACCATGATTCAAATTTCAGTTGTCTGAAATATGATGCTTGGTTCCCTTGGAAGCATAAAGAAAGAAAATTTTTCTGCGGCTATGAAGAACTAATAAATGCCTCAATAAAACAAGAGCCTGAAATATGGGGAAATTGCTCAGTCAATAAGTTTAACACATAAGCACAAGGACATAAATTTAGGCTCCCAGCAACAGGATTACAATCTAGCCAATGTAATTCCACATCTGTGAGGCAGACATAAGCACATTCTTTGATATGGCTGAGGCCCAGTCAAATCCACAATTCTAGGTTCATTGAAATATCCTATCTCAAAATAATGTAGAAAGCACCTGAAGAAGATACCTAGTATTGATCTCTGGCCTATACACATGTACATACACAGAGACATACACATGGATATACCACATATACATGGATAGTACACATACATGTGGTTTATGTGTATAAACCACATACATGCAAAGCCTGTAATGTGCCAATATTCCAAGTTACATATGATTTTCTTACCAATAATTATTCTGAAATTTGAAATTTTTCCATCTTTTTCTTCACCACCGTGTCCTTTTCCTTGTTTGTCTTTATCTCCTTCTCCATATATCAAACAGAGTCATTTTCTTACACATGCTACAGAGTTGGACTAAGTCATCACAGCTAACAGATGAAAAAGCATTCTTTAAGCCTAATACAGCACTGGTACTGTTGGTATTAAACTCTTTTTGCAGTTTGCTTGCTGTCATTTATAGTTATGTAATGTTTTTAATAGTCAGAGTGGGGAATTATTCTCAATTATAACTAACCAAGTTCTAATGTTCAAAATGGTGAGAACTTTTTGCGCTTCTTTTTTTATTAATTTTCAAACATGAGTTATTCCTAGAAATCTACTGAAACCTATTCTTTGGAACATTCAAGAAAAATTTCATATCCACATCTCATTTTGTAGAAGATGGAATAAAAAATGAAACTACAGGATATAATATAATTTTTCATTAGTGGTTTTAGATGCATGCACAAAGCAATGTGTCTCCTCAGGGGATTTCCACACATGCTTTGTTTTCGTTGATCCTTTCCCCCCACCCTCTTCCTCCAACCTCCTCCCTCTTTCCTGCCACTGTCTGTTATCAGATGATTCTGACCAAGCATCTCTCTTTCAGTTTGAAGGAAAGAGACACTGCACTTTTGTGCACCAGTGATCTCCAAGATAAATTTCTTGTCTGTATAGCTAGAACTGACCTACAAGGGCAAAAGTCACACCCAATTAACTTGTGTACATCTCAACTGCTATTGTTGTGCAACCATATTAACAGCATTCCACTTGAAGGAAAGCAATTTTAGATGTGTTATCCACATATTTTGCATTGTATTTAAATGATAATCTTACTTAGTAAGAGATAATTAAAGATGAAATAATGTTAATTTAAGAAGAAGAGCAGCAATGACAGTTTGACATTCTTCTATTTATTCACTGATAAATGTTGGTATTCCACACCTGCCACTCAAACAGATAATTGATTGTAAAATATTTTCAGCATCTGTGTCTTCACTTTATTATATAAATCTCAAAATTACACTCAATTCTAGTGGAATTAATTACAGCTACTGTTAACTATTTCAATTTATGCTGCATGAATAATGAAAGCTTGGTTTTAGAAAGTGCATTAAATCTGGACAAGAAGCTCTATAACTGAACCTATTATTTTTTCTATATATACTTGAGAATTGGATAGGGTTCTTATACATGTAATAACAAGGGTAATATACACTACAAATTTTTTTTCCAAACCTAATTTTGTAGGCTGAAAACTTGAAACTGTATATGGCTAAGCATTATGCTCAAACAACTGTAGTAAAGTCAAGCATATGCCAAAAAAATGGAATTTCATATTGACACAAGTTTTGCTTTTTTGTCTTCACAGATATAAATGCTTTATTTTGTCTCTTACATCTCAAACTTCAAATTACTTTCAACATATTCCTTTCCAAATATTCTAATCCCTTTACTGAATCACATTAGGGAACTCAATATAAAAATATTGATTCCTTTTGATTATAGAGTAACTGCTATTGATGACTTCATTTGTGTTCTTCACTGAACTGGCTGTTTCAGTTCACTAACTCTAAAAATAACTAAAATATGTCAAGGAGTACCTTAACTATTTAAAGGTAATACAAATAATAAACTGTGGTATGGTATACATATTGTAGAAACACACCAAGTTTAGGTTCAGAGGACTCAGTCTTTGTCCTTTGACTTTTATTGGTAGCTTCAGTGCAGCTGAAGTTCTCTGAATAGAGACTGGATAAAAATCTAACATCCATTCTTGGTGTTAGGTTAATACTGATATATGTTAAAATCTGATTGTTTTTCTCTTTCAGTTGGTCATTTGGAAGAAATAACTAGTTTGAGCAAGATGTGGTAAAAATAACATTCCTTTCTTCAGTTCAATTTGCATTCATTTTGTTTCTCTTGTTATAAAGAGGTTTCTCATTGGATCACCACAGGCACACACACTCAAGTGCTCCCTTGTGCATACACACACACACACACATGCACACACGCACACACACGCACACACACGCACACACACCCCCACGCATCACACACACGCAGACACCCACACGCACACACATGCACACACACGCACACACACACACACGCACACGCACACACATGCACACACACGCACACACACACATATGCACACGCACATACACACGCACACACACACACTGTCCTAGACATCACTAAAACATATTTCATATTTTCGAGAAAAAAGGAGCATTAATTTCTCTCTATAATTCCTTTCAGAGCTAATAGAATTTCACCAAGCGACTAAAATGGGTTCTTTTGACAGTTTTACATATGCATACAATGAACTTTTGTCATTTCCTTCATATTGAACTATCTCATCTCTCCTCCTCCCACTGAGAATTTTCATCTTCATGTTTTCCTCCTACTTTTGTGACCTTTTTGAGAATGTGCCCTGCCAAGTTTAATAAGGGTTGTTTGCATTAGCCTGAGCCTGGGGATTTGCTGAATCATAGGAGATAGACATCTATCAAAGGAAACAATACAGAAACAAATGAATATCTTTCCCTTTGCCAGTATTAATCATCACTATTCTCTCATAGAAAGGTGAGGTCGTGTAATCTCTTCCTTCATCTGTGATGTACTGTTGATGGGGCCAATCTTGTATAAGTGCTATGCAGGTAAATACGGCTGCAGTGAGTTCATGGATATAATGGCCTCATGATGTCCAGAACCAACTGTTGGATGGTATTCTTCCTTACACTCTGATTCTTACATTCTTTCCACCACCACCCCCTCTTCCAGGGAACCTAATCCTTTCTATGGAGGTGAAGATTTAGATATCTTACCAAGGGTCAAGTTCTCCATAGTTACTTATTCTCTACACTTAGACAAGGTATGAGTCTCTGTTTTAACTGCCAACCTTTGAGGAAAAGAAGCTTCTTGGATGAGAGTTGAGGACTGCATTATCTGTGTATTCAAAGATGAATATTTAGGACATAAAATGATATCTTAAAGATGATCTGTGGCTATCATTTTTCAATAAGGACAATAGTACTCATAAAAGTAGAATAACTTGTCCAGTGTTAAATACTCATTGGCAAATCTACAATTAAATCATTGACTTCCCTCTCCTAGATCACCTTACACTTGCTGCTAGAACTGATCTCAACCAGTGAAAGGTGACAAGTCTGAGTAAAATTTTGAAAATTCTCTTCTTTAATATTATAATTCAATTTAAAGTTTCCAAGACACCCAGCTGAAAATGTTTAAAATCCCTGAATGTTTTTCCAAAATGTTTCTGAAAGTTGTCAGATTCCTTACTTAGCAAAGCTTTGTGGGTTTATCCTTAGTCTAAATTTTATCCTTCAACATTCTTTCCAGGGACTTAAGGAACAACATTGAGTCAATGCAATTACATTTATGCTTTGAACATCTTGTATGAAAATTATATTTGCTCATGCTGCCTCCAATCATTGATGTATTTTTAATAACTCAGTGGACATTGATCAACTTCAAGGTCATTCACCTTGAATAATCAGGCATGCCCTGCTACCAGAACTCTAAATGCTATAAATAAAAGGGATCTATATATCAACATGTAAAATATAGTAAGGACAAGTATTTTTATGCTGCAAAACATTCAGATGTGAAACATCCCAAACAAATGGTCTAAAAATCTCAGCACAAAGTGTTTGAGCACTTTGAGCACTTTGAATCAGTGAACTCATGACATGTTCAAATACTTTGAATATAGAAAGAATTAAGTTGAAGTCTTTGTAATGATAACATTCTGATGTATCTCACCAACTGATGTTTTATTAAAGAAAATATGGTTTTACCCCAATAGCTTACTTAAATGTTAGTAGTGGCTTTGTATTTTGTAAAAATCACACATTTCTTACTCAGCAGTAGTAAACCTATAATTGTCATATGACTGGACATGGACTTCATGATGTAGGATTACCCACAAGGAATGCTGGTTAGAAAAAGCCCTCAGATCTTGTACCAATTCTGTACAAGAATCATTTTGGAACTCAATCTTTATATCTTTAAAATGAAAATAGTGGTACATTTAGAAGAGTTTACAAAGGGTAAGTCAAGAGATACATTTTAAATACCGTGTATCAACTAATAATTAGATTAAAAAGTATGGGTGCTATATTATTATATTATGCTTATTTATTCTTATCCTCAACTCTCCTGAAAATTATTGTTATCATCCACTAGAAAGTATCTATTTATTGTCTCTGGGTTTCAGAATTAAGATTTAAATCCAGACTCGTCTTTGTACAAGTTACAGAATGAATCTGAGTTAAACTACAACTTATGTGCTTTTTGTTAAATGCCAACACACTTCTGTATTTGTCATGAAATATTTGCATAGACACATGTTTTCTCACTATTGCTCTACTCTTTAATTCAGTTTACAGATAAGATCAATAGTGTTACTGGAAGCTGACTGCAAATTTAACAATATATGTTTTTGCCTCTTGATAGTTTTATTAACAGAAAACAGTATATTAAAAGTGCATCAATTTGGAAGGATAATTAACTCTGAATTGAGTACATTTTTGGTATGAATATCATTCATATACTCCAAACCTTAAAATGGCTTTCATTGAGTAAGTTCCACATATTAAATAGATCAAGTTAAGAAAACTGAATAAAAATGATTAAATTGCAAAAACATACAAGGACAAAATTGTTAACTTGTCTATGCTGTTGATGCTATTTTTACTTCATTGTATCCATGAATTCTTTCATTTACTATTTATGAATAATCAAAATTTAAATATTTTGCTCATCTAATCAAGAATGTGATGACTCAGTATGTACAATAGCTTTATTGATTAATTTAAACTGTTGTAGGAAATCCTGTGATAACTATTTACTATTAATGAATAATCAAAATTTAAATATATACATATATATTGCCTTGTTTATCTCATAGAACTCACATTGATAAAGAGCAGCTAAGTATGTACTTGCACTAAATATAGGAAATCTTGTGATAGCAAAATGGAAAAGGTAAATGAAAGGCTACATGATGTTTCCTTAACCTTACATAGCAAGCTTGCAAGTGTGCATGAGAAGCGAGCTACTAATAACAAAAAAAATCCACAGGAGTGGTGTGGACATGTAAAATCAGAAAAATATAGAACAAAAAACTTTCAAACATCTTCTCGTTTGCACTGTCCCATGAGAAAGAAGGTACCTGAATACTTGGAATGATGAGTGCCACAGTTGTGAATATTGTAAATACCTGTGGCTCACTATGCAACAACAGAATAGACGAGTTAGCACTATTTTTGCAGGTTAATCACTTTTTGTTCAGTTTTCTTAACTTGATCTTCAATGGTGGAGAGCAGCTGGCTTTGCATGTGCTGGTGGATACTATCAATTTGTAAAATACATTACACAGCAACAGTTTAAATTAATCAATAAAGCTATTGTACATCCTGAGTCATCACGTTCTTGATTAGATGAGCAATGAATATTTTTACATATGTTAGAGAAATATAAGGTGCTTATAAACATCAGGATGAAGAGACAGAGTGGACACATAATAATGGCAGCAGTAATAACCAGATGAACAGCCACATTTCTAATATTTAGTCCATGAAAAGCACACATTACACAAATTCATTTTAATTTTGAGACTGCCTTAACATTTTAGCATGCTTTTTTCCACTGTACTTTCCCATTTCTTCTTTTTTTATGAACCCTAAAACATGAGGTATATAAAATGCATTAACCATTTCTACATCCTTGTTTGTATGTTAGCAACAGAAAGATTATGTTCCAAACATTACCAGATCATTCAAAAATAGCAAAATTGAATTATGTTATTCTTTCTATGTTTTGAATATCAGCCAGCAACTGAGATAGGGAAGTGTGGGAGCAACCTAAAAATCATGCTAGTTCAAAATGCTATAGGAACAGTTCTGATAGAAAGAAATCAATGAAGGGAGGAATATGCATGCATGCAAAAAGAATTTGTTGAATACAGCTACTTTCTAGAAATACCATAATAAAGGAATGATACTTTGGAGAATGTACATATTCCCATAATTCCCACATTATATACTCCCATCCCTACTTACATGCTTCCACACCTTTGCAATCCTCCAAATGTGAGAAGTGACTTTTGTACAATGGAAAACTTGTGAGATAAACAATCAAAATGCATGAAGAAATATCAAGTTCTACAAATGGAGAGAGAAAACAGATTATAAATAATTTTAATTACTATTAAGGAGTACAAATGAGAAAATAGATTATAAATAATTTTAATTACTATTAAAGAATACAGATGAGAAAATAGACTTATAAAAAATTTTAATTACTATCGAGGAGTATAAACTTTGTTCTAAAGAGAAAAGATGCATACATACATGCAATAACTTTGAAGGAATTTAATGAGAAAAATAAACCAAAATCATAGCTGTAGCTGGAGAAGTCATCTAAGCTCCCCCAAGGATATGAAGCAGGAAAGTCAATGAGCAGTTTGTAGTAGTCAGAGTGAGCAAAATCACCATCAGTAAAAAAGCAGGATAGAGACTAACTTGTTTTTTAAGTATTCAAGAGGAAAAATCAACCAGGCCTCCTTCTTCAACAAAGTGAAATGTCAAAAGGAATAGGGGAAATTCAGAGAACCTTCAAAGTTACAGCTTGTAGGAATAATATAAAGTGATTTTCCCCCATTTAAGAAAAGAGAGCAGTGTGTATATCATAGCAGTTAAGTTTTTTTCAAAAAGTTCTTTTGCACATAGAATTATCCAAACTGTAATTTCCTTACTGATACTCTGTCTCCATCTTTTGAAGATCTATAATGCTGTAAGAACAGTTATGAAGGAAAGAAATCAATGGATGGAGGAATATCCACACAAGCAACAAGAATTTGTGAATTTGTTATGCTAGAATTTAGCAGATGATCAATAAATATGTGAAGTATGCATGAAGAATGAGTGAAAGACAATAAATTAATGTAAATTTCACATTGGAATTTAGAGCATATCTGAGAGAAAGTAGAAGTGATTACTCAGATTTCAAAGCTGAGAATCTTGAAAAAGATAAGTTGATCCTCTTTGCTAGGGCAAACCAGTAGGTGGACTGCAATTCTGTCCAGGTGTGGCTATCTTTTTCACTACATGAGCAAGTTCTTGCTACTTTCTTTTTCATTGTCTTTCTCGTAATGAAGAAATCCACATGAATTATGGTTCTCCAATTTCAAGTTAACTAAGAGGAAGTGAATAGAATTCCACGATAATGCTTGAAATTGTGTATCCCCTCAGAATTAGAATTGCCATAACTAATGAACACTTGAAGTTAGAGAACAAACGTTGATAGGTTTTGTGCATCAGGCTATAAATCAGACTCAAAGATGGTTGATACCAGATTTTATGATCACTTTGACAAAACACTTGCATACATAATGGTAGGAGGCAAAAGTGCTCATGTTTTGATGAACTTGTTCAGAAAGAGAATAAAGCTCTTACTACTGCATATTCAAACCCAGAGGTCAAAGTCAGAGCAGCACTGGTAGCATAGAGTTCTGAAATCTCAGTGAATCATTTTCACATAAAATTCAGATAAATGTGCATAAGAAAAATGAGCAAAACTAATATTTTAAAATTACATAATGAACAAGAAAACATATATATATGAATATTATGGGAATATGTTATCTGTCTAACAGCATTTAAAAGAGCACAAGAACTGGAAACAGAAAGCAAACAACTGACATGAACCAAATTGTAGATGTGATGTCCTGATGCATGCACTGGGTAGACCTAGGAGAGGCTGAGAACCTTCATCAAGCTCTCACATAGTTTCATGGACTGAGCGAGTCATAACTTTTACAATTTGTACTATACTTCCCAAAATGTCTTCATAAGCTCTCTTGTTTTTTTTCTTTTCTTAATTTAAATTATTTTATTTTTCTAGTATACAAGCCTATTAACTATTTATCCTTGTTCCCTCCATCCCCCTTTTACCCATCCTTCCTCCCTTCTCTTTCTCAATCCATCCCACTCCCTCGCACCTTTCTGCCTGTCTACTTCTGTAGACCCCAGGGTTCACTCTGGGTTGTCAGCTTTTTAAAAACTTTTTCTACTTTTGCAAGCATATTGAGTACTTATGTCTGTTTCTGTCCATCTTTTTTCCCTCCCATCCCTCATCAATCCCACCCTTCTGCCTGCCTGCTTCTATGGATCCCAGGGTTGCATCTGGCTTGTCAGTTCTTATGGGGGTTATGCTTCTGTGTCATACCAAGCTGCATCTCTTCAGGCCACCCCACTGACAGGAGCATTTCCCATCACTAATCTAGCTTTATTCCCCAAGGTTTTCACTGTATGTTCTTATCTTTCTTAAGTTCCTAAGTAGCCTGTGGGGACATATTGGCATGTCAGTCATATTGCAGACCTGGTAAGGACAAATTTCACTCCAGTGAGTTCCTGGATGCAGCAGTCCTCCCTTGAGTGAGATGTCTTGTCTTCCCATCTTTAGGTTCCTACAGTCTTACCATCCCCTCTTCTGTGAGGTTCCCAAAGCCTTAGGACAGGGAGATTAGGTTGGTCTGCTTTGAGGTAAGCCTTGCTGAGTGGCTGGTACTCTGAATTATGGCAGCCATTGCTGTCCACTTCACTGCTCTTCTATTGCCCTAGATTGCATTGTCAGGGAGTTGAGATCCTCTACCTCTGTTGTAGAAGATATCTAGGCTGAGTGCTAAGTGCTCTTCAAATCTATGAGTATAATAGTAGCTATTTACAGAGAAATTTGGTGTACTGTCTTCCTACATTCTGACTAGCAGGTCTTAAGTTCAATCAGAAATCTATTTGTTGTCTCTTTGATACTCATTCCATTATTACACTGGTGGTCACCTGTTGCCATGGCGACTTTTATTGCAACTTAAAAATCAAATGCATCTATGGGGCCTGTGATTATTTCTCTCCCCCAGTAGCTTCTACAGTATTCTTTGGTACTGTGTAAGCTATCCATCAAGTAGGAAATTCTCAGATGAATTCTAGTTGATGAATTTTGTCCATGTTCTGTGATCCAATAGGGTCTTACTGACAGTTTTTGGAGAGCAAACCAAGAGCAGTGACAAAAGCTATAATGTTTGGAGGCCTTTGACACCTCTCTGACCAACACTTTTCTGTTACTTCCAGTATAATTTTGTCACTGGGTTCTAAGTGGATCAGCTCAAGGTTTTTCTCCCCTCATTTTCCTCACTCTATGCTCTTCTGTATAGGTACTGTCCCTTCTTGTTCCTTTTGCTAAAAGACATTTTTGACATATTATTAGCATAAGATGTTCCTTTGTGTTTCTTCCTGTAATCTTAGGATTTTCCTATAAGTCCCCTCCTATCTCCCATTCCCTCTTTCCTCACTATGTACTTTTCCCAACTACTCCCTTTCTCACCCTCCTTGTCCTGCTATCATAAATCTCCACTTTAAAAGGTTTCACCATTACCATTCCTTCCATCCTTCCCATTCATTGGCCTCTTTCGAATTCTTCGGCTCTTACAATAATTCCAATCCAAATGAATTAACAAGGATATCAGTGCCAGCATCCACATGAAAGCGAGAACTCGAGGTGCTTATCTTTCTGTGTCTGAGATTTCTTGCTCAATAATAAATGTTCCAGTTCCATCCACTTACCAGCAAATTCCATAATCTTCCATCCTTCTGATGGCTGAGTAATATTCCATTGTGTAGATGTACCACATTTTAATTATCCATTCCTCTGTTGATGGGTATGTTGGCTGATTTCATGTTTTCACTATTGTGAACAGAGCTGCAATGAACCTAGATGAAAAACTGTCTTTGTAATAAGATGTAGAGTCTTTTGGGAATATTTCTAGGAATGGTATAGCTGGGTCACATGGCAGTTTCGTTTTTAACTTTCTGAGGAACCTCCACACTGATCCCTAAAGAGGTTGTACCAGTTTACACTCCCACCAGCAGTGAAGAAGCGTCCCTTTCTCTCCACAATGTCACCAGCATTCTCTGTTATTTCTGAGCTTGATCTTAGCCATTCTGACTGGGATAAGATAGAATCAGAGGGTAGTTTTGATTTGCATTTCTCTGATAATCAAGGAAGTTGAGCATCTTTTAAGATATTTATTTGACATTTCAATTTCTTTTTGAGTGAAGTCCCTGCTTATTCCAGGGCCAATTTTTTTTCATTTTTTTAACATTTTTATTATTATTTCCACTCATACAAACTTAACAGGTACACCAGTTCCCTCCCTCCCCCCCCAAACCTCCTGCTCCCCCTCCCCTCACCTCTCCCTCCCCATCCCTCAGTGCCTCCCCCCCAATCCCCGGAGAATCCTTTATTGTACATGCCTGACTCTCCTCTGGGCCCTCCTCTCCGATGACGTACAAGGACTCAGTGGCATTTCCCTGAACCCTTTCCTGTGTTCATTAAGCATAGGAACACTACTGTGGCTGCCAATCCCTTGCCTCCAAGGATCTTCGTGCCTTTAGCAGGTGCTAGACTTTGTGAGGTCAATAGTGTGTTGGACATTGCTCAGGGCATGCAAAGTCCAATTATGATTGCTTCGGCCCTAACTTGTGTGGAGTATCTTGCAAATCATTGCTCCTCCTATCCTTTTGCTCTTACAATCTCACCACCCACTCTTCCGCAAATTTCCCTGAGCTTCAGGATGGGGAGAAATTAGTCTGGCCTAGTTCTAGGTGGTTGATATAGAGTCACTGAAGTTCTGGATTGTGGTTTATTGATTTTCTTTAGCAGTTTTGCTGCTCCTGCAATGCCCTTCACTCCATCCTGATGGGCATTGTATGTCATCCCCTGGCCAAAGACAAAAAGCTGTTAAACTGGAGTCTTGTTATAAGAGCACATTCAAGGGTAGATGTAATAAAAGTAGGAAACCTCAGTGAGGGAGGGGTCAATCGTCCATTTTTCTGCCATACTATATGCCCTCCCCTTCTGGTGAGATCATACCCCCTCAGTTGTAAATGATCACGAACGAAAGTCTGTGAACTTAACCAGGTGTCTCATAACTTACTTGCAGTCCTTGATGGAACCCTATTTTCTCTGCTGTAACATGGTCCCCTCTCTCCTTGTTTCTGGTGTGGCCCTCCAACCCCATCCCTCCTGTTCATAATCCTTGCAATTACTGTAGGTATTACATAAATTTATCTTTGAGTGTCTCAAGATGGGCTTGGTGGGTTTGGTACTAGGAGCCACCTATTAGGGAGTACATACTGCGCTTAATTTTCTGGGTCTGGGATACTTCACTTAATATAATTGTTTCTAATGACATCCATTTCCCGGCAAATTCCAGTAATTCATCATTTTGGATGGCTGAGTAGTACTCCATTGTATAGATGTACCACTTTTCTTTATCCACTCATCAACTGTTGGACATTTGGGTTGATTCCATGACTTTGCTATTGTAAACAGTGCTGCTATGAACATGGTCGTGCTTGTGCTATCGAGGTGAACCTCTGCTGTATGGGGGGTTATTCCCAAAAGTGTAATTGCAGGGTCATATGGCATTTCAAACTTTAATTTCTTTAAGAATCTCCAGACGGCTCGCCAGAGTGGCTGTATGAGCCAGGGCCAATTTTTTAATTGAAATGTTTGCCGTCTTGGTATTCAGGGTTCTTTTGAGTTCTTTGTATACTCTGGAGATTAATTTTTTGTAAAATTCATAGCTAGCAAAAATTTTCTCCCATTCTAAGTTTTTGATTTTTGCACAATTAACAGTTTCTTTTGCAGAACAGAAGCTCTTTAATTTCACAAAATCCCATTTGTTGATTATCGGTCTTAGTTCCTGAGCATTTGATGTTCTGTTTAGAAAATCTTTAATTAGGCCTATCAATTCAAGTGTACCTCCTTCTTTTCAAGGTTCAAGTTTGATATTGATCCATTTGGAGTTGACTTTTGTGTAAGGAGAGAAGCAACAGTCAACTTTTATTCTTCTACATTTAGATGTCCAATTTTCCCAACACCACTTGTTTAAGATGCTGTCTTTTCCCCAGCGTGCATGTTTGGCACCTTTGTCAAAAATCAAGTGGCTATATGTGTGGGGGTTTATATCTGGGTTCTCTATTCTGATACATTGGTCAATACATTTGTTTTTATGCCAGTACCAAGCTGTTTTTATTACTATAGGCTCTGTAGTATAGTTTGAAATCTGGTATGATGATGCCTCCAACTGTCTTCTTTTTTAATTTTCTCTTTATTATTATTAATATTTATTCAATTGAGCATGTGTGCACGTGTATGTGTGTGTGTGTGTGTGTGTGTGTGTGTGTGTGTAGAACCAAGGGCAAATTCGGGAACCACCACGAACCGCCTCCACCTCCTCCTTGTTTACTCTGCCCAGGGATTCACAGGCTCCTCCCTACCAGGACCAGAAATGCAGGCCGCCCCCAGCTTCTGGCCTGCGTCTATACATGGGGTCTAGGATCCGAACTTAGGACCTTCCGTCTGCAAGACAGAGACTTAACCCAAGTCACCTCTTCAGCCCCTCCAACTGTCTTCTTATTGCCCAAAATTGTTTTGGCTAATCATGGTTTTTTTGTTCTTCCATATGAATTTTGAGATTCTGTTTGCCAGTTCTGTGAAGAATTGCATTGGGATTTTGACTGGAATCGCATTGAATCTGTATATTGCCTTGGGTAAAATAGCCATTTTCACAATAGTGACCCTACAGATCCATGAGTCTTTCTATTTTCTAGTATCCTCTTTAATTTCTTCTGCAGTTCTTTTGCAGTTTCCATTATACAGGTCTTTTACTTCCTTTGTTAAATTTATTCCAAGGTATTTTTTTTTTGGTAGCTCTGGTGAATTGGATTGATTCTTTCATTTCTTGTTTGTCTCTGGTATATAGGAAGGCTACTTATTTTTATATGTTGATTTTGTAGCCTGACACTTTTAGTGAAATTCTTTATTGATTCGAGTAGTTTCTTGATGGATTCATGTGGATTTCTCAAGTATAAAATCATATCATCTGCAAAGAGGGATACTTTGACTTCTTCCTTATCTATCTATATCCCTTTTATTTCCTTTTCTTGCCTTATTGCTCTAGCTAGGGCTTCCTTATTGAACAGGAATGGTGACAGTGGACATCTTTGTCTCATTCCTGATCTAAGTTGGAGTGCTTTAGTTTTTTTTCCTATTTAGAATGATGCTTGCTTTAAGGCCAGCACTGTTCTTCAGTAAGTTGTTAAATAAGATTTTTATTATTATGGGAATGTATCTGAAAACATTTTTGACTGTAGAGGAAGGTTAGGCTTATTCAGCTGCAAATTGGTTATTCATCAAGTAAAAGAGGTAGCACTTGCAAATCCATGATAGTAGAAACAAACAACATGCTACATGTAGCCACGGAAATAATCTTCAGTGACCCACAATTCTTTCCAGCTCTAGGAAGCTAGGAGAGAACTTGAATTTTCTTCTTGGTTCCTATTTTATGCCACACAATTCACGAGATTCACATAACACAAAGTCAGGGACAACTAATTATCTTAGCTTTATTTTATTTGTCTGAAATGTGTTTAAAAGCTTTAACATTCTTGGTATAAAAATCCTACTCAGAAACCTCTTGCCAGTTGTCAGTTAATATGCCACTCGTTCCAAGTTGCACCTAAGTATAAGGTACTGTGCATGCAGAAAGCATCAAAGGTTGGATCTCAGAGATGCTTGCAGAAAATAGTCGTTCCTGAATACGGCGCATTTTCTAGGTAAGTGAAAATCAAGATGAGAAAAGAAAAAAAGCAGGCAAAATAAAGTTCTCCAACTACAGATATCTTCTAAATTTGAAAAACTGAGAGTCAGTGAATCTTGATGTACCCCATGGGGAATAAATGGAAGGTCTAATGGACATTTTTTGGCCTGTCGCAATATCTTTGATGTTCATCCATGTTGCTCCATGATTTAAAGCTATTTCTTTTTATCACTGAAAATATCTGTTGTGATTTGCTGCACCAGGCATTTACAGAGTTCACTAGGTTTCTTTCCTTGCAGACTTTCTTTCTGCTTTGTTTGTCTCCAGGAAATAAGTAGGATTTTCTTTCTGCAAGATTCCTGCTGAATTTCTTTGACAGAGGTCAGGGTCCTGTGGCACATTCCAGCTATTTCTTTTTCTGGTGGACATGACACTAGAACTGTTCAAAGAACTTTATCAAATTCAGCTCTGCTTTTCTATTCATATCTGCCAGGTAGATAGGAAAGATGCTAATGAAATTTTAGCTCTCTTCATATTTTTTTGATTTTAGAGAGGAGGAAAGAAAATGACACAAGATGAATTTTGAAACTGATACTTTGAATACTCTACCCATCCTGAGGGATGCCCATCAGAGTTCTCAATGACTCTCATGCTCAGATGTGGCTGTGGCATTGAAAGATCTTCAGCTACACATGAAGCTACTGACTACTTCAACCATGCTTTCAAATGTTGAGAGTTCAGGACTGCAATCATAAATCAATAGGAAGGAAAATGTCTGAAAAACTTACAGGGAGAAAACATTGTTTCCCTTTTTTTTTCTCTTCCAGACAACAGTGGAGTTAAGAATCAAGATAGTGACTTTTAGGATTTGGGCTTGGAGGGAACAGTTGTTATGAAATGTGTGCAGACTGAGAGTCTGTGGCTGCTCTTTGATTTGGTTCTAAAGCCTCAGGTTCTGGCAGACGAGCACACATGGCATAGAATTCTTTCATCACATTTAAAAATTTCTGGCCCCAACATTCAATATGGCTTTTAATATGTTTGATATTCTCTCAGGCCCTAATCTCTCTCTGCCCAGTGACTTCATATTTTTTTACACATTGTACTGTCTTGTATTCAGTGGGACAGAATAAGAGATCAATAACACTCTGCCAATGCAAAGAATTCAGAGCAATTCAATTCCTTTGAATTCAGTAATTCTGATGTGGCATTACTCTTCTTGGGCAGCATGCCATAAATGGTGCTGAGAGGGTACCATGAAATTACTTAAAACATGGCCTAATTTTTATTCTATTATTCAGTTTATCATTGAATTTATCATCAAAATAAATAATTCTTCAACTTTTCTAGAAGTGGTAAAACTTGCCTCAACTGGAATGTATTCTCATTATAGAAAAGAAGTCTATTCAATAGAATGATACTCACTCGTCTCCTACTTCATTCTCAAGTTGCCTCCCAGAATTAAAGGGGAAAGAGAGAAGGAAGAAGAGAAAGAAGGTAAACAGAGGGGGGAGGGAGAAAGACAGGGGAAAGAGAGAGGAAAACAGACAGACAGAGAGAAGACAGAGATAGGGAAAGACAGAGGAAGAGAGGAGAGAGGGAAGAACAGGGGAAACACAGAAAGAACATTCATGATGTATACAGCTGCACTTCACAAGAGCACGCAGGTCAGTTATTGACTGATGATCATAAACAAGTCACTGGCATTAATAGGAGGAGGCCACCCTCTCCATAATTTGAATAATCTGAGGCAATGTCGTGTCCTTTTCACGAAACAGTTCATAAGATAATATAAGGAAGAAAAGCTTTGAATCCTTTTGGAGAGATTTTTGTAACTTCACTCCTTTAAAGAAAAAAACTACAGATTTTACATGTCTCCAGACAGTCTGGGAAATACTTGTTTCTGACTAACATGTTTGTAAGCGCCTCAGAAGAGTAGTGAAATCACAGAAAGAGCATACAAAGGATCATACATTGTGAATCATCTCTCTCCAGTAAAACAGAGTTCCCTCAACAGACTTTGCTGTCACAAATTGGCACGTGTTTCAGCTTTTTTGGACAGTCTTCTTACATGGGTTCAAAACCATTAAATCTTTAAAAAATTTTCCAAGGTACATCAATACCAGTCAGTGCTTGTTTCTTGGCAAAATTCATTGATGCATTGGGATATGTATGTGTGCATAGAAGTGAATTCTTCCAGGGCAAATAGAAATAATCTCTGAACTAAATTTACCTAACAGAGTAAAAAGTAATAAGTCTATACACATGCATGGATGCATGTGTGTATGTATGAGTCCCATGCCCATGTGAGTGAAGGCGCATGCGTCTGCACATGTTGAATCCAGAATAAGATGCTGAGTGCCCGCCACTATTGCTCGCTGCTTTATTCCCTTGAGACAGGTTGTCTCCTGGAATCTGCACTGAGGCTTTTGAGTAACAAGTCTCAGGAATCCCCTTGCCTGTACAATTCACAGCATTTCAGTGACAGTCACAAGTATCTGTGTCCAGTCATGTGCTAATTTTTGATATGGGTTCTGGGCAACTTCAACGCAGGGCACTTATGTTTGTGTAGCAAGTGTTCTTACTAACTGAGCCATCTGCCCAATCCCTGAATGCTTTCATATTTATTATGTGATTAAATCTACATAACCATAACACTTGAATGTGGGACAAACTAACTCATTAATTCACTCAATTATTTATCAACACTTGATTAAGAAGTATCCCGGAAACTGTCTAAAGTACTCTGTGTTCTGAGATAAAGATCTATTTGCTCTAGAGAGATTATCTTAAAGGAGAAGCAGAAAAATAAGTAACCCATTTCAAAACGGTGAGATTGGATTCTCTAGGAAAAGGAAGTTATGAATTCTTCCAGGTCAAATAGAAATAATCTCTGAACTAAGTTTACCTAACAGAGTAAAAAATAATAAATTACTTAATAGGTATGTGGAAAAGGAGAATTTAAGAAGTTGTCAGTACTAAATTACTAAAGTCAAGACGTGTACAAAGATGTTTTTACACTTTTTTTTCGTTTTTGTAAGCTTATGCTCAATGAAGCATGTAACTATTTCAAGATCATGCAGCAGCCCTGTTTATATTAACTAGCTTCCAGTACATAAACATATGTTTATATGGTTTAACAAAGCATCCATTGCATGTTATGAATCATTATTGAGTCTGCTTTTCTTTAAGCATGCTAATTTTACATAAGCTTAGTTTCTGTGTGATGTTTATCATCCAACATTATCTTCATAATGTTGCACCATCCATTCTCTCAGATCCCTATCTGTTTTTTACTAGAATGTTGAGAAATAAAGACTAGCCATTGCATTATAAGGAACAAATAGTAGGAAGGTCACTTTCTCAAGAGATTTAGTACATGTAGCCAAAAGATAGTGTTACTTACCATTCTCCAAATGAAACCCACACAATTTTTTTACAAATCAGTATCCAAATATGAGGATGAATGTTTCATTTCCAAGCAATAAGTACCTTTTCTACTTTTTCTGAATTTTCTTACCAGATACAGAATAACTACACTCATAATAGCACTAGTGAGCTCCTCAAAATCATCATCTATCATATCGAGAGAGACAGAGAGAGAGAGAGAGACTTTATCTAGTTTCTTACTCTGTGAAGCATCGAACAACCATTTGGCACTTTGAACTTCAAAGATCTCATAAATTGATTTCATTCTCACCTCTTAGTTGACAAGACATGTTATATGCCATGTTCATCACAACAGCTACAAATGCAAGGAGAAACATTGTGCCAATTTTATTGTGATTGTCCAGAATTGGTAACATGGATTGACTGAGAAACTCAGGTGATTGTAAATTATGGAAAGGAGATTAATGAATTAAGAAAATAACTGTCAGAATTTGTCTGAATGCCTCCTGCTTCACATAGCTTGCTTGTTAAATGCACATATTCTTGGGTCCTACTCATTGTCCCTTAAATTAATTGAACCTCGTGTATTGTAAAAGGGTCTTCAAATAGCCTGTATTTTAACTCCCAGTTGGCCTCTTATTTATGTCAACCAAGAGTGACAGGAATGATGTCCATTATTTTCTTCCCGTCACACCTTATGCCAGAGGCACCCAGAGTATTCATCTCTTCTATAGATTCTGGACCCCACATCAGTCAGCACTGTGGAATCTATGATCTCATAAGTGTTCTCTACTTTCTCTAATTAAAGTTATAATGAGTACTCTTACATGTAGCTTATATGATTTGACCAGTAAGGTATGGACATCCTTTCTTTGGACAGTATCACTTATCCCAGTATTCCCAGGGCTCTTTTGTACCTTCCTTATTTATGTAAAAGATAGGCTTAGTTAAAAAAAGGAAAAAAATGACATTTCATGTAGAAATGTTGTAAATGAAGAGGTCAAAAGAAGCCAAAGCTCCTTCCCCCACTCCACCGCCCGGGCACCCGCGGTCCAGCCGGGCATCACCATGATCTAGGTAAGCTCCCTCCCCGCCCACCCCCAGAACCCCAGGCCGCCCAAGGGACCCAACTCCTCCCGCCATCTAGGCGGAGCCGCTGCGCAGGGCCTGGGAGGAGGAAGAAACCCCCTCTGCGTCTGGCCCTGCCCCCAGGTCCCCCAGGTTAAATAGTGCCTCGCCGACACCCCATCCTCCCTTCCTCCACTCTGCCACCAGGGACGCACGGGGTCCAGCCTGGACTCACCTCAACCTAGGTAATCTCCGTCTCCGCCCACCCCCAAAACCCCAGGCCAAATAATTCAGTTTAGTGAAAAATGCACAGAAATTGAAAGAAGATCTTAAGAGTTAAAACGACAATGCCAAAGTCAAAGTGCAAATCCATGAGAAGCAACACTCAAGTAAACAAATCTCCCACTGAAGGAATTAATCCCATAATGTTAGACTCCAACCAGAACAAACCCACGGAAAATGGCCAAGAAAGCCTGACCCAGGATAACGACTTTCAAAATATGATCATTACCATGTTCAATACTATGAAAGAGGAAATCCAGGAGGAATAATCGAATCAATCTCTTTGAAGAGGAACACAACAGACACTTGGAGGAGTTGAGAAAAACAGTGCAAGAAACAAAAACTGGCATAGAGCAGTTAAAACAGACTCAAGCAGAGTTTAAAACTGAACTAAAAGACAAGTTATCTTCAACCCAGAACTCAACAGAGAATCTTATCAACAGAACTAACGAAGCAGAAAACAGAATTTCAGACCTTGAAGATAAAGTGGGAGTATTAACCAGCTCAATGGAAGTGGTTGTTACAGCCAAAAAGATACTTGAGAGAAATATCCAGGAGATATGGGACACCCTGAAGAAGCCTAACATGCGTATTCATGGAATACCAGTGCAAGAATCTCAAAATACCACCCCTGAGGAAATTTTGCAAACAATCATCAAGGAAAACTTTCCTCATCTAAAAAAAGAGAGGCCCATCCATATACAAGAGGCATTCCATACCCCAAACAGATATGACCAAAACAGAAGCTCGCCACGGCAAATAATAGTTAAAACACTCCACATTCAAGATAAAGAACTGGTGCTGAGAGCTTCAAGGGAGAAAAAACAAGTCACTTTTAAAGGTAAACCTATTAAAATAACCAATGACTTCTCAGTCAAAACAGTAAAAGCTTTTATAAGTAAAACTTCCCTGAGATATCATTTCACCCCGGTCAGGATGGCAAAAATCCACAGTACAAACAACGACAAATGCTGGAGAGGATGTGGGGAGAGGGGAACTCTCCTACATTGTTGGTGGGAATGCAGGCTCATACAGCCACTCTGGCGAGCCGTCTGGAGATTCTTGAAGAAATTAAAGATTGAAATGCCATATGACCCTGCTATCCCACTTTTGGGAATAACCCCCCAAGCAGCAGAGGTTCGCCTCGATAGCACAAGCTCGACCATGTTCATAGCAGCACTGTTTACAATAGCAAAGTCATGGAATCAACCTAAATGTCCAACAGTTGATGAGTGGATAAGGAAACTGTGGTACATCTATACAATGGAGTACTACTCAGCCATCAAAAATGATGAATTACTGGAATTTGCTGGGAAATGGATGTCATTAGAAAGAATTATATTAAGTGAAGTATCCCAAACCCAGAAAATTAAGTGCCGTATGTACTCCCTAATAGGTGGCTCCTAGTACCAAACTCGCCCAGCCCACATTGGGACACTCAAAAGTAAACCTATGTAACACAGTAATTGCAAGGATTATGAACAAGAGAGATGGGTTAGGAGGGCCACACCAGAAACAAGGAGAGAGGAGACCATGTTACAGCAGAGAAAATAGGCCTCCATCAAGGTCTGCAAGTAAGTAATGAGAAACCTGGTTAAGTTCACAGACGTTCTTTCCTGATCTCACCAGAAGGGGAGGGCATATAGTCTAGCAGATAAAAAGTAATCATTTTGCAAATGGGTAATGGACCCCGCCCTCAGTGAGGTTTCCTACTCTTATTACATCTACCCTTGAATGTGCTATTACAACAAGACTCCAGTTTAACAGCTTTTTGTCTCTGGCCAGGGGGTGACATACAGTGCCCAGCAGAATGGAGTGAAGGGAATTGCAGGAGCAGCAAAACTGCAAAAGAAAATCAACAAACCACAATCCAGAACTTCAGAGACTCTATATCAATCACATAAAACTAGGACAGCCTAATCTCTCCCCATCCTGGAGCTCAGGGACATTTGCGGAAGAGGGGGCGGTAAGATTGTAAGAGCAAAAGGATGGGAGGAGCAACGATTTGCAAGATTCTCAACAATAGTTGGGGCCAAAGCAATCATAATGGAACTTTGCATGCCCTGTGCAATGTCCAGCGCACTGTTGCCCTCATAAAGTCTAGCATCTGTTAAGGGCACCGAGACCCCTGGAGGCAAGGGATTGACAGCCATAGTAGTAATCTTATGCTTAAGGGGAACAAGAGAAAGGGCTTATGGAAATGCCACTGGGTCCTTATATGTCATCGGAGAGGAGGACCCAGTGGAGAGTTAGGCGCACACAATAAAGGACTCTCTGGGAATTGGGGGGGAGACACTGGGGGAAGGGGAGGGGGGAGGGAGGGAACTGGTAAAAAATTTTAAAATGTATAATTAAATTTTTAATAAAAAAAAAAAGACAAAAAAAAAAAAAACAGTAAAAGCAAGAAGAGCTTGGAGAGACATACTTCAAGTATTGAATGAGCAAAAATGTCAACCCAGGCTGATTTACCCTGCCATGATCAAAGGCAAAACTATCAGTCATGATCGAAGGAGAAAGAAAAATCTTCCAGCACAAAGACAACTTGAAGGGATACATGTCCACCAAACCAGGCCTTCAAAAAATGCTAGAAATAATACTCAAGCTTGAAGAAAAAAACAGGCATATTTGGGAGAACAGAAGGGAAGTATAACATCATTAAAAGCGAAGCAATATACTTATAAAAACTACTAAACATAATAAATGTCTGGAATTAAAAATAGTTCCTTCATTACAACACTAAATGTTAATGGAATTAACTTACCGATCAAGAGACACAGATTACAAATTTGGATTAAAAATCACAATCCATCAATCTGCTGCCTGCAGGAAACCCATCTCACCACAAAAGATAGGCATGCCCTAAAAATAAAAGGCTGGTCAACAATTCTACAACCTAATGGAACCAGAAAACAGGCAGGGGTAGCCATTATGATATCAGACAAAGTGGACTTCAAACCAAAGAAAATTATAAGAGACGCGGATGAATATTACATTTTAATCACAGGTACAATTCACCAGGAAGACTTCACAATACTGATTATATATGCACCCAATACGGGCCCCTCCATATTCATTAAGAAAACCCTACAGCGTCTAAAGCAAGAAATCAACAACCAAACAATAATTCTTGGGGACTTCAACACCGCCCTCTCAACATGGGATAGATCAACAGGTCAAAAGCTTAACAGAGACACTTTGGAACTTAATCAAACCCTGAAAGAAATGGACCTTACAGATCTCTATCGAACTTTTCACCCACACACCAAAGATTACACATTTTTCTCAGCAGCACACGGAACTTTCTCCAAAATAGATCACATATTGGGCCACAAAATGAATCTACACATATACAAGAAAGTAGAAATTCTAACCTGTGCCCTATCAGACCATCACGGCCTAAAGCTGGACATCCACAACACATCAAACAAGAGAAAATACACTAACTCCTGGAAACTTAACACTATGATGCTGAATGAGAACTGGATTCAGGAAGAAATTAAAAGGAAATTCAAGATTTCCTGAAAGTGAATGATAACGAAAATACAACTTACCAAAATCTCTGGGACACAATGAAAGCTGTTCTAAGAGGTAAGTTCATAGCTCTTAATGCCTACATCAAAAAAATGGAAACATCAGAAATAAACAACTTAACAATGCAGCTTAAAGCTTTAGAGAAACTAGAGCAATCTGATCCCAAAAGTAGTAGAAGAGAGATTAGCAAAATAAGGGGAGAAATATCTGAAATCGAGATTAAGAAAATGATAGAAAAAATCAACCAGTCAAAAAGCTGGTTCTTTGAAAAAATTGATACACCCCTAGCTAAATTAACCAAAAGCAAGAGAGAGAAAACCCAAATTAACAAAATTAGAAATGATCATGGAGTTATCACTACTGATACCTAAGAAATCCAGAGAATTATAACATCATATTTCAAAAACTTATACTCTGTGAAGTTTGAAAAATAAAAGAGAAGGATGAATTTCTAAGTAAACACAACTTACCTAAATTGAATCAGGAAGTTGTGAATTATTTAAATAGTTCTATAACATATGAGGAACTTGCAGAAGTAATCTCGAATCTTCCCACCAAAAAATGTCCAGGACCAGATGGATTCAGCACAGAGTTCTACCAGACATTTAAGGAGTTAATAACACCAATACTCCTTAAACTGTTCCATCAAATAGCAAAGGAAGGAAGCTAATATAATTTCTATGAAGCTAATATCGTTATAATCCCAAAACCTAATAAAGATTCACTTAAAAAAGAAAACTATAGGCCAATCTCTCTGATGAACACAGACGCAAAGATTCTCAATAAAGTCTTAGAAAACCATATTCAAAAACATATCAAAAAGATCATTCATGGGGACCAAGTAGGCTTTTTCCCCAGCACACAAGGTTGGTTCAACATACGCAAATCAATAAATGTAATTCATCATGTAAACCAGTCCAAAGTCCAAGACCACATGATACTCTCGATAGATGCAGAAAAAGCTTTTGACAAGATCCAACAGCCTTTTATGATCAAAACGCTAGAGACAGTAGGAATGGAAGGAACCTTTATCAATCTAATAAAAGCTGTATACAACAAGCCCACAGGAAGGATTACGCTCAATGGGGAACAATTGGAAGCATTCCCACTTCGATCAGGAACTAGACAAGGCTGTCCTCTCTCACCACTTCTATTCAGTATTGTTCTTGAAGTCTTAGCTGAAGCCATAAGACAAGAAAGGGACATAAGAGGGATTCAAATCGGCAAGGAAGAAGTCAAGCTACCCTTATTTGCAGATGACATGATCTTATACCTGAGGGATCCCAAAAACTCCACCAGGAAGCTCCTGGAACTAATTGAGAAGTTCAGCAGGGTGGCAGGATACAAAATAAATGTGCAAAAATCAGAGGCCTTCCTATATGCCCAGAATGAAAGAAGTGAAAAAAGCCTTGAGAGAAACAATCCCATTTACTATAGCCCCTAAAAAATGAAATACCTTGGTATAAACCTAACCAAGGAGGTAAAAAACCTTTACAATGAATACTTTAAAACCCTAAAGAAAGAAATAGCAGAAGACACCAGAAGGTGGAAAGATCTCCCTTGTTCCTGGATTGGTAGAATCAACATCGTAAAAATGACCATCCTACCAAAGGCAATATACAAATTCAATGCTATACCAATTAAAATCCCAAAGCAATTCTTCAAAGAAGTTGACCAAACAATCTCAAAATTCATATGGAGGCACAAAAGACCCAGGATAGCAAAGACAATCCTGAGTAACAAAAACACTGCTGGAGGTATTACCATACCAAACCTAAGTCTATACTACAAATCCATAGTTGTAAACACAGCCTGGTACTGGCTCCAAAATAGACACACAGATCAATGGATAAGGATTGAAGACCCAGATATAAGCCCACAAAATTACAGCCATTTGGTCTTTGACAAAGGGGCCCAAAGGATCCAATGGAAAAAGAGCAGCATCTTCAACAAATGGTGCTGGCAAAACTGGATCTCCACATGCAGAAGATTAAAACTGGACCCGTACTTGTCACCATGTATAAGACTTAATTCCAAATAGATCAAGGACCTTGATATAAGGCCAGAGACTATAAAAACCATAGTTGAAAGGATAGGGAACTCACTCGAGCTGATTGGGCTAGGCCAACATTTCCTAAACAGACATCCAATGGCACAGTCACTGCTACCAACTCTCAACAGTTGGGATCTTGTGAAATTAAAGAACCTCTGTTCAGATAAGAGATTGTAACACGAGCTCAAAGGCAACCCACTAACCACATATCTGATAGAACTCTACTGTCCAGAGTGCACAAAGAACTTAGAAAACTAAACACCAAGGAAAACATGCCCCAATTAAAAAATGGGCCCTGGAACTTAAAAGAAATTTTACCAGGGATGAAATTAAAATGTCTAACAAATATCTTTTAAAATTCTCCACTTCTTTAGCCATCAGGGAAATGCAAATCAAAACTTCTCTGAGATATCATCTCACCTCGGTCAGGATGGCAAAAATCCACAATACAAACAACAACAAGTGCTGGAGAGGATGTGGAGAGAGGGGAACTCTCCTACATTGCTGGTGGGAATGCAGGCTCATACAGCCACTCTGGTGAGCCATCTGGAGATTCTTAAAGAAATTAAAGATTGAAATGCCGTATGACCCTGCTATTCCACTTTTGGGAATAACCCCCCATGCAGCAGAGGTTCACCTCGATAGCACAAGCATGACCATGTTCATAGCAGCACTGTTTACAATAGCAAAGTCATGGAATCAACCCAAATGTCCAACAGTTGACGAGTGGATAAGGAAACTGTGGTACATTTATACAATCGAGTACTACTCAGCCATCAAAAATGATGAATTACTGGAATTTGCCAGGAAATGGATGTCATTAGAAACAATTATATTAAGTGAAGTATCCCAAACCCAGAAAATTAAGCGCCATATGTACTCCCTAATAGGTGGCTCCTAGTACCAAACCCACCCAGCCCACCTTGAGACACTCATAGGTATATCTATGTATTACCTACAGTAATTGCAAGGATTATGAACAGGAGGGATGGGGTTGGAGGGCCACACCAGAAACAAGGAGAGAAGTGATCATGTTACAGTAGAGAAAATAGGCCTCCATCAAGGACTGCAAGTAAGTAATGTGACACCTGGTTAAGTTCACAGAAGTTCGTTCCTGATCATTTACAATTAAGGGGGTATGATCTCACCAGAAGGGGAGGGCATATAGTCTGGCAGATAAAAAGTAACCATTTTGCAAATGGGTGATTGATCCCTGCCTCACTGATGTTTCCTACGTTTATTACACCTACCCTTGAATGTGCTGTTATAATAAGACTCCAGTTTAACAGCTTTTTGTCTCTGGCCAGGGGGTGACATACAGTGCCCAGCAGGATGGAGTGAATGGTATTGCAGGAGCAGCAAAACTGCTAGAGAAAATCAACAAACCACAATCCAGAACTTCAGCGACTCTATATCAACCACCTAGAACTAGGCCAGACTAATCTCTCCCCATCCTGAAGCTCAGGGACATTTGCGGAAGAGGGGGCGGTAAGATTGTAAGAGCAAAAGGATGGGAGGAGCAATGATTTGCAAGATACTCCACACAAGTTAGGGTCGAAGCAATCATAATTGGACTTTGCATGCCCTGCACAATGTCCAACACACTATTGACCTCACAAAGTCTAGCATCTGCTAAAGTCACCAAGATTTTTGGAGGCAAGGGATTGGCAGCCACAGTAGTGTTCCTATGCTTAAGCGGAACACGGGAAAGGGTTCAGGGAAATGCCACTGGTTCCTTGTACGTCATTGGAGAGGAGGGCCCAGAGGAAAGTCAGGCATGCACAAGAAAGGACTCAATGGGAATTGGGGCGGGAGGCACTGGGGGATGGGGAGGGATGGGTGAGGGGAGGGGAAGCAGGGGGTTCGGGGGGAGGAGGAGGGAGGGAGGGAACTGGTGTACCTATTAAGTTTGTATGAGCTGACATAATAATAAAAAGTATATTAAAAAAAAAAGTAGCCACAGCTGAAAGACTTTCCTAGGTTTGAACAATAATGAGAACAACATAATATGGGCTAAAATTTATCATTTATATTTTTAAAAAACATCAAAGAGGCTTAGTGGCACTTCTTGAAGTCAATAACAGCCAGTATTCATAGGTGGCACTGATTATGATCACAGGTGGTGATATAGACTCACGACTAATGATGTAACCAGAACTATATAACCAGAAGTAGGGAACTAAATAGGCAAGTATATCTGTGCCATTTTTATCAGATACACCATGGAAAGTTATGGAATGACAGTATTGAACCTTCTTTCATGTGTTAGAAAATATTGAATCAGTCACAGATTTTACATTTAACAATAAAGGAGATAAAATGATGGCTTATGGACCTTATTAGGCAGATGTAGTGTCTGAAGAATATGAATAATCCTCAAATGCCCTGGATGAACAAGAAAATGAATATGAGTATCTCTTCTGAATACATCCATTAGATAATCCTTATTGATAAGCCACATCCTTCATGCACCCATGAATATGTATATATGTAATCATATTTCTATATAATGCAATGTTACATTCCCCCACTATCATTTTCATTATCCTCTATCTTCTGCATGTTGACTTATTCCCAGGTAGTCTATCTGCTGCCTTCATCCTTCCTTCCTTCCTTTCTTCCTTCCTTTCTTCCTTCCTTCCTTCCTTCCTTCTTTCCTTCCATCTTTCCTTCTTTCTTTCTTTCCTCTTTTCCTGTGGATCCTATGAAGTCAGGCAATCAAAGTGCCATGTTCATGCCTGTAGTGGCCATGTCACCTTCAGAAGAGAGTGTCTGCCACACTCTTCCAATTACATGGCCTCCATAGTGCTTCCACCTTCTTTTCCCAATATTCCTTGGAGTTTCACTAGGGATGGCATTCATGTACCATTTTTTTAGCTGAACACTCAATAGTCATTTATTCTATTATATTTAACCCATTCTACTATATTTAACCCATTAGGAGTCCTCACTCTGATGGATATCCACTGTCAAAAGAGTCTTTTCTGATTTAGACTAGAGCTGAACAATTTTATATATACGAATATAAATATTTAGAAGGAAGTTTAAATGCATGTCCATTTGACAACTATCAGAGGTAGATTCCTCCATAGGACTTGTAACTTCATCAGTTATAGCCTTTTAACCAGTTCTGTAGTACCAGGTTCTTAATCCCTTCCATAAAGCAGGTCTCAGATCCAATCAGAAGGTGGTTCTTTACAACCAAAACATTCATGCCACTATTAAACCAATGAGTCTTGCTTGTCAGTTAGCTCAGTATTATAACATGTACGTTCTACAGCCAGCTGTGGTCATTGATGACTTTTTCTCACCTAACAACCTGCACTGAAATTTTCAGCACTGAAGCTTTCATCTAAGTTGCAGCTTAAGTTTCTGTGTTCTTTAACCAGAGTATGTGGTGTTCTTAGTATCAGGGTTTTATTGTCTATTCCAGTTGTACTTCCAAGATCAGAGCCACTAGATTGAGTCAAAGCCTCTGGGGGCTCACTGGCTAACAATTCTCAGGGAGTTATATCACACCTTCCACTGGGACTTTGGTTTGTAAAAGTGTGACTTTTATGAACATTAACTACCAGTGAAAAATACTTCTGTTTAAGCTCCACTTTTCTTTTAAAATATCATCTTTTGTTAACTTACAAAGAAATGTTTTTACATAGTTTTCCAATAGATATTTATTTTTGATTAAACTCCTCCAGACCCTACCTTTCTGCTATTTCTCTACTCCCATATATCTTTAACCCTTTCTTCTCCTCAAATGTCCATGTTCTACTTTCACAGTGTCTTACCATCTCCACTTACAGACCTCTTACCCCCTCCACCACCTTTCATGGCTACGTTCTTGCTGCCTGGTCTCTATTAATATCCACTCCAACTTAAACAGTTACATAAAAGTTTGAGTCTAAGACTTTATATGAGAAATAACATATGGTGCTTGTCTTTCTGGACCTGGATATCCTTGTTCAATGTAATATTTTCCTGTTCCATCCATCGTTCTGCAAATTTCACACTTTTAGGGTCATATTGTGTATCATATATTCATTATCCATTATGAGTTGATGGAAATCTGCCACTTAGTAACTATTGTGAACAGGGCAGCAGTGAGTATAACATACAGATGTTGCTATCAGAGAGTGTGGATTGCAAAATAGGATTTGCTGAGGACTGCAAGCTAGATCTTACAATAGTTGTATTGTTAGCTTTCTGAGAAACCTCCACAATGATTTCCATAGAGACTTTCTCAGCTTACTGATATTATTCATGTGGACAAGAAGAACCTCCCCCAAATATTCTTTAGACATGATCTTACATGTTATTTAATGAAATATGAGTTTTCTGAATTGTATAGTGAGGCATATGTGATGACAGTGATGGGTTCTCTTTACAAGTTGTTCATCAATTATCTGATTAATGATTTTGTTCTTAAACGGGTCATTCTGTTTTTTGTTTTTTGTTTTTTTTTGTTGTTGTTGTTGTTTTTTTTTTTGTCTAGCAAAGTGCCTAACTTCATGATTCTCATTAACGAATGCATTAGGAAACAAAGAGTAGTATTCTTGACATCCCAATACTTACCCACCTTATAGTGTTATAAATAATATCCAATTTGAAATCAATTGGAACTCATGTACTTCTTCCCACAGTTCATAGTTCTAAAGTTAAGCTATCCCAAAGATGATGTCTTCTTCTTTTAGTCAGGATAAAAAGGCACACTTTTGTCACCTGGTATGTTTAAGAACCTCTAACTTAATTTTGAATTGATTATTTCAATGTCTAATGAACCTATTATTTTCTGTGTTAAAAACAGGCTTTAGGTAAAGGCTTATAAAGGACCCGTTTGAATGGACACAGAGAATAGGAATAGGATAAACCTAGAATAATTTGATATAAGCTGCTTAGTAACAAAGAATAGAAAGGTCTAAATTCTCAAGAGCAATAATTCTGATCTAGCAATCCCTCATGTGAGACTGTAGGCTAAGAATCACCTTTGAAAAAGGAAAGATTTCTTAAACACTGCATTATCATGAATGTAAATTAACTTTATAATCAATTTCATTTCCCATGATGATTGTTCAGCACATTTAACATGGGTTGACCTGTCAAGAAATTCAAGTGTGTGGACATTATGTAAATGAATTGATGAATTATAATACATCAATTACCAAATTTCATATAGAGTGCTTATTTTACAAGCACCTGCTAGTTAAAAAATGCAAATTTCTGGACTCCAGTCTATAACTATTGCAAAATAATCTATAAAGGTAAAAAATCTGGAAATATTTTTTTCTTAACATGCAAAACACATTTTCTTATTAGTAATCTTGCAGAACAACCTGAGGTGAATATTTTTGAATAATATACAAAAATACGATGTTACTTAAAGTAACTGAAATAAAGACTTTTGGTTCCAGTCTCAAGTTATGTGAAGGAAATTTATAACTTTTTGTACCTTATGGATCTATAAAGCAAGTCTGTATCAAATATTCTTACTTTGGGAACCTAAAAACATAGACTCTAATCAACACTGAATCATTCACCTTGAAAGTTACCTTAAGGATTTTCCTTAAGCTCTAAGTCACTGATGCAAAAATGGAGAAAATAAACTTATCTATCATGAGATGACACCTCAGACATTTATAGGTCATTTGGGGATGAAAAAAAAAAAAACCCTAGGGCTGAATGGACGTAACTTGAGTACTATGTGTCTCAAAGCGTGTTTTTATGCTGTCAGGTAGATTTCTCAATATGCCAAATGCATTAATACAGTTATAGAACAAATTTAATACTATCCAGTTTAAAAATCTATCTATATAATCATGTGAAATGCTTGCCCAATGCTGATGACTTCAGTCTCAGAAGACAGAAGTACTTTTTTGTCTTAAGTATTGCTACTGTACATATAGGTTCCAACAGTATGAAATGAAAGTCTCAGATTTAGTCTATTGTAAGAATCTCAGTCTTTAACGTTGCATTGTTAGTCATTCATTTAATGACTTGTCCCTTGAAGCTGAAACTCTGTAGAGAATATACCGTTCTATCTTCCTGAGGACTCCTTGTTTTCAATGTCTTGATAAAGTCCCAATTTAAAAGTGCTGTATTGTTCTTGCCTGACTAAAACAAGAAAAGCATGTCATGAAAAGGTACCATAATTTTCATAGGATTTTTCGTTGGATAAGTTTGCTTAAACCAAGTCCTCTAGAAAGGAACGCAATTTTTAATGTATTAAGTAGATGATAACAAAGGCACACTACTCATGGCCGTCTTTATGGCCCTGTCTTTATGGCCCTCATTACTCAAAAGAAAATCAACTGAGTGCAGCTGTAATGTCATTCAGTATGCAATATGATGTTTTGATAGTAGATTTGTGTGCAGTATTATATATTTCTTAAAATCCATAGACTATGCGATATCAAGTGATAACATTAATGTATCCTGTGGATTTCAGGGAAGATGAAATTGTCATTGCACACTTATGCAACAAATATTTCACTTGGGAAGAAGTTTAGTATACAAGTTCAGGATTTATGTGGAAATTTTTTAAACTTTCCATCCAATTTTGTTATAAATCTTAAAATGCTCTAAAATGAAGGCAACAAGAGTTTTTGTATTATTTATTCAATTGTGCATGTATGTGTGTGTTCACATGTGTGTGTGTGTGTGTGTGTGTGTGTGTGTGTGTGTAGAACCACGGATAAATTCGGGAACCACCCTGGATACCTCCAACTCCTCCTTGTTTACTCTGCCCCAGGATTCACAGGCTCTGCCCTACCAGGACCAGAAACGCAGGCCGCCCCCGCTTCTGCCCGGCGTCTATACATGGGGTCTAGGATCTGAACTCAGGACCATCCACCTGCAAGGCAGAGGCTTAACCCTTGAGCCACCTCTCCAGCCCTGCAACAAGAGTTTTTAAACACATGAAAACCATTAAACTTACAATATTATTCCCAATGCCCAGATTACTGTGAATTACATGTCACAAAATTGCATATAACACAAAGTTTCTGTGTGTGTGTGTGTGTGTATGTATCTCAGAACTAAACTCAGAACTGAAAGATTCAAAAATTTTAATTGCTCATTTCCTGATGAACTATTCTAATGGTCATAAATAGAATGTATTACTAACTCACTCTCTAGGAAATAGGAGAAATATGAGGTCTGGAATTAAGTAAAACTATACCAATGGCACCAATTGCTCCATAGAACAAAAAGGACCACTGCAGAGATGTAAAACTCTATCTGATTTGCTTTTGAATCACAGTACATCTATATTTCCTATCCTCCTTTGTGACCAAATATAAGCAAATGGAATGAGAAAGGACACTACATAACATACAGAGTCTTTAAAATTTCCAGATTATTTCTCTTCCTTTACATTCCAATTTCTCTCCATGTTGGTGATAAATTTATGACCAAACCACTCAAGGGAACAAGGGGTTTTATTTCTGCTTATAACTCTGCTTACAGTTCACAGTTCAGTTTGACAAGTGAGTTCATACTAATATCAGGAACCCAGGGAACTGACCACATTATATCCACAGGAATTGTCAAGAGAAGGCCTCCTTACCGCCAGTGTACAAGTCTGCCAAAGTGTGCTAAAGTCTACTAAAATTTCTGTGCCGGTTCTTTCCATCTTATCCAACTGTGCATATAATGATTATACCCACTATGGGCTAGGTCTTCCTTTCTTAATTAGACAGTGTTCCACAAACTTTCTAAGAACTTCTCTTCATTATCAGTTCTTCACAAATATTCCCAGAGCTGAGCCTTCAGTTGTCAAGTTTATACATACATCCAACTACCATACTATATTTATTACAGAAGCCATTATGTGATATATATTTAAATGCAGACCTAACATTTGCCTTATTCCTGCAGAAGTTTAATAAGCCCATCCTACTGGGACTGTGGAGTAAACCTTGTTACTAATTTCACAATCAAAGATAGTGATTTTGATTGTGTTAGATAGCTAGCTAAATATTATTTTTGCTTTCCATTGAAATTCCTAGAATAGCTACAATAGCAAAGCAATTTCTTCATGTGAATATGATTCAACACTTACTACTGTGGTTTCACATGCATACTCAAGGCATAAACATAATAAAAGGGGACTAAATGCAAGGAACATATCCGTACTCTGAGGTGCCAAAAGGAACATTGAAAGTACAGACCTGGGATTCAGTTTCCACAAGGTCTATTTGACTTCTGATGACTTAACACCCTTCCAGGTTAAAGTTAGATCGGTACATCTGTGCAAACAGTTACAGCTCTAAAACATGTATTTGACAGATATCCAACCATTCTGCATTCTTCTCTGAAACCCTTTATCTCTTTCAGTGTGCCAACAGTTCTGAAAATATTTTGCATCCGAACTTTAAAACACTTAAGCATCTGTTGTTTCCATCCTGAGTGTGAGCCAAATCATCTGCCATCGACATCCGCTTGCCTCTTCAGGTCACAGCAACTTCATTATCATGGTGAATACAGGCGACCCTGACTAGCTCTCACTTGCTTCTCCAGAGATTGATTACAGAAGGTAGCTTTTGGAATAAGTCCCTTAACATCTGCCTAAATTTAGTAGAGAAGATCATTAGCAGTCATTATATCTAATCAACATTTAATCCTCATTAAAATAATGCATTAATAGGATGAGATGGGAGTAAAAACATTCTACTGTTTAATGTCATTTCCTTTGGATAAACATTCAGCTACAGAAAATTTATAACTCTTTGAAACATAATTCTAAAAGAATATGACCTGCTGATTTTGTTTTTTCTACTGGTTGTCTTTACTGCCCAGAGCAAATGGGATTCACTGAACTCAGCTAAAGGACAGTTACACAGGATTCGCTCAGCTTCTAACTTGTAGAATTAAATAGTTTTAAACTACAAATTCCTGGCAGAATAAATTAATATTCTCTAAAACATAGAATTTAATTATTTGGTCCCTCCCAAAGCCAATGCTTAAGCATTGTTTTGGTGCCTTTTATATATGCAAATTAGCTAACCTCTGTTATCTATATTCTGTTTTGAGAGGTGTGATTTGCTTTAGTCCCTGAGGTATCTGTGTTTGTAGAAAACTACTCCCAATATCTAAGCAATTTAAATACCCTTAAACTTTAGTAGTCACTAAATCTATCTTAATGATGTGTGGATATTTTAATTAATTTATCCTCATTACCCCCTTGTTAGAATGATTGGAGAGCATAAAGAAATGCAGAAGACATCAATTCTCTCCCATTTCCCCCAATATTACATATTATTTAACGTGAAGATACAAAATGTGATTCCTCCCACTCATCACCACCTTGTATGCATGAACCCCTTTCCCAGCTCTTCTTTCTTAGCCGTTGCCCTGAACTCTACGTTTATCTTTTTTTTTTTCTTTCCCTGAGAAAATCCCTGTAACTGTGTATTCAGGGCTTATGAGTTCCTCTCACCTTTACAAGGAGGACTGTCTATCATCCATCATATTTTTCAGGAAAAAAAATCAGATCAATGTTAAACTGTTGTGCTGAAAGACTCAGATTGCTACCTAATTTCATTAAAATTGTACTCTGCATATAGGGCAGCATTATCGTCCTTGACTGCAAACCTAGTAGGTTATTTGTTCTTTGTCCTTGCTACAAATGACCTTTACCAGACTTTGGAAATAGAGTTTCTGGATTTATATGGCCCAGATTACCACACTAGGTAAATAAAAAAAAAAAATGGTTCCATCAGCAACAGGAAACCAAGTCTACTGGAATTATAGTTAAAGAAAAGGGGATAAAAATATTTCATTCAATTCACCTACGAATATTAGGACACTTGTAATCTATTTGGAATTGGTTTTAAAATAATTGTTAACAAGGCAGTACTTTTTAGTCACTCTCAAAATTTGGTATACAAAATAACTATGCTATTTATCACAAGTTTTCAGTTTGTCTTACAGATTCTTTTGATTTGGGTTAAATCAGATGACCCTAGATGACTTCTTTCATGTATTTTGGTGGTTACATTGGCTGACTGACATAGCTGTGAATTCCTTGTCCATACAGTTTCTTTTGCAAGGTTTAACATATTAATTAATATGTGTGTGTACCCATACACACACATGTGTGTGTATATATATAGTTTGTCTACTCAATGACGAAGTATTTGTACATGCACATGAGTGTCCACACAAAAGCAATGTTTGATACTCAGATGTATCAGCCATAAAAATAGATTCTGGAAACTGGACAGAACTTAAAAGAGTTTTAGCAATACAAAAATATTTGGGAAATAGTCCAAAGTAAAATTCACTGTGTTCAGGTTTCTTTGATAAAGAACGTGTTGGTTAAGGGTTACTGAAATGTGTTATGAGCACATGCTTGAATTTCCCACACCTCCTAGTATGAGGAGCTGTAGGAAGAAGTAAAACATGAAACTCCTGGAAGAGATTCATGATACTGTTAAACATCCCCTAAGAATTATATTCAGCATAATTTTGTAATGACAAAGAACTCTTTGAGAGCTGTGACAGTGATACACAAGAGATCAATACCAGATCCACACAAAACAAATGTATTTGGTACTAGTTATCTCGACTGCTTTGTAGGAAAGAAAGCATTAACATTCCTTTTTTCTCCGTATATAAGACTTTTAAAATTATCTGTGAAAACCATGCATTAGTGAAGTTCATAAAAGATACATAGGTAATATTGATCTACCCTTTTGTCCCCTCTTATTCTGGAATTCAGCTCCTCATTTACAGAATTTTATCTCAGGGGGATTGTTCTGAACAGTTAACCAAATTACATTGTAAAACAAGGAACTTTTTTTTAAACAACACATAGTAAACAGTGTTCGTTTCTTGTATTTTACCTAGCTTGATCAGTGTAGGGAAAGCAGTTAAAAATATATCTGGAATTTCTTCTGCTATTATAGACATCACATCTCATGGAATTCAGAAAATCCAAGTTCCATTTGTTCACTTAGTTAAATAAGTGCTATTTCTTTAAGAATTTATTGAAGGATAATGCCAGCAGTGGGAAGGGGAGTTACTTTCTTCATTGGTATATGCACTGATATAGTGTCCATGCTCCAGAAAGCATTCATGCTCATTCTTTTGCAGGCAAGCCACATGAAACTCAGTGAGCCACACATATAAAAACACATGAAAGTAAGAAGAAAGACTGGTTGGGATGAGGGTTTCCAGTGGGAGAGGTGGGGTGGTAGTGTAAGGTAATATGGGGTGAAAATAATTTAAATTTATTGTATTCATTGAAACTGTCAAAGAATAAAATTCAATTAAGTTTCTAAGTACCATATATTTTTCTAGTTCTAATTTAAAAATATAAACAAGAGATGAGCACTTCTTTTTCTTCTAGTGGCCCATTGAGTATTCATATTTCCAGCACTGTGTAGTCCCTGCCACATGTTCCATCAAGATGGTCACTAATTTCCCACTAGAATTATACTCAGGCTCACATTTACTGTGTGTGGCATGACATTGTTGTTTGACTTTTATCAGTCCCTTCTCTGTATGTGTTCACATTGCATTATCTGCCATCTTTCAGCCTTAATAAAATTGAAAATAATGCAAAATTTAAATTACTCTTTCACATATTGCTTTAATATTGCTCCACTTTCAATTTTTCCTGTTTTATTTTTCTTCTAGGAAATATGATTTTCAGTGATCAGATATATTCACAGTGACATTTTTCCTCTCCTGGTTCCTTCCTAGATGATGGATTTAAATTATCCCTGTTAAGCAAACCTATCTTTGGATTTAGAGTGATAAAAAGTTCTCAGCATAAATGTTAAAGAAGTAGATTAATCAATTCAAAGTGGATATATTCAAAACTTTTGAGGTTCAACATATAGAACCACTGACTTACAAATTCCCGTTTTGTGTACCAGAAAAAGAATTTTGTAAAGCACTACTCTTTTCTCTGATAATATATAACTATGTGATGTTCCTTGGAAGCTAATTTGCTGATTGGAACAGATGATAATATAGGGTAGTGCTGTGGATGTATCAATTGGAACTTTTTGGGGGGAGGCAAATGTTATTCTAAGTACATGCATGTATATCTCTACCAAGAGGAGTTGTACCTCTCTCCCTCATGTATTTAACAACACTACCCAGGGTCCCAGGCCACATGGGAGATGAACTGTTGAGAGGAGCCGCCAAGGCTGGACTTGTTAACTCCTATCCTCTAACAGCCAGTGTTAACTCTCAGACAGGTTGAGGGTACATTCCTCTAATTCTTTCTTCCTTTCCTTCAAGCACAGTGTAAATCAAAAAAAAAAAAATCTATTGCACCATAAAGTAAAGGGTCCTAAATAGCTTTCACTAGAAAACCATCTCAGCCTTTATTTCTATGCAAACTGAGTCTGAGAGAGGGAACCATTCACTGGCAAGATGAAATGAGGTCTCTGTTGCAGTTTGTTTGCATTGTTTCCAAGACATTCATGAACTTAAGGGGGAAGAAGAGATTCTATTCTTATTCATAATTACCAAACCACATCTCTTAGTCCAGTTTGGCTTAAGAGCTCATACCAGTAATGGGGCTAAGGGAATTGACCATGACATATCCTTTGCTGAAAGAGACATGCTGGTCTGGCAAAGTTTACTGATAAATCCCAACTTCCTGACCCATCTCTGCCCATCTTCTTCACCTACCCAAAGGATATTCACACCCACATCTCCCTCCAGCCCCAATTACACAAATATCCTGCAGGCTTACACAAGGCTAACTCAACTACTAATTCTTCATAACAGCCCAGAGCTCAAGCCTTCGATTGTCAAGTTGATATCTAGCTCACTAGAACAGCCTCAGTGTTGGGAACAGGGGATGTGAATGACCTCTGACAAGTTCTAGAAATAACATCTCTGAGAACATTCTTTTATAAATTTCAAAAAATTTATTATTGCGTATTATTTTTGTTTGTGTATGGTACCCTGGTGCACATGTGGTGTTAGAGTACAATTTTTGTGAAATCAGTTCTCTTCTTCCACCTTTAAGTGGATTTCAGAATTTGAAATCATGTCCCCAGCAACATGGCTTTAATGCAAGTTCTTTTACCCCAAAGCCATCTCACTGCCCCAACACTAAAAGTGTAACCTTCTATGAATTGGAATATGATACTGGTGGAAGACATACTGCCATCTGTGAAATATAAGATGCATTTAAAAATGTGGAAACCTGGTGTCTTTAAGGCCACGGAATGAGATAGCTGCTGCTGTGTACCACCTACATACTTTGGAGACAACTTTGCAAGCTTAAGTGGAATGTTTGTCAGTCACAAAGCATAGAGAAACAATACTTGGGAAATTACCCATAAACCTTGTGCCTTATTAAGACTTTCCAACATTTCCATGACTTACATTATAAAGTCACTTGGAATAAGTAATTCCTATGTGTTTTCTGATTAAGCAGGGATATCCACAGTGATGATTTATGTCTCCTATACCACTGTATCTTGTGTGCTAATGGAGGAGACAGATAATATATCTCTTGTTTTAAGATAGAACATTTTATTATCATAAGTTGCAGTCACGAAAGAAATAGAATTCAAAACTAAGACTTCTCTGAATGCAATCCATTGTATATAGTCACTTAGCTAAATCTTGCTTTATCCCATATACAATAAGAATTAGCATCTCTTTCTGACAATCTAATACATTGGGGCACTGAAAGCTAAAGCAGGGAGGCATATTAAGCGCACAGTGAGTGAGGGCCAGCAGAAGCAGAAGCAGCAGCAGAAGCAGTGAGTCCATCTCAACGTTACTTCTCCCTGCGTCCTAAAAGTCATGCACACAAACCCCTTTAAAGGTGCAGGTGGCTGGCTGCCTTCAGTTTGCTTTAATTACCATTCTTTCATTTCATACACTTCAAGGAAAGACAACACGGACTCCCTTCCTACTAAAACTCATAGAATGCAGGTAGACAGGCACACTGTGCAGATACAGCGAATGCAAGCCAAGTGCTTAAAAGCTGAGGACATAGCTTCTTAAAAGGCCAATGGAAGATGGGTGGAAGTGCACTTGTGGGTGGAACATGGGGAACACCCTGGAAGATGAGCAATCACTTCTCTTCAGTTTTACAGGTCTGCAGATGGAAAGGAATCACTCAGAGCTGTAGTTAAGGCACTTGAACTAGGAAACTTGACCATAGCTGAATCTTTAGGGATGCTGGACTCAATTCCTTATGTAGTAAGTATCACTCAGAAGGAGCGTGTACATTTTTAATGTGGGACAAATATAATTATAGGGAATGTGGACAGCTATATAATGACTCTTAATGACCCTGATTTTATATATATATACATATATAACATATACATGATTTCTGAGCTTGAATTATAGCTTGAATTATGATCAATCTCAGATTGAAGGTGAATAATTTAACATTTACTGGGATTTTGTATTTATTTTTCTTTTACTTTTTTATTCTTTTAGCATTTCATAGATGAATGCAATGAGCTTCAAACCTTAATTCCCAGTCCCATCCCCCATCTTTTTCCCATTACAAACCTTCTTCTCTCCTGCCTGTCTCCCTACTATTTTCATGTCTTCAACATGTGTGGCTCACTGGGATAATCTGTGTTGCCTATGATGGTGTGCGCCTGAACACTTGAAAGAGAATTAATCATATTATCAGTGGCTATTTTAGTCTGAAGCCAAAGTTACAACTACAAATATAATAAACAGACTTTGTCTTCGATATTATATCTCTTGGACAAAACATCACCAAGATAGTTATATTATCATTTTAAATTCCAGTTATTCTTGATTTCCATCATGATAATCAAATCTGTTGCCATTAGGGTTAGTGTATTTGGTGGAAAAGGGTGGAGGATAATATAGTTTCACTCTGAGTGGATAAAGATGTTGTCAATATTGTCAACTTAAGACTAAAGTAGAAGGCTTTGACAGGATTCTCTCTTGAGTATTTCTCTCTGCTGAGTGATAGAACGAAGCGCTCAGTCTGCGCCTGGGACTCCCTGTTACAGGTCCTGTCTACATTCTCAGACAAAGGCTGTTCTCACTTGCATTTCCCCAAGCACTTTTCCAACTTTGGGCCATGTCAAAATATCAGATCTCTTTCCAATCTCCCCAACTCTTCACCTCTAAAGTAAGTAAAAACTAAGTAAATCAGGTACCGTAATTGGATGACTATTTGTTGACAAAACTTTTGAAACTAAAAGCTTGTTTATTTTAAATCAGGTCAGAAAGCAGAATTTGGAATAATATCTGTGACAGGTAAATTATGTTCTTCTATCACAGGTTCTATAGCATCAATTTTAGATGATTTCATAATGCCTCAGAGGTTATTAAGCTATATTAATATTTCCTAGCTTTTTTTTACTCTTATCATTCTTAGCTCACTCTATCCTGTTATGTCCCTTCTGTTAAAACACAGGAGTTGAATATTTTACATATTTCATTTTCTTCAGTTTCAAAATTTCTATTTGATTTTGTCTCCTTTCTGAGAACTTTTATGCCTGTATTCATTTCAGTATATGTGTGTATATGTATGTGTGTGTGTGTCTGTGTGTCTGTGTGTGTGTGTCTGTGTGTGTGTGTCTGTGTGTGTGTGTCTGTGTGTCTGTGTGTCTGTGTGTGTGTGTCTGTGTGTGTGTGTCTGTGTGTGTGTGTCTGTGTGTCTGTGTGTCTGTGTGTGTGTCTGTGTGTGTGTGTGTCTGTGTGTGTGTCTCTGTGTGTGTGTGTCTGTGTGTGTGTGTCTGTGTGTGTGTGTGTCTGTGTGTGTGTGTCTGTATGTGTGTGTGTGTGTCTGTGTGTGTGTGTCTGTGTGTGTGTGTCTGTGTGTGTGTCTCTGTGTGTGTCTGTGAGTGTGTGTCTGTGTGTCTGTGTGTCTGTGTGTGTGTGTCTGTGTGTCTGTGTGTGTGTCTGTGTGTGTGTGTCTGTGTGTATATGTATGTGTGTGTGTGTCTGTGTGTGTGTCTGTGTGTGTGTGTCTGTGTGTGTGTCTGTGTGTGTGTGTGTGTGTGTGTGTACCAGAAGGGCACTTAAATACATATGCCTGTTGACTCCCAAAGGTGACTTCAGGAATAATCCTGGATTGCTCTGTGTCCTCATTGCTTTGCTTTGGGATTTCCCAGGTTCAGCGTTCCAGGACCCAAAGTGCAGGACTTCATTTCTGTCTGGCATTTTTATGTGGGACCTAAATTCTCAGGAACTGAACTTAGATTCTTTTATTTGAAAGGCAAAGGCTTCAACCGCTGAACCATCTCCCTAGCCTCCTTCATTCATTTCACATGTGGAAGCAAGTTTTATTGCAACCTGAATGGTTCAGTATTATAGCTTCAATAGCAGTTTTGTCTTCAAAGCATGTGCTATTGCTGTAAGTTCGCACATGTGCCTTTCAGCATCTAATCCGTTTCAATTTTTCTGCTCTGCATCTTGAGTATTTTTCAGTATGCAAGCAGCTGAGGTGTGAACCTCACGTTATACTGACTCACATAGAAGGGGACTCCCCTCACACTCACACCTTTCTCCTCACTTCTGGATAAGAAATGCTTTTTAATTTTTCTGGGATTCTTCAGATTATTCATCAATAAATCTAGCCTCATGGGAATAATTATGAAACATTGCAGTAAAGAAAAAAAAATATAGGGGGCTGAAGAGGTGGCTCAGGGGTTAAGCCTCTGCCTTGCAGGCAGATGGTCCTAGACCCCACGTATAGACGCCAAGCGGAAGCGGGGGCGGCCTGCGCTTCTGGTCCTGGTAGGGCGGAGCCTGTGAATCCCGGGGCAGAATAAAAAGGAGGAGGTGGAGGCGTCCATGGTGATTCCCGAATTTGACACACACACACACACACACATATACACACACATGCACATGCACAACTGAATAAATAATAATTCAAAAAAGAAAAAGAAAACATAAGCAAGGAACAAGAGAGAAAATTCCTATATTCTACTGCTCAATACCAGACAATTCCTTTGAGGTTTAATATTGATGGTCTACTTGATATGTTCCAGGAAAATATAGAAGATGAACCTCTGTGAAGGAATTTCTAGATTAAATTCATTGAGGTGGGAAGACCTACTCTGTGAGCCACATCATTCCATCTCTTGAAGTATCAAAAGCATAAAAAGGAGAAAGTTGACTGAGTAGCAAAATTCATCTATCTCTGCTTCCTGATTGGATGCAGTGTGACCAAACCTCTCACACTTCTGCTACCACACATTACCCAGCATGATGGACCACACTATCAAACAATGAGCCTTAAACTATTTTGTACTTATTTTGTTATGACAATGAGGAAAGTAATTAATATAATTCCTTGTGTTCTCTAAGCCCAAGATTTCTCTTTTTTACTTAATATATTTTATCTTCCCAATGTGATGTTTGCATACAAAAGTGTGTGAGTGTGTGTGTGTGTGTGTGTGTGAGAGAGAGAGAGAGAGAGATCATTGCACTGTCAATGACAAAAATCAGCAAAATTAACATCATCAATCCTTTCCAGCCTTCATCAAGGCCATTTCTGTCAAGCTGAACTTTTGAGATCTCATCTGCATTGATAGGCATACATTATAAGATATATTTTTCACACTGCTTTCATATGATTTTACTTAGACTCTATGAATGTTGGATTCTTCCTAAAGATTTAGAAGGTCAAAGGCAAATAGGACAAGTCCAATTCTCCTCTGAAGCCTATGGCTTGCCATGTACCATTGATAGATGGGAAATGTAGACTTCACTGTTGGTTTAGAAGCAACTTAATGAGACCCACTTCGTGTTGGAGCCATCTGAAACCCTTCAGTTCCTGAACTTATAGATTTCCTGAGAATAGCTTTTGTGATCTTTGCCCTATCACCATCTTCCATGAGTTATGTAAGGTCGTATTTCCCTTAATTAGAAATTCCTTTCTGTAAGTACTAGAACGGCTTCCGGAGGAAACCATGATAAACACAAGGATCATTAGTGATGCAGTAATGCAGGTTTATTGAGACAAAAAAAAACCCACAAGGCAAATTTGTCTGGCCCTAGAAATTGTGCTCTCTTCCAAGTAGAAAGGAGGAAGCAAAGATATGAATAGATGGACTCTTCTTTTCCTTCCACATCCCAGCTTTTCTTGTATAAAGACTTTTTATGAAATTTTTATATTGTTTTAAACACAGAGATGGGATAAGCAAATTGGGTGCTTTCAGCTAAATTCATTTCCCTGATTTCATGTGTTGGAAACTCAATATCCCCATGCATCTATTGGTTGGAAGTGGGAATTCTGGAATACTCTTTGTATTATAAAATGCCATCAAGATGATAGCATTAGTAGGTTTATAAGAACAGGAAGAAGAGGACACTTGGAATTCTCTCCATCTCACCCTGCAACACCCTCTGACATGTTAAGATAGAACAAGAAGAACCTAAATATAAGTGTTGGATTTTGTAACTTCCATAACTTTAATATACATGCCATCATGTTTCTTCACAAATTTTCCTATCTTTGATATTCTAGTACAACTGAAGAAAACAGACTAGATTACAGAGTGACAATCAGTGATATATATTCATACAGAAAACTGGTATCTTCAAGGTTTGCATATATATTGCTATATTATCAATTAGCTATGGAATTCTAAATATGCGAGATAAAATATACTATATATGTTTATAGATGGATGAGTGTGTATATACATATGTGATCTTGAAAATATTTGGTGACCCTGAAGCTGGAAGACACCCAGAAGACAGATGTCAGTTATTACTGTGTGTGTGACTGTGTGTACGTGTGTGTGAGCATCTGTGAATGTGCATGTATGTATGTGAGTATGCATGTATGTTTGTGCATGTGCACTTGTGTACATGTGTAAGTGTGGATGCATCTGCACATGTGTGTGTGCCCTGTATGTACATATGTTGTGTATGTTTATACATATATCAACTGAATTTATGTGAAAGGTAACTATTATTAGGAAGCCATAGAAAAACTAGCCATTAAATGCTGAAGAAATGGCTCACAGATTAATACTGACACACAAGCAGAAGGACCTGAATTCAAGTCCCAGGTCCCACAATAGACAGTGCCTGGGGAATCCTAGAGCAAATCAAAAAGGAGGTAGAAGCTATGCAGGATGATTCACAACGTCACTCTTGGTCCTCCATAGGAACACACAGTGCCCTCTGAGATACACACACACACACACACACACACACACACACACACACACACACCAAATAAGAAAGAAAAACTAGCTATTAATACAGATACAGCAATACCTGCATGCATCTTTCTCTTGGCCAATTTACATATTAAATTTTCTCAGACTTCCCTGGTAACTAAATGTAACCTCTATGAAATATTTTGTTTTTATTAAAGTTTTCCTATTTTGTTTTTGCTTAATGCCATTTATCTCTGTTTAGAAAATACAGTTTACACATGCTAGATGTAAAAATAAATGTTTTTAAATAGATAATTCCAACTTGCTCTTCTTCAATCAAGTTTGGTCTCAATATTCCAGAACCAACACCCCTCAAAAGTAATGGAATCTTCTACTGGTGAGAGTTTATCTGAGTATTTCATCAGACTGTTTAGAAACGCTCTTTTTTTAAAATTATTTATTCAATTGTGCGCGTATGCATGTGTGCGTGTGTGTGTATACGTGTGTAGAACCACAGACGAATTCGGGAACCACCATGGACCGCCTCCACCTCCTCCTTGTTTACTCTGCCCCGGGATTCACAGACTTCTGCCCGGCGTCTATACGTGGGGTCTAGGATCCGAACTCAGGACCTTCCGCCTGCAAGGCAGAGGCTTAACCCCTGAGCCACCTCTCCAGCCCCAGAAACGCTCTTTTAAAATAATAATAATCCTAGTTTTCACAAAGAATGCAATATAAGTGACAAGGGTAAGAATAACAGTTGAGTCTTATGATTCTAAATCCATTGCTTCTCTTGAGACACACCAACTGTTTTCCATGAATGGGTAGGAATACTGGGGTGGGCTGAAAATATATACATGTAGGGGCAGGGCTAAGCAGCAGGGCTATTTTAATACACTATGCACTGTATTTCAATCACTGGTTTACTTCCTAGTCATTTTACTTCCTAGTCATTAACACTTAAGCACAAAAGAGCAGAACTGAATTTCAATTCAATCAGCAAACATTTGTGTCTCGCATAGAGACTGACACATAATCAGCATTCAGTGATTTATTTTGCTGACTAAGGCGCATCTCTAGTTCTCACTTGTTTCTTCATCCAGCCACCAAGATTCTCTGAATTTCAGTTTCCTTATCTGTGAAATAAAGGGTTAAGATGGTGTGATATCTGAGACTCTTGTCAGTTCACATATTTCATTCCTCTCTATCTGGGAGGCCAAACAGCAGCTTTATCAGTCTCAGAGAAGATAATATCTCTGCAGCTCAGTCAGCAGAGCCCAGAATGTCTTGTTTCCAAGATACACAGGCCTAGTGTCTGATGATTAGGTTTTACTTATCTAGATTCTGCTATCACTTAAGGCCCATACAAATCATGAAAAGTCGTATTATCAGCAAAGAATAAGTCAAAACTGAAATCCAGTATCACATGTGCAAATCAAAAGGTATTACATATTATATACACAGGTATATATAAATAATTTACTCTATAATACATATACATGTATTATATTTACATAAAAGATTGTTTAGTAGATGGGGCACTACATTTAGTACTTGTCAATCAACTAGGTACAAAATCATGTATTCAAATCTCATGTGTTTGGTGATGGCAAAGACTGTCTTGAGAAACCACAAACTGCCATTTCATTCTTCTCCACTCTTGCTCTACATTACATTGTTTTTCTGTGAAGAAAAACATTTAAAGGTTCATTTAAAGGGTTCTATTCTATTGAGATTAGTTAAATAGAATTTCTACAGAGAAAGGAGAAGTACAACAGTCATTTTTAACAAAAATCTCAAGGAAAACAAAAAGCTGGCATGTAGAATCCTAAACCCCAATTTCAATATGTCCCTGAGCTAATCAAATATTCTTTTTGAGCTCGTGGAGATAGATATATCTCTTATTGCCAAGCTCTTCTTAACAATCAATGTCCTGCTTATGCCACTGAGTTAGGGTCAAGAGCAAAGAAGGACTTTGTAAAAATATCACTCAAATAATATTTCTCTCCCATACTGTAGAGAGAAATCATCCCAGCCTCTCCAGTCCCCACCATCGTCTTGTTCCAAATTACTCAGAGATTTACTAACCAGTTTAAAATTTAATAGAAGCCTTACACAGAAATTTATGGGGGTCTGAAAAAGTAGATAGGAAATTCTAGGGGAGCTAGAGTACAGTCCAAGGAAGGTAAAAGGAGGCAAATATTTATTCTACTATGGAAAGGAGGGACAACACCATCAAAAACAAGACCTAACACTTTAGTTCCACCAAGTTAATAATAATCTTTTAAATATTTTTTATTACTAAGCACCTTATGACTACACAACCCTAGATTTCAGGCAAAATATGTTGCAGATAGATGAGCTATAAGACTCAGACTTAGCATCACTAGGCGAGAAAAGGTTAATATATTTTATTTAGGATGGTACAACCAAATGCTATAGATTATCTGATAGCTTACATTTAAGTTGTTTTTAACCTTTTTTTATTATTTATTCAATTGTGCATGTATGCGTGTGTGTGTGTGTGTGTGTGTGTGTGTGTGTGTGTGTGTAGAACCACTGACGAATTCGGGAACCACCATGGACGCCTCTACCTCCTCCTTGTTTACTCTGCCCCGGGATTCACAGGCTCCGCCCTACCAGGACCAGAAACGCAGACCGCCCCCGCTTCCGCCTGGCGTCTATACGTGGGATCTGGGATCCGAACTCAGGACCTTCTGCCTGCAAGGCAGAGGCTTAACCCCTGAGCCACCTCTCCAGCCCTGCTTTTAACCTTCTTAAAGGCTGGGAAACAGAAGCTTACAGAGCAGCAGATTTAGTGTCTGGTGAGGGTTCCTTTACCGCTTAGCAAGGATCCTGTTGTGTTTTGTGTCCTCACATAATGAAAAGGGTGAAAGAGATGACTTGGGTTTCCTTTATAAGACAATGATGCAAGTTCAAAAATGTTAGTCACATCTGCAAAGTCCTGCATTGACAATACTCATAAAACAAGCACGGTGTTGCAGAAAAAAATTCAGAGGTGACATATATGAATTCATTTACTAACCAGCTTAAAATTTAATAGAAGCCTTACATGGAAAATCTGAGAGACAAACTGGTATATTTTATGCGAAATCTAAACTCTCTTTATTTAAACAATGATTTCTATTTATATGTTAGAGTTATTAGAAATCTTAACCCAGATTGAAAGGCGAACTTTGATTCACTTTTGAGAAATATCCTGGGATTAATTTTGAGTTGATTGGGGTGTTGTTCAATTCCCTTTTACCTCTCTTTAAGAATTTGGTTTCTATTAGTTAAGTTTAAGTAACTTTGCCAGGCCCTACAAGTAAAGATCTCTGTGAAGTATATGTTTACAGGGGAGCCAATATTACTGTTAAACAGTGTGTTGTACCAAACAATGAATGTTTGTGTTCTGGAATTTAAAATTATTTAAAGCAATAGTTATAATGGGTGATTTAAAAATGTCTGGTGACTTGCTTAGCTTAAGTGATCATCATCAAGAAAGAAAAATGCCATTCTTAAATTTTTAAAGTGCCTTTTCAGAACTTTTTAAACAATGAATTTTAAATAACTGCATAAAGTAAAATACCATGCTCAAAAATATTTAATAGTATCATCATATAATTAGAAGATAGAGATTGTGCAAGTATAGCCAAAATAAAGATGCACCTTTTGCAACAAATCCATTTTAAATATAAAATTTGAAGTAAGAAGTCATGAGGAAAATTATATTGTAAAAATATCACTAATCAAAGAAAGTTAACATGGTTATGTCAATTTGAAACAAAGCAGACTCTAAGGAATATTATCAGAAATAATGATAACCAGTTCACGAAAACCTAGCATTTCCCAGTGTGAACATAAGCTCCTAACTACAGCAGGCCCAAGCACTCGAAGTAAAAACTGAATGAAATGAAAGAAATGGGCAAGCATCACTTGCCGTGAACTCAATGAGTCAGAAAATCTGATATTTTCACTCATCCCCACATCCTCAGAACTGCATAAATGCTTCATATGTTAAAGGACCATACTAAACATTTGCCTTAGTAAACACTGTAGAAGAGTCTTTGTACATTTCTCCACCTGGATAAGGATACATCTTGGTTGCATTCAAGTAAATGGGGAATTATCCTTGCCAAGAACACCAAGCACTGCTGCACTGAGGAAGGCTGCTGCAGGTAACGCTGGCATCAAAGAGTGCAGGACAGAGAGAACATTAAGGAATATGTTGCTTTTCGTTGAGGAGGCTAAAACTGTTCTTTTTTGCTTCCAAGAGCAACAGTCAGGGACATCCCCCAAATGCTTTTTAGCAGTTGGCTTTGCAAGTTGGTCTCTATAACAAAAGTTGATCTGAGAGTGAATGAGATAACTTAATGGGTAAAGTTATCTGTTTCCAAATCCAGTAACCCGAGTTCCATCCCTATAACCCACATAACAGAAGGAAAGAAGCCACTTGTGAAAGTTTTCCTCTGAACTCCACACAGGCCATAGTGCATGTGCACCTGCTCCTCTCTGTACCTCTCTGTCTCTCTGTGTCTCTTTTTCTCTTTCTCTCAAATAAATTAATTATTTTAAAAAATAATCTCAATGTATTACTCTCAAATCACAGGTGTATAAAGATGCCTTTGGATATCAACAGATTTTATAGTTACCTGTGATAATTGATAGTTTTAGTTATTAAAGAAGCCTAATAAAATTATGCAGTTTTAAAAATTTCTGATTTGCTACAACAAGTGAATAAGCCTTTTCCATTTCTCTTGACACTAGTTTAAAATTAAATTCTTATTTTTGCTAAAGAGGAAATTTCAAAAGTATTTATAAACAGCAAATAGCTTGAAACAGTTTCACATCTTCAGAACAAAACTTAGGATTAATTATACTTACCAATCACAGCATCTTACAGGAAACCAAGCTTTTCTCAGAAGAACACAATCCCTTGTCCCAATAAATGTGGTTATAATAGCATGAGGGATATTGTTGGGATCAACATCAGGAATCTATTTTCAAAAGTAATGAGGTGCTGAGCAATTTCCCCAAGAAGGAAAAACAGAATTTATAATTGTATTTAACTTTGGATTAAAATGTGCATTTGGAAACTCTTGAATATTAATAAGTTAATAAGTTAATTTTAAAAAACTATCTTGGTGTTCAAATAAAATAATTCTTTCAAACTGTAAATATATAATAATTTGTTAGCCAGCTTACTAATTCTCTAAAAACAGATCCAAAATGTCTAAGCAACTTCATACTTAAAGTAAATACCGTTCCTAAGCATGCATTCAAAAACCAACATGATCTGGAAAAGAAAGCTAAAGTACTCATGCATGAGTGCATGTTTTAGAGAATAACATTGGAGAGTAATAGTTTAATATTTTGGATCACTATTAGTTATATAAAGGAGATATGTAACAGATTTAATTCAACCTCTCTAAGCTTAAAAAATGTTACTTTTTTACATAAAACCACCTTTTTTCCTTCAGTATTGGAAGCAACATAGTTCTCTGAATTTTTCTAAATATTATCTCTGATCATCTCACAAAATCACCTACTTTGAGTGCTTAAGCCACGTGTTTCACATAAAGAGGAATACAATAAGAGTTCTGCTCCTAAGAGGATACAGAATGCCTGTGTGCAAAATATAAAAATGAAACACTGTGATATTTCTTGAAAGAAGCTGTTACATAGTTTATGGGGCACTCAGGAGAGAAAATGGCCCTTCCCTTGAGTCCACATTGTCAGTATAACAGGAAGAAGAGGAAGTAAAATCATTTCAAATGAACGGAAAAATAGCAGTGAATATTTCTGTCTTATTGTTGAAATCATTGACATAATATTACATGTGCACATCAGTGCAAAACTGCTTTGTCAGAATGAAGACTAGTTATGTGGAGGAAATAAGCTGTCAGTTCTCTCGTGAATTATTTATGATTAAATGGAAGCAGATGGAACACCAATGAGGAAATCATTGTTGGTAATATGCAGAAGAAGGTGGCAGAATTCAAGTTCAGACAGGAAGGACATCAAGGAAAATGGTTGGTAGATGCACTGGTCAATGTAGTTGTTGATTTGACACAATCTAGAATCTCTTGGGAGAAGCACCACTGTTCTTGCTTGTCAAAGATTATCTTGAGTACATTAATTGATTGGAAAGACATCCTATGAACTTTAACAGCCACTCCTGGCAGGGAACGCTGCATGGAGGCATTATTCTATGGCTTTCTCTCCTTGACTGTGGATGTGATGCGACTGGTTCCCCATCATAGTGGACTATGCCCTGCTTTTGTGAGCCACTCCTCCCTTAAGTTGTATTTGTTAAAGTGTGCATCGCAGCTACAGTAAGAGAAACTGAGTCAGTATGTGTAAGAGAAGTTCTGATAGAGAAACGAGGTATGTTTACAAATTAGATGTCCAATGATTAGATGTAGGAAACAGTCAAATTAATGCTGAAGCCATTTCCATAATATGAAATTCTACAACTTAAGTCCTGGCTACACTCACGAAAAAGATTAAAATGTAAGCAATTGAGACACATAAGACTATATTATTTACAAGGCCCATTGTATTTACAACTTGTTTTCAACCTAGTATTCTGAACCCGTTTATGGAATTCCATTGACAACCAGAAATTAAGTAAAAGCAAGGGAAAACAAAATGGGCTTCACATAGTGGGGATGAGTTGTTTCCTCAGCCTGAGGCTCCTCCTGCTATTTCTCTTTCTCTCCATAACTTACACTCCTACTGTGCTCAGCAGATGAGAACTGTCTCTTTAGCACATGAATCTGAACAGAAAACCAGTCCCTTTGGTGCTAATGGAAACACATTTGTCTTGGACAGAAGGAAGTTACACAAGTCCTTTCTTTGGCCAATTAGTTCAGCAGGAAACAAGCACTTTGGTTGCCTGCTGTTTCAAGCTTTGTTGGGGCAAGTCATGGACCCATCAGAGTTTTAACACAGAGATGCTGGAAGCTGAAGAGTCATAGAAGGTTGAATTACACTCTTCACAAATCCCAGCTTACTGGGAAGTGAATGTCACTCTAGGTGAATCTCCCAAGGGTCAAAAGAGAAAATGTAGGCCGTGAGATAGCTGATAATTTATAACAACATAAAATATGTCATCCAATTTTTGTGTATCATTTTACAGAGGATAAAGTATTAAAATAGATTTTTCTTCAAGTTGGCATTTCTGTGCACATATGTATGTGTGTGTGTTGGGAAGTGCATGTGTCCATGTGTATTCTTATGCCGATGGGTACATGTGTTTGTGCTATATGTGTATATCTGGAGATCTGAGGCTGACATTTATATTAACAATGAGATTTCATTATTCACTCACTAGACTATCTCCAATCAAGTGATTAGGCGAGCAAAATGGTTCAGTCAATAAAGGTGCCTATGCACACACCAGACAACCTGAGTACCATACCTGGATGACTGAAAAAGAACCAACTTCCAAAAGTTTTCTTCTGACCTCCCCACACATGCATCGGGACACATGCCTATTCTCTCTCTCTCTCTCTCTCCTCTCTCCTTCTCATGAACAAATAAACTATTCACAAAGAACTGTAATAATATATATTAGACAAGATTAGGAAATCTAGATTTTTTCATACATCATCTTATACTATCTACAAGATGATGAGAAGCACAAAGTAGGGAACAGCTACTGAGCTAGAGCTGGTTTTCAACTCCCAATCCTCTTGCTTGCTGCTCAAGTATTGTGATTGCAAGCATGCACCTTGATTCCTGGAAACATGGAATTTTCATAAATGTATATTTAACCTGTGAGCTAACAGTTGTGCTCTACATGTTAACCTCGATTATTTCAAGCATATTCATAACAAAAAGTGCACTTTACATAACTTACAGAATATACACAGTAGACCAAACTGTGTAAGAAGGGCAAATGGGTAAGCCTAATTACCTAATGGGTAATGTCTACTTTGTTGTCTTTTCTCAATTTTTCTCTTTTGTGTCTTCACTGTCAGTATTCATTAGAACAGATCCTTGTCTGCACCACAGAAATCAAACTTCAATTGAATTAGTCCCCAAATGACAAATGTCTTTGTGTCTGTGTGCACATGTGCATTTGTGTGTGTGTGTTTTGTGTAACAGGCATTATATATATATTAAGATTCCTTGGATCCTTGATACCTGCTTCTTTATTATTGCTCAGCAAATGTAAATGAAGTCTATTGAAATATACAGCAAATACAAAGTTTCAACCAGGAGTTTCATCTTCATTTTACAGACAAGAAACTAAGGCTAATGATAGATTTTCAATAACTTGCCAAGAAAACTTGCAGTTTTCCCAAGATTACCCAAGTAGAAATCTTGGTCAGTATAAGACCCAAGGCTAAAGAACTCCCATAACTCTATTCTTCATGCTAGACACAGTAAAAGCCAACTAGAGTCAAAGTTAAGACTGAATAATGATTGACATGACCATGTAGATGTGACCTCTGTATACTATTTAACATAATGAGATTTAGTCAATAATATTTTCAGAATTTTTATTGACTATTTGGATAGTATTTACCTACTTTTAGAACCACATGTATCTAAACCATTGACATTCTGACAATATGTTCTCATCCACAAAGTTTATGCCCAAGAAAATGTAATTGTGATATAGATCCACACAAAACCTAATGTTTTAAGTTGACTATTTTTATGATCTTCATTCATAACTATCTAGGGGCATGTGACCATATATGACTTCCATGCCACAGGGTTGAACTCATTTGCCAGTCAATCAACATCATTTCTACTGATTGGGACTCAGAATTAATAATAATCACAGAATAAAATGTCAGAATTTAAATTTCCAATGAGGAAGTGGTCTCATCTGCAATTTCTCCATCTAAGATATTATGATGCATCAGTACACCTATAATTGGTTTGACATTGAATTCTGTAACACAAAGCATCTGAACTTACTCCCATGGTGACCCATGTGAGCTACTTCTGAAGCTGGGACAGACCGTCCTTTCTAATAACAGCAGTTGTCTCCATGATCTTTCCTTTTCACCCAGGAGAATATGCATACCATGGCAGACAATAGGTGATCTAAGCATGGTGGGTGTGACTCTGTGCAAAACCAGCTGTTATTCCTTTATCCTTTTGGTGGCTGCTGAGTCTTTTTTTTTTTTTAACCTTACAGCTATTTCAGCCCACTCTCCTGGAAAGACACTTTTGCCTGCCGTATTCATGCCTGATTATAAGCATTCATCTGTGTCTAAACAATTCCTTTCTCCACAATCTCAAGAGTAAATTCCTTCTCAGAGATTCAGCATCTACAAAACCACATTGATAACTACATTAAGTGTCAATAGGAAATGTCCCTGGACTTCTGCCCGCTCCCACCATTGCTTCATACTGAAGGTATGTCTCAAGGTTAGATTCAGGAGAGTGGCGGTGAAGATATTACCAGTCTAAATTAACATTCTTGTTTTACTTCTTTAAATATTACAATGATAGAATGCTTTATGATTTACTGTCATTGCTGGAAACATCTTTACTACATTTAGGAAGGATTCTTAAAACAGTCATTGTTTAAATAGCTCTGATATGTGATTCTAAAATTAGATTTCTACTAGAAGAATTAAATTGCAAATATAAGCTATGCTCCTGTGTAAGAGGAATGGACCAGGCAAGCCTGTATTAGAGTCTCTGATCAACCATCACTTACAATACCTCCACCTGGGGAGCATGCCACTCAGGGATCATCTGTATGGGGCACATGCGCGAATGCAACTTCCCCAAACTACACCTGCTGCTGTTCCTGGTGCTGCTGTCAAACCACCTGGCTGAGAGGACCAACCCGGACAGGACAACTCAGCAAAAGCTCACGCTGGGACTTATGGGACGTTGGGTGGGGTATATAAGCAGCCTGATATTTACAATAAACGAGCCTGCAAGCCCGCTAGCAGGTGCCTGCAAGCCTGCCAGTTTGCAAGCCTGCTAGCCTGCGTTGACACTCGCCTGACTTCTGGGGTCTGTGCTGCTGACTCTGCGCCAGCTTATCCCCACTCCCAAGGGTCTCCTCGGGCCCCCGAGAATGTTACACTCCTGTTTGCCATAACTAAATCACCATGCCCTAAAACTTTCCCTCTTCCCCCCCCAAAAAAAATTTAAAAAGCTATTTCTGAGCTAATCTCTCATTTGCACTCAGCATTCTTTCAAAATAATGGTCCATTTGGTGACATGTAGAGATCATATTCACATATATATGTCTCCACTTGATTACAAGTGTGGAAATCACCAAGACTCCTGGAGTAAAGATTAATATAGAGTGAATGTTCAATAAAGACTGTGGTTTAAACCTTAGCATGTCGTTGGAGAAGCATTCCTCAATTACCTTTCAGCCAGGAGCTTTATGCAAAAGTACAAAGCAACCTTTGTTTTGCCTTTTAATGCTGTCTTTTTTCCCATCTACAAAGTGAACAACCTCATACTGGAAAAGCTGTCTTTTCCAGTGAACTCTGTACATTCCCAGAATTACCTATTCCCTGTTACTACCACAAATATAATCAAATCTCAAAATGAATAATTATTCACAAATGCTTTTCTCAGGCCATTTTACATTTCATGGTCTTTCTTTTTCATTAATTTTCTTTCTTTTTCTTTTTTTTTCTTTTTTTATAATACATTTTTATTATTTTTTCAGCTCATACAAACTTAATAGGTACACCAGTTCCCTCCCTCCCTCCTCCTCCCCCCCCCCGAACCCCCTGCTCCCCCACCCCTCACCCCTCCCGCCCCATCCCCCCATGCCTCCCGCCCCGATTCCCAGAGTCCTTTCTTGTGCATGCCTGACTCTCCTCTGGGCCCTACTCTCCGATGACGTACAAGGACCCAGTGGCATTTCCCTGAACCCCTTCCTGTGTTCCCCTTAAGCATAGGAACACTACTGTGGCTGTCAATCCCTTGCCTCCAAGGATCTTGGTGCCTTTAGCAGATGCTAGACTTTGTGAGGTCAATAGTGTGTTGGACATTGCGCCGGGCATGCAATGTCCGATTATGATTGCTTCGGCCCTAACTTGTGTGGAGTATCTTGCAAATCATTGCTCCTCCCATCCTTTTGCTCTTACACTCTTACCGCCCCCTCTTCCGCAAATGTCCCTGAGCTTCAGGATGGGGAGAGATTAATCTGGCCTAGTTCTAGGTGGTTGATATAGAGTCTCTGAAGTTCTGGATAGTGGTTCGTTGATTTTCTTTTGCAGTTTTCTTGCTCCTGTAATGCCCTTCACTCCATCGTGATGGGCACTGTATGTCATCCCCTGGCCAGAGACAGAAAGCTGGTAAACTGGAGTCTTATTATAAGAGCACATTCAAGGGTAGATGTAATACTTATACCCAAAAGTGGAATCGCAGGGTCATATGGTGTTAGGCAATGGGAGGGGTCAATCACCCATTTGCAAAATGGTTACTTTTTAATCTGCCGGACTATATACCCTCCCCTTCTGGTGAGTTCATACCCCATTGTAAATGATCAGGAAGGAATTGTGAACTTAACTAGGTGTCACATTACTTTCTTGCAGTCCTTGATGGAGGCCTATTTTCTCTACTGTAACATGGTCACTTCTCTCCTTGTTTCTGGTGTGGCCCTCCAACCCCATCCCTCCTGTTCATAATCCTTGCAATTACTGTAGGTAATACATAGATTTACCTATAAGTGTCTCAAGATGGGCTGAGCGCATTTGGTATTAGAAGCCACCTATTAGGGAGTACATACAGCACTTAATTTTCTGGGTCTGGGTTACTTCACTTAATATAATTGTTTCTAATGACATCCATTTCCCGGCAAATTCCAGTAATTCATCATTTTTGATGGCTGTACCACATTTTCCTTATCCACTCATCAACTGTTGGACATTTGGGTTGATTCCATGTCTTTGCTATTGTAAAAGTGCTGCTATGAACATGGTCATGCTTGTGCTATCGAGGTGAACCCCTGCTGTATGGGGGGTTATACCCAAAAGTGGAATCGCAGGGTCATATGGCATTTCAATCTTTAATTTCTTTAAGAATCTCCAGACGGCTCGCCAGAGTGGCTGTATGAGCCTGCACTCCCACCAGCAATGTAGGAGAGTTCCCCTCTCTCTACATCCTCTCCAGCATTTGTTGTTGTTTGTGTTGTGGATTTTTGCCATCCTGACCGGGGTGAGATGATATCTCAGGGAAGTTTTGATTTGCATTTCCCTGATGGCTAAAGAAGTGGAGCATTTTTTAAGATATTTGTTAGACATTTTAGTTTCATCCCTGGTAAAATTTCTTTTCAGTTCCAGGGCCCATTTTTTAATTGGACCATTGGTTTCCTTGATGTTTAGTTTTCCAAGTTCTTTGTGCACTCTGGACAGTAGAGCTCTATCAGATATGTGGTTAGTGAAGATTTTCTCCCATTCTGTGGGTTGCCTTTAGCTCGTGTTACAATCTCTTTATCTGAACAGAAGTTCTTTAATTTCACAAGATCCCAATTGTTGAGAGTTGGTAGCAGTGACTGTGCCATTGGATGTCTATTTAGGAAGTGTTGGCCTAGCCCAATCAGCTCGAGGGAGTTCCCTATCCTTTCAACTATGGTTTTTAAAGTCTCTGGCCTGATATCAAGGTCCTTGATCCATTTGGAATTAAGTCTTGTACATGGTGACAAGTATGGGTCCAGCTTTAATCTTCTGCATGTGGAGATCCCAGTTTTGCCAGCACCATTTGTTGAAGATGCTGTTCTTTTTCCATTGGATTCTTTGGGCCCCTTTGTCAAAGACCAAATGGCTGTAACGTTGTGGGCTTATATCTGGGTCTTCAATCCTTATCCATTGATCTGTGTGTCTATTTTGGAGCCAGTACCAGGCTGTTTTTATAACTATGGATTTGTAATATAGACTAAGGCTCGGTATGGTAATACCTCCAGCAGTGTTTTTGTTACTCAGGATTGTCTTTGCTATCCTGGGTCTTTTGTGCCTCCATATGAATTTTGAGATTGTTTGGTCAACTTCTTTGAAGAATTGCTTTGGGATTTTAATTAGTATAGCATTGAATTTGTATATTGCCTTTGGGAGGATGGTCATTTTTATGATGTTGATTCTGTCAATCCAGGAACTTGGGAGGTCTTTCCACCTTCTGGTGTCTTCTGCAATTTCTTTCTTTAGGGTTTTAAAGTTTTCATTGTAAAGGTCTTTTCCTCCTTAGTTAGGTTTACACCAAGGTATTTCATTTTTTTAGGAGCTATAGTGAATGGGATGGTTTCTCTCAAGGCTTTTTCACTTCTTTCATTCTGGGCATATAGGAAGGCCTCTGATTTTTGCACATTTATTTTGTATCCTGCCACCCTGCTGAACTTTTCAATTAGTTCCAGGAGCTTCCTAGTGGAGTTTTTGGGATCACTCAGGTATAAGATCATGTCATCTGCAAATAGGGATAGTTTGACTTCTTCCTTGCCAATTTGAATCCCTCTTATGTCCCTTTCTTGTCTTATGGCTTCGGCTAAGACTTCAAGAACAATATTGAATAGAAGTGGTGAGAGTGGACAGCCTTGTCTAGTTCCTGATCGAAGTGGGAATGCTTCCAATTGTTCCCCATTGAGCATAATCCTTGCTGTGGGCTTGTTGTATACAGCTTTCATTATATTGATAAAGGTTCCTTCCATTCCTACTGTCTCTAGCGTTTTGATCATAAAAGGCTGTTGGATCTTGTCAAAAGCTTTTTCTGCATCTATCGAGAGTATCATGTGGTCTTGAACATTTTACTGGTTTACATGATGAATTACATTTATTGATTTGCATATGTTGAACCAACCTTTTTTGCCAGGGATGAAGCCTACTTGGTCCCCGTGAATAATCTTTTTAATATGTTTTTGAATCCGATTTGCAAAAACTTTGTTGAGAATCTTTGCGTCTGTGTTCATCACAGAGATCGGCCTATAGTTTTCTTTTTTAAGTGAGTCTTTATTAGGTTTTGGGATTAAAACGATATTAGCTTCATAGAAGGAATTTGGTAGTGTTCCTTCCTTTGCTATTTGATGGAACAGTTTAAGGAGTATTGGTATTATTAACTCCTTAAATGTCTGGTAGAACTCTGTGCTGAATCCATCTGGTCCACGACATTTTTTGGTGGGAAGATTCGAGATTACTTCCTCAATTTCCTTATATGTTATAGGACTATTTAAATAATTCACAACTTCCTGATTCAATTTAGGTAAGTTGTGTTTACTTAGAAATTCATCCATCTCTTTTGTGTTGTCAAACTTCACAGAGTATAAGTTTTTGACATATGATGTTATAATTCTCTGTATTTCTTAGGTATCAGTAGTGATAACTCCAAGTTCATTTCTAATTTTGTTAATTTGGGTTTTCTCTCTCCTGCTTTTGGTTAATTTAGTTAGGGGTGTATCAATCTTATTGATTTTTTCAAAGAACCAGCTTTTTGGCTGGTTGATTTTTTCTATCGTTTTCTTAATCTCAATTTCAGATATTTCTCCCCTTATTTTACTAATCTCCTCTCTTCTACTACTTTTGGGATCAGATTGCTCTAGTTTCTCTAAAGCTTTAAGCTGCATTGTTAAGTTGTTTATTTCTGATGTTTCCTTTTTTTTTTTTTTTTTGATGTAGGCATTAAGAGCTATGAACTTACCTCTTAGAACAGCTTTCATTGTGTCCCAGGGATTTTGGTAAGTTGTATTTTCATTATCATTTGCTTTCAGGAAATCTTGAATTTCCTTTTTAATTTCTTCCTGAATCCAGTTCTTACTCAGCATCATATTTTTAAGTTTCCAGGAGTTAGTGTATTTTCTCTTGTTTAATGTGTTGTGGATGTCCAGCTTTAGGCCGTGGTGGTCTGATAGGGCACAGGTTAGAATTTCAACTTTTTTGTATATGTGTAGAGTCATTTTGTGGCCCAATATGTGATCTATTTTGTAGAAAGTTCCGTGTGCTGCTGAGAAAAATGTGTATTCTTTGGTACGTAGGTGAAAAGTTTGATAGAGATCTGTAAGGTCCATTTCTTTCAGGGTTTGATTAAGTTCCAAAATGTCTCTGTTAAGCTTTTGACCTGTTGATCTATCCCATGTTGAGAGGGCGGTGTTGAAGTCCCCAAGAATTATCGTTTGGGGGTTGATTTCTTGCTTTAGACGCTGTAGGGTTTTCTTAATGAATGTGGAGGGGCCTGTATTGGGTGCATATATGTTCAGTATTGTGAAGTCTTCCTGGTGAATTGTACCTGTGACTAAAATGTAGTATCCATCCGTGTCTCTTATAATTTTCTTTGGTTTGAAGTCCACTTTGTCTGATAGCATAATGGCTACCCCTGCCTGTTTTCTGCTTCCATTTGCTTGTAGAATTGTTGACCAGGCTTTTATTTTTAGAGCGTGCCTATCTTTTGTGGTGAGATGGGTTTCCTGCAGGCAGCAGATTGATGGATTGTGATTTTTAATCCAAGTTTGTAATCTGTGTCTCTTGATCGGTGAATTAATTCCATTAACATTTAATGTTATAATGGAGAAACTATTGTTAATTCCAGACATTTATTATGTTTAGTAGTTTTTATAAGTAGATTGCTTCGCTTTTAATGGTGTTATATTTGCCTTCTGTTCTCCTGGATATGCCTGTTTTTTTCTTCACGCTTGAGTATCATTTCTAGCATTTTTTGAAGGCCTGGTTTGGTGGACATGTATCCCTTAAAGTTTTCTTTGTGCTGGAAAATTTTTCTTTCTCCCTCGATCATGGCTGACTAGTTTTGCAGGGTAAATCAGCCTGGGTTGACATTTTTGCTCATTCAATACTTGAAGTATGTCTCTCCAAGCTCTTCTTGCTTTTACTGTTTCGCCTGAGAAGTCATTTGTTATTTTAATAGGTTTACCTTTAAAAGTGACTTGTTTTTTCTCCCTTGAAGCTCTCAGCACCAGTTCTTTATCTTGAATGTGGAGTGTTTTAACTATTATTTGCCGTGGCCTGCTTCTATTTTGGTCGTATCTGTTTGGGGTGCGGAATGCCTCTTGTATATGGATGGGCCTCTCTTTTTTTAGATGAGGAAAGTTTTCCTTGATGATCATTTGAAAAATTTCCTCAGGGATGGTATTTTGAGATTCTTGCTCTGGTATTCCATGAATACGCATGTTAGGCTTCTTCAGGGTGTCCCATATCTCTTGGATATTTCTCTCAAGTATCTTTTTGGCTTTAACAACCTCTTCCATTGAGCTGGTTAGTACTCTCACTTTATCTTCAAGGTCTGAAATTCTGTTTTCTACTTCGTTAGTTCTGTTGATAGGACTCTCTGTGGAGTTCTGGGTTGAAGATAACTTGTCTTGTAGCTCAGTTTTAAACTCTGCTTGAGTCGGTTTTAACTGCTCTATGCCAGTTTTTGTTTCTTGCACTGTTTTCCTCAACTCCTCCAAATGTCTGTTGTGTTCCTCTTCAAAGTGATTGATTCTATTATGTAATTCCTCCCTGATTTCCTCTTTCATAGTATTGAACATGGTAATTATCATATTTGGAAAGTCGGTATCCTGGGTCAGGCTTTGCTTGGCCTTTTTCCGTGGGTTTGTTCTGGTTGGAGTCTAATTATGGGATTAATTTCTTCAGTGGGAAATTTGTTTACTTGAGTGTTGTGTCTCATGGATTTGCACTTTGACTTTGGCATTGTCGTTTTAACTCTTAAGGTCTTTCAATTTCACTAAACTGAATTATTTGGCCTGGGGTTCTGGGGGTGGGCAGGGACAGAGCTTACCTAGGTCGCGGTTGAGGCCCGGCTGGACTGTGCGCGCGTCCTGACCAGCGGAGCGGGGTGGGGAATGGGAGGATGGGAGCATCAGTGTGGAGCTATTTAACTCGAGGGGAGCTGGGGCGGGGCCCAGGCGGAGGGGGAGGTCCTCCTCCTCCCTAGGCCCTGCGCGCGGCCCCGGCTGGATGGCGGGATCGGAGCTGGGTCCCTTTGGGCTGACCTGGGGTTCTGGTGCGCGGGCGTGGGCGGAGCTTACCTAGGTCACGGGGCTGGACCGGTCGCGCGCGTCCCGACTGGTGGAGCGGGGTGAGGTAAAGGGTCTTTCTTTTTCTTTATTGCCCTAAATTTTACAAAGTATTGACTATTCATTGAAACCACAGCTACTTTTCCAACCCCTAGATGGTTAGTTAGTGAAGAAACATTGAATTAGTCCTTTCTGCCTTCTTATCTTATACTTAACTTGAAAGCTAAGTACCTATTAAGAATGGTGAGAATTCCACTCCTTAACACCTTGACACCAAAATCATTCACAAACACTATTACTTTTATCACAAAAGATGGACAAATATGTTCAATAAATTAAACACTGAATTTGAATAAAGTTAGAATTAAATGTAGAACATTACAGAAAGTTGAAACTAGAAATTTGACACGAGAGACATCATTTTATGTTTTTTCAAAGTATTTTATCAGTTTCAAAGGAGTTTATCAAAGTAAATATGCAGACATCAAACTTCTTGCTATGCAAAGTTGTCACAAAAACTTCTTGCTAAAACTTCTCTACTGAGACTGGAGAGATGGCTCAAGGGTTATGATTTTGCCTTGCAAGCAGAAGGTCCTGAGTTCAGATCCCAGAACCCATGAAAAACCACCAGGTGGAAATGGTAGTGGCCTACACTTCCAACCTTGGTGGGAAGACCCTGGGAAATTGCAAAGCAAAGCACAAAGGAGGTAGAAGCAAGTCAGGATGATTCCCGAAGTCACCCTTGGTCCTCCACAGGGACACACAGTGCCCTCTTATACACACACACACACACACACACACACACACACACACACACACACACTAAATGAATAAAGATTAAAAAAAAAAACTCCACTGATTTATGTTAGATTTGACGAATTTTAACAGATTTGTACAGTAGCTCTGACTTCAAATAAAGGTGAAGAGCATTTTCATCATCATAAAAGGTTTCCTTACAATCTTTTCTAGTCAGGTCTTTTCTTTTGCCATAAAATTCTAGAAATCGCTGACCTTGGTTATATCTCTACAATTCTAATTTCTGAGTGTGAAAGCTCTGAGTTTTTCTCTTTTTTTGCATATGTCAGAAGTGCAATCAGTTTTACTGGTTATAAGTGCTCCATTTATGGGTGTATAACACCCAGCCTATCCAGTCACCATTGATGGACAATGGATTATTTCTGAACTTGGAATATTATGAATTAGGTTGCTACAAATAGTAGAATGCAAATCTTGGTGTTTACAAATAATTTTATGTGCTTTAGGGCTTTACACTTAACATGTTCATCCATTATCATGCTCACCCCTTATTACCTAATCTCAATCCCTATTTCTTTTCCTGTTTGAAACCTTCCTCTTCCCAATTTAATTCCCATCCCCTCCCATGCATACATAGCTTGCTAAGTTTCATCTGAGTAACTGCTCATGGCATGTGTCTAAACATTTGATGGAATGAGGACATCATGTCAGTGGACTTACCACTGGGCATACTTGTTCCCATTCTCTCTCATCCTATCTTAAACTTGTTAGTCTCTGGGTAAAGTCATTGCTTTCTTGGGGCCTTCCCTCTTTCATGATGTAAATAGAACAAATCTTGTGGTCTCATAGAAATACATGCAGGCTTCAGTGGGTTTATGGTTGCAGAGACCTGATCATGTCTGGAAGATATCACCTGGCTGTCCCTTGTCTTCTTCAGGCTTTTACAATCTTACCACTCCCTCTTCTAAGATGATCTCTGAACCTGAGGGTGAGGGGGTTGTTTGGAAGTCCTGTTTGGAGCTGAAAAATCCACAGTCACTTGCCTCTTGCATTTTGGCCAGTTGTGATTTTTTCTGCACTAAACATTTTCATTACAAAGCTTCCAGGCTGAGTGTTGGGCCCTTCTCTAATTTATGAATATAATAATGTTTAGAAGGCAGTTTGTTATTAAATCTTTATAGCTAAACCTCAAAAGTTTGTTCCCCCTCTAGAGACTATGTCTTCTTCTCCATAGGTTCTTGGCCTGATTTTCATGACTGGCAATGTGATCCTTGCTTGAAATGCAATCAAAGAGCAGTTGTTTATCTCTTTACATTCATGTCACTATAACACTACACTATTGGGCACCTGTTGCCTAGGCAACTGTTGTAGCTTGAAACTTTCACAGGTGCAAGATATCGTTGACTACTTTTGTTCTCCAGCAGCTCGTATAGTGCTCATACTGTGAAAGTTGGCTAGATAGGAAGAAGCTTGCAAACCTGCTCAAGTTTGTTTTTTCAGTGTCCTGTGTATCTTCAGCAAAAGGATCTCACTGTAAGTTTCTGGAATGTAACCAAGAGCAATAACAAATGTCTATACTATTTTAGAGCTTTTGAGACTGCTATGAATAACAGCTCATTTGGAGGCATAAGATATAGTGTTGCTTATTTTTAGTAAATACCTGGTAGTAGGCTTTCTAGGTCATTCTTTAAGTATAGAATAAAAATTTAAATGTTAGGCAAATTACCCTGATATTTCCTAATGCAGTTATTTTCTTTCACATCCTCACCAGCAAGGTACAAGATCCAAGAACTTTATAGGATGATCAAGGTGTGGGAGCAACAGTCTTTCTATTTGTAGCAATTCCAGTGGAAATAAATAATCATATGTATTGAAACAATAAACAATCAAGTGTCCATAACTTGATATATGTTTAGCAACAATATGTAACATACACATAATGGAGACCACCAACACTTGGAAAGAATGACATCCTTTCATTAAGCAAGTCAGAGTTAGGAATGGATCATAATCAGGAAAACAAGACAATAGGAATGTGCTGTTTCTCCACCTTCTCCCTCTGCAATCACCAGAATTTACCTGATGAGCAAGCTTAATTTTCTTCCTTTTTGCTTTTTTTTCATGTTTGCTCGTTTTTTTACCAATCACCATAACTGGAGGCAATGGGAGGAAAAAGGTTAAAAAAAAAAGGAAAAATATCACAGTGACTATAGAATCAGCAGTAATAGAATATGTAACTGAATGGCAAAACTCTTCCAGGATTTCTACAGAAGCACCACTTCTAGGGATTCTGGAAAAAGGACTCCATTCACATAATCAAATGGCAGATGCCAAGTGCAAACTAAAAAACTCTTTTGTGTTCAACATGGTGGCCAGCCATTACCAGTCCAGGGAAATTGCAGTTAAGGTTGAAAAGCAGAGTTCATTTCTGCCACCTCTAGCTTTCAGAACACAGCTAACAAAACCATGTGGAAAACAACACACAGGCTGCTGGTGACAATTAAAACTACAAACCCCCACTGCCACAGGACTCTAAGAAACACAATGGATAACAAGGCTGCCTCTCACTCCCCCAACACACAACTACCTGCATTCCCAGAGAGCCAGAGACTATTTGAAATTCATCTTTTAGCTCAAGCCAGATGGTCCAATGATCCACAAAAGTATGTTTTTTGTTATTCTCTTTTTTGAATTTATTTTTCTTTGTTTCTTTTTCATTATTTCATCTGCCTATTTAATCCTACACTCTTTATACTCTTGTATACAATAAAGCTTTTTGGATTATGTATTACTCAATTAGAATTCAGTACTGTAACTTAAAATTCTACACTCATGATACTATGTCATTCCTTACCATTATCCTTCATTCCCTTCCCTCAGACCTACCCACACCCTGTATTTTACACTTCATGCATTCATCCTAACACCTGTCAACTCCAAAAACACCCTAATCACCCCTCTCCTATCCTTTTTCCCATATCCAGGCTAACACTTATCCTAGTCTTTACCCACCCTACTTCACCAAATATAGACCCTATGAATATCCAAGCACTGCTCACCACTCCAAATTGAAGACAGCCATCCTATTTAAGTATTAACACACTTAGCTCCAGATTGACCTTCATCAAAATCTATCTACCATTTAAAAAATAATGAAAACAAATACACTTTGTGTAATAACATGTTAAATTGAACCTCTAAGTGATTTTGAAATATTCAATTTTGCTATATTTTCACATTTTCCAATAGATCTCAAAACAGAAACATTTTGTTATTTGAGATTTTTTTGGACCTGTTCTCCATGATCAAAAATTGACCCTGACCTCAGGTTCTCATCCAGCAATGTACTCTTTGCATCTATGAATTTGGTTGCTTTAAATTCCACATACTGGCAACAATAGTTATTATTTCTTTTCTGTCTTAATTACTCCACTTATCATAAGGTTTTCTCTAGTTCTAGTCAGGTTGTGTACAATGACAGAATTTTCTTTTTTTTTAGTCTTTAGAATATTATATTATTAAGTGATAATAAGAGTAATGCAACATGAAAAAATATGACATGATCACAGGCAAAATAAAAAGTCAGTTCATAAAAAACCTTCATCTTACTCTTCTGACTGTACTGGATTATATAATCTAAAAGTATCAGGATTCCACACTTCAAAAAGGACAATATCCAGCAATCAGCTACTTCCTACCATAACCATCATCAGTGGCAACTTTATATCCAATTTTCTTTTTTAAAGGTTGAATGGGATCTCATTGTTAATTTATACTAAGTTTTCTTATTCACTGATTTGTCAATAAATTCCATAACTTAGGTAATGTGACTAGTATTTCAATGACCAAGGAAATGCAGATAGCTCTTCGATCTATTAACTTGAAATCTTCGGTACTAACTTAGAAGTGAGATCACTAGATCATGTAGCATTATACTTTTTGTTTTATAAGGAACATCTACAGCGTTTCACATAATGGCTCTACTATTTGCATTCCCATTGATGGTATACAGAGTTACTCTTCTTTTCATGCTTATCAATTTCTTGCATATGTATTGAATTCTGATTGTGTGCCTCGTTGCCCTCTTTTCTCTCCCTTCTACTCTTGTCAGAACCCTCTTTTTTTCCTACAAATCTCTTCCCCATATTCATGATACTTTGTGTTACAGAAATGAAAAGAGCCAGTTTCAAAAGCTCTACTTTTCTATTCATGATCTCAGTGTTAGCATGACTTTTCAAATTTTTCCTATATCTGTGTAAAATAAAAGAGACAGTCTGACTCCTGTGACTAGAAAATGAATAGAAATGAACAGTCGTATCAACTTATTTAAAAAACAAATGACTGGGCATCACACAACTCTGAGTCTTGATTAATAAACACATTATCATTGGCGATACCACCTCTCTGCTCAGTTCTTATTAAGAAACTTTTATTCATCGCCTCAGCACCTCCTGACTTGTAATGTAACATAACTCATTATCTATTCTCTCAGTCTATGCTTATTTTAGTCCTGAAATTCTGCTTTCATCCTGCCACCTTCACTAGGTGATAAACCATCTTTAGAGGTTTTTATTATGTGTTTACAATGAATTTGACTTTTCTATAAAAGTATAAATGTAGGAAACCATTTGGTTCTTCATTTCCCTGTGCCATCTACTCATTTTTTTTTTAAATTTTTTTTTATTATTATTATTTACTCAACTGTGCGCATGTGTGTGTGTGTGTGTGTGTGTGTAGAACCACGGACGAATTCGCGAACCACCATGGACGCCTCCACCTCCTTCTGCCCCGGGATTCACAGGCTCCGCCCTACCAGGACCGGAAACGCAGGCCGCCCCGCTTCCGCCCGGCGTCTATACGTGGGATCTGGGATCCGAACTCAGGACCTTCCGCCTGCAAGGCGGAGGCTTAACCCCTGAGCCACCTCTCCAGCCCCCCATCTACTCATTTAATACTCAAGTAAGACAGATATCAATATGTTTGCTCTTATCTAAATATTAATGTGTTAATAAGCATTTGTTAGCTTCTATAAACCATACTAACTGTTTCAGCCTAAGCACATTTCTAAGATATTTCAGTGTTCACTTCAGTTTTGTAATGTACAAAATAATGATACAATATCCTTAAAGTTGTTGTTAAAAAAGTTTCTACCAGTAAGCAAATAGTAAAAAAGTTTGTAAATACAATGCAGATATCTATAATCATGATAATGTGTTTTTTGCTGTTGAAATAAATGAAAATTGTTACACTTCCCAGGTCTAGAAAATCTAGCTTATTATCTAAGATAACTTAGCTTATCCATTTTTTGTGTGATGTACCTAACTTGCATCTTGAATATACTTCTTCTAAATTCTAATCATATTTCTTTGTATGACTTTTAGCTGTGATAGTTTTGTTTATCCTGCACGACACTTTCGTTCAATTCATAAAAAGTTTGTACTGTGCTGAATACTACATGGTGCAGGCAATCAAGATTAGAAAAGACAGTGAAATATGGCCAGCACACAATGGCAATAAGATAACAAAGCAAAAGATCTAACAATTGTCTGACACAGAGACCTCAAAAATATTAAATTTCTCCTGTTAACCAAAGCACAGAATTATTCATATTTATAGGCACGATAGATGACAGTGTATTTGCATAAATTAACAAATACATCCTAAAATTCATATGGGAATTCAAGTGACAAAGAATATCACAAACCAAGAAATTTAAGGAAAAACAAAATTTAATTACTATAACCTAATTTCAAAGCCTATTAGAAATTCTAGTGTGTTGCTTACTTTCCTCATTGTTGTGACAGAAGCAGCTAAGGAGGGAAGGGTATATTTTGACTTATAGTTCAAGGAGGTAGAGTCCATCACAGCAAGGAAAGCATGCTGACAGGAGCATGAGACAACTCGCCACATTGAGTCAGCACTCGAGGGCCCCAACTCATTGTCTTTGATAGGAACCTGAACTAGAATGAATGACTGATTGATGGGGATGGCAGTAAAATCGACTGAGAAAATTGTATCTCTTTGTTCTTAGATTCAATAAAAAATGCACTCCTGTATAAAAAGCACACCTCTCTTTCCACACTTACCAAACTTTTAAATATTCTTATCTCACAAAAATATAACTTATTTATAGCCAAGAGCTGTGATTAATGTATCTCTAATCTGAAAACATTGCACAGACATTCGCTCATTGGGAGGATACTAAAGACCCTGGTTGCTGTTTGGCTGATCACATTAGTAAGTAGATAAAAAGGAACCTTAAAAAAGGGCAGGGCAAGGAAAATTTTTTTGTAGCTGTAAACTTCCCCAAGCTTGTATTCTCTGAAAATCTTTGGTTCATGTCTTCAAGTGGTATAATCTTCCAAAACTGACACTGCAATTTGCCTGTATCATCAATGATGATTAAGGTTTTCTATTATAAATCTCATCAAATCTCTACTTGATAAAGTATCTATTACAAGTCCTATTTCAAGATGATTTACCATTAAATTTATGAGTGGTAATATTTGCACGATTGCCTTGGAAAATCTTTAACTGAAAAAATAGAGGTTCATGTTTCCTGTCAGACAGACATATCCTTCTTTGATTTGAGAAAACCTGTATATTTTTTGCTCTCATAAGTACCACTGTTATATATTAATGAACATCTAGACATCTCTGTGGAAATGTGAAATTAAAATTATTGAATATTATACAACACAAATTTTTTGCCTATTTTGAGGTGTTATTCACAATGTTATGTAATGGATCAAATGAAGGCTTTTAGATATAGTGTTGGTTACTTATTTCATCTATTCCAATGTAAGTCAGAGTGAATTTAGTCTCGAATTCCTCATTTGTGGTATGAATGCCTCTGGAAATCAAAAGCGAGAAGAACAGATGTTTAATGTTCATCATATATCTACCTTGTGTAGTGAGTTAAAGTTTTTATTTTCATACTTTCTAACTTCCATTTTGTAGTAGAGGCAGGTCAGACATGGAAAGAATGTCTATCTTATTATGCTCCTGTTGTTTTAAGTGGTAGAACCAGGATCAAACTTGAACTTCCATGGCTAATGTTATATGCTGGTACTGCTTAGATTCTTTTACTTCTGTGAACAATCATAGACCCAAAGTGACTAAACTGTAGGGAGTTTATAGGTGGATCAACTAAAGACTACTTAGATTATCAAACTCTGCCTTTCTTCACACAACCACCATCTATTTACTTTCAATTGGAAATTATTTCATGAATATTTACAGGTAAAGGTCTTCTATTGTGGGACAGTGGACACAACACTGAACCCATATCTTCCTCAGAGTTGTGAGTCTGTCAGTATCTCTCTCACACTGTCATCTCCTTTGACAGACACTTACAAGAGTTGTATACAAATTATCATATATCATTCTAATATTATGGCTTAAACTTGTTTTTAAAACTAAGTTCTCTGTCTGCCTTTATAGTCAGTACTATTTACTAAGGTAGAATTCCAGTATCTGCGGAGTTAATGAATTCAAGAGGTACACTGATGAACTTGGTACTACTGTGCAGTCCTTTAATCATCTTTCACTGGTTAGCTTCATTTGGAAGGTCTTCTCGCTATCAGCAGGAATTAACCACACTTATTCATTGTCAATCAGTCAAGTCTTTATAAAGAATTCACACTGCACAGAAAATGGAAAGAACTTTGGAGAGGTAGCTGGACCCCTACTGGCTCATCATGGAGAAATAGCTAAAGTGTATGATTGTTATATCAAATATTCTAGCATGGAGCAGCCTCCTTTTTTTTTTTTTCTTTGTGCTACCCTTGTGCCCAAAACACATGACTCAATTAGGGGTTTAAATTGATGCAATGTATGTTTTATGATTACAGAGACAAAATGGTTAAGCCAGGATGAGAATGGAAAGCTAAAAATATCATGCTGACAAAGGTACTTGAACAAAAATCAGTACAGAAAAAGGTTGAAAAGGAAAATGTACTTAGAAAAAATATTGAGAAAGAAATTAAAATGATGCACAATCATGAAACTATACTATTAGACAGCTATCAGGGATCATCTCATTATTCATATGAGTAAACCAAGAGTCAATAAAGCATTTATTTTTCTATTATAACATAGTAAATAGTTAAACTAGTTTAAACACAACCTCCCAAAACCAGAAATGGGAAATTGGGAGGCTCATACACTGACTTGTGTTTTATTATTTCATTTCATGTACATTAATTTACTTAAATTCTGAGAGGTTCAAAATAATAGTGAAAATTAATTTATCATAAAACCTGTATGCCTATTCCAAGAACTAAGTAAATTTATAAGCACCGGATCACTTGATAACCTGCCTCACATAAACCTATGACCTATCATATCCCAATCAATGCTTTATCAGATACTGCAAAGCAACCTCACTGGAAAAAAATAGCATAGACATTGATAGGAATTGAGTCTCTTATGGAACTCCATGTGTACTGGCTCACAAGGCAAGCAATGTCTCTTTATCAATAAAAAGGCATTACATTTTAGGAAAAGCTCGTAATTAGATTCATCTACTTACTGAGCCCTCCCCTGGAAAGTAGGTCTATCTCTCTGTACTCACTGGTCTCTGCCATTGCCTGAACAGCAGGGATGCCTACAGTACAAACCTGCATTGTCCACAAAGCTATGAATCAAAACACTGATGCTACAGCAGAAGAATCCTAGAACATCTGTCAGATGAGTGATGGAACAAAAGAGACGCCTTCTTTTCTTGGCATACCTTGTCACAGAGCACAGAAATGAAGAGAACATACAACTTTGGGATACAAGTTTATGCTAGATGCAGCAATACTTAAGACTTATAGCAACGATCCCCAATTATGAAGGAAAAATTGAGTCTTGGATAACATTTCTAAATCATGTAATAGAGGAATGACAAAATGGAAGATTTTGAGCAGCATTGTTTGTTCTGAACTCTATGCTCTTATAAGAATGCTAGGTGACGGGAAAGTGTTTGCCTCCTGTTTTCTCGGAGTAAAAGATATGTTTAGTGAAATAGAAGTAGTCTGATTGTCATAGTGAGGGACAGTTGTCAACTTGAATGTCAAGGGTTTGAGCTCTGGGCACATTTGTAGAGAATTAGTGGTTGAGTTAAGCCTAGAGCAAACCTGCCAGGAGATTGTCTGACTGATGAAGAAGGCCCAGATGGGTGGGATTAGGCCCTGGAATAAAATACAGAGAGTTAGTTGAGAGAGTCAGCATCCTTGTGTATACTTGGCCAGACATGCTGGTCTGGCAAGTAAGGATTGTCCCTCTCGCAGCCATTATGTAGAGATGGTGTGGCCAGTTCCCTTGGCCTGGTGTTGATACATGCTCTTCCATTAAGCTGGACTCTGAACTGTAACTGGACTATCATAAGAAAATAAACTCCTTGTTTCCTTAAGACTTTTGATGGTCATTTATCAGCAACCATGTTGGCAAACTGCAACACCAACAAAGGCTATAGAAGGAAGTTGGAGAGTTAATAATGATATTATGTGCAACAGTATGAGTACCACTAAAAGTATTCATCAGAAAGTGCAATGCATTATCAAACTCATTGGAAAGGGAATAAAGGCATACCTACACCTTATGGGCAGAGGAAAGAAGATAGAAGATGTACAGAAATGCAGTCAGAGGAAGACAACCTTGAAAGGGTAGAGGCTATGTTGGAGAAGTGCAAACCATGCCAGGCATGGCCTCACAGCAAGAAGTCAGAGAATAACCCAGACCACTCTCACTCCATGGCTCACTTTCTAATGCCTCACATAGTCAAGCAAATTATGGAACAGATCTCAAGAAAGCTGTCAGATAAAGTCCAGAATTATCTGTCCTGGAATTAAAAAAGGGAGAAAGATGCATAGAGACAAAAATATTCAAAGAGCTGTTTCTTGTTTTTCTTCCACATTTTATTTTTTTTTCTAATAATACAAACTTAATAGGTATCCCTGTCCTCTCCCTACTCCCTCCCCAGTCATCTCCTATTGTACTCTCCCCCTTTCCTTCCTTCCTTTCACCCGCCTCCTTCCCTCCTCTTCTTCAGGTGCTTCCCTCTTCCTCCTTCCCATCCCCTAGAGCATCCCTTTATGTGTGTGCCAATACTCCCTCAGAGTCCTCTAGCCTAGTGAGGGTTCAGGACACAGTGGCATAGCCATGGGCTCCCCGTTGCTTGAGAACTCCATTATGAGTGTTTAAACCCATGCCTCTAAGGATCCTACTGTCTTGAGCCTTCTCCCCTGTGATCCACTTTGGGGGATCTTTGACATGTTAACCATTGTGCAAGTCAGACAAAATCCAATCCTGGCTGCTGCAGCCCTAACTTGTATGGAGTATCTTGCATATCGTTGGTCCTTCCCATCTTTAGGTTTTTACAATCCTGATGCCTCCTCTTCCCCAAGGTTCCCTGAGATTTAGGATATGGAGAGATTTGGATGGTCCGATTCCAGGTGATTAATGTAGGGTCTTTGGTGTTCTGAATTATGGTCAAACAGCTGTTTCTAATTTAAACTCAATGTAAGTATGAAAAATCTGAAAATACTTGCACAATGCACATTAAGGAAGCAACAACCCAAGACCAGAAATACTTGTTGACATTGGTCTCTCATTGGCACCTGTGGGGTAGCTTTAAAAGGGTGAATAAGTTTCTAAATGATGATGGGTCCAGATGTCAGGTGTAGTGTCGATTTGTGTCCTGCTACGTTTTTTCAGGGAAGATGCTACATATATGTCTATTCACTTGAAACAACGATTCAACAAATGACCAAAGTATGGCTACACCATTGTAATTTGGTGAGCCATTGAGTTTATTTGGGCCACTAACAGGAGTATGGGTGAGGGCTACTTACAAGAGCAGGGATGACTCAAACTTAGCTGCATCACCAAAATGCCCACCTGATCTAGGCACTATCACGGAATCTGCCACACTGAATTTCTTTACAGGATTTGCAGGCAGCTCAGCTGGTCACAGACTCTGCTCCTGACAGCTGACTCTAAACTCTGAGCTGGCCATGAAGTCTCCCATTGAGCAGTTGTTTTTTTGTTTTCTTTACCTTAGGGAGCCTTCCCTACATCTTGTTAATTCCAGCAATTTCCTGAATCTTAAAAGCTGTTTACTTTCAGATCCTCCCTCTAGGATAGACTATTTCAAATCATTACACAGCAACCTGGTTAGGTTAGACTAGGGGCAAAGTCCAAGATGGCATCATGTTATTGGCCAGGAGGAAAGAATGCCATGCAACAGTTTAGTAGCAGGAGTGCTAACAATCAGTAAAAGTAATACTTTAAACTATCTCTGCCACTGATAACATTATGCATTCTTTTATTGTACACCTGTTACACGTTATTTTTTGTTTTGTTTGTATTTATACATCCTACACAGTCTTACTTTCTATTTTTGAGTAATAGAGAATCCTAGGGAACTTTGGAAGATAAATAACAGCTCAGAGAAAAATGTATCACTCATTATCTCATCTCATTCCAAAGATAGTGTTAACAGTGTACATTAGTACTCTTGATGCCTTGGCCAAATATTATCTCACAGGTTTGTTTCATGTATTTGGAAAAATACTCTAAATGACCAAATCTCAAATATAATTTTAAAAGACATTAATATAAGTATTTCTTGGGAGCTTGCTTGAAACACAAGTTGTGGGTTTGCATAACAAACCTGCAGAAGCAGAAAGTAATATTTCTGCTTTAACATAGACCCAGCAATCTATGTGCTAATAATCCCTCTAGGTGTGCTGGAGTTTAAATATATAAATACCATCACATTTTATGTTCTTATTTCTTTGATCAACATTACTTCATTCATATTTTAATGTCACAATGAGCATGGTCATTTCACCACTGCTTAAGCTCACATGACTAAGTTTCATTTAAAAATTTATTTATTAGTAATACTCTGAAATCTTCTGTTTAACACATTGTTGTAGGTGCTGTGGATACAGAATCCAAATAGTGAATATTTAACCAAATTACATGCTTTGATTCTTTCCCAATTTTCAATATTATAATTAATAATGAATCTTTTCATAATAAAGTCGTTTCTATCATGTGCTAGAAGGGACAAAAGAATATCTGCATCAGTACAATTCTGACCAACCCAAATTGCCATTAAAATGGTGTATTTTATATTTCCTTTATGAAAGTTCTGTAGTTAAAATTGTTTAGGTCTGTTTTTCCCTGTTCCTTATAGAGAAACATGAGAAGCTGTAGTTAATCCTCAAAAAACAAATCCATTCTCTTATACTACACTGAAAATATGTGGTCCTGGCTATATCGTCCAATCCTTACCCAATTTAGTGGTGATTACAGTGTTTCTGACATTGTCAGTCAGCACTAAACTTTTGATTCTAATATTAAAGGGAAGAAATGCATTTTCCTCTGCAGGGAGTCCCAGCTGTGTGACTAGAATGTCAATATTCTTGCTATGACTGCTTGGGATCTTGGAGGCACTGTCCTGTTCAGAAGACCCTTTTAGATGTGTTGAAGTATATCTGATGCTGCCCTTCCTCTTTTGCAATGAATTTCCAGCCCTTGTTTTCTAATCACTGCACCTGACCTGTCAAAAAACACCTAATGAACTAGAGCTGGATGAGTGAAGGGAAATGCCCCTGTCAGTGGGGCGGCCCAAGGAGGGGCAACTTGATATGCCACAAAGTCCTGAACCTCACAAGAGTAGATGACCAGAAAGAACCCTGGAGTCTATAGAAGCAGCCAGGTAGGAGTGTGGAGGGAGCGTAATGGATTGATGAGGAGAAAGAAGGGGGATGGGAGGAAGGGAGGCTGGAGGGAAGCAGGGATTAGTACTTGATATGCTTTTAAATCTAAAAAGAATTAAAAACATCTAATGATGCCAAATTTCAAAAGGGAAGGGGTCAGATTCAGTATACACTCTTCTGATAAGACTTACAGGGACATTTCACCATGGTGCCAGGAAGAGACCCAGCTGATTACACAAAAACATATACAGTATAACGGAATAGCTATGTCCACAGATAGCAGCTCATCTGCACAAGTAATAGTAACCCCATCAGATACCCACATGTATTTTTCATTTTAATTTGCTCTCATTATTTATTCCTGTTTTACTGATATAGAGACATTGCTTATAGAACTTTTTAGAAATTAAAGTCAAGTCACTAGGAAAAAACAAACATCTTATTAAAAATCTGTATCCATTCTTTCTTGTCTTAATCATTGCTGTTTCTCACTTAGATGCTAAATATCCTTTTTAAAAATATAAATTAATTAATATGTTCTCCAAATAGCACTCAAATTATCTTCTTTATTTCAATTTTTTAAGAGGGATGAGGACCTGAAATGAGCTCAGGTAACAAAGGCTAAAAATGATTGATTTCATTGTATACATGTAAGAGATTGTCAAAAAATTAAAAGAGAGAGAGAGGAAGAGAAGGAAAGAAGGAAAGAAAGAAGGAAAGAAAGAAAGAAAAAAGAAAGAAAGAAAGAAAGAAAAAAAGAGAAAGAAAGAAAGAACGAAAGAAGAAAGAAAGAAAGAAAGAAAGAAAGAAAGAAAGAAAGAAAGAAAGAAAGAAAGAAAGAAAGAAAGAAAGAAAGAAAGAAAGAAAGAAAGGAGGAAGGGAGGAAGGGAAGAAGGGAGGGAGGGAGGGAGGGAGGGAGGGAAGGAGAAGGGAAGGAGGGAGAAGGTCAAGAACAGAAAAGATAAAAAAAATTATGATGAGCAAAAATTGTCCCTAGTTGGAAATCAATACTTTATAATTGCTTAGTTTTCCTTAGAATTTGTCACCATTTAAAATAAGAAGGTTGGTTGCTATCTCTGATAGGCAAGGTTTATTTGAATCTCCAGGTACTTTGTACTTATTTGTACTCCAGGTACTAAATAAATAAATAAATAATAAAAAAATAAAATACTATTTAAGAGACTTAAGCTACTTGAAAGACTATGACACAATGATAAGTAGTTGAAGTCCTTCCTGAGTTCAGATTCCTTAATTGTTTTTTTCACACATAACTAAACAATGTTTTGTAATTTCCTTGCAATAGCACGACTAACCGTCTCTAGCACCTTACATAAAACAATAAAGGCATACATTATTTGTACCTATACTTTCTGAAATATTGAAGGTATTCAGCAACACCATCTGCATTACATGGAGCCAGTTTTAGAAACAAAGCAGTTATCATTTGAAGGCTTTAATTATGCATAATTAAAAGGAGTTGAACTCTTTTCTCAGCACATATTGGTTCCCTTGTGACACTTATCTCTTATGATATATTTACCCAAATATCCAGGCATCGAACTGGAATCACAATGTAGAACAGCGACAGAAACCAAGGTACAAAATGCCTGAGATCTAAATCATAGATAGCATAAAATCCCGATTAAGGCTTCTTCTTGCTAGCTACTCTTGGACAAAATGGAGCAATATCTATTATATTTGAAATAAGGGGCAGTCTGTACATGTGGAACTAGTTACCATTGAAACATTTCAATTCTAGTTATTGAAACAAATATTTACAGAAAAAGTAATTTGAAAACAGCCTGCTCATGTTATGTGATCTAATAATCCAAGTATAATTTCCTCTGTGAATTGCCACATCAATCTGTCCTGTCTGTTAACTCTTAACATCTTTGATGGGTGGCCTAAAGTTAGCTGACAAGAGAAGACAGTGACAAATTTGAGGTGAAAAAAAAATGTACTGTGAGGAAGGGCCAAATGAAATAACATTCAACCTAGGATGTCTGATGAAATAGGTCCCAGCATGATGATATCTTGTGCAAACATTTCGATGATCCCACAACTCAAATTATAAAGTTGTTTAGCCTCGAAGGAAAGAATAGAAGTTTGTCTTGAAGGTGAGTAGAGTTCTGCAGATCTATGAACAAAAACAGCTTTCATGTTTACTTCAGGATTCCCAGTCATTCTTAATGTGTATTTCATGTATCAAATTATTCATTTAACACTGATAAATGAGAAACTGTATGCATTTTATATTTGGGCCTTTAGAACAACAACCAGTAAAGTGCTCTTCTGGCAAAAAGAAGAAATAAAATTCTCCTCCGGAGCTTTCTTTGTTTGCCTGGTTGAGCATCATGACACTGACATATTTCCTGCTGGTGCGGAAGAATCAACCCATCTTGTCCAATAGTCCACTAAGAACTATTCTACTAACAGCCCCTTTACATTTCTATTCCCTCCTTTCCAAAACAATTTTTAATACTTTCATAATATTTGTCATACTATTTGCTTAAAGTTTGGATTCATTTCTTTCCCCCCTTCTGTAGTTAAACTATGTACTAAAGGTAGTATAAATTATTTATCTTTTAATCTTCCCATTCCTGTCCTAGATCACATGCCTCAAAAATTCTTAATGAATGTTAAGTTGTATTAAGTAAGTGATGCATAGGAAACACTATCTGGGGAACCTTCATAACATTACTTGTGTGCTATCAGATGCTGTGAACTAGAATTTCAGAATTGCAAAATCCTAGGACTCTCAAACCCTCCGTCTGCTACTCTTTGGGCAGATATGAAATCTTTTCAAAGCTCTTGCACAGTATTTGTTTCCATCATTTGGAAAAAGAAAATAATGAGATTTGTTCAATGGAAATGGTGAACGAAATTATCATTCATAAGTTTACTCAAATATTGTCCAGGATGAAATATGTTTACAAAAATTATGAATAATTCTGTGGCCAGCAAAAGAAAAATAATGACAAGTCTCCTTAACCCTAAATCCAATTCTTAAATGCAGATTCAAATTAAATAGACAAAGTAGACCATTATTACCATAACCTTAAACTTGGGAAACAATTGAGCAGTTATTCACTAGGAAAAGAGCGAGCAGTGTTTAAGCAGTGTTAAAGTCGACCTCTAGAAAATTGATTGTGAACTTCATTCTTAACTTGATGGCTAAATAAACAATTACTTATTAGCTGCTGCCCAGAGGTACACTTTTTAATCTCCTGAACTAGCGATAAACTGAAGATCTGATTTGGAGATTTAGACTCAGGCCATAGACAATTCGCAGCTGAGGCGAGAATGCAACAGAAAAACAGGGAGACTTAGGTCAAGTGGCAGCAACACAATTTAGTTGTTGACCAAGAAGATGGGCTGAGGAGACATTTCTGAGGCTAAATATGCTTGGAACAATTTGCCCTCCAGGGATGGATGACTGGGACGGTCCTTAACATTGCTTAATGGCTTTCTCCTGAAGGGCACTGGAGCTCTGCTGTGCCCTACCTTACTTGTCTTTCCACGGAGACAGAAGCAACTCCATGCTGTGTGCTTCATGTTGGCAGTGCTACTGCGATGATGGATGTGGTGATGCGAGTGGGTTAGGGAAGTTTAACAGCCACATTCACTGAGCACCCTAATCAAGAAAAGTCCAGCAAGCCAAGAAACTCCTAGACATCTACTACCATGAGGTCCAACCTGACTGCTATAGCCTCTGCACAGAACTGGACATAAGACAGTAACCCACAGATCGTAATGAAAACCAGCAGTGGGGATTGCATAATTTTTTTCAGTCCTATTCTACTTTTACACCTACAAAAAGACTCTTATGAACAAAGAATGCCTTGATGTATTTGTTGCTAAACAGATTAGCTCTGCCTTTATGTTCTAATACCCTTTTTATTTGAAGAAATTACTTATGGAAGCCAATCTGCATATGTAGTAGAGCAGAAATCAACCACCTCTGAGTATTGGTATTGGTGGGGAGACCACACTTAAAGAAAGATTGACTCCCCATTCTCTTGAATTTAAAAATAAGTAACCAATGCAAAAGACAGGATTTGTTCCAAATACAATGTTTCAATTTATCAGCCAATTATTTTTTGCATGTCATGAGGTTGATCCCATTTCTGGGACAAACTTTTGGTTTGTTACCTCTGTGAACTTTTAAATTTCCCTGTTTATATTAGCTTAATAAGCAAACATCATTAAAGGATTAAAGCAGTTCATGGCATGATTGCACACTGCTATTAATTCAAGTTTATGTTAAAATTATTCAATATCATCAAAAACTAGAGTTATTTCTTTTTGTTCTGCCAAGCAATTAAAAACTTGGCATACTGTTTCTCAGTATTTTGTATTTTCTCATTATGTGAAAAACTAATCACTAGTAAAATACCAAGGATTACTTGTTTTGTTTCTGCAATGAATGTAATGATCTTAAAAATCTGTCCTACATGTCAGTCTTGGAAAAGATACATTTTTCACAATTTTTTCTTTGTTTTCCACTAGTGACTTACGAACTCTTATCTTTCAGATGTTGATAATACCTAAAATATAGGAAGGAACATATCATGTTCTGTCACCCTTACCAAGGTATCATGCTTTGCATCAAATTTGAATAGCTTTTGATATTGTGACTTCTTGGATACATCTACTAACTCTATGCTGTTACTATGGATAGATCTTCCACCTTTAAAACAATTCATCTTTCTTTTAAATTCTCCATCCCCACTGTCCAAAGTTAACCTGCCACTTGTGCCTCTGCTAGAAAGCCACACTGCAGAATCGACAATAAACCACTAGATTTCTCTCAGAGAGCATCTGTGTTGTGCTGCCTTCAGACCAGAAGCATAGCATCCTTCGTTCTCCTTTCTCCATCTAGGCCTCCACCAGATCCTCTGTCACTCTAACTACTTCTGAAACTCATAAAAATTCTCGTTGTTACAGAATAATGCAGAGTAATCTCCCTATACTTTCAACTCGATCACATATGAAGTGTTTTTATTATAAAAAAGGCATATTAACATAGACAGCTTCTGGAGATTTGAACAGGAATATATCTCTGGGGAGCAATAGTCAGTCCACCTAACTCCTTATCAGGAGGATGTACCCAAGTCATGAGCATGTAATTAAGAGGGATCACCACAACTCAGCTTTTAGTAGAAAATTAGACAAATTGAAAAACCAAGAGCAATGGGTACATGACATAAATGAGTAGTACCGTTTAAAAATAATCACAAAATAACACATCAAAAGTCCAAGAAATATAGGAATTTGCCTTTCACTTGAAATCATTTGACCTTCCATTTTGGCCAATATAGATGAAAAATAAATCTGGAATAATAATAATGAATATACCTAAACAGAGAGGAATGCAATTTCTGCAGCAATTTAAATGTGATGCAATTGGAGCACATAACTAATAATTGCCAGACAACATTAAATCTGTAAAAAAAATATAGTTTTTTGTTTGATATTGCCTTTTATGTTACTCTTCAAATTACCAAGAAGTAAGCAGAAATTGTTTGTTTTCATGGAATTGGGGCATGTTTTAATTCTCTTGGTAGTTTCACTCTCCAGATTGCAGAGATTTAGTCAGAAGTCTTGCCTTTGCAGTATACCTGCAACCTTCATGTTAATCTTCTCGCTGCTTCACCTATGACATCACAGCAACCATTGCTGTGACCAAGGCGTGACACTCCCTGGGAAGCCTGGTCTTAATGCACCGGTATTCAGAGGCAGGGCCTTGAGAAGCAATCTAATTATGAAATTTCCAACTCATTGATGGATTTACCAATGGATGAATCCGAAGCAGAATGGGCTATTTGGAGGTACAGTCTAGCTAGAATAAGTAAGTCACTGGGGTGAGGATGGGATGCCCTCATACATATTGCAACTGGTCCCTCCTTTGTTTCCTGCTTCTCAGGGGAGCAGTCTTTTCAAACTCTTGCTCCTACAGCCATGATTCTTCTGATTCGTCATAGGCACATGTAGTGACGCTGGCTAGCCGTGAGACAATTGAGTCTTCTCTGTCTTGATTTGTTTTCCTCAAGTATTTTGTCACAATGACAGAAACATGACTAAAGAAAATCTGTACCCGTGGGCTAAAAGTCCCTACGGGCTTAAAGCACATACACACACACACACACACACACACACACACACACCTTATTAGTTCAATTGTGTTACATTGTAAGTAATCTATACCTGGGTTTTTTGAGATGTCACCCAAAATTTGTATTAGTTTTATCTTTCTGTTGCTGAATGAATGCAAGATCTAAATCTTAGGTGAATAAGAGTTTATTTCAAATTGCAATTCTTAGTTAAGTTTATCAGCCTAACAGTAGAGTTCATACCAAAATAAGGAGTCCAGGGACTTCACCATATACATGCGAATTGCTGACAGAAGGGCCTGCCTGTCACCATGTCTGTCAGTCTGCCTATATGTCAACTTCCAATGAGCTTGCTTTCTACTTTATGTACCTTCCTAGGGAATGGTCCTATCCACTGTCTTCTGAGTGTTCACATATCAATTTGATAATCCTTGATGGGCATGTTCTGAGCTTATGTCAACTGCTAATTCCTCCCAGATGTCCCCAAAGTCTATCTCCAATTATTGAGCTATTATATATAACTGACTGCATCAAAAATTCATAGTTCACAACAAGAATATTACCACTTAGAAAACTCCTGGAGTTCAGCCACCACACATATTAAAATTGGCTTGAGTCACTGGCTTTGTGCCTTACTAATGTTTTTAGAGATAAAAAGTGAAAGAAGAGCTTCACCTTATTCATACCGGAACACCACTAGCTGGATCATCCCATATAATCCAGAGGATCCCATAAGATCTTTCTAGAAATCTAAAATAATCTGAAATCTGTGTCACCTGTCCTTCAGAGAAATACAGAAGTTTCTAAGGTCTTAAAGTAAAACTCTTTCCAGAAAAAGGTCTTCATAGATCTTTAGAGAAAAATAGCTTAATATTTGGTCCTGAAGAATAAGTTAATGATGCTAGCAAATCAAATTAATATGTTGAACTGCCTGGTTATGACCTATATTTTAGAGGAGTGATTATAAAATTGTTTAGAAATTAGGCATATTGGAAGCTACTTTTTGTCATCTCCATGATAAAATATCTGTCAGAAACAATCTGAGGAAGAAAGGATTGGACTTCAGGTCACAGTTTTAAAGACATCAGTCCCGAGTCCTTTGGCATCATTGATTTTGTGTACATGGTGAGCTTGACCATCAGTGACTACAGAAGCATGTGGAAAGGATGCTCTTCATCTTATCACAGACCAGAGGCAGAGTACAAGGCAGGGGCTGGGGTCACATGTCACTTTCAAAGGTTCATCTTCAGTGACCTACTTCTTGCAGCGAGGGTCTACCTTGTACCTTTCCAAATACTCCCAAAATAGATCCACCAGCCAGAAACTAAATGTTCAATACATGACTCTGTGGGGAGACATTTCCTATTCAGGTCACAGCAGAAACCCTCTCAGAACGTACCCAACTTTATGTTCTTAGAAGATACCATCATAAACTTTTATTTGGGAGGAGTTCATTAAGAGTGTTGACTTTAGAATTTCTCAAGCCTGGACTTAAAGAAAATTAATTTCTCCACTAAAAAGAAAAAATAAGTATTTTGAATAAGCAACCAGAGAGATCGAGGTATTGGTCATTTACCTGATGACTTTGCATCCACACACTGTGGAGAGAGGTCCTACTGTGGGTCAAAACAGATTTGCATGGCACCACGTTCCCAGTTGTAACAACTATAGCACAGACTAAAAATCCAGTACTAATGAAGCTGTTCCCTGCTGGGACCTTGAATGTATTTATTCTTGACTCAAACATAGGGTCAGATTGAAAGGCAAAGATAACGAAAAGGTGATAGCAAAACTAGACCAAATGTGTAAATAAATACTACTTACACAGTCTGAAATTGCTATTAACAAGTTCAAAAGCTACAAGGTGAAAAACAGCTAGAATATGCAGCAGACAGGGTGGATGAAATTCATGTGCTGGTAGTGGACCTTTTGATATGCATAAATGAGTATTCTCACCCATTTTCCTTCATCCTGCTTACCTCTGACTGATGCAAACAAACCTTTTCCAAGGCAACAGGACACAATACTCTTCTCAGTCATTTTAATTGAAAAGACCTTTTAAAGTTTAACAGCTTTGCAGAGAATGGACACTTTTACAATCTGCATATTTGGTGGCATTTGATTTAATTTACAAGCTCAATGAACTTGTCTCTGACTGTCTGAAACTGACACTTTATACTTACTTCTTTTTCACCTCTGCTTCCCGTTAATGATCTTGAACACTAATAAAGTTTTACAAGAGTTGTAACTTCCTGACCAAGCATAATCTTTTTCCTCAAGAACAAAGCAGAAAGTTAGAACACTCCATATCAGGGCTATACTAAATTTTTCAGAAACACACATTTTAATTTTGGCTTCTTTATGTTTTTCTAAATTAACTATGAATATTTAGTAGCATTAATATTTACTATGCATATAATAATATATAATATATATTATAATGTTATGAATATACAGCAAATAATTTCAACCATATATTCATAACAATAAAATCTGTATATTCAAATTTCAAAATCAAGTTATATTTCCTACATGGACTTGGTTGTTAACCCATTCTGAATCATATAACAATAGAAGACAGATACTTGTAGAACAGAAAGATTTCAACATCTAGGTTATACATTCAATTTTAATAGGGGAGAAAATGAGAGGAGGGGAGAAACATATATCAGTTGCCAAATAACAAACTCTTATCTTTCTGAGCTCTATGAAAACTTCTCTGTGTAAGCCATGCAAAGGATACCACTAGTTTAGATAGATGATTGTTCATGCTCTTTCACATCTTCCTGGGGCTAGGACTACAAAGACCAATTTAATTTCTACCTAAGTTGGACTAAGGCATTGATTTCTTTAAAAAATATTTTATACCCTCTCCTAAGGCCTGTGTTAGCATCACACAGTCATTGCTCCTTTTCTATAAGCCATATCGTGTTTTGCCCATGGCCTCTTATCATTCAGCAGGAAAAAATGAGAAAATAAAAAGACTACTTAAACCATCCAAGGCAAGTGCAATTGTAAGATAAAAGCTACCTCTAATCTTCATAGTCCTTTAATCCTTTCTCCCCATAAGCTATGGCTAGATTTCTAACTCCAGGTAGAATGAAAACTTTTGTTCTTGAATTTGTCACATCTTGGAGGAAAGTGTGTGTATCTTCATGTTTGTGTGTCTGTGAGTCTGTGGGAGTGTTTGTCTGCCTATGTATATGTGTTTATTGTAAACTTTACCATTATAGTGCTATTATTACAATTTTAATAGCATATGCGATGAAATTAGGATCTATCTACAAAGTCATCAGGTGACTTCTCTATATATTTATATAGAGACTCTTCTATATTTATAGTTATAACTGTAGATGTAAGATAACTGCATTGGCCACTCACAAACTAAGAATGACCTAAGCAATGTCAATTCTTTATGAGTTTCTTATTTGGGTAGTTCTCAGCAATTTCATCTACTGCCTCTGAATTAGCTTTCCTCAGCCTGTGTGTGCTGGTTGCTCTTTATTGTCACCTTGACTGGATTTAGACTCACCATAGAAAAATGCATTTGAGTGTCCCTATAAAGGCAGATACAAAAAGGTCTAACTGAAGATAAAAGAAGCGCCATGAATCCATGCAGCACCATGCCACTGGCCTGAGTCCTAGGACTAAATAAAAAGGAAACATGAGCTAACCACAGCCAGTCATCTCTGTGTGCTTCCTGACAGCAGACAAAATGAAAGCACCCTATTCTCCTGCTGCCATAACTTCCTTCCCATGACACACTACATCTCTTCAAACTGTGGATCACAATAAATCGTTCTTCTTTTAAATTGTGTTATCTTCCCACGCGGTAGGTAACCAATACACTGTTCCTAGAACCAGATGTTGTCTTACATACCTTAGATTCTCCATTTATCCCTTCACTTACAGAAAACAAAATACCAGCATCTTTCTTCTCTGGGAATGAGATGGCATTGAGGAAACAAAGCTATCACACAGAAAGACTCTAAGTGTAGGTAACAGGAAAAGTATGTAGTATTCATTAAGTACTTACGTGACATGCTGATCATTTTAAGTGCGTAATTCTTTTTAACCTCACCACCTTGGACAATACAAACTACTCATACTCAAAAGGTTAAATAAATTTTCATGTTTCCAACAATGTCAGGAGACAACCAGAATTTTTCTTTATCAAATTTTTTTTTATGAAAGAAAGAGGGAAGAGGTTGGTGTACGCGCAACACACGTAGAGCTCAGAGGAAAGTTTTCAGAAGCTGTTCTCTCCTTCCACAACTTGGGCTCCAGGAATAGAACTCAGATCTCAAGCACTCATGGAGGAACTTCTACTGACTGAGCCGACTCACTGGTCCTTGTTCATTCCTTTCCTATACCATCTGTGCCAAGAGAACATGATACATTTCCATTCCCACAAGTTGAATACACAAACCACACACAAGAAAGTAAAAACTTCAAGGTTCAATATATAGAGGTTGTTCTATTTGTTACAAGCAAACAAGCGAAGAATAATCACGAAGCCAGAGGCACCATTAAGAGGAAAAGAGAAACAATTTGGAAACCAACTACCAGCATCAATTTCAGAATACTCTTTAATGAATAGGAAGATAAATGGCATCATGAATACTAATGTACTGCCAGGTTTTCTTTGGTAGCTAGCCATAGCTATTAATGAGTTACACTCAATAAAATTTTGCAGCGATTACTCAACCTCTTATTGTCCTGGATCAAAAGAAGCAGAAGTACTGCCAATCACTATGGACCAGACTTATACAATATGAAAAATAAGTGACGAACTACTTTGAATATGTTTCCTGTAGCAGACACTGAGCTATGATTAGGCCTAATTTTGTTCAGCAAAACTTTTTAAGTTTGTTGGCTCTAGTTTGTGAATATGAAGAAACTTAGTCAAGGAACACAGCAATCAACATGTATATAAACCTGGATTCCAGAATCTCTGTATCTTTGCTTTCTAATCTCTTGAAATGTAAACATGATCTGTTTTCTGAGCCAAATCCTGGCTCTTTAAATGTAGCATAACGCTTTCTGTGCTTTTGGGATGATTAAATATATGGCAAATATATAATGCAGTATTGATAAGTAAAATAACACAAAATATTAATAATAGTATCATTACTGATAGTAATATTTTCATCATTCATGTTAATGAAATATGTTATGAAAAGAAAAGAAAGTATAAGTCAAACATACAAATCATAGATCTAAATAATTTTTACACTTCTCTGAGTTTGTTTCCTTCCATTGAGTATTATATGTTTACTTGGTAACTTTGCTTCCTATTCTTTTTTCATTATTTATTAAGAATTTCTTATAAACAAGGAAATTGGTTTCTATCCATGCCACCACTCCCTCGTCTCCCAACTTCTCCTTTCTTATCCTCTCCTCCCTTTATACATCTTCCCCCTCCATCCCACCCTCTTGTCTCTCTGCGTGGGTGGATCACAGGGCTCCCATCTGGCACCTGTATTAATAAGGCACCATGCATCTTTGGTACATGTTCCTTCAGTGGGTTATTCCTCAGGTGAGGAAGCTCCCCGTCACTGTACCTGCCCCTAAAATTCACACTAACTGTCATTGTTTCTGCTGAGATATCCTGGCTGGAACTCCATTAGGTATAATTGTTTCTCGTAAGAAAAACCTCTCTGGTTCATGGGGGAATGTTGGTATCCCAGCCATTGTGTAGCGCTGGCCATAGTAGATTTCACTGCAGTGAGCTTCTGGATGTACCAGCACTGTCATTACTGGGGGTCCTGACCAGCAGTACATCCCCTCCCCCTTCACCTTTAGTCTCTTAGCATTTCGCTGCTCCCTCTTCTGCAAGGTTCTCTGGGAGAGAGAGAGAGAGAGAGAGAGAGAGAGAGAGAGAGAGAGGTTCTTGGGGAGAGATTTGGATTTCCTGCTAAGGGCTGAGCATTCTACGGTCACCTGATACTATGTATTAGTTCAGTTATGATTTTCCATAGGATGCATCTTGTCGAGTGCTGAAATCTGTTCTAAGGATATTATAAGAGGTATTTAGATGGTGACTTACTATCAAGTTTCTGTTTTTAATACTAAGACATGTCTTTCTGTCCAGTGTCTATTTTCTCCCCTTCTGCTATTCAATTTGTCTTTGTTCTTTTATCTCCATATTTTTTGGGATTTTTCCTTTATTACCTGACTTATTTATGTTCCTTTGCACTTTGTGGGTGTTATAAAAGTTTCTGTTTGAGTATATTATTCTGAAGATTTAATGCTATGATCCACTTATAAGGGAGAACATCCAACATCTATCTGCCTTTCTCTGTTTGGCATAGTTCATTCAGTATAATTTCTTCCAGATCCACCCATTACCAGTAATTTAATTAATTATTTTTTTCTTGACAGCTGAATAGTATTGCATTTTGTGTATGCATTACATTTTCATTATCCATTCATCTGCTGCTGGACATCTACAGTGATTCCATTTCTTTGCTATTGGAAATAGAACTGCAATGATCGTGGATGTACACGCGACTGTCTAGTAAGATGCAGAGGTTTTGGGGACTAGTTCCAGGAGTGGTATAATTGGGTATTTCAATTTCCAACTTTTTTAGGAACCTCTATTGTGGTCTCCAAAGGGGTTGTACAAGTTTACATTCCTACCAATGATGTACAATGATTCCCTTTATTCTGCATCCTCACTAGCATTTGTTGTTGCTTCTGTTTTGGAGAAAGAGCTAGACAATGCTTCCTACTCTTTTAAATGCATGTAACAGTCTGAGGTCCTGGGTCAGAGTAACAGTCTGAGGTCCTGGGTCAGAATTTGTTCACTTCTCTCACTTGGCCCCTGCCTGCTCTATTGTCCAGGCTTTTATGCTTTCATTCCAAATTATAATGGTCATTGGAGTCAAGGCCACAAGAAGAATGCTCTGGGGCAGGGGTCTCTGTGGCTCTTGGGCAAGCATTCTTAAGCAGAGTTCCCACCTCAAACATGCAGAATAAAAAGTACTACTACTAATCCATGAACTGGAGACTTCCCTGAGGAATACAACACACATTGCTAAGCCATTATATACATTTAACCAGACTAGGATCAAGGCCATTAAGAATATGAAGAATGATTTTTGGAGTAACATATATTATTTCTAAGATTGATTTCTAGGTTTTGAGTTATGGCTAAACAAACAAATTGGAGACTTCAAAACATCCAGGATTGAAGACTTTAAGACCAGTCATGGCTCAGTGGATCTTGCTTTTTACCCTTTTTGTGTAAAGCAAACTGCATGTCCCCTTAACTGTAAAACATATGTGTAAAAAGACTATTTAACACAAAAACATTTGTATTATAATTGAACTTTTTTTTCTTTATTTCAAGTTTAGCCTTTCAGAATTGTTTGCAATGAACTTACTTGTTATGTTCATCTGTCAGTTTCCATATCTCCTACTTGTGCTTATCATTTATTTATCAATATATGAAAGATTTTTACATACTTTCTATGAAACAAACATTTGCCCAATAAACAAACATGCTAGTTATTATTTTGGTGCTATCTGTTAAGATACCGTCCATTTTGGTTGGCAAGTTGCTGTCTGTCTGGCAGTTTTACAGTATTTGAACTCAGTTAACATGTGATTGCCCTATAGAAAGTTTGGAAAGACAGAGCTAACATGAGCTCTGGATGAAAGTCATGAGGTTCTTAGATCTGATCTCAGACAGGAAAGAAGCCTATTGGACAGGTGAACTTCACAGAGTTCTTCAAATTATAAAAGCTGGAAAACCTGTCTGTCTGAGACTGCTGACAATCACAGAAAAAGGAATGTGGATTTCTGCCAGCCAAATCACTTCACTCTTATTCCTAAATCCAGTGACTGTGTATATCTATGATTTCATTTAAAAGTTGTCTCAAATATCTAATAGTTATAGTCATTAAAAAATTCTAGATCTTAAATCTTAACTTAGCAAACATGATCTGGTGCTAAGTCATCCTAAAACATGCTTATGTTTGCAGTGAGCAGCAAGGGCAGAGGCACACAGAGGCTCAGGTTGATGAGGCAAAGTAGCAGCGGAGCACTCAGCACTAAACAGGATATTTATACATCCTCTCTAAGGTTCAGGGGGTCATTGGGAAAAGGGAACAGAATGGATGTTAGAGCTCAAGATAAGAAGAAGGTCTATGAAATGAGTCTTGGGCATAGCACAACACAAGCGTGATTAACATCCTCCTGTTCTAGGCGTGCACAAGGCTCAGCCAATCAGCATCCAGTCTTGCATGGGGCTGGAGAGTTCACCAGACCTTACTTGTCCCTCATGAGCTATTGACTACTGGTAGATTTTAAGGAAGAGGCATCCTATATCTTCATCTCTGTACCCACCAAGAAGTCCCTAAGACAACAATGAAACCATAGCCACACAAACACCCTGTGAGACAGCGGGTCTCACAGCAAAAAAGATACAAATGTTGATAAAGGATTTTCTGGGGAGAAAGGAGAAAATGGGCTAACAACTAGATAAACTACCTCTTACAACTATCAGAACACACTATATATGCAAGATATAAAATTGTTCAGGAACAAATTTGATTTAAAAAAAAACCTTCTAAAAAAACTGGATCAGTAACTCAAATTCCCTGGACAAGACTATTTCTTTTTTAAATTTTTTATTATTATTTATTATTTATTCAATTATGCGTGTGTGTGTGTGTGTGTGTGTGTGTGTGTGTGTGTGTATGTGTGTAGAACTGCGGACGAATTCGGGAACCACAGTGGATGCCTTCACCTCCTCCTTGTTTATTCTGCCTGGGGATTCACAGGCTCTGCCCTACCAGGACCAGAAATGCAGGCCTCCCCTGCTTCTGCCCGGCGTCTATACGTGGGGTCTAGGATCCGAACTCAGGACCTTCCGCCTGCAAGGCAGAGGCTTAACCCCTGAGCCACCTCTCCAGCCCCGCCAAGACTATTTCTATGGGGTCATCTAGGCTGTATATATCTCTGACTACAGGGATATAAAAGTAGCGTATGATTTTTCCAATCTCTTTCCCTAGGACTGGAATTTCGATTATCAGCTATTGTGCCACTATTACACCCAAACATGAACAAATGAAATCTACCCCCAAAACAGCAAAGCATAAATTTGATTGTCTACATAGTTATTAAAACAGCAATATAGATACCATAGAGAGGCACTTCATCCATCCATGTGTCCATCCATCTATCTGATATTCGAAGCAAGAACAAAGATATATGGCAATATATAGCTTGAGGAAAGCAAAGATGGCTTCTAGACAGAAATGGCATGAAAGCTAACATGATAAAGGAAAAATAAGAGTGCATCAATAGATAGGACATTATATGCACACATGCCCACAGTATGTGTCTGTATCACAGATTCACAGAAATGTAAGTATTCTATATGGCTGAGAAATCTAGTGAGGCTCTTCTGGGGAGGGGCCTTAGTACCACTGATGCTCCAGTGGGATCCTGGACAGCTACAGAATTCTAGAGTATATGATAAACTTGAAAGTGCAGTTATATACAAAATTAGCGACACTGACAACAGCATCAGTGTGGAAAACAGGCGAATGGCTTGCCTCAAAGTCATGTAGTGAAGGGATACAGCCAGGATGGAAAACCAATTAAGCTGGCTAACGAAGGCCACATCCTCATCAAGTACATCCTAAACATATTGTCAGGGGCCTCCAACCCGAAAGCTGCGAAAGATCACAGCCACAATAGAAAGGCATCCCACTGAGCTTCCCTCACTGTACCTCCCTGGTGGGGGTGTAAATTCAATGTGCTCTCCTCCCCCAAAGGGCAGAGTGGAATGTCATCTCTGTGGGCATGCTGCTACATCCACAGGCTTCCTGGTGACCGAACAGATGTCCTGCCAGATGGTAGCCACTTGGACCTGGGCTCTGTGGAAGGCGGCCAGGACAATAGCCTTGTAACAGTTGTAAATGTCGCCATCCCTCCCAGACTGGACAGCTGGACAGAATGCCCAGAGCAAAACAGGTGCTAAGCAGGCAGCACCTGGTTTGGCTGCCCAGGAATAGGAAGTTCACAGGGCTTCAGGGTACAGTTAGCACGGTGCCTATGGGAAACTCTCCATATTGCACGGCAGACTTCATTACACCTGGGAGCTGGGAAGTACACCCAGAGAACACATGTGATCACTGCCATTCACTCTTGCTGTTTACACCAGACCTTGTTTTCTCAGTTGCTTCTGATCTACTTCCTGCCTGCTTGTTCATCTCAATGCTCATATGGCTACTTTAAACATGGGACATAGTATTGGCTACTGGAAACTGTGTCAAAGTCTATGACATGCTTTGGTTAAAAAGATATTGATAGATATGATAACAGTGTCTTTAAAATTGGTATTTTGTCAGTGAAGGTGTGACAGTTACTCTTAACTATTAAGGTTCCAGAGGGAAGAAACAGTCTTTCATGGTAAAGGCAACATGGTTCATGGCTGGTGGCAGGCTGTGTCACGGCAGACATCCAGTAGGCTAGTGGGTGACAAATGAAGGCTAGAGGATTCCTGGAGAGTTTCTCTTCTTCCAAATCTCCTGTTCTATGGTTCCTTTTATCTGGTCTGCTAAAGTTCCAGTCAATCTAAGGCTGGTCTTCGTATTGTAGATGTATTGATCCAGATGATCTCTTCAGGTGGGCTCAGCTGATCTTAGGTAATGCCAGGTGTGTCAAGTTGACACTTAGGCTAATCAATAGCCCTATCCTTTGGGAGTTCATGCCTGTAGAAGAAAAAAGACTTGGTAAGGTGCAATTAAAGGTTAATATGTGAAAAGATCTATGGAGCACAAAGGAGAAATGGCAACCTTTTGCCAACATTCACAAACAACTTCCCTGAGGAATAAATGCTTAGATGGATTTCAAAGTTTGAGTAAGAATTCATGAGAAATTTAAAGAAAAATCAAATATTCATAAGAGCAGAGACTGATAGATTAGACCACGGATGTTTCTTAGCAGTTTAAAATGGATATAGCACATAACCATTATGGAAATACTGTCGATGTGCTTTTGCTATGCAGTAGACTACACCAAAACTCTCAGACACACCCACAGAAGAGTTAGACCCAATGACAGATGAAGTAATCTGTTATGGTTATGGTGTCTGGACTTGCTCACTCATTCACCAGGGTCTCTGCTCTGCTTATGTTTGTTACTCGTCTTTCCAGAAACAGCAGGGAACAGGGCATGCTATTCTCAAAGAAGTTTCAGCAATGCAATCAAGACAGGCTGTCCAACAAAATACCAATTTTAAAGACACTGTTATCATATCTATCAATATCTTTTTAACCAAAGCATGTCATAGACTTTGACACAGTTTCCAGTAGCCAATACTATGTCCCATGAGTAAGAAAAGAATGTCAAACATTGATGATATCAATATGCAGCCAAGAAAGTCAGGAGAGGCAGGCAGGTACTACTATAGTATGGGACACCATAGAGACTGTGCTGATAAAATAATAGGCATTAAAGTATTTAAATATTTATTAAAACATTTGAGTAAATACATTAAAAGTATTAGAGTATTTAAATAAAGAAATTAATAGTCCCCAATGCATTTTAGAAAGATCTTGGTGCTTTTTAAAGAAGATGCTTTGGGGGCTGGAGAGGTGGCTCAGGGGTTAAGCCTCCGCCTTGCAGGAGGAAGGTCCTGAGTTCGGATCCCAGATCCCATGTATAGATGCCAGGCGGAAGCGGGGGAGGCCTACGCTTCTGGTCCTGGTAGGGCGGAGCCTGTGAATCCCGGGGCAAAAGGAGGAGGAGGTGGTCCATGGTGGTTCGCGAATTCGTCCGCGGTTTTACACACACACAGACACACACAGACACACGCACATGCGCACAGTTGAATAAATAATAATAAAAAAAATTTAAGAAGATGCTTTGGAAGTATCATAATTAGAAGCAGAGCTAAGAAACTTAGAGTCACATAGAAGTAAAGTTTTGACTGATGACATAAAGACAAGGAGATTTTAAGTAGTGCAGATATAAAAATCATCAGTACAGTTTGTGGCATTCAAAAGTTGTTTTATGAGCATGCAAAGTAATACAATCAAGGTCAAGACGTGTTATCTGCCTTGGCAGCATGAAATAATATTGGAGGAAGCAAGAGATAAATGTTTTAGAAGGAAAACAACAGTCAGCTTCAAGAGACATAGATGTAAGAGTCCAAAGAAGACCGCATTCAGTAAGGGTTGAAAATTGAGCTGAAAAGTTTCTACCTGGAGCTACAATTTAAGAGTGAATTGCATTTATATGGTGGTGTGTCCTGTAAATGTGATGCTGACTTCACAGAGAAAGATAGAAATGAAGATAAAAACATAAGTTCAAAATCGGTATTAGAGAATACTTTGATATCACATTACAGTTGATATTGGATAAGGAAAATGTGGTACATTTATACAATGGAATACTACTCAGCCATCAAAAAAGATGAATTAATGAAATTTGCTGGGAAATGGATGGAATTAGAAAAAATTACATTGAGTGAAGTATCCCAGACACAGAAAATTAGACACTGAATAGACTCCCTAATAGGTGGATCCTGTACCAAACCCACTTAATTACATATTTGGAAATGAATTTCTGTAATACCTACTGTAATCAAGGAATGGTGAGCAGGAAAGAAGAATCCAGAATAAAGGAGACAGGGGATCATGCTTCAGTAGAGAAAATATGTCACTGTCAAGTATTGCATGTAAGTAGCAAGACATCTGGTGAAGCTCGCTCTCGCTTCCTTCCTGGTCACTTGCAACTGTAGAAGTTTGATCTCACTAATCAGGAAAGTATAGGGACTGGCAAATAGATATTAACCATCCTGCAAATGGAACATTGAATCCCCCTCACTGCAGTGTCCTACTCCTATTCCATCAACCATTGAGTGTCCTCTTATCTTCATTTAAACAGTCTTTTATCTTTGGTTAGGAGATGACCTTCAATATCAATCAGGATGGAGCCAAGGGCGGTGCAAGAAAAAAACACCGAAGACCCTACATTAATCAACTGGAAAGAGACCAGCCAAATCTCTCCCCACCTACAGTTCAGGGAACCTTGCAGAAGAGGGGGTGACAAGATTGTAAGAGCCTAAAGATGGGGAGGACCAACATTATGCAAGATACTCCACGTGTTAAGGTTGCAGTAGCAATAATCGGACTTTGCATGACCTGCACAATGACGGACATGTCAATGATCCCCCAAAGTCTAGCATGAATCACAGGCAGTGGGATCTTTAGAGGCAAGGGATTAACTTTCCCATACTAAGGGGGAACCCAAGAAAGGGCTCTGGACAATGCCACTGTGGTAGAGGACTTAGAGGGTAGTTTGGCATTCACACAAAAGGAGGTTCCAGGGGATGAAAGGGTGGAAGGGGGAGGCACTGGGAGAAGGGGAGGGAGGGAGTGAAAAGAAGGGGAAAAGGGGGAGAGATTGCAAGGGGGGGCTGTGGAGGGGTGGAGGGAGGGAGAGAACCTATGAGCTTGTATGATTGGGAAAAAAAAAGAAAAAAAAAAGGAATGTGAAGTAAGCCATGAGTTCTCTCCCAGAAAACCACAGGACACATATAGAGTCATTTCCAGATACATTTACACATTTCCTGTGGATATCACTATGTCTATTCTTAGAATCTTAAAGGAATAGAGCAGCTTGATTATGAAATCCTAATTTAAACCGTGAGCGGAGGAGAAAAAAATAACAGATGAAAGATTCAAAAAGGGAGAGATTAAGGGAGAGAGGCAGGTCTGAATTCTTGGGCCAGCAGCTGGTGCTCATAAGGTGCTAACAACCTGTAAAGTTGAAGGGGTTAGCTTTAACTTTCAAGACAAAACTGAGGAGGGCAGAGAGTTGGAGACGAAACAATGAATGGTAAAAGAGCATTGACACATGATCAGACCTGACTTCTCAGGCCTAGTGAGTCATACAGTCTTGCTCTTGATCATAGGCATATGTGACTGAGGGTGACTATAACTTGAAACAGATAGCACCCAGAAACCACTAGCTGAGACACGAGCCAGTCACCACAGGACATCTTGATGGAAGGGGTTTGGGCTCGAAGGATGCTGTTTAAAACCTTCTTCACATCTTCCAAACTGTTCCATGTGATAATAGATGCTGGGCACAAAAACTTACAAAACATTCTTTTGATTTTATTTTATGCTTGCTTCTGTGTTTTTGCTGTGTGTGTGTGTGTGTGTGTGTGTGTGTGTGTGTGTGTGTGTGTGTGTTTGCCTATGTATGTGTGTGTGGAAGTCAAAGATTAACTCCAGTATATCTTCATCAATCACTTTTCACTTTTCATCTTATTTTTTTGAAACAAGGTGTCTCCACTGAACCCGGCGCTCATTGCATTGGCTAAGCTGACTGGCCAGTAAGCCCCGAGGAATCACCCGTTCTCACTTCCTCTACACTGTGCTGGGGCTATAGAAGCTTGCACTCATTTCTGCCTTTTGCATAGGAGCTAGGGATACACAGGGTCCTCATGATTAATTCACATGCACTTATACTCACTGAGCCATCTCCTTAGTACCAATCATCCTTTATGTTGTTTCTCAAACAGAAAAAAAAAATCTCAATTAAAGGACAAGGAAAATGTCTTCATTGCTAGAATCAGTACATAGTACCTAGAAGGAAATTTGGCAAAAATAAATGTGTTATACGATTCATTAAAAGTAGCTCCATGAAGCACTCAAGATTTCCCTTTCCAGGTTTATAAATATTACCCTTTTTTGAAGCATGCTGATTGCAATAATCACCAATCTATGGTCATGAAAAGAATTGCAATTCCTTTTCCAATTAATTCATTTTATTGTTGCCAGTTCTCCCCAAATGTGAGGCATTTAGAAATCTTGGATGCGGTGTAAAGTGTATTATTATTGTTTTTTTCAGTTCTCCATGGTGCCAAGCAAATTTGGCTCTGAACAGAAACGAATACACCCTGATTGCAGAACCATCACGCCTCACACGTGTGTGTGCTAGAAATGCAAGGTGGTGCAATACCACAAGACCCTGTTTTAGTTAAAGCTCACATTAATGATTTCATCCTTCATACTTCCCCGAAGAACCCTGAGAAAGAAACCTTCAACTCTTACATCGTTTTCTGTCTTAAGGGTAATGAACCATATGTGTAGACAGCTGCACTGTCTGTAAACTATGGTCATTAATTAGACAGGAGACAGGACACTTCCAGGGAGAGGCGGGTGATGGGAGAAGGGCGAGACTTTGAAAAGTCATGCTGATTATTAATAACAGAAAGGGCAGTGAAAAGGGTAAAACGTCTGTCCTCCATACTTCAAATATATTACATTGCCCATAGCGATGAAATGTTGGAAAGGTCTGCATGGTGAATGTTTGGACTTGTACATGAGGCCAGAGCTAAGCACAATGGGGTGTCATGAACAAGGTTACATATAGATTCTCATGGGTAATTCTAAGGATTGTGCCATACTGGTGAACTGCTTGCCCAGGAAAAAAATAAGACAATTTAGCCATGAACATAAACTGAAATTCAGTATGGAAAATAAAGCAAATAAAAGGTAGGAGGAAACATCTCCTTTGCAATCTCTCCCTAGTTCATTTACAAATCTATAATAATATGTCAAATGTTCTAACAGCTGGGAGCAGATTATAAAGTGTGGGATTAGAGTCCACGCTCAGTTAGGACAAAAACGGAGAAGGACTGGCTAACAGAGGCTGCATCTAACTGGAGAGGTGAGCTCAGGCTAAGGACGTATGGAGCATTCCCAGTAGTTTTATTCAAATGTCAACATAGAAACAGAGAGTAGTGACATCGTGTGTAAGCACTCTTGTCTATTCCACTTTTTTGAGATGATAACTAATTATTCACAGTCCTAATTGGAGCAGAAACAAGTGTCTATGATCAGGAACTAGAACGTAAACCTCCACTGACTGGGACAGCATCTGTTTACTCAACACTGTATTCCATTAACTCAGAACACATTCAATATGGATTCCATAATAATTCCATAAATTAAAGCATGCATTTATATGACAGGGAATATCCTATCTATAAAAGAACCCCAACTATAGCAAAGAAGTGTAAAAGTTAGAGCTGGTGAGAACAATAAAGCACAATCTTTGCTTCCACTCTTTGGAATGGAAATAAACTAAAATATGAATGTAAAGAAAACTCTAGAGAACAGCCACAATGACAAAATGAAGAATGATTTAAAGGACTAATGAAAAAGCATGTGCAGAAGAATGCCATTTTCCTCTTCACAAGTGAACTCTGCCCATCGCATGATGGGACATACACTGGCTAGAGTCACCATGTGAATCATTGAGACCCTGCAGCCCTCACCCTGACACCATGAATTAGGATTGTGGGGAGAAAGTAGATGGAATGGACACATATAAGGCACAGTGAATGTTACTTTTGGACACTTGGGTATTAGAAACAAAAAAAGATAAAATTTATGATGGTTTTCAACTCCTAACTTGGTAGCTACAAAATTTAGTAGACACTTAATAAATGTTTCATGGATGAATAAATAATATATATGTACTCTCTAAATTGTTTATTATAAAAACTGGTAGCAATATTTGTGCATTCGTTAATTTTATTCTAGGAACCTTTGCAAATAACCATATTAACTACTGAGCTAAATATTGAACAAGCTGAATCATACATGTAAAATGGAAGGGACAGTCTCATGTGGATTATAAGAATGGGCTACCTTTAAGAACTGGCCTATTTACAATGCTACTGAGTCCCTACACCTCTTTAGAGTAGAGGACGCAGAAGGAAGTTTGACATTCACACTAAAGGATGCTCCAAGGATTGGGGGAAGGAAGAAGGGAGTACTGGGAGAAAGGGAGGGAGGAGGTGAAAGGAAGGGGAAAGGGGGGGGAGTGAGCAAGGGGGATCAGGGGGCGGAGGGAGGGAGGGGACCAGGGTCCCTATGAAGTCTGTATGATTGGGAAAATAAATAAATAAATAAATAAATAAATAAATAAATAAACAGATAGATAGATAAGTAAATAGGTAAATAAGTAAATAAATAAAAATAAATGAAATATTGCATATTAAAAAAACTGGCCTATTTTGAATTTTCCCCTTCAAATTTTTCCAGGAGAAAATTAAGACTTGACAGACGCTATCCTGATTTTGATTCGTGAAGCTCTGACACTGTGATAGCGGCCAGTAGTTCTCAACTGTGTGATTGAATAGGTTTAAAGAGAGGACACTGCCAACAGATCTGGACCACTGCCCCTTTCCAGTGTGCCAAAGCCCCAGGTTGGCCATGTGGATCACCAGAGTTGGAAATTCCCTCCACAAACACATGGCACACTGCCTCTTAGACCTACCTTGAACTCCCCCTTGAACTATAGAGAATATTGCCTTTGTTTCTTACACATTACTCACTCATACCTGTATCTTGCTAAGATTTTTACTTTATACATTTTTATTTTGGAAAATTTCTTAGTTCATTTGAATGCAAGTTCTCCAAGACCTTCTAAATGTGACACTTTTCCTCCCCTAGAAAGTGCATGATTTCCTTATACTTCACTTCTGAATTTTAAACAAATTTTAGACATCTGAGATAGTTTTGTCTTAACAAAAGAAGGGAAATATTAAAGTTTAATATTAAAGTTATGCAACAGATTGTTCAATAATCCTAATGTTTTACTGATCTTCAATGTACTCAAATATCAAAAGGTTATCTTATCATTATGCTGTCTGTTGTGAATACTGACATAATTCTAGTGTGTTGTATCAAATTTTCTGTTAGAAAACATACATGTAAATAAATATTGGAAAAATATTGAAAATTCAATAACTTAAACATGTACAGTGTACATGCACTCCACATATAAAGTCTCATTCTTGACAGAATGGGCTTTTCCATAGTATTCCTCTGGGGTACACAGTCTACCCCTTTGTTAGCAGTAACTTATTTCTGGGGAGATCTATGATCCACACACCCTTAAAAAGTTAAGGCTGCTTCCTAAGAGGGCAACAAATGAAGGAGTATAAGAAATGGCTATTCCTCTGGGCTAGGCAGATAGGAACAGAGCCCTAAGTCGGGTCTCATAAATTCTCAAGAGGAAAAGACCTTGGATCTCACACATTTCCCTTAATAGTGAATTTGGCTGGTTCCTTCTGGGTTCTTCTCTAGAGACTAGAGAACCCCCTTCCATCTGCAACATCTTGCAGGTACAGGCCTTTGAAACATGCACTATGCAGGCCAAGCACCTGCCAGAGAGCTGGCCAGCCTTTCTTCTAACCACCAGTCTAGGGAAGTAATATAGCATGCCCCTTACCAACGCCCAGTGAGGTTTCATACCCACTGGGCTGAGATCAAATACCTGTTAAGGATCCCTTCTTTCCTGCAAGGAGTCCCTCTTTCTCTCTTCACCGCTTGACAATCCCTCCGAAAAATAAAACTCTGCTTTGCAAACATTTTGATTCTCTCCTGATATTAATTCTTCGAATCTGTGAAGAAAGCAAACCCATAGAGGGCAACAAAACCACTAAAAAAAATCCAAGAGAGACAGTGATATGATGGCAGTAGTATGCATTTTCATAGTGCTATTGATGTAATCTGACTATGGTAATCTTACATAACCATTAAGAGAATCATCACCTTTGGGCACAGGCGACACTGTTGAATTCACCTATGTTTTCATATGAAGAAATAACACACAGGCATACAGAAATCTACCCAGATCTTACAAACTATTGAAGAGCGCATTTCGGACTCAACGACAGATGGGCTGATTCTTAAGTGCACTCAAGGAGAGGCAAAAGGTAAAAGAAGGTACAGAAATTTCAGTGGATATTATTCACCTGTTGCCTTTATTAATTTGGCAAAATATTTATTGAGCACCTAGCACATCCTAGACAGTGTGCTGCATTGTGGCAAGAACAGTGAATAAATTAAAATGAGACGTAGTTTATTCAAAAGACATGAGATGAAAAATGCTGTAGTAAAAGAAATAGTGTGCATGTGATGGGCACTCATCTACCCACATCAGCAGTAACCCACCATTTATATCTGAACCATTCGTATTCTACAAATGAGGAAACAGAGCATACAGGCATTGAATTAAGTCAATTAGAGTATCCACATGCGGATAGAGAGACCCAAACCTAGAACTGCTAGATTCCCAACCTCATATTTAAATCTAGCTTAGTACAGTCATCAAAAAAAGAACAACTCTAAAAAGGAAGTATTTTGTGGAATAGGATCCCAGAATCATGTTACCTTCAGAATAAGTAAAAAACTAGGCTCTGATTCAAATGGAAAGGTTGGAGAGCAAGAGAGAGAGTTAGATAAAACAGATCCATTTCAACCAAGGGCAAGACTTCCAACAGAGGATTATCTGCGTGATTCGGGCTTGACGCTCAAATATCTAAGTGTGAGGAATTCTACAGAGCATATAAAAGTCACACCCATGTACAGCTTTTCTTCTAACAAACTTTCAAAACACCGACATTGCCTCAGAATCTGCTGGTGTTTTAGGCAAAGACTGAGGATATACGAAATGGATTTTGCTTCATAAAACAAGAATTAAACCTCGATTTGATCATGCAGAGGATAAATACTTTTATTTTTGCTGAAAGAAAACCAGGCATGGCTAGGCTTGGCCGAGCTATCTTTGAAGGGACCGGCCATCTCTTTCACTGTGGTTCTCTATCTGGTCCATCTCCCAGAGGGAACGATGCTTTTGTATCATCTTTTATCAAGAAGAACCATGCTGTTCCAAAGCCATGTGATATGTCAGAAGTGCCCGTTGAACACTGCGAGTCAGCTTCACATTCCAGCTGCTGCATAACTTTTGTCTCAGAGAGAATGTCCAGCACCCCATTTATGGCAATATACAATTATTCTAAAATATTGTCCATCTCCGTGGTAATACTTTGGAGGAGTCTGTCAGCATTAGATGGCAGGTCATTTCTGATCATGCCCATAGAAGGATTTCACTTGGTGTTTTAAAATGAGCAGACAAGCTGTGTAAGGTCATAGTCTATTGCAGTCATGTCTTTTTATATAAAATGGTATATTTTAAAGCATCTATGCTATCTCTTCCTATCCAGCAAAACAAATGTTATCACTCACCTAAGGAGTGGAATTTTCTGACTAGTGGAAGACAAAGTCCTATGTTTTTCAAGGTTCTTAAATACAGTCCAATCTTGACATTCTTTTTATCTATAGCACATTTGATCCTCAAAGCAACCCTATATGAAAGACAAACAGACTGACATTAATTTCATTTTAACATAAGGAAATTGAGGCTTAGCACAATGGTTATAATCAGGCTAATCACAAAAAGTAAGGCAGAGCTAAAGTCTGAAGCGAATATTCCCACTTCACTTTGAAGTACATTTTGTCTTTCTTTTGACATATTGGAAAAATTATGATGAAACACAAGTAGTTAGGTAGTAGCTAAACGTAATTACATGTATCTTTTAAAAACAACACCAAGGTACCATGTAACACTCATATAACCCCTTCAGGAGGCACCGTTATACCATTCTGCTTTCAGTACATGGTGATAGTGAGAATAGGTCTTGGATAAGATCTTCGACCACTTGTATTGATTGTCTTGCGGTTGATTTGCTTCAGAAAAGGAGTAGCATCTCCTTCGCAGCTCAGAAACTTCAAGTTCATCTTTTCCTCAGACTCTAAAAAAATGCGCTTTACACGTGAATACAATAAATTTGTGTCCTTTCTATTCATTACCCAATCCCAATCCCCACATTTTCCTACTTGTAGTAGGAAATTCTCTTTCCCCCACGAGTTTTCCTCCTGCTTTCATGTCCTTTTCTCGTGTGTGGCCCACTGAGCTTCTTTTGGGTTGCCTGCTAGCAAGTGACTGACCCCTTGCTGGAGAATGGATGATCTATCAGTGGATATACCATTGGGGAAAGTAATTCCCCTACTTCCTAATCAAACACTAACCTTCACTAGTCTCTAAGGGTAGTGTGATGCCTCTTGAGAACTTTTCCATTTCATCATAAAATACTGAGAGGCCAAATCCTGTGCAGGTTTTGTGGAGTTACTCATAGCTGCAATGAGTTCATGGATGCACCAGTCCTGCCTGGGAGCTTCCTTTGGTCTTGCTTTGTTTCTTGCAGAACTATTCTTACTGTCAGACATTCCCATTTACTTCTAGAACATTCCATGATCCAGCGATGTGGATTTCCTTTGTATCCTAAATATGATGCTCTTTTCTTTGATGGTTCTCCAAGAAAGCATGGCCAATTGGGCTCTCAGACAAGTTCACTCTCGTTTTTTCATTTCTTTACCTCCAGCAGGCACTAAGACATACAATCAACAGTCAGCTTCATAGAAGTAATGCAGCCTATGTTCCAGAATGCGTACACTCACCACATTGAGAAGATCTGTTGTGAAACACAAAGTTACAAAACACTTAATGTCAAAACTAAAAATCATCACACTTACAGCCAACTGTAAAGTCTTTGTTTCTACACAATTAGCAATAAAGCAATCTTGTCAAGTGTAATATAAACATTATTACTAATTGTTGATTCTTTCCAACCTGTTGGACATGTAGTTTTCATATTTACCATATAATAGTTGAATTTTAATTTTGCCATAGGAATAATTTCATTCTGGATGAACTAGGGAGATGGCTCAAGGGTTTAAGTCTTTGCCTCACAAGCAAAACAACCTGAGTTTGGATCCCCAGAGCCCACTTAAAAATGTCAGGCAGACTGTAATTCCAGCCCTAGAAAGTAGAACCTGGGAAACCCCAGAGCAAAGCAATAGTGGAAGAGCAATCCAAGACGATTCCAAATGGCACCCTTGGGCCTCCGCATGTACCCAAACTCAAGTGCCCTCGTGTATGTACATATGTATGGACATACATGTGAATGCCAAATAGGAAATAATTTCATGCTGGTAAAAAAATAAAAATTGCTCATATATTTATACATTTATTGTTTTATAATTCATGTTGCAGAGAAATTATAACATAAAAGAACAATTAAGGTAGAATAAGTTATAGCTATAACAGTTTAATTAGTAATTTTTCAAGAGATAACATAAAAGCAATATAAAATTACAAAAATTATTGCTATTATGTGTAAAAACAATGGGAGACAAATTTATGTGTTCAGGAAGATCTCTATTTTGCAAGCCTATGCCCGTACAGCTTGGAGTAAGGAAATAACAGAAACTCTCAGACCAGTGTCAGGCTGTACATAATAGAGAGAATGTTGAGGGCATTAACATGAGGCAAAAGTAAGTAAGGTCAAAGGGGATATAAAATCAATTCTAAAAATTGATTTCATCACAACCTCAGGTTTGTCTAAAAGTTGTGACCCTCAGCCTTCAAAGGATACAAAATCAAAAGTGAGACCATTTTACCAAGATACAAGTTGTAGTGACAGAGCTACTGGTAGAGTGCTAGTCCAGCATGCAGGATGCTCTGGATTTGGTCCGCTACAGCACACAAATGGCATAGTAGCACAAACTACCTGCAATCATAGCACTCAGGAGATGGAGGCAGGAAAATCATGAGCTCAAGGTCATCCCCAGGTATATTGTGAATTGGAGAAAAGCCTAGTATTCAATAGGTCCTGTCTAAAAGAAATAAGTAAATAGAGGAAGACAGCTTAAGTATATGTCCTAAAACCATAGCCCAGGTTGTTAGATGGTGAAGTTTTATGATTCCATTATGACCTAATAAACTTCATTCAATAATTTACTCATTGTACTATCATTCAATAATTTATACATTTTACTTAGTGTGTTAGACCCATTCATAAAGAAAAGGAAATTAAAGTAATGAGGGATTTATAACCTAGATGAAAAGAGAAAATTAAAGTTCTAAAATTAAAAATTACAATTATCAGCAGAACTTCTCATCTTGTACTGTTATTACATCGTATTAGAGATTTTGAACATTTTGTATTGGAATAAAGATTAAGACTACTGCTTCAGGTAATTACAGGCCACATAATTAGGAGTGACTCTTTCACTGGTGTGAAAGGTAATAGAATTCAAAGGTAATAGAATATAAAAGTATCAAGAAGGCAACATAAGTACTGGAGTCATGAGCCAAGGGAGGTCAGAATCCCAGCCGGAAACAGGACACTGAGATTGGTTGCAGTCACAGACCGAGCTTGGTTGCAGACACAAGAGAGTTAGTTTATGATCAGGAGACATATGAGCAATTATTCTATGTTAGGACTTGCAGGAAAAGATAGGAAGATAAGTTGCATATTTATGGATTAAATTTAGACTAGGTTATATTAGACTAGATCTAGAAACACATTCTAGATCATCCTCTTGTACCTTGAAAATATAATGTTCCTTTTTGTCAAAGACAATATCATTATCCTGCACTTCAAAAACATTGATATTTTCCAAATACACAAGGCAGGTAAACTAGGACAGGTAAGACAAATACAGAAACCAGGAGAGGTAAGACAAACATGGAAAAGTACAGTGCAATAGAAAGTGTCTCTTGTAAAACTATGCCTGAGACTTAGCTTCAGATATCTTTATTGTTGTCTTTGATTTCTAGACACACTTATATAAAATAATAATAAACCTGCGAAAGGATTGGAATAGGGATGGAGGGATGGCTTGGGGTTAATACTCTGCCTCCCAAGCAGAAGATCCAGAGTTGGGATCCCAGACCTAAATGACAGTGACCTATTCTTCTAGATCTGGAGGGCAGACCCTGAGAAATCCCAGAGCAGTGAAAGGGAAGTAGAAGTCATTCAGCCTGATTCCCAAAATCACCCTTGTTCCTTCCTTTCTTCATAGATACTCATAGGGTCCTTTGATAAATACACACACACACACACACACACACACACACACACACACACACACACACAAACAAACAAATAAATAAATAATTTTTAAAAGAAAGGATCGTTGTATAAAAAACTGTAAAGTAAATAAAAGGTAAAATGGAGACATGGGTGAGTAAATTAGAAGGCAGAAGAAATAATCTTTCTGGTTGTGTTCTGTGTCCCTGCATGGGACCTCTGTGTGTGTCTCTCTGAGTTCAGAGTTCTCTTTGCTCACAAAAACAACAGACATATTGGATCAGTGTCCACCTTATCACCACATTAGCTTAACCAATTAAATCTGCAAAACTGAAATGATCCTCTTTCTAAGTAAGATCATATTCTTTGCCATTTTTGTATACAAAATTGGGGGAATGCAATTCTCCCCAGAATAATGAACCTAAGAGATACTTTTGTATCTGGCTTATAACACACATAACAGAGAAAATCTCAAAAGGCAAGTAGAACTTAGAAAAATTACAAGGAATCTAAAAGTGAATGATATGCGTAATTGGAAAAATATGGTAAGAAAATTAAGAACCCAGTAGGTAGACTTAAAGGCGGGTCAAACGCTTTCCTAAATATATTCCTTTTATGTAAAATACTGTCACTTGCACTTTGTTGTTATATATTTAGTTTGGCATGAGGGGGATGCACATATCATGACACACATATGGAGGTCCAAGAACAAATTGCATGAGTTGGTTACACCACATAAAGTTAAGAAATTGAAACCAGGTGATCAGGCTTGGCAGCAATGTCCTTTACCTGCTGAGCCGTCTCTCTGGCACTTACATTTACGGACTTTTCACCCAGCTCTACTCCAAATATTTTATAAAAATCATTCTCAAGAAAGTGGTTTTTTTTCATTCTTGAAGGATCACATGCAGACTATACCATCAGTTCTAGACACTGTTCATTTCCTGTGTTATCTTTTAATAGTTATTTCTCACTCTAATGCTATAGAAATTCACTTATTTTCTCCTCTGTGTTCATCTGAAGAGACATGTCAACTTTCTTCCATACCCATCTTAATTAAGCCAGTCTTTGCTATGCTGCTGAAGTCATCCTAAACCTTCTCTGAAACCCTCAGTAAATTGATTTACAAATTTCATTCCTTCACAGTTACTCAACTTGTAGCAAAGACTCAACTTTCATTTCCAGCCAATATGATGGAGGAAAACTTTTCTATTGAAAAGATATACCAATACTAGTAAAATATATCAAGAAGATTACAGTTTCTAATAATTTTCAATAATCTTGGATAAAATATTGCTAAAGATGAGTCCAGAATTTTTTAAATTATTTTATTTTTCCAGTTTTACAAGCATATTGGGTACTCATCCCAGCCTCCCTCCATCCTCCCTCCCACCTATCCTCCTTCCCCTCCCTTCTTCAATACATCCCACTCATCTACTCTCTCACACCCTCCCGGCCATCTGCCCTCATGGACCCCAGGGCTCCCTCTGGCCTGTTTACTCTTTTTTGACATTTATTTATTTATTGATTGATTGATTTATTCGCTCATTCATTCATTTATTTATTTATTGTGTGTATGTGTCTGCATCATATGTGCGTGCGTGTGTGTGTGTGTGTGTGTGTGTGGGTGTGTGTGTGTGTCTACTTTCCATGGACTGCGTGTGTTGGCCAGAGGGAGAATTGAAGGAGTCAGTTCACTTCTTTCATCATATGGTTTTTAGATATTAAACTTGGATCATCAGACTTAGCAACAAGCACTTCTGCACTCTGATACATTTCATTGGCCCAGAGTTTATAGTTTAAAATCCAAATTGCTTTGAGACATAGTAGGACAAGTCAGGCCTTTGGAGTGAAAATGCCTGAGTTATGTCCCAGTTATTTTTTTCTAATACTATGTGTGTGTGGAGAGATGAGGAAGGAGGAATGAAGGAATTAAGGAAGACGGAAGGAGGAAGGAAGGAAGTGGAGGAAGGAAAGGAGGACTGAAGGAAGGAAGGAAGGAGGAAGGAGGAAGAAGGAAGAGGAAGGAGGGAATGAGGGAAAGGGAAGGAGGGGGAGAGGAGGGAGGAAGGAGAGGGAAGGAGGAGAGGGAAGGAAGGTAGGAGGAAGAGAGGGAGGAAGGAAGAAGGAGGAAGGAAGGAAGGAAGGAAGGAAGGAAGGAAGAATGAGGGAAACGAGGAAGGAAGGAAGAGGGAACGGGAAGAGAGGGAAAGAGGGAGGGAGGGAGGAGAAGGAGGAAGGATGGAAGAGTAGGAAGTGAGGAAGAAAGGAGGAAGAGGGGAGAAGGGAAGAAGGGAGAGAAGAAGTGAGGAGGGGAGAGGGAAGAGAGGGCAGGGAGGGAAGGGCGTAAGAAGAGGAGGAGTAAGGGAGGGGTAAGCAGAAGCCTTAGTAAGGCCGGAACCTTGGAAGGAAGAAAGCGAAGGTCGGAAGGATGGATAAGAAGGAAGGCCTGAAGGAAAATAAAAAGAAAGAAAGAAAGAAAGAAAGAAAGAAAGAAAGAAAGAAAGAAAGAAAGAAAGAAAGAAAAAGAAAGAAAGAAGGAAACAAAGAAACAAAGAAACAAAGAAACAAACAAAGAAACAAACAAAGAAACAAAGAAAGAAACAAAGAAAGAGAAAGAAAGAAAGAAAATGTTCAGAAGTGGGATGTAGGATGTATCAGTCTCTTACCAAAGTACTGAAGATTGGATTAGATGAAGAGGATACAGAAAAGATATACCTATATTTTTCTGTTCCCATTCTGAAGATGTCAGAAGTCACATTTGCAGAATCTTCTAGATCAATATTTAAACTTCAGCAAACAATTATCACCTGAAACAGGACCCGGTGAACATGGGTTACTACCACATTCTTGGCTTAGTAACAGCAAAGAAACAGTTAGTCCTGTCCTCAAGTTTTTCAGTCCTGGGAATTTATACTTTATGCAGTTCAATTATTGTGACCTTGGTTATCATGTTGAAATTAATTTGTACATTAATTGGACTTAAATATCAATAAGGTAGCATTAAGCTCACATAATTAAACCCACAGATCCATAATTGGTTTTTAAAATACACTTGTATTACCTGATGAAGTCAGAGGTATAGAAACAAGTTGAAAAGTGACATGAACTATGTTTATAGGACTAGATTTTAGAACAAGCATTTTCTTCTCCCTCAAGTAAAATAGAAAAATTCACCTCTTCTTAATAATATACCATTGTCTATTTGCTCAATAATATGTTTTCTAACAAGAAAATGATGATTGTTCATTAAAACATATTTTTGGAGTTGAACAATTGAGAACTAGGAGCAGTGCCAAATAACCAGCTATTATATTATGCCTATTCATTTTAATAAATCTATTTGAATTAGAAATGTAAGAACTATTGGATGAATCATAAATTAATTGGTTATTAAAGAAAATTTTGCATATTTTAAGAGCCATTTTAAATGTTCTACACTTCTAAATATGGAACTATTAACCTTTTATATTTCAGCAATGTTATTGTCAATTTAATCATGATAATTAGTTGAATATAGATAATGCATTATTTTCAGTTTCTGTAAGCATGAAAAATGTAAGAATGTTTGATTGATTCTTCCACAGATGTCACTGAGTAAAATATGTAATTTGATATCTCACTTAAGAAATACAAACTGCTTCCTTAATATAATTCAAATAAAATGTGGACAAATACAAGTCTAGGATGTAAATTAATTAAAAGCCACCTTATTGAAAAAAGTGATATGACTTAATTTAGAATTTTCAAAAACATTGAAATATATAAGCGATATGAACAGCAAAATGCTTGTACTTTTCAAAATTAGATGCTATAACATTTTGGTATAGTTTCTTCCAATTAAAATGCAAGATAGTATTACTGAAATATGTCTTATTTATCTTCATGGCTTCAGAATATGATGTAGGTTCTGACCCGTGCAAGAAAGTTACATAATTGCCAATAAACTGACTACATTCTCTTTCTTTCCCCTACTGTTCAGATTCATAAAATATACTTGGCAAGTAAAAATTATGCATCTTTTAAGTATACAATGTTATGCTTTGTTATAATATGCATGGTATGGTGATTGCTTCAAGCAAGATAATTAGCATAATTTAATCTTAATTGTGACTATTTTTGTTACATTGAGAGAACTTCATATCAAGCTTTTAAGAAGATATTCACTTCACGATATGGTATTATTCATTAGTAACCATGCTTTATATTAGAACACCCCCAAAATGTATTAATCCTGGGAGGCTGAACTTTTCAACTTCTGCGATGACCATTTCCCTAACCTTAGCCACTAGAAATTTTTTTGCTCATCTCCACTTTTCTAAGTTCAACTATTTTTAGATTCCATACACAAGTTGGATATGAATCATTTGTTTTCATATGTCTAGTTTTTCACTTTCTATAAAATAGTTGATTAAGAAACTCATTATTTTAGAGCTTTATCCAAATAATAACACATGCAATGGTAATGGCAGGTATTACTATACACCAATTGGTTGCCATGTTCCCGGTAATAGATTAACAGATCCACTCTGTTCATGTGTCCATTAATCAATGTATGCATTCAACAAATAACTCCTAGAGAAATGTTCATGAGAGAAACTGATGTTCCTGTTGATTGCATGAAACTTTTTATTTAGTTACAGATTCAAGTAAGTTTTACATATACAAAGAGTATTGGGATGCATCCTTTTGAATTTACATCTTTGAATAGTGAAGGCACTGAACACTGGCAAGGAATTAGCTCAGTGTACTTCTATTACAAGAAGGTCATGGCAGATTATTAAGCAGCTGTGCAACTGTTGCCCTTCAGAGTGGTCTGGACTTGAGTCAAAGTGACAATATTTATAACACCTTGTCAACCCTCATTGGGTATGGGCTCCTCATGAAAAGTAAAAGATGTCAGGCAAAGCTGCCCTACTCCATTAAGAGCACTCAAACAGGCAGATGGAATTTATACAGAGCTGGAAGCCATCATACACTAGACAGCAGGCGAAAGAAAAACAATCTCTATCCTAAAGGGAAATTGTATGAACAGAAGAGGGAAATCTTGATAGCACAATACAGGATCCTTTACAGTCTATGCCTGGGCCAGGAAACATTCTCACTGTATTAGTCAGGATTCTCTAAGCCCACAGGATCGACAGAATTAATACATAAAAAAGAAATTCACTGAGTTGGCTTATGAGATATGTCCAAGGTATTCCAACAATGGCTGCCAGTAGCTGCTCATTCTGGTAGTTGATGGGTGATGGCTGAAGGCTGGAGGATTCCTAGAGAGTCTTTAGTCATGTTGAAAACTTAGAGGGTTGGAGGGCTGGAAGGTTGAAGAAGCAAGAAGCCAGATGGCAGGAGGGAAGAGAGTTTTCTAGCACAGCTTCAGAGAGTTTCTCTTCCAAGTCTTCTCTTCTATAGTTCCTATTATCTGGTCTGCTACTGGGAGGTTCCAATCAGATCTAGGGCTCATCTTTGTATTGTAAATGTATTGATCTGGATAACCTCTTCAGGTAGTCTGACAGTTTATTTTAGCTAATACCAGATGTGGTCTAAGTTGACACCCAGGATTAACTATAATACTCGCTTTGATAATAAGCTTTGGAAAATGGTATTCCCAAGATTCTGGTTGATCTTTTTTTCTAGGAAAAATGCCTAACAGGAACTTAGCTGAGGCAAGTTATGTTCTGACTATTAAACCTAGGCATTAAGCCAAAACATAAACTTAGCCTCTTTATTTATTCTAAATTCCTGTCACTACTACCCTACCCCTCCAGTGGTCTCATAAACCCCTTGTTGAAAAGGTTCTTAGCTCCTAGCAACCACATCCTTGTCAGGGTGTAGGTGAGATCCTTCAGAATTTATACTCGATTCTTTGACAGGGTTTTTCAAAAACTATCTCAGCAAATTAGATGGTTGGAAACCAAATATATTACCCCCAGTCCTCATTTAAAATAAGAAAGCCCAACCCTTCCCAGGGTGAGGAACAGTTTCCACACATAGAATTCACAGTGTTACAGGATCCTTCCTTCTGGGAATTGACTTTCCTGTAGATGGAGGCTATCAATTCCTAAGGCTTTCTCAAAAACAAAACTAATTAAGATGTTGTGACCATAGATGATGTATCTGATCACCCATATTTTATAAATGGCAGGTAAATGATGATGATGACAGACAGATAAACAGACAGATCCATACATCCATACATACATGCATATACACATAGATGAATATAATGCATGTGTAGGCATAAATAACATAATTTGATCATAATTATTTTCATTTGGGGGCTATGCTCTTCAAGGTGGTATGTTCTATTATCCATATAAATATCTTGCTAATACTTGACATCCCGTTACTCTGTGCTACCACAATAACCTTGCCAATCATTTCTGTGATGGCACATGCTTTCCATCAGTCAGTTAAACTGACAGCTGTTGAGGGCCTATTAGTTCGGTATTCCATCATTGTCTTTCTTAACAAGAACTCTAATCTCCTAGGTTCTATTATTAGCCATGATCTATAGAGAGCATTTGCCCTGGGAGTCTTATGTGATTCTGATACCCATTGCTAGTCATTACCAGTCTAGGGTCTCTCTGGAGAGTCCAGAAGGTTATATTGGCTCTAATCAGTTCAATTCCCTTTGTCATTAAATATCTTTTGGTACCTTCTTATATAAGACTTGCGGCACTTCCCTTCTCTGTGGATCACTGCTTACTCTAGATTTCTGAGAGCTAGACTAGCCCTAGATAAATATCACCCTTCCCTAGTCCTGTTTGGTGTTTCAAATCATGTATCACAAGATCTTCTGAGGGTTTTTAACATTTTTATCCAAGTATATTATTCTATTTATCTAAATTAATAATATAAGAACATAATCCCACATGTATCCTTGAATGCCACAAATGTATGTAGTTTCTAAAGCTTCTTCATCAAGTTATCACCTTGAATAAATTGTAGATATATTTCTCTCTCCTTAGCTATATTTGGCTTGATCCTTGTTGTTGGCCACATAATCAGGGGAAAGGTGAAGACTAGACTGGGAGGGAGCATGCGGTTTTCTGCTAAATGGAGATATCTTCTTTGAAGAGATGCCAGGAAACAAGGGTCTCTAACGGGGAGTGTTGGCTCCTTTACTGGGTACAGATTGTGGTGATGTAGAGTTTGAGGGTTTTTCAAAAGTGTGGATCTTTGTATCTTCACCCTGACACTCTTACTATTTTTCATCCAAGAATCTAATCTTGGTCTGATAAACTTGACTAAATGGTGGGCCTCTCAAGAGCACATCGTTCTGAACATTAATTTCTGAAGTGGATCATCAACTTTTTCTGCACGTTAGTAGGTAACAATCTCTTACATGTTGCCTAAGAAGCCCTATGGCTTTTTCCCTCCAATGTAAGCTGAAGAGTAATCGCTTTCTTTCAATTGTTTTCTCCAATGCATCAGTGTGATTTGACAGAAACCATACAGAACCACTTAGCAATCTTTCAGCTTTCCACACAACTTCCTTAGCCATTGAATAAAGGTGATCCACCTTTACTCTAACTCAGTCATCTCAGTATTTCTTCTGCACATGCTTGAAGAACATCAGTCTTTATAATCTTTATCTCCATTCTCCCTTCCACCTATCATGATTCTCCCCCACCTATCATGATTCAAGCCAGCATCACATTTTCAAGGAGCTTTTTACTTGTACTAAGTTTCATAATGGGATAAGAAATAGTGTGAGGTGAAGTTACATCCTTGCCCCACCAAAAACTTCCTTCCTCTAGCCTCAGCTTCTCATGTCTCCAGTCACCTCTAAATCTCAAAATTTTTGACTATGCTTTTACTTTTGTTATGCTTTTACAGCATAAATGAATAAAAGATAATTCCTGAGGCTGCAATATTTTACAAGGAAGCCTTCTTGTTGAGGGACTCAAGATATAATAATTCAGACACTGATTGATGATATACTAATGACTGTGTCCACAAACAAATCATGAGAATAGTAGTGGTAATGTAGTTGTGTAAAACTCTTTTCTGTTATCATTCACATACAGTCACATACAAACTACCAGAAAGGCATAAACTTCTGTCCTAGATTGTATTTTCTTTATCTAAGAGAAGTAGATTCTCTGTTTTTTGCCTCCTGAGTAATAAGAAAAAACTTGAATCTTTTTATTTTCAATATCCACTTACTGACTTCCTCTCAAAATGAACTTTCAATGGAAATTATTGAAAATATGGTATAAATATATAATGGAATATCAGTCAGCTTTCAAGAATAATAAAGTAATCAAATTTGCTGGTAAATGAATGGAGTTGGAAAAAATTATGCTGAACCATGTACCCCAAATACAGAAAGACAGATACCACATGTTCTTCCTTATAAGTGGATCCTAGCAGCAAACTTTTGGACACAATTGAAAGGTAACTTCTATAGCAACCTACAAAGTACAAAGGAGCATAAAATCAAGGGGGAGGAGGAAGATATCAAAAGAATCTGTATCCTATTGTAACGGAAGATTTGTAAGGAAGAAAACTACAAGTAGCCAGAGTACAGCATATCAGAGATGCTAGAATTCTCAGTCCTAATTAGACTACCTAAATTTCTCTCCATCCCAAGGCTCAGGAAACACTGCAGAATAAGGAGTGGTAAGACTGTAAGAACCAAAAGATGTACTCCCAGCAGGGACATTATAGTCAGAACAAGAGAGCTGCATCCAAGACCTCGCTGCAATGAGATCTACTTCTACCACATACAAACAATAACTGGCATGTCATCATTCCCCCATGGACCAGTGAACATCTCAGGACAGAAGTAACTACATTCAGAATCTCTGGAGCAGGTGCCAAACAAGAGAGGGGATGTCATAGTTAAGCACAGGTGTCAACTTGACAGTTGAAGGTTTGAGCTCAGGGCACATTTGTAGAGAATTAATGGTTGAGTTAAGGCCAGAGCAAACCTGCAGGAGATTGTTTAGCTGATGCAGAAGACTCAGCCTATAGTGGGTGGGACTAGGCCCTGAACAGATGAATGAAACACAGAGAACCGGTTGAGGAAGTGGGCATCCTTTTTACATTTGGCCAGACATACTGGTCTGGCAAATAAAGATAGTCCTTCTCTCAGCCATTACATAGAGATGGTGTGGCCAGCTCCCTTGGCCCTGGTGTTGGTGCAGCAACCATGCAGGCAAACTGCAACAGAGGAGCTTCCCCAGCTGTGGGTTTACTTACTAAAGGACCATGTAAACGACTACAGGGGTCTGGTCCCTGATTGGCAAAGGCCCCCCAAAGGGATCCTACTAAGGTACATGAGAGCAGGGACTTGAGAAAGGAGGGAAAGAGAGGAAGGGGGAAGAGAGGAAGGGAGGAGATGGGTAGAAACTCATTTTGCTTGTACATGAAAAATTCTTAATAAAAATACTTTAATAAAAAAATTATTCAGTCATTTCATGTGACTAGTGGAGGATCAAGACAAATATCTTCATTTTATAAATAAAGAGCAACGAATTCCACAATACTTATTTAATAAATATTTCCTTATTAAACCATTAATTCCTCATCACAAAAGCCCAGGTCTCTAACATGCATGGTGCCTGTCATAGCAGACATTCAATAAAAGTTTCCTGAATTAAAAATAACTGAACATACTCAGCCCTTAAAAAGAAAGAATTAATCAAATCATCTAAAGGAACAAGATTTTGGAAATCAATTAAGTTTATAAAGCTTCATGTAAATTATTATTTGAATCATTATTATTAGGAAGCATTTTATTGTGAACAATTATTATTAGTGAGCATTCCTTACTGAATATGGTGCTTACCATGCTTCATTCATAAGCACTATACATACTGTTAGTGTATGTGTATTGTTTTATTAAAGAATAACACATTAACATAGAAATAGGTTTCTTTCGTGAATTGTTGAGTTCTGGTGTCTGATGTCACATGTAAAGGGTAATATTTCCAATATCAAAAGCTCCTTTAATTAAAGTACTATGAAAACAACAGGAAATCAACCTAACTTTTTATTAAAATTTAATTTGGTAATTTTACATAAGTGTTCCTTTCTGAATTAAAACAGTTCCATAAGTAAAATTTCAAAGTCCTTGATATCAACATCTGACTTCAAAAAACTGAATGTGTTTAAACTCCATTGCAGATCTTCTCTGTAACTTGTTCGCTTTCATATTTAAACTATACTAATGACATTTTTTTCATCCTCTTCTGCCCTTTCAAGAGCACTATTCTCTAGTTTATTTTCAGTCTTCCATGACTGCTAACATTTTTTGATTAATGAAAAGGCTGCAGTATCCAAAAGTAATAACACGCAATAAAACTGTTCTAGTCTAACAATTAAAAACATTTTATTGTGCAATAAAGTGATTTTTGCCTAGTTCCAGTCACACAACATTAATTCAGACACTAATTTCACATGATATATTATTGACAAAGGTGTATGAGAATTTGTTACTACAACGTACATGTGTATACATAGGTTATATATTGTATCTAGGTCACCTAAATACCCAGTCTCAGTTGCCTTTTCAATTCAATGTAATACAAGTTTTCCATTTGAAAAATACGAAATACACAAGGATAAGTCAAAAATGAGAAAATTTACGAAAGTAAAATATTTTGGAAAACATGAGAGTCCCAATTAAATGCAAAAATTTGTACAGAATGTAACTCAGAAATCTTAGTCAGGATTCAATAGTTTTCATGTCAATTATGATATGAATGTAATTAATTATTCACTAAGATTCATGCACAGCTCAGACTATGAGCTAAATGATCTGAATTTAACTCTGTTTCTCCAAAACAAACCTTTTTCAATTGTGGAAAATTTACCTTTTTCAGAAAAATTTTCTTGGCTGTCAAATGAAAAATGTGAAAGGGCTCAAAAATTTCTTGTCAAAGAGAATCTCTGAATCAAAGAATTAGCTAAGTCATAATTATCTGAGTTTCCCTTGCCATACCATTCAGTGGTTACAGTTGGAAGTCAATATCTGCAGAACAATATCTCTGTTTCATGCACAAAACTCTAAAAGCAGCCCATGTTAGAAAAAATGAGGACTGCAGTATTTTTGATCTATTGCTCCAAAAGAAGACGTTAGCACAACATTGGAGGTTAGATAGGAAAGAAGAATTCCAGTTATCTCAGCCACGGCAATGTACGGGAGAGAGTATTGGTAGCATGAAGATGGGGGAAAGACTAAGACATGCAAGTAAACATAGGCCTAGATTAAGAGTTAGGGACATGGGGCCCTATTTTCTTCAATCTTTATTTAGGTTAAAGCATCCACAAAAGAGAGCAAAATGGGGGCTGGAGAGGTGGCTCACGGGTTAAGCCTCTGCCGTTAAGCCTCTGCCTTGCAGGCGCAAGGTCCTGAGTTGGGATCCTAGACCCCACGTATAGATGCCAGGCCAGGCGGAAGAGAGGGCGCCCTGCATTTCCGGTCCTGGTAGGGCAGAGCCTGTGAATTCCACGGCAAAAGTAAACAAGGAGGAGGTGGAAGCGGTCCATGGTGGTTCCCAAATTCGTCCATGGTTCTACACACACACACACACACACACACACACACACGCATGCACACACGCAATTGAATAAATAATAAAAAATAATAAAAAAATTTTAAAAAAGAGCAAAATGTTGAATATTGAGAGTAGGTCATAGTATTAATGCTACATGCTTTGTCTTCTTAGAAAGATTTGGTAGATTTTCTTACATCGATGTCTTACAATGAAAACCTTTAGGCCATTTTTCCAGAGACTTAAATTGAGTGTGGGGTCCTAGAATCCATAAGAAAAGAAAAGTTTTAAAGAGAATGGCAAATGCAATTTTTAAAACCTTCCAAAATAGAAGGTAAATTTAACATAGAATATATGCATTTAATTTAATAATAAGGACTGGAATGGCTGGTGAGGTGCAGTACACACACTGGTGATGACTGGTGAGGACACAAGAAGAGTAAGGGAGGGATGTGCCTCATTGGAGTACAGTTGCTACACAGAGAATCAACTCTATTTTTAAAAAGTAGCAGTTACAGGGTCAAATGGCATTTCAATCTTTAATTTCTTTAAGAATCTCCAGACGGCTTGCCAGAGTGGCTGTATGAGCCTGCACTCCCACCAGCAATGTAGGAGAGTTCCCCTCTCTCACATCCTCTCCAGCATTTGTTGTTGTTTGTACTGTGGATTTTTGCCATCCTGACCGGGATGAGATGATATCTTAGGGAAGTTTTGATTTGCATTTCCCTGATGGCTTAAGAAGTGGAGCATTTTTTAAGATATTTGTTAGACATTTTAATTTCATCCCTGGTAAAATTTCTTTTGAGTTCCAGGGCCCATTTTTTAATTGGGCCATTGGTTTCCTTGGTGTTTAGTTTTCTGAGTTCTTTGTGCACTCTGGATAGCAGAGTTCTATCAGATGTGTGGTTAGTGAAGATTTTCTCCCATTCTGTGGGTTGCCTTTGAGCTCGTGTTACAATCTCTTTATCTGAACAGAAGCTCTTTAATTTCACCAGATTGACCCCATAAAATCTAGCATTTGCTAAAGCCACCAAGATCCTTGGAGGCAAGGAACTGACAGCCATAGTAGGGTTCCTATGCTTAAGGGGAACACAGGAAAGGGTTCAGGGAAACGCCACTGGGTCCTTGTACGTCATTGGAGAGGAGGGCCCAGAGGAGAATCTGGCATGCACAGTAAAGGACTCTCTGGGAATTGGGGGGGGGCACTGGGGGATGGGGAGGGACGGGTGAGGGGAGGGGGAGCAGGGGGGTAGGGGGGAGGAAGAGGGAGGGGGGAACCGGTATACCTATTAAGTTTGTATGAGCGGAAATAATAATAAAAAATGAAAAAAATAAAAAAGTAGCAGTGTGGAAATTGTGTCTACTTAAATATAGGTACACAGGATCGTGCAAAAAATAGGTGGAAATAAATGGAACATCAAACGATAGTACTTGGGGTTTCTGAGAATGTGGGAGCTCATTTGAGATGAGCATGGGCAATTAGCTGCCAAAGCAGGAAGAGTCTTCGGGTTTACGACAGAAAAGAGCAAAGAATGTTCGTATCATAGGGGCTTGGGAGGGTGACGAGATTGATGGAATTCACTAATTACTAATTACCATTGTGGAAGAGATCTCGACCAGTCCTCAGTGCTCGCCTATATATTCTGATCACTGTAGCATTGCATTCTCCTTTTCTGAAATGGATACTTACTGAGTTTTCCAATTAAATTAGTAGTGAAATTTTCCATTAAATTAGCAGTGAATGTATAACGAGTGCATTGGCCCTTCTGCAATATTTTTAAATATTCTGCCCATTCCATATGCACTGGACGGGGAGTCACAAACACTCAGGTAGGGGTAATATGGAAAACAGGTGATGGGGAATTTTAAAGATGTATAAAAACACAGCATATGAAAGGAAACAAGAAACCTCTCCAAGCTTCACATTTCATAAATATAAGCATAAAATTTCCTTTGCCTCTAAATCTCATGTACTGGAGCATCTTATGATTCAGGTAAACTTCTTACCCAAATATCACAATCATTGGAGCCTTACTTGGGAAGTCATGTATCAGGGGACAGGCCTTGTGGTTTGGTGTCTACCCCCAATTGACCTCACGTTATTCTTGCTATCCCTGCCTTCATGATGTCTGTCTCAAGCCCTAATTTCTGCTATGGGATTTCCCTTAACCATAAGCCAAATAAATTTCCATCCTTTTTCCTTAAGTAGTGTGTGTGTGTGTGTGTGTGTGTGTGTGTGTGTGTGTGTGTGTATGTGTATGTGTGATATTGTGCCACAGCAACAAAAGAAGAGTATGTAGCATTTTCCAATTCATCACATTAGACATTGACCTTCTTGTACATTAAGCATGTGTATCCATTTAGGGATCACGCTTCATGCCAGGGAACATTTGAATTTGTACTCTTTAGAGAGTCTAAAAATATATTTTAGAGAACAAGTTATGATTTTAAAACAAAGACATTCTTGCAAAAGGTGTGGAATAATTACAATGGATCCAGTTAGCTTGGAAGATCCTGCCTTTTATCTACACTTTCCCCATTTCTGCAACATCTCTTTTTGGCTAAAGTCATCGTCTGAGGAATCATCCCACACAGGAAACAGATTTGAATATCCAGCAGGGATTTGGTCTGGTACTACTACACCACCTATATTCACCTGAAGGTAAATTCCTCTTTACTAATGTCAATGTCTAGATCCTCAATAGGCAAGGCACTGTATGCACAAAATACACTAGGTCCATTAAACTGGATAGTTCTGACTCCAAACTCAAATCTCTAGCTGGAGAAAAGAAAACAGAGCAGGAGGGTTTAGAATAAGTCAGTCTTGATCTCTGCTCTGTACCTACCATCTGAGTGACTTGGGACAAAACACATCTCTCCACGCTTCAATGTCATGTTGGAAAATGAATAAATTTACTAGACTTAAATTCTCTCAAGGGTCACAGTGCCTGGCTCATAAGTGATGCTCAGGAGGTATTTAAACCAATAAATTGGTGGCTATTTCTCTAAGGTCTAGAGATCATTCTAGCTATGAAATTACATTGTCGATTCCATCAGAATCATCATTAAACTGAAGTGAGTCATAACTAGCTATGTGTAGTTAAAATGCTGGAGCAAGGGTCAAGGGGGATTTCTTGTTCCCGCCTCTTTCAGTGCATACAGATAATCCTTTATAATGACTAATTCTGAACGAAGATAAACCATGCAGAAGTTTGCTCTCAAATTAGCCCTTCAGCAACCTCTAGAGGTCTTTTGGTTTTTTACAACTGTATGAGAAGGGAAAACATTTATAAATGAGCATCAATTCTGATGGAACATTTCTCATAAACTTTTCCATTTAGAGAGAAAGAGCAAGTGAAAATAAAGATTTACATGACTCTGAGATTCAGGATTATTTTCATTTTTGTTTGCCAGGTTACATTTTAAATCAGTCCTATCTAGGCTTAAAGTAAGGTTAGATACATAACCTTCTTCAAATGCACAAATTGAACAAAAGAAAAACTGGGGGAAATAGCTCAGAAAGTGCTTGCCACACAAGCAAAAAGAACAGAATGTGGATCCTGGACTTTACATAAAAATACCAAGTAGGTGCTGGGGGCGCACCTGTAACCACACCCAAGCACAGCAGAGCACAAGAATGCCCAGAGCAACCTGGCTGGCCACCCAGCCCAAACTGTGACCTTGGCATTTAATTCAAATCTCAGACCCATGATTATAAAGTAAAAGAGTGATAGAGGATGATTCCTGATCTTGGCAGAGGTGCACACACACACACACAAACACACACTTACATATACACACACACATAAATATATATATACACATACCCACACAAATGTATATATGCATTAGTTTGTGAGAGTCAGGTAACGTCACATTAATTACAGGATGTAACACTATGAACTCTTAAAAGAAAAGGCTGGAAAGATGGTTCAGGGGCTAAGCCTTTGCATGACAAACAAAAGGACCTGAGTTCAGATTCTAGATCCCATGGGGAAAAAAAAAAGCCTGTAAATATGGAAGTCGAATGTACTTCTGACCTTGGAAGGCAGAGCTTAGAAAACCCCAGAGCAAAACAATCCAGGATGATTCCTGAAATCACTCTTGGGCCTCCCCAGGTACACACCGTGCTCTCTTATACACACACACACACACACACACACACACACACACACGCAACACACGCATGCACACACACACACACACACACACACACACACACCCCTCACCTACGCATAAAAAATAATTTTTAAATGAGTAGACATATAATTAGAATTCAGAAAAAGGAGTGAAAACTAATCACATAGGATCAAATTTAAAGGAATGAGTTCACATCCAATAACATGCATGGGCTTGACCTGCATTTTAGCTGAACTATTATTTTAAAAGCCTTGGGCAAACCTCAACTAGCATGTTACACATTTACTATGAACTAGACATGTTCAGAAGCTAGAAAAATCCGACCCAAACCAGCTTTTGTTCCAATAATTGCCTAATATTTTCTAGGAATTTTCGTACTTTATACTCTATCCTCTCTCCCAGTGATCCATTTTCATTTTTCCTAAGTAAGATGTATCTGAAGATACCCTCTTAACTCTTCCAGAAGTTCTGTTTTATGATGTCTTTCATCCAGCTTTTAAGACTATGTTCAGAAGCCTCCATGATCCTTTGTTCCTTTATGCTCCAAACCAAACTTTTGTCCCATCATGATTTAGAAACTATTAGTTTCACTGTCTGGCTTACAGAGCATGAGAACCCTCCAAGGAGAGATAGCAGTTTTTTAAGCTCAGTATCCTAGCATCTCTTCTGAGTGCACATCAGGTTCAAAGCCCAGAGATTAATGTCATAGATTTCACAGTCCCAGAGTGATCAAATCTAACCGACCAATTTCTAATCGCTTGAACTTGATATTTTAATCCTCAAATTATAATTCAATCATTTTATGACTCTGATAGCATATGTATCCTACAATGATGTTTCTAGAATGAATTCTACAATTTCCAGAATGATATATTAAGCAGCAATTCCTGCACTTGGCACATGGTAACCGTGACCATCACAGCAGCCTACTCAGCTACATCACCATGATCATAAAGGTTTGAATGAGTTTCAGGACCTGGCAACAGGCACAAAGCTGCCTGTCATAGGCCAGATATGTAGAATGGTGTCCCATGGAGAGCAATGGCCCCCAAAATGTGTGAAGTTGTGTCATACAGAGAAGTCGATATGCCCAGAGTGCAGAGTGAATGGATGTGGTAACAGGGATGCTGGGAGCCTTTGCAAAAAGTCTCACCTTGCCCTTAAATGCAAGTTGAGGGAAGGAATCTACCATGAACCTACAAATTAAATCATACCAAGATTCCAAATACTCCCCATAGTTCTACACCACATTATCTTCCTTGGAAAATGCCTTCTTCTCTTGCCACTTCCTTTAACCTGATAGATCTGCTGAGTTCGCTTATTACAGCTACGTCTGTCATACGCACCCCCTTTTCACAGTGGCAGACTTTTCATGCCCCCCATGGGATGGGTAGACACAGAGGTAGTTAAATAGAAAGATGTTGTTTTGCTAAGGTTGTGTCTCAGAGCAAGGTGATCTTGCTCAGAAATATCTACTGTTTGTGTTTGTAATTATATCTTCCTACTTTTTTAAAGTCAGACAAAGAGAGAAAAAGAGAAAGAAAGCTCTGAAGATTCTTTCTGTATATCTCCAGAGCTGAACATTAGGTGTATTTTTCTCTTCTTGTTCTCCATTATTTTTCCCCTCTCTTACCTGTAGTTTTATCCTTTAGAAATTAAGAGGCTTTTGTTTGCTATTGATCACTTGCCATTTTTGGAGCTCTGCAAAACTGTCCTGTTTGTTATTGCTATGCTTGCTATATGGAGGTTAGAAATGCAATACAATCACACACACACACACACACACACACACACACACACACACACACAGCTCACATATCCAGGATCTATTGTTAGTTTGAAATATCGACCTTACAGAATAACTGGAAATGGTCAGAAATAAAGCATTAGAGAATCCAGCCCACACTATGAGTACATGAAGAACTAAAGGGGGGAAAAATCAATCGTCATCTTCTCATTCCTAATGCCTGGAGTCGTGGGTAAGATGACAAAGAACCCCTGTCATGATTTCGTCTGCAACCATTACTTGGGGAACGCTGAGTCAGCTCCTTCCCCAGAGCAGTTCAAAAGCTATTTTCTGGAAATTTCATTGAAATTTCCATGTTTGTAAGTAAACATACTTGGCATAGACCTTAGGATGCCAGACTCCAAACTGTATGAACATTAAAATCAAGTATTTCTAAGTGACATGTGTTTTTTTACTTGTAAATTGTTTCATCCTAGTAAACCCTGGCAGAAAACGCAAATAGATGTTGGTGCTATTATTGCTTTCTTTGATGTATCAAAAATTGCATTGTCTGAGGCTGAAGCAATGGCTCTGGGATTAAGCTTCTGCCTTACAAGCAGCAGGATATGAGTTCAGATCCCAAATCAAACAGAAAAATAACACTGGGCAGAAACAGCAGTAGCCTGAACTTCTGGCCCTGGAAGGCAGAGCCTGAGAAACCCCAAAGCGAAACAATATGGAGGTAGAGCAATTCAAGACTATTCCAGAAAGTCACCCTTAAGCCTCCACAGACACACACAGTGTCCTCACAGATACACATACAAAGACATTGCTCTTTCTCTCTGCCTCTCTCTCTCTTTACATATTACTTTATTAACCACACTATCTCCTCATACCTCTTCCATAATTTACCATTTCTTAACAAGAAAGCTAAATGTGTTTTGTTTTTCTTATTGTATATTACTATTTTTTTTCCTTTTGGCCAAGTCTTTTTACATAATATTTAACTTTATAAGTTCTTCTAATGTATGGATTTAGAAAACAAATAACTTGGTAAGTTTCTTCTCAGAGCTTTGATATGTAAGCTATAAATATTATTTAAAAAAAAAAGAAGGGAATTGTAGTCAGTATAATCCAAGGTAGTTGGTCGCTCATGAAACTCTTTTCTATTGTGCAGAATGTGTTTGGGGGAATTTAGTTTTGGAGTTCTAAACATGTAATTTTTCTAACTTCTGTTGTAAAGACTAGAAAAGGAGGACAAGAAAGAAATGTTCTTAAAGGAAAGGAGGCTCCACCCACAGAGTAGCGTGGGAACTCAGAGACCATGTAAGCTGATGGATACGAGAGTAGGAGGGAGCAGGTTGGGCCCACAGAGTGAAAGGAGGGAGAGAAAGAGTGAGAAGAAGGAGGAAAGGGAGGAAGGAGGAGGGAATGAAGGTAGCAAGAATATCTAGCTTGAATGTAAACAGAGTCTTCCCAAAGACATTAAGATTACCGAACTAAATGGTCTTGAGATGTAATCATATCTGTGGAAGTATAAGGAAGAAATCACACAGTTGAGATAGAGGTGGAATTAATAATAAAGATCAGAAAAATGATGTTATGGGTTAATAAAGACAATCAATTCCATGTGAAAAGAGGTTATTTCCTTTAAATTCTATCCTTCGTAAGGATCCATTAAAGAAATCTTCACTTTCTGGCAATTTTCTCCTTAGACCATCAGAAAACATGCAGTTGTGTTTCATTTCCTATGCTGCACGAAAACTATGAAAGGGAGAGTGATTGTCATCATCTTCTAAGAAAAGTAGCAGATAGATAGACTGCAGAGAGACATCCCAGGCTACTCATACAGCAATAGTAGTTGAAAACTTTTTAAGCTTAAACTACATCTGTTCTTTTTCCCACTCCATTTCTTTTTTATTTTTCTACTTTTACAAAGCCTCTGTGGCATATCAAGTTGCCTCTCTTCGGGCCACCCCCACTGATAGGGACATTTTCCTTCACTCATCCAGTTTTAATCCCCAAAGTTTCCACTTCATGTTCTTATATTTCTTGAGTTCCTCTATAGTCTGTGGGGGCATGTTGGATGTCAGTCACTATGCAGGTCTAGTCCTGTACTTACTAGATGGAGCAGTGTTGAGTGGAATGTCTTGTGCAATGGTGAATCTTCCTATTTTTAGGTATGCCACAGAGGCCTGAACTCTCATAACAGGAGATAAGCCAGACAGAACCCTGGAGTCCATAGAAGCACACAAGCAGGAGGGTGGGAGGTAGAGGGAATAGGAAGGATTGAGAAGAGAGGGGATTGAAAAGAGGGAGGATGGAGGGAAGCAGAGATAAGTACTCAATATGCTTGTAAAAGTAGAGAAAGAAAAGAAAAGAAAAAGAAAAATGTCCAGATAAAAACAGAAAAAATAGTTATAGAATAATGTAAAAGATATGCATGCTCGAGATTTGAGACCTAACTTTAATAGTTCATGGTTAAGTAATTAAGAGAAGCCACCTTATAGTTCTGATTATTCCACTGTAGTCATCCAAAAATAATTTATATAATCAATCCTGCAATTTGTAATTCTGAGAGGCTAAAGAAGATAATACACAAGTCTCAAATAAGGTGTAAAGATGAGGTAAAACAACACAAATTGTCTTCTACTTCCAGGTACATAGTGGCACATCCTTCTCCCATCCCCCAACTGCCATACAATCTTCCTTCAGTTACACACACACACACACACACACACACACACACACACGAACCTTCCTAGCTTCCTTCCATGGTAACATTAGTAACACTTGAGAATTGTTTCAAACAGTAGGCAACAAACATCCCCACTTAATGAAGCTCTGTTTCTGAGTTAGGATTGCATGCATTCTCTACATATTTATAAGGGCTTTCTGATTCAACCTCCTGCATAAAGTAAATCACACAAGAAGGAAGTTAACGGTATTCTGTACACAGAAATCTCAGCCCCTCTCCCCAAACTTCCCTTGTTCCCAGAATGCTTTCTCTTTTTCAACCATGATCTCTTTACTCATTCCCTCAAGTTTATCTGGTTAGAGTTTTCTACCACCTTGATCAGGGAATAAAGTAATTCCTCCAGACAAAGAAAAGAAAAGCCACACACTCAGAATTCTTGGATGAGGCAGCTGAAGTTCTTCAAGACTAAAAGCTTTTCCTTCCATCTGCACACCAATGTTCTACTGCATTTAAATAGCAAGACTCTAGTTTAACAGCTGTTTATCTCTGGCCAGGGCGTGACATACAATACCCATCAGGATGGAGTGAAGGGCATTGCAGGAGCAGCAAAACTACAAAAGAAAATCAACAAACCACAATCCAGAACTTCAGAGACTCTATATCAACCACCTAGAAATAGGCCAGACTAATCTCCGCCCATCATGAAGCTCAGGGAAATTTGCGGAAGAGGGGGCGGTAAGATTGTAAGACCACAAGGATGGGAGGAGCAATGATATGCAAGATACTCCACACAAGTTAGGGCCGAAGGAATCATAATTGGACTTTGCATGCCCTGCGCAATGTCCAACACACTATTGACGTCACAAAGTCTAGCATTTGCTAAAGGCACCAAGATCCTTGGAGGCAAGGAATTGACAGCCACAGTAGTGTTCCTATGCTTAAGGGGAACACAGGAAAGGGTTCAGAGAAATACCACTGGGTCCTTGTATGTCATTGGAGAGGAGGGCCCAGAGGAGAGTCTGGCATGCACATCAAAGGATTCTCCGGAGTTTGGGAAGGGAAGCATTGGGGGATGGGGAAGGAAGGTTGAGGGGAGGGGAAGCAGGGGAGTCGGGGGGAGGAGGAGGGAGAGTGGGGACCAGTGTACCTATTAAGTTTGTATGAGCGGAAATAATAATAAAAAATGTTAAAAAAATAAATAAATATCTTTGTACCCCATGACAAAGTTTAAAGCTGATTCACTCCACCACATAATGAGAATTCACTTTAAATTTCTTTTTAAAGATCTAATGACATTTATGTGTGACCAAGTCTTTTTGTTTGTTTCTGGCCTGCTGATTAGATGTTAGTCATTATTTCTGCAGGACTCATGCAAGTAATCAATCATTGTTAAATTTGTAAATTTGAAATGGAATGACAGTTTAAAACCCTTGCGATGTTATTTGACTGCCAGATTCAAGCTATTTATGATTTTTTTCTAATCGTCTATCAACATCTTAGCAACAGAATCACAGAATTTTTGTGCCTCATCTTCATACTATCTTCAAAGGTCCCAAAAAGCTTACATGTTCATATTTTATCAGCTTATTTATGCTGAAAAAATATGAGCACATAGACACCTAGGTTTTGATTTGCAAAAAAAAAGCTTTGCAGAAAATGGTCTATGTGCATCAAGAGTTCTGAATCATCAGTCAGAATTTTTTACCAAAGAGATAGAGAAAATATTAATCCAGTTGGGTAAATAGAGATCCATTAAGAGTACATCTATTGCCCTCACATCTCACATCTTAGCAGCATGGCATTTTCACATCTTAACAGTGGAGGTCATTCTTGCAAGGTCAAAGTTTGTGATGGGTTACAATCACTGGAATTCATATATTCTATATGTCTTTGGGGGACAAAATACTGTTTCCAAGCTGTCATTGGAAACCATAACCTAAGAAAATTTCAGGAGTTTTTTTCTAATCTGTGGTGTTAAATTATTGGGCAAGTTATTGGCATTCAATCTTTTGTTGATTAGATTTTTAAAAATGCACCTGGGACTCTTTCTTGAAACACAACACTAAATTGCATCTACCCCTGAGAAATAATTGACTGAATGTCAAAGTTTTCAACATAATCTAGTTAAACCAAAATTAAACCTTACAGATATTGAGCTTGCTATTTCTTTTGCAATACTGAAAGCTAGCCAAGTCACTCATTGTCTTTTGACTAGGTATTCAAGCATGCTTCTAAATTGCTAAGCATACAGTGTATTTGGCTATACAACTATACAAATGTTACTTAGGAAAATGTAATATATGCAAAATCATTCTCCTGAGCTATGAAATTTTGGTTTATATTCATGTTAAGATGTGTAGTATTATAGTTGTACACATCTCTATCTGTAGCAACCACTATATAAATATGTCAGCATCGTTTATGCATTTTAAAGCATCAGTTGTCCTTTTACATGACTATAGACTAGAAATGACATAAAGACTTTTAGTTTTCTTCCACCGAAAATCATGCAGCCTAAAGACAAAAGATTATATATATTATATATATATATCATAAAGACAAAAAGATTAATGAATAGATTAAATTGAAGGTACTATTTAGCCCAATGGTTTCCAAACTGTCATTTGCAGATTCCCAGTAATTCTTTAATTAGAGTCAGTATTCTGGAAATAATTTTCAAAGGAAAAGTTGAAAAATAGCTTTAATTAAAATTCATAAGGTAGAATAAAATCAAGGCAAACTTATTTCAACATCAAGGGAAAAATATATAAAAGAAATGCAATGGGTGATATAAATTTAACTATTCATTAATTGATGAATTCAACCTTATAGGAAATTTTACACAAATTATAGAGTTGAAAGAGGGTGAAAATGTGACACCAGTAAAATGAAGGATTATGAAGGAATTTACTGTTCTCACTACATTGAAAAAAATCCTTTTGGGCTGGGGACATGGCTCAGTCAGGAAAGTCCTTGCCATACAAATATGAAGAACACTAGATGCCTAAGGTTCATATAAAGACTGGGTTCTGCAGTGCTCTTCTACTATCCCAGTACTAGACATGCGGAGACACTCCTTCGGGCTTACTAGCTCTTCAGCTTAGTCTATTTTGCAAGCAAAGTTCAGTGAACCATGTCTAAAAAAATACAGTAGCAAACAATTAAGTCAGACACCTAATGGCAACCTCTGATCTCCACATACACATACACATGCATGTGCCTCTGCACACATATGTCCAATATACACCTTCATCTACAGAACAAGCTTTCTTTGAAATGTAAAATCACCAAAGCATGAGTAGAAAATAGGGACAAATTCTTAGATTATTCCTTGCTGCAATGTCTTTTAATGAAGAAAATATAAAGGAAGTTTAATAAGGTCCCTCAAAATTTTTGGTTTTTTTCCTCTAAATTACTTGGCCAGAAGTAATATAAACAAAACATGAGAATATTTGAAATTTATATGATAGAAAAATAATTTCAACTTCCAGAAATCTAAAAGAGCAAACAAATTATTGAAAAATAGCTCAAGATGCACAAAGAAAGAATTTATTAAAAAAAAAGAAAAGAACTATGGCTATTAGATGTATGAACAGAATAAGAGATATGAAACATAGTCCTTTTTTCTTATCAAAACAACAAAAATCTCAACTGTGCCAATGCATTACTAATCAGTCCCTAGACAAAGCATCACAAAGCCTTGTTTTAAGGCTTGTTTTAAGAAAATATAAAAATGGAGAAAAATCTTGTGTAAGATAAACTGAAAACTTTATTCATATCAAATATGCATACTCTTTGCATGATTATTGCATGCAAAGTATTCTAAGTACATGCATATATTTAAGGTATATTTCAAAGCATTGCTTATAATAGAAAGACCATCTTCAGAAATAATCCAATGTACCTCAAGAGATTAATCCATCTTTCCCTCCTCCTAAAAGTTAAACATATTCATATACACAGACTCCAATTTATATCTTAAATTACTGGCTTTGACATTATAAATATCAAGGCGGTTACTAAGCATTTGACCCTTAATGGCATTTCTCAGCCTTTGCATGTCTACTTTATTCTTCTTACAGGTATAATCCTCCCCTTTTTCTCTCTACAAAACTATCATTGACTCTGATCAGATACCATTTCTCTTGATATGCTACTCATGACAGAATGACCAGAAAATGCTCTACCTTTCCACAACATGATTGTTGATAAGAAAAACATGAGCTAAGACTTTATTTAGCCTATTTACAATTTGATGATTCATTTATGTGAACACTGAAACCAATCATAGTATTAAGTAGTACACACATTTACTCTGTTCTTGGAGCATATCATAGAGTCCACTGTTAACCAAATAATATTTATTTAAATTTATTAAAATTAGAAATAAAGTGAATTAGGTTCACAAGGCAGCAAGGGACTAAAGTGTAGGGTGGTCAGTTTTTTCAGGCAAGGTTTAATATAATACATCTTCACTGATGTATAACTCATGCTCCAGCTAGTACTCAAGCATAAATCATCAAAGACAAACCAGATGAGATCAGTAGGACACACATTATAAACAGGAGGGAGTCTGGAAGCAGAGAAATGGGTTGTAAGTGGAAGAAGAAGAAAAGTGATGGAATTGAGTATTAAGGAGTGAAAATATAATAAATTCACTATATCTATTATGCAATACTAAGAGAATAAAAAATACTTTGAAAGAAAATCATAGTAGGAAGAAATATTTCAGAAATATTGACTACTTTATTTCTAACATTGATATTTCCAGTAAATAAACTAGAGAATCATCTTATAAAATACAAAAATGAGATATCTTCTGATATTTCTCTCCTATTAAAGTATAACAAACATAGAAGAATCTAAATATACTTCTAAGCTTTCTCTCTCTTCATCCCTTAACCTCCCCCAAGGATTCCTTTATGCCTCAAAATGATCTTGATTTTCCTATTTTTGCTATTGTTCAGATGCCATCAGAGTATCTACTTCCATCCAAGACCAAAGAAGTTGACCCTTCTAGTGAAGTTCTAAAAATCAGACTGTGTGCTCCCTGATTCTCTTTCATATAAAGGAAGAGCATTCACCGCCTTTCACTGGGCCTTCTAAGCAACTACATATCTCAGAAACCCTTTGAAACTCAGAGTGCACTTCAGTTATTTATTCCAAGTCAGCTGTTGCCCATTTTACATGTGTTTGAACATGGGCAGATTGCCACATTTGTCTCTACCACTTGCAATAGGGTAGCATTTGGTATATAGTAGGTACTGTAATCAAGTTCTAGTAGATAACACAATTAATAAAAGTGTAGTGTACAGAGCAGAGAAAAATCTATAACACAGTTGTTGAGCAGTAACTTTTCAATGTCAGTTGGCAAAAACAAAAAAGGATAAACCTTCAAGTCATCACAAGGTAGAGTCACTAAAATCCTGGTCTAGAAGGATTGTTTCTGAGATGCACTTTAGAGGCAGGAAAGAAGGGACTGCTTACTGTAGAAGGCTTATTTCACTCAAAAGAGTAAGTAATGTTGACTCAGATTTCTACATACTTCTCCTATTTTGTCTAAATTCTAAACAAAGCTGTCCTTTCTCTTGGCTTCTGGTCACCCGGAGACTCTCCATGACACGGGAAGAGGAAGTAATGGAAGCTTGAACTGAAAACTTGTGCCAAGGGATTTTGTGGGATTTCACCTTCAGTTGTGGAGAAGCAAAGTTTTTCATATTCAGTTGGCATTCCTCGGCATACTTAAATAAACATGCTGCCTAGAGAGGAAAGTTTGGCCCTCTCTCAGCAGTCTTGTGAATATGGTATAGTCCTTGCTCCCTGGTGCTAATACAAACTCTTGCCAAGTTGGATCCAGAAGTATAACTAAACAATCATAAGACAAAATAAAATCACCTGTTGTCTTAAGTTGTTTGGTTTTCGAATTAATTTGGTGACATGCAGATAAATGTAACATGTACTAAAACTCATCATTTGTTATACACTGTTGAGTCTTTTTTTCATACAAATCATTCCAAATGAAAGAAGCATGTCATATTCTTTTATAAGATATATTAACTTAGACTACTCAATATTCTGAATATTCAAGATAGTTCAACAATATATTAATGCCTCTGCTTATGTATGAGATCAATAAAAGCAAAATATATTTATGAAAATAAAAGTGTTACAATAATGCGATCAAATGGAATATAATCCATGTTTTAACTGGCTGTGACAGTGTATGCCTTTTATTAACACAAATGTTTCAGAACAAAATGTACTGACATAATTATTCTGAGAAACACAGTGCTGATTCAATGAAAGCAACATAGGAAAGGAAAACAGTCTAATTTTCAGTAATGATTCCTCTTTTATTTGTATTTCAAAATACCTCCATATGTATTATGTCTTAGATTATGCCAGCAATGCTGGGTAGTAGTTATTATCATCATCCATGATTTACATTGATGGCACTAAGGTTTATAGAGGTGAAAGGAACTCTAAGTTAGGGAATTCAGACATTCAAATTATGAACCACTTCTAACAATAAAGCTTTTCAAGTACAGTCTCCTGCTATTTCTTTTTCATTTGAGAAAATTAACTTTGTAGAAAAAAATTTACTAGAAAACACACTTCCTGTAGCAGCCTTATTATCCCATCATTCTTTTACAAATAGTACATTTTTATTCAGAAAAATGAAATTCATCAAAATACAGCTAGCTTTTATTATGAGTGTACTCTTCCTTTCAGTCCACATAGAAGGTTGAATAAGAAAGCTTGTCATTGTGAGTTGTATTGGGCATTATATTGCCATGATGGGATACATCTGAGAAATGCATCATTAGGCAATTCTATCAGTGTTCAAAGATCACAAAGTGTATGTACACAAATGTAGATGGTATAGAGCTATATAAATCTAAGCTACATAGTGTAGTCTATTGCTTCTAGACCAGAAATCTACAGAAAAGACTACTTTACAGAATATCAAAAGCAATAATAACACAATGTTACCTATTCTAAAAACAACTAAAAAGGATAAGGTAAAATAATGTAAAAACAATCAAAATGTCATAATGAGATCTATTATTTTGTATGCCAAGTAAAGAGCTAATTTAAAAAGGAAATAATCATCTAAACAGGAAAACTATTTAAAAATAATATAGAAAGCTGGAAATGATGTGACTGTATAGGGACTATATCATGAGTGGAACTAAGACTGTAAATATGATGAATGACCATTAAGTGAGTCACAGATGACATGGAAGTGCGAGAATATTGCCCTGTGCTACTACTATGACTCTCCAGGTTTATTTGTACCTGTATGATGTGTGTGCACATGTGCTTGTGTGTGTGCGGTGGTCACGTGTTTGGGGTGGCACCACATGAGTGTGGAGGTCAGAGGACAGCTTCCTGGCATCAGTCCTCTTTATTGGTAACAGAGACCCTTCACTGATTCTTAAACCGGGCTCACTAGACCCTGACTCCCGAAGATTCTCCAGCCCCTGCCTCCCACTTCCCATAAGCACATGGAGGTTACAGCTTGTGCCACTATATCCAGTCTTTAAATGGGTTCTAGGGATCAGACAAGATGTGCATGGCAAGCAATGCATCTGCTAAGTCATTCCACAAGTCCCTATTTTTCATTTTATAAACTTTTTAAAGTTGCAGCTTTTCACTCTTATGACAACACTTGACTTTAACAAAGCAAATACATTTTATATGCATATAAAATATTTTTTCTGTCTCCCATTTTCAGCTTTCAAATGATTTTGCTCATACTAATAATTTGTTAAAACCTGAGACATAAATGCACATCTTCTTTGACCTATGCATACCCACGATCATCTTAATCACTGTCTCAGGCATAAGGTGATCAGGGGCCAGAACAGACACAGGGCATCATCTTCCAGGATGAATTTGATAACCCAGATTACTAAAGGCCAACAAATTCCTCCTGAAGGAACTGATTGACGTTACTTCACAATTAAGTAGTTTATTTGTTTAGAAGAAAAGTACTAAAAAATAGTGAAAGTGGCAGAGGATATACAAACTAATCACATTCTAATTTGCTGTTATTATTGTTATGAACTGTATATAAACATATACACCATACTTTTAGACAGCAAGTTGTGCAGTTGGTTGTTTTGATACAACCACCACTAAGCAGAATGTAATAGATACTCATTGATGTGACATTGTAGTAGCTGCATGTGCACTATGCAATGTCATGCTTGCTATAACCTTGGGTCCTGCACCATACATGCAGTGCATTGTTGACTGAAACAGTCAAAGGGACATAGATCTATTTTCATTTTTCATTGTGTGTCCATCTGTTTATATTCCCACTGTTCATCCTAGATATGGTTCAGGAAATGGCAGAACCTACAGTTCATCAATGTGTTATCAAACACAAAGCCAGTCATGATAAGCTCAAGTCCCTTGCTAACAAATGGTGTAAACTAGATCCAGTCTATTTTGTGCTTTGTTGGGAAAGGATCACTTTTTTTTCTAGAGAGAAACCTTCTTTAAAAGTACCTTTGAGTTCATGTTCTGAACTTCATAACCAACACTATTGGAGTGAACGTTTCTACCAACTCCAGCCTATGAAGAAAAGAAGAGAGGAATGGAATTATAATCCTGGGCAATAGCCCTGGAAGTTACTCTCTTTTTGCCATTTATTTACCATTTGAAAAAATTCAATCATAATGTTGAATTGCTTATATCATCTTACATGTCCTATTTCTTTTAAATAATTCTACTCCAAAATGATACTTACTCAATATGAACTCTAATGCAAAAAAAACTGCATATGCCATTGCATAACTGTGATAAATCCTATTTCAAATGTAAAATATGTACACAATATACTAAGTGGCAGTTTTCTGAAAGATTGCACCCCACTAGTGGGGGTAACGGTTCATAATTTTTTATCATGTAAAATGTATCAAATCATAATAATTACAATACAATAGAAATAACATTTACTATCCTAACTTGTTCTCATGGTTTAAACACTGGGCTAGATCTATCACTAAAATTTTGTGAGAAATATAGATTTATTCAATTTGTTGTGAGATAGCATCTTGTTATATAGTTTTGACTATCCTGTCAACTGGTGTGCAGATCAGAGTGACTTTGCATTTGTGGTCATTCTCTTGCCTCCACCTCCCAGGTGCTGAGATTATAGTCACATGTCCCCATGATAAATTATTCCAGCTTTGTAGAATAGAAATCGGAAGCTAAAATGGGTTCTGCAATTACATCAGTGTCCACTCTCCTTTTTTGACTCTCATCCTCATTCCATAATCCTACCTTCTCTTGTGTTCCCTTCTCTCATTTTTTCCATTCCTCCTCCATTATACAAATCACCATTTCTTCTATAATTAACATTTTTACAATTCATAATTAATATTGTTATTTAAATGCAATATTTGAGCATACTTAGTCTGTAATCCTTTATTTAACACTCTTCTTCATTTTTTTATACACTTTGGTTCAAGAAAGTTCAGGATTGATTGAAAAAAATGATGAGAAAGTTTACATAGTCATTGCATGTCCCTGTGTGAACATGCCTCTTACACATGCACATGGAACATTCCCCACTGTCAATAACCAACACAAAGGTGCACAGTGGTAGATTTTGAGAAACCATCATAACCTACAGTACTAGATTATCAAAATCCATAGTCTACATTTATAGCAGCTAGCTTTCATGGTTGTTGACAAAACTGCCTTCAAAGGACTTAATGCAAAAAGGACTTATTCTTTTATAATAATTCCAGTTACAGTTCTTAGCCCAGCTTGGCAGAAGAGTCCATTGTAACACCAAGGGCCAAGGGAACTGGCTACACCAATTCCACATAATGGCCAAGAAAGGATGATCTTTACTTCCCACACACCAGTGTGTCTGGCTAAGTATATGCAAGGAAGCCAACTTCCTTAACCAGCTCTCTATTTTATTCAACCTGTCCAGAGCCTAGTTCCACTCACCATGGGTTGGGCCTTTCCCATCAACTGGACAGTCTCTTGCAGGTTTGCTCTGGGCTTAACTGAACTACTAATTATCCACAAATGTGCCCAGAGCTTGAATACTTAACTGTTAAATTGATACCTGTGCCTAACTATGACAACAAAAGAGATCATTTTTAACATGCTAAATCCTAATGATTTTTGTTTTTATGAAATGAACCACATAATGACCCTAGCCAATGTTATGCAGAAAACATTCTCACTATCCTAAAATTTCCCTATGCTCCCTCTATTTGTCCTTTCTTCTTCCAATAACTTGGCAACCACTATCTATTTTACTGTCTCCAGCATTTTTCCATACCCAAAATAAGACATAGCTGGAATTATCTATGGCAGAACCTTTTCTTGTTGGCTTATTCCAGTTAGCATTGTACTGTTATGTTTATTCTGTCTCTTGGCATAATTTGACAGTTGATCTCTTTCTAATGCACAATACTAGTCTGTTGTTCAAAGGTATAATTGTTTATAGAACATCTTGGTTGCTTCTATATTTTAGCAATTATAAACAAATAAATTATAAGCATTTGTGTGAGTGAATTTATAGAAATACACTTGTTTTATTTGGGCTAATACCAACAAGGAAATTTATATTTTTATGTAAAATATATTTTTATATATTTTATATATAAAGTTTACTTTATAATAAACAAATGATTCTCTTCCAAAGTGGCTGAATCAATTTATGTTCCCACTATCACTGTTCTTGCTCCATATCTTCATCAGCATTTGGTGTTATCAGTGGTCTGGAATATAACCATTATGATAGGAGTGTAATTCTGTTTTACTGTTTACAAACTTAATCCTCTATAATATAGCAAAACTGAATATCTTTGATGTGATAATTGACAATTTGCATTTCTTCTATAGTAAGTGGTTTACATAATGCCTTTTGCCCATTTTATATCATTTTTTACATCATGTTTATTTTCTTATTCAGTTCAGTAATTCTTGGCATGAGTTCCTTATTAGAATTTGTGGGTTATGACTAAGGATTGAACTCAGAGTTTTGGAAAAACACACCACTTACTGAGCAACATCCTCAGCTTAGAAATAAACGTCTTTTTCAAATAACTTTTATCTAATCTAGGGCTTTTCATCTCATTGACATATTTATAATGAACTTTAATTTTAAAATTGCTTTATACTTTTCAAAAATAGTACATAGATTCCTATATATTCAAAACTTAGCCCACTGTTTTAATGTTTGATATTAAATAGAACATATATTACTCTTAGTAAATCAATGTGGACATACTAATATCAATTAAAGCCTTTATTCAATTGTGCTTTATTCAATTGTGCTCGAAGAATTGAATCCACTTTTTCCATTCAAGAATCCCACCCAGGGGTTATGTTAGTCTAATTTTTTTTAGGCTGATGGATTGTCAGACTTTGTATCATATAATGACTTTGGTGGTCTTGAAGAATAACGATCAGGCCATACATAAATGTCCTTCCATCAATTGGGAGAAAAGATAATAGGACAATTGCCTTCAGAGTTAGGGATTTTTAAAGCAAAAGATCACAGAGGTAAATGAACACAAAGTTACTCTCCCCTCAAGCAGGTGGAGTGGGTCTCCTCTCTCTTAGATGAACTGTTCAAAACAACTTCCTTCCAGTGGATACTACAACAGAGAAATAATAAATTTTTATTTTTTTAATTTATGTGTGTGTGTGTGCGTGTGCGTGTGTGTCTGCGTGTGCGTGTGTGTGTGTGTGTGTGTATCAGAGGGCACTGTGTGTTGCTGTGAAGAACCAAGGGTAACTTGAGGAATTATTCTGGATTGCTTCAATCTGAAATTTCCCACTCTCCACCCACCTGGGCCAGAAGTGCGGGCCACCACTCTTTCTGCCAGGTGTTTTTATGTGGAACCTGGGATCTAAATTCAGGATCTTCTACTTGCAAGACAAAGTCTTAATCCCTGAGCCATCTCTCCAGCCCAAGAGAAACATAATAAAAAGAGCATCTTTATAGTGAAAGCCTGAATAACTTAGCCAGGGAAGTAAGACTAGCATCTCATAAGTACAGAACAACAACATTTTAATAGTGTCATTGCATTACAAACATGGTATGATCTGCTTTTATTAAATTATAAATGATTATCCCCATAATTTTAGGAGACACAAATCAAACTAGTTCATTCATGTAACTTCTTTGATTATTTTACATTAAAAATTTAGCACCTAATATCTGTGTACTGTACCCATAATGACTCTCCATAAAAATGCCAATATGGAGTTCAGTGGAGTAGAGAGTAGGGGGAAGTAGTCTAAGGTGGTGGAAGGAGGAGGCAGTGAATCATAGAAATGGTGCCCAAGCAACACTCAAACCCTAAATTCCAGGAGGGTGAGCAAGTGGTGTGCTTTCATGGGCTTCTACTTTATGAAGCAAAATGTGTAAAGTTGACACAAAGGACAAACAAATGAAATGCTTCATGCATTACAGTGGTTGGAATAAAAATTGGGATGAATGGGTTCCAGAAAGCAGAGTGCTCAAATACATAGACACCAATCTGCAGAAAGAGTGGGAACTTCAGAAGTTCAATCAGGAACAATATGCAAAGAGCAGGATGAGAGGGGCCGCCCCAAGAAAGAAGACTTCTGGTCTGCAACAGAAAAATGTTGAAGTGAAAATAAAGAAGAAAAAGCAGAAAACACCTGGATATGGAGATGGTGGCAGTATCAGGGAGACACCTCGGTCTCCTCTGAAGAAAAGGGCTCAAGTGAATCCCACAGGTGAAAATGAAGAAATATTTATGAACGGAATTGAAGTTAAACTAAAGATTACAGAAGACCTGAAACCATGACTTGTTGATAACTGGGACTTGTTTACTAGACCAAAGCAGCTCTTTTGTCTTCCTAGCAAAAAGAATGTGGATTCCATTCTGGAGGATTACGCAAATTATAAGAAATCTCAAGGAGGTGGGCAGGGCTGTTCAGCGCGGCAGTCGCCAGGAGGCATGGCGCTCTGGCGCGCGAATCAGAGGGTCCTGGCCGCTCACCCGTGGAAAGTCCAGGTCCTAACTGCTGGGTCCCTGATGGGCCTAGGTGACATTATCTCACAGCAACTGGTGGAGAGGCGGGGCCTCCAGGAACACCAGAAAGGCCGGACCCTGACCATGGTATCCCTGGGCTGTGGCTTTGTGGGCCCCGTAGTAGGAAGCTGGTACAAGGTTTTGGATCGATTCATTCCTGGTACCACCAAGGTGGATGCGGTAAAGAAGATGTTGTTAGATCAGGGGGCCTTTGCCCCGTGTTTTCTAGGCTGCTTCCTCCCACTGATAGGGGCACTCAATGGACTGTCAGCGCAAGACAACTGGGCAAAACTACAGCGGGACTACCCTGATGCCCTCATCACTAATTACTATCTCTGGTCTGCTGTGCAGGTAGCCAACTTTTATTTGGTCCCTCTGCATTACAGGCTGGCCGTTGTCCAGTGCGTGGCTATTGTCTGGAACTCCTACCTATCCTGGAAAGCACACCAGCTCTAAGCCTGCCTCGCTCCATTGTTGGCGTCTCACAGCGATGCATCTTGATCCTGGAATGGTCAGACAGCCTGCTGAAGAGGACGGCCAGGCTTGCTGGTCAGAACTTGACGCAATCAGTGCTTCGGAATGACACATTTCACTCCTAAGGATGAACTGCTCTTGAATCACTAAGACCTTCGTAATACTGTCACTCAGGACTTATTGATGGGGATACCTGAAAATTGTGTCTTTGGGTGACTGTGTCATTGTATGCGCATCAGAGTACACTTATACAGATGGGAATGGCTCCGTGAGACTTCTTAGTGCAGGTGAAATGAAGCAAGCACCAAATGTATCCGCTCTGCCAGTGTAACATTGCCACACCAATTTATAGTAAGCTTTTTTCATAAGTAGAAGATCCTAAAGTAATGATAAATATAATAAATTCACAAGCTTGTAACATCATTTTTTTTCTTTAGACTAGGGATGGAACTTAAGGTCTCAAACTCTGCCATTGAGATTCAGCCCCAATTCTATCATTGTCATTTATTGTCAAACTTTATGTACTGTGCCCAGTTACACATGCTGTACTTCTCTGCACATAGGAAATACATAAATATGTGTAGAAAAAAAAAAAGAAATCTCAAGGAAACGCAGATAATAAGGATTATGCTGTTAAGGAAGTTGTGGCAAAGATCAAGTACTTCAATGTAATGTTGGGCACTCAGTTATCCTACGAATTCGAGAGACAATGGTATGCTGAAATGTGCACAGGTCACCCTGATGCATCCATGTTCCGGTGTATGGGGCAACACATTTACTGAGATTGTATGAATTAGAGCAATACTAGCCTTTATACCTCCAGTGAGAAAAGTCTTGCTTTATTGTGAATTGTCTTCACAACTTCCTTGAGTACCTGGCAAAGAATCCTACAAAGCTGTTTACTGCCGTGGATTGTGAATTGGCCCCTCCTGAGTACCATAAGAAAGCTGGGTGCGGGCTGCTTTGGCTTACTCATGTTTGCACCTCTGTAAACACACTTTGCTTCCTGGTGCTTCTCTTGTACAATTGATGTACTTTGAAGATGTCAGTGTATAACAGAATTGTTTATTTTCTGTTTGATTTAAACAGAAAAAAAGGAGTCTGCGCCTTTTTAATTTTTATTTTATCATTTCAAAGTTTCTGCCAGTGTATTCAATGATGAACAAAAGAGAGACATACTGTAGAGTGGTTTTATTGCCTAGTTAGCAAAGCTGTTTTAAATGGTGGCAGTTCTATTCCTTTGACACTATGCACTTTTATAATACGTGTAAAGGCTAGATGACAAAATGCTCTGATTCCTAATGCCAAAAGTTCAATTCAGTGTATATAAGTGGACACTCATCCATTGTGCTATTTTAAAAAAATAATGGTGCTTAAAGAGCCCATCCTTTGCAAGTCATCCATGTTGTTCCTTAGGTATTTTATCTTTGCTTAAATTATTGAAGAATGGTGGCTCCTTTCATGGTTTTGTATTTGTGTCTAATGCATGTTTTTAACATGATAGATACAATGTGTTATGTAGGTACAGTGTTATGGAAGATCCAATCTTGTAGAAGTTGATTTCCAGATCTTCAACAAATATTTTTCTTTAAATTAAAAAAATGCCAATATGATATGATATTTTCTTTTCAGAGCTCAAAGCTCAAAGCATAAAGGAGAAAAACAGATCAGGTCTAAATACTCAAAAGCAGAAAAACCTATGAGTGAAGCAAAAGAAGAGATTCATCTGTCTGGAAGACAAAGTAAAGAAGAGATCTTTGGAGCTGGCAATATGTTTTCTTGGATAAAGAAGCAAGCTTGACAACTTAAGTGTGTAAACTCAGCAGGCTGAGGTTGATCCCAGAGCCCATATTATAGAAGAACAGAACCAATTTCAGAAAGTTGTCTCTCTTTCTCCTCTCCTGTCTTCTCATGCCTCCATTTTTTTCCTCTCTCTATACATCACTCAAATAAGTAAATCATTTTTAAAAGAATGAAGACTTTCAAATAATGAGCAAAAGTCCCACATACGAATAGGTAAAGTCTGAAAGTTCAAGGTAAATCATGGATTTTTGTAGCATAAATAGGCTGGAAGGAAGTATTAAAATCAGAGCTACTTTTCTTTATCTCGTTTCTCAGATCTTATCTTTATATAAATGTTAGTTCATTCTCAAACTTTCAACATTAGTTCTTTTAAAAATCTTTTTTTTTAATTTTTTCCACTCATACAAACTTGATAGGTACCCCATTCCCCTCCTTTCCTCCACCCCTCCCTGGATCCCCTTGCTCCCTCCCCCCTTTTTCCTTTCCTTTCCCCCTTCCCTCTTTCCTTTCCCCCCTCCCTCTGTTTCTCCCATTGTCCTCCCCACCATCCCTGGAGCATCTTTTAGTGTGCATGTCAAACTTCCCTCTGGGTCCTCCTCTCTGATGAGGTATTTTGTTGGCATCTCTTTAACAAAATATGCAAAGGAAATCTGCTGAAATAAGTAGAATTAAACACTACTTTATAGGATGTGGAAAGATATTCTCATAAGTTCGACTATATCTGCTTACATTCAGGGTTCATTTAACTCTTAGACAAAATTATCAAGTGTTTATTTTAAGGTGCTTCTGCAAGAGTGTATGTAACATAAAGAGCAAAAGGAAGAATGAAAAAATCCATCAGTCTTTCAAACTTTAGCTTCTTATTTATAATAACTAACTGTGAATGCAGCTTATTCTTAAAATGATTCCATCAGAATGGTAGTACTAATAAGCATATGAAGTAACAAGAATAATTGGCAACGTATAGAAATATACAAATATGGGGGCATCGCCCAGAAATGACACTTCAAGAGGAATTTTAAGCAGGTTGAGCATTTCTGCAAGACCTTCCCCACCCTGGTGTTTCATAGTCTCTGGTAGGTTTTTGTCGTCAGCATTGTTTATTGTCTATCTCTCTAACATGGCGTGAAAACAAATCAGTGCTTGCCAATCTCATGATAATTATTAGCACAACTATTTCCAGTAATTGCTATGGTAATGCAAATGACTTCAACCACAACACTTTAAAACAATACTGATTTCATATGTCATGGACAGGCCTAGCTTGACGATCAAGTTGAGCTGTCTGAGTTGGAATCTATATGGTAGCCAGGACTGAATTTGTCTCAGCATCACCTGCTATACTGACAAACCAGTTGCATGGGAGTGGAGTCACAGCAATCTGGCTGAACTGTTGCTTTACAGAAAATACAGCATGCTGATAAGCCTGAGCAATCATCTTGATTAAAGGTAAGAAAATAGTTATGATAGCTCTTTTCTACAGTGTTTTCACTAATGATCTTTTGTTCCTAAGAGATATTGCTGTTCGGTTATCCACTTGGCCCTGCTTTGAGAAGTACATATTGAATAACTCAGAGAAATCAGTTAAAAGTATATTAATTAAATCTGTGTATTAAAAGAATCCATTTGGAATGCTCTCTTAAAACCCATTTGTATCTATTTCAATTTTCGTGAACAAAATGCTTAACTGTTTAATGAATGCAAGCCTTTGAAATATTTTTATATTTCGCCTAGATTTTTTTAAGCACATCATTAAAATCAGAGAAATAGAAGAGAGGATGTTGAGGTATTATATCTCCATGTCAGCTGTCAGCAAAGAGGATTAAATATTGTAGGGGAAATGAGATAATAGAATCCGAAAAAAACATAACCTAAAAGTATATGTTTTTCATGGAAACAATAGCCCAGAGGAACTAATTATAGTCTTGCTTAGGACAGGAATCTAATTAGGCATGTGCATGAGCTATACAATGGCTGGGGTAAAGGACACTATATTATTCAAGCTAGGATGTTGAAATGTGGAGACTAAGGTTGGTAAGCTTATAATGGACCACTTCACTTCTTTCTCTACAAACACATCCAAAAAGATTTTATATCATGTATATCATGTCTGACAGAATACCAAGATGAAAAAAAGAGAGGAAAAAGATTTCATGACATCTGTAATCATAGTGTATTGAATAAATCTCAACCAAGGCAAATGACAAATAAAAAATGTGCATATTTATGTAGTAAATTACCAGATACTTGGTGGCCTCAAACAACATTCATCAGTTACTTTCATGTTACTGTGGGTCTGAAGTCTGCCTCTTTGGGGTCCCAGAGCTGAACTTCCATCTGGAATTTGGGGTCTTCCTTCAAGCTATTTGAATTGTGAAAGTATTTCAGTTTCTAGACATCATGGGACTCAAGTGTTTCAGGCTATCTGACAGGCTGTTCCTCTCTCAGAAGTTTTACCTACAAGTCCTCCCCATTTTCCAAATTCGATAACAACTCACTTTTGCAGAAAGCAGCATGCATTACTCAGGTTTCTCTGGAAAAACTGATAGATGAGTGCATCTAGAAAGTGGATTTATCAGATGAGTTTGCATGATAAGGTCTAGGTAGTCCATCGGCTAGCAACCAGTGGCTACTCAGACCACGAGGATGAAAAATCTCAGCAGCCCCACTCTGCTGCTGAAGGCCAGGAGGTTTTCTTGAGAGCCACTGGTCTTCAGTACCATTGCTAAGCCAAACTGCTCTAATGTCAGCCAACAATGGCAGGGGCAATGGTAGTCAATGGGGAAGTGAATTTACCCACATGACCAAAGGGCCAGAAGACAAAAACAAGCTTTCCTTCTTGGATCTCCCTATTCTAGACTGCACCAGAGGACACCACAAACCCTCAGGGTAGGTCTTCCCATCTTAATTAACTAAACCCTTGTAACTCATTTCAGATGTGACCAACAGCTTGTCCACTGGTTGATTCCAGGTCTGGTCAAGTTTTGACAGGCAAGATTAACCATCACACAGAATAATCTTGCTGTAGTCTGCCAGGCCAGTCTTTCACATTACAACCTAGTGACGGAAGTTGCTAATATAATGTTTGCAGACCTAATTATCCTCAAGAGGAGGGACAAGACATACATATTGAGGAGTATCCTCTATATTTGACTTTAATTTTTTAAAAAATTTTCCCAAGGTTTTGTTGGCATTTTACATTCCCATGAATATGTATGAAAGTTCCAGTTGACTCAAACCTCAACTATCTTCATTTTGTTTTGTTTCAAATTAGTTTTGATTTTAATAATATCCATTCAAGTATGAGCATACTTTTAATTTTCATTGCTCTAATGATTAATGATGAAAAATTTATAGAATGTGGCTACTTATATAGTATTTTATTATAGTTTTAAGGTATGCATACTAAAGTCAAACTATTATTTGTATTAATAATTTTTCATTACAGGGTTGTAGCCTTTACATATTCTGGAAAAACAATTCTTTATATAGTCTAGAGACTAAATGTTTTCCAGATAAATGGTTATGAATATGCTCTAGTTTGTCATTTGCCTATTCACTCCTAATTGAATATTTTTTGTGAAATTTATGTTATTTCTTGTACAATGGTTATGAGAACTCTTTTAAATGAATATTTGCCACCCTTATATTGTCAAGTTATTTTCATATTTTCATCTAAATACATAATAGTCAGGATTGATTTTTGTGTACCATTAGAGATAATGTAACTATATTTTTTTCTCATACCAATATTTGCTATTCAAATGCCATTCGTTAAAAGTATCATCCTTTTTCTGATTCAGCTACTTTAGAATATTTGTCAAAAATCAACATAATATTAGTATGTTTTGCAACCTCATATCTTTTCCATTCCTTTAACTCCATCTTTATTTTATGGATTTACCACAGCTTTATATAACATGCTAGAGTTACATAATGAAAATTTTCTAGCTGTTATTGTTTTCCTTGACTTTTTGGCTATAGTTGTGTCTAATTCTGTTGTTTTGTATGTTTATATGAATATAAAAATTACTGGGGCACTGGAATTTGGCTCCAATATTTCACATCCACGGGATATTTTAGAATAACAATTTTATCAAGAGATTATTGTATACCTGGTCACATAAGACTAACATAAACCATTTGTTCATTACCACAACACAAACTTTCTCAATTCTTTTTTTAAACTAGCAACATTTATATTACTGTCAAAAACAAGTTTTAATTGGGCTTTCTTCCAATAATCCAATAAATGAATTATTTATCTTCCTTCTTAAAAACCTGAGTATAGATTCCAGATCTCATGTTAAAAAAAAAATTCTGAGCAGAAGTGGTGGCAGTGTGCACTTCTGGCCCTGGAAGATAGAGCCTTAGGAAATCCCAAAGCAAATCAATAAAGAGGTAGAGCAATCCACAATGATTCCCAATGTCATTCTTTGGTATCCATAGGCATACATAGTACTTTGCTCTACACACACACACACACACACACACATACACACACATACACACACATACACACACACATACACACACATACACACACACATCACATACACACAGCCATACCTGCACACACAAAGCATCAAATTGGTCCTGTATTTTAAATAGTCAATAATATTAAATAGTCAATATATAATAACATAAAAACAAATAGGTTGCATATTTTTACTATAGCTAATGTTTTTTAAAACTAAAATAGTGGATCTTAAATATTTATTATAAATAAGTGGACGTGCTTAAAGTAATGAATGTATTAATTAGGTTGATTTTATCTTCCTACATTGTCTCTGTAAAGAAACATTATGTTATGGCCCATCAAGATATAACATTTTTTACTCTTTTGAAATAAAAAATTTGGAGAACGGATATAGGGAATGTAAAACTAGAAAAATAAATTTCAATTTTTTTTTCCCTGTAAAACAAAGTAAAGTTTATTTTTCTGTCTTGAAAGTTCTACGGGAATTTGTTTTCCTTACTGATTTTTTTTAAATAAGTGCTTTATTGAAATGATTCATATAGTATAAAACTTGTCATTTTATGGAGCATGGGAAGTGGCAGAGCAAAAAGCAATAAGGAGGCAGAGCAGTACAGGATGATTCCTGATGTTACCCTTGGGCCTCCACAGGCACACACACTCAAGTGCCCTCTTGTGTACACACACCCACACACCCACACATAAAATCTTACCATTTTATACCAAATAATTCAGTAATTATTAATACATATGGTCAACCACTATCACTTCCTTTCCAATTTCAGAACACCCTCTAAAGAAATTGTATGCCATTAACAGTTACTATTCACTTTTCTAGTTCCCAAACACTGTGAGTTATTCTGCATCCTCTGTATTTTGTAAATACTTTAATTTTTTGAGAGACAAAAAGTGAAATGATAGAAAAGAGAGGGAGGGAGAGAAAAAAGGGGAGGAGGAGGAAGATGAGGAACAGATAGAGGAGAAGGACGAGCATGTATGCATGTAAAGGTCTGAAGACGACTTCCTTTGTGCAGCTTTTTGTAGGCTCTGGGTCTTGAACTCAGGTCACCAGGTTTGCTCACATACCCTTTGCTCACTGAGCCATCTCCTAGCCCTCTACTTTCTTTCTGTATAAACTTTCCCATTCTGGACATTATATATAAATGAAACCACAGAGCATATAGTCTTTGTGACTGGAATCTTTGAATTAGCATGCTTTCATGAACTACACATATATCATGACATCATTGACAAATATTACATACTATAAGTTATACCTTATGTAGTTTATCATTCACTATTGATGGACATTGGGACACTTTCACTTTTGGCTACTGTAGGGTAGTACTGTTGAGATCACTTGTGTGAGTGCTTTTGTGTGGATGATGTCCTCAGTTCTCTGAATATACAGGTGGAATTGCTGCTTTTTATGGCTATTCTATATTAAGCAAAACTGCTGAACAGTTTTCCACAGTTGCTTACTATTTTGCATCCTAGTCAGCAATGCAGTTTCTCCACATCCTTGCCAACACTGACTGTTCTCCTGTGTGCTATCCTAGGAGCCTGAAGTGGTTTTCCTATATGGTTTTCATTTGCATTTCAGTGTATATGCTTTTGTGTGCTTTATTATCTGCTTGCATATCTGTCTATTCAATCCTGTGGGGTTTTTTTAAACAATGATATATGTCTTTTGATTACATTGGTTTTGATGTTCATGCCATTGCATCTGTCTTTTACATGTAATCTGGGGATCCAAATTCAGTCCATCAGGCACCACACATGGTCCTTTGTGATTTGCTATCAAATCTATCCTTGTCAATATTCTGTCTGGTTCTATTCATTATAGATTACTGAGTGGTAAGAATTCTTTACTTCTATTCTGGGTTTGGACACTCATATGATATAAGAGCTGGAGTTCATTTTCCCCGTTCTATGGATTGTCTACACTTTCTAGGTGTGTCATTTGAGACACAAAAATTTATAGATTTGGGCTGGAGATAGGACTCAAGGATGAAAGCCTTTGCCTTACAAGCCAAAGAACCTGAGTTCAGATTCAAAGAACTCATGTAAAAAAATGCCAGGCGAAAATGGTACTGGCCTGTATTTCCAGCTCTGGAAGACAGAGCCTGGGAAATCCCAGAACAATAAGGAGGTAGAGCAATCCGGGATGATTCCTGATGCCATCCCAGGGCCTCCACAGGCACACCCATTCAAATGCCTACTCCTCCTACACACACTCAAATGTCCACTTTCATGTACATTCACGTACACACTGTGCATGTCAAAAATGTTTACAGATTTGATGAAACAAAGTTTACCTTTTTATTTTTTTGTGTGTAGATGTACTGCGTGATATATATGTATGTGATGTGTGTGCATTTTTTCATGTGTGTGCACATGGTATGGTGCATGTGTTGTCCCTCATTTTTGCACCCCATTTGAGACCTGGTCTCTCCACTGCTGCTGTGTAAGTAAGGCTGACTGGCCTGGAAACTTCTGGAGATTCTTGCATCTCCATTTCCCATTTCCCACAGGCACATTGGTTTTGATGTTCATGCCACTGCATCTGTCTTTTACATGTAATCTGGGGATCCAAATTCAGTCCATCAGGCACCACACATGGCCCTTTGTGATTTGGTGTCAAATCTATCCTTGTCAATATTCTGTCTGGTTCTATTCATTATATAAAATACAATTTTCTTCATATATTTTATAATTTCATTCTTCAGTACCCAATATGATCATAATCACTGCATTTTCTTTTTGTCCTTATAAAATATCCTTTGTCTCTAGTAATACTTTTTGTTGCAAAGTCTATTTTGTGCACTAATCACATTATCACTTTAATCTTATGTTACTTTGTGTCGCATGTAGGTTTACATACATGTGTTTTTCTGTGTGTAGAGGCCAAAGATCAACCTGGAGTGTCATTGTTTTGGAGCCATCCATCTCATTCATTCATTTATTTTCGTTGTGTGTGTGTGTGTGTGTGTGTGTGTGTGTGTGTGTGTGTGTGTATCAGAGGGTGCTGTGTGTCCTTATGGTGGGCCAAGGGTGACTTTGGGAATTGCTTCTACCTCCTTTTTGCTTTGTTCTGGGATCTCCCAGGCTCTGCCCACCTGGGCCTGTAGTGCAGGTCATCATTGTTCCACTTGGCATTTCTTTTGCATGGAACCTGGGATCTGAACTCTGGACTTTCTGCTTGGAAAGCAGAGTCTTCTTTTTTTCCACTCATACAAACTTGATAGGTACCCCATTCCCTTCCTTCCCTCCACCCTTCCCTGGATCCCCATGCTCCCTCCCCTCCTTTCCCCTTCTTTTCCCCTTCCCTTTTTCCCAGTGTCCCCTCCCCCATTCCTGGAGCATCCTTTAGTGTGCATGTCAAACTTCCTTCTCTGATGAGGTGTAAAAACTCAGTAGCATAAGTAGTATAAGAACACTATTATGGTTGTTAATCCCTTGCCTCTAAGGATCCTACTGCCTGTGATCCATGCTAGACTTTGGGGGTCAATGATACATTGGTCATTGCGCAGGTCAGGCAAAGTCCTATTATAATCACTTCGGCTCTAACTTGTGTGGAGTATCTTGCATATCGTTGCTCCTCCCCATCTTTAGGCTCTTATAATCTTACCTCCCCTTCTTCCGCAAATTTCCCTGAGCTTTAGGATGGGGAGAGATTAGGCTGGCCTGGTTCCTGGTGATTAATGTAGAGTCTCTGATGTTCTAAATTATGCTTTGTTGTTTTTTCTTCCAGTTTTGCTGTTCCTGCACCACCCTTAGCTCCATCCTGATGGGTATTGGACATCACATCCTAGCCAGAGATAAAAAGGCTGTTAAAATACAGTCTTATTATAAGAGTAGATTCAAAGGTAAATGGAGTAAGAGTAGGAGACCGCAGTGAGGTGGGGGGGGTCAGTCTCCCATTTGCAGGATGGTTACCTTCTATCTGCCAGACTCTATGCCCTCCTTGTCTGGTGAAATCAAACCCCATCAGTTGCAAATGACCAGGAAGGAAAGTGATTTTTATCCTCCTACATTATGTCTCTGTAAAGAAACATGTTATGTTCCATCAAGATATATCATTTTTTACTCTTTTAAAATGTAAAATTTGGAGAGGGGATATAGGGAATGTAAAACTAAAAAAATAAATTTCAAAAATTTTTAAAAAATACTTAACTATTTTGAGTTCTGTTTTATGGATGCTTAATATGCTTTTTTCTCATTTTGATATAGAAATTGAAAAATTCAGCTAATTATCAGGAATCAATAAAACTGAACAGCTTTTGTTTTATGCCCAAATAACATACACAGTGAGAAGAAAAGTAAGCCTACACAGTGAGAAGAAAGTAAGCCATAAAAAATAAATTACTTAGCATTAAATGTAAGTAAGGATGCAAAGGGTTTCCACAATGATAGTTACAAATCACTGAAGAAAGAAAGTGAGACACTAGAAGGTGAAAAGACATCTAGATTGGCAGAAAATACTATTAAAATGGCCAAAATCCCAATACAATCAATTCAATACAATTTACACCAAAGACCAATGAAGTTCTTTGTAAAACTAAAAAAAAATCCAAAAAATTATATGAAAATCAAATAGCCAAATATATTCTTAGCAATGAGAACAATATAGAGACATGACATTTGATTTCAAAATGAATAGTTTGGTATTGGTTTAAAAAGAGACACGCAAAACTAATGGAACAGAATGGGAGATCCAGAAATGAAGTCCTACATCTTCAGTTAATGGATTCCTGAAACTGTATTAGTTACTTTGTCCCTGTTGAGATAAAGTACTCAGTAAGAACAAACTCCCGAGGGGAAGGGCTTATAGTCTGAGTGAATGGAGTCCATCACAGCAGGGATCCTATGGCATGAATGGCAGCAAGAGAGAAAAGCAGCAGGTCACAGCCTCCCTCTGCCCCCAGGGACCTACTTCTTTCAGTTAGACTCCACCTAAGCTTCCTTCCCAAGCAGCACAATCAGCGAGTGACCAAGTCTTCAAGCACTTGAGTTCATTTACATTCAAATACAACAGACACCTGAAACATGTGCTTTACGAAAAAGACAGTTTCTTCAACAGGGCTGCTGGGAAGATTGGAACTAGATGCCTATCTCTTACCCTATACAAAAATTAACTCAAAGCGGATCAAAGACTTTACTGTGAAACCTGAAATTTCAAAATCAGCACAAGAAAACAGAGATGAAAACACGTCAAGAGATTGGTATAGACATTGATTTCCTGGGTTAGACTCCAGAACCTCAAGAGAAAACCAAAAATTTTCAAATGGAATTACATCAAATTAAAGGGCTTCTGTTCAGCAAAGAAAAACAATCAATAGTGTGCAAAGACATTACACAGAATGGGAGAAAAATCTTTCCCAGCTCTGTATCTGACAGATTAATACTTATAATATCTAAAGAACTAAAAAGTTTAACAACAGCAAGTAAACCAGAAATCCAATCCCAATGGTAGACTCATGGCCTGCACTGACATTTTTCAAAAGAAGAAATGCAGCCAACAGCTGCATAAGAGATGCTCTGTGTATTATGTATTCTCTATCATATGTGGAAAAATATTTTATCAGATATAAATGTTGGCTAAAAGAAAAAGAAAATATGACCTCAAAGTAGAAAAACATGATTAGGTGCTGGTAGGTCCAGAGGAAGGGTAATAATGTAAGGGTGGGTATGAATTAAATGGGAAGACATAATCAAAGGTCAGTATATGCACATATGGACATGTCATACTGAAAATCATTAATTTTTACAATTAATCCACATTAATGCTTATAATAAGAAATTTGTTTTGTATTATAATAAACTATTGTTTACTTATTTGAAAATTTACTTTTACAATAGTCTGAATTCACAAGTAAGTGGGCCTACTACTGGAGCCTGCCTTTCTTTCGTGTGCTGGCATATTATTATATCAATAATACACTTGCATTATTGAGGCCTTTATTTTACAATTATTATTTCCCCCCTTTTTACATTTTGCAGATTCTTCTCATGCATCTAGATGCAGGTAAATTTTAGAATTGGCTTGTAGCATTTCATAAGAAGTCATGTTGAAGATTGGATGTGAGGGGCTGGAGAGATGGCTCAAGGGTTAAGCCTCTGCCTTGCAGGCAGAAGGTCCTGAGTTCAAATCCTGGACCCCATGTATAGAAGCCAGGCGGAAGCAGGGGTGGCCTGCGTTTCTGGTCCTGCTAGGGCGGAGCCTGTGAATCCCAGGGCAGAGTAAACAAGGAGGAGCTGGAGGCATCCATGGTGGTTCCCGAATTTGTCCATGGTTCTACACACACACACATACACATACATACACATGCACACACAATTGAATAAATAATAAATTAAAAAAAAAGATTGGATGTGAATTTTATTCTTTGTTCCAGTTGTGATATTTGCAATAAAATCCATAAATCTTGAAAAAATATATATGAAATTTAATAAAGAATCATTCTACTTAATAATATCTGATTAAATCATTGTGTCATCATGCTTAACCATATCAGTAACCAATAATTACAGCTACATTTATATTCTCAATGTCCAGTGCATTTCCTGAAGTGCTTGCTCAACTCAGAAACTTAGTTTTGATTTTTCTTCCAGTCACGTCCCTCACCTCATACCATGATGTTCCTTGCTCTGTAGACTTGGCATCTGCTATTTTCTTTCCAGAGATTTCAGTTACTCTTCTATTGCCATTATAAAACATGACCAAACACTTAAGAAAAACAAGCCTCTTATTCTTAGCTTGCAATTTCAGGCAACATCTCATCATACAGCAAGGCGTGCATGTGAATCTCAGGAGCCGAGGGAACTGGCCCTACCATATCTATAGGAAGATCTGAGAGAGGGGTATACCTTCCAAATTGCCATCTGCCAAAATAGTGGGCCAACTCTCTCCTTCTTATCCATGGCTACATGGAATGTATCTTCCCACATCAATTAGATAATTTCCCACAGACATTCTCGGGGTTTAATTGAACTAAGTACTTCTTCATAGGTGTGTCAAAAAGCTCTGCTCTCAATTATCAAGTTGACACCTGTTTCTAACTGGTACGTAAGGTGTAATTGATCTTTCTTCCAGTATTTCTCTTTCCATATGAGTAACTGTTCCTAGTCTTATGGAAATAAGTCCTCCTTTATCTACTCAGTGTCCAGCCTTCGACTGTCTTTCCATATGGACCATGCCCCAGCCTCATCTCACTCCTAGAGGGAAAATCTGCATGTGAGCACCCATTTCCATTGTCCTCTCTGTTCCACATTGCAAGACATGACATATCCCAAGCATGCCAAGGGATCTCAAGTGAGGGAAAATTTGGGTTCCTAGGGTCATTGATAGAATTCTGCAAGTTTGGAGTGAAGCACAACAATCTATTGGGACTGGGCCATTTCCACTTGTAAAACACCAGTGATTGAAATCATACCATTTGCCAGAGTAAACTACACAAGTTTAGTCACATTTCCAAAATTATACAGATTTTTATCCCAGACATCAGTGGGCACTTTCAGTTTCTACCTTTAAAGTGTGTATTTTGTATGTCTACATCAGTAACTAAGGCTATTACCACCTTCCATGTGTCAGTGGTCTCTTAACTGGAGTCATCCATGCTTTTTTTCACCATTTAAATGATAGTTTTAAATAAGTGAGTCAGGGAGTGTTAGCCACACACTCAAAACACAAACAGAGATTGTTATGCTTTCTATATTCCTGGCCTCACCATTTTTCTACTTCTTCTCAGGATATTGCAGTCATATAGGCCTTCAGAAGACTCTATAATGCATCCACCCTCCACACGCTCATTGCGCTTGCTCCCTGAATATGGAATGATCCTTCTTAGATTTTTCCATCTCTGATTCCTCTTGCCATCAAGTCTCGACTCTAGCTTGGTTTCCTCAGAAAGGTTTGTCCTCTAATCTAGAAAAGTTGTCTCTGACTCCAACCTCTCCTGAGGTTTCCATGAATACTTTGATTGGCTTTTCAAAAGAAATTATCAAACTGCTTGGGAACTGTCCTATCAACATCTTACCAGGAACAGGGAAAGATTTCAAGAAATTCCATACTTCCCTAAGAGACTCCTGAGAACTAATGGGGAAGAAAAGGAAGATGCTACCCTCAAGGGCATACCCACTGATCTATGACACTTGCTGGAGGATGAATCAAGTTGGACAAATGATATCAAAGACAAAGTAGATTGAAGCACAGTGGGCCACAAAGTTGAAAGACTTGAAAACAGGGGGAAGGATGATAGGAAAAATGAGAATAAAGACTAAAGGTAGGGGGAAAATTTAAATGGTTTTTAAAAAATGACTTAACCAGGCTGGAGAGGTGGCTCAGGGGTTAAGCCTCCGCCTTGCAGGTGGAAGGTCCTGAGTTCGGATACCAGATTCCACATACAGACGCCAGGCGGAAGCAGGGCGGCCTGCGCTTCTGGTCCTGGTAGGGCGGAGCCTGTGAATCCCGGGGCAGAAGGAGATGGAGGCGTCCATGGTGGTTCGCGAATTCGTCCGTGGTTCTACACATACACAGACACACGCACACACAGATACACACACACGCGCGCGCGCGCACATACACACAGTTGAATAAATAATAATAATAAAAAAATGACTTAACCACCATAAACATTGTGGAAATTAATTAATTAATTAATTACCTTATCAGAAACCACAGTTCTTATTTATTTACATGTATATTTCTGTCTTCCTGAAATAGAAGGCATAGACCTTGGCTTTCTTCATTGTGTTCATTGTTCATAGTTTCTAGGACCTAGAACAATATCTGCCTTAGGGATAGCCCTCAAAAAAATGAACCCTTTGTACAATAAACAAGCAAAAACTCACTAGATCAAAAAAAGTGGAGAGAAACAGTCATAGTTCACCAAACTAAAATGTATGTTCTCATATCACATCAGAGTAATCTATCTGTGTCTTGTAATTAATGCACACTCAAGCAATTCATAAGACTAGATCTATTTGCAAATATGACCAACTAAGCTTTACATCTGTGAATCTGTATCATGTTTTTTATGAATGAAAAAGAGATGTCACAATTTGTAATGTTACATTGCCAAAGAAAGTAAAGAAAATCTTTCAATGAAGGTAAAAGGGATAAGATTCTAGACGCTGATGGAACTGGGTTTAAATAAAATAATCTTGAGGTTATAATAACAAGTTTCAAGGTTCTGGGTTCATATTAAATTAAACTTTCATGTCACTACATGGTTATGGAAACTTTATGGTAATAGTAATTTGAAAGCATCCTGGAGAAATGGACAACTAGAAGGACTGACACATGATAATTGCTTTCCTCCCTTACTTAATCCTACTATGTACTAATTCTCTGCAGAGTGAGGTTTCCTTGGCTTATAGTTCCTTATGTCATTCATGTATTACTTAATTGCAGAGCACAGGCTCAATAGTAAAATGCAGCCAAAGGTGCCACCTTAACTGAGAGGAAATCTGAATAAATGAAATCCACATGACTTGGTAAGTAAACAATGACCTGAGCCTCCTCCGGCTTCTGCCAGCAAACCATGCTTTTCCCACCATGACAGATTGTATCTCCCTCTGGAAAAGTAAACCAAAAACAAAATCTCCTTTTCTCCCCTAGTTGCTTGAGTTGAGTGTTGTCTCACAGAGAGAGAAGGAGTAACTGTGACACTGCCACATTCAGGAATTGCTATTCTGTTGTACCCTTATAATCTGACCCAAAATCCCACTGTTAGAGGCCATGTAAGTAAACAAAAAAATATCTGGTGATTCTAACTACCTCTATTGGAAACAGTGGAAGAGTAAAATCACTTTTGCTATCATCTAAATACCATAAATATAAGTTGAAAACCTTGCAGACTTATCATCTACTTATCATCTCTGGTCACACCAGAAGTAGTACAGAATGCTTTGAAACCTCTGGAAGTCATACACAGAATTTAAGGAAAACCGGTCCAAATGGCACGGACTTATTGTGTGAGGCAGAAGATCCAATTGGCACTAAGCACGGATAATTTAGAACAAAGATGTTCATTCCCTGCATGCCAAGAGTGTTTGTCTGTTTATGACTCATGGCTGAATCCCTTCCCTGGACAAGAGCTTATCCTGAAGGAACCGTCTTGCCCACAGTCACATTTACAAAAGCAGCTTGCATCCAAAACCAGGTGATGCAATTACCAAGACCCATCTCCTGTGCTTCAGTCAGAGACACTTGGAAGTACCAGGCCTGATTAAGGTCATTTGCGTCTTCTATTACAAGTGCATTGTATATCAACCTCTCATCTCAGCCGGTCCTTCCTTCCACACTCAAGGGCATTCTGTAACCAGGAAACCCTTCCTGCTGTTGAACTTTCCTCTTTTCAGTTGAATCAAAGCATTGAAGTATGAACATGAGATTGTTGCCAGGGCAAATGGTTGAAAGAAGGGAAGGAAAGTCTCTAACTGCTTTCTCAGTTCCATACTATGCCCTTGTTCTCCTGTAGTTGCTCTTCCTATGAAGAGTTCACAGTCAGACATGTTTCCTTGGAACTTTGCTTTTGACAAGCCTTGTCATCTTATTGATTAATAAACACAGACTCTGAAAGACACTATAAGTTGTTCAAGGATGAAACACTAATAAGTACCAAGATTAGCTATTCAGACCCAAATCTGGTGGGTGGTGCAGCTTGTACCCATGCTGTAGTGCCTTTCTTCTTCTAAGTGAATATTAGTTTATTAATAAAAGAACCTGCAGTGTTTTCTGTTTGCTTTCAAGTAAACCTTCCTGAGCTGACAGGTCTATCAAAACTTATTACTTACAATGTGATGCCATTCAGCCTGGTTGGGGCTTGTCAGACTCCCAGGGAAGCTTGCATAGATGCAGTGCCATTGCGTGTTTGATAAACTGGCTTCAGGGAGGAAAGCACCACGCTAAATACTTAATGCCAGTCAAGTATATTTACTGAACCAAGCTTCTCCCATTCACTTTCTTTCTTTCATCCTGCAGGCCGAAACCTCCAGAGTGCTTTGAAGCCGCTTGATACTTGTTCGTCCACCCAGATATTTCACTGTGAATGATGAGGTTTTTCAGTCTAGGGTGAGAACCTTTGTGAAGTAACACAGGCACATGGAACTGTGGAGAGGAGAGAAAAGAAGTCAAAAAAAAGTTACTTTCATAATGTCGAACTTGTCTAAACACATGAAAGCTCCTTTGTACTTTCACTTTTTGTCCTACATCGAAATGCTATGCCAAAGCTATTTGACAACTGATTCTAACGCCTTCGGTTTTGTTTCATTTTCACTTTCTGAAATATTACCAAAGGGAAGGGAAATAAGGGGACTTGGTTAGTTCCTTCTTTACCAATCCCATCCCCTATTGGCTTCTGAGGATACCCACATACATACTGGTAATTCTATTTTGTGTATGTGTGCATACGTTTATACATGTGCATGCATTCATGCAAGTCATGTGATGTGGAGGCCAAAAGTCAACTGTGGGCACCATTCCTCAAGTCCTGTCCACCCAGTTTTATTTCGTTTGATAAGATCTCTTACTTCATCTGAGATACTAACTGGCTGCCAGTAAGATGTGGAGAATCTACCTAATTTCACCCCTATAGCTCCAGAATTCGTAGACCCCAGCTATTTAGTTATTGTTGCTATTGTTTTTTGTCTATTTGTTTTAAAACATTGATTCTGGAATTTGAAAGGGACCAATGTATGGAATTTGGGAAGGAGTGGTTAGGGCTGAGACCTTTTAAAAGGGGATATTTAAGATACCACAGCAAGTAGGGTGAGGGAGGGAATAATTGGGAATAAAACTTAGGGGTCTGAGGGGGGAATATAGGAAAGACAGAGGAACTTAAAGAAAAACCATAATATTGTGGGAAGTAATCCCATAGGAAATTCATATGCTAATATGTTTAAAAAATGATTTTTTAAAGAAAGGAACAAGAATTGGCAGTCCCTATGCAGAGGAGCACAGAGTGAGGAAAACAGGGTAAAACAAAAATAGCTCAGAGGTGATCCACTTAGTACACAGAGACAATTAGAAATACTAGAAGTAAGAGGAATGTGGCACTTCCTGATAAAATGTTGATCAGAGAAATCTCAAAGGCCCCCAAATGATACAGGATTTTGCCATTGCTCTTGGTTGCTCTCCAGAAAACCGTCAGTAAGACCCTATTACTGAAGATACAACACAAAAACAGATCACAGAACGTGGGCAAAATACAAGTGGTCTGAAAACTTCCTCCTTGCTGTATAGCTTACAAAGTACCAAAGAATACTGTAGAAGCTACTGAGGCAGATAAATAATCACAGGCCTCATCAACTCATGACATCTTCGAGTTGCAATAAAAATCACCATGGCAACAGGTGACCACCAATGTAATGGTAGCATAAGTATCAAGAAGACAAGATATTCCATTAAAGGCAGGACTGCTGCATCCAAGAACTCACTGCAATAAGACTTGTCCTTACCAGACCTGCATAATGACTGACATACCAACATGCCCCCATAGAGTACCAAGGAACTCAAGAGAGATAAGAACACACAGTGGAAACATTAGGGACTAGAGCTGGATGAGTGAAGGGAAATGCCCCTATTAGTGGGATGAGCCAAAGAGGGGCAACTTGGTATGCCACAAAGGCCTGAACCCCCACAAGAGAAGGCAAAACTAGAGGGAACCCTGGAGTCTATAGAAGCAGCCAGACAGGAGGGTGAGAAGAATGGATTGATGAAGGGAAGGGAGGGGGATGGGAGGGAGAAGGAATGAAAGGAAGCAGGGATAAGTACTCAAATGCTTGCAAAACTAAAAATAAATAAATAAAATAATTTAAAAAATTGTTTCTGGGGACTTGAACCCAAGTCTTCATGCTTGAACAAACTGAACTATCTTTCCAGTCCAGTTTAGACTTTCAAGTTTACAACTTGTGATTCCTTCCTCCATTTCAAATTTGGGGCCTGGACTTACTGATTTTCTCAAAGTAGCTACTGTATTGAAGTGCTATATTGTTATGAATAAAGACAGGTAAATATAAAAAGAGAAGAATAATAAGTGGAGATGTGAACCTCTTGCCGTATGAGAAAAGACAAGGATACAAAGATTTTTTTTTTCATGCAATATAAACCAGTACTACTCTGTCTAACAGTTATCATGGATCTTGGGCTAGGGCTTTTGTAAACTGTACTTTTAGCAAATATTTTCTTTCTTCTAAAGACTATAGGGGCTGGGGAGATGGCTCATGTGTTAATATGCCTCACTACCAAAAGGACCTGAATTCAGATCCCCAGATCCCACTAAAAATATTTGAGAGATATGAAAGTGGCCTATATAATTCTGACCCTGGAAGGGAGAGCCTGGAAAACCGCAGAGAAACCAATAAAGAGGAAGAGCAATCCAGGAAAATCCCCAGTATCCTTGGGTTTCCATAGATGCACATACCCAAGAGCCATCTTATGTTTACACACACACACACGCACACACACACACACACATGCACACACACACACACACATGCACATGTACACATGTGCACACACCAAAAAAATCTAAAATAAATGCAAAATTCATGCATGCATGCATGCATGAATGAATGAATAGATAATAACACTTTAATCTACATAATAGAAACTAAAAAGGCCCAAAAATAGTTTAACAACAAAAGCAACACTAAAAATAGACTTCTGTATACTCAGTTATACTGTTTAGTAGATATGAGACTTTTATTGACAAGTTCATGGGCCACCTACCAAATCCTTCCATGCTCACAGTCATGACAAAGTAAACTTGCCAGATGCCTTCAGGAATTAGCACAGAATATGATTATTGAAAGTCTATTCTTTAGGGATTCAAATCCTGTCCATCAATCTTTTCTCTTCCAGCCATAACAAATGCCTTTGGATGCTAAAGCATACTTTGTATATTGTTTCTCTACTCCCTTGAGAATGACTTAAACAGTTGTTAAAGCAATTAATAAAAATAGCAAATTCAGCCAACAATCAGGTGCAATTTCCCAGGTGAACACTGTTTCTAACCAAGTGTTGTATCATGCAAATATGTCAGACAAAAGTAATGGAAAACTAAGTGCAAATTTTTTTTTTAAAAAAGAGATGCAGCATAAATTTAAATAAGTAAAAACTACATCTAAGGAGGTAAATTTTTCTTCTATGTAAAAAATTTTCCAATTTTTAACTTGTCTAATAAAGAGTCAGACTGACTTAGTATGCTGATGACAGAGACTAATAGACATTTACTAGAGATGTTAGTTATGATTCATATATTGAGTTGAGGTTGAGATTCAGAGTGGTTTAAATGTCTTTCCAATTATGAGGGTCTGGAATACAGCTACTTTGGTGTGAAATGAACAAACATAAGTGAACATAAATAATTTTGAAATATAGAGCACCTATAAATTCACTTTTTTTTAACTTTTCTAAGGACATAATAATTAAGGGAAAGTTGGAGCTACAGAGATGGCTCAGGGTTTTTGTCTCACGAGCAAAAGAACCTGAGTTAGCATTCCAGATTCATCTAAAACTGCCAGGCAGAAATGATGGTAGCCTACACTTTCCAACTTAGAAGGCAGATCCTGGGAAATCTGACTAGCAAAGCAATAAGAAGGAAGAGCAATCCAGGGTAGTTTCCCAAATCACCTTATGGCCTCCACAGGCACATATACTCAAGTGCCCATTGCTACACACACACACATGCACATGAGCTTGCAGGGGCACGCGCGCACACACACACACACACACACACACACACACACACACAATAAATAGATAGATAGATGATAGATGGAGGGATAGATAGATAAATAGATAGAGAGATACATACATAAAGAGAGAGAGAGAGACAAATAGAGAGATATATAAGAGTAAGTGATCATCTGCTAGTATAGTCTAAAAATCCTTTTACTGCTTGAAAGATACCAAAAATGATTATTTATAGGATTGTTTATTAAAACAATTTTAACCCAAATATGAATATTTCTGGCTCTTAATGTTTAAACATTGTCACACATCTAATTGTGTGATTACATAAGGAAAATCAGGACTGATGATGGAAACCAATGAATGGGTCATTGTCTTTTTTCTAATAAGTGAGACATTCGCAGAAGTTTCTGGGGGAAAAAAAAGGAAAGACTCTGAGAGAAGGATCAAAGGTAATGAAGAAGCTTTGAGAGCAAAACAGGCATCCTAGAACAGATATCAGTACTATTTCTTCTGAATCGTGTACTGAAATTTAGTACACCTGGCCAGAGGCTGTCTAGCACAGGGCAATGCTTCTATTCACTATGTGAGTCAGAGACAACACAGCCAGGCCACTGAAATTGAGCCATCATTCCAAACAAGGGCCAGGAAAAGGCAGAATAACTATACTGGTCAGAATGAGCTCAAGAGCAAGACATCTGAATTGATGGAAACATTTAGTGTCATTCTAGATGGGGACCACAGGAAGCAGGAAAAAAGAAACGTTTTTGGAATGGGGTCAGTGGAAAAATATTTAATGTACATGACCATTATTAAATAATATAATGCATATACACAAAGACCACTATCAAACAACTACTGCACAGTGGAAAATATCATAATATTCAATTGTTTGCTTTGTGCTTTGTTCTTTCTGTTGTTACTGTCTTATAAGACTATTATGAGAGAAGACAATGCCAGTTCCTTCTGGCCTGAGAAAAAAGCATACTCTTCAAATCCTGCTAGCTGGGTAGATGGCTTGCATTCATTTTGTTTGTTTTTCTGCTTGAATATATTTTGTAAGTCTGTATGTAAACTGCCTACTTGATTAACTTGGTGTGTTTGTGATGCAGCCAGAATCAGGGTTGCGATGTCGCATAACATGCTCCAATCAGAAGAGAGACAATGAACAAGCAAACACACTGTTCAGAATCTGAACAGAGGTATTATTAGTCACTAAAAAAAAGAAAGGAAATAGCCTTACTGCATTTGTACTCATTTGTATGGGCAAAGACTGTGTGGAGAGACAAAGATCCCAAACTATTGTCTCCAAACCAAGCTTGCTTGGCTTTGCCACCAGAATGCAAATGATATTGTTTGCTGCCATTGTGTGTCAATTAAAGATAACACGTGAATTTCTACTGCAATATGCTCCTACTGGCAGAGCATCTGGGTTCTCTAAAATCTGTGGACTGTTTTCCAAAGATGTTGGCTGCTCTGACACAGATCATGGGAAGACTTGGCCTCAGCAAAGCTGTGTGACATCTCCAAATCCCACAGAATCATAGGCTACCAACGTACATTAGAATTACAGCATCTAAGAGAGAGCTTTATTTTCACCTCCTTCTATTGAGCCTGCACTCATACCACTTCTGTCCCCAAAGTGCTGAAGTTCATAGCTTAAAATAGTTTCTGTTTTCTCTTATTCTGCTTTTTTTAGCCCACAAACTGATGTTCAAATCCTATAGACTTCATTTTGCCACATCATAGTTTCTAGTCCTGCCCAGATCCATATCCTATATTCCCATTGGCAGAAAATATTGTGAAAACCTAATTCGTTTTTCTCCTGCTGGTCTCCCTCCCTATCATTGTCTCTCCATGCTATGTATTTCTATAAAGCTGTATAAATCACTTTCTCATCACGGCATTCCCACACCCAAACTTCTGATGCCTTCCCAGGGTAGAGATTTGGAACCCAGACTAGTTTACCTGTGAGATTCTGACTCCTACTTGCCTACTTGCTCTGCCTGAAATGTTCTTTACTTTTCTCACTTACATTTTTTCTAATGGTCTGCTACCCAATTAAAAAAACCTCAATTCCTTTATTATCTCGTCTTGCCATATGCAATAACCAGCTCCATGATCTCCCATCTCCTGTTTTATACTGCTTACATATTTGGTAACTAATGATTTTTATCTGAGTGTGCTTCCACAAATGGTGACTTTTTAAAAAATATATCTTTATCCTCAGGATCTATTACATAAATATGCATGCAATAAATGTAATGTGGCAAATGAATAAAGACTGATTGAACCATCAACCATTATATATAATCATAAATACATATTTGGTAGTAAAAAAGTCATTCCTTAGAAAATATCTAGTTGATACCTGATACCTGATAGTATTTATTCTATGATGATTATGTATATACAGCTTATTACAGTTTCTATTAGATTTGAATATAGCAAATTCTGTTGAGGTGGCTTATCTAATTCACACAGCTGAACCTCTCTGATAAAGAAAATAACATGAATCTGCAATCATTTTTAGCCCTTCTAGGCTTATACAAGTAAGTAAATAGAATTATTGTCGAGATGTTACATAGTATAAAAAGTAAAATATGAAGGGGCTTACAGAGTTTCATGCTGCCCAAATGGGTCAGTTTCATCATCCTCAAATTTCATTCAGTGTGATTTTACTTGAATGAAAAGAGGTAATTTGTATACAAACATGCCCTTGACTATTTAAAAGATTATGAGCATAGGTTAACCTGATAGTATTTATTCATCATAATTTACTTTAACAACTCTTACTACAGAGACAGTCTCTAGCCTATGAAAAAAAATAATGTAGAAATTGGTCCTCAATATTTGAGATTACTGATGAAACAGATTTAGTATCTCATTCAATATGCACATTATCAGAGAAAGAGATTAAATCTTTCAGGCAGCCTACTTTGCATGAAAACAGAAAAAAAAGATAGGTCACAATAACCCCAAATTCTATTTTTAAGTTCATAGCAAATTGGTCTTGAAGAGACTACAACACTGGAAGTGAACAGATAACAGCTGTCATAATTAGGCACAGGTGTCAACTTCATAGTTAGGGTTTGAATTCTGGGCACATTTGTAGAGAATTAATTGTTGAATTAAACCCAGAGCAAATCTGCAGGAGATTATCTAGCTGAGGGGGAAGTCCCAGCCCATGGTGGGTGGGACTAGGCACTGGAGTAAAGTACAGAGAGCTGATTGAGAAAGTTGGCATCCTTGTGTACACTTGGCCAGACATGCTGGTCGGCAAGTAAGAATCATCCCTCTCTCAACCATTATTGAGAAATGGTGTGGTGAGTTCCCTCAGCCCTGTTGTTGGTGTGAGCTCTTCTGTCAAGCTGGACTATAACCAGACAATTATAAGAGAATAAACCTTGTTACCTTAAACCATTTGATGGTGATTTATCAGAAACAATGCAAGCTAACTGCAACAAGAGCTTCCTAGGCACTCTTGAGTATGGACTGGACTCTATGAATCTCCACGGAAAACATTCATCTAGCATCACATAGCTTCATCTTTAGCCAAAGGGTGGGGTGGCATTGAAAAATGCTTTCATAACCTCAAGATATTTAATTTTCACAAAAGACTGAGAGCATTGTCATTGTGCTATTTTGGAAAAAACTAGGAATTAAACTTTAGAAAGTTAAACTAGTATTCACAGTAATCTATTCTTAAAGTATTAAACTGGGCTGAACTCTTCTGCTTGCTTGTCTGTTTAAAATATAACAGACAGTGCCTTCTAAAATAAAACCAGAATGTTGTACACTCCATTTATACGATTGCAGGGTACAATTTCAGTATGTAAGACCTTCCTTTCTACTAACTCTCCTTTATTTCTTTTTCCCCCACTTGACAATAAAATGGACATTTCTTCTTCACACTAATCATCTATGTTTAGTACATCAATGTATGTTATTATGCCTTGCTAAACATTCCTCTTACATATTTTGTCTCATGTATTACTACTAAAATCCTATAAGCAAACTACTTTTTTTTTAATTTTTTTAAACTTTTTTTTATTATTTATTATTTATTCAATTGTGCATGTATGCGTGTGTGTGTGTGTGTATGTATGTATGTATGTATGTATGTGTGTGTAGAACCACGGACAAATTCAGGAACCACCATGGATGCCTCCACCTCCTCCTTGTACTCTGTCCCGGGATTCACAGGCTCCGCCCTACCAGGACCAGAAACGCAGGTCGCCCCCGCTTCTATCTGACGTCTATACATGGGGTCTAGGATCCGAACTCAGGACCTTCCGCCTGCAAGGCAGAGGCTTAACCCCTGAGCCACCTCTCCAGCCCCCGGTTAAGCAAACTACTTTGATCACCCATATTTAGTATTCAAGGTAATGAAATGATTTGAACATGGTTACATGGCTGGGAAGCAGGATAACTGGAATTCTGGACTTCTGACTTCTCATACACCATCTGTCATCATCTGTACTATCTATCAAAACCAGCTAGATAGTGTGATGTCTGCCATGAGTCACAGCAGAGGAATCAAGAGTTCACATTACAAAACTAATCAGCTTTGAACCAAATATAAGCTCTGTTGTTCACTAAATATGTGACTTTAATGAGATGATTGCTATATACCATTTATAAAGTGATACCTCATATTACTATTCTAAGGACAGACGAATTAATAAAAGTAATATCCCTGCCATACAATATATGCCCAGAAAAATTTAACTATTTATTTTTTAAAAAATTACTTTCCTAGTTTTACAAGCATATTGACTACTTTTCCCCCCTCTCTCCTTCTGTTGTCTCCTTCCCTTCATTCATCCCTCCCTTTCCTTGATCAGTCCATCTCATTTCTTCCCATCCTCTTGTCAGTCCATTTCTTTGGGTCCCAGTATTCCCTCTGTCTTGTCTACTCTTGTGGAGAGTTCAGGCTTCTGTGGTATAATGAGTGACCTTTCTTCAGGCCTTCCCACTGATAGGGGCACTCACCTTCACCCATCTTTTAAGATCCTCACTAGTCTATGGGGGCATGTTGGTATGTCCGTCATTATGAAGGTCTGGTAAGGACAAGTCTCATTGCAGTGAGTTTCTGGATGCAGCAGCCCTACCTTGAGTGGAATTTTTTATCCAATGGTGAGCTTTTCCATCTTTAGGGTCTTACAATCTTATTGTCCCTTCTTCCACAAAGTTCCTTGAGCCTTAGCCTGATTCTGGATAAGCATTGTGGGGTCACTGGTACTCTGCATTCTGGCTGGCCATTGTTGTTCACTTCACTGCTCTTTCACTGTCCTAGGCTTCATCCTGTCAGGGTGTTGAGATCCTCTACCTCTGTTGTAGAAGAAGATTTCTAGGTTGAGTGCTGAGTGCTCTTCCAATCTACTGGTATAATAACAGGTATTTACAGTGCAGTTTAGTGTACCTACCTATAAGTTCAAAGTTTATTTTCTCTAGTGATCTATTTCCTTCTCTTTTATAAGTTCTTGTTCTAGTTAACAGTAACAGGAATGTGTTCTATTCTGACAAGCAGATCTTAAGGCAAATCAGCTGTTGGTTGTCTCCTTGATACTTTTAACTCATGTCACTATTACACTGGTGGTCACCTATAGCCATGGTGATTTTTTTATTGAAACTTGCAGATCTCACAGATTGATGAGGCCTTTGATTATTTTTCTCCACCAGTAGCTTCTACAATATTCCTTGGTACTATATAAGTACCAAGTAGGAAGCTCTCAGACCAGTTCTAGTTGATGTATTTTCCCCATTTCCTGTGATCCAAATGTGTTGCATCTTCAGTAACAGGGTCTTACTGTCAGTTTTTGGGAGGGCAACCAAGAGCAATGGCAAAAACTTACAATGTTTGGGGGGGGGTCTTTGGGACCTTTTCAGCCAATATTTTATCAGGAAATATCCCATTCCTGGTACTTCAAGTATAGTTTTGTCACTGGGATCTAAGTGGACCAGCTCACTGCATTTTTTGTTTGTTTTGCCCTGTGTTCCTCTCTCTGTGTGTAGGAACTGTATCTTTTTGTTCTTTTTTTTAAATTGACATGTTACTAGCATAGGAATTCCCTATGGTGTTATCTCCTACAATCTCAAGATTTTTCTGTAAGTCCCTCTATCCCTCCTATATCCCATCCCTTCATACCACCTAGATATTTTTCGCCTTTACTCCCTCCATCACTCTACTTTCCATAATATGCTAAATCCCTCCCTTAAAAGATAATCTTACTGTTCTTAAACAATCATTATCTTAAGATTTTTATTCTTTATATGTTTATCTATAGCTTTCACTGTGATCTCCTAGAAAGTATTGGCTACTGATTCCAAATAGAAACGTATGACTCTTCTGTTCTTTAGGCAAGTCACTGATAAATGTCTCACAGACAAATACAGGAGCCTGACTGTAATGAAATCTGCTGGCATTACACAATTGGTAAGAAACTGAAAATTCATCCTGATAACATAAAAGCAATGCTCATTACATCTTTAATTAAATTCCGTTGGGATGTTTTATCTACTCACTTATCTGTCTTTGAAGTCTGCTTAAGGTCAGAAACTTAATCTGGCCATAAAAACTAAATAGATTTTGATTCTTCCCTATCAGAGGACACTAATACCATTTCCTTATCTCTGCAAAATTGTAAGCAGGTCGCAAGCCTGCAGGAGACAACCTTGGTCATGTTCTCAGCTTGCTTTTTACAATTTTTTTCTGCCAAATTTCTCCTAAAACTTAACTTTTGCTACTGTATTCTAAATTACAAGTGTGTTACCAATATTTAAGAGAGACAGACAGAAAGACAGTCAGAGAAATTAAACTTCAGGGGACTCAAATTACAAACTGCTTTATTTGCTATACACAGTTGTTTCCCTCTGTCAGTTTCCAGCATTCCCTGTTTCCCTTCCCAGTATAACTCTTCCTCTTGATCTTCAAGCCAGTGAGACTCAGGCCTCAGCTATTCTGCTTGACATCAAACAAGGCATGTTCTCAGGTAAGAAGACACCCATAATCTCTTCTTCCAAGTATGCACACGACTCCGGTACATCTATACTTTGTATTGGCTCTTCAACTTCTTCAAAAGCTAGATTTTAAAAAAGAATTTTCTAAATGTATAAGTGTTATCTGGGAAGAATTTGATCTGGTCGCAGGAAGTAGGTATACAAAAGCTTTGCACGGTATTTTAACTGCAAAATAAGAACAAAGATCACTATTGGGACCAAAGATGCATTTCAATATGTTCCATTATGACAAAATAAAATCTCCAAAATTTAATGACTAAGAGCAGTGGTGACAATTCATTTTTTAAATACCCAAAATTGTCAAGATGCAGATAAGAAATGACTATGTGGTATTTTTTGGACATTAGTTACTTTAGACAACCTCAAAGTCAAACCCTTCCTTTGCCATTATGTTATCTGCACTGCGATCTCATGTGTGTTTTGCTCTTTAAAGGCAAAATAATATTTTACTATATCGACCTCTCAGAATAGACCCTCGACATTATCCTAAACATCATTTATACATTCTCTGAAATCTTTGTGAAAAACCTACCTTCATAAATAGATAATTTTTTCAGGTTCTTTTCTTTACCTAAAATTATATTCATGTCAAGAGTAATGAGTTCCCTGACACAGCTTCAAATTTTAATCACGGTTTTCAACATTTACTAAAGTTTTATCTCTCCCTTGTCAGAAATATTTCATAAATAAAACATTTTTATAACCTTGGGAGAATTTATAAGTATACAAAGAGAAGGAAATCACCCCGACCACATTGAGATGTGATCGGCAAATATCATTCACTTCTTAGTGATACACAGCCCAGTTTTCAGTTCTGTGCTTCAGCAAGGGAATAAATTGTCATTGTAGCACTTATCACCTATTGTGACTAATTAACGGCACCTGTACCAACCAGCATAGGTGGTTTACAGTAATATTTGTCAAAGTGATGAGTAAAAAGTTAAACTGAAATGGTAAAGTTGAATGCATCAATATTAAAATAAAACTTCCGCTTCCAATATTAATAATCATTTAGAAATGATGTCTGTGTGTTATCACTGTAATATATATACAAATAAATTTATGTGTAATTTTATATTCCATAAATATTTTGATAAATATATGAGGCATGACCTAATTATACCTTTAAAATATTCCTGCCAGACAATACAGGAAACAATGGTAGATTCTTTTTTCTCTTTTCTTTTAATTTTTTTATTATTATTTCCGCTCATACAAAGTTAGTAGGTACACCGGTTCCCTCCCTCCCTCCTCCTCCCCCGACCCCTCTGCTCCCCCTCCCCTCACCCTTACTTCCCCATCCCCCAATGCTTCCCTTCCCAAACTCCGGAGAATCCTTTAATGTGCATGCCAGGCTCTCCTCTGAGTCCTCCTCTCCGATGACATACAAGGACCCAGTGGCTTTTCCCCGAACCCTTTCCTGTGTTCCCCTTAACCATAGGAACACTACAGTGGCTGTCAATCCTTGCCTCCAAGGATCTTGGTGCCTTTAGCGAATGCTAGACTTTGTGGGGTCAATAGTGTGTTGGACATTGCGCAGGGCATGCAAAGTCCACTTATGATTGCTTCAGCCCTAACTTGTGTGGAGTATCTTGCATATCATTGCTCCTCCCATCCTTGTGCTCTTACAATCTTACCGCCCCCTCTTCCGCAAATGTCCCTGAGCTTCAAGATGGGGAGAGATTAGGCTGGCCTAGTTCTAGGTGGTTGATATAGAGTCTCTGAAGTTTTGGATTATGGTTTGTTGATTTTCTTTTGCAGTTTTGCTGCTCCTGAAATGCCCTTCACGCCATCCTGCTGGGCACTGTATGTCACCCCCTGGCCAGAGACAAAAAGCTGTTAAACTAGAGTCTTGTTATAAGAATATATTCAAAGGTAGATGTAATAAAAGTAGGAAACCACAGTGAGGGAAGGGTCAATCACCCATTTGCAAAATGATTACTTTTTATCTGCCAGACTATATGCCCTCCCCTTCTGGTGAGATCATACCCCCTCAGTTGTAAATGATCAGGAAGGAAAGTCTGTGAACTTAACCAGATGTCTTATTACTTACTTGCAGTCCTTGATTGAAGCCTCCATCAATGGTAGATTCTTTACTTATGTTATTTGTCAATGCTGGTTTGCCATTTTTGTGAGCAGAACAGGTCGACCCTGTTAGTTCTGTCTGAAGTGACTGTGATAGTGAATGTTCAGCATAAACCAGCAAGCTGGATTCCTTGCTGGAAGAGGTGCTCAATATGGCTTTGCAATCTGAACATTTCTGTATTTAAAGTGCTCAACAAACTTAAAGATGACTACTATCAATATTTTGCATATCATATTAAATTAACAATAAGTTCTGTAATTTTACCCATTGTAGTATAAGGGTATATATTGCATTTTCAGTTTCTAAAAATATTCTTGCCTATCTGATAACTGGTAATAATTTGTAATATTGACATTTCTCTTATTCCTAGTTTATTCAGCAGGCATCACTGCTTGCTACTTTGCCTTGTAAAATAATCCAGATGTTGATTTTTCAGAGAATTCTATGAACTCTAACATCCTGAGCTCTAGGTATTTTATTAGGACTCCAAGCGAGGAGGGAGGGAAGGGGAAAGAAGAGGCACAGAGTAATTAATCAATATGCATGTAAAACTTGGAAAAATTAAAAAAAACAACATTCTGTGGTGATAGAAAAGCTATAAATCCATGCTGTGAGATAATTACTGTAGTCGCTACATAGCTGCTGAGCATTTGGATATGGCTTGTGAAATTAAAAAGGATTTTTTTAGTTAATGTTAATTCATTAAAACATAAGTAACTTTATGCAGTATTAGCCCCATGTTAGTAATTTAGATCTATATCCTCCTTTGAAGCTTGTAGAATTTCAGTTATAAAAATGTTGACTCCTCTCCTTCCCCCGCTCCACCGCCCAGGACACGCAGTGTCCAGCCTGGACTCACCTCGACCTAGGTAAGCTACGTCTCCGCCCACCCTCAAAACCCCAGGCCAAATAATTCAGTTTAGTGAAAAACGCACAGAAATTAAAAGAAGATCTTAAGAATGAAAACGACAATGCCAAAGTCAAAGTGCAAATCCATGAGAAACAACACTCAAGTAAACAAATCTCCCACTGAAGGAATTAATCCCATAATGTTAGACTCCAACCAGAACAAACCCATGGAAAATGGCCAAGAAAGCCTGACCCAGGATAATGACCTTCAAAATATGATTATTACCATGTTCAATACTATGAAAGAGGAAATCAGGGAGGAATTAGATAATCGAATCAATCCCTTTGAGGAGGAACACAACAGACACTTGAAGGAGTTGAGAAAAACAGTGCAAGAATCAAAAACTGGCATAGAGTAGTTAAACAGATTCAAGCAGAGTTTAAAACTGAGCTAAAAGACAAGTTATCTTCAACCCAGAACTCCACAGAGAGTCTTATCAGCAGAACTAACAAAGCAGAAAACAGAATTTCAGATCTTGAAGATAAAGTGGGAGTATTAACCAGCTCAATGGAAGAAGTGGTTAAAGCCAAAAAGATACTTGAGAGAAATATTCAGGAGATATGCGACACCCTGAAGAAGCCCACCATGCGTATTCATGGAATATCAGAGCAAGAATCTCAAAATACCACCCCTGAGGAAATTTTTCAAACAATCATCAAGGAAAATTTTCCTCATCAAAAAAAGAGAGGCCCATACATATACAAGAGGCATTCCACACCCCAAACAGATATGACCAAAACAGAAGCTCACCATGGCAAATAATAGTCAAAACACTCCACATTCAAGATAAAGAACTGGTGCTGAGAGCTTCAAGGGAGAAAAAACAAGTCACTTTTAAAGGTAAATCTATTAAAATAACAAATGACTTTTCAGTCGAAACAGTAAAAGCAAGAAGAGCTTGGAGAGACATACTTCAAGTATTGAATGAGCAAAAATGTCAACCCAGGCTGATTTACCCTGCAAAACTATTAGTCATGATCGAGGGAGAAAGAAAAATCTTCCAGCATAAAGACAACTTGAAGGGATACATGTCCACCAAACCAGGCCTTCAAAAAATGCTAGAAATGATACTCAAGCTTGAAGAAAAAAACAGGCATATCCAGGAGAACAGAAGGCAAATATAACACCATTAAAAGCAAAGCAATATACTTATAAAAACTACTAAACATAATAAATGTCTGGAATTAAAAATAGTTTCTCCATTATAACATTAAATGTTAATGGAATTAATTCACCGATCAAGAGACACAGATTACAAACTTGGATTAAAAATCACAATCCATCAATCTGCTGCCTGCAGGAAACCCATCTCACCACAAAAGATAGGCACGCTCTAAAAATAAAAGGCTGGTCAACAATTCTACAAGCAAATGGAAGCAGAAAACAGGCAGGGGTAGCCATTATGATATCAGACAAAGTGGACTTCAAACCAAAGAAAATTATAAGAGACACGGATGGATACTACATTTTAGTCACAGGTACAATTCACCAGGAAGACTTCACAATACTGAACATATATGTACCCAATGCGGGCCCCTCCACATTCATTAAGAAAACCCTACAGCATCTAAAGCAAGAAATCAACCCCCAAACGATAATTCTTGGGGACTTCAACACTGCCCTCTCAAACATGGGATAGATCAACAGGTCAAAAGCTTAACAGAGACACTTACAGATCTCTATCGAACTTTTCACCCATGCACCAAAGAATACACATTTTTCTCAGCAGCAGGGGGTACGGGGGGAGGAGGAGGGAGGGAGGGAACTGGTGTACCTATTAAGTTTGTATGAGCTGAAATAATAATAAAAATGTATTAATAATAAAAAAGTTGACTCTTTAAAGATAGTTCCTACATCTTCAAACTTAATGAATTATTATTTAATAATTTCTAAGGAATCCTTTGTGTTTTGTTTTTTTTTTGTGATGTTTAGTATATCTCTGTGGTTTTTTTTTGTAAATTCTGAGTCTATGAGAATGAGAGGTCTTGACATACTGTACTGAATTCAATTTTTTCTTCAAAGTCTTAAGGTTTTCACTGTAGAAATCTGTTATTTCCTAGGCTAAGTTTATTGTTTTTCAGAAATGAATGTGAACAGACATTTTTCTGTTCTTTCTTGACAGGGTCATTTTTGGTGTAGAGAAAAGCTTCCGACTTTTGGGTGTTAACTCTGTCTGTTCTTTGCCCAAAGTGTTTATCAGATCTAAGCTTCCTGGTGTCATCTTCAGGGTGTTTAAAGTATAGGACTGTGTTGTCTAAATAGTTAAATAAGCCGAATCCTTCCTTTCCCTTTATTCATTTCACTCTCTCTTTTTTTTTTTTTTGCTAAGACTTTGAACACTATAGTGATTACTACTAGAAAGAATCAGCATCCTTGTTAATTCCTGCTGACTGTTTTTTCTGGTCTATTATACTGCTTATGTGTTTGTTCTATGTAGATTTACTATGTTGAGAAAAATTTCTCCTATCCCTATTTTATTTAACAGGTGTCACTACCTTAGTGAATTTACAAAGTTTTTTTTCTCCCTCTCTCTTTCTCTCTCTCTCTCAGCATATATTTTCTCTTTGTCATTCTTCTTTCTTATCAGGCCTCAACACAAGTAGTTCCTATTGCTTTTATGTTGTTGTTGTTGTTGTTGTTGTTGTTTCATTATGGAAATATGTTATTCATGCCTTTTCTTCCCAGGTGAATTCTTTTATTATTCTCAAAAATGTCTTGCAAACACACCTGCTAGAATAATATGAATTCTCTTAGAATGAGAATTATGTGAATGCTCATTTGGCTGACATGTCAATGACAACGCCCCCCCCCCAAAGTCTAGCATGGATCAGAGGGAGAAGGCTCCAGGCAGTAGGATCCTTAAAAGCAAGGGAATAAACAGTCATAATAGAGTTCCCATATTAACAGGAAGTCCAAGAAGGGGCTCCAGGCTATGCCACTGTAACAGATACTCTTAACTATTGCTGTGAGAGAGCACCCAAAGTCAAGAAACTTAAGGGAGAAAGGGACATTTATTCAGCTTACAGTTCCAGAGGGAAGGTACAGTCTCTCAAAGCAGCAGCGGCATGGCTGGCTGGCCAAAGCCGGAGGAGGTTAAGGCACTACAGACATCTTGGAAGCTGAGAGCTGCAGACTGCTTGTTGCAAAGGCAGACTTATCTTGGAGATAGGATAGGACTAATCCACTTCAAGGCCCACCTCTTGTGACTGCCTTCCTCCAGTAAGGCTCCACTTCTCAAGGTGCCATGACCTTGCTAAACACATGAGACTGTGGGAGCACATTTCAAATCATGACACTCCACTCCTGGCCCCCACAGGCTCATTGGCATCTCATTATGTAAACCATACTCAGTCCAACTTTAAAAGTCTATTTCATAGACTATATCAATATTTCCAACATTTCAAAAGTCCAAAGTCCAAAGCCTCCTGTAAAATCAAAATACAAGTTACATACTTCCAACATACAATGTCACAGAATAAACATTCCCATTCCAAAAAGAAGGAATGGGGGCGTATCCAGGAAAGATCGGTCCATTACAAGACCAAAAACCAGCAGGACAAACTCCAAATCTTGTAGTTCCAAGTCCAACAGGTGAGCTTCTCTTTGAAATCATCTCAGTTCTGAAGAGCTTTGGTTCCAGTCCCTCCAATGCAGCTGCCCATAGAATATGTTGCTCTCTTGAGCTGACTCCTCCCAGGGTATACAGCTCTCCTTGGCAGGTATCCCACGTTGTCTCTGGCATTTCTAACATCTTTACTTCTCAATGGGAAACCAGGCTTTAACTCCACAGCAAAAACTGCCCTTCTTGGGCCTCTAAACTGCAGACTTTCTGCCACATGCTGCCTGGCTTCCATCATTTTTGAAATCTTGGAGGAGGACTCCACCTCTTGTATCCTTAATGCCTCTAAAACCAGAACCACATGGACGACTTTGACAAGACTGGCCCCCTTGAATCACAGCTGATTCTGCTTCTCTATGCTGACCATCTCTTTCACTCCTTGGTAGTTGCTTTGTAAGAGAACCCAACTCTTGCTTTGGAACTCCATCCTTTAGCTCAAGTCTTCTGAAAGGATTTGCATTCTTATGGGTGGGAGCCTTCTCTGAGGATCTTGCCCTCAAGCTAGGGCCTCTCCTATTATCCAAATTGAGAGCAGGCTTTGATTTACAAATGGAGCTTTAACAGCCATTTTGTTCCCTGCTTCTTCCTGGTTCAACTTTTTAAGTTTGGCTTTGTATTTTTCATCATTAGATCTTAGTTTTTGTATCTTCCACCCTGATTCTTTGATCTTTTTCATAATTTCAAAATCACCTAAAAAGTAGCCATATCATATTGTCAAGACTACACTGCTTTGAAATTTCCTCCACCAAGGACTCCAGCTTAACTTCAGGCAAGCTTTCAGGATGAAGGCAAAACTTCACTACACTCTTGGCCAACACATGGCTCCATGTGTCACTTGTTCAGTTGCAAACATAGTCTCTGTTCCCCTCTGGACCATCACAAGCTGGGCTTCCACTGCCTGCATCTCTCACAGCATTGCTGTCCTCTGAGCTCTCTGAGAAAGGTCCATTTGGCCCCCTCACCAAGATGCAAAGACTTTCCCAGCACAAAGTCCCAAAGTTCTCCATATTTCTTCCAACAAACAGTTCCAAAGGCACACTAGTCACATCACAGCATTGGCCATGCTTCTGAGTACCAACTTCTCTCAGCTTCACAAACAACTTAATGTTGTGGTACCAGCTATTCTTAATCTCACAGCAATACCCCACTACCCGGTACCAATTTCTGTAACTTACTCTTAACTATTGCTGTGAGAGAGCACCCAAAGTCAAGCAACTTAAGGGAGAAAGGGACATTTATTCAGCTTAGGGTTCCAGAGGGAAGGTACAGTCTCTCAAAGCAGAGGCGGCATGCACAGTAGTATTCCTACGCTTAAGGGGAACACAGGAAAGGGTTCAGGGAAATGCACTGGGTCCTTGTACATCATCGGAGAGGAGGGCCCAGAGGAAAGTCTGGCATGCATATTAAAGGATTCTCCAGGGATTGGGGGGGAGGCACTGGGGGATGGGGAGGGAGGGGTGAGGGGAGGGGGAGCAGGGGCTCAGGGGGAGGAGGAGGGAGGGAGGGAACCCGTGTACCTACTAAGTTTGTATGAGCGGAAATAATAAAAAATGTTAAAAAAAAAAAAAAAAAAAAGCAGAGGCGGCATGGCTGGCTGGCCAAAGCTGGAGGAGGCTAAGGCACTACAGACATCTTGGAAGCTGAGAGCTGCAGACTGCTTGCTGCAAAGACAGACTTCTCCTGGAGGTAGGGTGGGACTAATGCACTTCAAGGCCCACCTTGAACTGCCTTCTTCCAGCAAGGCTCCACCTCTCAAGGTACCATGACCTTGCTAAACACATGAGACTGTGAGGGGCACATTTCAAACCATGACAGCCACAGAGTCCTGAACCCTCACTAGGTTTGAGGACCAGAGGGAGGTTTGGTATTCACATAAGCAGATGCTCCAGGGGATGCGAGGGAGGAAGGGGGAGGCACTGGGAGAAGGGGAAAGAGAGAGGGAGCGGGTTGAAAGGAAGTGGGGAAGGGGGAAGAGTGCAATGGACTACTGGGGAGGGAAGAGGGGAGGGAGAGGACTGGGGTACCTGTTGAGCTTGTATGATTAGGAAAGAAAATAAGATAAAATGTGAAAAAAATTAAAAATAGAAGTTGAATTTAATTTCTTTGTATCTTGAGTGTTGATATGAGGATGGTGGATCTGCTGCACTGTCCATGGCAGATAACTCCATGTTCTCGCCAACATCAACTTATCTCTCGTGTTCTAATGCTGGCTGTCAGCCACAGACTCATATATATGATTCTTTAGTTGGTTGGGAGAATCATGGCACCTTAAGAGGTAGAGCCTTGCTGGAGGAAAGCATGTAGATGGGCCTTGAGATTGGTTGGCCTCATCCTGCTTCAGTGAGTGAGTCTGCTTTTGCAGTCTTGCAGTTCTGTCTCCTTGATGGACATGATCTAGGCCTCCTCCAGCTTCTACCAGCCAACCATGCCCTTTCTGACATAAAGGATTGTATCTCCCTTCTGGAACCATAAACTGAATAAATTTCCCTTCATGGTGTCTCACACCAACAGAAAAGAGTAACTACTACACTGTCTCAACTTAAGTTGTATGTCAGAAGCTATATTAGATATTTCTAGATAGATAGACAGATAAATAGATAGATAGATACAGATTTCCAAATTTTGTTGATTTCTTCATCAGATGGTAAAAATACATTCTAAGTGTAGTGCCCCAACAATGCATAATATTTTTATTATACTGCTATAAAGCCAGTAGATGGACTAGACTGACCAATAATGCCTGAGCTGAGGATGTGGTAATTCGAGTTCTTATTTGCTTCTGCTGCTATGTAACTCAGCCATGACTTGTCTACTTCAATACAAGAGCTATGGTTTTTAATCTAAATGATTTCTTATTTCTCCTTAGATTTGTAAAGACCAATGCAAAGTGCAGCTGTTGAACAAATTTCTCCTTGCTTAGTCTATGTCTCTAATTCCCTGGTCTCATTTTTTCAGTGAACCAATTTTCTTTTTTTTCCCCCTCCTACAAATTCATTTGAGAAATCTTTTCTTGCTGATTGAATTATGCCCTACAAATTAATACTCCATGGGTTTTCTCCTTTCACTTTCACTTATCTCTTAAAACTTGTTCAAATCATTTGCTTTGGAAACCTCTCAATTCTTCTGACAGCTAAAGAGCTGTGGTTATCTTTCTTGAATACTGTTTTCTAAGGGTTTTTTTGTAGCAATGGCAGAACAAACCCATATCTTTATTTTGCCAGCCAGTTTTGATGTGTTATCTAAAATCCATTAATTTTATACTTCAGTGCCATTATCTTCTACCTTAACATAATACATACCCTACTTATATTTATTTATTCATTCTATATCATTTATTGAGTTTCCAGTATGTTAGAAGCTTTATTAGATCTTACAAATGTACAAATGAACTATATGAGGAAATGTTTTATCTCGAGGAGAAAATTCACCTAAAAATACTATATGATAAGTAATAAAGTGTGTTTCTACTTTAGTGAGTATCCTATGCAGACTAAAGGTCCTGATCCATTTAAGGTAGAGCAATTTGCATTCTTCAAACATAAATTCCTTCATTGCACTCTTCAGGGGGATAAAAAGTACTATATTTTTATGAGTAAAAAAAGAGGGAGAAAAGACGGAAGTGACAAAGTACACATAAAGAAGTAAGAGTACAACTTTTAGAAGTCAATTCTCTCCTTCCATCATGTGTACTCTTGTGTAAAACTCAGATTGTCCCATTTATGCACAAGCACTTTTATCCACTAAGCCATCTTCCCAGCCTCTTCAGTAATCAATTTAAAGCTCCAAACTATACACTCTTCTCTGGATATTGTTTCCCAAATTCATGATGTTGGAAAAGGTATGAACAATGATGCCAAGTTTAGACATTATAACCTACAACAAATCTTTACATGGTATTATTGATCATATGGATATTTAAAATAAGTCAGACAAATAGAACTTATTTCCAAAATAATTCTGATAACAAGACTTTTAAAGAGTCAAATCATTCTATGTATGACTATAAGTTTCAGTTCATCAACTCTAGGATAGCAACTGTGCCTTGCCAAGTGATCTAAGGTTACACAGGAAAGAGATCATGAGACACTAAGAGAGAAATGAGGATATGACTACAGGTATCCATTCTACTCCTTCCACTCCTTCCAGCACCTAATTTTATTGTAGCCAAAACATTCTAAAAAATATATTCTTGTCATACTAATAAATATATTACTAATAATATACTAATAAATACATTAAATAAATAAATAAAAATAAAAAATAAAAATATATTCTTGTCATACTAATAAATTTCACTTTATGACTTACAGAAGACTGAGCTAGTTTTCAATACTTGTAGTTACTGTATCGTTTTTCATTTGTTTATCAAAAACTCTGAGCCAAGATTTTGATTTTTCAATGGCCAAAGATAGAACAAATTGAGTACCATAATATGCAATATAATATCATATTATATAGTTCAACATATAAAACTAATTGTCATGAAACTCTTTTGAGATGATAGACAGACAGACAGACAGATAGATAGATATATAGATGATAGATAGATAGATAGACAGACACATAAATAAACACATAGAGAGAATATGGATGGATGACGTATGGTAAGAGTAGGATAAGATAAGATGAGATGATGTGACATGAGATGAGATAAATAATCCTTACAGGAGAATTCCAAATAAATCATGTAGACCCTCATCTCTCAAGGACCAGGAGCTCAAGCCCCCACAGTTATTGAGTATGGGCTGATTAGTTTACTTACTTCCAGAGAATAAATATTAAAAGGGAAACTAGTGACTTTACACCAGAAAAACATGCAAATTGAGCCCCATATTTCAAATACTTGATGAGTTTTCAAAATCAAGAACAATAAAAGACACTTTGCACCAGAAGAGATGAACTGCATTGGAGTGGTTAATGTCTACTGTCAACTTAACTGTCAAACACTATGTAAACATATTTCTGCATGTGACTTTCAGGAGTGTTTTAGATCAGATTAATTAAAGGGGGACAATCTACCCTAAATGTGAGGAGCACCATGCCATGGGTTGGGGTCCTAGATGGCATAAAGGCAGCTCTCTGAGCAGCAGAAGTCATCACTTTCTGCTTCCTGACTGCAGAGACAATGTGAGCAGCAAACTCCTAGCCCTGCCTCCTACCTTCTCTACTAGAGAGACTGTAGCTCCTGAAAGTATAATCCAAATAAATCCCTCTCCCTTAAGTTGTTCCTTGTCAGGTATCTTATCAGAGTCATGACACAAGTAACTAAGACACAGATATAATGTCTGCTCACATACTGTACTTATTGAGATCCTACAACTAAGAGAGGACATGAGTGGAAATTCTGGTGAGATCTACATGAAGTATACCTTAATTACTAAAAGCATAGAGTGTTAGTTTCTTGTTTATTATAGATATATCATGGTAATGTTTCAATGTAGAGAGGAAAATAGATGAGGAATATGCATATAATTTTTTATTCTATCTTTGAAAAATCTCTACATCTAACATTATCCCAAAGTAAACAGAGTATAGCTAAAGTAGAAGATATGTATATGATAAATGTGGAGTTTAAAACAGTAAGTAAATACAGGCTAATTGTCATAATCCAGAAAGATAATATGCAAGTTGCTGAAGAAGAAAACTCATTGATAGTTTTACCCAATTAAGAACTCTGTGAACTTCAAGCCTAACAAGATGGACCTTTTGTTCACTTGTGTCATGAATAGTAAGCAGGCAACCATCTGCTCTTTAAATGGATTGAAAGCCTGTTCAGCTGGAGAAAACTCATGTCAGACACACAGCCTATCAGAGCCTTGAGTCTATGACTATGGTCTTGCAAAGCAGACATGATAACACACCATCTCCAATTACTTATCTTTATCTCAATAGATTAGTGCAACTCTCAGCCTATACCCAAGAAGACTTCTGCCAGTGGAAATTGGTCAGTTCAGAGAACCATGACTGATAGAGAGCAGAAAGTTACTGAGGAATATACAAGCACAAACAGGTCACCCAAAGCACTCCTGTCTTCACACTCCAAAACAACAAGGCACACTTCTCTGCAGGGGACAGGAAGAATGGGAAAACCGGATTGTGGGTGGAGTACCAACAAACAGTATCCCCAGACATACAACCAATACAGCCATGAACACACTGAAACTAAATTTACCTACACAAAATCAGGTCTAATGATGAATAAGGGAGGAATTCAGGTGTCCTGACTTGTTTCTTGGAGTGATGGATGGATGTCATCTTGGATAGATGGCAGAGCAAGTGGTCCCTCATGCACAGTAATATCCATACTATGCTCCAAGTATTCCCTCATGCTCAGTAATATCCCCACTCTGCTGCTATAGGTGATAGACACATAGAAGAAGCAGCATCCTTTATTGGATGCAGTGGGACACGTACACAAGAAGAAACACTGGGGTAGGAGGAAAACTTGTTGGCAAGTCTCTCAGTGAGAGAAGGGTGGGTGAATTAGGGTAATATGGAGACAAAAGTCCACTATAATTTAAATTAATAAAAAATATGTAAATGAAGTTTGAATTTTAGAAAACTATTTTGGCATATAAGGTAGTGAGAGATCATCAAAGCAGTAAGATTATCAAACCTATCTTTAGATAGGTTTGGTGTCTTTACAGAAGACACACTGGAGAAAAATTAAGCCTTCCATAGTTACAGAGTCATTACAAGTACAGGTGACAAATTTTACTGAGCTAAATTAGAGTTTCTTTATTGACCAGAGACTACCTGTTGATATCAAGGTCTACATAAATATCCATTTACCCAACCAAACACAAGCAGCCAAATCACAAAAGCACTTTTTCCAAAGCCAGAGAGACGCCTGATTCATTGTGGCAGACCTTGGCTCCCAGACTATATTACTGCTCTGAGGTCATTAAAGAACTTTAATTTTCTTTATTGATTTTGAAGAAGCACTTCAATTCAGCTTTAAATATTCTTTTTCTCTTGCCCCCTGCAGTATAAAATCCCATAGATCTCTAGAGCTTTCACCATGTTCTTTCAAAATCAACTTCCTTTAGTGTTCCTTTCACTTTGCATTTAAAATCTAATGTGGCCACTGATAATCCCCCAAAGTCTAATCTATTGTCATAGCTTTTTTTTTTCCCCAAGGATGTGTTCAGAATAGCAAAGGGACAGGATCTCAGAATAGTCGGGTCTTGCAGTGTGAATCTAAAAATCCAGCCCTGTTCCCACAACCTGTCTTCTTCTGAGGTTTTCCGATCAATATCTGAGTAATTAAAATTTCTCATGATCAAAGTCTCGACCTGTGCTGTGCCCTTGCTTATCAGTAAAAACATGTCTTGATCTCCTTGTCCCATGGCCACCTGAAGGTTGTAGACAATTTATCTAGGCTCCTACCTCCCTCCTCTGCCCTTGACTTTGGTTCATGCTGTGTCTGCCAAATTCATGCTGTAACTGTTCTTGGTGGCCTCAGCTAATCTCCACCCAGCACCAGCTCCCTTCCCCTCTTCTGTCCTGCTCTTCAAACACTTTCTCAGCTACCATCTTAAATCCTCTGATATTTCACTGATTTAGACCTGCATCTGCTTGGTTTTCTCTCCTTGAATCTTCAAAATTTGAAATTTAAACCTAGCCATCTAATCTTGCAAGCTCCAGTGTTTACAAGGAAAATGGTCCCCAGCTTTGCTTAAATAATCCTCTCCATTTCAGTGAGTATCAACTTGTTCTGAACTTCTACCTTTCCATACATGGGTGAATGAATGAATGGTTGAATGAATGAATGAATGCATGATGTGTCTTTCAGTACCAATATCTCTGTGACACTTAGGGTTATTATTTGTTCTTATTAGATATCTACTCTGAAGTGCCTACTGAATTATTCCTACTAAAAGTACAGAAAAGTCCAGTAGGAAGAAACAAATGAAAACAGAATCTACTGCTACAATAGTCCTTAAATTGTTGGTAGAAAAGAATTGATGCACAGCCGCAATAAAAATGTCAGTTAAGAAAAGCAGTGTTCAGAGATATAAACTAGCATGGGAAAGCTTCATATCTGAGGCAGAGCTAACAGAAGTCACAAATTGGTCCAAATTCTCATCTGTGTTGAAAATCGGGAAAGCGATTACTATCATGAAGGCAAAACAAAGACAGTCAAAGTGTATCTGAGAGCCTCCTCTATCTGGATGCAAGATCATATTTACATTCCAGGCCATACTGTACATTGGGTTTTTGTGCTCAAAATCTCAAACCAACTCTGTGACCACCTCTTGATGCAAAGAAAGAAGATAAAGAGAGAGACCTTTTCATCTGCTCATAGTTTCTTAAAGAATTCAACTCACCACATGAATGCACATGCCCCACTTCAAGTGGCAAGTGCTATGGAGGGATATGTACTAATTTCATTCATTCTCCTACATGGACTGGCAAGAGCTATGCTACCCCAAACACCAACTCACTCACTTTTCCACTAGATTCTTATCGACAATGTATCTGAGGTTAATAATAGCAAAAATAGTAAGTTTTTTTAATATATTCAGCAACATTTTCAGGTCAATCCAAAATTTTCAATGACAGCAATGCCATTTACAAAGAAGAAGGAAGCTTTTGATGAGCTATGTATCAAACATTGTATTTCCTAGCCCTCAATATAATCTAAAAGAATGAAAGAAGTCCAAAAACTTTAAAAATTTCCTCAGAGTAAAGGGTGATAGATTTATATGATCCGAAGGGAAAAAAAGCACAGGTGATAAGAAATTAGAAAAGGGAATTATGGGAAAAGGTTTAAAGGGGAAGGAAATCAGGAACAAATGCAGGGAAGGTGTGGAGGAATAATAAGTAGTACTAAGGGTATAAGATATACCAGATAGAAACCTTCCATATGAGCAATTTCATCAAAAACATAATTTTAAAAAAGAACAAAGTGTGAGCAGACATATCCTACACGAAGGAACACAGAGAGAAAGACAAGGTATAATGGAAATTGCCCTGAGGTGTTTTCTAGAATACCTAGACAATTAGACAAATTCTACTTCCAGGTAAATGATATCACCTAATGAGCTGTTGATCAGAGAGGTGTCAGCGACCCTAAAACAGTACAGACTTTGGCCACTGCTATTGCTGGCCCCCAGAAACCTTCAGTAAGACCCTAAGTAAGAACCTATTACTGAAGATGCTTCACACATTGATTATAGGACATAGGGGGGAAAAAACAAACCGGAACTGATGTGGAAGTTTTCTCTTTTCTGGCCAGCGTTCATCATAACAGAAGGTATTGTACAGGCAGCTGAGGGAGAAACACGACCAACAGTCTCATCCAGCTGTGAAAACTACAAGCTACAATAACAACCACTCCAGAAAGAAGTGATTTTTGGAGTAATAATATCATGAATGTCATGAGTGTAAGAATTTGCTTTCAGATTAGCTGCAAGGACAAGTTTTCAGCAAGGAACACATACCTGGTACTGTAAAAGAGGACAGGAACCTATGGAAATGTGGGGGGTGGGGAGGCCATAGGCTCTAGTTGGAAAGAAACTATTAAAATTTAACAATAAGGACATGATATTAAGCTGCCACCTAAGCATATATAATTATACCCATTGATAAGAAAAGTTCTCAGACCTGTTTTTTCTCCCCCCTCTCTTTCCAATAAAAATAAATGTTTTTAAAAGAGTTTTTTGAAAGTTTAATAGGTCATGTTAATCTCCTAGGGTTGTCCCTTCCCTACATTATTGCACTATACAGATATTAGCTTCAATGGTGTATATAAATCATATATAAAGTCCTCAGTATGTACCACAGTTAAGAATTATAATGACAATTGTAATATTTAACTAATTAGATTTACTGATTGCTATCAAGAGAACGCAAAGTTTGTCACATGTATGTACCAAATGTGTGAACTAGTTAAACAAAAACTAAGACACAAGAATTCACCATAGAAATCATTTTCTTAGCTGCCAACTCGTATCTCCTTGTTTTGTTTGCCTTCTTATTCCAGTGTAATTGAGCAGACACCTCTACTTTTCACTCAGCATGGAGTTGCATTATGAAACATAATAAATAATGTATAATAGCATAATCATATCAAAGTAGAGTAAGGATCAAAGCATAAAGAAATATCCTGTCCAGAATTTTGCATAATCATATTAATCAAAGATGAGAATACAGGATAGCTATGTTGAGGAAAGAAGAGAGAAATATATGCCATGTTCTGTTTCATCAATTCTATGTATTTTCTCTCTTAACCCAATAGATTTTGAATCATGGAATGAAATCATAGCATGTTAGAATTTAAAGGAAGATGAGAAGTTTTTTATATTGATGCTGCTGGTTTGAAAGATAAGTTTTAAGAAAAAAAAGTGTACTTCCTACCTTCAAACAACAACAAAAAATAAAGTTTTTCTAAGAATGACAACAAATCAAATCAGTTCCAAACTCATTTCTTAAAAGAGCCACCAGGATGTGGCTGCACTTAATATCTTCGCAGCTTTATGAAAGTCAGTAGTGTTCATGTTCCACTGTAGCCTCCAAATCCGTAAACACTTGTTTGGGAAACGCATCCAAAAGAAAGTCAAAAAGAAGTAGATTCTTCTTTTTTTTCTCCCACATTATTTTTTTTTCCTAATCATACAAGCTCAATAGGTATCCACATCCTTTCCCTCCCTTCTTCCCTCTCTAGTCCTCCCTTGCACTATCCCCTTTCCCCCTTTCTTTCATCCCCCCTTCCTTTCACCCCTCTTTCTCCTTCCCACTCTCCTAGTGCCTCTCCCTTCCTCCCTGCCATCTGCTGGAGCATCCTTTTGTGCGATTGCCAAACCTCCCTCTGAGTACTCCACCCTAGCGAGGGATAAGGACTCAGTGGCATAGCCCAGAGCCCTTTCTTGGGCTCCCCGTTATAAGAACTCTATTACGACTGTTAATCCCTTGCCTCTAAGAATCCTACTGCCTGGAGACTTCGCCCTCTGATTGATGCTAGACTTTGGTGTGTGTGTGTGGGGGGGGGGGTCATTGACATGTCAGCCATTGCCCAGGTCAGACAAAGTGAGTGCAATTCTGGTTGCTGCAGCCCTAACTTGTGTGGAGTAAATTGCATATCGCTAGTCCTCCCCATCTTTAGCCTCTTATAATCTTGCTGCCCCCTCTTCCACAAGGTTCCCTGAGCTGTAGGTGGGGAAAGATTTGGCTAGTCTGGTTCCAGGTAATCAATGTAGGGTCTTTAGTGTTCTGAATTATGGTTTGTTGTTGTTATAAGAACATCGCCAGAGTGTTGTATAAGCCTGTATTCCCACTAGCAATATATGAGAGATCCCTTCTCTTCACATTCTCTCCAGCATTTGGTGTTGCTTGTATTGTGGATTTTTTTGCCACCCTGACTAGGGTGAAATGGTACTTTTCCTGCACTGCCCATGACTGCATCCTGAATGGTGTGGAAGGTCACCTCCTAACCAAAGATAAAAGGCTATTAAATGAAGATATTACTATAAGAGGAGACTCAAAGGTAGATGGAAGAATAGGAGTACGACACAACAGTGAGGGAGGTCAGTGTCTCATTTGCAGGATGGTTACCATCTATCTGCCAGTCCCTATACCCTTCCTGATTGGTGAAATCAAACCTCTTCAGTTGCAAGTAACCAGGAGGGGAAATGAGAGTGAATTTCACCAGATGTCTTGCTACTTACATGCAATATTTGATGGTGACCTATTTTCTCTACTGACGCATAATCCTCTATCTCCTTTTTTGGGAGGGCTCTCCTTCCCCTTCCCTTCTGTTTATAATCTTGCAATTACAATAGGTATTACAGAGATTTACCTTTGGATATGTCATTAAGTAGAATTGATATTAGGACCCACCTATTAGGGAGTGCATACAGTGTATAACTTTCTATATCTGGGATACTTAACTCAATATAATCTTTTCTACTTCCATCCAATTCCTGGCAAATTTCATTAATTCATCTTTTTGATGTCTGAGTAGTATTCCTATTATATAAATGTACCACATTTTCATTATCCATTCATCAACTGTTGGGAATTTAGGTTGATTCCATGACTTTGCTATTGTAAATAGTGCTGCAATAAACATGGTTGTACTTGTGTCACTGTAGTGAATTTCTGCATTATGCAAGATTATTCTCAGAAGTGGTATAGCAGGTACAGCATTTCAATCTTTAACTTTTTTAGAAATCGCCATACTGATCTCCAGAGTGGTTGTATAAGCCTGTATTCCCACTAGCAATATATGAGAGATCACTTCTCTTATGCTCTCCAGCATTTGGTGTTGCTTGTATTGTGGATTTTTTGCCATCCTGACTAGGGTGAAATGATACCTCAGGGAAGTTTTGATTTGCATTTCCCTGATGGCTAAGGATGTGGAGCATTTTTTAAGATTTTCTTAGGGGCTGGAGAGGTGGCTCAGGGGTTAAGCCTCTTCTTTGCAGGTGGAAGGTCCTGAGTTCAGATCCTAGACCCCACATACACACACCAGAAGGAAGCAGAGCGGCTTGCGTTTCTGGTCCTGGTAGGGCAGAGCCTGTGAATCCCCGGGCAAAGTAAAAAAAAAAAAAAGAGAGAGGGAGGTGGTCCATGGTGGTTCCCGAATTCGCCGGTGGTTCTACACACACACACACACACACACACACATACGAGCACACATGCATAATTGAATAAATAAGATTTTTTTTACACATTTCGATTTCATTCCTGGAAAAGTTTCTTTTGAGTTCCCAGGCCCATTTTTCAATTGGGCCATTTAACTCCTTGGTGTTTAGTTTTCTAAGTTCTTTGTGCACTTTGGATAATAGAGCTCTATCAGATGTGTAGTTAGTGAAGATTTTCTCCCATTCTGTGGGTTGCCTTTGTGCTTGGTTTACAATCTCTTTATCTGTACAGAAGCTCTTTAATTTCATAACATCCTCTTTGTTGAGTGTTGGTTCTAGTGATTGTGCTACTGGATTTCTGTTTAGGAACTGTTGCCCTAGCCCAATCAGCAAGAGAGAGTTCCCTACCCTTTCAACTAGGGTTTTTATAGTCTCTAGCCTAATATTAAGGTCATTTATCCATCTGGAATTAATTTTGGTGCATGATGACAAGTATAGGTCCAGTTATAATCTTCTACATGTGGATTTCCAGTTTTGCCAGAACAATATATTGAAGATGCTGTTTTTTCTATTGAAATTTTGAGCCCCTTTTTCAAAGATCAAATGGCTGTAATTGTGTGGGCTTATATCTGGGTCTCCAACCATTATCCATTGATCTACATGTCTATTTTGGAGCCAATACCAGGCTGTTTTTATTACTCTGGATTTGTAGTATAAGATTAAGGTTTGTTATGATGAGACCTCCAGCAGTGTTTTTGTTACTCAGGATTGTTTTTGCAATCCTGGGTCTTTTGTGCTTCCACATGAATTTTGAGATTGTTTGGTCAATTTCTTTAAAGAATTGCTTGGGGATTTTGATTGGTATAGTGCTGAATCTGTATATTGCTTTTGGTAGGATGGTCATTTTTATGATGTTGATTCTGCCAATTCAGGAGCAGGGGAGGTCTTTCGACCTTCTGGTGTCTTCTGCAATTTCTTTCTTTAGGGTTTTAAAGTTTTCATTATAAAGGTCACTCACTTCTTTGGTTAGATTTATACCAAGGTATTTCATTTTATTAGGGGCTATACTAAATGGGATAGTTTATCTTAGGATTTTTCACTTTTTTCATTCTTTATATAGGAAGGCCACTAATTTTTTGCACATTTATTTTGTAAACTGCACTCTGCTGAACTTCTGTATTAGTTCCAGGAGTTTCTTGGTGGAGTTTTAGAATCACTCAGGTACAAGATCATGTCATCTGCAAATAAAGATAACTTGAATTCTTTCCAGTTTGAATCCCTTTTATCTGCCTCTCTTGGTCTTATGGCTCTAGCTAAGTCTTCAAGTACAATATTGAATAGAAGTGGTGAGAGTGGGCAGCCTTGTCTAGTTCCTGATTGAAATGGGAATGCTTCAAGTTTTTCCCCATTAAGTATAATCTTTGCTTTGCCTTGTTATATACAGTTTTTATTATGTTGATGTAAGCTCTTTCCATTCCAACTGTCTCTAGGGTTTTGATTATTAAAGGATGTTGGATCTAGTCAAAAGATTTTTCTGCATCTATTGAGAGTATCATGTGGTCTTGGACTTTGGATTGGTTTATATAGTGAATTACATTTATTGATTTGGGTATGTTAAACCAACCTTGTGTGCCTGGGATAAAGCCAACTTGATCACAGTGAATGATCTTTTTGATATGTTTTTAAATCCAATTTTTTAAGATTTTGCTGAGAATCTTTGCATCTATGTTCATCGAAGAGATTGACCTATAGTTTTCTTTTTTAAGTGTATCTTGATTAGGTTTTGGGATATAGAAAGAATTTGGAAGTATTCCTTTCTTCACAATTTGATGGAACAGTTTAAGGAATATTGGTGTTTGTTGTTCTTTAAATGTCTGGTAGAATTCTGTGCTGAATCCATCTGATCCAGGGCATTATTTGGTGGGAAGATTCGAGATTACTTTATCAATTTCCTCCTTTTTTATAGGACTATTTAAATAATTCAGAACTTCTTGATTCAATCTAGGTTAAGTTGTGCTTACTCAGAAATTCATCCATTTCTAGGAGGACCCAGAGGAAAGATTGATATAAACATTAAAGGATGCTTCAGAGATGGGGGAGGGGGCACTGGGAGAATGGGAGGGAGGGGGGAAAGGAAGGGGAAAAGGGGGAAAGGAGCAGGGAGGTCCAGGGAGGGGTGGAAGGAGGGAGGAGACAGAGGTACCTGTTATGTTTGTATGAGCAGAAAAATAAATTAATAATAAAAAAAGAAAAAAAAAAGAAATTCATCCATTTCTTTTGTGTTATATTTCATGGAGTACAAGTTTTTGAAATATGACCTTATTATTCTCTGAAATTTTGAGTATCAAATGATACTCAATGATAACTCCATTTTCATTTCTAATCTTGTTAATTTGGGTTTTCTCTCTCTTGATTTTGGTTAATTTAGCTAAGGGTATATCAATCTTACTGATATTTTCAAAGAACCCGCTTCTCCTTTGATTGATTCTTTGTGTCATTTTCCTTATCTCAATTTCAGATATTTCTCCCCTGATTTTGCTAATCTCCTCTCTTCTACTGCTTTTAGGGTCAGATTGCTCTTGTGTCTCTAAGGCTTCAAGCTGTATTGCTAGGTTATTTACTTGTGATGTTTCTATTTTCTTGAGATAGGCATTAAGAGCTGTGAATTCACCTCTTAGGATGGCTTTCATTGTGTCCAAGAGACATTGATATGTTGTATTTTCGTTATAGTTTGCTTCTAGAAAATCTTGAATTTCTTTTTGATTTCTTCCTCAACCCAGCTCTCATTCAACATCATAGTGTTTACTTTCCAAGAGTTAGTGTATTTTCTGTTGTTGTGTTCTGGATTTCAAGCTTTAGACCACGGTGGTCTGATAGGATACAGGTTGTAATTTCAACTTTCTTATACATGTGATGATTCATTTTGTGGTCCAATATGTGGTCTATTTTGAAGAAAGTTCTGTGGGCTGCTGAGAAGAATGTGTATTCCTTGGTGTCTGGATGAAAAAAGTTTGGTAGAGATCTATAAGGTCTATTTCAGTAAGGTTTTGATTTAGTTCCAATGTGTCCCTGTTGAGTTTTTGGCCTGTTGATCTATCCCATGTTGACAGGGAAGTATTGAAATCCCCAAGTATTATCATTTTGGGATTGATTTCATGTTTTAGATGTTGTAGTGTTTGCTTAATGAATGTAGAGGAGCCCATATTAGGTGTGTGTTTGTTCAGGTATTGTAAAGTCTTCCTGGTGAATTATACCTGTGACTAAAATGTAGTATCTATCTGTGTCTCTTCGATTTCTTTGGTGTGAAGTCCATAATTGCTACCCCTGATTGTTTCCTGGTTCCATTAGCTTTAAGAATTTTTGACCATTCTTTTACTTTTAGAATGTACTTAACTTTTATGATGAGGTATGTTTCTTGAAGGCAGCAGATGAAAGGGTTGGAAGCATGTATGACATGATATTCTCTGTAAGAATACAAATCCAAGTTTTTAACAAGGTAATAACTGGTTTAATTCTCATTTTGAAGAAATGCAAATACTCTTCTCACAATAAAGCAGCTAATAAGTTGCTACATTTATTATCTTAGTTATAATAGCTTCAAACCCAGCTTCCTTTTCCAGTTTAGACTAATTTCTGCTATGTGGTAGTAATTACATGTGTTCTTTCCTTCTGTCTCCATGCCTGCAATTGAAAATAGGATCTCTCTATGAATGAGATTTGCATCACCTGCTTGCTTAGTTTCAACCATTGCATTTGCAAGAGTATTGTTCTACAAATCACCTTTTTTCACTTTTACATCTTATCCTCTCACAGGCATCCTTCAGACCAATACTCCAATGTATTCTCTAGAGTCCTCAATACTTTCTTGAATCCATATCCATTCCAAAATGCCTATGTCTCTCATCTCTCTCTCCTGACCAATTATTTGGTGAATGCTGTCTCCCTTTATGATTTAACCAGAAATGCTGAAAATCTCAGGAATCAACTTTGGATATTGTTCCATATCAATCACTTCATAGGCTAAAGCTCTGTATCTTTAATGCCTTTATACTAAATTGCAATTCTATAATAAATAAAAATAGACAATTGAGTTACTTGTCTATTCCATTCCTCCATCTCACCACACATCAAATTTGTCTTTTTCTTCTTTCAAACCAATGATATTGAGAGACAGCAACATCACAGCAACCTAGATTTACATCAACATTCATATGAAAACTCTTTCAGCCTCTGTCCATGACTTAGTCCTAAGCCATTCGTATATTCTTAGTGAATTATAATGGCACACTTCTCAGAACCAAAATGACACTTACAACTGATAAACAATGACACTTGAATTCCCTCACTCTCTGCAAACTCTCTCTATGGTTCACACATTTTTACGTATCATTAGGTAAGAGTAATTCTACTTCCTAAATATCCTTCAAATCCTTTATCCTTGTTTTAGTTACTCGCCACATACATGGATGTATTAGTTTCCTACTACTCACATAGTAAAATGCCACAAACAGAAGCTAAAAAGAGCACACATTGATTTTATTACAATGCGGTAGGCCAGAAGCCTTTGCATGGATTTGTCTGAGCTAAAACAAAGACATCAAGATGTGTAATTGGGCTATCAAGCATCTCCTACAAGAACATCTGATTAGATTTCAGATTTCACCTATAGATCCTATCTATGCTTGGTTCTTTTGAACTTAGCCAAAATAAGGGGTTACAGCTACTATATTAAAATACTAGTTTATGCTAAGCTGATCACATCTGCAGCCAAAACCTAAGTCACTCATGCTCAGTGCTGACCACAAGCCCCTGCTTTGCAGAACCCTTCTGCCAAGCATGTAATCACAGAAAAATTCTCCTCTCCTTGAGCTACTAAAAGCCACCATTAAAAAAATGCTTACTGAATTTGTAGTTTTTGATTTCGTATACTCAGTCTAAAAAGGAGGGACTTGAGAGTATTTTTTAGCATGAGCTTTCTCAGGACTCCTGCTAGCAATGAAGTTAGAAGCAAGGAAAGAAATCAAATTATGTTGTGTCCATTGCTGGACTGCTTGTTTTTCCAGTTCAGCAGGGCTGTCTGCATTTCTGTAGATTACATTTCTCTGGCTTTATCACCTCCTGTATGCCACTAATATTTGTGGCATGGTTTCTTGTACCAGTCTTCAAGGCAAGAGTGAAAGATTTCTCTGATCCAGCTTTTCTCCTCGTGCATCTTCCTCTGATTTAGCTAAGAACTGATTCTCTACTTTGAAGACTTAAAAGATTGCATCAGCTATCTGGGCTAATTTCTATATCCTAAAGTTTCAGCCTAATCCCCTCCATAAACCTTCTTTCTTTTTGTTTTTTCTGTTCTTACTATGTACTGCTGTACTTCCCTTGTTTATTCTTTGACAGTTTCATACATGTATAAAATAAATTTTCGTCATTTTTCTCCATGTTACTTTATATCTTTCTTCCATGCCTTTTCCTACTGAAAAGTGTTCTCAGTAAGATTCTCTCTCTCCCACTTGTGTGTGTGTGTGTGTGTGTGTGTGTGTGTGTGTGTGTGTGTGTCCTACTGAGTCTAATAAGGGTTGCATACATTAGCATGTGTCTGAGCACTTGCTGCAGCAGCATAAATGGTAGCTCATCACAACACCACTGAAGCAAGTGGGCTTCCTTCCCCCAGCTGGCAGCAACCACCCAAGAGCCCTGGAGCCTCATGAACTCATCCCCCCATCCATAATGAAATGCTGATGCAGACCTTCTTTTCTTTTGTCACTATCTTAGTTTCATAACTTTGCTGCTACAATAAGTAGCAATAAACAACTTAGGGGAAGAAGACGATTTATTCACATCATAATTACAGGGTACAGTCCATTATGACCACAGAGTTACTAGCAGAATCCAAGTAAACAATATTCTCAATATCCTCAGCAAAAGCATAGGAAGAAATCAATGTTTTCTAACTAGCCAAAACCTTACTAGCCTACTGTATCTCTATCCACCTGCCTGGGGAATGTCACCCACAATGGGCAAGTCATTCTACTTCAGTTAAGATAAGGAAGACATCTCCTACTGACTTACCCAGAGGCCTTCCTTGGCTAAATAATCCCAAATAGGTGTGCCCGGAGTTTCCCATGCTGCAGAGTTGACAGCTGGTCCTAACTGTCAGGGGCTGCCTTCTTGCTTCTGGCTTTCTTCACTTAAAATAACGTCCTCAAGCTTCATCTACCGTGCTGCAAGATGACATGATTTACTCTCCATATGGCTGAATAATATTCCATGGTACACATAGAGCACATGTCCTTCTGCCTTCATCCATCAACAGCTATTTCATTTGGTTCCATATTTTGCCTCTTGTGCATAGTACTGCAATAAGCAAACACACACATCTCTTTGTTATAAAACTATGACTTCCATGCAAAACTGGCGAGAGTGAGAAAATTGTCATCTGCCATCCATAACAGTATGGAGTCCTTGGGTAAACGAATAGTGAAATGCTTTGGTATGTCTGGGGCACTGCAGTCACTTCTGGACTCTGCTTATTCCGTGTTGAGGCACAGAGTGCTGATAGGGTCTAGGTTTTTCGTTTGTTAGTTTGTTGTTTGCTTAGAAATAAATCCACTTTCTGGAAACACATGCAAAATGCTGGACAGCCACACTGCCTGCATGTAATCCTAGCACTCAGGAGGCAAAAATGAGAGGTTCCCCAGGGCAACCTGCCTAGCTAGACTAGCCAGAATTGGTGAACACCAGGTCCAATGACAAGCCTGACTCAATAAATAAACTACTGAGTTATCAGGACAATAGCTGACATTAAATTGAGTTCCCAAAATTTCACTTATGCATAAGCACACGCACACACACACACACACACACACACACACACACACACACACACAAAGAAAACGCCATGACCACATATACAAACAAAAGAGTGCACCTATGGTTTAGTTACACCGTTTTCCAAATGTTGTGTTTGTCTGCATTGAGTCTTGATTCTGGCTGCTTATTTTTCTGACCAGTTTTAAGATTCTGTAAGTTCTTTGATGTTATACACAGTATTTAGTGGTTTCTATCATCTGTAAATGAGAACCCCATAAAAACAAACTGATGGGTTATATTCTCCTTGTTTGGTTGTTGTTGCTGCTTCCTCATTTTTGTGTTGTTAGAGAATTTCATGTGTTCGCATGATGCTCAGAGAAAGTTGGTATGTTTTCCTGTACAATTCCACAATGATACAAAACATAACGAGATTAAATAATGCACAGAGATATAGCTGCCAAGCAATGCTCTCTGAGAAGTATAAATGGTCCTGTGGAGTGCAGTCAACCATAAGCAGGAAGTGATTATCATCAGCAAAAGGTTCCCTTGAAGCCCTAAAGCCCTGGATGATGTTATAATTGAGATATTCATAGCTACACAGAATCAGATACAAACAATATGTAGAGGGAGAATCTGTTACATGATACATATCATTAGGATAAGCTTAAGAAAGACAACTCCTTTTAGACTCTAAGTCCACCACCTCTACAACTAGGATAACAATAGTAATTAACCTTATTATCTTCTATTAAAGATAGTAATACACATTTGGGCTATTGGATGAGAGATGGGCAGAAGATAATTGAGAATGAAGATGGTCAAAATACAAGCTGTGCTTGAATAAAACCATTGTTATGAAGCATAGCATTTTGTACAATGACTGTTTGCTAATAATTATTAACATAATTCTAAGGTCAGCCTCTCTGAGCCAAACCAAGAAATGCCACCTAATAATTGGGTGACTTTGAAAAGGTATTTTGGATTTTGTGTTTTAATCCAAATTCTCTGTAAAATGGTAATAATAATAGTTCATCCCTAAAAGGCTATGGTGAGATCTTGTGTGAAAGTGCCAAGACATAGTTATTTCTCAGCAGGCTTAACTGTTGTTATTATTATAGCTCTTAAATTCTTGAAGTCAGTACTTATATTTTTGTTTTATTAATTAAAAATAAATTCTAACAAGTTGAAATTATTTTAGCAGAATATAAAATTCAAATTCAAGTCTCTAAATGCTCTTTGCACTCTAATTCAATGCTAATAATTATGAAACGGGTTTAAAGATGCTTTGAAATGGGTTCAATCTGGACTTGATTTCTTGCTGAAGACACAATGTTAAAACAAACAACTTTTTAAAAATTTTTTTATTATTATTATTCAACTGTGCGCATGTGCATGTGTATGTGCACGCGCGTGTGTGTGTCTGTGTCTGTGTGTGTGTAGAACCACGGACGAATTCGCGAACCACCATGGACGCCTCCACCTCCTTCTGCCCCAGGATTCACAGGCTCCACCCTACCAGGACCAGAAACGCAGGCCGCCCACGCTTCTGCCTGGCGTCTATACGTGGGATCTGGGATCTGAACTCAGGACCTTCCGCCTGCAAGGCGGAGGCTTAACCCCTGAGCCATCTCTCCAGCCCCTAAAACAAACAACTTTTATCTATTTATTTCTGTGTGTGTATGTGTTATGTGTGTGTGTGTGTGTGTGTGTGTGTGTCTGTGTGTGTGTGTGTGTGTGTCTGTGTGTGTCTGTGTCTGTGTGTGTATGTGTGTGTGTCAGAGGGCACTGTGTATCCCTGTGGAAGACCAAGGGTGACTTTGGGAGTCATCCTGGATTGCTTCTACCTCCTTCTTCCTTTGCTCTGGGATTTCCCAGGCTCCGCCCACCAGGATCAAGAGTGCAGGCCATGGCTGTTTATATAGGACCTGAGATCTGAACTCAGGACCTTGCGAGACAGAGTCTTAACCCCTGAGCCATGTCTCCAGCCCAGCACACAATCAATTTAACAGACTTTTTCAGATGACCTACTTATGAAATATTGATATGCAGCATATTGTTTCTTACTCAATATTTCCACTAAATCAATGAAATATCAATATTTGATCAAATATCTACTAAGCCATTATAAAACAACTCCAGAAAAAACAATGAAAACAGAAAATGTTCAGATCATCACATTTCAGCTTAATTATTGATCTTACCAAGTAAGTAGAAAATTGAAAAATGTAGATGTGGGCTCACTTTAGCAGTACATATATTAAAACATAGCTACTATTGATAGCAATACAGAGGTAAAAATTAATGGGCATTTTAAAAACATAAATGTTTAGAGATATTTGAAGAGCTTTTCATGAAAACTAAGCATGTGTAATCGCAAAGAAAGAGAAAGAAATTTAAATATTTTAAATTAACATCAGACACTTTCTTCTAAAAGAAGAAATGGAAAAGGGGAACATCCCTAGAATTATCAAGTCCATGCACTCAGGATGTGAACAGTGCAAACGTGCTTCACGAGAAATCCTTGACCCTTTTGTTCAGTAATGTGCTAACAGTGCCTGTTTTGTTTTGTTTTGTTTTGTTTTGTTTGTTTTTCAGAAGAAGCAAAAATTTATTGGGATTATTTATTACAAACCCATATTATTTTATAACATTTATTAATCAATAATTATGTAATAGTATATTATCTCATGTGAACCTTATGTTATCCCCTCAGTTATCCCCATAATTAAGACTCAGAAAAGTTAGCTCACTTGCATAATGCTATATCTTTTTTATTATTATTATTATTTTATTTTTCTAGTTTTACAAGCATATTAAGTACTTATGCCTACTTCTCTCCATCCTCTTAGAAGTTGACAGGCAGGAGGACAGGATTGATGGAGGGATGGAAGGGAGAGACAATAGAAGGAAACAGGGATAAGAACTCAATATGCTTATAAAAGTAGATTTAAAAAAAGGCTAGCAGTACCTTTAAGAGTATGAGAGCTCAGTAATAATCATTAGATTAATTAATTAATTTATGTGGTCCTACCTCTTTGGATTCCCAAAAGAAATAGTCATTTCTCTGGGGCCTAGAATCAGAAAGTCCATTTATTCATTCCTGAGCACATATTTTTCCAAACTGCCTAGGAAAGTAGGGCAAGTCATACAGGTCCACTGGATGAAGAGTAGAAGGGATGTCAATGATGTCCATCTCTCTAGACCTTGCTGCTTTGACATCCCTCACAGAACTCCTGTGAGTCTTCTGTAACTGACAACCAGTTGCTAATCGGTTCCCCAGCCCATTAATAGAATTCAGATCACATCAGTAAGACTCACATTCTGGTTAATGATATAAAAGCTTCCATGATGGTCCACCAGCATGTCATCACAATCACATTCTAAGCAAATGTCCCCTAAGCACTATCTCTTACTACCAAATAATTACTAAAGGTGGGAGCTCTACAACAGGATGACAAAATAAGGCTTGCCTGAAGATCCTTCCTGAAGCCAAAAAACTGAATAAATTTTTTAAAATTAAAATTCTAGACACAAGCTATCTTTTGAAAAATCTTATTTCAGCTTTATTATAGCTCTTTGAATTGAGCATAATTGATCCTATTGTGGAGATTAGATAACTCCATTTTTATTATAGTCCTTTGAGTTGGGTATAAGTGATCCTATTGTATAAATGAGATAACTCAATTTTATAAACAGTAGCTGAAATCACACAGAGGGGAATAATGGAATAGGATTCACATTCAGCTCTTGGGAAAGAAAATGAGGTTATATATATATATATATATATATATATATATATATATATATTACAAAAATGGAAGGTTATCTAAAAGAAAAGTAGGAACCAAATAAGATGTTGTAAGATAATAAGACAAAAAATGGATAGATTCATCTAGATTCTAGCAAGTGTATTAATAAGATATATTAATGGGGAATCAATGGACTTTTAAATCAAATCAGTTTCCCCTGAAATTCTTGTCTGTTGTTGGCCAGGTTCTCTATAACCTTGGCAAAATTAGGAATAGCACTTTTAGAAGAGACCAGATGCTAATGTAGAGAAAATAAGTGACCGCAAACCCCTTGGTCCCAAACAGTATATCTATACCCTCCAACAGTGTGCCAAGACTTGGGGTATCTTGAAAGAGGGGGCAGTAAGAATGTGACTGCCTGAAGTAGGACAAGTATGTGGTCAGACATTATTTTCTATTTTTTCTATGCATGGAAAGAATGTTATCCATGAGCTCACTTCAGCTATATGTACTTCCAAAAGACCTTCACAGCAAGCCAACCAACATTTCACCTTGGAATGGTAAAGATCTCAAAAGGTCTCAGACCTCTCTGAGAGACTGTTGAGATAAATTCTGTGTGGCAGATTGGGATAATAAAAATGGAGTTATCTAATCTCAACGGTATATGCACTGACATTTGATTAATGTTCCAGTTAGTGCCCAGGCACGTACTATCAACGGCAACCCAGATGAAACTCAGTGGACCATACATGCTTCAAGACATGAAAGTAGGAAGGAGACTCACAGAGAAGAAGGGTTGAGCTGGGAAAAGGAGGAAGAGAGAATTGAGAATCAAGATATGAAAATATCACCAAGTCATTGTATTCAGGCATAGAACTCTAAGAGAGCTCTAAAAAAAACCATTAAAAATCATAAAAGGCCAGATGGGAGGGTAGAGAAGAAAACTACCAAGTTAAGGGACTACTAAGTTAAGTGTATGAAATGAGCTATAAAAATCAAATGGAACAGATTTCAAGTTTTAAGTAGCCAAGTCTTAAACCAACCAAATTGTTCTGGCTCTGGAAACATCTAGAAATCTTAAATAAATGATTGAAAACTCATATTAATATTCCAAATAAAGAAAATCTAACTTGCTAAAAAATATGCAACTAGTTTAGGACAAACCTCAAATATCCATTTAACCACAATTTTACTTTGAAACTGCATTCAAAATTTCTCATTATTTTTATTGTGGATACACTTTATATCCATACATCATATTCTTATTTCATTTTTAATCTTGAAAGGAAACACTGCTCTTTCTGAGAAGGTTAATAATAATTTCTGACTAATTTTCAAAGTCCTTCCTCATATAGTAACTTTCTTTGTGAAGAAAATTAGCTAGGAAATACTTTTTTATGTTTTTTCTATCTTCTTTATTCTGGGGATACAAACTGAGGATACAAAAAATGTGAGAGATTGTGACGAAGATTAACAATATAATCTCTCACCTCTTATATGGTAGTAGTTGGCTCTGAACCCAAATTCCCAAGACCTGTTTTTGGAACTAAGGCCTTAATTAGTTCAGTCTCCTGAATTCTATTATGAAGTTCTTTTTCCCTGCATCTTACCTTTTGATACTTATAATCCAAGTAAATATTTATCTTCAGCTCCCTGATCAAGATTAGGTAAGAACTCCAAATGCAAATGTAAACAGAATGCAATCAAGAGGGGGAAAATGCTTGATATCACTTCTATCTGAGTAGCATTGGTGAAATACTAGAGAGATTTGTTTTACATTTGTTTCACTTCTTTCATAAGAGCTCATCAGCCATTTCAAATTGGGAAATTGTCTACTACTAACTACTATGATGTCCAGGAATTTAATAACAGTGCAGAGGTAGATTATTAAGAGGAGCGTTCTCTATATAATTTTGCAGAATACTTGAGATTTGGATATGCAGAGAAAGGACAGGGATGTAGTATAGCTTTATTTTTGTATTACTGCTCTTTATGTTCATAGAATCTGCTTTGAAAATATTACTTTGAGTTCTCCTTTCCTCCACAGGTAGATACTCCTATTTGTAGGCTAATATTTTTTGTACTTTATTAAGATGCATTGAAATTGCAATCTCCTTAATTGCTTCCTAATTGGTTCTTTCCTCCCTTTGGTGTATTTTCATGCATTATTAAATTCCAACTGGCTTTCTGAAACTCATTTTGTATTCCTTCTAGACAGCTCTTCGAAAGTGAAACTGTGTGACTCTTGGTCCCTTGATCACACAGGAGAGAGCATTGTGGTATTAAAGGCTCACTATTTGAAACTTATGGACTGCCTGATATAACTGTAAAGAACATGACAGCAGTATCACTCTTTCAAATCATTCATGGTCATTTATAAGCACCTTTCACATTCAGAAATTACTTTATAATAGTCTCTTACAGTTAATGTCATTCAACTTGGGGTTTCTTAAACATCAGTGTGGTTAAATATTTCTTACCAGAGTCAAACACCCGATCTGGGACTATGTCTAAGTGTTTTGACACTGATTCCTACACTAATTCAATCACTGTTCACTACTTGTATATTGAAATGAATGGCAGGATTGTAAGCAATTACCTTAGGAGATATTCTACATTTTTCTCAAAAAAATATTTTACTCTTCTACCCAAAAGTCCTTTCAAAGAGAAATTGTGTCACGGAAAGATTAATCCCCCGAAATGAGATCTAATTTTGACTCCCAGTCTACCTGAAGAAATAACCTCAGCTATATGAACTTCATTCTCCCCATTTGTAAAGCTGATCACCATTTTCACAGAGTTAAGGATAGCTTTCACAATACGTAAATTAAATTCATAGGTAATGGGATTTCTAGGGTGTGTGAAATCATTGAACTCCTCAGAGTTGTGTGTGTTCGTAGGTAAGCTCATGCTCTTTGTCTGCACATGTATATGGAGGTCAGAAAACAACCTCAGACATCATCTACTTTTGTTTTCAGACAGGACTTCTCAATGACCTAGAACTCACTAAGCAGACTAGACTGACTGGCCAGTGACCCCAAACATCAGTCTGTTTCTACCTCCTAAGAGCTGGGATTACACGCATACACTATCACACCTGGCATCTTTATGTGGGTTCAGAGCATCAAACTGAGATTCTCATGCTTGTTATGCAAGCACTTTACTCGGAGCTGTATAGTTGCTGAGATTTACTTTTTTACTGTCTATTAAAATCTCTTATAAGCACATGTACCTTTAGTTTTGCACATTCTCTCTTCGCATTTCTCTATTCATTTCTCTGAAGACCAATTTCACTGCTAGCCACTGCTCTGAGTTCAGTCTTTTTTGTATGGGCTTTGTTTATGGGTCCAGATGTATATGGGTCCAGTATATGAATACTGATTTCTCCAAAAACTACTCACAACTCCTTCTTAACAAACGCACATGGATTCTTGAGGAGACTGGTAATGTCCTGAATTTTAACTGTTATAAATCATTACTAATTTATCTTTTAAGTAGAAATCGTCATCTTTGTACTCAAGGCATCTTGTCTCCTTTTGCTCACTGAAATCAATGTGCATTTAAGAATTCTTCTCTATTCAATATATTCTTTACATTTAGAGACCAGTTTTCCTTTCTGGTCCAACTTCTACCTTCAGTCTTTGCTATTTCCATACTGTGCTGTTGGCTCATGGGCTTATTGTTAATTGCATGCATTCTAAATTTGAATTTGAAGAATTTCATTCTTTAATACACAAATATTAAACAGTATCATTTGTAGTGTGTTGTGTCATAGATACAATTGACTTTGAGATTTGATCCAGGTCATGCCTTTTTAGCCTCCTATCACTCTCCAGTTCTTATTTTCTCTTCTTCTAACTTTGAAACTCAGGGAACCCTCTGTTCTATTGATCATTCCTTTCTCTATCTGTTTACCTAGCTGGTTCTTTTATTTCCTATTAATCTTGAGATTCCATGAGATCATCTAAACTATGGCTTTGTCCAACAAACCATTTCATCAGCCATTTGCTCTACTTTTGAGGTATAAATGTTAATATTGGGGGCATCAGGACCTGAGTTCAAATTCCCTGCACCCATGTTAAAAAAAAAAAAAAGGTGTTACATGTAACCCTAGAACTGGAGGGGAGAGACAGGAGAATTGTTGGGACTTGCTACCTAATAGCTTAGCTCTATATTCAGTTAGAGACTCTGTCATAAGGGATTAAAGCAGAGAGTGATACAGTCGGATTCATTATTTCCTCCTCTTGTCTCCATGCATACATCTACACAGACACACATAACATATACACACATGCACACACACACACACACACACACACATACTATTACTGATTATTTGGCTTTAGTGATTGTTTTAAAGCAATCCATATGTTACATAAATTTCTTTGCCTGTCTATTTTAATGCGTATTGATAATCTTGGCATAGAATTATTTTTCCCATTAGGGATTTTTAGAGACTTCAAATGATAGTTTTCTAAATCATTCATATTTTAGGCACCTATTAGCCATAATTCTATAAATAAAACCCTCTTTTGAATCAATTTATTTCCCTGAAACAACATATATGCTATTTTTTAGGTAAGCAGAAAGAAATACTTGATGACATTTATATCAACCTTCATACTAATAATTTATTGTTGAAATAATTTATAAAAAATGACAGACATTTTTGTTCTTTTCTAAGTTGCATTATATGTACTGATTTTTGTAGTTGATAAGTTTCAATCCATTGCAGTAGTTTGTTTGATGCTCAAACTATTTCATCTTTAGTCAGTGTGGGACCATTTCAAGAAATTCTAGGTCTTCTACAAATATCCTAGCTAGGATTTGCTGAGAGCTGCTAACTTCATAAACAAAACATTCTAGGTTTGCTGTGGACATCTCCTGTCGCAGACTCCGCAGAACACCACCAGAAACAAGAAGAGAGGAGATTAGGCTACAGCAGAGAAAACAGGCCACCATCAAGTACCCCAAGTACTGGTTTCCTGCAACTAAAATAGTGCTCAGACATCTCAAAGAAGCATGAGACACAGTGAAAACATAAATATTTTTAAAATAAGAAGTTATAAGTACTATCGAGACTTACAATTCAAATGTGTAATGATAAAAATTCTTGCTTTGCATTTTATATTCTGCTGATAACCTTGGTTGCTAAGATATTAACAAAATCATACCACTTATGTATCATTACTAAAACTGCAAAAAATGCTAGTATTTCATATGAATATTTTCATCTTCAGTATGATTCAAAACATATACACTAAAATAATTGGATATTCTGAAATGTTTATGCAAATAAACGCATGCACAGACAGAGTAGCATTTCAATAGATATCATTTTTGAGCTTTGGGGTCAGTTTTAAAATTTCTTATTTCATTTTTAAGTATGTCAAATTTCACATTGCTTCTACCTTTGAATCTACTGCATTTTTTAATTACTAAGGCATTTCTTCTTTTTTCTTTTTATTTCTTTTTAAAATAAAATTATTATTTTGGAGGAATAATTAATAATTAATACTCTATCCCTCGATCCTGAAGCAGATTGACTTTTTTTTAAATTTTTTTGTCCACTCATACAAATTTGATAGGTTCCCCATTCCCCTCCCTCCTTCCACCTCTCCATGGATCCCTTTGCTCCCTGTCCCCTTTTCCCCTTCCTTTTCCCCCCTCCTTCCCTTTCTTCCAGTGCCCCCTCGCCCCCATTCCTGGAGCATCCTTTAGTGTGCATGTCAAACTTCCCTTTGGGTCTTCCTCTCTGATGAGGTTTAAGGACTCAATAGCATTGCCTAGAACTCTTTTTTGTGTTTCCTCTTTAGTATAGGAACACTATTGTAGCTATTAATCCCTTGCCTCTAAGGATCTTAGAACCTGTGATCCATGCTAGACTTTGTGAGGTCAATAGTGTGTTGGACATTGCGCCGGGCATGCAAAGTCCAATTATGATTGCTTCGGCCCTAACTTGTGTGGAGTATCTTGCAAATCATTGCTCCTCCCCATCTTTAGGCTCTTACAATCTTACTGCCCCCTCTTCTGCAGATTTCCCTGAGCTTCGGGATGGGAAGAGATTAGGCTGGCCTGGTTCCTGGTGACTAATGTAGGGTCTCTGATGTTCTGAATTATAGCTTGTTATTCTTTTTTTTTTTTCTTCTTTTTCTTCCACTTTTGCTGTTCCTGCACCTCCCTTGGCTCTATCCTGATGGGTATTGGATGTCACCTCCTAGCCAGAGATAAAAGTCTGTTAAAATAGAGTCTTATTGTAGATTCAAAGATAGATGGAATAAGAGTAGGAGACCATGGGGAGCTGGAGGTCAGTCTCCCATTTGCAGGATGGTTACCTTCTATCTGCCAGACTCTATGCCCTCCCTTTCTATTAAGATCAAACCCCATCAGTTGCAAGTGACCAGGAAGGAAAGTCTGTGAGCTTAACCAGGAAGGAGAACACCGCCAGAAACAAGGAGAGAGGAGATTAGGCTACAGCAGAGAAAACAGGCCACCATCAAATACCCCAAGTAAGTAATGAGACATCTGGTTAAGCAGATTGACTCTTTTTACAAACTTGTTAGTATATCATTCTTATGATAACTTCTAATGAAGTATTTATTATTGTAAGGAGTCTGGGGATGCCTCATAGTTTCAAAGTTAACTGGATACATCAAACAAATTTTACACACTTCAACGTTTCCAAGTGTAGAACTACTTCTGTCAATATATGACACTTGGCTGCAGATTGTAATATAACAAAACACATAGTTTCCAACTCACCTTCATCTACCCAGACTGATCCATTGACCATTATTTAATGGTATCCAAAAGTTACAATTTAGCATTATATAACATCCTCTTCTGGGAGAGTCTCAGAGTTCTTTCCCAGCTAGTTACATGGTTTGTTATCTCTGAGTTCTGTGGGGATTTTTTTGTAATGGTTTCCTCAATATCTAAGCAGCCTCTTGATTTAACTTAATGGGTGAAAAGGTTATGAAGCCCAAGGATATCAACAGGGGATGAACTTTACAGTTGTATTACTTTGAATAGAAGTTTAATAAAACATTTATTCAATGGTCTGTGTATACCAGATTTTGATATTATGCTACATATAATCAGTCCATTTGATCGCAAGATGCAATTAAGTAAATTTTATTAGAATCAATGAAAAAACACCATCTTATAACTAGGGAGAGATGGAACTGAAAAGGAGCAGATGGGGTGACTCTGCTCCCACTCATGGCACACTAATAAACAGCAGCTTTGCCAAGATGAAAGATAATGTCTCTTCCAGGGAAAATTAACTGCCGCGTCCTTATCCGAACAATCTGGTAGAATATATCTCAGTTTGGAAAAGATGTATTCAAAGAAACATCTTTTGGGATAAGGACCTGGCTTTATTTAAGAAAAATAAGGAAAAATATGGGAATTGTCAGGCCTTGGTGCTTCTTTCCAATTGAGGCCTAAAGCCTGTTCCCTGGGAAGGTCACAGTAACCCCATGGGCAGGTGCTAGGAATTTCTTGGAATGTCACAATACCGCCCATGGACAGGTGCTAAGAATTCCTCAGGTAATTTAAATTGTGTCTCTGGCAGGAGGAATTCTTCTGGGAATTAGGAGTGTCTTTCACCTCCACTTAGGTTTTTTGGAACTAGCTTCTTGCTCTCTGATCTAGAGAAGAAGCCTGCTTTTTAACTTTAAGTCAAATTCTAAATAGATATTTCATATCTAGTCACTTACAATAAGTAGACTTGTCAGCCAGAATGTGTGCACTGATTTTAAAGAAATTAGAGAATAACTTCTAGAGTCTTAAAACATAGGTGGGTAAAAATCCCACCTATGTACTAACTCAGAAATTCCAGAAGTATAAGACTGTGCTACCAGTCCACTAGAACCTTAAAAGAAACTGTGATACCCTCTTACCTTGGCTGAAGGCCAAGGAAGAGACCATCATGCCAGAAGTCTAGATGCCAAGACTGCCCCTGGAGATGGTATTTGCAATCCAAACTGGGAGAATCCATGTCAGAAGCAAAGGGGGCTGTGTCTTTCCTATCCCAAACAGCACTCTTATGAGAAATCACAGAGATGGACCATTCGAGTGTACTCCCACCAATGATCGCCTCTTCCCTGAAAGAGACACCCATGGGGCCTGACAGATTGGACCCCAGCTTTGGAGAATGCATGGTTCACAGATGGGTCATCTAAATGATAGCAATATACTTCTGTAATTCCTCAAAGGAAGACATAAGCAACCTTACTATTAAAGGAATAGAAGGATGCTATTATAGGAGGAATTATTCTTTTAATAATTATATTGATTAAGTGTTTTCTTCAGTACATATCTCAGTAGTGCTCCATTAACAGAACCATGCTATAGGCGCTTATGGCCCTTGAATATCCAAGCCATGGCTCCCCTAGAGAGGTGGTTCAAGCCTGTATAGCAGAGACTGCATGAGCTGCATGCAAATCCCAAGCTATAACCTGCTGCCATGCCTGGTGCCCATGTCAACCTGCCTAACTGAGAGGATCAACCTGGAGAGGACAACAGCAAAAGCTCACGCTGGGACTTATGGGGTGTTGGGGACTCCTATAGTTAATTGTTGAAATCAAAAGGAGATCATTCTTCCTCTGTGTATTTTAAAAAAGCAGTCTCTGTTAAAAACTGTCAACTATGTAGGCTCAGTCCCATGGCTATCCAGTGAAGCATTATAGATTAGATAGGTTTGGAAATACTGAGAGAATGTTTCTGTTAAGTGCCTTTACCCTCAAGCAATGGGTTAGGTTCTTGAAAAAGTGTCCACCTAGAAAATTATATGTCTACTGTAGGTGCAACGTTCTTTACCCCAAAATTTTCTGAATAAAAGTTGTCACAAAAGTTTTAATATATGGGTTCAGAATTCACTGGGCTAGAGAGTTGCGTGTGTTCTGTGCTCCACCTGGTCCAGGGGAGCCCTGGTCTCAAAACCGCAACTCTGGTCTGCGACAATTAACTATTTACCAACCAAACAAAATGCCATTAATGCCCTGGATTTCTTTATTTAAAAGAAGTCAAATCATTTTTTTCTTAACAAACCTTTGATTAAACTAAGGTTCAGAGATGGAGGGATAATTTGTCTCTAAAAGATGCGTCAATGAGAGAATCAAAACTAAATCACTCCTGTATTTTTACACACCACTGACTCAACTAGCAATAGATAATATTTTTATCATCTCCCTATTTTTAGTTAAATAAATTCTATGATTCCAATATGTGGTGTAGAATGGTGAGAAGGAACTAATATTCACAATCAAGCAGATTCACATGCATTTGCCAGCTGTAAATTTTGGATGCATCACTCAGTCTTTTTTTATATCCTTTACCTATCAGGAGGACATCAAGGAATGGCAAGATTTTACTCAATATGCAATTATGACATATATCTATACGTTTATATATTTATATATTGCATTCATTATATTGTATTAATTATATACATTGTATTTAGTTTGCAGTGATTTAATGCTATATTTTTTCTCCTGTCAAACCCAAGCTATACAATTCTATTCAATTTAGCACTACAACCACTGAAAGCTGCTAAAGAAAGAAACACAGAGACCTTAAGCCTGCCACCCAGATTCTCCTGATCCTTGCTTAATATCTCTTGCATCTGGGAAGGCATATGATCCTGTCATTACCTGTATCTTATTATCCAAGACTGTTCATTGAAACATCTTGGTGTCTAGTTACCAGGAGAATTTCTGAAAACATGACATATTAATTAATGTCATAGTATGATAATTTTGATTTTTAAGTAGCTTCACCTTTTTCTTTCTTTTCTGCATGCTTAGAAGTCAAGGACAAAACGTAAATTTTTATCTGGTTTTACATATTATATGACAATGCTTTTATGTACTTTTTTATTTATTTGAATTATTTAAAATTAAAATAGAATCTTCATTTTTTCTCCTCCCTTCTTACTGTACCTTGTCCGCCTCCCACTGACACACTTCTTTCTAACAAGCTTCCTTCTACCCTAGTATCACTTCCTATATTTTTTGCTACTGAATCCAAAAAAAAAAATCTGTTCTTGCTTCTGCCTGAGAACATGCTATAAAATAGTGGCACTTCCTATGGGAGTGCCACTGATATACAAGGGATCACTGTCTTTGACCAAATTTGACTAATAATCATTCTATGAGGATTAAGGTCATCTGAATTCCTCCATTGTCCGTTGTTCCATGATTAGACATATAGACTTGGTTGTTGTGTAACCATATTTGCATTCAAATTTTTATCAAAAAAATCTAATTTTCTAGGGCAGTATATGAATTTAAGATGGTGTAATTAGCCTTGCACCAGCCCTGGGTCAGGCACTTATGATACATAGCATATCACAGCCTCACTCCTGAACAATATAATCAGAATTGTACCAATCATTTCATCCTGTTCTCCTTTTCCCAACTTTCTTCATCTTACACTGGGCACAGTTTCCCCAGCTGTATACAGCTTTACCTTCTTCTTGTCCGCAGTTTACATTTCTCTTGGGTAACACCTTGAAACCAGCTACAGTAATGCCCTTTCTTGGGAGAATCCAGCTTCACAGCATGAAAAAGAATGCTGAGTGAATGAAATAGTCAAGGTAAAGAACTGGATTTGTTAGAAGCTTCTTGACCATAGCACTTATTTTAATGTCCATAACATTGATAATGCTTAATTTTGAATATATTCCTCTTCCTCTTTCTAAGCTCAACAAAATCCATTTATTCTTTAAGATTCTGATGATGTACAGCATTTGAGAAACCTTTTCAAATTTTATCTGACCCAATAAGCTGTATTACTTTTCCTCCCATTGTAATTCGTTGACATTCTGTGCATATTTCTAAGCTAAGGCATATTAACAGTTATTACAACTTCATTCTGATAGCATAATAGTAATGACATCTCTTGTACTAGACAATGAATTTTCTAAGGATGAAGACTCCTTCTTTTTCATATCTGTATCATTTTGCTATATTGTCTAGCTGCACAAAGAAAATGCTTAGTACTTATCAAACATGACTGAAATATAATAAAATGTCAGTTTGGAGAATTGAAGGAACAGGAAAGAGAAGACCCAAGTCAGATCGAGTTAAAGCAAAGATTTCCAATTTATGTAAAGCCTCACTTCTACATTGAAAAGTATAATCTATAAAAAATCTTCCTGAATAACTCATTTTCTTTGTCAGCAAAATATGTCTAGTAGCAATATAACAATGTTAAGATTTAAGCAAAACGTATGAAAACATAAGATTTGACACAGGTGTTTTATAGCAAGTAATAATCGTGAGCTCCTGTTCACACTAGCATTTTTCCTAGTTTACACTACCACAAGGCCTTGTTCTTTACTAGTACAGCTGCCCTGAATGGAGCCTGGTGATCCACATGTGCAGAAGGTCATGAGAGCAAGAGAGACGTGGCTGAATTGGCAGAGGCAGGGAAAATGAGAGAAGGGGGTTGGAAGGGAAGTGGGAAGGGGCAAGGCAAACTCAATTTGTCCGTATATCTAAAATACTTAATGAAATGATAAAAAGATAGAAAAACTGTCACTGAGTTAATATGTGTAATTTAAATAAAAATTATATAGAACAAAGAATATGTCTGTATATTATTTTGTGGTGAGAATTCTTAAAATGAATTCTCAGCAATTTTCAAAAATTTAATATGCTGTTAAAAATAGTATACTACTTAAACTTTTTTATGCTCACAAGTTTGTATCCTTAGAGCAATATCTTCCAGCCAATATCCCCTCAGCTCTGTATCAACCATTTTATAGATTGACAGGTCTACCTCCTTCCATGGCTTCTATGTATTTTTTCAGATTCTACATATAAATGACATCATGTGGGTATTTTCTTCTTGCTCTGTCTTATTTCATTTAACATCCCTCAAGTTCATCAAAGTTCTTTTAAATGACTGGAGTTTCTTTACAAAAATTAAATAATGTTCCATCATATTCTTCATCTATTCATCTGCTGGTAGTCATGTATGTTGATAACATGTCTTGGCTATAGTGGAAAATGTTACAGTGAGCTTCAGATTGCAGATTCCTTAAGGCACCCAAATGTCATTTCCTTTGGACAAATATTCAGTAATAATATGACTGGATTGAAAGATAGTGCTATTTCTTTTCATGGGATTTGTGTATGTGTGCTTTATTTTGTCTTTGAAGAGCTTCCATGTTATTTCTCATAGAAGCTATATGTATCTTTTCTGATGAGGTTTTTAATTTTGAAGTACAATGGAACTTGAAATCTTATATCTGTTTGTATGCATATATGTGGTGTGTGTTTCTGTATCAAAAGGCATTGTGTGTACCTGTGGAGGTCCAAGAGCAACTTTAGGAATCATCCTGGACTGCTCTACCTCCTTATTACTTTTCTCTGAGCTTTCTAGACTCTGCCTTCCATGGCCAGAAGTGTAGGCCATCACCATTTCTTCCCAGCATTTTCACATGTGATATGGGATCTGAACTCAGGTCTTTGGGCTTAACCCTGGAGCCATCTTTACAGCCTTTATTCAAGTTTTAATTGCATCCTCTGCAAGCTAATTTTAAGTGACTTTCCCTTTTTCCTTTAGCCTTACTGACTTTCTTTCTCTACCCTTTAAACATGGCAAATTAGTACAATGCAACATTGTACTTGGATATTCAGTTTGCCAAAATGCTACAACTTACATTCAGCGTGGTGACTTCTTGTATCCATACATTCGTCACAGAAAAGATTTTCACTGACCACCTACTCTAAAGCAACTGCCTTTTCCTACACCATGTTTCACTGTCTTGATATTTCATACTTAGGTAGTTTGAATAATGATGCTACAAAGATTTCCACATATAGATCCTCAAAGTTGTGCATTTGTTGCCTTATAAGGTAAAAACACTTTGAAGAAATAATTAGCTTAAAAATTTTGAGATAGAAATGATCCTGCATTGTCTGGGTATCTCCATTATGATCAAAACAGTTCTTATAAGATAGAGGTAAGGAAGAAAGAGCTGAAAATACTGTGTGGAAAATCCCATGCTTCTAGCTCTAAATAAAGATAGAGCAAGTTGTTCAGAAGTTGTTGAAGTTATTCTGTACTGCTATGAGATACCACTGAGGTTTGAGCAACTTAGGGGGAAAAAAGGAGATTTATTTGGCTTATAGTGCCAACAAATAAGCCAAAGAGACTTATTTTGTCTTATAGTTCCAGAGAGTCCATTATGGTAGGAAAGCCATGATTGGTTAGCAGAATTTAGAGGAGGTTTAGAGCACTGTAGACATCATGGAGTCTGAGAGACACCTAGCTGCTGTAAACTGCAAGAGCAAACTAATTAGTGGAAGCAGGATGGGGCTAACCAACATCGATATCTACCGTCCAGTAAGGTTCTACCTCCTGAAAGTGCCATGACCTACCCAAGCACTGACACAGGTAAGAATTCAAACATATGATCTGATGAGAGACAACTCACATTCAAACTGTGGCAGAAGCCAAGCATCATAAGTGATCTCTAAGCCTGGAAAGGACAAGAAAAGCAATATTTTCCCAGATCTTCCAGAAAGGATATTGACACTCTCAATTTAGGAATTCCAACCTCTACAAATGTAATAGAATAATAACAAGTGGCCTTCAGCTCTGCGACTGCATAGGTGAAGCACAGGAGAAACCAGAAAAGGAGTGTTTGATAACAAACACTAGATGATTTATAAATAGCCTTAGAATTGAGCAATAGGCAGAGATTGAAAGGGTTTTAAGGAACATTGATAGTATATCCTTCATTTGTAACCGGGTTTCTCTTGTTCCTACTGGTAAAATGTGACAGGAAAAATTTAAATTGAGGGAAGAATTGAGCAAAAATAAACCAGCACCCAATGAAATGGGAAGATGTCAGCTCATTCAGATTGAAAGAGCAACTAAAATTAAGAGATTTACTGCTAAAGAAGCATGCTCTGAGAGAAAGCCAAGAGTGTGGCTGGATCATCTACTGCTAATGACTTGGAAAGATCAAAGCTCATAGTACTTAGTCACACAGAAGATATTCACCATGTGTAACTCTTGGATTCTCTCAGTCACCTGAATATAAACTAGAAGAACAGATTGGGTGATCTCAGAAGAGACTACAGAAGAGCTTCTTTTCTAATGGGGTGAATCTCCAAAACTCCATGAGACCTCCAGACACCTTTGAGAATACTATATCAGCATTAAAGCTGCAGTGGTAGGCTATAAGAGACAAAGGGAAAATAAAATGAAACAAGGCCATTGAATTCATAAAACTCCACAGGCCCATATCTGGCTGAAAACTTACTCAGAAGCACTCTCTTGCTATCCTTCATGAAAAAGGAAGAATTATTCAGAAAGTAAAATCCAGTCCCCAAGGGCCAATCAGCTAAGTCCACAAAATACATAACTGGAGCCAGAATTTCTAACAATAGCATCAATAGGAGTTTAGTACCATGTAAATAATTTAAAATATTTATTTTACATATTTGTTTAGTGTCAAATCTCTTCTTCCAAAAAGATGGATGGTTTACTCATTGGTAAACCTTCAGAAACAAAAATAGCATGCAATTTACTATCAGTACTCGATAATATTATGTTTTCGAATAAATACCCTAATGGAATATAATTTATTCTAATAGTACAGCTATGGGAATGTACAACATAGTTTAAGACTTTCAATCAATTTTCATTTTGAAATCTGAGTATTTCTTTTCATCTCTAAGAGAGAGAGAAAAATTTACTGCCATCACAGGAATACATGTGACATTACCCTAAATAATTTATTGGCAAAGAGGTAGGCCATGTTCAGATTTAATATTTAATCTGTGAGGATGAATGTCACTGAGATATAAAGAAGACACGCGACTAACATCTGCTGTATCAAAATGCTAAATTTCAGTGATGTTGTATCAGGGATGCTATCAAACTTATCTTTCTGAATATCATTAACCATTCCTGGCCAACTAGAGAAAAACATTTCAGAGAGGGATTTGGATTTATTTTAAAAATCCTGAAGTCATCACCACAGATCTGCCGGCTTCATTGCAGATGTTATGATAGGAAAGTTTAACAGCTCATTTTCTATTATAAGGATATCAGAGATAATCTGAAAGTTGTATCATGTTAAATCTCCTTACACTTTCATACAACTATAAGTGTAACAGTATTTGACAAGTCCAACTTGATTTTCCAAATCCAGTAGCTCCATCTGCGGGTGGCTGCTGAAATCTGCTGCTGCAGTTTTATATATACAAACCATACCAAATTATTACCAAGATCAAACTAAAAATAGATAGATTTTAGGTTTGATATAGGATAGATAGGGAAATAACAGATTAGATAAATAAATAATATATAGATGATAGATAAACCAATGACAGGTAGATACACAGATAATAACTAAATAGATGATAGGCAGACAGACAGAAAGATAGATAGATGATAGATAGATAGATAGATAGATAGATAGATAGATAGATAGATAGATAGATAGACAGAGAGACATAGATAAGCTCTTAAACTTTGCTCACATAAATGTAGGATTTCATCTACACTTACTATAAGTGTAGAATATCAACTCCCATTTTCACCCTTTGAGCATATAATTTAGGTGTGGAAAGTAATTTAATGGAATACTGAATTAGTTTATGTCACGTAAAAGAAAATATTCCACATATATGAATAAAATCTATATAACTTTGATTTCTGATTATATTTAAATGATTCAGATTGGTTTAGAAGGAACTAACCAAGTTGTCCAACAACAGTATACAAGAAGAGAAAAATGCATATTCACAAATTGTTTTCAGCCATAAATATATATTGGCTGGAAACTGTATAAAAATGGAGATGATCCTATTAAGCCAATCACAGAAAGACAAATATCATGAGATTTCTATCATTTTTAGTCCTTAGATTTTATATAACTACATGAAAGCATATAATAAAAGTCATTGAAACAAAAAATCCCCATTCTCTTTCTCAGTGTCATCTCTATATGCAACATCAAATACAAAAAATGTGGAGCACTGGGGAGATGGCTCAGAAGTTAAAGCCTTTGCCTTTCAAGCAAAGCAACCTGAGTTTGGATCCCTAGATCCATAAAATTACCAAGTGGATATGGGGATGGCCTGCACTTCCAGTACTGGAGGGCAAAATCTGGGAAAACCCAGACCAAAACAATAAGGAGGTAGAGCAATCCAGGATGACTCAATATATCACCCTTGGGCCTCCACAGGTGCACATATTTAAGTAACCACTTGTGTACACACACACACACACACACACACACACACACACACACACACACACACACTGGAAAGAAAGGGGAATCCATCTTAGCTATATGCCTATTTTATGGCAAGATGATGAAATCTATCACTGTATGTCTATCTTGGTTGCTCTACAGGTACCATGATAAATATAAGACCCAGATAATTTAGGGAAAAGAGGTTTATTATTCCCCCATGCTCGTGGTTCTAGGTGGTAGTTCATCATCATCGCAGGAGAGCTGCCAGCAGGCATAGAAGAAACTGGCCTCATGGAAAGCTGAGAGAGTGGCATATTTTTCTAGCTTGCCAGTCTGCCAAATTCTTAACCTGCTCTGTCCAACCAATTCAGGGAATGGTCCGGCCCACCATGGACTGGGGCTTCCTATACTGATTTAATAATCTCCTACAAGCTTACTCGGTGGTGACCTTAAATAGAAAATTCTTTGAAAGGTATGTATAAAGGCTTACTTCCTAATTATCAAGTTGATATTACTGGTTACTGCCACAGTGAAAAATTACTCCCCCAGATTTAACATCTAGAATCCACAATATTTAGGAGATGTAGCTCAGTTGTAGTGGATTTACCTGACTGTGTGACTCGAGAATAATATCTACCAATGCAGGAAAATACAAAATGCATCTCCAGAGGTCCATGAGTGCCTTTTATGGGTGATTTAGTACTTGACATCCCAAGCATTGATAGTGGGAGGACCATCTCCCAGATAACTCACAGGCTGTTGACAGGTATCAAAACTTCAGTACAGATAGCCAACTTTTCTGAGTTAGCAAGATCATATAAAAAGCAGTAGTAGTTACTTCATAATAGTTAAAAATAGTTTTTGCTAAATTATAATAATGTAATTATTGTTTTAATATCATCACTGTTACTATTATAAATTTTTGTCTGTAAATGGGGCAGACTCCATGTGAACAAAAAAGTTAGTACTCATTCTCTTTTTACAACTTATAATGTACTTTCTTACAACTAGAAACACAAAAATTAACAGCAAATGGTGTTGTTTAAAGGTAGAAAGAATAGTGGGCACAATTGGTATCTTTGTGATGGAAACTTGAAAAATATTAAATCCTTACAATGTAAATAAAATTTTGATGATTAAAAAAAAGGTAGAAAGAATAAATCACAGTTTGAAGTAGTCAGTTAGATCATTTTCCTTGAAATCAATGTGTTCTCACATTTGTTAGCATGCTAATTATTATGGCAAGGTTTTTCTAACAAGCTTAGTAAATTTAGCCACATTCCAGCCCAGATGTGGGTTAGCTCAAGATGTTTTATGTGTAAATATTGACAATATTTCTTTGGGGGCATTTTAGCACTGCTATGTTTCAGCTCAGTTTAATAGCACATTTGTTCACTTTTCCTCAGCTAAACAGGGAATGTAAGCATCCACTGTAAATTACAACATGCTAAAATGAAATCAGGGATGCACAGGAAAGCAAGACTTGCAAAGTCTTGGCATAATCTATCTGATAGAGGTCAACGTCCTATCTGGAAAATATATTTATGGTCCTGCCTTAATGAACACAAGCTACTAATCTTCTATTCAATAAGTTTGTTGTTTTATGAAGGCATATGATTGATGAAAACATATCTCAGCATTTCTGACAGGATACACTCTGGGAGACCAATGTACCAATGTCATAGTACAAATAGCAAGGGAATGACATCTGAACTCCAATTCTCCTGGCTTTCTGCTTGCCACCCTGTGATCTTGAAGAAGTTACCTCCTGTCTTTGAGTCTTGGTTTTCTCATCTATAGAATGATTCATTCAGGAAAGAATACATCCATGATGCTTACAAGTAATTTTAAAAAATTAAGTTCTTGATTTGGAAAAATATAAATCAAAATTCTATTATTGCTTCATGACTAGATATTGGACAAATAATGGCAGAACACATACTAAATAATAAAGATAGTACTCCAGAAGAGTCAATGAAATGAAAAAGTAAGTAGTCAAAATAATCTTAATGATGAATCAGGAAAAGGCTAAGGCTAAATAAAGTGTCTAATGCAATTTATGCATTAATGAATAATGCAATTTCAGTACATCTTAGAGAGTCCCAATGAGTGTATTTATCATTATCACTGATTATTGGTCAATCTCAAGATTTGAGCCCTCAGGATTAACAGTCACAATAGTGTTCCTATACTTGGGAATACAAGAAAGAGTTCTAGGAATTGCCACTGAGTCCTTACACCTCATCAGAGAGGAGAACCCAAAGGAAAGTTTGATATACACATTAAAGGATGCTTCAGAGATGGGGGGAGGGGGCACTGGGAGAAAGGGAGGGGGGAAAGGAAAGGGCAAAGGGGGGAGGGAATGGGGAGGTTCAGGGAGGAGTGGAGGGAGGGAGGGGGCAAGGGTTCCTATTCATTTGTATGAGCAGAAAAATTTAAAAAAAAAAGAAAGAAAGAAAGAAAAAAGATTTGAGCCCTCAGAAAATTTGTAACCCTCAGAAACACAGATGATCCCAAGTGACTAACATAGTATCCAGCATCCAGCTCAAGAACTGAAGTTGAACAGCTGTATCACTCCATTTGGCATCATCTTTCTTTGTTATCAGTTTCAGGAACAGAGAGCACATCTAGATGCAGTTGCTACAGTTACAGCAGAGACCAAGAGCAGCTACATGCTTGAAATGTAAGTCTTCCAATGTAGAGCAGTAAATCAGAAATCATGAACTTGGTAATAAAACTCTGCTTTTTAAAATTGAAATGTCATACGATCCAGCTATGCCATTCTTGGGAATATTCCCAAAGGACACTACATCTTACTATAGAGTCACATATGCATACATGTTCATTGCAGCTCTATTCACAATAGCAAAGAAATTGATTATACCATTCTGAAGATTAAATGCTATGATCTACTTGCAAGAGAGAATGTGCAGTGTCTTACTGTCTTACTGCAGTGTCTTACTGGAATACTTCATTCAGTATCATTTCTTCCAACTCCATCCCTTTTTCAGGTAATTTCATTTTTTCTTCACAACTGAATAGTCAATGCAATATATAACATTCCATTGTGTATATGTACCAAATTTTCATTAAACTTTCATCTATTGTTGAACATCTAGGCTTATTCCAACAGAAACTCTTACAACACTCACAAAGTACACAGAAACATAAGTCAGGGGATAGAAGAAGATCCCCAAAAAGTGGAGACAGAAGAACAGTAGAAGGGAAAAAAATAGATACAAAACAGGAACATGTGTCCTAATATTAAATAAAATTGTCTGGTCCTAAACTACCATCTGAACACCTTTTTTTACATTCTTGGATAAGAAAAGATCTCACCACTCAACCAAGATGCATCCTATTGCAATGAATTATATAGACCCTCTGGAACCATTAGCCAAAAAAAAACCTCTCCCTTTCTCCCCTGAGTTGGATTTGAGTATTGTCTTACAGAAGCACAAAGAAAAATTGCAACAATACCAAAAGAAAATGTTCTCCACTCAGCTCTTATTTTCTAACACTCTTTTCCATAAGAAACCCCCAAAGAGAGAAGAAACAGGAAGCAATAAAATTCAATCATCAAATGTCACCCTTCTGCCTCTCTAGAAATACTGTTTCTTCAAATTTCTATATCACTATGATGTGACCTCTTATATCTCCATTGAAAATCTTCTGTAATGAACACTTGCACCAAAGCAATGATATGAATTCTAAGATAGTTGCTGGGAGAAAATGAGCCCTTCATCTGGATGCCAGTACTTAGAAATGAGGTGATTATGATTAAGTGCAACCAATGTGTCCAATTCCCTGTGCAATCCATTTAAATTATTTATAGTCAGTGGTGTCTATGAGATAACTTACTCAACATTACAGAAAAATAGCTGATTCACTGACTCTATCTTTTTACTTAAATCTTTAAAAGTAAAGGAAGTTATTGTCTCTTCATTAAAAATGTAAAATATAAACAGAAATAATATCATGAATTTTCTCAGAAGGTAAGCACGGGTAACCCTGGCACTCAGAAGGCAACACAGGTAAGCCCAGCACTCAGAGGGCAAGTGCAGGTAAGCCCAGGGCAAGCTGGCTAGCTAGCTTCTCAAGCTCTGAGTTCAACTGAAAACACCCAACATCGACTTCAGAGCTGCACATGCACATGCACAAAATGTACACAAGCAAATACATGTGTCCACACACATGCACATATGCTCACACTCCATGCACATATACACTCTCCAAAAAAGAAAGAACAAAAGCACGAATTTTAAATTCCATTGTTTCGCAGGTTTTCATGATCTTACCAGGAAAATACCAAGAATCTTAACAATTTAGTATTGTTAGGATCCTACTGTTAAAATATTTTTTACTAATGAATTTGACAAGAACAGGTTTTCAAATTTTGTCAAATGCTTTTCCTTCATCTATTCATATGGCCATGTGATTTTTCTTCTTGGCTTACTGGTGTGGTGGTTTACATTATTTAATTTCCAAATGTTGAATCAGCCTTGCATACTTGGAATGACTAACACTTGTAGTATACAATTGTGTTATATTACTATTGAGTATGATTTGTTAATACTTTATTGAAGACTTTTCTATCAAAGGTCATGAAAAATATTTATCCATTATGTTCCCATATTAAGCTTTTTACTATAATGCCAATAGTTACATATAAAGTATTTCTCCTACTTTTCTCTTCTGGGAGAGATTGCAGGGAAGTGTTACAATTTCATCCTTAAACATTTTATATAATTTACTGATGAACATATTTGGTCTGATTCTTTCTCTTTTGAAAGTTTACTTGTATCTTAACTTCTCAATCTAATTTTATATCTAATTTTTCTTAATCTAAATCTTTGAAAAATACAAACTTACTATCCCAGGTATAAAATGATAATGTAATTTACACTATCAACAGACTAAAGAAGATATTCTACAATGATAGTTTATATGGTAATACAAAAGGTAATAGTCAACAACATCTAGCATCCACTGATAAATGTCTTCAACTTAAAGTAGAACAGGGGATTTTTGCCTCAATGAAGAATATTTTTGAGAAAATTCAATACAGGTAACATCACATTATAATAATGTGTTAGATAATGAACTGTTCCACTAAGAATAGGAATAAGTATATTATTCTTTCTCACCACTCTTTTCCAACATTGTTTTGAAAGTACTCACTAATGCAACAAGAAAGGAAGACAAAAATAAAGGACCTATACAAAGTGGTAAAGATGAAATAAAAGTGCTGTGGCTCACAGGTGACATGATCACCTATGCAGGAAACCTTTAGAATTATCCAATAAAGTTTCTGAAACTAATAAAAGAGTATGTCAAACCCCAAGGTACAAACTTAAAATATAAAAGTCAATTGTCAGAAGCCAGCAGAAGAAACAGAATCTGGAATAAAATAAAAAGCAATACCATTTATAACATCAACAAAATTAAAACCTTTGGGTTGGTGAGACAATTCTATTGAAGAGGCACCTGCTCACAAACCTGACTGATCTGAGTTCAATCCAGAGAAGCCCAAATGATACATACCTGTGCCCTCAATCTCTCTGTTATTTTTTCTGTCTCCCTTTCTCTCTCAAATAAACAAATATTTTGAAAATCTTTGGCATTCAGTAATATATATGTTCAGGTCTATATGTAAGAATTACAAAAACTAAAGAAAAAATTCAGAGATTATTAAAATTATAAAAATGAAAGAACTCAGAGATTACCAAAATAAATATCCAACACTTATTGATTTAACCACAATATTATTTTTTCATATTAATTATTATAACATTTCAAATCTTAAAAGTCTTTTCAACAGAAGAAAATAGCTGCACATATTTAAGTGTTTATAGTAAAACACAAAAATAATGATGATTGGTCTTTGAAGTTCCTAATAAGTCCTGTTTTAGCTTTCACATACTATAAATTATATTCCTGGACAGGATTGCAGTAAGACCCAGCAGTACTTAAATGATGCTACCAAATAATCATATAAATTCTGCAGGCAGCAAAGTGAGCAATCTTCATAGTGCACTTTCACCTCATTGAAATTGAAGCTTTTCCTTTTGGATATTTTCCTCTTCAATGTGAAGTAAGTAGCTTGTTAGGACTTCATTAGTGCTTTGATTACATGATTTTTTGAAAGAAAAAATGGTGTGATTTCTTCCATGACTCACAGTTCTCAGAAAAGACTGTAACCCTAATATTATTAAAATATCAATTCTTCCCAATACGGGCAATCCAGACACTGTATTATCAGTCAAATTCCAATGAACTGTTGTGGAGACAAATGTTTACAAAATATTTCTAAAATGTATATGTAAATGCAAGAGACTTAAAAAATGAAACACATATTTGGAGCATTCATGTAACCCAATTCAAGACAACATAAAGCTATAGCAATAGTATATACATATAAGCTATGGCAAAAGTAAAACAATATTATGAAATCAATAAAAAGATATAAATAGATCAAAGAAATGGACTAAAAAGCCCAAAAGCAGGCCCACATAAATACAGTCAAGTAATCTTTGACAAATAAAAGAGACAACTCGACTCAGGTATTCTTTTCAAAAAAATATTATGCTGAAGCAATTGAACTTCTATGTTCAAACAAACAGAAGATTCACAAAAACACACATAAAAATACATGAATACAAAATACACACTACACAACAAACATACCACACAAACAAAAACACAAACACACAATTGCACCTACTGTAAACACATACCTTAACATTGCTACAAAATTAACTTAAAATCAATAATAAACCTAAATATAAGGTCAAAACTATAAAACTAGATGAATGTAGGAAAAAAGACTCAAAGTGTTTTTGCTTCAGTAATGAATCTGTAGATCAAATGACCAATCTGGAAAGAACAAACAAGTTGTAATTCATTAAGCCCAAAAACTCCTTTGACTAATATGTTATCAATACAAATAATGCCTCGTGTAAAAGAGATGTACAAAACTTTGCCAAGTTTTCTTTTGATTGAAAAAACAAAGAACTCTTAAAAAGTCATCAGTAAGAAAATGTCCAATTTTTGGATTAGCAAATAGCCTGAACACCTTAACAAAGTAGACATGTAGGTAGAAATAAGCATATGAAAGGAACCTCATTTTCATTTTTCATTGGAGAATGCAAATGAAAACAGTTAGAAGTCACTGCCTATTAAGTAGTTCAAATTAAGAAAAACTTACAAGACAATTGTCGGGTTATAAGTAGAACAAGATCTCTTATTCATTATTCATGGAAATAAACATTTCAGACACTAAAAATACCATTCCACTGTGCTGCTAATGCGTTTGAAACTACAACTATACAATATCCATCCTAAATATATTTTAATAGTACTTACTTTTAATAATAACATAATATTCCTAAAAGCCCCAAAATGGAAACAATCAGGATATTCTTCAATGGGTGAGCAAATAAGTAACATGTGGTACATTTTTGCAGTTGTATATTATTCAGCAATAAAAAGAAATGATCTACCAAAACACATAAAGATGAAGAAACTTCAAAGCACAGTAAAAAAAAACCATTATGAAAAGCAATGCACAATAACTTTTAAAATTAGTAAAACTGATAGAACCAAAGTTAAACTGTACTACATAAATGCTATTCAGTAGTTGATAGTATTTTTTTCGTGAGAGTATAAATTCAAAATTCTGATTCTATTATGTGTGAATATTAAATTGAACAATTATGTAAATTACCAGCAGATGGTGAAGCCAGGTTCCTTAGTGATGGAGTTTGCAAATAAGTAAGGAGAGAAGCTGGAATTATCCATGTGGTATAATTGGAGGCATCATGCAAACTATATGTTTAGTTTCATACAGCCCTACATGCATCTGTACTTAAATATTTATAGGCACTTATAGTATGGGCTATTCAGCACATACTTCCTTACTGTGTCAGCTAAGCAGAGTAGTAAAAATAATCCCTCTTCAGCAGAAGCAGTACTAGTACTTCGATTTTGCTGTATAATCATTCACCAGTGAATTCAGGAATCCTTGGAAAAGCAGCTAACTCCAGAGCAAAGGCAGGAAGTAAGAAAAGAGAAAGGAATGTGAATATATGTGTGTGAGAGAGAGAGAGAGAGAGAGAGAGTGTGTGTGTGTTTACCAATAACCATTATTCAAATATGAGCAATTAGAACAACAAAATAAAGTGGCAATGGATTATATAACAGCTCAAAGTTTAAAAATAAATACTAGCAGTTTCCATTATGAATGATTCAGAGTAAGACTTTTATTTTATGATGGCTAAAACAATGTTTTCAGTAAAGGCTACACTTCAGACTTTGACCTTTGATCTCTTCATGAGCCAAGTTGTGTTCTATGGCATTTCCTGCAAAGATGAGTGGCAACCACAGCTCCCCAGGCAGATGTGAGCACCAAGGTAAACCTCCACACTGCGACAGTGATTTGTGCTGCTAAGCTGTGGTGTGTGTCAGCTTGAACATGTTAAGTGCGTTTGCAGCTTACAATACTTTTCCATTTACATTTGGCTTAGTAGTAAGTACACAACCTTACCTTAAGCCAAGGATCATCTGTACCCAGGAAATCATAAATAATTGAACAATTTCAAAATAGGAAAAATAGCTTTCCCAGGCAGAAGAATCCCTCATGATTTATTCACATGACTCCTCATTGGTTAAGTCTGCAGTGGGCAAAGTGACTTCTTTACAAACCACGCAGCATGCAAAGGGAGTTATTTCAAGATGGAGAAACCTGGTAAGCAGTGAGGACCACTCATCTTCATGTTCTAAATCAATGAACAAAGCCTCAACATTATCAAATTCCCCAATTTTTACCCACTTATATCCTAGGTCTGGAAATACCTCCTCTGCCTCTTTTGAGCTCTTTTGCAAGCACTGCTCTCTCTGATACCCATAGTGCTCTAATACATCTTAAGTAGGCACTACTGTAGTCCTTTAAGATTATGAGAAAACTGAGCCCAGGAATAGCATGTGCACCTACTGAGGGCATTCAGCAAGAAAATCTGAAGGCCATATTTCTGACTGCAAATAGTTCTCTTTTTTGTCTTTGCTCAGAAGCCATTTAATAACTGGAATACATTTCAAACCAGATACTTCACAACTCCCAAGTCCTCGTTCTTTGGTTTCTTGGACCATTTTAACTGGTTTAACCTCTCCTCTTGCAAAAAGAAGTCGAGTGGAACTTCACTGTTCTATTTTTAATCCCATCAATGTGTTATACAACTTTATTTCATGATAGCTTGCTTACTTTTCTTTGTCTCTCCAGAACCTTATGCAGAACTTTTGAAATGTTCAGTAAGTTACACACAGTTCATCAATTAATTGTGTTTAGAGTCCAAGAAATTTGTCACAGGGAGAATATTTACAGTTAAACTCTGTAGCTCAATTCTTTCTCCATTTGTGAACAAGAAGAAATCCAAAGAAGTAACCTCACTTCTCCAAGGCTATCACCATGCTAGCTATCAGACTTACTACATTTGAAACCTAGTTCTGTTTCACTTACAACTTCAGTATTCCTTCAAGTATTCTATATCAGAACACATGGTGGTAATAGATAAATCCTTTCATCTAAGGATGAAGATTTGTGTTATAAATTGATATAAACTTTATGATATCATCATAGTCCAAGGAAACTTTTAAACATATGTTGCCTCTATGCCAATGTAGATTTTAAAAATTCTTAATATGCAAAATGTCAAACTCAAGTGATTAACTAAAAATCCTAGTAATTCTATTAATACAGAATAATGCTGTGCACATATAAATCTCCTGTTATTTTGGCCTGTACATTAAATACAGATGTATAAAATATCACTGATTTGCTGATTCAGTGGATGTTTGTTGAGCACTTTCTGTGTTACCATTGAATTTCATATTTATAAACCCAAATAAGAACCAAACTCTGGGCTGAGGAAATGGTTCAGACTGTAAAGTACTCTGGAGTGAGGAGTGAGGAATGGAGTTCAGATCCCAAAATCTCATGTAAATTCCAGAAGCAATGGTATGTCTCTAATTCCAGTGTTTGTACCTGGAAATAAGAAGCCAAGAGCCAACAATCTCCAGTGTATGGGTCCACCAGTCTGGCTTACACAGCAGAGATGAACAGACTAAGTGGAAGGGCATGGAAAACACCTGAAAGTTGTCTTCTACCTCCAGGATTATTAAATGTTATATCAGCACACACACACACACACACACACACACACACACACACACACACACACATGCACGCATGCAAAAAATAACAATAGAAAGAAAAGAAAAGATTAAACCCTGGACTTCAAGATAGTGTTAATCTTCCTTGAAAGTTAGCAGAGATATCAACATTATGAAGCAGTCTAATAAATTCCCAGGTTGTATGTACAAATGAGAACAGGAAGGAGCAGAAAGGTAAAAGCATCACAAACTCATAATTACTAAAGCCAGTTTAACCTATCTTTGTCTGTCTGCAAAGTGAGATAATGGAGCAAATAAAATATTTATGCATACTAATAAGAAATCAAATTTTGAATCTAAGTGTTGACATCTACTTAAGCTATATATATATATATATAAAACATGATTCAAATGCATCATGATTAATGACCAATTGTTCCAGAAGTTAGTCTATTTAAGGAATTTTTCTTAAAAAGCTTTAACCTTTAGTTTTCTTTAGATTGTCCCATTGTGTCTTCTACTGTTTTTATTAATGTTCTCTATTTCTTGACTTACAGTCTGTCATGCTTTGGTTAGTGTTTCTCTCTCTCTCTCTCTCTCTCTCTCTCTCTCTCTCTCTCTCTCTCTCTCTGTCTCTCTCTCTGTCTCTCTGTGTGTGTGTGTGTGTATGTGTGTGTGTGTGTGTATGTCTATCTACATATCTGTGCCTATGTGTCTATTTGTCTGTGTATTCCTTGTATCTGTGTGCCTGTGTATCATAGGGCACTGTATGTACCTGTGGAAGTCCAAGGGTGGCTCCAAGAATCATTTTGGATCTTCTACCTCTTTGTTAACTTGCTCTGGGAATTCTCAGGCTCCATCTTCCAGGGCCAGAATTGCAGGCCAACGCCATTTCCACTGGACTATTTTATGTGGGATGTGGGATCTGAATTCAGGTCTTTCTGCTTGCAAGGCAGAGACTTAACTCCTGAGCCATCACTCTAGCCCTGACAGGGCCATAAGTTGAAGATTTCCTAGAATTCTCAGTTTTGTTAATATAAGTATTTATGGTTGCAATTTTCTTTTAAGTAACATTTTTATTATGATCACAACTTATTATGTAAACTATTTGTATTTGTGTTCTGAGTACTTCCCATTTTCATTATAAATTTTTAGTGACTTCAAATCAATGCAAAAATGTTTCTTGAATCTTCTGATAATTTGTAGATTTGTTTTCAGTGAAGTTGCTATTGATTTCAAATTTAATTTCACCATGGCCAAAGAATATATTCCAAATGGAAGAGCCAATTGCTAATGCAATATAAAAATATCTGTCAATAACAATCTTCAGCTGCCTGTTTTTTACAGATGTCACTTTTGGAAAAAAACTTTTTTGTTTTAGATTTTTTTGATTTATTTTTTCAAAGTTTACTCCTTGACAATTTCATACACTTACATATTGGTTACTTTCCTCCTTACCTACTCTTATTTGTCTTTCATCTTTTCAGAACCCCTTCTCTCTACCAATTTGATTTTCAGATTCATAACTTCAGTTTCTGGGGTTTTTTTAGATGTATATGATTGAACCAGGGTCCTCTGCATAACTGTTGGATTCGGACTTTCTATTAGAGCCTGGAGGGATCACCAGTTAGCACACACCTGAGGGCCATTATCTCCCTCTCCCTGAACCTACAGTAATGAAAAAGTTCAACAATGAGTTATAGAAACCCTGAACATCTTCTCATCCATGCTGACAGACTTGATCTTGTATAGACCCTGTATGGGTACTCACAGATGAGTTACTTCCATGACATCAATGATTCCGTCTTGCCAAAAAGACGACCTGTATCATCCTTTCTGTCTTCCAGCTCTTACATTTTTTCTTCCCCCTCTTCCACAATGCTCCTTGAGAGGATGGTATCAATGTCTTGTTTAGTGCTAAGTGCTCACCTATCATTTATTATTAACATATTGACTTACCAGAAATCTCTATATTCACTGCCATCCACATTCACTGAAAAGAGAAATGATCTGACTAAGGCTAAGTTCTCCCTCCCTTTACTAGGCGGAATTTAAAGTTCTAAATCCTTATAATTCACTTTGCTGTCTCTTAAAAACTCCATATTTTCAAATTACTTTTATTTTGATGCCTTTGAGCATAGCTTGTTAAGTTGCTTTTGCCTTGAAACTTTCACTTCCATTGTTTTCTATCGAGGCAACATGCTCCTCTAAGATCATATTATTTCCACATTTTGAAGTCTTCCCCAAGTTGCTACTTTAGATTATGGTAATTAATCTTCCTACAGAACTGTGTCTTAGTCTCTTAGTCTCTTAGTCTCTTAGTCTCTTAGTCTCTCTCTCTCTCTCTCTCTCTCTCTCTGTCTCTCTCTCTCTCTCTCTCTCTCTCTCTCTCTCTTCTTCCTCCACCACTTACCTCTTCTCTATCCCTCTCCCCTTCACTCTTCCACTGTGAGGGTTCACTCATGGCTTCAGTATGAAAGGCACATCTTTCAGGACCTTGGCCAGGGATTTCTCATTGGCCAATGGGTAAGTCTATAGATGTCTCTTGTCAGTTCTGCATAGCCACTCAATTGATACATGTTAAGAACTGGTGAAATTATCTGACACTGAACAATCAAAACAAGTCAAACAAGGTTTCCTTGTCTTAGTTACATAAGGTGAAATAAGAATAGTAAAGAAATTCATCAGAGAAATTATTTAAAGATCATAGATAAATGTAAATTTCTAGCCTTCAGACTTATAGGGACAAACAAGATCTACATGAGCAAGAATTTTCAATACAAAAATTAGAAGCACTAATGGCAATTTATAGGCTCTGAAGCAGATCAGATTATGAGCTGAGGACTACTTCACTTTGACTGAGACATCTATGAACCTCAAATATTGAATTCACAAAATAAACAATAGCTATTTCACACATAGCCATGTTCTTGCATATCAGTTTCATCTATACCAAACTATGCGAGTGTGATCTAAGAAAACTCCAGAACACACTACTGCATAACCAGAAAATGAGGCAATCTGCCAGACATATCTAGAAGTATAAGCTACACTGTTGTTTTGGTTTGTGTTGGTAGTAGAGAGTTAGTCCCCACTATCCAAAAGTAAAACACAAATATCCAGATTGCCTGCTTCTCTTAAAAATTCAAAGGGCAGGGTATCATTCTGTGGGCAAAAATGCTTGCCACCAAGCCTAATGATCTGAGTTTGAACCCCAGAACCCATATAGTAGAAGGAAAGAACTAACTACTTCAAGTTCCCAAGTTCCTATCTGACCTACACACACACACACACACACACACACACACACACACTACATACACACATTCAATCAATCAATCAATTAATCAACATAAGCAATGTAATAAAAAAGTCAAAGAGCAACAGAGAAGGTATGTTCTCCCATAGTCAAGAAGAATGGAGATTGCCCTTTTAGAAAGAGAAACGCATCTTTCAATTTGCATACTTTATACCACCCACTATTGCAATTTCAGGGACAACTGCATTTATTTTGTTACCTACCAGGAGTTTAATGCCATATTTGTTTAAATAATCATCTCATTGACAACTTATATGGTCCAGGGTTTTGTCTTACTCCAACCTTCTTTCTCCAATCCGTACCATTGGTCAAAGTAATGGACAAAGGTTCTAACTCCAGTTTCTCCTTCTTGTAGTTTTATGACCAAGAGAATGTTTCTCATTTGTTAAGTCAAAATAACAGCAGCATTCATTTAATCGAATTACTGTGAGTTAGGTAACATTATTCAAACTTTGGAAATACAGAAGGCACTCAATAGATGTTCATTTATCATTTTTATTTTTACTTGATTGATTTCAACAAACCTGCAAAGAAAAATGAAGCCTAGATCATCAGGCCAACAAGAGACACATTGGACAGATGGCAAGGCAGCAAGGAGATGAGGCATGAGAGAGCAATTTGAAGAAGCCAGGAATGGTGAGGTTTAATCAATATGGAAATGTAGGCACAAAAGGACCTGGGTGTTACTGAATACATTTTCTTCTCCAATAATGAGGACAGAAAGCCACCCCAGCAGACTGTGTGGATCTTTCAGTTTATTATACCAGGACTGTTCTCACCCTGTGCGATCCTGTAATTTGCATAGCAAATGAAAGTAGGGTCTGAAATAGGGACAAAGAGCCTGCTGGGTCTGGTGCATTCTCACAGCCCAGGTGGGCATGCCCATCTGGAACACAAACGAACAGTCTCTTCCCCTTCATATCTGCTCCCTGTAAGGACAATAATGGCAGACACACAGTAATTATTACTACATTTGTTCAGTTATCACTCTTATTGCAATTTGTATTGCTTGCAATAAGGTATATTGAGCACCTAATATGACTAGGTATTGTGTTCAACCTTAATCAATGCCACAGTTAACCTCAATAAAACGTGTTAGAATGAATTAGGAAATATACCACTATTATTGATGCTTCATAAATCTAAGATTCAAAGAAAACTTCAGTAACTCTTGCACCTTGACCAAATAAAGATAAACGTTGATCCCATCAGACTTAATTTTTGTTCAGTATTTTCAACTGAAAATACTAAATAAGTTTGTGGTGTGGTCAGGAGGAAGGGCTTTGCTATAAAATCAGCAATGATATTGGAATCCATAGAAAGACTAAAGATAGAAATACATGCTGTCAGGCCTGCTAGCAAATTAAAATATGGGCAAATGAAATTGCTTAGGCCCTAAAAATACTGTTATGGTTTACTATTACAAATCACTATGATGAATAATGTACTCTATTTTTATGACTGGATGTGAAATTTTCATGTATACCCTCTCCTATTATTTGCTGAAGTCTTCTCATCTCTTCAGGTAACTCTTTAAGCAAAGTTTCTTTACTCTTTAACATGGTCTCAACCTCTCTCTCTTTCTCTCTCTCTCTCTCTCCTCTGCTCTCCTTTCCTTCCTCCATCCCTACAATACACACACACACACACACACATACACACACACACACACACACATGCCCCTTAGTTAATACACTTTGACCCATCACTGATGCAAACACAACACAATAACTTCTAAATGTAAACACCCTTCACTCCATTGTCAGTTAGGAAATTCCATCTGCAAATGTTTGCTTTCAGACCTGCTGAGTTTACGTGCAATACCATGCTCTGCTTCTGCACAGACTATGGGAAACATGGCCATGTGACTTCCTTAAAGGGTCTCTCAACTGTCATGAAGAAAAGGGTAAATACTGACATCATTGCTTTGAGAAGCCATAGGACTCAAGAATACATCATGGATCAGCTTTCCATCACTGGGATGAAATGCCTACAATAGCCGACTAGTGAATACACAATTTTTGTTAGTTCGCAGTTTAGGAGATTTCAGTCCATGATCATTAATCCCCATTGCTTTGGACATGTGGTGAAGGAACACATTACAAAAGGATCATGTGACAGAGCAAGACAGTACGTTTTGCCTGACAAGGATCACAAGAGGATGAGAGAGAGAATGTAGTGCCTCAAAACACCTGTCAGGAGCATGTTCTCAATAGCCGAGGCCTCCTGCTAGGTCATGCATCCCAGAACCACCACCTGGGCCCTCAAGAACTCACACAGATCAGTTAAACACAGTGCTGTAAGACAAAGAGACCTTGTCTCAAACAAAATGGAAAGCAAGGACCAGCACCCAATGTTGTCTTCTGACCTCCATGTAGACACCACACATGTATATTATACATACAGCTGTCAAAATTCATAAAAATGTGTTAAGAGTTATTTTTATTTTATGCAAACCATATTTTACCAAAATATATTTAAAATACATGTTTATTATTAATGCTACATATATAGATGATAAGGAGCACATGTTACATACATATCTGTAAAGCTGGTATGAGAGCTACACCCCTGACTGTATCCTCTCTGCCCTGCTAGAAGTACTTTTGCTGAACTGTGCGATATTGTGTGAATTGCACTCTGTACTTCTGCTTGTTTGTAATGCTCCTGAAGGACACAGTGAAATGACTGTCAAGTCAAGTTGCATTTTCCGGGGAGATTTTCCAAGTGAGGTGTTCACTATGTTGTATAATATCCTTTCCTCTGGCTGGAGAGATGGCTCAGAGGTGGAGCCTATGCCTTACAAACAGAAAGAACTGGGTTTGGATCCCAGATCCCACCCAAAAAAAAAAAAAAAAACAGCAGGCACAAATGGTGGTGGCTTGCATTTTTAGTCCTGAAAGGCAGAGCTTGGGAAACCCAGAGCAAAACATAAAGGTACTAAGGCAATTCAGAATGATTCCTGAAGTCATTCTTGGACCTCCACAGGCACACATACTGAAGTGCCCTCTTGAGTGTCTCCCCACACACATACATGCCAAAAATAATATTTTACCATGAGGAAAAATTAGAGAAATTTGGGTCATATAGTGCAAAGAATATGTTGGTCTTCACCCTGTGGACATTGAATCACACAAAAGGTCATTTCCCTTTCTCCTGGGTAACTCTATGACACTCAGAGCTTTGAAATTCATGCCATGTGATATGTGTGTGTGTGTGTGTGTGTGTGTGTGTGTGTGTGTGTGTGTGTGTGTGTGTGTCTAACTTTCCCTCATTCACATTAAAATCTCAAAGAATAGCATCAGTTTATTAATAAAGGGAAAATTCATCAAAATCCAAAACAGATTCTTGATGGGCCATAAAAGACAGTAAATACAATATGTACAATGAATAAAATCCAAATGCTGAAGACCTGCCAAATTTTTTTTTTGCCTATGCAAGACAAAACAGTTCATCACAGAACCCAAGTGTATATAGCAGAGCCTGCTTTATTCTCTGATCGTTCCTAAGAAATCTGAGTGGAAGCCCAAGGAGAGACCGTCTGAGGAAGCGGAGTTATGGAAAGACCCAGCCTTGCTCTTACGAATCAAGGAAATAATTATTTTTTTAAAACTCATTTTAATTTTATTAACAGGGCAAAGTGGTTTTTGGAGTGTCCATTTCACTGTGTTGATTAAAGCACTAATTAAAAATAAATGTGTGTAGAAGAGCCTGGCAGTATTGCTCTTTAAGAAAAAAGGACATGAAACCAAATTGAACAAACCATATCTCAGAATACAATCGTTTATGACTTCATCATGAGCAGTGAGTAAGGTGAGCAGAATATAGGTATCACATCCAACTGCTTCTCAGATAACAGGAGCTGGAGATGAGAAACACTGCATAACTATGTCAGTATTTTTTCTTTCAGCTATTTTCTGATGACTTTGTTTTGCCCTCATGCATTCCTTCCACAGCTGTTCCCAAGTTTGCTAACTATCCTGCTTACATTCTATCTTGCCAACACATAGCTCATATCCTCTTCCATCTACCTTTCTCAAGAAGCCCCAGTAGAATCTCATACACAGCCAGAATTCTCCTTTTATTTCTAGTTTGTTCCCAGCATGCCTATATAGGGAGGATGATAGCTCTCTCAAGACTTTCTTCAGCTTTAGTAAGGGAAAATGCTAAGCATGCTCCAATTTTTAACTTTGGGTCCACAGGAAGGAAAGCTTTATGTTCATCTATCATTTCATTTGACAAGAAATAATTGAGTATTTTCCACACATTTGCTGCTGTGTAAGCGGTGGCTGCAAAGTGAGTTCACAACACTATCTCCATTATTTTCAACTTTATCTAAATGTAGTCACATTAGTGTCTCCATTTCACACCAGAAAAATTAACTGAGACTAAATGACATGTGTGGACTCTCTTAACCTCGAGAAAAGATCTGACTTCTACTTTCTGCAGTACAGCAATGAAGAGAGCTCACTCATGACAATATAAATGGATAAATAAATATAGTTCAACAAACAAAAACAAATGGCAAGAAACTAAGTGGTATGGGGGAGGAAATAAAGAAAGAACAAGTAAAATAAAATACAAACATATTTGAGAATAAAAAGTTAAGAGCATATGGAATCCAGGTTACCCCAGACTAATGTGTCTTTATAGTGCTATCTTGGATCTACAGGAGTTAGAGATGATGAACTCAGGAATCTCCTACATTCAGCTTGGCCCTTCGAAGTGGATGAATGTTGTCATAAAGCAACATTACTCATCAACGCCCAGTGAAAAACAAATAAAAGTCTTTAAAGCAAAGCATCATCAGTTTGTACCCTCAGGTTGCACATGGATTAAATTGAACCAATAAAGTATTAACTGACACAGAAAGAAGTAAACCATCATATGATTCAGCAGAAACAACGAAAGTAGATTTCTTTAGATGACTGAAGAGCTCATATATATAATTTAAAAACACAAAAGTGTATATTCAAGCTCAAAAGTAAAGAGCAACTGTAAAAGAAAATTAGGAACCCATGAAGTGAAACTAAAAAAACTTCAAGGGAAGAGCTAGTCACGGCAATGGTAGTTCCTCTAGGAGGGATAGAAGGAAACAAGAGAGAGAAGCACCATGCAAAAATAACTTTGGAACACGTGGTTCTGAAGAAAAGTAAGACAGAGAGAGAGAGAGTAAAACATTGGTAAAGCACTTTCCAAGTGTCATGATTTGAATGTTATTGAGTGTGAGTTGCTCCCACAGACTCATGGGTTTGAATCTTTAGCTGGTATTGATGTTTGAGAACTGTGATACCTCTAGAAAGTGGAGCCTTTCTTGGAAGAGGGCGCATCATGGGGCGAGGGAAGTGAGCGGTTACCTGGAGGTTTGGTAGTCCAGACCTGCTTCCTCTCTGTTTGCTCTTGCTCTCCTCTGCCTTCATGATAGCTATAGTGACCTGAATTAGCTTCCTGCTTCTGCCTATATATATGCTTTCTGCTACTCAATTGCTACATAATGGACAATATCCCCTCTAGAACCATAAATAAAAGTACGATCTCCATCTCTCCCTTACGTTGTCTCTGAGCACGGTGTCACAGCAACAAAAGACAAGTAATTGCAATGCCACACAAGCCTGAATTACCTGAGATTGAATGCCTAAAACCCAAGTAAAGCCAGATTTACTAGTATGTATCTTTAATCTTAGTGGTTTTACAGAGAGAAGGATGGTGGAGGTAGCAGAATACCTGAAAGCTGTAAGGTAGTTATCCTGGAGTATGCAGTTGCAAAACAACAAAAAGACCCTGTCTCAAGCAGGGTGGAGTATGAGAACCAATACCATGGCTGTCCTCTGACCATGCATGCACCATGGCACACATGTATTCAAACACACACAAGAAATCATACAATAATACATGCATAACACATATACACACATGCAATGATATATTCCCTGTGTAACAATTTATTTATAACTTTATAAACTGAATAGAATAAATTTAAGATTTAATTATAGGTATGTAGAAGAATGTGGCCTGATGAGAAGATAATTGAATGAAAAGACACAGCAGAAATTAGAGCATTCAGAAGTGTAGAACCATTTTGGTCATTAATTAGGGTCATGATTCCACCAGTGTACAATTTTTCAAAATCCATCAAAATATGCAGCAATCATTGAATTATATATATAAGTTGTATCCCTGAATCAATAGCAAGGCTAAATAAGTTATTAAACATATCTGAACAGTAAAACTGAGATCAAGAAACTAAATTAGAAGAGATCACACAAACAGAATAACAAAGACAAAGAAAAAGAAACTAAGAATTTGAAGACATAGTAGTAGTATGCATGCACAAAAAAGAGTATAGAGAAGGCAGTTTAACAACATGGCCATTCAGTAAAACAACCATAATAGGTTCCCCCTTGCTACCACGGTGTGTGGGATCTTCAGCACTAAGATTTTACTATAAAGTTCTGGTGTGCAACTAAGTGCATTGGCAATAATCACTACTTTTTTGGGAGGGTCCCCTTTGGTACTTCCTAACCAAAAAAAAAAAAAAAAAAAAACACTTAGGGAGATAGTCCACACTTGATAAGAGAATGTTAGTTTAGAAAGTCATGACTTTTGGAATAGTAGTAGAGGTGTCCATGAGGAAACAAGTGTCCTGAGTGATTAGTGGCAGTTATGGGTTGTTGGGAGAGGTTCCTCAATATTCTTTTTTTTTCCATATACACCTACCCACACGTAAAAGCAGACACATGAAAAAGATAATAAAAAGAAAAAACAAAAGCTTAGTGCTATATGACATCCCTATAGTAGAGTAGGTTGAAGTAATTGCTGAGACTTTTTTTATTAATACATTTTTATTATTATTTCAGCTCATACAAACTTATTAAGTACACCAGGTCCCTCCCTCCCTCCCTCCTCCTCCCCCTGAACCCCCTATTCCCCCTCCCCTCACCCCTCCCATCCCATCCCCCAGTGCCTCCCACCCCAATTCCCAGAGAGTCCTTTCTTGTGCATGCCTGACACTCCTCTGGGCCCTCCTCTCCTATGACATACAAGGACCCAGTGGCATTTCCCTGAACCCTTTCCCGTGTTCCCCTTAAGCATAGGAACACTACTGTGGCTGCCAATCCCTTGCCTCCAAGGATCTTGGTGCCTTTAGCAGATGCTAGATTTTGTGAGGTCAATAGTGTGTGGGACATTGTGCAGGGCATCCAAAGTCCAATTATGATTGCTTCAGCCCTAACGTGTGTGGAGTATCTTGCAAATCATTGCTCCTCCCATCCTTTTGCTCTTACACTCTTTCCGCCCCCTCTTCCGCAAAAGTCCCTGAGCTTCAGGATGGGGAGAGATTACTCTGACCTAGATCTAGATGGTTGATATAAAGTCTCTGAAGTTCTGGATTGTGGTTTGTTGATTTTCTTTTGCAGTTTTGCTGCTCCTACAATGCCCTTCACTCCATCGTGATGGACACTGTATGTCACCACCTGGCCAGAGACAAAAAGCTGTTAAACTGGAGTCTTATTATAAAGCACATACAAGGGTAGATGTAATAAAAGTAGGAAACCTCAGTGAGGGAGGGGTCAATCACCCATTTGCAAAATGGTTACTTTTTATCTGCCAGACTATATGACCTCCCCTTCTGGTGAGATCATACCTCCTTAGTTATAAATGATCAGGAACAAATATCTGTGAACTTAACCAGATGTCTCATAACTTACTTGCAGTCCTTGATGGAGGCCTATTTTCTCTGCTGTAACATGGTCCCCTCTCTCCTTGTTTCTGGTGTGGCCCTTCAACCACATCCCTCCTGTTTATAATCCTTGCAATTACTGTAGGTAAAACATAGATTTACCTATGAGTATCTCAAGGTGGGCTGGGTGGGTTTGGTACTAGGAGCCACCTATTAGGGAGTACATATGGCGCTTAAATTTCTGGGTCTGGGATACTTCACTTAATATAATTCTTTCTAATGACATCCATTTCCCGGCAAATTTCAGTAATTCATCCTTTTTGATAGCTGAGTAGTACTCCATTGTATAGATGTACCACAGTTTCCTTATCCACTCGTCAACTGTTGGACATTTGGACTGATTCCATGACTTTGCTATTGTAAACAGTGCTGCTATGAACATGGTCGTGCTTGTGCTATCAAGGTGAAGCTCTGCTGTTTGGGGGGTTATTCCCAAAAGTGGAATAGCAGGGTCATATGGCATTTCAATCTTCAATTTCTTTAAGAATCTCCAGATGGCTCGCCAGAGTGGCTGTATGAGACTGCATTCCCACCAGCAATGTAGGAGAGTTCCTCTCTCTCCACATCCTCTCCAGCATTTGGTGTTGTTTGTATTGTGGATTTTTGCCATCCTGACCAGGGTGAGATGATATCTCAGGGAAGTTTTGATTTGCATTTCCCTGATGGCTAAGGAAGTGGAGCATTTTTTAAGATATTTGTTAGACATTTTAATTTCATCCCTAGTAAAGTTTCTTTTAAGTTCCAGGGCCCATTTTTTAATTGGGCCATTGGTTTCCTTGATGTTTAGTTTTCTAAGTTCTTTGTGCACTCTGGACAGCAGAGCTCTAACAGATTTGTGATTAGTGAAGATTTTCTCCCATTCTGTGGGTTGCCTTTGAGCTCGTGTTACAATCTCTTTATCTGAACAGAAGCTCTTTAATTTCACAAGATCCCAACTGTTGAGAGTTGGTAGCAGTGACTGTGCCATTGGATGTCTGTTTAGGAAATGTTGGCCTAGCCCAATCAGCTCGAGGGAGTTCCCTATCCTTTCAACTATGGTTTTTTATAGTCTCTGGCCTGATATCAAGGTCCTTGATCCATTTGGAATTAAGTCTTGTACATGGTGACAAGTACGGGTCCAGCTTTAATCTTCTGCATGTGGAGATCCAGTTTTGCCAGCACCATTTGTTGAAGATGCTGTTCTTTTTCCATTGGATTCTTTGGGCCCCTTTGTCAAAGACCAAATGGCTGTAATTTTGTGGGCTTATATCTGGGTCTTCAATCCTTATCCCTTGATCTGTGTGTCTATTTTAGAGCCAGTACCAGGCTGTCTTTGTAACTATGGATTTGTAGTATAGACTTAGGTTTGGTATGGTAATACCTCCAGCAGTGTTTTTGTTACTCAGGATTGTCTTTGCTACCCTGGGTCTTTTGTGCCTCCATATGAATTTTGAGATTGTTTGGTCAACTTCTTTAAAGAATTGCTTTGGGATTTTAATTGGTATAGCATTGAATTTGTATATTGCCTTTGGTAGGATGGTCATTTTTATGATGTTGATTCTGCCAATCTAGGAACAAGGGAGGTCTTTCCACCATCTGGTGTCTTATGCTATTTCTTTCTTTAGAGTTTTAAAGTTTTCATTGTAAAGGTCTTTTACCTCCTTGGTTAGGTTTAATACCAAGGTATTTCATTTTTTTAGGGGCTATATAGTAAATGGGATTGTTTCTCTCAAGGCTTTTTCACTTCTTTCATTCTGGGCATATAGGAAGGCCTCTGATTTTTGCACATTTATTTTGTATCCTGCCACCCTGCTGAGCTTCTCAATTAGTTCCAGAAGCTTCCTGGTGGAGTTTTTGGGATCCCTCAGGTATAAGATCATGTCATCTGCAAATAGGGATAGCTTGACTTCTTCCTTGCCGATTTGAATCCCTCTTAAATCCCTTTCTTGTCTTATGGCTTCAGCTAAGACTTCAAGTACAATATTGAATAACAGTGGTGAGAGTGGACAGCCTTGTCTAGTTCCTGATCGAAGTGGGAATGCTTCCAATTGTTCCCCATTGAGCATAATCCTTGCTGTGGGCTTTTTGTATACAGCTTTTATTATATTGATAAAGGTTCCTTCCATTCCTACTGTCTCTAGCGTTTTGATCATAAAAGACTGTTGGATCTTATCAAAAGCTTTTTCTGCATCTATCGAGAGTATCATGTGGTCTTGGACTTTGGACTGGTTTACATGATGAATTACATTTATTGATTTGCGTATGTTGAACCAACCTTGTGTGCCGGGGATGAAGCCTACTTGGTCCCCGTGAATGATTTTTTTAATGTGTTTTTGAATCCAATTTGCTAAGAATCTTTGCATCTGTGTTCATCAGAGAGATCGGCCTATAGTTTTCTTTTTTAAGTGAATCTTTATTAGGTTTTGAGATTAAAACGATATTAGCTTCATAGAAGGAATTTGGTAGTGTTCCTTCCTTTGCTATTTGATGGAACAGTTTAAGGAGTATTGGTGTTATTAACTCCTTAAATGTCTGGTAAAATTCTGTGCTGAATCCATGTGGTCCAGGACATTTTTTGGTGGGAAGATTTGAGGTTACTTCTTCAATTTCCTTATATGTTATAGGACTATTTAAATAATTCACAACTTCCTGATTCCATTTAGGTAAGTTGTGTTTACTTAGGAATTCATCCATCTCTTTTGTGTTGTCAAACTTCACAGAGTATAAGTTTTTGAAATATGATGTTATAATTCTCTGGATTTCTTGGGTATCAGTAGTGATAACTCCATGTTCATTTCTGATTTTGTTAATTTGGGTTTTCTCTCTCCTGATTTTGGTTAATTTAGCTAGGGGTGTATCAATCTTATTGATTTTTTCAAAGAACCAACTTTTTGACTGGTTGATTTTTTCTATCGTTTTCTTAATCTCGATTTCAGATATTTCTCCCCTTATTTTGCTAATCTCCTCTGTTTTATTACTTTTCGGATCAGATTGCTCTAGTTTCTCTAAGGCTTTAAGCTGCATTGTTAAGTTGTTTATTTCTGATGTTTCCATTTTTTTGATGTAGGCATTAAGAGCTATGAACTTACCTCTTAGAACAGCTTTCATTGTGTCCCAGAGATTTTGGAAAGTTTTATTTTAATTATCATTCGCTTTCAGGAAATCTTGAATTTCCTTTTTAATTTCTTCCTGAATCCAGTTCTCATTCAGCATCATATTGTTAAGTTTCCATGAGTTAGTGCATTTTCTCTTGTTTGTTGTGTTGTGCATGTCCAGCTTTAGGCCATGGTGGTCTGATAGGGCACAGGTTAGAATTTCAACTTTTTTGTATATGTGTAGATTCATTTTGTGGCCCAGTATGTGATCTACTTTGGAGAAAGTTCCGTGTGCTGCTGAGAAAAATGTGTATTCTTTGGTGCATGGGTGAAAAGTTTGATAGAGATCTGTAAGGTCCATTTCTTTCAGGGTTTGATTAAGTTCCAAAGTGTCTCTGTTAAGCTTTTGACCTGTTGATCTATCCCATGTTGAGAGGGCGGTATTGAAGTCCCCAAGAATTATCATTTGTGGGTTGATTTCTTGCTTTAGATGCTGTAGGGTTTTCTTAATGACTGTGGAGGGCCCCGTATCAGGTGCATATATGTTCAGTATTGTGAAGTCTTCCTGGTGAATTGTACCTGTGACTAAAATGTAGTATCCATCTGTGTCTCTTATAATTTTCTTTGGTTTGAAGTCCACTTTGTCTGATATCATAATGGCTACCCCTGCCTGTTTTCTGCTTCCATTAGCTTGTAGAATTGTTGACTAGCCTTTTATTTTTAGGGCATGCCTATCTTTTGTGGTGAGATGGGTTTCCTGCAGGCAGCAGATTGATGGATTGTGATTTTTAATCCAAATTTGTAATCTGTGTCTCTTGATCGGTAAGTTAATTCCATTAATATTTATGTTATAATGGAGAAACTATTTTTAATTCCAGACATTTATTATGTTTAGTAGTTTTTATAAGTATATTGTTTCGCTTTTAATGGTGTTATATTGTTTTGCTTTTAATGGTGTTATACTTGCCTTCTGTTCTCCTGGATATGCCTGTTTTTTTCTTCAAGCTTGAGTATCATTTCTAGCATTTTTTGAAGGCCTGGTTTGGTGGACATGTATCCCTTCAAGTTGTCTTTGTGCTGGAAGATTTTTCTTTCTCCCTCGATCATGACTGATAGTTTTGCAGGGTAAATCAGCCTAGGTTGACATTTTTGCTCATTCAATACTTGAAGTATATCTCTCCAAGCTCTTCTTGCTTTTACTGTTTCGACTGAGAAGTCATTTGTTATTTTAATAGATTTACCTTTAAAAGTGACTTGTTTTTTCTCCCTTGAAGCTCTCAGCCCCAGTTCTCTATCTTGAATGTGGAGTGTTTTGACTATTATTTGCCATGGCTAGCTTCTGTTTTGGTCATATCTGTTTGGGGTGTGGAATGCCTCTTGTATATGGATGGCCTCTCTTTTTTTAGATGAGGAAACTTTTCCTTGATGATCGTTTGAAAAATTTCCTCAGGGGTGGTATTTTGAGATTCTTGCACTGGTATTCCATGAATACGCATGTTGGGCTTCTTCAGGGTGTCCCATATCTCCTGAATATTTCTCTCAAGTATCTTTTTGGCTTTAACAAACCTCTTCCATTGAGCTGGTTAATACTCCCACTTTATCCTCAAGGTCTGAAAATCTGTTTTCTGCTTAGTTAGTTCTGCTGATAAGACACTCTGTGGAGTTCTGGGTTGAAGATAACTTGTCTTTTAGCTCAGTTTTAAACTCTGCTTGAGTCTGCTTTAACTGCTCTATGCCAGTTTTTGTTTCTTGCACTGTTTTTCTCAACTCTTCCAAGTGTCTGTTGTGTTCCTCTTCAAAGTGATTGATTTGATTATTTAATTCCTCCCGGATTTCCTCTTTCATAGTATTGAACATGGTAATGATCATATTTTGAAGGTCGTTATCCTGGGTCAGGCTTTCTTGGCCATGGGTTTGTTCTGGTTGGAGTCTAACATTATAGGATTAATTCCATCAGTGGGAGATTTGTTTACTTGAGTGTTGTTTCTCCTGGATTTGCACTTTGACTTCGGCACTGTCGTTTTAACTCTTATGATCATCTTTCATTTCTGTGCGTTTTTCACTAAACTGAATTATTTGTCCCAGGGTTTTCGGGGTGGGCGGAGACGCAGCTTACCTAGGTCGAGGTGAGTCCAGGCTGGACCCCGCGCGACCCGGGCGGCAGAGTGGGGGAAGGGAGGATGGGGCATCGGCGGGTGCTATTTAACCTGGGGGACCTGGGGGCGGGGCCTGGGCGCAGAGGGGGTGTCCTCCTCCTCCCAGGCCCTGCGCTGCGGCTCCAGCTGGATGGTGGGAGGAGCTGGGTCCCTTGGGCTGCCTGGGGTTCTGGGGGTGGTCGGGGACGGAGCTTATCTAGGTCGCGCAGTGAGGCCTGGCTGGACCGCGCGCACGCGTCCTGGGTGGCGGAGTGGAGGGAAGGCTCAATTTCTTCAGTAGTGTAGTCACTGATAAGTTGTCCTTGCCTCAGTGAATAATCTAAAAATAATCAAAAAAATCTAACTAAACTCAGTGGGTCACACATACAATAAAGCACACTTATTAGGACATTCATTGAGAGAAAGAGTTAAAAGATAATGGTAAGAGATTTATGTTCCACTGTACAAAGATAAAAGCAGAAGTAGAAAGCTGAGGATGGTAGTAAAACAGTGAACCTGTTTTAAGTTATTGGAAAATTTAGAAAAGGTTTATATTTTGATAGTTAATGTTTAGGGCAAAGTATAAAAGTTGATGTTTCAAAGGGTAAGTGATTTGCCTAGGCAAGAACAACTAAATGATCCTAACAAACCCTCTTCTAATCCTTGATAAATGCAACAAAAGCTGCTTTGCCTCTCATGAAGAAGAGGGATATGGTATAGAAAAGTTCCACACAATCTGAGGGATCAAGCTTATTCATGCCTAAAATTCATATTGCTTTCATCATTCTAAAACGTAAATAAAAGCAATCTGTAACAAAAAAGTAACCATTGGTACCCTGAAGTAGAAAACATAAAGTCTTTGGGAATAAACTAAGATCTCAACAAAACCTTCAAGTCATTTAATGTGGACATTAAGAATCAGAAAGCTCCCACTTGTCATAGCTTGATATAGGAGTCAGCTTGATGCTTGAGGGTATAAACTCTGGGCACATTTATAAAGAATCAGTGGTTGCGTTAGATTAGACCCTAAGGAAGCCTTCAGGAGACTGTCTAGCTAATAGGTGACTAAGATGGAGGGAGCTGATCAGGGGAGTTGGCATCTTTCTGTGTACTTGGCCAGACATGCTGGTCTGGCAAGGGAGGATTGTCCCTGTCAGCAGTCCTGTGGGTATATGGTTGCGGTGCAACCTGTTTCTTTGGCCGTGGTGTTGATGAGGACTCTCCTCCCAAACTGGATTAAGAACCGCAACTGGACAATTGTAAGAGGAAGTAAAACCTCTTGTTTGCATAAGTCATTTGGTTGTGCATTTATTGGCACCGTGCAGAGTATCTACAACACTAAAGGAGGTGATAAAAGTTCAGTGGGTAATAGCACCTGTAGGCAAATATGGAAAACTAAGTTCAACCCTAAGACTAACATATTGGAAGAAAATAAAGAGTTAAAGTTAGAGTAAAATTAGAGTATTAATTATCTACTCATATATAACAAATTGTCCCCAAACAGGTGGCTTTTAAAATAGAGCATCATTTTTAAAAATCAAGAATATGGGCACAACTTAGCTTAAAGATAAATATAAGTATTTTAAATAAATATGAATATATCTGATAAATATCTAATAAGATATGGCCATTAACCTAAATAAATTAGTGTGTATGTTCTTAATCCATCTTTGTTACGTGCCCAAAACAATACTGGCAGATAAAAAGGAAAAGATAAATGATATATGAATATCTATCTAAGGTATTTATAAATGGAGATAGATGAAAAACGTATTTAACAAACAAAACACAAAATAGCATAAATGAGGTCAAAGAGATGGGAAAGAAAGAAAACAAAAGATTTGAAAGTCATGCTTAGGCAGTTGATGAGCATTTAGTGAAGGGTTCCATCAAATAGTAACATAATCAGAAATATTATCCTTGCTGATATGGGTAGGACATGCACAAGAAGATGAATAAGGGATAGAAAGACAAGGAAGAAGGGATCCAAACTAAGGCAGGGGAGGAGAACTGAAATTTGTTCACTTTAGAGAACATCTGCTCATAGAAACATCGAACCCACTCTAAGGCACGTATTGCTGCCATCGCCAGCTCCATCCCACACCTATCTTTGTCTTTCTGCTGACAACAAGGTCCCTTGACATGTTTCATTCAGGTGGATTTTTTTGCCCAATGTCTGGTAAACAACCTAAGACATTTGTTTTCACTGTACCACATGAATCAGGGTAGCTGGTTCAGAGTGCACATGCGCCTTGCCTCCTGTTTTTGTTGGCTTCCTCCTAAGTTGGCTAAAGTCCGTAGCCTCGAAAGGAGAGATGAGTTTTCAAAAGCACAATGTGGAGCATCTGTACTCTACGTGCACAGCCCTGGTACCAAATCTCTTGTCCCTGATTCAAAAAGCTTGACAGCAACCAGTGCCAACTGCTTCATTAATGAGCTAAGGCTACAGGAAAAGAAACAAACAACCTATAGCTTTCTATCAAGCAGCCAATGTTCAGAACTGACTCCAGTGAACAAAATTCTTCTTGTTATCTAATTATTTGAGTGCCTACTGTGTATCAGGAAGTGTAACACAATGTCTGCCCTTCTCATAACCCAGAATTCCTTCCTTGTGTCTTTTCATGGAGGGATATTCTGAATTGTGATAACCAATTATATTTAATTTACTTGCACTTATATTTTTTAACTCCTTTCTGGAATTCAACATGGTTTTTAGCTACTCACAATTCTCAAGGAAGACGAATGTAGGAAAGTACATCCTTCTCCTGTCTATCAAATGATGACAAGAAAATATAACATTTTACACAGACACAGTGACATGTTGCTTTAGGTGAATAGTGATGTTTGAAGGGGGAAGATTATACCAAAAAAACTCACCACATGCCCAATAAACCTTTTGTTTTTCTGCTTGCAATAGCCATCATGTCTCGATTCCCCTTGTAGAGGTTTGATACAATCTCTGGCCCGACTCTGAGAGCCCAGCAAGGCTCCTACCATGCGGGCGGCACAGAATCTGCAACATAAGCCTCCAAAGGATCCTCCAACCAAGCTGCAGATGGCAAGGCAGCTCCACTGCTGTCTACTGACCAGCCATGTGCCGAACATAAAATGCAAATCACTGTCTCCATGATCACCAGAGGGTTCATTTGTGCTGTTCAAATGCCCTGAACCCCACTTAGCAATATGGACGTCCATCTCTTCATGGCTACAATATGAAATTTTGTTATTACAATTTTTGAGCAGTAATTATCATTTCAGCACTGTGAAAACAATTTAGGATAGTTTGGAGGAGTTGGAGGCACAGAAAAATTCGAGAACATCGAAGTGAGATAACTATGTCAAGGAAATATAACCACACAGATTCTGGCTGTTTTCTTTCACATGTCATTTCTACTTCCCAGGTATATGAAACCTGAGATAGATGACAGATATACATAAGTAGATATAAATTGATAGACAGATACCTAGATAGATGATAGAGATAGATACAGGACAGATTATAGATAGATAGATGATAGATAGGATAGACTTACATGCATTATAGGTACTTGATAGATGATAGATAGGTATGTTATATATAGATATATATGATATGATAAATATGTATGATAGGTAGATGATAGATACAAAGATGATAAATGATAAATAATAGATAGATAGATAGATAGATAGATAGATAGATAGATAGAAGTTTATTTGGAGAAGGAAGGAGAGTAGCAGAAGTGGGAAAAGAAGAAAAGGAGGAAAAGGGAGGTTATGGAGGATCAAAGTATATACCTGAAAAAAAGAAATTTCCTGTATTACATCCAATGCTACATATAATGAATACACACTGTGTGGTGTGTGTGAGAGAGAGAGAGAGAGAGAGAGAGAGAGAGAAATATGAACCATGAAGCCTATACTTTTAAGTATTGTAATAGAGAACACTCTGGAAGATTATAAAACTCTCCTGCCTGCATTTGACACACACACACACATACACACACACACACACACACACACACGATGATAGTTCAAGGGAGTTTTCCAAAGATTTGAAAGATAACCCACACTTAAACATTTCCCCAAATTGTAGCTGGAGTGAAGATCTGTCGCATTCGTCTACCAGGAATTATCCAGAATTTCCACTGAGATGTACACTGATTTATTTGTAGTTATTGCCTGCCCACAGAACAGATAATTGATTTCTTCAATGGGAGAACAGAAGTCCTATAAATGCAAGTGAATTGTGTCTGGGATTTGGCAAAGAAATGGACCTCATCTAAAGATTTATGAAGACAAAATAAAAATTTGAACATTCAACCACAGAGACAGAGGGTTGCAAGCATAAGTAAAGCATGTGGAAATCATGCCCTTTAATTGAGTTGTTAAAGTGTGCCTCTTCTCAAGACATTATTGCTTGCAACCTCAAAAGTAGTAATATATATATATATGGAAGCACATACAACCGTTAGATGGTAGACCCTACAAGAAGGACATGCTATGAAATCTATCCCATGTGTACAACAATCACTCGCATCCAAGTTGCATCATGGGAAGACTGTGGAGAATGAGTAGATATCTAAAGAGAGTTGCCAGAAGTGTGTGTGTGTGTGTGTGTGTGTGTGTGTTGGGAATAAGGGATCCTTACAAGGATGAAAAAGAAAATGTTCTCCCAAGTGATCTATACTGAAATCCAGAGATCCAGCAGGGTAAAAGAATAGGAAACAAGACCATACACTTTATGTTTTCTGGCTTCGAAATAGCATGACACTGGTAGAAAAGAAAAGAGAACTAACTCAGTGGAACAGAAGACAGCCTAGCTATAAATCTATGCAACTACAGACAAATGATTTTCCTCAACAGAGCTGGGAACACAGTGTCAAAAGGCCTATTATTTCAATAAACATTTCTGGGAAAACTTAAAGTACAAATGCAGAAGAAATCTATATTCTCATTTATCACCAATGACAAAATAAGCCCAAATGGGTTATAGAATCAAAAGTATGACTCGTAACTATAAAAGTAACTGAAGAGAACAGGAAAATGTTCTAGGATACAGAATACTGGATAGCATGCAAGCACAAAGCATAGGAAGCTAAAGTGAAAATACAGAAGAGGCATTACACAAAACTGTAAAATTTCTTCAACCAATAGAATGGAGTGACGACCCGTAGAAAGGAAAACAGTATTTTTAGATTGTATAGTCTGACAAGGGGTTAATGTCCAGAATAAAAAAAGTTTGAAGAGTACAATATAATAAAACCACCAAATAGACATATTATACTTACTACAGATGACAGGGAATAAATGACAAAATTGCAATGTGCTGTTACCTTGTCCTGGAGTACTTCAAAGAACTAAGAAGGACTTTGATTAATTTCATCATGAAGAAATGAAAAGTTTGAAGTGCTAGCCTGACTTAAACCTTACACAACACATACATGTATCAAACATCACACTACCTTATCCGTGTATATAATTTTAGGGTGTTTTTTGCATCCTGATAAAATAAATATTCAGCACCACCCTGCATAGCACATAAATAATGTCAATTATAGATCAATTAATTTTGGTTAGTATGCCTCTGCATTCTTACAGATAAGTCTGCAAAAATGGTATTAGACCACATGAGATAACATATGTTTGAAATCCCAACACTCAAAAGTATAAACAAAGGGATCACAAGTTCAAGACTAGTCTGGTCTCTGATACCTTATCTCAGGAAAACATGGAAAGGAGATAGGATAGAAGAGGAGACAAAGAGACAGACAGACAGAAAGGGAGGGGGAGGAATAGTGGAAGGGAAAATATTAATAGAGTTTACTCATCAAAGGAATACCATGTTTAGTGAAACCTGTTAATAATGTCAACCAACAAGGCTGTAGAGATGTCTCAGGGGTTAAGACTGCCTCGCAAGCAGAAGGTACTGAGTACAGATCCCAGGTCCCATGTAAAAATGCCAGGCAGAAATGGCAGTGGCACAAGGGCAGAGCCTGGGAAATCCTAGAGCAAAGCAAGAAGGAGATAGAAGCAATCCAGGATGCTTCCCAAAGTCACCCTTGATCCTCCACAAGCACACACACACATACATACACACACACACACACACACACACACACACACACACACAATGAATAAATGAATGAATGAATGAATGAATAAAGTGCTTCTTACATAAACACTTTTGGAAGTATTTCAGACACTTTTACTTTTTGTGAAAAGTGATATTTTAGTTTTACCACAACAAAAACTAAAAATTAGACAATTGAAGAGTGCTTTCCCCTAATTTAATGTTGAAAGATTTGGAAAAGTTTGTGGTTTTCTTTTAAGTATCTTAAAGTCACAATTTTCATTCTTTCCTTAAAAATGAAAATAAAGCCTATGAAAACCTTCTTGTTCCAAAGCCTGTACAAAGAATTACAGAATTTAATTGAGGCTCTCTCTCAATCTCTCTCTCTCTCTCTCTCTCTCTCCCCTCTCCCTCTCCCTCTCCCTCCCCCTCCCCCTCTCCCTCTCCCTCTCCCTCTCCCTCTCCCTCTCCCTCTCCCTCCCTCTCTCCCTCCCTTCCTCCCCCTTTTTTCTGTTAGGAGAAAATCACTTGGAATATTATTGGAAAAAGAGGAAATGTCCTTCACTTGCAAATTTTGAGCTACCACAATTCCAAGTGACTCTCTGCAGTCATAAAGAAGGGATGTCTCCAAAATGCTAAGAAGTCCTGAGCCACTTTAAATTAATGGACATTCTGTGATATACTGTGATATACTGGCACCTCTTTCATGCATCTATAATTGAAGTGACAATTTATTTCCAATCATTTCAAGCACCATAATTATAGAGCATCATCACAGAGGAAGCTGTTGCATGAATGCTAGCCAGGGACCAATATTTTGCAACTGAGATATGTACACAAAATATTACAAAACATAAAAGGTCCTGATTTGTTTATCAAGACCTGAGCCTTGGCCAAGGTGGGCAGAATTCAATGGGCAATAAAGATGCTAGTGGATTTTTAAGACATGAAAGTTTCCTTTCAATGTATCATTAAGCATGTGTAGAGAAGATAAAGAATAACAATAGGCAATTTTTTCATTGGTTGAATGACAACATTTCCATAGGTATTCCTAGAGCATGTACTATTTGCCCAGCATTCAGGTAGGTGGACACTGGATATATTTAAACAGCGATGTTAAACAAGCCCACATGTGCTTATAACATTGCTAGCCTAATGAGAAATTGATAAGTACTGTATTTCAGGAGGGTAGATCTTTAAAAGTGCCTACCAGATGCTAAGGCTGTCATTTACTATCTGGTTACAGGAAAAAGACCTAAAATAAAGATAATTACTCCAATTTCCTCACAATTCTGAAAAACAAAAATAGGACAGGACATCTAAAATCACCTCCCAGAACAAGACTTGGGGAACCTTGCAGAAGAAGGAGCCATAAGAATGTAAGAGCTTGAGGGAGGGGAGAGGTACTGCCAATTGGTACCCTCTGTTTGTGTCACAGCTGCTCAATGAAGTAACATCTGCTTCCACAAAACCTCCATAATAGCTGGCCTGGAAACATTCACCATGGAAAAGGGAGGATCTCAGGAGATAAGTGCCACCCTCAGAGATTGTTATGAGACTAGTACCAGATAGGAGAGGGGGCACTCAAGCATCTGCCCAGTGGTGGGTCATTCATGACTGGGCAGTGCCCGGGCACAAACTAATACAGGTGTCCTGGATGGGGCTCCATGTATCCCCCACCTATGTGGGGTGATGTAGGAGAAGGAGAGAGAATGACTAAAAAGGAAAACTTGTGGAGCGTGATAGGAGGGGAGTTGGGGTACGTAGTGGGAGTTGAAAACATATAAATTCATTGCATTTGTGTATGAAAGCACCAAAGAAAAAAAGTAGTTTGGAACTTTCCATTGAAACAAAATCTTGGTGAAAAAAATGCTTAACCCAACTTATGAGTAATATGGAAGGCTTATGATGCTCCTCTATTTGCAACCAAAATACTCTTATAAATCTGTTAAATCACTTATATTGCATTGTTTCTCCTCAAACTCCATTACTGTGTCTGTATCATTTACTCTTATTTAAGCATACAAATCTGAAAGTTTAATGCTAGCATCTACACATTATACAGAACACACGGCATTTGAATTTCTGTGTCTGGGATACCTCTCTCAATACAATATAAACATGCCACAAAAACCTCTCACACACTTGGGGGCTGGAGAGGTGGCTCAGGGGTTAAGCCTCTGCCTTGCAGGCAGAAGGTCCTGAGTTCGGATCCTAGACCCCACTTATAGACGCCAGGCAGAAGCAGGGGGCGGCCTGTGTTTCTGGTCCTAGTAGGGCGGAGCCTGTTAATCCCGAGGCAGAGAAAACAAGGAGGAGGTAGAGGCGTCCATGGTGGTTCCCAAATTCGCCCGTGGTTCTACACGCACATACATACATACCCACACATACATACACAATTGAATAAAGAAAAAAAAAAAGAAAAAAAAACCCTCTCACACACTTGTGACTATATACTTCATTGTTTGGAAAATGAAATCTCACCTCATTCATCCAGGATAAGACCTCATTCATTTGTGATCTACTTCTGTAAATTTATTCCTAGTATTGTGAAATGAATGCTGTTGTATAAAAATCAATTAATAATAAGCATACATTTTTGCAAATCTTGAATTTCAATTCATCAAATATTTAGTACCAATTTAGGTACCATATTTATTATTCATTATGAAAATTACCAAGACAAGAGTTTTATGGATTCATAAAATTGTAATAATGATAGCCACTTAAACACTGAATTAAAAGTTGTATACTTTAATCAATAGGAAAGGGACAGTTTATGTAGGAGGATCCAAACAGGAAAAAAATGCAGAAAAATAGCAAAAAAGGAGAAAAGGAATTCTGCTGATGAAATTGCATATCCAGAGTTCTGAATGATCACCAAGGCCTCTTGTACAGATTTCTAGACAGTGGTAGATTTATGTAAGCAATTGGAGCCATGATTGCCAATGGCAATTTAGGTGAGTCTTATTACAGTCTTATAAAGAACAATGGCGATTACAAAGTGTGATTAATAAAAGTAAATCTATAATTGAACTTGTACTGATGTTTTTAATTAGTTTAGTCTTAAATGCTAAGCTTGTTACAGGAAAAGAAGAGATAGGACAGAAACAGTATAGTTCTACTATACTGGCTACTCTATGAGAGAACACCCAAAGTCAAACAACTTAAGGGAGAAAGGGAGATTTATTCAGCTCATGGTTCCAGAAACAAAGATATAGTCTTTCATGGTAGAAGTGGCATGGCTTGCGGCAGAAGCTGAAAACAAGCTAAATCACACCCATCAGGAAGCCGAGAAAGACTGCAAGATAAGACTTCTGGAAGTAGGGTGGGATTAATCCACTTCAAGGTCCATCTCCTGTGACTGCCTTCTTCCAGCAAGGCTCCACCTCCTAAAGGTGCCATGATCTTCCCAAACACACGAGCTTGTGGGGGACACATTTCAAATAGCTACTGACTGTACTGCATGCGCCATAAACTCTACTAGCTCTTTATACACATTACTTACTTCAATATCAGTAATAATTTTATTAGCATTATTAGATACAGGTAGAAGGTTCAATGAAAATAAATAACTTTTCAAACATGAGTCAGCACATAGGGTGAGTAATGGGATTTGAACTGTATTTTCAAATTCAAAAGTTACATGCCTGTAATTTTTACTAAATTTTGCCTAGAGAAAAAAGATAAATAATGGACTAAAGCAATATGAAATTAAATCTGACCCTGTATGGCATTTCATGCAGTTTAAAGAGAATAATAGAAAGGAACATGAACTTTGCATCCTTTCTTCCATTTATACTGTCAATGAAGCTTATAACTGATAGAGACAATATCTGGATATGATGGGTAAACTTTGGTAGAGATGGGTCATCATTGCAAACTGTAGAGATAGATTATCATTGCAAAATGGACAACTTTATATTTTGATCTGGCTATGAGTATGAAGGAGCCTGTGGATAAAATCAATTTTTAAAGGACTGCTGTAAATCAGAATTCTAAATTATTTTGCTCTTGGTCTAGTCCTCATCTTAAGGTACTGAATATATATATATATATATATATACACATTTCTATTTTTTAAGATACAGAGCTGTTCAGAATCAGTTCTAACAAAAATATAAGAGAGAACATGTATTTTTAAATAGTTCTGTGTTCATAAGAATAAGTGTACTTAAAACTACACTTAATTGAAGCTGCTGTAAGATTGCAAAACAAGTAATTCCCTTATTAATATTTCACCAAGATATATTAGGTCCCTTGGGCTGTATTGTTAATGTCATCTAATAATATAGGAGAATATACAAGTAAATGAATACTAGTGTTTTATTTAATGCAATTGTTTTTATATCATTTCCATGAACCTCATGTATTCATGTGAATTACAAATGTGCCAGGTTTTGCTTGTGTGTGTATGTGCATTTAATCAACTACTGCAATAAATCAGAAGACAAGATTATCAAGTTACATAGAACAATAGAATCAGACTTCTCTGAAGTCTTGTAAGACAAGCTAAATTACCCTAATTAAATTTAATGAAAATAAATGTAAACAATCCACTAAGCCCCAGAAAATCAAATACACAAGTACATGATGATTAAAATGTTAACTAATTGCCATTTATGTGTAAAAGGCCTAGACAAAAGTCAACAGGAAGCTCAATAGGCATCAATACTGTGACATTGAAATACCTGATTTAATTTTAGACTATAGCATTCAAAACCTAGTGGATAAAAACAAAAGGTGACAACCCCATTTACTGTGTGCTGCTGGCATATGAAGCATGACTGCTAGTTATGAACACATGAACACTAGAAAAGGACATTAAATCAATACTGAGAGACAAATAATTAAGGTGACTAATGAATAATATTAAATTTGTCTTCAAATAACGCACCAGCCTAAAATCAGACTACCCAGAGGAGAGAACAGGTCTAAATACAGAGGCAAATACAGAACAGAATGAATTTCAGCAGCCTTGCTGCTGCCTGTAAGTTCTCTCATATAGTGAGGGTCTGAGTAAATAAACAGACCTCATTTTGGAAAATTCAGCATAAATCCTTTCCATAGGGTCAAAAAGCTCATTGTGTTTCAGCTTTCTTACCCCATTCTTGGGCCTATTTTAAAAGCCCAGATTTCCAGTGTAACTTCTTAGATCAATATTTTTTTTCTATTGCAGTTTTACTACTATATTATGTAAATTATTGACAGGAATCTTTTTTCTCATCCTTTACAGTCCAAACATGTATACAATGAATTTAGGTCACTTTCATCCAATATTACCCAATCCTATCCCCCCCTTACTTTCTCCCACTGAAAACCTTTTTTCCAGTTTCCTTTCTGCTCTCCTGTCTTTTTGTGTGCAGCCCACTGCATTTTGTCAGAACAGTTTTCATTAGCGTGTGCCTGGGTATTTGCTGGAAAATGAATGGCTCATCAGAAAGGAGTTCCACTTCCCATGTACAACACTGACCTTTGATAGTCCCTCAAGCAGGGATGGTGCCTCATGAAGTCTTCCTTGTTGCATAATGAAAAGCTGACAGGCTAACTCTTGGGCAGATCTTCTGGACGTGTAAACATAACTGGAGTGAGTTTATGGGTTAGGCAGTCCTGTCATGCCCAGAAGGCACCATTTGGTGTCTTCCAAAACTCTGGCCTTACATTTTTATCAACCCCTCTTCTGCTTTGTTCCCTAAGCACTGGGGAGAGGAGGAGTTATATAGATGTCCAATTGTGATTCTCTATATTAAACATATCTTCCATTTAAAAAGCGTTTGCTAAAGGCACTAGGATCCTTGGAGGCAAGGGATTGACAGCCACAGTAGTGTTCCTATGCTTAAAGGAAACACAGGAAATGGTTCTGGGAAATGCCCCTGGGTCCTTACACCTCATCGGAGAGGAGAACCCAGAGGAGAGTTTGGCATGCTCATTAAAGGAGGCTCCGAGGATGGGAGGGGGAGGACACTGGGGGATGGGGAGGGAGGAGGGTGGGGGACACAGAGGGATGGGGGGTTGAAGGGAGGGGGGACCGGTATACCTGTTAAGTTTGTAATGAGTGGAAATAAAAAAAAGTAGGCTTCTCAAATGAGAACTGAAAGCTGCTCTAACTTATCGATATGATGATAAGTATTTAGAAGGAACTTTGATATACTGTCACTATAGCAAATGAGAGTACTTTGTTCTCCTCTAGGGTGTATATCTACCCTATCCACAGGTTCTTAGATTAGTTTATAGTAGCAAGTATGAGTTCCCTACTGAAGAGCAGGCCTTAATAAAAACAGAAAACTGACGGTTAGTTCCCTACCATTCATGCTACTGTTGCACAAATGGGCACTTCTCGCTAGGCTAGTTTTATTTTAACATGAATAATTCACAGCTAAATAACACTGATGATTGTTTTTCTTCCCTGGGCAGCTTCTATAGCTTCTATATTATAAAAGCTGCCCAATAGGGAACAAGACTCCAGGCCAGTTACATCTTACTTTCTTCATGTCCTGTGATCAGGACATGTATAACATCTTCAGTGATAGGGTCTTGCCACCAGTTTTGGTGGGCAACTAAGAGTAATAGCAAAAGTCTGCATTGTTTTGAGGGACTTTGAGCTCTCTCTGAATTAAAGCTCATATGGAATTATCACACACCCAGTACAAGCCAAAGAACAAAACTCACCAAAAGGCAAGAACACCAGTTCTCTGTTCAGTGTTTGGTAGAAGCACTCATGTAGAAGCTGACTTCTAGTCCAGTGGAACTGATTTTAAAATTTGACGTCCAGAGTTGTATGAAGACACATTTATACTGTTTCAAGCTAAGCGACTGAAATGTGTAACCATAGCAGAAAGATGAAATACTTCCATGTGGAACATGATTTTAATACAAGGAGGACACAAAGCTAATGAAGCACAACAGACCCAGGATAACCAGTATCATAGAAGAGCATATGATCCCGGTGGACATAAAGATTTTTGGGGGACAAAAGGAATGATTTCAACTGTCTGAAAGGACAGTTTCAGACACCGGGGCTCTACATTACCCAAAGATGGGAAGATACCGTCTACAAAGTTGGCCTGTGATATATAATTGATCACGTTTATTTTCGCTAGATCTTAATATGAATTGTCAATATCAATGGGATAGCACATATTGATATCTTTAAATTTAAATGCACCTTTGTGTGTACCTTCCAGAGTTTTTAAACATGAGATAAATATTGTTTTTTCATCTATTTGTAATGAAATATCCAAGCCATGAGTTTCAGATTTATGGTTTAAGGTAAAATTTAATGTATAAATATTGGAAGGCAGTTAAGTCATTCACCTTTCCTTCAATGGAATACTTCTCTTATAAGTACCAGCCTCCTTATGCCACCACAATCTGAAATATTCCTCTCACTCTACTTGGCATTCTCTACCTTAGCTTCTAAATTGTCCTCGTTTCTAAAAGCACACTGCATTTCTTGCCTACCCATCTTTACCACAAAAAAAAAAAAAAAAAAAACTAGGAAAAAGCCTTCAACCATTCTCTCCTCTCACTTTCAACACTTGGGTAATAAATCAGACAATGTCTGCTCATTATTTAAATGTCAAATACTCTCACCAACTGTATGCAGCTTCTCTGAGCTAAAGTACATTCTCCCTCCTACAAAGTTCATGTGCATCCCACATACATTGCTGACTCCTACATCTCTTCTATATGCAGCAGACTGTCTCAATATTCTTGGGCAGTAGGATGAAACAGAGAGTATAATTGTGGTAGGTAATCTGGGTTTCAACTTGACACACCTGGCATTAACTAAGATCAGCTGAAACTGCACCTGGCAAGATCAGCTAAGACCACCTGAAGAGATTTTCTGGATAATACAAAGACCATCCCCAGATCCCATCAGAACCGCCATAGATCTCATTGGAACCTCCCTAGTAGTGGTCCAAATAAAAGGAACCACAGAACAGAAGTGAGGAGAAGAGAGAGTCTCCAGGAAGCCCACCAGCCTCTCCAATGTCTGTCTTCAGCTTCAAGCCACCAGCCATGTCATCTCCCTGGTGAAAGACTGTATCTGCCCTCTGGGACCCTAAGGTGAATAAATTTCTTTTTCTCCCTTAAGTTATTTGATTTTGAGTGTTCTCTCACAGCAAGAGTAAAGAGCAACAGTTACAATAATCTATTCAGTTTGCTGTCTGCCATGGAACAGGGACATATTTGATTTTATAGAAAACATATGTAATAAATGATAGTAACTATTCCATCCAACTATATCTGTGCCTGGGTCTCTGTCATAGTCAGGCACAAATGTCAACTTGACAGTTGAGGGTTTGAGCTCTGGGCACATTTTTAGAGAATTAATGGTTGAGATGAGCCCAGAGCAAACCTGCAGGAAATTGTCTGGCTGATGAGGAAGGCCCAGGTGGGTGGGATTAGGCCCTGGAATAAAACACACAGAGCTGGTGTGTGAAAGAGTTGGTATCCTTTTATACACTTGGCCAGACATGATGGTCTGGAAAGTAAGGATCATCCTTCGCTCAGTCATTACGTAGAGATGGTGTGGCCAGTTCCCTTGGCCTTGGTGTTGGTATTGGTGCATGCTCTCCCATCAAGCTGGACTGAGAACTGTAACCAGATAATCATAAGAGAAAATAAACCCCTTGTTCCCTTTAAGCTTTTTGATGGTCATTTATCAGCAACCATGCAAGTTGACTGCTACAGAATTTGGTACCAAAAGTGGGGTGTTGCTGACAAATCTGACAATGTGGATTTTGTGGCTTTTGAACAGTTTTACTGGACGAAGTTTGAAATGTTTGAATATTTTGACTTTGTGGATTACAAATATTGTTCTACAAAGGTGAATGGGCCATTTGGAAAATAAAGGTACTAAGAGAGTTATGGATTGTTTGGGCCCAGTTTGTGATGAGGGGAACAAGTTAGTAAAGCTGAATTTAAAAACAATGGACTGATTTACTTGATAAAGGAGAATTGTGTTGGCAGCCTTAAAGATTTGCATAAGGAAAGGGAAGGCAGCGGAATAGCTGCCCTTGTTGGAGAAATGAGCATCAATGAAGGAAAACCTAGTGACTTGCACTGGGCTGATGGAAAATATGAATACCACTACATGGCAAGGTCATTGTTTGAAAATCCAGATTCCTTCAGGGGCCAAAAGCCCAAATTAAAACCATTTCTTGCCCTTTGGAAGTTTGGCTACCGAGGAAGAGGCTTTTCCAGTGTCAGCACACAAAACTTGGTATAGCTATAGCTCAAGTAGACCAAGCTACATTTCAAACTCAACCTCAGAATCTGGCAGCGTTCCTCAGGTAGTACTGGCTTTGGTGTGTGATTACATGGTTCATGAAGATCAGCAAAAGTTTGGCAGCAAATGTCAAGCATAGAGTCCTGCAAGAGAAGGTGAAGCTTGTAGCTGCAGAGGCAAACCCAGAGTGTTGGAGATGCCAGAACCATGGGATGACTGTGAGTAGAGAGTCAGACTAGTTCAGAGGAACTTTGCTTTTACAACTTCAAGCTGCAAACAGGGACTGGGAATACCTAGAATCTTTGCGCCACCTTGACTATGCGATCAGCAGAAGATGGGCTCTTTCCATCAGCAGTAATTTGCTGAACTTTGGTGATAACTTGATGTTTTCTCATTGTCACAATGATTCTATTTGGAATATTTAAAGATTTTATTTGGCATATTAAAAAAAGAAAGACTTTCAGTTCCAACATTTTAATAATTGAAGTTTTAATGAGAGAACATTTTAAATTTGTCTATGAAATGTATTTGTATTTTTAAGATAACTTTTAACATCTATGGGGATAAGGATTGAAGGTTACAGTTTAAAAGTGCTATGTTTTTGTGTCAAGTTGACAAGGGGTAGCTGTCATAGTTAAGCACAGGTGTCAACTTGACAGTTGAGAGTTTGAGCTCTGGGCACATTTTTAGAGAATTAATGGTTGAGATGGGCCCAGAGCAAACCTGCAGGAAATTGTCTGGCTGATGAGGAAGGCCCAGGTGGGTGGGATTAGGCCCTGGAATAAAACACACAGAGCTGGTGTGTGAGAGAGTTGGTATCCTTTTATACACTTGGCCAGACATGATGGTCTGGAAAGTAAGGATCATCCTTCGCTCAGTCATTACGTAGAGATGGTGTGGCCAGTTCCCTTGGCCTTGGTGTTGGTATTGATGCATGCTCTCCCATCAAGCTGGACTGAGAACTGTAACCAGATAATCGTAAGAGAAAATAAACCCCTTGTTCCCTTTAAGCTTTTTGATGGTCATTTCTGAGCAATCATGTAGGCTGACTGCTACAGTTTCTTCATTCCTGAAGTCTGCTCTTTTGTTAGTAGGTATAGCTATGTTTGGTTTGCTCAAATCTTTGTTTTTGAAAAGTAGTTTTATATTTTATAGTTAAAATACAGTAAATGTATGTAACATAAAAAGTCCCATTTTAATCACTGCAAGTGCAAACTCAATTGCATTCAGCAAGCTTGCTCAAATCTATTGCTGCTGCTTTCATATTATTTCATGATTAATTATATTTCTGATAGCATTAGTAGCTGTCATTTCTTTCTATAAGGCATATTTCCCTCCAATGAACTCATGCCTTATTATTAAGCTCTTATGGTCCTACTAGTTTTGTGTACATCTTTCCAAAATGGTCATCTTCCTTTAACAACTGGCTGTCTTGAAATTTTATATCCTTTGACTTTGATCATCAATCCTTTAATGCCTCATCTGTCCCTAATTTGTGACTGATAACATAAGTTTTGGACTAAAATCTGGCACAGGACTTTCAGATTTGAAGTTTGTCTATATATAATATTTTAATGCATGTCATTGTTAATTTTTCTATATTATAATCACCTATACCTTCTTTATTACCACTCCCATTTGTATTTTTACCAATATTGTGCAGAACATTTAAAAATTCAATTTAATTCTAGTGACTACAGATATTCTCAATTTATTATTATATGGAATCAGGACTCATCTTTTCAGGCAGACTGAAGTTTCTTCCAAAAACAACATAACTCAGATTCATCTTGATGTATTCTGTTTCAAGATGTGAAATTAATTCATCTCCAAGGAGATATAGCTCTTTTCAGTAGAAAATTCTATTACCAGCTACAATCCAGGCCAAGGGTGAATATAACATTGTTCTACATGATCACTGGCAGCTGAAACTTCTTTCACAAAGAAGACAGACTCATTTTTTAAAGGAAGAAAAAGTCCTGCACAATGGCTGACATGTCAATGATCCCCCAGAGTCTAGCATGGATCACAGGGGAGAAGGCTCCAGGCAGCAGGATCCTTAGAGGCAAGGCATTAAGTCATAATAGAGTTCCCGTATTAACAGGGAGCCCAAGAAGGGACTCCAAGCTACGCCACTGAGTCTGGAACCTTCACTAGGGGAAGGACCCAGAGGGAGGTTTGGAGGTTCACACAAAAAGATGCTCCAGGGGATGGGAGGGAGGAAGAAGGAGGACACTGGGAGAGGGGGAGAGAGGGAGGAGAGGTGAAAGGAAGGCAGGAAGGAGTGAGAGTGCAAGGGGTGACGACTGGGGAGGGGAAGAGGGAGGGAGAGGACTTACTGAGCTTGTATGATTAGGAAAAAATAAAATATGGGAGAAAAAATAAATTTTAAAAAAGAAAAAAAGGAAGAAAAATGTTTCAAGTTTCACTTGTGTTTCTTTTACATCAGGAAGACTAAACCCAGCATATCTATGGATAAGCCTGCTGTTTGGACACTGGCATTGGGAACTTGCCCTATGGAACACTGCTGTTCGATATACAATATCTGGCATTGCCACCCAAGACAACAGTCTCAAGCTGCACATAACCACTAGGTGTTTTAATTGATTCAAATGTAAACTTTTCTAGCTCCTTGTGTTCAGCAGTCACTGTTACTGGACAACACAGTTATAAAGAGTCATCAACCAAAATCACCCGTTTGAAATGTTTCCCTTCTTTCTACTCTTTCTTCGTTGACTCCCAATCTGTTTGGAAAGCTGGTGCCAGTAATACCTGAGCACAGACCTGACTGTCTGAAACAATCAAGTCCTCTCTGGTATCACCCCTCCCAGGGAAAGACCAGGTGATGTAGCAGCTCAAAAATTGTTTCTGTGCACTCTAAATGAAAAACACTGTATTTTGAGATTTTTAATCTAAATTTCTCTTCTTATTTTCTACATAAAGTAGCCTCATGTACCTGTTATGTATGTTATGTAACATGACATTACTGCTACTCTTTTGTTATTCTCATTTTAACTTTGATTTCCAAAATTCCAACAATTACACAAAATTATAACTCTAGTGGAAACTGAATTTTCACCAAATTAGGATTACAAAGTACAATAAAATATCCACACTTTAAAGATGGAGGAAGGTTAAGGAATACTCTGAATTTATTAATTACTCCACATACATATGCATACAAACACACACACATATAAACATAAAAATTGTTTTTAAGAAGTACTACTCAGCCATCAAAAATGATGAATTACTGGAATTTGCTGGGAAATGGATGTCATTAGAAACAATTATATTAAGTGAAGTATGCGAGACCCAGAAATTTAAGCGCCATATGTACTCCCTAATAGGTGGCTCCTAGTACCAAACCCACCCAGCCAACCTAGAGACACTCAAAGATAAATCTCTGTAATACCTACAGTAATTGCAAGGGATTATGAACAGGAGGGATGGAGTAGGAGGGCCACACCAGAAACACGAAGAGAGGGGACCATGTTACAGCAGAGAAAATAGGCCTCCATCAAGGACTGCAAGTAAGTAATGGGACATCTGGTTAAGTTCACAGACTTTCGTTCCTGATCATTTACAACTGAGGGGGTATGATCTCACCAGAAGGGGAGGGCATATAGTCTGGCAGATAAAAAGTAACCATTTTGCAATGGGTGACTGACCCCTTCCTCACTACGGTTTCCTACTTTTATTACATATACCTTTGAATGAGCTCTTATAACAAGACTCTAGTTTAACAGCTTTTTGTCTCTGGCCAGGGGGTGACATACAATACCCATCAGGATGGAGTGAAGGGCATTGCAGAAGCAGCAAAACTGCAAAAGAAAATCAACAAACCACAATCCAGAACTTCAGAGACTCTATATCAATGACCTGGAACTAGGCCAGCCTAATCTCTCCCCATCCTGAAGCTCAGGGAAATTTGCAGAAGAGGGGGCGGTAAGATTATAAGAGCACAAGGATGGGAGGAGCAATGATATGCAAGATGCTCCACACGAGTTAGGGCCGAAGCAATCACAATTGGACTTTGCATGCCCTGCGCAATGTCCCACACACTATTAACCCATAAAGTCTAGCATTTGCTAAAGGCACCAAGATCCTTGGAGGCAAGGGATGTTGACAGCCACAGTAGTATTCCTATGCTTAAGGGGAACACAGGAAAGGATTCAGAGGAATGCCACTGGGTCTTGGTACGTCATTGGAGAGGAGAGCCCAGAGGAGAGTCTGGCATGCACATTAAAGGATTCTCCGGGATTGGGGGGAGGCACTGGGGAATGAGGAGGGAGGAGTGAGGGGAGGGGGAGCAGGGGGGTGGGGGGAGGAGGAGGGAGGGAGGGAACTGGTGTACCTACTAAGTTTGTATGAGCAGAAATAATAATAAAAAATGTTTTAAAAAATTGTTTTTAAGAAGTCTAATTACAACCTGAAAATAATCATATTAAGAGAATTATGTTATCCTTAGAAAAATAAAAATATTTATTTTCTCTGGTTTGATGGTTTTTAATTTTTATATAGCTATACAAACCATGTATGTATATGACATAAAAATATTATATATTACACAGTGCTATGTACAATGAATATTCTCAATGAAGATTTCATTTTTTAAATAAAGTCTAGTTGCAAATCAAGACTTTTAACTTTCAGTATCTTAGCGGTTTGACTAAATTTTCTGATAAGTTCATACACGTATGCAATGCCTTCTGATTACTCACATTCTTAGTATGCCCCTCTTGCCTCCTCCCTCCTCGTTACTAACCCCTAGTTATTCCCTATAAGCTCTTTTCCTATATTCATGTCCTTTTGCTTTGTTTTGTGACCCGCTGAGCACCTGAAAGGTCCTGGATTTGAAACAATCAGTATTTTGCTTTCAAGTGCCTGTGTCAGGGCCTCAGAAGCAATGAGAAGTTTTGTATTTTTCACTTACACAACAATGAAAACCAGTTGGATACAAAATTATCATTGAGCAAGTTCATGCTTGAAATCGGAATATAACATTTCTGCTATAACTTGCAAGTAGCAACTAACTAAACTCATGGAGTGTGTGTGTGTGCAGACTGATTAGGTAATCACAGTAGGAGAGTTTAAAAGCAAGATAAATTTTCATCTGAAAGAAGACTCATAGCTCCCCGAAACATTGAACCGAAGCGATCTTAATGCATTTTAATGAAAAAATAATATATGAGATGCATTCAATATTAAGAAAATTTTGTTTCTAACAAAAATATGTGTCAATTACAACTCTGCCAAGTTTTAAAGTTAAAAGAGATTAAAATGGAAAGCAATAAAGTATACTCAATCTTTCCTTAAATGTAAGTGTTAAGCGGGTTTAGCAGCAAGACCATGACTGTCTGCTCTTCGGTGCACTGGTCTCTTCTTCCATCCTAAGCTCTACTTCCATGAGTCTGAGAAGTCCTGAGTCTGGGAAGCAGGTCTCACAGTTTGGAATTGACTTCTTGGCTTTCTGGACATGGCAGAAGTAATGGCCCACCTGGATTGCACCCTGGGCCAATTACTGCACACTTGAGAGGAACTCCAGGTATAGAAGAGATGTATCTTCCCTAGGCATAAGCCTTAATGAAATCATGGTCTTTCCTTCCCAAATCCAATGTTCTATTTTCGGTAGTTTTCCCCATCTTTCCCTTCAGTTTAGAACAAACCTCTTAAGTTGTTTAGGTTTTTGTGTGTTCACATTCATACACCCATAGGGAATGTGGTCTTCCTTATCTTATAACAGGAATTTGTGAGCCACTGGAATTTTGTCTCATCCAAACCTTGAGGACAGACCGTATTCCTATGCTATCACTCACCCATACTCCATCTAGGTACAAAAGAGGATTCATTCAACAAAAATCATTATAAATTTATTCATTGAGATAAATCCTTACATGGTTTTTTGATGAGCATTTGAAGCTATTCCCATTTCTAAACAAATTATTATTAAATCAAAGATGTATGGCTGGAATTGCATTTCTTTGGAAACTGCAAATGGGTCCTTGCTGGGAGTTTCTGCGTTCAATTCCAAGGCATCTGCTGAAAATCAAATAGCTTCATTTGGAAAAGAAGGTTCTCCACAATGATCGCCCAGCATCCTATTTAAATGAAATATCTGTACTTCAGGTTCTTATTAACACAACCACATGAGTTCAGCCATCTAAGACCAAAAAGATAAACTGAACAGTACAGACAACTGATGCTAAAATCCATGGTTTCTAAAATCAATATACAATAAGGATATTCTAGAACTTCTTGGGAGATATTTTTTTATTTCACTATATTTTTAAACAGGGTCCATTGTGCTACATAGTTAATCTCATAGTTAATCTCAAACTTGCTATGGAGCGTAAGGCTGAGCTGAATGTCCTCTGGCCTCAGCCTCCCAAATATTAGTAGGGACATATTTTACCTAAAATAGTGACATATAACCAAACCAGTAGGTGACTAATAAGGAAGCACTCTTCACAGAAACCCTTTTAGAAATAAAGCAAAATAAAAATTACCTTTTAACACATAGGTAAAATGTGCCTTTGTCAATACTTCACAGTTTAAATTTCTCTTACATCTTCTTCAAATGCTCTCCAAATGAGAGCAAATTCTAATACAAATGACCCCACTCTCCCATACACTAGAATATCTCATTCTTCTGTGCTTATGTTATTGTTCTCCACTTCTGTGATACTTCTTCTGTGATTAGAACATCTGTGGAAACTGCACTAAGCAAGTCTAATACTGAAAGTCTTCCAACAGCAAGTGTTCATTTAATGTCCCTATGTTGCATTTTCATAATTCTGACTATAATTTAAACTTTTTAATATTCTTATTGTCATAGTGATCTATGTTTAGTTTCCATAGTATTACTGTTTGTTTAGAGGTATCAAGAGTCACCCTTATAAATGACCTCAAGGATAATTGGTGTGTGTGTGTGTGTGTGTGTGTGTGTATTTCTAAGAGCTACACTAACTGTTTCTTCATCTCTATTTCCTTGGGTCCTCACCATTCAAAGAGACAAAACAGTGTTGAAAATAATAAACTCCCTATGACCTCTAAAATATTCAGGTAAAGAAAGGGCATCAAAATCTCATTTTAAACAAAGAATTATAAATCTTACCTTAGTGAGGAAAAGACTAGACAGGCTGACAGTTAAACTTTTTCCACCAAAGGTTTAGCCAAGTTAAAAACTAAAAATGTTATGTATAATGAATATTCCTATGATAGGAACATAGCATGGCAAAACAGCCTTTTTGATGATATAAAAAAATTCAGTGGTCTGTGTAGAGGACCACACTTGTGTGGTATTACCTTCTGTCAAAGCCTGATGTAAAACAAGCCTAATCATGGACTCTTTAATTATAGGAAGGTTGAAGGAGGTAGAGAAGCTGTACAAGAAAAAATATAAAGCTAGCAGACATTAGCTCATAGGGTTAAGGAAAGAAGCCATCTCCATAGCAAAAAAACACAGGATAAAACAACAAATGCTGTTATAAAAACTGTAAGAAGTTATTGAGAAGATCTAGATGAGATAACTCATGAAAGGGGCTATACTAAACAGTATGTTTTCAATGTAGACAAATTACCTAATACTGAAAAAAAGACACCACCTAAGATAGTTAAGGAGAAGCTTAAGAGCTTCAAAGGACAAGATAACTCTCCTTAGGGTCTAAGGTCATTGCTGACTTTAAGTAGAAGCCAATGCTCATATGCAATTTTGAAAATTCTAGGTTCCTTAAAAATTATGCTAAAACTATTTGGTCTGCACTCTGTAATTGTAACTAGAAAATCTGTATAACAGCATGTCTGATTGTCACATGGTCTACTGAATATATGAAAATTGTTGTTGAGATTTACCACTGAAAAAGTATATTCAAAATATTACTGTTTACTGACAATGTACCTAGTCACTAAAAACCCCTAACCTTGACATAAGATCTTACCTTACAGAGACATACAATAAGATTAGTGTTTTCATGCTCAATAACACAGCATCCCTTCCTTAGCCCATGGATCAAGAAGCAATTTTGTCTTCCAATTCTTGTTTAAGATATACATCTCATGTGACTATAGCTGTCACATTCAGTGACTCCCCTGATGGATCAGAGCAAAGTCAACTGAAAACCTACTAGAAAAGATTCTAGTAGACACTCTTAATAACATCTATCATTTGTGGAAGGCAGTCAAGATTTTAAAAACCATCAAGAAAAGTTAGGAAATAAGTTAGAAGTAAATATGGAAGAATGTGACTAAATTGGTATTATCTCATAAAATGTTAATGAATGAAGAGCTGCTTAAAATGAGCAAAGAAAGTGGTTTTTTGTGACAGAATCTACTTCTGGTGAAGACACACTGACCACTGTTGAAACGACAAGGAGGTGTGAAACAGCTCAGAAACTTTTGATAAAAGAGCAGCAGGATTTGAGAGAACTAACAATTTTGCAAAACTTTCTATGGAAAAGCATTATCATCATCTCATACTACAGAAATATCTTTAATCAATGGATTCATCCATCCATAGAGTAAATTTTACCACTGTCCTATTTTAAAAAATTGACATGTCAGTCAGTAGTCATTAATACTGAGGCAAAAACCTCCCCCAGGGAAAGGACTTCAAAGTATTGAAGATGTAGCTAACATTTTTAGAAACTGAGTCTTAAATTAAAGCACATACATTGTTGGATGTAAGGGATGTTTGTCACCCCAGAGATCACCAGGGTTAATTTAAATGATTCTGGATTCTGTCCTTCCTTCCTTCTTCACCATCTGCCTGTCCGCTTCCTTCCCCTTTCTTTAGATCCCTCTCAAACTAAGCTGTCAGTAAAAGATGCTTTCTCTGATCGAGGTGGACCATTATCCAGTCAAAGGTACATGAGTAGCTCTCTTGCTGGAACCTCAAAACAAACTCTCATTAATTTTTACTTTGCCTTTAAGACATTATGCTATATCACACTTAGTATGTCACAATATAATAAAAAATATTTTTAAATGAACCAGAAAACAAATGTGATTCTTTTTACTATGATACTCTAGAATGAAACTCACAAGATAACTAAAGGCATGTCCATGCTCCATTTGTACATCCAATGTTTTAACATAATAATCATCATCATATGATTAGGATTTTAAATTGGAGAACCTAGAAAAAGATTAACTAGGAATACGAATCACGTGACGAATTACGGAAGTTCTAATTCTGACTGGTGAAACTAATTTTTGACACTTGTATAATTAATACAATGAATTTCTATATTTTCACCTTTTAGTACTCAAGCCCATTCCCTCCCCCATCACTTGATAAGTTGTTCTTTCCAGCCAATCTCCCTTTGACTTTCCTTTTATGTCTTTTTGCATGTGTGGTCCACTGGTTTTCAACTGGAGAAGTTTGCACTGGAAAGTACGTGAATACTTGCTGCAGAATGGATGATTTATAGGGGTTAATCATTAAGTAAAGAAGATCCCCTTCTGCTGTATGACATTATCCTTAAATAGTCTCTCAGGATGGTGCAATATTTATTGAGATCTTTCCTCATCCAAAGCATTTCATTCCCAACATATCCCACCAGATTTATCTTTTTTTGGCAGGGGGGCTTCATATCTTTCCGCTAAACTGCATAATCCTATTTTAATCTTAATGTATTAACTTAATTTTAAGTCTACTAAATAAGTAATTTCCTTCCATTCACCCACAAAAGTGATTTACTCTTGAATTTCCTCATTACACATTAGTCAACTTCCAAATCTCTTGATAATTATTTATGTTCATGATTTTATTTATTTTAATGTTAAAGGAACTGGAAAGAATAATTGTGGCTTATTCTTACAAATTCAGGTAATGTTCAAATTAGATGCTCAAAATGTTTCAATGCATGTTAAATTATAATATTCCAGAACTGTGAAAGTAGATGCAATGGGAGTAAAAGGTCTTTATGTGAAAAATCATAGTAGGTGTTATATTTTCAGGGTGTGGAAGCAGCCTACTAGTGTCTGAGACTTTGATAATCAACTTCAATCATGACTCTCTCTTGCATCACCTCAAATAACAGGTGAAAGGGAACTTCCAGGGTTGGGAAGATAGCTTAAAGGTAAAGATTTGTGCATGACCTGAGTTCAGATTCCTAGAACCCATACAAAAGCTTCACACATTATCAGTCATCTGCAGCCACATTGCTTGTATAGGGTTCTGAGAAACCAGACAAAAGACTCTGGAAGATCATAGACCAACTAGCTTGACGGTTGCGCTTCACATACGGGTGAAGATGAGGAAGACCCTTTCTCAAATAAGGCAGAAGGACTGACTCCCAAGGTGGTCCTCTGACCTTTACATGTACAAAGTGGCACATATGTGCCTGCACTCACTCACACACACACACACCCACACACACACACACACACACACACACACACACACACACACACACTTGAACTTCTATGGGAATATAGCAAGCAGATTGAAAAACTTCCTTTCTCCTTCTGCTTTTTTTTTTAATAAGATTTCATATCAATCTGAAGGTACTAGTATTTGTTCAGTGAGGCTGGAAACAAGTCATTTGGGAAGGAACACTGAACAAGAAATTGAAGATCCGATCTTGCTCTTCCCCTCCCCTGGCTCTGTGACACTCATCAATTTACTTCTCCCCTATGGACTTGTTTACACTTTGCATGTTCAGTGAGGAATATAACTGCAAAATTTGGTCTTAAATTTCCATTCTAATGACATTCTGCCCAGTTACTACCCCCACTGTTGATAGACCTACTGTTTGGCCAGCTTCCAGGTAAGGAATTATTTTTTACAATGTGTTAGATGCAGAAAGCATTAAGACTGGCAACTAATGCCTGTGCTTAATGTTGTGTTATCTTTACCGTCCATTTTTGCTATCATTGTTTTTCCCAGTCCTTAGAAGAGCTGTGAATGTCAGCCAGTGAGCAATTTCTTTAAAGATGAGGGGAAGCCATGTTTCAGGTATCTGGCCAGTGTCACTCAGCTGTTAAATGACAGAGCTGGACTTCAGCTCTGGCATTCTGAACTTAAATTCCTAAGTATTCAGTAACACAATGTTTCCTTTCGGTTCAGAACCCACAGCAAGGAATGATTTTGCTACATTCTCCTTTGCTGCCAGATAATCACTCTTGGGAAAGTGGGACTCATTATTTTTCTGAGGGGAAAACACAATGTTAACTCAGACAACATAATAATTTTATGGTTTGAATGGAAAAAAAAAATTTGCCCCTGTCAAAATCAATTTATATCACAAGACTAAATAAAAATTTTATGTATTGGTGAAGGAAAAATAGAGAGAAAATGTCCTGAGTGGATGAGCTTAAATTATCTCCCATTTGAATGAGTTCATTTCCCAGAGAGAGTTTCATCAGGCTTCTTAATTAAGAGTAAATTGTTCATCTAGAGTTAGTAATTTGCCAATGACCTCTTCTTAACACTTGCTTCTAAGGTGACAGAAATGACAATGGGACTTCCAAATTAAAAACATCAAGCTCTCAAAGGCACTGAGCCCCCCGCTTCAGTAACTGAGTCAGGAAAAGGAAATAGGCTTAGATATAAGACTAAAATGCAAAATAGCTGCATTTTAGCCTTATATCTCCTCTTAATAAAAATCTCAGAGATTTTTAAGAGGACTCGAGATTTGACTGGAGATAAACTAATATATATCTGTGTATGTGGAAATATATAGAAATGTATGTGTGCTAAGGAGCATCATACAAGAATGGAAAAGCTCTGAAGAATACTTCCTAATCAAGCAGAAGCCGTAGGGAGGAGGGCAGTGAAAAAGGTTAAGGTGCCTAGATTCACCTGAGGATGAGAGACAGTCACTTGAGGGTGATGATCAGGAAAGGGACTAACAGAGACTTGGGCTGTAGGCAGGTCATTCTACTGGGAAGCAGGATGAAGGGGTAAGAAACAACTAGGGAAGTGGTTATAGGATTGATTGGAACTGCTGGATTCAGAAAAGTAGCTACTGTGCAACCACCTCGATATGGGACTAAAATTACTATCATATGACTGGCCATATAACACCATGACTCAACCATTACTATTTAATAAGCACTTAGTAGGTACCAAGAAGTATGTTAATAACTATATTTTTGTTTTCTTAACTAATTATAATATTTCAGTCATCCTGAAAAACAAACACTTGCTGTCGATTATGGTATTAGATCATCAGCTAAGACATAAGAAAGTAACCTTGGCAAGGAGTAAGGAATAAATCAAAAACCAAAATTTTCAAGACAAGCTCTATCACAACTAATACATGCTATTTTGATTCATGCAGTTTTAGATGTTCCAAGATAACATTGACCATTTCTGTAGTGAATCCCCAGATTCGTGCATTCCAGAGTGCAACCCTTTAAGTCTTCCAGAAATCAAATTTGTAAAGTACAAGCTTCCCTGGAACATATTTGTTAACTTATATCCTGTGTGGTGCTCAAATATTTGTGTGTGTGTGTGTATGTGTGTGTGTGTGGTGTTCCTTAGAGCGTCTCATAACTCAGTGATTCCTATTTTACAGATCATCAAAGCAAGATTCAGAGAGATGCCAGACAACCCATTGTTTTTCTGACTGCTGAAATCCAGTGTTAGTCCTAAGCCCCCCATTCTTGGAGGAGTTGTAATCATCATTTAATTCCCCTCAAAATGTTTAGAAAGAAGTCATATCTAAAGATGACACTTATTGGAGGTATTTTATTAAAATTTAGAAACAGGAACATTGGGTGGTTTGATGAACTTAAACTTTCAATCTTCTTGTAACCAAATAGATAACAAAAGAAATGCTTTTTAAAATGCAACAACAAGTTTAACTTTCTTATAAGATACTTTTTGAATCCCATGCCATGCATGTTGAAGATGTTGGAACAGCAAATGGGTACCCATATAAGGCTGTGTTAACATTCAATGCTCATTCTCTTGTGCTTCAATGGTGGAAAAGATTAATATATCATTCTGTTAATACAAAGGGCAATTTACTTTCAAAGTGATGTGTTTTCTTTGCAGCCATCTACTCTGGCAGCTCTGAGCAAGTGCTGTTCTGTCACCTGGAATAATGCCTTTAATAAACTTGCCTGTGAAATGGTACATGTGTGATCTGCTACAAACCCTACACCCTCATGGATCAGACCCTCATTATCTTGCCTACCAGCATCTATATCATCTGTAGGTTTTTTTTAAAAAGTTTTCATCTCCAACCTAATAAGCTGAAAGCCAGACACCAAAACTGTAAAAAGTTTGTTTGTACTCCAGTCTCTAACCATAGAGCCTGGAGTAGGGAAGAGTAAATCTTCCCAATATATTCCCTAACTCTGAAATGTCCACAGTATTCTTCAGGACCATGTGGATTCATCATGCCTTTCTTAAGATGAACAGGGCTGCATAGTGTCTTACAGGTGTTCCCATGGCCTTCCACTAGCAACGCTTAGATGATGCCAGTACTCTCTCAGCCACATACTTCTGTCATCTTTCCCTACTGCCTTAGTCTCTCTGAGAAGCTTATCTGCCTGTCCATCATATTTCTAAGAACTAGCAAAGGCAAATCAAAAATATTCACTCTCTCCACTGCAATAAGTCTGGGTAGATTTTTCCCATCCTCTTATACATTCCTGGTCTTTTCTCATTCTGATTCTACTCCCATTCAACTAACATTAGGACTATATGTATATATACATATATATGTGTATATACATATATGTATGCATATGTATATATGTGTATGTATATGTATGTGTGTATATGTATGTGTATATGAACTATGTATGTACGTGTATATATGTATGTGTATATGTATATATGTACGTATATGTGCATATATGGGTATAATAACAGTTATTTAAAAGACCATTTGTAATAGTGTCTTTTCTGCTATAGCTTTATAACTTGCACTCTCTTAGGGCCTGGCTTCCCTCCTTTCATGGGCTCTTGTTCTAGTTTGTGACTCTGAGAATTCAGTCTCTTCTGGAAGAACCTCAATCGCATCCAATGACCATAAATTTAGTTAGACTAGCTCCTCTTTTTAAGAAAAAAATTATTGAATATTTTGCATCCAGCATCATTCTACATATAAGAGACTACAAAGAAAAGTGGTGAAAAAATCTGTTGGAGCACATGTTCTGTGAAGGAGATCACGTAACACAAATGAAGGACTCCCTAAAGTCATAGCTGTTGAAGAGGAAAAATAAATGTTCAAGACAGACACAGAAAATTAAGCGCCGTATGTACTCCCTAATAGGTGGATGCTAATACCAAACCCACTTAGTGACACACTCAAAGATAAATTTCTGTAATACCTACAGTAGTTACAAAGATTATAAGCAGGGAGGGAAGGGGAAGAGGGCTCCACCAGAAACAAGGAGAGAGGGGATCATGCTACAGCAGAGAAAATAGGCCATCATCAAGGACTGCAAGTAAGTAATGAAACATCTGATTGGGCTTGCAGGCTTTCTTTACTGGTCATTTGGAACTGAGGAGGTTTGATCTCACCAGAAAGGGAGGACACAGAGTCTGGCAGATACAAGGTAACCATCCTGCAAATGGGAGACTGACACTCCCCCCCCCCACAGCTGTCTCCTACTCTTATTTCATCTACCTTTGAATTTACTCTTATAATAAGACTCTATTTTAACAGCCTTTTATCTCTGGCCATGGGATGACATCCAACACCCATCAGGATGGAGCCAAGGGTGGTGCAGGAGCAGCAAAACTGAAAAAAAAAATCAACAAACCATAATTCGGAAAATCAGAGACTCTACATCAACCACCTGCAAGCAGGCCAGACTAATCTCTTCCCATCCTAAAACTCAGGGAAATTTGCAGAAGAGGAGGCAATAAGATTGTAAGAGCCTAAAGATGGGGAGAAGCAATGATATGCAAGATACTCCATACAAGTTAGGGCCGAAGTAATCATAATAGGACTTTGCAAGACCTGTGCAATTACCAACATATCATTGACCCCCCAAAGTCTAACATGGATCACAGGCACTAGGATTCTTAGAGGCATGGGATTAACAGCCACAATAATGTTCCTTTACTTAAGGGGAACACAAAAAAGAGCTCTAGGCAATGCCACTGAGTCCTTACGCCTCATCGGAGAGGAGGACCCAGAGGGAAGTTTGACATGCACACTCCAGGGATGGGGGGTGGGTGGGAGGGGGCACTGGGAGAAAGGGATGGAGGGGGGAAAGGAAGGGGAAAAGGAGGGAGGGAACAAAAGGGTCCAGGGAGGGTTGGAGGGAGGGAGGGAAATGGGGTACTTATCAACTTTGTATGAGTGGAAGAAAGAAATAAAAAAATGGGGAAAAAAAGACAGTGGATAAAAGATCATTGAAATGTAAATAGAGTCTTTAAAGAAGGCTCCTCTATGGAAATTCCAGTGCCAGGTATGGGATACTTCCTTCTCTATGAGTTGGGAGAGTAGCCCCCTCGCTACCAGGCTACTTCCCCATGAGGAGCTCCAAAACAACGGTGGCTATTGTCATTGCTCCTAGACATCTAATGGAACTAGATAGTAAGATTATATTGCTGAAGACACCATACCCTTTTGATACAAAACACAGATAAATCAAACTGGATCTGAGCAGGAAGCCTCCTCCCACTGACTGGCATTTGTTGTGCCAGTAGGTGCTATACAGGATGAAGATAGAGGAAATACAGCAGAGGCCTTACCCAGTGGCGAACTCTGCATACTACCATATTGGCCTGCCAGTCAAGACGTGCTCACTGGTGCAAAACACTTTCTAATCAAACCTAAGGCCCATTCAACAGGAAAGAATACACACCTATTACTATAAGCCTGATCCAAAACCTATGACTAGAGGATTCACTGGCCCTAGGAGAGGAGAGAGCTTCCTACTATTATTATAATACATGGACATGGTGTCACGTTTCTTTCCAAATATTTACATGTCTAAATATTTACATTACCCATAGACAAGTGCTGTTCTCAGCCTTGATATACAAAGATTCTTTTTGCTGTGGGCAACAATTAATACAGAGATCCATGAACAGCTGCTCAAAGCACTGAAAATAAGTGACTACTGAATATGCTGAACACTCAGCCCTAAATGGGACATCTGAATCACCCCACCTCAAATCCAAGTACAGTGGTAGAAACAAAGATTAAAAAACATAGAAAATAACAGCAAAAAATTTAAAACAGATATTCACAGACCAAGGACAAATTATGTAAGTACTTAAAATACATAATAATCTTGACATCTTGTACTTATCTTTTGATTCAATTTCCATACTGTACATGTCTACAATTATCTTTTCTCATGAGTTTGTGAGTGCGTGTGTGTCTGTGTGTGTGTGTCTGTGCCTGTGTGCTTGTGTGTGTATCAGAGGCATTCAAATGTGTGTGCTGGTGGAGACCCCAGTGTGTATGTAGAAGAGCACACCGTGTGTACCTATGGAGGCTCAAGGGTAACTTCTAGAATCATCCTGGATTGTTCTGTCTCCTCTTGCTTTGCTCTGGGGTTTCTCAGGCTCTGCCTTCTATCACTAGAGGTGAGGCTACCACTGCATCCACCTGGTATTTTCACATGGGAGCTCAGCATCAGAACTCAAATCCTTTTGCTTGCAAGAGAAAGGCTGTGGAAACCCTGATCCATCTCCCCAGCTCCAAATCTAAAATCATTTTAACTTTCAACTATTTAAAGTTTATTTCAGGCAATAAACTATAATTCTATTTGATACCAGTGTAATTCAGTATGCTCTGAATGAATGAAAATTTTGAAGACCCATATCCATGACCAACATGAAATTAATGATATCATTCATTCATTCCTTCATGCATAATTAATGAGAGCCTTATGATTCTGGTTTTTGCTTTGGAAAAGCATAACTTAGTGGGAGAAACAAGAAAAAGCACTTAGTGATAAATATCAATGTGAATAGTGGATATAATTATATTTATAATGCATACTTAAATCAATTACCTTCATATAAATACATATCATCAGTATGAATAGTGGACTTAACTATATTATAATCTTACTTAAATCAAGTATGTTTTATAGGAAACAATTTTGTCAAAAGAAAAATATTTCAATGATTATATATTACATAATTAGAAAAAACTGACAGCCATTATTTCTAGTTATGAGCCTATGATAATATTTTTCTTTTATCTTTTTTGGAATTGTGTTCAAATCACATTTTATTTTATTGCCAGAAAGTTATAGTGCAACTGCTTCAAAATGGATTATCCATTGTTATAATAAAAGTCATTGAATTTTGTAAAGCTTTAGCTAATTTCTCTTTAACTCATCAAAAAGTACACAAGCTGATTATTTAAGAGGCAAAAAAATTTCATTTCCTGAGAGAGAGCTAATATATGCAGCATTGACCTCCTCCAAAGCTGTCCAGAAACACTGCCAAGTCCTAAATAATTCTGCCTGAAGAACAGCCATACTCTAAGCACAGGTCTACACACTGCACCTCTGCAGCCCCTCACTCGCATCTCCTGACACCTCTGAAACTCTGACCTGTGGAATCTGAATATGCCAAGTTGGCTAGTGCTCTTGCTTTTGCCTACCCTTAACCATGTCTCTTTGTTGTGCTTCTACACACTGTTCAAAAGGTTGGCTCTATTCTGAAATACCTTAAAAGATGTAGCAATGGGACAAGGGACAGGGGTTCCTATTATGTTTATATGAGCAGAAAAAAATAAATAAAAGAAAAAAGAAAAATCTAAGGGGGAAGGAGCTGGAGAGATGGCCCAGAAGTGCAGAAGGACCTGAATTCAGATTCTGGATCCCACATAAAACACCAGGCAAAATCTGAAGAGGCCTTCACTTCCCAGCTCTGAAAGACGAAACCTGGGAAATCACAAAGTGAGTCAAAAAGGAGGTAGAAGCAATCTAGGATGATTCCAGAAGTCACCTTTGTCTTCTATTCCATAGGCATGCACAGTGCCTTCTGAAAAATACACACACACACACACACACACACACACACACACACACACACACACATACGCACACATAAGGAAAAATAAAGAAAAATCTAACACTCCTTGTTTTGATCTGTACCTCTTGCCTCATTGATCCATCCTGAATGCATTATGATGTTCATATTCTGCTCTTCCTTGATTGCAATTCTGACCTTTACCCTCTGGCCTGGCTTATGGATTACTTTGATGTCTAGATTCCTCCTGAAACCAGAAAATGCTGGACAGCTTTTATCTAGGAATATTCATTCTTTACAGCAATATTGCATCTGTTCCACTGACTAGAAGCTGAGTCTGGTTAGGAAATGACCTAGCAAACCCTATGCATATCCTATGAAATAGGTTGCTATTTAAAGTGGAATAATGATAGCTATTATGCAATAAATAAATTGGTGAAGTAAAATATCTTCGAGACATGTGCAGCAAATTTGGCTGAATTCTTTCTGTGTGCAACACCTTATGTATCATAGAGTGTGCATTTGAGGGTAGAAGTCAGAATGAATAAATCAAAGAAAGGTATGATGAACTACTGAATAGGGACCTACCTCTGGCATGAAAAATTAATATTTAGGGTATCCTGAGAAACTCCTCAAATTTAATTCATGCAGTTTTCCTTCCTATTTCACTCTACTCTCTAAAGGGAAAAAAATGGGGAAAAAAAAGCCACCGAAAAGTATGTGAAGAAATATGTGAAAAGAGACAGAAACATTCTCTGTATTTGCCTCAGGGTCAAAGGCAAAATATACATGAATTGAATGTATAAGTTCCAACTTCCATCCTAAATATTTAACCAGAGAAAATCTTATTCAATCTATTTATACTCACTTTCAATTGTAAAAGAGCTTTAGAATTAAAAGCCTCTCAAGGAAGTAAAGTAAAAATCAAAATGATACAAATATCGAAGGATCAAAACACCAATCTAAGACAACACTGGTCAAGCTCTGATGATAATATGTGGGAAATTCCAACTCTTTCGCCCCATACATTACCAGCCAGCCAACTCTGAGAAATAACCTAATGTGACATGACAATCAGAATTCTCAGTAGGCCACTCCTTAAGATTGTCAATGCAATTAAAAAACACACCCATTAAAGAGGACTAATGCTGTGTAATAGTGGTATGAGTATCAAGGAAATAAGCACCAGTTTTCTGATTGGATTTAAGCCCACTTGTCAGAATGGAACACATTCCTGTTACTGTAAGCTAAAACAAGAATTAGTGAAAGGGAAGGAAATAAGTCACAAGGGAAAAACAGACTATGAATTGTAACTAGGAGACAGCATACTAAACCACTCTGTAAATACCTGTTATAGATTTGAAGAGCACTCCACATTCAAACTAGAAGCCTTCTTCTATGACAAAATGTATTTATTACTAAAAAAAATGACTTACTAAGATGCAGAAAATAAGTAACTATGGACTGTTTGTCCCTAAACAGGACATAAAAGTCTTGCCCCTCCCCACCTTGAGGCTCAGGGAACAATGAGAAAAAGGGGGCAGCCTGAAGTGGGAAGGTGGTGGGCCATCCATTATCTCATGGATATGATATCATAGTCATGATATACAAGATTTCATAGCAGATATGATATGATATAATATCAGATATAAGAACTGTCTTATCAACATCTCCCCTTTACATCAGAAATACCTCAAGAAGTCCCATACCTCTCCAATAGACTGATGAGGACTAATGCTAATGGAAGTAAAGGAGGTTGCTTTCCTCAATCCACTGATCTACGATGCTTGCTAGAGTATGAATCAGGTTGGGCATAAGTCATGACAGACTAGAGGAAACACAGTGGGTTTCACGAGCAAAAAGATTTGAAAATAGCGAGTCTGGCAGGGTGAAAGGGAAAAAGGGAAAAAAGAGGGGGGATATAATTTGGAAATAAGGGTTGAAAATATTATGAAGTCATTATATTCATGTATACAATGTTAAAAACATTAACTCTATAAAAAATGAGAAAGAAGACTAATACTTAGTCTTTTGTCATACATAGAAAATTCATCATAATTATAAGAAAAAGTCATCAATTTTTAGTCAGCAAAAAAGCAAGTAGTTAGCCAACAGACTAATGGAACACTTCAAGTGTTTCTAATGTAAACAGAAAAGGTCTTTGTAGAATGATTTTGCCATGTATTCATTTCCTTGTAAGTGCTTCTTCCAAAGAGCACAGTATACCCAGAACTTGGGAACCTTGCCTATCTGTCCAGCCATGTGCTTCATCATATGCATCATTTATAATAGTTACTAAGAAAGTTGTGGATGGTGGTTAAGTACATATATACTTATGAAGAGACTGTAGGGTGAATTACATTCCTCATGAGAATACTATGCAACAATACTTTATATATGCCTGTACATGAAAGAATATTTTGTGTGTGTATGTGTGTGTGTGTGTGTGTGTGTGTGTCTGTGTCTGTGTCTGTGTGTTGCATTCACACACATGCTGAGGCTAGGACAGAATGTTAGATGTTTTCTATCACTCTCTACCTTATCAATTTGAGATAGGGTCTCTCACTGGTAAACCCAGAAGTTAAGCTGTTTTCAGCTAGTTGGGATAACTATTGAGTCCTCTTGATCCTCCTATTAGCAGCACCTAATACTAGGATTACAAGTATGTGGAGCCAAGCTCAGTTTGTTACATGAGCACATAGGTCACCATGCTTGCTGAGAAAGTGCTCTTAACACTGAGCCATGGTAAGTGGTCTTGCCACTTTGTATTTTTCATAGTAGCTCAGACCATTAAAAGGAAAAGATGAATGGGTGAAGCTTCTTTAAGATGATCCCACAGTGATCAAAAGAAGTCAGCCTGGGGATTCATTTCACAAGTCACATACTTATACTATATTTCTGAGGGTATCGAGAGGTTAGGAAGATGACTGAGAAAGATCCAGTTGTTAGGACAACCTAAAGACAATTCGTGTGCTTAGTAAGAGCTATTAAGTAAGCTAATAAAACTAGAACCAAAAGAAGTAGATTGAGAGAGATAGTAGAAAATAGAGTCTGAAAGTATAAGATAGAAAGAAGAAAAATAAGAAATATGGAGGAAAGGGGGAAGAGAGAGAGGAAAAGAGAAAGCAGAAGGGAAGTGAACAAGAGGAGTAGAGGAAGATGGAAGGAATTTTCCAGTGAAGTTAAGAAAAAAAACTGGCAAAATTAGAGACTTTTAAAAAACAGTGATAAGGAACTGAGCTATTTCTGGTGAATTAGAATAAAGTCTGGAGTCAAATGTAAGGCATTAAACATTTCATCCAAAGTTTAACAGCTACTAATCTTGTACAGAGCAATTAATCTGTATCCCTATAAATACAGGGATAATGATAAAATAGTTCATGCAATGTTTGCACAGAATGAGTTAATACATGCAAATTATTTAAGACAACATTTGGCATATAGTGGAATACATAAGATTTGTTTGTTCCCGTGTATATGGTATGTGCATGTCTTCATGTGTTTGCATGTGGGTGGACACACATGCAAGCAAGTGCTCTGACTCATTCAGCCTTCTCCCTAGTCTCACCACTGTTTATTTTAGTAGCACACTTGAGTGCACATATTTGTTGAAGCTCTGGTGATATCAGAAACCATTTTCCGTTGTTCTATGATCTCACTGTTTTGAGGGTGAGACAGATTTCCAGCTTGCTCTGGGGATTCCCAGGGTCTGACTGCCAGGATTAGAATTGCAGGTCACCATGCCCACCCAGTATTTTCTGAGATCTTTTGGATTTAAACTCTGGTCCTTCTGCTTGTGTGTCAAGCTTTAACCACTGAACCATCTCCCCAGGTTCCATTAATGTTATTTCTAAAGACAAAGAACTAGGTCAAAGGGAGGAAATAGAACAGAGAAAGAAGAATTATTAACAAGACTTTTTAGAAAACAAGAAGCAAAATACAAAGCAGAGAAGGACTGATTGATTAGCTTAAAGTGGGAGTATTATTAGTCTCTCTACTGAAACATAAAAGAAGAAGGATGAGCTATTGGATTTAGATACTGAAAGAACTGTACTTTGTATTGGCAAATAAAACTGCTTCTTTCTAGTAATCTGATTTATTTCTATTATAAATGGGAGTTAAGATCATCTGGAGAGTATGTACTCATGAAAAGTATATTCATAAAATAGATGCTAGAACATAAACAACAAAAGAGTGGATTGATCAAAAAGAGACAGCATTGCTACAGAATATCAAGAGCTCATGTGGTGAGACCACTGAACCTAAATTAGTAGAGAAACAAGCCTTTCTCCAGTGGGAATTATTGTAGGAGGCTCTGCTGCTCAGAAACAAATATGGAGAAAAAAATGTCTGCTTTTGCTCAACTCATCCAAGGTACTCTGTGATTGGCATAATTTCTGAGTCATTCTTAAAAGAATTATACAAATAATGACATTATGGAATCCATACAGTAAGAACATTAATAAAGAGAAAATTTACAGTCTCATGAAGACAGATTGATTGATGAAATTAAATAACTCTTAAGTTGAAGAATGGTCACAGGAAACGGGAGATGGCTTAGTCACTAAGTGCTTACCTTGCAAACATGAGGGTCTGAGTTTGTTGCAGTTCACCTGTGTGGTTGCTGATAAATGACCATCAAATGGCTTCAGGGAACAAGGGTTTATTCTCTTTTATGATTCCTGATTACAGTTCTCAGTCCAGCTTGATGGGAGTGCATACACCAACACCAGGGCCGAGGGAACTGGCCACCATTACCACATAACAGGTAAGAGATGGACAATCCTTACTTGTCAGACCAACATGTCTGGCCAAGTGAACAGAAGGATGCCAACTCTCTCAACCAGCTCTCTGTGATTTATTCCAGGGCCCAGTCCCACCCGCCATGGGCTGGATCTTCCCCATCAGCTAGACAATCTCCTGCAGGTTTGCTCTGGGCTTAACACCAACAAGAGGCCTTGTCTGAAAGAAGATGGATAATGTTGCTGAGGATGATACCTAAGCTTGTCCTCTGGCTTCCAACACACATGTAGATATGTGTGTACATGAACATTCCTGAACATGTACACACAAGAACATGCATACACACATGTAAAAAAGAATGATTACAGTGTACTTCAAGCCAGAAGAAAATTTTGCAGAGAAAATTGGAAATTAAAATTAATGACAGTTTTCTGGCAGATAAAAGATAACCATCCTGCAAATGGGAGACTGACCCCCCTCACCACAGTCTCCTACTGTTATTCCATCTACCTTTGAATTTACTCTTACAATAAGACTCGATTTTAACAGCCTTTTATCTGGCCAGAGGGTGACATCCAATACCCATGGAGCCAAAGGCAGTGCAGGAGCAGCAAAACTGAAAAAAAAAATCAACAAACCATAATTCAGAAAATCAGAAACTCTACATCAACCACCTGGAACCAGGCCAGCCTAATCTCTCCCCATCCTAAAGCTCAGGGAAATTTGCGGAAGAGGGGGCGGTAAGATTGTAAGAGCCTAAAGATGGGGAGGAGCAATGATATGCAAGATACTCCATACAAGTCACTAGGATCCTTGGAGGCTAGGGACTGACAGTCACAGTAGTGTTCCTAAGCTTAAGGGAAACACAGGAAAGGGTTCTGGGATATGTCCCTGAGTCCTTGCACCTCATCGGAGAGGAGGACCCAGAGGAGAGTTTGGCATGCACAGTAAAGGATGCTCTGGGGATTGGGGAGGGGGAGGCACTGGGGGATGGGGAAGGAGAGAAGAGGGGATGGGGGAGCAGGGTGTTTGCGGGGAGGTGGAGGGAGGGAGGGAACTGGTGTACCTGTTAAGTTTGTATGAGCGAAAATAATAATAATAATAATAATAAAAGATACTCCATACAAGTTAGGGCCGAAGTAATCAAAATAGGACTTTGCATGACCTACACAATGACCAACATATCATTGAACCCCCAAAGTCTAGTATGGATCACAGGCACTAGGATCCTGACAGGCAACAGATTAACAGCCACAATAGTGTTCCTATACTAAAGAGGAACACAAGAAAGAGCTCTAGGCAATGCTACTGAGTCCTTACACCTCATCAGAGAGGAGGACCCAGAGGGAAGTTTGACAGACACACTAAAGGATGCTCCAGGAATGGGCAGGTCCCCTACTGGGAGAAGGAGAGGGAGGGGGAAAAGGAAGGAGAAAGGGGGGAAGGGAACAGGGAGGGTTTAGGGAGGTGAGGAGGGAGGAAGGGGAATGGGCTACTTACCAACTTTGTATGAGTGGAAAAAATAAAAGATAAATAAAAATTAAAAAATTAAAAATTAATGACAGTTTTATGTAAGCATTTACAGTGAGAGCAAGCCCCAAACATGATCTTATTTCCGTGGATGTGAACAATAATAGTAGTTCACAGAAGATGAGGTGGTCACTGGCCAGCTATGTATACTCTAGTGTCAGTGAGGATGTTGGGAGTCCTAAACTGAAGATTCGTCGATGCAAGAAAAGACTATGTCCCAGTATATGTGTGAATATCTATATATCTGCAGAATTTTACTGCAATTTGAAGGATCCACCAATTTTAATATTGAACATGTGAAAAAAGCTTTTAAATTCTATAGATCTTTATGCACAAATATTACGTTGTGATAATATAATTTAATTATCATCATAAAGTTGAGCAACTTTACAAATTATAAATATTACTAGAGACTGCACTTTTGGGACATCAAACACAGATCTCTTGACCCCCGATCAGTGTGGCCTCAATGCCAGTCTAAACTAGATGTCCTCCATGAGCTGAATGGCAAGACTCTGTTCACTTGATCCAACGCTGTATTCTCTTGACAGAGGATAGGTATGACTACCCACACTGAGAGTGATGTCTTAAAAAAAACTATTCAGAACAGAAATATGAATTCACTTCTAAATTTGATGCTCCATCCTTCAAATGTCTCAACAATAGTAGTATTTTTGTGTATATGCATGTCTGTCTGTGTGTGTTTCTGTGTCTGTGTGTCCATGTGTATCCTGTGTGTATCCATGCATCAGAAGGCACTGTGTAGACTGTGGAGGCCCAAAGGTGATTTCTGAAATTATCTCAAGATGCTTCTATCGTCTCTTTGCTTTACTCTTACATTTCCCAGATTCTGCCTTCCAGGTCCAGAAGTGCAGACCACTGCCATTTTCACTTGGTGTTATGTGGGATCCAGGATCTGAACTCGGGTTCTTCTGCTTGCAAGGCAGAGACTTAACCCCTGAGTCATCTATCCAGTCCTTCTAGTATGTAATTAGTGGTGAAAAGTTCAATATGCTTAACCATTCTTGATGATCCTAAAAACATGCCGACTCAGACATTTCCTGGGGCTTTTAATAACACAATTGTAAATGTCTCAGCTAAACATCCTCCAAAACTAAATAAATGCCATAGAAACTTGTATACCACTAAATTTCCCGGTTATTTTTTCAATCTTACATACTACAAAGTTTAATTCTTTGTTGGACTGTTTTCAAAACCATACATTGAAAGAGAAGAAATTTTATCTTGCTCCATTGAATAAAACCTGAATTAGATTTCTTACTTTGCATAAATCCTATTTTGTAAGAGTGAATTAATTGTCCATAAAAAGAAATGAGTAGCTTCGGTTCTATTTTAAAGCTTGCTATACCCTCACCATAACTGGAAATTGAAAAGATCAATCTTGCAATGAATGGGAAGTTGTCTTCGAACATGTCTTGTTAAAATGACTATTTCAAGGAAGCCAAAGAAGAGGAAAAGGTGGACAGAATGTTGAAGCAAATTGCCACTTGCTTTACACATTTTTTGAATTGTGTTCTCAGAGAAAGAATTCTTAGTAGTTCCCACTTATCTCTAGATTCTGGAGGCATAGGAAATGTCATGGTCTATTTCACTCAGAGTCCTGCATATTCACAGAACCTAGAATTCATAGAATCTAGACAATCACAGATGCTTTTGTCACTGCGAATCTATTCATCTTTATATGTGTTTAGTGATTCCATTCTCCATTCTTTCACAAAGTGACTTGAGTAGCATCGCTTACTCCAGGATCAGAGAGCAGATCAAGGAATCTAATGTTCTACCTGTCCCCAGAGACAGCTATGTGCCTTCAGGAAAATGAATTGGCACCAATCAGGGCTATTCCTGCAGACTCTTATTTGAGTGACAGAGAAAAGACATCTACTCAGAAACACATACTGAAACAATCTTGAAAACAGAAGGGGTTACTAATACAGAGGGAGGAGAAAACAAAGAAGAAGAAAAAAATGAACAAAAGAGGAAATTCAAAGTCACAGTGGGTTTTTTCATTTTTTGTATTACATTTTTCATTGGCACATACTTGGTGAACACAGTGTTATATCCACAAGGACAGTTTCAAGCACTTTATTCATTTTGACCATATTTATTCCAAAAATAGCCCAGATCTCTTCCTTCCTCTCTTTTTCTCTCCCTCTGGTATTCTGTCTTTCCTAATCTCCCCTTTATTTTCATGACAACTATACAGGTTGATAAATGATAAATAGATAGATAGATAGACAGATAGATAGATACATATATGACAAAGAAATTGATGAAAATAGATAAATAGAAGATAATTTTATATAAATATGTGCTTTATCTATCTAAATATATAAATATGTGCTTTATCTATCTAAAATCTATGATACACAAACGAGAGAAACTGGTATCTGTTTTTCTGAGCCTGGCTCATTCACTTAAAATACCTATCTTGAGTTGCATTCTTTTTCTATCAAATGACCTAATTTTATTTTTCCTGGTGACTTGATTAAGCTTTATTGTAGGTATATACTTGATTTTCTCCAACCATTCCATTGATCAACACTTAGACTGGTTCCATGACTTCTACAGTGCTGCAGAAAACATGCATAGTATCTATACAGTATGTGGACTTAGTACTTTTATGTAATTAAATACATATTAATGGTATATTTAGGTTCTATTTTCAGTTTGTTTGTTTCTTTGTGGAACAATCAAGCTGAATTCCATCATTTCTGGACTAATTCACACTGTCATCCAGAAGTACATGAGGGAACATTGGCATGAACACTACTTGCAAACACTACTTATATAACTTTTCATTATGCAAACCAATATGTTTATTTTGTGCATAAACAAATTTAGTTCAGATTTTTTTAGACCCAAGCAAATGAGCCCTGGCTGACATTGAAACTCAGGACCCACTGTCCATTTAGACATGAGTTCTGAGATGCTTCCTCATGCTGAAGGAAGGAACTCTAAGAGTATGACTCTTGAGGTTACTTTATCCTAAGCCTGTGGCTCCAAGGAGGCAAACTATCTTCAAATCTTGATTGACGGTATGATTTTATTTTGAAATGCATCTTCCATGTTCAATAGAGTGAGCAGGTAATTTGACTTCTTTTTATCTACAAAATGGTAAAAAAATTAAAAATATTTTATAAAATTATTTAAATAATATACAGTGGAATAATTCAAACAGATGTACTCATCACTGATGATAATCTCCTATTCATTAAGCAACTCAGTTATCTTTGCCTCTATTATGGGCCATATCCCTGTAGAGAAGGGAATCAGAATATTTGTTAAATGAATAAATAAGTTACTTGGTAGTCTGCACTTATGATATCTATATTGTTTACAAAATGTCCCCATTACCTCTTATAGGTTTAGTCTCAAAAGTGTCTTGTTTAGATGGTAAATACTGTAAAATTCCTATACTATTCTTTTTTTTTTCACTCATACAAACTTAACAGGTACACCAGTCCCGTCCCTCTCTCCAACTACCCACCGCCCTATGCCCCCTCCCCTCCCCACTTCCTTCCCATCCCCCAATGCCTCCCTCTCCCATCCCCAGAGCATCCTTTAATGTGCATGCCAGACTCTCCTCTAGGTCCTCCTCTCCAATGAGGTGCAAGGACTCAGTGGCATTTCCCAGAACCCTTTCCTGTGTTAAGCATAGGAACACTACTGTGGCTGTCAATCCCTTGCCTCCAAGGATCTTAGTGCTTTTAGCAAATGCTAGACTTTGTGGGGTCAATAGTGTATTGGACATTACACAGGGCATGCAAAGTCCAATTATGATTGCTTCAGCCCTAACTTGTGTGGAGTATCTTGCTTATCATTGCTCCTTCCATCCTTGTGCTCTTACAATCTTACTGCCCCCTCTTCTGCAAATTTCCCTGAGCTTCAGGATGGGGAGAGATTAGGCTGGCCTAGTTCCAGGTCGTTGATATAGAGTCTCTGAAGTTCTGGATTGTGGTTTGTTGATTTTCTTTTGCAGTTTTGCTGCTCCTGCAATGCCCTTCACTCCATCCTGATGGGTATTATATGTCACCCCCTGGCCAGAGATAAAAAGCTGTTACAACTAGAGTCTTGTTATAAGAACCCATTCAAAGGTATATGTAATAAAAGTAGGAAACCGCAGTGAGGGAGGGGTCAATTACCCATTTGCAAAATGGTTACTTTTTATCTGCCAGACTATATGCCCTCCCCTTCTGGTGAGATCATACCCCCTTAGCTGTAAATGATCAGGAACGAACGTCTGTGAACTTAACCAGATGTCTCATTACTTACTTGCAGTCCTTGATGGAGGCCTATTTTCTCTGCCATAACATGGTCCCTTCTTTCCTTGTTTCTGGTGTGGCCCTCCTACCCATCCCTCCTGTTCATAATCCTTGCAATTACTGTAGGTATTACAGAGATTTATCCTTGAGTGTCTCTAGGTGGGTTTGGTACTAGGAGCCACCTATTAGGGAGTACATACGGCGCTTAATTTTCTGGCTCTGGGATACTTCACTTAATATAATTGTTTCTAATAACATCCATTTCCTGGCAAATCCCATTAATTCATCATTTTTGATGGCTGAGTAGTACTCCATTGTACAGATATACCACATTTTCCTTATCCACTCGTCAACTGTTGGACATTTGAGTTGATTCTATGACTTTGCTATTATAAACGTGCTGCTATGAACATGGTCGTGCTTGTGCTATCAAGGTGAATTTTTGCTGAGTCCTATACTATTCTTAGTCTTTACTATTCTCATTCTTCATTTCTAAGCCAATTTATCCATCTTCAATTTAAGCTGCCTTTTTCTTAGCTGGTCTTACATTGATACAAAGAAAACTTCCTCAGGATTACACTGCATTTTGTCAGATAAATGCAGTTTTTAGTCATAATGTTTGCAAAGGAAGACTTAGCAATAAAGGACTAAGCGCTTGATTCAGACTTATAAAATCCCTATAGATAACCTTCTGGAGACCTTGTGCAGGTCATACAACTTCTTTTTCCTCAATTTATTAAAACGAGATTAATAATCCCAAACACGTAAGAATCTGGGAACAATTAAATGAAATAATGTAAGTGAAATAATGCTTTGACAACCATTAACACTATCAGTAATGATTGCAAAAGCTTTGAATTTGTCAGGAAAGGACACATTCTCCTCTTTCTGTGTTGGACAAAAAAAAAACATACGAAATTTTCTTTACATACATTTCTTCATGAACCTTCAGAATATCTGCATGAAACAGGTTTTATATTACTATTTTCACACAGAAAAACAAAGGCCACACCAGTTTTGCACCTTCCGTCATTTCCTGCATGAATAAGTTTCAAACCAGTGCTCATTAATGAAAACAAATTATAAAAATATAATGGCCATATATTTCTTCCTGTTATGATGAAGGCTTAAAAATACATAACATAACACAATTCTCTGTTCTATGAGCTTGTCTAGACCTGTTGATGAGTTGGAAAAAAGAGCTATCATTTATCAGATTTTGTGACACTGGAAGTCCGATTATTGCAGACTGTACTGAAGGAATAAACTGAAGGGAATCAGTGTCTGCATAGAAACTCTATTGAAAAAAAATCTAAAATTTGGCCATGTCCTCTGTCTATTAGGCAGGAGTAGTCATCAATCAGTTTGAGCTAGAGGGACAGGTCCAAGGTTTTCCAATAAAATAGTGGTACCCATGGTCCCATGGTCACTGAACCAACATTGAAGCACGAGGTAGGAAAAGATAAAACATTCAGATAACAGATTATAATCATAAGAAACTTTTAGCCTCTACAAAATTAATCAAGAATCTCTTGTTAGACAGCTAAGACTGAGCACTAAATGACATCTGGTGTGAGATACGGCTTTCTGGTACAGACTCTGAGAGAATTTCCCTAAAGTGAGGCAAAGCCAGATCTGTCCTAGTGCCTCTGCGTGAGACAGAGAGGAAATATGTCAAGTGACTGATCAGATGCTTGACCACAGGGTTGCTGACTATAATTTTTAGAAATTGAAAAGCAGTTTTTACAAGAAATGGGTCTTAAAACTATATCATCTAGGGAGAAAGAGGAAGGTCACAAAGAATAGATGGCCCTCAGTAGGAGGCAATAGATTAGTCTCTGAATTAATTTTCAACTTCCTCTGGGATGGCCTATCATTACACCTCTGGTCATCCAATCCAACCCCCATGGTGACATTGCCATGATCATTTCCAAACACAGAGCTGCTCACAGTGATTTAGCATTCCCAATTTCCCACAAGAGGAAGTCCTGCCTGCTTCCTATGACATGTATTGCCCTTCACTGTGTGACTACATTTGCATTTGCATCCTGAAAATGAACCTTTCTTCAGACTTACAATTTTTATCCACTTGCTCTATTCCCTCCCTGCATTCTGGATCCTGCTGTGCAGGGGCCCCCTTGTTGGTGAAAGTATCTCTCCTACAGGGCATAGTGAGGTGGACACTTACTCATATAGCACAGTTCCTATAATTATGATCTCTGCCTCAAAAGTGCAAGCAGAGAACATGAAATACTGCCCTTTGCACACTCAGGAACTGACACCTGATGTACCCTCATCCTGTCCTCTAGGCCTGGGTTGTTTTTGTGAGTGGAATGAATATTTTCTTAATGTTATAGAGATGGAAGAGGAAAGAAAATTATAAAGAAAGTACTTCATGATTGCCTCAAAAGTACAATACAGACTAAGGGGATAAAGTGACAGAGCAGGGGTGTTACTATAGCTTGTACAAGGCAGGAGTGGATCTTATGAAAAGGTGATATTAGGGATTCTAACAGAAACATTTCAACAGAGACATTGAGAATGTAAGGCAGAAGATGCTGCATCCCAAGCAAGGAACCATCTTAGAAATGCTAGCTAGTACAAAGAAAAAAGAATAAGTGTGGAAAATAAGCCAAACCCTAGGAGGTCTGAGGATTAACACTTGAAAATAAGTACGCAGAGTTTCTACTCACTTCCTTCCTTAATACTAGAATCAAATACTTGGCAAGAAACAACGTAAAAGAGAAAGGATTCCTTCAGTTCATAAATTGTGGAGGGGAAGACACAATGATGGAATGAGTTGTAGCTGTGAATGGGAATTGCTCACATCACAGGTACACATACCAGGAAGTGAAGAATGGAACAGGAAGTCCACCATAAACCTCAAGGTTTTCAGCCTAACAACCCACTTCTTCAATCTAGGTCCAATTTCTCAAATCAGCGTCACTAGCCGGGAACAAATGTTCAAATAGATAAACCTGGGCAGAACATTTTGCAACCAAGCATCACAGAACCCAATGACCCAAGTTTGATGTCCTAGCAGCACATCTATTAGCCATCAGACAGAGACTGGGATCAGAGATGGGGATTGAGGGGCATGCTGTGTGAAAGGGAGAGAGAAATGTGTGTGAAAAGCATGGATAGGATAGATTGGACATATCCTTAGGAATCTGAATTTCTGATAGCCAATCAGAGTACAGAAAGTTTAGGATGACAATGAACACCGGCATTTCTTCTAGTGTCCAGCATTTGTCTACTTCCGTACCACCCTGAATGCAACCAATCTCAGCTGTCCAGTATCCAGAGCTATAGTCAATGCTAAACGGAGAAGTGGGGGAAGGGGGGGAACAACCTATGGGACCAGATCTCTGTGGTCAAGGAACTCTTAACAGCTGCTCTGTTAGCATTTCAGTTCGCTGGGCAATTCTCTGTTGTGGAGCACCTCCCTGTGCATTGTATGATGTTTGCTTTCATCATTGGCCTCTATATTCCTTGGGAAGAAGGGGACAGATCCACTGCTAGTTAAGAAGCACTGCCATGGACAGGGGAATGGCATGGGATGACAGCAGGGAAACCACAAGGCATGATCACAGAAAACTAAAGACTAGGACATCTCAGATTAATTTTTGCTTGAGATTTTCATTCATGAGCTAGGGATGATTGACCAAAACTGATTTCAGATCACAATTCCTGAAACCTTGAAAACCTTCAATATTTATAAATCAATTATACTAACTTCACCAAACCAAACAATTTTTTTTAAAAAAAGAGAGAAACACTTGTTTTAGATAGATATTTGTAGCGATCAGCTCTGAAAAGGACATAGGTATTTACCACGTCTCCTTTCCTGCATATTGCAGTTAATCAGAGACTGATGATTTGCAACACATTCTGAGTTCATTTCTGTGTTCCCTAAGGACCAGGCGTTTCTTTTACTATACTGCTTTCATTCTTTAATATTAGATTAGCTTCTATTGAATGATTACGGTGTGTTCATGTGTGAGTATTCATTAAGAGTAAGATACAGTCTTCACCCTTTTGAGGTACTCAATGAAAAAGACTTCTGTATTTGATTAATTCATAACTTGATGAGATGGCACAGGCTGATGATTCAGTTTCCTCAATCTTAAAGGAAGTTAAAAGAGCCCAAGTTATTAACCCAAGAAGTGCACATGTGTAGAATAGGAAGAAAAAGTGTTTTCTGCGTTTCTGTACAGTGCTAGACTTTCAGTAATACCTAGAAGACTGAATAACTCTTTCTTTGGGGGCCCTTCCTAGTCTCCCCTAGAAAGTAGACTTGTGAGTGCAAGATAAGTCTGGTTCTGGACATGTGGGGGCATGGAGCTCTCCAGCTTTCTAGATCTGTCATTCAGCTACCAATACATGGACTTGAGAAGATCTCAAGTCCTTTCTTGGCCTCACCTGTAAACTGGACATCACCTTCAGGAAAAACAAGAAAACTAATTAGTGTTTGTCAGTCTTTGAGATAGCCTAAGTGAAAGTGGCTATATGAGCAAAAATGTATGAGAAACTGCAAAAGTAAACACAGTGGGTGGGTAATGGGGATACTTGGGGAGGAAAAATGAGAAATAAATCAGAAGCAAAAAAGGATCATGTGCCCTGAGATTACATTTATCTTTGTACATAGGTGTTACATATCAGCCCAGTGAATGTCTTGACAGGCACACCCACTTGCAAAGAGAACATACAAAATACTTTCAGAGCAAAATTTCCACAAGAAAACACCAAACTGAAAAATCTAGCATGCATTATTTGAAGTAGTCTTAACGAACTGACAATAATAATTCAAAATCACCATATTAAAAACTTTCAAACAGATGAAGGACAGTGCTAGAGAAAAATGAGCAAGAAAACTACAATCACGGTGCTGTTAGGATGGCTCAGCAGATAGGATGTCTAATTGTAAATCGGGCAACCATGAGTTCAATCCCTGAAATCCTATATAGTGTAAGGAGAAAACTTCCTTCCAAAAGTTGTTCTCTAACATCCACCCATGGGTCATGACATGCGTGTGTATGCCCTTCTTCCCTCGCTCCCTTCACTCCCTCTCTCTCAAATAAGAAGCACTTTCCTGTTGCCGAATCCCCACTGGACCAGCAGGGGGGACGGCAGGGGCCTTGTGGCTCAAGGCAAATGGGCGAGCAGGAGACAGGATCATCACCCAGACCCCGAGAATCAGGCGAGAAGCAGCAGGCAGAGGACGAGTTTGCTACAGACTCAGCTTTATTCAGGAAGTGTTTGGGGTTATATATGCCTTCGCCTGTATGGTTCCTGTATGGTTCCTGTATGGGACATGTTTGGGGCATGTCCGAATTTGTTGGGGCATGTCCGAATTTGTTCAGGCTTGTCTATAGCCAGACCTTCTTGGATTCAGGAGCCCAGGCTAGGGCCTCCCTGAATCGATAGTGCCTAACTTTCTAAAAAACCAAAAAGAAAACAGGAGCTTAACAAATTGGTTAAATTACACAAAGAACAAGCTAGTGAGCTCAAATGTGACATGGAAATCTCTGAACTGCTTCAGGGATAGTAGACATAGGTTGATTTTCAAATCATTATTAATACCTCAAGAAAAATAAAAAGATAAAATAAAAATCCCTTTTTAATAGTTTAAGTGAGATTATCAGAGAGGTATTTGAAATTTCCACAGAATTTAAACTAATTCATAAAATCAGTTTAAATTTAGCATTAATAAGATTAATACACATAAGCTGAACTTCCATAAAAAGCCAGAGCCTTGAGCCAGGCAAGGTAGCACAAGCCTGCATGACAATATGAGAGGGAGGATTGCACATTCAAGGCCTGCCTATGTGATAGACAATGAATGGAATCCACAGCCTAGCCAAATTAGCAAGACAAGACCTCTAAATAAAATGTAAGAAAGAACTAAGGATATATAGCTGGGTGGTAGATTGGTTGCCCTGTATACCCATGGCTCTAGGTTCAATTCCCAGTACTACAAAGAGACAAATGAATGCAAAATCTGTCAGATTAGGTCAATAAGATCTAGAAACATATTAAATAGATAAGACAGTTTTAAGGAATATAATAGATCAAATTAGAAAAGACATAGAAAATCACATAAAATAAAGAAAATCCAAAAAGCTAGAGCTATAATTTTATACTAGTCAGAACTAATTTAAAATATCAGAGCTATAATAAAAAGGTGTTACATACTGGTTAAATGGGTAATAAATTACACTGATATAATTTTTGCATAAATTTAATACTATGATTCAAATACATATATAAGGAAACAATGAACAAAAACATGTTGAGAAAAGGTTTATCAAAACTGTGTTTATAGGGATTCAGCCCTTGGTAGAGCACTTGCTTAGCAAGGGAAAGACCTTAAATTCAACTCCCAGCACCAAAAAAAATCATAGTTGTAGATTTTAATACAAATCCACTTAGAATTTCAAAGAGTACTGGCACTGTAACTCAATATGGGAATCCTTGTCTAGCACGCAGGATCCCTTAGGTCCAATCCCCAGTTCTTCCAGAAAGAAAAAGAATTTCATAATTAGTTCAAAAAAAGCAAAATGAAAATAAACTCAAAAGTCACAAAAAAAAACCCAAGTGGCTATAATTCAATGAATATATATCACACCTCAACAGTGGAGATGTCTTTCTCTGCATTTCCTTCAGAACCAATTAAATGAATGTACAGCAATTGATATTAAAACATAGTATACAATGAAAACAGAAATAAACTCATTTTCAAGGTGCCATAGCAATGAAAATTTAAACTACATGCAAAAATGACGCGACATAAACATGACAAATTTTGCATAACAAAAGCATAAATTCATCAGAGTCACTGTCCACTTTAGGTAGGCATAGGTGGAAAATGGAATAATAAAATGAAATAGAATGTTTTCTTTCATCAACCAATGAAGATTATATTCACATGAACTGCAAAATACAATTCAATCAATAATGTTAAAAAATTGCATTGGGAGGAAACACTGGTTTAAGGTAAATGATTTGGGAATGCTTCACAGAGGCAAGAACAACTCATGTAAATCTTAACGTAGAAGTAGGATTATATTTAATAGATAATAAATGAATAAAAGTGTTTTAAAATTGCAAAACCTCATGTTCAAACAGATGGCCAAGAAAAAGAGTGTCATGTTGGAAGAGCTGCAAATAGAATAGAAAGTAAAGATTGCAAGACATCATAAGGACCATAGGGTATGTCACCGTTAGATACAGATGTCAGCTTGATGGTTGAAGGTTCCAGCTCTGGGCACATTTATAGAGTTAGTAGTTGAATTAAACCCTGCAAGAGATTGTCCAGCTTAATGGGGAAGGCCCAGTCCATGGTGGGTGGGACTAGTCCCTGGGCAGATGAATAAGATAGGCATGAATAAGAAGCAGGCATCTTTTGCTATACTTGGACAGACATGCTGGTCTAACAAGTAACGACTATTTGACTATTCGTCTCTCAGCTTTTATGTAGATATAGTGTAGCCAATTTCCCCAATTCTTAGTGTTTATGTGGGCTTTCCTACCAAGCTGGATTAAAAAAAAAAAAAAAAACTAAAACTGTAACCAGACTATTGTAAGCCAAAATAAAAACTCCTTATTCCCTTGTAAGCCATTTGGTCGTTAGTTTATGGGTGACCATGTAGGCAAAGTGTAACAGGGTGAAAGGGAATAGATTCAGTGGACAGACAGAAGATGCAAGCTAATATCAAGTCCAGAGTGATACAATAAGTTGAAACTGTGAGGCTCCCATACATTCTGCAAGGAAGAAGCAAAACCTGTGTGGGAGCATGGTGACTGGTGAAGGCCACATGAAGGATTTCCAAGCTGTCACCCACTAGTCAAAGCTGTCAAAATTCTAGAAGCGCAGTAGGATAAGGCAGTCATTTAACATGAGTCTCTGCTAAAGACCACCCTATCACTCTGTCTGGGGTGGTATCTGCTGAAACAAGAGACTAGCAAGTGTGACGACACTTGATCATCCAATGATTTATGTCACCCATCATGTGTCGGAGTGACAGCTGCACATCTGTCATCAGGACAGAGTTGTGTCAAAGAAATGTTTAATTGTCTCTGGATTATAAACAAAATGAGTGCCGCATCACAAAGATAAATTATGGGATCACTGCTAATTTGCAGATTGTGTTTGGAAGGACAAAGTAAATCCCCAAAGGGCTAGTGGGAGGAGGGAGTTATTTTACTGGTAGGCGGTGTACGCAGGAGTGTTCTAATAACTAATGGCAACATTCATCCTATGACAAGAGCCTCGGTTCAGAAAAATGTCAGGCTGATGTATTCCACTTTCTGTCCTGTATTTAATCAACTGTAGAAGGCACTGATGGAAGAAGCAGACTGTAAGAAAAGGACTTGTGAATGTCAAATGTTAACTGAAATGTTTACATTTAAGTAATCTCTTCAATTTTGCTATGCATAATGTAATCCAATTTAAAGTCGCCATACCTGCTTTTCATCCATCCATCTCTGACATTTTCCAGCCCGCCACTCCCCATTCTCTCTGCTGTTACTGTGAACCTTATCTTCTTCTTTTTCGCTCCTGGCCCTCACCTCCCCTGCAGGGAGAATCCTCCTGAAGCACCACTACCTTTACCCAAGTCTCTTGCTTAAAAATTCCTCCAGGCTAACCGTGGCCTGCAGAAGCCAGTTCCTACACTTTTCAAGACCAAGAAGCTTCACCATGTCTATCCATTCATTATGTATGTAATAAATACCTATTTGATTTCAGGACACCTCAAACACATCATTAAGCCAACCCTGAAAAATAAATACACTTGCTCTCCGTGAGCACACATACAAAAGCAGCCATGGTCAGACCTTCACATTTCAGACCAATTTCCCTGTGATCTCTAAAACATGAAGTTGCTCACAGATTCTTAAACACCATCCCTGCTTCTAGATTTTGCTTGTTTATTATTAATGTATTCAAAATACTTCTTTTCTATATGCATGTTTTATTTCCACTGGTATAAACCATCCAATTCCTTTGGCTTTCCGTTCCCCAGACTTTTCTGTCACATTCTCTGCCAAAAAATACTAAACTTCTCCAAGTATCTTGTCCCCAGGAAGTAGCTCCTGATGATCCTGCTCCCTTCCAGACCACACAATTCTCTGATATGATCAGTATTCTATCATGTCCAGTACATTCATGTCCATACTCCAACTGAGGGACACATTATTATTTTTTATATCACAGCTCATGTCTCTAGCTTCCCACACACATATACTTTTTCATTGTATCCCTAAGACCCAAATCAATCACCAAATGGAATCCTAAGTAACATTTGTGGAACATACACAGCATAGCACTCTAAAATTGCAAACTAATTTAACCTTCATTGCAAATTTATGCTATACATTCTTCTATTTTCTCCCTTTTTGCAGATGAGAAAGCTACTCTTTGGCAAGTTTTATATATTTTAGTGGTTAATATAGACATTCTAGCAAGCAATCAAAATTAATAAAATCAAATACTGATTAATAAGTGTTGCAGTTTGCCCGCATGGTTGCTAATAAATCACCATTAAACAGCTTAAGAGAGCAAGGGGTTTATTTTCTTACTGATAGTCTGGTTATAGTCTAGTCCAGCTTGACGGGAAAGCATACACCAACACCAGGGCTGAGGGAATTAGCCACACCATCTCTACATAATGATTGAGAGAGGGACGATCCTTATTGCCAGACCAGCATGTCTGGTCAAGTATACAAAAGGATGCCAACTCTTTCGACCAGCTCTTGGTATTTTATTCCAGGGCCTAATCCCACCCACCTGGTCCTTTTCCATCAGCCAAACAATATCATGCAGATTTGCTCTGGGATTAACCCAACCACTAATTCTCCACAAATGTGCCCAGAGCTCAAACCCTCAATTGTCAACTTGACACCTGTGCCTAACTATGACAATAAGTATTCCTAAGAACTTAAGCAGTTCTTCAAGCTCATTGAATTTACATGATATAGAACAAGGATTCAAAATTCAAACTCAGAAGTCCTAATTCCAGATTCCATCCACTAGACCATTCAACTTATCCTCATGTCTTAGTCACTTTTCAATTGCTGTGATGAATACATGACTTCAACAACTAAGGGAACAAGGGGTTCACTGGCTTACATTTTTCTGATTATAAAGTCCATTATGAAGGTAGGAGAGTTTACGCCAACATCAAGAGTCGAAGGAACTAGCCACTCCACGTCCACAGGAAAAGCTGAAAGAGCTTCATGTTTTCTAACTTGCCAGTCTGCTAATTCCAACCAACTCTCTTGTTCTTCTTATGCACCTGCCTAGCAGATGGTCCCACCCGCTGTGGGCTGTGTCTTCCTCCTACAGGTTTTCTCAGAATCTTGCCTTATCTAAATTAATTCTTCAAAGGTGTGCCTAAACACTCAGCTTTCAACTGTCAAATTGAAACAAACTGTAGCATATTAGATATTCAGAAATAATTGCAGAATGAATGAATAAATAAATGAAAGGTTCCTCTATGTTACAAATCATGGATTTGTTATGATTAATTATGGAAAATATTTCATTCTGTCAGAACCCAGCTTGTTTCTTCCCATTTCATCATTCTTTCTGCTCCTCAACTTTATTAGCAGGGTGATAAAAGGTCTGCTAGATGCTAGATGACTCATTTAAAATGCTTCATTAGAATGTTAAAACAATCCTAGGAGGTATGCATTACATTTGTTTCACATATAAGGACAACACTGTTGAACCTCTACCCTTTCTCCATTCTTAGAGTTTTGAATATAGTAGAGTTTTCAATGTTCATCTTCATAAAAATTAATGAATAATTTCCTCCATCTTATTTGTGGAAAACAAAAAATTAAACAATTTCAGCATAGGTTGATAAGTAAATAAATTCTGAGTAGAAAATATAGCTTCTCATCAAATACACAGTGAATATACCGCAATCCCAATGCAACTACAAGTCACGTACTGTAGTGTGCAACCTTATCCAGAGCATTTTAGTGTTAGCAAATAAGCATCAATGTCTTCATTCACATCATAGTCATCCTTTATTTCTGCATAATTAGAACAAAGTTGACACAAAACCATCACAGAAATTTTTCCAGGCTTCCTGAATTTTTCCTGATTCTGATTCATTCACATCTAAACCCCAAGCATACTTGAATGTGACCATGTATAACTCAGAGCCTAAAAAAGGATAAAGGATTGATCCCAGAAGTCCTCTCTTTCTCTGGGTAGATGATAAGAGCAAATACCACACTGGCTTTGGGAATGAACTGAGGCTCTTCCTAGAATTTGGAGGATGATTTATTGCAGGCGGTCTATGAGACAGACCAGTCTAACTCTAAATGCATGCAAATGTTCTACTTCATCTGAGCCAAATCTGAGAAGTTGTGATTTTTCTAGGAATTTTCTGTTCTATTTATTGCCTTAAGCATTTATAGTGTATTGACAGTCTGTATAAATTAAAATGATACTCATTCACTCCTGATATTATGAATGCCTTCTGATCTCATTTTTAAGAGTATCCCAGTAGTGTATCAATTTTATTGCTCTTTGAAGAGTACTCATTTTATATTTATTGATCTTCTTTCCTCTAAGTTTTCTAAATTTAATTTTTTCTCAGCTTTTTGTAATGTATAACACTCTGCTCTTTGTGTTTAATATGTTATTATTTTCTACTTTTGAAACAAATACCTCTTTTTGACTTTTTTTCTCTTAGATTTTTTTTTCTGATTTTTGCTTTGTACAAGTGAAAGTTGAAACTCTGAAATTCTCTAAACTGTTTCCATCCCACACTTACTTCAGGAGTGTTGATATTGAATTGTAATATAGATATGCATAGTGCTTAGGCACATGTGTTCCGAACTACATGTCCAAACAGTGTAGACAGCTACACAAGCCACTCTTCCCTGGGGAATTCCTCATCACAAATTACTTTTGTATGCATGTGAAATTTATGCAAATAGAGTCTTAAAATATTACAGAACCCACAAAAATGCTTTTACCCAGTAGTTACATACTATACCCTGTCATTATTTTTCTTCGTAAACTTTTACCACTTTAAGAGAAAAAAACTTTTATTACAATAAAAAAGACTTCTTTCAGTAGGCCACACATGCAAAAACACTTAGAAGTAGGAGGGAGTCTGGCAAGTGAGATGAAGGATTATAGTAGGAAGAGGAGGGAAGATAGAATTCTGGATTAAGATGTAAAAACATCAAAAACTTACTTTATATTTGTGTATGAAATATCAAAATAATAAAAAAGTAAAAATTTAGAAATTCCTAAATACGTTTACTTGTACGTCTCCATCCAGTTTACAAATACCTGTCTTTTTTATGTATTTTTTCCCAATCATACAAATTTAATAGGTACCTCGGTCCCCTCCCTCCCTTCCCCTCCCCAGTCCCCCTTGCATCCTGCCCCCCTTTTCTTTTTTTTTTTTTTTTTTTTTTTTTTTTTTTTTTTTTTTTTTTTTTTTTTTATTATTATTATTTATTCAACTGTGTGTATGTGCGCGCGCGTCTGTGTGTGTGTGTATGTGTGTGTAGAACCACGGACGAATTCGCGAACCACCATGGACGCCTCCACCTCCTTCTGCCCCGGGATTCACAGGCTCCGCCCTACCAGGACCAGAAGCGCAGGCCGCCCCCGCTTCCGTCTGGCGTCTATACGTGGGATCTGGGATCCGAACTCGGGACCTTCCGCCTGCAAGGCGGAGGCTTAACCCCTGAGCCACCTCTCCAGCCCCTGCCCCCCTTTTCTTAATTGGAGCATGTGGGCCATTTCCGCTGAAGGTACTTACTGGTGCATGTGCTTACAAGTTGACGATGTTTCTCTACAATCTTATGATTTCTTGCAGATTTCTTGCTCCCACTTACTTCCTTTTATTTATTCAGTTGGATTATTAATTTAATCATTCCCTTTCACTTTCACATACTTGCAACTTTCAATTATTTCAGTGCTTATAACAATTAAATTATGAACACTTCATTTATGAAATACAATGTAAATTAATGCATTATCATCAAGCTGGAAAAGTTATATGTGTAAATCACTATTACAGTCTTTACTGAATTCTTACAATTCTGATTAACTAGATTTTTGCTGCAATGAATCTTAAGCATTTAATTCTAGTCAGGTACCAGACCATGAATTTTCACATACATTGAATTATTTAAAAGGTGAGGTTGAGGAGACAGCTCAGTGGTTAAAGCCTTTGCCTCACAAGCAAAGTTATGATCATCAGATCCCACATAGAAATGTCAGGTGGATATACCAGAGGCCTGTAATTCTGGCCCTGGAAGGCCAGTCTAGAAATGCCCAGAACAAAGTAATGAGTAATAAGGTAGAAGAGCAATCAAGGATGATTCCCAATGTTACCTTTGGGTCTCCACAGGCACACACATGTCCACAAACATATGTACACCTATCCACATGTAATATACACATACTACACACACACACACACACACACACACACACACACATGCACGCACACACGCACGCACGTACGTGCACATGGGCAAAAGAAAAAACAATGTCCCAGGAATACATACCCTGATATATTAATTCTAAAGGCATTATTATATCTAAGAGAGCTAAAAATTTTTAGTTGTTTTCTGAAGTTATGCCTACTTTTCCTTCCATTGATCTATGGTTCATGCCCCCAAAATATGGAGATTTAATTTACAGCATTATAAAAATATCTGGCTTATCTAGCCCTCAGCAATTTTTTGGTGGATAGATACAATGTACTTGTTAAGTCTTTACTGTCTTGATAGAACTTCGATTTTCTTAAGCAATTCTGTATTTCATCCACATATTCTGTGTGCCCTCATCATAGGGTTGATCCAGATTACCCATCCTACTACACTACTAGGAGAAAAAAGTAATAATCTAGCTTTTCACTTAATGATTATCTAAAGAAGTCTCATAGCAATAGTTTATTTTTTAGTCAATGCCAGAATATAACACATTTATATTATTTCTCAATTTTTGTTATTCTAAATCATTTTAGATAATGATAACATTAATAAGAATAATTTAAATTGCAATATTAAGTGATCAAAAGTATGGTAATAATTGACAATTTACAGCTTTATTTAAGTTATTATAGCCTTACTTTGCATATAACATACCCAGAGGCTGAGGGGAAAGTGGCTGGCTTAAGAACACAATGTTAGAGGAAAGAGTCGGGATCACTTGGTGTTATTACATGAGGTATCTGCTGGAAGGAAATGGGACACCATGACACCAGGAGCAAACATTCAACCCACATGTGCTTTAAAAAGAGATCTATACCTAAAGAAATAAATGTCAATCCAGCTGTTTCTACAGATAAAGATACAGATCATGAAGCATCAATGTATAAAAATGGATGACAAGTAAATAGAAAGATTCTAGAATAAATTCTAGAATAAATGCATTTATCAGTTGCCTTTCAGAAAAATTATATCAAATCTCCTTTCTTCTGAAATGGACATTTCTGCATGTTTATTCACCAGCTATACATCTTCACATCCCTTTTTCTTTTTAGTAACAGGCTCAATGATTTTCTTCATCCTCATTCACATTCTTATTGTCTTGAAGTGTTAGGATAAATTGACCTTTAACAAACTACTTGGCAGGAGTCATGACATAAATCAAGAAGTCTAAGTAGTGAATAGATTTTAGTCAAAAAAAAAGAAATTTGTGATATATCTACTAGTAGACTGTTTAATTTGATGCCAGGTAGAAAAGAGACCAGATGGGGTAGCAGGCTATGGGGGCAGAGGCTCATTCACTACCAAAGGAAATCAGGGGATGGTGTATTCTATTCTTGAAAAGAAAAAGGTATAAGAAAGAGAAAGAAGCAAAGTTATTAGAAAGTGGGGAAAAGAAAGAGCTTTCCAAGAAAATAGATGTAAACTTTGACTATTTAAAGATTGGAAATGAATGGTGAACCCAGATGAAAGGGTTGCTGATTCTGCCACATTCCAGTCATTATAAAGTTCCCGACACAGGAACCCTAGAAAAAGATGGAGGTACTAACTGAAAGAATCAGGATTAGAGGGCTGGAGAGGTGGCTCAGGGGTTAAGCCTCTGCCTTGCAGGTGGAAGATCCTGAGTTCGGATCCTAGATCCCACGTATAGACACCGGGCGGTAGCGGGGGCGGCCTGCGTTTTCAGTCCTGGTAGGGAGGAGCCTGTGAATCCCCGGGCAGAGTCAACAAGGAGCAGGTGGAGGCGGTCCTTGGGGATTCCCAAATTCGTCTGTGGTTCTACACACATACACACACACACATGCATACGCGCATACACGCACAATTGAATAAATAATAAATAATAAAAAATTTTTAAAAAATCAGGATTAGGAAACTATAGGCTCCTATTTAAAGGAACTAAGAGGTAAAGAAGCTGAGACAGAAGAAAGGGACCTAAAGGAACTCACACTTAAAATAAGTGAATTTTTTTAAGAGTCTAAACTTTTTTTTAATTTTTTATTATTATTTATTCAATTGTGCGTGTGTGCGTATGTATGTGCCCGCGCGTGCACGCGTGTGTGTGTGTGTGTGTGTGTGTGTGTGTTGTGTGTGTGTGTGTAGAACCACGGACGAACTCGGGAACCACCATGGACGCCTCCACCTCCTTCTGCCCCGGGATTCACAGGCTCCGCCCTACCAGGACCAGAAGCGCAGGCCGCCCCCGCTTCCGCCTGGCGTCTATACGTGGGATCTGGGATCCGAACTCAGGACCTTCCACCTAGAAGGCGGAGGCTTAACCCCTGAGCCACCTCTCCAGCCCAATAAGTGAATTTTTATATGCAAATTATTCCTTGGTAACCATTTGTGTATGTATTTAAATGCTCATAAATGCTCATAGGGAATGAACCTGTGTAAGTGCATGCATATGAAGGCTTTTTTTCAGGAGCTATGCACCTTATTTTTGAGGCATAACCTGTCATTGACCTGAAACACATCGATAAAGCTGAGCTGGCTGGCCAGTGAGCCACGGGGATCTTTTTAACTCTGCCTCCCAGTGCTATGGTTACAAGAACTTTTTTACATGAGTGCTTACAATTAGGTCTCTTTGCTTGTTCAACAAGCACTCTGACAACTAAGTTATCTTCCCAGGCCACAATAACATCTTTTTAATTAATACCTCCAATGGTTCTCTCCTCATTCCGAGTTAAATCAAAGACCTTAAACTATCCATAAGATTCTAGACAGCAACCCTATATCAGTTCTTGACTTTGACATTACTGACTTTATCTTCATAGCATTCCCACAAGTCATTCCTATCATGGCTGCCAAAATAAAGCTATATTTGTGTGTGTTACAGGAGGTGTCATGTGGACAGCTAATGAGTATGGAACTGTGGGAAATTCAAATTTTCTAATTTCAGTAATAATCATTCCACAACCCTATGGTTATACTGAGTCGAAGGTACTATATTCTTTTAAATATACTTTTATATTTGAAAGAAAAAAGAAGGGAGAAGAAAAGGCACATTTTTCACGCATGCTATGACACATAGATGGAGATCAGAGAACAACTTTTAGAAATCAGTTATCTCCTTCTGCCATTTGGATCTGTGAGGCTCAAACTTGAGTTGCCATGTTTGGAAGCCATCAACTTACCCCCTGAGTGAGCCCCATGAATTGTATTCTTAAATGACTTAATAGTATGACTTCTATCTCTATTCTATCTCTATTCTAGCTTATGCATATTCCAATTTTTATCTCAAATACCCATCTACTGTTATTGTGACCTTTAGATCTAAAACACTTCATTCATTGCATGATCTTCATTGAGAGACTTCTCTCTGTAGATATCATAATGGACACCACAGATTGAAAAAACAAAGCAGCCATGACCTCTATGTCACTGTTCACAATCTCACCAAAACCAATTAAATGAACACAAAAAATGAAATCAGCGTTCTGAGAGGCAATGTACAGAGTCCACAATTTCAAGATAACGCTGGATACAAAAGTAGTTACCATAGGAACTGCTATAAGGGTAACTCAGTAAACATTGAAAGAATATTTGTACTTACAGACTAGGTGAGATTTTTGGGGGAGGGTTGTTGTTTTATTTTGTTTTGTTTTAATTTTGGGTAGTTTTATTCCCTCTTAGTTTCAACCATCTTCATACACACTCTGAAAGCCTTGCCTATAGTAGTGAATCTAATATTAAGTATCCAGAAGTAACTTCCTTGTAGTCTCCCAGGACAAATAAGTCATTCGTGGCATCCACAGGATCTTAGGTTTTTCTAACAAACCCCCATTGTCTAATAACAAGCTTTTCAGAAGATAATTCCATGCCAATTTTACATACACACACACACACACACACACACACACACACACACATGCACACACATGCACACACATGCACAAAATCAAGCTTATTAGATTCTGCTTTGTTATGCCATGGAATGCCCCATGATTTGGCAGAGCTATTTTCCTCCTGGCACTCTGCTTCAAAACACAGCGTTGACTCCTTGTTCAAGTTCGCTCACAGCTTAACCATCATGAAGCTGAGGCTTTAGCTGCAGAGAACTGAAAGACCAACCTATTCCCGAGTTGAGTTCGTTCAGAACAAATGCTACACTAGAAATCTCCAAGTGGTTTTTGAGCTCTGACCCCAAGTGAGCTTGTGCCTTTTATCCCACTCCAGTCTATGAGTAAAACCACTGTAAAGTATCACGGTGTGTCTCTAGTTGTGTTTAGCTGGAAAGACTTATTTATGGGTCTTTACAGCTGTACTTTGATGACATTTTTTGTTCGTCATTTTAATAGGTCTTTGCTGTTTTGTTTTTGAAAAATATCATCTGAGCTTGAGGACAGAAATCAACAAAGAGATGCTTAAAAAAACTTTTCAAAAACAAGGAGAGAGGAGAACATGTTACAGCAGAGAAAATAGGCCTCCATCAAGGTCTGCAAGTAAGTAATGAGAAACCTGGTTAAGTTCACAGACGTTCTTTCCTGATCTCACCAGAAGGGGAGGGCATATAGTCTAGCAGATAAAAAGTAATCATTTTGCAAATGGGTGATGGACCCCTCCCTCAGGGAGGTTTCCTACTCTTATTACATCTACCCTTGAATGTGCTATTACAACAAGACTCCAGTTTAACAGCTTTTTGTCTCTGGCCAGGGGGTGACATACAGTGCCCAGCAGAATGGAGTGAAGGGAATTGCAGGAGCAGCAAAACTGCAAAAGAAAATCAACAAACCACAATCCAGAACTTCAGAGACTATATCAATCACATAGAACTAGGACAGCCTAATCTCTCCCCATCCTGGAGCTCAGGGACATTTGCGGAAGAGGGGGCGGTAAGATTGTAAGAGCAAAAGGATGGAAGGAGCAACGATTTGCAAGATTCTCAACAATAGTTGGGGCCAAAGCAATCGTAATGGGACTTTGCATGCCCTGCGCAATGTCCAGCGCACTGTTGCCCTCATAAAGTCTAGCATCTGTTAAGGGCACCGAGACCCCTGGAGGCAAGGGATTGACAGCCATAGTAGTGATCTTATGCTTAAGGGGAACAAGAGAAAGGGCTTATGGAAATGCCACTGGGTCCTTATATGTCATCGGAGAGGAGGACCCAATGGAGAGTTAGGCGTATACAATAAAGGACTCTCTGGGAATTGGGGGGGAGGCACTCGGGGAAGGGGAGGGGGAGGAGGGGGGAGGGAGGGAACTGGTAAAAAATTTTAAAATGTATAATTAAATTTTTAATAAAAAAAAATAAAATAAAAAATAAAAACATTCCATGCCAAAAAAAAAAAAAAACTTTTCAAAGGGTCTGGGGAAATGACTCCAGGGTTAAAGCCTTTGCGTCTAGAGCAAAAGAACTCAGTTTAGATTCCCAGAACCCCTTAAAAATGACAGCAGTCTGCAAGCCCAGCCCTGGAAGGCAAGGACTGGGAAATGTCTAAGCAAAGCAGTAAGAAGTAGAGCAATCCAGACTGATTCCCTGTGTCACTGTTGGACCTCCATAGGCATACATGCTCAAGTGCCCTCTTGAATACAATAAATAAATAAATAAATAAATAAATAAATAAATAAATAAATAAATAAACAAACAAACAAACAAACAATCCTTCAGGAAATTAAGATTGTGTTCCATCCTAGTCACCAAATACAGCCTGATTTAAACAAGAGTAAATAAGTATTTAAACATAGAAAGAAACAGGTGTGTCAGGGTGAGTAAAGCAGCTAGAACAGAGGTCAGAAAACCTTGGCAGTCTGAGCCCTGTGTGAGTGAAGACTGGCTGACCTCTCAACCTCATTGGAAGGGTGCGGTAATCTGCAAAGCACTGTGAGATCCACTTTTGAAGATAGCCTAAGGACTGAGAATGTGGCTTTATTTCAAGCTGGTTTTCCAAACACAGTCATTTGCACAAAATTACTATTAAATATTCATGTCTAAAATTGGGTTACTGCATCACAAGTGAAAACTGCCCCATCTGAGAACCGAAGACTATACCGTGGCCAGTACAAGCTCTTCCCGGTCCTTCCCATCGCTCCCCATTCCTGTGCCTATGACCCCCCTCTTCCTCTCACTTATCTCTTCCCTACAAATGCTTCAAACCCCAAAACAGTTCTCGCTTTATTCTTTATGCCATTTTTAGCAATTCAAGTAGATAGTTCATTTTTTCTTTGACACAATGACACCTTTTTTTCTGAAAATGCCTTCTTCCATTTATGTCTGGTTCACCAACTTAGAGGTACTTGGAGGGAATGGTGGAAATGATAAAAGGTATGATAAGGGCTGGAGGGATGGCTCAGAGATTAAGACTCTGCTTCACAAGAAAAAAGATTCTGAGTTCAGATCCCAGATTCCACATAAAAATACCAGGTGGAAATGGCATCTGGTGGGAAATCTCAAAGCAAAGCCAAAAGGAAATAGAAAAAATCCAGGATGATTCCTAAAGTTACTCTTGGTACTCCACAGGAACATACAGTGCCCTCTGATACACACGTGTGAGCATGCGCGCACACACACACACATACACACACGTGCAAAATAATTAAATAAATGAAGTTTTAAAAATTTTTTAAAAAGATACAATGAAAGGAAGAGAGAGGCACACAGTAAGAAGGCCAAACCCAGGATGGGAAGAGGGATGGCTCATCAGTTAAAATGCTTGTCACACAAGCAAACAGATCAGAGTTGAGATCCCCACATCCCATGTAAAATATTGGAACTGGCATTGTGACTAACCTGAAATTCCAGACCCAGAAGTAAGAGCCTGGGAATTCCCAGAACAAGCTAGTTAATCAGACTAACCTTATTAAAAAGTTCTGGGTTTAACCAGAAATTCAGCATCAAAATGATAAGGTGGATCAGAAAAAGGATAATCTCTGTTGTCAATCCCACTGGAAATCCGTATGTATATGTACACACATGAAACATGCACATGCATACACACACACTCACATATATATACATATACACCACATACTAATTTTTTTAGAGGCCATACCTAAGGCTCATGAGGCCCCAGAGAGTGCTCATCTTCCCACCAGTGAGGGTTAATCTGAATTAATAACTTAATCAGATTTCGAATCACCTAGGAAGCACACCTCTGGGTGTGTCTATAAGGAGCTTTCTTAGTGTTTTAACTGAGGATAGATGACCTACCCTGAATGCGAATAGCAATATCCCATGCACTAGGGTCCTATGAATGAAAAGGACAAAGTGATAAAATGGGCAGATTCCCAGGATGCAAATATCTCTGATTTCTGACTATGGACAAAACGTGGCTAGCTACCTCACCTTCCCACTGCCATGACCCTCCCAGTATGTGAACTAGAGCCCTCAAACCATGAGCCAAAGTAGTCACTGCCTTCTTTAGAATTCTTTTGTCAGGGACTGGAGAGATGGCTCAGAAGTCAAGCCTTTGCCTCGCAGGCAGAAGACCTGAGTTAAAAATCCCAGATCATGCGAAAACACCAGGCGAAAATCGAAGTGGACTGCATTTCCACCCTGGAAAGACAGAACCTGAGAAATCCCAGAGTGATGCAATAAAGAGATAGAGCAATCTAAGATGATTCCTCTACAGGCACACACAGAGCCCTCTTCTACACACGCGCGCACACACACACACATACAAACACACACGATGCTTTTAATCAGATATTTTGTCTCAGCATCAAGAATAGTAGCTGCAGTATCATCAAGCTGGCTTCCGCTAAGTGCTCCCTTTGTTAGAGACTTAGGCCATCATCTTCATCACAGGAATCCAGGAAGCATGCTGTACACCTTCCTGACCTTCATTCTGTCCACTCCCACCAAATCACCTCCTTGATTTCTTGTCACATTTCTCTCCGATTTACCAAATCCAGCTTCTCCAGCACAGATGGGGTCTTCATGGGACCCTTCCATCTTTTTCCTAAGCCTTACAAGATGGATCCATCTGTACTGCTGCTCTGACTCTTCCCTCTCCAGACTTGTCAATATCATTTCTCTCCCACAAAGCAATTTCCAGTTTAATATGGTTTGTAATGTCCAGCATGATCCAACCCTTTACCAATTCCCTCACCTGCTATAGTGCTCCATTCCTGAGCACCTCATAATTGCAAATGGATTTGTGTACTTTGCTCCCCCTTTTCTCTGATCTCTCCCTCCAAATGACCCTCATTTTTCAAGGATTGAGGAACATTTCGTCTTGCTTGGCAACATTCCATAGCCCTTTCTTGTGCTCTGAGAGTACCATTACGATGTCTGCTGACTTCACAAAACACAGTACGGTGCAATTATCTCTACTTTGCTCCATTTAACTCAGAACTCCTTAAAGACAGAGCCTGGGGTTTTCATCCCATTATCCACAGTGCCTATTACCAGCTGAAGGTCTAGAGATGACACATCACAAACAGGAACAAGTCACAAGTCAGAAGTTGTGTGATGTGGCACTTCCCCGTTACAAAAGTGAGAAATAAAGCCCCACATGTCCAGATCCTGACGTAAGTCATGCAGATTGAGCCACAGCCAGTGTTGAATCCACATCAAAGCTTAAGACTTGTGCTAAGATGAGGACTTAAGATGAGCCAAATTCGAGTTGGTATTTGTCAGGCTGAATTTCTGAATTCAGGAGTACCGTTCATTTTTGCAGAAATAACTAAAATGCTGGGGTGAGAGTGGCCCAAACATCACCTGGGACACAGGAAGAACACCAGGCCTATCAGAAGCACTCAGGTCTTTCCTGTCTCAGCCTCTTACTAGCCTGTATGTGAAGTTTATTTTTGTTTCTTTTAGTTGCTAAGTTTTGTCATCTTTAAATGGCAAGTACAGTAATAAACACCTTACAGAACTGACATGAAGTTTAAACAAGACAAGATACACAAAGCACAAAGTGCCCATGATGGCAGCTGACTTCAAGTGAAAACTGGAGACCATAATAATCAGCACTATCAAACAAAAGTTTTGAGCACAGTAAATACTTCGCAGGCGTTCAATCCTGAGGGATATAGATGGCTGTGGGAGCATTTCCTTCTAAATGAACCTCATGTGTGGAAAATGAAGCTTAGCGCCTGTGAGAAATCTGTCCTAGTGGGTCGGTGATCAGCTATAGGATGCGAGACACATATTGAGAACAGCAGATTTCATAAGCTGAAAGCTTCTCTAGGCATCTAGCATGAGACACGGAACAATGACTGCACATGTCTGCAGTGTTTTACCACTTTTGATCTCTGCAAGTGGTGGGGGTAAAAGAGGGGGAAGATATGATTGTCCCCTCTTAAAGATAAGGAAAGTACGCTCCAAGGCACTGATGTAATCAGTCACACAAAAATGGAAAACTGCTTTCTGATCCCCAAGACCCACACTCCCTCTGTCCATGGTACTTTTCACCAAGCCCAAAGCCTGAAAGATGCAGAGCACTTTTGTTCACACAATGCCCAGTATGTCTGCTAATTCCCAATGAGCGAAAAAGCAAAGAAACTGAGACTCAAGACATGTAAGTGGCTTGTTTCAGGTTACAAAGGTCAGTATTCACAATGCAGTAACCCAACTTCCTTCCTTTAATTCATATCCACCATGATCCCCACACAGAGTGATCACCGGCTGACCCAATGGAGGAGTGCAGAAATAACAGAGAGGGCTGCGATGGTAGCTTAGTGGTGAAGTGCTTGTCTAGCATTCAGAAAACCTGGATTCAATCCTCAGTAACAAGTGTAATATTAGAAATTTATGTAAAACTTTCTGTAAAAGTAATTACATGTGGCTTTCTTACCAACTTCCTCTTAGTTTTAGAAGTACTTAAGTAAGTACATTATTTAAAACTATTTGCCAAAGAATGCACCTTGATTGAAGGAATCTACTTATAAATCACTATCTATAAGACATAAGAAAGTTTATTTACTCAAAAGAGGATACAAAGCTGCTATATTTCAGTAAAAATATACAATATGTTAACTACTGTTTTAGTGAGCTGCATCATCCTACGAGAAAGCTTAAATTTTATTGAACACACATTTATCCCATTTACTTGTAAAGCTTAATCAAGAATTCATTAAGCTGCTGTTGTACTAGGTAATGGAATAAAGAAAGAGGCAGATAGTTGTGGTTATACTCTCAAGGAGTTTCTGACACAATAAGGGATACTGACTTATTAAAAAGACAATATAATAAATCATGGATTTCATCAGACTGTGTTATTATACTAAAGCCCACACAGCATGGGATGACCTGTTCATGCAAAGATAACAAAGAGACTTCACAAACTGGCTGACAGTCAAGCTATGTCTTGAAAGGAGAAGATGTATTAACAAGGTCTATGATTTGCATAAGCAAATGGGTTAAAGAATAGCATTGCATCCTTTAGCCTGAGAACTCTGGTTTTAGAGGACAAAGAGCAGCAGGTACAGAAAGACTTGGTATGAGGTTATGGCAATAAGTACAGCCATGGCCTTAAAGACAGACCCATGAGGATGCATCTGTAAAATGAAAAGAGCATAGGGCTTTGGGATGGCTAGATGTGAGGAGCAAGAGAGGAAGATTTCAACCTTGGGGGTTCAAGAATACCAGCAATACCAATGAAGAAGTAAAAGAGAAGAATATCAAGTTCTCCCCATGACTGACTTTGGAGCCTCTAGGACAGGAAAGTAAGATAAATAAGAAATTCACTTGAGAAAGTTACAGGAGAAAAAATGATGTTCACACAGAGGAGTCACAGTTCCATAGAAGTCTGAGAATAAAGACCCCATGGAAAGGATCGGGGACCCAGTCACAGAGTAACCCTTAGACAGAACGACCATCCTTATAGGACATGGAAGATAAGACACTCACATTTCATTCACATGCCTATGGAGATACCATGGAAATCATTTTAGAAATTACTCATGTCAATTTCCAGCTTAGGCCTGTGTGATAGTTAATCTTAGTTATCAATTTGACTATATCTGGAAATAATGAACATATTAGCCATCAGATCACCTGAAGACATTTTCAAGATAAAATTTTAAATACAATGACCAACCCTAAATGATGGTGGGACCTTCCAGAATCAGACCAACTGAAGGGAAGCCCAGGAAATAAGAGTGTCTCTCTCTGTCTCTCTCTCTGTTTCTCTCTCTGTTTCTCTCTCTCTCTCTGTGCGTGTGTGTGTGTATGTGTGTGTGTGTGTGTGTGTGTGTGTGTGTGTGTGTGTGTGTATGTGTGTGTATGTGTGCTGGCAGCTCATCTTTTCTGCAGCTGCCATTCTTCACAACTCACCTTCTTTGCCCCTCCAACATGACTGGAGTTCAGAGACATTCCGGGAATCCTCTGGTCTTCAGCATCATACTGGGACCACCGAAGTGGAGTTCCTGAACTGAGCAGCTACAGGTAACTTTCATTGAACTACCTAGACCTTATCTCCTAAGCCAATCCAATAAAAACTAAAAGTCAAGGTTCTCTAGAGGCACAGATCCAACATTGGTTCTAGAGAACCCTGAATAATCCAGCAAGCTTTGCAAAAGCCTTTATGAGCTTGAGTTCAGAGTTTACATGAATTAATTGCTGAGGCACTGCAGACGTTCTCTAGTTCCTTCCTTTGAGGAATCCACAGACCAGAACAAAAGATCATCTCAGAAGCAAACGTCTACTTAGTAGAAGGATATGATCAGTTCTACTTCTCCAGACAGTTGTTTTTATGAAAGCTACAATAAGCCAGGCATCGCAGAGGATAAAGCAGCAAGTGGCAGCACCTGCCCGTAAAACACAACTGCTGGCACGCCGGAAGACATCTTCCGCCTGAATCTACCCAGGCGTGAAGATGTCCATGAAAACGATGACCAGTGCTAAAGTCCTGGATGACCTCATATTCAAGGACCGTTATTCTCCTCCCTGGGAGAGGAGCCTTGGAACGAGCTGAGAGTTGCTTTCAAGGTAGTAATGAGGGGTCGGAGCAATTATGGTAGATTCAGAAGCTTCCTTTCCTTACTGGTAAATAGAAGTAATAAAATCTTTTGCCAACTTGTTTTGAGGAATATGTTTTGAGGATATGTGAGGTGATGTGGATAAACTTCTTAGCACAGTGGCCAGACATACATACTCCCTCTATGCTTCATACTAACTTTTCAGAAGGTCAACGACTTGAAATGAGTTCTCTGGTGCATGATATTCAAAACAGTATCTCCTGTTCAGTTGTCTTTTAACTCGTCTCAATTTATCTTATATCTCCATATATTAATAAAGAACCTTAAGCTCTCTCTAGCTAAGAATTTCATTATTCATTCCAAAAATTAGCATATAAATGCTAGTATATATAACATAACTAATATGTATATATTAAACTATGTGTGCATACCATGGAAGGAAATTAATTTTCTCTCTATTATCCCAAGTTCACCTTGTTTCTTGTTTTCAATTTGCTTTGTTTGTTGAATTTTTTAAACTAATATACTCACATGCCACTATCATTCTATAAAGGAAAGATCTTAAAAAAAGAAAAGAAAGCTATCCTTCTTTTAGTTAAGATTAAAACTTGCATCAAGAGAAGTTTTACAATGATTCAAAAATCTCCTATTAGGCTGGAGAAACGGCTCCCAAGCAGAAAGTCCTGAATTTCGATCCCAGGAGATGTGAAAAATGCCAGGCTGAAACAGCAGTGGCCTGCACTTCCAGTCCTAGTTGGTAGGAAATCCCAGCAAGGAGGAGGTAAAAGCAATCCAGGATGATTCCCTTAAGTCACTGTTGGGCCTTCACAAGGACACACAGTGCCCTCTGACACACACATACACACACACACACACACACACACACACACACACACACATAAAATAAATAAAATATTCTTAAAAGTCTTGTATCATTGCATAACCTAATGCCTATGGCAGACCCTAATTTACCATAAAATAATCCAAACTCTTGACATGGTGATAGCATAGAGAAAAGAGGCAATTCTGATCTCTGAAAAACATAAGTTATACCCAGGGTTCTACCTTTACCAATCATGTGAGCATAGTAAGCCACTCAACTTCTCTAAGTTTAGTCTTCTGTCAAAATATGGAAAAAATATATAGTTATTACAAGCAATATCACAGAAAAAAATGAGAAAAGCTTGGAAACTGGACAACACATTATAGTTGCTCAATAAAGTATTGTATGAGTATATAGTTTTTACCCATTTTTTCACAGGTTTCAAGCATTGTGAAGGTATATACTTTTCAAACTTAACCCCATGCAGCAGAAAATAATCTCTGTGTGATCTGGTAAATGAATTTCTGCTAAAGCAGTAGCAACTGTGTCAAGGTGCATATCGTTTGAATGATGTAAACCATTCTCAAACACAGCCTAAGAGGGCTTAGTTTTCAGCCCACATGATTCCTTAATAAATGTGGATATCTTATATTGTTACTTCTATAAAGTGTTTTTAATATTTTATCCCTACATGACTCACAATATTCCCTTAATAGGAAATATTCTTGTGTTTTCATCCCCATTCCAGTGCTGAGTGCCCAAGGATCACAGAAACAAAGTCAGGCAGATAAGGGGCAGAACTGCAATCTAAACCTGATTTTCCCAATGCCAAAGTCCCATCTTCCCTCCATACAAAGATAAAAAACAGCAGAGAACAAATCATTAAAGTCATACATACAAATTCTACTTTAATGAACTATTTTATTAGATCATAGCTACTTTTCCTGTCTGCTAATTGTATTTTTAGAGTATCAGTTTTCACTGTCTTGCCACTAAAATCAACCACCTGATCATTATGTAACTGTGTCATAAAGTCACACAGAATATTAAAGATGGAAGGCCTCATTAAAATAACATGTAGTTTAATCTTGGGATAACAAATCAAGACCAGGCTCAGGATTCTATCAAAAGCTAATCAGGGCCAGTCATGATTCTCTGGCTTACAATCCACTGTGTCTCATCCAGTGTTCACTGACAAAGGATAAGAAGAACTGAGCAAGGACAACACAATGAAAGTGAATTTAAATTTTATTGAAATATTTATCAAGATTTTTGAGATAATTTTATCTCATATTAGCTTATAATCAGAGCAGTTTATAGTCAAATTGGAAATTCCTTTAAATTTGTTTAGCATTCCCCTTAAATATATGATGTGTAAAGAGGGAATCCTGTTCATTTGAATGTATTATACTTATCCATAAACCCAAATTAAAATAAATACAGTATTTTTATTTTAAAGAGAAAAATGAAAAGCAATCCTGCTATCCTTGAGTTTTAAAATGTGTTTGCTTGAAGCAAATTTTACTTTAGCAATGAAATATGGAGCATTCTGTCCGGTTTCACAAGAAATAAAAATTTCTGCAACTATTCTTCCATCAAGAGTGTACTAATAGGTTAATTTCACAATCATGATATAAGGATTTTAATGAGGGACTATTATTACAAGAGGGTCTTTCACAACATCCCTAGCTTAGCTGTTTCTTTTTTTTCCCTTTTCACTTTCCAATTGAATAGTGCATTAGCTCAGGCCTGAAAATCCATTCTCTTTACATGAATCTTTGAAATGCTAGTTCATAGAATTGTATTTTCTTATAATAGCTATTTTCTTCTGCTTGTAGAAAGCTTCTAGACCCTGACATACACCATCTCTCTTGTTTTGGGGCTATTTAAACTTTAGAATTGGCTTTAAACCAAACTAAAATAAAATTACAACTCATAAGTGTATTACTAGCCTAAACTGTAGAAAATAAATGAAGAAAAATGTGAGCTTTCAAGTCAGATGAACTAGAGTTTAAGCACAAATTCCTCCCCATATAAACTTTGCAACCCTGAGCAAGCTTTATTTCCACATTTTCTTACTATGGATAATAAACCCTAACTTACAAAGAGGCTACAATTAGCCAAGGTTAGATAGGTGCAGTTTTCAGTCTTCATCCAAGACATATTTTTTTCCCAAATAGATGGTGGCTAAAGCAGAGAAACACAACAGATTAGGATGCACAGAGTAGGTGACTTTGCCCATAAACAGGACATCCAAATATCCCCAAGGCTCATGGAACATCATGGAAGAGGGGACAGAAAGACTGTGAGAACAAGACTAGATAGAAGGACACTACCAGATGATGATGTGCCCTGAACAGGAGACAACTGCATCCATGAATTCACTGCAGCTGTGCTTCTCTATATCAGACCCACACAAGATTGGGCACATAAACATTTCATCATGAATGAGGGAAGAACTCATGTGACTCACTCCTATCTGACTGAATGCCAGTGGTCAAATGGCTGGAGGAAAGGGACTCACCTGTTTCAACGGCATTGCCATGATAGATCACTTCTTGCACTAGCTAGTATGTGCTCAGGCATGCTAGCTAGTGCAAGAAGGTTCTATTGATCTCAGTGAGTCACTATACAAGAAAGGACATACAAGCAAAAGGGGAACTTTATGAGAAAAGAAGATTCTCTGTGGAAGGAGCGGGATGAAGAATGGAAGGGTAATGTAGTACTCAGGGTTCTCTAGAGACATAGAATCAACAGAATGAATATAGAAAAGGGGAATTTATTGAATTGGCTTACTAGATACAGCCGAAGTAGTCCAACAATGGCTGCCAGTAGCTGCTCAGTCCAGTAGTCCAGTGGGTGAGGGCTGAAGGCTGGAGGATTCCTGGAGAGTCTGTAGTCACATTGAAGACTTGAAGGGTTGGAGGGCTGGAGGGTCAAAGAAGCAAAGAAGTTGGGCATCAGGAGGGAAGAGGGTTTTCTAGCAAGCTTCTGAACGTCTCTCTTCAAAGGCTTCTGTTCTATGGTTCCTTTTATCTAGTTTGCAACTAGAAGGTTCCAATCAGATCTAGGGCTGGTCTTTGTATTGATCTGGATAATCTCTTCAGGTAGTCGAACAGCCAATCTTAGTTAATACCGAGGGTGATCAAGTTGACACACAAGATTAACTATCACAGGTAATATACAAAGAAAATGACAAAAATTCATTAAATGAAACTGTCAAAGAAGTAAATGTAAAATTGAAAACAAATATATTTAATACGCATCCATAGTACATATTTATGGTTGAGTTAAAATAATGGTAATGAAGATGCAGTGCACTAGTCCACTTCATGCCACCTGTGGTCTTCATCCTCACCCCCTACTCTCTGTTCACTTTAATTAAATGTGACCAACTGGACTCATGCTACTCTTTCAGTTTTTCTTGCCTGTTTTTCCAAATTTGAAACAAAATGCTCAAGAGAATGTAGCAATATTATCTTGTCCTTACTCTATAATCATTCATTAAATATTCGTCTAATGAGATGGCCAGAAGCCAGACACTCATCAAATTCCAGAAGTGAAGACAGCAGTGAAGGAGACATTCTCCTAAAGGAGATAGTAAGTGCTTTATAAGACAAGAATTGTAAAACAGAACATGGAAAGTGAAGGACCCAGCTAGGACTCTACCCAAAAGAAACTCTGAGAGCTGGAGAGATGGCTCAGGGGTTAAGATTCTGCCTCGCAAGCAGAAGGTCCTGAATTCAGATCCCAAGTCCCACATAAAAACACCAGGCAGGTGGTTCAGGGGTTAAGCCTATGCCTTGCAGGCGGAAGGTCCTGAGTTCGGATCCTAGACCCCACGTATAGACGCCGAGGCAGAAGCAAGGGCAGCTTGTGTTTCTGGTCCTGGTAGGGCGGAGCCTGTGAATCCCAGGGCAGAGTAAATAAGGAGGAGGTGGAAGCGTCCATGGTGGTTCCCGAATTTGCCCATGGTTCTATACATACATACACACATGCACACATGCACAATTGAATGAATAATAATAAAAAAAAATTACAAAGAAAAAAACACCAGGCAGAAATTGGCGGTGGCCTGCACTTCCGGCTCTAGTGGGCGGAGCCTGGGAAATCGCAGAGCAAAGCGAGAAGGAGGTAGAAGCAATCCAGGATGATTCCTGAAGCCACCCTTGGCCCTCCACAGGGACACACAATGCCCTCTGACACACACACACACACACACACACACACACACACACACACACACACATACACACATACGCATATAAAATAAATAAAATATTCAAAAAAAACCTCTGAGGCAAGGACTTGAATACACCTAGTTTATTTGAAAGATGGCCCTGGAAACTAAGGAAAGGAAGTGGGAAAGAAATAAAGAATTCCTTGGAAAATAGGTAGCCACATGTAGCATGAGGTATGAGTCAACTTAACAATTGAAGTCTGAGTACTGGATACATTGTGAAGAATAAGACAGGCCCTACACAAACTGCGGAGACTGGTGGGTGAGGGAACACCTGGCCCGCAGCGGGCCAGACCATTCCTGGGCAGACGGATAAGACGGGGGAAGCTGGTTCCGTAAGCTGGCATTCTTTGGCAAACTCTGCCAGCCTCGCAGTCTGGCAAATGAGTTCTGCTTTTCTCTCAGCGATCCAGTGGATACAGTGTAGCCTGTTCACCTGGCCCTTGGTGTTGGTATGAGCTCTCCTGCCAAGCCGGACTGAGAACAGTAGCCAAGAACTATAGCCGAAAATCATAAAAAAGAACAGAACCCCTTGGTCCCCTAAGCTTTTTGGTCATGAAATTATTGGCGACATGCTGGCAAACTGCAGCAAAGTGCCATCCCAGTAGAGCTCCCACCGAGGAGCAGCCCATACTGCAGAGCTCTTCCACCCAGTGGGGAGACAGTTGGGTCAGTTTCCTCTCAGCCATACCTCCAATTGGTTTGAGGGTTGCTCCTCCGGACATTATTAACTCTACATTATTCACTTTTAAAATAACAGGTAAAATTGTCTGTATTTATCATGGGCAACATAGTGTTTAAAATAGATATTAATTGTGGAATGAATAGATATATCTAATTAGCATATGGATACGTTATTTTTATTGGTTTTGATGAGACCATTTTACATCTACTCGGTATTTTTCATTTGTGCAAGAAATTATTAGCTACAGTCTTGTGGTACACAATGCATCTCTTTTTTAGTCTCTGACAATTTCATACATGTATACAATGAATTCAAGACATTTTCATCTCATATTATCCAAAGCTATCTCACCTTCTCTCAGTGAAAACTTTCTTCTTCCCAGTCTCCCTCCTGTTTTCAGGTTTGGTTTGCTTTGGTTTGTTTGTTTGTTTGTTTGTTTGTTTTTCTTGTATAGTCCATTGACTTTCAACAGGCTTGTGAATGAGCCCTTGCTGGAACATAGTCCTATTCCTCTTGTGGCCAAACCTTGTGGCCTAAGAAAACTTTTCCATGAAGGAATACATATGTGTGAAGGAAGCAAGGTGTCTTCATATGCAAGACACGATCCACCAAAGCTGCAGAAGATTCTAAGGAAAGCTAAGAGGGCATGGATAAGGCTCAGTGGAGTTTTAAATAGATGAATGATTTCCATCTTAGACAAGGTGAAGAAGAAAGTCCATTCTGCATAGTAGAGATGTAATGTGTGAATAAAGTAAGGCACTGAGCCATACAAAAATCCAGATGAAAAGTATCCTGGGCAAATAGCTAAATCTATAGGCCTTGATGACAGACAAAGCTTATATATTCAGAAAGCTTGGGAGGTTGAGGCAAAACAAGCTAGGAGAGGCTGATAAGAAGTGGAGGTCAGAGCTGATCTAGAAAGGTCAGGCATGCAGGGCTTTGTGAGCCCTTGCAAAGAATTTGCATTTTATTCTGGATGAAATAAAAATTCACTGAAAGGTGGTTAAGCAGAAAAGTAATGCAAACCGTCTAAATTCAAATTCTGTCTGCTGCTCAAAAACGGACTCTGGGGAGACAAAAGCAGGAGAAAATAGACCTCCTCAAAAGGAGGAAGAAGTGACCCTGAAAACGCGAGAAGAAAACAGATTTGAAATATGTTCATTTGGTGGAACCAACAGCTACCTACAATACAAGAGAAGAGGTAAGAATGCTTCCTGTGGTATTAAAATGAGAAATTTCATTTTTAAGGGATGTAGAGATAGCTCCATGTACGAGAATGCTTGTGGTATAAGCATGAAGACCTGAGTTCAAATCTCTAGCACACACATTAAAAACTAAGCATCATGCTCCCACAGCATCATAGCTGGAAGACAGAGACAAGAGAACCACAAGAGCTTGCTGGCCATCTGGCCTAACTAAAATCATGAGCATTCAGTTCAACAACAGACCCTGTCTCAAGGAAATAAGGTGGAGGAAAGTAGAGGAAGACACTTGACATCCTGTTCTGTCTTCCATATGTTCTCTCTCTCTCTCTCTCTCTCTCTCTCTCTCTCTCCCTCTCCCTCTCTCTCTCTCTCTCTCTCACACACACACACACGCACATAACACACACACATACATTCACAAAAGAAAAGAAAATTTTACTTTTAGAGTCTTTCAGAATTTAAGAACACAAATGAGATTCCAAGATCCCATGTAAAAATGCCTGATAGGCAGCTGTGGCAGCCCACCAGTAATTCCAGTCCTGGAAAATGGAGCCTGGGAATTCCCAGAGTAAGCTAGGTAACCAGACTAGCCCTATGAACTAGACCACAGAACTGTACCTCAAAAGAACAAGATAAAAGAGCAATAATTCCCAATATGAACATTGGGACTACAAACACACAAGCATACACATATGTGCACACATATACATCCACACGTGTTTGTACACCTGCACACACATGTACACCCACACATGCAAACAAGTATGCACACACACTCACTTCACATGCACCTAGATATGAAAATGTATACATTTTAAAAAAAAACAGCTTCCATTTCTGATGAACTCCTGTAACTGCTCAAATGAATCAATGTTGAATACAGATGAGAAAAGGATTGTATACAAAACAACAAATTTAAATCACAGAAAGGTAGCCATCTCCCCCATGCAAAGGCACAGAAAACAAACACTGCTTTGTAAATCATAAGTCTTGAGAGACTAGGTAGAAAAATGAAACAATCCATTCCCAATAGGAAGCAAGGGAGAAAGAAACTTAGAGAACAATGTATTGTCTTAAACATTGATTAGAGTTTAGAGAACATAATAGAACAGACAATTTTTAACTCAATTTCATCATTATTTGTATACTCATAAAAGACCTACCTCTGTTACTGCACAATTATGGTCAGGAAATACCATTTCCTTGGTAGACACTTTCAGCACTCAAGAGAGTGGAAAGATTGGAATGATGTTAATATTACCTCACTTTATTGAATACTGACTGAACACAAGAAGTTGTAGATGCTTTATAATTTACAGACAGTGGTTTACTTATCAGTTAATAATTATTTGCAAATAAGAAATCTAAGTCAATCTGGTAGGTTGCCCCTGTAATCTCAGCATTTAACAAGATAAGGCAGGGGAATGTCACCTACATAGCAAATGCCAGGCCAGCCTAGAAATATAAATTTAGGGACATTTAAGAAATTTTACCCTTTATGCCCAGGACACAGACCAGCGGAACCCCTCATCCTCAGATAAGGCCCCTAGACCACTCCCCAGGCCCCAGGTCACCAGCCCATCTCACTAGGCAGCCAGAGCGGCAGCCAGTCTGCTCTGGTGCTGGGGAAGGCCCCTAGCCAGGTGATCTGTGAGACAACTAGACTCATGGCCCTTTTTGCCCCAGAGGGAACAGGGTAGCCTCCCTGCACCTCAGAACTCAACAGAGTCTAAAGAAAACCCAAGCAAAGCCATATATCTGAAGTCGTCTAAAATCATCCTATCACATGGGAGAGAGTCTTTATATCCAACTCAAAAATAAGTAACCCCTTTTACCATCTTGTTCCTTTCAATTATTAGTCACTGTAGTTTAACTTTTCCATATAGCTACCCCAAAATGCATACAACTTCAGGAACTATACCATTCACCTTCACATATCACCAAGATAGTAAACAGAAGAAATGCACTACCATACTAATGTTCACTCCCTGTCTACTAAACCTGACTTAATTGATGTACTAACAGTCTAATAGCCTCATCTAGGAAATAACACCATTACCAGACAAGTGTACCCAACTCCAAGGCAAACACTAGTAATAACTAATCAAGAGTAGTGATACAATCTAATTCAGAAACTGAAAGAAGGTCTTAAAAGATTAAAACAATGCCCAGGTCATATCACAAATCCATGACAAGCAAAAGCTAAGACAACAAATCTCCTACCAAAAGAATTAACCTCATAATGATAAATTCCAAACAAAACAAACTCACAGAAAATAGCTAAGAAAGCCATACCCAAGATAATGATTTTCAAAGCCTAATCTATACCATGATCAATACCATGAAAGAGGAAATCCAGAAGGAGTTAAATAACGACTTTGAACCACTTTGAACAGGAACACAACAGGCACTTGGAGAAGATGAGAAAAACAGTGGAAGAAACAAAAGCAGGCAAAGAGCAGTTAAAACAGACTCAAGCAGAGTTTAAAACTGAACTAAAAGACAAGGTTTCTTCAACCCAGAACTCAACAGAGAGTCTTAGCAGCAGAACTAATGAAGCAGAAAATAGAACATCAGATTTTGAAGACAAAGTGGAAGAACTAACCAGCTCAATGGAAGAGGTTGTTAAAGCCAAAAAGATACTTGAGAGGAATATTCAAGAGTTATGATGGGACAACTTGAAGAAGTCTAACATGCGCAGGAATTTCAAAATACCACACCTGAGGAAATTTTTCAAATTATCATAAAGTAAAACTTTCCTCATCTAAAGAAAGAGAGGCCCATCCAAATACAAGAGGCATTCCGCACCCTAAACAGATATGACCAAAATAGAAACTTGTATTGAATGAGCAAAAATGTCAACCCAGGCTGACATACCCAGCAAAACTATCAGTCATGATCAAGGGAGAAAGAAAATCTTTCCACCACAAAGACAACTTGAAGGTTTACATGTATACCAAACTAGGCCTTCAAAAAATGCTAGAAAAGATACTCAAGCTTGAAGAAAAGAACAAGCATATCCAGGAGGACAGAAAAATGTATAATACCACCAAAATCTAAAAGCCAAATAAATAACGCACTTATGAAAGCCACTAAACACAAAAATGTAAGGAATTAAAAGTAATTTCTCCATTATAACACTAAATGTCAATGGAATTAACTCACAAATCAAAAGACACAAATTACAAACTTGGATTAGAAATCACAACCCATCCATCTGCTGCCTTCGGGAAACACATCTCACCACAAAAGATAGGCACATTCTAAAAGTAAAAGGCTGGTCAAAATTTCTGCAAGCTAATGGAACCAGGAAACAGGCAAGAGTAGCTATTATGCTATCTGAAAAAGTGGACTTCAAACAAAAAAAAACCATAAGACACACAGAAGGATACTACATTTTAGTCACAGGTACAATTTGCCAGAAAGACTTCACAATACTGAACATATATACATATAATAGGCTCCTCCACAAACACTTATACTCCATGAAATTTGATAGCACAAAAGAAATGGATGAATTCCTAAGTAAGCACAACTTACTTAAATTGAATCAGGAAGTTTTGCACTATTTAAATAGTCCTTAAACATATGAGGAAATCGATGAAATAATCTCAAATCTTCCCACAAAAAATGTCCTAGACCAAATGGATTCAACACAGAATTCTACCAGACGTTTAAGGAACAACTAATACCAATACTCCTTAAACTGTTCCATCAAATTGTAAAGGAAGGAACATGCCAAATTCTTTCTATGAAGCTAATATTATATTAATCCCAAAACCTAATAAAGATACACTTAAAAAAGAAAACCAGAGGCCAAACTCTTTGATGAACAGAGAAGCAAATATTCTCAACAAAATCTTAGAAAATTGGATTCAAAAACATATCAAAAAGATCATTCACAAGGATCAAGTAGGCTTTATCCCAGGTACACAAGGTTGATTTAACATACCCAAATCAATAAGCGTAATTTACTATATAAACCAATCCACAGTCCAAGACCACATGATATTCTCCATAGATGTAGAAAAAGTTTTGACAAGATTCAACAGCCTTTTATGATCAAAATCCTAGAGACGGTTGGAATGTAAGGAACCTTAATTAACGTAATAAAAGCTGTATACAACAAGCCAACAGCAAGGATTATTCTCAATGGGGAAAAACATGAAGCATTCCTGCTTCAATCAGGAACTAGACAAGGCTGTCCACTCTTACCACTTCTATTCAATATTGTACTTGAAGTCTTAGCCAGAGCCATATGGCAAGAAAGGGAAATAAAAGGGATACAAATCAGCAAGGAAGAAGTCAAGTTATCTCTATTTGCAGGTGAGTGATCCTAAAAACTCCACCAGGAAGCTCCTGGAACATACACAGAGGTTCACCAGAGTGGCAGGTTACAAAATAAATGTGCAAAAATCAGTGGCCTTCCATATGCCCAAGATGAAAAAAGTGAAAAGACCTAACAGAAACAATTCCATTTACTATAGCCCCTAAAAAAATGAAATACTTTGGTATGAACCTAACCAAGGAAGTGAGAGACCTTTACAATGAAAACTTTAAAACTCTAAAGAAAAAAATTACAGAAGACACCAGAAGGTGGAAAGACCTACCATGTTCCTAGATTGGCAGAATCAATTTCATAAAAATGACCATACTATCAAAAGCAATACACAGATTCAATGCTATACCAATCAAAACCCCAAAGCAATTCTTTAAAGAAATTGACAAAATAATCTCAGAATTCATATGGAAGCATAAAAGACTCAGGATAGCAAAAACACGGCTGGAGGTATCACCATACCAAACCTTAGTCTATACTACAAATCCATAGTTGTAAAAACAGCCTGGTATTGGCTCCAAAATAGACACACAGATCAATGGATAAGAGTTGAAGACCCAGATATAAACCCACACAACTACAGCCATTTGATCTTTAACAAAGGGGCCCAAAAAATCCAATGGAAAAAGAACAGCATCTTCAACAAATAGTGATGGCAAAACTGGATATTTATACATGCAGAAGATTAAAACTGGACCCGTACTTGTCACTATGTAGAAGAATTAATTCCAAATGGATCAAGGACCTCAATATAAAATATAAAAATCCTAGTTGAAAGGGTAGAGAATTCCTTCAAGCTGATTGGGCTAGGCCAACAGTTCCTAAACAGAAATCCAATAACACAGTCACTAGAACAACACTTAACAAATGGGATCTTATGAAATTAAAGAGCTTCTGTTCAGATAAAGAGATTGTAAACCAAGCAAAAAGGCAACCCACAGAATGGGAGAAAATCTTCACTAACCACATATCTGATAGAGCTCTATTATCCAGAGTGCACAAAGAACTTAGAAAACTAAACACCAAGGAGATAAATGGCCCAATTAAAAAATGGGCCTGGCACTAAGATCCTTAGAAGCACGGGATTAACAGTCACAATAGTGTTCCTATACTTAAGGGGAGCACAAGAAAGAGTTCTACGAATTGCCACTGAGTCATTACACCTCATCAGAGAGGAGGACCCAGAGGAAAGTTTGATATACTCATTAAAGGATGCTTCAGAGATGGGGGGGAGGGGGCACTGGGAGAAAGGGAGTGAGGGGGGAAAGGAAGGGACAAAGCAGGGAGGGAACAGGGAGGTCCAGGGAGGGGGTAGAGGGAGGGAGGGGACAGGGGTTCCTATTATGTTTGTATAAACAGAAAAATAAAAAAATGGGCCTGAGAACTCAAAAGAAAATTTTCCAGGGATGAAATTGAAATGTCTAACAAATATCTTTAAAAAATGCTCGACATCCTTAGCCATCAGTGAAATGCAAATCAAAACTTCCCTGAGATATTATCTCACCCCGGTCAGAATGGCAAAAATCCACAATACAAACAACATCAAATGCTCAAGAAGATGTGACAAGAAGGAAACTCTTCTACATTGCTAGTGGGAATGCAGGCTTATTCAACCATTCTGGTGATCAGTCTGGCGATTTTTAAAAAAGTTAAAGATTGAAATCCCATATGACCCTGCTATTCCACTTCTGGGAATAATTCCCCCATAAAGCAAAAATTCACCTCAATAACACAAGCACAACCATGTTCATAGCAGCACTGTTTACAATAGCAAAGTCATGGAATCAACCCAAATGCCCAACAGTTGATGAATGGATAAGGAAAATGTGGTACATTTATACAATGGCATACTACTCAGCCATCAAAAAAGATGAATTAATGAAATTTGTCAGGACATGCACAATAAAGGATGCTCCGAGGATGGGAGGGGGAGGCACTGAGAGATGGGGAGGGAAGAAGGAGAGGAGGGGGGGACAGGAAGATGGGGGGTTGGAGGGAGGGGGGGACCAGTGTACCTGTTAAATTTGTATGAGTGGAAATAAAAAAAGAAATTAAAAAAAAGAAATTTGCAGGAAATGGATGGAACTAGAAAAAATAATGAGTGAAGTATCCCAGACACATAAAATTAAGGGCCATATGTACTCCTTAATAGGTGGATTCTAGTATCAAACCCACTTAATGACATGTTCAAAGATAAATCTCTGTTACCTACAGTAATTGCAAAGATTATAAACAAGAGGAAAGGAGAAGGAGGGCACCCTAGAAATAAGGAGATAGGAGATCATGCTATAGTAGAGAAAATAGGTCACCATCAAGTATTTCAAGTAAATAGTGAAATATCTCGTTAAGCTTACTCACTCTCCTTTCTGGTCACTTGCAACTGAGAGCGTTTGATCTCACCAGTCAGGGAGGGTATAGAGTCAGGCAGATAGATGGTAACTATCCTGCAAATGGGAGACTGACCCCCCCCACTGCTGTCTCCTGCTCCTATTCCATCTACCTTTGAATCTACCCTTATAGTAAAATTCCATTTAATCAGCCTTTTATCTCTGATTAGGGGGTAATCTCCAATACCAATCAGTATGGAGCCAAGGGCAGTGCAGGAACAGCAAAACCGAAAACAACAACAAACCATAATTCAGAACATCAGAGACCCCACATTAATCACCTGGAACCAGCCAAATCTCTTCCCATCCTAAAGCTCAGGGAAATTTGCAGAAGAAAGGAGGTAAGATTGTAAAAGCCTAAAGATGGGGAGGAACAATGATACACAAGATACTCCACACAAGTTAGGGTTGCACAATTAAAAAATGGGCCCTGGAACTTAAAAGAAACTTTACTAGGGATGAAATTAAAACGTCTAACAAATATCTTAAAAAATGCTCCACTTCCTTAGCCATCAGGGAAATGCAAATCAAAACTTCCCTGAGATATCATCTCGCCCCAGTCAGGATGGCAAAAATCCACAATACAAACAACAACAAATGCTGGAGAGGATGTGGAGAGAGGGGAACTCTCCTACATTGCTGGTGGGAATGCAGGCTCATACAGCCACTTTGGTGAGCCATCTGGAGATTCTTAAAGAAATTAAAGATTGAAATGCCATATGACCCTGCGATTCCACTTCTGGAAATAACCCCCCATGAAGCAGAGGTTCACCTCGATAACACAAGTGTGACCATGTTCATAGCGGCACTGTTTACAATAGCAAAGTCATGGAATCAACCCAAATGTCCAACAGTTGACGAGTGGATAAGGAAACTGTCGTACATCTATACAATGGAGTACTACTCTGCCATCAAAAATGATGAATTACTGACATTAGAGACAATTATATTGAGTGAAGTATCCCAGACCCAGAAAATTAAGTACCGTATGTACTCCCTAATAGGTGGCTCCTAGTACCAAACCCACCCAGCCCACCTAGAGACACTGAATGATAAATCTCTGTAATACAGTAATTGCAAGGAGTATGAATAGGCGGGATGGGGTAGGAGGGCCACACCAGAAACAAAGAGAGAAGGGACCATGTTACAGCAGAGAAAATAGGCTTCCATCAAGGACTGCGAGTAAGCAATGAGACATCTGTTTAAGTTCACAGACTTTTCGTTCCTGATCATCTACAACTGAAGGGGTGTGATCTCACCAGAAGAGGAGGGCATATAGTCTGGCAGATAATAAGTAACTATTTTGCAAATGGGTGATTGACCCCTCCCTCACTATGGTTTCCTACTTTTATTACATCTACCTTTGAATATACTCTTATAACAAGACTCTAGTTTAACAGCTTTTTATCTCTGGCCAGGGGATGACATCCAATACCTATCAGGATGGAGTGAAGGGCATTGCAGGAGCAGCAAAACTGCAAAAGAAAATCAACAAACCATAATCCAGAACTTCAGAGACTCTATATCAACCACCTAGAACTAAACCAGCCTAATCTCTCCCCATCCTGAAGCTCAGGGAAATTTGCGGAAGAGGGGGCGGTAAGAGTGTAAGAGCACAAGGATGGGAGGAGCAATGATAAGCAAGATACTCCACACAAGTTAGGGCTGAAGCAATCATAATTGGACTTTGCATGCCCTGCACAATGTTCAACACACTATTGACTCCACAAAGTCTAGCATTTGCTAAAAGCACCAAGATCCTTGGAAGCAAGGGATTGACAGCCAAAATAGTGGTCCTATGCTTAAGGGGAACAAAGGAAAGGGTTCAGCGAAATGCCGCTGGGTCCTTGTACGTCATCGGAGAGGAGGACCCAGAGGAGAGTTTGGCATGCACATTAAAGGAGTCTCCAGGGATTGGGGGAGGGGAGGTACTGGGCGGTGGGGAGGGAGAGGTGAGGGGAGGGTGAGCAGAGGGATTGGGTAGAGGAAGAGGGAGGGAGGGAACCGGTGTACCTATTAAGTTTGTATGAGTGGAGATAATAAAAAATGTTTAAAAAAAAAGAAAGAAAGAAAAGGAAATACTTGCTTATCACAAGGTAAAAAAAAAAAAAAAAACAATTTAGGGCTGCAGTAGCCATAATCAAACTTCCCATGACCTGCACAATGACTGACATGTCAATGACCCCCCAAAGTCTAGCATGGATCACAGGCACTAGTATCCTTAGAGGTAAGGGACTAACAGCCATAATAGTGTTCCCATACTAAAGGGGAGCCCAAGAAAGGGCTCTGGGCAATGCCACTGAGTCCTTACACCTCACCAGAGTGGAGGACTCAGAGGGAAGTTTGACATTCACACTAAAGGATGCTCCAGGGAATGGGAGGGAGGAAGGGGGGGCACTGGGAGAAAGGGAGGGAGGAGGGTGAAAGGAAGGGGAAAAGGGGGAAGGGCACAAGGGGGACTGGGGAGGAGTGGAGGAAGGGAGGGGACTGGGGTACCTATTAAGTTTGTATGATTTGGAAAATAAATAAATAAATATAATAAAAAATGAAATTTTACCATTTACAGTTGCTAAATGGTGGAACCAGTGTTTCAACCTGATCAGCTCCAAAACTCAAATCCTTGACTGTTACTGGTACTTTACTGTTACTGTTAGGTTCAATGGAAACAGAACATGCTAACATCTGAAGGTTGACTACTTAGTTTCAGCTTTCCATAAGCAAGCACAAATAAGGTAGCTATCGGTGGTGGAAACATGAAGTCAGCTGATAGGCAGGTGAAATGACAGTACCTGTTCATGAGTGACCCTAGCCTTGCTTGACATCCCCATGTCAGGAACAAGGCCAGGCTCACTCCTTGGGACTAATGGGGACATTGTATGAAGTCACACCAACTTTCCTGCTTTATTAAGGGAAAAGACAGAACTGTCAGAAAAGAAACCTCCTTATGCTACTCACAAAAACAAAAATGAGTTGAAAGTGACAAAAAATAAGAATTTGGAAAGGTTTAAAGTAAGATAGGGCTGGAGAGATGGCACAGGGGTTAAGACTCTGCCTCGCAAGAAGGTGAATTCAGACCCCAGGTCCCACGTAAAAACCCCAGGCAGAAATGATGGCAGCCTGGACCCTGGTAGGTAGAACCTCAGAAATTCCAGAGTGAACCAAAAAGGAGGTAAAAGCAACCCAGAATGATTCGTAAAGTCACCCTTTGGCCTCCACAGGGACATATAGTGCCCTCTGATACACACACACACACACACACACACACACACACACACACACACACATCACACACACACACACACACACATACGCGCAAAATAAATTGCTTAAAAAACATAAAATATGATAAATGAGTATAGGGCAGGAAGAATTATAATTTAAGAGACATAATGATATATACAAGGCTATAACTATAGCCTGCGCTGCTGTTGTGTTGCTGGTAGATACTTCAAGAAAAATGATGAGCGACATCGGCATTTGGGCATCCTAACTTCTGTACCGAAGCGGCATTTCTCCCGCCTCAGTCTGACTGACCCCTGTAGGTTATGTTTTCTGTGGCTTCCTCTCTCCGGATGGCTGCTGGTGTAACTATGCCAAGTTCTGGTCCCTGCACATTAGTGAAGCTGCCATTTAGCACTCCGAGAACTTAGACTGCTTTTCATGTGTGTATGGTAATGAAATACAAGCAGACTGGGAGGCTGGCTCAGTGGGTGAAGTGTTTGTTGTGCAAGTCTGAAGACCCAAATTTGGACCCCCCCCCAGGCAGCCACATAGAAGCCAGGCCCACAGCAGTATGGGCCTGTAGTCCCAGCACTGGAAAGAGAATGGTTGAGACAGGTGGATCCCTGAGACCACGAACCAACCTGTTGCAGTTCACCTGCATGGTTGCCGATAAATGACCATCAAACAGCTTAAGGGAACAAGGGGTTTATTTTCTCTTACAATTTCTGGTTACAGTTCTTAGTCCAGCTTGACAGAGAGCTCACACCAACACCAGGGCCAAAGGAACTGGCCACTCCATCCATATATAACATCTGAGAGAGGGACGATCTTTACTTGCCAGACCAGCATGTCTGGTCAAGTATACACAAGGATGCCAACTTCCTCAACCAACTCTCAGTATTTTATTCATCTGTTCAGGGCCTATTCCCACCCACCATAGGCTGGGCCTTCCCCATCAGCTAGACAATCTCCTCAGGTTTGCTTTGGGTTTATTCCAACCACTAATTATCCACAGATGTGCCCAGAGCTCAAACCCACAACAGTCAAGTTGACACCTGTGTCTAACTATGACACCAACTGATCTGGCAAAAACAGAGAACAGGGATACACTAAATCTCAAAACAGTAAAATAGAGAGCAATAGATCAATAGACGGGGAAATTCAACACTGACCTGTGGCCTACACACATACACACACACACACACACACACACACACACGCACACACACGCACACACACACAAATTTAAAATTTATAAAAGAAATAAGGCTGAGGAAATTGCTCAGTGGTTCAAGTCTTTCCCTCAAAAGCAAAAGGACCTGAGTTCAAAAACTCAAATTCCCAGATCCCATGTAAAAACTGTCAGGCTGATGTGGTGAAAGCCTGCAATTTCAATCCTGGAAGGAGCCTGGGAAACCCCAGACCAAAGCAATAAGGAGATAGAGCAATCCAGGGTGATTCCCAATGTCACCCTGGGGCCTCCACAGGTGCACACACTCACAGACAAGACAGACAGACAGAAAGACACACACACAGACACACACATATACAGAGTTGCACACACATGCACAAAAAGACATACCAGTAACACAGTCTCTCAAGGGATGCTCCTTCTGTCTCTGTTCCTCCACACAGTCCCCAGGGCAGACAACTACATCCAGAGTTGGCACCGTTCACAGTACCAGGAAGATCCTTACCTCTGTTTCTTACATGAAGCCAGTCAATGAAGGTGAAGGCTTGGTTCAAGCCTATATAGCTTGGCCTAAAACTCCTTGCCCAACCTTGTACCACAGGTTTACATACCTGTGTCCTCTTAACTTTCTTCAGGAGTCTCTACAGCTTTGGTGGACAGTGCACTGTGCTTATGTACACAGGTGCTTATGCTGCTAGCGACAAAGTGGTACTTCACTTCCCTCTCTACTATTGTCCCTTGGGGATCCCCACAGAAAAAGAAGCAATGGGAGGGACACAGCTCACCCTGCAACACATCCCCACCAAGTCCACATTGCAACCAAAGTGACAGCCTGTTTTTCATTACCAAAGGTCATACGTTTGTTAGTGATGATTGCTGCTATAATAACAGGAGAATAATTATATGACCAGGCAACTGTGGCATGTTGTGCACACCTGGAATACACCTGTCACAGTGGCCGTGACAACAGGGACCAGTTTTCCCTCTGCTCCAATGCTCTCATAGCAACGTTTCATCTGCTGGATAAAAAGAATCCCTGTCCGTTTGATAATATCACTTTGTAGGATTTGAGAGTTCTGAAGACTGATGCCAGGCATTATGTGCCATCCTTTGATTTTCAAAGGACTGGACTTGTTTTCTTTAGGGTAAAACCTATGAGACAAAAACACGATGACACAGGGCTCCTTTCTGAATACGCTCACATCACAGACTGGATATCAGCTACATTTCTGGTTGCTATGGCAAAACACCTGACAAAAACAACTCAAAGAAGAAAGAGCAAATTTTAGTTCTTAGTTTAAGGGTGCAATACATGCTTGGCCGGGAATTTGAAGCCTCAGTAGTTAGCAGTAGATGTTCACATCATATCCACAGTCAGGAAACAGAGAGATGCATGTTAGTTTTCTCCATTATATGCAGTCGGGGATCACAGTGTGGGTAACACATTTAGGGTGGGGTCTTCTCACTTTAGTTAACCTAACCTAGATAACCCCTCACAGATGCATTGCTTCTTTGGTCATTATAATCTCACCAAGGTGACAATATTTACTATCAACAATTAATTATGTTTTTTGGCCTCAAACTTCAGAAGCTGAGTTAAAGTCTGTTCTTGGCACCTGCAAATTTCAGATAGCTTACCTTTTCTAAGTCATATTCCACAATTATGAAGTGGACATGATATTGACTATGTTGTAAATTTACTGAGAAGATTGAATAAGATTATATTTCACACAGAGCCGGATAAGAACTTCAACCAAAAGGAAAAGGTTTTTAGTGATTTCATGTGGAACAGCCCTGCTCACCTAGAAAGATGTCCTGGAGTCTGGAACAACCACAGAAATAACTCTCAGCCAATGTTTTAAAAGACCATCATCATTAGACAACCCATATCCATGTCTTCTCTGGGTTATCTTAGAACTCTAATTAGTGTTTTGAGATCTCTGAGAGTTGACACCTTGGATTACCAGCTACCAACATAATCCTTTCATGTATTTATATTCTAAACTGTATTATAAGACTGACACATACTATGATGAACTATGATGAAAATCTACATATAAAAAAAAAGACTGACATAAATATGATTCTCTTCCCACGGGGATGAGGAGTCTGTGACTTCAGAAAAAAAAAATAGTAAATGGCCAATAGTCATCATATGATCAGGAAGTTGAGAACCCAAACCAGACCTTCTGTCTACAAACCCAAGAATCCCAGCTGTACAAGACTCTCTTTGAATCTGATACACTGACCAAGCCGATAGAAATGCCAGTCACTTATAGTCAAAAGCAATCCCATTGCTTCTCAGCCCTTTGGCTAAGATCAAGTATGCTAAACAGCAATTCCATTTTCCCCCGAGAGCTTCTCTAACTCAGCATGTTCATTCTTAATAACCATAAACAACTCACCCCCAGAAAAAAAAAAGGCCAAGGTGTTCTATAGTTTAAATAAAGCAAGTTTTAAATTCCTGAGTTAAAACAGTAGAAAAGCAACATTTAGCTGAGATATTTGTATTGACCCCAGTTCTAGAGTCTGTTTATGAGCCAAAGCAGAGCAGCAGGGTTTGGCGAGGACAGCAGTGGAATTAGCCCCCTGTTCCCTCTTTATGACTTTCCACTTTCCCCATTATCCAGCCAGAGTCTGTTTCTCCTCGTCTCCAGAGAAGAGCTGAATGACAAGCATTTCAGTCATGACCTTTTGCACTTTGGCTCTGGGCAGTTTCAGCCAGTTTTATCAGTTACGCGACATTAGATTCAGCAGCCCCACAGGTCAGGAGAACACATTGCTTACTCGAAATGGATCTATCTGATTTACAGGCAACTTGGTTTGGGGGGAAATTATACAACTCTTGAAATGTCCTTAGGTACCATCTGAATAGTTTTATAAAAAGCACTATAAGCCCTGGCTGAACTCAGTGGTTCACAAAACAAATACCAAAGAAGTTAACAAGTATGCCAGGTATTTACTTTTCTATATTTTAATTCTAAATATTCCTTCTGCTTTATATTAACTTGTAAAAATCCATCAAATCCATGCAAAGTTGGCCTAAATGTACTATTCCATTTCTTCCTAGACTTTTGCAGATTTAAAAAAGTCCATAATTTATTTATTTATTTGCTTGGTGCACATGCACAGGCTAGAGAGAATATCAGAAGGCACTGTGTGTCCCTGAGGACCAAGGGTGACCTCAGGAACCATCCTTGACTGCTTCTACCTCTTTTCTGCTTTGGTTTAGGATTTCATAGGTCTGTACAGGCCAACACCATTTCTGCCTAGCATTTTTACATGGGCTCTAGGATCCAAACTCAGGATCTTCTGCTTGCGAGGCAGAGTCTTAACCCTTGAACTATCTCTCCAGCCCAACTTTTGCAGATTTTAAAGGAAATATTTAAGTCTTTTGACACCTCTGGAAATTCTGTCAACACGCAGTATAAATTCTATTTGATAGATCTTATAATGCAATTAAACAGCCCAACAATATGTTTAATAATCATTTCCTTGTTCATTATTAAATAAAACCTTTGTTAAATCCTGAGATAAAATTAGTCTCTTTAACATATATTTTTAAACCTTTAATAATATAAGCCTGTTTTTGAACCTGTATAATTTTCGGCTCAAGGGAGCATTCCTATCTTTACAAATAATTAGTATTCCTTCCATGTATGAAGCACAGCATCGCTTTTATTCATGTCTTTCTTTGATTTTCCCATTTGTTAATATAAACTTTAAACAAAGAGGAAAAAAATTTGTTGTGTCTCAGGAAGAAAAATAGAACAAACATAAAAATGAGACAAAGAAAATGTCTTTCATAAGATTCACTTTTTCAGTAATGTCTATGTTGTATGTTCATGGGATGTGAATTGGAAGGCAATATATTTTTACAGATTTACTGCATCTCCTATACTCCTGTCTTTTACAGATTTACTGCATCTCCTATATCTCCTGTCTTATTGTTGCTGACACTTGTGGTCAGTGTTTAGAAGCACAACTAAAATATGTGAAAAAAAATTAATTTCCTAACACCATCTTTTTTAATCACTGTAAATGCTGGAGTACAAAAGTGTGTGTTAGATGCAAAGAAAAACACTGTCCTCAACCAAGACACAGAAAGTTCTGGTACAACCAAGAACAAAAAAGCAATCCTTCTGATCTCATGGATCCTGAAAAGGAGCACATACAAACAAGACAGGGACTGAAAGTGCAAGATGATTATCAGGAGAGCTAATTGTTATGTAGGAGCTCAGTATATTTTATTCATGAAAGAGTCCTGAGCATCCAGGAAGGGAATCAGAAGGTCCCAGCAGTGACCTGCAGTAGAAGCCCTGATGGGTCACTAAGATCTCACTTGAAGACCAAGACCTTATCTTCCCAGTTACTGAGATAATGGCTACTTGAGAGTTCATTACTGAGTCCCTCTACAGAAATGAGCTCTCATTCAATTGAGCTGCCTCAACCAAGGTTATCCCCTCCATCTTTGCTGATAGCCTCACACCAATGATGCAAAGCAAAACCGCCACAGGGCAAGGCAGCTCTGAAGGACCACCCAAGCTCCAGAAAGTCAGGTGTGACTGATCAAGACTCCCACTTCTCAACTTATGGGCAGCCAAACCTGCAGACAAATCTATATCTCAGAGCCTCTTTTGAAACATCCTGGCCTACCATAGATATGTATCTACAATTGGAGAAGGAGGAGAAGGAAGAAAAGGAGAAGGAGGAGGAGGAAGAGGAAGAGGAGGAGGAGGAGGAGGAAGAGGAGGAGGAGGAGGAGGAAGAGGTGGTGGTGGTGGTGGTTTCAGAGGGTTTTATTGTTTTCTCCCTCTGGTACAACCATGGGTTTTTGAATATAATAGTTCTGTACAACCTAACACGGTGCTTGGCACAAAAATGGCATTTACTATTTCCTGAGCAAACAAATAGAACGGTGATGCAGCTCTTCCCCACTCTGCTGTCACCTTTTACCAAAGAAAAAGATGGAGTCCTCTGAAATTTTAAAAGGAGCTGCTGCCTACAGACCTCCTGGGCACGTCTGGCTGCCTCTCTATGCTGTCTTTAGTGGTCTCAAAGGTCTCCTTTGGTTGTGTCTTATTGTAACATTCATTATAGCACTTCCTCCTTGACCAGTCTGCCGACATTCTCCTGAACCTGGAGTGGTGCCTCCTCTCCAATTACTTCTTCACCTTCTTACTTGTACTGTGCTCCATATTTTCTCTGGATCTACAACTCTGAGTGGCGAAGACAAGATCTAAACACAACGGATCTGGTATGAAAACCCCATTTCATGTGCTTTACATGACATGTAGTGGCTGCCTGTGTGTTCTTAACAAGCACGTGTAGCAAGCTTCACAGTTCACAAGAACATAGATATCACTAATTGTGTCAGTTGCATGGTGTGCGAACGCTGATGTCTATGCTGACACCTCTGCCCCTCTGAGAAATAGCGAGGATGTCAGAGATTGAACTATACACATAACTAAGACAAATGAAGTTCAAAATCATGAAAATAATAGTATGAGTCACAGAAATCACAAGGAAAACCTGTGTTGCCTATCCACAGGTATTATTAATAGCTGCCCTACACTTCCCTCTGAAGGGTAAGGAAAGTGTCAGCCCGGTAGGTAACTTTCCCCAGAGCTCATTTCGTATATTTAAATGATTTGAAATTGCAATTGACTTTCGTATTTTCTTCTTTCCTCCTCACCCTGACAGTCCTCATCTTGTGGAGCTTCCTTCCCACTACCTTGTGCCTTCCTGTGTACATGTCCCGCTGAGTCCAGCAAGAGATGCCTGCTTTCACATGTGCCTGGGTCCCTGCTTCAGCCTAAGCAGTATTTCTGTGGAGTACCAGTGATGCAAAGAGGGCATTTTTTTTTCTGGCCAGTTTTGATGAGCAGATCCTCAGTTTTAGCACCATCTAGATTGTTCTCCAGACTGGTTATCCTGGTCACACTGGCTGTGACATGGTTTCTGTTCTGCTCATCATTGTCTTCGTCATTTGAGAACGTGCTGCTCTACTTCCCTATTCTCTCTGCCTGATGAACAATGAATAATTGCAGTGTTCTTTCCTGCCCTATGCCAGCCACTTGTTCTTAGCTCATTTCCCTCTTCTTCTTCCACAGCTGCTTCTCTAGATAGTCACCTCAGGCTTCCCTCACAGAAGTTTTTCAGTCCCTCCATCCATAACTCTGAACCACAGCCATGTTTTAAATTATACAGGTGCTCAGAAAACCCCTCTGAGGTGACCAATGTAGGGAGTTATCTTGTGATGAAGAGTAGTTAACTGAGGAGAAAGATAAGCCAGTGATTCAGCCAAATATACATTGTCACTAAGTGATAGAACAAGAACCTCTTGGGATTGTCTATGTCCAGATCTCTCTACCTAACTACAGTAAAATATTGATGCATAATGGTGTTCTACACAACTATGTTCTAACAGATTTTCACCTGCAATTCTCTTTACAGCCATCATAAGTAAAGGTTATCTGAAATATCTTCAGTCCAGTGTATGCTAAAAAAATAGGAATGATCTATACTTTCTTGAATACTTACATTATATCAAGTATATGTCTTTTAGTACACAATAACTCTATAGTACACACAATAGTTATACTATAAACCAGTATTAGAAACCAGTTTCATATATGAAAAAATAACATTCAGAAGACTAAGTTGCTTACCTAGAACCATATAATTTTCAAAGGTCAAAACAGAAACTAAGATTCAGATCCACCTAACTCCAAAGCTCTAAATGGCTTATTATGTGCCTAACACTGACCTAAGATATTTTGTTTCAGTTTATTTAACCCTCAAGAAAACTTCCTTTATATGGACCAGGTAAACAGTGGCATTCTTCCTACTCTACATATGAAGAAACAAAGGTTCAGGGAGACTGTGTACAAAGCCATGCCCTGCTATGCAATTAGGAATTGCCATGACTGATATCCAATTATACAGGCAGCTGCTTTCTAGCATAGGTTTACTTCAGTTGCTCACTTTATTTGTGATATTATGCTAATAAGATATACTATTAAGAGCTACAATAACTCATGGTACCTGTCTCCTGTGCTTACCTGCCATAAACAAAGTTTCTATTGCCTTATATGTGAAGCAGAATTATTTATATATTTATTTTACAATTAATATTTAAGCATTTCTTCAGACAAATTTTTAATTACCTTTATTTTTTAATGTTGCATACATGAAGATAAATAGTGACTTTATAGTATTTTGAACCCTCAGTCCCAAATCCCATCTCCCACTCCTTTTCCTCTTGCAACCCTTCATCTCCCCTGCCAGACTTCCTCCTATTTTTAAATCTTTTCACTTGTGAGGCCCACTGTGCTTCATCAAGTCTGTGATGACTTATGCCTGACCTGATTCATGTTTCAGCAAGCATCCTAGATCAGTGGACATACCACTGGAGTAGCAGCCTCCTTCACTTGTCCATCAGCATTAGTGCTCATCAGTCTCTCAGAAAGGTGTGGAGCTTCTTCAGATCTTCCTGATGTTAGTGTAAGATGTTGTTAAGACAATTCTTGTATAATTCACGTGCAATTATGCATATCTTCCATGAAATCTTGTATATCAGAACTATGTTTGAACAAATTTTCACCTGCAATTCTCTTTATAGCCATCACAAGTAAAGGTTATGTGAAATATCTTCAGTCTGAAATAGTTCAGTCCAGTGTATGCTAAAAAGTAGGAATGACCTATACTTTCTCCAATGTTTATATTACATCAAGTATATGTTGTTCTTTTAGTACACAATAACTCTATAGTACATACTATATGATAAACTGGCATAAAAAACAATTTTATATATAAAATAATAACATTCAGAAGATTTAAGTAGCTTACTTAGAATCATATAATTTTCATATCCAAAACAGAAACTAAAATTAAGACCCACTAACTCTAAAGTACACTGATTTTTTTCACCATTCTGCACCCAAGTCTCATACAATAAGATATATACTGTGGACAAAAGCTGGAAAAAAAAAAAAACTCATGCAATAAGTATGATTTGCAACAATGCAGAATTTGCAAACCAACAGTCTTTTGCATCTCATTTGGGCTTCTCTTTTAGTTTCTTCTCTCATTATATTCTTTGTAAAACAGAAGTATTTCAAATATTAATGATAATAATGATAAAGCCAAATGCATATAACTCCCAAGTACCAGAAAACTCATAATTTATGTAATTGGCTAGAAAGACTCTTTGTTACCTTGTATTTAGGAAGTCATGTTTACTGCACATATTGCTGGGGGCAAGCTAAGAAGACTTCAAAGTTAATTTCCCTCATAAATAATGCATCGCCACACCTCAAAACACACAGATATGTGCCTAGGTTTCATCTTTGGGCTACTATCGCCATCTGTTGGGCCCCGGGGCTGCCTACAACTGAACAAGGAGACAGGAACCTGGTGCATTGGGAGCTTCTGTACTGATGATTCTCTGGGCCAGAAAGGAATGATGTTTAATGCCACACCAGATGTCCTTCAAAGGGATTCGTTTCAAAAGACTGCTCTTGTTTTTCTGCAGAGAGAATGACTCACTCCTAATGAAGGACACATAAGGCAGGGAGACCTCTCACCAAAGCCAGTCTAGCACACAGAAGATGAGTTTCAGCCGTGACAATGTGGGCAGGAAAAAGCAAGAGCCAGAAGAAAGGCTTTGGCTGAGACACAGCACAAAATTAAAAATAAGATGCTGTGTTTTGCCATACAAGTTGCCCAAATCTGTCAATTCTAACTGAAAATCTGTTGTCTTACTGACATTTCATGTTCAAAGCTCTCAACCTTATCCCCAGGTAAGCTTCTGAGTTTTTGTAAGCAGCCTGAAGATTTACATAAAACAGTTTTTAAGTCCTTTGTTCTCTCTGGGACAGATTTTTGTCTCAGTCATTCATGAAAGTCCAACACAGGAAGAGGTTAAGAACTAGGTGCAGGGTATGAATTTGGACCTTGATAGGTATGAGGTAAGTCTCCTCACCTCACTTTAACTGCCTGACCTGGGATCTGTACACATAGACACACATTCTCAGACTCTCCATTTGAAAGATGCAGATAAAACTGCCCGGAGGAAGTGAAGTACATTGCAGTGGTATGTCGAGCCAACTCTCCAGCCACGGATGCTTTCCCACGACCAACATCCACCTCATCATCCACACTGAAGGAGGAATCTTCAAATGTGGCCAGATTCCTCAAAGTAGATCAGCACTCTGTGGTCAGAAAAACCCATGAATTTGCATTCCAAAGGTATGCAGATCCCCACACACACACACACACACACACACATGCACACCTTGGAATTCTTTAAATTGACATAAGTGAAAATGAATGGGACGATGGTAGATGGTGCGGGTGAGTCAAAGGAGGTACCTTGGCCATGTGACTCTACCTCCTGATGCCTCTCAGAGTCATGCACCCCTTCCCAGTCCTGTTTCTGCCTTAACAACCCCTTCCTGCTGCTGAGTCCCAGCCGCTGTCACCACAAAGTCATTCTCAGAACCTGGTTCTTCTGTGTTCAGCTTCCTAAGGAGACAAAAGACAGTGCAGAACCACAGCTGATGGCCAGTTCAGAAAGAACAGTCCCACCCATCCTCAGCCCCATAAAATGATTCACCCCTAAATGGGCGCTCAAACCCTTCAACATTTCCCATCATCATGGATTCAAGCCGGGGAGTCAGAAGAGAAGAGATTCACTCATCTGCCTAGCCACCAACTTTTATTTTTCTTTTGCAAGGAGACTCCTTGGATTATGTAACTAGTGATGTCTTTAAAGGAATATGCATTTTTTAATATGGAGAAAGAAATTCTAATAAGCTGCTATTAGTTGAATTTGCTCTAAATTCCTTTCAGTTAAATCCTATGTCTGCTGGCACGAGCATTCTGGCTTCAAAGCCATACATCATCACTTATTGGGAGATGAGAGTACGAACAAATAAAAAAAATTCAATTGTACCAGAAAGAGACTATATATAGCACCTCACTAAAGATGTCCTATCAGACAGAACCATATGGCATCTCCATTTTTTGAAAGCTGAACAGGAGGAAATGGGCTTGTTGGGATATTCTAATATTTTTTCCCTTGTCCTTACTTCTACTCTATATTAAAGCTCTGTTCTTGTAGTTGGCAGCAACAAAAAAACTCTGTTGAGGATTAGTTCATTTTATAGACTAAACAGTTAAAAAAAAAACTTTCCACTGATTTTTTCTGCTTTAGGAAATAGGCCATGGACTATACTTTCTGGTCCCAGCAAGAGTGCTCAGTCCGTAGTATTTAAGAAATAGCACACATCCTTTCCAATCTCCAAAGCAACTCTCACTCCCCCACTTTCTCTCTCTCTTGCTCCTCTTCTCCAATGCACAGCATAACTGCATGGACTAATTCCATCAAAACTAGAAGTGGGGAAAATCAGGAAAGCCCCATACTCCCCACCATCAATCAGTCTCTTCTGCCTCTGTTTATCCACAGTACTACCTCAGAGATCATGTTGAAGACACATATATTTCAGTCCTTAAAAGTTTAGTAGGTCTCTAATGTTTACAAAGTCCACTACACTAATAGAATACGCCCTGCCCCAACATTTGGGGGTCTTGGAGAAACTTGCTTTAAGGCAGGCAGAAATGATATTGATCACATTATGCACATCTGTAAATAAACATACATGTATTAACTTGACTTAAGATGTACTCGCATGTGTGTGTATGTGTGTTTATGTATATGGACTCCACAGGAATTAGCCAAGGTTATGATCCAAACATAACAAAAAGAAAAAGGATTTCACCAAAACATCATTAAAAACCTGTCCATGGGCTTGACAGATGATTCAGGAGTTAAGTCTTTCCCTTGCAAGCACAAAGACCTGAGTTCAAATCCCAAATCCCAGGCAGATATGACAGGGCCCTACACTTCCAGCCCTGGAAAGCAGAGTCTGAGAAACTTCAGCACAAAGCAAGAAAGAGGCAGAGCAATCCAGGATGAGTCCCAAAGTCACCCTTGAGTATCCACAGGCCCAAGAAGTGCCTTCTTCTACACACACACACACACACACACACACACACACACGCACTCACACACACACCTATACACACATGAAAATTTTTTAAGAATTAAATAAAAATCAAAATCTGTGCAGTTTTTCTCTCCCAAATCCACTGAACAAAAGGGCCAGGAGAATAGATCACTGACTTTATCCCTTAGCATAAGAGACCTTCAACACATTGATCTCATATTTTTAAGGACATAGTAAATTTTGAGTGCACTTCAGTGGAATTTAGTCCCTTGGCAGGAATGTGGCAAATAATACAGGCTGATGAAGCAATTACCTGGGACAGGAAGCTTGTAGTAGGAGTGAGGTGAGGACAGGGAACCCGAGTGGCAATCTTTACAGTCCACTGGGGGTACCCCCAGTAACACTCGTTACAGTTCCATTACAACCATCATTGTGCCTCTTATACTCATGGGCTTGTCTTTTCCCCTACGAGACAGAAAGACTTCAAGTTGGGACCCTGTTCTCTTCTTTCTGGTGTTCGCAGTGTGTGCAGTGTGGGAAGGTCTTGAGAAGGAACATCTTTGATTAGATTCTGGGTCACTGGCTTTACTTGAGAACCTAGAATCCTGTTGTGTTCTTTCTCTTTCACAGTTTTCCATCTGCCAGACCATCAGCTTATCACAAAGCCTATCTCCTTTTTCACACAAGAATCACCAGCAGGTATGATCAATATCGTCCTTTCTTCTTCATGACTGTAGTCCCCAAATTATGAAGTGCCAACCCCTTTCAACCAGGAGTAAGAGATGATCACGATCTCTGAAGGCACAGCAGCTTTAACCAATCCGGTGCCCCTCTCAGTGTACAATCTGTCACTGGGAGCCTTGTCGGTCCCTGATTAACAAGCTGGCATGTTCCATCATTCATCAGTCTCCAGCAGCTTCTCCCCACCTGAGACAGCCTATTCTGGAGGATGGGATGGATAGGATTTCCGTGTATAGCTCCCTCTCTCCATGATTTCTGCCAGAAATACCAATATAGACCAACTGTCCAATTTTCCATGATCCACACCACAACTGGGAAACATTCTACCTGCCATCTGTCACTTTTTTTCCTGTCAGATTTCTTGCAAGGCAAAGGAAAGTGATTGTGTTTTTACATATAAATTACACTGATACCAGTAATAAAACACCTAACTGAGCTATGCAGCCTAATAAATGCAGCCTGTTTCAGATAACCACGTCTCACAAGATGGAGTGGCAGTGATCTATCAGGCCTGGCAGGCCCTGCCTGACTGAATGCACCCAGTGTGGAGCTGGTCTCAGAGGCCCGTGGCAAATTCTTGTCTCTTTCAGTCTCGCACATCTCTCCCCACTGCAGGATGAATGTCCTGGATGCACAAGCCTGCAGGATTCCGTTCTACTAGACAACAACATGTGGTGGGAAAGGACCCACTGTGGATCCAGACAGTCTTGGTAAGGAATGCCACTCTGATTTCACATACCAGGACAGCGCATCTGATATTCACAGGGCCTCTATAATCCTCAGTCCTCTCAGGAGGTACAATGATTTTGAAATAACTCTCTTGAAGTTTCTTGTGGAATTAGAAATGAAGGATCTCAGGAGAGACGTGGAAACCGTGGGGGCTAGAGCTGGATGGGTGAAGCGGAATACCTCTATCAGTGGGGCAGCCTGAGGAGGCCTGCCACAGAGGCCTGAACCCCCACAAGGCCTGACCCCTGGAACCCTGGGGTCATAGAAGAGAGAGGGCAGGGAGTGGGAGAGAGAGGGATGGATTGATAAAGGGAGGGGAAGGAGGGAAGAGTGGGGGAAGGGATGGAGAAAGGAAAGAAGGAGGCAGGATTCAATATGCTTGTAAAACTAGGAAAAAGATTTAAATTTATTATATAAAAAAGAAATGAAGCATACTATGATCCTAGCTCACCGCTGACAACATAAGAAATCATTTGTGGCAACCACTTTCCTCTGCCTCCACCAAAAGGCTAGACCCATATTGTTGCTGCATTTAATAATTTTAGCTGATTATTTGGGATTTTAACAGGCTTATTTGGAGTGAGAAAGATTACCATGAGGAATATAATGGTCTCAGAGTTGAATAAAATCCCCTTTATTTTATTCAAGTTATCCTCTCTATGAACAGAATTAAGATAAATGGGGATGTTCACAGTAAAACCAGACCTTACATAGATAGAGACTACTAATGAGTCAGCAGAGTCCTAGCCATCAAATTTTCCTATCATTTCCTGGGTGGCTGTTTCCACAGGTCTGTTGTTTGTAACTGATGAGCCAGTACTCGTTCAGTCTTTCCTGCCTCTACTGGTACAACCGACTCTCTTGTGATATCCCATTTCTGCATTTCCTGCATACAGACAGCGTCCACTCAATCACAGCTCCTCTCCGTCCATGACTTCTGCATAACAAGACTTCTATGTACGTTATCATGATGTCTGCCTGAGCTCTCTGCCTCTACTGACGAGTGTGGCCTGTCCATCTCTAATTCAAACTTCCAGTGGTGATGGACTTCGTATTTTACTGCATCACTGTCTAAGATGACCACCACCACCACAATTGGGAGGAATCCCTACATCGAGCCACCACATAGACCACTGACCAGCAGCCTCAATGCAGACGGCCACTCTGTGTCCATTCAATTATGGCAATGACCTCAGAACCAAAATTCTACCTACACTTGAGAACCCCCGAGGGCACCTTCCATCCACAGCAGGCTGCAGGCTTGGCAGGCTTTCAACCCAGCCGATTCTTCTCCGAAACATCTCTTTCCTCGGGCATTTTCATTCCAGAAAAGGCTTGTTACACAAAACAGAGAATTGATTACTGCACCAGAAATGGTGCTTATTATACCGGATTGCTCATTTCAGAAATTTCAGAGTAATCAGAAAAACAAACACCATCCCGAAACCATGTTCTTTGAAACGGGGAGCTTTTTGTGTCGTAGCAGATTTGGCACTTATTTACAAAATGCAACAAAGTTAATGCAGAATTCCTATTGAGGGTTTGGATAGGATGCTTGTCATGGTCACTGGATAGCTGGGGAGATTTAAAATACCTCTGAAATAACAGTTGTGTTGTGAAAGCAGAGTGTGGCATCTGCTTTTGCTCCGATTCTTCATGCTGTATTTGGAAGCTTCTCAATTCAATAAGTACTTAGGAATCATATGCTAACAAAAAGCAAACTGTTCACTGATTGTTTTAATACCCATGGATGATGATGGACAGCTTCAAAAGAGCTTGTGTGAATGCCAGGTGGTGAATGCTGTGAAAATCAGTGAAACAATTGCATTTCATGCCTGAAATTCACACCTCTAATTGTGATGTTCCACTGTTTTATTTCTTGGCAGCATAACCTTAACCCATTCTCTCGAAGCATTAAAAACTACCAGTTTCACAAAGCCAACTCTCTTTGCTTCTAATCTGGATGGATTTCAGTTGCATTCTGTCAAGGAAAAGATGGGAAGGAGAAAAGAAGAACTTGGCTAAATGGGAACCTTTTTTTAAAGTGTCTGGGAGCATTGTTTCTAACTGTATGGCAGTTTAAGGCAATTTACATGACTTATGAGATGATGGAAAGCAAAGTAGCATTGCTTTATGAATGATCACGAGGCCAGAGGACTCCAGGGTGATATAAGAGCAGTAACAATCTCACCTCTGAAACACTGTTGAGAGTAGTTACACAGATGTCATTTCTGCAAAGAAATCAGTCCAACAATTTCATGGCTCATACCGGCAAGACCAACTGTATCTGAGCAGCCCCAGTGTGGTGATTTTGTAATGTACAATTCATTCAGGGAGAGTAGTCATTTTTTTAAAGCAATGTTTAATGAAGAGTCTTAATAAATGTCCCCATGATCCTTCAGGGGGAAAAAAAACTTTTTGCTTAGGAAAATATGTTGAAATGCTCCATGCAAAGAATTTTCCCTTCAGTTAGAAGGAAATGGACCTTCCTTTCTCTTGGCTCAGAACAAGTACAAAACACTGTGGAATCAACAGAGAGTAGGGCTCACCCAAAACCAATGAGGGGCAGCTGACGGAATGATGAAGAAGGGATGGGAAATATTTAAGAGTGCCTGGCTCTGTTTACAGTGTATAACTTGGTATTATTGAGAGATGTCTCAGTGTATGCACAAGACTATAGGTTAGGTGTATGTGGCCAGTATGAATGACTGCATTTGGAATCATCCCAACTGTCTCTCCACTGACAGCTAACTTTTCTCTTATTAAAGGACTATCCAGAATTTTCCCACAAGTACACAGGATTTATGTCTGTTGAGCTACAAATGTAACTCAGTAGCAGGAGAGTGCTTACCTAGCAAATGTTCCCATTTCAATTCTGTATGTTAAATCTTCAGACCACAAAAGAAAATTCCATCTGTACAATTGCTAAAAGAATATTGTCCTGAGTGCTCTGGAGATGACACGGGCATTAAAGTGCCAGTCCTGCACATGGGAACCTGAATTCAGATCTCCAATGTCCACATAAAAGGCAATCATGGTGGTATATCTCTAACTCCTGTGCTGGAGGAGAGTGAAGGAAGGAGGAGACTACTCAGTCCTTGGAGATCATTGATCAGCCAGCCAATCCAGATCAATGAGTTACAGATTTTGCAAGAGACCCTGTCTCAAAAATTAAGATGGAGAGAAACTGAGAAACACTTGAAACACATACACAACATACATGTAAACCTGCGGGCATACATGCACACACCCACACAAGCACACTACATACACTACATACATACATATGGACATACACAAAAAAATCACTCTATGGTACTTTCTGACTTAACTTCTTACTTAAGGAAGGGCTGCCCTAGGCTGTGCCTTTGACAGTTTCTATGCTCTGGGAGGTTCTCATATAGTTCTGAAGAATCAGGCTGTAGAAGCCAAAGATTTGTGCACAAGGTACCTCAAATCAATTGCTAAGTCTTAAAAATTAACATAAGTATAGCTCCCTAACAGAGACATGAATCGACTCATGAAAACCATGTTAGTAAATCAGTTAATTCTATTTTAAGTATGTTAGACTCCTTTTAAAATTAATAGGTATTTTGATTAGCATTTGTTCACATCAATTTCTTCTTTGAACATTTTAAGCTATTTATCATGTTACTACCTTTTGTTCTGCTCCTCTTTCTCATAAAGTGGGAGTAAATGGTAAAACTCATACATTCAAAAGTATCATTACCATCTGAGGTAGAAACAAAGCCAGAAACAGAGACAGGTTAACTGACAGTTATTCCCTAACACAGTTATGCCCATCCTTCACTCATAACCACATAAACTCAGCATGGTATGGCTGCATCTCCACCAGTATTAGCAAATGTGAAATTGACCTCTACACAGCCCTTTAACTCACAGATAAGGAAAAGGGGATTTGAATTCCATGAGTTGACTCTTCTCTGCATAGAGATAAACCTCAAATTCAAATAATGAGCAACTATGTCCTTAGGCAGATACTAATCAAAGCATAATGGTTTGTGTGAGAAATAGCTAAATTTTAGCTACACGCTAAAGAAATGATATGTGGATATTATCAGTCAAGCAATATAGATAGGGTCCATGCAAGTAGGATAACTCTGAGCGCCTATCAGCAAACTCAATTACATTAAAAAAAATGTGATTCCAGATAAATAGATAAATAACGCCACTGTTAAGAAAAGCCTTTAAGTATCGAGACATCTAATCCTGTCCACTATCAGTCCCCCCATTCCCCCACCTCCCCATACCCCCCATAGCTCCCATACCCCCCTCCCCGCCTCCATCCACTGTTGTTACATGCTTACATGCTGTGCACGTGTTCCTTGTCATGGATAGAGGGGGGATTAGAGGTGTTAGTAAGCAGGCGGCTGGTTATTTGGAGGCTAACCCGACTCTCTACTGTGTCCTATTCCTGTTCTATCTCCTTTAAGCCTCTTCTTATATAAAGGTCTCTCTTTTTTTTAACAATTTTTATATTTGGATAGGAGAGGATCTCAATATCCAGACAGGATGCAGCCTAGCGCTATGGAAGAACAGTGTAATAGACAACAGCCAACAAGAATGCAAAGTACTGGTGACCTGGCAACGTTCACCAGAATCAGGCCAGTCAAATCTCTCCCCATCCTAAGGCTCAGGGAACCTCGTGGAAGAGAGCATGGTAAAATTGTAAGAGCCTAAAGATGGGGAAGGTCATCACTAAACAAGATATTCCACTTAAGGCAGGGCTGCTGCATCTAGGAACTCACTGAAATGAGACTCATCCTTACTAGATCTGCACAATGGCTGACAAATCAACATGCCCCCATAAAACTAGCAAGGATTGGGTCTGGAGAGGTGCCTCAGGGGTTAAGCCTCCGCCTTGCAGGCGGAAGGTCCTGAGTTCGGATCCCAGATCCCACGTATAGACGCCCGGCAGAAGCAGGGGCGGCCTGCGCTTCTGGTCCTGGTAGGGCGGAGCCTGTGAATCCCGGGGCAGAAGGAGGTGGAGGTGTCCATGGTGGTTCGCGAATTCGTCCATGGTTCTACACACACACAGACACACACACACACACATACACATGCATATGCACACAGTTGAATAAATAATAATAATAATAAAAATTTAAAAAAAAACTAGCAAGGATCACCCTTTCCTGGGATACGTGCAGTAAGCCTTCCCCCCCCCTCGCCCACCCCCAAAGTCCAGGCAGCCCACTGGTCCCAGCTCCTCCCACCAGCTAGCAGGAGCAGGAGCTGCTCCAGGCCAAATAATTCAGTTCAGTGAAAAACGCACAGAAATTGAAAGGTCTTAAGAGTTAAAAACACAATGCCCAAGTCAAAGTGCAAATCCTTGAGAAACAAAACCCAAGAAAATAAATCTCCCACTGAAGGAATTAATCCCATAATGATAGATTCCAACCAGAACAAACCCGCTGAAAATAGCCAAGAAAGCCTGACCCAGGATAATGACTTTCAAGATATGATCATTATCATGTTCAATACTATGAAAGAGGAAATCCGGGAGGAATTAAATAAGCGCATCAAGCGCTTTGAAGAGGAACACAACAGACACTTGGAGGAGTTGAAAAAAACAGTTCAAGAAACAAAAACAGGCATAGAGCAGTTAAAACAGACTCAAGCAGAGTTTAAAACTAACTAAAAGACAAGGTATCTTCAACCCAAAACTCAACAGAGTCTTATCAGCAGAACTAATGAAGCAGAAAACAGAATTTCAGACCTTGAAGACAAAGTAGGAGTATTAACCAGCTCAATGGAAGAGGTTGTTAAAGCCAAAAAGATACTCAAGAGAAATATTCAAGAGTTATGGGACACACTGAAGAAGCCTAACATGCATATTTATGGAATACCAGAGCAAGAGTCCCAAAATACCACACCTGAGGAAATTTTTCAAACTATCATCAAGGAAAACTTTCCTCATCTAAAATATGAGAGGCCCATCCATATACAAGAGGCATTACACACCCCAAACAGTATGACCAAAATAGAAACTCGCCACAGCAAATAATAGTTAAAACAATCCACATTCAAGATAAAGAAATGGTGCTGAGAGCTTCAAGGGAAAAAAAAGCAAGTCACTTTTAAAGGTAAACCTATTAAAATAACAAGTGACTTCTCAATGGAAATAGTAAAAGCAAGAAGAAGGTATTGAATGAGCAAAAATGTCAACCCAGGCTGATATACCCTGCAAAACTATCTGTCATGATGAAGGAAGAAAGAAATATTTTCCAGCACAAAGACAACTTGAAGGGATACAAGTCCACCAAACCAGGCCTTCAAAAAATGCTAGAAATGATACTCAAGCTTGAAGGAAAAAACAGGCATATCCAGGAGAACAGAAGGGAAGTACAATACCACCAAAACCTAAAAGCGAAACAATACACTTACAAAAGCCACTAAACATATAAATGTTCAGAATTAAAAATAGTTTCTCCATTATAACATTAAATGTTAATGTACTTAACTCACTGATCAAGAGACACAGATTCCAAACTTGGATTAAAAATCAAAATCTATTAATCTGCTGCCCGCAGGAAACCTATCTCACTACAAAAGATAGGCACATCCTAAAAATAAAAGGCTGGTCAAAAATTCTGCAAGCTAATGAACCAGGAAACAGGCAGGGGTACCAATTATGCTGTCAGACAAAGTGGACTTCAAACCAAAAAAAATCATAAGAGACACAGATGGATACTACATTTTAGTCACAGGTACAATTCACCAGGAAGACTTAACAATACTGAACATATATGCACCCAATACGGGCCACCCCACATTCATTAAGAAAACAAAACCCTGCAACATCTAAAATGAGAAATCAATCCCAAAATGATAATTCTTGGGGATTTCAACACCACCCTCTCAACATGGGATAGATCAACAGGTAAAAAAACTTAATAGAGACACTTTGAAACTTAATCAAATCCTTACTGAAATGGACCTTACAGATCTCTATCAAACTTTTCATCCACACAACAAAGAATACACATTTTTCTCAGCAGCACACAGAACTTTCGCCAAAATAGATCACATATTGGGCCAAAAAACAAATCTCCACATATACAGGAAAGTTGAAATTCAAGCCTGTACCTTATCAGACAACCATGGCCTAATGCCTGACATCCACAACACAACAAGCAACAGAAAATATACTAACTCCTGGACACTTAACACTATGATGCTGAATGAGAATTGGATTCAGGAAGAAATTACAAAGGAAATTCAAGATTTCCTGAAAGTGAACGATAATGAAAATACAACTTATCAAATTCTCTGGGACACAATAAAAGCTATCCTAAGAGGTAAGTTCATAGTCTTAATGCCTATATCAAGAAAATGGAAACATCAGAAATAAATAACTTAACAACACAGCTTAAAGCTTTAGAGACACTAGAGCAATCCAATCCCAAAAGCAGTAGAAGGGAGGAGATTAGCAAAATAAGGGGAGAAATATCTGAAATCCAGATTAGGAAAACAATACAAAAAATCAACCAGTCAAGGAATAACCCCACATACAGCAAAAATTCACCTCAATAGCAGAAGCACAACCATGTTCATAGCAGCACGGTTTACAATAGCAAAGTCATGGAATCAACCCAAATGTCCAACAGTTGACGAGTGGATAAGGAAACTGTCGTACATCTATACAATGGAGTACTACTCAGCCATCAAAAATGATGAATTACTGGAATTTGCCAGGAAATGGATGTCATTAGAAACAATTATATTAAGTGAAGTATCCCAGACTCAGAAAATTAAGTGTCATATGTACTCCCTAATAGGTGGCTCCTAGTACCAAACTCACCCAGCCCACCTAGAGACACTCAAAGATAAATCTCTGTAATACCTACAGTAATTGCAAGGATTATGAACAGGAGGGATGGGGTAGAAGGGCCAAATCAGAAACAAGGAGAGAGGGGACCATGTTACAGCAGAGAAAATAGGCCTCCATCAAGGACTGCAAGTAAGTAATGAGACATCTGGTTAAGTTCACAGACTTTCCTTCCTGATCATGTACAACTGAGGGGGTATGATCTCACCAAAAGGGAAGGGCATATAGTCTGGCAGATAAAAAGTAACCATTTTGCAAATGGGTGATTGACCCCTCCCTCACTGTGGTTTCCTACTTTTATTACATCTACCTTTGAATATACTCTTATAAGAAGACTCTAGTTTAACAGCTTTTTATCTATGGCCAGGGGGTGAAATACAATGCCCATCAGGATGGAGTGAAGGGCATTGCAGGAGCAGCAAAACTGCAAAAGAGACTATATATCAACCACCTAGAACTAGGCCAGCCTAATTTCTCCCCATCATGAAGCTCAGGGAAATTTGCGGAAGAGGTGGCAGTAAGAGTGTAAGAGCAAAAGGATGGGAGGAGCAATGATTTGAAAGATACTCCACACAAGTTAGGGCCAAAGCAATCATAATTGGACTTTGCATGCCCTGCACAATGTCCCACACACTATTGACTCATAAAGTCTAGCATTTGCTAAAGGCGCCAAGATCCTTGGAGGCAAGGAATTGACAGCCATAGTAGTGTTCCTATGCTTAAGGGGAACACAGGAAAGGGTTCAGGGAAAAGCCACTGGGTCCTTGTATGTCATCAGAGAGGAGGGCCCAGAGGAGAGTCTGGCATGCACATTAAAGGATTCTCCGGGGATTGGGGGGAGGCACTGGGGGATGGGGAAAGGAGGGGAGAGGGGAGAGGGAGCAGGGGAGTACGGGGGAGGAAGAGGGAGGGAGGGAACCGGTGTACCTATTAAGTTTGTATGAGTGGAAATAATAATAAAAAATGTTATAAAAAAAAAGAAAAAAGAAAATCAACCAGTCAAAAAGCTGGTTTTTTGAAAAAAATCAATAAGATTGATATACCTCTAGCTAAATAAACCAAAAGCAAGAGAGAGAAAGCCCAACTTAACAAAATTAGAAAGGAAAATGGAGTTATCACTACTAATACCCAAGAAATCCAAAGAATTATAACATCATATTTCAAAAACTTATACTCTGTGAAATCAGGAAATTGTGAATTATTTAAATATCCCTATAATATAAGAGGAAATCAAGGAAGTAATCTCCAATCTTCCCACCAAAAAATGTTCTGGACCAGATGGATTCAGCACAGGGTTCTACCAGACATTTAAGGAGCTAATAACACCAATACTCCTTAAACTGTTTCATCAAATAGCAAAGGAAGGAACACCACCAAATTCCTTCTATGAAGCTAATATCATCTTAATCCTAAAACCTAATAAAGATACACTTAAAAAAGAAAACAATAGGCCAATCTCTCTGATGAACACAGAGGCAAAGATTCTCAACAAAGTCTTAGTAAATCGGATTCAAAAACATATCAAAAAGATCATCCATGGGGATCAAGTAGGCTTTATCCCAGGCACACAAGGTTGGTTCAACATATGCAAATCAATAAATGTAATTCACCATATAAACAAGTCCAAAATTCAAGACCACATGATACTCTCAATAGATGCAGAAAAAAACTTTTTACAAAATCCAACAGCCTTTTATGATCAAAACCCTAGAGAAGGATGGAATGGAAGGAACCTTTATCAATATAAAAAAAAAAACTGTATACAACAAGCCAACAGCAAGGATTATGCTCAATGGGGAAAAACTTGAAGCATTCCTGCTTTGATCAGGAACTAGACAAGGCTGTCCGCTCTCACCACTTCTTTTCAATATTGTACTTGAAGTCTTAGCTGAAGCCATAAGACAAGAAAGGGACATAAGAGGGATTCAAATCGGCAAGGAAGAAGTCAAGTTATCTCTATTTGCAGATGACATGATCTTATACCTGAGTAATCCCAAAAACTCCACCAGGAAGCTCCTGGAACTAGTTGAGAAGTTCAGCAGAGTGGCAGGATACAAAATAAATGCACAAAAATCAGTGGCCTTCCTATATGCCCAGAATGAAAGAAGTGAAAAAACCCTGAGAGAAACAATCCCATCTACTACAGCCCCTAAAGAAATGAAATACCTTGGTATAAACATAACTAAGGAAGTTAGAGACCTTTATAATGAAAACTTTAAAACCCTCAAGAAAGAAATTGCAAAAGACACCACAAGATGGAAAGACCTCCCATGTTCCTGGATTGGCAGAATCAACATCATAAAAATGACCATCCTACCAAAGGCAATGTACAGATTCAATGCTATACCAATTAAAATGTCAAAGCAATTCTTTAAAGAAGTTGACCAATCTCAGAATTCATATGGAGGCACAAAAGACCCAGGATAACAAAAATAACAATCCTGAGTAACAAAAACATGGCTGGAGGTATCACTATACCAAACCTTAGTCTATACTACAAATCCATTGTTGTAAAAACAGTTGTATTGGCTCCAAAACAGACACACAGATCAATGGATAAGGATTGAAGACCCAGATATAAGCCTACACAACTACAGCCATTTGATCTTTGACAAAGGGGCTCAAAAAATCCAATGGAAAAAGAACAGCATCTTCAACAAATGGCACTGGAAAAACTGGATATCCACATGCAGAAGATTAAAACTGGACCTGTACTTGTCACCATGTACAAGAATTAATTCCAAATGGATCAAAGACCTCGATATAAGGCCAGAGACTATAAAAACCATAGTTGAAAGGGTAGGGAACTCCCTCAAGCTGATTGTGCTAGGCCAACAGTTCCTAAACAGACATCCAATATCACAGTAACTACAATCAACACTCAACAGATAGGATCTTGTGAAATTAAAGAGCTTCTGTTCAGATAAAGAGATTGTAACTTGAGCACAAAGGCAACCCACAGAATGGGAGAAAATCTTCACTAACCACATATCCAATAAAGCTGTATTATCCAGAGTGCACAAAGAACTTAGAAAATTAAGCACCAAGGAAAAAAATGGGCCAATTAAAAAATGGGCCCTGAAACTCTTTTTAAAAGAAACGTTACCAAGGACAAAATTAAAATGTCTAACAAATATCTTAAAAAATGCTCTACATCCTTAGCTATCAGGGAAATGCAAATTAAAACTTCCCTGAGATATCATCTCACCCCTGTCAGAATGGCAAAAATCCACAATACAAACAACACCAAATGCTGGAGAGGATGTGGAGAGAGGGGAACTCTCCTACATTCCTGGTGGTAGTGCAGGCTCATACAACTACTCTGGCAAGCCGTCTGGCGATTCTTAAAGAAGTTAAAGATTGAAATGCCATATGACCCTGCTATACCACTTTTGGGAATAACCCCCCATACAGCAAAAATTCACCTTGATAGCACAAGCACGACCATGTTCATAGCAGCACTGTTTACAATAGCAAAGTCATGGAATCAACCCAAATGTCCAACAGTTGACGAGTAGATAAGGAAAATGTGGTACATTTATACAATGGAGTACTACTCAGCCATCAAAAATTATGAATTAATGGAATTTGCCGGGAAATGGATGGAATTAGAAACAATTATATGTATATTGAGTGAAGTATCCCAGACACAGAAAATTAAGTGCCATACATACTCCCTAATAGGTGGATCCTAGTACCAAACCCTCATAGAGACACTCAAAGACAAATCTCTGTAATACCTACAGTAATTGTAAAGATTATAAACAGTTGGGATGGGGAAGGATGGCTCCACCAGAAACAAGGAGAGAGGGGACCATGTTACAGCAGAGAAAATAGGCCACCATCAAAGACTGCAAGGGGTGCCATCCAATACCCATCAGGATGGAGCCAAGGGAATTGCAGGAGCAGCAAAACTGAAAAAAAATAAATCAAAAAACCATAATTCAGAACATCAGAGACTCTGTATCAACCACCTGGAACTGGGCCAGCTTAATCTCTCCCCATCCTGAAGCTCAGGGAAATTTATGGAAGAGGGGGTGGTAAGATTGTAAGAGCACAAGGATGGGAGGAGTAATGATATGCAAGATACTCCACACAAGTTAGGGCCGAAGCAATCATAACAGGACTTTGCATGACCTGTGCTATGTCAAACACATTATTGACCCCACATTGTCTAGAATGGACTAAAGGCACTAGGATCCTTGGAGGCTAGGAACTGGCAGTCACAGTAGTGTTCCTAAGGAAAGGGTTCTGGGAAATGCCCCTGGGTCCTTGCACCTCATCGGAAAGGAGGACCCAGAGGAGAGTTTGGCATGCACATTAAAGGATGCTCCGGGGATTGGGGGGGGTACTGGTGGATGGGGAGAAAGGGGGGAGCAGGAGGGTGGGGGGTGGTGGAGGGAAGGAGGGCACCAGTGTACCTGTTAAGTTTGTATGAGCGGAAATAATAATAATAATAATAAACTAGCAAGGATCTCAGGAGGAATAATTTCAAGCAGTAGGAATCTTAGGGGTTAGGGCTTCACAGGTGAAAAGAAGTGCCGATGTCAGTGGGTGTGCCCAAGGAAGGGCACTTGACCTGCCACAGAAGCAACTCCCACTGTGGCAGATGATCTAAGGGGAATCTTGGGACCTATAGAAGCAGACAGACAGGAGGGTGGGAGGGAGTGGGATGGATTGATAAAAGGAGGGGAGAAAGGAAGAGAAGGGAGGAAGAAGGGTAGAGAGGAAGGAAGGACAGTGGAAGGAAGGGAACATTGTGCTTGTAAAACTACGAAAAAATTTAAAAGAAGCAAAAACAAGGCTAATATAATATAGCATTATATATTTCAATAGTTTATTAAGTCATATAATCTCAAAAATGTGATTCACCATTAAAAATTGATGGTTGGAATGGAGAGATGAATCAGGGATTAAAACCCTGCCTCAAAAGCAGATCCTGAGTTCCAATCCCATGTCCCACACTAAAAAAAAAAAAAAAAATGCTAGGGAGAAACCCAGGCCTACACTTCCAGGCCTGGTAGGCAGAGCCTAGGAAATCCCAGAGTGAAGCAAAAAGGAGGTAGACGCAATCCAGGATGATTCCAGAATTTACTTTTGGTTCTCCACAGGGATACACAGTGCCCTCTGATACACACACACACACACACACACACACACACACACACACACACACGAAAAACAAAATTTAAAAACATTAAAAAGATTAATGATTAAATATGCCATTCTGTTGCTAGTTAAAAAATATACAAGGTATATCCTTTTAATGATATTTTGACCGAATTTTTCAATTAACCCAATACTAAGCAGTATGAATCACATTGCCTGATTATTCAATGGCTCCCAGGTACAACACAGTGGTTCAAGTGTAACAAACAATTAGTGAAAGCCAGGAGAAGGGAGGGAAAGAAGAAAGGGGAGAGGTACAAATGCACAGATGATGTTATGAAGAATGAGTGGCCTCGAGTGACCGAAGTAAAAATCAGGGCTTCCAGCGCGGTGGTTAAGGAAAAAGACACTCCTTAAAATTCCAACAGAAAGTGGAAAGAAGAGCCCATCACGTCCAGTACCAGCCAAAAAGGAGGAAAAAAACTCATACATTCTCTCTACCTACCACCATTAGATTCATTATCTACTGCAAACTCCCATGAAACTGAGAATAGTCACTCAATGAGCTGCTTCTCCAGCATTTAATATTTATGCTCTTCTTCCAAACTGTGCAAATGAGTCCACTGACTACACAGGAAGAGTTGGATTTTTACCCATCTCCATAGCCAGCAGAATGCAAAAGAAAAGTCTAAAACAGCCATGAGCGGTAATTCACACTTGACAGATTCCAACTCCAGATGCGTTCAAGGACAGGAATTTCAGTTTTATGCAAAATCGACAAGAAGGCTATCCTACAGAAGAATGAGAAGTAAGGGGGATGGGGAGCCACACTGACGGAGCCCTCAAGCTCTGTATTTGGTGTTTTACCCATGTAGTCCTAGCAACCACACCATGAGGCAGGGTTTGTTATCCTCCTTTCATAGACGAGGAAATAAACTCACAGTGGGTGAACTGTTTACTCAGGGACACACAGCTGGTCAAAGGAAGGACCAACCTATATTTTCTCCTACCACACTTCTCTCCCCAGCCTTATATACTAAATTTGTGCAAGCTGAAATTGGCTTGCAGTATTAAGTGTCAAACCTACAGGGTCCAGAGGTTTAGAGCTTCACCTTGGTCATAACTGATGGCAGAAATCCAAGGAAGAGATTATTAACTGTGCCCACTGTCGTCATTCCCGTCACACACAGGCAGCATAACGTCTGACACTCCAAATTATGTGAGGCGTGGAAGAACACTTGAGCACATTGGAGGGTCCTTGTCCGCGTTTGTGTAATTAGGACTGGGATTCTTCTAGCCACTCATTGATCAAAGCAATCTCCCCGCAGCTTTGTTCACTCTTTTTCTTTTTTTTTTTTTTCTTTTTTTTTTTCTGAATCTGCATAAGAATGATTTTGCAGGATAAGAGTTCCACCTGGAGGATGATAGTGAATCTAGACTGTCTGGCAGGAAAAATACATAAGTACAAATTTATTGTGATGTTTTTCATGTACTATTTGCTGAATACTTACTAGGATCCAGAAACCGAGGTAAGTATGAACTTTACAGCATCATCACATTTAATCCTCAATAAGTTTGGAAAGAAATGCTTTTATTATTCCCATGTTAGCGATAACTGAGATTTCAAAGTCAATAATTTTTCTGAATTCGCTTGGCTATTAAGTATTGAAGAGGAAATTAAAACTCAGGTTTCCATAAACAGAGTTTAGATTCTTAGTATTGCATATTGAATCTCTAAACAATGGAAATACCAATTGACTAGAAAGATCCAAAATGTTATCATTATGCTGTAGCCTATGTTCCTGGGGAAAAGTAATAACACAAATCAGATGTTTGCTTCACCCTCAGTGTTCTTACATTCTCCCTAGAAACTATTAAATTTATGTCACAAGCAATCTGATTCAAGTCCATTCACATTCACATATAAATAAAGCTTAATCAAACAAGCTAATGTTTAATTGTTTATTTATTCAAATTGATTACTTAAGCTTAACAGACAGCACTTAAGCAAAAAATTCATTATTTTTATCATGTAATTAATTATTTGAACCTAAATTAAGATAAGTAAGGCTTAGTGGGGCCTAGGCTCTGAGTTCTCCTTCTTTCTCTCTGTCACTGACTTCTGGAAGCTTCTCTGCCCCTGTCTTCCCAGCTGCCACCACTGATCCTATCCTGATGAATCTCCTTTTCAATTGCTAAATAAGATAGTGATTCTTAGGAGCATAGATTTTGAGAGGAATAATGGGAGAATTTGTCAAAGCAGGTTGTGAATAATCATGTGGCAATTTCAATGAGTCTCTGGGATTTTTACTTTGTCTGCCAAGTCCCACGAATTACTGAGAGGATATGAAGGAAGCAAGTGTTTTCTTTAAGTCATACCAAATTTTGAAATAATTTTTTCATAACCTAAATGTTCATCTAATTAACCCAGTTGTTGCTGATAAAATCACCATCAAACCGCTTAATGGGTTTATTCTCTTACGAAGACAGTCCGGTTACAGGCCTTAGTCCAGCTTGGCAGGAGAGCACACACCATCACCAAAGGGTTGAGGGAAGTGGCCACACCATCTCCACATAGCAGCTGAGAGAGGGACAATCCTTATTTGCCAGACCACCATGCCTAGCTAAGTATACACAAGGATATCCCCTGTCTCAAACAGCTCCCTCCATTTTATTTGCCTGCCTAGGAACTAGTCCCACCACCATGAGCTGGACCTTCCTCACCTACCAATCTCCTGCAGGTTCACTCTGGGCTTAGCTTAACTACTAATTCTCTACAAATGTACCGAGATCTCAAACCCTCAACCATCAAGTTGACAATCATACCTAACTATGACACCAGACTTCTATAGCATTTGGACATACAGTTTCCCTACCTAGCAATCATAGCCACTGTTAGGATTCCTGGTGAAAATACTGTGCCACCGAGGTTTAACTTCTAAGGCCTTGATTTTCTGGGGGAGCCAGGCAAGTTCTTTGAGGCAGCTAGCATGTAGCATGTGGCAAGTTCCCTGGATCCCCTGACAGTGGCTCCAGAGGGAATCACCAGCCAGACTCCCTGGGATCTCAGCAGTCTAATGTAGGAGAGGATCATTATCCAGATGAAACTTCAGAATCACAAACTTTGGCTGCACCTCAGACAGCAGCATGAAGAGAATTATTGCCAAAGAGTCTGAAGCTGATGCTTCTCTGAAAAGTGACAGTTGGCCTCTAGATGGAATACCATATATATATATATATATATATATATATATATATATATATATATATATATATAATTTTTTTCTTTCCAAGTTTTACAAGCTTATTGAGTACTTATCCTGCCTCCCTTCTTCCTTTGTCCTTCCCATCCTCCCTCCCCTCCCTTCATCAATCTATCCCACTTGCTCTCATGCTCCTGCTCACCTTTAGGGGACCTCAGAGTTCCCTCTGGCTTGTCTACTCTTGTGGGGATTAAGGTTTCTGTGGCATTCCAAGTGGTCCTTCCTTGCACCACCCCACTAATAGGGACATTTCCCTTCACTCACCCAGCCCTAGTCCCCAAGGTTTGCATTGCAGGTAATTGTCTCTCCTGAGATCCTCACTAATCTGTAGGGGCATACAAGTATGTCAGTCTTTATGCAGGTCTGGCAAGGACAAGTCTTATTGCAGTGAGTTTAGCCCTGCCTTGAATGAAATGTCTTGTCTGAAGGTGGACCTTCCCATCTTTAGGCTCTTAACGATCTTACCACTCCCTCTTCCGCAAGGTTCCCTGAGCCTTAGGATGGAGGGAGATTAGGTTGGCCTGATTCTGAAGATGGAATATCTTTTTAAAGAAATTACGTGTATGTTCACATTATACATCTAAATATGGGGAGATAGATGTGCATAGTTTATAGCTCTTTGATATACAAGTGTAATTCTTTGAAACTTTGAACTTTTAAAATTGGACAACATGAACTATGTATCAACACATCAATATATAGAATGCTGCTTTACTAAATTTTGTACTTTAAGGATATATGCTAGAATACACGTTAATAACTTTTATTGTATTTATGTAAATACAAAATGATAAAAAGTCATAATAGTAAAATTTGAGAAAATGGGGAAAGGTGAGAGTTGGAACCAGCTTCATTTACATATTGCTTTGAAGGAAAATTGTGTATACTGTTTAAAATAACTTCTAAATAATATATTAGAATTGCCGCTAAAAATAGATTCCTGTGCCAAGCCAATTCATGTGTAATTCATCAAGCATACAGTAAATACATAGGAACCAGTCACTTTATAAACACAGTTTGATTTAATCCTGTCTTCATAATCATGCAAAGTAGGTCAGTTACAATACTTGTTTTAGAGATGGCAAAGCCTAAGTCCAAGAACATTTAGTAATTGGGATCAGATTATATAGGAGCAGGTGGTATCAAACACTTTCTGATTATGTTTGTTTTTCTCCTCCATCACTCGATTTTCCTGCATATGACATAAGCTGATATTGAAAATACAAAAGTAATTAAACTAGCATACTCCTATGAGTCTGACAAACTGTGTGGAAAATAATATATAAACAAAGGACAACAAATGATCACATAGGAATACCAACAGAATGTAGAAGAATAAAACATAATTATATCTAGTTATAGGGATCTGGAAATGCTTCTACACAAAGCAAAATCAAACAATGAGGCTGGTGAGATGGCTCAATGGGTAAAGATAACCATGTGCAAACCTGGAGAACCAAGTTCAATCCCCAGAACCCACATGGTGAAGGAGAGAACCAATTCCCTCAAAAGTTATATACTGACTTCCATATACATGTTAGGATCTCGATCTCTCTCTCTCTCTCTCTCTCTCTCTCTCTCTCTCTTTCTCTCATTTCCCTGTTTCTCTCCCATTCTCTCCCCTCTCTTTCACACATACACACACATGCATGCATGCACAACAAATACATAAGTTTTCTAAAGTTGCAACAATGATTTCCATAAATTAACAGGATTCTGACTGTGAATAAAACCAGTGGAAGTCCTAGATGGTAGTGGCCATCAAAATTTCTGAATTAGTTCCAGATATCACTATCAATAAATAAAATATTGAGAAAAACCTAAGAATAAAAAGCACCATTAATTATCATGGGGTAAAAAGTAAAGACTCAAACAAAACTAGCAAATATATCACATTATTAAAGGTTTTTAAGAAATTAGTTTAACAACTGTCCTTTGTCCTAAGAACATAAAAATATCTTAATGTAATTACCAAGGAAAATATTTCAGAATAAAATCTGCCTTATCTAAATATGTACAGAAAACAATTTTAACTAAATTCACTTTTTCTTGATTAAAATATTGAGAAAATTACTTAACTGAAGAAAATTTCCTGAAACTGTTGAATATTTTTTTTTAAACCTGCAAAGAACATACTGAGAGCTCTTAAGCAGAAACAGAGACCAGGTCAGAAGAATTCAGTTAAGTTCATAAATAATCTTCACCTTGCTTAAACTGCTAATATGAGCAAACAGGAACATGAGTGATTTCTTCTAAATGACTATGAGAGAAATACAGAACGTACACTCTTCCAATCAGATGCCTCCAGCAAATTTATGATTCTGCAACTAGTGACAGGCCAATGGAATGGGCCAAATAATGGCCTTTTAGTTTCTGTTGCTGTGAGACAATACTCAAACATAATTTTTGGAGAGAAAGGGTCCAGAAGAGATATAGTCCATGTATTAGTTAGGGTTCTCTAAGTCACAAAATTTACAGAATGAATATGTATATATCTAATATATATAGGAAATTTATTGAGTTGGCTCACAGATATGGCTGAGGTAATCCAGCAAAGGCTGCCAGTACCCGAGGTAGTCCAATGATGGCTGCCAATAGCTAGCTGCTCAGTTCGGTAGTCAAGTGGGTGATGGCTGAAGGCTGGAGAACTCCTAGAGTCTTAGTCTAGTGGAAGGCTAGAAGGTTGAAGAAACCAGGTGGCCAGAAGGAAGAACGATTCCTAGCACAGCTGCAAGAAGGTATCTGTTCTCCTTGGTGGCTCCTTTTTATACAATGCAGTACTGGGAGGATCCTTTGAGCTTTGGAGGTTCTGATAGGATCTCGGGTAGGGTATAATCCTTTCAAGTAGTCTCAGTTGATCCTTTCCAGAAGTGGTCTCAGCCCAGCTTAGTTAATACCAGATGTGTCAAATTGACACCCAGGCTTAACTATCACAAGTCCACCCCTTGTCAACTTGACACCAAATCACATTACCTTAGGCCATTAAAAATATCTCCAAATAAAAACAGTAAGATTCATAGTTCCACCTAACATAATATAGCTATCCACGTACAACCGCATATGCATTATTTTTTCCAAGATCAATGACAATGCCTGTGGCACTATCAATTCAGGGAGGCCCTAGCCCGGGCTCCCAAATCCAGGAGGTCTGGCTACAGATAAGCCTGAGAAGAAACCATACAGGCAGTGAGATGGACAACCAAATGGTGGACGGATGAACAACCAATGGGAAGGAGGGATGAACAACCAATGGGAAGCGGCCATCTAATCTGGACACCCAGTAAACAGCTGAATGATTGGTGGCTGCTCTTCCCCCCTCCCCTGAGTAGAGGAGTGGCCACACTTGATTGGTCCCCCGACCCTATGTAAGCCCAAACACTTCCTGAGTAAAGTTGAGTCTGTGGCCAACTCCTCATCTGCGTGCTGCTTCTCGCCTGACTCCCGGGATCTGGGTGGTGACCCTTTTGCTGGCTCGCCCATTCGCCTCGCACCCACGAAGCCCTGCCATTTCCCCTCTTCCCCCCGGCTGGCCCGGTGGGGGATTTGGCAACAAATGCCCCTTGAGAAATGCTTAGTCTTTAGTGTCCCATAATACAATATCATAATGTAGATTATAATATTTCATCTCATAACTACAGATTAACATTACATTACATAACATAAATATCTTCTTAGAGTATGTGCACATCCACAAGTCTATTCTTGACAGTCTAGACCAGAAGCACTTGTGGCAATTATAATCCTCATTTTTGTAACTGGTTAAGTGGCCTTAGGTGGTATTTATAACTACCTTCTTCTACTACCCATTCTATATTTCCTCCACCTTCAGCAAGCACTTCCACAAGTCTTGGCTCTTTACCTGGAGGAGTTACCCATACCTTCATTCCTGGAAGATATGGACTATTAACTGTCTTTTCTGTGTTGGGTTGCTGTAAATTCCCATTGACCTTAATCACAGGACATGGTAATACCAAGAGACGCGCTAGTGGATCTCCTGCACTCAGACATACTCTTCCTTACCACCATTATGTAGAATCAATACAATCCCCTTGGTGGTCTGGGTCAATTACCCCTCCTAACACTGTTATTCCTTTGTTAGCCTGTTGACTCAAGGGCATCAAAAATCCAAAATAACCAGGAGGAAGCCTTAGCTTCCATTTCAAAGGAGTAGTTGCTGTGTCTCCTGGCAGAAGCATTTCCCTGCTCTGGACTCAAAACTTCTAAGCCAGTAGAACGTAGGCTCACAGGAACAGGAAGCAAAATTTTTCCTAATGGGTCACTAGGGGTGATAGTAAGGGGAACTTACTATCCTGTTTCCACCTGTTGATTCCTGGACCCATGAATCCTGGTTATAGGAGACACAGTACCATATATTGGACACTGGTTGAAGGCATATACTGCCTTCTGGAGAATTCTGCCCCTTCCTTCCAGACTATTTCCACCTAATTGATGCTGTAATTGTGCCTTTAAAAGGCCATTCCACCGTTCTATCAAGCCAGCTGCTTCAGGATGGTGGGGAACATGGTAAGACCAATGAATCCCATGGTCATGAGCCCACTGCCTGTACTTCTTTAGCTGTGAAATGAGTTCCCTGGTCAGAAGCAATGCTGTGTGGAATTCCATGATGGTAGATAAGGCATTCTGTAAGTCCAAGGATGGTAATCTTGGCAGAAGCATTACATATAGGAAAGGCAAATCCATAGCCAGAATAAGTATCTATCCAGGTAAGAACAAAGTGCTGCCCTTTCCATCTTGGAAAGGGTTCAATGTAGTCAACCTGCCACCATGTTGCTGGTTGGTCACCTCAAGGAATGACTCCAAATTGGGGACTCAAGCATTGGTCTCTGCTGCTGCCAGATTTGGCACTCAGCAGCAGCTGTAGCCAGGTCAGCCTTGGTGAGTGGAAGTCCATGTTGTCGAGCCCATGCATAACCTCCATCTCTGCCACCATGTCCACTTTATTCATGGGCCCATTGGGCAATGACAGGAATGGTTGAGGAAAGAGGCTGACTGTCCACAGAACGGTCATCTTATCCACCTGATTATTGAATGTTTCTTCTGCTGATGTCATCTTTTGATGAGCATTTACATGAGACACAAATATCTTTGTGTAGTTTGCCCATTGGGAGAGATCTATCCACATGCTTCTTCCCCAGATGTCTTTCTAGCCAATTTTCTAATTATGTTCCTTCCAAGTACCTGACCATCCTGATAAACCATTGGCTACAGCCCATGAATCAGTATACAGTCACACATCTGGCCATTTTTTCTTCCAGGCAAAGTGTGCAATCATGTGCACCGTCTGAAGTTATGCCCACTGTGAAGATTTCCCTTCTCCAGTGTCCTTCAGGGTTGTTGCAGAAAGGGGTTGTAGGTCTGCAGCTGTCCACTTCTGGGTGGCACCTGAATAGTGAGGCCCTAGTCTTCTCTTCTTCAGTCAGCCAATCATAGGGCACACCCCAGGAGGCCATAGGTGCATGCTTGGGAACAGGCATTGCAACAGGCTGAGGAACTATGGCATTTGGGCAACTTCTTCATGCAGCTTACTTGTGCCTTCAGGACCTGCTCGGACCCTGTCTCATATGTACCATTTCCATTTGATAATAGATTGCTGCTGTGCCCATCCAACTTTATGGCTTGCTGGGTCAGATAACACCCAACTCATGATGGATAATTCAGGTCACATGATAACTTGGTGACCCATTGTCAGACGTTCAGTTTCCACTAAGGCCCAATAACAAACCAAGAGTTATTTCTCAAAAGGAGAGTAATTGTCTGCAGATGATGGTAGGGCCTTGCTCCAAAATCCCAAGGGTCTTCGCTGTGACTCACCTATGGGAGCCTGCCAGAGACTCCAAACAGCATCTCTATCTGTGACAGATACTTCAAATACCACTGGGTCTGCTGGATCATGGTTTAAGTGGCAAGGCAGCCTGTACGGCAGCTTGAACCTGCTGAAGAGCCTTCTCTTGTTCTGGGCCCCACTCAAAGCTGGCAGCTTTCCGAGTTACTTGGTATATGGGCCTAAGTAACACACCCAAGTGAAGAATGTGCTGCCTCCAAAATCCAAACAGGCCCACCAAACGCTGTGCTTCTTTCTTAGCGGTGGGAGGGGCCAGGTGCAACAACTTATCCTTTACCTTAGAGAGGATATCTCTACATGCCCCACACCACTGAACTCCTAAAATTTTACTGAAGTGGAAGGTCCTTGGATTTTGGTTGGGTTTATTTCCCATCCTCTGTTGCACATATGCCTTACCAACAAATCCAAAATGCTTGCTACTTTCCTGCTCACTTGATCCAATCAGCATAACATCATCTATATAGTGGACCAGTGTGATACCTTGTGGAAGAGACAAGTGATCAAGATCTTTGTGAACCAAGTTATGGCATAGGGCTGGAGAATTAATATACCCTTGAGGTAATACTGTAAATGTATACTGCTGGCCCTGTCAACTGAAAGCAAATTGCTTCTGATGATCTTTATGAATAGGTATGGAGAAAAAAGCATTTGCAAGATCAATGGCTGCATACTAAGTACCAGGAGATGTGTTGATCTGCTCAAGCAATGAAACCACATCTGGTCAGCAGCTGCAATTGGAGTCACAACTTGATTAAGTTTACAGTAATTGACTGTCATTCTCCATGATCCATCTGTCTTCTGCACAGGCCAAATGAGAGACTTAAAAGAAGAGGTGATAGGAACCACCACCCCTGCATCCTTCAAGTCCTTTATGGTGGCACTGATTTCTGTAATTCCTCCAGGGATACGATACTGTTTCTGATTCACTATTTTCCTTGGTAGAGGCAATTCTAAAGGCTTCCATTTGGCCTTCCCAACCATAGTGGCTCTTACTTCACATTTCAAGGAACCAGTGTGAGGGTTCTGCCAACTTCTAAAAATATCTATACCAATTATACATTCTGGCACTGGGGAAATAACCACTGGATGAGTTTGGGGACCTACTGGACCTACTGTGAGTCAAACATTAGCCAAAACTCCATCAATCACCTGACCTCCATATGCCGCTACTTTAACTGGAGGGCCACAATGCTTTTTAGGGTCTCCTGGAATCAATGTCAATTCAGACCCAGTATCTAGTAGACCCCAAAATGTCTGATTATTTCCTTTCCTCCAATGCACAGTAACTCTAGTGAAAGGCCTTAAGTCCCTTTGTAGAAGGACAGGAGAAGACTAATATTAAAGCTTTTTGTTATGGTGCCAAGGTCCTTCCTTAAAGGGACCCAGCCTCCCCTTCATTCAAGGGGTTCTGGATCTGTAAACTGGCTCAAGTCTGGAAATTTGTTGACAGGCCATGATTCTCTCCTGCTATGAGTAAAGGCAGCTTTTCCTTCATTTGTGTTAGAATTTTTCTGCTTGTACAGGTCAAAAAAGAACTTTGTAGGCTTCTTATCTATTTTACTTTTGGGGACACCATGGTTAATTAACCAATGCCAAAGGTCTAAAAGAGTGAGACCTTCATAAGTACTGTTCTGTCTATGCTGCACACTATGGTTAGTATGCTTACTTTGCCATTGGTGATTCAATGCTGCCACTTGGCCCCTACTACTCCTCCATCCACCTAGGCCCATTGAATTTAAGTCTTCCAACTGAGCGGCAGCATCTCCCATTGTTAGTTCTGGAACAAGGAGAAAAGCAATGATAGGAGCCTTCATATTTGGTGTTGCCCCTCTCACCAATTTATTAAGTACATTTCTGATAAACGGCATGTCATCTGGATTCTGCCATTGAGAATTGGACTTTAAAGAATGAATCCAGTCAAGCATACCAATTTCCCTGAGCCTCTTAATCCCATCATCAACACTAAACCAAGGAATATCTGGAATCTCTAGTTCCTTCTCAGAAGGCCAAACTTTAATAAATACTTCAGCTACCCATTCAAATAAACTCTTGGCACCATTTTTAACTCTATGAATAGCAGTGTTAAACCTAGACTCTACTCAATGGGCCCATTTCTCTGAACTCACTTTTATCCAGTTTTATACTTCTTCCACCAGTATCCCCTAGCCTTACAATCCATTCCCAGGGGTATTCCCCAGACTGCTGCTTAAATGTGTTAGAAAAGTAATGGAGTTCTCTAGGGGTATAGCATACCTCCTCATGAGCCACACTTTCTATTTCACTTTTAGGAGCCTGTTTAGCCTTAAGCCTCGTTATAGGCCTGGTAGCAATCACAGGTGGGCATGCCATAACATCAGCATTTTCTTGAGGCAAAGTCTTTGCTCTTTTTTCAGACAAATCATAAGTAATTCCCTCAGGCAATGATGGAGATAGCGGGTAGGGTGGGGATTCATTCTCTGCTAAGGTGGGGAGACCATTCCCTCAGGCAGAATAAACGCATCAGAATTTGAGAGTTCAACATCTTCATCCTCATCATCAGTTTGGTCTTCCCACACATCAGCATCCCACTTTTCAGGATCCCTCTCTTTGCCAATCAGCGCTTTTACTTTAACCACCAACACCTTTCGAGGCTGGGAATTTAATTCATGTTGTAACTCAGCCACCCTAATAATCAGAGTTTGGATTTGATTTTCAGCAATTCGAGCCCTACTGCTGCTGGAGAGAAGATTCTCTTCTAGGGCACACTTAGAAACTTTTAAGTTGTTTATGCACTTTCTGAGTTGGATATTTTCCTCTCTGAGATCTTCCTTTTCCATTTGTAGATTAATGAGAGATGCTAGAAGCAACCAGCCAGCATCATCATTCTCCTTATTCTTACTCATTTTATCTAACGCTTCATATACAGAATCACTAAGCTTCTCAATCCTCACAAGAGGTGCATCAAGACTGTCCAACACACCTACTTTTACCAATTCTAGAAACAATTCATTCCAAACAGTTGCAGTGTTCTCCATACCACTAGGTGAGTCTTTAGTCACTGGAGGTTCCACTGGGTCAATAAGCCAGCTCCAGATATCACAAAGCTTGCCAGCAAAATTCATTCTTATAATTCTGTTTTTCTAGAACCACTTCTGGTACCAATTTCTGTATTAGTCTGTTGCTCATCACATAGTCAAGGTGGCTCAAAGATTCTAGGCATTCCCAGTCCCTGTTTGCAGCTTAGAGTTGTAAAAGCAGAGTTCCTCTGAACCAGGCTGAATCTCTACTAACAGTTGTCCTCAGCATACATCCCTTGGTTCTGGCATCTCCAACAATACTTTGGGTTCACCTCTGCAATTATAAGCTTCACCTTTCTCTGCAGGAACTCTATGCCTGCCACTTGGTGCCAAGTGTTTTTCCATGAACCCCTCAAATCATTCACCAAAACCAGTACTACCTGGGGATGCTGCCAGATTCTGAAGTAAGGTTGAAACATAGCTTAGTCCACTGGAGTTACAGCTGTACCAACTTTAATGTGCTGATGCTGGAAAAGCCTCTTTTAGGTAGCCAAACATCCAAAGGGCATGAAAATGCTTTAACTTGGGCTTTCAGCCCCTGAAGGAATTTGAGTTTTCAAACCACAAACTTGCCATACAGTGGTTTTCACATATTCCACCGTCCCAGTGCAAGTCACTAGGTTTTACTTCACCGATACTCATTTCTCCAATAGCAGCAAATATTCCGCTGCCTGCTCTTTGCACATCCAGAGCTTCACAGCCACCAACACAGCTCCCCACTATCAAGCAAACCAATCCATCATGTTCAAATTCAACTTCAACAAAGTTCTTGTTCCCTTCATCAGAAACTGGGCCCAAACAATTCATTACTCTTTCAGCATCACTGTTTTCCAATTGGCCCACTAAACTCTGAAGGATGGTATTTGTAAATCCACAAAGTGAAAATTCTCAAGCATTTCCAACTTTGTCCAGCAGAACTGTTCAAAAGCCACAAAATCCACATACTCAGATTTATCAGCCACACCCCACTTCTGGTACCAAATTCTGTTGTAGTCAGCCTGCATGGTTGCTGATAAATGATCATCAAATGGCTTAAGGGAATAAGGGTTTATTTTCTTACAATTCCTGGTTACAGTTTTTAGTCCAGCTTGACGGGAGAGCATGCACCAACTTCAGGGCCAAGGGAACTGGCCACACCATCACTGCATAACGGCTGAGAGATGGACAATCCTTACTTGCCAGACCACCATGTCTGGCCAAGTATACAGAAAGATGCACACTCTCTTAACCAGCTCTCTGTGATTTATCCAGGGCCTAATCCCACCCACCATGGACGGGGTCTTCCCCATCAGCTAGATAATCTCCTTCAGATTTGTTCTGGGCTCAAGTCAGCCATCAACTCTCTACAACTGTGCCCAGAGCTCAAGTTGACACCTGTGCTTAACTATGACACTCTATTATGGAGAAAAAGTCATGATGGGTGATAACAACTGGAGACAGCTCAGGTGACTGTAGCCCTGTTGAAGTCAGAGAGAGCAAGTTGCAACTGCAACTGCAAGAATAGACTGACTGCTAGAGAGAGCATGGCAGGGCTACCCAACCTCAAGACCTGCTCCCTGTGACGCACCTTCCTTCAGCAAGACTGTACCTCCTAAAGTTGCCACAACTTTCCTGAACATCAACAGCAGCTAAGGATGGAAACACATGAGCCTATATGGGAAAACTCACATTCAAGCCATAACAAAAGGCAACTGCTCAACTGAATCCATTCAATATTTTTTCATGTTTTAAGTCATGACTCGTTGCTACAATAAATAACTAATGCAAGAAACAAATGAGTTTTGTTCAACTCACAATTCCAGGTTACAGTCCATCAGAGCAGGAGAGTTACAGCATCAGGAACCTGAGGAATTGGTGAAATCATATTGCCACAAGAGAAGAAGGCAAGGATGAAGGCTGTGCACTCATTTACTTGTTCACTTGCTTAGGCTCAGCTTTCTCTCTCCATCTTTATCTGCCTGCCCACCCACTATGGCTTGAGTCTTCCAACATCAATTATGCAATCAAGCCAATCTGCTACAAGTTTTTCCAGAAGCCTGTCTTGAGTAGATAATTTCTCCTACCATGTGTGCCCAAATGCCCACATGTCAGATTGATATATGAAAAAAAAACTATTGCATTTTTTGGGGTGTGACCTAAAGAAAAGTCCCCCCCCTCCTTATATTTCTTTAGTGAACTCCCAAAAATGTGTGCTTGGAGCTGACAATTCATGAACTGATATTTGCTGAAAACCTATGATTGCTGAAAATATTATTTTGCTTTGTTTAACTTTTAACAAGGTTAAATGCCAAGCGCATTCCCCTTTAACATCAGAGATACTGTAAGAACACCCATTACTCAACTTGAGATACAGCTAGACATAATGAAGTCAGAAGAAATGTGCAAAGATGTGTAAAAGGAACTGAAATGAAATAAACAAAGACATCATACTTTGTAGTGGAGATGATTATCTACTTAGAAAACCCAAAAGAATCTTCTGACAGATTAGCAGAACAAATATCCTTCAGATTCTGGAAAAATACAACTACACGAAACTCTTTTTTAATTAAAATCAATGTTGTAAAGTCAATTTTCTCCAAAATTAAAATGTCAAATTTCAATCAAATCTCAACAGGTTTTATCATGTAATTTAGCAATCTAATTCTAAAATGGATTTGGAAAAGCAAAGGCAAAGAATAATTATCCAAGAATGCAGTGTGGAATATGTGAAACAGAGTTAAATTTGCAGATAAGTGGAAAAAGCATAGGAAAAAAATTCCTTAAATCAGAGTCATGAACCAAATATCCTATATGAAAACATCAATAACCTTGATAATTGTAATTTTAATTTATAATTATAAACTTTATAATGTATTATAAAGTAAACCTTTGTCTCATTTAAAAAGAATAAATACACAAATCTACATAAACTAGAAAAAAAATAATTATTGGAAAAACTAGGCATGTACTGGTAGGTTGAGTCATATCAAAGATGTATTGATAGATTGAGACATAGCAAACTGGCATTCTGATAGGTCAAGTACTGGTCAAAAATCATTAATCATCTGGTTCAACCTGATATAAATTACTCCTATGAACCATTAAGAAAAAGCTAAACAGAACCAAAGATAACAAAATAAGCCATCATCTCATAGAAAGTCAAAGCAGCTAGTTGACCACACTTGAATGTAAGATAAACATTAGGATGAGGAAAATGGAAACTAAACTTCAAGTGACACGTGATCTCACATCAATCAGCTTGGTAGAAATCATAAATTCTGATAGTGCCAAGAAAACCAGGGTGGTCCAAGTATAACTGAAAATACAGAACCATGGCTTCTCATTCAGTGCTCCTTTCCATCTTTGAAGTAACTACCTTTTCTACTCCTTGATCTCTCTAATCTTTCCCACCCCAATGTAATAGCAAGAACTTAAGACATTCCTGGGTATCATATTGGAGGGCTAGATCCCTACAGCTTGTGTGATATTCAGATTTGTTCAGAAGTAAATAACGTAAGCAAGAGTTAAGTTGGTGAACTATAGTTTAAATGCAATCTCACAGCTTAAGAAGGTAATTTTTAAACTTGGGCATGCACCAAAATCACCTGGAGGATGTCCCAAGTCATCTTAAATATTCCCCACCAATAGAATCTCTAATTTAGGAGGTGTGTGGTACAGTACAAAAATTTGAATTTCTAACAAGCTGTCCTGTGATTTGCTGCTGCTGACCTTAAACCCACTCTTAAAGTTCTTGCTTTACAGAATGAATTTTGATCTTTTTTTAAACTGAGAAGAAAGGACTAATACAGTGAAAGTTAGCAATTATATAGGGCTCACTATATGCCACTAATATGCTCCTTTTAAATTTATTATTATTATTAATATTAATATTATTATATGTGTTTGTGAGAGAAGTGCATGCACGGGAGCACATACCATGCCATGCTCAGGTCAGAGAGCTTTGTGGAGCTAGTTCTCTTCTTCCACTTTTGCATGGGTTCTGGGTATAAAATTCAGATTACTGGGCTTGTGCAACAAGCACTTTTCACACTGAGTCATCTTGCCAACCCTTTAGTATGTGCTCTTAAATAGATTAGTTCCTTTAATGCTCACAGCTTGATAGCTAAGATATGACATCAACCTGAATGTACATTCAAGTTCGGTCATAGGAGAACCACTACAAATATAAATAAAACATAAGACAGGGGCACTATGTAGATCTTTTTTGCCTAGCACATATAAGGCCCTGAGCTTTATCCTCAGAATAAAAAAAGAAATGGAGAAGAGCAAGAAGAATAAAAGAAAAAGTTTAAACCCTGTAGAAAGAAAACAAAGAAGGCACTAAAAAGTAGAACGTTTTCTCATGTGTGCAGACCAGGAGAATTAATATGCTAAAAATTGTTATGTTACCAATATCAATCTGTAGTCAACGTAATGCCTATTAAAACACCAAAGATGTTTTTCACAAAGCTTTATAAAATAATCTTAAAATTCATATGTATGCAGAAAAGGTCACAAATAACAAAAGCAATCCTAAGCAGAAAGATCAATATTAAGGACAGCACAATATATGATTTGATATTATAGCAGAAAAGAAAGTCATAGTAGTCAAAGCAGCATGGCACTGGCACAGAAAAACACACATAGACCAAAGAAACAGAACAGAGGACCCAAAAATAAGCCCACACAGCTACAGCCATCTGTTTTTTCAGAAAAAAAAAAACTTTAAAGGATTAAGAAAAGATAGCCTCTTTGAGAAATGGTGCTAGAAAAACTAGATATCCACATGTAGAAGAATGAGCCTAGATTCATTCTTTAGAAAAATCAGTCCAAAATGAATTGAACTTTAAAGTAAGATTTCAAACTTTGGAAGCACTAATGGAAAACACTTCAGGATGTAGGCATAGGCAAAGACTATCTGAATACGACTCAGATGCCTCAAGAACTGCAGAATGAAATTGCATGAAATTAAGACCTTTTGTACCAAAGTAAACAAGCAACAGAGTGAAGAAGCAGCCTATAGAATGGGAAAAAAAAATCTTTACCGCCTCTTCATCTGACGAAAGGTTTAATATCCAGAATATATAAAGAACTCACAGAAATAAAAACAAAATAAATAAATAAAATCCAATGCTTGGGAAGCTGAGCAGGAGGATTACAAGTTTGACACCAGCCTGGGATACATGGTAAGTTCCTGCTTGAACTGTATCAAAAGACTGGTCTCAAAAGCATAATGACAATAATGTAATCAGTGAGTCAGAAAGGGATTGGACAGGCGGTTCTCTGGAAAAGCATAAACACCAAATAAATATATTAAAAGTTGTTGAATATTTTGGGACATTGGGGAAATGGAATTCTAAACTATAATTGAAAACCCATCTTACTCTAGACACATCTCTTTTTTTATTAAAAATTTAATTATACATTTTAAAATTTTTTTACCAGTTCCCTCCCTCCCCCCTCCTCCCCCCGAACCCCATCCTCCCCCTCCCCATCTCCCAGTGCCTCCCCCCCAATTCCCAGAGAGTCCTTTATTGTGTACGCCTAACTCTCCACTGGGTCCTCCTCTCCGATGACATATAAGGACCCAGTGGCATTTCCATAAGCCCTTTCTCTTGTTCCCCTTAAGCATAAGATCACTACTATGGCTGTCAATCCCTTGCCTCCAGGGGTCTCGGTGCCCTTAACAGATGCTAGACTTTATGAGGGCAACAGTGCGCTGGACATTGCGCAGGGCATGCAAAGTCCCATTATGATTGCTTTGACCCAACTATTGTTGAGAATCTTGCAAATCGTTGCTCCTCCCATCCTTTTGCCCTTACAATCTTACCGCCCCCTCTTCCGCAAATGTCCCTGAGTTCCAGGATGAGGAGAGATTAGGCTAGCCTAGTTCTATGTGATTGATATAGTCTCTGAAGTTCTGGATTGTGGTTTGTTGATTTTCTTTTGCAGTTTTGCTGCTCCTGCAATGCCCTTCACTCCATTCTGCTGGGCACTGTATGTCACCCCCTGGCCAGAGACAAAAAGCTGTTAAACTGGAGTCTTGTTATAATAGCACATTCAAGGGTAGATGTAATAAGAGTAGGAAACCTCAGTGAGGGAGGGGTCCATCATCCATTTGCAAAATGATTACTTTTTATCTGCTAGACTATATGCCCTCCCCTTCTGGTGAGATCAGGAAAGAACGTCTGTGAACTTAACCAGGTTTCTCATTACTTACTTGCAGACCTTGATGGAGGCCTATTTTCTCTGCTGTAACATGGTCTCCCTCTCTCCTTGTTTCTGGTGTGGCCCTCCTTCCCCATCTCTCTTGTTCATAATCCTTGCAATTACTGTGTTACATAGGTTTACTTTTGAGTGTCTCAATGTGGGCTGGGTGAGTTTGGTACTAGGAGCCACCTATTAGGGAGTACATACAGCGCTTAATTTTCTGGGTTTGGGATACTTCACTTAATATAATTCTTTCTAATGACATCCATTTCCCAGCAAATTCCAGTAATTCATCATTTTTGATGGCTGAGTAGTACTCCATTGTATAGATGTACCACAGTTTCCTTATCCACTCGTCAACTGTTGGACATTTAGGTTGATTCCATGACTTTGCTATTGTAAACAGTGCTGCTATGAACATGGTCGAGCTTGTGCTATCGAGGCGAACCTCTGCTGCATGGGGGGTTATTCCCAAAAGTGGGATAGCAGGGTCATATGGCATTTCAATCTTTAATTTCTTTAAGAATCTCCAGACGGCTCGCCAGAGTGGCTGTATGAGTCTGCATTCCCACCAACAATGTAGGAGAGTTCCCCTCTCTCCACATCCTCTCCAGCATTTGTCGTTGTTTGTATTGTGGATTTTTGCCATCCTGACCGGGGTGAGATGATATCTCAGGGAAGTTTTGATTTGCATTTCCCTGATGGCGAAGGAAGTGGAGCATTTTTTAAGATATTTGTTAGACATTTTAATTTCATCCCTGGTAAAGTTTCTTTGAAGTTCCAGGGCCCATTTTTTAATTGGGCCAGTGTTTTCCTTGGAGTTTAGTTTTCTAAGTTCTTTGTGCACTCTGGACAGTAGAGCTCTGTCAGATATGTGGTTAGTGAAGATTTTCTCCCATTCTGTGGGTTGCCTTTGAGCTCGTGTGACAATCTCTTTATCTGAACAGAAGCTCTTTAATTTCACAAGATCCCAACTGTTGAGAGTTGGTAGCAGTGACTGTGCCATTGGATGTCTGTTTAGGAAGTGTTGGCCTAGCCCAATCAGCTCGAGGGAGTTCCCTATCCTTTCAACTATGGTTTTTAAAGTCTCTGGCCTGATATCAAGGTCCTTGATCCATTTGGAATTAAGTCTTGTACATGGTGACAAGTACGGGTCCAGCTTTAATCTTCTGCATGTGGAGATCCAGTTTTGCCAGCACCATTTGTTGAAGATGCTGTTCTTTTTCCATTGGATTCTTTGGGCCCCTTTGTCAAAGACCAAATGGCTGTAACTTTGTGGGCTTATATCTGGGTCTTCAATCCTTATCCATTGATCTGTGTGTCTATTTTGGAGCCAGTACCAGGCTGTCTTTATAACTATGGATTTGTAGTATAGACTTAGGTTTGGTATGGTAATACCTCCAGCTGTGTTTTTGTTACTCAGGATTGTTTTTGCTATCCTGGGTCTTTTGTGCCTCCATATGAACTTTGAGATTGTTTGGTCAACTTCTTGAAGAATTGCTTTGGGATTTTGATTGGTATAGCATTGAATCTGTATATTGCCTTTGGTAGGATGGTCATTTTTACAATGTTGATTCTGCCAATCCAGGAACAAGGGAGGTCTTTCCACCTTCTGGTGTCTTCTGCAATTTCTTTCTTTAGGGTTTTAAAGTTTTCATTGTAAAGGTCTTTTACCTCCTTGGTTAGGTTTATACCAAGGTATTTCATTTTTTTAGGGGTTATAGTAAATGGTATGGTTTCTCTCAAGGCTTTTTCACTTCTTTCATTCTGGGCATATAGGAAGGCCTCTGATTTTTGCACATTTATTTTGTATCCTGCCACCCTGCTGAACTTCTCAATTAGTTCCAGGAGCTTCCTGGTGGAGTTTTTGGGATCACTCAGGTATAAGATCATGTCATCTGCAAATAGGGATAGCTTGACTTCTTCCTTGCCGATTTGAATCCCTCTTATGTCCCTTTCTTGTCTTATGGCTTCAGCTAAGACTTCAAGTACAATATTGAATAGAAGTGGTGAGAGTGGACAGCCTTGTCTAGTTCCTGATCGAAGTGGGAATGCTTCCAATTGTTCCCCATTGAGCATAATCCTTGCTGTGGGCTTGTTGTATATAGCTTTTATTATATTGATTAAGGTTCCTTCCATTCCCACTGTCTCTAGCGTTTTGATCATAAAAGGCTGTTGGATCTTGTCAAAAGCTTTTTCTGCATCTATCGAGAGTATCATGTGGTCTTGGACTTTGGACTGGTTTACATGATGAATTACATTTATTGATTTGCGTATGTTGAACCAACCTTGTGTGCCGGGGATGAAGCCTACTTGGTCCCCATGAATGATCTTTTTAATATGTTTTTGAATCCGATTTGCTAAGACTTTGTTGAGAATCTTTGCGTCTGTGTTCATCAGGGAGATCAGCCTATAGTTTTCTTTCTTAAGTGAATCTTTATTAGGTTTTGGGATTAAAACGATATTAGCTTCATAGAAGGAATTTGGTAGTGTTCCTTCCTTTGCTATTTGATGGAACAGTTTAAGGAGTATTGGTGTTATTAACTCCTTAAATGTCTGGTAGAACTCTGTGCTGAATCCATCTGGTCCAGGACATTTTTTGGTGGGAAGATTCGAGATTACTTCCTCAATTTCCTTATATGTTATAGGACTATTTAAATAATTCACAACTTCCTGATTCAATTTAGGTAAGTTGTGTTTACTTAGAAATTCATCCATCTCGTTTGTGTTGTCAAACTTCACAGAGTATAAGTTTTTGAAATATGATGTTATAATTCTCTGGATTTCTTGGGTATCAGTAGTGATAACTCCATGTTCATTTCTAATTTTGTTAATTTGGGTTTTCTCTCTCTTGCTTTTGGTTAGTTTAGCTAGGGGTGTATCAATCTTGTTGATTTTTTCAAAGAACCAGCTTTTTGATGGTTGATTTTCTCTATCGTTTTCTTAATCTCGATTTCAGATATTTCTCCCCTTATTTTGCTAATCTCTCTCTTCTACTGCTTTTGGGATCAAATTGCTCTAGTTTCTCTAAAGCTTTAAGCTGCATTGTTAAGTTGTTTATTTCTGATGTTTCCATTTTTTTGACTGTGGGCATTAAGAGCTATGAACTTACCTCTTAGAACAGCTTTCATTGTGTCCCAGAGATTTTGGTAAGTTGTATTTTCGTTATCATTCACTTTCAGGAAATCTTGAATTTCCTTTTTAATTTCTTCCTGAATCCAGTTCTCATTCAGCATCATAGTGTTAAGTTTCCAGGAGTTAGTGTATTTTCTCTTGTTTGATGTGTTGTGGATGTCCAGCTTTAGGCCGTGGTGGTCTGATAGGGCACAGGTTAGAATTTCAACTTTCTTGTATATGTGTAGATTCATTTTGTGGCCCAATATGTGATCTATTTTGGAGAAAGTTCCGTGTGCTGCTGAGAAAAATGTGTATTCTTTGGTGCGTGGGTGAAAAGTTCGATAGAGATCTGTAAGGTCCATTTCTTTCAGAGTTTGATTAAGTTCCAAAGTGTCTCTGTTAAGCTTTGACCTGTTGATCTATCCCATGTTGAGAGGGCGGTGTTGAAGTCCCCAAGAATTATCGTTTGGGGGTTGATTTCTTGCTTTAGACGCTGTAGGGTTTTCTTAATGAATGTGGAGGGGCCCGTATTGGGTGCATATATGTTCAGTATTGTGAAGTCTTCCTGGTGAATTGTACCTCTGACTAAAATGTAGTATCCATCCGTGTCTCTTATAATTTTCTTTGGTTTGAAATCCACTTTGTCTGATAGCATAATGGCTACCCCTGCCTGTTTTCTGCTTCCATTTGCTTGTAGAATTGTTGACCAGCCTTTTATTTTTAGAGCGTGCCTATCTTTTGTGGTGAGATGGGTTTCCTGCAGGCAGCAGATTGATGGATTGTGATTTTTAATCCAAGTTTGTAATCTGTGTCTCTTGATCGGTGAATTAAGTCCATTAACATTTAGTGTTATAATGGAGAAACTATTGTTAATTCCAGACATTTATTATGTTTAGTAGCTTTTATAAGTATATTGCTTCGCTTTTAATGGTGTTATATTTGCCTTCTGTTCTCCTGGATATGCCTGTTTTTTTCTTCACACTTGAGTATCATTTCTAGCATTTTTTGAAGGCCTGGTTTGGTGGACATGTATCCCTTAAAGTTGTCTTTGTGCTGGAAAATTTTTCTTTCTCCCTCGATCATGACTGATAGTTTTGCAGGGTAAATCAGCCTGGGTTGACATTTTTGCTCATTCAATACTTGACGTATGTCTCTCTAAGCTCTTCTTGCTTTTACTGTTTCGACTGAGAAGTCATTTGTTATTTTAATAGGTTTACCTTTAAAAGTGACTTGTTTTTTCTCCCTTGAAGCTCTCAGCACCAGTTCTTTATCTTGAATGTGGAGTGTTTTAACTATTATTTGCCGGGGCGTGCTTCTATTTTGGTCGTATCTGTTTGGGGTGCGGAATGCCTCTTGTATATGGATGGGCCTCTCTTTTTTTAGATGAGGAAAGTTTTCCTTGATGATCGTTTGAAAAATTTCCTCAGGGGTGGTATTTTGAGATCTTGCTCTGGTATTCCATGAATACGCATGTTAGGCTTCTTCAGGGTGTCCCATATCTCTTGGATATTTCTCTCAAGTATCTTTTTGGCTTTAACAACTCTTCCATTGAGCTGGTTAGTACTCCCACTTTATCTTCAAGGTCTGAAATTCTGTTTTCTGCTTCAGTTAGTTCTGTTGATAAGACTCTCTGTGGCGTTCTGGATTGAAGATAACTTTTCTTTTAACTCAGTTTTAAACTCTGCTTGAGTTTGTTTTAACTGCTCTATGCCACTTTTTGTTTCTTGCACTGTTTTTCTCAACTCCTCCAGATGTCTGTTGTTTTCCCCTTCAAAGCGATTGATTCGATTATGTAATTCCTCCAGGATTTCCTCTTTCATAGTATTGAACATGGTAATGATCATATTTTGAAAGACCTTATCCTGGGTGAGGCTTTCTTGGCGTTTTCCCGCGGGTTTGTTCTTGTTGGAGTCTAACATTATGGGATTAATTTCTTCAGTGGGAAATTTGTTTACTTGAGTGTTGCTTCTCATGGATTTGCACTTTGACTTTGGCATTGTCATTTTAACTCTTAAGATCTCTCAGTTTCACTAAACTGAATTATTTGGCCTGGGGTCCTGGTGGGCGGGGCCGAACAGGTCTTACCTAGGGCGCGGGGTGAGGCCCGGCTGGACCGTGCGCATGTCCGGACCGGTGGAGCGGGGTGGGGTGAAAAGGGAGGATGGGCGCGTCGGAGTGGAGCTATTTAACCCGAGGGCAGCTGGGGCGGGGCCCAGGCGCAGGGGGAGGTCCTCCTCGTCCCTCGGCCCCCGCGCGGTTCCGGCTGAATGGTGGGAGTCGGAGCCGGGTCCCTGTGGGCTGACCTGTGGTCCTAGGGCGCTGGGTGAGGCCCGGCTGGACCGCGCACGTGTGTCCCGACCGGCGGAGCGGGGTGGGGTGAAAAGGGAGCTAGACACATCTCTTATGATGACAATAAAAATGCTGTGAAGGATACTGTAGAAAGAGACCCTTAATTACTGCTGATAGAAAATAGAAATGAGGACATCTGTTATAATGGATTAGTAACTACAATTACTTTATGATTCTACATTGTACTGCTCCCAGATATTTACCCAAAGAATTAGTCCACATAAAATAGAAATGCTGCCATGGTTTACATGTGAGTTGTCCTCACAGGCTTATATGTCTGCATCCTTAGCTGATGTTAATGTTTGGGAGGTCATGGCAGCCTCAGGAGATGAAAGTCTGCTGGAGGAAGGAAGGTCAAGGGGGAAAACCTTGAGGTTATGTGACCCCACCTGCTTCTGCTTGCAGTCTTGTCTTGCAGCTTGTCTCTTGCTTACTGCACCTCCATGATGGCTGCCGTGATCTCTAGCTTTTGCCGCTTGTCATGTCTTTCCTGGAACCAGCAGGCAAATAAATCTCCTTTTCTCCCTTGAGTGTGAGCATTGTCTCGTAACAGCAGCAGGGAATAAGGTAACTACAATTGGGCCTACTGTACTAGTGATCACTGGGGAATTATTCAAAATAACCAGGTTGTAGAATCAACCTAAGTGCCTATCAATAAATAAATGAATGAATAAACAAAATGAGGTCCATACATACAATTCGAGCAAGAAGAAGAAATTTATCATTTGAAGGTAGATGGATGACCATCATACTATATGAAATAAGCCACACTCAGACAAACACCACATATTTTCACTCATATGCAGGATCTGGATTTTCTTTAAGATATGCAAGTAGAAGGGAAACTGGAGGATGGTCTAAAAAGACAGATGGAAGTGGGAGGGAAAAGAGAATGATAAGTGGGAAACTACAATCAGAGTGCATTATACACACATATGAACTGTAAGTGAAAAGCACTAATTCATACAAAAATATACACTAATAAAGTGAAGTATTTTATACAGTCTCAAAGTATGGATATATTAGATGCTAATGCCTACACAAATACTCTGTACCCTGTGCTTTACAATAACACAAATCAAACATCTTTGCATGCATATGAGTAATTATGTAGCTAAGGCAGACCTCTGGGAAAGTGTGCATGATTGACACAGGACTACCCAGTCCATACTGAGTGCGACTATTCCCTGGGCAGGTGGATAAGAGGGGAAAAGCCAGCTAGTAATTTTTTAGTTATCTGCAAGCTAGAAAGCAACATTAGTCCTCACCTTTCTTTCAGTGTTTGACTTTGAATGTAGTGTGGCCATTTTCCTCTGCTTCTGTTTGTGTGACTTCTGCCATGATAACATGGAATCATGAGCATGAATAAAAATGCCCCTAAACTCTCTGGGTCATGTTTTTATTATAACAGCAAAGCTAATAGATTAAGATAATTTCACTAGCCTAAGATAAAAACAGATCCCAGTTGCCTGGTATGAGAAATGCATAGTCATTTCTAATATCTAATGAAAGTTAAAAAAAAGAATACTGCAGGCACAACTTAACATTTTTTTCAAATTAAAGGAAAGCATGCATCTATGATTATGCTTTCTCAAGCTAGATGCCTAGAGAGTCAAATTCATTTCTGTGAATACTCATTTCTTAGCTGTACTTAAGTGATCCCTGTAAGGTCTCAAAACAAAAGATCACAAGAGACATCATTATGAAAATAACCCACAGGATACTGGAGCCAGTACTTTCCTTTGGTCCCTTTCTGCACTCTGGCCACATTACAATGTCAAAACAAGCAAACAAAACCAACTCATGTTCTTCGTGTGCAATATCTCTGTGGTCTGTGGAGCTCTTGTGGAATTAGAAGGAAGGCCTCATGCCATTGTCTGATTCTTCTTAAAGTTCAGTCAGACTGGGTATATTTGAAATTGGAGCTTTTTGAAAAATTTTGTATTTCTCCAAATAATTGCTGGTGCACAGTGTGTGTGTGTGTGTGTGTGTGTGTGTGTGTGTGTGTGTGTGTGGTCATCATCTGTGTATAAGTGCATAATATGAGCCATCTCTCTAGCCCTCATACTGACCTTTTTTAGACTTATTCACATTGCAGATAACTAAAAAATTACTTGCTGGCTTTTCCCCTCTTATCCACCTGCCCAGGGAATAGTCGCACTCAGTATGGACTGGGTAGTCCTGTGTCAACACTTTCACTTTAAACAGCACTTTCACAGCTACTTCCTGTGATTCTATAAAAATTCAAAGAAGTTGACTTGTGTACAGTGCATAATTACTCACTGCCTCTATATTCTCTTTGAAGCCGGAAAAAAATAAACCAATACTAAGTGCCCATATGGTAAGAACTCTCAGTTATCATAAAACACAAAATAGTAAACTGCTACTGAATACAACTATTCTAATCTGTCATAAGAGTTCAGAAACAAATAGCAAAGGAATTATCAAATTTTGCTATTATACCTGTTTCCTACCTCTAATACTCTGCCCACTGTATGATACACCACGTTGTTTCAGCATTACACATTCACCTCTTGAGTTTGCTTTGTTTTGCTTGCATATGCGAAAGTATCCTTATGCATATGTGTGAGGGTGTGTGTACATGAATGTGTATGTGTACAATAGGGTCTGTGCCTGTGCGTGCCTGTGAAGGCCCAAGAGTGACTTTGAGAATCACCCTGGATTATTCTACCTCCTTATTGCTTCACACTAGGTTTTCCAGGCTCTGACCACCAAGGCTGGAAGTGCAAGCTGCTGCCATTTCCCCCTTGGCATTTCTACTTTGGGATCTGAGATCTGAACTCAGGTCCTTCTGCTTGCAAGGCAAACATTTAACCCTTGAGCCATCTCTCTAGCCCTCATACTGACCTTTTTTAGACTTACTCACATTCTATACTTTAGCGATAGTAGCCTAATCAAGTTTAGAGTTTGAGTTTTGGATTTCAGACAACCTGAAATAGCAGCCTTTGAAACTTTTATAATTAACAGCATTTTTAAGGCATGTAAATGAATATCAGTGAGTTGCCTACAGAGCCCTTGAAGCTTAGAACTTTTTCTTACCTGAAGGTATTTTCTTGAAAATTATCAGCTTCTCTTGCATCTCAGCCAACAGGTTTTTTTTCTTGTTTTATAAGCATATTAAGTACTCATCCCTGCTTCCCTTCATCCCACTCCTTCCATCCTTCTCCCTTTCCTTCATCAATACATCCAACTTCCTCCCACCCTCTTGCCTATCTGCATTTATGGACTCCAAGATTCCCTCTGATTTATCTGTTCTTGTGGGGGTTCAAGCCTCTTGTGGCATACAAAGTTGCCTTTCTTCAAGCCACCCCACTGATAGGAGCATTTCCCTTCATTCATCCAACTTTAGTCCCCAAGATTTCTACTGTATGTTCCTATCTATCTTGAGTTCCTAAGTAGTCTATGGGGGCATGTTTGAGTGTCAGTCATTATGCAGATCTGGTAAGGACAAAGCTCACTGCAGTCAGTTCCTAGATGCAATAGTCTTGCCTTGAATGGAATGTCTTGTCCAACATTGAATCTTTCCATCTTTAAGTTCTTACCGTCTTGCTGCCAGCTTTTCTTCAAGGTGCCCAAAGCCTTAGGATGGGGAGAGATTAGGTTGGCCTGATTCTGAGTGAACCTTGCTAGGTTGCCAGTACATTGCATTATGGCTGCCATTGTTACTCACTTTCACTGTTCTACTACCCTAAGCTGCATCCTGTCAGGGTGTTGAGATCCTCTACCTTTGTTGCAGAAGAAGACTCTAGGCTGAGTGCTAAGTGTTCTTCCAATCTACGGGTATAATAACAGAGCAGTTTGGTGTACTATCTTCCTAACAATATGTTCATCAGCCAACAATTTTTTGAGAAAGCATTAAGCACCTACATGGCAAACTCTCAAACACATAAGTTGATCACCCCAGCTTTAGACTTTGAAGTCTATCCTGAGAAATCTAGCAGTTCCTATTTCCTCCCAGTAATATTACCTAACCCGTGTCAGTCATTCTTCTATAAATGTGAGATCTTTCATTTTAATGCTGCATTAGGATGCCATATTTTCGAAAGTACTTAAATCAATAGACTTCCAAGTTAAAGCTAAAACTCAAGGTCCGCTCCCCAAATCATGATCTTGATACAAATAGTTCAACAATGTTGAGATCAAATAGCTTTCAATCATATGGACAAGTCCCTGCCTTCAAGCAATGTAAAAATCTAGGCTAGACATTTCTGCCTAGCACATGACAGAAAAATTTATCTTGGTTTTGAGGACACTGTCAAACATAGAAACATCAATGTGTAGAGAGAAGTGTCTCACTATTAAAGGAACACCATATAACAATGGCTGTCATTTATTGATTACTCACTATATGACAATTTCTAACCCTGCAATAGATATATATTATACTTTTATTCCAGATGCTAAAAACTGATGTCTAGAAAACTTTGGGAACTTTGCTGATGTCAACAATAAACACCCGAGCTTAGAAATCCTATGTCTGTGATTCTTTTTCCACTATTGTGCTTTGTTGATCTGAATTTGAACATGAGAATCACCTAGGTGTTTGGATTGGTCACAGTGGGCAGGTCTGTGACCCTTTCTATTCAATCAGGAAGCAATCATCAGATTTGGGCTTAGGATTCATCAGATTTCACCATGTAGCATTCGTATGCCTTTGATATATCTTCTCACACATTTACCATAATCAAGATCCTCTCATCAACTTTAAAAGTTGACTACTTAAAACAGGTTTAAAAGGAAGAAAATATGTTGTCATAGTCTTAATTATTGTATGTACTTCTATGATTTTACAATAATTCTAGTCCAGTGATGAATTATTCTAATTACCTTTTGGAATTTGAATATAATATTCAAATTAACTTTCAGGATTCAGCCTTTAATTGCAACTAAACACACTATCCCTTGAATGCTGCTTTCAAAATAAACAACCAAACTGACAAAGGTAGAGACAATAAATTCTTCAAGGTCATAAAATGAGTAAAAGGTTCTCAGTCAAGTCTACCTAACAAAAGGTCATAAGATTTCCATGAGAGCAGGCTGCTTTGCGTATCTGCAGCATAAACCACACCTATTGATGGATATAGGCATAAAAATACAAAGAAAATATGTCAAATGGAATTCATAATACATCATAACAAAATGGAGTCTGTATTTGTAGTATGCAGATGGTTCAAATTCAAGAAATCCATTAATGTACTTAATTATATTGCCTAATTAAAAGAGGCCAGTACAGGATGCCATCTATGATAAATTTAATACTCACAGCTACAACCTGAATGTTTAATGGTATGGAAAAGGTTATAAACTATTAACTATCCAGTCAGTAGGTAGAATAAATCATTGTAAAGCACATTTTTTGGAAACCTAGAAAATGATTGTTATTATTTTCATTAGAAAAAAGTCATTGTGTGAAACTGTACAAAAAAACTGCAATTATACAAGATATATTAACAAGCATTGATAGAGAAGAAACAAGAAAATGTATGCACTAAGTGCTTGACATGATAATAATGTACTAGTGTTGTCGATGTGTTTTTAAGTTCTTTTCAAGTTTTGATTCAAGTATTTTCAAATGGAAAACATAATGTAATGAAACAAAAGGCTTTTCATCATAACATTCAAAGGGTAGTAAAGATACTTTCATCTCCTCTGACTACTAGTGCTTGTTTACTTCTTTGCCCTCAGGGTAATTTGGTATATCAAGAATCCTTGTTTCCCAACTTTGAAAAATTCTTTCTGCAATCTGTTTCATACATATGAAAGTAATATTTGTTGCTTGGGCAGTGTTAATACTGGGTTTTTAATAATGCTTACATAAAGAAAATTTTTATTTTTTTCTCATGCTTAATCCATCTGTGGGAAAAAAATACATTCTGAATATAGCACTTGGCAGCTTTCCTTTGGATGAAAGTACAAGTCTTTTGCTTATGAAAGACTAATCTCATTTTCTTTTTTCATTCCACAGTTTGAAATCTGCCTTAACTTTATGGCATAAACATGTATATGTCTATGCATGTGTCACTCAGTCTCTCTTTTCTCTTGCAGACATCAGAAACAAAAACACTATGTGTATGTGTTTCAATTTTACAAGTCTACTTTGAACCTGAAATAAATCCTGCTGGCCATGTTCATATACTGCATCATTATCTTTATATCATCATCATAAAGAAACCCAATAACCTATTCATTCCTTTAGCAGACAGAGATACCAAGAACACCTGCAGTCATCCCTTCTGTAACTATTTTATTATGTTCCAGTCTTCTTTGATTTCTGTCATTCACCCCAAATCTTTATCCACAATCCTGATAGACTCAAGAGACCAAGCCTCAGCGGTAGCACCATATTTGAAAAAATAAGAGAAACTGTTTTTATCAGAGGAACAGAAGTTTAGTTCTTATCTACATGACCCTGAGCTACCCTGACTCAGAGAGCAACATCTGGATTCAGGGGGTAACCTGATAGCTACAGGCAACAGGCACCTGGTAGGGACTCCAATGCCAGACAAAATGGGACAGTATTTAAACAAGTACCAAACAGCATAATTAAAATACAAATATAACAAGGCAGGAAAAGATGCTGATGTAGTTGCTTAACATTTTCTTGCCACTAATGAGCATTGACTTCGGAGCAACCCATTTCTTCTGGGGCAAACATTTCCAGAAAGGAGCCTGATTGCAGCGTTCCTGAAACTCTTCCTGCCTGATGATCTTCTCCATTTTGTTCTCTCTCTCTTTCTCTCTCTCTCTCTCTCTCTCTCTCTCTCTCTCTCTCTCTCTCTCTCTCTCTCTCTCTAATCATATCAAGGGCAGAGCTGTCAAACTCTCTCCACTTCCTTGAAAGAAATGCTGGGCCCTTCCCTTCTCACCTGATATTCTCCAGCAGCTGTCACTTCCTACACAGAGCTTGTCATAGCCCGGAGTGCATGTGGATGCTTGCTGGTGAAGGTGTGTCTCAGAAGAAATGGAGCACAGTTCTCTAACCTTTCCATCTGGAACAGGCCGGCAGCACACACCGCTCATCAGACAAGGGCATTGTCTGGCCTTTCCACCTGAACCCCTGTGTTCAACCAGCTGCGCACGTCCTCATTACAGTTTCCCTGAGAGCCAGAAGCAAATTGGAGCCAGAGGGTCTGAGTGTCTTGGACACTCGGCAGCCTGTGTACAAGGAGTGGAGCCCCAGCAGCCCTGCCGCAGCCCACCTGAAGCAATGAATGTGCCTTGCCTGGGAAGCGAGCCATCGCCTCTTTTACCTAGGAACGAGAGAGGGAGGACTCCGAGCGCACACAGGGTTCAGAGGGCTCTTCCCGAGCAGAGGCAGGAGCCCAGGGCAAGGACAGGTCTCATGGGACCATAGGACTCACATGGAGGAATGGATCCTAGAACAGAAAAGAACCACTTGGCTGTACTGAAACCAGCACCCCAGCACCTGCTGGGACTGACCACCCGAGCTACTGTGCCTTGTCACAAAATGAAAAGCTGCCCACACTGGTTACTTGCAGGTCTCATGGTATCTTCAAATATAACTGTTACCATCACACAAGTGGCTGCACCTATCCAAAAGATTTGGTTTTTTAAGTATTTTATTTATTTCGTGTGTGTGTGTGTGCGTGTGTGTGTGTGTGTGTGTGTGGGCGCGCGCATGTGCGTGTATCAGAGGGCACCGTGTGTCTCTGTAGAGGCCCAAGGGGGACTGCGAGAATCATTCTAGATTGCTTTTACCTCCTTCTTGCTTCGCTCTGGGATTTTCCAAGCTCCACCCACCAGGACCGGAACTGCAGACTGCCACCGTTTCCATATGGCGTTTTAACATGGGACCTGGGATCCAAACTCAGAACTTTCTGCTTGTAGAGACAGAGTCTTAACCCCTGAGCCACCTCTCCGGCGTTCAAAAGGCTTGTTGGTTGATGTGACCATCTTCCCTTCACTAATGAAAAAAAGAGGCTAGATTATTAGTAAATTGCTTAACCTGAAATTACTTGTTGGCAAAGTAATTATCTTAGATCCAGTTCCTCCACCTGGAAATGAAAATCCATAGGCAAATAGTTATTATAAGAGAAGCCACTAATAGATTGGGAACAAACAAAAAGAGGTCATCCAGCTGGGATCCAGCAGGACAGCTGTGGAGTGTAGATTTCACCTCCAGACATTCTGCCCAATGTGAGAGAGCAGAGCTGATGTGTGGGCCACCGAGTGAAGCCTCCAGACAGCTATAAGCTTCTAGTATTGGGGGGCCTCGGGTACAGGCTACTGGCAGGAAAAGATGCCCAAGTTGGAAGAGACAAAGTAACCAGAGAAGGATCCATCCCAGGAGGAGCTGGGCAGGGCATTAACAGTTCATTACAAGAGGAAATGGAGTGTTCAAGCCTAGCTTGGTCTTCATCCTGATCTCTTTTGACCATGATTCTATTAGTTCCTGACAGGGACTCAGGGAGAAGCAGACAAACAAGCATTATTCTCACAATTTTAAAGGAAAAATAATGTGCAAACTAAATAACTAGTCCAAAAATGTATAATTGATATATTTCTTACACACACACACGCACACACACACACACACACACACACACCAGTTCGTCTCTTTCACAACATAGCGTTAGCTACCTGAAGCACAGCAGAGCAATGATTTGGTGTCATTCCTATGAGAGATATTTTTTCTTTTATTCTTTTAGTGTTACACACACAAACAAAGTGAATTTATGGTATGTTCACGTCTTAATCTCCAATCCATCCTCCTTCCTCTTCCCCTGACAGCCTCTCTTCTCCCCTTCCTGACTCCCTCCCACCTTCAGGCCTATTTGCATGTGTGGCCCATGGACATCTACCTGGTCTCCCGATGCCACGTGCCAGAGCACCTGCTTGAACATGAATCCCACACCAGTGGTTACTCCTTCTCTTGCTTTATTCATTTGTTCGTTGTTTGTTTGTTTGTTTGTTTGTTTGTTTGTTTGTTTGTTTGAAGGGGAGGCACATACATGTACCATATAAACTTCTGGGGATAAATAAATGCAAGTGTCAACTTGACAGTTGAGGGTTTGAGTTCTGAATACATTTGTAGAGAATTGGTAGTTGAGTTAAGCCCAGGCAGGTGAATAAAACGGAGGCACCTTTGGTGTACTCAGCCAGACATGCAGGTCTGGCAAGTAAAGATACATCCCTCTCTCAGACGTTATGTGGATTTGGTGCACCTCAGCCTTTGGTGATGGTGTATGCACTCCTGCCAGCTGGACTAAGAGAATAAACCCCTTGTTCCTTTAAGCATCTTTGTCAGGATTTTATCAGCAACAATGCAGAATAATTGCAACAAGGTGGAAGAGAAAAGAGGAGAAGAAAAATGCAGGAAAGAGGATGTCTGGGCTTCTAATCTAGCCAAGGCTGAAGAATGCACTAGCCTCTCTTGAAGTTCTCAGTGACATTACATTCTCTTGCTTTATTTATTTATTTATTTGCATGGGCAAGGCACATACAGGTTGCCGGGTATGCAAGCAGGCACTTTACCCACTGAGCTTATTTTCCTGCCCTACATTCTCTTGCTTTTAAAACAAGCTTAAACTCAGTTCCTATTGATTCCAACCAAAAGGTTTTTTTTAAACATTTTTTATTATCTCCGCTCATACAAACTTAAGAGGTACATCGGTTCCCTCCCTCCCTCCTCCTGCCCCCCACCACTCTGCTCACCCTCCCCTCACCCCTCCCTCCCCATCCCCCAGTGCCTCCCCTCCCCCAATCCCCAGAGAATCCTTTAATGTGCATGCCAAACTCTCCTCTGGGTCCTCCTCTCCGATGATCCAGTGGCATTTCCCTGAACCCTTTCCTTTGTTCCCCTTAAGCATAGGAACACTATTTTGGCTGTCAATCCCTTGCCTCCAAGGATCTTGGTGCTTTCAGCAAATGCTAGACTTTGTGGGGCCAATAGTGTGTTGGACATTGTGCAGGGCATGCAAAGTCCAATTATGATTGCTTCAGCCCTAACTTGTGTGCAGTATCTTGCATATCATTGCTTCTCCCATCCTTGTGTTCTTACATTCTTACCTCCCCCTCTTCCGCAAATGTCCCTGAGCTTCAGGATGGGGAGAGATTAGGCTGGCCTAGTTCTAGGTGGTTGATGTAGAGTCTCTGAAGTTCTGGATTATGGTTTGTTGATTTTCTTTTGCAGTTTTGCTGCTCCTGCAATGCCCTTCACTCCATCCTGATGGGTATTGGATGTCACCCCCTGGCCAGAGATAAAAAGCTGTTAAACTAGAGTCTTGTTATAAAAGTATATTCAAAGGTAGATGTAATAAAAGTAGGAAACCACAGTGAGGGAGGGGTCAATCACCCATGTGCAAAATGGTTACTTATTATCTGCCAGACTATATGTCCTCCCCTTCTGGTGAGTCCACACCCCCTCAGTTGTAAATGATCAGGAACGAAAAGTCTGTGAACTTAACCAGATGTCTCATTGCTTACTTGCATTCCTTGATGGAGGCCTATTTTCTGTGCTGTAACATGGTCCCCTCTCTCCTTGTTTCTGGTGTGGCCCTCCTACCCCATCCCTCCTGTTCATACTCCTTGCAATTACTATATTACAGAGATTCATCGTCAAGTGTCTCTAGGTGGGCTGGGTGGATTTGATTCCAACCAAAAGTTTTATAAATACAGTTCTATATAACTTTCAGACACATCTAGTCTTATAAGCACTTTTATCAATGCCCTTATCACCAATATAGTTTCAAATAAATGTAAAACGTTTCAAAAATGAGATTTCTATGAACTATATGATGAGCTATATGGAGGAATATTTGCAGTGAAGGGAGGCTGCTAGGGAGGGGAAAGGGAGCTAAGAAAAAGTAGAGGTAAAAATAATCAGAATTGTGTGTGTGTGTGTGTGTGTGTGTGTGTGTGAAATTGTCCTAGAGCAAAATTTACCAATAAATAAATAAAGGAAGACTATTGGGAAAAAAATGTAAAGTTGCTCCATGAACTCACAGTACTATACAGATTCATCACTAAGTCTAGGGCCGTCATGAATAATGAACTCTTTGCTTGGCAGTGTGTGCATGTATGCATAAATGTGTGTGGTGTGTGTGAAAATCCACAGTGAACATCACTCCCATGACCTCATTCTTCTCTTTTTCATTGATCTGTCGCATTGAAGGGATAAGTACTTTAAGGTGTTTGCTTTACTTTACAGTGTGCTTTCTGAGTTATCTCCCCCACCAACAATCATAGCAGAAAGGCAATAATGGACTTTGACAGATTCTGAGTCAAGCTGTCTGAACCACTCAATGCACAACCAGTTGTATATGTACTCTTCATTCCTGAATGCAAATGCTCCTGACAGCATGTCCCATTGGCTCTTAATGGTTCTGCAAAGTTCATAAGATCCATGTGACTTTGCCTCTTTGAAATCCTAGGTATTAAAATCAGTAACAAAGGAGTCATCCTCTTTCCTTCATCCCTGTACCCCATCAGTCCATCAGCCTTGATACCACCCAATTAGATCTACTGGAACAGATGTGTTTGTGTCATGAAATATAATGAGAAGATATTTAGCCATCCTACAGAATACAAGTCTTTCCATGGGAAGTTTACAGGGCACATGGAGTGCTTACATAGACCTGACCTGATTCTGGACAGTTAAAACCCTCCTCCTCCTCCATAACTAAGCTCAAACAGGAGGATAAAATTAGTCAAGTAAAAGAAGGAATAAAAAGAACATTCCATATAGAGAAGACAACATGTGAAAACCAAGTCTCAGTCTGTCCAATATATCTGAAGCAGAAAATATAATGACAGTATTATAGAGGAAACATATGTGGAAGACAATGGAATCAATTTGAAGCATTTTGGGTTTTAATGAGAGTCATTTAAGAATGCCAAATGTGAAAGAGACAGAATCCATTTACACCATAGCTAAGAGACAATCTTAGGTCTTCTCTGGCAGAATAATATCCAAGTCCTTTGACTTTTCCCAATAACAGTGATGGGGGATAGGAAAAAAATATTAAAATTGTGTTTAAATACATTCCTTTCCTAAATACAGATGTTCTCGGAAAGAAATGAGATTTCAAAATGTCCACACTTACTGATACTGAGAACAACTTGACCTCATTATTCTGATACATGGCTCAATTAAGACATTTTCAGCATGACGTGGTGTTGGCATTCCTCAAGTTGTTTTAAATTCAGAAACATGAAACTCCTATTTAATACAGATTCTGCATTTCTTTCTTTATTTGCTTATTTATTTGAGAGAGAGAGAGAGCATATGTGCGCCATGAAATATGGTGAAGGTCAGAAGAGAGTTCTCAGAAGTTTGTTTTCACCTCCCATCATGTGGCCTTGCGGGGACTGAGCTCAAATCATCAGACTTTCTTTCAAGCAGGTTTTATCCACTGAGCTATCGAATCAGCCCCCAGGGCCTGAGTTTAATTGAAAGTACTTTTTAAATTCTTGTATTCACTTTGAAAAGACACAAAAGTATTTTTCACAGATAGATAACCTAAATTTTGTCCACTCACTAGGAAATGAATAGTAGCAGGAGGAGGAGGAAATGAGTAGAAATAGTATCAGTATTGAATAGATAGAAGTAGTAGTAGTGTCAGTATTGAAGTAGCACTAATGCACATCTAGAATTATAAACAGAAAAGTGAAATCTAGTGATGAAATCATCACATGGTTCAAGTCAATCCACTTAAATAAGCTGTTATTGAGCACCTGCCTCATGCAAGGTGCTTTATGGTTAAGGGACTACAAGGACCTTTAAATCTGTACTGTTGTAGAAAGCATTTGATTTTCTAGCCACGCTAACATGACATTGAATCTAAGCTCTGTTTTTCAGTGAAACATATCCTGAGGTAAATCATTCAAGCTCTAGGTCCCAACTCTTCCCCTCAAAACATCCGAAGTATTCTCCTGTACTTAACCTGAATGGTTGCTGTGAAAATTGGTAACCAACACACATTAGCCATTGACCTCAATCATTGAGAATAATGTAGAAGCAAATGCAAGAAATGACTCCATAATAGTTACATTATAGAGCAGCAGAGCAAATGCTGTTTTGATGAATATCTTTTATATATTTTATATGTATAGGGAAGGAGGTGTGGGTATGTTGCATATGGGTGTGTGTACATGTATGTGTGTGTAGTAGTGTGTGTGACTGTGGAAGCCTAAGGGGGATGAAGAATCATTCTGATTGCTCTACCTCTTTATCACTTTGCTCTGGGGGTTTCCTGGATCTGCTCTCAGTACCATAATTACAGGTCACTGTAATGTCTGTCTGGCATTTTTATGTGGGATCTGGGGATTCCCAACTCAGTTTCCTTTTGCTTTCAAGGCAAAAGCTGTAACCACTGAGACATCCCTTTAGTCCCCTGAATGTCTGTTAAAGGTGGGAAGAAAGTTGTGCTTAAAAGAAAAAAAAGAGGGGGACAAGTCAAAGTTTCTTCAGTCATCTAATAAGTGTCATTAGTAAGTCTAACTAGGGAAGGAAAATTGACATTTAACAAACCAGCCACATTCTTGTTATATTGCTCAATCTTAACCACAACTCCATGAGGAAAATCTGATTTTACATGCAAGGAAATAGACTCTTGAAGAAGTTGAAATTTTTTCCACAGTCATGCAGTAAAAAGGTAACTAAAATACAAGATTCTTTATTCCGTGGTGGCATCCCTTCTTCCTCATCCTAGCCCATGTGGAGATGCTTACACAAAGGATGCTGAATCTTTCAGAGTCTGAGTGGAATTGAGGAACCAAACTGTGTAGCAGGAACACTGAAAGTCTCTGTCCCTAAAAAAGTTGGTGAATTAATCAGGATTTAAAGATCTTTGGAACAGGAAGGGCAGAAAGTTTGAAGAATCCTGGGTCAATATGAATGGATTCCAGCTGCATTAAAGTCGTTTTTAGACCGCTGGTATAGTGTTACTACCACAAGCCCGCTTTCAAAGCAGGAAAAAAAAAAAAAAGGTGGTTTTCTAAGGTGTTTTCTAAGGTGTTTACTAGTACTGCCCTCTGAGCCCTCCATACCTCTAACATCCTTCTTTAAGAATATGATACATGAAGGTTAGTTAAACCTTTGCCTCGCAAGCAAAAGAACCTGAGTTCGGTTCCCCAGATTCCACATAAACATGCCAGGCCAACGTAGCAGCCCACCTGTAATTCTAGTCATGGAAAACAGAGACTTGGCATCCCTAGAGCAAACTGACTAGCCAGAATGGCTCTAATAGCATGCTCTGGGCTTAATCAGAGACCCAGGTTTACCACAATAAAATGAAAGAGTGAGCAAGGATAATGCCTGATATCACCATTGGGCCTCTATATGCATACGTATTCAATTGCACTCAGGTACATATGACTGCACACACCTATACACCAACCCACATGCAAATATACACATACACATACTCCATATATATAAACATAAAAGAAAAAACACACTACATGATTCTTAAAGAAGCAATTCATAAGATTAATGTGGTGAGGGTGTAAAAATGAAGGCACAGTCACGTCCGTCGCTCTGAACACTGTCAAAATTAATGCAGTCTAAGACAGCATGATTGTTCTCTGCTTTTAGTCATTGCACATCAGTTAGTGGCTCATGTAGTCCACACAACTGTTTTTAAAAAATATATTTTTAATTGCCAAAAAAAATTCAATGCTAGTAGTTTCTAAAGAGATACCCAATGAGAAGGTTTTATATTTCCATCTGCAGCCATGGTTACAGAGGTTAAGAATCACATCATTGATTCCTAAATAGAAATGACAGTTAAAATGTTTTCTTTTCAATGATTCATAAGGAACTGAGGAACAAATCCATCCTGTGTGTGGCAGCGCTTTTCTTCTTCATTTAGTTTCATTCTGTCTGCATCGCAAATTGAACACAACTTTCAAGGCCAAGTTCGCTAGGAAAGAAAGCTGATTAAAATGGACAGCTCTCCCAAGAAAGAAACACTCATCCTGGGATCACAACTTTTCAAAGAGAAAGAAATGAATAAATCACTTCATGGATCTGCATTGCTAGTTTTTGTTTCTGAACTGAAACTTCATGGGAGTATTTTGACAAGAATTGTCAAACGGCCTTGATATAACAGAAATGTGCAACCTTCGGTGACTATAGCTCTTTCTGAAGACGGTACCTGAAAAGCATAGTAAAGAGGTGTTCTTTGCCTCTAGTGAGGATATCTGCCAAAATACACCAAAGAACAGTACTGCATAGAATATCCATCTCCTGATCTTTTAGGACAAGGGCAATGGAGGCACCTAAATTAGGGTTGTGCAGGAAAATTAACGGTCAGTTCTTTACATCAAGAAGAATTATGAACAAATAGGAAAATATAGCTTCTACACTAAACAAAACCACATAGAACCAAATATGGAGGAGTTTTGCCTTATATTGAGAATTAAGACAAATATAAGAAATACTTTGTCTGGACTGATCAATCATATAGTTAATTTTCTCCAGACTCAATTTTCAGGAGTTAAACATTTATGGGCCACCAGGAAATAGCAAAGGAATTATAAGTACTAAGAAGAATTAGGCCATTCTCTGACCTCAAAGAGCTCTAAATTGAGAGACATAAATTGACAAATGATGTGGTCATAAGAGCAGTGGCAAAGGATTGGTGATATAGTATATGCTTATCATGTGTGAACTGGGTTTGATCATCCCAAAAATAAAATTAATGGAAAACAAATAGCTGTGTGTTGTGGCACTGTGCAAAGTTTTATTCAGAGATAGATAAGTGATTCATTTTTGACTCTCTCTCTCTCTCTCTCTCTCTCTCTCTCTCTCTCTCTCTCACACACACACACACACACACACATCTATACCTTGTATTAGCTTGTCTCTCTCAGACATATAATAAGTTGTGTTACACCATGTATCCTTTCCTGTCCTTTCTTGAAGGTCTTCTAAGCTGCACCTTCTACAGCCATATTCCATTCTATGCACACCCAAGAGAATCCATTCTGAACATGCTAAGCAGTTCTGCCCAGGCTGCTTCCCAAGAAAAGCAGCTAAAACCCACAGCACATGCTTCAAACAATCTCTGCAGCTCCTGAATTATTCAGAGCACTATTAAAATGAGAGTCATGACTCATGGGGCAAATTAATTTTAATTTTTAAAGAGACAACATTTTTAACTGTTCATTTCCTTGAAATGTATCCATCCTGGCATTTTTATCATCTGAAGAGTAAGTAAAAGTTTGCAAAGGAAAAGAGCAAAAAGAGCTGTCATATCTCTAAGATGGGACTCTAACATCCAAGAGGTATTCATCAGAATGAGCAAGCATTGTACTATCTGCTCTGAAAGGGTGGGAGTCCTGAAAGCTCAGTGTGGGTCTAGGAAAGTCATCGCTGGAGTGGAGAGATAGCTCTGGAGTTAAGATATTTGCCTAGCAAGCAAAAGGACCTAGTTCAGATCCCAGATCCCACAAAAAAAAATATAGGTTGAAATAGCAATGATTTGCACTTCTGGTCCTGGGAGATGGAGCCTGGAAAACCTAAGAACAAATCATTAAGAGGTAGAACAATCCAGGATGAGTCCAGAAATTGTCTTTGGCCCTCCACAGACACATACACTCAAGTGACCTTTTCTATTCACACTCACAAATGCACAAAAGGGAAGGAAGGAAGGGGGAAAGGAGAGAGAAAGGGGGGAGGGGAGGGAGGGAGGGAGGGAGGGAGGGAGGGAAGGAAGGAAGGAAGGAAGGAAGGAAGGAAGGAAGGAAGGAAGGAAGGAAGGAAGGAAGGAAGGAAGGAAGGAAGGAAGGAATTCAGTGCTTCATTGGGACAGCAATCTCAAACTCACCACTTCAACCAGAGAACTTTACTCCACAGTCTATTTCTACATAAAAGCACACAGCAAACAGGACTAGTGTCCTCTGCTGTTGAGTCCTCTAAGCTCATTCCCCTGAGCTGCAAACCTCTCTGCAGCCCAGGAACGTTGTGTCATCCCTTGTATTCCCAGCAGCTAATCTATTGTGGCTCATTGAGCCTTTCTCTACTCATCTGAATTTCACCTGGAAAACACTTTTCTTTTTCTTCTAGACAATCTCTGCATTCTATGGGTAGTAGTCAAAGTCCTCTGAATGCTCAGTGGCCCCAAAACCAGAATAAACTCCTCACGGCTGCCTAAGCTTTGCCTTAAAAATGGCACTTATGGGGCTGGAGAGGTGGCTCAGGGGTTAAGCCTCTGCCTTGCAGGTGGAAGATCCTGAGTTCGGATCCTAGACGCCCACATATAGACGCCGGGCGGAAGCAGGGGCGGCCTGCGTTTCTGGTCCTGGTAGGGCGGAGCCTGTGAATCCCGGGACAGAGTAAACAAGGAGGTGGAGGCGTCCATGGTGGTTCCCGAATTTGCCCATGGTTCTACACACACACACACACACATACACACACGTGCATACAAGAAAATTAAATAAATAATAAAAAAATTTTTAAAAGAATGCATGTTTTTTAAAAAATGGCATTTGTTTCTAACCCTCGTCATTCAGGCCTGATAATGACAACAGGAAAATTCCAAGTTCCGTAATACTGAGGGGAGGCTATAAATAAAGCTATAATGTAAGTCTTCTAGAAACAAACCAAAAAAGCTTGGCTGAAGCTTCACTACAGTGGACAGGCCCTGTTCTTTCTGGAAATCTGCTATCCGGATGTTTGAATACTGCTTTAACCACTTGTCGGTGTCTTGCAGTTCTACTTGGAAATCCACCATGAGAACTTGCTGCTGAGAATGCCCTGGGTGCAAGTGAACTCTTGATTGCTCAGTGAGGCTGTCCCTCTGGTTTAACATGAACTGCCACCTCCGGCAGGTGTTGCTCAGTAGTTCTCAGGTGCGATCAATCCCTCTAGTTCAGGCTTTTTCTTTTCAAACACCGTGGACTAAACTGAAAATCTCAGCAAAGTTAGCAAAGGGCTTTGAAAATGACATTGGTGACTGTGGGTGAGAATAGCAAGACTCTGCAGCACATTGATTACAATGAGACGTATACTGCAAGATGCCAAATCTTCATTGGTACCTTCAAAGCTTTTGATAAGCATAGAATTTGATCCTTTGTGATTGCTCTGAGTTCAGGAAGTGAAGCCAAAGAAGGCAAAGCAGCCAGAACATGAAGAAAAACGAGTTTGGGGTCTGGTGGTACTGTGTGGAGAGTACTTGGCTTCCATGCGGAGAGGCTACCACCTAAAGATACTGGCTGGAGCTGCAGGAGGTCCTGGCGTCAGAAACTGTAGCTGGCAGAGGAGTGCTGGCTTGTGTACCTACTCCACAGCTCCTGCTGGATTAGTGGGCCCTGTTGGAGAAGTTGGGGGTCCATCCCAACAGGGAATGACTTCACAGGGAAGAGGCACTGGAGCAGCCACTGCTTGTTGCTGCTCCAGCCAGCATTGCTCCAGTCCCTACTCAGTACTCACCAGGACATGGCATTCCACCCCCACCTGCAGGCAGAGCAACTCCACCTCCAGGATTTCTGGCTCCTAAACCTGGTATGAGACTACCCATGCGTCTACCAACTGGCTTCCTTCCTGCACGTGAGACATCAATAAGCATGCTTTCTCTAGGATTGAGACCCCTCATCAGGAATCAGGAATCAGAGGATCACCTCCCTCCAGGAATGCGTCCACCAAGACCCTAAGAAATTGCTGATCAGCAAAGTGGGAGAATGAACCAGCTCAATGGAAGAGGTAGTTAAAGCCAAAAAGAAACTTGAGAGGAACATTCAAGAGATATGGGACACCTTGAAGAAGCCTAACATGCGCATTCATGGAATACCAGAGCAAGAATCTCAAAATACCACCCCTGAGGAAATTATCCAAATTATCATAAAAGAAAACTTCCCTCAACTGAAGAATGAGAGGCCCATCCAAATACAAGAGGCATTTCGCACTCCAAACAGATGTGACCAAAATAGAAAATCGCCACAGCAAATAATAGTCAAAACACTCAACATTCAAGACAAAGAAAAGGTGCTGAGAGCTTCAAGAGAAAAAAAGCAACTCACTTTTAAAGGCAAACCTATTAAAATAACAAATGACTTCTCAGTGGAAACAGTAAAAGCAAGAAGAGCTTGGAAAGACGTACTTCATGTATTAAATGAGCAAAAATGCCAACCCAGACTGATATACCCGGCAAAACTATCTGTCATGATCGAGGGAGAAAGAAAAATTTTCCAGCACAAAGACAACTTGAAGGGATACATGTCTACCAAACCAGGCCTTCAAAAAATGCTAGAAATGATACGCAAACTTGAAGAAAAAAACAACTGCATCCAGGAAGACAGAAGAGTAGTATAATACCACAAAAACATAAATGTAAAACAATAAGCTTACAAAATTCACTAAAATAAAAAATGTCCAGAAATAAAAATAATTTCTCCATTATAACATTAAATGTCAATGGTATTAACTCACCGATTAAGAGACACAGATTACAAACTTGGATTAAAAATCACAACCCATCAATCTATTGCCTTCAGGAAACTCATCTCACCACAAAAGATAGACACATCCTAAAAATGAAAGGCTGGTCCAAAATACTGCAAGCTAATGGAACTAGGAAACAGGCAGGGGTAGCCATTATGCTGTCAGACAAAGTGGTCTTCAAACCAAAAAAAAAATCATAAGAGATACAGATGGATACTACATTTTAGTCACAGGTACAATTCACCAGGAAGACTTCACGATACTAAACATTTATGCACCCAATATGAGCCCCTCCACATTCATTAAGAAAATCCTACAGCGTCTAAAGCAAGAAATCAACCCCCAAACGATAATTCTTGGGGATGTCAACACTGCCCTCTCAATATGGGATAGATCAACAGGTCAAAAGCTTAACAGAGACACTTTGGAACTTAATCAAACCCTGAAAGAAATGGACCTTACAGATCTCTATCGAACTTTTCACCCACGCACCAAAGAATACACATTTTTCTCAGCAGCACACGGAACTTTCTCCAAAATAGATCACATATTGGGCCACAAAACGAACCTCCACATATACAGGAAAGTTGAAATTCTAGCCTGTGCCCTATCAGACCACCATGGCCTAAAGCTTGACATCCACAACACAACAAACGACAGAAAATACACTAACTCCTGGAAACTTAACACTATGATGCTGAATGAGAGTTGGATTCAGGAAGAAATTAAAAAGGAAATTCAAGATTTCCTGAAAGCGAATGATAATGAAAATACAACTTACCAAAATCTCTGGGACACAGTGAAAGCTGTTCTAAGAGGTAAGTTCATAGCTCTTAATGCCTACATCAGAAAAATGGAAACATCAGAAATAAACAGCTTAACAATGCAGCTTAAAGCTTTAGAGAAACTAGAGCAATGTGATCCCAAAAGTAGTAGAAGAGAGGACCTTAGCAAAATAAGGGGAGAAATATCTGAAATCAAGACTAAGAAAACGATAGAGAAAATCAACCAGTCAAAAAGCTGGTTCTTTGAAAAAATCAATAAAATTGATACACCCCTAGATAAATTAACCAAAAGCAAGAGAGAGAAAACCCAAATCAACAAAATTAGAAATGAACATGGAGATATCACTACTGATACCCAAGAAATCCAAAGAATTATAACATCATATTTCAAAAACTTATACTCTGTGAAATTTGACAACACAAAAGAGATGGATGAATTCTTAAGTAAACACAACTTACCTAAATTGAATAAGGAAGTTGTGAATTATTTAAATAGTCCTGTAACATATGAGGAAATTGAGGAAGTAAACTCGAAACTTCCCACCAAAAAATGTCAGTGGACCAGATGGATTCAGCACAGAGTTCTACCAGACATTTAAGCAGTTAATAACACCAATGCTCCTTAAACTGTTGCATCAAATAGCAAAGGAAATTCCTTCTATGAAGCTAATATCGCTTTAATCCCAAAATCTAATAAAGATTCACTTAAAAAAGAAAACTATAGGCCAATCTCTCTGATGAACACAGATGCAAAGATTCTCAACAAAGTCTTAGCAAATAGGATTCAAAAACATATCAAAAAGATAATCCACGGGGACCAAGTAGGCTTTATCCCTGGCACACAAGGCTGGTTCAACATACACAAATCAATAAACGAAATTCATCATGTAAACCAGTCCAAAGTCCAAGACCACATGATACTCTCGATAGATGCAGAAAAAGCTTTTGACAAGATCCAACAGCCTTTTATGATCAAAACACTAGAAACAACAGGAATGGAAGGAACCTTTATCAATATAATAAAAGCTGTATATAACAAACCCACAGCAAGGATTATGCTCAATGGGGAACAATTGGAAGCATTCCCACTTCGATCAGGAACTAGACAAGGCTGTCCACTCTCAACACTTCTATTCAATATTGTACTTGAAGTCTTAGCTGAAGCCATATGACAAGAAAGGGACATAAAAGGGATTTAAATCGGCAAGGAAGAAATCAAGCTATCCCTATTTGCAGATGACATGATCTTATACCTGAGTGATCCCAAAAACTCCACCAGGAAGCTCCTGGAACTAATTGAGAAGTTCAGCAGGGTGGCAGGATACAAAATAAACGTACAAAAATCAGTGGCTTTCCTGTATGCCCAGAATCAAAGAAGTGAAAAATCCCTGAGAGACTCAATCCCATTTACTATAGCCCCCCCAAAAATGAAATACCTTGGTATAAACCTAACCAAGGAGGTAAAAGACCTTTACAATGAAAACTTTAAAACCCTAAAGAAAGAAATTGCAGAAGACACCAGAAGGTGGAAAGACCTCCCGTGTTCCTGGATTGGCAGAATCAACATCGTAAAAATGACCATCCTACCAAAGGCAATATACAGATTCAATGCTATACCAATCAAAATCCCAAAGCAATTCTTCAAAGAAGTTGACCAAACAATCTGAAAATTCATATGGAGGCACAAAAGACCCAGGATAGCAAAGACAATCCTGAGTAACAAAAACACGGCTGGAGGTATCACTATACCAAACCTTAGTCTATACTACAAATCCATTGTTGTAAAAACAGCCTGGTACTGGCTCCAAAATAAACACACAGATCAATAGACCCAGATATAAGCCCACAAAATTACAGCCATTTGGTCTTTGACAAAGGGGCCCAAAAAATCCAATGGAAAAAGAATAGTATCTTCAACAAATGGTGCTGGCAAAACTGGATCTCCACATGCAGAAGATTAAAACTGGATCTGTACTTGTCACCTTGTACAAGACTTAATTCCAAATGGATCAAGGACCTTGATTTAAGGCCAGAGACTATAAAAACCATAGTTGAAAGGGGAGAGAATTCCCTCGAGCTGATTGGGCTAGGCCAACACTTCCTAAACAGACATCCAATGGCACAGTCACTGCTACCAACTCTCAACAGTTGGGATCTTGTGAAATTAAAGAGCTTCTGTTCAGATAAAGAGATTGCAACACAGGCTCAAAGGCAACCCACAGAATGGGAGAAAATCTTCACTAACCACATATCTGATAGAGCTCTACTGTCCAGAGTGCACAAAGAACTTAGAAAACTAAACACCAAGGAAACTAATGGCCCAATTAAAAAATGTGCCTTGGAACTTAAAAGAAACTTTACGAGGGATGAAATTAAAACGTCTAACAAATATCTTAAAAAATGCTCCACTTCCTTAGCCATCAGGGAAATGCAAATCAAAACTTCCCTGAGATATCATCTCACCCCAGTCAGGATGGCAAAAATCCACAATACGAACAACACCAAAGCCTGGAGAGGATGTGGAGAGAGGGGAACTCTCCTACATTGCTGGTGGGAATGCAGGCTCATACAGCCACTCTGGCGAGCCATCTGGAAATTCTTAAAGAAATTAAAGATTGAATTGCCATATGACTCTGAGATTCCACTTCTGGGAATAACCCCCCATACAGAAGAGGTTCACCTCGATAACACAAGTGCGATCATGTTCATAGCAAAGTCATGGAATCAACCCAAATGTCCAACAGTTGACGAGTGGATAAGGAAACTGTGGTACATCTATACAATGGAGTACTACTCAGACATCAAAAATGATGAATTACTGGAATTTGCCGGGAAATGGATGTCATCAGAAATAATTATATTGAGTGAAGTATCTCAGATCCAGAAAATTAAGCGCCGTATGTACTCCCTAATAGGTGGCTCCTAGTACCAAACCCACCCAGCCCACCTGGAGACACTCGACGATAAATCACTGTAATACTGTAATTGCAAGGAGTATGAACAGGAGGGATGGGGTAAGAGGGCCACAGCAGAAACATGGAGAGAGGGGACCATGTTACAGCAGAGAAAATAGGCCTCCATAAAGGACTGTAAGTAAGCAATGAGACATCTGTTTAAGTTCACAGACTTTTCGTTCCTGATCATTTACAACTGAGGGGGTGTGATCTCACCAGAAGGGGAGGACATATAGTCTGGCAGATAATAAGTAACCATTTTGCAAATGGGTGATTGACCCCTCCCTCACTATGGTTTCCTACTTTTATTACATCTACCTTTGAATATACTCTTATAACAAGACTCTAGTTTAACAGCTTTTTATCTCTGGCCAGGGGTGACATCCAATACCCATCAGGATGGAGTGAAGGGCATTGCAGGAGCAGCAGAACTGCAAAAGAAAATCAACAAACCATAATCCAGAACTTCAGAGACTTTTTATCAACCACCTAGAACTAGGCCAGACTAATCTCTCCCCATCCTGAAGCTCAGGGAAGTTTGCGGAAGAGGGGGCGGTAAGAATGTAAGAGCACAAGGATGGGAGGAGCAATGATTTGCAAGATACTCCACACAAGTTAGGGCCGAAGCAATCATAATTGGACTTTACATGCCCTGCGCAATGTCCAACACACTATTGACCTCACAAAGTCTAGCATTTGCTAAAGGCACCAAGATCCTTGGAGGCAAGGGATTGGCAGCCACAGTAGTGTTTCTATGGTTAAGGGGAACACGGGAAAGGGTTCAGGGGAATGCCACTGGGTCCTTGTATGTCATCAGAGAGGAGGGTCCAGAGGAGAGTCAGGCATGCACAAGAAAGGACTCTCTGGGAATTGGGGTGGGAGGCACTGGGGAATGGGGAAGGAGGGGTGAGGGGAGGGGGAGCAGGGGGTTTGTGGGGAGGAGGAGGGAGGGAGGGAACTGGTGTACCTATTAAGTTTGTATGAGCTGAAATAATAATAAAAAATGTATAAAAAAAAGAAATTGCTGATCAAATCAGTCTTTCTCATCCCCACAATGCATATCGTGGAATTGAGTGGCCTGTGAGCCTTTTGTTCCCTTTTTCTGCATTAATTATAGCTGATAATAAATGCATAAAGCAATTTTAAAAAGGGTCTGATAATGGAAAGTCAAGATAGAGGTGGAGCAGAAAGGTACCAACCATTACCTCTCCTGTCCCACAACTCCAAGTTCTGTAGTCCAGTCAGAAAGAAAATTCTCTGCTCATCTGACTTAGCTCTCAACTCTCAGTTTTCCTGATTGCTAAGAATTGTCATAAAAAGAAAATAAAAGAATATTTTGAGATCCTCAACTACAGGCCCAACTACTCTAAAAGTCACATTATCTGTGTTAAAATAGTATTGAATTTTTTCATGTTCATGGAAATTTCTTAATATCAATTTCATATCCCAGAGAAGTGAAGCTACAGTTCATAAATAGGAGATCATACAAAACCGGAGATGGTGTTCATTTTAGTTCATGTCTTTCTAACTCAATTTTACGAAGGAGAATTTGGGCAGACAAGTGGAATTTGTCAGTAACATTGCATAGCCTCTGCTTGGGATCTGCGCCCATTTGGTTTTTCTGGACCCTGGTGTTACCTAACTCCTGTGAATAGGGGGTTCCTATTTCCTGCCCATTGTAAGTTCTCCCCCCCTCAAAGGTCCTTTCTGTGTCACCATAAGACATCCTCACAAGCAGAACCCATATCCCAAGAGAAGACCTTTCCATTTCTGCTCTACCCACTCCTAGCCATGCTCTCCTGCCTGGCATCCAACATTATCTGATCTCAACTTCACCAATTCTCTTGCTCGATGCTTTGAGTCTCTCTACCTCCTGACCTTCTCTCTTTCCAGCCAAAGACAGGGCTTCAAAGTGCAAATCTGAACAGGTTGGTCACCTATTGGATTTCCCTCACCTACTGAACAGGGTTGCTTAGAGCTCCATCCTCATTCTTTATAATTCTTTCTTCCCCCATTTTCAAACTCCATATTCCTACACTATTAAGAAACCACACTGAGACACTACCACTTCTTTCACTGCAGATCACTGTGAGTTTTGCAAATGCTGAAACACACACACACACACACACACACACACACAGTTGCAGTCCGCCTGCATGGTTGCTGATAAATGACCATCACACAGCTTAAGGAAACAAGGAATTTACTTTCTTATGATAGTCCGGTTACAATTCATAGTCCATCTTGACAGGAGAGCACGCACCAACACCAGGGCTGAGGGAACTGGCCACCATAATGGCTGAGAGATGGACAATCCTTACTTGCCAGACCACCATGTCTGGCCACATATACAGAAGGATGCCAACTCTCTCAACCAGGTCTCTCTGATTTATCCAGGGCCTAATCCCACCCACCATGGGCTGGGTCTTCCCCAGCAGCTAGACAATCTCCTTCAGGTTTGCTCTGGGCTTAACTCAACCATCAACTCTCCACAACTGTGCCCAGAGCTCAAACCCCTAAGAGTCAAGCTGACACCCACACTCAACTATGACACTCCACCCCTTGTCAACTTGATACAAGAACAATAGCACTTTTAAACTGTAACCTTTCCTTGTCCCCACAGATGTTAAAATATAAATACATTCCATGGACAAATTTAAAATGTTCTCTCATTAAAACTTCAGTTCCAATATTTTAAAAGTTCAAAGTTTCTTAACCTTAAAACTCTTAAATCAGAATAAATTAAATACTTTAAAACAGATAAAACATTAAAACAGAAGGATCTTAATAAGAAAACATTAAAAAAAAAAACAAAGTCCAGCAAATCACCGCATCCTGTATTTCAGTGTTCATCTTCTATTGCTCATCACGTAGTCAAGGCAGCTCAAAGATTCAAGGCATTCCCAGTCCCTGTTTGCAGCGCGAAGTTGTAAGAGCAGAGTTCCTCTGAACCAGGCTGAATCTCCACTCGCAGTCGCCCTCAGCAGCAGTCCCACAGTTCTGGCATCTCAAACACAACTCTGGGTTCTCCTCTGCAGCTTTAAGCTTCACCATCTCTCACAGGAACTCTACGCCTGCCACTTGGTGCCAAGCTTTTGCTGCTCTCCATGAACCCCTCAGTAGTACACGAAAACCATTATCACCTGAGGGACGCTGCCAGATTCCAAAGCGAGGTTGAAACGCAGCTTAGTCCACTGGAGCCACAGCTGCACCAACTTCAGTGCGCTGACGCTGGAAAGGCCTCTCTTCTAGGCAACCAAACTTGCAAAGGGCAAGAAACAGCTTTAACTTTGGCTTTTAGCCCCTGAAGGAATCTGAGCTTCCAAACCACGAACTTGCCATACGGTGGTTTCCAAGTCCTGTCTCAGTGCAAGTCACTAGGTTTTCCTTCACTGATATTCATTTGTCCAACAGCAGCAGATATTCTGCTGCCTGCCCTTTGCACATCCAAACCTCCAAGGCTGCCAACACAGCTTTCCTCTGTCAAGCAAACCAGTCCATCATCCTTATATTCAATTTTACCAAACTCCTTGTTTCCCTCATCACAAATTGGGCCCGAACAATCTCTCTCAGCAATTGGCCTACTAAACGCTGAAGAACAGTATTTGTAAATCCACAAAGTGAAAATTTTCAAAAATTTCCAACTTTGTCCAGCAGAACCGTTCAATAGACACAAAATCCACATAGTCAGATTTATCAGCAACACCCCACTTCCTGGGTACCAAATTCTGTTGCAGTCCGCCTGCATGGTTGCTGATAAATGACCATCACACAGCTTAAGGGAACAAGGAGTTTACTTTCTTACGATAGTCTGGTTACAATTCATAGTCCATCTTGACAGGAGCAGCATACACCAACACCAGGGCTGAGGGAACTGGCCACCATAATGGCTGAGAGATGGACAATCCTTACTTGCCAGACCACCATGTCTGGCCAAGTATACAGAAAGATGCACACTCTCTCAACCAGGTCTCTCTGATTTATCCAGGGCCTAATCCCACCCACTATGGGCTGGGTCTTCCCCAGCAGCTAGACAATCTTTTACAGGTTTGCTCTGTGCTTAACTCAACCATCAACTCTCCACAACTGTGCCCAGAGCTCAAACCTCCAAGAGTCAAGCTGACACCTGCGCTCAACTATGACACACACATACACACACACACATACACATATCTCAAATTAGTGAATGACTGATCATTTTCTGATCATTTTGCAAACCTAGCTCAAGTATAATTCTTTCATGAAATCTCCCATGATTTTCATAGGAATTTGTCATACATCTTGAGTTTACTACTGCTTTGTGTTTACATTCTTAAGTTACACAAATTATCCTGTGTCAATCCTTCATTTTAGGATTCTCAGCTTTTCTGATTATACTGTGAGTTCCTTAGAAAAAAGAAGCCATGTATGCTTCATCCTTGAAACTACATTTACATGGATAAAACATTTGGAAAACTTTTGAGAATGAATTAGTTGAAAATAATGTTTGATAGCAAATATTAGGGGATGAAATCAAGGTAGCCTAAACTTTACACTGCATTTTCTCAATAGCTTTTTATATTAAATTTCAATCCTCTGAATGTTTTTTATGTCACATTTGAATAGGTTTTTATCCATAGAAATATGCTCACTAATACTTATATTCTTGTCCATATGACAATTAGATTTCATATATATTTGCAAACTAGAATTCTTACTTATACATAAATCATCTGTGAATATTATTAGTGTAAGTTCATCTTCATAGGGCCAAAAACTTCTAGCTACACTAGAACAACTATCAGGTCAGATAATAAATAGCTAAGAACAAAATTAGTATGTCAAATTCTATCTTTCCAGATATTGAAATTTAAATTGTTGTGAGGTTTTAAGCATTAAAATTTAAATTTGTTAATCACACAGTAATGTGCTGACTTAGATCCTGAGTCAAAACTCAAAAGACTGATGTTAATACAAATGAATAAACTCATCTGAAGTTAGACTAGAACACTTGTTTGAGTTCATAACTATCATGATCAGTCATTATTTCTATCTGACAACATTATACACTGAAGCAGAAGCCACAGGGACTGGGGTGTAGCTCTGTGGTAGAGTGCTTAAGTCACATGTGGGAGCTCTGACTTCAATCCCAACATGAAAAAGGAAAACAGAAAAAAAAAAAAAACATAAGACACCAAACAAAACATAGTTGTGGACTTTGTATACGCATCAGTCACCTCATGCAGAAGTTTTCTTGCTACTGTCTATCAATGTGTTGCTGTGACTGCCATTTCTAGAACATTTGCTTGTTCATTTATTCATTCAGCAGGAACTATTCTAGGCACTATGTAGTTTCTGATCAAGTGAAACCTTAAGCAAATTACCCAGAGTGAACTAGAATGAAAAATGCTCATGAGGAGGGCTGGAGACCTTGTAGTCAGAAGGTCCTGAGTTCAGATCCTGGACCCTACATATAGACCCCGGGCAGAAGCAGGGCAGGCCTGCGTTTCTGGTCCTGGTAAGGTGGAGCCTGTGAATCCTGGGGCAGAGTAAACAAGGAGGAGGTGGAGGTGTCCATGGTGGTTCCCGAATTCACCTGTGGTTCTACACACACACACACACACACACACACACACACACACACACACAATTGAATAAATAATAATTTTAAAAAATGCTCAAGAGGGAGGGAATTGCTCTCTCAGAACTAAAAGATGTTCAGAGAATTCTGTTGAGCAAAATGAACATTGAATGTCTGGAAATGAACTTGGAGTCAGAAATCATCTAACAACCTAGTAGAGAAATCACCTGACTGGCTATGGCTAGATATCTGCTATACTTTAAAATAATATAATTAGGTATCTGTTATATTTGGGCATGAGACAAGAAGTGCATTACCTATGGATGACTTAAGCTCAGCTGAAATTGGCTATAAATATATTCCTACATTAGGCTCCAATTTTTCTTCATACTAAGTCAAATTGTATGGAAAGAAAGAAAGAAAGAAAGAAAGAAAGAAAGAAAGAAAGAAAGAAAGAAAGAAAGAAAGAAAGAAAGAAAGAAAGAAAGAAAGAAAGAAAGAAAGAAAGAAAGAGGAAGGGAGGAGGGAGGGAGGGATGGAGGAAGAGAAAGAAAGAAATGAGAGAGAAAGAAAAAAAACAAAAAGAAGAGGCAGCCTTGAAATAATGGTCTCCCTTTTATTTAATTTAATGTGTTGATAATACTGTATAAATAAATATGACCCTGCTTTCAAAGGACACCAGTTCTGGTGGAAAAGATATGGGTTTAAATAATAGCATTGTATGACATTACAGAGGGATGACAAAGAATTGTGGGAATTCAGGAAGAGATATTGCCCATGCATAGAGCAGCCAGTCTTAGAATTTCAAAAGGGTTTAACAGAAGAGATAAGTGAGTTGAGGCTGAAAAGACAAGAGTTGTTCAGACAATGAAGAGCATTCCACACAAGATGAACATCAGGCGCAAAAGCTATAAATAGTGAAAAGGTTCAGAAAAGAAGGAAGGAAGCATGAAGGAATTCAGAGAAAAGGAGACTATCCAGTTACACTGAGGTGTATCGTACACACTTGAACATCAATGTTCTTTATTACAAGTACTAAGCCACTTGTCTGCACTACCAATGTAATCCAGGTTGTCTGAGCAAAAATGCGAGCAAGGCATCTCTGATTCTTGATGACTATATTTGTATCTTCAGCTCCCTTTCTTATGGGTAACTGCTCAGTTCAATAAATAAGACCCTCCTCATCACAGACCCCAATGCCCAGAGGTATTCATCAGTGGAAATCAATAGGAACTGTACAGGCTCATGCACTAGAAGAATTAATGCTGTAAAAATGGCTATACTACCAAAAACAATCTACAGATTCAGTGTACATCCCATAAAATTTCCAAAATAGAAAAAAATCTTGAAATTCACATGAAAGCACAAAAGACCCAGGCCCCAGCCCCTTGCTTCCTCCCGCCCGCCTCTCCGCCCCACCGCTGCTCCCAGTCCTCCATCCCAGGTGAGTTCGCCCAGCCCCTCAGGTGGTCCCGTATCCCAGCAGCACCCAGGCTACCTCTGGTCTGGCCTGGGCCACGCCCCGGGCCCCAGCCCCTTTCTGCTTCCCGCCCGCCTGTCTGCCCAACCGGACAGGACTTGCTCACATTCCTCCAACCCTGGAGCTTGGATAGGACATTAAGCCAAGTCCCAGGTCCCAGGTGAAGAATTCTGCCATCAACATCAGCCCCTCTGCCTCTCCCTCCCACCAGGGACCCACACACGTGGTCCACAGAAGACACACTGCTACTCAGAACTCAATAGAGTCCAAAGGAAACTTAAGCAAAACTCTAAGGGAAAAAGGCCATTCATCTGGAGTCCTCTACAATCATCCTATCATGTGGGAGAGATTCTTCACATCCAGCCCAAAGATAAGCAAACCTCCTTTTTTTCACCTTACTGTTCTTTTCTAGTATTAATCGCTATAGATCAAATTTTCCATACAGCCACCGCAAAAACATATACAACTCCAGAGAGTACACCACTCCCCCAAACATATCACCAAGATTCTAAATCATAAAAGTGCACTACCATATTCACCCCCTGTCTACTTAACCTGACTTAACGGATGTACTAACAGCCTAATAGCCTCATCTAGGAAATAACAATAACAAAAGACAAACGTACCCAACTCCAAGGCAAGCAGTAGTAATAACTGTCCAAGTGTAGTAATAACAACTAAATCAGTTCAGTCAAAAACACATAGAACCTGAAAGGTCTTAAGAAACAAAACAACAATGCCCAAGTCAAAGTGCAGATCCATGAGAAACAAAACCCAAGAAGACCAATCTCCCACCGAAAAAATTAACCCCATAATGATGGATTCCGACCAGAACAAATTCACAGAAAATAGCCAAGTAAGCCAGACCCAACATAACGACTTTCATAGTATGATCATTACCATGATTAATACTATGAAAGAGGAAATCCGAGAGGAGTTAAACAACTGCATCAACCACTTTGAACAGGAACACAACAGGCACTGGGAGGAGTTGAGAAAAACAGTTCAAGAAACAAAAATAGGCATAGAGCAGTTAAAACAGTCTCAGGCAGAGTTTAAAATTGAACTGAAAGACAAGTTATCTTCAACCCAAAACTCAACAGAGAATCGTATCAGCAGAACGAATGAAGCAGAAAATAGAATTTCAGATCTTGAAGACAAAGTGGGAGATTTAACCAGCTCAATGGAAGAGATTGTTAAAGCCAAAAAGGTACTTGAGAGGAACATTCAAGAGATATGGGACACCCTGAAGAAGACTAACATGCACATTCATGGAATACCAGAACAAGAATCTCAAAATACCACACCTGAGGAAATTTTTCAAATTATCATAAAAGAAAACTTCCCTCAACTGAAGAATGAGAGGCCTATCGAAATAAAAGAGGCATTTCACACTCCAAACAGATATGACCAAAATAGAAAATTGCCATGGCAAATAATAGTCAAAACACTCCACATTCAAGACAAAGAAAAGGTGCTGAGAGCTTCAAGAGAAAAAAAGCAAGTCACATTTAAAGGCAAACCTATAAGAATAACAAATGACTACTCAATGGAAACAGTAAAAGCAAGAAGAGCTTGGAAAGACGTACTTCAAGTATTAAATGAGCAAAAATGCCAACCCAGACTGATATACCCAGCAAAACTGTCATGATTGAGGGAGAAAGAAAAGTTTTCCAGCACAAAGACAACTTGAAGGGATACATGTCTACCAAACCAGGCCTTCAAAAAATGCTAGAAATGATACTCAAGCTTGAAGAAAAAAACAAGTGTATCCAGGAGGACAGAATGGAAGTATAATACCACCAAAATATAAATGTCAAACAATACGCTTACAAAATCCACTAAACAAAAAAAATGTCTGGAGTTAAAAATATTTTTTACATAATAAAAGCTGTATACAACAAGCCCACAGCAAGGATTATGTTCAATGGGGAACAATTGGAAGCATTCCACTTCGATCAGGAACTAGACAAGGCTGTCCACTCTCACCACTTCTATTCAATATTGTACTTGAAGTGTTAGCTGAAGCCATAAGACAAGAAAGGGACATAAGAAGGATTCAAATCGGCAAGGAAGAAGTCAAGCTATCCCTATTTGCAGATGACATGATCTTATACCTGAGTGATCCCAAGAACTCCACCAGGAAGCTCCTGGAACTAATTGAGAAGTTCAGCAGGGTGGCAGGATACAAAATAAATGTGCAAAAATCAGAGGCCTTCCTATATGCCCAGAATGAAAGAAGTGAAAAAGCCCTGAGAGAAACAATCCTATTTACTATAGCCCCTAAAAAAATGAAATACCTTGGTATAAACCTAACCAAAATAAAAGACCTTTACAATGAAAACTTTAAAACCCTAAAGAAAGAAATTGCAGAAGACACCAGAAGGTGGAAAGACCTCCCATGTTCCTGGATTGGCAGAATCAACATCGTAAAAATGACCATCCTACCAGAGGCAATATACAAATTCAATGCTATACTAATTAAAATCCCAAAGCAATTCTTTAAAGAAGTTGACCAAACAATCTCAAAATTCATATGGAGGCACAAAAGACCCAGGATAGCAAAGACAATCCTGAGTAACAAAAACACTGCTGGAGGTATTACCATACCAAACCTTAGTCTATATTACAAACCCATAGTTATAAAAATAACCTGGTACTGGCTCCAAAGTAGACACACAGATCAATGGATAAGGGTTGAAGACCCAGATATAAGCGCACAAAATTACAGCCATTTGGTCTTTGACAAAGGGGCCCAAAGAATCCAATGGAAAAAGAACAGCATCTTCAACAAATGGTGCTGGCAAAACTGGATCTCCACATGTAGAAGATTAAAACTGGACCCGTACTTGTCACCATGTACAAGAATTAACTCCAAATGGATCAAGGACCTCTATATAAGGCCAGAGACTATAAAAGCCATAGGTGAAAGGGTAAGGAACTCCCTCGAGCTAATTGGGTTAGGCCAACAGTTCCTAAACAGACATCCAATAGCACAGTCACTGCTACCAACACTCAACAGATGAGATCTTGTGAAATTAAAGAGCTTCTGTTCAGATAAAGAGATTGTAACTCGAGCACAAAGCCAACCCACGGAATGGGAAAAAATCTTCACTAACCTCATATCTGATAGAGCTCTATTACCCAGAGTGCACAAAGAACTTAGAAAACTAAACACTAAGGAAACAAATGGGCCAATTAACAAATGGGTCCTGAAACTTAAAAGAAACTTTACCAGGGATGAAATTAAAATGTCTAACAAATATCTTAAAAAATGCTCCACATCCTTAGCCATCAGGGAAATGCAAATCAAAACTTCCCTGAGACATCAACTCACCCCGGTCAAGATGGCAAAAATCCACAATACAAACACCACCAAATGCTGGAGAGGCTGTGGATAGAACTAACCTACATTGCTGGTGGGAATGCAAGCTCATTCAGCCACTCTGGCGAGCCGTCTGGAGATTCTTAAAGAAATTAAAGATTGAAATGCCATATGACCCTGCGATTCCACTTTTGGGAATAACCCCCCATACAGCAAAAATTCACCTTGATACCACAAGCACAACCATGTTCATAGCAGCACTGTTTACAATAGCAAAGTCATGGAATCAACCCAAATGTCCAACAGTTGACGAGTGGATAAGGAAACTGTGGTACATCTATACAATGGAGTACTACTAAGCCATCAAAAATGATGAATTACTGGAATTTGCCGGGAAATGGATGGAATTAGAAACAACTATATTGAGTGAAATATCCCAGACCCAGAAAATTAAGTGCCATATGTACTCCCTAATAAGTGGCCCCTAGTACCAAACCCAGTTAGAGACACTCAAGGATAAATCTCTGTAATACCTACAGTAATTGCAAGTAGTATGAACAGGAGGGATGGGGTAGGAGGGCCACACCAGAAACAAAGAGAGAGGGGACCATGTTACAGTAGAGAAAATAGGCCACCATCAAGGACTGCAAGTAAATAATGAGACATCTGGTTAAGTTCACAGACTTTTCGTTCCTGATCATTTACAACTGAGGGGGTGTGATCTCACCAGAAGGGGAAGGCATATAGTCTGGCAGATAAAAAGTAACCATTTTGCAAATGGGTGATTGACCCCTCCCTCATTGAGGTTTCCTACTTTTATTACATCTACCCTTGAATGTGCTCTTATAACAAGATTCCAGTTTAACAGCTTTTTGTCTCTGGCCAGGAGTGACATACAATGCCCATCAGGATGGAGTGAAGGGCATTGCAGGAGCAGAAAACTGCAAAAGAAAATCAACAAACCAAAATCCAGAACTTCAGAGACTCTATATCAACCACCTAGAACTAGGCCAGACTAATCTCTCCCCATCCTGAAGCTCAGGGAAATTTGTGGAAGAAGGGGCGGTAAGATTGTAAGAGCAAAAGGATGGGAGGAGCAATGATTTGCAATATACTCCACACAAGTTAGGGCCGAAGCAATCATAATTGGACTTTGCATGCCCTGCGCAATGCCCAACACACTATTGACCCCACAAAGTCTAGCATCTGCTAAAGGCACCAAGATCCTTGGAGGCAAGAGATTGACAGCCACAGTAGTGTTCCTATGCTTAAGGGGAACAAAGGAAAGGGTTCAGGGAAATGCCACTGGGTCCTTGTACGTCATCGGAGAGGAGGGCCCAGAGGAGAGTCTGCCATGCACATTAAAGGACTATCTGGGAATTGGGGGGAGGCACTGGGGGATGGGGAGGGAGGGATGAGGGGAGGGGGAGCAGGGGGCTCGGGGGGGAGGGAGGGAGGGAACTGGTGTACCTATTAAGTTTGTATGAGCGGAAATAATAATAAAAAATGTTTAAAAAAAGACTCTAGTTTAACAGCTTTTTATCTCTGGCCAGGAGGTGACATCCAATACCCATCAGGATGGAGTGAAGGGCATTGCAGAAGCAGCAAAACTGGAAAAAAAAATCAACAAACCATAATCCAGAACTTCAGAGTCTCTATATCAACCACCTGGAACTAGGCCAGACTAATCTTCCCCCATCCTGAAGCTCAGGGAAATTTGCAGAAGAGGGGGCATTAAGATTGTAAGAGCACAAGGATGGGAGGAGCAATGATATGCAAGATACTCCACACAAATTAGGGCCGAAGCAATCATAATTGGACTTTGCATGCCCTGCACAATGTCCAACACACTATTGACCCCACAAAGTCTAGCATTTGCTAAAGGCACTAGGATCCTTGGAGGCAAGGGATTGACGGCCACAGTAGTGTCCCTATGCTTAAGGGGAACACAGGAAAGGGTTCAGGGAAATGCCACTGGGTCCTTGCACCTCATCGGAGAGGAGGACTCAGAAGAGAGATTGGCATGCACATTAAAGGATGTTTCAGGGATGGGAGGGGGAAGCACTGGAGGATAGGGAGGGAGGGGAAGGGGAGCGGGGCACAGGGCTGTGGGAGGTTGGAGGGAGGGAGGGAACCAGTGTACCTGTTAAGTTTGTATGAGTGGAAAGAAAGGAAGAAAGAAAGGAAGGAAGGAAGGAAGGAAGGAAGGAAGGAAGGAAGGAAGGAAGGAAGGAAGGAAGGAAGGAAGGAAGGAAGGAAGGAAGGAAGAAAGAAAGAAAGAAAAAAAGGAGAGAGAGAGAAAGAAGGAAAGAAAGAAAGAAAGAAAGAGAGAGAGAAAGAAAGAGAGAGAAAGAAAGAAGGAAACAAAGAAAGAAAGAAACAAAGAAACAAAGAAAGAAACAAAGCACGCACAAAAGGCATGGGACAGCCTAAGAAACCCTTATAAAATAATGCCATATTTTATATTATATACTAATAGTGTGGTACTGGCACAAAGACAGACACACAGATCAATGGAACAGAACAGAGCACCCAGATAAAAAGTTACACGGTATGACCAATTGACTTTTGGCAAAGATGCCAGAACTATAAATTGGGCAAAAGGCAACCTCTTCAACAGGAAAACTGGATTTCCACATGCAGAAGAATGAAATTAGATGCCTATCTCTCATCCTGCCTGAAATCAACTCCAAGTGAATCAAAGACATTAATGTAAGACCTGAAAATCTAAAACTGGCAGAGGAGAAAAACATCAATATAGTGTCACAGGTAAGTACTTTATGAATAGGACTCAGTCATTCAAAAACAGTGCCAACAACTGACAAATGAAACTTCATGAACTCACAAGCTTCTGTGCAAAAAAGGAAGTAGTCATCAGACTGAAGACACAGATTACAGAATACAAAAAAAATCTTTGCTAGCTATACATCTGACGGAAGATTAACGTCTAGAATATACAAAGAGCCCCAAAACGCTAAACATTAAATAAAATAGCTCGATCAATAACTGAGTTAATGAAATGAGCAGACAGGTCTCAATAATAAAGTGCAGATACCAATAGGAATATGAAAGATTGCTCAACACCTCTGTCAGAAAAAAAATGTGCCACTTGAACCAGAATAACACATACTGAGCAACCAACAATGAATGCTCATGATGATGTACACAAAAGGAAGCTGGTATACACTACTGGCAAGAATGCAAACTAGTCCAGTCACTAAGGGAATGAACATGGAGATTCCCAAAATATCTAAAATAGACATGACCCACATGGACATACATCTAAGGAGTGTCACTAAACATAGCACAGAGATACACGCGCATCATGGCTTGCAGCACTATCGCAATAGCTGAATTATGAAAGCAAAGTATCCAGCAAAAGAGGAATGGGTAAAGAAAATGTAGTTTATAGATACAATGGAAGTTTTTCAGCCAAAATGAAAAATGAAGTCATGTCACCTGCAGAAAAATGGATGTAACTGGAGATAATTATATTAAGTACATTAAATCAGTTTTAGGAAGACAAACTTTACATGTGGATTTATATGTATAAAATCATATATGTACAGATGACATGAATGTAGATGAAGAACTACTGGGAGAACAAATGAGACAGACAGGAAAGAGAAAGAGGAAAAAAAGAAAGAGCTTAGTTGCAGAAAGGGGAGAATATGTGCAAAGAACAGGGTATGGCCACAAGACAATGTTACCTCTAAGTAGATGAAACAGCCACTTTCAAAATACTGATCATTAAGGCTCGAGACATGACTCAGGCATTAAGATTCTGCCTCATAAGCAGAAGGACCAGAGTGTGGATCCCAAATCTCATGTAAAATCACCAGGTAGGAATGGCAGTGGCCTGCACTTCTGACCCTGGAAAGTGGAGCCTGGGAAATGCCAGAGCAAAACAAAAGGGAGGTAGAAGCAATCCAGAATGATTCCCAAAGCCACCCTTGGCCCTCACAGGCATATACAGTGCCCTCTGATATTCATATACACATACACACACACACATACAAAAATTAAAAATAATAAATTACTGATTTTTGAAATTTTTATTAAGCCTTTATATAGCTTTGTATATATCCTCACATTGAAAGTAGCAGCAGAAAAACAAAAGAACTAAGGTAAGAGATCCTACTACACAGCAGGTCTGCTCTGGTTATGACTCTAATTGTCTCACAATCATTAATTTGTATTTCTCACTACAGGCCAATGAAGCAAGCCCTGTTTTCTTACTTTACAAATGAAGATACCAGTTCAGAGGCCCTTGCTTCTTCTTACCCTTTTGCTGAAAAGTGCATAAAATTGACTTTGGGGCAAGGACTTATCTCATTGGCAGAATGCCTACTTATTTAAGTCTGCATGAGGATCTGGGATCAATCCCCAGCATGTACACAACACATCCTGGGACAGAAGGCACTGTGGACTTCACCCTTCAGGACTTCGATGTTCTTCCTCAGGATTCAGTAGATATAATTCTGTCACTATGGTCTCCGAATGGTCAGATAATGTGCCACCTAATCTCCATGACAGCTTATATCATGGATTCAAAGCTGCATCTTATAGAGGGCACCTTTCCCAATGTTGTACAATTGGCAAACTAAAGAAGTTGGCTCTGATTTCAATTCTATCTGAATTAAAAATTAAGCTACAGTGTCTTTCTCTGAAAGTTCTAGAGATTTACCCAGAAGGAAGAAAACATATCAAAAAAAGAAAAGAAAAGAAACCAGAAAGCCTCTTTTCTCTGGATGACATCATTCGAATTTTTTAATTTATTTTTCTACTTTTGCAAGAATATTGGAATATTGAGTATTCATTCCAGCTTCTGTCCCTCCCCCCTCCTTTCCATCCTTTCCTTTCCTTCACCAATCCCTCCCACTTCCTCCCTCCCTTTGGCCTGTCTTTTGTGGACCCCAGGGTTCACTCTGACTTGTCTACTGCTATGAGGGACTCAGGCCTCGTGGTATATCAAGTTACTTCTCTTCAGACCACCCTACTGATAAGTGCATTTCCCTTCTCTCATCTAGCTTAAGACCCAAAGGTTTTTACTGTAAGTTCCCATTCTATGGGTATAACAACAGCTACCTACACAGCAGTTAGATGTACTGTCTTCTTACCTATAGGTGTTATTGGCTGTCTTCCCTATTGATCTATTTCCTCCCTTTTTTTGGTTCTTGTTCTATTTGAAGTAACAGGGATGTGTACCATTAAAAAAGCTGCTCTTGAATCCAATCAGAAAGCTGTTGGTTGTCTCCCCTTTAAATTTTGTTTGACTTTAGTTTTGTGCACAGAGCACAGACGTTCTCGTGTGTGTTTTGTGTGTGTGTGTGTGTGTGTGTGTGTGTGTGTGTGTGTGTGTGTGTGTGTGTATGTAACAGAGAGAGAAAGAGAGAAGCACATGTCCCTGTGGAGGACCAAGGGTAACTTTAGGAATCATCATGGATTGCTTCTACCTCCTTTTTCCTTTGCTTTGGGATTTCCTAAGCTCCACCCACCAGGGCCGGAAGTGCAAGCAACACAGTTTCTGCCTGGTTTTTATTAGGACGTAGGATCTGAACTCAGGTCCCTGTGCTTTGCAGGCAGAATCTTAACCCCTGAGCCATCTCTCCAGCCCATAATTTGAATTTTAATGCTTATTTCTTTTAGATTTGGAAGTAACTAAAACCTGAAATTCATATGACAGTCTTGATTGCCATGCTGATTGGATTGAGAAACACCTATGGCTAAGAGTAAGCAGCACACTTCCCCATGTGTCTGTGAGTGCACTTCTAAAGGTCATTTGCTCGGGATAAGCCCCACCCAGAGACAGGTGGCACCACCCAATAGATGGGGGGCCCAGGTGAACAAAGGGTAAGAAGGGATAAAGGCTTCTGGAGCAAGCATTCTTCATCCTGGCTTTTGGTCACCACTATGTGGTCACACTCCCCTTCCATGGTATTCTGCCTCACCACAGCCCGGGAAAAAATGGAGCCAGATGACTGCAGACTGAGACCAAAGTCAATGCCTCTTTTTTTCTTTTCCTTAGGTATTTTCAACAGACACAAAAAGTCTAACACCTTTCATTAACCAGCAAGGCATTTTTGGCTACGTTAGTAGCTTTCAGGGTTCGCTGAAGTCACAGAGACATCAGCAATGGGAAGAAATTAAAACATTTTGCATAATTCTCTAAGTCAATTTTCTTGTCTTGAAAACAACCCTGCATCATAAGGTTTTGCAGCAACCAAGTTATATATCTCAATCACTTCACAGACCTTGTAGTCCGCATATTGTCAGAAACAGCACTGTCTTTAAAATTAGTAACCTGGTCTTTCAGAAAACAGTGGGGATAACCTAATTTCTACTGGACAGCTAGTGAAGTCAGAAATGTCCAGTCCTGTGGAAACAATGACCACCACCCCTCCAGTCTTCACCTCGCTTCCTTAGTAGCTCTGGGACACTCATTGGCAATGTTAGACTATAAAAGATTGTGATTCCACCCATCACCTCTCTCTTCTTCTTGCTCTCCTGCTATGTGGTCACTCCTGTCATGTGGTCATTCCTTTGTCCTCTCCTGGTCATGTACTCCTGGATGCTCTCTCCATTCTCTCTGACCTTAAGCTGTCTTCTCTGCTCTAATGCTCTCCACCTTAAGGTTATGGCTTTCTCCTTGCCTTCCTTGGACCAAGTGTCCAGGTGTTTCTTCCCTTTCTCTCATTTTCAATAAAATCCCTGCTTTAGCCTCTCAACGTGTTCTGGTTTCCATATCTATCTCCAGAACACAAGAAGCCCAAAGACAGAATCTCCGTAAGAAAACTTAATGCTCGCTCCAAATGTCTAACCCATTTTTATTTCCACCATTACCCTTATCAAAATCACCCATCCGCCAGGCCCCAGCCACGAAACCCTAACCTAGCTTTATAGCTTATGACACTGTACACTGGAATACTGAGATCCCAACACTCTTGCCTCAGTCTACTAATCGTGCATACCCCATTCAACACAGAATGATCCTCCCTCCACACCTTCACATTGCTCCATTTATATAGCAGAATTTTCCAAAGCAAACTTGCCTTTATAGTGACTCAGAGTCAGCGATCCAAACTCAACATCATATAGTTTCTTAAAGAGATCACACTTCACTTTAGCAGTAATTAATTTTACCTTTTTTTTATATAGGCCACTTGACAATAGCTCCCATCCCTCCTGATTTCATCCAAAAATCTATAGCTATTTCTCTTTTGTTCCTATAGTAACCATGAAGCAGAACTTCTGCTTGCAATACTCATTCCCTTTCCTCCTTCACAGCAGAAACTCGCTCTCTCTGGTTTTCTTATTTATTCTACTCTCTGCTCTCTCTGCCTCTTCTGTCTCTTCCTAACAAACTTGTACAACACTATTAAATACATCATTATAGTTATCACTTAAAATTCTTTCTTTGTTCTCATGTTCCCCCTCTAGCTACTACCCTGTTTTTTCTGCAGAGCAAAACTCAAGAAAGGTAATAAATGTATCTATTATGCTTAAATGAGGAAATATAAACCAATAATAACTGCTTTTTACCGGATCTTCTCCCTGCCAGATGTTTAATGAATGATATTTTGGTTCAGAAAATAGTAATAAAAATAATAATTACAATGACAAAGTTTTCTTATATGCTGGACAACCTTGGCATTATAAAAAGAACCTCTCAATATGCCTGATAACAAGCCTGTGAATGAGTTATTAATTTTATTCTAGTTAAAATTAATGTATTTGAAGCTTTAAAAGTTAATTTCCCCAAGGTTATGAGCTAGCAGAACATACGTCTAGGATTTTATTCCAAAACTGTCTGACTTGAAGATTGCCACCTTCTAACTCACCCCATTGTCTGTGTTTTAGTAGCTTCTAAGTACTTTTGTCTCATAAGAAAAGATGTGTCAGTTTTTAGCAAAGCACATATACTACCTCAAAAGGCTTAGGTTCCTCTGTAAAAGAGAGACAGAAAGAATCTAAGAGCTAGAAAATAAGGAAAATGGTGTGAAGCAACATCCTCTAAAAATGACACAGCTATGGCCATCAGGGACCACTGAGAGGCTGACACTAAGCCTCCAGCAGATCCATAGGCTATGAGCTGAGGAGAAATCCATGGGGCCTTACAAAGCCCTGATGAGCAATGGACAGCTAACAGATTGAAGTAGGGGAACCCACTCAAGTAACAAATAAGGTAGCTTACTACCCCAAGAGATAGACTCAAGGCCACGATCACTCAGAAAGACATGAAATTTCGAGAAAGAGCTGCAGGGAAGGTGGGCTGACTCAGGAGAATGGATAAAAGGAAAGGTAGAGAGGAAACTGATCATAATATATTGCATACATATTGGCAATGCCAAAAAGCAAAATCCATGAATAAAGGAAAGTGGAGAAAAAAGAAAACGAAAGTGGAGAGAAGAAAAACTCAGGAAAAGAAGAGAGAGATAAAGAAAGAGAAAAGAGAATCAGTTTTCCCAAGATGAGAAAGAGGAACAAGCAGGCACATTTCCCTACAATCTGATAATGTTAGAATCACTTCCAGATTCTTCAATGACCATTTGGTTCACCAAGAAATTTCCATGGAAAATATTTTTAATTAATTAATTTATTTTTTCCACTCATACAAACTTAATAAGTACCCCGGTCCCCTCCCTCCCTCCACCCCACCTGGACCCCCTTGCTCCCTCCCCCCTTTTCCCTTTCTTTTCCCCACTCCCTCCCTCCACCCTCCCTGGAGCATCCTTTAGTGTGAATGTCAAACTTCCCTTTGGGTCGTCCTCTCTGACGAGGTGTAAGGACTCAGTAGCATTACCCAGAGCCCTTTCTTGTGTTTCCCTTTAGTATAGGATCACTATTGTGACTGTTAATCCCTTGCTTCTAAGGATCCTAGTTCCTGTGATCCATGCTAGACTTTGGGGGTCAATGCTATGCCGGTCATTGTGCAGGTCATGCAAAGTCCTATTATGGTTACTTCGGCCCTAACATGTGTGGAATATCTTGCAAATCATTGTTCCTCCCCATCTTTAGGCTCTTACGATCTTACCACCCCCTCTTCCATAAATTTCCCTGAGCTTTGGGATGGGGAGAGATTAGGCTGGCCTGGTTTCTGGTGATTAATGTAGGGTCTCTGATGTTCTGAATTATGGTTATTCTTTTTTTTTCTTCCAGTTTTGCTATTCCTGCACCACCCTTGGCTCCATCCTGATGGGTATTGGATGTCACCTCCTAGCCAGAGACAAAAGGCTGTTAAAATAGAGTCTTATTATAAGAGTAGATTCAAAGGTAGATGGAATAAGAGTAGGAGATCACGTGAGGGGTGGTCAGTCTCCCATTTGCAGGATGATTACCTTCTATCTACCAGACTCTATGCCCTCCCTGACTGGTGAGATCAAACCCCCTCAGTTGCAAGTGACCAGGAAGGAAAGTCTATGAGCTTAACCAGATGTCTCACAACTTACTTGTAGTACTTGATAGTGGCCTATTTTCTCTACTGTAGCATGCATGATCCCCTCTTTTCTTGTTTCTGGTGGGGCCCTGCTTCCCCTTCCCTCCTGTTTATAATCTTTGCAATTACTGTAGGTATTACAGAGATTTATCTTTAAGTATGTCACTAAGTGGGTTTGGTACTAGGATCCACTTATTAGGGAGTACATATGGCACTTAATTTTGTGTCTGGAATACTTCGCTCAGTATAATTTTTTCTAATTCCATCCATTTCCCGGCAAATTTCATTAATTCATCTTTTTTGATGACTGAGTAGTATCATGGAAAATATTTTTATGAAATGCAAGGAAGTCCAACAACAAGCATTAGTGGAAAAAACGTTCTATGGAGAATTAAAGATGGTGGAAGATGATCTATTGAGAAGAATGTAGAAGGAGGTAGGAAAATCAGGTTGTGAGCTTAGGTAGGGAAAAGACAGAATACAGCTGCACCAAATAGATTGTATGAATGTATCTTTACAATAATGAGGAAAAGGTAGCTATGGTAGCTATAGAAAACCCAAGAGTGTCTTAGATAATGGATTATATTCACTCAGCAAACTGTGATCTTAGCTCAGGGTATTTAAACAATTAACATGAGCTTATTAAAGAAAAGTTTGCATCCAACACACAGTGGCTAAGTAAATGGTTACTCCCCATTTTATAAAAATTGCTTAAATTACATATTAGCAGAATTCTTCATATACTGTAAATGTGTAAAAACACATTTAAGAATTCGCTCTTTCAGACTACTAAATCCATATATTCTTATCAATAACTCTAAATATGATATTATTCTCTTCATTTTATAGAAAAAGTAGGTAACTTGTATAAGGCTATACAATGAGTATTAGAGACAGTCCTGAAGCAACATGTTAAGCCATTATCCAGTAGCATGACCAATGTAGGTACTGGGTATTATGCAACCTATTTCTCTAATATATTTAATACTGGTTTAGAAGCCTGAAATGTACATGTATTATCAGATGCATTGGAATATATTTTTAACAAATACAGCTATTGGTTAATGTAAAGAAAAGGAAAGAAAGAAGGAATGATAAAAGAAGGGAAGAAGGAGGGAGAAAGGGAAAGGAGTGAAGAAAGGGAAGAAGGACAGCAGGAGGAAGGAACGGGAAGAGGACATTGGCATTATCTGCATTATCTCCAGCTCATTTCATTTCAAAAATGAAAGTAGTAATGAATAAGAAGCATAAAATATTCCATGAATTGACAGAAGATCTTAATCTGACAGAATAATGGGCAGAGTGGGAACATCCTCAGTTGTTTCAATCAATGGGAAAATAATCAAGAACAGAAGGAAAATCTGAATGTGGATAGATACATCCGAAGTGCTTACACTTAAATAACAAAGCATCAAGAGGAAAACATTGGAAGTTCCGATACATTGGCAGCAAAGTCATTAACAATCTGAAAAAGTATGCCTCAGAATCCAATCAAAAATCTGAGGAACATATGGGAGACTGAGTATGCCTAGAGAAAGAAAGGGGAGAAGGGAATATTAAGGGTGGGGGAATGTTTACCTGACCTCTCATGCATAAAACATCTAATTTTGCATCTACCCCTTCAGACATTTACATTTACTTGTACTTTGCTTGTTCAAATTATGGTTTGAACAAGCAAAGTACAAGTTCCAGAGCCATTCAACTCTCTTGGTGACTTTAAAGCACAACTATTAAGAAACAGAATATGAGATATGTTGACTTTTGAAGCCATGCCTTTTTCATACTCAAAAATTAGGATTTTTCTTATATTTATAGTTCATGTCACTGCTAAGGAAGAATTTAACCCTTGAATGGGATATGTTCTTTTTTATTTTATTTTATTCAATTGTGCGTGTGTGTGTGTGTGTGTGTGTGTGTGTGTGTGTGTGTGTGTGTAGAACCACGGGAAAATTCGGGAACCACCATGGACCGCCTCTACCTCCTCCTTGTTTACTCTGCCCCAGGATTCACAGGCTCCGCCCTACCAGGACCAGAAATGCAGGCCCCCCCACTTCCACCCAGCGTCTATACATGGGGTCTAAGATCCGAACTTAGGACCTTCTGCCTACAAGGCAGAGACTTAACCCCTAAGCCATCTCTCCAGCCCCAGGATATGTTCTTACATTAGGAATATCATCATCTTCTACTTATCTCCAACAATTCCAAAACGCAAAGATCTATTTCTTGCAATATTCTTGTAATACTCCACTCCTGGTAGCAAATTACTTTTCAGGTAAGTCTCTTTGGAACAAGAACAACCAAATGTCCAACTCAAATGACTCTAAGAATTGTGCTCCAGTGTTCTGTTGATTTTATTTTTTATAGTTTATCTGTGCATATACGTTTTGGGGGACAGGGTCTCATGCAATCCAGGCTGGCCTCAAACTCACTGTGACTGAAGATGACTTTTAACTCCTGATCCTGTTGCTACTTTCCCCATGATAAGGTCACCATCGTTTATAGTCTAAAATGATTTTATTTTATTGTCTTCAACATTGTAAAACTACAACTACAACCTGCCTATTGAGATTAATTAAGCCATTTCACATATTCGCTGTTGTAAATACTCTGGCATGGCTTCCAGTTGCATATATGTAAATGATTCTCTAAAATTTGGGAATCTGGGCAGTTCGGGCCAGCGGGGCGAGCACATCTTCGTGACCCCCCCCCAGCATCCGCAGCCACGATGCCCAAAAGGAAGATCAGCTCCGCGGATGGCGCCAAGGAGGAGCCCAAGCGCAGCGTGGCTGTCGGCCAAACCTGCTCCCGCCGAGGTGGAATCAAAGGCGAAAAAGGCCGCGGGAAAGAATAAATCTTCAGATAAAAAAGAACAAGCAAAAGGGAAGCGAGGAGCGAAGGGAAAGCAGGCTGAGGTGACCGACCCAGAAACTAAAGCAGATCTGCCTGCAGAAAACAGAGAGACCAAAAACCAGGAGAGCACGGCCTCTGATGATATGGATGAGAAAGAAGCCAAGTCTGACTAATCCCACGACGTGTCCGCAGTGGTCCCTGTCTCCCTTCTTGTACATTCAGAGGAATATTTTTATCGACTATTTTGTAAATGCAAGTTTTTTAGTAGCTCTAGGAACATTTTTAAAAAGGAGGGAATCCCACCTCATCCCATTTTTTAAGTGTAAATGGTTTTTTTAAGAGGTGAAATCATTGACTGGTTGTTTATTTTTTGGTACAACCAGAAAACAGTGGCCACCAAATCGAGGCAGCTGCGACTGTCTTGGTGTCGGTGGGACATTCGGTAGTGGGTTAGTTTTCTATCCTGTAATATAAAGCGTTCTGGGTGGCAGTGGGCATCTCAGTTATGCAGTTGTGTCCTTGGTATTTTCATCTGTCTAGTCCCGTGTTTCCTAGTAGAGCTGTTTCCTAAAGAAACCACTCCTTGCTGGCTGCCCGTCAGAACTGCCCTGTGTGACATCTCTCTGGTCGTGGTATGGTTTTTCCTAGTCATGTTGCTGACGTGCTGTGAACAAGCCAACCCTTGAGTAATATGTGTGATGAGGAGGGTGAATAGGCGGAGTCTGGATTATCGGTGCTTGATGGAAAATGGTCTCCGAAGTGGAATCCAGACATCCTTGGAATAATTGTTTTGTGAAACACAATGTGTGGCTTTTTAGATTTTTCAGTACATGTGTTAAGAGTTGTATATGAATTAAAATCTCTGTGGACTGATCCTCAACCAATAAATCTCAATTATAAAAAATGAAAGAAAAAAAATTTGGGAACCTGGGGCTGGAGAGGTGTTTCAGGGGTTAAAGTCTTTGCCTTACAAGCAAAAGGACCTGAGTTCTAATACCTATAGTTCATGCAAAAATGCCCAGCGAATATGGGGGTAGCCTGTAATTCTGGCCCTGGAAGTTGGAATCTGGGAACTCCCAGAACAAAGCAATAAGGTGATAAGCAAAGCAAACCAGGGTGATCCCTGATGCTACCCTTGGGCCTCCAGAAGTATACAAATACCAAAGTGCTGTCTTGTACGTATGTCACACACATACACCCCCCCCCACACACACACACACGCACACATAAATTTGGGAATCTGGGAATTTTCCCAATGGGAATTTCCTGGATGGTAGGTAAAAAAGCCTGTCTTGTTGGTCCAATTCGTGCATCAAACAGTAATGTGTGAGACTTATATTTCTATATTCCATCCTATGTAGTAGAGTCAGATTTTTTATCGTTTGTGCTTTTCTTTAATTGTAGACGTTTACACACACACACATGCATGGTACACAATATGTCTTCCTGTTCTTGATCCAATCCCTTCAATATCTGACCTCTCTATTGTGGTAATCTAATCTACCTTTACCTAAACTTCCTATCTACAAAATAGGGGAGAATCTAGTACCTATCGCACAGAGTTGTTTTGGGAAATAAGTAATTCAAATATTAGCCAAAGAGCAATTAAAAATGTACCTTTAGAATTAAATGGAAGTTGTTCTGTACCAAGATCTTATAATGTATTAATGTATAATGAGATAATGTGTTATATCTCATAGCCTCACAGAAATTTGAAATTTCAGTGCTAACATTTCTACCTGACAAAGTATAAATAACATCCAGTAGGATTTGATAAGATGATATTATGCAAACACATGAAATTGAAAATCTAAAGTGAAGTTATGTAGCAAGAGAAAGATAATACCTTGCAGAGTAGTTATTAGAATTCAGATGATCAATATACTATGTGTAGCATAACAATTAGCACAAAATAGATGATTAGTAAGTTTATTTATGATTATATTGTAATATCTCACTAATTCAATGTGACGAATACATTACCTAGTGGAAAAGCAAAGCTCCAAGTAAGTTGCCTGAAATTATATGTTTCTAGAGCTGTTATAAGTCTGCCTAGTTGTAAAGTTTGTGAAAAACCACTCTATTTTACACTAGAAATGGACAGATTTCTCTTCCCCAAAGAATATAGATTATATAGCCCACATAAGAAAGGTAAACTTGAAAATGTATTATATTAAAATGGTCTAGAAACAGGCATATTGTTATATTCCTGTAATCTCAGTACCTAGAAGACTAAAGCAGGAAGATTATAAATTCACTCTTTTTTATTTCAAAAAGTCTACTAATGAAAAATTTCTGTGAGGCTAAATGTTGTTTCTGATAAATAAATATATTATATAAAAGTGATTGGTTCATTGTCATTAGATTCTATCTGTTGTGTGCATTTGAATGGAAAGCAGCAATCCATTATTACAAAGTTGAGGGTTAAGTGCTGATTCAGCTTATGACTCATATGTAAGTCACACCAAAATTCTAAAATTTTCAGCGGTTCCATTGTTTTGTATCGGTTTAGTCCATTCATTTTTAAGTACAACACAACACTCTGGTGTATATCTTTTGGTCTTTCTAATTCAGAATGGCTGGGGTTGGCCCCCATGTCCCCTTTGTGTTTTACACAGAGTCTTCAGATAAATTTATGTTCTATCTTCAGCAGATGATTGCTGATCTTCACTGTTCACTGATTTTCAGACTGCCTGAGATTCTTTCCTTATTATTCAAGAAAAATTTCAAAAACCAGTGGAATTCCCAAGTCACGTTAATCAAACTTTCAGAAGCACTTGAACTTCATTAGTCAAGGTCCAGATCTTAGCCAGAAAGACTTGATTTGAAGCTCATCAACTTATTTTCTTATAATTAAATGGTAATATAACCACACATACAAGAGCATGACTTTGTATCTTAGATCCTGTTCTGATACAATTAAAAGTGGCCAAAATATTGCAGAGTAGTCATGCATTATACTCCAGATATGGGGAGCCCTAGCCAAAGCCCAATAATTCTAGTATGCCCTGAAACCTAAAGAATTGATCCAAAAAATAAAGGCATCATTTAAAACTAATAAAAAGGAATTTATCATGTTTTCTTAAGACTTATCAAGCAGTAAATCATAAAGAGTGGGTCACTGAATCCTTGTTTCATAACTATAATGGTTAGGCACAGGTGTCAACTTGACTGTTGAGGATTTGAGCTCTGGGCACATTTGTGGAGAATTAGTAGTTGAGTTAAGCTGAGAGAGAACCTGAAGGAGATTGTATAGCTGATGGGGAAGGCCTAGCCTATGGTGGATGGGATTAGGCCCTGGAATAAATCATGGAGAGCTGGTTGAGAGAGTTGGCATCCTTTTGTACACTTGGCCAGACATACCTGTCTGTCAAGTAAGGATCACCCCTCTCTCAGTCATTACATAGAGATGGTGTGGCCATTTCCCTTGGCCTTGGTGTTGGCATGAGCTTTCCTGTCAAATTGGACTGAGACCATAACCAGATAATCATAAGAGACAATAAACCCCTTGTTCCCTTAAGCCATTTGATGGTCATTTATTAGCAACCATGCAGGTGAACTGCAACAATAACTTAAGACTCACAAATCTTTTTCAGAAAGATTAACCATGGAAACTAGAGACCTCAAGCTAAGTGTTCTTAATCTTCTGGAAGTAGATGATCTTTACAAGGAGATGCTAACCCAAGGATTTTAGATCTAGGCTTTTGGAACTAGATTATCTGGATACCCAGAAGCAGAGTGCATATTATCCTTTGTCTGTGACTCTAACTTTTGCCAATTTCTTGCCATTTTCATGAATTTCAGTCATAGCTTGTTGATGAAAGATCTTTAGTGCCACAACCATTTTGAACAGATTTCCTTTTATCATAGTTGAATATCATTTGTGGAAAATACAATTATCCAGCTCTATTAAAATATTCTTGTGGATTAAGCTACATCCCTGAACTATGCTAACTAGATTTGTCATTTGCCACCCACATAATACTTCATTCCAATAACCATTCATCTGAATATTCAAAGAATCATTTTACTAGAGCCTTCTAGTACCTAAAAAATTTATCATATTAATTATAGCATCCAATCTTATAAAAAAAACACTCTGAATTGAAGAAAACTAAATTCTAAAAGTTGTATTATGCTTACCTTGGTACATGCACACACACACACACACATACACACACACACACTCACATACATACACATTCATACATGATAAATGAATAAGTATAATTTTTAAAAACTGGTCTGAATTGTATAAGAGTAAAGGACTTTTAAATACACAATTTTTTTCTAATATACAGAATCTAATTCAAAAAACACGAAAATATAATGGGTGCTTGTTGCCATATCCCCCACCAGGCCAGCCAGGGGAAGAGGGAGAAACAGCGGGGCCTCGGGGCTAGAGGCAAGTGGGCGAGCCAGTGACGGGGTCACTACCAGACCCCAGGAATCAGGTGAGAAGCAAGCAAAGATGAGCTGTCGCAGAATCAGAATCACTAAGGATGTTTGGGCTTTTATAGGGTCAGAGTCCAATTAGGTGTTGCCATCCCTCCTAGGGGGAGGGGACAGCCACCAGTCATTTAACTGTTTACTAGGTGTCCATTGCAGGTGCAGGTTAGATGGCCACTTCCCATTGGTTGTTCATCCCTCCGCTTGCATGGTCCTCTATGGGACATGTCCTGGGGCATGTCTGTATGTCCAGGTTTGTCCTGGATTCGAAAGCCAGCCTAGGGCTTCCCTGAGTCGGTAGTGCCACATTTTCACCCTTTTCATTTATTTATAAATTTTTACAGTGGGGACAATGATAGCTGGGGTGACCCCGAGCCTCTCCAGCTGTGTGGAATATAGGTGACTGTGCCTGCCTTAGGTTGGACACCACCCTCATGTGGAGCCTTACCCATCATTGACTACCAGTCATGAGACCACTGCAGTGAAGGAATCATGGTCCCAAAGGGGAGCTCAGGGTGGCAGAGAAAAGCCGGTTTTCTTCAGGGCAGGGGCATGTGGAGAGACTGTGGGTGGGGCAGGCACAGAATCTATCTAAAAGAGCTGGTGCAACATGAATCAAAACCTAACGATTGTAAATTAGTAAGGCATAGCTTCAATGGAGGATAGCCAGGCTTTCAAGGGGCCTTTGGTGACCTTAGGAATGTCTGGAGCCTGAATGGATGCCCTGAGGACATGTGTAAAGCAAGCTTGAGTTGTAAACTCTGAGACCTTACTGCTTGCCATTTATCTAAATAAGACAATTAGTACTAAAAGGGCAACTCCACAAGTTAGCAAGTTACCAAATTTATGGGTGAAAAGAAGGCAGGTATCCCATCCCATAATTGTTTGCCAAGGGATGCAGCAGTAATAATTTGAACTTTAGTCCCATTATTTTTGATATGTCAAAGGATAGTTTGAAACATTGCATGTGCCATTAATATTGGTGGGCAGGAGGCACATGACCCTTCTGAACTTCCCTCTTAGGAGCCAGGAAGAGCAGTGCTCAGGACGCATTTAAAGCATTTTCTTTCTTTCCCTGCTGAGAAGGGAATTTCAGGTTTGTCAGCTTGGGTGTGCCTGCTAGTCCCCTTAGGCAGATGGATCCTCAGAGAAACTCCTTAAGTAACTTAGGCCAAAATCTAGCAAGGAAAAAGCAAGCAGGAACCTGAGTTGACCCAAATGCTCTTAGAATTTCCTGAAAACAGACTATGCTGGGTCCAGCATTGATCCTTCTTTGTTTCAAGGGAATGGGGTCTGACTAAGGGGGGCTAGAATTCCTATTCCACCTTAGTAGGAGTATAAGTGGGAGCATGGAATTAGAAAGCAGATTTGTCCCCAAGAAAAGGAGCTCATACATACCAGGAGAAGGAAGAAATTCCAATGGACTTTTTAGAAGACAATTATACTTTCCTGGTTGCTAGATTTAATGTGATAAAATTCTATAAAAGAAGTCAGAGGAAAGAGCAAATTTGATCAAGCAATATCATAGTGGCTTTGTTATTTTGGGAACACATGGAAAAACCTTTGAGAATACAATGGCATTTTCATTTGTAGTCCCATTAAAGATCAAAACCAAGTGAGAAAATTTTTCATGAAAGAAAACTTACAATCTATCAGAAAAACAATTGTGATTGTTATAAAACATAACTAGTTAAGGCCTTAGATGTTATTAAAATTATTCATTCTCATTTTTAAGTATGCATACATGTATTTAAAAATGGCATGCCAAAATTTTTATATTAGTGCACAGCAGAAATAAAAAATTGAAGTGGCCACACACAACATGTAAACACAGAACATATAAACATACAAGCACATGAACAATATTTTACCAGCAACTATAATTTACCAGCAACTGTCTTAAAATTACCCTTGAAAGCTTTATCAAAGGTGGATTAACATTTAGGAAAACCTTATTTAAAACAAGACTTCATATTAGTTAAGTCCAGCAGTTTAGCTTAATTATGAAAAACATCTAGCAAATAAAACATTCTTATCCATAGTCTGGTTCCCATATATTCTCTGGGGGGAATCCAAGGTGCTAAAACCACAGCCTAATTCCAGAATTCCTCTAGACCAGCAAACTTAACCACCAGGCTTCTAGTCTCTAGGAGAGATTTTAAGACACAGATCTAGGGCTCCTTATAGTGTGAGGGGAGGTTGCCCATTTTTCTAAAGAACAGAAATGAGACCAAAAGAGGTGCAGATGAGACAAGGAATGTCTCGGACCCAAATGTCTTATGCTTGATGGGGCCTCCAGAGTTTGCCACTACCCTGGGCCGTATGCGCATATGATGTCTCCAACATAATCGAACCTGGGCTCCAAGTTCTGAGGGGACCAATTTCTCATGTGAACTCGTCGGGAAAAGCCTTGATTTAGAGGGGCTCTTTGATTGTGGGGAAATCAAACAAGCGATTGGGGCTCCTTGATTATCGGCAAGTCAAGCAAACCATTGTTTTCCTAACCTAAAGTGGGGCTCCATGATCATCAGCAAATCAAGCGAGCGATTGTGTTCCTAAGGACAAACAGGGAAAGGGGAAGAAGAAGGGGCCACCTGCTCACCTTCAGGAGCCATAAACACACGGAACACAAAACCAAAGGGGCCGCTCACCGAGCTTTACCGGAGTGTGCGTCTCATCTACACCGAAGGCAGCACCACACCATGTTGGAGCGCCAGTTGTTGCCGAATTCCCGCCGGGCCAGCCAGGGGGAAGAGGGGAAATGGCAGGGCCCTCATGGGCTCCAGGCAAATGGGTGAACTGGCAACGGGGTCACTACCCAGACTCCAGGAGTCAGGTGAGAAGCAGCAGGCAGAGGATGAGTTGGCTGCAGACTCAGCTTTATTCGGGAAGTGTTTGGGCTTATATAGGGTCGGGGTCCAATCAGTGTTGCCATCCTTCCACTCAGGGGACAGCCACCAATCATTTGACTGTTTACTAGGTGTCCATTGCAGGGGCAGTTTAGACAGCCACTTCCAATTAGTTGTTTGTCCCGCACCTGCATGGTCCTCTATTGGAACATGTCTGAGGTATGTCTGTATGTCCAGGCTTGTCCTGAATTCGAGAGCCGGGCTAGGGCCTCCCTGAGTTAGTTGTGCCACAGGTGCTAACTCGAATGAGAATGTATGCAGCAAGAGAGAGGATTGGAGAAAGAGGGAGCAATGGGGGGGTCAATATGATAAAAGTGCATGATCTATAAGTGCAAAGATTTCACGGTAAAATCCTTTATTTCATATAATTAATATGCACTAATAAAAAGTTAAATAAGGGCTGGTGAGAGTTTAGCAGGTAAAGCTGCTACTTGTAAACCTGGTGACCTGAGTTCAATCCCTGAAAGCCTCTTTCTCTCTCTTTCTCTTTCTCTCTCTCTTTCTCTCTCTCTCAAATAAGTAAATAAATTAATTACATTTTAAAAGTTAAATAATATTGTCAATAGATTTCAGAAGCATGGCTAGGAAAAGAAGGAGCACAGAGGCTATATTTGCTTCTGTGTGTCACTTTTTACACAAAGATTCTTCCGCATCCTTATGAAATTGTTCCACTCTGCCAGGAAACCTACTTTCTCAAGGAAAGGAAAGACAATATTCATATTTTGTGAAAAATACTCCCCTGGACAAATTTATGCTCCAATACAGTCTTTGGGCATCAAATCCTCTTGTGCTTATCATAAGAAAAATTTTCAGATATAATCTATGATCTAAAAACTTTCAGGTACATGCGATGACTACATCTCCCAAGTTTCATATCTCATTAAAAAGAATTCTCAAGGATTTCCAAGTACAGGCATTGTGGGCTACTCTGAAGAATCATTCAAAGTAATTACAGATTCAATTTTTATATGCAACATCTAAGCAATGACTTCTATAATGAAGATTATACAAGTAGAAAATGTGGTCATAAATCAAGTCATAAATCTTCCAGTGCTCAAACAACCCTTACCAGGCGGGTCAAAACTTTTTAGCTCAAGTATAAACAAACAATTAAATATCTTTTATTTTCCATTAGCTAGCCATAATTGTACTGTCCCACTTCCAATAGTTCATGCTGAATTGATGAACACATAGACTAGGTAGAAAATGTCATTTCTTAAGTGGAAGATGATGACCACCTACCTCTTCAAGATAGAATAAAAAAATGCTGGGATATAATTTTCTTCTTTTGGATTTTGTGTTTGGAGACCGACTTTGTAATTGCAGACTCACATTGTTTATATGTATTATAAGTGTCAGGTGTAGTTTCAGCTGAGATATATATATTGTTTACATAACCACTTCCCTGCTTGATTATCCAACCACCCATCATTTCATAAGAGAAACAAGAAGATCAAACCCTAGTCTGATTCTGAACTGCTGAAAATTGATAAAGATGTCGCCTAGGAAACAAGACAGCATTCTCTAGGTGGAGCTACTTCTCCAGTGGTACACCCACTGATATATCTGAATTACACTGTTTTAGTGGCTGATCAGCTAATCTAGCCAGAGATTGACTGAATGACAGAAGTCAGGATCCACCAGTCATAGAACACCATGAAAAAAATTATTTGACTTATGCAGAATATCATGTAACCTGATTGACCCTTAGCTGAAAAGTTTCAGCAAAACTACAGGCTTGTAATCCCATCACTTGAGAAGCTAAGGCAGAAGGATTGCTGTGAGTCTAACATTGGCCCAGGTTAGAGTGAAACTTTGTCTCTTATCTCAAAAAGAAAACTAATTTAATGGTAAATTCATTGAAATAAATACTTGTCATCTAAATTTTCAATTCTAATTCAAAAGTAATTTAAGAAACACAAACACAGATATACAAGTACATAATTTTCTCTAGCAAAATAATATTTAAAAATTGGATATGAGGGGCTGGGGAGATGGCTCAGGGGCTAAGACCTGTGCATCCCTAGCAAAAGGACCTGAGTAGAGATTTTAAGATCCCCCTTTAAAATTCAGGGTAGAAATCAACATTGGCCTATAATTCAGGCCCCGGGACAGAGCCTGGGAAATCCCAGAGCAAAGCAATAAGGAGGTTGAACAATCAGAATGATTCCTGAAGTCACCTTTGGTCCTCCACAAGCACACACACTTAAGTACTCTCTTGTACACACACACACAACACATGTTAAAAGAAAAAGAAAGTGTGTATGAATAAGTAAGTGTCTTCTGATATTGACAGCTGCCACACTCATGAATTCATCTCATCTGTGTTTACTTCCACCAAACCTGCACAGAATTTGATTTGTCAATATTTCATCATGGGAAGAGAAAGCAGGAAGTCCCACCCTTCCCTGAGAAGCTACTGAGAGTTAAAGCTGTAAGGGGAGCTACTTCTCAAGTAATACAACCACCGATATATCATCCATGTTCCAGCAAGAGCCTGGGCACATGCTACTGCAGGCAAGCTTCATGAAACATAGTAGGCCAAACACACAAAAAAGACATGAAAGTATGAGGAAGACTGCTTGGAAAAGCTTTCACTGGCAAAAGAAGCACTGATAGGATCAGTTAACATAAGGCGAAATAGCTTAAGTTTACTGTGTTCATGTGTGAAACTGTCAAAGAGTTCTAAAAACAGATGATTATGTTTTCTTGATACTGTGTCCAAAAAAATTCACTTTGTTAATAACAATGATTTTCTTTTACTTATCAATAGAACATTCTTCAGATAAGGAAAGCAGGGTGGATTCTAGTAGGCTAGTAGAGAAGTTGTTGACTTAGATTTGAATCATTTCTTTTAGTGTATAAAGAAGGAGGACAGATATTTAAGAACCGGAAATTTTCTTTGCCCATTTCCATGGCTGTCCTCAAGTAGACTTGCATATGCCACACAGCAGTTTGTACTTCCCTTCTCTGTGCAATATGATACCAGCTAGGGTAGACTCACCCACTGTGGAATCTACAAAGTGCTAGCTGTGAATAGACAATGGCCCAAAGAAAGTGGGAGGGAAAAGAGGTCCATACAAGCTATCTGGTAAAAAAAAAAAAAAAAAAAGATAGAAATAAATAAAAAGCTATCCACATTCCTGCTACAGTGCATTGGCAAAATAACTAACTTGACAAATCAATGCTAGAGTCTATCTGATAAAATAAATAAGCAGGGATCAGCCCAAAACATTTTAGTCTAGATTAACGATGAGTTCTCAACATGAAGAAAGAATTAAACAAATGAACCTATTGTTAACATTCTAAGGGAGGTATGATTCATTGAATATATCAAAGATTATTCATCCAGAAGTGCCCAATTTATGGCTTTATCGATAGAGTTACACATGTGTCCACTACCATTCATTAACCTTTATTCTTTTTTATTTTATTTATTTATTTACTTTGAGTGGGGGAGGGCGTGTGTGTGTGTGTGTGTGTGTGTGTGTGTGTGTGTGTGTGTGCATGTGTATGTATCAGAGGGCACTGTATGTGCCTGTGGAGGACCAAGGGTGACTTGGGGAATCATGCTGAACTGCTTCTACCTCCTTCTGGCTTCACTTTGGGATTTCCCAGGGTCTGCCCACCAGAGCTGGAAGTGCAGGCTGCTGCTGTTTCCACCTGGAGATTTTTTACTTGGGACCTGGGATTCCAACTCAGAACTTTCTGCTCGTTAGGCAGAGTCTTTTTTTTTTATTTTTTTATTTTTTCCACTCATACAAACTTAATAGGTACCCCGGTTCCCTCCCTCCCTCCACCCCTCCCCTGATCCCCTTGCTCCCTCCCCCCTTTTCCCTTTCCTTTCCCCCTTCCTTTCTCCCAGTGCCCCCTCCCCCCATCCCTGGAGCATCCTTTAGTGTGAATGTCAAACTTCCCTCTGGGGCCTCCTCTCTGATGAGGTGTAAGGACTCAGTAGTATTGCCTAGAGCCCTTTCTTGTGTTCCCCTTTAGTATAGGAACACTATTGTGGCTGTTAATCCCTTGGTTAGGCAGAGTCTTAACCCCTGAATCTTCTCTCCAGCCCGCTTCATTGTTAGTGGACTAAATAACTAATATTAGGTAAGATAGCATTAAGATTTCAAAACATTTAGTCTGAGATATATCTGAATTATCTTGAAAAGAACATTAAGATATAAAATCCAAAGAAGAAACTATAATGTTAATAACCAATAAATAACTTTAACCACAAACTTTTAGACTTTTACCCTCACAGAATATAACAAATCAAAGTAAGAGACAACAAATTCAGAAAAGACACTTGAAATACTTTAAAGAAACTTTTACAATTTCATCATACAATAGTACATATAAATCAATTTTAAGAAAGCTAAAGTCAAAAATATGAACGAGATATAGAAAAACAATCTGTATGAAAGAAAGTTTTAAAAAATGGCTATCATCAAATGAGAATATTTCATTACTAATAGTCATTACAGAAATGAAAGTTAATTATGAAATTAGTGCCATCTAAAAAAAATTTTAACTTATCCAGGATTGTGTTAAAACAAACATGCATGACTTGTAGGAGTCTCACCTGAACCTCTATAGAAATGTAAATCAAGCCTAAAAACCACCAATGTCTTCAGAACTTTACCTCAACATTCCCTTCGTAGAAGTCTGATCCCAAGGAAATATTTTGAAAGCCAATTTATAACCAATATTCAGCACGTTATGATTGAAGATTGAGAAACAACATTAGAATGGTTACACTTAACATAGAGAACTGAACATTTGACATTTGTAAATGCTTGATATGTTTGAGCACCTTCTATTTTTGGTCTTTTTTTTTTAACTTTTCTAGCTTTGCCATATAGAAGTAGCACAATTAACATTCCTGGACTGCCCAGAATGAGGATGCAGGCATGAAACTTCGCAGGCATGTATTAAGGATAACAAGCAATCATTGGGCTGATAAGATAGCTCAGTGGTTAAGATGCTGCTCACAAACCTGGCAGACCTGAGTTTGATTCCCATAAACTCATATGAGTAGAAAACAAAAACTGATTTCTGAAGGTTGACCTCCTCTACCCTCTATCCAGGCCCATGGCATAAATGTATAAAAGTGTCTCTCTCTCTCTCTCTTTCTCGTCCTCTCTCTCTCTTTTGCTCTCTCTTGCTCTCACTCTCTCAAATGAAAAAAACAGAATATAGAATATAAAAAAGTGATCATTGCTTCGGTGCACAGGAAATCCCCAGCAAGCTCCACAATAAACTCCATGGAGGAGATGCCCAATTCACTGCAGTGCAGTGAAGGAAGAGAAATGAATCTGAAGTAATAAAGAAGTATAATTTGGCTAGGCTTTTCTAAACAGCAGCTTTCAGATAAAAGTGATTACACACCAGCTGGGAAAGGACCTTGAATTGCGTGGGAATAATTACCACTATTCGGCCTTAACTGCAAAACTGGCCCATGTACTCCTTTTAATCTCCTTAAATTGTCATAATAAGTCTTACCCATTGAAATATATTGCTTCCCTATATAAGCCACTGAAATATTTCATGATATACTTTCACTGATAACGACAGAACTTTAACATGGGTCAGTAACGGGTGGGAGAGAAGGTGTTTAACATCTTTTATTTAGAAGTAGTAATCACCATACCTGTTGTTTATACTTTCTCACTAAATTCTCCAAATCACCTGAAGAGCAGATATAAATATCTTCATGTTACAAAATAAAGACACTGAAGCCATCTAAACAATCTGCCGTGGAAAAGAAGATTTTCTTATTTCATCTTTCCTACATCGATTATACCCATTTTGCACATGAAAAAGGGCATCAGAATAAGTTAGGATGCAGTAGAGAAGAGCATCATTCCTGGTTTCGCTAATGCTAAGCAGGGGCTTTCAACATTTATACCATTCTGTCATTTAGTAGAGTGGCACATACATAGCAAGTGTCAATTCATAGTAGCTTTTTACTATTATTAAGGTTTCATTTAAAATCCATCTGGCTGTAAAGTAGAACTACTTAAGGTTCCGTTACTATGGCGTCTAAATTCCATTGAGGTTGGTAGATGCACACATGTGCTCGGTAATAAAAAAAATACTTAATAGATTTGATGCCCTTGCGTATTGATATAGCCTCAATTCTACTGAAGTCATATTTATTCATCATGACATTGAAATTGCATGGGAATGACAAAATAATATACTGCGAAGAACCTAATCTTTAGTCACTCTTCACCTTCTCTGCTAAGTGAAATGCAAATGTTTTCTAGCTTGTAATTTATTATTGTTAATTTACCTTACCAGTATTTTATGAATATGTATTGAATAATCCTAAGTCAACAATTTGCTGTAAATAAAAGAATGATTGATATTCAGCAAAGCCACACAATCAATTTTTGATTTCCTGCCTCAGACACAATACCATCGTGTGACAGATTGTTTTGCATTGACATGAAATACCAGTCATATGATATACACAGAGATGCCCTCAGTGGCGATAACCAATCAAATAACTCACACTGCAGCACACAGTTCCCTACTCATCTCAATAACAGAACCGGATATACCAAGGCATGATTTAAAAAAAAAAAGACCTCCGTGAGCATTTTTTGAAAGATGATAGTTAAGACAATGACCTCTGAATCCTAACTGCCTGAGTTCAAACCTTAGTCCTACAATAACATTAGCTATGTGACCATGAATAAGTAACATAAGCTCTCAAGTCAACTATGAGGCAATAAAATACTACATTCTGCACAGGTTCATGCGACTTGAAAAGCTAAAATTTCTACAACACTTAGAAAAGGGCCTGGTATGTTCCAAACATTACCTAATGCACCTCCTATTTGCCATGAAAGGACTTCGGAAAGATAGAGTTCATACTGCTGTGCATACGAGTGTGTGCTATTATGTAAAGGTGTGTGTTAGAAAATTTATGGTATGAACTCAACACACAGAAATATATTACGACCATTGGAGTTGCTGACTGATGGCAGACATGCTAGGGCAGCAGAGAAAGCACAGACATTTCTGCATTTGAATCTCCATTCCTTTGAAAACCTGCAAATGATTTAGTGCAAGTTGTTTACTTACTCTGAATAATTATTCTTCTGTATGTAAACTATAGTTGATAATGCTTAATACTCAAAGCAGTGAATACTAAGATAGATGGATGGATAGATAGATAGATAGATAGATAGATAGATAGATAGATAGATCGATAGATCGATAGATCGATAGATCGATAGATAGATAGATCGATAGATCGATAGATCGATAGATAGATAGATAGATGGAAGAATTTGCTTCTGTAGATAAATATACATTCCTTGCTAACCATATACCAAGCAGAAGACTTAGTACATAGTATATATATTTACACCAATTAGCCTAATGGAAAGTTTACTCCAATAAATACTGGCTTTCTTATATGCTCATTTATTAATTAAACCTCTTTATGTATACTGGGAATTTGAAAACAGAGACTATACATGCATTGGAAAAGAAAGTTGGACAGGCTAATGCAAAAGTACATGTGAAGGCATGACAGGAAATCACAGTTAAAGGAACTCAAGTCAGCCAAGGTACATGTGGGACTAGCATGGGGAAAGTTAAGATGATACAAAGCTTTAAATGAGGTTGAATTTCATGATTATGGATTGAAGAGGTGGACTTACAAGAAGAGGATTGGCAGAACTAAAGTGTACATTTCCTTAGAATCTTTAAGCAAACTTGAAGATGTTATGTGCCACATGCTAGTGTACGGGTAAGTTGTCTTTACTCACAACTACATCCAGGCATAGATCAAGATCTGAAACATAAAGGGTACCCTTGAATGATTAATAAATGTTCTATATCTTTCTTCCTTATATCCAATTTAGCTTCCATCTACATTAGATGCTTTTCTTGTTGCTGTGATAAAAATACCCTGACAAAATCAACTTAAGGGAGGAAGGCTTTATTTTGGCTCCCAGTTCCAGAGTACAGTCCATCATGACAGAGAAACCACGCTGACAGAAGCTGGAGGCAGCTGGTCACATTGCATCACAGTCAAGAAGCAGAGAACAATAGATGCTGGTGCTCGACTCATTTTCTTCTTTTTATTCAGCCCAGGACCCCAGCCCATTAAACAGTACCACCTGTCAAATTGAAGTTTGACACATCACTAATCTAGACACACATCTAGATGACTCCTCAAAGCATGCAGAGAGATTAACCTAATGTATATCATCCTTCAAAAACATGCCCAGAGGTTTGTCTTCTAGGCAACAGATATTTATTTCAGCATCCTTAATCATCACTTGGGCTCCTTGAATTCATCAAGTTTTTCTTGCCATTATACTTGTGTCCAGGTCTTTTTCTGCTGCCTAGAAGATCTCTTGATTTTGTGTGACTGATCATATTTCATTATCTGAATATTGGATAATTCTCATAGATAGTAGGCTATCTGTTACAAGGTAGGAAACAAAAATTATTTTGGAAGACTGAAAATCAAATTCAAGGGCCTGCTACAAACTAGGCAAATAGTCTATCACTGAACTACACTGCCAGTCTGGTAGAATTATTGTTGTCATGGTGGGTTTTTTACTGTAAATTATAATCATGCAGTTCCTGATACTGCTTAATGTTTAATGCTTGTCTTTATATTGTGCTCATGAACCTCCTAAGGACTGAAATATGTCTTCTTTGTAAATAACCATTATACATAAGGGGGCAGAAAAGAACCTGACACTCGATCTATATTTTTTTCTCCCACATTTTATTTTTTCCTAATAATACAAGCTCAATAGGTAGGCCTGTCCTGACGCTCAATACATAACAAGAGACTAATTTGTAACCTCATTGACTGTATTGCTCTCTATCCTCTACACCCCATAATTTTATGTACTATTTGTGTATGTGTGCATGTCAGGAGAGAGGAGAGAGAAAAGAAGAATGATAGAAAGAGAGAAAGGGGAGAGAGAGAAAAAATACAGAGACTTAATGTTATGGTTAGATTCAAGTGTCAGCTTGACAGTTGAAGGCTGTTTGGGACACAGCTGTGAAAATCAATCGTTAGAGCAGGCCTCTGAATGAATCTGCATGTACTTGACTGATTGCTGTGGAGAACACAGCCCATAGTGGGTGGTACTTTCCAGTGGTGAATCAGACAAAAGGAAGTACAAGAAGGAGAGACTTGCTCATCTATACCCTGCAATGACTTGCTATTGAGTTCACTTTTCAAACATTGACTTCTTGGAGCATCATTGCCTTCTCTGTTGCTGTCGCTGCTGCTGCCTCCATCCTTTGCTGACTTAGAGCTCCCTTCTTTCCACCTTGCTGCTGTTTCTGCTGCCTTTGGCATCTGGTCTCTAGATCTTGCTGCTGTTCACTGTTCATCAGTGACGTCAGAGCCCAGCTGTTCAAAAACATTGGAGCCCAGTGTCTTCAACCCTCAGTGAGATAGAGGCTCGAGACCTTTTCAGGATCTTTTGGCTTTGTGAGACATTCCAGTCAGGAACGAAATAGCTACGGGGAGCTACTTTGAAGGATTCTACCTTTATTTTGAGTCAATTTAATAAAGTTATATTATATATTGTATTCTGACAATTGTGTTCTCGCAGAGAACCCTGACTAATACATTCAGTTTACCCAGATGGGTCTGGAACTGTTTATATAGGCAAGGCTGGCCCCCAACTCTATTTCCTTATTTCATTGCCAACTGCTAGGATTCCCAACAATGCCACACGACCAGCTTTTTGTTCATTTTAGTTAAACGTCTGTAAATACTTCTAGTATTTGAATTGCAGTGAGCTCTTGGGTCTTATCATTTTTTGTCACATTCTTATAGCAGAACATTTTTCACTCCATCAAATTCATATTTAAATGATTAAGTGAAAAGAGTTGATTTCCTGCCCTTTCAATCTCCATCAGAGAATCTTTCCCCAGCTACCGCTTAATATAAATGGGTAATCTGAGTCATAAGAACCTTCTTCCCATTGTTTAGACAAGTGTGGCACTTGGCTCAAAGCCAGTCAATCCATAACCAGCCAACAGTGTATTGTACTTGTCCCTCTTGAGAGTGGGAACTGAGATTATAGCTGTTGGAGAGGTGTGAGTTTCTATAGACTCGGCACTAAACTGTCTTCTGCTTGGTATGCAATTAAGAAGAAATGTGTCTTCCTCTAAAAAAGCAAGCACAGAAGCAGGCCAAGAACACAAGAAGCAGAGACAAAAAGATCCAGAAGTGCACCAGTGATGTCAGAGTTTTTTTTGACTACTATGAGGCATCTCAGAACTCTTCCAATAGATTTATCTTCCTTCTGTAAGTTCTAGCTCCAAACATCTGTTAGACAATCACCTTGTTAAAGGGAGATGGAATGGTAAGAACATAGGAAACTGTGTGATTGGTCTAAGCCAGTAAGGACAAGTTCATTCATACCTGTTATGGCTTGAAATGTGTCCCCCGCAGTCTCATGTGTTTGGAAAGGTAATGGCACCTTTGAGAGGTGGAGCCTTGCTGGAGGAAGGCAGTCATGAGGGGTGGGCCTTGAGGTATATTAGTCCCACTCTACCTCCAGGAGGAGTCTGCTTTTTGGAGCGGCAGTCTTGCAGCTCTCAGCCTCTCGAATGGGTGTGACATAGCCCTCCCATCTCCAGCTCCTGCCATCAGCCATGCCACCACTGCCATGAAAGACTATATCTCCCCTCTGGAACTATAAGCTGAATAAATCTCCCTTTCTCCCTTCATTTGCTTGACTTTGAATGTTCTCTCACAGCAACACACAAGTAACGATTAAAATACCTCTGTTTGACTCCAAACTGTTTCTTTCACTTGCTAGTAAATTCCTTACATGTCCCCCCAGCATTGCTATTCAAAACGCTACCCAAAGTAATTTAAGGGATTCTAAGACACATGTATATATCATGTAGAGAACACGACAGATGCATGAACTGACATATTACTGAAATGTTTATTATTAGCTAATTGGAGATTTCAAGAAAATTAGAGGTTTCACTCATATTTATTCATTTTAATGGAATATGGAGTATTGACTAGAACATAGATCAAATGTGATCTTTTTGTGCCAAGAAGAGTGAAAGCCACAAGGCAATTTCCTAGGCATGAAAGGAAGGAACAATGAATTCCAAAAATCCATAGATCTTTGGCTGTTCAAAAACTTACCTTTTGAAGTTGTTTAATCTATCATTCATGGGTTTATTCTCTCAGCATCAAGATCCCCTATTACACTGAAGTATTTTTTCAGATATACCTATTTAAAACTGTTTTCTCTCTCTGGCAATACTTTCCATAAATTTCCATATGAAAAAGAAAGAAGGAAGAAGGGGAAGGAACAGAAAGAAAGATATTATAATGGAAGAAGGGTTTAAAAAGCATTACCACACCTTTCTCCATTACATAATGCAAATCTGATTGCAAACTCCAAAGTAGATTTGCCTGTTTCTGTCACCAACACCTAAAACATCCTATAGCCCATCATAGTCTCTCAGTGTACTTTGATCACTACTGAATTAAGATTACTGTTAAAAATGAAGAGAAAAGGGGGGAGGGAGCAAGGGGATCCAAAAGAAGGGAGGGAGGGGAATGGGGTACTTATCAACTTTGTATAAGAGGAATAAATAAATAAATAAATAAATAAATAAATAAATAAATAAATTATAGCATAGTAGAACTTTCTGGGCACTAAAACATACAGATTCTGTGGAAGCTTGTGGACTTTGCAGACAGATAATCTAGCTCTGTTTCCTTAACTGCTACCAAGCATAGCAATAAAACACACAGCCATACAGTTTATGAACCACAGCTATTGCTAATAATATATTTATATAAAATTCCCTTGAAATGTGTGTTGCATCTTGACATTGTGTTAAGGTTTTTAGTTGTGCTTGCTAACATTATGAATTATAAATTTTTAGTTTAATTTTACATATTTTCTATGAAATTGTGGTGTGAAATATGAATGACATGTTAGGGATTGCTAAGGCATGCATCTTAAATAAGAAGGAAAAGTGGACAGGATGAGTTTCTACAATAAAAATCATAAACTTATGAGCTATGGATCCAATTCAGCAAGTAGAACCCTTGCCTAACATATAGGGGCCTTGTGTTCAATTTTCAACACCAAATGAACAAGGAAAAGGAAGAAAAGACAAAACAAAAACTGCTATGAAAGAAATAGTGTTATTTATGAAGTCCTCGTTAAGTAAAACACTTAAGATTACAATGACTGATAAGAAGGATTGCAAATAAGTTACAAATGGGGAAAGTCAACTAGCAACCAAATACAGAAAATTTAATAGTATTGCTCTAACTATAGCAATTTGGTAATTAATTCATAGCAATATAAAGTACAGTATTTCATGTTCATCTTTAGTGATTTCATGCATTTGCTGAGCAATGAGGACTGAACCACTGCATGATTGGTAGCATACTACAGTTTCTTATTTGAGTGAAAAAATAAAAAATTGAGCCTAAAAACAATTTTGTTGACAATTGTTAATCATATCTCTAGAAATTCAAGATATGGAGTAAGTCAAATCCAAGAAGAAACTAATCACAGAATCACTTATACTGATGAAAAAATGCAAATGAGCAACTTAATTATTCAGCCTTTGGAGATGATGAAGCAAATGATAATACCAATGTAATGCAATCATTACATTTTCTGTGTTCTAAACATTATTCAAAAATGCATACCAAACAGAGTTGATCAAAACTGAATAGAGAACTATCTTGTGAATTCTTATAATGATGGTCTAAAATAAATATACCTTGCAGGGTGAAGGATAGCAAATCACAATAGTAATGACAGAAATAAAAGAAAAAAAGTGAACACATTGATATCTATTGCATTCAAACTAACAGAAATATACAAGGAGCCTGAAAAGTATTAGCTAATCAGAAAATACTGGTTCTAAAATGTGTGCCTAGACTTGACTAAAAAAATGGAAAATTAAATGGCTATGAAAAAGAATTGAGAATTGAAATGTGAACATATCTTGATATAAAAAAGGAATATATATACTGAACTGAAGTATATATATACACTTCAAACAAATAGGCTAAATTGGTAAATGAATCTGTCATTAAGCATGCAAGAATTCTGTAATATAATGAAATGATATCTCAGTTTTTCCACAGAACACAAACTTTGATAAAATCAGAAAGAATGTAAAGGAAAGGTTGATGCATGACTAGGAAAAAAAATGTATATTTCACACCATCCTAAAAATTTTATCTGGACCATAAAGAAAGCTTGGCAGGTAAGCCACAAGTTCACAAACCTGGCAGACTGAGTTTGATCCCAAAAATCCCACATGGTGAAAGGAGAGAACTGATTTCTAAAAGTGTCCTCTACCTATGCATATTCTCTCTCTCTCTCTCTCTTCCTGTCTCTCTCCCTCTTCCTTCCTCTTCCTTTTTGTGACTCCTTCCCTCCCTCATAAGTAAGTTACTTTTTTATAAAAAAAGATATTAAAAATAACCCAGGCTTGCCTCCGGCATTAACAAACCTTAATATTTCATAATGAAGATGAATTCATCTTTCAACAGCCTGCTACACTTTGATTTTTGACATTGACTTTCAGTAAAAAAGAAGTTGCAAACTTTTATAAATGCTGTGTATACATATAGCATTATAGTACAGTAGCATTTTTATATTATTTAAAGCAAACCCTGACTGAAAATGCATTTGTTTTCAGTGATGGTTAAAAATGATTGTTGACTTAATTGGATATTTGAAATTACTTAGGAGATAGAGCTCTGAGCATATACTTCCACCGAACTTTAACTAAGAAGGTGTATTAGTCAGGGTTCTCTGAAGAAACAGAATCTATAGAATGTAATATATTTATAAACAAGTTTATTAAGAAATAACTCACAGTAAAAATAGTGTCCTTCAAGGTAGCCACACACAGCAGCCCCTTTTCTGGCTGGAATGTTCCACAAAGCCTAAAGATCTCAAGAGGGTCTCAAGCCTTTGCTCCTCTAGAGGGTCGAAGACGCTGGGTTCTGATGTCGGTGAAGAACAGCGAACAGCAGCAAGGCCTAGAGACCAGGCTCCAAAGGCAACGGGAACAGCAACCACGTGATGGAAAAGGTGAAGCTCCAAATCAGCCAAGGACGGAGGCGGCAGCAACAGCAACAAAGAAGGCCACGATGCTCTAAAGGCAAAGAACGTGCACGCAGAGTGGACTCCACAGCAAGTCGACACCGGATAAGGGAAGAGCAAGTCCCTCCTTCTTGCACCTCCTATTTTATGGTCCACCACTGGAAAGTACCACCCGCTATGGGCTGGGTTCTCCACAGAAATCAGTCAAGTACCTGCAGACTTGTTCAGGGGCCATTCTAACCTTTAACCTTCCACAGCTGCCCCCAAACAGTCTGCAGCTGTCAAGTTGACATCAAAATGCAACCATAACAGAAAGGAAGAAAACAATCCTTGTCTGGCTCCTTCCCCTTTCAAGAAGAAAAGCAACCTGAAGCTTCCTGTAATTTTGACAGAGAACAAGAATCAGGGTAAGTTTAATATAGCAAAATACTTCAACAAAGCATTAGTTTCAAAAGTATGCCTGGATGTGACTAAGAACATAAAAACTAAACCGTTATGGAAGAAACATTACAAGAAGTAAAAATATGAATATGTCTTGAAAATGTAAGCAGAGGGCTGGAGAGATAGCTCAGGGGTTAAGACTGCCTCACAAGCAGAAGGTCCTAAGTTCAGATGCCAGGTCCCATGTAAAAAAACACCAGGCAGAAACGGTGGCAGTATGCACTTTGAATGGGCCTGGTGGGCCTTGGGAAATCCCAGAGTGAAGCAAAAAGGAAGTAGAAGCAATCCAGGATGATTCTCAAAGTCACCCTTGGTCTTCCACACAGGGACACACAGTGTTCTCTCTCTCTCTCTCTCTCTCTCTCTCTCTCTCTCTCTCTCTCTCTCTCTCTCTCTCTTTCTCTCTCTATCTTTCTCACACACGCATATGCGCAAAGAAATAAAGTAAAATTTAAAAGAAAAAGAGAAAAAGGCTGTGCCATCTTCAATTTTAAGATTTCACCATCTGCAAAGCAAAAAATCCTCTGTAAGGAATGTCCACTGTAGCATACATGCTCTCATGAGAGGTTTGAGTGGAACGTAAAGGAGAAAGAGAGCTTTGTTCTTTATCTGTGCTGGTGGGAAGAAAGCAGAAGAGACGATACAATATATAGAATGCTTGCTGAGTCTGCAAGGTACAGGCAAGCAGGGGATGTGCTTGTATGCTGTGCAGTTCTGTAGCAAGCACATACAGAATAAAGATATTCTACCACTGACATTCAAACAGCAATGTGAGAATATAGAGAAATGTGTTTAATGATATCTAGCCAATGAAAGTGGGGGAAGGGGGTGAAAGGAAGGAGGAAAGGGGGCAGCGTACAAGGAGGACTGGGGAGGGGTGGAGGGAGGGAAGGGACCAGGGTACCTAAAAAGCTTGTATGATTGGGGAAAAAATAAATAAATATAAAAAAAAGAAATCTAGCCAATGAGAACATTTGTGTTTGAGGAATCGGGTTTTTTATATGACTGAGTCTCAACATGCATGTCAGAGAATGTCGAAGGAAATATGAAAGACAGTGTTCAATCCTGCAGACTGTGTTTGGATATTTTGGTCCAAAAAATGATTCTGTCTGTGTCACTTGTTGAAATGTGAGCTGTTTTCCACAGGTTCATACATTTAAATCCTTATTTGTTAATGTTTAGAAAGAACATGACTCCTTTAAGAGGTGGACGTTATCAGAGGAAGGCATGACATCGCTTCTCGGCCTTTTGGCTAAGATCAAGTGCAGAGGAAGGCATGACAGAGAGCGGACCTTGAGTTTGGGTAGCCCTGACCTCCTTCCTGCTAGCAGCCTGCTCTTGCAGTTTGCCTCTTGCTCACACAGCCTCCATGAAGATGCTTGTGCCCTAACCTATCTCCAGCTTCTTCATGCCTTTTCTGCCTTAATGGACTGTCTCCCCTTTGGGACCATGAACAAAATGAATCACCACTTCTCCCTTAAACTGGCTGTATGAGTGTTGTCGCACAACAACAAAAATGAGTAACCACAACAGTATGTATATGTTGCAATTCACATGTGTGGTTGCTGATAAAATCATGACTGCTTAAGGGAGCAAGAAGTTTATTTTCTTATGATAGTCTGGTTACAGCTGTTTATCTTGGCAGGAGAATTCACACTAACACCAGAGATTAGAGAACTGGCCATATAATATCCACACAACCACTGAAAGAAGGATGATCCTTACTTGCCAGATGAACATGTCTGGCCAAGTATACAGAAGGATCCTAACTTCCTCAACCATTTCTCTGTATTTTATTCACCTATCCAGGGATTAGTCCCATCTACCATGGGCTGGGTCTGCCCAATCAACTACACAATCTCTTGCAGGTTTGCACTGGACATAACTCAACTACTAATTTCCTATAAATGTGCCCAGAACTTGAATCTGCAACCATCAAGTTGATACCTGTACCTAACTATGACAGCATGAAAAAAGTAGAATTATTAACTATTTTATCCAAGACACTACACTCTGACAATACAAATTACTAAGGTGCATGCTTTCATCCATGCCTGACTGAGGAAAGCAGCAGCTTGCACCATCTACTAATATCATTAGCTGCCCGGAGGTGTGGGGCAAACTCCAGCTCACACAACTTTGACAATGACATAGCAACCCACATAAACAGTGACATGAGGAGACATTCCTGCCTGCCATTTCTATGTTAACAGAGATCAGATGATCCATAGCATGAGCAGGAATCCTTTTCTGCTCATCAATTGATATACATATAACCATAAACAGAATTCTAACGTGCAGGACAAAATCCTAATTAGGATCATCAAAACATAACGCTGAAACATAAGGAAAATAGGCAAAGAACCTCCAGGTCTTTTGATTATAATATGCCTGAAATTACATATTCATGCTCATCTGGAAAGTTGCCATGAGCTATTAGGGCCTTATGCACCATCAGCAGTTGCTCTCTTCTTTCCCTCCTCTAGATTCTCCTACTAAATTAGTGTTTAAAGAGAAAAAGAAGTAAAAATGCAAGAGTAGGAAAGAAAAATATCACCACTGTATTTCTCAGCCGCAAGAAAGACTGACTGCTCAACTTTCTTCAATGTTTCACAAACTGCTAATCTATCCTTATGCTAGTGACATTCCAAAATATTTATGAAAAACTATGTGTCAATGAGGAAAATACAGACAGCAAGTTACCAGTTCTTGGCATCTTTCTTTCTATTATTTGACTTGATATCATTAAAGGGAAAGGAAGACATTTGGAGCCCCATTCTTAGAATAAAAACTGAAAGACTTCTGAGTTTTGTGTCAGAAAGGAATTGAGGACTAAAACCCACTCAGAGAACTTTCCAAGGTTCTGAAATCTTGGTTCTTGGTTTACATCTATTACATGGAAGTATTTACTTCCACAGAAACCAGCAATATCCAGGTATCATGTTTTTAGATATTTGTTCAGCATATCCTCACACTGGAGGGGTCAGCACTTAACCTAGAAGCTTTCTTCTGCAATAGACAGTGTTTTAGTAAAGCAAATCACAGTTGGCAAAAGCACAGATAGCAGATGATTCGGCCCTAAACACAGCATCCAAACCACTCACCACCCCAGAGCTCAGGGACCATTGTGGAAGCAGGAGAAATAAGATTGCAAGAGTCTGAAGGATGAAAGTCAGACATTATCTTCTGGATGTGCCAGGGGTATCACATCCATGAACACACAGCAGCTACATACATTTCCATAAGACTTGCATAGGATTTGTTCTATCATCATGTTACCATGAAAAGGCAGAGGACTCAAGTGACTCCACATCTTCTTGAGAGACTGATGAAGCTCAACCCTGATGGGAAGGGAGATATTTTCCCGAGTGGTCTACCCATGGATATGTGATTCATGTGCATGCAAGCACTCAGGATATGTCATCAAAGGCAACCCAAATGAAACCTAATGGGGAACTCATACAAAAAAAATGATAATAGGAGAGAGACTGACAAGGAAAAAGATAGGTTGTAGTGGGAAGGTGAAGGGAAGACGGGACTGGGGGTTAAGGTGTGAAAATTATCATAAATTCACTGTATTCATATATGAAACAATAAAAGAATAATAAGAAAAGAAATGATCAACTCTTTCCTTTTAGAAAAAGTATAAAGAAAAATAGTAAAACAAGAGGCTGAAGCAGCAGCATACCCAGCAAAGAACAAAAATGTAGTTTTCCAAGAAGAGAAACGAACATGCTGAAATTTCTGGGCTTGTCACAAGAGAAGTGGGTCATTTCAATAGTACTCAATTACTAAAGAAAGAGATGCTAAGTCTGGTAACCATCTGTTACTCTCCCAATCTTTCTCAAAAAAATTATATTTACATTAAGAAATTGTGGATCTGGCTGGAGAGATGGCTCAGGTGTTCAGCCTCTATCTCACAAGCAAAAGGATCCAAATTTGGATCACAGATCCCACCAAAAAAAATGCCAGGCAGAAATGGCAGCTGCCTGTACTTCTGGCACTGGAATATGGAGCCTGGGATATCCCAGAGTAAAGTAATAAGGGAGTAAAGCAATCCAGAATGATCATTTCTAGGAATGTAATCTAAATGTCTAGGTATATACACAAAGGAATCAAAGTCAGTTTACTAAGAGAAACTATTCAAAACAGCCCAATTGTGGAATGAAAATACATCCTCATTAACAGATGAATGGATTCAAAAAGTGAAGTAAATGTTCACAGTGTTTTTTTCTAGCCACAAAAGAGAATGAAATGATGTTTGCAGAAAAATAGTTGGAACAAGATATCACCATATTAAGCAAAGTAAGGCAGACTCAGAAAGACAAGTATCACATGTTTTCTCTCATATGGGGAGAATTAAAGAAAATTAAAAAAAAAACATTGATGTAAAAGGAGTCTATTCTAGACTTGGAAGAGCATACAGAAAAGGAGAACAAGGAATCAGTGAACAATAACCAGGATAAATATGATCAGAGCACATTACAAGTACATAAAAAATATCACAATAAAAGCCCTTATATCATATATGTACCCACTGTGCCACGCAGAGTCATAATAAGAACTCACACTATGCAATAGAAATCCAAGGGTCTTCCAGCTTCTGGATACTCAATGAATACCATTCTCAAGACTACTGTGTCTCTGAAAAAAAAGAGAAATAAGGAAAGGGACCAGAATTTCCTTAGAGCAAGGCATGTGGTAGCTCTCTATGAATAAATATTCCTATTCCAGTTTTCTGACAAACTAAAGCTCAAGAGGATTAATTAATTGACTCAAGTTCGTAGAAAAGAGACAAAGCTCCTTGACTTCCAAGCCCGTTATCCTGTGTCTCCCACATGGCGTTAGGCAGAATCATAAACAGGAATTTACATGATGGGAGCAAATCTCTGCTTCTTCAGCTTCACAGGATCATGATTTTTTAGTTGGATTTCTGCATCTCTCCATGCTTCGATTAGTTCATATGCAAAATGCACATAATTATCTTCACTTCGCTTAACACAATGCAGTTGGCACATAATTAATGGGCAATAGTAATTATTTTCCTCCACAAAGGGAAAAGAACAAAACTCAAAATGAGAAAGCAGTAAGTGACCTGCATATCATGTGATTTGTGCTGCATTTTGACCTGCTCAGCTTTAATTCAGGAAAGATATATTGTACATGCCCTGTACACAAAGAACTGAAATACAAAGATGACTCAAAACTAGATTCTACTTGGAAAGAGTCGTTCTCTAAAAATGTACCGAGATGTTACCATGAACGAGATGCAAGAGATGCATGGAATCAAATGTATAACAAGACTTTTATCACGTATTGCCATCTGGAACTTGATATCTCATGTTCATTTATATAATGAACCCTTGAGAATAGAAACGCTTGGTCTGCATCGTTTTTCCTATCATGTGTCTCTGTAACATGAACTTAAGTAGCTTAATGAATGGCCTAGAGAAGAAAAGAGAAAGGCAAGAAGGGATGAGTGGAGGAGAAATATGGAAAAGCAAGAAAAGATAGAAAGTGATATATCCCAACAGAGACACAGGGTGTGTGAGTCGGTTCTCCATTGCTGTGATGAATACCTGAGAAAAGCCACCTGCGGAAGGAAAGATTTTGTTTGGGCTCAGGGGATTTCAGAGTTCTCACAGTATGGACAGTTGGTACCTTTGATTTTATGTCTGAGACAAAACAGATTTATGGCCATGGGAATGCACAAAAAAATGAGAAAGTACAACAAAGCAGCTCAACTTATAGAGGTTAAGAAGGAGAGGCCTGAGCCCCCATCAGAACAGATGATACAGAGGGAACCCCGGGACCCATAGAACCAAATGACAGGAGAATAGGAGGGAGTAGACTGGGTCCACCTAGGGATAGGAATGAGGGTGGGATGGGATGGAAGTGGGAGGAAAGGGAGGGAGGAGGGAGGGTGGAATGAGGGAGAAAAAGGAGCATGTATATAAAAATGTAAATTTAATAAATTTACTTTTAAGAGGGAGAGAAGAGAGAGAGTGAGAGAGAACACAAGAACAAGATGTAACTTCCAAAGGCACAGCACTAAAGATAGCCCCAAGCCCAGGATATAACACATACACAGAAAAAAAAACCCTCTGGGTAAATACAATGGGACACAAAACAAAATATAAAGACATGAATGTAGTAGGAAAACTAATAGGGAAGGGAGGATCTGGTTGGTGGGGAGTGAGAGATAAGAACATGTAGAGGAAAAGGCAATAAAAATGTATTAGGTGTGTATACAAATCTTCAAAGAACAAAATTCATCAATAAGAGAAGTAATCTTAAAAGAAAGAGGCAAGGATAAGATGTAACCTTCCAAGGCACACCACTAGTGACCTACATTCCCCAACTAGTCCTTATCTCCCAATATCAAAATCAGCTGTGAATGCTCCAGTGGAATAATCCATTGATAAATTAGCACCTGCTCAATAACACTAAGGCTGGTAATCAAGTTTTAGGGGAGAGACACTTCATATCAAAACAGTAACAGACTACTCTTATTCCATCTACCTCTGAATCTACTCTTATAATAAGACTCTATTTTAACAGCCTTTTATCTCTGGCCAGGGGGTGACATCCATAAACCATCAGGATGGAGCTAAGAGCAGTGCAGAAGCAGCAAAACTGAAAAAAAAAAAAAAATCAACAAACCACAATTCAGAACATCAGAGACTCTATATCAACCACCTGGAACCAGGCCAGCATAATCTCCCCATCCTAAAGCTCAGGGAAATTTGCAGAAGAGGGGGAGGTAAGATTGTAAGAGCCTAAAGATGGGGAGGAGTTACGACATGCAAGATTCTCCACACAAGTTAGGGCCGAAGTAATCATAATAGGGCTTTGCATGACCTGCGTAATGACCAACATATCATTGACCCCCCCAAAGTCTAGCATGGATCACAGGCACTAGGATCCTTAGAGGCAAGGGATTAACAGCCACAATAGTGTTCCCATACTAAAGGGGAACACAAAAAAGTACTCTAGGCAATGCTACCGTGTCCTTATACCTCATCAGAGAGGAGGACCCAGAGGGAAATTTGACATGCACACTAAAAGATGCTCTAGAATGGGGGGAGGACAATGGGAGAAAGGGAGGGGGGAAAGGAAGGAAAAAGGGGGAAGGGAGCAAGGGAATCCAGGGAAGGGTGGAGGGAAGGAAGGGAATGGGGTACTATCAAGTTTGTATGAGTGGAAAAAATAAATAAATATTAAAATAAAAAACAGTAACAGAGTACTGTGATACTCAAAGGAAGAGAAAATTCTTCGCTAGGTAGGAAAACTGTGACATTTGAGGTATATATTTTTGGAGTTTCTTAGTACTTAATCTTATTCACTGTGCCTGACCTGGTAGGGTTCAGTGAGTGTGGTCATGAATTAGTATTACAAAGATAGAAATTGAAATCTTGAGGAATCGCTGTAGAACTTTAGATATGCCGTCTATCTTTTCCACTCTCAGACTGCTCACAAGGAAAAAATAAAACATGAAACTGTGCCTGTCAATGTCTCCTGCCAACCTTTTCATTCCCAAATTAATTTTGTCAGTTTATTATCTGAAAAATATAAAACAGAGCAATTTTATACTTTGTTAACCCCCGCTTTATAACTCATACTACCCTCAGGCTGCATATAGATAATTTGCAATGCTGAAAGAATGCGAGTTGTAGGCTCCACAACGTTTTATAATATCTGAGACTCGTTAACCATGATGTACCACTGAAATATATCTAACACATTTTAAGTGACACATTTTTATGTACCAGGAAACTAAGGACTGTAGAGTAAAAACCAAGAGGCTGACAAAGTTACAAAAGTAATTTTCTTTGATATAGTTTTTATACTAGCAACTTAGATGTTCTGCCTTGAAGAAATACTACTTTCTATTCCTTATCTTATTGAGCAGACAAGTCTTAATACCTCTGAACCTAATGACAGTTAAAGGCCATTCTCTCTTTTACACTTGTTCAATGGTAAGAGGACAATCAGAAATAATGTTGGGTGAGAGGGGAGGAAGAGAGGGGACTTTAAACACAACCCTGGCAGAGTATCAAGATTTTCTAACAAATGTTAAGTTACCTTAGAAAGAGAGGAGGGAGGAAATGTGGGGGGAAGGAGGAGCCAGCTGAGGAAAAAGAAAAGAATATGGCAGATAACAGTTTGTAATTGTTGAGAGAAGGACATTTGCATGTGCTGAGGTGTCTTCTGTATGAAACGCTGGACTAGGAGCAGAAGATGTTGACAGGATCAAGGCAGAACCTGTCTTTGAACACTTTGCAGCACAATGCAAAGACAAGTTCATAAGCAATTGTCTCCGGTGAGATATAAAGGCCATCATAGAGGCAGGTCTACCAGGCGTCCAATACTCCCTTGTATTCCAAGTGCTTAATCTTCTGTGTATTCTCCATTGTTTTGATTTTCTAGATTTTTCTAATTCAATATGTGAAGATGTGCTTTTTATTGAGTAATGTTAGCTCACAAATGTAGTAAATAATTCACAGCTGCTACATCATCATAGGTATGACGCCCTCTAACACAAATTACATAAAAAGGAGGGTTATATAAAGCTCGTGATTGAGTCCACATTCCTCCTTGCTGAAGCAAGGGGCACCTTCTTGAAGACTAGTGTCACTATTTTTCTCTGTGCTTTCTTTCAATTAGTAATGCAGTCTAGAAGCCATGGTATCATCCTGTCGTAGGTGTGTGCCAGGAGAAAGCTCAAAGACTGCTAACAGAAAAGCAAGTTCGTGAAAACTCAAAATTTCATTTTTAATGGTAATCCCTGATTCCTTCCAAAAAATAAGCTCTTATTTTGTAGCTTAAAAGCAGCTATTAGCACATTTCTTAGACACAGTAAGAGACAAAGCAATTTTAGAAAAAGAATAAATGTATAAGAAGTGAAAGACTCCTGTGGTACTTTCTGTGGCTTATAAGGAAGAGCGAATCCTCATGTAAATCCTAAAATTGCCATTTACTGTTTTGTGATATTTGTGCAAATTTCACAATTTCATTCAGTTTATGACTAATTGATAGTAAGACCTCCCTCTAAGGACTATTGATACCAAGTAAATAATTTACATGAACATTTTATCAGTGAATGTGTCACAGAAGTAATAATATGTGGCTATTATTTCAGAATACTCAGTTCTTTTTTTTTTAATTAAAAATTTAATTATACATTTTAAAAATTTTTTACCAGTTCCCTCCCTCCCCCCTCCCCTTCCCCCAGTGTCTCCCCCCCAATTCCCAGAGAGTCCTTTATTGTGTGCGCCTAACTCTCCACTGGGTCCTCCTCTCCGATGACATATAAGGACCCAGTGGCATTTCCATAAGCCCTTTCTCTTGTTCCCCTTAAGCATAAGATCACTACTATGGCTGTCAATCCCTTGCCTCCAGGGGTCTCGGTGCCCTTAACAGATGCTAGACTTTATGAGGGCAACAGTGCGCTGGACATTGCACAGGGCATGCAAAGTTCCATTATGATTGCTTTGGCCCCAACTATTGTTGAGAATCTTGCAAATCGTTGCTCCTCCCATCCTTTTGCTCTTACAATCTTACCGCCCCCTCTTCCGCAAATGTCCCTGAGCTCCAGGATGGGGAGAGATTAGGCTGTCCTAGTTCTATGTGATTGATATAGAGTCTCTGAAGTTCTGGATTGTGGTTTGTTGATTTTCTTTTGCAGTTTTGCTGCTCCTGCAATTCCCTTCACTCCATTCTGCTGGGCACTGTATGTCACCCCCTGGCCAGAGACAAAAAGCTGTTAAACTGGAGTCTTGTTGTAATAGCACATTCAAGGGTAGATGTAATAAGAGTAGGAAACCTCACTGAGGGAGGGGTCCATCACCCATTTGCAAAATGATTACTTTTATCTGCTAGACTATATGCCCTCCCCTTCTGGTGAGATCAGGAAAGAACGTCTGTGAACTTAACCAGGTGTCTCATTACTTACTTGCAGACCTTGATGGAGGCCTATTTTCTCTGCTGTAACATGGTCTCCTCTCTCCTTGTTTCTGGTGTGGCCCTCCTAACCCATCTCTCTTGTTCATCATCCTTGCAATTACTGTGTTACATAGGTTTACTTTTGAGTGTCTCAATGTGGGCTGGGTGAGTTTGGTACTAGGAGCCACCTATTAGGGAGTACATACGGCGCTTAATTTTCTGGGTTTGGGATGCTTCACTTAATATAATTCTTTCTAATGACATCCATTTCCCAGCAAATTCCAGTAATTCATCATTTTTGATGGCTGAGTAGTACTCCATTGTATAGATGTACCACAGTTTCCTTATCCACTCGTCAACTGTTGGACATTTAGGTTGATTCCATGACTTTGCTATTGTAAACAGTGCTGCTATGAACATGGTCGAGCTTGTGCTATCGAGGCGAACCTCTGCTGCTTGGGGGGTTATTCCCAAAAGTGGGATAGCAGGGTCATATGGCATTACAATCTTTAATTTCTTTAAGAATCTCCAGACGGCTCGCCAGAGGGGCTGTATGAGCCTGCATTCCCACCAACAATGTAGGAGAGTTCCCCTCTCTCCACATCCTCTCCAGCATTTGTCGTTGTTTGTACTGTGGATTTTTGCCATCCTGACCGGGGTGAGATGATATCTCAGGGAAGTTTTGATTTGCATTTCCCTGATGGCGAAGGAAGTGGAGCATTTTTAAGATAATTGTTAGACATTTTAATTTCATCCCTGGTAAAGTTTCTTTGAAGTTCCAGGGCCCATTTTTTAATTGGGCCAGTGTTTTCCTTGGAGTTTAATTTTCTAAGTTCTTTGTGCACTCTGGACAGTAGAGCTCTGTCAGATATGTGGTTAGTGAAGATTTTCTCCCATTCTGTGGGTTGCCTTTGAGCTCGTGTGACAATCTCTTTATCTGAACAGAAGCTCTTTAATTTCACAAGATCCCAACTGTTGAGAGTTGGTAGCAGTGACTGTGCCATTGGATGTCTGTTTAGGAAGTGTTGGCCTAGCCCAATCAGCTCGAGGGAGTTCCCTATCCTTTCAACTATGGTTTTTAAAGTCTCTGGCCTGATATCAAGGTCCTTGATCCATTTGGAATTAAGTCTTGTACATGGTGACAAGTACGGGTCCAGCTTTAATCTTCTGCATGTGGAGATCCAGTTTTGCCAGCACCATTTGTTGAAGATGCTGTTCTTTTTCCATTGGATTCTTTGGGCCCCTTTGTCAAAGACCAAATGACTGTAACTTTGTGGGCTTATATCTGGGTCTTCAATCCTTATCCATTGATCTGTGTGTCTATTTTGGAGCCAATACCAGGCTGTCTTTATAACTATGGATTTGTAGTATAGACTTAGGTTTGGTATGGTAATACCTCCAGCTGTGTTTTTGTTACTCAGGATTGTTTTTGCTATCCTGGGTCTTTTGTGCCTCCATATGAACTTTGAGATTGTTTGGTCAACTTCTTTGAAGAATTGCTTTGGGATTTTGATTGGTATAGCATTGAATCTGTATATTGCCTTTGGTAGGATGGTCATTTTTACAATGTTGATTCTGCCAATCCAGGAACAAGGGAGGTCTTTCCACCTTCTGGTGTCTTCTGCGATTTCTTTCTTTAGGGTTTTAAAGTTTTCATTGTAAAGGTCTTTTACCTCCTTAGTTAGGTTTATACCAAGGTATTTCATTTTTTAGGGGTTATAGTAAATGGCATGGTTTCTCTCAAGGCTTTTTCACTTCTTTCATTCTGGGCATATAGGAAGGCCTCTGATTTTTGCACATTTATTTTGTATCCTGCCACCCTGCTGAACTTCTCAATTAGTTCCAGGAGCTTCCTGGTGGAGTTTTTGGGATCACTCAGGTATAAGATCATGTCATCTGCAAATAGAGATAGCTTGACTTCTTCCTTGCCAATTTGAATCCCTCTTATGTCCCTTTCTTGTCTTATGGCTTCGGCTAAGACTTCAAGTACAATATTGAATAGAAGTGGTGAGAGTGGACAGCCTTGTCTTGTTCCTGATCGAAGTGGGAATGCTTCCAATTGTTCCCCATTGAGCATAATCCTTGCTGTGGGCTTGTTGTATACAGCTTTTATTATATTGATAAAGGTTCCTTCCATTCCTACTGTCTCTAGCGTTTTGATCATAAAAGGCTGTTGGATCTTGTCAAAAGCTTTTTCTGCATCTATCGAGAGTATCATGTGGTCTTGGACTTTGGACTGGTTTACATGATGAATTACATTTATTGATTTGCGTATGTTGAACCAACCTTGTGTGCCGGGGATGAAGCCTACTTGGTCCCCATGAATGATCTTTTTAATATGTTTTTGAATCCGATTTGCTAAGACTTTGTTGAGAATCTTTGCATCTGTGTTCATCAGGGAGATCGGCCTATAGTTTTCTTTTTTAAGTGAATCTTTATTAGGTTTTGGGATTAAGACGATATTAGCTTCATAAAAGGAATTTGGTAGTGTTCCTTCCTTTGCTATTTGATGGAACAGTTTAAGGAGTATTGGTGTTATTAACTCCTTAAATGTCTTGTAGAACTCTGTGCTGAATCCATCTGGTCCAGGACATTTTTTGGTGGGAAGATTCGAGATTACTTCCTCAATTTCCTTATATGTTATAGGACTATTTAAATAATTCACAACTTCCTGATTCAATTTAGGTAAGTTGTGTTTACTTAGAAATTCATCCATCTCTTTTGTGTTGTCAAACTTCACAGAGTATAAGTTTTTGAAATATGATGTTATAATTCTCTGGATTTCTTGGGTATCCGTAGTGATAACTCCATGTTCATTTCTAATTTTGTTAATTTGGGTTTTCTCTCTCTTGCTTTTGGTTAGTTTAGCTAGGGGTGTATCAATCTTGTTGATTTTTTCAAAGAACCAGCTTTTTGATTGGTTGATTTTTTCTATCGTTTTCTTAGTCTCGATTTCAGATATTTCTCCCCTTATTTTGCTAATCTCTTCTCTTCTACTGCTTTTGGGATCAGATTGCTCTAGTTTCTCTAAAGCTTTAAGCTGCATTGTTAAGTTGTTTATTTCTGATGTTTCCATTTTTTGACGTGGGCATTAAGAGCTATGAACTTACCTCTTAGAACAGCTTTCATTGTGTCCCAGAGATTTTGGTAAGTTGTATTTTCGTTATCATTCACTTTCAGGAAATCTTGAATTTCCTTTTTAATTTCTTCCTGAATCCAGTTCTCATTCAGCATCATAGTGTTAAGTTTCCAGGAGTTAGTGTATTTTCTCTTGTTTGATGTGTTGTGGATGTCCAGCTTTAGGCCGTGGTGGTCTGATAGGGCACAGGTTAGAATTTCAACTTTCTTGTATATGTGTAGATTCATTTTGTGGCCCAATATGTGATCTATTTTGGAGAAAGTTCCGTGTGCTGCTGAGAAAAATGTGTATTCTTTGGTGCGCGGGTGAAAAGTTCGATAGAGATCTGTGAGGTCCATTTCTTTCAGGGTTTGATTAAGTTCCAAAGTGTCTCTGTTAAGCTTTTGACCTGTTGATCTATCCCATGTAGAGAGGGCGGTGTTGAAGTCCCCAAGAATTATCGTTTGGGGGTTGATTTCTTGCTTTAGACGCTGTAGGGTTTTCTTAATGAATGTGGAGGGGCCCGTATTGGGTGCATATATGTTCAGTATTGTGAAATCTTCCTGGTGAATTGTACCTCTGACTAAAATGTAGTATCCATCCGTGTCTCTTATAATTTTCTTTGGTTTGAAATCCACTTTGTCTGATAGCATAATGGCTACCCCTGCCTGTTTTCTGCTTCCATTTGCTTGTAGAATTGTTGACCAGCCTTTTATTTTTAGAGCGTGCCTATCTTTTGTGGTGAGATGGGTTTCCTGCAGGCAACAGATTGATGGATTGTGATTTTTAATCCAAGTTTGTAATCTGTGTCTCTTGATCGGTGAATTAAGTCCATTAACATTTAGTGTTATAATGGAGAAACTATTGTTAATTCCAGACATTTATTATGTTTAGTAGCTTTTATAAGTATATTGCTTCGCTTTTAATGGTGTTATATTTGCCTTCTGTTCTCCTTGATATGCCTGTTTTTTTCTTCACGCTTGAGTATCATTTCTAGCAGTTTTGAAGGCCTGGTTTGGTGGCCATGTATCCCTTAAAGTTGTCTTTGTGCTGGAAAATTTTTCTTTCTCCCTCGATCATGACTGATAGTTTTGCAGGGTAAATCAGCCTGGGTTGACATTTTTGCTCATTCAATACTTGAAGTATGTCTCTCCAAGCTCTTCTTGCTTTTACTGTTTCGACTGAGAAGTCATTTGTTATTTAATAGGTTTGCCTTTAAAAGTGACTTGTTTTTTCTCCCTTGAAGCTCTCAGCACCAGTTCTTTATCTTGAATGTGGAGTGTTTTAACTATTATTTGCCGTGGTGTGCTTCTAGTTTGGTCGTATCTGTTTGGGGTGCGGAATGCCTCTTGTATATGGATGGGCCTCTCTTTTTTTAGATGAGGAAAGTTTTCCTTGATGATCGTTTGAAAAATTTCCTCAGGGGTGGTATTTTGAGATTCTTGCTCTGGTATTCCATGAATACGCATGTTAGGCTTCTTCAGGGTGTCCCATATCTCTTGGATATTTCTCTCAAGTATCTTTTTGGCTTTAACAACCTCTTCCATTGAGCTGGTTAGTACTCCCACTTTATCTTCAAGGTCTGAAATTCTGTTTTCTGCTTCATTAGTTCTGTTGATAAGACTCTCTGTGGTGTTCTGGGTTGAAGATAACTTGTCTTTTAGCTCAGTTTTAAACTCTGCTTGAGTTTGTTTTAACTGCTCTATGCCACTTTTTGTTTCTTGCACTGTTTTTCTCAACTCCTCCAGATGTCTGTTGTGTTCCTCTTCAAAGCGATTGATTCGATTATGTAATTCCTCCCGGATTTCCTCTTTCATAGTATTGAACATGGTAATGATCATATTTTGAAAGTCGTTATCCTGGGTCAGGCTTTCTTGGCCTTTTTCCGCGGGTTTGTTCTTGTTGGAGTCTAACATTATGGGATTAATTTCTTCAGTGGGAAATTTGTTTACTTGAGTGTTGCTTCTCATGGATTTGCACTTTGACTTTGGCATTGTCATTTTAACTCTTAAGATCTCTCAATTTCACTAAACTGAATTATTTGGCCTGGGGTACTGGTGGGCGGGGCCTGAACGGGGACTTACCTAGGGCGCGGGGTGAGGCCCGGGTGGACCGCGTGCGTGTCCCGACTGGCGGAGCGGGGTGGGGCGAAAAAGGGATCGATGGGCGCGTTGGCGTGGAGCTATTTAACCCGAGGGCAGCTGGGGCGGGGCCCGGGCGCAGGGGGAGGTCCTCCTCGTTCCCTCGGCCCCCGCGCGGCTCCGGCTGGATGGCGGGAGTCGGAGCCGGGTCCCCGTGGGCTGACCTGGGGTCCTAGAGCGCGCGTTGAGGCCCGGCTGGATCTCGCCTACGCGTCCCGACCGGCGGAGAGGGGGTGGGGCGAAAAAGGGATCCTAGAATACTCAGTTCTTTTTGAGAAGACAAAGAAAGAAAATAAAGAGAATGGATGAAACCCTATAGAAATACTGAGTTTAAGCCAAAAAACACTAGCAAGTAGCTTGTAAAGCAGATTTACCAGGTAAGCTAAATATCAACTGTCAGTCAGTCATAAGCCATGTTTGGAATAAATAAAATAAACAGAATGCATGATAAAATAAAGAAAATTGTCATGATAAAGGAACAGAGATATGAAGAAAAATTAATAAAAGCATAACTATGTTGCCAATGGGGTAAGAGAGGTGTTGTCAAAAATTCAGCTACCTAGTATGGGTCCATTATACTCCAGGATTTCTTCTTCCTAAGAAGCATAAATAAAATGAGTAACTGCTCATCAGGCTAATTAACAAGTTGTAGCTAATGCCATGCATATGTGCTCCTGCATTCCTATGGGAGACAAAATGTGTGTTTGGTACCTTTTATGGATCATTTCGTTCAAATTTCAATTCTAACCCTCAGAGAGAAAGGGTGACAGGAAGAAAAGGTAGGTGAGCAGAGATTGAAAGTCAAGTCTGTGACAGTATAGTTCAGGACCAATGGTCTGTATATCCCAGTTGCTTTAAATCAAGTATGTTAACAATCTGACTTATAGCCCTTGGATTGTCTTTTCCTTGCTTCTTACTGTATATTTTAAATTTGTTTTGTAAACTATATCATTCAGGCTTTCTCTTCCGTGAACTCTGAGATAGCTTATTTGGCAATAGAATTGAAGGTTGCTATTATTGCTTTAGGGTAATTTCCCACATGTCAAAAGTTATGCACATATCCTATTATCTAAATGAAAGGAAGTAGATGAATCACAATACATTGTGGAGTTGGCATGGGCTGATTATATTTTCTATTTGTTTTACTAGTATGGAATATGTCCATCACTACATGTCTACCACTGCTGAGTGCCATCCAGTCACACCTCCTGATGACAAGTGCACCAGAGATGTATTTATCTCAAACCAGCCAGCCACTGATGACAATGAAGCATCCAGAGAATCTTGGAGTCCTGACTCCTTTCCAGCCACAAATCTAGTCCCAGCAACTTCCATAATCCAAACAACTTTTATGGTTCAATCTTATGCACCTGGGCAAGCTAATGGTGGGGGACTAGCAATTTCCCCAAACCCACCCACCCAACTTGTGGACATGCCAAAATTTTCATTAGTGAGGAAACTGAGTGTTAGACAACCAGGAATGTTGCTATGAAAGAAAACTAACTTCCAGTTGATAGTTGGAACACGTGTTGGTCAAACTAGAATTACTTCATAGAAGTATTATTATTAAAATAAATAATATATTTGTTTTATGATTTTTAAGAGTTTAAAGCAAGGATTTTACTGAAAATGAGAGAAAGGGGGAAAAAATTCTTGGATGCTCAGTCCGAGGCATGCCAGGAGGAAACCAGGGCTCTGAGGTGGGAGGGCACTGGAGCAGAGGAGACCACTTCAAGTCAGAGAACAGGGAGAGCCGCCATGAGCACATGGCTAGGAGAGGACAGAGCTGTCCTGGAGTGACCGCAAGGCAGGAGAGCAGGAGGAAGAGAGAGGTGGTGGGCGGAGCCACAATCTTTTCCATCTGGCGTTGGGAGTGAATGTCCCAGAGCTACTAAGGAAGTGAGGAAAAGACTGGAGGAGTGGAGGGGAATGGTTCCCACAGTCCCGGACACTCCTAACTGCATTAGTTGTCCAATAGAAATATTATTTCAATTATCCCCCTCCCCTTCTATCTGATGAGGATATCTGACACTCTAGGAAAAAGGACAATGATCAATCTGGCTGCTTTATGGGTGGCAAGGGTGGAAGATTCTGTAAGAGATTTGCACAAAAGTTAAAATAAACCAAGTTAGCATAGGTGTGGAATGGGGTGGTACAGTTCAGTATTCCAGGGTAGTGGCAGTCAATTGAATGCTGACTTTTATTTGGGGAAACTATGCTTTGTGTGGTATTTGCTCTTGTGAGAGAGCGTGTGTGGAGAGCATGCCATGCTGAATTCTGTTAGGCTGAGTGATGAGGAACTAGACAGATTCCATAGTATATCACAGGGCATAGGAGAAGTAGGAAACCTCAAAGCTTCCTTTTGAGTTTATGTTGTTTTGTTCTACATTTTCAGGACAGATTACATCCCTTGACTCAAAATAAGCATTTCGCTATCTCCTGAATTGTCAGTCCATCCATAGCCTAGGGCCTTGGGCCATTTTGGTTTCTTAAGACATGAAACTTCTCCCCACTCATTAACATCCACTTACATCCCTTGTCTGGCCAGATGATACCCCAGCCAGTCGAGCCTTCCACTGTCTCTCCAGGCACAAGATTTGCATGTCTTTTATCTTACTACCTTTTCCTGGTTCTTCTTGTCTGTGCCTGTGTCCCTTGCTGTATGGTATGCCAATGAAAATTAGGCAAGATTTTGCTAATGCTGCATGTGACACTTCTTAGTCACTTTTCTTTGCCTATATACTTGTATATTTGCCAGCCTGAGGCCAGCAGATTCATCCCCCTTCTCCCATCTATAATGAATAGATTAAGCAAGGCTATAAAAACTAAGACTAGCCATGGTGGTATATACACCTGTAATCCCAGCATTTGGGAGGTAGAGACACAAGGATTGGAAATTCCAGGAATCTAAAATCATTTTGGGCTACATAGCAAATTTGAGACTAGTCCTGGCTCTATCAGACTCTGTTTCAAAAAAACAGAAAATTGTATGTAACTTGGTGGTCTCATGCTAATTATGCTAATTAGAAGCTCTGACTTAGCAGCTTTAAAGATCTTAGATAAAACCCTAAACTTACATTTTGGTCAGTCTTTCAATAAGAAAGGTGTTCTTGATGAAAATAATGGAAACATTTCTACTTGGTGCTTAATGGAAATGTTTTAATTTGTGTATATGAAAGGTATTACCATTTCTTTATTAAATTGGAATGTCAAGTTTAAAAAATCTGGCTGCTTAGGCTGAATGTGAACAAATAAGGGGGGAGTTAAATATCCTCATTCCAAGAGTCTGGATGGTTTAGGAGTCCGTGATAGATGGGATTCTGTTGAACCATCATCTGGAGTCTTATTGAGCTTATTATAGAAGAGACAAAGTGTATATGAAGGTTAAATAAGCAAGGTCCAAATATAAGGACTAAAGTATTATAACCAGAGCCCAACAAATGATTGTATGAGGAAATAAGTATTAGATTTGACAAAATCATAAAAAAGCATTTCACAGTCACAGAATCTAAAAATGGATTCTTCAGTTAAAGTTTTGTTGTACATATTTTAACTATTGAATTGATTGCCAGTACTGAAAAAATTGCTAAATATTTCAGTTGGTCCAATCACCAGCATCATGAAAATGAAATTCTTTTTTTATATCGTGCTAACTTATTTTACCCATATTCTATCCTCAGTACTGTGTCAGGAGCTTTTGATACAAAGAGTTAAACTCATGCATAAAACAATAAGCTGAGATTCAGAGAAATTATATTCTTGTATTACTTGCCCAAGGGTACAGAGCAAGTGGATACTTTAATTAAATTGTCTAACTCCAAATCCAGTGTTTTTTTAATTTCATCATGCAATTTCAATTCAATAAAATATATTAAACTGATGCTATTTAAGCAATAAAATATGTTTTAGTTTAATCATCATTATAGAAACACGCTTGACTAGCTCTAGCCTTACTTAACCACGATAAGTACCTAGGATATTTTCATTGACTTGGAGCAATCATCAAGATCACTGATAATATCTGAAAAGAGAAAGAAAAAGGTTCTGGTCTAAGACTCAATTTTCATCTCTAATTTAATTTTCAGCTTTCTCTCTTTTGGCCTTGGTTAATTTGGCTAAGGATTTGTCAATCTTATTGATTTTTTTCAAACAAACTCTTTGTTTGGTCGATACTTCATATCATTTTCCTTATCTCAATTTTCATGTTTTTCCCCTAATTTTAATAATTTCTGCTTGCCTACTGCTTTTGGGATTGGATTGCTCTTGTCTCTCTAGAGCTTTGGATTGTTGGATTGGATTGTTAAATGGTTTACTTGTGATGTTTCCTTTTTTTTTTTTTTTTTTTTTTTTGATACAGGCATTGAGTGCTACAAACTTTCCTTTTAGGATTGCCTTCCTTGTACCCAAAGATTTTGATAGGTTGTATTTTCATTATGATTTATTTCTAGGAATTTTTGAATTTCCCTTTTGACTTCTGTCTGAATCCATTCCTCATTCAGTATCATGGTATTTAATCTCCAAGAATTTGTGTATTTTTTGACATTTGCTTTATTGAGAATGTCTAGCTTTATTCCACGGTTATCAGATAGGGTTCAGGATACAATTTCCACTTTCCTGTATATGTGGAAGCTTGCTTTGTGCCCCAATATATGGTCAATCTTGGAGAACATTCCATGGACTGCTAAAAAGAATGTATATTCCTTATTGTTGAGAAGAAAGATTCAGAGGTCAGTCAAGTACAATTTCTTCCAGCCCCATCCATTTACCAGAAAATTTCATTAATTCATTTTTTGATAACTGAATAGTATTTCATTGCGTATATGGAACACATTTTCATTATCAATTCATCTACTGTTGGACCTCTAGGCTGATTTGATTTCTTTGCTATTGTGCATGGAGCTGCAGTGAACATGAATGTACATATATCTCTGTAATAAAATGCAGTGATCTTTGGGAATAGGACCAAGAGTAGGACAGCTGGGTTGTAGGAATTTTGATTTTTTTTTCTTCACTAACCACATATCTGATAGAGCTCTATTATCCAGACTGCACAAAGAATTTAGAAAACTAAACACCAAGGAAACAAATAGCCCAATTAAAAAATGGGCCCTAGAACTTAAAAGAAACTTTACCAGGGATGAAATTAAAATGTCTAACAAATATCTTTTTTAACATTTTTATTATTATTTCTGCTCATACAAACTTAATAGGTATACCAGTTCCCTCGCTCCCTCCCCCCCGGACCCCCTGCTCCCCCTCCCCTCACCATCCCCCAGTGCCTCCCCCCCAATTCGCAGAGAGTCCTTTTTTTAAATACATTTTTTATTATTTCAGCTCATACAAAAGTAATAGGTACACCAGTTCTCTCCCTCCCTCATCCCCCCGAACCCCCTGCTCCCCCTCCCCTCACCCCTCCTTCCCCACCCCCCAGTGCCCCCCCCAATCCCCAGAGAGTCCTTTCTTGTGCATGCCTGACTCTCCTCTGGGCCCTCCTCTCCGATGACATACAAGGACCCAGTGGCAGTTCCATGAACCCTTTCCCGTGTTCCCCTTAAGCATAGGAACACTACTGTGGCTGCCAACCCCTTGCCTCCAAGGATCTTGGTGCCTTTAGCAGATGCTAGACTTTGTGAAGTCAATAGTGTGTTGGACATTGCGCAGGGCATGCAAAGTCCAATTATGATTGCTTCGGCCCTAACTTGTGTGGAGTATCTTGCAAATCATTGCTCCTCCCATCCTTTTGCTCTTACACTCTTACCGCCCCCTCTTCCGCAAATGTCCCTGATCTTCAGGATGGGGAGAGATTAGTCTGGCCTATTTCTAGATGGTTGATGTAGAGTCTCTGAAGTTCTGGATTATGGTTTGTTGATTTTCTTTTGCAGTTTTGCTGCTCCTGCAATGCCCTTCACTCCATCCTGCTGGGCACTGTATGTCATCCCCTGGCCAGAGACAAAAAGTTTTTAAACTGGAGTCTTATTATAAGAGCACATTCAAGGGTGGATGTAATAAAAGTAGGAAACCTCAGTGAGGGAGGGGTCAATCACCCATTTGCAAAGTGGTTACTTTTTATCTGCCAGACTATATTCCCTCCCCTTCTGGTGAGATCATCCCCCCTTAGTTGTGAATGATCAGGAACGAACATCTGTGAACTTAACCAGGTGACACATTACTTACTTGCAGTCCTTGATGGAGGCTTATTTTCTCTATTGTAACATGGTCACTTCTCTCCTTGTTTCTGGTGTGGACCTCCAACCCCATCCCTCCTGTTCATAATCCTTGCCATTACTGTAGGTAACACGTAGATTTACCTATGAGTGTCTCAAGGTGGGCTGGGTGGGTTTGGTACTAGGAGCCACCTATTAGGGAGTACATACGGTGCTTAATTTTTTGGGTCTGGGATACTTCACTTAATATAATTGTTTCTAATGACATCCATTTCCCGCAAATTCCAGTAATTCACCAATTTTGATGGCTGAGTAGTACTCCATTGTATAGATGTACCACAGTTTCCTTATCCACTCGTCAACTGTTGGACATTTGGATTGATTCCATGACTGTGCTACAGAGAGTCCTTTAATGTGCATGCCAGACTCTCCTCTGGGCCCTCCTCTCCGATGACGTACAAGGACCCAGTGGCATTTCCCTGAACCCTTTCCCATGTTCCCCTGAAGCAAAGGAACACTAATGTGGCTGTCAATCCCTTGCCTCCAAAGATTTTGGTGCCTTTAGCAGATGCTAGACATTGTGAGGTCAATAGTGGGTTGGACATTGCACAGGGCATGCAAAGTCCTATTATCATTGCTTCGGCCCTAATTTATGTGGAGTACCTTGCAAATCATTGCTCCTCCCATCCTTTTGCTCTTACAATCTCACCGCCCCCTCTTCTGCAAATCTCCCAATCCTGAAGTCTAACAAATATCTTAAAAAATGCTCCACATCCTTAGCCATCAGAGAAATGCAAATCAAAACTTCCCTGAGATATCATCTCACCCTGGTCAGAATGACAAAAATCCACAATACAAACAACAACAAATGCTAGAGAGGATGTGGAGAGAGGGGAACTTCTCCTACATTGCTGGTGGAAATGCAGGCTCATACAGCCACTCTGGCGAGCCATCTGGAAATTCTTAGAGAAATAAAAGATTGAAATGCCATATGACCCTGTGATTTCACTTTTGGGAATAACCCCCCATACAGCAAAAATTCACCTCGATAGCACAAGCATGACCATGTTCATAGCAGCACTGTTTACAATAGCAAAGTCATGGAATCAACCCAAATGTCCAACAGTTGAGGAGTGGATAAGGAAAATGTGGTACATCTATACAATAGAATACTACTCAGCCATCAAAAATGATGAATTAATGGAATTTGCCAGGAAATGGACGGGATTAGAAACAATTATATTGAGTGAAGTATCCCAGACACAGAAAATTAAGCACCATATGTACTCCCTAATAGGTGGCTCCTAGTACGAACCCACTTAGAGACACTCAAAGATAAATCCCTGTAATAACTACAGTAATTGCTAATATTATGAACAGGAGGGATGGGGAAAGGAGGGCCATATCAGTAACAAGAGAGGGGACCATGTTACAGCAGAGAAAATAGGCCACCATCCAAGGACTGCAAGGGGTGACATCCAATGCCCATCAGGGCATTGCAGGAGCAGCAAAACTGAAAAAAAAATCAACAAACCATAATCCAGAACATCAGAGATTCTATATCAATCACCTGGAACTAGGCCAGCCTAATTTCTCCCCATCCTGAAGCTCATGGAAATTTGTGGAAGAGGGGGCGGTAAGATTGTAAGAGCACAAGGATGGGAGGAGCAATGATATGCAAGATACTCCACACAAGTTAGGGCCGAAGCAATCATATTTGGACTTTACATGCCCTGCGCAATGTCCAACACACTATTGACCTCACAAAGTCTAGCATTTGCTAAAGGCACTAGGATCCTAGGATGCAAGGGACTGATAGCCACAGTAGTGTTCCTATGCTTAACAGGAACACAGGGAAGGGTTCTGGGAAATGCTACTGGGTCCTTGCACCTCATCAGAGAGGAGGACCCAGAGGAGAGTTTGGCATGCACATTAAAGGATGCTCCGGGGATGGGAAGGGGAGGCACTGGGGGATAAGGAGGGAAGGGGGAGGGGGGCACAAGGGGATAGGGGGTTGGAGGGAGGGGGGACCGGTGTACCTGTTAAGTTTGTATGAGTGGAAATAAAAATTTAAAAATTTAAAAAAAGTTTGTGTGAGTGGAAATAAAAATAAAGAAAGAAGGAAAGAGAGAGAGAGAGAGAGAGAGAGAGGAAGGAAGGAAGGAAGGAAGGAAGGAAGGAAGGAAGGAAGGAAGGAAGGAAGGAAGGAAGGAAGGAAGGAAGGAAGACAGAAAGAAAAACAAAAAAGGAATTTTGATTTTTTTTTTACTTTTCTAGACCTTCTCTACTGATCTCCAAAGGGGTTGTATAAGTTTGCATTTCCATCAACAATGTATAAAGGGTCCCTTCTCCCCACATCATCACCAGCATTCGCTGTTTGTGACTTGGATTTTAGCTATTCTAACTAGAGTGATATGTCTCTCAGGGTGGTTTTAATTTGCAATTCCCTAATGGTTATGGAAGTGGGACATTTCTTAAGATACTTACTAGACATAAGAATTTCATCCTGTGAAAAAGTTTTTAATTGTAAAGCCCAGTTTTAATTGAGTTGTTTACCTCCTTGGTATTTAATTTTTTAAGTTCTTTGTGTACTCTGAATATTAGTCCTCTATCAGATACATGGTTATCAAAGATGTTCTCTCATTCTGCAAGTTGCTTTTTTGCCCAACTGACAATATCTTTGTCCCCCCAAAAAAATACTTTTTAATTTCACAAAATACCTCTTGTTGAGTGTTGGCCTTATTTCTTGTGCAATTGGGTCCTATTAAGAAAATGCTGACCTTGGTCAATCGATTCCTAAGTCTAATCCCTCTTCTTCTTTCTAGTAGTTTTATACTCTCTGGCCTAACATAGAGGTCTTTGATCCATTTGGAGTTAATTTTTGTGCGGGATAACAGATAAAGGTCCAGTTTCATTCTTCTGCATGTAGATATCCAATTTTCCCAGTGCCATTTGTTAAAGATGCTGTCCGTTTTCCAATTGTTTTGGCACTCATGTCAAAAATCAGTTGACTATAGGTATATAAGTTTATTTCTGTGTCTATTCTAATCTATTGATCTATATATCTCTGTATTAGAGCCAGTACCAGGCTTTATTTTAATTGCTATAGATTTGCAGTATAGTTTAAGCTCTGGACTTGTGATACTTCCTGCAGAGTTTTTTTAATTACTTTTTGCCTTGTTATACAAGCTCAGTAGATACTGCCCTTCTCCCTCCTCCCTCTTTTGGCTATCCTGATCCTTTTGTGCTTCCATATGAATTTTGGGATTATTTCACCAATTGCTACGAAGAATTGGGTTGGATTTTTGATTGATACTGCATCAACTCTATATATTGCTTTTGTAGGACAGTCGTTTTTACAATGTTAATTCTGCCAATCTAGGAATATGACATGTCTTTCCAGCTTCCGGTGTCTTCTGTAATTTCTTTCTTTAGTGTTTAAAGTTTGCATTGTTATCCCAGCAGCATTGGTCAGCCCTTTCTGGTCCTTGCTTGGAAGCTCCGCCTCCGGGTGGGTCTCTCTGGAAAACCCACTGCGAGTGCAGCTATGCAGCGCAGCATCTGGAGCACGTGTATGTATCCATGGCTGACACGGCCCCAATCAGCCCACAAGGGGCAGGCGCTGTGCAATTCATAATGACCGACAAACGGGACATGGCAGTGTTGTTTTCTTGCCTGTTCACAGTTGTATCGCTCCGCACTGTTCATTCTGCCTCTTCTTGCGTTACACGAAGCTGCAACATTCTCTGCTGGCAAATGCTCTTACCAGTGCTCTGAGCCTGCTTCAGAGATTACCACATTTCCGGTTAAGCAGAGCGTTTAGAGGACAGCTGCCACTACCTATTGTAGTCACTTATTTTTGTCAACTCCAACCCCGTTACAATGAGTATTTTTCCAGTCTTGTTATTCTCTTTGCTTCACACTGCTACATACACGAGAAAAGGTCCTTGATATAAAGAAGTCAAATAGTTTACCTCGATTGAGATCTGTCTTGTATAAATTAAATGTTAATCAACAAAATATTCTGAAATTCATTGCTTGAAATGAAATTTTCTTGATGCCTGCGATCGTTTTTTATGCTTTTTAGTGGTCAAGGAAGTTTGCTTTAGCCTTTTATATACCATAGGTTTCTTACTGTTCGATATTTCTCTAGAAGAAATCCGTGTTGTCTGAACTTGCTTAATCAACTGAGGATTGTCACTGAACACATAATAATGAAACCAGCCTGCCCACTGTTTGTGAGAAGACTTTGTCTCCAGAGCATTGCCTTTATAAGCAGACTGGCACCAATAGCTGTGTAGTTTAGCATCTAGATCAGCTACGTATCAAATATAAGCATTAGCAGCTGGTAGGGACCTGTAGGGGGTGGGTCACAAATTCCAAGTGTAACACTGACTGACCTCCATCCAACTTAATTTACATGAATTCATTTCAATGGAAAAGTAATCATTTACTCTGTATGTTAAAAAATCTTTTTAAAAATCTGAGAAAATTTTACTATGCATTATTGTTAATGGTTAAATAAGTTTTTATTTAGTGATAAATGTACTGAATTATTTTAGATGTTGCTGTGTCTCTATCATGAAATGGATTTATTTCTTTTAAAAAGAATTCTGAAATTTGTTTCAGCCTAATCAGTGACCTAAGTTTCTATTTGGCATGAGTTCCTTACAGCAATACCATATGAATATTTGGAGAAAGTATTTTGTCCAGAAATTCTCTTTGCTTTATGCATGAAGCAAAGAGTAGCTTTTCTCAAATTGGAAATCCTTTCACAGATGTGGATGGATTCATGTGCCTATAGTTTATAGAATTACCTAGTTCAGGGACTTAACTCTAGTTTTTTTTTTTATTTCTTAGGCTTGAATTTTCCTAGACAGTTGCAGCAAGTTCAGATGCCTTTTGAAAGAAATGTGATTAAAGATTGTCCATACTGTGTGTGTTCTGAAATAATAATGAAGAATTTTCTGTAAATTACATATTTACCCATCAAATCTGATTCAAAAGGTTAAGTGGAAGGCTTCTAGGTAAGGTAATTGATTTGGAGCACACTGGGAGTGTTTGAAGGGGAATAATGTGAATTTCAGCCTTGTAATGTATAGATGAACTTGTAATGTATAGATGTATTATGCAACTGTGATATTAAGTTGTCTTCACCGAGCTCCTATCAATTCCTTTACAAAAGTTATTCTGATTCTTACTATTGTTGCATGATTGGAAATATTTAAAATATTACAGTTTTAGTATAGAGTAATGTATTAAGCTTTTGTAACTAGTTTTCTTCTGTCTGAATGTAATTTGGATTTCTCAGATACGTTGATTAGTAACTTATCAGTAGCATCAACTTTTTTTGTTAAAGGTCCTGATCTATAAAAAGGTAAATTGCCAGGAAAAAAATCTATTTGATAGCTTAGCTATAACCGGCTACTTTTGTATTTTTGTAATATTTATCCACTAAGTTGGAGAAGCAACCTCATAATACAGAGTTACTTTTTAAAATGTGTCTGTGACTAGCCTCCTTATCATTATGTATGTATATATGTATGGCTTTAAAGAGAAAACTTTCAAGAGCAATAAAATGAATGTAATGTTAAGTAAACATTCTGATTATTAATGATGCTTTAAAATACTATATTGAATCACACCAGGAAATTTTGGCAGCTAAAAGCATATTTATTTTGAAGTTTTTTCTGTACTTTTTTACTAGGAATATTTTAAATTTGGAAGAATCAAAAATAGTGCTGAGAGTTCCTGTGCACACTTCACTCAACTTCTTCTATTAACATCTTTTGTAATTGGTGGAACATGTACACAAAGTAGGAAATAAATCTTGGATTAACTAAAGTATTATATTTGTTTGAATTTCACCAGTTTTTCCATTAATTGCGTATGTGCTTTGTTTTTAACCTTGATTATCTTTTATGTTTAAAGGTCTGTAACTGTGTTTCTGTTTTGAATTTTCTTCATTTTTAAAAATCTACTGGTCAAAAGTATTTCCTTAGAGGAAATAATTCATGTTTTTAATCAAAAGAATTTTATCTTTAAAAGTGCTGCAATTTCACATCTTAATGATTTAAATTAAGACTTCTTAATCACACTGCTGAATTACATTATTTTTATATGCTCATGCTTAAATGAAAATGTAGATTTGTTCTTAAACTCATAAAAAGGTAAATTTTACAATTTGAGCATTACTACATATTTAATTTTCATGAAACTAGTTAGAAATCTTATATTTGAATATGTACAAGCCACTGATTTGGAATTCGAAATTACAGTATATACATGTATATCTGTCAAAATTAAGAAAATATATATAGTACATAGAATGAATGTATTAAAAGAAATTAACTTACTACATAACTAATAATTTTTTCTTTAGTGTTTTGAGAAACAAAATTTAACATCCAGAGATGTAATTCTCTAGGAAGTGGTAGAGCATCATGGTTAATTAAGCCCACTTGGATAAAACTTATTGCATTCTAATGAAAAAATAAAATAAATTTTTCATTGTGTAGGTCTCTCATATCCTTGGTTAGATCTATTTTCTTTGAGCTATGATAGATGGAATCGTTTCTCTCAGATCTTTCTCATATTGTTCATCTGTTATATGTAAGAAAGTCAGTGATTAGAATGTGTCACTTCCTGATAAAATATTGATCAGAGAAATTTTAAAGGCCCCAAAGAAAATATGCTTTTACTATTTCTCTTGGTTGCTCTCCAAACTATCAGTAAGACCCTATTACTGAAAATGCAAGACATGAATCACAGACGGGGCAAAACACATCAACTGGAACTGGTCTGAAAACTTCCTCCTTGCTGGATATCCTTGCTGGATAGTTTACACAGTACCAAGGAATACTGTAGAAGCTGCTGAGGGAGAAAAATAATCACAGGACCCATCAACACATGAGATCTGTAAGTTGCAATAAAAATCACCATGGCAACCAGTGTAATAGTGGCATGAGTATCAAGAAGACAACCCGCAGCTTTCTGATTGAACTCAAGACTCACTTGTCAGAATGGTACACATCCCTGTTTCTGTAAACTATAACAACAACCTAAAAAAGGGAAGGAAATAATAGATCAGTAGGGAAAACAGCCTAGGAACCTGTAGATAGGAAGATTGTAAGAACCTAAAGATGGGAAGTTTCACCGTTGGACAAGACATCCCACTCAAGGCAAAACTGCTACATCTAGGAACTCACTACAGTGAGACTTGCTCTTCCCCAACCAGCATAATGACTGACATACCCACATGTCCCTGTAGACTACCTATGAATTCAAGAAAGTTAAGAACATACTGTGGAAACCTTGGGCTCTAAAGCTAGATGAGTGAAGGGAAATGCCCCTATCAGTGAGATGGCCTTAAGAGAGGCAATTTGATAGGCCACAGAAGCCTGAACCCCCACAAAAGTAGACAAGTCAGAGTGAACCCTGAGATCCATAGAAGCATACAGGCAGGAGGATGGGAAGGAATTGGAGGGATTGATGAAGGGAAGAAAGGGGATGAGAGGGAGGGGGATGGAGGGAAGTAGGGAGGAGCACTCAATATGCTTGTAAAGTATAAAAATTAAAAATTAAGATATATTGAATAAAAATGATAAAAAAAAGAAATTCACTGATTTTTGCAGCCTGTCACTCTACTGAACTTGCTAGTTCCAGGAGTTTCCTAGTGGGACCTTTGGGGATCTCTCAAGTATAAAATCATGTCATCTGCAAACAGGGATATCTTGACTTCTTCCTTTCCTACTTGTATCCCTTTTATCTCCATCTCTTGCCTTATGGCTCTAGCTAAAACTTAAAGTACAATATTAAACAGAAATCTTAGGTCTAGAGAAATGGCTCAGGAGTTAAAACTCTGCCTCACAACAGAAGATCCTGAGTTCAAATCCTAAGTCCCACAAGGAAATAGTGGCAGCACTTCTGGCCCTGGTGGGCAGAGCCTGGGAAATCCCAGAACGAAGCAAGAAAAAGGTAGAAGAAATCCAAGATTTACCTGAAGTCACTCTTGGTCCTCCACAGGGACACACAGTGCCCTCTGATACACACACACACGCACGCACGCACACACACACACACACTAAATGAATGACTGATGTTTTAAACATAAATCATGTGAGTGGACAGCCTTGTCTTAGTTCCTGATATAAGTGGGAATGCTTAAAATTTTTCACCATCTGTGATTATTTCAGCTGTAGATTTGTTGTATATGGTCTTTATTATGTCGATATATGATAAAAGGATGTTGAATTTTGTTTAAAGCTTTCACTGAATCTATTGAGAGAAATCTATTGTGATGGTCTTAGCATTTGTTTATGTGATGAATTAGTTATTGACTGAATATTGAAATGTTGAATAGTGAAATATTGAAAGAACTTTGTGTTTCTGGGATAAACCCAACTTGGTCGTTGTGAATGATCTTTTTGATATGACTTTGAAGTCAGTTTTCTAGCATTTTGTTGAGAATTTTTACATCTATGTTCACAATTAGATTTGCCTGTGGTTTCCTTTTTTGTTGTGTCTTTATTTGTTTTGAGGCTCAGTGTAATATTGGCTTCATAAAAAGAGTTTAGAAGTGTTCCTTTTTTATCTTGTGGAATAATTAAGAAACACTGGTGTTGTTCTTTAATATCTGGTAGAACTCTACACTGAAACCATCTGGTCCTGGGCTTTTTTTTTATTTTGAGTGGGAGATTTATAATCATTGGTTTCATTTCATCACTTGTTGTAGGGCTGTTTAAATAATTCAATGCATGATTCAACTTTGGTATGTTGTCTGTGCTTATAAATTCACCCATTTCTTTCTGCTTGTCAAGTTTGGAGGAGTGTAAATTTTTGAAGTATGACCTTCTGATTCTCTGAATTTCCTTGACATCATTTGTGATAGCTCCATTTTCATCTCTAATTTTATTAATTTGGATTTTCTTTCTTTTGGTTTTGGTTAATTTGACTATGGGTTCAATAAATCTTGCTAATTTTTTCAAAAAATCAGGTCTTTGGCTGATTTTTTGCATTGTTTTGTCAAGGTTTCCATTAGTTCTCCCGTTCTTACTAATCTCTTCCTGTGTACTGCTTTTGAGATTAGTTTGTTCTTGGTTTTCTAAAACTTTAAGCTATATTGCAAAGTTATTTACTTGTGATTGCTTCTGTTTTTTGGATATAAGCAATGAGCACTCTTAGGATGACCTTCATTGTGTCCTAAAGATTTTGGCATGTATTTTTGTTATCATTAAAAAGGACGAATTCTTAAATTTTGATTAGACCCTTTTGCTCCATGTATTTTATGAATCTTTCCTTTTTGTTTCAGTTCGAAATGCCTTTACTTTAAATGTTTTTCTTTTCCTGGATTTCAGCAATGGACTTTTGACAAGATCCATTCTCCATTTGCTAATTAATAACATCTTGAAAAAAACTACTCATCTAATAATGAGATGATTCTTCATTATGCCATGGCAACTCCAATCTCTTCTGAATGGCTTTTCAATGTTAAATTTTTGTTTATTTAATTTATTCTGCACGTAATGTCAGGGGAGAAGGCATGCATGGCATTTGTACAGAGGTCAGAGGACAATTTACAGAGGTGGGTTTTCCTCTTTTCCCATGTTCACTTTTGAGATTAAACTCATGTCATCAGCTTGGCAGCAAATGGCTTTACTGACTGAACCATCTCACCAAGACCATCTCAGACTGTCTTATAAATTCTATTTATCCTCAGAGTCATGTTTACTTATCAGATTTTTTATTCAACATTCCTCCTACTGACATCTTTGAAATTTTTTTAAAAGTTTCTTTTTTAATTTTTTATAGTTATTCATTTATTTATTACTTATTAAATTGTGTATTTGTGTGTGCGTGTGTGTGTATGTATATGTGTGTGTATGTGTGTGTGTGTGTGTGTGTGTGTGTGTGGTGTGTGTAGAACCAAGGGTGAATTCTGGAATCATTGTGGACTGCTTCTATCTCTTCTTTTGCTCTGCCCCTGGAATCACAGGCTCTGCCCACCAGGACCAGAAACACAGGCCATCCTCGTTTCTGCCTGGTGTTTATACGTGGGATCTGGGATCCAAACTCAGGACCCTCTGCCTGCAAGGCAGAGGCCTAATGCTTGAGCCATCTCTCCAGCCCTAAATTTATGCTTCAGTCATGTTCACTCAGTAGACCATTGGGTCCTGCATGAAACTTGATTTCACCAACTCCAATTATTTCTTGCATGATGGATTTACTGTAGACAAATCAATCTTCCCACTCAATATTAATTGGTTAATTCCTAGTGTCACTTCAGGATGGTGGGCTTTGGTTGCTTTGTGATCTTTGGCACATCTTTGCTAAGACTTCCTTCCATTCTTTCTTAATGTCCTTTCTCTAGAGCCACAAATACATGTCTTCATCATTATGCTGATCACACTGCTGCCTACTCTAGACCACAGCTTCTCTAAAGGAAATAACTAAGTCCAGGATTACTGTATACATAGTATTTGACATAGAACAGATATGCAATAAAGGTTTATTAAAGGAACTAAGTTAGACAAAGCGCATACCCTACAAAAATGTGTGTTTTCTGTATTCTCCTTATCAAGGTGTCTCTGGTACAGAAATGCTTGTGGTATGCATGCTTATTGGAAATAGGAGGTGACATTGATTTGTATGCATATTTCTATTTCAGGCAGTCACATTATGCCATGTTTTGGTAATAGCTGCATAATTCTCCCACTGGGAGAGCAGTTTCTATAATCGCAGTTGAATGATTTTTATAGACTTTATATTTTTGTGTGATAGTTTTTTTTATTGCCAGAAATCAAATTAAGAAAGAGAACTCTTCTGAAATGAGGATTCTGGACCTGAAAACTATAAATGCAAAGGTGGGAACTTATCTAGCCCAGTGAGAAACCAGGCAAATTACTTCTAGAGATTGCAAACTACCGGAGAAAATGAAATTTTCAATTTAGCAGAGAACAAGATATCCAGTGAGAAAGGGGATCATATGGAAAGGAAGGCTAACTGAAACCAGAATCTTGAGCTTCTGAGGACTGAATGCTGAGATGCTACTAGAAACTACACCATTATCTGTCATGACTGTCAATAGTACAGATTTTTTTTCTATCTCAGCTCTTTCAATTCATTTGGAGAAGTTGCTGTTACAGTTTACAAGTACAGTGTAAGCAGTAGTGTTCTATGCTTAAGGAGAACACAGGAAAGGACTCAGGGAAAAGCAACTGGGTCCTTGTATGTCATCAGAGAGGAGGGCCCAGAGGAGAGTCTGGCATCCACATTAAAGGATTCTCCGGGGATTGGGAGGGGAGGCACTGGGGGACGGGGAGGAAGGGGTGAGGGGAGGGGGAGCAGGAGGGCTGGGGGGAGGAGGGAGGGACGGAACCGGTGTACCTACTAAGTTTGTATGAGCAGAAATAATAATAAAAAATGTTAAAAAAAAATAAGTACAGTGTAAAGTTTAGCCTTTCTTGGTCAGTAATATTACTTGTTGCAGAATCTCTGGCATATCACATTATCCCTCTTCCGCAGAAGCCCAAAACTTCCTATTTTGTAGAAATGCAACTTCCATATTTATCAGTTATCTAACGTTGCTTACCAAACTATTACACATAGCTAAATGACTTAAGACTAGTATCTCTATCACAGTTCTGTAGATTTGAAAATAGGTTAAGGGTCAACTAGGGAATTCCTTCACTTAGCTCCCTCTTGTGGCCTTTGGTCAACTATGGGTCTCATCTGAAGCAGATGGCTCAGCAAGATCTTTCTCCAAGTAGTATTCGCTCTCAATCACACTACTTGTTTACCTCACATGGAATCACAGTTTCAGAGAGGGAAGGCAAGCACAAAGCTACTAATTGTATATTTACTAGCCAAAGAAGACACATAGCCAAACCCAGGGTCTTCATGATAGGATATGAATAAAACTTGGATATGGAAAGCATAGATGAACTGGAGGGTGTTGTCTGATATTCTATGCAAAGAAAGCTAGATTATGTATGTGGCACTTCTGGCCTCTCACTGCTCTCTGCTTCTCTGCTTTCAAATTCATCCCCTGGAGAGCAGAAGTAACTTTTTTTGTAGGAAAAGTAACTGAGAAAAAAGGAGACAACTGGAGTGAGTTTTTTTATTCCTCACTCATAGTAGGTCTGCAAAACACATTCCATCTGGACCTCAAACTGCCTGTTCCCACTGAATTCATTTTGGTAAGAAGATCTAGCCCTCAAGACATGGCCCTGCTGTGACCAACTTCCCCCAACTAAACCCCACCTCTCACCATTTGTACCACATATGAATAATGTCTCAAATTATGAATCCAACAAATTAATTCATTGATTAAGTCAGAGCCTACATGAGCCAGTCATGTTTCAGTGACTGAATGCATCAGCTGGGGCTCATGCCTCTAACATAGGAGGCATTTTGGACACTGAACATCCAAACCACAACAATGTCATTCTTTGTTGTGTGCCCAGCCTGTGACAGATGCCTAGAGAGGTCAACGCCATCAACGAAAGATGGTTGGACATATCAAATTAATGAAAAATGGTTATAGCAGTTCGCCTGTATGGTTGCTGACAAATCACCATCAAACAGCTTAAGGGAAAAAGAGGTTTATTTTCTCTTACGATTTTTGGTTACAGTGGTTTGTCCATTTTAGCAAGGGAGCCCACACCAGCACCAGGGCCCAGGGAACTGGCCACACCATCTCCACACAACAGCTGAGAGAGGGACAATCCTTACTTGTCAGACCAGCATGTCTGGCCAAATATGCACAAGGATGCCAACTTTCTCAACCAGCTCTCTGTATTTTATTCCAGGGCCTAATCCCACCCATCACAAGCTGGGCCTTCCCCATCAGCTAGACAATCTCTTACAGGTTTGCTCTGGGCTTAATTCAACCACTAATTCTCTACACATGTGCCCAGATCTTAAACCCTCATCTGTCAAGTTGACACCTGTGCCTAACTATGACAATGGTCAGACTCTGAAATCAGGGCCTTGTTGTCTAGAGACTCTTCTGGTGTTCAGCTTTTCATGACTAGCTTCACTCTTGGGGGACAGAATGGGATATAAGAAGTAGAAGTATGGGCTAAAGAAGGCTCAGTGGTTAAGACTAGACCTGAGCTCATATCCCTGATCCTAGGTAAAAACGCCAGATGGAAAGGGCAGTGGCCTGCACTTCCAGCTCTGGAAAGCAAAGCCTAGGAAATCCCAGATGTAGAAGCAATCCAGGATGACTCCCAAATCTTCTGCAGTTTTTAGATCAAGTAAAAGAACGTAAAGCCTGTGCAATAGATCTAAATAAATAGCATTTAGATTCTTATGGTTTTATCATAGATGAAGCAGTGGGAGAAATTATAGGATATTAGGAAAATATCTTGACTATTGAATGTTAATATTCAATATTAGTTGCTCAGATCACATAATGGTCTTAGTGCTTGGAAGCACTAAGTCAAATACAATCCAGAGCAAGGCAAAGCAAAACTCTCCACCCCATGATGAAGTCTCCTGAGGTAGATGTGAAAACTTGACATTTAATTTAAAAAGCACAGAGGCATGATGGGAAATCATCTCTTCATGGAGAGTGAAGAGCAGTGGTGCGTTTTATTTGACGTGGTGGATTTGCTTTCCTTTATTTTCATATTTTAATAAGTTCAGCTCATGAAAGCATAATGAAAATAGAAAGATCAGCTATAATCGGGATGTGTGGACATTGGGGATCTTGATTTAAAAAGCAGTTGCCTTCCTAAGTCTTTCAACGAAATGTAAATTAAATAGATGAAATTGCCTAAAACATCACTGATTCCCAAGGGAACGTAATCATGCTTAAATGCCAACACTAAATTAATCAGAGGAACAGAATGTGGAGATGAGAAATTTCATTTTAAGCAGCTTCATGTTTCATTAAAGCAAGTGGACATGGCAGGTCGGGTTAAGACTCTGTAAAGAATGGTTTGAAAAGCAAAAGGCAAAGGTTTCCATCTCAAAACTGCACAGCCACGAAGTCTATTTAAACACAACAGATGGCAATTCATGTGCATGGTATGCTTCATAGCCAATTGCTTTACCCAGACATTTCCTTTCCTTAGTGCAAAAATCTGAAAAATAATATGTAATAATATTTGTATAACCATGTTTTCTTCCAAACTTAGTTGTAGTCGTAATTTTATATGTCTTGTTGCATTGTTTATAAGCAACCTTGTTCTTCACTGGATGAATTGAGCTGCCAACCAAAACAGGGCACTTAGAGCAAACAGAGAAAGAATTTGGACAGGATGGAGTGGGTAAAAAGTTTGTTATAATCCATTTATTTGCTCAGCAAATATTTTTGACTACTTTATCTGTACCTCACACAGTTTTAGATATTTCGAATTTGCAATAACTGCAAACACACATACACATACACACACCACCACCACCACCATCACCATCACCACACCACACCACAGAAAGACAAGATCCTCATATATAAAGAAAAATTAAGTAGCATAGCATAATTTAGTAACTATAGTGGGGGCAAAGTGGACTGAGATAAGAAGAGGAAGTGGTACACTGAGATAAGAAGAAAGTGGGATACAACAAACGGTTATCCAAGCAGACGTCTTGGGAAGGAGATTTGAAAGAGCTGAGGTATCCACGGACACGCATTTGCAAGCAATCTAGACAGAGAATATAAAAATCAGTTCAGGGGCATGCTTTGAGGGCCTGAGAAGGTTTAAGGATCCCAAAGTCTCTGACCAGAGGGAAGGGCAGAGCAGCAGCAGATGAGACAGACAACGTGGAGTCTCTCCTCAGCTACCTTCAGGGTTTTGATTTTCACAGTGGGCAATAGGAAAACACATTCCATGGTTGAGCAGAAAAGTCAACACAAGCTAATTGATCTGGCTACTGTGGAAACAACAAAGTAAAGGAGGAGAAGGTGAGGGAAGAAGTAATATGATCTTTGGAAGATGATTGTAATAGTTCTGCTGACAGAAGAATAAAGCTGGCAAAGGATGATTGACACTGTATTTGTCACAAAGGTAGAAATGACAGGATTTCTGGTGAATTAAAGTGGAACGTGGAAAGGCAACAAACCTCAGATGACCTTAAGGTGTTTAACTTGCAGCAATGTGGTTGCCCAGACAAGACCTGTACAAGATCAAGCTCATCCATTTTGCAGGGTAGATGGAGGAGGGTTTATGAGATCCCACACTGAGCATAGGAGCTATTGGAACTTAATGGGTACTGAAAAAGGAGGAGCCATTCTTTAGGGGTACAGCCCCTGGGAAGTTGACTATGTGCCAATAAATAACTCAAACCAATGTATATGCAACACTAATTGAATTCATTAAACATTCAAAAAAATTTCATTCAAAAAACATGAAAGTAGAAAGAAACATGTTGGGGAAAAACAACGCATCCATTGGGAGTCAGAGGGGTATAAGAGAAGGGAATGATGATGAATTTGCTCAAACACACACACACACACACACACGAATTGCCACAAAATAAATAAAAATATTATTGAAACGCCTATGATAGATTACAAACATTGACACAATTGTTTTCAGCTTCTTCCATTAAACAGAATTATTTTTCACACTTAAATCTGTCTAGGCTAATGGTTTGTTTGGACAACAGTTTAGTCAACGTGACATTGTGCAGCTCTGAGCTGCACATCTCTTCAGTTCTCGTCATAGCCACTCATGCCCTAAGATGAAGTTTGCCTAATAAGAGACCACATAAAGCTAAGACAATTTGCCCCCACTATGCCCATCTTAGAAACCTACAGCCAAACCTTCTGATTACATATACAAGAGAGAATACAGCCCAAATCTGCAAATCCTGGCTCCATCTAAACTAAACCCAGGCCTAATTACACATGTTCACAATAGTAATTCACCCTGTGTTCCTATGATCTGGCAAAAATTCTGTTATTTCCTTCTTCTTCATCATAATAAAACTGTCTCGGATGTTTAGGTGGCTTCTGTGAGTCTCTTCACTACGTAAGAGGTAGAGCTGGGATATGAACCCAGACTTTCTTCTGACTTTTAAGTTCATTGCACTCAACTGGATGGCTTCCTTCTGGTTGATATTAGCCTGATTGTGTTTCTCAAATTATCTAAATTTTACATAAAGTTTAAATAAATTTATTTAAATAAAATTTGTAGCTATATCCAAGTTGACTCCCCACACACACCTATTTCATCCTGTTTTATGTGTTTGTGTGTGTGTGTGTGTGTGTGTGTGTGTGTGTGTGTGTGTGTGTGTGTTAGAGGGCACTGTGTGCTTCTGGAGGTCCAAGGGTAACTTCTGGAATCATCCTGGATCTTCTACCTTCTTTTTACTGGGGTTCCCAGGCTCCAACTTCCATGACCAGAAGTTCAGGTATTACCATTTCCACTGGGCATTTTTACGAAGAATCGAGGATCAAAACTCAAGTCCTTCTGCTTGTGAAGCACAATCTTAACCCCTAAGCCATCTCTCCAACACCTCATCTTGGTTTTTTAAACTTTAGATTTTCCCCTTGTAGAAAATTACTAGAGGAACTGGAGAGGTGGCTCAGGGGTTAAGCCTCAGCCTTGAAGGCAAAAGGTCCTGAGTTCTGATCCTAGACCCCATGTATAGGCGCTGGGCGGAAGCGGGGGCGGGGGCGCCTGCGTTTCTAGTACTGTTAGGACGGAGCCTGTGAATCCCGGGGCAGAGTAAACAAGGAGGAGGTGGAGGAGGTGGAGGCGGTCCATGGTGGTTCCCGAAAATTCGTCCGTGGTTCTGCACACACACACATACATACACACACATACATACATATGCGCGCACACACACATACACGCACAATCGAATAAATAATAATTTTAAAAAATAAAAACAGAAAATGACTAGAGATTGATAGAGCTTTTTTTTTTAACCTCTAAGCAAGTAAACTTTGTTTAGTAGTATGAGAAAATTCTAAATGTCCATTGTGTCTGCTCACAATTTAATCTCTAAAGAAGAAATAAACCAGGAGGGCAAGACACAGGAAGGATCAGCTGTGGGCTCCACATGAGCTGAAATCTTCCTAGAAAGAAACCCAGCAATTCATCCTTCGGTGATTCGCTTTAGTCCATTCAGATGGGGATTCAGCACAAACACTCATCTCGCAATGTAATGAAGCAGAGCCCATTTTCCGCCTACCCAGTGGAAAGTGAAATTACAACCTGCCTGCTATGTAAATCAAAATGCCTTTCTAACCTCAGTTGTTAATAACAAGTGTATAGTTCCCACTTTGTGACCATCTCTTTAGAATTCACGTATTAGGAGACTTATTTATAATATTCTTCCTTATTCACATTCATTTGCAAGACTTCTCGGAGGCTGCTGAGCTTCTTTGTCTAAATAGGATTTTTAGTTATGAAGTTCACGTCTTTAAAAAAAAAAAAAACCTACAAATCCAATCATTAAAGTACTTGACAAATGTACTTTAGCTTTTAAATATATATCATTAATTCAGAGAGCTTTTATTTTTGAGCAAATATGATTCTAGAAACGTTATTCTTTGGAGAATAACCAAATTAACAGGGAAAAAAATCAAGGTAACAAACTAGAAATATGCAAGATAGTGTCATCTCATCAGAAATGTTGACTTAGAGGCATGCTGACTTTGCTCTATTTGTTGATTTTGAGGGTTAATATAATTGACCTTCAATACACAAGATGATCCATCTTCCACCCCCAAAATTAGTCAGATAAATATTTACCATGTCAGCACATATGTATTCCCAGTATTGAAGATTTTCCTGGGATTCATAAAAAAAGCAAAGACTTTTCTCATCAAGGAAAGCACTAAGGTCAACATCATAAGCCCTGGTAAGTACTGTTTGAAATACGCAAGCAGCTGAAAGAAAGTATTGTTGCTATCTTCAAGCAACGTATAATCATGTAAGGTAGGCAGAAAGGTGCTGCCACATTCACTGAGCAGAAAAGTATGAGTAAGTCCCTGCGGGTTAGTGATCACCTGAGAATGTACAGCTAGGGTGTGGACTTAACAAGCCTGTAAACTTAAAACTGTCTGAATCTTCCTTTTCCACCATGTCTCACTCACCTAATAAGGTAGCAAATTATAATTTTTAATTTAAAATTTCATACATTTATATATGTTTTCCAATGTTATCTACCCTCTCCCACTTCCCATTCTCCCTGGACGTCCCACCAGCACATCCCCTCCCACCTTCATGTTCTCTTTTTTTTTTTTTTTTTTCATAAACAAGACCATAACATAAAATGTGTGAGCAATCAAAGAAAATATATTTAGGCTGTAGACAGTTACTATGACTTAGAGCTTAGAGCTCCACATGGTTAAGAAACTATGATAAATTGAGACAGAAGTGACTTACTTAATGTGCAACTCAACATGTGGCTAGGCTGGTTGGCCAAGCAAGTTCCCAAGGCTCTGCCTGTATCATTCTCCCGAGAGCTGGACTTTTGGGCTCACTCTGATGCCCGACCCTTCACAAAGACTCCAGGGAACTGAACTCAAGTCCTCATATTCGCATAGTAACGACTGAAACACATGCCTTGCCCCATGCCTAGGTTTATGTATTTTATGTACTCAGACAGTGGCTATTTTATATGATTACTGTGAAATTAAATGCTTATAATGTACCTTGTAATCTCTGCTGCATCATAAATTCTCAGTAAATCTTGTGCATGTGGCAGAAAAAGAGGTTCCAAGGGGAATGAGAGGAATTGCTCAACTTAAAGAGAAATGTGAGCAGATGCCTTAGCAAGACTAAAGAAAATGAAGGGATTGTTTCCTTCGGTGTGGTGCCTAACCTCCTACTGTTGATCCCAATATCACCATCAATAGCAACAATATTTTCTCCTTCTCCGTGCTGTCCAAAGCCTGGCAGGTCATCCCACCTGTGGCTGCTTACGTTTGAAGGGGCCTTTGGATCACCAGCAGCCGTCCAGTTATCCAGACATCTTAATCTGGAACCACTGCAAGGGAGGGCTGCATCAGGACTCAGGGGTTCACACGCGTTAAGTAACTATCTTCAGCTGGAGGCCCAGGCATAAGGGCTGCATGCATCATGGCTGTCAAAATAAAAATTCTTTTTGTTCTCACTTAAAGCAATTTCTTTGCACATTGGTATCCTATCATTTTAAACTGTTTAAACTGAACTATCCCAATTCAGCCAAAGTGGACATCCAAATCAGGTTTCCCCTACCAGCCTTCCTTCCCTTCTGCTCATATGGCAGAGTTTGGAATGTGCTTAGAACTTCCTGTAATTCCTGAATCGGAAAAATAATATGTTGAGGAGAACTGCCCACCTCAACTCTTCGAGCATTTAGCCAGATCAAACCTCATCCAGGTTTGAAGATGATCTAGTCACTGCCAGCGAGTTCTGAGCTCTGGCTCATATTCCACTTTTCCTTTGCCAGATCTAAGGCTTACAGAGACAGGTGGAAAACCAGCCAGGTTTCCTGTCTAATCTAATTTATAGCATTTAAATATTGAGATGTATGTGTACACGGGCTCCCTTTGCAAACTTGCCCTGCAGAAGTTAAAGGACAGCCTGTTCGGGGGTTGCCTCCTGGCCACCACCACCCCACACTTCGGTCCTTTTCAGGTTGCACTGCTAAGAGTACATTCTGGAACACCAACCATCACATCCCTGAAATGAGGAGAAAGCAATGTCTGTGAGATGCTGTTGGTGCCACCAGGTCAGCGTGAGCCATCTTTGATGACACGTATAGCCTGTGTATCCATCAGTCTGCTGTTCAAAGCAATAAATCTCCTCTTGGTTAGGGGACAGATAAGGATCAATACTTTTGCCTTTAGCAGTATTATATGAGAATATCTATATCATATCATATCATCTGCAGAGGAGAGAAGTCAAATGTTAAAAGCAAAATCTAATTTAATACAGCCAAGCCACTCATGTATACTGAAACAATAAGGACTACATCTATATGATCAAGATTACATTATTTTCTAATTACAAATGGAGTTTTAAGAGAAGGACCAACAGATATTAATATATCAAGCATAAAAATAAATGATAGTGGGCAGTAAGTAGAAAGGAAACAAAAATCAATATGTTTAAAATAAAAGGCTGCCTTACCATTGCAAGTAAGTCTCTGGCTATCAATTTAATTGCTTAATCGATATAGCAAGATCCAGAGAGCACAACTGGAGAAAATTCGTCTTTAAGAGTGTCATGCCTTGGCTCACAGAGGAGAAAGCTCCAGGCAGTAGGATCCTTAGAGGCAAGAGATTAAAAAGTCATAATAGACCCCCAAGAAGGGGCTCCAGACAATGCCACTGAGTCCTGAACCCTCACACATAAGGATGTTTCAGGGATTGGAAGGGAGGAAGGGGGAGACACTAAAAGAGGGGGAAGGAGGAAGAGTGTAAAAGGAAAGGGGGAAGAGGGGAGACTGCAAGGGGGGATGACTGGGGAGGAGAGGAGGGAAGCAGAGAACAGGGGCACCTATTGAGCTTGTATGATTAGGAAAAAAAGTAAAATGTGGGAGAAAAAAATGGCATGCCTGAAAAGGCATCTTGCTAACAGGATGCTGAACAGTACTGCAAGCTTCGGCTTCTCCAGAGGTTCCAGAAAGATCAGGCTGGAACCACATATGAGGATGTCATGGAAAATTCTACATCCAGAAAATTCCAGGCAGAGATTTAATGGGCTACCTCCTCCATTCAATAGTGGATCCATCAAGACAAGCAGGAATACTTATTACAGGGAAGAATGAAAATTTTAGAACATTTTCCAAAATATTGTGCATGATTATGGCTCCAGTAAAGGGTTTTATAAGATTATTTAGTATTATGTTGTTTTGCTTTAGTTTTGTTCAAAGTGGAACTTTTTTCAATGCCAAATAAATGGCAAGTTACAGTGCTAGACTCTGTGGTTTCAGACATAAATGAGATGAGGCCCAGACTGCAAGAGATTCCAAGTCTATTCAGAAATGATGCTGACAAGTTCATTAGAGTGAGAGGAGATTGTTTTATTCCTGATTAAGATCGTCTAACCTAGTTTGGATTCATATTACAAGAATTAAAACTAATCCAGTGTTAAGCACAATATTGTTTGTGTTGCAATATAAACTGACCAGCTCTCTTCTCTTCATCTCAAATACCAGCCTTTCAGAAAGAGAATGAAAATCTGAAAGTTATTCAGACACAGCAAGTCAAGCTAATGCCACTCTATCTCCTTTAAAGTAGCAAGGAGGATAATTTATTAGTAGTCAGTAAGAAGAGGCAAGAAATGTCAAATAGTCCTCAGCCCAGTACTGAGGGCACCTATAATTCATAATGTCACACACCAACCCTGCTAGGAGAAATATTCTTTCTTGAATATTTGTAAGATCTCCAGTTAGGAGTCATGTTCACATGTGTAAAAACTGCTTCTTCATAAGTAGCTCTGAAAGGAGAATTACTAAAGGCAAGCTTTCATCTTATTTTGGACCGACACCGGCTCAAAGACCTCTTCTAACCACAAGTGCCAATATGCATCCCATTGCAAACTTCAAGAACATACAAACTGGTGAGATTCTGAGGGTGGATTCCCTCCTTTATATGACGTATATGGAGTTTATGTGTTTTCTGCGAGAGGAAAGTTCATGGGGCTGAGAAACTTGAAAGGGTTCAACTTTCAGGAACCATTCTTCCAGAGGAGAGTCAGTTCCAAAGTAACTAGTGGAAACAAGACCAGTCAGGCTCACACCTGGGAAGTGAGTCTCTTGGCGAGTAGGAGAGATGCCTATGTTATCCAGAATTTCACTTTTTATCCCCTCTGTCACAATGAAAAATCTCTGAGATGTGCTTCATTCTTTAATAGGAACTTCGCGTGTGTGCCTAAAAATTCTGGGTGTTTAGGATGATGAAGGTAGATAGGGAAAGCTGACTCACAGTCTTCCCTCTGTCTTAACAGGTTGGTGTAGCAGTGGTCACATGGTCATAGGTGTGAGCATGGGTGGTCTTGTTCCCACAAGCTATTTCTGCACTGGCTCTCCTCTAGGGGAACTGTTACGGAAAGGGTAAAACCCTGTCAAATTTCTCAGTTTCATGAGCTCTCCTTCCTCAGAAAACTCAGCTTATGCCATATAAAGGAGGGGTCTAACCCTCAGAATCTCACCAATTTGTGTTTTCTGGAAGCTTGCCAATGGGATGCATATTGGCACTTGAGATTGGAAAAGGGTTTGGGGAAGGATCTGGTGTCTTTTCCAAAATCAGATGAAACCATGACCTATGTAATTGTCTTTACAGTATCTATTGAGGTGAGGTGGGTGTGGGTGAGGGTGTGTGTGGGTGTGGGTGTGTGTGGGTGTGTGTGTGTGTGTGTTGCTGGAAATTTAGCCCAGGGCCTTATACATGCCAGGGAAATGCTGTACTATGGTACTACATCCACAACCCCTTAGTAATATTATTTTTATCATACAGATGTGAACCCTGAGGTTCAGAGAAACCAACTGCCAAAAGCACAAAACTGTCAGAGTTTGTGAAACTAATTGAAAATCAAGTCCTTCTGGCTCTTTAGTCTTTAAACATGTGCAAAAGGATACATAATAAACTTCTGTAGAGCAAATAGTTTCACATTATTTGTGAATTTATTCTAATTATCAAAGAGAATAAGAAAAAAAAATTACCTTCAACTAGGAGGAATGATAAATATTATTTAAATGCCATTTAAAATGCTGGATTTGGTCGAATTGATGCTAACAAACTCACTGATGCGTTTGTAGATGAAGTACTTAGAGTTTAAGGATGTGGCAGGTCCCTTTCCCCACCCGCCCAGGATGCCCACACCCCAGCCGGGACACACCACGACCTAGGTAAGCTCCTCCTGCCTATCCTCAAACCCCAGGCAGCCCACTGGCACCAGCTCCTCCCACCAGCCAGCCCGAGCCTGCGTTGCCAGGCCGGGGAGGACCCCCTGGGCCACGCCCCAGCTCCCCAGGTTAAATAGCGCCCTGCCACTGCCACCTCCTCCCTTTCTCTACCCCCACCCCCCCCCCGGACTCTCACAGTCCAGCATGGACTCACTCTGACTTAGGTAAACTCTCCCCACCCACCCCCAAACCCCAGGCAGACCAATGGTCCCAGCTGCTCCCACCAGCCAGCTGGAACAGGAGCTGCTCCAGGCCAAATAATTCAGTTCAGTGAAAAACGCACAGAAATTGAAAGAAAGTCTTAAGAGTTAAAACGACAATGCCCAAGTCAAAGTACAAATCCATGAGAAACAAAACTCAAAAAAAACAAATCTCCCACTGAAGGAATTAATCCCATAATGATAGACTCCAACCAGAACAAAACCACAGAAAATAGCCAAGAAAGCCTGACCCAGGATAACGACTCTCAAAACATGATCATTACCATGTTCAATACTATGAAAGAGGAAATCCGGGAAGAATTAAATAACCGCATCAATCACTTTGAAGACGAACACAACAGACACTTGGAGGAATTGAGAAAAACAGTTCAAGAAACAAAAACAGGCATAGAGCAGTTAAAGCAGACTCAAGCAGAGTTTAAAACTGAACTAAAAGGCGAGCTATCTCCAACCCAGAACTCAACAGAGAGTCTTATGAGCAGAACTAACGAAGCAGGAAATAGAATTTCAGATCTTGAAGACAAAGTGGGAGTATTAAGCAGCTCAATGGAAGAGGTTGTTAAAGCCAAAAAGATACTCAAGAGTTATGGGACACCCTGAAGAAGTCTAACATCCATATTCATGGAATACCAGAGTAAGAATCCCAAAATACCACACCTGAGGAAAATTTTCAAACTATCATCAAAGAAAACTTTCCTCATCTAAAAAAAGAGAGGCCCATCCATATACAAGAGGCATTCCACACCCCAAACACATATGACCAGAATAGAAACTCGCCACAGCAAATAATAGTTAAAACACTCCACATTCAAGATAAAGAAATGGTGCTGAGAGCTTCAAGGGACAAAAAACAAGTCACTTTTCAAGGTAAACCTATCAAAATAACAAATGACTTCTCAATGGAAACAGTAAAAGCAAGGAGAGCTTGGAGAGACATACTTCAAGTATAGAATGAGCAAAAATGTCAACCCAAGTTGATTTACCCTGCAAAACTATCTGTCATGATCGAGGGAGAAAGAAAAATCTTCCAGCACAAAGATAACTTGAAGGAATGCATGTCCACCAAACCAGGCCTTCAAAAAATACTAGAAATGATACTCAAGCTTGAAGGAAAAAACAGGCGTATCCAGGAGAACAGAAAGGAAGTATAATACCACCAAAACCTAAAAGCAAAACAATACACTTACAAAAACCACTAAACATAATAAATGTCCAGAATTAAAAAAAGTTTTTCCATTATAACATTAAATGTTAATGGAATTAACTCACTGATGAAGAGACATAGATTACAAACTTGGATTAAAAATCACAATCTATCAATCTGCTGCCTGCAGGAAACCCATCTCACCACAAAAGATAGACACATCCTAAAAATAAAAGGCTGGTCAAAAATTCTGCAAGCTAATGAAACCAGAAAACATGCAGGGGTAGCCATTATGCTATTGGACAAAGTGGACTTCAAACCAAAAAAAAAAATCATGAGAGACACAGATGGATACTACATTTTAGTCACAGGTACAATTCGCCAGGAAGACTTCACAATACTGAACATATATGCACCAAATATGGGCCCCCCCCACATTCATTAAGAAAACCCTACAACGTCTAAAGCGAGAAATCAATCCCAAAATGATAATTCTTGGGGATTTCAACACCGCCCTTTCAACATGGGATAGATCAACAGGTAAAAAACTTAACAGAGACACTTTGGAGCTTAATCAAACCCTTACAATCGAACTTTTCATCCACACAACAAAGAATACACATTTTTCTCAGCAGCACACGGAACTTTCTCCAAAATAGATCACATATTGGGCCACAAAATGAATCTCCACATATACAGGAAAGTTGAAATTCAAGCTTGTACCTTAACAGACCACCACAGCCTAAAGCCTGACATCCACAACACAACAAGCAACAGAAAATACACTAACTCCTGGAAACTTAGCAATATGATGCTGAATGAGAACTGGATTCAGGAAGAAATTACAAAGGATATTCAAGATTTCTTGAAAGCGACCAATAATGAAAATACAACTTACCAAAATCTCTGGGACACAATGAAAGCTGTCCTAAGAGGTAAGTTCAGAGCTCTTACTGCCTACATCAAAAAAATGGAAACATCAGAAATAAATAACAATGCAGCTTAAAACTTTAGAAACACTAGAGCAATCTGATCCTAAAAGCAGTAGAAGAGAGGAGATTAGCAAAATAAAGGGAGAAATATCTGATATCGAGATTAGGAAAACAATACAGAAAATCAATCAGTCAAAAAGCTGGATTTTGAGGGAGGGGAGGCACTGGGGGTGAGGAGGGAGGGGTGAGGGGAGGGCAAGCAGAGGGGTGGGGGAGGAGGAGGGAGGGAGGGAACCAGTGTACCTATTAAGTTTGTATGAGCGGAGATAAGAAAAAATGTTAAAAATAAAGCTGGATTTTGAAAAAATCAAGAAAATTGATACACCCCTAGCTAAATTAACCAAAAGCAAGAGACAGAAAGCCCAAATTAACAAAATTAGAAATGAAAATGGAGTTATCACTACTGATACCCAAGAAATCCAGAGAATTATAACGTCATATTTCAAAAACTTATACTCTGTGAAGTTTGACAACACAAAAGAGATGGATGAATTCCTAAGTAAACACAATTTACCTAAATTGAATCAGGAAGTGGTGAATTATTTAAATAGTCCTATAACATATAAGGAAAGTGAGGAAGTAATCTTGAATTGTCCCACAAAAAAATGTCCTGGGCACAGAGTTCTACCAGCACAGAGTTCTACCAGACATTTAAGGAGTTAATAACACCAATACTCCTTCAACTGTTCCATCAAATAGCAAGTAAGGAACACTACCAAATTCCTTCTATGAAGCTAATATCGTTTTAATCCCAAAACCTAATAAAGATTCACTTAAAAAAGAAAACTAGAGGCCAATCTCTCTGATGAACACAGATGCAAAGATTCTCAACAAAGTCTTAGCAAATCAGATTCAAAAACTTATCAAAAAGATCATCCACGGGGATCAAGTAGGCTTTATCCCAGGCACACAAGGTTGGTTCAACATACGCAAATCAATAAATGTAATTCACCATATAAACCAGTACCATATGTTCAAGACCATATGATACTCTTGATAGATGCAGAAAAAGCTTTTGACAAGATCCAACAGCCCTTTATGATCAAAACCCTAGAGAAGGTTGGGATGGAAGGAACCTTTATCAATATAATAAAAGCTGTATAAAACAAGCGCACAGCAAGGATTATGCTCAATGGGGAAAAACTGGAAGCATTCCTACTTCGATCAGGAACTAGACAAGGCTGTCCACTCTCACCACTTCTATTCAATATTGTACTTGAAGTCTTAGCTGAAGCCATAAGACAAGAAAGGGACATAAAAGGGATTCAAATTGGCAAGGAAGAAGTCAAGCTATCTCTATTTGCAGATGACATGATCTTATACCTGAGTGATCCCAAAAACTCCACCAGGAAGCTCCTGGAACTAATTGAGAAGTTCAGCAGGGTGGCAGGATACAAAATAAATGTACAAAAATCAGTGGCTTTCCTATATGCCCAGAATGAAAGAAGTGAAAAGGCCTGAGAGAAACAATCCCATTTACTATAGCCCCTAAAAAAATGAAATACCTTGGTATAAACCTAACCAGGGAAGTAAGAGACCTTTATAATGAAAACTTTAAAACCCTAAAGAAAGAAATTGCAGAAGACACCAGAAGGCGGAAAGACCTCCCATGTTCCTGGATTGGCAGAATCAACATCATAAAAATGACATCCTACCAAAGGCAATATACAGATTCAATGCTATACCAATTAAAGTCCCAAAGCAATTCTTTAAAGAAGTTGTTCAAACAATCTCAAAATTCATATGGAAGCACAAAAGACCCAGGATAGTAAAAACAATCCTGAGTAACAAAAACACGGCTGGAGGTATCACCATACCAAACCTTAGTCTATACTACAAATCCATAGTTGTAAAAAACAGCCTGGTATTGGCTACAAAAGACACACAGATCAATGGATAAGGGTTGAAGACCCAGATATAAGCCCACACAACTACAGCCATTTGATCTTTGACAAAGGGGCCCAGAAAATTCAATGGAAAAAGAACAGCGTCTTCAACAAATGGTGCTGGCAAAACTGGATCTCGACATGCAGAAGATTAAAACTGGACCCGTACTTGTCACCATGTACAAGAATTAATTCCAAATGAATCAAGGATCTCAATATAAGGCCAGAGACTATAAAAACCATAGTTGAAAAGGTAGGGAACTCCCTCAAGCTGATTGGGCTAGGCCAACAGTTCCTAAAAGGACATGCAATAGCACAGTCACTACAACCAACACTCTTGTGAAATTAAAGAGCTTCTGTTCAGATAAAGAGATTGTAACTCAAGCACAAAGGCAACCCACAGAATGGGAGAAAATCTTCACTAACCACATATCTGATAGACCTCTATTATCCAGAGTGCACAAAGAACTTAGAAAACTAAACACCAAGAAAACAAATGGGCCAATTAAAAACTGGGCCTTGGAACTTAAAAGAAACTTTACCAAGGATGAAATTAAAATGTCTAACAAATATCTTAAAAAATGCTCCACATCCTTAGCCATTAGGGAAATACAAATCAAAACCTCCCTGAGATATCATCTCACCCCAGTCAGGATGGCAAAAATCCACAATACAAACAACACCAAGTGCTGGAGAGGATGTGGAAAGAGGGGAACTCTCCTACATTGCTGGTGGGAATGCAGGCTCATACAACCACTCTGGCGAGCCATCTGGAGATTCTTAAAGAAATTAAAGATTGAAATGCCATATGACCCTGCGATTCCACTTTTGGGAATAACCCCCCCATACAGCAAAAATTCACCTCATTAGCAAAGCGCGACCATGTTCATAGCAGCACTGTTTACAATAGCAAAGTCATGGAATCAACCCAAATGTCTAACAGCTGATGAGTAGATAAGGAAAATGCAGTACATTTATACAATGAAGTACTACTCAGCCATCAAAAATGATGAATTAATGCAATTTTCTGGGAAATGGATGGAATTAGAAACAATTGTATTGAGTGAAGCATCCCAGACATGGAAAATTAAGCACCGTATGTACTCCCTAATAGGTGGCTTCTTAGTACCAAAACCACTTAGAGACACTCAAAGACAAATCTCTGTAATACCTACAGTAATTGTAAAGATTATAAACAGGAGGGATGGAGAAGGAGAGCCCCACCAGAAACAAGGAGAAAGGGAACCATGTTACAGCAGAGAAAATAGGCCACCATCAAGGACTGCAAGTAAGTAATGAAACATCTGGTTAAGTTCACAGACTTTCCTTCCTGATCGTTTGCAACTGATGGGGTATGATCTCAACAGAAGGGGAGGGCATATAGGCTGCCAGATAGAAAGTAACCATTTTGCAAATGGGTGATTGACCCCTCTCTCACCGCAGTCTCCTACTTTTATTACATCTACCTTTGAATATACTTTTATAACAAGACTCTAATTTAACAGGTTTTTAATCTCTGCCCAGGAGGTGACATCCAACATCCATCAGGATGGAGCCAACGGCATTGCAGGAGCAGCAAAACCGAAAAAAAATATCAACAAACCATAATTCAGAACATCAGATACTCTATATCAACCACCTGGAACTGGGCCAGCCTAATCTCTCCCCATCCTGAAGCTCAGGAAATTTGCGGAAGAGGGGGTGGTAAGATTGTAAGAACAAAAGGATGGGAGGAGTCATGATATGCAAGATACTCCACACAAGTTAGGGCCAAAGCAATCGTAATAGGACTTTGCATGACCTGCACTATGTCCAACATATTATTGACCCCACAAAATCTAGCATGGACTAAAGGCACTAGGATCCTTGGAGGCTAGGGACTGACAGTCACAGTAGTGTTTTTAAGCTTAAGAGGAACACAGGAAAGGATTCTGGGAAATGCCCCTGGGTCCTTGCACCTCATCGGAGAGGAGGACCCAGAGGAGAGGTTGGCATGCACATTAAAGGATACTCCGGGGATTGGGGGGGAGCACTGGGGATGGGGAGTGAGAGGGGAGTGAAGGGGGGAGTAGGGGGGTTGGGAGGGAGGGATAGGGAGGGAGGGAACCGGTGTACCTGTTAAGTTTGTATGAGCAGAAATAATAATAATAATAAAGATAATACAAAAAATATAAAATAAAAAGGGTGTGGCAGGTGAAGGAGGTAATGACACTTCCACCAAGCATGTTTGCATTGTCCTGGATACCACATGGAAAATGAAGAGAGAAACAGGAACAAATGCAGGTAATCTGTATGGAAGGTCTTTGCCATAACACAAAAAAGTGGATAGAAGGAAGGCCTCCTAGACTGGTGTTATAATGTTTAATTTATTTTTTAAATGGATTGTATTAACAAACATCCAGAGTATTAATGAGACATGCTTTGGGGTATGTTTGTAAGGCTGTCTGCAGAGGGCTTACTTAAGGAGGAAAGACCTACCCTGAACGTGGCCCAGATTTCCAGAGAGAAAAAAATAAAAGCAGCTGAGCTATAGCTTTCCCCTTCTCTGCTTCTCTGCTTCCTGGCCACTGCCACCAAACAGACACTTCTGGCAGCCATGCGTCCCCAACATGATGGACTTCATAACTCTGAGCTGTGAGCAAAATAGTCCCTAGCTCATGTAAATTTCTTTTTTCCAGATAACATACACTGTCTAGTTATTATTTATCCATGTCACCAAGTATTTATATATACAGTGTCCTCCCCAAATTGAGTCCCCAAAACATGCAAAATTTCATGAACTAAGAAGACCCCAGTAGATGGTGAAGTAAAGGCTTATTCTTTACACTAGCAAACAGGTGACACTGAAAAACAGAACCACAAGGGAATGAATGCTATTTTACTAAGATACCATATATCAAAATAATTAAATAAAATACATTATTTCCAATAAATGTGGCTTATAACAATGTAGTATTTATGTTTCCCATCTTAACAAATCTATCATCCATATACAGTGCTTGTGAATGCTATAATAATTCAGAAGTTCTAGAACTACATATAAAAGACAAAGGAAAAGAGTTCATGATAAATATTGGGCAATACTAAGTAACTTTTGAAGGAAAAAAAATATTGTATTCATGCTACAAAAGAGGAAAATTTTGGCAAGATAGTTATTTCATCTGAAGTTTCTGACACACAGACCCTCCCTATATTTAAACAAAGTTTCCTCTGAGGTGAACTGAGCCCACAAAAATCTGAACAAGCTTTTGACAAGATTGAGAAAACCCACAAGAGCTAGGAAGAGACAGCCTCCTGAGGTTTGCCTGGTAGTGAGGAGGAGTCCATCTTTGGGATACTAAGTTACACTGTATCAGAGCTGAGCACTGGCTAAGTGAAGGGGCATCTCTCTGTTCCCTGCAATGAGTTTATTTTAGTAAGTTTGTTACTTGTGGAGTTCACAGTAATACAGGATTCTTCATAAGACCCTTTCTTTCCCTAGTTTAAGGGTGATACCCTTTCTAAGTAAGTCACAGATCAAAGATGTTATTTTCTCTTCCTTACTGGGAATCATAACAATGTCAAGGCTAGTGGGGCATTTCTACTACATTGCCACAAAATTAAGATATAAATTTGTACGCTTAGGCTGCATAGGCACATCCCATATACACATGCTTCTATGTAAATTTCAAATTCTGTAAAGAGCTTTCTTAAAATCAAGATATGTTAATTAGTCTTCTCAATTTAATCAAAGTTTGCATTATTTAATGAGGTCAGGAGGCGGCTGCTCTATTGATCAGTGAAGGCCATTTGCAATATTACTTCCAGTGCCACCACTCTGCCATTAGAATCATCCTAATTACGAATAGGAATCACAAGCACTGTGTGACTAGAAAAATAAATCTACAACAGAAGCATAAAACTTGAATGAACACTCCATTAGAAAAATGTGCTTTCAGATTGATGATAAATGCTTCACTCATCACTTTTATTGCCAGATTCAAATGATTAACAGATGGTTTTGGCAATTAATTTGCATTCAGCACTCAAGTATTGAGCAGTTAACATGCATTCAGTGCATTTTTCTCTGGTACTCTCTCAATAAAGCAAACGGGGCCTAAATAATCTATTTCGTTTTTCTTCTCAAAGATCTACCTTAAGTCAATCTTTTTCTTTATCATGGGTTTCTTCTACTCCTTCATCTTTCCCTCCTCCTTTATTTTTTAATTCATTTTAATTAATGTATGAGATGGAAACTTTTTCCATTCAAATTCCTTTTAACCAGCAGAGAGAGGTGAAGAAAGAATATATTATAGTGTAGTGTTTCACATATGCTGGGTTAAAGCCTTTGTATACCTATATGTAAGTAATAGTAATACTTGAATGTTTACATGCAGGCTCAGGCAATCCCAGTCACCACTATGATGTTATGAAACAAGCATGAATATTAGGTCTGAATAATCATGTTCTTCTACTTCCATAATGGCGATGTGATTTTAAAGACTTCAGATTCCTGAAACTCAGTGCACCAAAAAATGTCCGGGACCAGATGGATTTAGCACAGAATTCTACCAGACATTTAAAGAACAACTAACACCAATACTCTTTGAACTGTCCCATCAAATTGTTATGGAAGGAACACTGCCAAATTCTTTCTATGAAGCTAATATCATACTAATCCCAAAACCTAATAAAGATGCACTTAAAAAAGAAAGCTATAAGCTAATCTCTTTGATGAACACAGATAAAAATACTCTCAACAAAATCTTAGCAAATCAGATTCAGAAACACATCAAAACGATCATTCACTGTGATCAAGTAGGCTTTATCCCAAGCACACAAGGTTGGTTCAACATACGCAAATCAATAAATGTAATCAATCACATAAACCAAACCAAAGACCAAGACCACATGATACTCTCAATAGATGCAGAAAAAGCTTTTGACAAGATCCAACAGCCTTTTATGATCAAAACGCTAGAGACAGTTGGGATGGCTGTATACAACAAGCCAACAACAAGAATTATACTCAATGGGGAAAAACTGGAAGCATTCCCACTTTGATCAGGAACTAGACAAGGCTGTCCACTCTCACCACTTCTATTCAATATTGTACTTGAATTCTTAGCTGGAGCCATAAGACAAGAGAGGTAGATAAAAGGGATTCAAATCGGCAAGGAAGAAGTCAAGATATCTCTATTCGCAGATGACATGATCATATACCTGAGTGATCCTAAAAACTCCACCAAGAAACTCCTGGAAGTAATACAGAAGTTCAGCAGAATGGCAGGTTAAAAATAAACATGCAAAAATCAGTGGCCTTCCTATACGCCCAGGATGAAAAAAATGAAAAAGCCCTAAGACAAACAATCCCATTTACTATAGCCCCTGAAAAATGAAATATTTTGGTATAAACCTAACCAAGGAAGTGATAGACCTTTACAATGAAAATTTTAAAACCCTAAAGAAAGCAATTACAAAAGACACCAGAAAATGGAAAGACCTCCCATGTTCCTGGATTGGCAGAATCAACATCATAAAAAATGACCATCCGGCGCTGCCCCGCCAACTCCCCAGGTGAGTGAGTGAGAGAGCCCATCCCAGCCGAGCCCAGTCCCCCACCACGGAGACCCCCGCCGGCCCAGCCAGCACCTAGGCCAACTCCGGCTTGGCCTGGGCCTCGCCCCGGACGACCCCAGCCCTTCCTTGCCGCCCCGCCAGCTCCCCAGGTGAGTGAGTGAGAGAGCCTGTCCCAGCCGAGCCCAGCCCCCCTGCCCGCCTGGCGAGCACCCAGGCCAACTCTGGCTTGGCCTGGGCCCCGCCCCGGAGCCCAGCCCCTCGCATCCTCCCACCCTGAGCGCCTCTGCCATCCCCCCAGGTCCCAGGTGAAGAATTCTGCATCAACATCAGACCCTCTGCCTCTCCCGCCCACCGGGGACCTACACACGTGGTCCACGGAAGACACACTGCTACTCAGAATTCAATAGAGTCCAAAGGAAACTCAAGCAAAACACTAAGGAACAAAGGGAACACAGGCCATACATCTGGACTCCACTATAATCATTATATCACGTGGGCAAAATTCTTCACATCCAGCCCAAAGATAAGTAAATCTTTTTTTTTTTCCTTTCACCTTACTGATCCTTTCTAGTATCAACTGCTGTAGATCAACTTCCTCATACAGGCACACCAAAAACATACAACTCCAGGGAGTACACCACTCACTCTCACATATCACCAAGGTACTAAATCATAAAAGTGCACTACCATACTAATATTCACCCCCTGGTTACTTAACCCGACTTAACTGATGTACTAACAGCCTAATAGCATCATCTAGGATATAACAATAACAATACACAAACATACCCAATCCAAGGCAAGCACTAGTAATAACTGGCAAGTGTAACAATACCAACTACATCAGTTCAGTGAAAAACACACAGAAATTGAATGGTCCTAAAAAACAAAAGAACAATGCCCAAGTCAAAGTGCAGATCCATGAGAAACAAAACCCAAGAAGACCAAGCTCCCAATGAAAGAATTAATCCCATAATGATGGATTCCTACCAGAACAAATTCACAGAAAATAGCCATGAAAGCCAGATCCAACATAACGACTTTCAGAGTATGATCATTACCATGATTAATACTATGAAAGAGGAAATCCGAGAAGAGTTAAACAACTGTATCAACCATTTTGAACAGGAACTCAACAGGCACTTGGAGGAGTTGAGAAAAACAGTTCAAGAAACAAAAATAGGCATAGAACAGTTAAAACAGTCTCAGGCAGAGTTTAAAATTGAACTAAAAGATAAGTTATCTACAACCCAAAACTCAACAGAGAGTCTTATCAGCAAAACAAATAAGGCAGAAAATAGAATTTCAGATCTTGAAGACAAAGTGGGAGAATTATCCAGCTCAATGGAAGGGACTGTTAAAGCCAAAAAGATACTGGAGAGGAACATTCAAGAGATATGTGACACCCTGAAGAAGATTAACATGCGCATTCATGGAATACCAGAACAAGAATCCCAAAATACCACACCTGAGGAAATATTTAAATTCATCATAAATGAAAACTTCCCACAACTAAAGAATGAGAGGCCTATCAAAATAAAAGAGGCATTTCGCACTCCAAACAGATGTGACCAAAATAGAAAATCGCCATGGCAAATAATAGTCAAAATACTCCACATTCAAGACAAAGAAAAGGTGCTGAGAGCTTCAAGAGAAAAAAAGGAAGTCACCTTTAAAGGTAAACCTATTTGAATAACAAATGACTACTCAATGGAAACAGTAAAAGCAAGAAGAGCTTGGAGAGACATACTTCAAGTATTAAATGAGCAAAAATGCCAACCCAGACTGATATACCCAGCAAAACTACCTGTCATGATTGAGGGAGAAAGAAAAGTTTTCCAGCACAAAGACAACTTGAAGGGATACATGTCTACCAAGCCAGGCCTTCAAAAAATGCTAGAAATGATACTCAAGCTTGAAGATAAGAACAAGCGTATCCAGGAGAACAGAAGGGAAGTATAATACCACCAAAACATAAATATCAAACAACACACTTACAAAATCTACTAAACATAAAAAATGTCCAATTTAAAAATAATTTCTCCATTATAACATTAAATGTCAATGGTATTAACTCACTGATTAAGAGACACAGATTACAAACTTGGATTAAAAACCACAATCCAACAATCTGCTACTTCAGGAAACTCATCTCACCATAAAAGATAGGCGCGTCCTAAGAATGAAAGGCTGGTCCAAACTCTTGCAAGCTAATGGAACCAGGAGACAGGCAGGGGTAGCCATTATGCTTTCAGTCAAAGTGGACTTCAAACCAAAGAAAATCATAAGAGACACAGATGGATACTACATTTTAGTCACAGGTACAATTCACCAGGAAGACTTCACAATACTGAACATATATGCACCCAATACCGGCCCCTCCACATTCATTAAGAAAACCCTACAGCGTCTAAAGCAAGAAATCAACCCCCAAAGGATAATTCCTGGGGACTACAACACCGCCCTCTCAACATGGAATAGATCAACAGGTCAAAAGCTTAACAGAGACACTTTGGAACTTAATCAAACCCTGAAAGAAATGGACCTTACAGATCTCTATCAAACTTTTCACCCATGCACCAAAGAATACACATTTTTCTCAGCAGCACACGGAACTTTCTCCAAAATAGATCACAGATTGGGCCACAAAATGAATCTACACATATACAAGAAAGTTGAAATTCTAACCTGTGCCCTATCAGACCACCACGGCCTAAAGCTGGACATCCACAACACAACAAACGACAGAAAATACACTAACTCCTGGAAACTTAACAATATGATGCTGAATGAGAACTGGACTCAGGAAGAAATTAAAAGGGAAATTCAAGATTTCCTGAAAGCAAATGATAATGAAAATACAACTTACCAAAATCTCTGGGACACAATGAAAGCTGTCCTAAGAGGTTAGTTGAGAGCTCTTACTGCCTACATCAAAAAAATGGAAACATCAGAAATAAACAACTTAACAATGCAGCTTAAAGCTTTAGAGAAACTAGAGCAATCTGATTCCAAAAATAGTAGAAGAGAGGAGATTAGCAAAATAAGGGGAGAAATATCTGAAATTGAGATTAAGAAAATGATAGAAAAAATCAACCAGTTAAAAAGCTGGTTCTTTGAAAAAATCAATAAGATTGATACACCCCCAGCTAAATTAACCAAAAGCAAGGGAGAAAAAACCTAAATTAACAAAATTAGAAATGAAAATGGAGTTATCACTACTGATACCCAAGAAATCCAGAGAATTATAACGTCATATTTCAAAAACTTATACTCTGTGAAGTTTGACAACACAAAAGAGATGGATGAATTTCTAAGTAAACATAACTTACCTAAATTGAATCAGGAAGTTGTGAATTATTTAAATAGTCCTATAACATATAAGGAAATTGAGGAAGTAATCTCGAAACTTCCCACCAAAAAATGTCCTGGACCAGATGGATTCAGCGCAGAGTTCTACCAGATATTTAAGGAGTTAATAACACCAATACTCCTTCAACTGTTCCATCAAATAGAAAAATAAAGAACACTACCAAATTCCTTCTATGAAGCTAATATCGTTTTAATCCCAAAACCTAATAAAGATTCACTTAAAAAAGAAAACTATAGGCCAATCTCCCTGATGAACACAGACGCAAAGATTCTCAACAAAGTCTTAGCAAATTGGATTCAAAAACATATTTAAAGGATCATTCATGGGGACCAAGTAGTCTTCATCCGCGGCACACAAGGTTGGTTCAACATACGCAAATCAATAAATGTAATTCATCATGTAAACCAGTCCAAAGTCCAAGACCACATGATACTCTCGATAGATGCAGAAAAAGCTTTTGACAAGATCCAACAGCCTTTTATGATCAAAACACTAGAGACAGTAGGAATGGAAGGAACCTTTATCAATATAATAAAAGCTGTATACAACAAGTCCACAGCAAGGATTATGCTCAATGGGGAACAATGGAAGCATTCCCACTTCGATCAGGAACTAGACAAGGCTGTCCACTCTCACCACTTCTATTCAATATTGTACTTGAAGTCTTAGCTGAAGCCATAAGACAAGAAAGGGACATAAGAGGGATTCAAATCGGCAAGGAAGAAGTCAAGCTATCCGTATTTGCAGATGACATGATCTTATACCTGAGTGATCCCAAAAACTCCACCAGGAAGCTCCTGGAACTAATTGAGAAGTTCAGCAGGGTGGCAGGATACAAAATAAATGTACAAAAATCAGTGGCTTTCCTATATGCCCAGAATGAAAGAAGTGAAAAAGCCCTGAGAGAAACAATCCCATTTACTATAGCTCCTAAAAAAATGAAATACTTTGGTATAAACCTAACCAAAAAGGTAAAAGACCTTTACAATGAAAACTTTAAAACCCTAAAGAAAGAAATTGCAGAAGACACCAGAAGGTGGAAAGACATCCCATGTTCCTGGATTGACAGAATCAACATCGTAAAAATGACCATCCTACCAGAGGCAATATACAAATTCAATGCTATACCAATTAAAATCCCAATCCAATTCTTTAAAGAAGTTGACCAAATAATCTCAAAATTCATATGGAGGCACAAAAGACCCAGGATAGCAAAGACAATCCTGAGTAACAAAAACATGGCTGGAGATATTACCATACCAAACCTTAGTCTATACTACAAATCCATAGTTATAAAAACAGCCTGGTACTGGCTACAAAATAGACACACAGATCAATGGATAAGGATTGAAAACCCTGACATAAGCCCACAAAATTACAGCCATTTGGTCTTTGACAAAGGGGCCCAAAGAATCCAATGGGAAAAAAAAAAAAACAAAAAAACAGCATCTTCAACAAATGGTGCTGGCAAAACTGGATCTCCACATGCAGAAGATTAAAGCTGGACCTGTACTGGTCACATGTACAAGACTTAATTCCAGATGGATCAAGGACCTTGATATAAGGCCAAGGACTATAAAAACCATAGTTGAAAGGATAGGGAACTCCCTCGAGCTGATTGGGCTAGGCCAACACTTCCTAAACAGACATCCAATGGCACAGTCACTGCTACCAACTCTCAACAGTTGGGATCTTGTGAAATTAAACAGCTTCTGCTCAGATAAAAAGATTGTAACACGATCTCAAAGGCAACCCACAGAATGGAAAAAAATCTTCCTGAACCACATATCTGATAGAGCTCTACTGTCCAGAGTGCACAAAGAACTTAGAAAACTAAACACCAAGGAAACCACTGGCCCAATTAAAAAATGGGCTCTGGAACTTAAAAGAAACTTTACCAGGGATGAAATTAAAATGTCTAACAAATATCTTTAAAAATGCTCCACTTCTTTAGCCATCAGGGAAATGCAAATCAAAACTTCCCTGAGATATCATCTCACCCCAATCAGGATGGCAAAAATCCACAATACAAACAACAACAAATGCTGGAGAGGATGTGGAGAGAGGGGAACTCTCCTACATTGCTGATGGGAATGCAGGCTCATACAGCCACTCTGGCGAGCCGTCTGGAGATTCTTAACGAAATTAAAGATTGAAATACCATATGACCCTGCGATTCCACTTTTGGGAATAACCCCCCATGCAGCAGAGGTTCACCTCGATAGCACAAGTGCGACTATGTTCATAGCAGCACTGATTACAATAGCAAAGTCATGGAATCAACCCAAATGTCCAACAGCTGATGAGTGGATAAGGAAACTATGGTACATCTATACAATGCAGTACTACTCAGCCATCAAAAAGGATGAATTACTGGAATTTGCTGGGAAATGGATGTCATTAGAAACAATTATATTAAGTGAAGTATCCCAAACCCAGAAAATTAAGTGCCGTATGTACTCCCTAATAGGTGGCTCCTAGTACCAAACCCACCCAGCCCACCTTGAGACACTCAAAGGTAATTGCAAGGATTATGAACAGGAGGGATGGGGTAGGAGGGCCACACCACAAACAAGGAGAGAAGTGACCATGTTACAGTAGAGAAAATAGGCCTCCATCTAGGAATGCAAGTAAGTAATGTGACATCTGGTTAAGTTCACAGACGTTCGTTCCTGATCATGTACAACTGAGGGGGTATGATCTCATCAGAAGGGGAGGGCATATAGTCTGGCAGATAAAAAGTAACCATTTTGCAAATGGGTGATTGACCCCTCCCTCACTGTGGTTTCCTACTTTTATTACATCTACCCTTGAATGTGCTCTTATAATAAGACTCCAGTTTAACAGCTTTTTGTCTCTCACCAGGGGGTGACATACAGTGCCCAGCAGGATAGAGTGAAGGGCATTGCAGGAGCAGCAAAACTGCAAAAGAAAATCAACAAACCACAATCCAGAACTTCAGAGACTCTATATCAACCACCTAGAACTAGGCCAGACTAATCTCTCCCCATCCTGGAGATCAGAGACATTTGCGGAAGAGGGGGCAGTAAGATTGTAAGAGCAAAAGGATGGGAGGAGCAATGATATGCAAGATTCTCCACACTAGTTAGGGCCGAAGCAATCATAATAGGACTTTGCATGTCCTGTGCAATGTCCAACACACTATTGACCTCACAATGTCTAGCATCTGCTAAAGGCACCAAGATCCTTGGAGGCAAGGGATTGACAGCCACAGTAGTGTTCCTGTGCTTAAGGGGAACACGGGAACGGGTTCAGGGAAATGCCACTAGGTACTTTTAGGAGGGCCCAGAGGAGAGTCAGGCATGCACAATAAAGGACTCTCTGTGGGGTGGCAGGTGCAGACTCAAAGGTCCCATCAAGAGAGAAGAGGGACATAGGAAAGCGGCATTTGCGCAGTAAACCGTTCATTCCTTCATTGGCACATGTCCTTTGAATTGGACAGAGGGACCACTACAGTTCCTTGAAGATCAAAATGTCCTTGTGCTCAAGAAGAACACGACTTCAGAATGGAGCTGCACACAGGAAATACTCCGCAGTGGCGGCGGCAGGTGCAGAACACTGTGGGGAGGAACAGCCAGTGCTGAAATGGAAACACCGAAGAGGAATGAGAGCCCCAAAGCCCGGTGGGTTTTCCTGATTCCTCGGGTCCACGGCAGGTCCTGTGCAGTCTACTATGCTAAGGCTAAGGAAAAGCCCTTGTGCTCTGGAGTTCATGTCCTGGGACCGACAGCCTTCAGCGTCCACATCCAGACCCCAAGAGTGTGCTCCGTGCTCAGCCTGGGCTCGCTGGTCCAGGTCCAGCTAGGATCAGAAGGTGGAGGATCTATGTCAGGAAGGAAGCCACTCACACCCTCTTTTAAATCAAAGGGGAGATGAAAAAGGATGGTTCCACACCCCAAGCACCACCAAGCCTAGGGCAGCAGTTTCCTTCCAGGTAAAGTGGAGCAAAAGGCAAATAGTCCAACTCCATGGGCCAGGCATGGTGGAGGTCTTCTTAGTGGAGTGGAAGTTAAGCCCACTCTAGAGAGGAGTCTGAGGCTCAGAGAGATTAAGGAATTGGCCAGTGCCAGGAGACCAACTGTGACAGAGTGAAGATGAGCCCATGAAGCCTACACCTCTTCTGCTATGGCAGCCGCCTCTGGAGCTAAGATAGAGAAGGCTGAGAGGTCAGAGCCGTAGGGGAAGAGAGAGATAAGAAGAAAAGGCCCAGGCAGACAAGGAAGTCTTCAGATGGGCCCTCGTCACCTCTCCCAGCTCATCCCAGCCAGCTTTTTCCTCATCCTCTCCTGACCACGCCATTACCCGCTTAACATTCTGCTCAGTTTCCTTTGCTTCGACTCCAAATGTTTATCAACACATGCTGTAATGTAATCAGCTCCTGGGAAAATACACACCAGGGAATCAAGACTCCAGAAGGCCCTGCCCTGGCCTCTGCATTCCGTAATGAGGGCTGGAAGTTGTCAGCCAGCATCCAAAGATCATGGGAAGCTCACTACCAACGAGTCTGCTCTGGATTGCAGGCTACCTCCCTGATGGTGAACTTCAGCTCCCAGACAGTGGTTCTTCAGCCCCAGACCTGGGGTAATAATGCCTGCTCCACCCACCTACCCTAAGAGCTGCTGTGAGATTACAGACTTGAAAGAACTTGGAAACATTAGCAAGCAATTGCCCAATCTGGTTTTGCTCTGATTCTTATTGCTGTTATGATTGTGTGTAGGGAAAGTGGGGAGATCGAATGACGGTAACCTACAGGTTTGAGAGTGAGCTTGTTTGTGTTCACAGGAGTGTACCCACGCATTCTATGGAAGGGCGAAGTGCTTGTGTTTGCACCTGCTTCTAAAGGCAATAGATGATGCAACCTAAAAAAAAAATAAAATAAAATAAAGGACTCTCTGGGAATTGGGGCGGGAGGCACTAGGGGATGGGGAGGGAGGGGTGAGGAGAGGGCGAGCAGGGGGTTCGGGGGGAGGAGGAGGGAGCAAGGGAACTGGTGTACCTATTAAGTTTGTATGAGCGGAAATAATAATAAAAATGTATAAAAAAAATGACCATCCTACCAAAAGAGATATATAGATTCAATGATATACCAATCAAATTCCCAAAGCAATTCTTTAAAGAAATTGACCAAACAATCTCAAAATTCATATGGAAGCACAAAAGACGCAGGATAGCAAAAACAATCCTGAGTAACAAAAACACGGCTGGAGGTATCACCATACCAAACCTCAGTCTACACTACAAATCCATAGTTATAAAAACAGCCTGGTACTGGCTCCAAAATAGACACACAGATCAATAGATAAGGCTTGAAGACCCAGATATAAGCCCACACATCTACAGCCATTTGATCTTTGACAAAGAGGCCCAAAAAATTCAATGGAAAAAGAACAGCATCTTCAACAAATGGTGCTGGCAAAACTGGATCTCCACATGCAGAAGATTAAAATTAGACCCGTACTTGTCACCATGTACAAGAATTAACTCCAAATGAATCAAGGACCTCAATATAAGGCCAGAGACTATAAAAACCATAGTTGAAAGGGTAGGGAACTCCCTCGAGCTGATTGGGCTAGGCCAACACTTCCTAAACGGACATCCAATAGCACAGTCACTACAAACAACACTCAACAGATGGGATCTTGTGGAATTAAAGAGCTTCTGTTCAGATAAAGAGATTGTAACTCGAGCACAAAGGCAACCCACAGAATGGGAGAAAATCTTCACTAACCACATATCTGATAGAGGTCTATTATCCAAAGTGCACAAAGAACTTAGAAAACTAAACACCAAGGAGATAAATGGCCCAATTAAAAAATGGGCCTCAGAACTCAAAAGAAATTTTTCCAGGGACAAAATTGAAATGTCTAACAAGTATCTTAAAAAATGCTCTACATCCTTAGCCATCAGGGAACTGCAAATAAAAATCTCCCTGAGATATCATCTCACCCCAGTCAGGATGGCAAAAATCCACAATTACAAACAACACCAAATGCTGGAGAGGATGTGGAGAGAAGGGAAACTCTCCTACATTGATGGTGGGAATACAGGCTTATACAACCATTCTGGAGATCGGTCTGGTGATTTTTATAAAAGTTAAAGATTTAAATGCCATATGACCCTGTTATACCACTTCTGGGAATAATCCTCCATAAAGCAAAAATTCACTACAATGACACAGAGTCCAGAAGTTCTAACAGAAGCCTCTAGTTCCCAGGTCTTCCCTTGGACTGAATTACTATTTCCTCTCCTGGTTCTATAACTTAAAGGAGGTATTTCTGGGACTTATCATCCTCTACAAAGACATGAATTATTTTCCAGAATAAATCTTATCTATCTCCACCTATGATTTTTATGGAGAGCTCATGGTGGATATTTAAAAATAAAACATTGGCTCTTTCCCCGAGTAAAAAAATTACTGTCACATATCAAGCATTCAAGAGACTATTTCATACAAGTGTGGGCAAAGGATTCTGGAGCGAACCTCATACTGGTGGCCATTAGGAGATGAAAAGGTGATGTGAGAAGGAAGGTGGCTCAATCCAAGGGTATTTTTGCTTGGCTTTGATCTATGTTCATGTTCATCCTTGGGAATAATACTCAAAATCAAAGACAGAGAACTATGAAGCAACAAGAAGCTGAAAATGAGTAAAGATTGAGCTATTAGCACTCAGCAAGGCATAGATACCATCCCAAAAGGCTCAGAGACCTTTGTGTAAGTGGGATAGAAAGAATAGAGGAGCCAGAAGACAGAGATAGGAGTTGTGAAGTGTCATCCTCCAAAAATGGCATGGCTACAGCAGCCACAAACCCCCAACAGAGACAATTACTAGCACTAATCCTGCAGGGGATCCCCCTGGTCAATGGTCAGCTATGACCTTTGGAGAAACCCAGAGGGATCTACGAAGTCCTCCTGAACGATAGACAGCCAACAGATTTGGAAGGAGGAGAGAAAAAATAAACAGTTAATCATCAATGGGATAACCTGCTAGGCTCCAAGAGATAGTCCCAAGCCCAGGATCACACAAAAAGACATAAATGTGGGGAAAGACTTTATATTCAAAACATTTTTAATTTTCCCCTTAATCTAGGAGCTCCATAGACATATAAGGTATTGTGACTTCATGACTTCCTACTCCGTTTCTCTTTTGGGCTGTAGAATACCAGCTGCCAGACTTCTACCTTTCTGTTGCATGATGCGAAGCACCAGCTGCCTCCTCCTTCAGAACTAAAGAACCTTCTTCCAGTGTCAGATCTGCCAACAGACAAAGGTTGTGTGAACACTTTTCCTGGGGAGAAAACCACACCTCATTGTCTTTCCACCCCAAGTAGGAATTTCACAACAGACTAAATAGCAACAATTAACCCAAGGTCCAAGTTGACAAACCAACAAGTTTATTGGGTGTTACTTACAAGATAAGAGTGAGAGTTACTTACAGGGATAGGGACAATTCAAAAGCAGCTGCATCACTCATTTTATGATTGGTCAGCATTAGTCAAGAGCCATCTTAGGGAAAGACTTAAAGAAAAGGCTAAGGTGAACAGAAGTTAGCAACTTAATAGGAAAATAAATTATACAGAAAGATAAAACCAGATCCGAAAGTAATAGTATACAAAATATAAGAGAAGGCACCATATCCATAAAAACAAAATTTAAAATAAAAGTGAAAAATCAAATATTACAGAATCAGAAATATCAAAATATTGTCACTGTGATTTAAATTTTAAATGCAGGATTAAGTCACAAAGTTAAAGGTCTATCCCAAAAAACAGGAACGAGAACTGAAAGATAAATATTGGGAATTTCAAAATGGAAGAACAATATAACATGAAAAGAACATTTCAGAAACAGAAAACTACTAGAAAAAAGAAGTTTTTGTACTTTTAAGGACTCATTGAGTACCCAAAATGATGGTTGAAAATACCATTCACCCATACCAGTGACTATCAAAAAGACTATGAGAATAATGAAATGCTTAGGGTTCTATACAAGTTTCATATGAGATGTTTAGGGGTACCTATGGATTTCTTTCAAGCGAAGTCAGAAGGGCATTAGGCCACTCAATGGAAAATGAAACAGGGCAGCTGGTTAAAAATCTAATGGGAGCTAGGGCAATGGCTCAGCGGTTAAAGTCTTTGCCTTGCAAGCAACAGGACCTAAGTTCATATCCTCGTAGTTCAGGTTAAATCAGGCAGGAATAGCAGCAGCCTGTAATTCCAGTTCTAGAAGGAGAGACTAAGAAACCCCATAGCAAATCAATAAGGAGATAGAGCAATCCAGGATGATACTTGATGTCACAATTGTGCGTCCACCAGTACATCGCTAAGTGCCTTCTTATAGTAACACCTGAACACATATGTATATATATGCATGGAAGACTCAGAGAGAGAGAAACACAAATACAACATGCACAAAAAAAATGAAAATTAAGATAAACCATTGCACCTGTAAATACCTCACAGATACAATCAAACTACTGCTTTCCCGGGTTTCTAGGTATTTCTTAATTCAGTCAAGTTGATACCTAAAATGAACCATTATTGATTGTTTGCACCTAAACGCATATGGTTATGCCATATATAGCACAATATAAAGACTACGTCACCATCCTATGCCCAACAGGTGAAACCAGAAGTCTTCGGGTCATTGTCAGCATCTACTGCTCCCTTCCTACCAACATCTTGCCAATCACGGATCCTTCTGCTTTATCCATCAACATTCCTTTTTTCAATATTTTATTTGTGTGTGTGTTTGTCTTATAATTAATAGCTATATTTATAATATCATGTTCTTAAACATGCTAAGAGAATGAATGTAAAGTACTCTTATCAACAAAAATCATGATAATTTTAGGTAATTCATATATTCATTATCTCTATTTAGTCATTCTAAATGTGTTTTCATTTCAAAACATCCTGTTGTACACAGTGAACACACACAATTTTTATCTATAGATTTCAAAATTAAAATTTTAAAGAAAATATAACAAAACATCATAAGCCAGTGACAGGAGACATATTACAAAATGTCTTTAGGAATATCTACAAAAGGACTTTTCTGATCCATTCCAGGGTATGTTAGTCCCTCACTATTCATTTTCAGAATCCTCTAGAATATTTTTATTACTGAAATTGCCATCATTATGATTAAATATTAATCGTTGTATTATTAGGTAGATAATTACTACCTCCCAAATGCAAATATGAGTTTCCCAAGGACATGAATAAAATATTTTATTTAACACTACAGACACATTACCCAAAAAACACATATTTGTCTCATGAACAAATGAGTGGAGAAATATGGAGTTCTAATTTCTCATCATCTAATTTTGTAATTTTTCATTAAGCAGAAGAAAATCCTTTTATCATAATGAACAAAACTAGTAATGAGATTTTTGCCAACATTAACAAGAAAAGGCCCAGTTTTCTTGGTTTAGCTTGCATGTCACCTGAAAATGTTTTTATTTTTCTGCACCTATGAAACAATATTTTCATGTACCTCCCATACCTCTGTCAATGTAAGAATAATGAAAATTATAAGTCACCATGCTCTTCAAGCACACTTGTGAGTACATCAGATAGGCCAGTTAGAGCAAAGCAGGAGCTCACATGTACCACAAGATAGCTCACCTATCTCACCCACCTTAAGTTCCTTGACAAGAAGGACCGTGACTTGCTGTGGATATACCTCAAGACATGGTGCACAGGCATCTTCCTATCTCCATCCTACCCCTCAGTCTTCCTTTATATGTCAATAAGGGATGACTGTTCGTGAATGCGCCCACTGCACAGGCAATATTTCAGTGTGGATACCACTGATGCATGAGAGACCACTGCCTCTGATGAGCTTTGTTTATTGATTTCCTCCCTTGGTTATTCTAAGTTGTAGGTTTGATTCCCAGCCCAGAGGGGGAGAGGAGGAGGAGGAGGAAGAGGTAGGAGAGGGGAACAGAGAAAAGAAGAGAGAGGAAGGGAAAGCAGGAATAAGAATGGGAGAAAAGAAAGAGAGGGACAAGAAAGGAGAGAAGAAGAAAGGGAGGGAAGGAAGGGAAAAAGGAAAGGTGGAAGGGAGGTACAGGATAGAAAAGGGAGGGATGGAGAAAGGAAAGGAGAGAGGGAGAGAAAGAGTGAGACAGGAAATAAGGAAGGAAGGAAGAGGGAGGGAGGGAGAGATAAAGGAAGGGAGGGAAGAAAGTCAAAAAAACAGTCCACTCCCACCACCAAATAGATCCTTCTTAATACTCCTTTTAGGAAGGATCATGGGATCTGGGTCAGTAAGAAGCCAAGCCAAGGTGAATTTGCTGTCTGAGAAACTAGGGAAAGTGGGTACTAAAGAACATGGGCCACCCCTAACACTGTGTTATCTCCTATTCCAACAGTGCAAAAATACCCATGTTTCCACTGACACAAACGTGCATATACATATACCCAGAGAAACAGAGGGTGAACTTGCTCGCCCAGCATTATCAAGTCAAAACTCTCAAAAATAACATGATAAATAGCATTCAGGAACCCTCATGGAGGAAAGTGGAGTTTTTTTCCTCTCGTTTATATTCACCATTGTAACACCTGGGACAGTGCTAAGTGCTTAGTACTTTTTAAAGGAAAGGATTCAGTTGCAATTGTTCCGTTAATATGATATTTCACTGTATGATCTAAATTTAGAGATTTTTAGATGCATGGTCTGGGGCTACTTTGGGACTATAAGTAACCTTTGCAACACCACTCCAGACACAAAAGCGGTATGAGTGCATACAAAAAGTAAAAGTGCAAAGAGATTTTTGAGAATGCTTTTGTGCCTCTGACTGTGCTTCTCCTGTGATGAGAAGCCAGTTTCATTCTTCATTGAGAAAGCCCCTCGCCATCCTTTTAGGATCAGTCCAATGGCAGTCCTCTGTCAGCTGAGCACCCTGTGTTCCCCCATAGCACTGTCCCCCACATGCACACTGCCTAGGAGCCCATGTCTCCACCTCTAAGTCAGATAAAATCTTTTTTAAATGAAGGCAATACTTCTTTAAAATTGTCCTCTCTGTCTCTCTCTCTTTTTTCCCTTTCAAAGTCGCAAAATGCATCAGATGTGTTCCCGAACATGATTAGGAGAAAAGAAAAACAACTAAAAGCTTTTACCAGATGCCTCTTCATCACTGCATGGCAGAGAATAAAATCAGTTCTTGTTGTTCTGCTCACAGACAACCCTTTCTTTTGCCCCTGGGTCTTTTAGCCCTCAGTTCCTCCCATCATTATAAGCCATGACGCAGCATGTTACTTACAAAAGAAATTACTTTTCAAAGAAGGCACTGAAAGCCACCCTTGGGTAGGGAATGCTTCTGATTCATAAAAGTCAGCTTGCTAAGGGAAAAGTCACGCAACAAACTTCTCCAGCATCCAAAGAACCATTTATCACTTATGTGTTTAGACTATGCATAAAACCCTTCATCGTGGCTCATGTGCTGAGGGGCCTGTGCCCCCATCATTGACAAGGAAAGAAATGAAGTCTCCGCAGTGTGATGAGTGAGTCCATCCAGTGCGTGAGTTCTCAGAGTTCCAATAAGAAGGCATGACTCTGTGGCTGTCCAAAGGAAGAATGAGATGACTGACTTGTTCGGAAAGAATATACATCTCAATTTCTCAAATGGCTCAATTTTTTCTTCACTATCGTGTTGACGTATCCATCACCCTAAAAGTGCATAAAGCGTTGTACTCGTGGTCAGGATCTCTCTCTTTGTTTTCATCTGGATGGAGTTGCTCGCATCTTGAGGGCCTCTCTCAAGTTGCCCTGTTCCTCTGTCATAATCAACATCTCAGTCACAGAATGTACTTGACCTTAGTGCAAGTCTAAAAGAAAGTTATTCCAAAGAACTTTGTTCAAAAGAGTCTTAGCAAACTCAGGTCTGAGCCAGCCTAACACTGGGAGGCAAGGTTCTGATTTCAAGGGCTAATACAAAGCAGTTAGAGCCTATGGACATTCACATAGTCATTTCTCCATTTATCTAGAATGTATCTAGGCTGAAGGTGGGCTGCACTAAGCCCTATGAGTAGAGAATCTGAATGGAACCACAGGCCATGTGAGTTGTCAAAAGTTAAAAAGCTACAGATTTATTTCCTTGAGGATTCAAGGAACTATACAGGAAATGATACCTACAGGGAAAGTTTCATAGTATTGACAGTCATAAAGTTAAGTACATGATATATTGAGGATCAAATGCCCAAGAGACCTACCCAATCTCATCGCATTCTATGTACAACATCCATATACCAGAATGAAGACATGAAAACCATGTTCAACAACCTACACGCACACACACACACACACACACACAGTCATGGTTCATCAGGAAATGACAGCACTCCACCAAATATGGCACTTATTATTTCACACTCAAGAGAAAATGAGCCTAGAAAAACCATAAGGGCTTGAACTCCAGATCCCTATCCCCACATCTGGCTAATGAACCCCCTTATTCTACCTGGGTAACTGGTGAGTCTGTCAAACCATGAAATTTATTTAGATGGATACAAATTGATATCCTTTATTCATGAATATCTCCTGATTGTCTTCAAAGTATAAGATGCTGCTGGTCTCTCAGGTTATAAAGACATTGCCATTCCTTAAAAGAATTTATAGGTTAATTAAAAAAGCAAAAATCAAATAAATTATTATACTATGTGATGAAAGCAATATTGGGATATGTAGACCATTATTCATGTTTTTTAAAGAGGTCTGTGACCCAACTTGTAGATTTCAAGGGATCTCACAAATGAAAAAATTCTCTTTTTGTACATGCATTTTATTTGAATTTGTTGCTTGAGTACTTGGAAATAACTCAATAGGAATTAGTGAGAGGTATGGGGGCATTTGGCAGAGACTGTCACAGGCAAAAGGAAAGACGGGGAAAAGTGATGTGCACTGGGAAGTATGCAAGAAGTTTATGTATTGTAGAAAGACAATGTATGAAATAGGAAGGACATGAGGTCAACGGGGTAGGTTAATGTCAGTACATGGATGGTTTCACATGCCACATTAAGTGGATTTAGATCTCCACTTGTCAGAGATGAACATTCTTTCATCCCTAATGATTAGTGTAGCTAATCAGACAGACTGGGTAAGATGACTAAGACATTGGGTAAGATGACTAATAATAAGTATTCATATCTTTAGAGTCAGTGATTGACATTAGATAACGCCAATATTTTGTGTGTGTGCTTTTTAGAAAGCAAATTGACTTTTCTTTCCTTTTTTATTGCAGTATTGTTTTTATTGATTCACTACCTTCTAATGCAGTGAAGATACTTCCTATCATGTTTACAACAATCATCTCTCCAGTTGCTCAGACTCCAATCCTGCTGCACACTTGGAGAGACATGCAGCCCTTCATACAGTGAAATCTATTGATCTTTTCTGTTATGAACACTTTCATCTTTTTTACACATCTTTTTAATATTTATAATTTTTATTTTTCTTTTTCCCTGCCTGTTCCCATCCTCCTCATTTTCTCCTGACAACCCTTCATCTCCCCTGTCACACTCCCTATTTTCAAATCTATTCACTTTTGTGGCCAACTGTGCTTCATGTAGTTTATCTTTGATGTCACATGCCTGGCATGATTCATGCTCCAGCAAGTGTCATAGATCGGGGACAGCATCTGCCAAAAGATCTCAAGAATCTTCTTACCTCTATGAGAGACTCTTGAGAACAAACTAACTTTTCTTTTTTCTCTTTTTTATTATTTTTTCAAGTTTCACAAGCATAATGAGTAATTACTCTTACTCACTCCTTCCTCCCTTCTTCCCTTCCTTTCATACCTCCCTCTGTTCCCTTCTTTCATCAATCCATCCCACTCCCTCCCACCTTCCTGTCTTTCTGCTTCTATAGGTCCCAGGATACCCTCTGGAATGTCTGCTTTAGTGGGGGTTCAAGTGGCCCTTCCCAGTGGCACTGATATAGGCACTCCCCTTCATCTATCTAGCCCTAGGCCCTAAGGCTGCTACTGCATGAAATTACTTCTCATGAGATCCTCGTTAGTCTATGGGGGCATGTTGATATGTCAGCCATTATGCAAGTCTGGTAAGGACAAATCTCATTGCAGTGAGTTCCTGGATGCAGCAACCCTTCCTTGAGTGGAATATTTTGTGGACTCCCCATCTTTAAGCTCTTACAATCTTACTACTCCCTCTTCTGCAAGGTTTCCTGAGCATTAGGATGAGGAGACATTTGGCTGGCCTGATTCCAGATGAGCATTGCAGGGTCTCTGGCACTCTGAATTCTGGTTGGTTGTTGTTGTCTATTTCACTGCTCTTCTACTGCACTAGACTACGTCCTGTCTGGGTGTTGAGATCCTTTCCTATCCAAAGATAAAATGAGAGATGTTTAGATGGAAGTTTATTCTTTGGTGTTTGTGCTTAGTATTGAGATATCTGATCCTGTCCACTGTCACTTTTCTCCCCATTCGCTGTTGTTTAGATTGGTTTATAATTAAAAATAGAAATTCCATATAACCCAGGTATACCACTCCTGGAAATATTCCCAAATAACACCACATCCTATACCAGAGGCATGTGTACAGCTATATACATAGCAGCCCTTTTCACAATTACAAAAAATGTAACCAACCTAGATGTCCAACAGTTAATGAATAATTAATAAAAATGTGGTGCATATAAACAATGGAATACTATTCAGCTGTAAGGAAAGATGAACTAATGAAATTTGCCAAGTAAATGGATGGAACTGGAAAAATCATACTAAGTGAATTATCCCAGAAACAAAAAGACAAACGCTCTATGTTCTCCCTTTTAAGTGGATCCTAGCATTAAACCATTAGAATGATGGGATCAAACAGAAACTCTTACACACCCACAAACACAAAAGAACACAAGCTGGGGGAGGATATACAAGAAGATCCCAAAAGAGAAGAGACAAAACAACATGGGTAAACTTTTTTTAAAGACCTTTACATGGGAAAAGGCTTCAATGACAAGGAAGAACAGGAATAGGACACAGTAGAGAGTGGGGTTAGTCTCCAGGTAACCAACCACCTGCTGACTAACCCCTAGCACTCCTCTTCCTCCCCTGTCCCCCTGCCATGACAAGGCATGCACACCCAAATTAACTTTTCTTTTTTAATTATTATTTTTATTACACATTTTGTTTTTGCCTAATCATACAAGCTCAATAGGTAACCCCCTCTTCTCCCTCTCCTGTCCCCTCCCCTATTGTTCCCCATTGCATTCCCCCCACTCCCATCCATCCTTCCCCCTCTCCCAGTGCCTATCACTTCCTCCCTCCCATCCCCCAGAGCATCCATTTATGTGGGCACTGAACATCCCTGTGAGTTCTCTACTCTAATGAGGGTTCAGGACTCAGTGGCATAACTTGGGGCCCCTTCTTGGGCTCCCTGCTAGCATAGGAACTCTATTATGACTGTTTTACCCCTTGCCTCTAAGGATCCTACTGCCTGAGACTAGTGATCTGTGCTAGACTTTAGGGGATCGTTGACATGTCAACCATTTGTGCAGATCAGACAAGGTCCAATCACATTATGGCCATATCCTGGCTGCTGCAGCCCTGACTTGCGTAAAGTATCTTGCTTATGGTTGGTCCTCCCCATCTTTAGGCTCTTACAGTCTTGCCACCCTCTCTTCCACAACCAAATTAACCTTTCTAAGACCCACTTTCACCTTATGTAGAATAGGAATCACAGTATCTTATTAATATTTTTGCAATAATTACATGAGATACAGCATTCAAATATAGGGCAGTCAGCTCAAACCCAGTTCAAAATTATGTTTCTTAACTCCGCTGACCACTGCTCTACTCTGTGACTTTTATTGTGTAGCAAGGCAATCCTGACAGGTATAGCAACAGAGATTTTTTTCTATATCACTTTGTCACAGTGGTTAAAACACAAAGTAAAACCATTCTTTCCTGCAAAGTCATCTGCAGGTCATCTTTCCTGCCTCCAGCAGGTACTAATAAGTCGCAGGATATGGAAATTGACTGAATGAGAGGCTGTATTCAACAGGGAAGCCAGTGGAAAGTGAAGGGCGCTGAGGTCACAGACACAGCATCATCCAGACCAATCCTGCGCCTTGCCCTTTCTCATTGTCCTCCTTCATCATATCCCACTTGCCAATTTCTCAGCAGTCTTAATTATGGACACAGCCATTTGTCTTCAAATATCTCATCTCTGTGAAATCTATGTATTGATAAATACAGATCAAAAGCTGTTTTCCACACTGGCAGAGAGTTAATTGCTTTTGCGGTTAGAGCAGTGTGGTCATTCCTTACCTTTAAAAAGGAATGTCCAACGTCCCCAAGTATCTAGAGGCTTCCTGTAAAGTCACAATTAAGAACACCTAGTTTGGAGATTCAGAGTCATGGCCCCAAAATTACATACTTTGATTAGCTCTCCATGGCCAAAGAGAGGCAAATAAAACTGTGGAGGTTAGACAGAGAATCAATTCTATGTTTCAGAAGACACATCTTTGTGTCAACCATCATTTCTTTATCTATCTTTCTTTTCAGAATCCACATGCTGGGTTTAAGATATAAGTCACATATTCAATCACAGGAGGGAATTTAATATAAGGAAATAGTGAAAAATAAGAACTATCATCCACTTTCGAAAATAACAGAGAAGGCAAATAGACTCAGAATTCAAATCATGAATAAGAGCATCATGGTAGAAATGTGATTTGGTGCATAAGGTCTCAAGGAATGGTGGATTAATTCTGCTACAAGGTCAGGGGAAATACAAGAAGGCAAAACTTGGATCAGATCTCCAGATGAAAACGTATTTGTCTGGCAGCCATGAATGGGAATCAAGGGAGCAAAATCTTGTCATACAAATGCAGCTGAACAGAGGCACATGAACATTAAATGAAGCATCTGTATATTCAATATAAATGACATGTAAGACAAGCAGAGAGATGGGAAAAGTGACCGGGGAGTGTAGATTATGCCACATATGGATTAAAAAGGTATAGGAATCATTAAGGGTCTTCAAACAGGAAACGATAAAGATTTTTTTTGGGAAAAATCTTCCTGACTTCCAGTCTGGATGATTTGAGAGTAGAGAAACTAGAGGAAGGAAGAAACACTAGGAGGAAATCATGATTCTCCAAGACGGATGACTGCTAGAAAGATGGCTCAGCAGAAAGTTGAGTTCAGATTCCAGATCCCATGTAAAAATGCCAGGCAGAAACGGTAGCAGCCTGAACTTCTGGCCCTAATGGGCAGAACTTGGGAAATGCCAGAGATAACCAAAAAGGAGGTAGAAGCAATCCAGGACGATTCCCGAAGTCACCTTTGGTCCTCCACAGAGACACAGAGTGCCCTCTGATACACACACACACACACACACACACACACACACACACACACACACACGAGAGATAGACAGACGGACGGACGGGCGGACGCACAGACAGACAGACAGACAGACAGACAGACAGACTAGACAGATAGATAGATAGATAGATAGATAGATAGATAGATAGATAGATAGAGCTTTTAAAAGAAAGATGACAAAACCAAGGTAGTTAGTGGTGGGGGAGAGAGAGAGAGAGAGAGAGAGAGAGAGAACAGAATGAGAATGGAAATTCCAAAGGCAGACCTGGGGAAGAAAAAAGTGTTGTAGTTACTTCTAAAAAATAAATTAGCACAGCCCTTAAAATCAATAAGATGTGGCCTGAAAAGAGGTAACTTGTTACACTACAGAAGCCTGAGCCTCCACAGGAGTAGATCAGCCAGAATGAACCCCGAGGTCCAATTAGTCATGCAGGCAGAAGCTCAGGGAAATTCGCGGAAGAGGGGGCGGTAAGATTGTAAGAGCACAAGGATGGGAGGAGCAATGATATGCAAGATACTCCACACAAGTTAGGGCCGAAGCAATCATAATTGGACTTTGCATGCCCTGCGCAATGTCCAACACACTATTGACTTCACAAAGTCTAGCATCTGCTAAAGGCACCAAGATCCTTGGAGGCAAAGGATTGGCAGCCACAGTAGTGTTCCTATGCTTAAGGGGAACACAGGAAAGGGTTCAGAGAAATACCACTGGGTCCTTGTACGTCATCGGAGAGGAGGGCCCAGAGAAGAGTCAGGGATACACATTAAAGGATTCTCCGGGGATTGGGGGGGGAGGCACTGGGGGATGGGGAGGGAGGGGTGAGGAGAGGGGAGCAGGGGGGTAGGGGGAGGGGGAGGGAGGGAGAGAACCGGTGTAACTATTAAGTTTGTATGAGCAGAAATAATAATAAAAAATGTTAAAAAAAAAAAAAAGAAGGGTGGGAGCAGTGGGAGGAACTGGTGAAGAGAAGGGAGGGGATGAGAGGGAGGAGAGAAGGAGGGAAACTGGGATAAGTACTCAATATGCTTGTAAAAGTAGAAAAAAGTAATAAAGAAAGGAAGAAAATCATTTATGATTCTATGACAATATCAAATCATGATGCTTAATATTAAAATTATTTTTCAAGTATTCAAAAAAATCAACAAGATGAAGACTAACTAGAGGTCAATTTGATCACAATGGTGGGAAAACTAATCCTAATGAAGTCACTTGATTTTCACTGGACAATAGGTTGTGTCTGGTGCCATTATATTCCATTCTACAAATGGTGCTATGCAAAACATTGGAACCCAGTTTCCATTTTACCAAAATCTGCCCTCTGGACTTTACCTAGAGTTGAGAATATTGCATTACACCTATCCATATATTCAGTCTTTTGGTTTATATAACGTTGGTCTACTCAATTCCTTCCTTTCTCTTTGTTTTCTTTTTTGTATTCTATGACATTCTCACATATGCATACAATGAGTGTGTGTTATTTTCACCCTTTCATACCCAATCCCATCCCTACTCCTTTCCCATGACATACTTTCTCCTTTCAGTGTAAGAGAGGACAGAAAAGTTAGGGGTTCTGCCATCATGGAAAACATTAGGCCTCAGGAGCCAATCACCATCCCAGACGAAATCCAATGGGCCACATACTCAAAAAGACACGAAAGTAGGAGGGAGACTGGTTAGAAAAGGAGAAAGTATGAATTGGAAAAAGAGGAGAATGAGATTGAATATTAATGGGTGAAATCATATAAATTCATTGTATTTATTTATAAAATGTCAAAGGTTACAGAAACATATTAGAAAAAGATGATTATTTTGGTATCACAATAAGCCTGACCTTCCTGTCTTTGAGAATCATTGAACTTCTCTGAATAACAGTTTTCTGACCCATAAAATGAAATAATAATATTATAATATATCCATTATGAATTTTTTGATTATTAAAAGTTTTAAAGTCAATATAAACATATCTAGTGTATGGTCGGCATTCAGTAAGTGTTAGTTAAATCCAAGATCAATAAATGTTTTCCACTGACAAAGGACAGAATGGTCTCTATGACAGCAGGACACATCTCTTTTGTGTGGTGCATGTGTATGTGTGTGTGTGTGTGTGTGTCTATGTCTAATGTGTGTGTATCAGAGGGTGCTATGTGTGCCTGTGGAGACCCAATGGTGACTTCAAAGGAATCATAAACAGGGCACATTTTAATCTTTCGAACATGTTATACTTTATGTTTTAACACTGAAAAATATCTTCAATTTTCATGCATCCCAAATACTAATTATGAAGTAGTTCTACACGAGGTATAAAAATCTGAATTACTCCAACACCTTGGGTGTCTTTCAATCATTATTTTTCCCCTTAATTTGTTAAAACCATGGGAAATCAAATCCCAGCCTCATAAATATTGATTTAACAACCAAAAACAAACTTGCTAACCCTCTCGGTAATGGGTGTTTCTTCCAACTTACCTTCTGGCCTCCCTCATTATCTCTTAGCATGGAAGGGTTCCAGCCTCTCATGTCTCTGCTATCACACCAGAGCTGTAGTTTATGAGCTGACATTAGGCATCTACCTCCTGACATCTGAGATGATCTTAACTTGGTAAACAACACAGCTAGGTTCATTAAAAGTTTCTGATTCATAGCTACTCTAGGAAAACTTCCTCTCTTTTCCTGTAAGTTTTGGTTCCTGAGTTCTTTTGGCTTTATTATTTTCATTCTGCTAAAGTGTTCCAGTTTCCTCTTGTTCTGAGTAAAAGGAAATTAAAACCATCTAAACTTTTCAGATACTAGAAATGATTGTCAAATGGAATAATACAGAATGGAACTAGACTGTTCAACAGAAACTATTCTGTGCTAATACTGAATAGTTATTTGAAAGTCTATTTGAACTTGGATTTTGAAATAGACTCAGTTAGTTCAGTTACAACAACTTAAACAAGTCAGGAATAAAATTAACCTTCCATTTCTACCTTTCAAGGGAACAGGAAAGATTGTCTTCATCTTGTATGTAGTCATAAGTAGTGAAAAATACATAAAAGCCTGTTTCCAAAGAAGCAGGTTTCCAAAACCACCCTGAAAAAAAATGTATAAGGAGTCAAGTTGGAAGTCAACTTCCAAGTAGGAAAGCAAATACAAAAAAATATTTTCTTGTTTTTTAACCTTATGTTTAAATCATCTGGAGAACAAAATCATGTAACTGTATTAACATACAAACTATAATCTTACAAATGACATGTTTAGATGTAGCCACCAGAACCAATGATGTTAGATCATGGAAAGATACATCAACCACATAGTCATACATGATTTTCTTGAGCACTGCCTATGATAAGAACTAAGTTATGTTTTCCAACTTATGGTCCTATCTCATTTCCTCTTCATTCTGTTATGAGAATACATTCCTCATTTAACAACTCACATGGAAGATACCATGCTGTGATGATCATTTAATTGATGAGGTCTCAGCCTAGGGGCAGAACTTGAGACAAGGGCTTACAGAACTGTGTAGCTACAGCTAACACAGAAAAGAGGACAAGAAAACATCAGCCGATGGTTTCATAAGAGGTAAGATTCTGTAATTTACAAGCATTGTCTTACCAAGGTGACACATATTGAAAACTGAGGGTGGAAACTACACAAATCTAGATCTTAGATCCACCAGCCTGAGTGATTTCAAAGCCACTCTGCATTTCTGCTGCTTCTGTTCAGACAATATAAGAGTGCACCATTCAACCCACAGCTTCCGTGCTCCATGTTTGCATTTTCTGGAAGTAAATGAATTAGCCTAGGAGTCAGAGTCCTAGATTCTAGCTCTGAATACCACTAATTCACTATGAGGTTTGGACATTCAAGCACTCCTGTGCTCTGGCCTTTGTTCCCTGGTAATTTCTATTTTAAATTGAAACCAATCCTTCCCAAGATCTTTTCCAAATGTAGCAATATCTGTATTTGAGGCTATTATAAAAAGCAGACGACAATTTGTCCTTCTGTTCTCCCTTCTACTATCCTTTGTGTCCCCTGATCACTGTGACAAAACACATTCCCAAAAACACAGCTTAAGGGAGGGAGGATATATCTTAATTCACAAGTTCAGAGATTTCAGTTCATGGTCATTTTCTAGTTCCATTGCATTCAGAGATGTGGTGAGGCAGCAGAAACATCATGTCAGAAAGGCTAGATCAAAAATCTCATACCTCTTCTCTACTACTTCTCAATAATTCCACCAAATTATGAATTTCGCAATGGACTAAGCTATTAGTGAGATTGCAGGCATTGTGATCCAATTGTTTCCCAAAATTCTATCAGCTGAGTACCAAACACTAAACAACTGAGCCCTTTGGGAGAGAGAGGTTTCATATCTAAACAGTAACATTCTCCTTACGAATGAGGACAGGGAGAATCTTCATTAAACAGAAAGACATGATGATATCCAGCACTAACTTTCTGGGTTGCCCTGGTCAGACAATGAAAGTAAAGACAGCTTGGAAGGAGGCCTATAGATACAGTTAACTAGATCATTCTAAAATGGAAACCAATGTAAAGATCCAAATCTAGACAGTTGCCCAAGGAAAGCATATCCTCAGGGTCTTCACATTGTAGAGCATGTTCCATAAGCCTGTGGGTTTGTAGAAACAGCAAAATACCAAGGAAATCATGTCTAAGCTTCTCATTTGGCAAGTGAGATTCCTTGAGCCTCTAAGAGCTAACATGACTATCCAAGTTCTTACTCATTGAATTAGCATCCCAGTTCCCTGACGAGCTGGTGATCTTTCTATATTCTACTATCCCATTGAGGAAGAAGATTGTTGGAGGTGGGGAGAAGCACTAAACTTAGAATTTTGAGAGCCAGGTTTGAGTCCTGGACACTGTGCTTTTCAATTGCCTGTCCTTTATGGACTGTTTAAAGGCTGTTTGGGGAAGCTATGTGCGTGCACCTAATCACCCAAAATAATACATAGCAATTGCCCAATGATAAACACTTTTCAAATCTGAACCCTTAAGGGAATGAAATAGAGTTGCTTAAAATAACTTATGTGAACATATAATATAAAGTATAAATGATATGAAATTGGAATTGTTTTTGTATTTCAAAGATTTCTTGGATAAGATTGCAATGGATGATAGAACTTGCCATTTTCTGTCTCCTGATAATATCTATCCTCTTAAACTGCATGCATTTCTTCATTCAGACTTTAAGCTGGATGGAAACATTCATCCTGTTGTTAAAAATGAATCCATTCTATCTGGACCAACAGAAGAGATGACATGTATATCAAATATACTGAAATAAATGATTTAAGTGTCAGTATCTCCTGCTGAATATATCCACCTGAGCCAGCCTACCTTTAGAAACGCCCTTGAAGTAAGAAAACCCTGCCTAAAAACATGATAAATATTTCATGGAAACCAAACTAAAATGCATTGATAGTGCAGTTTGGTTTTATTGCCTTGAAACTTCCATTAAAAAATCCAAAAATAAATCTGTGAAAATTTTTACTAACATCTCACTGAGTTTCGAGAGAGTGAGGGGGAAATCTGAAACTACTGCTGGCAGAATGCCAAGCACCTTGACAAATATTCAACATGCATCGTCTTGTTTAAATCCTTCCTAACTCTAATATCATCCCCATTTTGGAGAAGATGCTACATTTCCCCCTGCATCATCCAGCTTATAAGCAAAAGATCCAAAGTCAAGTTCAGGTTCAACTTACTATTGCTTGCAATCAACTACAAACCACATAATCTGGCATGCACCTCAAGATGTACCTTGCTAATGAGTGAGGTCTAAAGGCCAAAGCAGAAATCTAAACTCTCGGCATATTTTTCTGGCATTTAGGATTCAATTTTGGATAATTGGATTGTTTTGTCTTTCTCCACAATAAAAAGTTAATCATACCTTGGCGTGTAAAGAATATTAAAAAACATAGAGAGCTAAGGCTAAGGTCTAAGTTTTCTGATTCTGATTCTAACTCTTATCCCAATAAAGCCAGTTGTCATGAAGTCTCTAAGCCAGACTTCATGTTTCTGAAAGGTAATGATATAGCATTTTATCTGTTCAGACATCATATAATGGGTAGCTTACACACCAGTTATGTCTCATAGTTCTGCAGACTTCAATGTCTAAGATCAAGGCTCTGGCAGATTCCATGTGTGCTGGGGACCACTGTCTGTTTCACAGATGCAATGCTTTTCATAGCATCCTCATGTAGTGGAAAAAGTATCTGGTTATCTGAAGTTTCTTTCATAAGAACTAATCTCATTCATAAGCTGCCTCACTACAATCTAATCACTCAAAAGCCACAACACCTGAGAGGCCTCAGTTTTTAGTATAAGAAACATTATTTTACAACCTTAATTATTTTCTGTTCATTTTGTGTGTGTGCCACCAATTTGAGCAGTGAGTGGTATCTTCTTGTTGCATTTACTTAGCGAATACTAAAAATGTTTTTTTTTTTAATCTCAGTGATTCAGAATCTCTCTGGAGTCTGTATGTGTCCAGGTTCCTGTGTTTGGGAGTCAAAGACTGAAACCAGAACGCATGTAGAGGATTAAAGCAGTTTATTAGAGAAGAGAAAAAAGAACCCCTGAAAATCTCTGAGGGACAAGAGAGCCCTGAAAACTCATGAACTTCAGGCATAGAATCCATGAGGGGCAAGTAGCTGGAAAAGAACTCAAGGACTTCAGGTGTGGAGTACCTTGAGAGGAAAAGGTACCAAAAGATGGTATCCAGGAAAAGTTAGCTCTAGTTTCTGTAAAACCTAGTTGCTCTGGGCTCTCTTTTGGGGCTAGAGACCAAGCTGTTTGTTGGATATAGAGGGCTCATATAGAGACCAAGTTGTTTGTTGGATATAGAGGGCTCATCTCCACAATCTTTCACAGGGAAGTTGGCCATCTTATTCTGGGAGGATCGGAGTCAGTCTCAGCAGGGGTGTTCCTTCAGGGAGATTCCAGTAGTAGGGGATGGCCTTCTGGGATTCCCAAGACCTTCAAAGACCTTAAGAAACCCATCCCTTGGTCTTAAGGCAGGATTGTGGAAATGAGCTCTCCATATCCAACAAATAGCTTGATTTCTAGCCCCATGTGGGCCCAGAGCATTTGGGTTGGGCCCCAATGAGAGCTAACCAATAAGAAAGTGCCAGTTTCCCAGGCTTGCCTAAGTGTACAAATATGTCTGACCCTGGCATCCATCTTTGGAGCTTGCCTCTCATGGCACTTAGAGTGCCATGAGTCTTTTCCTTGCTTCTCATGGATTCCATGCCTGGGGTCCATGAGTTCTCTAGGTTGCCTGCCCATCATGGCACTCTAGTGCCATGAGTCGGTTTCTAGCTGCCTGCCTCGCATGGATTCCATGCCTAGAGTCTGTGAGTTCTCCAAGGTATCCTAACCACTCATGGCACTCCACGTCTGGAGTCTGTGAGTTCCAGCCTTCTCTCCTCTAAAAAACTCTGCCTTAATCCCCTACACATATCCTGATTTCAATCTTTGACTCCCGAACACAAGAACCCTGCAACATGTGACAGTCGTTCCTGCAATAGTATCAGCTGTTGGTGCTGGTTGGAAAGGTTATGGGACTTGTGGGAGGTGAAACCTTGCTGGCCAAAGTATGTCACTGGAGACAGGCTTTGTTTTTTGATAACCTGACCCTACCTGATGTTCATTCTCTCTTTCTCTCTCTCTCTCTCTCTCTCTCTCTCTCCTCCCTCTGCCTCACTTTCTCCTTCCTTTTTTATTTGATTTATACATGAATATAATGAATTTATAATATTTTCTATCTTTATTCCCAAATCCTATCCCCTCCTCCTTTCCCCCTTACAACTCTTCAAGTCCTCTGCCAGATAAGAATGTGTATTCTGTGCCAAAGGAATGGGTAAATGTACTTAAATCTCTGCGCTCCTTGATCTTACATTCTAGTAGGGAAATACAGGAAATAAATTCAAAGTAAAAGCAATTCTTGGTGTGCCAGCAGGTCAGAAAAAGGCACTAGGCTATCACTTAGCATTTGCAGGTCTAGGCACAGACTAAAATTTATAGAAATGAGGATAGTTAGAAGGAGCTGGTTAGGGGCAGAGGGGATAGAAAAGACAGAGTTTGGGTGATTCACCAGGACTGGGCACCTCTGATCAGATCCTTTCTTAAGACAATGACCCATATTGGTAGCCTAGGGCAGTAGAAGAGCAGTGAAGTGGACAACAATGGCCAGCCATAATGCAGAGTACCTGCGAGCTGTCAAGGCTCACCTGGAATCTGATCAACCTAATGTCTCCCCATCCTAAGGCTTGGGAACCTAGAGGAAGAAGGGGCAGTACGAGTGTGAGAGTCCAAAGATGGGAAGGTGCACCTTTGGACAAGACATTCCATTCAAGGCAGGATTGCTGCATCCAGGAACTTACTGCAGTGAGATTTGTCCTTACCAGACCTGCATAATGACTGACATACCAACATGCCCCCATAGACTATCAAGGAACTCAAGAGAGATAAGAGCATACAGAGATAAAAACATAAAGAACTAGAGCTGGATGAGTGAAGGGAAATGCTCCTATCGGTGGGGTGCCTGAAGAGAGATAACTTGGTATGCCTCAAGAGGCCTGAAACCCCACAAGAATAAACAAGCCAGAGGGAACCTTGGGGTCCTTAGAAGTTGATGGGTAGGAAGGTGAGAGGGAATGGGATGGATTGATGAAGGGAAGGCAGGGGGACAGGAGGAGGATGGAGGGAAGTATTCAATATGCTTGTAAAACTAAAAAAAAATTATGAAGTAAAAAAAGTTAAATTTAATAGGAAATACAAAAAAGAAAATGACCCATTTTAATTCTTAATCTCATTTTAAACCTAGAAGAACATTTTATCATTTTATGCAACCTTAATTCCGCCATAAGGAAGAAAAGAAAATCAGGTTATTGCTTTTTGTTGTTTATTTTTATTTTGCTTTTTTTTGTGGCAGGGTGTCATGTAATCCAATCTGGTCTTTGTGAGCTCACCATTTCTCTTCCTTAGGCTCTGGAATAAAGGGATTATGGGTATCTGAAAAAAAAAAAAGCCACAACACCTAATACTAACAACTTGAAGTTAGGACCTCAACATATTAATTCTGGTAGAACACAAACTTTAAATCACAAACCTCTGAAAGGCAAACCTTTTTGTTTACTGAGCAAAGAATAACACATTTCCAACAATATCATCTCAAGAATGGGACTGCCACAGAAGCCGGTATCTTGAAAAGAAAGGAATAGGGGTTTTATTCCTAATTCCCCACCTATAAGATATGACTTGGGGCTGGAGAGTTGGCTCAGGGGTTAAGCCTCTGCCTTGTAAATAGAAGGATCTAAGTTTAGAACCTAGTTCCCAGGTAAAAATGCCAGGCAGAAATGGCAGTGGTCTGTACTTTGAGCTCTGGAAGGTGAACCCTAGGAAATTCCAGAACAAAGCAAAAAGGAGGTAGAAGCGATCCAGGATGATTTGCAAAGTTACTCTTGAGTCTCCACAGGCACCCAGTGCCCTCTGATACACAGACACATATGCACAACAAAAAAAAAGGTTTTTAATATATTAATGAATGACAGTTTGGGAAATTATATAGGAAGATGTCATGTAAAGGAAAAGTCATAAGTGTGAAGTCATTCACTGCAATGTCAAGGAAAACACTGGAAATAACCTACAAATCTAACAGTGAAGGAATTTTTTAATGAACTGATTCACTGATTAAATGGCATTTCATATAACTTATAAAGTATGCAGTATAGTGCTTTTAAATGCTATATAATTTAAGTTACTCTATTCAGAATATTTTAAATTAAAAAAGAGAGAATTGCTATGCCATGCAAAAATAACATGTGATTCAACACAGTATAGAAAGACCATTAAGGTGACAATTATTGACACGAAAGGGTGACAGGATTACAGACAGGCTTTTGTCTTCATTTTTTTTATTTGTAGATAGCTATTATAACTCATTTTAAGTAGAGTCTAGCATCACTCCAAACTGACTTTCTTGTATCTAAATAGCAGCAAAACACAGACATTTACAATCTCTTCAGGGAATCGCTAACTCTTTTTAATCCACCGTGTGAAAGTTCTTGTCATTGATCTTTGTCATTCAAGTCAACATTCCCTGCATTTGCAGATCTGCTTTGTTTCATAGTAAAGTAGATAAATGAGGCACAAGTTGAACTATTGACATTATCTTGGCACCTGTGCACATCAGCGCTTTGGGTATTTGATTAACACATAAGCTGGGTTTCAGAAAACTAAGAACTTGGTGTAAAAAGCCATTTTCCCTTCTTTCTAATTTCCATGGAAACATGGAAATCACACTGGGAACAGAACTGAGAAGTCTGGAACCTATTCAGCCCTGGTTCTATAACACAGGAGTTAGATGGATCCTTCAGTCCCTGTCCCGTTGTTCTTCTTGACAGAATGAAGGGGAAAGGCCCAACTCACTCAGCCTCTCACAGCTGAGACACAGATTTGCTGAAAGGCAAATGTATGCCATGCAGAGCATTAGGCTGGGGCATGCCTGGCTTCATAACTTGGTACTGTAATAAACGCATGACCCAAACAAACTTAGAGAATAAGGGATTTTATTCTAATTTACAATTCCAGATTACAGCCCATCATGGAAAGAGAATTAAGCAAGAGCCAAGAGAACTGGCCAATGCACATTCAAAGTCAGGAACAGAGGGGAAAACATATGTATGCAGGCATCTTATACAGTCACATCTCTATGCATACCCTCTGCCTAGGGAATGAGTGGCAGGTGCTGTTCACAATGGGCAGGTCTTCTCACTTCAGTTACAGCCATCAAGACAATCTCCTATAGATGTTCCCAGAGGTCTGTCTTAATTAGGTAATTCCTTGTAGGTGTCAGGTTGGCATTTGACACTAACTATCTCAAATAATACTTTTTAAATTGTATTATATCGCTTACTATGAAACAGATGTAATTGGAAGATGTTTTGTTCATTGAAACAAATGAAAAATAGAAAGATAAATATGGCATGTTTCCCTACATATGTGGATTCTTAAAAAATGCTGATTTCAATGCAAACTAGTGATTACTAAAAGTTGTAAAGAATGGTGTCCTAGTTTCATAGCAACACCCACTCTTCTGGTATCAAAATGTCTTAGTTTTTATTTCATATTCTGTTACTGCAATGTGTACATGACCCAAACTATTTAAAAGGATAAGGGAACTTTTTACTCGTGCGTACAATTTCAGGTTACAGTCCATCATGGTAGGAGCATTAACAGAAGGAGCCAAGGGAACTGGCCATATTATATCCACAGGAAGAGTGAGAGATAGGCAAGGACCAAAGCCTGCCTTCTGGCTTGCCAGTCTTCCAAATTGCCAGCCAGTCCTCTCTCCATCTTATCCACCTGTACAAGGAAGTGAATTGCCTATTACAGACTGAGTCTTCCCATCTCAATGCGATCATCTTCTACAGGCCTGCTCCGAGGTCTGCCTTCACGAAGTAATCCTTCATTGGTGAACCCAAAAAACAGTTCTCTACTGTCAAGTTGATGTCTAAAACTAACACAGAGGAGCAGAAAGGTGTTAAGTATGTATAGGACCTGACGAGATTGTTCAGCAGACACATGTGTAAACTTTACAACCTAAGTTTGACCTCCAAGAAAAGAACCCACTTCCAAACCTTGTCCTCTGACTACTATAGATGCCATGCTACATATGTGCCTGCTTCAGGGTTCTTCTCTCTCTCTCTCTCTTTCTCTCTCTCTCTCATAAATAATTTAATCAAGTATTGTAAGAGAAGTAACAAGTTCTAATATTCTACAGCACAATGGAGTAGCTACAGCTCATGATACCTATTATGTATTTTATGAATAACTAAGAAAGGAATTCAAGGCTCCTAACACAAAGTAATAAGAAAAAGGAAATATTTTCTAACCTGATATTTAATATGTGCATTCTATATTTAATCAACTTTCGTAATGTTTCAGGAGGTAGAAATGTTCACTACCCCAATTTTAGCATGCAAACTGCATCATAACATACTGTAGTACATAAGTATCAACCATTAAAATAATTTAAAAAGCAATATTTTGTAGGTGAAAAAAAAACAAGAATAAGGCTTGAAGCATAGGAACTCATGAACCACCAGTATTTAAGACACAGAGCTGGAACTGAAGCTCGGCTTGTCTCTCCAAGGCACATCCTCATCTCAGTGCACTATATTGGTTAAAATGAAGAGCACATCAAAGGTTCAGCCAAACGTAGGAAACTCATGTGGGCAATCAGGTGAAAAACAGTTTGCTGTCCAAGAATGTCCGTAGTGGGACTCAGAGCAACATGTCACGGAACTGGGCTTGCTCACCCGAGCCTTAATCACATTAAGTACCTGTCATTACGTTGCTACAAGGCAGCAGGCCTGGCCACTCTCTGCTGCACATACAGCATGGCACCTGGCATCTTGCTGGCTCATGGGATGGCATACATGGTGTTCTCCATATGGTGGGAGGCACCCTGTGCTATCCATAGCAGCTACAACCCTGTAATGGGTAACCATTCCCTTAGAGTGAGCTATTCACCCATGGGACGTTAACAGACCATGCCATTAAAAGATCATCACACTGCCTCACGTTTTACAGGTAGCAATAGTAACCATAGCAAATGCTTGCAAAAAGCCTTGCCATCTGAGGCACGTTGACAGTTTTTGTTTTATTTGACTCTCACAGAAGCCTCAAGAGTTACATGTTTTACCAATGAGAAAATGGACTCATAGATAGATGACTCATCCAAGAAAATGGCCAAACAGGCACAAAAGCCCATACCTGGGACCTCAAAATCTCTTGTCTTCTTAAACAAAAAAAAGTCAAACTTTTTTTAATTGTTGCAGAGTCAGAGAGAGCAAGAGTGTCATAGTTTGAGTTGAGACCTAAATCTTCAGGAAGTCTTTTTAACTTGGGGGGGGGGTGAGATTTGTTACAGCTAAACCAGAATTTGGACATGGCTTTTTAACAGAAAATAAACCTTGGTTTCCAGGGTCACTCTTTCCCTCCTTGCTTCCTCCATCAGCTAGCTCAACTAGCAAAAAGGCAAGTGACGGGCTCTCGAATAGCAAGGTTGGCTCACAGTCTCTAAACCCAGGAGGTTTCTGGGATTATTTCCTGGAACAGTTCCTTTCCCAAAAGGGAAACCAGAGGTTCCTCTATTCTTCCAACCTTGCCTATAAAATATTGAGCAGTTAACTCTTTCTGCCACATTGTCTGGCTCTTACAGCACCCACACTCCACTGTACCACTGTGGAGATCAAGGATTCTGCCCACTCTGTCTCTCCTCTGCTAACACATCATTCTCAGCAAACCTTCCCGTTAATACCATGCATCATTAAGTATGAGCTACTGTGCGCCACGCAAAAGATGGCATCCAAAGTGAGTTCATTCATTCCAATACATTGGTCCAATTTGTATTTCTGTAATGATACAGAGGCTAGAAAATTTATAAGGAATAAAATTTGTGTTTCATAGGTTTGGGGGCTGGGAAATCCTAAATCAAGCAGGTTTAATGTCTGGTGAGGGACCAATCTCTGTTTCCGAGAGGGTGCATTGGGTCCTGTGATCTCACAGAAGACAGAAGGGGCAAAGTTGGTTCTCCCAACTTTTCATAAGGTCACTAATCCTTTATGTGTGACCTTTACCATTGTGATTCACTTACCTCCTGAAGGTCCTACCTTTTAATTTTACCATATGGTCATTACTACTCAATCTATGAGTTCTGGAAGAAACAGTGAGACCATAAATTGAAGAGTTTCCCTGTGAGATCCCAGATACTTACTGGAAGTGCAAATTTATCACAAGTTTTGACATGTAAGTCCTTACCAAATCCAATTACAGGAAACTTACTGATGCCTACCTCCTAAGCATGACAAACAATCAGTAGGAACCAGCAGGGAGAACTTTACAAGCCCACAAGGGCAGAGCATGGACTAGGAAGAGACAAATCCTGATGGCTTGGAGATTGTCTGCTTTCCCCCTCTTGGTGCCTTTATTATAGAATACTTAGTTGCCAGGCTCTCGGCAGCTAGTGTGGAAGGGAATGCTGGTCCAACCAGGCACAACCTGGGGCTGAGCAGGATGATGAGTGTCGCCGGCCCAGACCCCCCTCACCACCTGGGAAAGACACAGCAGGCCGGGAGCTCTGTCGAAGCAGGAACCAACTTTATTCCAACAGTCAGGCCCTTATATACCCCACCCAACATCCCATAAGTCCTAGCATGAGTCTCTGCTAGAAGGCGTAGTCTCACAAGATTTGTAGTCTCGTGAGATTATTATGGGCTAGTGGGGTGTTACTATGGGCCAGTTGCTGTTGCAACCTAAGGCTATATTGCATCAGCCACAAGGCTGTGCTGAATTATGCTGGTGAGGCAGCTTAAACAGGTCATGAAACTCTAGCCAGGCTCAGGAAGTTCCAACAGGCCTTGTCCAGGATCTCGACGAGGCCTAACATCTTCCCCTTTTGTTTTTGTAAGTAAGCCTCTGGACCACACGTGTGACCCCTGTCTTAGATCATCTCCCTTTGGAGATCGTACCCATCTCTGGGTATTGCACTTCGAGGTCCAGGCGAGCCTCTCCATGGCCTGTCTTAGGTTGTCCCTAGCTTATCCGTCATTGGTCAGGTATATGATTGATGGCCATAGCCCCAGTTGGTATCCTGAGTGGCAAGTAATGAATCTTGACCTGATGAAGTTTAATAGCCTCTATTCTTTGCTGGATGAATTGAGTGGCCCTATTAATGATGCAAGGCCCAATGAGCAAGAAAAAGGACAAGGAGAGGGCCCAAGAGGGGGAAGAAGTAAGGGAGAAAGCCATTCTTGAAGTTCATACCTGCAAATCTCCAAATCCTCCGTCACAGGGCCAGGTGAGGGCTGTCAGCACCAGGATGGTCAGGCACAGTGATGTCATCCTCTGGTTCTGGGGAGAGAGCAAAGGGGTGATCCTCAGGGGTACAAGACTCCCTGGAGCTGTGTTTATCATCCTGTGGGAGGTACTTTACGTCCCTTGCAGGGATCCAGATGGGGCGTTTTTCACTCTGGGGAAAGACACAGCCAAATCCTTGCCCCGCTGATATAAGGGGGTCAGGGCCTCTCTAGGCTCCTGTCAATGGGTCTTTCCAGTGCACCCAGATGAAACTGTATGTGATGGAGGAATTCCAGTGCTTTTGGAAAGGGGAAGCCCAATTTGTTTTAGAAAAATTTAATATATTTAAAGTAAATAGTGCTCTGTTTAGTTGATCATGAGGAGGTGATGACTCTCCCTGTTGTTTTTGTAATTGGGCCTTAAGAGTTTGATTATGGCACTCAATCATAGCTTGGCCCCATGGATTGTGGGGGATCCCCATGGTGTGTGAGACACACCACGTATTAAGGAAATCTGTAAAAGTCTTACTAGTAAAGCATGGGCCATTATCAGTTTTAATTTGATCTGGAAGACCAAGTGTGGCAAAGCATTGAAGCATATGGCTGATGGCATGTTTGGATTTTTGTCTTGTGTGGGCTGATGCCCAGCAGGCATGGGAGAAAGTATCAATGGTAAGAAAGATATATTTGAGCTTGCCAAAAGGGGGGTAGTGGATGACATCTACTTGCCATAAATTGTTGGGTCTTAGCCCATGAGGGTTGACCCCCATCTTCTGAAGGGGAAGGATTTGTAAAAAAGGTTGGCAGGATTTGCAAGTGCGAATGATCTTTTTAAGATCCTTAATAGGCACTAAAGGATATTTGTGATGGAGGCCTCTCCAATTAGTGTGGGTGAGGCAATGGAAACTAGTGGCCTCCCAAAAGTCATGACAGACACCATTTTGGCTACCAGGGCATTGCCCTCAGAGAGGAACCCTCGTAAATTTTGGTGACCTCAAAGGTGTTGGAGGAAAATGGGGTTGGTCCTTTGTTTAAGTAGAGACCAAACTTGGATCATTAAGGGAGATATAGGGTTAGAGTCTAACCTGATGTGGGACTCAACTAGGTTGGGTAGCAGGTTGACAACATAAAGGCTGTCAGAGAACAGGTTAACTGACTCTTATATGGTATCTAATGCTAAGATGACAGCAAATAGTTCTTTGAATTGTACAGATCCCTCGATCTCATGCGTGACCGACCTGATAGGTGCTGGTATTTTACCCAGTTTATGGGGAGGGTAGACTACTAAAGATGCCCCTAAACGTCCCCCATCAATAAAAGCAGTAAGAAAATCAGGGTTAAGTTGGGATAAGAAGAGTTTGGGGGGTACCCAGTTTAATCTAGTAAATGGACTCATCCATCTGTGGGAGCCATAATGACAGTCAATTTTCCCATAAACCCTATGGCAATTCTATCATTGTTCCTCTGGAGCCAGGTGAAATCTGTTAGCTTAAAGGGAACAATTAGGAAATGGGGCTCTATTCCAAACAGCCTGGTGGAGGTATCTCAGCCTTTGATGATGCAGTCTGCAACTTGGTCGGTCATAGAGTACACCCTAGGGGCTCCATCAATGGAAAGATATATCCAATGGGTGGGGTAGCCTTCCTGGGCCAGAAGGGCAGTACATAAGATGTTACCAGAGAATAAATAAAGGGTTACAGGAAAGAAAGGGCTGAATCTCTTTAACACTGAAGTGTTTATGGCACCTTGAACGTTTTGTAGCAGGTGTTTATGTGATGGGTCAAGGATCACACGAGAGGAAAGGTCAAGTCCTTTTTCAGATCCTCCAATTCTTTCTCCACTTGGACTTTTCTCTTCTGAAATTGTTTTTAGCTTTCTGAGAGAATTGTCCCTCCAACTCGTTTCTTTTCTTTCTGCACTGTTAGAAGCAACATAGTCTGGAACAGGAGGCTTAGAACTTTGGCTGTATTTCCTAGCAGCGAAACCATTCATCTTTGAAAGAGCAATCTTAAAACTTTCTCCTCCTGTTCCCAGGTCAAATCATCAATATCCACATTTACTTGACTACTTGGCCATTCCTGACTTACACTATTTGTGCTGTGTTCTCTGCCATCAGATATCCTGATTTTGGGATATTCTGTTTTTCCTGCACATGCTGTCCTCATCTTTAAATTGAAGGCAGCTTATGCTATCTGCTTGTAATGCTCCCTGCTGGCCAGAATCCACTTCTCCATTTGGTTTAGAGCGTCTAGAAAGAACCTCTCCACTTCTGCTCTCTCATCCAGGATGTTCTTAGTTAGCCAGCCTCTTCACTCTACTCATTTCCCTGTCCTTGTCAATTTCTACCCGACCTGCTTAGTTCTCTATTATTGCCTGTTGCTGAAGTTTTGAAACTTCAGCCTCAAACTCTGTTGTGATTTCTTCTGGGTAAGTTGCAGGATCTTTTCTTTAATGACTCTCTTGCAACTTCTGGAAGCTTTTTTGTCAGATTTCTTCAGGTGGTACGTGAGAGCTTTGTGAAGATTGAGCTCTCTCTGCCTTCTCAGAGTCTCCTGATGCCTTTTCTCTGAGTTACAAGGCCATCAGGATGTGGGGGAATAAAACTAATGCTGAACTGATCATGGCCCGAGGAGTCCCCATGAGGCCCTGAAGCACTTCCTTTGGCGGTTTTGGGGGAAAACACCCTTTAAGGACAGAGATGGTGGGGAGAACTCCCAAGGGTGGGATCTTCCCCTCTTCTACCTGAGCTCGCCAGATAAGCCCCTCAACTCGATCCCATGTCTCCCAATCAAGGAGGTTGCTCTCAGGTAGCCATGGAGCAATCTTAAGTAAGCAGCCCCAAGCTTGAAAAGCTTGAGCATCAGCAAGAGCGAGACCCTGACTCTTAAGTAAAACTCTGAGTGAGTCTAGCACGGGGTCAGGTTTGGGGAAAGACTGCCCCATAATTTATGGGGGTACACTCACCCAAAGACTGATTAGCCTGTCAGCAAACATCCGAGGGGAATCAAAGCCCCTCAACTCGATTTAAAGACTGCCCCATAACTTATGGGGGTACCCGAGGGGAATTGTCTCCTCACACATTGCCTCACACGATTGCCTCACGTTGCCTCACAGGTCACACGTTGCCTTTGCCTCACACGGGGCACCAGTCTGCTGGGCTCTCGGCAGCTAGTGTGGAAGGGAGTGCTGGTCCAGCCAGGCACAACCTGGGGCTGAGCAGGATGATGAGTGCCGCCGGCCCGGACCACCCTCACCATCGGAGAAAGACACACCAGGCCTGGGAGCTCTGTCGAAGCAGGAACCGACTTTATTCCAACAGTCAGGCCCTTATATACCTCACCCAACATCCCATAAGTCCTAGCATGAGTCTTTGCTGATTGGCCTTCTCAGCTAGGCAGTTTAACAGCACCAACTGTAGAAGGCATAGTCTCACGAGATTTGTAGTCTCATGAGATTATTATGGGCTAGTGGGGCGTTACTATGGGCCAGTTGCTATTGCAACCTAAGGCTATATTGCATCAGCTACAAGGCTGTGCTGAATTATGCTGGTGAGGCAGCTTAAACAGGTCATGAAACTCTAGCCAGGCTCAGGAAGTTCCAACAGGCCTTGTCCAGGATCTCGACGAGGCCCAACACTTAGTCAATAGGTAGAGGTCAGCTGTTCACATTGTTAGAATTTCCTGAATTATTCTAAGACTCCATATTTTTTTATGTTATCATTTCCCCAGTCTTTTCAGCTTACATGAGTCATAGAGGGCTCCCAGGTCATAAACTTTGCATGTCACAACCTGGACAGCACTTTTAGACTAATTAGAATTGTTGATCAACTTTTTTAATAATTTATTTATTTATTATTTCCACTTATACAAATTTAATAGGTACACCAATCCCCTGGACTCCTAGCTCCCTCCCCCCTTTCCTTTTCCTTTCCCCCTTCCTCCCTATCTCCTAGTGCCTCCTCCCCCCATCCCTGGAGCATCCTCTAATGTGTATGACAAACTTTCCTCCGGGCCCTCCTCTCTGATGAGGTGTAAGGACTCAGTGGCATTTCCTAGAACTCTTTCTTGTGTTCTACATAAGCATAGGAACACTACTGTGGCTGTCAATCCCTAACCTCCAAGGATGCTAGTGTCTTTAGTCCATGCTAGACTTTAAGGGGTCAATAATGTGTTGGACATTGCGCAGGTCATCCAAAGTCCTAATATGATTGCTTCAGACCTAACTTGTGTGAAGTATCTTGCATATCATTACTCCACCCCATCCTTGTGCTCTTACAATCTTACCGCCCCCTCTTCCCCAAAGGACTCTACTGCAATAGTTACAGAGATATTTCCTGCTTCTGCAGTCTTTGACAGATAGAACATTTGGAGAGAGAGAAAAAAAATCTCTTCTTACTAGAACTCTAGTCACAACTCTTGGTCAGCTATGACCATATTAAGTACATCTTCCAGTAAGAATACTGAGTTCTGTTCTACAATTTCCTTGTCAATTTTTCCCTAAGACAGTATTTTTTAAACATGGCATTCACCGGTGTATATACTGGCTTAAGTGACCAATAGAGGTTCGGGATTCATCCTCCACAAGCAATGGTGTTTCAGGAGAGAAGAAAATGGCTTTGTGTTGGTCTGGGGAGATGGCTCAGGAGTTAAAGCCCTTGCCCCACAAGCAAAAGGTCCTAGTTTCACATCCTCAGATCTCCTTTCTTCCCCTGGTTATCAGACCCACCCTGATTCTTCTCATTAGGAAGTCACCATTGTTAGTATTTGCACCACTATTTAAAACAGGCAACATTTAGTCTGGCATGGTCAACTATCTCTCATATGAATTTCCAAACTCCCCCTTTAACTCCTAGGTAACTGGATCCACAGCTTACATTGTTCACATTACATGGCACATGGCATGGGCCCTATTTGTGTGTTCAGAGACTGTCCTCTTTGTACTTACCCTTCGAATATAACAAGGGGATGTCACGGAATAAAAGTTTAAGGAATAATTATTTATTTATTATGGACAAATGAATACACAGATAAAATTTTCCAAATGACCATCCTATCCTGACCACTGTCTATGGTCCTGAATTGTACTTCCTTCCTCTTATTAACATTTCAGATTTCAATGCATTGGATTTTTACATAACAAAGGAAATTGAGATCTCTTGTGAGGTCATTTTTACAAGTGGGAAAATTCAAACTCAGTACATTCCAAGTCCAGGGTTCAGAAAACCTGGCTTCTATCAGTTTCAGGAGACCCCCAGCAAACTTCAGATTAACCCTCTCATTCAAATGCAACCCCCTACATCTGTCCCCCCATTTCTGAAATTCTAACATCAGATCTGCTTCCTTTGTTTCTGTCTTTCAAACTGTTCACTGAGCAACTGAATTGCATCAAACTTTTTACCGAAGACTAAAATCAGGTCATTAGTCCTCAGACTCTGCCTTCAAGAAGCTTGCATTGATTAAGGGTCTAATAAAATAAGAAATGCATCTCCCAAAGCATCTTCCATAGCATCTGTGAGTACTATGTGCTCAGAAGAATCCTAGAGATCAATTAACAGGATAACAAAGCTTCAAAGCTTGCTCATCTCTGCCCAACAAATGTTACCTTCCCAGAACTTCACTCAGGTTCACCTATTTCACCTTTCTACTGTCATAAGACTCACTGTTTCTGCCTTACTTTAGATTTCACTGTGACTTTAGCTGTCAGCATGAAATCTAACTTCAGCAAACAACAGGCAGTGGGTCTTGGCCAAAATGAGGTAGATAATAAAGAAAAAAAATGGCAGGCACTCAACATATACGGGCATATCGAAGCCAATTGAATCATTTCAACAAATTTGGTTTTTAGGAGAGACTTGGAAAGTTCAAAGAGCCAGGCTGCCCCAAATACTCCAGCTGTATCTAATCAGGTCAATCCCCTCCTATCCTGTAGGTTTTTATTAGCTGCATGTGACAACAGGGTACTGTCTCTCAAACGGAGGGTCCAAAGATGAACTGGAAGATTAATGAATGTTTATGCAAGGCCAATTTAAGCGAAACCAGCAGTTATGAATTCTAGTTCCTGGAGAGTGACTGGCCAGTGTTTATTGAGTAAATGAACAAATGCTCACATTCCAATTGCAATCTATTTGCATTTGTAAAAGAACAAACATTTCCAGTCACATAGATTTTTATTTCAATCCGTGCCCTTACCATTGGGCATGATCTTGAATAAGTAATATAATCTTTCTGAGTCTCAGTTTCACATAGACAACAAGGTGATAATACTGACTAAATCTTTTTTTAAGAGTCTCTGAAACATTTGTAGAAACCAACGTTTAGCGAAAATAAGAAACAGGTTGATGACAGTTTCACTCATTTACTAAATGACAGAATTAAAATCTCTGTGGGTGGGGGAGATGGGATTGGGAAGCAAGTTGTGAAAATATCATAAGCTCACTATATTCATGTATCAAACACTAAAAAAAATAAAAAATAAATTTAAAAAAAAATCTCTCCTCTTACCCTATCTTCCTGGTCCTTTGTGTTCTCATTCTAGAAGCCTGGACAAGAATAAAAACTCTTCAGCATGACTTTGGACAAGAACCTTAATCACTCCAAAACTTAGTTTCTTCATCTACAAAGTGAAGACAATAGACATTATTGTAGTTACTCTTCCCTTCTGCTGCTGGAAGACAATACTCATATACACTTAAGGGGAGAAAAGGAGATGTATTTAGCTTAAGGTTCCAGAGAGGAGAGATGATCCATTATGGAGGGGGAACTCACAACAGGAGGCCTGGCTTGGAAGCACCACTCACAACGCTCATCATGGGGGCAGAGGAAGCAAGAGCGAAGTGAGCGCAGCGTGGGACTACCAAGTTCAATGCCCGCCCCCTGCGATGTGCCTCCCTCTGGTGGAGCTCCATCTCCTAGTAGATGTCAGGAACTTCCCAAACATTAGCATCAGCTGAGAGAATTCACGCACGAAAGCCTGTGGGGGGCAAGTCACACTCAAACCATGACAGATGCTGACTCACAGAATTTACTGTGGGGACTAGTTAAAATAATGTGGAGAACAGAATGGGAGAAAATCTTCACTAACCACATATCTGATAGAGCTCTATTATCCAGAGTGCACAAAGAACTTAGAAAACTAAACACTAAGGAAACAAATGGCCCAATTAAAAAATGGGCCTTGGCAGATAAAAAGTAACCATTTTGCAAATGGGTGATAGACCCCTCCCTTACTGTGGTTTCCCACTTTTATTACATCTACCTTTGAATGTGCTTTTATCACAAGACTCTAACAGCTTTTTGTCTCTGGCCAGGGGGTAACATACAATGCCCACCAGGATGGAGTGAAGGGCATTGCAGGAGCAGCAAAACTGCAAAAGAAAATCAACAAACCACAATCCAGAACTTCAGAGACTCTATATCAAGCACCTAGAACTAGGCCAGCTTAGTCTCTCCCCATCTTGAAGCTCAGGGAAATTTGTGGAAGAGGGGGCGGTAAGAGTGTAAGAGCAAAAGGATGGGAGGAGCAAGGATATGTAAGTTACTTCATACAAGTTAGGGCTGAAGCAATCATAATTGGACTTTACCTGCCCTGCGCATTGTCCAACACACTATTGACCCCACAAAGTCTAGGATCTGCTAAAGGCACCAAGATATTTGGAGGCAAGGGATTGGCAGCCACAGCAGTGTTCCTATACCTAAGGGGAACACGGGAAAGGGTTCAGGGAAAGGCCACTGGGTCCTTGTACGTCATCGGAGAGGAGGCCCAGAGGAAAATCAGACATGCACAAGAAAGGACTCTCTGGGAATTGGGGTGGGAGGCACTGGGGGATGGGGAGGGAGAGGAGTGGGGAGGGGGAGCAGGGGGTACGGGGGGAGGAGGAGGGAGGGAGGGAACTGGTGTACCTAATAAGTTTGTATGAGCTGAAATAAAAAAAAACTAATTATTACTTTCTGACGTTTGTCAGATTGATTACTTTTACTTATATGTAAGCTATAATCATCATCCATAGCTTGCTTATTATTTTTAAGGAAATAGTCATATATTAAAACTACTAAGAAATAAAAAATATTTACTTGCCTTCAAAAAAAAAAATGGGCCTTGGAACTTAAAAGAAACTTTACCAGGGGTGAAATTAAAATGTCTAACAAATATCTTAAAAAATGTTCCGCATCCTTAGCCATCAGGGAAATGCAAATCAAAACTTCCCTGAGATATCATCTCATCCCGGTTAGGATGGCAAAAATCCACAATACAAACAACACAAATGCTGGAGAGGATGTGGAGAGAGGGGAACTTCTCCTACATTGCTGGTGGGAATGCAGGCTCATACAGCCACTCTGGCGAGCTGTCTGGAGATTCTTAAAGAGATTAAAAATTGAAATGCCATATGACCCTGCGATTCCACTTCTGGGAATAACCCCACATACAGCAAAAATTCACCTCGATAGCACAAGTACGACCATGTTCATAGCAGCACTGTTTACAATAGTAAAGCCATGGAATCAACCCAAATGTCCAACAGTTGATGAGTGCATAAGGAAAATGTGGTACATCTATACAATGGAGTACTACTCAGCTATCAAAAACGATGAATTAATGGAATTTGCCAGGAAATGGATGGAATTAGAAACAATGATATTGAGTGAAGTATCCCAGACACAGAAAATTAAGCACCGTATGTACTCCCTAATAGGTGGCTCCTAGTACGAAACCCACTTAGAGACACTCAAAGATAAATCTCTGAAATAACTACAGTAATTGCTAAGATTATGAACAGGAGGGATGGGGAAGGAGGGCCACACCAGTAACGAGAGAGGAACCATGTTACAGCAAAGAAAATAGGCCATCATCCAAGGACTGCAAGTAAGTAATGAGACATCTGGTTAAGTTCACAGATTTTCTTTCCTGATCATTTACAACTGATCTTACCAGAAGGGGAGGACGTATAGTCTGGCAGATAGAAAGTAACCATTTCGCAGATGGGTGATTGACCCCTCCCTCACCGCGGTTTCCTACTTTTATTACATCTACCTTTGAATATACTCTCATAACAAGACTCTAATTTAACAGGTCTTTATCTCTGGCCACGGGGTGACATCCAATATCCATCAGGGTGGAGCCAAGGGCATTGCGGGAGCAGCAAAACTGAAAAAAAAAAATCAACAAACCATAATCTAGAACATCAGAGACTCTATATCGATCACCTGGAACTAGGCCAGCCTAATTTCTCCCCATCCTGAAGCTCAGGGAAATTTGCGGGAGAGGGGGTGGTAAGATTGTAAGAGCACAAGGATGGGAGGAGCAATGATATGCAAAATACTCCACACAAGTTAGGGCCAAAGCAATCATATTTGGACTTTACATGCCCTGTGCAACGTCCAACACACTATTGACCTCACAAAGTTTAGCATTCGCTAAAGGCACTAGGATCCTGGGAGGCAAGGGATTGACAGCCACAGTAGTGTTCCTATGCTTAACGGGAACACAGGAAAGGGTTCTGGGAAATGCTACTGGGTCCTTGCACCTCATCAGAGAGGAGGGCCCAGAGGAGAGTTTGGCATGCACATTAAAGGATGCCCCGGGGATGGGAAGGGGAGGTAGTGGGGGATGGGGAAGGGATGGGAAAGGATGGAGAGGGGAAGGGGAGGAGAGGGCGAGGGGAGGGCGAGGGGAGGGCGAGGGGAGGGCGAGGGGAGGCGGGAGGGGGGAGCGGGAGGGCGAGGGGAGGAGAGGGGGGCACAGGGGGATGGGGGTTGGAGGGAGGGGGGGCCCGGTGTACCTGTTAAGTTTGTATGAGTGGAAATTAAAAAAAATAATAATGTGGAGAAGCCCCCCCTTACACACACACACACACACACACACACACACACACGCACTCCCATCCACCCCAATGCTTGCTACTAGGTAGACACTCAACAATTCATAAATCACTTGGCTTAGGCTGGTATTTCCTTGCTGTTCAACCCTATCACAGCAGCATCTTACTTAGGACTTTTAGAGAAGGGTTTTGCGACCTCCATCTACTGCATGCTGCTCCTCAAACCAGAGCAATAGCAATGACAGGAGATTCCCCCACACCCAGCCCAGAGGAAACAGACCCTGTACTCAGCCTCGGATCATGGAAGGACAAGGTTCATCTGAGATCTTCAATCCAAAAGGCACAGGTGTTCCTGGAGACACTCAGAGTAAACTTAAAAAAGAAATTCCATGTGCTGGGAGACTGTGAATCTGCACTCAGATTCCCACAGTCACAGGTCGGCTTTCCCCTGAAAAGTGGCTCCATTGCTAATCTTACAGTGCCACCTGCTGGGTGGTTCTTGCTAATGCTGCCACCTCAATGTCAGAGCCAAAGTCACCCCGTTCTGAAGCCAACAACTGTGACAAGGCCGACTCTTATTTGTTTAAACACCAAAGGAAATAGATCCACTACCCTTTTAAATCAATATGATGTTTAACAACCAATCAAACCACCTCCAGAAAGCAGAAGCACTCTACAGACATTTTGTGTGGACTTGAACTTCATCCCTAGAATTTAAGACCTGCTAACCTTCTGGACCATCTGGGGCAAGTTACTGCTTACATCTTTAAGATGAAGGTGATGGTGCTGGCCTCACAGGACTTTTAGATATAATTAAGTGGGCTACTACTATATGCAGGGGACCTGGAGTTTGCTAAATATTTACATCTCCCTTCAGCAGATTGCCCAGTGTGAGCTCACAGCGCAGATATTCACTACAATATTCACAGCAAAGAAGGTCAATGTGACAAGGATCTGCAGATCCTGATTCTTAGAAAGATGTTCAGGTATTTAAAGAAAAACGTGCATTGCTGTCTTCATCTTCCCCGGTCCCTTCAGAGGTTCTTAATTAATTAATTAAGACCTTCATTTTCTCCTATTTCATTGTAGTAAGCCATACACCGTGAAGAATTACACTTTCAAAGCTTCAGTGGAATGATATCATGAAGAAAAGGTGTTGGGAGGAAAGGAATGCTGGCTAGCAACAGACCCAGGTCATCAGAAGACAGGAGAACCTGCCCTCAGTGAATTGAAAAAAGACCAAAGGAGAAGGATCTGATATCACAATGGAATCGTAGAGTCACTATGTGATGCTGGGGCTAGAAGAGAACTTAGAATATCCCTCTTTTTATGCTCTGAATGTGAGAGTAAACTCTTTTATAAGTCAGGTATGTTGAATGTATTTTTTCAAATTAACACATTTTTCAACTTACAATGGGTGTATTGGGATAAAACTCCACTGAAATTGAGGGGCAACTGCAGGTTTATAACCTTAGATTGGGAAACACTTTCCAAATGGATTTAGACCCCAGAAAGACTGATAAATTTTACCACATAAAAACAAAGTTAAAAACCACAGAACATCTAAGCAAATATTGGCTACACGTTTGCTAGACAAAAGGCTAATTTCTTAACTGTAAGATCAGTTTTACAAATCAGTAACGAAAATCTACACAACCCAACAGAAATACTAATGCCCAATAAATAGATTTTACCATGCTTGATTATCTTCATAATTAAGAAAACAGAAATCAACTCAACACTGGGATACTAATTTACACCTCTGCTAATTTGACAAAATATTTAAGGCTTGTTGGTTTTCACTCAAAAATGAAGAGAAACAGAAGAAGAAAAAAAGTACTTGCACACACAGTTGGAAGATAAATGGATCCAGATTTTAAAAGATTGGTTTAGGAACAGCTATTCATCCATTCAAGATGCAAGCACCATCATGTCTTTGTTCGTGCATACTGAAGCTGTTCCTCAAAAGTCTTATGTTGAATGGGGATAGAACTTTTGTCTCATCAGAGAACATTGCAGAAGTAGAGGTGGTGCTCTACTCTATAGTTAGGCTTCAAGCTCTAGGTACATTTGTTAAAAAAAAAAAAAAAAAAAGTGGTTAAATTAAGCCCAGAGCAAGCCCTCAGCAGACTGACTGATTAACGGGCAGTCCCAGCTCATGGTGGGTGTGGTTAATCCCTGACAGATGAATAAAATGGAGGGGATTGGTTAAGGAATTTGACATGCTTTGGTACACTTGACCAGACATGCTGGTCTGGCAAGTGGGGATCGTCCCTCTCTCAGCAGTCCTATGGATGAATGGATATGGTGTGGCCAGTTCCCTCAACCCTTAGAGTTGCTGCGGACTCTGCTGCCGAACTGGACAAAGAACTGTAAGTGGACTGTTGTAAGACTCTTGTTCCCCTTTAAACTGTGTGGCCGTGCATTTATCAGCAATGATGCTGGCAAACTGCCACAGGTGGTAAGAATGTGAGAACCAGAGGGCAGAGAGGAAGGCCCCAAATAATGTGTTTTTTTTGGAAGTTAGAAGGCAAGTACACCCGTGGACTCTCTGCAGCTGTGTTTACTTCCGCAAGACCTGCACAAGATTTGGCAAGGGAAGCTCTCAGGGAGCTCCACTCCCGCTGAGGGACTATCCAGGGATAATCCTGGCTGTGGAAAGGGAGCTGTTTTCTCTAGTGCTATGCCATTAGTATACCAGCTGTGTTCCAGCAAGTGCCCAGGCACCTACTAATGCAGGCAACCATGATGGCACTCAGTGAACCGCACACACAAAGGACATGAACATAGGAAGGAGATGGTTTGGGAAGAAGATTTTCACTGGAAGAAGTGACGAGATTGCATAATATAGGTGACAAAGACTTAACTTCACTGTACACGTGTATGAAACTGAGAAGGAATAAATAAATATCTAACGTGTGAGACTTCGGTTCAGTCTCTTGCATGTTGAAACCACTAGTATGATGATACTATGAGGGCAGGTCTTCAGGAAATGATTGAGATGTGAAGGTACTCTTATGAATGGGCTTGGGATACTTCAGGCAGGTCTTGGGTCAGGTATAGTGGTGCAAGCCTGTAATTCCAGCACTCCAGAGGTTGAGGTGGAGCTGGAGAGTGGTTCAGAGGTTAAGACTCTGCTTCTCAGAGTCTTAAAAAAAACTCCAGGCAGAACCAGCAGCGGCCTGCACTTCTGGCCCTGGTAGGTGGAGTCTGGAAAATCCCAGAGCAAACCAAAAAGGAGGTAGAAGCAATCCAGGATGATTCCCGATGTCACCTTTGGTCCTCCACAGGGACACACAGTGCTCTCTGAGGGCTATGAGTTCAAGACCAGCTTGAGCTGCTTGGGCTACCTAGTAAATGTCTCCAAAAATACATTCTTTGGAAGAAGTAGGAAGTTTGCTCTCTTTAGCCCGCCCATCATGTAAGGGTGCAGTACTCATCACTCAATCTTAGAAGCAAAGATTGTGCTTTGAACTTGATCTCGGACTTCTTGGCATCCAGGACAATGATGAAACAGATTTCTGTTCTTTATAATTACCTAGTTACAGGCACTTTTGTTATAGCAACACACAAACAAGTGACAGTCTACAATTTCTTTCTTGAAGGCCTGCCCCCCCAATTTCCTAAAAATACAGGAGTTCCTCAGTCAAAAGGTTAGGATAGATAGCATCCTTGCTCACAACTTTCAACAAAAAGAAAGAACAATGGAAAGTTTTGATGTGTCTGTTCCTATGAACTTCTTATTCACCAGGTTCCAAATCACTGCTGAGCACTAGCTCTGGAAGTTTCTGGAGAGATTCTGTTTATTTGTCTCTGTTCCCTGACAGTCCCTAGCTGCGCCACTAGAATTCTTCAGGATCAGCTGCCGACGTCCAAGTGACATTTACAGGAAGAGGCCTCTTTGTCACACTAGACCTGCAAAGTCACGTCTTTGTCTTTCTCCCATGGCCATTCTACTTCAAAGTCATGGTCAGAGGCTGCTCTGGGTAGCAGATTCCGGGTCTGTCCTTACGGAGGAGGTGGGGTGGCTGGCACTGTGGAGGGTCTGTGTGAGGGAGGCAGGGGTCCAAGAACAGAAACAGAACTGACCCTATCCGAGTGTTGGTCCCTTGCTATAGATGTAGTTACAGGGAGCCATGTGAATCCTGCGTTACAGTCGGGTCAGAGGTTCTATTGACTGTCTCACGTCAGCTGCTCTGTCTCGCCTGGTGTCCTGTGGAGGAAGAGCTACAAGAGTATGGCTCTGACACTCAGTAGTATGCCATAGTTAAAGCTACTAACATCCATCCTAGAATCTTTCCGTATCTTTGACTCTTAGGGAGATGAGTGCAGAAAAGATCATTGGGAGAAGCCTGCTTCCCTGAGCAGCCCCTGGCTTCCCACGGCCCAGCCCTGCCTGAAGGCTCCGTTACACTTTCCACCGAGAACCCGGTCCCACACACATACTCATCTGCAGATTTAAGAGATGTCCTTTGAGACAAATTTCAGGGGGAGAACAGTTGGCAATGGTTCCACTGAAAAAAGAGCTGTTCCTTATGCCAACAATGTGATTGCTTAGAATTTTCCCTACAGGAATACTTAAGTGCACAGGTAGTCCTTATAACATTGTTTAAACCACTGAAAAATTCAGCAACTTAAATGTCCATAAATATGAAACTAGTTAGTTAAATTACAGTATATTCAATATGTGTGTATATGTATGTGTCTATTATATATAACATGTAGTACAGTAGAGCAGTGAGGTAAATTGATACTTGCCAATGAGAGATGTTCAAGATTCTTTAACAAGTGAGAAAATACATACCACAAAGCGGCATTAAGATGTGTTCTTTTGGTCCAGTGTGATGGTCCCAGTGGATTAGGGTGCTTGCCACTAAAACTGAGGGTCTGAGCTCAATCCTCAGATACCCATTCATGCACACTCTCCTCTGACCTCCATATGTATGCCCCCACACATACACAAACACACACGTGATAAATAAATGTAAAAATGTTCTCTTATCATCGGAAGAGATTATCTATGAAAATAGACAAATGTTGCACACCAGGCACTCTAAGTGTATTATCTACAAAAACTCATAGCCAGCCTTTGGAGTGGTTATTCATTTTGCCTGTAAGACAACTGAGACCTAGAGAGGTTACACACCCAGAGGAAGCTCATGAATCACGCAGGACCTAAGTCTAATAATTAAAATCCAGGCATGCTGGATCCAGAGTCCAGCACCCACATCACATTATTCTTTGATTTTCTGTGACAGTGAGTGTACTGATAACAATCTAAAGGGAAACCCAATGTAGGTTAATATTCATTACCTCCAAGAGTCAGGATTAGAAAATGAAAGGAATGAAACAGAAATTCACCTTCTTTCTACCTCGCTTTATACTACATGGTCCCCTGTGCTATTTTTTTTACAATAAGTATGCATTGCCTGTACAGTATGTATATGCATACACACATATGTGGGTTAGTTTCGAGCAAGCCAGTCGACTTGAACAGATATCATCCTCCACTTTAGGCTAACCCTGCTGATGCTTCCTACATAGATTTGCCAGAGCCCTTCATAATTTATCTATCAATCCACAGACATTTAAGCCCTTGTGGGTGCCAGGGATGAAGACTGGATACACTACTTTTCTCAAAACCTTCAGCGACTTCTACAGGTGTGACAGAATATGAGATGTGCCCCACAACCTATACCTTTTCCACTTTGTACTCATACTTTATAGTTTGGTGAAAATACTTGGTTAGCTTCCCCTGCTTGCATATATCTGCCTTCTGCTTCCCTTCTGTGCATTCTCCATTGAGCACAACTAATCATCCATGCCTGAAAGACAGTGCAGGGGGTAAGGTGCCTGCTCGCAGATAGAATAAGACTAAAAATAGTATACATTCTCAAAAGTTTGGAAATTGAACTCAGATCCTCACGTTCACAAGCAGGCACCTTACCCACTGAACTATTTCATAGGCGTCTCTAAACCTGGGAAAACTAACAATTTTAATATAAAAATATTTTAAAATAAATATAATCTTGTAAATTTTTAAAGTAAAAATAATTGCTAGCATTTATTAAACACTGTAATGTTTTTATTTTGCTAAGTACATAAAAACACCATCTTCTCCTTCCATTAAACTTTCTTCAAAAGAAAGTCTTCGTCTTAGTCGAATGATCAACCAAAGTCCAGATCCCAGAAACCAGCATTCAGTATATTAGAAAGAATGAAGGAGAAAGAAAGAAAGAAAGAAGAAAGAAGAAGAAAGAAAGAAAGAAAGAAAGAAAGAAAGAAAGAAGGGAGGTAGGGAGGGAAGGAGGGAGGGGGAGGGAGGGAGTGGACCTTATGTAGTGCGGTCCAGTGCTTTCTGTCCGTACGGTCCTGCAGACGGTAATTCTTCCGTCCGTCAGTCCGCTTCCTGACAGCCACTCCTAACTCTCCATCTCCGTCCTTCGTCCCCTCCCCTTCCTTGTCCCTGCATCCCTCACCCCCACTGCCCACCGGTGTGCATCTCTGTGGCTTTCTCTTCGTCCTTTTTCCCTCTTCCCTCACACCACCTCCCCCCCTCCCGCCCCCAGTCCCCACCTTTTTTTTTTTTTTCTCACCTGTCTCCCTTCCCCCCTCCTCCTCTCTCCCCACCCCCCCCTCCCCCTTCTGCTCCCTCCCCTCTTCCCCGTCCTTCATATTGTCTATGCCGGACCTTGTAGAACAACACTCTCCCTTTTTCTTGTCTTTTTTGTTTTTTTTTTTTCTATTTTCTGTTTTTTTTTTTCTCTAAAGCAACAACCAGTATGGTCCCTCTATTCTCTTTCATGTCCCGTGTTTTCAAGCTCCTGATTAAGCAGTCAAACCTGACAACACACAGCATTGCCTCTTTTGTTCCAAATCCACTATTCGCTCCATGCCATTCCAATCCACCATCCACCCATCATTTTCAAATTTTTTCCCGCCATTCACCCACCCCAATAGGATGGGAGTAAGACTCCCATCGCTGGTCTAATGAGAGTTAGCAATTGTGCACACTCATGCACACATGCACACACACACACACAAACACAAACACACACACACACACGCATGCACACATTCACATACAGATGCACACACACGTACACATGCACTCATGCACATACAACATTCATATACAACACACACACACTCATGCATACACATACGTGCACATGCACACATACATTCATACACACATTGTCAAATGTACTTATCTCTTGCCTTCCCCTTCGATGGATATATGTCTCTGGTTATTGGAACTGTACTGCCAGAAATAGGTTCCAGTTGCTAGTGAACTGCATCCCGAGAGAGAGCGGTGTCACCCAGGGATCTGCCCTTACCAGGGTGATCTACATGCAGTGATTAATTGACGTGGTGAAATAAAAGCCCAGCTAGCTTGAGACACTGCAGAAGAGTTTTTCTCACTCCAGACCCTCTTCCCCCACCACGTGCTCTGCTGGGGCTGTCCTTGGCAGGGTCTGCGCTGAGGTTCATTTCCTGTCTGCTCCAGTCCCCCTGTCCCACAGATGTCCCTTGGGCACACCTCAATGCCATCTCCTGCACACACACAATCTCAGAACCATCTTCATTGACCCACCTCTAATACATGAAAGTGTCCCTGTTGACTGACTTCTTGTTATTCATCATTCATTAACCCTGCATGGACCAAAAGGATAATTTCAACAGAAGACCTAATGCTCTATCTCTGTTATCTAGAACCTAAACTAGTCCAAATGGAAATATTTACCCTGTTGGCTAATTACAGACAGGGAAGAGTAAGAAAAATACTGGAAGACTGAGATCTTGGAGTAATTTTAAAATGTTGAACATCTGAATCACAAATCCAGACTGCATCGATGATATATGACCTGTCATTTATTGAGTAAAACATGGTTATTTCCCTAGATTGATTCAAAGATTACATTTAAATATGTTTCTTTATGCTAAAGGGGGGGTTTCCTGTGGCATTCTTGGTTGGTTATTCCTTTCTACCACAGCAGCTAGAGACATTTTCTGATACTTGTTTCAGAGCTGCAGAGCTTAGAACTCTCTGCCCCTCCCCCACTGTCCGTGTCTTCCCCATGCATTTCAGCATCAGTGGCACCTGTGCATCCTCATTTCTGCCCCATCTGAAAAAAAAACCACTATTGTGAGACTCCTATCACCATACCAGGGATATACCTCCTCCTCCTTCAGGAAAGAACGCATTCTTCCTCTGCATCAACTACACAGTTCTCACAGGAGTATTCTTATGCCTCCAGTGCCACATTGCAGCAGGTAGTTTTATGTGTCAACCTGACAAGTGACAAGTGAGTCTTTAGGCTTGACTATGAAGAATTGTTTAGTTAAGAAAAGCCTGTAGAAAAGATTATCTAATTGGTGTGGGAAGCCCCAGTTCAGAGTGGGTGGGACCATTCGATGGGAATGTAGTGAAGAGGGAAAGAGAACAAGTTGATAACAAGCTAGAAAATGTTTCTCTCTAAGCTCTTCCTGTGGCTATGGTGAAACCAGCTCTCTCGTATAACTCTTTGCTGTAATAGACCATATCACAGAGTCATGTGCATGAATAAAAATTCCCTCGTTCCCCTAAGTTATTCAAGACAAGTATTCATTACAGGAATACAAATATGAAACCAACACACCATATAACAAAATAAGCAATTTTTTTCCATTTCCTACAAAAGCACCATACAGATTATACCCTACTGAGAAATACATGTGTAAAGAAGTAAAGACTCCTCCCGCCATCCACCCGGAGCCGAGCAGGGCGTGGGAGGAGGACACCCCCTCTGCGCCGGGCCCGCCCCAGCTACCCCCTGGTTAAATAGCGCTCCCCGCCGACGCCCCATACTTCCTTCCCCCACTCCGCCGCCCAGGACGCGCGCGCGCGGTCCAGCCAGGCCTCACCGTGAACCAAGGTAAGCTCCGTCCCTGCCCACCCCCAGAACCCCAGGCCAAAAAATTCAGTTTAGTGAAAAACGCACAGAAATTGAAAGAAGATCTTAAGAGTTAAAACGACAATGCCAAAGTCAAAGTGCAAATCCATGAGAAACAACACTCAAGTAAACAAATCTCCCACTGAAGGAATTAATCCCATAATGTTAAGACTCCAACCAGAAGAAACCCACGGAAAACAGCCATGAAAGCCTGACCCAGGATAACAACTTTCAAAATATGATCATTACCATGTTCAATACTATGAAAGAGGAAATCCGGGAGGAATTAAATAATCGAATCAATTGCTTTGAAGAGGAACACAACAGACACTTGGAGGAGTTAGAAAACATGCAAGAAACAAAAACTGGCATAGAGCAGTTAAAACAAACTCAAGCAGAGTTTAAAACTGAGCTAAAAGACAAGTTTATCTTCAACCCAGAACTCCACAGAGAGTCTTATCAGCAGAACTAACGAAGCAGAAAACAGAATTCAGACCTTGAAGATAAAGTGGGAGTACTACCCAGCAATGGAAGAGGTTGTTAAAGCCAAAAAGATACTTGAGAGAAATATCCAGGAGATATGGGACACCCTGAAAAGCCTAACATGCGTATTCATGGAATACCAGAGCAAGAATCTCAAAATACCACCCCTGAGAGAAATTTTTCAAACGATCATCAGAGAAACTTTCCTCATCTAAAAAAAGAGAGCCCATTCATATACAAAAGAGGCATTCCGCACCCCAAACAGATATGACCAAAACAGAAGCTCGCCACGCAAATAATAGTTAAAACCCTCCACATTCAAGATAAAGAACGGGTGAGAGAGCTTCAAGGGAGAAAAAACAAGTCACTTTTAAAGGTAAACCTATTAAAATAAAAATGACTTCTCAGTCGAAAACAGTAAAAGCAAGAAGAGCTTGGAGAGACATACTTCAAGTATTGAATGAGCAAAAATGTCAACCCAGGCGGATTTACCCTGCAAAAGTATCCATCATGATCGAGGAGAAAGAAAAAAATCTTCCAGCACAAAGACAACTTGAAGGATACATGTCCCACAAACCAGGCCTTCAAAAATGCTAGAAATGATACTCGAGCTTGAAGAAAAAAACAGGCATATCCAGGAGAGCAGAAGGCAAGTATAACACCATTAAAAGCAAAGCAATATACTTATAAAAACTACTAAACATAATAAATGTCTGGAATTAAAAATAGTTTCTCCATTATACCACTAAATGTTAATGGAATTAACTCACCGATCAAGAGACACAGATTACAAACTTGGATTAAAAATCACAATCCATCAATATGCTGCCTGCAGGAAACCCATCTCACAACAAAAGATAGGCATGCTCTAAAAATAAAAGGCTGGACAACAATTCTACAAGCTAATGGAAGCAGAAAACAGGCAGGGGTAGCCATTATGATATCAGACAAAGTGGACTTCAAACCAAAGAAAATTATAAGAGACGCGGATGAATATTACATTTTAGTCACAGGTACAATTCGCCAGGAAGACTTCACAACACTGAATATATATGCACCCAATACGGGCCCCTCCACATTCATTAAGAAAACCGTACAGCGTCTAAAGCAAGAATTCAACCCTCAAATGATAATTCTTGGGGACTTCAACACCACCCTCTCAAACATGGGATAAATCAACAACTCAAAATCTTAACAGAGACACTTTGGAACTTAATCAAACCCTGAAAGAAATGGACCTTACAGATCTCTGTCGAACTTTTCACCCATGCACCAAAGAATACACATTTTTCTCAGCAGCACACGGAACTTTCCCTCAAAATAGATCACAGATTGGGCCACAAAATGAATCTACACATAACAAGAAGTTGAAATTCTAACCTTTGCCCTATCAGACCACCACCTAAAGCTGGACATCCACAAAATATCAAAACAGAGAAAATACAACACATCCTGGAAACTTAAAAATATGATGCTGAATGAGAAGGGATTCAGGAAGAAATTAAAAAGGAAATTCAAGATTTCCTGAAAGTGAATGATAACGAAAAACAACTACCAAAACTCTGGGACACAATGAAAGCTGTTCTAAGAGGTAAGTTCATAGCTCTTAATGCCTACATCAAAAAAATGGAAACATCAAAATAAACAACTTAACAATGCACTTAAAGCTTTAGAGAAACAGAGCAATCTGATCCCAAAAGCAGTAGAAGAGAGGGAGATAGCAAAATAAGGGGAGAAATATCTGAAATCAAGATTAAGAAAACGATAGAAAAAATCAACCAGTCAAAAGCTGGTTCTTTGAAAGAATCAAAAGATTGATACACTCCTAGCTAAATTAACCAAAAGCAGAGAGAGAAAACCAAATTAACAAAATTAGAAATGAACATGGAGTTATCACTACTGATACCCAAGAAATCCAGAGAATTATAACATCATATTTCAAAAACTTATACTTGTGAAGTTTGACAACACAAAAGAGATGGATGAATTTCTAAGTAAACACAATTTACCTATAGAATCAGGAAGTGTGTGAATTATTTAAATAGTCCTATAACATATGAGGAAATGAGGAAGTAATCTCGAAACTTCCCACAAAAAAATGCCTGGACCAATGGATTCAGCACAGAGTTCATCAGACATTAAGCAGTTAATAACACCAATACTCCTAAATTGTTCCATCAAATAGCAAAGGAAGAACACAACCAAATCCTTCTATGAAGCTAATATCGTTTTAATCCAAAAACCTAATAAGATCACTTTAAAAGAAAAATATGGCCAATACCCTGATGAACACAGACGCAAAGATTCTCAACAAAGTCTTAGCAAATCGGATTTAAAACATATTAAAAAGATCATTCAGGAGACCAAGTAGGCTTCATCCCCGGCACACAAGGTTGGTTCAACAACGCAAAAAATAAATGTAATTCATCATGTAAACCAGTCCAAAGTCCAAGACCACATGATACTCTCGATAGATGCAGAAAAAGCTTTTGACAAGATCCAACACCTTTTATGATCAAAACACTAGAGACAGTAGGAATGGAAGGAACCTTCATCAATATAATAAAAGCTATATAAAAATAGCCCACAAAAGGATTATGCTCAATGGAAACAATGGAAGCATTCCCACTTGATCGAACTAGATAAGGCTGTTCACTCTCACCATTTCTATTCAATATTGTACTTGAAGTCTTAGCCCAAGCCATAAGACAAGAAAGGGACATAAGAGGGATTCAAATCGGCAAGGAAGAAGTCAAGCTATCCCTATTTGCAGATGACATGATCTTATACCTGAGTGATCCCAAAAACTCCACCAAAGCTCCTGACTAATTGAGAAGTTCAGCAGAGTGGCAGGATACAAAATAAATGTGCAAAAATCAGAGGCCTCCTATATGCCCAGAATGAAAGAAGTGAAAAAGCCTTGAGAGAAACAATCCCATTTACTATAGCCCTCCTAAAAAAATGAAATACCTTGGTATAAACCTAACTACGGAGGTAAAAGACCTTTACAATGAAAACTTTAAAACCCTAAAGAAAGAAATTGCAGAAGACATCAGAAGGTGGAAAGACCTCCCATGTTCCTGGATTGGCAGAATCAACATCGTAAAAATGACCATCCTACCAAAGGCAATATACAGATTCAATGCTATACCAATCAAAATCCCAAAGCAATTCTTCAAAGAAGTTGACCAAACAATCTCAAAGTTCATATGGAGGCACAAAAGACCCAGGACAACAAAAACAATCCTGAGTAACAAAAAACAAGCCGGGAGGTATTGCCATACCAAACCTTAGTCTATACTACAAACCATAGTTATAAAGACAGCCTGGAACTGGCTCCAAAATAGACATAGACAATGGATAAGCATAAGACCCAGATATAAGCCCCACAAATTACAGCCATTGGTCTTTGACAAAGGGGCCAAAGAATCCAATGGAAAAGAAGCATCTCAACAAAGGGTGTGGCAAAACTGGATCTCCACATGCAGAAGATTAAAGCTGGACCCGTATTGTCACCATGTACAAGACTTAATTCCAAATGGACAAGGACTTGATTTAAGGCCAGAGACTATAAAACAATAGTTGAAAGGATAGGGAACTCCCTTGAGCTGATTGGGCTAGGCCAACATTTCCTAAACAGACATCCAATGGCACAGTCACTGCTACCAACTCTCAACAGTTGGGATCTTGTGAAATTAAAGAGCTTCTGCTCAGATAAAAAGATTGTAACACGATCTCAAAGGCAACCCACAGAATGGAAAAAAATCTTCCCGAACCACATATCTGATAGAGCTCTACTGTCCAGAGTGCACAAAGAACTTAGAAAACTAAACACCAAGGAAACCACTGGCCCAATTAAAAAATGGGCTCTGGAACTTAAAAGAAACTTTACCAGGGATGAAATTAAAATGTCTAACAAATATCTTAAAAAATGCTCCACTTCTTTAGCCATCAGGGAAATGCAAATCAAAACTTCCCTGAGATATCATCTTACCCCAGTCAGGATGGCAAAAATCCACAATACAAACAACAACAAATGTTGGAGAGGATGTGGACAGAGGGGAACTCTCCTACATTGCTGGTGGGAATGCAGGCTCATACAGCCACTCTGGCGAGCCGTCTGGAGATTCTTAAAGAAATTAAAGATTGAAATGCCATATGACCCTGCTATTCCACTTTTGGGAATAACCCCCCATACAGCAGAGGTTCACCTCGATAGCACAAGCACGACCATGTTCATAGCAGCACTGTTTACAATAGCAAAGTCATGGAATCAGCCCAAATGTCCAACAGTTGACGAGTGGATAAGGAAACTGTGGTACATCTATACAATGGAGTACTACTCAGCCATCAAAAAGGATGAATTACTGGAATTTGCTGGGAAATGGATGTCATTAGAAACAATTATATTAAGTGAAGTATCCCAGAGCCAGAAAATTAAGCGCCGTATGTACTCCCTAATAGGTGGCTCCTAGTACCAAACCCACCCAGCCCACCTAGAGACAGTAATTGCAAGGATTATGAACAGGAGGGATGGGGTAGGAGGGCCACACCAGAAACAAGGAGTGAAGGGACCATGTTACAGCAGGGAAAATAGGCCTCCACCAAGGACCCAAATAAGTAATGAGACATCTGATTAAGTTCACAGACTTTTGTTCCTGATCATTTACTACTGAGGGGGTGTGATCTCACCAGAAGAGGAGGGCATATAGTCTGGCAGATAAAAAGTAACCATTTTGCAAATGGGTGATAGACCCCTCCCTCACTGTGGTTTCCCACTTTTATTACATCTACCTTTGAATGTGCTTTTATCACAAGACTCTAACAGCTTTTTGTCTCTGGCCAGGGGGTAACATACAATGCCCACCAGGATGGAGTGAAGGGCATTGCAGGAGCAACAAAACTGCAAAGAAAATCCAACAAACCACAATCCAGAACTTCAGAGACTCTATATCAACCACCTAGAACTAGGCCAGCTTAGTCTCTCCCCATCTTGAAGCTCAGGGAAATTTGCGGAAGAGAGGGCGGTAAGAGTGTAAGAGCAAAAGGATGGGAGGAGCAATGATATGTAAGATACTCTATACTAGTTAGGGCTGAAGCAATCATAATTGGACTTTGCATGCCCTGCGCATGCATTGTCCAACACACTGTTGACCTCACAAAGTCTAGCATCTGCTAAAGGCACCAAGATCCTTGGAGGCAAAGGATTGGCAGCCACAGCAGTGTTCCTATACCTAAGGGGAACATGGGAAAGGGTTCAGGGAAAGGCCACTGGGTCCTTGTACGTCATCGGAGAGGAGGGCCCAGAGGAAAATCAAACATGCACACGAAAGGACTCTCTGGGAATTGGGAATTGGGGCAGGAGGCACTGGGGGATGGGGAGGGAGAAGGGTGGGGAGGGGGAGCAGGGGGTACGGGGGGAGGAGGAGGGAAGGAGGGAACTGGTGTACCTAATAAGTTTGTATGAGCTGAAATTAAAAAAAAAAAAAAGCTTAACAGAGACACTTTGGAACTTAATCAAACCCTGAAAGAAATGGACCTTACAGATCTCTGTCGAACTTTTCACCCATGCACCAAAGAATACACATTTTTCTCAGCAGCACACGGAACTTTCTCCAAAACAGATCACAGATTGGGCCACAAAATGAATCTACACATATACAAGAAAGTTGAAATTCTAACCTGTGCCCTATCAGACCACCACGGCCTAAAGCTGGACATCCACAACACATCAAACAAGAGAAAATACACTAACTCCTGGAAACTTAACAATATGATGCTGAATGAGAACTGGATTCAGGAAGAAATTAAAAAGGAAATTCAAGATTTCCTGAAAGCGAATGATAATGAAAATACAACTTACCAAAATCTCTGGGACACAATGAAAGCTGTTCTAAGAGGTAAGTTCATAGCTCTTAATGCCTACATCAAAAAAATGGAAACATCAGAAATAAACAACTTAACAATGCAGCTTAAAGCTTTAGAGAAACTAGAGCAATCTGATCCCAAAAGTAGTAGAAGAGAGGAGATTAGCAAAATAAGGGGAGAAATATCTGAAATCGAGATTAAGAAAACGATAGAAAAAATCAACCAGTCAAAAAGCTGGTTCTTTGAAAGAATCAATAAGATTGATACACTCCTAGCTAAATTAACCAAAAGCAAGAGAGAGAAAACCCAAATTAACAAAATTAGAAATGAACATGGAGTTATCACTACTGATACCCAAGAAATCCAGAGAATTATAACATCATATTTCAAAAACTTATACTTTGTGAAGTTTGACAACACAAAAGAGATGGATGAATTTCTAAGTAAACACAACTTACCTATATTGAATCAGGAAGTTGTGAATTATTTAAATAGTCCTATAACATATGAGGAAATTGAGGAAGTAATCTCGAAACTTCCCACCAAAAAATGTCCTGGACCAGATGGATTCAGCACAGAGTTCTACCAGACATTTAAGCAGTTAATAACACCAATACTCCTTAAATTGTTCCATCAAATAGCAAAGGAAGGAACACTACCAAATTCCTTCTATGAAGCTAATATCGTTTTAATCCCAAAACCTAATAAAGATTCACTTTAAAAAGAAAACTATAGGCCGATCTCTCTGAAGAACACAGACGCAAAGATTCTCAACAAAGTCTTAGCAAATCGGATTTAAAAACATATTAAAAAGATCATTCACGGAGACCAAGTAGGCTTCATCCCCGGCACACAAGGTTGGTTCAACATACGCAAATCAATAAATGTAATTCATCATGTAAACCAGTCCAAAGTCCAAGACCACATGATACTCTCGATAGATGCAGAAAAAGCTTTTGACAAGATCCAACAGCCTTTTATGATCAAAACGCTAGAGACAGTAGGAATGGAAGGAACCTTTATCAATATAATAAAAGCTATATAAAATAAGCCCACAGCAAGGATTATGCTCAATGGGGAACAATTGGAAGCATTCCCACTTCGATCAGGAACTAGATAAGGCTGTCCACTCTCACCATTTCTATTCAATATTGTACTTGAAGTCTTAGCCCAAGCCATAAGACAAGAAAGGGACATAAGAGGGATTCAAATCGGCAAGGAAGAAGTCAAGCTATCCCTATTTGCAGATGACATGATCTTATACCTGAGTGATCCCAAAAACTCCACCAGGAAGCTCCTGGAACTAATTGAGAAGTTCAGCAGGGTGGCAGGATACAAAATAAATGTGCAAAAATCAGAAGCCTTCCTATATGCCCAGAATGAAAGAAGTGAAAAAGCCTTGAGAGAAACAATCCCATTTACTATAGCCCCTAAAAAAATGAAATACCTTGGTATAAACCTAACTACGGAGGTAAAAGACCTTTACAATGAAAACTTTAAAACCCTAAAGAAAAAAATTGCAGAAGACACCAGAATGTGGAAAGACCTCCCTTGTTCCTGGATTGGCAGAATCAACATCGTAAAAATGACCATCCTACCAAAGGCAATATACAAATTCAATGCTATACCAATTAAAATCCCAAAGCAATTCTTTAAAAAAGTTGACCAAACAATCTCAAAATTCATATGGAGGCACAAAAGACCCAGGATAGCAAAGACAATCCTGAGTAACAAAAACACTGCTGGAGGTATTAACATACCAAACCTTAGTGTATACTCCAAATCCATAGTTGTAAAAACAGCCTGATACTGGCTCCAAAATAGACACACAGATCAATGGATAAGGATTAAGACCCAGATATAAGCCCACAAAATTACAGCCATTTGGTCTTTGACAAAGGGGCCCAAAGAATCCAATGGACAAAGAAGAGCATCTTCAACAAATGGTGCTGGCAAAACTGGATCTCCACATGCAGAAGATTAAAGCTGGACCCGTACTCGTCACCATGTACAAGACTTAATTCCAAATGGATCAAGGACCTTGATATCAGGCCAGACACTATAAAAACCATAGTTGAAAGGATAGGGAACTTCCTTGAGCTGATTGGGCTACGCTAACATTTCCTAAACAAACATCCAATGGCACAGTGACTGCTACCAACTCTCAACAGTTGGGATCTTGTGAAATTAAAGAGCTTCTGTTCAGATAAAGAGATTGTAACACGAGCTCAAAGGCAAACCACAGAATGGGAGAAAATCTTCACTAATCACATATCTGATAGAGGTCTACTGTCCAGAGTGCACAAAGAACTTAGAAAACTAAACACCAAGGAAACCAATGGCCCAATTAAAAAATGGGCCCTGGAACTTAAAAGAAACTTTACCAGGGATGAAATTAAAATGTCTAACAAATATCTTAAAAAATGCTCCACTTCTTTAGCCATCAGGGAAATGCAAATCAAAACTTCCCTGAGATATCATCTCACCCCGGGTCAGGATGGCAAAAATCCACAATACAAACAACAACAAATGCTGGAGAGGATGTGGAGAGAGGGGAACTCTGCTACATTGCTGGTGGGAATGCAGGCTCATACAGCCACTCTGGCGAGCCGTCTGGAGATTCTTAAAGAAATTAAAGATTGAAATGCCATATGACCCTGCTATTCCACTTTTGGGAATAACTCCCCATACAGCAGAGATTCACCTCGATAGCACAAGCACAACCATGTTCATAGCAGCACTGTTTACAATAGCAAAGTCATGGAATCAGCCCAAATGTCCAACAGTTGACGAGTGGATAAGGAAACTGTGGTACATCTATACAATGGAGTACTACTCAGCCATCAAAAAGGATGAATTACTGGAATTTGCTGGGAAATGGATGTCATTAGAAACAATTATATTAAGTGAAGTATCCCAGAGCCAGAAAATTAAGCGCCGTATGTACTCCCTAATAGGTGGCTCCTAGTACCAAACCCACCCAGCCCACCTTGAGACACTCATAGGTAAATCTATGTGTTACCTACAGTAATTGCAAGGATTATGAACAGGAGGGATGGGGTTGGAGGGCCACACCAGAAACAAGGAGAGAACTGACCATGTTACAGTAGAGAAAATAGGCCTCCATCAAGGACTGCAAGTAAGTAATGTGACACTTGGTTAAGTTCACAGACATTCATTCCTGATCATTTACAATTAAGGGGGTATGATCTCAACAGAAGGGGAGGGCATATAGTCTGGCAGATAAAAAGTAACCATTTTGCAAATGGGTGATTGACCCCTCCCTCACTGTGGTTTTCTACTTTTATTACATCTACCCTTGAATGTGCTCTTATAATAAGACTCCAGTTTAACAGCTTTTTGTCTTTGGCCAGGGGGTGACATACAGTGCCCAGCAGGATGGAGTGAAGGGCATTGCAGGAGCAGCAAAACTGCAAAAGAAAATCAACAAACCACAATCCAGAACTTCAGAGACTCTATATCAACCACCTAGAACTAGGCCAGCTTAATCTCTCCCCATCCTGAAGCTCAGGGACATTTGCGGAAGAGGGGGCGGTAAGAGTGTAAGAGCAAAAGGATGGGAGGAGCAATGATTTGCAAGATACTCCACACAAGTTAGGGCCGAAGCAATCATGATTGGAATTTGCATGCCCTGTGCAATGTCCAACACACTATTGACCTCACAAAGTCTAGCATCTGTAAAGGCACCAAGATCCTTAGAGGCTAGGGATTGGCAGCCACAGTAGTGTTCCTATGCTTAAGGGGAACACGGGAAAGGGTTCAGGGAAATGCCACTGGGTCCTTGTACATCATCGGAGAGGAAGGCCCAGAGGAGAGTCAGAGATGCACATTAAAGGACTCTCTGGAAATTGGGGCGGGAGGCACTGGGGGATGGGGAGGGAGACGTGAGGGGAAGGGGAGCAGGGGGTTCGGGGGGAGCAGGAGGGAGGCAGGGAACTGGTGTACCTCTTAAGTTTGTATGAGCAGAAAGAATAATAAAAAATATTTTAAAAAAAGTAAAGACTAGAATTATTGCACATGGACTTGCTCACCTCGCTGGATCATCTTTATCTGCAATATGACAGATAATATTAGTCATGAGATGAGTGTAGTCATGAGTCTATTTTGGGTGCCAGGCTTAGATTCACTTGACTCCTCTCATCTGCTTAATATAGCATTGGTATTTATTTACATTATATGCATGAGGAAATGGAATCTCGGAGAGACTGGGTAATTTATTCAGTCATCCAGCTAGGAACTGCAAAACATGTGTATTTGAACTTAGGTGTTTTTTGGAACCCCAAAGCATAGCCTCTTTCATCCATAAACCAGCACTCTTAAATTTCGCACAAGTTCCTCAAAACAATGTTACAGTTTACAAAATTAGCACATAAAAGCTGGTAGCTTTCCTGTACATCAAGAACAAATATCCTGTAGGAGGAACAAGGGACACAATCAATTGCCATAAATAAATAAATAAATAAATAAATAAATAAATAAATAAATAAATACACATATACCTTGCAATAGACCTCACCCAGGAAGTAAAAGAGCTGCTGTACAATGAGAACTTCAAAACACTAAAAAAGAAAGTAAAGCAGACAACGGTAGTTGGAAAGACCTCCCCTGCTCATGGATCAGTAGGATTAATATTGTGAAAGTGACCATCCTACCAAAAGCACTATACAGATTTTATGCAACACTTATAAAAATTGCAATGCAAATATGCACTAGAATTGATTTTGAAAAACTATCCTAAAATTTACACAGAAACACAAAAGACCTAAAATAACAAAAAATAATCCTAAAACACTGCAGACATTATCACCATGCTTAACTTCAAGTTAGACTGCAGAGCCATAGTAACAAAAATAGTATGGTACCGGCACAGAAAATCACACATTGATCAGCAGAATAGAATTGAGGATCCATGTGTGTAAGCTCATACATCTACAGACACTTAATTTTTGACAATTATGCCAAAAATACACATTGGGAAAAGACAGTATCTTCAACATAAGGTGCTGAGAAAAATTGTTTATCTACATGTAAAAGAATGAAGCTTTATTCTTATCCCTTTTCCTGCATTAAAAAAAAAATCACTTCCACCTTGCAGAAGAGGAGGACAGCAAAATTGTAAGAGCCTAAAGATGAGGAGGACAGACGATATGCAAGATACTCCACACAAGTTAGGGTTGTAGCAACCAGAATTGGACTTTGCCTGACCTCACAATGGCTGACATGTCACCGACCCCCAAAAATCTAGCATGGATCACAGGGGAGAAGGCTCCAGGCAGTAGGATCCTTAGAAGCAACGAATTAACAGTCATAAGAGAGTTCCCATACTAACAGGGAGCCCAAGAAGGGACTCCTAGCTATGCCACCAAGTCCTTACCCTTCACTACAATAGAGGACTCAGAGGGAGGTTTAACATTCACACAAAAGGATGCTTCAGGGGGTGGAAAGGAGGAAAGAGGAGGCACTGGGAGAAGGGGAGGGAAAGGAGGAGGCTGAAAGGAAGGGGGAAAGGAGGAAGAGTACAAGAGGGGGACCACTGGTGAGGGGAGGAAGGAGGGAGAGGATGGGGGTATCTATTGAGCTTATATGATTAGGAAAAAAATTAATAAATGGATCCGATTTTTAAAAAATCAGTTCCAAAGAAATCAAAGCCCTTAACGTTATAGACTTAGAACTGTGACACTCCCAACCGAGTAGATTGTACATTTCCAGATACAGGCTTGGATAAGGATTTTCTGAGTTGGATTCCATTCATTTAGGAATTAATGCCAACATTGGCAAGCAAGACCTTATACTGTTAAAAAAAGTTTATATTCTCCAAAAAAACAGTCGAATGAAGAGGCAGCCTGCTGAATGAGAGAAAATCTTTATTTTATATATATAGATATAATATATATATATATGTATGTATATCATAGAGGATTAGTGCCCAGAGTTTATAAAGAAATTTTTAAAATTTAAGAAATCCATTGAAAAATGGATTTCTGGGGTTGGAGAGATGGCTCAGGGGTTAAGACTCTGTCTTGCAAGCAGAAGGTACTAAGTTTGAGTCCTAGCTCCCATATAAAAATGTCAGGTGGAAACAGTGGAGGCCTATACTTCTGGTCCTCATGGATAGAGTCTGGAAAATCCCAGAGCAAAGTAAAAAGGAGGTAGAAGCAATCCAGTGCCGCATCCTAATCCGACTAATCTGGTAGACTACGTCTCAGTTTGGAAAAGATGGATTCAAAGAAACATCTTTTGGGTACCAAGATCCTTGGAGGCAAGGGATTGACAGCCACAGTAGTGTTCCTATGCTTAAGGGGAACACAGGAAAGGGTTCAGGGAAACGTCACTGGGTCCTTGTACGTCATCGGAGAGGAGGGCCCAGAGGAGAGTCTGGCATGCACATTAAAGGATTCTCCAGGGAATGGGGGAGGGCACTGGGGGATGGGGAGGGAGGAGCAGGGGGTTTGGGGGAGGAGAAGGGAGGGAGGGACTGGTATTAAGTTTGCATGAGCGGAAATAATAATAAAAAATGTTTAAAAAATCAAAAAAAAAAAAAGAAACATCTTTTGGAAAAAGGACATGGCATTATTTAAAATAAATAAGAAAAATAAGTAAAGTACGGGCCTAAAGCCTGTTCTCTGGGGAATGTCACAGTAATGCCCATGGGCAGGTGCTAGGAATTCCTCCCTAGATAATTTAAGTTTTGCCCCTGGTAGGAGGAATTCTTCTGGGAATTGGGTGTGCCTTCTACCCGTTCTTAGGTTTTTTGGGACTAGCTTCCTGCTCTCTGATCTAGAGAAAAAGCTTGCTTTTACTTTAAATCAAATTGCAACTAGAGATTTCACATCACACAGAGTAAGTAGACTTGTTAGCCAGAACATATACACTGATTTTAAAGAAATTAGAGAACAACTTCAAGAGTCTTAAAACACAAATGGGTAAAATTCCCACCTATGAACTAACTCAGAAATTCTGTAAGTATGAGACTATGCCATTTGTTCACTAGAACTTTAAAATCCCTCTTGGATTATAATTTATGCTATCATAGGAGAAATTGTTCTTTTAATAATTATATTGCTCAAGTGTTTCCTTCAGCACATCTCTCAGTAGCACTCCATCAAAAAGACCACACTACAGGTGCTTATGACCCTTGAATATCCAAACCATGGCCCCTCTAGAGACGTGGTTCAAGCTTGGATTGCAGAGATTCGTAGTCTAGTCTACTACCTACATATCCTGGCATGCCTTCCAGAAGTGAGGTCCTTCGAGGGCCAGAGGCCAATGACGGGTAAGATCCTGTAAGGCAGGACAACCTAAGCCAGGCACCAGTGCATTATGCTGGACCCCCTCTGAGGCGGGGTCAACAATGTCAGAGCAAAGAACTCTGGCTCCCGCTGGCTGTCAAAAAGGATGGATATGTAGGAGGAACGGATCAGGCAGGCCTGTATTGTCTGAGCTGCATGCAACTTTCCCAAGCTAGAACCGGCTGCCATGCCTGGTGCTGATGTCAACCCACCTGACTGAGAGGACCAACCCGGACAGGATAACAGCAAAAGCTCACGCTGGGACTTACGGGACATTGGGCACATGTATAGTTAACTGTAATGGAAAAGATGTTCCTTATTGAAATCAAAAGGAGCTCAAATCTCCTCTGTGTATTTTAACTAGTCTCAAAATGCAGTCTCTGTTAAAACAATGATAACTATGTGGGCTCAACCCCATGGCTATTTGGTGGAGCATTATGGATTGGCTGGATTTGGTAACACTGGGAGAATGGTTCTGTTAAGTGCCTTTACCCTCAAGCAATGAGTTAGGTTCTTGAAAAAACGTCCACCCTGAAGGTGATTTCTGCTAGAGAATAGGTGTCTGTTTGTAGGTGCAACACTCTTTGACCCCAAATTTTCTAGTATAAAAGTTGTCACAAAGTTTCAATAAAGTGGGTCCAGATTCACTCAGCCTAGAGAGTTGTGTGTTTCTGTTCTCTACCTGGTCCGGGGGAGCCCTGGTTTCAAGGCCACAGGTGTGGCCTGCAGCAATACAGAATGATTCCTGAAGTCACTTTTGATCTTCCATAGGGACACACAGTGCCCTCTGATTCACACACACACACACACACACACACGCAAAATAAATAAATTTTTAAATAAATAATTTTTTAAAAAGGAAAAGAAAAATGTGTTTCTGGTCTGATGGAGAGGTCTCAAAAGAATAAATACTAATTCTAAGACATATTTTTTAAAGGTTCAACACCCCTAGCCATCAGAGAAATGCAAATGGAGAAGACTTTGAGAGTTCGTCTCACCTCAGCCAAACTAGCTTTTGTGGAAACAAATAACAGTATGCCAGGGAAGAGAGTAGCCATGCTCTCTGCTGGCGGAGTAGAAACTGGCACGGCCGTTGTGGAAATCAGCGTGAACTTTCCTCGGAAAAGTAGAAATCAGCTCAGAAATCTTCTCACTTAATAAAATCATTATGAGCTTTGCATCCCAAGTTTTCTCAGCCACATTCTGTCATATAAAATAGATGTTTTTCCATGTATCTTTGAACTGTTGTAGAAGAAACTAACTTTTACTGTACTGAATCATTACATGCATAAATCATTTTTTGACCAGAATCTAGCTTATATGGAACAATCTTAAAACTGACCGCAAGTCAAGGCAGAATGGCATTAATGCTGAGTAGAAATAAATACAAGTCCTGAGCTTGGAAAAACACATATGAAGAAATGATCTTGTTCACTTAAACATACTATTTGGTGTATCAAAATTTATCCTTATGACATTGATGAGTATATTTTATCTCTTCTCAACAACTAAAGTTGAGTTTGACATGCACACTAAAGAATGCTCCAGAATGGAGAGGGGACTGGGAGATAGGGAGGGAGGGGGGAAAGGAAGGGGAAAATGAGGGAGGGAGCAAGAGGGTCCAGGGAGGGGTGGAGATAGGGAGGGGAATATGGTGCTTATCAACTTTGTATGAGTGGAATAAATAAATAAATAAATAATAAACAAACTAAGGTTGAGAAAAAGGAAAGGAATTTGAACAGTATGATGTTGTGCGACCACTTGTGCAAATAGAATACCAATTGTAGTGTCACTTCATTGGCTTTTGTGGTGTTTTTGTATGTGTGTCTGTATCTGTGCATATCTGAGGACACCATGTGTACCTATGGAGGTCCAAGGGTGATTTCAGGAATCATCCTATATTGTTCTATATTGCAGTTCTGTATTGTTACTGATAAATAACCACCAAATGGTTTAAGGGAACAAGGGGTTTCTTTTCTCCAATGATTCCTAGTTACAGTTGTCTGTCAGGCTTGGCAGGAGAAAACACACCAACACTAAGGCCAAGGGAACTAGCCACATGTAACAGTTGAGAGAGGGATGATCCATACTTGGCAGACCAGCATGTCTGGTCAAGTGTACAGAAGGATGCCAATTTTCTCAACCAACTCTCTGTACTTTATTTACCTGTCCAGGGCCTAGTCCCACCCATCCTGAGTTGGGTTTGCCCCATCAACTAGAAAATCCACAAATGTCCCCAGAGTTCAAACCCTCAACCATCAAGTTAATACTTGTATCTAATTCTCTACAAATGTGCCCAGAGTTCAAACCCTCAACCATCAAGTTAATACTTGTATCTAACTATGACACTCTATTTCTTTTTGCTTTGCACTGGGGTTTCCTAGTCTCCACCTTCGAGGTCCAGAAGTGCAGGCCGCCGACATTTCTGCCCAGCATTTTTATGAGGGATCTGGGATCTGAACTCAGGTCCTTCTGCTTTACCTCCAAACCCCTGTGATGCCACTTTGAAGTTCATCATCCTCCCATGACTGAGTGTTAAGTCTTTCTAGTAGCGCTCACAGATAGTTTGAATGGGGCCTGGGATAATGAGTATGTGTTATTATCATTTAGATGCAAAGCCTTCAAGAAAGGCCCGGCCCGTGTATTAAAAACCTGGTCCCTAATTAACTCATTATTGGATTGAAATTTGAAGACTATTGGCAGGTGATAAAACTATGGGAGGGGGCTTTGTTGGGGAAGTGGATGACTGGGGATGTGCCTTGGATAGATGAACCTTGTTTCTGGTCCCTTCTTGTGACTTTCTGTTTCCTACCCGCTAGGAGGAGAGCTGCTTTTCTCTACAGAGTGCTTCCTAACTTTGGCCACGTAGCAACAGAGCCAAGCGACTATGGACAGAGACCCCTGAAAACCATGAGACAAAGCAAATCCTTCATACTTTCAGTTATTTATTCAGGTGTTTTTTATCATTACATTTTTTTTTTGCCTAATCATACAAACTTAATAGGTACCTGCCTTTTTCTCCCCCTTCTTTCCTTGGTTGTCTCCCACTGCACTCTCCCACCTTCCCACCCTCCCTCCTTCTCACTTCTTTTCCTTCCCTCCTTCCCTCTTGGTGTTTCCTGCTTTCTCCCTCCCATCCTACAGAGTATGTTAATGTGATTGCTGAATTTCCCTCTTGAGTTGTCTACACTAATGAGGGTTCAGGACTCAGTGGCATAGCTTGGGGCCCCTTCTTGGGCTGCCTGCTTATACGGGGACTCCATTATGACTGTTTAACCCCTTGCCTCTAAGGATCCTGCTGCCTGAAGCCTTCTCCCCCATGATCCATGCTAGACCTTGGGGTGTTGTTGACATGGAGTCATTGTGTAGGTCAGGCAAGGTCCAATCACATTGTATATTCTGGCTGCTGCAGCTCTGATTTATGTAAAGTATCTTGCATATCATTGGTCCTCCCCATCTTTAGGCTCTTACAATTTTGCTGCCCCCACTTCTGCATCGTTCTCTGAGCTTTAGGATGGAGAGAGATTTGGCTGATAGGTTCAAGGTGAATACTGTAGGGTCTTTGGTGTTCTAAATTACGGTTTGTTATTGTTTTCAGTTTTGCTGTTCCTGCACTGCCCTTGGCTGCATCTTGATTGGTTGTCAAGGTCATCTATTAACCAAAGATAAAAGATAGTTTGAATGAAGATCTTAAGATGTGAAGTGTGCCAGGTGTTTTTTTATCACAATGATGAGAGAGATAAATGACACAAAGTAAAAGAGGCAACCTACAGCATCACACAGATATCCACTCTAAAATCAAGCTGTATATTGTTACCCCCAAGTTATGTCATCTATGGATCAAAATTTAAAAATAAAACATCTCCTTAAAGAAATGGACCTTACAGATCTCTATCGAACTTTCATCCACGCACCAAAGAATACACATTTTTCTCAGCAGCACACGGAACTTTCTCCAAAATAGATCACAGATTGGGCCACAAAATGAATCTACACATATACAGGAAAGTTGAAATTCTAGCCTGTGCCCTATCAGACCACCATGGCCTAAAGCTGGACATTCACAACACAACAAACGACAGAAAATACACTAACTCCTGGAAATTTAACACTATGATGCTGAATGAGAACTGGATTCAGGAAGAAATTAAAAGGAAATTCAAGATTTCCTGAAAGCAAACGATAATGAAAATACAACTTACCAAAATCTCTGGGACACAATGAAAGCTGTTCTAAGAGGTAAGTTCATAGCTCTTAATGCCTACATCAGAAAAATGGAAACATCAGAAATAAATAACTTAACAATGCAGCTTAAAGCTTTAGAGAAACTAGAGCAATCTGATCCCAAAAGTAGTAGAAGAGAGGAGATTAGCAAAATAAGGGGAGAAATATCTGAAATCGAGATTAAGAAAACGATAGAAAAAATCAACCAGTCAAAAAGCTGGTTCTTTGAAAAAATCAATAAGATTAATACACCCCTAGCTAAATTAACCAAAAGCAAGAGAGAGAAAACCCAAATTAACAAAATTAGAAATGAAAATGGAGATATCACTACTGATACCCAAGAAATCCAGAGAATTATAACATCATATTTCAAAAACTTATACTCTGTGAAGTTTGACAACACAAAAGAGATGGATGAATTTCTAAGTAAACACAACTTACCTAAATTGAATCAGGAAGTTGTGAATTATTTAAATAGTCCCATAACATATGAGGAAATCGAGGAAGTAATCTCGAAACTTCCCACCAAAAAATGTCCTGGACCAGATGGATTCAGCACAGAGTTCTACCAGACATTTAAGCAGTTAATAACACCAATACTCCTTAAATTGTTCCATCAAATAGCAAAGGAAGGAACACTACCAAATTCCTTCTATGAAGCTAATATCGTTTTAATCCCAAAACCTAATAAAGATTCACTTAAAAAAGAAAACTATAGGCCAATCTCTCTGATGAACACAAATGCAAAGATTCTCAACAAAGTCTTAGCAAATAGGATTCAAAAACACATCAAAAAGATCATTCATGGGGACCAAGTAGGCTTTATCCCCGGCACACAAGGTTGGTTTAACATACGCAAATCAATAAATGTAATTCATCATGTAAACCAGTCCAAAGTCCAAGACCACATGATACTCTCGATAGATGCAGAAAAAGCTTTTGACAAGATCCAACAGCCCTTTATGATCAAAACGTTAGAGACAGTAGGAATGAAAGGAACTTTTATCAATATAATAAAAGCTATATAAAATAAGCCCACAGCAAGGATTATGCTCAATGGGGAAAAACTGGAAGCATTCCCACTTCAATCAGGAAATAGACAAGGCTGTCCACTCTCACCACTTCTATTCAATATTGTACTTGAAGTCTTAGCTGAAGCCATAAGACAAGAAAGGGGCGTAAAAGGGATTCAAATCGGCAAGGAAGAAGTCAAGCTATCCCTATTTGCAGATGACATGATCTTATACCTGAGTGATCCCAAAAACTCCACCAGGAAGCTCCTGGAACTAATTGAGAAGTTCGGCAGGATGGCAGGATACAAAATAAACGTGCAAAAATCAGTGGCCTTCCTATATGCCCAGAATGAAAGAAGTGAAAAAGCCTTGAGAGAAACAATCCCATTTACTATAGCCCCTAAAAAAATGAAATACCTTGGTATAAACCTAACTAAGGAGGCAAAAGACCTTTACAATGAAAACTTTAAAACCCTAAAGAAAGAAATTGCAGAAGACACCAGAATGTGGAAAGACCTCCCTTGTTCCTGGATTGGCAGAATCAACATTGTAAAAATGACCATCCTACCTAAGGCAATATACAAATTCAATGCTATACCAATTAAAATCCCAAAGCAATTCTTTAAAGAAGTTGACCAAACAATCTCAAAATTCATATGGAGGCACAAAAGACCCAGGATAGCAAAGACAATCCTGAGTAACAAAAACACTGCTGGAGGTATCACCATACCAAACCTTAGTGTATACTCCAAATCCATTGTTGTAAAAACAGCCTAGTACTGGGGCTGGAGAAGTGGCTCAGGGGTTAGGCCTCTGCCTTGCAGGCAGAGGGTCCTGAGTTCGGATTCTAGACCCCATGTACAGACGCCTGGCGGAAGCGGGGGCGACCTGCGTTTCTGGTCCTGGTGGGCGGAGCATGTGAATCCTGGGACAGAGTAAACAGGAGGTGGTCCATGGTGGTTCACGAATTCGCCCATGGTTCTACACACACACATACATACACACATGCGCACACACACATACACGCACAATTGAATACATAATAAATAATAAAAAAATAAAAGATTTAAAAAAAAAAACAGCCTAGTACTGGCTCCAAAATAGACATGCAGATCAATGCATAAGGGTTGAAGACCCAGATATAAGCCCACAAAATTATAGCCATTTGGTCTTTGACAAAGGGGCCCAAAGAATCCAATGGAAAAAGAACAGCATCTTCAACAAATGGTGCTGGCAAAACTGGATCTCCACATGTAGAAGATTAAAACTGGACCCATACTTGTCGCCTTGTACAAGACTTAATTCCAAATGGATCAAGGACCTTGATTTAAGGCCAGAGACTATAAAAACCATAGTTGAAAGGATAGGGAATCCCCTCGAGCTGATTGGGCTAGGCCAACATTTCCTAAACAGACATCCAATGGCACAGTCACTGCTACCAACTCTCAACAGTTGGGATCTTGTGAAATTAAAGAGCTTCTGCTCAGATAAAGAGATTGTCACACGAGCTCAAAGGCAACCCACAGAATGGGAGAAAATCTTCACTAATCACATATCTGATAGAGGTCTACTGTCCAGAGTGCACAAAGAACTTAGAAAACTAAACACTAAGGAAACCAATGGCCCAATTAAAAAATGGGCCCTGGAACTTAAAAGAAACTTTACCATGGATGAAATTAAAATGTCTAACAAATATCTTAAAAAATGCTCCACTCCTATAGCCATCAGGGAAATGCAAATCAAAACTTCCCTGAGATATCATCTCACCCCGGTCAGGATGGCAAAAATCCACAATACAAACAACAACAAATGCTGGAGAGGATGTGGAGAGAGGGGAACTCTCCTACATTGCTGGTGGGAATGCAGGCTCATACAGCCACTCTAGCGAGCCGTCTGGAGATTCTTAAAGAAATTAAAGATTGAAATGCCATATGACCCTGCTATTCCACTTTTGGGAATAACTCCCCATGCAGCAGAGGTTCACCTCGATAGCACAAGCACAACCATGTTCATAGCAGCACTGTTTACAATAGCAAAGTCATGGAATCAACCCAAATGTCCAACAGTTGACGAGTGGATAAGGAAACTGTGGTACATCTATACAATGGAGTACTACTCAGCCATCAAAAAGGATGAATTACTGGAATTTGCCAGGAAATGGATGTCATTAGAAACAATTATATTGAGTGAAGTATCCCAGACCCAGAAAATTAAGCGCCATATGTACTCCCTAATAGGTGGCTCCTAGTACCAAACCCACCCAGCCCACCTAGAGACACTCAAAAATAAATCTCTGTAATACAGTAATTGAAAGTAGTATGAACAGGAGGGATGGGGTAGGAGGGCCACACCAGAAACAAGGAGAGAAGGGACCATGTTACAGCAGAGAAAATAGGCCTCCATCAAGGACTGCAAGTAAGCAATGAGACATCTGGTTAAGTTCACAGACTTTTCGTTCCTGATCATTTACAACTGAGGGGGTGTGATCTCACCAGAAGGGAAGGGCATATAGTCTGGCAGATAATAAGTAACCATTTTTCAAATGGGTGATTGACCCCTCCCTCACTGTGGTTTCCTACTTTTATTACATCTACCTTTGAATATACTCTTATAACAAGACTCTAGTTTAACAGCTTTTTATCTCTGGCCAGGGGGTGACATCCAATACCCATCAGGATGCAGTGAAGGGCATTGCAGAAGCAGCAAAACTGCAAAAGAAAATCAACAAACCACAATCCAGAAATTCAGACACTCTATATCAACCACCTAGAACTAGGCCAGCCTAATCTCTCCTCATCCTGAAGCTCAGGGAAATTTGCGGAAGAGGGGACGGTAAGAGTGTAAGAGCACAAGGATGGGAGGAGTAATGATGTGCAAGATACTCCACACAAGTTAGGGCTGAAACAATCATAATTGGACTTTGCATGCCCTGCGCAATGTCCAACACACTATTGACCCCACAAAGTCTAGCATTTGCTAAAAGCACCAAGATCCTTGGAGGCAAGGGATTGACAGCCAAAATAGTGTTCCTATGCTTAAAGGGAACAAAGGAAAGGGTTCAGGGAAATGCCGCTGGATCCTTGTATGTCATCAGAGAGGAGGACCCAGAGGAGAGTTTGGCATGCACCTTAAAGGATTCTCCGGAGATTAGGGGAGGGGAGGCACTGGGGGGTAGGAAGGGAGGGGTTGGGGGAGGGGGAGCAGAGGGGTCGGGGGGGAGGAGGAGGGAGGGAGGGAACTGGTGTACCTATTAAGCTTGTATGAGCAGAGATAATAAAAAATGTTTAAAAAAATAAAAAATAAAAATAAAACATCTCATTCATAAAGTCACATCCTGAAGAGCTAAATTAACATTCTTGCTCTTGAATTTTCATTTTCCCTCTTCTTCCAGGTACACAAGTCCTTGTGGTAATGGGCCCATCCGCCATCTGTCTGGATAAATAATAACTGCCAAAAAAGCAAGGGCTGAGTGAGGATACTCTAGGATCAGCAGTTGGCTTGGGCATCCTCATGTAGAACACACCAATTAAGTGGACTAATTAAACTCCAGTTAGAGCCCAGTGGGGTTTATTAAATGAAAATCCTGCAAAATATTTCATTCCACAATGTGTGTTTGGATAATCCAAAAAGAAAAGTGATTTAATTATGGAATTAAAAGTCCACTAAAGTATGTTCCAGAATAGGATTACGTCTATCAAAGCTACATGGGGACCGCAATCCTAAGGCAAAAAGAAAAAGACCTGTTAAGTATTTTCTGCCCTTCTTTTCTAATGAGCAGATGACTGCAGCAATACCTTTCTTAATCACTTGAATCCAAACACATGGAGTAACTTTCACTGCCACTTTCCAGCCATGTTTAAGCCATATCAATAGTTATGGAGCTGACTGTCTCCTAAAAGGAAAACCGTGTCCAAGGGGGCTGGAGTCCCATGACAAAATCCATGTTCTAGGTCAGCATTAAACTGGAGTGTCATGTAGCCCCTTCCAGACTGTGCTGAGGAGCACATATTTACCAAAATGATGCCCATGTTCCACTGTGTGTGCTCAGGCCTTATTAAACTCAATGGGACACACACACACACGCACACGCACACACGCACGCACGCACGCGTGCATGCACACAAATATGCATTGTAAAGAAGGTTTTTCAGTTGGAGGAGGGCAAATGAAATAAGGTAATAGAGTGAAATTGACTAAAATCCATTACCTATGTATGAAACTCTCAGAAATGAAAAAGAAATTTTTAAAAATTAGAAATCCAAATTTTAGCTGCGTGTGGAAGTGCACATCTATAAGCCCAGTACTCTGAAAGTTAGAAGCAGCAGGATCATGAATTTAAAGTTACCCTAGGCTACAATCTATTTACAACAGTACAACGAACACTCCTGGAAATCAGTCCCACACTGAACAGTCTAGTGTTATTTCACTCTACATGGAAGACATTGAAAACCCACAGTAGCACAGCTAAATTCAAACTAAATGACTCTATATTCAACTTCGCATTATTTGGATCACAAAAACATGCCCGTGCCCTGTCCGATATCTTCCAGCACCAAGTAGGGTACAATGAAGGGAAATGAGGGGAAAGTCCGTATTGGTTTTCTATGACTTAAAGCTTATTTAGGGCCATCTCACGAAAATGTGATTATCAGAACACATTGCTGGGGACCACACACACACACACACACACAAACACACACACACACACACACACACACACGATGCAGGTAGGTGAAAGACAGTGGATCTCTTGCTATCTAAAGTTCAAAGAAACTGATTGGCAGCTTTCCTCCAAGGAGCTGAAGATTTTTTCCCAGTATTTCTACATTGCTGTGACCACAACACCCAAAGAAACAACTCAGTTGGGCAGATTTATTTTGACTCGTGATTTTGGTCCATCACAGCCATGAAGTTGAGGCACAGGCGCATGTGGAAATTCTGTTGGGTCTGTTCTGTGGCAGACCAGTGAGGACAGCACAATGATTGGCTTGAATCTTCAAAGGCCTGCGCCTAGTGAACTCCTTCCTCCAGCCAATCCCCCACCTCCTTGAAGTTCCATAGCTTCCCCCAAATGACACCACCAGCAGAGGAACAGGTATTCAGAACATGAGCCTGAGGAAGTCTTTCCAGTTCAAACCACAATAGAGTGCCTTGCTGCAGCCTCAGCCATGAATCCTACATCTACCAGACACATGCATATTAAATCACAAAAGAAGAAAGGGTAGTGGGGGTCACGTGTTGAAAGCTTTAGTGTCCAGGCCTACAAAAGAAGAGAGTCATTACCATTGGTGTTTTGTCAAGTCAACTCACAAGCACAGACACATCCCACTGCAAACCAGGATCTGAGAGTAGAAACAATGGCTGTGAAGCAATTCGGCTCTGAAGAACTTCCTCTACCACCTCTCTAAAGTTGCAAACACAGAGGACGGGCAGTTACATCAACCCCTGCTTAGTGATCTCCAGGGAGACACAAATTTAGCAGCCTGCAGAAAGTAGTAGTAGCAGTAGTAGTAGTAGCAGCAGCAGCAGCAGCAGCAGTAATAGTAATATAGTAATATAATAGTAATCTGTTCCCTTACCACCTGTATCTAAAGCCAAGATGGAGATGGAGTCATTTTTATAGGTGTCCACTAGGTGGCTCTTTAGGACTTTTGATTCCCCCCGGGAATTTTGCTCTGGGTTGCTTTTCTGTGGAGCAGGATAAAAGGATTTTCCAGTCATCTAAGCAGACTTATAAATGCCCCTATTCTTCCTGGCTTCGCTCAAAGAATGGAGCTGGGCCTGGCTCCACCTCAGGAAGTTAGGCAAGTGAGAAAAAAGAGAAGTCAATGCTGTTAAGTAAAGCATGGGGGAGTCCAGGGCAGAGACCGTGCACAAGGCCTGGCTGCCTTCTCAGTTCCCCACCAGAATGCTTCCTGGGATGATGCCTCAGGTCACCTCTGCTTGGTTCTCTGCAAGATGGATAGTAAATACTACTTTAATTTAATGCTTCTGTTCAGCTTTACCACGCATTTGCACAAACGTCCTATTCCAATGACAACCACATGAGCTCAGCATTAAGCTTATGGGTCATAATCTGCTAAGGAAACTAAGGGTATGTCTGTTAAGGAAACTATGGTATATCATGAGCTGGAGAGATGGTTCAGGGGTTAAATCTATGCCTCACAGAGATGAGTGTGGAGCCCAGATCCATCTAATATACACCAGGTGGAAATGGCTACAGCCTGCCTGGGTAACTCCTGAGCAAAGTCAAGAAGAGATAGAGCAATCCAGGATGATACACGAAATCAGCCTTGGGCCTCTGTGGGCACATATACACACACATGCCTCCCCAAAAAGTATTTACAAAAAATGAAAAAATAAGATGAAAAGTCACTTGCCAAAATCAGAAAGCGAGTAAGTTCATCTTTATGTTATTCTGTGACTTGCTTATACAAAACATTGCCATGTTCGCTGTCATGACAGGGCCACTCTATCGAGGAGCACACTGCAGTGAGATCTACTCTCACCATATCTACATAATGGCTAACATATCTCATTCCCCCATGGACCAGCAAGGATCTATCAGGAGAAACAACTGTAGGCAATGAGAATCCTTGGGGCAGGTGCTAGACAAAGGAAGGAGAACATCCCCACCTGTGGGTTTATACAGCCACAGAGGCCTGGTCCCCTACCATAAAAATGACCCGAAGGGAACACTGTGGTCCACACAAGCAGAGAGTCACAGGGCGGGAAGAATAGGGATGGATTGGTGAAGGGAAGGAGGGAGGGAGGGAGCATGGATAAAAAGCTACTCGTTTGTATAAAAATTTTTAATTAAAAAAATGCTGTGTTCCACAAGTTAGGGCTGCAGCAGCCAGGACTGGACTTTGCCTGATGTGTGCAATGGTTGACAAGTCAACAACCCCCCAAAGTCTAGCACAGATCACAGGGAGAAGACTGCGGCAGTAGGATCCTTAGAAGCAAGAGATCAGTCATATAATAGAGTTCCCATGCTAAGGGCGAGCCCAAGAAGGGCCCCTCGGGCTATGCCACTGAGTCCTGAACCCTCACTAGGGTGGAGGACTCAGAAGGAAGTTCAGCATCCACATAAACAGATGTGCCAGGGGACGGGAGGGAGGAAGAAGGAGGCACCAGGAGAAGGGGAGGGAGGGAAGGGGGTGATAGGAAGGGGGAGGGGAGAGAGAGTAATGGAGGAAGATGGGAAGAGGGAGAGGATGAGAGGTACCTATTAAGCTTGTATGATTAGGAAAAAAGTAAAATGTGGGAGAAAAAATAAAGCAATGCAATTTACCCAAAAAAATGCTGTGTTCAATTTCCTTGTCTCTTGTCATATGTCATGCAAGCAAGACAAGTCCATCCTTGCTGCATTCACTTGAATAGAGAAGGAAACAATGGAGAGTCTGCAAGCTTTACTTGCCTGAGCTGGAGAGATAGCTCAGGGGTTAAGACTCTGCCTCTAAAGCAGAAGGTCCTGAGTTCTGATCCCAGATCCCACATGGATCCCACTGGAAGCCTGCACTTCCAGTCCTGATAGGGAGGAGCCTGGAAAATCCCAGAGTGATGCAATAAGGAGGTAGAATCAATCTGGGATGATTCCCAAAGTCATTCTTTGTCCTCCACAGGAATGTACAGTGCCCTCTGATACAGACACACACATACTTGCTGCCATATAAAGAACATAAACATTTAAATTATTTTCCAAGTGCTTAGAAAAAGGTTCCTTCCCCCCCCCAAGAGTGATCCTATAATTTTGGCCGGTGTCAAGATCAGCTCTCACTTTTCCCACACTCTGCTTGTACATTTTGTCAACTGCGCAGATGAAAAAAAACAGAAGCAGAGTCAAGACAGCTGGGCAGGTAAATGCACTTGCTGAGCGAGCTCCAGGACCTGACCTCAATCCCTGGAACACTCAAAGGGCAGGAGCAAACTGACTCCTGAGAGTTGTCCTTTGACCTTCTCACTTGTCCTCCCCCCACCCCCCATCTCACTCATATGCATACACACACAAAGTGAATAAATTAAAATTTAAAAAATAAAAGAAAATAGACATGCAACGATGATTTAAAAAAAAAAAAACAGATCAAGGGGAAAAATGCACAGCAGCTCCTCTTCGTCTCCTCCAGAAACATCTAGGGCAGAAGAATGGGTTCAAACTGCATTCTACCCTTAACTCAGCTGCAGAAGGATGGGCTAAATCAGGACTGTCTGTCAAGTCTTCTTTCGGCCCACATGACTGGGACTCAGGACTGAGGGCCAGTCTCCTCTGCTTCTTGCCAGGATAAGAACTGAAGGCCCATAACTGGCCTTTGCATTTGACAATTTCACCTTAAGCCAAAGGAAGACCAAAGTTGTGACCAGAAGAAACATGAAAGCAACTTCAAAGTCATAAGTATTAGCAGAGTCAGGTGCAGTTAATTAGAAAATGACACTTACATTTTAAATGCCTGATGACATGGAAGCAAAGACACACCTGAGAGGGAGTTTTATCTGCAGACCCCTCCTAGGTCGTTTCCAGACCCCCAGATACCGACTAATGAATGCCTTGTGCATGGCACGAAGAAGCAGTGCTGGAGACCATGTTTCTGAGCCTCACTGTCTAGCCGAGGACACTGATGCCCACAGTGTCAAGTGGCCCACACCCAGCACTGTGGCTGCATGCAGATCTTAAGTCCTAGAAGTGATGATACCATGCCGGGACCTCCTCCCTGCCTGGCATTTGACAAAGGTGCCTACGTGGTTTTTAATCTTACACCAATCCTCTAAATCAAGGAATGTTGCTGTTTCCACTCTTCTGCTCACACTTGGGGGAGGCAGGACTTTAAATGACGCCAATAAGAAAGAGCAAGGTGGCAACTCTGTGCAACCATCCAGATCCAAATGCTGCTGCTCCTGCTGCTGCTGCTGCTGCTGCTGCTCCCCCACTTCCCACTGTCGCCCACTTGCTTGGGATTTTGATGTGTGGCATCTACAGGCACAAAGGGAAATGGTAGACCTGCTCAGACTCTCAGACTTGGTAATAGCTGAAGTCATGCTGCAGCGCTTCCTGTTTCCTCCTGCCATTGTACAGACAAGAATGGCTTTTCTTACAATGTTCTGGCAGCAGCCCATGACCCAGGTCTGTGCCAATGGGATTCAGAATTCTCTGAGTTCTGGGCTACCATTCAAATGTGTCCTGTATCTCTCGGGTCCACTTTATTCCCCGCCACACTTTGAAATCCTGTTGTTAGGGGCAGAATTGATTAAGAGATCGGATTCTGAGCAGCGCTCAGCACCCACCCAGAACTCGGTCGGACATTCTGGGACTCTCTGCAGCACAAGGCTGACCACCCACCATCAGCCCCTCAGCTAAGACTCCTTCCTTCCAAAAGAAACGGCACAGGCTTTCTGAGCACACCGAGAAGATGCACCGCCCCTACCAGGCTGCAGCAGCCCTTTCTGTGGGGTTTGTTTTGTGCTCTGGGCAACCACGCACTCCACAGCGGCGTCACTGCTTTACAAACCAGCTCATCTAAAGGGACCCGTTAGTCACGGATTCCAAGTCATTGTGTAGGGACAGGGTGTTTTTAGTACCAGAGCTCACCGTGACCCTTTTAGTCTTGAGAGGAAAATCTCACTTCTGCAGTTCTTCCTCTCTGCATGGAGAGAAGAGGAACAGAGACGTTCATGGTTTGTTTGGTTGGTTGGGTTTTGTTTATTCAGCTTTCTACTCTTTGGATACCAATGATACTAATAATTGTTACTCCACAGCACTGGGCTTTATAATAAAGAATGCTGGGCTATTTTAGCTTTTTGTTCAAACTTTTTTGGGTACCAAATGATACCACTAATCGTTGCTCCATAACACTGAGCTTTATAGAATTCTGAGCACTTCATCTGTGTCATCTACAGCAGCCATCAGCCTGTCTGGAGTCATTATTGCCCCCAGGTCTGCCCTGGTTCAGTGGTACCTGTCCAAGGACACCCAAAGGGAAAAGCAAGAGCTCACAACTACAAAGACGCCTTTGAATGTGCAGACTCCCTCACCAGTGTAATGGGACCTGCCCACAGCAGCCATCACTAAAGAGGAGAGGATTGTTACTTAATAAGCCAGATGCAGCTTGCTAGAAAAGGGAACTAAATCATTATCACCTAAGACGAAAGAGCCTGAGAAGCCAAGGAAAAGGTTTGTTGCCATTTCTCTTCATGTTGCTCATAAATACACACTCAAACGACTCAAAGGAATAAGAGGTTTTGCTTTTGCTTATGTTCTGGCCAGAGTTCATAACTTGACAGAAGGGTTCATCCCAACATCCAGAGCTGAGGGAACTAGCCACACTATATTCACACTAAGAACTGAGAGACATACTTTCTCTCTTGCCAGAAGGCCTGCATGCTAATATACCACCTCATGCTAAACCACTGAGCCAGTTCTCTCCATCTTATCCACCTGGCCCAGAGCGTGATCTCACCCAGCATGCACCGGATGTTCCCACATCAGTTAGACAATATCTCACAGGCTTTCTTGGAGCTCCTCCCAACTACCAATTCTTCACAGATATTCCTAGAGCTCTCCTTCAATCATTAAGGTATATCTATATCTATATTTAATGGTGGCGATTGAGTCTCAGGCATGCTGGGCTGCAGAACCAAACCTGGCCGGGTATGTCTGGGACCTAGCCCAGAAGGCGGAGATGATCTTCCTAGAACACATGCGAGGCTTTGGCTGCACAGGCCCCAGAATGTATAGGAGGCCTCTGCTTGCACAGGGCACTCACAGCACAAGCGGGCCTGTTTTCCTGTATGTGACTAGCTGGCAGTGTCTTGTGGCAAATAATTTTTATAGGCACCTCCTTACTTGGGCACACAACTAGTAGTAGCTGAGGCAGGGCAGCTTAGTTTGGAAGCTGGGGGCATAAGAAGAGAAAAGATCCTGCCTCTTCTGCAGGATCTGCTTCCATCCCTGGCTGTCTGACACCAATTTAGCAAAGAATTGTTTTCTCAGAAACTTCACTAACAAGATTGCCAAAAACAGCTAATGCACTATGCTTAAGTTCAAACTCTTTGTGCCCCATGAGTCCATGAGAACTCCTCTGATGAATGTTTGTCTCCGTCAGCACTCTCTCCACCAAGCGCAAGTCTGCATGGAGTACCGAATCAGTCCCTTCTACAGGAGCAGAAGTCTAGGACATGCCAGCACACTCTTTCCCTGAAACTCAGTGACAGATTAAGTCACTTCAAAGCCCCCATACTACATACACAGCTACTAAGATGCGCAGTTACATCCTGCACTTAACTCTCTCCAAGTGCATCTTTTCTTTCTGTTTGATTGATAAACTCGCTGACTTTGCTTCTCTGTGACTCACTCTGAAATTCTTTTCTATGGCAGATGCTAAGGGCTCAGGTGCACCTTCCGGGGTAGAACCCCTCCCACCCCCAGGCCTCGATGTCATGGTTTGAATATGAGTGATTCCCTCCCCCTCCCCCGGAGTATCATGTGTTTGCATCCTTAGCTGATGTTAATATCTAGGGAGGGCGTGGCACCTTTAGGAGGTGGAGCCTTACTGGAGGAAGGGATGTCACAAGGGGCGGGCCTTAAGGTTGGTTAGCCCTGCCCTATTTCCACTAGTAGTCTCATTTAGCAGTTTGCAGTTTGCTCTCTCAGCCTCCAGGATGTCTATCATGATTTACTAGCTTCTTCTGCCCACCATGCCTCCTGCTAATGGATCCTAGCCATAACGGACTGTATCTCTCCTCTGGAACCATAAGCCAAATAAATATCCCTTTTCCCCTTAAGTGACTTGAGTCCGAGTGTTGTCTTGCATCAGCAGAAAGAATAACTGTGACACTTGAGACTACTCAGCTGCAGCACCAGCAACACTGACTTGTACTTTCCATTGCCAGTGACAGAAACCAGGCCAGTCAGGAGCTGACTTTTACCTTCTGTTCCTCTCACTGTCCAGGAAATCATGCTAGGTGTGATCTGTGCAAACTGATGCTATATCATAAATGATAATGGTAGCACTTTTTCAAACCCTAATTCCAGACTGCCTTGGAAGGTGTCATAGTTAGGCACAGGTGTCAACTTGACTGTTGAGGGTTGAGTTAAGCCCAGAGCAAACCTGTAAAAGATTGTCTAGCTGATGGGGAAGATCCAGCCCATGGTGGGTGGGATTAGGCCCTGGAATAAATCAGAGAGCTGGTTGAGAGAGTTGGCATCCTTCTGTATACTTGGCCAGACATGCTGGTCTGGCAAGTAAGGATTGTCCATCTCTCAGCCATTATGTGATGATGGTGTGGCCAGTTCCCTCAGCCCTGGTGTTGGTTCGTGCTCTACCTTCAAGCTAGACTGAGAACTGTACCAGACTGTCATAAGGAAATAAATCCCTTGTTCCCTTAAGCCGTTTGATGATCATTTATCAGCAACCATGCAGGCGAACTGCAACAGAAGGGAAGGCCAATCTGAGTCCCCTTGGGGATTGTTCAAATCTTTTGGGCTGCATAGACCTTCAGCGTTCTGATAAACTCCAAGAAGAAAAAACATTGAGGGAGAGAAAGTGAGGCTTTACATAATAAAGGAGGCGGGTGCTTAATCGGGTCCTCAAGGGGTGAAGCTGTTTTCTGAGTACATTGCATGATCTGGTTCCTGTGTGCTCTTTGGGTTTGTGTATCTTTGGTGCGGGAGCATTCCAGGGATTCTCCTGATTAGTATGAGTCATTTTATGTTCATTTGGTTCATAAGACGCAAATATTTTGTGCATCTGGACAGCATCAGCCAATTCTCCGGCATTGAATAAATTCTGTCCAGATGGAAAGCAGATCTTAACTTAGGTGCACAGTGAGCAAATGTAGCTGAATCCATAGTCAGAAGGCAAATTCCTTGTTAAATCAGAAAAACTTGCCAAATCTGTGTCCCAATTTCTCTCTTTTCACAAATAATCACCTTAGGTTAGCATCTTCCCTCATGACCTCATTTTCTAAATTTTTTAATTTTTTATTAATTTTATTTTTTAACTTAGCTCAAGGGGGAGGTACTGTCACCTCCCTCCTTCTCTCTTTGCCTCCTATATCCCCTTCCCCTTCTATCACTTCGTCCCATTCTCTCTCCCATACCTCCCTCTCTCCCTCCTCCCTTTCCCCCTTTCCTCTCCACTTGGTGTTCCCCGCCTTCTCCCTCGCACCCTCCAGAACTTCAGCTCATATGGGCCTTGAAGTTCCCTCTGAGTCGTCTACACTAGCGAGGTTCAGGATTCTGTGGCGTACCTTGGAGCTCCTTCTTGGGCTGCCCACTAGTGTAGGATCTCCCTCGTATCTGTCTAACCCCTTGCCTCTAGGGTCCTACTGTCTGAACCATCTCCTCTATGATCCTCACTCATTTACGGGGGCTGGTTGACATGTCAGCCATTGTGCAGGTTGTGACCTCATTTTACTTCATCATCTCTGTGAGACCCTCTGACCCTTCGTGTTGGCATGGATCTAGGGAATGCAAGCAACCGCAATTACTATTAGTTTCTTTTTTAACATTTTTAACATTTTTGGGGGGTTGGGGGTGGGGGGGTGATGGTGTGTGTGTGTGTTTGTATCAGAGGGCACTGTGTGTGCTTGTAGAGGCCTAAGGGTGACTTCAGGAATCAGCCCGAATTGTGCCACCTCCTCTTTGCTTTGCTCTGGAGTTTCCCAGCATGCCACCATTTCTGCCTCGAGTTCTTATGTGGGATCTGAACTCAGGACCATCTCTTTCCAGACAGAAGCTTAACCTGTCAGCCAGCCCACTATTAGGTTTCTTAAGTAGTAGGGAGTGGGAAGTGAGACAAGAGAGACTGGCAGGAGCCCCACCTATAAGCAAAAACTTTAAATTTTCTCTTGGCAGTGACTGGCAGGTGCCGAAGAACTGTAAGCAAAGCAGTTGCACCAGGCTGCTTCTCAGAAACCTTAGCTTAGCGAGCGATGGAGGAGACAGAAGAGGCAAGGCTACTTCTTCTGTGTGGTGAGCTTATCTAGGCTTAGTCTAAATGAGTGTGTATCCAGCTTTGAACACTAAGTTTGAGGCATTCAGGAGCCACGGGAGTACATTCCTAGTCCTGTACCAAGGGATGCATTAACCACGCTCTAGCACACGCTCAAGTGCAGGCAACCCAGGTGAAATTCAGGTGGCCATACCTGCAAAAAAAAAAAAAAAAAAAAAAAAGTGGGAGGAAGACTGGTTGGGAAGACTTGCAGTGGGAAAAGGGGGAATGGGATGGGTGCTAAGAGGTAATAATGACTAAATTCATTGTACAAACGTATGCAATTCCAAAACAATACAAATCAATTTTTAAAAGATCCCCCCCCAGAACGCACCACCCAGGGAATATGTAGTAGGCGAGGGTCTAGAATGAAGGAAACAGGTCTTGGCTGCAGGTATAGAGTCAGAAACAGGGGGTTCATCAGCACATAAAGAATAGAGGCAGCCTGGGGAAAAGCCAGCATCTCCCAGGAAGAATGTGAGGAGCGTCAACATAGGAAACCCCAGGCACACTAATGAGTAGCAGAAGAAGAAGGCAAGGTCAAAAAGTCAAGGAGAAAAATCCATGAGCCCCACTGTGCGAGGTCAAGGAGCTGAATTCTAGCCATCCTGGGTGCATCCGGTGGGTCTACAGGAGAACAGTTCCTGCCACTCAGCAGACAGAAGAGTTTGCTGGCGATTGACGGATTTCTCAATATGTACAACCTGCAGCGCTAAATCTGGGCCAGAATGCTGGAATGGTGAGCACCTTAGAACTCAGAACAGTTCAGGTACCTAGTCTGTGAAGTAGAGACAAAACGTGTGGGTTCTTTTTTTCTGAGAGACCTGACTCTAAGAGAAAGAGTGGTACTTAGAAACTGTTGCAAGCTGGGCTGGAGAGCGGGGCTGGAGCTCAGGGATTAAGACTCTGCCTGTGCAAGCAGAAGGACCTGCGTTTGAATCCCAGGTCCACATAAAAATGCCAGGCTGACTGGGTCCTTATATGTCATCGGAGAGGAGGACCCAGTGGAGAGTTAGGCGTACACAATAAAGGACTCTCTGGGAATTGGGGGGGAGGCACTGGGGGAAGGGGAGGGGGAGGAGGGGGGAGGGAGGGAACTGGTAAAAAATTTTAAAATGTATAATTAAATTTTTAATAAAAAAAAATGCCAGGCTGAAATGGAGGTGGGCTGTACTTCCGACCCTGGTGCACAAACCTGGGAAATCTCAGAAGGAAGCAAAAAAGAGGTAGAAACAATCCGGGATGATTCCCAAAGTCACCCTTGGCCTTCCACAGGAACATACAGCGCTCTCTGACACATACGCGTGCACACACACACACACACACACACACACACACGCACGCACACACACACACACACACACAATAGATAAATAAACAAGCATAAAAAAAGAAACTGTTGAGAGCTGAGTTCTCACTTCTTCATTCCCCCCTTTCTTTTTAAATTGCACTAGATATTGCTTCCTAGAAGGTAAAAGTGAGGAGAAAAATAGAGACTACAGAGAGCAGTGAGACTAAAAATATAGACTATGGATGGCCTATGGAGCAACATCTCCTGAAGTGTGAAGCAGGATCCTGACCCACCAGGGCAGGAAAGGGCCTTCAGGGGCAGAGAAAGACATGGCAGGGGCAGAAGCAGATATGGGAGAAGAGATGACCAAGCAACGGCCTCTGCCTTGCCAGGACTTGATGCTGCCGTGATGGGCAGGTGGTGGCTTGAATGAAAATGCACAAGAGCTGGGGTGCCCACAGCTATAGGATGCCGCCGAGACACATGCCAGGCATCTAGAATAGCCAGCAGAGAAGGGAATCATGAACTCATGTTCCACAATTATTGTCGCACCCCAGGCTGGGACCCCAAGCCTGTCCAGATGTGGAATTAGAAACACACTATATTTCTAGTCTATTGGTGAACTTAAAAAATAATTGTATGTGGCTAAATAAGAGATTAAAATATTGACATATAAAAAATGACAAGAAAGCAACATGTTCAGTCTTTGGCAAGGCTACTGTTAATGAGCATTGCTTGACATTTTAATGGACAGCAGCATGATCAGATGCAGATATGGTCAAACTGGAAGGCACTGAGGAGAGAAGTGGAATCAGAGATGGAAATCATGGGGTCACATAGGGGTCCAGGATACATCCTTAGCATCCTGGATAACAAGACAGTCTAATGTAAAGCTAATCCTTAATTCCTAAATCCTTTCCTCTCCCTCTTGAGGAGTATTTGTAAACACCCTCTGGCAAATCTTCATAATATCATAATACTCTTTGGGGACAGATGACTTTCCAACTTGCCAGTGGGAAAACTACATTTCAATGTAATGAGTAGCTGGTCCGTGGCTGGTACATTAGTAGCGATAAACACACCTAAGGTAAATAATTTAGCTCCCCCTCCCTCATCTGCCTTATTATTTACCTATAATGAGGAAAGTGGAGCTGGAGAGATGGGGTTGAGGGATAAAGTCTTTGTCTTGCAAGCAAAAGGCTTGAGTCAGTCCCCAGATTCCATGTAAAAATGCCAAGTAGAATGGTGGCTGCCGGCACTTTACTTCCAGCAGTGGAAGGTGGAGATTGAGAAACTCCAGAGCAAAGCTGTAAGGAAGTAGAGCCATCCAAGATCACTCCTGATATCACCTTTGGGCCTCCACAAGCACATACACTCAAGTGCCCTTTGATGCATGCACACGCACACACACACACACACATGCACACACGTATACACACAGAATGAGGGAAGTATCACCTAAATGTAGACATCTACAAAAGTTAAATGAGATGGTACATATGAATGTGTCACACACCCCACAGATTCTGCGTTTATATCTCTGGGGCATAGTGGTGCTCAGCTTGCAGTAGTTTTGCCTTCAAGGGATGATGTCGCAATAGGAAAGTTTTCTGTCTGCAGGAGGGAAGTGCTACCAGATCAGATGGGAACAACTCAGGAACGCTGCTAAGCATTCTACCATGCACAGTACAGCCTCAGAGCATACAATTATAGTACCCAAAAGGTCAACAGTAATGAGCTTGAGAAACTAGTCACAGCATCGTGCAGGGGCCTGGGAACCATGCATACAAGTTAGCAAAAGATGGCAGCAAAAGTCACAGATGAAGAATAGGCGGGTCTTGGTGTCAGAACACGCATGGATTTGGCTCCACTACTTTTGCTTTCAACAACTTGTTTGTTCAGTTTGTGCCTCCACTTCCAAAGGAGGAACTACCTCTTGGGTCAAAAGGCTTGAGAAGCAGGTGCTTAGCTCAGGCCCTGGCTCACTGAAGGATAAAGCACTGTCACTATTAATGAGAAAGGCAGTACAAACAAGATGCTCACGTTCTTTACTGAAGATAGAAAACTATGATGACACCAAAGCCTTAGAAACAGTCACAAGATTATGTGTCTTCTACTGTGAAGGTCTACATTGAATTATACCCCATTACAAAATAACTTAGGTAAATTAAGTGATTTCAGAGTAATATGCCATTAGCACAATAAAACTGATCACCTTTTATCGCCCTGTAGGAAATTCGCATAATGTTTCCGAAGTTGCAAGTCCTTTACATCAATGCCAAGACTTCTATTTCCCATAGTGCTTTCTTAAAGATGGGTTTTTTTTTCAAAAAATGCAGAAGACCAAAGTTTTGTTCCGAAGAAATGAATTAGTTATAGCACTTCAAGTTTTGTCAACTATAGCCTTTTTACAATCCCTTTCCCAAAATATCACACAACTGTGATTTTTGCAAATATTAATCTGGATTTGAAATTCTGCTACAGCACACAATGTTTTTTCTCTTTCTCACTCTAGATACTGTTACAACTTATCTCTGCTGCCCTGAATGGAAATAGCAGTAGAATCTCCTACCATATTCTGAGTACCGGTGGGGTCCTTGCATTTCATTCCCAGGTCTGTAAGAGCTGTCTCCTGGTTTCCTTCCAGTGGCTTGCATCCTACTTCTTCCTTACTCCCCCTCATCCTTGTTGCTGTGTATCCTTCGGCCACATTCATGGCAGCTTAAAATACTTCTGACTTTTCCCCCTCAATTCTCTATCCAGGATTCTTTTGGATTCCATTGTCAAACCTGTTACTCAAGGGAATACAGACTCCCTTGGAAACATCACATCCTTCGCCACTCCCTATCACAGGGAGGTATAAGGAGCCAGGAAGCACAGAGGCTAAAACCAAAGGGACCGAGGGCTGGGATGTGACTGGAGGCAAAACGACAAAGCTGTACCACCCGAAAACAATCACTAAGCAAAAGCAGAGCAGCTGAGCAACATTCCTAATGGTTTCCTTGTGCAGAACCTGTTTCTGTGTTTATATGAAATACACATGCACCTGCAGACCCAACAAGGTCCCAGCAGTGCAGAGACCCTTGGTGTGTTTCTCTGTTGAGCTGGCCTAAGAGTTGGAAAGTGAGAAACGGAGAAGGTCATCATTCTCATTGCTTTAAGGAATCTTGTGCAAAGATTATGACTTGTCTCTTCAGCCCCTCTCCTCCCCCCTCCCCCACACAAATGGTTGGTGAACTAGGGAAGGAGAGAAATGGACTCCAGATCCAAATGTTTTCTCCTAACTAAAAGATTTGCAAGAAAAACAACAAAAAGAGAATAAGAGAGAGAGAGAGAGAGTAATGAGAAGCCAGAGAAAGCATGCATATGTAACAGTAGGGAGAGATGGAAAAGCAGGGGTGCAGGGGAAAACCTTAAGAATGAAAAACAAGAAAATCACATCCAGGGCTGGGGTGGTTCAGTGGTAGAGCACTTACCTAATATGTTAGAAGCCTTGGGTTGAGTGCTCTGCATCATGAGAAAGAACCACAGTGGGAAAAAGGGAAGGAAGGAAGGAGAGAAAGGAAGGAGAGAAAGGAAGGAGAGAAAGAAAGAAGAGAGAGAGAAAGAAAGAAAGAAAGAGAAAGAAAGAAAGAAAAAAATAAAGAAGGACAGGATGAATACAGTGAATGGGATTGAAAAGAATTGAGTGTAAGGAGAGTGAATGGTGCGGCAAAATTTCGGTTACGGGCAAGGGCATTGATGGGAGGATTCGCCGGATTTTGCGTTGCGGCGTTGCTCTGTTCGAATTTGCGCTGAGGGCCATGCTTTTTATTGTTATCCAGGTTGTCTCTATAGGGCAGTCCCTATTGTAACACAGTCCTGTATCCTCAGTTGCCCTACTGCCTAGCAAGGCCAAGAGAGCTTTAAAAAAGAAACCAGCAAGACTCTTAATAATTAAACATTTAAATCAATGACGACATAGCTCTGCTTCACTCTTTCGATGTAGGTTTTAATTCGTACTCAAGGGGGCAGGCTGCTGAGATTGGGCAGACTGAAAATACACTGACCTTTGCTGAATGGTTGGAGAAGAGGCAGGTGGCTGCAGAAGCCCCGCCCTCTGCTTTTGACCCATCATCCCCACCCCATTATTCCCAAAGCTGTTTTGGGGTGTTCCCTCCCCCTGGCTCTTCAAGTCCAGATAAGAATGTATTGAGCACTTAAAAAAATCATACACACAAAAATAAACCGTGAGGCTGCGATTCAAACGCCCCTCCGCTGCTCTTCCATCTCTTTTCCTGAAGTTTCTTTTATTAAATGAGTATTTTTTTAATCCCAGTTCGTGCATTTTCCCACCCATCTCAGGGCTCGAGGGGGACCCCACAGGAGGGCGCAGCCCGCAGCAGTTCTGACAAGAGAGAAGGGGTCCTCGCCTTCAGTCTCGGGGAGCCCCCTCATCCCCCGGCGCCCCTTCCCAAACCCCGTCGGGTCTCCAGAGGCTGGAGTAAGCGGGCGGCCGTAGCCGCCGCTGTAGTCATAGGACACCTGATGGGGGGGCGGCAGGGCGCAATCTGGGAAGAAAGGGGCGAAGGAGGCCAAGTGTCCCGGCCCGTCCTCCTCTCCGGGAGAATCCACGACGGCGGGGTACAGGGGGCGCAGGGGTTCGTCCAAGGTCACGCCCCCGCGGGCGGCAGCCAGGGGCGGCTTCTTGGTTTGGGGACAGCTGGGGGCGCTCCAGGGCTCGGGGTACAGGAGGTTCCCCACAATCGGCGGCGGCGGCGTTGGTTCAAAGAGGCCGGGCTCCAGATCCAAGGGTCCCCGCAGGACGGCGGCCCCCGCAGGGAAGGCGTCGAGTGGCTCGGCGGCCAGCAGGACCCCCGCGTCGTGGCCCGCGCCGTAGTCGGGCGCCAGCAGGTCGAAGAACTCCGCGGCCTCCGCCCCCTTCTCCAGGTCGCCCAGGCTCACGCCGGACCCCGCCGGGCCGCCGCCGCCCGCTCGGGACGGCTCGGTGAAGAAGGACGGGGGCAGGTTGCGCGCCCGCAAGGGCACCTTCCTGGCGCCCGGGAGCGCCGAGCTCCCTGGCCGGCCCGCGAGATCGCCGGCCGCGCCCGCCGCGCCCAGCCCCGCCGCCGCCCGCAGGGCCTCGGGGCCCGGCGCGGGGCCGTGCAGCAGCGAGTCGAAGAGCGCGGCCAGGCTGCGGCTCTGCAAACTGGCGGCCGCCGCGGCCTGGGACGCCTCCCGCCGCGGGCCGGCCTTGGCGGGGGCGGGCGCCGCGGGGCTCGGGGCGCCGGGGGCGATCGGCGGCCGCTTGGCGGGCGCGTCGGCCGTGCCGACGGCGGGCCGGGGGGCGCGGCGCCCACCAGACCGCCGCAACGCTTGATCTGCTTCTGCAGGTACTTGCGGTGGTTCACCTTGCGCTTGGACTTGCCCGGCTTGTCCAGCGCCAGCTTGATGTTGCTGGACGCCGAGTCGATGAAACTGAGCAGGTCGCGGGTGGCCTCGCGCCCATCGCCGCCCTCGGCTCCCGCCAGCAGCGCTCCGGCCGGCGCCCCCGGCTCGTCGTCCTCGAAGCAGCAGCCCTTGCCCAGACCTCCGAACGGGTTCCCCAAACCGTCCGCGGGGCCCCCGAATCCGAAGGGCACGAAGGGATGCGCGCTGAGCAGCGCCGCCTGCACCGCCATTGCCGTAGCCGCCGCGGCTCCCGGGCGACCGGCAGCGCGGCCCGTGCGCCCCCGGCCGCCTCCGGCCTCGGTGCAGCGATGCCTCCCCGCTCCGGGCCCCGCTCGCCGCTCAGCCTCCCGGGGGAGCTCATTAGATCTTGTAAGCCGGCGGTCGAGGGAGGGAGCGCCAGGCGACCGCCCCGGTGGCCGAGGGGAGGGGCTTACTTAGCCAGTCTTGGGGGCGGGAGTCAGGGGGGAGAGGATGGGAGGAAGTCTTGGGTTTCCTAGTTTTCTGAGCTTTCTCAGGCCTTAACCCTTTCCTGTCTCTCGGCCCCCCTGGGGCTTTTCATTTGATACTCTCCCCGCACTCCGCTGCCTTCCCAAAGCGTCTGCAAAAGCACGCCCTGGATCCCCGAAACTGCCCTGTCAAAGGAGGCGGTGGTGCAGGTGCCAGGGGCTTCGGTCTGAGCTTGGTGACAGTAACAGCCCAGGAGCGACTGGCTGCTTGCCCCGTGCAGTCATCGCCGTCCATATTTTATCTTTCAGTGTTCGTCCAACAGCCCTGTGAATTGCACGTTTTTGTCACCATTCAACAAACAGGAAAGCGCGTCCCTGAGAAATTTAGTGAGTTGGCTTCTGCCACGTCCAGTCCAGTTGATTATAAAGCCATTTCGTAGCTCCTGATGATCTGAGGTTCTCTGGTGGCTTGGGTTTTCTCGAGGACAGCGTCAACTAGTGTCGCCCCAAAGTCTCTTTCGGATCCTGAAATTTCCCAAGGACCTTCAGATCCAGTGTTCTTTCTTCCACCCCTTGATCGTTAGAAGTTAACTACTAGCTTATAGTAGTTGCAAAGAGAATCCGTATTCCAGAGCCAGTTATTTCTGGAGGGCTCCGGGCATGTGACACTCTCAGCGATACTGGGGTGGAGAGCATTGAAGTCCGTGTACCTGTCGCGCTATTGAAATCTTCCTTCATGTACTTCCATTGCATTTCAAAGATCACTCTTGCGTTTTTCTTAGACCCACTTTTCATCAGACATCCAGTGCTCTCAGGACACAGAAGATGAACAGCATGGTACAGTACAGCAAGTGACTAAGAGAACACTTGGGTTGGGTTTCAGGGCTCACGGGGTCAGATGCCCTGTGCTTGGGTTGAAGTCCTTGCCAGCCGTGCTTTGTTGTGCTCATGTTAAACACCCGGGAAACGGCCCACCTCCCAGGAAACATCCCGTGAATATCCTTGTCTATTAGTTGTCACACATCCAAGATAAGCATTCATCCTTATCTTTCCGAAAAGGTGACTGTACTCCCTCAAATGTCTTCTCTGACACAAGGATTCCTGTGCACTGGCAGTCACAGATATGAAAAAGTTATGCATGATAGTTCTCTAAGTTGTCACATGTAAGTCATTTGGCAGTTACAAATCATCTCTCCCAAAACTTTTTTTTCCCATTTAAGTCCCATTCTCCCTCCCCTCTCCTTCCCCTTTCATTCCCCTCCCCCCTCCTTCCCCTTCCATTCTCCGCCTCACAGCAGAAACATAGCTGAGTGCATAAGTTTGCCAAAGAGCAAAAGCTTCATTTAATACAGCAGGAAATAGTCCCTGCTCAAACCCACAATGCCAGTTCAAGTTCTTGTTTAATAATTCAGGTTCACGCAGTTGCCGTGTACCTTTAGTTTGAGTTCAGTCAGAGACGTCCAGGATGGGTTGCAGACAGCCAGATGAGCAGAGTTCAGTTAGAAAAGCCAAGAGGCAGACAGGATAGGACTCTACACTCAGCTGTCTGAAAGAGCTCTTTAGGGGCTAAAGCGATGGCTTAGGCAGGAGATGGCTCTGCCTCCCAAGCAGAAAGCCCTGAGTTCGGATCCCAGGTCCCATGTAAAAAAAAAAAATGCCAGGCAGAAACAGTGGCAGCCTGCACTTCCAGTCCTGATAGGAAGGAAGGGGCCTGGGAAATCCCAGAGTGAAACAAGGAGGTAGAAGCAATCCAGGATGATTCCAAAGTCACACATACATACACGCACATGCACACATGCACACACACACACGCGCACACACACACTAAATAAAGTGAAAGAACTCTTTAGCTCCCAACAATTTCATAAACTCTAGCATAATTACACTTGAATAGAAAATGAAAATATTCAGATGTAAAAGTCTGTCTTCCTTTCTAGACTACTGTTCTGAACACCAAAGCTGATCTGAGGTTAGACGAGGCCAGGTTCCAACTCTGGCTGGATGTGGTTGGACGAGTCATTGTCCTAACACCAAGATGGTCCATCTGAGAAATGGGAGTGGTCAGAACTCTTATGGCAGCTTTTTGACAATTACCCTAACAGGCAAATGATGCCCGCAAGTCCTGCCTTCCTCATTTGTAAACAGAGATTATCTAGCACAAATGCAGTGTTCCTGATTCTTTAGGCCCACCTCATTTCTTTCCAAAATAGAAAATAATAAAAGAAACATTCTTGTCTTTCCTCCCTACCTGAGCGCCCATTTTCAAGTGCCAGAGAACAGCTTTACTGTGGGCTCCATGAATTAAACAGGCTGTGTACTCAAAAACTAAGACTAGAGCCCAAGCTTATCTTTACTATGCACTGTGACAGTACATTAATTATGTTGGGTACACAGCAACTCTTCTCTTGCTAGTGGAGAGGCAAGCACACATACAAACCATTGCAATATAATAAAATGTTATTGAATTAAAGGTGCTGTAGTCGTGGGGATGGGTCCTTGAGACCACCCAAAGATGTCAGCTCCAATATTGCCTACCTGTGCAAATGCCCTGACTTTGTTAGGAACTGAGACTTAAATGACATAGCTGCATATTTCAAGCGAATGTGTAATATCTGTGAGAGAAAGAACAGCCCCAGCAGAGGTGTGACCAAGTGAGAGCAACAGTAACAAAGCACAATTCTGCCTGGACAGTCCACGCCTGAGACCAGAAGTCCACAGAGCTTTGATTGACCCAGGGCCTCTGGTTGCTTCTTCCCTTCAGCTCCCTTTCTTTTCAGAAATTCTCTGTCTAGATGAAATCCACTCAGCTCAGCAGCCAGCTCCTGCCCCTCGGGCCCCCTTCTCCAGCCCCTGAAGGAGCACGTTCACTTGAGTAGCTTTTACTTTTCACTTCCTACAGAGCGGAGGAACTGGGCTCTGGCCTTGTGTACCAGGGCTGTGCACATCTCCAAACTCCCTCTCCTTCCTCCTAGTGATGCTTAATGCTGAGCAAGTGGGATTAGTCTCCTTGGGAACCAACCCCCCCGGGGGGCTCAAGGATTGAACTCACCCCAAACCATTTGGGAGAATTGAGATTTCATATTGTTCTTTTACACAAGGATTTCAGTACATTACTTCAACAAAAGCCCACCTTAGATCAGCCTCCTTTTTGTGGGTAAATATAGCAGCAGGATCAAAAGCCGACTTACTTACTTTGTTTTTCCCTCTTTGTAACTTTAATCAGAGTCCCCGCAGGACAATCTTCATCCTCAGAGATGTCAGGAATGCACATTCATAATGAAAGACATAATTATGCACCTCACTTCTTAACCAATTTCCTGTCACTCATTAGTTTTGAAGTCTCACAGGAAGCAACTTAATTCCCCCACAAAATTTACAGAGTACCATTATCATGATACAAAATTACCGAACACATGGTAAACACCCACAAAATGCCTCCTGTCCTTTCTTCTTTTCCCCCTGCAAACTTTCTGCTAACACTACAAGTTAATTTCCATCTTAAAATCTGACAGGTTATTTGCTCATTGATAGATATTTAACAAAATTCAGCACCTCAAAAGTCACAGCCATTTTGTCATGCCTTGCAATATTGTGGGACTGTAAGTTGAGCAGGACTGTCTGGGTGATCCTTTGAGGCTGTAAGATGGTCACAGTGGCTAGTGTGCAGGATCCCAAATAGCATCTTTCATAGAACAGCACCTATGCAACACCTGCTGGTCTCTCCAGCATGACAGTCTCAGAGTATTTCTGTGTGTGTGTGCGCGCGTGCGCACGTGCCAGAAGTCAACATCAGGAGTTTTCTTCTATCATGCATAGCCTTATATTTTGAGAAGCATTTTTCACTGAACTTGAGCTCACCAATTCAACTAGACTGACTGGCTCAATTTTTAGCGTGGCGTGGAAGACCTGAGTTCAGATCTTTATGCTTGTACAACAGGCATTTCACCAACTGAAGAGCAGCAAAAGAACCACTCAGATTGCCGAAACACAGAGTCACATAAAGCAATAAAGTCTGGTTTTAAACCAGAAAATCCTGTCACAGTTTTTCATACAAGTTTTGTGGGATTAGTTTTTTAAAACCATAGCCTTCAATTCTAGTAAATCCACCAAAAGCAACTGAGCAGAATTCTCACCGAATATCTTGGAAATATCTACTGATTCAGATAACCGCTTGTTATACCCGCTTGCTATGTTTATAAAATTAACATAGGACAAGGCTGTTGCATCTATGAATTCACTGCAACTATAAATATTTCCATAATACCTGCACAGTATTTGACCTATCAACTTTCTTTTTTTTTTCTTTTTTCTTTTTTTATTATTAATACATTTTTATTATTATTTCAGCTCATACAAACTATTAGGTACACCAGTTTCCCCTCCCTCCTCTCTCCCCCCCCGTACCCCCTGCTCCCCCTCCCCACTCCCCCTCTCCCCCTACCCCCAGTGCCTCCCCCCAATTCCCAGAAAGCCTCCTTCTTGTGCATGTCTGATTTCCTCTGGGCCCTCCTCTCCGATGACGTACAAGGACCCAGGGCCTTTCCCTGAACCCTTCCCGTGTTCCCCTTAGGATAGGAACACTGCTGTGGCTGCCAATCCTTTGCCTCCAAGGATCTTGGTGCCTTTAGCAGATGCTAGACTTTGTGATTGACCTATCAACTTTCACCACAAAGGGAAAGATCTCAAGAGGCCCTCTGCTTCCTGAGAGACTAGCGAGGATTAATGCTGATGGGCAGGAGAGGGAAGATGATATACACAGTGACAGATGGTGCGAATTCCAGCAAGTTCTCAGGCACATGTCATCAACAGCAAAACAGTGGGTCACACATGGGAAAAAGCATGAAAATAGGAGGGAGATTGGCAGGGAGGAAGAAGAGTTGCAATGGGATGGGATTGTGATTAAGGTATGAAAGATGGTAAAGTCACTCTTCATGTATGAAACACTAAGGAATGAAGGAAGAAAGGAAGAGAAGGGAGGGATGGAAGGAGAGAGGGAGGGAGGGAGGGAGGAAGAAAAGGAGGGAGAAAAGGAGGGAAAGGGAAATATGGAGGGAGGAAGGGAGAGGGGAGGGAGGGAAAGAGAGCGAAGAGAAGAAAGAAAGAAAGGAAAGAAAGAAAGAAAGAAGAAAGAAAGAAAGAAAGAAAGAAAGAAAGAAAGAAAGAAAGAAAGAAAGAAGAAAGAAAGAAGAGAGAGAAGAGAGAATGTAAGGCATCAGCTAAGGGCTCGCAGTAAGTTTCGTGTTGCCCCTGGTGCGCTTCGGAATCTCAGCCGTGGCTTTGTGGCTTTGCCAGGCGGTGCTGCCGTGTTGTTTCTTAGTTGCTTCTTCCGGATGTCTTTCCCTGTACTCCCTCGATCCTTTTTTGTCACCTGTCCCCATTCCTGCCCCCATGGTACCCGCGGCCCTCCTCCCCCATCTTTCCCCCCGCTCCCCCCCCACCTCCCCTCCCGCGTCCTCCGGCCCGGCTCGCTCTCGCGCCCGCCCGCCAGCAGCCCCCTCCCTCCCTTCCCTCCCGCCCGCCCGACCTGCCCCACGCACGCAGCGCTGCTGGCTGCTGCTTTACGCCCTGTCTTGCTTTCTTTGGGTCTGCATTTGCTAAGGGCTCTTCATAGAATTTGTGTTGCTCCCTGGGGAGGAGGCCTGGAATTCTCCGTGGCTTCTGTGGCCCTGAGAGAGAAGTAGACACCTGCAAATGGAGTCAGCGTCATTTGAGGACATAGCAGTACACCTGGACAGAATGGCACCACCCTGCCGCTCCAAGGGCCCTACAAGGAGGCGATGCTGGAGAACTGCAGACCCAATACTTCTGGGATGCTACAGGACCAAACTCAAACAGATCTTCAAGTAGTTTTAGCATAAGGCATGTCAGGATCCTCAGTCCAGGGCTTCCCAGATGTGATAACATGAGTGGCCTGAGACAAGCCAGGAATTAGTCTGTGAGTGGGCACATAGCCCACCTGTAACTCCAATTACCATGACATCTGTTTAATGTTAGCAGGAAGAAAATAGGAATTTGACTATAAGGTCTGTAATGGACAAGGTGACTATTCTCTTCCTAAATTTCTAGTACTTTCTAGCAGGACCATCAAACAATTTCTGTCATTAACAATCTACAGTTCAAAGTTAGAACTCTCAGATTAGTACAAACAAGGATGTCGTAGCTTTGTGTCACTGTGACAAATTGCTGAAACAAATAAAAGTGGAGGAAATGCTTCTTTTGACTCATGGTCTCAGTCTGTGGTTGTTTGGGGTATCACTATTGGCCCCTGTGGAGGGAGAATATCAGGGTTGGGAACATAGCAGAACATAGCTAGTCACTTCATGGAACAGGAAGCAGAAGAGAAAACTCACTTTTAAGACAATGCCTCCCTGGTAAGATTGTAAGAGCACAAGGATGGGAGGAGAAATTATATGAAAGATACTCCACACAAGTTAGGGCTGAAGCAATCATAATAGGACTTTGCACGACCTGCACAATGACCAACACATTATTGACCCCTCAAAGTCTAGCATGGATCACAGGCACTAGAATCCTTAGACGCTAGGGATTTACAGCCACAATAATGTTCCTATACTTAAGGGGAACACAAGAAAGAGTTCTAGGAAATGCCACTGAGTCCTTACACCTCATCAGAGAGGAGGAACCCGGATGAAAGTTTGACATACACATTAAAGGATGCTCCAGGGATGGGGGGAGGGAGGGGGAGGAGGCACCGGGAGATAGGGAGAGGGAGGGGGGAAGGAAGGAGAAAAGAGGGGAGAGAGCAAGGGGGTCGAGGAAGGAGTGGAGGGAGGGAGGGGACCAGTGTACCTATTAAGTTTGTATGAGCGGAAATAAATAATAAATAAATAAATAAATACAATGCCTCTCCCTGCAAACCCAGTAGACTAGGAACATATATAGACTAATCCACTTGTAGATTCAATCTGGTGGTCTAGTCTCTTCTTTTTTTTTTCCACTCATACAAACTTAATAGGTACCCCGTCCCCTCCCTCCCTCCACCCTTTCCTTGATGCCCTTGCTCCCTCCCCCCTTTTCCCCTACCTTCTCCCCTTCTCCCAGTGCCCCCCATCCCTGGAGCATCCTTTAGTGTACATGTCAAACTTCCCTCTGGGTCCTCCCCTCTGATGAGGTGTAAGGACTCAGTAGCATTGCCTAGAACTCTTTCTCATGTTCCCCTTTAGTATAGGAACACTATTGTGGCTGTTAATCCCTTGCCTGTAAGGATCCTAGTGCCTGTGATCCATACTAGACTTTGGGGGATCAACGATATGTCGATATGTCGTCGGTCATTGCACAGGTCATGTAAAGTCCTATTATGATTACTTCAGCCCTAACTTGTGAGGAATATCTTGCATAACATTGCTCTTCCCCATATTTAGGCTCTTACAATCTTACCGCCCCCTCTTCTGCAAACTTCCCTGAGCTTTAGGATGGGGAGAGATTAGGCTGGCCTGGTTCCAGGTGGTTAATGTAGGGTCTCTGATGTTCTGAATTATGGTTTTTTTTTCAGTTTTGCTGTTCCTGCACCGCCTTTGGCTCCATCTTGATGGGTATTGGATGTCACCTCTTGCAGTACTTGATGGTCCAGTCTCTTCTTAAGGCTGCACTGAGGACCAAGTCTTCAGCATATGATCTTTGATGGGGAGATATTAAGGATCAAAACCAAAACGAAAGTGCTGTACACAGAATAAGAAAAATTACTCAGATGCAGACTGTCATGTCATGGTTTGAATTTAAGCTGTCCCCCACAGGATCATGTATTTGAATCATTAGTTGTTTGGGAAAGTCATGGCACCTTTGAGAGGCGGAGACTTGCTGGAAAAGGAATCATAGGGAGTGGGTCTTGACATGGATTAGACCCACCAGCTCTTGCAGTTGGCAGTCCTTCAGCTCTCAGCCTTTCAGATTGGGAAGTCTGCCTGCAGCTTCTGACGTGAGCCATGCCACTTCCACCATGAAAGACTGTATCTCCCCTGTGGAACTGTAAGCTGAATAAGTCTCTCTTTCTCTCTTAAATTGCTTGACTTTGGGCATTGTCTCACAGTGACAGAAAAGAGTAACTAGTACATAGATGGTGAAGCAATTTGTTACTGACCTGGATAGAATCATCTTAGCAAAACATCACACATGACTTTTCCCATTGACAGATAGGAAATACTTTTATTACTCTTTAAAGTTGTACCCTCTTGTTGCTATTGATCTTTTTATTTTATTTCATTTACCTAAAATTCAGGGCCTGTATTAGTGTGCACAGGTTTCTTTTAGAATGATCTAGAATCAGTGGTGGCAACTGCTTATTTTTGTGAATATGGTTAATAAAATCATGGTCTGTATATGTAAAAGGTGTGAGCCTTGACAGAGAAACAACAAAGAAAGAAACAATTGACAAGTTAGAAGGAAATATTTGGAAGCCATCTATTTGATAAGAGACACATATCCAAAATATCTAAGGAATCCAGACAAATCAATAGCAAGACAACAACCCAATTAAAATTAGGCAAAAAGCTGGTAGTGGTGCAGTAGAATATTACACAGCTATACAAAGGTACAAAGCACTAGTGCAATAGCATGGATAAATAACATTGGCCAAATAAGCCAGGCATAAAACAGTGCATGCTGCATGGCTCCACTTAAGTGAAATTCTAGAGCAAGAATACAACAACTTCATAATATATCATGAAGTTATCTAACAGATCAACTTAAAGGGATCCCAATCCTTTGTGTAGGTGAAGTGTTGTCTATCCTCATTGAGTGTTGGGGTGTATATTTCTCCATTGTTTGTTACTAGGCTAGTTTATTACAGAAAGAATTATTTTAGATCATAGTTCAGAAGTCCACAGTCTAAGGATCACATCTGGAGGTGGTCTTACTGCTGGCCTCCTTCAAGGGAGGAAATAACAGAAGACAAAGTCACGTGTATGTGGTATGTAACTACATGCACATTATGTGTACCACACAATGTAAGTGTGAGTGTATGACTTCTGATCTTTCTCTTTTCAAAGCCACCAGGATTAAATCAATCTCCACTCTAATAACTGTATCTAATCTTAATAACCTCACACAGGCATCATTTCTAAACACCAAAACTGTATCATTCCCAGACTCTTAATACCTCCAACTGAGAATTACATTTCAACATCTGAAGCCATGGGGGACCCTAGATCATATCTGAGCCATGCTATGTGCATTTGCCTAGACTCATAACTATACATTCGAGAGATCTGTCATGTCTGGGCTGGAGATAGGACACAGTGGGTAATGTGCCACTGTACAAGCATGAGGACCTGAGTTCAAATCCTCTATACCCACATAAAAGCTGGCATGTCTGAGCACACCTGGAACCCCAGTACACAGGGGGAAGGGAAGAAGACAGATAAACCTTGGAGTTTGCCAGTTAACTAGTTGGTGAGTACCAGGTTCAGTGAGAAATACTGTCTCCTCAAAAATAAGTAACCGGTACAGAGGAAGACATTCAACACTGACCTGTAGCCTAAGCATGCATGTAAACACACACATACACAACACAGACACATAAATAAAAAAAACTTGAAGATCTGCCATGTTGGTGCTTATAAATTATGTGTAAAAGAGGAATCAGGCATCGGGAGTCTGAAGATTGAGTTGACAGAGCAAAAGCTGAAGTTCAATGGCTTTTCTTTTCTGTCTTCTGTGAAATTCATTTTGGGTCTGCTCCATCATGTGTCCCCCCCACCATACCTCACACCTTACCCTTTTGTAACCCCAAGCAGAAGAGTGGTTATGTTGGGCTAGAGGTAGCTCAAGAGTTAAGACTCTGCCTCCCAAGCAGAAAGTCCTGAGTTCAGATCCCAGATCCCACATAAAACATGCCAGGCGGAAATGTGGGAGGGTGGGCTACACATCTGACCCTGGTGGGCAGAGCTTGGGAAATCCCAGAGCAAAGAAAAAAGGAGGTAGAAGCAATCCAGGATGATTCTTGAAGTCACCTTGGGCTTCCACAGGGACACACAGTGTCCTCTGATACACATAAACACACACGCACACACACACACACACACACACACACACACACACACACGTGCAAAATAAATTAATAAAAATTAAAATAGCAATTATGCCTCCTCCTTCTCCTGGACATGAAGAAAGTTACACAAGTCCTTCTGCATGGATTCTTCCTTTGCTGTTGCTCATACCTCATTCCAATGCCTGATAACTTCCCCATCTCAGAAACATTACACTGGAGTTTCATCAATGTGGAGCAGCAGAATCTGTCAGAACAGAGTGGAAGTCTAAGAGTGTGAGTGTCTGAATGGGAGAGTATGGGCAGACTAAGGACACAGCCTGGTAACTTAAGCAACCCAGCAACCCAATATCCGGTGCACCAGACAGAATGCTTAAAGACCTGCATCCTATTATATGCACTCATTCAATCACACAGCTTATGCGGATCCAATCAGTCGCTGGAACACATCTCTGCACTGAAACAGTAGCTCAGGGGCAGCTGAGGTCGGCCTTCTTGTGGGGAGGGCCAGCTGGAGTTGCCCAGCACGTGACCACGACTGCATAACTGCATTGAACCTGCCTATTCTTTCAGAAAGCCCTTCCTGCCTCCTTCAAGGGAGGAAATGGGTTAAAGGAACACCTTCAAGTCTTGGGGCTCCATGCCCACCCTTTAATTTTTCCTTTAGACCCCTTCAAAATCATTTTTATGAAAAGAGAATCTGAATGTAGACTCCCCAGGCATTTACTTACTGTTACACTAAGTTTGGTCTTTCTTCATGGTTATTACATTGTCTTCCATTGGGCATAGCATTTAAGACAGTGGAAGCTGCATCAAACTTATAAAACTGAACCAGAGAATCAATACCACTGCACTTTCTAAGGATCCTATCCTACCTTTTTTATTGTTTTGGAAATTCGTACATAAATATAGTGAATTTATGTCATTTTTTACCCCTTTCTATCCAAACCCAACCCCCATTTTTTTCCCACTAAAAATCTGCTTTCTAACCAGTCTCCTACTTTTTTATCCCTTTATGTGTACAGCTCACTGGATTTCATCTGGGCCACCCCCACTAATCTATATCTGATTCTTGTTAGAGTGTGATAGATATATGGGTGGTATATCATTGAAAAAATTATTCCTCTACTGCCCCTTCACCCCTCATTGACTCCCTATGGTCTCCTGAGGAGGTGTGAGGCCTCTTAAGATTTTGCCCCTTCAATGGTGAATTAGCAATAGGCCATATCTTGTGCAGGTCTTGTGGAAATGCACCTGCTTTTCAAACCCACACTGGGCAATTAAGACAGCTCAAAGGACAATCAGTGAAATCAGTGTGAAGTCAATGACTTGAGTTTGATCCTTGGAAGGTTGATATGAAGGAATGAGAGTTGGCTTCTGATTTCTGGAAGTTGTTCCTCTGACCTCATCTATGTGCCAAGATCTCTCTCTTTCTCTCTCTCTCAATCTCTCTCTGTCACACACACACACACACACACACACACACACACACACACACACACACGCACGCACAAATAAATAAATCGAATATTTTTAAAAACTCACGGTAAAGGCTGGAAAGTTGGCACAAGCGTTAAGCCTTTGCCTCACAAACAAAAGAACCTAAAATCAGATCCCAAATACCATGTGAAAATGTTGGGCAAAAGTGTCGGGGACTTCACTTTTGGCCCTGGAAAGACAGAGCTGGGAAACCCCAGAGCAAAGCAATAAGGAGGCAGAGCAAACCAGGATGATTCCCAATGTCACCTTTGGATCTCCACAGGTACACATGGTGCCCTCTTCTACACACACACAGACACACACACACATATACACGCACATACCTATACATGAAAAAAACCCACTTTAAATATTAATCTTTGTCAAAAAGCCTCCCTCATTCTCAGGCCACTTCTCAGGCTGACTCATGGCTCTCCCTGGGCTTCCCCAATGTTCCATCTCTGTCTCTTTCACTTTCATGCTTCTTTATTCTCCCACCACTTCGCTCAACAATCATTGGCAGAGCTCTAAGCAGTTCTGAACACATGCACATATTATCCACTCAATCATCACTGTAATTCTTTAGATAGGTAATTTCTCCTCTTACTGACAAACCACCTCCTCTTACTGACAAAAGCAGTTGTAGCTGCTTGTCAAAGGCCAGATAGCTGGGAGCACCTGCACCCAACCCTAATCTCCTGCAAACCCAAATCTGCTGTTTCTACACTTTGTTTACCTTCTATCAACTGTTTCCGAATTTATCTATCTTTGCCACTTAATAAATAAGTGGGACCTTTGATGTGCTAAGCAGCAGAGATAATGTATGATTATGCCTTATGAAAAAGAAAGTCCACATGAGCAGGCGTGCTGAAGACATACTTGGATCTAGACACACCATGCACTGGATACAGACAAATGCCGTATGGATACTTCCTGTCCTCAGAATATTACAGACACACAAGCAAATTGTCATCGGAGTACACAAGAAGGAACAATTCATCATGTCTGGAAATTTTTGAGAAGGCTTCGTTTAAAAAAAAAGAAAGTGCAGGGGCCGGAGAGGTGGCTCAGGGGTTAAGTCTCTGCCTTGCAGGTGGAAGGTCCTGAGTTCGGATCCTAGACCCCACGTATAGACGCCAGGCGGAAGCGGGGCTGGCCTGTGTTTCTGGTCCTGGTAGGGCGAAGCCTGTGAATCCCGGGGCAGAGTAAACAAGGAGGAGGAGGAGGCGTCCATGGTGGTTCCTGAATTCACCTGTGGTTCTACACACACATACACATACACACATGCGCACACATGCATACACGCACAATTGAATAAAAAAATAATAAATAATTTTTAAAAAGTGCACTAAGATGGACCTTAGATGGGAGTTTAAAAAGAAGACAAGAAAAGTACTTTTATAAAGGCATGAAGCTTTGACATTCCAGAGCAGCAATAGTCCTAAAGAAGATGAGCAAAGTTGGAAAAGTGACATTATCCAAGTTCAAGGACATATGACGAAGTTATAGTAATCAAGACAATGTGGTACTCATGGATTGTCTTTATTTTAAATTCATTTGACTGTTGTGAATCACAATATCTACCTTCACTCAATTTTTAAATAAAATGTTTAATTATCTAAAAGAAAATTAGTCGTCAAATGTGATAATGGTATAATAATGACAAACAAGAAAAACCACAAATGAGTTATTTTAGAAGTAGAAAAATAAAAGCAATCATAAAGAAACAGGAAGAAAGATCAATGAAACTTAGGGATATCCCCGAAGTAAATAAACAAAGAAGCAAAGGTAATATAGTGGTCAAAAAATAGTCAATTCAATAAATGGTGCTGGAATAGCTATGCACATGCACATGTAACAATATATACAGATCTTGAACTCTAAAAACTTAAATCAAAGCATATCATAGATTTAGGTACAAGACCCTAAAACTTCCAGAAATTAATGTAGGAGAAAATAAACCTAAATAACCTTGGTATGGAGATGGAATTTTAGATACAACATCAAAATTATAATCCATGAAAGAGACCATGAGAAGACTGAAAACTTCTACTCTTTAAAAGACAACATAAAATAATCAGAGGGCAGGCACAGACTGGAAGAAGACATTCCTAAAAACTAAATTTGGTTCAGGATTATTATCTGAGATACAAATAGGACTCTTAAAACTCAAAAAATAATTACACGAGTCACTCAATTTTTAGAAAATGAACAAAATCTCTAAGCATATATCTCACCAGAGAAGATACACAAGAAAATGCACAAGAGGACAAATAAGACAGCGTCATGTGTCATCTACCTTCACTCAATTTTTAAATAAAATGTTTAATTATTTAAAAGAAAATTAGTCGTCAAATGTGATAATGGTATAATAATGACAAACAAGAAAAAACCACAAATGAGTTATTTTAGAAGTAGAAAAATAAAAGCAATCATAAAGAAACAGGAAGAAAGATCAATGAAACTTAGGGATATCCCCGAAGTAAATAAACAAAGAAGCAAAGGTAATATAGTGGTCAAAAAATAGTCAATTCAATAAATGTGTGTGCATAAAATAATAATGAGATGCTACTATACACCTATTAGAACAGCAACATCGTCAACATCAATGAGGATGAACAAAAGCAGCTTTGGAAGACTTTGAAAGAGGTTGGAATGTTTCTTACAAAACCAAACCACATATTTTAATGTGCAACTCAGCAATTGCACTGTTTGATATTTACCCAAAAGTTATCTACATCTACATCAAAACTTGTTCATGGATATTTTCATGAACTTCCAACATTGGGAATCAACTAAGATGTCCTTCAGTAAGTCAAGTAATAAATGGACAATAGTATAGGCACACAATAGAGTACTGCTCATTATACAAAAAAGTTATTGAGCCATTAAAATACACAAAGGGAACTTTTAAATATATATTACTAAAGAAACCACTCTAAAAATGCTACATATTATATGGTTGCAACTGTAGGAATTCTGGAAACAGTGAAGCTATGGAAGTAGTAAAGAGATCAATGACGTTCAAGTACTGGGAAGCAGAAAAGGATGAATAGGTAGAGAACAAAGGACATTTACAGTACCATGCATGATGGATGTGTGCTAGTATACATTTTTTCTGAAGTCATAGAGCATTAACACGAAGATCAAACCTTATTATGAACTATAGGCTTGCAGTGATTATAGGGTCAATATATCTTCATCAGTTGTAACAAGTATACCACTCTGCAGTGTGGCTGAAATGTGGGATGTAAGACAGGAATTGGAGGGAGATAAAATTAGAAAGAGGGCCATGAATGCTATTCAGAGTAGCTAGACATGATCTTAGGAAAGGGAGGAGTCTTGGAGCTTTTTGAGCAACAGTCTTAATCTGTTTCTGTATTCCGTAGCATATGGCACATTACTTGGTGTTTGGTAGCACATTTTAGAATTTGTCACTTTCGTGGCACAAGAGAGGGCTCTGGCTTCTATTTATATATGAAAATATCTCCCCATTCTCATAAGCTCAGCAATCCTCTTGCTAGTCCCAAGGTATCCCAGCCTGTGAGCAATTTTTCTGTTAACTGAAATCAGCAGATGCCTTCACATTGACACAATTGCAAATCCTGCCAACTCCTCTTTGGAGGACAGAAGTCAAATACAGCCAAGGTGTACCGTCTACTCTATGGGTACCTGGAGTATAGTGTTGGCCAGTGACTCATCAACAGAATAGATGAGAAATTCCTACCTTCCTTCTGGCTTCAGAGTATCTGATGGTAAATGCAGTCAACATGTCTTTAGCCAGGACAACACATGACTGTCTCAAAGTTGTACTTTCCCATGTGGTTTTCATCTATTTTACCATGATTCTTTGCCCACATTCTGCCTCCTTCTTGTCCCATTTTAGCCAACTCCTCAGGAATGTTTGCCCTTCTGCCTCTGGAGACTTTTGTGTCGGTTGGCAAAAGCAGATGTTACTGAAGCAAACTCATTTGCTTCGGAAATCCTAATGCTCTGAAGACAGTGAGCTGTGTTTCCTAACTGGGATCCAGAGAGAGAGGAGTCCAAGACCAGAGTGTTTTGTAGAGGAGAAGAACACGAATGAAAAGACTGAGAACTCAGGACAGTCACATTTTCAGAAGAGAAACATTCTTAACAATCATTTAATATCATTAATTACCTTCAATGCACTGGAATAAATGAGGACAGTTGCTCTGTCTATGGCATAGTCACCCTGAGATCCAGGAAGAAATGTGTTCTGCATTCTTCTCTCTTACACAAACATTGCATCAATCCTGCTAACATCCCACTGAGCCCACAGGAGTTGAAACCCTTCTCTACATACGATTCCTGGTTCTCCTTAGTTCCTGACTGTTGACCATTTACTTGAAATCTTTTCATTGTGGCAAGCTTAGAATAAAACCAAGGAGCAGCAGATGCCGTGGCATCCTGAACAGTGATGTCCTCGCCCCCCTCCCCACCAAAGCATTGACTTCGGCTGCAGGTGACCCTGATCCGGGGTCACACCCTATCCCAGAAGGAGTTAAAAAGATTAGAGGTTTCCTGCCTCGATCTGGGTCAGGTCTGAAAAACCATCCCAGTCCCAGGAGCTGGAGTAGCTGAGGCTGATTGCAGACCAACTTCTCCTCCTGTTCAACCTTGAACCTTCTCACTCCTCTGCGAAGAAACCCTCCAATTCTCCTCCCCCAACCTGTGCTCAAATCTCCCTCTCCCACCACTTATAGAGAGAATCTCTGAGGAATCAAATCATGTCTATTCTATTAGCAGAAATGAACCCATCTTTCTAACCTCAACCTTAGGAACATAGATTAACTGAGAGTTTTCCTGAAAAAAAATCCATCCTCTTCCATCAGATAAAAGAAGCCCTCTCCATCTGGCCTGAGTGGAAACACTAGGAAGATACCAGACCAGAGACCTTGTTCTCCCTCTGCCACTGATCCACTACGATGCAGACAACGTCACTTCCTTTCTCTAGGTGAGTCCAGATTTGCATATAAAACATGGATGGGAGTTATCAGGAAAATTATCCAAAACTTGAAAAGACCAAACGGTATATACCACATTGACCCAATGTTATATATGGAAAAGCTGGTCTTGGGAATGTAACCTAACTTTTCTTATATTTGCTATTAATTGTAGAACCTCAATTGAAGTTCTACAATTTAGTAAAGTTACTCTTCATTTGGTTTAATAGATATGCAAATGATTTTTTCCATGAAGTAAATAAGCACAAAGACTTATAGCCCAATTATTATATAGCCAATAAACTCTTAGCTATCTTGCATGTGTGTATATGTATTCCCATATAAATGCATATATATATAATGTATATATGTATTCGCGAGGATACTTTTCGCAGATGGGGTCTAAAGAAGAAAGCATTATTTTATTTTTTAGAAAAATTAAAAGAAGGATAAGGTTGAGAGGAACCTTTTAAAATGAGCATTCACTGTGTGTGTGTGTGTGTGTGTGTGTGTGTGTGTGTGTGTGTGTGTTGTACATAAAAATGGTATGTATGATTTCTTAAGTCCTTTTTGAACCAGTCCTAACATTTTAGTGACTCTATTACTAGTTAATAGCTTAAATAGGATCTACTAGATATGGTTCACATTTGCTTAACAGTCACGACTTTACCTTTTTGAAAATCATACTTCAACGTGCTTGGTCTTCTCCATGACACTGGAAGAAAACCAAGCCATATGCCCATCTTGAGAATTCAGTAGCTCATGTCCCAGGAAACATCCTGAACTCTTTTATGAAGACATTCTTTAGACCATATGTTCTACCACACAGCCATGCTTATGACAGGAACATGGCTGAGATTTCCATAGGTCGGAAAACATAAAAGATAAACATTCTCATTATGTCCAGCACTGAAAGCAGGTCCTCAAGCCACACTCCTCATATTATTATGTCTCTCCTGCCAATATTTCAACACATGTCGCATATGCCTCATATTCAACACACAATCCAGGAAATTAATTTTTTAAGGACTCCCATTCACTAGCACCTCGCTTCAGAGCCCTAGAAAGGAGAGAGATAGCACAGCCAGAGAGACCTCCATTCCATCTCATTTTGTTCATTTAGTAGCCAATTAGCAGTGTAACCTTGGACCAGAAAGGAAAGCACACGAGCCTCAGTTTCCTCCCTGCCATATGCAAATAATCCTCATAGGCTCATTATAAGATTAAAGTAGGAAAAAAAAGTGTGCAAAGGGACTCCACAGAGGGCCTAGCCCGAAGCCGCCCCCACCATCGGCGCTGTCTTTCATACCCTCCCTCTTTCCCCCCCAACCTGGAGGACTTTAAGCCTCCGCCTCTCCCAGCCCCCACTGCGGCCTGCAGGGATGGAGGGATGGGAAAACGGCCTGTGCAAGCAGGTGTCACTGTTCTGAACCTACAGTCTCATTTCCTGATCGTGTCTTAATCTGCTCGTCGGTGGTGAAAGTTGATTTCTTGCACATTCTTATATCAGTGGGAATTTCTGCCCTTGGCTGACAGGCATTATGGGCTGGCTTTGACATACAGCCCTACAGGGCCTGAACAGCGCCTATTCTTTCGAGGTCCTGAAAGAGAGCTTTGTGCCAAGGATTCATTAAACTGCACTGCACAGCCCCTTCATAAATGGGGCTCAATAATGAACAGTCGATTTAACTGGAAAAGCTGCCGGAGCTGTTAAATTAAAGGGAAATAAAGTGCACTTTAGGCTCAGTCTGCCAGAAGAAATGGTGACCTAAAAGGAAAATCTTCATTTTTATTGAAGCACAGTTTTTAAGAAAAAAAAAGTCTAAAATGTTCAGGAAGCTTCCTTGTGACAAGCGGCGAGACATAAAAGCTCAGAATGAGACTTAGGATAGAGCTGGCTTTTTGTTCAGCTGAGTTGTCCTAGTATGAATCCTGAGCTCATCGAAAATATATGACAATGATCTAATTTTGAGAAGGAAATTTGAGGGGATTCTGCAATATGCCACAAGAATTCTTTTTTTTTTTTAAATTAAGTGTTTTGCTTAAAGATAGGTGCTCTTTTTCATTTTTGGAACACTCAGAGGAACAAATGTAATTCTTTTCAGGTTTTCTAACTACATCAGGAATAAGAATTTTCTCTTAGTAGAAATCCAATTGCTTCTTCTTGCTGTACAGCTCAGAAGTTTATCTGGTTATAGAATTTTGCTCTGACGGAAGCCTCTTACTTTTAGATTTGAGATTTTCAGAAATAGGCATAAAGTGCCCAAGAGAATGTTCTCTTCAACCCACACTTCTTTTAGGTACTGTAACTTCTTAGCGTGTTGAGATGGAACTGCTGACATGGCAAAGTTTCATGGCTTCCAACAAATCTCTTGAGGAAGAAGCAGAATTCACCATGGTTTGGTGATGAAATTATCATATCAGGTTCTCATTTTTCCTCCTCTAAGGTAAAAGGAGCCAGGAATTCTACTAACTATTCATTTCTGTGCTTCATACTTTTTCAAACATTTATTTAGATTCTGATCCAGAAAATGTCACAGCCTCTTCTGCCTTTTATCTTTAAGCATGCTGTTACCATCAAAATCGGTGAGGACTCATCACAAGAAATTTAAACAGAAATCTGAAAAAACTATGTGAAAAAAAAATTTAAGTGTCCTTCTAACCTCATTGCCCAGTGTCATCAGAATGCAAAGACAGATTTTCAGTGGCACAGTTATCATGAACAGACAAAAACTTCGTTTCCTTCAAAGATTTCTGCTCCCTTTAGGAAAACAATTTCACTTTTTTACTTTGAATTCTAAGCAACAGATTTAATTTTCAACATGCAACATCAGGTAAACACTTTGGAGCTGGAAAAAAGATAAATCCATGCATGTCCTGGTTTTTAACAGTAACTATGGCAACTCAATACATGGCATTGTTTTTGCCATTGTCCATCTACCACTAATGAGTCACGGCTGGCCAAAATAAATCACCAGCTTTCTACACCATGAAATTCTAAGTTTGTTTAATATAATATATATATATATATATATATATATGTGTGTGTGTGTGTGTGTGTGTGTGTGTGTGTGTGTATTCCCCTGACAATGCCTGGGAGGGACTTTGCCCAGTACCAACCTAAGAGTTATCAGGGTCCTCATCTACATCAGAGCAATGCATTGTGTTTTATTCACCTTTCTCTAAAGCTGCCAGTCCAGAATGGCTAAACCATTCTGTGTGGCTTTTGCACACTTGATTACATTTTGACATTTAACTGCCAGATGACTATTAATTAAGTAATACATGCATGACTTGACCAAACCCTACACACATCATCAGCCATCTAAATGAACTCTTCCAGTCATGATTGAACCATACATAGACAGTCAGTAACCTGTTCGGAAGACCTTTAACCTTATATGAAAGACATAAGAGAACATTTAAAATGAACATTAAGTGAACATTAGCTAAGGACCACAAGTTGGGCAATGCTGATATGCTACAGCTACATTCAGATAACTAGGAGGCTGAGTGTCATGGCTTGAATTGTGAATTGTCCCCCACAGGTTCATGTGTTTGAATCTTTATTGTTTGGGAAGGTGACAGCACTTTTAAGAGGTGGAGCCTTGCTGGAAAAAGGCAGTCACAGGGGGTAGACCTTGAGGTGGATTAAGTCCCATCCTACTTCTGGAAGAGTTCTTCCCTAATAATTGGCAGTTTTGCAGCTCTTAGTCTCCATGAAGGATGTGACTTAGCCTGCCTCCAGTTTCTGCCACCAGCCATGCCACTTCTGCCATGAAAGACTATTACCATAAGACTGGAATCATAAGCTAAATAAATCTCCCCTTTCTCCCTTAAATTGCTTGGCTTTGGGTAAGTCTCTCACAGCAACATGAAAGAGTAACCAGTACAGTAAGGATGGTCCAAATTAAATCACAGGAGGCAGGGTGTTCCAAGGTTCAAAACAGCCTTTAATTATACCACTAAATGGGAAAAAATATGTGCCTTCTTTCTATGAATTTGTAATTATTCTGAGGAAAGGAACAGATTATCTTAGTGAGTGCCTGGCATAGTGTGGTAAAGATTAGGTAAATATTTCTCAAAAACGGGGGGGTGAAGAAAGGGAGTTGAAAGGGAAATAAAGAGGAACAGAAAGAATGAGAGACATAAGAAGGGTAACATTAACAGAAAAATTGGGAAGGCCATGACAACTTTCTTCAAATAATTAAAATATATTGTATAAAACAAGAGGGGGAAGATGGTTCAATGGTTAAAGCCTTTGCCTCCCAAGCAAAAGCACCAGAGTTCAGATCCCCTGATTCCATGTTAAAAAAAAAAAATCCAGATGGAATTTTTCAGTGGGGATCACATTCCTGGTACTGTAAACCAGGACAAGAGCTTATGAGAGGAGAGAACAGCAGCCATGGGCAATAGGCAAAAGCTATTAAGGTTTAGCATAAAGATACTACATCAAAGTGCCTTCTAGGCACTCATCATTACACCCATAGATCAGAAGATCGTTCAGCACTCACCTTAGAAGTTTCTTTTTGCTTTTTTTTTCCTTTAACATTTTTTTTATTTCCGCTCATACAAACTTAATAGGTACACCGGTTCCCTCCCTTCCTCCTCCTCCCCCGACCCCCCTGCTCTCCCTCCCCTCACCCCTCCTTCCCCATCCCCCAGTGCCTCCCCCCCAATCCCCGGAGAATCCTTTAATGTGCATGCCAGACTCTCTCTCGACCCTCCTCTCCGATGACGTACAAGGACCCAGTGGCATTTCCCTGAACCCTTTCCTTTGTTCCCCTTAAGCATAGGAATACTACTATGGCTGTCAATTCCTTGCCTCCAAGGATCTTGGTGCCTTTAGCAAATGCTAGACTCTGTGGGGTCAATAGTGTGTGAGACATTGCGCAGGGCATGCAAAATCCAATTATGATTGCTTCGGCCCTAACTTGTGTGGAGTATCTTGCAAATCATTGCTCTTCCCATCCTTTTGCTCTTACAATCTCACCGCCCCCTCTTCCGCAAATTTCCCTGAGCTTCAGGATGGGAAGAGATTAGGCTGGCCTAGTTCTAGGTAGGTGATATAGAGTCTCTGCAATACAGCATGTTTATTATAGAAATTCACAACTGGCCAAAGTGCAGAAAATAAATGACTATGGACTGTTCTGTTCTAAAACTGGACATTTAAACCACTCCTCATCCATGGCTCAGGAAACATCACAGGAGAGGGGACAGTAAGTTTGTAAGAGCCAGAAGGGGACAAAGCTGCAGCCAGACACTATCTCCTGAATAAAACAGGACTGTGTGTTATATAAATATATGTAAGTTATAAATAAGTTATATAAATAAATTATATAAATTCACTATTGCTTTGTGTATTGTCATAAGACATATACAGATTTGTTCTATCAACACTTCACCATGAAAGAGGAGAGACTCCACGCCTCCCCAAGAGACTGATGAAGGTTCGTGCTAATAGGAGGAGAGGGGAGATGCTTTCAAAAATGGTATGTCCACTGATATATGATCCATGCTCCAGCAACTACACAGACACATGCCTTCAAAGGCAACCCAGAAGCTTAATGGGCCACACATACAAGCACAGGGAGGAAGAAGATGGGAAAAGGAATGGGGATGGAATTGAGAATTAAGGTGTGAACACATCATAAATTCACTGTATTAATATATGAAACACTAAAAAAAATAATGCTAGGCAGATATGACAATGGGCTATAATTCTAAGCCTAGAAGGTGAAGTCTGGGAAATCTCAAAACAAAGCAATAGGTGGAAGAGCAACTCAGAGTGACTCCCAGTGTCACCCTTGGACCTCCACAGGCACATACAGTCAAATGCTCTCTTATACATGTGCCTGTACATACATGTACACCCACCCACATGCAAAACACACACACACACAAACACACACACACACATGCATGTATGTAATAAAACAAGCTTTAGTATATAGAGAAAAGTCTCTACATACTGTTGGGAATAAAAATTAGCATATCCACTATAGAAAATAGTATTGCATTTTCTCCAAAAAAGTAATATATAACCATATAGAACCAGTAATCTTTCTTAGTACATATCCAAAGGATATGCATGCACATCTATCATAGCAATATTCATAATATCCAAGAGATGATAACAACCCAAACATGGATGAATGGATAAAGAAAATATAGAATACTATTAAGATAGGCATAAAAGGTCAAATACTGTATGCTTTCAACTTATATATGAAATCTAAGTTGAACTCATAAAAAAGAGAATAGAATGGTGGTTTTCAGGGTTCATGGAAGTTTGAGGGAAGGTGGAAAGATGCTGACCCAAGGACAGAAAAGTTCATAGTCAGAATAAAAAGTACAAATCAATTTTGTAGCATGGTTGCCACAGGTAATGTTCTATACACTTGGAATTTTCTTAGAGAGTAGATCCTGTTCTCATCATTAGAAATATATGTGAATTGATAATTTACATGATTTAATCATTTCACAATGCATGCATACAGTCAAAACATTCATACATAAAAAAGTCAATTTGGGTACATGTGTCAACAGTATACGTTAATATAAGTTAAATCTGAGAAAGGCTTGCAAGTGTCAGGTGAGGGAGCTTATGGGAACTTTGAGTACTTTCTGTTCAGTTGGATTGTGAGCCAAAAACTGCCCTGAAAATTAAAGTTTATTTTTAAATAGTTTATTAAAAATATATACAGAAGTCTCAAAAGTGTATACTCAAAAGTTAATTTTATACTAGTATAAAATTATATTCATTCATTTAAACCAAATTTTGTGTGAAGTTTGAAGTAGGGATTCAGCTGTAGTCTGCCTGTGGGTATCCAGTTATCCCATGTCACTCTCAGTTTTCTTTCCCTGCTATGTCATCTTGGCCCCTGGCCAAACATCACTTAAGCATGAATATAAGATTTATTTATAGGCTGTTTCTATTCTATCCTTTTGATCTATTTGTCTATCTCTTCTGACATTTTTGACACATGAATATAGTGGATTTACGATATTTTCATCCCTTACTCCCCAATCCCATCCTCCCTCCCTTTTCCTTTATAATCCTGTATCTCCCCTGCCAGACTCCCTTCTATTTTCAAATTTTTTCACTTGTGTGGCCCACTGTATTTCATCTTGTTTGTTTTTGATGACACATGCCTGACATGCTTCCTACTCCAGCAAGTGTCATAGATCAGAAGGTACACCACTGAAAAGAGCATCCTCCTTTTCTTCTCTATACACATTAGTCCTCATCAGTCACTCAGGGAGGTATGGAGTAGTTTCCTGAGATCTTTCCCTTTTCGTGGTGAGATAGTGATAGGACAGCTTCTGTGCAGTTCTTGTGCAAGTACACATATCTGCCATGAAATCATGTATGCTACAGCCCTGTCATGTCCAGGAGATAACATCTGCCCCGCCACTCTCCCACTTCAGGCTCTTACAATCTTAGTGGCCCCTCATCCCCCATGGTCCCCGAGTCTTAGGGTTGGGGTGGGTGTGGTCCAGATGTCCTGTCTAGGGTCAAGTAGTCTGCAGTCACTTATTTTCTATATTTTGGCAAGCTGTGCTTTACTGTAGTAAACAGCTTCTGTCACAGAATGAGGCTTTGAGTGCTGAATGCTCTTCCAATCTATGGGTATAATAACAGGTGTTGAAAAGGCAGTTTGATATAGTATCTTCACAGCTAAACATTCATAGCTTTCTCCCCCTGGAACCTATGTCCTTCCCTTTCATAGGTTCTTGTTTTAGTTTACAGCAACAGGAATATGTCCTTTCTGACAAGTGGACCTTAAGTCTAATTGTCTTTTGACATGATACCAAAAGCACAAGTGATCTCTTCCAAACCAAAAGAAAATTTTTAAACATAGATGAAATGCATCAGAACATAAGGCATTTTACTAATAAGAAAAATGTGGCTAAAGTGAAACCACAGGAGTGGGCTAAGACATATTTATTTGCTATGATGAGTCCAATGCTAATAGCCTGGATGGCTTTTCTAGAATGCCACGTGGGCACCCTCTAATTGAATTACCAGTAGCATTAGCCTAGAACCCCATCAGAAAGCCTTTATTCCCCAAGTTTCTGTCTCTTTCCCAGTTTTCTAGGATGCCCTCACCAGAATTGCCTCTCCAAAGGATTCCAGATTCTTCCCATAAGACAATTCCAATGGCTTCTAAATCACATTTCCTGGTGTCATCAAAGAAACGACCTTCTTCTCATTGCTGGTTTTCTGTAAGTTTTCCATTACTGTGATAAAATGCCTAAGATAAACAACTTACAGAGAGAAAAGACTTATTTCATCTCATAACATCAGCAGTCTCGGTCTTACGGGACAGACTACACAATGACAAGATAGCATGTGGAAGAAGGATGCTCACCTCAGCGCAGCCAGGAAGCAAAGAAAGAGTGGAAAGTTGGGGTCCCAAAGGCTCCGAGGGCATGACTTCAGCAACTTGAACCTTTTCCCTCTGGGTCTCACCTCCTAAATGGTCCACCTACTTTCAACAGAACCACAAAATACAAGTACTTAACACAGGGACCTTTGAAGGCCATTTAAAAAAAAAATTTAAACTTTGACAAGAAATTGTAAGGAACCCAGGGATGGAGCGATGGCTCAGGGATTAAGCCTCTACTTTGCAAGCAGAAGGACTTGAGTTCAGTTTAAAAGAAAAAAGTCAGGTAGAAATGGTGATGGCCTGTGCTTGTGACCCTGAAGGTGGAGCTTGGGAAAATCCAGAACAAAGCAAAATAAAGAGGTAGAGCAATTCAGGGTGAGTCCTGAAGTCACAACCTTGGGCCTCAGACAAACACACACACATAGTGCCCTCGTCTATACACATGTATACACCTGCACTTGCACACATAGACACACGCACAAAAAAATTATAAGGAACCCCCAAGAGAGATAAGAAAAAAAGAATTCAAGACTTTTCTGGGAGCGGGTCACATTTGAGCTGTCAGATAAGAAAGAATCAGAGAATGAGTGAAAACAGGTAGCTGTGTGTGAGAAGCAGACTGTGGAAACATGAGGTCCTGGGGTGGTCTTGCAAATCATGGGTCTCATAATCTGTGGGAGAAGAAACAAGAAGCTCTTTGTGTTATGAACATGTGGACCGTGAACAAGACCTGCCTGTACTTCCTGGATGCACAATGTCCGTGTTTCTTAATATTCTCCTGCAGGTGCGCTTGAGCTCATGTTTCTCTCCTGCATCACCATCACACAGCCCTGGAGTCCCCCCTCTTCTGTCTCCCCAACTTCCCTAGGCAGCCTCCTTCTGACTCAACCTGTCTCCATGTGACCTCAGGAATTCCAGATGTGAATTATTATTTCTCTTCCTGCTTCTGGAAGTCACTGCTTTTCTTAATGTAAAAGAGGACTTGGCTAAAAGGAAGGAAATTCAGAAATAAAAGTGCCCCCCCCAAAAAATAATCATTTATTTGAGCCTGGGAGAAGTAAGGAAGTAACTTCATCTTGTACTAAAGTTTCAGGAACCATTCTAGGCATTCTTACCTTTCTGTGTGGGAAACCTCTAGAAAGCGTAGAATAAGATGGGCAATTTGCAGTGGGACAGAGATGCGTCCGTGAGACATGATGCTACCATGAGGGATGCCATGGTATTAGTACCAGACAAAAGAGATAAGCCTCTATATTCTACAGTCTACTTGCTGGTGGGCTATGTGTGCCCGTACAGTGCCCACGCACTAACTAGTATAGGCACTAGAGGTGAACCACTTACACATGTAGGGAGATGTGAGAGGGGAGAGATGGGTGGGAGAGGAGAACGGTAAGGGTGGAAGGGGATGTGGGGTGGAGGTAGGTAGTGGACGATGAAAACACATAAATTTATGGTTAATACTATTTAAAAATAAATAGTTAATATAAAAAAGAATAAGATGGGCAAATTCTCACATTCCTTGCTCATGGAACTGTTCCTAACCCTACTTGGCCACGAGGGCTTCTTTCTCAGCAGATGACCAGCCTCCTGCTCCCGAGTCGGCAGGATCTTAGGAAGCCTTTCTCCAAACTGCAAAGACAGACTCTAGTGTGAAGAAGATGGCATATGCCCCCCTCAAAATCCTGCAGACACTTTTCAAGTACTTCCTATGCCCACCAAGAAGTAGGCAAGTTAAGTGATGTGTCTAAGGCACAAAATAATCTTTTTAAAGTTCTCTCTCTCTCTCTCTCTCTCTCTCTCTCTCTTTCTCTCTCCCTCCTCCTTCTTTCCCTTCTTCCCTCCCTTTCTTTACACTCCCCCCTTCTCTGGGTCTTGTCACTCCTGCACAGGTACAATTCTAAGATTGAGTGCCTCTTTAAATTTTGCTCCATGAAGACCTTGTTAGTTTCATCCTAGTCCAGATCTACTCCTCCCACTTCTAACATATATATGGTAGAATAACTGTGAGAACAGAAAAGGGGAGAAATGGGGACTTGCTGCCAGAGTGCAAAGGAGAGGGTTGACACCTGATCACACTGCAAGCTGCCATACAGGTTACTCATCCCATATATTACTTAGTTTTAACCACCCTCCCACTGTTCCCAATTTTCCCACCCAAGTTTTCCCTCTGGAAAGAATTTGCATACCTGTCGATTTCTGATAATCATATCTTAAACAGTAACTTTCTAAAATTGAGTTCTCATCATCTATTTCTTTTCTCAAATTCTCTCCATCTTCTTGCTTTACTTAGTATGTCCTGGATTTCTCCTAAAATCTCCACTTTCGCATATTGCAGTTAATTCTTAGATCCATTCCGAGCTGTCTATCCTTTTTTGGTCATGCTAGTACTTCCTTTTTAAGGAAGTTGCATGCCAACATTTTTCATTTATTAAAAATGTTGGCACCTGGATTGTTGTGTGACTCCGTACCATAACATCTATTATCACCTTAGATTACCTGAATGACCAAGGAGATAGCCTGTGTGATATGCTGTACCTCAATTCTATGAATACTACATTTCTACCATTATGTATCCATTTATTCAACAGATTTCTATTGGCAAATTTCTATAAGAGCATGCTAGAGACTGGAAATGCCATCGTGGCTAATAGTATCTAATCGTGCATGACTTACATTCCAGTAAGTAGAGAAGGCCATACAAGTAAAGAGTAAAGAATCCTTGAGGGTTAAAATTGTTCCACAATTCATCACAGTATTGCTACCATTTAACATTGTGTGGTCAGTACACAATAGCTGACATGTCAACGACCCCCCAAAGTCTAGCATGAATTATAGGGGGAAAGGCTTCAGGCTAAATAGGATTCTTAAAGGCAAGGGATTGAATAGAGTTCCCATACTAACAGGAAGCCCAAGAAGGGGCTCCAGCTATGCCACTGAGTCCTGAACCCTCACTAGGGTGGAGAACTCAGAGGGAGGTTTGGCATTCACACAAAAGGATGCTCCAGTGGATGGGAAGGAAGAAGAGGGAGACACCAGGAGAGGGGGAGAGAGGGAGAGGGATGAAAGAAAGGGAGGAAAGGGGAAAATGCAATGGGGGATGACTGGGGAGGGGAGGAGGAAGGGAGAAGATGGGGGTATCTATTGAGCTTGTATGATTAGGAAAAAAATAAAATGTGGAAGAAAGAAAAAAAAACATTGTGTAGTCAGAAAGCAATATTTAAGCAAATTTTCAAAGAAAAACAGATTTTTCTATACAAATAGTTTACATAACTTTTATTAGCAAAAACATTAAGACAATATTGCATCTCAGTGGGCATGTTTCCAAGCCATTTTTTAGTCGATATTCTCGATTCCTTTACAACCCCTCATACTCGTATTATTCCACTTCACAGATGAATTTATTTTGATGGAGAAGTAAACTGAATAAGCTAGCTTTTGAATTGAGTGATGCATTTACCAATGAGCTGTATGTAATGAAGGAAGAGCAGCTCAAGGAAGAATACCCCAAAATACAGCTGTTAGAGCAAGTGTGTTTCCTGGCCAGAAGTGAGAACAGCTTGCTCCACTGAATCTGATTGGTGCACATCTGGATTCCAGGTGCTGAGTCTTCATGTCTCTGGCTCTCCAGAACATCCAGGACTTGGGCAGCACTTCCAGCACTGACCGTGATAATCACTGCAGCTTTATTTATGGATATAGAAACAAGATACAAAAAGGTAAAGATCATCTTCTTTTCAATACACAAAGAGCCCTTCTCAGAGGTATCTATCCTTGGCCTCTCAGAACCAAAGTTGTACTTAAGGGAAATAGCTTATCTGTGACATTCTGATGCAGTTCCTTTTTTGTTAATATTTCCATGTAAATCAAAATAGATAATTTACATAGACCACCTTAAATTGTACCAAAACAATAGGAATTAAAGGTAGTTGGGTGGCCATTTTTGTCATTGCCATTGTGAGACAGACCAGGAGGACCAACCCTCCCTAAGAGTACTTAGCTAGTGGTTAAACACTAAGTACTATTAAGAATGACAATTTCATGATGGGTTCTTTGTTCTAAGTACTGTTTATGTGATGGCTTCCTCTTCCTCTTCTCCCCTTCTTCTCCTCCTCCTCTCTTCTTCATCCTTCTTTTTCTTCTTCTTCTCCTTCCTCTTTCCCTTCCCCTTCAATTTCCCCTTTTGACTGCTCCTTCTCCTCCTCCTCCTTTTTTAAGCAAAAGAAATCAGAGTGACCATACTCTACAACAGTCAGGCCGTGGCCACTGCCAAAGATGGAGTCCATTTGGAATGGTTGTTACTACCTGACAAGGTTCCCAAACTAATGAGACTATGGACAAGATTGGTATCCGCCCTGAAGCCTGGGTGCCAATCACTCCAGCTTCAAACTCCAGATTTTCAGTGAAAAAAAAAAAAATCGTCAATGACTCCACCACTTCTTGGATCAACCTTAATGTCAGCTGTCACTATTTTAAACCCTCCACAGAAGCCCAGAGTTTATGGTTTAAGTACTTGATATTATAAAAGCAGTTTCAAATGTATATTTGTAGAAAATACATAGAGTTCCCATCTATCCACTTGTGTGGTACAATTGTTATCAATAACGAATTAGTATTGATGCATTATTATTACTGAAATTTACATTTTACATTAGGGTTCACTATTCATTCTACAGTTTTAACACTTTTGATAAGTTCCTAATGCCTTGTACTTGCCGTTGTAGTATCAGACAGAAAAGCTTTACTAAAATGAAAATGCCCTGTGCTCCCCCTACACGTCTCTCCTCTGCCTTCCACTGAATCCCTCATCTCATGGATCTTTCTGCTATCTCTGTAACTTTGCCTTCCCAAGAATGTCATGTAGTTGAAATCATGCAATATATAATATATAATAATATATAACATTTTCAGACCTGCCTTCATAATAATACACATCTCCATTTCCTCGATGTTTTTCCACAGCTCATTTCTTTTATTAATAAGTGATATTCTATTGTGTAGGTAAATGACCATATCAGTTACTTTTCTCATTGTGACTAACTGGTTTCCCATTCCCATGTCTTCTTTACCACAATGGAATGATCCCCTTGAACTGTAAACCAAAATAAACCCCTTCTCCCATAACTTGCTTTCTGTCACACATTTGATTACAACAATGAGAAAAACAATTAATACAGTGGCAATGGAATATTCCATCATGGCGGGATAGGGATAGCAGCAGAACAGGAATCCAGATGGCCCCGTTGCATCTATAGAAAGGTGAGTCGCCAAGTAAAGTGACCAAGAAGTGGGACTGAGCTATAACATCTCAAGACCCATCCCCAGGGACTCACTTCCTCCAGCGAGTCTCTAAGTCTCTACAGCCCAAAGGTTCCAGAACCTGCTCAAACAGCATCCCAACTGAGGACCAAGTATTTACGTGTATGAGTCTGTAGGCGACATTTCACAACAATCTCAGTGTGTTTATGCATTCACCAGCTTTTGGCAATTGCAAATGAATTTCTGTAAAATTCATGTACAGGGTTTGGGGACAGAAACTTTCAACTCACTAGGTCAATATGTAGAGACAAAAGTGTTGAATACATCTATGTTCAGCTTTGTAAAAAAAATAAAAAGCCAAAAGGTTTCAAAACTTTCATATAATTTTGAATCCTTACCAAAACACAGGAGAGTTGTTCCACATCATCACCTGTGTCTGGTGCTGCCAACATTATGAATTTCAGCCATTATATTTATTGGTATCTCATTGCTGTAACTGGCAATTACCTAAAAACATATAAAGTTGAGCATTTTATGTGCTTCTTTGAAATCTCTATTATCTTTGGTGATGGTCAGATCTTTGGCTCAGTTTGTGACTGGGTTGCTTTCTTATTGTTAAGAGTCAACAGAATTTTGCATGTTTTAGAGATAATGCCTTTATCATATGTTTTGGCAGATGTTTCTTAATCTGTGACTTATCTCTTGACTCTCATAACTGTATTAGCAGAGTACAAGCTACATATTTCAATGAAGTCTAAGTTACCTATTTCTTCTTTCACAAATAATGCTGTCACACTTTACAAGTTATTATCAAACCCAAGGTCACCTAGATTTTTTTCCCCACATTATCTTTTAGAAAGTGCATAGTTTTGACTATCATATTTAGGTCTTTGATCCATAATGGATTTCATGAATGATTTAAGGTCTGCACAGATTAATTTTTGCATATGAATGGCCAGTTTATTTGGTCATTGAAAAGACAAACAGTGGCGCCTAAGAAGATGGCTCACTGGTTGAAGCCTTGGCCTCACAGTCAAAGAGACCTATGTTCAGATCCCCAAGTCCCATGTAAAAATTCTGGGTGAAAAAAAAAGACAAGAAAATATAAGGGCGACTGGCAGGGAAGAATAAGGGGGGTGGGATTGAGAATTAAGATATGAAAATACATAAATTCATATAATCATATATAAAACACTAGAAGAATAAAAATACATTAAAAACTGCAGGTGGGTATTCGCACCTACCTCTAAGTCCCAGCCTTGAAAGGTAGCCTGGGAATCCCCAATTCAAGCTGGCCAGTCAGACTAGTGCCCTGGGTTGAATTTGAGATTCAGGCTCACAGCAGTAAGTTGAAAGAATGATGGAGGATGATTCCTGATATCATCCTTGGGCCTCTGCAAGCAGACACACTCAAGCTCACTCAAGTATACACACACACACATGCACCCAACCAACATACACTCATTCACACATGCCTAGCCACAAGCAGACACACACCTTATACAAAAATCCTTACATAGCCAATAGATGACATGGCATAGTATTAGGACATATTCTAAAGAAACTCTGCACATGTTCCATGCAGATGCAAGGTTTTTCTGAACATTTTTGATCTACATTTGGGTGAATTCATAGCTCCAAAACCTATGTTATAAAGAACTAATCGTGTTTGCTTGGTAGCATCAGCATAAATTTCTTAACAGAGTACAGATTGTCTTCTATAAGGAGATGTATTTAAAAGACCAGTTTGGGAAGTAGACAACCTGACTGAACTTGTGAGCACTTTTTAAAAAGATTCACTCCACATTGACTCGGAACTCCTTACAGTGACTCCCCACATATAGCCCAGGGAGAAGCTGAACCTTCTTGATAGGAAAGGAATATTACCCACTTCTATTTTTATGCAAATATTGGTCCCAACAGAACAAAGAAGAGGACAGTGAACGTAATGACAATGATCTAATTATCCGCAGGCTGATATCACCAAGTTTCTGAAAGGAACCCATAGAGAGACAGGGACACAGCCAGGCAACAATCAGGACCTTAGCAACAAGACAAAACCTAGCTCCTTTCCTGCATAAGTAGCTGTTTTATAAGCACCCTTTGCTATCTTCAGTCAGGCCCACCACTGCCTCCCAAGAGAGTGTGAGCCCATTTTTAATAGAAAGACCCACAATCGCCAGTAGTCCCATGGCTTCCAGGCCTTCGTCCACACATGCTCGCGCAGCCCAAGCCCTGGCCCTGTGGAAGACGGAACTCGAAGAACCAGGCATCAGCAGGTGGAGCTTCAGCATCTGGCACGGCCCTGCGCAAGCGCTCCTGCAATCCACTGAGTGAGACGAGAGTTGAAAATCCCACTGATAGGGTGAAGCAAGAAGTAACTACGTTCAATTATTATGTCTTCATTAAAAAAATTAGATATGGATAATTGAACTTTCAACCTTTCCTCAAAGACCACCCCCCAAAAAAACAACTCTGGTTCTAAATGGATCTCAGAGGGATCACCCTTCATCAATACAAAAATTAGAGATTCCCTCCCCCAGAGATTTGCCAACACCTGTACAAACAGCAAGTGTCAGGGCTGCCTTCTTCCTTCAGATCTCAGAGTCAGGACCAGGTCAAACAAGTGCCAACAGCTACTTTCTTTTTTTTTTTTATTTGTGTGTGTGTGTGTGTGTGTGTGTGTGTGTGTGTGTGTGTGTGTATCAGAGGGCACTGTGTGTCCCTTTGGAGACCAAGGATGTCTTTGGAAATCATCTTGGATTGCTTCTACCTCCTTTTTCTTTGCTCTGGAATTTCCCAGGCTGCCCTCCTGGTGTTTTCTACGTAGGACTTGGGATCCAAACTCAGGACTTTCTGCTTTCCAGGCAGAGCCTTACTCCCTAACTCACAGTCCACCAACAGCTGCTTCTACCTCCTTGTGCAATGGCTACATCACAGGAACCCTAGATCCACCCACCTTGGCCCCTTCCCCACTTCCACCTGCTCTTACAGCTAGGGATGCAACACTCTGACTGCATGTGGTTCTCAACTGCTTCACAGAGCAACCCTTCAGAGGGATGTTCAGCTGCTTGGAGTGAGTATGAGGTGAGCAGAGAAAGAGAAGGTGAAAAGGAAAGAGGAAGCTGTGGTCCATAAGCAGAAGGTACAGCACTGAGGACCACTGGCTGTCTGACATTCTTTCAGCGTTGTATAAGCCAAAACATGGGGAGAGAGAACAGACAGGACCGAATAGCAACTGGCTGCCAGCATCCTTACTAACCATAGTGATTATCTCCCAGCCAAAGTCAACAGGCAGCCTGCTGATAAGACACACATCAGTTCTTCCTTTTATAATTCATTTAGAGCTGGATTTTTTTTTCACTTATGTAGCATCCAGCTTATTCAAGCATCCAAACTGGGGTGGTGAAAACGCTTCCCTCCTCTTGGCTCTTCAAAACCAGGGCGGAGAGGCTGCCAAACTGTAAGAACGCTCTGAGCCCATGCAGAGCCATCTTTCAAAGGTTGTGGAAGCAGGAGCCTGTGACTGCATCAGCCTGCACCCGAGCGTCTTCCAAAACTCCCCCTTTCCCACCACATTGAGTCCCAGACACCTGCTCCCAGCTACATGGTTGCCAACGCTCCAACTGGAAGCAAGGAAATGAATTGCTATTTATCACCTATCAGAAGCCAGACCCCACTTCCCCTGAACAATGCAGCCAGACACACAAAGATAACCACCAGTCAGAGGATGAGGGAACTGAAGGAAAACTGAGGGGCCCAAACCCCATTGGCAAGTGAAAGGACAAGAAGATGGAGACTTTCCACATCCTGGGGTTACAGCTAACTAGCAGAACACTTTCTTAGCATGAATGAATCCTTGAGCTTTGTCTCTAACACCACTAAGCTAGTAAATGGTCATATAATTTTGAATCACCACCAATACAAATGAGAGTTGTTCCACGTTATCACTAGTTCTTCCACCTGGATTTCAGCCATTATGATATATACTGGTATCTCAATGTTGTAACTGACAATTACCTAAAAACATACAAAGTTGAGCATTTTATGTGCTTCTTTGAAATCTGTGTATGTTTGGTGATGTTCAGATCTTTTGTTCATTTTGTGATTGGGTTGCTTTCTTATTGTTGAGAGTCAACAGAATTTTGCATGTTTTAGAGGTAATGTCTTTTATCATATATATTTTGGCAGATGTTTTCTCAATCTGGGCTTATCTCTCGACTCTCATACCACTGTGTTCAGCAGAGTAGAAGTTGTCCATTTCAATGAAGTTACTTATTTCTTCTTTCACAAATCATGCTATTACACTTTACAGATCATTATCAACCCAAAGTCACCTAGATTTTTCCCCCACATTATCTTTTAGAAATTGAATAGTTTTAACTATCATATTTAGGTTTTTGATCCACAATAAGATAGTTTTATGAATGGTTTAAGGTCTGCATCTAGATTAATTTTTGCATATAAATAGCCAATTTATCTGGCTATTGAAAAGACAAACTGTGAAGCCTAAAGAAACAGCTCACAATCAAAGGGACCTAAGTTCAGATCCCCAGATCCCCCGTAAAAATGTTGGATGCAAAAAGATAAGAAAATATGAGTGAGACTGGCAGAGATCAAGAAGGGTTGTAATGCAAAGGGGAGACAGGATGAGAGTGGGAATTAAGGTAACAGAGAAAAACAGAACTATCATATGTTAAGCTTGATTTAAAGATTATACCATGTACACATATATTGAATTATATGCAGTTTTTTGCTTTATGTGTCATTAGCAATTAGTTGTTTAAAAAGATTTTCTGGCTACAAACACAGTAACAAAGGACCCAGATCAATGCTAACATGATGGGACTCTTTCTCACTAACTCTGGGCTTCACCATTACATGTAATGACAGCTACATGTTACACATGAATCAGAAGTAGGCAGAATCAAACAATTATGCGCATCCTAAGAGTTCTCCGAAATAGTCGCAAGAGGACCGAGGTTCAGATGCCCAGGTTCCACATAAAATGCTGACTCAGCTGGAATTCCAACCCTGGAAGGCAGAGACTAGAAATCCTTAAAGCAAACTGGCAAACTCTGGGTTTAATTAGAGCCCTAGCCTCAAAAGAAGGTGGAAGAAGAGTGATCAAAGATAATTTCCAATATCAATCTCCATTCTCCCCACACACATGAACACACATGCACACATGTATGCATGACCCACACAGAAACATGAAAATGGAAAGGAAATAATAAAATATACAAGTAAAATCCCTTGCTGACAGGCAGAGAGAGAATGGTTGATTATTATATGCCAGGCAAACTTTTGATTTGTATCTTCTTACCCTTAATAAGTAGAGGGGTTTTTTGCTCCAAAAAAAGAAGGGAAGATTTACTGACTGACTTTTCTCCTATAGAAGGTCTAGCAGTAATGCTCTAACTATCTTCTGCCAAACCCAACTGGTAAGTATTCCTAGGACTCTGATTTGTATGGGAAGCTAAGACAGGTTTGGACCACATGGTGCAACACAAATGGCTTTAGACGGGTGATGGCGGCCCAGTTTCACCAGAAAAAGTTTCTCAATTGGTTTGGAGACGATTCCCATGCACCTTAGGCTGTATGAGAGACGAACCTCACAGAGGAGGCCGCCCTCCTTGGATATCTGCCTTGGTGTGCTAAGGTCTTTCCCTTCTTCTACATAGTATTTCCAAGCTGTCATTGCATGCAATTGTGAAGCTCAGAGTCAATAGGAAAAACAAATGTCCTGGAGCATCTATTGTACTTCCTCCCAACACGCCTCTCCCCATCTCCCCAACAACCACGTCTGAGACTGTGGGGTTACTCCATGTGCCCTTTCTTTCTGCTGAAGTTAGTCAGAACAGGTATCTGGGGCATCTCAGCCTCTGAGCCTTCACCCTCTTGCCCTTCAGCTCTATTTCTGACGCCCTCTATCTTACCAGGTGTCTGAAGGTCTTCCCCTAGACAATCCTGGTATGGAGTCTTTTGGTATGCCTGGGCCTCTATCTTCTAAGAGAAATCAGACCTTCCCAGTGGGGACAGGGAGGGAGAGGAAGGGAAGGGAGATAGCGAAGGAAGACAGACAGAAGGGGGCATAGGGACATGGGGGCACTCCCACTCCCACCTTTCAAGTTATGGGGCTGTTGTATTTGTAAACTGCTCACTCCTCGGAGCTTAGACAGGTGAAGATTCCTCTTTCTAGAGCGCTCAGATTTTTAGCACGTCAATTTTTATTGCTGACCTCTAACTTATTTGTCTTGTGTCTCCCTTTGTATTGCATTTAGTTACAATTCAATAACTTGACTGAGGCGTTTTAATGATCGTATTCATGCTGCCCCTCTATCCAAACTTCTATGACTCTTGACCCCCTCCTCTGTCATAGGATACAACTTAAACCTTTCTGGTCATTGAGACTTTCTTTGCCCGTGTGTATGTGCGGATGGATAGGTTTGTATGTGCATATGTTTGTGTGTATCAGAGGGCACTTGAGTGTTTATGCCTGTGGAGATTCAAGGGTGACCCTGGGAATCACCCTGGGTTGCTCTGCTTCCTTGTGGCTTTGCACTGGGGTTCCCAGGGGGAACGTGCAGGCCACTGCCATTCTGTCCAACATTCCATCCAGAGTTCCGCCCAACATTCTGCCCAGCATTTTTACATGGGACTGGGGATGTGAACTCAGGTCCTTTTTCTTGTAAGGCAAATGCTTTAACCCCCGAGCCATCTCCCAGCTGCCCCTTTTTGAGACTTTTGCCTAATCTCATTTTCTAGTGTTCCAATGAATCACCACCATTTCGCTTTAGTATCCAGATTCCAACAAGTGTAACCCCTACAGAGAATTCTGATCCTTTTCATTATTCCCCAGGGCGGGTACCCTACCATGACGTCCTTCCCCTCTTATTCTTTTTTTTTCTAGTTTTACAGACATACTAAGTAATTATCCCTGTGTCATTCCTTCTACCCTTTCCCTCCCTTTTCCTCCCTCTTTCCCTTTCCTTCATCATTCTGTCCCACTCCCTCCCACCCTCCTGTCTGTCTTTCTATAGATCCCAGGGTTCTCTCTGGATCATCTGCTCCAATGGGATTTCACATCTCTGTGGTAGACCACATGGCCCCTCCTTGGACAGACCTTCTGACAGGGTCCTTCCCCTCACCTATACAGCCCCAGTTCCCACTGCATTTAATTATTTCTCTTGAGATCCTTGTTAGTCTGTGGGGACATGTTGGTATGTCAGTCATTGTACAGGTCTAGTAAGGACAGATCTCATGGCAGTGAGTTCCTGTTTGCAGTAGCCCTGTCATGTGTGGAATGTATTGCCCAGCTGTGGATTGCCCCATCTTTAGCTCTTATAATCTTACTGGTTCCCTGACCCTTGGGATGGGAAGAGACTTGGTTGGCTTGATTCTGGGTGAGCATTTCAGGGTCGCTGTTACTCTGCATTCTGGTTAGCCGTTATCATCTATTTATTTCATTGCTATTCCACTGTGATAGGCTGCACTCTGGTGCTAAGAGCCTCTTCTGTCTAAAGATAAAATGAGAGGCGTTTGACAGGCGTTTACTCTTGGGTGTTTGTGGTTAGTGTCCAGACATCTGATCCTGTCCTGCTGTCAGTTTATTCCCCTTCCACGTTGTAGATTGGTTTACAATGCTGGGGATACGTATTTCTGGAGGGAGGAGTTCCCCTCTTACTCTTATTCCCCATTTTGATTATTAGCAGCCTTTGCCTTCACCTCCCCCTTCCCTCCTTGCCTCACTGTGCTCTTCTCCAAGCAGCCCCGCCTTGGTGGGGTTCACCTCCACTCTCCTCCCAGCTGTACCCGCACTACTGGCTCTGGCTGGAGAGCCTCACAGCACACGGCCATGCTGACTCCTCTCGTGGCTACTGAACTGAAGCAGCCTTTGGACCCCACCGTTCTCCCACTGTCCTACATGAGTATCTCATGCCTTTTCATGTCCTTGACCTCGTCGCTTCTCCTTCCAATCACTTCTGCTTTCTCCAAGTACATCAAAGGTCATAGAACTTCCAGAGTCACCCCCCTCATCCCTGCTCCTGCACCAACATTCTCTGCCTTCTCCCCCATCTTCCCATCTAACTAAAGCCAGCGAGTCTGCTCGATTCCTTCCCCTCTCCCTTGGCCAAGTCATTATGGCTCATTTAGATTTCCAAGCAATTGCTTAGACTCCCGCTGGAAGTATATGAAAGTTTCCGTTTCCCCCACCTTTGCCACAGCTTGTTACTCTTTTTGTTGCTCTTCCATTTTGCTTTCGTTTTGAGACAGAGTCCTGGGTAGAGCCCAGACTGGCCTTAAAGTCAAGATCATACTGTTCCAGTCTCCTTGGTGCTGGCATACAGGTAGGCACCACCATTCCTGATGTGTTACCTGTAGCATCTTAGCATTTGCAAAACAATATCTTGCCATTTCAATCTGCATTGCCCCTAGTGACTAAGGAATTTTAACATTTTTTTATGTGCTTATTGGTTCTCTGTGTACTTTTATAGAAAAATCTATCCAAATCTTTGTTTTATTTTGCCTTTTAGTTTTCCTTCTTGGCAAACACACTGTAGCAACAAAAAGAAGAAAGTCACCCCCAATAAGCACTCCAAGTTTCTTGTCGACACACATACTTTCTTTAATCCTGATTTTAAAATCATGGCACACTACACATAATACAAAAAGCTGTGTGGTAAAAGTTTGCAGCTCAGCTGGGGATTTCCCCACTTTTACTGTCGTTTATTTAACTACAATTCACTCACTTTATTGAGACGTAACTTCCACGATACAGACAGGAATGCCAGGTATATTTACTGCATGAGCGAGTGGGCAAACAAGAGAAATAGAAGTCCCACCCTTCAGGCTGGTTAGCCTCAGATGCCACCCATATCCAGATCAGCTCTTTGTACTTTCCAGAGGGCAAGAGCCAGCTTCTTTCAGCAGGGCCAAGCTGGCAAAGAGGAATTGTTTGTCTGTTTCCTGGGCTCAGCTGGCGGGACTCCGAGCCCCTTGGCTGGCCCTGGGATGGGGTGGGGGGAGGGCAGCTGTAGATCACTGTGTGTGTGAAGTGAGCAACACTGGCTTCCGCAAAGAAATGTCTTCTATATTCACCTTCACCTCGACCCAGAAGTTCTCTGGAGCAGCCGGCTTTGTGCCGGGACCCTTTCTCCTCAACCTCAGGGAGGCAGGAGCCGGATCCCACTCACTGTCTTCTGGTGTGTGGTCTGAGTCTCAATTCTGTCTGGCAGACAGTATGGGAGACCCGGGTCAGTGGGGTCATCAGAATGCTAAGGGGGAATCTGATTGATGAGCAAGTGTCAGCGGGAATGAATGGGAGCCTTAATTAATGACTTCTGCCCTGTTTCAAAGAAAGGTTCCCTTGCACCCGTCCTGCTTTTTCTCTGCAAAGAGAGGGAGGGAGGGAGGGAGGGAAAAGGAGAGAAAGTAAAACAGAGAGAGAGAGATTGAGATTGAGATTGAGATGGGGATGAGGAACTAAGGAAGAAAAGGAGGGGAAAATACACCCCCGTAATCCAAAGTTTTCTAAATGGCATACAGGAAACTTCAAAGACAGACATTCTGGTGAGTTTTTATGTGCAAGCCTGGCTCGGAGGTTCGCTCCTCTCTTTGTTTCCATGGCCGGCTAGGCTCCATTCCAAAGCGAAAAAATAAAAGGCCACATTGTTCTGAGGGAAGCTGGTTTTTACAAGAAATGTCCTCCTCACCACTGGGTGAATTAACTGCCTAGGCCCTGGGTGCTCCATGAGCAGTCCTCCGGGCGCTGAACCCCCCCCCCTCTGCTCACACCCCCCAGAAGAGCATCCATGCATAATCCACAGACTCTGCTGGGACCTGAGCTAAATCAGCACAATAGACATAACAATCCAGATACCTGTAACTCAGTGGAGGTGGTGTGCACAGGAGCAGGCTATATAAAAAGGGGCTCCCCAAATGAGGAGTGACCACACTGAGGTTCACATTCAGCAATTTTAGCCAGCAGCCTGTCATTGAACATCAGTCGGCCCTAAGAGTGGCGCTGCAGCTGAGTCATCTAACAGAATAGAAAGAGGACATTCGAATCTTCGCTGGAACCTGGAAAACCATAATACCTGCTTCCAAGGCTCACTGAGGAACTGATGAAATGAGTCATCATGGGCAAAAGGCTTGGACAGTGCCTGGCACACAGAGAGCAACTAGTGAATGGTAATTTAGAAAGTAGGTAAAGGGTCATTCCCTGCCACGAAGGCCTCCCTGCCGTGAAGGCCGTCCTTGCACAGCAAGAACCACAACTGTGAATGTATAACGATACTGTAATGCTGCAAAAGTCATGAGATGTGCACAAGTATAAGGAATAAAATAAAAGTGCAAAGTATAGGATACAAAGTATAATGCAGGTTGAGAAACACCAGGCCAAGGATCCAAGATGCTTTAAAATTCAATCTGAACATCAACAGGAGGCCACAAATAGAAAATTTCACACCAAGAAACAGTGTTTCATGCCTAAAACTATCTGAAATATTGTATTACATTACCTGAAAGCTAGGTGTACAAAGGTTCGTATAAAGCATAAATAACATTTCTGTTTATATTTTAATTCCATCCCCAAGATATTTCATTGTGTGCATACAAAATTTCCAGAATCCAAAAATTATTTATGTAAGGAGTAATCAGCCTACAACACTCCAGGGAAAGTGTTAGTAGGTTTCACAGAAGAGAGAGGTCTGAAAATCAAGTAAACAGATGAAGCTAAAGAGGAGGTGGACCCAAGAAAGGGCCCAGTGAATCAAGCTGTGATATGTGCACACAGAACCGAAGAAGAGTTAGAGATGGATGGGAGAGACATCAGGACACAGAAACAATGGGCTGAGCGAACAGGAGAGAAAGTCGGAGTTGGCCCAGGATAAGCCTGGTAGCAGGAAGCTGGTGATACTCCAAGTTAATCTCACAGAAGAAAAAAAAAAGACAGAATTCATTCTTCACTCAGGACAAACCTGAAAGATCAGGTTGGCTGGACCCACCAATCCAAACCAACTGAATAATGCAGATGCTCATATTTTTTTATAGGTAATAGGTGAGCTGTTGGGAAAACACGTGGCTGCCTTTAGCTTGGCAACCTCAAATTCTAAGAGACCCCACTTCTGCCATTCTACAGTTCTATTAATGTTATAAGTTGTTGCTGAAGTCCTCGGCGGCTATTCCTCTGGCAACCCAGGAAAGCAGGTGAACACATTTATTTTTAATTCCAAGATGAGAAATCAGGATTAGTGAACAACCTTTGACTTGAATAATACTTACCAATATACTATTCATTAACATAATTGATTAATTAACAGATAAGTTTAAAATTCAGAGATTAAGGTTGCTGAATTTTGAAGACTGGATTTTTGGAAACCTTGGATTTCCTTGGATTATGTTTTTCCCTCCTCAATTCCTTACCCTATCTTGAAGAAAAAAAATGAAATTAGTAAGCCAGATTGGTTTCTAATGACAAATCACTGGGCCCCAAGCTCTTGGGAAAAGCACCTTGGTGGTGAGAGCAGGTGGTAGAGTTGCTGCATCGCCTCATGCCAGGTAGAGAGTGGTGATAGAAGCTCACCACAAGAAGTAGCCCTGCAGCTTTTTCCGCCAGCCCGGGATGCTTGCGGTCCAGGAAGGACACACTGCTCATCACTACTAGGAGACATCCAATACCCATCAGGATGGAGCCAAGGGCGGTGCAGGAACAGCAAAACTGGAAAAACAAACAAACAACAAACCACAATTCTGAACATCAGAAACCCTACATTAACCACCTGGAACCAGGCCAGCCTAATCTCTCCACATCCTAAAGCTCAGGGAAATTTGCAGAAGAGGGAGTGGTAAGATTGTAAGACCCTAAAGATGGGGAGGAGCAACAATATGCAAGATACTCCACAGTTAGGGCCGAAGTAACCATAGTAGGTCTTTGCATGACCTGCGCAATGACTGACATAGCATTGACCGCCCCCCAAGTCTAGTATAGATCACAGGCACTAGGATCCTTAGAAGCAAGGGATTAATAACCACAATAGTGTTCCTATACTAAAGGGGAACACAAGAAAGGGCTCTAGGCAATGCTACTGAGTCCTTACACCTCATTAGAGTGGAGGACTCAGAGGGAAGTTTCACACTAAAGGATGCTACAGAGATGGGGGGGAGGGGACAATGGCGAAAGGGGGGGGAGAAAGGAAGGGGAAAGGGGGGCGGTGGGAAGGGGTGGAGGGAGGAAGGGGAAAGACTACCTATTAAGTTTGTATGAGTGGAAAAAATTAATTAATTAAAAAAGAAAATAAAGACCAAATACAGAAAAATGTAACTGCATTTCTGTAATTCTTTATTAATGGATCTGTTCATATTAATAAATAGCAAAAAAAATAAAAATAACAAAGAGAAAAAAAAGAAGTATCCCCCCCAAAGGCACACACAGTGATGTGCTGGTCCAGGAGACCCCACCTCCTGATATTCCCAGAATCTACCAAAATAGCAATACCAGGTGGTGAGCAGGCACTCACCATGTGAACCTGCGGGAGATGTTTTATATTCAAGCCATAACACCTTCTCTTTTTGCTCTCGAAAAAAAAAAAAAAAAACAGAAATTGGGAGTATTAGACCAAAGCAGCTCAACCTGTTCCTTTTCTTCTAGACAGTGAGTTCTTGGCTCTGATTAATCTACATTCATCTTGAAACTCTTGGGGACTGCTAACCTAGCCATCAGTTCAATATAGTTATAGGGAAAAAGAAGTATTTTAAGCCACATCAGAGAGTTTAAACAGCAAAACAGAGTATAGGAAACAAGGGAAATTATCAAATTATCAAAATATATCAAAATAGAGGCATATCGCTATTAAATTAAAATGTATACTTGTAAAAAAAAAAAAAAAAAACCTTGCGCCTGAATTAACAAAGATCTTTTTTATCCTCACTCAAATAAGATAATTTAAATCTTTTTAATTCATAAGATATCAAAGTAATGTGTATAATGATTGCCTGTTTGGTGGTATTTAGGAATATCTTGGTATATTGTTTAAGTATAATATTAATGTTGTGGTTGCATTTTTAAGCAATCTTCATCTCTTAAATATGTACTGTCCAGAAATAATCATAGACAAACAATATGCTTCCTGAACTTTTCTTGCATGTGATCAGTTTTGTGGTAAGGAAAATCGATATGAATATATATCAAACATTGTTGGCCATAATATTTATGAAAGCTGGATGATCTCATCATACTATTCTACTCTCACATATGCTTGACAGTTTTTACAGTAAAAATTTTTCAGTGAAAATATTAACCCCTGTCCATTTCACAGCATACAAAATAGAAAACCTTTAAGCACATAAAACACCCAGGACCAAAACCTATAACATTCAGCATTTTGTTAGTATATGAGTTCTTTAGCTTCACATTGGCATATTGCTCTGAAGAAAGAATGTATTCAGAAAAATAATGAAAAGTTACAGAATGTGCTAACTTTTAGCCAAGAAAATTAAAGAAGCCAAAGAAAGCTGCAGGAGCTAATTGCCAAGAGACACTGGCTGTCCTTACCGAAAGCTTCCACCTCTAAATCCGAATCCAGTTAAAAATAAGATCTATCTAAGAGTAACAAATAAAAGATCAGACCCTAAAAAATTAAAAACATGTGCTTTAAAACAAATTTTAAAAAGAACTAAAAAAGACACTTCCAGGTAAAATCTGCCTCTATCTGATAGAGAGGAATTAAAAGAAGAAAAATTATATCTATCAAAAAGAGAGGTAAAGACTGTCAGAAACTCACAATGGTAGTGGCAGGATAACCAAGAAGTACAGAGAAAAAGGTAGTGTTGGGATACAGGCAGTGTTGGGATTAGCTATTTCATAAGACAATAATGGACGGACGTGAAAGGTCACACCAGCCCTGACACAGTAAGAGTCTCCCCTCCAGATAGGTCCAACATCCTAAAAGTCACCGAAAAAACTCTAGAGTTAAATTACTTTGTAGGTGAAATGGATTTCACAGATACCTCCAGAACACTCCATCCAACACAGACAGAGCATACAGTCTTTTAAGCAACTCATGAAACCTTTCCTAAAATAGAACACATTATGCACAACAAAGCAAGTTTTAACAAAAGCGAAGAATCAAATGCGAAGGATTAAATCATTTCTTGTCAGACTATGGTGGGATAAAACCACAAATCTATAGCAAGAGAAAGTACACAAATCTTTATTGTTTGTCAGTTTCATATGCTACTGTAATGAATGTTAGTTGTTTTCACCACTATTCCCATTTCCCTTCCTTCACTTCTGCTCAAATCCTTCTTCCCAACAAGTCTTCCCTCCCACATTCATGTCTTCTTTTCATGTGTGACTCATTGAATACCATTAAGAGTTTCTTGCCCTAATCTGGGTGGGAGGTTATTTACTGGAACACGGGCAACTTATGAGTGTCTATACCACTGAAGAAAATGAACCCCTCCCCCACAGCAATCCTTAACTGCCAATTAGTCCCTTAGGGAGAGGTGGGGCCTTAGAGTACCTCTCCCATTTGTGATGAGATGTTACGGGTACATTTGTGTGCAAGTCTTACACTCATGAACTCGCTGCAACTGTGGTTATCTACACAATTATTTTGAAATCTAAAAGTACACTCTTGAACAACCAGTAGGTCATTGGAGACATTTTTAAATTTCTATAATCAAATGAGAATGACAATACCACTTACCAGATCCTTTGGAATCGAGCTAAGGTAGCTCTAAGAGAAATGTCTGTAGCTATGAATGCTTACAGTAAAAGACCAGAGATCTCAAATAAGTTACTTAATACTTCAAGGTCTTAGTAAAATAAGTACAGACCAATCACAAAGCAGGAGATAGCAAGAAATAAAAGATGAGAGCAGGAAACAATGCAATCGAGATGAAAAGAAGCCCGCATGGAATCAATCAGGCAAAATGTTAGTCATTTGGAGGGGGAAAAATTGACAAAGCCACAGCCAGACTAATCAAAAGAAATTAACAACTTCCGTTTTTCCCAAATTAATTTTAACCATGAATCCAATATGATTATTTTTCCTCCAGACATGATTTTAAAGTATATACCAAAAAGTGAAAACTTTTCAGAATTTGTTGTTACAATAAATACCCAACCCAAACAACTTCGTGGGAAAAGGGACTTTACTCAGCTCACATTTCCAGGTTACAGTCCATCGTGGGAAAAGAGATACCAGCAGGAGCCCAGAGAATTGGCCTCACCACCACTGAAGTCAAGAGCAGAGAGGAAGAACCAGTGCATGCGCCATCTTTACACAGATGGCATCTTTATTCCTACCACCTGTCTAGGGAATAATTCCACCCACAATAGGCAGGTTTTCTCACTTGAATTAAAGCAATCTCCTTACAGTCTTGCCAGTCTCCATTGGTATGCCCGGAGGCCAACTCCCGAAGATCAAGTCAACAGCTGAGATTGTTACAACTACCCTAGAATCTTTGGAAACTAGATCTTGCTTTACAGGTATCAGAATACGCTGGAACCTGAATCCTTTTCTTCTTTCCTTTCCAATCCGATGTGTTTAAAGGGATGTGCAATGGGAGAGAAGAGCGAGGGCAACACAGACAGGGTGAAAGGTAACTGCATGGTAGGCAGACTGGCATAGGGAATCCAAGCTCATGGTGGACCATGCGATCATCATGTGTCGAAAGACCTTGGTGTGAGGTGCTAGAGTGACGCAGAAAGAGGACAGCCACAGCAGAAAGGCCTCAATGGGAGTTTCAGTGGGTTGGCTGGACTTCCACAGAAGGACAGCCCAGTGCTGAGGATCAGAGATCAAGTAGGGCGAGATAGGGTCTGGCTGAATGGGAAGATTGCTTGGTAAACAGTGCTAAAGACTAAGAAAATACAGAGGTACAGAGCAGCCTGGCATGGGGCCCCGCACGTTGATCAGGATGGTAAGGCACCTTCCTGCAGCATGGAGAGAGGCTCAGTGTATATCAGAGCCCAGCATGGAAAGAAGCCCCCCTAGAAGGTAAGAAGCTAGATTCAGCAGTTAAAGCATTTGCCTCACAAGCGAAAGACCTGAGTTCAGGTCCTCAGATCCCAAATAAAAAATGCCTATACAGACACATACACACTGAAGTACTCTCTTATACACATGCCCATGTACACATATATACCTACCACATGCAAAACACAACCACACACACACATGAACACATGCATGCATCCCAGGCATACATCCATGAAAAAGAAAAAACAATGGCAGGTAGCTATGATCTCAGTGTGTTTCCTGAAAAGCCATGTTGCAATCTTTAACTCTCAAGCTGAGAGTTCAAATCACTGAAGTAAAAAACACACATATTTCCCTACTTAACACAGGAAGTTCTTTCCTGTTTAATATGCATCTTTTTCTTTTTTTCCATATATGCTTTAATGTCATCACTCCTCATGCCTTACAATCAAGCTCTATTGCACACTCCCATACCCTCACTCCCCGTAGTAGTTGACTTGACCTTGCAGATGATGCACCGAGCACATAGTTAGAAATGAATGTATAGAGGCTGAACAATTTGGAGTTCTTTGAACCAGACAGGTGAGCTTGGACTAGTATTTAAGAGGATTATTCTGGCTACCAAAGGCAGAATCCTCTGGAGTCTCTAGCTTGAAAATACAGATTTTAGATGGGATAATTCTTTGCTGCGGGGAGATAAGCTGTGCGCTGTGAGATGTTCAGCAACATCCCTAGGTTCTAAACACTAAACATGAGGAACACCGCCAACACCCACAGTTACGACTTCCAGAATGGTGTGCAGGTAAAGTCAATGTCCTCTTGCCATTCTAGAAGGAAGATGAAGGATCAGTCCAAAGGAGACAACGTTCATCAGAAAACATGACTGAAGGAAGGGTTGCAATCGTTACTTATGCCCTGGGTGCTTTGTGAGTGCTGTGGCACTTTAAAAGAGGGTATGAAGTAAGAAGTCCCACCCGGATCCCAGTGACCTGTTGATACCGCTTGCCTTCCCCCACACCACGTGTGGGCAATGAAGTCTGATTCCCACGCCCTGGCAATGACCAGTGTGAGACATTGCTCTGTGGATACTGATTTGGCTAATCCTGGGAGGCCTCCAAAGCATAGAGGGAGAACAAGACAGAGGTTCTTTGGGAATAGGTAGCAAGCACTAAAGTTTGCATGTCTGCTTCCTTTACCCAGGGCATTGAGCATCCTTAAAAGCCTCATCTAAGGAGTCAGCCAAGAGCCGGAAACGGGAAAGTGAAGTCTAACTCAGAAGCCCCGCGGGGCCTTCACATTCTCTCAGCAGCCTGGGGACTGGGTTTGTTTCTCTCTGCTCCCACCAGCACCTGCTGATTGCTGCCAGTGTTAATAACATGAGCAGCAGGAGCTTTCTCAGCAGAATGGGGGCGTTTGGATCATTATCCAGTGGTCTGGGACCAGTCAGTAAATGACTCCGTGACCTGGGAATTCAGCAGGTTACCCCCATCGCTCAGTCCTGCTTTCTTTATTGCTCTCCCCTCCCGCTGCACCGAGATTCATTCGCCGGCTTCACATTCGGAACATTGCTCTCATGCTTTTTTTTTTTTTTAAACCTTTAAGAGGAGAGCAGTATCTCTTGTGGGGAAACTGGCTGTCAGGTCGGTGGGCTGGCTGTGGTGACGCAGGGAGGGGCTCACTGGAGCTTTTGTTGAATGCAATCACTCAGTGTGTGCCCCCTCTGCGTCCTAAACACATTCAGTCCTCAGTCACAGCTGTGGCACTCTCTTCTAAACTTCCTGTACATGTTGCCTGGCATAGTGCGGGCGGGAAAAGCAGAGAAAACTCTTGGACCACCCCTAACTCGTCACTCCACTCTAACTGTGGCAAATGAGAGGAAGACACTCAGATTAATCTAATTGTGATGGTCTCCCTGGGACAGTTACACAAGCCTTTTCATACCACATCTCTGCCCTCTCCTCTTCTGCAGTTCTCATTCTCATCTTTCAGATCTGTTCATGGAGGTCATGTTCCCCAGGAAGCCTCTCCTCACGCATCCAGAACACAGCCAAACTGCCATCTCTCCGAAGTTATCAGAGAATACCCCCCATACTGCTTTATTATTAATACATGGCTAACCCAGCTCATGGCAATCACCTTTCCTCGCGCCTGTCTTACCCTTGAAATTTTTCAGCTCGGTGGAATCAAGAACTAGCCACAGTCCCCATTTACAGTAGCTCATGAAAATTAATACAAAGTTATAGGAAGATATCTCTGAATTCTATCTTTGAGGGAAAACCTGGCTCTCAGTTTGACTTTGACTGAGATACCCACTAAAACACCCAGAGAAAAATGAATAACAGAAACTGCCCTGAGATGCTCCTCCCAGAAGTCATAGGCAAGTAAACAAACCTCTCGGTAACAAATATGTTGAAGCCTCCTAACAAACCATTGGTCACGGGGCTCTCAGAGGCCTCCTCAAAACAATATAGGCTTTTGCCATTGTTCTTAGTTGCCTACCAGAATGTGATGGTAAGACCATGTCATCCATATCCATCCACATCCATCCATATCATAGGAGATGGAGAAAAACTAAAACTGACCTCAATGCTTCCTACATTCTGGTTGGCTTTCACAGTACCAGAATATACGAGACAGGCCACTAGGGGAGAAAAGTCAACAGTCTTAACCAGCTATGAATTCCGTGTGCTATGACAATCACCACCCTGGGCTGGGATAATAATAGAATGATGGTTATGGGGACAACCAGCCAGTTTCTGGTTAGATTTAAGGCCTACTCCTCAATAGAGAATGCATGCCTAGTACTGTAAGTCAGGTCAGGAATCTGCAGACAAGGAGGTCATAACCCCTAGGAGGGATCAAGCTCTTATGGTTCTGCTATGTGGCATGAAATAAAACTGTCTATATACTTGTCATTATAATCACAGATAAGTGCAACTGTCAGACCTCAACTTAAGAAGCTCCCTCTTGTCATGGAAACTCACATCATTCAGAGAATCACAGTTGGCAACAGGCAAAGAATAGATGATTTTGGAGTGTTCAGCCCTTAATGATGATGTATAAACCACTCTCCATCCCAGGCTCGGGGAGCAACACAGAAGGGAGGGTGGTAAGAATGAAAGAGTCAGAGGGTAAGGAGGGATGCTGCTCAGCAGTGTCTTCTGGGTATGACAGAGGTGCTGCACCCCTGGATTCACTGAATCTGTACTTACCTCCATGAGACCTTCACAACATTGGACGGTCAGCAAGTCATCATGAAAAGGGGGAAAAGCCACATGAGACCCCACACCTCCCTGAGAGACAGTGCTGAGGGCTAATGCTGGCTGCAGAAAGGAAAGCTGCTTTCCGCAGAGCTGTACCCACTGATATGTCGTCTGTGCTCCAGCAGTGCTCAGGCACAGGCCAATGCATTCGATGATAATGAAGCTCAGTGGGCCAGGTACACACAGAAAGATACAAAAGTAGGAAGAGACTGCTTGGGAAGGTCGATGGAAGTAGGAGGGGGGATGGGATCAGATGATATGGGATGAACATGAATTAAATTCATATATGAAACTGTCAAAGAATAAAAATTAAAATACATTTAAAAAAAAACATGAAATCTGCCATGACTGATTCCCAAAGGGAAACCAAAAGTTTCGACAAAGACTGTATTCCCATTTCCTGAGATTACCAGTTGCATCTCTTCCTCTTTTCAACTCACCACTTCCTATAAATGCATCTCAAAATAATCCTGCCATTCTCATTTAATGTTCACTTGATTCCATAATTCCTCTAAATAGCACAAATATTCCTTGACGAACTGGTCGTAGTGCCTTATTTTGATGGAGGTGCTTATATGTATCCGGCCTGATTTCCTCTTACACAGATGAGGTCGGTATCTCTTTATCTTTGAAAGGTTTGTATCCTAAATGTTGGAGCATATTATGTGGTTTTATTCCAAAAGGCTGGCAGTGGTTCCCAGGGTTCGGTGAACCCCTTATAGGAAAAACTGGATATGAATAAAATAATTGGTGAAGATAAATAATTTGTCTGCTTTTTTCACAAAAGTGCGGTGAGGGAAAGCACCATTTGGTTCCTGCTAACCACCTACCTCACTACTGATCACAAACTCCTTTGAGTTCCTTCCTTCACAAATGCTTTGCTGACCAATGTGCTTTTGCATATGTTGTTCCTTTGTGTCATGGTTTAAAATGTGAATCGTCCCTCCCCCCCACACACACACACTCACGCGCTTGAATCTTTAGTTGTTTGGGAAGAGCATGGTACCTTTAGGAGTTGGAAGGAGGCAGTCACGGGGGTGGGCCTTGAGATTGGTTAGCCCTGCCCTGCTTCCATTAGTTAGTCGGTGCTTGAGCGTACACCAGCTCTCAGCCTCCATGCGGTCTGCAGTGACTTAGGCCTCCTCCAGCTTCTGCCACCTGCCATGAGTGTATCTCCCCCCTGGAACCATAAGCTGAATAAGTCTCCCTTTTGTCCATTAAGTTACTTGACTTTGGTGTTGTCTCACAGCAACAGAGAAAGAGTAACTGGCACACTTACTCCCAAGAGGCTCTTTCTCCTCCGCACATCTGACACAATCCCTGGTCTGTGTTGAAACCCCTCTAAGATTGTCTCCTCTATGAAGTCTCTCCTAATTTTGGTTGCAGCACATCTTATAGTAAGAGTATAGGCTCTAAAATCAAACAGACTCTTTTAGTCCACCATTTGTTGGCTGCAATCCTGGGGAAAGTGGCATATGAATAGGACTAAGCCTCAGTCACTATGATATAGGAAGATAATGGCTTTCACCTGCCAAGTCTGTGGAGGTTGAATGAGAGAATATGAGCAAAGCCCTTGGCTCAGCTCCTGGAAAAAAAAAATGTGTCTTATTCTACAGTTTAGCTCTTTTATTAATGTCTCCAAGCAAAAGTGATCAATTGCAATGTGCATTTTTAGGATGCATTTTATACCTCTGCCTCTCTACAAACTGTGACTATCTTAACGTTCAGAGATACATTTTTTCAAATCTGTGTGTGGGAATTAGATTCGGCTCATAGAAGTCAGCAAATACTTTGTTGAATTAAATGAAACAGCTGGAGAAGTAGCTTGTTCTTAGAAGAATAAGAATTTGCAGTTTCAATAAAGATGAATGGCATTGTTAGCATGAGACTAACCACGCATGCTGTGTTGCAGATTAGCACAGTCTCCTTCATGTTCATTTACCCATTTTCACTTTGAATCTCAAAATTAATTTATCTGGCAGGCATCATTATCTCTAGCTTAGAAGTGAGTGAACAGGGAACTAGAGAGATGGCTCAAGGGTTAAGACTCTGTCTTGCAAACTGAGTTCAGATCCTGAGTTCAGATCCCAGGTCCCATATTAAAATAATAATAATAATATAATAAAATAAATAAACACCAGGTGGAAGCAGCATCAGCCTGAACTTCCAGTCCTCCTGATGGAGCCTGGGAAATTCCAGAGCAAAGCAAAAAGGAGGTAGAAGCAATCCTGGGATGATTCCTGAAGCCATCCTTGGTCTTCCATAAGGACACACATGTGCCCTCTGTCTCTCTTTCTCTCTCCCTCTCTTTCTCTCGCACGCACACACACACACACACACACACACACACACACACACACAATTTTAGAAGAAATGTTGGGAGGCAGGAATTTAAAAAATAATAATAATAAAGAAGAAGTGTGAGAAGAGATATTCAGCTTTGACCTACAGTCACAGAGCAGCTTGCCAAAATCAACTTTCACTTTTCTCCTTTTTTGATGCCTCTATTACCTCCTGACCCACCCTAACAAGGAGTGACTAAGCCACTCACAACTCAGGTACAAGAATCTAAATGTTCCCAAGTGCTCAGTCACCCAGGGCCCTTCTCCGAGACACCATTCCCCAGGGTGTCCACAGCCCCTGCTCCCCCGAAGTCCCTGGACAAAGGCCACCAAGCTCTGTGGCTCTGCTCACAGCACTCAGAGACCTGCATTTCTGCAGGTGCTCTGGGCTCCTCTAGGCTTCTCCTGAGCTTTTGTGCAGCGAGGGGAAGCCTAAGGGTGTCAAGAGCCGCAAGCAGCCCCTCCCTCTGGAGACAGGCATCTCCCAGAAGAAAGAACCGGAGGCTTCCCAGAGCATTGTTCAGCCACATTAGAGAGAGGATTAAGCAGATACATTCAGCTATTCTAACAGATTTTCTTTAAGCCTTCAATACCCCTCTCACACCCACTCAGATAATCACATTAGTTTTGTCCTTAAAAGATGCCTTTTATAGAAAGTACCTAAACTGTTTAAACCACCCAGAGAGGTTGCATACATTATCAAACACCAAGACAAACAAAAGGGATTTGGAGTCCCACCACTCTGCTTTCCTTAGTCCCCAAAACATTTAGAGAAATCAAAGTAGAGATGATAAAAAAAAAAAAAGACCAGGGGCTGAACAGCAACTCCCCCTGGAAGTCTGTCTGCCACACAACCAGGAAGACAGAACGCCCCAGTACCGAGGCCAAGGAAAGCAGACAATTGGGATGGCAAGACGCAGCTCCTATAGAAACAGATGCACTTGCGTCTCTGCCACAGAAGATTGGACCAAGGAAGAGTAGAAGAAGCACCTCCTGGATCTGCAGCCATGCTTTTGGCGAGCAAGGAATGAATCCCTCCATTTCTCTTTGCTCCAGCATCTTCCTTTTATAACATGGATGTTGTATCTTTTCCCTTGTGCTAGGTTCATTCAGGGAATCCCAGAATTAAAGACAGGCAGAAGAGTCATGAAGCCTGTGAAGTATGACTCAGGCTTAAAAGGAAAAATTTCTGGGCTAGAGAGATGGCTCAGGGGTTAAGCCTCCGTCTCACAAGCAGAAGGTCCCGAGTTTGGATCCTGGATCCCATGTAAAAAACACCAGGCAGAAATGGTGGCAACCTGTACTTCGAGCCCTGGAAATTGGAGCTTGAGAAACTCCAGAGCAAAGAGTAAGTAGCACAACGCAGGGTGATTTCTGAAGTCCTGTTGGGCCTCTGTAGGCACATACAGTGCCATGTCTCACACATACACACACACACACACACACACACACACACACACACACACACACAAATAAAATTAGATAAATAAATGGAAGGATTTCTGTGGCTGTCTTTCTGAATACTCCACAATGACAGGAGTCACATTTGGTTTGGTTTGTTTCTTCGTAGTAATGTCCTTGGTGACAGTCGATCGTTTTTCTCATTGAATGGTACATTCACTCCTTTTCCCCATAGTCATCAACCATCCTACAAACTCTCTTCTCTCAAGTCCCAGGTTGATGGTTGCTGCTCTGAGACCTTGAGGATCAACTTATCGCTATCAAATTCATGTTCTCCAACTTCCAAATGCAATATGAAGTCTGAGTTCATTGTAATCCATCATCTGACATTACAACATCTTTTCCCATTGCTCTTGAACCCACTGAGAACGCTGGACCTTATCGTTAGCTCTTCTCATCAGCATAGAATCGCTGTTAGAGAAGTGTCTGGATTGACTTATCAAACACTTCAAAGACTTGGGGTTACTTGCTTCAAGGAAGTAGTCACTCAAGTGTCAATGTCCAGCACAGAAGTCCTTGGATTTTAAAGCAGCTGTCCACACTCCATCAATTGAGCCCTATGCACTGCGTTGGTCTACTCCATCATGCAGTGGCTCTTCCCTCCTGGACAAAACAGCCCCATTTCATAAAAAGGTGTCTCCAGGCACCTACATGCACTTTTCTCCACTGGAGGTGGGGCCCCGGCTTCTCTCTCCTGGTGTGTGTTCCCACTGGCAGGCTCTGGCTCCCCCTAGCATTCTTCAGATAACTGGACCTCTTCTTTTATAGGGTGAAATCCAGAGTGTCCGTTATACCTCACCTATAGCCCAATGCCCTCTTGCTTGTACTATACAGAAGCTGAGAGAAAATTACATCCTGCCGCCGTTCCATACCCTTGTGTTAGGACAGCCACTACAATAAGTCTCTTGCATGCATGCAGTCTGTGGTCTTTGCTCCCACTAGACATCGAAGGGAGTCCCTGAACAAGCCCCCCTTCATACTATGTGGAGGGTGATATGTAAAGTCACTGAATGATTTGCCTTAACGTTCAGTTTTCCATTTCCTTTGCAGGGGTATACTTCAGGAATTCCTTAGATTATGAGGACAAAGACTGAGATTAGATTCCATTAACATCATCACTAGTCACTTGGGGTCAAAGAAATCTTTGTTAGGGAGTCCTGTGAATTGCAGGGTACTTAACACCACCTATGATCTCTATCATGGATGCCAGTGATACGCTTCCAAGCGGTGGCAACCCAAACTGACTAAGCATTGCCAAATGACTACTGGAGGCAAATTTGCTACCAGTTGCAAACCTCTGACTCAGACATAAAGAGAAGACTCCTGCAAGGTAAGAGTTTTGTGGCATCAGGAGAGAGCCAAAGAGAGAGGTAGATCTAGACTCAAAGATCCTTCCCTGTACCTCTCTCTTTGGGAACCCAAAGCAAAAGTAATGGGACCGTCCTCCGAAATGGTCCTATCCTCAGAGTTAGCTTACAGGTACCTCTAGCTGGAGGAGAAACCCTTGCATCAGAGCGTGCACTGTTCCTGTAGCTAGAAATCTGGTGTGAGTCATAGAGACAGAGACAGGCCCAAAGCCTGCACCCATGCCGGAGACCACCCACACTCATGCAGGGACGAGAGGCAAGCTCCACAGCTGCACCCATCTCCACTCATGTAGGACTGCAAGGGCACACTCCCACAACCATGCACACACAGGGCCAGCCACAGCACCCACACCAGAGACCACCTGCACCCATGCATAGTACTCCTGCTTCACTTTCCTAGTTCCCTTACTTAACATCTAATATATATGGAGTGGTCTGCATTTGTGCTATCTTGTTCTCCTCCCTTTTGTTGTTGTTGTGTGTATTTGTAGCAGTTCACCTGCATGGTTACTGATAAATCACCATCAAACAGCGTAAAGGAACAAGGGGTTTATTCTCTCTCACAATTATCTGGTGAGTTTGTCTGGCCAAGTATACACAAGGATGCCAAATTTCTCCATCAGCTCTCATTATTTTATTCCAGGCCTAGTCCCACTTGCCATGGGCTGGACCTTCCCCATAGCTAGACAATCTCTTGCAGGTTTGCTCTGGGCTTAACTCAACCACTAATTTTCTACAAATATGCCCAGAGCTTAAACCCTCAACTGTCAAGTTTATACCTGTGCCTAACTATGGCAGTGTTTGATAGGCTTTTCCCAAAAATAACTACACAGATTGGTACAGAATTAGGCATCTCACTGCCTCAGTCTCCTGAGTGCTCGGATTGGTTCAACTATCTAATTGTATTCATTCACCTCTTTGCTTTTTGAGTCTCTGTTCAGCTGGAGGATCTTTCCTCTATTGACCTTCATTGTTCCCCCCTTTCCACGTACAGTTTCTTCTTCTGTTTGTTGCGTTGCACTAGTACAAAGACTAATCTCTTGTCATCCTCTGCTTATTTCTTTTTCACTCCTTAGTAACTTAAACTTTAGTATATCCTTCTAGTCTCCCTGTTTGCCAGTATGTTGCCAAACAGCCTAGAAGAACAAGGGATTTTATTCTGACTTACATTTCTTAGTCCAGCTTGTCAGGAGAACTCACACCAACACCAGGATCCGAGAGAACTGGCCACGCGTATCCACAGAGATTGTCATAAGAGGGGCAAACCCCCCTTGCCAGAAAGCATACTGAGAAGTGTGCCAACTCACTGAACCAGCTAAAGAAGTATATTGGTGGGCTCATGCCCATGAAATCCACCAGCTCCCCCCATCTGCCCAGCAAACAGTCCCACCCATCATGGGCTGGGTCTCCCTCAATTAGACACTCTTCTGCTCAGGGCTTGGCTTAACTACCAATTCTTCACAGATGCGCCCAAAGCTCAGCCTGCTATTATAAAGTGGACACTGTATCTAGCTATCCAGGTGACCTGGCCTGTGGTTGCCTGCCATCCTGCCGCAGCACCTTCTTTCCATTTGGTTCCGCTTTGGTTCCGCTCTTTCTCCGTGCCTCCTCCTGTCATGACTCATCACTTAGACACTGCATCTCACAAATGTGTTGCTATCCGCTCGTGGGGGTTCATGCTCCCTACCTGCACTCCTCAGAGCACTTACAGCATACCAATACATTGTAAGAGCTGATGCTTCATGCCTTCCCCCCATTGGAATTAGGACAAGCACCATGTTTTCTTTGTCACTGTTTTATTTTCCAAGTTCTAGAACAACGTTCTATAGAGTCTCTGTTAGGTAAAAGGTGGAATATTTCATGGGGGAACTCAATGGAAGTCACCACTGTGGTAATGTACAAGGTTTTGGATTTGAGTCATAGCTCACATAAAAGAAAGAGAGACGAGAAAGAAAAAGAGACAGAAAGAAAAAATTACCAATTAAATTATCATCCTATACAATCATAATGTATATCTATGAATAGCAAACAGAATAACTATTAACTTTCCTTGTATTCAGACATGCTTATCTACAGATCTTTCTACTACACAAGTTACTGGCATTTTGTTAGACACCTAGACACCTTTGTCCCAAGAAATGCTGTGTGACAGATACCGTGTGGCTGACTTGGCTGTGTTGGTGGTGCTTTCCATCCCTAACCACCCAAGCGAGGCAGCAAGGGTACGTGATGCTGGGCATTACCGTCTGCCTTGTATTGGGGGGAGGCAGGATGCAGAAGGAAAATGGGCTGTCAGGGGGCTTAAAGCCTGGGCAGTTTTCCACCATGGGCCAGGTCAGACAGAACACAGGAGTGAGAGAAACAGAGGGGACACACTGTTTCTGAAGAGACTTAAGTCCAGGTCCTCTTGAAGTGCACTGCCTCAGAATCACTTGGAAACTGGTTAGAAATGCTTCCTCGCTTCATGCTGTGATGTTCTGCAAACTTTGAGGTGGGACATTAGGGTTTTTACAGTCCCTTTTCATTATAGATAGATGATAGACAGACAGACAGACAGACAGACAGACAGACAGACAGACAGACAGATAGATAGATAGATAGATAGATATATGGGTAGATGATTGATAGATAGATGGATGGTAGATAGATAATTGATAGATAGATGATAGATAGATAGATAGATAGATAGATAGATAGATAGATAGATAGATAGATAGATAGGTAGGTAGATAGATAGATAGATACATACATACATACATGGATGGATAGATAGATAGATAGATAGATAGATAGATAGATAGATAGATAGATAGATAGATAGATAGATAGATAGATAATCTCTGTCTCTCTGTCATACACACACTGTAAGCATCTAAGGAACAAAACTGGTACCCAAACTACTGCCTGGTGATCTCTGTTTGAAAAAAAAAGAACAAAAGGAGCATAGCCTCTCACTGACTTTCTAAGACACATATCCATTCCCGATACTGAGCAACCCCAACCCTGGGACAGTTTTTAACATAGGGTCAATACATTCCCTTTTGTTTAAGGATCCTTAGAAGATACTGTTCCTTGAATTCAAAGATTAAGTTTCACCAGTCAGATGAAGCAAGCAAAATTAAGTCCCAGTCCCTGCCAAAAAATGAGCCCTGAGGCTATAGATGAGACCCTCCTCTCAGATCCACAGCCCCAGCCTAAGCAATGCGATTAGACTAGATCCCTGAGGTCTGTCTTACTCTCATAACTTTATTGCTGTAATAAAAACCTGACTCAAAGACTTAGGGAAACAAGGAGGATTTCATTGACAAATGATTTCAAGTCTCACTTGATGGCAGGAGAAGTCATACAGCATCCAAAGGAGCCGCCCACATCCCATCTTAGCCGAGAACAGAGTGGACAACAATCTATGCTGCATATTTGGTTCCTAGATTGCCAGATTGCCACATGACAAATAGCTTTCTGTCTTTATCCCCTACCCCAGGGAATGGTATAGTGGATAAAGTATAAAATGGTATAGTGGAATGGTACGCCTAGAGACTCACCTCCTAACTGTCAAGTTGACAGCTGAAACCATCCAGCCTAGATACCTTCACCCTCTAACTGGCTAGTCTGTGAACACTTTGGATGCTTTTTTTACTCATCCTTCCACTCATTGACTCTAGGCCATTCAAGTAACAAATAAAAAATAAAAATCATCTCATGCCTATCTTTTCCTATTTTGTTAAATGCAAAGTATACTAATTAGAATGATGTATTAAATAATTTTTGCATTTCTCCAGACACAGGCTCGCCCAGGATGCTGCCCAGACTGACCTTGAGTCAGCTACCCAGGTACCTGAGACTAAAACGTGTATACCACCACCCCCAATGTAATGTGCAAATAAGGTTTGGGGTGGGGGTTTGCTTATTTTCTTTGCTTGCATTTTAGGGGTTGATGGGAGTTATTGGTTTGTTTGGTTGGTCGGTTTTCTGAAGCAGGACTTCACTGGGATGCCCTGGTACCTAGGTCTTGCTTTGTAGATCACGCTGGCCTTGAACTTATGACAATCTTCCTGCCTGTACCTCCTGAGCGCTGAGATTACCAGCATGTACTACCAGGCCCAGCTGCCTTTAATAAATAGCTTACTGACATTCTCAATCTTTCAGTTTAAATTTTAATCAAGTGAAATTTTAGCACATTATCATTAGGCTAACTTCAGTTGTCTGTACACCTAAGACATATATAGTAATAGAACTGAATATATTTGCAAAAAATCCTTATCTTGTGCAATTTGTTCAGAAAAAAATACAATGCCTCCTAATTAGCGATATTAGCTGAAATGTCAATGTGTTTCAATAATTTTTTTAAAAAGTTTCAAGAGAAGCAAGACTTAAATCCTAAAATAAAAGTAGGAATAGTCTCTATTGAACCCTAAGCTCTACGATAGGACTTTTTAGTTGGCAAAGAACTAAAAATTAGCATCGCTTTGACCCTTTAAATCCTTTAAAAAGTAGACTGTTCTCTGATACTGAAGGAAAAGAGTGTCTGAATGCTTTGATTACAATGAGAACCAAAGGCTTCCAAAACAAGAGAAAGATTATCCTGTATGTCCCATATGCCTGGGACAGTCAGAAAAACATTTCTTTCTCCCAATCGAGAATGAACTTCATTTCTCTAGATTAAAAAAAAAAAGTGCTTCTAAAATGACTAAGCTCAAAGTATAATGTTTAAAAAGCAGAAAATGTTCCCAAGATTTTTTTTTAACTGAGAGAACAGAAAGAAGAACTCTTTCAAAAGAGTAGAAGCCCTGTCCCCGAAAGGTTTTTATCCAGCCTCGTTTGTTATCCTAGGAAAGTCTCCACTGAAGAAAGGTCTCAGTGTAAGAACTGCTTGAAAGAAGCCAGCCCCTGGGAGAGAGAGCCAGCCTGGCCATTTGTTAATGTCAAATACGCAGCCCGGAGGAATTACTCAACTTGCCTTTGGGAATTACCCATTCACCGGGTTCTCGGTGTCCTGATGTCTGTGCCTTTAATGGCAGCAGTAACAATCACCAGAAAATAAATATTTTTGAAGATTGCCACAATGACATTCTTTAATAACTAATTCATTGATTTTTAAAGACTTTTCCTTCCTGAGGTATCATCCGTGACCACAGCCCAAAATTCGTTTGGATTTCATATGAAAGATGAAACAGCGATTTCCCAAAATTGGTGATATTTAACCAAATTACCACCCAAACTGACCTTAGAAACAAAGAGAAACGGGCCCAATCTCTTCCTGGCAGTGGCATGATCTGAGGGCCTAATCCTGGCAGTGGCAAATATCCCTGCACTAAGGACAGCTGCCAAGTGGAAGAGAGAAGATTAAAGAACTTTCCCAAAGCATCGGGGCCCAGGCACGCTGCCCCCACGACAGCTGTAGGGAGATGAGGAGGTAACACAGGTACAAGGTCCAGCCTTGTTCTTTATTACGGCACAGTTCAAGGGCAGCACATCCAGTTCAAAAGAAACGGCCCTATTTCCTGGATTGGCAGCATGCAGCGTAGTGCCAGCTGCGAAGGCATCATTCCCACTCCAGCTTTTGTGTGGTAGGAGTGGGGACTTACTAACGGGCCAGAGAGACATCAGCCTCAAAACCAAGGAGACACCTAGGCTTGCGAAGACCATGGGTGTGATTCTCTCTGTTCGATGAAGGGGGTCGGGAGCTGCGCCAGTACTGATGGCGTGGGAGCTGTCGAGGTGGCCTCTTCCTGAAGATGACACAAAGACAGCTAGTCTGGAGCATCCCTGGGGTAGGGGGCGATGGCTGCTCTCACTTCCATCACCCCCTCTTCTCAGTCAACCGTGGCCCAACAAATCTAAAAACAAACGAGGGAAACTAATTACATGTAGAAAATCAAAGTGAATGGGAATGTGGCGGAGTGAATACGAAAGAAGAAAGCAATGTTGATTTGTTTTTTCAAGTTGTTCAGGGCTGCTTTTTGGGACCGGCGTAAAAGTCTGTGACCCACTGCTTTATGTATCTAATTTCCAGTGACCGGGCTAGCAGTAGGGACGTAGGATCAGAATCAGTGCTGGGTCGTAGATCTGCATGATGGGCCCCATCTGGGATGTTGATCGCCACCAAGGTGTCTGTGATGTCTTCGGTGACTCCACCTCCTGACCAGGGGTCACGGTCTCCATTGCTGTAAATGAGGGACAGAAGAATTAAGGTTGTCCATCCATTAAACCCCCACTTGCACCAAATAGTAAATATTCTATATGCATAACCTTAACATCATACACATAGAACCTTGGAGATTTGATCTGAGGATCTAATTTTTCATGTACAAAGATGTTTGATGCTGGGTTTTAACAAAAGTTTTTCCAAAAACAAAAAAAAAGCTGAGGGACTGATATTGGTACTTCCATGGATCAATTGAGAGCAGGGGTATCCAATCTGGGCCATACTAGAAAAGGAAGCAGTGTCTTGGGCCACATGCTAAATGCACACTGATAAAACCTGATATGGAAAGTAGATGGTCTGTGTATAATTTTTTCTGATATGTGCCACCACAAAAAAATAAAAAAAATCCTCACCTAATAATCCTAATTATGCAGTGACACATTTGGAGTCTCTTTATAGTGTGAGACACATCTCAAAAATAAAAGGGGAGTAAATACAAGACTAATGGGATCCTTGACACTATACTGAGAAAGTAACGTATTACTGTGTGGTTCAATGGAAATAATAGCCACACACAGTGAGTTCTCAAGGTGCTTGTTGCAGGTACTCTGCTGGTTGCCAACAAATTCTTAACCAAAGAGCTTAGGTGAACAAGGGGATTTTATTCATTCTTATGACTCTAGGTTACAGTTCTTGCTAGGAGAGTTTATACCAACACGAGGAGCTAAGGAAATGTCTACATCATAGCCACATGGATTGCTGAGAGAGGGGCAAACCTCACTTGTCAGGCTGCAAGTCTGTCCAGTTAGGCCAAGGTATGCCAGCTCCCTCCATCCTATTCACCTACCCAGGGAATGATCCCACCCACGATGGGCTGGGTCTTCCCACCTCAGTCAAGCCTGCAGACTAGCTCAGGGTTTGTCTTAAGTATTAATCCTTGCCAGCTGTGCCCAGAGCTCAGCCTTCAATTGTCAAGTTGACACCTGTATGTCTAACTAACACAGTGCTCTTTAGACAGTTTGGTTCTAGTTTGCTCTTGATATGTGCTTCATTCTGGAAGACAGTTGGTCTCATGGAGATGCTGCCAACAATCAATGACATGAAGAAGACATGACCAGGAAGCAAGGGGTATTTGTCCATGGAAAGACAGGGCCCTCAGAATCCTAGTAAGGAGACACAAGCATGTTTTAGAGTTGAATGCCATACTGCAGCTCTCATTCCGCTTGAAAGCTGGCAGGTAAATACCTATGTTACCTGACAATGAAATCACAGTTATATCAACATGCTGGTTCTTTCCCCAGAAATCCTGAAGTCTGTTTTCAAGCTCCTGTATCAAATCAAAATGCAAGCCTATATATTATATGCTATCCACGGGACTGTGTTCAGTCAATTTGTCAAAATACATGAATGCGTTTGCCTTAATTTGAGCTTGCCACAATTTCATTTTCAACCAGAATACTGTTATGATTTGAAACATATATTAGTTTTCACCTTTAAGACAAATAAGTCACTCAAAAGAGCAGTTAAATCCACTAAAAATATTAGATCTGTGAGCCAGACTTCATTGCCAAGTTCTGGCAGTAATTTTGCTTGATTGATTGATATCATAAATGACTTGATGGCATCTCCCAGGTAATAAACTCTCTCAATACTTGAAATGACTTAACTGTTCATCATGGTTTAAAATGTGAGATGACCCCACAGGCTCATGCATTTGAATCTTTAGCCATTGGCAGTATTTGGGAAGGTACCTTTATAAAATGGAGCCTTGCTAGAAGAGGCAATCACAGGGGATGGGCCTTGAAGTTGGTTAACCCCACCCTGTTTAAGGAAGTGAGTGAGTTTGCTCTTAAGCTTGCATGCAGTGGCTCTCAGACTCCATGAAGGACATGACTTAGGCTTCCTCCTTAGGTTATACCTTTTATGCTATGAAGGACTGTATCTCCCTGTAAGCTGAATAAATCTCCCTTTTCTCCCTTTAAGTTGTTTGACTTTGAATGGTGTCTCAGCAGCAACAGAGAGGAGTAACTGGTACCAAAAATTGCTACCAGAGCAGTGGAGTGCTGCTTGTGAGACTAAGAGAATCCAGTACTAGACAGTGAAGTGTTTGTGATGCTGAGCAGAAGTTGGTACATAGCACTATGGTCATTGCTGAGATGCAGTTAATGTGCCTTTGGAACTGTTTGCTGGGAGAAATGTGGAGAACTGTTGGGACTTTGCTCTGGGAAAGCCTTTGCATCTTGGAGACAGGGCCAAAAGGGCTATTCTAGTGAGAACCTGGAAGAAACTAATGTTGTTAGAGATGTGGACAGTGGAAGCTCAGCTCGTGATGGATCCAGAGGGGAATAGAGACTGTGTTGGGTACTGGATGAGGAGCAATTTGAGCAACATTCTGGCAGAGAATCTGATCAAGTTTTGCCTTCATCCTGAATGTTTGCCTGAAGTTAGATTCGAGTGCTTGGTGGAGGAACTTCCAAGGAAATGTAGTCTTAACAATGTGGCATGGCTACTTTACAGTGCTCTTGTTTAGAGTTATGATGGAGAAGAGCAAGCAATCAGGCAAAAAGAAGTAAAAACTGTGAAGTTTGAAAAAATGTGAAGGCAACTCTACAGAAGAGGCAGAGATCAAAATGTCAGCTGTTATTAAAGAGATTGCTCCATTAGTGAATCAAAGCCTGCTCTCAATTTGGATAATAGAAGAGGCCCTACCCTGAGGGCAAGATCCTCAGTGAAGGCTCCCATCCATAAGAATGCCAGTTCTTTTGGAAGGAAAGAGATAAAAGGGCAAAGCTTCAAGAAAATTGACTACTTCTCCAAAGAAACAGCCAAGGAGAGATTTTGCCTACAGTCACTACCCAGAAGCTGAACCAATTGTAAGTCCAACCCAAGACTGTGGCATAAATTGGCAATGTCATCCACGTGGTCCTGATTTCAGAGGCATCAAAGATGCAAGAGGTAGGAGGTCATAGATTCCCTCCTCCAAGGTTTCAGAGAATGGCAGAAGCTAGGCAGTATGTGGCAGGAAGCCTGTAGTTTAGAGACTTAAGAAGGGCAGTTTGAGTTGTGGAGTTGAAACTTGGTTTGCCAGTGAGAAGTGAAGATGTTAGAAATGTTAGAGCCAATGTGGGACATCTGTCAAGGAAAGCTATGTATTGTGGGAGGAGCCAGCCCAGGAGAATGATGTGTTATACAAGCAGCTTTGGGGTGAAACCAAAGTCCTTTGGAACTGAAATGACTTCAAAAAGAAGCTCATTTTCTGGATTTGGACCTGCAGGATTTGGAGTTTGTCTTGCTGATTTTGGTCTTGTTATGGGCCAATCTTTCCTAGATATGCCCCCCATTCCTCCCCTTTGGAATGGGAATGTTTCTTCTGTGCCATTATATATTGAAAGCATGTAACGTGTCTTTTCATTTTATAGGAGGTTTTGGTCTTTGGACTTTTGGACTGTATTGGGACTACTAATATAGTCTATAAAGACCTTTAAAGTTGGACTGTGTATGGTTTACATAATGAAATGACAATGAGCCTGAGGGGGTCAAGGGTTTGAAATGGTTTGAAATGTGAAATGCCTCATACAGGCTCATGTGTTTGAATCCTTGCTGTTGCCAGTATGGACCTTTAAAAGAGGAGCTTTGACACACACAAACACACACACACACACACACACACACACACACACACACACACATACACACGCATACACGCACAATTGAATAAATAATAAAAATAATTTAAAAAAATAATAATAAAAATAAAAGAGGAGTCTTACTGGAAGAAGGCAGTCACAGAGGGTGGGCCTTGAGGTTGGTTAACCCCACCCTGCTCTTGAGCTTGCATGCATCAGCTCTCTGTCTCCATGATGTTTGCAGTTACTTAGGCCATCTTCAGCTTCTGCCAGCCATGCCTTTCCTACCATAATGTACCACGTCTCCCCTCTGAACTATAAGCTAAATAAATCTCCCATTAAGTTGCTTGACTTCGGGTGTTCTCTCACAACAATATGAAGAGTAACTGCTACATATCTCCCAGGTAATAAACTCTCTCAACTCTTGGGCTGACTTAACTGTCTTACTTCTGGAAAGAAGCTAATGTCACCACAGTCAGCATCAACACTTCCAAAGAACTCCTGGAATTGTTTTTGATTTGATCTGTTAATCCTTATGATATTCACAGCCTTCATGATGATGGCACAGGGCAGTTTGCACATTTTTTGATGTCTTTGCACATACAATTTCTTGATAATACTATGCGATGATACTTCATTAATAGGAGTTTAGAAGTCTTTTGTACCATCCTTTAATTTTTCAAGTTCCTACCATCCCCAGGGCAATCTAGTAGATATGTGGACAATCTGTTCTCCAAATTCTTCTGATAGATTTAATTTCTGCAATTCACCTGCCTATCATCTGGTCAGACAAACTAATCTTACAAATATCCCCTTCTTTGAGGGCATACTATAGATACCACACTCTCCATATATCATTTAACAAACCCACTTTCAGAAAGTAGATAAAGCACACATAAGGGCCTCAGTTAATTCTGGTATCCTTTCCTACGACCCAACTACCAGAGTGATAAAGAAAAAAGATATTTAAAAGGTAAAAGGATGAAAGAGTGGGGAAGGAAGGAAGGAAGGAAGGAAGGAAGGAAGGAAGGAAGGAAGGAAGGAAGGAAGGAAGGAAGGAAGGAAAAAAAGGAGGGAGGGAGGGAGGGAAGAAAGGAGGGAATGAGGGAGGGAGAAAGGGAGGGAGGGAGGGAGGGAGGGAAGAAGGGAAGAAAGGAGGGAGAGAGGAAGGGAGGGAAGGAGGAAAAGAAGAAGTTGATGAGCTTGTAGAGTTTGGTTTGATTTGGTAAGTATTCTGGGAAATAGACTGCCAGAAATGAAAACAAATATTGCCAAAATCTGTTAAGAAAATTTGGGTACTACTGCAAGATCTCCAGTTATATTAGCATATGGATAATGCTACCAGCTTATTATTCTTGACTGGTTTAAACAATGTATTTACAATGATGTAAACAGGATCCTTCATTGAAACAAGGTATATAGTTTAACTGAGTAAAAACGAACAAATATCACCATAGAGAGCAAGTAAGGAATAGAAGGAAAAAATAAGCTTTTTGAGCAGCTTTGATGAAATGTACCTGCCACAGAATTCATGTATACTTCAATGGTTCTGGGGATATTCAGAGTTGTGCAGCCATCATGCAATTTTAGAGTGTTTGCATTGCCCTTAACAGACACTCATCTCATTAGCAGTCATTCTCCATTCCCACACACAACTCCCACATTCTGGCCTGAAAAAAACATCAATCTATCTTTATAAATTTATCAACAGTTCATTTCATGCAAATGCAATTATACATTGGAGGATTTTGTGACCGGTTTTTTTCATCTGTCATGACATTTTAAAATTATATGCCAGAATTTAGTTTATCATTCCTTTTTGAGGCCAAATATTCCATTGTGTGGATACATCATAGTGTGCTTGTACATCCATCCGTTGTGCACACTGATACCATTTTGACATTTGGGGCTATTATGATCATTGCTCCAAGAACATCTCCACATCATGTTTTTGTACAGATGTATATTTTCATTTCCCTTAATATAGAATGGAATTTGGAATAGGACTTCTGAGGTACATAATAACTTAGATTATTTTCCAAAGTGCTGTCCAATTTATAGGCCCATTAGTAACATAAGAGGATCAAAATCTCTCTATATCCTCCCCCAACACCTGCTGTTGTCTTTTTCATTTTTTGATTGTAGGTGTCCATGTGAGTGTGCACACCTGTGCACATGCAAAGGCCCAAGGGGTGTTGGGATCCTCCTTTATCACTCTCTATTTCATTGACACAGGGTCCTCTCTGGACCTGGAGTTTGTGTTTTCTCAACTCGGCTGAAGTTAACAAACTTCAGCAACCTCCTCATCCCTACCTAGGAGCTGGGGTTATGGATGTGTGTTGGACATCTGACTTGCAATGTGGCAAGGGCTCTTAATCACTAATTCATCTGCCTAGGCCCTGTCTTTTTAACTGTATCCATGCCAATGATATATATATATTCTCCCCTATATTTTAGTGGGGCTGCGCACCTTTTTATTGCACACAGTTCATTCTAGCTGACTGTGATTTCACATGCCTATAATCGTCACCCTCAGGAGGATCATGGATCTGAGCCTGGGCTGCAGAATAAGCTGAAGGTGAGGTTGAGCTATATAGTGAGACCCTGTCTCCCCCCCCCCCTGATTTTTTTCTATGCTCTAGATAAAGCCCCAAGTCCATTATCAAATAACAGCACAGAAGGTTTTACTATTTTGTTATTCATGTTTTGGGCATCATATTGAAGAAACTACTATCTAGACCATGGTCATACAGATTTATTCCTAAATTTTCTCCTTAGAGTTTTATAGTTTTACCTCTTATACCTTGGCCTTGATATATTTTGAGTGAATTTTTTGGTGAGGTATGAAAAAGCAAATATCATTCTTTTGCATATGGATGCAGTTTTCCCAGCATCATGTGTTGGAAATAAAATAAAACTACTCTTTCCTCAATGAAGTAATTGACACTCATTGAAAAGCAACTGGCCATGTGTACTTCTCAACTATTGGCTCTCTTCTATTAATTTGTGTGCCAGCATCACAACACTTTGATTACTGTCACTTTCAAATATGTTTGAATCAAAAGAGTTTTATTTTTTAATTCATTTTTCTTTTCAAAGTTTTATTTAGTCATTCTGAGTCCTTTGCATGTCTATATGAATTTCAAGAGTAGTGTGTCAATTTCTGTAAAAATATCCATCTTGGATTTTAATTAGGGTTGTGTTGAATCTGCAGAGTGATTAGGGTTAGGCACATACCACAATGATGACCTGTCAGTCACCGTACAATTCCTGGAATCTGATTGCTTTAAACACACCATTCGAAACCCTCATGAAGATAACTGATTGGATAATGCTGTGGACCCATATTGTATGGCATTTTTCTCTCTGATAATTACATTGAAACTGTCAAAGAATTAAAAAAATTTAAGGAAAACAATTTAACCAGAATATTAATTTAACCAACTTTCTCTAGGTCCGTGTACAAATTAAGTTAGAAAATAAACAGGTATATTAAGCATTCTTAGGGTTGAAATACAAATGTAAATTCCTTTTTTTCAATCATCATATATTTCTCTTCTGTTAGAAAAATAACTTAATTGTAACTTACTAATATCATTCTTACAAGAAATTTACTCCAAGGAAGCACTTCACTTGTTCTGTTAAAATAAAAGTATATACTCCCAGGTCAAATTAATAGCTTTCAACTGTCAGGTTTAAAGTAAACCACATAGAAATTGGTTCTTCTAAGAAAAACAGGTGCCCTTTTATCATTATTCCAATGCGACAGGCACTCCCAGATAGGAAACCCTCCATTATTTGCAAAACAAAAAAGTTGTCCCATAGTCACATAAACATGCTGCATTTGACTTATAAGGTCATCCGAAACGGTCTAGTGGCTTAGCAACAGTGCTCGGAGTTGCTGAGAGATCTGGGACGCACATGGACTTGCAATTCTTGGTTTGGACAGTAATCATCTAGAAATTTAAATAATAATGATGATGATAATAAAAATAATGGCTTCCATGAGAGACACTAGGTGCCCAGGTACAATTCCTAACAACTGGCCTCACATAATCCCTGACAAGTAATTAATCTGCTGAGAATTGGTATTGAACTAACCAATTCCTCAGGGACTCCATTCTGAATCTACATTTAAATAACTAAGATGATCACTAACAAAATACCCTAAGATCAGTGGGAAACTAAAGAGACCTGAAACTAAAGAGAAAAGACAGAAAGGGGGGGAAAAGGACATGCACAAATGTACCGTGCCTGGTGGGAACCATACTACCATGCGTTCGTTCATTAAGTAAATAAGTAAGTACCTCTTTCAAAGTATGTTTTTGTCAGGGTTAATATACTTTGCTATATTAATTTTCTTTTCTTTTTCTTTTTCTTCATTTTTTTTTAAAATAGGATGCCACCAAAAAAAAAAAAAAAAAAAAAAGGACACCACCAAGTTACTAGATTGGACTTAACCTTGTGATCCTTCTGCCTCCACCTCCTATGTAGCAGGGATCACAGGCCCATGCTGCCAGGCCAGACTTGTGTTAGCCCTTTTAAACAAACATCACAGGACTGGAGAGATAGTCCAAGGGTTAAGACTCTGCCTGGCAAGCAGAAAGTCCTGAGTTTAGATCCCAGGTCCCATGTTAAAATGCAGGCAGAAATGGCAGAGGCCTGCACTTCTGGCTCTGGTGGGCAGAGCCTGGGAAATCCCAGAGCAGAGCAAAGCAAGTAGGAGATAAAAGCACTAAGACACACAATGCCCTCTAACTAACACACACACACACACACACACACACACACACACACACACACACGAGTAAATAAATAAAATAGAAAATAATAAAAACATCACAGCCACTCCATGAGGCACAGCTATATTCTCACTCTTCACATGGCAAAACTGAGGACCAGAGAGCCTGAGAAATTTTATTTGAGACAAGTTCACTTTGTGTGGCTTTTTTTAGAAGTTTTTTTTTAGAACACTGAATTATGATTTCTACCTACTGAGTGCTGCTCTCTTTCTGAAACTCTCCTCACAATATCTGCCCCTTCTTCCAATGAAAGTGACAAGATAATGGGAGGATTTTGATAGCTTGAGAAAATTACTATAAAAAGACAATCAGATAACCACATTAGTTACCTATAATGGCTGAATCCAATAAGAAAGGAGGCCCAAACTCTTAAATTCCAAACCTCATAGAAAGAATAAAGACTCCATTCAATCTGAACTTGAGCTTTGCTCCTGTCTAACCCAACTGCTGAAAGTAAGTGATTGTGGAGTGATCAGGTGTAGATGGGTGTTGCAGTTCACCTGTATGGTTGCTGATAAATGACCATCAAACAGCTTAAGGGAGCAAGGGTTTATTCTCTTATGATTACTGGTTACAGTTCTCAGTCCAGCTTGACGGGAGAGCATGCACCAACACCAGGGCCAAGGGAACTGGCTACACCATCTCTACACATAACAGCTGAGAGAGGTCCATCATTACTTGCCAGACAGGCATGTCTGGCCAAGTGAACAGAAGGATGCCAACTCTCTCAACCAGCTCTCTGTGATTTATTCCAGGGGCTAATCCCACCCACCATATAGGCCAGGCCTTCCTCATCAGCTAGACAATCTCTTGCAGGTTTGCTCTGGGCTTAACTCAACCATTAATTCTCTACAAATGTGTCCAGAGTTCAAACCCTCAAGTCAAGTTGACATCTGTGCTTAACTATGACATTCCACCCCTTGTCAACTTGACACAAAAACAATAGCACTTTTAAACTGTAACCTTCAATCCTTGTCCCCATAGGTGTTAAAAGTTTTCTTAAAAATACAAATACATTTAATTTTATTAATTCTACATCTCTAAAAGTTCTCATAGACATATTTTAAAATGTTCTGTCATTAAAAGTTAAATTATTAAAATGTTGGAACTGAAAGTCCTAAAAAAATCTCAAATCTTTTAACTATAAGAGTTTATCAAATCAAAACATGTTAAATACTTCAACAAGATAAAATATTAAAATAGAAGTACATAACACAATAAGAAAACATTGCATTAAAATCAAGTCCAGCAAATCACTGCATCCTGTATTTCAATGTAAATCTTCTGCCGCTCATCACGTAGTCAAGGTGGTGCAAAGATTCTAGGCATTCCCAGTCCCTGCTTGCAGCTCAAAGTTATAAAAACAGAGTTCCTCTGAACCAGGCTGAATCTCCACTCGCAGGATACATCCCACTGGTTCTGGCCTCTCCAACAGTACTCTGGATTCACCGCTGCAGCTATAAGCTTCACCTTCTCTCACAGTAACTCTACATCTGCCACTTGGTGCCAAGCTTCTACTGCTTTCCATGAACCCTTCAGTAGTACACCAAAACCAGTATCACCTGAGGGATGCTGCCAGATTCCAAAGTGAAGTTGAAACATAGCTTGGTCCACTCAAGCTATAGCTGCACCAACTTTAACGCGCTGACGCTGGAAAAGCCTCTTTTCTAGGCAGCCAAATTTCCATAGGGCAAGGAACAGCTTCAACTTGGGCTTTCGGGCCCCTGAAGGAATTTGCGTTTTCAAGTCACAAAATTGCCATACGGTGGAATTCATGTTTTCCACCACCCCAGTGCAAAGTCACTAGGTATTCCTTCATTGATATTCATTTCTCCAACAAAGGCAGCTAGTTCTGCTGCCTGCCCTTTCCTCATCCAAATCTTCAAGGCTCCCAACACAGCTCTCCTCCATCAAGCAAACGAGCCCATTTTCTCCAAATTCAACTTCGCCAAAGTCCTTGTTCCCCTTATCACAAATTGGGCCCAAACAATCATAACTCTCTCAGCACTGACATTATCCAATTGGTCCACTAAACTCTGAAGAATGTATTTGTAATCCACAAAGTGAAAATCTTCAAACATTTCCAACTTCATCCAGAGAAACCATTCAAAAGCCACAAAAGCCACTTAGTCAGATTTATCAGCAACACCCCATTCCTGGTACCAACTTCTGTTGCAGTTCAACTGCATGGTTGCTAATAAATGATCATCAAACAGCATAAGGGAACGAGGGGTTTAGTTTCTTACGACAGTCCAGTTACAGTTCTCAGTCCAGCTTGACGGGAAAGCACACACCAATACCAGGGCCGAGAGAACTATGCAATGGCTGAAAGATAGACAATCCTTACTTGCCAGACCAGCATGTCTGGCCAAGTGAACAGAAGGATGTTGACTCTCTTAACCAGCTCTCTGTGATTTATCTAAGGCCTAATCCCATCCACCATGGGCTGGGCCTTCCCCATCAGTTAGACAATCTCTTGCAGGTTTGCTCTGGACTTAACTCAACTGCTAATTCTCTACAAATGTCCCCAGAGCTCAAACCCTCAACAATAAAGTTGACACCTGTGCTTAACTATGACAGTGGAACATATAACACACCCCTCAGTTTTCAGGGTACAGCGTGGAAGAGGGATTAGCAGGAATGTAGGAGTCAGAGGGTGGGGAGAAGTACCACCCAATAGTGCCTTCTGGACATGACAGGGCTATTGAACTAATGAACTCACAGCAGCTATGATTACCTCAACAAGACTGATGAAGATGAGGTCCATCAACATTTCATCACGGAAGTGGGGAGACCTCACGAGTTACCCCACTCTTCCTTGAGGGACTAGTGAGGTACATGCTGCCTGTGGGAACCAGGACTGCTTTCTTCAGTGGCACACACACTGACATGCCATCCAGTTGCAAGTTACTGCTCATAACCCCTATGCAACTTCATTGGGCCACACATGCACACACACAAAAAAAAAAAAAAAGAAGAAGAAGAAGGAAAGTAGGAGGGAGACTGGTTTGGAAGAAAGGTTTTCAATGGGAGAAGGAAGGGGAAATGGGGTGAAATGACTTAAATTCATGATGAAACTGCCAAAGAATCTAAATTTAAAAATAGATGGTACATCATTTCGTACTGAAGACCTTGTTGATATTATAATTTGTTAGGCTTGTTTTTTAAGCTTTGAAGTCCATTGATAATACTGCACAAAACTCTGTCTTTCAAGGGACAGAAAATCCGGATGGTCTCGATATCACAGTCTATATGATGTGCTATTCAGCACTTTCCTCGTTCTATTTTTCCAGCCATTCTATAAGCATCCCCGTCAACCAAAACTCCTCTTGGACCCAGCTCAGCTCACCTGAAAATGATGTTCGAGTGGGAACTGATGTTTCTGCCTCCGTACAAGGTGATGATCCAGGAGGGCCGTGGCCTCACACCCCACTGTTTATAACAGTTGTCAGAATATTTCTTCAGGTCCCACAAACGGGGTTCAAACATGTCATCAATCCCATTTGTACAAAAAGGCAAGATTATCTCTGTGCACGTCTGAAAGAACAGTCCAGAAAAGGACCCAGAGAGAAAGTCAAGTGCAAACCTAAAGTATCCAACGAATTCAGCTGGTAAGGAAAGAAGGAGAGGTTGAACTCAGGTGGTCAAATTTCAGGGTCCCTGACACACCACCCTTTAATTTTCATAGAAATGTCACAACTGAAAGTCATAGAAGTTAAGATTATGCACATTCCTTTGTTTTTGCATATCTGTGATTACATAGAACCCTTAAGATAGCTCTGTTTAAAAAAAAAAAAAAGAAAAATTGCCATTACTATTAGTCTCCCTGCACAGATAAAGAAATGGACCTTGGACAGAGTCAAATTAGACTTGCTTCCCACTCCTTTTATGTATTTATAAGATACTTCCTCGACAGGTCTTTTCAAGGTCTATTGCAGTGATAATTTATCTACCTTTCTCACAAAGCTAAATTCAATGGTGAGATAATGTTATTTGCTTTTATGTATTTGAAGCAAAGAAGAGAATCAGAGCAGCGATAGACCCTCACTGTATGTTTGGAGATGATTTGCATTTGGCCCTAGTTTCTCGGTGGAAAGCAACAGAGGCTAGACTTGGATCCAGGGTACGTGACAAATCTTGTCTGGTCCCTGCTGCAGTACATCCCTTCTCAGTGAAGAGAAAATTCTCCTCTGGGAAATCATTCAAGCTTACCTGATAGCTCCAGCCCTCTGTTCCTAGACTGCTAGTTGCGGATTCTAAAATGTTCATGCATTTCGCCTGGCCTGAATAATTATAGTACACATTCAGAGCTTGGAATATGTTCTGCAGCAGCTGTGTATCCGATGCCTTGGCATTTTTCAAATACTGGCACACTGCCTGCCATTTGGGAGAGATAGACAGATGGAGAGTCACTTATGGAATATAAAATTACACTTGAATAACACAAAGAAAAAATGAGAGTTTCATTTGATAGTAAACTATTCTTGAACATCTTGGGCATGGAGGATGGTGAGTTTGGGGCCAGTTTAGTTTGCATAGTAACTATCAAGACAGGGGGGAAAGAACTGTATTGCTTAAAAATTCCTGCCTATGGGATTGGAGATATGATTCTGTGGGTAAGGCAACTGCTTGCAAACCTAGGATCTTGAGATCTGCTTTGATCAAAAGCAGAAAACTGACTTTTGAAAGTTGTCCTCCGACTTCCGCCGTGTGCTGTAGTACACATGTGCATATTCTCTCTCTCTATTTCTCTCTCTCTCTTTCTCTCTCTCTCTCTCATAAATAAAAGAAACATTTTTTAAAATGTCTGTCCAATGAGTATAATCTCATTGAGATTATATTATTGTAAACAAATAAATATCTTAAATTCTCCCCACATTACAGAAGTAATTCAGTCATTCTTGGGGCCTGCAAAAGTCTTGTCTTTCTAAGGCTTGAGCTTCATGTGTACGGTCTTTGCTCCAGCCCAATAAAACCATTCCCTGGCACACTAAGAACCAGTCACAGGGCTCACTGCTCTCATGCCCTGCCAGCTGTTAATCTGAGATAGTTCTGTTATTTCCCAGTGCAGGACATCCACAGCCAAGGCTCTTTCCAAAGACAAGTGCAAAACTACAGCTTTCCTTTGCAGACTGCAGAAGAGAGCCTTGTGTCCAAGCAGTGTGTGGATGAGGCCAACTCACAAGGCAAAGTGCAGAGGAAAGGAAGGGCCCAAGGTGCCTTGGATACCCAAACCTCTTCGACAAGATAGTGGCCAGCGAGGGTGGTGCCCAGCCCGGCTTAAATTGCCTCCAAGAGTAGAAACAATCCAACTCTGGGAGGCAAAGAAAAGGATTCTCCCATGAACATCTGTCTCTACAAGAAACACTTGCTGCCTCCTTAAAAGACACAGGCCTGGCCAGAAACTGACAACAGATGACAGTCCCAGAGCATCATGGGCAGAAACTTGGTCTCTGCTGATAGAATCATGTCCCAAGGAAGGACAGGTCTGGGCCCACGGCCTCAAGGTAAGATTCCCACTTAGAGATCTGAGTCTAGCTAACCTGGAAGAAGACACTACGTGCCATGAGGTTTGAGTGTTGAGAAAAAGGTCAGCTGGGACCTTCCTGACAATTCATTATTACAAATGAAACTATATGTCCCTATGGCTAAATCTTTTCATACATCCTTGACAATTTTCTTAAAATGACTTCTTCCAGGAAGTAGTGCTTCAAAGGAAAGAAACATTATTACCAAGACAAGTGGTTAGATCCTGTCAGGTTACCTTTATAAAAAGGTATAACCAATCTGTAGTCTACTTGGGTAGTCTACTTGCTAACTAAGCACAAGAATTTTATGAGAGTTCTAAAGTTTCTTTTCAACTCAAAGGTTCTGTAAGTCCAAGCATCATCCTCTAGCATTAAAAAAAAAAACACAAGCTCCACATAAATTTATGAGCATCTGATAAAAATGCAAGTTTCAAAAGATACAAAAGTCATAATGGCAAGACGTCAGCATGCCTCCTGCTCCCCATGACTTCTCAACAACTGTAGTAATTCAAACAAAGACAGTCTCGTTATTAGTGATTCAGCTGGACCTCACCTCCTGTTTCCTTGGTAACGCTGGAATCTCACTGTCCACCCTTAAGTTGAATCAGCTAGGTCAGGTGTCTGGACAGGACTCCTACCTCCCAGGGAAGGGGAGGGGTCTGCCTTCTTTAACCCCAGAGGCCATTTCTCAATCTCTCTCTCCCTCTCCCTCTCCCTCCCTCTCCCTCCCTCTCCCTCCCTTTCTCCCTCCCTCTCCCCTTCCCTCTCCCCTTCTCCCTCTCCCCTTCTCCCTCCCCTCTCCCTCTCCCTCCCTCTTTCTTCTCAATAAGACATAAGCCAAAGGAGTAAACTGGCAAGATGTAACTGCTAATCCAGTTCATTCTTGGACATGGGGTGACGCTCTTCCTTTCTGTCTTTTAAGTGCACTCTCCCTAATATTCAACACTTCACTCTTCCTCCAAGTACCCTAACTTCTAACTTCTTTGCCACGTGGCCACTTGCCAATCTCTACTAGCATGCCTCTTCCCTGAAGTTCCAGGGATTCCCAGCTGCTTGGATTCCTAGCATCTCTGATTCTACTGTTTTCTATTTTGAAATAAACATGAAATATTTTTAGCTCCTTTCGCACTTAATAATGATTTTTTACAAAGAAAGCACACATGTACCCATAGACCTGCATCAACATTCTTTTCATTGAAGACCTATAATACACACACACACACACACACACACACACACACTCCTATAAAGCGCATGTGTATGTGTGTGTGTGCTGTATGTGAGTGGGTATACGTATATGTGCATGTGTACAAGAGTGCATGAGTGTGAGTGTGTCAGAGGGTGTGTGTACAAGAGGGTACTTAATTATGTGTGCCCGTGGAAGCCCAAGGGTAACATTGGAAATCATCCTGGATTGCTTTTCCACCCTTATTAGTTTGTTCTGAGGTTCCCCAGGATCTGCCTTCCAGGGCCAGGATTACACACTGATGTCATATCCACCTGGCATTTTTATGTGAGATTTGTGGATCTGAACTCAGTTCCTTTTCCTTTCAAAGCAAAAGTTTTAACCACTGAGCCATATCCCCAGCCCAAAACATACAAATCTTAAGTGGAAGTTGAATCATATGAAACTGTCACATTTATAAATTAAACAATCAAATCTGGCATTTTTGATAGATTACTTCATATAATACTTGATGTACTACTTCATGTACTACTTCAGCTTAAACCTGATAATTTTGCAAATTTATTTTGAGTGGCTATTTTATTTCTAAAAGCCAAGTTGCCTCAGTTAGCTCCAAACTTGCCATCTTCTCATTTCAGTCTGGCATGAGCTGAAATTATAGGCTTGTGCTACCAGACCCAGCTTCAAAATGTGCCTCTTTAAGTAAGTTTTTTAAAAATCATTATTGGTATTCTTAGATCATCTTTACATTTTGTTTCGTTTACTTGCCTTTTGTAAACTCATAGAGGGATTCAGTTGTACTATAAAATACTTTAAATTAAATATGTGATAATAAAAAGAAAACTAAAATATTACAGTAATTAAAGACCCAGCATACCACTCGAAATGGGTAGACTTAATAGAAATTTCCTAGTATAAAAGCAAACCCAAGAAATGCTTAAAAAGAACATTAAAGATACCGTTTAATAAATCTAGAGTTAGAAAATATAGAAGTGGTGCAGCTATAGAGACCCAGGCCTATAATCACAACACCAGAGCACTGGATCTGCAGGGTCTCTGATTCTAGGCCAGCCTGGGCCACATAGCTCTACCCCTCTGCAAAACAAAAGTGTAGAAAACAGAAAGATGTGTGCAGCCTTGAAGCTAAACTCTTCAGATCTACACCCAAATACACAGGTTCTGTTCTATGAACCCACAAATAGGAGAAAAGAAATAAAGATAATGGCTTGTTTAAAAGCCTTAATCATTCCTAACTAGAAGAATGAATGTCTGGATATAAGAAAGAATGGACAAGCAAAGATAAATTTTTGAAAGAAGAAGATAGATTAAAAAAAAAAAAAAAAGAAGAAGAAGAAGACCAATCTCTTCCACAGAGCAAGGTCCCTTGCACATTGGAAAAAGGATTAAGCAGATACATTCAGCTTTTGGAACAGATTTTCCTTCTCTGAAGCCTCAATACCCCTCTGACACTCCCTCAGATAATCACATTAGTTTTGTCATTAAAAGCTCCCTTTCATAGAATGCACCTAAACCGCTTAAGCCACCCAGAAAGGGCGCATACATTATCATGGAATACGGAGACAAGCGGAAGAGTTTCCTCTTTTATGTCTTATTATTTCATGTGTATTGCATGCTCAAAAGATGGAGTTAAATTATTTGGTTGCCACTGGGGAGAAAAATGGATTCTGAGATGAACAACCTTCAACCTCCTTTAAAACTCTTCTTTAAGCTGAGAAGAGGCCTGGTGGTTTGTCTGTGGCCTGAACAGCTAAATGACCCAAGGTTCTCCATTGCTCTTTCCTCTTCTTCCTTGTGGTCCTCAGGCCATGTCCATGATTATTTCTGCAAGAATGTTGCCACTTCGGTTAGCAGTGGACCAAAGAAAATAGCGAACCCGCAGAACCCACGGCCAAGTGAGATTGAATGATAGTGAATGAACGTAGAAAATGTCATCTGGCCACTGCCCCACAGATGCTTCTGAGCTGCACAAGGTCCAGACACCACTCGAAATCACCTGCTTCGCTTCCTTTTTATTTTTCTCTTTTCATAACCCAACCGTTGCGTATTATCTCAGCACCCTAAGCCTCAGAAAAGGACTGCTGAGCGTCGGTCTTTTAGAGAGGCGGAAGTGTATCAGAGGGAGGGGTTCTGGCTAAATGGAACTAGCCAAGTGAAAGGAAGGTCCCCAACGGGGCGGTGTTGCAGGGATTAGTGGCTGGGAGGACAGAAGGGGGTCGAGAAAAGAAGAAACAGAATGGACAGTAAAAGCAAGTGATCTGAAGTCCAGTTTGGAAGGGAAGCACAGAGGAAAAGTTCTGGGAAAAAACGTGCGACTGACTGTGATGGGAAAATAGGGAAGCAATAGAAGCTTCTCCCGCCAAAAGGTAGACAGAAAACTAGGCAGGTGTAGATGATTAGCAGTCAAGAGTTCCTCACTGCAGACTGGATATGAAGCATAGAGGTAGAGTGCTAGCGTGGCAGGCACGAAGCCCTGTGTTTCACCCCAAAGTGCATTTTCCAAAATGACCCCTTTATCTTGAGGAGAGTCACTCTGACCTAAAGAAAAAAGTTCCAGAAAAGAAAGAACTAATCTCGGAGAAAGGAGGAAAAGGTAGTTGGGTGGGGGAACTACAGTTATCTTGCCTTAAAAATAAGCTTCCATAATTTATATAACATGGAAGATTTTGTAAGAAAAACAAAGAATTATGCTAAATGAAAAGTAAAGAGAAAACAATGTGAAATGTATGACATTAGGTTCAAGTGATTATGGAAAAGTAGAGGAATATTTGTTTACATATAAGACTCAGTGACAAAAATACCCTAGAAGGAGCATTCAAAACCACCCCGAGCTACAAAGTAAGATTCTGTCTCAAAACAATAATAACTTAGCATTATCAATATCTAATTTCCTTCAATGCAAGACATTCACTTTGTACACGACTAAAAAATAACTTGGGAGCAAATGAATCTGGTTCATTTTAATTGCGCAGTTTTAAGCAAGGTATGCATTTAACAGGTCAAGGGTACAGTTAAAAGTTCTTTGGGGCCCCCAAACAATATAGGCTTTTGCCATTGCTCTTAATTGCTCATCAAAAAAACCATCAGTAAGACCCTATTTCCGAAGATGCAACACAAATGGATCACAGAACATGGTAAAAAAAACATCAAATGGAACTGGTCTGAGAACTTCCTCCTTGATGGATAGTTACACAAAACCAAAGAATACTGTAGAAGATACTGGAGGAGAGAAATAATTACAGGCCTCATCAACTCATGAGATCTACAAGTTGCAATAAAAATCACCCTGGCAACAGGTGAACACCCTATTAAGTGGCATGAGTTTCAAAGAGACAACCAACAGCTTTCTAATTGAATTCAATGCCTACTTGTCAGAAAAGAACACATTCCTGTTACTGTTAACTAGAACAAGAACAAGAACCTAAAAAAAAAAAAATGGAAGGAAATAGATGAATAGGGAAAAACTGTCAGTGAACATATAGGCAGAAACTGCTCTGTAAATAGCTACTATTATACTCATAGATTTGAAGAGCACTTAGCCCTCAGCCTAGAAATCTTCTACAAGAGAGGTAGATAAGCTCAACACTCTGACAGGATGGAGTCTGGTAGAAGAGCAGTGAAGTGGACAACAATGGCCAGCCATAATGCAGATTACCAGTGACCAGGCAATGTTCACCCAGAATCAGCCATCCTAATCCCTCCTCATCCTAGGGCTTAGACAGCCTCATGGAAGAGGGAGTGGTAAGATTGTAAGAACCTAGATGGGAAAGTTCACCACTGGACCAAGCATTCCATTCAAGGCAAGGATGCTGCAACCAGGAATTCACAGCAGTGAGAATTGTCCTTACCAGACCTGCATAATGACTGACATACCAACACACCCCCATAGGCTATGAGGAACTGAAGAGAGATAAGAACACACAGGGGAAACCTTAGGGACTAGAGCTAGATGAGTGAAGGGAAACACCCCTATCAGCAGGGTGCCCCAAGGAGGGACAATGTGATATGCCACAGAGGCCTGAACTCCCAAAAGAGTAAATAAGGCAGAGGGAACCTTGGGGTCCATAGAAGTGGCCAGGTAGGAGAGTGGGAAGGAGGGAACAGATTGGTGAAGGTAAGGAAGGAAGGGGGGTATAAGAAAGCAGGGATTAGTACTCAATATGATTGTAAAACTAAATAATAAATAAATTAATTTTAAAAAAAGTTCTTTGGCTAGGCCAGCCTAATTTCTCCCCATCCTGAAGCTCAGGGACATTTGAGGAAGAATGGACGGTAAGATTGTAAGAGCAAAAGGATGGGAGGAGCAATGATATGCAAGATACTCCACACAAGTTAGGGCAGAAGCAATCATAATTGGACTTTGCATGCCCTGCGCAATGTCCAACACACTATTGACCTCACAAAGTCTAGCATTTGCTAAAGGCACTAGGATCCTGGGAGGCAAGCGATTGACAGCCACAGTAGTGTTCCTATGCTTAACGGGAACACAGGAAAGAGTTCTGGGAAATGCCACTGGGTCCTTGCACCTCATCGGAGAGGAGGACCCAGAGGAGAGTTTGGCATGCACATTAAAGAATGCTCCGGGGAGGGGAGGGGAAGTATTGGGAGATGGGGAGGGATGGGGAAGAGGAGGGGAGCACAGGGGGATGGGGGTTGGAGGGAGGGGGGACTGGTGTACCTGTTAAGCTGGTATGAGTGGAAATTTAAAAAAAAAAAAAAGGAAAAAAATTAAGAGAGAAAAAAAAAGTTCTTTGGAAACTTGGCTTTCACAGAACCAATTAGATCTTCCTTGCAGAATCTTCTGCTAGGTGTAGAGGTCAATATATTCTTAAAAGCATAACCACCCGTGCTTAACTATGACAACTATAATCTGCTATTAAAACTAAAAAGAAGTTGTTAACAAGGGAATGATTAAAGAAGTGCATATGTAATATATGTAATAAATAATACAGCAATTGAAAGAATCTTAAAAACTGCAAAAAAGCTATATAAAATTTATATAAAGGTTCTACACCACTGTAGAACCTAGAGTTGATATGCCTTTTACATTTCTCAGAGTGCCTTCATAGCCAATATTTTATTTGATCTTAGCATAAACCACATCTTGAGCTCCCATCCTGAGCAAGATGTGGAAACTCGGGAGGATGAGCAGCTTGTCCAAGATTGAGCAAGTGGTTGGCAGCAACTCTGGGCCAAGCTTTCACTGTTGGGATCCACTCTGCTGCAAGGCGGGTGGATCCCATTTCACAAAATTATGTGTTATGATAAAGCCACCATGTCCCTAGTATCTAGCTTGCCTAACACCACTCTAACACCATTCTGCATATATCATAACTTGGATATGTAACTTATGCAAAAGTGAAACCCAGGATTTTAGCACAGCAACAACACCTTGCTTCTTATTCATTGAAGTTATAATTGGTGCAACTTATCTTAAGCTCTCAAAAGAGTCAATTGAGGCTCAGAAAAGTTGGCTAAAAATGTCCAGGTTCATGTGATCAGAAAGTGCCAGAACCCAGGATTCCAGTCCAGATTGACCAATTCCATAGAGTCCCTGTGTCAGTAGGACTTTTTTTTTTTTTCTGGATGCTGAGAGAGCATTTACATGGAGAAAAAGTAGAGAAGTACAATCTTACAAATGTTAAGAGGTTCTTTTTCCATTACCTTGACAGGCCATGCAGGCAAAGGCTTTAAAAAGTTGGATTCATAAGGATAGTCGGCCATGGCCAGATTCACCCAGGTCTCAGAGATCCAGTCTTTCAAACGTGGGATGTCCTCAGAAGCTAAGGGACTACACAGGTGCAAGGTCTTAGTAAGCCACTGGCGACCACCACCTGAGGATAGAAAGACATTGCTGAACCCTGAGAAAAAATGCCAGTCAACAGAAATCTTTACAGATCATTTTCTCTTCACTGGGCATTGCAGAAGGAACAATTTTCTTTTTAAAATATTTTTAATTTTTTAAATGATTTTTGCATGTGTGTATGCATCAGAGGGCACTGTGTGTCCCTGTGGAAGAACAAGGGTGACTTCAGGAATCATCCTGGATTGCTATAGGATTCCCAGGCTCTGCCCACCAGGGCCAGAAGTTCTGGTCACTGTCATTTCTGCCTGGTGTTTTCACATGGGATTTGGAGTCCAAACTCGGGTCCTTTTTCTTGTGAGGCAGAGTCTTAACCCCCGAGCCATCACTTGAGCCCAGAAAAGATACAATTTTCTATACTGCTTCTCCAAGAATTACTTCAACATTCAACAAAGTCAAGCCATGAGAAAAATCCATGCTAAAGAATTACAAAGAGTCATGGAGCTTACCAAAATTAGCATTCTAAATTTTTCCCTCATTTAAATATACGATTGAGATAAATTAGTAGACACACCAACAATGTGAATGAATAGGCAACTACATAAAACAAATGGATATATCTAATATCCGGCATTGAACACATGATAACAGTATGTAAAAATGCATACTATGCTGTTCTGGTTGCTAAAAAATTTAAGAGCAAATAAAATCAAGCCAGGTTTAAAGAAGCAAGAACAGTGATTAGCTATGTAGGTGTCGAGGTATCCACTGAGAATGACATGCAAAGATGTCTGGGGTCCCCACAATGCTCTTTTAGATCTGGATGCTTATTTCACCCACTAACTTGCCAACCTATGCATTTTGTTTGTTCAGTTTGGGGTATGTATTAATAAAGTGTGTGCTTAAAAAGGTGGAAGTGGGAGGGGAAGTGGAGGGATAAGAGGGCTCAGAGGACAAAGGGGCTTGCAGGCAAGCCTGACGACCTGAGTTTGCTCTCTGGAGCCCACACAGAGAAAGGAGAGAGGTGACTCCCACAAGCTGTACTCTAATGTTCACATGCATGCTATGGCATACACATATGATACCCACTCACACACAGGATAATAAATAATGCAAAAAAAGTTAAAAACTTTTGAAAGGACTGGTAAGCTGGTTCTGTGGGCAAAGGTATTTACTGCTAAGCCTAGAGATGAGTTCAGTCCTCAAAGCTCACATAGTAGAAGAAAAGAACTAACACCTATAAGTTATCCTTTGACTTCCACACACAAACAGTAGCACATATACATAAACACACACATGCACATATACATAAAGGTAAACAAATAGAATGCCAATAAAACAAAATGAAGTAGAAACATTAACAAGTTTAAAAAAGGCTAAAGCAATATCAATTCATTCTTTTAGATAAAACTTACTCGTACTTGAAAATCGGTTAATGGCATCCCAGGAATTGAGGATAGTATCTGAACAATTCATGCCGCCTTTCTTAAAGTCTTCAGTTACAATCTTCATAAAGACACCACAGGAAACCGACTCATCAAACTGCCAGATAGGGGCAGAAGCTGCAAGAGCTCTGAATGACAGGGGAAATGAGAGGAGAAGGAAGGAAAGGTGTAACTCATCTAAGTCAAGTTTAAAACGGAAACTGAGACTGAACAAAAAAGCCAAGAACGTAACAGTAGTAAATGAGACAGAAGCCAGAACTGTCAGTACACAAGACCGAGCCCACTGTGCCCAAGTGAATGTCTGTGTCTATCTCGATGATCATGAAAAAGTGCTCCCATCCGAGAACACGAACTTACCCAACTACTATGTGCGGGTATTTCATCCTGAACCAGGCGGCGAGCATGCCTCCGTAGGAGCCGCCTATGGCGACAACAGGTTGTCTATCAGCCCCTGGCATTATTCTTTGCAAGTATCTGACTAATTCGGCATAATCAGCTAATGCTTGCTCTGTTGTCAGAAAATTCAAGCGGCTGGAATCCTAAATTTAAGAAAAAAGCACATAGACGTAAATGTGCATGTTACAGCTGCTCGGAGCAGGGCATGGACCAGGAACAAAGTCCGAGTCACGCCTGCCTAACTCCAGGTGAAATCTCTTGCTATTGAACTCAAACACCCATTCTAAGCAATCGTTCTGCTCATTTTGACAACTCGTGAAAAGTAGTTTTAAGTTTGTAGAAGAGCATAATCCATTTTTATTTCCAAGTCAACAAAAGAAGCAAGACCAAGTACCACCCTAAACTGTACAATCAATTCTCATACTGCTAAGGCCAAAGCGGCCAGCATGACTCTGACCTGTTTAACATATAGATTTTTCCATTTTGATTCTGCTGCCATAATTCAGACTTTGTCAAGAAACACAGACCATAATTTTTACTTTGAATTTGTGAGAAATCTCCATTTTTGTCACAAAAATAATAGATCTGGAGAGAGGAACTTGTTATTCTATGGATGACTTCAATGGTAGAGTCCTACTATGTGCGGGGAGCCAGGGATGAAGCTCAGTGGTAGAGTTTTGCTTAGTATGCGTGAGATTCTGAGTTTGATCCCCAACACAAAAAGTGAAAGAAGGAAGAAAATTTCAACCCACCCAAACCTTATATATACATGTATATATGTGCATATACATATATATATATATACATATATACACACACACACATACATATACCTATGGTCCAGTAGGGAAGATAGGTAGAAAAATACTCTAAACTTAAAAAAAAAAAAGTGTTAAGAGACAGACCAGTAGAGCCCACCTCTCTCTGAGGCTGGACAGGTGCTGATGCATTGTATAAATCTGATAAAAATAGCCTTTGGTGTTAATGATAAGTTTGTGAGTTTGCATTGTAAGATGCCTGCTGATGTGCATTTTCGATAGCTAAGCAAAGTCCCCAGGGATTGGATGATTTGGCTCCCTAATTAGCAGCTGTGAGACTCTCTAAGACAACCTGAACATCCTTGAGCAAAAGGGCTGTCCAATAATTAGCAAGACACCACCCATCTTAAACACTGCACAGGCCAATCAGGAGAAAGATTTCCCTGGTTCCCAAGGGGCACCACTCCAGCCAAGACTGCTGAAACAGTCGATTCCAGACTTTATTTCTTTCTCTTTATTTATTTACAGAAAGAGGACGGACACACACACACACACACACACATACACATGCACACGCACACGCACACATGCATAGCACATGGGTGGAGGTCACAGGACAATTTGGGGAAGTCAGTTCTCTCCTTCCATCACGCGGGCTTCCAGAGCTCAAACTCAGGAAACCAAGCCTGGGAGCGGAGTGCAAAAAAGGAGATAGAAGCAATCCAGAATGGTTCCTGAAGTCACCCTTGGTCCTCCACAGGGACACAAAGTGTCGTCTGACGCACACAAAAATAAATAAATAAATAAACAAATGAATGAATGGCTCAATAGTTTTTAAATGCAAATTAAAAATAAAAGCAGGCCTGGTGACATGGCTCAGGTGACAGAGGTTTTGCCTAGCAGGTGTGAAGTTCTAGGCTTGATCTCTAGCATAAAACTGGGTATGATATTTTGCACCTATAATCTCAGGAACCGGGAGGGAGAGGCAAGTTTAAGTCCAGCTTGGGATACATGAAACCCTGTCTTAAAAAAAAGCAAGTGCTGCAAATGCTTACCGTGAATGAGTCTTCACCAAAGGGCAGAGACTCTCCATAGTAGCGATGCTCAGCGAACACCAGCAAAGCCTTCAGCTTCTCAGCCATATCCCACATGAACCCCTAGGAAGAGTTCAGAAATTCACAAGCAAAATCAGAATAAGAAAGATTGCCACTAAATCCAGATGTTGAACCGAACCAGAAAAGTTTTATATAATTTATGTTCATTCCTCAGGTATATAGCAGCCGTTTCATGTCTGCACATCAGCTCACACTAGATTTGAGTAAAACAATTTTAAAAAAAAAAAATGGGTATCACGGCCAGCTACAGTGGCAAGACCTGAATCCCAGCAGAAGGAAGGTAGAGGCTAACAGGGTCTCAGCATAAGGACAGTCTGTAACTTCCGGGACAGCCCCAGTTGTAGAGGGAAAAAACCAGTCTTGAAAAAAAAGTGGAAAAATACACTTTGTTGTTCATCTATTAAAAATTCCATCTTTTCTTCTGACCTTCCAGATCTGCAGGCAACATTAAATATTGTTTAAGCCTGTCTTCAAATGCTATTTTGTGCCAAATGTACAAGGAAAGAATTGAACAGATCTAGTCATCTAGTCACCTGTCTACTCACATTTCACAACAGAAAGGAAAACATAACACACATAAGAATTCTAAACTCCCTTGAAGTTTCAAATTAATCTTATTTCCTGAGAAATAAACAGTGGCTGGCAGCAATTACTCATCACACCCGCGTCGTGTGGTGTTTTCCTCTGAACACCAGCCACCATTTTGCCCAATATTAAGATCACATCTGTTGCCATTGCCTCAGATACAGAGGGGCTGAGAGGAGCTGCAGTGCATGTGTGGAAAGCAAGGGCGGGCTGCATATGCCCCCATGTGTGGGTGCATGTGCTGCGCACGTCCTCTCACCCACGAGGATGGGAGCAGACCTAGAGAATATAAACTGAGGACCATTAGCTGAGAGAGTTCTATCTAGGCAGTGACCAGGGAGCCGTGAGCCCAGCTGTGGTGAGCTGTCGGTACCCCGCACCCCGCCCTGGCTCCAGTAAGCAAGCCCAATAAACTGGTTGGTTCGTCAAGTCAAAGCTTGGCCTAATCATTACCTCGGCCTGTCGTGGAACTCCTATGTGGGGTCGGAAGATGATTGTGTGGCGTCTCCCCAATAAAAGTAATTCACACAACACACAGGTCTAGACACTCCTTGTGTAATGATTCATTTAATTATCAAGACCAACAAGAATCAGGCACTGTGTAGAGATGACACTGAGACACAAGACATGAAACATCGTTGATGTTCACACAGTTGAGATCCAGGTGCGTGCCACCTGGCTGCAGGGCACGCTCTGCGAGAGCTGAGGACTCCCCGACTCCTACCGACACCTGGTGCTCTGCAAGAACCATTTGCTGCCTCTTTCCAACTGGGCCTCAGATTCCCTCAAAGAATTTCAGGCTGACATTCAGTGATTAGATTACTCAGCATGAATTAAAAGCACTTGCTGTTTAATGACACTATTTCCTAACAAGGAGTCAGAACCCCAAAAGATTTGTGTTTTGAGGGCCACACCAGAAACAAGGATAGAGAGGACCATGTTACAGCAGAGAAAATAGGCCTCCATCAAGGACTGCAAGGGGTGACATACAATGCCCATCAGGATGGAGTGAAGGGCATTGCAGGAGCAGCAAAACTGCAAAAGAAAATCAACAAACCGACAATCCAGAACTTCAGAGACTCTATATCAACCACCTAGAACTAGGCCAGCCTAATCTCCCCCATCCAGAAACTCAGAGAAATTTGCGGAATAGGGAGCAGTAAGATTGTAAGAGCAAAAGGATGGGAGGAGTAATGATTTGCAAAATACTCCACACAAGTTAGGGCCGAAGCAATCATAATTGGACTTTGCATGCCCTGCGCAATGTCCAACACACTATTGACCTCACAAAGTCTAGCATCTGCTAAAGCCACTAAGATCCTTGGAGACAAGGGATTGACAGCCATAGTAGTGTTCCTATGCTTAAGGGGAACACGGGAAAGGGTTCAGGGAAATGCCACTAGGTCCTTGTACGTCATCGGAGAGGAGGGCCCAGAGGAGAGTCTGGCATGCACATTAAAGGACTCTCTGGGGATTGGGGGGGGAGGCACTGGGGGATGGAAAGGGAGGGGTGAGGGGAGGGGGAGCAGGGGGTTGGGGGAAGAGAAGGGAGGGAGGGAACTGGTGTACCTATTAAGTTTGTATTAGAGGAAACAATAATAAAAAATGTTTTAAAAAAAAAGATTTGTATTTTGATAAATAAGTGAGCGATTAAAAACTGAATGCAATCGAGGCTGGAGAATTTAGCCTGACACCTGTGATGTTTTCAAGAGCCCCACATTCTCTTTCATTTAATATTTTTTGTTTGAGAAACTAAAAGGGGGTGTGTGGTGTGGGTGTGTGCCAGGGCACATGTGCGGGGTCAGAAGACAGTTTTCAGGAGTCGGTTCTCTCCTTCCACCATGTGGACTTAGGACATTGAACTCAGATCTCTGGGTTTGTCTGCAGTTGCTTTCTCGATGATCTCCCCCATCTCTTTCTCCCTGCCACACACCGCAGATTGACCCACACCCAGCCCAACCACAATTTCCTCTGCCTGCCCCTGAAAGACCTGATCGCCCATCCTCGGACACCCATGGGCAGGGAGTAGGTCTGCACTTCATGCTGTGCCAGAGCCTTACATGGACGTATAACTCCATGAGACTACAAGTGTCTTATTATTTAGCTTCTAGGGAGCTGCCCACGGGCTTTCAGAGAACGTGACTGCGCTGAGCTGATGCGCAATGCACTTAGTGACCTGCATCTATTTCAGGAGTAGTTTTATCCTCCAAAAGAGGCCTAAGGAATGCATTAATACATATTAATATCATGTGTCTGTAAAATCCTTAATTTTGTTCAGTCTTCACACCAACTCCAGGAACTAGACATGTTTACTACACCCACCCAACAGACAAGAAAAACCAGAGGCATGAAATTAAAAACTTGCCCAAACTACACTACGAAGGGACAAGAAAACTTGAAACCTTGTCAGTCTGGCTGATGTTCAGTGTTCTGCCACTCAGAAAACGAATGTCCAGCATCCAAACTCCCACCACCACCCTCCCAGGGGTCAGGGAACCTTGTGGAAGAGGGAGCAGTAAGATTGTAAGAGTCAGCTGTGAGAGAAACACACAGACAGTAGCTTCTGTGTTAGGTCTCTTGCCATATCCAACAGCACAGCGCAGCTAGCCCACAATAACTGGCTTATCAATATTTCAGAGAGGGAGAGAGAGAGAGAGAAGAAAGGAGAGAGGGAGGAAGGGAGGGAAGAAAGGAAGAAGAAAGGGAGAGAAAGGAGAGAGAGAAGAAAAGAGAGAGGGAGGGAGGAAAGAAGGGAAGAAGAGAGGGAGAAGAAAGGAGGAAGGCAGAGAGAGAGAGATAGAGAGAGAGAGAGAATATACCAGGAAGTAAACAAGCTACTGAAATGTTTCAATTTGTGAAGGAAGATGCCTGACCAGGGCCTGCCCTTCTACGATCTGCCTCTGGCAGGTCTGAGAATGGGATCTGCCTCAGTCTCAGAACTGCTCCCAGGTGAGAGTCTCTTCCATTCTGCAGTTCTCAGCACCGGGTGCCCCACCAGCCTTCAAAGCCTTTCTCTCAAACCAAAGAGCAAGAGTCAGCGGGAGAAGCTGCCCTGTGGCTTTGGAGTCCAGGAAAGTCTCCACCAAGCAAAAGAAAAAACTTCACTATCACTGAAGAAGGGGTGCCCCGGGGCCTCACTTCTCAAGGGAATTCTCTTATTTGCAGCTTATTTAGATTTTCAATCATCTTTATTCTCAATTCAGACTAGCAGAAAAAAACATTTTCTGAGACCTCCAGAATATCAGCCAGACACTTGTTAGGGACAATTCCCTACTTTGTAACAGTTCAGCCTGACTTTTTGGCAGAAACTTAACATTTTTTCCTGACCATTCTAATACAATCAAAAGGAGAATTTACTCTTTTCGTGTACCCTAAATTAAGCTTTGTCAATGGATTTAAGGATAATAAAAGTGGTAGAAAATACAGTCAGGGGAGCAAGCTAAAAGTTCGTGTTATTTTTGTTTTAATACTTACAAATATAAGAAAAATGATAGAACAGGAAGTTAAACTAAAATACCATTAGAACTTCCACTGAACACTCAGACTTACCTTTTTTATTTATTTGTATTGGTTTTGTTTTGGTTTTATTCATTCACTTAACAAATTGAGCATCTACTACATACTTAGTATGTAGTAGTTCTAAACTCCAAAGACTGAAATACCAGATAAATGTGTGAAAATCCCTGTCCTTGCATTCATTCACTTGCTTTGTCATAATCAAAGCAAACATGCCCATGCCCCCTTCCTCACCTTCTTCACTCAAAAATTGATCAAAAGATAAATTTTCAAATTTTCATTCTTTCCTTTTCATTTATAATTCCATTAGACTAAAGATGTAAACTTCTCGAATATCTGTACTTATTCTATTGAGAAGTCCATTCATGTGTTTTTGCCATTGTCTCATTATCAGTAAGTTGATCTTTTTGTGTTTCTTTAATAGCTATACAGTTAAGAGCAGTAACAGCAAGCAGGGGCTAGTGGTACAGACTTGTGATCCCAGTTACTCAGATGAAGAGGCGGGAAAAATGCAAATTCAAGTGCTACCTGGACCACAGAGGGATCACAGACCAGACTGGAAAGCCTGGTCAGAACACATCTCAAAATAAAACATACACTGGAATGAGAGAAGGCTGTCCACTGTCACTACTCCTGTTCAATATTGTGCTTGAAGTCCCAGCTAGAACAATAAGGCAAGAGAAATAAATAAAAGAGATACAGATAGGTAAGGAAGAAGTCAAAGTATCCCCATTTTCAGATGATATGATTCTATACTTGAGAGATCCACTAAGAAACTAGTTGAATTAATACATAATTTCAGTAAAGTGGCAGGCTACAAAATCAACATACAAAAATCAGTAGCCTTCCTAGATACTAGAGACAAACAAGCTGAGAAAGAAATGAGAGACTCAAATTCCATTCACCATAGCTATAAAGAAAATAAAACACCTTGGAATAAATTTAACCAAGTAAACTGTATAATGGAAACTACCAAACACTGCTGAAAGAAATTAAAGAAGATACTAGAAAGTGAAAAGACCTTTCTTGCTCATGGATTGGTAGGATCAATATTGTGAAAATGAACATCCTACCCAAGGCAATATACAAGTTTGATGCAATTCCAATTAAAATCCCAATATGATTCTTCACATAAATGGGGGAAAAATCTCAAAATTCATATGGAAGAACAAAAAACCACAATTAGCCAAAACAATTTTGAGCAACAAGAAGACTGCTGGAGGGATCACCATACCAGATTTCAAACTATACTACAGAGCTATAGTGATAAAAATAGCTTGGTACTGGCACAAAAACAGATACATTGACCAATGTATCAGAACAGAGAACCCAGATATAAACCCTCACACATATAGCCACTTGATTAATTTTTGATAAAGGTGCCATGTAGAAGAATAAAAATTGGCAAAAGTCAACTCCAAATGGATCAAAGATTTAGATATTAAACCTAAAACTCTGACATTATTAGAATACAGAGTAGGAAGCACACTTGAATTGATAGGCCTAGGTAAAGATTTTCTAAGCAGAACAACAAATGCCCAGAAACTAAGACGAATAATCAATAAATGGGATTCATGAAATTAAAACGTTTCTGTTCTGCAAAAGAAACTGCTAATTATGCAAAAAGACACCCCAATAGAATGGGAGAAAATCTTTGCTAGCTATGAATCTGACAAAGGACTAATCTCTAGAGCATACAAAGAGCTCAGAAAATTAAACATTTCGATTTAAAAAAAAATGAGCCCTGGAATTAATTTTTTCACTCAAAAAGAAATTGAAATGTCAAACAAATACCTTAAAAGATGCTCAACTTCACTGATTATCAGAGAAATGCAACTCAAAACAACCCTGTGATACCATCTTACCCCAGTCAGAATGGCTAAGATCAAGAACACAAACAACAAAGATTGCTGGCTAGGCTGCGGAGAAAAAGGGACACTTATTCACTGCTGGTGGAGGTATAAACTGGAGGTTCCTCGAAGGTTAAAAATGGAACTGCCATGTGACCCAGCTATACCACTCTTTGGCATATTGCTCTACATCTTATTATAAAGACACTTGTCCATCTATGTTCATCGCAGCACTATTCACAATAGCGAATAAATGGAATCAGCCAACATGCTCATCAACAGAGAAATGGATGATGAAAATGTGGTACATCTACACAATGGAATATTACTCAATCATCAAAAAGTATGAGATTGTGGAATTTTCTGGTAAATGGATGGAACTTGAAATTTTAATATTGAGTGAAGTATCTCAAACACAGAAAGTTAAGAACTGCATGTTCTCTCTTATATGCAGATGATTGAAATGACATCCTTGTCAATGTACTTGGACTGGAAGCAGCGTAAGAGCCAGAAAATTTGAAAAAGACCCAAGAGTGGGAAGGTGGGAAGGGATGGTTAGGATGAAACTTTTTAAAGGGGAGATTTAGGATCCCAGGACAAGGGGGAGGTAGGGAATAAATGGGAAAAATACATAGCAAGGAATGATGGGATGGGAGATAGGAGGGACATGGGAGATAGGAGAAACAAAGAGACTTAAAGAAAAACCCAAAGAATGTGGGCAATGACCCCAAAGGAACATCGTATGCTAGTAATATATACATAAATGTCTTTTAAAGAACGGAACAAGAGGGCTGGAGAGGTGGCTCAGGGGTAACAGGAATGTGGCACTTCCTCATAAAATGTTGGTCCAAGAGATCTTAAAGACCTCCAAACATTATAGGCTTTTGCCATTGCTCTTGGTTGCTCTCCAAAAACTGTCAGGAAGACCCTATTACTAAAGATGCAACACATACGGATCACAGAACATGGGCAAAATATATCAACTGGAACTGGTCTGTGGAATTTCTCCTTGCTGGATAGCTTACACAGTACCAAGGAATACTGTAGAAGCTGCTGGGGAGAGAAATAATCACAAGCCCCATCAATGGCATGAGATCTGTAAGTTGCAATATAAATCACCATGGCAACAGGTGACCACTAGTGTAACAGTGGCATGAGTATCAAGGACAACCAACAGCTTTCTGATTGGATTCAAGATCCACCTGTCAGAATGTTACATATTCCTGTTACTGTCAACTAGAACAAGAACCTATTAAAAAAAGGGGGGGGAGTCAAGGAAGGTAGGAAGACAGTATATCAAAGTGCTTTTTTGGTAGCTACTATTATGCCCACAGAATGGGCACTTATAGTGGAAACCTTTGGGTCTAAAGCTGGATTAGTGAAGGGAAATGCACATATCAGTGGGGTGGTCTGAAGAGAGGTAGCTTGATATACCACAGAAGCCTGAGCACCCACAGGAGTAGACAGGTCAGAGTGCACCCTGGGGTCCATAGAAGCACACAGGTGGAGAGTGGGAGGAAGTGGGAGAGAATAGTGAAGGGAAAGGAGGGGAATGACAGGAGGGGCGAGGGAGGGAAGCTGGTATGAATACTGAATATGCTTGTAAAAGTAGAAAAATTTAAAAAGCATATAAAAACCTTAGGGATTAGAACTAGACAGGTGAAAGGGAGTGACCCCAAGGAAGGGTCACTTGGTCTGCCACAGAGGCCTGAACCCTACTAGAGCAGAAGATCCAAGAGAGAACCCAGGGACCCATAGAAGCAGACAGACAGAAGGAGGGAGGGAGTAGGATGGATTGATGAAAGGAGGGGAGGGAAGAGAAAGAAGGAGAAGAAAGGGGAGGCGAAGGAAGGTGCCAGGATAATTACTCAATATGCCTGTAAAACTAGAAAAAAATAAGAAAAAATAAAAAATAAATAAAACATAAAGAGGATTAAGGGTGTAGGATGCTCCCCTAGATCCTTGATTCAATTCCCAATACCATGGGGGAGGGAAAGCATAAAGAAGTTAATCTTTTTCATCTATATTGGCAAACATTTTCCCGAGCTTTTCAACAAAAAAAAAGGTAAAATTGTTCAGGCAGGTGAATCTCACAAGTACACACATACCGTATGATTGTAAAACCAGACAATGTCCCCTTCATTGCCAGTATATAAAATGATTGTGCCACCATATATCGTCCAAAATTTATCCACTACTAGGTACCGTTGTCTGAAAGTTTTCACGTTATAAAATCCAAAATGATCAACCTGCAATACAAGCAAAAGAGACAGGACATAGTTCAGAGGAAAGCAGTGACAGCCAATCAGCATGAAATAAGCATTTTCCCATTACAACCGACCTGCAGACTAAGATAAGAAAAAGAAATTTTAGACTTTGCTTGGTTTTATTATTAATAGTAGCAGCGATGTGTTATTTTGAAATTATTTTATATATTAGGTCAAGATTTTCAATGTAAAAGAAATAATACACTTACAAAATCAAGTAGCTATTCTGAAACAGTAAGGTTGAACTGAAAACAGAAATATCAACACATTAGCTTTCTCTACCTTTTTTTCTTTTTTCCTTACTATTTTTTTAATTTTTTATTATTTTATTTTTCTACTTTTACAAACATACTGAACATTCATCCCTGCCACATCCTCTCCCCCACCATCAATCCCTCCTACTCTGTCTCACCTCCCACCGCATGCTTCTGTGGACCCCAAGGTTCACCCCACCCCGTGTATCAGCAGTCAGAAAAGATGTGATTATGGAATTTTCTGGTATATGGATAGAACTAGAAAATTTAATATTGGGTGAAGTATCTCAGACACAGGAAGTTAAGCACCATATGTTCTCTCTTATATGTGGATGATAGAACTGATATTCTTGTCAATATCTTTTTTATTAATTTCATTTTTTACCTAGTTATAAAAGCTCCATAGGTAGGTATCCTCACCCTTCTCCTTTCCTCCCCTCCCCCATTCTATCCTCCTATACTTCCCTCTCTCCCTCCCCCTTCTTACCCCTCTCTCTACTCGTGGTGTTTCCTGCCTTCTTCCTCCCACCCTCCAGAACTTCATCAACCCAAATGCCCAACAGTCGACGAATGGATAATGAAAATGTGGTACATTTACTCAACTATCAAAAAATGAATTAATGAAATTTGCCAGCAAATGGATGCAAAGAAAGTTAGATATTGCATGTTCTCCCTTATAAGTGGATCCTAGCTCCAAACCCTCCTAATGATGTACATAAAGGTAAATCTCTGTAACACCCATTATAACCACAAAGGATTACAACTAGGAAGAAAGGGGAAAGAAAGAGAAAGGAGGCAAAAGAGTGTTTTATTTTTATTTAGCTGATGGAATAGTTGATACATTTAAAATATTCAATGTGATAGTTTGAAATGATTGTGGAGTAGCAAACAATCTAATTATGTAAGCATTACCTCACGTGCTTATTCTTTTTCCTGGTGAGAATACTTAAAATCTATTCTTTCAGCCATGTCCAAGTATATAATGTATCCCGTTATTTTTCAAAATGTAAATATCCTCTAGTATCTGAATTTTCATCATCAAAGCATTCACTATCAAAATCAAGAATAGATCATTGAAAAGGTTTATAAACCTTTGCCACTATGCTACAATATACATTCCAAGTGCTGGGATTTCGTTTTCTTTTTCTTTTCTTTTTCTTTGTGTGTGTGTGTGTGTGTCTGTGTACACGAGGGCACCTGAGTATATCTGCCTGTGGTGGCCCAAGGTAACATGAGAAGGGAGGAGTTATCCTGAATTGTTCCTCCACCTTCTTACTTTTCTCTGGGGATTCCCAGGCTCTGCCTTCCAGGGCCAAAATTACAAAATTACAGAATTATGCCTTCATATCTGTTTGACATATTTTATGTGGCATCTGGGATCTGAACTCAGGTTCTTTTGCTTACAAGGCAAAGACTTTAACACTTGGGTCATCTCTCCAAAGTCCAGCCTCTGCAAATTGTACATCCCAAATGCAGCCTGCTCAGAGGAAATTCCTACAGAAATCTGACATTAACACCCTATTTTTTTCCTAATTGTTGTAGCAACCCACAATATTTTTTGCATGTGTGTAGATGTAAGTTTGCATGTGGGTAGGTGTGCAAGTGTATTTAGGTGTGTGTATAAAAGAGCATTTGAGTGTGTGCCTGTGAAGGCCCAAGTGTGACTTTGGGAATCATCCTCCATTGCTCCTACATCCTATTGCTCTGTGGTTTCCCAGGCTCCACTTTCCAGGACCTGAATTATAGGCTACCACCATTTCCAACAGACATTTTTTCTGAAACTTAGGGCCAGTTGGTCATGTCCAAGAGGCTTTGCTTTTTATAATTTACTTTTTATTTATTTATTTTTTCCACTCATACAAACTTGATAGGTACCCCATTCCCCTCCCTCCCTCCACTCCTCCCTGGATCCCCTTGCTCCCTCCCCACTTTTCCCCTTCCTCCCCTCGCCCCCGTCCCTCCCTTTCTCCCAGTTCCCCCCTCCTCCCCCATGCCTGTAGCATCCTTTAGTGTGAATGTCAAACTTCCCTCTGGGTCCTCCTCTCTGATGAGGTGTAAGGACTCAGTAGCATTGCTTAGAGCTCTTTTTTGTGTTCCCCTTTAGTATAAGAACACTATTGTGACTGTTAATCCCTTGCCTCTAAGGATCCTAGTGGCCTGTGATCCATGCTAGCCTTTGGTGGGGGTCAATGATATGTTGGTAATTATGCAGGTCATACAAAGTCCTACTATTATTTCGGCCCTAACTTGTGTGGAGTATCTTGCATATCGTTGCTCCTCCCCATCTTTAGGTTCTTACAATCTTACCGCCCCCACTTCCGCAAATTTCCCTGAGCTTTACCACCAGACATTTTTATGTGGGATCTGGGGCTCTAAACTTGGGTCCTTTTGCTTGGGAGACAAACGGTTTTAACCACTGAGCCATCTCTCCATCCCAAGTGCTGGGATTTTTATGTTTATTTCCTTTCCCCCCAGAAAAGGAAACAACAAAAGGAAATAGTATATGCTAGTGAAATGATTGATTGATAGATGGAACAATGTCAATTTGGAAGTTACCAGATAAACCTACAAATACTACTGTGCAAAGAAATAAAAAAAGAGTTTGAAATTATTTATAAAATTACAGTCATGGATATAGAAACTGTGATGTTTAGCATTAACTGTCCACCCAATACCTAAGAAACAGACCCATCTGAGAGTCCTTTGTGTCTTCCTATATAAAATTGGGGTTTTTTATTATTTATTATTTATTCAATTGTGCATGTATGCGTGTGTGCACGTGTGCATGTATGTGTGTGTGTGTGTGTGTGTGTGTGTGTGTGTGTGTGTGTGTAAAACCACGGGCAAACTCAGGAGCTACCATGGACACCTCCACCTCCTCCTTGTTTACTCTGCCTCAGGATTCACAGGCTCCGCCCTACTAGGACCAGAAACGCAGGCTGCCCCCGCTTCTGCCCAGCGTCTATACGTGGGGTCTAGGATTCGAACTCAGGACCTTTCTGCCTGCAAGACAGAGGCTTAACCCCTGAGCCCCCTCTCCAGCCTCATTTTCCTACATAAAATAAAGATAACAGGGCTGGAGAGGTGGCTCAGGGGTTAAGCCTCTGCCTTGCAGGCAGAAGGTCCCGAGTTCAGATTCCAGATCCCACGTATAGACGCCAGGACGGAAGCAGGGTCGGCCTGCGCTTCTGGTCCTGGTAGGGCGGAGCCTGTGAATCCCGGGGCAGAGTAAAAGAGGTGGAGGCATCCATGATGATTCCCGAATTCATCCGTGGTTCTACACACACACAGACACACACACACACACACACACACACACACACACACACACACACAGGGGTGCGTGCACATCATACGCACACACGCACAATTGAATAAATAATAAAAAAATTTAAAAAATAAAGATAACAGTCACTCATAAGTTATTGTGAGGATAAAGAAAATGCACCTAAAGTAGCAAGTATAGTTCCTGATTATATAGTAAGTGCTCAATCAATGTCAGGCTGGAAAAATGGCTCAGGGGTTAAGCCAGGCAGAGACAGTGGCCTGCACTTCCAGCCTTACAAGGTGAAGCTTAGGAAACACCAGAGCAAAGCAATAGAAGGTAGAGCAATCCAGGATGATCCATAAAGAAGAAGGGACACACAGTGCCTTCTACACACACACACACACACACACACACACACACACACACACATCTACACATGCAAAAACAAAACAACAAAAAAAAGGATTATTCTTACAATATCAAAGCCCCTATTTGCTGAGGGCATCACATAAGTGAATGTGAATGTGCAATGAAACGTCTTTTGCACAACATGGGGTTACAAAATCTTCCTGGACATCATCAGACATATCAAGTTCACCTACAGAACTGAGTTTTCAGTGCCTGATAGTCAGGCATGCAAGGGGCAGTGCGCCCTCTGCTGTTCAGAACTGAGACCCACATGTCTCTTTCAATGGTTTCTAAATCAAGATTTTTAGAAACTGTAACATGGAAGAGCTGCAGAAGCCATTTGCTCTGTGGAAGTTAAGTTCTAGAGGTCAAATGATTTAGTCAAGGTCAACAGAGATGAAACTTTAAGTTATTTCTGCAATTTGGCTTATCAAAATCAAAGCAGATCAAGAACGAGCTCAAAAAAGAAATATGAGCACTCTAGGCATGCTACTGAGTCCTTACACCTCATCAGAGAGGAGGATCCAGAGGGAAGTTTGACATGCACAGGATGCTCCAGGAGTGGGGGATCCCACTGGGAGAAAGGGAGGAAGGGGGGAAAGGAAGGGGAAAAGGGAGGAGGGAGCAAGAGAATCCAGGGAGGGTTCTAGGGAGGGAGGGGAATGGGGAACCTATCAGTTTGTATAAGTGGAAAAAATAAATTAAAAAAAAAAAAAAAGGAAATACGTTGGAGGTGGAAGCAATCCAGGATGATTCCTGAAGTCACCCTTGATCCTCCACAAAAAGGAAGCGTACCTCTGGTCGTGCACAGAATTTAGTTGTGAAACAAAGAGTCCAAGGGAAAAAAGGAGGGGGTGAGATCTCCTCCTTCATCAAGTGGACTGAATGGATCTGAGAGGATGGGTAAGCAAAAGGGAACAAGAACATCCTTTAAGTTGATCCTCAAAGAGGTCACAGGGTTTTCGAAATTTATATGACTAGAAGCAGAAATTAGATATAATCCTTTTCATGCCTTCCCACGCCTGCTCTGGACAGCAACTGCTCTGTCTGCTCTCTTCATGGTCACACACAGCTGCATGTGCCGCTGACAGCAAACTTGCAGCCGCAGCCTTCAGCAAATGTTGAAAGAATTGTTCTTAATCAGGGCAATGGGTAAAAAAAAAAAAAAAAACCAGGGCAATGGGTGAGTTAGTAAAGTTTTGTCTGGCAACCATGAGAATCTGAGCGTGATCCCCAGAACACAGGCTGCAAAGAAACAAATAAGCAAACGCATAATGTCATGGATTCCCAGTGAGTTACAGGCCAGTGGGAAACCCTGTCTCAAAAGCGGAGGGGGAGGGGAGGTGGAAGGGGGAGACAGCTCACTGGGTAAAGGTGTGTACACCAAAACCTGACTGCCTAAGTTCAATCTCCTGTCATCCTTTGACCCCCACAAGGGCATTCCCTGTCCCCCCTTTCTCTCTCCTCTCTCCTCTTTCTCAAAATGATCTTTTTAAAAAGGTAGATGGTAGGGCTAGAGAGATGGCTCAGGGGTTAAAGCCTTTGCCTCAACCAAAGGACCTGCACTTCCGGCCCTGGAAGGTGGAACTTGGGAAACCCCAGAGCAGAGCAGTAAGGAAGTAAAACAATCCAGGATGATTCCCAAACTCACATTTGGGCTTCTTGTACACACACCCACACAAATGTATGCATGGATACCCAAACACACACACACACACACACACACACATACACACACACACACACACACACACACACACACACACACAAAGATGGATGGTAATTGATAAACACATGTAATTTTCCCATGGCTTATAAATGCACACCCACAAATACATACACACATACAAAAAAAAAAAAAACACGAACATACACAAATCTTTCTTTAGATAGCAGGAAGCCAAGGGCTTGCTGGCCAACCAGTCTAGCTGAACCAGTAAGCTCAAGCAAGGTTCATGGAGAAACCTTTGGCTCAAAAAAAATAATAACTAAAAAAAATTAAAATAACTAAAAATTAAGGTGATGAGAAGTTAAAGAAGACAGTCAATGTTGATTTTTATTCTTACATACATGCACATATGTGTACATGTCCACTTCTTTAAAAATATGTGCATGCACATAAACATGCACACACATACACACAGAGAGACTCCCCAAATTTTTATCATGTGGTAGACACAATCACCAGACATTCATTAATACATGGAACTTTTAGCTTCTCACTGCTGATAAGTATTCACTATACTATTATGTTTAACTCACTTGATTAAGTCAATGGTTTAAAAAAAACACTGATTCTTCTTTTAAGTGGCTCTTCATTCTAGAATGTTCGCTATGCAGTTGATTCATTTAGCTCTGCACTTCAAAACCTACTTGAGTTCTACCTTTATCCATGGATACAATGGAGATGCCAACACTTTGGAGATTCAATATGCTTAAATAATAATATAATAACTTTCTTCTACACTATGCTTTGTAGTATGGCTCAAATCTTACACAGGGAACTCATAGAAATAGAATGCTTGCTGAAACAGAAAATGGTAAAAGGGGAAAAGCAGTGCCCTTGGTGACATGTGGCGGCGACAACGGAAAGAGGATGAGTCCAAGACACAGGACCGTTCTTCTCTCCTCTCCACCACCAACCCTAGAGGTCTAGTTTCTGATTCTTGCCAGTTTGTTTATAAATAGAAACCACAGTGTTGTTAGTGGCAGATGCTGTATCTATGGGTGCCCCCCCAACTGCTGAGGATGAGATCCCCTTGTAAGATCAAATTCCTCATAAAGATATCAGAGTTTAGTAACTGCATGCTTGGGAAAACACAAGAAAATATTGCAAAGTTAATAGTGAGATAGCTCCAGGGCATTAATAAATTTTCAGGGTTTTAAGAAGCTTTTTGTGACCTCAGGCTCAGACTGAAGCATCCCTGCGATTGCATAAATGCATGAATGACAGCATCCTTTAACCTCCAGATGGCACTGTGGGATAAGTAGAGAAGTGAGAATGAGCTTTTTTTAATTTATGCATTATCTCTAAAGTTTTCCAGCTAACGTTTCATGTTGTTTTTGTTTATTAGTACCTATAGATTCTATGAATTGATGGATTTAGTTAAGACATTTCTACTATACTCATACACACACCCATTACCTTTTTTCTCCCTTCCCACCTCCTAGTGGTGCCCCTCCTTTTCTCAAATAATTTCACTTCCATCTTTATGTCTCATCAATAATGTATAGTCCAGTCTGGTTTAGTACACTTAATGTGAAAAGCTCTAGTTGCATCCATTTTTTAGCAAATGGCATAACTTTTGTTCTTTAAGTATGAATAAAACTCTATAGTGAGAGTTGGGAAGATAAGCCAGACGTCAAAGTATTTGCCATGCAAATATGAGGATCTAGTATCCATGCTTAAAAAATTATGCATAGTAGGGCTGGAGAGGTGGCTCAGGGGTTAAGCCTCTGCCTTGCAGGCAGAAGGTCCTGAGTTCGGATCCCAGATCCCACGTATAGACGCCAGGCGGAAGCGGGGGCGGCCTGAGTTTCTGGTCCTGGTAGGGCGGAGCCTGTGAATCCCAAGGAGGTGGAGGCGTCCATGGTGGTTCCCGAATTCGTCCGTGGTTCTACACACACACACACACACACACACACACACACACACACATACTCGTGCACGCGTGCGCGCACATACATACACACACATGCACAATTGAATAAATAATAATAAAAAATTTTAAAAAATTATGCATAGTAACATGCATTTGCAACCCCAGCACTAGGGAAGCAGAGATAGGATTCCTGGGGTTTGCCCGCCAGACAGCCTGCCCAAGTCCATAAACTTCAGGTTTACTAAGAGACAGCAACTGAAGAAAACACCTGACATTAACCTCCAGCCTTCCCATGCTTGGGCACACAAGTGACTGTGTACCTAGACAGACAGACAGACAGACGCGCGCGCACACACACACACACACACACACACACACACACACACACACACATTAAGAAAAATAATTCCGGGCTGGAGAGGTGGCTCAGGGGTTAAGCCTCTGCCTTGCAGGCGGAAGGTCCTGAGTTCGGATCCCAGATCCCATGTATAGACGCTAGGCGGAAGTGGGGGCGGCCTGCGCTTCTGGTCCTGGTAGGGCGGAGCCTGTGAATCCCCGGGCGGAGGAAGTGGAGGCGTCCATGGTGGTTCGCGAATTCATCCGTGGTTCTACACACACACAGACACACACGCGCACACATACATATGCACACACGCACAACTGAATAAATAAATAAAATTTAAAAAAAAGAAAAATAATTCCATTATGGATATACAGCACACTTCTTTTATCCATTCCTCTACTGATAGATAAGCAGGCTGATTGTACAAGTCGGCTCTTCTGAATAATGTTGCAATGAACAGAATGTGCAGAAAAGTCTACAGTATGCAGGCTTGTATTTTCTTAGGTATGTTTCCAGGAATAGTGTTGCTAGTAGTAAGAGTACGGCTAGTGCAGTCATGTAACTATAGTAGTGTAGAAGTTTCCATGTTTAGCTTTTTAAGGACCTCCATATTTTTTTCATAGTAGCTACACTAATTCATATTCCACCAGTATTTTATAAGCTCTCCACATCCTCAATCTTGTAAACAGCTGTTTGTTTTCTTAATGATAATCCATCCTGATTTGGAGATATGGAATCCCAGTGCAGTTTTGATTCGATTTCCCTAATGGCTAAGGATGCTGACCAATAAATAGTGCTTCACTTTTTTTCCTTATTGCTTTGTATTTCCTTGACTTCCACCCCTGACAGTCCTCCTCCTGCTTGATCTAGTCTACTAGTGATGCCTTCCACTGTGGGGGTTTTTTGTTTTGTTTTTTACTCCCCAGCCTTTCTGAGTGTTGGTTCCTTGATTGGCTGATTTCAGAATCTCAGCTTCCTTGATGAATTCTTCTTACATGTTGAATTTCTCATTCACATTGTCAACTTTCTGATCTAAATCCTGAATTGATTCAGCTTTGTTCGAACCTCCTGTGAGGATACTGATCATTTTAAAGTATAGTGTGACTCATAGGTAAATCTATGTATTACCTACAGTAATTGCAAGGATTATGAACAGGAGGGATGGGGTAGGAGGGCCACACCAGACACAAGGAGAGAAGTGACCATGTTACAGTAGAGAAAATAGGCCTCCATCAAGGAATGCAAGTAAGTAATGTGACACCTGGTTAAGTTCACAGACGTTCATTCCTGATCATTTACAACTAAGGGGGTATGAGCTCAACAGAAGGGGAGGGCATATAGTCTGGCAGATAAAAAGTAACCATTTTGCAAATGGGTGATTGACCCCTCCCTCACTGAGGTTTCCTACTTTTATTACATCTACCCTTGAATGTGCTCTTATAATAAGACTCCAGTTTAACAGCTTTTTGTCTCTGGCCAGGGGGTGACATACAGTGCCCACCACGATGGAGTGAAGGGCATTGCAGGAGCAGCAAAACTGCAAAAGAAAATCAACAAACCGACAATCCAGAACTTCAGAGACTCTATATCAACCACCTAGAACTAGGCCAGACTAATCTCTCCCCATCCTGAAGCTCAGGGACATTTGCAGAAGAGGGGGCGGTAAGAGTGTAAGAGCAAAAGGATGGGAGGAGCAATGATTTGCAAGATACTCCACACAAGTTAGGGCCGAAGCAATCATAATAGGACTTTGCATGCCCTGCACAATGTCCCACACACTATTGACCCCACAAAGTCTAGCATTTGCTAAAGGCACCAAGATCCTTGGAGGCAAGGAATTGACAGCCACAGCAGTGTTCCTATGCTTAAGGGGAACACGGGAAAGTGTTCAGGGAAATGCCACTGGGTCCTTGTACGTCATCGGAGAGGAGGGCCCAGAGGAGAGTCAGGCATGCACAAGAAAGGACTCTCTGGGAAATGGGGCGGGAGGCAATGGGGGATGGGGAGGGAGGGGTGAGGGGAGGGGGAGCAGGGGGTTTGGGGGGAGGAGGAGGGAGGGAGGGAACTGGTGTACCTATTAAGTTTGTATGAGCTGAAATAATAATAAAAATGTATTAAATAAAAAATAAAAATTAAAAATAAAAAAATATATAGTGTGAATCCCTTGTCTGGCATCTTAACTTCATTTTTCATCTTGGATATCAAGGAGCTGTGATTTTTTACAAGTATCGATTTGACTTCTTTTTCATATTTTTGTTCCTGTTTTGTAAATTTTGCAGCTGTTGGGGTGGGTACCTCTGTTTTTGTCTTCTGTATATCTTCTTAGGGAATGATCTTCTTTGGGCTTCTGATCCTCACTACCATTTCAAGGGAAGAGAGATCAAGCAGAAACAAACCAGCTAGAAGCTTGCACAGGTATTTTCATATTCAAAATTTGATGTAAACAAGGTCACTACACATCAATAAAAGAAATAACTTCACCTAGAATATTCAACAATTTTAAGTGCATGCACAAAATATTAAGGCTCCCAATTTCATAAAACATTAAATAGGTCCTGATATAACACTAGCGGGTGACCCAATACCTCTCTCATATTTAAGTATAGGCAGGACATCCACACTAAAACTCACCAAGGAAACCTCAGAGTTAGACGACGCTGTAGATGAAATGTACTTAACAGAGATCTACACACTATTCCATCCACCATACACAGAATATACAGCAGCCCATAGAATCCTCTGTAAAACACCATATTATAGATCTCATTAAAAATGAGAAAAATATCAAATAATTTAATGGTGGGCCTCAAAATTTGAGAAAAACAAGGCTGACACAAAGTGGAGACATCAGGAATTAGTAGAGTGCACCTAGAGTCCTGCATCTGGGGCTGCCATGTCACATGTACATTAGTAGATGACAGACAGGAGAGAGGCTATGTCTATGCTCAGTGTTCTGACCTATGAACCTTTGAGTAATCAGCAGCTTGATGCTCCTTGGTGTCTGCTAACCCCCCTGAAGTCCAGCTGTGGGATTTCCCCTTTCTAGCTGTCCAAGGACCAGCCTGAGTAATTTGATAGCCCTGTGCATACCCAACAGAAAAGAGACCCCTGTGCAGTGGGATTTTCTTCTTGGGCCTCAGCGAGTCTGCACCACAGGTTCCCAGACCACAGAGCCCCAGGAGCTGCAAGTGAACCTGCTGGTGAGGAGTGGGGATGTGGCAAATCCCAAGGGCCCTTTTATCCCTTCTCATTTCCTGACCCTATGCGCTTTGAAAGCTGCAGGCCTGGGTGGAGATTCCTGACACCTAGGAGTAACAGATACTACCCAAAATTCATAGTAGTAGTAGTAGTAGTAGTAGTAGTAGTAGTAGTAGTCCATAGATAGCAAGGATTAAAAAAAAATTCCAGTAACAAGCACTCACATCATGGGCAGCCTCCTATGAGCCAGCGTCTGTGTTCTGACAATGTAGGTTTATGTCAGAGGCACTGACAAACCTGCCCAGCTCTTTAGCTTTACATGGGTCCTGCTTATTTTGTTTCATTTAAAGGACAAGAAGACAGAGGAACATCCATTGGGGAAATATCCAGGGGAAGTGGAAGAAGGAAGGGAAAAGCTATGATCAATGTTCATTGTGTGCATGTATGAGTATCAAAGAATTTTAAACATTTAAGAAATAATAAAGATCAGTGCAGAAATTAATGCAATGGAGATGAACAGAGCAATACAAAAAGCTGACTGTTGAAAAAAGTTTGGCAAAACCCTACCCAAACTAACTAAAAGAAAGGGAAAAAAGACCCAGATTAATAAAATCTGATGTTACACTAGATTTCAATGAATTGCAAAGGAATTTAATTAGGGAATATGTTGAAAACTTGTATTCCAAAAAAAAAATTCTGGAAAATCTAAAAAGGATAGATAAATTGAGATGCAAATGACCTGCTAAAATCAAATTAGGACAATGTCAACAACTTGAATAGATCTGTAATAAGTGATGAGATGAAAGCAGTAATAAACTTGGCCCCACAAAGAAGAGCTTGGGTGAAATGGAATCCCCCAGATGCTCATCCAGCTGATAACTGGATAAAGAAATGTGTATATGCAGAATGGACATGTTTCATTTTTAAGGAAGAATAAAACCATGATATGTACAGGAAAAGAAAGGGAACTGGAAATCATTATGTAAACTTAAATAAGCCAGATTCAGAAAGACATGATTTATCTCCTATGTAGAAAACATACTTGTGCAGGGCTGTGTGTATGAGAGAGAAAACAAGTAGAAAGGAAATCATGAAGAGATGGAAGAGATCCTAAATAGAAAACAAGAGGGTAGTGAAATGTGTGTAATATAAAAGCCAGAGAGGCCTCTCTTCAGGGAAGAAAGGAAACCACAACAGATGGTAGGGAGCCGGCAGAGCAGGGCAACCAGGGGACAAATAAAAGTGTTACGACTTGAATGTTTGAATGCAGCCCATTCCTGTGTGTTAATTAGTTTTAAAAATTAATTGAAACTGGGATGAATACTCAATAAGCTTGTAAAAGTAGAAAAAATTAATAAAAAGACTAATTGAAAATATAAACATGATATTATATCATGATACTAAAATACAAGTCCTTTTCCAAGAAAGCGCTTCTATAATTGTGAGATTGCTTTAAAATACATTGGTTTCATTAAACTCAAAAGCACATAATTTTTTTAAAAGACTCTGAAGAAAAATGTGAGTTTTGCAAAGTCTCCACATGAACCAAGTCCACCAAGGGAAGCAACTGAAGAAAGTAATGTCCAAGTTTTTTTAATCCTAGGAAACTCCAACATCAAGCTTTCAATACTGATTTCACTAGTAAAAGGGCTCCAGGGATTTCTATCACCATCTTTAAAATAAACTCTGGGAATTACCCATTGTTTGGAGCTCTGTAACAACAAGGTGAAGCAAGGGGAAAGGAAATCCTCTCCTGAAACCTGAAGCTCAGAACAATAGCAGCCAGTAAAACACAGCCAAGTGGCTTCCTTTGATTACTTTCAGATGCTTTCATAGATGAACATCTTGGATGACAACCGCCCAGAGCTAAGAGGTGGTGCAGAGCAAAGCCAGTAGGAGGTGAAGTGAACTCTCTGGATGAGCACTTCTTCAGTAGCCACCACAGCACCTTGCCCTACCATGACTTCTAGCCACAAAACATTACAAAGAAACAAGCGCACAATCAATGCTAAGAAAATGCATTGCACAATGTAGCAGTTACTCTCTGTGTTGCTGTGAGACAACACTCAAACTGAAGCGATTTAAGGGGAGAAAGAGAGATTAATATAGCCTATGATTCCAGAGGGGTGACATAGTCCATTAAGGCGGGAGAGGCATGGCAGGCAACCAAAGCTGGGGACACCCCTGGTCATGTCCAACATGGAAGCAGAGAGAGAGCAAACTACCCCAGCAAACTCCTAGCAGAAGCAGGGCGGGGCTGACCCGCCTCAAGATCCGCCCTCTGCGCTGTGTCTTCCTCCAAGCACGGCTCCACCTCCCAAGGGTGCCATGACCTTTCCAAACACCAACGTCAGCTAAGGATTCAAACCATGACACACAAAAACTTCTCTTCTGACAGAGTTACAGATCAGAAATACTTCTAATCAAATGGTTATGGAAGAGATCTTAGAGGAAGCAATGGAAACCTATGCTTTTAATACCTACAGCAGTCCACTGGTGTGACTTGTCTACACACTTCCCAGGTGATTTACAAGCACCTGGTTACATCAGTTATACTGTTAGAAATTCCAAGAAAGAAAAAAAACACTATATACTAAGCTAAAATCTATGGATCACACTATGGAGAGTATTCTTCTACCTTATGAATAACAGAAAGGCTGCCTAGGATATATGTGTGATAGACAGGTCTTTTGTTCTGCACCAGATCCCTATGAAAAACGCTGTTGTTTTTTTTTTTTTTCTCTACGCATTACTGCTGCCTCTTTTCTTGTGTACCCTGCAGCAAAAAGCATCAAACGCACATGGGCCTGTTCCATCAGCGGCTGCTGAGTTGACTTAGAGAAGAGCGAGAATGTGACATGACCCCATTAGACCAGGTAACCCAGGCTGGACTTAGGCACAACAGTCTAACTCTGTCTTGGGCTCTTGGGCCACCATAAAAATATGTATTTTTCCCTTCAAAGGTATGTCAGTCTTGGATTATGTGAACAGATCCTATAATTATCCGTCCGGTTAAGAACTGATTCAATCTAAAAGGGTAGAAGAGCAGCTATTAATTCCAATCCTGCTGTTAAGGATGTCTTTTGCCTCCACCATTTCCCAAGTGTCCACTCTGCCTGCTTGCATGTGCTGCAAGCGAGGAGGATAAAGCGCACTCTTCATTCTCAAGGAAGCCATGATGTGAGTGGGGATACTATGAGAGTGTGGCGTCACCTACATTTGCTTGGCAGCAAACACAGCATATCCCTCACCAGCCACTGGTTCAGAAGCCGCAGTGAAGACAAGCTGAGGAGTGGGCAGCGTCTGTGCCAGACCCTGCCCACCACTTACCCTCGACTCTACAACGTGCCTCTCGGCCCCTTGGTATTTCAGAAATCCTCCAGTCTCCTGGCTTCTGCACACGGATCACTTCCAGCAGAGCACCTTCTTCCCTCCATCACTGCAAATCTTCCTACCACATCCTCCAAGCCTTCCCTCAAGTGCTGGCCATTCCACAAGGCTTCCCAGTACACGCCAAGTCAGAGAATTCCTAGAGAGTTCCCTGTAATTTCAGTCATGCTAAAAGGTCAAAGGAGCCAGCCCGAAGCCATGAAGAAGGGAAGAACCAGGGGAAAATGGGCTCACCAGCACTTCCCTTACGTAACCCACTACTGGAAGGCCCTAACCACTCTGGGCTGGTCTTCCAAAGCAATTAGACAGTCTCCTGCAGGCTTGCTCAAAGCCCAGCCTGCAATTGTCAAGTTGACACCTGTATCTAACTGTCCCGCTGTTTGCCAGCCCAATCCAGGTTCAGCGAGAGGCTCAAGGGAATGAAGATAGAGCACTGTCTTCCCTCTGTATGTGTGCATGCAGGAGCATGTTCATACAACATGTACGAGGTCACAGAGAAGTGTTCAGCAGTCACTAATTCCCTCCTTTTAAAAGAGCAGGCATGTTTCAGAAATTAAACCACAGAAACCCTGTGGTCTTTGCCTGCACAGTTCAGTGTTATTTGAGGCCAGTTCAAGGCACCAAGGACGAGAGACTTTTCCATGGGCCTTGTCTGCACTCTGTTTGTGAGTTGTGTCCTCAGAGGAAGGGGCCCCCAGCGCTCAGGAAGCAGAGAGGCTTCCCACACTTTCAGAGGACAGTGTCTGCAGCGTGACCCATGGTTCAAACTGCATAAAAATAAAGATCAGCTGGCCAAAGGATTCCAAGTGCTTCCTTCCTGTCTGAGCGGTCAGAGCCATCCTGTGGCTTGCAGTTCTTTGTTTAAGTTGAATTGTGGTTTAAAAAAAAAAACTTTAGTGTGTGTGTGTGTGTGTGTGTGTGAGAGAGAGAGAGAGAGAGAGAGAGAGAGAGAGAGAGAGAGAGAGAAAGAGAGAGAACTGTGCTGTGTGCCCTGTGCAGGAATCAAGGGTGACTTTGGGAATCTTCCTAAATTACTTCTACCTCCTTTTTGCTTTGCTGCGGGATTTCCCAGGCTCCACTCATCAGGGCCCAAAGTATAAGCCCAGGACTGTTTCCACCTGGAATTTTTTTTCCGTGGGACCTGGGATCAGAACTCAGGACTTTCTGCTTGCAAGACAGAGTCTTAACCCCTGAACCATCTCTCTAGCCCTGAGTTGAGTTGTTAAATCACAATGATGCTAGCCAACCTTAACTAATTTCTGGACAAATATATTATGCTTTCTAAATGTAGAATACCACAGAATAACTGACTTAAGTGCCACTTAAGGTTGAAATGGGGGGGATAGACAGAGAGAGAGAGAGAGAGAGAGAGAGAGAGAGAGAGATCTAATCAGTACCAATTACACTAAAACCTAATGGTATCTTTTAAAATCTTTTTCTTTATCAAAGATGCAAATGTTCTGTGATATATAGACAGATCTAAGCCTGTATGCCAATTCTGCCATTCAATAGCTATTTGAACTTAAAGAACATGTTCCATGCAATTGTCTTAAAAGATCACAAAGTCTCCAGACTATCAAAGTAAGCAAAAATACCTAAATATTTGCACTTAACTCCCTATCAAGGGACTGATAGGCTTTCAAAAGCAGGATGGCAGCAGAAGACATGCGAAGTTCTCTCCAAGAACAGAGAAGTTGAAGCTATGGCATGAGCTAGCTCAGCAGTTTATAGACATTCACATGAACTTTTTTCTCAAGAATATTTATTTATTTATTATTTATTTATTGAGTATGAAGTGAAGAACACAGAGACTGTTGGAATAACTAGTTAATGCCACTGCCTGAAGTTATTAGTGATTTATTTGAAATACCCTTGTTTGTACACCATCCAGACAACATGGCAACTCAGCCATAAATAGCATAAGTATTATGAAAATAAATTTGACTTCATGGAATCTCAAAGCACATCAGGAACCCCAGAGGTCTGCAGAACACACTTCATACATTTTTGTCTTTATTTACTTGTTTATTACTAGCATATCTTCATTGTGAAAAAGATGGGTTTTATTGTGACCTTTTCATACATACCACATTTGTTCATGTTCACACCTGCATTACACCTTCTTTTCCCTATCTCCCTTTCTGTGTCTTCTTTCATCTAACAGCGTGATCTCCTGTCATACTCACTTTTGTGCACATGAGATAATCTGTTCTTCATGGCTGACTAAAACCTCATTACATGTGAATCAAATTGTCTTTATCCATTCATCTACCAATGAACATCTAGACTGATCCCATAACTTGCACTGTGAATCATACACAATAAACATAAATGTGCAGGTATTATAAATGTGCTTTGTATTATATTGACTAACTTGGATTCCCCTTCACCATAGGTGTAGTATAGATGGATCCTATAGCTCTGTGTTTAATTTTTTGAGGGATCTGCATAATGATTTCACAGTGGCTACACTAGGAAGGTTTCTTCTACCCCTCATCCTCCCTAGAATTTAATTTTTATGATAATCTTACTGGAAGGAAATGGAACTTCAATGTACCTTTGGCCTGTACTTCCCTAATGTCTAAAGATGCTAAACACATTTTCATATTATGGTGTGTGACCTTTTCCTGAAGAGACTCCACATAACTGTCCTTCCATCCCAGAGAGGAGTTCCACCCCCTCAAGGCCCTAAAGGAACGTGGTTCCCACCCCGTCTGTCTCTGAGGGAGCATTAACAATCAACAGATGCAGTGTTATCATCCATTTGCACTTCCTTTGAGAGAGCTGAGCAAAATATACTGAGCAACTGTCACACCACATCTACAGCAAGAACAGAAGAAACAAGGATCAATGCTTTTTCTTAATTGCTAGCTAGACAGCTTGTAAAATGCCAACTCTCTTCCCCATATCTACCTATCCAAGAAATAGTCCCATGCACCATGAGCTGGTCTTCTCACATCAATTAGGCAGTTAAGACCATCTCCTGCAGACATGCCCAGAGGTCTGAGTAGCTCCTTGTAGGTATCCTAAGATTCTCATGTTTGCATGGTAGTTTAACCACCAAGTTTTCTCCCCAGTTTTCTCTGCGTACAAGGCTGCAGGAAAACACCCAGTTCTACCTCTGTATGGCAAAGAAGGCAGATGCTTAAGTAGAATGAAATGGAGTTGTTTAAATAGGAGTGGTATCAATGGAATCTCAAGCACAAATTCCAACTCAGACATCACATAGATCAAAATCCATGCGTTACTGTCTTTTGAAGAAGCCTAGCAGAGAGTAATCACCCCAAGATCACAGCCAGTAAGTGGAATCCTGGTGTGACTCCTAAGCCAACATCAGACCCTGGCACTCCTCCTAATCCCAGAATCCTTCACGTTCCCGCCTGCCTTTACACCTGCTCCCAGAAGTACAGAATAGCAAGGGTTCCCTGTCATTTCACACGGGACAGTACAAACTCAGACTCGTAGAGGCAGGCTCCACGCTGCAGCCAAGCACCGAGGCATCCATGAAGCGTAACACTCTAAATTCGAGTTACAGACCAGAGACCTGATCCTCCCACGCATGTCAAATCTTGACACAGGCTTTCAACTTCCTTTGTGACTCGACGCCACGGGTTCAGCAGTTTCAGGGACTGACAAAAACTTGATTAAAAGGAGCTGAAAAGTCGGCTTTGAGCTGATACGGCGTCGACGGGCATGAGCTTTGGATCTGATTAATAATATTCGATATTATCTAGTGGGTAAAAATATGGGAATTCGTGTTTCGGGGCTGCCTTGGCACCCTGGACGATTGCCATCGCAGAGTAGGGTTGGGGTCGGCTTCGGTGAGCTTGGGGAAAGTAAAAGGAATTCAGATTGAGACTCTGGGAACCCGGTTTCCTTGGCGTGACTGGCTCGAACCCAAACTCCAGGTGTGTCTGACCTCTTGAACTGTGAGCGAATACATTTCCGTTGGTGGGGGAGGGGCGTTGTAAAATAACTGATAATAGAGGAGAAATGTGAAACTTAGACTCGGGGTGGGGGGGCCCTCCGGGATGAATTTTTGGGAAAGGGGATCTCCGTGGTTGGGATCTGGGGCCCGGAAATTCACACTCTCTCCGCCCCCCTGCCTCGGTTCATTACCTTCTGTTGGAAGTAAAACACCGAGTAGTTATTGGGCGAGGTGGGTGCTGATGGCGTGGGGCTGGTGGGGAAGGCCAGGCCGGGGGCCGCCCTCAGCGCCAGGTGGGCGGCCGTGAAGGGCAACAGGAAGCGCAGCAGCAGCAGCAGCAGCAGCAGCAGTGCGGGGCAGCCCATGGCGCAGACTGCCCGCGGCAGAGCGGCTGCAGGGCGAGGGCGCCACCCGCAGCCTCGCGCCCGCCGCAGGGGGCTCCGAGGGGCTTCTTCCTCCAGAAACCCCACTCCACAGCTCGGGGTTCCCTCTCACCTCCCTTGCGCCGGCCCAAGTCGACATCATGGTTCTGTTTTCCTTCCCCCAGCACACAACCCATTCCCTTGCTCCTGGCATGCTGCGCCCCTTTCTCCTGCTCCGGGAACTGACCATTGGCCGCAGGCCCTGCCAGGCTGCCCTGGGCCTGCACTGATCCCCATCCAACAGCGCCTCCTACTGCCTTCTTGGTGGCGCCAACCCCTTCACTCTTCCATGCCACAGACCAAAGGACACCTAGTCTTGACCACCACATGCATGCCAGCGCGCGCACACGCGTGCGTGCGCGCACACACACACGCACACGCACGCACACGCACACACACACACTGAATAAGACTAGCTTTATGCCCCCAAATTTGATCTTGTCGAAGTCCCAAGCATTTGCTGAGATGTAGTGTTTGAATAAAAATTCTGTAGAACTTTTAAGTCCATTTGATCTATAATATTACTTAACTGTCATATTCATGCAATGATTTTTTGTAAGGATGACCTGATATTAAAGTCACCATTATTGTTTACAGTGTTTGTTTTATGAAACAGTATTTGTTTTATGAAAGAGAGTAGGTTAAGGTTTGGTGTATACATGCTATCTTCTCAACGGATTAGCCCTTAATCAGTATGAAGTGATCTTTTCCAGTCTCTTCTAGTTCATATTTGTAGTCTATTTTGTCAGATATTAGAATAGCAACACCTGCTTGCTTTCTAGTTCCATCTGATTGGGATGCACTTCTCTATCCTTTTACCTCAAAGTCGTGTTTGCCCTTTATACTGAAGTATATTCTTGCATGCAACAGATTAAATGGGTCTTGATTTTTAACCTAGTTGCTAGTCCTAGTTTAATTGGTGCAGTTGAGATTGTTAGCATTCTAGGCAATTACTGGAAATATTCATTCATAACACCCACTTATTTACTGTCCTGTGACCTATGAGTATATCTTACCTGTCTCTTCAGTGTGCAGCATTCCTTTTCAAGTATTTTCTGTAGTATTAACTTAGTGCTCATGAAATCCCTTTAGCTTGTATTTATCATGCAATGTTTTCCTTTCTCCTTCAGCTATGAAGGATAACTTAATGATTCCAGCTAGTGGCTATTGTCTTTCAGAACTCAAGGCAACATTGCTCCATGCTTTCGTAGATTCTAGAGTTTCAGTGGAGAAATCTGTTATTCTGATAGCTTCGCCTGTGTACGTGATTCAGTACAGCTGTGATAGTTCTTTGCTCTGTAAACTTTAGTGTTTTAACCAAAACATGACATGGAGAGTTCCTTCTAGTCTGCCTCTCTGGTGTTCAAAATGCCTACTTCATGTGGATGGTCAACATTTCTTTCCCTTGATTGTGGAATTTTACTTTACTGGCTATATTTTCTATACCATTAGCTTCAACCTCACCTTCTTTTACGAACATGATTCACAAACTTTTTCTGTTCGTATTTGCTTCTATCATTCTGCCATTCTCTGAATGTTCAAATTCACGTACCAGGAGGTTCAGAAGAGAGTGCCACAGCTGTGACTGAGGACAGAATGTGTTTAGAACTCACAGGGGGCAGATACTGGCGTGTCGGCACATACTGAGTGACTGCATTCAACAGAAGTTCCAGCGAGCCCCTCCCCGCGTCACCACAGCCAGCCCACCGACCTGACAGCCAGTTTCCCCACAAGAGATACTGCTCTCCTGTTAAAGGTTTAAAAAAAAAAAAAGCATGAGAGCAATGTTCCGAATGTGAAGCCGGCGAATGAATCTCGGTGCAGCGAGAGGGGAGAGCAATAAAGAAAGCAGGACTGAGCGATGGGGGTAACCTGCTGAATTCCCAGGTCATGGAGTCATTTACTGACTGGTCCCAGACCACTGGATAATGATTCAGACGCCCCCATTCTGCTGAGAAGCTCCTGCTGCTCATGTTATTAACACTGGCAGCAATCAGCAGGGGTTGGTGGGAGCAGAAAGAAACAAACCCAGTCTGCTAAGAGAATGTGAAGGCCCCGCAGGGCTTCTGAGTTAGGCCTCACCAAGAAAGCCAGCCAGCTCATTTCAAATTCTTATTCCAGCTTTTTCGTCAGCCCCAAGAAAAGGATTCTAAGGATGGCCAGTGGTTTGGACAGAAGTAGCAGACATACCAGCCCTAGTGAACCCCAGTTTCTTGCAATCATCTGTCCTCCTGCCTGTCTTACCCTTGAGACTGTCAACTTGGTGAAAACAAAAACCAACCACAGTCTAACCGGGTCTCCATTTAAAGTAGCTGATGAAAATTAATACAAAGGGGCTGGGGAGATGGCTCAGGAGTTGAAGTCTGTGTCTTGCAAGTCAGATCTCAGACACTACTTTAAAACGTCAGATGGTACTGGCAGCAGCCTGCACTTCTGGCCCTGGAAGACAGAGTCTGTAAAACCCCAGAGTAAAGCAGTAAGGAGGCAGAGCAATCTAGGATGATTCCCAAAGTCATCCTTGGGCCTCCACAGGCATACATGCTTAAGTGCCCTCTGCTACACACACACACAAATTAATACAAAAGCATATATCTCCAAATACCGCCTTTGAGGAAAATCTGATTCGAAGTTCGACCTCAGTGGAGACCCCCATTCATACACTCAACACCATTTACTGAAGAAAGCTGCTATGAGGATTCTCAATGGAGAACTGAAACCTCAGATGACTCATTTCATCCCATTTCCTGGAATCACCAATTGCATCTCTCTCTTTTCAACTCACCAAATCATGTAAATGCATCTCCAGACAATCCTGTAACTCTCATTTGACTCCACACTTCAACAAAAAAGCATGTGCATTTCCGGGTTGTTTGGCTATAGTGCTTTATAACCTTGAAGACATTTACACAAGCTGATCCCCATTGCCTCCTGTGTGGATAAGGTCCTCATCCCTGCATGACCTCCCATTCACGAAGCTTTGTTTCTAATCCTAAAACGCTGAGGATATTCTGCACTTCTGAATCATACATGTGGAAACAGTCACTGTGTTACTCTAAAGCCCTTTTTGATAAACAAGATATTAATGAGATAGCTGATTATAAACTTTATTTTGTGTACGTGGGGGGAGGCACTGTTTGTCCCTGTGTATGATCAAGGGTGTCTTTGGGAATCATCCTGGATTCCTTCTACCTCCTTCTTGCTTTGCTCTGGGGTTTCCCAAGCTCTGCCCACCAGGGCCAGAAGTCCAGGCCACTACTGTTTCTGCCTGACATTTTTGCATGGGACTTGTGATCTGAACTCAGGACCTTCTGCTTAACCCTTGAGCCATCTCTCCAGCCCAAGAAAGCTGATTATAGTAGTGTTTTACTTACTTTTCTCACAAAGGTGCAGTGAGGGAGATCATAATCTGTATTAGCTGTTTTTCTCATTGCTATGAAAATGGACTTGACAAAAGCAATTTAAGAAAGGAAGGGCTTATGGCTCACAGTTTGAGAGTACAGTCCATCATGGCCAGGAAGTCATGGCAGCAGAATCGCGAGGCAGCTGGGCACACCGGCGTTCATAGACAGGAAACAGACGGATGAACATTTTGTCATTTTTATTCAGCCCAGGACTCCCAGCCCATCAAGATGGTGTATCACATTCCGAGTGGGTCTTCTTCCTGCAGTTAAACCTCTCTGGAAACATCCTTCTAAACATACCCAGAGATGTGTTTCCATAGTGCTTCCAAACCCAGGCAGGTTGGCAATGATTAATCACCACATCCTGGCCCCAGCTTGCTTTCTACTTGACACACTTCACTGCTTATCTCAAACTGCTCCAAGTTCCCCTCCATACAAATGCTTTTCTGCCAGTGTGCTTTTTACCTATGCTGCTTCCTCTGCTTGGAACACATACTCAGTACACGTTCCTGTCTGCACTGGAACCCACCCACCTATGGCCAGATACTCTAGAACACCTTTCTTAACTTGGGATGCACCAGGAGTTCAGAGTTTACACTGTGAACTCAGACAGACTCCTTTGGCCCACTACTTACTAGCTGTGACACCATGGAGAAGTGACTGAGCCTCAGCCCAGTCATCTGTGAAATGATAATTAGCTCCCACCTGTCATGGCTATGGGGATTTTGAATGAGAAATGCAAGTAAAGCATTTGGTTAAGTTTCCGCCCCAAAGGAAGCTCTGTTCTTAAGTTTAATTTGTATTATTAATGATCAAAATGTAACAAGTCACTTGTAACATACATTTTTTTTTCCAAGATGCGTTTTGCATTTCTGCCTCCTTATAAACATGATCTTCTGGAGGTTCAGAGATCTGTTCATATATGTATCACAGAATTGTTCACCATGTCCAACTCATGAACAGTCAAAAATTCATTGCTGAGTAACATGACACATCTAGAAAAGAAGAAGATTCTAAGAACAGGATTTGTAAACGACGAAAGCATACAACGTATTACCTGTGAACAGTGCAAATTAATTAACACGTTCATGTTCGTTCACCATTTTTACTTTGATTCTCAAAATTAATTCATCTATCGTCTCATAAACTGGAGAAATGTATTTAATTTTTACCCAAAGTCACAAAGTTGTTTATGGAAGCTCTGTTTTCTCTTCTTATTTATTTTTGCATGTGTGTCTCTTTTATTATTATTTATTTTTGCATGTGTGTCTTTTCTCTTCTTATTTATTTTTGCATGTGTGTCTGTATGCGTGTGGAGGCGCAAGGGTGACTTTGGGAGTCACACTGGATTGTGCTACCTCCTCTTTGCTTTGCTCTGCAGTTTCCCAGACTATACCTTCCAGGGCCGGAAGTGCAGGCCGCCACCATTTCTGCCTGGAGTTTTTTCTTGGGATTGGAGATTCAGGCCTCCTACCTGCCGGGTAGAGGTTTAACCCCTGAGCCATCTCTCTGCTCCAGTTTTCTTCCTTCTTACGCTTGGAATCCTGCTAGTGCACCTTAGGAGAGGGTAGCTAAGCCACTCATGACTCATGTACAACAATCTAAATGTTCCTAAGTGCTCCGTCACCCAGGGCCCTTCAGGACACCATTCCCCAGGGTGTCCACAGCCCCTGCTCCCACGAAGTCCCTGGACAAAGGCCACCAAGCTCTGTGGCTCTGCTCACAGCACTCAGGACCTGCATTTCTGCAGGTGCTCTGGGCTCCTCCAGACTTCTCCTGAGCTTTTGTGCAGCGAGGGGAAGCCTAAGGGTGTCAAGAGCCGCAAGCAGCCCCTCCCTCTGGAGACAGGCATCTCCCAGAAGAAAGAACCGGAGGCTTCCCAGAGCATTGTTCAGCCACATTAGAGAGAGGATTAAGCAGATACATTCAGCTATTCTAACAGATTTTCTTTAAGCCTTCAATACGCCTCTCACACACAAATAATCACATTAGTTTTGTCCTTAAAAGATGCCTTTTATAGAAAGTACCTAAACCGTTTAAGCCACCCAGAGAGGGTGCATACATTATCTTACACCAAGACAACCCACAAGGATTTCTGGTCCCACAGATCCATTTCCTCGTGATTTTTGTAAATGGCCAATGGCTGTATAAAAAACTGTCACTTCTTCATCCTGCTAGTCCATCTGCAGCTTCTGTACAAAGACACAGAGGTCAAGATACAGGTGGGTAGTCAGCAGGGTCACCTCTCTTCGGTAGGAGACTGCATTTGGAGCTAAGGGAAAACAGAAAAGCACAGGATTTGAAACGAGACAGCTGCCAACTGCAAAAACAGTAGCCATGGTTGGGGCTATAGGGTCACTTCATTTCTCTTGGCCCCCGTGTCCTCTCATAAACAGAGCTAATAGCCCTTGCTGGGATTTCTGGGTGGTCCAGAGAAAAAAGGAGAGGTTTGAATATATGTGTATGTATATATGAGTGCTGAGATATCCCATATAAAAATGCCAGATGGTAATAGCAGCAGCCTGCACTTATGACTTTGGAAGGTGGAGCCTGGGAAACCCCAGAGCAAAGCAATAAGGAGGCAGAGCAATCCAGGCCACCCTTGGACTTCTACAGGCACACACATTCAAGTGCCCTCTGGTACACATACACACACACACACACACACACACACACACACACACACGTACATGTGCAAAATACTAAAAAGACCGAAGAAAACATTTGGGGGCATATACATTCAATTTGGGGCATATATATCCAATAGAAGTGGTCAGGTACTATAAGGTAGTGGAGATAAGGCAATCAATACTCTCCTTGGTGCAAGTTAGATTCTGACACACTAGGTATGATACTGAACGACTTTCATGAGGCAAACGAAGAAAGAGTAATCAGATTGCTATGAGCTTTAAGAGATGTACAGATGGAGCTGAGGAAATAGCTCAATGGTTAAAGCGCTTGAGACCTCAGAAGATACCCTGTTTTCTTTTGTATACATGTGTTCTCATATTGGGGGGGAGGGGTGCAAGCAGAGGCCAGAGGTCAACCTTGGGATCAAGGAGCTGTCGCTTTGGGTTTTGAGACAGGTTCTCACTGGGGTCTGAGGCTCCCTGGTTAGACCAGAGCCCCAGGGACATAGTGCTGAGATTAGGGTGCAGGCTGCCCTGTCAGCCTCTGACACAGCTACTGGATCAGACTCAGGTCTCACGCTTGGCACAGCACTTACACACTGAGCCTCCTCCCCATCTCCCGCGCCAACTTTTCACAGCACTTGGAATGGTGCATTGATATTTCACATCTTTTCCCCACCAGAATGTAAAATTGGAACGAGTATTATTTTCTTTGTCACCATTTTATTTTCCAGGTTTTTATAGCATCACTTTATGATTAGTAGATTCTCTATCTAGAAAGAGTAGAAAAATTTAGGGCGGGAGGATGACTCTATGGTAAGAGTACTTTCCGGTCATGCACAAGGCCTTAGGTGATATACAAAGTACACAGAGGAACAGAAATGGAAAAGATATTGTACAGTCACAATGTATATTTACAGATAAACAAAATAGCTTTATCTCCTAATTTTCCAAATATGCTCTCAATTGTGATCTTTCTCCTGCGCAAGTTACTGGCATCTTGCTGAGTTTTCTGAACCCTTTTCTGTCCACCCTGAGAAGCGTTTCATGGTCCCACCCTTCCCTAACCACCTGACAGTATCACAGACCTTGTGCAAGTAGAGAAGAGGAAGGTGGGGTACACAGGGAGAATGGAGCATTCTTGGGAAGCAAACCCCAGCTCATACACAGTCAGGCAGGACAATAGGAGTAAGACAAACGGAAGGGACATGCCCTCTCTGGAGAAATTCAAGTTTGGAATTCTCTGAATGTTTGTCAAAGTGTGATTCCCCAGCCTCACCTAGGATGTTTTAGAAACACAGATTCCTGAGATTCACCCCCAAATATACTACAAACTCTGAAGCAAGTCAGTAATCAGTGCTCTTATAAGCATTGGTTTAATTCTAATACTTACAAATATCTGAGGAATAAATCTAAATTGCAGGCTGGCATATGTGGCCTCTGCTGAAAGCCAAATGGGAGAAACAGTCTTGACTTACTGTTTCCAGACCCAGCTCCGTTCTCTCATGGCGCCTGGTAACCCTGGTCCTGGGCGCTTTCTGCATAGTGTCAACAAATTCCCTTTGCTTATGGTCATCGAGGGAGAGTTTGTGGCTTGAATTCAAACAAGGATTAAGCTATGCCAATAAAATGGAACAGGGACTTACAAATGGGCCGGTTCCTTGGCTTGCTGAGACCATGGGCCACTGCCGAGGGGGGCCCCTCCCTAGAAGTGACACAAAGACAGCAAAGCCAGGGATGGGGGGATGGCTGCTCTCACTCCATCACCCCCTTTTCTCAATCAACCTTGGCCCAACAAATCTAATGACAAACAAGGGAAACTAATTACATGTAGAAAATCAAAGTGATCGGGAACGTGGTGAAGTGAACATAAAGAAAAAAGCAAAACTGATTTTTAAAAAAGCCACTCAGAGATACTTTCTGCCATGGTTATTATAGAAGTCTGTGATCCACTGCATCATGTGCCTAAATTCCAGGGAGCGGGCTGATAGCACAGAGGCAGGATCCTTCACGTTGCTGGCTCGAAGGTCTAAGTGATGGGCCCCTTCTTGGATGTTGATCGCCACCAACGTATCTGTGATGTCTTTGTTTACTCCACCTCCTGACCACGGGTCTAGGTCCCCATTGCTGCAAACGAGGGAAAGAAGAAGAATTAAGGTTCTCAGTTCTTAACACTACACTCAGTTAAAATACGAACACTCAGTAAAAATACGAATAACTCAGTTAAAATACAAAGAACAACCCAAATGCATAACACTAAAATTATAAACATAAAACCTGGGGATTTGATCCGACCATCTTATTTGTCATATAAAAACCATTTCATGCCGGAGCATCACAATGTTTCTATTAAAAAAAAAACTATAGGCTCCTGTGGATTAGCCCTAGACTGCTCTGGGACTTCAGAAGCTTAAACTCAATGCTGGCTTCATTATTCAAAAGTCACAAGATTCCTGACTCATTTCCTCATCTGAAAAAGGGATAAAAAAGACATACTTCATAGCATGAGTACTGACAACACGGTGCATGTGTAAGTATTTAATGATCTCGAACTTGCTGTGTAGCTGAGGGCCACCTCTGACCTTGCAATTCTCCCCTCTCTACCTTCCAAGTGCCGGAATTACAGGCATCCGCCATGCCTGGTCTTATGTGGAGACAGTGATCAAACCCTGGGTTTGTGCATGCTAGGCAAGACTCTACAGACCAGCTAAGCCACATCACCATCCTTGTTGACGTTGTGTTTTAAGCTTTTAAGCCTCTAGCAATACAGAATAAAACTGTATCTCCTCTTGGCATCTTCTGTCTTTCAGAAGCCGAAAAATCAAAGCTGATGCTATTATACTGTATATTGCTTCACTATCCACTTTCCTAGCTCTATTTGGTCAACCATTTTGTAAGTATCTCCACCAACCAAAGTTCCTTCAAGGACGAGCTCAGCTCACCTGAAAACGATGTTTGAGTGTGAACTGATGTTTTTGCCTCCGTACAAGGTGGTGATCCAGGAGGGCCTCGGCCTCACACCCCACTGGCTAAAACAGTCATCGGAATATTTCTTCAAGTCCCACATATAAGGCTCGAACATGTCATCAATACCATTACTACAAAAAGGCATGACCATTTCTGTGCAGGACTGAAAAGCAAACCAGAAAGGAGACAAGAGGAAATGAGGCCCAAACAGCAATGTTTTTTAAAATATTTTTTATTTATTTATTCAATTGTGCATGTGTGCAAGTGTGCGCGTGTGTGTGTATGTGTGCGTGTGTAGAACCACGGACGGATTCAGGAACCACCATGGATGTCTCCACCTCCTCCTTGCTTACTCTGCCCTAATATTCACAGGCTCCGCCCTACCAGGACCAGAAACGCAGGCCGCCCCCCGCTTCCGCCCGGCGTCTATACGTGGGGTTTAGGATCTGAACTCAGGACCTTCTGCCTGCAAGGCAGAGGCTTAACCCCTGAGCTGCCTCTCCAGCCCCCCCCCCCTCCAACAGCAATATTATCCAGCTGGCAAGTAGAAAGGGCAGGGCTTGAACTCGGGCAGCAAAGTTTGGGACCCCCAACTCTTTACCTTCCTGATACAGAGCCCCTTATTTTTTCATAGAAAGATGTTTAAATCATGGAGCCATATATTCCTACCACCCCCTTTTTTTCAAAGAGCCTTCTTTTGTATCATATCTGGCTCTCAAGATAACTCTAGTGGGAAAGCACTACTATTGTTAGTTTTACTGCACAGCATAAAGGGATGGAGACCCAAAGAGTCAAATTATGCCCCTTTCTTTCATGTGTCCATCAGATGATTTGTGAGAGTACTTATGAAGATCTTACACTGTTAGTTTACCTCATTTATCTGTTACAGACTATATTTAACAATGTAATCCAATACTATCTTATTTATTTTATCTTTGATGTATAAGAGAGTATGATTCATGATAAGTATTCACTATATATTTCGTGATGATTTAATATAAGAAGAAAGAGAGGTAGGAAGAGAGAAAACTTGTTTCAGGTTTCTATCACAATGTAATGTAACAGAGATAAGACTTAAATGTAGGTTTGGTGGCAAAATCTTGCCTGATGTCTGTCATAGTGCAACACTGTCAGTGAAGAGCATTTTCAACTTAGGAAAATCATCCAAACATACCTGAAAATTCCAGCCTTCAGACCCCAGGTTGGAAGTTGCTGTTTCTGAGATATTCATGCATTTGGCCTGGCCTGAGTAATTATAATATACGTTCAAAGCTTGGAAAATATTTCTCAGCAGCAATGTATCAGACACATCAGGATTTTTCAAATACTGGCATGCTACCTGTTTTTTTGAGATGCAAACCAATGAACAATCAGTTGTAAATAAAGTCACAGTTTAATAACAAAAGAAGAAATAGTATTTTATCATAAAACAGTGTGAATCATTTAACACCATTGCTTAAAAATTTCTGTTTCTTGCCAATCAAGGACTCCCTTTCCTTTGTTCACCTGGATATTACATAATGAAAACACTTGGACACCTTTAGAGGTCCCTGAGCTAGAGCCCAGAAGTTGCCAGGGAAGTGAGGGAATGGTGGGATTGGGGGGGGGATGTTCCCATAGGACCGAACATTCCTACCTGCAATAGCTGTCCAATCAATAGAAATTATTCTATGAGGCTAAACTGTGGCTCCCTTAGCCACTAGGCCCCCAACTCTAAATAAACTCATATTTCTTAAGTCTCAAAAGACTTTCTATTCCCTGGTTACAATTCTCTCCCTAACAGAAAAAACCTTTAAACTTTCCCTCCCAGGAACAGAATAGCTGCCAATAGGGTGTGCAGAGTGTGCTCTATACACTACGCCAGCTTCCGCACAGCCTTTGTGCCGGCCTGGTAAAGTCGCTCTGCTGTACTAAGATATTTCTTTCCTCTTTACACCTGTTCACCTCAAACGCCTCTTGCTACTCTCCCATCCCACTAGAGGCTGGTCAGCTCATCTTTTCCAGCACCAGCTCACACTCCCTTCTCTCTGAGGCTATCCTTCTTTCTTGTTACATATAGCCCGTTACTCTTGCAACTGTCTCCCTCTCTTAAGTTCTTTTCCTCCCCTCTTCTGATCCCTTTCTACTCCTGTGACCTACACATACACAGGCACATGCCCATGTATGCACGCATGCACACGTGTGTATACAAACATCCATGACTCAAAGTACTAGATGGATGTTTGTGTACTATTTTACATGGAAGAAGCCAGTTCTTAGGTTAAGTCGCCTGATGTTCACCATCATGCATGGTGGACCTGAGATGTGTGTCTAAGAATTGCCTGTTCTAAAATACATGTCTTAGCAATATGCTCTACATGTTACAATGCTGATTGTAAAACTGCCAACGGACCTACTGGCAAAGGCACTAAGTACACCTCACCAGTACTTTGATAGCAGGTCAGGGACTGCTTTTTTATGTTTCATATGGGGGAAAAATACATACAATAGATAAGTTCTGAGAGAAACAACCAAAATGAGACCAACAAGGAGCTGTGAGAGGTCAGCACCTTTCACAGAGACCTTCTGGCCCAACATATAAGAAAAGGGAAGGAAGAAAGAAAGGAGCTTCCCAGACAGCTCGGACGAGGACAAGCTTGCAAAGAAAGCGGAAATGAAACGGAGAAATTTTTAATGTCTCTCCCCAGATACATACTACATGACAGTATTGCTATGGAATGATGATTTGTACATTGTGAAGAGCTTCTAGACAAATACTTCAAGAAATGTTACATTACATTTCTGAGCAAGGGGTTGATGAGAAGCTTTCTCTGTGTGAGTCAGGTTAACAGTGGACAGACGGAACTCCAGAGGGAAAGCTGATCATTACAAACACAAAGCCGGTGACAGGACAGCTACATATCACTGAGGAGCAAAAAAGCTACATTAAAAAAAAAAAAAAAAAGGAAACAATGCAGCTTTCCTGTCTCCAGCGTCAGGCTGGCCTCTCTGCTTTCGAGGACGCCCTTCTCTGGGCACTAGGATACAAGGAACAAGGTGTGCCTGGCAGGTGACAACTGAGCGTGTGTTGTAGTCCGTCTGCACAGTTGCTGATAAATGACCATCCAACGACTTAAGGGAACAAGGGGTTTATTTTTCTTATAATAGTTCAGTTACAGTTCCTAGTCCAGCTTGATGGTAGAGAATGCACCAACACCAGGGCTGAGGGATCTAGCCACACCATCACCACACTAATGGCTGAGAGAGACACGATCTTTACTTACCAGACCAGCATGTCTGGCCAAGTGTTCACAAGGATGCCAATCTCTCAACCAGCTGCCTGTATTTTATTCCAGGGCCTAATCCCACCCACCATGGGCTGGGCCTTCCCCATCAGCCAGACAATCTCCTGCAGGTTACTCTGAGCTTAACCCAACTACTAATTCTCCACAAATGTGCCCAGAGCTCAAACCCTCAACTGCCAAGTTGACACCTGTGCCTAACCAGGACAGCATGGCTTGCCTGGCCCTCGGCTTCTACACCCTGCCAGACTGGAAAGCAGGGTCAACAGGAGACTCCGTCTTCCACACCCATCTGATTCCAGTATAAGAAAACACAGAAAGCTTTTCCAATTCTTTGTCATATTTTTAACTTTTTCTTTTATTTTACTTTTCCTCCTTACATATTTAGCATTTTTATTATTTTTTTAAAAAACTATTCCCTTTACCTGTACTGTTATTTACCTATCGTTCTTTCCATTGTATAATGACATTTTTTAACCTCTTGCTCTTTTCTCCTCTTCCTCTCCTCACTCTCACTCTTCATTGCTCATATTTACCCTGTATTTCACTCCACATTACTTGTACCTTCATCAATTTTGGACTTTCTGCTTTGTTTTGTGTGGCTGGTCAAGAATCTGATGAGTTGAACTCAGTCTAACCAGAGAACTTTGGGTATCACCATTCTGAAGTACTGCAAGCACTCCAGGATCGCTGTTCTTAGGCAGCACGGATATCACACGCACAAGACACAGCTTCAGATCCAACAAGAGCACACAGGACTTCCTAGCAGCACAGAGGGGGGCAGCAGACTTACTCCAAAGCTGAGAAACACCAGATTCCTCAGAGCCACACACAGAGAGGAGGGTTGTCATACCTTGCCCCAGTACCTCAGGAGCAGGTGTGGGGGTTGCCCACCTCTCCAGTCTCTGCCCAATCACGGTCTAAGGAAGACTGCTGACTAGTGAACAAGATTTCACTACTTCAGAGGAACATGGGGGAGGTAACACGTCCCATTATAATTCCGTATCATTTATCTCTGTGTTTGTTAGCATTATGGTACCTCAATCTGGCTTTTAACAGTACTCCTATATTTGTTTTGTCTTCCTGTTGCTCTCTGCTACTTTTTAGTGGTACTAGAGTAAGCCCTCAAGAAGGTTTATCGCTAAGAACCCCAAAATGAAACTGGAAGAGATGCCCCCACACAAGAAACACGAAAAAACAAGGCGCCATGACTCCACAGATCACAAGTCCTCAGTAACTGAAACTGACAGTCACATAGATGGCAAAATGACAAGTGAAAAGTTCTAAAGTATAGAGTTTTATTTTAAATGCTGATTGTTTTGCATCACCAAGGGGTGTCTCTTTTGATCACAAAGTAAAAATATTTATAAGTATTGCTAAGAGGCCGCCCCTGCCGCGCCATGGCCCAGAACGACTGGGACACGGGGACGGTGCTGCGCAGCAGGGCCCACGGCCGCGCAGGCCGAGTCCACGCAGGCCATCCTAGCAGCTCAGCGACCAGGAGAAGACGTGGAGACACCCAAGAAAGGGGCTGCTGGCCAGAAGAAGCAGCACTCCATCACCAAAAACACGGCCAAGCCGGACCCGGAGACGGTGACCCTGGAGGTGGGCCAAGTGATTCGGCGAGGCCGGCAGAGCAAGGGGCTGATGCAGAAGGACCTGGCCACGAAAATCAGTGAGAAGCCACAAGTCATCGCAGACTATGAGAGTGGACGGGCCATTCCGAATAACCAAGTTTTGGGCAAAATTGAGAGAGCCATCGGCCTGAAGCTGCGGGGAAAGAATGTCGGGAAGCCGATCGAGGGGGCCGACGGCGAAATGAGCACAAAGCCTCGAAGCCAGTGGTTCCGGCTGCGCTCCTCCGGCTGGTCCGCAGGACCACCGGCACTGCCGTGGGACTCCTCCCGTGGCTGAACGGAACATGGGGGTCAGGCCTGTGGCCCCTCCATCCATATCTGCTGTCAAACAAAACAAAACCTTGCAAAGTAAAAAAAAAAGTATTGCTAAAAGAGAAATAATATGCCAAAGATATAATGGGAAAGAACAATGTTCTCTCCACTCCCGATATCCAGAACCATACACTATTGATACTTTAATTTGTATACAAAAAATATAGTCTGTAAAATGATCAGTGACCTCAAAAAGGATTCAAACAAGCAAATGAATAAGGAAGCCAATTCAGGACTTGGAAGAAAAACTCAACAGAATTGATAAGGGAAAAGAAGAAAGAGGAAGCTGAAAAGAAGGTAAAGGAGGAGGAAGAAAAGGAGGAAGGAGGAGAGGAGAGGAAAGGGGAGGAGAAGAGAGTGGGAGGCCAGAAATGCTGAGGTGCAAAGTTCAATAAGATCAACAGAAGTACAGTGGGAAGCACATGATTCAACTGCCTCAAGCAGAAGAAAGAGCATCAAGACTTAAAAACAGAGTCAAGGAAGCACACATTCAGTCATTATAGAGGCAAACAAACAAACAAACAAAAGAAACCATGCCCAAGAAGTAGGACATATGTTTGAGAGACCAAACCTAAGAATCCATAGGAAGCTGAGATATAAACTAAAGATAACAAACATTTTACTCATGAAATAATAGCAGAAAATTTCCCAAACCCAATAAAAGATACAGAAGTCCGAGTATATGAGGCACAGAGAATCCCAAATAGACACAACCAAAAAAGAACTTCTCTACATCCCAGTATAGCTAACTGCCAAAACCACAAGGGTACTGACACAGACTCACACAGTACCAAGGGAGCGAATAGGTGTCCCTGAAACAAAACAAGGCAGCCACAGCTATCTCTTGTAGGTGCCTCTTTATTGTGGTAGGCAAGGCATCAGTCTCTCTCTCTCTCTCTGTCTAACAAAAGTGCCCCATGCACACTTTGGGTAAACAAACAGCATTCTAACTACAGTCTTAAGAAAACCAAGTATCACACAAAATATGAAACCAGATGCCTGTGTCACTTTACAAATATCAATTCAAAATGGATTGAAGTTCTTAATGTAAAACTTGAAACTTTGAAAATACAACAGGAACTCACAGGGAACTGCTAGGAAGATATGATAAAAGTATCTACTCACTGAGCATCATCAAAGCATCTCAAAGATCTAGGCGTTAAAGCCCAAGATTTTGCACAGAGCAATTTTTAAAAAAAATTTTTGAGTGTGTGTGTGTGTGTGTATGCAGAAGAGGGCACTGTCTGTGCCCATGGAGATCCAAGGGTGACATCGAAAGTCATCCTGAATTACTTTGTACTAAGATTTCCCTGGCTCCACCTTCTAGGGCTGGAAGTTCAAGTCGTAGCTATTTCTGCCTGGCATTTTTATGTAGATTTGATATCTAAACTCAGGTATTTGTGCTTGCAAGGCAAAGGCTTACCCTCTAAGCCATCTCTGCAGCCCCAGCAATTATTTTATTAAAAGCAACCACTGGTCATGGATCTCATTGATATAATGATGTAACTGATTAAATTTACCTACAGTTCTCAACTGAAGAAACTGAAGTATAGAAAAGTTAACTAATACGTCCAAATGTCACCTATAGAGAAAGTGGTAGAACACAGGATCCAAGCCCACAACTGCTAATTCCATAGAGTTTATATGTTATCGGGATTCCTGGTGATGCTGAAAGAGAATGGACACCAAAAAAGAAGAAGAATTTTAAGTAAATGACGAGAAGACTTTTTCCTGTTACCTTAACAGGCCAAGCAGGCAAAGGCTGTAGAAAGTTGGATTCGTAAGGGTAGTCCACCATGGCCAGGTTCACCCAGGTCTCGGAGATCCAGTCTTTCAACCGTGAGACGTCCTTATAAGTTAAGGGACTACACAGGTGAAGGGTTTCACCAAGAAACTGGAGACCACTGCCTGCAGATAGAAGGATAGTGCTAATCTAAGAATCTATAGTTTATGTATTATTATAGACAATATCATTTTCTATACCACCTCTTTAGGAATTTTTTTCAACATTAACAAAATATTTTGGGTAAACTAAACAGACTAGGATACACAAGTTGATATGGTCATGGAACTTACCAAAATTGGTACTTTAAAATTATTACCCATTTTAACATGCTCTTGATATGATGTCAAATTGCTTTCTAAATACTTAATTGAGGCCCATGGACCAGAAGTGTTCTCTACCTTGATTAAGAAGTCTCTGTTTTCTGTGGGTGTTAGTTGAGTCATAACTGGTCAAAGTGCTGACAATAAATGGCTGTTGAGTATTCGGCCCTCAATATGACATTGGTTTCACCCCCTCCAAGGGTCAGAGAAGAGAGAGCAGAAAGAACGCTGAGAGACGGAAGAACAGAAAGAGTGCTGGGAAAATATCTTCTGGCCATGGCATGGCTGCTGAAAACATGATCAAGACCTGCACATGACTAGGCCCATTAATATCCCAGCATGGGGTGGGGCCTTCCCTGAGAGCTACGAACAACTAACGGTTGCCAGGAGAACAGTCACAGTCGTCAGGACCATAAGCCACTGGAACTTGCCCTTGCTCAAGTTAACCCTCAATCCTTACCTGAAATAAACCCTAATTAAGTGCATTAATCAATCAAAACAACAGACATGAAAGTAGGAGAACTGTTGGGAAAAGAGAATAGGAGAAAGATAATATGATTTAAAAATACAATATATATAGTATGTATGTGAGTACAAAATTGTGAAAAAAAAAACGGATTTTTTAAAAAATGAGATACACATATAAAATGCACTAGAGAAAGGCCTTCCTTTCACATATCTCATCTTTTAATTTCACCTTCTTTGTATTCTTCATACATTCATATGACTATGATATATGCATGTGAATATAAAATTCCCTAAAATGTATCTCATAAACAAACAAAAAATAAAAAGTAACATATATCTTGATGAAATTCAAAAAGAAAATACAAAGAATGGGCGAGTGAGTATAGGGAATAGCTTACAACTTGGGATTCTGCTTGGTTTGGGCTATGCACACGTGCATCTAATGATGCATCTGGCAGCCTAGATTCCTTTCCTGCACGTACATACGGCAAGTCCCTCTCTGAACAATACACTTAGCAATCTACTAGCAACCTAGGCCCCCCACTGCATTGACCTCAACACACTCCACTGTGAACAATGGGATAGGCTCCTTTTCCTCTTAATAATCATCAAAACATGCTTCTCGTCACACATGTTTCTATACATTAATGACTTGTTGGGAAGCTATTAAGGTACTAGAATTGATAATGTAAACAAGGTCCTTTTGCAATAAGACTAGTTACAACTTGAAAAAAAAATCATCAAAACAGATTCTACCCAATCATACTATCATTCTATTATGTGCAGGTACAATCTGACCTAAACTAGCTTTGGGTATGTATGCATAAGGTAAAACTGTGTCTTCAAGTGAACTTTCATGGAAAATCTCCAATTTATCAGCTTATGCATATGCATAACTTGCATTATGGAAAAGAACCTGTGAAGTGAGTAAAAGCTAAGTAATCTAAGCCTGTCAGTCAAAACAGGGAACCACCCAACTAGGTCCCTTCACCCTTTATACAAACTGCTCCTCTTGAACTTCATAAAAAGAACCCACAAACATTAAGCACTGCGTATCTTCATACACAGTCTCCTGTCAAGTCTTGGTAGTGTTTCCTTCTCTGATCTGTCCTAACACTTGGCTTTGAATAGTCTTCTCACTACTTTGCAATCTATGTGAGCTTTTATTTCATTCTTGTTCAAGAAGCTAAAAACCTGAAAATGCTCAGCCTGGATCCCAACCATGGATAATAAGGGCACTAAAGAACAGAGAATGCATAAACTACAACTAATGAAAATTACAGTCACATCTAATGAGTGCTCAGAACCCTGAGCAAAAAGGACAGCAAACCAAAAGCAAAATCAACAAACAAAGAGACAACACTCGCATACCATGCAACCCTGGTTATGAAGATTGAAGAAAAAGTGCAATCAGTCTGAGTTTCAAAGAGTGAACAGCTGTGTGGATTACAGGAAGTGACTGAGAACAGCACTGGAGGATTTGTGAAATGCTGGTTCTATCTTTTCTTGGTCTGGATACTAATTATCCCAAGTACTTACTTGTGAAAATGTATTACTGAGTCATACCTTCTGATTGGTATGATTTACCATATACATAGTATGCATTTCTTATAAAACAAAACAATAAGTGTGCTTAAAAACTGGCAGCATTGAGCTGGAGAGATGGGTTAGTTGGCAAAGTACTGCTGTGCAACCATGAAATCCTGAGTCCAGAGCCCCAGAACTCGTGTAAAATGCTGGGCATGGCAATGTGCTTCTGTAACCCCAATGCCGGGAGAGCACAGACAGATGGATTTCTGAAGTTCACCGGCAAACTGATGAGCTTCAGGTTCTGGGACAGACTCTGTCTAAACAAACATACAGATGGAAAACGACTGAGAAAAGACACCTGAGACTAACTCTGGCCTCCACACATGCATGCACACATGCATACACAGGTTATGCAGCCTCACTAACAAGTACATACATCACACAAAGAGAACATTGCATACACACAATTTTTTTTATTCATTAAAAAAGTGATAATGCTGAATTTAGCATATGAAAGGAGAAAGAAAAAAAGAAATACCAAATCCATTCACTTAAATAAAGCTGACCTGATTTTGAGAATTGGTTGATAGCATCCCAGGACCTTCGAATGGTGTTTGAACAATTCGGACCACTAGTCTTAAAATCATCAGTTACAATCTTCATAAACACACCACAGGGAACCAACTCCTCAAACTGCCAGATAGGGGCAGAAGCTGCAAGCGCTCTGAATGACAGGGGAAATGAGAAGAGAAAGAAGGAAGTACAAAACTCATCTAAGTCGAGTTTTAAAACAAAAAATGAGACCGACAAAAATGCTGGGAACATAACGGCTGTGGATGAGACAGAAACCAGAACTGTCAGTGCCACAGGATGAAACCTGCTTCGCCCGAACGAATGTCGTTTATCTGGATGATCACTGAGAAGTGCACACATCCAGCATATACCTACTTACCCAACTACTATGTGCGGGTATTTCATCCTGAACCAGGCGGCGAGCATGCCTCCGTAGGAGCCGCCTATGGCGATGACGGGTTGATTCTCAGCCCCTGGCATTGTCCTTTTCAAGTAGATGATTAACTCTGCAAAATCTGCCAGAGCTTGTTCTGATGTCAGGTAATTCAAATACTGGGGATCCTGATATTTAAAAAAATATACATATATCAATATATATATATATATATATAGCTATAAATGTCTGAACAACAGATTAGGCATAACACAGATCCAGAACATCATAGTCTAAATCACATGATTTTTCTCTAAACAGAATTTCCAGGGCGAGGAAAACAATCCATGAGAAGCAATTTTAGGTTAACTAAAGAATGTGGTATGTTTTGCAAGGAAATGTGATTTCTTTGATTTTAAAGCTATTTTAAAATGCAACACACGAAGCAAGATCTAAAACACATTTAAACACTGAAAGACAAAACAGAAGACCTCTCAGTAGCTGATCCAGAGCATTTTGCCAGTTTGATTCTGTATCATAGATGTAAAATATAGGGACAATTCCTGATTATTTTACCTTACAAAGTTTCTACATAACTGTAATCAAAATAATACATTTGCGAAAGATTTGGAAAAGCAATTGGCATAGAAATGAGACCCTTGGGCACATATTATTTAGGGGCACTAAAAAGTACTGGTTAAGAAATAGCTCTGCCTGTACTTCCCTAGGTGGATGGCAGTCTCCTTGCCCCCAGCTGCTCGGCACCCACCAAAATGCATAGTGATGGCGTGGGAGAGAAGGCTTCCAGAGGGTCTCTGCAGGCAGGATTCCTGGGCCCTCTGCTTACAGGTCTCATTTGTACATAGATGTCAGTGATCTTACAGGGTCTGCAGGAAATTGGTGTTTTTGAAGTGAAAATAAAGTTGCAGCAAAAGTTGTCAGTGTAGCATGTCCGGGACATTTCTGGAGTGCTGCTGCCAGGTCTGTGACCCTGGGAATGTAACTCCTCTATGCCCTCACCATTTCAACCTGGACGGAGTCTGTTCTTAACACATTTACATGCACATGGCTACGAAAAGAAAAAAATGACAGAAACCCCAAGGTCTGCCACCAGCAGGACTGGGGGGAGGGAGGACTTTAGCATTCTGGAACATTCTCAAAGGCTGCAGGGAGGAGCCGTGAGCTGGCAGCACAACTGGGCAAAGTTCAGGCCCAGGCCTGAGCTCCCATGTCGTGGAAGATGCCTCGCTGAGCCTGACCGCGCTGAACACTGACGCGCGCCAGAGGCGTGGCCTGTGCTCTCCCCGCCCCATCCAGGCCGCAGGTGTCGCCTGTGGGAACCTCACTGCTCCTTCCACAGGACAGACGGCCACTGGAAAGCAGGTCACGCCACACTTCCCAGATGGAAGTGGACTCGAACTTGCCACCCTCTAACCCCCAAGGTGCGGCAATTACCTGTATGGGTCAACCTGACAATTAAGAGTTAAGCTTTAGTGGGGTAAAATCTCATACTTAGATTGTCTCGTGTCCTCTGTCTTGTGTACTTTTGTACTTAACCTTGTACAGTTATTTTCATCTCTTGAAACATGAAAGAGATATTATGTAGACTTTTTTTAGAAGATCTGGCCATTTGGTATATAAGCCTGGCCATTTGGTACATAAGCTGTGAAGTGATAATAAAAATGGTTTTCTAAAAAAAAAAAAGAAAAGAACTAAGCTTCAGGTACCCTTATGAAGAATTACTTAGTTAAGGCAAGCAAGTGAGCCTGTGGACTATCTAAGTGATGTGGGAAGACCCAATCCCTAGAAGAAAGAACCATTCCGTGCACAGAGGAGTAAGGTGGAAAGGGAACTAGCCAGCTGTCTAGCATACTGGCAAGGTAGAAAGAAAGGAAGCCCATCTCTTAGCTCCAGAGATCAGCATAAACTCTCCTGCCATCATAATGGATTGTAACTTAGGGCTATGAGCACAAAAAACAAATTCCTTTCTTCCTTCCTTAAATTGTTTGTGCCACTGGATTCATGTCAGCAATGCAAACATGAGAAATCAAGACAACTGGCAACACCATCTTGGCTTGGTCCCACTCATAAGGTCTCAACATATCAGACACCACAGCCTGGTAGTTAGTTAGCTCCCAAGACAGGACAATACGCCTCCACCCAAGCCTGCCACAGACCCTTTCTGTGTGCATCCTTCCAAAAGTGTCACTTGTACTAGATGCTAGACGATTTGGTAAGGTTGTAGAAATAATAGAAACAATCCACCAGTAACATTTAACTACAACCATGATGGAATAGAAAATAAAGTTTGATATATAACTGTAAGAAATAGTTCATATAAATATACCAAGTCTGGATTGGAGAGATGGCTCAGGAGTTAAGATTCTGTCTCGAAAACAGAGGGTCCTGAGTTCGGATTCCAGGTCCTACGTTAAAAACACCAGGTGGAAATGGTGGCAGCCTACACTTCTGACCCTAATGGGCAGAACCTGGGTAATCCCAGAGTGAAGCAAGGATGAGGTAAAAGCAATTCAGTATGATTCCTGAAGTCACCCTTTGTCCTTCACAGGGACACGCAGTGTCCTCTGATACACACACACACACACACACACACACACACACACATACAAATAAATAAACAAACAAATAAAAATATTAAAAATAAATAAAATAAATGTACCAAATCTTTTTTTAATTTATTTTTTTAGAGGATTATGGTAGAGTTTATTAGAGAAGAGAAAGGTTGGAACTCATGGACTCCAGACGTGGAGTGCCATGAGGAGCTAGGGCGTCTCCATGAGAAGCAGGCACTAGAGTGCCATGAGGGGCCAGGGAGCCCATGAGAACTCACGGTGCCTAGGCATGGAATTCATGAGGAGCAAGGAGCAAGAAACAGCCATGAGGGGCTAGGGAGCCTCCAAGAGAAGCAGGCAGCTGGAAACAGACTCATGGCACTAGAGGGCCATGAGGGGCTAGATCGCCCCAAATCTTTTTTTAAAATAATTCTCCAGTAGGAAAAGATGAGTTAAATCCTGCAGACAAGTGAAATAAGGATCATTAGTAAAAAATTCACCGCTCTTCACCAGAAAGAGTACATATCATGTCAACTATAGCAACAACCGGATAAACTCAGTTGCCTATTGTAGAGCTGTAGAACTAGAAGAAAAACAATGCATTTCAGGCATTAGAAACAGACAACACAAGACACAGATCCACGAGAGGAGAGAAGCTCATAAAGTAAGTTCTGTGGAGACGTGTCTGTGTAAACAGCTCCCCTCTGGGAAGGTCCAGTAACGCTCTACTGAACATGGGAGGCTGAGCGTTTAACAAATACATCTGTAAACTCTGACATGCCTTCCACCCGCAAGCGAAGCCTAACTTCGTTCCCTTTGGTTAGACTAAGTGGCTTCAGTTCTAAAGAATATGATATGGCAGAAGTGAAGATATGTGACTCCCAGATTAGGCCATAAGAAATCACTGCAGGGGCCAACGAGATAGACAACTCAGCGGGTAAGGTGCCGCTTGCAAACAGGTGACCTGAGTTCAATTCCTGAAGCCTACAGGGTGGGAGAAGAGAAGTGACTTCTGAAAGTTGTCCTCTGATTTTCACCAATGCACCGTAGGGTGCACATGTTCTCTCTCAAATAAATAAATACATACATACATACATACATACTTTTAAAGAAAGAAATCACTGCAGCTTCTTCCCCTTTGCGTCCTTGGTTTACCACCTTTGAAAGAAATCAGCTCTTATGTCTCAATGCTACTCAAGCAGGCACTCTAGATAACCAAAGAGCAGAACTGAAGCACCTTTTCAACACCTACGTTTACCAGACGAGGGCTTCAAGCCTTCAGGTGACTGGCATCAGCTGATGTCTCAGCCCCAAGGCTGCAGATGTGCTCAGTGGATGCGCTCAGTGGTAGAGCACCTTGCCTGGCACACGCAAGGGGTCTCAGTTATGTCCTCCACCCCATGAAAAAAACTAACCAACAACAAAAACTAAGAGGAATAGAAAGTAATAGTAAATTACATGTAACTCTATAATAGTACATAGGAATTATTAGAAAAACAATGCAGGGTTTGGGATATAGCTCAATTGGTAGAATGTTTCCTTTGAATGCATGAGGCCTTTGGTTTGATCTCCAGCATCGAGAAAACAGGAAGGAAAAGAAGGAAAGAATTTGTATTTCATGTATATGTGTGTGTCTATCCCCTCACACACACACACACACACACACACATATGAATACATATATATGTGTGTACATATACACAGGCAAGCCCTAAGTAAATCTAAAGGAGATCATCTAATTGTGTATAGAGAGATCCAGCTAATGATAAGAGGGACCATTCTCCGGGCACGTGAATGACATGGACGGAGGGGGCTGGTTAAGGAAGCATACTTAGACATGCTGTCCAGCAAAGGAAGTTTGTCCCAGTCTCAGCACTTCAGTGGCTATGCCGTGGCCAGTTCCCTTGCTCCCTGGTGTTGATGTGGACTGTCCAGACAAGCTGGATTAAGAGCTCTAACCAGACAATAGTAAGTACTTACTGTGAATGTGTCCTTACCAAAAGGTAGGGACTCTCCATAATATCGATGTTCAGCAAACACCAACAAAGCTTTCAGCTTCGGAGCCACATCCCACATGAACCCCTAGGAAGAAATTCAGGAATGAAATCAGGATGTTAAAAAAAAAAAAAATACAGCCTAAACTTTGGCAGACCATATGAAATAGATGCTAAACCAGACCAACTCTTCTTTACCTTTGGCCCTGAGCCGACATTATGTGCGAGTCTTCAAAAGGCACTGTGTGTCCAACGCTCTAGGAAAGAGGTGAGGGCATCTCTAAGTTAGCCCTCCCCCAGACATACACAGACAACAGAAGGGAGAGAAGAGGACAAAGAAGCACATCAAATTCCCCTGGGTGAGAAATAAAGAGCAACTCTAGGTGTAATAATTCACTTAATTATCACGACAAACAAGAATCAAGCACTTTGACTGTACAGACAAGACACTGAGACACGAGACATGAGACATGAAACATCGTTGATGTTCACACAGTTCCTAAGTGGCACAATCAAGATCCAGGTGCGTGCCGCCTGGCTGAGGGCACCCTCTGCGAGGACCCCAAGACTCCCTCACTCCTACACCTGTGGCTCCTTACAGGCCATTTGCTGCCTCTTTCCATTAACCTGATGGGCGTTCGACTCCTTCGAAGAACTCCAGGCAGACATCCGTGATGAGATAACTCAGCATGGATTACAACTAGGTGCCGGTCCTAGTGCCTGCTGCTGCTATTTAACGGCTTATTATTCCCTACCAAGGAGCAGGAACCTCGTTATGTTTGCTTGTCTTGATCAATAAAAGAGCAATTAAAACAGCTGTATACTAGTGAGAAGGGCAAATTCAACCTGGTACAGGTGATCCTTTCGAGAATCCCGTGTCCTCATTTAAGGAGCTACTTCCTCCCTGCCACACACCCACAGATCCAAGCTCATCAGCTTAAGCCCACCCTCCTCAGCCTGCCTCAGCCTGAAGACCTGATCCCGTTCCCCCTGTCACCCTGGCAGCGGCTGCTCACTCCCACAAGGCTGTGTGGTCTTAAGACTTGGAACTGCTCTTCAAGATACCCAGATCTCTGATGGAGCTACCCTCAGGCTTTGAGAAGCAGCGATTTCACTGAAGTCCCTCCCGCACAGTATAAGCTGTCGTGATATGCCTGCATCTATCGCAGAAGTATTTCTATTTTTCAAAAGAGGTGCGTGTAATACCCTAACATGTTAACATGTGTGCTGAGTTTCTTAATTGTATTGAGTCTTCACAACAACTCTAAGAACTAGGTGTACTCATTCAACAGGTGAGAAACAGACATGGAATTAAAAACTTGCTTATGTCGAAGAACAAAGAATCAGTCAGAACTGATACCTTGTCAGGGTGTCTGAGTCTTCTCTCTCAACTCCACTGCCTCTCTTAAGACTGAATGTCCATGGTTGAATGTGTAACTGGAACATTTCAGTTCGCAGGAAAGCTTTGGGGACTGAGGGGGGCTGGGCTCTGTCCTTCTAGGCTCTGCCTCTGATATTCTCTGGAGCTGAGTGAAAACATGGGACCCCAGAGAGCCTCAAACTAGGCTGCAGAGTCCACGAAGCACTGGCGTCTGGGAACAGAGATAGCTTCCTCCCTATAATATAAACGACTTGCTACCTAAACACAAAAGGGAACTGGAGAGGGAAGTTTCCCTGCAGGTTTGCATCGGAGGGAAGCTGCCCAAAGAAGCCAAAGCTGCACTGTTCTGACAGCAACAGCAGGAATCTGACGGAAGGTAAACCTTGATTTCCTCTGCCATTGATCTATAAGACACAAATGTCCCAGGCAATCTGTTCCCAGGGGTTCTCTAATTTCCAATATATTTACGATTCTGTTTTCCTTTGTTTCTCCGCTGTTCTTGGTCATTTGGGTTTTAGGACAGGGTCTCACTCTAGAGCCCAGACTGGCCTCCAACTTACCGCCTCCTACCTCAGGCTCCTGAGTGCTGGCATAGGCATGCACTCCAGTCAACTTGGTTCTTAATTTAACATTCCAAAGAAAAATAACCATAAACGAGGGATGCTGTGACAGTGTAATTGGACTTATATCTTGATTTTCAACTCAGTTCAATCAGCAAACATTTATCACAATATCCTGAATTCCAGACACCAAAGCAGAACTGGTATTAAAGAGGAAATGACGACTCCCTATTTTGCAATAATTCAGACTAGCTTTTTGATAGTTCAGTGTTTTCTAGTCACAGCACTGCCAAACTGAAAAGGAGAATTTATTCCTTTGTATATCCTCTAAACAATGTCTTATTAATGGTTGTATTATTAAAGGTGCTACAAAATACAGTCAATAAAGCAATCTAATAGTTATACTATTTTAATTCTCATAAATTTCAAAATATAGATCAGGAGACCAAACTAAAATATGATTCCCAATTGACAAACTTTTGTAATTTGTTTTCTTATTTGCACTGGCTTTGCCTCACTCTTGTTTTTTAATCCAATAAATACTTATTCAGCATCTACTACATGTACAATATAGTCCTCGAGTACGAGAAGATAATTCTAAATAAACACATAAAAATTCCTACCTCTATATTTACTTCCTAGAGGCATAATCTAACAAAAAAGTGTAATAATAAATTTGACAGCTATTTGCCTTATAATTAAAATTTTCAGAAAAGCTGCTGTTTGGTTGCTCTTTCTTTTTCACTTGTTGTGACACAGGTGTAGACCAGCCTGCTCTTGCACTAAGGTTTACAGCAGTGGCTGCCTATAAGCTCCTCATTTTCCCACCTCCACTGCCCATTCCCAGCGTCTTGCCTTTTTCACCTATGTCTCACATCCATATTTGCTATTTTGAGACTTTTGCTACTCATGGCATTCTAACTCTTCTTATCCTGCTAGTCCTGGTGACTGACATTTCTCATTTATTCATGAACATCTGCTAGCTTGTTATTATTAGTGAGTTTATCTTCTGATTTTTTTGAAACAAGATTACAATGAAGAACATTAATGCTTAGCCATCTATACTACAAAACATTTCTTCCAGTTTATCATAAAATTTGCCATAAAAGGCAAATTATTTCAACAGGAGAATCTTACAAGTGCATACATACCGTATTATTGCAAAACCAGATGATGTCCCCTTCATTGCCAGTGTAGAAAAGTATTGCACCATCAGTTTTGGACCAGTATCTATCAGCTACTAGGTACCGCTGTTTAAAAGTTTTCTCATTATGAAATCCAAAATGATTAACCTATAATAAAAGCAAGCAATACATTTCAAATGAAAGTAACTGAGATCATTATTAAAGACTAAAATCACTGTACATTTAGAAAATGATCAAGAGAAATTTTAAGTTTCAATTGGGTCTATTATAATAATTAACACTAATATTGCTATTCTGAAATTAATGTCTTTATATAGTAAGATAAGTAATGTTTACTGGTGGTCAAGATTTTCAGTGTACACAATTATAAAATCAAGTAGCAACTTAAAGACACAATAATATTACTGACCTGGTAACAAACTGCCATATATACACCCCTCCCATTGCATATGCTAATCTACTCAACTGCTCCTTCAACAAGCATGTATTGAACTCTTGTGTGGGCTCAGGGTTGAGTGGAGAGATTGAACAAGGATTATATTGAGTCACAACTCTGTGTTTCACTAAAACTAACTCGGCTATATCTATCTACTGAGTTTAAAAATGGAGAGAATGAAAGTGAGCTTGCTGTCTAGTCCCAGGACTCAAGCAATACAGGAGGCTAGAGAAGGAGGATTAGTGAGTAGAGGCCAGCATGAGTGCACAGCAAGACCATGTGGTAAAAATAAAAGAGGGCCCTGAAAGACAGCTCAAGGTTTAAGACTCAGCAAGCAGAAAACCTTGAATTTGCCTGCACTTCCAGTCCTGGTAGGCAGAGCCTAGGAAGTCCCAGATCCAAGCAAAAAGGAGGTAGAAGCAATCCAGTATGATTCCCAAAGTCACCCATGGTTCTTCACAGGGACACATAGTATCCTTTGATGCATGCGCGCGCGCACACACACACACACACACACACACACACACACACACACACACAGAGGCAATAACAACAATAATAATAATAATAATATTTTTAAAAAATCAAATGGTGAGTACAAACTAACATGGAATGCATAACGAGACCATGTCTCAAAAGTAAATGAGAATTAGTGAGTGGAGATTAGCTTGGAATCCAGGGCAAGACCATGTCTCAAAAGCAAATGAGTAAAGGAAAATGGATTCTAATGTCTAATAAATAAGAACAAAAGAAACAGCTCTGCAATGACTCCACTTGCTTCTACTCAGGATAGTGTTCTCTTTTGTAAGAGCCATGCCCAGCATCGTCAGCTTCAGTCCCTCTGGTTGGGCCTAAAATCTGCTAACGTGAAGCTGTGGGACAGATCCCAGGACTCCGAGCTTTCAAAAGCTCTTCAGGTGATGCGGATACAGCTGAAGGTTTGAAAACCACCAAGTTAGAATCAGCACCGAAATGGAACCTGAATCTGCTGTCTTCTCTTCGTCTAGACTTCAGAAAAAAGCATCAAATTGTAGGAAACTAATGGCCCAATTAAAAAATGGGCCCTGGAACTTAAAAGAAACTTTACTAGGGATGAAATTAAAATGTCTAACAAATATCTTTAAAAATGCTCCACTTCCTTAGCCATCAGGGAAATGCAAATCAAAACTTCCCTGAGATATCATCTCACCCCGGTCAGGATGGCAAAAATCCACAATACAAACAACAACAAATACTGGAGAGGATGTGGAGAGAGGGGAACTCTCCTACATTGCTGGTGGGAGTGCAGGCTCATACGCCACTCTGGCGAGCCGTCTAGATATTCTTAAAGAAATTAAAGATTGAAATGCCATATGATCCTGCGATTCCACTTTTGGGAATAACCCCCCATACAGCAGAGGTTCACCTCGATAGCACAAGCACGACCATGTTCATAGCAGCACTGTTTACAATAGCAAAGTCATGGAATCAACCCAAATGTCCAACAGTTGAAATGGATAAGGAAAATGTGGTACATCTATATAATGGAGTACTACTCAGCCATAAAAAATGATGAATTACTGGAATTTGCCGGGAAATAGATGTCATTAGAAACAATTATATTGAGTGAAGTATCCCAGACCCAGAAAATTAAGCTCCATATGTACTCCCTAATAGGTGGCTCCTAGTACCAAACCCACCCAGCCCACCTAGAGACACTCAAAGATAAATCTCTGTAATACAGAAATTGCAAGGAGTATTAACAGGAGGGATGGGATAAGAGGGCCACACCAGAAACAAGGAGAGAGGGGATCATGTTACAGCAGAGAAAATAGGCCTCCATCAAGGACTGCAAGTAAGCAATGAGACATCTGGTTAAGTTCACAGACTTTTCGTTCCTGATCATTTACAACTGAGGGGGTTTGATCTCACCAGAAGGGGAGGGCATATAGTCTGGCAGATAAGTAACCATTTTGCAAATGGGTGATTGACCCCTCCCTCACTGTGGTTTCCTACTTTTATTACATCTACCTTTGAATATACTCTTATAACAAGACTCTAATTTAACAGCTTTTTATCTCTGGCCAGGGGGTGACATCCAATACCCATCAGGATGGAGTGAAGGGCATTGCAGGAGCAGCAAAACTGCAAAAGAAAATCAACAAACCATAATCCAGAACTTCAGAGACTCTATATCAACCACCTAAAACTAGGCCAGCCTAATCTCTCCCCATCCTGAAGCTCAGGGAAATTCGAGGAAGAGGGGGCGGTAAGATTGTAAGAGCACAAGGATGGGAGGAGCAATGATTTGCAAAATACTCCACATAAGTTAGGGCCGAAGCAATCATAATTGGACTTTGCATGCCCTGTGCAATGTCCAACACACTACTGACCCCACAAAGTCTGGCATCTGCTAAAAGCACCAAGATCCTTGGAGGCAAGACATTGACAGCCAAAGTGGTGTTCCTATGCTTAAGGGGAACAAAGGAAAAGGTTCAGGAAAATGCCGCTGGGTCCTTGTACGTCATCGGAGAGGAGAGCCCAGAGAAGAGTTTGGCATGCACATTAAAGGATGCTCTGGGGATTGGGGGAGGGGAGGCACTGGGGGCTGGGGAGGGAGGGGTGAGGGGAGGGGGAGCAGGGGGGCCGGGGGGGGGGGAGGAGGAGGGAGGGAGGGAACCGGTGTACCTATTAAGTTTGTACGAGCAGAGATAATAAAAAATGTTAAAAAAAAAAGCATCAAATTGTGCTGATGAGCCCCAATGCTTAATGATCTGAATTACTAGTCTGGAGAAATGGCTCAGGGGTTAAAGCTTTTGCTTTTTATGCAAAAGGACCTACCTGAGTTAGAATTCCCAAATCCCATATAAAAATCCAGGCAGGTATGGTGGCCACCTACAATTCCAGCCCGGGAGGGAGAGCGTGGAAACCCCAGGGAAAGCAATGAGGTAGAAAAGCAATACAGGATGACTCCTGATGTCACTCTTGGGCATCCACAGGGACACATACTCAAGAGCCCTCGTGTACACACCTCCTCTCAACCACCACGCAAATGCTCGGGAAGTATAAATGTGAATTCAGGGTTAGTAAGAGGGTTCAGGGGATAAAGTGTCCTGTTTGCAAACCTGAGGACTTGAGTTGGATCCCTGGCTCATAAGGTGGAAGGAGAGAAGCAACTTCATACATGCACCATGGCACACGCATACCTGTGCATCTCCCCCAAAATGTTTTCTTTAAAGAATTCATGTGAATTCTCTTCTCCATTCCATGTAAACACTAACCTAACAGGGAGTATTCAGACAGGCAAGAGACAATGAAGCTCTTCAGAAAATACAAGAATTATCCTTACAATGTCAAAGCCCAATTCGCTGAAGGCATTGCATAAATGTGAATATGCAGTGAAATGTGCTTCGAACAACATGGGCTAACAGACTCTTCCAGGCTCCTTCCCAAGATTAGGAGATCCATCAGCAGAAGAGTTCTCCAAGCCTGCTGGTCAAGCGCACAAGTAGCCGTGCGCCCTCTGCTGTTCAGAACTGAGACCTGCATGTCTCTTTCCATGGTCTCCTAAATACACTTTTGAATTGACATGGAATGATTGTAGAAGCCACTTGCTCTGTGTTGGAGGAAAGCTCAGGAAACTGAGCTTAAAAAAGACAAATGACCTCAAAATGAATGCAAAAGTGGAACTCTAAATTACCTCTGTAGTTTGGCTTACTGAAATAACAAAATAATCGTGCTGTAAACGCAGCACAAACATGGCTTTAACAAGGAAACACACCTCTGGACATGCACATCAGTTTCTTCTGAAACACAGTCCAAAGCGTATCTCCTCCTTCACCATGTGGAGAGAAATGAATCTGTGAGGACAGGTAGACAAGAAGGAACAAGAACATCCTTCAAGTATGACTTATTGTGACAAAATAAATATTTGGATTTTTAAACGACTCAAGAATAAAGTGCATCCAGAAAAACTGATAATTGCATACAAGTCTATTAGACAGAGTTGGGTGACAATGTGGGGCAGCCAGGGTGGGAAAGAGCAGAACTGTGCCCTGGTTAGATGCAGGTGTCAACTTGACGGTTGAAGGCTCCATTCTGGGCACATTTGTAGAGAATTAGCTGTGGAGTTAAGCCCAGAGCGAACCCACAGAACACTGTCTAGCTGATAGGAAAGGCCCAACCCATGGGAGGTGGGACTAGGCCCTGGACAGGTGACTAAAACACAGAGAGCTGGTTGAGGAAGTTGGCATCCTTCTGTATACTGGGCAAGACATGCTGGTCTGCAAGTAAGGCTCATCCCTTTCTCAGCCGTTATGTAGCTATGATGTGGCCAGTTCCCTTGGCCCCTGGGTAAAGGTGTGAACTCTCTTGTCAGGCTGGACAAGGGACTATAACTAGACCATTGTAAGAGAGAATACAATCCCTTACACCCTTAAGCTGTTTTGTCAAGATTTTATCAGCAACCATGCAGGCTACTTGCTACAACCTGCTTCACCCTAAATCTTGTAATGTTTTGCACAGAATCTGGCCGCCTCCCAGGCCACCGGGGGCGTGTTTATGACAGACAGTCCTGCAGCAGGATGCTGACCCTCAGAAGTCACAGGGTTTTTGCAATTTATACGACTAAACGCAGAAATTAGATCTAAGCCTTTTCACGTGCTTTTCACGCCTACCTTCACTGTCTACCTCTTCATGGTCACACGCAGCTAGCTGCATGTGTGGCTGACAGCAATCTTGCAGCCGCAGCCTTCAGCAAAATCTCTGCACACAACCACAAACTACTAAAAAACAATGACTTTGCCAAATATGTGAGATGTTAGTCTTTTCACTAACCTGATGATAATCTGTTCTATATGACTATGTTTAATTCGATTAAGTGAATGATTAAAAGGGGGTGGGAGAGATGGCTCAGGGAGTCAAGCCTCTGCCTCAAAAGCAAGACCTGAGTTCAGATTCCAGATTACACAGAAATGGTGGCAACCAGCACTTTCAGCAGAGCCTGGAAAAGCCCAGAGCAAAGCAATGAGGAGGTAGAGCAATCCTGGGTGATTCTCAATGTCACCCTTGGGCCTCCAAGGGCACACATATTCAAGTACCAGTAGTACACACACACACACCACCACCACCAACGACAACAAAATCACATTGTCTTTCTTAGCAATCTTTCATTTTAGAAAGCTCACCAGAAATATAATAATAGCTACAGAAACTTTATTGAAGAATTAAAAAGTAGACAAACCGGACAGGAACCATTTGAAGGAGGCTCCCTGATGTTCAGCCCTGATGGAGAGAAGGGGAAATGAAGACCCAGCCTGAGGAGCGAGTGCTCTGGTCTAGTGAGAAACTGACGCACTGCATTCCGTTAACTTGCTCAAATGGGGAGTGACAGTTTCCCAAACTGACTCTTGAAGGAGTAGATACTTCAAGTAGAAAGGATACAGGGTCTCAAAGAAGGAACTGGAACTGAAGTAAAACAAGGGGTTTAGAAAGACCCTGAGGCTGTGGCTGGAAGAAAGTGGGTATCTAGGTGGGGGTTAGCCCTTCTATAGTGTTCCTTGCATACTCTGGTGGTCCCAAAGCTAGAACGAGAGAAGAACAATATCATATCTTATGAATCAAAGCAAATTGGCTGTTGGCTGGCCACTCTCTGTTTATTTCTACCCGATTACATCAAGACCTTTCAAAAGCTTGCTTAAATATGCTACCTCTACCTCTCTGTACAATGAAGACACAGGAAGTATTGGAGACTGAGTTTAATTAGAGGAAACAGTTTCCCTTGATGATAGGCAACAGGAAAACGGGGACAAGTCCCTCCAAAAGGAAGACAAATCTTAGAAACAGGAATCATCCTCACCTCATTGCCAGCCTTCGGGGTCTAGTTTCTAATTTTTGTTTGACTTGTTTTCAGGGATAAATCAAAGCTCTCATGCTAAGCACATACTCTACCAACAAGCCACGCCCCCAGTCCTAGTGTCTGAAAGAACAGTGGACATTTCCTAAATCGTTGTTCAAATGACACTTTTAACGAAATCTTTCTTTTAACACTCTTTTGTTCCTATTATCCAGTATATACTAGTTACTCTTATCTGTTGGTGTGAGAGAACAGCCAAAGTCAAGCATCTTAAGGGAAAAAGAGGTTTCTTCAGCTTATAGTTCCAGAGGGGAGATACAGTCTTTCATGGCGGAGTGTCATGGCTGGTTAGCAGAAGCTAGAGACAGACTCCGTCACTGCAAACCTCTTGGAAACTGAGAGCTACCAGATTGCTTGCTGCAAAAACAGACTTCTCCAGGAAGTAGGGTGGGACTAATCCACTTTAAGGCCCACCCCCTGTGACCACCTTCCTCCAGCAAGGCTCCACCTCTCAAAGGTGCCATGAGTTTTCCAAACACATGAGACTGTGGGGGACACATTTCAAACCATGACACAGTGGAAAACTATTCCCTTCCTTCTATAATATTTGTATAGCACACACAACTCTTTATGAAGAGACTTACAGAAATAAATTATTTATGGAAAGATAAAATGCTAAAGAAGATGTTGTATGGGATTTTCTTCCAAGCAAAACAGCTGCCATCTTTGACCATCTATAATTATTTGCAAGAGACCATCAACAGAGACAGAGGGGGTGAAGAGAGGCATGGGGCACTCACATGATAATCTGGGTACTCCCTGGAGCACTCTTAGTCACTGGTATGTAATTCTGTCCATACTACATGTGTGCTTTCGAGGCCTTGAGGCCTCAGAAGGGCTGAGTACACAGGCTGAGGAAGGCTAGCTGAAAGGGAGACTCCATCCATTCAGCCACAGGGAAGCCATTTCCCATCTTCAGATAAGACTCCAGTGGGACTGTTTTGGACTCGCCCCTGTTCCTGTTGGTTGCCTTCACTCATGCTCTTGTAAGTAACCCAATAAATTCAGAGGCTCACCAAGTTAGATCTGGTGTTCATCACTACTTTGGTCACTTAAGATGTGTGGGAGTAGCTCCCTCTTTGGGGACTCAGAAAAATTTTTTCCATTCCTGTTTTTAGGCAACTTATGGCCAAAGATAATGGCATTTCTTGGTTGGAAGTTGCATGGCTGCTCACTGTCACATGGGTCAATTTGTTTTTGCACAACTGTGCCTGTACATGAAATTCTTTTTGCACTTGTCCCGTCTCTTCTCTTTGTGGGAACACCAGTCATACCCGATTAAGGGCCAGCCTATCCCTGCAGGATCTTACTCCAATTATAGTAGCCCAGTTTCCAAGTAAGGTCCCACAGAGGTTCCAGGCACTAGTCACAACAGTCAAGACATGGGATCCGCCTAGGTTCCAACAAATGCATCAACAGATAAAGAAAATGTGGTGTAATGCACAATGGAGTTTTATTCAACAAGGAAATTAGTTGATAGAGATTATTTGGTTAAGTGAAACATACAGACTCAAAAAACAAATGATACATGTTTTGTATAAACATACACATATAATCTTAGACATGTCTGCCATATACATATTTTAGTATTTTAATGCAATATATATGATGTGAAAGAAGGGTTACTTTTCGAAACTATTTTTGCGGTGTGTGTGTATACATGCAGGTGTGAGGCAAGAGGCTGACAGTAGGATTTGCCTTCACTGCTCCCACCTGGATTTTTGAGAGTGTTTCTCACTGAACCTGGAGCTCAGGGATTTGGCCTGACTAGCTGCTTAAGAGCTCTGGAGTCCTCTGTCTTCCCCCTTCAACTGCAAGTATGTACCCCCACGCCTAGCTGCTCGGTAGGGATCTGACATCCTCATGCTTACAAGGCAAGCACTTTATCAGCTGAGTCCTCTCTCTCCCTGATGGGATCTGGGATCTGAAACAAGATCCTTCTGCTTAGAAGCAGAGGTTTAGCCCCTGACTCAGCTCTCCAGCCTGAGAATGTAAATTCTTTTGGAAGTAAAAAGCCAGAGGCCAGAGCTTCAAGAGAAAGGTCTGTTCCAAGAGATTCTCCCCAGCTTTTAGCACAAAGAAGCTCAACCAAGAGGATCAGTCTCCCCTACAGTTTTTAGTAGAACTTGGCAAAATCATTCACATGGCACTGGTTTTAGAGGCATTAAAGATGCAAGAATGAAGAGGTCACAGTTTCTCCTCCATGGTTTTAGACAATAGCTGAGACGAGTGTGTAGCAGGATTTGAAACCTCTCAAAGAGGCCCAGGGAGAACACTGCAGGATGTGGAGTTGAAGCCTGGATTACCATTGAGACATGAGGAGGTTAAAGATGAAAATGTTGGACATCTGCTAAGGTACCATAAGAAGAGCTGGCCCAAGAGAGTGACGTGTGCTGCAGACAGATGCACTAGAGGGGCAGAAACAAAGCCCTTTGGGACTGAGATGATTTTAACAGGAGGTTCATATTCTGGACTTGGAACTAGAGAGTATGGAGGCTGCCCTGCTGGCTTCCAATCTAATTATGAACCAATCTTTCCTGGATATACCCCTACTCCTCCAATGTGGATTGGAAGTGTTTGCTTTTTGCCATTGTATGGTAAAAGTATGTAATTTGCTTTCTTGTTTTACAGGAGCTCACAATTAAGAGATTAAAAAAAAAAAAACAAGTCTTTGGACTTTTGGCCTGAGTTGGGATGCTATAATCTATGGGGACTTTTAAAGTTGGGCTGAATGAGGTTTACATCACGAAGTGGTCATGAGCCTATGGGATGTAGGGGTGGAATGTTATGGTTTGAGTGTTAGTTGTCCCACACACATCATATGGTGCTGATCTTGAGCTTTGATGGCTCTGCTTCCAGGGATCTGCTCATCTCTCTGCCTCCATGATGACTGCTGCGACCTAAACTAGCCTCCAGCTCCTGACATCAGCCACGCTTTCTTCTATGATACTCCCACCATATTGAACTATAGCTCTTCTCTGGAACCATAAACCAAGTAAACATCTCTTTCTCCTGTAAGCAGGCTAGATCTGAGTGTTGTCTCACAGCAACAACAAGAAAAGTAATCATGATGCTATGTCATAATACTAAAATACAAATTCTCCTTCAGGAGAATCTTCTGCAAAGTACACTTGTGAGAATCACTAATATAGAGAATCTATATAAGAATCTTATATAAGAGAATGTTCTCTTCTTAGAAACTGAGTTAAAACACGTTGCTTTTATCATACCAGAAAGCACATGCCTTTTAAGGCATGCTGGAAAAAGTACTTTACAGAATCCATATGAGCCATCCACCAAAGGAAGCAACTGAAGTAATGCCTAAGTGTTTTCCTCCTAGGAAACTCCAACATCGAAATTTCAATTCTGGTTTCACTATAAAACAGTCTCCAGGGATTCATCATCATGTTAAAACTACAATGTACAAATCACTCATTGTTTTGAGCACTGCAAAAAAAGATAAAGAAAGGCAAAAGGACATCCTCAGCTGAAACCAGAGCACTCAGAACAATAGCAGCAAGTTCAAAGCAGATCAAGTGGCTTCCTCTGATACTTTCAGGTGCTTTGGCGCTACATCAACATCTTGGACCAACTGCCCAGAGCTAAATGCATGCACAGCAAAGAGACAATCAGCGGCTACATGCACTAACTAGACAAGTATTTCTTGAGTAACCACCATGAGAAAAGTGTAAAGGCGCAGCAGCAGTGAGTGGTCTATACAGGGTCACTGCTCTAGCAGGACCTTGAGTCCGGCGGCAGAATAAAGAGACACAGTACATGTAAGCACATACACAGGCCACTGGGACGGCTCAGCAGTAAGATCCACGCTAGCAAACCTGGTGACTGGAGTTCAGTCCCTGGAAACCAATTCTCACTTTTTTCTCTCTGTCCCTCTCTCAAATAAACAGAATATTTTCAATTTTTTTAAAAAAAAATTTAAAAGCAAATACAATATTAAATACTAAGACATGCTCACTGTACAGGTTATAGTCTTGTGGAAAACCACTAAGTTCTGTCAATCTAGTTGTAGTTCAGCAAGCACAAGACCCTAGTCTTGATCCTCTGCATTATAATAAAATGAAACATGTCTTACAACTACATTATCATTAACTCCAAGATAGGAATAACCCTATATAATAAGCTAAAAATCTATAGACCGTACCATGTGGCCATGAACATTATTCTTGGCTGTCTCTGTGAATAACGTAAAGGCTGCAATCAGCTATACGCATAACATCTCTTTTGTTCTCCCTACAATCTTGAGAGGCTTTTTTACTCTCTCCCTTTCTTGTGCTCCTCTTTATCCCAAGGCAAAAAGCATCACACACACAGGCCTGTTCCATCAGCGACTGCTGAGTTCACTTGGAAGAAGAATGACATGGCACCATTAGACCAAGGGACCCCAACACAGCTTAACTCTGCCTTGCGATCTTGGGGTCATCATGTAAACACATTTTTACCTCAGAGGCATGTCAGCCTTAGGGTATGTGACTAGATCCTACAGTTATCCAGTTAAGGATCAGTTCAACTGGAAAGCATAGAAGAGTATTCTGAAGAGCAGGTGGCTGGGATAAGTACCAATCCTCCTGTCTTTTCCCTGTGCATCCACTCGCCAGTTAATAGAAGATGTTGATGTAGCGCCAAAGCACCTCAAAGTAATCAAAGGAAGCCATTTGGTCTGCTTTGAACTTGCTGTTATTGTTCTGCGCGTTCTGGTTTCAGCTGAGAATGTCCTTTTCCCCTTCTTTCCCCCCACCATTTCCCGAGTGCCCACTCTGCATGCCTGTGGCACTACCGATTCAGGGAGGCCCTAGCCCGGCTCCCGAATTCAGGACAAGCCTAGACGTACAGACATTCCCCGGAAGGTCCCAATAGAGGACCATGCAGGCGGAGGGATGAACAACCAACAGGAAGCGGCTGTCTAACCTGCACCTGCAATGGACACCTAGTAAACAGTTAAATGACTGGTGGCCACCCGCCCCCAACCAGGAGGGATGGCAACACCTGATTGGACCCTGACCCTAAAGCCCAAACACCCTTAATGACTCTGAATCTGTGGCATCTCATCCACTGGGGCTTCTCACCTGATTCCTGGGGTCTGGTGGTAACCCCGTCGCCAGCTCAGCCCATTCGCCTTGAGCCCCGAGGCCCCCACCCCCAAACCCCCACCCCACGCTGGCTGGCCCGGCAAGGAATACGGCAACACATGCCTGCATGTGCTGCAAGCGAGGAGGATAAAGCACACTCTTCGTTCTCAAGGAAGCCATGATGTGAGTGGGTGTCATGGTTTGAAATGTGTCCCCCACAGTCTCATGTGTTTGGCAAGGTCATGGCACCTTGAGAGGTGGAGCCTTGCTGGAGGAAGGCAGTCACAAGGGGTGGGTCTTGAGGTGGATTAGTCCCACCCTACCGCCAAGAGAAGTCTGACTTTGCTGCAAGCAGTCTGCAGCTCTCAGCTTCCAAGATGTCTACGGTGACTTAGCCTCCTCCAGCTTTGGCCAGCCAGCCATGCCACCTCTGCTTTGAGAGACTGTATCTTCCCTCTGGAACTGTAAGCTGATAAACCTCCCTTTCTCCCTTAAGTTGATTTGATTTTACAAATAGTAAAGCAATAGTAAAGAGTAACTGATACAGTGGGGATACTATGAGAGTGTGGCGTCACCTACGTTTGCTTGGCAGAAAACACAGCACATCCCTTACCAGCCGCTGGTTCAAAAGCTGCAGTGAGGACAAGCTGAGGAGTGGGCAACGCCTGTGCCAGACCCTGCCCACCACTTACCCTCGACTCTACAACGTGCCTCTCGGCCCCTTGGTATTTCAGAAATCCTCCAGTCTCCCTGCTGGCAGCTCCACAAGGTTCAAGAACCCCCAGACCCAAAGCACCCCTTCTTCTTTGACCCCAACACGTCAGTCACCACGCTGGGTGTTTTCAAGGTTGGTTCAGTACAGCACAAAGAGCCCAGTGTGTGCCAGGAAGCCTGAACTGAAACACTAACCGTATGTTTCACTCTGCCAGGTGACTTCCAGCCAGCTGTTCCTCCTCTGACATGAGCTGCCTCCACATAAAAGAACTAATCCCTTCCCTCAGGATGGCCCATGTTCGCAAAACTATAGCAAATAACCCTGACAATTGATAGCCATTAATAAGTTCAATTGTAGCACTGATAAGACAGAGGCACAGTAGCATATCATAACCATATGCATTCTTTCACAACTGGTATGTGACCCAGGGGAAACTGAGAAGTAGTTTGATGATAGATTTTCCACAGGCACAGATCTATTGTCATTAAAGCAGTAAAAGTAATATAAGAAAGGAAGGACCTCTTATAAGGGAAAAGAATTGCCATAAAGAATACAATTGAAAGAAGGTTACTGTGAAGGCTTACTGCATTTCAGTAACTCAGTGGAAAACGAGTGGCACAATCTACGGTGAAGTGACTCAGGGGCGATAATTAGTCTGCTGCTTCTATTATCCACAAAGCAACTCCACCCTTGAAAACTGCAGTCCCAGCCACCCACTGCGAGAGGGCAATTACCATGTGCATGTGCCGCAGACCTCACGGGGTGTCACCATTTTGGAATGGTTGCTTTTAGTCATCACAAAATGGATGCCAATTAAACAAGAGATAAGGTGCCCTCATGGTACCTTGCTTCACTTTCTAGTGACACAAGCAGTGAACACTTGGGAGGGAATAAGTAACACTAAGGAGAACTGGAGGACCTGCCCTAGGAAAAGCAATGTGTAGTTCCGGGAGAAAATCAGTGAATTCTAATGGCAGTGGGAGCAGGGAGAGGAGACCCCATCTAAACTGCTGGCTTCCTGTAGAGTTCTTTCCCAATACTTCTTACCCCCGCTTAGATCAGGTGAGGCTGGGAATCTTGACTTTGCCATAGAAAAGAATTTTAGGAACAGTCAGTTGGAAGCGGATTTGAACTTTATAAAGAAAAAGTTTTAAGCGGAGATTTGAGCTCCGATATTAAATGTAAATTTGAGACACTTAAAGAAAAGGTCAGCACACACTCAAGAGATCTCTCAAGAGAATGGCCACGATTTAGAAACCTGACCACATAACAAGCAAAAGAAAACAAAAACTGGGGCTGGAGAGGTGGCTCAGGGGTTACGCCTCTGCTGTGCAGGCGGAAGGTCCTGAGTTCGGATCCTAGACCCCACGTATAGATGCCGGGCTGAAGTGGGGGCGGCCTGCATTTCTGGTCCTGGTAGGGCGGAGCCTGTGAATCCCGGGGCAGAGTAAACGAGGAGGTGGAGGCGTCCATGGTGTTTCCCGAATTTGTCCGTGGTTCTACACACACACACATACACACACACACACACACACACACACACACACACACGCGCGCGCGCGCGCACACACTCAATTGAATAAAAAATTAAAAAAAAAAAAAAACAAAAACTACCTTAACCTGTACTTCTCACGGTTACTGAAAGGCAACTGCTCAAAGGAAAGGGAGCCCACCCGTTCCAAGACAGCAGTCACCCCAACTTTTCCACAAGTGTTTGTGACTTGCTGTCTTGGGGGAAGAAACTGGCAAATCCTAGGAAATGACCGGCTTCCGCCCTTTTCAAGGACAGTGTCTGCAGTGTGACCCACAGTTCAAACTGCATAAAAATAAATATTGACTGGAAAAGGATTCCAAGTGCTTCCTTACTTTCCTATCTGATGAGTCAGAGCAATTGTTTGGTTTGTAGTTCCTTGTTTAAATTGGGTTATTAAATCACAATGATGTTGGCAAACCTTACCACAGATGGTCAAACACAGGACCCGTCGTGTGTGAAACCACATGAAAAAGTGCCGCTGGTGTCAAAACTTAAACACACATATGGGAGAAAGAAAGCTAGTTAAAGCCAATGCTACTCAGTAAAAATAGTACTTTTCAGAAATCTTTTTGTCTTTTTTAAGTCTCCAAGTGTTCTCTGATATAGTGAGAACAGAGACTAAAAAGACAGATCTAGCTAGGGCTGGAGAGATGGCTCGGGGGTTAAGACTCTGCCTCTAAAGCAGAAGGCTCTGAGTTCGGATCCCAGATCCCACATAAAAAAACACCAGGTGGAAATGGTGTCAGCCTGCACTTTCGGCCCTAGTGGGTAGAGACTAGGAAATCCCAGAGCCAAGTGAAAAAGCAGGTAGAAGCAATCCAGGATGATTCCCCAAGTCACCCTTGGCCCTCCACAGGGACACACACATACACACACGCATATACACAATAAATAAATTTAAAAAGACAGACCTAAGTCTCAGTGAATGATAGACCTTCCCAGACATAATCTCTACCATCATTTCATAATACAAGTATTAAATACTCCATTCGTTACACTTCAATGCATCTGAAGAAGTCTACGGAATTTGGCTCAAAACATAGCATCATACTGTGCAGATTACTTGAAATTACAGGACTTGGAAGGTATCAGTTATTCCCTTATCTAAGACCAGATCCTCCAAAGAGAACACTTTTTAGCCCCACCCCAAAACTCATTATTTACAATAAAAAGAAGGATGAGGAATGAACTTTATCACAAGATGGCATGGGTCCCTTGGGCTTCTTCCAGTTTCAAAGAAATCATTTCTGTCTTCCCATCCACTTGTTCCTTAAAAATCAATTATACACTCTTAAAATTGCTTACAATCCCTCATTCCCCTTATCTTTTATGAGTAAGATAAGTTAAGCTTCTTAATTCACTGAATTATCAGTAACCTCCTCCTGTGTTATTTCCCTGTGCATGCTAATACATTTGTGCATGTTTTCTCCTACTTAGTCTGTGTTCACAATTTATTCCAGTGAATCTTCAGAGAACAGAGCCTTCTGTTGGCCTCTCCAGATTTTTACTGCTTTCGTGTGTAGTGTGGGGGGGAGGGGGGTGTACAAGAGAGCACTTGCGCAAGTGTGCCTGTAGAGGTCCAAGAGTGACATGGGAAATCTTCCTGGATTGCTCTACCTCCTTATTGCTTTACTCTGGGGGTTCCCAGGCTCCCATGGTAGGCAGAAATTGTAGGCCATTGTCATTTCCACACCACATTTTTACATGAGATAATGGAATCTAAACTCAGGTGTTTTGTTTGTGGAACAAAGGTTTTAACATCTGAGCCATCTCTCCAGACACAACCTCTCCAGACTGTACACCCCAATTGCAGCCTGCTCAGAGAAAACTACTAGGAAAATCTGACATTAACAATCTATTTTTTTCCTAACTGATGTAGCAACCCACAAAATAGGAGCAGGAAGAAACATAACATTGTGAGCTTGACAGAGACATGTAGCTATTTTTCTCCAATAGAAGCAATGCAGAACAACTTGAGTTCATGCGCATGTAAAGAAAGTGAAGATTTACATATATGTAGTTAACTGGCTTTGGTTTGCAAACGAAAAATCAAAATAAGATGTCTACTTCAAGCATTAAGCTATGGCAGTATGAGAGCCAGTGAATTTTACCTGAGGCGTGATTAGAGCTAAATGAAAACTTTGCTCAAGTCTGGCAAAGGAGATGAACGGTTGGAATAGGAAAAGGAGGGGGGATGGGATTAAAGGGTGAAAATATAAATTCATTACATTCATGCAACACTAAAAAATTAAAACAAATAAATTTTAAAAAAGAAAACATTTCCCAGGATGTTTCCTTGTTTCTTTTAAAAATGTCTATATTCATTTATTTGCTTGGTGCTTAAGATTAACCCCAGCCCCTTAAATACAGTAAGCATAAGATCTCCACTGAGCTAGTCCTAGCCAAAAGTAACCTTTAAGGAAACATTTTTCTTTCTAATTTTTTGAAAGAGAGAGAGACAGAAAGAGAGAGAAAACACATACAATCAAAGGTAAGAGGACAACCCTGAGTGCAGTTCAAGGCGGCACCCATCCTGAGTTGGTTTTCTTGTCACTGCTTTGTTTTTGTTTTGCTTGTGTGTTTTGGAGGCAAGGTCTCTCACCAGCCTGGAAATCACCAAGTAGGCAAGGCTTGCTGGCCTCAGGTATCTGTCTATCTCTGCCTTCCCAGGGCTGAGATTCCAAGTTAGTACCACAATACCCAGCTGGATGCTGTCACATGCTGCCTATGTCAGTCAGGACGAGTAAAATGATTAAAAAAATAATAATAACATTTTTAAAAATAGATTATGGGCTGGAAAGATGGCTCATGGATTAAGCTTCTGCCTCACAAGCACAAGGTCCTGAGTTCGGATCCTCGATCCCAGGCCAAGAAAAAGTACCAGGCGGAAATGGCAGCAGTCTGTACTTCCAACCCTGGAAAGTGGAGCCTGGGAAACTCCAGAACAAAGCAAAATGGAGGTAACACAATCCAGGTTGACTCCCAAAGTCACCCTTAGGCTTCCATAGGCATACACAGTGCCCTCTGATACACAGACACACATGCAAAAAAAAAAAAAAAATCATAAAATACAGGTCCATTATAATTTGAAAAACATAGGAAAGTAGAAAGCTCATTAAGAGATTTAACCTATTGCTTATTTTTTCATCACTACTAAACTAATAATATTTTATTACTCTTCATTTTCTGTGTAGCCAAAAATTCACCTGCCAAATAGTGGTCTCTCTTTCTCTCAAAATTCTCCCAACACTAGGCTTGGAGTCGGGTTAGTATTCTTGCTTCCAATTCTTCCTTAACTCCTCCCTTAAAATTTCATCAAGCCCCCACCCTTGTGACACAATGCACTTGCGACCCTAGTCACCTCCTTTTATTTACTGGCAATTTAACTCCTTACTCATTCCACATAAAACTCTTCAAATTTTCTGCTGATTTCTTTATGCTGCTTTTATCCTCCAAGGATCTTGTTCTCCACTTATCTTGGTCTCTATCTCTTCGTCAAACCCTGGATCTTTTCACTCCCAGTAACAATATCCTGCCTTACTCTTGGTGTCAAGCACTCTTTCTTCTTTCACACCAGTTCACTCATTCTACTGATTCCCCAAATCCCTCAGTTCATGGTGACTGATGGATGATTTCCTCACATTCTTACTCCCCTGCTGATGCGGCTTAAATCCCTTGAATAACAAGTAGTAATCATTCCCCTGAAATGCCGCCACTTTATATTTATATTCACACTCTCTCTGCATGCAGTAGAAGGACAATCTTGGCTAGAAAAGAACTCCATTAACTCTACCGACCACGCCTAAGAAATGAAAGTAGCTAAGGAAGGATATACTGTTGGCAAGTGGGGTTTGTAAAAGGAATGACTCATCAATGGCATCTGCCCTGAAATCCTTTTTCTCTGATCCATTCACCTTCCTCCTTTGTTGAAGGAGAATATATATCTTTTCTTTATAACCTTCCATCTTATTTCACTAAGGAAATATCATGGTCAGAGCATGACTGTTAAAACATTAGTCAAAATAGGCCACTCTTCTGCCTTTCATACTGCCAAAAGCTTCTCGTCTCATTTTGAATAGATGTTTAATCCTTTACACTGCTAAGTATATCCCAATATAGTCTAGCCACCTTGACCGCCTTCCTCTCCTGTTTCCTACTTCTCCCTGCCTTGCACATGTCCTTCGGCCATCCTGGCCTCAACTACACAGAGTAACCTCTGGTTTTGTATCCTTCATCTTCCTTAAACTAGAATGGTCTTTCTCACATCTAAAAAGCTCTTTGCCTAGCTCCTAGAACATTGCTTAGAACACAACAGACAACAATTCAATAAAAAAGCCAATTTGAAGACAACATTTGCTATGGTTTGGATGTGGTTTGTCCTCCAAAGATTCTCATGCTGGAAGCTTGCCTATGAGCCAGAGATGCTGGGCGCGGGTGGCATCTCCCAGGTGGAGTCTAGTGGAAGGCGATTTGGTCATTTGGGGTCACTGTCCTCCTAAGATTAACTCATGGAATGAGTCCTCCTAACAAACAGGCCTCTCTTTGCTCTCTGGCGTCCTGTCTCACATCTCCTGACACAGGCTCCTGCCATGACCTGACGTGGCCGGAGGGGCCTTCGCCAGAGCCTGGTGTCTTTCCTCATGAGGTTCGTGCCACCCTCAGATCCTTGCTTTGGTGTCTTCACTTATCATTAATGCATGAATATTTTCCCACACTGTAATATATGCTTCAAGGTCATAATTTTTAAGGGTTAATAAGACCCTATTTCATGGATACACCACAATTAGCTATAATTTGGGCTTGAAAAACTAATAGGCTTTTAAGTGAATTCTCCCTTGATTTTTCTGAATTCCAGTAGTTCCACTTGTAAAACTGACATCAACTTTAGAAGATAGTATAAGGGCTAATTATACAATGTGTATAGAAAGATATATATCAGTTTTGTTACTTCTGTTTACATATAAATAAGCATTATGATGTCAATGAAAGATCACAGATCTTAGATGGGACAGATTAAAATGTGACGCACAATATTGTCCTTAAGTAGCTTGATCAAGACAATATTTATGAACTTTAACTAAAGCAACTACTTCAAGAAAAAATTATAATGCAGCTCAGCTGTAAAGCATTTGTCTGGCAGACACAAATACTATCAACAAGGGGGAAAAAGGCTTGTAAAGAGTCTGGCTACTAATATAGCTAATAATATAATAATTGGCTCAGAATGAATACTCCACAAATGCTAGTTAACTTACTATTAGCAAACAATAAGATTTCTAAAAATAGAGAAAAGCTATAATTCTACCATGCATATAATTTAAAATATGTAATGAATTGTCAGTATACAACTTTCTTTCTGATCAATTATCAAACAATAAGACTTTACATAAATCTCTACATTAAATGAACTAAGAAGTTCCTTTTCATCATATGCTTTGATATGTACATACATCAGGTCACTCAGCAGTTATGACGATAGCAAGATGAACAAGGAAATATTAGACAGACAGCTTGTTTCAGGAATATCTTTTGACACTGTGATAATGTGACTATAGTCACCTGAATGATACAAAATTACATCATTTTCAGTGGTTCTCTATCTCTCTCAGAAACAATCTGAGTATGTACAACTGGAATTGCCAGCAAGTACTGTTCGAGGACACTTTAGAATGTACTCATCTCTGCCTCCCTGGAGACCTCCTCAGAGTCTGACATACGGAAGGTACTGGTAAGTGATGAGTACATGAGGGGTGGGGGGAATCACCAACTGAGTACGGTAGTGCTGTATCTCCTTCAAAGCACTACAAAACCTTTTTGTCTACATGCCCTGTGGTTCAATGAAGTCATTTAACAAACTCTGGCTAAAGAACTCTGAAAGAAAATAATTCGTATCATTTCCAGGTCAACGCGTTTGCTCCATTCTCTATATCTCTTTTTCTACTACTATAGGCACCATGAGGACATATGTCAAGAGGAATCTTCAGTAAGCTTGAATTTCTAGAGTCCCCTGTTCACTTCCTTAGCAGAATAGTAAGATGATATTATGTATCTTTCATAAGTTAAGTCACATTCCTGAAACAAGCTGGTTGGCATGATAAGTAGGACGATGCTAATGTGGGTGTGGGGAGAAGGGGATAAACGATGTGTGTGTGTGTGTGTGTGTGTGTCTGTGTGTGTGTCTGTGTGAGATGTGTGCATGTGTGATGTGCATGTGGATGCAACTGGGCAGGTGTGTGTGTGAAGGTCAGAGGAGAACTCTTTGGAAGCTGTTTCTCTCCCTCCACTTTACTGAGACAGAGTCTCTTCCATCGCTTCTGAAGCTCTGCACTACAGGCTAACAGGCCCACAAACTGCCAGACCATCTTCCTGTCTCTGCTTCCTATCTCGTCGCAGGTGTGCTGGGACTGCAGATGCAAGTCATCGCATTCAGCTTCTTCGTAAGTTCTGAGGATCAACTCAGGTCCCTCCGGCTGGCAGGCTGGCATAGCAAGTTGTACCATCTCACTGTCCTGCTGTTTATTCTTTTTAGGATTAGAACCTTGGGGTTTATTATTAGGGTTTGTACAAATTAGTGATGTAACTCAGACATGTCACTTTTCCGTACGAATTCTGCCTGTGGTTACAGAAATTAAGTGAATGTTCACTGAGTATTCAGCATATTACCTGTTACATACAAAACTTCCAATAAGAACAGATTTTTAGCGTTACTTATATAGTAGATGCATATGCTGTATATTTCACTTTACTCTTCTACTTCAATTTATGGTCAGTTCTCTCCATTCAAATTTCTTATTAAGACCAAATGTGTAAATTAGATGTGGAAACCTATGCCTGTAATACCAGGAAAAAAGGCAAGAAGACTTCAAATTCTAAGCCAGGTGGGAGACTTTACCCACCCACCCCCGCGAAATGGGAAGAAATAAAAAGCACTTAGTAGCATCACGCAAAACACTAAGAGTAAAGAGAAACAATACATATTCAAGGTCTTTTTTTTTAACCTGTGATAATACTTTCTCTCACATTGCTTACAACCAAGTTAACTACAAATCATCCATTCAATGCTCTAAATAATGTGCCAGTGGTAGGGATAACTAATTTTTATTTGAAATATTATTTGTGTATTTTTTTATCTTTCTTGAAGTCAAGATGAAAATATGCTTAGGTCTAACTCATTAAGGATAATTAATGTTATATGAAAAATGTTAATGAAAAAAATGTAATCTGTGCAATGTCTCCTCCTGTTCCTATTGCACTGTGCTGCAGACAAGAATCACTCAGTGAATTATAGGTGCATCTGAGATTAGCAGATTCAATCTCTTATCCTAAAAATTAATACAATAAAATTTTGTGGTAGGGATGATTCTGGAACACATACCAAAAATGTTCTAAGTGTCTAAATCTTGGAAAGCCCCTGAAATATGCTGACAGTAAAAACAGTTAGTTTATACTGAACTTCATTTTAGTATTAGATGGCAAAACAAGAAATCAGCTATCAAGGGTTAGGGAGGACACTCAGTCGATGAAGTGCTTGCCATGTAAGCACGAGGATGTGAGTTTGGACCCCCCAACACCCAATATAAAAAAGTCAGGCATGTAGTATATATGTCTAATCCAAGGAAAAGGGCACAGAGGATCCTGGAGCCAAATCAGGTTCAGTGAGAAACTCTATCTCAAAAATTACAGTAGAAAGCAGTGCAGAAAGATATGCTACTAATTATACTGCATATCTCACAGGTTTGTTTTGAAATGTGGCAGCGGGCGCAAAGTGCTTAATCTAGCACCGTATATATCGCTGAGCAAACAGTCAATAAATGCAAAGATGTTTTTATCTTTCTGTTGCTTAAATGTTTTCATTTACTGCACTCAGAATCAGATATTTAAGTCATTCCTCATAGTTAAAATTGTTATTCTGGAAAACATGAAGATTTCTTTAAACTCTTTTCTGTCACATAAATAATGCACATGTGAGTTTAAAGTCTTTGCTCTGTAAGTTAATAGACCAAGTAGTTTTTTCTCATATAGACTTTTGTATATGAAAAGAAGTGTATCATACTATTGCTATTTTTTTGTATTAATTTGAATTTTGGCAAAATGTAGAGGGTAATGAACATATCTTTTAGGTTGTTGAAATAAATAACTTTTTAATTTTAATAAGAATACTCTAATGCTTTCTGATAGTTCTGGTTTTTACTGTTTTGAAAAAAAAATGTTTCTTTGATATTTGTGTGTGTGTGTGGTCAAGAATACTCAAAATAATGCTTTCTGGTAGTTCTGGTTTTTACTGTTTTGAAAAAAAATGTTTTTGTGATATTTGTGTGTGTGTGTGTTACACGTGCATGTGTGAAGGCCAGAGGTTGATGTTCATATCTTTCTGCCTAAGGGAAAAGCCATCCATTGAAAGAAGACAATCATGAATAGGAAAAAGAACACAATGTAAAGGGGGGGGATGGTTGCTATCACAAGCAGCATTTTACTAGGTACCTTTGCAGCAAAAGTTAGGAAGGGGAACCCCAAAGGGGAACAGAAAGCAGAACTGTAAAGGGCGTGCCTCAGTCTAAATAACTCAGCCCACTGGTGTGCTCATTGCACAACTAAGGAAAGAGACAAAGAAAGAGCTGCTAAAGCCAGTGGCCACGTGGCCATGCTGGACCCACACAAAGACTTCGAGCAAAAACACTGCCCAGCAGGTAACAGGAAGTGCTGCATACAAATGACTGGCCACTGGTTTCAAGAGAGGCACAATCAGATAATGAGCTTGGGTCAATCTGAAGTGCAGAATGAGGAAGAACTGGCTTTTACTCGATGACATCCTTTTACATTCCTCCTCTGCATGTTTTCAAGTGTCACCACATACAACCTCAGTAACTTTAATATACATGCAGTTCATTTTACATATGTCAACTGTGGCCAAGCCATGGTGCACAGATATCTGGCCAACATTAATCTAGATGTTTGTCTGAATGTGGAGGGGTTTTATGTTCCATGAGATTAAGATTTCAATCAGTGGATTCTAAGCCAAGCAGATTACTACTCCACTTGGATGAGTCTCATCCAGTTTAAGGCCTTGAAACAAAAACCCACTTTCTGTTCAACGCACAATTCTATGAAATTGGGCTGAGACCCTGACAGACAGACATCCCATCACTCTGTTTCTCTAAGAAGCCTCACAGCCTTGAACTTGTGACCCTTCTCCTACCTCCCACATGCTGGATGAGACTTCTTTTTAGATAGTAACTCATTCTCTCTTAAAACTATTTGCTTTATGTGTATATCTCTTTAAAAAAAAAAAAAAAAAAAAAAAAACTGGATTTCAAGTATCCCAGGTTGATCTCGAACTCATTAGATAAACAATGAATAGAATCTGAGGATCAGAAATCTAGTCTTTTGCTTGTGCAAGGGCTTTAATTGCTTAACAACCTCCTTAGTGCCCTTGAGCTTCTTCTACCTGCCTTCACCTCCCCAGTGCTGGGATTCCCGGAGAGAGCTACCACACCTGGTTTATGTAGTGCTGGCGACGGCATCCAGGGTTTCCTATAATGCATGCTAGGCAAGCAATCTACCAAATGCGCTTATTATAACTCCAGTTGGCTTATACTTACTTTTTCACTTGTGTACAAAGTGTATGCATGTTTGTATATATATTTTGCCTGTGGGTGGGCACATATGTATGTTGCAGATGCATATGTGGAGGCCCAAGGATGATATTGGGAATCATCCTTGATAGCTCTTCCACCTTGCTATTTTAAAACTGGGTCTCTAAACCCAGAGCTTACTGATAGGGCTGACCTAAACAGTCAATTTGCCTTGGGGGGTCCCCAGGCTCCACCTTCCAGGGCTGTAATTATAGACAGGCCACTTTGCCCAAACAGAATTTTCTATAGAATCTGAGGATCAGAAATCTAGTCTTTTGCTTGTGCAAGGGCTTTAATTGCTTAACAACCTCCTTAGTGCCCTGATTATACTTTCTGAACCAAAGTTTATTATTAAATGTACAAAACTCTGAAACAGCACATCAGTCTAGTCAGAGGTAGACAACAGGGTTTGCAGCAAGGAAGCAGATGCTCACACAGAAATGGAATCAAGGGTCACTATGACCCCAAGCAGAGGGAACAGCTCACTTCCATCCAGGGTTCTTCATTACTCCTGTGCCCAGGAGAATCCTTGTCTAAGCCTTTGCTTTAATGTCCCTGAGTTTCTTCATTTCTCTTGTTTCAGCTTGAAAACTGTATTTCACCTCCGTCCTAAGCCTGCTACCTAGTCTGTCAGATCTGCTTCTGACCATCTCTTAAACCAAATATGGAAAACCTTTAGGTACTACAGAGTGCTATCCAGGAGGGACACATACAAAATAGTAAGTGCAGGAATGAAAAAAGATGAGTTGACATTGCAGGGTAGACACACTCTTGACAACTGAGCTCTAGCCTCAGCCCACTTATTCATTGTTTTTTCATGTGTCTGAGGTGTACGCATGTGTGCATACATGTTTTGCTGGTGGGTGGGCACACCTATGTGTGCAGGTGCGTATACATGTGATTGCACATGCATGTAGCCATGTAAACTTAAATAATGGAAAAGAGGGATGACATTTCAGACAGGATTTCTCATATGGTAAAATGCACTGGAGACTTTCATGTGGCTGAGAGAATGGCTATAGGGGCATATAGAAAAGAGGCAGGCAGAAAAAGCTAGAAAGACCAGCTATGGCGGTATGATAAAGAATAATGAGTTCCATGCCAAGGAATTTTCACCTTTGTCCCGCAAGCAAGGTTTTGAACGTTCTAAGCAGGGGAAGGCAAAACGATGAGGCAAGTCTTTTAACAGAGCCCACTCATAGATTCTTTCCACAGACCTACTCATAGGTCCTTCACGTGTTTACCTCTGGGACCATACTGGTTACCTAAGCAGATACAGTGATAGATAAAGAAACCTCTATGAAGTTTGATAAAGATCAGACCTTAAAGAGAAACTCTGTCAAATCCTGCTAGCACAGGTCTATAATCTCAGCTACTCCCAAGGCTACAGCAGAAAGAACACAAATCAGAGACCAGCCTGTGGGCAAGTTAGTAAGACTCTGTCTCAAAATACAAAAATGTAGAGCCAGTAAGATGGCACAGTGGGTCAGGGCGCTTGCTGCTAAGTCTAGTGACCTGAGTTTGATCTGAAAACTTACAGAAGGAGAGAACTGACCTGCAAGATCCCTCTGACCTCACATGCATGCTATGAGACACATGCGCCCCCCCACCACACACATATATAAGATAAATAAATGTAAAAAAGTAAAAATGCAAAAAGGGTTAGGACCCAGATCAATAATAGAACATAGCCTAACATATTCAATCGGCAAGTTCAATTTTTAATACTGAAAAGTAAAAGGCTTAATTCTACTAATTATTTTATTACTTAAATGGATATAAGAACTTGGCAAGATTTCAAACCTGTAATGCCAGCACCCAGGACAGCAGACAGGAGGATCTAGAGATCCAGGCCAAACCTGGCTACTTAGCAAGACTCTGTCACAAGGAAAAGCCAAGAGCTGGGAGATGTGGCTTAATAGTGGAGTACTTGCCTTGAATGCTCCCGGCATCCATCGGGAGGGCCATGAGATTATCCCATGAGCTGTATTAAGGAATGTACATAATCTTAACTAAAAAACATTTGATGCAGGTATTGGAAACTGCCGCAAGTGTATACAATGTTTTCACTGTGTGTGATACAGGGGATTGAAATCAGCGCTTTGTGCATGTCCAGCAAGCACTCTTCCATTAAGCTAGAATTCCAACCCCCCCCCATCCATCGCCCGTACAGTCTTTTGTTTGTTTTGTGTGTGTCTGTCTGTGTCTAGGTATACCAGAGGGCACAGTGTGCATCTGTGGAGGCCCAAGGGTGACTTCAGGAATCATCCTGGATTGCTTTGCTCCGGGATTTCCCAGGCTCCACCTTCTGGAGCTGGAAGTGCAGGCTGCCACCATTTCCCCCTGATTTTTTTTTTTTATGTGTGATCAGAGATCCAAACTCAGGTTCTTGTGCTTGTGAAACAGAGGTTTAACCCAGAGCCATCTCTCTAGCCACTAGTTAATTAGTTAGTTAGTTAGTTAGTTAGTTTGTTTGTTGAACTAAAACTCAACTGGAGCTGATATCCAAAGATAGATAGGGAGGGAGGGAGGCAGGCAGACAGACAGACAGATAAATAGATAGATAGACAAACAGAATCTGTCTTCAAGTATAAACTCAATATAAGCTTATTAGTCAATGTTTGATTCAGGGGAGCCAAAATACTTCAGATCACCAAATAATATTGTAAAATATAAAAATGTCTTAAATTATAATTCAAAAGACAAATATTAATCAGGATGGATCATTTCATCTCTTCTGTTGTCTGTCTTTTCATTCCCCTTCTATTTGATACATTATTCCCACAGATTTTTTTTCTAATGGCTGCCCTACTAATTTTACTTTTAATAATAGCATATTGTAAATGACTGCATATATATGGAAAAAAAAGTACAGAGGCCGAGGAGATAGATTAGTGGACGAGCGTTTGCTCCACATAAGCAAGGTCCTGAATCCGATCCTAGTTCTGCAAAATGCAAGCAAAAAAAGAGTCTCATAAAAATTCCAGTATATAAAACAGAAAAGGAGAAAGTCTCAGGTAAAAGTAGGCAAGAAACAGAAGCCATTCAACATGGCCTTTGTTTCAGACTTCACCCAGCTGGCTTTGCTCAAAGTTGGTTCTCCAGTCTTTCCTCAGTGACATATGAGGTTTAATGGTCCTGGCCTCCGAGCTCCTGATTTACAACCATGGAGGGTTAAAAAGTTCCCCAGAAAAAAATTCTGCTTCCTGACACCTCTACTAAAGTTAAAATACTTTCTTTTGAGGGAACCCGAATTCAAATTTCTGGGTTACAAAAACTGTTTCCTTTAAAACTGTTCTACAGGGCTGAAGAGATGGCTGAAGGGGTCCCAAGCAGAAGGTCCTGAGTTGGGATCCCAGATCTCAGGTAAAAATACCAGAAGGAAATGGTGGTGGCCTGTGCTTCCAATCCTGGAAGGTGGAGCCTGGGAAATTCCAGAGCAAAGCAAAGAGAAGGTAGAAAAATCCAAGATGATTCCTGAAGTCAACCCTGGACCTTCACAGGCACACATAGTGCTCTCTGATACATACAAACACACACAGACACACACACACACAACTGATAAATTAAGAACAAAAAAAAAAACCCTATTCTACAAACCCACACCACTCCTCTATCCCAAATCCCTATTCAAGATAAACATAATTCAATAACCATTAACTGTTAATAACTGCTTACTTAAGACGACTACTAAAGATATGCTACATGTTCTCATTTAACCACTCCCACAATCTCGTTACACTCAGAGACAAACTGCAACCCACCTAAGATTACAGCCAGTAAGGTGGAATCCTGGTGTACTCCTAAACCAACATCAGACCCTGGCACTCCTTCTAATCCCAGTATTCTCCACATTCCCATCTGCCTTTACACCTGCTCCTAGAAATACAGAATTGCAAGGGTTCCTTGTCATTTCACACAGGACAATACAAACTTTTCATTCCATTTGGCTGCAGCCAAGCACAAGGCATCGGTGAAGTTAGGACTCTCAACTGCAGTTACAACCCAGAGAAAGCCGATTTGGCCCGCACCTCAAATCTTGACAGAGGTTACATGTTCAGTCTTAGAATGAACCGGGATTATTAAACACCCTTAAAGAAGAATCATTTCAGGTGACAGAAGGATGCGCTTACACGAAGATAGTGTTCTATGTGGCCTTTCTTAAACCATTTTTAAATGGGTTTTAAAAAGGCTGCGTTAAGTCTATATTGTATTAATAGGTACAGACGTTAGAATTCGCATTCAGGAGCTGGCCTCCTGGGGATCACGGATCACACGCAATAATTTGAATTTGGCTAAGATGAGTTTAGATTGAGGCGTCTTGTGGGAGCAATAGGTGAAATGTCGAAAGTCAGACGTCTGGCCAGGCCTTCAGAACTGAAAGAATAAATTTCCCTTAGTTCTTGGCGAGGAGAGGTGGGAATATTAAATTGCTGGATAAGAAATTTTAAATTGGGCTTTAGGGCCACGTCTAGAAAACGTTAAACAAAGGCAAGGCAGGTTCTAGGCATAGGGGCGTCTGAATTTCGAAGTGGGCGCCGGTACCCCGGTTCGATGAACTAGGGTATCGACGGTTGGGCCCTGGGCCCTCGAACCCCGATTCCCCAGCCCTCCACCCCCACGACTTACCTTCTGTTCGAAGTAAAAGATTTTGTATCTGGTGGCTATGAGAGGGAGGGATGTGGGGCTCAGGGGCATGTGGAGTCTGCCGAGGGCCCGGGCCCCCGGCCGGACGGGGGTGGCGGCGGCCCCGAGGGCCGGAAAAGACCCGAGCAGAAGCAGCAGGGCCAGGAAGCCCATGACTCCGGCCGGCCACGGCGAGGCTGGCAGGGCGAGGGAGCCACCCGCAGCAGCGCGCAGCCCAAGCCCGGCCCGTAGCTCCGCCCGCTGCGGACAGGCTCCTCCCTCGGGAGGTCCCAAGCGGGGCGCCTGTCCCCGAGGGCGCCGCCTCCCCTCGGCGTCTCTCTTCGCACCGTCGGGTCCTCAGGGACCACCACCCACTCTCCCGGGCGATCGCACTCCACCGCGGCCCTCATCCCGCCAGGGGCTCGTCCCTTCCTCCTCCTCCTCACTGCTGCACCCCATCCTTACCAAGGCGCCCCCCTCCCTCCCAGGCTTGCCCATCCCGCGCGTGTCGCTCACGCCTAGTCACAGCCCAGCTGCCCGAGTCCGCCTCCGCCGCCCCGCAACACTCCTGCTTTCTGCAAATGTTTTCTGGGACTTTACTGACACCCCTAAGCATGGAGGCACACAACTACACACACACACACACACACACACATACACACACACACACACACACACCCTTCATTTCTGCCACCGCACCCACCTTGCGCCTTGTGGACAGACAAGCATCCGCCGCTCAGAGGAGACACGAGATCCGCACCCGGCACTCTGGTAGCAGGCAGAGCTGCTCGGCCCCCCAGGGTGCGTGATCTTCCATCCAAGATGCTCGATCTTCCCCCCAGGGTGCTCGATCTTCCCCCCAGGATGCTCGATCTTCCCCCCAGGGTGCTCGATCTTTCCTCCAGGGTGCTCGCTCCTCCTCCCCAGGCTGCTGAGCTCCCCGAGACCCGTCTAGCCGCCAGCTCCGGGGCTTTGGGGTCACCCGAGCCTCCTGCCTGCGCACACCATGCATCTCTACGGAGCCGGCAGGTCCTCCGTGCACGCTGTGCCCCCTTCCGGTCGGGGTACGGCCTCGGGCCTGCCTGGTTGTCTCCACCCGCGAGGCGGAGTCCCACCCCACAGCGCCCCCTGCTGCCCGCCGGGTGGTGCCAGCCGGTGCACGCGCCTACCGCGCCGGGCTCTTGGGCGCCAGACTCTCCCTGCGCTTCCGACGCCCGCCCCCCCCCCCGCACTCCTCCCATAACCACACCCCCGCGCTCCAGGACCCCACCTTTGGAGGAGGGACCTTCTGCTCCCCTGGTTCGGAGACCACGCCCCTCAGATCTGCCCCACTCCACCCCCAGTCTCAGGACAAGTCCCGCCCCGTGCAACCTTTTCTGATTGGCTTTGAGGAAGCACCGTGCAAGCGTCACTTCCGGCGGAAGAGCGGCGGTAAATTCGGTTGCTGGAGTCTGCGGAGCGCCCTGGCCGTTCGCGGTATCTCTGCTTGGGTGAGAAGCTGCGGGAACCCGGCTGTGGGGGGGTCGGGGACCGGATCGGGGACCGGAGGCTGCGAGCCGCTGCGGCTCCGTGAAGGGCGGCTATGGGGGCGAAGGAAGCCAGCCATCTCTTTAAACGTTATTCTGAATACAGTGCTTCTCCGCGTCTCCTCCCCTTACTTCCCAGCCCCATTCCCCCTGCAGCCCCCTTCCTGCTTCCCGACCGGTCTCCCTCCTGCTTGCACGTCTCTTTGCATGTGCGACCCCTGGGTGTCATCCGGGAGGTCTGCGCCGAGTGCTTGGGTGACTTATCAGTGCCTAAGTCATCCAGTCAAGAAGCGCCCCTTCTGCCGGGCACTAGCTTAAAGCGCCTCTCGGGGAAGTGGGGTGCCTTTTGCCATCTATCCTTTTCCCTGGTGAGAGGTTGATAGACCACCTGCATTCCTTGCGGTCCTGAGTTCTTGGGTGTGGCAGCCCCGACCTGACCCGAAGAACACGCCCTGCAGTACCCCTCTCCATCCTCAGGCTCTTGCCTTTTTACCTGCCCGTCTTCCTCAAGGTCCCCTGAGTCTTGGGGTGATGCTGATTTAGATGGCTTGCTTGGAACTGGGCACTCCACGGTCACTTGTCTGCATTCTGCGCAATGATCCTCTATGTAACATACCTTCCGTTACAAAAGGATGCTTCTTGGTCGCGGGCGTAGGAGAAGCCTTACACTTTAGAATGGCTCTGCCAATGTGGATGGCTGGTTACCTGGGCCCTGGGAACAGGCAGGAAAATCCAGGGGGAAAGGCTCGCTTGCTCTGCATGCCTGTGCTCCAAGTCGGCTCAGCCAGGCTCTACATCCTGGGACAGTTTTTCTTCCAGTTCCTTTGGTTACCCACAATGAAAATATTTAACGGAATCCAGAAGCTTGGAAGTTTTCTAGATTTCTTCGTCCCTCAAATCCACACTTCAAATCATGTCCTCTTCCCTGCTGTGCCCTGGCACTCTATGCTGCCCAGCCGCGATGCGGCCTAGCAGCTGTTTTTCATTCTTACTTATCCGTTCTTCATGTTGCCGGGCTGCCAAATTGAGAACCGGTCAGAATGCTCCCCATTTAAATCCATTAGTTGTTCCTCCTTGACTTTAGGATTAAGTATAAATTCCTTACCTCACCTCTGGGCCCTTATCTAACCTTACCTGCTTCACCAATTTCAACCCAACCCTAGACTCCTCCCCACCCCCTGGCGTTGAAGATCAAACTTGAGTCTCACACTTTTTTCTATCATACACCACCAGCCCTGGTCATCACTAGCCTCAGGGCACCTTGACTTCCTGAAAGGCAGCTCTCACCTTCAGAATTCTAGCCCTACCCCTCACCCCAGGCTTTTTTTACTCATTGTTATTCCAGGTTTTCAGAACCTTGTTTGTTTGGGACAAGGTCTTCTGTAGCCCTGGCTGATCTTAAAGGCTGAGTCTTAGAAAGTCCCAATCATTATCTTGTCTCTGTCTCCCTAGTGATAGAATTACCTGTGCCCGTGGCACCAAGGCCACCTGAAAAGCCTTTTAAAAAGTTGTCATTTACATGTGTGGGCATGGGCATACATGTGCCATGTGTGGGCGTGCATGTGCCTCTGAGTGTGCATGGAGAGAACTGACTTGTGGGAGTCAGTTCTCTCCTTCCACCATGTGGATTCCGGGGATGGAACTCAGGTCCCCAGCCTCAGATACAAGCAGTTATTCACTGATCATCTCACTCCCACCAAAACCCTTTTAAAGGCTTTCTAAGTTTAAAGGAATTTCCTGACTCCACACATCAGTTTTCTAATTCGGACTGCAGATATGTTTGCTTGTTTCCCCTTATTCCTGAACCACCAGAGTTTGGATTACAAGGTGACTAAGGTACATTTATATCCCAAGGGTACATTCACTTTTTGAGTGGTGTTAATAAAGCCGGGTGTGGTGACCTACCCACACCTATAAATTCAAAGGATCACCAGTTCAAGGCCAGCCTGAGCTACCTAGCAAAATCCTGTTTAGGAAGGAAGGAAGAGTGGGGGTGGGGGGAAGCAGAACTCTCCTTTACATTGGTCTGGAGAGTACTCTCTAAGGAGCTGACATTTAAATCGAGATCTAAGAGATGCTAGGAAGCAAATCCATGAGAGACAGGGAAACCCTGCTGCAGGAAAGAGCCTGAAATCTTAGGGTTCAGAGACACCATTAAAAATCAATGTGGCCTGAGCATGGTCAAAAAGTCCAGTTGTATGAAATGAGTCAAGCGAGGGGAGGGGAGCAGAGTGAGCAGATCATGCGGGTTGGGAGGCGCTGCACCCCCAGAGGTCAGAACCTGGATTGTGCTGAGTTAGTGGTAGACTCGGGGGCAGGAGGTGATAGATTGTGATGGTGTCTATAGACTCCAGGCCCTAACTGGTTGATTTTCCCTGTGAAGCAGCGGAGGAGCCCTACGTGTCTGGCCAGAGTGGCTGGCTAGAAATAGTACCCAGGCTAGAAATAGAAACGTCCTGGAAAGACAGACTTGAGGAGATCCAGGTGTTGTTACAGGTTAAACCTTGAGGTGGGTGTGGCCTGAAGCTTTCTTGTATTGCTTTGGCCTCTATGGCACTTCTTCATAGCTGCATGTCGTCTGCCTGAGCCAGCACATTACAAATTCCTTGAGCCCAAGAGTGTTTTCTTCATCTCAAACTCTGTCCCCTCCCCATTCCTGCTGTAAATGCCCCAGGTGTGACAGTCACTACATGAGCTCTTTTGCCCACCTGAGATTTTCCTGGTTAATGTTTCCACAGTATTTTTCACCAACATTTCACCCTTTGCCTTTTATGTATTTTATTTTCAATATCTTGCATGCCTCATTTCTTTCTAGAATTTACTTAGAATTTATCTCAGAAAATTCTTAGAACTGCCTTTTGAAACATTAGGCAGTGTGTGCGCTCTTGAAAAGATGCACGTCAAGGAAAGAATTCAAAGTAGTCACCTCCTGCCTATAGAATAGGACATCAGAAATCCGAGAGCAACATAGCGTCAACAGGTAGGAGATCTCTGTGCCTGTGTGTGGTGTTCGTATATCCCACCCAGACCCTCATGCTTGTTATAGACTGGGCTCTACTGTTAGCCACACCCCTGTCAGTATGAGCACATTTGGGAGGAATGAAGAATTGGGGGGATCATATTCCTGCTTCCTTCTGTCCTCAGGCATAAGGAAGACACGACAGTCTTGCATCAAGTAGCTTCTCTTTCAAACATGATGCTTGAACAAAAGGTCCAGAGAATTAAAAACACTGCTACAATGGCCTCCGGAAGGCAGGAGGGCCACACCCAATTCCTCCTGCAGCCTTAATTTGTTGTTTCAAGTCTCTGGGGGTCACATGATGACTTAAAGACCTTTCACATTATAGTAAAGCAGTCCTGAAATTATGAACCCCACTGGATTTTAAAAAGACTAAGATCATATCTATATCTTATTCTTCTCTGCATTACCGTCTGTTCCAGGTCCTCTTCTGTTGCCGATAGAAATACACAGCTAAACACTTTAGAGAACAAAGAATTTATTCTCGCTTACGATTCTCGGTTACATATGCCAGCATAGCGGGAGAATTCATACCAACATCGAGGACTGAGGGAACTGGCCACGCGGTGCCCATAGGAATTGCTGAGAAAAGAACATACTTTCTCTCTTGCCAGTGTGCGAAAATACTGCTTTCTCCATCTTTCCACCTGCCTAGAAAGCAATTCCACCCACTGCGGGCTAGGTCTTGGCACATCCATTATTAGATAATTTCCCACAGGCTTGCCTTAACCAAACTGTCACAGATGTGCCCAAAGGCTGAGCTTCCGGTTGTCAAGCATGGCATAGTCTCTAAGATTTAAGAATAACAGTTATTCTGCATTTTCCAGCCTAGCCCATTTATTTTAAGTCTTCGAATATAACTCACAAAGGGGGGGGAGATACTCTGGTTTCTCTTCAGATTGTATAAATCTTTCGCCTTTTACAAAGGGGAGGTGAAAATGTATGTATGGATGGGGTTTTTAGATTACTAAGATGTCTTCTGAGAAGTTAGTAATCAGGGTACTTCATTCAGTACCCTGTATTTATCACACATGCATCAGCACACTGCATGCTAAGCAGCAGAGAGATGAGTTAGACGGCATGTCGTGAAGGAAATGTTATGAAACAAGGAGAAACAGACGGTTTTTCAGAAGAAATGATTGTCCATCACTCAATGAATGAAAAGTCTTTTGTCATTTGCTGAGCTTGTCAGGTGAAGCACTAAAATAGTAAAGTAATGAGGTGACTTTTTCCTTTTCAGTTCTTAAATTTGTCAGTAAGTTACAGTGGGGTGGATTTGGTTCACATGCATATGTGATCCACTAGAGGGCAATCAGTCCTTAAATAAAAACAAGTTAATCATCTATCTCTTAAAATATGGCAACTCATGCTTGCATAATTGAGAAATCAGTGTAAGGTAGACTAAGCAAAAATAAATAGAGGCAAGTGTGAGATGTTGGCTTAGGGTACAATGGGCTCTCGGAAGAGGGGTCTTCCTGAGACCTGGGGAGAGCTTGCCAGGAAGAGACAGCAGTCAGCATAAACTCCGGAGGAGGGAGATCATTTGGTATGGGGGACAAGCGAGCCCAAGTGCAGTGTGGCTCCACCAATAGCGGCAGTGGGGAGCAGTGGTCCACTCGGAGAGGTGGTCCAGGTCTAGATGAGGGGGGACCTTCAAGGCTTAAGCTATGCAAGGAGTACTTTATGCGCATCACAGAGCAGGCTGCAAGGCAGGTGTCTACTAACTCCACACTGGCAGGTACAGAAGGGGGGTTGGTGAGCTCCCTCAGCAGGTAAGGCGCCTGCTGGCAAACTTGGCGACTTGAGTTCAATCCTTCAATCCCCAGAAGCCCGTGTGGTGGTGACAGCCATGTATTGTGACTGAGCATGTCCTCCCTTCCCCTCGAAAATGAATACTTTTTAAAAAGAAAATATTGGGCTAGAGAGGTGGCTCAGGGGTTAAGCCTCCGCCTTGCAGGCGGAAGGTCCTGAGTTCGGATCCCAGATCCCACGTATAGACGCCAGGCGGAAGCGGGGGCGGCCTGCGCTTCTGGTCCTGGTAGGGCGGAGCCTGTGAATCCCGGGGCTGAAGGAGGTGGAGGCGTCCATGGTGGTTCGCGTATTCGTCCGTGGTTCTACACACACACACACACACACACACACACACACACACTTGCGCGCGCCGCACATACATATGCACATGCGCACAGTTGAATAAATAATAAAAAAAAAAAAAGAAAATATAGGGAAGGAAGACGGCTAACCATACACATTCCATCGTTAAGGAATCTGAGGTTTTAGCAGTAGATATGGATCTGGGCAACCCAACTGCTTTTCCTTTGTGCCTTGTATCGTAAACTACCTGTTCTGGTAACTACCACCCGGCCTAAAGTGGCAGCCAAATCTTGGAATAGATTGACAGAAGTTTGTATCTTACTCATGTATTTCAAGATCTCAAAACAAAGCTAACAAAAGCCTGGGTTTTTTCCATGTTCACTTTCATAATATAGATGAGTGATCTATTTAATGTTTATTTCTTTCCATCTTTTGCCTTGAATGGAAAGAGCCTATTTTCACTGAAATGCTATTTCACTAAGACGGGATTAGTATCAATACCTTTTTCATACTTTACACATTTCCATGTTGATAATCATTCTATGAAAAGCTATGCCCTAAGAGGTTCTATAGGAATTTTATCACTTCATTCCACCTTGTTACTATGCTGTCTCAGAAATTCTACAAATTGGAAGTTTGCATCATGTATAAGCAAAAGTTTATTAATATAACTTTCTCAAATGGTCACAGAGGGAATTTGAGAGAATTTATTTTATGATATATGTAAATTAATCAATGAAGAAATGAGTAAACTAACATGTTAAACAATTTAAGTGAAATTGTAGAGGAGCTTTGGAATTTTACTTTTATTTTTTAATTAAATTAATTTATTTATCGTGTGTATGTGAGTATCAGAGGGCACTGTGTGTCCCTGTGGAGGAACAAGGGTGGCTTCGGGAATCATCCTGAATTGCTTCTATCTTCTTTTTGCTTCACTCTGGAGTTTCCCAGGCTCTGCCCACCAGAACTAGAACCGCAGTCCTCCAGGTTTGCACCTGGCATTTTTGGTTTTTGTTTTTAACATGGGACCTGAGATCTGAACTCAGGACCTTCTACTTTTGAGGCAGAGTCTTAACCCTGAGCCATCATTCCAGCCTGAGTTTTACGTCCTCTGTGAGTTTTATGCAAAGATTGCAAGAGCACATTGAGCTCTTCTTTGACTCGTGCTTTTTATTTTGTTTGCTGATCTTGAATCTGTTGTTTCTCTGCAAAGTTATTTTTCAGCCTAGTGCATAGAATGCCAGCTACTCAAAAAGATCACTTGAGCACACGAGCTCAAGAACATTTCTCCTGGTCAACACAGAGAGAACTCTTCTCAACAGCACAAGCAAAAGGGCCAGAAGTTCATTGAATAGTCTTCCTATTAAAATCATGAACACAAATTCTGTCTCTTGTGTAAAAAATGTGAAAGACCTAAGTGATGTCTTTAATTACTAAAATGAAGTGTTACTTGCTTCCGCCACTCTGTTTTCAATTCTATTGTTATTATTTTTAAGGAGAATTCACTTTCCAGTGCATTGGCACAGGGCTGGGGATACCCTTAACACACACCTAGACTAGCTCAGTCCCCGCATCACATGCACACCACCGCACCGCCCTCACTTGAAACAAATAAAAGTCAACATTGTCTGATGGTTAAAGATTTGCCATTTAGCCCATGTTTATTCTGTTTTGTAGGCCACCGTGTAGACACATGACTAGAAGACGAAAATTTCTTCTTGCCTCTGTACTTGCTGTCCAGAGTTCAACCTTTATATACCCATCGTGTCAGAATTGCTTCTCTCGGGTAGTCTTTGGCGCCAACAGGTAAAAGTGAAGATTGTAAGCGTGAAGGGAAACACTGCTGTTCACCATAGCAGAGCACGAGATTCTCAGGAATGGCCTTTGGGAATCCAGAGTAGAACTGGCCAATAACCCAGTTTGGGGGGGGAGTCTTAGGTTGCTGCCAGCTCTTTGCTAAATACCTTGCTCAAAGGAGAAAAATAACTAGTAAAAGCAAAGCAAAATCTTAGCCTACCTCTAAGGTATTCTCAGAAATTAATCAGAGAGTGTGCATTTGTTTGATTTTACCTGGACCTCCAAGCATTTTAATATAGCTAAGTAAACTTAGAAGAGGGCGCTGTATTCTGCAAGCTGAATATCCTTTAGTTGAAAGCTTAGGCCCAAAAGTGTTTCAGATTAGAAGCATTTGGCTTTGTCAGTATTTAGATATAATTTGCTATTTAAATATCTTTAATGCAAAACCGAAACCCAAATACTCCCAAGTTTTTGTTTATGATTTTGTCACATAGCCCAAGCTGGCGAGGGACTCAGCAGCGCTCCTGCCTCTGTCTCCACGTGCTGGGATTGGGCGTGCCCACCACCAAGCCTGGTTTCAAAATGCACAACTATTTCTAAGTCATGTGCTTACCAAGTTTGGGGGGCACTTTGGATTTGAGGATTTCATGTCAGGAGTACTCCAGATGACATCTGCCATTCAGCAGCTGCAACAGCGTTCAGTACCTGACTCCTGTTGCATTCAGGTGCAGACCAGCTATAGTTGAGGATCTCCTCTACCTTCAACCTTTGTAGAGTACAAGTGGAATATAAAGGATTAGGTCTGGAATTCTTCAATAGCATATTCTCTGTGTAGATTTGAGATGAAGATATTTCATCTTAAGTGCCTAGCAGTATGTAAATTAGCATGTAGCAGGATTCTTTTTGTGGGGTTAGAGTAGAACGAGAGGTGAGAGTTTCGCAGCTCTGTTCCTATCCATCAGCCTTGTTCCTGTGTCAAGCCTTTCAAGTTCTTGTGTGTGAGCCATGAAAGACCTTTTTTGCGCTGTTCATCGTCAAATCCTTGGCTTCCAGCCTAGTACTTAGTTCAGAGAAAATGTTCAAAAAATGTTTGTTAAATGAATAGATAAATGGTAGTGTGATGGTGCTAGGTTATCTTAGGACACACGCTTTCAGGTCCCTGCCCATTGAAACAATGTTTGGAACAGCTAAAAGCTATGAGGTCTTTGTCTTCTGAAGTGTGATTGTTAAGATTTACTGCCTAAGAGAACACAGGCTTGCAGATATATGACTCAGAGAACGATTCCCTGCAGCCACAATATCTGGGCATGAGTACGAATCCTCTTCTATGGGACTGGCTGGCCCCAAACTCATGAGTCCTCTAGAATAAAAGGCATGTACTGGCTCCAACATTCTCACGTATAAACCCGCGTCAGCCTTGTGAGTGCCAGCTGTGTACAGGCGTGCATTGGCATGACTATCAGAGACACTTTTTGAGAACACTTTATCGTTTTGTGTACATTTGATTCCATCTGAGTCTGTGAAGTTGGAAATTGGACCTGATATAATCAGATCCTAGGAATTCTTCACCTGTGATGTGCAAATAGGTTGTATGTATGTAGGCATCCTCTCATCTCTAAAAATTAAAACATTGGGTGATAAACATGTACATTTTCATTTAACTCCATTGCTTTCATCAGATTTTCAGAGGGTTTCAAAACCAAGAAAACACTAAGGATCCCTGGTCTATAGCATCTTGTCTACGTCTGGACAAATAGAAGTACATAAGAAATACATGAAATTCAGTATTTTATCCCGGTGCAAACAAAAAGGGAGCTAAGTACAGTTACTGCTTCAAATAGAGCTGGTCAGAGTCCCCTTGCACATAAACCTATTTTCATAATAATGGAAGGCATGTTTTGTCTTGTCCTCTCTCACTGTCTCATGTATGTGATAAAGAGCTTCTTGAAAGCCACGTGACAGGATACCACAACAGACTGCACAGAGAAGCAGCAATGAGAAGCACCTATTTGTATTCAACCAGACATTAGAGACTCGCAAGATGTAAAACAGTGTCTCCTGACAACTTTTTTTTAAAATTTGGGAACTCGATCATTTGGTTTTTTGCCTGTTTAATAAAAATGTGATCTTCATATTAATGGATCTATTTTTAATGAATTGACTTTTTTGAGATTTTTTTTCTAATTTTGTATAACATCCACTTAATTTCTCATTTCAATTAGAAATAAAGATTGAAAATGAATACATTCTGGAGATCAGAGATACACAGCATGAGTGATTGATGGCTGTGTTAATTTGTCATCATCACCATTCAGTGTATATATTTCAGATGTTGGTTTCCTTGAAAATAATCTATTTTAAGGTTTTTTTGTTTGTTTTGGCCTGTGTATGGTGTGCGTGTTCACATTTTTGTGGGTTCACACATGTGTGGATACATGCCTGTATGTGGAGGCCCTAAGTAGACATTGGGTGTCTCCTCAATGTCTCTCTACTTTATTGAGACAGGGTCTCTCAGTTGAACCCTCTCAGTGATATAGACTAGCTAACCAGCTCGCCCAGGCTTTTTATTGTTCTTAACCATATTTTTTGATTGCTGTAAGACCTCGCAGAGGAAAGAAAAGCAAAAACTTCAGGATAGGAGCTCAAAGCCTTGGATGTGGATTTAAATTCACCATCACATTGGGCAAAAATTCAAGGCAATTTCCCCATTTGTAAATAGGATATATCTAGAATGAAATATGTAAGATTTGCTGAGAATTGTACATTAGACCTGAATGTATAACTTTAAAAACACTTAAAATACCTGAAAGTACTAATAAGAAACAGTTTTATAGCACAGGAATCAGTTCTCTTGATTTTGTAGCCATTTTACAATGTAAAATCCAGCAGACTTGGGTGAGACAATATGAATAGTTTGGTGTAGATCTTTGAAGGGTGTTATTTTGAGAGCTAGGATTTTAGCCTACCTCTAGTGGGTACCTGGCAGCCGGCAAATTTATGTAGCCACCTTTAATAATGATTTCTGTTTTTTACTCTGCCTGACTTAAGCCAGATTATTAGCAGCATGAAAAAAAGTTAAAAACTAGTATCAGCCATTACCATAGATGTTTAAGAGGTCAGTTTGCTAAATGAAGGACATGAAAAATCTAGATCAATTATAAGATAGTTCTGTAAACTAGAAGAGAAAAATACTTCCAGACTGTATCTCATTGGTAGACAACTTGCCTAGCTTAATAAGCTTGAATTTCATCCCCTACATGCACTGAAGAGAGAAAGAGAGAACACACGCCAAATAGAAGTTAAAATCATCACCATAATATATTATAAGAGAAGCAGACCGTCACCTTAGTTTGGCAAATTTTGCACTATTGCTTCTAATTCGTCCCAAACAAGTTACTCAAGACTTCAAGAATTTAGTAACTGTCCCACTACTAAACACTAGTACATAATAAGACTTACACATTTTAATTTGGTACTCTGACTGCAACTGCATGTCCTTGAAAATAAGTTAAGTTGCCTGTTCTTTATGTGTAGTTTCTGTAACTGATAAGTTGTCAACATGATGAACTAAACTTTTGAACTGCTGAAAAATGTAAATAATTAAATATATACATATTTCAAGATTATCATCTCTCTGCATTTGCATACTGTTCAGTTTCCTGTCAATCTGGTAGGCATTTCTTTGAGTTTGGTGCTTAAATCTACAGAGCCATCTGTTAAGGAAAGAAAAAGTCTAAAGCGGTTGATCTAGTCACACGTAGTGGTTCGCACCTATAATTTCAGCATTCTAGATATGGAGGCAGCAGGACCTCAGGACTTCATGACCAACCTTGGCTGCTTGGCACTGTGAGGCCAGCTGGGCCACATGACACTGACTCGGGAGGAGAGAAGGATTTAGTTGCTAGGAGCATCTGTGTACAACCCACCCTCTTAAATTTTTATTTTCTTCAATTTGCACTTTTTTTTTTGTCATGTAACATCATATATATACACTTTTCCCTCGCTCTTCTAGGTTTACTTGTCCAAAATGTGGCTCTGCTGGAGAAGCTGAAAATGCCAGTTACAGATACAAACTTCCCTTAAAAGTTGCAGAATCAAACAAATTATTTGTCATTACTGTGTTTGGAAGCTGCTTAGATGCATTTTTTGGTCTTACTGCCAGTGGTTTACACAGGTAAGTGTCTTTAAAGCGTTCTTCTGCCTGGCTCTTCCCTCTCATATGCCCGTAGAAGTTGAATGTGATTGACAGAGTAGATATTTATAAAAGGAGACTTTTTTTTTTAAATCTCAGACCACCCCTAAATTTGATCTAATTAGAATCTTGAGACTATGCGGTAATTGAAGAATCTCCTGTAGAAGTTTCTGTCCGTGTCTCGATGTTCGGGGCAGACTTATTGAAGGAGGGACCACCGCTCCCACCACTAACGTTTCAGGTTTTCCCTAGTGTAACTTGCAGGGTCTGCAGATTAGCCAGGCTTGATTTTTGTTGTTTTCTTAGTGGTGTTACAAACTTCTTGTTTAACAGCCTTTACATATGCCAGGTAAACACTCTATCACTGAGCTGTATCCCCAAACTTTCACGCTTGATCATTCAGGGTTTTTATGGTGGGGTCATTCATTTGGTGTTTCTTTCTGTGCTATGGGAACCTAGAAGGTTTTTTCTGTATGTAACAGTGGCGAGGTCCTACTCTGTTATTAAGCTGAATTGTGTTTACTGACTTTACTAGAAGGTAAAAGTTCACACTTCATGTCTCTTTTATTTTTTTCCCAAAGATTCCTTCAGGATTCTGATAACATTCCAGAGAGCCTGGGCAATGGTACGACTCAGAGCCTGTTAAAGAAAGCAGCTGAACTTTGTTTTGTTGGACAAAGCTTTGTTTTTGGAGTGACGGTAATTGGGAACAGCTTTCTTTTGAATGTTTAAAGATTTCCATTATAATGAAATTTTACAAGTGTCTAAATTGTTTTGGGGACTTACACAAGTGTGAGGGCCTATAAACAAGAAAAAAACCTTGACCATTTAAAGAAATTGTGATCAGTTTAAACATAGGTTATGACTTCTTCAGAAGTCAGAACAACTTCCTTCAGATGATTTCACAACTTTAAAAACAGGGATTTTATTATAAATCCAAATGTATTGGTTTAATTTTAAAAGGTTATTTTTTTAATTTTAGTGCAAATTATGCATGCAATTATGTGCTATCTCTAAAAGGAGGAAAAGTTAACCATAAAGACAAAGCATATGGATGTTGATTAGAAAGTAATGTTTCTTTCAAAAATGCATTGATAGTACCATTCATTACCATTTATTGAACAGCTACTTTATTGTCAGACTTGGTGGGCAAAGCCTGGAAAATTCCAGAGGGAACATGAAGGAGGTAGAAGCAATGCAGGATGATTCCCGAAGTCACTCTTGGTCCTGCATAGTGACATATAGTGCCCTCTGACACATATACATGTACACACACCCAAATGAACACACTAAATAACTTAAATAATTAATTAAAAAAAGAAAAGTAGTAAACTTTGGTGTATATGTGTGAGAGAGAAAGCAGAAAGCACTGTGTGTGTCTGTGGAGGACCAAAGATGACATCGACACTTTGGATTGCTTTATTTCCTCTTTGCTCTGGAGTTTCCCAGGCTCAGAAGTATAGATCACTACCATTTCCGCCTAGCATTTTTGAGTGGGATCCAGGATCTGAGCTCAGGACCTTTTGCCTGCAAGACAGAGGCTTAACCCCTGGCTGTCTCTCTGGTCCTTAAGCAATAATCTTTATTTTAGAAATGAGCAAAAATATGGTGCAAAGAAGTTAAATCAATTACCTGAAGCCCCAGCACTACTAATAAATACTGAATCATGGTTTGAAGACAAGTCTGTGCTCCAGAGTTTGTATCCTTTAACACATGCTACTCTGCCGGTGATATTATAAGGGACTCAAATTCAAAAGCTTATAGCTATATCTTCTTTAACCTGTAAAATCCCTCTTTCCTCAGAGTCAAGGGAAGAAACCATTTCATTGTCACTTAAATTTGTTTACTTCTTCCATAGAACTTTGGAGATGTGTGTGGACGTGGCTCAGAGTCCGGCAACTTCTTGCAGCAGCGCCGGGAGCGCCGCACACTAGTGGCGTCCCAGATGATTCTGCCCGACCCGAGCGTTGCGGGCTTCCCTGTCATTGCTTACCTCCGTGGACTTCTGCAGACATGCAGTTCCGGGCAGTGTCACTCGGGCTCCGAGGAACAGGGTAGCCAGTTTGCTTTAGACCTTTCCAACAGTCCTCTCAGTGGCTTTTATGGCTTTAGAAACACTTCCGATTTTCTGGAGTCCCATAATAGAGACGGTTCTCTCAGATTCTTGCCGCCGTCTCTTGAACTCACTTCCAGCACTTCCCAACTAACAGATCATGATTTTTCACCTGGAGAGCAGAGCATGGCCAGCGGCTCCCCTCTCCCAGACAGGCAACGCATCTCTGGTTCCCTGAGCTACCCAGATCCCACTCAAGGTTCCTCGAGCTTTGTGTCACGGGTGGACCCGGGGAATGCACCAGGACGTTCAGGTGAAGAGTCTGACTTGCAAGCTAATCATCTGAGGGCGGTTCACAGCAGTCATGAAACCGGACTTCCCGCCTCTAATGTGTTGCATTTGCAAATGCAAGAACCCCTGGAAGGCGGTCATGGAGAATCTGTCTGCGGGGCAGCAGAAATAAATAGGCCTTCTGGGTGCGAGCTCCCATGTCACCAACATGACACAGAAACCACTGGTGTCCTTCCAGGGAGGTCTCCACACTTCACACCTTCGTCACTCATCCCTCAGGAGACCATCCCAGCGTCCCAAGATGTCGACTCCTGCATCTGGGATGACCTGCCGCTCTCTGAGAGCTTGAACAAGTTTCTGGAAGTTGTTGAAAGCGATGTTGCTGTAACTCGGACAGAAGCCATGAATGCAAAACATGCTATAGATAATGACATTGAAAAGTTCAACACAAACCACAGCAGGTTACCTGTGACTTCCCGAGAAATGACTGGAGCCTTGAACACAACACCTACACGTTTAAGGTCATCCCACACAGTGGCCAAGGAGAACTCTACCAAAAATAACTTCTTTTGTAACTGTGAGTCAGTTCCATGTACCCAGGTTCTGAAGGAGTCCAAATCAGGCTGCACAGCAGAACCTGTCTCTTTAAGAGAGGGACCAGAATATTTTCTGCCGAAAACTGACCTGTCAGATCTGTTTGCACCTTCGAAAGACACAGAGGCAACAGTCTCCTATGAGGGGACTGTCAGCACCCTGCCACGCAGGAGTGATTTTGCATGCAAGTCCAATGCCTCTCAGAGTGACCACTATCTGAGTAACAAGTATTTTAATATATGTGGAAAAAAATCACTTTCAGGAGTGAAAGAAAAGTTGGCAGTTTTATGCTCCAAAAAGTACCATAAGGTTTCTGATTTTCGCAGATCAGAAAATAAGCAATATTCCAAGTGTCCAGAAGAACAGAGTGACAGTTTTACAATTTGCAGGAAACTTACATACCCTTCAGAAACTTTCCGCAGTAGTCCAAGGAGAAGTACACATATATTGAGAGAAATATCTTATGGATATACCCATAACTTAACACAGAGTGATAATGCTGGTCATGAAGGTAGCTACAATGCTTCTGCTGATCTGTTTGGTGATATCTCTAAAGATAAGGACATTGGAACAGAAATTAACAAAAATTTACGGGATATCTCATTACCATGGGAAGCGTCTTTGGCAGAAAATCATCCTGCAGATGAAACCTCCAGACAGTGTTCACCAAAGTTGTCCTTGCAAAGCCTGTTAGCCTCAAAGTATCCAAGAATATGTTCTCCTCCACCTCGTCGTCGGTCAAATTCAGAATATGATTTTGAAAGCAGTCCAGACTTTGTTCCTTGTTCACAGTCAACTCCGGTGGCAAACTTCCACCGCAGGAGAATTCTTGGACTAAGTGGAGTTTTAAAAAAAGTATCTTCCTTTTATCCCAATCTTGACACTAACTATAAAAAAACAAAAATTTCTTGTGAAGATAAGCAACAGGGAACCCCGCTGTGCCTAAAGAATGTCAAAACACCTAGTCAGAAATCCAGGTGTCCTGTTTCATCCCGACTCACACAGCCAGACGTTTTCTCCCCCTGTCCTGCTGTTGAGTCCTTTGAGACTGATGATGAATGGATCCCTCCGACCACTCAGAAAGTATTTCTTTCAGACAGGCTGGGACTGGAAGTCACGGAGTTAAGGAAATGCCTTATTGCCCACTCTTCCCCCAACCAAAAAGATCTACCAAGAAAGAAACTGACGCAAGCCAAACATAAAGCTGATAAATTTATTTAGGAAAGATTTAAGAAATATGTTTTCAGCAACAGTTAAAAAAAAAAACTAAATAGAGCTGTCTCGCTGTAACTGAGTCCGTTTTCGGATTCAAGTCAAATGCTGCTGTCCATTTTCAGAATACTGTCCATCATCAGCGCGTGAAACTAAGTGTGTGATCACCTGGATTGTTTTCATATAGTCGTCGAACGCAGCCCCTGAATATCTAAGTAAAGGTAAGTCTGTTTGGAAACGTTTGCCTCTGTGGCACAGAAAGCAGTCTTTACATCTTGAATTAGAGAAGGGACTGTATTAGTGCCCTTGGGTCTTTCAAACTGTGAAGCCACTTTTTTCCCCCATGTTTTTTCCAGAATACAATCATTTAGTTAACTGTGCACTTTATCATCTCTTTAGTAATGAGTAGTTTTGCTTTTTAAGAGTATTCGTTAAGATCATATGTACATCCAAAAATAAAGTCTTTCAAGCCAAAACTTTTCCTAGTTGTTTAGCTTAGATAAGAAAATAACTACTATGTAATATTGGTCAGCTGCTGAACCTTGGGTATGACATAAGACGAAAAGGCCAGTGATCTCAAAATAAAGTCTGCTGGATGAGATGACTAAATAGACAATCTCCATCCAGGGCGGTGCGGTGGTCCAAGTGAGCCTGTTTGTTTTACATAAGAATTGAAGCGTGAGTGCATGTTTGCTACTATAGGACATAAAGCATCTTCAGCACAGTCAGTCTTATTTCTATCTTAGAATCATTAATAGTAAGACTGCTGCTTTGCATTTTTAGTACTAAATGGCAGAAGTATTTTAGGGCCAATTCAGAGATGGCTGAAAATCCTATCCTAATCCCAAGCCAAAATTAATTCAGTAATTTTTTATGGAACTTAAGTCAGCAATTCAAACAGCACCTTCCTTTTGTGTGTATCAGATCTAACACTGTGTGTGACTGTGGAGACCCAAGAGTGACTTCAGGAATCATCCTGGATTGCTTTAGAATTTCTCAGGCTTCACCTTTCGGGACTGAAAATACAGGCTGCCACCATTTCCACCTGGGATTTTTTACATGCGATCAGGGATCCAAACTCAGGTCCTTCTTAGGAGTCAGAGGCTTAGGTATCTCTCCAGCCCCACAAACAGCACTTCTTACAATCAGACATTCTGACATACTACATCCCAAAAGACATACTAATTTGATATTTATATGCTGAGGAATGACATTTTTCTGTAAGTTCTATATATGTACGTATTTGCTTTCTGTCTGTATAGGTAGATGGGTAGGTGTGTTTTTTTGAACCATTTAGTTAGATGCAAACTTCAGACAGGGCATCTTAGTCCTACATGAATTTCCTGGAAAGATAGAATTCTTTCTACATACTCACAATATCATCATCACACTAAAAAATAACATGAATTTTTTAATGTCCAACATTCAAAAAAAATTTTTTTACTATTTATTAGAGAGAGAAGGCAGACACACACATGCCACCATGCGCACATGGAAGTCTGAAGTCATTTGAATGTGTCCGTTCTTTCCTGCCCTGTTGGTTCTGAGGACTGAACTCAGGTTGCCAGACTTGTGTACAGGCAGACTTGAGTGCCTTTATTTACATAGGGAGCTGTTTTGCCGGCGCTATTCATATTATTCCATGAGGCTTTCATTAAGATCCGTTCACCGTGCTTAGCTGCCCTTTGGTCTATTTCCAGCACCCCACTTCTTATTTTTCATTGTACTTTATGGGGGAAAATGAAACCATTTTTTGTAATGTGTCTCATAGTCTAGCTTTGTATGTTTGGTTCTTTATACTGTCAGTATCCTTCTGTCTCTAGGATTTACTGTAAATTAGGTCTAAAGATTACATTAGATTCAAATTCAGCCTAATAGAAACTCAGCAGAGAACAAACCAGGTATAGCCTAAAATGGAGGAAACTAATCTCTGTCTCGAATAGAGGAAGTGTGGATGCAGGTTTTACCAAAAACTGGAGCCCCACAGGGAGGGCGCAGCTCTGGGGCCTCCTCATAGGAGGAATCAGCTTCGCTGTCTTCCACTGTGCTCTGTATTTGTCCTTAAATACATGCAGCACTTGGTTCTAAGCTGCTTCCCAGTACTTTAATAAAGAATTCACCCACCATAATATGTTCAAGCGGAATTCTAGAGAGGAAAGGTATAATGGGATAGGAGCAGTGTTTCAAAAAAATGGGGATCCATTGAAAGACACTAGTTTACAGATTCAGTAAGCTTAATCTTGACAGGAAGTGAAACGCACCTCCCACGTTGGTATAACAGAAATGGTTAAAGACAAATATAAAAACGGCCATAAAAAAAAATTTCAGATTCTACTCAAAAGGCAGTTAAATAGGAAACTGACTTCCCAGCAATAATGAGAGCCTGAAAACAATTCCCCTTATAGGAATTTATTTCATAAATATACAAAAAGGAGTATAAAATACATGTGTGTGTTATAATCTTGAACTCATGAAGCCAGTTTTATATTTATCAGTAATACTATCAGATAATACTTTTCCCTGTTTTATCTTTCCAGTAATATTCTTTTTCCTGTAAGCTAGCACAGTTTGAGCACTGACAATAAGTGACCTACAGCACACTACGTCTCCTGGGACTCAGGAGCCGTGCTACATGAACCCGACACTTCATTCTGAATGTTTCACTGTGGAATTCCTTCTTGGCCATTGTCCACAACTACTTGGATAACTTAAAGTCCTCTGATTGATCACTTGTTTTCCAACCTGAGGGAACATGTCACGTGATTAGAGAAATTGTCTTCCAGGGAGAGAAAAGCGTGCAAAGTGTCCCCTTTTCCTCTAATAAGGTCCAGTCTGTTTGCGGCAGCTGCCTTCAGTGCTGAGCTGAAGCACATGGCCACTTGGCTCTGTCGTCCTTCCTCACAGCTCCATCCAGGAGCCAAAGCTTTTCTGCCAGCTAAGTAGAGGCACTAGTTTTGCCAACTGTCCAGCGTTTATCCATGTCTTGCCAGACTTGAGTATAAAATGGCAATTCGTAACACTGCAAAATGCAAGGCTACAGCAGCCTTTCTGCTAAATGCAAGAACTCAAGGCTAGTTTGACAGATGTAATAGTACGATAGTCACACATGGGTGCCATATATATACTGGCTACTGATTTTGGCTCTAGTAAGTATTTCCATGATGGTTGAGACAGTCCCCCAAGCCAACAATAGCTAGGGGCAATTTTACCTGCTCTTTGACGATCTAAATGCAAACAGCATTTAGCACAATAGCTGGATTCCAGCACTACTTGCTGACAAGCCTGAAACCTAAGTTTGATCCCCAGAATCAACAAGATGGAAGAGACCAGCTTCTTCCAAAGTTATCCTCTGATTTACACATGCATGTACACACAAATAATAAAAATGAATGTGAAAAATAAAATTCTGAGCTTGCAAAATGGCTTCACAGGTGAACCTGACCCTGAGAGCCTGAGTTTGGTCCCTGGAACCTTCACGAAGGGGGAGGCAACAATGATGGAAGTAGACAACCCACTCCAGGTTGTCTTGTGGCCTTCTCACACACACAATGAATGAAAAAAAATCAAGGTCCTGGGCTGGAGAAATGACTCAGGAGTTAAGCCTCTGCCTTCAAAGCAGAAGGTCTTGAGTTCACTTCCCAGATCCCGCTTAAAAATGCCCGGTGGAAATGGTGACAGCCTGAACTTATGGCCCTGGAAGGTGGCCTAGGAAACTCCAGAGCAAAACAAAGAGGAGGTAGTGCAATCCAGGGCAATTCCTGAAGTCACTCTTAGGCCTGCACAGACACATAGTGCCTCTGATACACATAGATGTGGAAACCAGCACACACGCAAAAAATTTTACCAATGAATAAAAATCAAGAGTCTTGCAATATCAGACAAGGTATCATGATCGCTGCCATCGCTTGGCCTCAAACATTCTCTACCCTTCGCCTCACCATTTTGAGTTAGCCGTGTTAGTGTCGGTGCCGTGGGAGCACCAGGAAATCTTTGACATGGAGGACTGCACATTCTATTCCCTCCACCCACACTTTTCTCACCAAGAGCTGCCCGCTGTTCTTCCCCTACTTCTTTCCAGTCTATCTTCAAAGACACGTTACTAATGAGGTTTCCCTTAACCAGCCTGTAGATAATTGTAGCGCTCCACCATCAATACCTCACTTCCATAGTAATTATCCATTTATTATTACCATTTGAAATAATTATCTTCTACCCCTTACATGTGATACAAATCCTATACAAGTGACTCTTGAACATTTTGGTGCCTGCTGAAGTTCTGGAGAGTAAAATATGAATTGGTAAATAATAAATGTAGATAAACCCAAGCATTGACTTTTTAAATTTTGTTTATAAGAAAACAGTAAATTCTATAATTCTGATGGCTTTCTGTCTTCAAAGAGCAAGTGTTAGTTTTCGTCTTCACTCAAAACCTGTGCACTTCCTGCCCCAGCTTGATTCATGATGTCAGAGTGACATGTAAATGAACACCAGGAGCATTGGTACCTCATGTAGTTTAGATCAAAGTAAGAAAGAATATTTCTCTAAACTTAGTTTTGTCTAAGTATGACAACGCAACTATTCTTCAAAGGCCTGAAGACATTCCATGTCTGGAAACTTAGAGCATCTTATATTATTAATGTGGTTGCTTGAAAAGTCACAAGAACAAGATTTCAGTTCCTGAAATGTGTATTACCGACTTGAACACCTGGCCGAAAGCACACCCATGTGATTGGGGTTTAAATATAGTTCCAGGTTTCACCTCTCTGGTGGATATGTGTAGGGATATATAAATAGCATATAACAGGTATAGTCTACCAGACACAGCAGATCAGAAATGATTAAATCAATAAATGATAATGATCCTCAAGGGTTTTTATAAGTGTTTCCCAAAGAATTGTATATTTGAAACATTACATTTCCCAATTGAAAAGCACAATGATTTATGACTTAAACATTCAGATATTTGGGGGATAAACCATATCTATATTTGCCTTATAGGAATCAATAATGATGTGTTTATGAATGAGCATGTTAAAATTGATGCAGGTTTATAATGTGTCCCACTTTACTTGATGGGAAAACAGTATGCAATGTATAGCAACTTTCCAAATTCCTGTGATGGAAAAAATGAAGTACAGAGACTGAGGATCAATATTTTTCCTCTGGCTGATGGTCGTTGCCTCACTTTACCACTAAGACATCTTTGCTGCTTACATCTTACTAGAACATATTAGAATCATGTGAAAATTTCCAATAACTGACTAGTTTGGACCTATCATAATAACAAGAGAATACTTAAAAAGCACAGCATGGCTAAACTCGGGAATTTCTGCAAACATAACCTTCCTCTTTTTGCTGGAGCAGGACCCAAGCCATTGTGCGTTCTAAACATCTACTACTGAACTATAAACCACTAGCATTCTTTTAATGAATGTGCTAAAATAACAAAGTTAAGAATCTCATGCTAACCTCAGAGGAAGTGTTAGTACATCATGTCATAACATGATTCTATAAGCCTAATAATTTGTAGATGCTAGAAGATAGGATTACAGATTGCCTGTGTTCAATTAACTGAAGAACCTACTGAGGACCAGAAGCTCATAGTTCTGATTCTTTTTCATACTGTAATTCTTCCATTCTAGTTCATCTCCTGTACTTTATAAAGACATGTTAATTGTACATATTAAAGCAGTTCAGTATGATATTTTTGTATACACATATTTGGTATGTATTGATCATATCCAACCACCTGTCTTCACTCTTAACCTGTGCCTCCAGCACCATTCAAAATCCTCGGCAATTTCCTGTTTACTTTTATATCAACTTTGTAAAAATTTACATATATGAGAGAACATGAAGTATTTGTCTTTCTGTGTCTGGTTTGTTTCTCTCAATGTGATTTATTTCAGTTTTATCTACTTGGATACAAATGATAGAATTCTTTGCTCCTATTTGTGTGTGTGTATGTATTTCTTTACTCAACTCTCTGATGATTGACAATTAGGTTGATCATTTTCCAAAGCAAGGCTACTATGTAGATTTCAAGCCACAGATGAGGCTGTGCGGGTTACGAATCTTCCAGAAGCCGCGTTGCAAGCAGTCATGCTGCTAATTCATTAGAACATCTGGGACAACAGGTACCAGGATATTCTCTCTTAAAAGTTCAAGCTTCTCTCCTGTTGACTCTCAGTGAATCCCCTGATGACTTACTTCAAAACGCAGTTATGGATCTGTTGATTTGGTTTCTCTTTATAAAAGAGGTGAGTTGTGGGTACTCCTATTCAGATCTGTGGTGCTCTTAATGCAAGCCATTCATATCTCATAAATGTCCGTCACAAGGCACAGGGTTAGGGGGTAAGAATTAGGGGTGGGGATTACTTTTTTTTTTTTAAAGGCACAAATCTTTGACTCCTGCCTTAAGGTGAAGGGACTTCTAACAGACAGATTCCTGCTTTTCTTATTCTATGTGCTTAATAGTGAATATGAATGAATGAATGACTATCTTACTAGCTAATGAAAAAGTACTCTTATTTCCAATTGTTGAGGATAACATCTTTAGTAATGCCATACAGAATGTAGAACAATGCAGTGTATTTAGCAAGAAGGAACCTTAAAGATAAGCCCGTATTTTTGAAGTTAGGGAAAATTAAGGCTTGAAATAAAATTGTTGCCATAATGTCACACTAAGAAAGGACTGCAATTTATACTCTTAGTTAACAATGTAATACTCCTACTGTATATAGGCTAAAGCATCTTTCTCATATGTAAATAATTAGCATCCATAATTTTTATATCCTGAATATAGCACAGCAGTCTCATTTAGTGTTATAATTCAGCAAAACCTTAAATCTAGTTTCTTATTTCATAGAGGAGAAAAATAAGCAAAATATTAAATGAGTTGTCAACCATTTGCAAGTTAGAGAATCAACAACCAAACTGAAGTATCTAGATCCCCGCATGTGGAGAACATTCCACATTATGTCGAAAGGCATTAGTGTACTTGAAACTTACTTTAACATATTGACATGGCATAGGATTCTCCAATTGGGGGCAACAGGAAAGGTTTATTTATATACAAGTACATTGGAAAGCAATTTCCATTCAGCTTTTTTAAAAAAAAAAAAAAGTGTTACAAATAAAAAGGATTTGTTGACTACATTCATTCTTTGCACACGAAATACATTCTTTTCCCTTTTGCTCTCAATGTGAATTATTTCATAATAATAAAAACTTAAGCTACAATAGATAGTCCAGGGTTTTGGCAACTTGGTGATCTTTTTATTTCAACAAGGAAGATCCAAATGTTAAGATGTGGTTGGTACATTTTAAAAAGTCACACCTTGAAAATATACCTGTGTTGAATTGTGCAAGTTAAATGAGTGACTTGTCCAGCGTGGGCCTTGGCTGCCTAAGGAACACTTCAGAAAATCTGGTGACCAGATAACCTCCACCAAAGAGTGCAGCAGTCTTCATGAAGTTGATTGTTACATCTAAATAGCCTCATAGAAAAAAATCCTTTAGGGATACACACTGGACAGCACACCATTATTCAGGGGCTAGATTGACAGATTAACAAAGATCATGAGTTTCACTCTCCAGATAGACTTTAAGTGGCTCGATTTAAATAAATACGAATGATTTGATTTGTCAGTCTAATTGTTTTTAAGATGTGAAAATAGTTGTATACACAACAAACACACACACACAATTGTGTACACATTCATAGCAGCATTACTTACAATAGCCAAAAAGTGGAAACAACTCAAATGTCCAGAAGGTGGTAAATGCACAAATAAAATGGGTTGTATATGTAAATATACAATATATAATGGAATAATAGCAGTAAAAAGAATGCATTGATCCATGCTACAATATAAATGAACCAACAAACTTCAAACAAAAGGCCACACATTATAGGATTAATTATCTTAATATGAAATGTCTAAGAAAGGCAAATCCATAGATTTGAAAGAAAGCAGATGAATTGCTACCAGATGCGATGGATACACGATGCCCTTTAGGAATGATGACCTGTCTGAAGTTAGATAGTAATGACACTGGACAAATTGAGAATATACTAAACATCAAATTTTATACTTTGAAAGGATGAGTTACATGTGTGGATTATACCTTAATTTCCAAAACAGTTTTATTTAAAATATTGTATTCAGGTTCCTGTTCCTTTTTTGTCCCCCTTTTTAAATGTTGGCTGAATTTTTCATTAATCACCTTTCTACAGAATGTATTAAGCTAACTGCACTCAGATCATCAGTGGTTTATATTTCTGATGGGACTTTTGTGGAATTAAAAAATACACAGACATAAAATGTACATTGTATTGTTAATATTTCCATATGGATATTTAAAATTGGGTACTATGTTTATATTGAAGCAGAAGATTTTATATAGTGATGTATATAAGTTATACACATAAAACCAGTAGCCAAATATTAAGAATTGAGTTATTAAAACTCAGTGATCAACCTATTTGTTAAAACTGTATGCAAAATATCCATGTTTCAATGAAGAGAAAGGAAAAGGAGGAAAATCAAAGATTTTTTAAGTTTTTGCAAAGCAACTTTTATCTAGCTGCTGAGATCTCCAGAATTACATATTTATTTCAACCCTATCTTAAAAGTCATGCACTAAAGTGTGTGCAATAATGTACATAGGGCACACTTTTTTCCCTCTATGTTATCAAAACTCTATTAGTTGAAATTTAATTTATTAGTTCTTTATTAGTTGAAATTCTGAGCAGAGTTTTTTTGTTCCTGAAAACATTAATTTTACTCATGCACTAGTTGAAATAGATTTCTGAAGCTCTCTTATATGTCATCAAAGGTGTTCCTGGTTTGTCTACAGGACGCTTCAATAAATAGTTGTTAGAAGCCAGCATTCCTGTATTTGAAGTGTTCTACACTAGGGACATAAAAGTCCCAACAAGCCTTAAAATGATAAAATAAGTTTGAAAAATTCAGTTAGTAAATCAACTGACATTCATTGTCAAATAGTCTATGATTGAGTTCCACTAGCATTCTGTAATTGGATGGAACAAGAGAATATTTATTCCTAATGATTACATTCCAGAAAGCAATATGCTTAGCAGCTGTTTTTCAGAAGGCCTATCAAGTTTACTATTATGTAATCTAGGCATAACTGTAATCTTAAAAGCTGTGCGCCACTCAGCCAGCTAGTGAATTATTCTCACTAAACAGATTGCTTCCTTATTTCTTACATCGATTTTTGCTTTTTTAGACAGTGACACCCCAATTTTTATTTCACAATGTAGTGCACGCAAAAAAGGAAAACTTTTTGGGCATTGGTAATTACATGCTTTAAATAATGTCAAATGTGAAATGAGCTTCTAAAAGCAGATCACATAACTAGGACTCATGACTCCATTTTTACCTATAGATGGAAAGAACCCACAGAATTGCAAAATTTTCTCCGAAAGCATACTTTGTTATCAGGTATATAACTAAAGGAGAAATGCATGAATTGAAGAGTTAATCAACAATAAGATGATCCAAATCTGATCAGTAAAAAACTAAGGGCTGATAAACATCTATCCTGACACTCACCAAGGGAATTACGATTATTACATTAATAAGCTTTTTCAGACTTAATTTTCCCAAAATTAAGGAAAAGGGCACTAATAAATGATAAACGGTTCTCAAAGATAACCCATTTTTCTCCCCATAAAGAATGAGATCAAGAAGAGTGTTTAATTGACTGAGGTATTTCAGTTCCAAGATTAAAGTTTCCTGATACTAAAGGGTTTATAACCCTAGAATTGTCCATTGAAACACAGAGAATATCTTTCAAGAAGATGTAAAGAAATGGGGGGTAACTCCTATCTAAAGCAAATAAGTGACCCTTTTAAGAACCTTTCAAAAGTGGAATTCTTTTCTTTGTATCATACCATTCAAATTCTTCTGTCTTTTCTTTCCATCTTTTGAGACATTTTCCTTATGGTTGCCCTAACTGGTCATGAAGAAATGCTCCTACCTCAGTCTCCCAGGTACTTGAGAGAAGAGATCCATGAACCTGCTCTTGGTTTCACGGTCTTCTCTAAATGGGGGAGGGGGTAAATGAAGGGGACCCACAAATATTTGAGTTATCACTTTTTCCTGAGCAAGGTACTTTTAGTTTGCGTCATCTAATTTCCACCAAAAAAAAAAAAATCCTAACAGGTCTGTCTCATAGATGAGAAAATGAATGTATGTTCATACTTTGCTCCAAGTCCCAGCTAAATGATATACACACATTTAAACCAGTGTCCCCCTTTCATGCATCTCCCTACATCAGTCTCTGAAGGGTCAAAGTCCAGCCAACAAGTATTCCGTCAGAGCACAATCCCTGTGTTCTGCTTTAAATCAGTGCGAAAGTAAGAGAAAAAAAAATAGTCTTCCACCTTTAAGTGCTCCCAAAAGAACTAGTGGCTAGCCTTTGTGTTCTGACTTTTTAACCAACAATCAGAAATTCTCACCCAAATTCAGGTTTGCCTCTCCCCATACTTGCTCAAGACCATTGATTTCCCTTTTAAAGATGAACGAGGGCCACTTACCAGCAAGGGTGCCAATTATTTTGCATTTTAACTAGCAAAAATTCCTTAGTTATTTCATTTCAAGGTTAAAAAGAAAACAGAACTTTCATTGTTTGCATGTGAAGCAGTTTGACCTTCACCTTTTGAGTTCACTTTCTCAAGAAAATCAGGAAAGTCGCCAAGTATCATTTGACACTTTTCCAAAGTGAATCTTGGGAACTGCTCTATCCCTCTCCATGGCGGCTGCAAAGCCTTAGTGGTCTGCAGGGAGAAGGTTCTCTGCTGTGCTGAAAGGTCTCTGCTGAAGTTCTGGAGGCAGCAGAACATTATTCATTAAACTAAGTGAGATGAGTGATTTCTGTGATTTCACATAGCTCTCACCTAAAAGATACCTTTTCAGTTTCCAGCTCAAGAATGAGTTTGATTTCAATAGGACGGCTGATGAATAAGGGACAAGGTATTCCCAGTTCCAGGTACAATGGCAGATCAGTTTCTTGACCTAAGGCTATCCAGCCAACCTTCTTCCCTCAAGTGTGAATGTATCTGTGGCAGAACAACAAAGCCTTTAAAAAAAATGTCATTATGTGTTGGTCAACTGATTGAAAATAAGAGAAAGAACTACAATTTCGAAATCTGAAGTAGTGTATCATCTGGCCTCCAACAAATGCTTCCTTAGCTGATCTCCATGTTGACTCTGCAGTTTTTATCTACTCCTGCCTGACAGAGGCTACGCTCACTTGAGGCAGTATTTCCAGTTTTTGAGAAACCCTCCCTGACACAGAGCCCAATCTGTGATGTTACTTGAATGGTTTTCTTCTGCCTGTTACACCAGAGAACATACTGCTGCAGTCTTATCAACTACATGCCTCTCCTCCATTGTAAGTCCCACAAAGCAGTCTTTAAATGCCTTAAACAGTAAATTCCAACACAGAGCTAACCAGCTAGCCCTCATATTTGTTTTTAATTTCAAGAAGGTCTTACCAACTCAGTCATGGTGGCTCAGTGCTACAATCCCAGCACTTAGAAGACTGAGGCAAGGGGACTGCCATAAGTTGAAAGCCAAACTGAGCTCCATAGTGAGTTCTAGGCCAGCCTGAACCACGGGCTGAGATCTTGTCTCTCTCTCTCTCACACACACACACACACACACACACAAACAGATTATGACACTAATATCACAAGACTTTGAGAAAGGAAATGAAGTACCATCTCCCTGTGTCTAATATTACAGTATTAATGATCTAAAGAGATAATATCCTAATCAATATGAAGATATTACCAGTATATATAATAAAAGGGAAGAAAGCTTTCCTTTTCAGCACAGATAAACTCATGTTACAGGGAAAAAGAAAACAACGAAAGAAACGATCCATCCTTGCATTAGCCTACATGATGTTTAACTTCTTGTGTGTGATGGTGCCTGAGAAGGCTGGGAGCAGAGCTCAGGGGTCAGGACCGTGGCTGAGAAAGAAAAGGAAACAGTTGCAATTCAGAGAAAATAAAAGATTCTTTAAAAACGTACTAGCAACCTAGCAGTTCTTCCAGAGACTTGACGGGGAACTGACCCCTAAATGCGTATTGCCATGAAGTGCACAGAGTGCTAGAGGACTAAGAAGTAGGCACTGTCTCTATCTTTAAGGCTGTTGGTATGTTACATGGGGGAAGGGAGAGGGGACATTTTTCCTAGTTACAACAAGATGACAGTTCATTCTGTAGCTTCAGCATTTTTTAAGATGTCTTAGGTCTGCAGACAGTTCAGTTGGTAGAATGCTCAGCTAAGCACGCACGAAGCCCTTGATTCAATCCCAGTACCACGTAAACCAGGCCATGTGACAACTGACCCCTGTCATCTCAGCACTAGGGAAGTGGAATCAGGAGATTCGAAAATTCAGGCTCATCCCTAGCTATATACTGAATTCAGAACCAGCCTGTGCTACACGAGACCCTGTCTCAAAACAATCAAAGAACAGAATGTGGTGGGGCATGCTGGTAATCCCAGCACTTAGACTGAGGCTGAAGAACCGAGAATTCAACAACAGTTCGGGCTATAGGATGTCTCAAAATACAAAAGGAAAATTGAAAATGAAAACCAACCGACCAAAAAATGTTTTAATCAGAGAAGCAGTCTAAAAATCAGTTGCAATTGATTTTTTTTTTTTTTAGAACACATCTTTAACTGAAAGTCAATGCTGGATCTGGAGGAATTATGGGATAGCTCAAAGAGTAGATAAGGCAATCACTGGCCTAAGATTAGGAGGCCAAGGCATACACCAGAAAGAAGAAAGGAGCCAAATTATTCAATATGCTTGCTCTGTCTCCCCAATTGTTTTTTTTTTAATTTATTTTATGTGTGTGTGTCAAAGGGCACTATGTGTCCCTGTGGAAGACCAATGGTGACTTTTGGGAATCTTGGGTTACTTCTACCTCCTTGCTTCACACCGGGATTTCCCAGGCTCCGCCCAATAGGGCATCACCATTTCCACCTGGAGTTTGTTACACAGGACATGGGATCCAAACTCAGGACCTTCTGCTTATGAGACCGAGTCTTAACCTCTGAGCCATCACTCCAACTCCCACCCCCATCTCCAGTTACTTTAAATACTAACAAAAAATGTTTGGGTCAGTGGTTTCCTAACAAAGTAAATCAGAAGTTGACACACTGTCAAGCCAATTCATTAGAGGCTCATTTTTAGTTATTGTCTCATCACTTACACGGGAAGAGATAATGACATAATAATGATACGAATGCAGAGGGAAAGAAAAACCAAAAAAAAAAAAAAAAAAGCCACTGACTTATTGTAAGTGATCTACAGAAAGGATAATTGGCACTACCTTATAAAAAGTAAAATATTCATGTAATTCAACAGATCTAATGAGAGAATACAAAAGAACAAAAGACCGTGCAAAGGCAAAAAAGAAATCGCAACATTCTTTGATGATACTTTCTATACAAAATCATATTATCAAATTATGATCTTATAAATACTTCTGGAGTCTGACTCCATAACATGAATATATGTTTACATTAGCAAGTGTAAAAATTTTGCTATATGTTTAATAATTGTTTTAAATGAAGAGAAACACATATCATAAATGAAAGGAGACGCGGGCCCTGTTGGTCTCAACTGTCAACCTGAGCTAAGCCAAATTACAATTAGCCAACTTTCATTCCATCCACTATTAAAAAAGAATTATTTTTATCTAAGAAAGCTCATCTGAACAAATATTTCCCTGATGATAAGCATTTATTAGACAAAGCAACAGGTTAGTTAACTCCTGCCCTAGAGTAAGATGATTTTGATCAGTTAGCATCCTTTCTTAGTTTCTACTTCAAAGAATTTCTGCTTAACACCACAAGGAAACCCCTTTTGGCACTCAATGATTTATTCGGCTATCATTTATTGCACCTGCATGTTGTCAAGGATCGTTCTCAAGTTGGAGATAACATTGCTCAACAAATGTCCCTAAGGCCTAATCTGAAATTCACAGAACTGTGAAAAAAGTAACTGAGGCCCCCATCATGTGATGGGTCCAGGCTGATGGACCAAAACATGGTGACTGAGCTGCAGAAAGACCTGAAAGCCAGGAAGAGGAGGACCTAGAGCAGGAAGAGGGGCCACGCCCTGGGAAATAAGAATTCAATAATACAAATGTGGCCCCAGAGGCTGTTATTTTGGAACTAAATTAGTCCAATCTAACAAAGCCCTTTAAGTTCACAAAACAACTTTATTTTTAACACTGCTGTGAGACGAAGTTGAGTCATCATATGCTGAGGAGATTAGAATTTTACCATAAAGAAAAGTAATAAATCTAAATTTAGGGATATTTTCTCACAGTATAAACAGATAAATTCCTCCCTCACCCTGATTCGCTTATTTGCTGATGCCTTTAGTTGCTGGACTAATGAGAAGATGGGGAGGGAAAGGTAATAATTATAAATGACTTAGATTTCAATTAGGGTAAATTTTGTCCTTCCTGTAGAGTCATTCAAACTTTTGGGAATCCTTTTTCTTTCCTACAGAATCAAGAAAAATACTGTGAGGCCAGTTATTTACAATAACAACCATATGCATGATGGGAGAAGTGATCATTCTAGAATCCTTGAAATGCTTTATCAATAGCCTGCTACCTAAGACTCATTTCTTCACAAATAGCTTTCCAACAGCAACATGTCGAGACCAAGATCGTCACCATCAATGCCACAGTGGAATTATGTGCCAGATCCTTATTTGGTGATCCATCCCTCAGTTACACTATCCAGCGAGCTACAGAAACATCTGAGGGCATCAACAGCATACAAGTTTAATCACTGTCCCCATAATAAATAATAATGGAATAATGGAAATGAACGAAAATACGGTATCAACGAAACAAGAGCGTGTTCAGCAGCACATCTTCCAATTTAAGTCCTGTTTTCAAATTGGCTACATAAAGGCATTCCTACCTCCATCTGAATTGGAGATTTGTAGCAGCACGTGCTTATCGGGATGGGAGCACAGAAGAAGAGGGAGAGAAAAGTGAACTACAAGGGGAAATGGAGAAAAAGAAAAGCTAAAGAAAGAGAAAGGAATGCAATCATGAGTCAGAGTAAGAATGATGCAAAGAGTTGGTAAATGGCAGATTGACCTGCTTATTATTAGGTTTTTAAGGGTTAAAAAAAATAATGTTTGTGAGACTTTTCACTGCTGCAATTCTCACCTAATTGTATTAAAAATATCTATAAAATCCTAAGCCTTGGCCCACCCAAGGATAGTACCAACAAATAAAGATGTTCTCTCTGAGACCTTGCTACACAGCCCACTAATCCACAGTATTTTGGTCACGTCTGTTTTCTCATGCTACTCAAATGTCTTAGAACTAATATTTTATATTAGAATATCATCATCCATTCATATTTTTCCCCAGTTTTCAAATTGTCATTTAAAGGGCAGAAGAGGTGACGTCATGGGAGAAGATTTAAAGAGATTTCCAGGAGAACGTGAAAGCGGGGGTATTCTCATTTCCAGCAAACCCATCTGGGAAAAGGTTAGCAGTGAGACCGTGAAAGAGTGCTGAGTTATGGGCAGCCCCCATTTTCTTTTTTATTTCTCTGTAATACATTGAAGGGTATTGATGTACTCAAATGTTTGGTCTGAAACAGCAGAATCCTTAGCACCAAAAGGAGTCATGGAGCTTGTGTACATGAAAAACAACTGTTACTGTTGGTCATGAGTAAAGTTGTCGTTTTTACATCCCAAAGGTTTTGAAAGTGCCTGTAGACGAAAGAAATAACACTCAAATCCCCGTGGGTTCATCTTTAAGCACCACGGAGACAGTACTTGGCCTTTCCAGTTTTGGTTTACCTGGTAGACAAGAAAACCAGGGGCACCAGATTACCACTGCAGCCCTAAAGAACAGCCCCACATGCCCCCCTGACTCGCAGGAGGGATTCCTCAGGTACATCTCCCCTCGGACTGTCCAGGAATGCACTTGTACTTGCTTTTTTAAAAACAAAAGCAACATGCTGTGCAGATTGTGGAGCACTTGGCGCAATTTTCTCCTTGTTCCAACTCCAGGCAGCAAAAGGGTGAAACCGTTGTGTGTTCTGCTAACGCCGGCCTCGTTGGCCTGCATGCTGGGAAAGCGCAGGAGCCCACAGGAGTCAGAGGGGAACAGAAGCCACGGTCATTGCCAGATCTCCCTAGCAACTCATGGCCCACCAGGGCCACTACCGATTCCCTTTGCTTCTTCTTGCCGCAGCCTTTAGTTGAAGTTACAACAAGTCAAATAGCTGATGCTTTTCCCCTCTCCGGGTAAGGGTGAGGAGACATTGTTCACAAGTGTGTTCTGCCTGGCTTCGCTGATCAGTCGGCAAGCCAGGTCAAGGAAGAGTTTCTCCACATTATCGGACTCCTTGGCCGACGTCTCCAGATAGTACATGTCCTGAGCTTCTGAGAATTCTTCGGCTCTCTGCTGGGAAACCTCCCTCCTTTCAGCCAGGTCGATCTTGTTGCCTGTGACAACGGTAAAATCGAAACAAGAAGTGTCACTTGACTTGAAACGGGGAAGTACCAACATTCAGTGAAGCTCTGCAGTCAACGGGCCCATGAGACAGACGGGGCGAGTAAGGCGAAGCAGATGCGGCTGTGACTATGGGAGTGTTTACTTCAGAGTGTCTCTGTCGTTTGCAGTGGCAGAGAACTGGGAACACCCAAGTGCCCACCCGCAGGGTGACGACTGTGTGATCCCTGCAACATGCTCACATGCTGGTGCTGTGAAAGAGCAATGGGGATTGTTGCTCTACACTGCCCTTCGGTATGTTTCAGATAGCCGAATGGTTAACTGCAGTTATACAATTAGTATAAAACTAGATATTAAAAGCAATCCTTACACAGTGAATTACATGTTTACCTGGTTGGTATTATAATGGTAGTGAATCTGAGATATCGTAATTTAACCCGACATCATTAGTATAGGTACAAAGGGCAGAAAGGATTGAAGTCTGTCAGTTGTCTTGTGGGCTAAGAACGCAAGCAAGTCTTATTTTGAACTGGGATTTTTTTATATAAGAAAAGTGAAATAAAGATAATACAATTAAAGAAGAAAACTTTCTGCAGTCTTAAATTGTAAATGCAATTAAAGAACTTTCTGAAGTCTTAGAATAAGCCACGGTGTAGTCTCTCTTTAAAATGTTTTTTTACCCTTTGTCAAGAAGACTGACAAAAGTGGGGTATAGTTCAGCTGGCGGATGGCTTGACTGGCCTGAACACAGCCCCAGATTCAATTCCTAACACTACATAAAACTAGGCATGCGATGATGCATGACTGGAACCTCAGCACTCGGATGGTGGAGGCGAAAGGATGGAGAGTTCAAGGTCATCCTTGAACATAGTGAATTTGAAGTCAGCTGGGGTTACATGAGACCCTCCCTGTTTAAAAAAAAAAAAAAAGTGAAAAGTCATACATACCAGTTGGCAACACTGCTTAAATGACCCAATTGATAAATCACTATTGCCCAGGAATTCTATGTATGAATTATAAATAGCTAGTGGGATGCTGTACCTTTGGGCTCCCCTGACGGCCAATTCCTCACTTGAGAAGGAGCTGAGAGTTAAGCTCCTAGAGCTGCTCCTATGGGGCGCTGAGGCTGCTGGGCCAGACTGGCACTTGCTAACGTGAACTTTGCTTCCTGCCAGCTGACTTGTCCCGGCTAAGCAAGGATGCTGGAAGCTTGAAGTTTTCAGGGCAAGAAGCAATTTTCAATGTTTCTCGGGAATGAAAAATGGCATTGTAAGGCCTGTGAGGTGGCTTAGCAGGTAAAAGCACCTGCATGTAAACCTGGTGACATAACTTAGATCCCTGGACTACTACATCTATGTGGTCAAGGAGACAGCCACGCACGTGCCATGACACATGTGTACAAACTCGATCTTTCTCTTTCTTTTTCTCTCTCTCTGCCTCTAATAAACATAAGCTCATAAATAATAAGTAAAATATATATTTTTAAAAAGAATGGGACCTGAGATATGGCTCAGTGGTTAAAGTCCTTGCCTTGCAAGCAAAAGGACTTGAGTTCAGATCTGTTGATCCTATATTTAAAAAATGCTGGTCATGTATGGCAGCTTGCCTGTAGTTCTAGCCCTGGAAAACAAAGCCTAGGAATGCCCAGCGCGAGCTGGCTAGCCGCACTAGCCCTAATAGCATGCTTTGGCTATTTGTGATTTGGATCACAACAGAAAGGCGGAAGAGCAATAGAGGATGGTTCCTGATACCGCCCTTGGGCCCCCACAGTCGCACACACACTGAAGTGCACTCATGGACATACACCCACCCAGGCGCTCCCACCCTCATGCAAAATATACACAAAACTGTGGGACGTGCTTTAAAATAATCAATGTGGGGACAGGACAGAAAAATGAGGGACATAAAAATAAGACTCATGAGTTAGCTGTTGACTGATGACGCTGAGACGTGTGCAGGGGGATTCTCTGTACTGCTTTTTTTTTTTTTTAACTTTGCCTTTCCATACTAACGAAGTTTTCTTTAGAAAGCCAAGCCCTCCTATCTCCCTCCAAATCTTCATCTAACTTCCTTATATAAAATACCCAGGAGTAATGTTTTGACTCAACCCCTCAAGGGCTTCCTGCGGAATACACAGAAAACAAAAGTCCAGACTAGGGGGTTTTCAAGTGCTTTGTGGCCACCTTTCTGCCTCTGTGTGAGGGTTTGCAGGTCAGGACTTGAGCAATAATATCTCTCACAAGGCAGATACTGAACTGGAAACGTGTCACAAGGCAGGACAGCTAACTGTGAAGAGGTGACCTGACATGCCACGTGGCCTTGGACAAAGGGTTTTATACCCTGATCATTGTTTCTCTCATCTGTAATTAGGGATCACAGCATGCAGAGTTCCTAGTACGCTCCCTAACAGGCCAGTTACAATGATTATGAAATGTTTACTCCGTGTACTATAAGCCATAATTTTCTTAAGTTGTAAATTTTCCACCCATACTTCTAAAATTTCAAGTCTTGTTAGAATATTCATCAAAGTTCTTCCCTAGTAGGAACACATATTTTAATAATCAGTTAATACCACTTCTGCATCACAACTAAATGATCTGGTCCATTTTGCTAATTTACAGTGTGTATGTGTTTGTGTGCATGTGCACATACATGTATGTTGAAACCATGGGTCCAACTTGAGTGTTAGTCCTCTGGTGTAGTCTACTCTTTTTTTTTTTTTTTTTTTTTTTTTTTTTTGAGAATAGGGTCTCATTCTGGAACCTAGGGCTCACAGATTAGGCTGACTGGCTGACAAGTCCCATGGATCCACCTGTCTTTGCCTCTCCAGCACTGGGATTATAAACATCCACCATCACATCGAGCTTTTTCTAACGTAGGTGCTAGAAAGCAACCTCAGGTCCCCATGCTTGAGTGGCAAGCACTTTAGCCTCTCCAATTCCATTTTCACTGAGTTTTTGTACATGGGAAATCAAGGGTTCATTTTTGGTTTTACACACACACTAAACAGTACTTCTGTCCTCCAAGGAGAAACAAAGTGCAGCATTTCCCTCAGTGGATTCTCTCTGAAATGCAGAATGTCTTACATCAGCATAAATGTAAAAAGGGAAAATTAGCCAAAGTCTATTTTTTAAAAAATTGCTTAAGTAATTTATTTCTTACAGATCTGAAATATTTCTTTTAATTTCACACCAGCAGTGTCCATATCTTGTAACTATATATTTTTACTATACAGCAGCCCATATAACTTTTATGATCGTTCTACTTCCCTAGAGCTTACAGTAATAGGAAAAAAAATCAGTCAGCAATATGTTCTACTTTATTTTTCTAACCCTCCATGAGACAGATTTGATTTGATTTTCTTTCCAATTGCATAAGTAAATGTTGACTACATGACTCAAATAGCAATGCCCTGTGTTCCTGGAAGGTGCCCAGAATTATGTGATGATAAATTTCCCGATGCACTCAGACTGGGTTCCTCCTCCTCATTAGTCCGCACTTACCCACTAGCACAGTGATGACCTTATTGCTGGCGTATTGCTCTATCTCCCGCAGCCACTCAGGCAGGCAGCGGAAGGATTCTTCACAGGTAATGTCATAGGTGAGGATCAAGGCATTGGCGCTTCGGTAGTAACTCTGAGTGATGGACCGAAACCTCTCTTGACCTGCGGTGTCCCAGATTTGAAGCTGTAAAGCGACAAGGCAACAATTAACTCGGACAGCAAAACTAAGTGTTGTCCTGTGTCATCTTGGAAATGGGACGGTCTCACCCAAACCATCTCTTGGTTATTTTCTGCACTGAAAACACTTATTTCTATGAGGTGTTTCTGATTAGAGCAAGGGACTTACTTTATTTCTTCATTGGTATTTGCTATTTAAGAGTTTGTCACTTAGTCTTTTAAAAATCAATTGTACATGGGTTGTGTTGTAAACACTTCATGTGTAGCAAACGTGAGGCTAGAGAGAGGGCTCAGGGGTTAAAGTCTTTGCCTTGCAAGCATAAAGACCTGAGTTCAGACCCAAGAATCTGTGAACTCGATCTTCATAATATTCCTAGGAGGTAGATAATACCACGATTCACATTCCAATACAAGGAAGCTAAAGATTAACTTGCTCAGTGTTTCACAGATCATTCTAAGTTCTCTATACACATGGGCTCTTGCTCTTAACCTTAAACTAGATTGTACAGGGTAGAGAACCAGCTGTCATTCTACACATTGGCATTGTAGTCAGCAACCCAGAGGGAGAGAATCCAATGTCCCCCATCTTTTGTAGCTCAAAATTCTAATGAACAATGAACGTATTAAGGTATTAGCATTGTTCATGGAAATGGGAACTATGCTATGACAGACAAAAACGACCATATCTCTCTACCTGCTTTACAACCTTGGACTAGATAATCTTTGACCTCAGGGGTTTTTTTAATTTAAAAAACGGGGGAAGGTCAATGAGACATAACCAGCTGAAAGTTCACATTTCTTCTACTAGTTCTAAAACCCAGCAAACTGATGGTTTCATGACAAAGAGGGAAAGATATTTCCTACATGTCCTCCCTCCACTTCTGTGCTCAGGCAAACAAATGAAAGATCTCATCCTCCAGAAAGACCACGGAACGTATAGCACAGTGGAAGGTCTTAAGAAGTGAGAAATAGTGGACTGGGGATTTAACTCAGTGTCAGAGCACTTGCTAGGTTCGGTCCCCACCACCAGAAGAAAAAAAAAAAAAAAGACAAAATTACAAAGACCGGAAAAAAAAGGGAAGAAGCAAGAAATCAATGTTTTCTGCTGTCACTCATAAGTTACACAGGCCACAGGAAAATTAACTTCCTTAGACACAACACTGTTTCTACAGGGAAGGCCTTCCAGAACCTTCTCCTACCACAGTTTCCTTTGCAGCACATCATGCCATTCCCCCCTGTGGCACCTGAAATATTTGAGTCTTTTGTCTATAATAGTCTGTTTAATACCTTTCCTGGTTTAGAACTTCATGACACAGGGAGTCAGAGTCTTGCTTTACTCACCAAATACAGTGCCTGGGACAAAGAGGAGATGTCAGTTTCTTGCTGACAGCCTCTTTTGATCCTTGTACAGACTCAGTGAGATTGGCATGTTTAACAGAAACCGTTCTGCCCATCCATCACCGGAAGCTGGGCACCAGACTCCCAGGTGAGAACTCAGTCTAGACCGCCCTGCTTGCCTTTGCCACCGCAAACTCACTTAAGTGCACCACTGCATGCGAAGAGGACAAGCCGCCTGGTGTCACCCTCTGCTCGTGCTGGTGTAGCTGAAGAGACTGAGGAGTGACCGGTCGCTCCTGCCACAAGCCAGCGCACACACTCTCCTTTGAAGTGAAACTGCAATTGCTCTTTGATGCCACACACTGAAGCCTGTGTGTGCCAAGTGCCAACCTACAGATGACAGTTTGGCTGGAACAAAAGCTATTTCTCTGCTCTGCTTAAAGTGGGGTTGTAGTTCCCTCCTGCCTGGATGCGCCGTAGAATAGCAGACCATTGTTTTTAAAACCCCCTGGAGTCGCTGAACTACTTGTGATTGGGTTAAGATAATATCAGTCCTCTTTTGGACCTTTCATTTGCTATCCTCTCTCTTAGAAGGGATCAGACTATGCTGGGAATCAGGATAATTCCAAAAAACAAGCTGTAGTACTGAATTACCTACAATGAAATCAGGAAGTTTCTCATGGGGCTCCTGTTTATAGGAGGTTGTATTGCTATTAGTCTAACTCAAGATCCCAAAGAAATTCCTACCTTGTTTTCATAGCCCCTCTGACATGACAGGAAACAGCCCTCCTTTTTACACTCTATAGTTGCATCTGTAAACATGTCCAAGGTCACTCACTATTATAAAGGAACTAGAGAGAAGCTGTGTGGCTGAGTGTATTAGCTGGTTAGTTGGTTGGCTGGCTGGTTGGTTTTGAGACAGGGTCTTATAACTCAAATTGGCCTTCAATTTGCTATGTGAGGATAACCTTGGTTCTAATCCTCTTCCCTCCACCTCCTGAGTGCTAGGATTACAGGTATGACCCACTATCATAACGACCTTCTGCATGCTAGATAAGCACTCTACCACACAAGCTACTTGGCAGCCCAAGGGCACCATTTTCAACGTGGGTTTTAATGAGCAGATTTAATAAATGCTATGAAAACACAACCACCCTGTCTCCCCTAAACTCGGAGAGTACCAGCGTTTTACTATGCACTTAGCTTCTTACCTTTACTTTTTCACCATTAATCTCCACTGTCTTGATCATAAAATCAACTCCAATTGTGGCCCCTTGACCTGGGGGGAAAAGACCCTAAAAAAGAAAAAAACATTTAAGCACGTCTTTCCATCGTGTGAACTCTCCTCCCCCCATTCCCCACCCCATCCACACCAGACCCATCCTGCAGCTCAATTAACTGGTAGAGAAGAGAATTCTGGTTAGTGTTATGAGAACCCTGCTTAATTTAATGTGTGTTTTGTGAGGGAAGGAGAGGAAGGTGGAGAGTGAGCCCCCTAACAGGGGCTGATGTGAAAGGGAGGTAACCAGGGAAGGGCAGTGAGGTAAGCATCTGGGAGGCTGAGGCAGGATTATGAGTTTGAAGTCAAGCGCCACCATGAGACCCTGTGTAGAAATCAAGAGGAGTTCTGTGTGGGAATGTGGGAAAGACCCTGGGGGTGACCAGAGTCTTCTTGTACTACACATGCAGAGCGACATAAGCTCACCACCAGTCTCTGGGCAGACCCCTTGGAAATGACGTCATCCAAAAGACAATGGGTTAGAAACAGCTGAGCCCAGGAGGCAGCATACGCATCTCTCGGTGGCTTCAGACAAACCACCCCCAACCCAAAGCCTCAAATTCAGTGTTGATTGAGTTTGATACAAGCATTAACAAGGAGAAGGATTTTTTAAAAAGCTTTACCTTAAGCTGGAAAACCATAGCAGCTTCAAGGAAATAAAGTATTGCTCAACTTTCATGTGCATTACCAGTTGCTTTTTTTGTTCCTTGTATATTTAGGGAGGAGGTGAGGCTGGAGTAGCAAGAAATTTTAACAAGAAAAAAGTCTTTTACCTAGTCTCTCTTCCCTCTTCACTCAGTCCTGAATTCCAAGAATGGACTCTTGCAACTAAGCCTAGGGCATCTTTAATTAAGTCCATTCCCTAACAAAGAGAATTCCTTAATGTTTGAACTTAGAAAGCTCAGCTTCAAACCAAAAGAGAATGCTTCATTTCATGTCTGCAAGAGCTATAAATGTAAACAGTCATAACTTTACTTGCAAATATCGAATCAATTTTCTTCTGGTTTGGCTTGGCTCCAACACAAGGCCTCCAAGCTTTGAGTTTATAGCTCCAGCTGTTTTTCAGCCCAAATGTTAAAAAAAAAAAAAAAAAAAAGACTCCTTCCCAATGTTTCTCCCATCATCTTGCTCTTCAAAGGTTCATGTCTTGAAAAACAGCTGAATCCAATTCATTTCAACTGCTCACTAAATAACAAAAACATACATCATCCTGTTTATGAAATACTAACTTGCAGGCCAAGACAACAAAAGGTAGACTGAAAAGAAAAATATGTTTGTGAGTAAGAATTGCTATTGAATAAGCAGAAGTGCTTTCACCTTTAAAGACAGGGTTGTGTTTTTAAGGAGAGTGGTCCCAGGGGTTAGAACCTGTAGCAGACAGGTTCTGAAGAGAACTGTATCTGGCCTTGCATAACATACTGTGAGATCACAGTCATGCCACTAGGTCCCTGTGTGTCTGAGCTTTTCATCCGTACAATGACAGGACCAGGTTCAATGATCTCTAAGCGACCTTTTTGCCATGAGACACAGTCAGGCAAACTTTGATAAAGGGACTAAAACGTCTCTAGATCACTGCAAACACCTAGGCTTGTCCTTACAAAAGCAGAAAAGATGACTAATGTAATGTGGATGTAAAATGAGTTGACATTTCAATATCTCTCCATGATGCCTGACTGAACCCCAGATGCTAGTGAACTTGTCACTTTTGATGTCACCAGGCCAGGACTCAGTAAAAACGTATGGTTCTCTTCTGACGGGAAAACCCAGACATTTCCAGCAACCCTGGGCCCTCGAGCTGTTTATATTAGTTACTCAATCTGCCCCTGCAGTTTTCCATTACCCACAGTCAGTGCTGAAAGGGGTCTTTAGAACTCACCGGATCCTTTTAGGGCAGTGGGGAGACCTGGCCAAAGCAAGAAACTTGCCCACACTCACAGACGGGCAAGACAGAGATGGATCCAAAAGTAGAAGACCACACCTGGAATCCCATATCAGAGATCTTCCATCACACCAGGTTGTCCTAAGCCTTAGAAAAGCCTGTCTCGGGAACCTTGCGGAAGAGGGGGCTGTGAGACTCTAAGAGCCTATGGGTAGGGAGGGGTCTTGCCAAGCCACGTTACTCCTGCCATGGCAGGGCTGTTGACTTACACAATAGCTGGCATATCGACATGCCCACAGGTGTGGAAGGAGCTCAGGAGAAGTAGCTCCACTGGGAGAAACTCTTTGGGACAGGTAGCCCAAAGGGGAGGTTGCCCACTGGTGAGCCACTTGTGCCACCGTGGATGCCCAGGCACAAGTAAGGTGTTCCAAATGGAGTCCCATGAGACACATAAGAAGGGGGACATGGGCCCAGAGAGAGCTGGCTGGAAGAACTGGAAAGGAGGGGGGACAGTGAAAATACATAAATTCATTCTATGTGTATATGAAAGTTTCAAAGAAAAAGAGACAAAAGTAAGAGTGTAACTGGTTGGGAAGGTGTACTTTGGGAAAAGAAAGAGGAATCGGGTAATAAAGGATAAAAATTCCATAAATTCATTGTGTTCATATACAAAGCTATCAAACAATAAAAATGTTTAAGAAAAATAAGAAAGTAAATTAATAATAATAACTTCCTCAGGCATGTTATAAAAACATGAGCTACATGCATGTCCAAAAAAAGGCAATATTAGTATTTTTTTCCCCTGGGGAAAACTCAAAAGAAAATTGACTGAAGAATTACTGCTGTCTAATTTCCGAATGACAACAGATATGTACTCTTTGCCAATGCCTCTCAAGAGACCACCCTGGAAGGAAATGTGCACTTGGGTCATGTGCTAAGGATTCAAACCAGAAAGGACATTTGGTTCAGTTCAGGAGTTTCTGCACTGCCCTTCGGCTTGTTCCTAGCTAGGAGACTTACACAATCAGCAGGTTTGGGTTCTGAATCAAAACAGGTCACTCCATTTTCCAAAAGAGATAAGAGGAAGCACAGGGAGGAAGTTTGAGATTTACTTTGTATCACAGTATTTAAAAAATAATATTTGTGTTTGGTCTCGTCCTCAGAATCATTTGCTTCTACCTCTGGGTAATTATGACCCACTGACTTGTTTGTTAATCAAATGGTCTATTTTTTGACACTACACACTGAAAGCAGAACTACCTGCCGCTGACATAAGAGGAAGCAAGAAGAGGCAAGGGAGAAACCTCAGCAACATGCTCCCTCGGGCAAGTTAGAAACCCTTCAAGCTATCAACTTGTAGCTTAGGTTGTGCCTTAAGGACTGACAGCCAAAGGGCTGGCATTGGGCGGACTGGCACATCCACAACACCACATGGGTCCTCCAAAGCAGGCTGGACAGGCAAACCCGACCATCGGTTCTGGTTCTCTTACCTGAGTGAAGCGTCGAACGAGGCACGTCTTGCCCACACCGGCGTTGCCAATTAAAACAATTTTGAAGAGGAAGTCATAATCTTCCATACTCATTTACACGGCTGCAAACAAACACAGCAGTGAGAGAGGCCTTCGCGCTGTGCACAGCTCCAGAAGCACCAACCGCCTCTCGGCAGGACCAATGCGCTGGCTCATTTAAAGGGCCACCTGATGCGCCCCCTCGTGACACTGCCAGTCCAAGAGGAACAGGAACGCAGGTGTTCCCCCACAGATGTACCTCATTCTCCCAACTGCCCCAGACCTCGGAGAGCGGATGACACGGCCAGCCTTTCACCTGGTGACCTTTATCCCTCCAAGCGGTCGGGGCCACACGTCCCCAGCTGATAAGGTCTGTTCATTACCACATTAGCCAGACACGCAGACCAGCAGGGACAGAAGACAGCCAAGCGGAGATGAAGGCTGTTTGGGGCTGGGCATGCCTTTCCGGAGAAGGAGGACATTTTAAAGGGCCTTTGGTCTCCTGAAAGTTCTGGGGGTTTTTGCCAGCAGGAGACACAGTCACTTGCCCTTCTCCCTGTTCCCGCTAGCCATGCCAACACTATACCTGTCTTCAAGTTCCAGTGGGCTTTGCTATGCTGTTCCCTCTGCTGGGATGCCCCCTTCCCACCTTTTCTTTAAGATCCAAGTTCTTCAAGGCCAGCACAAGCCAGCCAGCCAACCTGCCTGCCTGCCTGTCTGTCTGTCTATCTATCTATTATCTATCTACCTACTTATCTATCTATCCATCTATCTTTCACTGGTTTTCTTCAAATAAAGTGTTAATATTTTGCCATTCCTCCATCCTAGAACTTCACATGCAATGCACAGGAGTTTGTTCAATGTCTTCATTTAATCTTGAAGGAAACATCTCTGTGCTACACGTAGTAAAAGTCTACTCTGTAGAAGAAAAGAATTAACAAATGGGTACATTGCTTCGGTGTAGGCCTTAGTATCTCCAATTGCGTTGGAAGGAACGCTACGTGCTGTCTACAGCACTGTTTGATTATCTAGGGGGAGAAAAACAAACCCAACAGAACACTTCCCCAGAAGCCTTCGCCTAAGGAGGTGCTGTGCTTGTGAAAGCAACTGTAACCCGCCGAGTGTCCCCTGCACTGTCCTGCTGGGTCTGCTCCCAAAGAGCAACACAAGAAAAGCCAAATAACCATCCCAGCACGCCGGAGCCTGAGGCTGGAGGTTGTGCTTGAGGTCAGCCTGGGCTACATAAAGAGACGTCATCTCAAGATGTAAATAGCAATCGCAGCTAGTATCCCAGCCCATGGGGTCTCGGTGGATCAGGCTGGGGAAGCGTGAGGTCACTCCTAGCAGCAGGCCGGAAGCCCGGTGTGCTCACTCCCTCGAGTAGCTGGGAGAGAAGGGGATCTGTACGTGGATTTCAACAGCGCTTGAAAGATGACGGAAGGCACGCCAGCATGCAGACTCATGCTCACTGGGTCCCGTCTCGGGGTGCCTGGACTGTGAAAGAAAAGCATCGCTCTTAGAGGTGGAGACACAGCTCCGCTGTAGAATGCTCACCTGGCATGCACGAGGCTGGGTTCGTTCTCCAGCACCGTACAAACCTAGCATGGTGGTACGTGCCTGTAATCTCAACACTCAGAGGAAACAGGGGCAGGAGGATTATCAGGGACTTGAGGCCAGTCTGGAACACATGAGTCCTTGTCTCTTAAAAAAGGAATAGGAAGAAGAAGAGGAGGAGGAGAAAGAAGAGGGAAAGGGAAAAGGAGGAGAGGGAAGGGGAAAATGAATGTTCTAGAAGGATCTGGCAGATTCTTGCAATGATTGCCCTGGCTGTGTTTTACATACTTGACATTTAGCTATATGTTTTATATTGTACTTTGCCCTTATGTATATTTCCACAAGTTTTCAAGTATCTATTCACTATATATATACTATATATAATCTCAGAAAACTGAGGTTAAGGGAAACCAAAGGTTGGTTTCAAATCACAAAGCTAACAGCCATCCTGCAGGTTCCAAAGGCATGTGTCATCATCAAATGAATTCTAACTTTGGAATCAGAGGGCCAATGTTCAAATCACGGATGTGTGTTTCCTAACACTGTGTCTTGGCCAAGGGACAATTTTTCGGAGGCTCGGCTTCCTCATTAAGGGGGGGGGGGGGAAGACAGGCATGCCTGCCATGGTGCACAGGTGGAGATGAGAGGACAACTTTTGATCAGTTCTCTCCTTCCACCATGTGGGCTTCCAGGGATTGAACTCGGTCACCAGGTTGGGGAGCAGCGCCTCACCCACTGGGCTATCTTGCTGCCCCGTCTCTGTCATCTATTCTACTTTTATTGCCAGGTTCATCTCCCACCAACTCTGTGTAACTCACGCAAGGTTCACTGTTTTCCTCAAGTTCCTCAGGCACCACAAAGTTGCTTTTCTCTCCGGGCCTTTCTTTGGCAGGTCTGCCTAACCCACGACCCACAGCAGCACGTGTCCCAGAAGAGCCATGATACGTACGGCCCAATATGTGAGGAGATGACTTCATCTCACAAGGTCGGACACCCTGGAGACCCTAGGCCCCTGTCTCTGCTGCAGCCCTGCCTTGCCTAGAGCTGAAGTGGGGCTTTCTCTAGTGTTGCAATCAGCCTGCCTGATTGCTGATAAATAACCATCAATAAATGGCTTAAGGGAACTGTAACAGTCCAGTTACAGTTCGTAGTCCAGCTTGACAGGAAAGCTCGCACCAACACCAGGGCCGAGGGAACTGGCCACACCATTTTCACACAACAGCTGAGAGAGGGGTGATCCTTCCTTGGCAGTCCAGCATGTCTGGCCAAGTGTATACAAGGATTCCAACTTTCTCAACCAGCTCTCAGTATTTTATTCCAGGGCCTAGTCCCACTCTCTATGGTCTGGGCCTTCCCCATCGGCTAGACAATCTCCTGCAGGTTTGCTCTGGTCTTAACTCAAACACTAATTCTCTACAAATGTGCCCAGAGCTCAACCCCTCAACTGTCAAGTTCCCCTGTGCCTGACTGTGACGCCTAGTGCACATCTCTGAGCTGCTTCATGCTCCCACAGTCTCCTCGTCCTCTTCTGCACTAGTCCACTTGCTTTACTGAGGCTGTCTGCACTCCAGCGCCTCAAGTCTGCTTCACTCACAGACTCAGCTGCACAGCCTGAGGGGAACGACATATCTGGCTGAACTGCGTCACTGCTGCCATCATCATCATCTTAACATCTTAACAATATTAACTAATCTCAAAACAACCCCAGGAGGCAGAAGAGGCTGGCCTTCCTCATTGGACAGGTAAAGATACTGAAGTGCCAAGAAAAGGTTAGCTAAGGAGGCAGTAAGGCTCCGGGAACCTGATCAAGTACTCAAACAACTTGTCTTTCACCTGGCTTATTTCACAGGAAGAGCTCAAGAAAGATGTGGCGCATAGTGTGATGAGGGGGAAGCACTCCATACATGGGATCTCCCTTCTCTGTTCTCTGACTTCAGATTCTACCAACTACTTCAGACAGTTTAAGAATCGACATCAAGCACTTGATACGTCTCAGGACACAGTATGTCGACTGAAACACGCTGAAAGTGAAAAGGGGGCCAGCGAGATGGCTCATCTGGTAAAAATCAGCCTGAGGACCTGAGTTCAATTTCCGAACCCACAAAACACTAGGCGTAGCGATGTACGTCTGTAATCGCAGCCCTCCTTTGATGAGGGGGAGACACAGGCAAGAGGTCACCCAGGAGTTCCCAGGCCAGGTGGTCTGGGATGTATTTTTTAAAAGTAAAGTGGAGGCTGGAGAGATGGCTCGGGGGTCCTGAGTTAGGATTCCAGATCTCACCTAAAAAAAAGTCAGGCCAAAACAGCAGCGGCCTGTATTTCCAGCTTGGTGGGTGGAGCCTGGGAAAGTCCAGAGTGAAGCAAGGCTGTAGAATCAATATAGGATGATTCCAAAGTCACCCTTGGCCTTACACAGGGACAAACCAATACACCCTCTGATACACACACATACACAAATAAAATAAAATATTAAGAAGAAAAGAAGACCACTACATCTGAAACACTAGAACTCAGAACCACAGCGAGAGGACTGCTTTGAGGATGAGGGTAGCCTGGTCTACACTGTGAACCCCAGAGCAGCCAGGGCTACACAGCCTTTGTTTCAAATAAATAACAAAATGTGAGAAGAAACCCCAGTGTAGGCACAGAACAGCAGAAAGACCTGAAGCCATATGCAGCGGGATCTGCCACGGTCGTAGGCCAGTGAGAACCAGGTCCACAGGACGGCTTCTATTCTTCCTCCGGGCAGATGGGGCAGCACACGATAATTTCTAATCCTTGCCAAGTGTCAAAGAAACAAAGCAAGAAATGCCCTAAGTGGGCATGCTCATGGGAAAGGGAAGAGAAGCCTGGCACCACCTGGAGCAAACCATAGAAAGAAGGGCACACTAAGAAATTTTCTTGAAAGCACTATTGGGTCTTTTATTGTATGTATTTATTTTGGGTGCTGAAGATTACACACAGAATCTCAAGCATGCTAAGCACATGCTGTGCCATGGGGCTAGGCTCCACCCTGACCGGGGTTTAAACGCCTCCTGGGGGAATGCGTTTGACTCATTACAACTTGCAAGTTTTCTATGGATTGTACACGCCAAGATGCATGTAAGATTCCTGTTCCATTTCTAATGGAAAAAAATGCATTACTGATTGAGAGTTCACAAGGTTCTCCGGGGAAATCTTTGGGCTTGGTCCATAATGTAAACAACTTAGATACTGCCAATCACTGTGTGTTAAGACAGCATCCTGGGCTGGAGAGGTGGCTCAGGGGTTAAGCCTCTGCCTTGCAGGCGGAAGGTCCTGAGATCGGATCCCAGATCCCACGTATAGACGCCAGGCGGAAGTGGGGGCGGCCTGCGCTTCTGGTCCTGGTAGGGCGGAGCCTGTGAATCCCGGGGCAGAATAAACAAGGAGGAGGTGGAGGTGTCCATGGTGGTTCCCGAATTCGTCCGTGGTCACACACACACACACACACACACACACACACACACACACACGCAGACACGCATGATTGAATAAATTTTAAAAAAATTTAAAAAGACAGCATCCCAGGACAGGGAACCTATTCAGAAGCAGACTGTCCCCTGATACCCAGCCTTGGTGTGATAAGGGTCACCGTGTCTTGCGTGCAGAGCAAATGTGTTACAGGATATACTATTGACCAAGCACTACCCTATGAATTTCCCATTCTGTTATCGCCAGCAACTGCAGTTGACACACAAGTTGTATTATGTACGAGGTATTCTTCCATGAGTATTTATTCATTGATCCTCACAGCAGCCCTAAGATATACGCTCTCTTAGTACTGTCTCTAACCTGCTAAAGAGAAACTTAAGGCTCAGAAGCTAATCCTGAAGCTGTAGAGCTAGTGTGGGAGCCAACATGCAAACTCAGATCCATCTGATGTGAAAACTCTACTTCTAAAACAGAGAGCTACCACCTCTGGTCTAACCACTGACAATGTCACATGAATGGATCCACACACTCCTTTGAACTGTCGTGATCTAGAAAGCCCTTGTTCTTAAAGCATCACATCCACATGACTGGGGCAACATACTGATTCTTTATTGTGCCCCTTAGCCAAATTCTGTTTGGGGGCTAGATATACTGAGACCCCCCCCCACAAGCTCTCGTCCCATAGTTTATTATTCCATGCATATAAATAAGGCCCAGGCACAGTAGAATAAATAGGATCACTGCTGAGATGAATAAGTGGAACCCCAAATACTGCAATCACCAAAGTTCTAAATAAGCAGATTTTATGTGTGAGATTCAAAAGGAAAGGAAGAAAAGATGAGGAAAAGGAAAAAATGAATTTTTTTAAAGATACAAAGAATGAAATCTAGTATTTAAAAAAAAAATGAAGGGACGGGAAATGGCTTAGTGATTAAAACCTTCGCCTGTCAAGCAAAAGGACCTCAGTTCGGATCCCCAGATCCCACGTAAAATGCCAGGTGGAAATGGTGGCAGCCTACAATTCCAACTCTGGAAGGCAGAGCCTGGGAAACCCCAGAGCAAAGCAATAGGGATAGAGCAAACCAGGATTTTTATTATTCCTGATATCACCTTTGGCCTCTAGAGGCACACACACTCAAGTACACTCTAGTACACACACACACACGCACACGCACACGCACATGCACATGTGCACACGCACGCACACGCGCACATGAGAAGCTTAAGAAAAAACCCATCCTAGTGAACATGAATTTGGCAATGCTAATCTTTTAAAGAGATTACTGCATTTACTGTAGACCACCTGTGCATTTCCACTTGCCCTTCAGGGTCAACAAAACAGAAAAGGTCAGACAGAGATCAAATCCCCTCCACTCCCCTATGTTCTGAACCCCAGCTCTGCCCTCCAAAATACTGTGGCAACTTGTCCTCGCTCAAAAACTGTAGCCCTGAGCCTAGCATTCTGGGGGGGAGGGAAGGTGGTTAATACCTTTAACTCAGAACCTGGGAGGCCAAGGCAGAGGGCACCAAGAGTTCAAGGCCATCCTGGGCTATGAAGGAGTCTGAAGCTAGCCAGGGCTACAGAGTGAAACCAGGTCTCTTCCTCTGCCCTCCCCAAAACCTTGGTCTGTAAACGGAAGAAACTGATGAACAGACACCACGGGCCATTCCTGAAACATAGCTGGTGTCAAAGGTACTGACATCAAGCGCTCTATATAGTTTCCTAATCCACGAGACTGAAAGACTACTATCATCTACCAAAGACTCACGGGAGAACTACACAGAATAATATATGGGAAAAAATCCCATTAAAAAACATAGTAATCCAAAGGGTACCATTAATCCTTCTGACAAGACAAAATACAGACAGGCAGAAAGAAAAGAAAACCATCTGTAATCTTTCTTACACATCTTCCTGGCTACAATTAAGGTTTACATGTTTATATATTTTTATCTTATTTATACACCCTTATGTTTATATTTAATTATGAAATGATGGATTTAAAAGCAATTAAATAGTAGCATTATAAAAAGAACTTTTATTACAGTTGGTATTGTTTGTAGAGTGGAATTTACCCAAAACCCCAGAACAGAACTCATAGCCTAGAAATGAAACTGATTACCAGAGACTCTCAAAACTCATTCAATACTTTTTCCTCACACCATTGATACTATCAGATGTGTTTCAGATGGCTTCAGATGAGAAATGCTAAATACTATAACCCAATCCAGATTGTCAGTGTTCTGAAAATCGCCCCAAAAGAAAACCGACTAATGCTGTTTAATCCTGGACTTACCAAACATGACTTCAGCTGAAAATTCTTTTCTTACATGGAAGTTTTTAAATCCCCTTCCTGGTAGAGTTTTATGATCTATTAGGATGGTGGGTGGGTTTTTTTTTTTTTTCAATTTTATTTAGAGTGGGGGCGGGGTGGGGTGGTGGCTGTGTGTGTGTGTATGTGTGTGTGTGTGTATCAGAGGGCACTGTATGTCCCTGTGGAGGACCAAGGGTGACTTGAGAAGCATCCTGTATTGATCCTACATCCTTCTTGCTTCACTCTGAAATTTCCCAGGCTCTGCTCACCACAGGCTAGAAATACAGGCCACCACTTTTTACATGGGACCATGGATCTGAACTCAGGGCCTTCTGCTTAGGAGGCATCTCTCCAGCCCTGATCAGTGGTTTTTGATGCATATGAAATCAAGACAGCCCCAGCAGAATTGCCAGCTATGAAAACAGAAAATGGAAGAGGTGACAGATAGGCAGGATTCCTCTGAAATTTCTACTTCAGATAGTTACAAATGTAAGTTTTAATATTTCTAAACACTGGATCTCCCCCAAAATATTGTATGAGGGGCACACAGATGTGTGTGGTGCTGGATTCCAGGCTCTGTGCATGCTGACAAATGCTGTCGCCAAGCTACATCTCTAGCCTGGCAATATGCAGAATCTCTTAGAATACGTTTGCTCAAATGGGACATTTGTTAGATGAGGCATAGTTAGTTTCATACATGGGACATAGTTGCACCCACTTTTTTTATTTATCTAAAACTCAAAATGAACTGTGCACCCTATATGTTATCACCCAGAGAATGTATAGGATTTTATGAGAAACAGAGGCATGAAAGCCAAGCAACATTGCCATTCAGAAGCTATGCAGGAAAACAGGAGACATGACAAATGTCACTCCAACAAGCCCCAGGGACCAAACAGAGAAATAAGAAATGTGCTATCAGGCTGGGGGTTCTTCAGAATAGGAACCAGATTCTAGAGGCTGAGATCAAACTGTCTACCTGGCTCTGCAGACATCTCTGTCCCCCTTCTCCCCTCCCTCCCCCCATTGTCTCCTTGACACCACCAAGGCACAGTGAATCTTCCAGAACCACAGCCCTGTGTGTCCCCGTCTGGTGAGTCTGTGTGGTAAAGGAGCCGTGCTCCGCATGCACACTGCGTCGGCTCTTAAAGTCAAAGAGGGTCCTTCCATGACAGCACACTCCTTTTTGCTCCTCCCTACTTCTCTCCCTCCATCAATGATGTGTTCAGTTAGTATACATTAAGTTGAAAGCTTTTGATCCATCTTTCACTCTAACAAGGTTCTGCTCCTGGAAGCTCATTATTGCCTAATTACCAGGAGGCAATTACTAACTATTACTGTAATCAACTGCTGCAGGCTCACTTGCTTTACATCAGCTGCTAATTTCATGTTGTTGCAAGTTAATTATTCTCCTCGGCCATAGATGTCAGGCGCCCACCTGTGCCATGGCTGCTCCTCTTGCATCAGGACATAATCGCCAGCGTGTTGCTGTGTGGCCCTTTACAGTTTACAAAACACTTCAACACATGACCTAATCAGGACGCCTGCGACTTCATAATCTAGCGCTTATCATTCCTGACACAGGTAAAGAAATCAGGCTGAACTGCTTCACCCGAAGTCACACACTGGTGAGTCAGTTACAAGCTGTCTTGGCCACGTTGAACTTTTTTGCAAGAACACACTGTTTTCCCTGGGTCGTGAGTATCTGGATCAAGGACTGAACACAGTGTGCCAGGAATGGTATCTTCCACATATAATGATACTTAATCTTTTCAACAGCCCATTAGATAGTAGCATTATTCCCAATATAATGATAAGGAAATTAAAGCCCACTCACACAGCTAATTAGTGAAAAGGCACCTGTGTTCAAAATCCAGGTCTTAGCCAAAATCCAGGTCTTAGCCAGGTGTGACGGGGCACCCCTATAACCTCAGAGCCAGGAGGCAGAGACAGGAGAATTGTCCTAACTCCAAGTCCAGCTTAGATCTATATAGAAAGCTCCTGACCAGGATTACTTAACAATACCCTGTATCAAACAAACAAAACAAAAATAACAACAACAAAAAAAAAAAAAAACCCTAGGTTTTTCTCTGAATTGCATCAGGATTCTGTTTCTTTAAATAAATTCTAGATGAATTCAATGTTTTAATATTTTAAAAATGGATTAAAGCCATTTTATATATCTGTAAGATCTTAAGATGGGGAGGCTAGGAATCATTTTAAATCAAGGGTATATTAAAAAAGATTTACAAATTTGAGTAAATTTTTAAGATGTACCCAATGGGGCTGGGAAGAAGCCTCTGCCTTGAGTATAAAGACCTAAGTTCAAATCCCAGATCTCGTGTAAAAATACCAGGGTAGAAATGGTGGCAGTCTGCACTTCCAGCCCTAGAAAGCATAGCATGTAAAATCCTAAAGCGAAGCAAAATGGAGGTAGAGCAATCCAGGATGACTCCCAAAGTCACCCTTGGGCCTCCAAAGGTACACAAAGACAGACAGACAGACAGACACACACACACCCCACAAAAAAATTTTAAATAACATTTTACATGACAAAACAATAAAAGTAAAAAATGACTGAAACATCTATAACTTACATAAAGAAAGTCTAATTTCATTAAGTGCTTGAAGAATTTTCACAAAGCAGGCAGAGTGGTACGGATGTGGAAGCCCAACACTTCAGAGGTTAAAGTAGGAACATCATAAGTTTAAGGCCAAGCTAGGCTACACAGCAAGGTGCCATCTCAAAAAACAAAACCACTGTACACAAAGAATTCCTATAAAAGAGTATTAAGAATAATAAGAAGGGGTTGGAGAGATGGCTCAAGCTTTAAGTCTCTGCCTCAAAATCAGAAAGTCCTGAGTTTGGATACCAAATCCCATGTAAAAACGTCAGGCAGAAATTGTGGCAGCCTGTACTTCCAACCCTGTTGGGCAGAGCCTGGGAAACTCCAGAGCAAAGCAAAGAGGAAGTAGAGCAATCATAGTGCTTCCTGAAGTCACCTTTGGGCCTCCATAGGCACACACAGTGTCCTGTGATACACACACACACACACACACACACACACACACACACACACACACATACACACAAATTTTTAAAAAAAAGAATAGTAAGAAAACTCCAATAACCCAATAAAAATGAGGCTAAGGGGGCTGGAGAGGTGACTCAGGGGTTAAGCCTCTGCCTTGCAGGCCGAAGGTCCTGAGTTCGCATCCTAGACCCCACATATAACGCCAGGTAGGGCGGAGCCTGTGAATCCCGGGGCAGAGTAAAAAAGGAGGAAGTGGAGGCGTCCATGGTGGTTCCCGAATTCGTCAGTGGTTCTACACACACACACACATACATACATACACACATGCGCACACATGCACAATTGAATAAAAATAATAATAATAATAATAATAATAATAAATGAGCTAAGGACACAAGTAGATAATTCACAATAAAGGAAACAAAAATACACTTACATGTTTTCAAAAACAATCAGCCTCACTCCTAAGAGTGAATTCAAAGGATGATGAATGTGGAATTAAATTAGAGTTCACAGTTAAAAAATGAATTCATAATGAGAAGACAGTCTTCAACCCAGAACACTTCATTCTGCACTGAGCCGCTAGAGCACAGAAACACCGCACTTACATAGTGCTGGTGGGAGGCTGAGCAATGCCTTCACGGAAGGGAGTGTTGACTTAACACTAAAAATGCTATTGCAGACCCTTGGCTCTAGCAGTGGCGCTCCTAGGAATCTAGCATACCTGCATGCTTATAGTTTGCAGACCCTTGGCTCTAGCAGTGGCGCTCCTAGGAATCTAGCATACCTGCATGCTTATAGTTTGCAGAGTTTGGCAACCACACATTAATGGAGCACAGAGCCTACCACAGCCATCGATCTGTAAGATCTATTAAGTAGGAGAAGCAAATGGAGAATTGTGTATATTGCATGAAAGGAGGCCTGCATCTCTGCATCTGCACATGCATGACATATTTTTGGAATGACATGAAAGACATTGACAATGACAGCTGGCCCTGGAGAGGTTATGAGATTTAGCACTTTCTAAGAAAGAATACACCCTCCAACTGTAAAATAATATTCTCTTCCATTCCATCTCAAGGGGTGTGGGGAAAGCAAGACAGTTTCTAACACAAGAAAGGAAGATCCCTTTTCAAAATCTGTTTGGTAAATGGAGATGTCACTCCGTTGATAGAGTTTTAAAAGTCTTAGACTCAAGCCCTAGCAGCATATATTCTGGATATGGTAGCATATTTCTGTAATCTGATCACTGAAGAGCAAAATTAGAAATTAAAAGTCATTCTCTGCTACACGGGGAGTTACAGGTCTGCCTTGGTTATTTGAGACCCTGTCTCACTAATAAAATTAACTTAAAATGAAATAAAATCTGTTTGACGTCTGCCTTTCCAAGTTTGCCCTGCTGCGTTTCTTCATGTGACAGGGCTCTCAGAAAGAACAGTCTTCCCCAAACTCCCGGACTGTCCTTTCCATGCCGAAGGACAGAAAGATTCACCCTCTCACCAACATCCATCAAAAGCCAAGTGTCTACTGTAAATATAGAAGCCAAAGCCAGTGGATCAAACGGTATTTTTTGATGCGAATATAAACAAAGCTCTCAAGCATCTGCACAGCTTAGAATCTAACCCCGCTGCTTTCTGACCCAGCGGCTTCACAGGAGGACACAGCATTTGACAGCCAGCCAATGGCTTGCCTCAGGCCACGCAGCACCGAGGCAGCAGATCACATAGGTTCCCCAACTCAGAGCTGCTTCTAGGGCAAAGCAGATCTGCAAGTATAAATCCCTAATGGGCAAAACAACAACATTGGCTGGCATAGAATCATGCCATGAGTGGGGGGTGACAAAAGAAAGCTCGTACTTAGAAGATCTTTGGGTGTGACAGGCGGACTGGGGATGCAGCTCAGCTAGCAGATTGCTCATCTGGCCAGATGCAAAGGAAGCCCTGGCATTGATCGACAGCCCTGCAAAAAACTAGCACGGTGGCCCTGTGCCTGAAATCCCAGATCTCAGGAGGTGAAGACAGAACAAGCAGAAGTTCAAAGTCAATCCATGGCTGCCACCAAATTTGAGGTAGGCCTGGGCTTACAGGAGGCCTTGTCTAAAAATAGAATGAAATAAAATAAAACAAAAAAGAAAGAAAAGAAAAATAATGCAAATGAAAATATAGCAAGCCTATGATGTCCACAACATATTTTTTAAAATAGAAAATAAATTTGGAATTCCAGACACGTCCACTGGAGAAGGTTGGTGTGGCCATTGTCCTTGAGTCACACACAGAATTTGGTGTTCCAGCCACAGGTGAGAGGAGCAGGTAGGGGCTGCTGCTTAGAAAGCCCTAGGTCCCCAAGCAGCTACCCCACCCCCACCCCCTGCAGGCCCATCTGTGTCAGACCACAGCATCTGCCACGCAAGCTGGGGGCTTGACAGAGATTTGCACACACCTGCAAGTATTGGCATTTTTGTTTCCTGGGGGGAAGGGTACCCTCACATACACACTAATCCTTTCTAGAATGGGGAGCGTCTGTCTGCGAAACGCATTTGTTGGACAGATCTGAAAAAAGGTCCTTCCGGACCCAACTTGGCTGCATCTATCACTGGCGCAAGCAGGCTGGCTCCCCCTGTTGTCCTCTTTGGACAATAAACCACTGCAAAGAACCCCAGGTTCTGCCCCCTGGTCCTCTGGTGTGTTCTCTAAGTCCGGGCCTATGTCTAATCTTTCCTCTGCAGAAGCCTTCCTGTGTGCGTCTGGCTGTACAGGAAGGGCCTCTTCGGTCTCCTCCCTGCCAGCTAAGCATACAAGCAGGCTGGCCCGGCAGCCGGAGCTCAGGGCCACCACCCAGAATTGTCGTCATGTCAGAGACCAAAGGCTTTCCAAAGACGTCTCCTCCCTTGCTGGAAGCCTGTCATGTCAGCCTGGACCCTTTCTCCCAGCTGTTCAAACAGATTCCCTTCTCTGGAAGCAGGAGTAGCATTGAAAGAGAAGTGTCTACATGCTCTGGGAACCAAGTAGATGAGGATAAAGAATTCTTTCCACTGTGCCTCCCAAGAAAGACTATTTGTCTAGCACTCCCGATGCCTTACACACGCTGGCCCACCGCGTTCTGGAAATAGTCTTCTTAGGCAAGATTTCTTAGGTGCCCTCACTAGCAAGTTTTTATATCTGGGATACATAAAGAAAATGTGGTATTTGCACAAAAGGGAGTTTTATTCAGTCATAAAGAACAAGGTTATGAAATTTGCAAGAAAAAGAATGAACTAGAGACAATTAGACGTTAAGTCAGACTCAGACAAATATCACATGCTTCTCTCACATACAGAAATTAGATAATATACACACATGTATGACATGAAGTCACAAGACTTGGGAGGACGGTGAGGATTGGCAGGAGAGGGAGAGGCAATGATAATGGGGTGAATATGGTCAAAGCACATGAAACATTCAAATGAAATTTTCACTGTAAAATCCATCACTTGAAGTTATAAATATATGCTAATAGATCTTTTCAAAGTTCTTACATTTAGAGAGAGCATTTGTAAGTTGTTAAATACTTTCCTGCACATTGACGTGTGTGTGTTTAGGCAAATTCACATGTAACCAACAAGGTCCAAAGTCTCTCCCCAAAACACACCTGTGCATGTGCACGTAGGCATTAGTGCACACTCACAAACACCCCTTGCTCATCTGTACTTCCCTGCACACCCCCTCCATTCCACCTTTGTCCTTCCTGAGTCATGACTCAACCAGCAGTCTCCAAAAGACATCTAGCCAGGTTCCCTGCAGGCAATCTATCGAGTGTTTTCCTCAGAATGTCTACTGATTCTCAGCCCTAAGGATGAAGTTTAAATTCCTGACCCAAGTTCTTCTCCCCTCCTCTGTCACACGGTCTCTGTCTCCTTTCCTGCCTTATGAACTTCTGGGCATTCACCCTTGCATATGCTCATCCCCTCCCTAGTAAGCCTTTCTCCTGCTGAAGAATCCCTTCTTATGTTCCAAGAGGCGGCTCAGATGCCCCTGTTTACTTGTTCTCAAATCCCACATGCAGAATTAGATTCTTTTTTCTCTATCCTGCCCAAGCTCTCTGACCCTCACCCACCTCCCAATACATGTGGTCCATGTGTAATTGTCCCTCTTCCTCATACTCACAGCTCCTCAAACTAAACACATCAGACAGAGAGGGGGGAAACTTTAAGCTAAAATCAGTGGTGTCTTCCAGAGAATTCTAGATTTCAGAGAGTCTAGGGAATCATAAGTCAAGCAAACGTGCCATGACATACAGTTTAAGGACTGGATGGGAAATGTAGATGGCGAAAAATCACCAACAAATGGAATCAATGGGAGATCCTAAATGGAAAATAGATTCTGGGTTAGGGAGATGGCTTGGGGGGTAAAGCACTTGTCAAGTAAGCTTGACCACCTGAATTCACGTCCCCAGAACCTACACAAAAGCAGGGCAGAGGGGCTGGAGAGATGGCTCAGGGGTTAAGACTGTGCCTGTTGAGCAGAAGGTCCTGCGTTCAGATCCCAGGTCCCACGTGAAAATGCCAGGCAGAAATGGCAACAGCCTGTACTTCGGGCCCTGGTGAGCGGAACCTAGGAAATCTCAGATCAAAGCAAGAAGAAGGTAGAAGCGGGATGATTCCCAAAATCACCTTGGTCCTCCATAGGGACACACAGTCCCCTCTGATACACACACACACACACAAAATGAATGACTAAATAAAGTTTTTTTAAAAGAAAAAAAAAAAAAGCAAGGTACAGCGGTGTAATTATGCTTACAGAAAATGAGAAGCAGACAACCAAGACTCTCCAGAAACTTGTGGGCCATCCTGTCTGGCTTATGCAGAGAGACCTGGTCTCAAACAAGGCAGAAAAGAACCTGAAGGACACCCAAAGGATTTTTTTGACCTACATATGCACGAGGCCTGCACTAGCACCCAGCACACACACACACACACACGCACGCACACACACACGCACGCACGCACACACGCACACCTACAGACACACACACTGAATAAATAAACTCTGGGAAGTTTATACCAGCAACAGATGTCCAGGGACCAAAGCAGAGATCTAACCAATTTTTTAAAGATAAATAAATAAATAAATAGTCACTGGTGTTTAAAGAGGACAGAAATGACATCTAAACATCAATAAATACAGTCTAAAGAGTTCAGCTTCCCTTCACACCATGTTTTCGCTATTCATCAAAAGCCTCATAAGGTCCAGACTCTGACCCTGTTATTCTGCTTTTAGGAATCTTCCCAAGGAAAGAGTCCAAGATGTACAGAAGGATTTGTTACCAAGAACATTCATTCACTCCAGTAGTACTCAAACTAGCCGGTGGAGATGGAGGGAACAGAAAACCTAATCAATACCTGACAAAATACATTTTCAGAGAGTGATTGTCAACTTGACAGACCTGGGAGAGGCAGTTTCACAGTGTTCTTAAGTTTCTTTTGTTAGTATTTTGTCACCGCAATAAGACAAGTAACCAATACATTACAAAATATATACTGGAGAAGAAAAATATTTTTAATAGCTTATTTTCTCACTTACACATTGTATCTTTCTTGAGCTGTCTCCCAAACATGACCTATTAAGGAAGGCACATCTGGCTGGAGATGTTGGGCTGGAGAGATGGCTCAGGGGTTAAGACTCTGTCTGGCAAACAGAAGGTCCTGAATTCGGATCCCAGATCCCACGTAAAAAACGCCAGGTGGAAAGGGCAGCGACCTGCACTTCCAGCCCTGGTAGGCAGAGCCTGGGAAATCCCAGAGTGAAGCAAGAAGGAGGTAAAAGCAATCCAGGATGATTCCCAAAGTCACCCTTGGTCCTCCAAAGGGACATATGTGCCCTCTGATACACACACACTGAATGAATGAATGAATGAATGAATGAATGACTAAGGCACCTTATTAAATCATCATTCAGCAGTAGTAAAATCATGAGCAGATACACAAGCACAAAGTTCATGACTACACACACACACACACACACACATACACTAAATGAATGAATAAATAAATAAAGGCACATTGTTAAATCATCACTCAGCAATGGTAAAAGCATGAGCAGATACACAAGCACAATGCTCATGACCACACACACACACACACACACACACACACACACACACACTGGTCTTCCAGAGAGCACAATCTAACCAGAAGCCATGGCAGTAGATGCACTGCTGGGGATTCTAAGGAAAGAACTGAACAAATGCTTAGTGAGTAGAAGCTCGTTATATCTTTTCTAGCACAGTAAAGAAATGGAAACAATTGCAAGGTCCAAAGAGGGACAGGCAGCCACCAGAAGCGCCAACTATAAAAGCTAGGCAGAAATATGAAATAATGCCAATGATGGGGTACAAAATAAACACGTGCACAAAGCCACATTTGTTAGAACTGCAAGCTCTGGAGAAATCAGCATGTATGAGAACAAGGGAATTCCAAAAGTGAAAACACATGCCGTGCTAGGATTATGGAATTCCAGAGAATTTTTATGTTTTAAATTTCATCTTTTTTATACACACGTTTTTAATCTCAAAAAAAGGAAAATAAATTACCAAGAGGAACACACTTGGTCAGTATATTGGCAGATCCCTCCCACATCTCTCCCCTCTGTGCTGGGTGGTTTGGCTTTGTTTCAATAGTCAGTGAAATCATGATAGCTTCTTTAAAAGTTGCTGCAAAACTCCTTCCATTTTTAAAAACCAGGTAACTCAATACAAATCCTAAATGAAAACAATACTAATGGTTTGTTTGAAGGGATTTCAAGAAACCTCATATAATGTTGGCTTTTAAGCAAAGAATAAATAATAGCAAAATAGATGGCTTGATCTAAGTTCTTAACACTGTGGATACACAACCTATGACAGTAGCCATAACTCAAAAGCTTAGAAAGTATTGTGTTACTAAAAGCTAAAGGAGTTTGGAAAGCAGGAGGACTTTTACTATTACTAAACTCTGAAAATGGAAAGATAAATGACACGCTAAGTTTTTGGATCAGGAAAGCCTGGAAGGAAACAAATTGAATAGAATCAGTTGCTGGTTCAGAATATTTAACATCCTTCACAAGCCCCGGCCCTTATTCTGCTGTTCTCTAGCTCTGACCTTCACTGAGGTCAAACACCACTGCAGGCAGCAGCTGCAGGCTCCACCCCCCTCTGTCCTCACGTGCAGTCCCTCTGCTGAGTGCACTGCAGATCACAGGACTTGGAACAGCATCCTTACCACTGAATTATTCCAGACAGAAAAACAGGACAAGAGAAGAGAGGCGAACACGTACGCACAGGCGTACACACACACACACACACACACACACACACACACACACACACACACTACAGTGAACGGGCTTTGCCGCCATGAAATGATGTGGTCCAGACAGTGAGTGGATACTTAGTGAAGTTGCTAGGGAGGGGCTTCATTTCTGCAGAAGCGTGACCCTCATGTGCTTCTCAGCAATGTGCCTCCCCCACAAGATAAACCTAATATTCATCTACTGCATGCCTGTCTGCCCGAGATTCTGCCCTCTGTTCCCATAGAGGAAGCTGCTGTGGTGAGACAGGCTGAGGCGTGGCATGCCAACCACAGAGCAAGCCTTCCTTAGAGTCCAGGAGAAATGGAACTTGGCATCTGTTGCCTTTGGTGCTTTTAGAAACTGGCCCCTGTACAAGGAGCAGGTACCTCCACCGCAGCCTTTCCAATGACCTAATCAGAGGGTGTCGTCAGGGCTTGCAAATCTCCCTGGGGCTCCCCACAGTCATCTCTGAGAGGAAATGGAGTGTCCTGATTAAGAGGGTGGATGGTTAAAGTCAACTAAGGACTGGAGAATTGGCTCAGTGGAAACTGTCATAGTTAAGCACAGGTGTCAACTTGACTGTTGAGGGTTTGAGCTCTGGGCACAGTTGTAAAGAGTTGATGGTTGAGTTAAGCCCAGAGCAAACCTGAAGGAGATTGTCTAGCTGCTAGGGAAGACCCAGCCCATGGTGGGTGGAATTAGGCCCTGGATAAATCAGAGAGAGCTGGTTGAGAGAGTTGGCATCCTTCTGTATATGTGGCCAGACATGCTGGTCTGGCAAGTAAGGATTGTCCATCTCTCAGCCGTTATGCAGTGATGGTGTGGCCAGTTCCCTCGGCCCTAGTGTTGATGTGTGCTCTCCCATTAAGCTGGACTATGAACTATAACCGGACTGTCATAAGAAAGTAAACTCCTTGTTCCCTTAAGCTGTGTGATGGTCATTTATTAGCAACCATGCAGGCGGATTGCAACAGACATAAGCGTGAGGACCTGAGTCTGAATTCCCAGAACCCACATAAAGCCAAGCACAATAGAGCATGCGCCGTTATGCAGTGATGGTGTGGCCAGTTCCCTCGGCCCTAGTGTTGATGTGTGCTCTCCCATTAAGCTGGACTATGAACTATAACCGGACTGTCATAAGAAAGTAAACTCCTTGTTCCCTTAAGCTGTGTGATGGTCATTTATCAGCAACCATGCAGGCGGACTGCAACAGACATAAGCGTGAGGACCTGAGTCTGAATTCCCAGAACCCACATAAAGCCAAGCACAATAGAGCATGCGCAATCGCAGTGCTACTGTGGTTGATGGGACAGAAGGCGACCATCAGGACAACAGGCCAATCCCCAGAAGCTCGCTGGCCAGTTAGCCTGGCATGCGCAACAGCCCCCAGAGCAGACTGTCTCAAAGCAGGATGGAAGGAGACCTACGCCTGAGATTGTCCTCTGACCTCTATCCACGTGCTGTGGTACGCACACACATTACACACATGCATCAACACACACACAAAAAAAAAAAAAACCAGTGAAAATGACACTTCTATCTTGTGTTTATGTACACGTATGCACGTGTGTGCCAGTGTGTGTGTACCAGTGCGTGTGTCTGTATGCACATGTGTGTATACTGGTTGTGTGCATGAATGCACATGTGCATGCAGGTGTGTGTACAAGAGGGCACTGCGTGTGTCCCTGTGGAGGCCCAAAGGTGATACTGGGAACCACCCTGCATTGCTCTTCCACCTTAATGCTTTGCTCTGAGGATTCCCAGGCTCCTCCTTTCAGGGTCAAAATTACAACAAGCCCCTGCCACTAAGCATTTTGACATGGGATCAGGAGATGTGAATTCAGGTCCTTTTGCTTGCAAGGCAAAGGCTGGATCCACTGACCCATTACCCCAGCCCTCCGCCTCTTTTATGGGTTAGGTGGCCTTGGACAAATTTCTTATCCTCTATCTTTATTTGCCAATAGGGACCTTTACAGCATGTGTAGATTAAATGAATTAGCACAAGGAGAGAGTCTACTTGGTGTTCAAGACATGCTCAATAAATGTTAGGACTATGCTGCCATTGCTGTGCAGGAGAAAGCTCTAGTCTCCCAACAGGGCCACTGAGAGTGCCTGGCCCAGCAGGCAGGACACGTGTGATCACACTGTCTCCCTCTTGTATTGGCTCCATCGTGTCCTACAGAGATACTTGGCTGTGCTCCTTGGTTTATGAATCTTGCTTCCTCCACTGAATCTTAAGGACAGAAACGCCTGTGAATTTCTACCTGTGTCTTTATAACTTGCACTCCCAGAGACTCAAAGGAAACCTTTACTATGTGCCTAGGCAAAAGGAAAACTGGCCAATATACACAAAAGTGGAAGATGCTTTTCAGAGAAAGTAAGCGTCAGGATGAGGACATCAAACCCCAAGCACCGTGATCCAAAGGAGAGTTAATTGGCAGCGATCATATAACCCGAGAGAAGAAAATGACAGATTCGCAAGAGAAGCCACGCCTTGCTACCACGCAGTGTCTTTGTACTAAAGAGCAGGGAACAGAGGGGACAAGAGGACACTTCTGAACCAGCCGCTGTGCCTTGTGGGTATGATGCCAATGGATTTTTAAATTAAGAAATTAATTTGCTTGCAAAGTTTAAGAGAGAACAGAAAAGGTTTGTTCTCCATTGTAGGATGCATGTTTGTTTGGTCCAAGACCTCTATCTGCCTGTGAGGGTAAATCTAATCATGGCAGAAAGGTGGGGTGTAACTACAATACCAAAGACATTACAGCAATACTAAAAGTCAGTAATGTTCCCAAGGTTGGAACAAAGCTGACAGTCAGAGGAACCAAGTTACAAATCCTGGCGAGTTTTGACCCCTAAGTGCATTTGCTTTCCTATTGACTGTGACCCATATGGAAAAGACCCCAGGTCCAGGCTGTGAAGATAACCACCACATAGCTGAAGAGCTCTTCAGAGTCAAGAAAGCCTTTTCCTAGGTCTATGTGAACAAGCTCTGTTCCTTATGCAGACTTCTAATATTGAATTTTCTTTCAAATGTCATTGACATTTGCAAATATGACAGGGGTGCTAAAAACTTTGGGACTCTTGTAGGTTGTCCTTTCATGTTGGAGGGGGTTTGGCAAGAGGAAAAGGACAAAAAATTATAGTTAGAGTAAATGGAAAAACTGTGAGGAACAAACTCTGCAGAGTTAACAAGGCATTGTGTCAGTTTTTTAAAGTGCTGATTTACATTTAAAGCATATTTAATGCTAATTTATATTTAATAAAACTAAAGATGGAAATTAAAGTATGTGATCACTTTCATTCCCCCCCCAACCCCCCACAGACTCACACACCTTGCCTGACTATCTTGGGCTGCAAGTGACTATGAATGGTCTAGGCAGTGATTTTTATCACCTATTTTCTCTGCCTGACCCATTTTTCACACGACAGCACAATGCCACTTTACCCAGCCCCACCTGTCCGTCTTGGTCTGCCCCTTCCTTCAGGGAACAGAGGTGCCACCATCCGACACAGTACCCCTGGGCTATCTTCTGAAGCTTTACAAGAGTAGTTATGAGAACCACAAAACTCTAGCCCTTGATCATATGGAGTCTTAAAACGGCTCTCTGGTTCAAATACCAGAGTGGAGGGCTAAGAGATGACTCAGCAGGTAAAGTGCTTACGGAATAGATACGACATTTGGATTTCCAGCACTCATATAAAGGCCGGGTATGATGGGACATATCTTTAAGCCCAGTGCCAGGTGTGGGGACGGCACTGGGGAAGAGTGGGGACAGGTGGGTCACGGGGGCTTGTTGACCAACCAGTTTAGTTGACACAGAGATGTCCAGCGTGAGCCCTTGTCTCAAAAATGAGGGAGAATGGGCCAAAGAGATAGCTCAGGGGTTAAAGTTCTCAGTTTGGATCCCGGATCCTACATAAAAACAGAAGGTGGAAATGGCGACAGCCTGAACTTCTGGCTCTGGAAGGAGGAACTTGGGAAATCCCAGAATAAAGCAAAAAGGAGGTAGAAGCAATCCAGTATAATTCCCAAAGTCATACTTGGGCCTCTACAGGCATACATCTGATACACACACACACACACACACAAATAATAACAATAATAATAACAATGATAATAAAATAAGGCAGAAAACAATAGAAGACACCCAACATTGACCTCTGGGCTCCACACATATATGCACAGAATAGCACAACCACATACAAGTGTACACACACACACACACACACACACACACACACACACACAAATGAAAAAAATTATTAGCTCGGGAGAAACATTTTAGTAGGAAATCCAAGACAACTGCTGGTCATGGCTACTTTGAAAGGTGGCCTTGCACGCAGTAGAATGATGCAGGTGGACTTGGGTTGAAACTGACCTCTCTTCCACCTCGTACAGCTGAATGATCCTGAACGACTCATTCCTGAGCCCTGGTTCCTCCACCTAAGAAACGGGAAAAATATTACCTACTCCAAGGACTGCAGTGGGATTTAAATAGGGGCTTTTGTAAACCACCAGCCCTGTTCTTGCTGCATAGAAGCATCCATTCACAAATACTAACTCTCTTCACCCTAATGATTTTGTGAATGGCAAATGCTCCAAAAAAAGATGCTCTTGAAAGCAGATTACATATTTCACATATCTTATTATACTGTCCACAGTTCCTACCACACACTCAACAAGTTTGTAGGCACTTAAGTAAGCATTTCTTACTGAAAATGACAGTTACAGGTTTGCCAGTAATGCTGGCACAGGTAAACTATGTGAAAAATAAGTCTGCTAGATCCCTTCCCAAGATATTTTGGTTAAAAGAGTGTCTGCTGCACTAACTTGCACTAAGAAAGAGCATTACATTTTTCCTTTGATTTTTTTTTATTCTCCATATTTTTACACTTTGATGATTATTTGGGGTTTTATTTTGTAATTTTTAAATAAAACTGAAAAAATACCCAACTCAGAGGATGTAGATTATTACAAAGATTTCTCCCATTAGCAATGCAGGCCTTTTGAAAAATAACTAAAATTATCCCCTCAGCTGGGAGCTGAGACAGGAAGAAATAGCTAGGAATTTAAAGCCAGCCTGGATATATAACAAGTTCTAGGCCAGTCTGGGCTACACAAGGAGACCCTGTCTCAAATTAAAAAAGAAAAATTCCCTGGTTTGAAAAATATAAATAGAATCTTATAGTAAAGGATTATTTGTGGTTTTGTATTAGACACTAGAGTTTTGGTGTTTTTAAAAACTTTATTCTTCAAAGACAGACAATAAAATGAGTATCTGGAGTAGAGTTATGTCTACAATTTACTTTCAAATGGCAGGCATATATACATGCACAGACATTTTTGAGGAATAACAAAACTCTAACAAGTAACTACTGTTACCCCACTGTTCATAATCATATATTTGTAGGCTTTTCTATCCCATAAAAAAATGAGGTCACTTTGGGGAAAGGACTACAAAACTGAGTGATGATTGATTGATTGTACCCCTTGTACTTAATTGTTTTGCTTGTCTCATGCTCTATCCATGCATGAAACAGCAAACGATATTATCTACGTGAAGCTTGGGATCAAGTTTACTCATGCAGTGCTCACACAAGTATACAGTTGGGCTTGAGCATGTTTAACTGTGATCTGGGCATCTCCTTCCAGACACTGACCCCGCATCCTTACAAGAGCCGGCTTGCTACCTGTCCATACACCTGAGCACTGAGGGTCTTCAGCTCCCAAGGTCCCTCATGCACCCACCACTACCCTCTGGACTCTGCGATGACTCAGTGAGGAACCAAGGCTGCGTGGCACACATTTCTTGAGCAGCTTTGGGCAAGACAATGCCCAGGAAAGTTCTGGAATGTGCCTGAGGCATGCACAATCTCCCAAGAGCTAGTGAGTTAGCCAGACAAGCAAATAACAAAGCAGCACAAGTCAAAGAGGAAACCGCTCAAGTCTCTGGAAACAGCAGGAAAGCTTCAGAGGGAGGAAGTTGGCACAAAGAATGGATGTGGACCCCAGCTCCTCAGATGGCGGCTGAAAGCCACTTAAGAAAAATGCAGAGCAGCGCGCGGTCCCCTCCAGGAAAGTCCTGAAGCAAAAACCCCGTGATTAGCTGTTTAATCCAGAATCCCATGCTCGCTTTGCCGCCGGTTCCCTGTTTCTTTCCTCCGGAAGGATATTTAAAGCATTTGGGAAAATGCTCCAAGGAGCAGCATACCTCAATAGGAAGCTTTCACGAATGCAATCTGCCAGCTGGAGAGATGGCTCAGGGGTTAAGACTCTGCCTCGCAAGCAGAAAGTCCTGAGTTTGGATCCCAAGTCCCACATAAAAACACCAGGTAGAAACAGCAGGGCCTGCACTTCTGGTCCTAGCGGGCAGAGCCTGGGAAATCCCAGAGCAAAGCATGGAGGAGGTAGAAACAATCCAAGGATGATTCCCAAAGTCACCCTTGGTCCTCCACAGGGACACACAGTGCTCTCTCGCTCTCTCTCTCTCTCTACACACACACACACACACACACACACACACACACACACACACACAAAATAAAGTTTAGATTTTTAAAAAATTCAAAAAAGAATGCAGTTGGCAATTCCCCAAACTTTCCTGAATCTTGTCCAAAAGGAACACATGGCCTAATGTGTCTGTCAAGACAGAACACTCCTCTAGTGAGAACACGGTGTAGACCACCCCGTCTTTATCAGGGGGAGGAAAATAACACATGCCTGACCCAGACTTTTTGTCCCTGGGTGGATATTTACTCTCTCCCTCCTGTCCCCTCCAGCCTGCCCACTGGGTTAAAAACACCAGACTTGAACACCGCTAACAGATCCACAAGGGTAACTTTGCTCTTCAGTATTTACTCCAGGGTGGAGCTTTCTTTTTTTTTTTTTTTTTTTTATTTCAGATCATACAAACCTATTAGGTACACCAGTTCCCCCCCTTCCTCCGCCCCCCCCCGTACCCCCTGCTCCCCCTCCCCACCCCCCAGTGCCTCCCGCCCCAATTCCCAGAGAGTCCTTTCTTGTGCGGTGGAGCTTTCAAAAGATAAAAAGGAACAGGGCTGAAGGCTGTTGGCTCCACCCCTGAACACAAAGCTGACTTACTTGGCCTTATTGGGAAGATGGAGCCCTATCTCAGTCTTGCTCCACAGGCCAAAGGGGCAGACAGACAGACAGACAAACCAACCACAGAAGAGATCCGTGACTGAAGCTGAGCTGAAAGCCACAAGACAGGCACAAAAACTGAAGACTCCTTCTCTTGGCTAGACTAAAAGTTGGAAATGAGGTACCTTAAAATAAGATTCCTCTCAGACAGATAAATGCATATATCAAGAAACAAAATAGGGTTATAAGGTCCAGTGGTATAAGATAAGGCAAGATTAAAAAGAAAAAATATATAGGTAGCCAAATTCAGAAGAAGGTGGCACACAGAATAGAATCTAATTTTATGTATTCTAAAACCTATAAAAATTCAGTAAAGTGCCTCTTCATACTCCCCCCCACCTCTCCCCCCCGTACCCTGCTTCGCCCCCAGCCAAACTTTGCAAGTACAGAGACAGATGAGAGAACAGTGTCGGATTTTGGAAGTTTGGGGAGCAGATGAACAAGGAGTAACGACTCAAGAAATCTGAGTCCTAAGGCAATTGCGGGCAAAGCTGAGAATCCTTTGAGCAAGTACAGGAACTGGCAGCGCTCCAGGGCAAGGGCACCCTCTCCACACGGAGGGAACTGTGGGGGCTTGGTCGCCCTGCACACACTGTGCGGAGGGGATGGGGGCTAGAGAGGCAACAGAAACATCCACAGCCAGACAACCGGTTCCTTCTCATTCCCTTCGGCATCTGTCATATTTCCCATAGCAGATGGCAGAGTATCTGTGCCTGGACATTCCTGTGAGGCAGGGTGGCAGGAGGCAGAGGGGTGAGGAAGACTTGATACCCAGGCTACTGAAGGTGAGGACTGTACCTTCCTGCTCCTCCTCCTCTTCGCTGGCGGCATGTGCTCAAGGAGACTCGCTCCAAGGGAGTGCACATGGCGGCCAAGTGAAAAGCTGAAGATGTTGCTGACCGGAGCTCCCCACCAGGAGATCACCCTACGGTAAGATGCACAGCTGAGGTTCTGCATGCATCCTATATCTGGATGTAGGCTGTGTTTCTACACCTTTATTGAAGTACATTCATAGGTCACACAATTGCTCCTTGACAGCACGCAATTCAGTGGTTCCGTTAGTGCATTTACAGAGTTGTACAAACACCACCACAATTCATTTTGTATTTCCATCTCCCCCATTCACTCACTTTGCATTCCTTCTTTCCAGCTACTTGTTTATTTCTGTCCATTGGTTTGCCTATTCTGACATTTCCCATCTATGAAGTCACATTCTATGTGGTCTCTGGTGAGCAGTTTCTTTCACTTACTGTGATACCAAGGTCCTGAGAAGCTTTTTCTCCCACTCTTAATCAAAGCACCACAGCCAAGGATCACATTCAGACTGGCATCCTGGACAAGTCAATACAGACTGTGACAAATGCAAAAAAGCAACTTGAAGGAAATAGAGACCACAGGTCAGTGTGTGTGAGATGCCATTAATACTTTCATTAAGAAACAAATTCGACTGCAAACATGAAACAAAAATAAGATTCAATAAGAAAATTGACAATGCAGGAATACAATTAAAAATAAAACTCACTGAAAGGATGGAAAGATAAACATGAGGAAACCTACAAAGCAAGATCAAAAGGCAAAGATGGGAAGACAGAAAAGAGACTTAACGTTCTAACAGACTGTACAGTGGGCTGCATCTGAATAAAATCAATTCCCAAGAAAGAACAGACAAATGAAAGAAATGGCATAATGACACAATTCAATAAAAACATTGAAGAACTAAAGGTTGTAGGCCGCCGGGTTGAAATGGCTCAGCACACCAACGACTGTAAAGATTCTATGAAATTTTAGAAAGCTGCACAAAGAAGATTCCAAGGCAAGAAAAAAGCATATTTAAAACAGAAGCACATATTTAAACAGCTGTCCATAAAGGATGAGAAATCAGAATCCTTCTGACATCTCCACAGCAGGAAGAAGACAAAAGATAAAGGAAAATGACTTCCAGCTTAGACTGCAATACCTCGCTGTGATGGTTGTTCTTCATTGTCAACTTAATTGGATTTAGAATCACCATGGAAACACACCTTTGGGACCATCTATGAGCGTGTTTCCAGACAGGTATAACTGAGGAGGGAGAGCCTATCGTCATTGTGAGTCCTGCCATCTCACGAACTGGGATTCCAGGCAGAATAAAAAACAAGTGAGATGAGGCTAGGAGTCATCTCTTTCTGCACCCAGACCGCCTCCTGTCCTGCTGCCTCGACTTCCCTTCAGTGAAGGACTGTGAGTCAAAAGAAATGCTTTTCCCAGGTATTTCATCACTACCATGAGAAAAGTAACTGACACACTAAGTCAACCATAATCAAGTTTGAGACTAGAACAAAGCCATTTTCCAGCACACAGGATCCTGAGAACTCATGTTCAAGTCACTTATTTAGAAGAAGTTTCTGGAGGACACCCTTGGAGAGGAAGAGATTTCGAGGGCAGAAGCAGGCAAGAGGACCTGAAGCCAAGCGGACCTGAGAAGCATCACTTACAGGCCAGACATGGTAAAGATGTCACTAGCAAAACCCACCACATTAACCCCGTGAAGCTGTGCTTCTGTTTTAAATATACAGTTACTAAATATTCAAACACGTAGAAGTAGAACCCCTCTCCCCCTCCCCACATTACCCAGATTCAACAGCTGTCAAGAACTTGCCATATAGGTTCAATTAATTCATCCTTCATCGAATCTAAATTTTTCATTTTTTAAACTTATTTGTCTGTCTGTTTGTTTATTGCGTATGAGCAGGTGCCGGTGTACATGTGTGTGAAGGTGTGTGCAGATTTGTGTATGTGTAGAAAAGGGCCCTGTGCATGCTGTGCCCAAGAGGCCCAAGAGTGACTTCGGCAAGCATCCTGAATTGCTTCTACCTCCTTATTGATTTGCTGGGGTTTTTCAGGCTCTGCTCTCCAGGGCCAGAAGTACAGACCATTATCATTTCCACTTAGCATTTTTATGTGGGATCTGGGATACGAACTCAGGTCCTTCTGCTTTCAAGTCAAATGCTTAACTTCTGAGCCATCTCTCCAGCTCCCTAAATTTTTAATTCTAATTATAGCATTTCATCTCTTTGTGTCTCAAAGCCCATTCTATATCACTTGTCCTTTATATGACATGATTATCACACCTAAATATATTACTGATTTCTTTTTATCATCTAATACTCAATTCTTAATAAAATTTGCCTTAGCTAAAAGCAATGTCTTCTTATAATCAGAATGTTATAGACTGAACTATTTCACCCCCATCCACACGCATCTGCCCCAGTTCATGTTGAAGCTCTAACTAACTCCAAATATCTCAGAATGTAACTTGTTGGAGACAGGCCTTTAAAGTGGTGAAAAAATGAAGGTCCTGAGTTTGAATCCCAGATCCCATGTAAAAAATGCCAGGCAGAAATGGGAAATTCCTGATCAAAGCTAAAGGGAGGTAGAAGCAATCCAGGATGACTCCCAAAGTCACCCTTGCTTCCGCACAGGGAAACACAGTCCTTCACAAACACACACGCATGCACGCGCACGCGTGCGCACACACACACACACACACACACAAGCACGCAATAAATAAATAAATAATAAAGTTTATTAAGAAGAGGAGTCTCAGATACAACAACTAGGGACACTAACCGACAAAGTTTTCAGAGGAAGCCACGTGTCATAGTTGGGCACAGGTGTCAACTTGACTGTTGAGAGTTTGAGCTTTGGGCATATTTGTGGAGAATTAGTAGTTGAGTTGAGCCCATAGCGAATCTGAAGGAGATTGTCTAGCTAATGGGGAAGGCCCAGCCTATGGTGGGTGGGATTAGGCCCTGGAATAAATCACAGAGAGTTGGTTGAGAGAGTTGGCATCCTCCTGTATACCTGGCCAGACATGCTGGTCTGGCAAGTAAGGATTGTCCGTCTCTCAGCCATTATGTGGTGATGGTGTGGCCAGTTCCCTCGGCCCTGGTGTTGGTGCGTGCTCTCCTGTCAACTGAGAACTATAACCAGTCATAAGGAAATAAATCTCTTTTCCCTTAAGCCATTTGATGGCCGTTTATCAGCAACCATGCAGGCAAAAGGCAACACCAATTATTGGCAACTTGACCTCAGGCTCCCTATTTCCAGAACTGTGAGGAAAGTTCATACTTAAGCTTCCCAGCCTGTGGCACTTGTCATGGCAGTTCCAGCAAACTAATACACAGACTCTACAAGTCCAAATAATGTCCACCTATCACGGTTAATTGAGTTCTCTCTCTATGTCTCTCTCTTTCTCTCTCTCTCCCTTCCCCACCCCCACCTGGGACCTTGCTCTGTTACCCTTAAATTCCTGGACTCAAGCAATCTTCCTGACTCAGTCTTCCATATAACCGGAACTACAGGTGTGTCCTACCATGTCTGGCTGTTTATAATTCTTAAGTTGCTCTATTACTTTATCCATGCCACTGACTTGTTTGCGAAGCCAACTCATGTGCCAGACAGAATGTTCTGAGTGGATCTGCTTGCTTCCCGACAGTGCTATCCAAGCCGTCCCTCTCCGGTGAGTCAGAGTTAGCTCTGGGTGCTTTGGGGGTCAACTATTGGGTAAGAACAGTCCCTGAGCGTGTCTGCATGGTCCTTTGAATCAAGTAATGCGTGTATTGGTAAACTTGGTCCAGACTGTTTTTGACTCTTGGCCACACATTCACTCCTCCTGAGTGCCTGTTTGGGTGAGCTGATGAACTGACCCAGCAAAACAATGTGGCTCTGACCTACTTCTGAAGCCTGGAAGCAGCACAGAAGGAGGCTAGAGGCAGAAAAAAACAAAACAAAGCAAAAAAAAAAAAAACAGATGATCACTCTCCATGACCATCCCAGCCAGATGTCCAGTGCCCACCCACACTGGAACCCTCAGACACTATAACTCTCAGATACCCCAGCAGTGGACAGACTTGTGTCTTCAGAAGTGTTCACAGCCTTGCTCCTCTGGAGCCTTTGACACCCCAGAAGACAAGACCAGACTGTGACCCAGTACTTATACAAACATGGATGGTTAAGCCACAAAGAAAATGGGGGGGGGGATGGTGAATATAGAAGTCAGGGTGACCACTGTCCCTGGGGAAGAGGCTACATCCACTACTGTGAGGGTGCGGTAATGTGCAGTCAACCAAATGGTAGATATGTAACAGTCTAATTTTCCTCAGACACTTTAGAGCCGACTTTGGTTTGTATTGCGTTTCCTGTTAAGTTTTGTTTTGATTGTTTGCGTTCTCTGAGCAGCCCGCTGTCTAGGACACGGGGTTGAAAGATAGAGTAACAGCAGGAAAGACGGAAACCAGTTTACTCAAGGCAAACAGGCACCTCGAGGAGGCTCTCCTGGGAGCACTATCAGGAGGACTTATTCCCAAGATCAATTAAGATGGTTTTCTCACACTCTATCCATCAAAACCCAGAGGGAAAAAAATCCTCTCTCTCTATAATACTAAGTTACCCAGTGATGAAATACCTGCCATGTAAGCCCCTCACTGGGAAACCTAATAATATGGCTTGATGTATTTTTCCAGCGAGAGGAGTTCCAGCTTGCCTTGGGGAATATGTTTGCCTCCGATTTGTAAATGACACAAAGCCGGGGAGGGAAGCAGAACAAGTGTCTCGGATGACAGATCTGGGCTAGAGCGTGGTGAGCGGCAGGTCGAAGCTACCCGGTTTATAATAACACCTACCGTTAGTGGAGAACACAGGGCTTGCCAAGCGCTTTACATAATGTGTCTCGTTGAAGCCTCGCCGCTGCACTGCAAAGTCAAAGCCTAGCAATGTAACTTGCCCAAGGTCACAAAGCAACTGCACAGCAGAATCGTGACTGGAACCTGGGTTTTCTAATGCATGTTTCCATCTCACATGAGGATCGACCAGAACACATTTAAAAGTAAACAGCTTGTCACCCTCAGAGAACTGACCCCCCCCAACCGCAAACCTTGTGGGCATGCAAAGGTACTAGTATCTCCAAAGAACGACCAGGTCAGGCTAGTGCCACGAAGGTAATCCCAGGGGACCCCTAGTAGCAGCCAGGAACCCTCCATCTACTTTAACAGGATTCTCAGCATGACCCGTGCCAGGCTCAGTATGTGTTCATTCTCCTCTGTATTCAAGACTTCATAAGACTCAAGCTTTGCAGTTATATTTGGGGGAACTGCCTTACAATGATTGCTGAAGGAAACCCCTCAGCCAAGGTTGTCTCCCACCTCCTCGGGGCCACCGTGAGCTTGTGGGCGTGTGCAGCTTAAGGGAACAGCACAAGCAGCTCCAGTGTAGTCATACCAATGGAGCAATCTCGAAGGACAGCCAGAGAATTTTAATGAAAACCAGAAAACCCCTGGCCGCTAGACTGGACTGCAGGCCCGTCCGGGCAGCCCCTCCCTCTGCAGCTAAGGATTCCTGAGCCAGCTTCCTCCTCGGTACAAAAAGAAAATCATTCCGCATTCAGCGATGCCTTTCACAACAGCCACTTGCTGGGGTTATGTAGGTTAGAGCAAGGCACAGGCTAGACTTCAAAAGGCTCGGGACCCAGAAAAGCACAGGGTGTGGCTACAGCAGATCTGTACCAACCCATGATGAAACAGTCATGTTAAAAAGAAAACCAGAGTGAAGGGTCTTTTTCCTTCCACCAGAGCCCGCTGCCCGCAGCTGTATACCAGGCCCGCAGGGAATCTTAACAAGCTTAAAGGGACCCGACTCAGATGCTTGAGAAGCAAAGGGGAAGGAAGCAAGCCTCTGGACCACTTCACATTCTCTCTAAGGTAGAACTGGGAACTGCACACTATGGAAAGAACAGAGCTCCAGGCAGGGAACTGATGCAAAGCACCGAGTAGGGAGGGACAAGGTCGGTATGGTGAGGTGCATCCAAAACGCCACCCGATGCCTCTTAGCTGCTAAAGTCCTGCCTGGCATGCACGAAAGCTTGAGATGGAACCCCAGCACCCCAGCAGCAGGGCACGCTGGCACCCGTGTATAATCCCAGCAACTCAGGAAGTGGAGGCAAGAGAATCAAGGTCATCCTTAGATACACAGGGAGTTCAAGTCAGCCTAGGCTACACGGGACCCCGTGTGTGTGTGTGTGTGTGTGTGTATGTGTGTGTGTGTGTGTGTGTGTGTGTGTGTGTGTGTGTGTCTGTGTGTGTGTCCGTGTGTGTCTGTGTGTGTGTCTGTGTGTGTGTAACAATGGGCATTATGTGTGCCTATGGGGGCCCAAGGGTGACTTCAAGCAACACCCTGGATTTTTTTTAACATTTTTTATTATTATTTCCGCTCATACAAACTTAATAGGTACACAACACCCTGGATTTTTGAACCTCCTCTTTGCTTGTCTCTGGAGTTCCCAGACTCCACCTTCCAGGGTCAGAAGTGCAACCATCGAGTTGACGACTGTGCCTAACCATCACACCATCATTTCCAAAGCCTGGCAGATTTTATGCGGGATACAGGAATCGAACTCAGGACCTTTTGCTTCTGAGGCAGTGGCTTAACCCCTGAGCCATCTCTCCAGCCTGAAACCCTGTCTTTAAAAAATAGAAAAAGAAAAGAAAATACAAACTCATCTGGGCCCAGTAGCCCACCCCCTATAACTTCAGTGCTTGGGAGGCTGAGGCAGAGGGAGGGACTGTTGTCAGTTCAAGACTACCCTGGACTGCAAGAGTGAATTCCAGACCAGCCTGAGCTACAGTGTGAGCCTCTATCTCAGCAAGGAAAAAAAAAAAAACCTGGCTTCTATCCTTAGCTGTGGGAAGGAGGAATCAAACTCAAGATCCTGGCCTGTCGACTATGTCCTGAACCCTGTCTATACCCGCGCGGAGCTAACCCTCTGCACTCATCCTATCTCTTAATCCTCACCATCAGAAAAGTAAGAGTCACAACTAACCCTGTTTACCATGAGCAAAACAAGGCTTAGCCAATGCAAGGCATTGGGGGGATTTAAACCTGGGGCTGTCTAACTTTGGGGCTTCCACGATAAAGACACCCTAGCAGCCTATAGAGGGGAATAAACTTAAGCCATCAGGTCAAACATGCGAGTCACACGGAGATGTCCGCTTCGAGGTCCAGACTTACTTTTCAGTCCTCCTGGCACCTTTTGGTGAGGTCCAAGGACCACTGGGCCTGGGAATGTTCCCACACATATGGACTCTGCTGATACGCATGTGGGGCACAGGCGGCCACCATCAGCCAGGGCCCACCCCTCCTCCAGAGTGTGCGGGGCAAACAGCTGCTCCCCACACACTACCTTCCCTTACTCGGCCCCACCCCACCCCATCCGCACCAGCGCACAGCAGCCCCCACCCCAGCACGCTGGCTCATTCTGTATTCTGAACAGGAAACCTCGCGCTTCCACCTGGAGCAGCAGGGCCTTCCCAAGGGAGCGGTCTAGACAAAGCCCTCAAGAGTCGCACAGGAAAAGGGCCCAGGAGGTCAGGTTTGCCTGCTTAGATTCTGGGATCTGAGTCCACTGCCCCAGGGGAGGCGGGCTTGACACTTCTAGGTAGGACAGCTGATACCCTGGGGAGAACCGTCCTTCCAGCCAGGCTGTGGGACAGGGACACGCACACACACACATATAGATACACATAGACACAGGCACATGCGCACCCCCCATCCCCCCCAAAAGGCCCAGAACACAGTCCCACCCATGAAGCAGGCTGAAACTTGATAAACCTCCACACCCACTGAATAAAGCCCCAGGCTTTAGCGGTTTGAGCACAAGCCTAAGGCCAGGCAACTCATATCTGAATTATCCTGGAAAACAACCTAAATCACTATTAGGCAAATGTATTGAGCAAAGAAGCCTGGAGAGGTAGTATAATCTGCCTGAAGTCACACAGGAAGAAGCAAAGCTCCAAGTTCAAATCTGCTTTTGGTTTGTTTGGATTGGGTGTTTGTTGTTTGATTGGTAGAGACAGTGTTTCACGTAGCCCAGACTGGCCTTGAGGTCCGAAGTCCACATCCTCAGGCTCCTATCTCCCCAGTACTGGGATTATAGACCTGCACTACCTCACACCTAGCCTCGGTTGTTTGCTTGCTTTTTGGTTGTTTTGAGACAAGGTCTGGCAATGTTCCCCCTCCCCCACCCCCCAGACAAGCATGCACCACCCCCAGGTCAGCTTCAACCCCGAGTTTCATAAGGCTCCAACGCCCTTTGGTTCTGTCAATTCTGGGTCCATTGACTGATTCCTGGGATACGTATTGAGAAGATCCTATGAGCCAGCCTCAGGGCCACTTGCAGAAGATTCCACAGTTCCCAAGAGAGCAATCTATCACTGGAGAAAAAATACACTGCTACAGGCTGGCAGACTGGGACCCCAGAAGAGGGATCAAGGCAAGGGTCTCTGATGGAGATTTGAGCTCACACCTAAAGAGGAGTAGCCACTTACAAAGCTAGGGGGGAAAAAAGCTGAGACAGACTGCAGAGATGACTGGGGGGTCCAAGGAACACGAAGGAGACTCAGGACCAGAGCCTCAAGAACAACCGGGAGTTTATTCCATCTACCTTTGAATATACTCTTATAACAAGACTCTAATTTAACAGGTTTTTATCTCTGGCCAGGGGGTGACATCCAATACCCATCAGGATGGAACCAAGGGCATTGCAGGAGCAGCAAAACTGAAAAAAAATCAACAAACCATAATTCAGAACATCAGAGACTCTATATCAACCACCTGGAATCAGGCCTGACTAATCTCTCCCAATCCTGAAGCTCAGGGAAATTTGCGGAAGAGGGGGCGGTAAGATTGTAAGAGCACAAGGATGGGAGGAGTCATGATATGCAAGATACTCCACACAAGTTAGGGTCAAAGCAATCATATTTGGACTTTACATGCCCTGCGCAATGTCCAACACACTATTGACCTCACAAAGTCTAGCATTTGCTAAAAGCATTAGGATCCTTAGAAGCAAGGGATTAACAGTCACAATACTGTTCCTATACTTAAGGGGAATACAAGAAAGAGTTCTAGGAAATGCCACTGAGTCCTTACACCTCATCAGAGAGGAGGATCCAGAGGAAAGTTTGATATACACATTAAAGGATGCTTCAGAGATGGGGGGAGGGGGCACTGGGAGAAAGGGAGGGAGGGGGGAAAGGAAGGGACAAAGCGGGGAGGGAACAGGGAGGTCCAGGGAGGGGTGGAGGGAGAGAGGGGACAGAGGTTCCTATTACGTTTGTATGAGCAGAAAAATAAATTAAAAAAAAAAGAACAACTGGGAGGACAGATTGCTTCCAGCAGCTCCTTTCTTACGGGCTCCAACTGTGACTGCTGTTGGAGGAGTTATCAACTGCAAGCCGGGGTACACCCCCATACAAGAAAGGGTCGTTAATAATTAAGTAATGCTTAAAGGTAGGTATTAATAGCAAGCAATCACTCAGCGAGGTGAGTGATTTTTTTTTTTCTGATAGAATCAGAAAAAAAAATCTTGGCAGGTTGGAAAAAAATTTTTTTTAAAAAAGCTTTAGCAAGAGCAGGTCTGCAAACTATTTTCCAATAGAAAACAAATATTCACACATTTCTCTATTTTAAGGGACTTCTCAACCGCCTACAGGTGCAAGGAGATCTGGTGTTACATCTCTACCCCCCGGAAAATCCCTAAGAGTCTTCCCCATGGTACACACATCTGTTTTTTGTTTTGTTTTGTTTTGTTTTTTCACAGCCTAATAAAAAAACCTTCTTTATTTAACTTGGATTTGTTTCCTAAATGTTAGGAAGTAATTATTAATGCTGTCTATTGACTTATATGAACAAACCTAGGGGCCTAGGGTCAAAGAACACAGCATGTAAATTCAAATCTGGGACCTTGGCTTTGTTGCACCACTTAGACAAACTAGGTAACATGAACAACCTAGAGTGAGCCATTCATATGTGTGTGTGTGTGTGTGTATGTATATATATATGTATATATATATATATATATATATATATATATATATATATATATATATACATATATATATCTCCCAGTAGTCTGTGTAGGTTTTTTGGGGGGGTACACATGCATTGGGGGGAGAGCATGTGTACAAGAGGACACCTGAGTGTGGTGCCTGAGGAGGCCCAAGGGTGACATTGGGAATCATCCTGGATTGCTCTACCTCCTTATTGCTTTGCTCTAGGGTTTCCAGACTCTGCCTTCCAGGACCAGATTACAGGCCACCTCCATATCCACCTAGCATTTTTACATGGTATCTGGGATCTGAACTCAGATCTTTTGCTTGCTGGAGCAAAGGCCATACTTTGGAGCTCACTGTTCCCAGGCTCTCCAAAGGCTGAGGTGGAGGGGAGGGGGTGCTGAGGTGGAGGGGGGGTGCTGAGGTGGAGGGGGGGGTGCTGAGGTGGAGGGGGGTGCAAGTCTGGAGCTATCTTTCCAGAATGGTAGTTTTGTTGTTGTGGTTGTTTTTTAAAAAAATAATAATTTCTACAAATATTTTATAAAAGTCTTTGACTTTAAAAAAATGTATATTTTTTCAGGTGACAAAGCATTTCAATTACATATGTGAGAGAAGAAGGCTTTGTGAGGTACTGTGCATTTAACGAGGCAGTTGTTCTCATACGTCAGAACTAAAAATTATGCAGCAAGGGTAGTTGTTTTTGACATTGCTCGGCTTGAAGCCAAATCCATGCCTGCTTTTTCTTCCAAAATTCCTCAGTTCTCAGGCCACAAACCCCAGGATGCTGTGCAAAAGGTAGAAGCTGCCGCCGCATGCAGGGAGAACCTTCCAGCTGCCTACACAAACTTCGTTAGCTTCCCGGGCACCAGCCAAGCTGTCACGCCTTCAAGGAAGTTTTGATGCTCCACATCGGTCTGCTGTGCACATTAACTTTCCTAAGTGTTCAGCTGGCCCTAGGCGCTCCAAAGGCGGAGGTGGGGGGGGCTGCAAATCTGAAGCCAACCTGGGGTGCAGAGCAAGACCCTGTCTTTAAAAGAAGAAAAAAAAAAAGTACCAGATACAAGATAAAGCCAGCAGCGCAGCGGCCAGCTGTCCTGGGTCACATCTACATGTCAACCTTTCTGCCTCAGCAAGAGACTGAGGTCAGCAGCTTTGGAATGGGTTTGGCTCCGCCCTGAGTTGCCATGGCTTGTCTCCAGGAGTGCGCTATCAAAAGCTGTATGGACTTACTGGTCCGTTCATTCCCAAGCAGTTAACAGATTGTGCATGTCAAGTCCACAAGCACAGGAAACCTGGTCCCTGCCGCAGAGCTCGAAAGCTAATGGACACGCACAGTCCAAGCGCTCGACAGCTGGAGGAAGGGGCTCAGAGCCAGCACCCCTGAGCCTGAGCCTGAATCTCCACCCTCCCACCAACTGGCTGGATTATTTGGGATTATTTCTACTTTACCTCTCCAAGCAATTTCCCTGACTACAAAATTGGGATGTCATCCTGCAATCCCTTTGAGTTAGCGTCAGAATTAAAAGCACACAGCAGCATCATATTTTAGGTAAATCACGACTATAATGGTTAGTCTCTATGATTACCTAAGTAGTTATTTATCTTTTTGAAACCTAGAAACAACCACGAGATTCTATAAAATGAGTGAACCGGTATCCCTATGCCACATGCTCTGAGAGGTTGTGGCTTAGTGATCCTAGATGCCGTGGAGCCCCGTCTATGCATCTAGATGACACGGCTCAGGTCACTGGTGCTAGCGTAGTGTACCAAGTGACAGAGAAGCCACCATGCTCTGGTGGCTGTCTCTTTTCATTTTAGTTCGTTTAGCCTCACTCCCTTGCATGCACATATAGGACGTGTCCCCAAAGAAGGAAGGAGCAATCGCAAAGGAAGCTGGGTCCCTGTCCTGATCCTTCGGGTTGAGGAGTAGTTTCTAGAACATATGGGAAAGACGCAAGAGAAGCTGTGTGAATGAGTGCATTCATGCATTCACCCACTGAAGCGTCTGCCCGCTGAGGGGGACGTGCCCCCCTATACTGGAACACTACCACTGCTTGGCTCTCTGTTCACTGCCCACATAACCATCACACCTGCTGGCACCAACTAAGATGACTGGAGCCTGAGAATTTGCTGTACTTACGTTAGGGTCTTTTGATCCTAAGCAGAATGTCTGGATGTGTGATACGTACACACTAGATTTTCAACTTACTAAAAGTCCCATTTCCTCTGAACCACAATACTACATATTTGCCAAGTGCCTAGGCACAAGATCCTTTACAACGTGTCTCCAATCCAGCTACCTTAGGAACTAGCTGTGGGCTCTGGGGGAGGAAGAAACAGGAACTGGCTTCCCATTATAGTCTTCAGTTTCCTCATTAGTAAAACAAGACTATCTCCTCAAGGGTTGGTGAACTATAGCTTTATAGGCCAAATGAAGACCATTCCACTCCTAGCTTAGAATTTTTACATTTGCAAATGATTATCAAGACACCATATGCACTAGATACCATGTGTGGCTCCCCCAGCACAATATATTGACTTGAAGTCTTTACAGAAAACAAACAAACCTTGCTAACCCCTGGATTTCAGCATCTAGAAGGTCCCTAAAAACCTTGCTATTTAGAGGTTGGGGAGACAGCGCAGTGGGGAAGCTACCTGCTTACAAACCTGACAACCTTAGCTCACATGGTGGAAGGAGAGAACTAGCTTCTGAAAACGGCTCTAAATTCTACCTTAGATTTCAGAATGTTAGACTCTATCCTCTGACTCTGCCCTTTATGCCAAGGCATGCATGCACGTGCACTCTCTCTCCCGCCTCCACCTCTTTTCCCTTTCTCCCCAAGATAAATAAATAACCCTGACATTTTAGCACTCTAATTCCACTGGGTTTCCTTGAATCCCAGTCTGATTCTGGCCATCTGCACGGACCTTTCCCAGTTGGAAACCACACTGGAGACACAACAGTAGCTCCACTGCTACTTGTTTAATTGACTAAATGGATTCTGCAGCAGCAGAACCTAAGAACTAAATCCCCACCCTGACGGTAAGGTGGATCAATGGCTATTAGATGATTGCCTGATAAACAGCTTGCTGACCGCAGAGATGAGAGGCACACGTGGCAGACTGGCTTTTTGGATGGCAAAGGACGCCCACAAGGACCCAAGGCTCAGGTAACCTAGATCACAACTCACCCTGTTCCATCAAATAAAAAATGTATGCAGCTGTCCCCTGAACAATCCCCTCTGGGTAAATTATAAAACTAGCTAGTAGAAGCTATCAGAAACACAGATCATCTGACTGGATAATCTTAATAGTCAGGGATCCCAGTAAATGAATCCCATCGACAGTAAAGCACACAGAATAATGTAGCTCACAACCTTCTGTTTCTCTTGCCCTCTGTTGTTAAGAATACATAATACCAAAACAAGGAATTCAACCATTTATGTCAGGGCGGCGAGCCAAGGAAAGCCGAGGATATATGATCCTATTAACACTAATGGAAGTACGAGCAAGGTAAAAAGAAAAAATAAAGCTTCGACCCCGGCTCCCACTACACACGCTTTTCCAAAATAAACAGCCAGCAATTACTCCTTTAATGTTCCCCTCCGCACGCTGATAAATCACCGTGGGGCATAAAGTGTTTGCTGATTTCAGTAACTGGCTTTCTCTCTTCCTTTGGCTCTTCTCATCTACTTACAAGCAGATATGAAAAAGGCTAGGAGTGCTCCACCCCTTAATCAGGTTTCTAATTCCACAATTACAGTACTATGTACTATACATTACTATGTTCCTAGACTGTTACCTAGTGACCAAAAATTAGCTGAGAGAGACCACCCTTTGCACCTTCTTCTAAGAAATCTCCTTGGAACTCTCCTTTCTCTAAAGACCGGAGATCAACCCCTTCTCCCCACAGGGGTCTTTACATGCCTTAACCTCCACCTCCACCTCCAACACCACTGCAAGTACTCTGGAAAGTTAAAAAAAAAAAAAAAGTTCTAGCTATCTATAGTTTCCAGCTTCCTTATAAACCAGAAGAGAGAATACTTCAAATTTGGATTTTTGTGTGTGTGACTCATTAAGTAAGGATTTCCTAATGACCCTCTCTGTGGACAACTCTACGGACCTCAAAGGAGCTTCCTGATTTTCCAGAATCTTCTTGTCTACTTGGTGAATTTTAACCTTAGTTGGCACCCTAGTTTAAGAGAAGAGGGTCCTATGTTGTCTGAGCTATAAACTCTGGCCACCTGGGAGAAAGTTCTCCCCAGGCTGATCTCTGATCCCAGCCCATATAACCTCACCAAGATGTTTTCTAAAGCCCTGCTGTGCACTGTGACTGGAACTCAGTACCCAAGTGCTGCGCATGGCCTTCTGGATGCGCCTGACTTCTGCCTGCAGAAAGATGCGGTCCACAGACTCCACTGGGCGCCATGGAAAAATAATCACAATGTAAAAGAATTTGGGAGAGGGGGGTGTCTGGGGAGATGTCTCAGGGTTAAAGCCTTTGACTTGCAATGAAAGGACCTGAATTCAGATGCTCAGATCCCAAGCAAAAATGCCAGACAGATACAGCAGCAGCTTGCGATTCTAGCCCTGGAAGGCAGAGCCTGGAAAACCCCAGAGCAAAGCAAAAAGGAGGTAGAACGATTCAGGGTTGTTTGGGGGCCCTGTGTACTTCAGACTGGCCAGGTGCTCACCACGTTTATTTTTTCTTAAACAAACATGCCCTACCTCTCAGCATTCACTTTTTAATATTTTATTTATATATTCTGGGTATGAGCATGTGTGTGTACTATGTATGTGTATGTGTGTATGTGTGTGTGTAAGAGAGAAAGAGAGTGCACACATGCAGGCCATGGTACATTTTTTCCTTACACCATGTACACTAAGGATCAAACTCGGGTCACCAGGTTCTCAAGCCCCTTATCCACTAAGTATCTCACCAGCCCCTTCGCAGCATCCTTTACCATAGATGAGGCCACTCACTAATGTCCATGAAAGCAGAGCACAAACAGGACAAGCCATGTCTATCCGTAGCCCGTGGAACCCTCTCACATGAGATCTCTCCCCTCCCCGAACTCCAGGTTTAGAGAAGAAAACGGAATGAAGAGGAGCGACACGGGACCAAAGGAGCCTGCTTTTGAGGCAGCCTACTGGGAACAGCCAACTTGACCTGCTCTATGGCTAGGAAGGAAGCACTAAGGCAGTGGAATTCAGGAGCCATTTAGGCAGCTCTCTGCTCCTGGTTTCAGAGAGTATCTCTCTCTGATGTCTATAAAATACCTTAGTAGATTCCCTAAAGTTTGCTCTTTACTCATGTAAGAGTTGGGTTTCTTCATTTCCAAGGGACAAAGAGTTCTCCCCAACAGCCAGGAAGAATAACTAGCAATCATTTGAAGTGCTAAGGAACACTTAGGGGACCCTCTAAGGGTTTTCTCAGATGGGGTAACAACCCTAACGAATGAGGACAACACTAAGGAGAGCCCTTCCCTTTCCAGGCTGCAGCTATTCACACGAACCAACCACAGAGAGCTGCTGGGTCCCCTTCCCCTTCGTGCCCAGGGATGAACATGGAATGTGGCAATGTGACCGTAGGGTTTGCCTGCTGAGATGCCTGCAATTCCTAGGAAGGTTTACCTCTCACAGTGCCTGTCCCAGGACTTGCTGGCAAGTGGACCCACATCCAACTCCAAGAATTCAAATTATTACTGCAGGTTAAATAGTTCTACGTATGAGTGTATAAGCCCAACCAGAGGTGTGTGTGTGTGTATGTGTGTGTGTGTGTAAGAGAGACAGAGAGAGGAGAGAGAGACAGGCACATGCATACCACAGCACGCATGTAGAGATACAGAGGTCATTGTGTGTGTGTGTGTGTGTGTGTGTGTGTACATACAAGAGAACGTACATACAAGAGAACACTTGAGTGACAGTGTGTGCCTATGGAGGCCTAAGGGTGACATCGTGACATCATGGAATCATCCTGGATTCCTCTATCTCCTTATTGCTTTGTTCATTGTTCAGAGGTTTCCCAGGCTCTGCCTTCCAGGGCCTGAATCAGGCCACCGCCATCTCCGCCTGGGATCCAAACACAGATCTTTTGGGTTGTGAGGCAAAGTTTTAACCTCCGAGCCATCTTCCCAACTCCCAGAGGGCAACTTCTGGAAGTGGATGTTTTCCTTCTACCATATCCAACTCCAGGGATTGAACTCCGGTGGCCAGGTGGGCACACAAGAAGTCTTTACCCTCTGAGCCATCTTGCTGGCCTAACCAGAGTTTGCAAAGATCAGTATTCAAGAATCACAAAGGTCTGGGGCATTTAGAAGGCAACGAATGGGAGATTACAATGCTATAAAAGCCACATTGCTGGGCAGTGACAATTGCTGGCAGCAGGGGCCGGGACGACAATCAATACGCTACGCAGGGCCCAGAATCATTCCTCGAGTAACCAAATTTGATCAAGCAACAAGAAGCACAGAAATGCAATGAAATGCATTCTCCAAGCTTGTCAGAAGCGCTTAACACTACTGGAGAAGTGTCTCCCGTGAAGGGTGAGGGCAGAGCAGCCATTCAGCTCCATGATGTGCAACTTGGGCTGCAACTTTGCTCCTTTCTCCTGCATTCCGATACTTCATCCATTTCACTGTAACCCAAACCATAGCACCTCAGGGAAGAGCAAAGCCCAGACATAATCTGTCCACCTATGCTAGCAGCTAGCTTTGAAGGTTTCATGCAGCCACATGTGGGAACCATCTGGAGTAAATGACCTGGGATAGATGTATGACTTGCTCCAGAGCCAGCTGACTGGATGCCGGACCTACCACAGACCTTCAAGGAAAAGAGAAAAGATTGAAAGTGTCAAGACATTCATATGATCCTGCTCAAGACCTCGAGACCAGCAGACCAGGTCTCTTGGGGCCCAAAAGATAAAATTGGAGACAGAAGCAGAAATTATGCTTTATCTGAAAAAGAGACAGGATCAACCATTACACTTAGCTGGTCTCAATCAGCTCTCTTCCTGATTGTCCTAAGCCAGTTCTAAGAGAGGAATTGGAGAGAGCAAATGCTGGCCAAAAGAGGAAAGGGGGAAGGAGATGAATGTCTTAGCAAGAGTGATTTACATCTGGGGCTGTTGATTGACAGCCTCCCAAGAATAATACAGACTGTCAGAGAAACTATCCTCCATCACGTCAGGAAACATGAAAAGCTGACCTCACAGTGACCATTCCTGGCCTCTCGCTTTGACACTGGCCCTTCCAGAAACACAAGGGCTAGGACCTGAAGAGGCACAGCACAGAGGGCGCGCAAAGATCTGGACTTTGACAAACCCAATCTTCAGCCACAACTTAGTCTCAGGTCACAAGCTCTGTGAACCTCCAACCTTGCAGGATCATGGGGAGAGTAAAATAACGAATGTAAGGTATGGAGAGATGGCTCAGAGGTTAAATCTTTGCCCTGAAAGCAAAAGGACCTGAGTTTGAATCCCAGATCCCATGTAAAAAATGCCAAGCAGAAATGGTGGTGGTCTGCATTCTGGCCCTGAAAGGCAGAACCTAGGAAATCCCAGAGCATGATTAGTGAAGTTACCCTTGGGCCTCCACAGGCATACACATGCCTTCTTCTATACCTACATCCACCTACATACACATACACACCCACACCTACACACAAGCAAATAAAAGGTAATGAATGTAAAAAAGTATGACTCAGTGTCTTAGTAACCACTCAATAAATGTGAGATCCTAACTTTTCTCTTCAACCCGCATGTCCTTTTCTTAGTGTCATAGTTAGGCACAGGTGTCAACTTGAAAGTTGAGGGTTTTGAGCTCTGGGCACATTTGTGGAGAATTAGAGGTTGGGTTAAGTCCAGAGCAAACCTGCAGAAGATTGTCTAGCTGATGGGGAAGGCCCAGGTGGGTGGGACTAGGCTCTAGAATAAAACAGAGAGCTGGTTGAGAGAGTCAGCATCTTTGTGTATATTTGACCAGACATGCTGGTTTGACAAGTAAGGATCGTCCCTCTCTCAGCCATTGTGTGAAGACGGTGTAGCCAGTTCCTTCAGCCCTGGTGTTGGTGCATGCTCTCCCATCAAGCTGGACTGAGAATGGTAACCAGAAAATTGTAAGAGAAAATAAACCCCTTGTTCCCTTAAACTGTTTGATGGTCATTTATGTGCAACCATGCAGGCAAACTGCAACACTTTGTATTCAGAATTCCGATGCTCAACAGTTCTATTCCATATTAACTCATCAGTCTTCTGAGAGAACTGTGCATTTACCCAGTATATTGGACATTTCACTTGCTTTTCTGAGACATCACCATCTGTGGCTTGAGTTGTGAATATCTCAAATAACTGGACCCTTGGGCCTCTCACTAATCTATACCATGCTTCCTAATTCCCTTAAAATTAATTTGAACAGATCTGGGGAGACAGCTCAGTGGATTAAACACTTGTTGTCCAAGTATGAGACCTGCAGGTGAGATTCCCAGATCCCACGCAAAGGCCAGATGCAACGGCCTACATGTCTGTAATTCCTGCACGCCTGCAGGAAATGGGAAATGAAGACGGGAGCCTCTCCCAGAAGCTCACTGGCTGATGCAGAAATGATGCAGAAACCCAGTCTCCAACAAGGTGGAAAGATGGGGAACAACATCCAAAGACTGTCCTTTGACTTTCACACATGTCCCGTGGCAAGCACATACCACAGTATACACACACTCACGTGCCTCACATACGTAATACTATAATAACTTAGCCACCAGGTCTCTCTCTAACTTTATAATCCTTCTCCAATACAAGAGAAAAGCTTTATAGAGACCGAAATTTAACTGCCAAACTCAACTGCTTACCACAATATAAAAAGGAGTTCTGAGTTTACCAAGTTTTATTGAACTTAATAGATACATGCCACATTGCTGCCCATGTAAACAGCAGAGGACAAGGTTCTATGGGCCTCTAGTCTCTGGGGTCCTTTCTTCACACCCTCCTGTTCAAGACAGGTGCAGGTGCCCCTTTGCTATGCTCCTGGCTCTGGATGATCACAACCAGCACTGTGACCAAATGTACACTGCGTCCCTTTCACTAGCCTCAAGTCTCCTTGTAAATAAGCAACCTGCCAAGTCACAGCTACTAGTGGCCACCAACATAACAGCTAGTATCATAGAAGGAATTAGTGTTGATTAAGGGAGGAAGAAAAGAAGGAAGAAAAAAGGAGGAAAGAAAGGGAGGAAGGAATGAGGGAGAGAAGAAAGGGAGAAAAAATGGAAAAAGGAAAGAAGGGAAAGAGGGAGGGAGAGGAGGAAGGGAAGAAGGAAGGGAAGAAGGGAGGGAGGAAGGAAGGGAGGAAGGGAAGAAGAAGGGAAAAAGGGAAGAAGGAAGGGAGGAAGGAAGGAAGGAAGGGAAAAAGGGAGAGAAGGAAGGAAGAGAGAGAGGGAGGGAGGGAAGGAAGGAAGAGAGGCAGGAAGGAAGGAGGGAGGAAAAAGACAAACATTCAAACTATAGTATCCTTTACTAAGTGGTAGAAAGTGATCAGTAAGAAAAGCAGAAACTAGAAATAACCTAGTCTAATAATGTCTTCAATTTGTAGGTGAGGAAACATCCTTGGTGGAACTCATCCATGGTTCCCTCAAAAGCAGGAAGATGACAAATGATGGCCATCTCCTGCTGTTAAAATTGTGAGTCCAAAAGCAGACATCACTTCACACACACACACACGCACACACACACGCACACGCACACGCACAGGCAGGCAGTGTAGTTTAGTGGACACATGGGCTCCAGGTGTCACCTGTCTGCCACCTACCAGTCATATGACCCTGGGCGAGTCACTTCTGAGTCATAATTTCTGCATCTGCTGACAGGGCTATTAATAACTACCAGAGCTGCCCGAGGCTTTAGGTTTGCCAACATACATGAAGTGCCTCACACACCACCCGGTACCATGTGCTAAATAAATGTTTACAGAATGAATCATGAATCGCCGTCCAGCCTGGGCTTTCAAGTCTCTGTGTGCGTGGAGTGTCGAGGTCACACATCATCATAGCATCGAGTCCCTGGACCTCTGTCCCTTGTGAGGTTTGGATCTTAAAGCTGCTTTTTAACTTCGCCTCTTACAGTTCCGCTCACTGGTCCCCTCCCTGAGCTGACTGACCCTCCTCATGCCTGGCAAATCCCGCCCATCCTCCTGTGCCCAGGCAGATCTACTGTGTCGCGGGAATCAGAAGGGCATCTCCAGTCCTACGCGCTACTGATGTTTCTTTCCTTGGTGGGTCACATTCCACCCCAAGCAAAGGGTACTATGACCTAAATGTGTCCCCTTGAAAATGTACGTCGAAGCTTAAGTCTGGGTGCAAACAGTTCTAAGAAGCAGGACCTTCAGAAAGGGAGCAGGCAGGGAGACCTGTGCTCTCGTAATGGTATTAGTGGGGCTGGGGAGGGCTCAGGAGTTGAGATCTTTGCTTGCAAGCAAAAGGACCTGAGTTCGGACCCACAGGTACCACGTGACAATCCCAGATGGAAGCAGCGATGGTCTGAGTGTGGAAGGCAGAACCTAGAAAACCCCAGAGTGAAGCAATAAAGAGCCAGAGCAATCCAGGATGATTCCCCATGTCACTCTTAGACCTCCACAGGCACACATAACTCAAGTGCCCTCTTGGACACATGCACGAACACACATATAAATCACCCATGTGCAAAACATACACTCACACACACATACAACTCACACACGTAAAAATAAATACTCATGCATAAAAAATGCATTAGTGCCTTGGAAAAGTACTGGAAGGGGGTCCAGCGAGATGGCTCACTGAGTAGAGGCGCTTGCTGCCAAACCCAATCAGCTGAGTTCAATCCCCAGAGAGCCCACAGGGTGGAAAGAAGAGAAGTGATTTCCACAAATTTCCCTCTAACCTCCACACATACGCTGTGGCACAATACCCTCCCCGTGGACCAAGACAAATAAATGTTGAAAACAGCAGCAGCACTTAAAGAGGCAAGCACATCCTGGCCTGCGAAAACACAGCCACAAAGCGCCATTCTGGAGGCAGAAAGGAGCCCTCAGCCGGCACCTGCCAGAGCCTCACTTCAGCCTTTACAATCTGCAGAACGACAGAAACAAACTTTGTTTCCTGGGCTTCATGACACACCATCAAACCCAGCACTTGGAGGCTGACAAGAAGGAACGCCACAAATTCAGAACCAGCCTGGGCCACCGAGAAAGACCTTGTCTCAAAAAGCAAAGAAAAACAAAGGAGAAAGATTTTTTTTAATTGTTTCCAAATTACAGGAGCACAAATGTACTAAGGCAAGGAATATATTTGACTGTTTTTTGCTTTTAGATTATGGTAAAGTGCACTGAATATGAAATGTATCCTCTTAACAATGTGCACAACTAATCATTTGACTAATAGGAGGCAGATCAAGGACCAGAAATCAAGACTGTCTTGGTCAAATGATCTTAGGCATGTCACTTAAGCTCTCAAATATAGTTTCCTCTTGAGATTTGTGCCAGAGGGGGCCAGTAGGCAGGTTCAGCAAGTAAAGGTGACTCTGTACAAATCTGATGACCTAAGTTCAATTCCTGGAGCCCACATGAGGATCAATTTCTGAAAGTTGCCATGATTTCCACATGCAAACTGTGAGACATACACACTGTGACACGCATGTGCCTGCAGTCTCTCTCTGACTTCTCGCTCTCAAATGAGTATTTTTTAAATCCAATACTGAATTTATAAAAAAAAAAAACCCTTGTGTCACACTTAATAACAGAACTTATATAAAGCAGTCAGTATAATGCTTGTTACAAGATAAATTTTCTAGATGTACACAGTATTAGAAACTACCTAATAAAAATAACTTATTGTAGACACAGACATTGCACTTTCTAGCTACAACTATAAAGGCTGAGATTATGCAGGCGACTGAGATGAAACAATCTATGGCACTTAGCAGTGGAGACAGGAGTGCAGCCCTTCAGCAATGACAGTGAATCCACACTGCTGCCACTGAATCTGGAGTCCTGAGTTATACAACTTTAGCTCCAGAGAGCTGGGAATATGTCACTAGAAAGCGCCAAGCTTAAAACAACACTAAGGATTGTCTCCGCAATAGTAGGCTGCCCAAGAAAATCTCTTCCTTTCATCAGGACTATTTGACGGGTTGGAGCTTGTACTCAACCTGTTTTGAATTCAATCACTCATATAAGAGGCGATATTAAAGAAGAAAAACACACAGATCCTCATTCAGATAGTGTTTCTCGCGGTCTGTCACCAAAGAATTCAGGTTTCCATCCCATTCACAATTCCTCTAAGGCTCTAATTCCTTTAGAGGTTGCTACCTGAATTTTTCAGACTAAAAATTCACTTTCTGAAGTTAACTCTTAGAAAGTAAAATTCTTGAGTCTTGTTAGGAAAAGCTCATTCCACTTCCTTTTCTCTGCCAAAACTATTAAAGTTTGGCATGGCGAATTAAAATTGCTCTTTATGACAAAAATCAGAAGGGAGTGGAATAACCTGAAGAGGCAGTTATCCCGCTGGTACTAGCCTAAACTTGAACCAGGCGGAATACACGATCATTGCCACTGGTTTTTTAAGGACAAGCACAATTTCATGCACATCTTATATTAATACTAAGATGATTTCTTAAGTGGATAAGTAAATGTGATTTGATATGTGCGCTTTTGTTAAGACTTTGCAAAACTTCAGAGTGTGAGTCCTGACTGGATTCAAAACAATACTGCATCCTGACTATGGATACATTTCCATTTGAAGCCCAGACAATAGCTGAGAGCCATCATTAGCCCTGCCCCCTTGGGATGACTAGGCCCTGTCAAGTAACAGGCATCCTTCTGAGACTGGAGTCCTGATGGCCCATAAGGACCAGCACCTCATCTCCTTCCAATTCTCCCCTTTTATCTTAAATTAATTTCACTTTACTGTCTTTGAAATAAAGAAACATATGTTATCTAAAAAAAAAAAAAAAATTCAGACTTACCAAAAATCTGCACAATAGTTATTAAGACTTTGTGTGTACCCTTCACTTAAATTACCAAACACTAGCATTTTACCTTTTCCTTATCATTCTCTCAGTCACAGATATTGCTTTATCTACAAATACTTAGTATTCCCTAGAAAATAAGAATGTACTCTCATGTTTTTACAGCATTATTATCAATATCAGGGAATTAATACTGATCTTAAATCTAATCCAATTTTAAACCTTAATCAATTTTTACCAATTGAACAAATAATGTTCATTACAGGCAACATAATAATTTCTCTGGTCAAAGAAACAATCTACAACCAGTTGCTGCATTTAGTTTCTATTTGTCCTTCAGTTTCCTTTCAACTAGAAGCATTCTGCTTTTGTCTTCATATAATCCTGACCATTTGGAACTTTGGACTTAAAGGGTATTTCTGTGTAATGAGATTCAGTTTACACATTTGGGGCAGGAATTCCACAGAGTAGTATGTCTCTATCAGATATTATTTCCTCTCCCTATTGGTATTGACTTTGCTCATTCAGGAGATAAAAGTAGTGCCTGCCACATCTGTATATTAATAATTAATTAATTATCCATTATCATTTAATTATATTATATTATTAATTAATAATTAATGATTGCAATTGATAACTACCTCAAATGGAGAAGCTGTGAAAGCAGGCATCCCTTGTCACCAATCAGGAATTAGAGCCTCGGAGGAATTGTGACTTGCCCACAGGGGGACATGGCCAAAACATAGAGTCAAAATCATGTAGCTGAACTTTCAGGTTTCTCCTAAGCCATCCTTCTGTCTTTGAGACCACTTACCAGTGACTAAAGCAGACTGTCCGATAACCTCATCCTGTATGTTAAAGAAACTCCCAAAAGGACCTCCCAGTGCAAGAATCCTGGTCTTCAGATCTAACAAGAGACCTGCCACTCTGTGGCTACAATAGGAACCATCCTAAAGAAAGCCCTTCACACCCAAGGCCCCGGTATTCTGGGTAATGAACATGGAAGAATGCCAGAGGAGTAGTCAAGTGGCACGAAAAAGCCCATTCTGAAACCGTATGTATATCAGGATACCAGGTCAAAAGGGGGAAACTAGCTGGGGATAATCTCTACCTTAAGACAGTCTTTCCACACCCGAACCCTGCAGTTGGGTAGCTGAAACTTTTCTTTCAGAGTTTGTGTTTCTTTCTACTTTGTTCATTTTAGTTTCGAACTAAATTATTATTAATGCACTATTAATGTATCAATATAGTTCAGATACCAATGTCTTATATCCACTAGAATGCTGTGTTGAAGGAGTGTAGATGCAGGTGTGTGCATGCCAAGGACAACTTTGTGGAATTGATTCTCTCTGTCCACCTTTGCATAGCTTCCAGGGCTAGAACTCAAGTCATCAGGCTTGCGTAATAGTTGCTTTTACACACTGAGCCATCTCACTGATCCACAGTTACAATAATATTTAAGAAACAAATGATAACAGTATTGGTAGGAAGGTAGAAAAATTGGAACACTTATATACTGCTGGTGAGAGTGTAAAATTTTATAGCTGTTTGGAAAATTTTATAGCAGCTTCTCAAAAGGTCAAATGGAGCCACCAGCTGACCCAGGAAGCTCATTCAATAATTACGAGAACCTAAGTCCACTCAAAAATGTGTATGCATGTTTACGGCGGCGTTATTCAAAACAGTCAGAAAGAAGAAACAGCCCAAATATCCATCAGTTGCTAAAGGGACACCTAAAATGTGGAATGCTCCTATAATGGATTAATATTCAGTAATACAAAGTCACTGGCTACACTATGGATTAACTTTAAAAACATTCAGCTAAATGAATGAACTCTGACAAAAGTCCACACGCGGTATGGTTATGGTCTATCTATATGAAATGCCCAGAATGGGCAAATTTATACAGATAGAAAAGTAGAACCAAGGTTGCATTAACTGAAGTGAAAAAGAGGGCAATTGACTGCTAATGGACAGGAAGTTCCTTTTGGTGATGATAAAAATATCCTATAGCTGGTTATGGTAAAGACTGAACAACTCTACAACATACTAGAAATATTAAATTGCATATTTCAAATGGGTAATTTTTGTGATATATATGAATTTCATATCAGGAAAGTTATTTTTGAATATATATATATTTGGCAGGGTAAGCTAGCCTGTAATTCCAGCACTCAGAAGGTTGAGGCAGGAGAATTGCAATCTTGGCTGCAGATTACTTGCAGGCCAGCCTGGGCTACAAAGTGAGACACTATCTCAAGCAAACAAACAGTTATAACTCTCAAGATACTGCAGAGCACACACATGCACGTGTATACATATGTGCACACTACCTACTCCTAGTGCTTTCTACCAGTAACTGTTATTTTCTCATATCCTTCCAGACTTTCTTTGTGCAAATTCAAAAATATTCTTTTTTGTGTGTGTGCGCACACACATATGTATGTCCACAAGCAATTGTGTACAAGAGTGCACTTGAGTATGTGTGTCTGTGGAGGCCTAAGACTGACATCAGGAATTATTCAGAATTGTTCTACCTCTCGATGATTTTTTTCCTGGGGCTTCCCAGACTCTGCTTTCCAGGGTCAGAACCAAAGGTCACTGCCATATCTGCCTAGCATTTTCATGTGCGATCTGTAGATCTGAACTCAGGTCCTTTTGCTTGAAAGTCTTTTGCCCCCAAGCCACCTTCCTGGCCCCAAATTCAAAAATATTCTTACCCCCAACTTCTTTCACAAAATATTCAAGGTGCTGTGCTTCCTTCTTGTACTTACTGTGTCCTTGGAGAACCCCCCTAATTCTTCTATAGAGATTCATGACTCTTCCCTGCGCCAACACGTCCACTTACATAACGAGCAATATACACTGCGCACCCGCAGTCCCTGCTGTCACAAACATGCTTTAGGAGCACGCTCTTTCTTGGCTTCGGCAGGTGGCAGTCTGCTCCTGGCCAACCTGGAAGCAGGTGGAGGAACCATTTGGGGGGAAAGAAGGGGGTTCGGGACAGGATGTACAACTGGCCTCCAGCTGTGACCAGGAACACACTGTGAGCTATTTTGTGCTTTCTGAGATGTGGGGTTCTTATGGACGTGGGCAAAGGACTCTGATTTTGTCTGAAAGCTTGTAAGGATAAATAAGTTTGGCTCCCCAGCTACATCAGGACATTTTGCGTATCAAAAGTATAAGGATTACATTACATAGGAGGTAAGGTAATTTGTAAGGATAAGTGGTATTTTTAAAATAAGAGAGGGGCTGAGAGGTAGCCAAGTAGAAGATAAATACGGGCTATACTAAAAAGAAAAAATCTAAAGGGGTTGGCAAGTGGTCTCAGTAGTAAGCACTTGCGATGCAAGATTGCTGACCTGAGTTCAATCCCCAGAACCCACACTGGTGAAAGGTAAGAACCACCTTCGCATGGGCACCATGATGTGCAAAACCCGCACTCACATCCACATGCACACAAAAATTTTAAATCAGACACAACTATCTCTTATAAATTACCCCGATTCTGGATCAAGACAATTTTTATAAAATGTTAATAAGGAAGGGGCTGGAGAGTTGGCTCAAGGATTAAGCCTCTGCCTTGTGGGCGGAAGGTCCTGAGTTCGGATCCTCGACCCCACGTGTAGACGCCGGGCAGAAGCGGGGGCGGCCTGGGCTTCCGATTCTGGTAGGGCGGAGCCTGTGAATCCCGGGGCAGAGTAAACAAGGAGGAGGTGGAGGCGTCCATGATGGTTCCTGAATTCGTTCGTGGTTCTACACACACACATACATACACACATGCACGCACACATACATGCACAATTGAATAAATAAATAAAAAAAATTTTTAAAAAATGTTAATAAGGAAGATAGCTCAGTTTCTAAAGAACTTGATATACAAACACAAGGAACCTCAGGACCCAAACAAACAAACATTAGCGTGGAGGCTCACGACCATAATCCGAGCGATGTACAGACAAAGAGACAGGACCCCTGACACTCATTGGCCAGCTGGGTTAGGTGAGGGACCTGTCTCAAAAAAACAGGTGGAGAACAACCGAAAAGACGCCTGTGATAGTTTGACATGTGAGTGTCCCCCACAGGCTCATGTGTTTGAATCTGTAGTTGTTTGGGAAGGTCATGGCACCTTTAAGAGGTGGAGCCTGTGGAGGGAGGCCGGCACTAGAGATGGACCTTGAGGTTGCTTAGCCCCACCTTGCTTCTGGGAGAAGTCAGCTAAGGCAGTTTTGCTTTTCTCAGTCTCCGTGATGGACAAGACTTGGGCTGCCTCCAGCCTCTGCCAGCCAGCCAAGCCTTTCCCACCACAATGGACTGTATCTCCCCTCCCCCTTTTCTCCCTTAAGTTGTGTTTGAGTATTCTCTCATAGCAACAGGATGTAAAGAATTCAACCCTCCACATCAGCCTCTGGCCTCCATTCGCAAATACACACACACACACACACACACACACACACACACACACACACACGGTTCATAAAGGACCCTGAGATGACAGGAAATCTGAAAAACATGACTATAACATAATGATGTGCAGTGACGGGAAAGAAGATCCTTGTTCTTAGTGGATATGTCCTTAGTGCTTAGAGATAAGTCGTCCTGATGTTCACAAGTTTCAAGCAGTTTAAAAATTAAAAAAAAAAAAAAAAGAAAGTTGAAGGTGTGTATAGAAAAAGGAAGCAAGCAAACAAACTTGGACAAAAGGTACATGGAGTGCTTAGGAGTTTTCAATGAAGTTAGGAAGGGAAAGCTAATGAAAGCATATATTCCTCGTGGTAACCCCTTCCTGCTGCCCACTCCCAGCCTGCATCCCAAGGATGACACTCAGTCAGAAATCACGGTAAGGACGGAAAGTGCTCTGGAAGCAGAGCAACTTTGACTCCTGAAAACCTGCAGAGGATCTACCTACATCTGCTTGGTATTGTTTTGTTTTCTTAAGCTACATGAAAGAGAGAGGGAGAAAGAAGGAAGGAAGAAAAGGATGGGAAGGAAGGAAGAGAGGGAGGGAGGAAGGGAAGAGAGAGAGAAAACACAACAAAAACAAAGCAAGTACTTAGCCTTATTGAGAAATTTGTCCTACTTTACACATAAGAATGGAACTACTTTCTGCACAAGAGTGAACTGTGAAATAGCTTACACAGCACGCCTTACAGTGAATCTCTAATGGAAGACCCTTAATAATAGACATCAGTCCATGACTGGTGAAATGGCTCAGTGGATAAAGGTGCCACTCACAAAACTGGCCACCTGAGTTCTATTTCCAGAGCCCTCATTATGGAAGGAGACAACCAACTTCCAAAACTTGTTCTTTCACCTCCACATTTGTGCAACCTGTGCATGCCTGCTAGCTATCTTGCTAGTGTCTCTCTGTCTCTGTCTCTCTCTGTCTCTGTCTCGCTGTCTCTCTGTCTCTCTCTCTCTCTCTATCTCTCTCTCTCTCTAAAAAAAAATTTTAAAAAAGACATTAGTCTCAGGATAAATGTGGGGAGGAAGGGGAACCCATGCTTCCTTCACACGACCCGTAGCATAGGACCCTGTATTTTACTTTACTGACTCAAGATCTGGTGAAGAAGCTAACGATGCTTTTTGAGAAGCCGTGATGAAGGTCTTTCAGCCATCAGAATTTCCAAATTAGCATGCACTAGCTCAGTGAGTTAGCATGCACTAGCTCAGTGAGTTAGCATGCACTAGCTCAGTGAGTTAGCATGCACTAGCTCAGTGAGTTAGCATGCACTAGCTCAGTGAGTTAGCATGCACTAGCTCAGTGAGTTAGCATGCACTAGCTCAGTGAGTTAGCATGCACTAGCTCAGTGAGCGATGCCGGCCAGCACTTCAACAGCAGTGCACGTTATGTGCTTACGCGCACATAAACCTGTCAAAGCTAAGTGACACATAGTTCAGTGAAGAAGAAACTGAGGCATGAAAAAAGATGCCCACCTAAGAAACAGCTCAGCTCCTTGCTCTGCCCAGCCGCAATGGCTAGTGGGACTTTCGAGCTCATGAGATCCACAGTTTCTTCCCCAGGGGCCCTGTGAGGCCAGTGCTAGCGGCCGATGGCTGCTCCTGGGCCCCTGCCTGCTTTTCCAAAGAGCCAAGGTTCCGCCTTCGGAGCGTGCCCGCTGTGACCAGAAGGATGGACGCTCAACCACTTGTCAACGCGGTTGCTCGCTTGTTTGTTTGTTCGTTTGTTTTTTCTTTTGGATTTTTTGCAGCTAAAATTCTAAACTTTCCAATGTGATTATGGGATTTGAATGCATGAGAAAGAACAATCCATTTTCCTGTGATTTCTGGTGATGTTCACATTTTAACTAGTTCACCATAATTTTTAAAAAATCCCTTCAAAATTTTCTAAGGGAAACTTTCAACTGCTTTAGTATTTTGGCTTACTTTTTTCTGCATTTATTTATGTGTGTGTGTGTGTGTGTGTGTGTGTGTGTGTGTGTGTGCAAGACCTGTAGTCGGTCCTGCTTCCGCTGTGTGGACTCTGGGGATCAAACTCAGGTCACCAGGTCTGGCAGCAAGCGCCTCTACCTACTGAGCCATCTGCCCAGCTCTTGGAATATGTTTTTTAAACATTATGTGTGTGACACACAAAGACAACATATTTTATCTATCTCCTTCGGACGTTTCTAGTTACTAAATCATCACCTTGGGGAGGGAAGGAAGGAGGGAAGGAGGGAAGGAAGAAAGGAAGGGAGGGAGGGAGGGAAGGAGGGAGGGAAGAAAGAGAGAGAAAAGAGAAAGGGAAAGAGGGAAAGAGAGAAGAGAAGAAAAAAGAAAAGAAAAGAAAAGAAGCGAAGTGTGATTCTATCTTTGACCATGTTTTGCAGCTACTTCACAGTTTCGTTTTCTCAGAGGAAAGATTTGGCCCTTAGAGTGCTGAGGAATTGGCAGAAGGAGACAGGAAGAGCGATTCCCAGTACTGCTGAGAAGTCAGGGAGCAATTAAAGGAAAACTGTGTTGCCTTTGGAATCAGCATTTATGCTTTAGAAAGGTGTTCGCAACAAAATGATAGCCACTCAGAGGGGCGCAGGAGCAGTTTCCAACAGTCATTAACTCACAAAGTACCCCACTCAGGGCCCTGGTAAGCGGTCCTGATGAAACTCATTAGGGCAATAAAGGAACCCAAAGTCAAATATTTAAATGAAACAGAACATATATATTAAGCAGAATGCCTAAAACACAAGCAGAATAATTATTATAACATTGCGTGGACGGGGAGATGACTGAATAACACATATCTAAATCAGACAATGGATTATCATTGTGGGTGGAACTGAAAGAGAACTCCCTATGTGTAATTCTCTCTCTCTCTCTCTCTCTCTCTCTCTCTCTCTCTCTCTCTCTTTCTCTGTAACAGGGCCTCACTGTGTAGCCCAGGCTAGCCTTGAACTTGCAGCAATCCTTGTGCCTCTTCCTTCGGAATGCTAGGTTACAGGCATGGGTCACCACACCATTTTCAGCAGATATTTCTGTAATAAATTATCTCAGGTTATTTTTAGGAATAAAAAAATATTTTTTTTGAAAAAAATTGGGGGTCTGTAGGGGGTGTGTGTGTCAGAAGTACAAGCCAAAACCATTTCCACCTGACATTTTTATGTGGGCTCTGGGGTCTGAACTCAGGTAGGCAAAGACTTAACCCTTGAGCCATCTCTTTAGCCTCTCAAAAACAAAAATAAATAAAAAATTAAAAAACTTGAAGACATATATTTATGTGTTCTTTTCTTGTCCTTTCCTCTTCACTTTGGAAACAAGCAGGGCTCCATGCACACTTGTAGGAATAGTGAGGTCAGATTGCTAGCTGCAGACACTTGCACCCTCACAGAATGTGAGAGAGAGAGACAGAGAGACCGAGATCTCTGCTAGAGCATTTTACCCAACATGCACAAGGCCCAAGGCTAATGCCTAGCATTGCCAAAAATAAAACAGAAACGACAAGGTTGCGATTATAAAGGCACATGCTGTCCCCACACACGGATCTCAGCGCACAACCTGGATGCTTGCTGGCCCAGGGGCCTTGAGGTCATCTGTTTGGCTGTGACACTCCTGAAGACAAGCTGAGAAATAGCCACCAACGTGTGCGTAGACATCCACCTCCCAGGCTGGAGGGACAGACTCGTCACAGCAAGAAAACGAACTGTCTGACGGGCCTAATGTACAGATCTCCACATTTCCCCAACTGCCCCCAGAATATCCCTATAATAAGTGTATCTTTTGTAACAGTTATTCTGTGTGTGAGAATGTGTGTATGTGTGTGTGAGAGAGAGAGAGAGAGCATGTCATAGACACGTGTGCAGGTCAGAAGACAACCCTCTGGACAAGCCATCAGCTCTCTCCTTCCACCATGTGGGCTCTAGGGATTGAAATCGGTCATCAAGTGCACAGGAAGTACTTCTGGGACCAACTGAGCCATTTCACAGATCTGACCATTTTGCTTTGCTTTGCTTTGCTGTGTTTTGTGTCAAGGCTCCAATCAAGGGTTACAGCTGTGCTGAGTTGTCTTCTCTGTTTAGTCTCCTTTAATGTGGATGACTCCTCCATATGTTTTATGTTGTTCTGTGAGCCTTTCCTGGTTCCGACATCTCTGAAGACCACGATATGTCCCACACTCTGGGTTTTCCCCATACCTTCCTTCTGATTAGATGCGGCAGAAACATTCTTTGCGAATACTGATCATCATTTCTATGTTGATGACATGTACTTCAGCTTGACTCATCACACTGTTCCTTCCTCCTCTTTTTATCACCATAGGTAATAAACAAGCACCACACAATAAGTAAAATGAAGAGAATGATCAAGAGATATGTTTGAAAGAGTTGCAAGAGTGCTGGTTACACCAGGCTTAACAGCAGATATTTAAAATACATTCTCATTTAATCCTCACAACAATCTAAAATACAGATTCAAAGAGGTCAAGTAGCCTACCACACACACACACACACACACACACACACACACACACACACACAGTAATAGACAACTGCCTGGATACACATAAACATATATACAATTTAACATGAGTCCATACTCTTCCTGAGCACTTTTCAGGAACCAATTAAAAACTTTTATGTTGCAGGGAGATATGAAGGGTTGTAAAGGGAAAAGGAGGGGGTGTGGGATTTGGGACTAAGGATTAAAAATATTATAAAGTCACTATATTCGTGTATACAACATTAAATAAAAAAAGAATGTAGAAAAGATTTATGTTGTGGGATTTGCTATCCAGCACTAAACACACACACACACACACACACAAGAACTCTTAGGTTAGACTAATCTTAGAGGAGTTTCTACATTTCAAAAGTAGATTCCTATTAGAAATAAATTAAAAATAAACTATCTGTGGCTCACATAAAGTTCCTCTACACTTACAATTTTGTATTTGGAGACTGGCCACAATTCCACCTCAGCCAAGAAAATAGGACAATTGTCTCCTAAATTAATATAACATCGTGATGTTTTATTTGTTAGTCATGTTCGTTTTTCCTCCTATGCAACAAAATGAAAAAAAGACACAGTAGAGAATTTTTCATACATATCTTTGTCATAGAAAATTATTGTTGATAGTTCACTTTTATTTCTTGTGTGTGTGTAACTCGTTATCTGTAAAATTCAAATGTTTGAGATCCACTGATTTAGAAAACATGCTATTAGAATGACTTTTTTTTTTTTTTTTTTGGAGAAACTAATTTGAGTTGGGGAAGTTGTGTTCCAAAAGAAACCAGAACTGAAATATTTCTAAATTTCCCTAAAACTTATACACAAAAAAATCTCAAAGATGGGAGGGTTCAGAAGAGGATTTATTAAAAAGTATTTACATTTGATATTTTCCCTATCCAATCTGTTGAAATTACCTGATTTTGAAAGAGCTCTTAGAGACATAGGTTAATCATTCAGTCCACAAACATTCAGAACCCTTAATTTGTACAAACCCTGGGAATATACTCAAGCTATTCCTTGATTTATACCTAGGGTCAAAGGTGTGCTACTGTGTGGACATCTCATCCCCCAAGAACGGTGTTTCCTGTGGCTCTGTGCTGTCCCAGCATTAGGACAAACTCCTCCACGTGTGAGTATCTGTTCACCATGTTTGTTTCCTCTCTTCAGTGACTTCCTCCTGAGCAAACACTGTCTTACTCAATGCTATAGTCTTAGCATCTACATCTGACATTAATGAAATACATTTTACAGAAAAGGAAACTACAGCTCAGAAAATGAATATGACAATGCCCAACATCATGCATTAATAAATAAGGACTTCCCATTCTTAAAAAGCCTTATTCAGAGCATTCTTCCTTACTCTACATGTCATACCCGACATACAGATAAGATGGAAACAAAGATCTTAGATGTCTTCCAGGAACCTCAAATTCAACATGACCAGAAGACCCTCCTTAAACCCACAACCAGCTTAGGTCCCATCAATATTACCTTTCTCTGTAAAAATCTGGCTTTCTCAAGGAACAACTCTAGCCATACACCACTCTTTTTCTTCCTATCCACACATCTTAACAACTCTAATTTTTCAAGCACAGTGTCTCTTCAGTCGTCCCCCCCCCTCTTCTTTCCAAGTCCTCTGCCCTCACCTGGAGTCAACCAGCTTCGCCCATCACCTGCCCTATAGAAATGATCTCAGTCTCCGGTGTCTCCCTGGCTAAGCCTTTCCTTCAATTTCTTCTCCACTTAATGACAGGCTGACATTTTTAATATCAGTCCATATATGTCTTTTCTTTCATTAATTAAAGCCCCACCTAGGTTCCCATTGCCTTCGGGATAAAAACGAAAGTCATCCCGTCACTCTGAAGTCTGCCCAGGCTCCAGCCTCTGGCCACTCTCCAGCCTAAAGCCCCCTGCTCACCACTGTCCCCCTTAAAGTACTAGGAACATGTAGTTCCTTCTGTCCGAAACCCTCTTCGTTGTACTTCTAAGCGACTCCCAGCGCCCTCCCAAATCACTTCTAACTCACTCTTTGGTGACACTTTCCTATGGGAAACTTTCTCAGATTGCCCCAGAAAAGGGAAGAGAGTCGGATCAGGTACTTTCATCCTGTCTTGGTACGTACTCTTCGGGGAGGAAACATACTGCACACACATGGAATTGTTCAATGCAGGGGAAACATTTCTTCTCACAGATGAATCCACAGGGCGTATCACATACCTGCTCATTGTTAGCATGATAGCCAAGGAAACCACAAGGCAAGGGTCACTTTCCTTGTACATGTGCAAGCTAAAGCAGAAAGAAACGCACAGCTATTGAAGATGCTCCTACGGCAGTGACAAAGCTGAATCTATCCCTCCAGCAATGATAAGCCTAATCTACCCTCCACTCAACTCATTTCTCTTCCCTGTATCTCTAAAGATTCTTGGCATGTGAGGGAATATTCCAGAAGAAAATTAGTAATGGGAGGGTGATGAGAGAGCCGTCTCCTGAGAGCTTTTGACTCTGCCTGGCACATTGGCTGACTTCAATCGGACAGCTGACTTTCCACGCCTGAAAAAACTACAGTTAAAGCGAAGAAATCATCCACACCCTTCTCTATAGCAGAAGCAGAAAGCGACCAAGACCACTAAAGGACAGGAACTCCAACTATCTTCAAAAAAGAAAAAAAAAAAGAAAAGAAAAAGGGCAGTTTTGACCATTTGAAATGTTATTCGGTAGCACATAAAGAGGAAAGAGAATCTCCTTACCACTCACTGAAATGGATAAGAAGTTAAAAAGCATTAAATAAAAAGCAGGAGCCATGTGAAGACTATGTATTTTGGGGGAATGAGAACATTTCATGTAAAACATTAAAAACTTTGCTGTTCTCTTGGGGACCTCGAACGGAAAAAGTGGCAAGAGCTGAACTGCAACATTTTGTGGTCCACAGGGCGCAGGCTCTGTATGTCACAGAATCACAAGCCCAGCTCTGATTCAAGTTCACTGGTGGTCATTCTAACAAGCACAGACTCCAAGAAGAAGAAAAAAAAAAAGCCAAAACCTCTTCAAAGAGATTCCCAATAAAAAAGTCCACAGTGTATGTCCTCTACCCTGGGGGTTTCTGCATGAAAGAAGGGGGACTGGAGAGGATATCTTGGGGTTAGAGAGATAGAAAAAGAGATGTGATACACTCTGTGGTACACGGCGGGGGTTGGTAGGGAAGGTCCTGAAACACAGAAGAGAAATGTTTACCGCAAAAGGAGACAGTGAAAGAAATAGGGACTTTCAAGAGAGATGGGTTTGGGAGGGAGAGAGAGAAGGGCAGAGTGTCCAGAAAAGCAGGGTGTGAGAAGAGAGGGATGTAGAGAGAGCCAAACACAGACTGTTGATCTTTTCCCAAATCCGAAAGCTGCTGGTTGCCTCCCAATAAATCACTCTTACTACAATGCCCACACAATGGACTGTCCTTTGTATTCAGGATCAAACAGCATTTAACAAAGTATCACCCAGCTGCAACTTTAGAGACCTAAGCATGGAAATTTGAAAATGAACAAAATTCACAGCAGCTGATGACAGTCAGTAAGGACTTTCCTCCAAAGTCTGACTCAGCTGTGAAAAGCTTTAGCAAATACTCTGGCATTTCTCCTTCTTCTGACATTCCTAAAGGGGGTGTGGTTGACCCTAAGTCCATTCATTTCCAAGGTTGTAGATCTCTCCAGCTAAGAACAGCCCCATCTGTTCCTGAGCCCGCCAGCTGTTTATCTCAAACTATCATGTTTATTGCACTGGTCATCCTTTGTAACTCTTAGGAGCGCCAACATCATGCAAGTCAGAATACTTTCTGCCTTATTAAATGTGTCGGTTCGGTTGTTCTTTTTTTTTTAACACAGTACTATGCTCCTTGGACATTTTTCAGTAATAGCCAATAAAGGTTGAAAGCCCGTCTAACTTTCTCTTTCCCTAAAGTATTAAAAAATGAAGCCGGGTTCCCTAATCGATCCAGCCTGCGAACCGTTATTTGCAAGTGGTGAGTGCGCCTCAGGAAACGGCAGCTCAGCAGCTCATTACAGCACCATTGTCGGTGGCAAGAGCCCATAGAGATGTATTTTAAAACACTCGCACCAGCACACATCTGTCCAAACAATCCCAAACCCTGCAGTGGCGAGATGGAAGACGCTTAACCAAACATGCTGCTTCCAGCAGCCTTAGAGAACCTTCCCAACGCACGTGAAATGTTCCTGCCTGGCACGGAGTGCACCCTTAAAGGACACTGTCACCTCTCAGATCGGCAGAAGCGAGGCAAACGACATACCCGCACACACGTAAAATAAAGCCTTAGGAAACTTAAGCTACTCGGGAGAGGCATGCTCATCTTAAAAATAGTGTGTGCTCGTCCAAGCGACACAAATGTTCTCAAGAAGCGCGACCGCATGAAATCCCTGCCTCCATTCTCCAAACGCATCTCCCTTTCCCACTCGAACCTCAGCACCCGGGGCCGCAAGTGACAAGACCGCAGTCCGCCACCTTGACCCTCTTCCGATTTTCCAAGAGCACTTTCCAATATCCTTGGCAGCCCAGCCCCCTCCCGCAGCCTCAAAAAGGTTGGAGGGAGTTGAGAGCAGGGAATTGGCAGCCACCGGTCTTCTGGCGGGGGCAGTTGCTGGAGTTGTGCTTTGCAGTGACCCAAATTGCACAGAGCAAATGTAGCTCTTAGCACCAGCGAGGACCGCCCCAATCCACCACCCCCTCCCCATTCCTGGCCCCATCTTCTCAAGAAAAAAAAAAAAAAAAAAAAAAAGCCTGGAGAACTAAAAGGGAGGAATAACTTGGATGAACCATTTGAATAAATCACTTCAACTCACCTTGTTTGGGATTTTTCTCCCCACCCCAGGCATAAACAGAAATGATGTGCGAATGAGTCACGCACGCAAGGGAAGGTGCTGCGGTGTCCTAAGTCCAAGGGCTGGAGCCAGTCCCTGCCCTGGTGCTGCTGCTACTCTGTGCTCAGCTGGAGCGAGCGGCAATCGCAAGCCCAGCGGCAGCAGGGGGGGTGGATAGACCGTAGCACAATGAATGCAGTGGAGTTTTGCAATGACATCATCCCTCTGACCGTGCGGCCCCAATAGCCATGCTCTGAGGCTGTGCATTCTGGGAATTGTAGTCCTTTTGTGTCCAGGGATTGGAGCGTAGAGATTACCGCCGGAACTACAATGCCCAGGACGCACCGAGGGTGATCGGACGCGCCCAGAGAAGGACCGGAGAGGCCGCCATGTTGGGATCTCCGGCAAGGCGCCCGGGCTCCTCCGGAGGCTGGGGGCGCGCGGAGCTGAGTGGTGGCGAGGTGGGGACGGGGAAGCGGAGGACGTCGGAGTCGAGAGCCTCGCGCCCCGGCCTGGGACTAGGGGAGAGCTGCGCTGGGGGCCGGGGCGGGGCCGCCGGGGTGGCACGTAGAGGGGAGAGCGTCTCGGCCCCCGGCGGTGCGGGATTGCACCGGGACCTGCGCCCTCCCTGGGCCCCCTGACCCGAGGCCCGTTTCTCTTCCGAGCGGGAAGGGTCCCTTAGGACGACCACCCGGAGGTCGAGATGGTAAGTGTCTTTCTTGAGGGGAGGATGCGGAGTTGAGGCTAAGCCTGCCGGATTTACTGTTCTCGCCGTTTATTCTGCAGACCCCAGGCCCCCTCCCTCGGGGGTCGCACCATCCCCTCCCCCTGAATTTTCTTTCGGGAACGATTGCAAATGGGGTCCAAAGGCATCGTGGAAAGGTAGCAGTGGCGGAAGGGGTCCGGCTTTGGCCCTGCGTGAGAGACGAGGAGCTCCGGAAAGGAGTGAGCGTTTGCATGGAAGTTGTTGATGAGTTATTGATGGGATGTTCTTCTTGACAGACTGACCGCTGGAAGCGATCTTACCCGGATTAATACTGGATAAATTACAGTATACTCTAAAATACTGCGGAGACTCGAAGTTGATTGGCCGGGATCACCAATTTATTTTTTTTCTCTTGACTCCTGTTGTTAGCATATATTAATTGTACAAAATAATGCGTTTCATCTTCATGTAAGGTAAGTTGGCATATTAATCCATCTCTTTACCCACGTGTAGCCCCTCAAATTATTTCAAAGACGCATTTAGAGTCTTGGAGTACTCTTTTACATATGATTACTTAAAGAACTTTTAGGTAATCTTGCCTGGCATCTTTTTTTTCAGTTGTGCTTCTAAAAACAATGTGTTCTTTTTCAGATTCTGAACTTCACTATGGAAAGATGATCTAAGAAGGTTTACAAATGCTGTTTCTGGTCATGTGTTCTCTGTTCATGTGTTCTGTCTATTCCTTCGCAGATCTTCAGTTCATTCCTTCCACAAAATGAATTGGTTTGGGGCTAGAGATGTATCTCAGTGGTGGAGCGCTTCATCTAGCACTCACAAGACCTGGAGTTCCAGGTTCTTATTTTTGTTTTTTATCAATGAAAGTATTCACTTCACCTTTCTGTTAGAGGTTAATAAAATGATAGCTTCTCCATAAGTTCTATCAAAGAAAGGCAGACTGAATTAAAAATTGCAAGAACATAACAGAAACAATCTCAGATGTATGCAGGTGTTGACTGTAAAAACGGTTTTTCAAAGACTCAACGTATACGTCGTTTTGGGGAGGAAACAAGTCGCATGAGTGGCTTCCATTCTTAGGTAAATGTACTGTGTTGGTGCTGTTCATCGTGAATTCAACAAGGTAAAAGGCTCAGATTTTTCTGTTATTTGGAAATACTTTGACAGGTAATGATGGTAAGTACTGAAAAGAGAAAAAATCATTATCGTGTTCTTTTCTGATTTTCTTTTTAACTATAGAAATGTTTAAGCCAATGAGTTTTATTTGTGTTATAAGACATAAGCAAGAAGACTGATTTATTGAGAGAAAATAACATTGTGAGAAACTTGTGAAAAATGAGGCCTACATAACGCGGGGGTTTCTGTAATTTGTTGTGTGCCTGAATACTTGAATTTTTCTAACCTGTCTAATGGATACCTGACCGTAAGTGCCTAAAACAGTTGTAGTCAGTGTCTTTTAAGAGACTCTTCAATTTCATTTCTAGAAGGAAAAATTCAGTACTCAGAAACTTAAGGCAAAAAGAAGAGAGCATTTTACAAAGGAAATATGTATTTTTGTGACCTCCTCTTCATGAAATATTTTCCTCAGCCTACATTATTTTAGTGGACAGAGATAGGCATTTGAATATATCAACAGCAGTTTCTTTAGGGAAGATCTGTAATTCCTTCTGATGGTGAGGAAACTAAGTCTTCATATTTCAGACATTTCTACTTGAGTTAATAGTATTTTAGAAGCAAAGTCCTGGGTTGATAACCCAGCTATTGTTGATATTGCTGCTGGATTTCTGTTACAATGGGTAAATGCAGTAATCACATCAGGGTCAAAATCTGAAATCCAAATGCCCTTAGTTAATGAGCCATCTTTATCTTGCCATGTTATTTCTCAGTTTTTGGCAGGTTTGGCTAATTAAAGGTGTACTAGAAAGCATGTCTGCAAGGGTATGTACAGATATACACTGTATGTGTTCATGGATGCAACCACTTGGGGAATTCAGCTATGCAAAGATGTAAGTAGGTACATATTCATAATTCTGCATTGAACAGAGAATCTTTGAGGGTGCCCCATCTGCATGAACTCCTGCACAGGGGTAGTTCTCTGAGTTGTGCTTTATTAATAGCTTTATTGAGATGAAATTCATATACGCAGTCCACCTATTTAATGTATACAGTCCAGTGGCTTTTAGTTGGCTCAGTTTTCCAACCATCTCCTCAATCAAAACAAAACTACATAAAACTAAATTTATAAGTATGTTGAAATAATCATAAAAGGATTACCATTAAGTGGTTGTATACAATATTTCCTATTGCAAGTCAACATATAGTACTTCCATTATAGGTACAGTATTGTACCTAAAGAGATTGTCCCATACATGTAGTAAATGGCCTTTTAAGTCACAGATTGTTATGAATAAGTTAGTTGTGTGATACAGCAGTTACTCTGCTCACATTTACTGCTTTTTCCATTTGACAGTCCATCTGCAAGAATCTATTTTAAAATTATAATGTTGGGCATTATGCTTTTTCTTCACTTTGTCTCACGAGTCTATTCTATTTTCAGTGTTAATATTTTTTTTTTGTATTTTTGCTCTTCTTGAGACAGTTTGTGAGCAGTTCTTGATTTTCAACTGTCATCTTCTCCCTGCAAAGGCTTGCTAAGTTTGTTATTTTCCAGATAAACTCTGAATTAACAAAAAAATAAGCCACTAATTTGCAGGCCTCTGGTGGAGTGAATGGAAATGCAGAAAAGCGGATGTGGGATATACCTAAGAGCTTTGGCTCTGAAAAAGACAGATAATGGGTCAGGAAGGGCAAGATGGATGGGTTTCCATAGGATGATGGAAGCCGCAATCCACGTGAGCCCTTCTACATAGAAGTCAAATCTCATTCTACTTCGGTGTACAGCCAGCCAAGGATTCAGAACACTTCAGTCCTTCGCCAAGGATTCAGAACACTTCAGTCCAACCCCGCTGGGAAATGCAGCCAGGAGGAGGTCTCTGAAGCACTTATGCAGTCGCTTTCTGCATAGCTCACTGATGTGGGGATGGGATGTGGGGACACAGCCTTGATCTCAGCACGGCAGAGGCAGGACAACACATTAGAGTCCAGCCTGAGCTGTGTGGTGAAGCGCATCAAAACCACACAGTTTTCATGAGTCTCCACATACTTTACCTTTCAAGTCTTTCCTGACTGTATAACCAGATGTGTACTTTGTGTATACTTACGATTTACATCCCTCCCCAAGGAAAAGCGTAGCAGTAACCATGAGCCTCCCCTATTGAGAAATGAACTTGGTTTTTAAAGGTGGTAGTTGTTCATCACAGGTGCACACCACCCATCACCCCCACAAGCGTTGTTGGAGAAAGCATTTGTTCAGCAAACCGGACTTGTCCCTGCTCAGCTCCATTTATCAGTTTGTGTTACTGACAGGAGGAATCCAAGATGATTGAATTCACTCAATTACTTATGTGAGATATGTGTAATTGTGTAAATACAGAAAAATACCCGAAGAGAAGCAGTTGACAGGCAACAGCCCCCTCTACAAAAGTAGCAAATCCAATTCTACAGTGATGAATTCAATTTTACATCGCCTGAAGTTAGTCTCATCCCATTATTGAATGAACCACTTTCTCTAGGGATTTAACTGGAAGGAGAGATGAGATCAGTAAAAGAAGGGAGCACCTAGGACAAGGTTATAAAGTATCAAATGAAATCATTACCAGGGCCTTGCATTAATCCGATAAGTTCAAATGTGAATCCATTTGCTCTCAAGAGATATACACCAGAAGGTAAAACTTGGGGTGTTTCTAAGGAGGGAAAAATGTGGTTACAAGTTGAGTTGCTATGCTGTAAGTTAACATTTGAACTACATTAAGTGGTATAAGGTCCTAAATGTGGTAGGCGAGTCCCCACCCCAGTTCATACACCTTTATGTTCAGCATGCTACTACTTTTTGACAATTGTAACACTGAATCCAGGGAGCTCCTAATACTTAAACTATTTGAAGAGATACGAAAATTATTTGCCTAAGTACAGACACCAGAAGGCAAAGTTACTAGTTGTCAATGATTCAAAGTAAGCCATGCAGGTACTTCTGACACTATATAGAAACAAGCTTTTGATTGCCCATCCTAGTTTGAGGTAACAATTTTTAGGGGTACTTTGGTACTATGGGGGAATTGGTTTAAATGGCATCAGTTTGTAAAAGAATGGGAAGTAATTCCTCAGATGACAAGTGAAAAAAAGACTCTAGTTGAGGTCAAACTGCAACTGCCACGTGCCTTGGGCATAATTTGAGACTGAATCCTATCAAAAATTATGCTTACTTTCCTAAGAAGGAAATAAAATTGGTAATATTCAAAAGCACAGTATCTTAGAACATAGTCAAAAACAATTTTTTGCACAGGATTCACTACTAAAATTAAGCCACTTTTAACACTGTTTTTTCCCGTTTTGAGTTATAATATTGATACATCTAGAATTTTTGAGAGACACCATGCATGCCATGACTTAGGAATGGACATCAAGGGGCAACTTCTACAAGTGAGGGCTTCCAGGAATTGAATTCAGGTCACCCAGTTTGTTAGCAGATGTCTCCTGAACTGTCCTACTTGTAAACAGACATAAATTAAATATATAGTTTATAATTTAGCTGAGAGGCCTATTGACAATGCAAGTCTGAGACAAGGGAATTGTAACCACTTTGGGATTTGAAAGTTTATTAAAGATGTACAACCTGTTCAAAGAAGGTCAGACTTGGGCCGGTGAGTGGCTGCTCTCAGACCTGGCAACTAGAGCTTGATCCTGCAAGCTTCTGAAGGTGTCTTCTAATACTGTCTCTGATAAAATGTATTTTCAAAAAGAAAGGACAAAGTTTTAAAAATAAAAGGAATATCTGGTGTACGGGAACGCCAAAGAGGTAAGTGAGAAAAACTCTTGGTGTCTGCCCTCCACTGACTCTTGCTCTGGCTACAATATCCACTTAGGCAAATAAACATTTTCTGCTTCTTTTAAAATGTAGGTGACCAGGGAGAAGTCTCAGAAGTTGCAGCGTGCGCTGGGTGCCAGTTTCTGTGCATTGTTATTAATAAGTGCTTCACCAGTTTATGCAAGGGCCTCAGTGCCCCATCTAGCTTGTCCAGAGAGGCCACATCCACACCAGGGGCCAAAGAACGAGCCATAGCGTAGCCACAGGGCTCCTGAGAGGAGCAGACTTCTCTTACCACAATGCTGACTTACTTAGCCAGCTCCCTCATTTTATTCACCTGCCCAGGTACTGATCCCACCCACCATGAGCTGCTCTCCCCTGACTCAACTACTAGTTTTCTATAAATGTGCCCAGATTTCCAGCTTTCAGTGGCCAAGTTAACACTGGTAGCTGTCTACCACATTGGGCAAACAAAGAGGATCATCGGTTTAGATTCCCCAGAAGATGCTGAGTGAGCGAGGCTTCTGCCTTAGAAGCTGGAGACTGGGACTCTCCAGAGCAAGAAGCTAGCCAGACTGTCCTATGGGAAGCACCTGATTTGTTTAGGGACTCCAAAAAGGTGGGAAAGGGGTGGAGGATGATTCTGATGACAACTTCAGGCATTTATTTGCACGTTCACACAGGTGCATGTGCACACAACATACACTTAGAGTGGAAAAAAATTAAGAGCACAAATATGCGTAGTCACATATCTCGAATGCACTATTGGTGGCCTGCCCTGGAATACACTGCTTAGACACCTAAGCAGTCTGGTGGCACACACCTATAATCCCAGCACTTTGGAGTCAAGCAAAGTATTGTGAGTTTTTGAGGCTGATTGATCTACCTTCTATCTGAAAACAGGAATATGATTTGGGGATTTGGCTTTGTTTTTATTCTGCAGTGCTAGGTATTAAAGTTAGAGTCTCACACTAGGTGAGCATTAAACCCCTGAGGTCTACTCTTTTTCAGGAAGTCATTTGGCCCTGGAATTTGTGATCCTCCTGCCTCTACCATCCCAAGTGCTACAATTAAGCAGATGTGTGCTTCCAGGTCTAATATGGGAGGTTTTTTTTTTTTTTTTTCTTTAACTCCTTTTGCATGTTTGTATCAGAAGGTACTGTGTGTGTGCGCGCGGATGAGTTCAGGAATCACCCTGATTGCTGCCTCATCTTATTTGTTTTGCTCTGGAGTTTCTCAAGCTCCACCTCCCAGGATGCAAAGTGCTGGCAGCCGACATGCTGTTTCCCCTAGCATTTTTATGTGGGATCCCGAATCCCATCTTCTGCTTCTGAGGCAGAGATTTAATCTCTGCGCCATCTCTCTGGCTTCCTTTCCTTTTTTTCTTTTTTTAATACAATTACCAAGTGATTCTTCTGCCTAACTCAATCCCTAATTTTGCTTAAAAGCACCAACGTGAATTACTTGGAAAAGTTTACTTTTTTAATATGAGCCCCTTTTGTGTGGTTCTAATTCACTTGGTTCCTTCCTCACACCTGCAGAGATCTAAGGCTTTGTAAATGAAGTGGTCTATCACTGTCCTGTATGCCCAGCTCTCAAGGGCTCATGAAATTGCTCAACTGGCCTTGAGCTCACTGAGCAGGTCCTAGTAGGCCTTAAACTTGTGTGCCTCTTGCCTTACTCCTGAGTCGCCAAGGTTATAGGCAAGGCATGGTTCTTAATTCATTCTTTTGTGTTCCAATTGGGCTGAGCTCCCAAACACTACGTATTTCCATGCACATTGATATTCAGTGAAAAATATAGTCCGACCATGTAAATAAATATTGCTTAGCTAGAAAGGCATATTACAAAAATTATGTGGTCCAGCCATGCTTCATGAAAGCATTTTTTTAAGTGAGAAGCAGCTCTACACTATCATAAATAAGGTATTAATATTTAAGGGGCAAAGTTTGAACTGGTGCTAAATCTTTGATTCCATAACTGTATTGAGCACCAAATGCAAAGTCCGAGATCAAGGAAGTCTAGCCTTCAGAATCATGAAATTCGACCTGTTTTAGTGCCAGCTCTTTTTCAATCTAGTGAAGTCTATAAATCAATACAATGCATTTAGTTGCAAAGAAATCCAATAATGAAATGTTTGAAAATTGTTTAATATTTGCAAAGAAATACAGCTTACTGCAACATTTAGCCTTAGTCACAGTGGTGGACATAACTATTTCAAATCTGCAATAATTAATGATTAATATGAAAATACTCAATTGCAAATCACAATTACTATTGATACTGTGGATTTGCTTATATTCAGATTTTATAGAAATTACTGAAAATTGAGATGCCTTCCCCAAAAAATTTGTGAAACCTCTATTTAACCCCTGACTAAAAACCTATCTAAAATCTTTTAAACATAGAACTTTCACTACTGTATCTAAGATCAGTTGAACCAGGTGTAGTGGTACCAACACTGGAAAGATAGAAAGGATCCTTGAATTTCTAGGCCAGTCTGGGATTCTTTGACTATTGTCTCAAAAAATATGAAATTTCCACATGGAAATTTGTAGTACTTCAGGACCCCATATAATTCAAAATGCTTGTGTCAGAGTGTTTTAAGAAATCTCATATTTCTCACAGCGAAGCTTAGATACTTAGAAGCACCCATTTGTTTCTTGTGTGGTCTCTGCCAGTGTCTCAAAGTATGAGGTTAATACGCAAGCTTTACTCTATCCACTGTCCTTGGTACATGGTAAGAGCCTCAGAACATCAAATAACAGGAATTTTAGGGAATATTAAAAAATAAATGAACCCTGATAGGATTATTTCTAAGCCAAGAATAGCCACTGTGGAGCTAGCATCCTAAAATTATTTTTCAATGAAGAGCAGTAAAGGTTTTTAGCTATTGTCATTATCTCAAGGTAGGACTTTCCACAAATTTGAAGCTGAAGTACAAATCTGTACTTCAGCTTCAAATTTGTCATTAACCAGGAAATGAGCACACACTCTGAGTGAGCTCCTGTGTCTCTGAAGTCCCACAGGGTCCTGGTGGTTCTCTGGATGAGCACCTTGGCCAGCAAGCTGCTGGGGCCGAATATGCTGCTCTCGAGTAAGGATGGCATCGTGACTGCCGGACTGGTCAGAGCCCCTGGGATGCCATGATGGAAAGCAGCCAGGGATGGAGGTTCCCCTCCATGGTCGCCCCGATGTTGCTAATGTGACTTCATGACAAAAGAGCAAGGGGTTTTATTCTTAAGATTTTTGGTTACAGTTCATGGTCTAGCTTAGTAGGAGAGTTCATGCTAACGTCAGGAGCCAGGAAAACCATATCCATACCACACCTACAGGGTTTGCTGGGAGACAAACTTCACTTGCCTGACTGCAGTCTGCCCAAGTGTTCAGAAGTAGGCCAACTTCTGACTTTGTCCAGGAAGTGGTCCCGCCCATCATGGCCCAGGCCCTCCCTCATCAGTGAGACAATCCCCTCCAGGCTTGCTTTGGGCTGCTAATGTGCCCAGAGCTAATCCTTGGGTCGTCAAATTGACGCCTCTATCTAACCAGCACAAGCACCTCCAGCATCCACTGCCAGAACTCCACAGATAAGGAGGCACTGGGAAGATGAGGGTGGAGTGAGGTGGGGGGTGATATCTCTCCATCCTGGTTGCCAACCCCAGCCTCCACCCACCACAGTGGTGGGCCAGCACAGCCCTGTCTAGGACAAGCACCACAAACCGCAGGAGGGTTTGATTATTGCTGAGTATCCCATTCCCCTCCAAGAAAGTTCTGCCTTCAGTTGGGAGTAAGAGTGACCGAGTCCATTAATGCCTTTAGCAGGTGACACTACTGAATTCTATTCTGTGTCACATGATGTTAACCATCCACATGGGCTCCCATGACTTCAGAAATTATGAAGATCAAGAACAAGCAAATCCACTTCTCTCTTTCCTCACAGATCTCCTTTGAAGTTGATTCTGGGTCTCTTTAACCCTTGCCTCTTCACTTTCCTTCTGGTTCCTACTACCCTTGCCCCTTTTAAAGTTTTTCTCCTTTCTAGCTTCTGCAAAGCATGTTGCATCTGCAATAAACTGTAAGTAAATATTTCTACAGTGGGGATATGCTACTTTAAGTTTGGTACTATACTGACTGAAGATCTGTAATAAATATAAATAAAACAAAAAAAAAAAATCACCTTCTAGGACCTGCAAGATAGTTCAGTGGATAGAGGCTCTTGCTACTAAGCCTCAACACTTGAAATCAATTCTGGGAACTCATGGTGGAAGGAGAAAACAGATCTCTCAAAAGCTGTCCTGTGACCTCTGTGTGGGTACCCTTCCCACAAAGAAAAAGAGAACCAAATTTTTATCACCTAAAGTCATGAAACCCCTTTCTGAAAAAGTAATTACAGTGTCACAACAGTTCTACTTTTTAGCATGAATGGCAGAGAGACCTGTTTATAAACCAACAAACTTCATTTGACAGTCATATTATCATTACAGGAATATGCCATTTTCTTCTGCTGGCATACACACAGTAAACATGTAGTAATTAATGGATAAGTCATTGCAGTATAAAACTTGAATGAATTATTCAGTCCTTTAGCAATTGCATATTGCCTCATCCTTTTGTGAGATTTTACTCTAGTGCATTGTATTGCTGCAGACAAATACTATAGAACAAGTCCTCCTCAGGAGATCCTGGACCTGGACAGGAAACTCGGTTGGGGATATAGATTCCAATGTATCAGGACTAGTTTGTGATGAGGACAGGTAAGGAAGGGCACATATTTAGAAGTGAAATCCTATGTGCTAATAGCTGGGCTGGGCATCATGTATTGAATGTTATTCACAAAGCAATTGCAATAAGTGTATCCCCTAGGTGGTACCTGTGAAGTGTACAAGTGAATGAATGGATTTGTATGTGTGTGTGTGAAATTATTGTTTTCCTTCTTAGATTCCAAGATTTTTACCAAAGGCTATTCTGTCCTCCAATTAAAATTTCGAAATGAGGGTTAGCGATACAGCCTAGTGATAGAACTTTTGCATACATATAAAAGGACCTGGATTTCATCGATCCTCAAAACACACACACACACACACACATCACGTAGGCTACATCCATCTAGTCTGTGTTATTATCTAGTAAGGTTTTCCATCTTAGCCATAGCAACATGAAAAGATATTAAAAGATAGCTTCCCCACATGCTATCAAAGGCTCAGAACATTAAGAGAGTGTAATTGTTACTTAACTATTTCTGTAAGAGAACACCCAAAGTCAAGTAAGGGAGAAAAGGAAATTTATTCACCTTATGGTTTCAGAGGGGAGATACAATCTTTCATGGCGGAGATGATATGGTTGGTGGCTGAAGCTGGCAGGCTAAGTCACCCCTATCCATGTGGCTGAAGGCTGGAAGATTCTTCTGTTCTGTGATTCTTTTATATAGTCCACTACTAGGAGGTTCCAATGAGATCTAGGGAGGTTCAGATCGGATCTAAGGCTGGTCTTTGTATTGTAAATGTGTTGATCTGGATCAGGTGGTCTCAACTGATCTTAGTTAATGCCAGGTATGTCAAGTCGACACACAGGATTAACTATCACAGATAGTGAGTTTCATAATAAAATTATACACAGTCTTTCCCTTCTTTTATTTACCCACTTAGGTCTGTATACTAATAGCTGTGTTGGGGGCTGGGACAGAGCTCAACTGGTACAATATTTGCTTAGCCTGCACAAAGCCCTGAACCTGATCCATATAAACTGACATGCCTGTAATTTCAGCACTCAGGTGGAGGCAAGGGGTTCAGAAGGAGAAGGTAAGATCAGGGCCAGGATTATGACTCAATGGGTAAGACACTTGCCCACAAGCTCGAGGACTGGAATTCAGATCCTCAGAACATACATAAAGCCCCAGAAGACATGGGAGACACCTGTAATCCCATTATTTGGGAGGCAAAGTCAGGTACTCCCCAGGGCAAACTGCCTAGGGAGTTAGTTCATCAGTGAGCTCTAGGTCCAATTAAGAGACCCTGCCTGATTAAGAAAAGTGGAGAAATCACGGCGACTTGGAGGTAGGAACAATGGAGGTTCAAGGTGGAACGGAAGTTCCCGGCGCTTCCGGTAGCCCGCTGGGAGAGGAGTTATGGCTAAGCATCATCCGGACCTGATCTTCTGCCAGCAGGCTGGCGTGGCCATCGGAAGACTGTGTGAAAAATGTGATGGCAAGTGTGTGATCTGTGACTTCTACGTGCGTCCCTGCACTCTGGTGCGCATATGTGACGAGTGTAACTATGGATCTTACCAGGGCCAGTGTGTGATCTGTGGCGGCCCCTGCGTCTCTGACACCTACTATTGTAAAGAGTGCACCATTCAGGAGAAGGATAGAGATGGTTGTCCAAAGGTTGTCAACTTGAGAAGCTCTAAGACCTGTTCTTCAAGAAGAGGTGATTGGTGTGTAGCTTCTTCCTCCCCCAGCACCCCACTGCAGCTGCCGGAAAAGACACCTCCCCCGACGCAAAGAGCCTGCCAGTGTCACCAGAACCGCCATCTTCCTTTCTGTGCCCAGGCGGATGGCGATGGAAAAGATTCTCCATAGAGCACCCAAAGATTAGCCCCCCAAACTGTAAGCCAGTTCCTGGCTGCGCGAGTTGTAATTTGAGAACGTTCATGCGTGCGCTCTACGCGGGTGCTTCTAAGCAGCAGTGAACGGCCGTCCTCGCAGCAGCTGCGCGCCGCGGTCCCCGCTGGCCTGCTCTGTGACGTGGCGACTGGTCCAGTTCACCAGGGGTGCTAGTTTCACATTTTCCTTTGGGAATTGGAAATGCGGCCATTGTTCCTGTTCTAATAAAGTTGGTGTTTATTTTCTGGTAAAGAAAAAAAGAAAAGTGGAGAGCCGGAGCTGGAGAGGTGGCTCAGGGATTAAGCCTCCGCCTTGCAGGCGGAAGGTCCTGAGTTCAGATCCTAGACCCCACGTATAGACGCCAGGTGGAAGCGGGGGCGGCCAGCGTTTCTCGTCCTGGTAGGGCGAAGCCTGTGAATCCCGGGGCAGAGTAAACAAGAAGGAGGTAGAGGCCGTCCATGGTGGTTCCCGAATTCACCCGTGGTTCTACACACACACACGTACATGCGCGCACACACACACACAATTGAATAAAATAATAAATTAAAAAAAAAAAGAAAAGTGGAGAGCCATCGACAAAGACATCTGGCTTCAATTTCAGGCCTCATCGTGTGCATGTGTGTACCTACATACGCAAGCACACATACAAGCGCGCACACACACACACACTCTTGTCAACCTTGAGACCATCAAGGTCACACCTGTTGTCCATTGACACTCTGAATTCCAGAGACAAAGCAGGGTGGAGGGTCTTTGGACCCTCACCTTAGCTCTGGCCTAGTTTGGAGCACCTCCTGGCCCTTAGTCATCTGCCTTCATGACCCGTGCCCTCATACAGGATCTCCCTAGGGTATATACAGGCTGAGTCAGGTTCACCGAGGAGCCATTCCATCTTCACAGGAACCTGCCAGCCCTGCTGGGGGGCACTTTCTGGCACTGTAACTGCCTTTGAGTCACCCCTGGTCCTGTCAATAACCCTTCATACTCTTGTAAGCAAGCCCCATAAACTCGGTGGTTTGTCAAGTCTGCGCTTGGCATAATCATTGCTTTGAGGTTGTAGAGCTCTTATGGGGCAAATAGATGGTTATGTGGCAGATCCCCAGGAAAAATATTCACACAGCAGGAGCTCAAGGTCATCATTTACTACACAGTGGCCAGCCTGGGCTACTGAGACCCTGTTAACAAAAACCATCTATTAGCAATACAATTAATCTGTAAGCTTCTTTTCCTACTTCTATGTTTAAAATATAGTTTTTGTTTTCTCAGCAAGTATTCATTGGATATCCACTAGGTGTCAGATAATATACAGGATAGATTCTGGGGATTCTAAGATAAATAAGTACACATGCTTCTGTGAGAGTTATAGAAGAGGCAGATAAATAGATCTGCAGGCAAATTTTTTAAAAAGTCCCAGTATTATATAGAAATTTTAATGGCAGTAAAGTGGCAGAAGTAGTAATTGCACGTTTTTTAATCATTAATAGCAAACTAAATGGATGCTGGCATAGAGGTACATAAAGACACTTGTAAACATTGTGCAGAACTTCAGTGGCCTGCCTATAATATGAGTAAGAAGGAGAGAGTATTAATTCCAGGTAAGCTATCAAGCAGGATGTGCTGGGGGAAGCATAAACTTTAAAGCCAATCAACCTTTTGTTGATCAGGCAGTTTTAGGGTTGCTGGTTTGGGGTTATAGCCTCTCTAATATAATACTAAGAAGCACCAGTTGACTACTCTTCTGCTTCTTTTCAAATTTGTCAGTTCATTTTTCAGTTTATAGACAGCTTCACCCTTTCAGTGTACAGTTCTGCAAATGTTGGTACATGCAAGTCAAAAGAGTCCATCACTCCTAGTTTTCTTGTGCCACCCTATTTTGAATTTTTGTGGCTAAAAATCATTTTTCAAAAGGTTATGTTTGGATGGCTAATGTATATTCATCTCTTATTTTTAAATGCTTTGAGAGACAGACAAGGAGAGAAAGAGAATGCATGTCATGACTCATGCGTAGAAGTCAGAGTACAAACTTTCAGTTGTCATTTATGTCTTTCTACCACATGGGCTTCTAGGGATTGAACTCAGGTCACCAGGTTTGTGAGCAGGTACCTTATCTACTGAGCTACCTCCATAGGTTCTTATTCCTTATTCTAGAAACATGGTTGGGGGAGGGGTAAGAAAATGCCTTCTATGGAAATTATACAAGAGTGAACCAAATCATTGCTAGTCATCAGCAACTTTGTAATTTAAGCTGTTGGAAAAAAATAGCACTTATCAAAGGCAAAGGATGTGTGTGTGTGTGTGTGTGTGTGTGTGTGTGTGTGTGTGTGTGTAGAGTATGTGGTCCAAGGGATTTGGGAGAATATTAGGACCTGACCACAGAATGGTGTACATTGAACTAGAGATGGATAATGTGTTTTGAGTCATATTAGATCCCTGGATTTTTAAATACCAGGAGAACAAAAAGCGCTAAGTACTGAAAAGATTCAGCTGTCATGTAAAAATCTCCCCTGTCTTAATCTACAGATATAAATTTGAATTCTGGCATGGACTCTGTCTGTAACTTGCTGGGTTTTTTCTTGCTTGCTTGCTTGCTTGCTTTTGTTTTGTTTGGAGACAGGGTTTACACTCTGTCACTCACCCAGTCTTAAACTCACAGAAATTTTCCTGCCTCAACTTCAGATTAGAGGAATAAGTTGCTATACCTGGCTTAGTAATTTATTCTTTTAAAAAATTTTTTTAACCTTTTTATTTTTATTTTATGTCTGTGTGTGTGTGTCTGTGTGTGACCGAGGAAGCCAAGGGTGTCTTCGAGAATCACTCTGGATTGTGTTACCTCCTCTTTGCTCTGCTCTGGAGTTTCCCAGAAGTATAGGCCGCTGCCATTTCTGCCTGACATTTGTTTTGTTTTGTTTGTGACTTTTTTTTTATTATTATTGAAGGCCCCTTAGTGGTCCTGCTTCCATAAGTTGCTAAGACTAAGGGGAAAGGGCGAGGAACCAGCTGGCGCAGGGAGGGGTCATTTCCACAACATTCTATTTACACACAGAACTAAACACACAAGCACAGAGTCACTATTGTGGTTAGAAGTTGGCAGCATGGGACTGAGTAAAGACCGGTGGAGTAGGATGTCGTTTAAAAAATACAGCCCCTCCCCCCCCAAAAAAAGCAAACCTGGGTGTCTGCAGGGAACTTGGTCTTCTTCCACCCAACAGGAATCAGAAGATTAAAAGCGGTTTGGGAAGGCCAGAACCATCAGGGAGGAAGAGAGGAGGAAGGGCCAGGGGTGACCCGACTGTTTGGCTACTGGGTGAAGAGATGACTCTCCCCTGCAGGGGGCAGCCTGCAATCCCAAAGGCAGGTCTGGGGCTGCTAGATGCTCCAGGTGGGATCTGAGATCTGAACTCATGACCTTCTGCTTCTGAGGCAAAGGCTTAACCACTGAACCATCTCTCCAGCCCGGTAATTCAATCCTTGAAATGTCTGAAAAAGTTTTGTCTGGTCTGGTTTGGACAGGATCTCAGTATGTAGGCAGGTTGGTCTCAAACTCTTGATCCTTCTCAATTCTGCTGAGGTTTTAAGGCACATGCCACCAAACCTGGCTTGTCTTCTAGCTTTAACTAGGAAATTCTAGCAGTATGATCTTTTCTAATTTCATGTAATTTGATCTCAGAGGCTGGATAGCCAGTTAGAAGTGATCAGCATATATGTAAATAAATGCTGCTCTCTGTGATGCCATTAAAACCTGCTGAAACTTACCAGTGTTCCTACTGTTCTTACTTGGGAGTCTGAAGTGTTATTTTGGTACGGTTGTGTATTTTAATTAGCCACCATTCGGTGTTCCTATGTGCTGGAATTTTTGGGCCTACTTAAGGACTTTTATAGTGTAGCCATACTTGATGGGTGTATAGGCCAGGGAAAATCACACTGTGCCACCTCCTCCCATGCTGGAGGACATACTCCAACGTAAGAACTCATTTTAATAAGTACAATTCACATTTGAGGATCTACCATGTGCTAGCTATTTCCCACATGATATACTCTTGAGAATATTTATACCAACAGATTCTACAGAGGGAGCACACTTTATCTTAATGACAAAATTTATACAAGTAAACAAATAAACATGGTTCCAATCCTAGAGGTGTTTTTATTCTGTTTTGGTACTAGAGAGCTAAGCTAAGCCTCACACGTGCTAGGCAGGAGCTCTGCCAGAGACCCAACCAAGTACTTACCCACCTGCACGCACAGAAGGAAACAGCCCAAACAGCATTCAAATGTAGTCGCAAAACTTGAGGATGTGTGTGATTCTTCTGTGGTATAGTCAACATACCCCATGTTAAAAAAAAAAAAAAAAAAAACACTAGCCCTAAAGGGCTGGAAAGATGGTTCAAGGGTTAGGACTCTGTCTTGCAAGCAGAAGGTCCTGAGTTCAGATCCCAGGTCCCATGTAAAAATTCCCACCAGAAATGGTGGAGGCCTACATGGCGGGCCCTGGTAGGCAGGAAATACTAGAGCAAAAACAAAACAAAACAAAATACCAGGTAGAAGCAACCTGAGATAATTCCCGAAATCACCTTTGGTCCTCCACATAGACACACCACGTGCCCTCTAATGCACACACACACAATTAAAAAAAAAAAAACCTAGCCCTAAAAACAAACAAAAAAACAAATAAATAAATAAATGGAAAAAATAAAATGAGGAGAAACTTTAAAAAGAGAATTACAAGACTGAAGAGATGGCTTAGGGGTTAAAGCCTCTCCCTTACAAGCAGAAGGATTTTGGATCCCACATTTAAAAAAATCCAGGTGGAAATGGAGGCAGCCTGCAGTTCTAACTCTGGAGGGGAAAAAAGAAAGGCAGAGCCTGGGAAACCACAGAGCAAAGAAAAAAAAGGGTGTAGAGAAATCTAGGATGATTCCTAAAGTCACCCTTGGCCATCCACAGACAAGCATGCACACACACACACACACACACACACACACACAGAACTACAAAACATAAACACCAAAAAAATCAATACATGGTCTAGTGAATTAAAAAAACAACATAAACAATTAAAATGTCCAATAAATGCTTGAAAAACTGTTCAGTATCATTAGCCATCAGAGAAATGCAAATCAAAACTCCTTCGAGATTCCATCTCACCCCATTCAGAATGCTGTCATGAAGGAAACAAATGACCACAAATGCTGGAAGAATGTGTGCAGGTGGGGGGCGTGAACTTGTATAGTCACTGTAGAAATCAATATGGGATTTCAATATGGGATTCCTCAGAAAACTACAAACAGAACTACCATAATTCTTGGATGCACACCTGAAAGATTCTAGACAATGTAACACACAATACTGGAGTACTTGCACCTCCATGTCTATTGCTGGCCCATTCGCAACAGATGGGAAATGAAACCAGCTTAGAGGTCCATTAACAGATGAGTGGGTAGAGGTAATGTGGTCCATAGAGACACAAGGCAATTTCACATAGCTGCAGAGGAAAAGAAAATGAAACCAAAGTATTTGCAGGAAAATAGATGATACGACTGGAAATCATTAAGTTAAATGAACTAAGCCAGGCTCAGAAAGACATGCTGTATGTTTACTGTCGTACATGGCACCTAGCTTTATTTAAATTTCTATATGTCACATGTCTACATGTCGGTTTGGGTCAATATATGTATATGTATAAGCTGTGAAACTAGAAGAACTAGAAGGGAAGAAGACGCTGTAAGGAAGGTGAAAGAGAAGGCAGTAGGATGCAAGTGATAAAACAAAAGGTAGAACATCTGAGGAAGAAAGGGACCCCCAACTGGAGGGAGGGCAGCAGTTAGAGGAGGGGCCAAGTGAAATCAAAGAATAAGGACTTATGTGTGGCAGCCCCTTGATGCGACTCATTCATTACTCAGTGTGTTGACCTAAAAAGTTAATAAAAGAAAATGTTTTAAAAAATTAACTCTAGAAATGTGCGGGTATCTGTAGAATCATCTACTCATGCCAGGAGTGTGGCCACACTCTATGGGTCCCTGTGGACTTGAAGGTTACATTGAAAGTTGCCAATGGGCATGTTCGTATTTTTTCTAAGGAGATAGTGTATTCACTTTGCTGTTAAATTAATGAATGTGTGCTCTACCCAAAAAGTTAGCATTACTTAAATTTTCATGCAATTTTACAGATAGTTCACAGACATACATATACACACATGCATACACGCACACACATGAAATAAATAATTAATTAAAATTTTTAAAAAACAGTTCACACCAAAGTTTACAGGTGACATGTTTTTGATATTTCTAGATGCTATTCCTATTTCCTTTTCTACTACTCTACTCTGAAACTGACTGGAAAGTCCATTTGGCCAGCTCCTCATCTATGACATTTTATTTGGGCAGAAGATGTCTGAAAAATTGCCTCATGGTAGAGAACGACAGGAACTGATCTGTAAAACAGATGTTCTTAATTCCAAATATGGCACTCCAGAAAGCTATCAGATCAACCTCATCGAACTATCCCACGTGTATTGTGTGTTTTCCACTTGCCTCTCTGGCCCTCCACTTGCCAGAGCTTCTTTCAGGCCTAGTGTATTCCAGCCACAGAAGCTTATAAAACTTCCTTGTCCCTCATCTTGGACGGGACAACACTACTCTTTGGAAAATGATAGCAACATGGCACTTCAAGTAGGTTTGTGATGTTTCCTATCATTGTCAAAGTAGGAGAAAGAATTTGAGTTTCAATATTTAATTTAATTTAGTGTGTGTGTGTGTGTGTGTGTGTGTGTGTGTGTGTGTCCCTTTGGAGGATTAAGGGTGACTTCGGGAAACATCCTGGATTGCTTCTACCTTCTTGCTTTGCTCTGTAATTTCCCAGGCTCAGCCCACCAGGGTAGGAAGTGCAGGCTGCCAAAATTTCTACCTGACTTTTTAAGTTTTTTTACAGGGTACATGAGATCTGAACTCAGGATCTCTGCTTGTCTTAACCTCTGAGCCATCTCTCCAGCCCCGGATGAACGTTTTTGAACACTCTATATGTGCTGAACCTTACTCTCACATGAACATTCTGGGAGGAAAATGACAGGATCTCTCATTCATGCCGCAGGTGACACTGGAGAGCTCACGTCTGAATGATTGCTGTGAGTCCAAGGGCATTTCGCTTCTTTTCCTTGTTTGATCTTTCTAATCGCTTGATAAGCTTCTCTTTAATAGCGTCACCCTCCAGTTTGCTAATGAGAAAACTGAGGCTCGAAGAGAGGAGACAATTTGTACAAAAGCTGGACTTTGAGCCCTGGCTGATTGCAGTCTAGAATTCACTCCGATATCTTCGAACTCTCAGCACTGCGTTTCCTCATTGCTTATGAAGCTGTCGATGGGGACTCAATGAGGGAGGCATGGGGAAGTCACTGTGCTGCCCATCTTTCAGAAGATTCCGTATGGTGTCTCTGAGCCAGGATTCTCGTGGTGAAATCGGTCGGAGGATGGGACAGGCTAAGGAAGGCGGAGGTGCGCAGTCAGACCTGTTGGTGAACTGATTACATCTGGGCCTTGGGCCCTCTTGCCTGCCAGCTCCCTCCAAGCAGGCAGCTGGGCCAGAGCAGGCAGGTTGATTTCTTGGCTGGATACTTCAAAGGATCTGGTTCCTGTGCACATTCGCCTTCCAGCCTGGTGGGGGAGGGCCCCGTGAAATCTCCAGGAGGTATTTGCAAAAGCCCTAGGCAGTGTGTGCTCTGTATCCAATGTCTACAGTCTGTTCTGGGTTTATCAATAAAAACCACAAGGCCAGGTCTATGCCCGACCGGCAGCTGGAAATTTAAGCCTTTAGTATTCTCTGGTAAAGAAGCTTTGTCCGTCCTAGGATCAGAAAGACCTGGATTCCAATCTTGCTTTTGGCATTCCATGTGGATAACTTACTAGTAAGACTCAGTTTTCTTCTGTGGGAAGTTTGGATTTTTATTTTGTTTGCTTGTTTTATGACAAAGTCTGACTTTGGAGCCCTGGCTTGCCTAGAACTCTGTGTGGAGTGGGCTGACTTCAGACTCTTGACTCTCTGCCCCTCTGTTTCTGGACCCCCAACTCCCCAACCCAATGCTGACATTCCAGGTATGGGCCACCATGCCAGACTGGAACTGGGATTTCAGTAGTGCTATCTCTCAGCATGGTTGTTGAGATTAAAGAAGAGAAAACGCATACCACAGCTCCAGACTCAATGAACCCCTCTAAACCAGATTAGTCAGGAAAAGTATTTGGTAAGAGCTGCTCAGAACTTAAATAAGAAATCATTCTTTAACTCACCATACATCAAAAAAGGATTCCTTGTATTGGGTGGCAGGGGTAAAGAAAGGAAATTGCATGAAGTACCTACCGTGAGCTAAATCATGGTAAAAGCTTTCTAGTCTCAGGGTTCACAGCAATCCTAGGAAGTGTTCTTTTCCGTTTCTTTTTCTTTTTTTTTTTTCTTTTTTGTTTTTGTGCTTTCTTTTCTTTTTCTCTTTTCTTTTCTCTTCTTTTCTTTTCTTTCCTTTTCTTCACTTTACAGATGACATTGGAGCCAAAGAGAGCAACACAGCTAAAATCAAATCGCCTGCATTAGCTCCAGCAGGCTGTAGACACACAGTTGTATCTGTCACAGGGTTCTTGTTAAGGTTTGCACCACGTGAAAGCAAGGCAAAGTCTGTGGGTGAAGAGAAGGTTGTCACAGAGTATCAGTAGCCTTTAGGTGGGAAGACCCCCACACACACCTTCCACCCCCCACACACCCTCTGTTGGGCTTTTGCTGAGAGAGGATTTGAGGGAGATCTCTCTGGGTCTCCCTGTTATGCTGAAAGGAAAAGGATAGAGAGAGGCCTTTCCAAGGCAATGGGCCTGACTTTTAAGCCTAGCACTATAACTGCAGCAAATTTTATCAGTTCAAACCAAGAAACTGTCTCGGGAGACAAGGCCACACTGTATACTTGGGATAAGATAGTGGGAGTCCATAGAGATGTTTTCTCTCAGAATCAGAATGGCCCCAATTAATAGGGCTCAGGAACTAAACCTAATTAATTTGTAGGAACTAAATCCAATATTAACTATAACAGCTGACTCCTGTTACATGATTCTTAGAATCCGATTGCCACTGTTGAGAGACTGGATCTCTTCACTGGGAGAAGCAGAAAAGCTTTGTCTAAATGGTGGCAAACTGAGTGATTAATTTGAGCATGTGTCCCCATATATGTAAGGTTCCTTGCAAGTTGTACATAAGCTCTATTGTGGATAGTCCAAGATATGAATTATGAAAATGCAAACAAGACAGGTACAGAGTAAAGTTGAAATTTCTTTTATTTCCAGGGAAAAAATAATCAGACCAGGCTGGGGGTAGGTCAATCAGTGGAGTGCTTTCACACAAGCTAAAGGATCTATTATACCCAGTACTAGCGTGGATAAGCCAACCACGGTGATGTAAGCTTGTAATTAATCTTAGTGTTGGGGAGACACAGACCGGCAGATGCCGGGGGCTCAGTGACCAGCCAGTCTGGATTACTTGGTGGGCCCCAGGCCAGTGAGAGACTCTGTCTCAAAAAACAAGGTGGACAGCACTTGAGTGATGACGCAAAGTCCTCTGACCTCACACACGTGCCCGTTCACGCACACAATACATGTACCACCCCACACACGAACACACGCAGACAGAATGTTTCAATTAAGAAGCTATTTACTGCATATAAATTAGCATTTCAAACAAACTTAATATTTTAACCTGTCAGATTTAGTTAGTCCTTGCTTTTAGTTTGCTTTGGATTTTTTTTTCCTTTTAAATTATTTTAGTTTATATTTGTGTGTGTGTGTGTGTTTGTGCATGTGTGTCTGAATGCAAGTGAGTATGCAAAGTCCTTGCCTTTAACCTTTTTTTTACTTTATTGTGTGTGTGTGTGTGTGTGTGTGTGTCAGAGGGCATTTGTGTGTACCTGTGGAAGACCAAGGGTGACTTCGGAAATCATCCTAGATTGCTTCTGCCTCTTTTTTGCTTAGGAATTTCCTAGGCTCTGTCCAGCAGGGCAGGAAGTGCAGGTCACCACCGTTTCTGCCTGGCGTTTTTAAGTGGGCCCTGGCATCCGAATTCAGAACCTTATACTGGTGAGGCAGAGTCTTAACCCCTGAGCCATCGCATCAACAGTGTTTTGGATTTTTGAGACCTAGTTTCACGAGCCCAAAGTGACCTCAAACTCAAGATCTGCCTCAGGTTCCTGAATCCTCGGATTGCAAGCTTTAGTTTATTTTATTACGATTTAGTTATTTTGTCTAAAGTCACAATGTGTCTGGTGAAGAAGTCAGAAGTGTCATGCACATGTGGCACGGGACAGGCATACCTGTCATCCTAGGACCTCAGGGAGAGTGGGACTATTCAGCAGAACCGGACCCAGTCTGCCTCCAAAAATGCAGGTAAACAAACAAAAGAAAGTGCCAATTCTCTGTTCTGCCAAAAAAATTTTTTTTGTCCTGTGACTTGTCTTCAATTTATAGTTTTCTGGAAAATAATCCTTTTAAAATGATTGTTTACTTTTTGAGATTTAATTAAATTTAAAAACATTTATAAGTGTCTTTCTGAATTGCAATCTGTCACTAGATGCTGAGGATGTAAAGCCCTCCGTCTATACTATGTGTCAAATGCTAGAATTTGAGGGGCCAACCTGAAACTGGGGTTGGGGGTACAGCTACTTAGGAGGCCAAAGCAGGAGGCTTCAAAGTTGAAGATCAGCCTGGGCAACTTAGCAAGTCCCATTCCAAAATAAAAAGGGTATAAAAAAAAAGTTAGAAATGCAGCTCAGTGACAGAGTGTTTGTCTGGCATATGGAAGACCCTAGGTTTGATTCTCCCACACCAGAAAAAGAAAAAAGAAGAAGAAAAAAAAAAGGCAAGAGGAGAAGGGAGGGGAAGGGTCAGAAGAGAAGAGAGGAAAAGAAAGACCTTGACCTTATTAACGGATCTTAGGGGTTTTTGTTTTTAAATAACAAATGCAAATAGAAGTCACAACAACTCTGGTCAGTTCTGGAGTATGTCTTTCACATCTGGAATGAGAATGATTCCCAGCATCATTACCTCACAGAGAGAACACTACAGTATCTCGACACGGAACTCTCACTCCCTGTGCAGAGATGGAGTTGAACCCCCAAGCATTGCTTTCACCCTCAATATCCCGAAAGTGCAGGTAACCCCATCATGAAGGATAGCCGCTTCTCAACCTCTGAAGGATAGCTGCTCACCGAAGTCCATCTGATAGATTAACTGCACACTAAAGTTAGCCAGGAGTACACAAATCCTCCCTTTCTGAGCATGCCCAGGCTCGATTTATGGACGAAGGTCACACCTGGGATGGCGCTTGCCAGAAACACTGACCGCAAGAAAAAACCAAACACCAGTTACTTTAATCAACACAGAAGCTTTGATCGTGCATGACTTCTTTAGATCCTGGATAGCAACTCTCTCGAGTTTATGTGAATTAGATAAGATGTACACAGCCCACAGCCAGCGGCTCCTTTATAAAGGTCTGGAACCCACAGACCTTCCTCCGGAGAATCATAAATATTCTGCCTCAGGAGTAGAGGGCTCAGAGGGAAGTTTGACATTCACACTAAAGAATGCTCTAGGGAATGAGAGGAGGGAAAAGGGGGCACACTGGGAGAAAGGGAAGGAGGGGTGAAAGGAAGGGGAAAAGGGGGAGTAGGGTGCAAGAGGGTCTGGGGAGGGGTGAAGGAAGGAGGGGACGGGGTACCTATTAAGCTTGTATGATTGGGAAAAATAAATATAATAAAAAATATATAAAGAAAAAACAAAACAAAACAATAACCTTCTGAAGGAAAGCCTATGGACTGGGTTGACTTAAAAAAAAAGATTCTGCCTCAGGACAGGGATTTAGATGACTGTTGGGAGAAGGAGTTCTACCCTCCTGACACAGCCTCGCTGGTAAAGTTCTTTCTGCCATTTCCTCTCCTCTCTCGTTGAACTCCGGGCAGTTCTACAGTGGTGCCTAGAGGCTAATTAGTCGGCTGAAACATTTTCCATTTCCTCCTCACACACAGAAACACTGCATTTCCTGGCCTGCTTGGCACATAGACACAGCTGTATCACATAGACAATGCATCGGCAGAGGGGACCACAGCACCTTCAGGCCTGACTCAGGCATGAACCATTCCCAACCCCTATGTTTTCTTTCGCTATCTGTTGTCAAGTTCAGCAGAACTCTAGCTTCAAACTGTGTCACGAGATCTAACTTATCTTACTATACAGTCCTGCCAATCTTAAACTTGAGCCCCCCCTGCTTCCATCTACCAAGTTTTGGGCTCGCAGTCATGCCCGCTAAGGATATTAACTCTTGGCAGTGCTAAGTCAGTGAAGTAGGGGAGTTGTTGGTTATATCAATTTTTTCCCTAAGAAATGAGATTTGAGGGACACCTAGAGAAAGGAAAGTCAAATTGTTGCCATTGTTAGTCACGTTGTGGACAATAATAAAAAGGTAATTAGTTTCCTTAAGGTACGTGAAAGTTCTTTGGGTAAAATCTGAAGGGAAAAAATAAAGATCAAGCATGAGATTTCCACTCAGTTTCCCAAGCTTTTTCCAGATACTATGGGGAATCCTTCACAACAAGATGCTGTCTAATCAGCATCCTATGCTCAACAGTCTACGAAACCAGCTGAAAACAGCTCTCCCGGTTTTATAAAAACAGGTTAAAAGTGTGACTCCAGCAAGTTGTCCTCTGACCTCCCCACGGAGTGTTGTGGCGTGCTTGCACCTAGTCACACACACACACACACACACACACACACACATGCACGCACGCACGCACACACACACACACAGAGGCACAGATAATATACAAATGTTAAAAAAAAAAAAAAAAAAGAAAGCTTACCAAATACAAAGATAACATGCAGTCAGTTACAAATTTTTTTTTTTTCAAGGTCTCATGCATTCCAGCCGGGCCTGAATCACTATGTAGTGGAAGATGACCTTAAACTTCTTATCCTCCTGTCTCTATTTCCCAAGTGCTAGGATTACCATCCCCAGCTTAATCACATATTTATATAAAACCCACAAACCCTTACATATATACAATGAAATCCTATTCAGCTATCAGGAAGATTGACATTGTAGAATTGTAGATGGAACCATATGTGCTTGCTGCATTAAACTCTTGTCTTGAATATTTGACTTGGAATTCTAATGTGATTATAGAACTTGCTGTACGTGTTCAGTCTGTTGTGGCTACTTAAGTTCCCAAGATGCTTAGGTCAGCTGATAAATTCTGTGGTGTGGGATTTGGAGGTAGGGTTGGACGTGTTGATGTAATCACAGCAGAGATGACCCAGGATTTGGTGGAGGATGACATAGCACTTAGTTGGGTGATGAGTGCTGCCTATTGTGTTGGAAGATTTACATGTTGTTATGCTCCTCATAGCCAGGAACTGTGGATTTGGATGAGATTTTGGACAACACAGGGTCCCTTTGTAGTTTCAGTCTTTGTGTGTTTGTGGAATGTTCTGCGATATTTATGGTTTGAGAATTTTGTTTCCCACACAATTTTTTTTGTGAAATCTGCTTCTATATTAAGGTTTTTCTTTGAAATAATAAAGTTTTCTTTTAAAAAAATTAAAAAACAGGACTGGAGAGATTGGTCAGGGGTTAAGACTCTGCCCCAAAAGCAGAAGACCAGTTTGAATCCCGGATCCTAAGAAAGAAAACACTAGGCAGATATGGTAGCAGCCTGTACCTCTGACCTTGGAAAGCAAAATCTTGGAAACCCCAGAGCAAAGCAAAGAGGAGGTAGAGCAATCCAGAGTGATTCCCAAAGTCACCTTGGGGCCTCCAAAGGCACACACACTCAAGTGCTCTTTTACACACACAAACATACATACATGCAAAAACAAAACAAAACAAAATAAGGTTCTATTTTATTTACATATAATCATCATAGTACAATCCCAAATGCTGGTTCGCCATCACCAGATCTCAAGCAAGAACTCTCCTGGGATTGCATGGTGGGCCTGGCATTGTAAACAGGTTCATTCTAACCCAGTTCCAATCCACTGAACCCCTAGTCCAAACTCACTAGGAAAGAATTTGTATTATCCACATTACACATATGAGCTAAGTTTGTTCAAGGTTAGTGCTAGCCAAATACATAGTCAGGCATGGAGCTGAGACCCAAAGGTAGGCGTATTGATATCCAAGTCAATGCACCCTCTTTTATAAAACCACGTTTTATGAGAACAGTCCTGTCCTGCTACAGCCCACAGGTCAAGTACAATGTCTTGTGGATTCATGAGTGTGGGAGGGTTGTGCAAACCTTTTTCTGTTCCCAAATCATTGAGTCTCTTCTGGGATTACATGTTTATAACTTAAGGGGAAAAAAAAAGAAAGAAGAAAGACTTTACAATATTTGCCTCACGGTTGGCAGTTATTTCACACAAAACCTTGCATCCTTTAAGTATAAAACTAAAATAATGATGTTTGGTCCACTCAGATTTTTGGAGGATTAAATAAATAAAACATACAAAGGCTTCTCGAAGGGCCTAGCATGCTAAGTAAATGCTAGGTGTTGTTACTGATAATAACTACATCTCCAAAAGATAATGCTGCAGGTGATACAAGCAGAAGCCCAGAGGGGTGTGTGTGTGTGCGTGTGTGTGTGTGTGTGTGTGTGTGTGTGTGTGTGTGTGTGTGTATGAAAGGTTACTGCCTGTGACTATGGAGGCCCTAGGAGTGAAATCACCCTGGTTTGCTCTACCTCCTCTTTATTTTGTTCCCAGGCTCTATCTTTCTGGGCCAGAAGAGCTGCCATCATTTCTTTTGTTTGCTTATCCTGTTGGATCCCAGGATCCAAATTCAGGACTTTCTGCTTGCAAAGCAGAGGTTTAACCCCTGTGCCACCTCTCCAGTCCCCGGTGCGGTCTTTTAAGCAGGGTACCTGGCCTTTACTCATTCTTCCTTCTCAGGAAATTGCCCTCGAATTTTGTCCCTACACCTTCACTTCAAATTGCATTTTTCACTTTCGTGGCTTGTAGCCGGCTCTTATGCTACTGTAAAACCTACTTTAATACCTACTGCAATGATAATAACAGAGATAGACGAGTTGGTGGAACACACCGTGCACTTCGCCCCGACCCGGAAGCCACCCTCCTACTTGCCTTCCCACACAACTGTCATTGTTTCAAGTGGCATCTGCTGATCCCATAGACCGGATGCCTTTAATGGACCATAACCCAGCATTTTAAGCCGCCTCTCACTGCACATCAAAGGGAGCCCATTTGGTGCAGGTGGACCATTTCCACATTTGCTTTTTTTCCCCTTGGGAGCTGGTGACACTACTCAGAGGGGACAAGGATCTTGCAAGGAATGTCTAGCCTTTCACTCTTGGTTTTTATGCATCAAACAAATGTTCTTTGGTCTCTCCCAGACAGGAAGGGAACTGGTTCTCTGTGCGTGTTTGAATCCTGCCTTTAACACTATTGTTTATCCCATTATTTGTTCACCCAGTGAATAGTCCGTGTGCATGTGCGTGTATGTGTGGGTACATGTGCATATATGTGTGGGTATACCTGCACATGTATGCTTGGCTATGTGGAGCCATGCAACTTCAGGTCCATGTGTTTTTTCACACAGGGTCTTTTGCTGATCTAGAACTTGCCTAATAGGCTCAGCAAAGTGATGGGATAATGAGCCAGGGGTCTTCCTGTTGCCACCTTTCCAGCACTGGAATCACAAGCACACACTACCAAGCCTGGGTCCCCTCTTCTCCCTTCCCCTCCCTTTCCCTTCCTTTCTCCTCCCTTTCATCTGTCTTTTTTGGTTTCATAGCAGAAGAACCACAGTTCTTCTTGACTTTTTTCCCCCTTAATTTTATATGGATTCTGGGGTCAAACTTGAGGCCTCATATAAGACAAACACTTTACCAACCATGCTGTGTCCCTCAGCCCTCTCTTCAGGAGACACTTATTCAGCAAGGAATACGTGCCAGGCCTGTACTAGATCCTGAGCTGCAGATAAGACAGAATTGAACCTCTCCTCATGATGCTTACATTTAGGAAAGCAGACTGACAAAAACTCATGTCATCGTGTACAGGAAAATCATAATGAGTCTATAGAGAGAAATGTATAAAAGAGTGAATGGGTGGGGGTGTTAGCACATGCCTGTAATCCTAGCCCTTGGGAGGCTGAGACTGCAGGATAGTAAATTCAACACCTATCCAGGCCACAGACTAAGACCTGTCCCAAAAGGAAAAAAAAGATTACAAAGAGAGAGGCAAATAAGACAAAGTGGTCAGAGTATTTTCTGCAGAAAAAAAAAATTAGATTGAGCCTATTATAGTTTCAAAATTAGATTGAGCCTATTATAGTTTCTTTTTCTGTTGTTGGAAAATGTGTGAGTAAAGCACTCAGGGAACAAAGGGTTTAACTCTTGCTTACGATTCTGGTTACATCGTCGAACTTAGCAAGAGAGTTCATAACAAGGAGCCCAAGGGAACTGGCTATACCATGTCCACATGGATGGCTGAGAGAGGGGTAATCGTCAACCCTCCAGGCTTCCAGTCTTCCAAAATATGCTGACGTCTGCCAAACCGCTGAACCAGCTCTCTGCCTCTTATGCACCTGGCCAGGGTATAGACCCTTCTACTGTGGGCTGTGTCTTCCCTCATCAATTACACAGTATCCCACAGGCTTGCTCAGGGCTTTAACTACTAATTCTTCCTAAACATGCTGAAAGACTCAGCCCTCAGCTGTCAAGTAGTTGTCAACTTGATGCCTATCCCTAATTAGCAGAACACGTAGCAGACCAGGGAGTCAGTTATACAAAGAGACCGAAAAGGACTTTCTCAGTACAGGGAAGAGCAGCTGCAAATCCACTAAACTTCTGGGCTGGAGAAGTGTTTGCTGTACTCAGAGAACTGCCTCCCACCACAGCTTATTCTGTTCACGCTGTTCACCCCACAAACCTTGGTCTATGTCAGTCACTGTGAGAGACTTTAGAAAACATGGACAACCAAGATCCTCTCCCTTTTCTGGGGAAGATGAGAGAAAGTGACAACCCTTAGGCAGTCTCTTTCCTGGTAGATCTTGGCTTCCAGCGTTCTGCCAGAATTCTCTTGAAGAACAAAGGCTGGCAGAGCCGTGTGGGAACCTCTCTCTCTCTTTCTCTCTCTCTCTTTCTTTTCTCTTCTCTTTAGATCAAACCCTATCTGTTACAAAATAAACATTAATCTAAACAGATAATAACATAAAATAAGCTTTTTTTTTTCAAGTATTCCATCCTGGTGTCTTGCTCTCTCTTAGAACTTAATGCACGGTTCAAATTTGAGGTGGTAGCAACACATCCAGATGCTCAGAAGCCCCCATCTCGTGCCCTTGCTTCTCTAGTGCAGTTCATGGGAGAAGTCAGCCACTCCATCATCCCAATTATCTTCCCAGACACATGCATCTTCCTCTAACCATCCTCATCCCTGGCAGGAAGTAGTCCTCCTCTTCCAGGGAACGAGGCCATCTACCAGCTACTTTTACTCTGATGATCGTATCAGATCAGCCAATACCAGCCACCAGCACAGCCATCCCTCCTCCTCCTCCTCTTCCTTCCTCTCCATTCCTCCTCCTCTTCTTTCTCCTTCCTCCCTTCCTCCTCCTCCTCCTCCTCCTCCTCCTCCTCCTCCTCCTCCTCCTCCTCCTCCTTCTTCTTCTTCTTCTTCTTCTTCTTCTTCTTCTTCTTCGAGATAAGTCCTCCCTATGTGTTCTGATCAATCCTGGTGGTTCTTCAATCTTGAAGTATTGGGGTTACAGACCAGAATCACCATTTGGGGCTCAAGTTCTTTTATCTTACTTTGTATGGCTCGAGGAACAATGGCTGCTATTTTCCCTAAGACTATTAAGGTAACACCAGTTGACTGATCACGTTCCCTCAGAGACAGAGGAGCCCACCCACCACGCCCAGTTAATTTTCCGAAGAGTTATTATGTCATTTTTGTGTCCTTACTTTGTAAGCCCATAATACCTGGGGGAATTAGTGTTCCTTTATTTTCAATTAGATGCTGCTGCTAATATTTACATTTAGCTTAGTGTTTACTTAAAAAAAAGCAGATCCCCTTGTTGATATCTGAGTCTGGTTCCGTGATTCATCTCAAGAGAGTCCTTCAAGGTGGCCTTTTCTCTGACAGGGGTGAACTGGTGATCGACGACGTGGAGCATCAGCCCAAGATCCTGGTATCTTTAAGGATTCTTAAGGTGGGGAGGGGCTAGAATGAGTGGGAGGGGGCTGCACACAAGCCCATGTATGAGCCTGTGCATGTGCTTTCACACATGTGGATAGGGCGGACCTAAAGTATATAAACAGAGGACGATTAGCTGAGAAATGTCCATCCACTTAGGCAGCAATGATGAAGCCGTGAGCCGAGCTGTGGTGAGTTCCCCAGCTCCTGTGAGTAACCCTCACCCCGACTCCTGAAAGCAAGCCCAATAAACTGGTTGGTTGTCAGGTCAGATCTTGGTATAATCATTACTTTGGCCTACCGTAAAACTCCAATCTGGAGTGAGAAGACGTTTGTGTGGTGGCTCCCCAAGAAAAGTAATTCATCTTTGTGTTGTGGGGTGTGTGTGTGTGTGTGTGTGTGTGTGTGTGTGTGTGTGTGTGTGATATTTTGAGACAAGGTCTCTTTGAAGTCCAGGCTGATCTTATACTCACTGTATAGCCAGGACTTACCTTGAACTCCTGAACCTTCTACATCTATCTCCCTGTGCTGGGATCATGGGTGTGAGCCACCACGCCCAGTTAATTTTCTGAAGAGTTATTATGTCATTTTTGTGTCCTTACTTTGTAAGCCCATAATACCTGGGGGAATAAGTATTCCTTTACTTACAGTTAGATGCTGCTGCTAATATTTACATTTATCTGAGTGTTTACTTTTAAAAAATCCTATTTTCATTAGGGATTTGGTATATCAAGTGTATAATTAGTTTGGGGACCAAAATACTGAGCAGCCATGCAATCATTTACCTTGTTACACTCAGCAAGCACTAGCTGGTTAGAATAAGGAGACCATTTATCCTCTGAAAATGCTGAGCATAAAAAACAACACGGGCTAGGAAGATGGCTCAGTGATAAAGCACTTGCTGGCAAGCTGGCTATGGGAGTTCAAATCCCCTAAGCCCATGTCGAAGCTGGGCACAGTATCGATGTCTGCAATCTCTACACAAGCTGACAATCAACAACCTCCAAGTTCAACTGAGACCACTTGCCTCAAAAAAAGTGGAGTGCATAAAAAAAGGGGGGGAGTGTGATGAAGAAAAATAAAACATCAGACAGTGACATCAGGCCTCCACATACATGAACACATACGTGCATGTGCATCAGCATATACTTGCCAAACACATTTGAACATGCATACACACACATACACATGTGAAAAATACATATACAAGGAAGCTCTCAGGTCGATGAGAAATACAAACGTGATTTCTTGAAGATAGGTCTACACCTGTGACATTGGTTTCCAACTAATCAGAGTTTTTTCCCCCTTGCAACAGCCTGTTACCCTTCAAAGTCATTAACTATGTTGGTAATCCCCATCCTCTCTAACAATTAGTGGAGCTAATGAAGAAGGTATCTTCTCTGGAGCCACTTTTGAGTAACAGCGGAATATGACTGTATCTGCCATGTCTTGGTTTGATTTGACACGTTTCCCAAATGAGCTGCAGGGTAGAGGCAGCAGAAGAGTGTGGCTTCTGTCTGTTTGCTTCCGTGAGAAGCTGGCTCTGCCCCATTCTGAATGAAGACAGCTGTGAATTGTAATGAGGCCTCCTGGGAACCATCATATTTAAACTAAGCGGAAGACACACGACAGCCCGGAGCGGGGGAAATGAACCGTGGCACATTGCAAGTGCTGTGGGCAGTTGGTTTCCCTGTATGATGCAAGATGGTTTTTCTCTCTCCAATGTTTTCTTTTTTTTTTAATTATTTATTCAATTGTGTGCGTGTATGTGTGTGTGTATGTGTGTTTGTGTGCGTGTATGTGTGTGTAGAACCACGGACGAATTCGGGAACCACCATGGACCGCCTGCTCCTTGTTTACTCTGCCCCGGGATTCACAGGCTCCGCCCTACCAGGACCAGAAACACAGGCCGCCCCCGCTTCCACCCGGCGTCTATACGTGGGGTCTAGGATCCGAACTCAGGACCTTCCACCTGCAAGGCAGAGGCTTAACCCCTGAGCCACCTCTCCAGCCCCTCCAATGTTTTCTTGAAGCTGAGGAAGTTCTCACTTAAGGTGACAAACACCTCTGTAGACCTTACACAGGTCAGACTTTGAACTCTGGTAGGAAACGTGCGAAGCCCAGTTTTATTCCTTTCCTGATTAGGTTTTTCCATGTTAAACACGGATTATGTTTCCTGTTCAAGACACTATGGCATTAAGTACAATTAAGAACAATGTATATGGAGGCTGGTGAATAGCTCAGTGGGTAAGGTACCGGTTCACAAACCTGGCAACCTCAGTTTGATCCCTCAAAGACCACATGGTGCATATGGGCTGTGTGCCCCTCCCCCTCAAATAAAGAAAAAAGAACAATGTAAACATATATATTTATATCCATTCAATGTTCATGTGCATAACTGACATTCACCCCCACCCAGTAGTGCTTCATAATGCCAGAGACCAAATCCCTTACCTAAAAAAGATGTCTTTTTTTTTTCTTTTTGCCCCCCTGGCCTGTCCCTTCCCCCTAAGATAATGTCTTTTTGTTGTGTCTTTTTTACACTGACCCAGGTCAGCCTTGAACTCAGGCCCCTGGATGTTATTTTTCAAAGTAACGAAGCAAGGATAAGGCAAACGTTAGCAGTCCCCTTGTCGATATCTGAGTCTGGTTCCGTGATTCATCTCAAGAGAGTCCTTCCTGGTGGCCTTTTCTTTGACAGGGGTGAACTGGTGATCGATGACGTGGAGCATCAGGCCAAGATCCTTAAGTATGACAGTGTCTCAGCTGTCAGCACCTGTCCCTTAAGTTTGACAGTGTCTCAGCTGTCCGCACCGGGGGCGTGGCCTGTACAGAGCATGTACACAGCTCATGATTCAAAAGTTCCTCTATGGGGCTGGAGAGGTGGCTCAGGGGTTAAGCCTTCGCCTTGCAAGTGGAAGGTCCTGAGTTCGGATCCCAGATCCCACGTATAGACGCCAGGCGGAAGCGGGGGCGGCCTGCGCTTCCGGTCCTGGTGGGGCGGAGCCTGTGAATCCCGGGGCAGAAGGAGGTGGAGGCGTCCATGGTGGTTCGCGAATTCGTCCGTGGGTCTACACAGACACACACAGACGCGCGGGCACATACACACGCACATCGCACTGTTGAATAAATAATAAAAAAAAAAAAGTTCCTCTATGTATTGGGAACACCGCTGCATCTGGGCTGTTTTCCTGAAATTCTGAAGACTTCACTTGAAGACAGCTGTTTTCCTTGAGAAAAAAGTGTGTCGATATAAACTGTCAGATGATCTGTTATTTTCTTTTTTTTTTGTATAAAAGGAAAATGTTTAATATGAAGATAGATGTTAAATAAGTAGGTAGATAGACAGATGACAGGTAGGTAGCTAAGTAGATAGATAGGGGCTGGAGAGGTGGCTCAGGGGTTACCCCTCTGCCTTGTAGGTAGAAGGTCCTGAGTTCAGATCCTAGACCCCACGTATAGACGCTGGGCGGAAGCGGGGGCGGCTTGTGTTTCTGGTCCTGATAGGGTGGAGCCTGTGAATCCCGGGGCAGAGTAAACAAGGAGAAGGTGGAGGCGGTCCATGGTGGTTCCCAAATTCGCCCTGGTTCTATACACACACACATACATACATAAACACACACACACAGACATACGCGCACACACGCACAATTGAATAAATAAATTTTAAAAAGTAGATAGATAGATAGATAGGGCTTTGAAGTAGTGAAGAAAGCACTAATGAATTCATGCTTTATGAAGAAATTTCATACAGTACACTGCAAGAAGACAGCATATTGGACAATTAATAGAGAATGGTGTGCAATTCAAGTGATTTGCTTTAAGGAAACAGATATTTGAGGTCTACATGCTATCATTGCCATCTTTTCTTTTCTTTCTTGGTTTTTGAGGATTAAGGCAGAGTTCTTTAGAGAAAGAACGGAACTCATGAACATGAATCTGTAAGGGACAAGAGATTGCCATTTTTTTTTCTAAAAGGCAGACCATCTGATTTGTGACTTCATGTCAAGTGATTTTAAATTTAGCTTTTGAATAGCATATGAAGTATCTTGAAAGGCATTATTTGTTGTTGTTGTTTTGTTTTGAGACATGATCTTATTTAGCCCAGGCTGGCATCCAATTCCTTATGTAACTGAGATTGATCTGGATTCCTGATCCCCTAGCCTCCAATTCCATGTCCTGGGATTATAGGTGCATGTTACCACACCAGATTTTAAAAGTATTTAAAAAAATGCTACCAAGAATTCCCATAATAACACTTTGCCCAATTTCTTTGTTGTCGTTCGTTTTGTATCTTGAAGCAGGATCTCACTGTTTAGTACAGGCAGAAGATCTTCCTCCCCAGCCTCCTAGGTGTACATTAGCATATTTGGCTATTTTCTCAGATCAATGAGAAAGACATCCTAAGGCTGATGATGCAACTCAGCTGCATCACAATCCTGACCTGGCAGTGCATGTCACCTTTCGGAAGGAGAGACAGGAAATCAGAAGTTCAAGATTCTCTTCAGTTACAAATTGAGTTTGAGAGGCTGGAGAGATGACTTGGGCTAAGTCTGTGCCTTACAAGCAAAAAGACCAAGGACCTGAGTTCAGATCCCACATACAAATGCTGGACAGAAATGGACCTGGCCTGTACTTCAGCCATGAGATGTGGAGCCTGGGAAACCCCAGAGCAAAGCAGAGCAATCCAGGATGACTCCCAAAGTCACCCTTGGGCCTTCACCATGCTTGAGCTCTCGAGCACTCCCCCACACACTAAAGTTCCTCTTGTACACACACACCCACACACACATGCACACACCCACACATACCAAATTGTGTTTGAGGTCAGCCTGAGGCACATGAGACACTGTTCTGATAAGAAAAAGGAAAGCAAGGAAGGAAGGAAGGAAGGAGAGAGGGAGGGAGGAAGGAGGGCGGGAGGGAGGGAGGAAGAAGGAAGGAAGAAAAGAAGGAAAGAAGGAAAGAAAGAAAAGAAAGAACGGAGAGCGAATGGGAGATTCCTGAGAGAGAGGGGAGGAGGAGGGAGGGGGGTAAAAGATAGGGGCCGGGGTGAAAGAAGGGTTCAAACATCACGGAGTGAGGAGAGACGAAGAAGAGGATACAATGAGAGAGAGAAAGAGAGAGAGAGTCTCCCTAATGTCTCAGCCTCAGCAATCATGGAGCTAACTGGCATGAAAACAAGGGACGAGGTAAGTCAAGCAGTTGGAACTTTAACCCTTGGACTTAGCAGCTTAGAATCATTCCTTTCCTGGCACCACTTGGGCAAAGCAGAAAGAGGGAATGAAACTAGTAGCTGAAAGCTGGCAGACTCCAGTTTGAAACTAGGTTGTGTCAACAATCAGTCACATGGCCTTGGGGACATTACTTAACTTCTTTAAGGTTCTATGTCCTAATTTCGCAAAATTATGGCAGAAGTCTGGGCAGCAGCTGTAGGAGCTGCTTGGCTCTCAGAATGCAGTAGGTGCTCAATGCATCCTGCACATGGTGACCGGCAGGGAGCTCCATGAGTCCTGCGCATGCTAACCGGCATGCTGAAGAGCAATCCCTGGCCACTCTCCTGCCTTTTGGTGAATTTTTGTTCTCCTTCTTCAGGGTTGTTCCAAAGGTCACCAAAACCTTTTTTTTTAATTTTTATTTTATTTTTATTTTTTATTATTATTTATTCAACTGTGCGCATGTGCATGTGTGTGCCTGTGTGTGTGTGTGTGGATGTGTGTGTAGAATCACGGACGAAACGGGAACCACCATGGCCGCCTCCACCTCCTTCAGCCCCGGGATTCACAGGCTCTGCCCTACCAGGACCAGAAGCACAGGCCGCCCCTGCTTCCGCCTGGCCTCTATACGTGGGATCTGGGATCTGAACTCAGGACCTTCCACCTGCAAGGCGGAGGCTTAACCCCTGAGCCACCTCTCCAGCCCCACCAAAACCTATTTAAAACAGAAAAAAAAAAAAACCCTTTTATCTCTCTTTCTGTCTCTCTCTCTTTCCCCCTTTCTTTCTTTCCTTCTTCCTTTTCTCACAAATAAATAAAATATTTTTAAAAATAAAACAGAAAGAAAGAGCAGAAACCAAGAGGGAATATGCAGTGGAAAATGTATTGAAATTCTAATCCTCCAAGGGATAGACCAAGTTTCTGTTAGGTCAAATGTCCAGCGTTGTTTCAAAGGGAAAATTTCAATTTTCAATTTTAAAGGCAGTTTATTTTTTTATATTTCAAAATGGATTTGAGACAAACAACAACAGCAAAGCAGTAGACATGAAGACATCAGGGATCAGTAGTGTAGTACAGAATTTTAACCCCTGAACAACTGAGATGGAACTTCAAACTGTCACTCATCTTCCTTGCTTAACCAGCTTCTACTTCAATATGCTTGTCTATGAAATAAAGCTAAAGAAGTACTCACTTCGGGTTTTCATAGGAATTACATGAAAAAAACTAACTTGGTTCTTGGCATAAGGCTTTTTCTCAACAAATGAGACGTGTTATCATTATCACATTTATTATAACCCCCTAAGGTTATTATAACCCCCTAAGATAGTCACAACTATTGCCTCTATGTCATAGACAAAGAACAAGTCTTAGATGACAAAGGTGAAAATATTTAGCACATCACCAGGCAAGTATTAAAAGTTAAAAATATAGGAACTTTAAAAAAAAAAATCAGGGCTGGAGAGATGGCTGAGTCCTTGCTGCATAAGCAAAAGGACCTGATTTCAGATTCCAAATTCCACATAAAAACACTGGGTGGAAATGGCAGTGGCCTTAGCTTCAGGTCCTGGAAGGCAGAGCCTAAGAAACCCCGGAGCAGAGCCAGGACATTTCCTGAAGTCTCCCTTGGGCCTCCACAGGCACACACATAAAAATAAAATACATATTTATTTAAAAAAAATCAACAGCCCCCAATTTTCAGATCTAGAGTACTGACTCAGGGCAGAGAGACGGCTCAGGGGTTAAGAGTTTGGATCCCGGATCCCACATAAAAACACCAGGAGGAAACAGAAGCAGCCTGTACTTCAGTCCTAGAAGGCAAAGCCTGGGAAACTCCAGAGCAAAAAACAAATAGGAGATAGAAGCAATCCAGGGTGATTCCCAAAGTCACCCTTGGTTCTCTCTACACACACACACACACACACACACACACAGAGTACTGACTCCAGGCACCTGCTTACAAACCTGGTGACCTGAGTTCCATCCCTGGAAGCCGTGTGGCGGAAGGAAAGAAGTGACTTCCAAATCCAAATGTCCTCTGACATCCACATGTGTTTCCCCACCCCCACCTCCCTTTCAAAAAATAAAAAATAAATAGAATTTTTTTTTTAAAGAGGGCTCTCTATACCTCGCAGGCATTGCGTATAGAAAAGTGGATCGACTTCACCTGTTAGGAGGAGATGGCCTTCTATCTACACCGCAGGCACTCAGCAAGTGTTTGTTAATCAAATGAGTGGCAGGGATGAGCCGCCGCGGGCTCTGCCCTGGGTCCTGCTCGCATCCCTTTGCCAGCCTCTCCCTCTCCACTGCTACTTCCCTCCTCATCTAAAAACTTCAGCAAAGTCAATACAGGACCCACCTCACTAAAAGGGAGACAATGTGCCAAAACACTGGCACATTGCCAAGATTCATTCCTGAAAACTTCACAAGTTCTCAAAAAAAAAAAAAAAAAAAAAAGTCATTCGCATCTGAGAGATGGTGATAGACTATTGACTCATTCGTGGCTAGAAGAGAACATGTTCAAAGCCTGAACGGATCAATAGTTGAGCATTGGAGAACTTCATTTCAACAAATATATTTTGACCTAAAACAGAAGTATAAACATTAAAAGATTGCAAATGTGGGGCTTGCGAGATGGCTCAGAGGGTAAAGACACTTGTCACTGAATCTCATGGCCTGGGTTCAATCCCTGGAACCCACATGAAGGTGGAAAGAGAGAACCAACCCCACGAAGCTGTCCTTTGACCTTCAGACATACTCCATGACGCACGCATGCCACATACATCACATATACACACAGATAAACACACTGCTGTGTGCATATGTATTTTCTTAATACATACACCCATGTACAAATGATTGTAGTGATGGCTAAATAGATGGTTACACTGACTTACTCAGCACCGGGACGCATGGTACACATCACATGCTCAGTAAATATTATCGGAGAAAGAGGCAAGAGTTAGGTCAAATCCCTGGACAATAACTTCCTACATCCAAGGGTCTCAGATGGTTACTTTTACTAACATAGAGTATTCATCCCATCTTCCCTCCCTCCCCTCCCCTTCTTTCCATTCATCATACCCTCCCACCCCTCCCACCTGTAAAAATATGGAATGCTTCATGAAGTTGCATCCTTGCTCAGGGGCACGCTAATCTTCTGGGTATCTTTCCAGTTTTAGTACATGTGCTGCCAACGTGAGCACAGGGTAGTGTGAACTTAAACCGGCCCCTGCCTGTTGTCTTGGAGAACGGAAAGTGATCTCTGTTTATTCTCTTTTTTTTTTCCATCAATAGGTAAGAGGCCACTTACAGCCTTTGATAAATTTATGGACATGCTTTCTAAAACACTAATGGGTCCTTCTGCCTCTGGTGCCGTTAGCAGTCCTCATTGAATACAGATTTGGGGGTGCTCTACATGAGGAAGAGCCAGGTTTCCCCATCAGGGCTCCAGAGGTCCTGTGACCTCACAGCCCATCCCCCATTCTCCACCCCACCCTGTCAGATCCAGGCCTCCACATTTCAGGACAGAAGGGGGAGATAAAGCACAGCTCTGACACAAGGCCAGTTTTCCAAGGTCGACCATTCACTGTCACCCACTCTGATCTGTGAAAACTTATCTGCAGATAGATCCCGCCCGTGCACTATTTAAGAACCTGGATGAAAAGTGGGCTGGAGGGAAAAAAGGAAAGAAAAAGAAATTCTTATTCAGCACTTTCAGAAGCTGCTGCTGGGAGGGGAGAGACCCTTTTGTCATCTCTCCATGCAAATTATTGGCGTGTTTCAGAGAGCCTTTCAGAGTGACTCAGACCTTGGCTCAATCCCCTGTTATTTAATGAATGTGTGGCCTTCAACTGATTGCTATTTCCTTTGAACTATGGGTGTTTCTTGAAGCCAAGCATATCATTGACACATAAATGTCATTTCTTCCCCCTCTTTTCTTTTTCTTGCTTCCTTACTCTCGCTCTCTTTTCTTTTTTTCCTTCCTTCTCTTTTTTATTTACATTCTCGATTTACTTCACTTTGTAATCTCAAGAGAAAGATAGTTTAATATGGTTGGGGCTGGAGAGATGGCTCAAGGGTTAAGTCTCTGCCTTGAAAGCAGGAGGACCTGAGTTCTGATCCTGGATCCCAGTAAAAAAAAAAAAAAAAAAAAAAGCCAGACTCTGGAAGGCGGAGGCTGGGAAATCCCACATCGAAGCAATAAGGAGGTGGAACAATCCTGGATGATTCATTCTTGGGTCTCCTGCAGCATACACAATGCCCTCTGATACACACGCGCACGCGCACCACACACACACACACACACACACACATACACACAGAGGCAGGCTGTCTGGCAGAAGATCCCCTGGAAAGACAGTTGTGATTTTTTCACCGAGGACGGATTTGGAAAAGAAATGAACTGCAAAAGGTTGGCGAGCCGCTTTTATTTATTTTTTTATTAGTATTATTTTTAGTACGTATTTTATAATTTATTTTTTTTATTGAGTTCACTCAATAAAAAACTGTTGGGCAGTTACCTCCCTGGAAAGCCCGACCCCAGGACGGTGGCAGCCGCTCGCTGCCTTCTTGCAGCTTCCCGTCTGGCTGGCAGGTAGTTGGGCTGATGTGAGTCTCTTCTCCCCAGCAGCTGCGAACAAAACCCCATCAGCTTATCCATCAGCTCCAGCTGATCTGATCATCCTGTCTGGTGGGCCTCACGCCCACCTGCAGGAGGAACACTGCCGTGCTGCGCTCAGGCCGGAGGTCACGTGACCTACCTGCGTCCCTCCATACCTGTGACTCCACCAACTTTTTCTCCGTGAAGCCGCACTTCAGTTCTCCACGGTGTCCAAAGATGTCCCCCCTCCCCCCCCCCGCCCCGAGTCAACCTTGTCTCTTTCTGTTGACTCCAATACTATCTTCTTCATCTAAGAATCTGATGCCAAGGCTTGAATCCAGAACGTGTTGTTGACAAAGGATGCTAGTTTAATGATTGACTTACAAAAATCATTAAGATTCAATACAAACGCCTGGAGAGAAGTCCCCCACAGTATCTAGAACAGTTCTGAAGAAACCGAGTCCATTCATTCCTGTGTTCTGTGGTTATTTTCTGTTCCTCTTACTTCACTTGCAGTTTACCCTCTTTGGGAAGTTGACATTTCCTGCTGTTTTTCATCTCCCAACCACTCCCTCTATCTCTAGTACAAACTGCCATAATTTTAGAGACTTCTAGAATCTTCTCTACAAGGAAAGTTGCCTGAGTTGGGAGGTAAGGAGGAATCGTGATATGAAGTTAAACAGCAAAAAACAGATAATCACCAAAAGAATTTTAAGCATAAAAGTGTCCTATACAATAACAGGGCTATTTGTTATCGTTATTTATCGTTATCGTTATTTAACAATTGTGTGCTCGCTCAGACAGCACAGACAGAGATTAGCGTGGCCCCTGTGCAAGATGACATGCAAATTTGTGAAGCATTCCATATATATATTTTAAAAACTTTATTTAGTGTGTGTGTGTGTGTGTGTGTGTGTGTGCGCGCGTGTGTGTAGTGTGTCAGAGGGCACTGTGTGTCCCTTTGGAGGACCAAGGGTGACTTCAGGAACATGCTGCATTGCTCCTACCTCCTTTTTGCTTTACTCTGGGATTTCCCAGGCTCTGCCCACCAGGGCCGGAAAGTACAGGCCGCTGAAGTTTCTCCCTGACAATTTTTATGTGGGATTTGGGATCCGAACTCAGGACCTCTGCTTGGGAGGCAGAGTCTTAACCCCTGAGCCATCTCTGTGGCCCTGTTTGTTATTTTGAGACAGAGGCTGGCTACCTAGAATTCACTAGAACAGGCTGGGCTTGGACGTGCAGAAATCCTTCTGCTTCCCTTGGCCTAGAGTTATGGATGTTACGCCATCACCCACTTGAATACTATTTATACCGGGGCAGGAAGGAAAGGTGGAGATGCAGGAAGGAGAGAAGTACCTCGAGTTAGAGTCTGGTCGAAGCCTCGAGTCATCTGACACTCAAGAATTCCAACACAATTAATATTTACTGTGCAGGCTGTTTAACAAAGAGACAATATGCTTTTTTATATACAGAAAATATTTCAAATAAGAATGTTTTGAAAAAAAAAAAGAAAGAAAAAGGGAAAACAACGAATCAAGTTCAGGGCTCCAGATCCCTGGCCTTTTGCCAGCTGTAAACCTACAATTTTTTAGTTATCTCATAAGAAATCCCATTTACAAGTAATGTCTTAACTCTCCTTGTGCAGTCCTTTGTGACCCATGGTTATATCCTATCAGATTGCAATCCCTACCTAAGGTGACCTTTGGGACTGTTTTATAATCTTCATTAAAAAGATGGGGGGGAAAAAGTGTCTTAGGATTCCTCTCAGACCTGACTTAAGAGCCACTAAGATTGTATACATGGTGATTCTAAAACACTTAAGTCAGGGCTGGAGAGATGGCTCAGGGGTTAAGACTCTGCCAGATCCCCCATAAAAAATGGCCAGGCAGAAACTGCAGCACCTTGCACTTCTGGCCCTGGTGGGTGGAGCCTGGGAAATCCCAGAGTGAAGCCAAAAGGAAGTAGAAGCAATCCAGGATGATTCCTGAAGTCACCCTTGGGCCTCCACAGGGATTACGTACTCATGCACGCACGCATGCACAAACAAACAAACAATGAAATAGAGGTATAAGACACATCCAAACTTGATGTGTCTCCTTTTTTTCCTGAGTGCTTCTCTTTTGAATCATGCTCATGCTTCAATCTCTTTGGAAAAAACCTTCCTAAAAACTCCACCTCGCCGTGTGAAGTTCTGCAATACAGTCTTCACCTGAGTAGGGGTCTCTAAACTGAACTCCGCGGGATGCTGCAGATGTTGGCTTAGAGCATGTGTCTCTGGCGCACACTGGCCCTGCTGCTGTAGACAGTACCAACTGTTTCTTCATTGTTTATCTGATACTGACATGTAGCTGAGTACTTGCACTTAGCCTGGCAACCTCAGGGACAGAGACTTGCCCGATCACACTGACGTGGAGGCTGTCATTTCTCAAAATGATGCCTTTTTAGGCTCTGGGCTCACTTACTGGTTTATCCTCCAAACATTCCTAAGGAGACTGAAGGCTACTTTGTCCACCTTCCAACACAGACCTCCTTGGCTCAGAGTCATGCATTGGGGAAGGTGCATTAATGGCCCAAGGAATTCTTCTTCTTGTCACTGACGGATAAAGTGCAGACATTCTATTGTAGCCCAGAAACCAGGACACACAAACCTTAGCTAAGCAGGGGTCTCCCCGTTCCTCACACATCATTCCTCAAACCAGTTTGTCCTTCCAAAACTTCCTGCAGGACATCTCCTTTTGCAAACATCAGAGTCATTGTAAATGTTTCTTGGACCTGCCTCCTCTATTCCTCTTCTCCAGCCAGCTGTGCCAATTTAATATGTCATCACCCGGGACCTGGATTGCAGAAGCTTAGCTCTTTGGCTCTGGAGTTGTTCAGCTCCTAGCAAACTTGTCTTTACAGCGTGTCCTTTTCCGTCCTGGGATTCAGCTTCCAGAGAAGCTGCTGTGAATCTGTACTTGCTACTTAAATAACAAACCAACACCCGGCTCTCTGACACAGTCCTTAGTCCCCAAGCCTCTTCACTTCCCTTCCCTGTCTCTCTTTCATAGACTCACGTTCTCCAAATTCTGTCTGTAAGTCGTGGCTGCTTCTAAGTGCACAGCCCTAATATTGCATCTTCAATACCCCAATCCCTTCCCTTCTCCTCTGGGTCAATCCACACATTCGTTCTTTCCTGCAAACCAGCCAGTGGAAGAGAGAACAGCCAACTTTGGCTGTGGGGTGGGTCTTGCCAAAGGGAAGAGATCAAAAGCAGAAAAACATGAGAGAAAAGCTTAGATCTGCTTGCAAATGAATGAAAAGTCTGAGATCAAACTCTACTATAAACCAAAGAATGCAGAAAAAACACTATGTACAACAAAAATAATCTCTTATTTTGTATGTATGATGTATGGGCGGATATGTGTGTGCAGGTACACAAGCACAAGTGTGTGTGTGAAGGGTGGGGTAGGGTTGATATTTAGAATCATCTTCACTAGTCCACATTGCTCATTTGAGGCTGGGTCCTTAAGCCCTGAGCCTTACCCACTGGCCCAGGCTGGCTTCTCCTGAGTACTGGGATTGCATGTGCCACCATCCCTAAGTGGAAAATGCATTTTATGAACCAAGTAGACCTGGTTTAGGTTTCCCTGGTTTGGGCTGGTGGTTTGGACTGGTGAGATAGTTCAATGGAAAGCACGTGCATTCAAACCTGGTGACCAGAGTTTAGTTCCTAGAGATGCATGTGGTAGAAAGTGTAATAGTTACTCTTAACTGTTGCTGTGAGAGCGCATTCAAAGTCAAGCAACGTAAAGGACAAAGGGAGATTTATTCAAGTTACAGTTCCAGAGGGGAGAAACAGTTTTTCATGGTGGAGGCGACATGGCTGCTGGCTGAAGCTGGAGGCAGCTAAGTCACTGCAAACATCCTGGAGGCTCAGAGCTGCTCAGCCCAGTAGACCAGTGGGTGACAGCTGAAGACTGGAGGATTCCTGGAGAGTCGAAGAAGCCGAGCGTCTCTCTTCTAAGTCTTCTGTTCTGTGGTTCCCTTTGTCTGGTCTGCTACGGGGAGGTTCCAATTGGATCTATGGCTAGTCTTTGTATTGTAAATGTACTGATCTGGAAAATTTCTTCAGGTAGTCTGACAGCTGACTTTAGTTAATGCCAGGTGTGGTCAAGTTGACACCCAGGATTAGCTATCACAGAAGGAAAGTTTTTTCTCTCTCTCTAGCTCTCTGCCCCTCCCTAAACTGTGATTAACTGTTCAAGCCTAGAGTCCTCACACTAGTGCAGATACTCTGTGACACGTGCGGCTGCTTGCCTACTCTTCCCTCTAGGCGGAAATTAATTCCATATTTCCTAGAGGATGCTTTCTCCATGCTTGAGTTCATCAGTCTTATAAATCTAGTATTTTTCCAGCCAACAAAATAGCTTCCTTCCCTGTAGCAGTTACCCTTCTCTGCTGTTGTGAGAAACACTCAAACGCAAACAATTTAAAGGGAGAAAGGGAGATTTATTCAGCTTACAGTTCTAGAGGGGAGATACAGTGCATGGTTAACTGGCAGAAACTGCAGGTGGCTTAGATCACTACGAACATCATGGAGAACGAGAGCTACAAACTCCCAAGAGCCAACTCCCTAACTAACTGAAACTGGGCGGGGCTAACCAACCTCAAAGCCCACTACCTATGACTGCCTTTCTCCAGCAAGGCTTTACCTCCCAAAGGTGCTATGACCAAACAACTAAAGATCCAAACACATGATCCTGTGGGGGACAACTCACATGTCAAACCATGACACTCCCCTTTTTCTTCTTTTCTTCTTCCTCTTCCTTTCTTCTATTTCTTTACTTCCTCCTGAGACTATAATTATTCATGATTTTTTTCTTTTTCTCTGATGTAATCTATATTTCCTTTGGGAAAGGAGAGTGAATATTCTCATATCTCTGATCCACAGGCTGCAATGTGCAGTGCATATTCCCTTATTATTTGGGAAACATACCCTAGACACTTAGGGCAGCTGATAAGAGAAAGCAAAACAGAGCAGAATGTGATCATGGAATGAAAAGCAACTCCCTCCCCCACCCCTCTCTGCCCCCAGACCCTCATCATTACAAAGACACATGATTAGGCAGGTTGGCATGAGAGTAGGTTTGGATTCTGTCCTAAATGCTACACAACCCTAAGCAATGATTTCCTGCATCTGAGCTTCAGCCACATTGCTTTCAAGAAGAAGATGGTCACATCTGTATGGAAGCTGAAAATTAAAGTTTGTAAGACATAGTCTAAACAGTGGATGTAAGGTACTGGCTAACACAAGGAGCTAGGAGGTAGCTCAGAGGATGAGGAGTCTGTTGGCAAACCTGGCCACATGGTTTGAGTCTTGGAAGCCTTCATGGTGGAAGGAGAGACCTGACTTCTGAAAGTTGTACTCTGACTTCCACCCATGCATGTGACATGCATGTGTTATGTATCTATCTATCTATCTATCTATCTATCTATCTATCTATCTATCTATCTATCTATCTAACATCTATCTACTTATCTATCATCTATCATCTATCTATCAATCATCTATTAACTATCTATTTATTGAATAAACAGATAAAGTCAGTTTTTGCATGAAAAATAACATAAAGAAAAGTGTTTTTTTTTCTCTTCTCTTTCCAAGGTCCTTTGGGGGATTTAAAATCTACTGGGAAAAAAGAAAACCTGAGACTTACAGTAAACTCAATAAAAATTTATCAAATCCACGGCCTATGCTCATGAACTAAGGAAACTTTGTCAACACTGTCTCATTTAATCTTTATAACAGGTACTATTAAAACCTCCATTTCAAAGTGAGACTAAGAATAGGATCCTTTTCTCTATTCGTTGACCCAAACAACTGGCTGTCTATACTAAGTCTGAAACTAGGTTCTGTCTGATGCAAAGGTGATAAGGAAGGACTGGGATCATTTTTACTGTCAGAGATATTGAGGCCAATGACTCTGTAATAAGGAACACCCCAGGGTGTGGCAAGGAAGATTTTAAAAGATCCTTCTAGATGCCACAATGTCATCCAGAGAGAATTCAGGTGTCAAGCCTCTTTCAATATTTGCTTTCTCATTACATTCTGACAGTTACCTTATGAATAAAGATCAATTTATTTTGTGGGGACTACTGGGCTCGTTAAGTGTTCAGCTTCCCAAGATTATTTATTCTGGGAAGGGATTTAGGATTTGACCTTTGTGTTGTTCAAAGAGGGAGAAACTTCCGTTATCTTATTCCCAGAAATGTCAATTTTGACAGGCTATTGTGGACCCTTTCCCTGTGACAGCCCTGTGAACCCAGGTATGCTGTGAGGGTTTTGGACTGTCTTTCTGTTTCTAATCTTGAAGAGTGGCATGGGAATCCCAGTTTCTCTTAGTCTATTAGAGTAAGTCTTTAGGACATCAATAAGAGACTCAGACATGAGGCCCGAGTAAGAAGTAGAGAACATTTAGTTCTAGCAAGTCCATAGCTCAGCTATCAAAGCTGATGGTATAAAAAAATGTTTAAAGGGGGGGCTGGAGAGGTGGTGCAGGGGTTAAGCCTCCGCCTTGCAGGCGGAAGGTCCTGAGTTCGGATCTTAGACCTCACGTATAGACGCCTGGCAGGAGTGGGGGCGGCCTGCATTTCTGTCCTGGTAGGGCGGAGCCTGTGAATCCTGGGGCACAGTAAACAAGAAGGAGGTGGAGGTGGTCCATGATGGTTCCCGAATTTGCTCGTGGTTCTACACACACACACACACACACACACACACACACGCATGCACAATTGAATAAATAGTAAAAAAAATGTTTAAAGGGATAATTACAGAGGGCTCAGGGGTTAAGACTCTGCCTCACAAGCAGAAGGACTTGAGTTCGGATCCCAGACTCCACATAAATACGCCAGAAATGGTGGGTGGAGCCTGGGAAATTCTAGAGGGAAGCAAAAAAGGGTAGAAGTAATCCAGTGTGATTCCGGACATGTTCTCCACAGACACGCACAATACCTTCTCTCTCTCTCTCTCTCTCTCTTTCTCTCTCTTTCTCTCTCTCTCTCTCTCTCTCTCTCACACACACACACAAATAAATAAATATACTAAATTAAATTTTAAAAAGGGCAGAGACAGGCAAGAAGGAAAGTCTGAGTATTTACTCCCTGTAGGACCACTTCTAGTTGGTTTAGGTCAAAGGAAGTCCCAGGTTCTCCCTCCCTCCCCCACCTCCTCCAACCAGATCTGTGCATTCCTCTGTTCTCTGAAGCCACGCCAGATTCGTTACTCATTGTAAATAGGCAAGTAAATACAAGTAATATGTGATTTTTCTTATTTATTTATTTTTTTATTTGTGTGTGTGTGTCTGTATCAGAAGGCACTGTGTGTCCCTATGGAGGCCCAAGGGGGACTCTGGGATTATCCTGAGTTGCCTCTATCTCCTTGTTGCTTCACCCTGGAATTGGGCAGGCTCTGCCTTTCACAGTTGGAAGCCACCCCATTTCCACCTGGCGTTTTTCATGTGGGATCCAGAATCCCACCCACCTCCGATGTTTCGGCAGCTTCTGACACATAGTCTTAACCCCAAGCCATCTCTCTAGCCTGTGATTTCTCTTATATCTGTTTAGTTTAATTTTTTGGAGCAAGGTCTCACTAAGTAGCCAGATGTTTTTGTGCGGAGACTTGTGATCCTCCTGTCTGAGCATCCAGAATGTGTGATTGCCAATGTGTGCCAGTGTGTTCACTCTATATCTTTTTCCATAAAAAAGAGAGAGAAAGAAAAAGAAACAGAGAGCCTATCCTTCTATATTGATCAGTCCAGCTGTGCACACAACTGTAGGATTCCCGGAGCCCCGGCACCTTCCTTGCGACACCTCCTGAGGGTGGAGGCCGAAAGGAAAGTTAGAAGTCCTACCATTCTTGCTTTCACATTAGAAATAAATGCTATATTATACACTTCCCTGTTGTGTTGGATTTTTTTTTTCTGTTGTGTAAAACCAAGCTAATCCCAAATAACACATTTCCGGAACTGATATTCTATGTGGTACTATGTGCTCTTATCGTTCTCTGATAGATATTTTTTAATTCATTGCTGGTTTCCTCCAATCAGCTTCTGCAAGGCAGGGACTTTTTTTTTTTTTTATATGGATGTGGGTGTGTACATGGCTCGGGGAGGGGTGTGTGTGTAGAAGAGGGCATTGTTTGTTTGGTGGAAGTTCAGGGCGACTTAAGGAATCATCCTGGATTTTTGCTTTGCTCTAGGATTTCCCAGGCTCCACCCACCAGGGCTGGAAACTGCCATTATTTCCACCTGGTGTTTTTTTAAGTGGGACCTGGGATCTGAACTCAGGTCCTTTTCCTTGTGCAGTGGAGATTTAACTCCTGAGCCATCTCTCCAGCCAGTGACTGCCCTCCCCCCACCCTTTTAATCACCAATCCTTAGAACAGAGGTCACCCTTACAGCAAAAGATAGATCAATTATTTGTTAAATGAATGAGGGGTGCCTGGACTGCAGACTGCAGAAGTCTGGTGAATTCCTCACGCTCACTGTTGACTAATGAGCATGCAGTGTTGCCATAGCTTTATGCTACAGAAGCTGCTCCTTCAGTCAAAAATGCCTTCCTCCTTGTCCAGACTCACACACCTACAACTAAAACTAGTGTGGGAGACCAGTCCCAGTCACAAGAGACCTAGCTAGCTAACTAACTAACTAATTCCTTCCTTGCTTCCTTGCTTCCTTGCTTCCTTCCTTCCTTGCTTCCTTGCTTCCTTGCTTCCTTGCTTCCTTCCTTCCTTGCTTCCTTCCTTCCTTCCTTCCTTCCTTCCTTCCTTCCTTCCTTCCTTCCTTCCTTCCTTCCTTCCTTCCTTCCTTCCTTCCTTCCTTCCATTTTCCAAAAGAATCTATGTTGCCCAGGGCTACTTCAAACTCCTGGGTTCCAGTGATTCTCCTGCCTCAGCCCCCACTACCCCTGCCCAGCATCTGGGAGTACATATCAACACTACTGTAACTCAGATCTTATTGATCTCTATACCGAGTTCTCACCCACCACAATGGGTCTAAATAAGTTGTTTACATTTCCATCTCTTGAATTGATTCTTGGACCTAGAGAATAAAATCTTAATTTGTTGATGTTTCTTTTCAGGGCCTCAGGGTCAGGCTTGCTGTATGCCCACTGAGTTACAGGCAGGTTAGCAGGCTGAGGCTGTGACTTGAGTATGATGGTGGGAAATAACATTAAGTCACTTTCAGATTATACACTTGTCATAATTAGTGTGTGCCAGTTACTCTTTCTCTATTACTGTGAGACAACACTCAGACTCAAATGACTTAAGGGGAGAAAGAGAGATTTATTCAGCTTATGGTTCCACAGGGGAGATAAAGACCATAAGGCTGGCAGAAGCTGGAAGTGGCTCAAGTCAGGCCCATCATGGAGAGGCAAAATGCAAACTTCGAGACCAAACTGTTAGTGGGGTGGGTCTTATCAACCTCAGGGCCCACCCCCATCACCTGCCATCCTTCTTCTAGCAAGGCTCCACCTCCTAAAGTTGCTACAACCTTCCTAAGTAGAAACTAAGGATTCAAACACATGAGCCTGTGGGGGCAGCTTATATTCAAACCATGACATCTCCTCCCTTGGTCACCACAGGCTCATGATGTACATCATGATGTTATATCACTTCATGATGTAAACCACACTCGGTCCAATTTTAGAAGCCCTAACACAGTCCAAAAATCCAAAGCTTTCTCTGTAAAATCAAAAGACAAATTACATATTTCAAACATACAGTGACACATAATAAACATTCCCATTCCAAAAGGGAGGAATGGAGCCTAGCCAGGAAAGATCAGTCAACAACAAAACCAAAAACCAGCAGGACAAACTCCAAAACCTGTAGCTTCAAGTCCAACAGGTGAGTCTCTTGTTGAAATCATCTCAGTTCCAAAGGGCTTTGGTTCCATCTCTTCTCTGTAGTTGCCCTCAGAACTCATCACGGTTTTAGGCCGGATCCTCCATTGATGTACAGCTCTGCTTGGCAGTTGTCCCACTGACATTTGTAACATCTTTGTGCCTCAACAGAAAACCGAGCTTTAGCTCCACAGCACAAAATGCCCACCTTGGGCCTCTTAGTAGAATTTCTAATCCTACCACACACTGCCTAGCTTCAGCCATTCTCTGAAACCTTGGAGGAGGGATCCATGACCCCCTCACTTTTGCGTCTTTCATATTTCTAAGACCAGGACCACAGTGCCAAGTTCTGCTCTCTAATTTCCAGGTGGAGATTTCTCTCCCCACCACTCCTTGAATCACAGCTAATTCAGCTTCTCTGTGCTGACTCTGGGAAAAATCCCTCTTGGGCTTTTGCTTCCCCCCTCCCCCTTGAAATTTTTGTTCAGTTTTCTTTTCTTTTTCTTTTTCTTCTTCTTCTTTTTTTTTTTTTTTTTTTTTTTTGGCTTTTTGCTTGTTGCTGGCTCACAGACACTGGAGGTGGCTTAAGTCACATCCATCATAGAGGCTGGAAGACAAAGCTTCAGTCTTTCAGACCAAACAGTTAGCAGGGTGGGGCTAATCCACTTTAAGATCCTCTTGCTGTAATCTGCCATCCTCCAGCAGACTTCCTAAACATCAACCAAGGATTCAAACACATGAGCCTGTGGGGAACAACTTATATTCAAACCATGACAAGGTATCAACTTGACGTTGATGGTCGGAGCTCCAGGCACATTTGTAAAGAATCAGTGGTGGATTTAAGTTGGAGCAAATCTGTGTACAATTGTCTAATTAATAGGGAAGACTCAACTCATGGTGGGTGGAACTAGTTCCTGGGCAAGTGAGTAAAATGGAGGAAACTACTTGAGAAAGTTGGCACCCTTCAGTATACTTGGCTAGACATGCTGGTCTGGCAAGTCAGGTTGTCTCTCTCTTAGTCATTATGTAGATATGGTGTGGCCAGTTCCTTCAGTCCTTGGTTATGTGTGGGCACTCCTACCAAGCTGGACAAGGAACTGTAACCAGACTATCTTAAGGCAAAATAAATTCCTTGTTCCTTTCTAAGCCATTTAGTCATGAATTTATTGGCAATAATGCAGGCTAACTGCTACAAAGTATAATAGGAGACTAATACTACTTGCCAGTAGATCAACCTAGATTCTGGTTCCAATTTTGTATCTTCTTACCCAGTGACCTCATTCTCTTTGGATGGCTAACCCTGTATAAACTAGAATATAATAACTATGCTATTGTAAGGATCAAGTCAATGATTGTGCATAAACTAAACTGTCACCTTTGCAATCATCAGAAACTCTCTTCCCACTTCTCTAGATAAGAAATCATGCTAAAGTTTCAATCTGTTCTTATCCATAGCCAAAGAGCTATAGTAAATTAGGAGGCTGCTTTGAAAGTTTTTGGTCCCAGGCTGGAGAGATGGCTCAGAGGTTAAGACTCTGCCTTGAAAGAAAAAGGTCCTGAATTCAGATTCCAGATCCCACATAAAAACACCAGGCAGAAAAGGCAGTGGACTGGACTTCTGGCCCTAGTGGGCAGAGCCTGGGAAATCCCAGAGCAAAGCAAAAAGGAGGTAGAAACAATCCAGGATGATTCCCAAAGTCATTCTTGATCATCCATAGGGACACACAGTGTTTTCTCTCTCTCTCTCTCACACACATACACACACACACCCCACTATACTTCTGTATGTGCTCATGCACAAAATAAATAAGAAAATAAATAAATAAATAAATAGCTTGTGCTCCCTTATCTGGCATCAGTGGGACCTATGCAGTCACTCTGCATGGGGACGTGTATGTTTTGTTTAAGGTTGAAACTTGTGACCATGCCTTTTCTCATTCCCTGAGAATTCCACACTAAAATTGCAGCCCAAAATCCAAGGCCTCCTTGTACTTGAAACTTGGGCTGGATGGTTCCAGTATGTGGACATCTCTCCTCAGGTTCTAGAATGAGACACACCCCTGAGTCTCACCTGATTTACTCCACTCAATTAGAGAATGTAGCAACTTAATCAAATGGGAAGAGTCTCTGTTTAGCCAGGAAGGTAAAGCAAGAAGTAGGAGGTAAGGTAGCAGTTACCCTTGGCATGCTGGGTGTTTTCCTGGGCCCCATGGGACCGATGGTAGAGATCAAAGGGAGTGATGGCATCATCCAGCCAGCCCTGGAATGCACTCGGGCAGCTGCTCTGTGACAGTCTAGTCTGATTCCTCCTGACTCCTCGCTTAGTGCTCAGGATGATTTGCAAGTTTCTCCAGGGTTCCTTTCATTGCTTCTGTTCTTCATAATGCTTATGTGACTACCCTTCTTCATTTCCCAAGGGGCCGGTAACTCAGGTTAGGGTTTTGGACTGGGAAGGCGCCTTTCCAGCTCCCAGATGCTCCCTTCAATCCCGGAGCAGTTGTGGCCAGACTAACGTATGTGCCACACTGAGATTGCGTCGACCACGCCCACCTCATTCAGTCTCAGTTATTCACGTTTTGCCTCCTGTCACCTAGAATGCTCTTTGCTTGTTAATCTGGTGTGTGTGTGTGTGTGTGTGTGTGTGTGTGTGTGTGTATGTGTGTGTGTGTGAAGAGCACTTGAGTGTGCGTGTCCAAGGGTGACTTTGGAATCTTCCTCGATTGTTCTACTTCCTTACTGCTTTGCTTTGGAGTTTCCCAGTCTCCACCTTCTAGGATCAGGATTACAAAACCACCAGGTATTTTTACATGGGATCTGAGGATCTGAACTCAGGGCAAAAGCTGAGCCCTATCCTGTTAATCTTAAATTCATTCTTCTATAAACTCAGTTCTCAAAAGCTGTCTCAATTTAGCTCAATTTATAAACTCTTCTGGTTCTATGGCAGGCACTGTGTTCCAGTGTAGAGAAGAAGGTTGATATTCAAACATAGTTCCTAATTATCTGGAGCACCTGTTCTTGATGTGGAGTAGAATGAATGGGAGGAGGTTGATAGGATTCCTGCTCCTCCTTGGTCCCCCGACTTTCAGGGCTGAGCTTCTGTTTGATGACCACTGTCCCTCTAGGGAGGCTTTTAAGAACCCTAGTTGTAGGTTCAAGATCAAAGACTGATCCTGGCCACACTTCCTGGGCTGGGCAAAGGTCTCGCCTTCTCAGCCCACCTACCAACTCTGTGTTAAACCTGCCAATCCCTTTCTCCGTTCTCTTTGTCTCTTTCTTTCTTCTCTCCCTTTTCCTACAATTGGCCTGGTGCCTCTGGAACTGGATAAAAATTTCCATCTAACCCGTGGTGCGATGTGTTCCTGACGTAACCACCTTACATTTATACTTTACAGAGATAGATTGGAATGGCTGGGTTGAGAAATCAGGAAACCTTGGGTTCTAGTTTTATTTTATTTTTTTTTATTTTTCTAGTTTTAGTAATAGTATTTGTAGCAAATTTGGCAAAATTATTTTTCTCTCAGAAGCTTTGTTCTTTCTCCCAGAATAGGGGATATCTTGAACTAGTGAGATAGCTCAGTGACAGATAAATCACAAAATCTTCCTCATGTTGTTATGATTTAACGGGATAATTCAAATACCTAGGTTTAAAATAAAATTATTTTCTTCTTCCTCTGATTTTTTTTTTTCCCCTCCAGGGTAGAGGTAGGCAGTTTTTTTTTCCTATGTAGCCCAAGCTGTTTTGGAACAAATTATATTGCTCCACACTACTGCTGTAAGCCTAGGAAATTCTGGGATTACAAACCTACCCCACCACACCCTGGCTGAAGATGTTTTTTATTTGTTTGTTTTAGATATGAAAAGCAAAGTTTGGAAATCCAGACATGGTACTGTAAACCTGTAATCCCAGTTCTTGGAAAGTAGAGGCAGGAAAATTCAAGTCCAGCTTGATCTACATATTGAATTCTAAGCAGGCCAGAACTACACAGGGAGATATTGTCACAAAAGCAAAAGCAAAATCGAACAAAACAAAACAACAACAAAAAGGGTGTGGCTTTGAGACGTTAATTAGTTGCCAAGCAAGATTAGCTTGTAAATTAAAAATGAGACTAACCTGGAATTGCCTGATTCCAAAGCCCTCCATTTATACTACTAAAGTAATGCTAGTTGAGTGATTTACCTAATGTTGCTCCCTATCGGAACAAGGCTGAAATTCTATTAGGAAATAGAATAGGAAGTTGGTTGCTGGTCCTAGTGGCTGTTGAGGCCTAAGACAGGAGGATCTCAAGTTTAGGACAGTCTGGGCAGTTGGTGGAGATTCTGTGTGGCAGTGTGCTTGCCTAGCATTCACTAGTCCCTCCGTTCAACCCCCAGTAGTACTAAGTAATAAATAAATAAATAAATAAATAAATAAATAAATAAATAAATAAATAAATAAATAAATTTATTAATTAAAGCAAAATAGGGTGTGTGTTTAAAAAATTAAAACTTGAGACCCGGACTCCTCTCCACCGGTTGCAGCGTGCGCACGTGGAACCTGCTCCGAGATGGCCGCACAGGACAAGGCCGTGCAGCACCACATCCTGGAAGAGATCCAGAAGCACAAAAGACAGCAAAAGGTGCACGATCCCCCCAAGTTTCTGCAAGAGCATTCGGGTGAGGAGGAAGTTCTGGGAGAACAAGCTGGGGGCCACACTACCGAGAACTTTGAGGATGTCCCAAACGCGACTGATGTATGGGGACCGTCTAAAAACTACCCGGAGCTCCATCCCAGTGACAGATCAAAGTCAGCCAAGCCTTCGGGAACCTTAATTACGACTGTGGAGTCTAATTCCAGTTGTTTGGACCAACTGGGTGATCCCAGCCGTCTGAGCCCTGGTTGTAGCTCTGATGTTTATCGTCTGTACGAGGCAGAAGACTAACTGCCTCTCTGAAGCTGAGGAAGGAAAAAAAAAACTGCCTTGGGCTGGAAGAAAAGAAGCCAGTGTTAATCACTTCCACTGACAGAAACCTTCATCACTGACAGAAACCTTCATCCCCAACAATGACTGTAATATGTGTTTTTCTTTTTCTTCATTGCAAGCAAAGTTGCAGCACAAGAGAAATCTTTTTACTCTAAACTTTTGGATGTGTCTTTGTATCCATCAACTTTATTTTGATGTCTCTTCACTACATAATTTACATGTTGTAAGCACGATCTTTTAAAAATAAATCTGGCTTATAAAGTATATAAAAAAATTAAAGCTTTACTGTTAGGGCATGTTTATAATCCCAGCACTTCTGGGTAGGGCAAGAGGGTTAGGAGTTTGAGTTCAGCTTTATTTGCACTTTGAGGTTCCCAGCCAGCCAGAGATACAAGAGGCCCTCTTTCAAAAACAAACAAAACAAAACAAAAAACCCCAATTAAGTACAGATGTAAGGTTCTGGCTAAACAGACATTTCCTTACACTAACTTTTTGGAGTCCAGTAGCTATGCTGATCCACAGCATTATATGTCAAAATTTAAAATGCTTACCCTTGAACTGGCAATTCTACTTCAGTAATAACTGAATGGCTAAGTAAGCAAACACAGTGTCTTAGGATCAGTTCTTTCTGAAATAGTTCCTAAGTTAATGTCGAGTACAATTTTATTATTTTATTTTTTTAAACAATGTATTTGAGTGTGTGTATGTGTGTGTCAGAGGGCACTGTATGTCCCTGTGGAGGACCAAGGGTGACTTCGGCAATCATCCTGGATTGCTTCTACCTCTTTCTTCCTTAGTTCTGGAATTTCCCAGGCTCCATCCACCAGGGCCAGAAGTGCAGACTGCCTACCAGTGATTCCACCTGGCATTTTTATGAGGGATCTGAACTCAGGACTCTGCTTTCGAGGCAGGGTCCTAACCCCCGAGCCATCTCTCCAGCCCCCAATTTTTTTTTATTATTTATTAAATTGTGCGTGCGTGCGTGTGTGTGTGTGTGTGTGTGTGTGTGTGTGTGCGCGCGCGCACGTAGAACCATGGAGGAATTCGGGAACCACCATGGACACCTCCACCTCCTTGTTTACGCTGCCCCGGGATTCACAAGCTCCACCCTATCAGGACCTGAAACACAGGCTGCCCCCACTTCCGCCTGGCGTCTATACGTGGGGTCTAGGATCCGAACTCAGGACCTTCTGCCTGCAAGGCAGAGGCTTAACCCCTGAGCCACCTCCCCACTTTGCACTTTGAGGTTCCCAGCCAGCCAGAGATACAAGAGACCCTCTTTCAAAAACAAACAAAACAAAACAATTGCCCCTAGTCCCCAATTTTTAAAATCGACTTTATTTTTAAAATATATTAACATTGAGTTTATGTGTTTTCATGCCCCACTACTTACCCCCACCCCTATCCCATCCCATCCCACCCATTATCCTCTTTCTACATGGCTCTAGGTCTCATCTAGGATGCCTGCACTAGTTAGTGTGGTGGCCCACCCACAATTTATTTGTACAGAGACCCCATAATTACTTGCAGTGAAGAAGGGAAGGAAAACATTACAGAGTAAAAGATGTGCAAGTTACTACTATTCTGGATGACTGGAGCTGAATCTTACTCAGGGGGACCATATAGAACTTGCTTCCAGGACGGGTTACCAAGAGAGCCGGGCGTCAGAACAGCAAATTCTTACCTACCAGAGGCTAGAGGGCTGCTGGAGGGTGGGGTGGCTTTGCCAAGTGTGGGCCAGGCTCCGTCCTCTCCCTAAGGTAGATCACAGGTGTTTCAAGTGCAGTGTTTAAGGAACCAGTGGGCACAAAGGGACTATCTACGAGGCTCTCGAAGCACCTGTTGTCATTAATTAATGTCAAAAAGGCATTGAGTCACTGCTGATGCTCGTAAAAGACTATAAACAACCTGAATGTAGTTGAGGGGGGCTGGGTTAAGGTTGCAGGAACAACCAGTGACCAGGACATAGGATTTCTGTTAAGCTTTTTTTCCAAGAAGACTCAAGATTCCTTGTTCTGGGGCTGACGATCTGTAATCCAGCCCAGGGAGGATCAAGAGTTGGAAGTCAGTCTGGGCTATGCAGCAAGGTCCTTGTCTCAAAAGCACAAGAATCAAGCAAACACACAGTGGGTTTCTAGCCTCTTCTGGTGGGCCAGGGAAGGTGCTGTTAGGAAAAAACAAATCAAAACAAGACAAGACAAAACAAAAAATGTAATGAGGGAAACAATTTTGGAGAACGCTGTCCACGCATGTGAGGGGAAGACCACCGCTAATGCCCGGAGGAAGAGGCTCATTGCTTTGGTAGAGCTGAGAACCGGAAGATTGGCTTCTTGATGTTTTAAAGGGGGGTGTGGGGAGGGAGAGGAGGAGGAGAGGAAAGGCCAAAGTAGTACCTGGTGGGCTAAGAGATTTTATGGTTGATGGAGACTATGAGTCACTATGTAGCCCAGGCTGGACTCTATAGCCAAAGCTAGCCTGGAACTTCAGACCCTCTTGTTTGGAGTACCTCCTTGTGGTACTTGGAAACTGAGCCTAATGGTTGTGGGAATCCATGAAAAGACTAAAGTGTTTTGCAAATCTTTGCAACAGATATTTTGAATTGCAGAGCAGAGAAAGCAGGAATCTATACTAAGTTGTTTAGCTTCCAAACCCTAGCAGTGGTTTCAAGGGAACAGCAGGCACCTGGGCTGGAAGCCTGGGTTTGTTATTCCAGCTATTTCAGAAGCTGGGGCAGGAGGGTCACCTACGGAAGGTCAGCCTGGGCTACAGAGTGACACACATACATACATGTGACATACATACATAAGCCTGGTCAACTTAGTAGTGCTCCGTTGCAAGATGAAACTTTGAACGAAAAGGGCCAAGGATATACTTTGTAGGTAGAGGGCTTTTCTGACACATGTGAAATCCTGAGTTCGATTCCAAACAGCACAAAACACAACTCCAAAAAAGTCCTCAGGAAGCTATCAAGAATGTAACCTGACATTTCTAATACAACATTTCTATTGTTGTATTTAAATAAAAAAATTGACATACTCAAAGACACCTTTAGGGCTATAGGTAAGGTGCTTGCTCCTACATATAATTCTCTTTCTCATAATATTAAAAATAAAAAATACCTTTTTATGATTTAACCTAATGCAACAAAGGACTTTGTTATTGTGGATGCAACTGTCTTAGAATGGCCTTAAGAATATGAAAGATTTCACAAGTGTTTTATAAAGACTTTATTTGGAGGGAAAAAGGAGAGACCAGAATGACAAAGGTGTCAGGCTCTAAGACCTGGAGAGGCATCTTGGTTCCTCTTGGATTCCAGAGATCCTGCGTGGGAAGAGCGTTCCCAGGTAGCTACTGGTCCAAGGAGAATGAGGAAGTAACCAAGCCCAGGTTTGACCCACAGCCGCCTGGAGTCAAGCCCATCTGATTTCAGCCAGCAGAGTCACGGCAACCGAGACCCAGAGGGAAGTAAACACTGTTGCAGGTCCCTGAGAGTTAAGGGTGGTCGGGGAGCAGCAAAACCCATTCAAACCAATGGGTTTGAGCTATACACGTTCTTAAAAACAGCTCATGTTAATGTGACTCTACAAAAGCTTGGAATTCTTCAGTTGGCAATGAGGCAGCTTATTAGAGTATTCAGTGCTTGGTTGAATTAGACATTCAGACTCATGTTTGCCTAACTCCATAACTGTTAAGATTACTCTAATAAAAAGATTTAAAATAATTTTAATAACAAGAAGTTTTCAATTCTGTGTGTTGAATCCTGAGGAAGTTTAATAACAGTACATGCATTTGAATAAATGCTTTTCGATTGCTTTATATTTTTTTTGATTGTTAGGCTAGCTTTCAAAGTAGTGATTTTATTTTAAAAGAGAGGATCTGTATTATTTTTTAGTAAGCATCTGCCTGGCAAGTGGAAAGTCTATTTCTTTAAAAATAAATTTATAATGCATAAAGTTTAAAGGCCAAAAAAAAAACAAACCAAGATTTCTTATCAACTTGTTCAGAGGTAATCATTACGTGTGTGTGTGTGTGTGTGTGTGTGTGTGTGTGTGTGTGTGTGTGTGTATGCATCAGAGGGTACTGATTCTGTGTGTGCCCCTGGAGGTACAAGGGTGATTGAAGGGATCATCCTGGGTTTTCCTACCTCCTTTCCTCCTTCGATCTGGAGTTTCCTAGGATCTGTCTTTCAGGGCTGCCTTCCAGGATCTGGGGTCCGAATTCAGGTCCTGCTTGTGAGGTAAGACTCATAACCCCTGAACCTCTCTAGCACCAACAACTGGCAAATCTTGGGGAAGGCAAGCTGCCCCGCCCCAGGCCTGCTAAGATCCTTCTTTCAGGCTCACCCTCCTTCCCATCATTATAGCCTGTCACATTGTGTAGCAACTGCTGCTTTTTGCAACCAACTGACCATGAATGAACTTCTGACCACATGGGCCAACAGACTGAATGGGCAAGCAGAAATAACATTTTCCCTAAGAAAATCTCTCTTGCAGATTCTTTTTGAGTTCTATTTTTATTTCTATGAGAGAGAATAACATATTATCATATTATCATAGAATATGAAATGTGATGAAATCAAAGTTTGGGGATTTTGTTAGCATTTATTTACTGCATAGCTTTTTTCATCTATATTTGGAAGAAATGCCTAATGATTGAGATCACTGGGAGCAAAAATTGAAATTCATAAATTTATCTAAATCAGACATATTGGCTCATGCTTATAATCCCAGCACTGTGAAACCTGAGGCAGGAAGACTGCCTGGAATTCAGGTCTAGCCTGGACTACACTAGAGTGAAGCTCAGCTCCAAAACAAATGTCAAGAAAAAAAGGGATTAAAAGATAAAATGTTAAAGTGCTGGAGAGATGGCTCAGGGGTAGGACTCTGCCTCGAAAGCACAAGGTCCTCAGTCCAAATCCCAGGTCCCACATAAAAACACAAAAAAACAAACAAAAAACAAACCCAAAACCAACACCAGACAGAAAGGGCAGCTGCCTGTACTTCCTTCTGGCCCTGGTGGGTGGGTTGGAGCCTGGGAAATCCCACAGCAAAGTAAAAAGGAGGTAGAAGCAATCCAGGATGATTCCCAAAGTCACCCTTGGTCCTCCACAGGGACACACAGTGCCCTCTGATAGACACACACACATAGAGTAAATAAAGAAAAAAAAGTTAAAAAAAAGATAAAATGTTAAAAGAAATCCAAAATGTTACTTAGTATATCATGTCTCCCCCACCTCCCCCCCAAACTAAAGATTGTTGGCAACATTGTCTTTTTTAAAAATTTAATTCTTAATCCTTAAAACTATGAAGTGGATTTTGGAAGCTGGTGATCACAGCAAATGAGCTGTCAGCCAGCTTCCTTCCTGATAATTGCTGTATGTGGAGCAAGCCCAGACTCTGCTCAAGGTGCTTAACCTAATGTCACACTGGCCCAGCTGAGCTGGTGGGATACTAGAGTGGTCATGAAAGATGAAAATGAATCACTCAACACATTTGTAGAATACCTACTATGTGACCATATCAGAGGCTCTTGGAAAACCCAATTCTTGTCCTAAGCCACAAACTTGAAAAACAAAAGTTCCCAATTCAGCAGCACAAGGACTGTCTATGAAAGAATGTTCCTATATGTAAAAGGATGTCCAAACCTTGTGTTTAAGAAGCAAATTATGAAATATGTACTTCTACATCCTCTTTTTTTTTAAATCACAGAAGGCAGTAAACAGTGTTTGTAGGCCTACTGCAAAAATCACAGAGGAATGAATATATATCAAACTGTGGATAGTGGGTGCCTCATGGCCAAGGGTAGACAAGGGACTTTTTAGAAAAAAAATTATTTGAGGCAGGGAGTGGCGCTCATGCTATGGTTCATGGGTGGAGGTTCATTCTTTCCTTCTACCCTGTGGGCTTTTGGGCACACAACTCAATTCTCCAGGTGTGCAAGCTGATGCTTTTCCTAGTGAGCTATTTTCCTGGCCCGGCTTTGCTTTTTATTATTAATTTTTTTATTGTGCTCTGAAAATTTTAAAAATATTTTATTGAGTGTGCATGTGTGTGTGTGTGTGTGTGTGTGTGTGTGTGTATCAAAGGGCACTGTGTGTCCTTGTGGAGGACTAAGGTGACTTTAGGAATCATCCTGGATTATTTCTACCTCCTTTTTGCTTCCTTCTGGGATTTCCCACGATCCACTCACCAGTGCAGGCTGACACTGTTTCCACCTGGCGTTTTTAAACGTGGGACCTGGGATCCAAACTCAGGACCTTCTGTTTGAGAAACAGAGTCTTAACCCCCAAGACATTTCTCCAGCCCTACTTAAATTTTTTAGAATAAGCATACATTACTTTTATGATCCTAAAACATGCAATGATTACTAAAAAATTGCTATCATTATTGTGCACGTGCAGGAATGGCTGTGGAGGTCAGAGGACAGCTCTGTGCACTGCTTCTCTCCACCTGTGTTTGCCCAGCCAGTGCACTCAGGACCTTCAGGATTGCCCAACGAGTACCACCTTACTAGCTCAATAATGTGAACAACTGTTAAGGGGGTAAAGCGCGTGTACATGTTTTCCACAAGAATATGTATACATTCTTGTCTGTTTAAAGACCTTTCCAGATTTTTGGGAGGGCGTAAGGTTTGCTGACTTACACACTGATATGCATCAATTGTTCATTTTGTGTTCTGCTTGAGAGAATGTCCGGGGAAACTAAAAGTCTTAAAAACTTCTGATTTTCAGAAGTTCGATTTCTTGTTAAAAGTACAAAAACAACGAAAGCGAGCTCTTGGGGGATAAGGTTCAGTTGGTAGCGTGTTTCCCTATCATACAGCCAGGGTTGGATACCCAGCACTGAATAAACCTCGCATGGAAGGTGCATACCAGTAACCCCGGCACTAGGAAAGTGTATACAGGATCAGATCAAGTTCAAGCTCATCCTCAGCTTCGTAGGGACCATTCAGGCCCCTTGGGCACAAGTTAAATCTTGTGTCAAAAAAGAAAAAAAAAGAAAAAGGCAGAATAAAATATAACAATTGAACAATGAAGTTATTCTCTATACCTCAACATTTCGTGATTAAATTTACCTTTATCTTCCAAACTCAAGGCAAAACTACCAGAGGACTACTTCTCTCCAGAATGTAAGTGTACTATGTCCACATATCACCAAGTTATTGAGATCCGAAATAGCTAGTTAGGAACAGTTCTTAGTTTCAAACGAGAGAAGACAAGCTCCTTGTTTTGCTTAGATGTCTCATTGTACTTAATAAACAATGAAAACCGTCAACATTTAATATTGTACTTTTCTTTTTCTTTTTTTTTTTTTTACAAAATTATGTATCGGTTGTACCTCAAGCGCATAAAAAAAAAATCTCAAGCTCAGTTTCCTTTGAGGAACACAAATCTCTCTGGTGCTCCGCAGCCCGCAGGCGTCGATCCCAAGTCCCAGGTGCATGATTAGATTCAGACGCTCGGTTAGTCCCGGGCCCTGATCCTGTGCGCTGGGGGCCGCCGGGTGGGCCGAGAGTAGTGATCGCCTGGAGGCTGGGAGAGCTGGGGCCTCCACAGAGCATTTCCTGGGGTTGCACCCGGGCCCACGAGCCCCGGGAGCGTGGGGAGCCCCGCCGGGCTTCCGGGTGAGCCGGGGCCTCCGTCCCGCCCGGTCCGATCCCGCCCCGCTCAGTCCCGCCCGGCTCAGTCCCGCCCGGCTCAGTCCCGCCCGGCTCAGTCCCGCCCGGCTCAGTCCCGCCCGGCTCAGTCCCGCCCGGCTCAGTCCCACCCGGTCCCGCCCGCCCCGCCCGCCGAGCACCTGCGAGGACGGCGCCGCCGGCTCCTCCCCTCCAGCCTCATCGGCGCGGCGGGCGGGCCAAAGGGACCGATCCCGATTGGATTGGTTCTCCGAAATCACCTCCTCCCATTGGCTACCCGGCACGGGTTGTTATGGTAACACATGACCGAACAGTCCCTTAAGAACCGACCAGTGAGAACCCGCCGTCCTGCGCTCCTCGCCTCCCGGCCGGCCGTGTTGCGAAAGTCGAGCCCCCGGCCGGGAAAGGAAGTCGGCGCCCGGGCGTCTCTGCGGAAGGGCCGGAGGCGGGGCCTGTGACGCGCGCGCGGGCCAGCCAATCCCGCCCGGAGCTCCCAACGGCCCCGCCCCTCTACCGCACATATCCCCCTCCCCTGGTTCATTTCGCACGACGCAGCGGTTGGGAACACAGACATTTTCGGAGCCGGAGCCGCCGCTGCCGCCGCCATCTTGTGTGTGTGCAGAAAGAAGCCCCGGCGGCGGCTGCGAGTGCGCGGAGACCCCGCGGGAGGCGGCGGCGTGTCGTCCCCGAGGTTCCCCCTGGGTCGTCGTCCCCCTTCCCCCCTCGGCGGTCGGCATGTGGTGAAGCCGGAGCCGCGGGAGGCCCGGGGAGCGCGGACGAGGCGGCGTCGCCGGGGAGGCGGGGTGTCGGCGGCGGACCTCGGCGGGGGGCCGCGGCGATGTCAGAGCCGGCGCCGGCCGAGGCCGGGGCCGCGGGCGCCCGCGAGGACGCCTGCCGCGACTACCAGTCGTCGCTGGAGGACCTGACCTTCAACAGCAAGCCGCACATCAACATGCTGACCATCCTCGCCGAGGAGAACCTGCCCTTCGCCAAGGAGATCGTCTCTCTCATCGAGGCCCAAACCGCCAAGGTTTTTATACACCCCGCAGCTCCTATTCTAACCGGTCTTAGCGCAGCCCGGCCGGGCTCGCTGCCTCCGCGGGGGTCGGCGCCCCTCTCCGCCCGCGGCCGGGTCCGCGGGGCCCCGGGCGGGCAGCCTGGGCCCCTGCGGGGAGGGCGCCGGGGGGCGCAGGGTGGAGCCCCGCTTCCGCCCCCCGCGCCCCGGGGAGGCCCGCTGGACGCCCGCAGCTTCGCAGGGAGCCCCGGCGGGGCGGGGGCGGGGGTCAGGCGGCCAGGAGTTTGGGGTTCGGGGAGAGGCAGAGCCGGAACAAGAAGCACCCCTCGCTAGCCCCCCCCTCCCCGGGAAGACGGTGGTGTAGAGGGGCGGCGGGGCGGGAGGCTCCCGGGCCCCGGTGCCCCGCGGGCGGCGGGCGGCGGGCGGCGGGCGGGGCGCAGGGACGCGGCCCGGCAGCCGCGGCCTGCGGGAGCTCAACATGGCGCCCGCAGAGCACATGATGCGAGCGGGGGCCGGGGCCGGGGCCGGGGACCCCCTCGCGCGGCCGGCGGGGCTCGCCCCCGCGCCGCAGCCCCGCGCTGGGGGGGCGCCTAGGTGACACTCGCAGGGCCCCGTCGGGGGTCCGCTTTGCCCCAAGCAGGGAGGCCGGGCGGAGGGCGGGGTTCGGGCGCGTGTGCAGGGGGGTCTGAGCGACCTCGAGGCGGAGGGCCGGCCCCGTGGGTGACACGTACTGAGTTTGTGGAAGTCTCGGGCCTCCTCTTCCTCTCTCCTTCCCCTCCTGACAGCCAGGGCTGCTTTCTTCTCCCGCGGCCGGCGCCTCGCCGCCCGCTCCCCGTAGCTTCCCTTCGGCGGGCGCGCGGGCCGCGGGGCCGAGTCCACTCGCGCTCGACCAGCAGCGTAGTCTCGGCGCTTCCCGCTAGCGCGTCGGAAGCTCAGCTGTACTCGGTGTAGTTTTTTCTAGTTGTTAGCGATTGCAATGGTCAGGATGAGCCTCCTTTTAGCAGAGTGAACCCCTTTTAAAAGGCCACTTTAACAACAACCACCAATACATTGTTGAGAGACGGTTTCTGTCTAGTGTAAAAACTGAGTGGTCTGACTTAATAAATGGTTTTGAAATGTGTGACTGGTATTATAAAATTTGTGAATAAAACATATAAAATATGTATTTGTCTTTTTTATTTACCTTGTAAGGTGTAGAATTTGTTTCCAAGAATTATTTTTATCTACGTGGTTGTGTGTTTTAAACAAAAGTCTTTAAGTGACTTGGGTTCATTCTTCTTCAGGTTCCATCCACTCTTTTGGGTAAATCAGTTCACAAGGTACACGGTTTCAGGTGGTCTGGTCTGTTCGTCCTATCAGAGGAAAAAAAGTTTTTTTAAAGAGCTAAACAAATTTAGGTTCATTTTGACAGCTAAAACAAAGTCTTCACTCACCTTTTCCTGTTGAATGTCTAAAACGGCCGTTTCTAAAGTGTGAGGTTTAAGAAGGAAGTGTACCTCATACTCCACTTTGTGTTGATAATCACATGTTGAACGTGAAAGCTTAGTTTTTGCTTTGTTGAAGTCTTAAATGCCCTTTTAAAAAAGCAGCACTTGGATTTTTAAGAAAACAATTTTCGAAATCTAGTTAGTATTTTGGGTATTGGTATTGATTCCACAGCCCCTAATTGTCACTCAACAGTTTCCTTGCTGGGTTTTTAATTGGATCCACAAGACTTTACAGGAACAGAAAACTAAACGCAGAATGTAGTGACCACATAAAAAATGTGGATCCATTACACAACGTGGTGGAAGTAGAGGGACTGTTTGGTAAAAGCAGAAAGTTTTTAGGCACACACTTCCTGGTTATTTTTTGTAAGGCCCAACTGAGAAAAAGATGGAAAAATCACTTTGGGGGAACAACCTTAATCTGGGTAAAAGGGTACTGGGAGGGTTTTCGGCCCTTTGGTAGCAACAGGCTTGGTTTTGTGTTTCTGGAAGTGAATGATTATGTCCTTATTCTTTAGCATCTCAGCATAACTCAATTTAAGGGTTCACACCTAATTTACTCTTCCCATCAAGTAGCAGTAGTGAAAGAGTGCATATGACTTCACTTGTACAATTAAAAAAAAGGAAAAAAAAAACTAGCCTACTGAGGAGATTGGTGCTAAAAAAGCCTATTTTATCTTAAGTACAATAATTGATATAAAAAAGACATGGTAAGGTGAAAACAGTAATAAAGCATTTGACATGTTGGTACCTTAGAGATTGCCCACATGTAGTGGCCTTGTGAACCTTTTTATTAGTACCTTAAAAGATTTTTTCATATGAAGTTATTTAAAGATTTCTTTAGGCAACTTTGGTTGTGAAGGCGATCTCAGAAGCAAGAGCATTTCCACACACTTGTAAGGGCAATTGCTTTTGTGAAGGATGTCATTGTGTACTCCGGAACTGTGCGTCTGCCCTAGCTACTGACTGCTGTGGCTAAGTGTTCAGTTAGGTTCCCCTACACACGGATTGGGTAAATGGGATTGACTAAGTTTTGGGTTTTTTAATTTTTACTTTTTTAAAATCATGGGTGCCCCTGCGGAGTCAGAATTAACAGTTTGTGTGGCATGTCTTAGTGCTCCTCAACAAGTCTGTGAACCTGCTGATGCTTTCTGGAAGCTTGCTGTGCCTTCTAAAGTGCTGGGTAGGCATTGCAGTTGGTGTGGGGTGACTTTACCTCGAGTGGACTGTCTTATCAGCATCACCACGCTGGCTCAGCACAAACTTAGAACTCCTCCTGATTTGTGTGTGTCAGGGGAAAAAAGTATTACGACGGTGATTCCATGCTGTGAAGAAAATCTTCAGGACATCAGGGTTCCAGAGTCAAGTTGAACCTGATTTACACCACTCAGCCTCAGCGGCTCCTCTATCCTGTTTTTCTTGTCTCAGTAACAGACTTGCACCTTCTGCATGTTTATGTGCAAGTTTCAGTGCCTTGCCGTTGACTTCCTATGTGAAATGTGTTTAATTTTTAACTGTTCATTTGGATTATAGTAAAGTAATCCTAATGATTTTGCGGGTGACAAAGCTTCATAGACTTGAACATGCGAAATTATGGGAATAGGGTTTCTACCAGAGTTCTTCCTTGAGTTGAGGCACATAAGCATGGAACCCAGAGCTAACACTTGTTATGGAAATTTTCCTCCCCTTTTACTATTACTTTGAACACAGGCCTCCCCCAACCCCTTAAGCCATGTGTACCTGAAATTCTGTTGAGTTTTAAATTAGTACTAGAGAATATGAGGTCATTTTAAGAGACAACTTGAACACTTTAAATTTCTTAGAGCGAACATATCAAAAGCATTTTTTTTTTTTTTTTTTTTTTTTTTGTACCAACAAAGTAGAGGTCTGTATTGCAGCTTTAAAAACTCAAAACTGATTCCTGGTGACAATTCATTATACTAAACTTCTCAGTTTCTTTTTTATTACTTCAGGCTCCTTCCTCAGAGAAGCTTCCTGTTATGTACCTTATGGATTCTATTGTGAAAAACGTTGGAAGAGAGTATCTCACTGCCTTTACTAAAAATCTAGTTGCAACATTTATTTGTGTGTTTGAAAAGGTATATATGCATTTAGAAACTTTTTTTAATGTATTCCAGATTAAATAAATAAATACCTTGTGTTGGGTTTTCTTGGGTGGTGGAATGTTGTATTCTGGGCATTTTAGTCAAGTGCCTTTTCAAGGAAAGTTGCTAATAGTAATGTTTATATTAAATCTCTAAAGCAAATTTGAGTATTAGTCCATTCAAGATTAGGATATTTTTATTTACCTTTAGGATTATACATTTTAGAATCTGACCATTGTTCACATAAATATGTTCTAACAATATGGCAAAAAGCTAAAGTCGTCTACAATTTTTTTTATTTCACTGTAAATTTATAGTTTTGGTTCAAAAGCATAAACCTCAGACGAGCATCAGTCTGGGTTCTGAACCCCTATCCCCATTGTTCTAGATACTGTAATGTTCTTAAACTATTTTGGGAGTGTTGCAGGTATGTGTAAGTGATAAGACTAATTTATTGCTTTAGGTTATTTTGGCATTTTTTTTTTTCTCCTTTAGTACTTAAGAGAAAAGCTCAGTTTCCATGACTAGAGAATAAATTGCTTTGTTACATTGTATCTAGTAGTTTGCTTAACATTATCTTTGAGAGAAGTCTCTGCCTTGTAGGCCTTTAGGTTTAAAGTGTACTTGCTATAACTGGATATAAAGTCAGAATGGTTGAATTGGGTAGTAGGTTTTTTTTTTTTTTTTTAAGTAAGCAGCATTCTGTCTTAAGTTGGTAGAAAGAAGCAATAGAAATCTATTGTTTCCAGATAGCTTTAAAAAGTGTCAGTAGTGTATTTGTAGTTCCTAGCTAAATATTGCTTACCTAAGGCTAAGAGAAGCCAGCTTTCTACAAAGTATTTAGGACTTGATTTCATTTACAGTATGTTCCAATTATTTGGGTGTTTGGTACTTATCCTGACTCTAAATAGGATTTTACTACACTTTGTAAAAATGACCTTGTACTCACCATTCTTTAGGGACATGAGTGTAGATAAGTCCTCAAAGATTTGTCCTACCGTGTCCTGAGTTTTTCAGTTTATTTTATTTGCATTCATGCCATGGCACATGGTAGAGGCCAGAGTACAACTTTTAGAAGTCAGTCCTTTCCACCAATGTGGGCTTCCAGGGATTGAACTCAGATCTCTAAAATACTGAGCAGGCCCCTTATCCATTGTGCTATCTTGATGGCCCTTTTCTTAGTTTCCTAAAAATTGTTGGCACCCATTACAATGTGAACAATTTATATAAAGATTTTATTGTGTTTAGGATTTTTGTGGATATGCCTTATTAGGGTGATTGCATGAAGTCTAATGACTTTTCTGATTTTTTTTTTTTTTTGAAGACATTAACTTTACATTTGTCACCAGGTGTACTGTTAATTTATTGTTTATATTTACAAACAGGGCAGTATATATGTATATGTGAAGGAGAAAAGTAGCTTAATATTTAATACATATAACATTTCTATAGGAACTTAAGCCATAGAATTGTTCTGTTGTTCTAGGTGGATGAAAATACTAGAAAAAGTTTATTTAAATTACGTTCCACATGGGACGAAATATTCCCTTTGAAGAAGCTTTATGCCTTGGATGTCAGAGTCAATTCATTAGATCCGGCTTGGCCTATTAAACCTCTGCCCCCTAATGTGAATACATCTAGCATCCACGTGAATCCCAAATTTTTAAATAAATCGGTAAGTGTATGAATTTATGTTATACTAGTGCAATTTGACTATCAAGTGGTAATGTCTTTAAAACTTGCCTGAAAGCAAAATTAGTTTAGTTTGAAAAGATAATAATGAAACCATCTATAAAGTTTTAAAGGCTATATTTACTTGTGTAACATTTTAAATTCTGAAAAATTCTGTGTGTTTTTAAACATAGTTGTCTGTATGGTTATGGATGATAAGTGTAAACTAGTAATTTTTAGTTGGATTCTTGTTTTAGCTATGATATGTTTTACTTAACAAAATATTTTTTCTTATAGCCTGAGGAACCTTCAACACCTGGCACGGTGGTCAGTTCCCCCAGTATCTCTACTCCTCCTATTGTACCAGATATACAAAAGAATCTTACTCAAGAACAACTAATAAGGCAACAGTTACTTGCAAAGCAAAAACAGTTGTTAGAACTTCAGCAGAAAAAGCTAGAGCTTGAGTTAGAGCAAGCTAAGGCACAACTGGTGAGTAGGGGAGATTTGATATTTTAAACATTTTCTAATAGGGATGGTAATTTTTTTATATTTGAATTGCTAATGTTTTATTGAGATTGTATTCTTATATTTATTTTATAATTTGATGTATTTACTAAACCAAATTTTTAGATTCTTATTATAAAACGATTTGCACATTGTAATTTTTTCCTCTGAATATTTTCTACTAGGTTTCTGTTTTACTAGCCTTTTGTCAGTCTGTAGAGTGCTGCAAGCACAAGGCCCCTAGGTTTGAGCCCCACTACTTCATATAACTAGGTGTAGTGGCACAGGCCTGTAATCCCAGCATGTGGAAAGTAGAGACAGGAGATTCAGCCTCATGTGGAAAATGGAGACAGGAGAATCAGTGGGTTGGATGATGGCTTGGGTAGCATGAGAACCTGTTTTAAAGCACCAGGGGGGAAGAGATTGCTGGTATTCTAAAGGATCAGTTTTGTTGAACCAGTATATTAATGTAAATTTAATATGTTAGTCTGAAGGTGATAGGTTTTATGAATGTTTTTGAATAGTCTAGTGTTTTATGAGTTTCATGAGCATATCACGCTTACAGAAATCTACTAAAGTCATCAAGAAATTTAAGGAGACACAGAAGTTTATTTTTATACATGAAAGACTATTAGATAATAGCCTTTTGGAGAGTGAGGAGGTATTGAAAGACAGAACTTTAGAAGTTTATTAAAAGTCACATTTTGTGGCTTAGAATTGGCATTAGAATTTAACTAGAATGATTCCAACTCTTGTGAAGAGCAGCTGGGTATGTGGAGGTAGGCACAATATGGCTGAAAGTCTAGAATTGACGGTTGGAAGAGGGAGTCTTCCCCCCATTTCAAGATTATATTCTAAAAGAGCTAGGAAGATACAACAAATCATTTAGGTACATGGACTTTTTCCTTCTTCTTATATATTAGAAGTATAAGTTAAGGGAATGGATTTATTGAAAGCATTATAGTCTTCATATTCTATATAGTGTCAAGGAAGTAAAATAACGTGTTTTTAAAAAAATTTTAAAAATTTCAATTTGCTTCTTCATGCATGTATTAGAATATTGACACGGATGTATATTTGTATTTCAGGCAGTATCTCTTAGCGTTCAGCAGGAGTCAGCCAACCTGGGTCCTGGATCACTAGCATCTAAACTGCATGTTTCACAAATCCCCCCTATGGCAGTTAAAACTCCCCATCAGGTTCCTCTGCAACCTGACAAAAGCCGTCCAGGTCCATCCTTACAAATTCAAGATTTAAAGGGAACTAACCGGGACCCCCGTCTTAATAGAATGAGCCAACATTCTTCTCATGGCAAAGAACAAAGTCATAGGAAAGAATTCGTAATGAACACGTTGAACCAGTCTGATATTAAAACAAGTAAAAATGCACCTTCTGAAAAACTGAATTCATCCAAACAGGAAAAAAGTAAATCTAGTGAAAAAATAACTAAGAAAGAACTTGACCAATTAGATTCTAAGTCTAAGTCTAAATCTAAATCACCATCACCTTTGAAAAACAAATTATCTCACACAAAAGACTTGAAAAATCAAGAATCTGAAAGTATGAGAATGTCTGATATGAACAAGAGAGACCCAAGATTAAAAAAACACCTTCAGGATAAGACTGATGTCAAAGATGAAGATGTAAAAGATAAGAGAAAAGCTGTAGATAAAAAGGAGAAAGATGAGCATGTGAAATCATCTGAACACAGACTCATTGGAAGTAGAAGTAAAATCATCAATGGCATTGTGCAAAAACAGGACATGGTAACAGAAGAAATAGAAAAACAGGGCTCAAAACCAGGAAGATCAAGCACCAGAAAGCGATCAAGATCAAGATCACCCAAGTCTCGGTCGCCAATTATACATTCCCCAAAGAGAAGAGATAGGCGGTCACCCAAACGGAGGCAAAGAAGTATGTCTCCAACTTTGACCCCCAAAACTGGAAAGATCCGCCAGTCAGGGGTTAAACAGTCTCATATAGAAGAGTTTACGCCACCTTCCAGGGATGAAAGAAATATTAAGAGAAGCACTAAACAGGATGTTCGAGATCCAAGGCGATTGAAAAAGATGGAAGAGGACCGACCACAGGAAACTGCAAGTCAACATTCTATGAAGTTAGGCACTGAACCAAAGGAGAATATAGAAAATTGGCAAAGCTCCAAGTCTGCCAAAAGATGGAAATCTGGTTGGGAAGAAAATAAAAGGTATAACATCCGTTTTATTTTAAAAATATATGTGTGAGAATGTGTGTGTGCACATGCATGTGTGCATGCATGATGGTGGAAGTCAGGGGACAGCTTTTAGAGGTCAGTGCTCTGCCATGTGGGACTCTAGGGATTGCGTTCGGGTTGCCAGATTCGTAAGCTGGTGCCTCATCCTGTGGGCTATCTTGCCAGCCCCTGTTACTTATTTTTATTTTTAGTGTGTGGTGTGTATATGTAGAAGAGGGTTCTGTGTATGCTTTAGGAGGCACAAGGGTGACTTAAATCATCCAGGATTGCTCTACCTCCTTTTGGTTTTACTCTGTGGTTTCCTAGGCTCCACCTTTTAGGGATGGAGTGTAGACCACCACCACTTTGGCATTTTTCTGTACCAGGGATTCTGGGATTCTAAACTCAGTTTCTTTTGCTCGTGGTGCAGAGGCTTTAACCCTTGAGCCACCTCTTCAGGCTGATACTAAGTTTAAATGAAGTACAATAATGTATGCATTGTATGTGTCTCACACTGTGTGCCAAGCTGGCCTGGAACTCACTAAAGATAGTAGGCTGCCCTCAATCTTAAAACAATCCTGTTTTAAGCCTCCTGCGTGCTGGGGTTACAAGTGTCATATACTTAGTTTTTTTTTTGTAAAAGATTATTAATGACAATGTTTGAAAGTATTTCTTGGCTTTTGCATTTGTTTTTCTACTTGATAATCCTGTGGTATAAATGTCATTATTAATCCTACTTTACAGATAAACCTAACTTAGAAGTTTACTAATCTGAATTTGTGTGTCTAGGCCCTGCAAACACTGAAGTTGCCTTTTTACTTCTTTTTTTTCCCCCTGAGTCGGGGTCTAGCCACATAACACAGGTTAGCTTATGACATACTAGCAAATCCAGACTGCCTTTGAATTTAGGATCCCTTTGCCTCAGCCTGAGGATCAGACTCCTCTTTTGGTTTTTATTTATTTATTGGAGATGCTGGTTTTTGTCAAACTGAGTTCCTTGTTCCAGATAAGCATTCTTTCACTGAAGCCATATCCTCTTTTAAATTTTTTGAAAATCTTTTTCATTGTTACATATGTCTAGCCAGATCTTTAAAGGATATTATAAGTGGTTCTCAGGACTTACTTTTCTTTTTTTTTAAATAAGACGTTCTTTGAAATAACACTGCTTTTGTGGTTTCAGCTTGCAACAAGGTGATGACCATAGTAAATCACCTCATCTAAGACATAGGGAGAGCTGGTCAAGCACTAAAGGAATCTTGTCACCTCGAACCCCAAAGCAGCAGCATCGTTTAAGTGTAGATGCTAACCTTCAGATTCCTAAGGAGTTAACTCTTGCAAGCAAAAGAGAATTACTTCAAAAGGTAATTTTGTTGTAAGTTGTTGTGATTGATTTCATGCAATGGTTATTCTTTTGTCTAAGTTTTTGCATTTTTTTTCTATTTGAAAAATTTAATTTAATTTTGTTTTCTCACCTTATGCAGACGAGTGAACGTTTAGCTTCTGGTGAAATTACACAGGATGAGTTCCTTGTTGTTGTGCATCAAATTCGACAGCTATTTCAGTATCAAGAAGGTAAACATAGATGCAATGTACGGGATAGTCCTACAGAAGAAAATAAAGGTGGATTAAAAAAGAAACCTCTCTTATCTGATGCTGAATTAACCTACTATGAACATAAAGCAAAACTGAAAAGGACCCAGGTTCAGCATTCATTTCCAAGACTTGATCTCTTAGATCCTGATATTTTTGACTACCCTTTGACTGATGCCTTGTTGTCTGGAATAGAATGTGAGCCATCCAAAAGTAAACATGCAAGTAGGAATAGTGGAGCACAGTTTGACAGAAAAGAACAATTTAGTGAAAGAGCAAGACGTCTTTCTCCTATATCTGGGAGTCGTACTTATGCTGAGAATCTTTCACCCCATGAGGGCCGGAGAAGACATGACGAGCAAGTCTCTGCTAAAGGTAGAAAAAGTTAAATCAGATTATGCCTATTGAATCACACAGCAGTGAAGGGAAAATGAACAAGCTAAGTGGGGATGGATCTTGTTGTTGTTCAGAGTACCTTTTGTGTATGTGTGTGTGTATATTTGTCTGTTTATTTTATGTTTCCTATGTGGAAAGGGAAGGGAACTAATATTCGTAAGGTTAGTTATGTCAGGGACTTTATTAGGTCCATTTGTAATTTGCTTAAATCCTTATCACAACCCAGTGAAATATGTACTGTCCTCATTTTACACATAGGAAACAAAACTAGAGATGTAAAATAACTTGCTCTGAGTCAAATAATAAGTTACCTTCACATGATGGGAGTTTTTTTTTTTTTTTTTTTTTTTTTTTAACTCCAGGTATATCTGAATCTAGAGGACATCTTAATGTTGCTGTCTTTCCCACCCTCTAATACAGTGAGATAGTTTGTGTGTCTTTGGATAATTATAGAGATGATTATGAAGAGATTTTAAGATTGCTTGATGTGAACTCATTTTACAGAAATTATTTTTCTTTTTAAAAGGCGTGCGAGAAGAGCAGAGATCTCCATTCAATGATCGTTTCCCACTTAAACGACCTAGATATGAAGATTCAGATAAACCATTTGTAGATAGCCCATCGTCAAGATTTGCCGGCATGGATACAAATCAACGACTTACAGCTTTAGCTGAAGACAGACCTTTATTTGATGGACCTGGTAGGCCATCAGTACCGAGAGATGGCCCAGCCAAGATGATTTTTGAAGGACCTAATAAATTAAGCCCTAGAATTGATGGACCTCCTACACCAGGTTCTCTTCGGTTTGATGGGTCACCAGGACAAATGGGGGGAGGAGGTCCTATGAGATTTGAAGGACCACAAGGTCAGATAGGAGGTGGGTGTCCTTTGAGATTTGAGGGTCCTCCAGGACCAGTTGGGGCACCTCTGCGATTTGAGGGTCCAATTGGTCAAGCAGGTGGAGGTGGTTTTCGGTTTGAGGGATCTCCTGGTATGAGATTTGAGGGATCTACAGGAGGTTTGCGATTTGAAGGACCAGGGGGTCAGCCTGTGGGTGGTCTCAGGTTTGAAGGACATCATGGTCAGCCTGTGGGCGGTCTGAGGTTTGAGGGACCTCATGGTCAGCCTGTGGGCGGTCTTAGGTTTGATAATCCCCGAGGTCAGCCTGTAGGTGGACTTAGATTTGAGGGGGGTCATGGTCCATCAGGGGCTGCAATTAGATTTGATGGACCTCGTGGTCAGCCAGGAGGTGGCATCAGATTTGAGGGCCCTTTGCTACAGCAAGGAGTTGGAATGAGGTTTGATGGTCCCCATGGTCAGTCTGTAGGTGGTCTGAGATTTGAAGGGCAACATAATCAACTAGGTGGAAACCTTAGGTTTGAGGGTCCACATGGTCAACCAGGGGTCGGGATCAGGTTTGAAGGACCTTTAGTTCAACAGGGAGGTGGAATGAGGTTTGAGGGTCCTTCTGTGCCAGGAGGTGGCCTGAGAATTGAAGGGCCTTTAGGTCAAGCCGGTCCAAGATTTGAAGGTTGTCACTCTCTGAGGTTTGATGGGCAGCCAGGTCAACCATCCCTCTTGCCAAGATTTGATGGATTACATGGCCAGCCAGGTCCTAGATTTGAAAGAACTGGTCAGCCAGGCCCACAGAGATTTGACGGACCACCTGGACAGCAGGTTCAACCAAGATTTGATGGTGTGCCTCAAAGATTTGATGGCCCACAACACCAGCAAGCATCAAGGTTTGATATCCCTCTTGGTCTGCAAGGCACACGATTTGACAATCATCCTTCACAAAGGCTTGAATCAGTAGCTTTCAATCAGACTGGCCCGTATAATGACCCACCTGGCAACGCTTTTAATGCCCCGTCCCAAGGACTGCAGTTCCAAAGACATGAACAAATGTTTGATTCGCCTCAAGGACCAAATTTTAATGGACCACATGGCCCTGGAAACCAGAATTTCTCAAATCCCCTCAATAGAGCTTCTGGACACTATTTTGATGAAAAGAATCTTCAGAGTTCTCAATTTGGAAACTTTGGCAATTTACCTGCTCCAATACCAGTAGGAAATATTCAGGCATCTCAACAGGTAAGTCTATTTTAGTTATTTTTTTTATTATTTATTTTTTTGAGGATTAAAGCAGAGTTCATTAGAGGAGAGAAAGAAAGGACCTTGGGGACTCACAGCTGGAGTACAACGAGGGACAAGGCGTCCTGGAGAATTCATGGACTCTGGGCATGGAAGCCATGGAGGGCAAGGAGCTGGAAAGTTGGCTTTAGATATGGAGTGCCATGAGGGACAGACACCTAGTTATTTTAAAGTTATGTAGTAGGTGTATGTAGATAAGTCAATTTTTTTTTTCCACAGAGAGTAAGGTAAAAGGACAGTCTCAAATTCTATGTAGCCAAAGGCCTAGTTAAGGAAGGTTTTAAAAGCATAGTTATGTCGTTTGAAAGAAGTTCTTAGAAATCTTATGTGCTAGAGAAGTGGGGGAGGAGTGAAGCTTTGGGAAATGAAACTGGCAACTGAAATCCAGAACAATTCTAAGCTCTTCCCGGATCTAGGGAACTAGTCTGTCCAGTCTCCCTTTCTCCTCCTCTCCTCCTAGTTCACACATGTATGATGTGTGGTGTGGTGAGAGTCTCCTAGGCTAGCAGTGAGCTCTGTGGGGACTGTGCTGGGATTAACTGCTTTGCACTAATTTTGTTACTCGGTGTTTACCATTAAAGCCAGGGTTTTGTGCACACTAGGCAAATATTCTACCAACTGAACTGTAATCCTCAGTCCCTGAAAACATTTTTAAATTTTTGGTATTTTTTTTTTTTACTATAAAGCTAATGAAATTACCTCTGCTACATTATATTATTGATTCCTGACCTAAAGAAATTATTATAACTAATTTTCTTAGACATTTTTTACAAGTTCTTTAGTCTGAAATTAACCTTTCATTTATTCTTTTATTTTCTACTTTCTCATCGCTTCCTAGCTGCTCCTGTTGGTATTAATGCCAATACATCAAACTTGCTATCCACCTTCCCAGTATATTGTAGTTACATAAATGTGTACATTCATCCCTTCACACTTTGGCATACTTAATTAAAATTTTTTTTTCTCATTTCCTTATGGTATTCCAAGCTGATTGGAACTTGTAATTAGCTCAGGTTGATCTCAAACTCAGAATCCTCTACCTTAGCCATTAAAGTTCTTGAGTTATAGTTATGTCCACCATCCCCAACCATATTCTGAATATACTTAAAAATGTATGTTACTTCAAAGCAGTGTGTTCACAGCTTGCTTTAAATTCATTTGAGTCTTTAATGATAACTTTTTCTCGCCTGATAAAATTTTGGGCTAAATTTACATTATTTCTAGGTGCTGATAACTTTACTAGGACATAGTCATTTTATATTAGTAAGATTATATAGGGGAGCAAAGAAGAAAAAACTTAAAACGTATTGTGAACATTTCTTGCAATTTAGCCTTCTCTTCATATCTAGTAGTTTGGATTAAAAAAATTGGGTGCTACAGTTAGATCTATTTTGTGTGCCTTTAAAGAAATAGTACTGTTGTTATTGTCAGGTGTTCTATAATGTCACAAGAACCCCGCTTTTGAACGATGTATCTAAAATACCATATTTATATGCCAGTAGAGTACTTGTTTAATGACCCCCCTTTCCCCTCTCCCGCCCCTCTCTATTGAATTTGTACTTGTTAAGCAAAGTGTCCACTACTGAGTCCTGCTGTAATTGTGGCTGGGTTTTTTTTTTTTTTTTTTTTTTTTTTTTCCTTTTTTTAGTTTTTTGAGGCAAGGTCCCACTTAAGTCCTTGGAACTCATTGTATAGTCAGGCTTGCCTCAAACTCAGGGCATACCTTCTGCCTCAGCCTCCCAAGTGCTCAGATTAGCAGGTTGGAGCTCCTACCAAGCTGACATTGTTTGTTTTTTAAACATTGCCTTTGATGTCTCATGTTCTACTTCATCTTCAGTTATATCAAGCAGGATAAATACTTGGAGTTCAGATTGCTAAATAAAACTTGCCTTTTAGAGACACAATGTTGCTAACATACAACCTAGGTTGAACTTTGAATTCCCAATCAGCTCCTCTTCCTCCAGTCCTGGAGTTCTAGTCGTGCACAGTCATCCTTGCCTAGCCTAACACTTACTTCCAGCTGGTGAAAAGAAGTCAAGGGTAGGAGTTCTCAGCTTTGCTATCTAGCCCCTGTTACTGTTGTACAGGTTTTTAGTTACTAGATGCCAGTTCTTCTATTTGTAAATTAAGGAAAAGCACCCCCAAGGTACAGCAGCTTATATAAGGTGACACAGTAGTTGGTAGGTTAACATGTTTGAATGGGATCTTAAAACATTTAAAAAAATTTTAACTCATTCTCAGTTTCTTTCAACTCTGTTAACCAGATATGGATTGTGTTTGTGGATGATCTAGAAGTGAAGTGAACTACTTGCTTCCTTTCTAAATCTTTGTTATAGATGCCTTAGTGACATCTATGAATACTTTCGTTTTAGAATGTTAAAACTATATTCAGAGAAAGAATATTATTAAAATCAAGTTTTGTTTTAAAGGTTCTGACTGGAGTTGCTCAGCCAGTAGCATTTGGCCAAGGACAACAATTTTTGCCAGTTCACCCACAAAATCCAGGAGCATTTATTCAAAATCCTTCAGGTATGTTCTTTCTGAACTTGATATTTTCAAGAAAATTATTGTTTTAGTTAACAGTTATAATATTAGCAAATGACGGTTTTGAGAGAAATATTCAATTTGGAGAAATTTAATCTGGTGAAATATTTTTTTTTCTGAGTTTGGTTGTTGAAATATACACATGCAAAAACCTATTACAGTTAGAGATGATTAGATAGAGTATACAGACCAAATAAAGAGGGATGGAAATAATATTGAGTAGAAGTTGGAAGTGGATAGAGGAATGTTATTTTAGTAGTGATAGGTTAATGAATTGCAGAAATTTCAATTGTTTGATATTTTGTTTTTTTTGTGTATATGTGTTAAAAAATCAGTACTAAGCATACATGCCTTATAAAATTGATCCATTTATAAGTTTTTATGGATGAGCAAATTAGAAACAAACAAAACATTTTTTAGCTGTACATACACACACACACACACACATACATATATACACACACACACTTTGCAATCTGGTGAATCATAACAGTTTTACTTGTACTATGTAGTTAAATGGGAAGTATATACATTATGGTGATTTATAATATTTTATTGTAATAATAAATATAACATTTATTGAGAGCTAACCCAACCATTATACTATATGTAATGCTAAGTACCTAATCCTCATAGCAGCATTACGTAAGAACCATTATTCCTCTTTCATAAGCAGAGGAAATTTGGGCAGAGATAAGCAACTGGATCATATTTTTTATCCTTAGATCTATAAAGCACAAATGTTAATGTGTAAAATGCTATTGCAATTGATTACCGAGATTGACTTCAGATGCTTAATTTCAATCGACATTAAGTAAGTGTATATAATGACACTGTGATAAGTATAGAGCTTATAATAGTGAAGGATAGTGGAGATTATGTATTCTGGATCCAAATTGGATTTCTGCCATTAAGTGAACATTTAATGGTTCAGAGCTTCTTATAGATACATGGCTACTAGTGATAAGAAACATTAAATTTTTTTCTGGTGGTGGTGAACTCACATCTAGTACTTTGAGATTTCTAGGAAAGCACTTTGCCACTGAGCTACCACCCTATTTTTACAGTTGAGTTAAAAGATCAGTTATTAGAATACTGCCAGCAAAATACGGGATTGGAGAACTGGCCAGATGGCCCAGCAGGTAAAGATGCTGCCTGACTCGAGTTTAGACCTCAGAATCCACTTAGTGGAAGGAAAGATGAGTGACTTCTGCAGTTTGTCTCAAGCTCTCCACCTGGCTCTGTGGTACTCGTTGCACGCATACAATATGCACACAAACACACATCAGAAGTGGGAAAAAATAAAAAGATATGTACTTAGGATTGAATTAAAGATGATTATCTTGCTTAAATTACTTAAGCTTTAGTTAAGCCTGATACCGTTTAGCAATAGTCTGAACTGCCTGGAACAGTGATTCATAGATGTCATTGTTGGGTGTACTGTGAGTCACACGCTCACGCTCTGTGCATCTGGCTCATCATCCAGGGACTTGTGGGCTCAAGAAGGCGTCCAGCTTGGTTTGTGTCTTTATTTTCTTGTCTCTAGAAATATGTGCAAATCATAGTTCACTATTCACCCATACAAAACTACTTTTTCACGGTGGTCAGAATATCAAGACTAGAGTTAGAAAAGATAGAAGGTTAGACCTTGGCATGGTGTTGCACCGTGTAGAAGGGAGCATGATGGTTTATTGTCTTCTGTATTCTCCTTTTACTTTATATAACATTAGACAAAAGTGGCAATGCTGTTTTTTTTTTTTTTTTTTTTAAAGAATACGTATATTGTTTCTCATATTTGTTCTGGAATATTTTTCAAGTAGTGATGACTTGTTGACTTGTTGACCTAAAAGGAAACCTATTTTCAACTTTTAAAATAATTAAACTTATTAGATACTTTTTTTTTGTATTTATCATTGGTAGGACATCTAAAAGAAAAACCATGACTTTGAAAAATGCTTATTGCATGAATCAGTAAATTCTATTTTTACTTAAAGAATTTTTTTTTTTAAAAGGTGGTCTTCCCAAGGCATACCCTGATAATCATCTCAGTCAGGTGGATGTAAATGAATTGTTTTCAAAATTGCTAAAAACAGGAATTCTCAAATTGTCACAGCCTGACTCAGCTACGACACGTAAGTATGGTTTGGACTTCATATATATCAAAGCTTCATTAAGTTAGAGATGTATTATATGTTATGGTAAAGTTCCATATTTATTATTTTTATTATTTATATTGTGTGTATGTATGTATGTGTGTATCAGAGGGAACTATGTGTCCCTGTGGAGGCTCAAGGGTGACTTCCGGAATCATCCTGAATTGCCTCTATCTTCTTTTTGCTTTGTCCTGGGATTTTCCAGGTTCTGCCCACCAGGGCCGGAAGTGCAGGTGTTTTTTTATGTGGAACCTGGGATCTGAACTCAGGACCTTCTGCTTGCGAGACAGAGTTTTAACCTCTGAGCTATCTCTCCAGCCCAAGCTGGATTTTTGAAAATAATTTGAATATTAGGGAAATAAAATATTAAGAAATCATAGAGGTTCCTAAGCTACTACTCGAGGGCCAATGCATTGAGTGGATTAGATAGGTTTCTGTGTAATCTTGAGACAGGTGTTACCCTGTGAAGAACACAGTAGTGAGAAATTTCTCTTGTCTACTGCAGAAGTAAATGAAGTCGCTGTTCACCCTCCCCCCGAAGAGGAAGAAGACCAGAATGAAGATCAAGATGTTCCAGATCTTACTAATTTTATAGTTGAAGAATTGAAACAGTATGTAATCTAATTTTTGAGACAGTGAATTCAATAATGGTGGATATAACTATTAATGCTTTCATTTTGTCCTTTTATTGTTTTAATTTTTTTTTAATGTGACAAAATATACATAGCATAATCTTTAGAAAACCTATTTTTAAATCCCTTTTGGAAACAGTGTCTACTGCAAAAGTATTCAGATCAAAGACCACCTGGATATATCTGTCTACTTGTTTCATCATAGAAATAGAGAATTGATCTTTAAAGTTTTGTTTATGTATTGAGAGAGAGGTGTGGGGAAGAGGTGTGCTCATGCGCGCCATGGTGCACGGGTGGAGAGGTCAGAGCACACACTTTGGAAGTCAGTTCTCTCCTACCTTGTGGGCTGCTGGGGAGAGAACAGGTTTGTGAGTAGTGTCTCACCAGCACAGAAATTTAGAGAGTTTAAATAGTAAATATTAATAATTGTTCATGTCTTTTTATCTTAATTTCATGACTTTTTAGTGTTTTTTAATCTGTTTTCTTTTTGAGATATATCTCTATAGACCAGGTTGGCTTGAGACACCGTATCTTGCTTTCAGATAGCAAGGAACAAGTGTAAATAAAATCAAGAACTTAAAATTCCTTATAATTCCCATATGTAGAAAACCACTCTTGATACTTGGTGCACTTTAGGGGGTGTTGGGACAGTATCTCACTCTGTAGCCTAAGTTGACTTGGAATCCATGTTAACTCTACTGCTTTAGCCTCTTGGAATGTTGTGATTACAGGTATGAGTCACTACAGCTTACTCGGTGCATGTCTTAAATAACATTCTGCTGTCTGTGATACACTAGAAAACTTAAAGCTGTTTTTCAGGACATGGATTCCCCACTTGTATTTTATTAAAGCACAGAGAACAAGACAGCTGGGTGTGGTGGCCCAAGCCTATAGTCCCAGCACTTGGGAGAATGAGGCAAGCAAGTCAGAACAAGCTTGAGGCTAGCCTGGGCTACACAGCAAGACTTTGTTCAAAAAAATCAAACCAACCAACTAAAAATAGCTACTAAGTTTTATTTACTCTTTCAAATAATTTCTTCACAGTAATACTTACACATGAGCAATGGCACCCCACCTTCTGCTGTTTTTTAACCCATCATCCCTAGCTCTTATAGCCAACTTTTTTAGTTTTTTCCAAACTTTTTTTTTTGAGGATTAAGACAGAGTTTATTAGAGGAGAAAAAGAATAGAACTCACCGATGTGAATCTGTGAGGGGCAAGAGAACTCTTGAGAACTCATGGATTCTGGAAGTAGAGCCCCATGAGGGGCAAGGGAGCTCAGTTTTTCCAAACTCTTAAGCCATTTCTCTAGAAGTTGATTTGTTTCTAGAATTTTTGTCTGGGTTGTTTTGTTTTAGTTTTTGATCCCGCTGCCTTCTTCACTTAAGTGTTGGATTACAAATGTGTGCTACCTTGCCTGCCTTTGCTTTTTGATTTATCCTATTGAGATACTCTCTTCTCCTCTCCTTTTTCCCTCCCTCTTTTTCTATGTGTGTATATATTAAAGGGCACTGTGTGTCCCTGTGGAGGATCAAGGGTGACTTAGTGAATCATCCTGGATTGTGTCTACCTCTTTTTTTGCTTCACTTTGGTATTCTTAGGCTCTATCCACCAGGGTAAGAAGTGCTGACCACAGCCAGTTCTGTTTGGCATTTTTATGTGGGATCTGGGATCTGAATTCAAAACATTCTGCTTGCAAGGCAGACCCTAATCCCTGAGCCATCTCTCCATTTCTTAAGTAGGGAATCCAGAATCTTAAATATGGATTGTTGGTCAATTTCACATTAGTCTTTTCATTTTGTTATGCATACTATTGTTATTTCTTCTTCATTTGTTTCACTGTTCTTTAGAGTGGAGCACTTGAATTACTCACCTGTTTTGCCCTATCTACATTGATAGACTTCAGGCTAAGAGCTGACCTAATAATTGTCTTGTTAAGTAGCCTATAGGGCCCATCTTTCAGTCAGAAATAATAACTTAAATCTATTAAATAAGGTAGGCTCCATGTTTCACACTTGACCAAAGTTAAGGTGAAAAGGATCAATAAAACAAATAATTGATCTTTGGATATTAACTCTTTAGTTCTCGGTTTTACTCATGTTAAAATGAGAAAAACTGAAGTATTTGTAGTTGATTTTATTTTTAGTCATTATGTCATAAACATTGAAGACTTTCTTTTTCAAAATAGACGTTACGACAGTGTTATAAACCGGCTCTACACTGGTATTCAGTGTTACTCTTGTGGAATGAGGTTTACGACATCACAGACAGATGTGTATGCAGATCACTTGGACTGGCATTACCGGCAAAACAGAACTGAGAAAGATGTCAGCAGGAAAGTCACTCATAGACGGTGGTACTACAGTTTAACAGTAAGTAATGCTTCTTATTTACACCTCAGATCTATCGGGATGAAAGTGTATTAGTTTATTAATTGCTGGGTGTTAACATTGATTTTCTGAATAAATTTGTTCTTAGGATAAAATTTAAGTAGAATAATTTCAGAAAATGTAATTTTTTTGTGAGATTTGAATACCATAGAAACTTACTCTAGCTTTAAATTTTCAAGATTTAGTAACAATTTTTTTAACTTAAAAATTGTACATGAAGTTTTACTTTTTAATTAGTTGCAACTCTAGAGTTCATAGGAAGCTGAGATTTTAATTATTGTTGGGTATGAAGGCATACCACTTGGGAGGCTGAGGCAAGACTGCCACAACTGTATAGTGAGACACTATCTCAGAAAAAGGGAAAAGGATCTTACTGTTCATCAGTTGCTACAATTTACTGCTGCAGGGCCCAAAGAGAAAGGATATTAAAGAACCTTAGGCTGTTGTACTAAGATGCATATTGAAGAATGTATTCTTACCTTTAAATGGCATTATATTGATGATAGCTCTAAAAGTTAGGGCAAATTAAAATACACTTTTACATCAATTCTTTTTAAGGACTGGATAGAATTCGAGGAAATAGCCGATCTGGAAGAACGTGCAAAGAGCCAGTTTTTTGAAAAGGTTCATGAAGAAGTTGTGCTCAAAACTCAGGAGGCTGCTAAAGAAAAGGAGTTCCAGAGTGTACCTGCTGGACCAGCCGGAGCAGTCGAGGTACCTGAATGTTTCAGCTTTCTGTCTTTGGGGTGACCTTTAAGGAAATCGCAGATTTTAAGGGTTCTTAGCCCAGGCATTTGGGAGATGGAGGCCAACCTGAGATTCATAAAGATTTTGTCTTGAGACAAAAAAAAAAACAGCTTTTTTCTTTTTATCTTACTCGTTTGTATTGTGCATGTGTGTGTGTGTGTGTGAATGATTGTGAGCATGCATGTGTAGAGGTTGTTTCTTGGACTTCAGGGCAAGCTCTTTCCCCACTGAGCCATGAGCTATCATGCATGCCACCTCTACTTTCTTCTTTTAAAACTCATAATCTCTGCTGTTTCATAGCAGTTATAGCCAGAGTTTCATTTAGTAACAACTGAACTGTTAACTTTTTACTTGGAAGTTTGGCAGAATCTGTACAGCTTGTTTTGTCTTTATTACATATTGGACATTGTTTAAAAATTTACAACATTCTTAAATTTAAAACTCGATATATTTTTACTGTAATGAATTATATAAGTTCATGATCCTATTTTAGAGTTGTGAAATCTGTCAAGAACAATTTGAACAGTACTGGGATGAAGAGGAGGAGGAATGGCACTTAAAAAATGCTATCAGAGTGGACGGAAAGGTAATTTCCAGTTCTTTACAAGGAGTGTTAAAGTTAGAATATTTTGCTAGTTTCCCCATTTTGAAAAAGTTTAATTATTATTATTATTATTTTTTGGCCTATGAAGGGATTTTAGCTCGGAGGGATTGTAGACACTATGCTTTCTCTGTACTTACCTTGTGTAGTAACGTACAAGGCTAGTACTAGAATCAGAACTAGGTGTTCTGAATCTCATTTTCTGACTCAAAATTTCTATTTTACCATCAAAACTTAATTTATTAAACACTAAGGGTATATTCTTGAATATACAAGTTTAAAGAGAAAACATTTTCCATGTTGTGTAAGATACGAAGACCAAATGTTTCTTTCACTTTTCTAAAGACTGCTGTTTTTTAAGCTATTAGAAACGAATGTACATGTAATAAATACCTACTTTTTTTCTTCAGATTTACCATCCATCATGTTATGAAGATTATCAAAATGTAAGTTTTATTTTGTATTTTTTACCTGCATTAATAAATTTTCTAAGCTTAACATGTTTTTGATATTAGGTTGTTTATTGATGGTAAGTGCTGATGTGTGTCAATCTATTACCCACAATATGTATCTAATTAAAACTTGAGATGCTTTTATCACTCCTGATATTCCATCACTTGACTTTTTTGGTGTTTTTTACTATACCACTAGGCACAGTAAAAGAACAGAAGCTGAGAAACGTCATGATGGGAATAGATTTCTAGGGCTCTAGGAAGAATATTTATAGTTACATTTGTAGCTTGACTATTCTTTAAACCAAACAGTGGAACACATTTACTATTATGAAACTGGGTTTGAGGTAGTTTTAGTTCACCAAAAGATTATAGAGCTTCCTAGGATGTTTTCAATGTGGAAATTTAAAAATCTATATTAGAATTTGGGGGTCACAAAAAAAACCCCAAATATTTATAGGGGTTGGCTCTTTCCCTAATGTTTAAATTCTGGAGCATGTCTAACAGGTTTAGATGGTATATATGCTAACAGCTTATCTGTCAAATATACTGCTTGTTGAAGTGTTCAGTGTGTCATTTTATTATCTTGTGTGGAAGTCAGTATCGTAATAGAATTTAGTGTGTTCCTTTGCCTGAATCAAGGGTCTTAAGCTGTCACATGATTTGAACTTTCATTAGTACTTAATTAGGGCTTTTCATTTTGCAGACATCTTCATTTGATTGTACACCATCTCCCAGCAAGACACCAGTTGAAAACCCTTTGAACATTATGTTGAACATTGTCAAAAACGAATTGCAGGAACCTTGTGAAAGTCCCAAAGTTAAGGAAGAACAAATTGATACCCCACCAGCTTGTACAGAGGAAAGCATAGCAACACCCACTGAAATTAAAAAAGAAAATGATACAGTCGAGTCAGTTTAAATAAAATGAGAAAGGTATGTTTTTCTTTTTTTAAAAAAAAGCTGCTGTTGAATCTAGAAGGTGAATTTTTTATGTATATATAGACATATCTATATAAATTGTCTAGCTGAGGCAGGGCCTTCAGCTATCATTTGGTTAATAAATACATTTTAGTATTTGCATTTCCTACTGCCTGCACAGTTTCAGGTGCTTGTTGTGTGAAAGTTCTGTAGATGTGTGCAAATTTAACAAAATGAAATTGTATGTGTAAAAATGTACGATTTTCACTTGTGAAACTGTAAATTATAAATAAAAATATTTTTGCTATTCATGGAGTGTAATATTTATGCACACCATTAAATAAAAGACAGTGTTTCTGTACTTTTTATTGGGTGAGAATGGAACTAAACAGCAACTTAAACTGAAGATTTTTTTTTCCTAGTAGCTTCCCGAGATTAAAGAAGCAAAGTTCAGACTTAGTTTTATCCTTCAAAAGAGGACTCTTGAGAGCACTGCAGAACTTTTCTCTACCAGAAAAGCCAGATTTTGAAAGAATTTCTAAAACAACAGGACATGTTTGCTTACATATATAAGTATGTACTTCTACTAGAGACCCATCCAAATGTCCATTTTTGGAAATTATCTAATGAAGCAGCAACCTTTATTTTTGAAGTTGGACACTGATGCCATCAAGCAACTTACAAATATATTTAAGTACTAAAAGTGATTTTTTTTAAAAGATATTTTTCAAATTGTCAAACGATTTAATGCAGATGAACATATTTCTATTTTAAGTTACAGGGAATCTGTGTAAAAATGTTCGTATGAAACATGGTTAACCTTTTCCTTTGTTGGTTTTGATTGAATTAGATGGATACCATGAGATGTTAATATTCATACATGTAATAAATAGAATGATGAAGAATCTTTCAGTGTTTGTCTATTTCTTGAGTGACTTGATGTGTTTTAAAATATGAATGTGTATGCTATGACGTTACATGATAGGTGATCTTTGGTTTGTAATGAAAACTTTAGCATTTACTTCTAAAGTACAAGAATGTGAACCTGGCATTTTACTGTACTGTATCTGTAAAAGAAAATACTGCAAGATAAATATTAAGATAGAGAACATATTAAACTAGGAGTGATTAAGAGTTTACAAAAAGCTGTATTTTGAGTCTTGGAGGATAACTAAATGGAATGAGTCAAAGACTAGTATCCAACTTGGTCATACTAAGGAGGCTGTACTTCACTCTTAGTGCAGCCACTGACATTGTAAATTTTAAAATATATCCAAGTTTTTTCCTCCAAGGTAATTTATGGTGGTTATCAAATGCAGAGATGTGCAGTAAAGCTCAGGTCTCCATTGGGTCTGAAGGTCATTATGTACCATTGGATAGCACAGCTGATGACGGCACATGAGGATATGCCCATGGAAGAACTTAGTGTCTGAGTCACTAGGATGGAGGCCTGAGTTTTGGTGTACATTTACCTAGCTTTTATCAAATGTTAAAGTTACGGGATATAGAAAAGGCAACATTTCTAAAACCTACACCATCCATGTGTACTAATACTATCCATAAAGAGGGAGAACTAAGAAGGTGGGAAGGTGAGAAAGATACTGAAAACACGATACAACAAAACATACTGGTAGAGTCCCATCACACAAGGTGGAGAACCTAACAGCTGAGTATGGGTGTCTAGGCTAGTTCAATAGGAAGGATGGGCAGGAGGTACTCAATGAAATCTCACTGCAGTGATTAAAGCTTGGTGGAATAATGGGATCAGTGACAGGCAGGGCTAGCAGCTTCAGAATGAATAGAGCCACTGGGAATTCTGGGACAGCTATTGGCTTTAGAACTGGAATCCATAGTATTTCCATTTTCTCCTTGAGGAAGGAAGCCAGATAAGCAGCAGTCATTTAGAATCACTTGCCATACTTATTAAGAGACTACTCGGAAGAGTCTCAGTTGATTCTTATTCAAGGACATCTTGGAAGCAAAAACCTTCAACCTGACTAATGAACAGCCAGATAAATAGTAAACGAATCTAGAAAAAAAAACAGTATTACTTCAATCCCCAAAGATGGAAAAACAGTTAACACAGTACTTGGGACTAGAAATATACAGCAACAAGAGTTGAAAAAGCTTCAGAGAAGATAAAATACCTTCTGGCTTAAGAGTCAAAGTTCTTGATAATTCATAAAATGTTTAAGCCCTAAAATATCTCATGCTTTTTAGATTAAGTCCTGACTTTAATATTATGCTGTATATTTCTAATATAATAGCTTGACTTAAAAGTCAATTACATTCTAGTTGCATTGTTTGGCTTTGGGCCAAGCAACTGCACTAAAAGTAGTTAGTAAAAATTCAGAAAATTCTAAGCAGTTATCTAATTGGGCTTGCAAGTACACAAAGCTGACTGAAGAGAGATAACTTGGTCAGGTGTGGCCAATAACTAATCTTGCCCTTGGGAGTTAGAGGCAGTTGGGGCTACACAGACCACCTTAAGTAAGAGCTGGGCTGTAGTTTGATAAAGCACTTGCCTACCATGTATTTCAAGTCTGGAGTTTGCTCTCCAGCAAAGTGAGAGAAAGGACAGGTGGAAGAATGGAAAAGGAGGCTTTTGCCATCTAAATGTATAAGGTGTTTGATGGTAGAAGTTCTTCCTAAAGGTGAACAAGGTAGCTTCCCCGAGACAATACTTTTTCAGGGAAGTAAATAAGCTAGATAAGCACCAAAACTCAACCATGGTTCCCCTAGAGAGGATGTGGTGATGGGCACCAGAAAAAGAATGTCTGGGAAGGAAGAGGGCAGGAGCAGAACTGGCCCTGGCTACATGGAAGGTTGAGAGAAGAGGGTCCCTTGGGCCTGGAGTCTACAGCCTCTTGCTGCAGCAACACAGACTGTAGTGTCTGCAGCTAGCCCAGGCAACACAGACTGTCTTAAGAAAGAAGTTTATGGAATCTGAGCACAAAGGAACAGAAATGGTTGTCAAAACCCACTTGCTTAGTTAGCCCTGCTATCTCTGAAATGACATGCAAAAAAGCTGACTTAGGGGAAACTACCCTGCTTTATGACGCCATTGTGGAAAAACAGGTGAAGACTAGTCACTTTTACTAACTGAAACCATGGTTCTGTTTTTGTGATTCCTATTACTTGGAAAGTTGAGATGTCTATCCATGAGCATGAGTTCAGAACCCTGCTTCAACCGAAAAGCTTCTTTTAATAGACTCACTTACCTTGAAATCCAGTGCAATCCACGTTTTGCATCTTGAATGTTTTATTAAAACAGCTCTCCGGCATATACCATTGGTTTTGAAGTAGTATATTTTTCTTTTTAATCCACTCTGGATTATTATTTAAAATATTTCTGCTTTATGTGACAGTACATGTTTTTCTGTCTTATATGCTTATTAACTTTAAAATCCAAACAAAAAATAAAAAATAAAAACTCAAATTTAAGCTTCAAGGATAAAAATATCTTTCATGCTTTTCTTGTTCTATAATATGATCACTGAATTAAATGATCATAGATTCTTTCCAAATTTATAATTTGCTCATAAAGTGATCTTTAAAATTGAGATCATGTGCATTATTTTGTACTGCTTTCCATTGCCTACAATTCTTTCCATGCTAATAAGTGCCTGTAGATTAACACTCTATCGCTCTGCACTATTTTGCAATTTAAAATTTTTTATGCAATTTATATTATATTTAATTTTTTTATTATGCAATTAAGTTGTTCTTTTATAGATGATGGTAATTCTTACCAAGTGTTGAAATGACTAGCATATCCATCAGAGCATTTGTGTGTGTGTGTGTGCTTGTAGAGCTCAAGGGTGATTCAGGAGTCACCTTGAATTGGTTCTATCTCCTCTTCGCTTTGCTCAGGAATTCTCAGGTTCCAGGAAGTGCAGGCTTCAGTCATTTCTGCCTGGTGGATTTTTTTTTTTTTCAAAGTGTAATCTGGGATCTGAACTCAGGATCTTCTGCTTGCAAGACAGAGGCTTAATCTGAGCCATCTTTCTAGCCCTTAGTTATTTTTGAAGACTTTACAGTTGCTGTCCATAGGTATTATTATTTAATCGAGTTAGTATTGGGGTTATACTGGCTTCATAACTGGGAAGCATACCATTTTCTCCCTGGTGATGGTTGTCAAAAATAGATACTTTGGGGTAGGTGAGATAGTTCAGTGGGTAAGGTGCCTGCTGGCAAATCTGGAGATCTAATAAGTGCCTGTAGATTAACACTCTATCGCTCTGTACTATTTTGCAAAAACCCACATGGTACATGTCTATCTCTGTTTTCTCTAATAAACAAATAAATGAAACATTAAAAAAATACTTTGGAGGCTGGAGAGATGGCTAAGGGGTGAAGACTCTGTCTTACAAGCAGAAGGTCCTGAGTTCAGATCCCAGGTCCCATGTAAAAATTGCCAGGGGAAATGATCTGCACTTCTGACCCTGGTGGGCGCAGTCTGGGAAATCCCAGCATGAAGCAAGGAGGTAGAACTAATCCAGGATGATTCCTGAAGTCACCCTTGGTCTTCTACAGGGACACATAGTGTCTTCTGACACATACATACATAAACACACACAAATATATTTAAAAAATAGATTACTTTGGAATGATCTTTTATGATTATCAGTGTTTCAAGGTTTTATAGCTCTTGAGTCAACTTTTGGAAATTTGTATTTTTCTAGCAAATTTTACAAGTCAATTTTACAAATTTTTAGTATAGAGCTACCTAAAATAATTTGCTTCTGATTTTCAAAGACTTTTTTGTTTATACCAATACTGTTTTCTTAACCTTTCTTTGTTGTGCCTATTCTTTTCAAACACCAGTTAATCTATTTATTGGTCTATTCCATTCATTTTTGCTTTTCTTGTTACGTTGAAGTTCACCTGGAGAGCTTTTAAATTAGTTTGCTACCTTTTGTTTCCTTTTCTGATCCTTTGTGCCATGTGTGCAGCCTTTAAGGATTTTATGTACTCTGAATAGCATAGCAAAATAAAATAAAATAAAATAAAGTAAAATAAAATAAAGCCTTTACCATATTTAGTACCTATAAGCACTGTACTAATTTGGAGTCAGTCACAGTAGATTCCAATGCCCCAACTCCTACTTATGTCAACTTGGTCAAATCTGAATTGTTTTCTCATCTGTAAAAAACAAACAATACAGATTAGTTCTGAAAGCACTGCCAGTCATTTGTCATAGACACAGGTTCACATTTGTATTCATAAATATATGTCTGAAAAAAGGTCTCAGTTGCCAATTTCTTAAAAAAAGAGGAAACTGGTATGACTAATTTCATATTTCCTCCCAACAAAGAAAAGTTTTATTTTTCAGCCTACCATTTCATCTACTTGACAATCAACTAATCAACTCACACATTCAACCACACAACAGCCCCCCAAATATATTAGGAGCATGACTAAGATAGAGGCTCCAAGTCTTTGGTTGTAAGGTGAGAATTAATGTTAAAATACAGTATGGTGTGGTCTAATAAAGGCTGTGAGCATTCAGATTTTGAGACAAAGGTTAATAAAATCAAGGATGTACGCAGGAACCTACATCTCCCATTGATACATATATGATATATATATATACATCATATATATCAGGCAATTGACTTTGGTACCTTCTTTTTCTTTACATGTGGAACAAAAGCATTATATATTCTGGGAAGCTTTAGTAACAAAAGTTAACTAATAAAAGTGCATAGTGCAATGCTTGATTGATCATATGCACTCAATAAGTGGTAGTTATAATTTAAAGGATGATATTAAAAAATTTACCTTAAAAAGAGAAGAGGTACATTTAGAAGCATTTCTCAAATGTGTTCACAGAACAAAAGTATGGGGGAACCGGAGAGAAAGGGCAGTTTTCTGGTAGGAGGAACAGCATACGTAAAAGAGCACACACAAAGAATTTATATTTCCTAGAGCACAGTTCATTATTCTTGATGGGAGAAAGTACGTGTACCAAAGTCGGCTGAGAGACGCAAGCAGGGCGGTCGATGCTTCCAGAAAGCTGAAAATTCTTACCGGTTTTTGTACTATCGGCTGCTGAAGGGGCGGCGTTGAGAGAGAAAGATTTGGATCATACTGCTAAAAATGCTACAGGAAAAGAAACGCTGGATTTCAAGTCGGAGGCCTGCTCCCGGTGCTTCCACCCTAGCCTAGGAACTTACCAGCTGCTGGGCCGCAGTAATTACTGCTCCCTTGAGCCTTGACCTGTAAAATGGGGATAACGCGCAGCACGCCGAGGTGCAAGGATCCGACGTTAGAAGCTTTCATCGACCTCGGCGGCGGCAACTCCCACTTGTCTTCTAGGCCGTCTGCCCTGCTGTGGACACGAGAGGCGAAGGCAGATTTCTCCCAGCGAGCCAGCATGAGACCGTGTCCCGGGTCCGCCAAGGACGAAGAGGCCCCTCCCGGGCCGCGCGGCCCGCCGGTCACCTCCGCCGCCTGCAGTCCCGGGCGCTCCTCTGCGGGGCCGGAACGAGGACGCGCTGCTTCCCGGGCCGTGCAGACCCGCCGCGGGGCGGCCGAGCAGACACCACCGCCGACCACCCATCGCCCGGGCGTCCCCGCCGCTCTCCTTAGCCGAAGCCCTGAAAAAAAAAAAAAGAAAAAAGAAAAAAAAAAAAAAAAAGGTGAAAGGAAGGAAGCAGGAAGTGACGTCGCCGGAGGATCCGGAAATGACCACACACGCAGGAAGTTTACCGGTTTCCCAGGCGACGGCGGCGGTCCCCACCCCTCCCGCTTCCCCCGGGTGACTGGAGCTGGGACGCTGGAAAGCGACTGTGCGGAGAGCGACCCCGCCCACGGCGGCCGCGGCCAGCGCGACCCGCGGGGACCCCAGGGCGCCCGCGACCACCGAGGCCTGGGAGGCAGCGACCGCCGGCCGCGGGGCTCCTCGGAAGGAGCCGCCGAAGACGCCGGCTTCTCGCGCAGGGACTCCAGGAGGGTCGGGGAGGACCTGGACCCCCGCTGCGGCGGCCCCCGGGAGCGGGGCGGCCTCGGCCGCGGCCGCGACGAGAACTTGGAGGAAGGGCGCGGCCTCCGCCTCGGCGACCCCTGGGACGCCGCCGGCCGGGGGCCCGCAGTCTGCGACCCCGGGGCCCGGGGCGGCGACGGCCGCTGCGGCTCTTGGGAAGGCGCGAGTGCCGATGGCAGCAGCCGCGGTCCCGGGAGTTCCTGGGACGCCGTGAGCGACGAGCGCGGCGGCTACGCGGCCAGCGAGTCGTCCCGGGCGAGCACCAGCGAGGACGCCAGCCGCCGCCTGAGCGGCTTCTGGGAGCGGGAGAGCGAGCGGGACGGCGGCTCCCGGGGCTCCTGGCGGAGGGGGGACGATCGCGCCCGCGGGCCGAGCGACGACGACGACGACGAGCGCCTCCCGGGCTGCGGCCCCTGGGTCGGCGCGCGCGAAGATCGCCGCAGCAGCCGGGGCCTGGGCTCCACCCCGCCCGAGAGTCCGAGGCCGCAGGGCCGCGCCATGCCCGGGGTGGCGGCTTCGGGCCCCTCCACGGCCTCCAGGGAGCCTGCGAGCTCGAGTGAGTCGACGGCGCTCGGCCTCGCCTCGGCCGCACCCCTTTTCCCGCGTCCCCTGCATCAGCCCGCGCGGCGCAGCGTGCGTGTTCCGCGAGCCACCGTTCTCTCCGCTGTGGTTTCACCGCTTCCCAGCTGTTCCCGTGGCTCTGTATCCTCCCACCTCTCACCCTCATCCTTCTCACCTGGGCCGTTTCTCTCCAACTTCTTGCGTAGGCCAACATCACCTTCCGTCGGACCCGTGTGGGCCTTTCTTTCTTTTTCTATTTGTGTGTGTGTGTGTGTGTTGGGGGGATGCATGTGTGTATGCATTTCACGTGTGTGTGTGTTGGGGGCATGCATGCATGTGTGTCTGCATTTCACGTGTGTGTACATGTTGGGTGGATGTATGCATATGTGTATGCATTTCACGTGTGGTGTGTGTGTGTGTGTGAGAGAGAGAGATGAATGTGGAGGCCTGAGGTTGTTAACGAGAATTATCCTCCACCATGCTCCCCATTCATATTGGGAGGGGGAGTCTTAGTGATGGGGCTGGTCTCCCTCACCACCTTACTCTGGGGAGTTCTAGTTTCTGCCTTCCTAATTTCTGTCACACTCACTCAGCATTTTACATGGGATCTGGGGTCCGCGGTTTGTCCTCTTGGCTTTCCTGACAAGCCTTTTAAACTCTCAGTCATTCCCCCAACCCTAATGGATTTTTTTGGGGGGGGAGGGGAGTGTGGGTGCTTGTTCCTGGGTACATGTGTGGATGGGTGTACTGGAGGGCGCTTGAGTGTGTGTGTGCCAGTGGAGGCCCAAGGGTGACACTGGGAATCATCCCGGAGTGCTCTACCTCCTTATTGCTTTGCTCTGGGGTTTCCCAGGCTCTGCTCTTCAGGGTGGAATGACAGCCCACTGCCATTTCTGCCTGGTGTCTTAACATTTATTTGAGATCTGAACTCAGGTCCTTTTGCTTGCAAGGCAAAGGCTTTAAGCCCCAGAGTCATGTCTCCAGCTTCCCTTATGGATCTTTTAAGCTATTTTCTTGGAGCAAAGTATCTGTGGAGATGAGAAATTGGACCTAGCTGGTTTTCTTTAATGAATACATTTATTTCTTCTTTATCTTCTTCCTCCTCCTCCTCATAGTTTTTTTTACATTGGGGGTGGTGGTGTGGCAGTGAGATGTCTACCTATGAAGCCCAGGCTGGCCTCCAACTCTCAGCCTCCCAGTCTCAGACTCGAGTGCTGGGATTACTGGTTGTGATCCTCATGCCTGTCCTAGATAAAACATTTCTGAGACATGCCTAATTGACACCCAAATTATGCGTCTCTCCTCTGAGCTGCAGGTTTATGTGTACATCACTCTTGTGGGTACCTCAAGATCATACTGTTTCCCATATAATTTTGTATCCATATATCCTTTGTGTTCTTCATTGGTTACCATCTCAACTAATGGCACTAAGGTGATTTAGCTCTACCTTGGAGTTATTTCAATACTCTCCTCTTAGTTTCACCACTATATTCATCCCAAGTTCAGTGCATTGTTTCTGTTAATATTTGTCGACTTGGTCTCCTTCTTTTAAGCAACAAGGGGTAGGAGGGATGAGTTCCCTGCCTCCTTTAAAATATTTTATTTCTTTATGTGTGTGTATGTATCTGAGGGTACTGTGTGTCCCTGTGGAGGGCCAATCATCCTGGATTGCTTCTACCTCCTTTCTTGCTTTGCTCTGAGATTTCTCAGGCTTTACCCACCAGGGCCAGAAGTGCAGGCCATGCTATTTCCCTGTGGGACCTGGGATTTAAACTCAGGATCTTCTGCTTTCAAGATTGACTCTTAATCCCTGAGCCATCTCTCCAGCCCTCTGTCTCCTTTTATGTTTCGTTGCCATGATCTTAGTGAGGACTTGCTTCTTTTGGTCCCTGGTCAGTAAATTTTTCATCAAATTTTTTTAATACATAAAAACTTTACTATATTCTCTCTTACCAAGTACTAATCTTTTTTAAAATTTTACGTTCCAGTGGCAGGATGTGTGTGTGCAAGTGTATGTTTGTTTGCAGCTGTACATGCACACGCCTGAGATAGTGACTTAAGTAGTTCAGGCTGGGCTTGAACTTTTGAGCCTGCCAAGTACTAACATTCCATGTGCCAACCACTATGCCACAGACTCTTTAATTTTGCTTGTATTCTCTACTGTCAGGGTTTTCTCACTGTGTTTATCCAAAATGTTACTCTATTGTGTTGGCGGAAAGAAAATACATTGAAGTCATATCTCTCCTTCATCACATTACCATAATGCCCATTATATGATAGATAGAAGGGGTTATTGAGTGCATGTAAGCCATTTTGTCAAGGATTGGTATAAGCCAGGATTCTAGTCTTTGAGAAGTCAACATTTTGCTGGGGATGGTGGGCTCTGTCCACAATTCCAGCTGCTTGGTAGTCTGCAGCAAGGCAATCACTTCCCCAAGAATTTGAGACCAGATGGAAGAACATAGCATGGCCTTGTTTCAGAAGAAAAAAAAAAAAAGAGGAAAAGACAAAATAAGAGAAGACGAAACATTCTGATTAAGGAGAGAGGACATTAAGTGCACATATGTAGATAAATGGAAGTACAAGTTTGCATCAGTTATTTTCCAGAGGCATTAGTGTTTTCAAAACAATTTGAAGTCAGTAATTATGCTTTAAAAAAATTGTTTTGCTTAAAGAATGTGCTTAGAATGAACTCTTTACCCCTTCTCCCCTTTCAGTAAGTGCTATGCTTAGATAATTTTTATTGCCTCTGGTTCACATAAAATATATTACTGATTTTAGAATATTCAGTTATAAAATATAAGCTAGTGGTTATATTCTATTAAGATACATGAACTAAAAATTGTGACCTGATAGCCCTTATTAGAAAACATAAATTTGAACACTGATGTTTTCAATATACACACTGAACATACTTGAAAAGGATCATATTCCCTCTACCAGAGACATGAAGTGATTTTTCTTGGTTTTTACTGCGACATCTTGGTGGAGTTTCTGAAGGGAAAAAAAAAAATCTATGAATATGTAGAGCTTCCGGAGACCTTGGCAAAGGAGTTTCCCCATGTTTATGCTAGTAAACTGCTGGGCAGGCATCAGAATTACCTTTCAATAGGTGAAGGGTCGAAGACCCAGCAGTGCATCTGTGCTAGTACCCTTAAGGCTCAGGGACTTCTGTGGAAGAGGGGCAGAAACTAAGAGCCAGAAGATGGGAAAAAGGGTTGTGAGGTGCTGTTCTCCAAACATGATGCAGCCATGGCAATCATGAAACCACAACAGAGGTGGCTACTGATGCCAGGTCCACAGTGGATGTGTACGAATGATCGACTAGGAACAGAACAGAAACCCTACAAGGTATTGATGAGCAGTGGGGAATGTACAGATCAGGGTGGTTGGGGGAGTATTCAATTGTGTACATGTGGGGGAGTCTACTAAGCGACAGGAGATGGGTCCCAAGCCCATGGTCACACAAAAGACCCTGATAAAATATACTGGGACACAAAATGTAAGTACGGTGTGCCAACCTGCTGCACTACTGAAGCTCTGGGGCACAAAATATAAGGGCATGAAGGTGGGAGAAAAGTTGTAGGGAGGGGGGTCTGATGGGTGGGAAGGACGTTAAAAAAAGGCGTGAGAGCAGAGTAAATCAGAATATTTTGTATTCGTCAATAAAGACAATTCGCCACTAAAGGAAAAGTTAACCGTCAGCCCTTCTATAGTGTATATGACTCCCGATGACTCCCGCAGGTCCTGCTCCAGGCAAGCTGAACTGGACTCTCTGATTGCACTTCCCTCTCCACACTTAGGTTCAGTTTGCTGTGATCAGTGTCTTCTGACGACTGTAAGAAAAGTTGTCGATTTTTATTATAGTGTAGTCAATTCAGATTCTGTATATGCCAGAACTAAAAGAAGTCTGATTAAGATGTTAATTACAAACATCTTTGTAGTAAATTATTGAGAAAGCAGAAGTGATTTTGTGCTTTCTGTTGAACCATTGCTCTGGTCTTTGGTGTAACAGATTTTAAGAAATTTGATCTTTCAATAGGTGCCAGGAAGAAGGTGCACTTTGGTACCATACATGATGCAGTACGGGCTGGAGACATCAAGCAGCTTTCAGACATAGTAGAACGTGGAGCCAGCATTAACGAAGTGGATATTATCCATAAATTTACCCCTTTACATTGGGCAGCACATTCTGGAAGCTTGGAGGTAAAAAGCTATACCTATTATTAAACTAAGGTATGTTTATAACTATCAGGTTTGTAAATTTGATGTGCAGGAGTGAGACCTTATGCTTGGTTCTGCAAATATTTTTCTTTTCAATTCGATCCAATATATGGATGCCCCTTTTTTCATTTTATGCAGATACGTGTGTGAGTGTGAGCATGTATGCATGCTCGTGTTCATACATATGTGTGCACATGTGCATGTGGAAGCCTGAGATTAATACTAGGAATCATCTCTTTCAATTTACTCATTTTAAGAAAATTTAATCTAGGGATGAGATGGCTCAGGGGTTAATCCTCTGCCTTGCAAGCAGAAGGTCCTGAGTTTGGATCCTAGGATCTAGGATCTCATATAAAAACACCAAGTGAAAATGGTGGTGACCTGTACATCCTTCCCTGAAAGGTGACTCTATAAAGATGATAACAGCATATATAGCACAGATCTCCAGGTGCTATAGTGTGGTGAGATTTAGGCTAGTTTAAAAAAAATTCAGGGACTGGTTAATCCTCTGTCTTGAAAGCAGAAGGACCTGAGTTCAGATTCCAGATCTCATGTAAAAAAGCCAGGCAGAAATGTCAGTGGTGTGCACTTTCAGACCTGGAAGGCATAAATTGGGAAACTCCAGAGCAAAGCAAAAGAAGGTAGAGCGATCTAGGAGGATTCCTGAAGTCAACCTTGGTCCACCTGAAGTGCCCACAGGGCCTTCTCTCTCTTTCTCTCTCTCTCTCTCTCTCTCTCTCTCTCACACACACACACACACGTATGCACATATGCTCACATGCAAAAAAAAATATCTTGAGATGCTTTTGACTGACACACCCGTTTTTAAAAAAGATCACTATTATACGTATTTTTAGAGTAAAGGTCCAGGTAACAGTGTGTGCTTGGGTACAAGAACTTCTGGATCCATTAAAAAGATTGGAGTAGAAGTTAGGCAGGGCGAGCAGTGCTGTCCAGGTGCTCAGAAGGATGAGACAGAAACCATTGGAACCTAGGAGTTCAGGGTCATTTTTGCAACAAAGGAGAATCTTATGTTTTTGTTTTTTCCCAAAAAGATTGCATAACTGCATCTGGGCACCCTCAAGAGAATTGGGTCACAGGTTGGTTTTGTTGGGCTCTCAGTACTTGGCATCACTGGATCAAGGTTTCACTCAGTGTGTACTTGGTAGGCAGGAACATGGTTTCCAGTTGCTCTAGTGGCTGCTGCTTTCAGTTGTTTACTCCACAGTGAGGCCAAATGTCGGTGGCTGTGCTGTTGCGTTTCTGCTTCTTTTTTCTTACATGTATTCTCCTCCCTCCTTGGGCTGCCGGGGGAATTTCATGATAATAGATCAAGTTTCTAAGTCTCAGAAATGCCGAAGCGTCTGACCTGTTGATGCGATCCTTCTCTTAGTGTCTTCACTGGCTGCTCTGGCACGGTGCTGACACCACGCAGAGAACTACTCGAGGCTGGACAGCTGCTCACATAGCTGCCATCAGGGGGCAGGACGCCTGCATGCAGGTACTGTGTCGGTCACTGTTTTCATTTTTATTTCTGTGAGTTCAACTAATCATCACAGTTTTGTTGGGCTATTGCTATTATTCTAATTATTTGACCCAACTGATTTTGTTACATGCTCCAAACAAGAAATTAACGCACTCCAGTGACTCACATTTGTTACATGTATACATATTTATACATACAAATACATGTATATGACTTAGTAAATTTTCAACTAATCCTAACAGTGCTTCTATTACTAGTCAGTGACTTAAATAAGAATCTCTTAGATGTGGTTCATATTTTAAATGCGTCTGGGGTATGGGCTTGTGCATGCTGTGGTGCGTGTGTGGAGGCCAGAGGACACATTATACTTGGTTCTCTCCTTCCACCTTCACATGGGTTCTGGAGACTGAATTCAGGTGGTCAGGCCTGTGCAGCAAGAATCCTTACTGATTGAGCATCTCACTGGCCCCTCAGAGATTTTCATATCAACTCTCCACTCAAATAATATGTGACCAGAGATTCTTTCATCTCAAAAACAGTTGTTTGGAGAGAGATCACATCATGCCAAGTATCACCTCTATTGTTCACTGCTATAATTCAAAGACTTACGTTGTTTCAAAATAAATGTGTTCAAATCTTAACTTTCAAAGTGAGAGTATTAATTTGAGAAGCCAGATGAGAGAAAAGAGAAATAAAGTGGTAATTTTAGGAGACAGAGGAAAAATGGAGTTTTGTCTTCCTTCTTCCAAGTATTAGTTTAAGTCACTCTCTGGGCCTTGATTCTCCTTTTCTTTCTTAGAGAAATCCTCCTTCTTAGAGCTTTTGATATAATACCATGTAATTGCTCCTTATCAAGGACCACTTTGTGGGCCATAGAGATGGCTCAGGTGTTAAACCTATGCCTTGCAAGCAGAAGGTCCTGAGTTCAGATCCTGGATCCATGTAATGATGCCAGAAGGAAATAGTGGTGGCCTGTACTTCTGATTCTGGAATGCGGACCCTGGGAAACTCCAGAGCAAAGAAAAAGAGGAGGTAGGACAATCTAGGGTGATTCCTGAGTCACCCCTGGGCCTCCATAGTCACACATAGTGTCCTCTGATACACATGGACACATACACAGAGATATGTACATACAGACAACACATGCAACCAACCAACCAACCAACCAACAAACAAATAAAGCAACGACCACTTTGTATAGTTGATTTATCTGTTTCTACAACTGTCATAATTCCCCAGAGAGATAAATTTTTCATTTTTAAAATAATTCTTAAAATAGTAAGTACTCAATATATAATTTATGATTATTGGCTAGTCATATTACATACAAATTATAGTAATGATTATCTTTCTGAACCCTTAGTAAGGACTATAACTAAGTAATGAAGGCTGGTTAAAAAGAGATGGCTCAGGGAGTGGTTAAGTGCCTGTCAAGAAGGCCCTGAGTTCGGAATCCAAATCCCATGTAAAAACACCAAGTGGGAATGGCTGGAGCCTGCACTTGGGTCTCAGAAGGTGAAATCTGGAAAACCCAGAGCAAAGCAAAGAGGAGGTAGAATAATCCAGGGTGATTCCCAAAGTTACCCTTGGGCCCTCCATAGGCACACATAGTGCCCTCTGATTCACACACACACACACACACACACACACACAGACACACACAAAGAGAAATATTAAGGGATAAAAGAATTACAAAACCACTGACTAGAGGCTGGGAAAGTGGTAGTTGAGCAATAGATAAGATGCTTGCACGTTCAAAGTCGTGGATTCAATCTGCAGCACCAAAGGAGAAAACTTTAGTTTTCTTTAGTTCATGTGCTGGTTAATCTCAATTGTCACAATGCCACAATCTAGAAACACCTGGAAGAAGGGCCACTGAGTGTGCCTGTGGGAATTATCTTGATTCCTTAATTGGTGTGGGAAGACCCATCTTATTGTGGGCAGGATCATTCCCTAGGGAGGAGAAGTAGGGTCATGTGGAGAGGAGTAAGCTGGCTAAGGACTAGTAAGCTTGCCTGCATTGCTTCTCTCTGCCTTTGACTGTGGACGTAATGACCACTTCCCTCAAGCTCCTGCTGCTGTGACTTCCCTGCCATGGTGGACCATGGTCTGGATCTGTGAGCCGAGTAAACCCTTTCTCCCTCAAGTTGCTTTGGTCAGAGTATTTGATCATAAACAGGAAAAGAAACCAAGATAATTTATTGTATCTATCAATTTGCTTATGAGAAATAGAGATGGAGAGAGAGAGAGAGGGGCATGCTATGATACCATGGTACATGGGTTGAGGTCAGGGGACAACTTTCAGAAATTAGCTTCTTCCACTAACTGGGGTTCTTTGGTTCAAACTGAGATTGCACCTACTGAGCTATTTCAGTGGTCCCACTAAGAGAGCACTTATTTAAGAATAGGTTTTAACTTGTAGAGCTGTTTTGGGTTCAGCAAATTGAGCAGAAAGTACAGAGATTTTGAGTTGATAAATGGGTTTCCCAGTTAGTCTATACATCATAATTGCACAAAGTCCACAGTTTACATTAAGGTTTACACCTAGTTTTGTATAGTCTATGTATTTGAAAGTATTTTATGACATACTTCCACCATTATGGTAGTATACAGAATCATTTCATTTTCCTAAAGAGTCTTTGTGTATTATGTATTCATTTTTTTGTCTACCTAACCCCGTAGGCAATCACTGATCTTTTCACTGTCTGTATAGTTTTGCTTTTTAACAGAATGTCTTGTAGTTAAAATCATAAAGAGATAGTCTTTACAGACTTTCTTCATTCACTTAGTAATATGTATGTCTTTTCATGTCTGATGGTGTCATAGTTAAGTATAGGTGTCAACTTGATGATTGAAGATTTGAGCTCTGGGCACATTTGTAGATAATTAGTAGTTGAATTAAGCCCAGAGTGAACCTGCAGGAGATTGTTTAGTTGATGGGGAAGGTGGGTGGAACTAGGCTCTGGATAGGTGAATAAAGTACAGAGAACTCTTTGAGGAAGTGGGCATCCTTGTGTATACTTGGCCAGACATACTGTTCTGGCAAATAAGGATTGTCCCTTTTTAGCCATTCTGTGAATATGGCATGGACAGTTCCCTCAGCCCTTTGGTGATGGTGTATGTTCTGCTGCTGTGCTGGATAAGGAACTGTAACTGGACTATCACCTTAACTGTATTATTATTAACTGCAGTCCCTGTATTCCCTTAAGCCACTTGATAGTGATTTTATCAGCAACAATGCAGGTTAACTGCTACAAATGGTTTATTTGTTTACTTATTTTTGTAGACTGTGTCTTACTATGTAGCCCAAGCTAGACTTGAACGTCTTAGCCTCCTAATTTCTGGGTTATTGGCATGTATCACCATATTTGGTGGTATATAATTTCTTTTAGTGCTGAATCATATTTCATTGTCTGGGTGTACTGCTTCTCTTTATCATTCATTTACCTATACATGTCTATGTTGCTTCCAAGTTCTAGCAGTTTTGAAGAAAGCTGGGATTTTTATTTGGATCTAAGTTTCAACTTCATTAAGTAAACAGCAAGGAATTTATGAGAAATGTGATTTGAATATAAAATGTCACCCCATAGGCTCCTGTGTTCGAGCACTTGGTCCTCAGCTGTTGGTGCTGTTTGTGAACGATGTGGAACTGTTAGGAGGTGGAGCCTTGCTGAATGAAATATGTCATTATGGACATCCTTGAGGTTTTATAGCCCCACTTCCTGTCCTCTGTCTGCTTCGAGACTGCTGATGCAATGTGAGAAGCTGGCTTCACGTTCCTGCTGCCCTGTCTTCCCTGCCATGCCTTCCCCACCATGATGGACTGATCCCTCTGGAACTGTAAGCCAAAATAAACTTCTTACCCCTTTAAGTTGTTTTGCTCAGAGTATTAATCACAGCCAAAAAAAAAAAAAAAAAGCATGAAATGAAGACACTGTCCAACTGTTTTCCAAAACAGCTGCACCACTGTACTTTCTCATCACATTGTTCCTTACTTTGTCTTCTTTTGGTGTTGTCGTTGTTCTGGATTTTGGCAGTTCTGATAAGAACATCAGATAAGTACATCTGCTGCTATGCTGGATAAGGAACTGTAACCCCGGACTATCACCTTATTAGCTGTATTGTTGTGTTGTGTTGTCAGTGTTCTGAATTTTGGCCACTCTGATAAGAACATTGTGATACTTCTTTGTTGCTTAAGTTTGCCTTCTTCTGATGATATTTAGTATGGCGTGCCACTTCACATGCTTGTCTTCCTCGTGTAAGGTGTTTGTTCTGGTCAGTGACCCCCTTTTCTTTGGTAACATTAAGGACTGATCTCAGAGTCCCCTCCCTGTTAACAGTTTAGCATTGACTTACCTCTTTCTAACTCTTTAAAACTGAAAGTTTTCATATCATTCAATTTGAAAGTATTTCTATTTATTTAATCTAAGAATGGGGAACGAGTGCACATAGGTGCATGCATGTGTCGGTTAGAGGACAGCCTTTAGAGGTTGGTTCTCTCCTTCCATCATGTGGTATTTTTAAACTGCCAAGCCATTTTGCTGGTCTTTATTGTTTAATTTTAAGAGTTCTTTTTGTATCTGTATAGCAGTCTTTTATCATTTGATCTTAACAAATGTTTCCTTCAAGTTCGTGGGTTTCTTTCATTGTTTTGCCCAGTATCTTTGCAAAGAAGCAATTCTGAATTTTTATGAAGTCCAGTTTATTGCTTCTAAAAAGCTATAGTCAAACCATGAGTCATCTAGATTGATCTCCTGTTTTCTCGTTTTTTTTTTTTTTTATTTTGCATTTGCGTGTGGCCTGTTTTAAGTTAATTTTTTGATGGTTGTTAAGGTGTGTGCCCAGATGTTCTGTGTTCACAGATGAGTGTCCAATTGTTCAAGCAGCGTTTGTGGAAAAGACAGTCTTTTCTCCATTGTATTTGTTGCCTTTGCTTCTTTGTCAGAAGGCATTTGACTGTGTATATATGGCACTGTTTTCTGTGCTGTTGTTCATTTCCATTGATATATCTGCCTATTTGGTCAGTATCTCATTGTTTTGATTACCATAATTTTATAAAGTATGTAAAGTCTTAAAGTATGGTCCAGAGAATGAACTCAGTAGCCATAATTTCAGTTTCGAATGAGCGAGTTTATAATGTACCAAGAAGAAGTAAAAGAATAAATGGCCAGTAACAGAGGAAGTAGCAGATGGCAGAACCTCAAATTAGGTGATCACAACATCTGTGGGGATAACTAGAGCAGTGTGATTGAGAGAGCAAACAAAGTAACAGCATCCAGCAAAAGTCCACTGAAGAAAGCCCCTTAATGTCATCATGCTGGAGTTACCGACTGAGAGATTTCCAAGTAGAGAGTCCTCTCCATCCACTCCATGGATGAGCTTCTATTAAGTTAGTCCTACCACCGATATTTTTATACCTTGAGATACACAATAGTAGCAGCTGTTGGAAATGGTTCACCTTTTAATTGTTCTCAAGGACATACTGATTTTAATGCCCTCAGCTGCTTGCTGTCTTTCCCTCTCTCCCTACAGAGTCAGCTTGCCTGGAGGTTTTGGAGGACACTTGAGACTCATGTATTTGGGGGCCAGTGAAATGCTCAGTTGGAAAAGGCACTTGCCACATAAGCCTGGTGACCTGAATTGGATCCCCAGCTACCTACATAATAGAAAGAGAGGACTGACTTCCAAAAGTTATCATCTGTTTCTCTGACCTCAGTATGCGCACAGGCCCACATGCCCATGTCCGCCCATACCACATACACACACACAAAAAACATGCTGGGTCTGAAATGGGAGCCCAGCCCTGCTTCCAAAGCCAGCTTCTCAACGAGCAGAGCACATGACGATTTGCCAGTGTATGTGTGCTACAGGCAGTGTGAGTCCTCTAGCGTTGCGCTTCTCCCTCAGTGTTGTGTTGGCTATTCTCAGTCTCTTGCCTCTCTGTAAATATTAGAATTTGTGGATATCCTTAAAATACATGGCTGGGGTTTCAATTGGGACTAGTAGTCCTTAAATTCTTTGTGTATTATAAAGAGAGATTTGCTGTGCATATGATAAAAGTTATGTATGGAAACAAAGTCAGTTGCACATTCAGATGAAAACTCCTTAAAAAGTTTGACTGGGAGCTGAGAGTTAGTTAATTAAGATCTCTTCGGCAATGATAAGGAAGCTCTCAAACTTTTTCTTGGGATTAGTTAAGGCATGTCTCATGATTTGCCTATGGTACATATAAAGACGTAATACATTCTATAGGTAAGTAAATTGCTTGCCTTTGCGCTGCTGCATTTGTAGTTTAACATCTGAGCTCATGTGCGCTTATGCTCATTTCTCTCTTCCTAGGCTCTTGTAATCAACGGCGCCAATCTGGCAGCTCAAGATGATCGCGGCTGCACCCCAGTGCACCTCGCTGCCACTCACGGACATTCTTTCACTCTACAAGTAATGCTGCGAAGTGGAGTGGTGAGGGACTCCTTTTAATCTGTGACCAAAGACGGAATAGTATTTGACAATCTGGGTCTCTTTTCCTGGGTTTTTTAATCTCTTAGATGACTTTGGGGAAGTAATTTTTTTCTTTAGCTTTTTATATAGTTCAAACATGGAAACAATAATTGAGGCAGATATGCCCCTACCCTCCCCCAAGTAAACAGTTTAGTAATTCAAACTATTTCAGAGGGCAATCTCGGATGAGTCCCAAAGTCAATCTTTGGCTTCCAAAAGCACACACGGTGCCCTCTGATACACACACACACACACACACACACACACACACACACACACACACAAGAACAAGGCTATTTAATAAAATTTCACTAATGTTTCGTTGCTTATGTATTCATATCAATGATTGAATAAAATTTCTTTTTATATTATTTGCTTTATTATTTGAAGAGCCACTTCTAATTTTCAGTTACAGAATAAAGCTTCATGACTTGTGTGTTCTGCACAAAATGGAAAGAAATAGTCCTTGTGCATGTTACCTCTAGGATCCCAGTATGACTGATAAGAGAGAGTGGAGACCTGTGCATTATGCAGCTTTTCATGGGCGCCTTGGCTGTTTGCAACTTCTTCTCAAATGGGGATGTAGCATAGAAGAGGTGGACTACAATGGAAACCTTCCAGGTATTTAACAATAATTTGAAAGCAAATAACTTTTTTTTATTAGTATAAATCTAAATGTTTGACCATATTTAAAAAATTTAAACTGTCATCATTCTGTATGTTCCTCACAAACCTAAATAGTAAATATGTTGATAGGAACTTTTTAATTTAGTAATATGTCATGTTAGACACTGATCATGTGTTTATTTTTCTGGAACTATATCTGCAAAGGAGAAAGTGATTCTTCTCTCTGCCTACTCCTATTCCCGTGACATCCAGTTGAGGACCTATCACTCGTTAAGCAAGTGCTCTGTCCCTCAGCTGTGTTGTGACCTTAGTGTTCTTGTTTTCTCCCTTCCTTCCTTCCTTCCTTCCTTCCTTCCTTCCTTCCTTCCTTCCTTCCTTCCTTCCTTCCTTCCTTCCTTCCTTCCTTCCTTCCTTCCTTCCTCCCTCCCTCCCTCCCTCCCTCCTTCCCTCCCTTCCTCCCTCTCTCCCTCCCTTCCTCCCCCCTCCCTCCCCCCTTCTCCCTCTATTCCTTCCCCCCTTCCCCTCCCTCCGACCTCCCTTCCCTTTTCTGTTAGGATCTCATGTAGTTCAGACTTGCCTTCAACTCACTATGTAGCAGAGGATGATTTTGAACTTTTGATTCTCCTGTCTCTACCTTCCAAGTGCTGGAATTACAGGTGGCTACCATCAAGCCTGGCTCTCATTTTCTTTAAATTTTATGTCTGTCTGTCTGTCTGTCTGTCTATCTATCTAATCTACTTATTCATTTATTCATTTATTTGTGTGTGTATCAGAGGGCACTGTGTGTGTCTCTGTGGAGGAGGACCAAGGGTGACTTCAGGAATTATCCTGGATTGCTTCTTCCTCCTTTTTGTTTTGCTCTGGGATTTCCCAGACTCTGCTCACCAGGACCGGAAGCGCAGGCTGCTGCCATTTTCTCTGATGTCTTTATGTAGGACCTGGGATCCGAGCTCAGGATCTTCTGCCTGGGAGGCAGAGTCTTAACCCCTGAGCCATCTCTCCAGCCCCAGGCCTGGCTCTTCTGAGTTACATGTATGTATTTTGAGACTGTGTTGCATTATAATCACAAACTGGCCTAAATCTCATATGCAGCCCAGGCTGGCCCTAAGCTTGTGGTCTCTGCCCCTTGCCTTCAGGCTGCTGGTATCACAGGCAGGTGCCACCGCCCCCAGCTTTCCAAGGTATTTTAACATTTCACCTTCAGGGTTGACCACTTCCTTTTCCTCTTACCAACAGTTCACTTGGCAGCCATGGAAGGCCACCTTCACTGTTTCAAGTTCCTGCTCAGTAGGATGATAAGCGGAGCTCAAGCTCTGAAAGCCTTCAATGATAATGGAGAAAATGTAGTGGACCTGGCCCAGCGGTTCTTGAAGCAGAACATCTTACAGTTCATCCAGGGGGCCGAGTATGAAGGGAGCAATGCAGACGACCAGGAAAGTAAGCAATTGGCCTGAAATGTCTAGCACAGAAGGATAGTAAGTAGACTCAATGGAAAGGAAGACAAAAAACCTGTGAGGCAAATGTCACATTGAATTGTATTATGTATTATTGTCCACATGTTCATTCAAATTCCTTCTTGGGAAGTATTTTAGACAAAAGCTAAACTAACTTGAAGAGTACTGTTTATATCACTGAACTTAAGAATAAAATATTACAGGATGAAGCACTTATCTGTCTGTCTGTAGGCCTATATTATTATTTTGGGCTTACCATTTCATTCTCTGGTTTTATATCTTAGTTATATCTGTATCTATACATATGTGTATGTAGACTGCCACAAAAACATATATAACATTATATTGTGTATGTGTTATGATAAGAAACTAAACATGTAGCAAATATATCCTAAAACACAGTGGCCTAAATAATAAGGTTTATTTCTTATATATGACAGACCAGGTTAACGAGTGAATTTGTTCTATGTAGTCATTCAGAGGTTTACTGTCTACCATGGTCTTTCTAGTTGTTGCTAGTTCAGTGTGTGGAGAGGATGGGTGGTAGGTAGTGAAGAATATAAATCTAGGACAGAGATTTCAAAGGTATGAGTTGTACTTACCAGTTTCTGCTAACATTCCATTACCAAAATTTTATTTATGTAACTGTAAATAGTTCATTATTCAGCTGTAATTCTGTTAATGTTGGAAGAGGATTTGGGGTTTACAGATTTGCTCTGGGCCTAATTCAGCCACTAATTCTCTACAAATGTGCCCAGACTCAAACCCTCAACTGTCAAGTTGACACCTGTGCCAAACCATGACAGTACTTTTACCTGCCAAGTCATTTTCTGAGCCCCAAATGCTGGCAGATCTTTGTATATTTGGAAAAGCAACAACAACAATCACAACAAAACCAGTCACCATAAATGTGTGGATCTGTTGTTGGCCTCTGTATCGTGTCTCATTGTGCTATGTCTATTGGTTTGCTATTTCTATATTGCTTTTTGCCATATTGTTATGGTTTTAATATTAGGTAGTGTAAATCTTATTAATATTCTTATTAAATTAGACCCCACGTGTAGATAGATGCCAGGCGGAAGCGGGGGCGGCCTGTGTTTCTGGTCCTGGTAGGGCGGAGCCTGTGAATCCTGGGGCAGAGTAAACGAGGTGGAGACGGTCTAAATATTCTTATTCTTTTTGGTTTACAGGTTGTTTCTTTTTCATATGTAAAAATGAGTATAGCTATATTGCAGACTAGGTAAGAAAGTTAATTGAGACAGTCCTTAATAACTGCTCACTGCTGGGCCTGGCATTTAGCAAGAGCTGAATATGTATAGTTATTAGTAAAGACATTTTATTAAGCATCTATCATGTGCTGAATATCAGGTTAACTACTTTTAAAGTGTACACATATGTGTGTGTATATATATATATATATATATATATATGCTTCTATGTACATACAAATACTCCTTTTAGTCTGTTTCCGTGTCTTCATTTCCCTGCAAACAAAGAGAGTGTCATCAGCACAAATGGAGGCCTTCAAAAGGAGTGTATCTTTATACAAAGTGAAAAATGATGATTCCTTTATGTTTGATGGTAGATTAGGGACACAATACTTCTAACAAGTTTGAAGTCCTTGGAGGAAGGATTGTACACCTAGTAATGACCTTATTTTGCGACTCTATGTAGTGATTCTCTTTCACCGCTTATCCTTGTGTCAGTTGAACTCATCTCAGCAACTCCACAATTAATATATTATTTTTTTAAATTTTTTTTATTCAATTGTGCGTGTGTGTATGTGTGTGTGTGTGTGTGTGTGTGTGTGTGTGTGTGTGTGTGTGTGTAGAACCACGTGAATTTGAGAACCATCATGGACGCCTTCACCTCCTTCTTGTTTACTCTGCCCCGGGATTCACAGGCTCCGCCTTACCAGGACCAGAAACGCAGGCTGCCCCTTCTTCCGCCTGGCATCTATCTATACGTGGGGTCTAGGATCCGAACTCCTGTAAGGCAGAGGCTTAACCCCTGAGCCACCTCTCCAGCCCCCCACAATTAATATATTATTGAAAACTGATTTATGACAGGCGAAGATAAGGACAAGAATAAAGTCATATGTTTTCTGAAATGCTGACTGTTTTATTCACAGCTTTAGCATTTCCTGGTCATGTAGCTGCCTTTAAGGGTGATTTGGAAATGCTTAAGAAGTTGGTAGAAGATGGAGTGATTAACTTTAATGAACGTGATGAAAATGGATCGACTCCTATGCATAAAGGTGATTGTATTCCTGTCTCATTTTCAGTTCCTTTTGCTGCTGCCTCCCAAGTGCTGGGATTGTGTGTCATCATGATCAGTATATTTTATTTAGCCCATCTATTACCATGATCCACGTGAAGTTGCTCTGTTGGGGTTGTACAAGAATGAAGAAGACAAGACATATGCAGAAAAGCTGACACTGGGCGGGCTGCTGCCTGGTGACACAACAGCAGGCAGCTCATGCCGAACATGTTTATTATGTAGCAAACTCAGTAATAGCCCACATCAGCAGGTGTGATATGACATGAAGAACGAGGATGTGGCTTTCTTGCAGCATATGAGGTACTCTGTACAAGGTCAACTCTGCACAAACAACTCTTTTTAAATCTTATTGATTGATTGATTGATTGATTGTGTGTATCAGAAGGCACTATATGTCCCAGTGGAGGACATTTCTGGCATTACCAGGGCTGGAATTGCAGGCTTCCACTGTTTTTACGTGGGACCTGGGATCCAAACTTCTGCTTGTAAGGCAGAGCCTTAACCCTTGAGCCATCTCTCCAGCCCCCAAACAACTCCTACCTGAGGAACAAGATTATGTCCTTAGCCAGATCCTGGCACAGGCTTTGCCAGCCCAGGTCTCGTAAGACACGGCCTTGCTTATGTAAAATTTCCTACATGGCTTTGCTCATGCTAAATGCTCTTCTTCTAATCTTACTTCATTACAGCTGTTCGTTGCAGTCCATGGTTATAAATGATCTTAAAAATCACATTTCAGGATAAAAAGAAGACAGAATAGTATTGGTTTTAACGAGTAGATTTATTTATGGAACTTTGAGATATCCTATAGTATTTTTTGTTAGCTCGTCCTGTATTGGGGTTCGGGTGGAGGGAAAAAAAGGGAGGAAGGAAAAAAGGAAGGAAGAAAGGAAGAAAGAAAGGAAGAAAGGAAAGAAGGAAGGAAGGAAGGTAAAGGAAGAGCAAAGGAAGGGGAGTACGAGTTGTGGAATAGAAGAAATTGCTTTTTGATCAAAGTACTGATGAAATGTTGGTGGGGTATTAGTAATAATACTTTATGCTTATGAAAGTTAACAGCACATTACTTTATTATAATTTTATGAAGCAATATTGTGTTTTCCTTACAAATGAAGATCATCTCTGTTTAAGATGAAGACCCTGAGGTTCAAGGAGGGCTGATGCCTTGACTGGAGATTCTACCAAGAGCAGAGCTGAGCTTGCTCTTACTTAGTCCATGATTCATTTGTTCATTAGCTCTGTAGACATTAATTGTTGATTTGTTCAAGTACACACTTATTTTATATATAATAAACATTCAAATATTTATGTGTTAATTTTATGCTATATCTTATAGAGATCTATCTATCTATCTATCTATCATGTCAGTGTCTATCACCTGTTTGTCTCATCTATCTACACTACAGCACGATTTTTTTTTATGGTGCTAGCAGTTGATTCCCAGGCTTCATGCATGTAGCAGTTCCTCTGCATGTTGCTGATAAAGTCATGACAAGGGACAAGGGGTTTATTTTCTTACAATTGTCCAATTACAGTTCTTAGTCCAGCTAAGCAGAAGAGCATGCGCCGTCACCACAGGGCCGAGGGAACTGGCCATGCCATAGCCCTGTAAGAGGGGCGATCCTTACTGCCAGACCAGCATGTCTGGCCAGTACACACTAGGATGCCTCCTCTCTCCACAGTTCCTCCATTTTATTCACCTGCCTGGGGGCCAGTTCCCCACCATGCGCTGGGCCTTCCCCATCCACTAAACAATCTCCTGGGGTGCACTCTGGGTTTAACTCAAGTACCAATTCGCTACAGATGTGCCCAGAGCTCAAACCCTCAACCATCAAGTTGACACTTTTGTCCAACTATGACAATGCACATTAAGCAACTATAGAACAAGATATTTGAAATTTATGTAGGTCCCCACAATTGGGGTTTGAGTTGTAATGTGACACTAGCTTAGTTAGGAGCTTTATAGTATGATATACAGCTTAGGTAAGGGCAGGAAAAAAGAACCTCTAGTTTCAAATCTATCTAGTTAAATATGATATATTTTAGCTTCAATATAGCATGCAAAATTCCTTGTACATGGTCTGAGTACAGTAGATACATGATTGTGTCTAATGATTGAATAAATTGTATATAGATACTAATATTTGCCTAAGTAACTTTTATTACTTACTATAAGAACCAATATTCTGTGATAGTTTGCTAATTCAATAACAACTCTTTCTGTGCTTTTTATTTTTCTTTTTTACAGCTGCTGGACAAGGCCACATAGAGTGTTTGCAGTGGTTAACTGAAATGGGAGCAGACAGTAATATTACCAACAAAGCAGGAGAGAGACCCATTGATGTGGCTAAGAGGTATAAACCTCTATCTGTTGGACTCCTTTCTTCTGTCTTTAATGTTTTGTACTTTTTTCTACTTAGAAATCTCTGAAAGTTATAATGCATTTTAGGGAACTCAGTCACATGTCGATGAAATCACAATTTTTAAATTGTATTGATGTTTATGTTATATCAACTCTTCTCTAAAACAGTGACTCTCAACAGGAAGGCAGTCTTAATGCCGTTTCCTAGGGGGAGAGGCATTTAGAGTGTCACGATGGTGACCACCTACTATTTAAGGAATTAGGTCCAGGAATCCTTAACATTGTATAGTGACTCAAGTAGCATGTGCAAATGATTATTAAGACCCAAATGTGTATAACAACTTGTTGAGAAACACTGCATATTTGGGAATTTACATTTGACCTAAATGTAACACCACCAGCTTATTTGAGTCAGACCTTCAAGGAGTATTCAGGTGCACATCGTTGGTTATTCTTTCATCCAGCATCCTGTTTAGTTACTGTCCATGTACTGTGGTTAGAAATCAGACAGTGTCTGTCGTCAAGGAACTTACAATCATTTAAGCTCTAGAAGCTCACGGTTGAAGGAAAGACAAATATGAAAACAAAAGTTCTTAGTAGTTGAATCATTACACTATCTCATGTTAAGTGTAACTGAAAACTTCACTCATAACCTTCTATTATTACACTATGTGGATGTGTAAATACTAATACAGATAATGGTATTAGTTGCTGTTATGTGAATGCTTTTCATGGAGAGACAACTACAACTGTCTGTCCATCCTACATAGGAATTTGACAACAGACTAATGATTATCAAAGTCCGTGCTAAATGGGTTAGATTGAAATAGGATGGAAAGTAAGAAAGCTGGAATTATTATTGGCTTTAAATCTAGAACCAGAATTAATTCTATCATCTAATTTGTACCCTCCAAAAAAGAAAAAAGAAAGAAAAAGAAAGGCAGTAAATAGAAAATTGAGTAGAGTGTTTCTGGGCTCTGCTCATTTGAGTTGCTGTTGGGGTGCACACTAAATATCCTTTTGATATTGGATTGCTTCTCCCAGTGGTATTTTACCATTAAAAATGTTGAAATCTGTCTTCAACGTGAATACTGTCTCTGCTGTTCAGTAACTGAGTTTCTTTCCTAAATTGGGAACGTGTGAATTTATCACTGATTTTCAGATACAGATTTGTGTATAGGTCAATGGAGACACATTTAGTGAAGCTGCCTAAGGGCACACTGTATTTTGGATGTGTAGAAGATTGTGGATCTGGTTAATAATTATTTTCTACAGATTTGCTCATTTGGCAGCAGTGAAACTATTGGAGGGGCTGCAGAAATATGATTTGGAAGACATTGAAGTTGATGACAGTGATATGAAGTTTTTTGTAAGGCACGGCGTCGAGGGAAGCACTGACGCCAGAGAAGATCTGTGTCTCAGCGAATCAGATAAAACGGATGCCAGAAGTAAGTGTGTGGCCTCTGTCCTGCACTAGTGTTTCAGAATGCCACTTTTTACTCCATTTTGGAAATTATCCAAAAGATAATTACTGTCTGAAAAAAAAGTGATTCCGTTTATCCAAAAGCAATTCCAATTTTTGCCCTAAATTTTGCTTAAAATATAAAAAGGTATAAAATATGGTATCTGGAATGGAAGACCATATTGTATATAACATGGAAGTTAAGACAAAAATAATAAGTAGATCATAAATATAGAAAAAGACATCTGCAGAGTCATGCGATAACATTTGGGAGACTGAACAAGAGGATCACAAAATTGAGGCCAATGTGGACTAAATACTGAGCTCAAAGCCAGCTTGAGCTGCCATTAAACGAAAATCGGGCTGGAGAGATGACTCAGGGGTTAAGACTCTTGTCTTGCAGCAAAAGGTCCTGAGTTCAGATCCCAGGTCCCATGTAAAATGACAGGTGGAGATGGTGGGGCCCTGTATTTCTGGCCCTGGAAGGCAGAGCTTAGAAATTCCACAGCAAAGCAGAAAGGAGGCTCAATCCAGAGTGATTCCCAAAAGACACTCTTGGGCCTCCACAGGCACATACATTGCCCTATGATACACACAGATACACACATAGAAGTACACACATATAGACACACACACAAAATTTAAAAAAAAAACAAAAAACAGTTGTACAAAGAAGTGAGGTAGGCGCTCTAGTTGTTAGATCTCTCTGCAGTGACATTTCAGAATAAACCTGATTGATGAGAGGGAAGGTCTTAGAAGAACACTCTCAAGTACAAGTAAAGACCATAGAGTGAGTTGTTAGAGAAGAATCCTGAGCAAGTGTAACAGATAAGATTGGCCAGATAAACTGGGGCCCAGTAGGATCAGAAAGGGCTTCTGGAAGGTGAAGAACAGTGGGAAGAGGGTGTTCCAGGGGCGACTAATGTAAACACAGGCAGTCAGAGGGGATGAGAGGTAGCCTTGGGCAGTGGACTCACCATTTTCCAGCTGGGTCGCTCTCTGAACCTGTTGCCCTGTTTAAGAATGTCAGGATGCTGACAAAGTGGTCGCAAGGACCGAGTCGCACATTGGAGGATGGGAGTGCCCAGCTTCTTTTGCTCTCTGGCAAGAAAAGCCAGTTGTACCTGAACTGTATTTTCCAAGAAAAATTTCAGACTTGTGTCTAGATTTATTTTTCCCTCAAAAAACCATGTCAAAAACAATTAAAAAAAAACAACAAAAACCTTTTGCGTTGCATGGGCAGCATACACTAAAATTGGAATGATACAGAGATGATGAGTTTGGGTCCTGTGCAAGGATGACATGCAAATCTGCCAAATATTCCATAGTTTTGAGTGCTCTATCAGTGTGTCCACCCAGGGAAGGGCTGCATAATCCACAACCAAGGCCTGAGCCAATGCTATTGCAAACAACCAAAGAGAATCCGAGTCCCACATAAACAGATTCCTGGTTACAGTTCTCAGTCCAGCTTGACAGAGGAGCTCACGCAACACCATCTCTATGTAATGGCTGAGAGAGGGACAATCCTTACTTTCCAGACCAGTATGTCTGACCAAGTGTACAAAAGGATGCTGACTTCCTCAACCGACTCTCGGTATTTTATTCATCTGTTCAGTGCTTAGTCCCATCCACCATGGGCTGGGCCTTCTCCATCAGCTAGACAATCTCTTGCAGGTTTGCTCTGGGCATAACTCAACTATTAATTCTCTACAAATGTGCCCAGAGCTCAACCCTCAACTGTCAAGTTGACACCTATGCCTGACTATAACAGTAGGAGCAAGGGATGGATTGGAGGGAGGGAAACATGGGAGAGGAAGTGGGGAGGAGAAAGGGGAAAAAGAGGGGAGAAGGGACAATCACTCAATATGTTTGTAAAACTAGAAAAATAAAAAAATCTGAAAAACAAAAACCATATTTTAAAAGGTCCCAGAACACAGTCAGGCTCTTGTCTCCAGGGATATCAGAGTTCTTCTCTAGAAAATGTAGTCGAGGGAGAACCTGAAGATGCTGGCTGGGATCAGCTTTGCTAATTTTTAAAAATATTTATTTATTTATTGTGTGTGGGTGTGTATCAGGGCACTGTGTGTCCCTGTGGAAGACCAAGGGTGACTTGATCCTGGATCTCCTTGCTTTGCTGGTAGGATTTTCCAGGCTCTGCCCACTGGAGCCAGAACTGCAGGCTGCTGCCTTTTTCACCCTAGCATTTCTAGGTGGGACCTGGGATCCAAACTCAGGGACCTTTTGCTTGTGAGAGAGAGTCTTAACCCCTGAGCCATCTCTGCAGCCCAACTTTCTCTAATTTTCTGATGCAGTAGTGGTCTAAAACATACGATGTCCTACAATATACTACTCATCCCCAGACACTGCTAGTCTTCCTTATGCCTTGGCAATAACATAAATAGTCATAACTATTGGATATATATTCCGGTAACAGATAAAGAATCCTCCATCTAGGTATTTGAGTGCTTCCTCATCTGAACATTCTGCCACTGACCTACATGCCACACACTCCTGTCAACATCCTCCCTAAATCACAGTGGTTTTAGATGTTTGATAGGGTATGTAAGTATATGGATTGTTATCCAAATTAGGTTCTTATTCATCTGTCTTACAGTCAGAGCTTATAAGAAAATTGTTGAATTGAGGCAACTTCTGGAAATTGCTGAGAGCAACTTCAAGAGCTTGGGTGGATTAACAGAAGAGGATCTAAAGCAGAAGAAAGAGAAGCTGGAGTCAGAGAAGTAATGTCCTTAACACTAATGACTTGTACTTAGGGACCATTTGAATTCTCCGTGAGGGTTTCTTGTTAACAATGTATTCTCTCAGCCTACCAGAGAATTTGAAATTCTATTCTTTTTTCTTCTTAAATTCTCAAATGAGGAAGGACTTAAGAATTTAACTGTGGGAAAATACTGATTGTCATTTCAATCACTTTAAGTGTATTTTTCAGTTGTGTTACACACTCAAATCATTATGATTCTAGTCTTCTACACACTTATCATCTTGTAAAACTGGCAACACTTACATCGTTAAATTCTTTTAAGACCATGGTTATTTTAAGCTGATGAATCACTACAGATGACAGGGCCTCTAGACATTTCCCATCCGACTGAACTGTCCACTCGGCTCTGAAACCCCTTCCATTGTTCACGGATACAGATTGAGATGCTCTTGCATCCGGGGACAATGAGCAGTTGGTTGCACAGTTGTCTTGGTCCTTCATCTCCTGCACCTCTGTTGACTTCCTGGCCTTTGGACACCTGGCTTGAAGTTAACAGTCACTGACTAGTGTCCGTCTCTCCATTTGTCTGTGTTCTGGAGTGGACAAGGAACAAGGGCACAGCAAATGAAATTTCAGGTTTAATCATATATGGTCTGTAAAAGAGAACTGTGACATGCACATGGATTCCCTTCCTCTGCTGTTTTCTTATTCTTTGAACTGTCTCACTTCTGAATCCATCATAAGAGATCTGGTAAAGATACTCAGAGAAATACCTAAATTACCTTTCTGTGTATGGATATTCATGATTTTAATATAAGACAAAACCTTGGACCAGAATGCTTATCTTTCAATGGAATTCAAGATACTTGGAAGATGTGGCGGACCTTTGTGTGAGTGATGCTTTCTTGGTATCACATCACGTAGGTAGCTGTTTAAAACTCCTGTATTGCTTTAAGTGTTCTGAAATGTGGAATTTTTACTTAATATTAGCCTTGCCTAAGAGCCTAATTGAAAGTTCTACAGTTCTTTGCAGTATAGAAAAAGAGCTTCAATGCCAAGCAATTCCTTGGTTTCCTTTGCTTTTTTCAAGCTCTTCCCACACGGCCGTTGCTGCTGCTTGCAGTCTGAGAGGCATTAGATGAGCAGATGCATGTGTGCAGATGTCTTGATTCGAGCTTTTTAATCTGACTGTATTGAGAATGAAAGAATTAACACAGAGGTTAAAAACATGCACAGAACCACAAAGGAAACAGTAAGGGTGTGGAGAGGAGGAAGCTAGGTGTAAGTCCAGTGTGTGACATCAACTCTGTTTAAGATCCTTAATGTATTCATGTATTAAACAATAACACTTAAAAAATCCCTAGGATTTTATTAATGCTTACTGGAACTTTATAGTAATGACTACAGAATAGTCTGTTAGTGTGGAATAAAGAATTGTTGTGATTCAGCAGAATTTTCTTTAAAATTTCTTTAGCTCTCATGTCAGACAGAATATAGTTTTAAATCAAACAGGACAGCAATGTTTCTCCTAAATTTCACTGAGTCAGGCTAATTCTTCTTTAGCATTTGTTCTTTATTTGGTGTAAAGTGAGTCTTAAGATATCTTTCAGTATAAACTCCTGATCTTAACTGTAGTTTAAAAAAACATATAGGGTAATAAGGGATGAAAATGACAAAATCATTAGACTCATGCTTGAAAGCATCTAAAAATAAAAAACCTGGATAAATATTGATTTGAGGGATGATTATTTGAGTTTTTTGGTTACTTTATTAGATCTAACTTTATTAATTAGATCAAACTCAAAATATAACAAAACATAGTTATGTTATTTTTGTCCTTGGGATAATTTTCCCTTTGTTTAATTTTTAGGTTTTCAAGCTTGACCTTCCTCTTACCTGTCCTGTCCTGATCCCCCTCACAACTGCGCGAAGACATCTACTCTATACTTTTAGATTGCCTCCCTTGGAACCCGACACCCAACCCAGCAGGTCTTGGAGACCCATTTCCCATCACTATTCAGTTGTAGGCTGGTACACTTCCATTGTATTACTCTCACCATTCAGTTACATGCAGATAAAAACTATGGTTCAAGTCATAGCATCCCTTGTCTGGATTATCATAATGTTCTGTGAACAGTACTCACAATCCTCTGATCCTGTGTCTTCACCCACACTCCCCCAACTATATACTCTGTATAGTATCAGGAACTCACATTAAAGGCTGGAGAGATGGCTCAGGGGTTAAGCCTCTGTCTTGCAAGCAGAAAGACTTGAGTCCAGATCCTGTATCCAGCGTAAAAATACCTGGTGGAAATGGCAGCCTTCTGTAATTTTGGCCCTAGAAGGCATAGCTGGGAAACCACTGAGCAAAGCAAAAAGGAGATAGAAGTGATCCAGGATAATTGTGGAAGTCACCCTTGGGTTTCCACAGGCACACACAGTGCCTTCTGATACACACATACACAGACACACACAGATAACGCGCATGCACACACACAAGAAAAAAAAATTCCAGATCATATTAAAACTTAAGTGAGATTGTGTTTCTGTGTTCAAATCCTCCATTGGCTTTTCACTCTGATTTCACTCAGTAGTAGTCACAAAGTCTCCACTGTGACTTACGCGTCTGGTTGTTCTGACCATCTGTTACCTCTGATCTGTATTGTATTGCTCAATGTCTTATTCATTAAAGGACTCTAGCTACAGTGTCTCTATTTTTTGTACACTCTCAGGCATCCTTCTTTCTTAGGGCTTGTACTTGTTTCCACTGTTGGGAATGTTCTTGTCTTATGTCTCAACATTTCTCATTCCTTTCAGGACTTTGCTCAAAGCCTCCTTCTCAATAGAATCTTCCCCAGCCACTGTACAAGTGCTGATCACTTCATTCACATTTTATATCACTCTTTCCTGCTCCATTTTTCTCCTTAGGACTTGTCATCTTCCAACATATCGTATATTTTATTTTCTTTACTGCCTGCCTTTTTCCCCTTTGGGTCGCCACTTAACCTCAGTACTTAGATCACTGCTGGTTTCAGACCTTAAATACAGAGTTATTGAATACATTATTTTTAGAATTTTCCCATTATTATAAAAACAATAGTTATTGACTATGTATTATCACCCCTTACTACCAACTAATACTGACAATTGGGAATGACTGAAAAATTTTTATTGATAGAACCATCAAGGAGTTGCAAGGCCAGCTGGCGTATGAACGACTCCGAAGAGAAAAGTTAGAATGTCAACTGGACCAGTATCGAGCAGACGTAGATCATCTCAGGGAAACACTGGAAAGAGCTCAGATGTCCAACTTCGTGGCTATGGTTGGTGTGTTTAATACATTTACTTATTTTTGATAAATAGTATACAAGAGTAGCTAAGAATCTAAGCTTAGAGTTTGAATCCTGTCTGTAATCATTTTTGATTTGGGTGAAAGTTGCACCTCAATTGTACATTGGAGGTGATTATAGAGTGATGCGAGGATTAAAAGATTACATCCGTATCTGTAGTTATTTCTTGTCTACATTTTAATGTGTGTAAAATTCTTAATGCTCAGTGTTAATCATTTAAAAAATATTTGTGTATGTGTGTGTGTGTGAGAGAGAGAGAATGAATGAATGAATGCACACAGGCATGTGTATACCATAGCGTACATGCAAAGATCAGAGGACAACTTTCAGATGTGGGATGACAGACAAAAAAAAAGTAAGGCTAATAAGGTGGGATTGAATGAGAAATTGAGGACTGAGCACTTAATTCAGGCAAAATTTTCAAACCAAGGAATGACAAGAAAAACAAACTGAATGATTCAATCAGTCAATCAATGAATTCAATTAGTCAATCAATGAATCTGGATACAGAAAGACAACTGTTCAAATAGATGTGAACTCCTAATAGCATGCTTCTACTAGAGCCATTTTTATGGAAAAAAAAGAAAGCTAGTTAAGACTCCAGGAATCCAAAAGTGGATAGATTATAAATGCAGAATGAATTAGAAAATCCCAGGAGGGGGCTAGAGAGATGGCTCGGAAATGGCTTTGTGGAGCAAAAGGATCCAAGTTCAGATCTCAGATCCCATGTAAAAATGGTGTGTGTGTGTGTGTGTGTGTGTGTGTGTGTAGTGGCAAAAGTCTATAATTCCTATCCCGGTGGGACTGTCTTCTTCCTACTTTCTTACCACCATGCATGTTCATTTTGTTCTTAAAGGCTCCTTACCAGCTCTTAAAATCTCCTAGGAATCGTTCCATTTGTTACCCCTTTCCTAAGGCTCTTGAGAATACGTTATCTTTTCACCAAGTGATTGTTTAACTCATCTTAAGATTTTGGTCACCATAATAATCAATAATAAGTGTTGGTTATTTGTCATATACTGGGCTTTATATTTAGAAAGTACTGTTTTAATATTATACATGAATAACCCAAGTATCAAATAAAGTAGTTTGCAAAGTTACACAGCTTGTTAGATATGTAGCCATGGTAACCTAATTCCTAGCCCTATGTTCAAACTTTTTACATTTGCTACTGCCATTGTAACACCCACTTTCTTACTATACTTGTGAGAAATTGTCTTTTAGAACTTGCATAATTGACAAGTTTTCAGGTGAGAGAATGGGAAAGAATAGACGTGGTTCTGATTTCAAGTTTGCATAGTACTATATGTGAGTTAGCTATCTAAGCAGTTAGCAAAGATGGGCAGCAACACTCAGGGGAACTAACTCTAGCCATGGCCTTTCCCCCATGGACATGTGTCTTGGCCTGTTTGTAAATCTGCATCCAGAGCTTTTCTGAGTGCAAACCATCTTTAACTGGAATTGTTCAGTAATTAACATCTAATGAACATCTGTCTCCAGCCCCCTTCCTAGTACTTACTGATTCTTCTATATTAGAAAATGAAACTGTAATAGTAAAAGTGCTCTGTACAAGCACAAGAGCAGGGCGGGGAAAGAAATGTAAATCCTAGCCCAAGGACCTGTGTAGATTCTAGAAGACCAAGACTTTGTAAATTTCAACTACATTGTGAATGTTAGTCTAAGACAGAAGCACGAGTAGCAAGTTCTCTTTGAGGGATAAATGGTACCAAATGATTTTTATCTCCCACTGTCATGGTTCAACATGATGTGAAGCACTGAGACATCGGATTTGGGAATGTATTTACACAAAATCCTAAAGGAAATTCAATCAACTGAAAATGCTTAGTGGCTATTTTTTATTTTTGGACACTGTAGAAAGACGCAGACTGTGCTAGAATGACAGTTTCATGTAATGCTCTTTTCCTTTGTTTCTAGGAGGATGACTCATGCGAGTCTGGCAAAGAGAAGAGGCGAGTGAAAAAAAAACTGTCTTCTGGAGGAGGCATATTTGTGAAGAGGTATTAGGCAGGGAAGTGGCACGAAATAAACATGCTGGGTTCTTCTTTCATGTAAAAATCAGTTGAAATTCTCAGATGTATACTGATATGCTACTGTTCCAGTTCAGAAGGTGGGAATGTTACAGGATATCAGATTTTTAAATTGCATGCACTCGGCTATATGCTCTCTCCCCAGAGACTTTTCACATAGACAAGTCGAAATTATGAGTAATAATTACATAAACTATGCAATAGTACAGTATACAGCCTAATAAAGGAAATTTAGCTCCACATAATAAAAATTATTCAAAGTTCCAAAAAAAGTTGTATTTCTTTTACTTCCTAGGTAGCACCATTTACATGAAGCTCTTTGTGTGTGTGCTTATATGGTTTTAAGATTTTTGTTTTCTGCCAGGGGTTATGTTGTGCATATACCCGTGATTCCAGCACTTAGCCTGAGTGTGAGCTTGAGCACTGTCTAAAAACCAAGTGTGTAGCACTGAGCCTGCACGTGAGCCTCAGTACTGTCTGAAAACCAAGTGTGCAGCATACATCAGTAATTTAGCACTAGGGGGCAGAGTCAGGGGGACTGTTCATATCATCTGTGGATTTGAGACAGTCTGGGCTACATGAAAACCTGTTTAAACACACACACACACACACACACACACACACACACACACACACACACACACGAGCATTGTATTAGTTACTCTTTGTGCTGCTGTGAGACAACACTGAGCTCCAACAACTTAAGATGAAGGAGGGCTTATTCGGCTTACGGTTTCAGAGGGAAGATAGAGGGGAGATACAGTCCTTTATGGCAGAAAAGGCACGGCTGGCTGGCAGAAGCTGGAGGCAGCTGAAGTTATGTCTGTCAAGGAGGCTGAGAGCTGCGAAACTGCAAGTAATGAGCAGAATTAGGTGGAGCTACTCAACCTCGAGGTCCACCCGTGACTGCCTTCCTTCCTATGGCAAGGCTCCACCTCTTAAAGGTGCCATGACCTTCCCAAATAACTCGATTCAAACGCACAAGCCTGGGGGGGCAACTCACTTGTAAAATCACGACAGGCAGGATTGTGCTTTATTTTTTGCTTGTTTTTGTGAGAGCCTCACTCTAACGCAGGCTGGCCTTTAATTCATTTCTCTTCCTCGACCTCTTTGGTACTGGGATTACAAGTTTGTTCATCATATGCAGCCCATTTTTTCCTTCATATTAAAATATTTTTATATTATGCCTTCTATATGTCACTGTCAGTTTTGGCCAGAGAAGCTTTTTTTTCCTTATAGACATTTATTATATTTTCCCACTTGAATATTTAAAATAATTTAAATGTAATGCATACTGAGAGCAAGCACAGTGTCAAATATTGAATATTTTTTGTTTTATTATCTAGCTTTAGAAAAATGAGAAAATTTACAAGATGCAAAGTCTAATACAACACATTATCATTGATAAATATTGAGTATTTTTTAATAGTTATTTTCTCACTCTTTAGGAAAAAAGAAACAATTATGCTAATCACAGTATGCAGCAACATATACAAGCCCAGACTCAATAGAAAAGAAAGCAACAAAAAAGTGAATAGTCTTTCTTCTCAAATCACTTTTAATTCATTTTCTACGGCCATATAAATTTAAAGTGTGAAACAATACAGCTATAGAATCTAGGTTCTCTTTCCAAGCAGTGGCATATAAAACATAAAAACTCAACCTCAGCACAAGCTTCAAGAAAACAAGGGCTGAGAGGAATTCAATAAAAACATGAAATGCACCAAATACAGTACACAAAATAATGCAACGAAGAAAACAACGCTATACATTTCAGGTAGGAAGCATTGTAAAATACATAAAATGCAAGAAAAACCAAGGAGTTTTTTTCTTAGAGTACCATGAATACACTGGAACTGGAAATTAGCATTTGAAGATGGGAACAAGAAAATAGTAGTTTGCTGTTTAAAACTTTATTTCTAGGCTTCAGGATTTCACCTTGACATCCTTCTTTCCAGAGCCTTCAGTAGCTGACTCTGCTTTTCTGTGACTAAAAGTCTGTTATGAAAATGCTAAAAATTTTACCATTGGAATTTTAGTTGCCCATTTCTTCTTTGCTCTCTCCTCTCAATTTCCCTATTCTTTCTCAATGAAATTAGTGTTAAATTAGTCTTTGGAATTCCATGGCAGTTCTAGACTTGATAAACCAGTCAAATCTAAACTGGGGAGCAGTCCATACATACTCTCTTAATTCTTCATATACATTTTCTCTACAACCCTATTTTGTACAACATACAAATCAAGAATCATCCTCAGTGTGAATTCTTTCTTTGCTGGTTCTGTACCGAATACCCAACTGATGAAATGGAGCCTTGTATTGTGCAAGTTTTTTTTTTTTCTCTCCAGTAGTAGAGACTCGTAATTGGTCAACTATTAAGAATAAAGGACCAATGAATGTTCAGACAGAAACAGGGCCCATATAAACACTGGGAATGGCAGCAGATCCCTGTGAACTCATGCTGAAAGGCGGAGACACTGGACCCCAGGGTTTGCCCGCCAACCATTCTAGTTTAGGAAGCGAGCCCCAGGTTTCACGAGAGGCCATTTAAATTGGAGTAAGTGATGGAGAAGACGGCAGCATCATCCTCTGGCTGCACATGTGCCACCCCCCCCCACACACGGGGCTGGTGAAACGCTCAGTAGCGGCACCTGCGCAATCAGGTAACTGGAGTGTGACCGTCAGAGCCCCCAGAGTTGTGTCCTGAGCTCCACTGCGCCTTGTGTGCATGCTCCTCCTGCTTCTGCCTTCCCCTCCAACTCAAATTGTTAAAAAATATTTTTAAAAAAATATGTATTAAGACTAAAAAGTTATCTAAAAATCCCTGGAATTTTCCTAAGAATTTTCTTGGGAGAGAGGGAGCAGTGCTAGGGATCCAATCCAAGGTCTTAAGCAAGCTAGGCAAGTTGTCTACTAACTCCATACCTAGCTCTATTTGATGTTTGCTAACTTTAAATGAATCAATTAGAAAACATGTTCATGCAATAAACTTGATGGGTTAATGTGAACTGGTTTATGGTTACATGAACTGCTTTGTAATATGAAAAAAAGTAATAATCAGAACTCTAAAGATTTATATTATGTAAAACATATTTGCAGGGACACATTTTAAAATTTACTTTTCATTACAATAATTACTCTTATAAAGGAGTTACTTTCAAAATCCAAATAACTTTGCTTTAACAATCTTTATTTTATATAAAAATTTAACTGCAGTAGTAATCAGAAAGTTAAATACAAGAAGTATATAGATTAAGGAATTGTTTTCAGATTAGCAACAGATAACAAAAAAAACCTTTTGTTTTCAAAGCTACTGAAACAAAAGAAAACTGCTTCAGTTTCAAGAGCATTCAAAAAGATAAGGACAAAAATAAAAAGGACAAAATGCCCTTTCATTTCAAGTCAGGGTTTGGACCACAGCTTTTCAATGTCATATAGGCATTAAAAAATGAAGGCAGAATACCTAAAACACTTGTCTTTAGTCCAAAAATACTTGGAATAATTTTCTTCTAGTTCTGCTGCAATTAACCATGTTCAGAGTCTGTCCTGATGTCAGTAGCAGCAGTACTAGTAGTTCTTCCAGAATCTATAAAACCCCAGTGCTATTGCCAAGCAAGTGAATACTGAAGCTGTGGAGAGAAACAAAATGATGTTACAGGTTGTAATTTGCAATTATTTACAGATACTAACACAATGGTTTTAAATCAAGTGGATGGCAAAAACAAAGGAAAGCAAATTTATGTCCTATGCTCTTTATTCCCTAGAAAATTAAAAATAAAAGGTACTTGTAAGGACAAGATTTAGTCGAATTCTCTTAAAAGTTTCCTATACTTTAAATATACAGAAAGAATGTAGATGGCATATCAATTAGAATCTATAGCCGTTAACATTATAATTAATAAAAGTAGTAATAAGGCTAAACTAATTTCGTATCTTTTTTTAATTCCATTTTTTATTATTTATTCAATTGTGCGTGCGTGTGTGTGTGCGTGTATGTGTGCACGCGCGCGTGTGTGTGTGTGTAGAACCATGGACCACCTCTACCTCCTCATTTACTCTGCCTCGGGATTCACAGGCTCCGCCCTACCAGGACCAGAAATGCAGGCTGCTTCCGCCTGGCATCTATACATGGGTTCTAGGATCCGAACTCAGGACCTTCCGCTTGCAAGGCAGAGGCTTAACCCCTGAGCCACCTCTCCAGTCCCAAATTCCACATCTTATAACAAGTGAATACTTAGGTTTCTTACATAGTTACACTAATAGAACAGCCTAATATAACTAGAATAACCTAACTATTAGCATAGACAAGTAGAGCAGACATCTACATATCTATTAAAATAATTTTCAGTGCTTGGATCAAATGCTTTTGTTCTTCTTAGAGGCAAAACACTACCACTAAATTAGACTCTCCATCTCTCCAAAGATAGGAACTGCTTAAAGTCATTTCTCCTGTGCACAGAAGACATGTGTCTATGGGCCCAGCTCCTTGGAGCTAAGCTCTGAAATTTTGGGCAATAATGAGATATTTTAAAATAATTCTAATAATTATAAAATAAAAAAATTGAAAACATTAAAAAACTATTCTTCAAGGAATAGAAAGCAGAAAAAGCATTTTTTTCTTAAGTCATTTATTTGAGGGGTAGGTAAATACTCAGGAGGAGGCTGAGTGGATTTGAAAACAGTCCTTTGTTGCTTTGGACTGATTTTGAAAGAGAGCACTCTGAATGGCTGTTCTTGGAATGTCTCTTGACAGTACAATTAAACTTAAGGTCTTCAGTTTTAAAGACCTTGCTGGAATTGGAGTTTTCAAAACTTGTTTCAGCCTTAGAATTTTTCTTTGACAAAATCCAATGTTTTAAAGAGGTAAGAACAGAATACAGTTAAGGAAGGAGATAAGCCTCAGCTAAGGATGGGATTTATTCTCACCCAACCTGCCGCCTACCACCAGTGCTGGCTGCTCAGAAAACAGCTCACTCCATAGGAAGGGAGGCAGTGAGAGAATGTGCATTTAGTCAAGCACATACACACATGGCTGTTCAGATGTTCTTAGTGATGAAAACTTGTGAGCTGAATGCCTGTTAACAGAGGACTGGATAAAGTATGGCATTTTAATACGCTGAAATGCTATGTATAGTAAAAAGATGTCTATATATGAATTGATGCTGAAATATTAATGTATTTAAGGACACTAGTTACATTTTTTAAATGACAGAGTGATTAAAATATATAATTTTTGAAAAACATTTATTAATCCTGGGTGTGGTGTCGTTAGAGGACCTTGCCAGGAGTGTTTTCTCTCCTACTGTCTCCTACTGTGTAGACTCTAGTGATCAAACCCAGGTCATCAGGTTTGGCAGCAAGAGCCTTATGCATTACTTAGATATATCAGAAAAGATACACACTACTAACAGTAAATATATATGGAGAGGAATTCACTGCTTTTGAATTATATAAGCTGTTTATAATTAAAACACTTCATATATACTCACAATTTCTTTATAAAAAGAAAAAAGACATTAATACACTAACACATTCTTCCCACCTCAATGGGGCCAAATATTCTTAGGTGTGGAGCTCAGTATGTGACAGTCTAATTCTGGGATAGTACCAGTGCTGGGCCAGCACAAAGCAAAGAGGCTTTCTTACCTTGTTCCCCACACAACTTGCATCTACCCTGACATCTACCTTAATGAAGACCATAAGCAATAAAAAAATGAAAATTTTCATTGTAGAATACTCAGTTTATTATATCATTTGGTACTTGGGCTTATATATTTCCTTGATACACACGCACCTTTTCTATTAGCCAACTACAGAGTTGCCAAGTAAACTTGTTTTGGAACTAGATTCTTCAGGTACTATGCTCCTGTAGACCAAGCACCAAGGAGCCTCATTGCAGTTCTTTATCTGTACTGGCATGAGATCTAGAACGGTAAGAACTGATAGGTCCAATAATGAATACTATTAATAGTAGGATGGCAGTTCCTTTCTCTGACAGTCTTACCTGCAAGGTAACGAATTGTCTCCAGTTTGTTTGACTCCATTAGTGTTTTTAGGGAAGCAATTTCAGTGTCAATTTTATTACTGGTCTCTGAAATAACATTTTTGGTTTGGGTATCCTATAGTAAATAAGAATGAACAAAATTAAATTTGTTCCTATGTATGATAGACAAAACCATTAAACCTACAATTATGTGCAAATAGTACATTTTAAAAAACTTTCTTTATTCACTTTGTGTGTGTGTGGGAGGCACTGTGTGTCCCTGTGGAGAACCAAAGGTGACTTTAAGAATCATCCTGTCCTTAGAGGCAAGGGATTAACAGCCATAATAGTGTTCCTATACTAAAGGGGAACATAAAGGGTTCTAGGCAATGCTATTGAGTCCTTACACCTCATCAGCGAGGAGGACCTAGAGGGAAGTTTGACATGCACACTAAAGGATGTGCCAGGGATTGGGGGGGAGGGGCACTGGAAGAAAGGGAAGAGGGAGAGGAAGGGGAAAAGGGGAAGGGCGCAAGGGGATCAGGGGAGAGGTGGAGGGACGGAGGGGACTAGGGTACCTATTAAGTTTGTATGAGTGGAAAAAAAAAAAAATCACCCTGGATTGCTTCTGCCTCCTTTTTGCTCTGGAATTTCTCAGGCTCCACTCACCAGGGTTTGAAGTGCAGGCCACTGCCGGTTTGCCTAGAGTTTTTACGTGGAACCTCACATTGGAACTCAGGCTTACAAGGCAGTCTTAACTCCTAAACCATCTCTCCAGTCCCAATGGTATATTTTTAAAGTCTTAATTAGAGAAACAGTAAAAGCCCAGTCACAATAAAACACACATACATGCAAAGTGAACACTCATAATATAAACCTGGGTTTTTTAATTTTTGTGGGCTGTATGTAAAATTTTTGTTTTGTTACCTTTTTCTCTTCATTATACTCAAAGGGTTACCATAATACCCTAAGGTTTTTTACATAATAAAGGTCAGGGATTAAAATTTTTGCTTCTTAGTTTATCATAGTATACTTAGGTCTAAAATATTTGAAGAGATTTTTAGTAGAATATGCGCATAAAATAATCATAGGAAATTATCTCCAAAGTCAGTTTAAATATGAACTTCGGTCAGTATAAAAGGAACTTGCATATACTGGAAGTTAACACTGCATATAAGGAGAACAGAGCTCCAAAAGTAGCTCAGATAATGTGCTGATTTTCTTGTGTACTTACTTTCTCTGTCAAGGATAACAGAATAGAATCCTTGACATTACAAATGTAACCTTCCCCTCTGTTAAATTCTGAGGAAGAGCATATCACCTTAAAAAGAAACCAACTGATTTTAACGTTTTAATTTAAAGTATTTATTAGAGAAGGAGAGGAGTGGGGGAGAGGAGCAGAACGAAGAGAAAAGGAGAGGCCACATGCCACAGTGTACATTTCAAGGTCAGAGACAACTTCCGGAGGTTGGTTCTTTGCTTTCTCTATGTGGACTCTGAGTTGAACTCAGGTCGCCAGGTTTACAATGCACTGGCACCTTGACCCCTACTGGGCCATCCCAATGGCTTAGTTTTAACTTTAAGAAAAGGACTAAGTTAGAGAGTGGAGTTTACTATGCAGTGATTGCTTTACAGGACTACTGAGAAGCAAGCAGGAATCCAAGTAGAGGTTTAGAATGTAGGCTCCCTCCTTTTTCTTCCTCTCATACTTCTTTCTCTGCTCTTCCTCTGTCTTTCTCTCTCTCTCTCTTTTTTAGACAAAGTCTTTATGCACAGCCTGGCCTCAAACTCAAAACTCCTCTTGCCTCAGTTTCCTTAGTGCTGACATCAGGTTCCAGAACCACTGGGTTATAAGACCTTTGTGTCTTAATTTCCAAACTCCTAAATGGAAGAACAGTAACGGCAGAGGCTGACCTGAAGATTAAGTGAATTAACAGATACAAGTAAGCATGTGAACTGGAATTTGATGCATAATAATGTATACTACCATTCTTTAAATAAAGTATATTAATTTATTTTAAAAAGAACTGAATTTTTGTCTTTTTAAAAATGGCTACTCTCTACTTAAAAAATAACTCAATTAAAAAAATGTCATGTGGAAAGCTGAGTTTTCACTCAGAGATCACAGCTCATGTGCTACCATCTCCCGAGGGGCCGCTCTCCCCAGTGCTGGCTAACTCTAACAACCATAGCATTAGAAACAGCTATGCTAGGCACAGGAACTACGTGGAAGAGAAACATTACCTGTCTGCTGAATTCTGTGGTTGCCTCCATAAGCTGCTTTTCTTGATCTGTAAACTAAAGGACATGAAGCCAGCAGATTAAAAAAAAAAAAAGACAAGACTTAGAAGAACCAGAAAGGAGTAAGAAGCAGCGCAAGCGCACTTAAGAGCCTGTTACCATATCCGTCACTCTGCTCCTTTCCAGGTTGATGTCCAACTTATTATCTGCTCTGATTCGACTGGTCTCATACTTTAAAGAAAATGAAAATATACATTTTTAAAAAATTTTGTATTAATTTTGTTTTTGTTTTGAAATTAGTAAGTGGAAAAAATTTCACTCACTATCAGCTGTTGCTTAACTTGGTCCAACTCAATTTTCATTTTCTAGGTGTAAGAAAGGTCACATCGAATTAATATATCAAAAGTTCATTTATAATATACTTTAAAAGCCTCAAATCTTAAATTAGCAAATTTTGGAGATCTTTCAATTTTTAATATAGAATATGATAAAAGGATAAAACTAACATACCTTAGTATTCATGAAACAAATTTTAGATATGAAACATTAGATGTAATATGGTTATGATTTATATTAAATTTATTTTAAAAATAATATGCTTTTCTAAATTTAAAAATATTTACGATAGCAAAAAATTTAAATCTGATTTAACTGGAGAAATATACTTTTTTCTCTTGAAAAATACAATCAGAATAGAATTAAATGAAATGGAAAACATCACAGTACAATTTCAGCTGTAAGACTCTATGATGAGCTATGCTAGAAAGCTTACATAGTATATAGAGTTCAAAGATTTTCCCTTTTATGTGATTTACAAATGAAAATTACAACTTTTATTTAGCGTGCAAGAAATTCACTTACACATAGATTAGATAGTTAAATAGTATCTTTTTAACCTCAAATCTTTAATACCTACATAAACATTACTAATTTATTATCAAGTCACACATACTTGTGAAACAAATTATTTTTTAATCAATAGTAAGTGAAAAACTTTATCACCTCATTTTCTGCCCTCAGATTTGCAAATTCACTTTTCTCTAGGATGACCATGTCTTTTCTGATGGAATCCAAATGAGCCATTAGCTGTTGTACTGTTATTTCCTAGAAAACAAAACAAAAATAACTTGATCTGTGAAACAGTATCCTTTTACTTTTGTATTGTTTTCTAGAAATATAAAAGAATATGTCTAACAGGTATGATTTAAACAGGTATGATCGGTTAACCAAAAACACATATAAAAACTACAATACTTGAAATATCAAAAAGTGAGGAAATTCAAGGAAGAAAAATATACTTAGCAAAGAAAAGTACGTAGCTCTTTTGATGGAAAATGCTTATTTGGCTCCTGTAAGTTCCTCAACAAATATTTTGTTCCTTTTTTTGAATACCCACATGGAAATAGTTCTATAAACTTTCAGTGTTGTGATTTTGAGGGATTTTTCTATCAATAGATAATACCAAGATACTGAATGAAAGTCAGAGGTCAGGTAGTAAAACAAAACAGATACGTGGTAACATTATTGCCTTTTATTGGTACAACATAATTTTGTTTAGTTTCCTATATAGAATGCCAATTTTCTGTATAATTACAGAGAATGTATGAAAGGTGGCTTCTGACAGATGCGCAGTGCTTACGTTGCTAAGGAGGCCTGAAGACTTCTCTGTGCACACCTCTTGGCCCTCTTGCCTCAGCCTCCCTGTGCTCTAGGGGAGGACGTAGACCTCCCACACCAAGCAGGAACAGCATTTCTATAGAAATTACTTAAAGCAGAAAATCTCTTGCGATATTAAATTTCTTAAAATTAGAAGACTCACTTATCCTTACCAAAAGAAAAAGTGAAATCTTGAAAGGATTCTAGAAAACAGGGATATGAATAAATCAGAAAGTCCAAACAAGAACAGCATTGCTACCCCCATCTTTAAAGTGACAACCTCGGCTAGGCCACCTTCCTGAGTCTGTAGTCCTCCACTGGTTGACATGGATGAGAGAGACGCTCAAACTGATTTGACTTTTTACTAATAGAGAGTGTAGCAATTTCAGACTAAGAAACGAAGTTTAGTCTTCAAAGGGCCTACAATACACATATCTTTAAAAGACTTTCTGATGACATTGTTTTACAAAGTAGAGGCTGAAAGTATGAGTTCTAGAATTAAGCTGTCTGAATTTAAACCTCAATTCTGCCATTTTCTGAGACCTTGGACAAGTTACTTAACTTCTCTGGTTTCCTCACTTGGAAAATTGAAAATTTAACTACTGACAAAACCATCTTCAAAAACTTTAAACGTGAGGGAAGCATGAGAGAGCTCAGCAGGTAAAGACGCTTACCACTAACCTGACAACCTGAGTTTGATCTCCGGAACCCCTATGATAGGTGAGGACTGTCTCAAGCAAGTTGTTCACTGACCTCCACATATTTGTACACATGGACACACTAAATAAATGTAAAAAATATATTTAAAAAAGACATTAAATGGAAAGACATATTATATCTTTGTGCTTTATTTTCTTTTAGAGGTCGGGTCACCAATGAAGTTAGACTTTAGGATGAAAAGGGATTTTTTTTTTAAACTTCATAAACCAGTAATTTAAAAAGTCAAAAAATTCAGTAAGCAATATTCCTATACTGAATCTTTTTGTATGTAGAGTAAAGTAGTTCTGGCAGCATGAAGAAGATTCCTCAGATCAGTTTTAATTCATGACTTGCATAACAGGTGGGTTAGAAATGTAAGAGTAAGTCACTGAAAATGTTAGGAGCTCCATATAACTCTCTCATTGGATAAATCTGAACTTTGGAAGAATTAATGCTTAGCTTTTTTTTTCTTCAGTGAATTTACTAGCTGGTTATGATGATTAGCTAAGCTAAAAAGATGCAAATTTAAAAAATAAAGAATTAAAACCAGTTTAAATATAGGGGATGAATATTTATATAGGAAAATATATTGAGATAATTCCATCCTAATTAATTGGAAATCATGGTAAAAATCTTTAAGAGCTTATGATTTTCTAAAACCCTTAAAGTTGTATTTCATGCAACAACTTCTAGTTTTATGTAAGAAATCCTAATCTTTTTTCTAGATTTTATTTTTCTTTATAGAATAGTACATACAAAATTCAGCATATTGTCAGTGCTAATTTTATAGGTAACTCTTTTATCATACTTCTGCTGATATCCAGTAGAGTATCCAGTAGAGATTGACTTCCATTTAAGTGGTATGTTTTTAAGCTCACCTTTTTAAAACTTTATTTATTGTGTGTGTGTGTGTGTGAGAGAGAGAGAGGGTACTGTGTATGTCCTTGTGTGGATTGCTTCTACCTCCTCCTAGCTTCATTCTGGGATTTCCTAGGTTCTGCCCACCAGTGTTAAAAATGCAGACTGCCATTCAGCCTGGCATTTTTATATAGGTCCTGGGATCTGAACTCAGGCCCTTCTGCTTGTGAGGCAGAATCTAAGCCCTCTCAGCCTCTCATTTTTTTTTTACATTTTTATTTGGTTTTTCCAAGTCAATCTTTTAAAAACTTTGTGTGTGTGTGTGTGTGTGTGTGTGTGTGTGTGTGTGAAAGGGCGCTGTGTATGTCCCTGTGGAGGACCAAGGGCAACTTCAGGAATCATCCTGGATTGCTTCTACCTCCTTTTTGCTGCCATTTCCACTTTTTTTTTAATTTTAATTTTTTAATTTTTAATTTTTATTTTTTTCCACTCATACAATAGGTACCCTATTCCCCTTCCTCCCTCCATCCCTCCCTGGATCCCCTTGCTCCCTTCCCCTTTCCTCCTTCCTTCCTCCCCCCTCTCTTTCTCCCAGTGTATGCTCCCCCCACCCCCCCATTCCTGGAGCATCCTTTAATGTGAATGTCAAACTTCCCTCTGGGTCCTCCTCTCTGATGAGGTGTAATGACTCAGTGGCATTGCCTAGAGCTCTTTCTTGTGTTCCCCTTAAGTATAGGAACACTACTGTGGCTGTTAATCCCTTGCCTCTAAGGATCCTAGTGCCTGTGATCTATGCTAGACTTTTGGGGATTAATGATATGTTGGTCATTGCGCAGGTCATGCAAAGTCCTATTATGATTACTTTGGCCCTAACTTGTGTGGAGTATCTTGCATATCATTACTCCTCCCCATCTTTAGGCGCTTACAATTTTACCGCCCTCTCTTCTGCAAATTTCCCTGAGCTTTAGGATGGGGAAAGATTACCGCCTGGTGTTTTTATGTGGAACCTGGGATTGGAACTCAGTACCTTCTCCTTGTGAGGCAGAATCTTTTTTTTTTTTTTTTTTCTTTTTTCCCTCCCTCCTCCCCCCCGTACCCCCTGCTCCCCCTCCCCACCCCTCTCCCTCCCCATCCCCCAGTGCCTCCCACCCCAATTCCCAGAGAGTCCTTTCTTGTGCATGACTGATTTTCTTCTGGGCCCTCCTCTCCGATGACGTACAAGGACCCAGTGGCCTTTGCCGAACCCTTTCCCGTGTTCCCCTTAGGTATAGGAACACTGCTGTGGCTGCCAATTCTTTGCCTCCAGGATCTTGGTGCCTTTAGCAGGTGCTAGACTTTGTGAGGTCAACAGTGTGTTGGACAATGCGCAGGGCATGCAAAGTCCAATTATGATTGCTTCAGCCCTAACTAGTATAGAGTATCTTACATATCATTGCTCCTCCCATCCTTATGCTCTTACACTCTTACCGCCCCCCCTCTTCCGCAAATTTCCCTGAGCTTCAAGATGGGGAGAGACTAAGCTGGCCTAGTTCTAGGTGGTTGATATAGAGTCTCTGAAGTTCTGGATTGTGGTTTGTTGATTTTCTTTTGCAGTTTTGCTGCTCCTGCAATGCCCTTCACTCCATCCTGGTGGGCATTGTATGTTACCCCTTTTTATCATGAGGCAGAATCTTAACCCCTGAGCCATCTCAGCTCCCAAGCTCATTTTAATGAATGAAAGTTTTAAATTGTTAAGTTTTCTTCTTGAATATTCCTCTCCATTCCATTTTTTTTTCCTCATACAATTAGTACACAGACATTTGAAAACAAAGGTAACTGGGTGTGGTTTACCTCCTTAATCCCAGCAAGGGAAGGTTAAAAGAAGCTACTGAGTTCAGAGCAGCTCAGAATAAACAGAAAGAAAAAAAAAAAAGCCAAGGAAAAGCAAAATCAACCAGATAATCAAAAATAATTTCATAAATTTTTCATAAAAGGTTTTTTTTGTTATAAAACTTCTGACATATAACTTAATGACATGAGACACGAAGTAAAAAGTATGCAATTGGGGATAGGTAGAGATACTTCGGAAATCCTAATTTTTCTATCTATACTTTGAAATATGTACCTGAGGGAGAAGACTGAGCCAACAAGCATATATGGGAAGTGACAGAGCTTGCGTGTGAACTGTTCCCCACAGGCTCAGGTGCTTGGCTCTTCGGCTGACGTGTTTGGGAAGGTCATGCACTTTCGGGAGGCGGAGCCTTGCTGCAAGAGGGCACTTTACAGGGGCTGGGCCTTGAGGTTGGTAATGGTCGCTTCTTGCAGGGTGCATCTAGTTCTACCTAAGCCACTCCAGCTTCTGTGGCGGCCAGGCCTTTCCTGCTAGAATGGACTGTATCTCCCATCTGCAATTGTAAGTCATAAAGCTCTTTTCTCCCCTTAAATTGCTTAAGGTGAGTGTTGGTCTCACAGCAGCAGAGAGTAACTGCTAAAGGAAGAAAGCAGATTCTGATAGCTGTTTTATTGCTTACAGTTTCTATCAACACAATGTGAAGTCTTAAAAATTATTCAACTTCTCTGAGTCTATCTTCAAGGCCAAAATAGTATTGTGGTTACTCTGTAAGGCTGTTAGAGAGATTACATAACATGTGAAAATATTTATGCCTACAAACTTTCAAAGGTTGTGAAAGTTAACCAGGGCATTTATGAGACAAGCAGTGAATGTGTAGAAAGATCAGTTCTTCTGTTGTGAAGAGTTTTCCACAGGAAATGTTGTTTCACTATCTACCATCAGCTCATGACTGAAATAATAGGTGGAAAATGACAAAATTCCATTCTTCATAGTACCAGCCTCTCAAGACCACGCTAACCCTTCCGTTTCCAAATGCTGGCTTTACTAAGGCCTTTCTTCCCTCCCATTCCCTTCCAGTCCATCTTCCTCCTTCTTGAAAAAGATCATCTAATGAAACTGTCAGAGTGATCAAAACGAACGCATTACCTGTTGAGAGCGAGTGACCATCTCCTTATAAACAGCATCCAGGCTGACATTTGATAAGGTAACTAATGCTGACACAATTGTCTCTGCTTGCACTTTGTCAAATCCTGTGGGCAAACAGTAAAATGTATCTTACTATCAGAATACATAGCTAGGAAACTTTCAACATGCAAATTATTATACTTCAAAATGATTTATCATAAAATGTGGCAATGCTACATTACTCTAAAAGCATTCTAATTTCTGATGGAAATTGCACATTTAGCACAAAATTGGATAATACTAGTCTCTTTTGTTTCTGGGAGTATAACTGGAAAAAAAAAACCTACTGCACTATTTTAATTTGTACTTCAATTGGCACTTGGTTGTTATGAAGTCAAGCTTTTTTAGATGTATTTTTGGTCATTTTTCTGTGTGCTGCTTGCTTACATGGCCTTTACCCACTTCTATATAAAGTTGCTAAGCTTTTCCTTAGGTTTTTAACTGGATTTTCATTAAAGATTTAATGTACTTTCCCCCAGTGGCTAGTCATTTATCATGTTCCATTACTACATAGTCTTTCCCTAATGTGTAAATGTAATGCCTTGTTTATCATATGCTAAATGCACATGTTTCCAAAAAACATTCTATTAATCAGCTTTTTTTGGAATATTATATAACCATTTTGGTATCTAGAAATTTTGTTAAGCATTCATGTTTTCATTCTGATTTTACTATTTAGTCTAAAACTAGATTTTTTTTTTTATTTTATTAGAATCATTCTATGCATATATATTTAAAATTTTTTTTTTATTATTATTATTTATTCAACTGTGTGTATGTGCACACGCGCGTGTCTGTGTGTGTGTGTATGTGTGGGTCTGTGTATGTGTAGAACCACGGACGAATTCGTGAACCACCGTGGACGCCTCCATCTCCTTCCGCCCTGGGATTCACAGGCTCCGCCCTACCAGGACCAGAAGCGCAGGCCGCCCCCGCTTCCGTCTGGCGTCTATACGTGGGATCTGGGATCCGAACTCGGGACCTTCCGCCTGCAAGGCGGAGGCTTAACCCCTAAGCCACCTCTCCAGCCCCACTATGCATATATATTATATATGCTTTTTTCATTAACATAGCTTAAGCATTTCTGTTAATCAGTATTTTTTTTAAAAGAATCTTTTTAAAAATTTTTTTTTATTTATTCAATTGTGCATGTGTGCGTGTGTATGTATGTATGTGTGTGTGTGTGTGTAGAACCACGGGAGAATTTGGGAACCACCATTGACACCTCCACCACCTCCTTGTTTACTCTGCCCCAGGATTCACAGGCTCTGCTTACCAGGACCAGAAATGCAGGCCGCCCCAGCTTCTGCCCGGCGTCTATACGTGGGGTTTAGGATCCGAACTCAGGACCTTCTGCCTGCAAGGCAGAGGCTTAACCCCTGAGCCACCTTTCCAACCCCTTAATCAGTATTTTTAAGCAATATTGTTTTAAACAACTATAAATATTACACTGTAGCACTTCTGTTTAAATAGCAACTCTTAATTATTAATTATCATATTATATTGATTTTCTTCAAGTACTTATGTTTCTCACCATGAGTTTCCAAGTCCTGAACCAGTGCATGAGTATCAAAAGTTAATTTCCTTTGTTCTAAAGGAGTTATGTCCACGGATCTCCTATCATATCCTTCCTTAGTTGCGGTAGTCAAGAAATCTGAAAAGAGAAGACATTATTACTTTATTTTCGTCGAAGTTGACACCACATTTTAGCTTCTAAGCAGCTTTCCGCATCTATTTAACATAGTTCCACCTTCTTCATTAGGAATCCTGTAATCTCACACAAATTGACTGCTTTGAGCTTTTTGAGAAATCTCTGTTACTGATACCAAACAGAAAATATTCAGCAAATGTTCCTTATTTTCCAGCATTCAGACATGTTTTAAGAGTTGGTCTAAAATCATCAAATGTAATGTACTAAATGGTTTATGCTATCAAACACATTATGATACTAAATCAAGGTGATAATTGTTCACATTTTAGACAGGAAACTGCTTAATAGAACTAGGTATTGTGGTCCATGCCTGTGAGTCTAGCACTCAGGAGATTGAGGCAAGACTATGCTATCTGGGTTACATAGCAAGACAAGACCAAACCAAGTCATACCCAGAAAAGTATTTACCTAAATCCACAAAGCCAGTGACAGGTAATGATTCTTTCAAGTTATTCTTGACTACAAAGCTCATGTTCCTTTTACCACCTTGGATTGTCTCAATTCATTCCATGCTATTTAAATATCTGGTTTTCAAAAAACGTAGCTTCAACCCCAGGGATTTGTAGGGCACATGCCTCTTCCTAAGTATCTTTCTAGTCAATGAATCTGAATGAGTGCTAGGATTCGTCACAAGGCATACTGCAAGTAAGCCAAACAGCCATACCTAATCTTCCCTGGCTACACGGATTAAAAAAGAATCAACACCTCAACTCTTGATCCATGTGATAAAGAGATAAAGATTCATTTAATAACTCTCAAAATAATTGAACCAAAGAGAAAATGAAGCATCTGTAAAGTTGGAGCCGTGTAAACATATTAGCATCATTGGCCTGCCTTTTGGCTGGCGTGTCATGTAAAATGGTTAAGAAATGTGCCTTTATGCATCAGACCTAAAGAGAGAAAAATTAAGACGTGAAGGGTGAAGATTATCCATGGTCATACCACCCTGATCATGCTCATCTCGTCTGATCTCTGAAGCTAAGCAGGTGGGGGCCTGGTTAGTACTTGGATGGGAGAAAGGTACAGAGTAGGTGTCCTAGACCACTGCATTAGCAACAATAATTTGGTCCTCTTAAGTTACCTCTTGCTGATTATTATTAGTTCAATTCTCATTTGTTTTGCTAGCATTTTAAAAACATTTAGGGATAATACTTATGTCTAATATTACTGTCTTATACTTAGTATCACATTCTTGAAACTCTTATCTTAGGGAGGAAAAGTGGTATTAAAGGAAGCAACCCAGATGCTCTGGTCTCACAGGGACATTACTCATCAGGCCAGCATCTCTGGCTAAGTGTACACAAGGATGCCGACTTTCTCAACCAGCTCTCTGTTTTATTCCAGGGCCTAATCCACCTGCTATAGGCTCTGGGCTTAACTCAACCACTAATTCTCTACAAATGTGCCCAGAGCTCAAACCCCCAACTGTCAAGTTGACACCTGTGCCTAACTATGACAATGTTTTTAGGACGGGCCTTATTGTTGCCCAGGCTGGCCACAGATTAATGATCCTATCTCAGTCTCCTGTGTACTATCTCAGTCTCCTGTGTAACTGGGACTTTAAGGTATACATTACTACACTGAGCTTTTAAGATTGTGGTTTTAAATGTAACTTTAAGATCTAACTGTAAGAAATAAAGTAGATACATTTGGGTCTCTTGGAGAATAAAGGACCAAGAATGGCTATTTGAAGATGATACCAGAGCTATATTAAATCTTAAAGTTAGCCAGATAGCTAAGCAGACTGAACAAAATTTACCATGGTGTGGGATATTTTAGCCATTTTCACCTTTGGTTCTATTTACAATGAAGAATATATGGAACATTTTTTGAAAATTTTTAATTTAATCTCTGCATGTGTAGGTAGGTGTGTGTGTATATACAGGTGTGTGTAAAGAGGACACTGTGCGCCTGTGCAGCCTCAAGAGTGACTTCAAGAATCATCCTGAATTGCTTTGCCTCCTTAGTGCTGGCACTGGGCTTCCCAGGCTCTGCTCTCAGGGCTGGAAGCACAGGCCACGGCTCTTTCTGCCCTGCCAAGTATTTTTCCTGGGATCTGGAATCCAAACTTAAGTCCTTTTACTTTCAAAGCAAAGGCTTAACCCCTTGGCCCTTTCTCTAGCTCCAAATGGAACATTTATTTCTGGCATGGTGACTTTACTTAATCCTCTGAGGTAGACGCTTACACTCCTCGCCAGTAGGACTTTGGGAATGTCATTTCTGTTTGGAAGAAGAAAATGAACCACAAAGCCTTTGGGTTTTCATTCATAAGTACTCACTCCTAAGGCTTTACAAGTACATTTTTAGTTTGAGGAGAGAAGTGAACAGGATGTATTTCCATCAGAAGCTGGAGTAACAGGTAGTACCTTAAAAGTTCCTATAACCAGGTTTTATATAAAACCAAATTTTTTCCTTCATTTTTACTTATTTTGGTTCTTTCAGACCCATCATGTGTGTGTGTGTGTGTGTGTTTCAGTAAGAAAAACAAATTTAAACTTTAAAAAGACATCAGTTTACAGAGTTACTAAGTTGTGCACCCAGGATTAGAACTCCTCTTGCCTGGAAAAAGGCCTGGTTTTACTTTTGCACAGGCATGTAAAATGTGTCTCATTAATCCGAAATAGCCAGATTTAAATTTATTTTTAGAATTAAATTAACCATTCAGTGACCCAGATTTTTTTTTTTTTTTTTTTTTTGGTAGGAACTCAAAAGATATACTGCAGCAAATATTTTTACAGTCCGGTCTACTGATATGCTATGTGAATTGCTTCAGGATTATTGATGAGTTAAACAACGAACAGATTCCTGTGCTCCACTCATGGAAACTACTTCAGATTTTACCTGTAAAGACTGAGAATCTAAAAACTAAAAGGGCTGAGGAGACGGCTCCATGGATAAATCACACAAGCGCGAGGACTGGGGTTCAGTCCCCAGCACCCATGCAAATGAACTCTGTGCAGCTGTTCATTTCCCAGCTCTTGGAGATGACACTGACTCCCAGGAAAGGGGGAGTTTGGGGTTCACTGAGAGATCTTTAATCAGTAAAGTGGAGAGTGAGAAAAGAGGATACCTTACATCATACTGGCAATATGCATATGCCAGCGTACATGTGAACATGCACGCACACCACATATGTACACAAACACCTCTCCAGTGTTTCTGGTTGCTACTATGCTTGGCAAGTAATAAACTAGAAATACAGCACTACTGAGCATAAGATACAGACCAACATATGGTTTATACCTTTGCTCATACACTTTTAAAATGGAAACTGGACCAGGTAACTAACGTCAAAAAGGGGGAGGGATCAGTTTTCAAATTGCTTGGTGAATGATCATCCTTGATGGCTCTTCCACTCAAAGTTGGGTCTCTAATCAAACCAAGAAGTCACTGATAAGATGACTAGTTTGGCTAGCCAGCTTGCTCTGGGGATTCCTAAACTCTGCCTTTCAGGGCTGGAATTACAGGCAGCTGCCGCACCTGTCAGACATTTGATGTGGGAATTAGGGATCTGAACTTAACTTAGTCCTCTGGCTTGCACAGCAAACAAGTTAAATGCTGAGCCATCTCCCCGGCCCTGCGAGTATATTTCTAAAAGCACGCAGATTAAGATTTGTATGATTTACTAGGGTTAAAAAGAAATGGACTTAAAAAACCCAAAACTCCACCACTGTATGTATATTCACGAACAGTCCAACTACGACCCAAAGGATCTTGTGAATGATCCTGACACTAAACATCAATCTTATAGGAGAAGGATCAACAATGCCAGTCTTAACTGCAGGGTTAGTGGTATGAATTAAAGTTCAAATGCAAAATAGCACAAATTGTGTGGAGGCAGAAAGTGGGCACTGAATGACTCAGTGAGTGACATCAAAAGATTCGGGAAGAACAGAGATCATTACGACTTGCATGAGATGCCTATCTTGTGGACCAGTTTAAGAGTTTAAAAACTGAAAGAACTGGAAATTTCAGAATAAAGTGAGATGGTTTTCAGAGTACACGCTCTAACAAGGTGCCAACTGGCTGGAAACTTGTAGGTTTCCTGTGCACGTCCTTTTAAAAATGCCTAGTTCCCGTACAGAAACTCGGAATTCCAGGGGAGGATAAAGCGCCCGACCTACAAAGTGTGATGTGATGCAGTCTCGCGAAAACCTGGACTTCACACCAGCACTTGGACGACAGCCTACGAGTGCCACGCAAGAAACGGAGACCTTCCCGGGCACAGACCTAAGCACGAATCTAATTTAGCGTGGGAAGCACAGTTGCAGGTTGCTGCGTCCGTGTCCCCGGTCCCAGGAGCAACCCGGGCGCACAGCCGAGCGTCAGGAATGGGCGGGGCGCACAGCCGAGCGTCAGGAGTGGGCGGGGCGCACAGCCGAGCGTCAGGAGTGGGCGGGGCGCACAGCCGAGCGGCAGGAGTGGGCGGGGCGCACAGCCGAGCGTCAGGAGTGGGCGGGGGGCACAGCCGAGCGTCAGGAGTGGGCGGGGCGCACAGCCGAGCGTCAGGAGTGGGCGGGGCGCACAGCCGAGCGGCAGGAGTGGGCGGGGCTAGGGGCGTGGCGCCCTCACCGAGCACGATCGACCCACCCGCATCGTCCCCCCGGACGGCACTCGGGCGTCGCTGGCGCCTCGTCTCACCTCTCCGCAAAGCCGGCGAGAAATGCCCGTGCGGAGCGGAAACCCAGCGGCTCCCGCCGCCTGTAGGGCGAAGGAGACGCCAACCCCAGCGGCTCCCCATGGCGTGTAACCTTCCAGCCGGCTACAGGAAGCGGAAGGAACGTTGATTGTCGCTTAGCCTCTCGGGCAATGTAGTTCTCGCGCCGCGAGGATGCTGGGAAATGTAGTTTCCAGAGTGCCGAGACCCCTGCCTCTGGCGTCGTCTCGAAGGCCGGCCCACAACACGGGGCCTCGCAGGCGGTGCCACGCCTCGCCAACGTGGTTCGCATCTGCGTCCCTTTTCCCACCAAGCCTTTCCAGCCCGTCCCCGCTTTTACCCCCCTAAGAAAGCGGGACCTTGGCGAGAACCTTCCGGCGCCCGGCCGTGCCGGCAGTGAGCTACAGTCCCACAGCGTTCTTCCCCGGGACAGCCAGCAGCCCGTGGCCCGCGGGTGCGCGCGCGGCACCCTGGGACCTGCAGTCCGCGCCGCAGGGCATTGTGGGAGAGCGCCGCGGCGCCCCCGGAGCGGGGACGGGGAAGCGCAGCGCCAGCGCCGCCTTGTGCCACGCCCTGCGCCCGCCCTCTGCTGCATCGGAGGAGCAACTGTTCCAGCCCTGTCCTCAGGAAACTGCACCCGCGGAGGACGCGGCGTGCGTGGACGCCTTCAGCCCTCGGCCCCTGCGGCTCGCGTGGTGACATCTTGACTATGGAGTGCACAGCAGTTTCTGGCTGTGGCTCTCTCCGTACGTTTAAAAATGGTTCCAGGCAGCGGAGTACGTGGAAATAACAAAACGTGCTTTCTGCCAGTGAGCTCCGCATCAACCCCGGGAAGGACAGAGGCGGAGGGCGGCTCCTCTCCATGGCCCGCAGCACCTGATCCTTTTAGGGAACTCCCTTCAGGCCAAGTGGGGGTCCGTGGCTTCAACGCAGAAAAGAGTTAGCTAATGAAATTAAAAGCCATTTTTAATATGGATTTTAAGAAACATGGTTAAAAGAAAGAAGGAGGTGGGACCAAAACAAACAAACAAACCAAACCCAAAAAAAACAACCCAACAACACATTGGAAGGCATAGGTTCAGGCTTCTCGGAATTTCACTTCGTTGTCATAGGATTTCCGTGGATTTGAAGCTGTTATCTTCTAAGAGTTGCTAAGGAATCTAAATGAGATCAGTGATTCCTGAAGGCCATTTGACAGAATCACATTTGATATTGTAAGATCCTAGATAGCAGAGAAGCAGGAAGGCAGGATATCTTTACTGCGAGCAAAGTAAATTGTCTTGTTTGAAATTTCCAGAGAGTGAATGAAACCCTACCCAAGTTCTTAAACATTTAGGCCTTAAGTCTGATTCATTGCTTTTTTAAAAAAATATTTTATTTCTTTATTGTGTGTGTGTGTGTGTGAGAGAGAGAGAGAGAGAGAGAGAGAGAGAGAGAGAGAGGAAGAGGAAGAGAGCATTATGTGTCCTTGTGAAGGACCAAGGGTGACTTCAGGAATCATCCTGGGTTGCTTTTACCTCCTTCTTGCTTCACACTGGAATTTTCCAGGCTCCACCCACTAGGTCCAGAAGTACTGGCCACCGGTGTTTTCTCTTGGCGTTTTTTTTCACGTGTGTCCTGGGATCCGAACTCAGGACCTTCTGCTTGTGAGACAGAGTCTTAACCCCTTAGCCCTTAACCGTCCAGCCCTTCATTGCACTTTTAAAATAAAGTATCTAATAGCAAATGAATATTATCCTTTCAGCAAATGTAAATTTTGCAGCAATTCTTACTTCTCAGCTGTGGAGTGACTTCAACTAATTCCAAGGTGAAGGGCTTCTTTCTTCTTCCATGACCCCGTGGCTTTAAAGAAAATCAGGGTGTGCGGAGGAGGGAGCTCCTAGGGATTCAGGTCCTAGGGGTCTGTGTGGCCTTTGTGTGATTCGAGAGGAAGTAGCACCCTATCAGTCTCTTCTGGGAAGAACGGTATTACAGTCTCGGGAAGCCTTGGGCCAGAGGGGCTGTGGACAGGCTGTCTGGGTACAACTCAAGGCCCTGTCCAAAACCAGCTTTCCCTTTGATATGGTACCCCTTTCTGGAAACCCACAAACCATGACACATTTCCTCCTGTTGGGTACAATTCTGTGGTTACCTACTTAGGACAGCAGCTGACATGCACCTAGCTCCAGGCTGGTTTCTGTTAGTGCTGCAATGGTTTGTTGAGTTGAAGCCTCTTTGGATGGAAAATCAGTGAATAACACTAAAAGATTAGGGAAAAAAACCCGGGTATGTGTAAAGGGAGCAAAACCCCTTTGTTTTCCCCTAACCAAAGGTTTAAGTGTGACAATAAATATTAGCAAATACTCAAATAGGTTTCACTGCTGACAGGAGTACAAGTTATTTGTACATATGTGAAAAGCAATTTATTGATGTATGAAAAACTCTCAGAAGTGATGGCCAGGGTCCTTGAGTCCCACTTGGAGAGCGCAGAGGAGCTTTGCTGGTGCTGGCAACTGAGTGCCCCAGGTTCTGTCGGCCAGCCTGGATGCTTAACAGCCAGCTCCAAGCCCTAGGGGCTATTGCTCCAGGCCTTAGGCTCAGTTGGAGGCCTATCTGTCTGGTTTGGCTATTGTAATCCTCAGCTTCCAGCATCAGTACGTGGTGGCAGCACACAGTTCTTGTATATGAACCGTCTGGCCTACAGTGTTATAATTCTCAGAATTGAGTATCTTTGATGACTCTTGACCCACAGGCTGTTTCCTGGCAGCTAAGACTTGCAATTTCTCATTTCATCTACTCATAGCCCTGGTTATCTTTGGGTTTCCCGGTTGTTTCTGCTCTGGTCACTCTCAGAACTCATTTACCTGTTGTTATTTCTGTTGCTACTACTTCTTTATATGTATTAGCAGCTTAGCCTGATCATAAAGTACAAAAGTAAGCAACAGTAAGACTATGAGGCCTCATGATATTACACAAAGTGGGTAGTGCAGCAAAGTCTCTTACCAGTTGGCTCACAGAAAAGCTATATATAGCTTAGCTATATAGTCAGAAAGAAGGTGTGGCAAGGGCGCTACACCTTTCATGGCAGCCCCCATACAAACGAAGGCCCGTGTTTGCACCAGTTACAGATCTTCTGCTGGACCTCCAAGGGATGTGCTTCCCTCAGCCCTTAGTGCAAATGGACACAGGATAAACAGGCTCATGTAGAGTTCACCAAGGTGCATGATTGCAGAAAGACCCATTATGAAGGAAATAGATCAACAGGGAAGACAGCCAATAAACCTATGGGTAGGAAGACAATACATCAAACTACTCTGTAAATGGCTGTTATTATACCCATAGGTTGGAAAACCATTTAACATGCTTAGAAGTATTTGCAACAGAGGTAGAGGAGCTCAATACCCTGACAGGATGCAGCCTAGAGCAATAGAGGAGCAGTGAAGTGGACAGAAATGGCCAACCATAATGTAGAGTTGTCATTGGGGCTCACTGAAGATCAGGCCATCCTAATCTCTCTCCATCCTAAGTCTTTGGGGGGCCTTGCAGGGGGAGGGGGTGGCGAGATTGTAGGAACCTAAAGGTGGAAAGGCTCACCAATAGGTAAGACATTCCACTCAAGGCAGGATTGCTGCATCTGGGAACTCACTGCAGTGGGACTTGTCCTTCCCAGATCTGCATAATAACTGACATACCAACATGATTCCATAGACTACCTAGGAACTCAAAAAAGAGGGGAACTTACAGTGGAATCCTTTGGGTCTAAAGATGGATGATTGAAGGGAAATGCCCTTATCAGTGGAGTGTCCTGAAGAGAGTGATTTGATATACCACGGAGGCCTGAGCTCCCACAGGAGTAGACAAGCTAGAGTAAACTGGGATCCATAGAAGCGTATGGGTGGGAGGGTGGGAGTGAGTGAGAGGGACTGGTGAAGGGAAGGGAGAGGTGGGAGGGAGGGGGAGAGAGGGAAGCCGGGATGAATACTCAATATGTAAAAGTAGAAAAAAAGGAGACCCATTGCAAGCTTGTTAAAATAGTCATGACTGAGACAGGGTCATTAGGAGTCAGAGGAACCAAGTTATGCTTTGCTGGGTAGCTTCTTCAAGGTGTCTATGATATATTCAAAGCTGCTAATGCCCGCATAAGAGCATGCTGACTGAGTCTTTGGCTGATAATCCTTTAAGTGTGCGCATAGCCTGGGCACTAAGGAAAGATCTACAAGCTATCATTTAGGGGGTCAAATCACTCTGGTCCCCAACATCTTAGCTTATTTAAAGGAAAAATAAACACTAAAAGTAGTGCTTACAATAATGGCTTACCCTTAACAGAAATCATACTTTAACAGTATTTAGTCATGCTCTAAAAATGTCTGAGTCTTGCCCAAGTGTACTGGAGATAAGCCCTGTAGGAGGAAAATACAGAAGGGAAACTTTTATATACCTATAGGAAGCAGAAATGAGAAGCTCTTTAGCTGGGAAACGGCTGGCAAGAAGCTACCCACAAGCAAGTGCACATGTCCCCTTCCCCAACGGTTTCCTGGAATCTTTCTTTCTACCCAGTCTCCTGGAGTGACCCTCCTCATTAATCAAAATGTAAACATCAGGCTTAAGATGTACGGGTTCTGCAAGAAGCAAATGTACAGACATTCCAAAGAAATGACTGTAAAGCTTAATGGCTATCTGTGTGATCTTTCTTCTGGAGTAAAATCGTAGCTCAGGGGTTCACACATCATGGGCCCATCCTTGTGAGCCCCAGTATGCCAGTCTCTCTCTCTCTCTCTCTCTTCCAATAAAACTTTTATTTTATTAGACTTTTATTTATTTTATTAAACTTTTATTATTTATTTTATTAAACTTTTAAAATTATATATTTATTTTATTAAACTTTTAAAATTATATATTTATTTTATTAAACTTTTAACTTTTGGTCAGTGGTGAATCTCTGAATGACCCCAGACCCACAACAGTCCCTTCAATCTGTCTCATGAGAAGCTACCTAGTGATCACATCTGTAGCTATGCTTTAAATTAATTAATTAATCAATTATTTGCTTATGTATGCCCTTTGGGAATCATCCTCGATTTCTTCTACTTTCCTTTTACTTTGCTCTGGATTTTCCAGGATCTGCTCACCAGGGCAAGAAGTGCCTTCTGCCACATTTTCTGCCTGGTGTTTTTATGTGGGATCCAGAATCTGAACTCAGGTTGCAAGGCAGAATCTTAACCCCTGAGCCATCTCTTCAGCCCTATAGCTGTAATTTTTTAAAACACTGCTGTAATGTTTTTCTTAATCATGGAAAAAATGGAAAAATCTAAATATTCTAACAATCCAAAAGTGATTTGTTATAATTAGGCACAAGTGTCAACTTGACTATTGAGGGTTTGAGGTCTGGGCACATTTGTGGAGAATTAGTGATTGAGTTAAGCCCAGAGCAAACCTGCAGGAGATTGTCTAGCTGATGAGGAAGGCCCAGCCTATGGTGGGTGGGACTAGGCCCTGAACAGATGAGTAAAATACTGAGAGCCAGTTGAAGAAGTTGGCATCCTTGTGTATACTTGACCAGATATGCTGGTCTGGCAAGTAAGGATCGTTCCTCTCTCAACCATTAAGTGATGATGGTGTGGCCAGTTCCCTTGGCCCTGGTGCTGGTGCATGCTCTCCTGTCAAGCTGGACTATGAACTATAACCAGTAATAGTAAGAGAAAATAAATCCCTTGTTCCTTTAAGCCATTTGATGGTCATTTATCAGCAACCATGCACGCAAACTGCAACACACAACATTCACAGTTCATAATTGTTACTCTTCTCTAGACTCTAAATGTTTTGTTTTTCAATTTAATTCCCAGAAATCTCTGTGTACCGGCTAGTTTTAAGGTTCAATGTTGTGAGGAATGGAAAGAGTTCAGTCCAGCAACAATTTGAATTCTTACTGTATACAGGGATTTCTGTTGGGATATGTGAGGATTACAATGTTCTTGCTTTCCAAGAACGTGTACTATAACCTAGAGAATAGAACCTAATAGCCTTCTACAGAGAGCAGGAATAAAGTCACATAAATGTTGAAAGTTAATTCCTCAATTCAGCTGAGGAAGAGACTCTTTGGATAAACTTGTCAATATTTGCCATAGCCAAGTCACAGAAGCAGCTACGTATTCACTAGTGAATGAATGGACAAAAGAAGTGTGGTATGTATGCACAATGGAACTTTATTATTCAGCCTTAAAAGAGCAAAATGTTATTTGCAGGAAAATGGGTGGAAATCAGAGAACATCATATTTAGTAAAGTAAACCAAACTCCGAAAAGAAAATATTCCATATATTTTTTTTCATGTGGAACCTGTATTTACGTCTATATCTGCCTATCTGATTTATATGTAGTCTATGCAAATATGCATAGACTTGCCATGACAACAGAAGGGGGAATATTTGGGAAGAGAGAGAGAGAAGATGATGGGAAATGAATGTGGTATATTTGAGCAAAGATGCCATCAGGAAACCCCTCATTTTGTGTAACATACATACTAATGGTGATACAAATTGAAAATGAAAGAGATAGGATTTGAGCTTGCTTTTAAGGATTCCTAGTTGGTAGAGATTGTAGGCAAGAAGTTCCAGGAGAGAGGGTAGAGTGAGCAGACACACTTCACTAATCTCCATTTTCCTTCCCACTCGTGGTCTTTGCATGTGGTGCTTTCTCAACTCAGGGAGCTTTTTCTTGTCTACTTGTTCTACCTCACATTCTTCAGATCCAGTTTAAATGCTCCATGCTCACAACAAGTATAGTTAGTGTTTTTTTACAGACTCAACCTTTCTTTTTATTCTCTCTTTTTCTGTGTGTGTGTTAGAGGGCACTGTGTGTCCCTGTGGAGGACCAAGGGTGACTTCAGGAATCATCCTGGATTGCTTCTTCCTCCTTTTTGCTTTGCTTTGGAATTACCCAGGCTCTGCCCAGCAGAGTTGGTAGTGCAGGCCGCCATTTTCACCAAGCGCTTTTAGGCGGGACTGTGGGATCCAAATCAGGATCTTCTGCTTTTGAGGCAGAGTCTTAATCCCTGAGTCATCTCTCCAGTGCCCTTGAACTTACTTGTGTCTCCTATGTTGGTGGAGAGCACATTGTAGCTGCATTTTCTGGCACTTATTGCAGCCATCAGAGTGAATGTGTGTAATGAACGTTCAAGACATGGCCAGAATTTGGAGAGGAAACACGGTAGACTGACTGGGTGAAAGAATATGTGGAGGAAATGGAGGAAACAGAATAAAGCAAAACTAAAGGCTAAGGAATTTGGGTTGCAAACAATAGAGTCAACAAGAGATATTGAATGCTTTCTTGCTGAAAGTAGGTAAAAGTTAGTTTGAATTCCTTTTCAGAATGTAACTTTTTGCCACTCACTTGTACAGGCAAGTGAATCATTCCATGTTCCGATATCATGAAGTGGCGTGTATTAGAAAAAGACAGGAAGAAGGAAGAAACAAGAATGAGGGCAGGAGTGGGAGACAGAACACGAACCCAAGCTTCATCTACTACATAGACTGAAGCAAGGGAGCAATGTCCAAATGGAAATGGCTTCTGTCTTAGAGTCAGGGGTGCAAACTTTTATAACTGGAGTGCAGGGAGAAGGGATTTTGGGTTTGATCAGTTAGCAGATTAACAGATTTTTCGAGTGGGATATCTGGTTAGGGTGGGATCTCTGGCTTTAGGGTGGGATCGCTGGCAGAGATTTGTCAGATGGGGGTCTCTGGTTTTGAGGTCTGGTTCCGAATCTATCAGCATGATTATAAGAATGCAGCTACTCTAAATGTAGCCTACTTTATCCTTAGCACACAGGCAAGTAGTCCCAGTTTTTCAACGAGAAAGGACTACTTTAAAATTTTACTCTTAGAGCAATATATATATATATATTGCTCTTTGCCAAGTGCATTATAAAGCCATTACTTATTTTCAATTAATTTGAGACAAACTACCTAATTAGTGAGTGGGGGAAAAAGCTGTGTTAATCCAACCCCAGGCTGATAAATTTTTAGCTGAAGGCAGAGATACTTGCCAACTCCTTTCGTGTGCTTCCAAGTCATCTCTGGTGATGATAGACCGTCTTCAAGCATTTTATGTGCCAAAACTGTCACAGGGACCCAAGGGCTCTTCTTCTGATGATCAGGGACTTGGCACGGAGGATGTGTACAATTGCATAAGATGGCCAGAGAGTCCCCTACCCACTGTTGCGACACTGTCACTGTGGTTTGGGGACTTAAGAAAAGAGGACGTAGCCTGGGTCTCTCATTGGCTGCCCTTTTCTCTCAGAACAAGTGATCCCAATACATGTTTTTAAACATTTATTTTGTGTGTTTATGTGCACACATACACACACTTGTGCAAGTGTGCATATTGGACGTCAGAAGACAAATGGCAGGAGTTAGATCTCTCCTTTCACCAAGTAGATTCCAGGGATTGAACACAAGTTTCAGGTCGTGGATGGATCATCTTGCTGGCCCCAATGCTTGTCTGCCTGCTGTCTCTGTCTCTCTCTCTGTTTTCTTTCTAAAATAAAGTGCAGGAAACATTGTAAACAGCTGTACTTAACGCCTTTAGGTTTCATTTTCTCCCTAGTTCACTTGGAGTTTTCGACACTAGGGGGAGCGTGTGAGTTAAGAGTAGAGGACAGGCCTTCATTCCTAGGTCAGACTTTGCTTTTACAGATTTTGTGTAATTCCCAAGTCAGAGGAGGCCATTGTCACCAAAGCTTCAGGTAGCTTTGCTAATGTCACTTTTTTGTGTGATTTAAAAATGACTGCCGCTTCCTACCTCCTGCAAATCTGGGGAAAACCTTTTTTCCTGATCGTACTAGGAAGCCAACAATGACAGTCAATTATAAGTTTGCCTATTACAATAAATCAAAGGAGAGAATGATTAAGGGAGAATAACAAAAAAGACCTGTCAAAACATTGCAGACTTCACAATGTCATATCATCTCCTGGTGCCTGGAATTAATTATTCATCCTTTTATCCATTCAAAGAGACATGAGTTGCAGGGCCCTTGAACACATACACGAGAGACTCAGTCCTGACTTTAGGAGGACTGCGAGTCTAACTATAATAAATACACCAAGGACAGGAAGTAGTACATGAGACAGACTTGTACCATCCTGAACGTAAACCTTCGTGAAGGTTTGGAAGGTTAAAGGTAGCTTCGTTGAATGGATGTGGCAGACGCAGTGTGGAGTATGTTGTGTGCATGAAGGCAGCAGGAACTGAAAAATCTGGGAAGGAGAGAGAGAGAGACAGACAGAGAGAGAGAGAGAGAGAGAGAGAGAGAGACTGCCATAGTTGGGGACAGAGAGAAAGGCTGGAGTAGTGGGTAGAGCAGGCTCAGAAGATGAAGCCTGAAAGCTCGCAGGTAGAGTGGGAAAGAGTCTCCCCCTGCTCAGCCTCTTCTCCTGGGCTTTTGTCTTGACAGCTGGGACTGCGTATTTCACCTAAATCGCCCGTCCTACATGCTAACCTTGAGGCCCTTGCTAGTCAGATCCTAGAGCTCCTGCTCAAGATCTCAAAACAGAAGAGCCCCCTTCCTTGTATTGCTTTGCTGCCTCAGACCTAGAGAGGGCTATTTGGGAAATACAATTTTGGGGTCCTAGTTTTGAATTCCAGTTTCTACAATGGGAATGGAGGAGCAGGAAAACATTGCCCAAACCTCATCATGTCCTATGTCCTTCTTGTGCCCTCAAACAGGGTGGACCAACCCCCCTTCAAACTCTTGTAGGGTGTGTGTGTGTGTCCCCCCTTCAAATTCTTGTAGGGTGTGTGTGTGTTTGTGTGTGTGTGTGTGTGTGTGCATGCGCACACACATGCTGCTTTATCTCTTTGGGAGCTTCTTCATGTACCATGGCTTATTTGAGTTCTCTGGTAACCCCATGAACTGGGTGTCATTGTTTCTGGCTTGCAAACAGGAAAACTTTTTCTTTTCCCTGAAGCTATCTTATTTCCTAAAAGATGAAGTGAATTGTCTGAGGCTACAATACAAGCAGGCGATAGAACTGAGAATGAATCCTGCTGCGTTGTGTGCAGATGACGCTTATCCGTCTCCTGCCCATTGTCCTTGAGCCCTGCTCGTTCGTGGTGAAATCACGTGCAGTCAGGTGGGCGACTGATCCCTCATCTCCCAAGAAGCTGCTTCACACTCTTTTCATTTGTTCTAAGAAAAAAGTCTAGTGTAAGGATGGCAGATAGTTTTTGTCTTCACGCTGGCTCTGTTCAGCTGTCAGTGGCTGGTTGGGACAAAGCAATGACGACTTTGAGCTCATATCTTGGCACAGGAGGAAGGAATGCCATGATTGGTTGGTAGCATGTACTGTGAATGCAGGAGAGAGGAGGAGCCGTACACAAAATGTTGCTAGCTATTGTGTTTCTCTCAGGCCACCATAGACCCCACGATGGGTCTGCTTCATCTCCACTATGCATTGGCTCATTTTCTGTTATCTCGTTCCTGCAGGAACTATCCCTGCATATTTCATAATAGCTTTAATTTACTGAGCAATCTACTGGGCGTTAAGCCATCTTGCTTATATTATTTCTAGTCCTTAGAGCAATTCTATTAGATAGTTGTGCATATAGCAAATAAGTTGGAATTTGAACCCTAAGTCACATGGAAGACAGCATTTTTATGGGCGTTGATGAGAACCTTCATGTTCGCTCTCTGCCTGTGCTTGCTAGGCAGTTCTGGGGGTCTCAGTGAGAGAGCTTGAGGCACAGCCAGAGCTGTGGTTTAGTGACTTAGCACCTTAATGCCGAGTTTGGGCTCTGCTGAGAAGTTCCGGTCTACAAAACCATCTTGAATGGCTGATGCATTCTGTTGGGGGGATCTAGGAGGCCTTGGTTTATTTTACTCTTGCTATATTTACTCTAGTCTTAGCTCTTACCATCAACTTTTTTCATTGCTATATATTTTTTAAATACAGCTTATTTCTTTTAAAATTAATTTATAATTTATAGCAGATGAACCATTCTAACCTAAACAAATCAGTGGCATTTAGTACACGCACACTGTTGTGTAACCTCAGCTTCTATGTACCTTCCATAATATTCGCATCCTTCCAAAGTAAATCACTTATTTTTAATTGAGATCTTTCCTTCCCTGCTACCTTTAGCCTCTAGCTAGCACCAGTTTGCACTCTATCATAAATTTATCTATCTGGATACATCACATAAATTGAGTATTTTTTTATTATTTTTATTCAATTGTGCGTGTATGCGTGTGTGCGCGCGCGTGTGTATGTATGTGTGTATGTAGAACCATGGACGAATTCGGGAACCATCATGGACCGCCTCCACCTCCTCCTTGTTTACAGGCTCCGTCCTACCAGGACCAGAAACTCAGGCCACCCCCCGCCCCCGCTTCCGCCCGGCGTCTATATATGGGGTCTAGAATACAAACTCGGGACCTTCTGCAAGGCAGAGGCTTAACCCCTGAGCCACCTCTCCAGCCCATAAATTGAGTATTTTATATGTGATTTCTGTTACTGAAGTGTTGCAGATATTTACTTCTGTTGTAGTATATAATATTCTATGCTTGTCTTTGCCTAATGCTTCATGTATTGATAAGTATTTGAAATGTTTCTACCTTTTGACAATTATGAAGGTCCATTATGAACATGTATACGCATATACATGTTTATCTGTTTTAAATTTTTTGGGTACATATCTAGGAGTAAAATTGCAGAGCTATAAGATAATTCTGTATTTAACTTTTTGGGGAGAGATCCAGTTATTTTAGTTTGACCTTTTTGGAGGTATAGTGGAGTTGTATATACATGTTGGTAATGAAGATTACCAGCCTTTTCTTAGCTAATAAACCAATTGCTTTGGTTTATTTTGGAAACTTGAACCTGGTCTACAAAATGTTGGCATAGAGATTTAGAGAAATAGAATTGTTGGCATAGAGATTTAGAGAAATAGAATTCTCTCTTATCACATGCATCCTACATACCAAAGAGGGTATTGGGCATGCTTGGAAGATGAACTCTAATGCCCAGGACAATGATGCCTAGTAGTTATTATTCCTACTTTACAGGTGGAGATGCTGAGGCCTAACAAGTAAAAGAATTTGTTTGAGACCCCACAGCTTCTAATGCTACCCTTGTTCCAGTGGTCCTCCTCAAGAACTCTGCATACTCCTGTTATCCTGTTGGAGTTTTATGAGAAATAAGAAACTAGATTTTTGTTGTAGAGATTTCCACAATTAGCATAGCCTTTGTTAGGATGTTTTGATTGGCAAGCAAAGAGATCACGGAAGTGGAATGTCAAACAATAACAATAAGTGGGTGGCTCAGGAAATCCAGGGTCTTATAAAGATTGGAATCGGAGCTTGGCAAGTTTCTGGGAACCTGATCTCTCTCCATCTCTTGTCTCTACTTCTTTCTGTGCCTACTGCCTCATTCCTCCACTGACCTCTTCTCTTTTTGTAAAATAATTAATCAATTAATTATTTTCCCAATCATACAAACTTAATAAGTCCCCCTTGCTCCCTCCCTTTTCCCCTTCCTTTCACCCCCTCCCTCCCTTTCTCCCAGTACCCCCTCCCTCCCAATCCCTGGAGCATCCTTTAGTGTGAACGTCAAACTTCCCTCTGTCCTCCACTCTAACGAGGTGTAAGGACTCAGTAGCATTGCCTAGAGCCCTTCTGTTCCCCTTTAATATGGGAACACTATTGTGACTGTTTTTTTAAATTTTTTTTTATTATTTCCACTCATACAAACTTAACAGGTACACTGGTCCCCTCCCTCCCTCCCTCTAACCCTCCACCCCCCTTCCCTCCCATCCCCGGAACATCCTTTAATATGCATGCCAAACTCTCCTCTGGGTTTTCCTCTCCGATGAGGTGCAAGGACCCAGTGGCATTTCCCAGAACCATTTCCTATGTTCCCGTTAAGCATAGGAACACTACTGTGGGTGTCAATCCCTTGCCTCCAAGGATCTAGTGCCTTTAGCAAACGCTAGACTTTGTGGGGTCAATAGTGTGTTGGACATTGCGCAGGGCATGCAAAGTCCAATTATGATTACTTTGGCCCTAACTTGTGTGGAGTATCTTGCATATCATTACTCCTCCCATCCTTGTGCTCTTACAATCTTACCGCCCCCTCTTCTGCAAATTTCCCTGAGCTTCAGGATGGGGAGAGATTAGACTGGCCTAGTTCCAGGTGGTTGATATAGAGTCTCTGATGTTCTGGATTATGGTTTGTTGATTATTTTTTCAGTTTTGCTGCTCCTGCAATGCCCTTCGCTCCATCCTGATGGGTATTGGATGTCACCCCCTGGCCAAAGATAAAAACCCGTTAAACTAGAGTCTTGTTATAAGAGTATATTCAAAGGTAGATGGAATAAAAGTAGGAAACCGCAGTGAGGGAGGGGTCAATCATCCATTTGCAAAATGGTTACTTTTTATCTGCCAGACTATATGCCCTCCTCTTCTGGTAAGATCATACCCCATCAGTTGCAAATGTTCAGGAAGGAAAGTCTGAACTTAACCAGATGTCTCATTACTTACTTGCAGTCCTTGATAGTGGCCTATTTTCTGTGCTGTAACATGGTCCCCTCTCTCCTTGTTTCTGGTGTGGCCCTCCTTCCCCATCCCTCCTGTTCATAATCTTTGCAATTACTGTATAGGAATTATAGAGATTTATCCTTGAGTGTCTCTAAGTGGGTTTGGTACTAGGAGCCACCTATTAGGGAGTACATACGGCACTTAATTTTCTGTGTCTGGGATACTTCACTCAATATAATTGTTTCTAATTCCATCCATTTCCCGGCAAATTCCAGTAATTCATCATTTTTGATGGCTGAGTAGTACTCCATTGTATAGATGTACCACAGTTTCCTTATCCACTCGTCAACTGTTGGACATTTGGGTTGATTCCATGACTTTGCTATTGTAAACAGTGCTGCTATGAACATGGTCGAGCTTGTGCCATCAAAGTGAATTTTTGCTGTATGGGGGGTTATTCCCAAAAGTGGAATAGCAGGGTCATATGGCATTTCAATCTTTAATTTCTTTAAGAATCTCCAGACGGCTCGCCAGAGTGGCTGTATGAGCCTGCATTCCCACCAGAAATGTAGGAGAGTTCCCCTCTCTCCACATCCTCTCTGGCTTTTGGTTTTGTTTGTATTGTGGATTTTTGCCATCCTGACCGGGGTGAGATGATATCTCAGGGAAGTTTTGATTTGCTTTTCCCTGATGGCTAAGGATGTGGAGCATTTTTTAAGATATTTGTAGACATTTTAATTTCATCCCTGATAAAGTTTCTTTTAAGTTCCAGGGCCCATTTTTTAATTGGGCCATTGGTTTCCTTGGTGTTTAATTTTCTAAGTTCTTTGTGCACTCTGGATAATAGAGCTCTATCAGATATGTGGTTAGTGAAGATTTTCTCCCATTCTGTGGATTGCCTTTGTGCTCGTGTTACAATCTCTTTATCTGAACAGAATCTCTTTAATTTCACAAGATCCCATCTGTTGAGTGTTGGTTGCAGTGACTGTGGTATTGGATATCTGTTTAGGAACTGTTGGCCTAGCCCAATCAGCTCGAGGGAGTTCCCTACCCTTTCAACTATGGTTTTTATAGTCTCTGGCCTTATATCGAGGTCCTTGATCCATTTTTTATAACATTTTTATTATTATTTCTGCTCATACAAACTTAATAGGTAGACCAGTTCCCTCCCCCCTCCTCCTCCCCCCGAACCCCTGCTCCCCCTCCCTCCCTCCCCATCTCCCAGTACCCCCCCCCAATTCCCAGAGAGTCCTTTATTGTGTATGCCTAACTCTCCTCTTGGTCCTCCTTTCTGATGACGTAAAAGGACCAAGTGGCATTTTCCTGAACCCCTTCTCGTGTTCCCCTTAAGCATAGGAACACTACTGTGGCCATCAATCCCTTGCCTCCAAGGATCTTGGTGCTTTTAGCCGATGTTAGACTTTGTGAGGTCAATAGTGTGACGGACATGGCGCAGGGCATGCAAAGTCCTATTATGATTGCTTCAGCCCTATCTAGGGTGGAGACTCTTCAAATCATCGCTCCCCCCATCCTTTTGCTCTTACAATCTTACCGCCCCCTCTTCCGCAAATGTCCCTGAGCTTCAGGATGGGGGGAGATTAGGCTGGCTTAGTTCTATGTGGATGATATAGAGTCTCTTAAGTTCTGGATTGTGGTTTGTTGATTTTCTTTTGCAGTTTTGCTGCTCCTGCTATGTCCTTCACTCCATCTTGATGGGCACTGTATGTCACCCCCTGGTCAGAGACAAAAAACTGTTAAACTGGAGTCTTGTTATAATAGCACATTCAAGGATAGATGTAATAAAAGCAGGAAACCTCGGTGAGGGAGGGATCAGTCATCCATTTGCAAAATGATCTCTTTTGATCTGCCAGACTATATGCCCTCTCCTTCTGGTGAGATCATACTCCCTCAGTTGTACATGATCAGGAACGAATGTCTGTGAACTTAACCAGGTGTCACATTACTTACTTGCATTCCTTGGAGGTCGATTTTCTCTGCTGTAACATGTTCCCCTCTCTCCTTGTGTCTGGTGTGGCTCTCCAACCCCATCCCTCCTGTTCACAATCCTTGCAATTATCATATTACATAGATTTACCCTTGAGTGTCTCAATGTGGGCTGGGTGAGTTTGGTACTAGGAGCCACCTATTAGGGAGTACATACGGCGCTTAACTTTCTGGGTTTGGGATACTTCACTTAATATAATTGTTTCTAATGACATCCATTTCCCAGCAAACTCCAGTAATTCATCATTTTTGATGGCTGAGTAGTACTCCATTGTATAGATGTACCACAGTTTCCTTATCCACTCGTCAACTGTTGGACATTTGGGTTGATTCCATGACTTTGCTATTGTAAACAGTGCTGCTATGAACATAGTCATGCTGGTGCTATCGAGGCGAACCTCTGCTGCATGGGGGGTTATTCCCAAAAGTGGAATAGCAGGGTCATATGGCATTTCAATCTTTAATTTCTTTAAGAATCTCCAGACAGCTCGCCAGAATGGCTGTATGAGTCTGCATTCCCACCAGCAATGTAGCAGGGTTCCCCTCTCTCCACATCCTCTCCAGCACTTGTTGTTGTTTATATTGTGGATATTTGCCATTCTCACCGGGGTGAGATGGTATCTCAGGGAAGTTTTGATTTGCATTTCCCTGATAGCTAAAGAAGTGGAGCATTTTTTAAGATATTTGTAGACATTTTAATTTCATCTCTGGTAAAATTTCTTTGAAGTTCCAGGGCCCATTTTTTAATTGGGCCATTGGTTTCCTTGGTGTTTAATTTTCTAAGTTCTTTGTGCACTCTGGACAGTAGAGCTCTATCAGATATGTGGTTAGTGAAGATTTTCTCCCATTCTGTGGGTTGCCTTTGAGCTCGTGTGATAATCTCTTTATCTGAACAGAAGATCTTTAATTTCACAAGATCCCAACTGTTGAGAGTTGGTGCCATTGGATGTCTGTTTAGGAAATGTTGGCCTAGCCCAATCAGCTCAAGGGAGTTCCCTATCCGTTCAGTTATGATTTTTATAGTCTCTGGCCTGATATCAAGGTCCTTGATCCATTTGGAATTAAGTCTTGTACATGGTGACAAGTACGGGTCCAGCTTTAATCTTCTGCATGTGGAGATCCAGTTTTGCCAGCACCATTTGTTGAAGATGCTGTTCTTTTTCCATTGGATTTTTTTGGCCCCTTTGTCAAAGATCAAATGGATGTAGTTGTGTGGGCTTATATCTGGGTCTTCAACCCCCATCCATTGATCTGTGTGTCTATTTTGGGGCCAGTACCAGGCTGTTTTTATAACTATGGATTTGTAATATAGACTAAGGTTTGGTATGGTGATACCTCCAGCAGTGTTTTTGTTACTTAGGATTGTCTTTGCTATCCTGGGTCTTTTGTGCCTCCATATGAATTTTGAGATTGTTTGGTCAACCTCTTTAAAGAATTGCTTTGGGATTTTAATTGAATTTGTATATTGCCTTTGGTAGTATGGTCATTTTTATGATGTTGATTCTGCCAATCCAGGAACATGGGAGGTCTTTCCACCTTCTGGTGTCTTCTGCAATTTCTTTCTTTAGGTTTTTAAAGTTTTCATTGTAAAGGTCTCTCATTTCCTTACTTAGGTTTATACCAAGGTATTTAAATTTTTTTAGGGGCTATAGTAAATGGGATTGTTTCTCTCAGGACTTTTTCACTTTTTTTATCCTGAGCGTATAGGAAGGCCATTGATTTTTGTACATTTATTTTGTAATCTGCCACCCTGCTGAACTTCTGTATTAGTTCCAGGAGTTTCTTGGTGGAGTTTTTAGGATCACTCAGGTATACTATCATGTCATCTGCAAATAGAGATAGCTTGACTTCTTCCTTGCCAATTTACATCCCTTTTATGTCCCTTTCTTGTCTTATGGCTCCAGTTAAGACTTCAAGCACAATATTGAATAGAAGTGGTGAGAGTGGACAGCCTTGTCTAGTTCCTGATTGAAGCAGGAATGCTTCAAGTTCTTCCCTATTGAGTATAATCCTTGCTGTTGGCTTGTTGTATACAGCTTTTATTGTGTTGATAAAGGTTCTTTCCATTCCAACTGTCTCTAGCGTTTTGATCATAAAAGGCTGTTGGATCTTGTCAAAAGCTTTTTCTGCATCTATCGAGAGTATCATGTGGTCTTGGACTTTGGACTGGTTTATATGATGAAATACATTTATTGATTTGCGTATGTTGAACCAACCTTGTGTGCCGGCGATAAAGCCTACTTCATCCCTGTGAATGATCTTTTTGATATGTTTTTGAATCTGATTTGCTAAGACTTTGTTGAGAATCTTTGCATCTGTGTTCATCAGAGAGATTGGCCTATAGTTTTTTTAAGTGTATCTTTATTAGGTTTTGGGATTAAGACGATATTAGCTTCATAGAAGGAATTTGCTATTTGATGGAACAGTTTAAGGAGTATTGGTGTTATAAGCTCCTTAAATGTCTGGTAGAACTTTGTAGTGAATCCATCTGGTCCAGGACATTTTTTGGTGGGAGGATTCGAGATTTCTTCCTCAATCTCCTCATATGTTATAGGACTATTTAAATAATTCACAACTTCCTGATTCAATTTAGGTAAGTTGTGTTTACTTAGGAATTCATCCATCTCTTTTGTGTTGTCAAATTTCACAGAGTATAAGTTTTTGAAATATGATGTTATAATTCTCTGGATTTCTTGGTTATCAGTAGTGATAACTCCATTTTCATTTTTAATTTTGTTAATTTGGGTTTTCTTTTTCTTGTTTTTGGTTAATTTAGCTAGGGGTGTATCAATCTTAGTGATTTTTTCAAAGAACCAGCTTTTTGACTGGTTGATTTTCTGTATCGTTTCCTAATCTCGATTTCAGATATTTTTCCCCTTATTTTGCTGATCTCCTCTCTTCTACTGCTTTTGGGATCAGATTGCTCTAGTTTCTCTAAAGCTTTAAGCTGCATTGTTAAGTTATTTATTTATGATGTTTCCATTTTTTTTTATGTAGGCATTAAGTGCTATGAACTTACCTCTAAGAACAGCTTTCATTGTCCCAGAGATTTTGGTAAGTCGTATTTTCATTATCGTTTGCTTTCAGGAAATTTTGAATTTCCTTTTTAATTTCTTCCTGAATCCAATTCTCCTTTAGCATCATAGTGTTAAGTTTCCAGGAGTTAGTGTATTTTCTGTTGTTTGTTTTGTTGTGGATGTCCAGCTTTAGGCCGTGGTGGTCTGATAGGGCACAGGCTAGAATTTCAACTTTCCTGTATATGTGGAGATTTATTTTGTGGCCCAATATGTGATCTATTTTGGAGAAAGTTCTGTGTGCTGCTGAGAAAAATGTGTATTCTTTGGTGCGTGGATGAAAAGTTTGATAGAGATCTGTAAGGTCCATTTTTTTCAGGGTTTGATTAAGTTTCAAAATTTCTCTGTTAAGCTTTTGACCTGTTGATCTATCCCATGTTGAGAGGGTGGTGTTGAAATCCCCAAGAATTATCATTTGGGGGTTGATTTCTCGCTTTAGACGCTGTAGGGTTTTCTTAATGAATGTGGAGGGGCCTGTATTGGGTGCATATATGTTTAGTATTGTGAAGTCTTCCTGGTGAATTGTACCTGTGACTAAAATGTAGTATCCATTTGTGTCTCTTATGATTTTTTTTTTTTTTTTTGGTTTGAAGTCCCTTTGTCAGAGAGCATAATGGCTACCCCTGCCTGTTTCCTGGTTCCATTAGCTTGCAGAATTTGGGACCAGCCTTTCATTTTTAGAATGTGCCTATCTTTTGTGGTGAGATGAGTTTCCTGAAGGCAGCAGATTGAGGGGTTGTGGTTTTTAATCCAAGTGTGTAATCTGTTTCTCTTAATTAGTGAGTTAATACCATTGACATTTAATGTTATAATGGAGATATTATTTTTAATTCTGGACATTTTTTATGTTTAGTGCATTTTGTAAGTGTATTGTTTGACATTTATGTTTTGGTGGTATTATACTTCCCTTCTATCTTCCTGGATACGCTTGTTTTTTTCTTCAAGTTTGAGTATCATTTCTAGCATTTTTTGAAGGCCTGGTTTGGTAGACTTGTATCCCTTCAAGTTGTCTTTGTGCTGGAAAATTTTTCTTTCTCCCTCGATCATGTCAGATAGTTTTGCTGGGTATATCAGTCTGGGTTGGCATTTTTGCTCATTTAATACTTGAAGTACGTTTCTCCAAGCTCTTCTTGCTTTTACTGTTTCCATTGAGAAGTCATTTGTTATTTTAATAGGTTTACCTTTAAAAATGACTTGCTTTTTTTCTCTTGAAGCTCTCAGCACCTTTTCTTTGTCTTGAATGTGGAGTGTTTTTACTATTATTTGCTGTGGCGAATTTCTATTTTGGTCATATCTGTTTGGACTGCGAAATGCCTCTTGTATTTGGATGGGCCTCTCATTCTTTAGTTGAGGGAAGTTTTCATTTATGATAATTTGAAAAATTTCCTCAGGTGTGGTATTTTGAGATTCTTGCTCTGGTATTCCTTGAATGCACATGTTAGGCTTTTTCAGGGTGTCCCATATTTCTTGAATGTTCCTTCTCAAGTATCTTTTTGGGTTTAACAATCTCTTCCATTGAGTTGGTTAATTCTCCCACTTTGTCTTCAAGATCTGAAATTCTATTTTCTGCTTCATTAGTTCTGCTGATAAGACTCTTGAGTTTTGGGTTGAAGATAACTTGTCTTTTAGTTCTATTTTAAACTCTGCTTGAGACTGTTTTAACTGCTCTATGCCTATTTTTGTTTCTTGAACTGTTTTTCTCAAGTCCTCCTAGTGCCTCTTGTGTTCCTGCTCAAAGTGGTTGATGCGGTTGTTTAACTCCTCTAGGTTTTCGTCTTTCATAGTATTAATCAAGGTAATGATCATATTTTGAAAGTCGTTATCTTGGGTCTGGCTTTCTTGACTATTTTCTGTGAATTTGTTCTGGTTGGAATCCATCATTATGAGGTTAATTCTTTCAATGGGAGATTGGTCTTCTTGGGTTTTGTTTCTCATAGATCTGCACTTTGACTTGGGCATTGTTGTTTTGTCTTTTAGGACCTTTCAGTTTCTGTGTGTTTTTACTAAACTGATTTAGTTGGTATTACTACACTTGGGCAATTATTACTAGTGCTTGCCTTGGAGTTGGGTACGTTTGTCTTTTGTTATTGTTATTTCCTAGATGAGGCTGTTAGTACATCAGTTAAGTCAGGTTAAGTAGACAGGGGGTGAATATTAGTATGCTAGTGCACTTTTACGATTTAGTATCTTGGTGATATGTGAGGGTGAGTGGTATACTCCCTGGAGTTGTATATGTTTTTGGGGTGGCTGTATGGAAAAGTTAATCTACAGTGATTAATACTAGAAAGGAACAGTAAGGTGAAAAAAAGGAGGTTTACTTATCTTTGGGTTGGATGTGAAGAATCTCTCCCATGTGATAGGATGATTGTAGAGGTCTTCAGATATATGGCCTTTGACCCTTAGAACTTTGCTTGAGATTCCTTTGGACTCTATTAAATTCTGAGTAGCAGTGTGTCTTCTGTGGACCACGTGCTTGGGTCCCTGGTGAGCTGGAGAGGCAGAGGGGCTGATGTTGATGGCAGAATTCTTCACCTGGGACCTGGGACTTGGCTTAGTGGCCCACCCAAGCTCCAGGGATGGAGAATGTGAGCAAGTCCTGTCCGGTCAGGCGGACAGGGGGGCGGGAGGAAGAAAGGGGCTGGGGCCCGGGGCTTGGCCCAGGCAATACCGGAGGCAGCCTGGGTGTCCATCGGGCTGGCTGGTGGTAGGAGCTGGGACACGGGGCCACCTGGGGGCCTGGGCGAACTCACCTGGGATGGAGGACTGGGAGTGCGGTGGGGCAGACAGGCGGGCGGGCGGAAGAAAGGGCACTATTGTGATTGTTAATCCCTTGCTGCTAAGGATCCTAGCCTGTGATTCATGCTAGACTTCGGGGGATCACTGATATGTCAGTCATTATGCAGGTTATGCAAAGTCCTATTATGGTTACTGTGGCTCTAACTTGTGTGGGGTATCTTGAGAATTATTGCTCCTCCCCATCTTTAGGCTCTTACAATCTCACCGCCCCCTCTTCCGCAAGGTTCCCTGAGCTTTAGGATGGGGAGAGATTTGGCTGGTCTGGTTCCAGGTGATTAATGTAGGATTTCTGATGTTCTGAATTATGGTTTGTTGTTGTTTTCAGTTTTGCTGTTCCTGCACCACCCTTGGCTCCATCCTGATTGGTATTGGAGGTCACCTCCTAGCCAGAGATCAAAGGCTGTTAAAATGGAGTCTTACTATAAGAGTAGATTCAAAGGTAGATGGAATAAGAGTAGGAGATTATGGTGAGGGGGGGTCAGTGTTCCATTTGCAGAATGGTTACCATCTATCTGCCAGACTGTATGCCCTCCCTGACTGGTGAGATCGAACCTCTTCAGTGGCAAGTGACCAGGAAGGAAAGTGAATGGGCTTAACCAGATGTCTCTCTACTTACTTGCAGTACTTGATGGTGACTTATTTTCTTGACTGTAGCATGATCCCTTTCTCCTTATTTCTGGGGGAGCCTTCCTTCCCCTTCCTTCCTGTTTATAATCTTTGCAATTACTGTAGGTATTACAGAAATTTATTTTTGAATATGTCACTAAGTGGGCTTGGAACTAGGATCCACCTATTAGGGCGTATATAAGGCGCTGAATTTACTGTGTCTGGGATGCTTTACTCAATATAATTTTTTTCTAATTCTATCCATTTCCCAGTAAATTTCATTAATTCATCTTTTTTTGATGGCTGAGTAGTATGTCATTGTATAAATGTACCATGTTTTCCTTATCCACTCTCCAACTGTTGGGCATTTGGGTTGATTCCATGACTTTGCTATTGTAAACAGTGCTGCTATGGACATGGTTGTGCTTATGGCATTGAGGTGAATTTTTGCTTTATGGGGGACTATTCCCAAATGTAGAATAGCAGGGTCATATGGCATTTCAATTTTTAACTTTTTTAAAAATCTCCACACTGATTGCCTTTTCTCTACATCCTCTCCAGCATTTGGTGGTGTTTGTATTGTGGATTTTTGCCATCCTGACCGGGGTGAGATGATATCTCAGGGAGGTTTTGATTTGCATTTCCCTGATGGCTAAGGATGTGGAGCATCTTTAAAGATATTTGTTAGACATTTCAATTTCGTCCCTGGTAAATTTTCTTTTAAGTTCCAGGGCCCATTTTTTTAATTGGCCCATTTGTTTCCTTGGTGTTTAGTTTTCTAAGTTCTTTGTGCACTCTGGATAATAGAGCTCTATCAGATATGTGGTTAGTGAAGATTTTCTCCCATTCTGTGGGTTGCTGTTGTGCTCGTGTTACAATCTCTTTATCTGAATAGAAGCCTTTTAATTTCACAAGATCCCATCTGTTGAGTGTTGGTTCTAGTGACTGTGCTATTGGATGTCTGTTTAGTAACTGTTGGCCTAGCCCAATCAGCTCGAGGGAGTTCCCTACCCTTTCAACTATGGTTTTTATAGTCTCTGGTCATATATTGAGGTCCTTGATCCATTTGGAATTAATTCTTGTACATGTTTTAATCTTCTGCATGTGGAGATCCAGTTTTGCCAGCACCATTTGTTGAAGATGCTGTTCTTTTTCCATTGGATATTTTGGGCCCCTTTGTCAAAGATCAAATGGCTGTAATTGTGTGTGCTTATATCTGGGTCTTCAACCCTTATCCATTGATCTATGTGTCTATTTTGGAGCCAATACCAGGCTGTTTTTATTACTGTGGATTTGTAGTATAGATTAAGGTGTGGTATGATGATACCTCCAGCAGTGTTTTTGTTACTCAGGATTGTTTTTGCTATCCTGGGCCTTTTGTGCTTCCATATGAGTTTTGAGATTTGTTTGGTCAATTTCTTTAAAGAATTGCTTTGGGATTTTGATTGGTATAGCATTGAATCTGTATATTGCTTTTGGTAGGATGGTGATTTTTATGATATTAATTCTCCCAATCCAGGAACATGAGAGGTCTTTCTACCTTCTGATGTCTTCTATAATCTCTTTCTTTAGGTTTTTAATGTAAAGGTCTCTCATTTCCTTACTTAGGTTTATACCAAGGTATTTAAATTTTTTTAGGGGCTATAGTAAATGGGATTGTTTCTCTCAGGGCTTTTTCACTTTTTTTATCCTGAGCGTATAGGAAGGCCATTGATTTTTGTACATTTATTTTGTAATCTGCCACCCTGCTGAACTTCTGTATTAGTTCTAGAAGTTTCTTGGTGGAGTTTTTAGGATCACTCAGGTACACTATCATGTCATCTGCAAATAGAGATAGCTTGACTTCTTCCTTGCCAACTTAAATCCCTTTTATGTCCTTTTCTTGTCTTATGGCTCCAGTTAAGACTTCAAGCACAATATTGAATAGAAGTGGTGAGAGTGGACAGCCTTGTCTAGTTCCTGATTGAAGCAGGAATGCTTCAAGTTCTTCTCTATTGAGTATAATCCTTGCTGTTGGCTTGTTGTGTTGATAAAGGTTCTTTCCATTCCAACTGTCTCTAGCGTTTTGATCATAAAAGGCTGTTGGATCTTGTCAAAAGCTTTTTCTGCATCTATCGAGAGTATCATGTGGTCTTGGACTTTGGACTGGTTTATATGATGAATTACATTTATTGATTTGTGTATGTTGAACCAACCTTGTGTGCCGGCGATAAAGCCTATTTCATCCCTGTGAATGATCTTTTTGATATGTTTTTGAATCTGATTTGCTAAGACTTTGTTGAGAATCTTTGCATCTGTGTTCATCAGAGAGATTGGCCTATAGTTTTCTTTTTTAAGTGTATCTTCATTAGGTTTTGAGATTATGATATTAGCTTCACAGAAAGAATTTGGTAGTGCTCCTTCCTTTGCAATTTGATGAAACAGTTTAAGGAGTATTGGTGTTAGTTGTTCCTTAAATGTCTGCTAGAACTCTGTGGTGAATCCATCTGGTCCAGGACATTTTTTGGTGGGAAGATTTGAAATTACTTCATTGATTTCCTCATATGTTATAGGACTATTTAAATAATTCACAACTTCCTGATTCAATTTAGGTAAATTGTGGTTACTTAGGAATTCATCCATCTCTTTTGTGTTGTCAAACTTCACAGAGTATAAGTTTTTGAAATATGATGTTATAATTCCTTGAATTTCTTGGGTATTAGTAGTGATAACTCCATTTTCATTTTTAATTTTGTTAATTTGGGTTTTCTTTTTCTTGTTTTTGGTTAATTTAGCTAGGGGTGTATCAATCTTAGTGATTTTTTCAAAGAACCAGCTTTTTGACTAGTTGATTCTCTGTATTGTTTTCCTCATCTGAATTTCAGATATTTCTCCCCTGATTTTGGTAATCTCCTCTCTTCTACTGCTTTTGGGATCAGATTGCTTTTGCGTATCTAAAGCTTTAGCTGCATTGTTAAGTTATTTATTTGTGATGTTTCTGTTTTTTTTTTTATATAGGCATTCAGAGCTATAAACTTACCTCTTAGGATGGCTTTCATTGTGTCCCAGAGATTTTGATAAGTTGTATTTTTGTTATCGTTTGCTTGTAGGAAATCTTGAATTTCCTTTATGATTTCTTCCTGAACCCAATTCTCATTCAGCATCATAGTTTAGTCACTGACCTGTTTTCTAATGCCCAGTACATGACATGGAACTGCCTAGCCATGTGTTTCAACTCCCCTGTGTAAGGCAGCACTCAGCTGAGCAGGCATTCAACCTGATTTCAGTTCTCGATTGTTAGGAAAGAAACTGATCGGTGCCACTTTGATTACTCACGTAAAATTTAACTGTTAACCGTGGCTACATGGCATAATCGCACTGTATGATCTGAGATAATGTGGAAGGAAATGGATTGAGAATTTGTTGTGAAAGTGGTGGATGTTTTCTTATAGAAGACCTAGATATGATGAAGGGCATTCTTACTTTATGAGAACGTGAACAAACCATACAGAAGAAAATTAGAAACTGAGAAATTGTGGCACTCTGAGCTGCTATAGTGGAAGAGAGGAACTGATATACATAAGACAAAAGCAGTCTGGGCTGGAGGAAGGACCTCTGGATGTGCGGATACTCCTGAAGATGGCTCTTCATTTGGAAATGGTGCTCTTCCCTCTAAAAGCTAGAGGGACAGTGTATCTTTGCTTAGGTTACAATGCTATGGAAGTGTGAACCTCTTTAAGCATTAAATAGATCTTTGCATTTCCATATTAGGAGTAAAGCCATGAGAATATTAGAATATGGATGTTAGGACACAGTCAGTCCTTATGCATGGACTAGGAACTGCTACAAATGGAAAGACTAAGAATTCTCCAGCCTATAAAACTAGGAGGTAACTCTGAAAGGCAGATATGCAGAACAGAGGACCTATAGAGAAGGCCCTTGATGTAGTTAGAATGACAGATAAGAACGTTTGGACAGGTGGGTCAAAAATATAGCTTTTCTTCTTTTTTTTTCTCGCTTTTTTTTTTGTGTGTGTGTGCTTGTCTGTGTATATCTCTCTGTGTGTGTCTGTGTGAATCAGAGAGTACTGTATGTGGAGACCCAAGGGTGACTTTAGGAATCACCCTGGGTTGTTTCTACCCTATTTGCTTTGTTCTGGAGTTTCCTAGGTTCCACCTTACAGAACTAGAAGTGCAGGCTGCCACCATTTCTGCCTGGCATTTTTACATGGGATCCAGGATCCGAACTTAGGAACTTCTACTTGAAAGACAGAGGCTTAACCCTTGAGCCATCTCTAAGGCCCCAGAAACATGTCTTTAAACATACTTAGCCATGAATCAAAGGTTTCTTTATTTTTTAAGATAGGATTTTGGGGAATTTGTTTTGTTTTTAATTTTTATTTTATTTATGAGAAAGAGAGAGAAAAGAGAGAATGAGAGGGCATGAGTAAGACACATACACATGGGGGGGAGAGAGAGAGAGAGAGAGAGAGAGAGAGAGAGAGAGAGAGAGAGAGAGAGAGAAGAGATTAGAAGCTGGTTCTCTCCTTCTGTCATGTCTCCAGGTTTGTCTCAGCGCCTTACCTGCTGAGCAGTCTCTCCATTTTTTTTTGCAGCCAGTAAAGTGTTTTAAACCTGTAATCTTGCAGGTAAGATTCTTGCGTCTGGAATGTGATTACCAGTTACAATACAAAATATAGCTTTCCCCCTGTATTCAAGGTCTTGACAGAGACGTAATTTCTGTCGTTGTGTCAATCAAACGGATGCCAAGATGTCAGCATAGTTTCTGACAAGACTGTCAGCTGTTGAGTTACTAGACTTATGTTAAAGCTTTAGTTGTTATGGTTGGAACAGGAAATGCCATCCATTGGTTATGGATTGAAGGCTTCACTCTCTCCCAGTTAGTAGTTCTGTTTTGGGAAATGTCGGCAATACTAATAGGTGAGATCTAGCCAGAGAATGGTCCCCGGGGCCTGTCCCTGAGGCTTTGGTGTGGTCTCCATCCCACCCCGCCCTTTCCTAACTGTCTCTACTTCTTGGCTGTGGTGAGTTGGACCAGCTTTGTCTCACTGTGCCCTTCCAGTAGGAAGTTCTGCCTCACACAGGCCCCCAAACTAAAGAACTGGTCAGCCATGGATGGAAACTTCTAGAACTATGAGCCCAAATAAATCTCCCCTTTAAATTATTTCTTTCAGGTATTCATCACCATAGTGGAAAAACCAGCACACTAGTCCTCCTGAGTATCCAGATACTTACCTTTGCACACCCTTAACTTGCATCATATCACAAAAGAGAAAGTCTGAGTTCTCATCCTTCTGGAAAGGAAGGCATGAAAAGATACTCATATTTGGCTCTGAAATATGGGTGGCTTGGGAACACAGTTTCCTCAGAGAAAGTTCTAACAAGGAGGAACAAATCTTAGAGCCAATCTTCCCTTTGCCCACAAAATGATCAAACTGTAATTATTGCATCTAGAGGGGTAATTGTTCCAGTTTCAGCAGAGTAGCGTGCTCGCCCCCTTTCTTTGCTGACACAAATAGAATTGCTAGGAAGATGGCGTGGGGCTTCCAGGCTTCCAGAACAGCTTGCTTGCAGCTAGTTCTTTTTATAGTAAATCTAGGGTTAGAGAGAGGTGCTGTGTGGGGGGCCCAGCAACCTCAGGCGCTCTGCCTTCTTCATTGCAGAGCGATGTGAAGAAGACAGAGCTAACCAATGAGAAAAAGTCGCTTTTCCTGGACTTGGCTAAGACTATTAATAATCCTGACCAGGCAGCCATCTTTGGCTCCTTCTTGGAATCCCTTGGCTTCCCTTGTCTGGAGTCCCTGAGTTCCTATCTGACTTTTCTCTCATCCCTCATGGATTCCATGCCTGGAGTCCATGCGTTCTCCAGGATTCCCTTTCCCCTCACAGACTGCATGTCTGTGAGTTCCATTCTTTCTCTCCTCTAATAAACTCTGCCTTAGTCCTCTGTATGTGCTTTGGTATCATTCCTTGACTCCTGAACACAAGAACCTGGATACACACAAGACCCCAGAGAGAACCTGTAACATTTTGGTGAGCACAGCCAGGAGATGAAACCACAACATTTTGGCGAGCAGAATCAGGACATCAAGAACTGCGTATCAATAGAATACGTTTCTATATCTCTAGTTGCAGAGCATTGTGGGAACGGGCCAGGGATAGGAATAGTGAAAAATGACCATCAGAACTCTAGGAAATCTTCCATTGCACAGAGAGATTTGAACTTATTCAGAGGCAGGAAGAAGATATTGGAAGGTTTTAAAGATGCAATTTGGGGGTTGGGGAGATGACTCAGTGGCTAAAGACTTTTGTGCAAACCTGGTGACCTAAGTTTGATTCCTGGAGTCCATGAAGTGAAGGAGATAAGCAACTTCTGAAAGTTATCCTCTGATTTCCCTGTGCTATGGTATGCATGCATCTGCATGCGTGTGTGTTTCTCTTTCTCTCTTATAAGTAGATAAACAAAATGTTTTTTTAAGGGAGGCAATCATTTAAATGATGGAATCTCATTCTGGCTGCCCAGGGGAGGTGGGAAGAGAAGGATGAGGGGAACACGTTGTTGGTGAGCTGCTAAGGAGACACTGTCTTGTCAAATGTTGCTGACTTGTTTAACAAATCTGTTTTCTGCAGCATGGTTACAGGTGCAGCGTAGCTTTAGGAGCTACAAAGCTGCTGTGACTGGGGCTTGACGTGACCAGGCCTCTGACTGTCTTGTTTTACTCTGAATTTCATGTTCCTCTTGCCAGGATGAATATGTGACCAAACAATTTAGGGAAACAAAGGGTTTATTCCAGCTCAGGATTTCAAGTACAATTCATCATGGCAGGAGAGTTACCAGCAGAAATTGAGGGCATGTGCCTCAACACACCCACAACGTGAGCAGAGAAGCAAAACTCTCGCAGACCTTGTAGCTTGCCATCTTGCCAAAGCCAACTAATTTTGTCTCCATCTTATCTGCCTGCCTGGGGAATGGCCCCATCCACTATGGGCTGGGTCTTCCAACATCAATTCTGCAATTAAGATATTCTCCTATAATCTTGCCTTATCTAGATCATTCCCCATAGGTGTGTCTAACGGCTCCATTCTCAGTTGTCAAGTTGACACCTAAAAACTGCCACCATTGCATTCTGCCTTCCAACTCTGCACCAGGAAATAGTAATATTAAGATGATGGGCTTTGGAACTCATAACCCTTGTTACTTACAAACTGTGGGATGCTAAACAAGTTATTAAACCTAGCTGTGTCCATTCCTTTGTCTTTAGACAAGGATTGCCATATAATTAGCTTCCTGGAGTTATTGTGAGGGCTACGTAAGATGGGTGGAGTCTTGATACAGAGAAAGCACAAAGTGCTGGTGGTGATTTCTGTCACATACTTCACTCCTCTGCAAAATGTTATTTTCTAGAGGGTGGGGAAATGGTCTCTGACAGCTCTGGGCGTTTGCCACATCTGACTTTAGCCACCAAAAGGAAACTGAATTTTCTCTGGTTTCATGTCCAGAAAACCCAAAGGAAAAAGGCTCAGACCACCTGAGTTTGATTTCCTTCCTGCCTCAGCTGACAAGATCAAGTAGATAGGCGCCTTCCCTTGTGAAAGCATCTTAGATCAGATGCCTCATTGATCAGAGAAGTCTTCTTTGATTTACGGTTCTGATATAAATCTAAGGAGAGTCAGGAGGTATCTCTGGTCATCTAGCAGAGAAAGGCAGGGCTCCAACTCCGCCAGGTGACAGTGATAGGAGGAAGGGAGGTACTCATGGATTCCAGTAGACATCCTTATGTCTGAGTCGCCTGCCAAAGCCTTTGGAACATCTGCACTTAGAGTGTCCGCTATAGCTTTATAGTATCTATACAGAAATCAGAAAAAAAAAAAAAACCCATAGTGGAAACCTTACAGCTTGATCCAGCTGGATCAGTAGATGTAATGAAGGAGCGTGGGAATAAAGACCTCTGGGTCTCTGTCCCCGAGACCTTCACTTTCTATCTGACAAGTGATGCTGAGTCTCAGCCCCTAACTAGCCCTGCCCTGATCCTCTTTCCGTGGATCTTACCCTTCCTCACTCCCATGCAACCTTCTTCTTTTCCCTCTGCATAAGGTCTGCCTTGCACCTCCTGATGCTCCCAGACCCTTCTCTGCGGTTCAGGAACTAGATCTCAGATCCTTGCCAATCTGGGATACAAACTCAAATCAAGTTCTCTATCAGATGGAGCAAAGATCCGGGTGGGAATAGAAGCTCTTATGCTCTGTCCTCGTCCTCCAGAGACTTGTGCATGCCCAACCCTTACCACCCTGTTGGCTCAGTGACATTGTCCTGTACATTCAGCTCATGGTACTCATGGTAGCTGTGAATCAAATCCTGTCCCCTAACAACATTTCAAGTTAGCCCATGTCTTGAATTTTGAGGGGTTCTTTGAAAATGGTCAAAGTGAAGAATGTCAAAATCTGTAAATGTCAAGGGTCTTACAGTACAGAGTTGGAACAAATTGCTTCTGTCTGTAGTGATTGGTTGAAGGTTTATGGTTCAGGTGGCACTTAGTTAGGTCGTGGAGGATGGGTAGGATTTTTAACAAGGCAGGAGAGCAGTTGGAGGATCAGAATGATCGAGCACATGAGGGCAGGGTATGTCCTAGACTGATGGGGAAAATCAGCTAGAAATAAGATTAATGGAGAGATTCATGAGATAAAGCTGTCATGCTACAAAATCCTTAGAATTCCCAGGACAAGCAGCATTCTCTTCTCAAGTAGTCACCTGTGGGTAGCGTTGGGATTGTTCCTTGCTCTGTCAGTGAGTAACAGCCTTTGTTATAAAGATTCAGGATGGATGGGGCATTCACACGGATTTGTTATCCTCATGCATATGGTAAGCAATGTTTTTGGCTCATGGTAGACATTATAGTTAGATATAGGTGTCAGTTTGGCAATTGAGCTCTGGGCACAGTAGTAGTTGAGTTGAGGAAATTGATTGATGGGAAGAGCCCAGTCCATGGTGGGTGGTTTTAAGTTTATAAAATGCCTACCTTACTCTGTCTTAATCAATGTCAATAAAAATCTTCTTAATTCTCAAAAGACAGTGTACCCACAGATAAGGTCTCAAGGCTATCGGATACAAGCAGAGAAGAAATAATTCACAGGAGAGGAGATAGATAAGATCAGGGGACTGAATGGATGGGGAGGAAGGACATCAACGACCTTTGTTGCAAGAACAGTGAAGGTTCTTCTTCAGTCCACTTCCAGAAACCTTCTTTGTTTGTTTGTTTGTTTGTTTATTTATTTATTTATGTGTGTGTGCCAAAGAACACTTGTGTGTACTTGGAGACCCAAGTGTGACTTCAGGAATCATCCTGGATTGCTTCTACCTCCTTCTTGCTTCTTTGGGATTTCCCAGGCCCTGCCCACCAGGGCTGGAAGTTTAGGCCCCTGCCATTTCTGCCTGGCATTTGTACGTGAGACCTGGGATGTGAACTCAGGACCTTCTGCTTGCAGAGGCAGAGTCTTAACTTTATTTTTGAAAAGGAATTTTGAGTTGGGAATCAGGTTGCCACCTTGGATGAAGGACTTGTGCTTTTTGAAAAGAAGAGACAAGGAAACGAGAGTCTTCCTAGCTTCCGGTGATTGCTCAGACAAACTGTGACATCAGGAGAACTCATCATTTCTGAGACTTGCCTTTCTGGCCTGTGAGAAAGTGTCCCAGTCCTTTGTGCAAAATTCCTGATAATGTGCAATCCTTTGTTAAGGTAGCATCCCAAGCACCGCCTTCCACTAGGTGGCGCCCTACAAGTGGGACTAGGCTCTGGGCAGGTGAATAAAACGGAGGGAACTGGTAGGGAAGGTGGTATCCTTTGATATACTGGTCTGGCAAGTAAGGATTGTCCCTCCCTCAGAAGTCCTGTGAGTATATGGATATGGTGTGGTCAGTTCCCTCAGCCCCCTGTATTGGTATGAGCTCTCCTGCCAAGTCGGACAAGGAAATATAACCAGAAACATAAGCCAAAATAAAACTCCTTGTTCCCTTAAGCCATCTGTCATGAATTTGTTGGCAGCATGCAGACTGACCGCCACAGTAGATATGAAAACCCATCACCTTAAAAAACATTTACTGGTCCTTTGTTCAGTTTCTAGAAGATGCTCAGGCTGGTACTCAGTGGAAAATGGAACAGAGATTAAATGCTTTCCGAAGCCTAAAGTTTTATAGGAACTCAAGTGTCTCCTACTTAAAGTTAGATTACTGTCTCTGATTTATAAATCAATTGCACAATTAATTGTTTTGTTAGACAATCAACTCCAAAAGGGCAGAGACCCATTCACGGCAACCGTTCCAACCTCCGGTCCAGGATCTGAAGTAGAAGGAGTTCCTAATACAGTACAGGTAAACTGAGCAGTAATAAGGAATGTGGGCGTGTTCAGTTTGAGGAATCACTTTGGAAGGCACAAAGCCAGAAACAATCAGAGATTGTGAGGTATCATTCAGAGAGAGCAATTAGAAACGAGGGTATCTCTTGTACCTGGCTAAGCTGGAAGTTTATGAACAGGTACTTACAGTCCACAGAATCGCTAGAAGTGACGAAGAAACAGTATCTAAACAGGGCTTCCAGGAGTGACTCCCCAGAATCTCGCTGTAGAGTTGAAGCCTTTTCCCAAGTCAGTAAGCCACTGACAGCTCTTCTTCTAGAATCAAGTCAGTTCAACTCTGATTTAATGGGAAATGAGGAATGTCTCTCGCTGTGTCTGTTTCCCTAGTTCTGACTTAAGTCTCAGACTAGTACATATGACTAGAGAAGCAAAGACCCACTCATAATCTAGGTGACAAGCAGTTTTGCAGCCTCTGTGTAGAGTATGGAAGAGTAGACGGGACTTCCCGTGTGGGCCACAGCTGAGCTGCTTGGACGGCTACAGAGTGTGGCGTATACACTGGAGCTTCACGCACTCCTTCCTGTGGCAGTTATTCCTGGACAGGCTGCCATGTTCAGGGCTGAGCCAAGAGAGAGGCAGACAGCGCTTGCCTTTGGGGCACTGATGGTCCATCCCTAAAACACAGAGACAGAAGACTGTCATGTTTACCTCAGGACAACTAGCCCCAGAGACTAGGAGAGGATGGTGCCTCAAGTGGGGGGTCAAGCAATCTCCCCATCTCTTCCACCGAAGGCTATGAGGAGCAACATTTGCCAGCAAAGGAGGCTGAGCTACAAGGATGAAACTACCACTTAAGGGGAAAAAATTCTTTAGTGATTCTTAGAGCTGAAAAGAGCTAAGGAGTTAGCTAATCCAACTATGAGGCTGAGTATCTATCTCTCAATAGTGGTTATTTTTAGCTTTGTCCAGATTCTTAGTTTATTTATTTATTTTAGATTTTAGGTCTCGTTTTCCAGGTCGGTACTCTGTGGCAGGTTGCCTCCCAGAAAAAGTATGCAAGCAGGTGTAAGAATAGCACATTTCATAACAACAGTTTAAAAATGCTAATGAAATCAGGACAGAAAGGAACCGTGAGAGCTTGGCTCTCAGAAGCTTCGTCAGCGCATCAGGTACTGGAGGCTGGGAACGAATGTGAAGCTGAGCTGCGATTCCTCTGAGGGAACGAGCCAGAAAAGTCATCATCTTCACAGGAAGAAAATAGACAAGACTGTTTAAATCACAAGCGCATAATACAGAGGCGCATTTATTTCACGTCATTGATAATGCTGTAGAATCTCAGGGTCCACACCCGAGTCCACATCCTGGGGATAGTGTTCCTCTCTCTCTCTTCTAATGGGCACAGGCACAGCTGGGGGTCACGGATTTTAGGCAGAGTCTTTCTGGGTAGCTAAGGCTGATCCTCATCCTCTTCCTTACCTCCCAAGTCCTGGAACTATAGGCATTGCTGCCGTAATCAGTACAGAATGCAGAAATTATCTCAAAGACGTGTGATCATAAGGAAAACAGACATGTAGTAAGTTCAACACTGAAGTCCCGGAAAAGTTGAAAGAGTGCATCAGAAGAGAGTGATTACTGGTAGAGCTGAGGGTGTACAATGAGACCCGGACCAGCCAGGGCTTCAGAAGAAAGACACTGTGCTGGACCATTTAGTTGACTTTTCTCTGCATCTCTTGCTTTGGCTCAGTTCAGGTGCCAATAGGCTATGATGGTGTTTCTCAGCTGATTTTTTTTTTTTTTAAGTAACCTTTCATTGAAGAGACTATTTGCGAAAAATGCAGACAGAGACACGAGCAATATCTGCAAGCCATTATCAGTCCTGGGCTCTTGCAAGTGGTGGTTGTGGAGCTTGGCTATAGGTCGGAGTCATGTAAGTGTTACCTGGCAACAATAGTGACTACACGGGAAGGCTAATGTCAAAGCTGGAATGTAGGCGGGAAAGATGGATGTGGGAGAAATAAATAATGCGGCTGTCTCCTTATTGTCTCTCAGCCTCCTGCTGGTTGTCCTATTGTTTATTGGGAGCCCAGTTGGAAGACAGACCAAGAGGCTCTGGGGATTTGCAGTGTGCTTATAGAGGCCAGGCCATCAGTGGCCAGGCAGAGACGGGGGCGTGTGGATCAGGCTGGGGTGAGGGCAAGCACAGAATACACGGCACAGCATTCCCGAGTCTTCTGTCCTCATCAAATACTGCATTTTCTCCTCCTTGTTGTCCCGCTGGGCTCCAGAGAGACAATCAATCAGATTGACTCTGTACTTTTTGGGGGTGAGGCTCACAGAAGAGGCCAGCTTCTGGACTGCCTACTCTTGAATGATTGTCGTCTCATTTCCAAACAGTGCTGGCCAGAGGCTGGCCTCTTCTCAATGGAGAGTATGGGAAAGGCAGTTTCCCTCAGAACTGGCTGCAGTAAACCGAGCTTGTCCAAATGCTGGGCCGGGAGCAGAGCCCTGAGCCGTGTGTGGGGGCTTGGCTTCTGCTCCTTTTTCATCCCTCTCAGATGGTTCGAGGGCAGTAAGTTCTCATGGGAGACTCATGGGAATGGTGAAAAGGAGACCACTGGCGCTCTGGTCAACACTGCTGAGTGCCAGTAATCTATGCGGCATTATGAGATGACCTTGCGTCAGGTCGGTGGTAGCAGTCTGTGTGTCCTCAATACCTCAGGAATTATCTCTTATCTTAGAACTACTCAGAGCACTTCTGTGTACCACCCAGAGGCTAGAGTTTGGTCAGTATATCCTCTTATAGTCCAAGAATTTGTCCTTTTCTTTGTCTTCATCATAGTATCTCCCCTGGTATTGGAGATGGTGATACTTTCAGATTTATTGAATTATAGCAAATGTTTACTGATTCCTTGATATGTGTCATATATACTGCTTGGCCTGGCAGTTCAAGGATAAGAATGACTTGGTTCTTGAAATGAAGAGCTCCAAGAGCTCCCCAGGTTGGTCAAGGAGTCTGACTGACTGTAGACAAGTGACCTGGAACACACAAAGTGCTGTGAGATAGATAGATAGATAGATAGATAGATAGATAGATAGATAGATAGATAGATAGATAGATAGATAGATAGATAGATAGATAGATAGAGAGTCCTATTGTCATGGAAAGAGCTAGTCAGCCTAGCTGTAGGGGATTCAAGGGAGGCTTATTGGAAAACACACGCTGGATTGAGCCTGGAGGGATGAACAGGGGCTGACTGATGAAAGAGGGGAGGCAGGGTATTCCAGGCAAAAGAAAATATATTAGCAAGATGATGGTGATGATGATAGCCAAAAAATTTTGAGTGGCAGTTAGTTACTGCCATCAACCTGACACTTCAGAGCTGAGCCTTTGGGCACAATTATGAGGAATATTCTGGAAAACAAAGGTATGTGGATTTTTTTTATCTCACATTTTATTTTTCTCCTAATCATACAAGCTCAATAGATACCCCCTATCTTCTTCCTCCCCCCTCCCCTACCCAGTCATTCCCCATTGCACTCTCCAACCTTCCCCCCTTCCTTTCACCCCTCTCCCTCCCTCCCCCTTTCTCCTTCCCATCCCCTGGATGGAGTGTCCATTTATGTGAATGCCAAACCTCCTTCTGAGTCCGCCACTCTAGTTCAGGACTCAGTGGCACAGCCTAGAGCCCCTTCTTGGGATCCCCGTTAGTATGGTGTCATAGCTAGGCACAGGTGTCAACTTGACTGTTGAGAGTTTGAGCTCTGGGCATATTTGTGGAGAATTAGTGGTTGAGTTAAGCCCAGAGCGAACTTGAAGGAGATTGTCTAGCTGATGGGGAAAGCCCAGCTTATGGTGGGTGGGACTAGGCCCTGAACAGATGAATAAAATACTGAGAGCTGGTTGAGAGAGTTGGCATTCTTTTGTACACTTGGCCAGACATGCTGGTCTGGCAAGTAAGGATTTTCCCTTTCTCAGCCATTATGTAGAAATGGTATGGCCAATTCCCTTGACCTTGGTGTTGGTGTGAGCTCTCCTGTCAAGTTGGACTGAGAACTGTAATCAGGAATCATAAGAGAAAATAAACCCCTTGTTACCTTAAGCTGTTTGATGCAACTATGTATGAAAACTCTGTTCTGACTGTTTGATCCCTTGCCTCTAAGGATCCTACTACCTGGAGCCTTCTCCCTTGTGATCTCTGCTAGACTTTGGGGGGTCATTGACATGTCAGCCATTGTGCAGGTCAGGCAAAGTCCAGTTCTGGCTGCTGCAGCCCTAACTTGTGTGAAGTATCTTGCATATCGTTGGTTCTCCCCATTTAAACTCTTACAATCTTGTCTCCCCCTCATCTTCAAGGTTCCCTGAGCTTTAGGATGGAGAGAGGTTTGGCTGGTCTGGTTCCAGGTGAATAATGTAGGATCATTGATATTCTCAATTATGGTTTGTTGCTGTTTTTAGTTTTGCTTTTCCTGCAGGCAGTGGATTTTTTAAAAAAATAATTTGATTTACTTATTTTGCACATGTGTGTGTGTGTGTGTGTGTGTGTGTGTGTGTGTTTGTATGGTGTGTCTATCAGATGGCACTGTGGAGGACCAAGAGTGACTTCGGGAATCATCCTGGATTTCCTCTACTTCCTTTTTACTTCACTCTGGGATTTCTATACTTCTCCCACCAGAAGTTCAGGCTGCCGTCATTTCTGCCTGGCGTTTTTACGTGAGACCTGGGATCCGAACTCAAGACCTTCTGCTTGTGAGGCACAGTCTTAACCACTGAGTCATCTCTCCAGCTCAACAGTGGATTTTAAGAGATAAAACCTAAGCCAGAAGCTAGCACAGACACGTGAAGGTACATTCCTGGATTATAATAATACTTGCTACAGGACTGTTTTAAAAATGCGATAATACATATATAAACATTTGGCACAATAGTTGAAACATTATGAAATTGATGTTTTTGAGTTGCTTATGTTGCTATTTTTATTAATGGAGGTAGTAATATAAGATTATTAGAACTACTTCTATTTGTCACAAATGCAAATTTCAGGCCCTCTCAGTTCAGTTCATGTGCTGGAGTTATACGGGTCGAGGGAAGAAGAGACTCACTAGGTTTTTCTGGGACATTGGTGATTCCAAGTCTGCATCCTGCATCATCAAGAAGAGAGCTGACAGCAGACTTACTATGGTGCATTTTGCCAACTTTTCAAACAGAGTTGAAGGCCGCTCACAAAAGAGGAAGGTGAAATTGGGCAATAAACTGTGATGGTTAAACCTGATTGTGCACTTGAAGGAGGGGAGTCTAGAATCACCATGGAAACAGATCTCTGGGCAAGTCAATGAAGGGTCTTTTAGCTTGGGTTATTTGAAGTAGGGAGACCCATCCTAACTAAGGCAACACCATTTCATAGACTAGTTTCCCTTGTCTCTTTCTGCTTCCTGACTACACTATAACCAGTTGCTCAAAACTCCTGCTACTATGATTTCCTCTACTATGACGAACTGTATCCTGGAATCATGAGTCTAAATAAATACTTCTCTTCTTAAGTTGTTTTAGTCAGGTATTTTGTCATAGCAACCAGAAAAGTAACATATACGCCAATTTATGGAACTCATCTCTGTCTGACAGGTACAGGTATCTGCTTGACAATTAAAGGCTCAAGCTCTGGGCACATTTGTGAAGAACTGGTAGTTGAGCTAAGCTCCGAGCAAACCTGCAGGTAAAGTGTGGCATTCTTCAGCACGACTGGACTGCAGATGTCCAGCTCTTGAACTAAGCTGGGAAGACCAGCGAATTCTGTGAGCATGAACCCACTACTGTGTTTATTTAGCTGGTTTAGCAAGTGAACCTCCTTTGGCATGCTTGGCAGACATGCTGTCTGACAAGTGAGGTTTGCCCCTCTCTTGAAGTCCTGTGGCTACAGTGTGGCCAGCTCCCTCAGCACCCTCGTGTTGGTATTAGTTCTCCTGCCAAGCTGGACTAAAAAGTTGTAAGCTATTATAAAACCCTTGTTCTCCCTCAGGTGTCTGGTGGTGCATTTATCACCCACATGCAGAATAACTGTAGCGATCTGTTTGTTTCCTTTCCAAGAAGCCGTGCACGCAGGTATCCTCTATGTGTAGTTCCTGGACGGGCCAGCCCGTGTGTGTGCAGAACTGTCTGCTGGTAGACACTCTGCCCAGGATGCCGCGGGAAGGGAAAGTGGGGAGTAGAATATCTGTGCTTAATTGATGCATCTATAGTTCATTTCCCTTCTAGTTTGGGCTTGACAAAGCAGCCTTGTGGGGAGGGGAAGAGAGCGAGAGCGAGAGAGAGCGAGAGAGAGTGAGAGCGAGCGAGCGAGAGAGAGAGCGAGCGAGCGAGAGAGCGAGCAAGAGAGAGAGAGAGAGAGAGAGAGAGAGAGAGAGAGAGAGGCAGAAGCAGCTTTTGATGTCAGAGATCTCCCACCCACCTGTCCTGTTCCCTGCCTGCTCTACTGTATCAAGGAGGGGTATGAGTGGCAGCTGGGAGGGAGCAGCAGTCAGAGCTGGGCCTCCCTTGTGAAACACCTGCCACAAAGCTTTTCTGGCTGCTGAACAGCCCTGGATTGATCTTCCACAGCATCCACAAAGGTCACTTGGGTGTAGGGAAGGGAGATGACTTCCACTTTTATTATTTTTAAAATTATCATCTATCTATCTATCTATCTATCTATCTATCTATCTATCTATCTATCTAGTGCGTGTATTTGTGCGTGTGTGTGTGTGTGTGTGTGTGTGTGTGTGTGTGTGTATCAGAGGGCATTGTATATACCTGTGGAGGACCAAAGGTAACTTTGGAAATCATCCTGGATCGCTTCTACCTCCTTCTTGCTTTGCTCTAGGATTTCCCAGGCTCCGCCCACCAAGGTCAGAAGTTGGTGCTTTTATGTGGGACCTGGGATCTGAACTCAGAACCTTCTGCTTGTGAGGCAAAGTCTTGACCCCTGAACCATCTCTCCATCTCACTTCTGCTTTTAAAAAGTGCAAATGTTATAAATGTATTGCTGACTTAAAAATAAAGCAAGTATGCAAATGTATAGGAATGAACCCATTCTCTAATTATTACATACTAATGATAACTACTATTAATAATTTTGTGCATTTCCTTTCCATTGTGCTGCAACTTGCTTTTAAACTTATTTTGTATATATTGGATATCTTTCCAAGTTAGTATATGCTATGGATTGAAGTTATCCTTTGGGTTCATGTGTTGGAGGAAGGTCCCAAATGTGGAAGTGGTAGTACCTTTAAGAGGTGGGCCTAGGGGTGAAGCAATTGAGTGTCTTGCCCTTGGGAGGAACTGGTAGAGCTCTGGGGTTCATGGCTGGTTCTCCACAACATAACCTGGTGCCTGCCAGTCTCATTGGTCCTCCTGTCTCGCCATGTGATTACGTCCTCTTGAACACACTTCTGCCATGATTCGAGATGTCATGGGACCTTAGCCAGAGCAAGAAATGTGCTGTTTGGACTTTTCAGTCTCCCACACTGAACTAAATAAAAATTTTTTTTCACTATAAAGCATTTAATCTTGGAAATTTTATTATAGAAATAGAGAAATGGACCGACACATGTATCTTTTTTAAAATCCTTTTTAGTAACTCCATTGTCAGCTTTGCTATTGTAACGCACTAGTTCAAATAATGAGCTTAGAGAGAAAGCTTTAATTTTGAGTTTGTTTTTGGAGGCTGCAGTCTGTAGGCTGCTGTGCCTGTTGCTTGTGGATCTGGGGCGAGGCAGTCCGTTATGGTAGGAGCACTTGGAAGAGGAAGCTCTTGCCTCATGGCAAGCCAGGAAGCAAAAGGAAAGGCAGGAAAGGGGCATGCGCTTGGCGATGTGTCCTGTCTCCTGGTGCTACCTTGTAAGGCTCCACCACCTTCTGATCTGCTGCCACTCTGACACCACCTAGCCTGACGACCAACGGGGAATATCTGGACATTCCAAAACAAAGACAGTAACTGAGTGCTATTACGTGGTTTAGATAAAACGTTTTTTCATGTTCATTTCAATGGATAACTTAATGTAACTTAAGGTGCATCTATTTTTTTTCCATTTTAAATGGAGCTGCACTCAACGTTCTTGTATATGTACATAAGAACTTTTATAGAGGGAAAAAAAACTCTAAGAGTAGGATGGTTGAGTTAAAGTTCACATATTAAAATATTGAAATATATTACTATAATGCATTTTAAAAGTTTGATGACTTATGTACTCTTATATAACTGTTATTTACCTCAATAGCTTTTACCAGCCTGCAACATAATTGCCTGAGTCAACAGATCCTGAGTTCTCGGAGATCTCGACAATCCTCAATAGCTCTTTAGGAGCAGATGGACACATCTTTGTGTACTAGAACGAGTACTATGGTGGGCATATGGTTTTTGAGGATATCTAAGAGCCGGTTGACATTTCATACCTTTCTTAGAGAAGTTTACAAGTAAGGAAGATGCAAGTAACCAAAAGTTACATTATTAAGTTATGAATAATACTAATAAGCCATGGTGAAGGGAAAAACGTCCCTCTTAGACGCCTTTGAAGAAGGATTAGAATAGAAACCGGCCTTAAAAGATGGTAATTTTGCTGCTTGTCAGCAAACTGAAACAAAACTGGAACAAAAACCAAAAAAAAAAGGGGGGGGAGGAAATAGATTCATAGGGAAGACAGGCAATAAACCTACAGGTAGGAAGACAGTACACAAAATTGCTCTGTAGATAGCTGTTATTATACCCATAGAATGGGAACTTACAGTGGAAACCTTTGGGTCCAAAGCTGGATGAGTGGAGGGAAATGCATACATCAGTGGAGTGGCCTGAAGAGAGGTAACTTGATATACTACAGAAGCTTGAGCTCCCACAGAAGTAGACAAGCCAGAGTAAAGCCTGGGGTCCATAGAAGCACTACAGGCAGAAGGGTGGTAGGGCATGAGAGGGAATGATGAAGGAAAGAGAGAGGATGAGAGGGACGGGGAGGGAGCGAAGCTGGATGAATACTCAATATGTTTGCAGAAGTAGAAAAAAATAAAAATGAAAAAAACATACAAAACAACAACAACGAAAAGATGGTAATTTTGGTGAAAAGATAGGGAAGGACAGTTAAGGGAGAAGGACATCAGCCAGAGTGGAGAATTCATATGCTCCCTAGAGGATGATGCGCCCATTAATCTGGAGGGTGATTGGGAAGAGTGGTGAGAAGTGGTGAGATCTTGGATGCCATGGAATGGGGAGATATTTGGATCAGATGCGGAATGATTGGACGGTAAAGCCTGCAGCCTGAGAATAAGGAACCTTGAAGGAACCCGGACAAAAGTGATAGTGGATAGGATGAAAGTGAAGGCACTTAGGACTGAGGGAGTTGAGGTGAGACATTCCTAAATATCTCAGTCTCATCCCAGTTTGGTCAGAGTCAGGCATACAGGCTGTCATTTTGAGGATGTTTATCAAACCAAACAGCCAATAAAACTGTATTGACTTTGTTTTATTTGCTTTTATCTTGAAACAAGAAATTCTTCTGGTGGGAAAAATGTCAAGTTTGTTGTGTCTGAGGGAAATTGGACACTAGAACTACTTGGGTTGTTGAAACTGCTGTCTGGAGACCAGGGCTTACGCTCTATACGAGGCCAGGATTTGATTTTTATTGTGCTGTCATTTCTCTTCATGATTAGGAGTTCTCACGCTGACCCGGGCTACTGAGACATAGGAGAAGACGCAAGGTCTTCATTAAAAGTGTTGAGTGGGAGACGCTTGTCCTTGCAACCCTTTCTTACCCTTTTTTCCAGTGATGGTAGATTTGTATGGCATTATTATTCTCAGCTGACTGCTGAGAATATTTTTAATAATAGCACAAAGCATGACCATCCTGAGAAACAGCCTGGAGAAAATATCTGGTTGAGGTTCTGATTCCAGACTGACGATTCACTAGCTTTGTGACTTTGGAAAAACCATTTAGCCTTTCTGAACCTCATTAATCATAGTTCTAATCATAGTTCTGCTGCCCTAGTGAGTGGTTGGAAGGCTCAATGGGATGTGGATGTGCTTTGAAAATGGTTGAATGCAATATGGAAGCAAAAGCCTGTAATTACTCCCTGTGCTGTCTGTTGCTTGGAGACAGAGACCTGGGTGATGATTATCATGGGGTGTTCTTCACAGGCTGTCTTCTTTTGCCCCATCTCTCAAGGGAACCGTGGTGCCAAACCTTGGTCACCTCCTCCCATTCTAAAGTGATAGGCACGGGTTAATGATGGCAAGCTAGGCTGGAGAGATGGCTCAGGGTTTAAGACTCTGCTTTGCAATCAGAAGGTCCTGAAATCGCATCCCAGGTCCTACATTAAAACAACAGCAACAACAAATGCAAGCAAGCAAACAAACAAAACACCTATATGTCAGGAGAACCAGTGCCTGCACGTCTGGCCCTGGTGGGGGAGCCTGAAGAATCCCAGCTTGAACCAAGAAGGAGGTAGAAGCCATCCAGGATGATCCCTGAAGTTCCCTTGGCCCTCTACAGGGACACACAGTGCTCTCTGAACACATGCACACACACACACACACACACACACACACACACACACACACACTCGCACACTCGCACACTCGCACATAAAATAAATAAAAATTAAAAAACATAAAGAAAAATGGTAGTGAACTAGCTTTCTACTAGACAATATCTAAGGAAGAACAAAGAGAGTGAGATTTTTTAAAATTATTTTATTTTTCTAGTTTTACAAGCATACTTAGTACTAGTCCCTGCTTCCCTCTATACCCCCTCTCTCCCATCCCTCACCTTTCCCTTCATTAATCCATCACACTCCCTCCTACTCTCCTGCCTGTATGCTTCTATGGGCCCTAGGGTTCCCTCTGGCTTATCTACTCTTGTGGGCGTTCAGGTCTTTTGTGGCATACCAAGTTGCCTCTCTTCTGGCCACCCCACTGATAGGGGCATTTCCCTTCACTCACCTAACTCTAGTCCCCAAGATTTTCACTGTCTGTTCTTATCTCTCTTGAGTGAGGAGAGTGAGATTTTAAAAGAAATAATTAAAAATGTTTATGTAGTTGGCAGGATAAGAGTGAACAATGTTGGACAAAATTAGGTGAGATTTGGTTAAATATCAGGAAGAATTAATTTGGTTTGAAGGGTTGGGATACTCTAGACTTTGTGACCATAGTGTAGTTGATAAGGTTTGAGTGTTGTCATTGTGATGGTGTGTTTTTTAAGGAATCAATCATGACCCTCACACTTCTGAACAATTGTGGCTTAGCAAGTCTCCAAGACCACTCAGTTATCATCTATCGAGTTACTAAGTGTCTCTAATCTTTTTCAGGTCTGAGATAGTGTATGAGACTCTTCAGTTCCACTAAGTTCTTGGGCACTGTTGTGGCTGCTGGCCCAGGGGAGCAAGGAAAGAAACTTATTCAAGAAATCCCAGTTTCTTAGCAGCATTTGGTGGCTCCTACAACGTTCTGTAGGAGCATTAAAAATGCTTAATCAAGGTTAGTATGCAACTTAAATGGTAGAATGCTTAAAATAATACGGGCAAAGACCTGGGCTGAGTCCCCTTCCCCACACCACACTGATCAGTCAACAAAATGACCAACAAAACAACACTAACAACAAAAGAACAAAACCAATCAAACTGGAAAACAAAACATATAGAACAAACAACAAAAGAAATGGAAGTAAATCTTTGGCCATACATTCATCTGGACTTGAGAGGGACTTTCACAACTCTTGGTCATGTTCTGTGCTATCTCTGAGCCTCAGTTCATGTACAAATTTGGGCTGAATTCCATGACATTGATCCTCGAATACTGTGGTAAATTATAAGGGAAAATGCCTTTTGGAGGTTGGATCCCCGGATGGAAAAGTTTCCACGGCAGGAATTCCGAAAGGAAGAAGGTAACCTTGGATAGTTTGTAGGAGAGCTGCTTGGCCAGGCTCAGTACATAAAAAATTTCGCTATGAGAAAAGTAATGATTAATGCTCCGCTCCCTCCCCAGGATTGATTCTCTAAAGGATTTCTCTTAGGCAGGTGGAAAGCTGCTAGGGCACGATCTCCAGGCTGTCATTTAAACAGCAGAGAGGGAGTGATCATTGGTCATCTGTCAATCTGAGGCTTTCAGCGTGGTCCTAGGAGAATCTTTCCTCCTCATCTATCACCCCGGACAGGACACCTCATCTTGCATCCAGGAGTCCTAAAGTGGACCTGAGTGCTCAAGTTTTAATAACTTTGCAAAAGATACAGTGCTGTTTTTGAAGGAATCAGTACTGACTCAAACTAAGAGATTTCCTGTCTAAGTTGTTCTCTGGGGAGACATGGGCGAGGGTGCAGTTGACTCTAACCCTCCTATCCATCATCTGATCATCAGGCTGAGCTAGAATCCTCTTGGAGAGTATGGGTACAAATCTGCCCGAGATGCGTGCAGGTTAATCACAGGAGACATGCACTCCATCTCTCCTGGGCAGAGCTGACCTAGATTCACCCAGTTGGATTTTCTACACTTCATTGCATCAGGGTCAAGATAAGTCTGGACACTTGAAAGCTCTGTACACACATACACACACACACATACACACACACACACACACACACACACACACGCACGCAGAGAGAGAGAGAGAGAGAGAGAGAGAGAGAGAGAGAGAGAGAACCTAGTCATGTTATCTCATTAGAGTGCTAAAATGATGGAATGCATCACTCCATACAGCAATATAGAAAATGAGAACTATAAAATGAGAGTCTTCATTATCATTCCCTAGCTTCTTCCTGTTTGGGTGGCATGTCATATTCATACACAGGCATCCAGGACTAAGGGAGTTACTCTGGGTAGACTGACAGTTCCCATCTCATTGCACCAGCATGCTATTATCACTGGAAGAAGTCTGAATAATAACTCTGCCACTTTTCTATGGTGAATTGCTTGTATATTTCCATGAAGTACCTTCTGGTGCCTACACACACACACACATTAATCGTCTAAACTAGTATAATTCCATCCCTAACATGTACTTAGTACTGTTGAGATCAGACTGTGCCCTACTTTATATTATGTAAAACAGTGTTTTTTTTCACAGTGTCTTGCCCTGAGAAACTACATTTAACAAACAGATTTTTTAAAAATTATTTTATTTTTCTACTTTTATAAGTATATTGAATATTTATCCCTGCTTCCCTCCATGGTCCCTCCCTCCTATCCCTTCATCATTTCCTCCCACTTCCTCCCATCCTCCTGCCTATATGCTTCTATGGACCCTAGGGTTCTCTCTGGATGCTCTTGTGGGGGTTCAGGCCTCTGTGGCATACCAAGTTGCTTCTTTTCAGGCCACTCCACTGACAGGGGCATTTCCCTTCACTCATCCAGCTTTAGTCCCCAAGGTTTCCACTGTATGTTCTTATCTTTCTTGAGCTCCTATGTAGTTTATGAGGGCATGTAGGTATGTCAGTCATTATGCGGGTTTGGTAAGGACAAGTCTCACTGCAGTGAATTCTTAGATGCAGAGATCCTGCCTTGAGTGGAATGTCTTGTCCAACAGTGGACCTTCCCATCTTTAGGTTTTTTACACTCTCACCACCCCTTCTTCCTCAAGGTTCCCAAAGCCTTAGGATGGGGAGAGAGTAGGTTGGCCAGATTCTGGGTGAGCCTTGCTGAGTCACCAGTATTCTACATTATGGTTGGCTGTTGTCCACTTCATTGCTCTCCTGTTGCCCTAAGCTGCATCCTGTCTGGGTGTTGAGATCCTCTACCTCTGTTATAGAAGAAGACTTCTAGACTCAGTGTTAAATCTTCCAATCTATGGGTATAATAACAGCTATTTACAGAGCAATTCTGTGTACTGTCTTCACACCTATAGGTTCATTGGCTATTTTTCCCCATTGATCTATTTCCTTTCTTAAGATTCTTGTTCTAGTTTACAGTAACAGGAATGTGTTCTATTCTGACAAGTGGGTCTTGAGTTCAGAAAGCTGTTGGTTGTCTCCTTGATACTCATACCACTATTACACTGATGGTCACCTGTTGCCATTGTGATTTTTATTGAAACTTACAGATCTCATGTGTTGATGGAGCCTGTGATTATTTCTCTCCCCCAGAAGCTTCAGAACTTCCCCCTTCACGGAATACTGTGGAGATGAAATTCATAACAGCTGCTACAGCAGCTTCTCTAGCAAGACTTTCATCTGTGGAGAGAATGCTTTGCTCAGATTTCTCAAGAGGAAACTCCAGCTAACTGCTTCCTATGGGACTTCCCTGGGTCAGTTTCTGCTGGATGCTTGTAAGATGGAATCTTTGTGCTGTACTTGTTCTTTTACTTGGAAGTCTTGCCCCAAGGGGACATTCTTTCCCAGGACCCTCTTAATGGAATATTCCAGTCACTGCCTCCTTTGGGCTTCTGCAGTCATTTCTGTAAGCCTCTAATTTGCTAATGTTTTGTTATGTATATACACTACTTCTCTCTGCAGTTTGCAATTTATTCTCTTGCTTTTGCTTGCTAGGTACTTAATAAACTCAAACTACAGCTATCATAGATAATTTTCTATACCATACAAAACAAATCTTGATTCTTCATGTCTTATGATTTTTTATCTTGCACATCAACTGCATTACTACTATTTGATAAAAAATATATAATATGTATAAAATTTCCATTGAGGTACTCAGCATAGATGGACAGTGCTCCTCCCAAAAACATAGGTTATTAAATGAAAATCCAGTACCAGGTGTGGGATTCTCAGCTACTAGTTGTTGGTCAGGGAGGTGCTAGGGGCCACAAAATAACAGGCTGTTGCTATTGCTCTTGGTTGCTTGTCAGAACCTGATGGTAAGACCCTATTGCTGAAGACACAACTGACATTTCTTGTGTTCTATATTTACTAGAACACAAGAGAAATTAATCTGGAGCTGAGCTGTGTTAGGTTGGAAGGAGGAAGGACAAGGAGTGACTCTACAATGATGAGTAAGGTTGCCATAGAGGTCTATTGATAAAGAGAAGTTAGTACAGAGGAGAGATGTAAGAAATATGAATTTTATTGGAGTTAAGGGCCTGGTGGCCATAGGAACTATAATTTAGCCTTAAGGTGGGAGAGCATCAGAAGAGAAGAGATAGCTTGAAGTCAGAGAGAGTAGGGAGAGAGCCACCGTGGACAGTAGGATGGGAAGAAATCTGCAGAGTACCTCCCCTCCCAAAAAAAAGGGACATCTGTTTTTTATGACCTTTAGGTTTTGCTAAGGAGTTGCTAGGGAAATAGGGAAGTAGGGGTTGGGAGTGAAAGAATGTCAGGCAAATGACAATCCTCTCTCAGGGCTGTTAGGGTGGGCAGGTCAGGGATTTAGGGTGTGTGGTCTATTCTGGGAATTGCCACATTCCAGCCAAGATGAGGCTTTATAGAAGGGCAGGTTTCTCCTCTAATGTTGTCCCTACTTTAAGGATGAGCTGTGGTTCTCATGGCCTCAGCACTAATAAACTTCACATGTTTAAAGTTCCTCCCTGGTGTCAGTTTCTCTTTATAATGGACCTCCATGTTGACTTACACATTATTGTAGAGTTGCTCAGTTCCTTTCCCTTGCAGACCTAACAGAAGGTAAGAAGATAAATTTAATGTGTTAACATAGGTTGTAGTATCTAGTCATTTTGTCAAACACTCATCTGCCTACTTTTCTGAAAGCATTTTTTTTTTAATTTGTGGTTTTATTAGCATGTACCAATTATTCACAATAATGCGTTTCATTATGATGCTTTCATGCACATATATAATGTACTTTGGTTATACTCAACACTCTACCTCTGGTCCCCCTCCCACTTGTACTGAGCGCCTTCCTCTTCTCAACTAGTCCCTCTTCTCTCTCTCTCTCTCTCTCTCTCTCTTCTCTCTCTCTCTCACACGCACACACACACACACACACACACACATCCTTCCCAGCAACCATCAGCTATCAACAGATCTTCAGGTTGAGATGGGATCTGGTGAGTCCCACCACTTAGCTAAGTGAAGGTTCTTTTTAGCTGTTGTTTCAGAGGAGGTTTTTTTTCGTCCAGGTTCTTATGTTCAGGAGCCAAAAATTGAAACCAGTACATGTGTAGATGATTGAGGAAGATTTTATTAGAGGAGAGAAAGAATGGAAGTTACAGATATGGATTCTGCAAGAGGCAAGAGCACCAAAAAGAACTCTTGAACTCCTGAAATGGAATCCATGAGGGGAAAGGGAGTTGGAAAAGAACTGGCAGAAATGGAGTCAGTGAGGGACAAGTGAGATGGAAAAGAACTCACACATGTGGAGTCTACGAGGAGCAAGTGAGCCGAAAGGAACTCACGAACTCCATGAGTAGCAAGGAAGGCAAAGATGGCTGGCAGTGTGAGGGGTATTTATAGGGTTAGTAGCTTTCCCCTATTGCTTAGCTCCTGTTTCTGCAAACCTGATTGGAGCTTTTGATTCCCCACATCTCATTGGTTGGTTCATATTGGAGCCCAGCCCAGTTTATCTTTGGATGGCCCTCAGGAGTGAGCTGTTTCTTTTGCAGGACCTAGCTTGTCTGCAATGGAGAGCTCATCTCTATATCCTTTCTTAAACTGAAGGTTGGGGGAAGTTGGCGACCTTATCTCTGCAAAGGATTAGAATCAGTTCCTCCAGATTAACAGAGTGTGTTCCTTCAGGATAATCCCAACAGTGGCAATTGACCTTCAGAGAACTTCTCAGTATGGCCCTGTTCTAAAATGGCCCGAATGTGACTAACTTTAAATAGAAGACAGGTTGTCTTTCATAATCTGAGGAGGCCTCATCAAGTTTAAGGAAAAAGATAAGGAGTCCCACAAAGAAGGAAGATTCTGCCTCCCAACTCCTCTCGCACTCAATATACTTGTATCGGTTCTGTTCTGGTATTCAGGCTGTGGGCTTGCGTTGTGGATTTCTTACTTGTTGGCCTCCACAGCTGCAGAAAATAATTCTTCAGAATGATTCTCTTTCTCTATGTGTATCCTATTGGGAGAACTGCTTTTTGTTCCGATTTGTATTTCAGAAATGTTTTGCTCTAACAGTAGTTCTGGATTTTTAAGGAGCTTATTTTCATTGTTTATGCAGGAAGTATTGTGACTGTACATCAAAGTTATTTATTTATACCATTGTTGGATGATATTCCTTCTAGGGTTCTATTGTTTTATGTTCCAGAAATTAGGGTATACTTGTGTAATTCTTACCGGTAATGCAATTTGTCTCACAACGTAACTGCTAATTATTTATTTAAATCAGAATTTATTTAAGGCAGAGTTTTTGTACAGTGGCTTCTTTAGATGTTGTAGTGTTGATGCATATCTAGAAGGAAGTGTGAAATGTGTGCAGAAATGTGGCTTTCTTGGAGGACAAAAGTTCAAGACCATTATCTCACTTTAATTTCACCTGTGGGAGGAGGAATGAGTTCTTTAGTAGCTGCCCAGATGTGGGAAGCTAAGCAAGCTCTACAGTGGGAGAGACCTGTAATGGAGAGAGCTCTGCATGATTCCTTAAAGTTTTACTATTTCTGTACCCATTTCATCTCCTCAAAGCTTTCAAGTCAGGCAAATCAGTGTCCTCAGCCTAGTACCTTCGTGACTTCGGGTAACTAAATCATTACTTGCATCTTGGTTGTAATGTTCATTAGATACTAATGAGGGTTTGTCAAGGATTTGTTAAGCTGTTATTTATAATGACCTTGTTCAGGATATTAAATGGAGGCTATTTTATTATTCTTTATATATCTATATATCTGTTCTCGTCTAGACTTCTGGTTTCTGCATTTTCCCAGGATGCATGAATAAGTTCTTGGTTCCATGCTTGGTTTATTAGATCTTGTGAAGTCTGTACTAACTAAAATTAAGTTTGCTCAATACCTGAAGAGTTTTTTAAGAAGAGGAGACTGGGCTGTAGAGATGGCTCAGGGATTAAGTAAGATTCTTCCTTTCAAGCAGAAGGTCCTAAGTTCAGATCCCAGGTCCCAAGTAAAAACGCCAGGCAAAAACGGCGGCCTCCTGTACTTCCAGTCATCTTTCTCTGTCATGACTACATCTCTCCTAAATACTACTAGTGTTATTGCTGCCAAGCTTAAGAGATCTGGGCTGGTGAGATGGCTTAGTGGGTAAGGTACCTGCACGGCAAGGCGTCTGGTGACCTGAGTTAGCTCTTCAGGGCCTACATAGTGGAAGGAGAACCAACTTCCAAAGGTGTCCTCTGACTTGTGATCTCCATCAGCACGCTGGATGTAACTCCCTCTCTCTCCTTTTCAGATAAATAATAAAATAAAAAAATCTTATAAAACTTTAAGATACCTCAAACTCTGTAATTCCATCCTCAGTCAGATTCAACATGGCAGACTGTGTGTGTGTGTGTGTGTGTGTGTGTGTGAAATAGGGGGCGGTGAGTAGCAATTGTGATTTTCTTTTAATGAGGTAAATGGTTCTGAATATCAAGTTTCTCTGCCTTCTCATTAGGAAATTTTCTAAAATGTTTGAAAAACTCATAAAGTCAGAATTTCAAATTTAAAGCTGAATCCTTTATCCCATGTGCTCCTGTTGAGTGGGGTCGTTAATTGCTTCTTTCTCATCACCGCTCCCCATGTAGCTACAGCCTTTATTTTTAGCCCTCTCCCTATTGCTGTTCCTACCTGAGCCAACTTTATTTTATTCAATCAAGAAACATGAGGTCAAATCTAGAGCAAAGGGAAGGAAAACCTAGAAAACCTATTACCAGTTTCACTGGAGACAGTTTTGACACCACAGCTTTGGAAGTACTATGCAGCCCCTTACTTGTGGAGGCTAATGACACCTCTCAGCCCCTGGTAGACCCTTCCTGGCCTCAACAGACATTTATAGTAGTGTCCTGCCAAGGCAACACCTACCCTGTCACTTTCACACTTAAAACTTAAAAGTTTTACTCTAAGCAACACCACTCAGAATCTGTTTATACCACTTTTGCTTGTAGTTATTGATAAAATACATGCATTTCTAAGCAACATAGTATTGCTTGATGAGATTTGAACTTTAGGTAATATGTATTATCCTGAATTCTTCCCTCTCTGGCTTACTTCTATTTATGCCTTTAAGATTCAGGCATACTGGCATTCATAACTATAGTTTTTTTCACTTGAAGAGGATTCCACTGATCAGGTATATAGATCCTTAAGCCTTCAGTTCAGATCCCTGGGGCCAATTATTTTCAAATATATAGGAATGTGTGCATGCATGCATGTGTGTGCGTGTGTGTGTGGGTGGGTGGGTATGGAGGCATATGAATGTCGTATGAAGTAGAAGGGTATATTCTTTGTCTTTCCACCTTGATCGAGATCAGGTCTCTTCACAGCTGCTATGTAAGTCAGCTAGCTAGCTAGCTTGTGAGCTCCCAGAGAGTCTCAGGGTCTTCACTTCCTATTTCCCATGGAAGTACAAGGATTAGTGTGTGTGTGTGTGTGTGTGTGTGTGTGTGTGTGTGTGTGTGTGTATCAGAGTGCACTGTGTGTGCCTGTAGAGGCCTAAATGTGACTTTGGATATCATGCTGGATTGCGCTATCTCCTTTTTGCTTTGCTGTGGAGTTACCCAGGCTCTATCTTTCAGGACTGTAAGTATAGGCTGCCACCATTTCCATCTGGCATTTTTTATGTGGGATCTGGGATCTGAACTCAGGACTTTCTGCTTTTGAGGCAGAGGCTTAACCATTGAACCTTCTTTCCAGATCTTCAAGTACAGATTTTACACTTGATTTTTATAAAGAAATATGTATTTCACCCATTACACAAGACCTTCCTCATAGAGTCTGGAGAAATATTTCATAATTAAACACATGCATATTTCCAATTAAAATGTAGAATACAAGCACACTAAGCAGAGTAATGAAGACACTAAATGACTTGTGTTAGTTCATTTCAGGCTTTGCTGCCAAAAAAAAATTTTACAAAGTACTTCAGCTTTGAGTTGAGAAAGTGTTGGAATATGCAATATTTGTTTTCACTTTCATGTGTATGTATGTGCCCACTCACATGCACGCTTGCATGTGAGTGAGCACATGTGTGCATGTAGGTGAATGTGCATGTGAGCGCTCAGGTGTGTGGAGACAGAGCGTTATCAGATATCATCCTTGATCACTCTTCCACTTTGCTGTTTTGAAGCCTCAAAATGGCAAGATGGCAAAAAAAAAAAAAAGCCTCAATTCTGGCTCTGTAAACCCAGAGCTTACAGATAAGTGTGGCTATCCACATTACAATGGGGATTCCCTGTTTTCTCCTAGGATTGGGATTATGGACAAGTTTCATTCACCTAGCATCTTGTGTGTGATCTAGGGATCCCAACTCCAGGCTTTTTGCCTACATGGCAAGCACCCCAACTGCTCAACTATCTCCCCTGTTCCTCAGTAATTATTTTCCCATCAACTCTTTGATGGAAATATTTGCTTTTCACTTTTCTGGTCAAAAATATTCATAGTAAAACCATCATTATATAGCTGCTTTCTTCAGTGGACTCTTTGAAGGTAGTGGCTGGGCTATCAAAGCTACTAAAAAGAGACCCAAAGTAGAGCTTTAGTTCACTATTCAAAAAGGGTTGTAGGGCTAGAGAAATGGCTCAGGGGTTAAGACTCTGTCTCATAAGCAGAAAGGTCAGAGTGCAAATCCCAAGTCCCATGTAAAAATGCCAGATGGAAACAGCTGCAGCCTCCACTCCTGACCCTGGAAGGCAGATCCCAGAGTGAAAAAAAAAAGAGGTAGAAACAAACCAGGATGTTCCCCGAAGTCACCCTTAGTCCTCTACAGGGACACACACACACACACACACACACACACCACACAGAGCACAATAAATAAATAAATAAAGTTAAGAAAGGTCTGTAATCAATCAAATAAATCAAATCCTCAACAACCCCGGAATATTTTTCTCTATTGTTCATTAGCTAGAACTTTCTCATGTGTCCCTGTTAGAATAATAGGGAAGACCTGTTACTTTTGAATATGAGGGCTCAAATGCAAATCAAGGGAGAAGGAAGCGGGGAAGTGGCCTTTATGAATTTATTGACAAAACCCTGCTTTCCATTAGTCACAGTCTGCACCTCTGGCTCACGTGGCTTACCAATCTCTGCTGGATATACTTTTCACCCCCACCCAGGCACACAGTGAAAAAGAGCCATGAAAGAAAATATCGCCTGATTTTTACTTTAGGGATGGGCATGGCACCTATCATTTCCTACACCTAGATAGAAGTTTGTTTTACATAGGATTTTTTCTTCAACATTTTTGCCTACTATTCCATATTATTAATCTCTAAATATTAGAACATTATTATCATCAGAGTTTTGAGATTATACTACACATGAAGAAAGAACATGCCTAGACCATACTGAATTGGATACTTCAAGTCTCCAAGGATACATCTATATTTGTTGGATATCATTCAACAACTCCCTGCATATTATGTCTTTGCTGGGAGCTGAGGATGTCAAAAGCAAATGAGAACCCCTATTAGGGTTGATTTTATGCATCATTTTAGGTGAGCCACAGTGTCAGATATTTGGTCAAACATTATTCTAGATGTTTCTGTGAGAGGGTTTCTTGATGAAAATTTTAAAAAGACTCAAAAGAAGGCAGATTGCCTTTCATTGTGGGAGTGGCGTCATCTAAAAGTTGAAGGCCTGATTAAAGAATTACCTTTTGCATTTAGCAAGAAGCAGCTTTGCCTGCTATTGGCCTCTGGGTTAGAGGTGCAACCTTTTCCTGAGACCAAATTAATCAGCACACGCCGTATCTGACATGATAGCTTGACTTACAATGTCTCAGCTTTACAGTGGCCTGAAAGTGATATCAATTCAATCACAAATGTACTTAGAATATTTCTGTTTTCCCAGGTTGGTGATACGTGGTACTCTCATCCAATGCTGGGCAGTAGCAGCAGTCGCTGGCCCATTACAGAATCATAAGTGTACTGGATACACTATACAGCGAACTGTGTTACTAAGCTATGATGTTTGGAAGGTTAGGCATGTTCAATTCACTTCAACTTACAGTATTTTTCAATGGGCTTATTGAGATGCAACTCCATCATCTCTTTGTACACATCTTATTGGTTCCATTTCTGTCATGATCCTAACACTGGCCCTGTTCCCAAGTGCCTCAGTGCTCCTTAAAACAGACATGGAAGCAATTATAATTTAGGGAGAAAATTGCCAGAAATGGCAATTATACCTTATTTTTTCTTCATCTTCAAAGAATATGCTCTAAAAGTCCAATGAGAATGCTATGGATAGTATCTATCTATCTATCTATCTATCTATCTATCTATCTATCTATCTATCTATCTAATGATTTTTTACACATAAAGTTTAATGTGTCAATCATAGTAAGAGATTAACAGCAACAATAATAATGCAATTATAATAGTACATGGTAGTAAAAATTCTCTAAATGCTTCTCTCTTTCAAAATATTCTATTGGAATTTAACCTTTTCACTTAAAGGAAGGAGTCTGTAGTTTTTCTTTGGTGGAACTGAATTGCAAGCTTCATTTATTGGAGATTACTATTAAGATAGAATTACTTGAGCACTGTGATATCATGATAGTCCATATTATAACCAAGATAGCTACAGGTAACTAAAGGGTAGGTGTGTATATATACCATGGATATACTAGACAAAGCAATGATTAATTCCTAGGTGTGACATTTTAGTACAAACTTGGAATGGTGAATAATTTGAAACTTGTGAATGAGTTATTTATAGAATTTCCCGTTTAATATTTTCATAGGGTGCTTGACCTTGGCCAAATAGCAAACCTGGTGACCTAAGTATGATCTCTGGGGCCTATGAGGTAGATGGAGAAAACTGATTTCTAATCGTTCTCCTCTGATCTCCACATGTGCGCCATGGTACTATAGTACCCCTCTCCCAAATACATAAAATATTTTATAAGATGTGCAAAGATTCGAAGTCATGGAAAACATTGTGTTTTGTGATTACCTGGACAGGTAGAAGTGGTAACAAATAGGAATCCAAGATAAAGTAATTGAATAAAATGTGCATAAATCTAAAAAGAAAGTGATTATGTTCTGGAACATGCTACTGAACATCCTCGGGGACTTGAACTGAAAGGGGCTCATTGTGCATCAGAATCCAGTGCAAGAAGCGAGGGAAGCAAATGCTGAGGCAGTGCTGTGTCAGGTGAAACCAATCTCGCCATCCAGAATGCGTGAGCTGGAGGAAGCCCTGGAAAAAATCACTGCCATTCAGTATGTTTTATTCATTGTTTTAAATCTATTAGTGCATGGAAGCAAAGGTTTATTTTTACAGCTCTGATTACATAATGTAAAAAGTTGGGTGTTTAATATTTCTTTTATTCTTTAACAGTGCCATACATACATATAGTGAGTTTAAGTAACTTGTAACCATGTTAAGTTCCTCCCTCCTTCTGAGTTGAAATCCTTCTTGTTTCCAACCAGTTTCCCTCCCACTTTTACGTCTTGTATGTGTGTATGTCCCATTGAGCTTTGTAAGGGTTGCCTGTCTAGCATGTGCCTGGGCACTTCACAGAGCATGGGTGATCTACCAGGGAATATTAGGCTGTTTTAGAACAGGCAATGCTGGGAAGGTCTTTGAAGGTCATCTCCCACTGCTGGGATTATCCTGAAGGAACACACCTTATTAATCTGGAGGAACTGGTTTTAATCTTCCACAGATAGAAAGTCAACAGCTTCCCCTAACCGTCTGTTTATGAGATAATATGGAGATGAGCTCTCCATTGCAGGTAAGTTAAATTCTTCAAAAGAAACAGCTTGACCAGGAGGTTGGTCACAAAGTCACCTGGACTAGCCCCTGAGATGAACAGACCAATGAGATGTAGGGGACCGAAGGCTCCAACTAGGTTTGCAGAACCTGGAGTTAATCAATAAGGAGAAGCCATTTTTCCTGGGCCTGCCTAACCCTATAAATACTCCTGACCCTGGCAGCCATCTTCGACTCTCTTGCCCTCATGGACTGCAGATTTGGGAGTTCCTTTTGGCTCTCTCTCTCTCTTTTTTTAAAGTTAATTTTGCTTTTATTTTTACTCTTTTACAATCTCATACATGTAGACAATGCATTTGGATCATAGTTGACCCTTTCTCCCATCTACTTTCCTGGACATTTCCTTAGCATGTCCACCTTCTGTCTTTATGTCCTAATTTTTAAAAATTGGACAATATAAAATACTATGTAAGCAATAAAAGAAAATACATGAAGGATGTAGAAAGTTATATTGAGCTCCCAGTTCCACATGGTTAAGAACACATGATAAAACTGAAGAAGAGCAGTTTTTCCTGTGCGGCCTGATTCCTTGGTTGCATCCTGACTGGTATCAGTCACCTCCTAACTGAAGACAAAATACTGTTTAAATGGTGTGGCTAGTTCCTTCAGCCTGATGTTGGTGCATGCTCTCCTGTCAAGCTGGATAGACTGTAACTGGATTATCAGTAAGAAAATAAACCCCTCAATATAAGAGAAGACTCAAAGGTAAATGGAATAATAGGAGTAGGACACATCAGTGGGGGGGGGGAGGTGTTAGTGTCCCTTTTGCCAGATGGTTACTATCTATTTGTCAGTCCCTATATCCTCCCTGATTAGTGAGATCAAACCTGTTCAGTTGGAAGTGACCAGGAAGGGAAGTGAGAGTGAGCTACACCAGATGTCTCACTACTTACATGTCATACTTGGCCATGGCCTGTTTTCTCTAAGGGTGATCCCCTATCTCCTTTCTTTTAAGGGTGTCATAGTTAGGCACAGGTGTCAACTTGGCAATTCAGGGTTTGAGCTCTGGGCACATTTGTAGAGAATTAGTGGTTGAGTTAGGCCCAGAGCAAACCTGTAGGAGATTGTCTCGCTGATGGGAAAGGCCCAGCCCATGGTGGGTGGGACTAGGTCCTGAACCAGTGAATAAAATACAGAGAATCAGTTGAGGAAGTTACATCCTTGTGTACACTTGGCCAGATATGCTGGTCTGGCAATTAAGGATTGTCCCTCTCTCAGCCATTATGTGGTGATGGTGTGGCCAGTTCCTTCAGCCTGATGGTGCATGCTCTCCTGTCAAACTGGATAGACTGTAACTGGATTATCAGTAAGAAAATAAACCCCTTGTTCCCTTAAGCCATTTGATGGTCATTTATCAGCAACCATGCAGGCAAACTGTGACAGAGGTCCTCCCTCCTCTTTCCTCTTGTTTATAATCCTTTGCTATTACAGTGGGTATTACAGAGATTTACTTTTGAATATGTCATTAAGTGGATTTGGAACTAGGATCCACTTATTAGGGAGTACATATAGACTGAATACAACAACAAACTATAATTCACAATGCCAAAGACCCTACATTATTCACCTGGAACCAGGCCAGCCAAACCTCTCCCCATCCTAAAACTCAGGGAACTTTTCAGAAGAGGGGGCAGCAAGATTGTAAGAGCCTAAAGATGGGGAGGAGCAACAATATGCAAGATACTCCACACAAGTTAGGGCTGCAGCAGCCAGAATTGGACTTTGCCTGACCTGCACAATGGCTGACATGTCAACAAACCCCCAAAGTCTAGCATGGATCACAGGGGAGAAGGCTCCAGGCAGTAGGATACTTAGAGGCAAGAGATTAAACAGTCATAATAGGGTTCCCATACCAATGGGGAGCCCAAGAAGGGCTCTGGGCAACACCACTAAGTCCTGAACCCCCACTAGGGTGGAGGACTGAGAGGGAGGTTTGGCATTTACACAAAGGATGCTCCAGGGGATGGGAGGGAGGAAGGGGGAGGCATTAGGAGAAGGGGAGGGAGGGAGGGAGGTGAAAGGAAGGGGGGAAAAGAGGAGAGTGCAATGCGGGATGACTGGGGAGGGGAGAGGGAGGGAGAGGATGGGGGTTACTTATTGAGCTTGTATGATTAGGAAAAAAATAAAATGTGAGAGGAATATAAAAAATAAAAAATAAAGTAAACAAAAAAAGAATAGAAGTTTTGTCCATCTTCTATGAGACAAAGTTCATGATGGAGCCCTGGACCGCGGGAGGCCATCTCCACTGTGAGCATGGAGCCCCAGCCCATGGGAGGCTGTCCACACTGTGGACACACAGAGACCAGGCCATTCACATTGTGTGCACGTGGAGCCCACCCCGTGACAGACCTTCATGTTGTGAGCACACAGACGTGGAACTCAGGGCTTTGGCAGGCAGCGTGGTGTGTCAGGCTATGAATCACTCAGCTGTCCACAGGTCAGAACACCCAATGTAGAAACAGTCTCATCTCCTCTCAGCCACTGTCTCTCACACATGGGACCCAGCAGCCCCACTGTGCAGTGCCTCTAGGGAGTCTTTTTGGCTCTCTTGTCCCTCACAGGTTCCATGTCCGTGAGTTCTGGTCTTTCTCTCCCCCAATAAAATCTGCCTTAATCCTCTACGTGTGTTCTGGTGTCAATCTTCTACTCCTGAACACAAGAACCTGGATAAAAAACAAAACAAAACAACCCTGCAGCAAGTACAGAACTGAAGAAAGTGGCTCCCCTTTCCACAACCAGCATTAACTGTCAGTAGTTTCTCGGGGAAGATGGTACCTCAAAAACTCTTCCCATTTCCTTGATGAAATGGCAGCAGGCCCAATCTTGTCTGGGTAAACACAGCTGCGGTTGGTTCATGGGGCAGCAACACTGTCATGTCCACAAGATACTGTTTGGTTGGAAGAAGAATGAGAAAACCAGTAACTATTAAGATACAGAGTCAGTCCAGAGCGCTGCCCCATTTTCTGAAAGAAGCTGCAGAGAAAAAGCTAAAAATAGACACTGAGAAGGAAATGATAGGTGAATAAAACATCTACATCTCTAGCCTAGAGGTTGATTACAACCGAAAGAAGATACTTAACCTAATTGCCATGTAGTAACTGTAATTAGGTTAAGAGAAATTTGGAGTGCTATCATCTCAAGGACACGCAGGCCTGTGTCATTTACAAAGTAGAGGTGTTAAGTAGAAATGAATGGCTTATTGAGAGTCTTATCTGTCTCCAGGCTGGATGACAGCACAGCGAGGAGGCTGGAAGGAGTGTTTGTATTAGCTGGGTTCCTACTGAGCACCTTACCTGCCACTCATGTGCCAGTCTCTCTCTCTCTCTCTCTCTCTCTCTCTCTGTCTCTCTCTCTCTCTCTCTCTCTATCTCTCTCACACACACACACACACACCACAGACATAGACACCACAAACGCATAGACACCACGCATGCATGCATGCATACATCCTTGTATTTATTTCCTCTCCAAAGGCTTCATTTTGTTGTGTTCTCAGTCTTGCTTGGCTTTCTTCCATAGCCCACACAAGGACTACCTATCAGTTCCAACAGCACTGCTCTAAGTCTGCCTCGTTTCTAACTCCTGAACTAGGACAGAAGCATTTTTTAGAATATTTTATCTGTGTGTGTGTGTGTGTGGTGTGCACGAGGGCACTATGTGTTCCTGTGGAGGACCAAGAGTGACTTCGGGAATCATGTTGGATTGCTTCTACTACCTCCTTGCTTTGCTCTGGGATTTCCAGGCTCTTCCCACGAGAGCTGGAAGTGCAAGCCACCACTGTTTCCACCTGGTGTTTTTTTTGTGGGACCTTGGATTGGAACTCAGGACCTTCTGCTTGTGAGACAGAGCTATCTTTGAGCTACCTCTCCAGCTTCAGAAGCATTTTAAAAATAATATTTCAAACACACTGAATGGAGCTTCTAACAGCAACAGTAAATGATTTTGCTTTACTCGGCTAAAGTTTGAAAGACTGTAGTATATGAGATAGCTCTTTGCTTGGTAACTCGCATCTTGTGAAGAGGTAGAGGAAAATTCAATTTGCCTTCAACCATTAATAACAATATCAATTATACCTATAATAAAAGTGAAAATTCCAACTGAACAAAGAATTTACAGTGACTGTAAGGTAACTCTATGTGTGTGTTGGTGAGGACAAAAAAATCTGCATGAGAATACTAACTTTGGCATCAGCTTTATCTGTATCTTGGTAGAAGCAGGTTTTAAAAGTAACTGGCTGTTGATCTCTTATAAAGCTTCTGGGACCTTATTTGCATAACAGGGAATTGCACACCTAACTGCTTTAGGAGAATGTAAAAGGTAACTGTCATGGTTTGAAATGCGAGTTGTTTCCCACCAGCTCGAGTGTTTAAAATCTTTAGTTGTTTGGGAAGGTCATAGCACTTTTAAGAGGTACAAACTTGTTGGAGGAAGGTGTGTTACAGGGGGTGTGGGACTTGAGTTTGGTTATCCAGGCCTGCTTCAGTTAGTCTGCTCAAAAAAGCCAACTTATTACTCTAGCCAGAGAGTCCAGGCTCATTGGTCAAAAATCATGAGGCTGAAGTGCTGAAAGAGGTTACGCACATTATGTACATATCTTGCTTAAACAGAAGGTTAAAAAAAGGAGAGCCCTGTCTTGTCGATGATCTGCCTAAGCAATGTGACAGTCTCCTAGATGACTGTTTTCTAAGAGAAGCAGGAAAGATACTGAGGGAATCAGACGTCAATAAACTGATGTTTATTGAGGCTAGAAGCCTTGGACTTTTATTCTTTATGAGCTTTCTCACAGCAACCTCTTATCTCAGTCTCAGCGGAAGGGAGAGCTAAGACAGCTTTCTATAGTAAAGATTTTTATTAATATTTTATCCTATCTCACTTAGCGTTCATGATTTTCCAGTTTTATCCATTTTCATGAAAGTGTCATTTCTTCAAGTGATTGAATAACATGAAGAAATTATGTAGAAATATTTTCCTTTGGGCTGGAAAGATGGATGTGGGGAGGGGGAGCTACTAAACCTTTGCATTGCAAGCAAAAAGATCCGCGTTCTGATCCCAGATCCCGCTGGGCGAAAATGGCGGCAGCCAGCATAGAACAAAACAAAAAGGAGGTAGAAGAATCTAGGAATCTCAAAGCCACCTTTGCACCTCCATGGGTGTGCGCGCGCGCGCACACACACACACACACACACACACACACACACACACACACAGGAAAACAAATATTCCTTGATCTGATGCTTTGAATTCTGTTTGATCACTTCTCAGCTCATTTTGGTGGTGGGCTGAATTCTACTGTGTCAGGATGAAGGTTAGCGTGATATCCCCAGCCCTGTCAACGTCCAGTTTCATTTCAGCAAACCGTCCCCTCGCTTTGCATCCACTTCCTCTGTCTTCCTTAAGAGATACCTTTGCTTGCTTCTCTCTAACCCTCTGAGACTTCTGAAATGATGCAATCATCAAGAGCAGATTATGCTCTCCTGAAAAATACCACTGTTAAAAGTGCAGTCCAGTGACCGGGAATCAATCCTGTGGCTTGCGGACCTCATATTCTACTGAGGACTAGTTGATAACGGGAGTTTCTTAATGATTTGTCATATGGATAAAAGGACTTAGATTTATAGAAGCTGTGTTGCTTTTATTAATTCAGAACTATTTGCTTGTCTGACCTTGGGATAAGTTCTGACCATTTTTGACACATTTCCAAGGCCTACATAAGAGAAAGTTAAAAAAATAATAATTTAGAAGAACTATCTTCCAATTTCTACAAACACAAAAGATGGCTTCCAGCTTTACCATTTACATTTCAATATAACAATTGCTGTAGGATGCTCAGCACAATTAAGTCTCCAGGGACGCATTCAGCCAGTGCATCCTTTGTAGGAAAATTGACTCAATATACTTGAGGCTCTGCATTAACATGTAATTTAGGAGATATTTATGCTGAATTCAAAAACCTAATTAGTGGTTTCCTGTGCAGGGGATAGCGACTGTTTATTCCATTTCCAGTTCACCTGGGTCTGCAATCAGTTCTCACACTTGATTTCCATTCAGATGGTAACACTTCGTCTTTCATCCCCAACCTTTCACACAGGGCTGGGGGAACCAAATGTACCAGAAACAAGTGGCACAAAGAATTCAAAATGGCTGTTAATTGGAATGCTTAGGTCTCTGCATTATTGCTAGAAAAGAGCTAATGAAGTTCATTACATAATAACGAGGGAGGATGTTCGCAGCGTGGTTTTTTAGAGGCAGTCTCTCTTGAAGTCTGGTTTTATTTTTCAACAAAGACCTGGCTACTTCTGATCTCTTGACTATTAGACTGTAAAAATACACTGCTACTGTTACATTGCTCCAAAGCACAGAAAATCAGGAGGTCATAATGCTAATGCTGCCTGAGCCAAACCATAAGGGAAAGAGAGCTGATCTTCATGGGTAATTTAAGCGTCTTTCTTAATGTATTTATCTATGTAAGTTCATTTAGGGCCTCATTATATAATTAGGGTTAGAGTTTAAAGTGGAAAATAAGAATGGAGAAATGGTTCAGGGGTTAGGACTCCACCTTGCAAGCAGAAGGGCCTGAGTTTGGATCCCACGTCCCATATAAAACCACCACCTTGGTGGATGGAGCCTAAGAAATCCCAGAGCCAAGCAAAAAGGAGGTAGATTCACGAAATCACCCTTGGTTCACCACAAAGACATACAGTGCCCTCTGACACACATATACCCATGCACACACACACAATAAATAAATAAATACATATTTTAAAGTTAAAGTGGGGAATGGTGGCATATGCATATAATATAAGCACTGGGGAGATGGAGGCAGGAGGAACAAGAGTTCAAAGTTAGTCTTAGCTGTATAGTGAGTTCGAGGCCAAGACTGGGCTATATTTTTGGCAGACTCTGTCTTGCAAGTGGAAGTACCTGAGTTCAGATCCCAGATCCCATGTAAAAATACCAGGTGGAAATGGTGGCAAACTGCCCTTCCAGCCCTGGAAACAGAGCAAAACAAAAAGATAGAGCAATTCAGGATGATTCTCAGAAGTCATCTTTTTCTTTTTTTCCTACATTTTTTTTCTTCCCAATCATAAAAGCTCAATAGGTACCCCTGTCCTCTCCCTCCCTCCTTCCCTCCCCAATCCCCCCTTGCACTCTCCCCCCTTTTCCCCTTCCTTTCACCCCCTCTTTTCCTCCCCTTTTCCCAGTGCCTCCCCCTTCCTCCCTCTCATCCCTTGGAACATCCTTTTGTGTGAATGCCAACCTCTCTCTGAGTCCTTCCCCCTAGTGAGGGATAAGGACTCAGTGGCATAGCCCAGAGTCCTTTCTTGGGCTCCCTGTTGGTATGGGAATTCTATTATGTCTGTTGATCCCTTGTCTCTAAGGATCCTACTGCCTGTGGTCCATGCTAGACTTTGGAGGTCTAACATGTCAGGCCATTGCACAGGTCATGTGACGTCCGATTATGGCTACTGCAAACCTAATTTGTGTGGAGCATCTTGCATATCATTGGTCTTCCCCATCTTTAGGCTTTTACAATCTTGCCTCCCCTTCTTCTGCAAGGTTCCCTGAACTTTAGGATGGGGAGAGATTTGGCTGGTCTGGTTCCAAGTGATTAATGTAAGGTCTTTGGTATTCTGAATTATGATTTGTTGTTGTTTTGAGTTTTGCTTTTCCTGCACTGCCCTTGCCTCCCTCCTGAATGGTAGCAAAGGTCATCTCCTAATCAAAGATAAAAGACTGTTTAAATGAAGATCTTAATATAAGAGGAGACTCAAAGATAGATGGAATAGGAGTAGGACACAGCAGTGTATGTGGGGGGTCAGTGTCCCATTTGGTTATTGTCTATCTGCTAGTCCCTATATACTCCCTGATTCTTGAGATCAAACCTCATTAGTCACAGGTGACCAGGAAGGGAAGTAAGAGTTAGCTGCACCAGATGTCTCACCACTTACATGCAATACTTGACGGTGACCTATTTTCTCTACTGAAGCATAATCTCTCCTTTATTTCTGGGGGAAGACCCTCCTTCCCCTTCCCTCTTATTTATAATCTTTGCAATTATAGTAAGTGTTACAGAGAGTTACCTTTGAAAATGTCATTAAGTGGGTTTGGTACTAGGATCCACCCATTAGGAAGTACATAAGGTATCTTATTTTCTGTGTCTGGGATACTTCACTAAATATAATTTTTTCTAATTCCATCCATTTCCCGGCAAAGTTCATTAATTCATCTTTCTTGATGGCTGAGTAGTATTCTGTTGTATAAATATACCACATTTTCCTTATCCATTCATCAACTGTTGGGCATTTGGGTTGATTCTATGGCTTTGCTATTTTAAATAGTGCTGCCATGAACATGGTTGTGCTTGTGTCACTGCAGTGAATTTTTGCATTATAGGGGATTATTCCCAGAAGTGATATAGCAGGGTCATATGGCAATTCAACCAGAAGTGCCCTCTGATACACATACACACAAACAAAATAATAATAACAATGATAATCATAAAGGCACTTTTGATGACACAACAAGTTTGAGATTTTGTCTGGGAAAGAAAACAAAACAACCTGACAAACAACAACAGCAAATAACAGTAGCATTAATCTTAAACACAGCTAGTTGGGAAAGTTACCTATAGACTTCTCAGTGGTGAAATAATGAAGATCAGAAGAGGGGAGTCAGTATCTTCCAAGTGCTAAGCTACAGTAACTGCCTATTTAGAGCTCAATACATAGGTAATCTTTTATTAGAGAGGGATGAAAATCCAAATAAAAGTTGGGAAAATTTGCCAGTCATAGGCTCCCCTGTAAAAAAAAAAAAAAAAGACAAGCTCTAAAGGAAGCACTTAAGCTGAACTTGGGAATTAAAGAAGTGGGGGTGCAAGAAGTGATAAGAAAAATAGAAAATGGTAAAAAAAAAAAAGAAAAATAGAAAATGGTATGGAAAATTCAGAAACAGAATCAGAATGGGACTGCCCATCTCAGAGCTCCCGGCAGCAAGGAAGAAAGGAGCATGTGGAACCAATCATCAGTCCACTTAGCGCTACTCTCGACCTCGGTCAGAGAAGCTTCTCTTTGAAGTGCTGAAGTTACAGAGAGACTCCGAGCCGGCCACAGTACTGACGGCTGCGAAGTGCTCAGCCCTAAATGGGGCATCTCCACCAGGCAACATCACAGGAGGTAGAAGGAACGCAGGAGCCAGAGGACGGAAAGTGGTGCTAACTTCTGGACAAAGCATGGTTGTGGCACCCGTGGACTCACAGCAGCAGGGGCTACCTGTGCAAGACTTGCACAAGAGTGGGCCCACCAGCATTCTATCATGACTGGGGGAAGAGCTCATAAGGCTCCACTCCTTCCTGAGGAGCTAAACATAGTAAGTGGTTGCTAGGAGGAGGATGAGGGGGGTCATATCCTCAGTGGTGTAGCCACTGGTAAGTTGTCCTTCATCAAGTAAATAGTCTCCTACCCATGGACATGCAAACAGACCTAATTAAATTTATTGGAGGACTCACACACAAAAAAACATGAAAGTGGGTGGGGGATGTACTGGTAAGATTTTTTACAGTACTGGGGAAACATAAATCCTTGAGCATGATATGCGAGTGTCCTATCACTGAACTATTTCCCTAGCTCCTATGTTGGAAAGCATGGGCTAGTAGGGAAGGGGATGTGGTCAAAAGTACATTACATATGTATGGACTTGTGAAAGAATAAATAGATTTTAAGAAAAAAGAAAATTTAAAGTCTCACTGTTGCAGTCTCGGGATCCCACTGGAGACCCTTGGGGGCGGAGATAAGCTGGCGCGAAGTCAACGACACAGACTCTGGGAGTCAGGTGAGTGGCAACAGCAGGCTCGCAGGCTTGCACGGCTGGCTAATTTATTACAAGTATGGGGCATGCGGCCCACACAAACAATACAGGCCTACCTGGTCCATTCCTCCTACATATCACTATTAAATAATTTATGGATTTATACAGAATGACCATGAAAATATATTTTGATGTTCAGATAAATCATTTGTTTGAAGTTTATAGCATTGAAATTATTTATTTGTATTTGCTTGTTTTTCTTTTGAGACAGTGTAGCCCAGACTGGCATAGAATTTGTTATATATCTTATCTGGTATTAAATTCATGAACCTCCTGCTTCAACTTCCGGATGGTTGAGATGTATATATTATCATAGACTGGCTCTGTAGCATCAAATTCGATAGTAACAATACTACTTCATGAATTATTTGTCTGATTTTAAACTAGAGGAGGAACAAAATAAATGAAGTAACATGAAATCTCTCTGTAAAATTCAGTGGAATGCATGAATAAAGGGTTATGAGCTGAAATACAGAACATCGAGAAAGTGACAATCTATCTCTAAGTTTAGGATAGCAGAAATTCAGGGGGATAGGATAAATGTTTCAAAATCTTTATAATCACAAAGAGAAGCTGTTGTGCTTTTTTGAATATGGTCTTCACAATATATGTAACTGAGAGAGGGAGCTAAGTGGTTGAAGCTTTGTTCACATCTTTGAGGGGTTGGCAGAACTTTGTTGATGAGAAGTTGGCTAACTGCGGCTATGTTAATGCCCAATTTCCTGACTGGTCCTTGATCCAAATATATACAGCAAAGAGGAAGAAGACTCAAAAATTGAGTTGCCCAGAGCACATAGGAAGTCCATAGGAAATCACCCTCAGCCAACTTTACCCAGGGAATTTGAGAGAGTGTGACAAGCTGATGGCTTGGGTACTGACAGAAACAATGCAACTACATCCAGAAATAAAAGTGCTGCATCACCAAGAGTTACAAGGAGCCCAGCTTTCACAATTCCACTTAAGAAGCCTTAACTTCATGGAGCACAACTGGTGCACCAACTAAACAGCTGTTAAAGCCCAGCTGTGCCATTCAGGCTCCTAAACCAGCCTATAAAATCAGCCACTCAAAGAGACTACATTAAGCTCACTGATGTTCACAGGGCTGAAATGCTGAGTCCAAGTCTTATTTGGATTGCAGGATTGTGGAGGCAATGGACCGTGGCTAATTAAAACCAGTACCCCTGTAGATCTGAGCACCTAGGGTCTGCCCGGCATCTTGCATTTCCTCCCAGTCAGCGTTAACCCTCATCAGTCTCTTAGGGTTGTGGAGTCTCTTGAGATCCTTTCCTTTCATGATGAGATGTGATAGGACAGTTCTGATCCCTCGCATGTCTTTTGGGAATATACACTTTTGCAGTGAATTCATGAATACAATAGTCCTGTTATATTCAGAAGTTAATGTCTGGCCACACCTCTGGCCCACATCAGGCTCTTACAGTCTTACCACTCCATGTTCCACCATGTCCTTGAGCCTTGGGGTGGGAGTGGGAATGGCTTAGATGTCCTGTTTAAGGCTGAGCAGGCCAAAGTCACTTATTGTCTTCATTTGTCCAGTAATGCTTTTCAGCATCTATGTTGAATGCTGATTACTCCTCCAATCTGTGGCACAACAATGGTTGCTTGAAAGGCAGTTTAATATACAGTGTCTTTACAGATAAACCTTCACAGCTTGCATTCCAACCAGGGCCTATGTTCTCCCCTTTCATAGGTTCGTATTTTAGTTCACAGCTCTAGGAATGTGATCTCTGCTGAAAAGTAGGCTTTAGATCTAATCAGAAAGCTGTTGATTGCCCCCTTGACATTTATGCCACTATTACACTGCTAATCACCCCTTGCCAGCGTGATTGTTATTGCATCTTGTGGTTTTCACGGATTAATGAGACTGTTGATTGCTTTTCTTCCCCAGTGGCTTGCGCGTACTTTCCGGTACTGTGAACGCTGTCCAACAAGAAGTAAACTTCCACCTCAGTTCCAGCTGGTGCTTTTTTGTCCATGCTTTATGATACATATGTTTTGCATCTTCAGTAATAGGGTGCTATTGTCACCTTCTGGGACACAACCAGGAGCAATGACAAAAGCTATATTATTTTGGGAGCCTTTAAGGCCTCTCTAACCAACAACTTATCGGAAAGTATCTCATAGTTGTAACTTGTAATATTGTTGATTGCATTTAGGTTCTACTATCTGTTTATTTTATTAGCCCATTTATTTATTGGGTCATTTGACTTCTTGTTTAGTTTTATGAGTTCTCTGTATATTCTAGATATTAATCCTCTGTCAGATGTATAGCTAACAAAGATTTTTCTCCCATTCTTAAGCTGTCTTCTCAAATCAACTAATTTTTTCCTTTGCTGTGCATTTATCCCACTTATCAGTTGTTAACATTAATTTCCTGAGTAGCTGGCATCCTAAGAGATGAAAGACAGAAGGTTCTTAAATACACAAAAAAATGCTCAGCTTCAATAACCTTTGGAGAAATGCGAATTAAAAGTATCTTGAGATTCCATTTCACCCCAATCAAAATTGCAGTCATTAAGAAAACAGCAAATACTGCTGAGGATATAATCAGAGGGGAACCCTTACACACTGCTAGTGGAAATGTAAACTAGTCCAGTTGCTATGGAAATCAGTACTTTGGTTAAAAAAAAAAACTAAAAGTACATCTACTGAAGCATGCAGCAATAATACCCCTGGGTATTTACTCAAAAAACTCCAAGTTAGCATATCCATAGATATTTGTACAGTAATGTTTACTTGAAGCACTATCCACAATAGTCATGTTCTGGAACTAACCTATGTAACTAAAAATAGGGAAGTAAAAAGAAATGTGGTTTTATACAGTGCTGGGGATTGAACCTAGGGCTTTATATATGCTAGGAATACTCTACTCATTGAACTGATTTACTCAAGGCCCCTCCTGCCTTCTCCCACATGGCTGTGAGTGCTCAGACAGTGGCATAGTGGAAATGAGTGGAATTACAAGGAGTTCACACTCTGGCTATAACACTGTATATAGCTGTATAACCTGGTTAAATTTGTAGAGTCCCCTTTATCTTTGGTTAGGAGATGATCTTGACACCCAATCAGGATGTAGCTAAGAGCAGTGCAGTAACAGCAATACTGAAAACAATAACCAATCATAATTCAGAACACCAAAGACCCTGCAAGATTCACCTGAAATCAGAACAGCCAAATCTCTCCCCATCCTAAAACTCAGGGAACCTTGTGGAAGAGGGGGCAGAAAGATTGTAAGAGCCTAGAGATGGGGAGGACCACGGATGGAAAGATACTCCACTCAAGACTGGACTGCAACAGGTGGGATATGGCTACAGTGTATTTCGACTTGCCTGACCGGCACAATGGCTGACAGGTCAACAAGCCAAGTCAAAATTCAGCCCCATTTCAGGGGAGAAGGCTTCAGGCAGTAGGATCCTTAAAGGCAAGGGGGTAAACAGATATAACCGAGTTGTCATATTAGTGGGCAGCCCAAGAAGGAGCCCCAAGCTATGCCACTGAGTCCCGAACTCTCACTAGTGTAGTCAACTCAGAAGGAAATTCAGCTCCCATATAAACATGTTCTGGAGGATGGGAGGGAGCAGGCAGGGACACCAAGAGAGGAGGAGGGAGGAAAGAAGGATGAGAGAGAGAGGGAAGGGGGAGGAGTGGGATGGGGGAAGGGGGAAGGGGGAAGGGGGAAGGAATGAGAGAGGGGGAAGGAGGGAGATACCTATTGGGCTTATATAGCTAGGTAAAAAATAAAGTTTTGGGAAAAAATTTGTAGAGTCTAACTGATACTTCCCTCAGAGGGTTTTTAAAACAGGTGGATTATATAGCCAGTCAAAGTGCCTGGAATGAGCTAAGTAAGCATATTAACGGTGTGGGCTGTCTGACCCCTAGCTATATCCCCATCACAGTTCACCCCTTTCCTGAGGTGGCTACCCTGTTCTGCTTGGCTCCATGAATCTCTGTGTGCCTGTGTGATCCTCCTTCCAGCTCTGAGGATTTACTTTTACATTGGTTTTGGATTGTCTCATATCTTTGTCTACCAAGTCCACAAAACACACATGCAAGTACTACTATTTAAAGTTTCATTATATATATATATATATATATATATATATATATATATATGCGCACATACATACACACATATATATTAATTATTTTTATGTTTGTGACTTGAGATAGCAATGTGAATAACTTTTTGTCTTAAAGAAGCAGCAGAAAACAAAATGAAAGAAACAAAAATCAATCTGCATTGCTAGACTGAGAAGTTAAAGCTTCCATGGTATAACTTTACACATAAATGCTCACACATAAATCATAGACACAGGCTAACAGACCAACGACAAGATGACATATAAACAATTACATGAAATTTTTTACCATGAATGCAGACTAGGGAAAAACTAAAGGAACACATACAAATTTCTAATTAAGAGTCAGAAAACTGGGCTGGAAAGATGGCTCAGGGGTAAGAGTATCTCACAAGCAGAAGGTCCTAAGTTTGGATCCCAGGTCCCACATAAAAAATGCCAGGTGGCCTACACTTTCAGCCCTAGTGAGTGGAGCCTGGGAAATCCCAGAGTGAAGCAAGGAGGTAGAAGCAATCCAGGATGATTCCTGAAGTCGACTTTGGTCCTCTACAAGGACACATATGCCTTCTGACACACACACACACACACACACACACACACACACACGAATGAATAAATAAATAAAGTTAAAAAAGAGTCAGAAAACTGTTTTATAGGTTAATGGAGTGATCTGGAATTCTTTAGCAATGCAGAGAGAGTGTGATACAACTTAGGAAATCCCATAATCCAAGTTTCACTCACGAAGTCTAGATGGTTTCAAATTCTCCACTCCCTGTAGGCTTTAGATTCTTTGGCACTTAGCTTTAGTTCTGACACAACTTTTGTGTATATTTATTTTTCTAAAAATAAGTTTGCTCAATCTTTGCTACAAGCTAGAGACATAGAACACTTGGTACTAATAGCAGAGACAGTATTTTCTTAACTTTACTGATTATTATTGTTTTGATGTTTGTGCACACCTCTACAGGAGTCAGAGGACAATTCTGGACAGTTCCCAGTATAGAACTCAGGTTGTTGGACTTTCAGGCAAGTACTCTCACCCCCTAAGCCAACTTGCTGGCCCTAAGACAGAATTTTCTTAAGCATCTTTTAAAAGCCTGCTGCTAGGCAGATTCTGTTCACTTGAGGCTTTCAAAGTCAAAAATCACGATCCAATGTCTGGCCATTTCTCTAGGTTGCGTGTTTTGGTTTATTTTTATACGTTTATACATTTACAAGCTAACTAAAGTCTTGTAAAATTTCCAGTAGTAACATTTTTTAAACTTTGAGCTTTTCTGAGCTGCCAAAAAAAGTTCCTGACAAGTGTAATAGTGTAAATTCTCAGCAAGGTCAACTGCAGAGAAGGGACTGAAGTGATAATTTAGTTTTAACATCCGTGGGGAACTGAAACTACTGTGGAACTTCACTCTCTAGCAAGTAAAGTGATGGCTATTAAGCCATTCAACGGTTATATATATGATACCGCCATCACTTGAAAATGATTATCTATATCTCATGCCAGATCCTCACATGAGTTCCATAATCCAGCCCCAACAAGAGCCCACCATGAGATGGCATGGGGCAGGAGAAAAAACCCACTCCCCTCAGGATTTGAGGTCTATATTCTGCCTTTACCACTTACCCTATGTAGGTTCTTGGGAAAATTTACTTTTTAATACATTTAATTTCTTCTCCAAGCTTGAGTTTTCTCATCTATTACACATGGAATAATAACAATACCTTTATCAAAGTTGTTGTGAGACTGAGAAATAAGGAATATGGGACGCTGGTACGTAATAGTAACCGTCAAGTTTCTCCAGATACTTACCAAGCTCAGCGTGAATCTTTTTAGAATGGAAAGCTCTTTGGATGCCTCTCATTGCCCACAGCACTGCTTAGTTTGCATGTGTTCTGTTAAAAGATGCCTATGCAGTTATTTAGACTACTCTCTACCTGGTCTGCACTCGAGCTTTGCCATTGCGTAGATTACTTCTGGGCTGTGACAGGCACAGAAAAGATTTCAGTGGTTAGCAGGTTGGCTCCCCTTTCCAAGGGAATTCTTTCATCATCATTTCCCCATCTGCCCTTCCCCGCAGTGGAAGTTTTTCAGAGTAGATTTTTCTCAACTGGAATAGGAGCACATGTCTCGGGTAAATGTAAGTAGCGCGCTCTTAAGGAAACGCAGTGAGCTCTGCAGGATCCAAGGATTTTTGTATCTGTGGAGAATCTGGGACTAATGTTCCTTGGGTCCTTTCCCTCAGAGAAAAAGTAAAATAAAAAGTGGATGGAGATTATGGCGATTAAAATGTAGAATTCTTAAGTGTGTGTTAGGGGGAAGAATATTGGTCACATTTTCTGTTTTCTGTTTGATCTCTTACATTTCAAATGCCTTCCACTGGGTCTAAATATCTGTATATAAATCTGCAAATCAGAGGAGTCCAAGTAAGAAAAAACTATATGAGATCCTCACAGTTATAATCCTGGAGACAGCTGGAGGAGGGCAGGAGCATGTAGTATTGGACGCATTGTTAGGGAGCAAGCTGGTCCCTGTGGGTGCTGATAGGTGCCTGAGCTCTCAGCTGCACAGCTGAGAGGTGCACATGGGTGGGCTTTGTAACCCTGGAGAGTCAATCTCACCCTTATCTTAGGTTCCCCTTGTAAAATTGGAATAGAGAATTGAAGGATCTTAGTGGTTCTGACTTTCCTTGAATGGAACAGGACACTGGAGATATAATCATGACTTAGATGTGTCATCTCATTACTGCTCCTCTCTGCAATTTTGTTAGACTAAGAGCCCATCATTTGGTTCCCTAATACACAGGAAGGTTCCCAGTTATTAACTGAATTGACCTTCGTGGCTGTTAAGTGACTGAGTCCGGATTTGAACCTAGGTGTGTCTGACTCTGGTGTCAGTGTCCAGACAACTATAGTAATATTCAGACAGGTAGCAACAGGCTTTTTGTGCTAAGCACTGCAGCGTGATGGACGGGAGGTGGGACTTGAGGTAAGACGTGGCTCTGCTACTCACTCTGTGGGAGAAGAAGGTTCTAGGAGCTCAGATTCCTCTTCCATATCTGGAGATGGTGCTCTCTTGTTCTAATATTTTCCCCTCTGGGAAGGAGATTAGAAGTTGGAGTTCCACATGAGAAAATATGGTCATTTATTCGAGCACATGCTTTGGCTTTTTTGACATTCTTTTCTCCTCTACAAAATGGGATGATAGATCTTGTTCTTGCTAATTCACTGAATTTAAAAGATCAAGTGGCATCTTGTGACTGTAAAAATACTATTTAAATTGCATATCCATCCATCCATCCATCCATCCATCCATCCATCCATCCATCCATCCATATGATTAACAAGTATCTATGTATGTCCTGGTTCCTGAGACTGTAGGATTGTGACACAGCCCCTGCCTTTGAGGGGCTTTCAGTTTTGTGAAGATATAGACAAGTCCATAATGAAATCCTTGTGACTCATCCCACAATAACTGTGAGGGTTCTCAAGGACTGGCTGGGACACACCTAGTATAAACATGATACCTTTATCTGTGCCCCAAGCAGATTGAAATTCCTGCTCAGTACGAATTTATCCATCTCCCAGAAGAGCCATGAGTTTTCTTGGTGCTTATGCCATTATTTTGTTGAAGTTTTTTCCTCCCTCCTCTTGTCTCCTGTTGCTTCACAAGTCTGTATTTGGCAGTCTTGTTTCCAGGCCGCACACTCAGAACAGGTGTGCTGTTCTTTTTGGGGCAAATATCTCTTGATGGAAGAGAGGGCAGCTTCCCAAGTGGTACCGGCTGTTCTTGTGTGCACACAGCTCCGGGGAAAAGAATGTCAGGCACACAGTGCTTCTTTGCATATTGCTGAAGTCCTGGCATGCCATGGGTAAATAGCTCCCAGAGCCTCAATTTCTCATCCCTCAGGAAATGCCAATATATAAGCTCGACCAAGTCCCATATCTCCATCTCCCACCAGATGGCAGGAAGCAACCCAGCAGTAGAACAGAGAATCTAAGAATCCCTGAGCTTGTACGAAAGGCCAGACTGGTGGTGACAAGCAAGAGCAGGCCTGCTGACCATCTATCCAAGGAGGGACAGCTGACCAGCAGAGAGGAGCTATCTTGCCTCCTCCATCCCTGGTCACTTTTGCTCATGCTGCTTGAAAAGTAAAGGTGGACTCTCAAGAATTATTATCAAAGGTACATGCACAATAAACAGACACAGTGTAATGGAGTTTGCATGTGTAATTTTTGTCACATCTCATTGGAACTTTGTTTAAGCTGCATACCAGCTTAAGAAAATACATTGTGGGAGGTCAGGTATCCAAAACAATCTGAGCTTCCATCACTTTGAGGGACTGACAGCCTGGGAGGAGGGGAGCAATGACAAAGAGCTGCCTATTTATAGGCTCCTTATTTATTTTGGTCTGTGAGTCTCTGCTTTGGTTCTCTTTTTATTTTTTTTAACTAATTTTGTTTTTATTTTTACTCTTTTACAATCTCATACATGTAGACAATGTATTTTGATCATAATTGCCCCTTTCTCCCACTTACTTCCCTGGCCATTTCCCCAGCATGTCCACCTCCTGCCTTTATGTCCTAATTTTTTAAAATTGGATAATATAAAATAATATGTAAGCAATAAAAGAAAATACATTAAGGATGTAGAAAGTTATGATTGAGTTCCCAGCTCCACATGGTTAAGAACACATGTTAAAACTGAAGAAGAGCAATTTTGTCCGTATTCTATGAGACTAAGCTCATGGTGTGAACACATGGATCCCCAGCCTACAGGAGGTCGTCCACATTGTGGGCACGAGGGGTGCCAGCCCATGGCAGGCTATACATGCTGGGCACACATGGAGACTTGGCCCGCAGGAAGCCATTCCACTGGTGAGCACATACAGCTCAACCCAGGGAGGCCATCCACATTGTGTGCACGTGGAGCCTACCATGAGAGGCCTTCATGTTGTGAGTACACAGATACGGAACTCAGGGTTTTGGCAGGCAGTGTGGTATGTCGGGCTATTAATCATTCAGCTGCCCACAGATCAGAACACTGAATGAAGAATAGTCTCATCTCCTCTCTGTCATGGTTTCACCCAGATGGGACACAGCAGTCACATGTGCAGTGCCTCTAGGGACAGGTTTGGTTCTCTTTTTCAAATTGGTGACTTATACCCAGATATCTTCAGATTAGAGGACTCTCCCTGTACAGCTGCCATTCTGGAACTCTGTTTTATTAGAGACGCTTCTCCCACCTGAATCCTATTCAGTGTTCAATCATTCAGTTTTACTCATTTATTTTATTCCACTCATGTTTACTCTTGTACAAGTCCCAGGTCCCAGAGCACTAGTGACAGACCTGGAGAGTAGGGCCCTCCTGTGACTTTCTGTCTACTGGGGTCATGGCCCAGTGAGCACACAGGGGGCAGGAGGGGATGACCTGTGCCCAGGTGGGCAGATGAGGGAGGAATGAGGAGAGGGTGAGGAGAGGGTGAGAGGAAGGGGGTCATCATGGCTATGCTATACCGCTCTGAACATCGTTTTGCAAGTCAGTCCTTCTTGTCCCCTGTTTCCTCTCCAGGGCCTGCCATCTTTTATTTTTTATTTCTGTCCTCTGGTGCCCAGCTTTCTGGTGGCACATAGACCATTCTGCTTATGCCAGTCTCCAAACTTCATGTCCTCATTCATCCTTTCCATCTGCTGGACATGCCTTTCTCTACGAGGTCACTCTGTCCATCTCCCGCTCGCCCTGCAAGCAGAACTCAAATGAATCGTGCTCTGGTTGGTTCCTGTCTCTTCACCCAGACCTGAGGTCTGGAACTTGACTCCTTGTCATGATCTGAAGATACCTCCACAATTCACACTGCAGAGTATCCCCAGTGCAGCAGCATTAACATGTGGGGCCTTTAGGATGTGGTTAGGCCACAAGAGCTCCTTCCCCCAAGAAGACTGGAGGGAACTAGTCTTGGCTCTTCCACCTTTTTGCTTGTGAGGATACAACATTTATTATCTCTGGAGGAGAATACAGCAAAAAAAAAAAAAAAAAAAAAAAATCACCCTGGAGCAGGGACAGGACCCTCACTAAACATCATCAGGTAAGTTTAGGTTTCTAGCTGCCAGAACTATGATAAATGAGTCAACGCTCTTAATAGATTACTAAGCTGCCATGATTCAAATGAGAAACTTGAATTTAACAACTTAATAATTTCACGGGATGTTACTAAACCGCAGTGAGAAATGTTCACCGCTCCTACCTCCAACTTCCCTAGGGCAGAGACTGAATCCGGTGACTTTGCAGCTGTGCTTACCATAGCTTCAGACGTAGTACAAGGGGTAGTGAGTAACTTCAACCAGTTCCTTCCTGCCAAGGAGTGTGCAGGCACATCGCCAGGGGCTGAGGGTGGAGAAACTCAGAGTATGGAGGAAGCAATGGCAGAGCCACCAGGCTGAGAGGAGTGATGGGCGAGAAGCTGGCAGACAACAGAAATAGAGGGACACAAGGAACATGTAAAGAACACAGAGAAGAAAGAAGAACGAGGGAGCCACGAGCAACTTTGCCCGACAGAGCTCCGACTGCTTCCTTGTTTCCCGCACACAGTTTAGATGATGTGCGAGCTCTTTCATCGTGTCGAATGCTTTCGATGGACCAGGCATTTTATACTCCCTATAACAGACACTGTCATTCTGCAGACACATTCTGTAGAAGCACAGCAGAGAGGGGAAAGGACATGGGTAAGTGTTCACACTGGTAAATGGCAGAGCCAAGATTCCAACCCAGCTGGTTTAGAGTTCAGGCCCTTGGTCTTTACGCCACGATGTTTTTCAGAGGTGGGACTTTTTGAACATCTTATTGTATGTTAGATCCTGTATTATGTAGTTTACCCTTAAATTCATTTAATCACATACGTACTATCTTGTTTAATTCTCACAACTCTGTGACACAGATAGCAAAATACCTATTCCACAGATGAGAAAATGGAGATATGAACAAGTTAGATGCAAGATAAAAAGACCTGCTGGAATGGTAAAGAAACAATACTCAGAGATTCCTCCTGCAATGACAGATGCAGCTGAGTCTCTACACCTGCCATGCACAGTGACAACCTGTCATTTTGGGAACTGTGGGAAAGGAACAGTATCTCCATATGTTAAGAATTCACAGGATTTCAAGAAGTTGCAGCTGAAGTGGGGTGTGGGGAAGGGAAACACGCAACATTCAGCTCGTGTTCGCTTCATGAGCTATTTTTTCCCTCATCTGTCTTGTTTTCTGTTTAATTGCTTTACAGTGATAAACAAAGCTAAAAAAATTGCATTTGTAAGTTTCCATCCAATAAAGCTCATATTTGTGGTTCTTTTTTCTTCTTGTTCTTCTTCTTTTTTTATTTTATTGCTGCCCAAGATAATGACAACTGTTGTGTTAATGATGGGGGGGTGCGCTGACTGCGATTTTAAAGCATAATCATATTTGTTGATCACATAATAAAATGATGTACAAGTGACACCCAGCCACAAGCAAACATATATATCTGTAAAACAAACTTATGTATAAAAACAATAGAAAATGTACCTTTGGGCTAACGGTTATCTAAAATCATGTACTCAACCTGTTTGACTTTGATTGTATCATTCGCAGACTGAGAAAGCAGAAAGAAATCCAGCCCAAAGTATGATTTCCAAAATGAGAGTAGATATTATTATGTAGGTTGTTGCAGATTCTGATTCACCTCTTTTATTGGCTCCAGGAGGCAGACAGCTTGATCTCTCCATATTACAGGTGAAGAGAATCCTTCACATGTTAAATAACTGGGTTATCACTATCCATTCAGTAGATGCCAGTATCAGGATTTTGAGTAAATCCTTTCTCAGGGGATAAGGAATTTTAAAAAATTGTTACACAATAGTGCTCCACTCAGAAGGTGGGAGCTTCCCTCAGGGAAATTTGCGGAAGAGGGGGCAGTAAGATTGTAAGAGCCTAAAGATGGAGGAGGAGCAACGATATGCAAGATACTACACAGAAGTTAGGGCCGAAGCAATCATAATAGGATTTTTCATGACTTGCACAATGACCAACACATTATTGACTCCTCAAAGTCTAGCATGGACTAAAGGCACTAGGATCCTTAGAAGCTAAGGATTAACAGCCACAATAGTGTTCCTATACTTAAGGGGAACACAAGAAAGAGTTCTAGGAAATGCCACTGAGTCCTTACACCTCATCAGAGAGGAGATCCCAGAGGAAAGTTTTGACATACACATTAAAGGACGCTCCAGGGATGGGGGGCGGGGATGGGGGAAAGAGGCACTGGGAGATATGGAGGGATGTTGGAAAAGGAAGGGGAAAAGGGGGGAGGGAGCTAGGGGTCTGGAGGATGGAGAAAAGGAGGGGGACCAGTGTACCTAGTAGTTGCTAGATGAAAATAAATAGAATCAAATTAAAAAAAAAAGAGCCCTCCATGCAGCAGAGGTTCGCTCTCGATAGCAGCAAGCATGACCATGTTTCAAATAGCCAGCAACCACTGTTTACAATGCAAAGTCCATGGGAATTCCAACCTAAATGTCCAACATTGACGAGTGATAAGGAAAACAGTGGTACATCTATCAAGGAGGACTACTCCAGCATCAAAAATGGAATTACTGGAATTTGCTGGGAAATGGATGTCCTTAGAAACAATGATATTAAGTAATATCCCAAACCCAGAAAGTTAAGAAAACATATTATACTTAATGGTAAGTACCCTCCCCTCACCCCTCCTGCCCCATCCCCCCCGTGCCTCCCGCCCCAATTCCCAGAGTCCTTTCTTGTGCATGCCTGACTCTCCTCTGGGCCCTCCTCTCCCATGATGTACAAGGACCCAGTGGCATTTCCCTGAACCCATTCCTGTGTTCCCCTTAAGCATAGGAACACTACTGTGGCTGTCAATCCCTTGCCTCCAAGGATCTTGGTGCCTTTAGCAGATGCTAGACTTTGTGAGGTCAATAGTGTGTTGGACCTTGCGCGGGGCATGCAATGTCCAATTATGATTGCTTCGGCCCTAACTTGTGTGGAGTATCTTGCAAATCATTGCTCCTCCCACCCTTTTGCTCTTACATTCTTACCGCCCCCTCTTCCGTAAATGTCCCTGAGCTTCAGGATGGGGAGAGATTAGTCTGGCCTAGTTCTAGGTGGTTGATATAGAGTCTCTGAAGTTCTGGATAGTGGTTCGTTGATTTTCTTTTGCAGTTTTGTTGCTCCTGCAATGCCCTTCACTCCATTGTGATGGGTACTGTATGTCACCCTGCGGCCAGAGACAGAAAGCTGTTAAACCGGAGTCTTATTATAAGAGCACATTCAAGGGTAGATGTAATACTTATACCCAAAAGTGGAATCGCAGGGTCATATGGCATTTGGCAATGGGAGGGGTCAATCACCCATTTGCAAAATGGTTACTTTTTAATCTGCCGGACTATGTGCCCTCCCCTTCTGGTGAGTTCATACCCCCTTAGTTGTAAATGATCAGGAACGAATTGTGAACTTAACTAGGTGTCACATTACTTTCTTGCAGTCCTTGATGGAGGTCTATTTTCTCTACTGTAATATGGTCACTTCTCTCCTTGTTTCTGGTGTGGCCCTCCAGCCCCATCCCTCCTGTTCATAATCCTTGCAATTACTGTAGGTAATACATAGATTTACCTATGAGTGTCTCAAGATGGGCTGGGTGGGTTTGATACTAGGAGCCACCTATTAGGGAGTACATACGGCGCTTAATTTTCTGGGTTTGGAATACTTCACTTAATATAATTGTTTCTAATGACATCCATTTCCCAGCAAATTCCAGTAATTCATCATTTTTGATGGCTGAGTAGTACTCCATTGTATAGCTGTACTACAATTTCCTTATCCATTCGTCAACTGTTGGACATTTGGGTTGATTCCATGACTTTGCTATTGTAAACAGTGCTGCTATGAACATGGTCGAGCTTGTGCTATCGAGGCGAACCTCTGCTGCATGGGGGGTTATTCCCAGAAGTGGAATCGCAGGGTCATATGGCATTTCAATCTTTAATTTCTTTAAGAATCTCCAGATGGCTCGCCAGAGTGGCTGTATGAGCCTGCACTCCCACTAGCAATGTAGGAGAGTTCCCCTCTCTCCACATCCTCTCCAGTAGTTGGTGTTGCCAAACCCAGAAAGTTAAGCACCGTATGTACTCCCTAATAGGTGGCTCCTAGTACCAAACTCACCCAGCCCACATTGAGACACTCAAGGGTAAACCTATGTAATACAGTAATTGCAAGGATTGTGAACAGGAGGGATGGGGTTGGAGGGCCACACCAGAAACAAGGAGAGAGGGGACCATGTTACAGCAGAGAAAATCGGCCTCCAAGGAATGCAAGTAAGTAATGTGACACCTGGTTAAGTTCACAGTAATGTGACACCTGGTTAAGTTCACAGTCGTTAGTTCCTGATCATGTACAACTGAGGGGGTATGATCTCACCAGAAGAGGAGGGCATATAGTCTGGCAGATGAAAGGTGATCATTTTGCAAATGGGTGACTGATCCCTCCCTCACCGAGGTATCCTGCTTTTATTAAATCTACCCTTGAATGTGCTATTATAACAAGACTCCAGTTTAATAGTTTTTTGTCTCTGACCAGGGGGTGACATACAGTGCCCATCAGGATGGAGTGAAGGGCATTGCAGGAGCAGCAAAACTGCAAAAGAAAATCAACAAACCACAATCCAGAACTTCAGAGACTCTATATCAACCACATAGAACTAAGCCAGCCTAATCTCCCCCCATCCTGAAGCTCAGGGACATTTGCGGAAGAGGGGGCGGTAAGAGTGTAAGAGCAAAAGGATGGGAGGAACAATGATTTGAAGAGTCTCCACACTAGTTAGGGCTGAAGCAATCATAATAGGACTTTGCATGCCCTGCGCAATGTCCAACACACTATTGACCTCACAAAGTCTAACATCAGCTAAAGGCACCAAGATCCTTGGAGGCAAGGGATTGACAGCCACAGTAGTGTTCCTATGCTTAAGGGGAACACGAGAAAGGGTTCAGGGAAATGCCACTGGGTCCTTGTACGTCATCGGAGAGGAGGACCAAGAGGAGAGTTAGGCATACACAATAAAGGACTCTCTGAGAATTGGGGGGGAGGCACTGGGAGATGGGGAGGGCGAGAGGGGGAGCAGGGGGTTCGGGGGGAGGAAGAGAGGGGGAGGGAACTGGTCTACCTATTAAGTTTGTATGAAATGATAATAAAATAATTAAAATAATTAAAAATAATAATAAAAAATTAAAAAAAGAAATAAAATACATTACATATAAAAAAAAAGAAGGTGGGAGCTTCCATGTTGATCTTTTTTCTCTTATTTAGTTCTCAAGTATGCACTTAACGAAAGTCACTTGAGCATTTCAGAAATATGCTGCTAAGGATTCCTTTAACTTTACCTTGTTGACGGTTTGCCAGATAATTTTTCAGGTTTTACTTTTTCCTAGTGCCACCACTATCATCAGTGGTACAGAAAGTTATGTTCTGAGAACAGAGTATGGTTGCAAAGTGTTTTTACAGAGATGATCTCCAGGCACACATGTTTATCTGACCTTGTGTGATTAGGCCCAGTACTGTGACTTCCAGATAGCGCAGTGAAACTTGTATCCATTTGAGGTCACAGAACAAGTTTTCTTCGGAACTGAACTGATTGTTCCTTGGGGTGCTGGTGTCCTCCCTTCAGTCAGACCTGATGAGTGTTTGACAGCACTCAATGGCTGTTTTGACATTTCCTAGACACAGCCCCAGCCACTCCAGACAGCAGGAAATCAGTCATCAGCCTAAACCTCAACAGCTGGAATCCACACACTTGTAATAACTCAGTCTGCAAAAATTGGAATGGCTTGAAGTGAACTACAAGTTTGAATATTCTAAAAAGATTTGAGAGGTATGTCAGAGTATGATTTCCAAAAAGATGAAGTAATAGGAGAGTAGATATTATGTATATGTAAATATTCACCTCTTTCATTGGCTCCAGAAGGCAGACAGCTTGATTCCCTCCATATTATAGGTGAATGAGAATCTTCCATGACTGGATTTTCACAATCCATCCACTAGTGCTGTCAGAAATCACTACTGTGTACTGTTGATTTTATAGTGAAAAAGATTGAGCTCCAAAGCTGGGAAGAGTGTCTATGAAGTTCCATTTGGTTGGGAAAAAAAAGTTTTACTAGAAGTGAAATATTCTGAACACTGTCGTATGATTAGAGAATGTCATGGTTTGAAATGTGAGTTGTCCCCCACAGGCTAATGTTTGAATCTTTGATTGTTTGGGAAGGTCATGGCACCTTTAAGAAGTGGAGCCTTGCTGGAAGAAGGCAGTCACAGGAGATGGGCCTTGAGGTTGCTTATCCAGGGCTACTTCAGTTAATCTGCTCTTAAGCTTGCAGTTGGCAACAGCTCTTAGCCTCCATGATGTCCCATGTGACTTAGGCTGTATCTAGCTTCCCCAGCCAGCCATGCCTTTTCTGCCATAATGGACTGAATCTCCCCTCTGGGACCGTAAGGTGAATAAATCTCCCTTTCTCCCTTAATTCATGTTTGAGTATTGTCTCAACAGCATAGAGCGTAACCGGTCCAGAGAAGTTGCTTTGTTTAGGCTGTTATATAAAAAGGACTACAACCTGGGTGGTCTCTAGACAATGAACATTCATTTCTCACAGTTCTGAAGGCTGTAAAGTTCAAGACTGAAACACTGGCATATTGGGTAGGTGAGATAACTCAGCTGGTAAGATACTTGTTTACAGATCTGGCAACCTGAGTTTATTCTTTGGAAGCCCACATGGTAGAAGGTTAAGAACTGACTTCCAAAAGTTGTCCTCTGACCTTTATCCTTGCACCATGGGATAGCATGTGTTCTCTTTCTTTTGTAAACAAATTATATATATGTGTATGTGTGTGTGTGTTATATACATATATATATAGTTGTGTGTGTGTGTGTTTGTGTGTGTGTGTGTGTGTGTGTGTGTGTGTCTGCTTGTAGAGTCCCAAGGTGACTTCAGGAATCACTCTGTATTGAACTACTTATTCTTAGCTTTATTCTTAAGTTTCCCAGGCTCCACCTTCCAGGGTTGGAAGTGCATGCCACTGCCATTTCTGCCTGGTATTTTTATGTGGGATCAAGGATCCGAACTCAGGACCTTCTGCTTGCAATGCAAGCTATCTTTCCAGTCCCATAAACTATAGTTTTTTTTTTTATTTTTTTTTATTTTTTTAAAAAATTTTTTTTTATTATTATTATTTATTCAACTGTGTGCATATGCGAGTGTATGTGCGCGCACACGTCTGTGTGTGTGTGTGTCTGTGTATGTGTAGAACCACGGACGAATTCGTGAACCATCATGGACGCCTCCACCTCCTTCTGCCCCGGGATTCACAGGCTCCACCCTACCAGGACCAGAAGCGCAGGCTGCCCCCGTTTCCGCCTGGCGTCTATACGTGGGATCTGGGATCCGAACTCAGGACCTTCCGCCTGCAAGGCGGAGGCTTAACCCCTGAGCCACCTCTCCAGCCCCCATAAACTATAGTTTTTAAAGTACTGGTGTATTCAGCATCTGGTGAGGGCCCACTTCTGGCTTATAGATGACTGTCCTCTCACTCTAGCTCCTCACAGAAGAAGATGGTGAGGAGGTTTTGTGCAGTTTCTTTTGTAATGGAACCAGATTCACCTTCAGAGTTTTATCCTCACACCTTATATTCTGGAGGCCACACATTCAAATACTCTTATATTGGGGGTTAGGCTATAGAATATAGATTTGGTGGGATATAACTACTTATTTTACAGCAGAGGTAAGTCCAATTTTTCCCATAGTCTTTAAAGTATACTGTGGAATGAAAGAGCAAGTTCTTATTCGCTGTCACTCACTGAAGGTCACCAATGACCTCCCTAAATCTTTGTCTTGATCTCATGTGTCGTACTCAAGCCTTGTCTTCAGGTCTCATCCTTTATCAGCTTGTGGCCACTCCTCAAGGATAGTCTGCCTCATGCTGTTTTTATATCTAGTGCTCAGCATCTGCATTTCAATTAAAGACCTCTTCTCTAAGATGGATTGAGGTTTTCATGGCATTGTATATGGCTTCCAAAATGTACGTGTTTCTGAAGTATTAGATGAGAGAGGTATACAGACTCTGGAATATAAGTTAGGTACACTTTTTAATCTAGACACTGCAGCCTCCGTATTGCATTTCCTTTCAAGGTCATAGTCTACATGGCCATTGCTCTGATTTCTGACAGTGTAGTTGACGTCATCCACCAAAATCAAACTCATCTTGCCTTTGTGGAAGTCTTCTGGAAGAAACATTTAGCTCATGGGTCATTTCGACCATTGCTCAAACTGTGGAGGTCCAGTCCCTTCCGAGCTGACTGTACCATCTCATATCCTGGCTCTCCATCTTTAATCCGTAGACTAGAGAGGCTGAAGGGGCGGCGTCCTCTTCTCTCAGCTGCCTGGTGGTCAGAAGACGGCTGTGGCTCAAGCTGGATAATCACATGCCTTAACTTAGCTTGAGTCAGAAATGAGTGGCAGAAAGAAACAGAGGAGTTGTGTTTGAGGTGGGTTGATAGAGAGAGGAACATTGGAGGTAGACGGGTGTGGTACCTACAACGTCTGGGGCCAGTGGTTGTTGGTAGTGTCCAGGCACTTATTTGACTGGGCATAATTTGGCTGCCCTTCCGGATGCTTCACTCTCTTTGGTTCTGCTTCATTTTCTCATCTTATTGTTCAACTTCCTGTCGGGTCTGGGAGCCAATATCCTTCTCATAACTTTTTCCTCACCAGCTAAGTTCACCCAAATTGTCTTGTTGAATTATTTTGACAAACATAGTCATGATATGAATAATATCTGTTTGGAATCACTTGGCTTTTTAGTCAATGATTTTAGAATTCAGATTCTATTTGTGATAGCATAGTTCCATCCTAATTAAATTAAATTTTATGAAAAAAATACGTTATCTTGTTTGCATATCCAAAAAGATAATGCTATCTTGGATTCTAATCTCTGCCCTAAAATGACTAGCTGAATAACTTTTATGTTATGATTTATCTTCTCTGGGCCTTCATTTTCTCATCAACAAAATAAGGACTATTAGGAAAAGTAATGGAGAACATGAAAATGCATTATCTAACTTAACATATGAATATTGCTATGTATATTTTTAAAAGATAGGTGAAGTACAGGTGTTTTGAGCTGTTTGCTATCTTCCTTTATTTCTTTAATTTTCCTTGCATTTTCTTGGTTAACACCTTCATTTCTTGCAGTTCTATAGAGGCAGGCAGATCTAAGAAATATTTTTATTACATATCTAGTATGTTAGAAAAGAGGTAAGGAATGGAAGACAAAAAAGATCTGTTTTGAAATATTTTCTAAAAATCACAAAATCTGAAAAGAGCATCATTGGAATATTGCATCTTTTGCTTATATAATCTCTCAGGAATACCTTCCTCCTGTTTTCTGACTATTTCTGAATGCAGACTGTGTTTTTCTGACATTCAACACTCTGCAGGAAGATCATGCAGTAAAAAGGTCTAACAACTCAACACTAAAGAGGGAGTTTACGATAGTGGAAGGTATCAAAACGCTGTTCTTCAATTTTTTTTTAAAGAAATATTTCTGTATTATGGACTGTTGTTTGACCTAGAGATGAAATTTTCAGAATTAAAAAAATCACCAGAAAAAACCTAAAGGTAAAAATCTTGAGATGTGGGGTTGACATAGCTAAAAGTGTTACAGGAAACAATTGAATAAGGAATAAAAGCTTGTGGTAGCTAAACTAAGGCTTTGGATTCCAAATTAAACACTTGGTCAGAAAACAAGCAAGACCTTCCCATTGACCAGATAGAGACATCTCTCAGGTAACTCTCGATTGCTTAACTTAACAGTCAAGATTCTCCCTCCAGTGTTGTTCTGGGAGGATGCCACAGGTCACAGGTTGGGAAGGACCAATATAGTGGTGTCCCTTCTTTGCGTTCCAGGAGCTGCTTCTGACAAACATTACCATTTCTGCCTCCGTGTAAACAGGTTTTCTCTGAAAACTGCCTCTCCCCATGTTATCTAATGTCTCTGCTATCTACTGTCTCAGCCAGGGGTGTCTCTCAAATTGTTGATTTGTGAGGGAATCACATTAAGCACTGAGATCTGTTACTGAAGGAGAGGACCTGTGTCAGCGCTTTCTAACTCTGCTCAGCATTAAGCCGCCTTCAGGCTTAAGGTGGCTGCCTGGAATGTGGACTAGATCAGACCTGCAGAGTTCTCAGTCCTGTCCTGTGAGTGGAAAAGGGTGCAGCAGAAAGGTAACTGTGGGCGGTTGAGCCAACTTCTGATTTCTGAGGCATGGAGAACAATCTCCACTGTCTTATTCAGCTCTCTCTTTGCCCAGAGGGTGGGTATATCGACTGGCTAGCCCGTTACTGTTTGAGGTTGAGTCTGTGTCTAGTTCTCCCCTGATCCACCATAGCCCTGTGAAGCTCCGTATCCTCCAGGTTCCTTGGTTTCAGACCCTTGAAGAGTCCCGTCTCAAGCAGTATACTCCCTTGCAAGATGTGGGGACTACGAAAACGTACTGCTTCCTCAATGCTGACTTGTAGGAGTCACTCTTACAAATGCCCCCTACATTTCGGGTCATGTGCTGTGGCTAGAACTGCTGCCAGTTTGTCTGACCCTGTCTGTCCTTGTGCTTGCGGCTAGTCTTCCGTCACGAGGAGCCAGGCAGACTGGCTCCTGGCACTTGCTGCTTGGCCTTTTTTCTTTTCCTGGCTTTCCAACTGTTGTTCTCTGATCCGTTTTGTGACTTGCTGGTCTTCTTTTTTCTCTCTTTGATATAGATTATATTCTTTGTGTCTCTGACTTTTCTCAATCCTGGCACCACACAGAGGCTGCTTCTAATCTGAAATATTGGCATACCCCTTAAATTTTTGGTTTTGCTTATTTAAGTTCCTGAGCCGTGTATGTATTCCGGATATTAATCCCCTGTCAGGTGAACATCTGGCAAGCATTTTTCCGCCATTCTGTAAGCTGTCTCTTCACTATGATAATTGCCTCCTTTGCTGTGCACATTTTTTTTAATTCGAAGCAGTACCATTTGCCAACTTTTGCTATTATTTCCTGAACTATTGGAGCCTTTTCAGAAAGACCTTGTCCATGCCTATATTTTGAAGTAAAACGTCTTTGATCAAAAAATTTATCGCCTCATAATTGGTGTGTGTCTGCCGTCTCCAGGGCTTTTTCAAAGCCCATGTTCCAGAGTTTGGCTCCGTCCACAGTCATCTTAAGACTGCACATAGCAGGATCTTCTGAAAACTTATTCACGGGGCTGGGGGCAATGTCCAGCTCCTGGTCCACTCTTGGAGCAGAGCTTCCCTTTCTTGCTTCACCAGGAGGCTCTCTCTTTATGGAGAATCCTAGCGGGATAGCTGACTTCTTAAGAGAGCATAAGAGATGAGAGAGCAAGTGAGAGAGCTAGAGGCAAAAGAAAAAAAGAGAGAAGCACCAGCAAGAAAGAGAATTCAGCTCCAAACTTGACTTAAGTTCTGAAATAACATAGCCACAGGCTATGGGTGAGAAATAAATCCCGAGTTCCCACCCAAGGGGAGGAGCACTACAAGGCAGGAAGTAAAGGGAATGGGGGCACCTGGGTCCCCGCTCACAAGTTTGCCAACCACAAGAGACTTATGTTAAATATTTTAGCTCAAGATGAAATGACATTAACAATTTGCTTAAATAAAAATAAGGACCAGGAGATGGATATCACTGGACTTGAAATCATCTTCTGGTCATTGATTGAACTTTGTCAGAATTCTATTACATGATAGGACTAGGATTCATTGCCAGACACTGCACATATATTTGACATGTATTATTATTTGGCCCCTATGTATTAGAATTCTTGGCTTTCAGAGAAGGAAACTGAGAGAAACAGTAAGGTTAAGTCACCAAGGATATAGAAGATGGTGGAAATAGGATTCAAATCCAGTTTTGACTGGCTTCAGAGTCTACACTTTCAGGCACTGTATTCTCTTTCCGAGGCTATATTTAAGAATATAAAAATGATTTTGAAAAAAGTGACTTACAAAACATGATGAGCCACATGTGCAAAAAAAAAAAAAAAAACAAAAACACATGGAAATTAGGAGGGAGACTGGCAGAAAGAAGCAGGGTCATAATGGAGAGAGGCGGGGCATGAACTGAAGATTAAGGTGTGAAAATACCATTAATTTCTTCTATGCTTTAAGTTACCATATCTTCTCCAATCTTTTTTGGATAGTGTTAGAAAAAGAGAAGGTGGAGGTTGATGCTAACGAGAGTTTATAGTAGAACAGAGAACTGGGGGGAGGCGGGGGGCAATGGTTGGGCCTAAAGGTGGGAAAGCATTTAGACAGGAAAGATAGCTTAAAATAGGGAGAGGTAACCACCAAAGCCGTGGGCAGCAGTCTGGCAGGCAGGTGGACCAGGAGGGGACTCTCTGCCAAGACTCATGGGGCACAGGGCATGGTAATCTCTATAGTCTTTCCAGGGTGGTGAAAAGTTTTGTATTATTTGACACAGATATGCACCTGGGGTCAGGTGGCTACTGACCTCGGTCTGATATTTTCAGAGAATGGGGAGAGATAGGTTGGCATCTGTGAATAGCAGCATGGTTGATGCTAAGAAGATGGGGGAGGGCTCTGGTGTCTACTGAGGCTGGTTACTGCATGAAGGGCACTGCATTGAGGCCTTACTGATGAGCAAACAGAGATTCATAGAGGCTAAGAAAGAGCTGCCTTGAGCTCAGAACCACTCTGCATTGAGCCTGGCGAGGAACCTGTGCCAACTTCAAAGCCGTTTGCATTGGAGATCTTTCTTAATTCTCCATTCATATCCGTGCTGGGGTCTCTAGCCAAACAGAATCAAGTAGGTGCTATATACATGTATGTATACACTCATGACTTATGTGAAGATGTTTGCTTTCAAGAATGGTTTCAGAAGATTATGAGGCTAAGAAGTCCTCGAGTCTCCTCTTCCTGAGCTAGAACATAAGGGAAGCATGTGGTGTAATTCCCTCCAAGTGTATAAAGCCCAAGAACCAGAGCAAATCCCTGTGTGAGACTGGGAGACTCTTCCACTCTGGCTGGCAACAGGAAGCAGAGGACACCCTTCTCATTCCTCCTCTTTCCTATTCAGGTTGTGTCCTGCTCACCAATACTGACCAAGGCCGTGTGTTTTCTGGTCCATTGACTCAAATACTTATCTGGAAACATTCTCCAAGGTTTGCTCAGAAATAATGTTAAATCTGACACTATGTGGGAATAGCCAAATTAACTACGAACCATAAAATGAATTTTCATAGCATCCTAACACCCTATAATTCCTCATCCTGTTTTATCTTTACTGGAAGCATCTCACCAAGTAATGCATTTGTTTTTTTGCTCTTTTTGTATCTCCCTCTTTAGCACACAAGCTTCTAAGAGTGAAGCTTTCTTGTTCACTCCCTTATTCCCAATGCATCTGAAAGGTGGGGGAGGCTGTGGGTATCCCATCAAACGTGTTAAATGGGTATGGTTCTAAGAGTCTTTAAAACATTTTGTTGTTAAGGAGACACTGACATGTTTCCAAACTGTGTCTCTGTTTTATGGAAAGAAGTGTACATTGAGTTCCTCTGGAGAATATGTAGCTCATCTGTCTGCATTAGTTAAAGAAATTTGGGATAATTTGTCTTTTCATTAAAGTTTCTCCTGCTCAGTATCTCAGGCCACAGTGTTTCAGGGACTGGAGTCAGAGAGACCTAGGCTGAAGCACCAATTTTACTTCCTGCTAATTCTGACTCTTTTGAATCAGGTCCCACGTCCTTTCTAAGCAAGTTTCTCTTTGCAGAGTGCTGATTATCACACATTGAGACATCTTACCAGGGCTTCAAAATTCTAGTGTCCGCCAAGCACCTTAAAAATTGCGAAGTGGCTGCTAAACTGTGCGGCCCACTTCAGTTGTAAGGAGCACAAAGCCCTGGCTAGCTGCAGGAGACTTTGCCAAGAGCTCAGGCTGTTCATTCTGTATCTGGATGATTTGTCTTTTTCTCCTTCTTGTACAACCCACCAAGAATAGAAATCACCTAATAAAGGCTGGCTAAATGACTGACATTAGGAAATCATGAGAGTTGATAAAAGAACAATTGCCCTGTCTCTGAAAAGATAGCATCTCATTTGAAATGCTAAGCAAGGCTGAGCAGGGAACACAGAATCCTTCAAGGGTACAGAGAGTTTAATTGGTTTGTCTTAGGTGACTAGAACTATAAGGAGAAAAATCAGAGAAGAGCTAAGAAAGGTTATGATTCAAAGACTTTAGGTAAAAATGGAATTTGGCGATTTAGTATTTTCCTAGCTGTTTTCTTTCTTCTCAATTCTTCTACCCAACATTTTAAAAATCCATCCTTTGGAGGACAAAAAGTGCAGAAGAGATTCTAGAAAAAGTCCTTTTAAGGAATGAGTGTATTTTTGGAAGGTCATATTTAAATTTTTTTTCTTCTGTAAGTTGGACTCTCTAAGTCATATTCAAATGCACTTGGAGAACTGACTTTTTGGAAAAGCAAAATATGGACAATTGTAAAATATAAGTTATCAGGTTAACTGCTTAACACAAGACCCTTGAGCATATTACCCTAATCTCTTAACAATCCAACATGATGTATTATCCTTATTTTACACCATCAAATTGAGACACAGAGTTTATGGAGCTTTATCATTACCACTCAGATAAGTGATAAAGTCAGAATCTAAATTGGTTTTCTATCCAATCTAGAAAAATCACAGCTGGAATGCTTTTTGAAAAGTAATTTCTCTCTGAATTTTTATGGAACATGAAAAAAATGATTAGGTTTTCAATGAGTTTGCATTTGATTAGTGTTCTAGTTGGTTCTCCTAAACCTTACATCCTCTGCCACCCATCTACATGCAACTGTGAGCGGTGGTCAGTAGATCCTTTTGAAGTGAATATATTCCTTATGCTGCATGCTGACTTCTTACTTCCAGCAGGGAAATGTCCTTCAGAATTGGGGACTTCACCCTGACTGCCAAACCCTTTAGGTCTTCCCTCTCTATGTCAGCATTTTGGGGGCAGAGACCAAAAGTACTGCTCTCTCTCTCACTCCCAGCCTGAGCAGTTCCTTTAGGCTTTTAGAAACCTCCAAGTCCAAACCAGGATTCCTGGCTCCAATGTAGAAAAGAATTTCAGGATTAGTCAGCTTATGAAATAGAGTTGAAGTCTAATAAATATATTTCAATATCTACTTAAATAGGAAGGTTAAGGAAAGAGTTGTGCTTAAAAGAAAGAAAGACCCACCCAAGAGCAAGGATGTGGACTTGTCAAAGTCACCCTTCCTGGTGACTTCAGCAGGCGTTATGTACTTCCTAACAAGGGTTGCTAAGGAAACCAAATGAAATCACAGTGGATCCAGGGGGCATCTGGCAAGATTACAATATGATCACGGGGATTCAGGAGGTGAAATGTCTTCACAGCTTCAAACGAAGGCAGCAGCCTCCTTTGAGATTCTCAGATGTCTGAGAACAGGAATGAGGCTCTGCCCAGAGTCAGGTACATTCAGTTCTTAAGCCTGGTCCACTGGCACTTCATTTTTAAAAGAATGTTGTTTTTATTTGTTTTATTATGATTATCATTTTTTTCTAGTTATACAATGAGTAGGTATTTTAACTACCCTCCTTTCTCCTCCCTTCCTTTCCCTCCCTTGCCTCCCTTTCTCCCTCCCCTCTCTTTGTGGATCCAATGCACTCCCTCCTACCCTCCTTCTATGGGCCCTAGGGTTCCCTTTAATCATCTGTAATGGGTGATAGACCAAGAGGCTCTTCCTTGGGCAGACCACTGATACGGGCACTCCTTTTCACCTGTCTGGCCTTTGTCCCTTAAGTTCTTATTGCTTGAAATGATTTCTCTTGAGATCTTTGATAGTCTACGGAGGCATGTTGATATGTCAGTCATTGTGCAGGTCTGGTAAGGTTAGGTCTCACTTCAGTGAGTTCCTGGCTGCAGCAGTCCTGTCTTGAGTAGAGTCTCTTGTCCAGCAGTGGACCTCCCCACCTTTAGGCTCTTATAGTCTTACTGCCCCCTCTTTGGCAAGGTTCTCTGAGTCTTAAGATAGGGAGAGTTTTAGCTGGCCTATTTCTGGGTAAACATTGTAGAGTTGTCAGTATTCTGCATTCTGGTTGTCTGTTATCTGTTTTGCCTCTTGCACCGCACAAGGCTGCATCCTATCTGTGCATTGAGATCCTCTACTATCCAAAGATAAAAAACTGTTAAAAAATGCCTTTATATAAGAAAAGGCTTAAAGAAGAAGGAAGACGAAGAATAGGACATAGTAGTGAGTGGGTTCAGCCTTCAGACTACCAACCCCACTGGCACTTTACACAGGATGTCTGCATATGAAAGGAGCAGTGTTTCTTATGTTAGTGACCTTCACAGCAAATACTATCAAGTGTGTTGGGACTCTTGCTTTTCAGTTGGCTGCAGGCCATACTCAGAGTCCTTTCCTTTCTCATTCCCCATAGTTTCCCCGTCTTTCTTCTTGCCTCACTAATTTATATTTCCCTAAGCACTCTAGGCATTGTTTTGTCTCTGTCAGGAATGATTTTTCGTCTTGTGGATTTGGGGAGTTCCCTTGGTTTTATCTTGAAGATGAGGCTCTGTTTTACCTTCTCAAGAAGCCTGTGCGTCTGTTCAGACAGAAACACTTCCTCATGGAAGTACCCATGTTTTTTTCTGGGCTATTGCTGTGTCCTTTCCACTGGAGGAGAACAAGAACTGGTGTCTCCAGTACCCAACAGGGTGTCTGAATCAAACAGTGACTTAAGAGTCCACCATCAGCTATGTGGATTTTCTCAGCTCAATGAAGTAAAGAGGAAATACTCCTAAGGCTTCAGGGCCTTGTTCTCCCCCTCCAATCTTTCTTCTTCCACCTTCTCTGTTTTCTTTTCTCCTGGAGGCCTTAACATTTCTTTCGCAAACAGCTCATGACCCCCCCCCCCACTGTTCCTGGATGCAGGGATGAATATTGTTACAGGTCTGGGGTCATTCAGGGATTCACCACACTAACACCAGAGCATTTATCAAGTGAGGAGGATTTATCAAGTGAGGCGGCTCTGTTGAAGCTGATCAGAGACCATGCACCAGAGAGCTGGGATCCCACTGTGTGGCCCCTGAGAAGTGGGTATGGTTTTTTTTTGTTGTTGTTGTTCCAAACAAATATCCGCAATTTTGTCCAAGACTATCAACATCTCACCTGTTTTGTTTTTGTTTGTTTGTTTGTTTATTTATTTATTCCACTCATACAAACTTGATAGGTACCCCATTCCCCTCCCTCCCTCCACCTCTCCCTGGATCCCCAGTATGGGTTTTTTAAAGGCAGACACTGGAGCTGGAGAGGTAGCTCAGGGGTTAAGCTTCTGCCTTGCAGGCGGAAGGTCCTGAGTTCAGATCCTAGACCCCACGTATAGACCTCGGGCGGAAGCGGGGGTGGTTTCCGAATTCCTCTGTGGTTCTTACACACACACATACATACACATACGTGCACACACGCATGCATGCACAATTGAATAAATAATAAAAAAAATTTAAAGGCAGACACTAACTATATCTTAAGCAAGAGGCAGGAAGCAAGCAATTTTTCATAGATGTCAGACTTAAGCATTTATTTGTGAAGTGGGACTTTCCTAACATTGGGTGTTTGATTAAACCATGATCACAAGAATGTCTCAGGAGACCCAACCCTAATTGTTTTTCCCAGAATTGCAGGAAGGCGGGGGCAGGTGCATGAAGCAGTCAGCTTGTATTTTTCTAGTCTAACTTTGCAGGCTGATGGCTTTTATGTTTTTAAAATTATGGTTACAACAATATTAGGCAGACAGTTCAGAATTCTTGGGCTCTCTCTCTAGACTAATACTCTCCTCAGTTCTTCTTCAGTCACTAAATATTCCTATTCCTTATCTTTCAAGTAGAAACGTAATAAAACCAAAGTCCGGATTTTTTTTTTCTTCAGGTGCCTTAAATTTGCCCCCCCCTTATCTCATTTTGTCTGAAATTGCCCTGACGTAGCTCTTGACTTTAGGAAAGCCCCTTAAATTTCTGTTCTGCAGGTCTTGTTCAAAGCTAAAAGGAAAGAACTATTTCAAGGCCAGTAGGTGTTTAAAAGTGCTTAAGAGCACTTTTTAGAGTCAGCGCATGGCTCAGTGGGCAAGCCGAGGTTGAGGTTGATTTCTAGAGCCCAAGGTGGAAGGACAAAATTGATTCTCACAAATTGTCCACTGCTGTACACATGCACACTACATTACACCACACACCCGCACCCACCGCCCCCCACACACTAATACACACACACTAAATAAATAAATGAGAAAAAAGTTCACCTAAAATCCCTCCTTTACTGTTTACCCAGTTTTATAGAGAAGAAAACTGGAAGGTTCCACAAAGTTTTCCAAGTTCACTTAACTTCCAAAGGATTGAACTAAAATCTGGCCATGGGCTCTGTGACTCCTAAGTCCATTCATTTCTATCTGCATCAAAATTATTGCCCTACTCTCAGAGGTTAATTATGAACACCAAGTGAGATAATAAGGGTGAATTTGTTTTAGAATGTGTAAAAGACAATTTTTTTTTAAAAAAAATGTCTACTAGCTGGGGGAGGCACTGGGAGAGGGGGAGGGAGAGAGAAGGGGGTAAGAAAGGGCTTGGAGAGTGCAGGGGGGATGGGGGAGGGGAGAGGGGAGGGAGAGGATGGGGTACCTACTGAGCTTGTATGATAGGAAAAAATAAAATGTGGGAGAGAAAAACCCTCTAGCTTGTCAACAATAGCTTTTAAAAAATATGGACGTATGTGCATGTATGTTCTCATGTGAATACTCACGCATGTATGCACACGTGTACACATGCATTTGGAGGCCAGAGGATAATTTGTGTTATTTGTGAGGAGGGTCATCCACCTTATTTTGAGACAGGGTCTCTCATTGGTCCTGGAGCTTGCCAGTTAGAATAGGTGGGCTGGCCAGCAATCCCTAGGGATCTGCCTATCTGTTCCTCCCTAGGTCTGGGAGTATGAATGTGAATCAACATGCTTGGCTTTTTTAATGGGAGTTCTGGGGATCAAATTCAGATACTTATCTCCCCAGCCTAGAAATATATAATATTCTGAAAGGAGAAAAATAAGTCAGCAGACAAAACAATTAGCAGTGTCAGCTGTAACATTAATATGCTTAATCACTTTCAAATGCCCAGAATTAATCCCAGATTTAAAAATACTGTTGCAATGAGTACATATTTAAGTGTTCAGAGCCTGGTTCTTTCATTTCTTTGATGTAAAGCTGAAATTCAATCAAGTCATGTAGCAAAGTCTAGAATTACAGACCAAGGGTTTCAACTCTTAATCCAATCATTTTAACATTGCACAACCTTAAAAGACCTGAGTTAGAGGATGACAATAAAAGAAAAAAAGCATCTGCCCTCTGTCACAGCTCAGTATGTGTGACAGAGTGGTCTCCCTTTCTGGTTATCAGTTACAGCAAACTAAGCATCTCTTTTAATTTTTAGAAATATATGTGGGTGTACCTAATCTTTCCTTCCCAAGGGCAATTATCTCTCAAAATTGAGTTATTGCTTATGAAAATATCTTCATTCTCAGTAAGAAAGAGACTCGACTTGTTTTGTACCCGGAGCAAATGAAGTAGGCAGCTTTGAATGCTAAATTTCATCTCCACAGGAGAGCAGCTCAGTGTTTGATTTATATGCATCTGGTTTTCCTCATTATTCTTCCACTAGTCAAAAAGACTGCCTTGAGCTAATTTCTTTCTAAATAAAATATTTCTAATCAAATTTTCTACCCTACATGGATTTCAGATGAAAACGATACTTATCTTGAAAATTGAAAACATTCTCCCTTCATGCATCTCAATGTGAGGTGGAGATAACAAAAAATGACAGTTGATTCAAGTGTTACAGCAGACAGTTGTAGAAAAACTACTATGTGTTAGACATGGTGAAGGTGAAAAGAGAGAAAAAATATGTCCTTGAATTAAGAGTTCATAGTATTATTGTTACATTGGACAAGTTTTTTGGCTTTCCTGAACCTCTATGTCTTCCTTTAAATAATATGAGTCTAGTAGGATCATTTTGAGAACTGAAGGAGAGTATCTGCATTTAATGAGAACAGATACACTATCTGCCTTAACTATAACAATAACCCTACTAAGAAGGTGTGATTTATCTTCATTTTGGGAAATTGAAGTTTCAGTTAATTAACCTGAAAACTTTTGCAGAAAATAAAAGACAGAACAGGATTGGAACTTTGATCTATTTGACTCTAGTGCTTACACTATTTTTGAACCACTTGTACTGAAAGATTATATTTAGATCTTAATTTGCCTCTGCATCTAGATCTACTCAAAGATACATCTATGTCTGCATTCATATCCATGTTCAGCTATATGGATCACTATTAACTTCCTATTATAACTGTTCTAATATCTGGCATGCAAATAATTCAGAAGTTAGCATAACCCATGCCCAGAGCCACACTGGTGAGATGCGAGTTTGAAGAACAACACCACATTGGCCTTTGTTGGCGGGAGGAAGAGATGGCCCTGTTGCTGAGCACTGCAGGATGGTGTGACTAGCACCATTAGCTGCTTTCTCTATCATGCATTCTTCCCTGCTTCCTTAGTAACAAATGCTTCATTGCACGGTATGTTTGTCAGCCTCCCTTGCAGCTAGATGTGACTAAGTTTGACTAAAAATACATTGCATGCATAATTTTAGGGCAGCTATTGTGGTGGTCTAGAAAAAGGAAGACTCCCCCCCTCTGTGTGTTATGATGAAACAGTGTGCTAAAGAAAATAGTGCTGTGGAAAAATTTTGACCTTAATGGAATCGCTCTTCTGGCTTCTGTAAACTGCTTATGCAAAAAGATAGTCACTGTTTACACATGAAGATAACAAAACTTGCTCTCGCTATCTGCTGACCAGCTTGGTTTCATAGTTACAGCCTTGGGTCAGCAGGACCACCACTTAAGGTTTCCATTCCTCCCCTGACCTCTATCCAAATTCCAGCTACAACCACCATCTAAAACTTCCAGGGTGAGTCACTAGCTGGATGGCATGTACCAACTTAGAAGCTGCTATAAGAACTGCCCCCCTGTCCTTACCTGGGTCTCCTACATGATGTCCCAAACTCTGATGGAGTCCTGAAGTCCTAAGGCTCCATCTAAGGTCCCAAACTTGGGTGGAGTCCTAAGGGTTCAGTTCTGTTTGACCCACTTTCGATAAACATCTTTTTCAATCAAGCTCATTGTCTGTGCCTCATTGGGTGGACTTCTGAATCCTGTAACACTATGTATATTTCCATAAGATCTGTATGAGAATTGTCCTATCAATGTTTTGCCATGAAAGGGGAAAGATCTCAAAAGGCTTTATGTCATCCTGAGAGACTAATGAGGATTAATGCTAATGGGGGAAGAAATGGAAGGTGCCGTCCTCAGTGGTACACCCACTAATGTATGATTCACGCTCCAGCAAATACTCAGGCATATGTCATCAAAGGCAACCCAGATGAAACTCAGTGGGCCACACATACAAAACGACTGGAAAATAAGAGAGAATCTGGCAGGAGAGAAGAAGGGAGGTAAGGGGAAGAGGAGGGGAGATAGGATTGGGAATTAAGGTATGAAAACATCAATTTATCATAATAATGTATGAAACACTGAACATTTTGAAAGGTAGTATCTAGAGGTCTGCTAATGGATACTACTCTTGTTTCTTGGAGTTTAGACACAATGATTTCAATTCTAGGAACTTCTTCCACCCTGAAGATGAGGGGCATATCACAGGGATCACAGAGGACAGACTGGATTTGTATCATTCTGAACTGTCATAACCAAAGCTGTCTCTGTTTTTTGTTTTTTTTTTGGAAGGGAATAATATCCAGTCTAAACTGCTATTTTGGGTCACAGGTAGATAAAAACCTAATGTAAATGGGATTGGATTTGGTAGGGAAGGCATATTAAGCTGAGGAAATCTCAGCATGAGAGAGAGAGAGAGGGAAACTAGGTCGAGTATTCTTTTCATTTATGTGTGTGTATGTGCAGGTGCATGTGTATGTGTGTGTACCTGTGTGGAGGTTACAGAACGAGTGAGTGTCATTCCTCAGGAACCACCAAACTTTTAAAAAATATTTTACTTATTTACTGATTTAATTAATTCGGTGTGTGTGTGTGTGTGTGTGTGTGTGTGTGTGTGTGTGTGTGTGTGTGTATGTGTGTGTGTGTGTGGTCTGAAGGCACAGTGTGTCCTTGTGGAGAACCAAGGCTGACTTTGGGAATCTACCTCTTTCTTGCATGATGCTGGGATTTCTCAGGCTCTCCACCCACCAGGCCAAAGGTTCATACTGCCATGTTTCTGCCTGGTAGTTTTTTGTGGGACCTATGATCTGAACTGAGGACCTTCTGCTTGCGACCCAGAGTTTTAACCTTTGAGCTATCTCTCCAGTCCTCAAACTTTTTTGGGGGGAGTTGGGAAACAGGTTCTCTTATTGACCAAGATTCATCAAGTAGATTAGAGGCTGGTTGATCAACAAACCCCAAGGATCGCTTTGTCCCCTTTTCTCCAATGCTGGAATTGCAAAGGGACTGCAATGTCCTGTTTTCTTTTTTTAAAACGTAAGTTCTTGGGAATCAAACTCAGGTCCTCAACTTGCAGAACAAGTATTTTATCAACTGAGCTATCCTCCTAGCCCTGATTTTTTTTTTTCTATAGGTCTTGATTTCTTGTGGTGGAGATTTTAATCATTACCTAAAATGACACTTGACCTTTGGAATAAAACATAATTCAGTTTTTCCCAGATCCTGAATAGGCTGGCTATCTTGAGTAAGTTCCTTCACTTGTCTGAGTTGAGTTTCTTAATGTTATGAGAATAGAAGAGAATATGCAGCCTTCTTGTACACATCAGTCCCATGAAATCATCTGTTTTTCTAACATCCATGCTAGCCACCCCTGGGGTAAGAGATGGTTTAAACTTAAATTCACAATCAGTAAATTCTTTGATAACCATTCACTTGTTCTTAGCTTTAGACAGTTACTTTTTTACAACATCAGTGATCACATTTGTGAAATAAGCACGATACTTCCTCATGGGCCTTTTGTTAAGTTTCAAAGCACTAATGTAAGAAGTCAAAGCCTTGGGAGTGTGTGGCCAGCCTCGAAACACTCCACATTCTTGAATTCTTCCAGCCCTGATATGTCCTGAAGTCCTGCTTTGTCTATCCAGTTGGAATTACACCAGTTATAGTCAGTCCTTACTTATCATTTAGACGGGGGAGGCTGGATAGCTGTTGGGGCTCTGATACCCATTTAGTACTAAGAATTCCTCTTCTTCAGCTCTGAAGTCTTACTGGAGTCTGCTCCAATGGTGAGATAGTAGTGGCTAAGAATGCAGGTTTTCAAAACCAGGTTTGTAATTGAATTGCACACTTCTCTATGAGTTACTTTACAACTTTGTGAACTCAGAAAAAAAAATCCCTGGAATTCTTGGAGCTGAGCTTCAGTTTCCCATCTATGAACTTAGGATGATGACGACCGCCTTCCTCTGCTGACATGAGCATTTGATGAAGCTTGCTATAAATGGTACATGTTTCTCTTGCTACTTCCTGCCCCCCCTTCACCAAGTCAGTTTTTATTAAGACCTTGTCTCAGATATACTAAGAGTTAACCTGCATATTCAATTGGCAAATGGAAAAAAAAGACTTTCAGGAGGGTTGCTGTTTCTATAGTAACCATTTGTTGAATCCCTGGGAGCCTCAGCAATAGATCTGGGATGGAAGAAACAGCTAGGTGAAGGGAAGATATCTACTAGGGATACAACTGAAGCAGACAGTGAAAACTCCAAGAAGCACCCAAGAAGTGTCAGGAATATTTTCCAGAGGAGGAAGGAAATGTTTAAACTAAAAGCAATGAAGAAATTGACTAGATAAAAATGGAGAGCAATGCACAAAGACTCAGAAGGAAAGAAAATGCTGCTGCTGCTCTTAGAGTTGAGAACTGTTTAGCCTGACTGGGAAGGCTCAGAAGGAGGAAGAGCAACAACAAACCCAGAAAAGATGTGAAAGAGACCCAGAAAGGGTCTCATTTTCATAGTGGACAATAGGATGGCCTTTTCTTGTCTTATTTTAAATGTCTCTCCAAGATTCTTTTTTTACGAAACAATGCCAGTATATTTTATAGATACAGATAACATGAATATAACTTACGGTTAGTACGTTTTCAAGATTTTGTCATAACTGGTAGGCAAAGTGATGTTCATTGTGCCATTTGGGGTATAACATCCCTTTAGATATGAATTTTATGGAAGTTTGAAAAAAATGATTGGGTTGTTGCACTGTGGCCTTAAATCGATAGGGCAAGTTAGAAAGTACCTGTTTTCTACAGATGATATGTTCATTTCACTGGTATTTTTAAAACTCGACTTACTGCTTACAGTTTTGGAACCTCCACCTTCTAATTCCAAGAATTCTTCTGTTCCATGCAACGGTTATTTTTGAACCTCTTCTGTGTTCTAGGAATCAGGATTAAAGCAGCAAACAAGATTTGGCTCGTTGCCTTATGAGCACTTCAGTCTCAGGAGAGGTGATTAGACAAAGAGGTCACTTTAATACTGTGAAGCAGACATGGATCAAGCTGCCATCAGAGCTCCTGGGACGTGTATCAGAGAAGATGGGATGATTAAAGCAAGAAGCTTTTTTCTCTGCCATGATCCTTATCACAGACCCTGCTGGGTGATTGCAGGAGGGACACTTGATCTGCGTAAATCATGGGAGTTACTTGAAGTTTTTGTGGGAACAGACTGGGTAGGTAGCTGTGAAATATATGAGCTTAAATCAGTGGGACACAGACCTTAGAATGAGGACAATGGGGTGGTGAGATGGCGTAGCACACACAGTGTCCTCTATACACACACACATACACACACACACACACACACACACACACACACACCACATTAACACATCATGCACGTGTGCACACATATATAACAATAAATAAATAAGGATATACACATTTAATTGATAACCCCCTCCAAAGAAAACCAGGTAATAATAAACTAGCCTCTATTTGTGTGCTTTGTGCCACTTATCTAATGACTTATTATGGGATGCAGTTTGATACAAGATTGCTAAAAAAAAAAAGATTGCTCTGAGTTGAGAAGAGACTGTAGTAAATATCTTTTTTTCTATCAATGTTTATATTTTGATCTATTTGCCATTGACACAAATGAAAACCAAAATCCACAGGTCCTTTACCAAAGTCTCCCCCCAGGTGGTCTTAAACTCTTAAAATTAAAAAAGATACACAGAAGGGAAAAAACATTTAAAGTGGAAGGAGTTCAGAGAATAGTGGAAAGACATTGAGTTTGCTACTGAAAATGTTTAAAGCTCTAAAAAGCTTAAAAACAAAAAGAAAAGCAAGCGGCAGCTTGGGTGGCTTTGGTGGTCGGGTCTGCGTGGACTCAGGATCTTGGGGACCAGGCTGGTCCGAAGTCTCCATGTTCCGTGGGTCGTGCTCATCTCCAGCTGCATTTAAGACTGAGAGTCTCTGGAAGGCTCCATGGTTCCGGGGAGCTCAGAGTCCTTCGGGGAGGGCTGCTCTTCTTTCGGTCATCTGTAGGAGCTGCCCTCCTCCTCAAGCTGGGTCTGTGGAAGTTTGACAGGGACACGAGATACACGAAGTGTATCACGCAGTGGCAGAACAGCATAGGCGTCTTTTCCCTGTGGCTCTGCACGGTGATTTCAGGCCAATATAGTTTCCCAGGACACACCAGACTCTTCACTCTCTCCGAGGTCAAGTTGAATCTGTCCACCAGAAACTGGCGAATCTCACCATTTTGGATAGGCGTCCAATTTAGAATGCTGCTCCAGCTTCAGGCATTTAACCCATGTCCCATAGGGACAGATTGACAGCTCTGTCTAGAAAAGCTCAGCTTGCCTGCAAACCACTTCATTTGGGATACGAGGCTGCGGTCAGTGGAAAACATCTTAATACAGGCAGTGTTAAAGCACATGCAACGTTTTAACTTTCTGCAACTGGCCTGAAATGGCATTCTATTCCAAGGTGGCTGTTGGATTCTAGAACAAAATGGAAACAGAACCGTGGACGTAGGTGGGGCAAAACAATGATGCATCTTTGTTTTGTTCAGCTTTGCTTTTCGTTGGTGCTGGTGGCAACGTTGAGTATCTTGGGTTTTCATTTTAAGATTTTTAAGATATGGGATTTTTCTAAAAATCATTTTTTTCTTCTAATTAAAAAAATCCATTTCCTTAATTCACAAGAAAAAAGGAAGAAATTCCTAAAAGCCTTGAAAACCCTTGCAAATTCAATTCTGCAAACATTCTTTCCGGAAAGGGGCACAGACACAGTCAAGAAGATGGAAAGATATAGGTAGGTCAGCATGCCCACAACAGTGGGACGCTCCCACGTTAAGCAGGGGAGGGAACAAATCAAAGGAGTGTGGAAGTTCTTTGAAGAGAGATGGCTAAATCGGCAGATACCATTTTCATACGCATTAAAGGTTTGAAAAGAAAGGAAAGTAAAATGGGAAGGTGAGCTTCTCAAACCGACCAAGAACATTGAATAGGGGAGTGTTATGCACATCTGGAATTGGCTTAGCCTGTTAACATGTTTATGGCTGTTATGCCTCTTCTTGGGTAAGGTCAGAGACCTATGTCTGCAGGCACAGCTGTGTTGAAAAGACAGATCCATTACTCAGGAAAGAAACCTGCCCGGTAGCAACCCCAGAGGATCCTCTGTATCCAGGGTTCTTTAGCAACTAGCTCAAGGCAAGCTATCGAATAGATCATCGGGACTTTGCTCCAGATGGCCCCTAACTCAGACAAATACTTCTGTAGAAGTTTTAGCTGTTTATTAGGAGATTCCAAGAATATGGCTACCGATGGAGCCATAGGTAGGCTGATTAGACTGAATGGCAGTATTCATTGTCTTTTGCGGTAGTCTGAAGAATCACACTTTTGGGGCAAGGGAATATGGCTCAATGCACCAAGTGTTTTCTATGTAAGTGTGAAGACAAGAGTTCAGAGCCTCAGAACCCACATAAAAGCTGGAGAGGCAGGTGGCAGCCTGCCTATAATCTCAGTGCTTGGGAGACAGGGACGGGGGAGTCCAGGGCAAGTGAGCTAGCCAGACTAGCTGAATCTGCAAGCTTCCGATGCAGAAATCCTGCCTCAGTATATAAAGTGGAGCATGATCAAGGCAGACGACCTGTCATTAACATCTGGATTCCACACACACATGCACATGTATACATGCACATATGCAAATATGTTTACACACATACATGCACTCCACATACTCCCTGAAAGATAACATTGGGTTATTCTGCTATCTGCTTCCTATAGGTGCGAAACACATCATCCTATCTAAATACAGAGAATAAGAACAACACCTGCAGCATCTGTCAACTCAAGATGTGAAAATGAGCCTAATCCAGGCTGCAATACCTTAGGAGCCTTACTTACCACATGGAAGCGGGGAAATCTCACATTGGTTCTTTGCATGAACCAATACCTATCCTTGTGCTGAGGGTTAAGCTGTGGAGAGCTGTGTGCTCAACGTCCTAGTTACTTTTCCTATTGTGATAAAATACACCGACAATAGCAACTTAAGGGAGAAAAGGCTTGTTTTGGCTTATAGTTCTAGGGTGCACAGTTCATCATGCTGGGGAAGGCTTGGTGACTGGAGCTGGAGGCTGGCTGGTCACATTTCATTTGCATTCAGGAAGCAAAGAAGTAAATGGGAGGGGGGTTATAAAATCTCAAGGACTGCCTCTAATGACTACTGCTTTCAGTGAGCTTCCACCTCCTGAAGTTTCAGCAGACTTCCCAACAGAAGCCTTAGCTGGGGGCTAAACATATTCAAACACCTGAGCCTGTTGCTGGATGACTCACCTTCCAACTGATACAGGGCTGGAGCCTTTGGGTTCATTTTCTTTACGAAATAAGGAACGGAGCAGGAAAAGAATAAGCGTATCTACATTTATTTTAAAACAGAAAACTACAGGGCTGGAAACTTTGGGAATCCAAGCAGCTGGGAATCCTGGTAACTGTAGGGAAAGTGGCATGCTAAAAAATTGGCATGTGTGGATGGGTGAAGGGAAATGCTCACATCAGTGGGGTGAACTAAAGAGAGGTAACTTGATATCCCACGGAGGCTTGGGCCCCCACAAGAGTAGACAAGCCTAGTGAACCTTGGGGTCCATAGAAGCATACAAGGGGAAGAGGGGAAGGGATGGGAGGAAATGATGAAGGGAGGGGAGAGGATGAGAGAGAGGAGGGAAGGAGGGAAGTTGGGATGAATACTCAATGTGTTTATACAAATAGAAAAAAATAAAAATGGGAAAAATTTAAAAAAGGAATTGGCATGTGGTCACTTAGTGAATAAGTTAGTTTGAGAAAAACAGCAAAAGGCCTGAATGTTAGGGGAAGCATATTTAAGTTTTATAAATGTAGGCAAAAGCTTGGAAGAGGGAGGGAGGGAAGGAAGGAGGGAGGGAAGGAGGAAAGGAGAGAGAGAGAGAGAGAGAGAGAGAAAGAGAGAGGAGAAGGAGAGGAGAGGGAGAGGGAGAAAGAAAGGGAGAAGGAGAGAGGAAGGAAGGAGAGAGAAAGAGAGGGAAGGAGGGAGGGAGGGAGGAAGAGAGACACAGAGAGAGAGAGAGAGAGAGAGAGATACTTACTCAAATGCCCCATGCCTCCTGGTAGAGAAAGGGAAGGAGAAGGTGAGATACAGCTTTGGGAGGCTAAGGCAGACTCCTCTAGAATTTCCCGGGAGGTGTGAATTCTGACTAGATGATTGACCCAGCTTAAGGGATGAAAGTTGAGATTTTTAGTGTTATTGGGGGAAATAGGATGTGAACTTTAGCTGAATTCCTAACAAAACCACAGCACCTATCAAGGAGATACACTCCCAGGGAGGGCCACACCAGGGAATGGCACCAGTTACTACAAACCACTGAAACCATACACTCTCCTCCCTTGCTTAGAGTCTACGCTGGGCAAATATTCTCATTATGATCCAGTTGTCATATGGAGACTTAGAGGGTGCACTAATCTTAGAGGGTGATCTTGGCATCTGAACTGCTGTTCTTTAAATTTTTTTAAAAATTGAGATTAAAGTACATATAATATAAAATTTCACTATCATGTACAATTCTTTAGTTAATTGACAAGCTTGTACGACACCACCACTATCTAACACCAGAATATTTTCATCATCCCTGAAGAAGCTCGAGATGGTTAGATGTTTCTTCCAACTGCCCTCTGCACTCAGCACTACTGATTATGCTTTCTGTCTCTACTGCTTTTCCTACTTTGGACATTTTAGGTAAGTTGAATACTATGTAGCATTTTGTACTTGGATGCTTTGATCACCTAGTAATATTCCATTTTATGTATTTATTTCATTTACATTTATTGCTCATTAATTGATAGACATTTGAGTTAGATATCCAATGGATGAGCTTGTAGTATCATTATTTTTTTGGATCTTTTGAAATCATTTGTGTAAGTGTATGCCACAGAAATAGCGTTGCCTAGTAAGCTAACGCCTGGTAAGCTCTCACTCAGTCTTCAAGCTTAGTCTCAGTCCCACACTGGAGTGTGTTCAACCGCATCACTTGGTCACATCACTGTGGTCTGCAAACTTTCACAGATGTGTTCAAAGATGATTACATTGCCTAGAAATCGCCCTTTATGAAAAGGCTTGAAGACCACGGTGTCGTTTGTTCCCATGGAAACGTACCAGCTACATTTAGTTTTGCCCAGAGATGCCCTTGAGCTTCTATCTGAGGAGGTTGCTCCAGATGTTGTGTTATCCTTCCTCACAGAAGCAGATGTGACCTAGAACATCTCGGTTTATACATAGACCACCGTCACCTGCTTTTCTGTCTTTCTCTCTCCTTTAACATTCTGTGTAGCTGCTGATGGTTCGACCTCCTTTCTCACGGTGGTCCCTTCTCTGGAAGTCCACGGGAAAAGATGTTGGTTAGAAAGGATGGTGCACAGAGTGAGTGAGGTGTGGATGAGAGAGACCCTCATCGGGGAAGTCTGGGGAATCTGAAAACAGTGTGGGGTACAGGTAACCTTCATGGCATAGTTCTTGGGCAACAATGAGCCATGGGAGCTCTGCTCACTCTTAGGAGTACTGTACTGATTTAAAACTTTCACTTAAAATGATAATACTCTAGGAACACAGGAAGGAACAAACAAAAGTAAAAAGAGAAGTCACCCAGAGATTGAATGTGGCTGACAGTTTTTGCAGGTGGGGCATTTTCCCTTTAAGTCAGCAGGATCGTTCTGCAGCACTATGCACTTTGCATCTTGCTTATTTTGTTCTTAGCAATTCCCTGTGCTATTTGATATTCTTCAGAACACCATTTGAAGTCGCGGTATATGCAGTTTTGTATTGACTATGTACAGGGCTTCATTTCAAAAGACTTCATTCTCTTGACCCTGACTAGACCTCCAATTCCTCCTTGTTTGCAGGCTTCAGGATGAAGTCCCAGCCTGTTTGTCCTCAGAGACAAAACAGACTTACTAAATTTAATGAAAAATTTTTTTGACACTGTGCTGGGGTAAGTTAACACTAAAGAAATCATCTCACTTGGCTTGTCAGACAGTCTTGGCCTGGCCTGCCTCTCTTCCTTCCCATAGCCTTTCACCTTCCTGGAATCCAGAGAAGGAAGGCGAGTTGACTGTTTCCTGGAAAACTGACCTCTCAAGGGAACAGATGTAAAGAAAGCACTAATATTTCTGTTTAATAATTTTTTTGCACACATGTGTGTACGTATGTGTATGTGTGAATGTATGTGTGTGTATATACCAGAGGACACTTGAGTGCATGTGCCTGTGGAGACCCACGGGTGACATCAGGAATCACCCTGAATTGCTCTACCTTCTTGTTGCTTCGTTCAGGCCACTGCCATTTCCACCAGGTATTTTTACATGCTATCTGGGATCTGAACTCAGGTCCTTTTGCTTGTGAGGAAAAGGCTTTAACCCCTGAGCCATCTCTCCAGCCCCTGTTATTATTTTTTAGTGTGCAAACAACGGGTCTTATCATGACACTTTCACACACATTTATCATTGAACTTTGCTCATATTTCCCCTCCACCATTACTTGATCCTATCTTCCCATTCTCTCTCTTGCTAGTTCCCATTTTCCTCCCAAATAGTCACACTCTGCTTTCATGTCATAAATATACAGGTGTACATATATTTAAATTTAAGTTCTGCAAATAAGAAAGAAAATTCCTATTTGCTTTTCTTCCCCATCCCATTATCCTCTCTTGTTCCCCTCTCCCCAATTCTTTGAGAGAAAATATATGACACTCCCTCTCTCAGCAGATATCAACTGCCGGAAGTTCTTTATCGAGGAGCAGGATCTTGGAAATTCTCCCCCCATTCATGCTGGAATTTTGGCTGGCTTGATCTTATGCAGGTAACCATAACTAATGTGAATTTAAATGTGTGATGGCCATTCCTTGTCTGAAGATAGCATTTTGTAGCACTCCTTTGATTCTTCAGGCTCTTACATTCTTTCTGCCCCCTCTTCCGTGATGTTCAATGAACCTTTGGCAGGTAAGTTGACATAGATGTCCCATCTAGGGCTGAGATCTCACATTAATTTATTCTCAGCACTTTGATCAGCTAGCAGTCTCTGCATTAAATACTGCCTGATGAAAGTGAACTGACTCTGAATGAAGGTTGAGAGCAGCGCAAATCTATGAATATAAACATACGTGTTTAAAAGGCACTTTGATAACATGTCTGTTTATCAAAACAACAATAGGAGATTCCTTCCGCCCTTGATTTCCCCAGTTTTAGACTCTTGATCAGGTTTAAAGTACCAGGCATATATTAGTCAAGATTCTCTGGAAGAACAAAATTGATAGGATGCATAAATAATATATTTAATAATGACTTTATTTTTTTTTATTTCAGCTCATACAAACTTATTAGGTACACCAGTTCCCTCCCTCCCTCCTCCTCCCCCCGTACCCCCTGCTCCCCCTCCCCACCCCTCTCCTTCCCCATCCCCCAGTGCCCCCCACCCCAATTCCCAGAGAGTCCTTTCTTGTGCATGACTGATTTTCCTCTGGGCCCTCCTCTCTGATGACGTACAAGGACCCAGTGGCCTTTGCCGAACCCTTTCCCGTGTTCCCCTTAGGTATAGGAACACTGCTGTGGCTGCCAATTCTTTGCCTCCAAGGATCTTGGTGCCTTTAGCAGATGCTAGACTTTGTGAGGTCAACACTGTGTTGGACAATGCGCAGGGCATGGAAAGTCCAATGATGATTGCTTCAGCCCTAACTAGTATAGAGTATCTTACATATCATTGCTCCTCCCATCCTTATGCTCTTACACTCTTACTGCCCCCTCTTCCGCAAATTTCCCTGAGCTTCAAGATGGGGAGAGACTAAGCTGGCCTAGTTCTAGGTGGTTGATATAGAGTCTCTGAAGTTCTGGATTGTGGTTTGTTGATTTTCTTTTGCAGTTTTGCTGCTCCTGCAATGCCCTTCACTCCATCCTGGTGGGCATTGTATGTTACCCCCTGGCCAGAGACAAAAAGCTGTTAGAGTCTTGTGATAAAAGCACATTCAAAGGTAGATGTAATAAAAGTGGGAAACCACAGTGAGGGAGGGGTCTATCACCCATTTGCAAAATGGTTACTTTTTATCTGCCAGACTATATGCCCTCCTCTTCTGGTGAGATCACTCCCACTCAGTAGTAAATGATCAGGAACAAAAGTCTGTGAACTTAATCAGATGTCTCATTACTTATTTGGGTCCTTGGTGGAGGCCTATTTTCCCTGTTGTAACATGGTCCCTTCTCTCCTTCTTTCTGGTGTGGCCCTCCTACCCCATCCCTCCTGTTCATAATCCTTGGAATTCCTGTCTCTAGGTGGGCTGGGTGGGTTTGGTACTAGGAGCCACCTATTAGGGAGTACATACGGCGCTTAATTTTCTGGGTCTGGGATACTTCACTTAATACAATTGTTTCTAATGACATCCATTTCCCGGCAAATTCCAGTAATTCATCATTTTTGATGGCTGAGTAGTACTCCATTGTATAGATGTACCACAGTTTCCTTATCCACTCGTCAACTGTTGGACATTTGGGCTGATTCCATGTCTTTGCTATTGTAAACAGTGCTGCTATGAACATGGTCGAGCTTGTGCTATCAAGGCGAACCTCTGCTGTATGGGGGGTTATTCCCAAAAGTGGAATAGCAGGGTCATATGGCATTTCAATCTTTAATTTCTTTAAGAATCTCCAGACGGCTCGCCAGAGTGGCTGTATGAGCCTGCATTCCCACCAGCAATGTAGGAGAGTTCCCCTCTCTCCACATCCTCTCCAGCATTTGTCGTTGTTAGTATTGTGGATTTTTGCCATCCTGACCGGGGTGAGATGATATCTCAGGGAAGTTTTGATTTGCATTTCCCTGATAGCTAAAGAAGTGGAGCATTTTTTCAGATATTTGTTAGACATTTTAATTTCATCCCTGGTAAAGTTTCTTTTAAGTTCCAGAGCCCATTTTTTAATTGGGCCAGTGGTTTCCTTGGTGTTTAGTTTTCTAAGTTCTTTGTGCACTCTGGACAGTAGAGCTCTATCAGATATGTGGTTAGTGAAGATTTTCTCCCATTCTGTGGGTTGCCTTTGAGCTCGCGTTACAATCTCTTTATCTGAACAGAAGCTCTTTAATTTCACAAGATCCCAACTGTTGAGAGTTGGTAGCAGTGACTGTGCCATTGGATGTCTGTTTAGGAAATGTTGGCCTAGCCCAATCAGCTCGAGGGAATTCCCTATCCTTTCAACTATGGTTTTTATAGTCTCTGGCCTGATATCAAGGTCCTTGATCCATTTGGAATTAAGTCTTGTACATGGGTGACAAGTACGGGTCCAGCTTTAATCTTCTGCATGTGGAGATCCAGTTTTGCCAGCACCATTTGTTGAAGATGCTGTTCTTTTTCCATTGGATTCTTTGGGCCCCTTTGTCAAAGACCAAATGGCTGTAACTTTGTGGGCTTATATCTGGGTCTTCAATCCTTATCCATTGATCTGTGTGTCTATTTTGGAGCCAATACCAGGCTGTCTTTACAACTATGGATTTGTAGTATAGACTAAGGTTTGGTATGGTTATACCTCCAGCTGTGTTTTTGTTACTCAGGATTGTTTTTGCTATCCTGGGTCTTTTGTGCCTCCATATGAACTTTGAGATTGTTTGGTCAACTTCTTTGAAGAATTGCTTTGGGATTTTGATTGGTATAGCATTGAATCTGTATATTGCCTTTGGTAGGATGGTCATTTTCACGATGTTGATTCTGCCAATCCAGGAACAAGGGAGGTCTTTCCACCTTCTGGTGTCTTCGGCTATTTCTTTCTTTAGGGTTTTAAAGTTTTCATTGTAAAGGTCTTTTACCTCCTTAGTTAGGTTTATACCAAGGTATTTCATTTTTTTAGGGGCTATAATAAATGGTATTGTTTCTCTCAAGGCTTTTTCACTTCTTTCATTCTGGGCATATAGGAAGGCCTCTGATTTTTGCACATTTATTTTGTATCCTGCCACCCTGCTGAACTTCTCAATTAGTTCCAGGAGCTTCCTGGTGGAGTTTTTGGGATCACTCAGGTATAAGATCATGTCATCTGCAAATAGGGATAGCTTGACTTCTTCCTTGCCGATTTGAATCCCTCTTATGTCCCTTTCTTGTCTTATAGCTTCAGCTAAGACTTCAAGTACAATATTGAATAGAAGTGGTGAGAGTGGACAGCCTTGTCTAGTTCCTGATCGAAGTGGGAATGCTTCCAATTGTTCCCCATTGAGCATAATCCTTGCTGTGGGCTTGTTGTATATAGCTTTTATTATATTGATAAAGGTTCCTTCCATTCCTACTGTCTCTAGCGTTTTGATCATAAAAGGCTGTTGGATCTTGTCAAAAGCTTTTTCTGCATCTATCGAGAGTATCATGTGGTCTTGGACTTTGGACTGGTTTACATGATGAATTACATTTATTGATTTGCGTATGTTGAACCAACCTTGTGTGCCGGGGATGAAGCCTACTTGGTCCCCATGAATGATCTTTTTAATATGTTTTTGAATCCGATTTGCTAAGACTTTGTTGAGAATCTTTGCGTCTGTGTTCATCAGGGAGATCGGCCTATAGTTTTCTTTTTTAAGCGAATCTTTATTAGGTTTTGGGATTAAAACGATATTAGCTTCATAGAAGGAATTTGGTAGTGTTCCTTCCTTTGCTATTTGATGGAACAGTTTAAGGAGTATTGGTGTTATTAACTCCTTAAATGTCTGGTAGAACTCTGTGCTGAATCCATCTGGTCCAGGACATTTTTTGGTGGGAAGATTCGAGATTACTTCCTCAATTTCCTTATATGTTATAGGACTATTTAAATAATTCACAACTTCCTGATTCAATTTAGGTAAGTTGTGTTTACTTAGAAATTCATCCATCTCTTTTGTGTTGTCAAACTTCACAGAGTATAAGTTTTTGAAATATGATGTTATAATTCTCTGGATTTCTTGGGTATCAGTAGTGATAACTCCATGTTCATTTCTAAGTTTGTTAATTTGGGTTTTCTCTCTCTTGCTTTTGGTTAGTTTAGCTAGGGGTGTATCAATCTTATTGATTTTTTCAAGGAACCAGCTTTTTGACTGGTTGATTTTTTCTATCGTTTTCTTAATCTCGATTTCAGATATTTCTCCCCTTATTTTGCTAATCTCCTCTCTTCTACTACTTTTGGGATCAGATTGCTCTAGCTTCTCTAAAGCTTTAAGCTGCATTGTTAAGTTGTTTATTTCTGACGTTTCCATTTTTTTGACGTAGGCATTAAGAGCTATGAACTTACCTCTTAGAACAGCTTTCATTGTGTCCCAGAGATTTTGGTAAGTTGTATTTTCGTTATCATTTACTTTCAGGAAATCTTGAATTTCCTTTTTAATTTCTTCCTGAATCCATGTCTCATTCAGCATCATAGTGTTAAGTTTCCAGGAGTTAGTGTATTTTCTCTTGTTTGATGTGTTGTGGATGTCCAGCTTTAGGCCGTGATGGTCTGATAGGGCACAGGTTAGAATTTCAACTTTCTTGTATATGTGTAGATTCATTTTGTGGCCCAATATGTGATCTATTTTGGAGAAAGTTCCGTGTGCTGCTGAGAAAAATGTGTATTCTTTGGTGTGTGGGTGAAAAGTTCGATAGAGATCTGTAAGGTCCATTTCTTTCAGGGTTTGATTAAGTTCCAAAGTGTCTCTGTTAAGCTTTTGACCTGTTGATCTATCCCATGTTGACAGGGCGGTGTTGAAGTCCCCAAGAATTATCGTTTGGGGATTGATTTCTTGCTTTAGACGCTGTAGGGTTTTCTTAATGAATGTGGAGGGGCCCGTATTGGGTGCATATATGTTCAGGATTGTGAGGTCTTCCTGGTGAATTGTGCCTGTGACTAAAATGTAGTATCCATCCGTGTCTCTTATAATTTTCTTTGGTTTGAAATCCACTTTGTCTGATAGCATAATGGCTACCCCTGCCTGTTTTCTGCTTCCATTAGCTTGTAGAATTGTTGACCAGCCTTTTATTTTTAGAGCGTGCCTATCTTTTGTGGTGAGATGGTTTTCCTGCAGGCAGCAGATTGATGGATTGTGATTTTTAATCCATGTTTGTAATCTGTGTCTCTTGATCGGTGAATTAATTCCATTAACATTTAGTGTTATAATGGAGAAACTATTGTTAATTCCAGACATTTATTATGTTTAGTAGCTTTTATAAGTATATTGCTTCTTTTTTAATGATGTTATACTTGCCTTCTGTTCTCCTGGATATGCCTGTTTTTTTCTTCACACTTGAGTATCATTTCTAGCAGTTTTTGAAGGCCTGGTTTGGTGGCCATGTATCCCTTAAAGTTGTCTTTGTGCTGGAAAATTTTTCTTTCTCCCTCGATCATGACTGATAGTTTTGCAGGGTAAATCAGCCTGGGTTGACATTTTTGCTCATTCAATACTTGAAGTATGTCTCTCCAAGCTCTTCTTGCTTTTACTGTTTCGACTGAGAAGTCATTTGTTATTTTAATAGGTTTGCCTTTAAAAGTGACTTGTTTTTTCTCCCTTGAAGCTCTCAGCACCAGTTCTTTATCTTGAATGTGGAGTGTTTTAACTATTATTTGCCGCGGCGTGCTTCTATTTTGGTCGTATCTGTTTGGGGTGCGGAATGCCTCTTGTATATGGATGGGCCTCTCTTTTTTTAGATAAGGAAAGTTTTCCTTGATGATCGTTTGAAAAATTTCCTCAGGGGTGGTATTTTGAGATTCTTGCTCTGGTATTCCATGAATACGCATGTTAGGCTTCTTCAGGGTGTCCCATATCTCTTGGATATTTCTCTCAAGTATCTTTTTGGCTTTAACAACCTCTTCCATTGAGCTGGTTAGTACTCCCACTTTATCTTCAAGGTCTGAAATTCTGTTTTCTGCTTCGTTAGTTCTGTTGGTAAGACTCTCTGTGGTGTTCTGGGTTGAAGATAACTTGTCTTTTAGCTCAGTTTTAAACTCTGCTTGAGTTTGTTTTAACTGCTCTATGCCACTTTTTGTTTCTTGCACTGTTTTTCTCAACTCCTCCAGATGTCTGTTGTGTTCCTCTTCAAAGCGATTGATTCGATTATTTAATTCCTCCCTGATTTCCTCTTTCATAGTATTGAACATGGTAATGATCATATTTTGAAAGTCTTTATCCTGGGTGGGGTTTTCTTGGCCTTTTTCCGTGGGTTTGTTCTTGTTGGAGTCTAACATTATGGGATTAATTTCTTCAGTGGGAAATTTGTTTACTTGATTGTTGCTTCTCATGGATTTGCACTTTGACTTTGGCATTGTCATTTTAACTCTTAAGATCTCTCAATTTCACTAAACTGAATTATTTGGCCTGTGGTCCTGGTGGGCGGGGGGGCGGAGACTTACCTAGGTCGTGGGGTGAGGCCCGGCTGGACCGCGCGTCCGACCGCTGGAGCGGGCGGGGTGCAAAGGGGGATGGGGGCGACCGTTGGAGCTATTTAACCCGAGGGCAGCTGGGGCGGGGCTCGGACGCAGGGGGAGGTCCTCTTGGTCCCTCAGTCTGGCGCGCGGCTCCGGCTGGATGGTGGGAGTCGGAGCCGGGTCCCTGTGGGCCGACCTGGGGGTCCTGGTGGGCGGTGCGCGGGGGGGGCATGGGTACTCACCAGCTAGGGCGCGGCGTTGAGGCCCGGCTGGACCGCGCGCGCGCGCGCGCCCCGACCAGCGGAGCAGGTTTAGGGTGCAAAAGGGGGGTTAATAATGACTTTATAAAATCAATTCACGATGAAAGTAGTGTCCTTCAAAGTAGCCATTCATGCTGTTTTGTTCTTAGCCAGAATGTCTCACAAAGCCAAAGGATTCTGAGAAAGTCTCCAGCTTCTGTCTCACTGGAGGGTTGAAGACTCAGGCTCCAGTGTCGGCAAAGAACAGCTGGGCTCTGACGTTAGCGATGAACAGCAATAGTAGCCAGGCCCATGAGACCAGACTCCAAAGGCAGTGGGAACAGCAGCAAGGTGGAAAGAGCTGGGCTCTGAGTCAGTCAAGGATGGAGACAGTAATGGCAGTAGCAAGAAAGAAGGCAACAATGGTCAGTAAGTGACTCAACAGCAAGTCAACACAGGATAAGGGAAGATCAAGTCCCTACTCCTTGCATTTTCAATTATCTGGTCCACCATTGGAAAGCACCACCTACTATGGATTGGGTTTTCTATATTAATTAAGAAAATATCTGCAAACTTGTTCAGGGGCTTGCTCCAACTAAAGATTCTTCACAGCTGTGCCCTAAACAGCCTGACACTGTCAAGCTGACACTAGAATCCAACCATAACCAATTCCCTCCAGTAGAATAGGCCTCAAGTTCAATCAGAAAGCAGTTGGTTACTCCCAAAATAGTCATGCCACTGTCATGCCCACATCTTGATAGGTTAGTATTATAGGCGGGAATATAGCTATTAAAGTAGAAAGTCTCCAAGTTTGTCATCCTTCCTGGCTTGAGTAGGGATCTACTTGCCCTTTCAGCTCTGCACCTTCTTAGTGGAGAATCTGAAGAAACAGAAAGACGAGGTATGTGGTGAGGGGTCTTACTGAGGAAGAGGTAAAGAAAATAAAAAAGGTTGAAAGAGGATTTGGAAAAGGGAGTTATGAAACTCTAACTTTCTGTTGCCTTTGTGGTGTTAAAGATAAATAAGAGATGCCATTATTTTTAAATTACTTAGAGCAAAGTCAACTATGTTTCTTTACTACATATACCCCTGTAACAAGGAAAGACAAGGAAGTTCAATACCAAAGGATGAGTAGCGTGTCCAAAGAAGTGAGGTGTGGATTGGCTACTTTCACACTGCTAGGGACTCTGAGAAAAATATAACAGTACTGTCAGGGCCAATGTTTGTATTCCCCCATTGGTCAGATTACAGAATTAAGTATATGTTTTAGCTAGTGAAGCACTGGCAGCTGAGACCCTTGTCTTATTCAGGACTTTATCATAAGTAATGCTCTTTCCCATGTAATAATCTTCATAATCTGTGTTTTCAACTCTGATTATGCTCATAAGTGCCAACACTGATGTGGCACTGAGGCAGTCTGGACCAGGTGATGCAGGAGATGGTGGTGGATGTGAGATGCAGAGACTGGTGAGGCATCTCATATATCAAGAGAAAATGAACATGTGTCCTTCTAATCTTACATGACATGGGAAAGAGCCAAGAATAGGCCCATGGAATCATTAGTGATAGATGCTTTTACTGGTATATGATTAGGTGGTCTAAAGAAGAGACATGGTTGATATAAAGTTAGAATTTGGAACAGTTATTAGTTATCGTGACTCAGAATTTATCAGCTATCTAGACAACAGTAGAAGGTTCGGCTGTCAAAAAATCTTCCAATACAACCATATCTTGATTTTATTCAGCAACATTCCCTGTCTAGTACTGGATACCAAATAATTCCCCATGGTTTGTGGCCCTGTGAATTCTCATATCAAGAGACAATTGAGTACATACCATAGCAGACAAAGGTAAGGAAACTGTGCATACAGAGAACTAATCCATTCTCTTGTTTTCAAACAACTTTGATTCTTTCACATTTTCCACTAGCATAGAAATATTACTGTGAACATATGGTTGGCAATCTTTGTATGAACTCTACATAATGTAGTTTAAAGACTTCTCATATCTTATGAACTTTTACTATTATAGCCTTACTCCTTAGAATGATTATTACTCACATTATCCAGGCAAGGAAACAGGTGTGAACAGTTGGCATTTTTAAAGCCACACAACTATCAAGCTTGGGATTGTAGAGGATGCACAGTTTGGTCAGACTCTAAAAACAGTTCTCACACTAATTCATCATGGATCCCGGACTGCTCTTTGCATAGGGTGGGATACATGTGTAGCAAATCTATTAAATAAATTGAACTTCAAGTGGATAAAAGGAGGAAATTGTTAATTTTTCTCAACAGTTAATGTCTAAGTATACTCCAAAGCACTCCTTATTTGTCTAAGATAGAGAAGAGTCCATCTCTGAATATTTCAAACCTGTACTAGTCTATCCAAGGTAAAACTTATGTAAAATGAAATCAGGGCATGTATTAACTTATATATCCAGCTACAGGGTGTGAATCAGAGCTCCTGCTTTTTATTTTTCTCGTCGCACATCTACAGGTGGAGGAGTTACAGCTGGTTAGGACTCACGCACAAGGAAGGTTAGAAGGAAAAACAACTGCAGTTGATCAATAGCAGGATACGGGACACCTTTCAGTGTGTTGTATACCCAGATGCTGCTGTTTGTAAACACAGCGAGAAGACAGTTGTCTACAAACTAGGAAATAGACATCTACCAGGAAATGAAGAGCAAGCAGTCTTCAATTATATTAGCTGCTGGTCTTTGCATTTCTAATTTGGCAGGTGCGACATTCCTGTTGTTGACTCTCCAGTGATGTGCTCCACACCACGCACTGATGGCCCCTTCAGACCTACTGGTGTTTGCTCACTGACACCATTTCAGAGACCCTCCCCCCCCCAAATGGCTGCTTCTTCTGTATGGTTGAGCATCTGACATTCAGGAAATCCTAGTTCACTGAAAAATCTGATCTGATCCGTAAAACTGCAGCTGTACCAGCCTACTTCTTCCTTGGTTCCTTAGACAGTAAATCCCCAAACCCTAAATTCCATGGGGATCCGTGTGCATAAGCACTCATTAGTAAGGTTCAGGTTGAAAGGGCAAGGACGTTCCCCGTCATGGTTTGAATGTGGGTTGCCCCCTACATGTATGTGTGTGACTCCTTAGCCGATGTTAACGTTTGGGAAGGTTGTGGCACCTTTAGGAAGTAGCGTTGGTGGTGTTCTTTGTCTCAAAAGATCCTATAGTCTGTCAAGGTGAACCTCTCATAACTCTTTCTCTTTTCAGATTCTTGTGGTCTCTTTAGACCTTGGGGCGTAACATCCAGAATTCCCATGGTTTCCTCACACAGGGTTCTCGGGTCAGATGTTTTAATAACTGATTTCAGGTGTGGGAATGGACACAGTCCTGGGCTTGTCACATTTGTGAGTTTTTGTCGTGTAATATTTCCTTCCACCAAGGTTGATTTTCATGGTACCAGTGAGATGTTAGGGAGCAATGCACGATAACATCTCATTATGCGGTATCCTTATCAGAGATATAATAGGTGTTAGTTTTCCTCAGGGACATATTAATAGTAAAATGAAATAATGAATTTTGACTATGACTATTGTTTTTAATGTAGTATTTAAATTTCAGTTGATAAAACAACTTTTAGAGATGTCTGTATTTAATGACTGGATTTAATAACTGAAAAATGTAGGAGCTCTTGTAAGGTGGCACACAACTTGCCACTCATCTTACATATACTCCTCAGAACTATTATAATATGAACATGCAGCCTGGTTTTCTCCTGGGATATTGACACTTTACTACCATTCTCTCCTTTTGTCTACACAGCATTTTTTCTGAGTCAGAGCATGAGAATAAAGGGGTGAGAGAATTGAATTGGTGGTCTACTCTGGAGACAATGTAATATGTATTATGAGTGAAGAGTTTTGTAACTTTGGGTTCTCTCTCTCACTCTCTGTTCCTGGATCAGAGTACTTTAATTAATTTTGAAAAAGGTTTCTTTTGTGTGTATCAGAAAGTACTGTGCATTCCCGTGGAGGACCAAGGGTGACTTCAGGAATCACCTTGGATTGCTTCTACCTCCTTTTTGCTTTGCTCTGGGATTTCTCAGGCTTCACCTACTAAGGCTGCCACCATCTCTACCTTGTGTTTTTACGTGAGACCTGGCATCCAAACTCAGGTCCTTCTGCTTTTGATTCAGAGTCTTAAATCTTGAGCCATCTCTCTAGCCCTGAATAAAGTTTGTAAACGGCAAAGTTCAACACCAAGTTATTAAAATGCTAACTTATGCCAAGAGTGATATAAAGTTGTAGCAATTATAAGAGAAAGTAAGGGGAGGGGTATGACTATTGTGTTCTCTCCTTAGCCTTCTTACACAGATCAATATGAAAGAAAAGGAAAATATATAAGCAGCTGAACAGAAAACATTCGTGACTAAACCACATGAACAAGTTCCCATGATGTAGAATGTCTCAAGGACTGGACTAAATTTAGTATTTCCTCCATCCTTCATGAAAATATCATTTTCTTATTAATTATAGCTTTCTTTATTACAAATTGAGGTTTTAGATTTGTTGCTTAGGAAAAAGCCTATGTTGTGGATAATTAAAATGATTTTTTTCTGCCTTCAGAATCTGGTTTTTAATGAGTTACAATTAGTTGTGGAAGATAAGGTGACTTTTCAGATATTTGTCTCATAGTAATCACCTGGTACTGTTTTATTGTCTCTCCAGTCCTCTCAAAAGTGCAAAATGAACCTCCAGGGTGATTACCATGGAGAGATGGTGTGTGCGTACGTGTGTGCGTGTGCATGTGTGCATGTGCGTGCATGTGTAGTCTAGAAGGGAAGAGAATAGTAGACTCTAGAACTCTTCTAATCTGGCTTTGAAATACTTTTTGCAGTCTTGGGAAAATTATTGCTTCTTTGATCTTCAGTTATATATAAAATGGGGAAGAATACTTAATGGATTCTTATTTCTTCTTAATTTAAACATTTTTTAAAACAGTTCCATACATGAATACAATGTGGTGATTAATAGTAACATTACATGCTTTCCTTTTGTCCGAAGTACCCACTCAACAAATATCTAGTTATTAAGAACTTAGCAAATGGCTAAAGGATTGCAGTGGGTTCTGGGCAGAGGATATAGGTTGAAAGGGAAAATAACCAAATACAGGTGTGGTAGTTACATACAGGTGTCAATCTGACAGCTGCAGGCAGTGTTTTGGGCACAGCTTGAAGAGCTAGGTAGTCAAGGCAAAACCTGAACAGGCCTGCAGGAGAGTGTCTAATTGATGGGGAAGACCCAGCCAATGGTGGGTGGTACTTTCCAGTGGGGACCAGATGAAAGGATATTCAAAGGGAGGGAGTTGCACTTTCTTTTACTATGTGTTGGCGGTCTTGTTTCCCATTTCCTACTGCTGCCTTCATTCTTCGCTGATGTTGGCGTCCAATCTCTTTGATCTTCCAGTAGGACTGAAGTTCATGGACTCTTGGAGAACCCTTGGGTCTTTAGCATCTGACTGGAATTGGTGGGGTATTCATCTCTTGAACTATGCAGCTGTAGACAGCTACTGTTGAACTATGAACTTGTAACTCAGTCTGAATTTGCCAACAATGGCAAATGCAACTCAATGCCCTAAGAGAAATGAACAGAATGTTAGGACAGATGCTACTAGAAAACAACTAGTGTCTCATCTTAGATATGTGAACAGCAGAATAGAAAATATGGTTTATATACACAGTGGAATTTTTCAGTGTGAAGTCACGGTGTTTGCAGGAAAATGGATGCCGTGGGAGATAATCATTTTAACTGAATTAAGGCTGCCTCAGACAAATAGCATATGTTTTCTCTTATTCATGGATCCTATGAAGCATAAGAGTACTGGGGAAGGAGAGGGGAGACAAAGGGGATTGCTGGAGAGACAAGAGAGGAGAGATGAACTTGAGTCTGAAAGCTGGAGAGCAAAGATGGGTAGCTGCAGCATTTACAATCTCTTTGGAAGGAACTGACTCATCTCTCAGGTCTGTTCTACCTAAATTGTAGGTAAGTATAACTACAGGAGCTATCCACATCAACCTTGAAAAGACTGAAGTTAGAAGCTCCTGCCAAGTTGAGGAATAGAAAGATTGGCAGGAGACTAGGGCATCAAGAATAATTTAGACTATGTTTGCATTTGGTGCAGATCATAGCTCTCGAGTGCAGGGAGACTCTGGGTGCACGGAGAGGCTACTGGTGGGACATGGGCCATTGCTCCCATTCTGAAGAACAGTTCTCCAAGTCGTGCTCATATTGCACTGCCCTTCTTTTCTTCATGAACTAGAGTCTCCCATCTCTCCCTTTCCAAATTCATTCCCCATGCTGCCAGCAGGCTGAGTGTTCTAAAATGCAAATCCTGAAAATAGGAGGGAGTCTAGCAGGGGAGATGAAGGATTATAAGGAGAAAAGGAGAGGGGTTGAGTCTTGAGACTAAGGGGAGAAAATTGAAAATATGAATTCACTATATTCAATATTAAAAAAATAAAAGAATGGAAGAAAAAATGCAAATCCAACTTTCCAAATGGCGAGTAGCTCCGTGGACTGAAAGCAACATCACTCACTTTGCGTCTAAACAGCTCTTTTCTGTTCTCCTTGGGTTTGATTCCAGCCTCTTACTAAGCATTCTGTGTAGCTGTTATTGACTATTGGGAAGTCCTTTCACCTTCCTGCCTTTGTGCTTTGCCATCCTTGGCGGGATAACTTCTTTCCTTTCTCTTTCATTATTTTACTTCCAAGGTAGGCTCACATGCCTGGATTTCCTAACTACTTCAGTGAGCACTACTTGTTCTTTTCTCTCATTCTTAACAACCTTAGCTCTCTCTCTCACTTCCTGTAGTTCTTTCTTGAGGCAGGCCCCTCCCACTAGAGTAGGCTGCCTAAAACTAAGCGAGCACATTGATTCAATTATATAGTCTTGTTCCTCTCCACTTAGCTTAGTAAATACTCGCTAAATGGGGGATAAATACTTGCTAAATGGCAGAGAAAGATGGTGTCTCCCATGAGACACCAAGTTGAACAGCTCTTCACATACCGACTAACCTTCAGAAGAGTGAAGAAAATCAGGTGACCAACCATACCTGATGTTAGCATTAAAAAATGAAAGGATGGGCTTGAGAGATGGCTCAAGGGTTAAGACTCTGTCTCACAAGCAGAAGGTCCTGAATTCAGATCCCAGGTCTCATGTAAAAATGCCAGGAGGAAACCGCAGTAGCCTGCACTTCTAGTCCTGGTGGGCAGAGCCTGGGAAATCCCAAAGCAAAGCAAGGAGGAGGTAGAAGCAATCCAAGATGATTCCTGAAGTCACCCTTGGTCCTCCACAGGGACATACAGTGCCCTCTGATACACACACATGTTGCTGTCCTGAAGCAACTGTGAACCAAACCTGAGGGGAGGTGTGAGGATTGAGATTCAGACACAAGTGTCTTTTCACAGGAGAGTATGCCTTGTAAGCAGATAACAGGCAGCCTCGAATCTTTATTTCATGCAGTATTTATACAGAAAGAGACTATATTAAAAATAGAGTGAGGGAATAAACACAGTTGAAAATGCAGCTGTGTGAACCAGCTCATTATTTCCTTTCCTTATCTAAAGAATTTAAGGAATAACCATAGCACTTTTTGAGGCACAAACAATTAATGAGCAAAACACATTCTTGGCAGAATATTCACTTCTTTCAACGTTAATAAGCAAGATTGTCTTTTTGACCTCACTACTTAAGTCCAAAAAGTCTTCAAGATGGAGTTGCTCAGGCTCTCACAATTATGAGAACATTTTCTTATGTCCCACAGAAACCAAAAGATCCGCCAAGCATATTCACAACATAACCAAAATGGACCAGCACTCAGGGCTCATGTCCCGGCCATGTGATTTATAACAGTCATCAGTAAATATGCTCCCCCCCACACACAAAATAAATAAAATATTAAAAAAATTTTTTTAAATGAAAGGATTTATGAAAGAAGAGGCAAAGAGTGGTGGGTGTCACCCTTCCTTAACTCCAAGCAGCCCAGCATGGAGAGAAACCGGTGAAGGAGGAACTGGAGATTAAATCCAGACCTTTAGAAACCCAGTACCAGGCTCACCACAGTGAAAGCCAAGACTGGCAACATTCCCCCAGGGATGATCAGGAGAAACAACTGTCATCAGGGAGAATCTCTGGGACAGGTGCTGGAGGAGAGACGCAGTGCTTCCCTCGCTGTAGGTCTGCCCATTGGAGGCCGCGCAGATGCCCATATTTGTGCTGGTACCACATAAGGAAGGACGCAACAGCGGGAGTGGCACGCTGGACTCATGGGCTGAAGGGAGACGGGAGAGGTGGAGGGTGGGAAAGGAGGAGGCGGAGTGCAAGGACATAAATTCATTCTGTATAAAATTTAATATTAAAAAGTCCACGAATCCTCTCTCCAGGTGGATATCTGAAGATCGAACCTTCGGAATGGAAAAATGTTTCAGGTCATTAGAGTAGGCAAGGATTTTTTTGAATATGGTCTCCAAAGCACAGAAATAAATAAAGAGAACAGACATGTAGAATTACCAAACTATAAAACTTCTGCCTAGCAAAGGAAACAGAGACAATCTACAGAAAGGGAGAGAAACTATCTGCCATTATTCATCCGACAAGAGATTGATATCCAGATGGTATTAAAAAATTAAAAAAACCCAATAGCAAAAGACAAATAACATCAATGAAAAATTATTAAAAAGAGACAACAGATCTTAATGGATGTTTACCAATGACATATGAACAACAGTTCACCATCATTAATCACCAATGAGGTAAAATTAGAACCATGTCATCCCAGCAGGAACAGCTATTCTGAAAAAGCCAGAACAACAAGCGTTGGTACGAATGGAAACAGAGAGACACGTGGGAGTATGAATTAGTATAGCCATGATGGAGTTTCCTCAAAAATTTGAAAATGGAATTAGGTGTGTTACTGGTGTGGGTCTATAATTCTCGTACTCAGGAGGCTGAGGTGGGAGATCTGGATGTTTGAAGCTAATCTGGACCACTGCACAAGTTCAAGGCTGTAGGTGAGATGAGTCCAGGCTTGGGTAGCTGCTGTGGCTGCTCTCCAGAACATGCCAAAGCTGTCCTGGTTCATGCCAAGGAAGAATATTTCTCTAGGTGGAGCACCCACCGTTCTGTCTGCTCCCAGTGCCCCTCTCTGCCTCTAGGTGCTTTAGAATGGCAGTCAGAACTTGTGGTCTGGTCGGCTCCCCAAAAGGGCCCCCCGTGTACGTGCCGACAGCTGGATTGGTCAGCTCCCCCTATATAAATCTTTGTTCCTGCACAATAAAGTGGATACCATCTTTTCCCCACATGGTGTCTCCGGCGCCTGTCTCTCCGTCCCTTAGTGGCATTGTCGTCCTCACCTCTGCTGTGTCCTGTAACTAGCAGAGCTCCTGGTTGCTGCTGCTGTGCCTGCTACTACAACACAAGGCCAGTTTGGGTTAAATAGTGAGAGGCTGTTTAAAAAAGATTGCTGTTGATCTAGCAATCTCATTCCTAGTATGACTCCTTATTCCCTTGTTCATTGTAACATATTATGGTTGCATTTTTGTGTCAGCCTGACAGTTGCAGACTGTTTGGGGTGTAACTGGAAGGTTAATGGTTGGAATAGCCCCTGAACAAATCTGCAGGTACTTGATGGATTGCTGTGAAAAAACCCAGCCCATAGTGGGTGCTACTTTGCAGTGGTGGACCAGGTGCAAGGAGGAGGGACTTGCTCTTCCCTTATCCCTTGTTGATTTGCTGTGGAGACCACTCTGCATGTGTTCTTTACTTTTAGGGCATCGTGGGCTTCTTTGTTGCTGCTGCTGCTGCCTCCGTCCTTGGCTGACTCGGAGCTTCATCTTTCCACCACGTTGTTGCTCTTCCCGCTGCCTTTGGAGCCTGGTCTCTAGGCCTTGCTGCTGTTCACTGTTCATCACTGTCATTAGAGCCAGCTGTTCTTCATCTACATGGGAACCCAGTGTCTTCGACCCTCCAGAGAAGTAAAGGCTTGATATCTTCTTGGGATCTTTCGGCTTTGTGGAACGTTCTGGTCAAGAGCAAGGTGGCTGCAGGCGGCTACTTTGAAGGACACTATTTTTTATTATGAGTTATTTTAATAAACTTATGTATATATTACATTCTATAGATTCTTCAGAGAACCCACACCAAGACAGATTTTGGTACTGGGAGTGGTTTTGGAAGAACAGATTTATAAAGATGAATTTCTCAAGTAGGCTTGAGATTATCTGGAGCTGGTTTTCCAACACAATGAAACCTCCAACTACTAAAGACTCAGTGATATGAAGATCACCAAAACTCCATGGTGTGAGTTTATCAAAGTACTGATAAAAGTGGGCATGATGGATAGTCCTGATGCACCTATTGTGAGGAGTACAGTGCTTAGTGATTCTATGTATAATACTTTTGATAATCTAAGGAAAAATAAGGAGAATAATAATGAGACATCCTCATTCCCTTGTTTGGTGTAGCACTATATGTAATAGTCAAGAAAGGAAATAACCTAAGTGTCCAGATAAATGAATAAAGGATATATATGTGGTATATGTACACAGGAGAATACTATCAGTCAGAAAAAGAATGAAATCCCACTGTTTGCAGTAACATGGGTAGAACTGAAGGTTATTAAGTGAGAAAATCCAGATGCAGCAAGTGCTGCCTGATGTCGCTCACGGGAGAAAGTGGATCTTGTCGCAGGTGAGGGTCGCCAGGAGAAGCTGAGGAGGGAGAAGAGGTTAGTCAGTAGCTAGAAGAGAAATAGGAGTAAACGATGTTGCTGTGTGACTACAAACAAGCAGACTATGTTGCAAGATTTTGAAAGTTTTCCCATAAAGCAATGACGAATGTTTCATGATATTGCACTATCCATGCATGAATGGAAACATTGCAAGACATCCCCCTAACATATACAATTATTATTATTACTGTTGCTGTTACATTGAGGCATGGTTTGCTGTGTAGCCCAAGCTAGCTTGGAACTTACCATGTACATAGTAGCACTGAACTTGTGATCCAAGTGCTGGGGTTGCAGGGGCACTCACCCTACTTGGTCAGATGTTCGTCTTTTTAAAAATTTTATTAATTTACGCTGTGTGTGTGTGTGTGTGTGTGTGTGTGTGTGTGTGTGTGTGTGTCAGAGGGTACTGTTTATCTCTGTGGAGGACCAAGGGTGACTTCAGGAATCATCCTGGATCGCTTCTCCCTCCTTCTTGCTACATTCTGGGATTTCCCAGGCTCTGCCCACCAGAGCGGGAAGTACAGGCCACTGCCATTTCCGCCTGGCCTTTTCACATGGGACCTGGGATCCGAACTCAGGACCTTCTGCTTTCCAGTCAGAGTCTTAATCCCTGAGCCATCTCTCCAGCCCCAGATGTTAGGTTTTTATGCATTAATTATGATAAAAGATCGTTGTTCAATAAGTGAGTGGCGTTTCCCGGGCCAGCCCCTCTGTCTACTGCAGGTCCTCTGCTTGCCTGGTCTGCACCCGTGGTCTGTTTCAGCACCCGCGACGCTCACCCACCGAGGGTCTCTGTCTGCCTCTTCCATCTGCGCGGGGAGCTTCCTCTCCAACCCCGCTGCACCATTTGCCACGGCCCCTTCCCTTCAGCTTTGAGCCTCTCAGGAATCTTCAAAACTCCTCTTTTTCTCCACTGCGTTACAGTTTATGGGTCAGAGGTGCCACATCAAATAGAATTTCATTTCACTAGAGTCCTTTGTAAGGATTTCAAGGACTTTTTGAAGTGAGGCTGAGTCTCCTTAGCGAAGTCTGTCCCTCTGATTCTTGCTACAGGGCCGTGCTGGCTCCAAACAATGTCTGCGTGAATGGGGGAGGATGCGACTGACTGGACCCACTTGTCAGTGGAAAGAAAGAGTATTCCAGCTTCCTGTGGTCTCTCAGTGCACTCTGGTTTCCATGACAGCGTCTTTTGTTTCCATGACGACACCTTGTATTCCTTTACAGGATGCTTGCCCTGCTGGGGTTTGGGTTTAAAGGCAAAGCTGGGATTGACCGCGGGCTGGTTTCCAGAAGCCTGACAGAGGCTGCAGTGTTTCTGGGATTGACCCCCTCTGTTCATTTCTTTGGCCGTGTGTGTGTCCCGTTGGGCTCCGGTGGAGGATGGGATGGGACGGTACGGGACGGGATGGGATGGGATGCTGAGTTACTCATCACAGTATATCCTGAGGTTGGAATGCTGCCTCTCAGATCCAAACATCTTTTACTTTCTCTTTTCAGGTTTAGTGGAGCTTTCTGGAGTTTTTGGCTCTGGTAGACAGAGGGTGGAGGAGAGCTGCTCGGGTGAACCTGAGGTTAGGCAGTTTGGCTGCACCATGCTGCACCAGCCCTCTGATAGTATTATGCACACACTGGACATGTGGTCCACAAGGCGACCTCTTTCCTGTTTCAAATAAGGCAGGGGAGAGCTTCCGCTGCAATCACTCAACTTGCAGAGTTTTATCCCAGGGAGACAATCTGGAACACATGCTCACCCGTGTCTTCCCACTTGTTTCCTCACTTCCTTTTTCAGTAGCCTTGGGTTATAAAGGATGGGTTCCTCTTTACTAAATTAAATTCTTTCCCTCTAGCGCTTATCTACACCATGGGAAAAATTCTTTGTCAAGCTGACATGCTAAAGGGAGAACAAAAGACATTTAGATTTTTAAGGGGACATAATGGGATATGTGATTATGATCAATGTATGTCACAAGTGTATGTATGGCAATGCCATGGTAGAACCCATTAATCTAGCTAATATATGCTAGTAAAATCTAAGAAAAATTAGCTTTCTAGCATACTGTCTTACTTCAAAATGTGAGTGGTTATGCCTTTTTTTTTAATTACTTCTTCAGCAACTCATTTCTACCTCTATGCTTCCCTTTCTGCATTGGTGGGTTATTTGAATTACCAGAGGATGTATGGTATAAATGCAAATCTGTATTAATATTAACCAAACACTTCCTTTTCTATCTTTGACTAAAGGATCCTAACCCATAGAAACACAATATATAGTTTGCCTGAAGTTAAATTATTCTTTTCTGCTTGCTAAAGCCTTTCTAGGTATTATCCAAAATAGTTTTGGATCAAGTTAGAGAGCAATAGTGCAGCCCTCTCATAAGATGTGCGTGGGGAGAGGAATCTCAGGTATGACTTGGTGAATAGAAGCTCAACTCTCCTTATGTCAGCAACTCTTCTTATGCCAACCCAGACCCCAAGGGCTGTCTGCAGAGACAAGGGAAACAAGGTCCAGGAGTGTAACAATGCAGACTGTGGAAAACCACTTCATCTAACCAAACTTGTCTAGCATAGTGAGGAGACTTTTCTCTATGATCAACTAGAACACTGAGAGTTAAAGTAAAAATGATAATAAAGATAGAAGCAATTGGCACTTTTGGAATTGTTTTTTAATGGTGAAAATTTTTCTTTCATAGGATGCTGGGGTTGTCATTCTTCAAGTCTTTGACTTGTTAATTGCTTGTCTATGTTTTAGAGGTGTGAAACCTGAAGAAATCACAGTAAAGATGTTTACCATTAAGTTTGGAAGAAACGACTAGCTCCTGAGGTAAGAAAGTGAGAGTTACAAGTAAAATGTGAGGGATTTGAAGGTTAGTTTTTGTTCTGATTTTTGGACTTTCTTGAGCAGAGGTTCCAACACTGCTAGTTAGAAAGAATGAGAGAGCTTTTTGTTGTTGTTGTTTGCTTGTTTTTTAATTTTTTAAAAATTATTTATTCAATGTGTGCAGTGTGTGTGTGTGTGTGTGTGTGTGTGTGTGTGTGTGTAGAACCATGGGCGAATTCGGGGACCACCATGGACGCCTCCACTTCCTCCTTGTTTACTCTGCCCCAGGATTCACAGGCTCTGCCCTACCAGGACCAGAAACGCAGGCAGCCCCGCTTCCGCCCGGCATCTATATGTGGGGTCTAGGATCCAAACTCAGCACCTTCTGCCTGCAAGGCAGAGGCTTAACCCCTGAGCCACCTCTCCAGCCCCTGCATTATTACATTTCTCACTGTTGGAGCTGGACGTTCAGATGGATTCTGGGAGGTTGCCCAGGTATGATGTGTTAGAGTGCAAGCACCTTTGTGAATGCATGTTAAATTCAGTGCAGATATGGAGAATGCACATAGAAAGCTCTTCACTGTGTATGTATTCCCCAGTGCATTGTCTACTAAGAGGGTAAGTATGAAACGATACCCTCATAGCAAAGACCACATCTAGAGCTGCCCAGAGCTTAGTGTCTGATACTATTTTCCAACAAAAGCAAATGAAATCCTTTAGAAAAAAGACCGACAATAAGACTCCAGTAGGAAATATCCAAAGGATGATTAAAATTTTTGCTGTACCAGCAAAATATAGAAGTGTTTTATGAAAAAAATCTTACAATGGGGTGTATCAAAGGAGTTTCAGGAAGCAGAAGAAGAAATTCTCAGAGGCTGATGTCAAAGCACTTTGAGCAAAGTGATGTAATAGTCTTGTAAATCATTACTTAAAAGATAAATATCTGAGTAATCCCTGATGCAAACAAGGCTGAATAAATAAGTACACAAATGCCCCATGTAGAAAAACTTCCAAATAATTGTGGGTACGTTGCTGTAAAAAAATGAGACATACAGCTAGCTCTCTATTCATTAAGTATGGGGTGTATGCTATGATTCCTTTTCAAAGAATAGGTCACAAAAAAGGGAATAAGAAAGTGACTTAACCTTGGGAAAATTTGGAAAGCATTATGACAGGTGGTCAAGGGTTCAAATTTCAGCCTTTGATGAAAAAGTTTCTTTTTGCAATAAAAATCACAACTGGTAGAAGTGCAGAGAATAAATGACTGTGGAGTGCTTATCCCTAAATTGGATCTAAATTATCCTCCCCCACCGCTAAAGCTCAGGGAACATGACAGAAGGTAGGGCGGAAAGAATATAAGAGCCAGAGGGCAGTGAGGTATTGCCAATCAATGTTTTATAGTCATGATAGGGCCTTTGCATCCAAGAACTCGCTGCAGCTGTGTTTACATGTACAAGGTCCACATAAATTTGGGCCTATCGACATTACAGTATGGATTGGAGAAGAGCTCATTAGGCCCTGCCCCCGCCTCTGGGCAATACTGATGTTTAATACTGGCTGGGAGAATAAGACCCACTTGCTTCTTTGCTAGAGCCACTGATATATCAGTTGTAGTAAGTGCCCAGGCAAGCCTTATTGAACTCTGTGATACAGACACACACACACACACAGACACACACACACACACACACACACACACACACACACACGGGGAAATGTGTTGGGAATCAGGTGTTTTGTAGTGGGAGCAAGAAGGGGGATGAGAAGGGTTATATGACAAAAACTTATTGTATACATGTTTATGTGGAAATTCTTATATATATAATATGTATAATATGTATATTATATATATATTTTTCCTTATCCCTAGTCCAGACTATTCTTAAATAGTGGTGTGATGGGAAAAAATCACTTGATTAAACTAGAGTCATTTTCATCCCTCGCTTGTAGAGACGCTACACTCCTTCAGGTCTCCAAGCCCGTTAACTTCCTGCATGGAGGTCGTAATGCCTTCATCCCAAAGCTTCAGAAATGCAATGTAAGATAACGCAGCTTGAGTTCTGTGCCTAGTACTCAATAGCTTCCCTGCCTCTTTCTCTGTCCTCCTCATCCCTTACCCAACAGGGCAGAGATACTGCTGTCTGGCTTCACTTTCCGCACCCGCGCCTTCTCTCTCTTGCTGGTTTCTCAGCTCCATTTGTGGCGTTGATAGGCTAATTTTGCTTCCAGACAAGATGTTTACTTTTTGACGGAGCAGCGGGTGTCTCCTGAGTCACAAGGCTAGCTGCTCAGGGAGTTGGCAGGTAATGATGGGCTCGTTCATCAGGCTAGATTTCTGGTCTTTTTCTTGTAATCACAGCTTTCCAGACCAGATCGCTGCCAACCTGTTTGGAATGGCACCCGAAGGACTATGAGCCAGAGAAGCCAAAGTCTGAGTTTTTATCTCTGCCGCCAGCCGGGCAGTCTTGGGGGGAGCTACTGCTTCCCTGGATTCTGATTTCTTCATTTCTAGAATGTAGACGCCAGTTCCTTTCTTTCTTTCAGGAGCCCAAGAGAATATATAAAATATGCATAGCCAAGGCTTGCTGAATGCTGACTTTGTGTCACAGGATTTCCTGCATTTCTCCCTCAACAGTCTGAGGTGGAGCTATTAGTCCCAGGTCTCAGTGAGATAATACCTTTGGAAGTGTGAAGGTTCTTGTAAAAGCCTAGGGTAGATTGCAGCCAGGATTCAAACCCAAGTCTGTCGTTGCAGAGGTGGGCCCCACAGCGGTGATCAGCAGAGCTGATGGCCATCGCAGTGGTCCAGCCTTGGGGCTTATTGGCGGGACACGACAAGGGTGAGGATGACGATGCTAACGAGAGACAGAGAGATAGTCACCCGGGGAAAGGTGGGTCCACTTTATTGTGCAGGAACAAAGACTCATATAGGGGGAGCTGGCCACTCAGGCTGCTGGCACATACACAAGGGGCCCTTTTGGGGGCTGACCAGACCACAAGTTGTGGCACAAAGAGGCAGGGAGATTGTAGAGACACTGGGAGTGTGGCCTGGGGCGGGTGAGCCACCAGTAAGTGTGCTTAAGTGGCTTGTAACAGGGCGGCTGTGGCTCACCCTGCAGCCTCAGCCACTGCAGTCAGCCAGGTCAGGACTCCGTGCTCGCCTACAGTCCATTGCTTCCAAGATATACTCGATTCCCATAGTGTGTGTCACGGTGTTACTTTGCCATCCTTTGAGGTTCATGCCAAAGACATCTTCCTCTCTCAGTGCAGTGGATGTAACTAGCCTTGGACTTAAACTGCACCCTGGGATCACTTTCTCCACGCTCAGGCAGCTTTAGCACACTGTGCTGTCTTGCTTCTCGGGGTGGTTTTGGTAGTTCTGGAGTAGCGGAGGTAGGCAGGGTCTGTTGGTTTTAGGATGCTGCCGTCTGACTGCTTGCTTCCGTCAAGAGATTCCATTTTTCCTTCTCTTCTGCTGTTCTCTTTTTCATTTCCATCATGACAATAACTTTGTTCTTGAGTATAGGAAAATACTATTCCCAAGGCTCTTTTCTTCATGAAGGATTCAGTTCTGAGTTTTAACGTTGACAAAAATCACCCAGGAATTCTCATGAGAATGCAGACTTGGTTTTAGTAGACCACAGATGAGGCTTGAAATTCAGCCTTTCCAACTAGCTGCAGGTGATGCTGATGGTGCCGGTTGATGTTGTCAGCCTGCTTGTTATTCATGGTTGCACAGAGCTTCCGATGTTGCAGAAAGCTGTGTGTGAAGTAAGCACAGACAGGGGCACATGGAGCCTGGGCGGGCTCTTTGGTAGGCTGGCAGGAGAGCTCAGAGCCTTGTTCTGCTCTGTATGGGCTTTTTTTCCCCCAAAGGAATATAACAACAGGGCAGAAGTTCCCCATTGCAGCACACACAGAGCATGCTTTCTGCGTTCCCTAGGTTATGATACAACAAGGAAAGTTGGCGCTGGCTAGCCAGTGATAGCAGGTGGCATTGGAATTCTCTGGTGCTTTGCTTTTGATTGCTGGATGAAATGCAGACCCTCGGTGAGGGCGTAGGCAGCGGTGGCATTACTCGATCAATCATTTCCCTTCACAGCCTATAGTTCATCACCATGCATTGGTACTGTACCTGAGGGCAAAGGTAGAGTACCTCTGCCTGACAAGAGCTTCATTGCATTCAGGGGCTGGAGAGGTGACTCAGGGGTTAAGTCTCTGCCTTGCAGGCGGAAGGTCCTGAGTTCGGATCCTAGACCCCATGTATAGACACTGGGCGGAAGCGGGGGCGGCCTGCGTTTCTGGTCCTGGTAGGGCAGAGCCTGTGAATCCCGGGGCAGAGTAAACAAGGAGGAGGTGGAGGCGGTCCATGGTGGTTCCCAAATTCATCCGCGGTTCTACATACATACACAACACACACACACACACACACACACACACACACACACACACACACGCACAATTGAATAAATAAAAAAATTATATAAAAAAAGAGCTTCATTGCATTCAAGGGGACTGACAAAATAAAAGGAACAAACAAAACAACAACAATAACATCATCAACAAAACCTGCATGTTGTTAGATTGGGATAGACCAGGATGACTTGAAGCACAGTAGATTGTTTCCCATGAAGAACCGTGGAGGGTGCTGCCTCGCTGCTACAGGAGGGGAGACAGCCTGGTAAGCTGGAGTTTCATGGGGCTTGGGGAGGGAATAGGGGCTGGGTGCCAAGTGACGCTAGATGAACACATGCTTTAGGTTGGGGACAGACTCAGGGAAAGGCTTAGGCCTGTTTGTGCTGGCATGGGGGTAGGGGCTGCTTGTGCGGGCAGCAGTTTTCTCTAGATTTTACAAATCCCGAGCTGAGCAGGGTGAGGCGAGGGGCTGCTCTTGTTAAGCCAACTTGGAGTCCTGTTTAGGCTCAGAGATAGGTGTCTCTAAAGTTTGCTCCTAAGTTTTGGCTTTAACCCTTTAGCTATTATTTCCTGCTGATTTCAATTCCGAGACCATATGTGACCTCTAATAACTGAGATTCTATTCTCTAAAATTCCCTCATCCTTAGTTCTTTGCCTGTGGAGTGGTCTGGGGCGGTGGCCTCACGGAAGCTTCTCGTTAGCAGCCATCTTTACTTACAATCAAGTCTGTTACAATCAGCTGCACTAGATGCAGGATCAAGGGCTTCGGGCTGGGGCCTCGGGCCTGTAAGTCAATGGCTCAGGACCCGTCCTTCCTCTTATGTGTTTAGTGTGGTTATCTCATACTTAGCAGAAAGTCCTCATGTTTATTCAGCATCCCCAATATTTCAGGCTTTGCTATTCTAGGCCGCTAATCTCCCTTTTGACTTTTGCGTCTGTTCTTGCTACAACATGTGAGCAACTTGGCCTTTCCCCTCACTGTCTACCGTGAGCTGGTTTCATCCTCAGTACCTGTGGGCGCAAGGTCGCAAAGCACAAAGAGGACTTGCTCTAGGTACAGCGAGACAGTCATGGTGGTACTGGGTTGTGGTGCTGGTAGTCACCTCTCTAGAGCGGTGAGGCCAAGGTGATACCCTTTTAACAAGGGACAACACAGAAATGATACCAGAAGCTGTCAATCCCACATTCACGGGCTGTGAAGGAACTTCCTGGGCCTAATTGGGGATATGCTTATGCAGATATTATTTCAGCTTGTGGCAGTGATCTGCATGCTTCTAGAAGGTAGGACATGGAGGAGCCCTTCCTTAGGTACCATGGGTTGAACATTCATGGTGACAGGTCTTTACAACGCTGCTATTTTCAATCCCGGAGCTGGACGACGCGATAGCAGTGTCTCTAATTCACTGGGCCAATGCTGGTGTGGCAGCGACTTGTAGCATTAGTTGGCATGGTCTTGGAGCTGATGGAACTGTATAAGCCCTCCTTTTGGTCCCTGGGATGAGCTTGGGGTGATACCAGGGTTTGGGGCACCAGCAGTGGAATTTCAAATGCTATGCCTCGAGGGAGGAGTTTTTCCCCAGTTCCCTCAGTGAATGTCGGTAGGAGGGACTGGGGCACTGATAACTGCATTCCTGGAGCTGTGGGGAAATCCTGAAAGACAGGGATGGCTGAAGCCAGGACTTCGAGTACCCACAACTACAGAGGCCCATGTTTATGTGTTGGAGATGAGACCTTCCCTGTTTCTCACTGGGTAAGTGTGTGTGTGTGTGTATGTGTGTGTGTGTGTGTGGTTCTCATTCTGTAGCTATGGCTGCCACTGCACCTGGAGCAAAACAAAAAAACTTGGGCGTTGATAAGGTGTGAGGTTTGATTGATAGAGTCAGGGATGCTGTTGCAGTCTGCCTGCGTGGTTGCTGATAAATGACCATCAAACAGTTTAAGGGAATAAGGGGTTTATTGTCTCTTACGATTACTGATTATTGGTTACAGTTCTTAGTCCAGCTTGATGGGAGAGCACGCACCAACACCAGGGCCTAGGGAACTGGCCACACCATCACCACATAATGGCTGAGAGAGGGCGATCCTTACTTGTCAGGCCAGCATGTCTGACCAAGTATACAAAAAGATGCCAGTTCCTTCAACCAGCACTCCATCTTTTATTCCAGGGTCTAATCCCACCCACCATAGGCTGGGCCCTCCCGATCAGCTAGACAATCTCCTGCAGGTTTGCTCCAGGTCCAACTCAACCACTAATTCTCCACAAATGTGCCCAGAGCTCAAACCCTCAAGCGTCAAGTTGACACCTGTGCCTAACTATGCCAAATGCCTATGAGCTACACCCATAATCTCAGCAGGCTGGGAAGGCTGAGGCAGGCGGCTTGGTGTGAGTTCATGGCCAGTTTGGACTATACAGTGAGTACTAGGCTAGCTAGGGAAGAGGGAGAGCTCTTCAAGGAGTGAGCAGTACAGCAAATTTTACGCAGGTGACTGTGGTCTCTTAGATGCAAAGGCCTTTTTCAGAATTTTTAATGCAGTTGCTGGTTATTTGTAGAGATTCTGCAGTTTACTTATCTCCCCTCTTTAAGTTTCTACTAGGAGAACTGAATTCCTTGGGAAGGCAGATTGTATTCATTGGGGTGTTTGTCTTTTTTATTTTTCACTCCAGCATGTAAGTTGGGCTGCAGGCAGGTATCTATTGCTTGGTCATTTAAGTCTAAAGTACGATAATTAGATACTGAGTTAAAAACTCCAGTGTCTTTGGAAATGTTTTCCTCCTGGGGGAGTTTTGTGTGTGTGTGTGTGTGTGTGTGTGTGTGTGTGTGTGTCATAGGGCACTGTGTATGACTATGGAGGTTGAAAGGTGACTCTGGGAATCATCCTTTGTGCTTCATTTTGGGGTTTCCCAGGCTCCACCTTCCAGAGTGGGAAGTGCTGGCATTTATCACATGGGATCTGGGATCTGTATTCTCTTGGGACAGTTTCAATGAAGTACTGGGAGCCTTTCTTTACATGAAATATGGTCTTGACTACTTGACATGCTAATGTATGTTGCACTCTAGTTTTGCACAGGACCTAGTTTTCTATCACTTTATACTCAGTGCCACTTTATGGACTTTATATGTGATGCAGTCGAACTTGGCTCCACAAGTGATTAAAGAAAAGGACTCTAGACCTGAAATGCAAATTAGGGTAATGTGAGAAAAAGAAACTGGGTTGGAAAGCCCAATAGGGAGAGAGAGAGTCCTTGGGTCTCTGGGCTTTTAATATCAGCACTGCCTGGGGGGAGGAGCTTGGTGGCAGGCAGGATCTCTGTGGAAATGTTCTCAAGATTGTTGGAGACACAGGTGTGGCTCATGCAAATAAACACTCCAACCAGATAATGACCTTGCTGTTTGCAGATGGTTTCTTCCAGTGAATGGAAATCAACGGTTCTTTGAACACTTGAAGTCCACATTCGGGAATGTTGTGATTTGCTTTTGAGAGCCACAAGGAATTTAAAATGTCTAATGTCTGATACTTTCCTTTCAAATGGATGTGGAATCTGTTTTGCTGGAGTGACACCTGCTCGTCTGTGTGTGCTTATCTCCTGGTTTTCAGCTGCGCATTATTCACATTGGTCATTCTTCGAAGCCTCACAGAGCAGAAGGCATCTGATGAGTCAGTCAGGTGACAGCCACCCAGTATGGGGAAACATAGGCCTTCGTAGATGGGCAGGGGAGAAATGGCATCCCTCTTTTGGCCTGGCACTTTGTGGCTTTGAACAGTTTAGACCAGGGATGTAGTATTGGTTGGTGTGTCAGTTATCATTTGTGAAGTAAGCATGTGGCCAATCGTTTGTCCTTTGAAGGTTAGGGTGGAAGAACAAAGTCAACCACAGCTAGTTGCTTCTGCTTGTATGGATTTAAGCAAAGGGGAGGGGCACAGTAGTCACCTTACCCTGCAGCTCAGTGTCAGTTGCTGGGTCACCATGGCAACAGAGCTACAGTCCTGCGCTTCCTTGATTGTAGCTGTGTTGGAGGGAACCCTGGGAGTTGGGGGAGAGATGGTCTCAGTCACGTGGCAGCCTGCAAGGAGCCGGACACTAAGCTCCTCCATACATGAGATTGTCTTTTTTCCCCCTTCATTAGCCTCTGGGCTTGGTAAAGTTGAATGAATGATTCCGGTTTTGCCTCGCAGGCGCTGAGGGGAATCAAGGATGTAGCCTGGAAAGGATGATTTGGCTGTAAGGTTTGAAGGCAAAGGGGTTGATTTTACGGCAGCAGTGGTGGCTTCTAAGATGTCCCTAAGAGAGTGGAGAGTCACAGAACAAAAAAATATTAGAGTCATAAGATCCAGCTGTCCTGCCCGTGCAAGACATTCTCCCCCGAGATCCTCAATGACTGTGTCTGCTGGTGTCAAGAAAGCAGGTGGCTCCCTGCGCAAACCCTCCATGCCTGTGCCTGTGGTCCACGCACTGTATTTACATAGATGTCAGTGATCTCAGTCAGGCCTCTTTAGGTTCATAAGTGTGTTGGTCCCTTCTGGCTTTTGAGACTTCTAGAGAAATCATGATTTTAATCTGATTAGGTAAGAATAGGACACAAAGGAAAATCAAGTTCTTGTCTACATTTTTTCCCTCTGAATAAGCATACCCATTATGGAGATGAATCTGGCTTTTGTGTAGTCATTATTAATATTAAAGCAGGCTGGGCTGTGTATCAGCAAGGGCGATTATTTTGCTCTGTGTATGGGCATGTGTGTGTGCTCACATGTGTGGGTGCACGTGCTTGTGCACGCGGGGACACTTCCTCCATTGCTCTCCACCGTATATACGGAGGCAGCATCTCTCTTGGATGGGGAGCTTACTGATCTGGTTAGTCCGACTAGCCAGCATTCTCCAGGGTGGGCGTCTCCACCTCCTGAGTGCTGGGACTGCAGGCAGGCTCCCATGCTGGGTGAGCGGGGATCCGAACTCCTTCCTATCTTCATGCTTTGGTGCCAAATGCTTTATCCCCTGAGACATCTCCTCAGCCTCCAACAATGATATAACTGTTGAAACTAGAGGTCTGCCTTGGTCTTGTAGTCTCAGTATCTTACACAGTGGGTTTTTGTTGGTCGCTAAACACCAAAGTCGTCATTCTTGTTAGCTCAGTGATGATTAGGACTGTCGGATCAATTCAGCCAGATTCCTGAATGGCAGCTCCAATTACGTGTTACATATCACATTTCAAAGTGATTGGCAGTGACATCTGGCTCCTTCTATGAGAGGCATTTGTTTTGGTTCTGCCACACCTGTGCTACCTAGATACCACGGAGAGACAGCTCATGCTGAAAGTGGAGAATGTAGGACTGGTTGACCCACATTCTCAAATCGGACACTTTCATATGTGCAGATCTTGACAGCTGGTATGTTTTGTAGTTCCAGTGCACATAGATAATGCCACTGCCTCTCTAACTGAGGACTCTCTTTGTGCCATAACTAGCAGATGAGAAAAAAATATATTCTCAACATTTTCTGATACTGAGACATTGTTTTTCTTCATAAAGGTTAAAAGCCTATTTTTTAAAATATATCATTCATTTTTGGAAAAAATCCTTATTCAAAGCAGGCAAGATTGTTACCAAATAGTTTAAAATATTCAAGAGCACCACTTTCAGCTTGCCTCAGCAGTGCCAATATTTCTCAGTGTGAACCTACTCTAACTGCTCCACATTTGCTCTGAAATCAGACACATTAGATAAAAATAGAAATGAGTGAGTCTCTTCTTTATGAAACAACACAAATTATGCTTTGGGAGAATATGATTTGCTATAAAGTATAAAATGATTTTAATATTTATATAGTAGAGTCAAAGCATGACATGTTTATAAATGCTGCATCAAGCATTTTTACAATGTGCTACCACAGACATTTGGAAATGTAATAAATACTCACGGACACACTGAGTATGAAATATACATCTTGACTTTATAACCGTGTGTGCTTTATTTTTTTTTACACAAATGGAATGGAAGTGTTGAATATTTACACTTAACAGGAGTGTAAGCTGTGCAGTCTCTGTAAACTCCAGCCACGCAAGGAGTGTTCTCCCTCCCTTCTTCCCTCCTACATGACAGTTCAATGGAGAAACATCCCATCAGAGAGAAGCACAACATTGTCATAGTAAAATGATCTAAGGGGTACAGCCTGGTGCACTCAGGAGTTAAGATACACTTGGGAAACACAAATTCAAAAAGAAGAAAAGTTTGCCATCCCACTGGGAGTCAACCTTGCCACTTGGGTCTGTCCTTGTGTGCTGCTAGGGAAATCCTAAACTCTCAGCTGATCTCTGTCTGACGTGTCCGCTGTCTTAGCTTGTTCTCAGCTGCTACAAGAAACTGCACAGCTGTACAAGAAATGGTTTCTGAAGCACAGGTTTCAGTGAGGAAGGATATTTACAGACTAGAGTGTGTGCGTGTGTTCCCAACCACATTAATTCATACCTAAGGTTATATGCGTATACATGGAGTGCATACCATATATCGCATATACTTCACTAGTTAGTGTATATCTGCAAAATTCTCTAAGTAGTTTCCTGGAGAGTCAGATGTCCCGGGAGGTTCTCCACATATTTTAAGGGACTTGAGTCTTCTCCTCCCCAGGATCAACAAATTAATATGATAGATTTACGAACTAGCCCGAGTCCTTGGCTTAAAAGTTTTCATAGAAATTTTAGGCAGGACCGAGACAAAAGGGGGAAAAAAGAGATGTCATTTCACTAGCAAGTCCATCTGATCTCACCAGAGCGATCGCCCGCTGAAAAGCAGAGGGGGCTTCACATGAAGATGGGAAAAAGAAAGTATGTGAGGGTGTTGAGGGGATCTCTCTCCAAATCAGGGTGGTGTCGTGCCTTCAGAGAGAAGGGAGAGGTTGGTTGTCGGGATAGTTGATGGGGCCAGAATCTGCCTCGGTGGAAAGAAATTCCTCAGCCTGGGTGGTGTGGGAGCAGCTTTGGAGGGTAGGACCCCTCCGGAGGCTCCCAGGTGGGCGGGGCCCACAGCGCTTGCATCCTCGCTGCAGGGCAGCGGTGCAGGCTGGCTCCAGGTCACGGCCTCGCGCTCAGCTTTGCCTCCTGGGCCGAGGAGCTAAAATGTGTCATGGGTCCATTGTATGGACTTGCTGTCTGAATCAGCCACGAGCCCTCTATAGGACGGAAAGATGAAGGGGTGAGGTGTAGGCCTGGATCATGAGACACAGGAGGAAAGACGAGGACGGGCAAGGTTAGGGGGTGGGTGGGGGGAGAAAGAAGTGAAAGGGTTGGTAAGAGACTGAGATGAAAGGAGAGATGGACAAAGAGAAAGAGAGCAAGTGGACAACTCAGATAGGGAGGGTAAAAGAGGGGACTTTCTGGAAAGGAAGGAAAGTGGCAGGGAAAAACAGAGGGGTGGCAGGTGAGAGCCAGGGGCAGGGAGCGCTTTCCCCCGGCTCAGTCCTAAGGGCTGGCTGTAGGATCTGAGACAGCTCGCAGAGGCATTCGAGTGCAGCGTCATATGGATGGGCTTAGCAAGCCGAGCAACCCCAAAATTTGGGCAAGGAAGAAAAAAGGCCTCCTCGTAAAAGGCCAACAAAGCCCACGGGAGAAGAGCGGTGTGGGGGAGGGAAGGAAAACCTACACGAATGTTTTCAGCAATTGGCTGACAGATGGGATTTTGATTTTGGTACAGCTGAGACCCCCATGGTGCTACACATTGTACCAGAGCATGAAAAATAGCACCAGTGACACGATCTGGCACTTTTCCGAAAAGGGCCCAGCGCATGAAGGTGGCATCGTGCCCCTCAGCAAAGCCTTCAGATTGGAGAGAGCTCCGGACAAAGTTTGCAGTGTTAGCACCAGTCTGGCCCAAGGCTCCGGGTGCATTTGCACCAGATGATCGGGGTGACTTTCCTGTCATTTCCATCTACCTCATTGGATTGGTTGCAAAATACACCGGTTCATCGGAGCCATAGAGACCTCAACGGTGGGAAGCGCCCAGACGACACGACAAATGGAGGTGGGAATTCTATAGGAAAAGACCCTCTCACCAATGCGCTTGGTGAATCTTCAAGCAAATATATATGTATATATATATTTATATAAATCTACATAAAAAATCAGTGCAAATGCCATTTCTAGTCTTGAAGCATCTACACTGGGAAAATAAATAAGTGTATTACTACAAAACCAAGGGTGGGTGGTTCAATTTGATTGAACTCAGCCACAGCAATACTACTAAATGGAAAGCACGTCACATGACTGGAGGAAACGTCTACTCATTAATGACAGTCCTCTAAGAAATGGTTGCATGCTCAGTGGAGAAACCAAAGAAGTTATCATGGCGGCCTAAAAAGAGAGCTGGGATCAGGAATGGCATTCTGGTGGTGGAAAACTTCTGGGAGCAGATATTAATGAAAGTTGGCCTTGGCCCAAAACTGGTGAGTTGCAGACATGGCCACGTTTTTGACATTTTGAGCCCTCTAAGGCTGTCTATGGAAACTTAATCTTCATCCGACGGAGAAATACATCACCGCAAGCCCCTTCCATTTTCAAAGGCAGCCTGAAGATTATCTAAGTAGAAGCATTGTTTAGCATTTTTTTTTTTTCTGTTGGTTATTTTGGTGACTGCAGCCAGGCAGACAATGGTACTTAGGATAAGATGAATGACCCTTGTTTTTGGAAAGAGACCCCATGTTCTAACTGAGAAGAAGCCCCATCACTCCGATGGTTCTGTCTTTTGTTCTCCCACCCCAGCCTACATGCTGGTTGGCTGCACAGTGTGGCAGAATCCCTGCCAGGTCTTGATGTACCCCAGAAATAAGGCGATGGGGCTTAATCTGGGCACGTACAGAACCCAGAGTTGAGTGGTTATTAATATCACTGAAAAGTCTCTCTCTGAACACCTTATGGGCAGAACCAATGCTGACGTCACCATCAGCTCTAAAGTGGGAAGCTAACTCTTCTATTTCAGCTTATAGGCTTCGGGAAGTTTCTTTTTTTTTTAAAAAAAATTATCATTATAATTGTTAAAAAATAAACTTGGTCCAGGTGCAGCTCCAAAGAAGGCAATTGAATTGGTTGAGCTCAAAGTCATAAATCATCTTTCCCTGTGGTTCTCTTTGCCCTACATGCTGAAACAAAAAAGTGTACCTCTCACCCCTCCCAACTAGGTAACCTCTCTCTCTCTTTCTCAGAGAAACAGTGCATCTTAGGACAGCTCTGTCTTAGTACCAACTCATCTTAGTACCAACTCTGGCTGTTACAAGATAATTGCTCTGTGAAACCAAAAGAGGGTAATCCTAAGGATGTCCACATGGTTTGCCAGAATGCCAAATTGTCCTTTAAGAACTGTATGCAAGCAAGTAGGAACAGAGTTGGTTAAGTATGTGTATGGTAGGCCCAGGTTACTCAACTAGAGAAGAGCAGAAGTTCTCTGTAGATCACTTGCATGAGTTTGTCTCTGAAAAGCCATCAGCTCAAAAAAAAAAAAAAAAAAAGAATGAATCAAATGTCTTCCAAAAATATCTGTGAGGGCAACTCATCAAGGCATGTGCTCCATGTGGGTATAGCGCTAGTGTGCAAAGGATTATGGGAGGTGAGGGAGGCGTCTTTGTCAGACTTGGAAGGAACTCGGGTGCTCTGATGGGGTCGTTGGCAATAAAAGGAAGAGTGCGACTGTTTCATTCTTGAATTTGATCACCTCCTGGGAGTACGTACATTTAGTCTTTCAATTGTTTAGTCTTTACAAAATATTTCACAAAACTTTTTTTAACCTATAGAAATTCATTTCTATACATTTAATATATTTTATTGTATAAATTATTCTCATCTTTAGTGCCTTCTTGCAGTTTATAAATGGCAAAATAGACAAACCGACAACCATAAAGCTAACCCCAGATGGAAGCGCCTCCCCTGAGCCAGGTGAGTCTTCCACACGCTGGTGGGTTACCGTCAGTGCTCGCCTTTGCAGATGCCAGTCAAAGGAACTAAGCAATTTTCCTTCCCTGATTGTATTTGTCTCCAAAGGGACTCCTTTCTGTTTCCTTCTTTATTTCCTTTGTGTGCTAAGAAATCAAAGGATGTGCATAGTTATAAAATTCGAAGTGTATACCAATTACAGATGTGGGCAATGGGAAGGTTGGTGAGGTTCGATTGCTGGCAACTTTTCTTTAAAGAAAAAAAAAAAGAAAACAACCCACAGAGAGCTCAGTAGCTCAATCAGCTCTGGACATCTTCTGGGGTGAGGAGGCAGCCCCCCATCTGTAGGGCAGAAAACCTGTCAGAGGTCCATCCCTCTCCTGGTACTTTGAGCAATCACAGCCTTCCTTCACACTGTAGTGTCTTTTCCATCCCACCCACCCTTTGGCCCCTCTGTTTCCTTCATGGCTTCACACAGTTTGTGTTGTACATTCATAAGAATTCACATTGACTGCAAAAACATAAATGCAACAGAAACATAAAAGCCTCCAAGTAGTATATTATGTATATTTTGTTCTTCTAAATGCTCTTCTGTCGTGGTCAGAGGCGCAGGAGCTAATTTATAACTTTTCCTTTGAGGGAATCCAGATGAAAGGCCCAGATTGCTCTTCAATGACAAGCTTGCATTGGTTATATATATCTTCTAAGGTGTCTCCTTGGACGATAGCTGCAGCGAAAGCAAACATACCTGGGGTTAGGAAGCATTTCTTGGGACGTGGGGTGAAGAACAAGCTTTATTCCCACAACAGAAGCTCAAGTCAGTGACTCATGAGGAAGCTAAATGTTCCTTTTCATGAGTAAAGAAACACTGGCATAAGGACATGAAATCACACCAGGGATTTCAAAGAATGTTCTCAGAGAATGTCCTAGATGAGAAATCAACATACCACCATATTTGTACTTTCCGTGTGTCTGATTCTGTCACTCATTTCCTTCACAACAATTTCATGCATGTCTAGTCTGGGCCATGCCCCCCTCAGTTTTCAGGCCGAGAGTCCCTTCCTTGGCCTTGCAGGTGTGTCCAGCCTTGTGACATTGCAACACAACATTGTCATCTATGAAATTCATGCTCAAGAACTGTGAAACGAGTTAAGAAAAAAACCTTCAATGAGCTAAGTAAGTTTACAAATTTGTGTTGGGACTTCCTCAAGCTATTCTATGGTATATGTGCCTAAAAGTCTTTGTATTCCCTATTTTACTCACTCTGGCGGAGACATTCAGATATTTTAGATACAGAAGAAATCATTAGAGCTTTGGAGGACAGTTTAGTTCACCATTCCAAACCTTCAAAACTTTGTTGGGAAGTCCCATTTATTTTCTAAACAGTTTGGTGAATCAAGATTTTGACCACTTAGGGCTATTTGTATTGTGACTACCTGATAACCCCTATTTGTAAAAGACAGATGAGAGACAACATAAACTACTGAAGTATAACATAATGAATGCTTAGTTACTAGGTGTGGATTTAAATATGTTTTATTTTTTCTTTGAATAAAAGCAGCCATGCAAGGGCTGATTGGAGAGTGGGTAACTTATTTGCCTACATGTGAGTTGAACCCCCAGAAGCCTATATTGAGGAAGGAGACAACTGATTTTCAGAAGTTGCCCTCGGACCGCTATCTTACACCATGGCAAAAGTGTGGTATCCTCTGGCTGTGCTCTCTACCATGCAACTAGATCTCCAAAATGCATCAGAACCTTTTATATGACGCCAAAGCTTCAAAATAAGCTGTTACCAACACATACATTTTTACATCTTCAAAAGTGATCTTCAGAATATGTTAACTACAGAATGCGAACTACTGGTCAAGCGCTCATTGCTGTGATGTGATTGTCTTAACTGGGTGTTCTTTCATCATGAAGCACACACTAAATTATTGAGAGAAACTTTGTTTAATAGTATTCTGTTAAGAAATATTTGCAAGCTTCCATGTCATAGATACCTTTTGCATTCTGTATAAGATTAAAAACAAAACTACTGTAACAGCATACCACGCCTAATGTCATAGCAGGCAACTTCAGTAGGAAGGCCCTTGTTTTAATGACTATTTTTGAAGTGCTGGGATTCAAACTCAAAGCCTTCTGAAAGTCAGGTATAAATGCCCTGCCACTGAATTACATCTTTGACCCAGTGTCTTGGGTTTAAATCATATCTGAGTGCTTGTGAGCTAAACTCCACCAAGCCTCGAATCAGTCAGCATTTCATGAAAGCGTAAAACTGAGAAGTGAGGGTATCTAAGAGAAATTACCCCTTTATTTTCTGACCTTTATATTTCCGAAAGATATTACAAAAAAAGAAAGAGAAGGATTTTGCATTTAGATTTGATGTAACCATAAGTGAAACCCAGGGGAAGCTTCTAGATGTGTCCTTCAAATACTGCTGCTGAGTCAGACCTGTAGGGTATCGAGGCAGAGACTGGAGGGCAGAAACTGCTGCAGACATCGGCCATTTGGGGTCCTAAAATGTTCACTTTCAAGTTTTCTGAGGCCATTGGGGGCAAGTAGTTTGATGAGACATTATGCCTAACAATGTCCTTAATAGCCAGAGATAGCTGGGGGAGGGAGAAGAAAGGCAGAGAACACCTTTTTATGCATATAAAATGTGAGGGGTTCTCAAAGGGAAGGCTCTGGGGGCCTGAAATCTATTCTAAGGCAATTACTCTCCTTTCTCATAGTTACCAGGGTTAGGGACAATTAATTACCTGTAAAATATTCTCCAAATTCTTGTTCTAGCTTGATTGCCCGGTCATAAGTTTTCTTGGCTTGTTCCTCCGTTAGGCGCTTATTCATCTCCCTGGGAAAATGTGGGGCTGGTGTTAGAACACAAAGGAAGGGATCTACTGCAAACGTAAAATGCATAGTAGAAGAAGCCCACGGGAAGCACAGGTTAATCTTGGAAACAGCTTCGGGGAGGTTTCATTAGCAACGTTCCTGTGGAGTAATAATTTCAGCCACACTCTAGGGAGCACGCTCTCTGGGACAGTCCCTTAGTTCCATGTTGGACTGAAGTAGACCCTTATTCCGTATGCTCTGCAGTCCCCGGGCCTCTGTTCTTTCCCTCCCCCCTGCAGTTCCTAGATTAGGACTAGCGTTCCTCCTTGGGAGGCCCTAGGGGATTTAATGTGTCCTTGTGTCCCTTGAGGGAGGTTTCTACTTCATCACAACAAACTGTTCTACTTCAGCTGTGTCCTCGTTGGATAGGATTTCTAAATCCCAACTTCCTTCGCTTGGCTTCGTTTGTAGCACTCAGACTCTCTCAGATGTAGGCCACAGAATTGATATTCTTCCAGAAGTTGTCAGAGGCAGGCAGGAGAGAGCCGGAAAAGGAGACACAGGAAAGTATGTCGGGACTTTTGGGCCTCATCATAACTGAGAGAACTAGACTTGACTGTTCTCAGGTCCTGACTTCACAAAAAGACTCTTTGGTTTCTTACCTTCCTCATCCTACTTAAGGCCTGTTGTTCTTCCTCCGTATGACCCTTGGGTATATAAATCTCTCAGACCCATCCCCTATGCATTGAGGCATACCTGTGCCAACCTAACTAAACAATAGCGAAGGACTGAATTATAGCGGACACAGAATGAAATGACTGAAGAATATTGGGACCAAAATCTCTTCAAATAGACTGTAATCCAGCAATTCAGTCAAAGTAGCAGGCCAGGCCAGAAGTACTTGGTACCAAAGAAGCTCTAGATGGTTATGGGTACTGGGTGGAGATGGATAGAAGGAGTAACTTCTAAATAGAGCTCAGCAGGGTTACTGTAGTTAAGAGCAATTAATTGCATATTTCAAAATGGTTACTAGGGAGGATTTTGAATCATTCCAATATAAAGAAATGATGCATGTGAAAAACCAGATATGCCAGTTGGCTTGATCTGATCACTGCATTTTGTATTCATGTATCAAAAGGTAATAAGAACAATTACTATGTCAATTAAAATACACTAAAGAAGAACTTGCTTACTTCTGATAGAGCATGGGCTGCAAAGAAATTATGCTGCAGACTACCTTTTTCTGTATTTTTGTTCATGCAAAAATTTATTTTTATTTCATAAATATATATATATTTTAAGTGCAGCATAATGAATATAGTGAATTTATAATTTTTTTACTCCATAATCCCCATCTCATCATCCTTTTTTTTCCCCTTTCAACACTTCATCTCTCCTGTCAAACTCTCCTGTTTTCAAGTCTTTTTTATTTGTGTGGTTCATTGCATTTCATCTAGTTTACCTTTGATGACGTATGTCTGACAGAATCCATGCTCCAGCAACTATCATAGAACAGTGGGTATACCAATAAGGAAAGTATCTTCTCTCTCTTCTCTATCAACATTGAGGACTTTTTCTATCAGTCTGTCAACCCCTGCTTTATCATCAACTATATATGAATGTTGTTTAATCTTTATAAGAGTGTTGAAACCCCATCTAGTCTCACAGCCAAATAGAGATGGCGAGAAATGGAAAATGGCTAATTTTCCCTAAAACCTAATTCACTGATTCTTAAACAATGATAGTTCTATGCTCCCACATCCTGTAGGAAAAAAAAGTTTAGGCAAGTGCAGAGACATTGTAGTTGGGCCTGCTGTAAGACAGCGTCTTGTGTGCCACTAGGGGCTGGAGATCCAAGTGAGGACACGAGGGCTTAAGGGACTTTATCTAAGGCTGCACATTTATTTATTAGAGTAACCAGGAGTAAGAATGAGTTTTTTTCCCCCCTTCCCTTAAATCACATTTTAATGGATTTCCTATTATTCCCAAACTCTGTATCTTTCAAAACTGGGGTATTTGTAAAAATTCCTCCAGAAAGGATTTTGGACATTAACATGAAATTGGATATAAACTTAGAACTGAAATATAAAGTAGGAATTTCCTAAGTTTTTGTTGAAGTCAATGCATGTCTCCAAAATACTACCAGTAGAAGCTGTGAGTGGATGTCAATTTAGGTGTAAAAGATGCTGGGTTAACCCAAAGAATATTCTTCAGAATAAGATGGCTATTTTCTAGAACTTGTTTGACTTGCTTTGTCCACGACTGTGTGGTTTTCATTCCTGAATCCTCTCATACTTTTGGAGCAGTGACATAGTTTAGGTCTTTGTCCTTGCATGTAAGAATTTTTCTTTGCTTCTCCGCCAAACTTCAAGTCTCTGAGGGTAGAATCTGTGGCTTGTCATTTAGAGTTGGGCCTGGGGTCTGATTCAGCACTTGAAAAAGTGAGTGAATGAGTAAATGGAGAAATGAAGCAAATAAACGTCATGGTGGCTTTGATACAGTGGGTGTCACACATTGGAGGTGGCTGGGTCCTGGGGCACAGGAAAGCTGCTCGTGGCTGCAGGTGGGGTAGATGCAGACATCAGGAGGCAGCATGTTTCCGCAGGGATCGCTTTAGTCTTTGCCCTTGAATGCATGCCTCTGGGCGTCAGCTGCATATGTACTGATCAGCTCTGGGGCTTAGTGTGATGATGCGCTTGAGAAGTGAATGTGTTCCACGAGGCGTCACTAGCTCGTTGTGACAGCTGCCATGTTTTTGTTCCAGCTGACCGAGCATCACTCCTTCCTGGGGAATGGGAGGTTCATGCCAGCCCTGCCTTTGAAGTAAAAGCCTCAGGAAAGAGGAAGAAGTTCACATCCGGCCTTTGGTAATCATCATCATTATCATCGTCACCGCTGCGGTGAAGACCTGTGACTATGGTGGCAGTAAATTATGCCAGATTCACTGTCCTCATTGTGACATCCTTTGGGAGGTTTAATTTCCCTGGGTGATAAATGGCCATGACAGTGCCCCAAGGCCACGCGAAATAAGTCATCTGCAAGCTAAGGGAAGGAAGTAGACCTTCTCCTCCCAGGCACCAGATGGGCTGTCTCTCCATGTTATGCTGGGCCAAATGGACCACTGCTTTCCTCTTCTATCCCTCCGCTCTCCCCAATCCCTGGGGCTTCACTTCCTTAAGAAGCTCTGCGTCCCATGTGTGTTTGTGATGTAGACTCATTTCTGTTTCTCAAATAGGTGCTGAAGGTACTCACCAAGGGGTGAGGCCATTTGTTTCTTAATGATAATTGTGCATATTATGTTCGTGAGGCTCTTTACAGATAACCCATCACCTTTACATAACGAAATTTGTAGTTGCTTAACTCCCTTTATGCAATGCCCAATGCAGGGAAACACATGCACATGCTCTTGGGAGTAATAATAATAGGAAGCATTCTCTTACTGTTAATGCACAGGATTCTATAGGACAACTTTGGGAAAAGTTCTTACAGTGACCTCCCAGTTTTATTTTCTTATCTTGGTAAAAACTCTTGTCTGGTATTTGTAGGTATCACTTCTGCTTTTCAGTCTTATCTCTGACAATTTCAGCAGAGATCAACCATGTATTTAAGTTAACCTCTCAGCCTGCCATTCTAGCTACTACTGTGGTTTGCTTTGCGTCTTCATCCCGAGGAGGCCAGAGGAGGCAGCTGATGACCTCAGCAACTACTTTCATCGCTGGGAACAAACAATTTCCATTTTGATGACATTTTCAAAGATACTGAATATTCTAATGTATGCTCTGTGGTTCAGACCTGAACTCTGTTGACATCCTCGTAGGGCCCAAGTGAAGACTTCTAACGGGTACAGTAGCATTCTCTCTTGCACTTTTTCCTGGAAGCTGTTTATGTGCTTTATAACGATTAGGATTAATGTTCTATTATACAGTAACCTCACATCTTTTGTAGTAATAATAATACTGTTATTTCTTGAGTCCCTATTGTATGATAAAGATTGGATGAGCCCCTGTGACCTGGTTGCTTAACATTAGTTCCCCAAGGTATTTGTTTATGTCAGGTCCTCAATCTTAGGGAGCTCAAGAAGTTCACTGCATGTTATATGAGCAATCATTGGAAAAGCAAAGAACCAGCCTAACCTGACTGATTGTTACGTCTCTGCCCATATCCTCTTTACTCTTCTACCATGGCCTATATTTTTGTATGGAAATTGCCTATACTGATGTGACAGCAGATCATGAATACCTGCCCGATATATCCAGTGATTTTTAAAGGTATTCTACAAGTCATTGGGGAAAAAATGGGAATCATGAATTTACCTTTGTTCATAAATATGCCTGGATGTAAGATAGGGGCAAGGATGTTTTATAGTCACATCTCTAAGAAAACTCTTCATCCAGTTCAGTGGTCTGTACAGCTTAACATATACGGAATCAGAATTCTGTTATAGGATAAAGCAAAATGTCCATGGAAAGAGACTAAAATATTTTTTATTCCCTCTATATCCCCGCACCACTTAAAGATTTACCATTGAAACTGTTCTCAAAAGTAAGCGCCAATTCAAAGATGGTAATTTCCTATCATTTGCAAAAAAAAAAAAAAAAGGACAAAAAACCTCCCAAAGCAAACCAACACTAGCAAAACCTCCAGGAACATCCTAAACCAAACCAAGTGACCCACAAAACAATTTGCAAAGGCTAAATGCAACTAGCAAAATAAAAAAAGGAAAAATTAAGAAACATTAGTAAACATATTTTAAAGAATTAATGACTCAGTGTTTAATGAGGATTTTATACAAACTTTCTTAAAAAATGGGGAAATGCTTAAAAATCAGTGATGACATTTCCTATTTTGTAAGCATGTGTGACAAGGGCTGCCTTTTTGGGGTGCAATTTGGAACGGGGGTGGGTTAAAAGAGGACCTCTAGTCCTGCACTTACATCAGAGGCTCCAGAGACTTGGGCTTTATGAAGATGGCAATAGGATAGAGCTGGGCAACTTGTAACCGCTTGATAGCATTCCCCGAGACGTCGAGTATACAGTGCTTGCCCTGGTGGAAAGAGAAGGAAAATATTGACGGTAAGTCTGAACAAAGGAAAGGGTCATAATCCACTGGAAACAAAACAATGCATGTCTATGAGGAAGGTGCGACATTCTGGCTTTCTTAAAGACTGGCAAAGATCACTGCAAAGAGCGACTGCCATCTGTGAGGTGGGTGTCACTAACTGTATTTTGCAAAAGAAAAGTGTTAGGAATATTGACTGACTCATCCCAAACTTCACCACCAGGAAGACTCAAACCCAGCTTTTGAGCATGGACAGAACTGTTGGTTGGAACAGACAGACATGTCACCGTTTTGCCTTGAAGAATGGCTTAGCATGAATTCAGAGCATCTCCATACTCAGTGCTGGTCTGCACTCCGCCCTTGCTGTGTGTTATCTGGTGGAGGACAGGTACGAAAGAGTTAACTTTAATTTGATATGTCTAAATGCTGAGTCTGGTGCAGAGTATGTAAGCTTGTTTGTTAACAAATAAAAATTCCATTACAGTATGGCACACCTCATTTAACTTGGCTTCTGGTGCAGTGAGTGCTCTGTGTAAGGAGCTGCTGTGCAAAATAGTTATGGAAAAGTAGAATCATTTGCCAGGCATACCCTGCCTCATGGAGGGAAATGACTTTATTACCCTGAGGCTAGAAGATCTTTACACAAGGAGAGAAAAAGTATATGATGCAGACAATAGCAATCCTAAGTCACTACTAGAGGGATTAAGACTCATCTATAATATCAATGCAAAATGAAGAATCTAGTGAACACTTGAATGCATATGAGATACACACCCAAATGGTTCATACCTTTATCACTTAAGTGTGATAAAGTATACAAATTCCAAGTAACAAATTCCAAGTCTGCTGTTGAAGTGCAGCAGTTATGAAAGATATTAATGCTGTCTCATGTGCTGGCCTGCACACTTTCAATTAACAGAGGTTGTATTTATGTGTTCAAAGGGGAAAGTAGATGCAGCTTCCTCGGGTACTGACTAGAAACAGTATCCATATAGCTTGATAGAACCTGACCATTGGACTATCTGAATCTATAACATCTTCATATGTTCTCAGACACGATTGTCTTCAAACATGTGAATTGTACATATCAATGGGTTTCAGTGTGGTATTTCCAGATATTCATACAACAGATACTGAACAAATCAAACCATATTTTTTTCAGACATCCTCTAGCCAAAATATCCTTCTCTGTCCATAGAAGTCACTTTTTTTCAGTTTAATATTACTGTACATCCATATATGAGGGAGAATGGATGAGCCACACTCTTTTGTAATGTCTATCCTTCATATCTGCCTATCTCTCTCAGTCTATGTTCTATCATGTATCTATCAATTATTTTTGCAACATAAACGACTCTGCTAAGTCAGAACTCCCCCCTCCAGTGTGTGAGTATAAGTTTGTGTGCTTGGGCATGTGTGCTAGAGTGTACTTGAGTTGACTGTCTTTGGAGGCCCAAGGGTGGCATTGGGAATCATCTTGGGTTTTTCTACCTCCTTAGTGCTTTGCTCTGGGTTTTCCCAGGTTCTATCTTTCAGGCCAGAATTACAGCCCACCACCATACCCACCTGCGTTTTGCTGTGAAACAAAGGCTTTAACCCCCAAGTCATCTCCCCAGCCACTAAGTCAGAACTTCTTATAGCAACAGACTATAAGAAGTTCTTACTAATCTTTTTTTTGCCATAAGAATGTTGTTTCTGCAGAGATAAAAAACACAGCCTCTCCAGACAACCAAGAGTAATAAAGCTACCTTAATAAATTATCTTACGCACTGGTCTCAGATAGTGAATCAAGAACAAACAGTCCCCGCAGACTGTAAGCTGGTAGCCGACCAGAGATTTATGGAGCTCTTCCTTTCCTGCTCTCCACATCAGTCAGAATACTTTATTGGAATGAGATTAACGTGGCACTCTCTAAGGTGATTCTCTGCATGGCTATCTTAAGAGAAACATGCATATCTGTAAGCAGGAGAAAGTATTAAAAGTGTAGCTTGCCACCAAGAAACCTTTAGGGGGAGCTGTAAAACCCAGGACTGACGAACATACCCTTTCTGCTACAAATCGCACAGACTGCACACTTGTTCCATATAAATTGTCATTGTACTGGCCGGCTTCTATAAATTTGTGCTCTTGAATATCTTTTTCCATTTGTTCTCTGGAAATGACGAAGTGATAATCTCTGCCATCTACTTCATAGTCACGCTTCGGCCTTGTGGTATCTTTATAAAACAAGAAATAATTAAATTTACATTTATATAAATTTATATTTGCCAACTTCTTTGCTCCTTATTTTCTCCACTACACCCTCAACACAGATACATGGATGTGTAAAATATGTAGTATGATGGGCCATGACATAGTAGTGGGTGCCAATCTTACCCTTCCACATATACACGGGTGAAATTGGACAAAATATAAGAAATGATTTATTTCAGGCATTAGACAACAGAAAAGGCATAGCTGTAATTTTAAGAGAAGAGAAACACTTGAACAAAATTCTACATTTATCCTATACTTCTGCCTAGAGGTTATCTCCAAGTTGATAGTCAAGAGGTCGCTTGATAGAAGACATTAGATTTATCTGGAATCAGATTCCAGAGGGGGTACACTATAGAAGACTACTCTGGATTTGCCCAGGACCCACGTTTACAAATGTATACTGGAGTTACAAACAGAACAAGTTGATCCATTAGAAAGTCATTGCTTGCAAGAACAAAAATCTTGCACAAAGAAAGATAACAACATCTAGAGTCTTAATATAGTACCATATCCGCATGTAAGAAATCAGAACTCCATGCCAAGGTGGATCACACAGTGAGATTCTGTCCAAAACAAATACCCCACCCCTAAATAAGCAGGCCTATAACTAGGAGGGAAAAAGAAAGGCATACTGCTATAAATATGTGCAGGGACTGAAAAATAAGAGAATCACAGTTCAGGTGGGATCAAAGTCAACCAACATAACCATCTTTCTTCATGATTGTTAAGAAGGTATGGGGGGAAAATAACCTAGCCAAAAGACTTTAAAAAGAAAACATTACAGGGCTGTTCAGAGGCATGAGGAAATTTGATGATTGCCTATAATGGCCTCAGGATATATGAAATTCACATACACCCTGTGCTCATCCTCTGATGACCATCTTATATACAGGGAGGGCTACTTGGCTTGGGGATGGACCTCCTGCCTTAAGGCACCCTGAGATGATTTCAATGTATGTCTTCGTTTCTGATGTTCCCATTCTGCGAGAGAGGTGACTCGCTGACATTTCAATCAACATGGAAGAGTTTTGGATGCTTATCACAAATCTCATGTCAGCTCAAGTGCTGGGGAGAGGGGGAAAGAAAAGACATTCTCACCGCCTCCCTCCTGGGATGGGACTAAGGTCAGTTTGGAGAGAATGTTATTTCACTTATCAAATAGAAAGCAATACATGGCAGAAAAGGTGAAGAGTGTTAAGGAGAAAACCTGAATAAAGCACACAGATAAGAGGTAATTGATGGTATTTGAATCACAAGAGACGGCCCTGGGGAGACTTAATTACATTTTACCATCCATAAATGATCCAGGCTTTTCTAGAGAAAAGAAGATGGGGTACTTACGAGGCACACAGGACCCAAATTTATCAGGAAATTCAGATATCAAATCGTCATTGATTCGATCCTTCATGGGGCCCAGGATGATCACTGGCCGTGTGTAGGTTACTGCAGCAGGAGAAGAAAGATGCAGATGAGGACAAAGCTTTGGAAACACTGCAATGCGGTCCCGTGAGGGTGAGTTTTCGGGCAAATTACAGAAAAGTAAAAACCGCTAAAGCCATGACTTGGGCTAAATGAACTGTTCGACCCTGCATTTCCTTAGGTAGTGGATGCTTCACCCTCGAAACGCTGGATGCGCTCCTCTCTGCAGTGTATTTACTGAGCAAAGCAACTACAGAATCTGCCCACGAAAAGGAGTGTTGTTCTCCTCAGGCAATACCTCCACCATGTCAAAACACCTGGATAGAGTGTGCTGTGTAGGAGAAGAAAGAACTCAAAGTGGCTTTGTGGCCATTGTTTGAAAGTCATTGTCAGTGGTAATACCTTACGTTGTTACTATGTCTTTTCCTTAGCTCAAAATACTGTCTGTACTCGGCTGGGGTTGTACTGATTCCTTGGTGCCCAGGGTCAGAAGGAGTTTTAGTTTGGTGCAACTCCCCATCCGGCAATGTTAGCAGCAGCATCAATGTCTCCAGGAAGCGAAAACTCTAACTCCTGGAGTCGTCTGTGGGTGGGCCTGCATTGTGGGTCTGCTGGCAAGTTCCTCTCAAGGTCGGGTTGGCATTAGCTGCCCTACAGATTTTCTCTGCTCATCCTCCAACTTGGACCTTCAGGTGATATGGACAAGTGCCTTCCCATATCTCGGGAGGTCTGCGATGTCCTTGTGGATGAACTACTATTGCCCAGCAGTTATTTGTATGGTGACAGGGCTCCCAAGAGTCAGTGGGTTTTGCATACTAACTCCTAAGCTGAGTTTGTGCTCCTTAGTCCTTTACTCCCTCCTCCAACGATGCCACTTGCTACAGCCTGGAAATCAGGAACTCCAGCATGCTAAGAAACTTACTTTCCTGCCTTGAGACAGGCTCATAGGAAAGAATGAAATCCTCTTGTCCTCCTGAGAAGAAAAGAAAGGAAAAACTCCAGTCAGCTCACAACCAGTATCACCCTGTCACTACAATTCCTGCTCTGAAACACAGGAAACACACAGCTGAGGACTGTCTGTTTTTGCTCTCTCCCTTGAGCCATTCAAAGATTTCCCTGTTGTCCTCATAGAACTTCCACACTATTTTAGAGTCAGTCATAACCTAAGTAATAAATGCATGCTTGCTGTCTGTGGCAGGGCAATGGCCCAGGACACTGCTGTTGGTCTGACATTAGAAATGGAGTGCAAGCCAGATACCAAGCATGACTGACTAAACAAAGTCATTCAGGAGAGGCGCATCCAGGAGTTTAGTGCTACCTAGTCTGAAATTCTGTCCCTTTCTGTTTCCTCTTCTGGATTGTTTTTCTAAGAAGCACAGTGCTCAAAAGCAAGCGACTGTTTCGTTAACGACATAACATGTGGGTCAAGGTATATTATAGGAATGTTAAGGGCTTTAGTCTAATATGAAGCCTTTGGGAATACACTTTGGGATCAGTTAAATTAGAAATGAGAGGCAGCTAGGGTTGGAATTCTGTGGTTCAACGTGTGCTTCACATGCATGGTGGGTTCCTTGAATCGATCCCTAATAACTCCTCTGCAAAAAGTTTGAGAGGTGTGAACAAGATCATTGGGTAGAGGGGCTATTGAATCACGCCTTGAAACTTCAGCCAGAGAATAAAGCAAGGGAAGCCATGACAGCCATCAGCCCCTCCGCAGCATTTGCTGCACGCTTTCCTCCACGACCAGCTCAGCCTCTAGTCAACATATTATTAAGGGGAACGAATTCTGCTTGGACAGTTCTTTTAACTCACTTTTATGCAATTGATCTGACTGATTGATAATGGGGTTATCCTAGTTCAGCTGCAACACCTGAAGGTTCTGCTTCTAAATGATGTTAGGTTTAGTATTGACTAACCTTTGGGGGTGGAAATAGGTTAGGGCTGTTGACAACAGTGTCTGCTGAGGAGAAAGTGGAGATGAAGTCTTTTCCCCCAAAAGCTAAAGGACAGAGAACCTCACTGCTTTACAGGTATAAACCAGCCCTGAGCTGGTTCTCTTTTAATAGGGAAAGGTGGGTGAATTTCATGGTGCCGGTGTGTGTCAGTTACAAGGGACGGTGGTCCAGAAAGACCAGGCCACATTCCATCCATCACTATGTTCTCAGGGCCCAGCTCAGTGTCCACGTGAAGACATCCGAGAGTGCACACCCTGATTTTCCTTGTAAAGAACAAAATGAATAATGGTCCAGAGGAAGATTACTCTGCGCCGTTGCTGTGAATATCATTTCACTTCAGGAAATAAGGTTTTCCTCTAAATAAATACAACACGTCATGCTTCTATTTGAATCTCTTTCCAGTAGCCTTTCACATCATCCCGATAGGGTGTTCTGGATGCAAGTCTTAAATAAGACATTTGATGTCAGTATGCGCAATCGTGATTCAGAAAAACAGGGTGATCCAGTTTTACTTTCATGAGCGAGTTCACGCTTGTTTCCCCATTGCTTTTGCTTTGCTGTCCTCTAGGAGGCGCTGGTTCGCATTCAGTAGTCCTGGCAGGCGGCAAGGGTGGGGTTCTGTACGGGCGGGGGGGGGGGGGGCATCTAATCCCCTAGGGCCTTGTGCAAGCAGGTAGAGCCAGCAGGGAAGCTCTGAAGGTCGGGTTGTATAAGATCTGGGAATTCACTTTAGACTCAAGAATGAAAAGCTAGGCATCACAGAAAGGAAGCGAACAGGGGAGGGAGAAAAATGTCCCCAGCAGCGAGGAAAGAAAACTCAAGTCAAACTCATGGATCACCCTGCAGGATGTGCTGGGCTTTCCATCCTGGCTTGTGTTTCTCAGTCTTTCTTCCATAGGAGACACTGCGATGACCACAGTTTACAGGTAAAGCCGAGGCAGAGATGTTATCGGGCCTGCTTCCTCAGCTAGTAAGTAGTGGAGCTGAGATTTAAAGTCACATTTTCTTCTCTCTGTGGCGTACGTTGTGCTTTCTCCAAAGGGTGAGACATGGTGACATCTCTGTGAGACTCGTACGGAATGAGCAAAGACACCAAGGACAGGGAGCTGATGTGGCGCTGGATTCCCTGAGAGACTAGACGGAGTTCCATCTGTGTATACCAACGTCTCTCTTGCTCTCGCTATCACATTTAGTGCCACCTCCATAACATAATCACCCTTGGTAGGTTTTTTTTTTTTTTTCTCACCTCCATTTTTTTCATTCTTTCTTCAGAAGAGTTTGGCACTTAGGAATAGCAGCTGGCAAAAAGGCACAAACTATTTCTTGATCTTGCTTTGGCAGCTTCGTGGCTAGAAGTGAACAAGCAGCCAAGGGCAGTGTGGACGCCTGCGGCTGCTTGCAGGGTGTTTTGCAGCATTATGCATGAAACACGGTGTGTGTACACTAGAAGTAAGTCTCAATGACACCCGTCCCAAAGAACACCCGAAGGTGCCTTCAGGAAAGAGAAAAGCTGGTTGCTGTTCTTTAGGGATTCTTGGAAATAGAGAGAGAGGGAGGAGGGGATTGAAGGCCAGAGGGAGAGTATTTAACACTGTAAATGTAGCTTTTAGTGGATTATAAACCACAGATCAGAGTGAAAAACACATGTGATTCAGAATGAAAGGGTCTTGGATAGAATGTCACGCTACCATGTACTGGTGAGACATGTGGCACTTTGGGGCTTTGGCTTCCTCTTGTGTTAAATGAACTAATGGGGTATAAGATCTATTTAATGGTGTAACTGCAGAAATCAAATGAGTTAATAGAGGCTGTGAAAAAAGCTGATTGATAAAGATGAAAGAGTTGAAGGCAGCAGAGGGAGATGCTTGAGAGACCTTGGAGATGCTTGGAGTCAGGTGAGGGATGCAGGAGTCATGGTCACCAGAGAAGTCTTGGATCTGCTCATCTCGGCAGTTAGTTCTCAGATCACATCTTCAAAATCCTACCTAACGATGACTCCAATGGGCAAGAAGGATAAGCGTCAGCTCCCACATGTCCACGTAGGCATAGCTCTTGCTGAGCTTTGAGAAGGCAGGTCTTCACGTAGGCAGGTTCTGCCTGTCCCCAGGATAGTTATTTCGTGCTTGCTGCTTCCCAGTGCAAGGGTGATTGAGAGAGAGGAGACAGAAATGCTCAAAGCACTCTATTTTGCTATACTGTTGGCATACAGAAATATGGAATTATCCAAGCATTGATGGTTTGGGCTGGTGTTTTACCTAATTAGTCACATTTTTAGTGTTTAAATTATAGAGCTATTCAATGTAGTTGGATCTGGGTAAAGTAACCCTTCCATAATGCTTGATTTGTTGCAGCAGTTATCTCCATTAGAAATGGAGGTCTGTGTACGTGTGTGTGTGTGTGTGTGTGTGTGTAAACATGTGGGGCTTTCAAGCAAGGTAGCACTTGTGTGTGCCTAACTCCAGGATGCAGCATGAGTGGTGTTCTTGGACCACTCCCAGTACTTGCTTTAAAAACATTAATTAAGAGCTAATCAGGCATTCTTTCATTTTTTTCTGTTCTTGATGACTTGCAGACACAACGCCTAGTACTGCAGATTCTGGCAGGTGACTCCTGCTGCCCCTGACCAGTAGCTGGGCTGATTTTGAGTGAGAGTGAAAGCATTAAAGGGTTTAACTACAACATACTTAAGGAATTCCTTAAGACTTGTGAAATGGCTGTAAGAGTGTCATTCTGTATGAAGTTCAGTGATTGTGGACTCTCCCTACCCTACCTGCTTCTGTAGGTTACCTGTGTGCGCGATTCCTCTTAGTCTTTGTATACACTTTTCTTTTTCTCTAATCCAAGAAAAGGAAAACTTACTGAAAATTCTTTAAACTGTAATTTATTCCTTTATAGCATGTCAGGATAAATTAAACGAACATTTGTCTGAAATGCTGCCAGGAGCCTGTTGTGTAAATGTAGGTATTTGGTAAACGCTCAAAATTGTGAATTGACACGTGTTTGATCAGGTTGTGTCAGCTTTAGTTTGGTTTTTGTTCTTTTTTAATTTGTAAAGCAATAATTAGTTACATGATTGCCACATCCTGTCATCAAGAATTACATTAGTACTGCACTGCTGAAGAAATCAATAACTCATAGTAAGGTGGACCCTCTTGGGTGGGCAGCCTCTTTCTTTTCACTTCTAACCATCCTAAGTATTTGTTTCTTGACTAATAAACCCTTTGATACTTTTAGCCAGAAATCAGTCTCATAAAGCTATTTTTTAGTATAGTTTGTGTAAGATGAAACTGTTTGGCTTTGGTAATGACTTTTCCAAACTGAACTCCTCCTCTAGCAAGATATTTTTCAGTGCTTTTATTTACTATGCACTTAGACTATGCACTTTTTCTGAAATATTTTTGTAACACTTTTTTGTATTTTTGCCATTTGAAAAGGCTGTGGTGTAGTTGGTCTGTAATTAAGTTGCAGGTTTAAAACTGCTGTTAGCTTTGTAAATCAAAATATAGGTGTTTTTGTCCTGGTATGTCATTCCATCTGCAGCTGGAACTGGAATCCCATTGTTCTGCTAGCTACCATTTATTTTCTTCACAGTTCAAAAAGAAGAATGAAATTCAATGAATGCTGTTACTAATCCTGTCTGGAAATGAATCTCATTTCACCAAATTAATTGTTTTTCCACTAAAATGATGATACAAGTTGAAGACACGTCACTCTGAAATTGGAAGACCTCACCACTTAAGGCTCCACAGTGGCTTTACTCAGCTGAACTCTAGGTTACTCTTTACTTTGTTCACCTATGACGGGTGCAGCTTTTTAAATGTTGGGAGATGGCCATTCTAACTACTGTTGAATGTCTCTGTTTTGGGAAGGTATAACAAGAAAATAAAAAAATATATATGAAGGGAAAAAAAAAAAAAAAAAAAAAAAAAAAAAAAAAAAAAAAGAGCTAATCAATTTATAGTATATGCAATGGTCTGAGTGTGGGTTGTCCTCACAGACTCATGTATTTGGATCCTTAGCTGATGACACTTCAGAAGGTTGTGGCACCTTTAGGTGGTAGAATTTGCTGGAGAAAGGCAGGTCACAGGGGGCGGACCTTGAAGTTGGTAGCCCAGCCCTGCTTCCTCTCAGTTTGCTCTTACTCTCTCTACCTTCCTGATGTTGCTGTGACCTGAACCAGCCTCTTGTTTGTGCCTTCAGTCATGCCTTTTACTGTGCGATTCCTGTCAGATGGCTTGTAGCCCCTCTAGAACCGTCAATCAAATAAATGGACTTTTCTTCCTTAAGTGGAGTCTGAGCATTGTATCATAGCAATAAAAGAAAAGTAACTGCAGCAAAGGTGTGTGTGTGTGTGTGTGTGTGTGTGTGTGTGTGTGTGTGTGTGTGTGCGCGCATGCGCTGTGTACTATGGCACACTTATGGAGGCCAGAAGACAACTTAAATGAATCGGTTCTTTCTTGCCACCCTGTGGTTCTGGGGATTGAACTCAGGCTGCCAGCTGTGGCGGCAAGCGCCTTGACTCGCTGAGTCACATTGCCACCAACTCACTACTGGGTTTTTAAAAAGCCACCTTGTGTTCCGAGTGAGCAAGCACTGTTTCCACGCTGGCAAGGAGTCTTTTTCTATTTGTTTGTACTGTTACTTACAAGACATAAAGTTAGTTATAATTATAGTAGAAGCCAGGAATTCACTAAAAGATAGATTATTTTTATTTCAGAGTTGCTGCCTTCTGGAATGCGAGTCTACGGCAAACCTCTGTCTCTTCTGTGGTGACACTCCCCTTGCTAGAAAGTTTCTTCCTCCTTTTGTTAAGCAGGCAAATGCTCATCATCCAAAGCTCAGTCCATAGGTTACTGCCTCTCTGAAGTTATGTCCAGTGGTTCTGCTGTTCACTCGTGATGGAAACGCGAGTGTCTGAGCTCTATAACCAGAGGTCCAAAGCAGTGCCATGGCTAGACTCTGCACCTCTGTGGTGATAGCACTTGGGTCTTCTTTATTCTCCTTGGGAGTTAAAGGGGCATCCACATGTTTCTTCTGTTGACTCAATGTGGTGGTTACTGCTGTCAGTTTGACGCTTAGATGGGAAGCCTCCACATACCTAGATTAGTTTGGCCCCTGAGAATGTCTGTGAGGAGCTGTCGTGTGAAGTGATGTGGGAAGACCTGCCACTGTGTCCACTGGGTGGCACATGGGATCTGGTTGGGATCTTGAACTTTATGAATGGGGAAAGAGCCGAGCACACCCACATTCATCTCTCTCTGCTTTCTGGCTGTGGATGAAATGTGAGCAGCTGCTTCAAGTTCATGCCACCTGGACTTTCTTTGAACAGTGGACTAGGAGCCAGAATAAAGCCTTTCTTCCTTAAGTTGCTTTTGTGGGGGTCTTTTAAAAATATATTTGTGTGTGTGTGTGTGTGTGTGTGTGTGTGTGTGTGTGTGTGTGTGTGTGTATCAGAGAGTACTGTATGTTCCTCTGGAGGACCAAGAGTGACTTTGGGAATCATCTTGGATTGATTCTACCTCCTTACTTCCTTCTGGAATTTCCCAGGCTCCACCCACCAGTTCAGGAAGTGCAGGCCACTGCTGTTTCCACCTGGCATTTTTACATGGGACCTGAGATCCACACTCAGGACCTTCTGCTTGTGAGACAGAGCCTTAACCCCTGAGCCATCTCTCCAGCCCTTGTTGGGGGGTCTTTAGTCACAGCAACAGGAAAAGAAACTAAGACACTCAGAAAGTTAAGTGTCACTTTTGTTTGGGGTGGGAAGAATGACTGATGTCACCATGCACATCACTCCCAAAGCTTGTTAAGCAGCTTGAAGCTGTGGCCTTACATCTGATAACAGTAATTTTTTAAAAAAGTAGTCCCATTTATGAAAGAGAAAGGGAGACCTTTAAAATATTCTACCATTATAATTTCCAAAGGAAGAAGTATTGCTATATATTTATTCCTCACACAGGACTGAAAAACAAGGCCTGGAGCTTTATCTAAATCTGAATGGAAGCTCAGTTCTTGAGAATCAAACACCAAAGAAGCCAATGTCAGTGGTTTTCATGAACCCAAACAATTTTATTTTTCCTCATGCAAATCTGGGGGGCAGTTCAGGAGTCAAAAGACTCTTGGTTGGCCTGGTTTTTGGGTTTAAAAGCAAAAGAAAAGAGGAAGAGCTTTTTTATCTTCATATTGGATCAATCATCACATCATAAGACCAGGGAGAATGTAACATGCTAAGGACCATGGTAAAAGTAAAAACTCTTTCCATTCTTCCATCAACAAAACTCACTGGGATTCTTTCTATTGACAATATGTTTTGTTGATAAATTATGGGATTCTAACATTATGGTTGGGTAGAAAACAGTTCTGGCATAATTCCTTGGTCTGTCTCATCTTTCTCTTCTGGTCCTTACACTTACCTGCCATCCTTCCTTTCTGTGCCTCTCCTGTCCTCTCTAACTGGCCTCCAAGCTCAAATCCAGATCCTTCACTGCACTCCAGTAACATTATTTGGCACTCCACCTCACAATATATGACTTTGGAAAGCATCATGCTTTAAGGGGGAGAATCTCCCAAGTGTCTTTACTTTTCAATTAATATTCAAGCAAAAGACATTACTGATTTCTGCCCTGGTATTTCTTTCTCTGGGTCCTATATGGTCCTATAGCTCTTATTCTCCTTGACATTTTTTTGGGAGGAGGAAGAACAACCCATTTTACTAAGGAATGGAGATTAATATTATAGAGATAGTATATACTACTCAGCGGTAGTATATATCTACATCAGCCACTAAAGACCAATGAATAGGTGGTGAGAAGTCACGAGAGCTAATCGGATGGATGTGCTTGTTGTTTGGTGAAAACACTAAGCAAATGGCTTGAGGTAACCACAGAAAGACCAGAAATAACTGTTAAATCATTACCTCCTTTTTCATTTATGTATTCTGACCCAAGAATATTGGAAAGTTCTTTTAGCATTAGAAGGAAAAAAATGTTTTCAGAAAACATCCAACCTTTCCCTAAATAAGGTTAGATATGTAGATGTCCTGTGTACAGTACAGTTTTAATCAAGAAGGAAGTGATTGTAGATTCATGCCTGATTTGAAAGGAACACTGTCCTTTATAGATATTTCTGTTACAAGAACAGAAAGGACAGGTGAAACGAGAAAGAAAATAAAATCATAATGACTTCTCTGCCCTCCTGCAGGGAGGTTAAATTGTTTTGAAGTGTAGAATTTCAAAATCTATCTCCCTGAACTTTTCCTGTGAGAACTCAATCATGGGGTCACGAGCAGCTAAGGTTCCAATGGCTAGTTACAACCGTAGACCACCTGCACAAATGGCATTAGGTATCTTTCCACATCAAATGCTGATTTCATTTCAAGCCATTTGCTTTGGATAAGGATGATAAAAGGTAGCAGTTGAAAAAAAAAACTAACAAAAAAAAGTCTGAAATGATCACCACAGGCAATGGGGGCATTTGCAAAGAAAAGAACAGCAAACCAAAGCAGTAACTTACGGGAGCTACTTTCGCTATCGCTGGCATTAGAAGAAACATGTTCTGCAAGAACAGCACAGCAAATTAAAGAAATACCAAGCACTGGAGAGCAGCCAGAATGGAAAGGAAGACCCATGCAAAGCTACTAGAAATGTGAGCAAAAAGGCAAGTAAAAGGCCGCAGAAGAGATTGTATTGAGAGGATTAGGCTAAGATAAAGATGAAAACTTTATTGTATTGGACAGATAATTGTTGCTCGGCTGCTGTTTCTTAGCAAATCAGATAATTACCATAAATTACAATTTTCTCCTTCCTTCCTTCCTTCCTTCCTTCCTTCCTTCCTTCCTTCCTTCCTTCCTTCCTTCCTTCCTTCCTTCCTTCCTTTTTTCTTTCATTTCTTCTGCGATGACACATTCATAAAATTCTTACATTTCCAGACTGGTGTTCAAAAGGACAATGTGCCTCCATTAAACACTTTTCTTAATTTCAGGCACTTCTGTTGTGTAGGAAATTTTTTTTTCAATCCTTTCTATATCTGGATTTTAGCACTTAATTATTCTGAAAGAATGCTACATTTCAAATTGCTGACTGATCCCTGGAGTCCCTTGAATTTTAGTCCTATTTAAAAACTTTGCAAACAAATTCTCGGGATACAAAGAGATTCTTGGAGAGCTTTCCTGCTTTGGTGAGTAGAAATAAGTCACTGGAACCTTTTGTGAATTGGTATTTCCTGGTTTTACGCTAACATCCTTGCTTGGACAGCTATTGAATTCTAGAGAAATGGAACAGAGAGAAGATAAAGGGCCTGATTTCTACCAGTGAATCTTGCCATGAATTCTGCCAATTCATTCTTAATGAACATGGCTGTTAGTAACATTCCAATTTCTTTCCTTATAAGCATAGGTCCACTAACATATCAGAGGATGTGTCTTGGTTACATGATAGAATTAGAACTTAAAAAACTTTATTATTCATTTAGAGAGAGTATGTGTGTGTGTGGGGGCACATGATCTCTGTGGAGGATCAAGGGTGACTTTGGGCATCATCCTAGATTGCTTTTACCTCCTTCTTGCTTTGCTCTGGAATCTCCCAAGCTCTGCCCACCAGGATCAGAAGCTGTTTCTGCCTGGTGTTTTTATGTGGGTCCTAGGATTCGAACTTAGAACCTTCTGCTTGTGAGGCAGAGTCTTAACCCCTGGGTCATCTCTCTAGCCTAGAAGTAGAGCTTTTATGATCAGAGTTACTTTCTTTCACCTGTACCTCTTGCATTATGAATAATCAGCTCATCAGCATCTTCATGTGTCACTTTAGCAAAATGTTACATATGTGACTACTTGATTTTTCAACAATTTGGACAGCACTTTGGTTTAAAAAGGAATGTATACTCTTCCAAAGAGAATGATGAATATACAATGTTATTCTATAACACTAAAGAACAAAGCACTTTGAAATACATTGATCAGTTACATTCTTGTCAGCTGAGCAGATTTGTTTTGGAGCATAAAAATGGTAGAAACCAAATCATGAGCTTATGTTCACTCAAATCATTTATCTCTGCACGGCTTTGAGGACAGAACTGCACTGCTCATGTGGACACATATGTAATATGTCCAGAGGGGCAAGAGTGAAGAGAGTGTGAATGAATGCCTTTGAGGCTGTTTTCCTCACCGATAAGTGAATGAAGACATGGTTCATGACAGTGAACCTTCATGATCAAACATCTGGACAATCTGGGTTTAAAAGGGCAGCACTGATATTATGATGTAGTTAGTACTTTTAAATGTTTATTATTTACAAACACTATGTCAAAATGATCTTTTTTGCTTCTACGTTGAAAATTTACAAATTCCCTCTGGTGGAGCTGGATGCTGCCCAGATGTTAAAACCAGTGTCGAACTTCTAAAACCAGTGTCATATCATTCTCTATGCAGCGACTCAAAGATAAAGTTTTCATCTTTAAGAAAAGCAGTTATTCTTGGTCAGATTTTGTTTACTACATCTACAGAGCTAAAAAGGCCAGTTCAAATCAACAGCTTGAATTCTGAAAGGCATCATAGCAAAGGGTTATGCAAGCCACCCTTGAAAATGAAGTCCAGCTCAGCGCTCTTTTGTTTTATAAAATGAAATGAACACCGAAAACATGTTGCCCGCAGCTGTTAAATTAAGAACAAACAAAACAGAATTGAATATGTGGTACAGTTGCAAGAGGCACAGCGTTCTGCTCTTGCTTCATTGATGCTTTTACAATGGGATTAGGAGTAAGAAAGCAAAGTCAGAGGACAGAAGATTGAGACACAGGCTAAAGATGTGAATAACTAGAAATAGTTAAGGTCTAATATATTACTATTTTGTTTTCATTTTATGGTATCAATTAAGACTCAGCTTAACAAAGCACTGGTAGAAAGGGCATAAATGCTTATCTAAAACTGTGTCATACAAACGGTTCAAGCAGGATCACTGCTAGTCAGAGAAAAAAAATCAGTCAACGTTAATAACGAAGAGTTACAAGTCAGATCACTTAATATCTACTGTTTGAGAATGCATGTTTCTTTTGACTATAAAATAGCTCCTTTTATGAATAGCAAAGTACAGCTCAATTATGGAATTGGCCAAGGTCATTAAGTATTTCCATATGCAAAAAGGCAGAAGAAAGAACATATAGTCTATTTCTGCGATGCTGTCCTAGGACATTGAGCTCACCCTTTCTTTCAACATGGCCTCTTGCTCTCTGGGAGAGATTAGGCCGCGAGCAAGCGATGCTGTGTTGGGCATCGGGGACCATGCCGGCCGCAATGCACGGTCAGAAAGGGAAGGTGTTAACTGCAGCAGACGTTAGAGTGTTCGACACACTTTGCTTTTCAATGCTGACATGCAGAACGAAATGACCGAAAAAATTATTTCATAGGAGCATTCACAGCTAGGTAACAAATAAAACTCGTATCTTGTGCATGCTAGGAAACGTAAGGCCCTCAGGGAAGTAATAAAAGCCAAACTCAAAAGGAAAGGAAAAGGAAAAAAGTTAACAGTGACCATTCCTGGAAACTTACTCAGAGTCTTTGTTCCATAACCGTCGTCACCTAATCCGGGGATGTCCTGCATGGAAGTCCCCAGAGAGAGAGCAATGAGAGAGGAAGAACAGCCACGGAAGAGGAAGGAAGAAGTCAGTGGAGTTGACATGGGTACTACCATGACAGACCGTGTTGCCCAAGCAATCTGGATCCTGATGCTCTTTCCTTTGGAAATAACTTTCACCCCAAACTCCCTGGGCTGTGTTAAGAAGGAAAATTCTCATTGCGAATTAATTCAAAAGATTAAGTAGAAGATTGTTTAAGAAAAAAGGGGGAGAGGGCAAGCAAAAAAAAAAAAAAAAGATTCAGTATATGTCAGTACTGACATTCCTATGTTCCCACTTCAAATTTCACATGAAATTCTTAGAATCCATATCCAGCAATACAAGCTCACTTCTCAGTAAGTATTTAATGTTTTGGGAAAGGGTAAGAGTGAGCAAATATGCTAATAACCAGTAAAAGTAATTTGACAGCTTCCAATAAACTAGCACTTAAAAAATATATGTGTATGTGTGCATGTGTGTGTGCATGCATGTGTGCATGTGCATGCGTGTGTACATGTGCACGCGCACATATATGTGGATGCGTGCGTGCGTGCGTGCGTGCGTGCGTGTGTGTGTGTGTGTGTGTGTATGTGCGTGCATGTATGCGCAGCAAGGAAATGCAATATATTTGCCCAGAAAAGAAATTTGAAGCCCTAGGGAGTTTCAGGAGGGTAACCACACACATTCTTGGTCCCAAAGAATGCTGGTTGGATGTGAAGCGCCAGCTTTATCCACACCCTCTCTGGTGCTTTCTGGGAAGGATCCAGACTGCAGTCAAGCACTGGTCACAGTAGTAAGACCTGCCCTGCCTGCCTGCTGTGTGGTTTGCCTAGGCGTGTGGCATGGGAGAGCCTGTCGTGAGTGCTGCCCGTGAAGGATTTGATTTCTCTTGTGTTGCATTATCTTTGCGAATCTACTTACGTTCAGGATCACTGGTTTCCTGCTCACTCTGCTCCTTGTTCTTGTAGAATGGGAATTTTCGTGAAAAGATGAAGCTCTTTTTACGCTTGTCATTGAATGACTGTGAAGGAGAAAAGGCATGGGGCAAAAACAGGGGGCGTCTAATTGTTGTCACACTCATGCTGACAGAACAACTAGTTTGTAAAAGCACAGAGAGCTGTAGTGACGCAAGTGGACGTGCTACAGAGGTGTCGGGGACTTTCAAAGACAGACATTGCTCTTACAGAGTGCAAACTCTACTGTGATGACACTTTGGAGAGGTGGCTTTATAAGCAACACACCCCTTCCCTGTGAATGGAGACAGGGGGAAGGGGGTGGGAGGGGGGTCTTAAGGCGGGAAGACTCAGGAAGACTACCCTGGTGTACAGCTTGTCTATGACCTTTGGCAAGTAACTGGATCTCTCTGAACCTCAGTATCTTCATCTACAAAATGAGGATAATAACAGTGACTCTTAGGTGGAGAGACCATGATGTAAATAGAAAACACTGGGTACATTTCATCCTGTCATCATTACAGATGAGGTTATTAGAAACATAACTTGGATTTGTGTTACTTCAACTTGGATTTAGTTAAAATTGTACAGAGAAGCTCAGGGACTTAGGATATATGATAATTATAGCATACCATTTTAATTTAAAAGATAATTTAGTCTCAAGTCCTTATTTTATAGACAGATCCAGAAGTGCAGAGAGGTTGGGTCTCTTGCAAGTGTCACAGAGCTGGTTGGTGACAGCTAGAAGACAGTCAACCAAGAGCTGGTGAAGTTGCTTTTCAAGTGGTATTCACCCAACAAGAGTGAAATGACAGTCATCTACATTTTGGGAAGAAAAAATATGAGAATGATTGTCTCTAAAGTATGAGTCATACCATTAGCTTTATCTATACTGAATTAAAATAATACATATATAGGTACTAAGATGTATTCACTTGAACAACTATCATGTGCTTGCTTAGAAGCCTTTTAAAAGCAAATCCAACTTATTCTAGGGCTGCTGTTAACCTGCAAAGGCTTTGTGGGGTTTGTTCATTTTATAAGATAGTAACGTGAGAATCTTAGGAATATGACACTCTGTGTCATTTAAACCACGCTTCACCAGCTTGGTTACCATCCACATTTGACCAATTTGGCCTTGAGAATCTTTTAGCTGCTTCACGACATTAAAACAATTCCTTATGGAGCAAGGTCTGTTGTCCACACAGGTTTCAAAATGAATGTGCTGATGGCTCTGAGGGTAATGGGAAAGGGGTGCTCTAAACCAGACCACCAGTGGCAGCTCGTCAATGAATGCCGAGCCAGCGAGGCTAGGCGGCTAGTGAGAAGGAAAGAACGCTTGTGCACTGCACGTGCTTTGCCCCATTGGTCATGTGCTCTTATGGGCCTGAAGCTTGATGAAACAATGATGCACAGCTTATTTTCTTTGTGAACCCATGCACCCCATTGCTAACCATCAGCTTTGGTAACCACATTCATTTAGAAAACGTTAAAATACTGAAATGCTGGTGCTGTCATTCAGTCCTCCTCGGTGAAAGTTGCAAGTCCCTAGAAATCAGCGAGGCATATGGTTATGCCTTCATAAAAAGGCTTCGTGAAAAATAATAAGCAGAATCTTTAATGATTTATGACCCCAGGTCAAATTTTAGACTTTATATTGATGCACTAAAAATAAATTCTGAGGACCTCAGAACTTATGACTGCAGACAACACCAGGGTTCAATAGAGTTTTAGTATAATTTATAATTGAGACTTGGCATCTAAGACAAGGCTGCAAGTGTCCTCATGTTTTTCCTAGTTAAAAATGATAATCCTTAAAGGAACATTAAATATTCTTGCATCACTCCAGTTTCATGCCACTTTTACATTTCAAGCATAATTAAACTCCAGTAACTGAAAACAAAAGAAAAAAATACCTCATGTAAGAATGTGGTATGGCAAAGTATGTTAGACATTCATCTTCAACATTACAGATGGCTTTTCATGCAAAGGGATTATGAATTCTCGTGCAAATACAAAACAATGCCAAGAGGAGGAAAGCTTGGGGTGAAGACATACATACAAGTAGAGAGTGCTCGGGTTGTGGGGCTGCATGCAAACCACGCCCCTTAAATTGTCTCACAGGCCAAAGGAAAATGAAAAGGTGTTGTCTTTGATTAATTCTTTCATGTTTCAAAGCAAGGAATGTAACGTGTTAACATTTCCCAAGTATAAAAATATTGTGTATCATGAGTTATCTGGTTGGAAATAATAATACTGAAAAAGCATATTTCTTAAAAGGACAGGAAATATATAACATCTCAGAAATAAAATTATATAACAGCATTAGGAAACATCACTTTGTACTGGAATCAAAGAGATTGTATAGGGACCATTGGCAGTTACACTTCCTTATATTTATGGAAACAAAAGCAGATCACAATTTTAACTCACACAGATTTCAATGTCACACATTTGGGGGTCTTAGTGAAACATAGTGGTTTATAATTCTCTAATGCTGCTCTTCATTCTCACTAGATGTGTGTAATACCATAACATAAGCTCTGTTATTGCTGAGATTTTTTCCTTTCAATATATAAAAAGAAAAATTTGCAACACAAGTGTTAAATGAGAATAATAAATTAGCACTTTTGCTATTTATAGAACACATAGCTGTAAAGTAAAGGCTGGTTGCAGCTTTATTAATCATACTTATCAATCCTATTTTTAAACTCCCTACATGATAGTATCTTCAATACCCTTCATGGCATAAAGCTTTTTTGAATAAAGACTTAGAAAACACCAGCCAAATGAGGCATGTAGGTAGGTTGGTATATATAGAAATAGTACTTTGGAATTTGGCCTTGAATCATTGTATTTTTATGTATACAGTTGATAAACCACAATCTATATTCACTGAGAACTTATATACCAAGCTTAGTTCTAAAAGCATCAGGTGTGCAAAATCCATGTTAATTTCATAAAGTTTAACTCATCAATATTTCCTATATGTATCCAGATTTGCACAGGAGGTGAATAGTGAAGTTGGGAATTGAAATGCAAACATTCCTGGCTGTACAACCAAGAGTTGTATAGACTTAAGTCTGCAACCTAAGTCTGCTTCAAGTTGCATGGAAAATGATTAGCATTTGATTCTTGTGACATCACAATTCATAAGCCTTCAGTTCCTGGTGATTATTATGTCACCAGATACTGTTAGACTCAGTAACAGCTATTTGGTTCATTTGTTAGAATTTTTAGAATGCCAAGTCATGCCTTTGAGGGCTCAAGCTCATTTTCTTGTTCTTACTGATATTGAAAAAAAAAGAAATTTCGGTAGGGACAGACTCTATATGACAGTTTAAAAGAGAATGTCTATAAGCAGCAAATCTATAGAGAAAAGTGGATTAATGGTTGCTCATGGCTTGGGGTATGAAGTACAGTGAGTAGGAAATGACAGTTAATCACTGTGGGACTTATTTTAGGGTAAAATTAGATTGTCATGATGGTTGCATAATCCTATGAATACACAAGGAAACATTGAACTGCACACTTTAAATGGATGAATCATATCCTATGTGAATTATATCCCCATAAGGCCATTTATAAAAGGCAATCCCCACACAACCCCACACCATGGAACAAAAGGAAATAATTACAACAGGTGTTTCTTTCTGCTTGACAAAAATAAGCTATAGCATCAACTGAATGATCTCCACCCCTTGCAATCAATCATCTATCACTTATCTATCTATCTATCTATCTATCTATCTATCTATCTATCTATCTATCTATCTATCATCTGTCTACATATCTATCTATCCATGTCTTTTTGTTGACTTGATTCTATCTCATGTCAGTTAAGTGGATACCTTTCATGTTGTGACAGACCGGAGTGCACATGTCAGGAGTCAGCATCTTATCACTGTTACTGAGAAATCCCCTGGATGTTAGGTCAATGGTTTGACTACAGGATTTGATGCTTTGCTATGATGGGGTAAAATGTATGTTTTGTGAAGCTCGAATCAATTCTTCTCCCCCTGAGATTTCGTGTTCTTAGATTCATGACTTGTTTCTTACCTTTTTCATCCCCCAAAATTTAAAACGAGGACCACACCTGAACTCTCTCCCATCTGCTAATTTCTCAAGCTTCAAGTGATTCATGGCTCTGAATTGTCTCCTTTGTGATAAGAATGTTCTCTGAGTTAATCTAAATTTATATTGAGCTCAGATAATCCTGTTTCTGAGTCTCTTTTTAATTTTTATTAATGCTTCTTTCCTTATAATTGTGTTCCTCTGGGACAATCGTTACTATAAATTTTAGGCACTACTTTATAGTAAAGATAACTTGTTTACACACACACACACACACACACACACACACACACACACACAGAGAAATTTCAACAAGAGCTATTAAAAAAAAGGGATGATGGGACAAATACTCCACACAAGTTAGGGCTGAAGAAATCATAGTAGGACTTTGCATGACCTGCACTATGTCCAACACATTATTGACCCCACAAAGTCTAGCATGGAATAGAGGCGCTAGGATCCTTGGAGGCTAGGAACTGACAGTCACAGTAATGTTCCTAATCTTAAGGGGGAACACAGGAAAGGGTTTTGGGAAATACCCCTGGGTCCTTGCACCTCATCGGAGAGGAGGACCCAGAGGAGAATTTGGCATGCACATTTAAAGGATGCTCCGGGGATTGGGAGGGGAGGCACTGGGGGATGGGGAGGAAGCGGGGAGGGGAAGGGGGGGCGGAGGGGGGTCAGGGGGAGACTGAAGGGAGGGAGAGGACTGGTCTATCTCTTAAGTTTTTATGAGCAGAAATAATAATAATAAAAAAATAAAAAAAGAGAAAAAAAGACAAAAAAAAGAAAAAGAAAGAAAAATGCAGTATGCAAATGGATGAAAATGTGCTAATGAAGCCATTACTGTATATAGGTAAATATGCATTCAAAAAGTAATAAAATTTACTGTATTTTTTTACAAAAAAAAGAGAAAGTCTAAGGCAAAGACAGGAGTTGGATTTGGGCATTTAGAGCAACTATTACCAGCACCAAATATCATCAATCAGATAATCCAAGACTCATGATGGAAGAACAAAGTATTATTACAGAGACCTTTGCCAAGTACTTCTAATATGAAACCAAAGTCCAAATGAACCTGAATCTACTTAACTCCATTAGTCCAATTACCACGTAACAGATGCAATGTGCCTTGGTTCTTTGATTTCTTTACATAGCTGAATTGAACAAAATCTGAATTTTGGGGAAACTTTGCAAGATAAATAACTGGCTTCTTTAAAATAAAAATTGCAATAAATTACAAAAACACCCCCTCCCCCCAAAAAAAAACACAATGAAAGCAGAATGTACAGATGAGTAGAGACATGTAACACTGATCAGTTATGTACAGACTCCACTGTATTCTGGCCCAAACAAGTTATGAAATGAAAAAGAATTTATGACATTTGAGCTGCAGTTTGAACACTGATTCCCCTGCCCCAAAGACTATCAGATGGCTGTTATTCTAGTAACTGTTAGTTTTTATGTATGATAATAGCATGTAGATAGGTTACACTAACATATTACTGTTGAAATTATTTTGGTGCAATGGATTGCCTGGAAGTAATGTGGGAACCCAGTTCTTAGAATATGGTAGGTAAAGACATCTTGAACTTTGCTTGGAGGCTTACTGTGATACAGGGCTTAACAATTCTGAAACCATTTGAGATGTGCTGTAGGACTGAACAAAAGAATAAACACAGGATGTTGGATGCAGGAGTGGTTTCAATGAAAGGAGGGGAAGTGACAAATGTGAAGTGCTTGAAAGGAAAGGAAGAATCTGATAATTTGAAGCACCGGATACAAAATGAAGATTTGCCTAGAAAATTTATTTCATCTCTCTCCATGTAATGATACTCTCAGAGCCAACAGTTCAAGTACCAAATGACAATACCTTTTTTAAAGCATAATGTCTAAAACATTTTGATGGACTGGAAAGAAGTGTTAGACATAAAATAATACTTAAAACCCAATTGTGGTATGTGGAAAGAGAGCACTGAAAACTTTCCGGATTATTGACATGAATACAGACAATAATGGGCAGACTGAATTTAAGAATAAACTCAGGAGGCTCTGAAGATACAAAACTCCTAAATTAAATAATTAAAAACAGAAAAATATACAAACCATTTCATTGTAGTAGAGTCTGAACTAACAACAACACAAGCAATGATAAAGCAGATTGCCTTTGCAACTGTCATAGTACATAATTCACTCAAAGCTCATCAGTGCTTCCTTTAAGCAAGTTGAAAGTCTGAGGACGTCTCTTCTCACCTATTCTTAGATTATTACAAAGGCAGGAAAAAGACATCTGGCAGTTATTATCTTAACCAGGAGACCCAGCCTGACATAGTGTGTTTCCCAAGCACAACCCAAGAGGCACAGGCAACATTTCTGTCCCCAAAAGCAACAGTTTACAGGAACCATGAAGAAACAGGCAAATCAAATCCAACACATACTTTCTTAAAATGTGTCTGTATCTTAAAAAAAATTAAGATACTACTGTGGAAGGAAATAGAAATTACTGAAATGAAGGCAAAAAGGTCCATTTGCACTTGAAAATAAGAAAAACAGGTATGATATAGAGAACAATTGAATCCCTAATGTACACACCTGTGATCAAGTGGAGGCAGCACATTGGGTTCACTAGTCATGACAATGGGGGAGTCCATCTTTGAGAAAGTTCTTAGACTTGTTTGCTTCAGAGGGAATAAAAATCCAAGTAAAGGACTTGCTATTCAAACTTGATGACTGGATTCCATCCCTGGGAACCACCCCTCCTCCCCTAACTTACACACACATAAAGTCCAGATGCATTGATTTATGTCTGTAATCCCAGGATTTCTATGGTAAGAGGGAAGGTAGAGATAGATTAGGCCAGAAGCTTGGGCCAGACGGCCTGGAGTATACTGCACAGTGACACACACAATAAGAAACACCCGACCCTATGTCCTGAAAGTTGTCCTCTGACTTCCACACATGTGTTGAGGTCTGTGTGCCCTGGAAGGTGGGGCATGGGAAACCCCAGACCAAAGCAAAAGGAGGTAGAGTAATCAGATGATTCCTGAAGTCACCCTCAACAGGCACACACACTGCCTTCTTTCATACACACACACACACACACACACACGCACACGCACGCACACACTGATGATAATAATAATTTAAGAGGGAATAAAAAATCAGAGGTTCAATCATTCTAAAAATGGTTCTGAAAAATGCAACTGTAATGAACCCTTTGCTTTTCTACCCACGGTATTTCCAACACTGGCCGTGTTAAGTAAAGCCTCTTGCTTAGCAAGCAGTCTAAGTTGAGGAACTCAATTTCAACAGAAGAAAAAGCATTCATGAGGCTTTATAAAGAGCAAGACTGAAACAGAAGAGCTAGGCACGGCTGAAGCACAAGTGGGGCTTTATGCTCATGCTGATACACATGTTTCTTTAATTCAGAGGCCCAACCCGTCTCCACTTGGAATTTCATGTCTATTCTTCCCAAAGGAATGTATTAATGGAAATGGTCTCCCTTGTCTTGCATTCTGCTTAAGACTGATCATTGGTACATGTCTGCATTTTCATTCTCTTCCTATTGCAGGAAACCACTTACCTCAGTCTATTTTCCTAGGCCTTTCTATCCTTCCAGACTCAAAATTTTGAGCTACCCAGACTCGCTTCTGACTTCCTTTTCCTTTCTTCCATCCCTGTCTGGATGTGTTCCCTAAGCCATCAGCCATACTGATGATTGATTAAACTCACATTTACCTCTAGCTGGAATTCCTCTCAGAACTCAAACTCATGTATCATTTGTCAGTTTAGCTTCTCTCCTAGACTAGAATCTTGTTAACAACCGTCAGACCTCTGGACCAGATTCTCCCCCATACTCTTCAAACAAAGCAACAACAAAAACTAAGCAAGCAAATCAAAAACTTATAGCTCATCCAATCACGCAGACTGGAAATGTGTCCCCTTTAACTTCTTGGTGTCGCCCACTCCTAATATCCATCCTGTTGATAAATCCCATGTTTCCAATGTACGCCAGAATCTGACCCTCTCTCCTGTCTCTCCCATCACTGGTCCACTAGTCCTAGTCTCCCCCAACTCTCTGGAGTATTACACTGGCCGTCCTTGTATCTCCTCAGAGCGTGATCTTTTAACATAAAAATTCAGCTCTGGGAGTCTGTTGTAAAGCTTCCGATAGCTTCCCATCTCACTCAGAATAAGATCCAGTATCTATAACATGGCCTGCAAGAAGAGCAAAACTCTTCGTGAACTGGCAGAATTCTAGCTACTGCTAGTATCTGTTGGGCTTGCTGCTTTTCTTTGGCAGCTTCTGCAACATCTTACATCAGGGGTCCATGTCACCTTCTTTCCTTACAATGTTCTCTCCTCAGGTGATTTCTCATCTCATTCATAACCCTCTTTTAGGAGGTTTTGAAGATATAGAGAAAGATATATGTTATCTTGCTGCTAGAAAGCGAACTTCCTTTTATTTTTGTCTTCTAAAAACTATATTCTGGGGCTGGAGAGATGGCTCATGGGTTAAGACTCCATTGCAAGCAGAAGATCCTGAATTCTGATCCCAGGTCCCACATAAAAACACTAGGCAGAAAGGGGGGGGGGGGCTTCTGCACTTCCGGCCCTAGTGGGAGGAGCCTGGGAAATCCCAGGGCGAAGCAAGGAGATAGAAGCAATCCAGGATGATTCCTGAAATCACCTTTGGTCCTCCACAGAGACATACAGTGCCCTCTGATACACACACACACACACACACACACACACACACACACACACACACAAAATAAAATATAAAAACTATACTCTGTTTATATTTAATTATAGCCTCTATGTAATTTCAAGCTTGTATTTGTTATTAGTTCTTATTGTACCATATATGAGCAATGGATTTGGAAATCTGTGGTGTGACATTAGGAAAGTTACTTAAGTTCTGAGCCTCAGTTTGGATACTTAAATGTGATTAAGTATAAAAGCTCATCATTTAGTAAAGCTCAATAAACAAGAGTTCATTTTATGAGTAGTAACATGAAGCCCTTTCCATGTTTGTCGAAACTTTTTGTAAGCATTTATTTTAATGATGAATTAGTGGAATGAAATTAGAATTCAGTAAAAAAAATATTTGAGTATTTCTCAAATGCATGGGGAAAATTTTTAAATAATAAATGGGTCAAAGAAGAAGCCATCAAGAGGAAAAAAAGTACTTTTCAATGAACAAGAATGAAGACATGAGATATCAGAATTTGTGGGACACATCTAAAGCAGTATGCTGAGGGAAACGTATGTCTATAACAAAATTATCTAACAGAATGTTATGTATATGCAAGTGATCTGTAACAGGGGTTAGGGAGATGGTTCAGAGGTTAAAGCCTTTGCCTCCCAAGCAAAAACAAAAAAACCCTAGTTCTGACCCCCAGATCCTATGTAAAAATGCTGGACGGATAGGGCAGTGCCTACAATCCCCAGAGCCTGGGAAACCCAAGAGCAAAGCAGTAAGGAGCTAGAGTAATTCAGGATGATTCCCAGTCTCCTCCTCTGCAGGAACATACATTCAAGTACCCTCTTGTACACACACGTATACACACATACACACACACACACACACACACACAGCACACACACGAAAGATTTGTAACAGAATACTATATGTCTATAGAAAATGATCTATAACAGAATGTTAAATGTATACAATACAATGATCTGTAGCAAAATGTTATATGTTTATAATGAAATGTTTAATGTCTGTAATAGAAAGATCTTCAAGCAATAATAATCTAATCTTTGTCTTAAGATTATATAATGAAACCAAATGAAACCATTAAACAAAGAGGAAAAAGATCATGATAGAGGTGAAAGCTGAAATTAATGAAATGAAGAAAAGGAAAACAATAAAAAAACCAGGAAAAAACAAAAATTGATTCTTTGAAATAATTAACAAAACTGAAAAGCCTTTAGCCAGATTGAGAAGGATCAAGAGAAGACTTAGCCATTAGGAACAAGCCCAGGCCTAGCATGTCAGACGCTAATTATGGAAGAGTGTGGGTTCAAGGCCAGTCTGGACAAGATAGTGAGACTGTATCTTTAAAAAACATGAAAATTGACCTTACTGAAAAAAATCGCATACCATTTAGATAACTAGATAAACTAGGAACATGCCTAGAACTAGCAAAACTCATTTAGGAAAAAAAGAAAGACAATTAAAAATAGGTAGACAAATAACAGCTAAGAGACTGAATTAGTAATTTAATGTTTTAAAAAGAATGAATACCAATTAAAGATGCCCAAAAGTTAGAAAAGGAAATGTTTCCAAAAACTACTTTGGGTCCAATATTACATGCCAAAAGTAGAAAGTAATTTATCACAAAGAAAGATAACTCCAAATCAATGTATTGTGCAAACATAATATTTCATCAAGAGAATTTATCTCAGCTAGCTTAAGCATTCCTATATTGTCAATTATGTCTGTTGCTTTCCAATTCTAAGTACTCTCAATTGCAGTGAAGCAACATTTATTATATTTTAAATTATTTTCTTGGGATAGGTTCCTAGAAGCTGATTACTGAATTCAAAATTATGGATCGTTTAAAAAATTTGACACATCGATTGCTTTCAAGTGAAATGTATTGATTGACGTTTTCTCTAGCAACCACTTATTTTTCATTTATAGCTGGTCCAATGATGTGTTCAAGTTCTTCCTCCTTCTGCCTTTCGACAATCTTATGCTGTCTTAATTATTCTCATTATGATGTAAAGTGTTTATGAAGAAAACTTTAAGACTGTTAGCTAAAGGCAAGATTTATTCTGTCTCTTAATGAAAGAATATGATACATCGTACAGTGGGGCAATTAAATTCCTTTCTTTTGCTGTCAAGGTCCCTTCTCGAAAGCTGACTTTTCCAAAAGCTGGTATTTGTCACAAAAGTATAAACCTCCATTAATCTTTAAAATCTGAGGCAACAAAATATATGGAAGCAATACATTTCTAATTCTGGGCGTTGACTCCAGAGACACATAAAGATAACTATTAAAGAACATTTCTGAGTGTTGGGCCAATATTGCTCTAATTTACTGGATAAGGAAAGGTTTTTTTTTTTTTTTGGTTTTACTCATGGGCCAATTAGATACAGTTGTGTTTATAATTGAGGGCTGAGCCTATAGGCACATCTGTGAAGAATTAATAATTAAGGCAAGTCCTGAGCAAGCCTGTGGCAGATAATTTAATAGCTGTGGGAAGAACTAGCCCATAGTGGGTGGGACTACTCCCCGGGTAGGTGGATAAGAAGGAATGAGCTGGTATACAGACATGTTAGCAAGTGAGAAAACATATGTCCCTCCCTCAGCTCTTGTGTGTATATAAAGTGGCCTATTCCCCAGGGAATCAGCTCCTGATGTTGGTATGGACTCTCCAACATGCTGGTGAAGCAAAATCGAGAAATATAAGCCAAGAATAGACCCTAAGTTGTTTAGTTCCTAAGGTGTTTGCTTACAAATGGGCAGATAAAACATAAACCATCAACACCACTGACAGATATTCTCAAATGGCCTAGAGATTCCTTTTTTTTAAATATAAATGAACCTTTTTATTTGCATTTGAGGCATTTTTTATTATTATTTTATTTTCAAATTTTACAATTATATTGAGTACTCATCCCTGCTTCCCTCCACGGTCCCTCCCTCCTATCCCTTCATCAATCCCTCCCACTCCCTCCCACCCTCCTGCCTGTATGCTTCTATGAACCCCAGGGTTCCCTTTGGCTGCTCTTGTAGGGGTTCAGGCCTCTCTGGCATACCAAGTTGCCTCTCTTCAGGCCACCACTAATAGGGGCATTTCCCTTTACTCATCTGGCTTTAGTCGCCAAGGTTTCCACTGTGTGTTCTCTCTCCTAGGTAGTCTATGGGGGTTTGTTGGTATGTCAGTCACTATGCAGGTCAGGTAGGGACAAGTCTCACTGTAGTGAGTTCCTAGATGCAGAAATCCTGCCTTGAGTGGAATGTCTTGCTCAACACTGAACCTTCTCATCTTTAGGGTCTTATAATCACCTCCTCTTCTTCGAGGTTCCCAAAACCTTAAGACAGGGAGAGATTAGGTTGGTCTGATTCTGGGTGAGCCTTGCTGAGTCAGTGGTACACTGTATAATGGCTGGTCGCTGCTGTCCACTTCACTGCACTTCTACTGCCCTAGGCTGCATCCTGTCAGGGTGTTGAGATCCTCTACTTCTGTAAAATGTTCTTCCAATCTATGGGTATAATAACAGCTATTTACAGAGCAGTTCTGTGTACTGTCTTCCTACCTACAGGTTCATAGGTTGTTTTCCCTAGAGATCTATTTCCTTCCCATTTTTAGATTTTTGTTCTAGTTTACAGTAACAGGAATGTGTTCTACTCTGACAAGAGGGTCTTGTATTCAATTGGAAAGTTGTTGGTTGTCTCCTTGATACCTAGAGATTCTTTTAAAACTCTGTCAGATTTTTATTTACTTGTTTTGGTAGAAGAACGGAGGGCGTCAGACTAGCTTTGGTAAACTTAGTCTGGTTGAGTTTATTGTTACCATGCAAAGTATGTGGGACCACAGATGGTGAATGTGAGAAAAACTCTGCACTGTTTGCCACAGCTGAAGGTCTTACTCTGTCCTATCTGCTTTACAAACTCTAAATTTTGTGTGACTAGTTGACATTTCTAGTGGCTGTCTTCAAGGTCTTCAAAGGGATGGAACTTCCACATCATTGACAGCTAGGAGACCACTATTTTATTTATAAGTCACTAAATTATTAGTAAACTTTTACTTATTAGTAATTCACTTTTTTACTAAGTTTATGTTGTGTCTACTGTTTATATTATGTGCCAAACTTTCTGCTGAGCCCTTAACAATCTGGTCTTCATTTATAGATTCATAATTGGAACTAGTGAAAAAGATGATAAAACTTAATAAAATCTTCTGATAATGTGCCATTTGCTTGGGCAACTGGCATGTCAGTCTCTAGAGGAAATTGCCAGGCTTTGTGACTCCCAGTCGTTGCTTTGTATATCTGGAATCATCTGGCATTTTGTCATTAATTCCCCTGATTCTAAAGTTTATACAATAGTCCACAGGGTCTGGAAGCCAAATGAAAACTCAGAATGCTCTATGCATTCCTGACGCTTGTTATTTCCAAGATCGTTTCATCAATGATACATGCTTTAAATGCCCATGTGATCAACGGAAAACAAGCTCATAATGGATGCTGGCCACACTGCTGATTCTTAATTTCTATGTTAATTTTCTTTTCATTTTGGTTTTCTATCTTGCTGCCATTTGCTGTAACTCAGAGATTCTTGCGAAGACGTAGATGGCTAAGCCTGCTCTGGCCAAAGCAACTGTCCACCGTAGGTACCATCAGCCAGCGATTGAAGGAAAAACTCCCGAACCCACCCATCCATGGAAGCCCAACTTTTATTTATTTATTTATTTTTATTATTATTATTTATTCAACTGTGCGCATGTGCGTGTGTATGTGCGCGCGCGTGTCTGTGTGTGTGTGTGTCTGTGTGTGTGTGTCTGTGGGTGTGTAGAACCACGGACGAATTCACGACCACCATGGATGCCTCCACCTCCTTCTGCCCCGGATTCACAGGCTCCGCCCTACCAGGACCAGAAGCACAGCTCCCCCCCCCCCCTGCTTCCGCCTGGCGTCTATACATGGGATCTGGGATCCGAACTCAGGACCTTCCGCCTGCAAGGCAGAGGCTTAACCCCTAGCCACCTCTCCAGCCCCGGAAACCCAACTTTTAAAAAATAATTAAAACAGAATGCATATTACTGAAAAATTTCCAAAAGTTAGAAGAGGAAACATTTCCATGCTGGAAAGACATTGGTCTCAGGAGCTGAGAAGCCAACTTGCATGCTTGCTGTCAGAGAGACAACAATCAGGCTAAAAAATGGGCTTCCAGGGTAACTTACGCTGATGACCACACACGTCCGACCTGTTTATAAGGTATATGCAGAGTGGACACAGCAGGTGTAAGAACCAAGTCCTGGGTCTGACAGGCCCACAGTGGTTGCCTTTCTTCAGGACGCACTTTCCTTCTGAGAGACTTTTGCTATTTGAAGGAACTCACTGGCTTTATGACCTTGGGCCCATCTAACTACCAGAGCTTGGGGAAAGTCACTTTCCCTTCCTGAAGCTTCAGCTTCTGTTCTCTGTCAAAGACGAAACTGGATGGAAGGACCTTTAAGCCAGAATCCACTTTGCATAGATGTGTCGCCTTCTGACCCTCTCCCTCCTTGACCTGCCTCTCTTCCTCCCTCGGCAGGAAGAGCGTGGAGGTGCTCAGCTTCACTCCTAGGATGATGATGATGCGTGTCAGGAGTGATTATTGCACTTCCTCTCCCCGCCATCCAAAGCACGGTACAGGGTGGGTGACCCAGAAGTGGCTGGGGGCAAGCTAACCAGCCAAGCCTAAGATCAGAAATATGTTTCATCATGCTGAGCCTGACTGAACAATTCTTTGGGAGCTTATAAATAGAGGCAAAGCCCTCTACGACTGTAGTCCTGTGTGGAGCGAGTTTCAGCAATTGGGATTTTCTGGGGGCAGGTGGGTTAAGAGGCTGGGAGGGGCACAGAGCTTTGGTTTCTGCCTTGGGCTCTTTGATCTAGTCCATGTCTTTTATTGCATCTGAATTCTTACTGTGAGATGCATTTCAGATGCAAGTGAGCTGCATTTTCTCAGCAAACGGCCAGGAAGTGGGTCACGTTTCTACTGGGACAGCAATGTGAAGTACCCAGGAGCTTTAACAGGTGAGGGAGGGGTGGGGTCGAAAGACAGAAATCAAATACTACTTCCTAAATCTTGAAGAGTAACAGATAAAAGAACAGAGACTTCCTGGAACATTTAGACTGTAAAGATCCAGGCAATAAAAAAGTATGTACACATGTGTCAAGAACCTGAACTTCTCGAAGCCTCCAACACTGTCATTTGAGAGCACGTCTCCCTCGTCTATGCTCACAGCACAGCAGCCTTATTTCTGCCCCAGACCCAAATGATTGTTGGGTGACACTGGTACTGTAAGTCACATGCCATTTTAAAGCCAGAGAGATGGGCTGGAGAGATGGCTCAAGGATTAAGCCTTTGCCATGAAAGCCAAAGGACTTGAGTTTGGATTCCAAAACCCACATAAGAATGGTGGAAATGGCGGTGGCCTGCACTTCTAGCTCTGGAAGGCAGAGTCTGGGAAACTCCAAAACAAAACAATAAGAAGTTAAGTAATCCAGAGTGATTCCTGATGTCCGCCCTTGGGCTCGGTGTCCTCTTCTACACACACACACACACACACACACACACACACACACACACACACCACAAACACCGAGAAAGAGAATGAGAGAGAGAGAGAGAGAGAATAAGCTATTACTGTTATTTATGCCTGCAAAAGAATTTTCCTCCTTGTTGAAACACGGTTTTCACAGAACCGTATTCTGCAATGTGGGAAAACGTGGTTGAGGTCTTGCACCATGCCTGGGAAACTGTGTAATAATGACATTTTCATGCTCATTCTCGAGTCTGAAGAGCACATACTCTAGCAGAAACAACTTCATTGGGATGGAGTAAGAAAACATTGTATGTGTACATCATGGAGGCTTATTCAGCCCTAAAGAAGAATGAAATTATATCTCTTGAAGGAACATGAGTGGAACTGGAGACCATCGTAAGCCAGTCTGTCAGCCACGCCTACCAGAGAGAGAGTCGAGACCTGGAATACTATAGCTCCATCTTAATCATTGTGATAATTGGATTGCAGTAAGTGCAATTCAAGCAGGGATGGGCTGTTGTACGTGATCAGTAAATGACAGTCGTCTCATCATCAATCAGTTGTCATGTGTTGACTTTACCAAATATGATAGTCAGCCCTGCAGCTGAACAAAGCGATCAGAGTAAAGTATGCAGGGAAGGAAAGAAGGAATATTAAAAACTCACTTACTGGCTAGTGCTTGCTGAATAAAATGAAGGTTAAATTTTCTCCTATTTGTTGAATTGGGAAAGAAATTAATTAAGGATAGGACCTGTTAAAGGGAGACTTTCAGGGATGTGGAAGGAAAGGTAGAGGGAGCCCTGGAAGGGTATTAGAGGGTGAACACGCTCGAAGCACTTCATGTGCATGTATGAAATGTTGGAATGGAGCCTGTTACTCTGCACAGACACGTGAAGTGGATTCTGGTACACGACATGAGTGCTCCTGCTATAGAGGAGGGGACCCCACAGACTGTCAGCGCACCAAGGAGGGAGGTGGGGAAGCCAGGTAAGCTCAGAAATACGAGAGAGATATGGCAGGGAGTGGAGAATGGGCAGGTAGAGAAGCAGCAAAGCCGGAGCAGTTGCAGAGTGGTCTGCCTAAAGGGACAGCACAAAGCCACCCTTTGGCCTCTGCCCCTCCCCTCTCAGAGACCCTTCCTTCCACATGAAGGAAGCACCAATGGGAAGAAGTTGTGTGGGATTTGGACAGAAGTGGGGTTCAGAGGAATGGTGGGAAAGACGTAGGAGAAGAATTCTGTGCAGAGGTACCGGCGACAGAGAGTTGAGAAGAAACAGTGAGCAAGGAGCAATGCATATTTTCCTACAGAAAAAAATCACAGCTTTCAGAAACTGCCCTTTTACCACTTAGGCAGTATTCAGACTCCAAGTCCTGGAGAATTTTGCAGCTGATGGAAAAGTTCTAAAACCTCTGCCAGTGAAGTGTGGCACATGCATCTCCTTACTATGCCATCACAGGCAGCTGTGAACAGCAAGAATGGGAAGCCAAGACAAGCCGCCAGAGCTCACGCCAGGGATTTCTCCACCCACAGAAGATTTAAAATAGGGATCAACGGGGGTGGGGGCACGTGGAAGTCATGGGAGGGTGCTGTTCCAGGCAGCCACCTGCTGCTAGGAGGAAGAGAGCCCAGCGCTGCACCTCTGTGAGGCCGGGAGGGGGTGGATTGTCAAAGGTGGGCTCGGGGACCTAACCCGGACACCTGAAGGCTGAGGGCTACGAGCCGCTTCAGTGACTGCAGCCTGCGGGTCTCTGTGCTTGAAGCTGGGTGGCTGTGAAGAGCGAGCAGTGATCTCGGCAGTGGGGTTGGGCTGTGGGCCCTGTGCAGAGTCACACAAGAGGCGGTGAAGAGTTCTCCATCACCCACATGTCCAACTGCAGGGACATGTCCACACAAAAGCCACATCGAAGATGGTACTGGGAGAAAAGACCGTCATGAATCACAGGTGCATTTGGAATGTCATTGTTATGCTATACAAACATTTTCCATATATATATATATATAATTTTTAATCTATAAACTTATCTTTACTTCACAGATGGTGAATTTGCTGACATCATCACGAAAGGACATGGTTCATGGGGGGAGGTCTAGAGGGATGATTTTTCTTTAAGAGAAATAATCCCATTTACCATAGCCCCTAAAAAAATGAAATACCTTGGCATAAATCTAACCAAGGAAATGAGAGACCTGTACAATAAAAACTTTAAAAGCCCAAAGAAAGAAATTTCAGAAAATACCAGAAAGAGGAAAGATCTCCTATGCTCCTGGATCGGTAGAACTAGCATTATAAAAATGATCATCCTACCAAAAGCAATATACAGTTTTAATGCTATACCAATCAAAATCCCAAGGCAATTCTTCACAGAGATTGATAAAGCAATCTTAGAATTCTCATGGACACAGAAAAGGCCTAAGGTAGCTAAAGTAATCCTGAATAATAAAAACTTTGCTAGAGGAATCACCATGCCAGACCTTAATCTCTACTACAAATCTGTAGTAATAAAGGCAGCATAGTACTGGTTCCAAAATGGACACATAGATCAATGGATAAGAGTTGATTTTTGACGTAGAGGCTCAGAAAACTCAATAGAAAAAGAACAGCATTTTCAACAAATGATGCTGGCAAAACTCGGTTATCTACATGCAGAAAATTGAAACGGAATCCTTACTTGACTATAAAAATCCTAGAAGAAAGAATAGGTAATTCCCTTGAACTGATTGGCCTGGGTCAACACTAGGCCAATAGCTCAGGAAATAGAACAAACACTCAACATATGGGATCTCATGAGATTAAAGAGCTTTTGTTTAGCTAAAGATATTGTCAACTGAGCAAAAAGACAGCCCATAGAATAGGAGAAAATTTTCACTAACCACACATCTGAAAAGGGACTAATATCCAAAGTGGACAAAGAGCTCAAAAAATTAAACACTATGGAGGTAAATAGTTCAATTAGAAAACAGACCTTGAAGTTAATGGAAACTTTTCCCAGGATCGAATTAAAATGCCTAGCGTGTACCTTAAAAAATGTTCCATCTCCCTAGCCATTAGGGAAATGCCAATCAAAATTACCTACAGACATCATCTCACCCTCATCAGAATGGTGAAAATCCAAAATACATACAACAATACATGCTAGAGAGGATGTGGGAAGAACCCTCATACACTGCTGGTAGGATTGCAGGCTTGTACAATCACTATGGAGATCAGTATGGCAGTTCCTAAAAAAATTAAAAACTGAAATGCCATATGACCCTGTTATACCACTGCTAAGAATATTTCCCCAAAATAACTTCATCATACTATAGTGACACATGCACATCCATGTTCATTGCGGCTCTATTTACAAGAGCAAAGTCATGGACTCAGAGAAGTCAACTGAGTGAAGTATTCTAAGCACAGAAAGCCAGATGTTGCATGTTCTCCCTTATAAGGGAGAGAAGGGAGGGGGGAAGGGAAGGTAAAATGAGACAGGCAAGGAGCATGTATAACTAGGAATTTAAAATATTTAAAAATAAACTAAAAAAAGAATAACCTAATATCAACTCTTCCTTCTTCCCCTCCCCCATTTTCACATGTATGTGTGTTTGGGTTGCGTGTGTGTGTGTGTGTGTGTGTGTGTGTGTGTGTGTGTGTGTGCGTGCATGTATGTGTGTGTGTGTGTGTGTCCCAGACTCTGCCTTCCACAGCTGGAAGGCAGGTGGCCTTCTACACCCACCCTATATTTTATGAGAGATCTGGGGACTCGAACTCTGTTCTTTTTACTTGTGACAAAGTGCTTTAACTGTTGAGCTGTCTATCAGTGTCCCCTTTCTTACAAAGTCATTAAAAGTATTCCTCTCCCCACTTTAGAGACACACTGGAAGCTATCACTAAAACTTTTTTCACACATTACAAGATATATCATTAAAAACAAGACATTCTATCCACATAAAACAGTGTGCAGTCAAAAGGGGGCACATTAGGCTATTTTTACTTGCTAGAGTCCTGAGTGTAATTACTGATGTCAGCAGTCCCTGGGAATCTTTGTCTCTTCCTATCACTGCTTAAGCTTCCTGTTAGTTAAATCTTTGGCAAAGTAAAGCCCACGAGTTCTATAATATGATTTCAGGTCTTTTTACCTTAAGTCAAATCAAAGGAATCCTTACAGTGAACCAGAATTTATGCATGGATAAACTCCAAAGTAGCAATCGGTTTGAGCCAAGTGTTCTGAATAACATTCAACATTCTGAATTAAGAGCAGGAAGCAAATTTAACAAAGGCTCATGTTCTCATCTGACAAAACTACTTCTGCCATTAATAAAACCACAAATTACACTTCTATTTACATAACTTTAGTCCTGGCATCATTCACTGAATGAACAGAATTAGCTAATAGCATCTAGAGTTAGTTCACATAGAAGAATTCTTTCAATACTCCATTATTCTATTTTGCACGCACAAGAATCTTGTCATAGTATAGATCCTACTATGCTACTTACTAAGTTTGAAAATTTTTCTTCCTTCTAAACTTCAGCTATTTCATCTGCAATATGGACACACTAATAATAATTAATTCCCAATGTTACTGTAAGTAGCAATGTTAAGAAAATCTCTGTAGAATGGGTTGGGAGCATAGTATTATGATAGAGTGTTTATTTATGACCTTGTTATGTCCTAGACTGTTGCAGAACTCAAGAAGAAGAAGGAGGGAGAGGAGGAGAAGGAAGAGGAGGAGAAGGAAGAGGAGAAAGCAGAGGAAAAGGAAACAGAGGAAAAGGAGGAGGAGGAAGAGGAGAAGAAGGAGGGGGAGAAGAAGGAGAAAGAGGAGGAGGAGGAGGAAGAGGAGGAGAAGGAAGAGAAGGAGGAGGAGGAAGCAACAAACAAATGTTATGAATAACTAGCACACTAACCAGAATGCAGTGGTTTGCCAGTGAAGTGCCAATCAAGAATGTTTCAGAATTTTCTACAAGTAGCTATACACTATGGCAAAGAATTGAGTAACATTTCAGATGTGCAGCTAATGGCAGTTCAGGGTAGGGGACTGAGCTCATGCTTGTAGCCTGACTTCACCTTCTTGGCCACAAGAGTTAGCATGTGGGAAGCTTTCTATTTATCCACAAAGTCAGCTAGTATGTGGGCAAACCAGTCCTTGTTCAAGGGAGTGTGGGGCAAAGTTTGTGTAGCCCTTCCATCCTCTTCACCTGTGTACAAGGGAGCCAAAAGTTATGAGTGGAGTGCTGCTAAGAAGCACTTATATTCTAGTTCATTTAGTGGTCAGTGTGAGATGCATGTATACATCAACAGGGTGAGAAAGGTACTTATTAGAGTTCTAAGTCTAGGAATTTTTTTCTATGTTATATCATATGATTGCCATTTTATGCATTTTTAAATTTTCAAAATTTTTATTTATGTATTTTTATTCTTAGAATATTTCATACACATATATACAATGTATCTGGATCATGTCCATCCACTAGATACGTCATTCTGTCTGATATCAAGCCTTTCCTTCCCCCTTGCCTGTGTGTCTCACATGTCCAATAGAACCTCTGAGCAACTTGCTTAAAATACATCCCAGAAAATCTGATTTTACAGGCCTGATGCTGAACCTGGACACTTCTATTTTTCATAAGTGTCTCAGCTAATTGTGATGTGGGTGCTGCATGCTACACTGTCTTCCACCCCGTCCTCTTCTCCCTGCCCAACGCTACTAAATATTTTCTGGGTTTCTTTTCTCCTTTCTGAGGTCCTCTGTGTTCCTGCTCAGACCTTCCTGATCTATCAGTTGCATTACTGAAATGGACTCCTGGTGTCTAATGTTATCTCCTTTTGGAGACTGATCACACACTGAGGCAAAGGCCGCTGAAACGCCAACCTCTATGAAAACCTGCAAAGACTTTCCCTAGTTCTCAAGGCCAAGGTCCTCCGTGACCTGGAACGTGACTTTGCTTTGCCTTCTCTCCTGACTCCAGGATTTGTGCCATGCTGATGCCCTGAGACAATGTTGCCCTGCTTGGGTTCCGTGGGCACCAGGGTGCTGTCCTTCCTGTCTTGTGTGCTGGTTCTTTCTGTCCTGGTTACATTTTACTGTGCTTCTCTGTTCTAAGAACTTTCTTCTGAGTTTCAAGAGTAGCCTAAGTATTGCTGGTCTCAGTTCCAACCTCAAAGGGCTTCCTGGATTCTATCTGTTAGTTACAAACACCTTTGTACTTAGGGGACATTTGTGATCCCCACACTGGAACTATGCCTTATTCATAGACTACGTCCACTACCTGGCTTTTGGCATAGTTTCAATACACATCTGTTAAAGTGAAAAGCTTAAAGAAGTATAGAGACTCACAACTGACCAAAGCTCAGAGGAAAAAAACTATGACTGCTGGGCCCTAATCATCTTAATCACTCCTGCATCTCAAAGTTCAGGGACCATAATTGGAAGAATGTAAACCTGAGACTGGAGAAAGGAATACCAGAGTGTCTTCTGGATGTGACAGGACTATTGCATCCATAAACTCACTGCATCTATGTCTGCTTCCCATAAGACTTGCATAATTTTGGCCTGTTGACAACTCACCATCAAAGGGGAAAGTTCTCAAGAGCCACTACACTTTCCTGAGAGATCAATGAAGGTTAACGCTGGATGGGAGAAGAGAGGAAGAGGAGCTAATTTCCTCAATGGCATACCCACTGATACATTGTGCATGATCGAGCAAGTCCCCAGATACATGCAATTAATACCAACCCAGATAAAACTCAGTGGAGCACATGTGCAGAAAAATATCAAATTAGGAGGAATCCTGGTTGGGAGGAGGCAGGTGTGCAGTGGGTAAAGGAAGGAGGATGGGATCAGGTAATAAAGGGTGAAAAATGACACAAATCATTATATTCATGTGTGAAACTCTAAAAGAACAAAAACAAACCAGCAAAAAACTTGAGTACTGAACTGGTGAAAAATGGCCAAGCACAAGGAACAAGCACTCATATGATGTTTCAGTTTAACAAACTCCTTCCAGGCTTCAGCTTAATTGGGCAATAGAAACAACATCAAATTGGAAGCTTTTTTAAAATTTTGTAATTTGTGAATATTTTATTTTCTCCTGGACATGAAGTAGACCAAATCAAGTAGAGCAATAATAAATGTAGTTATATAAGTGGTCTGAAAAATAGAATTAAGTTGAAAAAGAGAAAAAACTTAAAAAAATTAAGATACATTATAAAACATGGACTATGCACATATGTGCGTACATGCATGCATGTCTGTGTGTGTATGTGTGCATGCACATGTGTTTATGTATGTGAGTGTGTAATGAATATGCCCTTTTGAGTTAACTTTATACTGGATTTTGTATGTAAGATTACAGGTTAATTTGGTATTTTTAAAAGCAGTACTTTTGGACCTAGGAGGAGATGAGAACTATGTGTGCACTAGAATATATGAAGAACACATGACTGACTGTCTATGCCATTCCACAGGGTAGTCATTTCCTCATCAGCAAATTGACAAGTGCAAGCAACATGAGACAACATGCATTCATTTATTTAAAAATGCTCTCTGCATTCCACTGGCCTTTGGGGTTTAGATAGGACTCTCCTTCCATGTATCAGAGAGAGAGAACTTGGTTGTGGAGCACTCTGAGACCACGTAGGGAAACCATCCCCATATGGCTTCAGAGAAATATCTGTGTGCTGGTTGGATGGTTCTTCTAGGAGTTCAGAGTTTAGACAAATGTCTTTATGTTCAATTGAAGGTGTCATTTAGCAGCTATACAAAGAGCGGGGCCAGAGACCTGCAGAATTCTTTCTCTGTTCTTGTGTAAAGCAATGGGTCTGGTTCAAAATCACATAAACTATGAAAGAACAGGAGAGAGGAGGAGAGAACCCGGAGCCCGGAAGAGCAGTCACGAAGCTGTTGAAGAACCTGGACTAGGAAGCGGCAATACAGAAATTGAAGAAAGGCCTTTTCTGAATTCCTGAGCTTTGAGGGAAAAGCTTGCCTTCTGGGGTGCGGGTGGGGTTGGGTTATATGGCCAGTGGACTTCCTTTCTTCCCTCCCACCTTAGTCTATGGGCCACCTAATTGACCCCTGAACTTCTTACCTGCCTCCTCTCCAATGCTGGAGGCTTGGAGAACTGATTCTCAGCTTCTTCATCTGTAAATGACATGGCGGGAAACCAACGGCTGTGTGGAGAGTTCCAAGAATCGAAGAGACAGCACAGAGGTTTCTCAATGCCAACTCCATTGTGACTCAGAGAGGCTGCTGTCACCCTCTTGCAGCTTCCTCTCACCCATTCCCTCCTTCTCTCATCAGCATCACAAGGCTTTGCAAAAGGTAACTGATGATGATTAGGAGCCAACGGGACAGACACTCAAGGGTGGCCGATAATCCTCTCTGATTCCTTTTTTTTTTCCTAGCAAAAGTTTCTGATTTTCCTTTTCTCTCGCCACTGTTTTGAGTTCAGATGTTCGGAATCTACCCCTCAACACTGCAGTAGCCATCTCAAGCTTCTTGTAGGGTCAGCTTCCCCCGAAGTACCCTCTAGGTGACAGCTCATCATTCCCTTCCCCTTTCCTGTCGCTGAGTACTCAGAGCAGCTACTACACATTGAGGGCATAAACGCAGGCAGGCTATGATCTTTGCCGAGGGGGAACGCTCAAGCAGCTGTGTACAGAGCAAATGACTAGGTCATAACTTGCAGGAAAAAGTACAAGCTTTGTGGAAATTTGAGGGCATCAGAACTATCTTTCAATTCTGACTCTTATTTTCTTTAATTAACTGTTCTTTGCAGAGAAAAGAAACTGCTGTTTCTTATCCATCCCGGATCCTCTTCTCTTTGCTTCCTGTATCCCATAAGTGCTTCTGATTCTTTTAAAGCCAGGAATTCAAGTTCTCTCTATTTAAGGGTCAGAATTTCTTTCGCCTCTGGTTTTAAGAGCAAGTTCTCTGCCCCTCCTGGTTTATGGTATGATGACTTCTTTCTGAAGGGTCTGATTTTCTCCCCCAGAATGCCTGCCCCCCCAAGCCAACTCCATCTTAAACTTAGGCCTCTTTATAGTTACAACTCTATGTAGATGCTACACAAATGAAACAGTCCTATCTCTTCATTTTATTTTGGCAGGTCGCTTGGATGGAGGCATGTGCCCCACATGTACTTCTTGAGCTGGTTTTGACAAAGCTAATCTGAATCCAGTTGACTTCGCTCTTCTTACTGCACAAGGCTCACATGGTCTCCAAAGGAAAAAGAATGTGTTGCAGGGAGCAACCACATAATCCCTTCCAGAATCAGCGAGGCAAGAGTTCAGTCCTATTTCTCTAACCTTCAGTTTCAGTCTGTGTGGAAGAAGAGCATGATTTTCTTTGATGCTCTGTGGTGGTGATTAAGAAGCGTATGTAAACTGGCTTTTTACAACTTACATTGTTACTTTCTTTGAGTCTGTGTGTGCTTGTGTACGTGTGTGCACATGTGGACGTGAAAGGTCAGCCTTGGATGCCATTCCTCAGGTGGTCTCCAGCTTTTTTTTTTTTTTTTTTGGATATGATATCTCTCACTGACCTGGAGCTGGCCAACCAGTGCCCAAGGGGTCTACTTGCATAGTGCTGAGATTACAAGTACTCACTAGCTCTTTTGGGTGGGTTTTGGGGATCAAATTCAGTTCCTCACGCTTGTACAACAAACACTTTACCAACCAAGCTATCTCTCTAGACTCTGACTACTTTTCTGTTATTTATTATTTATTTGAAGGCATGGTCACAAAAGCCTTTTTATACACCAACGAAGTCTGAAGTCACAAACTAGTTATTTCATTTTAATAAATTTTAGTCAAACCACTGAAGCCTGGAATTTTGTGACTATGTTCTCGGAGATAAACTGATTCGTCAGGTCAATCCTGCCGGATGTGTTAGAAGGTGGAAAAGAAGCCAGATAATTCTGTGTCCTCTGGCTGGTATCTGTGTACCATCCAAATGTGCACCCGACTGTGAGAGTTTCAGTGCCAACAAAGAGGAACTGTTGTGGGAAATCATGAAGAAAGCGGATGAGGGGCAGCAGTACACAGGGGCTGTAGCTCAGGGTGACTTGCACCTGTGGGTCTTGGGGTGGGCAGGAAGCAATGCCCAGAGGAATGGTCTGGTTGCCCCTTACTACTTTTAATAGCATTGAGTCTATCTCTTGTGTTCAGACAGACAATAAACAGGGCCAACTATTATTTATATCTTATCTTATATTAGAAAAGATTTACAGTGCGAAAAAGAACAGTTCTATGCACACTTACTGCACACTGCATATGCATTGGTGGTGTTGAAAGTTTAGTGGATAATTACTGATTTTCCAATTCAAAACAGCTCGACTCTGAAGATTATGTGACTTCCTACTCCTCTGAACAAGTGACAGGATATTTGGCAGGAAGAGGAATGACGAAAAGAAAGAACAAGTGAAGAAATCAAGGGGTCATGAAGTTCATGAAATATGGTTTGAGAGAGACGCCAAAGCTGCTCCACAGATATTTCTTGGAGATGTTGGCTTTATTGACATTGAGGCAATTGTGTCTTAGGATGCATCTTAGGAGTCTAGAAGGCTTGAATTAATCAGGTTATTGCCAAGATGATCCACTTCTCTTCCTACTCAGACACAGATGTGAGAAAGCACAAAGTGGGGAGACAAGCCTGGACATGTTTTTGGCTCTTGGATTTCAATGAGCTCCAAAAGCTCTGTTGCAGTCAGTCTACATGGTTGCTGATAAATGACCATTGGATAGCTAAGGGAACAAGGGATTTATTTTCTTATGATAGTCAGGTTACAGTCGGTAGTCCAGCTTGACGGGAGAGCATGCACCAACACCAGAACCGAGGAAACTGGCCATACCATTTCCATGTAATGGCTGAGAGATGGACAATCCTTATTTGCCAGACAAGCTTGTCTGGCCAAGTGTACACAAGGATGCCAACTCTCTCAACCAGCTCTCTGTATTTTATTCCAGGGCCTAATCCCACCCACCATGGGCTGGGCCTTCCCCATCAGCCAGACAATCTCCTGCAGGTTTGCTCTGGGCTTAACCCAACCATTAATTCTCCACAAATGTGCCCAGAGCTCAAACTCTCAACTGTCAAGTTGATACCTGTGCCCAACTATGACAAGCTCATAAAAGTGTCTTTGCAGACTTTCTGCTTTTCCTTGTCAACCCCGTTTGCTACAATTGGCACCATGACTTTCGTGCTAGTACTCTTGATTGCTTGACTCCCCTTCATTCTTGTATACGTAACTCTTTCCTGCCTGTGTGACAAACTCTTACTCCATCCTCAAGATCCTGCTTGAATATTGCTTCTCCTTTCAAGTCTTTCTCTCTTACCCAGGGCATGAGTAATACAGGATATAATAATGAAAAACACAGGTGTTTCACTGTTGAAATTTGATTTTAAACCAGACTCTTGCACCTACTCACTGCAACATCTTAGATAAGTTATTTAGTTTTCTTGAGGTTAAAGACTCTTGAATTTTAAAGTCAGAATTTAATTTGCTATGTTTGTAGAGTCCTCATATTGTATTGTTATTATTTGCCTGCCTACCTTTGTCTTTAGCGCTCAATGAGATGAGAGCTCTTATCTTTAAATTTGCTTGCTGTCTCATAAGATACCTAACACAATATCTGGTGTTTTGCAGAATTTGAAAATATTCTGAAAAGTGACTCAAATATCAACAGGCCAATTAAAATCCAAGCTCTTCTGCAAAGCACTCTTTGCTCAGTGCTACACCCACCAATCTGAATTCTCATTGCTCTTGTGCATATTGGTGGTAAGGCTTTCTCATAGCTGGTGCCAGAGGTTCTACATGACTCTAAGGCAATAACCATTAGTGTTCACTCTTAGTTCATCATGGCACTTTGGTGCTTATGCCAGTTACAGTTGTGTCAACTTGACAATTGAGGGCTGAGCCTTTAGTCATATTGTGAGGAATTATTCAATTAAGGCACCCTTGAGCAACTTTGTGGAAAATTATGTAATTGATGTGGGAAGACCCAGACCGTAGTGGGTGGGATCATCTCCTGGTCAAGTGAATACGTAGGAGGGAGCTGGTGGATTTGGGCAGACAGGCATGCTGGCAAACAAGAAAATGAGTCCCTTCTCAGCAATTCCTGTGGATATGGTGTGGTTCCTGATGCTGGCATGAGCTCTCCTTTTGTGGGATGAAATGTAACCAAGAATCATTAAGCAAGAGTGAAACTCCTTGTTCTCCTAAGTTGTTCTGGTCATGTATTTATGTCAGCAACTTAAAGAGAAACTGGAACAGTGTTCTACTAACCAAGGACAATGTTAATCAAGACATCCCATTCTGTCATTTCAGAAATTTCTTCTCTTCTTTTATCCCAAGAACTCATACACCGAGGGCTCTCCAGCAGTACTCGGTCTCTGGAGTCCTTGCCTAGCTTTAAAAAATGTGAGCATCATCTCCTATCCACTTTTCATCCAGCTGCAGGCTGCCCCCTTGCTCAGCGCATTCTCACTTTTCTTCACTGCTCCTCTTTCTGGTTTTGAGTGAGAAGTCTTCCCAATACTGCTTTGTTCTCATGGGAATCTGGGCGAGTTTGTTTTCATTACCAATGAACTCATGAGTAAGTCTCATGGAGGATTGTTGACAGGTGTCCCCCTAAAAATCACTGAATCCAGGGATTGGAAGCAGAGAACAATTCTCAAGATGGTGTCCAAGATGACTAATCGGGAGTAACTTATTTGGATTGAAGTTATATTTGGCCTCAGAATCTTTTTTGACATAACACAGAAAGCAAACGCTACCAATCTGTAAGTCTACAAGAGATGGAATTTATTCTGGCATCCTGATAAAGTTCCAAGCTGTTATTTTGCATACTAGGCCAAGAACAATGGTGACTTGATGGTGAACTATGTATAAAGCTGGTATAGATGTAATTTTAGTCTTAGGACCTGCTTCCCATATTATTATGCCTCCTCTTCAACAGCACATTCAAGCTCTAGTTCATTTACCACCTAATGGCATTTGCCAAATACACTTGAACCAAGGGTGCCGTACATTTTAGCCTTACCAAAAAGACGGTTGACCTATCACTGATGCCACATCTTTTAGGAAGAAAGGTCTCTACTATACTTTGTGCACTGTACAAGTTCAAAACCTATACATGACACATTTAACATATTGTGTGTGTGTGTGTGTGTGTGTGTGTGTGTGTGTGTGTGTGTATAAATCAGCTATATATATGAAAAAAACAGGAGATGTACTTTTATGTTCTCACAGGAACCAAATGAAAATCCTTTCTTCTTTCCTTCTCTCATTAAAGTACAATTTGTTTTAAAAGACTCTACACTACATCAAACTGCATTCTCAATACTTTTAAGTCCATTTACTAGTGAATCACTCAGTGTACATTTCAGATGGTTCTTTTTGTAAAAAATGGTGACAGCAAAGAATAGACAACTGAGCGTTCATACCCTGGGAGGGACATCTAATCCTTTTCCCTCAAGAGTCATGGGATAAAAATGCTCTCCCCATCCTAAAGCTCAGGGAACCTTGAAGAAGAGGGGTGGCAAGATTGTAAGGGCCTAAAGATGGGGAGAACCAACAATATGCAAGATATTCAATGCAAGTCAGGGTGCAGCAGCCAGGATATAGCCACAATGTGACTGGACCTTCCTTGCCTGACTTGCACCATGGCTGACATTCAACAACTTCCCAAAGTCTAGCACACATCACAGGGGAGAAAGCTTCAGGTAGTAGGATCCTTAGAGGCAAGGATTAAACAGTCATAATAGAGTTCCCATACTAGTGAGCAGCCCAAGAAGGGACCCCAAACTATACCACTGAGTCCTGAACTCTCAGTGGTCGAGATGACTTAGAGGGAAATTTAGCACCCACATAAACAGATGCTCTGGGGGATGGGAGGGAGAAGGCAGAAAACACCAAGAGGGGAGGAGGAAGGAAAAGGAGTGAGAGGGAGGTGGGGAAGAGTGGAATGGGGGACAACCAGCGGTGGGGGGGGTAGGGGAGGAGGGAGAGAGAGGAAGAGGGTTACCTACTGAGCTTGTATAACTAGGCAAAAAAGTAATAAAACTAACTGAAAAAAATAAAAGTTTTTTTCAACATGTAACTAAAGAATAAACAGAGAAATTGGTTTTTGTCAAAATTGAAATGTTTTGTATCTCAAAGAATACTCTTGTATAAAGAGTCTTCAGGAAAACTGCTTAGCTACTTCAATCCAGCAACAAGACCAACATGAAAATTTCAATTAAACAATTAGCAAAGAAAAAGAACAGATATTTTTCAAAGACGATGTACCAGTAAGCACACAAAAAGAAGTTCTGGGTTTGGAGAGATGACTCAGGGGTTAAGCCTTTGCCTTACAAGCAAAAGGACCTGAGTTCAGATCCCAGGTTCCACATAAAAATGCTAGTTAGAAATGGCCTCCATCTGCATTTCTGGCCCTAAAAGGCAGAGTCTGGGAAACCCTAGAGCAAAAGCAATAAGGAAGTAGAGCCATCTAGAATGATTCCGGAAGTAACCCTTGTATCTTCACAGATAGGCACAGAGCTATCTTTTACACCCACCTACACTTGTACACATACACCCACATACATACACACCCACGCCTACACAATAGTCATTTGACATCAATAGTCATTAGTGAAATATAAATCAAATACACAATGATGTGCTTTACCCTTCATACCAACAACAAAGGTGGCTATATGAGAGATCTAAGACCTACGTGCTGGTGGGCATGTGAGGAAATGGTAATACCACACATAGGTGGAGGAAGTGTGAAATGCTGCAATTGCTTGGAAAACAGGTTGGAACCTGGCAGATCTACAAAATGCTGAACATGTCATCTTTCTATTGCTGAAGGGACCAGCGATTTTACAGAGGCCTATGCATGATGAAAATTAGAAAGTCCAAATAAAAATTTCACAGAAGTGTTTATGGGAGCATTGTACATGAAGTACTTATACATGTCACAACATAAAATGTAACTTGAAGAAAAATGATGCAGTGTGGGGTCAGCAACCACAAAAGACCATATTCCATTTGTACGAAATATTTATGATCATCTCTATGAAGACCCAAGGTAGATGGTGCATGTAGCTGGGTGGGGGGTGGGAGGTTGGGGGAAATAAATGTTTGTTGATCCCCATAGGGTTTCCTTATGGAGTGATGACATTGTGGCAGCACAACTCCAAATGTAAGTGGCAAGTTGTATGTTATTTGGACTAATATGTCTTTTAAAGCTGTTACTGAGAAAGATGTGCACATGAGTGAGTGCTAATTATACTTTGCTGTTGTTCCTTTGCTCTTGTGTCTGTCACAACAATCCGCATATTCACTTAAATGATCCACGTACATCAGATTTCAGTCATTACTTTATGTATGTGTCAAACTAGATATATTTTCTCACAAGCAGATGTTATTTGTGAAATCTGAATGTCCAAAACATTGATTTAAAAAATAAGAAAGACACCAAAGCTATATTTCTTCTTCAGTACAGTCAATATATAACCTTCATTAACATGCCATTTTTGTTTATCACTAACTTTATCCACAGTATTTCATATATTTATAACGAAACCACTTTATCTGAAATGACATTATTTTTCTGAGCAATGAATTTATAATGATGTTCTACTATCTGGTGACTCTATTATTTCTTTGCTATTAAAAGCCCCAAAGTTAATTGTCATTAATTCCACAGCAAGTGAGAGAACTTAATGGTTCCATTAACTTGTACCTACCCCTTTCGAATCAATCACTCCAGGCTTCGCATTAAACTTCACTGTCTTCAATCGTGCACGCTCCTTTCTTTCCACCCTAATAGAAAATCAAAAATAGTCAGTTATGTGACAATCATTTATGACTTAGTTCTTTCTTAAGTAAGGAACACTCCATCCTTCTATCCTTACAACAGAAAAAGAGAAAATCATGTTCTGAAATATTTCAGTTCTTTTGTCAAGGATTAAAAAAAATCCTGGAATAAAGTCTATAAGCTACTAATAATGTCTCTTGAAACTTTTACTGGTCCTTGAACTGAGAATCATATTATTTGGAAGTAACAAAGAGAGAAGGAAGAGAGCCATTTTGAAATGTGTAAGTGAATCAATCAAAATCTTTTTAAGGAGGCCACCTCCCATAAATACCTACATCTAAAGTGACCACAAATGGTTCCTTCCACTCTTTTATCCTCCCTTCTCCTTAAGAACATTACTCTATATATCTTAACTTGAAAATGAAACACTTGAAATTATATGTAAACCCAGGACACCTAACATCCTGCCATATCTTCAGATTCCTCATCTACTTGCCGCTTGACTCATTCACTGGCTAATTGTCTACCATGTTATCAACCAAGAAGCTGGGGACAAAGAAAAGGACAATTTTATTTTATTTTAAGTTTTATTTTATTTACAAGCAAAATGGATTTATGTCTTTGCTCCGACCCCTCCCCACCCAGTTCCTTCCTCTTCCACCTCCCCATGTACACACATCATTCTCCCACCCTCGCCTCCCTTCACTGCTCCCCGTGGGGTGTCTGTGTTGGTATGAGAGTCGGATTTCTGTTGTATTATACGTGGCTCTTCAGTGGGCAGTTGTAAGTGGGGAGGCTGCTCCTCCCTTGTCCAGAGCCTGCCCCTGAGACACTCTCTGAGAGCAGTTGAAAGAAGAGGCAAGTTTTAATCATGATTGTAGTGAGCGTTCACAGAAATGGTTGAGCGAGAACCGAGAGTTAAACAAACACTCGTAATGTTCCACAGGGAGATTGTCATGTGGGTGTGCTTATCTCACCCGGAGGGAGAGATGGGGGTGGAAAGTCTTGGGGTGGGTTCTTTGGAGGAGGTGTGACTTTTTCTGAGATTAAAGGAAAAGAAAATGCTTTTTTTTTTTTAATGGGAATTCTGGAGACAAGGAACAGCAGACCTGCGAGTAAGCTAGAAACCTGGGGAAGACTTATCGTGGGGTCCAGACAAAACGAGATGAGGCTAGAGAGCTGCAGGGCTCCTGAGAAAAGGTTAAAGCCTGGTGTGGGGCTGCACGCCTGTGAGCTTAGCACAGTGAAGGGCGAGAGGCAACAGGTCAGGAGCAGAACCTCAGTGTGGAGGGAAGGCAGCAGTAGGCTACAGGAGACCTTGGGATGCAAAAAAATGAAAGGGTAGACTGTGCCGATGCCTCCGTTGTCAAAGCGCTTGCCTTGGAAAGACTAGGAGCTGAGTTCAATCCTCAGGATTCATGTAAAAAGATAGGCATGCTGACGTGTGCATAATTCCAGAGCCGGGGAGGCAGAGACAAGGGGGATGATACATGAAGAATGACCCAAAGTTGTCCTCTGGCTTCCATGCACTGGCATACTTACATACCACACACACACACACACACACACACACACACACACACACACACACACAGATACACAGACTCGGATATAAAGGGGAATCAAGCCACTTCAAGAACTTAGGTTTCGTGTTTGAAGAGTCCTCTTAAACTTTTAAGGGTATAAGCCAAGAAAGTGATAGGATCACATTAGTATTTTCAGTAGAGCATCCTGGCGCAGGGAGAAGACAGATCTGAAGGGTGAGGAAACAGAGGACACGGGGGGTCTGTTTAGGAGCTGTTGCCATCATTTAGGTCATGGCAAGAGATGATGAGAAGTGAGAGAGAGGTGGAGAAGAGAAAGGCTTGGGAACTGACGGAAACATAAAGCTGCAAATGTGCTCATCTGAAAGCAATGGTTGAAAAGAGGAATTGAGGCATGTTTCGGATTTTTCCAAGTCTCCAGTTAGCCAGGTTTTTTTTTTCCCTTCCCGAGGCCATTTTAGCACTATGTCAATGTTACATCTATTTTTCTCCTGTTCATCTGTTGTGACATATACAAAGTTATATGTTTCTCAAGGATGGGCCACAAGTCACTTAGTTATACCCTATAGAAAGTCCTCAGTTAAATAGCTGTTGAGCCAATATAATATTTAGTAGAGTGGTTTAACATGACATTGCTTAAATGTGGCTAGCTTTAAATTCATTTTTTTCCCTTTCCTGGGTAAAGAAAAGAGCAAATAAGAGAGAGAGAAAAAATTCCAAATCTATAGAAACTTAATGGTTTATGAAGTCTAAGCTATTCATAGATCAGTAATTAACAGCAAATGCCTTACTAACTGGGAGTTCTTTTGTGTTTCCAACTGAAGCACAGTGAAGATCAGGGTTTCTATAGTTACAGAATGAAGTTTCAGAATATATTTATTTCTGTATGAGAGCAGAATATTTGAGTGGAAAGAATGGAACAAAAGCTTTCGCATCTAACCTCAGAGAATAAAACAATACGTTGTACCTGAGAATCTCTGTATACATCCAATGTCCACTGTTGGGAAAAGAGTAAGAAAGACTTCAGGTAACATAATCTGCCAAGTGGGAAGTGGTACACTGAGAAGAAAGGTCTGATTGGCACTTCGTCAGTTTTTCTCTCCTTTGAATTCAAGCACAAGTGATAATTCAGTCATCTCTTTGGATTTTCCTAAAACTGTTGTTAGAGCCTCTGACTTTATTCTGGCTCTTTTGCATTAATTAGGCTAATGACAGGAGCTACTAGTTTATCCCATGCTGTCAAAATGACTATAGCCTGTGGAGAATGCATGCTTATTTGATCAGAGTATGCAAATAAATTCTGCATAAATCCATATAAGTATTGGAAGCCCTGCCTATTTTATCTGCCACTCATCCAATGGTTCAGGAGCTGGGCATACAGTAGATGCTTTGCCAATATTTAGAAAAAAATGAATGACTGAATGAATGAACTCTCCAGGAGGCTTCTAGCCTGGATGTGGAGGCTAAAGCTTAAGGAATTTAAGTGATATGAGGACAGTCAGCGTTTCCTATAAAAGTTGATCTTTTCACAACTTTTTGTCTCACTAAGAAACTAGGTAAAAGTACATCGTCGCTTTCCCTCAAGTTTTACTGAGTAAAACTCCTTTGCAAAAATGGATTTTAAAGATCAAAGGCACTGTGTATACAGACCCAATGGCAACACTTTGTGGTTGTACTTTCACACCTTTAGACTCAAGCAATTAATTAAATTATTCAAGCAGAAATAATCCTCCTCGCCATAGTCTTGTTGACCAGAATACTAAAAACATAAATTGGATGGCAAAATTTGCAAAACTCCATCCTGACACTGAGCTCTTGCTCCCAGCTCCCATCTGATAGTTTCAGGTCCTAACTGGGTCAGTGTTGCAACACTGGACAGTGGTAACATGATTTGTTCCTGGGAGCTCCTCTGCCTGTTCTCTCATAGGTCCCTGGCGGAGGGAAAATTGAAACACCATTTTCCTTAGTGGTCACAGGCTTGCTGTGAGGGACAGGGGAGTAAGACTCTTATGTAGTGTCAGACACAGGCTGTATCTGAGAACCCTGGTGATCAGTTGCTGAGGAAGCAATGAATTGGATACTTGGGAGTCAGAGAATGTGTGCATCTCCTGGTTTAACCATTGTAAACCTATGCAACCTCAGAAAACAGAGGGCATATGCCAAGAGCCCAGATTCTGAAATCGCATATATGGATTTGAATTCTGCTTCTGACACTTGTTGGGGTTTTAATTTAGAAGAGTGTTTCTGTTATGTAGGATCGACTTTCATGTTGACAAATTTAGGATAATGACAGAGACTTCAGAAAATTACAGTCACTGTTAAATGAGACCATGTAAGAGAAATGCTCATCCCAGAGTCAGATGTAGCTACAACATAGTTCATGTAGACTGCTAAAATATTTATTAAGAAATAATAATAAAATAATCTAAAAAGAAATAATCTTTGGTGAAGTTTTTTGCCATTACTCTTCCTAGCCTCCTCATTTTGTGAAAGAGACATAATATTGTGTCAGATACTTATTATCACGGTCAGCCCTGCCTAGTGAGACAGAAGCGTGGACTTTTCTTTGAGCAGATTCTCCAATGTGAACCTATAATGATATGAATATAAATTGTCTCTATGCCCCAAAGGCTCATGTATTTGAACCTTTGGCCCCTCCTTGGTGGTGCTATTTTAGAAGGCTCTATAATTTTTTTGTGGGGGGTCCACCTTTAGAAGCAGGGACACAAGTATGGGTCATAGATCAGTTCTGGTTCTAGCCAGAGCTCTGGCTGTTTCCTGGTTCTGAAAAGCAATAAGCAGTTGTCTCAGTTACTGTAGCCAGTGGCATTACAGTGCCATATATTCTCCATCTTAAACTGAGAACCCAAAGACACCTTCTCCTTCCTTTGCTGTTTCTGTTATTCCTTCTATCATAGCAATGGGAAAGTAAATTAAGACTAAGTAAGCTGAAAGTACTTAAGTACTAGCTTAAAAGTGCTAAGTACTAGATCTAGGGCATGGGAGCTGCAGAGATGAGAAGTGCTCAATCCTCTATAGTCACTCATAGATGTATAAGAAAAGTGTGTGTGTGTGTGTATCCAGTCTTGGACCCTTTCTGTCAGGATGATTCTGGCAAACTGCTTGGATTCTTGGATATTCCATTTCCTCGACTGCAAATATATTGGGGTACCACTCTTGGTATAGTGGGAAACCATTTAATCTCACTACCAGAAAGTCTTGGGTCCAGCCAGTAGCTAGCTGTGCCTTCGGGGCAAGTTGCTTGATTTCTCTGCTCTCCAGTTGCCCCCTCGGGCTTCGGTGAAGACTAACTTGAAGTCACATGTTTGAAGCACCCGGGACAACAGATGGTGCTATGGTCAGTACTCCCACCAAAACTCACGGTGAAATTTTTTTAATCAACGGTCTGAGTATTAAGTAGTGGGGCAGGTGGGACTTTCAAGGAGTGACTGCATTATGATCCTGGAGCTCATGAATGGACTGATCTACATATGCATTAATTTGTTAATGATGGGTTATCTCGAGAGTGGGTCTGTTATAGAAGCTTATTTGGTCTATCCTCAGGCGTTCCTTATTCAGTTGGCCCAAAAATATGATGCTCTGCCTGTAAAAGCCTGCAGAAAGATTCTGTCAGACCTCCTAAGAACCAAGTCTTTCACTGAATGTGCCCTCCAACGTAGAATTGATAGCCCCCTGAAACATGAACCTTTCTTTATAAGCTCTATAATTAACAGTTAGTATTCAGTTACAGCAATAAAAAAATAGGCCATGACATATGGTCAGTGCTATGTGAGAAGGAATTCATCCACCAGTCTACTTCCCTATCATTGCTCTTAGGACTTTGATAATGGAGCCTACATAGTCCCAGAGCAGCTGTGGCACATTAGCATGCTGGTCTCATGAATGATGGGGTCTACTAGTGATCCTACAACACACGCCCAAGTAACTGGGGTTGAATTGAATCTTGCCAGCTCTCATTTCTGAACCTTCACGAAGCAAGATCATGTGATCTAAGAACAGTCCACAGTCTGGATTCAGATCCCAGTTCTGCAGCTTACTAGATGGGCAATTTCAGGTACCTTGACAACCTCTTTGTGCTTCAATGTCCTCATTGCATAATGAGCATAATAACATCACAGGATTGTAATGAGGTTTAAAGCAGTTGATAATGACAAAGGGCTGAAAATTGAATCTGACATGCCCCAGAGTGTTTTACACATAACTCTATTCACCTTCTTTAAAAAAGAGGAGAGGGAAAATGAGGACATTCGTATTCTTTGTCTTGCAGTTTCATTGGGATGATTAAGTGGAATCATCAGAAGACGAGCATTTTTGGAAAGTTATGTGCGGTTGTTATCCATTGTGAGGTATTTCTAGACCAGTTCTACTAGAGGAACTCAAAGTCAGATTCAAAAGGAATTAAGGAATTCAAAGACCTACCAACCTAACCAAGTTATTTAGATTTCAAATTGTAGTAAACGCAGTTCATAAGGACTCTTCTATAAAGTCAGAATATTACTTCCTTATGTTTTTCTAAAATTCCTTGGTCTTATACAGTAAGAAGGTATTATTTCATGAGGACACAAAGCAATAAAGTATGTAGACGTAATTAAAATCCCAAGAAAATTTGAAATTGATTCATAGCTACAAATTTTATTTAAAACAAATATAAATAAAGTAAACACATATTTCATGTAAAATGAAGATGTTTGTGAGGCGAGACCACTAGACTGGAGTATGCCGGTAGATATGAGTACGGCAGAAGCTGAATATACTTCTCCAGGCCATTATGGCTCAGGTTTTAAGATGGCTTCTTTCAAAATCTGACATAGCCATTTAAAGACTGATCACCCTCAAGAGAAAGACTGTTTCATGAGGGATGTCCTTCAGGGGAAAGCTACGGATACGTGAATGAAGGGCCAGCTACTGATACACTGCTTAGAATCTCAGAACCGGAAGCTCATGTAGTTCCATGATCCTGTGCAAAGTACAACCCCCTTTTTTTAAAAAAAAAAAACTATTTATTTATTTACTTTGTGTGTGTGTGGGGGCACTGTGTGTTCCTGTGGAGGACTAAGGGTGACTTCAGGAATCATCCAGGAATTCTTTGCTTCTACCTCCTTTTTATTTTTTTCTGGGATTTCCCAGGGTCTTCCCACCAGAGCTGGAAGTGCCACAGTTTCCTCCTGGCATTTTTATGTGGCACCTGGGATCTGAATTTGGGACCTTCTGCTTGCAAGGCAGAGTCTTAAGCCCTGAACCATCTCTCCAGACCCCCAAACCCCTTTTCTGTCCTTCCAAATAGTCCATGGCAATTTCAATGAGATGAATTATTTCTTTAAAATGAGCTGGGGTCTATTTCTGGCATTTCTTTCCTCCACTCTGTTTTTATCCTTGGGGCCAACTGAGATCTGCTGCTGGGACAGCTATGATTATTAACCAAACCAGAGCAACTCATGACACATTCATCTTGACATTTTTTTTCATTTGCAATACAGGAGAGCGCAGAAATATAAACAATCGCGTTTGAGCCACTTTACATATATATATCTCTTGTGGGAACAAAGCCACGGCATAGCCTGAAGTCCTTACCAAGTATAGTCAGGAGTCATCCGGGAGTCAGAGGCTTAGAGAGACCTAAAGAACACCTCCTGCTGGGAGATCTGTAGGGGGGTCCGTGGATGGACGCCTCCAGAGAGTCTCAGCTACTTTAGTGTAACTCCTTACTGTGATGGGAAGAGAGTGTCAGGAAGTGGAAGATCCCAAGTGCCCCCTTGAGCCATGATCACAGCAGAGAACCACGGAGACACGACTCCTTTGGGGCGTACCAGTCCCGCAGTTATTCCTTAGGTATAATGGCAAGTTTTCACTGGGTTGTACTAGCTCAATCACTTTGTGTGCAGCTGCAATTGAATGCTCAGCCCAGGGAGGACATTTACACAAGGTGTGTGTTTGGGAATGTAAGGATGAAGCTCTTTGAGAAACTTGTCATTGGGAGAAGCCAGTGACTTCTTTGCATGAGCATCTCTTCTGTGTGACTTTGCACCACATCAGCTTTCTAGAAAGCGTCAATTTCCATGGACAAGGGAAGGGTAATTCATGCACGGATGGAGAGTAGAAGCTGCCTTTGAAAAGCAGAGCTGGAGAAATGTTTGGAGTAGAAGGACGTGATTCTCAAGAAACACACAGACCCAAAAGAGCAGCGGGGTGAGAGAGAGGATTAACACACACACTCGAAACATACATCCACTCAAGTCAGTCTTCAGACCTCACCTAGCATCCCAAGCATCCAGATCTGAGTTTGGTAAAGTGCTTTCTTTTTTTGGCTTATTGTAAAATTCACTGGTACGTAAAGACCCATGGGAAGCAGTACAGCAAGTGTGTGAATTGGCACACAGACTTTTTCTTTGCACGTGCATGTGTGTGTAAAAGAGGACACTTGAGTGTGTGTGCCTTTGGAACCCAAAGGTGACTTCAGGGATTACCCTGGATTGTTTTACCTCTTTACTGCTTTCCTCTGGGGTTTCCCAGGCTTTATTTTTCAAAGCCTGCAATGCAGGCACCATTATTTTTGCCTGGTATTTTTATATGGAATCTGGATTTGAACTCAGGTCCTTTTGCTTGTGAGGAAAATGCTTTAAGCCCTGAGCCATCACCGCAGCCCCTGGTACACAGTCTGGTAAGCACAGCCTTGTGCGCACAGCTGCTGGGAGTGGTTTGTGGAACACCGAGTAAGCAGACCTTCCCTTTCTCGTTCTACATTGTCGCACTCAACCAATTCTGGTCAAATACTCACCTGTGAAGAATGGGAATTGTTTTTGGTTTATTCACATCTCCTGCCCCCTCTGACAATTCCCAGGGTTTGTGGCTCACACTTCCGCAATCATCATGCCATCAGTTTCCCCCACCCACCTCTCCTTTCATGTCTGCTCCCCAGGGAGCTGCCAGCGAGGGCTCTGATGCACAGAAGACGTGCTTACCTCCGCTTGCTGGGAATGACGCCCATGTCCTCACTGTCCCCCTCTGGCGTGACCCTTCTGGCTTGCCACCACTCGTCATCGGAGGCGTTGATGACGTGGAGGATGTCTCCATACTTGAAGCTGAGTCCTTGGCTTGGCAGCCCGCTGTCCTTGCTCTTGTCATAATCAAACATGGCTCTGAAAGAAAAGGATGGAAGATCGTATGGTGAGGAAACTCTTTGACGCCGCAGATTGCACACTCATGCTTTCAAATGGTCATTCCTGCCTCGAGACCACTGTCTATTTGCTAAGGGCCTGACGGTCTAGATTGTAGCCCATATTATGGTCAGCCTTTGCTTTTCCTGGCTGAGTGCTAGTTCCCTAAAACCGAGAGCTACTTTCTGTCATAAGATGGCAGGTAAGTCACTCCATTTATCGCTTGATTGAGAATTTTTCTCTCATTATAATCAAAATTTAAAATCAAAAGGGAATAATGCAAAGAGAAACATGGCTATCTTTCCAAATAAATCATTTGGAGCTATAAACACTTCCTCTTGGATATAACAGCCTATAGAATTCTTTATAATAGAGATGGTCAACCTTTAAAATGACTGATTCTTCTAGAGAACAGAATATTGAGTCACCTTCTGATCCTGAATGGTTGAGCTTTACTGTGATGGTTGCAATAAATGCTTAAAGTACAATGAGTTAAAAATTTCTCTCTTCCTCTCTCTCTCTTTCTCTCTCTCTGTTTGTCTGGGGCAATCAAAATTATTTGAATGACATCACAATTCTCTTTATGGTCATAAATCCCAGGCCAGCCTGAAGTATAATTCTTGTGGTAGGCACCATGTTCACCCATGAAATGCATTGGTCAAGGCCCTTCATACTGCAATTTCCCTGCCCTGAGTCGTGCTGGAGTGGGGAGCAGAAATGTGGCAATATACCACTAGCTCCGCCCTGTCCACTTCATGCTGGATTCTCCACTCTCAACACTCACCACCACACACAATGTTCAGCACATGACTTCCCACCAGCCGATTTTGTCACCTCCCTAGGTATTTGATTTCACTGTAATTCCATCTTTATAGCGCAAACTACTGTGCATGCAAAACAAGCTAGATTCAAAAAATCAATTTTTCTAAAGTCATTGAGAGTCAACTGTGGCTCTTTTCCATTCTTTCTGTCTTTTCCCTCCCTCTGTCAAAGAAATGTCACATCTGCTGTCATGGTAAATGAAAAAGGGCTGAAGACAGCATCTGATTCTTGAATATTACCAAGGTTGAATTACTTACAATACAGCCATTTCTAACATCCCTCAGTGATGAAATTCAGGGAGTATTTTTGGTCTTAGTGCCCAGAATAAATTATTTCCTTCTTGACCATCTGCATCTTCTTCATCCAAAGACTCTAAATTCCAGCCATAACAGGGGGTTGGGAGAGGGATGGGACAGAGACCACTCCTGAAACTGGTACTTTTCTGACTATGTGGTAAGACCAAAATTAACATTCTTGGAAACACATATTTTTTAATAAAAAATTACTCCAAGAGTTTGCATCCCCATAAAACTGCTGTGAGCATTAAGGAAGTGACACAGGCAGCTTCCGGCCCATAATAGGGGTTCTGTAGCAGCGGGAAATCTAGTGTTTAGGGAATGGACTCAAGGGTCCCACTACTGAGATCATGCCTGCTCCTCCTGTGCCTTACAGGCCAGGTGGATGGTTACCTGGGCAAGGTGTTCAATCTCTCATAGGTTCAATTCCTCATCTATGATACCCGACAGTATTCAAGGCCTCCATCACTGAGTCGTATGGGTAAAAGATTACCGAAAGTACACACAATGGTGCCATCAGAGTGAGTTCCAATAAGACTCAGTTTGTAGATTGCTCATACACATGAAGAAAAGTTAACATAGATGATCTTCCTTAAAGAGGCCTTTTGCAAGGGTTCCCACTAGTTACTGGCAGATATTTCATGTGTCTAAGCGGTATCAAGAACATGTGGCCAGACCGCAGCACAAACCCTCCAGTCTGGCAGACAACACTTCATACCCACCGCCATGATTTGATGCTGTAAGAAATAAGCATGTCCTAAATGCCTGTGCTGAGAAAGGACTCTCGGGGGGTCTATACTTCACCTCCTGCAGACTTTGCCCCATGATCCTTTCCCTTTGCTGACCTTGGCTGTGCTTATTTGCTATTAAAAAAAAATCAGTTCTAAGCTTTGATGAGGCTGAATCCTGGAGGTTATCACCCATAGAAACCATCTTAAGGTACCTTAACACTCATTCTGTGTGCATAGGTTATTTTCACATAGACCACCTGGTTAGTGATTCTCAATCCATCCCCCATGAACAAGGTACAATGGACTGCACAAGTCTCTTTTTACAGAGTAGGGAGGCCCCCTAAGTACCCCAGGACACAAGGCTCATTGGGGTCTAGAAACTGTACTTGGTGCTTTTGACCCTGTTCGCTCTTAAACCTGTGAGGAGGTGGTAATCATGTGAAAAGATGGTAACAGTAACAGCACTACAACTTATGGGCTTAGTTGTCAACCTGGTACATTGTCATAATTCTAAAACTAGTCATCTATGATGGTTAATACTGTCAGCCTGACCTTTAGGAGGCAAGTCTCCAGGCCCATCTGAAAGGTAGTCCCCAGACTGAAGTTTGCCCATGGGCATGCTTCTGAGGGATTGCACTGATTGCATAATTGAGGGGAAGAGCCAGACAATGTTGGAGTAACCACACCCTAGGCAAGTGCTCCGTAATGGTATAAAGATAGAGAGACTAGCGGTGTACAGGCAAGCAAGTATGCTTGTATTGGTTCTTGTTCGCTGCTCTTGCTGGTTGGGTGTGGCCAGCTGCTTCAAGCTCCTGCTTCTGCCACTTTCCTGTAATGATGGACCGTAATCTGGAACTGGGAGCCAAAGAAACCCCTTCTCCCATAAGTTGCTCGGCCAGGTATTTTTGCAATGGAACTTAAACATGGTTCTATTTTATACTCAAGGAAAGGAGTCGTGGAGTGTAAGAGGCAATGACAGCTTCCTGACTTGAGAGTCCACTTTCCCTTTGCCGTTTCCCTCTGAAGCTCATTTTTTTAGTCTGTCACCCTCTGACCACGACCGAGCAGTGCCAGCAACCTTAAAATTTCCCAGCCAGACTGATCTCCTCACCTATAAATTCCTTAAGTTCCTACACTGTGTAATTCTTGTCTCTGCATTTCTTACCCTAGATGGACTCAAGCTACTAACAGGATTCTAGGACTCTTCTGGATAGTAATTGAGGGGAGCTAAGATGAGCGAAGCCATCCTGTGGTAGCAAGGTTAGACTGCTCAAATTTTACAACTTTTAACGGTGGTCTTGAGCAAGCTACTTAACCTCTTTGGCCCTTAAATTTTCGTCACAGACTGCCAGGAAAACATCAGCCCCTTAAAGAGTTGCAAAGAAGGTTCCACGAAGCAGCGTGTGCTGTAGTAGCCGATCAACACTAGCTTGGTGCTGGTGAGTGCACAATAAATGCTATCACCAGAATTGAAACTTATTCTGGGAACTGCTGAGCTCCCATTCATGTTTGGGTTCCTACCATGCCACGTATTATCTGCCTTCTGCTCTGCACGTAAGGATATCTCATGGCCTCTCTCTGCCTTCTGGACCAAGTTCAATGTGAGGCCAAAGTAGATCCTCAATGCAAGTCCATGGAAGCCCTGCTGTCTCACACCTTACTATCTCCACGGACCACAGGCAGGGACATGGAGACTGTCAACTATACAATCAAGGCAATTCTTTCGCAAGAATGCATGGAGATAGCCTAGAGATTACCTCTCAGGTAGGCCAGAGACATGCCTCCTGGGTGCACAATCATTCTGTTGCACTCCATCTATTTCCAAGAACTCTGAAAGGCAGTCTCCCCTCCACCTGTAGAACAGATACCCCGAGATGTTCAGCACCATGCTCCTCCCATGAGGTCTGTTACCTTGGACACTCTGCCCTTCTAAGATGATGCTGATTCAGACTTGTCAAGTTCCTTAAACCAAGCAGCTGACATGTTTGGCAACTTCTGGCTCCTTGGGATATTAATGGATCCTCACGTCTGGGGGAAAATGCTACAGTGCCCCCATCAGCTAATTTAAAAAGCGATAAGCTGTTTTTAATTTGCTTTATGTGCTAATTCATCACAACAACTCTTATAAAATGCCATTAAGGCTCACACTCTCCACCCAGGGTGCTTTTAACAAGTCCATTAGACAAGTGGAATTTAACACAAAAAATGCAACGACTTCCCCCATCCCTCCTGCCCCTCCTGAATGTCTCTGTGTGGTGGCTCCTCGCCAACTGCGGAGTCTAAGAGAGAAACAGTAAAGTAGATGCACATCCTTGAACTATGTACAATAGCTATAAAATAGCTGGGTGACCTACTGAATAGTGCCTTTTCAGGCATCCCACAATGTCCTAAGCATTCTGATCTCACCGCCTCACTAAAGTCACTAGGAATGTAACATAGAGGCAGAGGAGAGCAAGGTTGAGGTTTGGAGGCCACTGTTCCAAGTTGTGAATTTGGGACACGTGGCTTCACCTTTTAGACAATCTAGGAATGGTGTTTCACATCTCTGATAATCATTTAACCACAGATGACCATTCCACTCAATGAAGAAATGCAGGCCAATGATGACATTGACTCAATAACACTTTCAGGAGCTGTAACAATGAGATGGTGCATAAAGAGCATCCATTCAGAACAACGCATACTTTATTATTATCAACAGCAATTCTGCCATGCATGATACTGTTTTGGGTCTCACAAGGGAAATAAGAAACTGAGAGCTGAAGTGAAAAAGCTAGTGGTAGAATGAGGGTTCAGAGCTAGATAGATTTATCTGACACAAAATTTCATGCAACTGGTATTTGAATTCTCCCAGGAATTTCGAGAAGGAATGTTGTAGTTATAGCCCATCTCCAAGGATTTCATGGCAATACCAAACTGCTACTATGGACTAGAGTGTGAGATACCCCTGAAGAATTTACCTAGTGCATAGTCATTTTGTGCAGCTCCCTTGAAAGGCATACAGTAGCCTTGAATCACTGATGAGGAAACATGGACTTGTATATGCTAAGAAATTATACCAGCATCATAGTCACTCTCAGGTGTGTGTGGTGGAGAGTGAGGAAGGAAGTCAGGACTTCAAACCTGTCTGACTTCAAGCCTGTGTTCTTCCTTCTGCAAGTAACCCTCATCAACACAAAACACTTCCTTCTTGTGCTTAGATTGGATCAATAATACTGATGGTGGTCAGCATATGGATGACATCACTCTAAGGTATGGATAACAGAGAGTGATGAGAGAGAGAGAGAAAGAGAGAGAGAAAGAGAGAGAGAGAGAGAGAGAGAGAGAGAGAGAGAGAGAGAGAGAGAGAACACCATCACTAAGAACAGGGAAAAATACTTTATGTATTTCATGATTTTAAGGGATGTGAGAGCAAGAATCATGGCAGTCTCCCCAAAATGTGTCAGTACCTTGATCTCCCAAACCTGTAAATACATTATGTTACACAGCAAAAAGGACACATAGATGTGATGGCAATTAAATTGTGAGACAAACTTAAATTTTTCTGGGTAGTTGCAAGTCTAATCTAAAAGTAGAAGAAGAATGCATGCTAGTAGATCAGAGGGACATCACGCATCAGAACTTGACCTACCATGAGGAAATAGATTTTGCTAAGAACTCAAGTAAGTAGAAAAGACCCTTTCCTATAGATTCCAGAGTGGGTCCTGCCTGGCGACAGAGACCTACAGAACTATAAAATAATAAATATATATTGTTTTAAGTTAGTAAGCTTACAGCAATTTGTCAAGGTGACACTGAAAATCTAGGACCTATTTTGGTCTCAGATGTAGGGTACTGCATAACACATACTTATAGATTGTGGAAATGGAATTGGAGTCAGGCTGGAAAAATACTGAGAATTTGACAGGAAAAGACTGATTGTTATGAACAAAAACCAACAGAAATAAAGGCATCAAGATGTGCCAGTAATGTTTCCCAGATGTCTTACAGAGTCCTGGATACCAAGGACAAGGAGTGAGAGAATATGTTATTGGAAACAAGGAAAGGGATCCTATCTATAGAGTGGTTGAAAGGAAAAAGTGGAAGTATGTTCTGCAGTTAGGTGGAAAGAAGAATCATTGGAGTCTGGAGAATAAATTGTGGCAAGAATAAGGGCTCTCCCCAAATGGCTATGATTAGTTTTTAGAACTATACATGACATCAGAGATGTGTAGATCTAACCACTACCCAAGGCCATATGATTAGGAGATCCTATTACATTATCTAAAGGGATAGGGACATAATCTAATCATGGAGAGATGTAGCATGAAAAGGATTTCTTGCTTTTTTTTAAACTTTATTTATTATTTATTTGTGTGTGTGTGTGTGTGTGTGTGTGTGTGTGTGTGTGTGTGTGTGTGTATCAGAGGGCACTGCATGTTTCTGTGGAGGACTAAGGGTGACTTCGGGAATCATCCTGGATTGCTTCTACATCTTTTTTTTTTTTTTTTTTTTTGCTTTGCTCTGGGATTTCGCAGTGCCTGCCCACTAGGGTTGAAAGTTCAGGTCGCTGCTGTTTCCTCCTGGCATTTTTATATGTGACAGGGGATCCAAACTCAGAACCTTCCTTGGGAGGCAGAGTCTTAATCCCTGAGCCATAAAGATTTGACTGCCATTTCTGGATTTGAACTGGATGATATACATTTGTTATAACAACAATGCCAAACTAATTCGGGGGCAAGAAATGTGATGATTAAAAAGAGGGTAGGGAGTTGGCAGTTTGCTGGTCTTATCAGCTACCAAAGAATCTTTGAAATAAAAACAGTTACTAAACAATAACCTATGACATGCCTAATACTGACCAGGTCATATTCAGTATATGTTTGTTTTATGCAATTTCATTTACATGATTATTGGGATTATATTTCTACCTGCAGGAAGAGGACAGGAGGGGGGAGTCATTGCTTGTACTTCATCTAATTCCTGTGAAATCACTATTTGTTTTCCTGATTTTAGACAAAGTTGCAAAGCTCTCTGCATTTGACCCCTGGTTGGAAGGCCTACAACTTTGGTCTTGTCTGGGAATGAGTTTCACTTTCTGTACTGGATCAGAAACCAGTGAAAGCAGGCAGCTCCCAGACCCAGCCTCAGCACAGCCTTTGCAAAAACTTTCATAAATGAGCCAGTGAATCAGTGTTATTCCCTTCTGTGCTATGAACTTGTTTGGGCTAGAAAAGCCTATGTTTCCATGACAACTTGAAGGCCTGAGAAGTCTAGTGATTCAATTCAATTTTCTTAGTTCCTTGCATTTGAGACCCTTATTAGATTAGAGGAGGCCTGGTTCTCACCTTTCTATGCAGCAAGAGAAAGAACAAAGCAACAAACCATCAAGTATGCTCTCTGCTTAATCCCATCATGACTGCCTTGCATGGGTATATTCCATTTTTATATTGCTGAAGTTAGTGGCTGTTTGACAACGCACAATAGAATAGACATTACAGTGAAGAGATATTTAAGTCAATCTTCCACTTTTTTAATAGAGTGCCACTAAGAATATTACTGCGATAATTTGACTCAATTTTATTTGCAAAATAATATCAACCATCAGAGCAATCACTTACTTTACCTTCTTCCCTACAGTGGGCGAATAGCTATTTCTGCAAATACTGGAGTGGCAAAGGAATATGGTATCTTTAAAAAGTGATGTAAAAATATGTATATTATAAACTTCCTCTAAACATTTTCCCACTAAAGGAGTCAGGGGAAGGGTGTTAGATTGGGAACAGACAGATTTAATTTTTGGTTGCTCTGATTTTAAAAACCAGAAATTTCCATCTGTTTCTTCCTCTCAAACACTCATTTACTTACTCATGCAGGGAATGAAGGAGTGCTTCCAAAACAGGAGGGGCATGTTAGAAGTAAAATCAAATGAATGGAATAATGACAGCAGGATTTTAGTCAGGATTTCAGCGTAATCTCACTGTGTGCTCTTGAGCACGTAACTTGGCTTCCTTGGGCTATAGTTTCTACAGATACAACAAAATTTCTCAGGTGTAGCTATCATGTTCTACACCTCTGTCTTGTGAGATGCTTTGAGGAAATGAGGCAAAGTTCCACGCAGCTGATGTTGATTGTGCTTGTGTTGTATGAATCACTTAGCTGTGGCGCTGCCTCCTTTGTGTGAACCAGCTTTCCATCCCTGACAAAACCAGCTTAGATGGGAAAGGTTAGCTTCGCTCACATTTCAGAGGTTGTGGTCCATGGTAACCTGGTTCTGTCATTGTGGGTTGGTGTTAAGGTCAAACATTAGGGCTGGAGCGCACAGTGGAGCAAAGATGCTCATCTCATGGAGGCCAGGAAGCAGGGAACGAATGAGGCAGGAACCAAGGACCGCGTATGTGAAGCCTGAGTCTTGCTTGCTCCAACTCTAGATCCCACTGAAATGTCTACTGCTTCCCAACAACGCCAGAAAATTAGGAATCTACATCTACTGATGAGGCCAGCACTCTTACAATTCAAAAGACATGTGGAAGACCAAGCCTTTACTTGATGCAGGAGCTCTGGGGGAATCTTTCAGATCCAAACTGTAATTAATATTCGTCGGTCTCGGACTTCTCCATCCCCTCTTGTGATGCTGCATTGTGATTTTTGGCATATTTTAGATTGCATGAGCTCAGGGATCAGGGGAGTTTCATATTCATTTCCTATTCCAGGGGCTTTTAAATGATCAACAGAAATTACTTTCTGTTTTCAACCTATCACTTGTCACAGGACAGTTCCTGGAATTTCAAAAAATCCTTTCTTGCAACAACATGAGCAGTCTGAGACGATGGGCAAAGAAGGCCTGGGTGGTGCCCAGATGGGAATTGTGCTTCTTAAGAAATCCCAAGCAAGCACACAGCATCCCTGCCCTTTAAGTGGGAATACATTTGCCTCAGGGGAGTTGGAAGCCCTTGGCTCCTCTGTATTCATTGCTTCTGACATTTTGACCAACTATAACATGTGCAAGCCTGATGGTGAGAACTCATGTCCAGGTTAATTTAACTCTTGGTTATCGCTGATTCCTTTATCCTTTTTAATAACTATATGTCTCCAGTGAAGAGGGTGATGAACACCAGCCATGAACACTTGTCTTCATGGTCGGAAACATGTTAATCTCTGTCTCTCCTTAACAGGATAGTTGCCAAAAATGCCATTGTGCATTGAGTGACTAGTGAGTATGATAGCTGATCTTGCATTGTGATAGGGCGAGGTAATTTATCGTCTATGACTGCAGAGAGGCCATTCAAAATGAAGGCATTCTTCTCTTTTTATAGAAGGTAAAAATTTATGATGTTCCAGACTGTGGTAATTAAATAGATTTGTGACACTTAACCATTAAAATCGTGTGAGGCAGTTCTATATCCTTGAGTCTCTTATCACATCATATAGTGTCTATGTTATGAGGGTTTGGGAAAACATCAGTTTCTATTGCATGGAGGAATCAGGAGCCCATTGTCATGAATGAAGAAAGAACCAATTGGGCATGGAGGTCCTCCCAGCTTATGTAGCAGGGGGTGGGGGGTTTGATTAGAATCTGAAAACCAGCACTGTTTCCAGGGGTGACAACTTCCCCTCCTCTTTCTCTCTCTCTCTGCCCTCTGGGTCTCCAGCGCTCTGATTTCCTTAGGGACTTGAGGTGATCTGCATGCAGAGCATTTCAGACAATGTTATGGTCAGAGTCTCCAGGGACAGGGCCCATTGCAGCCTGCTTCCTGTCAGATTAGTTCACACTTCAGTGTTGAATGATGAGCTCCCACCCGTCCCCAGGGGAGAAGTACAGGCAAATCTGAACTTATACCAGAGGCGCTTCAGGTTTAAGGGATGGATGACAGTGTAAACTGACCCACTTTAAAATCACTGTCTCTGCCCCCCCCAAATACCATCAGCTGGACATTCAGAAAATGATGTGCAGGGAAGAGGTGTGTGGAAAGATATGAGAGCTTTTCCCCCCTCCACCTCACCCCCAACGTGTCAGGAAAAAGCACTTACATTGATGGAGATGTAGGCGCCAACACAGTACCAGCTGTGGCCCATTGCTTCTGATTTTAGCTAAAAAGTTAGCTCAAGTATGGCTTCTTACTTTTAAGTATACATTTTTGCATGGGAGCTGTTCCCCACAGGCTCATGTATTTGAATCTGTAGCTGATGTTAATAATTGGGAGGGTCCTGGCACCTTTAGAAGGTGGAACTTCACTGGAGTTTTACAGTCACAACAGGAGTGGGGCTCGAGTTGAGAGCCTTGCCTTGCTTCCTCTAGTAGTTTGCCTTTCTCTCTCTCTGTCTCCATGATGACTCCTGTGATCCAGTTTCTGTTTCCCACCCTGCCTTTTATACCATAATGGATCATATCTCCCCACTGGAACTCTAAGTCAAATCAATCTCTCTTTCTCAGTGATATATGACTGTTCTCTCAGCAGCAAGAAGGATAACTACAATACAGGGTGTCATAGACACAGATGTCAACTTGATAGTTGAAGATTTGAACACTGGGGCACATTTGTGGGTTAAGCCCAGAGCCAACATGCAGGAGATTGTCTAGCTAATGGGGAAGGCCCCGGTGAGTGGGACTAGGCCCTGGAATAAAATACAGAGAGCTGGTTGAGAGAGTCTGCATCCTTGCGTACACTTGGCCAGACATGCTGGTCCCTCTTTCAGCCATTATGTAGAGCTGGTTTGGCCAGTTCCCTTGGCCCTTGTGTTGGTGCATGCTCTCCCATCAAGCTGGACTAAGAACTGTAACCCGACTATCATAAGAAAATAAACCTCTTGCTCCCTTAAGCCGTTTGCTGGTGATTTATCAGCAACATATGCAGGTGAACTCCAGCACAGGGTCATACTGCAATAAGACAGAGAAAGTTGCAGTGGAGAAAAAGAAAAACTACCCTACAAGAGAAGTCATCCCTGCTGACAATTATCATCCAAACGCCTACACTGATACATGGAACAACTTCCTGTGACATGGCAGCATTAGGGAGTCTGGGACTCAAGTGGCTGTGCCACTTGAAAGACTGTGTAATATCAGCAAATTACTTCATGCCTCTGTTCCTGGGTTACGAAAGGACACAGCAAAGGCTGAGAGCAAAGGCAAAGAACCCCATGGGACCACTAAGGAAGACCTTTTAGGATTTAATAGATGTTCATATTTGATAATTAAATCTAGATTCAAGTTCTCCCTTGTAAATTCCCTCCCCTGGTTTCAGAGTTGTTCTTGGGAACGTCAACAAGGGGAGCCTGCCTTTTCTTTACTGACTGGCAACAGAAGAGGAGATGGATACAGTTCACTTTTCTTATGAGTACATCAAAAAGGAGGGAGAGACAGTCAAGGGTATTGATGTGAGTGTCTCAAATCCTCAGCACCCTGCAGTGGTGGTTTCTTGGGATAAGTGACGAAATGGTCACATCCTCTGTAACCAAAATACTGGGCAATGTTTTCAGGTGTTCTCAATACTGAATTTGTTGCATTTTATTTTTTTCCAGAAAACAAGATGGAGACCACAGGAGTGATTGTGGTAGGACATATTCTAGAATAAGGAAACCTTCACCCAACATCCCATATATGACCATAAAGGTTTGCATTATAACCTAATGAACATGGGCAGATAAAGAGAGCAAAATGGTTCCATAATTACTGTATTTACACATTGAGTTCAGAATACGTATGGAAATGAGATAACATTCATTTAAATACTGTGATATTATATAGAGCATAACTCCAAGTAATCCAAGTACTAATCTTTGCTGGAACTCAGAAATGAGTAAGAGTTTTGCTTTTAGCCCTTAGATCTGCAAGGAGTACAGGTAAGGAGACACATTCATTTAGCCACTCATTGACTCATATGTGTGTGGGTTTATGTGCACCAACCTGTAAAAATCTGAGATTGATAATGAGAATCACCCTTGGTGGTCTTCTACCTTATTCTTTAAAGGACAAGGTCTCTCCTAAAACCCAGAGCTTGCTACTGGAGCCACACTGGGTAGCCAGCTTGCTCCCAGTCTGTCTTCTAAGACTGGAATTACAGGTGGGCTACCGCATCATCTGGCACTTTACATAGGATCTGGGCTTCTGAACCCAGTTTCTTCTGGCAAGCGCTTTAACCTCTGAGCCATCTCCCCAGGCCTGGTGAGCATTCAGGTAATTTCAGGAGCTTAGGATCTAGCCATGAAGAAGATGGATAAAAATTGCTCTCCACAAAGATGAGCATAATAACTAAGTAAATAGTGACAGAGATTACAAATATGTAACTGTAATGAAAAAGGGTCAGAATCAAGCAGGGTGTTTGGGGGTTAGGATTGTGGGGGCGTGTAAGGGCTGCAGTGGTAAAGAAGTTGCATTTCAAAGCAGTGTATGGACACAGGATTCCCTGAGGAGCAGACATTTGGCTCAGGGCTTGAAAGGAATGAGGGAAAGAATCATGTGGTCATCGGAGGAGAAAGTTGCTCACCCAGGAGGAGCGGCCAGATCTGAGGCTCTGGATGCAGCTACAGTTGAGTCCAGTAGGAATAGCGGTGGCCGCAGAGCTAAGCCAGAGCAGGAGCTCTGGGTGCTCATGAAGAAGTTGTCAGTGGAGTGGCCACTTGGTCCATCTCCTAGCCCACGGGCGGCCGCACGTCTGCCTCCGATCCCACAGTCCCAGCCTGCCTCAGGCCTCCTCAGGCTGGCTCCTCTGCAGCGCTAGACTTTACAGTCCTCAGCGCTTATTCTCTTCCCCTCAGCTACCCCTAGACTTGCCTTTCCCTAGAAGCACTTCCCCAAGTGGGGCCACCAAACGCCCCCGGCCTTTCTTCTCTGAGACACACCCTATTGCATGTTGGAGAGCAAAGATGTAATTTTTCAGCCAATACTAGAAATAGAAAATAATAGAAATAATAGAAAGCAGAAGCACCGACTGATATGCACATGCACTATACGTAATATATGCATATCCATATGTAAATCCATCCCGCGAATTTCAGTCTGTTCTTTCAGACTCACGGCATTCTCTGGAAACCCTCATAAGTCTAACTCCTCTCTATGCCATGTGATTTGATGCTTCCTCTTACAGGCTACATTTTAGTTGGCATGTCCATAAGTGTATTGTTCCTTCTGGATTTCGCCCCTTGATGGAGACCATCAGTCATATCTGCAGTTGTCACATGGAGCCCAGAGGAGGAGGCTGCTCAAGCCTAACTTGAACTGCACTGAATTCAGAACTCAACCTGGGTGGAGAGAGAGAGAGAGAGAGAGAGAGAGAGAGAGAGAGAGAGAGAGACAGACATATGTGGTGTATGGGAGTGTGTCATGTGTCTAGGGTATGTGTGCTGTGTGTGTAAATGTTGTAGTGCATGTGGTGTGTGTGTGTGTGTGTGTGTGTGTGTGTGTGTGTGTGTGTACAGAAAGAGAGAGAGAGATATGTGGTATATGTGAATTTGTGGGGTGTCTGGTGTGTGTGCTGTGCATGTAAATGTAGGGTATGTGGTGTGTGGTGACAGTGGTGGTGGTGGTAGTGGTGGTGGTTGTGTGCGTGTGTGTGGTGTGGTGTGTGCATGATATGTGAGCATGTGCAGTGTATGTTTGCTGCTGTCGTAACACTATAGCATAGCTGATTGGTCACTAAGAGCCACCTTATTTCTTCTACCTATACACATTTGGTAAAAACATTTTATTCATGTATTCTAGAGAAAGAGAGAGGTGCACACAGGCATCGTGTAGTTTTCCTGGCCATTAAACCCAGGTCGCCAGGTTCGCAAGCAGATTCCTTACTCACTGAGCTATCTTACCAGCCCCAAACTGTTTTTTATTTTTAAAAAATCAAATCCTTTGATCTTTCTTCAGTGATTTTTCAAAAGGCACCGAGACTGTGTGGTCCGACTTTTGCTCACTGTGAGGGCTGTTCAGTAGCTTTGCTTAATTGGATGAAATGTCTGCAAGGAATGCTCCTAGCTCTCCCAGTGGCTCCGGCATTTAAAGGGTCATAAAAGCTAAAGATAACTCGGAAAATGAGTGCACGTATTTGTTAAGATTTAGAGTTTGTGTGACCATTAGTTGTATGTTTTACAGTTTCACAATTTTTCAACTTAAGCAGTAAAGGATGAAACAACTTCCACATACCCAGGTGCAGGACCATGGGTAATGCCAGCTAGACATGGAAGCACTTCCCATTTCCGCGACCTGCTGCTTATCTGCTACAGAAAAGGTCCTGGAATTCTGTTTCCTATGTTGTAAACTACGGACTACTCCAGTCTGCTAGGCAGGGACAGGCTTGAGGCAACATGAGGGCCCATAGATACATGGTATGCTGCAAAATTGATACGTATCAGTACAAGCCCCTGTGCCACAACTGACCTTTGGGAGCACATGAGAATGATCTATTTTGATTTTTATTGTTTTAATATTGATTCGTCCCTGCAACATTCCTTTGACTCTTATTAAATGTCAGGGCTGGGACTAGTAGTTCTACTAGTAGCAAGCACCACAGGACTCTCACAGTATCCACACAGGAGGAAAGACTTGGTGTGATGCATCTTTTCTCTGGGGATAGAGATCAGACCGCCCTGTGGCACTGTTGTGAAGGCAGCCAATGGCGTGTAATTTTCAGTTGCCTGAAACCATACAATCATGCAAGCACTTTACTACTACATTTCCATCTGTCCAAATGTATGTGAGGTGTTGGCGATACAGTGGTGAATAAGGAAAACAACAAAACAATGCCATTATGGATTTTAGAGGGATGGAAGAGGCAGAAGAGAGAATTACCAGTATGATGTGTCACCTAAGGCAGGTAGACAGGTCACCACCCCTGAGAGTGTACACCAGAGAGAAGTAGCGCTTTGCCCAGAGGGATGGGGTTGAGCGAGCCGGAAGGGAAGGCGGAGACAGTCACTTTGGTCAGTAGTCCTCTGTCATGATGTACATGCAGCGCTTTCCAAGTTTCATTGCCAGAATAAATCATGGATTTTCCTTCTAAACTATTTCTAGAACATTACAAACTCTGACCGAGTGCAGGGAAAATGGGATTTCTGGTTTCTCTTCACTCTGTTGCTCAGGCACTCCGAGGCCCCCAAGAGGAATTCAGGATCCTTTAAATCAGAGCACGGACCCTTTTAATTTCGCACATCAGTTCCCGGATACTTAGATGAACGCTTTCTTTTATTGATGCCACGACATCTCAGGGTCCATTTGGAATCTCACAGATGTCCATTTACTTTCAGAATGAACATTTCAGAAAGAAATTTGTTTCGGAGCATTTCTGACCAATTTAACAAGGGTTCCTTGGATAGCTAGAGAAACGCCAGGATGCCCTAAGTTCTAAATACAGGAACTCTGCAGGGTGGAGTCAGGTTAGTCCTCCAGGAGAACACGCAGCCACTGAATGCAATCCGCTTCAGCAGTATCTATTACATTAACCCAAGAAGACTCTCTTCTGTTGAGTTTTTTTTTTTTTAATGTTGGCAAGCAGAAGACATAGTTCCTTAAAGGAAGAGAAATTCTCTTGTTAGAAACCTCATGAAGAATTCATAAAGAATAAGAGAAAGACCCTGGGAGTGTCACCAGCATACGGGTGGAACGTGTGGATGAACTGAGAGTTCTTCCTTACCAGACGTGCTACCTTGATTAATTTAGGGTTCTCACCAGTCATTTGACAGATGGACAAAGAGTCCCACAGAGAGGAGGAAGGCATGAGAGAATTCTAACAGGTTTGTCAAGTGAGAAAAGGGGGAGGGGCTTTAAGAAGCAAATGGAAGCAATGATATGCAAGATACTCCACACAAGTTAGGGCCGAAGCAATCATAATTGGACTTTGCATGCCCTGTGCAATGTCCAACACACTATTGACCCCACAAAGTCTAGCATTTGCTAAAGGCACTAGGATCCTTGGGGGCAAGGGATTGACAGCCACAGTAGTGTTCCTATGCTTAAGGGGAACACAGGAAAGGGTTCTGGGAAATGCCACTGGGTCCTTGCACCTCATCCGAGAGGAGGACCCAGAGGCGAGTCTGGCATGCACATTAAAGGATGCTCCAGGGATGGGAAGGGGAGGCACTGGGGGATGGGGAGGAAGGGAGAGGGGAGGGGGGCACAGGGCAGTGGAAGGTTGGAGGGAGGGAGGGGACCGGTGTATCTGTTAAGTTTGTATGAGTAGAAATAAAAAAAAAAAAGAGAGAAGCAAATGGAAAGACCAACATGGATTTGACCAGTTCTGATAGAAATGAGTAATGTGGACAAGAAAGAATAAGAAGAACTGAGCCATTCTAGCCATTTCTAGAAAAATCAGCATCCTATGGTAGGCAAGCTAGGATGGTGTCACAGAAGGTGTCTGGATGAGAAAGTTACTGAAGTGGCCACTGGATGGTGGCCCTTTGAGCTAGAAAGATTCATAACTGTCTCATCCAGCCCATAAGTGAAGCCACATTTCATAATCTGATTTCACACATGTATTGTAACAACTGCCTGAGAACTACTGAGGTGTTACATAGTCCCTTGTCTCCTCTCCTCTGCTTTGTATTCTCTCACCTGGCTCCAGGAGTTATTAATGGCTTCTAACTTGTCTCAAATAGTTTACTCATCACCGGGGTAAAAGATGAGCCAGACAGTATATCTTCACTCACACAATTTATGAGTCTTATTGGTTACAATACTGCAAGCAAGTCAAGTTAGAGCTTGTTAAACACAGCAGAAAAACTGTGTGCAATCAAAGGAAATCAGGTCCTGCCTATTGTGAATTATGGGTATGACAACCTCCTGTGGTCCTCTATTTTTAGCAGACTGGGCAAATTTTCTCCTGTATGAGATCTCAAACTATGTCAAGTAGGGTTAAACAGAGATCAAAAGAAAAATGTCTAATAACAAAGACTCTAGCTGATATATATTAGTGGGAGTTTCACCCATCTTTAGGAATTTCCATTATAATTAACTTTACTGGGGCTACTTGGTCAATGTTGCAAAGAAAGATTGATCTTGAGTTATGGCATGCATCTGGTCAGGTGCCTCCTGTCTTGAATCAAAAGTTAGACAGAAATGGAGAAATGAATCTTAGCATATGTTGCTGGTAGGTGCTTCATCATTGAATCTGAGTTGTACAATAAACAGTGAATAAATAGGCAAGACAAATGCTTGATCTTCATAAAATTTTCCAAAAAGAAAGCTGGTATTGGGTATTAAAGAAATTCTTCATAGACTAGCAGTCTGGGGTAGTGGGAGGATTTTCATTTTACTGACTGGTGAGCACCTTAAGTTAATCAAGGTAGGCTGTCTGGCAAGGAAGACTCTCACTGTCTAGATAGACTAGGATCAATTCTGGCAGGAAAGAATATCCACAGGGGGCCTTTTCAATTTGATCTAGTCAGTTAGAGAGATGAGGTTAACAATTTCAAGTGGAAAACGGTATGTAATGTATAAGACAGGCCAAGAAATATGTATTTGAGGCAAGTAATTTACTTAATAATCCACAGAGATACAGTTTCTTAATTTCTTGCTACATTAGCTCCTGATCTTTTCAAGTTGACTGCAATTGTAATTCTTTACTGGGGTCAAAGTCTCCCTCGGGGATTTTCTGAGTCTATAATAGTCTTTCTTTGTCCCTTGACTCTTGTCTTCAGAATCTGATGTATTTAATTGTCATTTGAAGGTCTTTAAATAAACTCAATAATGTTTTGAAAGAGCTTTTTAAACTTTACCTGTTTTTGTGTGTGTGATGTATGATGTTCATGTGCATGCGTGCCAGTGGAGATGCACGTATGCATGCAAGTGGAAGCCAGAAGCTAATGCTGGACATCTTCCTCGCTCACGCCTCCACCTTACTTTTTGAGGCCTGTTGATTGGGAAGGTCTTTTTAACATACAGCTCACCATTTAGGCAAGAGTAGCTGGTCAAGAAACTCCAGGGATCCTCCTGTCTTAACCTCAGTGTGGGGGTTACAAGTACACACCACCGTGCTTGGCTTTTTATGTGGGTTCTTATACAGCAAGTGTTTCATGACCAAGACATCCCCTTGCTCTTCTTTTTTTTAATGTTATCTTCTTTCAGTCTTTATAGATATGAAAATGCAAGTTATAGTTTTTCAAACAAAGATACCCTAGTCCACCATTATCAGAGAACATAGGATTAAAAAGACTAGGAAATAAGCAGCTATTAGGCATCTATAATTGATCACAACTAGAACAGGTACTATATATATATATATATATAAAACCACTAAATGATAAAAGCATTGCAAATTTAATCATTACTTTCTTCATTGAAAATAATTGAAGTTTCCAGACATTAAGTCCATCTGACCATGGTCACGTTGCATGTAAATGGCAGATTAGTTCCTGAACCGGGTCTGTTTGTCTTGTGTGTGTTTCTTACCACTGTATGTCTTTTGTAAGACATCTTTCTTCTCAGAGAGGTGAGTCACATCATTAACCTCTGGGATATGGTTGATAATGTAAAACTTCTACTTCCCTGTCAGCATCCATTTGTTTAGCATATATAAATAAGCCACCTACTCCATGCAAAAAAAAAAGTGCTGGTATATTTGTGGTCAATGAAACATGGTTGGCTGTGTTCATCAGTGAGATTCTGGACTAACGTGGCAGACAGGCATGCACACGAGTTACAAGATGACGGTCGCACATAGTGGAATAAACTGAAGAGGGAGAATCACTAATTTCAATCATGGGGAGCCAGAGAGTGCTTTTGTGGAAGTGGCATTTGTGGAAAGCTCTGAGGAATGCATACAACTTGGCTAGAGAAATTAAGGCCATTAGAAGTATCAGAGGCTGAGGAAAAAGAATGGACTAAACTATGATTAGAGATTTACGTATTGTCTGGAGATCCTGGAGTCTACTGAATCCATTTCTAGAAAGAAAAACCAAAGGAATGATATAGAACTACTTAAACTGAGGGTACTCAGGCTTTTCTCATGAAAAAATTTACATCATGTAGATCCAGTTTCATCCTCCAACTTTATATGAGTTAATCTACCCTTTTCTACTGGAAAACTGTGAACAGGAGGAATTCCTTCTGCAGGGAAGGAAAAGCCATGAAGAGGGGAGAAAATTATTTTCCAAAATTAGAGAAAAATCTTTAATTAGCACTACATTTAAGAATAATCCTCTTTATATCCTTCTTTCACCCATGATAATAAATAAATGCTCTTCCTTCACTTTTAGACAAAGCCTGGTTCTGTTCTGATTTGATTTCAAAAATGACTTACAAATAGCCGTAGTTTACAAAGAACTTGGCTCCAAGTTGGCATTGTACTTTACATACACCCTAGTCCAATTTACATAATGGTGTTATAATTGTGCAGTTAATTATGTATTTCTCCCAATGGACTGTGGTATGTTTGAAGGCAGGCACACAAATTAAGTACTTTACTATCATCATTGAGTAGATTAGTTTCTTATATGGATGTCTCATTGTAGGATAATTAAATGAACCATTTCTAAGTATTATGTGATCACAGAACTGCAAATCCAAAGGCCACTCTGAGCCCCCTGTTATTTAGGAGCATATATTGTAATATCTTGCTGAACAGTCAGTTCCATTGGGAATCTGAAGTCTCCAGGGGGTAAGTACATATGTTCTTAGCTCACCATTCAAATTGTTTACTCAGAAATTGAAGAAAAACATTTTGCCTTCTCTTCTTACCTCATTGCCTTTGGAGTTATATAAAAACACTTTGATTTGCATCCAGAACACTGGAAAGGAGGAAAAGGCAGCTAGTGTAATATCACAGGATCTTTACAAAGTTCTTGTCCAATTTTGAAGCGTCAGTAGCTTGAATCAGAAGTAGGACTAAGATACCCTAAAAATCATATTTAAAAGCCAATGGAATTTTCTCAGAACTGCTATGAATTTCTGTTCAATGAATACTGCATAAAGTTGGTTGATCAAGATGAACTGCTCAGGACTGGGGAGATGGCCTTTGCCTTTCGAGAAAAAGAATCAGAGTTTGAATCCCCAGATCCATGTAAAAATGCTGGGCAGAAATGGCGGCAACCTATTCTTCCATCTCTAGAAGACAGAGGCTGGGAAACCCCAGAGCAATCCAGGGTGATTTCCAATACCACCCTTGGGTTTCCATAAGCGCACACACTCAAGCAGCCTCTTCTACATCTGCCCACACATGCAAAAAAAAAAAAAAAAAAAAAGAAAGAAAATGAATTGTTTCTATGTTGGATTGAATAATTGAAAAATGTGTATAGGTTAACTTACTACAGGGCCATTAGAAACTGTAATATGATTATTTGTGATGTGAACCAACAAAGATATGAAAGGCAATGGCTTTACAAACAGTGCAAGAGACGATGTGGAAGTGCCCACCTTAGAGAACATTGTTTTAGTCTAATTTGAACATTTTGAAGATGGAAGAAGTATTGAATGGTTTTGCAAAGTAAGGAGACTTATTAAAGGATATCTGAATGTCCTTTAATGGAAAGTCCTGCAAAAATGATTGGGTTTAGAAAGTCTGCATTCAGTCTAGAAGTTCACATTTCCAACATGTCATATCTCAGACATGTCTACCAACGAGGAACTCCCTGCAGGAGCAAGATGGCTCCTTTTGTTTCGAGATGTCCTGCTTGCTTAATAAATAATGACATCATCAGTGTGGTAGGCCACACTTATGGAGTTAATTTTGATAGAGCATAACTAGCAAAACTCTTTTGCTACATGGACATGATATCAAACTGCTTTCTAAATACTTACCCTTAGATCAATGTAGTTCTCAGACTCCAACCAAGAAGCTCCTTATTGCAATGGAAGACATTTAGTATAGAAAAACAACAACTAAACAAAGTGCAGAGGGAAATAACAGAGTACATGGCCGTAAACAGGATATCTAAATCTCCTCCCAATCACAAGGTCAGGGAACATTATGGAAGAATGGGAGGAAAAGCATGAAAGAGCCAGAGGGGAGAGGGGTACTGTCAGACAGTATCTTCTGGATTTAATAGGACGGCTGCATCTGTGAACTCACTGCAGGCGTGTCTACTTTCATAAGACCTGGACAAGATTTGCCTATCAACATTTTGCCATGGAAGGGGGAAGAACTCAAGAAGCCCCATACCTCACTTGGATGATTAAGGGATAAAGCTGGCTGTGGGAAGAGGAGCTGTTTTCTTCAGTGGTATAACTACTGATATACTGACCGTGCTCCAGTGGTCATATGTCAGTGTAAGCAACCCAGGTGACCTCGGTGGGCCACACAGACAAAAAGACTTGGAAGTAGCAGGGAGACTGATTTTAGGAAGAAGACGACTTTCAATGAGAGAAGGAAGGGGATAGGGGACCAGGTAATGTGGGAATAAAAAAGACTTAAATTCATTGCATTCAAAGAATGAAAATAATGAAATACTTTCTTAGAACTGCAATTCCCAAGGTAAGCATGTCTTAAGATTCACCTTTTATGCATCATATGATAACTGAAAGATAGCTGCTCACTTGAGTCAATGCAAACACCTGGTGGGAACCTTTGGCGCAGCAATGGAGTGTGCTGACTAGGACAATGAGACTGCTTTCCAAACAGCTCAGCAGTGCTGAGCTTTCTGTGCATGTCCTGAAGCCCAGTGCCAGCTGAATCCACTTCTTTCTACCCATCTAGCTTGTGTTTACTTTCCTGCTCCAGGTCTTTTCTGGCCACTTAATTCCCTTTCCCCGGCTTTCTGTTTTCCTTACTGATTTTCCTTCGCTGAAGCATCACGTCGTGAAATTGGAAGAGCCCCACAGAGCATAGTTGCATCTTGCCTCTGTCTATACTTGATCACCTAGATAATCTCTTAGGGTTCTTCACCCCCCCCATACACATAATGCTTAATATGGTATCATGAAAGTGTTACAGAAACAAGTTTCTTCTTTCCAGTTGTTGCTTGTGTATTATAATGAGCTGCCCAAGTAGAGTAGAGCCATAGGCAGAATACATAAGAAGTATACTTACACATTATAGTAGTATCTTAACATATGTACATACCATATGTGTATAGCTATATGTACACAGGATTATATAAATTTCTTTCTCTCTGCAATGCTTCTTAGCATTTCTTCATCCAAAGTAAAGTGCCTTCTTGCCCTTACATTTCATCACTGACTTCTTTTCCAATGGCCTAATGAAGTTAATAATCTATATTTTTTAAAAGTCCTTTTTTAAAAGTCTGTCACAGAACACTGGAGAAAGAGTTGGAATATTGGGAAATTGTTGCTGACTCTACCATGTAACAGAAAGATGGTAGTTGTACCATGATTTCATTCCTTGACAACAAAATGTCATTCCTTTGAAAGTACATTAGGCATCTCCTGTGTGTCAAGTATTCACCATTGCAGGTGGTATAGAATGTGACATTAAAAAGGCAAGTAGGAGAGGATCTAATCCAGAGGATCTAATCCAGGAAAATCATACACTTCCTCGAGGACCCAGGACACAGTTTTGATGGGGAGATTGACAAGCACAGTGAAAATGAGAGCTACAGGCAGAGAAATTGTACAGCAAAGCATGGAAGGAGGGCAGAGCCACTCAGCAAAGGTGGAGACTGTAGGAAATTATGTCTAGTTAGGTACAGCTAGATAATGACTATGCAAATCAGTGAAGCTGAAAGTGACAGAAATCGAAGAGAACTAGGGAAGCCTGTATTGGAGAGCTTTGTGTGTGTGTATGTGTGTTAGGTCTAAGGCACAGACAGACATATGAACATTTTCACAGATCACTCTGGCTGTGGTGTGATTGACATGGTAGTGGCCGAGATCAAAAGCAAGAGGAATGTTAGGATGTTGTCACAAGAAGAGCAAGCAGTGATGACAGTCTGCATTCAGGAAGTCAGTGGGGGATGAGGATTTGAGAGAAGTTAGGGAGGAGGAACGGACAGTTGGATGGACTATTGAAGGAGGATAGAGAAAGCAAGGAGTGATATTGAGGGTTTGGGTTTGGGCATGGCATCATTCATTCACCCATGAAGTAGGCAGAGAGTCAGCGGAGAGGGTTGGCAAGGCTGAGCACCCGGCGAGCATGAGGCGCCCAGGAGACGCTCAGGTAAAGATCCAGAATAGAACGGGAATCAGAAGCTAGGAAGAGAGTGAGCCTTAGGTTAGAGCTACCAAATTAGGTAGAAATACAAGTTTAAGAAGACATTTGGCCAATGAAACTGCTCTTAGCGAGTAAGCAGAAGATAACAATTTAAGAGAATAGCAAGATTTCAGATGATCCAGCCAGAGACTATGAGCAAGACCACCAGACGAATGGACACAGTCTGAAGTGTCATAAAATGAGGAGGGGAGAAATGTCCCACGATTGGATAATGGTCAATGCTAATGGATGAGGCAGGCAGAAGACCAAGATGTTCAGGGTGGAAAAACTGTCTACAGCAGTGACATTTATTTTGTTTCCTACAGGAAACGAAGTTAGTTCAGAAGACACCATGGCGGAAAGGCTTTGTAAAATACTACACACCTCTGCAAGCCGCCATTATCTTCTCTGCTGACCTGGCCACAGCCTTTATAACATCAGAGCACTTTAAGGGATTAAGTAAGGAGTCCAGTGGGTAGCAGTGTTTGCTATGTAAGCAAGAAGACCTGAGTTCAAATCCCCACCACCCACATAAAAAGCTGGAGACGGCCATGCGTACTTCTAACCCCAGCACCGGGGTCAGCGTGGACAGATACAAGAGGACCCATCACTGGGGTTCACTGGTCACTTGCTTGGCTCAAGGCTTAGTGAGAGATTAAGTCAGAGATAAGTCAGAGATTAAGTAGAGGGCAATAGTGCAAGATACCTGGTGTCTTCCTCTGATTTCCTGGGCACATCCCCCCCCCCAACACACACAGTTAAACAAAAGTCCTGGTTCTATTTCTACCAACTTTTCACATTTCTTCAAATCAGAGTTAAACTGCTTGTCATTGTCACTAAGGAAGAATTTTGAGACGATCAGACTCACTTCAAGGATCTGAAAGGTAGCACGTTCTTTCTTTGAAGAGCTGTATTTCTAAAAGCCACTCTTTTTTAATAAACCCTTTTGAGTATGGCAAGACAGGTTGCCATTGAAAGATTTTATATTCTTTTTTTAAATCAGAACTTGATTTTCTTGAGGAAAAAGGAGTGCCTCCAAGTTCTTAAGGCTGCTCTCAAAGGCCTTTATCAAACCTGCTATTTCTTTCTGATATCTGATAACAGAAACATCATGTTAGGTGGTATGTCGCAGGAAAATGCCACAGAAAGTATTAGGGAGCTGAATACAAATCAAAACAATAGTGGCCACCTCACTGAGTATTTGTTAGGTGTCAGATCCTTCACAAGACCCCATCTTATCCTCTTGACACTTTTATACCTTTTTTACAGAGGAGGACATTGAGACTTCGGGTGGAGAAATGACCTAGGTCACTAACCTGAGATTGGCTGAGAAGCTGGTCTGAGACAGAACTTTTAGGTAATGGTTTTCCAGGATATGTAGAGGACAGCGAGGTGGAAACACAAAGACATTTCTCTCATCCTGGTGAGTGAGCAGTGAGGGATGATTCTGGGTGCCTAGAAACTGGTCACAGAACCAAGGGGAGAGTACTGTCTAGAGAGGAGTCTGCCTACCACATCCCTGTTCTCTGTTACGGCTGCGTGGAGAGCAGGGACTCAGCCACGCCCATCAGAGAAATTCACTGAGGACTCCCAGCTAAGAAGAGCAAAGTGTCAGGCTAAACAGGAGCGTCCTTAGGAAGAGCGGCAGAGGTCAAGTACAAGACGCGAATGAGCTTATTTGCCTTGTCTGTAAGAAGGCAAACACGGGGCTGGCTCCCCCACAGCCTTTGTGAGCGTGCTTATTGCAATGTCTCAGATGTGGAAGCTGCTTAAAATTCAGTTGCTACTACTATTGTCAGACCTGTAGCCATTGAATCCAAGAGAATTTGGTGATACTAGCCTAGCATTTCAACCTCTGGTCCCTTTGAATACTATGGCAGTCAGAAAAGTCCAATGGAAATATGAGAAACAAAGTGTGGATCTGAGATCAGTAGAGGTCAGGAACCTACAAGGTGGAGACAAAGATTCCAATCAAATGCAAACAACATACAGGATGATCAAACAAATAACATTGAAACTCTGCTTACCACAGGATTGGGAAGGAGTTTCATTCCTTTTATTCTTACTCTTGCTTTTTGGTATTTTTGGACTATTCATGAAAACATTTTCATTAAAGCAAACTTCTTAAAAATGTATTTATTTATTTATCGTGTATGTGTGCGTGCGTGCACACATGTGCACATGTGTGTGTGTGTGTGTGTGTGTGTGTGTCAGAGGGCACTCTAAGTCCCTGTGAAGGTCCAAGAGTGACATCGGGAATCATCCCAATTGCTTCTACATCCTTCTTGCTTTGCTTTGGGATTTCCCAGGCTCTGCCCACCAGGATCAGAAGTGTGTTCCGCTGCAGTTTCTGTCTAGCATCTTTTATGTGGGACCTGGGATCCAAACTCAGGACCCTCTGCTTGCTGAGCCATCTCTCCAGTCCTTAAAACAAACTTAAAAAAAAGATTTGAATCAATTTTCTTGTTTGGGTAAACAGTAATGAGGGGGAAGGGGGAACCTGTGTTTTGGTTAAATGACAAGTGAGTTATATTTAGTGGATGCTTTTTTCAATAAATTAGTTCATTCAAATCAGATAATCTTGTTATAGATATTTATTAAGCTAAAATTCTGTGCAGTAAGCCACAGAATGACAGATTAAGAACATCTGGTCCAAGTTCCATCTCCTCCACTTGGAAATCTGCAAACACCTTTCTCCAGCCTTGTTAGAAGGTGACCTTGAACAGGTTACATAACTCTGTGAGCTGAATTTCCCCATCTTTGAAACAGATATTACATCAACTTTGCTCTGCCTACTCATGGAGAATCTGTGAAAACTAAATTGAATAATGGCTATGCAAATGTTGAGCACTGTTATCCAGCAAAAGAAAAGTGTGCGTGTCACAGTTGCAGAACAACACAGCCGATTGCCCAGAGTGAGGAATACTGCTGTGGTGTGGACTGAAGCTCTTTACTATATCCTCTCCCTGGAGGGAGATCCAAGTGAAAAGTTGACTGTAGTCAACATGATAGTCAATTGTGTGGGATCACAGGTGGATTTTAGTAGCTAATGTCATGGCCGTGTTAATCTTTTTTTTTTTTAAATATTTTATTTTGTGTGTGTATGTGTATGAGTATCAGAGGGCACTGTGTCCCTGTGGATGACCAAGGGTGACTTCGCTAAGCTCTGGGATCTCCCAGGCTCCGTGCCTGGCATTTTTACGTGAGACCTGGGATCCGAACTCAGGACCTTCTGCTTGTGAGACAGAATCTTAACCCCTGAGCCATCTCTCCAGCCCCCATGTTAATCTTAATATAGTTATATTATATATTTCCTGCTTATCTTTCATTGGTATCAAGAACTCATTGAAATTATGTATAAAATACAGTAATCTTGGGTATCCAGATGAGGGAGGGGATAGTGGGAAAAATACTTAGGGGCAATGGGGAGGTGGGGTGTCAAAGGGACTGAGGTAATAATAATAGAAAAACCCTGAGAATGTGAATGTAACCAGGCAAGAACTTCCTATAAGATAAATACATTAAAAAAGTCTTAGCTTAAAAAAATAGAACAAGAATGGACAGTCCCCGTACAGAGGAGCACAAAGAAAATATGGCAAAACAAATAATACCCTGGGCTACTCCAACTAGAACCCAGAAACTATTAAACTATATTGTAAGTAACAGGGATGTGATACTTCCTGATACGTTGTTGGTCAGAGGGGTATCAAAGACCCTCCAAACAATATAGGATTTTGCCATTGCTCTTGGTTGTTCTCCAGAAACTATCAGTAAGACCCTGTTACTGAAAATGCGACACATACAGACATCACGAGCTGAAACTGATCTGGAAAATTCCTTCTCGTTGTACAGCTTACAAAGTACCAGAGAACACTATGCAAGTTACCACGGAGAAAAGCAATCAAGGGTCTCATCAATCTGTGAAATCTGCAGGTTGCAACAACAATCACCGCGACAAGAGGTAATCATCTGTGTGACAGCAGCTGGATTGCTTATTGGGTGATTCACCCTCTGATTCTTGGAATCTCCACATGTAAAATGCTATTAAAAACTATTCTTGGCAGTTGCTGTAAAGTTTAATTGAAATCATGTAGAATTGCCATGTCCCGAAGCATTACTCGTAATAAGCATGGTAGATATGTTAAATTTCCTTCCTGCAAGCTCACAGTTTTACCTGAAATTAGAATAGTTTTCATCTTCAGAAGTTTAATTTGTTCTTTTCTATACATTTTTTTTATATCTCTGTTTTAAACTTGTTGACCAGTTAGACAAGCTCTTGCTTCATCACATTCTTTTACAGGGAAACTGAGGATGGGTGTGGTGGGATGGGGGGTCCTTTGAAGTTAAGTGAAGCTGAAATGCAAGTACCAGTTTTTTGCTGAGATAGTTGCCAGGTGAGTATGTATCGATTTTAAGAATTGTTTGGACAGACTTCAAACAACTTAAATTCCCTTTGAAGGTGATATGGAACTGTTTAATACAATCTCCTTATATGTATTTGTGTATATATAAATCTAAATCTTATCTCAGATGTACTTGAGAAAACACTGTAAGTACAAATACCGCTTTTATGATAGTAGTTTTAAGGAGGGAAATCACCACATAAGTGTATCTCTATACCCATTTTCAATTTTTATTATATATATAACATTCTGATTACTTTTATCCTAGTCCTATCTTATCTTCCTCTCTTTCCCTGTTAGTCCCCGTCCTTCAATTCTTCCTGCCAGATTCCTGTCTTTATGCAAAAGCCTTTTTTATTTTTATTTGATATGAATTACAGTTACTCAAGATACTTTTATGTCTATTGCAGGTGGTCTTCACACATTGCTATGCTTATCTGAACAAGAGCAATAATCAAGATATTAGACAATGCTTTTACTTTGAACTCAACAAAACTCCTGACTCTAAAGTTGCAGGATAAGTTGCTGCCTCTGACATAATCTCCAAGAGGAACAATAAGAACCTACCACCAGGATTACTACCTCTAGGAATGCACAACTTTAGCAAAGCTTCCGAACTCCAGAGATGGTCTACAGTGCTTGGCTTGAGGTTACATGACATACTCTTACATTGGTAAAGGAAAAAAGGAGATCTCCCAAGCTCAATAGCTCAGGAACTTGTTAGTTAGGTTGTAGAATGTCTAAGAGCACATCTTAGGGAAATCCATCTCTATATCTACTGTGTATCTTAGAAAAAAGGCATATGCATAAGAACTACAATTCCCAATATGGTTCCTTATGCACAATTGGCTTAAGTCACATGTGATTGGTGAAGCCTAAATTATAGCTGACAGCACGGAGATAGTGCATCTACAAGGGCATGAGGGAAATGGCAAGCACAGCATTCATCTTCAAAGATTTATGAAGAGACTTTCGTTTTCTTGAAAGACGTAATGACAAGAATCATGTTTAACTGCTTATCTCAACTCCATGAAAATAAAATCAGACTAACTAGGCACTGGACATTTTCACTGAAGGGAAGTGATCTTAAAAAGATAGAAAAAAAAATCAGGTAAGCCTGGTAATTATTCCCCGTGTACTGCCTTGAAAGAGGTTCCAGGCCTCCAAAGTAGGGAGAAAGGACCCAGGAACAGCCTGGCTGACGATAGACTAAGACTCTGAGGAGACCAGCCTGGCTGGAATTTGCAGGGTACGACACCAGAGAGAAGAGGGTTGAGTGGAAAGAAAATTCTGGAAATATTCAGTCACCAGTTAGTATTCCACAGAGTACTGATTAGTGTGTATCTAAGGAGACTCCCAGTGGCTAAGGAAAGAAATAGCTTAAAGGATCAGAAGGTATGTATATTTGGTATTCCCAAAGGGATAGGAGTGATGTCAATTTCTCACTTGCCAACAAGCAAACCTTACAAGTTCTAGAGCACCAGGTGACATAGACAGAAGACTCCTGTCTTGCTCTGGTTCAAAAACAAATAAATAATAACTAAAACAACAGAAAATAAACATTAAAAGTAAGACTTGAAAAAATGGAGCATTTCCAAAATATTTTAAGCATGTTTAGATTACAGGTCAACACTTATGGGAGTTTAGAAATATTTATTCCCTAAAAAACAAAATTCACAGTGGCTGACATAAATTCAAACATTACTAAATAGGCAAAGAAGTAGAAAAAATTGACAAAACAGAAATATCTTAAACAAAGCCAACTCAACATTGACATAAATGTTAAAATTACCATCAAGAATATTGAAATGGCTCTATAACTGAATTACGGATGGTCAACATGTTTAAGACAGAGATATAAAATGTATAGAAAAGAACAAATTAAACTTCTGAAGATAAAAAGTTATACTAATTTCTGGTAAAAAAAAATCTTAGGAAAGGATTAAATGGCAAATTAAGTGTTTCAGAAGAAAGATGAATGAGTTTAATTAAAGAAATTATTCCAAAGGTAATAGCAAGACACAAAAGGAAGGAAAAGTGATTAAAGGTAAAAATTTAACAAGAGGACGTAGCAATCCTAAAACATCTAACATGTAATAAGGAAACCTCAAAATATATGAAATAAGAAAGCTTTTATGTATAAACTGGGAACAGAGGAACACTTCTTTTAGCACTCAGAAGGAAGAGAAGGAAGATTGATCTGAAGTGCAAAGCCATGTTGGGCCCACCTAGAGATAACAGTCTGGGAGGGAGTGAGCAGGGCATGGCTTAGCACATGGGGCCAAAGATGGCGCTGGGAGCTGGTGTCCTAGGTGTAACCCTGATCACATTACAGAGAGTCCTAATTGGCTTATAGAAGCCAACATAGATTTATGTTTAGTCTGACCTATGCAGAGTATGTGCTATACTGACCATCAAGGTAAATGGCTGGTGTTTCGTGCGCTTGGAGTCTTTGTCTATATAAGCTGATTTGTTACCCCCAATAAACTGAGATTTTGCTTTGACAAACTCCCCGTCCTTTGCCAAATCTCTGGAGGGCTGAGGCGGAGGTGCGGGAGGTCAGGTCGTTACAGCCAGGAGCTGTGTGTATGAGTGAGTGACGGAGTGTCGCCTTGACAGACTCCCTGCTGTGTCCAGAGGCCCCTGGATTTGGGTAGGGGTAAAGGGCCTGCAGAATATTCGCCTTTTTCCGGACGGCCTGGAGCTGCCCGATGGCCTGGAGCCGTCACAGTGTGTGCCTGGGAGAATCGTCCCAGCAAAGCCATCCTTAACTACATAGCAAGATCAACTTGAGTTACACAAGACATTTTCTCAAACACACCAATGACAAACAAAAATTTATTCACTACTATCTACTAACTCGATTTAAAAATCTGTGGAGCATCACTTTTCAGAAGCACAATACTGTAAGTGCACACAAGACTTCTGCCAATAAAGATCCTATAAGGTGTTGGTAACTATGACCAAAGTATGCAATGCATATGCATGAAAACATATAACGATGAGGCCCCTTGTTCTGCGTGATGAACATACAGCAATAAAAACATTACAAAGAAAAGCAAACAAAGATCACAGGGTCATAAGACAAGGAATGGTGTCATGTAAAGGGCGTTCTCAGACCAACAAGCACTTGGCAGAAGGAAGCCCCTGCCAGTCCCTTCCTGGAATCAGAATCCCTGCTTACCTCACTATTTCTCCCCACCTCCAGGTGTCTCAGTAGTAGATTTCTCTATCTCCTACCTATGTGGCTCTGGGTGGCTCTTTCTGTATCAAAGATAACATCTATCTGGCAGAGAAGTGACATCAGTTCTGCTCTTCCATGAAGCTTTCAGAACAAGCACTTTCTGCAGCAATGTGCCATGGTGAGCAAAATTCTTAAAGGGAGATGTGTATTTATATTTTCAGATGGTTGGTCTCTTGGAGCATAAATATTTTTCTACACATTGGTTTCAAGTCCAGAGGTGACTCTGAAAGGCGATGTAGTTCTATTCCTGATCCACAGTGTGATGGCTTATGAAGCAGCCCCTTCCCAACAGGGTCTAAACCTTAACCTGTATATTTACACCAATCTTATTTCTGGAAAATCAACATAATGGATGACATAGATGGGCATGCTACATCCTTATCACTCTATTCCTAGTTTTACAAACATATTGAGTACTTATCCCTGCCTCCCTCTTTCTGCCCTCCTTCCTACCCCCTCTTCCCTTCATCAATCCATCCCACTTCCTCCTGCCTCCTGCCTGTCCACTTCTATGGGCTCCAGGGCTCCCTCTGACTTCTGCTCTTATAGGGATTCAGGCCTCTGTGGCATACCAAGTGGCCCTTCCTCATGCCACCCCACTGATGGAGGCATTTCCCTTTCACTCATCCAGCTCTAGTCCCCAAGGTTTCCACTGTATGTTCTTATCCCTCTTGAGTTCCTTAATTGTTTTGGGGGTATGAAGGTATGTCAGCTATTACGCAGTTCTGGTAAGGACAAACCTCTCTGCAGTGAGTTCCTGGATGCAGCAGCTTTTGCCTTGAATGGAATGTCTTGTCCAAAGGTGGACCTTTCCATCTTTAGACTCTTATAATCTTACTGCCCCCTTAGAAGAAAGACTTTTCAACTCAAATTTGTGTACACTTAAATCCAAAGCTAACCTCATATCAGGCATGGGGTCAGTGCTGGGGATGGGGTAAAGCTTAAGATATTACCACTTCCCTCATAAGAAAAGGAGGGGTACCCACAGTTCACCAGAGAAATCACAGGTAGGCTCAGAACTTCCACATCTCATCCCTGCCTGATGGCGTGGGGGCCATTCTCACCACCCCACAAGATAGTCAGTGGTCGGCCTTCTTCATACTTCTGCTCAAGCATGAATGCATGCGCATATGCACACCCTCTGAATGTTTGCATGAGGATGAGATTTTTGTATTTGCTGAACTGCTCACTTTGCTATAGATTTTAGTAAGAGTGTTTTTATAAGAAAGCATAGCAATGAAGACAATTCCTCAAGGGAACATTAGGTTGGTAGTAATAGGGAATCATATCTCCATTCTTCATTGTCAAGTGCTTTATAATATATTTATACCACTCAGGTATAGAGAAATGTCTAGAAATCACCCAGAGCAGAACTGGCCCAGAGAGACAGCACACTATCACTCATTAGTTTTTTATTCTCTTTTATTATTTTTAATGTTGCATATATGAATGAAGTGAATTTATAGTATTTTTACCCTAGTCCCCAATCTCATTCCTCCTCCTTTTCCCTTTACAATCTTTCGTCTCCCTATGCCAGACTCCCTCCTATTTTCAAATCTTTTCACTTGCGTGGCCCACTGTGTTTCATCTAGTTTGTCTTTGATGATACGTGTCATCACGCTTCAGCATCCTAGATCAGTGGGTATCCATTGAGGCTACCATCCTTCTTTTCTTTCCCATCAGCTTTGTCCTCATCAGTCTCTCAGAGTGCCTGTGGAGCTTCTTGAAATCTTTCTGTTTTCATGGTAAGATGTTGATAAAACAGTTCTTGCATAGTTCTTGTGAAAGTATACATCTTTGCCATGAAATCTTGCATATCAGAGCCCTAATATGTCACTCATTTGTTTTCTGAGCTAGGGTCTGGCTGTGTGTGACTGCTTCAGATTCTCAAGTGCTTGGATTACCAACATTTGCCCCCACACCCAGATCACTGTTGTCATTACTTCTAACGCTTGTAACAATGCAGAAGGACTTGTTATTTCTATTTAACAGAGGAAGAAGCGGAGGTTCAGCGAGGCAATTTATCTGTGTGTTGCAGCCACAGCCTGGAAGAGTAGGAAGTGGCCCAGGGATTTCCGGCTCTCTTCATTCCAATGCAGTTGGATCAGAAAATAGTGCAGAAGCTAATTCGTGTGATTCCTCATTTGAGAGTTTCACTCTAGCAAAGGCACACCAATTAACGGGGGATGACAATATTTCATTCTGCTCAGAAAACCATTTGCCGAGTCTATTCGTTGTTAAGACAAAAATTAGTCTTTGAATGCTAAATATTCAAAGGGGAAGTCAGAAATTGCCTCTTTAATATTTAAACATCAGGCAGAGTGGATGTGCCCCAGCGAGGGCTGTCTTGCCTGCTGGGCCTCCTTCATACTCCTGCTCATGCATGCACGCATACATGCATGCACACACTGCGAATGTTTGTGTAGACTTTCAGTAGAGTTTGTTTTTTAGGGGCCAGTAGATTGGAGCGGGGGGAGGGGCGGAGTGAAAAATCAATTTCCATATCCACTTCTGCCTCTTACTCTCTGATGTAGGACTAATTCTTCAACCATTCTGTTTTATGTTTATAATGCTGGGGATGGAAGCTGGCTAGGTCAGTGCCTCTCCTCCACCCCGACCCATACCCCCATTCTTCTCCAACCTTTCTGACACTCAGCTTGTTTAACCATAAGCCAGACAGATAAGAAAACTTGGTTTCTAAGATAAAGCCACGACATATTATGATACTTCATGGGGGGGATGTTAAAATGTTCTTAAATGAGTCAATGGATAAGTTTTTAGGATAAGACTTTCAAATAAGCTTATTCTGTCTGTGGATAATAAATTCTTTACAACAAGAACATCTGGATATTCTCTTGAAGCACTAGTAATCTATCATTTCATAAATATTCAATTGATGTGTTTCATTGATAATGAACAAAACAATACAGAAGCATGAGACTTCAGTAGGAAATTCAAGAGAATTTTGTCTGAAGGGTCTCCGAAACATCTACTTCTTAATCTAACCAAGTGTCATGGTTTGAAATGTGAGTTGTCCCCTGCAGGCTCCTGTGTTTGATCCTCAGTTGTTTGGGAAAGTCATGGCATGGTTAGGAGGTGCAGCCTTGCTGGAGGAAGGCAGTCACAGGGGATCGGCCTTGAGGTTGGTCAGCCCTGCCCTGCTCGAGGGAGGGAGTCTGCTCTTGTGTTTGCAGCAGCTCTGGCCTCCATGATGGATGTGACCTGGACCATTTCCCGCTTCGGCCAGCCAGCCGTGCCTTTTCTACCTTGAAAGACTGTGTCTCCCCTTTGCAACTATAAGCTAAATAAATCTCCCTTTCTTCCTTTGTTTGAGCCTCAGTGGTGTCTCAGGACAATAGATAAGAGTAATTGCTACACTAAGAATAACAGAATTCTGGCTTGTAGTTAGTTCTCAAATATATACTTTTTTTTTTTTGAAAACAAGGTTTCATGTAGCCCAGCTTAGCTTTGAACATGCTATAGAGTAGCCAGGGATGACTTTAAACTTCTGATTCTCCTGCCTCCACCCCTCAGAGCTGGGATCACAGGCCTGTGCTATCACCTTTAGTTTTCAGACAGTTTTTTTGAATCATTACAAAATGCAGCTATTCTATAATTGATTCTTAGTGTCTAAAATTATTTCTACTTTTCTGATTCATAGTATGTTCTGGAACATTTCAAAGGACAGCATCTAGTGACCTCTGTGTGCTTTTGGGAAAGACAAAACATGAAGTAATCTGGGTGTTTCTTCCCTATCATGGATTTCAGTACTTGGAGCCTCTTGTGTAAGTGTCAGATTCACTCACAAGCAAAGTATTGTCCCATTGTGATAACCAGGATATGTACTATAAGCACAAATGTAAGATATTCGTAGCTTAAGTTTATCATTACATTTACATGCAGTCACATTCTTGAATGTTTTGTGAGTTTCTTGTCTGTATATCCTAGACATTCATTGCTGTTACCCCATCAAGTAGTGTAAGCTATCCTTTGCATTCCCCATCACAGTTTTAAACCATCTCTTATGACACAGACCTCAAATACGAGGCAGAAGAAATATTATTGTACTAAAATTAAAAAAAAAATCACGTGAGCACCTGGATGTTTCTTTGACTGAAAACATTACTTACACAGTATTTTTCCACTGAACTTTGCAAATCGAAATGGTGACCTCTTTTTGTACAAAAGGAAAAAAAATCTAAGCTAAATTTATTGTTAACTTTCTTTTTGAGATTCTGAAGGTTTGAAAGCAACCATCAAAACAAACTAACAGAAACAGAAAAGTCATTTGAGGCTTGAAATTCAAGGGAAGAATGACATAGTCCAATTTTGTGCAATAAAACTTTAAAAACTCGGCTGGAGAGTAGCTCAGTGGGTAAAGTGCCTTCTTTCAACCTGGTGGGCAGGAATTGATCCCTGGAAGCCCACATCGTGGGCCATGGAAAATGTGTTCTCTCTAACATATACTCTCTTTCTCTCATTCATAAATAAATAAAATATCTTTGAAAAAAATCCTGACCTTTCACTTAAAAAAAAAACTTTGAAAACCCAGCAATGTCCAAGGATAAAAAGAAATGTGAAGAAAGTATTAAGTAAAACTAAACTTGGGTAAGTTAAGGCTAACTACTCCAGAGTGAATCCAGAAATGTAATATAATAAAAAAGTAAATATAAGTACTAGAGTAGGTGTGGCAGCTAGCCAGAGTTCACTTGTAATTACTTAGCAGTAGTAAAGGCAACAGGAAGGAGCCAAGTTCCAGACAGGGCCTGGATAAGGGCACGCCTTCCACAATCAGTCAGAATCTGGACAGTGGCCTTAGCCAGGCCAGGAACACAGTGGGGGCAGGAGCCAGAAGGCAGGGTGCGGTCAGCCTGTGCTGTCCATACTGATTAACCCAACTTACACTCAGGGCTTTCCTTTCCTCACCACTCCAGGTCTTGAGCATTTTATTAAAGAACAATAAGTACTATTGTAGCCTTGATAAAGCGAGGATGGCTCCCAGTTCTGCAACCTAACAGCTTGGCGACTGTGGTAAATCACCACACTTCTCTGTGCTTCAAGTTTAGTCTCTTTGATGAGGACAACCCACAGGGCTGTTAGGAGGACCAAGTGAAATGACTTGTGTTTATAAATTATACAGTGAGTTCTTTAAGTCTACTGTTTTGATCATTATTTTCACCCATGTCTTCAAGGAACGTGATCAGAAATAAATAATACTAGCCAATATTAATCACACGCCATCTACAATTCTAAGAGTTTTAACAACATTGAGTAGACATTATTTTTTAGTCATTTTTTTTCAGAAGAGGAAAAGAGGTAGGGAGAGGTTTAAAGCATCCTGCCCAAGTTCCCACACTTAGGAAATCTCAAAGCCAGTTCTGTAACTTGTAACTCATGCAGTCTTACTCCAAAGGTCGTGCCATAGTTAGATATAGGTGTCAACCTGACAATGGAAGGCTTGAGGTCTGGGCACAGTTGTGAAGAATTGAGTTGAACCCTGGGCAAGCCTGCAGGAGATTGACTGATAAGGAAGGTCAGCCCATGGTGCATGGGACTAGGCCTGGGGAGGTGATTAAGATGGAAGGAACTGGTTAAGGAAGTTGGCATCCTTTGGAATACTTGGCCAGACATGCTGGTCTGGCAAGGAATGGTTGTTCTTCCTTTTTCAGCAGTCCTGTGGGCATATAGATGTGGCATGGCCAGTTCCCTCTGTTCCTGGTGTTGGTATGAGCTCCCCTGCCAAGCCGGACAGGGACCTATAATCAGGAATCATAAGCAATGATAAACCCCTTGTTCTGCCCTTAAGCTGTTGTGAACTTCTTGGCAATATGCAAACTAGCTGCTATAAGTCGTATGTGGTATTTATTAACTGTTGCCTTGGGATACGTCTCTAACTCAGAGACAGCTTTATCAGAGCTTCATCCGGCATTGAGAATATCAACGGTGGGTAAAACAGCCATGCTTGTAGGGCTGGTTTTCCTTGATGCTAGTAAAAGACTTTAGAGGAAAAGCAATCCCATTTCATACCCTGGTTGTTCTACTTCTAGCTGTGTGGTTATGAATGAGTTATCTTTATGCATCAAAGGTTCAGGTTACGAAGATGACACAAAACGATCTCTGTAAAATGCCTCACACGCAGCAATGACTCCAAGATGTGGTTGCTATTTTTAGCAGGCTTTTAAAAATATCCACTGTATTTTGTTTAAAACAATTTTTTTTCTTAATGTTTGGTTGTAAACAGCGCCAACAGTCCTTCAACTTCTACCTCAAATCTACAACTTTTTATAAGAAATAGTGAATCTCAATTGACGGTAGAGAGAAATAATAGATAGAAGTCCATGGTTGACAAGATGATACTGCTTAAAGCTAGCTATTAGGATAAAAATAGAAAATTCTCTAGGTTATAACATCCCCATCACTTAAGCAATGAAACTCCAATCACATGACAAGAAAGCAGCATAAATAAGCTCTTTCCTCCATGGAGTGTGAATAAGTCCCATTAAGATGACTTAAAATGAGTTATACACATTTAAAGCCAAAAATAAATCTAGGTAAACATAATAGCAATTCAGGACATAAAAGGACATTAGAGGAGAAAGTGCAAATTTTGCAACCTGTGCAGAAATACTATGCATGAAACACGGACAGCTTTCTGAAGATCCACATGGTTTCCCTAGTTCCTGGGAGCCTTTCATTTTAGCAGGATTTAGTGTTTGTTTGGATCAGTGGTCTGGGATTCATCAGCAGGCGATCCTCTCTCTTCTGCCTTGGCTATTGAGAACTTATTTCCAATGGTGCAGTTCCAAGATTGAAGCTGACTCTATGGCACAGAGCCCTATCTCCATCTCCAGTTGCTGCATAGTGAGGAGTGAGAAGAAACATCTGTTGCCTTAAGTTCAAGGTTACTGTAGCAACGTGTGAGCCTAGCTGATACAGTCAGTCTCACAAGGTGGATAATTTTTATGTAATGCTCTTAATTTGCATAGATATTTCTGATGCACGATTTTGTTTAAGCTGACAGTGTGCCTAAAGAACGTGTAATTGGTTCATAAAGAATAAACTTGGAGGCTTAGTTTTCTTCGATTGAAGCAATTAAGATTTATATTAGATTCTGAGAAAATTCCTAGGAATGGGAGCTAATGAAGAGAACACGTTGAAGGACATGTAAGAAAACTTGTGTGGGAAGGAAGAGGTGACTCCGGGGACTCATGTCTTATCATCTTTGCTTTAATCCAGATCTCAGTCTTTTAAATTTATTTATTGTGCTTGGGGTGGGGAGTATACAATGGCTCTGTTGTTGACGTCAGAGGACAACTTGTGGGAGTGGGGTCTCTCCTTCCATCTTTGGTTTCCGGGGATTGAACTTAAGTTTTCAGTCTCAGCTGCAAGTGCCTTTACCTGCTGAGCCATTTGGACAACCCAATCCAAGTATTTTAAATACTTACCCGCATCACTACACTACCACCTGAACTGGCTACCAACTTCAGTTTTCAGTTGTCTATCACCCATCCTTCCATTGTAATTAGGGTAGTTTCTAAATTGCTAATATAATTACATTACTCCTTTGTTTCAGGTCCTCACAGTTTGAAGGGAGTTCCACACTGTTTACTATAATAGTCAAGGTCCTTCACAGCTGGGACCGACATTATTTTATTTAAAAAAATCAGATTTTTAAAAACTTTTGTTTTAACCATACTGTCATTCATTGTCAAACACATGATTTCCTGTTTATCTCCACTTTTTTTTTTTTTACCTTTTTGTTTCATTTTGGAGACGGAATCTTGCTATGTAGCATAAGCTATCCTTGAGTAAGAGTATGGGGTACAGACATCCGCCACTATCCCCAGAGCAACAACATTTTAAATTTTAAGTATCTTATCTCCACGTCTTTATGTCTTTCTCACTGTCTAAAGTAAGCATCTCTTTTTCTGTCTGTTTTGGTTACCCTCCCAAGTCTATTCCAAATGTCTTGTCTTCTGAAAACACAGTCTGACAGACCTAGTCTAAAATGATTGCTTTCATTTTTCAGCTCCCAGAGCTTTTTGTTCAGACCTTAGATTCCTCACTATGCGCAGATCTTCATTGGAGCTCCTATACAGATATACCAAGTTTTCTCCTTGAGAAACTGAGGCAATTCTGTGATGATAGAAACACACGTGAGTTTGGGGAGCCTGGAAACCCAGGGGTTAATCTCATTTCAGTCATACCAAGGGTCACCAATCACATACAAAAAGGAGATGAAAAAAAACTGGCCAACACCAGTGTGCCCATAGTGTGTACATTGCATGTTGGGTGTCAGGACTGCTGGCCTGGCATGGGAGGAAAGCCTGATTTACCTCTGTGCCTCTACTCATAATAAATGTGTGCTAAAGAAAATAAAACGAAAGGGAAGGGGGTGATGGGAGGGAGTGGGGATAGAGGGAAACAGGGATATGTACTGGGAAACAGGGATTGAGTACATATGCTTGTAAAACTAGAAAAATAAATAAAAATTAAAAAAGACAAGCTGTGGGCAAACCTACAGGAGATTATCTGATTGATGTAGGAAGACCCGGTCCATGGTGTGTGGGATATTCCTTGGACAGGTAGACAAGAGGGAGGGAGATGGTTTAGTAAGCTGGCATATTTGTCATTCTTAGGCAGACTCACTGACTGGCAGGTGAGAAGGCTTGTCCCTCTATCAACAGTTCCTGTGGATATGGTTTGGCCAGTTCCCTCGCTTCCTGGTATTGGTATGAGTTCTCCTGCTAAGCTTCACTATGAACTGTAACCAGATTGAAAGCACGAATAAAAACCCCTTTGTTTCCTTAAAAAAAAAGAAAGAAAAGCAAAGCAATAAAAGAGAAATTTTCCACTTTTATCCAGAGACTCACGAAACAGAAATAAAATCTGTGCTTATACAGAATAGGTGACCTTTGAATGTCCTGACATTTCTTATGATTATCATTATAGCATTTTCCTGAAGGCAAATATTATCATTTTCCCAGTACATCTGAAGGGGTCAAGGGAGAGCACAATTAAACAGGCTGTCTAGACTTACAACATTGGACAAGAACTTGAGAGACTAGACTTGTGGCTTGAAGCTCCTCATTTGACTAAGCTGCCTGTATTACCTGATATTGGCAATTACATCTCAAAATCATTTCACACGGTTTATATTTTTGTATGGACAAGATGATATGCTTAGTTCTGCATTTCCTGTTGATGCTGATAACTTTCTCTGTTCCCCAAATCCCTGCCTGCTCTCCTTGACTTTATAGTTTTTTCAGAGAAATTATTATTTTCTATGTACTCCCCCAAACCCATCTAAGACATTTCTAAGCACCACCATAAAGTGAGAGACATGGGAACAAACTCTAAGCACCTAGAGTTTACTGATATGTAATAAGATTCTCATCTCGCTATGTGAGACCTGGCTTGTGATGGTGCCATAGAATCTGGGTATTTGTGTTCATTTCTACACATAGAGTTTTCCATTGTTTCCTCTGCTTGAGGTTCATTTGCTCATCTGCACTTCGGATTCAATAATATGTACCCAACAGGATTGTTTGGGGACATAAATGAAATGATATATACACAGAGATACGTAAATATTAGTTGTGCAGTAAATCAAACATCCTAACACATATTAAAGTTTACTGCTTAGAGTCATTGGGAACCATGCACTCACACAAATGCTATCTTAGGCAAAACTGTTTCTTTTGTTTATCTTTCTATTTTTGCAAACTGTGTATATCTGTGTGTTGGTAGGGGGAAGTTGACCATGTGTAGTAGAGGGTAATTGACTATGTATGTCTGTAGAGATCCAAGGGTGACTTCAGGAATGATCCTGAATTGCTCTAAGTCCTTTCCAGTTTGCTCTGGGATTTCCCAGATTCTACCTTCCAGGGCCAGAAGTGCAGTTCTGCTACCATTTCTGCCTGGCATTTTTGCATGTGATCTGGGATCTGAACTCAGGTCCTTCTGCTTGAGAGACAGAAGCTTAACCCTTAAGCCATCTCTCCAGCCCCAGACAAAATTTTTTCTAAAAAAAAAGATGTTTTATTTCACTACTTTAACAATCGAATACTCTTAATTCAGAGAAACTGAATCATGACTGTTATTCAACATTCCATTCATAACATGCATCAAGGAGTGATGTCTTCAAGGCTACTGAGATGCTTAAAGCTTTCTGCCCCTACCTTAAGTCGGTCACACACTCAAACCTTACTGGGTTGCTTCCTCTGTAATTACTCACCAGGTTCCCCTATTTCTAGCCTTATTTCTTTTGGGGCTTTGGATATAGCAAGAGCAAGTATTCTAATCAACCTATTATGTTTGTGCTTTGACAGGGTCTCACTGCCTGGGGAACTCACTTATTCAATACACTACCTGCCCAACAAACTCTGCCTGACTTGACCTTCCAGCACTTTTGATGTGGGTGCTGGAGGTTCTTGGGATCTGAACTCAGATCCTCATGCTTGAGTGGCAAGCACTTTACTGATTGAACCATCTCCCTAGTCCCAAGATTTATTTGTAAATTAAAAAGAATTATATATTATGCTGTACTGGCCAAGGGACCATAGAGATACTAGGTAAAATGTGTCAACTTACTTGTAAGCCTAGAAGTATATTTTTAAAAACTGGAATAATTACACTTTTCAACAGATCACAAGAGACTATGAAAATCTTTTGAATCAAGCTTATGAGTTTAAAACATTCATGTTCTTGCTAACATCTACTTTGGCAACTAGCCAATTCTCAATAGTGTTCTGTAGCCTTCAGATTGTCAGACAAGCTGCCTCCAATCAGTGCAAGCCAAAGAGACAGTGACTGACATTTGTTGAGATCTACCTTGTGTGGCAGGTTCTGAGCCTAGAAACCAAGGGCATGAAGACATGACCAGCAAATTGTTCAGAAGATGAGTGTATGCATTATTGATGCATCTAACAGGATCTCATGAACTGGAGAGATGACTCAGGGGTTAATCCTCTGCCTTGCAAGCAAAAGGATCTGAGAGTGGATCCCAGATCCCATGTAAAAACTGCTGGTGCAGACATGGAAGGTAGAGCCTGGGAAACCCTAGAGCAAAGGGAAAAGGAAAAAGAGTAATCCAGGATAATTCCAAGTTATACTTGAGTCTTCACAGACATACACATAATTCTCGAATACACCATATACAGATACAGACACAGACACGCGCACGCACGCACACACACACACACACACACACACACACACTTCCACTTTATTATCACAGGAACCAACCTGTGGTGAGGGAAATGAAATGTTTTATTTCAAAACTTTCCTATATCTCCTTTTCTTCTATGACAACTCAGCTTTATTCCTGAATGTGTAAAATTAATACATCTAAACTGGCAGCCTTCAATTAGTGGTACTTCGGAATACTTGTCTGGATGACATGAATGATCGCAGTGGCTGTACACAGATGATCCAGACAGGTGGGATCAACTGATACAACAGACAGATGCAGTAGATGCAGGACTCTTAATAGTGGGTGATGTGTGATGGGGGCATCTGCCCTGGGGCTCATGACTGCCTCATGACTCACCCAAAAGCAAGAGCCATCACTGGAAACTCCTGTCTTTCCTGTGACATATTCAGTTCCCTCAGTAGCAGCATGGTGGGGTTATTAGGTGAGGGTTCTCAAATGCACTCTATAGTCAGAACAATCAAGAGGCTTTATCTTGTGTGCAGATAGATAAGAAGGATTCTGTTTGCTTCCAGATGATGATGCAAAAAAAATGCTAACAACAATGATAAACAAAGTTGGTTTGGGAATTTGAAAAAAATTATCTTGTAGGTATTGACATGTTTGATAGATATTTCAATAGTCATTTAACATAAGGCAGATTGTGGTGTGATTTATCTTAGAAGTCTGTCCCAGTTCCTGAACTGAACTAAGGACATGCAAGGACAGCGCAAGACAATCTACAGTCTCTGTAGGATTTGGAACTTAGCTCGTGACCCAAAAATGTCTACCAAGGAATAATGCAAAGGCCAACGGCTTCATGTTAGGGGAAAGACTGAGTTTTCCCTCCCTTCCTAACTCAAGGACATAGGACATTCTGAATTTATTTTGCAAAAGGTCCTAAATACTATTGAAGAGTTTCAGACATTAAACAGATGGGCCAGTAGTTTCCAAATAACCTGAATTCTTAATGGTGGAGGAAATGGAATGGAGGAAAGGATTCTGTTTTTATTTGTTTGAACCACTTGGTGGCTTCCCAGTCAAATATTTTGTAGGATCAGCAAAGTTTGAGAACTGTACCTTGCAAAATAAATATGATTTGGTTAAATTCTTAAGAACGTTAGTTGGAAAAAAAAGAACATTAGTTGGGATTTTTTTTTAAAGTTCTGACTTCTTTGGCAATCTAGTGTTGTATACTTGATGAGACTAGAATTGTCCCTGTCTTTGTTGCGCTGTCGGACCTGCCAGATATTCTCCGGCAAGTCAGACTCTAACTTGCAAAGGGCTTTGCCATGAGCACCTTGTCTTGGAAAGGAAGATGAAGTCTTTGTACAATATTTGCCAGCCAGAAGAGAGATTAATGCACTGCAGTGGGAATAAATCACGGGCAGAGGAAATGAACGAAGTGCATGCTTCTGGATTTCAAATATCAATTCTGAGATGAGCACGGCTTCCTGCTTTCTGAGTTCATTAATTTTCTTACAAACCATTTTCAACATTTTTCATTGCAGCTAATTATGCGACATGTTCCGGGATGAAAATCTGGTCATTACATAAAATGTAATTGACTTGACCCATGCCCCGACACAGCACTGAACGCAAGGTCTGCGCCTTCCTGCTGATTAGATCTCTTGGGTCATTATTTTCCAGTGAAGTTCAGCTCCATCCTGGCAGTGGGAGGTGCACTAATGTTATGATAATGTGAGTTGCTTAGTCTTGTGGAAAGTTACAACAAGGAAGGGCTGGAGGGAAGTCCAATAAAGACATCATTTGTCCTCAGACTTCAGCTAAGGATCAGTTTCTCTCTAGTACTGTCTTTCTGCAGGGGGAAGTATTAACTCCAGGAGAGTGAGGGCAACAGAATGGAGACAGCAGGCCTGGGCCTGGCAGATGGAACTGGAATTTCAGAATGGCCACTTTGCAGACTTAGAATAAGTCATATTTCTTAACCTTTCTCATTCACGGTGCTCTCTCTGCAAAGCTGGGCACATTGCTGTGCTTCATGGTATTATAAGGAGGAAGAAATGAAGAACATGCCTGACATATGTTTAAATGCTCAGTACATGGTAGAAATAATACTACCTTGCTCTCCAGTTGTCATTATTCCAATGTTATTCATTTATAATTCAATCAGATTCATTTTTAAAAAATCAAGATAATCTGAGCACTTAATAAACAGTATTCTGATGTCACTTTTTTTTCTCTCTGTCTTTGAGAGCTGGTAACAAATCCAGGTCCTCATGCATCCTAGATCACATCTGTGCAACAGCTGTAGTTTCAACTTTTGTAAAAAAAACAACAAAAACAAAAACAGTGAGACTGTGTGTGGTGTGATGTATGTGTGTGTGTGTGTGTGTGTGTATGTGTGTGTTATAATGGGGAAGGGAGTAACTCATCACTCACTTGAGAGATTATATAAACCTTGGAGTTTATGCAAAAGCACTATTACATAATTAATGCAGCAATAAAAAATTAAAAATAACAAAGAATTATTGTAGATGCTATTCTCCTGATCAGTTTCTCCCTATCTACTTCCCTTCCATGGGTAATTCTTCTAAATTTATGGCATATCATTCCCTAATTACAGCTACAGTGTTATTATGTATTTCATTACATAATATCTGGAACTTGCATGAAATAACACTGTATGCATTTACGATAACTGACTTCTTGGAGTCCATAGTGTATTTATGAGTATCATCCATATGGATGCATAGAGCACTGTTCATCCATCCTCACTATTAGAGCTACTGTGCATTATAATTTATGTATTGATTTTTTATTATGATACCTTTAGATTTTATTGACAGTGACATTACAACTATTGTTTTACATCTCTCCTATTTGTCTCTCTATATTATACTATATATTACATACAAAAGTGTCTCTGGATGGGGGGAGATTAGGCTGGCCTAGTTCTATGTGGTTGATATAGAGTCTCTGAAGCCTAATCTCCCCCCATCCTGAAGCTGAGGGACATTTGCGGAAGAGGGGGTGGTAAGATTGTAAAAGCAAAAGGATGGGAGGAGCAATGATTTGCAAGATTCTCCACACTAGTTAGGGCCGAAGCAATCATAATAGGACTTTGCATGCCTTGCGCAATGTCCAACACACTATTGACCTCACAAAGTCTTTTTTTTTTATTAAAAATTTAATTATACATTTTAAAATTTTTTTACCAGTTCCCTCCCTCCCCCCTCCTCCCTCCGAACCCCCTCCTCCCCCTCCCCATCTCCCAGTGCCTCCCCTCCAATTCCCAGAGAGTCCTTTATTGTGTACGCCTAACTCTCCACTGGGTCCTCCTCTCCGATGACATATAAGGACCCAGTGGCATTTCCATAAGCCCATTCTCTTGTTCCCCTTAAGCATAAGATCACTACTATGGCTGTCAATCCCTTGCCTCCAGGGGTCTCGGTGCCCTTAACAGATGCTAGACTTTATGAGGGCAACAGTGCGCTGGACATTGCGCAGGGCATGCAAAGTCCCATTATGATTGCTTTGGCCCCAACTGTTGTTGAAAATCTTGCAAATCGTTGCTCCTCCCATCCTTTTGCTCGACCTCACAAAGTCTAACATCAGCTAAAGGCACCAAGATCCTTGGAGGCAAGGGATTGACAGCCACAGTAGTGTTCCTATTCTTAAGGGGAACACGAGAAAGTGTTCAGGGAAATGCCACTGGGTCCTTGTATGTCATCTGAGAGGAGGACCCAGAGGAGAGTTAGGCATACACAATAAAGGAATTGGGGGTAGGCACTGGGGGATGGGGAGGGAGGGAGGGGAAATAGGGGGTTCGGGGAGGAGAAGGAGGGAGGGAGGGAACTGGTGTACCTATTAAGTTTGTATGAGCGGAAATAATAAAAAATGTGTTAAAAAAGTGTCTCTGAAGTATATATCTAAGAATTGAGTTGTGAGTGGTATTTTCAGTTTAGCTAAATAATTTCAGACTGTTTTTCCAAAGTAGATGTTCCAGTTGACCCAGAATATAAGCGTTCTAGCAGGTCCTGATCCTCTTCAACATTGAATACAATTGAAAGTACCATTTCTGTCAGTTTGATGAATCTAACATGGTGCTTATTACAGCTGAGCGAGGAAATTCTTTGATTATTAACAATCTAAAACATGTTTTCATGCTTTAATAAGTTCGTTGTATTTCCTCCTGTGTCTTAAAAATCTTTGGCTCTCTGTGAGGCTTTGCAAATCTTTCTGATTGGCTTACAATTGATCACAGCGCTTTTTGATCAGCCATGTATGTGATAAACAGATTTTCTTTTTGTTTCAATGTATATATTTATCTTAAAGGCTTCACAGAGAAGAACCAAGGTTTTTCATTTTTCTAAATTGACAATACAAGCAGTTACAAACGGATCTCAAAATAAAAAATTCACTACTGTGACTTAGAAGAATTCCATTCATGAACATCTTCGCTTGAACATGCAGAAAATGTCTGAGGAGCTTTTAGAAGAAACTAAATGAAAGAGAAGAAGTCAGCAATGTGGAGAGAGGAACTTCCAGGTAAGACGTCAGACATAAAGATTTGCCTTCAGTGGTTTACTTTCATTTCAGACTGCTTCCTTTCTTTACTTGTGAGATTTCTCATCTATTTCAAGTGTGTTTATCAGCCAGCACTCATGGGCAAATATTACCAGCTTCATTAGTGATTTTCAAGTGTGGTCTTGGAGAATAATTTTTGTGTTCAGTTTCGATTCTCTGGGAGTCTTTTTTTTTTTTTTCTTTACTATCGCGTATTGGAGCCATTTTGGTTAACTCATATTTGGTTTTTTGAGGAACTGAACATTTACAATTGCTTTCCCTTTAAGCAAATGTTCCTCAGAACTGACAAATATATGTTATTAAAAATCCAGGGGCTGGGAGAAGGCTCAATGGGGAAAGTGCTTGCTGCGCAACATTAAGACCTGAGTTGGATTCTTGGCCCCCACATGAGAAGCTGAGAGTGGCTGTATGTGTCTATAGTCCTTGCCGTGTGTGTGTGTGTGTGTGTGTGTGTGTGTGTGTGTGTGTGTGTGTGTGTGGTGGGGGGACAGATAGATCCTAGGGTCTTCCTAAACAGTCTGTCTGCCTGAAATGGCAAGTTCCAGTTTCACTGAAAGACCTTGACTCAGAAAAGAAGGTGGAAGAAGGCGCAATGTGAAAGAGAAAGACACTCAGCCATAGCCTTCTGACCTCCATATGTGCGCCTAGAGGCAAAGACACATATGCATCCAAGTGCATACCACACATACACACACATTGGGAAAAAAATTTAGGGATTTGTTGGGTAGTGAATTATTCTATATGATACTGTAATGGTGGGCACATATCACTTCATATTCATCCAAATTCATGGGCTCTGCAGTCCCAAGAGAGAACTCTAATATAAACTAGGAATATGACATAGTAATGATGTATCATTTTGGGTGATAATTATGTGTCAATGTAGTACAACTCTAGAATGGGATTTGATAATAAGGGAGGCTATGTACAGGGATGGGAAATAGATGGAAATCTCTATACCTTTCTCACCATTTTGCTACGGGCCTAAAACTGTTTTAAAAACACAATCTATTCAAAACCAAAAGCAATTTTTTAACTTTAAGAGGTGTCAAATGAAATTTACAGGAGGCCATTGATTTGACTGAGCTTTACACCCATGAGACTATGCTAGGTGCCATATAATCAAACTGAATTTTAAAATGGGCAGTTTTCCAAAAATATCAAGAATTTTAGAGCAAACAGTCAGAAGGGGTCTAGCTTAGCCGCGCCAGCACCAAAGGGAGTCTTTGCTCACAGGTACTAAGGAAAGGCGCTTGCAAATATATTCTGTTGCCAGTTTTCTGCTCTCTAGTGTGTGTGTATGTGTGTGTGTGTGTGTGTGTGTGTGTGTGTGTGTGTGTGCCTGTGGAGACTCAAGGGTGACTTTGGAAATAAAACTGGATTGCCTTATGTCTTTATTGCTTTGTCAAGTTAGATTTTAATTATAATCATAGAACTATGATTGATATAGAACTATGTTTTCACAGACTTCCTCTTCCACAGAAAACAGAATCACAGGGCACTACCAAATCTGCCCAGTGGACCAAAACCAATGTCCTTTTGCATGTGAGGCAAAGATTTACGTCCCTAAGCCATCTCCCCAGCCTAGTTTTCTGTGCTTATTTTTGACCTTTTTCTGCTTGTAAACAAATCATCTTTGCTCAGCTCGCTGGAGCACCTTGCCTTGTTTTCAGAGGGAATGCTACCCAACTCACAATTGCTAATCAAGTCAGTTTGATCTGTCAGCATATATTTTTTTAATTGTTCTTTAAAAACAAGGGTGGTAAGCTTTCAAAGATCCACTCAAGAATAGTATTGTATAATGTGGGAAAAAACCCAAAACCCCAGCAGGAAGGCAAGTGGAAACAAACCAATTGAAAACACAAACAGAGATGCTGTGACTGGCTTTGAAAGCAATGGGCAATGGAATCGGGGAAATAATTCTAGAAAAGACAGAGAGGAGCTTCACTCACTGCCAGCTAATATTCCAAAGGGTTTCAACAGGAAAAAAACAAAACAAAACAAAACAAAACTCCAAAAGTGGTTAATCTTCACAAGAACCCTGTGAAGAGCTCTCCTTATACTCCTTTCAAATATGAAGTAATTGAGATGCAGAGTTTAAGGAACTGCTTAAGGTCACCTGCTGTGAACGTGGCTCTACCGCAGGAGGGAGGAGATAGCTCTTGGCTGCTCCCTATGCCGCTCACCTTCTGTATTGTTGCTGGTGCTCACAAGGAGTCCAAAGGACGGACCACTGAATGGACCACAGAACAATACACTGCTGGGAATTTTCACAGCGTTGTCTAAGTGCAGGTACTAAGAGTAAGAGCACGTGGTGAGGCTTTATTGTGTACAAATGGGAGAACTTCCTGCCATTTGAAGGCAGTCAGCATTGTTCTGTTACCAAGCCCTAAGAATGGGCCAATAATGACATTTACGTCTCTGCAGAGCTTTTACCAGTCTGGACTGCTGCGGCTCCCAAGAGAAGGGCACACAGTGCCAAGTTTACTACGCTGAATGTTCCACAGTCCCGCAGACAAAGCCACTGTGATGTCTCATTTCACTTGAGGAGAGTTGCTCACCTTGAAAACCCAAGCTAGTTCTCTTCATGTGTGTAAAGATTTATGCAAAGTGGAGATGGACAGAACCACCAGAAAAATCTGTCCTCAGTAGAGAAATTTAAAGACACAACATAATGAACAGAAGTGGGGATGTAGGGGAGGAGCTAGTTCGTATCCATGTATGGAAAGCGCTGGGCCCTTACTAACTTATTAGGGGCAAGTTAGTACTGGGATGGGTGCAACTCAAAGTTGCAACCATAACCTCATCAAAAGGTAAGAGGGCTACACATTCATGTTACTGTAAACTAGGAACAAGAACCCATTTTTAAAAAAGGAAGAAAAAATCAATAGGGAAGACAGTTTACTAACTTACAGGTAGGTAGACAGTACATTAAAGTACTCTGGTGGTAGCTGTTATTATGCTCATAGAATGGGCACTTACAGTGGAAACCTTTGGGTCTAAGGCTGGATTAGTGAAGGGAAATGCACATATCAGTGGGATGGCCTGAAGAGAGGTAACTTGATATACCACAGAGGCTTAAGCACCCACAGGAGTAGCCAGGTCAGAGTGAACCTTGGGTCCATAGAAGCACACAGGTGGAAGAGTGGGAGGGAGTGGGAGAGAATGGGAGAGAAGGAAGGGCATGGACAGGAGGGAGGAAGGAGGGAGAAGGAGGGAGGAGGGAGGGAATCTGGGATGAATACTCAATATGCTTGTAAAAGCAGAAAAATAAAAATTAAAAAAAGCACAAAATGAAAAAAAAAAGAGGTAAGAAGGATCAGAGGTGCAGAAGAAGCCTTTAACATCTCCACTGTGTTTCTTGCTATTCTTGAAGTCAAAGAAATCCACATTGTTCCTTTTCAGAAATGTCAACCCCTCACAGTGACCAGAGTCTCCATGGAGTTTGCCTTTACTTCTGCCAACAGAGCTTCCGATATTTAGAAACATATTGGTGCTTAAATCTCACTTTCAAAATTCATACAAGGAGACTTGTCAATAAATGCATTCATGAAATATTGTCATGAGCTGTATGGTAAGGACCACAACTGCACTTAGATATTTACTGTTCTTTATTTCTCAGAGTACTAGGATATCACTCACTACAGTTTTAAAAAGGCACAGTGTTCCCAGCTACATAGCGTCAGTTCAGAAAACTGTCTAAGGGCTTATTTGAGGTATGTGTGCATAACCTTGCCATTTCACTCTGCTGCATATGCCAGAAACAAAGGCATATTTTCAGGAAAGGATAAGTACAAGAATGTTTATAGCAGTGTTATAATTGCTCCAAGCAGGAATATAAGTGCCCTTCTACATGAGAATGGATAACCACATTGTATTATGTCCATGCACTGGAATGATGGTACATTGAGTATCTGAGATATGAGACAATATGGATGGCTCTTAAAAGCATTGTTTAGTCAAAAAAGTCAGGTGCGCAAGAATGAAAGCCATATGGATAAATTCACATGCAGTTCTAGAGTAGGCCAAACATCTATAGTGTGAAATTCAGAAGAGCATCGGTGCTTAGGGTGAGGTCTTGAATGGATGGGTCAGAGTGTCCGAGAGGTGTTGGGAAATTCTTCAGCGCGATTTTGTAGCAGTGTGATTTTATTAAAATCCACTGCTCTATGCACCTCACTTTGCATCCCTGCACTTCAGATACATGGATCAGGCAATCGTTCAGATTCTGCCACTGACTCTTAACAGCCCAAAGCAGAGTTGGTGACATTCAGAAGACAGCAGACTAGTGCAAGAAGAGTTTTTCTTTCACTTACAGATTTACGATTGTAAATGAAACTTAACATGCCACGGTGGGTTTCTGTTATGCAATCCGGGTCCCCAATTCTTTTGTATTCAGCACAACAGACTGTGCAACAACTACAAATGGGAGCTATCCACACATCCCCATTTTGAAGGCCCTTATATTCAAGATGTTCCTTTCCTGTGTGTGGAACAATAGCAAGTACATAAGACATTCAATCAATCCCTTTTGCGAATAGAATAATAGGCCCACTATATGAGACCTTGATAAGTTCTCTGTGGCTCAGTGTAATATGGACATGAAATCATAGGAACTAAATCTGAGAAGAGAGTGACCAATGAAGAGTCCTTCCCCTGGACCGACATCTTCCACCAAGACAAATGAAATCATAATAAACACAGAAAGCAGCCGGAGGGCAGGCAGTCCACAACTGGCACGCCCTAACACCCCAACACCTAGGTTTCAGAGATCACCACCTCCAGCCTTGTGCCCATCGGCCCAGCAGGGCTCCAGATCCCTTGCTGCTCTTGGCCCAACAGGTTTACTTGTTAACCAGAAATCTGGCTCTGTGCACCTTCCTGGTGCCAAGAGCAGCCGGGGCAGATGGAGGAGCCCTGGGAGCTAGGTGACAGAATGCTGACATTTCCCATTAAGCTGACTTCATTTTTATAGTCACATGTTCCAAAAAAAAAAAAAAAAAAAGGAGAATTTGCCTTCAGAAAGTCATCTATGAACCAGTACAGACCCCTCCCCCAGGAGAAGCACATTTCCCATTACTGACGATGTTCGAAGTGTACCTGAGCACGTGGGAAGCGCGCGCTCTCTCTCTGTATGCACGGCTCTTTGCCATCCTCTTTTTTTTTCAATTCCTCTGCCAGTCTTACAGTTGAATTAATCAGACACTTTAAGTCATGGAACACTGTTTTTGACTGGCAGCTAACAGGCCAGAAGGGAGGAGAGAACCTTAGCAAACTAGCTATGTGGGAGCCCGACAGCTTTCGTTAGATTTTCCTTATGAGGTCAGAATTACTTCTCGCTTGCAACACAATTAGCCTTGCTGGGGCAAAGCCTGCCACACAGAGGCGGGTTGCCCGTGGCACTCTCTGTAGCACATGTCAAATGCTTGGAGACACATGTTTGTGTTTCTGGCAAAACTGTGGATTCTTCTGGGACACTTTTTGTTTTTAATAGTGCAACCCCAAGTTCTTTACCTAGTGGCTAAAAACTATGTAAAGAACATTGCTCAGAATTTTCTCTTCCTACCTTGTGTGTGTGTGTGTGTGTGTGTGTGTGTGTGTGTGTGTATGCATGTGTAGGTGTATACACTCGAGGCAGGCATGTGTGTGTAACTAACAAAGACAATACTGGCTCTCAGGAGAATAGGAAATGCACATGCTACTCATAGTAGGAAACTTCCCTTTTACTGCTCCCCCATGGAGAACAACAAGACACGTGGATTTAAGACTTTTACACACTGGTGAAGTCAAAAGGCTACAAGAATAAGGGCGGAGGTGTGAGCTGGAGAAACTTCTTGGACAGCGTGGTGCCCAAAGGCAAGTTCAGGATCTGCAAAGAACCTCTTAGTATAGGAAGGCAGAGACAGTAGAAGACTGAATGGAGAGCCTGTACCAAGGAAGAGAAATCAAAGAGCATGACGCTCCCTTCACCAGGACCTTCAAGGGAGGCTGCAGAGGGGGCAGAAATCTATCTTTTTTATCTACTGGCTGATTCGGAGCAGCAGATAACGTTTGAAATAGATGGATAAATTCAAGGGTTAAAATGGCTGGAAGTGAATCGCACTTGAATCTTTTCCATTTTTACTTGGAAACAGAACATCCCTCCCACCAGGCAGGCTGATCTGTTTCCATGCCAACCAATTGCTGAGGCCTGGAATAGGCTAAACCTAAGATGGGGAGTGATGTGGGTGAGGAAGACAGAACAAGGGAAAGGTTGATGTCAGGGTTAAATTATGAGGTGGGTTGCAATGGGAGTAACTGAATTTGTTGAAATCTGGTCACTGACACGTGCATACACACATACACATAAGATATCCACATATACATGTGCACATATTCACACATACCCACATACAATATACATATTCACACATAATCACATAAAGTGTACACAAACATTCACATATACACTCACCCACACACAATATACACATACACACATACACATGTACATGCATACCCACATATAATACACACATGTACATATTCACATATACATATGCATAAACACACAGCACATACACATATACACATACCCACATACAATATACACATACACATATACATACATACATGCATGCATTCACACACACCACACATAATACATACCAACTTACACAGAAGCACACACCCACATACAACACACACACACACACACACACACACACACACACACACACACACCAAGGTTTTTTGGAACTCATATGTACTCCAAGTATTTTCAAAGGAATCTCAAGTACCTTAAGAACTGTTAATCACTTCATTTACTATTCACTATTAATCAAATTATGCATGTCAGAACTCTGATTCTTGAGAAATCTCAGTAACCTTTTTCATTTTCTTTTATTATAAGTATTTTAGTCTTGAACTGGGAAATTCCATTTTTGCCAAGTGTTAGCAAATTGTAGCGACAGGTCTGAGGCTGGTTTCCAGATTCTGGGTCAACTGTTGCTAAAATGTTGTCACCATTGAGTCCCGCCAGGAGCCAGCTTTGCCACTAGCTGCTGACTTCCACTAGGCACTAGAGAAAGCGGAGTGTTTGAACCATTGTGGCCCGCTTAAGCACGAACTGAAGAACTAAGGAAGGGGCGGAGGAGAGACAAAGGAAGTGAAAGGAAAGAAAAGCTTTTAAGTTTTAGTTTTCACCTTGGCTGTGCACTGGGCCCAGCAGGAGAGTTTTAAAAAATACTGACGCCACATTTCACCGCGGAAGAAGAATGATCTCAGGAGACATCAAACCTCCCTGAGAGAGTAATGAGGGTTCCTGCTGGTTGGCTGCGAAGGGGAGCTACTTTTCCCCGGTGTACACCTACTGATATAGCACCTGTGCTCCAACAAGAGTCCAGACACGTGCCATCCATGGCAACCCAGAGAGAGCACAGAGGGCCACACACCAAAGGATGTGGAAGTGGGAGGGAGGCTGGTGGAAGAAGGTTTGTAGTGGGAAAAAGAAGGGGATTGGGATTGAGCAATAGGGAAGTCAGTTAAATTCATGTAGGGAAAACTAAAAAAAATGCAAATTAATTAATTCAGAAAACTGATGCCTGAAGAACAAGTCATTAAAAGCTTCCAAGGCAATCCTTACTAGAATTGAGATTTAAAAAGCTGAGAGATAAAACAAGAAGAGACATCTAACAAAACAAAACTAGAGACTTTGTTTTTTTGGATCTTCCCAGTGATGAGCCAATATAGAAGCTAAGGGATTTGATTTATTCAGACAGCTCTTTTCTCCCTTGAGATAACACTATCTAAAGTCAATATAAGGTGCTGAGTGGTTTGAGAATTCTTATATTGATCTCCTGCCCAAGCCTCTTCAATGCTAGGCTGGAAATAAAGCAAGGAACTATGCTTATCCTTTTGAATTCCTTGGACCCATCTCATTGTCTGGTATGTACAATATCAGTAATGGTTTGTGTAAAGTGAATAAATAAAACACTCAGGCAAGTGTGTGAGATATATGCCTGGAGTCGATTTTTTATCAAATTTCTTTCTCAACACATTCAAGATATCAAGATCTTGGACTGAGGACTTTAATGAAACCAATCAACAAACAGCAGTAGGGAAAAACAAAAAACCAGATGTCCTCTAGCGAATTTAAACACTTTCTGTCCAGGCCTGTGGGGGACTTGGGACTTCAGCAGAGGATTACATTATAAAAAGCATCAAGAGGCACTTCTATATTGATCTAAAATTTTAGGGAGTCCTTCTGTCTTCACTGGCTTAATATGGCTGATTCTGCTTGGCTTAAAATAGTACAGCAAGTGCTGTATTTTGGATGGAACAGGTCATTCAACACCAAACATATCATTCTCAGCTTGAGATGTTTGCCTTTTAGATTAAGTTCATTATTTTTCAAGTTTGCTGGGGACTTCAATCATAAGTAAATTTTAAAATTTACTGAATGCCTTTTCTGTGATAACTATATCGTGTGACTTTTATCATTTATTCTGGTAATACCTGTGATTTTTCTGATTAAACAGCTGCTTAAATACCTTTGAAGACTGCAAATGCAGCTAACATAGTCTTGGGGGGGTGGGAATTCAGCCTTTTATTCCTTTAATAAAATCTATTAGGCCGTGATATAGTATTTTTTTCATGAGTGTTAGCATGGCATATTTTAATTCAGATTTTTTATTTTAAGTTTCTAAGAGAGGTGGGGCTATAGATTTCCTTTCTTATAATGACCCTGGCATGCTATTATATAAAGGTAATACAAACACTATAAAAATAATTTAGTTATCACAATGTTTGTTTTAATACCTTCATCTATAAAGCAAGATTGTGACAGATAAAATGTGGATATCCATCTATTAACAGCAAGATTTTGAAAAATATAAAATTATAATATGAAGAGTAAACTGCTTTCTGTCCAGTTTTTCCCAATGTTTAAATTTCTCTGTTGACATTAAAACACCCTTCCTTCCATAAATGATGGTGGTAATAAAAAAGATCCAATTAAAATACATTGTAATTGGTTTATTAATTTTAAATTGTTTTCACCTGATCAAATGAGGTTGTCAATCATCTGGTCTGTGATTTTAATTTTAATGTTGCTGGTCAGGGACCTCCATATACCTTACAGTGTGCATTCATTGACAGCCATCCTAAAAGACAGGCGTGTCCGACGGGTACGCGAGATTTCCGAAATCTTCTCAGATATTTTCATAAAAATTTGTGGCTGAAGAGAAAAAGGGGAAAAGTACTTTCCTAGGATGGAAGGACTACAGCGTGCTGCAGGTGAGATATAATTGTGAATTAACGATCCCACTTTGTTTTTGAAAGATTTACATCAGTGGAAACAGAGGATTCCAAGAGGGCTGTTGAAATCTCAGAGGAAGTGGGAATTTAAAGTCTCTCAAGCATGAAGAGCATTGAGAGATAATATTTCTACAAGTCATAAAGCAGTCCTATCGATGACTTATACGAAATACTCTTTTGGTCAAAAGGCAGAGCTTGGGCCCTTGGAAATGCTCCCAGTGCTGACCTGGTGTTTCGCATGATGCCACATGGTGGTATGCATCTGTGACTCCAGCACTCAGCGGCCGGGGTCCGAGGACTGAGCACTTGAATCTAGCCTGAGATGCAAAGAACATGTCTCGAAGAAACAAGCAAGCAAGGTGAATGGGAGGCTCACAGAGCACAGGGCCTTGATCTCCGCATGCCTTCATCATCATCAGAAGTTTTTCAATAAGGAGTCTTGAATTTCACAGGGCTCAAGGATAGTGTAGTAGATGCACAAGTTAAATTGCATGTCCTGCCATGTGCAAAGACTGTGTACAAAAGGCATCATTATAGTCCTCTTTAAATTTGATTATCTGTCTGTCTGTCTATCTATCTATCTCTTTATGTATTTATGTATCTATCAATCTCTCTATGTATTTATGTATCTATCATCTATCTGTCTGTCTATCTCTCTCTCTATGTATTTATTTATCTATCATCTATCTGTCTATTTATCTGTCTGTCTCTCTCTCTATCATCTATCTGTCTCACTATATCTCTATGTATTTATGTATCTATCATCTATCTATCTATATCTCTATGTATATATGTATCTATCTATCATCTATCTATCTATGTATCTTTCTGTCTGTATCTATCCATCTATCCTGATGTCAGAATCTGGTTGACAGAGGAGGCATATGGAAGGTCTCTTATTCGTGCTGAGACAAGGGATTTCATCACACCTCACATTCTCTAGGTATAACACACTAGAGTTTAATGTGTAAAGCAACTGAGTATGCTCAACTGCCCCTTCAATCTTCAATAATGCATAAGCAGCTCGATTAAAATTCCTGTGCTAGCTGGGCATGGTGGTATGCATCTATGACTCCGGCACTCAGGAGGACTGAGGATTGAGCCTCAGCCTGAGAAGCTGAGAACATGTCTCAAAGAAACAAGCAAGCAAAAACCTAACACCTAAACCTAAAACTCATGTGTTAGTTGAAAAAAAAAAAGCAAACTACAAGACACAAAGTAATAAAGGACACACATGGGTGGTTAATTCATGTATTTAAGGTTGGGGAGATATTTTAGTGGGTAAAGTGCTTGCCACCCAAGCATGAGAACTGGAGATGGGATCTCCAGACCCCACACAAACATGAACAGAAGTATATGTACCTATAAATCATGTAAGCCTAGAAGGCAGAGACCTGGAGCTCTTGGGATGCTTGTGGGCCAGCCAGCCTGGCTTGCATAGCAGGAGTGAACAGACCTTCTCTCAGAACAAGGAGAAAGGCAAGGAACGATATCTGAAGTGTGTTCTCTGACACTTCCTCACGTTAGCCTCCTGTGGGTGAACTTGGAATGTAGCCTCATTCTTTTCTTCTCTACAGGAGGAATATGACTAACACCTATTTAACATATGAGCTTTGTGAATATTAGGTAAAATGATCCTATCAAGATAATTTAAAACGCTTTGATATACAAAAGGCAACTTTACTACAGTCATTTGTTACTGTAAATATCCATTACCATTCCTGTCCTTACTGATAGAAATGGACTTGAAGCATAGCCCAAAGTAAATGTAACTAGGTTGGTGAAATGTAGCTTAAACGTTTAATTTGAGAGTGCACAATATGGCTCAACTGATAGAGGCTCTCATAGTTGGGCACAGGTGTCAATTTGACTTGAGGGTTTGAGCTCTGGGCACATTTGTAGAGAATTAGTGGTTGAATTAGGCCTAGAGCAGACCTGCAGGAGATTGTCTGGCTGATGGGAAAGGCCCAGCCCATGGTGGGTGGGATTGGGCCCTGGAATAAAATTCAAACAGCTGGTTGAGAGAGTTGGCATCCTTCTGTTCACTTGGCCAGACATGCTGGTCTGGCAAGTAAGGATCATCCATCTCTCAGCCGTTATGTGGTGATGGTGTGGCCAGTTCTCTTGGCCCTGGTGTTGGTGCGTGCTCTCCCATCGAGCCGGATTGAGATCGTAAGAGAAAATAAACCCCTTGTTCCCTTAAGCCGTTTGATGGTCATTTATCAGCAACCATGCAGGTGAACTGTGACAGAGGCATTTGTTGTCAAGACTGAGAACATGAGCTTCATCCCGGCAACTCATATGATAGAAGGACAGAACTGACTTTCACAAAGACCTCTGACCTCTACATATACACTGTGCATACACGTGCATGTGCACACACACACACACACACACACACACACACACACACACACAAATAAATATTAAAAAAGTTTAATTTGGGAGAGTTATTGAAAAGAATGGTTTATCTTTTCGATCACTGGGCAAGATCTTTTTGAAGCAGAAACCATTTACCAGCTATTAGGAAATCAAGTACAGTCTTAGATAAACTTAAAACTTGCTCGCATTAAGCTAGCAAATGATCCAGCAATTTCCATGTACCACGCTGTACAGACGTAGAGGAAAATCTCCATCCTCAAAGATGCCACAGCCCGGTGGAGGGAGCAGAGGGCTCGCGGGCAGGAAGGGAGCAGGCGAAGGCTGGAGACAAGGGTTGGTTTGGTTCAGAGGAATGCAGGAACAGCCGTGGCTGACGGCGTTCTTAATAATTTATTGTGTTTACAAGTTAGGGGCGAAGTAATCATAATAGGACTTTACATGATGTGCGCAATGACCAACATATCATTGACCCCCCCCCAAAGTCTAGCATGCATTACAGGCACTAGGATCCTTAGAGGCAAGGGATTAACAGCCACATTAGTGTTCCTATACTAAAGGGGAACACAACTACTGAGTCCTTTCACCTCATTAGAGTGGAGGACCCAGAGGGAAGTTTGACATGCACACTAAAGGATGCTTCAGGGATGGGGGGGAGGCACTAGGAGAAAGGGAGGGACAGGGGAAAGGAAGGGGAAAAGGGGGGAAGGGAGCAAGAGGATCCAGGGAGAATTGAAGGGAAGGAGGGGACTGGGGTACCTATTAAGTTTGTATGAATGGAAAAAATAAAAAAAATTATTGTGTTTAATCATTGTGTTCAATTGTACCCAAAAAACCTAGAGTATTAAGAATTCTATCATGTGTCTCAAGTACTGTTCAAATACCAAGATTAAAGGACAAATGTCTGTGTCTAGTCATTTGTACCTAATCTTCATGACTTCTGGTCAAAGATGCTTCAATTCTTCCTCTCTCCTATTCTATCCCATATTCTTCCTGCAGGTCTTTCTTCCTTGTGTAGACAGAGCAGTTTGGCTTGCTGTAGGAAGTAGTAGTTTTTGGCTATAGGCCAAGTGCCTCCTTCAGAGGTAACAGATTTCCCGAGCTGACTACTATCAGGAGCAGAATCCTGATTGAAGCTTTTCAAGGGCAGAAAAGATAGCCTATTAATATATATACATTTTTAATACCAAGGCCTCGCACCAAATGAGGTTAACAGTTAATGACTCAGAAAAGACTCTGGTTGGAGGAATGCAAGAGTGAATGCATGGTAGACTCACCACTGGTAACAATGAGATCAGAAGGTTAAAGAATAAACATAGTGGTCATCCGGAGGATCATCCATGAAGCTTTTGTCCTGTTTCTACAGAAAACTGAACAATTAAAACCCTCTTTAAAATCAGGGGCAAGCTGTGATTTTAGGGGAAGAGGAGGAAAAAAAAGCTTCCAGATCCCCAATGACTCCTACTTTCTATTTCAGGCAGGAAATTAACTACCCGAAGACAAAGCCTTTTGTTCCACAATTAAGACTCTAATTAAAAATGTAAATGACCGAAAGAGTGAGCATAATGCTAATGAGTCTTAGAATATAAATGAAGATCTAAAATCTATTCAGTGTTAAAGGAGACACTTACTAAGCAAACTAAGCACTTAGAAAGAAAAAGGGACTGCCTCCGTGTCTAAGAAGTGCCATTGGGGAGGTCCTTCTACAACTCTCTTTAACTTAATCCTAACAAGCCTGTGAGGAAGACCTTATGTCTAGACTATAAATGAGACAGCTAGGAACTTGCAATCGAGGGCTGGGGATGTAGATCCGTTGGTAGAGCCCTTGCTTAGTACGCACATACGCTGGGTTTGATCCTTAGCACCCCATACGTTAGACATGATGGTACGCCACGATCCCAGCTCTTGGGAGGTGAAGGCAGGAACATCAGAAGCTGATACTCAACTAACAGTAAGTTCAAAGACTGTCTGGGCTACATGAGCCCCATTTCAGAGAGAGAAAGAGACAGGGAGAGGTATTTACAGTTGGCTAGCTATGAGTTTTAGACCAGAAGATCTATCTTGAGGAAATCAATACAAAATTTAAAGCAAACAGAAGTTCCATCGTTATGAATTTGATTAGTGCTCCAGTCAGACTAACTTGAGCTTCCCTTCAGTACCTTAAGGTAAGTGTGGTCCTCAATGAAAGACAGAAGTGGGTAAAGAAAGTGGCTTGGTTACAACACATCTTATGCTGGCTGCTTTCAACCCTCTTTGTCCATTTGCAAATAATTCCTTCCTCTTCTGTAGAAAGGGAGCAACAGTTGTATCTATGGCATCATGCTGCCGTAGGCTTACATAATGTTAGCAGTGAAGTTATGGCGAGTGAGCTCCTTGGGGCTCCTTATTACTATAGCTTGAGTCGCCATCTGAGACTTCACAGCCTTTTCTCTGGCTGTCTTCTGGTTTCCCCAGCCTAGACTTTCTGCTCCCGTCTGTCAGACTGCCCCAGGTATCAGGTCAGGTCATCCTTTCTCCCCTGGGGGATATTATGAGAGAAAAGTCATTCTGAATTCAGTAGCTTTAATTTTCTATTCTGCTGTGTCGCATCATATTCAATAAATCTCTGAGTGAAAAATGATGATGTTGCTAAATAAAAATATAGGGGTGGATGAATGAGAGGCTATTATCAGCTGGCACCTTTGCCAAGTCCCAAGCAGGAAGATGCACGTGCTGAATATCCCAGTGCTGGTGTCTTTATGTTGGGGACACAGGGGACTTGAAATACTTGTATCCCAGACTGGCATTGGACTGTCACAAGATTGTTCTAAGACCTTGACTGATGACTTTTCCTTCACATTTGCATTGGAAAGATAAATGTAGAATTCATTCCTTTTATAAATATTAATACATATTTAATAAATATTTACCAAGGAGACTACTTTATGCTAAGCACTGTTGTCAACAGAAACTCAATAAAATAGAGATATTAACTGGGATTTGTAGACAGATATTGAATGACATTTCCATTTTAAAGATGTTTACTGTGTGACCTTAATGAAGATCAGATTGGTCATTGTTTTGACAGATGGGCTTCAACTACTAGTTGAAACAGCCGGGCATGTGGCTCATGCCTGTAATCCCAGAACTCTGAAGGCTGAAGCACAAGGAATGTCATGGGTTCAAAGCTGCTCTGGGCTATAGTGTGAGATCTTGTCTCAATGCTGCCACTTAAATCCAATATTAAAATAAGTTCACGATTGCAAAGCACACGCCATATGAGGTATCAAGATAACAGCAAGTGAGATAGTTCAGTGGGTAAGGTATCTGCCTGCAAACCTGGTGACCTGAGTTCAAACCTTGGAGACTCACAAGGTGGAAGGAAAGAACTGACCTCCAAAAATTGTTCTCTGACCCCCACCTATGTGGTATGGGATACATGCATGTCTTTCTCTCTATCTCTTTTTCTTCTTTGTTTTTTTTCTCTCTCATACACAAACAAACAAACCAACCAACCAACAAACAAACAGTGATCTGTATACACCCTATACTGCCTCTAAACTGCCTACAGGTCTAGTCTTCGAGGGAAGGATGCCAGGGGTCTCCTTTACCTCTGTATCCTTCATCTCTGTACTTATCACAGACTAGTATGCTGTGGACCATGTAAACACCATGCTTATTGAAAGGATTAATAAGGTACCCTCTACCTTCCCACTTCAACAGAAAATGACACTTCCCTTATAGACAGACCCCAGCCCCCAATTGCTGTTTACATACTGGGCAACCATCTCAGGATCCTTGACCCCCAAATTCAGTCACCCCCAAATGCTATGTAGGCGTATAGGCATTTCCCTCTTACTCAACCTCCATTCCCTTTGAGTCTTATAAAAGACTTGCTTACCCCTCCCTGAACTCCCACATGGCTCTCTTTCCCACAGGAGAGCTGCATCCCTCGACTCCTTATCCATATATATATATATCATATTCATATATATATAATATATATATAGAGAGAGAGATTGAGAGAACTGTTTGCTTTCTATTTTCTTTCTCTGAACTATCCCATTGGAACCCCCAAACCAAACCCAACACTTATTTCCTCAGTGAGCCAAGGCATGAATAAATCAGTGTGTATCAGTTAATATTATCAATTTGATAGGATCTAGAATCATCTAGGTGACAGGCCTTTGGGCATGCGTGTGAAAGATTATTCAATTGACACTCATCAAGGTAGAAAAACCCATCCTGAATGTTGACATCATCATTCTATTGGTTGAGGCTGAATAAGTAGAGATAGCTAGTTGAGAACATTCATCGCTCCTATTTCTGGACTGTAGATGTCATGTAGATCTCAGCTACCTTAAGCTTCTGCTATGATGGACTATATCCCTAAAGTGTGAGGCAGAAGAAACCGCTTCTCCCTTAGGCTGAATTTGTTAGGGTATGTTATCACAGCCAGAAGAACAGTGACTAACACACAATGCACTGAAATATTATGTTAGACTATAGGGCATAATGCCAACCTGAGTTCCTTGGTCGTACTACACGTCTGTGAAGCAGAAACTACACCATAAAATGCTTTAGTAGAATACAGGATGAGAGCGACTATAAAGGAAATAGTCTTTCAGAGCAGAAGTGGGTAGTTAGAGCTCATAAATAAAGCATAGGAGAAGTTGGAAGAAGGGTTTGCTTAGGGACACAGGATGTGGGAGTACTGCGTGTTGATACAGAGACTCTCTGCCTTGTAGTTTCCTACTATTATTTTTTTTAAATTATAATGCTCTTTATTTTTTATTCTTTTTTCCCCTAGTTTTGTAAGCATATTGAGTACTCAACCCTGCTTCCCTCCATCCCTACCTCCCTCCAGTCCCCATCCCTTCATCAATCCATTCCACTCCCTTCCATCCTCCTGCCTGTCTGCTTCTATGGACTCCAGGATTCCCTCTGGCCTGCCTATTCTTGTGGGGGTTCAGGCCTCTGTGACATATCCAGTTGCCCCTCCTTGGGCCACCCCACTGATAGGGGCATTTCCCTTTAGTCATCCAACTTTAGTCCCCAAGGTTTCCACTGTATGTTCTTATCTCTATTGACTTCCTCAATAGTGTATGTGGACATGTTGATATGTCAGTGGTTACGCAGGTCTGGTAAGGACAAGTCTCATTGCTCCCACTGAATACTTTTCAGACTTCTCTAGGTAGACTCTTGTCTGCACTAGACATGGCTGATGAACATTTAAATCCTGGTCTCTCCTTCAGGCTTCATGGTGAGGAGGAAAGAAAACCTGATCAATCACCTCTTAGAAACCTGTCACACCTCCTTCCCGAAGAAAAACAATGAGATGAGACAAAAGAGGGGAGAAGTTCACCCCATGGCTAAGAAGACAATGTCTGCTCATAGCCTGAGAAGGGTGGCCCTTAAAATCAATGATGGTTATTGATCAAGATTTATCAATGTGTCTCATGTGTTTAGAATCAGTATTTATTAAGTGTTGATAGTGCCTTTCACACATCCTATCACTATCCCTGTTCTCATAGATACACTAAGGTGAAAAAGAGATGGATCTGATTTGTCTAAGGTCACAGAGCTCAGTAAGCGGCGAGACCACGATTTACAAGTTTCTGTGCCTGGAGCAACTTTATCCTTTGATTGCGCTCTGCAGTGTCCCACAAACAGGACCCGGATGTCTGTGACCAGGTCTCTTCTAGCTAGGGGACTTGAGGGCAATCATTCACCTGGGTTTGGATTTTGTTACCTGTCAAATAGAGTTGATATTCCCTGCTAATGGGTAGGGTGGCAAGATACCAGAACCACAGTCACTGAGGGCTCACAACACTTCCTTCTCTGTCCTAAGACACCTACCTTTGAAATTGCTACAACACCAAGGGTCAAGGGATCCCTAGTACCATATTCTTAATGCAGCAAAGGTGCATTTTTCTGCTTGCCTGTGTACTGTCATGGTTCCACAATCTTCCTTGTCTATCTGTGAGCTGTAAATCATGACCCACGGGGGAGTTATTAAACCAGATGAGTCAGTTATGACCATCATTAACAGAAAGAGAATCCTTTGGATTTGGAAGATAATGAAGTACATGATACATAAAACGTTTAGTACTAGCTAATGAAGTTTTTCTCTGTCGTCATGAAAGTTTCTAGTTACAAGGCTATGAAAAAAAAAATGAACTTCATCCTTTGGATCAAAAGATTTGAAAGGGAGCTGGAGAGATGGTTTGTTTTGCAAACAGAAGGTCCCGAGTTTGGTTTCTGGATCTCATGTAAAAAAGCCAGGCAGAAATGGTAGCAGTCTGCACTTCCGGTTCTGGAAGGCAAAGCCTGGAAAACTCCAGAGCAAAGCAAAGAGGAAGTAGTACAATCTGGCAATTCTGAAGTTACCTTTAGGACTCCACAGGCACACAGAGTAACCTCTGATACTCTCTCACTCACTCTCTCTCTCTTCTCTCTCTCTCTCTCTCTCTCTCTCTCTCTCTCTCTCTCATCACACACACACACACACACACACACACACACAAATAAAAAAATCTGAAAGGTTTGGGAATGTCAATTCATATATTCTACATTTGGAAGCAGTCAAAATTCAAGGGGTTACTACGGCTAACTGAAGTAATCTTATAACAAACTGCATTTAACTCTCTTCTGGTTTCTTTTAGGTGTGAATTTCTTACAGCAAACACCTGCTGCCAAGTTCTCATGTCAATTGTAGGTTTGAGAGCAGAACATGGGCTGTGGCGGTGGCTCAGTGCTTAAAGCCTTTGCCTTGTAAGCAGAAGGACCTGAATTTGGGTCCCCAGATCCCATGCGCAGACATGGCAGCAGCCTGCAATTCTGGCCCTGGAAGATGGAGTCTGGGAAACTCCAGAACAAAGCAAAAAGATGAAAGAGTAAGCCAGGATAATTCTGATGTGGAGACCCTCAAATCTCCACAGGCACACACATTCAAGTGCTCTCTTGCATCCATGCCCCTATGCACATGAATACCCACCCACATGCAAAACACACACACACACACACACACACACACACACACACACACACACACACACACACAGAGCAAATCATATACTAAAAAGATGTTTTGTGAATGTATGAATCAGCTATAACAACCAAAACCCTGATTCTTATAGGCAAATTCACAACAGAGGGGTTACATCCTTGAACTCTCAAAAAGCAACATCCTGTATTAACAAATGAATATGGAACAAGTTTTACTTTGTCCTTGCTAGTGACCCTTTACTTCATCTCTCTTTGATATTCTGCCTTCTCCTGTGCACTCTTCTCCTTGTCAGAAGAAACGCTTCTTCTCTGGATATTCATGCTGTGTGGATTTAATCTCTTCCATCTCGGGTCTTAGTCATGTTGGCAGCAGGAACAGCCTCATTCCCCTTAAACCAGCTTTTGACGGCTTATAGAAGGAGGGGCCTTGATGAGAGGATGAGCTTAATAAAGTGCTCAGCCAGTCGCTATTTTCTTTGCCCTGAATATAGGCACCAAAGCCAGCGTTACAGTAGGTCAGAAGATGAAGCGTATCTGCGCTGGAAGAACTGATAAAGTACTTTTCATTTTGAGAACTACCCTATTCTTACTTTTCACACTAAGTTTCCGTCCTTTTTGTAGTACTAGGGAATACATCCATGGGTTCTCCTGCTGGGCGAGAGCTGTCTCGGCTGTGTTCCCAGCTCCACTTAAATTTGCGCTTAAGATTCTGCAAGCTGTAGGCTGCAGAGTGCAGGAAACATAAAAGATAAATAGCCCATTAAGCCAAATGTGTCCAAATCATTCCTACAATGTGTACAGTATCATAACTGACAGTTGATTTCATTTGGACGGTACTCCCAAATCACTCTCAGTACTTCACGCAGATTAAGAGAAGTAAAACAATTCCAATTAGATTGGGAAATAGAGAGGGCTAACTCATACACGCACTGGATACTTTCTCTTCTTTCAAGATTCCAGTTTTTAAAATTTATTTTATTTACGAGGGGAGGGAGAGAAAAGGTATATGTATGCATATAATGCATGCCCTGGTACGTGCTTGGATATCAGATGGCAACTCTCTGAAATCAGATATCTCCTTCTACCAAGTGGGCTTCTGGAAATTGAACTGGGTTTGAATCAGCACCTTACCACTGATAATCTATCTCATTAGGCCCCCCCTCAATACTTCTTGATAACAAATTGCTACTAACTGGGAAGATCACTTCTAACAAGGGAACAAGCTTAGAGTCTGTAGAATCTTGAGAAGACACATTCTTTCCAGTGTGGCCAGTGTCATGACTAGGTCTGGGAGTGTGGGGAATGGGTGGGGAGAAGAGTAGTTATATGTGATGGCAAATAGTGTACTAAGGCAACTCAGTTGTTGCTCATGGAACAAAAAAGGTTGCATACTTTCTGATTTAGGTGTTGGATTCATGTAAAAATATGAATAATATCAATGAAAGCCCAAAATGTCTTACAGCACAGTATATTCTATATCCTTCATGAAAGACTCAAAGAGAAGTATCTTTGACTTTCTCTTTTCAGATAGTATTCATTAGTCAAAGAGCTCAGGACAGCATTGATGGAAGCAGATTGGAAATTCTGGCGAAGTACATCCTATAACCTAGGACCAAGGGTGGCAAGGCCATGTGGGGACAGATACAGCCTGGGTGGGAGATCCGATTAGCAAGACAGCTGTGGCATCTTGGGCATATGTCTTCTGTCTTTGGGCCTCAGTTTCCTCTTCTGTAAACCCAGCAGTGGACTTGGCGACAGTTATATTTCCTTCTAATCTCAGAGTGTGTAGGCTAAGCTAAACGCGGATAACAGCATTCCAGAATGTCACTTACAAATTCAAGAGACAAGCTCATCATCTTATATTTATATAGTCAGAGAAACCCTGCTACTAATTTATTTTGAGAAGTAGTTAACTTCCTAAAATAGCCACATGCTATCTGGCACTGGTTCTATTCGGGTGTTCCACATAAAGCAAGTGTCCCCAAGAATCCTTTTGAATAAGGATTCTGTTGAAGCTTTGTCCATTTCACACGCTTGTCCATCTATCTTTGTTCCTTCCTTCCTTCCTTCCTTCCTTCCTTCCTTCCTTCCTTCCTTCCTTCCTTCCTTCCTTCCTTCCTTCCTTCCTTCCTTCCCTCCTTCCCTCCTTCCTTCCTTCTTCCTTCCTTCCTTCCTCCTTCCCTCTTTCATCCCTCCCTCTTTCATCCCTCTTTCATCCCTCCCTCCCTCCCTTCCTCCCTTCTTCCCTCCCTCTCATCTATTTTTTCACATTGCAGGAATAAGGCCAGGAGTTCTCATAAGGTCTTACCTTCTGCCAGCCATACTTTTAGATTATATCCATTAGAATTGTTTAGAAGCTGAGCTCAGTTCTCTAGGTACCACACAAGTATTAATGTTGAATTTTTCAGAAAACAAACGCCATATTCGTACATCATAGAAATTTTTCTCTGAGGAATTTCCCATGGAAAGTCAAGTATTTTCAAGTCTCTCTGGTGAGAATTTTCTCTTTTTGGAAGTTTCCAGCAACCATTTTCATATTTCCATTTCTTTGGCATGCTATGCTTTTATTTTTCTAATCTGAATACCAAGATTGGATTCTAATTAGTATTATTTTCAAGTGTTTATTTTTGTTTTAGTTACACATCCCTGCATTTAATTTTCTTAATTTTCTAATACTCTCAAGCTTTGAACCAATATGGTTTTGTTAAATATTTTCTAGTACATTTATGATATTTTCATATATTCTATTTTTTCACTAACACTTCAACATATGGTAGTTTTCTTCTTACAGTTGGATTCCATAGCGCCATTCAATTGCACCAGCTGATTGATCTGTGTTCTGTTAACCCAAGTGGTTTTCTCTATTTGCCAACACCAAATAAGATACTCCAAGATGCAAGTATTAACTGTCGTTTGTCTGTCCATCTATCTGTGTACCTATTTTTTTTCTATTCATCATGAAAATCAGCAATATAACACAAGTAGGGAGAACAGAAATAGCTAATAATGGGGTGAGCTTTTTGTCATATTGCAGTGTCACTAAGACATATTTGAGGTAGCTCTCAGCAGTTCCTTTCACAAACCACAACAAAGTTTTTAGAATAAACCTCTGAAGTACACTTGGCTCAGTCTGCAAAGTTAGAAGTCTGTTTTACATTGTTTTTTGCATGAGTGCCTGAGTGTGTGTGTGTGTGTGTGTGTGTATGTGTGTGTGCGTGCGTGTGTGCTCGTGCATGTGCATGTGCACCAGAGATTCCACCTGTGAATTTCTCCACTGCTTTATCTGAGAGCATGTTTCTCACTTGGAGTTTGAGGACTGGGTTAGACTGACTGACCAATCGACTATAGAAATCTTCCTGACTCTACCTCCTCAGCACTGGCATTACAAGTCTGTGCCATCCTGACAGGCAAAAACTTTACTAACTGAGCCATTTCCAAAGCACTTTTTGCTTTTCAGGTACAGGAACTACCCAGAGTAAGTTGGTATTCTGCGCTTGCCAGAGTAGCCAGCAAATTGAAGATCTTGCTCTTTTCTGATCTTTGTGATGTCTAACACACAGGAAGGACGGCTTGACAACAAACAGGAACTAAAGACAATTCAACTCAAGACAATTTAGCATCTACAACATGGACGTCCTGCTAGGAAAAGAAAGCGTGATCTCCAGAAAGCCAGGCATGACCTCAACTAAGAGTCAGATCACATTGTGGGCAGAGCAGGGAGCAGAGAATTCAAGAGACATGAACATGGTTCCTGCAAGCATGCATTCACTCTGACCAATAACTAGGGATCACTCCCCTCTCTCACTTGTTAGTTATAAAAGTTATATCAGAACTGATAAAATTGGGAAGTAATCTAGAATGCTGGTGCTAGGAGCAGAAAATGTTGTGCTTGAGTGGATGCATGTCTGGCTCAAGAGATTGCTTTGCGGATGAAATACTGATAGATATGTCGAACCCATTCTTTCTTTTTTCTAAATTAAAGAGGTCCTTCCTTCCTTTCTTCCTTCCTTCCTTCCTTCCTTCCTTCCTTCCTTCCTTCCTTCCTTCCTTCCTTCCTTCCTTCCTTCCTTCCTTCCTTCCTTTCTTCCTTCCCTTCCTCCCTCCCTTCCATTCTCCCCCCTTCTATTCTCCCTCTCACTCTTCCTGTCTCTCTCCTCCTCCTTCCCACGTTTCCTCCCTCTCTCCCACTTTTCCTCCCTTCCTTCTACTTTTCCTCCCACTCCCTCCTTTCTTCTTTCTTTTTATGACAGTTTCCTTTTGTACCCCAGACTGGTCTAGAAGGCCAGTTAATCTTCCTGCCTCATCCTTCCAAGATATTTGAGCCAATGCATCCAACTAATTAATAAGTTTAGACAGGCCAAGAACAATGAATTCTGATTGGCTGAGAAAGGACTGATAATGAGATGTTACGGAAGAAATCTTCCCACCAACAAAGAAATGTATTATTTGAAAGGATCCTATGGATTTCCAATACATTGAATCTAGCTAGCGCAATCAACAACCAGGCAGATTAGAAAATGATTAGGAGTATTTTCTTTCCAGACTGACTGGGAGCAAGTACTCATGCCTTAGTGCACAGATTCAAGATTTATCAGAAATGCATTTTGTTCTCATTACCACACTGCAAGCTATGCTTTACTCTACGTCGTAATATTGCTCAGGAATAACACAGGAGCTGAGTGTTGTGACGCATGCTTGTATTTCCAGTACTAAGGGGGAAGATCTAGAGCTACATATGAGACCTTTTCTCCCCAAATGATAAAACAAGGCAAGTTTCAGCGTGATGACATTCTAAAAACGACTGCAAAATGTTTAAATAGACATTCTTTTGGCAGCAGCGCACGGATCCGGAGGGCTACAGGTTTGGTTGCTGCCATCGTCGCAGCGTTTGTGACCCCCGCGGTTGCAGATGAGAGTCGTGCTCCAGCCTACCTGACATAGAGGGAGCGCTTCTGATTGGTTCGCAGGGACCCGGACCCGGAGCTCATGCTGTGGTTCATCATCTGCTCTCGTAGGTCATGGATTTTGGCCTCAAATCGAGCGTAATCTGAGAATGGAAACAAACATGGCAATTTAGAGCCTGCGCCTTTAGAGTCAGCAGCACCATGGAGACAAGGATGCCCTCTTCCCGGGGAGGGGTCCCTAGTCACGCACCAAGGAACTGCTCAACTTGATCAGAGACCTCTTGCTGACTGGTACTTCTTATTCGCATGCACGAAAAAAGGAGGAGGAGTCAGTTACTATCCCCAAATTGCATAAAAAACACACCGCCGTCAAACCCTCAGATCGTGAGTAGTGCAGGGCTGTCAGCAGTACTGGGAGGGTGGAGAATGGGCAGGAGAGAGGTTGAATATGCTAAGGAGCAGACAGCATATAGTCGCCTCCTGGGGGTGGACATGTTCTTTGTCTTGGGTGTGGCAGTGACTAGACACACACACACAAAATAAAACTGGGAAAATCTGAATAAGATGATAAAGCTATCAACATCAAAATTATGATAATGTGCTATAGCTTTTTTTTAAAAGGGGGAAACAGAGTAAAGGGTCAATATTGGTTTCATTTCATTGGTTTTTTTTTTAACCACTACATGCAAGTTTATAATTATCTCAAAATTAAAAAGCATAATTCAGAAGGGTAGGAAGAAAGGAATGGAGGGAGACAGGGAAGGGAGGAAGAAGACAGGGAAGAAAGGAGAGAGAGAGAGAGAGAGAGACTGACTTATGGAACTTCCAATGTTATAAGGGGCTAAGAAGAGTCTCTGATTAGTCTTAGCCTGATAGACCAGAGACTCAGGTGTTTGGTGATGAGATTGGTTGAAAGATGCTATTTAAATTTTTTTGGGGGGGGTAGAGCTATTGGAAGTTGGACACTAGCTATCACAACTCCCTATGCTTTATGAATTTGCCTACATACCAAAGTCAATCATTCTTAAAATGTACCATTCAAGTCAATTTCTAGATCATTGGATTTTAAAACGAAGGCAGAAAACACTCTCATATAAAGATATTTTGACACTTTGAACTTAAAGTATCCAGGAAAACATAGGTGTTATGTTATGCTGTACAATGGAAAAATAATTTTTCTATCTCAGCTCATCCAAAATAATGAAAGCACCAACAGTTTTCAGTACTTATCAACACAAGCAGCATGTAGAAAAGGAGTTTTTGAATTTTTAACATTCTTGAATACAGGCTAAATAGGTTTCATCTCTTTGGTGAAAGTATCTTGCTTTGGGAAAATCCAGTAGGCTCAACTTGCCTACATAAAATCTTGAAAATGTTAATACAACTTGTAAAAGGGTCTTTTAATTACAAAGAAGATCACCATGAAGAATTTTAATAGCGGTCTCCAGTCCATTTCAAAAAATAATTTGATTTTTTGTTTAATTTATTTCAAACTTTTTCATGAAAACAAGGATGACTAGTTAACAAAATAAAAGATGTACTCAGAGAACTTTTCTTGCTCTTTATATTTAAAAGTTCCATAAATCAAATTCAGTTTCTTTTTATTTAGTATGAATTGTAGGATGGGTTTTCCTAAAAGATTTGCCATTAGTCTTAGAAAATAGCAAGATACTACGTTCTGAATTTTTTAAAAATTTTTTTATTTATTCAACTGTGCGCATGTTCGTGTGTATGTGCGCGCGTGTGTGTGTCTGTGTCTGTGTGTGTGTGTCTGTGTATGTGTAGAACCACGGACGAATTCGAGAACCACCATGGACGCCTCCACCTCCTCCTTGTTTACTCTGCCCCGGGATTCGCAAGCTCCGCCTTACCAGGACCAGAAACGCAGGCCACTCCCGCTTTCCCCTGGCGTCTATACGTGGGGTCTAGGATCCGAACTCAGGATCTTCTGCCTGCAAGGCAGAGGCTTAACCCCTGAGCCACCTCTCCAGCCCCTATCAATACATTTTTTATTCTGGCTGCTTCATATATGAATACAATGAATTCAAGTCATTTGCACCCCATATTATCCAGTCCTGTTCCCTTCCTTCTCCCATTGAAACTTTCCCAGTCAGTCTTCTCTGACTTTCCTGTCTTTTTGCATGTGTGGTCTACTGAGTTCCATCTGGTTGCCTGAGCCCTTGCTGAGGCATGGAGGATGTGTCGGTGGGCACAGCACTGAAGAAAGTAACTCTCCTCCCACAGCCAGCACCAACCTACAATAGTCCCAGAGGGAGGGGCAGTGCCTTATGGGATCTTTTCCCCTTCCATGGTGAAATGTTAGTAGACCAAATCTTGTGAGGATCTTGTGGAAGAAGACACAGTTGCCGTGAGTTCGTGGGTGTGGGCAGCCCTGCTATATCCAGAGGACACTGTCAGCATCCCTCTGTGTCCTCTGACTCTTACCATATCACCGTCCCTCTTCCGCGATGCTTCCTGTGAACTCCGGGTGTTAAATATACCTAAATGTTTGTATTCTGAAGAAAAAGTTCCAATAGCTGGGTGGTAATTTTCAGTGCTCAGATAAAGTCTGATATTATTTAGATTTGAAAGACTTTCCTCTATGCATAACAATTTATCCTAGATAAGCAAATAAAACAAAGACATATTCAACCACATATTTTATCTAAATTCTACTGACCATAATTTAAGATAATATATTATATACATGTATTGTATATTTCATTCCACTTCACTAACTAGAGAAAACATTATGGCCACAGATAGGATTTTGTGTGCAGATGTTAAACACTCTGAGGAAGTTGTACTTTCTTGCTCTCCAGAAGAACCAAGTACCATTCACAGCAGCTGCAGGGTGCATGCACTGTCAGTGCTTCATGGACAACATGAAGCCTGGGGATATTTTAAAAATTGGAATGGTACACAGGATGAAAGAGAAAAGGCACATCTCTTCTGCCTTCACTTTCTTCTTTCTCATATTGTCTTCCTGAAAGTTCATCCCAGAGGACCTTGGGCAGGGGAGCTGTATACTGTGTGTGTGTGTGTGTGTGTGTGTGTGTGTGTGTGTGTGTGTGCAAGCACATGCACACATGTCAGTACATATGAAATTAGATCTGCATATTTGTGCTAGAACTTTTTAATCCCCTTTTAGTACTGACACTTGCTTTCTTTCATCTGTGTAGATCTTAGGCTTGTACAGCTTTTAGTATCAAAAATTGAGATTTGGGCACATGCATGCACACTTGCAGTAGGTTAGTGCAACATCACAATTAGAAACACTAGGCAGTACATTGCTCAACAACCATACAGCCTCCATTAGTGTTTTGCTTTGTTTTATTTATAGAGACCTCACTCTGTGCTGAAACTCATTATGCACCAGAATGGAACTCAATCTGCTTCAGTCTTCTGAGTGTCACATAAAAGTCAGCCATGCCTGACCTCCCCTCCCATTAGAATGTCTTAGAGAAAAAAATGATCTGCTTGGGGAACACACAGTGGGAAGTTTCCTCTGCTTCATGGTTCATATGATTATTTGCCAAATAACAAGTAACATCTCTGAATACCATTCTGCTTATCTCAGGGGGACTCAGGGCTTTCTTGTATCATCTCCCAGTAGCACTCAGTCTCCCCAGAGAAATGGATTTCTGTCCTTCACTTTGATGATTTCCCAACCTGTGACAAAAGATTACCCTTCAAATTTCCCTCCAAAGCATCTTATCATGAGTTAGTCCCTTACCAGTCAGCTACTGCAGTGCGTTCATCTATCCCACTGCCTTACAGTTACTTGTGTAACTGCAGCTCTCCCCATGAGACTAAGCTCTGGTGGGCAAGACGCAGCATCTTATTCTTGGAATTCCCTATTTCTGGGAGAGAGTCTGGCAAGGAAGAAGCAGCTAATAACAGTGCTCAATGCTTTTTGTGAATGAGTAAACAATGAATGAGGAAGCAAGCGAGCAGCATCAGTAGATCTATTTGATTAGGAAATAGCTAAAAATTCTGAAATTGCCCATTTTTGATGTTATACTTGTTGCAGAGAAGAAAGGCAGCCACATCATCTCTAAGAACATCTTTCCCAAAATCAAATACTTAAATTTTAGGCATTTCTGCCAAATTACCACTGTAGCTGAAACCTCTTCGTGGTTTTTATGGTTGCTAGACAATCTCCTTAACCCAGGCATGGCACGCATTAGAAGTAGCTCCCATACCAACCTACACCCAACAGGCACTTTGACAGACTCTGTAGGTCTCATTAGGCTGTTATTTCTGCAGCAAGCCTTATAGCAGGGTATTTGCCTTTCTAATAAGGTTCATTTGCATTATCTGATGAGCCAGAGCTCATGAGCTACCTCAAATACTGTCTGTCATGCTTTTGCAACATTTGCTGAGCCTGATTTTCTACAGTGTCTAAGCTCTCCACTATGGATGTGTTAGGTTGCGTTTATCTTATCTGGAACCCACCCTACTTTTGACTTCTCCATTCTGACAGTCAGCTTAACTGCTAATCTTGTATTTCAAGGTACTTCTGCCCCTGTTCCTTTTCAAGAATGAAAACAGAGCTGCAAGTAATTCATCAAAGCGTGAATGGGGCTGGTGAGATGGCTCAGTGGGTAAAGGCACTGGCCATGCAAAGGGACAACATGTGTTCAATCCCTGGAATCCAGGTAAAGGTAAAAGAGAGAACCAACTCTACGAAGCTGTCTCCTTTCCTCCACAGACATGCTGTGGCATGCAGTGCTGCCCCCCCCCCATCATGCACAGGTACATACAACAATAATAAATAAAGGGTCCCAAACTAATATAGGCTTTTGCTACAGGTTTTCATTGTCCACCACAACCTATGGTAAGACTGTATTGCTGAAGATGTCATATGCTGACCACAGAACATGGAGAAAACAAGGCAGAGCTCATCAGCACCCTTCCTCCTTGCCAACTTATGCCAATTTATGGCCTTTGCAGTGCCATAAGATGGTATCACACAGGCTGCTGGTGGAAAAGAGCTATCAGCAAAGTCTTGCAAACTATAATAACAAGATATACCCAGGGGTGTTGCAAGAATGCTATGGGGGTAACCAACTGCTTTATATTTGATTTAAGACCTGGTCTTTAGCAGCAAACTCAAGTCTGGTAATGTGAACTAAGAACCTGTGAATGGGGAGGTCATAGGCTGGGGAGGGTAGGTTTGGACAAATTCTGTCAAGCTGACTTCTATATATGTATCATTATATATGTATATAATGTATCATTATATGTATCATTATGCTTGTTGGTCAGTATAGCCCTCAAAGCTTGGGTCCATGCCTAGAGTTCTTTGGTTTAGCCTCTTCCTACCTATTGGGAATCAGTGTATCTACCAGACAAAGAAGAAGCAGCCACAGCTAACCATAGGTTAGGATATCTGGCACCTAATGAATGGTGAGCATCCTATGAATCCTTATTTACTTGCAGTTCAGGAAATGGTTTCCAATTCCAACGTTGCTGCTGTTTTCGATGGGGTTATTGACTTTTATCTATTAGGATTATCACAACACCGAGCTATGGATGGACACTTGGAGTGATGAAAGGGTGTGAACAACACACTACACAGTGAGAGGGGGCTCTGCCATCCATTGACTGCCTTAGGCATTCATCAAGGGTGAGTAAGAAGGTCCAGAACACTAAGCTTCCCGTGAGAAGGCACGTGCAGCTTCAGGCAGAAGGATCCATCTGCTTCGCGCTGCGCTGCCCACATCTTTGACTCAGGTGATGTTCTTCAGAAACGAGTATTTCAGTGATGAGTTTACAGCATGAAGTTTACAGCCTGTCTCAGGCGAGAGCTGGGCAGGGCACCCCTCCACGAGCCTGACTGCTCTAGCAGCTTCGTCATCCTTCCCAGAGGAAGCAGAGGGTAGAGCAGAGTGGGAACTCCAGGCCGGGAGAGCAGCTTTAGGATTTATCATATTGTTTAACGTCAACAGGGCCTCAGGAAGCTACTTGAGACTCAATTTGCCTAACTAGAATGGTGATATTCACTTTTCCAACTGGTTGTGAGAATCAAAATGAAATGGGAAGAGAAGCATTTTTACTCCTGTGGTGGATGCTATAATCCTGGATTTAGCAGTTCTCGCTGGTGACACCAGTATCCTCTTCTTGTGCATTCTTCGTGAGCATGGGCACAGTTTTAACACAAACTAGTGGAGCTGTTATGTTTTGTTTTATCTACAGATCTTTCTCTAGCATTCTACACTCAATTTTGCTAGTTCATTCTTCAAGTCTGAGTTAAAAGGGAGATATAGATTTTTTCAATTGCTAAAGATTCACAGATATTATTTGGCTTGCATCAGATCCAACTTGTATGTGTGTGTGTGTGTGTGTGTGTGTGTGAGAGAGATAAGAGAGGAGAAACAAATCAGAGGATGATAAGCCAAGTGTATTTGGAATCTAATTTAATTAGAGTTCCAGGCAGTGAAGCAAAACTTCTCTACACTTTGCTAAGAAAGAAGATGAATACACCTCTTACACGTCTCTGGTACAGCTAGGACTTGGGAATGATGTATGGGAAGGACGCAACATTAACCATTTATAACAGTTCTTAGCATAAGGTTGTGGGGTTAACAACTTTACATTGACATTCATCGACACCACAAGAGCAAGGACATTGTCACTTTCTTCTTCTGTCTTGACACTGGACACAGAATGTGGTACCCAAGTACGAGTTTACAGAATCTATCTTGAATGCTTACTGAAATGGATGAGCTGAAGAAAGATTTAAGGAAAGAAAACTGATCCTATAGTTTTCCAGGCCTGTTCTTAAATAGACTAGCTTTTAAAAGAACGTTTCCAGGGGGCTGGAGAGATGGCTCAGGGGTTGTGACTCTGTCTCACAAGCAGAAGGTTCTGAGTTCGGATCCCAGGTCCCACGTTAAAAACAAACAAACAAGCAAACAAATAAAAGAACGTTTCCATAGCACACTGAACTAAGGTAGTGTCTTGCTTCATTACCCCTTTACTACCCACCTGTCATTTCCAAAGAGAACTGGAATCGCTTATACTGACTTGAACAATTTTCTCAGCTTGGTGGAAGACTTTTAAGGAGGTTTAGCCAAACACACTTGGGAATCCTTTAATGTGTGATAGAAAGTAACTTTAACAGGTCGTTAAATGGTCTGACCTCCAGCTAATAGTTTCACTATATATATATATATATCTGAAAATTAGACATATGGAATTTGAATTTGACTAAACACAAGTTTTGTTTTATGGATTCATGAAGACATGTTTTCCCTGATAGCCAGGATTATTAAGGAATGGCATTAGCAAAGAAACTTTCAGAATGCAGTCAAGTCTATTTCTTCACACATTTTGGGGCATTGTTTGGCATACAAAGCTTTTGTTGTTGTTGTTTTCTAAGCAGACCCAAGACAAATTTGACCTGAAGGTGATTCTCAGTGTAGATGCTGCATAGGCTTCTCACCTGTCTACTAGAAAAACAACATCTGTCTAATCTGGTTGAATAATAAATGTGGTCGTGATTATGCCCAGCATAGCACAGTTTCTGAAACAGAGTAGGTACTTAATAAATAGGACAGGGAGAGATAAGGAGGAACTGTGTTGCTCTTAAAGCCTTACATTCCTTTTGTCTGATATGGAGACAGTATTAGTTTTCTGCTTTGATTGTGGGGTCTTGTAAAGAAATATACATAAAATGTTTGAGAAATTGTACTGATACATGATTCGTGCTCTAGCAACTACTCAGACCCATGTCATCAAAGGTAACCCAGATGAAACCCAGTGGACCACACATGTGAAATGACTTGAAAATAGGAGGGAGTTTGACAGGGGAAAAGAAGGGCTGTAAGGGGAAAATGGGAGGATGGATGCATATTAAGGGACAAAATATTATAACGCACTATATATAAACTCACTATACATACCATGTATGCAACATTAAAACAATAAAATTTAAAATGTTTGATAAATTGGATAAGTGCAGTGCTAACAAAAATAACTCACAGCAATATCTATTTTAAAACTCCCAACTCACCTACAGGAATATTCTCTCAGTATCTGAAATTTTTCCTCAAAAACTATGGAAGTTGATTTCTGTCTTAGCTGTGCAGATGTGAGAAGAGTGTCCATTCCTTTCTCTGGGCAGCAGGGAATGGACACTCAGATAGTACTAGGGCCTCACTGCCAACGGCTGGGTGAAAGGCTCAGGAACTGCACATAGTTTAGCAGGTGTGCTCTGTGGTCCACGGTGCATCCGCGCACTCAGCTGCATGCATAGTGAACTTCCCCTGACATTTGCGAACACTAAATGTTTGCTGAGGCTGCCTTGCTCTTTTGTATGACAATCACGGCACTTGGGGCTGAAATCATCATGCTCAAGCTTTCTGTGTACTGCAGTCCTGACCAGTCAGATCCAGCTCCATGAACAAGGTAATCTTTCTGCCTGATCACAGACCAGGGTACAGATAACACACGAAGCAGGCAAACTGGCAGTCAGTACTCCCCATATGAGGACACAAATGCCTTTCTGAGTTCCATGATGCTCACATTGGATTTATGCTTTTAAAGCTTCTTGAGACTTATGTCTGTATAGTATCTGGAACGGGCAGCAATGGGCAGCCTACTACCCTCTGAAAAGGAGAAAGAATACAAAGAGTACCAAGAGAAAGTGGAGGTGCAGAGGGGCTTGTCAATTTATCTAAGGTCACGGAGCTGCGCCGAACTTGAGTTCGAGTCTTCTGTCTTAGCTTTGTGGCAGTGACTGGACACTTTCCTCTGCAGTGACCGCTTTTCTCTCTTTTGCTCCTGACCTGGAGGGATCAGGGGAAAACCACAGCTGTCTCCGTCTGGCTCAGTCACTTTAAGTAATCATTGAACAGTCAGTTTCTGACGTGTCTATAGACTCATGTCTGTAGTGAATTCTGTAGGTAGATTGGTAAGAAAAAAAAGTCCTGTTGGACTTTTCCAACAGACTCTCCAAATGGAAGCTTCTCCTAACGTTGTTAGTGTGATTTTCTTGCAGCTGTGCTGACTGGCTGGTTCATGCTGTGGCTCTATCCAACTGACACGGATTGCACACTTCCAGGGTGGAGGGGAGACAGAAGATGCTCAGGAGAAGGAGCACTTGGTCCCAACACTCTGGATGTACCAGGACAGCTTAGCACAAGGATCCCAACAATGGAGATAACAGAGAAGGGTCGTGTGGTAGCCGGGAAAACGATGAGCCAACTATAAGAACTCATCACACATTCAAACTTAAGCATTTAATAGACTCCACATGTGTTCTTCTCTAAAAGGGTGTCTTTCTGATGTTGTGCTGTTACTAAACTGTTCTGACTATATGCAAGAGGCAAAACAACAAAATTTCACGCATAATCCATGCTTAAATACTGACTAGAAATAGAGGAAAATCGCCTCTATTTTAAAAGCCATCAAGAATAAATTTAGAGGAAGAATAATTTTTAAATGTTTGGTATCAAAATAGCATTTTGATAATATAAGAAAATGACTCCTTTCACTCCTTTGTATTTCCTGAATGCCACAGGAATGAAAAGAGATCATGTTCATGTTTGTATTAAAATATTTCTGCAAAGAAAGCATTTGAACATGAAACACCTTGGCAAACGTCTGACTACTGCTGCTTCTGAGTGGTTGGTAAGAACGCGAGCATTCATTGTACAACTCTCTTCTGATAGGGCCGTGTGAAATGTATGGCAATTGATCATTCTATCCTCCAGACCACGGGAAACAATAATAAAAGTAAGTAGTTACTGAAATGTACTTTTATGTACAAACACATGTGAATGTGCCCAGGGAGAAAATTGAACCCTCTAGAAGTGAAATGGGTAAATTCATCATTCCTCTCGATTGGCTGCGTGAAAAGATAGCCCAAGCAGGGAGTCTCTGGAAGTGTATGAGCAGCTCCTATAATTGATGCATGAGGGTGAGGGTCCCAGGGTCGACTCAGCGCCTCATGTCAATGATGTGCCATTTGCACAAGGAAAGGCCAAACCACGTGGAAGATGCAGGGTGACTGGCACCCAGCTCCAGGGGCTGCTGTGTCCTGGTCACAGCCAAGCTCTTCTAGGTGCTATTTACTGGCAAGTTCATCCTCGTCTTTTTAAGTCTGACCCTGGGGAGTATCTGTGGGGCTAAGCATGGTGTGTGTGCATCCACTCTGATAACCAGGAGTCAATGCACTCCAACAATTCCCTATTTATTTAAACCACCAGTTCTCTAGATTAACTCAGGAAACTATCATTTTAATAGAGTCTACTGGTTTGCCCTGTTTTAGAAGATATTAAGGGGTCTACAAAAATTGTTCTGCTCAATCCAAAATAATAGTGAAACACATTTTTTAACTGACCCATTTTTAAAATTAAGTGGGATTAAAAAAATGGTGTATAGAGAATACATTCCAACAAAGTAAATATCTAGTGTCCTTTTCCCAAGCTGATTAATTTCCTATTAAAACTATTTATGAGAAGGCAGGGCAGAAGAAAATGCAGGCACACATGTGGAGATCGGAGGGCAACTTTTAGAAATAGGTTTTCTCCTCCGATAATGTGGGCTCTGGGGATGGAGGACATGTCGCTAGATTGCACGCACACAAGTGCATTCACTGGCTGAACCATCTTGCTGACCCTTATTGCTTTGAGTTTTCATTTGAATCTTCTGTTGTCTACCTAGAATAAATGATTCTTCCTTATTTAATGGGTATCTTAAAAACGGAAATAAAGAAATAAAGGAGGGAGGGAGATGAGGAAGCATCCCATTTCTCTTGGTTCGTGTCTTCAAGTGAAAAACTCCTCTCTTGTTTTATGCCCTTTATGTGTGTGTGTGTGTGTGTGTGTGTGTGTGGTGTGTGTGTGTGTGTGTGTGTTTGCATGTGGGTGCTGGAATAAAGGAGGGAGGGAGATGAGGAAGCATCCCATTTCTCTTAGTTCGTGTCTTCAAGTAAAAAACTCCTCTCTTGTTTTATGCCCTTTATGTGTGTGTGTGTGTGTGTGTGTGTGTGTGTGTGTGTGTGTGTTTGCATGTGGGTGCTGGAAACATAGGTGGGTGTAGGTACACAAATGCAGTTAAGTGTGTATGCCTGTGGAAGTCCAAGAATGATATCAAGGAATCATTTGTCATTGTTCTTTCATCTTATTGTCTTATGGGTCTCTAACCACAAAGCATGCTGTCTGGGCTTGTCTAAACTTCCATCATGCTCTGGGGATCCCCAAGTTCTGACTTATAGGGCCAGAATAACAGGTGGGTTGCCACACCCAGTGACATTTTTACATGGGATCTGGGAATCTGAAATCATGTCCTTCTGCTTTCATGGCAAGGACTTTAATCACTGAGTCACTGCCCCAGTCCACAATATCTCTTCTTACGTCATTCACTATTGCTTATTTTTTATTATCAATTATTTCTGTCCTACCACAAATCATGATGGTCCAATCTCATTTTTCTTATTTCTCATTTCCTTTATTCCTCAAATTATCTGGCTAGTTTGAAGGCACAAATGAACATGCTGAATGAATCCAAATATCTGCTTTCTCATTATTTTGCTAAGACTGGAGTTCTCCTTAGAAGTGAACAGGATACTTTAAGTATGATCTGTTACATTTAAATGACCTGAAGCTCTTTCTGGACAGTTTCTATTTCATAGTTTCTTATTCTTATTTCATGAATCATCTTAAGTATGTTAGTTACAGGGATGATGAAGTTACTCTTAGTTCCCCGTGTTAGCTTTGGATTCTTGAAATTTTCTATCATTCTCTTTTGTTGCAAGGATGTCTGTCTTCAGATATCTGGGGATCCTGTTTTATATACCCAAATTAAGAATAAGGTCCCTATGTTGGGAATATCGCTTAGTGGTATAGTGCTTTCCTGGTAGGTAAATTTAACCCCGAGTACAAATGTGAGAGAAAGAGTGATAGAAAGAGAGAGAGAAAGAGAGAATGAGAGAGAGAGAGAAGAAGAAAGGAAGGAAGGAAGGAAGGAAGCAAGGAGGGAGGGAGGGAAGAAGGGAAGGAAAGAAGGAAGAAAGGAAGGAGGAAGAGAGGGAAGGAAGAAAAGAAGGAAGGAAAGGAGGAAGGAAGGAAGGAAGGAGAGAAGGAGGGAGGGAAGGAAGGAGGGAGGGAAGGAAGGAAGAGTAAACTATGGACTGGCAGCTTTATGTGCCTTGCAAGGTCGTGGCTAATGATTGTCCCTACCTAGTCAGAAGCTGGGGACAGGCACATTTTGGAAATATCCTAATAAGATTGCTAAACTTAGGCCTGTTCGGTTTCTCCAGGATCTCTTAATATCATTTCCGTTGGATTAATAGCGTGAGTGTTGAGTTTTCAAATGAAGCCAGGCAGGCACATGGGGTGGGGTTTTCCGCAACACCTCTGTGGTCTGTGCATGGGCGTCACCCATTGTGATCCATGTCTGAGGCCCCCATGCCCTACCTGTTTAATCTCCTCAAAGAAGAAACATCCCTTGGCAGAGGTGCGACACATGGGCCAAAAGGGAATATTGAGCTCCAGTTGCTCCTTCCAAGTCTTCCAACCAATCTTTGTGTTTTCAGTCCTTCCTTGCTCTTATAACTCACTGATGTTCCATTTAAAGAAACTGACTTGAAATGACCCTTCAGATGAGCTTCATTGGGAAAGAAAATCTCATGCCTGAGGGGGAAGCATGATTGGGTCTTGACACGAGACAGTGCTAGGAAGGGTAGTTACCATGTACAGGATGATGAGGGTCCTGAAGGGAAAGATAGACCCTTTGATGGTGGAGAATAAATGGGGTCTCTGATTCTTACGAATTTGGAGGGGTAGCCTCATAGCACATGATCTAGCCCGACCTGGCCTGCATACAGACAAAGATTAGTTCTAACTTAACAAATCAGGGGTTCTGCATTTGCCTGTAGCTCCACATGGGAAAGAAGGAACTATATGGCACAAAGGAAGAACTATATGGTACATCTTGTCAGAGAGACGGAGTTTGAAGGAATGTGATTTGATTTGAGAAAGAGAGAGAGAGAGAATAGGGGTAACTGGGGGATCTGGAATCTAACACTTGTTTGTTTTTTAATCTTTAGGTAGATGAGACCTTTGAATGCCGGGATTCTCTACTTCTCATTTATTAGCCTCATCCCTATGGGTACTTGGTTTCTGCTTTCTCACAATGGACTGCTACATCATTTCCCACTCAGCCCGTGTGCCCTCCAAGTCTTGCTTGTGTCTCTTACATGTGTTATGCTGACCAACACTTTTTTCTGGACCTCACATTTTGACCGATTTAAATCCTTTACTCATTAACATTGATGGAATCTTGGAAGGAAACAGAAATAAAGGCAGGTACTTAAACTGCCACATTGAAGAGTCGGCTCAAGATTTCTATTTAACTTTTAGAGCCTTTAACCTTGGTGCTATCTTACCATCAGTGTAGGGTGCCAGGATCATAGGATCCTTAGCTGCCTCCGTCTTTGAGAGTGCTACCTCCTTAAACACTGCTGGTGACCCCAGAGAATACAGGCTAGGACTCGTGTACTTTCATAAACTTCACTCTGCTTCCACTAGACCTGTTCTTCTTTTCCAGATCAATGAAAAGATAGTTCATGAATTCAGCTCTTCATCTCCACAGAAATATGCTGGAAATAGAAGTGAAGGCTTGAATTATCTACTCCCTAACTTCAGAGAACTCATTTTTTTTTTTTTTTGGTAGGGAAGATAGGCCAAGAAAAAAAAAAGTTTTAATTGCTATAAACAAGGCACTGTCAATACAGACAATACACAGGAGCGATAACCTAGGGAGCTTAAATGTATGAAGAAGGGCCAGCGAGGTGGTTCATCAGGTAAGGGTAATTGCTGCCAAGACCGATGACTTAAGTTTGACTCCTGGAACCTACATGGTAGAAGGACAGAACTGACTTTCAGTTGTTCTCTGACTTCCACAAGCATGCTGTGGTACATCTGGGCATGCACATGCATAAACACACAATGCACACACACACACACACACACACAAATGCATACATGTACACATACACACGTCTGCACTCATACACATGATGATCAAAATAAAAGTTAAAAAATTGAAAACATTTTTAAAAAAGAAGATGATAGTGGGTAAAGTATCTGTTTGCAAACCTGGTGACCTGAGTTCAATTCTTGGAGGCTCACATGGTAGAAACAGAAATGACTTCCAAAGGTGTCCTCTGAGTTCTACCCTTGTGTCATACATGATCTCCTTCTCTCTTTCTATCTTTTCTCTCTCTTCTTCTTCTCCCATTCCCCCTCTCACATAAATACAGAAAAACACTTAAGAGAAGGAGATAATAAAGAGGAGGTGACACCTGGTTTTGGTCGCAGAAGATGGACGATGCATTGGATAGACAAAGAGGACTAAGCATGGGGTGAGAGGAAGCACATCAGGCAAGGGGAACATCTGCAGAGCACAAAGGTGATGGCTCTTCTGCCTCTGAGCAGAAGAAATGTCTTCCCATCAGTAAGAGTGCCCAGCGCAGTGGACTGAGTCACTTCATGACAGTACAATTTGATGTCAGTACCTATCCATGAGAAAACGGAAACCAGCCTTCTAAATGAGGTCTAGAGCTTCCACATTGCGAGATGAAACTGAGGTAACAGAAATTCTATGCTAAATTGGAAGTTTGTTAATAGAATTCTTGCCTTAGCAGGAAGGGATAGAAGAGCGCAAACAAGTGCAAAAATCCCGTGCAAGTACAAGGGATGATTCTCCTCTCTACTTTATATCAGCTAGCACCAGGCCCCGTCGCACTGAGTGCTCTTAGGTTTATGAGCTGAAGCTTTGCTCTGGTAGACCATGGCGACTCCCTAGCTCTGATATCGTACTCTCAACACTGAGCGAGACAGAGTGGGACAACACGGCAGTGATATGAGCATCCCTCTGAAACTTCCTGTAAGTTTTTAAAAGCTGAGTAAAGATTGGGGGAGGGGGGAGAGCAAGATGAGTGGAGGAGCCATTGAAAAGAAGTGGCTTCTTTGGCATCTCTCCTTGGGACTATAGTGAATTGAAATCAATGTGCTGCTGAAGATCATATGAAATTAAAATCCAGTTTGGATGGTCTCATAGGTCTGGCAATCGGTTGGATGAGAAGCCAGGCACAGCATTGGCTGGATGGAAGTAGGGTTGAGTCGGGTATTTGAATCTCTAGCCAGCATCCCTGGAACCATGTCGAAGTTTAGCATGTACCCTGGACAACTGGAATAGGGTTAGCATTCATCAAGAAGCCAGTCATTTTTCTCACTGGGCGATCTGTTTTGTAGTTCTGCTCTCTGGTCCAAGCATAATATTTCCCAACAGTTTCTAGCTCCTCCTAGATCCTCATTGCTCCTGGTGCTGCAAATGGAATGGAAATAGCAAAGGCATTCCAAGGCATGGCTTGGAAAACAATCTTGCATGCATACAGGATGGATAACCCCATCATTCACAACTCAGAATCGGGGAATATGTGGAGAGAAGAAAGAGTTTTCATGTCAAGAATTGCTACATAGTTCATCACTACTAAAGAGCGAGGTAAGAATAACAAACCTACTTAGAGAAGACTTTGGCCCTGGCTTCTCTTTTCAAATTTGGTATATGTTGGGTACTGAGTGCTTTCTTTCACAGTCAGTTCCCAAACTATCTGTTTTTAGACAAGAAGACCTTCTTTCACTTCATGCTGGTCACATTCTTGGCTGCCTCCCCCCACCCCACCCCACCCCAGGGGGAGGGGGAGATGCCTTCCAGGTAAATTTAATCAATGAGAAGCACTGAGAGGAGCAGAGAAGGAGGAAGGAAGAAGCAGATGGTCTTCTTGTCTATCAGATGACCTTTAGGAGGAGTATCTTATTTTCCTCGTGTGTGGTGTGTGTGTGTGTGTGTGTGTGTGTTGTTGTTGTTGTTGTTGTTGTTGTGAGCTCAGAACACTCCAGGGCAGTGCACTACATTCTCAGTTCTTGATTTAAGACAGAGTCTTTTACGTAGCCCAGGCTAGACCCAAACTCTTGATCATCCTGCCTCAGTCTCCTAAGTTACGTGTTACAGTCTTGTGCCAACTCAATCAGGATTTCCTTAACCTTCAGCTTATTAATTTTCAGGTAATTAGCAATGACGTGAGGGTCTCCTAATGTATCCCTTCCCTGGATTCTATTGCTCAGAAGAGAGAGGGGCAAGCTTTTGCCTTTGCTCAGATATGTTCATAGTTTGCTGGAGAATAAATCATTTGGCCTCAGTCATCCTGATGCTATGAAGGAAGACAGACCCAGACAAAGGTAAGTTGGCACTGACATTTGTACAATGCCTACATAAATATATCCAAGAAGGCACACACAGCACAGTGAGTAGTGAGTGGAATGTTTGTGCAGGAACAAATAATGACTCTTAAGGATGCCCTGATCATCATCCCGGGAGGGTGTGCTGGGATAGGAGTGAAGGCTGGGATGTCAAGCACTGTCTGGACTCGAGGAGTTGCATGCACAAAGATGTTGCCTGTGCTGGTGGGTCTTGTGCACTTGCTTCCATGACAACCTGCAGTAGATGAGATGGCAGCATCCCAGTTTTATAGCTGAGAAATCCGAGGCCCAAGAACTGGAACATAACTGCAGTTGGATCTATGGGAATACAGAAATCGCGTCTCTGCAATGCCTTCCCTCCGATTCCAGCTTTCCTTCCAGATTCAGCTAGAAGGCTTCCTCCTCCTTCAAGCTTTATGTGTGTTCACGAAGAACTGAAGCCGATTTCTCCTGCCTCCAAATATCTCCAGTGCGTTGTGTCTAGTTCACTTCTTTCGGGTGTTAGCATGGTGGACCCAGTGTTGGAGTGACTGATTCTGTTTCTTATACTGAATTAAGAAACGGGAGCACTTACTTTGACATATTTGAGTCCCCTAGAGTTAGCATAAGACCATGAGCTTAAAAGTACCTTAGCATTTGGGAGGTTGGGGGATTTTGATTGACATCTTCCTGAGCTACACAGCAAAGTTTAAGATCAGTCTGAGCTAAACAGTAAGACCTTATTTCAAAAATTCAAAGGAAGCAAGCAAGCAAGGCAAGTACTCACTATTTGATCATCTGAGCAGTCTACCTGCTGCATGAATCTTTTATCTTTATCTGCAGCGCCCATTATTTTTCTTCCCTTAAATGTCAGGTTCTATGTTTCCTTTTATAGCAAACCTTTTCTGATATTTCTCTCTTACGTGGAATTAATCATGCCCTTCTTTATCTTGCTCTATACCTCGCACCTATTCATTGTGACATTTATGACATATTTTTGTATGTTCACTTTACCTGTTCCTCCATTTAGTCTAAAAGTACATGGAGGAAGGCATTCAATCTTATTCAACAATTTTGTATATTCAGATCTTAGTAAAGTACCTGAGACATAATGCTCACCAGCTAGGACCGAACTGAATAGGACTACTAAGTCTGAGGCCAAAAGAAATCTCATCTAGAGACCCAGAGGTGTATTACTTGATGACAAGGGAGCAAATGGATTAGCCTTTGTGAGTTGTAAACAATGCCAAGTGCTGTCAGAATGGGTAGAGTGGCACACGCAAAGATGCTACACAAAGACAGGGTCCAGAGGATGCCCTCCTCATCTTGAGCCGTGAATAGTCGGTTCATAAAGTGCTCATACCTTTTCATTGTTTTCGTTTAAAGCATCTGTGGTGTCTTTAGGTTGTTGTTAAATCTGCACCCGACATGGAAGCACAAACCAATGATGCAGATGACGTAGGAGACTAACGACCTGTACTCGTTTTTCTCTGTCTGCTTTTAGAAAGGGGAGAGCCAAGCTTTGAAATCCATTCATTTCGAGACATGATTCAGATGAACAGTGCTTGTGCACATCTGAAAGGTAGCTGTGTGTTTTTCAGACATGCTGTGAATGTCACTGTGCTATGATGATCCCAGCTGCTAAGCTTCATACCTGTCTCGAGTTGTATGCGACCATCCTGCTCCTCTGAGCTTCTCTGTGCTTTCTCTTAATCCTCTCCAAAGCTCCCTAAAGACAGCTGCACCCATTATATGTATGTGAACACTGAGGTTCACGTGGGTTATAGAATGTGATCAAAGTCCCACTGCAGAGAATTATGCGCCTTCAGCCATGAGCACAAAGTGACTGTAGACATGAGCAATTACCTGACCAATGAGGAAAGAGTATGGACTGTGTCATATCCTAATGTAACAACTAAAACCTCAGCAAGTCTGAGCAACTGGTCTATATTAATCTCTCTCTTTTCTCTTGCCTTCTCCAGAGACAAAAGATACAATTTTCAAATTGATCATCTTTCAAAAGCCAGGGCTAACCTTCTTCTCTATCTTCCCAAGTCCACATCTGATGCTCAGGCTCAACATGAATCTTTCTTTATGCACTGTTCCTGATCTTAAATTCAATATATTTTCTCTGAAAAATCTAAGTTGACTACACTCCAGGCTCCTGAGAATTGTTAAATTTATGACTACCATTATTCACAACACATATGCCCATAAAATCCAGTATTATATTAACCACACTTCATTTCCATCACAAGAGGAATTTCTCTGAGGGACTTTCAAAGATAAATAAATAAATAAATAAATAATTAAATAAATAATACTGTGTTAATGGCAATGGCCATACACACGTAGGAGAGAGGAAATAAGCCACTGAGAGCTGAAGGACTAAGACCTTTTTTACCTCATGAATACTGAATTTTAGAGAGTGCTGGGCACAGACACAGGTATGCATGCCTTGGTAGCTGCAGGCAGCTGGGTCAGAAGTTCAAGGTTATCTACAACTACATGGTGAGTTTTAGACCAGCTTGGGCAACGTGAGACCTGGACTCAAAGAAACAAAAATGAAGGAATAAATAGATACATAAATAAATAAGTTTCAGAATGCCAGATTACAAACTCCGTGCATAATACTGGCTGATTTCCAAAATAGCAAGGTGCATGTGTGTATGTGTGTTCACGTGAAGGCCCAAAGTTGACCCTGGGAGTCTCACTCCATTATTCTCAACTTTATACTAATCCGGAGCTCATCACTTCTGGCCAGTCTAGCAGCCAACTTGCTTCAGAGATCTTCCATCTCTGCCTCCTGAGAGGCAGGATTGAAGGCAGTAGCCACATCTGATTGACTCTTTTTGCTTGTGTGTGTGTATGTATGGCGGGGATTATGGAGATCCAGTCTCAGGTCCTCGTAATTCCACAGCAAGGACTTTACCTACTGAGCTATCTTCCTGACTCCAAAATGGGAGTTCTTAAAGTAAGAATTGGTTCTTTGCTGCCGTATGTGACATTTTTGCCAGCTAAGTTATTGTAGAGTCTGTCATGTAGCTACATTGGAATTAGAATATCAGAGTAAACATTCCGAGTCCTCAGACTGATACATAGGGCTCATGAGATCTGCCCTCAATACCTGCCTACTCCTCCGACAACTCTCTTGTATATAATTCACAGTATGCCAAGCATTGCAGAACATATTCTGTCCTTTCCCCACTCATCTTTCTTTCAGGTCTATTTTTTCCTGTCTTATAGAATGATATTTCTTTTTCTTGACATTCTAACCAATCTGTATGGCCTAGAACAATAATCATTTCCAGTGTTTATTGATTCTTCTGGCTGAATACAGTCACACCATTCACTGCATGCTCACAATGCATTGTGTTATGACATTCATGCCTTGCTTTGTATTTGATGCTTATATGTTCAGAAGTGTACATACTGGAAGGATCTGAAACATTTCCTATTTATCGCTCTAAAATCTAATGCTTCAGCACAGCACCTTGTTTCTATGTGGGTGCTTTAAAATATCTGGCCCGAAGAGGGGCAACTTGGTCTACCACAAGAGGCCTGAACCCACAAGAGTAGACAAGCCAGAGGGGACCCTGGGGTCCTTCTAAGCAGACAGGCAGGAGGGTGGCAAGGAATGGGATGAAAAGGAATGGGATGAATTGATGAAGGGACGGGAGGGAGGGGAAAGGGAGGGAAGCAGGGATAAATATTTAATATACTTGTAAAACTAAAAAAGAATTAAAAAAGTTATAAAGCTGCAGGAATGGAAATAAAAAATAATACGTGGTATAATATCCTTAGGATACTAAAAATGATGCTAATACATTGGAAGCTAATCAACACAAATTGACAGGAGGAGACCTTGAATTCAGAATTTGAAAGCACGTGGAAGATGCACATGGGCGACATGGCTCAGGGGCTATTAGGGTGCACACAAGAGAAACGACTATGACAAGCAATAGCACAAGATCAATGGTAAGGCCACATGAGGATGGCGTGAAGTCTTCACCTGGCATAAAGTAGATGCTGAATAAAGGGGTATCCTCTCTACCCCCCACTCACTGACCCAGTGTTTCTCTCCATCTGCCACTTGTCATCAACCTGCCCTGTAATAAGCAGGTAACTTCTCCATCCATTGGCAATAAGAACTAGACCATGGCGGTCTGAAACATACTCTTAGCATCCAGTTCCTTGTCTAGTTATGACAAATAGATATATGTTGCTGAATAGATGAAGGACAGAGCATTAGAAGAAATGATTACTAGTAAAAATGAAAGAAAGGACTGGCAAGATGACTCAGTGGGTAAAGGTGCTTGGCACTAAACTGGATGACCTGCACGTTGTCCTCTGACCTCTACACAATTGTCATGACATTTGCCCACTTAAGGTAAATGAATAACTGTATCATTTTAGAAATTTTAGAAAAGAAAGAAGGATAGTGGGCATAACAAGAGAAATTCTTCAAAAAGTTTTTAACCCATGCACTGATACTTATCCTTATCTTTCATGTTCTACTGCCAAAATCTGAGGACATTGAATTAACGTTGGTTGAACTTGCAATTGGTCGGGAGACCAAAGATTAAAGAAGAGTCTCCTAAGACATAAGTTATGTGGTAGTGGTGTCTGTTATGTGTGCATAGATGAGAACTTGGAAATGCTGAATTCTGGGCTCCAGCAATCATTGTCAGTGGAGATCAAGCCGTAAACATTTATGTCTTAAAACTTAAATCTAAAGCTAGTTTTAATGTCCATGAGCACATTTACAGAAGTTATCTTTTCAAGATGTTGACAAAGACTCATCTTCGGCAAAGATTAGAAACCGGGAGTTGGTTTGGGGAAGAGATCTTTGGAGTATTTCAAACAGCAAAGGGGGAAAATGCCTTCTGAGAATAGTTCTACATTTTAATCTCATCTTAAGGTTGTGGAACAGAAATATTAAGGAAATGAAACCTCATGAAGTTCATCGTGGTTAATTGAAACTGATTTGGACTTGAGGCCCTTTCTTCAGAAAGCAAAGACTTGGTCGTGATGCCCATATTAGGCTCTGAGTCTTAATGACATGGATTTGTACTTAAAGATTGTTTCAATGAAAAGTGTATTAATAATGAATATCTAGTATAGCTGGGATTTCTTCCATCTAAAATGTGATATTTGTATGGAACTATTTGCATCTTGTTTTCTAATTCCCCCCAATCAGTACTCCGATAGACTGAAGGCAGAATTTTTCCCTTTTGATAAAGAAACAACAACAACAAAGTCCATGTTATATATAAATCGATGTTTAGTAGCTAGTGTTAAACTTGAAATGGTAGAAAATTTCACACACTTAATCTGAGATAATCTTATGAAAATGTATCTCCTAATTATTTTTCAAACTTGTATTCACATTGTTTTTCAAGATACCTTAAATTATAGTTTCTCTTTTTTTCAGAGTTGCTTCTTATTTGGGGCTAATTTATTTTTTGAGGTATAATTTCTGTGGGGCTGTGTCATATTGATTGGATTTCTTAGATCTATGTTCTGCACTAATCTTCTAAGAAAGGCCACTTTGCACTTTTAAAGTTACTCCTAAAGCCATGTGATCATTACCTTTGGGGATATTTTATATCTGTAAGCTAACACAAATTAAAGCCCAGGTTGGTTTCATTGCTGTCATCCTAAGAATGTTGACAGTGGAAGGAACACCTTGTCTGTAATATACTGTTTCTTTTGAATTGAAGAGCTAGGAAAGTAAAATTCTCTTCTCTGCATGAATGAGAGAACTTTCTAGGCTTCCTGAATGATCTCAGCAGATGAAGTGAGCTGACAGTGTTAATTCAGATTTAAGAAATTGTCTGATCTGCACAATAGACTAGTAAGGAACTCAGGAGAAATAACTACATGCATTGGGAACTGTAGGGGCTAGGTCTAGGTAAGGGGAGTGCCCTCATCAGTGGGCCTACCAAGGAAAGGGCACTCAATCTGCCACAGAGGCCTGAGCCCACAGAAGCAGACAGACAGGAGGGTGGGAGGAGAGGAATGGATTGGTGAAGAAAGGGGAGGGTGAGAGAGGAAAGGGGGAAGGAAGGAGGGGAAGGAAAAGATTAGGGACAATCACTCATTATGGTTGTAAAACTAGGAAAAAAAGTCTTTGGAAAAAATTAAAGGAAAGAAATCATTTGAGTCTTGGTTTGTGTACATTTATAGTCCATGTGGCACATTAACTAAATTGGATAGCTTTTACGGTTCTACATTTATACACCTAGGTTTCCCCCATCCATTAGCTACTCGACTTTAAAAACTGGTATTGTAGCATTACAACAATGTTTTGCACCAATTTTACAAATGTTTATATTGGAATGTATTACTTTTTCAAGGTAAAACAAAGGTTCTTAAGGTTCTTGCTCCTTTAGCAGAATTTGAGGGAGACTCTTTATACATTTATAATAGATAAAAATAAGCCAGGTTGCATTTTTTGTTTTTAAATTGTAAACCATGTGCCAAGTTTCTGGTCAAGACTATGTAGGATAAGTTAAACTTTAACTGTGTTCTGTCAACCAATTATGAGTGTACTTCTCACGCATGGTTATGTTGAAATAAGGTTTTAAAAAGCAAAAAAAAAAAAAAAAAAAAAAAAAACCCAATAGAAGTTCTTGGCTTTTCAGGAATTAGTCATCAGAAGCACTGTGGAGGATATATTCACTGTGATATATTTCCTTATTTTTTATTTAGGAAAAAAGCTCACTTTCAGGGTGGGGGGAGGGCTTGTTGGAGCGTACATACTGGGTTGGCTGGGACATGTTTTGGCAGCAGATGGCTGGATCTCATTTCCCTGTGCAGACCTCAGCAGCAATTATTCTGCAGCCCTGGGGATTTATGGGTATGTGCACACATTCGTGTGAATTTAAAAGAAGCAGTAACTTAAAAGCTCAGGAAAGTCTTGAGAGATGTGATTTTTGCACATTCAATTCCTTTAAAGAAAATGGGAGTTTTAATTTAGGATGTTTAGGCCAATTAAGGTATGAAGTAGTTTTCCTTTTCCCTGCCCTTTTTATTGTTTTAAATTCATATCCAAAAGGATCTAGTCCCTTGCCCTGATATGTTTTCTTTCCTCACTTATCACATATTGCTTTACTGCTTCAGAAGTAAGCTATTGGCTTTGGGGTATGGTGTGTCCTCAGAAGTGTCAAAGTGGGGCTGTAGGAATTCTGTTAGGTGCAAGCTGAGTTTTAGGGTGCATGTGGGGGGGACCCTGGTTAGTGCCCTGGCTGTCTGACTCTAACTGGCTTGAGACTACTACACTGGTCAGGGAGCACCTCTCAGCCTTTGCTGCAGGGAGCTCTGAGATGCTAACAGATGGCGGGCAGAGCACAGCCCCCATCAGACAGCAGGGCGACACACATTAAGAGTTATCACTGCATCCATTTGCAGCGAAATTCCATTTCAATGAAATATCACTTGTCCAAAAATGTCAATCTGCTTGAATGAAAGTTACTCCAGGGGCCTGTAACGCCAGGCCTGGTTGAAGCTTTGCAGATAACAAGGATGCTCAGAAAGTCTCAGCGACTTCCCATCCATCATTTTCTCTGCATGGGTCCTGATCACTCTCCCCTTCAAGCTTCCATACGTGGCACATTCCCTCCCACAGCCTGACATTTCAACCTGTGTCTACCCTGCCCCCTGCAGCAGAACACCTGGAGGACTAGGGAAGAGTACGCTTAAAGGGGGCAGAGGAATGTGTTATTCTGCAGGCAAAGCCCACTGAATGGTGGCATGTTATTGATCCTTCCAGTGCTTCAAGGATGCTAACCAATGTGTCTTTCAAGGAAAATCTGTCGCTATCTTTCTTCCTCACTTCTTCATGGTGGACTGAAGCCTAATGCAGACCATCAAACCACGAGTGGTTGCACTTCGCATGACATTAGGGAATCAAAACCTTGCTGCGTGAACCAAAGGTCACATGTACACCACGCCAGCATCGAACTGCGACATTCAGGTCATCAACTCTGTAGGCCTCTGGGCAGGCCTTGAAGTCCACAGCTCCCCATTGGCCTCTGCTGGGTCCCTGTTTACTTATCGATAGGTCAGACTTTGAATAGTGAGTCTCTGGAACCTTCAGGTCTTCCCTCTGCAAGGCCCCTCCCACCGTGAGCGCCACCTGAAATCCCCTTCATCCTCCAAAACCCAGTGCAAATGTCCCCTCTTCCAGTCAACATTGCGGGAAGCCTCAGCTGGCAACACTAGCTCTTTCCTTCCCATTCCCATAGCAACACCCGGAGTGTGTGGTGTCTCATTTGCTCTGTGGAGACTTACTAAATGAAGAGTCAGGTGGATGGTTCGACAAAAAGACTCGTGTAGATTTCCCCAGTTTGCTCAGCCCATCCTCAGGGGTGAAGTGAGATGACATAAATGAGGCTCTCGATGCTATCTAGATGATTGGCATCCATTAGGTGGTCAGAGCGCAAGAGAGAAGAAACCTCGGTTCTTATCTCACGTGTATCACTAACATTTTCCCAAGCTCATACCATGGTATATTACAGTGTTCCTTCATCTGAGGCCTGCCCTTCTTCCCATCAGTTATTCACTTACTTGTCAGTCTCATCAGTCAACTCTGTCTTTGCCTTCCATCCTTTTATATGGACTCCACTACTAAAAACAGTAGTGCCTTTGGGTATGTAAATTAACCTCTGTGAGATAAGGGTAGAACTAGATTGTTGGATAGACATGCAAGAGTGAACATCTGAAAACACTTTGCAGGAAACACCCTGCAATGTCAGCTATTATTATATTATTATTATATACATGCTATCTCTTAATTATGTTTCAGCCTTATAGCACTTCCTTATTATTGTAATTTTACATGAAAACCAATAGATTTCCAACTGGACACTATACCGAAAAGGATTTTTGAAAGCGTTTTTATTGTTCCTACTGAGACAAATACACAGGAACATTATTTCTGAACAAAGTACAGACTTTTCCTGACTAATCTTCAAATCTTATAGATATCTGGGAGAATTAAAAATATTCTTGCCAAAAATGATCAGGTCAACCAACTATAATCATGTTAATTATATGTAATCATTGGCAAAGGGATCAAAGGTGAAGTCTGCTTTTGGTTTCCCAGAGGGATAATGATTATAGTTGCTCTTAGTAGGGAAGGCATATTTTGTAAATTGTAACTGAGACCATTTGACTTTCACTTTTTATAGGTTAAACAATTTGCAATGTATTGTTTTGTTTAAAACCAGGGATCCTTTTAGCTTAGTAAAATTCTGCCTGACCCATCTTCCTATTCATGACTTGCACTAGTGCCTGAGGCCTTTATTAACAAAGAATTTAGAAAAACATCTTCTCTCTTGGAAAGGCCTGGGATTTCATATATTCTCCAGCTTTTCATACTTTAAGTACCTTTCAAAGATGAAGAGAGTCTTAACCCCTATCTATGGTGTTTGGTGTATACTCAAATTAGAGAGAATGCAAATATTTTCCCTGCTCAAAGTACAGACTCAACCTACTTCTTCTTTTCTTTTTGTTTTTATCCTTCTCCAGAAATCCTTGATTCTGGTGAGTATTTCTCCCAGGTACTACAGGGCTACATGCTTAGCAGGCCATCTCTAGATTTTTCTTGCACTCTTACCCATCCGGTTCAGCATGTCTATGGGGATCTGCCTTTCTTGGGGGCTTAACAACCCTTATTTTACAGGTGATAGTAGAGTGGAGGAGCAGAGAGGGTAAAGAAATATCTTCTCTGGGGCTTTAGAACAGACTGTCTGGCTCTAGGGCCTGCCCTTTAATCCACACACTACAAGGCCATTCCCTTCTCCCAGCCAACCCCAAGCTTATCCATATGGAGCTGTTGTATCACAGTGATTTTTAGGCACTTTTAGAGCAGCCATGCTGCAAGGTCTTTGAAGGTCATCCTCTGCTGCTGGGATTATCCTGAAGGAACACAGCTCATTAATCTAGAGGAACCAGTTCTAATCTTTCACAGAGATAAGCTTGCCAATTTACCCCATGGAGATAACTCCATTGCAGATAAACTCTACCATGAAGTTGGCCACAGGATCTACTGGTTGGGCTCCAATATGAACAGACTAAATAAGATGAAAGGGACCAAAAGTTCCAATCAGGTTTGCAAAAGCTGGAGTTAACCATTTCAAGGTTTGTTTTTGTTTTGTTTTCTATAATGGTTTTTAGTTAATGTTCATGAAAAAGGAAATCCTTAGAACTGTGCCACTAATGAAAGGAAATCCTGTCTAAGAGAAGCATTTCTTTCTCCTCAGAGCTGTGTCATACCGTTCTTTAGGTACTCTGCAGGAAAAGTAGAATCAGGTCTCAAATAATGTCTGTTTTTTTTTAAATTGTATCTCTAGTAGTATAGACATAGGACAGTACTGCATCTACCTCTGTGAATGTAAAATACCTTGTACCTGCTTTATGATACCTAGTAGTGACCGTGCTTTATCAGAGCTGTTTTCAATGATGTTACTCTAGAATGTTCTCTTTCCAGGTGATGATTGAGAAGCTAATAAGAAAGAAAATGGTGCCAGGTACCACAACAGTGACAGAACATTGATGTTTTCTGGGATTTTGTTTTTTACTTATTTTTTTTAATGGCGCGTGCTGGATGTCTCTATAATTTTCAGATGACCGAAGAAACTGGAAAAGCTGTTGCTGCTATTGATGCATAACATATATGCATAATATATATATAAATATAAATACATATATACATATAAATACATAATTTGAATTTTTGGAGACTTTAGCTATGCTGTCAACTTTGAATAAAAGTATCCCAGTTTACTGTGTTGGATTGGCATTGTATAAATATTGACAGACATATTGGTATAGAAACATTAAACTTAAATATTTTTCCATTTGTGTAGGGATAACACATTATACTGAATATGTAACGTCTTATCTACATGGGTTTGATTACGGAAGCTAATAAAGTATTTTTTAAATAATTAAAAAAAATGGAGCTAACCAAATAAGAAACAGCTACTTTTCCTGGGCTTGCTTAGCTTTCTAAATACCCCCTGACTCTCTCAGCCATCTTTGGCTTTTCTCTAGCCCCTCACGGACTCAATGTCTGGAGTCCATGAATTCCTTTTGGGCTTTCTCTTTTCGCTCATGGATTCCAGGCCTGGCATCTGTGAGTTCTTTTCTGGCTCCCTTGCCCCTCTGTTCTTTCTTTCCTCTAATAAAATCTGCCTTCACCCTTTTACACAGCTCTCCCACTTCAATCTCAGGACACAAGAGTGCAACATTTTGGCACAACCCATCAAATGGCTCTCTTGCCCCTCAAGGAATCCATATCCCTGAGTTTCGTTCTTTCTTTCTCTCCTCTAATAAACTCTGCCTTAATTCTCTACACATGCTCAGGTTTCAATCTATAACTCCCAAACACAAGAATCTGAAAATAAAAACAACCCATGCCACAGTCTTATTTGATAGGGGGTGGTTATGTCGCTGCTCTCTACTGTATGACCCAGGTGGTTGTGAGGCGTGTAAGGAGGGTCCTGTGGAATCATGTGGTGTGGCTCTCAGAGTATCTATCTCAACACTAGGCTTTATTTGCTGAATCCTCGGTTGTAAGTTGTATCTTAGGTTGAATGTCAGCACCAGCAGAGCCATGAATCCAGACCACGAGGAAGAGGAAGCGTTTTCCAAGGTCCGAAGCCTATCATTCTCTGCACAAACCTCATTCAACTCTCTCTCCCTGCTTCAGCTGCTGTCTCCACTTGACATCTGCCATCAGGGCGTTAACTTTCCAAGACCAACTGCATCCTTTCATCAGACATCCTCCACACATTTCAGACTGTGAAGGCTGAATCTGTGTTTCCCCAGACCTATTCTTCAACCAATAATATCATGAACCACCCAGGCTCCCAACTCAAAAATATCAGTAGGATGGACTCTAAAAATTTCTTTCAAAGGTCCAACATTAAAGACAATAAATCAAGCCTATTAACAACTTCCACAGGCCACCTAACTTTTCTAATATCAGTATATGTATCTCTAGGCATAGCAGACATCTTCCTTGGAAAACTCTGGGATTGCATATATTCTCTAGCTTTTTACATTTAATTCTGTTTGTGGAGGTATGAGAGCTAAGGGGGAGAGAGTGAGAAAGAGAGAGAGAGAGAGAGAAACTAACTTCTTATCATTTTTAGACCACACCCAAACTAGTAGGTCTATAGGTACTAAACAAGTTTTTATTTATTTTAAAAATAAAAGACAAAGCTCTAATTTCTAGTCTTTAAGAAGTCAAAGAAGAGAGATAAATTGGTCAATTTTCCATATAAATAAATTGGCCTTTTTCCATATAATGAGTTAACATTTATTAAATTTCCCACATATATGATGGCTGCAAGCAGAACTGGAGAGGCAGGCTACCCCATGCCTTTGGGGGCACAGATAACTCAATCTCCAGCCCAGATGGCAGACTTAGTCTTCTGGGTTTAGGCCTTACTTCATCTGATCCTTCCTGCACCGCATTCCTCCCTTTGGAAGGATGCTAACTCCTAATTTCTTCAGAGAGTTATCTACAGCTACTACTCTTTATCACTAGAAGCACATTTGAAATACTATCTAAACTTGCTAATTTTAACACCTCTCATGTGACTACAGATAAAGTCACATATCCACATTGCACATAAAATAGACAATAAACAGGCAGAGAGAGGATTGGAGGTCAGAGGAGGCAGGTTGTGGGAAGGGTTCATGGGAAGGCAGACAGGTGATATATTTTACATATTATGTATTATGTATTTTATGACCCTTTTCCTTCTCTGCATCTTGTCCTCCCTCCCCTTCCTTCTTCCCTTATCTCTTATAGCTCCACAATTAAGACCCAAGACTCTGTATAGCAAGCACAAGTTTAGAGTCAGAGATGACATTAAATTTTATGAACAATAACCCTGAAGATAGTTATCATTTTATTTAAAAGATGAGTTTCAAAGATTCCACGCACCATATTCCTTACATGATATGCTTTCTTCTGTACTTGATAACATAAACAATTCAAGTAACAAATACACATTCTCTTTTTGCACAAGATTTGCATCCAGTGTAGGAGGCAGTCTTATATTGGGGGAAGATGTACTGATTCTGAGATAAGAGTGCGCTTATATTCTACTTGTGACACCTGATTTGTACAGTGATCTGGAACAGTTATTAAACCTCTCTTGTGCTTCAGGTCTAGATTATTAAATGAAACTGACAAAGTTTTTAATCATATAGTTATTCATATCATTATATCATTAATATAGTTACTCTAGAGGCTAAATGTGATGCCCATAATTATCAACTATTACTGCTATTCAAAATAATAGAAAATAAAATTGAAACCATAAGAAAGAAAATATATGTTATGATTATGTGTAATGTTATCTATACATTATTTATGGGTAAATTAAGCTATATTTGCAGAGCAGCCACTATATACCAGAAAATTTATATTTATCATATCAATAGTTATGACATGATAGCAAGTTAAATCTCACTATCAAAATCCAAAGTTTTTGTAGAGGAAACAAAGTGCAGATGAAAAATACTCTGACATTTATGGCCCTATTAGGAACTCCCAATTTTTTCTTTTTTCGTTTGGCTACAAAGCTTGTGTTCACTTTCTGTGCCCCATGATTGTTCGAGTTTCTTACCACTCCACACTCTTACTGGCAACCCACTGCTGCCTCAACGCAGAGGTTAGTGAATTAGCTGCACCTTTTACCAGTAACTCACAGCAGAGGCCAAAGCAAGGTGACCTTCCCCTGAGAAACAAATAGAAAAGTGACTGGGAAGTCAGGACAAAGTAAGTGAATCATTTGTGTAAGTAAAACGTGGCTGACACTCACAGTATCTCCCCTTACTGCAAGCAGTCAATTTTCACATCTCCACAGGACATTTGCATTTCAATAGACTTGGAAGGAATGAGCCAACACACAGCTGTTGACACTTCAGAGATGCTTTCTGTTATCCAAGGACAGGTTATCTGCTTTGAGAAGGATCCAAATGGCTTCAAAGTCAATGCAGATGGGTATGTGGTCCTCTGTAAGAGAGGCAAACACTGTCTATTGAAACCACACACCTCAGCTCTTGCCACCCTCTAACCTCAGAATTGTCTCTTGCCAGAATGCCATACTCCTTGGGGGCCAATCTAAGACTTTAAAGGAGGCTTATTTCTAAGGAATCCTCTATGTGCCTGGCTCTCAGTGTGTCAATATATAAAAGCATTTAATCTTCCAGGACTCATGTGAGCCACGGGACTATTTTCTCCTCTTTTCCCTGCACTTCCAGAACTGTTCCTGGCACACGGAAGGTGCTTGTTCTGGCTCCTATCCGTTGGCACTGGGCACCATTCCTCAATCTTTCAGCCTCATGCTTTCCACTGGGTTGCAGCAGGGTGGGGAGCTTGAGAACGATGTTCCCAGAATGTCTTGTGAGCAGAGTTGCAATGTCAGTACTTGTAACCAGAGAAAGCCTTGTGAGAGTGGGGATGTGGAGGGGTAGGCATGGCCGACCAGCACAGGCTGGCGGTAGTCACCACGGTTATAACTTCTCACTGTTTGCCCAGGCTTCATGACCTACCGGTGGTCTCTGACTTCAGAATTCTGGATAGCTTCCCCACGTATCCTGATTTCTCTGGCTGCCCTTTGTCCCACCTATCATTCCACCCCAACCATCCCAACAATTTCTAAGCATACGCTTATGTAACCTGGGATGGCATTCTTTTGTGATTAAAACATGGAAATTAACTCGCTTCTCAAGTTCAATAAATAGTGCTATACAACCCCGTGAATCTGCAGTCTCTTCCCTGCAGCCCTAGAATTGAGGGTCGTAGAAATGAAGCACTGTAAGATGACAAAGAGAACAGCCAGGTTCAGAGCCGAGAGCCGTGCGCTGGATGGTGTGATGCCAACATGCGCTTGATTTTTCCACCCGGGCACTTGGTCAGTAGCTATAACCGACCACCATCTTGGAGGTTAGGTGCTGTTGTCACCCTTCCTCCGTTGCTGGTAAACGTCTGTAGTTGGAAACTTCCCTGTCAGTTGGACAGGAACATTAATTTTCAAGATAAGTGGCTTATTAAATATGTATTAGACCTGGCAAGGCTCCCTGTTAAAAAATGTACATTGTATCAGCACATCATTGAAGATGCAGAGCATGTGCAGCTCCTCGCTGAAGCTTGGGAAGTACAAAGGGACCAAGTAATTGCATCAAAGCTCACTGGTTTTGCTTGGTCAGAAATTTACTTGTCCATCCTATGCTTTGACTCAGAGGTCACTCTGGTCAGGCTCTGCTTGTGGGGTGGTAATACCACTAACCTTAATGCAAAGCCTCGCTCTTCCTTTGGAGTAGTAACAGCACGTCCTAGTCCTAGCATAGGGATACAACTTTTCCTTGACAAACCTCAGCTGGCAAGGGCGTGGCAATTCTGGGGCAAGTAGACAAAAATCCATCACTAGTTTTCAAATAAAACACACGCTGATCATTCTTAATTGACTTCCATTGCAGAAGAGGGGAGACAGCACAATAGGTCTGGTTTCTTATCCTGCCTCCTGACTCTGACCAGACCACAAATCCCGTGGCCTCAGCTTTTTCCTTTATACGATGGCAGCTGTGGTGTGATCGTTAAATATGTTCCTGGAGGAATATGGGTTTTTTGGGGTTTTTTTGTCCCAGTCTGTAATATACAAAGGTACAAAGGTGGTAGGGCTTAGTGGAACGTTGTTAGCAAAGGAATGTCTTTGAAAGGGATTAATATAGCTTTAGTGGGGACCTAGTCACTTCTTTTTTGCCATGTGTGTTGCATATATGTGCACAGGTGCATATGTACACATGTGTGCATGCCCACGGAGGCCCAAAGTTGGGTGTTTTCGGTAAATGGTCTCCATTTTTATTATTAAGGGAGGATCTTTCAATTGAACTAGTTGACTAAACCCGCTTTGCCTCCAGAGTGCTGGAACTTACAGGTGGCTGCCAGGCCTGCCCGGCTGTTATGTGGATTCTGGGGATCTGAACTCCAGTCTTCTAGTTTGAGGGCAAACGCTTTATTCCCTGTGCCATCTCCCCAGACTCCTACTCATCCTTTAATTTCCTGCTTTGTGATAGGATCTCTCTCTGACACATGCTTCTACAATGATTCCATGACACGAAACTATCACAACAGCCATACCAATGCTAGTTACATTCTTAAGACCCCAGAACTGTGAGCTAAAGAAATATCTTTTCTTTATGAATAGCCAACAATAGAATTTGGTTTAGTGATGAAAAAAAAATAGATTAATGCAATGGTGGCAAGATGTTTCTTACAGAATTTCTTACACAGCTAAAATGTTATAGGCAGAAACCATCTAGCACAGTATCTCTGTGTGTCTCAGACTCATCGAATGAAAGTAGGATTGTTATCAAAAACCCCGAACAAGGGTCTGCTGTGTACATAGGCTGCCATTCTTCAGACTCATCACATTTACAGACAATTCTCTCCCAAATCAACATCACTGGTATGTTTTTGCACTCACAATTGTACTACACAGAGCGTATGCAATTGTAAATATATGAATACTGTAACTTTTGTAAACTTCATGGTGTCTGGACCTTTTGGATAGTGGTGGAGGGAGTGGAAACGGCTGGCACGTAGTGGGTAGAGCAGAATCCTCACATGTCACTTTCCCGGAAAATGGGAGCCAAAATTAAACAAGCTGGAAGAATCTGGGGGTGGACAGGTAGAGTTAGGTGCCTGCTGCTTGCTGAAGGTAGTAGTTAAAGTTACAGGAATGAATGAGGTCACAGGCACTTTAGGATTAAATAAGAAAAAAATGAACTATATTTGACCTCAGAAAATGAGCAGTACTCATCTCTAGCTTTGTGCTTGGCATTCAGCATATGCTCAGTGGATTTTGTTAAATTAACAAATAAATCTGATGATTGAGTGGTACATTATCTTTGGTATCACTCCTATACTTACTTCTCTTCTAATATGCCTAATATGCCTTCTAATATGCCTTCTAATATTTCTCTTTTAATCTAGACTCATCTTTCCACAGCTAAGTGAAGTCTGGGAGTTTCTTGAAGAAATGAATCTTGCAGGGTGAAAGGCCCTCCCTAAAGCCCATCAAGTCAACACCAATATTCTATATGTGTAAGTGTGTGTGTGCAGGTGCATGTGGAGACCAAAAGGATGATATTGGAGGTCTTACTCAATTATTTGCCTTCTTATTTTTTGAGGCAGTGTCTCCCACTGAATCTTGTTGGTTTGGTTGCACTGACTGGCCAGCAAGCCCCAGAGAGTTTCCTATTTTCACCTTCCAAGTACTAGAAGTATAGACAGGCTGGGCATGCTGCCACACCCTTTTTATGTGGGTGCTAGGAATCAAACTCAGATCCTCCTGCTTGTGTGGCAAGCATTCTAATGACTGAGCTATCTCCCCACTATTTTACAGAGTCCTGGTAGGCACTATGAGTTTTCCCATGTATCTTAACACTGATTACATGTGGAAATTAGAGAACACGTATTTCTTGCATGCCTGAGAGTTCTTCAGTGTCCAGCGGAGGGCTTGGATAAGGCAACTACAAGTGAACAGATGATTTTAATCTTGATTAATCATTGACTAGTTTTAAAGTCTTGTCAAAGAAGGAAGATCAACTGAATGCCTTAGGACTTCAAAAGAGCTGAAAAATGAAGTGTGTGTATCTAAGAAACGACCTGGGCTCAACTTGAAGAGGGGAGTTCTTAAGGAGTCAGAAAGGGGGTGCTGCATTATTGTTTAAAAGTTTGACTGAGGTGTGAAAGAGAATCATATTCAGAGGAGACAGATTGTTTAGGAGAGAAGAAAAGAGTTTTCATTTATCCCCGATTATATGTGTTGTGTATTGACATCTTGTATCAAGTGCTATCTATGCCAGGCAATAGGGACAAAACAGAGATAAATGCACCTTGTCTGATCAGAAGGATTGACATTGTCCCATAATGACCTCTGACCAGACATGCATGAAGGAATTGCCCTTTCGCTACAAGAGAGTGCCACCTTTTGAAGGTTAGATGATATCCTGGGTATTTTGTCACTGCTGAGGATAATGTGAGGACTAAAACAGATATCGTTAACCTAGGGGTTAAACAAGTTGAAAAGCAGAGATATTAGAGAAACAACTTAGAGACTACAAAACCTACCATTTTCTTTTATCTTTTCAGTTGAAATGATTGTGCAAGCTACAATAACAGAATTCAAACCATTGCATGCCCTAAACCAAAGATAGACAGTGCCAATGTGCATTTTGTCTGCCACTAGGCAACCTGCCCCAAAGAAAGCAAGTAAGTTCTCCTGCCCTTATGGACATTTTCAGAGAATCTGAGCGTATTTCCACAGATTGCTAGGCTGGGGTTCTCTGTCAACCACAGAGATGTGACAGTCACGTGGCAGTGACACATTCAAGGACACACAGTGTTGGAAGACAATGAATGCTGCATCCTACTAACATATAGGACTGCCATGCGCCACAGGATCTTATTTCTCAGGGAACCCTCGTTTATGTCCCATACTTCCTAAGTTATTTTTACAACCATTGTCAAGTTCCCCTCTTGATCCTTTCCTTAGCATTATCTTTTAGATCAGCCTTCTCCCCATTATGAGAAAGATGTCATTACTAATTTTTCCCCTTACAGAGCACTTGAATACTTTTAAATTTCCCCCCATGAAACCAGTTCCTGACCTCTGCAATGAGAGAAAATAAGTTCGTAATCTCTCGTCTCCTTAAAAGGCTTTCTTGCATTTGAATAATGTCTCAGGCTCTGTTGTTCTTATCTAGTGATGCTGGACAGCCATGACATGGCATCCTTAATTCATTTTGGGATGATTAGGTATACTGACTTTCATCTGCCAGTGATGATCTTTAGAAAGAGATCATTCTGCAGGGAAAAAGAAGGGCTGTAATGGGAAGAAGCGGAAGAGATGAGATTGGGGATTAAGATGTGAAAATATTGTTTACTCGTTATAGTCATGTTTGAAACACTAGAAGAACAAAAATAAAAGAAGATCAATTGTAAGTAATAGAGTCCCCTACATTGATCACGAGATACCATCATGGGCAGAAGAGCAATGTTGCTCAAGAGGTTTCATGGTTTGTGCAAAGCATTGTTCAGGGGGAGGGGCATAACTTAAGGCGGGGATGTCAACCTTCGGAGCCACTTCCTGTCTGAGTTCTGAATCACAGAAAGAGCCTGACATGCTGTTGCATGCCTGTAATCTCATCAACCAGCAGGAGGCTGAGGCAGAAGAACTTCATGTCAAGCCTGAGATGCCTAGCAAAAATCTGTCGCGACAAATGAAAAGCAAAAGGATGAATAAAACAGTCTTTGCCTGTGACCGGCAATTTTCTAAATCCAGACATACAATGGAACTGGCCAAGGCAAACTGGCTGCAAAGATTCCTTCCCTTGGCATAGCTGCCCTTGGATAATAAAAGCTGCATGTGTTTATGAGCAGATGCCAAGACAATGACATCAAAAGACAGAAGTGAGGGAAATTTTAAGAAAAAAACATTATTGAAGATCCTTTTTTTTTTTTGTCTTTTGCCTACAGTGGAGTTTAGGTAACCTTTCCACAGTATATAGCCAATGGGTTTCCAGGTGCATTTTTCATTCATTTGCCCTTTAAAATGGAATTATTGCCATTTAAAGGTGGTCTGCAAAGTTTGTCCTCCCTATACTACAGCTGTTGAAAGATATGGCATTCAGACTGACATGTACTGCTATAGGAGATGGGCATGGAGCAGGCTCGCTGGTAACACATTGTGTGATTCATTTGCATCAAATTTCTGTTAAACCTGAGGTTTGGGTTGAACTTTAGTTTCCTCGTTCTAAGCAGGTATCTTAAAATGGGCATTTCCATATGATCTTCACAAGTCTGATTACCTGAACATAAAGGTCTCAGCATGGCCACTAGCCCAAAAATGCACACAGTTTGTTTTAAATATGGGATTCCATGCTGGGAAGTTTTATTATATTCTCTCCAGGAATAATTTCTTTTTCAATTTTTTTCTAGTTTTACCAGCATATTGAGTACTTATCCCTGCTTCTCTCTATCCCCTCTCACTTCCATTTTCCTCCCTTTCCTTCATTGATATCCATTCCACTCTCTCCCACCCTCCTGTCTATCCACTTCTATGGACCCCAAGGCTCCCTCTGGCTTGTCTACCCTTGTGGGGGGTTCAGGTATTTTGTGGCATACCAAATCGCCTCTCTTTGGGTCACCCCACTGATAGGGGCATTTCCCTTCACTCATCCAGCTTTAGTGTCCAAGATTTCTACTGTATGTTCTTATCTCTCTTGAATTTCTAAATTTTTTTATTATTATTTATTCAAGTGTGCGTGTGTGTATGTATGTGTGCGCGCACGTGTGTGTGTGTGTGTGTGTGTGTGTGTGTGTGTGTAGAACCATGGACGAATTCGGGAACCACCATGGACCGCCTCCACCTCCTTCTTGTTTACTCTGCCCTGGGATTCACAGGCTTTGCCCTACCAGGACCAGAAACGCAGGCCACCCCCGCTTCCGCCTGGCGTCTATACGTGGGATCTGGGATCCGAACTCAGGACCTTCTGCCTCCAAGGCAGAAGCTTAACCCCTGAGCCACCTCTCCAGCCCCCTCTCTTGAATTTCTTGCTAGTCTATGGGGGCATGTTGGTATGTCAGTCATTATGCAGATCCCAGAAATAATTAACCTTTTTAGGTTAGTTGAACCAACATCAGCTGCTAAGCAGGTAAAAAATCAGAAGAGGCAAAGAAAGCACAGCTCCTGTCTGCTAGACATCCTATGATTTCCCAAGAAATACAGTTGAAAAAAAAAACAACAGAATTGAGAATTGGGCTGAGGATGTAGCTCATGCAGGAGTTCTTACCTAGTATGAATGAATAAACTTCTGATTTGATCACCATAATCTCATAAAAGCAGGTGTGGAAGCCCAGCTAGGCAAAAGAATCAGTTGTTCAACGTTATCCTTAGCTACATAGCGAGTATGAGGCCAGCCTGGGCTATAGAAGACCCTGTATTGATAAACCAAAACCAAACAAACCAATACACACCAGAAAGATGGTTCTCTAGCTGGTGTCTGTGTGAAGAGATTTATAAGAGCAGAAGTGGCCATGGTTGGCATCACAGATGTGGTTGCACTAAAGGTGGGTTGGATTTACATAGACACAATAACGGAGGGCCTTCAAACTCTTATTGCCATTCTCCACATTGACAAAACCTTTTCTCTTTTTGATAAGGCAAAAACCTTTTATGGGTGCCCAAAAATATTTTGCTGTGCCATGTCTCTCTATTTTTATTTTTGTATAAGCTGCATGTGGTACCTTAGATAGCTTTTGTCTTGTAAAATTCTGTAGAGATACTTAAAGAAGTTTCTCTTAGTCCCAGTACATAGAAGAAATCAGTCCTTTCTCTGAATAGCCTTTATACGTGGTTAACTCTTAAATAAATGTGTCCATACATTTTCATCATAGTTTCAAATGCGACGAAATAGAAGTGCAACCATTTACATATATTTGTCTTTCTGTCTGATGTAATCTCCCAAAGTTCAGGGCTGTGATTTTACTCAGCCAGTGCTTCCTTGATCCATTTCTATTAAAAATGAGAAAACAGCACATATTTGCTGAATTTAGCGAGGGTTCCTGATAGCAAAAAAATCCTTCTTTATTCCACTCTCAAAGAACTTCCAACCACCTCAAATAGAGTGTACTATTACAATATCTCCCCAAATCTGAACTTGCATTACTGACTGCATCGAACATCTACTATGTGCCAGACAGTGTCAGATCCAGAACAGACATTGATGTGTAAATAGATATGGGTGTTCTCTTATCCAAACTATTTGCTCTTGATAAGTGACTACAAAATAATATTCTAGACATTTGCAATAACTTTTCAATGTTAAAGGCCAGAAGTAATAGCAAACTGGTATTGGCAATTCTTCAGTTGGAAAATCTACAGGAAAAATTTTTATGTTATTAAGCCCCTTAGAAAATATATTCTATGACTTCCAATACATGTCTATGCATTTCTCTAGATGTGGATGTTTCCTAGGTCAAAAGGATATATTATTACAGATATATAGCATACAATGAAGTTTCACAAAAGAAGCAGCTTATTTGTACACAGAATATTCCCTGGCTTTTCAAACTTAGACCTATTTAGTTAAAAAGAAAATATGATTTCTATGCCTAACATAATGATAATGCTATTAAATTTAAGCCTTTGGGGACTGGCTTCTTTTGTGTTCATTTTAGTCCCACTTTGATGGTTTTGCAAGTGTCTTTATGCTCTAAAACAAAAAGGGACAATCAGTCAACCTTTCCCATCCTGAAAATATATAAAGAAAAAAATGAATACCAAATGAACTCAGAACCTAATTATGCATTTTCCACACCACAAATGATGGTAAGTACAAAGTAAGGATGGATACTTTTTGAATAACCAAGTGAATAAAATAATAACTACCTGTAAATATGGAGTTTTTCATCACACACCAATGGAAATGTGCAGCTTTATGGAAAAAGCTGAAAGATAAGTCTTGATCCAAATGGTGCAAAGACCTCGACTAAATGGTTTTAAAACAATGGTAACAGCCATATAGCTATTCTGAGTGCTTTCTGTTTTCTTCCTTTCAAGGCAGTGATGTGAAGTTTGACAGGTGTCAACAAACCATCAAACGGGCTTCGTCAAACCAGCCCGTCCAGGTGAAGCAAGGAAGTGCAAAGTCATCATTGAGTTCTGGTGACGCTTAACATATACAAACCCACGGTGAGTTAGCCTCTGTGGTCCCCGGTCATGTTACCAGGCTTTGTAGAAACTCTTTGTAAAAACTCTGTGTTTGCATCATCCCTTCTTTCCACTGCACATCCCAAATAGGATGCTTATCTCTGTGGGTCATAAAGCTCACAAGGAAGGCCAAGGAGGTAAGAAAGATCAACTAACATACATGAAATATGAACTTTGGGTTAGGTCTGAACACATGGAAATAAAATCATCACCCACCAATGTCAGCTCTATTGAGGTGGTTGGATTTATGGACACCCTAAGGATCTTGATAGACCTAGGCTTTATTTGTCATTCCCTATCAGGAAATTACACAGGAAGCTGGAGGAAACAAATCCCTTGGGCTTGACCACAGGCGCATATTCATGAAATTTCTAAGATGTAGGGAAATTTATTGTGTTTTCCTAGATGAAGAAATTTCATTAGAAAAACAGAAAATCCAATCTGATCTGTGAAACAGCTCTCCAGGGGATGTTCCACATGTTTGCGAGGAACTCATTTGTTCCTGAGATAGTCCCTCGGATCCCGGAGCGACAGATGGATTCTGCAGTTAAGACATATAGACTGAAATTTCACTTGACAAGAGGCTTGGAAATAAAAGCAAATTATAATTTCCAATAATGTATACTTCCACGGAGTGATTTGATTAAAATCTTTTTAAAGCAAGAAAAAAGGAGGCTTTTCCTTTGTCCTGAGTGCTTCTTTGGCACAGGGTAGATCAAAAGACTATTGGCAAAATCACCTTGGCAAAAGCCCCCTAATCCATTAATTCCTCAATTTCCAGAGATACCATTACTGTCAGTACTAAGTAAGTACCTTTGAAGGAGCCCAAAGGATGCGCATAAGATGAGAAAGTCCACTCAGAACCTTTCTAAATTTACATTGAGAAAGTAGATTTACATAACCATAGCTTTTCCCCATCCTTTTTTGTTTCTATTGCCGTTTTATTTTTTAATTGACAAAAATATTGATTTGTCTATCCATTGTGGGAAGGCCAAGTCAAACTGTTTAATCAGGGACTGATTTTGTTGCAGTAGAAGACATGAAGCTCACTCTCGGCAGTGTTAATCTTTTATTGGTTTAAGTTAGCACACATCATACAAGAACGCCTTCAAATAGAAAGCAAGTGTTTTCCTTCTTACTTTCCTTATCTCGATGACAACTCGATAGGTTGCACACCATGGCATTTTATCCCTGACCTCACACACAAGGCATACCATAGATATTAAATGCAAATGTGCGAGTCATCCAGTTTCTATTGGGCTGCCACATTTGCGTGTTCAGTTCTGAGTAAATGCTGTTTTGTTTGCAAGGCATAAGTTGAGATTGGTTTTTTAAGAATTAGACAAAAATAGGGAAACTCAAAGGGAACCAGCCCACTGCTGTAATTTGTGGAAGCGCAGGAAACAATGCTTACAAAACACAGTGGCTTGACATGGTAAGGAATTTGAACCAGATGGACTCAAAACCTGAGAAAGCAAGTTTCTCTGATCCGCTCCTGTCCTGTGGACCCTTGGCGCTCTTTCTCCTCTGAGGGAGGTCATAAAAACCACAGTACCTCTTCCTTAAGAGGTCACACAAAGTGGATTCTAGAGCAAGCTGTAAAATCTAGCAAGGTCACACTCTCCAGTTTCCCAGAAGACTTCATTTCCCATAGATCCTACCCCACATCCTGCAGGAAGGCATACTACCACACAGACAGGTGTGGTTCAGTCATCCCTATTAGGTCACACCTTTTTTTTTTTTTTCTACAGTTACATGTCTAGGTGGCTGTTCATTCTCCACCAAACCCAAACATACAAAAATAAATGGTGTTCCTTGAATCTTTGGGACCTCATTTCTGAAGGCTCCCCAGTCCCATGAGATTTTCATCAAATAAATTTATAACATTTTTCTTTCCTCTTGTCAACCTGCCTGTCATTTCAGTGTTGGCCCATGATGAGTAAGGAGCAGCACTGAATCTTTCTTCCCTTTTTGGATCACATCACCTGACAGAGAGTTTAGAAATCTTTGCTGATTCCTTTATCTTTTTATTCTTCCATCCAACATATTCAAGCCCCTCTTGTGAATCCATTCAGAATCTCTGTCCTTACTAATGAGCCTCCTCTGGCGATGAAACTCACAAAACCCAGATAATTATGATAGAATGAGAAAGATAAAGCCCAGAGGTCCTACCCCACATCCTGCAGGAAGGCATATCACTGCACAGAGAGGTGTGGTTCAGTCATCCCCCATTCGTTTACACCTTTTTTCCTACAGTTACATGTCTAGGTGGCTGTTCATTCTCTATCAAACCCAAGCATACACAAATAAATGGTTTTTCCTTGAATCTTTGGGGTCTCATTTCTGAAGGCTCCCCTGTCCCATGAGATTTTCATCAAATACAGTCAGATGAATGCCACTGTGGGAGAGGAAGGAAGGAGGATTGTGTACAGGGAGAAGATCATCGATCCGCACGCAACGCTTGCTCACTACTTAACCATTAGTTGATTGGGCTTTTGAAAAGACAAACTCCGTCTCTTTTTCTTTGCTCCACATTTTTTTAGGAAGAAACTTGGATTTTAAAGGATGGGTAGAGAAGCAGGAAAGAAAGGAATCTGGGGACATGAGCTGCAAAGACATTGGTATTTGCCCTGCAAACAGGGGGGCTGTAGAGCACCTTCAAAACCGTGTGTGGTGTACCCCAGCTCCTGGTCATGCTCTTTTCTGTGTATTCCATGTACTGCAGCTCCGTCTTCAGGCTCAGCACCAGACATGGTCCCTAACCTCTCCATCTTACCATGCCTTCACCCTTCCTTAAGTAATCTAGCAGCTGGCACCTCCTGGACAGCTTTGTGGGCACCTACTACTTTGTGCTGAGACACTATGTAAGGTACTGGGCATAAAAAGATACGACTGATCAAGCCCTGCTGCTTCCAGCACCCTCACTGTGAAGTTCTTTAGTAGGAAAGGGAGAGTCTCCTATACGCCCTATATACAGTTTTTCCTATCATACTTAGTCAACGCAAGCACACGATAATGGTTGTGCAGGGTAAACCCTAAAAAGGTGAGCTAGTGAACTCATACTTCCAGTAGAATCACTGGTGAGTAATCTTGTTCTTTCAGTTTCTATTTAAAGAGAGAAAGAAACCTGGCTATATAGGTTCTATGTTCTATACTTTCTACAAAAGGTTAGTTTTTACAGAAAGAGAATATCGATACTGGAAGATCATATAATAACATTGTAATAAGTTGAGCTGGTATTCTATATGCCACACGTATATCACTATTTAGGTAGTTGAAGGAAACAATACAAAATGTATTATCAATCATATGTTTAAATTATGTTCTCAGTGGCAGATGGCCAGCTAGTCCTTTCACACATTAATGGGAGGTATTGCTCATATTCCCTGTAAGTCAACAGAAGTGGAGAAACACACCCTCATAGTTCCTATACCAGCACCTAATAGGGTGTATTATTTATAGTAGGAATTACTGGATAATATATGGGTCTTCTTGCCATTTTCTAGTGATGATTAAGAATCATTTTCTCCTTTAACCTTCTAATGTCAGCGTGAGAAGCAAGTAATACTATATGTAAAGTGCTTTGCATCAAGTGGCAACCAGTTAAAATTAGAAATTTTGTTGACAAATGAATAAGAATTGCACAACCTGTCATGGTCTATTGACCCCGTAATACTTAATCCTTAGCCAATCTTTCCTGACAGTCTCACATAATATCTCCTTTATGGCTCTCAAGAAAGGATTCTTTTAAATATCTTAATATTCAGCATATTATTTCCATATATGAATGTTATTATTCCCCAATTATAACCATAATTCTTAAAGAATAAGACAGACTTATATAAAATTCATGTCACTGCATTTAATGAGCAGCTGGGCTCTGCCTTATCACTTTCTTTGCTCAAACATGGAGACAGATGCAATCCCAAGAAGCTATTCAGGGGTTGGGTTTAAAGCAACTGGAAGAGAATCTCAGAGGCCCCAACATTGAAGCTACTGACCAAGGACAATATTGATGTTTTAAGAAACAAGATGTTGCCACTACTTCTCTTTTTGTTGCTGTTATGTTTTCCCGCAACTTAAGAGAGAACTGGCATTTGTTTGATACAATTCCAGAAGGGAGATAGTCCAATATGGCAGAAGGTGTGGCTGGAGGCAGAAGCAGGAGGCTGGTTCAGGGCATTGCCAACATTCTCAAGACACAGAGAACAAGAGCAAACTGAGAGGAAGCCCTGACCACCAAACCTCAAAGCCCACCCCCTGTGATATCCCTTCCTCCGCAAGACTCCACTTCCTAAAGGTATCACAGCCAACCCAACAGCTCCAGATTCAAATACATGAGCCTAAAGGGACAGCTCGCATTCAAACCATGACACAAGAGCACGCTAGCTATGTAGCTGGATACCCAGTTCTGGGCTCTGACACCTAATCCTTAGTATCTACCACTCTAGTAAGAACTCGGAGCACTTCTCTTGAGGTGCGAAATTCAGACGAGAAATCATTTAAGCAGCTGTCTCACAACTTGTACAAGAAAGCTTCAAAAAAAAGCAAAGGGGATATGATGTGGCTTGTGCTATGGGGCAGCGAGGCAGTGTTCTGGGATAATGGCACCTTTCAATGCGTGAGTGGCAGACTGTGCTTTTAAATGACATTATCCATTACCCTTCTGGTAAGTGAGCTGCTTTGTTGGTTTTTATTTAAAAGTTAAGCTGAAAAAGAAGAAGCCAGTGTCCTGGGGAGACCACATGTCCACGTGGTCACGGAACACTTCCCTAACTACAGCATGTTTTTAAAATTAAGTCTTGTGTTCTTTGCTGACATAGCTAGACAGAGACCAGTCTCCAGTGTCTGGCTGTGGGGTTTCTGAACCAATGTGTTGTGCTCAGAGCGATGGAAAGAGGGTCTAAAGTTTTCTTTCACCATCACTGAGTGTTTTCCAAGAAGATGCCAGACAGACATGAAGACAGATGTCCCCATCCGATAGGTGGATTGACGGCACTTAAAACAAGCACCCAAAGCGAGGAAAGGGAGTTTTATCACTGCCTTGGGAAGCTAGCAACTGTGAACACTACAAATATTCTTCATATCGAAGGTAAATAAAAGCCTTATCACTTCCATTTCTGTGAAGCAAAACCGAAAAAAAGGAATGTGGGAGCAGGACTTTTGGTGTGAGACCATTTTCTAATCTATGTGGTACAATCTTATTTAAAAAGTATTTCATATACTCAATAGGAAAAGAAGGCAATTCCAAAGCTGATGACCTTACAAATTGCACATGCTATGCATGCCACAGAGATCATAGTTAAGTTCAATTTCTTTTGGAATGGTGGTGTTTGGTTAAAAATATTTCACTTTGCTCTCTCTCATTCCCAATGTGGCATTATACACTTGGAAAACATATCTACTCAGAAGTACTCCAAATTGTCTGTTGCCATTTTAACATCATGAATTTCATGACATGAAAATTTAAGTGAATTTGAGGTATTGGGTAAGTCATCAGCCTTCTTGCGGCAGGTTCCATCAAGAGGAAAAAGTAGGAGATGGAGATGATGAAGGAGATGATCATTTTGAATCCCAGGGACATAAATTTATCAGGTTCAGAATGAATTGAATCTAAACCTACCTTTACATTATAAAAAGAAAAACAACGAGAACACTTGACTAGGTTTTAGCTTAAAATCAAAAAGTTGGCTGATATCACCCAACTGTGGGTCTTGATGAAACTGATAGAACCCAAAAGGGTTTTCTGTTCATTACACTCCTAGGCTGATGACTTCCGGCTGGTGACTGTCATCATGGTGGCAGTGTAAAACACGATGACTTGGCTGGCTTTTGTGAATGCAAAGAGATTCTTTATTCTGGGCCTTGACGCCTTTCTCTTTAGCTCATTGCTTGGGAATCAAACCTACAACCTCGTAGATACTAGGTGAGCGCTTCACCTCTGGGTGCCATTGCAGACTTCCCTCAGTCCCATGTTACATCAAACCCCCACTCATTCTGGAGGTCAACTTAAAGACTGTCCCTGTCATGTAATATGTTTGACCTTCATTACATTATTCCGTGGACGGACACTAGTGGGCACTTGTACACATCGTGTTGCATGTCCTATAAACCGTAGGTACCTCTGAGCTACTCTTGCCAACCTTCATTCCATCATCATCCCAAACTAGCAGCAACAGCTGCCTGGTTTCATTTAGAGATTTCTCAATCTCTTTGGGAGGCAATCTGTAGCCTAGCTAAATTTCAGAATGAAGCTAATGATTCGGTCTATTTGTTCTCCTGTTCAAAATGGAGAAAAGCCAGTTTGTTCAAAATGGATTTGTAGAGTCCATTGGCAGGATCTCTTCCTAGCTGGCTGTGACTGTGAAAATAAGCTTTCCAGGAGTCCTTGGTACAGTCCTGGAGCCATGAGGGAAGCTAGCTAGTAGAGGGATGGAGGAAGAATGGCAGCATGGCAGGACTGAAGCAACTGCGAGCTGTATACAGTGCCTGACCTGCTGAAGGTGGTTTTACTGCTATACTTTTAACACATGATCACCAATATTCCCCTTATTGTGCAAATTAGTTAGAGTTGTGGGTTTTCATTTCTAGCAACTGAAAGCCACTTTATCTGCATCTGAAGTAGGTAGAAATCATGCTCAGAATTGCAGGCTCCCAGGGCTGGAGAGGTGGCTCAGGGGTTAAGCCTCTGCCTTGCAGGCGGAAGGTCCTGAGTTCAGATCCTAGACCCCACATATAGACGTCGGGTGGAAGCAGGGGCGGCCTGCGTTTCTGGTCCTGGTAGGGCGGAGCCTGTGAATCCCGGGGCAGAGTAAACAAGGAGGAGGTCCATGGTGGTTCCCAAATTTGCTTGTGGTTCTACACACGCATGCACGCATAATTGAATAATTAAAATTAAAAAAAAGAATTGCAGGCTCCCTTGTCTATTTCTCCAGACTTACAAACTCTGCATTCAAGAGTTAAGACTTTTCTACTTTTCAATGTTACCACCTAACACAGCCCTCATCACTAAGTTCATATTTAATACACAATTAATAATAGACAGTGACTATAAAAATAAGTAAATCTGGATTATTCAGCCCAGAACACATCTCCAGACCAAGTATTTTTGATATTTCACTCGACTCTCTTTGCACAGTGGATGCTTTTAACATGCCATCAGTCATTTTCTAAACTAATTTCATTTTGTTTTCTCCCCCTTTCACTAATTACATAAATAATGCATGCCGTTACAAACATTTAAAAGACACATAAAGCATAAAGGAGAAAGTATAAACAAACAGGGACATGACATTTGCCATTTATATTATCAAGAGTTTTCAGTGCAGAGGTTGAACTGTAAGTTTTGCCTATTTTTTCAATCTTCCTGCTCTACCCCATTACTATGTCCTTTAAGCAAAAGGAACATGGCACATATATTACTTTTCACAACCATCATTTTATCTGCTGTATGTAAGACTGAATGAACATTTCAGTGCAGGTACATTGTGTATGGAGTATTTACTGCACCAGATACTTTCTTAGGAATGAACCATAGCTAACAGTTAGACCTAAGCTGTGACATGTACATTTTTTCAACCAGCCTTGAGAGATGGAAATGATTATACTTTGTAACCAAGGTAAGAAAAGGCGCAAGGTTTTGGTAGCAAAGGATATTTTCCAAGATGCATCTTGCTTTTCCATCTAGAAAATACTTTGTCAGGGTTGGAGAGATGGCTCAGGGGTTAAGATTCTGTCTTGCTAAGCAGAAGGTCCTAAGTTTGGATCCCAGGTTCCATATAAAAATGCCAGGCAGAAATGGTGGCAGCCTGCACTTCCAATCCTTGTGAGTGGAGCCTGGGAAATTCCAGAGCAAAGCAAGAAGGAGGTAGATGCAATCCAGGATGATTCCTGAAGTCACCCTTGGTCCTCCACAGGTATACACAGTGCCCTCTGACACACACACACACACACACACACACACACACAATAATAAAATATTTTTTAAAAAGAAAATACTTTGTCAAATTAAGAAAAACAACAACCAACTTAAAACTAAAACTCACTTATGTTATTTGCATGGTAACTATCATTGCATTTTTCAAAACCTCCTCAAACCCCAGGTTTTATAACATTACAAAGATTTGCTGGGAGTCCTACATGTTAGTTCCCCTTGGGTGGATCTTTGTTCCTGGCACTACCTAAGATGAAAAGGAGCTATTGGGAGAAAGGGTGCAAGAAGAAGGAGGTATATCAATGGTATAAGGTTACACAATGCCATGAAATTGTCTCTGGTTTTCACACCAGCTTGGAAAGCAAAATCCCTTCAGGCAACCAACCTTCCAGTAGTTTCCAGCCCTAAAGTTTCATCCACAATTTAAAACTAGAGATAAGAAAAGGTCACCTGAAATTAACACTGCTCCTCACCACCCAAGCAAGCATGCTTTCAAATGGCATAAAAGACAAACCACAAAGAGTTTTAATCCATCTGGCCCCCAAATTGCCTGTCAAAGGAAATCTTTTCCTCTGGATGTAAAGAAAAGCAATGTCTACTCTTGATGGATCAAGTTGTTGTCAAATCCAAAATGGCACTTAAAAGGCTTTTAGTCTGACGTCTTTATAGCTTTTTGACCAGGTTCTTATTCAAGTGGGTCCTTTTGACTTAATAAGGGGAAAAAAATCAAAAGCAAAACCAATCAAAAGCCCCATAAGTGCAACCCACTGGAGTTTTCGGCTTACTACTCTGAAATGTAAGTGAGCATTCTGCAATTCAAGATAGGGCTGTCTCTAACCTTTTGGGGATCCAGGACAAATGGTGGCCCTTCCTGGGCTGTCTTCTTTCATAGCTCCTTCCTGACCATAAAGGCCTTTCATCCAGATGTGTGGGTACTGTAGCTCAGCAGGCCAAGTGGCCAGCAGAATGCTCTATCTGCTGACCCTGCTCATGAACACAGAAGTCTCTTCATTTCCCCCTCGACACTTGAAGGACTGGGTACGGAACAGGTGAGGAAGACATTCTGGGCTCCACTTTACTGGGAATATGCTCCCGAAGAAGAGAGAAGGAACTTGACTACAAGTGGGACAGTTCTCTTGATCCACAGACTCTTAAAACCAAGAGCCCAGGCAGAGGTTGTGCAGATCAAACAGTGATTGGGACTAAGGGTAACTTTAAAAAAAGGGAGGTAGCAACTCTCAGTCCTTTTCTTAATTTGAATGGATTTGAAAATCTTTCATATTTGTGTGTGTGTGTGTGTGTGTGTGTGTGTGTGTGTGTGTGTGTGTGTCTAAGAGGGCACTTGGGTGTGTGTGTCTGTGGAAGCCCAAGGGTGACATCATCCTGGATTATTCTTCCTCCTTATTGCTTTGCTCTGGGGTTTCCCAGGCTCTACTTTCCAATGATGGAATTTCAGGCTGCAGATGTTTCCACCAGGTATTTGTACTTGGCATCTGAGGATCCAAACTCAGGTCCTTTGGCTTGCCTGAGCCGTCTCCCCAGCACCATTTTTCATATTAATTTTATACTTCAGTGAAGACAGGTGAGAAGATAGAGGAAAAATATGATTTTAAATGCCACAAACAAAAAATGGGAACAAACAAAACTCCTAGTTCCCTTTTCATTTTTTTGCGTTTATGTATGTGGAGGGGTGCATGTATGCATGCATGTTTGCATGTATGTAGACATACATGTGTGGGTATGTGTGTGTCCATATCTGTGTGTGTGTGTGTGTGTGTGTGTGTGTGTGTGTGTGTGCATAGAGAGAGAGAGGTCCAAAGCTGACGCCAGTGTGTTCCTTAATTGGTTTCCACCTCATTTCAAAGCCCAGAACTCACTGATTGGCTCAGCTAACTAGCTAGCTTGCCTTGGGATCCATGTCTCTGTCTCTCATGGCCCGAAGTTGCAGGTGTTCATCATGCCTGTCTGATTTTTATGTGGGTCTTGGGGATTTGAACTGTGGTCTTCACAATTGACGGGCAAGTGGATGATACACTGAGCCAGGTTTCCAGTTTGACCCTCCTTTTTTTCTTAAAGAAAAACAAAAAATGAACTCCCAAACCTTGAAAGGGGTTAAATAAATGAAAGGATAAATAAATGAATAGTTATAGGCTCAAGATCCCAAAATGAATCCATGAAAAGCTTGGCAAATCCTAAGGAATAATTCTCCCATGGTGGCTACAATGAAGATTCTGGAATCTGAAAAGTGTGAGTTTAAGTCCTAGTACTGGCAGATGCTAAATGAAATCTATCAATTGAGTGATAAGTGAGTGAATCTATCTCTAAATCTTGTTTCTTTACTTGAAAACAAAAGCAAAATAGCATCTATCAGGTAGGGCTATAAAGATTAGTAAAAAGAAAATGAATTTAAAATGTTCAAGACGGCTCAGTGGGTAAGAGCAATTGTAGTGCAAGCACAAGGACCTGCGTTTGAATCCCCAGCATCCGAGAAAAAAATGCTGTGCGAGGCTGTGTTATGCCTGTAGCCTAAGTGCTGTGGGAAAGCACTAGGGTTAGCTGACTGTTAGCCTACTTACAGGTTCAGTGAGAGAAAGAGCCTTAAGGGAATGAGGAGGAGGGGGACAGAGCGGCATGCGCAATGTCCTCTGGTCTCCCATGCACACTACACACAACTGCACCCTATCTCCCTACACATAGAAGAGTGCAGCCTCAGTAAAGTGGCTGGGATATCATAAATGACAGTTACTCTTACAGTCAGGTGCTGTAATGTAAGATCAGGACCGAACCTGTGACACAATTGTCATTTGGCAACTAATCAGGAGATCTAAGTGATGTCATTTGGCAGCTCCATGCACCCTACTCAAAATGAAGTTTATTCTTCGAATAATTACATGAAGACTTTTTGCACCATTCTGGGAACTAGTTACAAGACAGCTGAAATGTAATAACTGCCTTTACTAAATTTCCAAAGAGAAAGAAAAGCAAATTAGTTATAAGAAGTAAATCTTACAACCAGGATCATTTCTAATCTTCCTGCTCGTTGTGCATATTTCTTCCAAAACTAACATCCATTGCAATGAGTTACTGTGTTCTATATAATTTATAATAATTATGACTACCTTTGATTGGGTGCCCCTTTGTGCCAAATGCTGTGCCATTTCATTTACTTAGACCACTGGTGCTTACGCCTCCTAAATTTCCACTGTCTGGCTATACAGACAAGGAGACTGGAAACCACAATACTGGGTGGGAGTTGCAAACACTGTTCTTTGCATTTGCACCCTGCTTCCCTTTGCCATATTCCCATCTTCTCAGAGGAAATTAAATTGGATGTTCCACAAAGGCAAAATTGATATTTTCTTCTCTGGTTTTTAAAATACTTATTGTAAGACACATGATTCATCTAAGTACATCTTCTCAGAGACAGTTTGTTGCTTAATTTCCCTTTTCTGCTTGTTTGTTTTAGATAGAACCTTACCTTGCTCAAGCTAGCCTTGAACTTGCTACCTAGTAGCCAAAGATAACTCCTGATCCTCCTGCCCCTAGCTCTGAAGTGTTGGTATCACAGGAGTGTTCGCCATGCTGGCTTATGCTGTGGAGAGGAACTAAACTCAGGACTTCACGCGTGTTAGGCAAGCACTCTACCAACTGAGCTACACCCCCGGTCCCTCGCTGTAAACTGAATTGTGAATAACTTCTGCTAAATTTTCTTTTGTTTCTATAAATAGAGCTCATCCTATATGGGTAGAGAAGATGGAAAAACCACCACCAGATGAGAAGGAACTCGGTTTACAGTAAACTGAGTTTAACAGTATTAACTCTTAAGCTGCTTCCCCAAGTCCATACTGAAAGCTCGTCCTCCACTTTCATTCCCTCCACCTTGTACATTGGTTCATTTCTCCATGAAGTCACATTGAATCAAAACCCAGAGACACTGCACAATCATCTCGGGTTCTGGCATGCGTTTTTTTTTTTTTTTCAAATGTACTATAATAAAATGCAGAACGTAATACACCTGAAAGGCACATTCGAAGCATATTGTTCTTGGCACTTAGGGAGAGTAACACTTTAAAGAACCTTCACCTCTGTGTCTTTAACTTTCACAAAATATCCTGGGCTGGCTGGACCCTTAAACGCAGATGTTCACGTATACCTGCAGTGATTTGCTGGCTTTCCTACCTGAATCATTGCCGCTGAAGCAGAGAGGCTTTGAGCTGAACACATATTTCACAGACCCCTTGAGTGACACATGTTTGTAGATTAGAAACCATGTCTCAGATTGCACACCCTAAGGCCGATCACACTGTTCTTCTCTGGAAGCAGAACTTATTCAGAGAAATGGAAAATATGGAAAACCTATTTATAGAGGACAAAAAAGTATGGACGAGACATGTGCTCCTGAGGGGGTAAAATATATATATATATATATTTTATATCCCAATTTTTCCAAGTCTTTGGAGGTCAATCAGAAAGTCTGTGAGGAAAGGAGAATTCACTTTATTGGCAGTGCTACTGATATTGATGACCCCCCAAACAACAGTTATTAAGGAAAAGCAAAGAGGAGGCTAAGAAGCTAAGTTTTTTGGGGAAATAAAAAAGGCATGTGTTTTCTTTTTAAAGAGATGCTAAATGAATCACTTTCCTGAAGACAGAGAGAGTGTTCCTGTCAGACCTACGGATGCCACATCTGAAGAGCAAGCGCTCTTCAGGTAAACACTCTGGACAGACAGTTTGGGGTCGGAAGAGAGGCCAGGGAAATTCTTTGCCAGGGAAATAGAGCAAATGCCAACAAGCCAGACACACTTGAAACAGTTGGGAAAATGTCCTTGCTATTTCTCTCCATACATAATACGCCATATGACACTACAGTTAAATCTGCTTCTGGCAAAAAAGAAAAAAAAAAAAAGTACGTCAAGCTGTTGGTTTCCATGAGATTTGGACAGAGATATAAGAACCCAGCAGAAAGGAATGTGGAAAGGTACAGCTCCTTCTGACAAGGAAAAGATTTCCAGGGTTCACGGACCAGGCATTAGCACACATTCTGTGGAGCCAGGATCCAGCGCCCATCCCAGAGCATACCCAGAGAACTGAAATGCAGCTTCAGGTAGTTGTTAAGAAGAGAAAACTCAGCCAACAGCTACAAGTTATCCAGCTTCCAGCCATGCCTTCAGCCTTGTCTGTCCTGCGGGTGTGTGCTGCGTGCGGCTTTATCCACGAGCCCTTCCAGCCATCGGCTCTTTTCTCTCTCTCTCCTTTTCTCCCCCAGCATCAACAGGCACAGCAAAATGCAAATCTCATCATATTCTGATCCCACCCTGACAAAACACAGGGACTACCACCCTACTGAGTTTTACAATCATCTCCACGATACCAATTACTCATAACCCCTCAGCTCTGCTCACACAAAAGACTGCAATTTGAATCTTGCCTTGCACAGGTTCAGCTCCGTTGGAGCCGGTTACCAGGCAAACAGTCTGTTTTAAGATTTACCGATTGCTGAGGAGAGTGAGTTGGGGGTTGGGGATGGCGAAGCCACCCCATACATACCTCATTTTTCTTTTTCTTTCTTTCTTTCTTTTTTCTTTTTTTTTTCTTTTTTTTCTTTTTTTTTTTTTTTGGCAGCTAAGCAAAACAATTCCGTGACAAAGAGACTTGTTCTTTTCAAAGCTTGCCCAACAAATAAAACTGACAGAATGAAACCTGAGAAACTTTAGCAACCAAAGACAGAAGCCTTCCAAGGATCAAGGTGAATAATTGATTTGTCGGGTTTCTGTTTCATCTTTTAAGCTGTTTTGCTCATTAGAGGGAAATTGTAGAATTTGTCAGAAGCCCCAAACACTGATACACACACTTCTGACAGCAAGTGCATATTCCAAGCTACGGATATGTTTGCCAATCTTATTCAACAACAACAATGAGCTGTCAAGCCAGAGGAACTTACCGAGCCCAAAATTACGGAACAAAGCAGGAGGAGGCAGGAGGATTTGCAGCTTTTCTGATCTCCTTGGTGCCAGGATCTCCTGTCCGCTGCCTAGTTCACACTTGCCTTTATAACTGAGACTCCGGCAGAACTCACTAGCAGAACCCGATGAATTACAAGGCAGCTCCTCCTAGACGCTCATATTTTATATCACAGGGGGTGACCGTGCAGCATCTTCCCTTGCTAGGTTCCTATATTTCCTTGTAATTCATCCCGAGAGATATATCAGCTTCAGAAGCCCTGACTGTAATTGGTGTTTGGGATGTACCAGTATTAACCAATGAGATGCTTTCCCACCATCTGTCCTGAGCTCTCATCCTCCACTTGTGTTCCCCTGTACCTTGCTAAGGTGGATCCACCCGACCCAGTGGGGGGCAAGCAGAGATGGTAAAATGTAGAGAGAAGTCCCTGCGTCAGTACACAGAGACAGAGCTGAGTGGTTCAGGGTTAATTCTCATCATTGTTCTGCATGGACCAACCCCTGTATTTGCATAGCTTGTCACTGTACACCAGACACTTTACACTCGGAGCGGGTCTCTCAGTTACTAGAAAAGGTATCAGAAGCGAAGAGGTTCAGGTGAGTGTCGGAGCTCAGAGAGGCTAAAGAACTTGTTCTGTGTTCACTGAACTGGTGCAGGCAAGCAGCCCTAGAGAATACAGGGTCCAGCCTGCTCACCCTGCCTGTCGGGAATCTGTGGCACTGAAGATAAACCACTTGCTCACATCATGTGACTCACAATTGCTAAGTGAGATCTGAATGGAACCTAAGCCTGAATCCTCTGATGTCCAGTGTAGAGTCTTTCTATTATTTTGCTATGCTGCCTCCAGGGAACGGAAGCCTTGAAAATGGGAAGATATAGAAATGAGAGAACAATTATTGTACCCAAACTCAGGAACAGGATAGGCTTCAGGGACAGGTTCCTCTCTAACAAGATTGAGCTGATCTCTGTAGTTTCACCAAGTATCAACGCTAGAAAACTTGGGGGATCGGGGGCTACTGTATCTATCAAGTGCTTATGCACCATGCTGTGTTCAAAATAATTGGTAGGTTTTGACTCATTTAGTCTTTAAAATGTTCCTTTGAAGTAGGTTCTCTCATAAAGGATACTTTTCAGTTCCAAAGTCAGAGAGCGTAACTGTTCTAGACGGGACCATGCATCCATTTGCTGGCAAAGGCAAAATCATTCCCAAGACAATCTAGTTCAAAGCCCGCACTCCACTCATAAACACACTGTGTTAGAACAAGGAGTGGTCAAACTAACTGTTAAAAGCAGATAAACAAAAAGCAGATTTTTTACTGTGGTCTTTAGTAGAAATGATAGGAGGCTTGAGGTTTGTCAGAAATTTACTGTAAACAGGTTGCTTTACTGTAGAATAGGTACACATTGAAAAGTCTGCAAAAATAGGTCTATGGAAAAATGCATTGGCTTTAATGGGTTTAAATTATCTATTTTAAAAAATTAAATAGAGTTTATAAGGAAAGCAGTGTGTTGTTTATAGTATGAACACACAGACTAGGGGCTATTGCTCCTGTCCGGCTTCCTTTGGGAAAATGACACTATCTACCTCAAGTGGCCCTTAATTTGTCAATTATTTTCTGCTGAGAAGTTGTCTGGGCCACTGTGAAGGAAAGGCAGCTCTGGGCAGGGTTTCTACAGACAATAGCCAATTCCAAAGGCCCTGTTCTAGGGCAACCAAAAGCTCACTAGGTTCTCTCTACTTGACCCTCTTCACCAATCACGCTCTGCAGCCCAAGAAGACACATTACAGCATGTTTCCTGCCACTCTGAGACCCATTTGGCTCCTTTTGCCCTTTCAAATGAGCACCAGCCACACATCACATTAAAGCCAATGCATTTCGGCCTAGACTCATGCTTTCCTGCCACTGTGTTAAGATGTTTAGAGCAGAGAGACAAACATCTCTCCAGAAGATTCCATTGCTAAGTCTTCCCTAAATCAGTATAACTTACTGTTTGTTGTCTATGATGTCCTAATTAAATGAGATCCTATCCATTAAGAAACCTGCTGTCACGGCCAGTGAGATAGCTCAGAGGCTAAAGGTGCTTGCTGCACAAACCTGATGATATAAATTAAATCCCTGGAACTCATATTTTTTTTTAAAAAAAGGTCAGATGTAGTGGAATGCATCTGTGATCCCAGTACTCTAGAGAGATGGGAGGAGACTGGAGAATTGGGCTGAAACTTGGGCCAGCCAGACTGCAACATTCTATGGCAACAAGAGAGACTCTACCTGAGCAAACTGGAAGGCAAGAATCTACCTCTGAAAGATGTCCTCTAATCTCCAAACATGCAGTGTGGTGCATGCATGCATATATGATACACACATACACACACACACACACACACACACACACACACACACACACACACACTAAACAATGTGAATATATAATATAAATATAAATGATTTTGAGTGGGATTGATTGATGAAGGGAAGAAAGGAGGAGGAAAGGAGGGGAAATAAAGGGAAATGGACAAGTACTCAATATGCTTCTAAAACTAGAAAAATAAAATAAAGTATAAATAAATATATTTACAATAACAGAAACTGCTATCTTTGGCTGGGCATGGAAATGCACACTTATTATCCCAATATTTGGGAGGTAGAGACAGGAAGACGATAAGTTCAAGGCCAACATGGGCTAAAGTTTCAAAACAAAATGAAAAGAAAAGGAGGGAAAGATAAAAGACACAGGAACTGCCTTCAAGGTGTGCAATCAACATTCTTCAGGAGCCGTCTGAGGCAATCCTGAGTGGACTGTGGGGATGCCTTCATGCCGTGTAATATATGCCAGTTTTATGCATGAGGAACTTCCTTAGCTCTCTGATTCCACAGTATGACTTTGTGGCCAACTTAACTTGATCACTCACAAAACTATCCTCTCTTTACTTAAAAATTCCTCAAACTGAGGCTGGACAGATGGCTCAGGGGTTAAACTTCTGCCTTGTAAGCAGTTCAGATCCCAGATCTGAAAAAAGCCAGGAAGAAATGGTGATGGCTTGCATTTGCAGCATTAAAAGGTGGAGTCTGGGGAACCCCAGAACAAAGCAAAGAGGAGATAGAGAACTTCAGGATGATTCCCATACTCATCCTTGGGCCTGCATAGGCACACAGAGTACCCTCTTCTACACACACACACACACACACACACACACACACACACACACACACACACACAAAACAAAACAAAATTTCTCAAAGTATCATGTACGAATCTAAAATATATGTACTTAAAGTGTTCTCTCCTTTGTGACCATACTTAATACTGAACAATGCAGGAACAAACAGAAACAATATACTTGATAGTGGGAGAAAGAAGCATGAAGTTTAAGACCACAGTTTGAAATTCGAGTTGTCCCCAGGCTCCTGCGTTTCTGTCCTTAGTTGATGTTTGGGAAGGTTAAGGCAACTGTCATAGGTGAAGCCTTGCGAGAAGGCATCTCACAGGGGATGGGCCTTGAGGCTGGCTAGCGCCACCCTGCTTCTGCTAGCAGCCAGTCTGCTTTTGCAGTTGGCATCCAGCTCTCTCAGTCCCCAAGATATCTATGGAGGCCTCAGCCTCCTCCAGCTTCCTCCGCCTGCCATGTCCTTCCCACCTTAATGGACTGTATCTCCCCTCTGGAACCGTACACTGAATAAATCTCCTTAAGTTGCTTGAGTTTGAGTGTTGTCTCCTAGCAGCACAGAGAGGAACTGCTATATAAGCAAATCCAGGTATAAACACTATGTGCAGAAAAGAGCAGATGATAACTATGTTTTCAAGGTCAGTGGTTACTTCCTGTATATCTACCTGTGGGTCATCCACGTATTACTTGGTTTATTCTGATTTTTTCCATGCTTTCCAGCTCTTTTGACTTCCCATGATTCCCCCCACAAGGTCTCCAAGAGCCATTTCTCTTCTGTCCATTTTCTCTTCCACTTGGTTAATCTCCTATTACAGTAACATTCTGTGAAAAATTAATACAAATGAGAAATTATATTGTATCTGATAGCATTTCTCTGCTTCCTGTCATAGCAATCATACCTTTACACAGATTTGGTCATAATTACTACTTCATGCCACCAGTTTCTCTCAGACATAATAAATTACATAACGCCTTTAAGTTTTACCAATATTTGGCTTCTATGCTATTAGTGACAGCACTAAACATTTATTGGGCACTTAACATAAGCTCATGATATGCTAAATCTTACTCTCATTTCTCTAACTCCCACAACTTCTTGAAGTGGACTCTACTTTCTCGTCTCTACCTTATAGATGAGAAATCTATGGCTAGAAAGATTAGGTGACATACTAATAATAGATGGCAGTCAGAATAATTGAGGCTTAAGACTGCAAAAACCTGTTCTATTAGATCCTTATTTTATAAGAAATGGAGGTAGAGGAAAACCAGGTTTTTTTTAATTGGGTTTAGTTCCTGATATCCCACTCCTTAACAGACTTTAATAAGCCGTCACTGTACCATGAAAATTGTTCTAATCAAGGTAAATGACAGTGACACCCTCACTGGAAAAAATCAATGGCCAATATGTGGTTCTGTTTATACACCTCCTACCCAGCACTTGGGAGAATCAATTACTACTTCCTTGATTCATTCTATCGATCTCTCTCCTTTGTTTCTCAGACCTCCTGATTTTTCTCCTACCACATCTACCCATTCTTCTAAGTCTCCTTGACTGGGCTCTTTTCCACAACCTGATCTTTCAATCTTCTAGTGCCCCGTTCCTTGTCATTAGACCTGTCTGGTTACATTTACTCCTAAGGCCACACCATCCAGTATTAAGGCTGAAATGATAACCTTGCCCTGCACTCTAGACTCTCATATCTAATTGAATCCCACATCTAAGCTGTTTAATAATGGGCTCCTCATATTTTAGAGTGTCCCAAACTAAACTTTCTGTTTCTTCCATAAATATACTGTGCTCCTAGTATGTACTTTGGTGTGTGTGTGTGTGTGTGTGCGCGCACGCATGTGTATGTGGCATGCTCACATGCGTGAGTGTTCATGTGTGCATCTTAGAGATCAGTGTCACATGTCCCTCCTTTGGAATCGACCACCTTGTTTTATGAGCCTCTTACTAGCCGAGAGCTTGCCAGTTAGGCTAAGTTGCCTGACCAATGAGCTACGGCGATCCACTTACCTCTCTGTTGGCTGGTTCTGGGACATCATGCCCAGTTTTTTTATGTGAGTCTGGGATCAAGTTCAGATCCTCATGTTTGTCTGATAAACACTTTACTACCTGAGCTATCTCCACATCTCCACTATTCCCCTGTTCAGCAAATGAGATGTGGAAATAATCATTTACTTAGTTGCATTTGGCTAAACACTCCTGACGCTTTCCAACTTAAACCCCAAATTTATTTATCAGCAATGCTTTCTGCCTCCAAAGTATATCTTTTCCTCTTCTTACTCCAGGATGCATCTGTATGGGGAGGGCTTTCTTGAATTTGCTTCATAAAGGGGACAACGTTAGAGGACTGGGAAGATGGCTCAGGGGTTAAAGCCTTTGCCTCACAAAGTTGAATCTGAGTTCATATCCCCAAATCTTACGTAAAAATGCTGGATGACAAGGCTGGTCCTGAAAGACAGTCTGGGAAACCCCTGAGCAAAGCAATAAGGAAGCATAGAGCAATTCAGGATTCTCGATGTCATCCTTGGGTCTCCACAGGTATATATACTCAAGTGTTCTACACACACACACACACACACACACACACACACACACACACACACACAAACACAGTGTGTGTATGGTATATGTATGTATGAACACATGTATACTTAAAATACAGGTCAGAAAAGTGACCTGCCTTAGCCTTCACATCTATGCACAAGGGAGTGATTCTCACACACTGGCTCCTGACCTCTGTGGTGTAGAGAGTGAGTTTCCTTCAAACCAGATGCCTTCTTTTCTTACAGGAGTATTTCCTTCCTACTGTTGATTATTCCTTCCGAGTGTTTTTGCTTGTGCCATTTTACATTAGAAATGATGGCAAGAATACCTAGGGCTTCAGTTTTTTTTTTTACTTGTGTTATCATTCTGTTTGTTAATGGCCTCAATTAATTTTTGGCAAAGTAAAAAGTTGACATTGTTGCTGAACTCTAAAGGCTTCTATTTCTGTCTATAAATACAACATTCTGGGAACTGAGGTTCTAACGTTGTCCCCTTTATGAAGCAAATTCAAGAAAGCCCTCCCCATACAGATGCATCCTGGAGTAAGAAGAGGAAAATTTTGTTCCCATTCAAATGAAATGACTGCTGTTCTTATACAAAGTATTATGGTAATAATCATGACCTCTCATTGGCACAAAATCAATCTAACGTAATCCCATGCAACAAATTTGCTTAACCGAATTTGATAATATTCATTGTCAGTTCTGATACTTCCTTAGACTTAACCCCTTTTCACCTACCTGTTGTTGAAGATTTCCTACTTTTCAATAAAATATTTTCCCTTCTTTGAATCTGAACCATTTTCTTTTGGGTTCAAGATCTGTGGACCTGTGCAAATGTCTAAGGATTAAGTATGATCACTGCTGTTAACTATCTAGAATACCATAAAAGCTTTTGGTAAATGTTGATTCTATTCAAAGAAAGCGGCAAAGCTTTCTGCCGCACAAGGGAAATAGTTTAGGGTTATGGGAGATTGAGAGCATCTGGGTAATTCTGCAAGGCTGGCCCTCCTTTCCAGAGAATGCCAGTGAACATTAGCCCTCAAATCACTATGCATTCAATGATTCATAAATTGTTTATAAATGCTGGTGGCAGCCTATCTTAATGTATTTAAACCATGAAATGCATGAGTTATAGAAATTATGATACACACATATATATATCATGATATATATGTCATTAATATAAATTTCATTTATGCGTGTATGTTTTTCAGTTTCTGAGAGATATAGAACAAAAAATCCTTCTCATGGAAGAGTTTTTTTTTTTTGTTTTACCATGACCTGATTCTTACATAAACAAGATTTTTTCAGTGTTGCATGCACAAATACAGTGAATTAATGACACTTTACCTCTTAATCCCTATTTTCATCCTACCTCATTTCCCCCTGCCAGACTCCCTCCCATTTTCAAGTTTTTTCATCAGTGTGACCCACTGTATTTCATGTAGGTTGCCTGTGAATGAACCGATTCTTTATGATTTAGTTTGTCTACCCATTTTCCCTTCCCATGAATCCTCAGTTAAAACAAACTTCAACATACTTCTTTGCTCAAGTTATCTCAGACTCCATACCAAAGAAGGAGAACTTCCTTCCATCCATGAACATTTATGGAGCACCTGCCTGCTACATCTAGGCACTGCATGATCCCACTGAAGAACACAGTAAACCAGGCTGGTTCTCTGGGCCCCAAGAGGCTTTTGTCCAGGAAGTAACAAGGGGCAATAGCTAACTACACCACTGACGTATGCTCCATAAGGATTTCTCTAAAGTGCCCAGAGGAACTTAACTCAACACAGCCTGCTTCTTGTGATTACTAAGAGGAGACTTGAGATCATTAATGCTTCCTTGAACATGTGATGCGTTTTACAGTGAGCCTTACTGGAAGATAGCAATGGTCTGACTGCATCCCACAAAGTTAATGTGTTGAACGCTTTACCCCCAATGCTACAGTAGTGGGAGGTGGGGGCTTACTAAGGAGTGATTATGTAGAACGTATAGATGAATGAATGTCCTTATTGGATCTGAGGGTTAGGGATCAGGAGAGTGACTTTGCCATCAAAGTCAGCTCAGCACCGTCCTGCACTCTTTCCATGTGATACATTTTGAATGTTGGGGCACAGCAAGGATGGCCTCAGCAGCGGTCCCCCTTGACCCTGGACATCCCAGACTCCAGAACCGTAAGAAACTTTTTAAATCAATTACTCAGTCTCATGTATTATATTGCTGTAGAGAACGGGCTAACACAGATGGAGTTGGGGGATGGTAGACATATCCAGAAGAGTTCTAGGGCAAGATGCACACTGGAACGGCTGGGGGAAGGAGCTGACCAAGGCACTCTGGAGAAGGGCAGCAGTATCTGTTCAGCACTTAGTCTATGTGATGGAAAAAAAAGACCAACTGTAGAGTTTAGGAAGAATGAGAATAAATCCTTTTCCATGAGCTTTTTCAACACAATGAAGGCTGAGTGGAAGATATCATGCTTCATTCAAGTGAGCTAAGTTCCTTAATATCCCTGATCTTCCCCTTAAGTTCTTACCTATAAAATAACAGTATCTGTCTTATTCTGCTGTATCATTATGGAATTAAAAAACACACAGTATTTTGTTTCCTGTCTGTTCTAAAATAGACACCAGAGTAAACGTTCTCATAACGTGTATTATTATTATGAGTGACAGTCTACATCACTCAGACCTATTCTGGCTTCCCAGGAGGCCTAAAACTTTGTCAATGTCACCATTTAAGTTATTTCAGGCATATACCCCCATTATTGGAATATTTATATGTTTATTAATTAGAGGTTGCTTTTATGACTTCATTACTAAAATACATGATAAAGTATATGCTAAAGTTTAAAGATTAATATAAAATATTAATAAGAAGAAAAGGTCCTGCATACTTCTGAGGTATACATAATCATTCTGTAGACTACTGAGAGCTCTTCAACAGAACAGACACAACCTCATGGAGTATTGGTTGACATAGAAAAAGTACTAATATCTAGAAGTTAAAGAGGAAATACTGAAATGAAGGGGAAAAAAAAACCTCCAATTGTTGTCTTACTAATGCCTTTACCAGTCCAAACTTTTTATTTTTGTGTGTATGTGAAGGTCAGAGGACAAAGCCAGATGTTCTCAGGGATTGACAATTTTTTTTTTTTTTTGAGAGTATTATACTGAAAATTACCAAGTAAGGTAGGCTGGTTGACCAGCGAGCACCAGATATCTGCCAGTCTGAGCCTCCCCCACACTGAGATTACAAACGTATGCCACTATACCAGGATTATTTTTTAATGTGGTTCAGGAGACTGAACTCAAATCCTCTGATTATTTTTCAAATTTTAATATATATTTTAAATGTAAGGGGAAGATATTTTAAATGAAAAAATAACAAGCAACCAAAATGCAACTGCCTGTTTCCAAAAGTCAGTAGCAAAAGAGAGATAATATCTTTGTTTTAAAACAAAAAAAGGCTAATTATAGTAATGCTAGTCATGAGTTGAGCTCTTATAAGGGACAGGCGTTATGCTAATAATTTCACATGTTCCCTCTTGTTAGGTTTTCACAATAATCAGGATATCACATTGCATTTCTGCAGTGGGAACAGATATATCTTAGTTTATGTACTGCAAAACATGGTCTTTGACTCAAATGTGGTTCATTGTCTGCCTTGAAACCATGCATGAGCCAAGAATAGTTCCCACATTTTTAATTGGTTGGAAAAAATCAGAAGAATAATATATTGCTGCACATAAAAATTATATGACTTTTAAATATCTGTGCTCATAAAGAGTTGTATGGAAACACATACATGCTCATTCATTTATGTACAGGCTACGACTCCTCTCGTATTATGGCAGGGTAGACTGTTCTAATAGCAACCATAAAGTCTACAAAATCTAAAATACTTGATATTGAATCCTTAAAAAAAAGCTACAGACTCATGCATGTGAAAGGAGTTACTTGGAACTATGCAGGTTGGAGCCTACATGGTTGTAAGTCATAGTCCTGGTCACGTTATTTTTGGAAACGGAGGATCACCGAGGTTAAGTCACTTGTCCACAGACCTGGAAAACGACAGATCAAATGGAGAGGAAAATTTTTAATGGTGACATAATGCCTTTGGGCATGATCAGGCTTCAAGCCCTTTTCTCCTATTGGGAGTGATGCAGCCAGGCACTCTCAATACAACTTGCTTGTTGTCTTCTCTGCTCTCATCCCTAGATTTTAATGTAATTATGACTAAGGACACAATCAAGGACATAGCAGCACAATTCACTCATTCACAATACCTTTCATTCTCTGGTCTTTCGAATCCCACTTGGTAGGAAGGTCTGCTGTGTCTGGCTGAGCCGAAAGAGATGAGAAGGACATGTGTAGGGATGCTAGAAACCTCACGACTGGCTCTTTGCCTACAGAAACTCAACTGGCTTATCTTCGTTCCTGAGGAGCTTCAGACCTACCTGGCTCAGCCGGTTCCTTCCAGGTACCTCCAACAAGCTGCTCTGCCCCATGAAGATGAGAAGCTGATAATCAAGCCTCCTTGCATGCCTTCCTACCTTGAGCAATATGCCTTTTTGTTGTTGTTGTTGTTGTCGTCTTTGCTTTGTTTTTTAATTCTCATGGTATCAGAGCATCCTAGGATTGGAAACTATCTTTGATTGTTCTTTTGAGACAGGGTCTCTAATCAAACCCAGAGCTTACTGATAGGACTAATTTGACAGCAAATTTGCTCTAGGGATTTTCAGTCTCAGCCTTCTGAGGGAGAAATAATAGGCACACCACCATTTTGCTTGGAATCTGGAGATTTGAACACAGGTTTTTTCAGCAAGCACTTCAACCACTGAAACATCTTCCCTGTCTGATTACACCTTATAAGGGACACAGCATAGTATTATGAATTTTATCAATGGAGAAGATTTAAGTTTATTAGCAATCTGATCTTTTATAAATTTATCTGTAAAATATAAATAATATCTACCTTGTAGGACTGTGAGGATTATATAAAAGAATACAGGTGTTCTCTTTATATTAACTGTCCCGAAAAAGAAGCCAAGACAGACAGAAACTAGTTTAATGGGCTCTGGATAAAAGTTGGGAACAATAGAAAATTACTAATAGATATGGGGCATTACTAATTACTAATAGATATGGTGGTTACATAAATAAACTACAAATCATTGAAGGTTGGATAGATGGCTCAGGGGGTAAGCCTCTGTGTCTGAATCCCACATAAAAATGCCAGACAGAGATGTCTGTGGCCCTACACTTCCAATTCTGGAAGGTAAGGCTTTGGAAACTCCAGAGTAAAGCAAACAGAACAATCCAGAATGACTCCTGAAGTTGCCCTTGGGCCTCCATAAGCGTACACTGATTCACACAGACACACGCACAAGCATGAAAAAGAAAAAAAGGTCGTTAAATTATATGCTTTAAATAAATGAATTATATAGGACATGCAATTTTAAATAACACAGGTAACTTATGTAGCACAATGCCTTACACAAAGTAAGAGCTGAAAAGTGTGTGTGGGGGGGGGGTTGCATCTTTGTTATTTTAAGTTGACACTAGCCAGTTCACCAAACTTATTTTCTTTTCTTCCAGAGTTAAAACTAAACTCCACCCTGGAAGTTAGGTGTGGTCATGTATCTGAGTTTTGGCTGAGGAAATGTGAGTTCTGGCCAACATAACAGAACAGATCGGTCCCATGAAAACATTCCTTGAAGTTCTCTTTCCCTTCTACAGGCTAATGCAAACGAATCTTTTGCTCTTGGAAGTCAAATGTTAAAGATGGAGGAAACACGGGGTTTAAAAAAAAAAGCAAAAGGTTCTGAATCATTCTCCAGAGAACTACCAATTAGGGAAGAGGGCCAGGTGTCAGTTTTAGACTTTATAAGAAAAAAAGTTTTTGAGTTGTCCAAACCATCACTCCATCTTGAGGCTTGACAGTAACAACAGCTATAATTATTGCAAACAAAACATTATTGTTAGCTTAAGCCTTTGTGACTTAAGAAGAAACATCCACCCTTGTCATATGCTTAAAACAAACTGTGGATTGACTCACCATGCTGGGTTGGGTGTTCTAAGTGGATACCTTCAAGGTCATCTGGCTCCTTTGACCATGATTTTAGTAGTGACAGACAGCAATTGGCTGTTTTTGAGAGAGTCCAAAGCTTGGAATGACATGTCCCAACTTGAAGCTGAGTCCTTACTTTGCTCTATACCTCCTTCAGGAAGGGCCAAATGAATGGCAGGCAACAAGTCATTCAAGTACAAGAGACAGCAGTGAGCCGTGACAGCCCAGGGGACCTGTGTTGATTGTTCCCAACTTCTGTTCTGCTCTGCTTGATCCAGACCTCTGAGCCCTGAACTCTTCTTCTTTGCCCAGGGGGAAAACAAAGCAAATCAAAGACTTTACCCAATCAGATTAAGTATGGTGAATTACGCCAAAGCATTGAATTGCTATTGTCTCTCATTCAGAAGATTCGCTATCAGAAAGAAGAGCTCTGAGTCATTCTTTGGAGGGGGTGAACAGAGGAGACACAGCCAAAACCAAATGGTGACAGAGTGGAGATGGGCTGAGCTTCTTAGGTGTCTGAGCTTGGCCATCTTGCTCAGGTGTGTCAAACAGATTTTCCTGTGCCTCTCACCGGAGGACACCTCAGGCCTACTGGCCACGTAGAGTTAAAGGGCATCGAGGGTAAAATTGCTCATGCCTCCTGAGTACTTGCAATGAAGACCTTTTACAGAACTCGCTTAAGTACTGACATGTGTGAGTATTAACATAATGAGTCCCACAGATGGAAAGTGAGGCATGGGGGCGGGGCTAAACAAAGCAGCATCTCTTCAATAGGTGGCAACAAGCAGAGCTGAGTCTCTAACCTCTAACTGCTATAGCCTGCTATGATTCCAAGCCCATGCAATGCATTAGGAGAGTCAACAGATCTCTGGGGAATTCAGCAGATGCACACGCACAGGATGCCCACAGACGCCTGCCTAGCCCAGTGGAGGTAGAATGTCCTGCAATACTATTTGCACGCAGCAATATTAAGTGACTAAAAAAAATAATAAAACAGATTAAGATCAACAACCAAAAAAACCTACCACAAACCTGGATACCAGAGACTGAACACAATTCTTAAGTCATTTGTCCCCTTGAACTCACAGACTGTGAATATCAGGTGACTGAAGGCAGAAATTTGAACGTCCAGATACAATGTGAGTATTCCTGCTGTAAATAGCTTCCCTTCTCCAGAGCAACAACTCAAAGGAAGCAAAAAAGGCATCCGAATCTCTCTGTTCTTCCTCTAGCCAGACAGTTCCTCCTTCCCTTCCACTTCCTGGTCCCATCGCTTTGCTAGCTCTTCTCAGAGTGCTCCACTGAAAACAGATGGAGACAGGGGCATTTTTGAAGCTAGCTCTGAAGCCCAGGGGACTTGCATCATTCACAAATAGACAATGAGCAATTCAGCAAGTGGGAAAACCTGGCAGAAATGAGTTTAACAATTGGGCTGGAAAAGCATCTGAAAGCTACTGACTTCATAATGGCAGGTCCAAGCGTGGCCTCAGTCCTTCACTGACTAGGCAGCCATATTGGCTTCCCACAGTACACTGGGACTTCGAAAGAAAGCAGTAGGAGGCAGAGACAAAGGCCTTCAGCTGCGTAATTGGGTAAAATTGCTCATGCCTCCTGAGTACTTGCAATGAAGACCTTTTACAGAACTCGCTTAAGTACTGATATGTGTGAGTATTAACATAATGAGTCCCACAGATGGAAAGTGAGGCATGGGGGCGGGGCTAAACAAAGCAGCATCTCATCAATAGGTGGCAATGACTCCACAACACGGACAAAACCAAATGCCTACCCTGCAGTTGATGTGAGTGTCTGTTGACTGTCAGAGTGAGACCTTTCCAGTTGACTTTCTCAAAAATATGTTCCCCTCCTTTAAGTCACACACAATCCAACTATTGTCCATGTGAAACTTAATGTAAAAGAAACTGTAAGTTGTGCCAATACACTCTGAAGGATCATGGAAGTTATATTTAATCCAAAGGGTCAGCAGCACAGTAATGAATTGCCTATAGGTCAGATCCAGTGATAGGTTCTGGGAATCCAAACACAAATAAGGTCCAGCCCCTGCTTTTAAGAAGCTTGAGAGAGAGAGAGAGAGAGAGAGAGAGAGACAGAGAGACAGAGAGACAGAGAGACAGAGAGACAGAGAGACAGAGAGAGACAGAGACAGAGAGAGACAGAGAGAGAGAGACAGAGAGAGACAGAGAGAGATTCACAAACCATGCAAAACAAAAGCTACAGATACTAAGTTACAATTAACTGCCTGAGATACTCAATGAGATACTCAAATTAGGGATAGAAGGTGCATAGGGAGAAAGAAAAAGAGGGTAGGGATTGTGGCCAGTGGAGGAGCCCTCCCTCCCTCCCTCCGTCTCCATCTAGAAGGCCCAAGAAGTTGTTAAGGAAGGAGAAAATGATGAGGAGTGGTTGGTATGGAGACAGCAAGAAAAACAGATCTGGGTTCACAGTGACATAAAACACCTTGAAGTCTCTGGTCACAACAGTTGCCTGAACCCGATGGGAAATAGATTCCGAGCAAAAGAACGGAGAGACAAGTCCTTGCAGGGAGAGAGGAGCATATGCGCTGCAGCCTGGGTCATGGGACTATCCTGCAGCCATGGGAACTTCTGAAAGCTGTTCAGCAACAGAGTGTGCATGATCTGATTTGCACGTGAGACAATCACCTTGGCAACCATGTGGAGGAAGGACCGGAGGTGTTAGAGAGAACAGTGAGAGGGCGGATGTGGCAGGCCAGGTGGGAGGGACAGGGCCCAGTCTTAGGTAGCGGTGAGGTGGAGGGGCTGCGATGAGGAAGTACAGATGTGCCTCCCTCCACTGTACCAACAAGCTGAAAAGTTACCCCCACAGGCTGGGGGTGTGGGTGGGGCATGAAAACCCGATTCTCCTCCCAGCTTTGGGAAAATATCCCAGTGTGACCTTCGCAGATCCTTTCTTGGATTTTGTTTTCCAACTTTTCAGGTGAAAGGGAAGCATGCTGTGTGGCATAGGAGAAGGTGTATCACATATGTATTTGTACATTATATTTCATTCATCAGGTCAGCCCGTGAAGGTCCTCATTCCTTGGATCCACCATCTTTGGGATATTGTTATGATTAAAAAAAAAATGGTAGGATAAATATCCCATCTGAGGATAGAAAGCTTGAAGTCCATGAGCAGTTGCTGAGCATAGGCCTTGTGATGGGACATAGCTATGATTAAACAGAAATGACAGACACAAGCTGTCTGCCCTTGGGAAGAAAGTAAGACAGGCAGTGATGAGGTCATCTTGGCCAACACTGAGAGAAGACGTACGTATGCACTATTGTGTCCGCCAGGGTAAGGAAACAGGAATAGGATGTGGTCCCTGTCATGATTTAAATGTGCGCAGTTCCCAGTAGGCTCATATGCTTGAATCCTTAGCCGATGCTAAGGTCAGGACACCTTTAGGGGGTGGAGTCTTACTGGAGGTAGACGTGCATCATGGAGGGTGGTTCTTGAGTTTGGGTAGCCTAGTCCTGCTTCCGTTAGCACTCTGCTCTTGAATTTACTGACCGCTCTCTATCTCTATGATGGCTTCTGTTGCCTGCCTTGCCTTTCCGGCCATAATGGACTCTAACTCCCCTTTGGAAGCAGAGCCAAATAAATCTCCTTTTCTCCCCTTTAGACTGTATTTGAGTATTATCTCACAGCAGCAGAAAGAAGAATTTCAACAGTCCCTGATGGAATGACTTCCTAGTGATCAATGGAAGAAAATCGCTGTTACTATTAGAGAGTTGCAAAGTATTGTGGGAATCTAGAAACTAACCATGTTAAAAAAAATCTATCTTTTGCTTCTGTCACAATGGAATGTCCTTTCTGTCATCTGCATCTACTAAGAGTCCTCTTGACAGAGATGAAACAGGTCATTTACCTTAAACAAAGATTCTTCTATGAGTAAGACTCATACTGGGCATTCCACAGAACAAGACATATTCTTTGCACTCAAAGCAATCAGTGATTGGTGATAACATTTTGGATTGCAATGTGAAGAAAGTGGAGAAGCTTAGAGTCTAATCTTTCCACCCCAAAGTGCCTTGAAAAATAGGTAGCATATGACTGGTGCTCAGCAAATATTTAACTGACATGAACAATATTAAATTTATTAGAGAAAAAGAACCTGACTTAAGAATAGACTTAAATGAATAGAAAACGAAAACAAAAAACCCAAGCACTTCATATTTAATTGGCTGCAGAATACCTGGAGGACAAATTACTTTAATGTAAGAAGTCATCAGTAATTAATCAAACCACAACCTTATTGCAATACAAATTCCTACAAGGTTGCTAAACAGCAGACCCATATTCCCAAGTCATAGGAAGCAGATGGCATCCAGTTTGGTTTAAGGGGCATTTGGCTGATGGACTTGGTTCTATAAGCTATGGCAAGCTCAGAGTTTAGAGCTTTTCATAACAGATAATAATTCCCCATAGCTTAAGTGAAGCAAGCCGTTCTGACTATAAACACCAGCTCTGAAACAGACCACACTTGGGACTGGCATTGCTGGGACAGAGTGAACTGTCTTGGGCACTAAAGGAAGCAATTGTAACCAGTAACCTGGCTGAGAAGATCTGCTGACTCAGCAGATGAGATCTGACCCTGGAAAGCTGTGAAACAGATGGAGTGTGCTCACAAGGCAGAAGGGATGTCCTAGGAATGTGTACTGAATTGGGATAGATTTCACGAACAAAGGAGCCTAGAGTAGTGAGGTCACTAGAAGGAATTTTCTGCTGGAAAGAATTATGGCACGTGATTGGAAATTTTCGGCCAGTAAGAAACATCCAGTAAGACTACGGATAGGTTTAGCCCTTGCATTTTAAGTTCTATTAGAAACCAGTGGAGATGGTCACCACAGTGACCACTCTGGAGAGAAAAAGCCATAGTAAAGTACATACCTTCTGGGGTGTTGGGTTAAGGACAGCACATGGCACCCAGTTTGCTTTAAGGGGCATTTGGCTGATGGAGTTGGTTCTTTAAGCTATGGAAAGCTCAGTGTTTAGAGCTTTCCACAACAGAAAATAATTCTTTTATATATATATATGATACTGAGCCTTTTCTAAATCATTTCCGCCTTACCACACATTCCCTTACCTCTTGGAAGTGTGACTGTAAAGTCAGAGTCTAAAGTGAAGCGTTCAAAATCAACCAGGTGGAATCATGTGACCCGACAGGCAGAAAGCTGCTAAATGTAGCTCTCACTGCATTCCGAAGACACAGGCCTTTGACTAAGGAGGGAGCAGACTTCTGGGAGAGGGTTAGAAGGAATGAGGAAAGTAGTCTCAAATGTACACAATGTCAGAAACTTTGGAGCCAAGCTGCGACTCCTCCTAAGGTCCTCACAAATAACTGCTCCTGATGGTCCAGATAGAGAGAGGGAAAAAAGGCATATCACATGGCTCTGATCCAAGCAGGCCCCGTAAGTCTAAGAGTACAGACTCAGAGAGTACTGAAAGGGAGTGGCAGAGGGCCAATGAATTCTCTTTCTCTTTATATATATGTCTCTATGTATAGTCACAACCTGATCTTCATGTCTCTGTCAGATTACTTTTAGGTTTCTTTGACCCTCAAGGTCGAGCAAAGGGACATAAAGGAATTTGATCTCTTTCTCTTGATTTAAAAAATGGCTATTTAACCTCTGAATGAGGTTTCATTGTTGAAACAGTGCTGAGCAAAGGATGGCTCTGGGCTGGAGGTGTTGCTCAGAGGCGAGGGCTTGCCTAGCATGTACAAAGGCCTTGGTTTGATCCCTAGCCCAATCAAGAAGAAAAAAAGAAAAGGAAACAAAACTGTGGTGCAACTTATATGGGCTACTGTGCATTTCTAAGAAAGGGTGTAGAGGCTACATGGTGCCATAAGAGATCTCTAAGACATCTCCTTGAGACAAACATACAGAGTAATGAACACAGGACACTTCGTTGATTTCAGAGCTAGAAGCTACTGTCTAGAAACTGTCTACTTGTCTGCCACACTCATATGTACCACACACACACACACACACACACACACACACACACACAAACTTATCTCTATAGAATCTACTGCCTTTGCAAAGGAAATCCCAAAAGCAGGCTCTCAAAAACCTAAACATAATAGGTATGTGAAATGGATGAAGGTAAGAGAAGAACAAGATTTTTTCAATAGATATAAAAATACTGGATCTCTTCAAAGCATTGAATTATTAGCAATTATTGCACATCTCATGAGATTGTTCTGTTTTCATTTGCTGCGCTTGGAATTGAACAAAGGGTCTCACATATGTTAGGCAAATGCTCTACTAGTGAGCTACATCTCCAGTGCCAAGAGGTTGAGAAATAAATGAATAATGTATTTGAATAGCTCAGCATGTGGCTGGATGCATAGTACACTCTCAATTACATATTCACGGGGATTGCCACCTCTGAAAAAGAATGGGAAGAGTTCTTTCTTGGCAGATGGGCCAGAGAGCTGCAGAGGAGATGCAGGAGGCTGGCTTCTGGGGCTCACACTGAGACGTAAGAAGTGGGGACATGTGAAGACTAAGGTCATAGAACCAAAAATTCTCAGAGACTTGGGGGCTCATGCAACCTCTTTCCTGGTAACCTGAACACAGCGGATAGAATTATAACTCTAAAAAGGACCAGGCTTAACCATGAGCATGCCTCAGAATAAAATCAGAAGAGTTAACTAGTGCCAATGGAATGCCCTTTAAGAATACTCTTACAAGGGTAAGAGCATTTCAGTATCTTTCAAGCATATATTTTGTGGAGTAATTAGAAATGTCATAATGGACTCAATGATAAATCTAAAAAAAAAACTAAAAATTCTTTGTGTCTCACAAAATGAATAATCTCTCCATCTCCACTAGAAAACTTTAATAATCAGATACAAAAGGTAGGAGATCATAATGATCCATGAGTATTTGGATATTATAATCTAAACAACTGCTTTAATATTTCTGTTTTACTTATAGTTATGCTAAGTAGCTGATCAACACTCCAAATTCTTAGTTCTTTTGGGATTAAAGTACACATCTATTTGAAACAGAAAAGCATGATTTGGGGGTGGAGGGAATGATATACAGTGGAAGGTAAGAGGGTTCTATTAAGACAGCAAGCAGGAGGCACTTCTAACTCAGCTGCCACATTGTTAGCCCAGAAAGTAGACAGATCTGGGCACGAATTCTGTCAATCATTATTTAAATAACTTAGGGCTGTAACAAGGCTACTTAATCTTGTTGAAGTTCACTTTTCTCCTTGGTAAAATTTTGGGTAAATGTAACCCCTGTGTAGACGCTACAGAAATCAAGAGATTAACAGATTTAAGCCACTTAACAGTCATACCTGGACTACAGTAGACATTTAGCAAATGTCACCCATCTTTTTAAGTCTTTCATCCATCCCTCTGCCCACCTGGTGAACTGTCGCTTAAGGATTGTTAAGGTAGGTCCATCTTGGAGTTAGACAAGAAAACCCAGGAAGAGGAGTAGTGTTTGTGCATAGGAATCTTCTCAGGGGAGGGAGAGGAACCAGAGAAGGCACTATGGCGCTGGGGATGTCATGAGAGAAGTCAGGGCGAGTGCTCAGGGGTATGAAGAAAGAACGGTGGGATTCTGCTACGAGGTCAGCGCGGTGCTTTTTGGAGGAGCTCACGTTCCTCACAGGACTCAGAATGTGTACATAGGAAGTCGTTAGGAGAAAAACACAGCAAGGGAACAGATACTGAGATAGCCCAGCCTCTTAAAGAAGGGCAAATGCCAGTACGGCTGGGCTGCAGGGGGCAGGCAAGCCAGCTCCAAGCAGGGCCAGGAGTCCCATCCACAGTCATGGATAAGAAGGAAGGTGCTGCAATGTGGTGTGTCTGACGAGTCAGCTTTTCAAGTTAGAAGTTCAGAGACCGCAGCAGTGCTGCATTGAAGTGCTCTGCATTTCTCTGGTCGAAGGATAATTGGCTACTTCCTGGGCCAGGACTTTAAGCTACCTCTGAGTGGCTCTTGCCTGATCTTGCTGGGAATGTACCAGCTTTGCAAATTGAGTGTTGTCTCCTAAGTCAACACAAGGATATGTTGGCAAATCCCTCCTTCGCCTCAATTGTTTTTCTCACTTATTTCTCCTAAGCAGATAGTTCATACTAATGCCTAAAAGCCAGTGTTGGTTTTAAAACTTATTTTTAAAATGGGGTGTGGTATTCATGTACAAAACAGTAAATTTTTTTTTTAAAAAAGGAAAAATATGGGGCATAGTGAAAGGGACAAGATCCAGACATATATAGCTCCACATACTGTCTGCTTAACCAGGAGGTGACTTGGAGAATTTTTTGTATTTTTATGAATCTAAATTTCCTTTTCTATAAAAAAAAATCATAGAATTTGACCTTTATTTTGGAATGTGGAATGAGGAAAATGTAGAACTAAAGCATCTGCTAAAAGAGGGACAGGGCTCTTGAATGGTGGCTGTCACTACAGGTAACAGATGCTTTGGATTCTATGTTTAAATAGAAATCTGAAGGACTCCAGGCATGGGTAGGGGCACAAGAAGCCAAGACAGTCTGTATGGTTAACTGGACAGGCTAGACTACGGGATGACAAAAGTTATAATTCTTGTTGTGGGGCTTAGTCCAGAGGATCTCTGATCTTGTTCCAAGCTTTCTCTCTGTCTCTCTTCTTTTTATCTTCCCTCTCTCTCGGTCTTTCTCTCTTCCTCCTTTTCTTAGGTATATATGAACATTTACCCTAGAATACTGTGTGTCCTTGACCAAACAAAGTCAACTAAAGCACAGACCTTTCCAGCTGCTTTAGGTCTCCAGACTTGGAACGGAAAGAGGTGCTAACACACAAGGTTTGTGAAATACAAGCGACTTTCCTAGAATCCCTGCAAGCATTCTTCAAAGAGGTAATGGACAGAAAGCAAATATATTCTATTGATAAGGAACTTTGGTCCTTCCAAATACACTGCAAATGATAATGTGATGATTGACTCCTTTATCTGGTAAGGGCAACACATTATCCTTTATGATATACCTGTGCTGTTTGGGTAACTTCTAGACAAGACTGAATTTTATGACCTTATGAACAAACCACTCTCCCTTCTTTAATTGGTAAAAGCTCCTTAGCTCTGTGGATCACAAATGTGTTTCTACTGGGAGTCAATCATGATGGAATATCAAAGAGAATCTCTCTTAACATATCATGGATATCCTAAAATCTGGTTTATAAATATGCTGGGAAAAACAACAGTCACCAGAAAACAAAATGGGACTTTGTGAACTTAAGTGTTATACTACATAATGTCAAATGTTAATGGAATTCTACACATGCAATTTTCAGTAACTTTTTTTTTAAACACCCAAATAGTCTATATTTCAATGCAATCTTTTAGCTGCTTTGGTTCTTAGATAATCCTCAAAATCGCTACAGCCCAATCAACAGAACCTAACTCTTATTGTGGCAATTTTACTTATACCGGTTAAAAAAGGTGGGAAATAACCTAAAATGTAATATTGGTGATTGGCTAAGCTAGTAATATCGCATACATTTTATGGAATTCTAGACTCTTGAAATTTCTCTTTTGCATGTGAGTGATTGCGTGCACACACACACACACACACACACAATGTATGAAGACATGCTTAATACATAAACTTAAATTAAAAGAGGCTGTTAACTGCTATATATGGTAACCCTCAAACTTGGAAGACATAGAGAAAAGGTGGTCAAGAACCACAACAGAATCAATATAGGTTGTTTCTTATTTTCTTCTTTTATACTTTGTATATTTCTTTTTAAATTTTTAATTTTTTTTCTACTTTTACAAGCATATTGAGTATTCATCGCCGTATACTTTGTATCTTTCCAAAAAATTCAAGTAAAAGTTTTTTTGTGAATGCTTAGCAGGCAACAGAGATGGAGAAAAACATACTAGAAAACTTTGCAATGTTAAAAAAAAATTGTAGCTGTTTGGCAACACATGTCTATACTCTCAGCATGCGAGGAGTGAGGCAGGGGGACTGAGGGGTTGAAGCTAGCTGGGACAACTTAGTGAGAAGCCTACTTCAAAACAAACAAAATGTCTATTATCTTATTTGTGGAGTGTGTGTGCACGCACACACACACATGCACACTTGTATGTGCACATATGCTATGGCACACAAGTGTTCCATAGCATACTTCATTTTTCTACCTTGTTTCAACAAGTCCCCTTGTCATTGCTGCACAAGCCAGGCTGCCTGGTTTTTAAGCTTCTAGAAATTCTCAGATGTCCACCTCTGATTTCCAGCAGGCATATAAGAACTATGGATGCCTACAGCATTATGTCCTGGGTTTACATGGGATCTGGGGATCTGAACTCTGTTCCTTTCAACTTGTGCAACAAGCGCTTTACCTGCCGAGCCATCTCCTTAGCCCCGTAGCATCTTTGAGATGATGTTGTCAAATGCATATTACCCAATATAGCTGAGGCAAATCAAGAAAGAAAGCTTTATGAATAAGCTATTTTCCCTTATCTATTTCATACGCATACACAGACATAAGACTACACTAATCAACTGTCAAATCAGCATGCAGATAATTTCTTCTAACCTTATTTTTTCATGTGTATGTATTTTGTCAAGTTTCAACAATAAACATTATAATCAGGGAAAAGGTAGTTAATTTTTTCATGTATTTATTTCTTTATTTTGTGAAGAGGATGTGTGTACTCATGCCATGGGGCGCAATGCCGGAGGTCAGAGAAGTCAGTTCTCTCCTTCCACCATGTGTGTTTCAGGGATTAACTCTGGTCATCAGGTTTAGCCGTAAGCATCTTTACTCACTGAGTCACCTCAAGGGTCCAAAAGCAATTATCTTTAAAAGGAATATCTAGTGGGAAAAACAATGACAATAGCCACTAACTTTAAGTTATTGAGCTGTTAAGTAATAGAGTCTAAACTTAAGACCTTCTAAATCCACATCTACTTACCATACTGCTAACATTTCAATGTAACATAAATTTAAGTGGGGAAGGTCCCATGACAGTTAAAGGAGGTAAAAGTCACAGTTCCCACTTCCTCCCATTAGTTGATTTTTTTTCAAAGGCTTGAAATTAAAGGATTTACTAATCCTTGGCAATGAATTCTCCTGGTGGAAAAAAAAAGGAAGACAGAGACTCAAAAGCTTGTGAAAACTTAACATGGTTCTTAGAAAACTATGTCTAATGTTAGAAGAGCAAAGAAGAGATTTGTGGTCATTGTACTAACACAATTTAAATGCAAAAAAAATCTTCCCTTGAATTTCATTCAAGAGTATCTTTAATTTTTTTTTTGAGATTCCACCAAAGTCCAATTTGGTGAGCCAACAAATTTATTGCACTACTTATAGGAGCACATGTGACTTAGAGCCAAAACCCTCACCCCACTGTAAGTGACGACACTCAAAAGCTATGTTTTACATCTTCCTGAATGACTTGACGGCAACTTCATCTACTGGAGTGTGTCCTGCAGGGAGCTCAGCTGGTCAGTAAAGCTACTCTCCAATCCAATGTTTATTATTATTATTTTTCACTACAGTTTTATTGAAGTAGAGGAGTTCACAGGGACGGTCCCCAGAATACATTTTATCTGAGTTCAATGTATTATATTGCACATTAAATATGTATTCTTTAATTTTTTTAAATTTGTTATTTATTTACTTATTTTGTGTGTGTGTGTGTGTGAGAGAGAGAGAGAGAGAGACAGAGACAGAGAGAGAGAGGATACTATGTGTTGCTATGGAGAACTGAGACTTCAAGGAAGACTTGAATTGCTTCTACCTCCTTTTTACATTGCTCTGGGATTTTCCAAGCTCTGCCCACTAGAGCCAGAAATACAGGTTACTGCCATTTCCACCTGGTGTTTTTTACGTAGGACCTGGGATCTGAACTCAGAACTTCCATTTGTAAGGCAGAGTCTTAACCCCTGAGCCATCTTTAAAGTATGTTTTATTTTTTAAAATTTATTTTAAGAGAAAGAGAGAGAGAGGTCAGGTGCACGTGAGGCGCAGTGGACATGGAGAGGTCATAGAACAGCTTTCAGAAGTTGGTTCTCTCCTTCTCAGGGTTCCATGTTTGTGTGTAGATACTTTTACCCACTGAGCCATCTTGCTGGCTCTTAGAGTATTTTTAATCCTTCGTTATATGTCAGATGCTACTTGAGGTACCAAGGATACAGAAGTGCCAGGGAGTGGTATTAGAGACAACAGATTCCTTTCACTGAACATGTCGAAGCAGAAGCTGGGTGACCATTTGATAGGGAGGCCACATAGCAATTCAGAAATTGAGGGGGTGATGCTGTAGAGCTATCTCTCAACCTGGAGGTCACCCATTCTCACCTTTCTCTCCTGCCCTTACTTGCACTTTCTCCATCTCTAGAGAGCAGAACCTGATGGAAAGGTTTGCAGTAGTTTATTCAAATGTTGAGCAGCAACTCCACCAAAGAGACTCAAGGATCCATGGAGCGCGCATAGGGAAGGAAAAGAAGGCAAGTTACCATGTGTCAGTAAGCTGTGCACCGTTGTGGTGCCTGGGATTTGCTTTCTCCCAGACCTGAGGAGCGTAGGTAAGGCAATTCAGAACTTCCTGTTTAAAGGATCTGGAGGAAAAGAGTCTCCTTCCGTTTCCTTCTCCCTCCCTTCCCTTCTTCCTCTAATTGTCAAGAATTGCCACATGAGGTGGTGACTGGCTTTTTGGATGCATACCAGAGTGGTGAGTGGCCTGGAGAGAGGTGTGGCAACTGAGGTAAGGTGGCACCAGGTTAACCTGCAGAAAGCTGCCTTGCTAGAGCAATGCCTTTTTACACAAAGATGCAGAGCTGAAGGTAAGCCCAAGGTAGGCTATCTGGATGAGAGCCTGACAGCAACCGGGAACCGGCTTGTGCAGCGCTATGCAACGGAGTCATGCATGCGTGCACCATGCATTCATCTTACCACTTAATCCTCAAAGTTGACTCTGTGGCAGCGATCCTGTTTCCACTTTGATTTTAGACACAATAAGAAAGTTTTCCAGAGTGCTCTGCCTGGAGGTATCCGTAAAAGAGGACAAGATGAAGTTGGAGTCCTGACAACTGAACCTCGGCTGATCCTCTCAGTGCCTAGACATGCCCAGATGTTTCAGAAGTGGGAAAACAGAAGCAGGAATCGCCCTCATGAATTCCTATTTTCACATCTGTCTTTGACTATAGTAAGAACTCTAGAGGATATTTGCTGTAGTATACCTCCTTTAACTAGTGGTGTGTGTCTTGTGAGTAGTGCACACTACTTCTGACACTAGTTGGGTGTCTGTTCTCCATGAAATGAGGTTGTCTCCACTACATATAGACTAGTAGATCTTGACAACATGAATTATAAGAACTACCTTCTCAGCACCCTGACAGGATGTAATCTAGGGCAATAGAAGAGCAGTGAGGTGGACAGCAATGGCCAGCCATAATGCTCAGTACCAGTGACTCAGCAAGGCTCATCTAGAATCAGACCAACACAATCTTCCCGTCCTAAGGTTTTTGGGAACCTCACGGAAGAGGGGGCAGTGAGAATATAAGAACCTAAAGATGATAAGGTTCACCTTTGAACAAGACATCCCACTCAAAGCAGGACTGCTACATCTAGGAACTCACTATAGTGAGACTTGTCCTTACCAGACCTGCATAATGACTGGTATACCGACATGCCCCCAAAGAATATCGAGGAACTTAAGAAAGATAAGAATAACCAGAGGAAACCATGGGCACTAAAGCTGGATGGGTAAAGAGAAATGCCCCTATCAGTGGTGTGGCCCAAAGAGAGTCAACTTGACAAGCCACAGAAACCTGAATCTCTACAATAGTAGACAAGCTAAGGCAGCTATGGGATCCATAGAAACAGACAGGTAGGAGGGAGGGATTGACAGAGGGATGGGAGGGAGAGACGATCGAGTAGAGTAGGGATAAGTAATATGCTTGCAGAAGTAGAAAAATGTAGACAAACCAGAGTGAACCCCAAGGTCCATAGAAGTAGACAGGCAGGAGAGTGGAGGGAGTAGGATGGATTGAGGAGGAGAGATGGGTAGGAGGGGGATGGAGGGAAGCAGGGATAAGTATTTGATATGCTTGTAAAATTAGAAAAATGAAATTTAAAAAAAAGAATCACCTTTACATCTGCATGTCTAACACACAGTTCAATAGATCGTTGATGATCTTCACAGAATGGAAGTTTCTAGAAGGCAGAGCCTAGGGGATAAGAATGTTGGCTTTATGTCAGAGGGATCTGGATTAGACTTTCTTGATATATGATCTTGGAGAAACTGTGCAACAATCTTTGCAAACCCCTGGCTCATCATCTGTAGAAAGATGTCATTTTTAATTATCCTGTATTATGGGGCTGTTGGGACAATTATTTAGTACTTATGAAAGCACTTATTTTTAGTACCTGGCCCAAAAAATGTACTAAACAGCAATTGTAAAAGTTGTTGGAAATTCTATGGTTTTAATGCCTACATTGTATTTGAAATTCATAAATTAGATCCAAAGACCTTCGGACCATTTCCCATGGCATCCATGGGAAATCTGCAGAACACAAAGTGGCTCATGGAAGGACAGAAGTTGGCACCTAGCTGGTGATCAGTAAATACCCACCAAATGTAAGTCAAACAGTGAGTCACATTTGCTTCAGTTGTTCATCAGTAGCCCACAGGCTGAAAATAAATAAACATATTATGAATTACTAACATCCGATAGGGAGAAAACACCGTTGGCTCACATTTGACTATAAACAAAGTGGATGGTGTGGGCTCAAAAACAAGGCGGGGGAAAGGGGGAGAAATGTGAGGGTCATTTCAAGATAATCTGATCGCAATTTTCTTGTACCATTTATTGCTGAATGAAATATCCCTTGTGGGGAGAGGATAAAGGTAATGTGTATAAATCTGGTGACCTTAGTTTGATACCCAGAACCCACATGGTAGAAGAACCAACTTCTGAAAGTTGTCTTCAGACCTCCACATGGCACACATTCTCTCTTTCTCTCAAATAAGTACGTTTAAAAAAGCACACATGTTTGATGGCCAAAAATGACTTAACTTGCAGTGTTTCATTTTTATTGTGGTACTTACAGTGCTATTTTACTATAATCTACTTTTAGACTTTGAAGAATAGGGCTATTTCAGAACCATTACCTGATAGGATGTGGAATCCAGATTGTGGGGGAAAACATTCAAGGTCATTGTCCAAGCTGGTATGGGCATGGTATGCATTGTCTTTAGCTCATGATGAAATATCTGCCATTTCTACCACTTTCTCATTGACCAGTGAAGTGTGGGCAAAATATTTCCTGCATAGGTCCACTCTTCATAATATCTGGTATAAGACTACTTACGCCCATTCCCCTGACTTAATCTAATGAATTTCTGGAAGAATATACCAGAGTGCTCGGCATGTGGTAGGAATACAGTCATGTGGATCCCCTTCCCTTCATTAAGTAAAGAGAAGTGTGAATGCTTCGGGTAGTAACCAGTAACATTCATCCTTGCCCACCATCCTACTATGAATCATGCTATTCTTTACTAATGAAGAATCTTCTAGAAAGAAGGGAAAGAAACATTTTCTCAAATTGAGAGTGCCTAGAGTCAAATTTTGCAAATTTTTAACAAGATGGCTCATTAAACAGCAAACCACATTGTAAAGTTCAGCTCAACCTCAGCTCACTTTCTGGCCAATTAATCTGGGCAGACTTTTAAATCACACTGGCTGGAAGATGAATACAGTGTTTCATTGGGCATCATTACAATTACCACCCTGGTGTTAGTAATATTCTGCTGGCTGCCCACGATGCTGAGTGGCTGAGAGGCAAGTTGGGGGTTTAATTTAGCTCTCCAGGCATCTGCAGGGCTGTTCTCAGCAGAGAACTTGAGGTTACATAATTGTCCTGACTTCTGGCTCAGGAAGTGAACCTTGACTCTTCAATTAACTACTGCTACACAGGTCTTAAGGAGCAGGGACTGTGGTACCTACATTGGATTTCCCCTAAGTCACTTGAAAGGCAATGATGACATAGCACTTCCCTAGACACTTGGGCAGGAGAAAGAAGTTTCTGGGCTGGGCAATGGGCCATGGAAAAGTCAGAGTAAATACCAGAGTCAGTTTTCTTTTCCCAAGTCTTTTGCTGCTTTACCCTTTTGCTATCAATATGGCGCTGGATTGGTCTGCTTCCCCTTGCTGACCCCTGGTGTGGGGAGGCAGTTTAAAAAGGGATTTGGAGTAAAGTGTTAAAGAAGACTGTATCCCAGGAAAAAGGCAAAGGAGGGAAGGGTATGAGGTAACTGTGTATCAGGACTTTTCTGTCCTGCAATGAATAAATACAGGTCCCCAAGGTATTTTCATCTGCTCCAGAACAACCCTGTGTCAAAGACGAGCCACCTCCAGAGACACAGTTCAGGAACATTGGAAAGAAAGAGAGGGTTATCAGACACCAGCACAATGCATAGTTTATATAACATTCTCCTATTTGCACATGTGGTTGGCATGATCATAGCCCGTAAATCACTGTAACTACTCATAGAGTTTCCAGAACATGGAGAGCGCGCAGGAGCTAGTCTCTGGTCTAAGTTTTCCATGTGTTTTTCCAGCAGCGACGACAGGAACCCGAGGACATGCAGGGTCAGTTCACAACAGTACACTCTATATATAACAATAAAAACTGTGCCCCTCAGCACTCTAAAGAAAAGCAAAACTAAGCTACAATGCAATATCAGAAAATAACGTCTTACATGGGAATAAAATGCTAATAGCTATCATTGCTGGTGCCAATAAACATAACGAATAATTACAGAACACTAACTGCCAATTTCTATACTAAGCATTTCATATGAACTATCTCCTTCATTCTATTAGTCTTTTTTGACTAATGTAAAGCTTGATGCTTAGATTATACTGTGTGACTTAGGTCCCACGGGCTTGCCTGGTGGTAAAATCACGGCCTCCACAGTAAACTCCCACACTCTTACATTGTACATTTGGAATCTTGTGTGCAATTCAAAATCGGTATATATACATTTTTTCCTGTCTTGGGCACACATGGAGAGCTAGACATAGAATATGATAATTGATCTAATGCTGAAATATCACTAATAAGCAGGATAGATGACCAGATTCTTAGGCTGTGTCCTCCTTTAGCTGACGCTGTGGCATCATTTAGTGCCAAAGGAGGTTTTCCAGGTAACCAGATGATGTCATATGCAACTTGACAGGTGAGTCATTTGACTGTCATCTTGCAGCAGGCAGCTGAGTGTGGACCAAGCTCATGATGTGGGTGTCTTGCAAGTATCCTGGCAAATGTTGTATTTATTTTGAAGTAATTGTATTTGACACCTAGACACTGACTAATATCTGTGTGTAACTAAGATACGTACCGAGCTCAGAGCTTTTATAATCATGAAGAAAGTTACAGGCAAAAAAGTATAACTGGACATTCACATGAAGGTCACCAGGCAAATACCACACCTACATTAGTCAGAGCGGGCATGACAGGACCATGGGCCTTGCCATGCCAGCCGTTGTCCGAGGATTTCCAGGGAGCCCTGCTATGTCGCCCTGGGAAGACTTTAAAATCACACAAGCTCAGGTCTCTCCCCAAGCTACTGCACCAGAATCTAAATTCCAACATGATCTCCAATGCTGAGATGCCCCAGCAAACCATATACACATTCTTGCCTTTAATAAATTTAGTTTACTAAATTTAGATGCTGAAGCATCTGAAAATGAAGACGATTGAATATGCTAGGTTTTCCTAACACATAATAGTTTTATGTTTTTAATGTTCATCATTTGTATGTTTATTTTTATTATACGTATATATATATTTGTAGATATATATCTACATTTTGGTGCTACATACATAAATATAGTGAATTTATGATATTTTCACCTTTTAATCCCCAATCCCACCCCGCCTTCTTTTTTCTTCATGATCCTTCATTTCCCCTGCCAGACTCCTCCAATTTTCAAGTCTTTTCACTTGTGTGGTCCACTGGGTTTCATCTGGTTTGTCTTTGATGATATGTGACTCAATACTTGCTGGAGTATGAATCATAGATTGGTGGGTACAACACAGAGGGAGGCACCTTTTCTTCTCCGTCAGTACTAGTGCTCATCAGTCTCTCAGGGAGGCATGGAGCCTCTTGACATCTTTCTTTCATGGTCATCTCAAAGAAAAAAAACTTAAATTTTTTTTATTATTATTATTTATTCAACTGTGTGCATGTGCGTGTGTATGTGGCGTGTGTATGTGTGTGTGTGTGTGTGTGTCTGTGTCTGTGTAGAACCACGGACGATTCGTGAACCACCATGGACACCTCCACCTCCTTCTGCCCCGGGATTCACAGGCTCCGCCCTACCAGGGCCAGAAGCGCAGGCCGCCCCCGCTTCTGCCTGGCGTCTATACGTGGGATCTGGGATCCGAACTCAGGACCTTCCGCCTGCAAGGCGGAGGCTTAACCCCTGAGCCACCTCTCCAGCCCCGAAAAAAAACTTTAAAGTCTTACTCATATTCTTGCTAATAAGGACATTGTCTAAATGTAGTTAAAAGTTCTCATCCCTATGGAAGAAATTGACCTTCAGTATTTCAGTCAAAAAATTGGAGTCCTGATTTTTTTCCCCATCAACTCTCTCAGCCAAGGGATGCAGAAAAGCCAATGTAAGTCAAATAGTCAGAAAAAAAGCAGAAGTTGAAGTGAGACTGGAGAAGGGGTGAGGTTTGCACATGACTGTAGAGAGAAAAAGAGTTGGAAAGAGGCATGGGAAAGTGTTTTACAGGAGAAAGCCTGAAGAAAATATTTTGCGTGCCCAGTCTCACATGGTAAGCAGCTGGAGGAAAGAGCTGAAAAAGATGATGAAAATCAGATTGTGGGACGCCTCGTACGCAGGACTATAGCAACACTCAAGCAAAGACAGGCATGCAGAGCATAACTGCAGAAGCTAGACATTCCAGCTTTATGGTCAGTTTTCACAGACACTGGGAAACAGGCTTTTAAAAAGAGAGGAGTTGTTCCGAGATGCATTTGAGAAATCTCTCGACCGAGCTCTGCAGAGCTGGCAGCCGGCACTTACTTGCTCCTTCAACTGCCAGCTGTGTCCCAGAACATCTCACCATACCGTTTTCTGACCGGGGTAACTTCAGCTCAGAACACCTGCCCCTCAGGCAGGGCACTGGGCAGTGGCTCCATCTCCGGACTGCTAAGAACGTGGAGTCAAGTTGCCAGAGTGCACTTGAAAACACGCTTTAAGTTCAGTGCTGCGCAAAAAGGACATGACCTTCTGCTACGGCTCACTCAGCCAAAGCAGCTTGTTCTGAAGCAATTTCTTATCAAAACATGCTCGTCGAGGAATCACAAATGGTAAGAATAATGGTTTAATGTCACATGGGATTAAGAAAATGAAATGGAGAGGGCATGGTGGCACGCACCTGCACTCTTGACACCAGAGTTTGGGGCCCTGTGAGCGCTGCAGCAAGGCCCCATCAAAAGGAAAGATGGAGAAGAGAGGAAGAAAGGAAGGGATAGAGGAGATGTCATGGGAAGGAAAACTGAAGAAACAGAGAAGGAACAGAACAATGCGGAGGGAAGATAAAGGAGTTAGAGGAAACAATACTCTAAGTAGCCAAGTTTCTAAGGCTCGTTGCACTTTTCTGTATCTGCTATCGATGTTGACAGTGGTCCAAGTCCACGTGGTGGGCATTTTATCCATTTTAGCAAGAAGGAACCTGATACTACTGTTAGTAAGAACAGTAGTATAGGTGCTGATAAGTGGTAGAGATAGAAGCACTAAAATGAGCGTTAGTCTAACCCTATAGCAGGCTGTGTAACTTGCTTAGGATGAATAACTTTGGGAGGCTGGTGAGATAGTTCAGGAAATGAAAGTGTCTGAATGCAAATCTAGTGGTCTGAGTTCAATATCCAGAGTCTACCACATGGTGGAAGGAGAAAAATGAACTCTCAAGGTTGTCCTCTGACCTCTTTCTCTCTCTCTCTTTTCTCTCTCATATACACACTGTTGCAGTTAGCCTGCATGGCTGCTGATAAAATGAACATCAAATGGCTTAAGGGAACAAAGGATTTATTCTCTTACGATTGTCTGGTTACAGTTCTTAGTTCGGCTTGATGGGAGAGCTCACACTAACACCAGGGCCAAGGGAACTGGTCACACCACCCCTACATAATGGCTGAGAGAGGGACAATCCTTACTTGCCAGACCAGCATGGCTGGCCAAGTGTACACAAGGATGCCAACTTCCTCAAGACCAGCTATCTGTATTTTGTTCACTTGTCCAGGGCCTAGTCCCACCCACCATTGGCTGGGCCTTCCCCATCAGCTAGACAATCTCCTGCAAGTTTGCTCTGGGCTTAACTCAACAACTAATTCTCTACAAATGTGCCCAGAGCTCAAACCCTCAATTATCAAGCTGACACCTGTGCCTAAATATGACACACACATAATACATAAATAAACATATTTTTAAAATAACTTTTATCATCTGAAATTGAGGTACCAGTTGTGAAGCAGCTAGATACAATAAATTTAACAAATGAGAGCTACCACTATAGGCGTTCCTAGAAAAAGTATCAACTAACACTTAATAAGTATAATTCTCCCTTTTTTCCTCTGATATTGAATTTGCATGTGAAAAATTCTTAGGATCTTGTACTGAATTTGCATGTGAAAAATTCTCAGGATCTTGACACTGTAATTAAAGAATTCTCCAGTCTATCAGGCACCAGTAAACCAAATCAATGATATTTTCCACAAATAAGTCTGACTAAATGTTAAATGCACAGAGGCTGTTTATTATTCAATGTATTAAGATTGCCTCTGTTGACGGAACCTAAATACAGGAGTGCAGTCAGGGGCCTGCAGAATTCAGAGGCCAAGGCATGGCCACGAATGTGGTTCTCAGCACTGCTCACCGCGGAGGACAGCACTGCCCACCGCGGAGGACAGCAGTTATAGCAAATGGAGCCCCGGGCCTGCCACTTTCCCTGTTAGATCAGTTCTTCTTCATTTTTTCACTTCATTCACTCAAAAGCATCAAACATGAATATAATGAATTCTTGTCATTTTCATTCCATATTACCTGACCCCATCCCCCTCCTCCCATTGAAAACCTTTGTCTTCCCAACCAGTCTCCAACTTTCATGCCTATTTAAAAATACTTATTTGCTTATTTGAGAGAGAGGGAGAGGGAGGAGACAGAGACAGAGAAAGAATGAGAGAAAGAGAAGAGCAAGAGAGGAAGGAAGAAAGAGGAAAAAAGAGGAGGAGAGGATAGTGGAGGAGAGAGGAAGGGAGTGGAGGGAAGGAGGAAGAAGAGAGGAGCCATTCTCTTCCTGGCAAAAAGATGTGATTTTTTTTTCTACTGGTAAAACTGATCCTTTTATGCTTTTGCTTAAAACCATTCAGCTGCCTTCATACTAAAAAGCCAACTTGCACCGGGCGTGAAGCGTCTTCTGTGTGTGACCCCGGCCATCTCGGCCCTCCTCCCCCCAGACATTTGTGGAGAATCCGGCTGATGGAGTGCTTTCTCTGCACAGCTCAGCCGAGAGCCCGCATCCTCCCCTCCCCTGCTGTCCTGCCCACCCTGTCTCTGGCTCTTCAATGTGAACTTCTCAGCACTTCACATCTCTGCTTTGACACTGTATCCCCTGCAGGGAGACCCCTCTCATGGGCTCAAAGGATTCTCTCCCCACGTCCTAGAAGGTCTCACTCTCACTACTACCTCCGAAGCAGAGTACATGCTCCTGAGATCCTGCCTAATTTTCCTCCAGTGTCTAGCCCCGTGCCTGGCACATAGCATCACTCGGGCTCTGCAAAATATGCAATGCATTTTAAAGCTCCATATGAATTCTCTCTAAATGCTGGAGAACACATGCATTTCTTTCCCTTTTTGAGTTGTGTTAAGTCTTTCAGAAGAAAGATGTATATCCACACATTTATAGTCAGTCCCCAAAGCACAGTGGCAAGAGAATGAAAAGTCACGAAAACCTACTGCAAGGTGCTAGTGGTCCTGAGTGCGAGTTCTGAGTTTCTCGGCAAGGTCTTTTACATCCAGGCCCAGGCTTTCCCTACATATCCAGTGAAATTAATGTCAGCTGCTCAGCTTTCCATTTTTACAAGAAATTAAGGATCTTTCTGTAACTTTTATAAGGAACTGGTGAAATGGATTCAACTAAACTTGGATTGACCACATTAAGAAAAATAAATTGTAATAAACACAGAAAACACTTTTCCTTGCTACTATTCCCTAAAGAGAACAGCATAACATGTATTTATATAATTTTTATACTGTAATAGGTATTAAATATTCTAGAAATGAGTACATAGGAGAAAATCATGGAGCTTCATCAGAAAACTAGACATAAGGCTGGCACTGTGGCTAAACAGGTACAAGCACTTGCATGTGAAATCTTTTTTTTATTATTTATTCAACTGTGCGTGTGTGCGTGTGTGTGTGTGTGTGTGTGTGTGTGTGTGTGTAGAACCAAGGACGAATTCGGGAACCACCTCCTCCTTGTTTACTCTGCCCCGGGATTCACAGGCTCCGCCCTACCAGAACGCCCCTGCTTCCGCTGGCGTCTATACATGGGGTCTAGGGTCCAAACTCAGGACCTTCCGCTTGCAAGGCAGAGGCTTAACCCCTGAGCCACCTCTCCAGCCCCTTGCATGTGAAATCTTAAGACCTGAGTTCAATCCCTAGATCCCACAAACTGCAAGTGAGAACAGAGTCCACACACACACACACACAGAGAGAGAGAGAGAGAGAGAGAGAAAGAGAGAGAGCGAGAGAGAGAATTTAGAAAATATACTCCCAAAATAAAATTTTGGAAAATGAATGCTTTCTTTCTCAAATTCTGCTTTTCCTTGCACCGTCCCTCACAGACTTCATTCATATAAACTTAAATGCTTTACTGTATTTTTTAAGCCCATGAATTTCATCTTGCAAAAAGGGTCTAGGCCTCACTTTTCTTTGTGTCCTGAACTTAGGATCCAGAATTTCTAGACACACAAAAACATTACTGAAATATTCAGACACATCTCATAAAAACTCTGCTAACCATGACCGTACTTTTTTTACTCTTAAGGGAATCCCCTGTCTTGTGGTAAGAAATCTCAACTTTTTTGGAAGGATCTCCTAGTACACTCCACCTCTCTCCTCTTGATTCTACTGGCCTTACCTGCCACTTAAACTTCTTCAGTGGTTTGGCCCTCCTGTCTTTTCAAGGAAGTTCAGAGCATCTCTCAACTGCCCTTGAAGCTATAATTTGCATTATCAGGCTCTACCCAACACCAGTGCCAATACAAACTAAGTAAAATCAGTGCTTTGCCACTTTACGTATAAAAAGTTCATCAAGTCCAGATGCTGTCAGCTTTCATTTGAACAATAGATGACCCACTTAAGTGCATATCCAAACGAACAAGGTCTGTGGATATTCATGTGAAGCACGCTTGCCTGGTGATGAAGGGGTTACCGTCATATCCTAAAAGGAGGCACCAGAAGGCTTGGTAGGCGCTTAGTCACATGTTCCACATAACACACGAGAATGAGCAGAGAGGGGAAAGCAAAAATACAAACAAAATCAAGTGTTCAATTAGAGCAGATGGGGAAAAACACCCCATAAGCTAATTGATTATAGCTTTCAGGACAGCTGATTACAGTGTCTGCCTGTTAAAACGGGGAGAAATACAAAACCCGCATGGCACAGTTTGGCTGCCTTCGCTTGGTGAAATATCCACTGAATGGATGATGTGACATATTTCGGCTCGTCCTGGTAACAGGCCAAATCCACTGATGTAGCAATATGGATGTGGGACAGATCTGCTGACCACAGAGGGTTAGGCAGCCTTGCTGTGCTGTGCCTGAGGAACCAGGTGTGATGCTACTTTATTGGGTGTGGCACGTGCGTGCGCACACACACACACTCACATATGCATATATATTCATATATATTCACATATATGATCAAATAACTTTATCAACAATGACATGATTGGGTCTACTGACCCAGTGTTAAAGGATTGATCTTTGTCCAGACATTTCTTTGGAAGCAAAGGTGAAATCACCTGGAAACTCTCTCTCCCTACTGTCTTTGTTCTTCATTCCATTTAAGAACAAATCCAGCACACCCTCTTTGGGAGGACAGAGAGATCATCAATGGTCAGTTACTATGTGGTAAGTTAAACTCTGAGACCTCCCTCTAGGGACACAGCTGGGGAGACGACCTACTCTGAGCAACCACGGTAAGATGCCTTCTCAACTCTGGTAGCTGAACTGGGCTTTTGGGACCCATAGGAGCTTGTCAGATACGTAAAACAGCATTACTTTCAAACAAAGAACTACTTATGTCAACTCGCTGCTGTGGAGCAGGAGGAAGTGTGGGGTGGGTGAGGGAACTATATGCATGCAGGTGTACTCTGCACCTTGAAGCAATGGACAGTTTTCTGTGTCTGGTATGGTTGGGGGGGCTACACTGATGATGGTCTTCTCGTCTTAGCAAGATGACTGTGGGTGGAGAGTGGATTGAGAGCTGGTGAGGGAAGGCAAGTCTGGGAATCCTGTTAGGCAGCTGTCACAAAATGTTCAGTCAAGAGAAGCAAGAGTATTCTCAGCGTGAACCTCTTGGCAGTGTTCCCATGGCATGGAAAGACTCCAGAGGGTCGCCTGTGCCCCAGCCAAGGCAGCCAGGCTCTAAGACAGCGAGGGTCACACTGTTGTCCAGGCAATGGTAGCCAGCGCTAGATTTGGTCTTTGCTCTGGTATCTGCAGACACCAGAGCAGCAGCTCTGTTTATCTCACCTGGGAGACACACAAGGCAGGGACCCCAGCCCTAGTGATATCAGAATCTCTGGGAGGGTCTGCATTTTAAGTTCCCCTTGCCCTCAGCGATCAGAATCATGACCCACACAGCTGTCAGACTAACAGTGACTATGACGGCTTGGATGTGGCATTCTCTGAGAAAGTGCCAAGTTGAAGGCTTGTTTCCCAATGGTTTGGTGTTACTGAGAAACAGCAGGATCATAAGGTTGTTGAATAAGCATTTAGGAGGGAGGGCTTAGCTAGGAGAAAGTAGGTTACAGGATGCATGACTCTGAAGGGTGCATTTGAGTCCAGACCTTTCTTTTCTCCTTGCTGCTTTCTAGCTGTCATAAAGTAAACTGCTTTCCTCTGCTCCATCCTTCCACAGTGAAGCTAGATTGATGGTAGGCCTAGAAACAGCAGAACTATACAACTGGGGGAATGAAACTCTGAAATTGAGCCCAAATCAATCTTTTCCCCCCTTTAAGGTGATTTTCTCAGGTATTTTGTTTGTCATGACAACAGAAACTGACCAACATAATGGTATTTAGCTGCTTTCTTGAGGAACCTTCCCATGTGTGCATCCCAGGTAGGTACACATCGTAACAGATGTGATGCTACAGGAGAAGGTCTGCAGCAAGCTCACTATCCTAGGGAACACGTGTCTACTACCAGGGGGAAAGAGGAGTCGGGCTACTAAACGTCCTTAAGTGTCTTGATCTAGAACGTTAGGAAAATACCTTACAAATACCCACCCAAAGAAGAGGCTCCAAAGGATGTGGTCAGCTGACAACTGAGTCCTAATACAATACAGAGTCTTAGTCACCCAATGATATTTATAAGAAGGCAGGAGAAAACAGTTCTTGTCAGCTGGGTGACATCCCTCAAGTTCCATCTTTCCATTTATACCCTGTCTGTGCAAGGACAACTCTGCACACTGTGGTCAAGATAATTGTAGTGAAGAGAATGATACTGGGGCAGCTGCTGGCTGCAGTTCTCTGAGCTCCAGAGCGACAGTGTCAGGACAGTGAGAGCCAGATGGGTAACCAGGCAATGATGATTCCCGGAGGAAAAACACGTAAACATGGGCCACGGTAATCCTGAGGAGCTGAGAGGCAAAATGCCCTTCTCTGCGCTTTTGGTGACAGCTTACCAGGGGATGTACGAAAGCTACACCAGATGCTCCGACTGCCTTCGCAAGAGTTTTCTCAGAGTTCGCAGAGGTTAAAGACCGCCTTTAGGGCTGGGGAGATGGCTCAGCAGTTAAAGCGCTTGCTATGCAAGCGAAAGGACAAGAATTTGGATCCCCCAGATTCCATGTAAAAATGCTAAGTGGGTGTGGCAGTCTGTCTGCAATTCCAGCCTTGGAAGGCAGAGGCTAGGAGTCTCCAGAACAAAGTGACTAGTCAAGCTCATCCTGGGTTTTAATTAGAGCATCTGCCTTGAGAAAGAATGAGATCCAAGACGGATCAAGGATGATTCCTTCATGTATGCACAAACACGTCCACAGACACACATACCTATAACTGCATAGCAGATTAAAATCAGGAGGTGGGGAAAGCTACCACTGCTTTAAGAAAAGACCATGAACTTAAATGAGAATCCGAAGCTAGCCGAGTGGGAAAGGAAAAAGACGTCCCAGGATCCCAGCACACTCAAGAAGAGGGAGTCCTCTGGCTGCTTCCTGTTCTGTTTGGAGTGCTGTCCCCAAACTGAAGAACACCCAGGGTCTCCCCTGCTCGTGTGGCGAAGAACTGGCAGAGGCGCAGCCCGACAGCTCAGCAGACAAGTTGCTGCATGAGCAGAAGGCAGCTAGGCTGCAGGAAAAGTCTGAGGAGGAGGAGAAGGTGCCTGCACGGCAAAGGAAAACCTGATGTGGCAAGAGAGGAGCTGGCAGGGTTTTGGAAAGGAGCAAGGCAGAGGGAGATAACACCAAATCCATGACAAGTTGATTCAGGCATAGTGTGTTTTCTCCTTCATCAAGCATTTAACCCCCCTCCCCATAGAAACTCATTTCCTTTAAAAAAAAATGTTGAAAGGTAAGACTATGGGAGGGGTTGTTCAGAAAGGGCAGCGTCTTCACTGCACCCATTTCTTTCATGGTTAACACACTACCAGATGTGTCTGTACATAGCTTTGTCCTCATGGTTTTCTTTTCACCAGCCACTAGCCTTGCCTGATACAGAACAGGGTGAGGAGCTGGCAAGTCACTCGGAAGCAGGTTCTTGCCCAGCCCAGCTTATTACATAAGGGAGGATGGAGTTGTCTCATCTCTAGCACTTCTGATGCAGCTTATAAGGAATAATTGCTCTGTTTTCCCAATACCACTCTGCAATTGCGACAATAAAAAAAAGTTGCAGCTGTTCCCTGGACCCTGTGAATGCTTCTAAGCAAGCCCAGTTTTTTTTATTATTATTAAATAGAAACGAGTGATGTCTATCTGACTTGTATATAATTAAAATCCTTTCTGCTTCTCCAGCCTTCAGGCTCCATAAGGTATCACTTTACGTGCACTGCATTCTTTGTCATGTACAAGCTTCTCAAGAGCCCTGGGGGCTAATCATTACAATCTGTAGATGGAGAAATCATGGTTTAGGCTCTCTTAGGTTTGGTAGATACTAAGCTAAGTAACACAGGAAAGCTCACAGGACTGAGAAGTGACAGATTGCAGCCTGGACCCATGTCTGACGAAACCAACTCAGATAAACGCACAGGAGCAGCATACTTGCTTCTAGGATTCAGAATTCTTAGCCCATTTTAGTATGGAAGATCCAAGACTAAGTAAGGTTTAGGATTATGTTTGCATTTCCATTTCAGCCATCAAAAGTTTCCGCTGCTGCTGCTGCTACTGCTGATGACCAGATTTTCAAGCAAGAGAAAGGAAAGCCTTCATTTTGAGTTAGCAAACTTGGAACCTTTCTGTCCTTTTGTCCCTGTGACTGGATCTCTGCTAAAGGCAGCACTCAAGGAAAGAGACCAGCCCATCCTAGGAGACCACAAGACTTTAGATGAATTGCTTTTCTTGGTAGAACACTGGGCACTGAGAACTCAGTTAAAGGAGTGACTGGGTTGTTAATAGGAATGAGTTTCAGAGTTGAATGATTTAGAAAGATATGCTTTTATCAGGTATTGTGGACACCTTATGGGGTGTGTGTGGGGGGGTGGAAAGACAGTAGGAGGCAAAACTACGCCTTGGAAACTGTAAAACCCAGAGTCAAAAAGCACGAGTGCTCATTCATTCACTTAACAGACATTTAGTTTTCAGCTCTGTGATCATTTGCCAATTTGCATGGCTCCAAAATTCATGGGTTTCCATTAGCATGGTTTAATTGAGCAACATCAGTTCCCCCACAATATGATGCAAACTTGGACTACACAAGCATTTAGTTGTGAGTGCCTGCTACGAGCTCTTTGGTTCATCAATTACTACCTAAAAATATGTGAGCATTATAATCACCAATCACGGGCTCATCTGTCAATTGTTTCGGGAGAATCCATTGGTTACTGAGCACCTGCTATTTACCTTTCCCACAACAGGCAACTCATTTACCTGTTTCTCCTCCTCCCGCTGCCCAAATATCTCCAAAATAACATTTAATGCAAAGGAGTAACTCAAAGAAGGACTTTGTGCTAACAAAGATGAAAGTGAGGTTCACATGGATGACAAATCATGGAAGACAGAGCAGATTCCTGGAAGGTTGAGAAACCCCAGCTGTAGCATCTAGAGCGACACAGAAGTTATGAAAAAGATTGAGGTAAGTGGTTGAGATGAAAAGGATGTTCTGTCCTCACGGAGGTGATTCTGTGAAAGCTAAAGGATCCCTCATCAATGACTCCTAGGACTGGAAGAAAGCAAAGGTGATTCTGCACTTAGAAAACAGTCCACTAAGGCATAGAAAAGGTGCTGGTTCCACACCCTAAAATTACGCGACCATCCTGGAGACAGAGAAGCGCTGTTCAGAGCACTTTTAAAACAATGAATTTTACACTTCACTAGTCAATGTTTCTAGTCTTTTAAATCAATGTCAATATGCAAATAGCCATTTCATAAATTTTCATTTTCCTTTATGCTTAAAACAAACCACAACTTTTTATGTTTTTTTAAAAGAAAAAACTAGAAAGGTCATGTGACTATCATAGCTTTGGCCACTGATAATTTTCAGTGTCATTTTCAGTGTCTTCAACTAGCAAGCACCATTAAGTACCAAGTACGAGAAGGCACAGTCTGGTCTCATGGGGGACTGATGGATTGATGCTAAATACCTGTGACTAACTGTTCTGCATTAAGAGGATGCTAGTTTAGCTCAGAACACCATATAGACTTTCAAGGGGATGTGGGGAGAGTTGATTAGGGGAGTTGTGGAGAGAAGAAAGGAAGTAATACCAGGGATGAGCTCCCCAAATCTGAAGAAAACCCTTCCTCGCCTGGCAAGTACTCTCTCACCCCAGGGGCAGGGCGAGGAGAGGCTCTGGGCTGGTTCTTGAACTGGTTGCCAACTGCTTACTTGTAAGCCACACACATATTAATTGTCATCAGAATGCAGAGATACAGGTTAAGGCTCCTTCTCAAAAACAGTTCGGAAACCAGACTTGCCACCCAGCACACCTCACTACCAGCTTGTGTGAACAGTTTCTTAAACTCAGTAAATAAGAATTTGGATGCCCAGCTCTAAATCCCCTCCCCCCCTCACCAAACCCTGGAAGTGCAAAGTAGCCTTTGGTGCTGGGAGGAAATCAAGCCGCAGTGGGAGTCCGTGAAGTTCACATCTGGCTTTAGGAATCGGTTGTGATTTTTGTTTTTTTTTAAGCCCAACATGTATAGAACCTTATTAGAATCATTGGAGCTCTGTCATAAGATATTTGCGGGTTTTCTTTAATGGACCCTGTCAAGAAAGAATTGGGGCGCTGTGAGAAGCATGAGGATGCACCCACACATAGCATTCAGAAGAGGAAGTTTTCTCAGGCTTCACCTAGTCACAAAGTCCACGCACAAATTATAAGTAGATTGGGCCCAGGACGGCTGACTGCCTCAACGCCATGGTAACAGCAGCACAAGAAAATATGTATTGACTATTACTCTGTTAGGCGCAGCTGAGAGTGTTACATGTGGAATATGATCTATTTTGACTATCACCCATCTATAGACTGTTTTATCTGTTTACAGAAGTGGAAACAGACCTACTTAGTGAGGATTGCAAATCCATTATCTGGCAGATTCTTAACTAAACGTCTGTCGAATAAGATAACCATGCCCCCCACCCCTCACCCCCACCCCAAGATTAGCGTCTAACCTTCCGTAGGTGACTACAGTTTTTAGACATCCATGCAACTTTACAGACGGTGCTACAAAAGGCACGGGCTTTTTCCCAGGGTTTCCCAGGGTTGGTGAAAGCAAGATTCCACATTCAAGCCCATCTGGTTCCTTCAGACAAGTCCAGCCTGCCTTGTTGCATGAGAGCTGGCTGGGCTGTTCCCCCAAGCGGACTCCGGCACCCATTTGAACAGAACTTGCCTACATCACATACTTGCTCAGGGCTCTGAAATCAATGTAGATTCCGGGCATTCTAGAACCTATTTAAGTCTGCTGCAAGAACATCACATTGCCAAACACCAGTTTTTCTCTCTCTCTCTCTTCTCTCTCTCTCTCTCTCTCTCTCTCTCTCTCTCTCACACACACACATACACTCAACGTTAAGCCAAGCACACAGACTTACTAGCAAGAGTGCAGCGGTGGAGCAAACTGACGCGCTGTAGTGTGTGGGGGCTGCGCAGAGGCGGAGGAGGAGAAAGAACTCAGAAACTGCTGCTCCCCCAGAACACAGATAGCAACAGACAGGAGCACGGAGCGGCGGCGGCGGCGAACGCCTGCAAACAGCAAGCGCTGGGAAATGGCAGGAGCCGCTGCGGGAGGCAGGGAGGGAGGGGGAGCCGCCGTGCTCCCCGCTCCTGACTGGCCATCGCTCCCCCGCCGGGTGTGTGGAGAGCCACCGGTCAGGAAAGCAGCTCGGGTCTCACCGCAGCACCTCGGCCAGTTTCCAGAGGGTTTCAGCTGAGCGGGCAGCAGCTCGGCAGACCCAGCAGGGCGTCCTTGCCCTCCCGGGGCATCGCCTGCAAACCCCGCCTTGCGCCGCACACACCTGACGCTCTGGAGCGCTGGCCCAAGCCCGAGAGGAGTAGAGCCCTTAGGGCCACCTTCCCAGTGCCTAGACAGAGCTCCCTTGAGATCCTTTGCCACACCAAAGGACCCATTTCGGAAGAGGTAACACTTTAGTGTCCAATCTTTTAAGCAGATCACTTTTCAGGTATTGACTGATTAGCTTCCCCTCCCCCCCCCCTTTTTTTCAACTCTCTTTTCGGTTAAACAGGAACTTAGCTTTGAACAGGCACTGTAAGGCTACCAGCCAGAGGACCTCATTGAAGAAATCCAGGTACCGCCCCCCCTCCCCAAACCCATTGCACCTCCCTCCCTACTGGCCATTGGGTTTTGGAATTCCAACACTGAATGAAGTGTTAGTGTGGTTATCCTCTTTTAAAATGCACAAGAGAGCAAACAAATTATTCATGGCCCAGTGTTAATTCTTCACCTGGCAGATTGGAATCTGGGGCGGGAGGAAGCTCCTGGGGAACAGAAACGCCTGCTTTAATCAGCCGGGAGTGGAAACACTTCCGGCTTACTCAAAAAGAGGTTTAGGGAAGCGGATCTTTAGCAAAATCACTTGTTTGTGTGGTCAACCCGAGTCACGAAAGGAGAACTCTTAGCTATGAGAAGCCACTCCCTCTTTTCATTTATTTTCAATTGGGATGTCAAAAGCCAATCTCAAGACCTTGGGATTTGAAGCCTTTTTTTCCTCCCAGTGTTTCAGTAGAAATAAAACTTGGAAATCAAGCTTTTTTTTTTTTTTTTTTTTTAATCATTCCTTCCTGTAAGCGTTTTTTCCAAACAGGCTTTTTAAAGGATTCCTACTGGCATGTACGGTTTGTGCATTTTCTGAAGTCGAAGTGCAAACATTGCTCTTCCTGTGCCAGTTGATTGATCTCCCGATAAGTGGAGCTAAACATTAATTTCCCCTCTTGACTACTGATGTCTGCTGCGGTTCAGTTGGATCCCGCACTATTTCCCTGCCCTATCTGTTGCTGCTCAAATCAGATGCTGTGGTCCCCATGGTAACCACCCACTCATGCTCTCTCTCTCTCTATTTTTTTAATAAAACTTAAAGCGCACAGGTTAGAAAAATCCCTATGATTAACCCCCCCCCACAACTCAAGTATTTAATCAAACTGGTTTGGCAAAGGAGAAAATAATTTTCATTGTAAATATTTTAATTAGTTTTAAATGTATTCATTAGAACCAAATTTTTCACTTGGAAAATAAAATCAGAGGATGGAACGTACTTGGAAATTTTACAAAACGTCTTCCAAAGGGATTTCCAGGGAAAAAAGGGAAAGATCACCACCTAGAAATGATGGTAGGTGCTTTTCACAGAATGGCTATCTTTGGGGACTCCAGGCTGTAGAAGCCTCTGGGGCTTTAGGCTGGGTCAGAAAATGAATCAAGACTGCTGTTTAGACTGTTGTATGGATATAGGGTTGCATTTAACTGTGTTAATGTTTCTTAGTTCACACACACACACACACACACACACACACACACAAACAATTGGGCTGCGCAGTTGCGTATCTGTAGACCATCTCTGTTAGGCACAGATATATTTTGCCTTCATTGGCCAAATGGGTTAGCCACCAGTGAAAGCTGATCCCTGGGGTGGGGGATCAGTACAGACCTTGCAAGACGCCCAAGCTGCCTTGACAAGATACCCCGTGAGGAGCAGCTTGTGATCCCAAAGTCTTTTTCTCTCCAGGCCTCCTGAGACCATGTGACACACCATCTAGGGCACATCTAAGATAGGTTCATCTGGCCCCTCTCCAATCACCAACATGGTAGAAAAGAGTTACAAGTGGGTGTGGTGGTGCATGCTTGGAATGCCAGCTCTTGGAGACCAAGGGCAGGAAGTTTGACATCAGAGTTGCAAAAATGACTTTGCCACCATTGTAAAGGGATCCTCCTACTTTCCCTAGATAATCTGGTTTGCTGGGGACTGGCTGGCTGTTTCCTTTGCTCACTGAAGATGAGATTCTGGGTTGCTTTAAGGATGCAGGACTGGTACTTCCCACTTTCAGATAGAACAGGGCTATTTTCATGTCGATCCAGAGATAACCTAATCAACAATGGGATAACCTAATCAACAAATACATGTATTTTCTGGTTGAGATTGCTTAGAGACAGATTTTGAGGGTGAGAGTGATTAGTAAAGCACAGGGGGATACCATGAGCAGACAAATGGTCACTGAGCTTGCCAATCACAGCCACCACCACCCAGTCCGGCCTTCCAGGATTAATGTGGTTTGCAGGGATGGGACGAGTTTGTAGGGACACACACACTAGATTGCAGTGGATAAGCCCTGACATACTAAGGTTAGGCCAGGGCCCCTCAAGTGACTATGCTTCCATTCTGTTCTCTTCCATTCACTGCCTCTTCCATCTTAGAAGCTCTGGAAATTTCTTTGTGGGTTTCCGGAAGTCCTCGCTTCCTGTTGGATTCGGAAGTCTTTCTGAGTGTAAGAACTTGCATGAAAAACAGGCTGAAAAAGAGATGGGATGAGGCATGCAGGGCAAAGCTACAAGACTGGTTCTCTGATTTAAAGCCCAAGACAGGGGAACATGTAAGACTTGGTTCAAGTCCCAAAATTCAGCTGAGTGTTTTTAGTTAATACATTTATTTACACTGGAAGAGGCAGGGCTCATGTCCTATTTTTTCTTGTCTTTTTTTTTTTTTTTTTTTTTTTGCTTATGGAAGATGGTAAAGATTCTACCTGATCACAGGTAGAGTTGAAAGATCTTATGGAAAGTGATGTGATTCACCGGCTCTCTGGCCCTAAGGGGAGTGGTTTCTATGTAAGTCAGCATGGGTCACCCCAGGAGTCTTGGATTCTTTTTTCAGAAGGCTTAGGATGCCATACATAGAGATTATTATGGCTTGAAATACATGCTCTGGAAAATTCTACCTATTTTTAACTGAGACTTAAGTACCTCATATGACTTCTAACTGTTCCTTATTCTTTTTCTTTGCTTTGGATCTGCACAGAAGTTTTTCAATATTAAAAAACATATTTATAATCGTTTACAGAATAGCTTATGATACTATGTAGGAACATCAGGAGAATTTAAATCTGATATTGCTTGTAATGTAGTTAATCCATATAAGAGATACGACTCATAGGTGGACATACCTTGGATGGAATTGTGCCCACCAGCAGTCTACAAACTAAGAGACCTTTATTGTTGAGATCCTGCAAGTTATTTACCCAGATGTAACTAATAGTTAATTATCATCATGCCATTGTTGTAACACAAAAGAACAAACAAGACAACAGCAACCTGGGCAGGGAGACCATGTCGTACTATTTTGCAATTACAGATAAAGAACTATGAAAAGTCTGCTTAGTTTTAAGTTGAAGTACAGGAGCTAGTTGATTCCGAAGGAATTCAACCCGTTTCATGGAGAAGAGCCTTGCAATTCACATGTAAGTCAAGGTGGCTGATTCTGACAGATCACTGAAGAAAGGAGCGGTTCAGCCAATGCTCAGGGATCTGTGCTAAGTTCATTAGGAACGATCACACCAGGCTATCAGAAACTTGAACTTGGTCTTTAACTTGGACTGTAATGTTTAGAAGGACTCCCAGAAACAGCGCTATTTGAGTGTGTTTCAGAAGAATGAGTGGAGTTGGGTGGACAGAACTGACTGTGAAGTACAATTCTTTGCACGAAGGTCCTTCAGCCCTACCTGACTAGCCTTTACCATCTCCTGGAGCTAAGAACAACAATGCAATGCAACAAGGACCGTCGCTATCATGGCTGCTAACAACAAGGAGTTTGGCCACAGCCCATTTAATGGAGCATCCAGTTAATTTGGGGGCATTTCTTTGCTTTCGACTTGACAAGGTTGAACAGGGACAGCCTTTGGACATCTTAATAGCTGTCTATTTTATGGTGGTGCTCATTGGCCTGTTTCCATGCATACTCATTCTCTGCTAAGCGTGCCAATGACCACTTCAACCAACTCATTTCAGAAGAGAGACAATGATACTTTATGTACCAGATGTCGATTCAGAATCCAAGCAACTAACTGTACCAGAAGATTAAACTCCTTAATAGAACCAAAAGGAAAAATAAAACAAGCTATTTTTGCAGAGTGTAGAAACAATGTGTCCATTAAGGTAAAATAGAAACACTTTTTACTAAGGAAAAAAGAGAACAATATAGATATTGCCCCCTACCGTCAGTCATGTTGACTAGTTTAGTTGTTTCCTTCTATACACTTTCCATGAAATTAAAAAAAGACACTGTAATCACAGCCCCGAAGAGGACTGTAATAATAGTTTTACATATCGTGATCAATATTTTCCTCCCTTTCTCCTTCTCTTTATCACTGCTTTGTTCTTTTCTTTCTCTCTTTCTTTCCATCTTTCTTTCTTTTCTCGTTTTTCCATTTTCGTTTTGCTTTAACTCTTCTCTTTCTTTCCATCTTAGTTTTACTTTAACTCTTTGGTGCTGGGGATCAACTCCAGGGTATTGCGTATGCTAAATATAGGCTCCATTATTGAGCTAAGTCTCTAATTTCAAATTTTTTCTGTTTTCCCTTCTCTTCTTCTCTTTTCTTCTTTTCTAATAAAAACACCCATTCTCATGAAGAAGAGGATAGAGAAAAGAAAACAGACCCCCAAAAGATTAGAAAATTTATTCTGAGAAATGAACTTTCATACTGATTGGTTCTGTGTTTTTAAACTAGACTTTGATTAATGGCAAGAATTTTCATCCTTTCTTAGATCTATATTTTTTTCCTTCTTCCTAAAACTGTAGATCCTTTTGTCTCTACCTTTCAGGGCTGGAAGTGCAGGCCACCATCATTTTCACCAGGAGTTTTTGATGTGGGATCTGAACTCAGATCCTTCTGCTTCCAAAGCAGAGGCTTAACCCCTGAGCCATCTCTCTGACCCACTGCCTTAGCTCTTGAGTACTGGGATTACAGGCATGTGCCCTGTACCTGGTTCGTCTCTATTGCTCACTTGCCCTTTTCAGTTGTTCCTTTGAGCTCAGCTGTACATTCGAAGGCTTTGGCAGGCCATGGAGGGACTGATATTGGGCAGCTGAGGAAAAAGACATCTCTTCTATGAGCAAAAGAGGTCCAGGTTCCCAAGGGCCTGTGCTTTTCTAAGGGTTTAAAATTTATTCTCACAAATCATATACTGCTGGTTTAAAATACACTATCACAAATCATAGACTGCTGTTCTTTAATTCCACCCAGTCACAACTACGGCATTCATCGAAACTCACATTAGCAATTGTTTACTGTCCATACTGATCTTTAATTTACTGACCTAGATTGCTTGGAGAAGATAGGAGGTCCATATACAGTCAGGGATTTTTTTCCTAATTTTTCCATTTTGAAGAGAGACTTTGCTGTTCGCCAAAGGTGCACACTTATCATGTGACCATCACCAGTACTTTTATCGGTGTGAAACTTAACTCAATCGGGCTTGTCCCATCCTGCTGAATTCATTAGATGGAAAAGCTTTGAACTAATTTGAATTTGGCCCCAGTTTCCTCTGCCTCAACAGCAGAAGGTACAGTCAGATTAGGAGGCTGCACTTCACATAAAAGGGCATGGATTTTACATCATCGGTGATCACTAAACTCCTTCTCATCCCTCTATAATGTAATCTCAGAGGTTCTGCATTCATCCATTTGCCTGGGAATTGTACCCTGATTACTGAGTCTTGTTAAACCTACTTCCTAAATACCTCTAGGCTCTCTGTTCTGTCTCTGTGGTTCATATAGGGACCTCATTGTCTCTCACCTGAGCCACACACAGCAACCTTATTGTCCTCCCATTCATTCTCCTTACTACCACACTGGACTCTCAGTCCATAATCCCTCTTAAAAAGTTACTTTTAAAGTTACTCATCACCGTAACTTGTTATAGTAGGTCCCAAGTACTATAGAGTACTTGAAATGAATAAGCCCACAGCTATACTAGCAACATGCATGCATTCCTCAAACATCAAGCTGAGTGAAGTTACACATAAAAGAACATACTATATGATCATATCTATTGGAAGTGCAAATGAGACAGAAATGTGTTAGACATCAGGATAGTGTTTACCTGTAGGAAACAAGCAGGGAGTAATCACTGTGAAAGGACAAAGGGGTACTGTTCTGTCTCTATCTGAGTGGTGATTGTGCGGGTGTGTTCTCTGTTATTACATGAGCTGTACACTTAAGAGTTATATACATTTCTGTGTTATATTTCAATTTAAGAAAATCTGTAAAAATATTAGAACTAAATTCACTCTTTATATCCATTATGATGCAAAAGAAGTTCATATATTAATGTTGAGAGAGCATGATATTCTTTTGAAAGTAGTTATGTCATGGAAGGGGCATTGGAAATAAGACTTGGGAAAAAATCTTCATTGCTGTGTTATTGCTGACTTGATATGTTTTCCCTTTTTACATACATGCACACACACTCAGTCACACACGTTCACACATATACACATGCAATAAAAAGAGAGAGCAATCCAGAATGATTCCCAATATCACCCTTGGACCTCCATACACAGGTACCCACACTCTAAGTATACCCTGTATTACACCTACACATCCATGTATATGTATACACACAAAAAGATCACAGTTTTCTATCCGCCTATAATTGAGGGAGATCCAGCCTTATTCACAATGTTTCTACCAAGAAATCCCCTATCTCTCATTCCAAGCTATAACCTAACCTAGTCCTGAGAAAGATCATAGTCAAGGTGGAATATGCAAGAAGCAGCCCTGACTAATAGGATTTAGTTATCACTAATAGTTCTCCTGAACTTACTAACATGGCAAAACTGTATCTGTTATGCCTTGATATCAGACTCAGCCCTTGAGGGAAAATGAGGTGGTTGTGCTACTTGAAATCAATGATGTGAACTCATAACATCATCTAATTAAATTATCTATGTGCAACTTTGAAGTTACCCCTAAGCTTTCTGATAATATTTTAGTTTAGTTTCCTGTGACGATGTTTCTAAAAGTGATATGAAACCTTTCCCACCTGTCTAATATATTCGTATTCACTTGGAGGATGTGAATGTATGGGAGGATACAAATACTATTATATATATAAAATAGTTTTGTGATTTTTAAATCTATGCAACCAGAGAAAAGTGTTAGATGTTATATAAAAGGCAAATATCAGCTATTGCATAAATGGCATATGGGGGAGGTAGAAATCTCTATGCATAGATTTCTTAACTTAAATTCTGTGTTTTCTACTTATAAGGTGCATGATCTTGGGTAGGTTAGGTTAACTTCCTGTTCCTTGAGTTCCTCATCTATAAATTGGAGATAAAATTTAGTATGGTTTATTCTGGTGACAGCAAGATGGAGTATATTGGAACAAGTGGCCTTCCGCAAAGTTTGGTGTATTTGCTATAATGTACTTGGCATGCCAGTTCCTACTTCTTTTCATGAAATTTCCTCACTACTAGAAAATGAAACCACTGTATTTCCTATACTCTTTTGCAGCTAGGATTCATAGTGCAAGTAAAAACACATTTAGATGTCCTTTAGCCGTATATAGAAAGCTGACTTAAGAAAGGACAATTTATTTGCCCTTACTGCTATCTACAAAGGTCACACAGAATCATATATGAGGAGACAAGATTATGGAAGTGGAGGATATAAAAACTGCTTTACCCCTCCCCTTTTTTTCCTTATCTCTAGACTTCAGGTATGGTGGTGTATTATTTACTTCAATACAGTGGCAGCGTTCTAATGCCTTCTCCTTCGGTTTCCTTAGTGCTATTATATTTAGTTCCTTGAATTAAATTCTCCTAAACTACAAGGATTGTCTCTGTTTCTCATATACACCAGGATGAATCGCAGAGCAACCTGTGGTCCTACACAAGAGTACATGGCAGAGAAACAAACTGGTGCAGTACTATAACAAACAGTACAATAATAGATCCAATTTGTCAAGTGCCACTTTTTGGCCAATATATGAACTCATTTTCTAAGTTCAATGAGGAAACCAATAGCACCATCTTTTGCTATTTTTAAAAAATCACCACACATACCCAGGCTCGTCCATATATACACCTGTTCTTGTTCTTCTCACGTATCACAAAGTAATCTGACAAATGTATTCTGGAAGTAGGTATTTTAGTCCTGACCCAGAGAATGTCTTTCCTTTGGAATTCTAAAAATCTTTAAAACGGGCTTTTGGTTTCTGATCCATTACTACTTTAATTTGACAGTTAAAAATACCAACACATTGAACGCCTGATGAATGTTTATGATTCACCACCTTCGGGACCATGGAACACCTGCTTGGCACCATGATTTGCTTGACATCAACAAAGATTTCAGGAAGTTGTTTATTCCACCTACACACCAGTTAAAACTCTGCTGAGTTCGCTGCCCAGATCTGCCCTTTAGCTATCGGATTTCCTTCTGAAGCAAAATGATTAATTTCCAGTGTCTCTTACGTTGAGGGGAAAAAAATAATGAATTCCCCATGCTTAGAATTTTAATCCAGGCTGGCTCCATCCCAGCTGTCTCCTTAGGATGCTATAATACATATTCCTGTCACTAGCCATCAGTAAGAGCCACGGGAAATATGAATTTCAGCTCCTAACTCTGAATGCTAACACTCCTGTCGGTTTCTTCTGCATCCTGAGCACCTGGTCTACTAATCCCAAGCTCCTTTTTACAAGATTTAAGCTACATGATTCTCAGGGTTGATGAGGCACAATGCAGAATACAAGTGGAGTCACATACTGACAACACAAAGTTTCCTGCTTGTGGTCTTTAAATAGCAAGTGGTGTCTAAATTTTGAAAGAATTTTAAATCTCTGTAGTACTATTTCTACATCAAAGTAATTAACTTGTAGGACAGTTTGCTTCTAAGCCTAATCCTTCCACCTCTGCTTTTGATTCCAAAACCTCTTCTCTCTTACAGATCTTACTGTCTTTACAATTCACTTGCTTTGTCTTTAATTTCTCCTTCCTCTCTACTATTGAATGGGCTCAAGTATTTTCTTTCTTAAAAGCTTACAATACTATATGCCTCCCATTTATTATAATCTCTTTCTAAGCATCATTTAACAACCTTACTTCTCCCAGTGCCTTTCCCAAGGCACAGACGTTCTGCAGAGGATCATATTTTTGATAATGTTGTTGAATAACAACATGCACATGTTGTAGATCATGAAGATGACTGCTCAGCGATCAACCAGTACCAGGCAACTTCCGTGCCGCCTGCATTTGTGTGTACGAATGCATTGATACTAAATGGTACTTCTTTAACTGTCTTGAGCCAAGGAGAAAAGAACAGGGCTAGACATGCTCGAAGGTCAAACACTGACTTGGAGCACACTCTTCAAAAGTAGAAAGCAAAGTGGTAGGAGAACTGAGTCATCACATGGTATGAGGAAGGAACCACACAGCAAATTCAAAACAACCTGCAGCCATTACCGGATTAAGGGTAGCGATTTGGTTTTGGACAGAGTACCACAAGTTATTATATTAGATTAACACTGCAACCTAAAATATTGAACTTGTTTTAGAACTTTTATTTGATTTAGAAGTATGCATTGTCTTTTTGGTTATATTCATGCTGAAGGGCCAATCATTTGTATCAAGTTTATGTTTATGCACATTCATATAATGTAAAAAACCCTGTGGTTGCTTACTCAAGAATTCTTCCCTTTCTTACTTAAATCATGTTTTATAAGTGCTTATATAGCAGAGGTATTTATTGAGGCATTGAGTTCTTGCCATAAAATTATGAAACAGTTATTATTGATAGCCTCTTTTCCTTAAGAGGAAACTGACACATGAATAGAAATATACACTTTCCTATGGTAACACAGCCCGTGTTCTCTTTTAAATCCACACTTTTAGGGTCTAGAATCTGTTATTAACTATATGGAATGCTGTCTTCCTTTGGTCAGAATATGTATTAACTTGGCAAAAGTTCAAAAAACACCACTTCTCTTAGGGATGTGTGCTATCTACTCTTAGCTCTTTCCTTCCCAGTTGATTGACATGATCTTTCAGTACAATGCTTACTCATAGATTTCTTACTACAGATTAGACTTTTAATTTGTTTTCAAGATGTGTATAATCAACCAGACCTTTTCACACACATGTATCTCAATATCATCTCAGCTTCACCTTAATTTGAACCTAACGGTGACCTTTCTCTTTCCCATATTCCCTGTTTTCCACTGTTATCATCCCTCTCGCTTAATGGTCCCTCTTCATATTCGAGAAACTACTTGATTAGTAGGAGAAAGAAAAACAAAACCCAAAGCAACAAAGTGTGGCCGCCTGACAGCGGCAGGGGTATGTTTAAAAAGCCCCAGAAGGAGAATGGACTCTGTCTGAGGCCTGAGGGTCATGGAAACTTTGCTAAAAAGTTAATGTTTAAACAGAAAATAATACCTGCTTCCATTTTGAAAAGGAACCCTCATGCTTTTTCCGTTGTCATGAGTATATAGGTGCGTGTTTTGTATTCATGCTACAAAAGAGAAAATTGGGTGTAGCTCAGTTGACAGCATGCTTACCAGACATAAAGAAAGCCCAGGGTTTGATGCCCAGCACCAAGTACACTGGTTATCTCAGCACTCTAACAGCAGAAGTGGACATTCTTAGTTACATAAAGCACTCAAGACCAGTCTGAGATACATGAGACCTTGTCTCTATTTCCAAGGAAATCGAAATAAAGCAAAGCCCCAAACAAAAGACCAAGTCCCAAAGTAGCCATTTTGCAGGTTCTATTCCAGATGAAATAAATTAAAGGCAGTAGATTCATTTATCTGTAAACCATTTTGTTGCTCCCTAACCTTTAATAGAAAAATGGCTGCTTGCATAAAGTGAACCAGTTCTGACTGGCTTCGAAGTAGGTGCCACTGGAGCACAGTACCAACCACAGCTGTCTGTGGATGTCGTGGCATCATCTCAGCGGTGGGTTTTGCCCGACCTGAGCTCCTGCCACACTGGAATTCCTTCAGCTCAACACCAGTGAGACTCACGCTATGGAGTCAAGTCACAGCTACCAAAGAGAGTTTCTGCCTTTCTTCCTTTAAGTATTGGCTGTGATGATGTGTGCCTTAGGGAGATTATTATTGCATAAAAGCAACATTCCCTCAAAAGGCTTATCTCAAAATGGGGATTTTATTGCCAAGAAAATGGAGATAATTTTTGTGAACCAAAGGGAGCTCAACTGAGATGTCATCTAGAGACAGGCTCCACCAGCCTGGGAACAGAGGCAGTTTTCCAGTTATCATGGCGGCCATTTGTCTCCCTCTTTGACTCACAGTCTTCTCTTGGGTCTCCCCAGGTTGGTTTTATCCTCTTTGTAATTATGGCCAGACATGGCAGCTCTGGTTCTGTTTCTCATCCAGTTTTATGCTGTCTTTGAGCCTGAACACTAACACAGGCAGTCCTGGGAGGGCATCTGTTAGGTTTTGGACTCATATCTAACTGAGCACAGAGAGGTGAGATCATTTCATAGAAATGTGAACACAGGCAGGCACCTTCACTGGGGGGACATTGGCATTTATTGGTCAACAGTCTATTATGGATGTGTCTTGTAAATATTGATTTTTATTCTAAAGAGAGAATGCTTATGAAGCGTAGCTTCATGAGATGAAATAAGTGAAGAATTTTGTTTGTTTCCTCTTAAGAATAATGCTGTTATTAATCGCAGGTGGGCCTGCTCATGGCCACTGGGGATATTGAGTTAGCATGGTTGGTAGGATCAGATTTCCAAGAATTAGCTTGATCTGCACTGTCTTTGACTCACAGCAGGGGAGAATTGACTGGTATCGAGGAAAAAAATCACAAACAATAACCAAGAGATGACTGAAGGAAAAAAAGAAATATCCAAGATTGACTGTTCTGGTCCTTTTTTTTGGCATGTGTATGTGGTGTGCATTCATGTTTGCATGTGTGTGAGCATATATGAGTGTGGTGTGTACATGCACATGTATGCACTCATATGTGGAGGGCAAAAGTAGACTTTGGGTGTCTTCCTCTATCGCTCTTTCCTTTATTTGCTGTAGCAGGGTCTCTCATTGAACCTGGAACTTGGTCATTAGGCTAATCTAACTAGCCAGTTTGCCTGGGATCTCCTGTCTCTAGCCTCTGAGCCCTCTCTCCTGTATCATTCTGGTTAGTAAAGTATAAAAAGGAACCCCATTTTATCTGATGAAGCTCACTGGACCTAAGATTGAAGGCTAAGGACAACTTAAGGAGGAAGAATGTGGTTTTGCTTTTTCCCCTATGTGATGACCTTCTGGGAATCTATTTGGTAGGCTGTAATTGGATTTAGTGAGTGTATATAAGATTATCCACAAATAAGAGAAGAATTTCTTTAATTCTATTAGTACCATGCTACTCAGTAAGATTAGAGAATAGAATCCTGTAGTTATTATTTACATGAATAAGAATCATCACAGGTGGACTGGAAGATAACTCAGTGGGTAAAGGCACCTGTTTACAAACCTGGTGACCTGAGGTTGATCCCCAGAGTCCATATGTTGGAAGGGAGAACCGGCTTCTGAATGTTGTCCTCTGACCTCTACATGTATGCCATGGCATGCGTTCCCCTCCTCTCCCTGCCTCTTTCAAATAAGTGAAACAATATTTGAAAACAGAAGTATCCCAGGATCGCAAAAAGCTTTTTAACTCCATTACTTTTGACCTAAGCTCTGAAGTACTCTACAAGTAAGAGAAATTATTGGCTGTATGTATGACCATCTCAGTTTTCATCTGTTCTATATACTGCATACTATTCAAATAATATTCTGCTTTAACAAATGATTCTATGAACTGTGGATTAGTTCAGTCTTCTCAGGAGAAAACTGAGAATTCCATAAAAGCTAATCTTCTAACATTGATCCTGCAAAAAAGAATAAAGATAAAAAACATACTAAATATGATTTATTTTTCAATAATGATTCCAAAGGCGTCTTTGGTTTTATTGTGCCCTGAAGTTATTTGACTTCTCAATACAGACTAGAAATGAAGTGCACAGGGTTCATTTATTTCTGTGCACATTCTGCAAACACTTATTGACCACCCCCAGTATCATATATTTTATTAGGCAAGAGGGATTTAGGAGTGGGAGAAATAGATACATTCTCTGTTATCATTAAATGTTTGTTTTAGAGCTGGAGAGATGGTTCAGTGGTTAAGACTCTCTCTCACAAGCAGAAAGTCCTGAGATTGGATCTCAGGTTGGACCACATAAAAATGCCAGGTAGATGCTGCGGTGGGCTGCACTTCCAGCCCTGGTGGGTAGAGTCTGGGAAATTCCAGAGCAAAGCAAGAAGGAGGTAGACGCAATCCAGGATGATTTCCACAGTCACCCTTGACCCTTCACAGGAACACATAGTGCCCTCTGATACACACACATATACACAAAAATATATAAAATTATATTTAAATGTTTTTTAATGAGGAAAGTAGATATATATTAGACAAATGAAATACAGATTTGATAATGATAAATATAAAATAGAATATAAAATGGAAAAATGATATAAAAAGTATTTATATAATGTGGAGATAGGGAAGTTCTTACTGATAAACCAATGTATTAATTAATTAGTTAATTAATTAATTAATTTTTGAGACAGAGTCTCATATAGCTGAGAATGACTTTGAACTCCTTATATAGCCATGGATGATTCTGAACTTCTAATCCTCCTTCCCTTTACCTCTAGAGTGCTGGAATTACAGGCATGTGTCACCAAATCTGGTTCATGTGAAGCCAGGGATCAAACTCAGGGCTCTGTATACATTATGCTAGCTCTCTGCCAACTGAGTCACTTTCCCATCCCAAATGCTACTTTTTTAGCAATGGTTTTAAGAGGGATAAAAACTTTGGACAAGGTCATTTCTGGCTAAGAAATGACAAAAACTGAGCTGGAAATGCATTCGAGAAACACATGGAAGTCTGTAGGACCGGAATACAGAAAGCAAAGGAAGAAGAACTAGGAACAGAGGCAGAGAGAAATGGGGACCAAATCACATAGATCTCAGAGGTCAAGAGTAAGGACTTTGACTTTAGGCTCTAATGTAGAAAAAAAACAATCTAACTTCCATTTGCCTTGAAGACAGACTGAAAGGAGAAAAGAACATTAAGAGAGGAGACCATTGGGAGTCAGCCGTAACTATCGAGGCATGAATGATAGTCGTACGAACAGAGATGGGAAGGTAAGGATGGAAAGACATGGTTGAACGCTGGGTAAAGACTTAAGGAGTAGCTGAGAGAATCTGATTATAGGCCAGAGGTGCAGTGTAAGAGAAGCAGCAGTCAAGCATGAAGCTGCTATTCATGCCAGTGAGGAGGTTAGGACAGCTGGAGCTGTTAGATTTAGACAGCGGAAGCTCAAGACCTCAGCTCGGGAGAAGTTCTGTTCGTGATGCCAATACACAGTCAACTGAGAAGCTGACCCCTGATGTGAAGTTGTTGGGAGAGGTCCAGTGTTTAGATTACAGAGGACAAGGAAGGACATTTGCATAGAGAAGGGATCTAACATGATGAGACTGGAGGAGAGGAACCAAGCAACAAGTTAAGGATAACAAAATGGACTAAGTCTAGGGGCACTCCAAAGCAAAACTTTCAGTAAAGGGGATTAACATGCAATTTTTTCCTTTATTTTGTTTTGAAAAGAGAAATTACAAAGATGGGCAGGAGATAACACAAGTATGGTTCAAACGTGCAGAGAAAAAGCAGATATTTCTAGGGGAACAGAGGGCTAAAATGGATCAAGTGCTACCTGTGAAGAACTGAGGGGAGAAGTGAGAAAAAACAGTTGAAGTGAGTGGATGAAGAGATATTGGAGGGGCTGGAGAGGTGGCTCAGGGGTTAAGCTTCTGCCTTGCAGGTGGAAGGTCCTGAGTTCGGATCCTAGACCCCATGTATAGACACCGGGGGGAACAGGGGCAGCCTGCGTTTCTGGTCCTGGTAGGGCGGAGCCTGTGAATCCTGGGGCAGAGTAAACAAGGAGGAGGTGGAGGCATCCATGGTGGTTCCCGAATTCGTCCGTGGTTCTACACATACACACACACATACACCCGCACACACACATACATGTACAATTGGATAAATAACAAATAATAAAAAAAATTTTAAAAAAAGAAGAGATATTGGAAACACGAGAACATTCCCAGTGGCCTTTGCGATAAAGCAAGATAGTTTTGTATGGGAAGAAGTGCAGGCTGGCTATTTGCTAATGGACTTGAACTGTACAGAGATCCAGTGGACTGGAAGTGTTGATAATGCAGGAGAAAAAGAGAAGTGTTGACAAATCATATCTGCTTAAGAATAAGGAAAACGCCTTTGGTAAGAATGTGGGAAACCCTCTACAGTCCCTGAGGGGCACTGCTGCAGGGAGGGGGCAGATAGGTGGTAGGAGTTTGTAGAAATGATCTTATCAAATGAAACTGTGTCAGGAAAATAGGAAAGAAGTTCAGCTACGAGTGATTATCTTAGTAAAAAACTATGTGTCAAATATGTTAAAATCAAGGGTGACCTATTTTTCTTGGGGTTAGAGATCTAACATGAACTTTTTAAGGAATCTACACGGTGGTTAACCTTGGAAGGCAAAAGAATTTCTCATGTTACATTAAATATCAAGTCTATTCAAAGATGAGATTGGATTTTGACTTCTCTCTTGCCTAATTGTGTTTAACTCGTGTTGAAATCTCCTATGTTTAGGATCCTCCCCCCCTTACAGGGAAGTGGTGCACTGTGTTATTTAATCTGGAAAAACCAGGAAAGCAATTGTTTATCAGTTTACCATTTGCAGCTTACTGTTTGCAGAAAGAAACGGGACTCTTGCCTCATCTCATGCTGAAGGAAATGTGGACTGGGATTGATTCCTAGTCACCCACTTGGTGCCTGATTATCTGGGATTGATGATGGGACAGTTAGGGGCAAAGGTGAGAAGTCCTACATATGTTTGTTAGTGCTAGTCATGTGGGAGACATGATCATTTCATGAAACAAGATACAGGAGGAAAGTAGTTTGCCATTTTGAAAAAAAAAACAGTGATTAAAAAGCATTGAAGGATATGAGGTAATTTGAGGGGCAACACTGACAGAGACGCAGCTCACAAAGAACTTAACATCACAGATAATTTAAATTTTAACTATTTATTTCACTAATTAACAGTCTCAGTAAGAAAGCTAAATACTAACTTGCTTATAAAACAAAACTGGACTATTCCTTTAAGTAAGCAGTAGACTATTAGTAGACTATATTCTAGCTGTTAGACATCAGGATGGTTTAAATGTCAGATCCATTTATTTGTGAGAAAATTTAAGAGAATGTTGCCTGTCATTAACATTTAAAAGATAAATTCATGCGTGGTAAGGTTTTAACTACTTTTAACAGCAATATTTTTAAAGTGTAGATTGTCAAGATAAACAAATGCAATAAATTAACTGCAACAGAAGAGTATAGCTTCTGTTTTGTTTATTACATGTCCAGTACAAATGATGAATTGCATGGACGATTATAAATCTACCCTAAGATATTCAAAATCAGTCCTGTTCTGATGCTGAGAAGTTATAATGTGTTTCATAGAGCTCGAAGAGTCTACTAACTGACGTTTATAAACCATCAGCAAGCACAGAGTATGACTATTATGGTCATTGTGGTTTCAGCTTCATATCCTTACATGTATAAACACGAGCAGCTAAACACAGCATTTTAATGTGGAAGACAGTAAACATAATTCATTTGGTTTATAAACAATGGGGGAAGTAGATACATAAATATTTTGTTCTTTTCCAGACAGGAGAAACACTGTTTTGATTTTCACAGTCTTACCTTAAAAGGTTAGTAACTAGTGATTACCTCGCATCAATAGATGCACATTATGATCTATAGTATTAACTTATGCTCTAGGAGTTTGAATTATTGTAGTCGATATGAGAGAGGGCATGAAATGTCCAAACACTTAATCCTAGAGGTCAGTTATTAGATTGCTTGAATACAGCTTCTGCTTCCTGAGAGGAAGGAGCAGGGGAGACTGTAAAACAAAGACAATGACTCTGGAGTTACCGGGCAGTGAAGGATGAAAAGAGAATGAGCTTGAAATATAGATTTGAGTGACGAGGAGACTTTCTAGATAAGGGTTTGGCCTACACATGATTACAAATTACTACAAGCCATGAACCTTCAGTCACGTTTGATGAGTGGAAAACATCAAGGTTCCGTGTCCCGTGTATGTAGGTACATAAACATGTACCTATACGTGCACATGAGGCAAGTACTCTACCACTGAACCACACCTCCAGCCCTTGTTTTGGTCAGATAGTGTCGAGTTGTCCTTCAGTTTCAATTCTCCTGCCTTTATTTCCAAGTTCTGCCATGGCAGATGTGGGCGACTTCACTCAGCTTTTATTTTTTTGCTTCAATTAAAAACAACAAGAACGACAACAACAAAACTAACTAAACTGCATTGTCTCTTTCTCAGTGTGCTTAGTTTCCTCAGCGAATTCCTTCGTGAACTTTATACACTTTAGAGTTAAAAGGATAACACCGGCTGCCGTCATGGGGAAGCGCCATGTGTTTAGAACTTAGAATCAAATTGTAGGGAATGAAACCCTAAATGCACACCTCAAGTCAGATCCTGCCTGTGTGAGTAATCCATTCCAATTTCAAGTGTGAAATTATATAATGTCATTTGTGCTGATGATGGCACGTAGCTTGTCACCTAGTGTAACTATATTATTTGTAGGCATAGAATATTGTCTACTCTATTTATGTGTTTTGACAGGTGGAGATATATTGCTAAATGTCCAATGTAGAAACAAACAAAATAATAAGAATATGTAGGCAGCTGGGAATGGTGGAGCAGACCTGTCATTCCAGCACTGGGAAAATGAGGCCGATTATGAAGCCAGCTTGGACTACAAAGTCGGACCTGTTATAAACACACACACACACACACACACACACACACACACACACAAACAAGTGCACACACTCAAGCACTCAAAGCATGTGGGAAATAATCCAGTGTTTTCAAGCTCTTATTCTAAAGTCCAACTTCCTATTTCAGCAAGACAGAGAGAGAGAGAAAGAAAGAGATTCCTTTTACAAGCTGTAACTTGACAAGGTACTTCATTCTGTCTGTTTCTTCACTACTAATAGATAATAATATCCTCATAGGGATCTTATGAATATTAAGTTCAAAGATGCAAATGGCTACAACAATTTCTTATACTGAAGAAAGCACTCAAGAAAACTAATCCAAAAACAGTTTAAAAGAAATATATAAATTAAAACTTACAGTTTTTTATCATATTAGGTTATATATTAAACATACATGTATGCGGTGTATATGTGGCAAATGCGCTATCATGATGATGGTGGCAATTATCTGCTGTCTAAATATCTATGTTCATATTTATAAATATAAATATTTATGTTTATAAATGAGTGCTGCACTTAGTCTTGGTCTGAGAAGCTTCTATCAGCAGCGGTCAGTGGTTACTGCCGTGACTCATCAATGGTCAGTGGGCTGACGAGGAGTAACTGTTGACTGTTGAGCTCTAAATGGGACATCTGTAGTAGCCCCTCTGAGGCTCAGGGAACATCTAGGGAGATGAAGAAAGAGTATGGGAGCTGGAGGATGGGAGAGAGAGCCACATGATGTGGCTGCTGCACGAACTCAAGCATCAGTGGCTACCCGCACAAGACCTGAGCAAGATGCACCGACACTCTATCATGAATGGGGGAGGGGCTATGGCAATTCCTGGTTGCTTACAGTACAAGAGCTATATTCCACCATACTGTAGCCACTGGGACATGTTTCCACACAAGCAAGTGACCCCCAAACCGTGCTGACACAAGAAACTCTAACCAGATACAGGGGGCCCAAAACATATGAAAGTAGGAATGGGTCTTGGGAAGAGATTGGATGAGACAGGAAGGGGGACAAAGAGGATAATGGAGGAGCTTTGATTTTAAAAAAGAACTATATATATATATATATATATATATGTATAAAATTGTGATCAAATAAATAAATTTCAAAAAAGATGATAATTATATACTGAATACATATTCTAGGAGGATTTTTCTATATAAGCTTAACTTCATAGCTTACTTCTGAGGAACTTCGAGAATCTCCATTTTTATCCTGAAGAAACTAAGGTTCAGAGAAGTTAAGCAACTTTCCAAGCATTTTCAGAGGAAGTGAGAGATTGGGTTCTTCTAGTTCCGGATACTGCATGAATGCCAATGAATTTATATATTTTAATACTGGCTGCATTATTCACCTCCTAGAAACATGTCAAAGCTAGAAATGACTACTCTATGACTATGTAAGTGAACTAGGAGGAATCTAAGAAAGTCGCTACAAGAAAAATGGTGGGGGAAAGGTTTTCTTTCTATTTTTCTCTCTCTCTCTCTCACTCTTTTTTATATAAAAGAAAACAAGTAGAAGGAGGTTTTCAAATACCGGGAACAAAGATAAACAAACCTTAAATAATTGTGGGTAATAGAACCAGGGATTCGGATGAATGTTGATTTCAGGATTAAGACATAGATCTTTAGGAAGAGCTGTATGAATCAAAAAATATCTTTAGAAATAACTTTCTGATCTCTCTCTCTGTCTCTCTCCTTCCCCTTCTTTCTTCTTTACACTGTACTCTGTAAAGTCTCATCATCTCTGCTGGCTACCACCCCCCCTCCCTGCCCATGATTTTGGACAACAGAGGAGGAAGCTAAATATGTCTGTTTACCAACTATGAGCTGTGGGGTTAAGACTAGTTGATGGTTATATGGAGATAATCACTAAGATGTCTAAGTTCAAATTGACTATAAGTTTCTTCCCTTTTGGGAGAGAATGATCAGATTGCCTAATAATTTTGTCATGTACCTAGTCTTTCTGCTGCCTGTTAACTTTGCCTACCACTTCTGAACTAGTGTTCTATACTTTTCTTATTCTCTTCCCTTGAGTGGGATCTAGTCAGGTCTTCCTAGTCTATTACCCAATGCTGTGCACTCAGGCCCCATACTTCTTTCCCCAGTGTGTTCTATTACCCCATAGAAATGTACACCTTCTTTATCTCTCTCTAGGTCCACCAGTGGACTGAAGTTCATGATCTTTCAGTCTACCAGGCAAGTTCCCACTACACACCCTGGCAATCTCCTCTTCGAAGGTCACATCTAAATTCCATTGTTTTCCTTAGCACAAGGATAGCACAGATGAAATTATGAATGTCATGTATATAACTCTGGATTACTCTGCCATCTAACATCTGGGTAACCTAAGCCTGATGGCTTAATCCCTTCAAGACTCCACTTCCTAATCCATAAAATAAGAAAAATCCAAGTCGAACTTGTCAGCTCTCTTTGAGATTTAATAAAATGATGCATGTACTTGACTTAGCCCAGTGCTTGGGCATCAAATGGTTAGGGTTTAACAGTAGTATTTAGATGTTAAATACCATAATTCCAATCCAACTTCCTGTGCTGATCAAGTCGCTTTGATTATTTTTCTCCCTCTCTCTACTCATCACCTCCCTACGATCCTTGTTTTTAATCCTAATGTTTCAAGATGTTCATCATTTGCTGTGCAATGTTTTAAAAATCATTTTCAGGGCTGGAGACAGAGCTCAGGAGTTAAGCCTTTGCTTCACAAGCAGAAAGACCCGAGTTTGGATCCCAGATCCCCACATAAAAATGCCAGGCAGAAATGGCAGCCACTTGCACTTCTGGCTCTGGAAGGTGGAGCCTGGGAAATTTCAGAGCAAAGCAAAGCAAAGGAGGTAGAAGTAATCCAGGCTGTTTCTTGAAGTCACTGTTGGGTCTTGCTCTCTGATATATACGGACACAGACACAGTCACAGACACAGACACAGACACACACACACACACACACACACACACACACACACACATACACACAATTATTTTCAATGAATTAAATGGTTCACTGTGAGATTTTCATTGCACTTTGTTCCTATTCATACCCCTCATTGTGCAATGCATTTTTTTTAATCAATGTGAGTGCTGAACTTTTGATGGAGGAAAAAAAAAACTGTGAAAAACATGCCTTCAATAGACCTAGATAAAGCATACTTTAAAGGACATGCTCATTAATAGTTATTGATTGAGGTATTTATTGCTTCATTCACTCAATCAAGAGATAGATAGCAAATGTGAAATATATTCCAGACATGGAGAAGCAACCGAAAAATTCTGACTTGAAAGAGAATAATAGGTCATGAATTACCATGATGCAAAATGGAAAGTCTTAAGTATCTGTGCAAAAAAGGTACAATGAGGGTTCAGAAGATAGAATGATAGCAGCTGGAAAGCCTCCTGGAAAAGAAATCCTTGAAGCTGGAAAGTGAGAGGCAGGAAGGGGAAGGGTGAGTGGCAGAAGGTGCGTTGCAAACTGAGGGACAGGAGCTCAGGATTGCAGATGGAAAGGCTAAGTGCCCACAGGGAGCGGCCATGGGGTTTTAGCCACATCTAAAAGCTCTTTGCAAAATCTGCTTGATGCTACTGGATTTTCTTTTAATTAACACAACTGTGACCCGGGCAGGGAGGGGGGGGGTGCGTTCAGCAAATGCCTTTGCTTTCCAGCTGTTTCTAATGATATTTGGTTTTGGACTTCAATTTAGTATGAATTTCCCTGTTTTCTTTGCTCAATATATTGCACTCCTGCTGCTGCCATGCCACCCCACGTGCTTCTTGGAGGAGTGACTTCCTTCTCTACAGCAGGGCTATTGACACAACCTCACTGAATGTCAGGCTCTTAGGGTGCCCTGGGAGTGATTAGTTTTAAATGAAATGAATGTTTGTCGGCAGAAAAACCTCCCCTTCCCCCAGTGTCTCCCCCCCAATTCCCAGAGAGTCCTTTATTGTGTGCGCCTAACTCTCCACTGGGTCCTCCTCTCCGATGACATATAAGGACCCAGTGGCATTTCCATAAGCCCTTTCTCTTGTTCCCCTTAAGCATAAGATTACTACTATGGCTGTCAATCCCTTGCCTCCAGGGGTCTCGGTGCCCTTAACAGATGCTAGACTTTATGAGGGCAACAGTGCGCTGGACATTGCGCAGGGCATGCAAAGTTCCATTATGTTTGCTTTGGCCCCAACTATTGTTGAGAATCTTGCAAATCGTTGCTCCTCCCATCCTTTTGCTCTTACAATCTTACCGCCCCCTCTTCCGCAAATGTCCCTGAGCTCCAGGATGGGGAGAGATTAGGCTGGCCTAGTTCTATGTGATTGATATAGAGTCTCTGAAGTTCTGGATTGTGGTTTGTTGATTTTCTTTTGCAGTTTTGCTGCTCCTGCAATTCCCTTCACTCCATTCTGCTGGGCACTGTATGTCACCCCTTGCAGACCTTGATGGAGGCCTATTTTCTCTGCTGTAACATGGTCTCCTCTCTCCTTGTTTCTGGTGTGGCCCTCCTAACCCATCTCTCTTGTTCATAATCCTTGCAATTACTGTGTTACATAGGTTTACTTTTGAGTGTCCCAATGTGGGCTGGGCGAGTTTGGTACTAGGAGCCACCTATTAGGGAGTACATACGGCGCTTAATCTTCTGGGTTTGGGATACTTCACTTAATATAATTCTTTCTAATGACATCCATTTCCCAGCAAATTCCAGTAATTCATCATTTTTGATGGCTGAGTAGTACTCCATTGTATAGATGTACCACAGTTTCCTTATCCACTCGTCAACTGTTGGACATTTAGGTTGATTCCATGACTTTGCTATTGTAAACAGTGCTGCTATGAACATGGTCGAGCTTGTGCTATCGAGGCGAACCTCTGCTGCTTGGGGGGTTATTCCCAAAAGTGGGATACCTGGGAGTGATTTTTAAATGATGATGTTTCGGCAGAACAACACATGCTGGCAGCTAATGTGGACCACACTGCTGCAGTTCACTAAGGAAGGTCTATAGGTTTGGTGCTGGGCACACATAATCCAAAATGAACTATAGAACAGTGTTAATTACCGGCTCAGCCCTACTCTGTCCCAGATTCCAGAATTCACAAGTGTGGTGTTAGTAAGGGAATCTTGAAGCCCCTGAAGATATTTTATCGAATCATCACAGCACAGATCATGTTGAATTTGGCTCATGATGTCTGCAGGCTAGAGAACACCTACTAACTTTCCTTCCATGAGTGATTTCTATTCATTTACAGAGAATTGGAGGCACTGACCAAAGAACTGCTTAATAACAAACTCAGCAGTTACTTTCATTTTTTTCTTGCAATATCATAATTTCCTCTTTTTGTAAGATGGTGAAGATCAGTTCACTGAAACCTCTCCATGTGGCAGACAGAAATTGTCGCAGGGCTCAGTGAATGAAAAAGAGCACAAGGCCATTACTTCAGAAATGCAGTTTATATTTCCATTAAGAAAAGCTAATAAAATTAGAGCTCAAAGAGGCCGAAAGACTTGGGCCACACATTTTTATAGCACAAAACTGACATCCAAATCCCAAAGACAAGCTCTTGCTCTGACTTAGATTGGAGGTGGGGAGGGCAGGTACCCCCAGCAAACAGTAACGGGACAGCGTTGATTTTGAGTCTGTGTTCTTCACTTAGCTTGGTTCTCTAATCTCACTTTGGTCTCCCTGTTCCTGTCATAACTCGGCATGAAGCATTCGGAGTATCTCAGCAGTTCTTATAGGCACTTTTGCTGGGCATCTTGCAAGACCCACAAAACTGGAAAGAGCACTGCTGTGCACGTTGGCAAGCTCACTTGGTGTCACATTGTGCCCTTGTTTAGAAATGAAAAGAATGATGTTGTCATGGGCACATACAGAAACCCATAGATGTTCAGTCCACTCCATTTTTGTGACATATGACTGTTCACCATGTGAACTTCAGGAAAATATGAGTTATCATTATATTTCAACAATGTAAAACACAAGCTTTTCAGATGACTACACCTCTCAATGAAGGATGCATCTTACCTGTGATAGAGTTTTCTAGTTATTGGGCAGTTACTTTAGTGGGTCAGGAAATAACACTGCATGTTGTACTAGTTACACTTCAGATTAAAAGTTTTAATTCTGCCTGGATCCACATCTCACTCATTGAAATTTCTCTTTATTCAGACTGATTGCTCGCTATAAGGTTGCTTTCAATGTCTTATTCTTTCCCAAGATTTTCATACTAATAATTCATCTTCAAAAATGATTGGGTGTTTTTTTGTGTCAGATTTCATAGTTTCATAAAGTTTTATAAAACAGGCACTGTACCTCAAGAGCAACCGAAGATGGCCCATGCGTACTATTTATTCAGTTCCTTCTGACTATGAATGGATTACTTAGGAAAGGGAAACCATTTCTCAATGAATGGGAACATGCTTCTTACTAGCGTATTTAAAAATCATATTAGTTCTACCACATGGACAGAATCAGCCAAGCATCGACTGCCAGTAGTCCTGAGACGAGAGCGGAGAAAAACCACAGTGGAGGTAGGGGTGGGTGGGTGAGGGTCGCATTGATCATAGTGATCACGGGCAATGGGAGGAAGTCCTAGAGAGTACCAACGTACAGCAGATGTTCAGTACATGACTGAGGAAGGATTGGCCATATCTGGTCAAGTCTCTGATCCAAGCAGGATGAGCCAGTGAAGCTGATGACAAATAGCAAGTCTGGAGGCCAATGCTCTATAGGGCTGGGCACAGGAGTGTGTGGGGAAAGGGATGGGTGTGGCAAGGTTGGATGGGAGTCATTCTGTCTGTTTGTCAACAGTTAGGGGCTGTTACCTAAGGTATTATTCTAGAGTTTTCAAATATCAACTCATTTAGTTTATTCATTGTATAAGCTGGCTACCACTATCATGCCAACAGCAGGCAGATTCACAGAAAGAGTACGTACCTTGCTGAAGGTTTCATAGCTTGGAAGTGAGGCATCTAGGGTTTGATCCCAGGGGGACTGGCTTGAGAGCATGCTTTAGCTCCCGTTCCACAGTTGACTCTTTATGCGCTCACCAGGTGCTTTTTAGTTTAGTCACTGCTGGATAGATCCCTTGGGGCTAGAAGTCTGTGGTCTGTTTCAGATGTGAGAAGTGGGCTTCTAGACTGTAAAACATTAGGTTGGTAGGTGTTGGCAGGTGGGGACAACACAAATCCTAGGTGAGATTTGGATAGAATTCAAGTTTCTTGAAAATCCCCTCAAAACTTTATTCAAAATGTAGTTTCTTATCATAGTGTTAAAATGACATCTCTCCTCCCAATCACCAGCCTAGTGGGAGCTAATGTGAGGAAATGTGCTGACTCTATTTACTTTTTATTTTGTCCATATAAAAATATAACCCAAATGAATGTTCAAGGGAACCTCTCATAGCTGCCTGTCAACTTACTACTGTTACTGTAGTGTTTAAAACACTTTTTTTAAAAGTCCCTATTTTCTCTCAAACTCTTCTGTTAATATATCAAATATATTCTAAATAAAAATTTTGGCTCTCATGTTGTTTTGTATGCAAATGAGAAAGTAGCTTTTGATTTAGGATTGACTTTTAAAACAAAGCACAAATGTTTGTGTATAGAGCCGCAGGACCCTAGTGTCTGCCATGAGGGTAAGATTTCAGCTCTAGCAGAAGTTAAAATTAAATTCCCCAAAGACAGGAATAGAATTCATCAGAGATGCCTCCAACAAACACGGAGATCCAGGGGGCCTTGCTTTGTTGCCTGTAGGAATAGAAGCTGTGTCTCGCAGCTCAGTGCCTAGTAAAGGGCTGCAACAAAGGGGGGCATGCTCAGTGTTCAAGTAGGTCTATAGAGAGAAATGGTTTCCTTATTCTACCAATTGGAAAGCAAGGCGTGAGAATTATTGCTTAAGTATTTACAACGAGGTGATGAGGTATGTTTTTCTGGAGTGGGGTTGTGGATAAAAGATGAAACGTATTTCCACAGGGACTGTTATGGTTGTAGCATCCTACACAGTCATATTGCCATGGTTACTCTGCATGGTGCTGATATAACTACATGGTCAGACACCTTAGGAGAACAAGGAAGTTTATTCTTTCTTACAGTTGTCTGGCCACATCTCAGTCCAGCTTGGCAAAAGAACTTACATTAAGACCAAGGAAGAGGGAACTGACCACATCATATCCATTGCCGAGAGAGGAATAATCCTTACTTGTCAGACTAGCATGTTAAAGAAGAATGTCATCTTCCTTAACTAGTTCCCTCCATCTGACCTACCCGCCCAGGGAAAATCCAGGCCACCATGGGTTGGGCCTTTCTCATCAACTACCCAATCTCTGTCAGGTTTGCTTCAGGTGCAACTCAACAAATAATTCTTCACAACTCACCCAGAGCTCAAATCTTTGGTTGTCAGGTGGACACCTGTGTCTGTTAAGGTTAACCTGGAAGGTTTTGCTGAATGCTTGCTTTCATAACGAGGTTCTGGTTAAGCCTGTTTGCCTTTGGTATTTCTTCTCTGGCTCTGCTACAATGTTGAATTCACTGTGTTATCAGTTTGGAAAAGAGATTGAGTCTGTCTCTAATTCCATTATCAACAATTGAGGGAAAACATGTGTCTTGTAATTGTTAAAGATTGCCAAGACTATCTTTTGTAAATAAACTGTGTTGATCATTGGCATTGCCTCTGACTCACTAGTAACAATGTTTTTGCAAACTATTATCTTTTAGAATATTTTCATATATATATTTCCTTTCATTTTTTTCTCTGATTCTTTTGTCAATCTTTCACAATTTTCAACATTATTTCCCAAGAATAAATACTATTATAATCTAGCATTCCATAATTAATATTGCAAATACTGTGTGCGTGGCACAATTTTAGCTGTTAAAGATAAACAAATCAGACAGTGAAGGTTCTCACTCTCACAGAACTTATTTTCAACCTGGATAAAGAAGACTTATAGGAAAATAAATAAGGCAATTATGTATGATAAAGGCTATCAATAATTTCATAAGGACTGTGAGGAAATTAACACAGATTGCAATTTTACTATGAAAAGTAGCAAAATCAACAGGGACTCTTATGTAGCCTCGAGTAAGTTATTTGGCCATTGTGTGCCTCAGTTTCTGTGTCTCTAAAGTGGAGGAAGGGGTTGGAGCTGTAGGTCACTTGTTATAGTGCCTGCCTAGCAGGCCCTGTGTTTGATCTTCAGCACTACACAAACTAGGCATAGAGGGAAGCTCATGTCTATAATATCAGTGCTCAGAATTTAGAGGCAGAAGGATCTAAAGTTCAAGGTCATCCTTGGCTGCATTGTTATTTGAAGCTGGTCTGAGTGCTCTGTGACTCTGTCTCTATAAACAACAAAGGAAACAGGGACAACCGTCGTCTATCTCATGATTTGTTTTAGGGCTTACAAGAATCAAAATATGGAATATATAGGATAATATCTGACATATATCAGGTACTTGGCAACATTAACTTAATTATTTTATTAGTGACCAATAACAATATTTTCTATGAGTCGGGAATTATGATTGTGACTTACTCATCAAAATTGCCCTTCTATGTATTAACCTCTCAAAGTCAAAAATCTTTTTAAATTGTTTTATTCTGTTAGAGTTTCATATGTGGATATAGTAGATTTATGATCTTTTCACACCTTAATTCCCAGTTCCATCCCCTTCTTCCTTTTCCTATTACAACTTCTCTACAAGTGCCTTCTATTTTCACGTTTTTTCACATGAGTTACATATCAGTGGTTATATCCTTAAGGAAAACTCATAGATGAGAAATCTTAAGGCTAGAAAGGTAAAATAATAGTATTTGCAATGTCACACAGCTGGAAGGTAGCAGAAATGTTGCTTTTCACTTTGGCTCTATTTTCAAATATCTTTCTGCCTCTCTTTATGACAAGATTTGCTGTTTTCTAAAATAAACATTAATTAGAGAGAGAAGACAAACATTTCCTTCTTAGCTTTTCTTTCCTTTTTGGGTATTCATGTTTTTCCTTTCATGCTAGTCTTTGTGTGATTCTTGTCTAAAGACACAGGCTGCTCATTCCTTCAGCAACACATTTTATATACATTTGGCGTGATAGAATTCATTAATTATCCACCAACAGGCAGCGTCTGGGAGCGGCATGTGGCGGCTCTCACACCTGCCCCTTCTGCATTAGGAGCATCAGGCAGACAGCATTAGAGACTTTCCATTTTTGAGGTTCCAAATTTTAGACATTTCGCTGCAATTCAAAATCACTCCCATTTTTCTTTTCATGACCTTTCGGATGCCTTTTTTTCCTCTTCCTAATCACACTTCCATTTAGACCAAATGACATTCAGAAATCCTCACTTTAGTGGCACACTGAATTCTTTTTATATCCAGTTTTAAGCCATAATCACTACCCTCTCTCTTCAATTGCTCAGGCACTTGGCGTGTGTTTTATTATGCAACCTCTTGTTGGGGTTGAAAGTACTCTGGGAGGACAGAGGCGACTTGTGAGGCTCAGGGTTTAACAGCACCAGGAAGCTCAGCAGAGAAGGAGACACCCCTGTGCATAAGTCTAACGAGACTTTCAAGGAAGTGCTCTGAAACCCAAGAGCTCCATTTACATTCACCCTAAGACCTTGGCTGTCTACCTCTTGGTAAAAGACACAGGGCTGGGTGAAATCCCAGAGAGAGGTGGTTAAGATCCAGTTGTTGTCCCTTTTGGGAGCTGTAGTGTTGCAAATAGGTGTCAGAGCCAGGCCAGGAAGGCCACTGCTGAAATTTTGCCTCTGCTACCGAATTGTCTTGGAACAACTTTGAGATTTTACCCCATCTGCAGAACAGGGATGCAGCAATGTTTATAATGCTTTGTGAGGAATAAAATGACAGAAGGCATATCAATATTGAGACACACCAGTCTCTCTGCAATGATCATAATTGTTAGTTGCTGCACACTCTCTCCAGTCATTTGTCATTGTTTTGGAACCTAGCTCTTTCTTGATCTGCGGACATTAGTGGAGGCACAGAACGGTTCCTCTGCCTGCCTTCAGCTTATTAGTTTTTCTTCATAAGGGACAGTTTCAGTTCCTACATATGGTCCAACCCATTTTTATGGGGCTTAGATGTAAGGAAAATCATGGACAGGCAAATCCTCATCAATTGATTGAGTCATTCCTGATCAGTCACTGACTGAATGCTCATCAGGGACGTCACCTGCCTGCTGAATATCACAGTCTGTGGAGAAGCTGTGGCACAGTTTGAAATGTGAGTTGTTCCTCAGAGGCTCAGCATTTGAATCTTTGTTTGGGAAGGTCATGGCACCTTTAAGAGGTAGAGCCTTACTGGAGGAAGGCAGTCACAGGGGGTGGGCCTTGAGGTTCATCAATCCCATCCTACTTCTAGGAGAGTCCACTCTTACAGGTGGTAGTTTTCCAGCTTTCAGTCTCCTGGATGGCTGTGAACTAGCTGGCCTCCAGCTTCTACCAGTCAGTCATGCCGTTCCCACCACGAAAGACTGTTTCTCCCTTCTGGAAGCATTAGCTGAATAAATCTCCCTTTCTCCCATTCAGTTGCTTGACTTTGGCTGCTCTCTCACAAAGCAACAGATAATACTAATCAGTACAGCCTGGATGTTTGTTTCCATTAAGAATAAGACACACAGAGAGAAATACAACAAGGCCAACAAAAGGTAGCAGAGGAAAAGATGGTCCTTTGTAGGGGATAGAGTGGTAGAGTCAGGATCCTTCACAGAAAAAGTTTACCTGGCCAGTGAAGGGTAAAGGGATTTGGGGGCACTAGAGTAATGTGGGGGTTGCTAGGCCAAAGCCTGTGCTCTGGATGATACATTAGCAACTGAACGGGCCATTGAGTGACTTCTCCCTTGGGTGGTTGAGTTTGCCTCTTGTCTGCAAGACAATGATAGGCTGAATTCCCTCCTTGGAAGTTGAGAAAACTCCCAGGTCGTTTGGAACGCTGGGCTGTTCCTCCCTCCCTATCAGTTCTTTCCTGCCTATCTAAAGAGATGTTAATGCACGGACCAGGTAGCTGTTTTGAGGCATACATTGTCCATTCCCTTCTAGCAACAAGGTGACATGCCTGTTTAGCATGCCTGGCGATATGTCTGTCCCACAGCAATTGGGTGTCACTCCTGACTTCTCTTTGTTAACCAAAATGTATGTGTTTTATATAGTCCTGTAAAGAATTTGGCCCTGCTTCTTGATTATAAAAACCCTGTAGTTACAATAATAAGGGACATCCAAGACACGCTCTGACCCAAAGCCTGAAACTTTTAATTCCTACCGCTCCCACTTCAGATTTCCACGTTTGTAGATTTGGGTTCATGCTGGCTTCGTGGGCCCGGACAGAGCAATAACTTGGAGATGGTGGAAGATGGAACGTCAGGATGTGACAAGTGACTAATAAGCAATTTGGCATCACTTAAGCCTACGTACAAGGATAGATCACAGCAAAGGGACGGATGGAAAGAGAAGACATCCATTCTGGTATGTGACTTTGATGAAAAGAAAACTGAGACAGATAGACAGACAGCAAATACTTGAGGAATGCTTGCTTTATCTAGTTATTAGTTCATGCACCAGTGAGATGACTTAACAGGGAAAGGCATGTGTCATACAAGCCTGATAACCTGAGTTTGATCCCTGGAGCCCACGTAAAGGTAGAAGGAGAGAAGTGACTCTACAGAGTTGTTCTCTGACCTCTACATGCACACAATGGCACGTGTTCACATCTTCCCGTGACGCACCCACATGATAGCAACTGAAGTAAAATAAACACTTAAAAATATTCTTATATTTTACACTGGGGCATGACACTTGCATGCTGTCTACCACTTGTTCCGTGGTCTTGGGACCTTTGAAAATTTTTACTTTTTCTTTCTGGTTCACAGGAAAGACAAAGATCTAGGACTTCAAGGAGGAAGCACAAATGGTGAGAGATGTGTGTCATTCAGAAAAGAAAACTGTAGCAATGTATACTTGACATTTTTAATATAAACAATCTCTGCATGAAACAAGAAAATCTACTTTCCTTACTTTTAATAAGATTAGTTATTCATATGTCCACAGACTACTGAAATGCTTTCCTTTGAATCTGATGAGGAAACAGACCAATTCAGGTTGAACACATTTGCTTTTCCTCAGGATTTTTCATCTCCTTCCATTGTGTGTCACTGCTTGAAATGTTTCCTTTATTAACTTCTTTGGGTTTTGTTTCACATGGGTTTCATGATGACTATGTAGGCGCATTAATTTATTCTCCACTAGCAGTTACCTAAAACAGTTATTTGTCTGCAGTTTCGCAAATGATTGAATTTCTTCTAGAACGTCCTCATTATTCAGTATAGGACAGTGGAGAATTGTCACTAAGACTCTGCCATTTCTCCTGTTTGATGGGAAAAAAATCTCCCACTGAGAGTGCTATCTATTTTTAAGTCATTCTACTATTTAAATAAAATTGGGGACTGGGGAGATGGCTTGGTGGTTAAAGTGTGTACCATGCACATGTGAGGAGCAGAGTTTCTGTGCCAGCCTGTAATTCTAGCACTCAGAAGGCACAGACAGGAGCCCTAAGGCAAGCTAGGTAGCAGGGTATTGCATTGGTAGGCTCTGGGTTCAACTGGGAGGCCACACCTTGCTGATTAAAGTTGAAAGAGACAGAAAGTTCCTGATATCAACCTTGGCCCTCCATATGCACACATATATACATACACGTTTCTCTACACACATGTGAACATGTATACACACATGTGTACACATACAAAAGTTTTGAAAGTTAAAAATTTGAGATAAAAAGTGGCAAAATTACTTACATTATTATGAGAACAATCAATCATCTCTAAGGTCATTTTTGAATGGAACCAATGTACTATCACACAAAGGACTGTAAGTATATGAAGATGTCTATTGCATGAAACTATTTAGCTCTTGCCCATGCTTCCAAGAGAAGGAGGTGACTTTAGCTTTATTTCATGTCCCTGTGGATCAAGTGACCTCTTTAAAGTCTATTCAGTGCTTCTTTTTTTTCTAGAAAATTTCAGCAATTAAGGAAGAACAATTAAATGGAGCTTTCTTTTGGGATATGTATATTCTTAGCAGTTTTATGTTATAGTATTATGATAGTCATATTGAAAGAAAAAAATAATATTTATACTATTATTCTGATCATGGAAGACATCTTAGGACACAAAAATCCAGAATCGATGTAAGTCAGTAAGGAAATTAGTTCTCAGGCTTTAATTCTCTTATACTCTTTCCTAATAAGCAACTTTCTTCTTTAAACCACTACCAATGAAATCACCTATATTCTTTTATGGCATTATTTTCAACTTTTATTTAAATAAGCGTCTCAATGAAATGGCTACTTACAGGGCTCAGGGGACATGGAGTCAATGGAAATAAAATATATGTGTGACTCCCCATTTCTTTTTATTTTATAAGTAATGTCACTATGTTGCTACTAAAACACTAAAATGTTTGTCTCCACAACCTCCCAAATATTGTCTCTTTTTATCTTACCATCCCTCCCATTGCTTTTTCTCTTTCCATACTGCTTTTTTTGTTATGTTAAAATTTTAGATAATTATAAATAATGATAGTAGCCACCTGTGATATCATCTTTCAGAAACTATGCTCAGCATTTTACATGCACTCTACTCTAAGTCTTCTACTTCTAAGACAGAGGTGTGGATCTTCCACTTCACAGGTGCAGAATGAGATTCTAAGAGAGGAAGGAATTCATTGGAGACTACATCTTTTACCAGTGGAACTAGAATTTGAATTGTTATCTGATTTCCTGGTGTGTATATATGGGAAGGGGGGTTTAACTATGACTGCTTCCTAAACCCAGCAAATCTTTTTCCCCTCTCATGGAGAATACTGAGTGCAGGGTAAAGATCTGCTCACAACAGAGGGGAGCACGGTATGAGCCTGAGCATGTTAATGTGGTAGATTGTGACCTGAGCTACTCTTCGAGGTCCATTTTCTCCAATTTTGCCAATAGCTAAGTGAAGGCCCTTAAGTACAAAGAGGTTGGTGGCTAGTAAATGGTGAGGCCACTGTCTGTCTTTATGCCAACCTGGCACTATTGCTATTCCCACAGCCAAACCACAGGCTTAAAATTGCCATATCCCCCTCCCTCCAAAAAAAACCTTAAAAGAAAAAAAACCATTCTCCCATCTCCCATCACAAACCACTGTTGCTTCTTTCCCCCTTCCTTGAAAATAGCTGAGTGTGCTGGTCAGAGAGGTCTCAAAAGTCCTTAAACATTAGACAATTTTGTCATTGCTCTTGGTTGCTCTTCAAAAAACCATCAGTAAGACTTTATTAAAGAAGATGCAACACATATGGATCAGAGAACATGGGCAAAACACATCAACTGGAACTGGTCTGAGAAATTCCTCCTTACTGGACAGCTTACACAGTATCAAGGAATACTGTAGAAGCTACTGGAGGAGAGAACTAATCACAGGCCTCATCAGCTCATGAGATATGCAAGTTGCAATAAAAATTCACCATGGCGGGCTGGAGAGGTGGCTCAGAGGTTACGCCTCTGCCTTGATCCCAGATCCCACGTATAGACGCCAGGCGGAAATGGGGGCAGCCTGCGCTTCTGGTCCTGGTAGGGTGGAGCCTGTGAATCCCGGGGCAGAAGGAGGTGGAGGCATCCATGGTGGTTCCAGAATTCGTCCATGGTTCTACACACACAACACACACACACACACACGCACAGACACATACATACGCACACACGCACAATTGAATAAATAATAATAAAAAAATTAAAAAAAATTCACCATGGCAACAGGTGACTACCAGTGTAATAGTGGCATGAGTATCAAGGAGACAAACAATTGCTTTCAGATTGAACTCAAGACCTGCTTGTCAGAATAGAAAACATTTCTGTTACTGTTAATAAGAACAAGAACTTTAAAAAGGGAAGGAAATAGATCAATAGGGAAAAATAGCCAATGAACCTATAGGTAGAAAGACAGTACACCAAACTGCTCTGTGAATAGCTATTATTATACCAATGGATTTGAAGAGCACTTAGTACTCAGCCTAGAAATCTTCTACAATAGAGGTAGAAAATCTCAATACCCTGACAGGATGGAACCTAGGCCAGTAGAAGAGCAGTGAAGTAGACAACAGCAGGCAGTCACAATGCAGACTACTCACAACCTGGTAATTCTTTCTTGCAATCAGGCCAACCTGATCTCTCCCCATCCTAGGGCTTAGGGAATCTCGCAGAAGAGGGGTCAGTAAGATGGTAAGAACCTAAAGATGGGAAAATCCACTATTAGACAAGACATTCCACTCAAGGCAGGACTGCTGCATCCAGAAACTCACTGCAGTGAGACTTGTCCCTACCAGACTTGCATAATGACTGACACACCAACATGCTCCCATAGACTATCCAGGAATTCAAGAGAAATAAGAACAAATAGTGGAAACCTTCTGGATTAAAGCTGGATGAGTGAAGGGAAATGCCTCTATCAGTGGGGTGGCCAGAAGAGAGACAACTTAGTATGATGTAAGAGGCCTGAACCCTTACAAAAGTAGACAACCCAGAGGGAATCCTGAGGTCCATAGAAGCATCCTGGTAGGAGAATAGGAAGGAGTGGAATAGATTAATGAAGAGAAGGAGAGGGATGCGAGGAAGGGGGATGGAGGGAGTCAGGGATAAATACTCAATATTTTTGTAAAAAATTAATAAGAAAAAAGAAAACAGCTGAGTACCAGACTTTCGACTCCACCTGCCCAAACCCTTCTATATCTATTTCCTACGTGATTCACTCTTGTAACTTTTCTCTTTCCCTCTCTTGACATTTCTTCCCTCTTTGATTCCTCCAAATGCACCCTACTCCTTTCCCTTTCTTTCTCTACAACTCCTTTTCCATCATACAAGTCTGCTTCTTCTTTCTTCTATGAGATGAACTAGCAAGCTGGTTGTTCTGAATCCTTCCCACCTTATACTGATCCTCACTTTATTCCACTGAGAACTGTGGGGCAAACACTCAGGCTTTGTTTCAATTCCTTCCTGTGTAATACAGGCAAATGACTGGAATATATGCCAAGGTTTTTGTGAAATTTCAGTGAGTTAGCCCCTGCAGAGATTATAGAATACTACCAGACATACTTCATACATGATTTTATTCTGGGGGAAGAGAGGTGCTGTTATAGACTCAAACCTATGGCCATTTTGTGCTAGGCAATACACCCAGCCTTTGGTTTTTTGAGACAGGATTTCTATGTGTGGTCCGAGTTATTCTTACATATGCTATCCTCCTGCCTCTGCCTTCCGAATTCTGGGATTATAGGTGCATGCCACCATGCCCAGCTCAATCTGGTTTTAGTTATGTCTTCCTTGAGGTCATCCCCCTTTCTTTCTCCATCTTTGTCTTTTTGCTCATCTTTATTTTACTCTGCTTTAGATTAAATAAAAGGGGATAGTTTTTGTAAAATAGCTTGACCTACTTATTTATTTCTTATTTGGTCTATATTTATCAAATGCCTGCTATGAAGAAGACATTGTGCTGGGACTATAAATACAAAGATGAATAAAACATGATTTTTCTATAAAGAATTTATCAGTATTCCATTAGGTAACAATACTTTCCTATGCTTCAGAGAAATGTATATCATCTATAATATATGTATATAATATATCTCTTTTCATTTGAGAGAAGATCTCAAGTGGCCTAGACTAGCCTTAAATTTGCTCTTCAGCTGAGATTGACCTTGAACTTGTAATTCTTCTGTCTTAACCTTCCAATTGCCAAGATTCCAGGTGAAGTTCCTCAAGACCTATACAAATACACAAATGTATGCATTCTTATAAATCAATCTCTGTCTGTGATGGTTTTATTAATCAATCTCTTTCTGAGTCTACTTCTCTACAACTCTTCTGCTACAAGGTTGATCTAGCCATCACCATTTTTTAAAACCTGGGCTAGAAATCTTTTCAATTACTTATAACCAACCAATTGTTCCAGTGAAATGAGAAATTAAAATATTTTGAGAGATGAAAAAAGGAGAGAGAGAAAAAATATTTATATGACTTTTCTTACATAGTTTTATTTACATTCTTTTATCATGATGTGGATTTTTTCTCCAACATTTATTTTTTCCTAATTATACAAGATCAATAGTTACTCCTGAGCTTTCTCTCTCCCCACCATAACCTCTTCCCCCCTCCTTTCATCTCTCCTACCTCCCTCTCTCTGGGTTCCTTCCCCTTCCTCCCTCCCATTCCTTGGATGGAGCATCCATTTATGTGAACGCCAAACCTCTCTCTGAGTCCTCTACCCTAGTGAGGGTTCAGGACTCAGTGGCATAGCTTGGAGCCTTTTCTTGGGCTCCCCATTAGTATGGGAACTCAATTGTGACTATTTAATCCCTAGTCTCTAAGGATCCCACTGCATGGAGCCTTCTCCCCTGTGATCCATGATAGACTTTGAGCGGTCATTGACATGTCAGCCATTGTGCAGGTCAGGCAAAATCCAATCCTGGCTGCTGCAGCCCTAACTTGTGTGGAGGATCTTGCATATCGTTGGTCCTCCCCATCTTTAGGCTCTTACAATCTTGCTGCCCCCTCTTCCACAAGGTTCCCTGCATGCTATGAATTTTTATTATGCCTAATTTGTAAACTTTACCATAGATAATGTATACTTAGGTCTATGCCATATCGTACTGAATGTGCTCATCTCATCTGATGTATATATACAGTGCTATCTGTGGTTTCAAATATCCACTGGTCATCTTGAAGTGAATACCCTCAGCTTAGGGGCCTCTGTTGTCTTCCCTAGGTCTTCCAGCCCTCTCTGAACTAATCTCTGCTCAGTGGCCAGAGTTATCTAATTGAAGAGCAAATCTGAAACTACAGCCTCAAACCCCAAACCTTCCAACTGCCTCCCATTGATTTCGGCAGGAAAACTGTACACTTTAAACAGCCTTCTAAATGTCTGTATCCCTCTTCTGCCTCCTTATATACTCTGCTTCTACTACTTTATCTGGTTTGCTCTGGGTCCTTCTGTTGCAATACCTGTCCTTCTTCATGGAATGGCCATGTATGTCTTTTCCTTCTTCCTAAAGTATTCTTCCTTACCCATTCTGATGTGCTTTGACAAGTTAAGGCCTATTCATTCACCTTCCAGATTAAAGAAAGTATTATGGAGCTGAGAAGATGGCTCAGGGGTTAAAGTCTTTGTCTTGCAAGCAAAAGGACCTGAGTTCAAATCCCAACTGTCTGAAATGGTGGCAGCCTGCATTTTTAGTGCTGGAAGACGGAGTCTGGGGAACTCCAGTGAAAAGCAGTGAGGAGAAAGTTCAGGGAGACATATAATGTCCCCCTTGAGCCTCCATAAGCACACATATTCAAGAGTATCCTCTGGTACACACACACACACACACACACACACACACACACACACACACACACACACACACACCAAAGAATTTTATTTGGTTTGCCTTTGAATACTCTTATATGTGTACACTGGATATCCATAATCAAAGTTACTAGCTCTTTTAAGTTCTGTTCTATTTCTAGAGCATGCTGCAGAGTTTGTACACAGAGTTTGTGATTTTACTCATCTGACTGTAGACTTAGGAGGGAAGGAGCCGTACCTACTGTTCCTACCTTCCCATCTCACTAGAAGCATCTAAGGAATAGCAACTAGTGAAGAGTGATGAATGAATGAATGCCATTGTGTCTCTACCAGTGTGTCAGCAACTCTTTATTAATAAAAACAAATTATGCTTAACAGAAGGATGTGATGAATATGAACAAACTGAGAGGGATTTAAGAAAATTACCTTGAACCAAAGAGCAACTTCAATACTTTTGCTTTTCATAGACTTAACCATGACTCAATCAGACTACCGGGAATCCTATTTGGATAAGGATTCTAGGAAGTGCATTAAAGATGTAAACTTTGTGCTGGGCTTGGCTTTCTATATTAAAGCCGCTACTATTAGCGATTCCAAGAATTTAAAACATCTCCACTGTCTCAGTTTTCTGCTTCTTTGAATTTTTTTCAATTACTTCCTTTTAGCTTCAGATTTATTAACTCACCAATTGAAATTTAATTTATTAAGTGGATATGATTGAGGATACAATGGATCTGTAAATTAAGAGACCATACACAGTAAATAAATTAGTCCTAATGCTTTTTATAGGTGTTTTTATTTGGATAAAAATTGAGAGCATTATCAATAAGTTCAAATCCTATCAAGCAAAAAGTAAACAGTTACAGATATAAATCTTTCCCTTTCCTAGAAATGAGTGAAAGTGGAATTTTTATGTCTTTAAAATATGTGAAAGAAAAAGATACTTTGAATTCATCTGTTTATAATAATTTTTGTGGTCATATCCTTAATTAGGTGGTAAGGTAAATTTCATAGAATGTCAGTTGAAGAGAGATTTGGTAATAATAATCTCTCTATATATAGTTGGTTTCAGGCCAGCAAGGTTACATAGGACTCTGCCTCAAAACAAACAAACAACAAAGCATGGAAAAAGAAAAGAGGAACAATCTTGCTAGCCCCTTTAACTATCAAACAAAGGATTCAATGTTCAGAAAAGTACATGGTCAATAAAGCATTGACTATAGAATCAAGGACAGGAGAAAAACAATACCTCATTGCTCACTGTTAAATTCGAAAACTGGTTTAAATAAGAGCCTATTCAAACAGATGTGGGGTTAAAACCCCACTGAGCTTTAAGAAAATGGGGTGGGACAATAGGTATTTTGAATCCACCTGGGTTTGTAGCCCTCTTGTGTTTGGTCACTTGGAGCTTAAACTTCTCTGCTTCCATGCTTTAGATTTAGGTATTGCTAATCGTGGCATGGATCTAAATGATCATGGCTATCTGAAGTCTCTAGCATGTGAATTGTTCGACTCCTTCCACTATTTGGCAAGTGAGGTGTATCACTAAATGTCAAAGAAATCTGAAAACACTTAAAAAATCAAGCAAGATTTTCGTCTCTCCATTATAAGTTTTAGATATAATATTTTAAGGATGAAGAGTGAGGTCAGCAGAGTTCCCTAAATCAGTAATGAGGTCTGCTTTTATTTTCGCTCCATTGACCCAGGTCCAAAATCAGCTTGGAGCACAGGAAGACAGACACCGCATCATCCATCACTAAGGTATCTGCAGAGAACTGTTCATGAACTTGCACTGTCCTGCAGTGCTGTGTGTCAGAAGGAAGTGAGGGATGAAAAGAAAGCAGCTGGTGGTTAGGAAAAGGAGATGTCCAGTGAAGGATAGCTTCAGAGATTTATAACAACTGGTACAGGAATTATAAATGAGGGGAATGTATATATGTGTGACAAAGTGGGGAAAAATACATGACTATATATATAAAATTCCTAGTGTCCTATGAAATTTCCTTCCTAATATTTCAATAAAAGTTACAATATGCCACTCAGTGAAGCCAGGGTCAATGCAACATGTTTAGAGGAATACAACATTTGGCAACAAAGACCATCTAAGAGTGAATTTATTGATGATTGATAAATGGCTGGATGGGTGGGTAATGAGTTCACAAAGAAGTTATGATAAAGAAGAGGAAGTCATAATATATTTGAACTATTTATTAAAGAATTATTATATCTAGGCTGGTATAAATATATTTTAGCATAACTGTCTTTAATTTTTTACATTTATTTTTATTTATTTATTATGTGTGTATGTGTGTGCACATGTGTTCATATATGTGTGTGCCATAGTGCATGTATGGAGTTCAGACGATTATGTGTAGATGTTGTTTTCTCTCCATCCACATTGTAGACTCAGGGTATCAAATTCAGACCATCAGATTTGGTGGCAAATCTGCTATCTTTACCTGCTATCTTGCAGGCCCCTGGTGGACAAGTTTTAATTAAAAAATCATTGCTTTTATATTTATTTCCCAGAGTACAAGTAATTTACCCATGAGGTATGAATGGTGACAGTTAACAGTTGTAGACTTGAAATGAAAGCAAAAAATGTGTACATGAGGAAATCTTGAAGTTCCCTGAATCCTTGAGGTCCTTTAGATGATAAGAATCTTACTGGATTATGTTTAAACACACCCCATATCAGCAGAGATTTAGTGAATTAAAAGAGTTAAGGAAATTACTAACTTGTCAGCCGGCCTAAGTTTCAGAAGCTACTGCAATTTTAATTTGGGAAGTCCTTTTATACAGTGACATTCATTGCACTTGAGTTCCTCCATCTATAAAATGAGGAAACCATTGATGGTCTTTAAGGATTCTTACAACTTTCTATCTACCCAGTAGTGAATCTTACTAAATTACATGGAATCCATCACATGAACTAGATTGCAACATTCATGCCGTTGAATGGAGGAAAAGATGTAAGGGGAAGATGCAGTATGGGCTGGGGATTAGTTGGTGAAGTGTTTGCAACAGACGTGAGGACCTGAGTTCAGATCCCTGGCACATATATAGAAAGCCATGCAATGGTGTGTAATGACAGTGCTGGGGAGGTGGAGACAGGAGGATCCTTGGGGCTTGCTGATCCGCTAGTCTAGACAAACTGACAAGCTCCAGGGTCACTTGCCTAAAAAAATAGGGCAGAGAGAACAACTGAAGAAGACACTTGAATGCACATATTTGATTTACACATCCATATAAATATGCATCTATCACACACACACAAGCATGCATGCATGAAAAAATGCAATTATGAGAAACTTTCAAGCAATGGAACTTATGCTTCTGTCCACCTAAGTGAAGGACCCTGTGGTTTATTTCAGCTTGAACTTAATTACTTGCATGAGTTCTCTGGAGAATATCTTACTTACTTACATTTGCAATTTTTAAATCATGAGTGAGAAAGTACTCATACAAACAAAACTAGTATTAGATCACAGAGCGGCATCTGTACTAGAAAGTTTCCCATTCCAATCCAGAGTTTGGCACAGTACTTTCTATTTCAGAAGCTTATCTAAGTGTCCCCTGATGACTTTATGCAACTTCTGATCAAACTCCACAGCTGAATGTTACTCCCTCTTGCCTGGGCATCTGAGATGCAGTTATTTATCATGGAAAAGCATTTCTACATGCCACAGCTGCTCATTCATATGCATAAAACTGAAGATAAGCTGACTTAAAGGAAGAACTATGTCTTGCCCTCTGAAAAAGCTTCTCATAAGATATATGAACTCACACTTCTGAGAATCTTCAGGCCCAGAATCTGTTCTGTTCAGCCATACCTATTAAGTGTACATGGTGGCCAACTTTTTCTCATAAGTGAAGAAGATGATTTAAATGAGTTTCTGTTTTAAAATTGAGTAGATTCCTCAAAATTTAATGTGATGCCTAGAGACTTTCTCTCAGTTTATTGAGGCAGCTGTGGGGATGGGATTCATTCTGATATCATCTCAGTTGGCTGTTTCCTTTCTGACCTGTGGGGAAAGCCACACTACAGACAAGAAGCCTGGACTGAATCAGTGTCTCACCTACTTGAGGAGTTCTAGCAGGAAATAAATGTGCTTAATAACCTATATTTAGAGGGAAGAAGATACAAGAAGTGGGACAGCACATTTCCTTAACCTGACTCTCCGTTGATGAGTTATGACCACTCACTAGTCAACACATACCAGAAATCAAACCTGGTGATGCAGCCTTAAGTGATCTCCCAGACTCCAGTTAGAGGATGCTGGATGCAACTGTAATAAACAACCATTCCTGCATGGTATCCAAATATACTATAATACTGCCTCTCAAGCTCTAGTATCCATAGAAACCACCTGGGAATCTTGGTAGAGTATAGTTGTGGGCTTTTAATAGGTCTCGGGTGAAGGTCAGTTCATACAACAAGAGATGGAGGAATGCTTTAGTTATTCATTTGATAGAACAATAATGGAATGATTCGTTTCTTTCCTCAGTTGTTGATGTGGTTAGCTCACTCCTTTCTTTCAGACAGTTATTCAAATATTACCTAATTAATACAGTTTTCCTTAGTCATATATCCTTCTCTGTTACAATCACCTTTGAGCTGTACATTGAGTAAAACTGACTGATAGACTGCATGCTCTGTTGAAGCAGAGCAAATATGTAAGTACAACCCCACTTAGCAGAATGAAACTTGCCAAAAAAAGGACACTTTATTGATACATTATAATATTTATAAATTATTGGTAATTGTTTAAAAAGATGTGCTGAGCATTATGAAAGTACATCAGCTTTACAGTGTCACAACACATATCTCTTCAGGGATTATTTTCTATCTTTTAAAAATTATTATTTTATTTTTCTTGGACATGTTCATATTTCTTTTCTATCTTTCAAACAAAAACAAAAAGCGCAAGTTAAGTGAAAATGGAGAATCCCTTTGATCACCAGTTATATTTAAGTGAAACTCAAGTGCTGAGATATGGCAAATCTTTTACTTACTAGTTCAGAAACTCTTTAAGAAATAGCTGCTACATATAACCTGAGGGAGAGCTATCGGTAAACAAAACACAGATGTAGTGTTTGCTCATATGGAAGTGACAGTCCTCCTCTTTAAAACAGAAATACCTCCCATTTTTCAAGGCCCAGCTCCTTTCCCACATTTCTATGATACACTATGGCATTGTTAAGGATCCTGACAGTTTATTCTGTATCTGACATTCTGTAATTCATAGAGACAAAGTGGCATGATCATAAAAGTTGGTCGCACATCATTGGAAAATGATATCTAGCAAATGTATTAAGGTTAATTCTCTCTAGCATGTTGAAAATAATTCTTGGAATCATATAGCATGCCATATTACTCTAGATGGAGGAAAAAATTTCTGAATATCTAAGTAATGCTGAGGAAAGAATTTGGAGGATTTTTCATAAAGCACCTAACAGTGATGGAAAACATGTGCACTGGATGCCTAGTCTCCCTCTCCCTCCCCTCCTTCTCTGTTTCTCTCTTTCTCTCTCTCTCTTTCTTTCTCTTTCTCTCTTTCTCTCTCTTTCTTTCTTTTTCTCTTTCTCTCTTTCTATCTTTCTCTCTCTGTCTCTCTCTCTTTTTCTCTTTTTCTCTCTCTTTCTCTCTCACTTTCTTTCTATCTTTCTCTCTCTCTCTCTCTCTCTCTCTCTCTCTCTCTCTCTCTCTCTCTCTCTCTCTCTCTCTCTCTCCTGTCTTCTTTCTTTCCTTCTCCTGTCTTTGCCTCCCATCTCGCTGTAGGACACTGGGACTAAACACACTTGACCATGTCCAGCTTGACATGGGCTTTTGGAGATTCCCACTCAAGTCCCAGCAAGTACTTTAACCACTGAATCAGCTTCTCCGTCCACAAACCTAGTTCCTGAACATACCAAGGGAGATATCTATAAACTCTGCTAACTTTGCCACAAGGGCTATGATATTGGTAGAAACAAAAGGAACCTGGTAATAATTTTTTAATTGAATCTGATAGCACACTCTGCAGTTCACTTACTAATTTAAAAACAAATCGCTGGTTATTTCCTTAAGCTGTTACACGATTGGTCCCACAAGACTAATGATAAACTCCAATCAATTTCCCATCCAAACAATAGTTCAACGAAAGGCTTGGTTCACGTAGAGTTAGCAAAAGGGAGAATAAAATGGATTGTTCTGTGCGACAGTTCTTACATTTCCATTCCTACATTTCTGATTGAAAGCTACACCAAATTAGCCCACAACTGGACTATTACAATAGGAAAGCCATTCTGTGAATCCAATCTGCACACTGGCATCGTGAATGACGCTTGTTGCCACTTGTGATCTTCTTGAGAGAAACATTTTAAAATTCAATTTATATGATTCATAAAGCACGCTTCCTGCAGGCATCTTGACAAGCTATGAAGGTATCAAACATAAAATACAGGGCTATAGGGAAGTTCCAGTGGAGCATGAAGATTCAGACTGACAGAACCAGGGCATGATTACTTTCTAGTGCAACCTTTACAGGTCGAGACCATTCACTTCAAGGTCATTTTTTATAGAAGCTTAAGGTAGACTTTATTAGAGGAGAGGAAGAGCAGCACTCAGGAACTCTAGCCATGGAGTACCATGAGGGTGCCCTGGAGAACTCATGGACTCCAGGCATGGAATCCATGGAGATGGATCTGGAGAAGAACTCACGGCCTCAAGCACCCTTCTGCATCATTTAAACACTCATTCCCTATTAAGAACTCTCTGCTAGTGTAAGGCTGGTTCTAACCATCTTATAAGTTTGTGGAATGATTTGGAAATAGAAAAACAGTTGTGATAGTTAATCCTGGATGTCAATTTGACACACCTGGTATTAACTAAGATGAGATTGCCTGAAGAGATTATCTGGATAATACCAAGACCAGCCCTAGATCCCAGTGGAACCTCTCAGTAATGGACCAGATAAAAGGAAACAGAATACAAGACAGGGAAGAAGAAGAGTCTCCAAGAATCTTTCAGCCATCACCCACTAGCCTCTTAGACAGGTGTGATGTAGCCTTTCTCCAGCTTTGCCAGCCAGCCATGCAACTTCCGCTGTGAAAGACTGTATCTCCCTTCTGGAACTGTAAGTTGACTACATTTCCCTTTCTTCCTTAAGTTATTTGACTTTGGGTGCTCTCGCACAGCAATAATCAAGAGTAACCATTACAACATTCAAGGGCTCTACATCATGTATCAAAGGATGGTGAGGGGCCCAGAGTTCAAGAATGAAAGCAAAGAGCTATGAGAAAAGGAAGAGACCATAAACTACTCCTTGTTCTTTCTCTCTGTGACTCAGAATTGTCAATCAAATCATACCAGCTAAAACTTTCTCATTTTCTGATCTTCAAAGGCGCTCACTCCATGAAGAGAAAAAAGAATAATATTTAAGAAGTAAAAAGACTTCTTAAAATGCTCCAGGAAGAGGATATTTTCTGGGAGTTGTTATCACCTGCCTTTGATCCTCACATGTCTTCTCCCCACAGCATTCTGGTCATTCATAGCATAGGACACAACGTTTGTAAGAATTTTAGCATACTTTACTTGCAAATTCTAATTATAAAGTCAGGCACAAACGAAGCCAACATAGGTACCAGTGGAGGTATATGCTTCCTTTATTCCTTGCATAACATGTGATCGAGCATCAGTAACAATAAAACCTAAGTCAAGACACAAACTTTGACCTTCCTATAGAACACAGCCAAAGAAGTTAACCAATGTGTGAGAAAGACCCAAAGAACTCCTCACACTGACTGCAAAGCGCTCATTTTCCAGACACCTTCCAACCCCATTCTCAACTGCTTCATGATCCTCTTTTGAGTCATATGGATCGAAAACAACCGATTTACATTTCTGGAAGATGGAAGCCATGTTCTTTATTTTCAATTTGGTCTGAAATTTAGTCCACCCTTAACATCCCAGTTACATGACTGAGACTCATGTTCTGACCAGAGAAAATAAACAAATAAATAAACAAACAAATAAACAAATCAAGAGCAGGGTACAGCTAGTCCAATTTAGACTGTCTTATCAACTTGGCTAGTTGATTATTTCAGACTTTAACAAGTGGTGCGTTTCACACAAAAAGCCATATAATGGAGGGGGGCATCTAAAACAGGCTATTGGCAACGAGCAATAAGTCATTGTCTTGAGGAGAGAAAATGATCCACTTGCTACCATCACTAGAGAAGAAATCTCCCCCCCTTATTTCCTGAATCTTAATTAGTTTTATATCATTTATCCACTGGTGACTAAAAGTGAACTAATAAGCATATGTGCCAAGGACTAGGGGGTATGAATCAGTGGTTAAAGCCTTTGTCTGACCAACAAAGCGATCTGAGTTCAGATTTCCAGATCACACATTAAAAAAAAAAAACCCAAGCCAAAACAAAACAAAACAAAAAAACCCAAACCCAAAACTAAACCAACCAAAACAAAAAACCCAAAAGCTGGGCAGATATGGCAGTGGCCTGTAATCCCAGCCCTAGGTAGAGCCTGGGAACTCAGCCACGAGTTGGAAGAGCAATCCAGGATGATTCTCCATATCACCCTTGGGCCTCCACAGGCATACACACTCATGTCCTCTTCTATATACTTGCCATACCCACACACACACACTGAAAAAAAAAGACTATGTAGCAAAGTTATTTAACCTTATGGAGGGAAATATAAAAGGAAAAAAGAAAGAAAACGATAGACCAGATAAAATAGAGTACATGATATAAACATAAATATTAAACCTATAAATATAAATAATATCAATAAAACTGAAATTGGTTTCTGTTTTTGTGAATTCATAGGTTTATACAAGCCTTTCTAACCGCCTGATGTTTTCTTGGAAGAGTAAAGATCACTCTTACATTTTTTTGTGTGTGCGTGATAGAAGTCATTATGTTGAAAAATAGTAAAATAAATAGTTTAAAAAATAGTTAAAAAACAGCATTGCGACTGGTGACCGGATCAACACCAGAAATCGGCAATGGGAGCTCACACCCACAAGGAACATTCGAGTATGCGCTTGGACTGACCTTCAGGTTGATACTGTGCTATGATGGTCACCGTCTGCCCAGCACCCTTCAGGGCCGCAGCTGCCTGCTCATGAGACGCTCCACGCAGGTCGATGCCATTTACCTGGAAGAGAGGGAATCAGAATTTTAGGTATAAAATCCGTATTCTGAGAGAAGAGAAGGGCCTCCCCAAATTAATAAGCTATATAAAATTACATCCTATCTTTAAGAGAATCCGTTTGTTTCCTATTCAGGTATTTCTTAGCAAGTTTCTTGGTCACAGTAACTTTTAGAAAGCAGAGATGTGACATCTCATCATCTCGTGGTTTGGGGGGGCTCAACCTTGCTGGGCTGGGGAACATTTCTCCTATTCCTCTCCATGAAGATTTTAGCATGTGTGTTACTGAGTTCCTGTGAGTTTCCCAGATTTCTGGGACAGAATTCGAGGGCAAACAGAATAATGAGGAGAGACACATGTAATGTAACGGACAAGTATGTGCTGACAGATTAATATATTCAGATGAGGTTTTGGGGAGACTGTATGGAATGAGATTGGCTGGCTGCCAGACCCTTCTCTCTGGGCAAGCGCCTGTCACAGGACAGCCTGGTGAGACAGCCTTGAGCCCTGTTCCAAAATAAACTTGACTGGCCCATTTCTCCTCCCCTGTCCCCTAATGGATTGTGACAAAATGAATTAAAGAGCGCCTGGCGTTTATTTTGCTAATGCTGACTCCCATTCTGGAGCCCAGACGGAGGGTGAAACGGGACCCCTAGAAAGCAAGCCCTGAACTCTGTCAGGGGAACAAACATCATCAGAAAGTCAGATTCGGTAAGGAGTCTTTCTCCAATCAAGTCAGTCATTAAGTGAACACCATACAATGATAGAGCGCCCTGTGTCTACCTGAGACGATTAGCAGTGGCGAGAGACAAAGAATGAGACAAGTTTCTCTGAGGCTCTTTCTGTTGGGGTGACCACACCTGAACCCCAGTTTTCTAAACAACGCAGTCTTTTGCAGATGGTATCCTAACTCTGCTTCCTTTTGCTCAAACAGCAGGGTTTTTGTGGCCCAAGTAAGCAGCTGGCTATCTACCCAGGGGGCGTGGCTACCACTTCCGTTCCCGTGGGCTTGGCACTCAACCTTCAACCCCTCATGCCTGCCCTCTCCTGATAACTCTGCTAAGCTCTCTTTTTTTCCGAGGTGATAGTTCTCATTTGTCTCTGCTTTTCTGTTCTGGTGAACTTTGCAAGTGTGGATCATGCATCACCTCTGTGAAGTCCACTAGCCTAAACTTGGACTATCTGGTTATCCAACCTCTGGATAACCTCAGTTTTCTCTTGTGTCAGGAAGAAGGGTGGGTTAGGCTGCTGGGGTCTGAAGTCCTGTTGAATTCCAGGTGTTCTCGATGGTGATTGAGAACTGTGAGGCTGTAGGCATACTTATGAAGAATCATTTAATTAAGGCAACCTGGAAGAGGTTATCTAATTGACGTGGGAAGATCCAGTGGGTGGAACCATTCTCTAGGCAGGTGGATAAGACAGAACTGGCTGGCAGATTGGCAGAACTGGAAGCAAACCATCACCTCTCTGCTCTTGCTGTGGATGAAGTTTGGCACATTTCTCTTAGCTCCTGATGCTGCTAACTTCTGCCATAACGAACTACAGCCAGAAGTCATGAGCTGGAATAAAAATCCTTTGCTCCCATATCTCTGATTCTTGATATCTGACCACTTCCTCTGCTTGTATAACTTCAGCCACAAGGAGCCCTGCTCTTCCCCACTCTGTCCATTCTGTCCTCAGACATCTCTTGTGGATGCTGTCTTAAACATCTGTCATGTCCTAGTTGGACACAGGTGTCAACTTGACAGTTGAGGGTTTGAGCTTTGGGCACATTTGTGGAGAATTAGTGGTTGAGTTAAACCCAGAGCAAACCTGCAGGAGATTGCCTAGCTGATGGGGAAGCCCCAGCCCATGGTGGGTGGGACTAGGCCCTGAACAGATGAATAAAATACTGAGAGCTGGTTGAGGAAGGCGCATCCTTCTGTATGCTTAGCCAGGCATGTTGGTCTGGTAAGTAAGGATTGTTCATCTTTCAGCCGTTATGTGGTAATGGTGTGGCCAGTTCCCTCGGCCCTGGTTAATGTGTGCTCTCTCCCATCAAGCTGGACTGAGAACTGTAACCAGACAATCATAAGAGACAATATACCCCTTGTTCCCTTAACATTTGATGGTCATTTTTCAGCAACCATGCAGGCGAACTGCAACAACGTCCTAATGCCATTTAATTCCCTGGAGAGACTTAGCTATTAGCCATATCACAGGGGGTGAAGGATGGCAACATGGATACTCCCATGGGGCTATTACCCTTAAAGTTTGCATAGCAAAGTACCTGTAGCTACACACTAATACGAACACCTCTTTCAGATATTGCTTTCGATTATCTGTGTTTCCAGTTTAAAGAGTGTCAGGTTGGACCAGTGAGCTAGCACATCTGGCGACCAGAGTTCGGTCCTGGAAGCCTACATGGTGGAAGGAGAGAACTGAGAAATGCCCTCTGATTTCCACCCAGGCACCATGGCACTTGTGTGTCCAATCCTCCCCCTCTTCCAAATACATAAATAAAATATTTAAAAGAGCATCAGACATCATCAAGCAACCTTCTCTTTGAGAAGACAGCAACAGGTAGACATATGATTCAGAGGCCAGAGAAAGACAACGTTATGATGTCCTGGGATGTGAAGTTGTCACTAAGACAAGATCTGAATTAGCCACATGATGGAGGGATGAGGAGCGAGGTGGGGGCAGGGGAGTCTCACAGAGGTGCAGATGAAGATGAGGAGATGAAGGGCCAGGACCATGAGGCTAGAAAGAAGCTATTGCTGTAGAGCAGATTGGAGGAATGAACAGGGGAGAGAGATGAGAGGTGAGTTAAAAAAAAGGGGGGTGGAGAGAGTGACAGATTTAATGACAATAGCTGACAGGCTCCTGGCAGTCACTCGCCCAGGCATGGTCCTAAGTATCTTTTATATAAACATCCACTCGGCCCTCCCAGCAGCTCTGTAAAGTAAGAACTCACAGTTTTCCATTTTGTAGAGTAAGAAACAGGGACACACACAAACCTGCCTAACTAATAAATGGCCACGCAGTGATTAAACCCAGGCAGTGTTGTCTGAGAGTGTGTCCTCCTGGCCCTAACACCGCACTGCCTCTCAAGGACCTTAGGGACACTGGACGTGGTAGGCCACATGTGAAATGGGAGTTTAACATCACTGGTGTGGAGACCTCTTCAGCTTCAAGTCAGGAGGAAAATCGTTTCACTAGCTCGCCTGTGTCCAGGAGCACAGAGCATGGGTAGAAAAAGCAGAAGACAAGTGTGCATTGCTGGTTCCGCTACAAGAGCATGGGCTATGCTCTTGGATGTATGTGTGTGTATGTGAGATAGAAAGGCAGACAGGGAGAGGGAGAGAGAGAGAGAGAGAGAGAGAGAGAGAGAGAGAGAGAGAGAGAGGAGAGAGAGAGAGATTTTGAGACTGAGAGAGGGAGAGCTGATGCTGCGGTCCTGTGATTTACATCTCAGATTACAAAATCTGTCTGCTCTGGAACCAATGCCAAAAGAAGAACCGCAATCTTAGACTTGGCTATAGACTCAAACTTGGGTCCCTTCATCTACCAATTCTAGGACTATTGCAATTTGCCTGCATGTTGCCAATAACATTCATGACCAAACAGTTTTAGAGGGAACCAGGTGTTTTATTCTAATTTACAATTGTTTCATTAACAGCCCTCATCCAGCTTGGCAGGAGAATCCACCAACACCAGGGCCGAGGGAACTGGCCACACTATATGCACAGGACACTGAGAGAGGGACGATCCTCACTTGCCAGACTAGCATGTCTGTCCAAGTGTGCTGAGGAATGTCAACTTTTTTAACAAACTCTCTCTATCTTAACCACCTGCTCAGGAAGCAGTTACAACTACCATGGGCTGAGTCTTTCCAATCAGTCAGACAATCTCCTGCAAACTTGCTTAGGCCTCAACTCAAATGCTAATTATTTACAAATGTGTCTAGAGCTCCAACTTTCAACGGTCAAGTTGACACCTGTACCTAACTATGACATTTACTCTCTCGGAACTTAGATTCCTCCTATCCAAGAAGATACTAATCTTTATTTTGTTTTCAGGAAGGCTGGAGAACAACACAGATGACACATTTAACATGCGCACAAGGTTTATTCAATAAACTAAATCTAAGACTTTTAAACAGGCTTTTATTGGCAATCATAAAAACCAAAGAAGTAGAGATTCTACTGAATTGCTAATTGTGAAAAATCACAAGGGGGGGGGTTGATAATCCAGAGGGGAATGGTTCAGATAATTGGCACCAGATTCCAATTAAAATCAGTCAGGTAAAGAACATGAGGGACTCTTCCCTGCAAATTATTTCACAGTTGGGGGTCTGGCAAAGTGTGGAGCTGGGGAGGGGGAGGCAGGAAAGAAACTGGGGCAGAATCTAAGCTTTTTTTCTAGTTTTTTAGAGACTATGTATGGGACGATGAATAGATGCAGTACCAGTGTCTTAGGTAACTGCCAAAGGGTTAAACGGCTTCTTCATGTCTCTGAGCTGATGCAGTGAATAGAGATGAGGCTTCTACTGCTCAATCTGTCTGCCAAAGTGTCACTTGGAAAAGAATGGCATAGATCCCTGGGCCTCTCTTGGGCATCAGCAATTCCCAAGACTGAAGAAAATACCATCTCGAAAGTGTTTGTATTGTTAGTAAATTGTTTCCCCACCTCGCATTTTGCACTGAACAAGGTGAGACACAAACAAACAAATAGAATGAAAACATCCACATGTATTAAGTGATCCTTTTCACACACTTGGAGGGAGGCGGCCAGATAAAAATATCCTACTTCATCTAGAATTGGAGCCGCAGCGAACTTGGAGAGGGAGAAAGGGAAAAGTAGCAGTAGTCCATGCAGTCCAGCTCGGGGAGTCACACACTTCCGAGGCCCCTGGGGGACTCCCAGCTGGCCAAAGGCGTTGGAACCACAGGACAGAACTTGACCTTCTTCTGCAAAAGACAAGCGCTCAGGCAACGAGTCCAAGAAGCGAGACACTGGACCGCAGGTGGCTGCACAGGCGCACGGGAAACATGCTAGGGGAAGTTTTGGTGAGAAGTACTGCGATCCACCCCTTCCCCCTGCTGTGTGTCTCTGTGCCCGCGTCTATGTATCAGAGGGCACTGTGGACGCCTGAGAGACTTTGGAAACCACCCTGGATGGCGCTACCTCATCTTTACTTTGCTCTGGTGTTTCCCCGACTCCACCTTCCAGGACCAGAGATACAGGCTACTGCTGCTGCCTGCTGTTCCCCCCAGTCCTTCTCACTGGGATCTGAGATCTAAATTCAGGGCCTTCTGCTTGCGAGGTAGAGTCTTAGCTCCTGAGACATCTCTGCAGCCCAAGTACTGAGATTTCTGCAGAGGCATGTTACATGATTTATGCTGATTTGGAGGAGGATCAACCTGGTAACAGCAAAATGGCAGGATTCAAGGGCTAAAAGAGCCTCCATACAAACTAGGTGCCTGAGGACAATTTCCAGAGCCCAGATGGTAGAAGTGGACAGTTGACTTCTAAAAGGTGATTCCACCCTTACATCATGGTTGGTGGGCTTATCCTTCACTCCTCTCTCTCTCTCTCTCTCTGTGTCTCTCTCTCTAAAATCAAAAAATAAAACATTAAAAAAGTTAAAAAAACAGCCAACAGCAAAAGCCAGGGCTGGAGACCTAAACGATCAAAAGGAAGATCGCCAGATGGGCAGTGACTCCGGATTACAAATGATGCAAGGTGAAGGTGTGAGGTAAGAACAAGGTTGTGGAAGGGCACAGCCACAGGCAGGGTCCATGGCTGCTGCTTTCTTCAAGTAGTTCTGGGAACCAGAATTCAAATAATAATGCTTCTGGTATTGCTCAGATTGGAAATGGGAGCTAAGAAGATTGCTAACACTTCTCAAAAGGGATTGGAGGATGGTAATACCATGAATCAAAGGGGAAACACGGGATGGAACGTGAGTTTGATGAAGGGATACAGTGCATTTTGTTTTTGACATGCTAGTTTGCTGGGTGCATCGGACATTCACAGGTGTGTAGGCAGTTGAGAGACACATTCAGAGCTGGAGAAAAAGTTGTTAATGGTCACTTTGGTCTTTCTGTTTTCCAAGCCATATCTGATCAGCCAGATATAGAAAAGGTATTGTACAAAGTAGCTATACTGACTGCCTACCTCACCAAGATGCATGGAATTAAATGAGCTAATACCTCAGAACACTTAGCACAGGTCTGGTGTACTGTTAGAGCATAGCATTATCAGCTAGTATTGACCACTTCCTGGATGCACACACAGTGAGAGTTGTTTAATTTCCGGCTCAGTAATCCAAAGAAGAATGCTATGGTTGAAAGACCATGAGAGAGGAGGCATAGAGTTCTGGGTAGCATCACCCTGGGAGTAAGGAGTCCTGAGTTCCAGTCCCACTCAGTTGTAGGCCTGGTCCACATTGGGACACCTCTTCATCTTCACTGCTTTTCAGTTTCTTCACTGGGAAGGAGAGCCTTATGCTAAATGTCAGAAGTGCCTTCCAGTGCTTAATAAACAAACACATTCCATGCTCAATATGCATTTTGTTGACAACTTGAGAGAAACAAATGGTCCGCTCAGCATTAAACTTTCAAAACGCCCCACAGCCTCTTACAAAGTGAAGGAACCATAAATTGTATATGAAGTAGAGATTTCTAATTAAGTTTCCTTATCCTCCTGGAGGCTGTGGCACTTGGTGCAAAGTGATAACACTTCTGTCAGCAGCTGCCTGAGAGCTCAGGACCAGAATTCTGGAACACAGGCAAAATGAAAAATTGATACTGGATACATTCGTGTCTTAGCAGTTAAACATTAACATCCCTTTTAAATTTGGCTTGCTGATGCAAAGAAAATTTTTTTAAAAAAAGGTTTAAAAATGTTTCAGCTTTGCCAAATGCATCTTTAGAGGACTGATGATCATTCCAGAGTCTATAATTGAAAATAATGAAATCCAATTTAGTTCTCCAAACTCAACTTGCAGTAGGTAAAACTTAGTAAATAACTTTCAGGATTCATATACTCTGAATAATAATTATGTCTATGGAACTATGTGAGGAGCACTGGAAGCCTTATGGGTTGCCACATAAGTGCAAGATGAGGGCGACTGTCTAGCACTCATTCTTCGTTTGATTCTAGTCTTGGAAGTTTATCCTCTCACTTGACATTTCATTTGATTTCATTTCCATTTGGATGTTGAAGACGACAAGCTCATCATGCTTAAAACCAAAATTTTCTTTTTAATCTATTTTTATTTTTTTCTCATTCTCTCTTTTAAAAATATTTTCTTTATTTATTTGAGAGAAGGAAGAGAGACAGAAGAAGGAATGGAAAGAGAGAGAGAAAAAGAGAGAGAGAGAGAAAGAGAGAAAGAGAGAGAGAAATATACATGATGGAGACCAGAGGGCAACTCTTGTAAGTCAGTTCTCAGTTCTCTCCTTCCACTTCTATCATGGGCTTCTGAGGATTGAATTCAGGGTGGCTGCCAGGTCTGAGCAGGTACCCCACCTTCTGAGCTATCACTTTCCCATCCCAGATGTATCTCATTCTGCACAATGTTGCTCTATCTGCCACTCAAAATCCTCTACTAAGAGCCTTACTTCTCTTTCTCTCTTCTCTCCTCACATAAGGTGTGAATAGATCTATGTACTCTGAGACATGATCCATTCCACCCGTTCCTCTATCCTGCCCTCTAACCACCCTATCACTCCTCCCTGGGACACAGTAGAAACACCTAACTTTTCCTGTTCTCCCTGGGACGCCCCACCTTCCTCCATCCATTTCCCACACAGCAGTCAATTTCAACAAGTATCTCAGAGCATACCTTGCTTTACCACTGGTCTTTTCAATGGCTTCTTGTTTGCTTACTTTGAATAAAATCCAAACTACCTGTCTTGCCCTCTGCCAATCTCTGCATTTGACCTCACCTCTCTCTGCCTTTCTCACTTTCTCCCAACACTAGGGACCTCCTCCTGCTTTGTTCCTGCTTTGGAACCTGGAGTGCTGGCTGGAGCACTCTTCATCAGCTCTTCTCATATGTGACCTCTTATTTTTGTAAGTTTTAGCTTATCAAGTTGCAAGTTTTAGAGAACACTTTGCTCTCCATTGAAAACAGCCCTCTGGCCTGTCTTTAACACACTCTGCTCTAGTTTCTTGCAAGAATTTAGACTTTCTGATAATTTATGGTACCCATCCAGGAAAAAAAAAAAGTGGAGTTAGAACTTTCTCTCTTTTACATCCAGTGCTTAGAACACTGTGTAGATACCAACTAAGATCCCTTAATTAGTGATAAACGTCAGGTTGCATACTTTCACCTATTTAATATTCATCAATTTATCTGTCTTGTGTATGTGTGTCTACCTGTAAATCCAAGTGCGTACATGTCATACATGCATGCAGAAGTTACGTGACAACTTGTAGAAGTCGGTTCTCTTTTATCATATGGGTTCTGGGGGTTAAATTCAAGGTGTCAGTAGCAGCAAGTGCCTATTCTTACTGAACTATTATTTAAGTCATCAACTCTTATTTGACAACTAGTTATCATTCACTTCTGACAACTTAGGTACAAGGTGGAGATCCATCATCTAGGGTAGGAGGGCAGTTAATGAACTCTCCTCACTGAAGCAGAATATTGGGGCGGGGGGGGCTAAGGAATCTATTTCTGAAAAAAAAATGATGATCAGTCATAGGTGGGGCCTTAGCTCTCTGGTCTCTGTGCCCTCCTGGGGAGCTAGCTCTGCTTGCTTGGTGTGATCTAGCTCTCTGGCCTTCTCTCTGCCCTCCTGATGTGACCTAGCACTCTGGCCTTCTCTCTTCTCTGAACAGTCTTTGCCCATGATCTATTGACTCAGCCTCTGGTTGTGTTAGAATCTGCTCATGAGTATACTCTTTGGTTCTTTGGGACTCACCACTTCCCTGTAATATGTACTTGGGGAAAATAGGCATGAGAACTGCAATCTTTTAACTAATGGTAGGTCTGCTCTTCTTATTCCAGGGCCCTGTCTGTCCTATCTTGCTTTGAGCAGACTGTCTGTAAACACTAGTGGACCAGGTATAATGTTGGTATCCATGGACACACTAGCTTGTGTCTCAGTGTCCTTGGAAACACTGCTGCCTAAGAACCTCTAACTTTACATCCTTCAGCCTCACAACTACCAGGTAGAGACTCAGCCTTGGCTGGGAAGCTGAACTCCTGCCCTCAAAGGTCTGCTTTACTACCTCTCACCTTGCTTTCTACACACTCATCCTGGGATGAGCTAGGTGTATTCTTCCACACTGACTGATTCTCCTACATTGGAGTCAAATCTGAGACAACCACTAATGGGTAACAAAAATTCTGATAATCCTTCTGAATTCAGTTAAGGTACTCTTCTTTCGGTAGATTATAAGTGCTTTATTTTGTAACTTGTTTGTGTTTTCTGAACTGCTGAGATCATACTTTCATTCAGCTAATGGACTGCTAAACACCAGCAGTACAGAACTGAGTAAATAGATTGTGCAATGTTTATACAGTTGAAAATGAAAATATACAGCCACTGAAAGCAATGATGTACATGTCTAATATCATAAAATTGAAAGATGACCATGATATGTTGCTAATTTAAAGAAATTATGTATGTATGAATGACCACATTTTCTTAACTAAAAAGAAGGAAAGGATATATATGACCTTACAGAATGCCTGAGGGATCACGTGGCCAAATACTACCTGATGTTTTACGAGGTTGTGGAATGAAGAACAGAAGTGTTTATGTTTCATTTTATAGCCAGCAGTAGTGTCTGTATAAATTTTCAGTGAACACATGTAGCCATATAAATATTAAAAGTGAAGCAAGGAATGGTCCTACCTAGTGAATTCGAAGTTCGTATTACTCTCATCATAAACAACATTTTCACATAAATGCCTTAATTCTTAATGAACTTGGCTTGTTAAAATAAGTGGGCTCAGTTCTTCACAAAACTTTATTTGTTAGGAATTGGTTCAGACAGCATACAGATTTGAAAGCAATAAAGTCAATTCATTCTATGAAATAGTGTATATCATCTCATGACATACACCAGTTCACTAACTGGGTTTCTATAATTTCTTTATAATTTGCTAGTTCACTTTGCTGGGTTTCTAGAATTTAATGTGAATCAGCAAAGTTAGGATGTCATTGTTTCCTGTGACTTTTCCCATAAGTTTTTAAGATATATCTGAGTGGAAGAATGACTTTCTGTAGAGAAAGAACTGTCTAACCAGCCATTTCCAGAGCATCTGAAAGGCTAAAGCAGGAAGAGGTACTCATGGACTTATCTAAGTCAAAATTAGTCAGTGTAAAACTGAGACTCTGGCTCCTGAATACAACTCTTACACATGTGTATTTCTACAGTTCCTCGGGACATAGAATTCTCTTGTGTTTCTGCTTATGTGCATCAGGGTGTCTAACCACTGTCCCTTCTAATCTTTCAAAAAAGAACATAATCTCTACTTAAAAGCCCCAAAGAAAGTCTGTGAACTTAACCAGATGTCTCATTGCAGTCCTTGATGGTGGCCTATTTTCTCTGCTGTAACGTGGTCCCCTCTCTCCTTGTTTCTGGTGGGGCCCTCCTTCCCCATCCCTCCTGTTCATAATCTTTGCAATTACTGTAGGTATTACAGAGATTTATCCTTGAGTGTCTCTAAATGGTTTTCCTTCTTGATCATTTGCAACTGATGGGGTATGATCTTACCAAAAGGGGAGGGCATATAGTCTGGCAGATAGAAAGTAACCATTTTGCAAATGGGTGATTGACCCCTCTCTCACTGTGGTTTCCTACTTTTATTACATCTACCTTTGAGTATACTCTTTTTTTTTTTTTTTACTTTTTTTAAAAATTTTTTTATTATTATTTATTCAACTGTGCGCATGTGCGTGTGTGTGTGTGTGTGTGTGTGTGTGTGTGTAGAACCACGGACGAATTCGTGAAGCACCATGGACGCCTCCACCTCCTTCTGCCCCGGGATTCACAGGCTCCGCCCTACCAGGACCAGAAGCGCAGGCCGCCCCCGCTTCCGCCTGGCGTCTATACGTGGGATCTGGGATCCGAACTCAGGACCTTCCGCCTGCAAGGCGGAGGCTTAACCCCTGAGCCACCTCTCCAGCCCCTGAGTATACTCTTATAACAAGACTTTAGTTTAACAGGTTTTAATCTCTGGCCAGGGGGTGACATCCAATACCCATCAGGATGGAGCCAAGGGCATTGCAGGAGCAGCAAAACTGAAAAAATAATCAACAAACCATAATCCAGAACATCAGAGACTCTATATCAACCACCTGGAACTGGGCCAGCCTAATCTCTCCCCATCCTGAAGCTCAGGGAAATTTGCGGAAGAGGGGGCGGTAAGATTGTAAGAGCACAAGGATGGGAGGAGTAATAATATGCAAGATACTCCACACAAGTTAGGGCCGAAGCATTCATAATTGGATTTTGCATGCCCTGCACAATGTCCAACACATTATTGACCCCACAAAGTCTAGCATGGGCTAAAGGCACTAGGATCCTTGGAGGCAAGGGATTGACAGCCACAGTAGTGTTCCTAAGCTTAAGGGGAACACAGGAAAGGGTTCTGGGAAATACCACTGGGTCCTTGCACCTCATTGGAGGGGAGGACCCAGAGGATAGTTTGGCATGCACATTAAAGGATGCTCTGGGGATGGGAGGGGGAGGCACTGGGGGATGGGGAGGGGAGGGGGGCACAGGGGTGGGGAGGTGAAGGGAGGGAGGGGATCTGTGTACCTGTTAAGTTGGTATGAGTGGAAAGAAAAAGCCCCAAAGCAACAGGTTCTATAGGTTCAAGCAAACTATGTGTCATAGTTAGATACAGGTATCAACTTGATGGTTGAGGATTCAAACTATGGGCAAATTTGTAGATAATTAGTTGAATTAAGCCCAGATGGAACCTACAGAAGACCATCTAGTTGATGCTGAAAGCCCATCCCAAGGTGGGTAGGAATAGGTCTTGGACAGGTAAGTAAAATACAGAGAGCTGGTTGAGAAAGTTGGCATTCTCCTGTACACTTGGGCAAACATGCTTGTCTGGCAAGTGAGAGTTGTCTCTCTTTCAGCTGTTACGTGGATGTGGTGTGACCAGTTCCCTCAGCCCTTTGGTGATGGTGCATGCACTCCTGCCAAGTTGGAACTGTAACTGGACTATCGTAAGAAAGAATAAATCCCATGTACCAAACTGCATTTACAACTGCTGCCCAGGAATACTTATTGATCCGTTTCCCATTCAAAATGCCTTTTGGTCTTGCTTTTACATTCCCCCCATTTTTATGTGTATGAATGTGTAAGCTGTGTGCATATGCATGTTGGCATGTGTGTGAAAGCCAGTGGGTGCAGGTTCGTGTAGAGGACTGAGGTTGATATCAACAGTCATTCTTGATCACTCTTCCACCTTAGTCTTTTAAGGCAGGATCTCCAATTCCACCCAGAGCTTGCCTTTAGGGCTAGTCTAGCCAGCCAGATTGCTCTAGAGAGCCCAGTCTCTATGTGCTGGGACTGGAATTACAAGCAGCCCCCCACACTCACCCAATGTTTACATGGGTTGTGGGAATCTGACCAGTGCGTAGCAAGCATTGGAACTGCTGAGCCGGGTCTCTAGATGGTTCTTAATGTTTCTAACTTACTACCCATGCCCTGAGCATTGATCTGAACCAATGCAATAGGATTTCCTTTTCAACTGATTTTCAAAACCATTTGCATTACAGGAAGCTTGAAGACTAGCATAATGGAAACTCATAATTTCAGCTTCAAGAGTGTTTCACAAATTAGAACATTGGTCCTTCCCCCCACACACTTTTTTCTTTATCTACAACCTATCTTCCTATTAGAACAGAGAGGGAATTAGGCAGGCACATGCACATACATGCGCGCACATGCATGCGCGCGCACACACACACACACACACACACGCACACTTCTCTGAATCACTGTGTTGCAGATACCACATCACTCTCAACACAACATGCTAACAAGACATCTTCTGTGCACTGATTTATATTGTATTATTTATCCACAATTCTATTGTTATACCAAAGGAAATCAACAAAATTAAAATATATATATTATATATGTTGTCTGATATATTATGTTTAATTCTCTTCAAAAGTCTTTTGTAGATTTTTTTTCTTAAATCTAGGATTTGGGGCAAGCTGGGGATGGGGTCACCCTCAGGGCCCGGGAGTCAGGCAAGAAGCAGCACGCAGAGGATGAGTTGGCTGCGACTCAAGCTTTATTCAGGAAGTGTTTGGGCTTATATAGGGTTGGGGGTCCAATCAGTGTGGCCCCTCTCTGCTGTGGGGGTGAACAGCCACCAATCATTTAGCTGTTTACTAGGTGTCCAGGTTAGATGGCTGCTTCCCATTGGTTGTTCATCCCTCCTTCCCATTGGTTGTTCATCCCTCTGCCTGTATGGTTCCTTGTTCAGGCTTGTCTGTAGCCAGACCTCCTGGATTCGGGAGCCGGGGCTAGGGACTCCCTGAATCAGTAGTGCCACATTTGGAAATCAACAAAATTAAAATATATATTATATATGTTGTCTGATATACTATGTTTACTCAAATTTCTTCAGTAATTCTCTTTCAAAGTCTTTTGTGCATTTTTTTTCTTAAATCTAGGATTTTATCAGCATTTATATCATTGCATGAATACCACACTCTTTTTTATTGTTACTGATTCTTTTTAAAAGAGTTCGAGTTAGATGTTTATAGACAATTTGTTCCACAATTTGAACTAGTCAGATTCATTTATCAGAATCAGAATCAAGTCAAGTGCCGGGCTGCTCGACAAGGGATGCGTAGGGGCTGCACAGACCACCTGGGCAGGCCCTGGGGCTGAGCGAGATGATGTCGACCGCCTGGAACCCCCTCACCACCGGGGAGAAACACACCGGGCTGGGAAGCAGGATCTCACTTTATTGTATCAGGCAGGCACTTATATAGAGTTAGGGGAAGAAGTGGGGGTATAGGGATGGGGGGAGAGGTGTAAGGGCCAATAAAGGGTCACAACGAAAGCAGTAACTAGGTAGGGGCTATTCCATATGGGGGTGTTAGAAGCTGAGTCATCCTGATGTGGAATTCGCAGGCCAGAGACAGGCCGCCAAACTTTAATCAGGCTCAGGAATTTCCACCAGGCCTCAAGTCAGGCTCAGGAATTTCCACCAGGCCTCAAGTCAGGCTCAGGCTCCATGAGGCCCAACAGTCAAGCATTTTTAGCAAAATCTGAGACATGTTATATCCCACATGCTATCATACAGAAACAGGCACTAAGTGTGTACCCCCTCACTACTTGTGATAGTAAGGCAGTTTACTTGGTCAAGGATCAAGATATCTCTTTACTCTAAAGGCAAAATTTCCCTTTGTTAACGGTAAATCTGAACAGTAATAATTCTTGCAGCACTCGGAACTGAATGTAGGGCCTTACACATGTAAAGCAGATGTGTTACCACTGAGTTATAGATCTTTGGTTCAAAGAAAGTTAGGTTTTGAGACTGTGCCAGGATCCTTTTCCCAATACACTTTCACCTCCCCATTTAAAAAAATAAAAAATAAATCTACTAGTCATGCGTGGCTGATATGTTATTTTATTGAGGTTTGGAAAATGGCGATTTTGTGTTTTTTATTTGCATGAAATTATTAGCTGATGCTCTTTGGTGCAGAAGTACTTCCAGTTGATTATTTCTCTGTCTCTCTCAGTATCGCGATAGAATCATGCTATTTAACTGGTCATGATATTATCCACTACTTCTAGTTGATTCTCTCTCCTTTCTTTCTCTCTCATTCTCCTTCCCTCCCTCATTTTATTTCCCTCCCTCACTTCTTCCTTCCCTCCCTTCCCCTCTCTCTTTACACTCTTTGTTTCATTGACAGCTATCTTGTATATCCCAACCATTCTATCTCTTTTCCAAGCTTGATGTTCATCTTGTCCACAGTAGATATAGATGCCCATAGCTTTCTGTGTTCCTCATGACTGACAGGGTCTGCCCAGTCTCTTATCCCTTGGGCAGCACTTACTATGTGGGAACTGCCATCTTCTTGCATCATCTTTTAGCAAGTGTTAAGTGGGCCATACAACACTGAGCCTTAACTCTAAGACCCACTGTTTTTTTACAAAACATTTCTGGATCCTGGGAGGGGCAGAAGCAACAGTAATAGAATCATTTTAAAACTCTTGTGGTAAACAAAAATTTCCTAATCTCAAAAGAAGCAAGGGCAACTTCCCTCTAGAATAATGATTCTCTGTGAACCTGTCAAGTATCTACGGGGACTTCTCTCAGCAGCCTGGGCTGTGCTGGGTGTTCAATAGTCCCAGGTGGATATTGTAAGCATCAGAAAATTTTCCATTTGCATACTCCAGGAGGATTTGTTTCTGTCATTTACATCTTTTCTAATTACTGACCAATTCTCTCCTTTCAGCCCTCCCAATTTAGCCCTTGGAAGGCCACTCCCTACAGAAAACAACTTCCCAGCAGAGCCTGAGTTTCCATATCTAGTTGCCAGAACAGAGCTACAAAAGTACATTCATTTAATTAGACAGCATCATCAAGAAGTCATGTTCACTGCCAGGATTCAGTTCCTAGCACCAAGTAAATGCTCATTAACTAATGGGAGAGACAGTGGGTTAGGATGGCAGGAATGAAAACACAGAGGGGAGAAAGAGGAACGATATCTACACAAATGGCTTTTTTTTTTTTGTGAATTGCCTGTGATCAAAAAGAGAAATTTGAAGCTGGAAAGAGGTCACAAACAGAAAGAGATTACAAATGGTCAAGTTGGGAAAAGAGACCAGTTGTGCTAGGCATGTTGCTGCTAGTTCCTCCAAGAACTAGGTTAGTCAATGGCTAAAATGAAAGAACGGGGCCGGAGAGATAGCTAAGCAGATAAGGTGCCTGCCTGCAAGCCGGGTGAGCTCAGCTCATTCCTTAGAAGCCCACATGGTGGAAGGAGAGAACGGACTTTTGAAAGTTGTCTTCTGACCTTCACCTGTGTGCCTTGGCATATATGTGTGTACACTTTCTCTCTCTCTCTCTGTCTTTCTCTCTCTGTGTCTTTCTGTCTCTCCCTCTCTCTTCCTCTCCTCTGTTTCTCTCTGTCTCTGTCTCTCTCTCTCTCTCTCTCTCTCTGTGTCTCTCTCTCTGTCTCTCTAAAAATAGAAAAACAAGATTAGGGCTGGAGAGATGGCTCAGGGGTTAAGACTCTGCCTTGCAAGCAGAAGGTCCTGAATTGGTATCCCAAGTCCCATGTAAACATACCAGTAGGAAACAACAGCAGCCTGCTGGTGGGCAGAGCCTGGGAAATCCCAGTGGGAAGCAAAAAGAAGGTAGAAGCAATCCAGGATGATTCTCAAAGTCATCCTTAGTCCTCCATAGAGACATATAGTGTCCTCTAATACACACACACACACACACACACACACACACACACACACACACACTTTTTTTAAAAAAAAAATAAATAAGAATAAATAAAAATTTTAAAAAGTGAGAAAACCAAGCCACATAAACATTAAATGTTTCCAAGGCAGCAGAGCTCAGACAGGGACTCCTGCCTGTGTGACACGCAGTCCGTCATTCTGATAATACCTGATGCTACCGGCCTCAGGTCTGCAGGTGGCACAGCCTGTCTCTGCCACCAAAAGCAGCTAGGTGCCAACTCCTTCCTTGGCACCTCTTCCCATGTTATAGGGGCACACGAAGTATGCTTTTAACAGCAGTCCCAGCTCTGCTGTCATCACCACAGACAGTTTTGTCTTTTCATCTGCACAAAGAAGCCCTTCCAGACATGGGGCAGACCTCGTTCTGGAGACAGCTTCCTTGAGACCTTAGGTAGAAGGGGCAGCTCCCTGCAGTAGCTTCGCAGCCACCTTCGGCATCACAGAGCACAGCCACCCCCAGAGCACCCGAAGGACAAATGCTTTCAACATTTCTGTGGCCAAGGTCAGTACCTCCGGACCCTGCTCCGTTCCTGAACTGTGCTTCACTCTATGCCAGGTGGATTCTGGGAAAGACCAGCTGCAGCGCTAGCAAACTCAGCCTGCCTTTCTCTCTCCCTCTCTCTCTCCCTCTTTCTCTCTCCTTCTCTCGCTGTCTCTCTGTCTCTGTCTCTCTCTCCCCTAAGACCAGACCAAGGAGTCAGTGCAGGACAAGAAGTACTGGGGTTCTATCAAACAGGGAGCCTGTAGCTCCCTGAGTTCCATCCATTGCACCCCAGCTGCTAACCTGAGAATAACATGCATGAGTAACCCCTGCTGTCACTGGGAACCCTGCAGGACTCAAACAGTTCTGAAGCTTCAGTATCCCGTCCTCCATCTTTCCTCTTTCAGTGCAGCCTTGCATGCAGCCTGCTCATGCATTGCTGCTCCTTTTGCAGACACCATCAGGGAAAAGTTACCACCACATGCAACACCATGCAAAGTGTGTGTGTGGGAGTGTCCCTTTACTCTTGAGCACCGATTTTCCCTCTCTCCCATGCCACATCCCTCCCCTTCCCCCACTTGGAGTCTTACCTCTCTGCTCTTCTGCTGGTCAGACAACCTTTCTCTCTTTCCTTACTTTTCCTCTGTAGCTGGCTGAGCTGCCTTCATTCCCTCCTCCTCCTCCTCTTTCCCCTCTTCTTCTTCCTCCTCTTCTTCCTCCTCCTTCTTCTCTTCCCCCTCCTTTTCCTTGCTGCTGTTGCTGTTACTGCTGCTTCTTATCTTTCTCCTGCCCCCTCCTTCACTCTCATCTTCCTCTACTCATTGGCTGTATCCTCTTTTCTCACCCCTCACTGATTTATTTTTCCTTCTTTTTTTGGGGGGGGCTGGAGGAAAAAACTCTACACATAATTGCTGAAGCAGTGCTGTCCATCAAAGCCTAAACGTACTATAAAAGGTTCAGAACTAAGTCAATACATTTTTTTTTCTAATTCCATCATTAAGACAACTAAGATGTCAGATTTGGCAGTTGGATAGCCATCCATGCTAGTGTATGGAATGCTGCCTTGGACTGACTTGTTTTCATTTAATGCTATGTGATGCTAAGTCAAGGACAGACATCAGTTAAAGTTTTTCTGCCTAGGTTTGCCCAGAAAGTTACCTGGGATTTACAAGGCCCTGGACCCTCACCATTTCTTGTCAATTGATGTAGAATCTGCTGCAGATCAAAGAACCAATCGAATATCAAGCCTGTTTCTTAACATTATCATTATATGCTGAAGGTTCTAGACTCCCAATTTGCCTCCCCACCTCTATCCTGTCTGTTGCCCCAGCACCAGCTGTATTTCTGGCTTTAAGATATATGCACAGCTCAAGAGTTATACCATCCTTTGCCCACATCTCCTTTGCTGTTTGTTTAGTTTGATTTGGAGGTGAGGACTTGCTATGTAGATCTGGCTGGTCCGGTAGTACCCATGTAGACCTGATTGGCCTTGGACTCTCAAAAATCCTCCTCTCTCAGCCTCGGTAGTGCTAGGATTACAGGCATGTACCACCACACCAAGTTTCCTTTGCTACTGAAAGCACATGACTGTCACCAAGTTGTCAAGATATCTGCACAGACTTTAGACACGAAACAAGTACTTGGAAGGAAAGTCACATTTGGAGACGTAATAACCATAAATACTAAACAATAGATGCTCATGTACATATAAATTCTATCTATAAGGAATACACTATTTCAAAATATTCTTCGTCTAAAAAGGCAGATAAAACAAGAATGTGAGATAGACCAGTAAAAGTATGGCTTTTGGGGTGAATACGAGGCTAACACAATGAATATGCATACAGCTTATCTAACTCCCAATGAAAATACATAACTCACAATGCATCTTCCAGATAAATGGGTATAAAGTAATATGTTCATACATGTATCTCTCCCCCAGCTGTAGTTTGTAATCTAAATCATGTAAATTTCCTCCTAGCACTTTTTTGTCCAAGAGTTAGTGATGAGGTACGGCTTTCAAAGACAAAACTTGTATTTGGCCTTCTTCTGACATGTAGAAGTTCCTGGCTGATTTTATCTATATCAAGTGCTGGATGTAATAAGTATTTTTCCTAAAGAAACAAATAGTACTGTAATTCTTTATATAAGAATATACATAGTTTGCATATGCATGTATTTTATGTCTGCAAACAGAAATTATTTAAGGCAACATTCTATTTAGGATTAGACTTTTTTATGTTCTGATGAGCAACAAAATCTAGAGATTGATATGTCCAAACTGATTGGTGGGTGTGGCACTAGCCTTTGCTACCACTTAGCTTTAGAACTTTGGGTCCGAAGCACTCCATTTATGGAATAAATAAAAACCATGCACAAAGAGATCTCTGAGCTTCTATTCAGAATTGCAATTCTGTGATTTAATTTTAGAGCTTAAAAACACATATATTCCATAAAAAGTTTGATTCTGTGAAGAATTATTGAAGTAGTCTAACCTTCTCCATAATAAAAATCATTTAGTTCTTCATTTATTAATTAATCCTAGAAACATTATTTGGATTTTACCGTATTTTGGGTCCTTTACTGTGCCTCAAGATGGTATTACTTAAATGACAGTCTCTGCTCTTGAGAAGCTCACAATCAATAAAAGTCCTCTGACTTTATAGGATTTAGTCCAAAGGGCCTATTTGTTGAACTTAAATTTTTTTTCTGAAAATGATTCAATCAGTGTGTAATACCAAGTACTGATGATAATAGACATTGCATTTTAGAGAACTGGCCTCTCTCTCTCTCTCTCTCTCTCTCTCTCTCTTGATATATATACCCCTCTCTCTTTCCTTTCCTCCCTCTCTCCCTCCCTTCTTTCCTGCTTGCTTCCTTTTTTCCTTCTTCACTTCCTCCCTCCCCTTTCTTTTCTAATTAATGGGCTAGTGTAATCGAAGAGAAGGTATATGGGCTTTGTTCACAAGCCTAAGTTTGTGAATTTCATTTTCATCCAGTTGTTAATCTTGGTGTACAAGTAAAGGGGTGGTTAGAGGACACCTTCTGGAGTCTGATCTCTCCCTCCATCATGTGACTTCTGGTGGAGCAAATCATGTTATTAGACTTTGCAGCAAGCACCTTTACCCACAGGACCATCTCTCTGGCCCATGTCTTGGACTTTTAACTGCATGTATATCTAGGAAGTATATATAGTTCCACTTACTTAATGGTTTTCCAGGTTATAATGAGGAGAATAAGATGATGCCTCTTAAAAACATATACAATGAATAGTTGCTCTGTTCCTGTTATACAAATAGAAAGTACTTTTGTTTTGCAAAAATAAAGGTGCAAAAAACCTTTTTAAATGATCAGCCAGTGAAAGCTGGTTTTTGGTTCTGAACCTTCTAGAGAGAGCATATTCTTCCTCTACTCAAGAGTTCTAGGATCATCTTAAAGATTCTACAGGTACCATAAGATAAATCTACATTAAAGGAACCTCACAGAATTGAAAACACTTACCTTTACCTACAAAAAAAACCTGTCAATTATGTAAAGGTAAACATGAAACCATTGCTAATAATTAGTGTGTTGGTTTCACCTTCTGATTCCTGAATTACTATAGGACTCAAGTAGCTTAAAAGAATAAGGGTTCATTTCAGGTCACGATTCTAGTTTACATTTAATTAGCATCTGACATCAGGAACTGAGAGACATGGCCACACATGAGTTGAGAGAGGGACATAGTTTCTTTCTTCCCAGACTGTCTGCATGTCAACATGTAGAAGCATGCCACAGTATGACAAATTACTGAACCAGCTTTCTCCATCTTATCTACCTGCTCAGAGACCGGGCTCACCTACATGGGCTTGATCTTCCTACATCAATTAAACAATCTCCGTAGGCTTGCTATAACCACTAAATTTTTTTTTACAAATGTACTCAAAGGCTCAACCTTTAATGGTCAGGTTGATAACTGAATCTAACTAGCATGACCACTAAAATAAAATTTCAATTTTGTGTTTATTTCAATGCGAACAACAAATTATACAAATTATTCTTTGGAAGGTTGCAATTTCTGGTTAAAAAGTATTGTTTCATGTACAAAATTTAAGGCATTTTTTTAGATTAAGGACAAAATTATAAACTAAATCTGGCAGGATCTTCTTTCCAGAATAGTTTTAGAAAGCAGAAATATAAGTTTGAAGTGAATAGTTTGGACTTTGCAAATGGAGGAAGGGACATTAAATCTGTATTATTAGCGATTAAGGGAAAGAGCAAATCTTGGACTATTTTAAGAGGACAATATTAAAGTCATCAGCTAATGAACTGAAACTTGTTCTGTGCCACACGACTGAACAAAGGATGGGAGGAAATCATTAAACAGAAAGGCAACCCCATCTTTGCCAGTGGATGCGTGGGAGAGAGCAATGGGATTGCACAAGAAAAGTGTGAGAGGATTCACTGGGAGGAGGTGTGCTGAACGCGTTCAAAGGAAACTAAAGCGAGGATAGAAACGTGTACACTGGGACACCGGCTTCCAAAAGGGAGTTAACTCTACCTAGAAGAACTTGGCATCAGCCCTCTCTGTGTGTACCATCTGAACATCCATCTGCGCTGATTGCAGGGCTGGGAAAGCTTGCGCTGTGTGTCCGCGTGTGCATGTGTGTGTGTGTGGCTGTTTATACAAGAGGATGCTTGAATGTATGTGCACTGGGAGGGCCACCAGTGACATCAGGAGCCGTTCTGGATAATCCTTCTAATTATTCCTTTGCTCTAGGGATTCCCGGGCTCTATCCTACAGGGCTACACTTACAGGTCGATGCCATATATCTGTCCAGCATTTTCACATGAAATTTGGGGATCTGAACTCAGAATGATCGACAACCATTCCTGATATCACCCTTGGGCCTCCAAGGGTACACACAGTCAAATGTACACACACGTGCACATGAACATGTGCTTACCTACATTCGAATATCCATACCCATACCCACACCCACATACCTCCCCACATGTGCGCATACACACTCACACACATGCACATACGCACACACATGCACGCACACACAGCTGTGCATGTGCTCATAACCCCAGTGTTGAGAAGAACTAGAGGATCTCTGAGACTCACTGATCTGACCTAAAGGAATCAGCAAACTCCCATAAAAGGAAAGACACTGTCTCACTAAACAAGGCAGATGGCTGTCTTCTGGCCGCACATGCATTCAGCTTCTAGGTTGCAAAGTTAAGGCAGGCACTGAAATGAACACAACTATGAGTTTGTAGCAGGGACCGTATTGGCTAATATTGGAAGTCACTGATTTGAAGATGTTAGCCAATACCGAATGAAGGCATGCTTCTCCTTTTCCTGGTGTGTTCTTGCTGGGCTAATAACTAGGCTGGAGTTTGCAGTGGCAAAGAAATCTCCACCGGAAACAAGATTCGGCATGTCAATGAAAGGACCGCCCTGCTTAGGATCCAGCTTTCTCCCTTCAGTCTCCAGTCACTGACAGCCAGGAAGAAAAACTTCATCACTCAGCTTTTGATTAAGATGGTGGCAGGATGGCAGCCCATCCAGTTCCTCTAATGATCTCCCTGTGCCAAGTGGACTCCTGTGATGCAAAATCCCCAAGGAATTTCACAGTTGACAGTCACTGTGATTGAAGGGGTGGCAGAGCAGCTGCCCCCTGCAGGGGATGTGTTGCCCCTTGGGAGTGACTTCATCACCTCAGGCAGAGAAACACTCCTGAAGCCCCCAGATTGCAGCATTTGGGCAGCTCAGCTCCTGAGAAGGGTGAGCAGAGAGGAGAGTGGCAGACAAATGGCAGGCCAGGGCTTGCTGGCGCCTCAGGAAGGAGCTGCTTGGGCGCTTCATGATTCTGCTTTCCTGTTTCTGCAGGTAGCGTGTGTGTGTGTGTGTGTGTGTGTGTGTGTGTGTGTGTGTGTGTGTCTGAGCCATTAGTTTCTACGGAGTCAGCTCTGCTCTCGCTCCAGAGGCAGAAAGCTTGAATATTACTACTCTTCATTTTTTTTTTTTTTTGACACAGGCTCTCCCATTGTAGCCCAGGCTGGCCTCAAAACTCATGGCGACCCTCCTGCCTTGCCTTGTGAGTCCTGGTGTGACTCACAGCCCACTACAGATAATTCTAACTTTTGTCTTTTCCTGTCGCTCTTCCCTCTTTAGCATAGCCCAGGGGTCCTTTCCATCCTCTAATCTGATTTAATTTATTATGTACTCAATCCTAGCATGTAGCTTCTTGGGCCCTCTCTACAAAGTCAGCAACTGAACTAACTACAAGAGGCAGAGCTTAGTCAGCGTGGAGTCAAGAAGGTTGTCTCTTTATCATGCCCCAGGACTACAGTCCTATAGAAAGGCTCCAGGTAAGTTTGTCTTGGTAGCATCATCTGATGGCTCCCTTGTGGTCACTTGATACCACATAGCTCCTGGCCAGCAGCTGTCATAGGACATCATCATAAACAGTTTTAGCTCCTGTATTTTTTTCCTCCTGCTATTATTGATCTAAGTAGAGAACATTGCATGCCTGGTAATGCAAGTGGTTAATAAGTCTTCATATTCAGTGTGGTTTCTTATGGATGTTGCTCATTTAACACCTCTGAACCCCAAGTGTTTTCATTGGAAAGTGAGAAAAGAAGTGTATTCTCTGGAAGTATTGTAGGAGGCTCATAGGAGATAATGTTTGCAGTGTAAGTTGATATTATTATCATAGGTGATCTAGGTTTTAATTTCACACTGGAAAGGTAATTATAACTGCGAAACCCATAATCACAGAAACTGCAGCCTACAGGGCCTACGACTATCACAAACATAAGATTATCCATCCACATTTTAATCATACAGAAAGGAAAACGTTTATAATAATCTGCTCCCCACCCAAGGGATATTCAAAGTTTGCTTTTATTGCCCTCTAGTGGTAATTAGGTGGAAGGCAGAACAAAAGAACAAGAACAAACAGATAAAGCCATTAAGGAAGAAAAGTCTTAAAGTAGAGGGAAGTAAGGGAAAAAAATAAAAGGCTACTGGGATCAAGGGTCTCACTCAGTTATGGATGCTGCAAACTACAACAACTCCGGTAAGAAAATTCCAGGGTAATAACAAGCGGTATGTAAGACCCACAGGTAACCAATTACTTCCTGAATGGGTTCTAAACCCCCTTTTATTGTCAGAGAACACATGCCTGATACTGTAAACTTAATCCAATAACAGTAGAAGGGAAGACAATAGACACCAGACAGGAACAGATGTCTCAGTGTAAACTATAAGCACTTGTCATTAATCCTTAGATAAGAAAAGTTCTTAGCACGCAATCAAGATGCACCCTATTACAACAGAAGACGAGTGAGGCAGAAAATCACAACTGACCAGAATATAAGACATCAGTGACCCTGGAATGCTCAGCCCTAATCAGGCCATCAAAATCCTTCCCTGGTAGATCCCATTTCCTCCATTCCCCATTTTCAGAGCAGAAGTTCTGCTTGTTGGTCACTGCCCCCTAGTGGCCAGCCTGCGCTTGCAAAAGTGCTCGCATAATCCTTAGTTGCTGTACCTTGTGACTACAGGAGGTTGGAGGGTGGGGGGTGAGGGAAGGGGACAGGGGCTGATGGGTCATTGGTGCAGTTATTCTGCACTGTTGCTGATAAAATCATGACAAAACAGTTTAAGGGAACAAGGGGTTTGTTCTCTGATGATAGTCTGATTACAGTTCTTAGTCCAGTTGCAAGAGAGAGTGCACCATCACCAAAGAGCCCAGGGAACTGGACACGCCCATCCACATAATGGCTGAGAGAGGGACAATCCTTACTTGCCAGAACAGCATGTCCGGTTAAATATACACAAGGATGCCCCCTTTATCAAACAGTTCCCCCTATTTTATTCACCTGCCTAGGGACTAGTTCCACCCGCCATGGGCTGGGCCTTCCCCATCCACTAAACAAATCTCCTGCAGGTTCGCTCTGGACTTAACTATCAATTATCTACAAATGTGCCCAGAGCTCGAACTGTCAACCATCAAGTTGACAGCTGTGCCTAACTAAGATAGTCACTCCACCCAAAAGCCCAAAGACTATAAGAACTCCACATCTTCAGATGTTGCTTTTTCTCTCTTCTTTTTTTAAATTTTTTTATTATTTATTATTTATTCAATTGTGTGTGTATGCGTATGTGTGTATGTATGTATGTGTGTAGAATCACGGACGAATTCGGGAACCACCATGGACCGCCTCCACTTCCTCCTTGTTTACTCTGCCCCGGGATTCACAGGCTCCGCCCTACCAGGACCAGAAACGCAGGCCGGCCCCCCCCCCTTCCGCCCGGCGTCTATATGTGGGGGTCTAGGATCCAAACTCAGGACCTTCCGCCTGCAAGGCAGATGCTTAACCCCTGAGCTACCTCTCCAGCTCTGCCTTTTCTCCCTTCTTTGAGAATTAGCCCACCAGTGCCATGCAACGATCAATAAACTTCTTCCATCCCTTGGCTGTGGCATGGCTGTAGAAGAGGGGGATGGTAAGATTATAAGAGCCTAAAAGTGGGGACGTGTAGGAGACCCTCCAGGCATGACAGGGCTGCTGTACTCAGGAGCTCACTGCAATGAGAATTTCTACTACCAGGTCTACAAAATAGCCAACATGTCAATATTCTCCCAAGAACTAGAGAGGATCTCAGGAGAAACAACTGCACTTGGAGGGAGTTTCTGGGGCAAGTGCTGGACAAGAGAAGAGGAACCCCCCAACACACACTTATGAATCTGCCCACTGAAGAACCGCCCAGAGACCTGGCCCCAAAGAGAACCCTATGATCCACATAGAGAGAAGGCAGGAGTACAGGAGAGACATGGCAGGACTGGTAAGGAAGAAGGGAGGGTAGGAGAGGAGGTGAGTGGAAGAGTGGAAGGGAAAGGGGCCAGGACAAAGACATAAACTCGTTTTGTTTGTACATGAAAAATTGCTGATAAAAAAGGAAAAAATATTTCTGAGATACTAGGTAAAGTCTCATAGATATTCCTCAACTATTGTTAGGATACAAACATTCTTATTAGTTGGTAACCTTTGGAAGGGGATGATGATATCAGGCTGCAAAATATAGTTGTATGAGGTATATGCATTCTTGATGGAGTATTATTTTTTTCAAAAAATTCTCTCTCTCTCTCTCTCTCTCTCTCTCTCTCTCTCTGTATGGAGGACAGAGGACAACTCTCAGGAATTGTTTCTCTCCTAGTATCTTGTTTCTGAGGTGGGGTATTTCTTTCTTCTGCTGCTGCATTCTCTGTGTGTAAGCTTCTAGCAGATTCTCCTGGCTCCATCTCTATCCTTGTCTGAGAGATACTGGGATTACAGATGTGAGTCACAGCATTTTCACGTGCATTCTGGGAAGTGAACTTGAGTTACATGGAAAGCAGTTTTTCCTCCCCTCCCAGGTTTTCTCTCTTTCTTTCTTTCTTTCTTTCTTTCTTTCTTTCTTTCTTTCTTTCTTTCTTTCTTCTTTCTTTCTTTCTTTCTTTCTTCTTTCTTTCCTTCCTTCCTTCTTTCTTTCTTTCTTTCTTCTTTCTTTTCTTTCTTTCTTTCTTTCTTTCTTTCTTTCTTTCTTTCGCTCCCCCTCCCTCCCTTCCCTTCCTCTCTTCCTTCCTTCCTTCCTTCTTCCTTCCTGCCTTCCTTCCTTCCTTCCTTCCTCCCTCCCTCCCTCCGTTTCTCTCTCCCTCCCTCCCTTTCTCTCCCTCCCTCCCTTTCTCTCTCCCTCCCTTCTTTCTTTCCTTCCTTCCTTCCTTCCTTCCTTCCTTCCTTCCTTCCTTCCTTCTTCTTTCTTTCTTCTTCTTTCTTTCTTTCTTTCTTTCTTTCTTTCTTTCTTTCTTTCCTTATGCAAGTATTGGTGTGTGTGTGTGTGTGTGTGTGTGTGTGTGTGTGTGTGTGTGTGTGTAAGTGTGTGGGTATAGTAGAGGGGCACTGTGGTGGCCACAGAGGCTCAAGGGGGACTTTGGGAATCACCCTGAATTGCTCTATTTCCTCACTGCTTTGCTTTGGGGTTCCCAGGCTCTTCCTTCCAGGGCCAGATATGCAGGCCGCTACCATTTCCGCTTGGTATTTTTATGTGTGATCTGGGATCCAAACTCAAGGTCCTTTTGCTTGTGAGTCAAAGGCTTAACTTCTGAACCATATTTCCAGCCCCCATAAATTATTTTAATAGGTCTTCACTAAGAACTTTGCTAAGAACATAACTTTGTTACAGGACATCCATTATGCGTCAGATGAACAAGGCTGACATTGCCGTTGTTGCAATTTAGTGAGGAAAATGGCCATGGAGCATGTTTTTACATATTAGCTTGGTAAGTGTCATGACAAGGAGAGGCCAGGCAGGGGAATGCTGGAAGAAGATCAAGTAACTGAAGGATTCCTGCATGCGTTGCTGTGGTGAGGTGGAGGCCAGAAGGAAAACATTCAGAACATAACCACCGAAGATCAGAAAGTTGAATAAAAGACAAGTTTATTTCAGAGAAAGAAGTGGGGTGCAGAGGGTGTTTTAGTGGAAAAGTTAAAAGATGAAAAATATTAGATAATGAGGACAAGAGGGAATTCTATAGACAAGGCTGGATACATTAGGACAAAGTTATAGTAAGGCATCATTAATTAGATTTTATTTCTATGACTAAATTAGAATCAGTGGATTGTGGATAGCATAGATACATGCCTTTAATTTTCATTTGACTTTTAGTATTTTATTATTTAAGGGGAAATCTAATAGCTAACACTGGTTGAGCCACAGTGAACCTTTTCTTTTTATCCTACGCAGAGTTCACTCAGATACATACATGCCCCTGGAACACTAGGATCTGAACACAGAGCATGGGTCACTCTGCAGGGAAGTGAGAGGTCAGGAGCTTGCTCGGGCTACAGTGAATTTGAATGGTTGCCCGTGGCTCATATTTGCTTTCCTTGCCCCAGTAAAGTATTTAAATCCCTCGTCCTGGGATTCAGAGGTCTGATTACTCTCCTAAGCATGAGCAGATTGTTACATTTGCATTGGACTGCGTGTTCTTCTCCTGCGACTTGATGAGAAGATGCTTATCTTAGATTCACAGCAAAGATCCACAACCCCGTTCATTACCAAGGAAGGCATGAACCCTCTTTGGGTCACTCAGCGAGGTTGCTAGAAATTCCCATTGCCTCTCTGTACTTTTCTCACTTTAATTCTGCATAAATTGTCTCATTTCTTCTTCAAGAACACAGTGACCATCTTGAGGACCTGACATATGGTGTAGTGTTCATTGCATTCCACGCAGCAATGAAACTAAAAGAGATTCACTCAAGTATTTTTTTTTAAGACAGGGATGAGTGGATAAGCAGATGAATAAAGAAACAGAATGAAATGTATTTCCAAACAGAAGCTTTCAATGGATGATAATAAGAGAATGAAAATTGTGTGTTCTTAAGAGTTTGCATTATGGGGCCAGTGAGGTAGCTTAGCAGGTAAGGTGCCTACGTGCAAACTTGGTAATTTGAGTTTGAGCCCTGGAAACCCACACGGTGGAAGGAGAGATCTGACTTCTGAAAGTTGTCCTCTGACCTCTACCTATGCATGATGGCATGCAGGTTCTCTCTCTCTCTCTGTGTCTCAAGTACATAAATATATTAACAAAAAAGTTATAAATAAACGACAAATTCCACTTTTGGATTTTACTTTACTTGTCATTCATTGAATTATATTTTTAAAACCTAACATCACACTAACAACTAACTTTAAGTTTTGATTCCATGTCATTGATAGGACAAAATCCTAAGGGCATATAGTTCCGTGTAAAATCCTTTGCTGCCATCTTGTGGATTCTCAGGAAATAGCCTGAGAGCTCCATGTTGCCGGTTAGATTTCATTGGCGTTCTAAACTCAAATGCCACAGCTAATAATGAAAGAACCAGAAAATGACCAGGAAAAGAACAGTCCGGCGCTGGCACCAGGCTCTGTCCACTCTGAGGGCTCTGTGCACTAGTTAACCTTGTGAGACTTGGTCTCCTTATATAAAATTGGGATCATGATAAAGGTGCTTTCTCTGCTTACCTCTAGGTGACTATGGGAATAAACATGAACAATTGCTCAGTAAATCATAAAGGATTCTTTGGAAACAAGAGGTTGCCTTTAACACCTCAGAGTACTGCTAGGCTGAAGGTAACAGGTTATCTCTGGTTTAGAGAGGAGAGATTGGACTTTGACACCTGTTTGGGGGAGTTTTAGCCCCCCAGGACAAGGGAATAGAGGCTTCCATTAAAATGAATCCCTGGAGAGAGTTTCTCTTCGACAGAAAATGATGTGATTTGGGACTGAAGAATTTTTTTTCTGGTCACTGCTGTACAGGTAGATTCTGACTTCCCCAAGTCACAGTGAAGTAGGACAAAAACCTTCTTCCAGTGAAAAGTACCACCCCTGGGCACAATCCAGGGGTCTTCATTTCATCTATTCTAAATATCTTATTTTTGTCAGTGTTTCTCCTTGACCTTAATCACACTGAGCCAATGAGGCTTGGTTGGATCACAGATGGCATAGGTGACTTAAAAAAATTCTGAGCATGTGAGGCAAAAATTCAGAACACAGCTTCTGAGAGTTTTTCCTTTCCTATAAAAAAGGCTTCCTCAAGCCGTTTTCCATGGTTTCTTTGCCACTTATTACTTCCCCCAGCCCCGTATCCCTGGGATGGGATAAGGCCCTGGGATGCAATGATTAGAAAGCCACAAACAACCCTTATCCTTAAGGAACTCAGTTTGCTGGGGGAAATAGTCATGAAAAATGTCTCCTCCCCATTTTAGGCATTTTAGTTAGATTTACCCATGTCACATAAATGGCTCCTTTGGATTTTTTTTTACGTGTGTGTGTGTGTGTGTGTGTGTGTGTGTGTGTGTATGTGTGTGGTGTGTGGTGTGTGTGTGTGTGTGTGTGTGTGTGTGTGTGTGTATGTGTGTGGTGTGTGGTGTGTGTGTGTGTGTGTATGTGTGTGTATGTGTGTGTGTGCGCAGGTATATGTACTGTGTGTGTGTCTGTGGAGGTCCAAGGGTGACTTCGAGAATCATCTTGGATTGCTCTACCTCCTTATTGCTTTACTCTGGAGTTTCCCTGGCTCTGCCTTCAAGCCTGGAGGTGCAGGCCAGTACCATTTCTGCCTGGTATTCTTCATGAGATATAGGATCCAAACGCAGATCCTTTCCTTGTGAGACAAAGGTGCCATCTTGAAAAATCATTACCATAATAACTAGTTATCCTCTTGATCATCTCATGAACCTTGTCTGGTTAGTTTGCAGCAAACCAGTCTTTATCCTCAATTCTCTCCCTGCAACTTGATCCTCCAAATAAAATGTCATTTACATATGATAATCAGGCCATGATTTCAAATATAATTCTCTTCCCTCCCATCCCTGATATGGTTTTGTAATTTAGTTAAAATATTCACTAAGCATCAGGAGTTTGGGGGTAAGCAGCTCTTGGGTCCTGATTATTTTGATTTACAGTTAGTTTTTAGATAAAATAATTTCAGAGCATGAGCCTCCCTGCTGGGCGTTTCCATGGAAACAGTGTAGCCAGATTTTCCTGCAGGTGAAGAGTTCCGTCACCTGGAGTTGTTCTAACATCTGCTCAAGATTCTTTCATGTGGCGCAAGGGTTTCTTCATTTCTCCTGCAATTGTCTACACTCTTTACCACTTAGTTCCCACTCATTTAAGAAGTTGTTTTGTCTTTGCCCTGATCCCCCCCCCACTTCTCTCCTGTCCCACACTCCCCATCCACACACCCTTCTCCCATCCTCCCCTCATCTATCCTACTGTGTCCCATTTTCCCCCTTCCCCCAATTTCTGCTTGTAATTATCATGGGACTCCCTTTGGGGTGCCTGTGTGGTAAGGTTCTTAAACAATAGAAATATGTCTGGACCAAGGTCTTTTCCTTCCAACTCCTACCCTTCATTAGATTAATCTCTGGAGGGCAAAGATTTGGCTCTTTAACCCTTTAATCCTAAATCCCAAAATGAAGTCCCAGGTACTGCTGCTCAAGGCTTTGGAATAAACAACAGCAATAAACAACAAGGAAAAAAAATCAGTGGGAGGGTTTCAGGAAGCCAATAAAGCATCAAACAAGATTGCAGTTATATAAAGTGTTTTTTACATTTCCTGCTTGACAAATATTTTCTCCTTTTTATCCGATTAGCTCCATCAACCAAAAACATGGCTACCAAAACAGCTGCCTTGTCTAGTTGCCCACCTTCCCTTTCCCTACAGCGAAGCTCAAAGCAAACATTGGGGCTGAGATGACAGCTCAGTTGGCAAAGCTCTTGCTGGACAGGCATGAGGACTTGGGTTCAATTCTCAGAACCCAAGGGAAAAAGCCAGGCGTAGTGGTGGTGCCTGTTATTCCAGCACTGCGGAGGTGGAACGCGTGGATCCCAGGGGGACGGCTGGCTAGTTAGCCTAGCCTCCTCACTGGTCAGCTCCATGCCAGTGAGAAAGAACGCACCTCAAAAGAACAAGATGAACTGCATCCCAGGAATGATATCTGGGGTGTTCACATGGCTTGCGCGCACACGTGTGTGCACACACACTCACACACACCACACACACCACACACCACGTGCGCGCGCACGCACACACACACACACACACACACACACACACACAGCAAGTAAACATCTGTATACACTATTCACAGTTGTTGAATGAAGGAATTTGGAGGAAAAGCGAACAGGAACATTTAGAGAAGTGGTGAGGTCAAACTTTCTGTGAAGGCTTGAAAAAAATAATAATAAAAAAGAAGACTGACTTTGAACTTGGGTCAACCAAACATGTAAACTTTTTACTGTATGGTTTTAACCAAGCTTTTTAGTAACCCTCTTAGTCTTGGAATTTTGGTCTGCAAGGTTAACACTAGTCAAGCCGCGGACGGTCCTTAGTAGTGACTCTTTCTCTTTGTGTCATCTGTTCCTGTCCTCCTTTTTTCTTCACTCTGGGCTTTTCCGTTAGGAGGTCGCGGTCCAGACATATTTCTATTGTTTAAGAACCTTACCACACAGGCACCCAAAGGGAGTCCTGTGATACAAGCAGAAGTTGAGGGGGGGGGATGGGACAGAGCAGGATGGATGAAAGGAGGGAGGATGGGAGAAGGTTGTGTGTGGATGGGAAGGGTGGGAGAGGAGAGAAGCATGTGTGGGGACAGGATCAGGGCAATGACATAAACCCAGTTTGTAAATAATATAAATTATTTAAAAAATTAATGATGATACTTAGCATCCTAGATCTAAAGGTTCCTTCTGCAGAGCTTACAAGTCATTAGATCTTACGTGCTTATTGTGAAACAGTCCAATAGAGGGAGGAAGCAAGACCTTACTTCACCAGAGAATCAAGGTTGAACACAGATGGAGACTGACTGTGTGTCTCTGTTGAGGACCAAGGGTGACTTTGGGAATCATCCCGGATTGCTTCTACTTCCCTTTTTATTAACTCTCTGATTTCCGAGGCTCATCAAGGACTGGAAGTGCAGGCCACTGCAGTTTTCTGCTAGCATTTTTACATGGGACCTGGGATCTGAATTCAGGACCTTCTGTTTTGAGAGTCTTTTTTTTTTTTCTTTTTATTTTTTTCTGCTCATACAAACATAATAGGAACCCCTGTCCCCTCCCTCCCTCCACCCCTCCCTGGACCTCCCTGTTCCCTCCCCACTTTGTCCCTTCCTTTCCCCCCTCCCTCCCTTTCTCCCAGTGCCTCCTCCCCTCATCTCTGAAGCATCCTTAATGAGTATATCAAACTTTCCTCTGGGTCCTCTTCTCATGAGGTGTAAGGACTCAGTGGCATTTCTAGAACTCTTTCTTGTGTTCCCCTTAAGTATAAGAAGGAACACTATTGTGACTGTTAATCCCTTGCTTCTAAGGATCCTAGTGGCTTTAGTCCATGCTAGAATTTGAGGGGTCAATGATATGTTGGTCATTGCACAGATCGTGCAGAGTCCTGTTATAATTGCTTTGGCCCTTGTGTCTTGCATATCATGATTCCTCCCATTCTTGTGCTCTTACAATCTTACCGCCCCCTCTTTCACAAATTTCCCTGAGTTGAAGCAGAGTCTAAACCCTTGCCCTCTTTCCAGCCCTTGTTGCTTCTTTAAATCATCCAGAGCTAAAAATAGTCACTGGGAATCAAGAATCTCAGCAGATGAATTCTCTAACCGGGCTCCCATCATGCACACTTCTAAGGCAGTCAGCAATGCATACAGGGTGGTAATAGAAGGAACGGGTAGGAGTCTTGTTTGGTTTTGAATTAGAAAGTCACTGAAATTTTCACCCTCTTCCTGCATGAATGGCAGCAGTGATTTCCCGACCAACCCTGAAAGGATCCTATAATGAATGGTCCAGTGAGATAATGCTCACCTGTAAGTGAGACAACAGTCACAGTTGAACATGCAAATAATGATACAAATAGAAGGGACATGAACTAGCAAAGTGGATCATCCTGAGCACTGCTTGCCCGCCTCAGCCTTCCATGTTGAGACAATGCGGCACATACCATCATGCCCATTTGTTCCCTTCTTGCTTGTGGACCAGTTGGTTTTATGTGACTCTCAGGCTTCAAGTGGTGAGAGACTTCATTCAGTTCTCCAGATGCATACGCTTCATCCTCTTAATTCAGGTCAACTTGAGCACAGCTGTCATCACACGGAAGCGTCATATCCACTCCGACCTGCATTCCTACCTGCTTACTATAGGTTCCTTGGCCACAGAGATTTCCCCACAGCATTGCTTTCCCCTTCAGCATCTCCTGAAAATCCAGACTTCTTATAGAGCCTACCATTGCACAAAGTCAGACAGCCCTCAGTGATACTGACTTCTGAAAAAATTGTGCACCTTGTAGACCTCATCCTCATATAGTCCCTTAGGAAGTGAAGTGGCCAACTTAACAAGTCTTAGCCATGCAAAGGCATGATCTGTAAACATCTCACAGCCTATCTCCACATCTTCTAATGACACATCTTCAGGTTCTACTTCTTCCTCAGTGGTATCACACTGGATTGCTCTGGTGGGCGCCAGGTCTCTATCCAGTTTGGAATCACAGTGCACATCTCCCGTTGGATGCAGTTTTTCAATGCAGTTTAAGTCACAATGAACCTCTGCATTGACTTTCTCGCCAAATCAGAACTAGGAATCTGGACTGTTTGTCAATTTTACTGCACTGGGCAAGCTGAGTGGGAGGGGCATCAACTCTTGCCCTGCGTCTACTTCAGGCTCCAAAGCAGAACTAGGACTCTGGGCTGCTTCATAAACTTTAACTGTATTGGGTTAGAGTGGGAGGGTTATTGTGGTTCCTAGAGTCTCTAAGGTTCTTATGGGCTTGAATAAGCAACAGCATTTTAGTATTTAAGTGTAAAATGGCATATTTATTGGTTTTATGAGTTTTAGAAATTCCTATTAGCCCAAAGGATCTATTTCCAGATGGAAAATATGTCCTATAAGTCAAAAAACTGAAGCTTTAAGACATTCTGAATCTTCAGGACAGAAGGAGTCAGTGGGCTACAGGTTCATTGAAAGGAGTCTAGGATTATCAGCTGCCATCAGAGAATGGATGAGGATGAGTGATTTATGCAATTATTAAACATGTCCCCAGTGACTGGGTTCCAAGATCATTAAAGAAGAAACAGAAATGAATGTGACAGTCTTGACCTCAAGTAACGACATCTAAGGACTTAGATGCTGCTTTTGTGTCACATTCATCATAGGGTCCATACCTATAGTGACTTCCTTGTAAATGTTTTCTCTCTCTCTCTCTCTCTCTCTCTCTCTCTCGTGTATGTGTGTGTGTGTGTGGTGTGTGTGTGTGTGTGTGTGTGTGTTTCAGTAACTGAAATTTGAATGTGAACAGCTCACGCACGAAGTAAAACATGTGGTTTCTTTTTTGGAGACTGGTATTACAGAGTATCAGTTTCAAATGAGAAGCAAATGTAGCTGATACTACTGTCCTTGCTGATTTTCAGCAAATTATTTGGATTTCTCTGAGCTGTCCAGCCAACAAAGCTGTTGGAGGAATTGGATGAAATCATGGTGCAGTATTTAATGCAATGCTCAGTGTGAAGCTGCTAATCTATTGGTTTGTGCATTTTATCTCTGATTCTCCACTGTTTCTGCTGCCTCCAAGCCCTCTCTATGGGAAAGCTGCACCTCTAAGAGCCTTCCCATATTCCCAGATTGAGCTGAGGGTCCATCAGCATTTCCATGCTGTATTGGAACTAATTTTTAAATGTATCTATGGATTTACATGAAACTCTATGTTTATTGAAAAAACAATTACATTTTTGTGGTCCATTTTTAGTACTTAGTAATTTTTGGTATTTAGTAGATACTGCTGAGCTTTACATACAAGATTAAGGTGAAAATCTATAATTTTTTTAAAAAAGTGCATTCATTTATCTATTTTGTTGAACATGTTCGTGTATGTGTATATCTGTGCATGTGCCGAGTTATGCATGTAAAAATCAGAGGACAGGGGCTGGAGAGGTGGCTCAGGGGTTAAGCCTCTGCCTTGCAGGCGGAAGGTCCTGAGTTCGGATCCTAGACCCCATGTATAGACACTGGACAGAAGCGGGGGCGTCCTGCATTTCTGGTCCTGGTAGGGTGGAGCCTGTGAATCCCAGGGCAGAGTAAACAAGGAGGAGGTGGAGGCATCCATGGTGGTTCCCGAATTTGTCCGTGGTTCTACACACACACACATACATACACACATGAGCGTACACATACATGCACAATTGAATAAATAATAAATAATAAAAAATTTAAAAAAATCAGAGGACAACTTGGTCCTCTCCTTCCAAAATGTGGGTTTTGGGGAATTGAACTCAGGTCATTGGGCTTGGTGGCAAGCACCTTTACTTGTTTTACCATTTTGGTGAAGATCTTATTTCTCTTCAATAAAGCACATTCATGAAGTTTTTGGAGATTTGTTTAAGGCACGATTTCAAAAAAATCTCTTGTCAGACAGTAATTTGTGTTCCAGGGAAATGAAGTTCTTAGGTTAAAACATTGATCAAAAAATGTTTTCCTGGCCTCTAGTGGTTCTCAGGCATCAGTCATGCCCTGGCTGTACTATATTGTCATGGAGTGTCTCACAGACCTGGTGTCACATGGAGCATATTTTAAGGAATGACACTTTGACAAGAGATGGATTTCAAGCTCCTGGATTGAATTTTGGACCTTCAAAGCTGTTTACAGCAAAGTTGTTGGCAGTTACCCTGTGGATTATCTGCTACAAGGCTGACTTGAAATGCATGTTTCCAATACATATTTTTTACAGCAGCTTTTCAACTCAAGATCTATTAGGACAGTGACATGCTGAAAAAGCAGGACTGCAGGAAGTGACTGGGAAGTAGCAGTGCTCATTTTGGTTCCTGTGGTGCTCCTTAGCTATTTCTAATATATAGTGCTGCATACATGAACACAGTGAATTTATGATGTTAACCCCTAACCCCTCAATCCCATACCCCCTCCTTTTCCCTTTACAGTCCTTCATCTCCCCAGCTAGACTCCCTCCTATTTTCAGGTCGTTTTAGTCACGTGGGTTTCATGTGGTTGTCTTTGATGATACAGGCCTGACATGATTCCTGCTCCAGCAAGCATGTGGGTATCCCACTGAGGGAAACATCTTCCTTTTCTTCCCTATCAGCATTAGGCTTTATTAGGTTTATTGAGCTTTGTCTTTTACATTTAATGTGTATTATACAGCTGGATCTCATGTAAGGCAATAGAACATTCTCCCAAATGAAACTTGCTCAGCCAAACTCTCTGGCTTCTTCTAGAAGACAGGAGCCCCTTGCAGGAGCCTCGAGTTTCTTTGCAGAGGAAGTTCAGTATGTCACTGAAGAGCAGAAGAAATCCTGACACACAAAGGCAAGGTGGCTGTCCAATCTTCATTCCTTCTGTGGCTTTTCCTCTTATTATAAGATGACACTTTTCCTCAGCTTGTCTGCAATTTACAGCCATATCCAGCTGCCTGGACCCCCATACCTCATGGCGACACATAGTGTGGATTCACAGTATGAATTGCTTCTATGGTTGAGCCAAGGTGCTGTGTGTTTTTAATAGTAACCCTGACAAGAGGGTAAGAAAAAGCCAGGGTGGCTGAACTTACAAGAGGATAGAGGAAGTGCAGATGGGGGCTATCCTGGAGGGCAGAAGTCAGAGTCCATAAAACTTGCAAGTCATGTTATAACGTTAGACTTGATAGACAACAGAAAGCCACGGAAAGACTTCAAGGAAGGGGAAGAAAGGTGAGATTAGGCTTTTTAAAAGGCTTCCCCGCCCTAACATGTTGGAAAGCTGTACGTGACAGGGGATGTTTGCATGCCCTTAGCATTCAATAGGAATAAAAGACTCAGGGGGCAGCCAGCTATTATGGCTAGAGCATATTGCTCAAAAGTTCACGTGTTGGAAACAAAACCCTCACATTTGTGTGTTGATGGTATTTGAAAATTATTGGGTCTCCGGAAGATGATTAGGATGGGGGTGGAGGAGTAGAGGAGGGGTCATGGTAATATTCTTGCTTTTATAAAAAAAAGAGAGAACTGAACTTGTGTTCTTGTTTCATTTTACCATGTGATGCCTGGTTTTTATGTCATGATGCAGCAAGAAGACCTTCAAGAAATGCTGGCATGGTTCCTGGACTTCCCAGCCTCCATAAAGGTAGCTAAGTAAGTTTCTGGTTACCATAAATCATTCAATCTATAGATTTGGTTGTAGAACAGGCAATGGGCCAATGCACAGGCTGAATCTCTACTCTGTAGCAGGCTTGCTAAGCTTTGGAGCCAAAGTTGTGAGTAGGAACTTCTTTCCTGAATGTCTTTACTGGCCACAGTTGCATTTATATGATGTGATCCTATGGTTAGGAAACTGTGGATTCTGAGGTAGGACAGGGAAATAAATCCATGAAGGGGAGAAGGGTCTAAGCAGATGCCATGATTCAGAGGAGCAAAAGCCATAGCCAGAATCTGACAGTAAGACCCTATTGATGAAGACAAGGTACTGGTTAGTCACAGGACATGAAGAACTTGAGCTGGAAAGTGACCTGAAAGTTTGGTTCTTATAGGCGTCCTTTCATAATTCCAGGAGGTAATATGCAAGCTGCTGAAGGAGAAAAGCCATCAACAGTCTCACCTAGCAAGAAACCCAGTGAATTTTAACATGATCCCATTTAACAAGAGATGCATCTCAGAGCAATAGTGGCATGAATGGTATAGGGACAACAACTGCTCTTTGGTTGGAGTTAAGGACTGTTTATCACAAGGAAAATCATGTCTGATCACTGTAAGCCTGGCTAAGAGCCGTTGAAGGGGGAGGCCCCAGGCCCCAGAGGAAAGCTCATAATTACAATATTGCTAAGCAAAAATGACAACATACCACCATCCCCACACAGTTATTTCTAACGCACAAAACAAGGTAACTGTTATCCTAAAGCTAAGAAAACTTCTCTCAATAAGAATTAGCCATCACAGAGAATGCAATTGACCTAAGGGCAGAAAGTAAGCAACCTGAAGAGTAACCAACCATAAACAGGACATCTAAAATTCCCCTTTCTCCTGCACCAAAATCCAAGATACACCACAGAGGAGAGGGCAGAAAGACTGTGACAACCAGACTAAAGGGGAGGAACACTAACACATCCTACAGCATGCGTTACACATACACCACATACACATACACCAATGCAGTACAAAGGTGCCACAACTAAGTTCAGCTGCACATGACCTGTGTAAGACTGGGTCCAGTGATACATCCCAATGAATAAGGGAGGAAATAAGATGGCCCCATCTCACATAGAGTGGTTACTGATGGTCAAATCTGGCCGGAGGAAGTGGTTCCTCAGGTATCAGTCATGCCCTGGCTGTACTGTACTGGGTACCCAGGTACATGCAATAACAGACATCTCCTATGGGAGTCAGTGGGACACACACACCAGAAGGGAAGCCAAGGCTTTCTCTGCCTCGAGCTCTCACTAGGACATATGTTGTCACAGGCTTGGAGCAACAAGGGCCGGGTGACCCTGGACTGAAAACTGTGAGACTTGAGAGTCCAAGTCAATCTTTCCTCCTCTAAAAAAAAAAAGAGGATAAAGGAAGAGAAAAGGAGCAGGAAGAAGAGAAGGAAGAAGAAGAGGAAGAGGAGAAAGGAGAAATCTAGATGTAGCATACTGGTTTGGCTAAGGGTGTGTGTGTGTGGGGGTAAGGTAAGGTGAGATTGTGGATAGCTGCTACATGGTATTTGCCCCCCAAACCTGAATGTAACTGGTTATCATTAGGCAAGAAGTCTTTACCTTTTCAAGCACAGTGCTGATTCTGCTTGGATAGATTTTACTGCAGAGTCGATTTTTACAGGGTGTGCCAGTTAACTATCAATTGGACACTTGGGAGGTGGGCCTCGGGGTACACCTCTGAGGAATTATCTAATTAAGGTGGGCTTGTAGGTAAACCTGTAGGAGAGTATCTTGCTTTAATTGAAGGGGGAAGACCTGCCCATTACTAGTGGCCCATTCTCTGGGCAGGGTGATAAAGACAGACCTGGAAAGAGCTAGTTGGCATTTGGCAGAGGGGCAAGAGGGAAGCAAGTATGCAGGGTTGGTTCTTGTCTTCGACTCTTGCTGTGGCTGTAGTGTGGGCAGGTCCTGGGCTCCTGATGCTGGCATGACTTCTGCTAAGATGAACTGTAACCTGGAGCTGCAAGCTGGAAAAATACCCTGCTCCCCGAAGACGTCTGAATCAGGTGCTTATTACGGCAACTGGAATATAAAAAAAAACAAAAAACACAGACCGACACACAGAAGGGGGTATTGCTGTGAAACTAAAATAGAATGACCTGGCACTCAAAATTTCTGAAACTTTTAGAGTTGCTGGGGGCAGGTTAAGGGCACAAGAATCACATGCTGACGATATTTTTTCAACTTAAAGATGTTCAGTATTCCCTTTAGCGAGAATTTTTTTTGTATGTTTGTTTTTTTTGTTTTTTTGTTTTTTTTTTACAAGATGGGGTACAAAGGAGAGATTGCCTCATTTTCTTGGGGAAAACGGAAATCACCCTTAATGAAGGAAGTTGCTGGTTATCTGAGTCTGGAAATGTACATCGTGGAGATGGGCCTGGCGCTGGTCCCTGCCTCTTGTTGCTTGTTAGGGGAGGGGCAGAGTGGGCGGAGCTACTCAGAGGAGACGCTCTGCAGGTCAAGGCTGATTAGAGCTGGCGCTGGTACTTTCCCTGAGGGCTGAGGGGAGAGGGATTTGTTGTACTTTGGGTGACTCAAGTTTTCAGATTGAAAGGAGGAAGCTGAAGGCACTGGGAAGGCGACAGATTTTGACAGACTTCGGATTTTGGATTTGCTTTGGGGAACGCGGTGACAAAGTTGCACAGAGTTGGCTCTTGTCTCCTCTGTGCCTGGGCCTCAGCTCTTCCCTGGAATCTCAGCGAATCCCTGCGTTCAGGAAAACTGAGCTGGCTTCTCAAAGAGAAATCCCAGCACTGCAAGCTGTTACAGTGAATGTTTCCCTGGGGGTTGGAGGCCAGAATAGAGAAGAGCTTGACAGAAGTGCTGAGGCAAGTGAAGGGCTGGGACTTCTAGAGCATCAGATGACTAGTTTAGTGTGTGTGTGTGTGTGTGTGTGTATGTGTGTGTAGGGACATGAACTTCAAGTTATAACACTAGGGAGAAGGCTCAGTTATAATATTTGGGTAGAGGGCTCAGAGGCCTTTGCCTTGTAGGCAGATGGACCTGAGTTTAGATCTCGAGATCCCACATAAAAATGCCATACAGATTTGACTGCAATTCTAGCCCTGGATGGTGAAACTTGGGGAAACCCCCCCTCAAAAAATGCAATAAGAAGGTAAAGCAATCTAGGATGGTTTCACTATAAGCACACATACTCAAGTGTATTCTTGCACCCAGACACACACACACACACACACACACACACACACACACACACACAGACACACACAAAGTTTCAATACTAGAAGGGATTTAAATTCCCCCTTTGAGTTAACAGTGTCAGGGTGGCCTTATCAGTATCCAAACACTGGCTAGTGTATCTAGTGGCTGAGCTCCATTCGAACAACCTGGGTGAGCACTTTCCTCTTTCTGAATCAATGTGAGTTAGATCCTAATACCCAAGTCCACGCTCCTGCTGGACCTTCACCTGAAGGGCTGCAGTATTCTACTCTGGCAAGATGTACTCCTCACTATACTCCTGGGAACGCGGTAGTTAAATACTAAGTGTGCATCAAAATGGAGCTTTGGAACTATCAAGTCAGCTGGAGTGATCTACTTTTGACTCCCAAGGATCGAATAAACTCAAATTTACTAGGAGAGAAAAAAAATGTTTCCAGGGGAATTGCTTCTACAGGCTCTGTCCTGCATCCAACTTCCCTCCTGTAATAAAGCACAGAAACAAAGATAGCAGAAGCAGTTCTATTCTTCCCTCTGCAGGAAGATGCCTGAGGACACGCTGCACTAGTTAATGTGTTTGCCTGCTGAATGCTCTAAATCCTCTCTCAAGAATACCTCAAGAAGACGGTTCAACAATTGCCTTTCTCTCTACAACAAATTTCCTAAGACATAGAATGCATAAAGGAGAAGTTATAGAGAAAAGATAGCTCACGTGCATGCATGGCATGTAGCCTAAGGTTATGATTTCATTTTTAGCTTTTATCATCTTAACTACTTTAGTACTGCAGTTCTGGTGGAGAGCCCGGCAAGTCGGATGAATCACAGAGGAGCAAGACCACCTCAGGCAATGTGTTCAGACATTAGAAGGACGCTAGATGGCGCCACAAACTTAAAATCCAGAGACAGGCCTTTTTTTTTTTTTTTTCTTTATAAGCTAGGGGAGGGGAGAGAGGGTAATGGAATGCGTAAGATTTGAAAGCAGAAAGGGGCAATGTTTGGGAGGAGGAAGAGGTCCAGCAAGAAGGGGTGGGAGAGATGAGGGAGGATAGTGAAGGTGTGGGGCAAAGAACAATGTATATTGATATATATGCATGAAAACAGCATCATGAAATCCATTATTACTCATTTGCTAACTTTTCTAAGAAAAAGAAATGGAGGAAACGATTCATTATGGGAACTCTAAAAATATCTATACGAACCTACACATTTCCCACCTCAGTGTCTTTCAGGGCATTTCTTATGTAAGAGCTCGATGTCCAAATAGATTTGGGAAAACCACATGCTTTATCTACATTCAGGACATTCCCAGGCACAATGGTATGCAGATGTTTTTGAGAAATTCTTCACTGAAGAAGCTTGGTGCTAACCAAGTACCGTAGCAATCTACCACAACCCTTACGGTTTAGTGTTCGGTGAAGCATGCTATTGGAGAGCAGTAATCTAGTCTAAACATGTCTGAGAGAAGGAATGCATCCAAACTACCTGAGTCCTTTTTTATTCTTGGTTATCTAATAATTAAAGAAAACCATATGTATTCTAAAGAATTGTTAATAGTCGTAGTTACTAACACTGAATAAAGACTTACAATATGGCATGCTCTATTTTAGATGTTAGCTTTATATTACACACATCACCATGACCACCACCACCATCACCACCACCACCACCACCACCACCACCACCACCACCACCACCATCATCTCTATCAATCAGATAGAGAAAGCGATGGAACATTGTAAATCACCAGTATATAAGTTATTTAGGAAACATATATAAGCTGCATGGTAGAGTAATTCTGGAATAGATATTTTGCCTCTAATTTTAAGGTAACTAATTATCTATTACATACCTTTTTAGCCAAGGAGATCAACTGAGAGCAAGACCTACCCCAGCCCTCTTGCCTGGGGATTTTAGTTCCCATGTCTAAATTTAATAAACTATATTGTTAGCCTGATTGAAAACTGTTCTTACATGACCTCGTGACATCTATGAGGCTTTTATTTAGCTTTTGGTTGCCAGTATGAGTTTCTGCTTTGTGTTTACAGGAGCGTGCAGCTTGTTCTTAATATGCAGCATAAACTGTGGATACAAAATATTGTGTCTTTCATTTCCACTGCTGACAATTCCGATCTGCCACTTTCTTTCCACTGTGGAACTCAAGGTTCCCGCTGTAAAACCCAAGTTCCCACCAGCACGAAACTCCAATCTTCCGCCAGCCGCAAAGCAGCCGCAAATTCTCCTGCAGGCGCCAACTCACCCATTATGCTGAACAAACTCTTCTACAGCTGAGTCAACTCACCGCAGGCGGGCTGACTAGAGAATGCCTGCATTTATCACCTTTTGGGACTCCTTTGAACTTCTCCCCCTGGGTGTGCCGGGAACCGCCTGGGGCGAGGTTATCGGCTGGGGCATCTGTGAGCTGTGACTCAACCTCCCTGTGTGTAATGGAATTTTTATTGCATGTAATTGCTCCAATACAGTTGCTTTCATATAAAAACCCTGCCCCAAATTCAGTCGGGGCCGTTCTCTTTTGCTTGAGCAGGGAGGCGGTCCTGGCGCGCTAGATTTTAATAATAAATTTCTTGCCTCTTGTACTTACAGCAACTCGGTGGTCCTCGTGTCTCCTTCGGGGGTCTGGGTAAGGGGCCCCAAAAAAGGAACTCCGGTTCCAACATATGGGGGCTCGTCCGGGATGCCCCTGACCCAACTCGGGGGAGCCGACGACCAGGGTTGGAGGTAAGTGGAGCTCCTATATTGTCTGTGTCTCGTGCATTGTGTCTGTGGTCTCTCGTGTCAGTTTCTTTTCCAGGCCATCTAGGTGGGACGAAATTGGGGCTGTACCCATTAAGAGGTGGACAGACGTGTCCAAGACCTCGTAGGAGGGTGGACAGATGACGATCTGACCTTCCGGGGGCAGCAGGGGGAAAGCCGCAGTTGGATGGTATATTCCCAGCTGGGCTCAGTTGGACGGTATATTCCCAACTGAACTCCCCCATAGGGCTTGGGCAATTGGACGGTATATTCCCAATTGGGCCCAACCCTGTAGAGTGAGCTGCAGTTGGATGGTATATTCCCAACTGAGCTCATGGTGAAACTTTTCTTTTCGGAGAAGGAGGATGTACCCGAACTGCAGCGGGCCTCCGGACTCCTCTGTTGCCGGCTTCTCTTACTTTCACTTCCTTCCGGGAGAAAAACCGCTCGAGCGAGCGCGTAGGGACCCGGTGTAGCAGATAATTGTTGGGTTCGTGTTTGTGTCGTTTTCTGTGTTTCTAGGGTATTTCTGTGTTCAAGAAATTCAATATATAATGGGACAGACTCAATCAACGCCCCTTGACTTGACTATTAACCATCGGACGGACGTTAGGGAAATCAGGAAAGGAAACTAGCAGGTTTTCTGCCGCTCAGAGTGGCCGGCCTTCCAGACCAGCCGGCCTCCTGGGGGATGAAGTTTACCACCCGCTGTTCTGATGAATGGCCCACTTTCTAGGGCGGTAAATGTTTGTCTTAAGGAAAGAAAGCCTCAGCCCCCCTGTGCTGGAGGGGCCAGAAGAACTGTCTGTCGTTTTTTTGTGCTGTGTTTATGATGATCTCATTTTAAGAGTTACTCTAAGTGTTTTGATTTGCTCAGTTATCTGGATTTTCCATATGTGTGTTTTATGTTTCAAAATAACAAAGGTATGGCCATTTCAAATTATTGCGCGCTTATAATTACATCTTGGGTTTTTTTTGACTCTTTATTATTTGGCATGCTCAATTTAAATGCACGTGCACACTTAAGAACAACATAAAAGGCCTGAGTACGTACTGACTAAAATATTTTGTTTATCTTGATTTCTATGAAGCTTCACAAAAGATGATATTGTGTTTTTACCTAGGATCTAATAACATCACTTTTGTAATTCCTTTAAAAGTTTGTTTTCCATATGTAATACCAACACATCTAACAGCCAGAAAGGAAAACTGATTTCTGAGAAATTCATTGGAATTTCTTCATTCTCCTGGTATGTATGCTAATTCCCTGTTTCCAGGTGTACTCCTGTGTTCTGTTACAATCTTGCTAACTTAATTGGGATATAATGATTTTTAAGATGAGGTCTACTGTTATTGCCTCTTTTAAAGGACATTTTTAAAAGGGTAAACAACAGAAAACCATCAAGTATGAAAGAAAATATGTATGGTAGTTAGATGTGCAAGAGGTTTAAAAGAAGGTTTTAAAAAAAGGGGTTTATGGGATGAGCTATCTTACCTAGAGAGTTAAAGTATGTGCAGGAGGTTTATGAGTTGGTTACTTAAAAAATTGTTAAAGTATGTGGTGAAGGTTTGTAAAATGTTGTGAAGGTTTGTGGAATGTTAGGTTTATGAGAAGACTAAAAATTAGAGATGATGGTTAAAGAAAATGTCATGCATTATGCTTCTTCCATATTATAAAAGAAAAGGCATTGAGCCGCAAAAATTAGAAATTAAGAATTAAGCTTCATGTATTCAAATGTATTTCAATTGTTGTTTTGACTAAATAAGACAGCAGCCCTAACAGGGCCCTCATCTGCTCCCTGGGAAGTGGGTTCCCAAAGAGCAGGGCTCTGCTCAGCATCAGACCAACAGGAGGAACCGAGGCCCCGCCTCAGCTGCAGCTTGGAACAGACTCAAGGCCAACTAGGGAGTTTCTCTAAATCTTAGACTTTATGGTAAAAGAGACTGTGCTAGACCAACCTCTGCTCACCTTTTGGAACAGGCCTCTCCTGGAGGGGGAGGAAAAGGGCACCTGCAAAATGAGGGAGGGAATGTTTTGACCTCTGTATGAATGTGTGAGTGAATGTCGGCATGAGGTGGGAAACCTGTAACACCTCTGTGCTCGAGTTTGTAGTCCCACGGCGAGATCCCTAAGATCTCTTAAAGCCACGGGATTCGATTGGGCCAGTTCTGCATTTCCATGGTGATAACATACGGTCTAGGGTGGGATCGGATTAGAATCCGATCGCAAGTCACGAAATAGCTGAACCCACTATGGCTAAGTTATCACCCATGACTCTGCAAAGAGTGTGGCCAGACTGGCACTTGAATGATCTCTCCTGGAGGGATTCCCATCCTTTGTCTGTCTGCGCCGTGTGGTGGGGATCAATGTAACTTTAGCTCTTGTTAATCAATGAAAGGAAATTCCTAAAAATGTTTGCCCTGTAAGGAAAATGCTTCATGTCTGAGACAATGACCATACAGTTTAAATAACATAGGAAATGAAAAAAAAAAAGCTTCAGGCATATGTGGACCATGGACTCTCCCCTTTTAGTGTCATCAGTTGGGGCTCTGGTGGCGTTGGGTGGAGTGCTGGCCTCCCCGGACCACACCATGGGCTGTGTCAATGGATGTCTTTGCTGACAACACTGTGTATAGTGATTATCAGAACTCTGCTAAGCCACGCGTCCTTTCCTCAAGTCCAGGTTCACTAATTGAAGCCAAAAGAGAGAGATTTCCCCTTCCTGTGTCCAGGAACTATCTAGAAATTGTGAATGCTTAGTTCTACCAACCTAAAAGAGGGTCAAGTCATAGCATATTCTCAGACATGCCCTGTATACATCTTAGACAGGAGATGGTCCCAGGAAGATCTTTAAGTTATACTACCATCCAACTAGACAAACAAATGCCAGAAAGTTGAGAGACTATAGAGCTGGACCAAAAATACCAGCTAATAGCCCAGGAAAAGCTTTGCCTCTCAATGCCCTCAAGACTAAGGTGGAACAGGAATTTCATTTAGCTTCCATGCCAGCCAAAGTCCTCATCTGTCAGGAGGAAGTAAACTCTCATGTGGAAGACAACAGGGCTCTCATCTGTTGAGGGAAATAGGTCCCCATCATCTGTAAGGGAGAGGTTGGCACCATCAGGAAGCTTTCATTTCTGTCTTGGAGGTAGAATCCTTTGTTTCTGTTTGTCCTAGGACTTTAAAAATAGGACAGGTGACCTAGGACTTAGTATAGAAAAGGAAAGAAAGAGAAAGAACCAGAAAGCAAAGAAATCAGAACTTGACATTTGCCTTAGGGGATAGGTTAAACAGGCACCCCAAGCAGATCAACCCAGGACCCCTCCCGACAGGGGAAAGATGAAAAAGATGCTTCGAATATGACCAGACTGGGCGCTTTGAGACGGTTGTGAGCACAGGAAGCTTTCATGTGGCCTATGTCCAAACTATGGGAATTTCCACTGGAGGAAGATTGCCCCCTGAACCCCAGGGCCCAGGGGTCGAACACCCCGGTGGAGATCAATGAAATGGCCTGAAGCTCCTAGCTTCCCTCCGATGGGAAAAAGGAGTTTGCCACTGATATCCAGCAAAAGGAAGCCCAAAAGTGCCAGGTTGAGCATCTCGTGAGAAACCTTGGGTTTAACATGCAAATGGGAAGCCTCTTTGTTTCTATGTTAATGGACTAGGGAGCACAAAATTCTAGTGCTCAACTTCCTTCCTAGGCTTTTGTCAACTTTTGATTTTCCCAAGTGCAGATAGATCATTACCTAGGACTTGCAAGCAAGAATGTTAAAGATGCTATGCCTAAAATCCAAGCAAAATTCCTGGATTGAAGCGCAAAGCAGAAAAAATGAAAAGATGCTATCATAGGAGAAATTATTCTTTTAATAATTATATTGCTTAAGCTCACGCTGGGACTTATAAAATGTTGGGGACACGTATAGTTAATTGTAAAATATGTTTCTTTCTGAAAACAAAAAGAGCTCAATCCTTCTCTGTATATTAAAAAAAAAAAATGCAGTCTCTGTTACAAGTATGAGGGCTCAGCCTCTTGGCTATCTGGTGCAGCATTATAGACTGGCTAGATTTGGAAATACTGAGAGAATATTTATGTTAAGTGCCATTATCCTCAAACAATGGGATACAGTAAATGGGTCCAAGAGAGTTGTTTTTGTTCTCCATTCTGTTGACTCCTTGCCTCACCTGATCCAGGGGAGCCCTGGTCTCGAGGCTGCAGCTCTGGCCTGAGGCACCCAAGAAAGACAGTTTGTACTGTAGAGTTAAAAGCAGAGATGTAGGTCGGCAAAAAGTTTAATAAAATTTTTCCCTTGTACTAAAAGGTTGCCTAAAGTTAAACTCAGTGCTTGACAGAGAGAAAAAGCAATGGCAAACTTAAGAAGTAAACTAAGAAAAACAGCAAAACTCCAGGTGTGGCTCCAGAGCAGCTCCATTAGCTAATCAATGCTGGCTTTTCAGCTAGATCAGAGAAATGGTGCTACATCCCTTTGGTCCCCAAAAGAAAAAGACTTATGTTGCTTTATTTTTTAGAATAAAAAAGAGGATAATTTAGATTGCTCTGTACAGAGAATCAGTTCGCATTGTTTTGGACAGGTTTTAAAATATGATCTACAGTAGTCAGAGGAAAAAGGTCTCCTTGGCTTTTACACCTTATAAGTGTGTTCTTTTACTAACTCCTGCTTGCTTATACCACAGCAAGACTGCTGAGCTTGTTTGGGTTATCTCATGTGCCTTCCCAATTACAATGGTCTAATCCTTGTGTAGATCTTGAAAGTTTAACTTGTGTTTTGTCTCTTTTAGATGAACCTTAAAGTAATAGGGCCATCTATAAAAGACCCCTAGACCATCCCAGCATTTCATAGATGAGAATATCAGACTGCACATATTTCCTTCGCCCTGAGTCAGCAGGAAGCAGCCAGATCGAATCATCACCCCTTATCCCCAAAGCAGTCTGAGTTCTCAAATAGGTTTATGGGAAAGTGAGGCAGGATTAGAACAGCTATGCTGGGATAGGTCTCTCAAGGTCTTTAAAATTCTGAAGAGACGTCCCCTACTGCTAAAATCACCTGGAAGGAACACCCCTGCTGAGGAATTGACTCCAATCCTCCCAGAAATTTACCACGAGAACTGTAACTGACACTCCATGATTGGAGTGTGCCTATAGAAAAGGGGGGAGTGTGGAACTCAAGGTTCCCGCTGTAAAACCCAAGTTCCCACCAGCACGAAACTCCAATCTTCCGCCAGCCGCAAAGCAGCCGCAAATTCTCCTGCAGGCGCCAACTCACCCATTATGCTGAACAAACTCTTCTACAGCTGAGTCAACTCACCGCAGGCGGGCTGACTAGAGAATGCCTGCATTTATCACCTTTTGGGACTCCTTTGAACTTCTCCCCCTGGGTGTGCCGGGAACCGCCTGGGGCGAGGTTATCGGCTGGGGCATCTGTGAGCTGTGACTCAACCTCCCTGTGTGTAATGGAATTTTTATTGCATGTAATTGCTCCAATACAGTTGCTTTCATATAAAAACCCTGCCCCAAATTCAGTCGGGGCCGTTCTCTTTTGCTTGAGCAGGGAGGCGGTCCTGGCGCGCTAGATTTTAATAATAAATTTCTTGCCTCTTGTACTTACAGCAACTCGGTGGTCCTCGTGTCTCCTTCGGGGGTCTGGGTAAGGGGCCCCAAAAAAGGAACTCCGGTTCCAACACCACCTCCTATCATTTGAACCTCTCAAGCCTATTTATTTATTTTTTCTCTAATTGTTAACTGATGAATTGCAATGCCAAATTTTGAAACTAGCTACTTCCTAACTCAGAGGTCAAATAAATTTGAACAAACTAAAATGGAAAAAAGAGAAACGTTCCTTCTTCTCTTCCAATGGGTAAAATAGCAGCTAATATTGTCACCATTGAATGTCCTTGGAAATGTTCTGCATAATGAATGACATGCTTTGTGAATGCCAGAGACTGTCATGTTCTGTGAATTGTAATCCCCAAGACTACACTTCTGGTTGGTCACCTTACTTGATTTATGATCCTGATAACAGTATTTCAATGGCCACATCTACTTGTGAGTTTTCTTTGATGAGCCATGTAATAGCATTGATTTCTACACATGGAGAGGTCAAGGCAAAGTCTATGGCACGTTAGATTTCTGAAACAGAGGTAGAGAATCTGATGTCATCTCTGTGCCTCAGTTTCTCTATTTTAAACTGAGCATCACAGTGTTGCTGTAAGGTAAAATTAGTTGTAAATAATGCCTGAGTGAAGAGGACCATGCAAATATTAGTGCTTTATGGTTCTTAACCAGGTCTGCAATCAAAGTAGGTACTGAGTGAAAGACGACTGGCAGAATTTTAAATTTTACTTTATTTATTTATTTATTTATTTATTTATTTATTTATTTATTTATTTATTTATTTGTACAAAAGGACATTCCAGTATATGTGGGTCTGTGGAGGATCTGGGGTGATATTGTGAATCAGCCTGGATTGCTCTGTCTCTTCATTGCTTTGTTCTGGGGTTTCCTAGGCTTTGCCTTCCAGGACTGGAAGTGCAGAGTGATTCCATATCCATTTGTATTGTTATGTAGGACCTGGGGATCTGAGCTGAAAGGATCTAATCCTTTGGCTTTTGAGACAAAGCCTTTAACCCCTCCGGGAACCATCTCCCCAGACCCACTGACAGAAATTTAAAGACTGTTCCATGTGGAGAAATAGCACTGATTTGGGGTCAAGAGATCTCGTTTTGAGTCATGTGTAGTCTGTACACATGGAATGGCGGAAAATTGTTTAGTCTTTTATGATCCCCTTTTCCAAATCTGGAAAGTGGGAGAAGCATACAATATATCCTGATAAGGGAATTTTCCTTGGGCAATGGCAGTTTGATACAAGTCACTGTGCGTCTGTCTGAGGATGTGCTATGGCAAGTGCACAGGCTGTGACGAGATTAACATGACAACTGCTCCCTCCTCCCTCGAGGATGATGACAACTCAGTGTGTAGTGGAAAGAGCTTCAGACTCATCTGGGATGTCTTAACTTGTCTCCATCTTTGTCCATACCATCTCCTCCACTAAAGACTGCTATGTCTTTAAATGCTAAATGCTGAGAATACAAAAATTCCTTAAAATGGATAATTTTCTTTCAAAGATCTGACCAGACAGTAGATAAGGAGACAAGACAAGTACAGGCCATAAGTTTGGATAGCTGCCTATTATATCTTGTATGTCACTTAAGTGTCAAAAAGGTAGACCAGTCCTTGGATGGCAGAACAAAGTCCTCACGTGGGACCTTGTTTTTATTTTTTTTCTCCCAAACTCTGAACCCAGAGATCTGTAAGATGATGGGTGGCAGAGATTTGCATGTGTGGTAAAACCATAGGAACACACAGGCAAGGCCTTCTACGCAGACCACTGGGCACTGTCTACTCAAGAGGACTGACTGTGAGTTCTAGGTAAACTGTGTACATGTGTGGGTGTGCATGTTCGAGGAAGTGAGAGAAAGAAAGAATTAAAGACAGGGTAAAACAGAAAGAAAGAGAGAGGGGAGGAATGGAAGGAGAGAGACCTGTTCATTTGCTTAAAGGGTTGGAATAATGTGTAACAAACAATGTCAGTAGGTGGAGATTTCTATCTATAAACCAGAGATATAAAAGGAAGTAACTTTTCGAATATCACAAACTATGTACTTCATTGACCTATGAACTATAATGCCAGCCATAAAACCAGGCTGTTTATGTAATTCTCTGTTCTTCATATTACTACAAAAATTCTAATATTGGCATGAACATTCACAATGGAGCTAACTGCATCCCACAGGGATTAGCTGGATGTAGGACAAACAGTCAATAAGTATACAAACAAATGAAAGCAAATCAAAGGAAGCCAGAGAAAAGGAAAAGTGTGAGGACAAAAGAAAGGGAAAAGGAGAAAGGGCAGGAAAAGCCACAACTTGGCATTAAAATTGAATATTTTAATCCCAGCTTCCACACTCTAATTAGTAAACATCTTAAAGTTTTTATTTACTATAATTTTTATTAATAGGAAGTTCATTGAACACATTAATTTAGCAAACTTTGACAAGCTACTTATTCTTGCTGTGTCTTATTCACATCATATGGGCATAGGGCATTATCTTTCAGGGTGATTGTAAGAAATGAAAATCACTTCTAAATGCTATTCAACAAAAATAATATATTTACACTATATACCATAGTACTTACAGTTAATATACTGAACTGTATATTTAATTCAATATATGAGAGAGAAAGAGAGAGACAGAGAGGGAGAGAGAGATGTTGTGTATACATGTTATATAGCTTGTGTGTGCATATGTGTATAGGTTGTATGTGTACAAACATGTGGAGCCCATAGGTCAATGTACATTTTATTTTTGGGGACTGTTTTTCTCACTGAACTGGTAAGACCAGCAAGCTCCAGGAGTTCTCCTGTCTCTGTTTCCCTACAGCTGAGATTATAGACATGTATTAGCTTACCTAGCTTTTTACCTGGGTATTGGTGATTTGAATTCAGATCCTCCTGCTTTCCTGAACTTACTGATTGTGGCAGTTCATTTCAAGTGTCAATTTACAACTGAGAGCTGAGACTTTAGCTATACCAATGAAGAATTAGTTAAGGCAAGATTGTAAGATATTTCTAATGGATGCCAGAAGACCTAGCTCATAGTGGGTGGGACTAGACTCTGGGAAGGTGAATAGTGTAGAGACAAAGCCAGTTAGAATTTGGCAAGCTGGTATGTACTCCCTAATAGGTGGATCCTAGTACCAAACCCACTCAGAGACACTCAAAGACAAATTTCTGTAATACCTACAGTGATTGTAAGAGGGATGGAGAAGGCGGGTCCCACCAGAAACAAGGAGAGAGGCGACCATGTTACAGCAGAGAAAATAGGCCACCATCAAGGACTGCAAGTAAGTAATGAGACATCTGGTTAAGTTCACAGACTTTCCTTCCTGATCATTTGCAACTGATGGGGTATGAACCAGAAGGGGAGGGCATATAAGCTGCCTGATAGAAAGAAACCATTTTGCAAATGGGTGATTGACCCCTCTCTCACCATGGTCTCCTACTTTTATTCCATTTACCTTTGAATATACTCTGGCCAGGGGGTAACATTCAATACCCATCAGGATAGAGCCAAGGGCATTGCAGGAACAGCAAAACCGAAAAAAAAAATCAACAAACCATAATTCAGAATATCAGAGACTCTATATCAACCACCTGGCACTGGGCCAGCCTAATCTCTCCCCATCCTGAAGCTCAGGGAAATTTGTGGAAGAGGGGGCGGTAAGATTGTAAGAGCACAAGGATGGGAAGAGTAATGATATGCAAGATACTCCACACAAGTTAGGGCCGAAGCAATCATAATAGGACTTTGCATGACCTGCGCTATGTCCAACACATGATTGACCTCACAAAGTCTAGCATGGACTAAAGGCACTAGGATCCTTGGAAGCTAGGGACTGACAGTCACAGTAGTGTTTCTAAGCTTAAGGGGAACACAGGAAAAGGTTCTGGGAAATGTCCCTGGGTCCTTGCACCTCATTGGAGAGGAGGACCCAGAGGAGAGTTTGGCATGCACATTAAAGGATGCTCCAGGGATGGGGGGGAAAGCACTGGGGGATGGGGAGGGAGGGTAGAGGGGAGGAGGAGCAGGGAGGTCGGGGGGAGGTGGAGGGAGGGAGGGGACTGGTGTACCTGTTAAGTTTGTGTGAGTGGAAATAATAATAATAAAAAAAAAGAAAAAAAAAAGAATTTGGCAAGCTGGAAGTAGGCATTGGAATTTTTCTGTGGATATTCTGGGCCTCTGCTGATAACTCACCTACCACAATGAACTATAAATCTGAAATCATAAGTTGGAAAAAATCCCTTATTCCCATAAATTCTTTTGGATTACAAATTCACTTCAGCAATGTGATATGAAACTGAGACACCAGTTTGATAAGACACTATATATAATATACTTTTAGCATGCATGTGTGCTTTGCATGCACATATGTGAATGCACATACACACTGCTATGAGAAGAAATATTGTGAAGGATGTATTTACACCATACATTGTGATGAGGGTTTTATAGAAACACATGCATCTCTAAACATTTTAAGTCCTATGTATTAATAGGTACAGGTTTCATATGTTAATCATATCTTAGGAAAATGATTTTAAATTTTATTTCTATGAAATTCTTGGCAACCATATATGCTTAATAGGTTGTTGCTGATTATCCTGGAACTTAGGTAAATGGTGTGGCTCACCAGCTACACACCATGTGGCATCCTCTTGCATATTTTACCCAGCTACATGTACCAAAAATTAGATTGTAAAAGCAGCAGCTTAAGTAGTTTGGTCACAAGTTTAGAAGAAAAATTGTATTTCAATAAAATAGGCAAACAAATCATTTTAAAAGGGCATGCTTGTCAATATTCTGTTGGATGCAGATATGTTTCATAACATTCAAAAGATAACACTAGAAAATGCACCTTTAACTGAGCAAATGAAGCCAGCACCAAGTATCTGAGAAGCGCCTAAATTGCAATGAAGCCACAGTGCGTCTCTCTTGGTAAGTAAAGCGGCTTCCTCATGGCAGCGGGAACGCGATGAAAGAGAAGCACTCACCGACAGGATCTGGTCTCCTCTCTGCAGCTCCCCGCTCAGGTCTGCAGGTCCACCGGCCAGAATGAAGGATACAAAAATCCCTTCTCCGTCTTCCCCGCCCACAATGTTGAAGCCCAGGCCAGTGGAGCCTTTGTGGAGGACCACCTTGCGGGGCTCCCTGCAGAAACAAATGGAGAACACAGCTCACAGGGTGACCCCCTCTGAGATTCCGGCTTCTCGTACTTTATATGATAGTAGCCATCTACTGCCTGCTGTATCGATGGCTTCCCATTTGTACACCAGGAAAGATGCTTCGCGGGCAGATAGTTGAGTACTCGTAGCTACCCAAATCCCATGCAATGTCATTCCTCAATTACACAGCATCTTCTGAAACTAGCTTTCCACCCACTTTTCCTTTGTTTAAAATTTCTGTGATTTAGGCTGCCCAAAAGGAGCCCTGGGATCCACATACATAGTGGGACACGAGGATAGGAGGGACCATGGTGGGATTGAAGAGGGGAGGGAAAGGAGAGAAAGGAAGGGGGCTGATGGGGAGGGTAGAAGAGGAGGGAGGATGGGTGGGGCAACAACTTAAACTCATTTTCCTTGTATATGAAAAAGTCTCAATAAAAATGATAAATAAAATATCTGTGATTGTATTGAGAATCATAGAGAGACTTTCAGAGGTAAAAGTTCAGGCCTGAACATTGTAAGGACAAGCCATAGGCTGGAACTTCTGAGACACTAAGACTATTTAAATAACCTTGGGTCCTCGCATGTGCTGTCACTCATGTGACCTGCTGTCATTCTTGACAGCATATTTCTGATCTGTGTTAAAACTCTGCTTTTGAATGAAGCTTCCTCACTCCTCTGCAGGCTATGTGCACCTCTTCTAGTCTTTTTCTATAAAATATAAGGCAACGAAAGCCTTAGGAAGGCAACGTTGTTCCTTAAAAAAAAAAAAAAAAAGGATCGAGAATTCTCAAGAAATTGAAGTTTATCATAGCATATCCAATCTGTAAATTCCTTTTAACAGGAAAAATACAGTCTTTGAAGATCTTTGTAAAATATCTGTACTGTTACTTATTTGATACCTGTTTGGGAGCATTTTTTTAGTGACCTACGGATGTTGGCAAATTGTTTCATGTCTGTAGTACATAAAACGCATGGTACTTAGTTGACTTTATTTATTTTACCTCAACCTTATTTATGACAAAATATCTGAATGCATTCCAGTTTTGATTTTCTTTTATTACTGATTTTCTTCTAGACAGGTTTCATGTACTTTAGGCTTGACTTGAGCTCCCTATGTAGCTGAAGATGACCTTCAACTCATGATTCTCTTTTGTGCACCTCTAAGTGCTGGGATTATAGGCATGTGCCACTGTGTCCGGCTGCACAAACCCTTTAAACTAAAGTATTTGAGACTTTTGAGTTCGTAATATTTAAATGCCTTTTCAAAAATAGAATTGTATACCAAGGTGAATGATGATAGTTATTTTAATAATGAGAAGACATGACAAAGAAATCACTCCATAAAATGTTATATAAATAAAATGTCCTAAGCATATTCCAAATGATTTACTTTTTCTAATTTAAGCTTTTTATACTTATTACCCATTACACTGAGCTGAAGATATGAGAATGTGTTCATGTACACTCTTTGATTCCCGTTTCGGAATCAAAACAGTAGATTCTTTAAAATACTGTTTTAGTGATGTTTATATAATTCAACTTGTTGATGTTCACACAGCTAGTAAATGTCCTTTGCAGCTAGTATGCTTACTGCAAGTTAAGTGAGGGATAGTTAAAAATAAGCCCCCCTCCCTAAAAAAAAGCCAAACCAGGGGCTGCGGAGATGGCTCAGTCAGGCAGAAATTGAGGAAGACCTACTATTACTGACCTTTGGCCTACACACACACACACACACACACACACACACACACACACACACACAAACCTATAGCTTCAGGACACAGGCATACATACAAACATATCCATAAACACTATGCACACACCACATGGAATGCTAAACTAAAATATGCTTTATATACAGGAGAAGAGCTGCATTTTAATTTTTTTATTTTTTTGGAACTGCATTTTTAAAAGAGATTACAGTGTACTGTAGTACACAGTAGAGATTGATACTTCCTTAACTGTTTCAGCAGCTCATCTTGCATTGCTTTGTACTGGTTCTTTCTGTAAATGTCACACTATCCACACCAACCTGACTTCTAACTCAGACTCTGACTATTAAGCTAATCCCCTGTTATCAAGTGTCATTGATTCCAATTCTAGTTTTCTAAATACATTCTTCTCAGTAAAAGGCATACTTTCCACCTAACTACCTCTACTTACCCTGTGGTCTAGCCCCATTGAGCTCTCTCTGTTTGCCTGCATGTGACATGTTCATTCATACTTCTATGACTTGGCCAATGAAAATTTCATTCAAGTGTTCTCTCTCCTCCTAAGTATAGGTGGTTGTGTGCTTCTTGAACCACAATATGTTTCTCATGTATAACACTGCTAGAACATTTTCAATACACAGTGGCAACTTGTATAAGCAACCTTCACAGTAGAGAGCAAATGCCTGGGACCTAGACACCAGCATTTCCAAGAGAGAGAGAGAGAGAAAGAAAGAGAGAGAGAGAGAGAGAGAGAGAGAGAGAGAGAGAGAGAGAGAGAGAGAGAGAGACACTTAGGAAATGGTTTTACAATAATTTAGACTTTTGCTTCATATTATAATAATTTAAATTTAGGCACATCTTTCCTTGTTGCTAGAAGTTTTAATCAGGGATGGCAAATTTTAGAGATCACAGGAATAGTGAAGAAGACCACCAGTGAGGGAAGCAGGCTTCCCTCCTTCATCTGAAGGAAATGGCTGTTGGTCAGTTAAGAAAATGGGCCAAGCAGAATGCTCACCAGCATTACCAGGTTTAAGAGGTAAGCCAAGAACACAGATTTCATGAGGCTTACCCAGAATGTTAAGTTGACAATGACTTAAAAAATCAAAAGCCTGCTGCAGTTCTACCCAAACAACTCTCTGTTGAGGATCTAATGATGGCCCTCTAGTGGGAGGCTGCATGATTTGAAGCTTGATGTCACACTTAATATCTGCCTCATGCTTTTATTCTCTTCTATGGTGCTCAGCTTGCACATGACTTATGACAATGCTCTGTAACTTCAAGGTGATTTACCATTCCCCATCCAGTCTCATCTCTGTCTTTCCTTTTAAACTTATCTTATGTTGGAGTAATCTTTCCATTTGCTTTATTTTTCCATTTGTCTTTTTTCTGCTTTTGTGTTAGAAGTGCTTAAGGTCCATAATCTTCATGAGGACCCACTCTCAAGCATTTAGAACCTCAGCTCTCATTTCTACATGCTGTGTCCAAGGTTAATGAGTATGAGTTACATGTGTCTAACAGTCTGCATTGCTGTGAATTATCTTCTGTGGGACGCGTTGTGCTTTCAAAGAGGTCACGATCTCCTGAGGTGTAGTGTCAGCTTATATTGCCAGGTGTTGCTAAGACACATGGAAGGATGCTCAATGAATACCTGGTGATTAAATAAATAAGTCCATACATCACTTTATAAGGAACTCAAGTACTTTTTATATTGAAATGATTTGGCCCTAATTGTCTGCATCTTTCTTCCAGAGTTCAGATGGCCTATGGAGCAGTCATGGTCCTTTGTCAGTCATTATATGGTGACAGTAGAACAAAATTCTAATCCTCAGTCATGACACTCAGAGACCATGATCATCTGGAAGCTGTTCCTGCCACCTTCCATGGATGCCCAACTCTAGGATGGGCTGGGAACTTTCTTCTAGCATTCTCTCCATGGTGTTTATTACACTGGCTTAGTGTACACATGTTCCTCTCCAGCAACAGTGATACATTTGAGAGTAGAAACCATGCCATTAGCTCTTTTTCTTAAATACCTGGCGTCTAATACATGTTTTCTGTCTGCTGGTTATGATTTTCATATTGCACTTTAAATATGTACTCTAGGGAAGATGAAAATTGGTACTTGACATATCAGTGTTTTTAAGGTTAGCTATCAACTTAAAATGCATATACGCAGTTAATCTTCTAATAAAAAGCACATTTGGAATAGCTTATTCTGTGTTGGGCACTGTGAATACAGACATTAAAGAGCCTCAGGTATGAGGAGCCACTTGGAAATGAACAGTCATACAATCTCAGGAATAGGATCACTTCTATGACAGACAGAAAGTTGCAAGCAATATTCAAATGTAGCCAAGAGTGGCCAGTCTTCTACAAAGATTTTTATGCTGTGTCATCATAATGGAATAATTTCCACTGGACAGCTAGTGTAATTAGGAATGTTTTGGTCTGGTGGGAACCACACCTACCACTCCTCCAGTGTTTACTGCCTCACTTCTCTAGGAACTTCTGGGCCATTCCTATAAATGATTGTAGCTCCACCCATTTTTCTTTGTCCCTGCCCTTTCCAGGCAAACACTTGAATTTTCTCTCTCTCCTGTCACCATATGTTCATGGCCTTGGCTCGTTGCTCTTCTGTCTGACTTTAAACTATCTTCTCTGCTGTAATGCTCTTCCACCTTAACCTTCTTCCTGGCTCTTCACGGATCCAGCTTCCATCTGAGAGTTTCTTCCCTTTTCTCTTTCAATAAAGTCCCTGCCTTAATCTTTCTACATGTTCTGGTTTCAATCTTCAATTCCTGAACACAAGAACTCAAAAGGATATGTGTTAAATTCATTTTTGCAGCTTTTCTTTTCTTTTAACAAATATAAAATGCATTGATAGTTTTAAAACCTCTGGATGTTGGGTAATGGGAAAAATGCTAGTTTGATCAGCTCAGAGCTGACTCAGACTGTGGACAGCATAAGCTTGTTTAGCTGGAGCCACAAGCATACTGGGAAATTTCTAGAAGAGGAGACATGCTGCTGTGGCAGTTTAACTTTTTTTTTAATTTCAAAAGGCTCAAGAGAGTTTAGGATTCAAAAGGAAAATGACTATGTAAACCTGAGACATTTCTTGCGTAGGGGATGTATAAAAATGTTCCTAGTCATCTTGCTAAAACATGTCTGTCCTTGTTGTTAGTTCCCCTTCTAGAGGTCTGTGTGTTCCCAGTAGAAGATCTAAGCTTCTAAGATTGACATTCGAATTGATAGGACTGGAGTCAGCAAATTGGAGGCCTTCTGGTTGGTTTTGGGCCCCACCTACTTTTTCCAGGGTAACACTGGAAAGAAAAACTTCACAGACCTCTGGCCCAAGGTGGTCATGTGCCACCGGGCTTTGTGCCAAAGATTAGAACATTACATACTATTTTCTCTTTAAGAGTTAACCCGACTGGGCCTGTCAATCCCCTGGCTAGGCGTATGACTCACAGGAAAGCTGATTAACCTGAGGGTGCGCCAAGCAGCTGGGAGGAATGATTACTCCCTTAATGAGGTCACGTGCTTTTCTCTCCCAGAAGCTCCACCCTGGCTTCAGGTCCCTGGTAGCTTCCATAGAGTCCTGTGAAACCTTTTTTGTTTTTTTTTGAGCTGATAACTTTTTCTTTAACTTTCATTTTTCCTTCCTTTATCTTGTTTTCCTATACTGGTTGAAAGTCTAAGTGTGCTTTTTCTGATATGTTGGACTTTCTATATCTCTAAAGACCCACTGTCTACCATGCCCCTTCTTATTGAGCTCAATGTCTTACTCAAAGGCATTTTGATTTAATTTTCTCCTCTCCATCTCCCTCTACCAGGCAGCTGCTAAGGATGTACTATTCGTCCATTGTTTCACTGTACCATGGTCCTGGGTGCCCTTGCTCTATGAAACAAAGCTGTCATCCACAAACCTCACTCCATATAACTGCATGTCTCTCTAGCTCACCAGCCTGTTGTTTTGGTGGGAATACAAAATCTGGTTGTTCTCATCTAGCTAGTGAACTTCTTCTTGACCTTCAAGACTAAGGCTTGATGCTATCTTCTCCCTGCTGGCCTTCTACTTTCACCTCCAGACGAGAGTAAAATAAAATTGCCTCCCTCTCCTAAAAAAATAAAGACAAGATTTCATTGTGTTGCCCAAGTCAGAGTTGAATTCTGAGCTCAAGTGATCTTCCATTACAGACTTCTGAGTAGCTGGGATTACAGACATGCTCCGTGTTTCCAGATTCATTCTTAAAAACACACTGTCCTTTTATTCACATCATTCTTGTTGCTTTTAAGTATTCTGAAATCACATTGTCTTTTTGCCCATCTACATGGTGAATCACTGGTGAATAAAGGATTTTCCTTTATCTGATGGTTAAAGGATTTTTGGGTGCTTGTTTTCTTAGTTTTGGAAGCAGCACAACCTGAGCACACAAAATACAGACAATAGAGTATGTTGCAAAATAAAGATGGAAAAGGGAAGGGTTGAGAAAAATGGTACTGAATTGTAGAGATCTGTGGTAAGTCCGGGATTGCCCTCTGTGGCTTGGGCTCCGCTTTGGAGTCTCCAGTAGAGAATAAAGGAAGGCTCATGGGGAAGTCATTATATTCAGATAAGGAGTCAAACCACTTAGAAAACTTAAAAAAAAAACAAACTATGGAAAGAAAAGTTTCATGTTGTGATTTCAGTCATTTGGTGATTAGATGTCTGGATAACCCCTTTCATTAAAGAGCAAAAAAAAAAAAAATTGTGACTAGAATAGTCATGAAACTTAGTTAAACAAACAAGCAAGAACAATTTTCAGAGACTGATAGTAAAGCAGAAATGCGAATCTAAAGGGAAAGGTCTGTACTGAGGTAGCAGTACTGAACTTAGTGTTCCAGCATGTAAAGCTGCCGGACCGGAGATCAGAGTTTCAGGGCCCAGAGGTAAGGTTGGACCTGGGACCCTTAACAAAAACAGGGATGCTGAAAGTCTGTATCTCAAATAGAAAGAACGCACAAAAATATAGCACAAAAAGGTTAGCCACGAAGATTCTCCATGAAATCAAGGGTAGAGATCTGGCCTTGACTCAAAGCAGGAAGAATGAACCTGGGGGAGTGGGATAGTGAAGGTATTTAATAAGCAAGAAGGTCCACTTTAGAGGTAGAATTGATAAAACCGAGGGAGAAATGAGGGACAGTCTGCCTGTGTAGGAGAAAGAGGTTGGTAAGGTATCCCCAGCTCTGGTTCCAGGTTGCTGATATGAATATTCTGCTGTGGTCAGTCAGGATAGCACACTGGGTAAGTTCTTATGACCATGAAGGTTATCTAGGTGAGTGATATCTCTCTGTGGGTCCAGTCTGCCAAACCACATGCCTGTTAAAACGTGATTTCCCATAGTGCTTCTCTTAATGGGAACAGTGTGCCAATCAACACATTCTGGTCTCTTGAGCAGTTACATTTTCACTGTAAATTAAAAATAGCATTAAATCATATGATCTTGGTCATCTCTGGATAGGGTGTCTCAGAGCATGTAGACCTAAGACCCAGACTATTACCATGGCAACCCAATAAAGAACTATTTCCCTTTCAAGTCATGCATGGAGAGTCAGTCTCTCAGCCCTCTTTCTTAATTTCTCTGTCAGTGGGACGTTGTGCATGTGAGCAATGGTATTAAGGAAAGAAGACAGTGGTAGGAGATCAAAGAGACTTTTTTTTTTAGTACAATGGGAAAATGTGTATTAGCACAACTGTAAAGGGACTCAAGATAATAGTGGTCACTTGGAGGATATTCAAAGAAAGCTCCAAAGCTTCAAAGCCAGTGACTAATTATAACTCATATGTTAATGAACTGGCATGTGAACATATGAGGCATGAGTGACACCTGAGATATTAATGTATGTGAGGAAGCGCAATGCATACCTCATATCTAAATGAGACTATGCTTCATGGCCAATCAGCCAAAGAGTCAGATAATGCTATTGAAGTGCTGTTGTAAAGACCTTATGTTAAAATAATAGGAAAAAAATAATTTTGTCTTGACAGGATAGATTTCAGGTTTAACGTAGGCAGCAGAAGTTAGGCTGACTCAAGCAAAACAGTTACAATATAGATCTGAGCCTGGTTGCAATACGGATCCGAGGACTGGTTGGTGCTGCATGAAATAAAACAACTATTAGATGGGAACAGTGGGTGTGGTGTGACATGGGAAAGATTATGGGTACTGGAACTAGGTTGATCTGTATCTGAATGGTCTTATCAATTAATAGTAATTGAGTAATCTAGGAATTTTTTGAAGTCTTATCATTGTTGCTATAAATTGCAAAAGGAGGTCCCCCCCCCCCCCCCCCGTGTTGTTTTAAAGACAAATTGAAACAACCTATCATGCTGGAATCATACCGCAAGAGCTCAATAAATGTTATCTTATCTTTTTCGATTTATAAGCTTTGATCTTTGAACATTAAGTGGACACACACAAAATAACAAATGAATGATGCAGGGCTACACATATTAAGTATTAAATGAGAGAGGTAATAATGAGGTGTCCCTGTGTTGGAGAAAACTTAGATTTTGGAGGAGGTAGAATAGGAACAAAGTCTGGAAGAATGGGTAGATAGTAGATAAGTGAGCAAGAAAATGTTTGGTATAGTATATTTATAGGAAGTATGAGCTTAGGGTATGATATGCATAACTCAACTTCAGAGGAAATGCGACATAAGCATCAAGGAAAATTCAGAAGAAGAGTCAGGAGAATGGGAGGATTCTGATGCCAAGCTAGGAATTCAGATATATTCTTGGATAATGTGAAGACACTGAATACTACTACACCCAGGGGTGGCCGTAAATGTAGAACTTCTGTCTGAAACAGAAATGTTTACTTTGAGCTGTGTTTTTTTCCTGAAACTCTCAGGCTTGTCTTTGAGATGCTTAATGACACATTATTTATGTTTCTAGAGACACCCCTGATGCGAAGCGCTTGAAGCCATAACATAAAGCCTGGGATTTAACTGCTAAAATTCATGTGGAATACTTTGTGAAACCCTCCTTTTGCTCTCTTCTTTAGAGAAAATCTTGGAGTTAGTTATATATCTGAAATGACTACACATAATAACATCTTTAGTGAAAGAAATGAAACAGGCAAATTAAGTCATTTTATTCCCCCAAATATCAATCAACTGTAGATTAGTTTAATAAGTTTGATTTTGAAGTTTAGGGAGTCTTTGCCTATTCACCTATCAAATGTGATAATCTATACACCCATTTCATCTCGATTTTCAAGAGGACAGAGCAGCAGCTTGCTTTTTTCCTCATATTCCCATCTTCATAATCATAACCACTAATCATCATTTTATCACAAAAGCAAAGGAAAACATGTTACTGCTCTATTTTTCAATATTTGTCTGAAAACTTTCCCATTAAATTATATGAATTAACTATAACAATGGGCATTTTTCTGTTTCCTGATGTAATTCATATTTTTTAATCACTGTTGATTATAAAATAAAATAACAATCATGTTAAATAGCACTCTAACCCCAGAACAGCTTTTTCTTATTACACATTTTATTTTTGGCTAATTATACAAGCTCAATAGGTATCCCTTCCTCTCCCTCTCCCCTCCCCTCCCCATGATCCCCCATTGCACTCTCCCCTCTTTCCACCTACCTCTCACCCTCTCCTTCACTCCCCCTCTTCTGATGCCTACCACTTCCTCCCTCCCATCCCCCAGAACATCCATTTATGTGGATGCTGAATCTCCCTGGGGGTCCTCTACTCTATTCAGTAGCATAACTTGGGGCCCTTTCTTGGGCTGCCTGCTAGTATGGGAATTCTATTATGACTGTTTTACTCCTTGCCTCTAAGGATCCTACTACCTGAAGCCTTCTCTCCTGTGATCCATGCCAAACTTTGTAGGGTCGTTGATGTGTCAGCCATTGTGCAGGTCAGGCAAAGTTCAATACATTGTGGCTATATCCTGGCTGCTGCAACGCTGACTTGTGTAGAGTATCTTGCATATCGTTGGTCCTCCCCATCTTTAGGCTCAGAACAGCTTTTTAAAACAGCTGTGTCACTTATCTCAAGTTTTCATGACTGGTGGAATATTGAAATATTATTTCAACATCTTATGAAAGCTGGGGTATAAACAGAACTATTATTTGACAATAAGGGTTGATTTGCCAAGTCCTGCATACTTCCGAAGGACAGCACACTTTGTGAAGCATTTGTAAAACTGATTTCTTCAGCTGCAGTTCTATGCTATTATAAAATTCCGGTTGCTTGTTAAATGCTGGAATTAGTGTGCTATAGACACAGTATTAGAGTCACTAAACAATAACATTTAGGTTCACGGTTTACAAATCTTAACTCTGATTTGGATACATCTTGTGACTGATTAACATTAACATCTGGAAATCTCTGAATGTAGCATCCCTTCTATTTGTTTTTTCTTAATTTTTTTACATGCAACTTATTAGCTAACTTGTCTTCTTCCTGTTTCTACCCCCCACCTCCAAATTCTGGGATTACAGTAGATGGAACCATGTTTATCTTTGAACACAGCCTCTCCATGAATGCAGACTGTGTAATAAAGGGGAAGGCAAAAGCAGAAACACAACGACGCTCTCAATTTTAGCTTTTCGTATGCTTGGCTTAATGAAAACGATTTATTTCTTTTTCTAAGCCACAGTTCTATCTGAATATTGGATAAGTATTTAGGAATCGCCTAGACCTGCAGGGACAGGGATGGTTCTGTTTTTTTTTTTTTTTTTTTTAAATCTCCTGTCTAACTTGAGTTCTTTGCATATTTTGTCATCAGAAACTTCCCTTTTTATATTTCTGCAGTTGGAAATTACTGAGATGATAGGTACTGTTTAATGTGGTACCCACTAGACACACGTGTTAGCACACATTTGGGAGTGTGCCTGGAACCACTGAGAAACTTAAAATTTCATTATATTAAGTGAATTAAATGAAACAGTTACACATACCTAATTGCTATTGTAATCAACAGCACAATGTTAAAATCTTTTTCACTCCCCTTAAAGTCCTATTTTTAGTTTTTGTTTTACCTCTCTGCTCTTTCTTAATCTCCTTAACACATTCTTATCTGTTTCTGGTGCATCAATGGTACTGCCAAAACTCTAGACCCGAGAACTGCTTCCTCCTTGTTCCTTTCCTCATTCCTTGAAGAATTCATTTTCCTTCTTTAGATTTGTTTCAGTGCTGCTCTCACCACTCCAAACCTGCCCCTCACTTTATTACTTCCTGTCATGTCCTCCCGTAGATGTCCTTCATGACGCTTATCTTACAGTGAAGTTACTTCATGTTTATTACTTGGCTGGCTGCCCATCTCTGGCTCCAGTATAATCTCTACAAGCAGAGCAGGTCCCTCAAGCCTGACACATACCAGGGTCTTAGTTCGTTGAGTGAATTAATAGATGGTAATCTTATCTTTGTCATCATTGATCATTTACTAATCTATATTGCTAGTTCAGACCAGCCTCCTCTACTTCATATTTCCATTTGACTGCTCTAGGATGAAGTTACTGTCTTCCACCAAAACTACTTCTATGGTTTTATTTCTTAACTTGGTTGATGATGTCTGCCCAGTCTAGCAAGTCAGAAACGTCTGCATTTTGCCAATTTATGACTTATCTTGTGTTTCTAGCATCCTGCAAATGCAACTGGGTTTCCTTTAGAATGCCTTCCAAACCACCCTAGTCCTGCAGGTTTAGTTCTAGAAATCCTTCATTTGGCTCCTCCCAACATTCCCTCTTCTCTAGAGGTCTCCTCCATATTGCTGTCAAAGAATTTTTCTTAAAAACTGAAACCAAAAGTTATGCATGCTAATACACTTATAATCCCCTCATTTGGGAAGTGGAGGCAGAAGACCAGGAATTCAAGGCCAAGTTCAGTTCTATAGCAATTCTGATATGGGTTATATGACACTCTCTCAGAAAACTAAAACCAAACAGAAACCCACCCTGAACACAGCCACTTAATTTCCCTTTTCTAGAGCTGCCATTTTTTCTACATGGCCCATGGGATAATATCTTCCTTAGTCTCTTCCTTCAACCTGCTTCTGCCCAGTCTCTGACAACCACCATTCCATTTTCTATTTCTATGAGTTTGTAGTAGTGATTATACAACATTTGTTTCTCTTGGCCTGGGCTTTTCATAAAATAGAAAAGCTCATGGTTCTAGATACATAGGATGAAGGGACTCTGATATCAGGCTATAGGCCTGAAAGAGAGGATTTTAATTGTTCTCAGCACCAAGAAATGATATCAGGTATACAAATTAATCAGATTTTATCATTCTAGATGTATACTATATGTGTATATATGTATGCATAGATACTCTATAAATATGTACGTTTGTTTTTGTGATTGACAATAAAATTATCCCTCTCTAAGTCTCTTTTTCTTAGAGTCTAAAGATCAGTTCATTTCTGGCTGTGCTAGATGTTAGAAATACAATTATACACAATTTAGTTCTGTACTTCATGTATGGCAGGATAGAAGGTACAGAAATAACTAATCACAGTAACATTTATTCAATCACAATGTTTGGAGCACATTTTATAGCAGTTATGAGAGCATTGGCTTGATATTTCTACTTGGGGATTAATTAAGAAAAGGTAACAGCAAAGAATGTAAGAGGATGCGTAGGGTTCCTGAAAGGCAATGCTCTCACACGACTGGATTTCAGGTTCTAGCGCAATGGAGACCTGCAGGCAGAGACCACATGGGTAAGATGCTCTTGGGGAGAATAAACAGGGACTCAATTCTCAATTTCCTGGAGGACCCAGTAAAGCATTTACATATGCTTGGTCCTGGGAAGCTACAGAAGACCTTTCTGTCTCTGAGAGGCTTACATTCTGTGTTGTGTATTCAACTATGTCTTTTCCTATAAGATACTTTGGAGCTTTAAACCTCAGTAGCTTAGATTCTGACATATTGAAAAATATAGCCATTGCAGATATATAAAGATTAGGTCATCCTATTCATCTGATAAGATGACATCCATGGAAGGACAGAGATACATTGGGGAAATGTTATGTAAAGACAGAAACAGATATTGGAGCGATGCAGTCATAGGTCAAGGAACATTTATGACTGCCTGGAGGCCATCATAAGCTAGGAGGAGGCAAAGAAGACCATGGTTCTTTGACATCTTGGCCTTGGACTGTCACTTCCAGAATTATAAGACAATAATTTTGTGTTATCTTAAGACATCCAGTTAGAGTAATTTGTTATGGCAGTGTTAGGAAGCTAGTCTACTCTTGTTGTGGCTACCCGAGACAATGTGCAGACTGACACGAACAGCATTCTTTCGGGGAGGCAAAAAGTTTACTGAAATTGATCCAATCCCATGACCTCTCACCTTAGAAAATGGATCTGAAGTAAAAGGGAATTACTTTTACAGCTACCAACCTGAAATATTAGTGCACTTTGGTAGCTATGTCCAGGTGCTTGGGCAATGACTTTAGTAGTCAAATAGCAAGACTTCCCATAAACCTTACTAATACAGAATTTCAGAAGTTCTTCTGTACTTAAGACACACACACACACACACACACACACACACACACACAAACCGTTAAAGAAAACATCGATGCATCATTAACTACAGTGAATGCCGTTTACCTTCAAAGATAAAATAAATATGCACAAAAACTTTACTGACTTTTGTTCGTTTTGAAATTTTAACACTTATATTAAAAGAAACATTCAACTCGGGGGGTGTTTCAGGTATTGGCTTGTGTTAACATCCCAGTACCTTTTCCTTGCTAGAAGTTTTATTTCTGCTATGTCTAGAGAAATCTATATATAACAATTAGTTTAACCTTCATGGACTTTATAATTCCTTCCCCCCTCTTCATTAGATAAGGCTTTTCCATACCCAGGCTTTTCCAACAGGGAAACTTCATTTCTTTTGCTGATCAACACATACCTTTACCTTATAATTATTCATTAGCCATATATTTTGCCATGGTGAAATTATAAGACCAACTATGGATACTGACATATTTTTCCATATAACAAACCCTGACAAAAATACTTGCATTAAAGCTCCTAGACTTTGTCAGAATTACTAACTTTTTGTAATCGTCTGATTCTCCTCTTGCCTACACCACCCCAGCCTTGATTTCTGAATGTGTCATGTGCACTGCCTACGGTTGGTACCTTCCCTCTTGTACATGTGGGAAGCTGCCCCTCATTCCTTATGGATATTTGAGAATTTGTTCTCTGCAGCTTTCCTTAATACCAGGTTCTCTAGAATTCCATTGCACTGAACTCACCTACCCACTATTCTAAAGCCCATATTTTATCTTTTTATCCACTTAGCAAATGTCAGGAGGACTCTGCTGGGGCTACTTTATGGCTGCAAAGCAGACAGTTTTGCACCCCAGGAATTTACAAAATGAGAAGAAAATAATTCTGGAAGAGTAAAGTGCCAATTACAAGACAAGGTTGTAATTGTGATGACAGTAATCATTGATTTGCACACTTGTTTTTTTCACTAGACTTTCTGATTACTGACAGTCTTACTGAGTGAGTGACATCTGACATAAAGTGCTTAGCACAAAATCTATTTATGATAAAGTCTATCAGTAAATAGGAATACAGAAATTTCCTCAACTTGATAAGAATTATCTATGAAATCCTCACAACTATTAGCTGGCTGAGTAGTGGGAAACCGGAAGGTTTCTTTTTCAGATCAGGAGCAAAGCAAGGATGTCTGTTTTACTACTGCTTTTCAATATCACATGGAAAGTCTAGCTAATTCAATAAGAAAAGGAAATTAAAAGTAAATGATCTGGGAAGGAAGAAATAAAACTCTTTGCAAAGGACATCTTTTTCTCTTAACTTGTGGGTTTTCTTCTGTGATTTTACTAAAAACATTGGTTATGAATTAGACTTGGACTTCTCTCTTTTCCATCCCATGACTGTTAAAGCTTGCTAAGGAAAAATAAAAAAATAATCTAACTACTGGATAATTCAGCAATGTCACCACTAGATATCTCTCTCTCTAAAGGAAGTCAGTACATCCAAGAGACCACACCAGTGGTCTTGTGTCCATCAATAGGTAAGTAGATAAAGAAAATGTAATACATATACACAATGAAATAGTTTTTGGTCACGAACAGTAATGAAATATTATTAAGACACAATAGATACAAATAAAGATCATTATATTGAATAAAATAAGCAAGATGAAGGAAGACAAGGACTGAATGATCACACCCTTATGTGGAATATAAAAAGTTGATCTCACAGAAGCTGAGAGAATGACTATTACCAGAAGCCAGGGAGACTATAGGATGGGAAAATGTCATCTAACAGTAATGGAGATAGAGCAGAGCAGCAAAAATACCTCACAAGTCCATTTTCTAGAGCATAGGTTATGACCTGTATTAGATCAGTTCTCTCTCTCTCTCTCTCTCTCTCTCTCTCTCTCTCTCTCTCTCTTTCTGGTCAGTACAGGCAGTCCTGAGGACACAGTGCGTATTCCATTGCTTTCAGCCTTCTTCCCTTCAAACAAGGTCTCTTCCTGGACATGGAGCTCACATTTTCTTTCAGTTATGCCAGCAATCCCAGTGATTCCCTCTGCTCTTCCCTGCACTGGGATCACAGGTACATGGTGGGGGGGGTGGGGGTGGGGGTTGAAAGAGATGCTAGGGATCCACATTCAGGTCTTCATGTTGTACAGTCAGAGCTTTCACCATATCCCTGACTGTTAATTCTGCTCTTGAGTTTGAGATGATTTTGGAAAAATGTTCTGCTTATCTCTGATCTTAGGTGGAAGGAAATCAGTTACACAGGACAATGCATTATTTCTCAGCTGTGAATATCCTATTTTCCCCTTTCCCGAATCAGGATAACTCTCAAGGAAGAGCAGGCCAGTATCACACAGTGCTCTTCTCTACTCCCTTGGTAGGAAGAAAGACTAGAACATGATAATGGTGTGTGTGTGTGTGTGTGTGTGTGTGTGTGTGTGTGTGTGTGTGTGTGTGTACTGCCTACTCCAAGGTCTGACCTCTGACAACTGTGGCTCTCTTCCAAACCAAGGATGACAGGTAATGGATGTAGCTTTTAAATTTTTCTTATACAAAGAATATTTCCTAGTAAACCTATGTTTGGCAGTACAGGAGATTTCAATGGACTAAGTGATTGATAGATCTAATTACCTACACCCTTACCTAATCATCAGTTTATTTATCTATACCTTTGTTAATACTGTAGCACATTTAACTCATTAAAATATGCTATGGATCACTAATATAATTAATAAGAGGAAATAAAAACCATGACTATCAGTCATCCTTGGTGTCTTTCATATCTGAACATAGCACCATTTTGCTTTTTGGTTATAGTAATGGAATTTAGCTTTAATTATGATTAGTAACATTACTAAAAGTTATCTGTGTAACTGCCCAATTAACAGCACAGTCAACAGCAGCCATGCTTACACCTTGCCTATAAGAGCCTTTATAGCTCTACACAACTACACAGATAGAAAGGATTTGCCTTGGGTGGGGCATGCTCAGCTCAGTGGTAAGTGGCACTTAGCACATTTATTATGAACAAAGGCTCTGAGCTCAGTCCTCGGAACCATTGGGGAGTAGGGAAGTTAGCTTATATCTTCTAAAGAAAGAATGTATAGGAGTAGAGAAAATCTTTTACTTAGGGAATGCGAATCTCTCTATTCTTCAGGTTACTTTAGGAGAAGATACATTTACAAACCATCTGCGCTAAACATAGGCAGCTGGGAAGAGTGCTCAGTGATTATAGGATGGTGTAGGACCTAGAGCGCAATTGATTCCTCCTGTGGAGTGTGGTAAGAGAAGAACTTCTATTCCATTGGAAAGGAAAGGGGGCAGATGAGATATGGGAAGATGCACAGATAATTCCTGTTGAGTAAGTACTGTCTGCTGAGAACTGTACTAAGCATTTCCATATTGAAAATCAATCTCCAAGTAATCCTATGAAGGAGACACCCATCCTTCCTCTATAGATTAAAGAAACAGAGGCCCAAAGCAGGTCAGAAACCGCTCAAGGTCATGTAGTTTGTAAGTGCTGGAGCCAGCATTTAAATGAAAGTACAAGTAAGTTAAAAGACTCTTAAAAGACCCTGTCTTTCTTCCTAAAAGTACACTAGGGTTCTGTGCCACGGAGGTGCACTTGAGGACAGTGACCTCAGAGGTACGGGAAGGGCACCCCAAAGGAGGTGTGGTGATGCACAGATCTACAATAACCTGGGAGGCAAACCTGGCAAGGAATTATTTTTAGATTAATTAGATTTAAGTGAGGGTATCTAATATCTGAATAAGGATGGAACTATTCCATGAGTCGGGGGTCCCAGATTATATGAGGGGGAGAAACCAGCTAGTTGAACTTGAACATCAATGACTTTTTGCTTTCTGACTGTGGATGCAGTGTGACCAACTGGCCTCCTGATCCTGCCTCCGTGCCTCGTTTTCTCCACCATGATGGAATGATTCCCCTTGAGCTGTAAGGCAGAATCAATCACTCCTCCTTCAGGCATTTGGTCACAGCATCAAGACAAGTTACTAATAAAGAAATACAAACTTTTTTTTTAAAATTTTTTAAATTATTTATTCAATTGTGTGTGTATGTATGTGTGTGTGCGCGCGTGTGTGTCTATGTGTGTGTGTGTGTCTGTGTATGTATAGAACCACGGACGAATTCGGGAACCACCATGGACGCCTCCACCTCCTTCTGCCCCGGGATTCACAGGCTCCGCCCTACCAGGACCAGAAGCGCAGGCCGCCCCCGCTTCCACCTGGCATCTATACGTGGGATCTGGGATCCGAACTCAGGACCTTCTGCCTGCAAGGCAGAGGCTTAACCCCTGAGCCACCTCTCCAGCCCCAGAAATACTTACAAACTTTTATAATCATACAACATTGACACTGAAATGCATTTTCCCATCAGTGTTCCTAACATTCCTTGAACACAGAAGAATTCTTCATGCATAATTGTGAAGACAATGGTTCTCTTCTACACTTACATGTGACTTTCGCAGCCTTGTGCCTGAAGGAAACAGCTCTGGATGCTAGTCAATGTGAACACAGAACTTCTTTTTCTCAGAAGGCTGCCTATGTGTGTAGTAGTCACTTTATTAAAAATCATTGGAACCAGGTGGGGGAGATGGCTCAGGGGCTAAACACTTGGCATCAAAAGCAAAAGGATTTGCGTGTGGATCCCCAGGTCCCACATAAAAGTACTGTGCAGAAATGACCCCGTCTTATAATTCCAGCCTTGGAAGGAAGAGCTTATGAAACCCCAGCGTGGAGTGATAAAAAGGTGGAGCAATCCAGATAATTCCTCATGTCACCTTTGGGACTCCACAGGCACACACACATCAAGGGCCTTATTGTATACATGGCTTATACACATGTGCATCCACTCATATGCAACACACATGCACACACACACACCACACACACACATACAGGAACCATATCTGAACAATGCTACTAGTTTCCCATCAATCAGCCACTTTTTCTTCTGTTCTGAAACTACAGGGCTATCTTAGTGCATCAAGGCAATATTGACATTCCCCATTAGATTACAAGCTCCTCAAGGGCAAGACCCGGATTATTTTTTTCTTTTTGAGCTCCTCGACGGCCTCACAAGAATATTTGGTGCACACTAGACACTGAGTATGTGCTCAGTTGAGTGGGTGAATAAAAGGTTAATCAGTCAAACCAATGACTGATTGAATGGCTATTCCCTGCACAATTTTTCTGATGCAGTCTGACTCTACACGCAACAAACAAATAGGAGCCTTGACCAGATGTGAGACAGTGGTGGCTGATGACTGTCATAGCAAAGGATCTTTCAGTGGAGGAAACACTTGTCAGAACTGAAAGTCAGAAGAGAGATTATACACAGATTGAAAACCACTGACTTCTCCTTTGGCAGCTGGGTAGAAATTGGCCTGTGGCATAGACTATGATTATCTCTTTTTTGAAAAACTCTCTCATAATTGGCCAAAAAGGAAAACAAAAATCCTAAAGGAATTTGAGAATCTCTGAGGGATTTTCATTATGTGCAGGAAAAAAAAAACTACTAGACTTAGTTTGGAAATATAAAGATGGATGTCCCATAATGTAATGCAGACTGATAAATGATACTCAGATCAATCCCCTTCATCCCCTGTCATGCTTCCTTCCAGCTAACAGTCTGTCAAGGCACAGATATAATAAAAGTAATATGCTATACATGGTTAAGCCCCAAGGTCAAAAGCAATGTCCAGTAAATATGCATCAGAGGAGACTGCTGCTATATCTAGCTATTCCTGTGATGGACGAGCCACCAGAGAGCCCTCCTGCTCAGGACTTTTGTCTCGACAGTTTCATGATTGATAAAGAGAGGATGGGAAGGACCATTGTGTCATAATGGAAGACATGGTTGGGGTTTCTGCAACACTTCTGTTTGGGGAGGCTGTTGCTATGAGAAAACTGTGGGGCTAGGAGACAGGCAGCTGGGTTATAATCTGAGATCATTCTCTTCTCAATGTGGCCTTGGGGAAGCTGTTTGCCATCTGCCACATCTGCATTCAAGATACGTAACTTTTACATAGCTACCCCACACATTTGCTATCTGGAATAAGATGGAGTAATTTATATAAGACACATTTCTAAATTGAAATGGTCTCTATAAACAAGCTTTTCTCCTTTAGTTTGGGTGTGGGGAGGAGAAGAAGGGGGTATAGCAGGGTCTCCTAATAAAATCCAGTTGTTTCAGATTCACAGCAATCTTCCTACCTCAGTCTCCCCAAGTGAAGCCTAGTAGCTTCAGGGGGAAACAGCAAGGGAAGAAACAAATAGCAGAGAAAATGAATAAAAATAAAGTGAAATAAAAGGAGAAGAGAGTTTATTGAGAGACAGGAGGAAAGGGAGACTGAACGAGAATAGAAAATAAGATGCCAAGAGAGGGGAAGGAACCAGCAGCTGCAGAAGCATCTTGGCTCCAGCACATAGGCAGGTAAACAAGCAGCAAATGCATCCAGTGATGAAAAAAACAGCAGAACTGCTCGGGGATGCGGCTTAGAAAATTCCATCTTTGCAGAGACCACGCAGTTCTGATAAGCAAATGCAAGTTTCCATCTGACAGTGTTTCCGGAGGAGACAGCCAGTCAACTATGAGTCAGTCTTCTTATTATACATTTTCAAATGGAAAGTGCCACTGAATTCATGTTGTTCTAGTCTGTGCTCAGCTCAGCCATATGCTCAGAGAGATTTGTTTGCCACTGTTTGCCTAGCAACTGATGATGGTGCACTCTCTTCCCCTAACTTCCTATTCCCATGAAAGCCCTCTGGGACCCCTTCATTCCCTGCTACAGGTCCTCAGGGTTTTACAGGTCTTCCGTTTATTCACATTTTTATTTTTAATTATCTTAACAATGAATTTATGTATTTTCATCACCCATTACCTACCCTCACCCCAATTCCATTCTACCCCATACATTCTTGCCTTCATTAGTCATTTTTCCCTTCCTCTTTCACATCCTTCTTGATGTGGAATCCACTGTGTTCCCACTAGGATACCTGCATCAATTAGTGTCTGGACATGGTATGAAGGCTCTTCAGTGAGCAAACCATAGGGTATACCAGTTATCTTTCTTCTGTCCAGCATCTGTCCCAGACAGTGTCCTAAGGTAGAACTGTCTCTCATGGGATCTTCCCACTTCATGACAAGATGTTGCTAGACCTGCTATTATGGACGTCTAGTGGAAGTAGACCTCACTGCATTGAATTCTTGCGTTGGCAGTCTTGATACTGTCTGGTGTTATCTCCCCCACATCCTCCAATTCCTACATTCTTACTTCTTCAAGGTTGAGGGGTGGTTTAGATGTTCTGATTAGAGCTGAGCTGTACAGAACCATTAGTTCTTGGTACTTTTGTACTTTGGATAGTTCCCCACTTTTTTTTTTTTTTTTTTTTTTACAAAGTTTGGCTCAGTCATAGATTTACATTTGTTTCTCTGCTTATCTGATTAATGTCTCTTTTTCCCTGAGCCACTTTGTCTGTTTCCAGCATTCTGTTTCTACTGGATTTATTGACTGCTTGAATCATAAACAGACATAAGTCAGTAAGGGCAGGCTTAATGTTAGAAAGATACTCTGAAGAGGACAACATCTCAGAGGGATATGGTGCAAATGCAAAGAGGAAGTTGGTGTCAGGGAACATTGGAAGCTTGTGACTGATGAATATTTGTGATAGTTTAGGCAACTAAATCTTGCCTTGGGATAATGGCTGCTCATATTCATTTCTGTGTTCATTTTTGCTAGCCTAATAATCTTGAAGCTGACTGCTTCCTGTATTCCTCCGTGACTCATTAAGTATATAAACTAGTTCTTCAGTGCCTTCTCAGTCAATGTCATAAATGACTATATTATTTCTTGCTTAATAACTGGGAGTACTGATTAAGAGGGGCAATTTTCAAGTTGAATATTCTACAGCACACTGTTTTGGGTTGGCTTAATTATATAATAATGAGGAAGAAGCTAATTCATAATTTCCTTAGAGGCCTTTATTAAACCAATTTATTAAAAAATAAAAAAATGATTTCCAAAGATGATCTGGACAGTGGTAACAAGTAATCAGATTGGTTTGGACTACAAACAGAGCATAAAGACTTTTTATTAAAGGAAAAAGTCCTAAGTTAAATTCCCCCGGGGATTCTGTGGCATTTCCTCCATGATAAATTCTAACTTATTAGTTCTGAGCAGTTCTTGGTATGCGAGAACACTGAGAGACAGCCCAAGAGCTCTTGGGAAGTAGGCCGCTATATTGCTACTTTTTCTTTCTTCCTGATCTGACTGGATAAAACACAAATCAGCAATGTGTTGGAGGTATTAGTTCTCCAATTCAATGCATGTCAAAATGAGTAAAATTGATGTAGGAGCTAGATGTACTTTCATTAGCATTCTTAAAAAATCTTTCCTATATGTTTGCTTATTAATTTTTCATAGCTCACATTTTATTTTAAGTTATACTAACAATGAATTCACATGTTTTCATCACCCACTACCTACCCCCACATTTTCATTCCATTCCACTCCACCCTTTCTCCCCTCCAGCCAGTTTCCATCTCTCTCATCTCCCTGGATGTGTCCCCTTGGGTCCCATCTAGGACGCCTGTACTAATTAGTGCCTGGACACCCTCCAGCACATGAATGGCCCACTGGGAGATAAACTGTAGAGTCTAGAGGCTCCCCCCCTTTTGTCCAGCACCAGTCCCACGCATTTACTCAGGGTAGTGTCTTTCCTGCTCCATGGCAAAATGTTGATAGGCCGGCTATTGTGGCTTTCTAATAGAAGTAGACATCACTGCGCTGAGTTCTTGGGTATGACTGACTTGATATGAACAGAGACTACCATCTGGCAGTACCTCTCCCTGCCCCCCTACCCCTGCCCCAGCTCATCCATTCTTACTGCCTGAGATTTGAGATGGGATGGTTTAGATGTTCTGATTAGGACTGAGCTGCCCACAATTACTTTTACTTTGTACGTTGGCCGGTTGTTGCTTGTAATGCAGAGAGTCTTTAACACTCTTCAAGAAGACAGAATGAACTCTCAAGCCTTTGAAATCATATTGAGCTTTACTTTGTACTTCATGTACTTGCTGAGACCCGCACTCATGCCACCTTGTAAAGAGTGATGCATTTTGTCACAGATCTACTTTTCCTTACACAGTTGTTATTTCGACAGCAGATGGCAATAGAAGCCCAGGCCCAGCGAGAACACTGGAATGCACACACTGATGGTCCTTGAACATTTCCTCGCTCTCTGCATCCTCAGCAGTTTGCAACATTGATAAATGCTCTGCACTCCTTGAAGTTTGCTCTGATGACACCTTTTATATTTTCAACTCTGCGCATGTTGAGAAAGATTACAAGGCCGAGGAAAGGATGCTTTATGGATTAAAGAGGGAGAAAAAAAAGAAGCAAAAGGCCAATAGGAAAGAGGCTCAGGAAAATGAGCTGACAGTTCTGCAGGAGCAGAGGTGGAAAGTGCAGGATGGGAAGAGAAATGGAAAGGAAACATACCAGGGTGAACCGAGGAAAGGACACAGAAAGCTATCTACTGTTTCCGTTAAGTCCTCTGAAGTCTGAATTCTGAAGACTTGCCTCCTCAACTCAGGATGGAGGGAGGGGTGTAAGTTCCCCATATCCTCCTAGTCACAGATCCTAAGCAGGTGCCAGGCAACAGAGCAAAGCTGGGGTCCTCACCCTAGATTTGGGTCTGTCTTTATTTGACTGTGACTCACAGAGAATAATAATTTTTCTGGGAGGGGTAGTGATTTCTTCAAAATATTTCCAAATTTCAACTAGCTCTCATCTTCTTAATTTTCTTATGTACTCTGTAACTGTACTTTTCAAGTAGCAGGAGAACAAAATTAGAAAGATGAAGATAGCTATACACATTATTTATACATTGGATGCAAATATCCTGTTCATTTAGCACTGCTTATTTCTGTTTTGGTGTAGTAATTGAAATTTCCCAAAATCTCTCTATCTCTCTCTCTCTCTCTCTCTCTCTCTCTCTCTCTCTCTATCTATCTATCCATCTATCTATGTTATTTGAGAGAGAGGCCATGACTATATAGCTCAAGATGGCTTGAAACTTAAATTTCCCTGCCTTAGCCTCCTGAGTTCTGGGATTACAGGTGTGTGCCACCAGATTACCTTTAGTCTCTTCAATTTCTGTGGTCACGGGGGTTCCAATTTATTGACCTTAGCCACTAACAATCTGAGTAAGTTGCTTTCAAAGTTGTTTCAAAGTCTGAAAGCACACACCTCTGCTATTCAGGGCTTGAGTCAGCATGTTGGGCCACTTCATAAATTACTAGGATGCTATAATGGTCAGGGCAGAAGTGTGTTGTTTTTGAAGGAAATTGAACACTGTTACTGCATGGTACGCAGGACTAATGATCTAGTCAAAGGACTAGTAACCTAGAGCCCAGTGACCCCTTAAAAGTCTGTGATTCCTATTTAGGAATGTTCTGGGAAGTCTAGAAGCCAAGCTTTTTTTTCAAAGTGTTACAAGTTGGAAAACAATGTTTATTTCACTGCTTTGTTTGTATGACAACTGACAGCAACTCAAGCTTACATGGTAAGAAGTGGTAGAACTGAATTCTAGATCTACATTGAATTATGATCTCCTGATTCTCAGGCCACTTCCCAGAGTGACTATGTATTTGGAAACAAAATAAGAAGACCTTTCATTTCTCCTCATTAGTCTGAGAAATTTAGTTGTAAATAAGCTTCATCTACAAAGGCAACACAAGTTAGGTATGCAACAAGAGGGGATAATTGCAGCTAAGGTCCTGCTTTCAGGGTGTTCCCCAGAAAAATACCTGCTCAAGCCACACGAGGAACATGAGGGTTCCCAGGCCCCATAATATCAGGAGTTTGGAGTATTCTAGAGCGTGAAGAGGGCGACTCTTGTGCAAACACTGGCACATGCTGTTCCTGTAGAATGAAGACTGTCTTGCTGAGAAGACATAATGGTGATACTACATGGCCAGTTAACTCGACCAGACACTCCTTGGTTCTTTCTAGGCAGCCTTAGACTTATGGGCTTGGTGGGGAGTTTGGTGGAGGCCAGTTAGGCTGAACATTTAATCCATTGAGAACTCCTTCCATAACATCCTAAAGATTGTCTGTCTTAAGGGCCACTTGTAAAAGCCTGTCAATATCCAACTACCAGAAGCTGTTTCACTGCTGCAAAAAAACATTGCTTATTAGAAAATTTTCCCTATAATGATGTTTCTAAAATGACTGTGCAAAGTAATGTCAAAACTAAGAGCTTTTTTTACTGGGTAAATCAAAGATTCCTGAATAGTTGAAGATGCCTATTGATCTTACTAGTAGCAAAGCACTTACAGACTTCTGGACATGAATTTCCTTTTCCTCCCTCCCTCTCTCCCTCCCTCCCTTCCCCCCTCCTTTCTTCCCTCCCTTTCTCCCTCTCTCCCTCCCTTCCTCCCTTCCCCCCTACTTTCCTCCCTTCCTCCCTCCCTCCTTTCCTCTCTCCCTCCTTCCTTTCCTTCCTTCCTTCGTTCCTTCCTTCTTCCTTCCTTCCTTCCTTCCTTCCTTCCTTCCTTCCTCTTCCTTCCTTCCTTCCTTCCTCTCTCTCTTTCTTCTCTCTCTCTTTCTTTCTCCCCTCTTACCTTAAACCACATGTGGCTTTACTTACAGATATACCCACACGCATGCTAACACACATATGCATGTAAATACAAGTATTGCTAAACTCTCCAGTAAAAAGGAATGCTTACAAGGTTTGGGACAGTATATAGTTTCAAGGATCCACTGGCATCTTGGGTCATAATGCCCATATGTAAGGGGAGATGGCATTTGAGATATTGAAGGATTCTCTGGGAGGTAGCAACACAGTATTCCTGCTTCCATGAGTGACCTGAAGCTGGGGTCACTTTGCTCTGCTTCATCTCTCATTGGCTTTCTATGACATTTTGAACTTTGATTTTCCAATCCATTTTCTTTATCAGCATAGGATTGTCCCATTTAAATTTTTCCATTACCTTCCTTTACTTAGAATCTCAGGGAGAGAGGAGATTAAGGCATGTACTGTGTCTGTCAAGTTGAACAAGTCATATTTAAGGGGGACATTATTCTGTCTTGTTTTATCTGGCACAGTAATAGATGAATCAGATATCGATTTAAAAACAGCAGTGACTGTATGGTACAGGGCTTAGACAGCTTTGCTGCCCCCATGGATCAAATTAAATGGAAGTCAGAAGTAACTCTACATGATTTACATCATGTAAATAGGAATTAGGTGAAAACTACATAGATATATGGCCTTTTAAACTAAATTAATTAAAATTTTTTGTAGCTACATTTTACAAAAGCATCGGGTAGAGTTTTAAAATAATAGAATTTCCAGATTCAGCTGATTGCCTACTCTGAGTAGTTCAGTGCCTTAATGGAAAACCTGTTAAAAACTCATTGGTCTATGCAAAATGAGAACTAAGTCTTCTGTGATGGGCTTAGTGGCAATAATTATATGCTACATTATCTCAGTATGATGACCAGCTGGGCGCATGCAGGATGGACTCTACTGTGCTGGGTTTTGCAGGGAATCACACTGATGTGTGATTATTTCAGCATCCAGAAATGCTGTTTCCTAAGCATAATCACATATCTGTGTGTTTGAGAACAAGAGCTCATATTGTGTCTTCAGACTGATTGGAGTTATACAAATCTGTGTTATTTAATATATATATATGTATTTTTTTTTCTTTTCTGAGCATTTGGGATAAATGTGTATTCAATTTGTACTTATCAAGGTCTGTAAGTTCTTGGTACTTACAGAAAGTTGGAAAGTTCAATATTGTTCTCCCCGTTGGCTATTTCATCTTATCAGAGCGTTTGAATTAGTGATTATGTCTGCAGCAGAGTTCATTTAACGCAAATGGAAAAGAGTGGAGAGGGCAAAACAAATGCTTATGAGGCAAGCTGTTAATAAGCCTCTGTTAATGCAAAAGAAGAAAGGAAAGATATGCAAAAAGCTTTAGAAGGAGGCATCATTATTTAGCACCGTGAGAACTCTAGTCTTTGTGTTAACAACCACGATGTAAAGGGTCCCACCTGAGCTTTGCCTTAAGAACTCTTCAAGGAACTATCAGGTGAAAGAGAGCAAGTGCTACGATTAGGTTCCAAACCTGCGCTTCCACCACCATCAGCATTTTAGGCGCAGGGCATGCTCACAGATCTCTAGAGCATCCAATCAGTCTACTGATTCCTTTTAATGATTACCAAGATTAATATCAATTCTAGCTCTATCACTTTCTACCCTAAGAAATCTGTGACATATACAAGGGACAAAATTCAATAGGAATTAGGTGACTAGTGTTCTTCAGTTCAATAAAATCTTAATATCACATTATAGGCAACAGAACTGGAGCCTCAGATTTGTTTCCAAAAACAAACTATACTACTTTTTTCTATGTCTATAAGAAATTATTAAAATGATGTGGTGAATGAGGGTTTATAAAAGAGATAATTATCTCATAAGACTATTTGAAAATAAAACTGGATATGACAGAGATGAATATAGAGGATAAACAGAGTGATAAGATAGCTTAAAACCTAACAAATATTTAATAAATATAATTTATTTTGTCCTTCTTTAAAGAAATATCCATGAACTTGTATTGTTGGGCAAATATCCATAGATATTTCAGTTCTTGGCTCACAGGTTCCATCTGAGGCTGGAAATATAGCTCAAGAGAAGTTGAGTAACATTTTTGTCTCTCCTTCTATTTTCCATCCACTCACCCAACCATGCCAATTATGTCAAGTTCCCCTCTTGTCTTCCAGTGATACTACATACAGTCCTCTTCTACAGGATGTTTATTTTACAGTGCCTTCACAAACATGTGTTCATACTTCTGTTACTCATAATGAGTCCTCTAAAGGAAAGGTTAAGATTTTTACATTTGACTTGTTCACTCTGGCACTTCTAGCACCTACCAAAGTGCATAAGATTCATAAATAATTTTGAGAGAGAAAGAGAGAGGGAGAGAGAAGACAAAAGGGAAGAGAGAAGGAAGTAGGATTTTATGCTTAAAGTCCACATACTTCTGCTTAACAGAAAAATCATATAAGTATCTCCTCTATCAGGTAAATATGATATATTTACTTCTATAAGACCTTCACAATATTTGACTTATCCACATTTCCCATTAGGCATTGCCAATGTATCTCCCTGAGAGGTTAATGCTGGCTTTGGAAAAGAGCTACTTTCCTCAATAATGCTTAGGTACATGTCAGTATAGGCAACTGAGATGAAATTTAGGGGGCCACACATGTAAAAAGACATGAAAGTAGTAAGGAGACTGATTGGAAAGAAGGCTTTCAATGGAAGAAGGAGGGGAGATAGGATCAGAGAGGAGGTGAAACAACATAAATTCATTGTATTGATGGATGAAACTGTCAACAAATATAAATCTATTGCTAGTAAAATTACCCAGACAAAACAAATGTCAAAAACAGAGAGGACACCATATTGTCATCTTACCCTTCCAGGGAGATGGCCCGTTGAAGGGTCACTGATGGTTGGCGAGTTGCAGTGCTGTGCTGGGAATGACTGCAAAGGAAAGACAGAACAAAAAATATGGGTGATTTATTGAAAGTGTCTTCACATATTCTAATCAGTCCTATTGTCACAGAAAGCAATCTGGAAAGAAATAAGGTAGAGGCTACATCTTGAATGACAAGAGGAATCATCACAAAAGTGTGGCTCTACCACATAAGAGGTTAATGTTTCCTCACAATTTCATTCCAAGATACATTGTTGCAAAGTAAACTTTAAATGATACACAGCTAGGAAAAGAGACAAGTGTCTGCAGAAAAGTATACTTCAGAATAGTATTACGTGTTTATTAGTTCACATATGAAACACTTCTTTGTAAAAGGAATCAGCTGACCGATGAATATAAAAACTTAAAATAACAGGACTTCTAGTTGAATATCAGTCTTGAAATCTGGTGTAATTCTTAATTTTGTTTTGGTTTCATGCATCAAGTAAAGTCTGGTTTTGTTGACGTAAAAATAACATTATCTAACACCTACAGATCACTTACATTGGTGAATCACTTTTGAAATATCTTAGGCTTGAGGGCATGGCATTGGGTAAAAGCACTTGTCATGCAAGCATAAGAACTTAAATCCATATATTCAGGATACAAAGAAAGCTGAATGTAATAGCCTGTACCTATAACCCTAGTGACATGAGAGGTAGAGGCAGAGGCAGGAGAAGCTGTGGTCCACCTACTCTGGCAGAGAACAAGAGGTCATTTCTAGCAAGGTAGAAGGTGAAGACCAACATCTGAGGTTGTCCTCACCTTTGCAAATGCTCCATGGCGTGTGTCCACTTAGAGTCACACACATCAGCACTCTCTCTCTCTCTCATACACACACACACACACACACACACACACACACACACACACACACACACATATACACACACACACACATACACACACAGGACTGATAAGGAGCTGGCGAGATGGCTCAGACAATGAAGGTATGCAAACCTAACAACCTGAGTTTGATCCCTGGCACCCACATGGTGGAAGGAAATAACCCATTTTCAAAAGTTGTTCTCTGACCTCTGCATGTGGTCATGCCTTTTTCTCATGCCTTTTTCTCAAATAAATAAAACAAAATAAAACTTGAAAAATAAGTCTTACATATTTTCCTTTTGTTCCTAACAACTCTGAGTCAAGTCCTACTTAGTAGGTACAAAAATTGAGGTAAAAAGAGGTTTAGAAGCTTACTCAAAGTCCTGTGGTGAACATCTGTGCCTGAGTTGCATCTAGACTCATGCAGCCACCATAATTAGAAAGGGACGAGGAGAGCCTTTCTTCTAAGAAAGGAATAGTCCAACAGCAAAACTGCATCTGGATGAATGTATCAGTGTCAACTGTGGTATTAGCATGAAATATCAGTTGTGATGTTGATACATACACGTGTGAAAAGTAAACATAAGCATACGTAGCTCATATGCATAAGAGGAGAAACCACATATAATGTTTGCAGAGCATTAGGCACCTTGACGAAGCCCTGGGATTTTATTACTGGAAAAAAGTGATACTGTAGGTTCCTAGATGATCATTCAGAATCTTGACATTACAACTCAAAAGGAATGTCTCCATGAGACTAGCATTTGTGTGTGGCAAGGAGGACATTTGCCTCTAAGATTAGGGGATTTTGAGACCTTCATTGAAGGTTCTTCAAAAGAAGGTTTATATACTTCTTTCCTGCATGTCTCATCATTCCAAGTACCACAGTTACCTGATGAACATGTTGATCCTTCAGTGGAAAGGTGACAGGACCATGGGACCAGGACCAGGACCATGGGCCAACCTGCTGTGCACAGATCAGACTCCACCATCCCTAGCTGTCTCCACTTCCCCTGAACCTCTACGGTTTTCTATCATTCTCAGTTTATTTAAACTTCTTAGTCTGGCAATTTCCCATCTTTATGATTAGGGAACTAATAATGCTTTTTTCATAAACTTGTTAAAAGGATTCAATGAATAGTGTGAGGACAGTGACTGTCATGATGAAAACTATTTACTGAGTAAACAAGATAAACATGTATTAGCAGAGTGTGCACTTTGAGATGTTTAGTGCTAAATAAGGATAATTAGATTTCTTTAGTTGGCCATATAGTCAATACTACAAGGTTCGTGTTTCTGCAAAGAATATAGTGTTGGCAATAAACGGGAAATGAAAATATAGTTTCTATTATAAAAACATTATGAAATCAATGGAAATACAAAGCAGAACAAATATAGGGTAAACAAGTTTAACGATTTAATGTAAAGCATGATGTATAGGTAATAAAGCTGTATTGTATATGAGCGTCAGGCTAAATGAGATTTTAGCTGTGGATGCTTCAACACAAAAACTAAAAGGCCAACCAGATGAGATTATGAATATGTTAATTTGTTTCATAAGAATAACTTTGCTGTTTTACTGTCTACATGGTCCCCACAACATGATATTGCACATCTTAAATATGCAATAAAATTATTTTTTATTAATGAAAATAAATAATTACCTATAATTCTATTATGTTTCCTCAGACTTAAAAGAGTTATTTAATTTAATTATCATGACTATCCTATAAGGTAGATAGATATGTACATGTTTGCTTTATATGTAAGGAAATAAAAGGCATAGAGATTCATAGCTTACAAACATAAGTTAGAATTTATCCCATAGCCTATTTTTCTTTTATGCTAAGATGAAGTTTGTATTCTATTTTGCAGACTCCATGTACATCACACACATACAACTTCATATCTTTTGCAATGTAATTGAAGCACTTTTGATAGCATCCATTTTGTTGGCATTATGTAATATTACTTCTTAATCAGATATACTTTCTTTAACCATCCTTTATAGTTGGATATTTAGGTTATTTCTGTTATATTAATATAAACAGTACTACCACAAACATGCTGATGGTGATTGCTTTTGTCTTATTCTATAATTTTCTTTAGTTTTATTCCTTCAAATGAAAATTCTTATTAGGCTCTTGACTTTTGTTATTAGTTACTTTTAACAATCTCTGAATAATCTTGGTACCTCTAAAAGAGGTTCTCTGCGCAAGTTTCACCACCAATATTAGGAGTGAATTCATAGTTTTTTTTAACATTCTTGAAAAATGTAATAAATACAAAATGCCATTTGGATTTACCATGAGCATCCCTTGCTTATTAGCAAGAATGACCACCTTCCCACTTAGTTACTTGGCTAATTGTATTTCTTTCATGCCAACTATCTAATCTTTCCCTTTATAATTTATCTTGTTGTGGTTTAGAAAGTATCAGTAGTTCTTGGGTAAAGATCGATGATGTCTACTAACCATGATTAATGGATGTCTGTAACCCCCTGATAATTCCCTCATTATTAGCCCAGTCCATATAATTAAAGGAAAGAAATGCTTGATAATCTCACTTTACTATACCTCATAATTAATTATTATTCTGTCCTAAATTATTACTAAATTGTTGTGACATGGAAATGCAAACAGCACATGAAGCACTCAGAGAACTTGTCTCCTTTTGTATTCCACATGCAATGTCATCCAATTTCTCCTAACTGTAAGTTTGGACAAACAGATCCATTCACAACATGTAATTATCCCTTTTTTCTAGGAAGACAAGCAGAGAGTTACCTGATAGACAAGATTCCAGACAGGAACAATGTTTTGCTTTTCACAGAGAGCACCATCAAAGCCATATGTGCAGAGCAAGGGGCAATTTCAGTAGATTTAGAAGCTGCCTACTGGTGATGAGTGATATTTTTCAAAGACATCTTCCTTTCAAGTCCAAGCAGACGCTATATTTTCCACATTACTGACCATACAGTGTTAAGTTTTACTACAACCAAGAAATGACAAGTAAGTATGGACAATGAGGCTGGCCAGACGGATCACTGCATGAGAAAAAGAATCCAAGGCAAGAAGGCACAACTGAAGCTAAAGCTGTTGATGTTGGAAAGTTAAGGATGCAGAATGTTTTCTCATCTTAAAAATCCTTACCTAGTAATGGCTATCATTTTCCTTATAGTTACTGTTGTTCTAGGGGCATATCTATTCTGTGAAGACCTCAGCAGGCCTCCCTGTCTCTCTAGCACAGGGAATACAATGCTCATATCGACATCCCAGCTTTTCCCTGTAGCCCTAATACCACCAGCACTGAGACATGCCATGACTCATTCACACACCTGCCTCTCCAACCAGTCTTGTCTGCTTTCAGAGCAAGGTGATGGGTTTATTATCCATTCCATCTCAGCCCAAGCTTGATACAGGAAAAGATACTTCATCAATGTCTGTTTGAGTAATGAACACCATAATTGAGTTCCATTTACTTGAAAAATCCCATACCTTATCTCTCTTAAACTTGTAGTAACAAAGAGAACCAGGTAGCCTATCTATTTTTACTGAAAGTAAATTAAGCCTGAGCTCTCTCAATTGGTAGGAAGCAGAAGTGGAACCCAGGTTGTCCGTTGGCAAAGTGCTTGTTTCTCTCAGACAAACCAAATTGTGTTACAGGAAGGGGAAGCTGATGCTCTGTGACAAGTTCCTACTGAAGATCTGACACATTGCATTAAAAAGCACAAAAAACTCTTTAAGTCATTTGAAAAGTTTCATAAAAATAAAATATTATGTATGTATATATATATTTTTAATCACATACACCAAACTTTCATGTCAGCGACTTTCCAAGATCCCTATTTGAATTATCAGTTTCTCTGTCCTATCTTGGTAGAAAGACCTGATTTTTGACAGCAGTGACAATGAAATGTACATGGGGGGAGACCTGTGTTGTGTTAAAAAAAGATGCAAGGAGAATGGGGTGCTGGACAGATAGGTCAGGGGTTGTTTTTCTCTCAGAACAAAAGGATTGATTTCAGATCCCAGATCCCACGTAAAAACTCCAGGCAGAAATGGCAGAGACCTGTACATCTGGTCTGGAAGATGGAGCCAAGGAAACCCTAGAGCAAAGCAATAAGGAGACAGAGCAATCAGGATGATTCCTGAAGTCACCCTTGGGCCTATGTAGGCACACATAATGGCCTCTTCTACACATACCCGCACATGCCCATACACATACACATCCATACCTACACATGCAAGAAAAAAAAAAAACAGATATATGGGATTAAGAAGCCTTGGGAAACCTCAGTATCTTGCTCTTGACCTGACTCTGGGAAGGAAGATTTCCTTATTTTGCCATCAGGCATGGACAGAACTCATGGCATCAAGTCCAACTGTAGATGGCTGAGTTATTAAGTCAGGTGAATATGAAGGTTAATCTTGCCAAAACTTTTTTTTGAATCTAGGGCTTTAAACATGCCAGTTAAATGCTTTGCCACTGAACCACATCCTATGCCGATACTTAAGACCCAGAAAAAACATCTCAGTCTTCTGGTCCGTCTAAATCATGCTGCCTTTGAATCAAATTGAGCCAGAGCATAATAAAATATCCTTTCCAAGAACTCTAATTTTCCGACTCTGTTGTCTAAGGAACAGTATTTGGAAAGCATGGAAAAACGAATGTACTTTTGTTGCTGGGGTTGGATTTCTTTGAGTGTCTGAGTTGAAAATTAGTACACATGGAACTTTAAGGAAATAATAAACGGGCATAAGTTAATGTTCTTCTTCTCTGACGCAAAGAGAGGCAGGATATGGGTCCCCCTCAGTATTTTGTTTTAAACTAAATTATCTTAATGAACACAAAACTATTTTCTTCATGTGCACATGTGTGTGGTACTGGGTATTGATCTCAGGCTTCATTCATATTAGGTATATATGCTGTATCACTGAATGAGATCCTCCTCCCCCTTTTGAAAATTTTAGTATTGATTAATTTTAGCGAGGTCTCACTAAGTAGCACAGGAGGGCCTGGGATATACCCTGTAGCTTCAGTAGTCATTGAACTTGCTAACTCCTGCTTAAGCCTCCCGATTAAGAGAAATTCCTGACTCGTGCCACTAAGGTCAGTGCAGAACATTTCTTTGTCACATATGACTGAGATCATGTGCTATTTGTATTTCAGGGCCTGACTTATTTCACTTAACCTATGCCCTACATAGCAGTCAATATTGTTGACAGTAACAGGATTTTATAATTTCTCATGGCTGTCTTGACCTTTGTAAATAATGCTGTACAAAGCATGGGAGAGTATATCTTCCATCAAAATTTTGATTTTATTTCCTTTGTGTAGTAGGACTATTAGTGCACACAAGAGTTCTTATATTAGCTTTTTTTTCCCCTTGGGATGGCAGATTTCATTTTGTCTTCTTATTGGCTCTAATAATTTACATCCTCAAAAGTGAATAAGCGTCTGCCTTTTGGTGAAGGCACTTTAATAACTAGGTTGGACTTGAGTGGCCTATCTAAGAGAACATTTTTCCTTTTGAAGGATAAATTCTCCAAGATGAAAGAAGCTCATTTTTTTTCAGAATAGAGGAATAGTCATGCTCCCTTCTAGAACTTCCAAATAACACTTTGGCACTCATGGGTGGGAGGATGGGGTGAGAAAAAAAAAAAAAACGAATAGAGATTTTTGATGACTGGGAGGCTATGGTGCTACTACCAGAACGGAGATGGACACATGTGGAAAGAAAAGAATATGCACAGATATAAGTCATAATGAATAAGTTAGACTCGGTGTAAAGTTAGCCTAGGTTTCTCCTTATATGTGCAGGGAATGTATACATGCGGGGAATGTCAGAAAAATTTTTTTCAGAAGTTCTCTTCATTCCCATGGTGATACTTGCCTATCCATAGTAGCCACAGAGTGACTAATTTATTTCTTGGATCATCTATTCCTATAAATAAACATTCCTGACACACTTCATTCCTTCTTTATGAGATGGCTTCAAGATTCTTAGCTATCTTTGCCTGTATGTGCTTACGTTTTTCTTCTGATTTCTATTTCTATTGCAGGAACTAGAAATGAGCTCAGAGTTCCAGACGCTCAGATGAAGGATGCCAAGAGATACTCACTTCCTTCCATCTGGGGTTCACATTTCTGTCAGTGCTGCTCGAGATGACATACACTTTTAAATCTTGATGACCTGAATTGTTAAGTGTAGGGTCAACTTAACGAATTGTACATATTTGTCACAATTAAGTCTTTTTAATTGCCTATGCACCAACTATTTAGACAATCAATCTATAATGAATATTAAATTTATAGGTGTTGATTTTTAATCTACTTTTAAGGTTTTTTTAAAGTTGCCAATTCAGCAAATAATTAAAGAGCATTTTTAGATAGGTTGACTATTGTGGAAATTCGATCTTCTATCTAGTTTTGCATCACTGTCAAACTTCTATATGTTTTCCTCAATTCTTTCATTTTTTAATGTTGCATATATAAACATAGTGAATTCATAATTTTTTCAGTTTTCACCCCTTAGTCCCAAGCCCCATTCCCCCTACTTTTCCTCTTACAATACTTCATCTCCCCTGTCAGACTCCCTCCTTTTTTTCAAATCTTTTCACTTGTGTAGCCCACTGTGTTTCATCTAGCGTGTCATTGATGACATGTGCCTGACATGCTTATACATTTTTATTTGATTCAATGATGGCAGTAAACAGTGAGGAGTGTGCATGGCTGCAAATCACCACAGACTTTTGTCTATATTCAGCAACTTGTCTATAAGTTTCTCATGGAGATTCTCACTCAACAACTGTTTGATGAAGGTTAGTCATTTCACCCTCTGTGATCACCTTTCTCCTGCAAGTCTCCACTTCTCAAAAGTGCCATGACCTTCTCAAACACATGAGACTGTGGAGGACACATTTCAAACCATGACAGTGTACAATTAGAATGCCATAAAGCTGAACTATGAGTGTTTAAATATCCTTGTTTCTATTAGGATTTAGTATATTAATCTAGCAAAACTTAAAAGTCTCTCTCTGTCCATCTCTCTGTGTTGAATCTCAGCAGTACAGGGCTTGTCTATCATGTATGAAGAAAGCTGTGAATTCCATACCAATAACTCTGTCTTTATCTCTTTCTCAAAAGTATCTAGCTTAAGTCACTATTGTTCAATTAAATGACAGATCTTTATAAGTATCAGGAAATATTTTCTTTTTTTGTGTAGTTTAGCTTTGATTCCATTCCAAATTAAAACAAATCCAAACTGGAAAGCATAGATAATAATTAAAGTATGTACCACTTAAGAAATATGAAGCAGAACTTTCAGGAAGACCTGGACCAAGGATTCTGGCCCTATGATTCAATTGTTATGCCAAATATGTTAAAGTAATTAAAGGACTTAGATGTTACACAGAGGTTGACAGTACTAGAGAAAATCTTGACCCTTCACTCTTAAAAATGATGAAAACCAGAATGTATTAACTGACAGACAAATGAAATGTTCTAATGATTTAGAAAGGCAATGTATAATAGTTGATTAATGATGATGATCTGTTGATGACTTTAATAGCGAAAAATGAAGAATGCTGCTGGAATATACAGTTTTAAATATGAAGAAAAATGTTGGCTAAAATTCAGGAAACAAACTTTTTCATACATTGCCAAGTAATGCTTCTAAGTAATTTTTTCTACATGATAACTTCCTTTACTCTAACTTCTTGGTTAACAAGCCATAACTGTTTTTAATTTAACTTCTTAGTCAACAAGCCAATAACCAGTCTGGCGGCATGACTTAAGAGAAGTTCTGTTTCGTGACTATGTAATGGAATTGTCATGTGACTATTTCTTGTCTCCTTATCTCCGAAGAGTGTCCTGGCAGAAGTTAAGTTTCTCTTACAGGGGAGAGCTAGTGAGGTGAAGCCGTAAGGATGGAGAGCGGCTGGATGGGAGCAAAGATCCAGTCCTCAGCCTGTGCCTGTCTCCATCCAGTGTCTGTGACTTCTTTGTATTTTTCCCTGTGGCAGCAGTTAAATGGTGGCATGACAGCACAACTTTGTCCATTTTAAAATCACGTTCACCACTGTGAGGTGGTTGGAAACCCTGAGGATACACCTCAATGCCCATTCAATCCTCAAGACAAACTCTTTGCTCAAAACAAAAATGAGCAACACCAGCATTCTGACCTATGAACTGTCCCAAGCAGGATGTTACTGGTCTCTCAAAGAATGAAGCCCCAGGAGCAAAATGCAATGTTTTTGCACAGCGTGCATATGCTTTCTGACTTTGATTTTGTCTGCTAGTACTTACTTTATTTTAAAAGAAGAGTGCCAAAGCTCTTTTTATTCCTTTGTTTCCTTCCTTTGTTTCCTTCCTTGTTTCCTTCCTTCCTTCCTTCCTTCCTTCCTTCCTTCCTTCCTTCCTTCCTTCCTTCCTTCCTTCCTTCCTTCCATCCTTCCTTTCTTCTTTCCTTCCTTCCTTCCTTCCTTCCTTCTCCTTCCTTCCTTCCTTCCTTCCTTCCTTCCTTCCTTCCATCCTTCCTTTTCTCTTCCTTCCTTCCTTCCTTCCTTCCTTCCTTCCTTCCTTCCTTCCTTCCTTCCGTCCTTCCTTCCTTCCATTTCTTCTTTTTCCTAAAAAGTCTTTATCTTTTTACTATTATTATTTTTTCTTTCTTTCTTTCTTTCTTTCTTTCTTTCTTTCTTTCTTTCTTTCTTTCTTTCTTTCTTTCTTTCTTCTTTCTTTTTCTTTCTTTTTCTTTCATTTTCTTTCCCTCCCCTTTTATTTTAATAATAATAAATAATAATAATATAAGATAAAATATTGTAGGTCAGAGGTCAACAGTGGGAATTGGTTCTCTTACGCCACTTTGTGGGCTCTGGGGATTGAACTCAAGCCATCATATTTGCATGGGAAAGTACCTTTACTTGCTGAACTATCTCACCTGCCACTTGCATATTGCTCTTCTTGGCATTTTTAGTATACATCTAAAAGATAATAAGTTACCCAGTAACCTATGAAAAAGCATCAAGAATTTATTTCTATACAGACTACTCTTGGTAAGAAGAATGAACTTTACTAGCTCACTTTTCTTGGTTTGGATGAGGAAGATTTACAGTGTTCTCCTTGTCTACTCCACTAGAGGCAGCCTGGAGATAGCACTGTGTAGGCAAGGACCATGGGCTGGGCCTGGGGATTTTCACTCTTCTTGGTAAGGTACTTGAGTGTAGAAAACATGAACACACTTGTCTTCAAATGACAGAAATGAGAGTGCCTTCTCATGGCCACTCTTGGGGATTGGAAGAGGAGGAGTGAAATGCAACATATTTGAAAAAAAATTGTAAAATATGAAGCACAGAGAACAGTAAATAGAATCTGGTTTTCAGGGAGACAGTATTATTTGGACATGTGGTATCCAAAAGTAGGGACCTAAGTCAGAAGGAGTCAATGAGCCTAAGAAAGAGAAATATGGGGACTAGAGAGATGGGTCGGGGGTAAGCCTCTGTCTCATAGCAGTAAGACCTGAGTTTTGAACACAGATCCCATAAAAACATCAGGAAGAAATGGCAGTGGCCTTCACTTTTGGCCCTGGAAAGTGGAGCTTTGGAATTCCCAAAGTAAAACAAAAATGATTTAGAGCAATCCAGCAATTGAGAATAACTCCTGAAGCCACTCTTGGCCTCCATAGGCACACACAGTGTCCTGTGACAGACACAGACACAGACACAGACACAGACACAGGCACACACACACACACACACACACACACACACACACACACACACAACCAAAAAATAGACAAATATGGCTAGAACAAAGAAACACTAAACCAATGAATTTCTCAGAATGTGGGAATTGCATGTCCTGAGTGAAGATGTTAGGATAACAGTCCTGTTTTTGGTCAAGATGAACAGGCCTATGGTGATACTAAACACCATGAAAGGAAAAATGGAATAACAAGTTTTAGGGAAAGACATCTATTTGATGTGGTATACTGTGATTGTGGCAGGATGCTAGGTCACATCAAGGTAGAGATAATTCATAAGACTGTTAGAAATTGGAGTCTAATATCAGTAGATAGTTGAGGATTGAAAAGGAACATTTTGGAGTTGACGTAGTACCGGTGAAAGGCTGTGATAAAAGGAATGGGAAGCTAAGATAGAGGCTTAAGGAGAACCATTAAATAATGCTGATGGATGAGTAGAGGAGGAAAACTGGGAAAAAAGACAAGCCAAGAGTGAGTAAATGGTACAAGAAAATCTCGTGCATAGAAGGTGATGCTAGTCAAATCTCTAGGTTGACAGATGATTCCAGGAGGACAGTTTGGTGGATGGTTGCTGTGAAGAGCTTCAGTCTAAAGCAAAGGGGAGCCTGGAACTCGAGTTCTAAGTCTATTTACTAGCCAAACAGAGGACCGTGCACCGTCTGAAGCCTCCTTTTCAGCTTAGAAAGAGCCCTCTACACTCCCCAGGTTTTAAACAGTGTGAGAAAGACCAGAGAGAAAGCAGCTCTTAAGAAGGCTGATGCGTAGCAGATTCCTTTTCTTCCCTGTTAGAAAACTAGATCAAGCACAGTGGGCCACACAAGTGAAAAGACTTGAAAATAGGAGGGAGTGTGTGTGTGGGGTAAAGGTTTGTAGGGGAAAAGGATGGGGGAAGGGAATGGAGACTAAGGGGAGAAAAAAAGAAAAACAAATTATCAAAAATACCCATACATTGAAGAGGGAGAGGGAGGAGGCTGATGGGTAATCACAAGGCTTCCCTGCTTTTCCCAGAGTCCTCCTGTCTCTTCAGCACCTTTCTCTGGAGCAAAGGAAATGATTACTTTGCACTTTGGAAAACCAGTGCAGGTGTTAGGGTGAACAAAGGAGGACTGTACTTTTCTAGACTTTAATTTCAGTAAAGAACTGCCTTTATTCCACAATTTGTTTTCCTCATTGATTTTTGCATGCACTCAGCTGGAACATCAAAATAAATGTGAGCTATTTGGCTTGGTGAAATCTCAGTCTATGTGTACTAGTGTCATAGAAGAGCCCCGAGTGTTTAGTGAGAGGGGAGCACTTCTCTTCGTTCCACACTGATAGGTGACTGTTCCCTGTAATGGTTTGTGGAGCCATCGCTAAAGGTCACCACCGAGCCACCGTCATCATGGTACAGAAAGGCAACGTAAAGTCACAACTCTGTGGGGACTGAAGTGAGAGCATTTGAAAGGTCATAACAGACTTCTAACTGTTCATTTCTGAAGACTAAAACATTCCTATGTAAGAGAGCAAAAGTTTAAATCTAGTTTGTTAATCTAGTAGAAAGGAGACTCCATCTCTAGCTTTCCAGCAACTCAACGAGACATACTCATTTGTTAGGCCATGCTGTTTGCCAAGCACCGTGCCTGAGATAATGAAAGAAATAAGAAAGGCTAAAATATGGGCTACCATCCTCAAACATTCATGGTCTAATTTGGGAGAAAAGACATGCATTTATTTGATCATTCTAATTCTCTTCCATTTTGGCTGGCCTCTAGTCTTCCTTCCCAATCATTAATTGTATCACTCACTCTGCTTTCAAGGCAACACTCTTGGTGTTCCAATAATCATTCACTTTCTGTCACACTTCATGTCAACAAGCTCTTTAAGTCTCCGTCACGTAAGTGTATCCCACCTCTCCAGTGTAATGATCTTAATGGATACAACATCATCTCTCAGAGGACCATTGCGCTAGACCTCCAGTTGTTTATTTTTCCATCTAGAGCCATTTGTCACAGTGGGATTGATTTAAAACACAAAAGCAACTCATGATTTGATTCCTTTCATGATAATATCACAGAGACTTCCCATTACAGTTAGAATGAAATTCACAGTCCCTCTAGGAGTTGTATGGACCTAGGGACATCAATAGTTTTTAGAAGATTTTTTTCATCCTTAGGTTTTGAGAAAGGATTTCTTTTTAATTTCTCTAGTTTCCTCCCTGGGTTACAAATTTCTAAATATTCCAGTGGGATGATTTTAAGAATAGCAGTAGCTTTAAATAATGTATGCACATCTATCAGGAGATGCCATACAAGCAATAACAATGATCTTTTGGAAGCCCTAGCATAAATACTCTTTAGGGAAGTGTCATTTTTGAACAAGATTTATTTCCAAACACTTCCATTTTGAAAAATGCAGCCATACTCTTGGTCCTGGGCCTTTTCTGCATGGCATTGGATACTTGGTTATACTCTACAGGAAGCACTGAGAGGACTTCAAGAGGCCATTCTGCCATGACTTCTTCCTCAGTTTGCTTCAGTCCAACCGTCAGGACTTACCTCGTGCAGAGCCAGTTCTATGAAAACTTTTCTGATCACTAAGCTGGCTCCCTTGCAACTATACACAGCTTTGTCAATCCATTTCTAGATACTAACCACTTTAAAAAGTGCTCTTTCCCTAGGCAGACTGAGCCGTATGCATTACAAGACCAGGATGCTGTCTTGTGCTTTGCACCATTCCCTTCTGCTGAAAGGAACTCTGAAATTCTTGTCACTTGTTTTTCCTAACATTCCAAAGCAAAAATTATTAAGTTTTTTCAAATAGCACCAGCAGTGATTACATTTACTAAAACCAATTAGTAAGCACACCAAGGATCTTTGATGATTATAATTCACTGGGTAAAGACTGAAATTAGCAAACACTTTCTATTAGGCCTTCCCAATCCCATGGCAAAGGAAAATATAAATGAGAGAGAAGTCCATCCATTGCTACTTAAGAAAACAGTGCTGAACCTTAATTTTGAAATAAATCTGTGGTGATGTTTAATATAAAATGGCAATAAAGGTCTCAAAAGGATCCAAACTTCCCTGAGAGACTATTGAAGGCTACTGCTGGATGGAAATGGGATGAGTAGACGAACCCCCCCCCCTCAGTGGTATACCCACTGAGACATCATCAACGCTCTAGCAAGTACCCAGGTGCATGCCATCAAAGGCAACCCAAATGAAAGTCAGTGTGCCACACATGGAGAAAAACATGAAATTAGGAGAGAGACTGATAGGGAAGAAGAAAGTTTGTCGTGGGAAAAAGAAAGATAGAGGATAAGATAATAAGGGATGAAAATGACATAAATTCATTCCATTCATGTGTGAAACTCTTAAAGATTAAAATAAAAAAGAAGATGAGGATAAATTAATTCTGTTCTGTCCCAATCACTTTGTGTCTTGCTGGAGACATCAAGATGAAGTGGCAGCCATAAAAGTTGCAGAAATAAAAGATGTAAGCAATGGGCCATGGCATTGTGGAGTTTGCTGCTGTTCATAGTTGGTGTTGCTTAACCAAGGCTGAAAGTCATCAATGCAGCTGGGCATGAAATTACACAACCCTCAACTGCCCACGTGGAGATGCTCACTGCGATTATAGCTAAATATCATTTTCAACTTAGCTTCAACTTTACTTTCCCCAGTTAAAAAGAAAGGAAAATAAAGTAAAATACTTTGAATCTTAAAGAAGTAGTCTATCTATTTTGAAACTAAATCTAATTACGATAACACTATTGGACCCCAAATTAGGTCATCAATCACAACATGTGTATTTAGAATTTGAATTACTTCAGAAGTGTATCTCTTCGAGCCTCCACTCTCCAAATAAACCTTTAAAATTGACTTGAATATTAAAATAGTATTTGGAGCAATAAAGGAGTAATGTCTTTTTAGGCAAGTCCTCATGAAGTAGAGATAGAATTATTCATTAACTCATTCGCTCATTGATTTTATTACACAGATATTTACCCCATGCCTAATATGTGCTAAGAATTCTCCCGGACAGAGAGACAAAGCAGCAATTAACATGAAATAAACAAAAAAACATATTTTTATTCACCTTACATGGTCATTCTTACATGGTCATTTGGGGGGGCATGGAAGAAATAAAAATAAAAATAAAATAAAAATAAAAAATAAAATAATGAACATATCGATGTCCCAATTACTATTTACTGTTTTTAAGAAATTTTGTTACTTTACTTGTTTATATTATTTAATACCCTTTAAGCTGTATCCCACCCATTTGCAGAAGAAGAAATTGAAGTTCAGAGAGGTAAAACTGCTTGGTCTCCAGCCATAAAACCAGTCACTGAGAGGACTCTACTTTAGTTCATTGACATTCAAAGTGTTTTGATTATTGTGAAATGTGACTGCCTTTGGAACTGTCAGTGGGTGAGTAGTGACTGACTGCCTTCAGAATTTGCAGATTAAAAAAATCCTCTAGCATGTTTAGGGTGCAGCTCAGGTGGTAGAGTGTTTGCTTGGCATGGAGCCCAGCACCTCATAAACAAGGCATGGTGGTGCATCGCTAGACCCCAGCACCTCAGGCACAGATGCAATGGTGCACACCTCTAACCTCGGCACTGAGAACAATCATGATCACAACTTGAAGCACATCCTTGGCTATGTAGGGAATAAATCAGCAAAGAACCATCTAGAAATAATAACAAATAATGTTAGCCAAATAAGATAGTTTTTTTAACTTAGTTTTTTGCTACTTTCTATGAGTCATCATTTTTAAAACTAAATCTCATGCATAAAGCATTTTCCCAATAGTATACTTACAATTTGATCTGATTCAACTTTTTTCTCTAACTACTTGGTATATACTTGTAACACAACTTATTCACATCTCCCCAGCTAAGTAAATCTTGTCTCTCTCTGACATTAGCACCTTTCATATATTTATAGACCAATAAAAAGTTCCTATCAGTTTTTATATTTCATCAAGGTATACGTATATATTTCTTTTCATCTCCTTGTATATCGAGAAGAAATATAACCATGGTATAATGGATAATATTGGCTACACTTTTTTGTTTTAATAGTCTCACCAAGTCTCATAAATAGATGAGAGAACATTTCTGTCCCAATAGGTGAGAACTGAGCAGGATTGCTCTCATTACCAACTGTCAGAAGGTTGAATTTATAGACTAAGAGGAGTATTTTCCACAGCGATGAATGGAGGTATTTAAGTTGAATCATTCGATAAAGTAGTGCCAAAGGTAATCATCTTGAATGCAGGCTCACTCTCACTGCCAACAATGGGCCAGGGAAATTGGTCAGCCAGAGCCCGTGTGTCATGACTGAGGCTTTATGGGTAAACTAGTTGGAGTTATGATCACTAGTACTTTTTCTTCAGAAAAGGGCCATTCTGCTGCTGTCAGCACACTTAGAGTTCTGGCTCAGAGCATCCCTGGTCCTGCTAGTGTCCCTGGTTATAAAGCCCCGCCATGCTGAATTCGTCCTTCTCTCTCAGTCACCAGATCACAAATTGTTGCTGGTTCTATGTTTAGACTATTTTCATATTGGTCTCCATCTCAGGATAACTCTGTTTAATCCACTGTGTGGTAAAGATAAAGTCAGAAAACATGGATTTAATATAGACTCTTCTATCACATAGCTGTGTTATCCTGGTAACATTCAAATAAGTGTCGACTTTCCTAATGTGTGTGTGTATGTGTGTGTGTGTGTGTGTGTGTGTGTGTGTGAGAGAGAGAGAGAGAGAGAGAGAGAGAGAGAACAGAAAGACAGAGAGACAGGGCAAGACAGAGACACAGAAGATGTAGGATAAATTATGGATGATATAGTAGATACTATGTCTATATATAATAGATACAATAGATGAATTGCTAAATATTATTATTATTATTTATTTTCTTCCCACTCTTCAAAGTGTTTTTTCTCCAATTCATCTTTAAGCAGAGTAACCTTGAAAAATATTTTATTATGTAATTCAAAATCTTATGCAGTTCATCATTAGTCTCATGTGCCTTGTTCTGATAGTTACTCTAAGCCACTCAGTCTTTCTCCAATATATTATGTTCTTTCATGTCATAAACATTCTGTATGATTCTCCATATCCAAGAGTGTCCACTTTCTGTCTAATATTCTTTACCACAGGCAATAACTGCATCCTGTAGTACCTTGAATAAATTACTATCTTCATTGACAAATAAATGCTTGGAAGGCTCATAATAAATCAAGAGTGCTATATGAATATGAAGAGCTGCTACATTACCAAAGGTAGCATCAGCCAGGAAGTAGTTATACTCTGCTGTTTACCAGTTGAGTCACACTGAAAGTATTGGCTTGACTTTGTAAATTATATTTACTCTTTAGTCTGCAGAAGATCAATACAACAAATGCCTTTATGTGTGTGTGTGTGTGTGTGTGTGTGTGTGAGAGAGAGAGAGAGAGAGAGAGAGAGAGAGAGAGCGAGAGAGAGCGAGAGAGAGCACTGTGTGTCCCTGTGGAAGACTAAGGATGATTTTGGGAATCACCCTGAATTGCTTCTGTCTCCTTCTTGCTTGACTCTGGAATGTGCAGGCCACAGCTATTTCTGCCTGGTATTTTTACATGGGACCTGGGATCCGAATTCAGGACCTTCTGCTTGCAAGACAGTCTTAAATCCTGAGCCATCTCTCCAGGCTGACAAATGCTTCTAAATCACACCACGTGATAATCTGTGAAAGATACTGGCAATGATTAATCCAGAGAGGACAAGGCTCTAAGCAGTTTCAAATATGAGCAAGTTCCTCATGTCGAATGAGTGGTGGATATCCACTGAAACCCACAGGCAAGAGTTATAAAGAACCACGTGCGAAGGGATCTCAAGAAACCTTTTCTAATCATCAGGATTAGTGGGAGGCAGATTGAGATGCAAGAGGAGATTGAATTTCCTACCCTGGAGGTTGACAGAATAGGGCTTGTGGGATTGAAGAAGACACAGATGAGGGCCTTAGGGCTTCAAGCAGAAAGTGGGCAGGATGCCTGGTGATTTCCCTGGGATGTGATATTCCAATGCTCATCTTCTACGGGACTCCCTGATGCCGCCCATCCTCACCATCAGGATAACTGACCTCCATCACTTATGTTCCATGACAGTGCTACCTCTATCTCAGCACTTTCCAGGTATAAAATCTCATCTCCGCTTCACCACTTTGAATAGGAAATCTTTCTGCTTGGAGAACACATCTTCAGCTCTGGATTCCCACCATAGTTCCTTGAATATAAGGATGCTCAATAACAAGAACTGATTTAATTTTATGAACATGAGTAATTCATTTGTCCTTCTAGTGAATCTCCTTGACAGTAAACAAGAGCATTCTTAATTTTCTGTGGTAAACTTTCTAATAAAAATATGAAAATATCTGCTAATCATTAAAATATGAATATTGACCTAAAATTGATTTGGAAATGAATAGTAAAAAATACCTCACTGGGTCCATTTTACATAGAGACTGGAACAGAGATGTCTAAAAATTTATCTGGTGTTACCCTTTCTTTTTCATGACCCCTCTACCCATTTGTGGATGGGAGTTTCACTGAAGAAAGTTCTATGGTACTATAAATAATGAGCGTCGGTTCTTAGTCTCAGAAAATAAAGGAGGCTTCTAGTAGAGTACAAGCCATGTGATGAGTACTCTGAGCACTTTGCTCGCAACAAGACTGAACATGCTACATACATCCTTAGCATCAGCACTTAAGAAGAGTGGGTCGTTCCTGCCCACTGGCTGACATGTCAACAAGCCTGTGAAGTCTAGCATGGATTTCAGGGGAGAAGGCTTCAGGCACTAGGATCCTTAGAGCCAAGGGGTTAAACAGATATAACAGAGTTCCCATATTAGTGGGCAGCCCAAGAAGGTGCCTTAGGGTATGCCGCTGAGTCCTGAACTTTCACTAGTGTAGACGACTCAGAGGGAAATTCATTACCCATGTAAGCTGATGTTCTAGAGAGTGAGAGGGAGCAGGGAGGAAACACTAAGAAAGGAAGAGGGGGAGGGGAAGAGTGAGATATAAGAGGGAGAGAGTGGGATAGAGGGATAAAGGAGGAAAGGGGAAAGGAGGGGGCGAAGGTAGCTACCCATTGAGCTTATATAACTAGATAAAAAAAGAATATTGGCTCATTTTGACAGCAACATTAATATCTAGCTTCTTCATCTGGAAGTCCCTTACTTCGCAAAGAATGCAGTTGTTTTAAATTGTCATCCAACTTCCATCTCAAAACTGATTTTACCGGATCATTTGCAAACACTGGAAGCAAACAGTGTTTGAACAGAAGAACTGCTAAATAAATTTTCATGGATCACATTATTGTCACGTTGTTCAGTCATTAGAAAATTAGTGTTACTGGGTTGGCAAGATGATTGAGTGGGTAAAAGCGCTTGCCACCGAGTCTGACAATCCGAGTTAGATTCCTGGACTCTGCAAGCTGGAAGGACAGAAATGTTTCCCTTAAGTTGTTCTCTGTTCCATGACACACTCGTGTGCAGGTACACAACATACACACACACTCACACACAGACACACACACACACACAGACACACACACACAGACACACACACACAGACACACACAGACATACACACACACAGACACACACACACAGACACACACACACAGACACACACACAGACATACACACACAGACACACACACACACAGACATACACACACAGACACACACACACACAGATACACACACACACAGACATACACACACAGACACACACATACACACACACTCACACACAGACACACACACACACAGACACACACAGACACACACACACATAGACACACACACAGACACACACACACAGACACACACACACACACACACACACAGACATACACACACAGACACACACACACAGACACACATACACACAGACACACGCACACACAGACACACACACACACAGACACACACACACAGACATACACACACACACACACATGCAAGTAGATAAATGTCAAAAATTAGCACATAAGCATAATGTGGCAGTTTGGAAAAAGTACCTATAATGTAAGGATAGAAGTAAAAGATGTAAAAATTATGATAATTCTGATGAGTTCAATAGCTTACAGAGGGATCTTGTAAAGAAAACAATTCAAATTGGGACTGGTGAGAAAGCTCAGTGGTTCAGGTCAACTGCTCACAATCTGGGGACCTCAGTTTGATTCCTAGGAGTTTACATGATGGAAGGAGAGAACAGACTTCAGAAAGTGGTCCTTTGACCTCTGTCATAGAATTTACATGCCCTCTTCCTCTTTCTCTCTCCCCTTTTCACAATCAAAACATATCCGACCATGTAATTCATGGGAAATAATTCCGTACTAGTCTTTTGCATGCTTGCCCTTTTGCAACAGACACACTGCCTGCTTTTGTTCTGAACAATCTTTCCAACAGTATTTGTATAGCGAACACCTTTAAAAGACATAGTATGTCTCTCTGGAGCAAACACTAGTCCTGTTTGTTGCTGCGCATACAAACGGTAGTGTCCTAGCTCCAGAGCTAGGGCCAGCAGACTTGCCCACGAGGAAAGATTCAGGGTCCTTACAATAAGACTTTTTCTGTGATGTAAACCACAACATTTGCCAGCATGCCTGATGTTCTTTGTGTTTCACTGTAGAATTGGGACCCAGAAAACTGGTGAAAGTGCTGATACCTCAGCTACTGCTACATTTGTGGCCAAAACAAAGTCTCTGATCCAGGTCTTTGAATCTCCTGTGTTCGTGACAGTGTGACAGCTTGCAAGGAAGACAAAACCCTCAGACCCTTCGCAATTCCGGACATGTTTTCTCTTGCTTAACTCTGTGTAACCTGCTTTCAGTGGCACCTTATGCATTTAGGATAAAGGCTGTTAATAATAATACTCAATACAAAAATAATGGGTAAAATTGAACGACAGGCAAACATCACACAAGCCTCACAGTGACATCACTTTAGTAGGTAAGAAACTAAGACAGAGTCCCAGTAGTTTGGAAGAATCAAAGATTTCTACTTCCTAGACCAGTTTTTAATTATTTTTTTTCTATTGTTACGTGCACATGTGTGTGTGTGTGTGTGTGTGTGTGTGTGTGTGTGTGTGTGTGTGTGTGTGTTTTTCTGTGTGTGAATCAGAGGGTACTGGGCCTGTGGAGGCCCGAGGATTTCAGGAATCACCCTGGATTGTGCTACCTCCTCTTTGCTTTTGCTCTGGAGTTTCCCAGGTTCCACATTCCAGGGTTGGAAGTAAGGCCACAGTCATTTCTGCGTGGTGCTTTTATGTGGGATCTAGGATCCGAACTCAGGAACTTCTGCTTGTGAGGCATAGGCTTAACCACCAAGCCATCTCTCCAGCCCTCCTAGACCACTTATTAAGCACACTAACTTGTTTTGGACTTGATTTTTAAATCTCTACTTAAAACTCTTCTAGAAAAACCATCCCTGATCCTTCCTTATTCTCATTCTCTGCTTTTCTCCTTTGCAGCACTTAGCTCAATTTGTGTTCATTGTAAGATTAACTGAGGGACCCTGTGATTGCTTGAGTGTGTCTTTCCTTGCACACAGTCCTACAGGTAAAGAGATGAGGTTAACTTTGTCCTCCAAAGCTTTCGGCATGACAGGTGCTCAATTCATGTGCTGAATGAATGAAGACACCATTAATAGATTTCATGAAAATGGCTTTCCATAAATTAGTTTGTCCATATGATGCTGATTTGATTTTGCATGAGAATAGTGAATTTATATTGCTAGAATGAGTAAATTGAGAGATTAACCCCCATGTGGACTTTCTGAGGGTGTTTTCAGAGTTTGTATGATGCAGGCAGAGTGACAGAAAGCACAGTGTGGAGCGAATGCTAATGAACACAGAAGGCAAACAGATATGCTAACTGTGTCGTTCTTGGTCACATATACAACTTGTGGCCTGCTTACTGAGAACTGTATCATCTGCTTACAAAATTTCATCCTAACAAGTCATCAAGCACTTTTACTCTTTAAATGCCTTAAATGCCCCATTGAGCTTTCATTACCACCTTTTAAGGGGTTGTTGTTGCTTTTTTTTTTTTACATTTTAATGGTCCAGTTTCATCTTTTGCATAGCTGTCTTCTTTCTTATCAGCCTTAATGTCAGTTATGCAGCTACATAATACCTGAGGTGGCCCAAGAAATTCTGATAGGAAAACTTCTTCCTTAAAAAAAGCAATCTTAATAAAATTATATTGTTTTACTGTTTAACAGCTCACAGTATAAGTGGGAATAGTTTTGTGAATTGGCTGCATTTTGTAGGGGGCAATCTTTAAGTTTCCACATTGTTAGTGGGAAGGTTGCCATGTTAGATGACAACATAGTGCTCATCTGAATGTCTAGAGAATCCCCCTTAGATATTCCTAGGAGGCCTGACTCCTAGATTTCAGGTTGAAGATTAACACTAACCATCTCAGGGTGCGTGGATAGAAATACAAATGGAAATAATCCTGAATTGATACATAGGGTGCTTACTACTTAGCAGCGCCAAGCAATTCTATGTGGCCACTTTATATTCCTAATAATCTGTGAGGTACACATTTTTTTTCAAGATGTGTGCCTTTGGCTTAGAAAATCCCAAGGTCAACTAGGTCACTGGATGATGACCCTGGATGGAAACAGTCTATAAAAACAAAACTGTAGCTAACCACAAACTACTATAAAAATGTTAAAAAAAACCCCACCCATGTCATTATGGCTTCAAAATCTGACCACTTGTAGCTTTGCCATAGATTATCTTTTACCTAAAGGTTTTAGAGTTAATGGTAACATAGGATGAATGCACAAATATGTATTTCTTTTTTTTCTTTTAAACTGTGTAGTTTACATGACTGTTAAATACACAGAAAAATAAAGGCTGCATAATGTAGATATGAGAAAATATGAAATTTCTAGAAAGAAAGAGCCAGCTTCCTTTAAGACCTTCCAAAGAGGAACCAAAGAGGAAAATGCTACATGGAAGAGGTGACATTGAAGATATCACGCTGAAGCTTTGGATGCAGAGACTGTGTGGTGAGATTTAGTGTGGGGAAAACAATGTGGGACAGAGGCAGAAGAGAAACTGTTACAATCATTGTGGAAGGAGAAACTAGTCATTCAGCTAAGGCCTGCTATGCCCTAGACACCAGGGAGTGGAGTATGAGTAAGATCCAATACATTATCCACAGATGACTAATATTTAATGAGTGGCAAATGCTCCACTGAACATACCCTCTGTCATGTATTGAGTGACACATGTAAAGAAGCAAATTATTGGTCAGTTCTCAAACTAACAGACCTATACAATGGGAAGTTGAGAAATGACAATGTAAAGAATGGAGTCTTCCTTTGGTTCACATGGACTGAATGAGATTGAATTATTTTCAAATAGTATACTGTTTCTATGCTTCAGTAAATAGATATTTCATTTTGGGAAAAAGAGAGAATACGAAGAGTTTAGTAGCTGGGAAGGATAATCTAATTCATAGGATACTTTTCTGGACCAAATAATGTAATATACTTAGCATTGTGCTAATATCAGTAGTTATATTAATATGATTGTACTCCTTTTTTAACATGGTGTACATATATGTTATGTATGTATTGCATCTATATGTATATTTGCATCTATGTAGGTGCGTGCATGCGTGCGTGCATGTGTGCGCGTGCGCAGGTATATGTGCACATCTGTGCAGGTAGAGGTCAGAGGTAGATTTTTGGTGTCTTCCTTGAATGTTCTTTACCTTACATATTAAGACATAGCTTCTGGCTTGAGCTAGACCTCATGATTCACCTAGGCTAGCTAGCCAACTTGCCTTGGGATCCCCTAGCTCTCCTTCTGATTTCTGGGATTACAGGTAGCAACCATGCCTCCCCACTTTTATGTGGTTTCTGGGGATCCAAACATCAGTTTTCGCACTTATGCAGCAAGTGTTCAGTCTACGATCCATCTCTCAAGTCCTACAGTCTCTACTACCACCACTACCGATGGTGCTCCTAAGTGTCAAGATGTTTGTGATCCAGCCTTGAATATTTAACTCCCTGCTTCATTACATGTTGCTCTACTCATGATCATAGCCTGTCTCCTGCTGCCTTCAGATCCCCTTCTGTGGCAGTTACTTTGCATGATTGCCAATAAATTCATGACCAAGTGGCTTATAGGGGGGCAAGGTGTCTTTATTTACTCTTATAAAAGTCCAGCTACAGTTCCTTGTATAGCTTGTCCATATATGTCCACAGGACAGTTAAGAGAGGGACAATCCCTACTTTCCAGACAGTAATCTGACCAAGCATAACAAAGGATGACAACTTCCTTACTCAGTTTCTTCCATCTTATCTATCTGCCCAGGGACTAAGCCCACCCACCATGGACTGGATCTTCCCAACCAATTATGAAATCTACCAACGGACTTGCTTAGGTTTAACTCAATTACTGATTGTATACAAAGGTTCCCAGAGAATGAACTTTCAACTTTCAAGTTGACACCTACTGCTGTTTAGCTTTAACACCTTCTTTCCAAACCCACCAGGCAACTGCCAGCAGTGCCTCCTCACCTCTGTGTTCCCAAGTGCTCCTGACTTGGCCCTAATGTGTCAACTGTCTCATGGTCTATTATAAGCAAGTTTGTTGACACTGAATATGATTTAAGTATTGTTGTACTGGCATTTTGGGGGAGCTTGCTGGAAATGGTGATTCTTATGCAATTTCAATTTGAGATGTTGTACCTGAAATATGAAGGAACCGGGGTCAGGAAACACAGTTTTATTAAGTATCCCAGCTCCTAATGCTAGCCAACAAGAGGTAGCAGTTAATAAAGGCTAGACACATGAATCTGTGTATGAGTTCATAGATTCTTTATTCTACTCTTTTATCTATTTTACCTTTTTATTTTAATCAATCCTGGATACCACCTTTGCTATTCTTATCATGTTAAGACTCCCACATGAGTTGTTCTGAAATTTCTACATGTAAGTGTTACATGTGATTTCTCTTCTCTCTCTCTATCTTCTCTGTCTCATTCTGTCTTCTCTCATCCACCCAGCCTCATTTAGCAATTTTCTAGTCATTCTCTCTCTTTTTCTTTCTTTCTCTCTCTCTTTTTCTCCTCTTTTTCCATACCTTCTATACAAAGATAAAACACACACAGCATATTTCCTTTGCTTTTTAAAATCAACGATTAGAATTGATCCTGGAGGCGATTTTAAAAGTGTCTTAAAAGGGTCTTTTCTTTTTTCTTTTCTTTTCTTTTCTTTTCTTTTCTTTTCTTTTCTTTTCTTTTCTTTTCTTTTCTTTTCTTTTCTCTCTCTCTCTCTCTCTCTCTCTCTCAACTGAAGGTAAAATATTACAAAACTATTGGTTTAGTGGTAAGATTTAAGTTCCCAGAACTATAATGAAAATTCACCGAAATCAACATGATCTCTGCTCTTGTAGAACACTTATTACCAAGTTGCTACTCAACCTTGGGCAAACCATTTTCTCTTCCCTGAACAGTTGTCCCATTTGTACAATGGGGACAGTGAAACACATGACCCCTGAGGCTCCTTTCAGTGCTAATACTTAAAATGCTTGCCAATGAGAATGGGCATAATGTATGGCAGGAGAAACCAGGCTAGTGACAAGAATAGAGAAGTAGGAGGTGCCAGGTATAGAAGTAGAGAAAGAACTGTGTCCCTTGATTTCAGACATTTGGCTAGTCATGTTCCTGGATTTGGATGGCTGATGATTAGAAGTGACTAGAGAGATCTGTATTACGAAAAATGATAAAAAATTCTATTCCAAATGCATTAACTATTAAGGCCAATTGTCTTGAGTTTTCATGTCAATGTTCATAAATGATAAGTATTGCTGCTGGGGCAAATTTGATATGTAATTTAGTAAATATTTTGCATTGAAACATCCTTTGCTCTTCCATTTGAATAAAATCTACATATTTTAAGAATAAAAAGATGCCTGGCAGTAAAATGAATCTTAGGGGGGACTGGTAATGTTGTGATTCACTACCCACAGATTTGTTCACTCTCACTTTGGTGAATAGTAAGGAATCATTGTCCTATAGGGGTAACATTATAATGATATGTTATGAGACAGTGGAAGAAATCCTGAGTTGCTTGTTTTTTTAAGAGAAAAATTTAACATTGCAAATTTATTGATCTCAATTTCAGATTTACAATGAAAAGGAATAAAATAATACAAAATATCGAAGGAGAGAATCACATTGGCTGACCAAGAAACAGCAAGAATCATTGTCCTGCATCATCAAAGATTACTGAGTGAGGGAGAAAGAGTTGGATTCCCAGACATAGTATGGCATAAAAGTTTAAATCCATCTCAGGTTATACTGCAGTCTAAACTTTCTCGAAAACATTGGATCCAGGTCAGTACCAAGAAAGCCTGGGAAAGCTCTCTCTGTTCCAGGGAGGTAGCCTCAATGTCTCCGTGTCCTGCTTCTGCCCTAGAAAGTAATTCACTGGAGAGTTCTAATTAGACTTGCTACCTGTAGATGTGGAAGATGTTACCAATTTTGCTAGGCTCTAAAAATGGGACAGAGGATTTTATCTGAGTTCTTTATTAGTCACTAATGAAATGGACAGCTCAGTAATAAACTCAACAGAGTAAATCCACAAAGTGGGGTGGGGACACCATTGAAAAGTTGTGTGTATGGGGTGTTATCCCTGTAAGAGAGAGGGAGACTGAGCAGTAGAAGGAACTGCTTGAGAAGTTAATGTTCCTTTAGAAACTGTGCACACACTGGGCTGTGAAAAACACAGGAGAGGGGTCTGCCTCTAAGGCAGAGGAGTTTCAGTGTGAGTCAGGGTGACCTCAAAGCTCAGGAACGGAGAGAATACTTGGCTACTGGTCAGTGTCATCATGAAGATATGACTTTGATGCTTCTAAAGGGGTCATGGTCCTAGGAAACACCAGCACCAAGTAAACAGGGTCTGAAAGTCCTGTTGGGAACTTCTTTTCTTGGATGTCTTATTTGATGCTGAAAAAAATTGTCTGGGTGAAGAGGACACTGATTTAACCTTGAAGCACAATGTGGTGGTTTCACACACATGTGCTGATAACATGTTTTTGCTGCTATTGATCCTTAACAGCTGAAGCTATAGCAGTGTTTAGCAAATACTTGAAGAACTATGATGTGTTGATATGTTTGTCACTCAAGGGTCAGAGATACTGACAAGCTGATATCTAGCAATTCGGTTCAAAAGGATTATAAAAACATATAGTGACCCCTGACTATAGAAAGAGATGGTTTGAGAATAACACGAAGCAGTCTTTAAGTCATAATTTGGCCTGCTGTGGACAAAAGATAGTAATGGCTTGTGAGAACACAGGGAGTCACATGGGTGGGAATGCTCAGCAAAGATTCATGGAAGCAGTAGGGATCTGGGCTAGGTTTGTAATTTTGGTAGAACATAGAAAATCGACAAAGGGCAGGTGAAAGGAGCACAGCATGACGAGCAGCGAAGGGAGACACACAGTGGGGGAGAGCTGAGGAGTAGGGGCTCTGCCAGAACCGAGAACTTAGTTTATGATAATCCAGAACATCGACACATGCACCGTGCATACAACACACGTGTGGGCTTAGTATAGGAAGCACTCACTTATCATTTCTCTGTTGCTTTTGTTGTGACTACATCTTCCTCCAGGTTATACCTTCACATGAGAAGAATCAAAAGGCTAAACCTGTAGTTTCCTCCTCTGAGAACTTTATCTTCAGCTGAGTGTTTCAGTGAACTAAGGCTTTTTAAACTTCATTCCTTTTCAGTGTGTGGGAGTTTTTTCCTTTGTGTTTCAGACCATCTCCTCTGCATGTGCCCTATTGATGTGTGGCATTGAAGGGTGTTGATTTTCCAACAATATTACCTACTCTGTGCATTATGGCTGGCCTGTGTGCCTCAGTAATTCTCAACCTAACTTCCAACATGTTAGCCCTGTGATATTTAATAATAGGGAGCTATTACATCACTTCCCATTTCTATCAGGATTTCTATCATTTCATCAGGTTCAAAGCTACCAGTCCTCATAAATAAACAAAGCCCAGAATCGTTCTTTTGCTAGACTAGCATTGTGAAATGAATCAAGTAAAGTACTGAGCTCAGTTAAAGCTGAAAGAATTAATGTGACACTCCTGATGTCTGCTTCCAAGGGAAAAGCAACAGGTTTGATAGTATAATTATGAAATGTGTTTCCTTATTTTGGTACTTTGAAGGTTACACAGAGAGCTTGTTAATTTCTGCTTCAAAGGTTCTAATATAAGCATCTTAGGACAGCAGAAAAAAAAGATAGAATTAATACCACAGCAACACAAAGAAAGGCAGGAATAGCAATCATATTTCACATTTATATGTTACTCTCAGAGGGGGTGACAGTAGATCAAAGCAATTATATACCACTGCTATGCAAAAAAAGGAAACATAAGATTGTCATTTAAATAGGTGAATTTTTTACTTTGTCAAATGGAGAGACTTGAAAAGTTTTTAATGACACTATAAAATCAAAAGTTATAAGGGGGGGGATGGGAATTGGACCAATGGGAAACAGAGTGCAGGAGACTTGAAAGTTGAGTGGGGGAAATTTGGGGAAAGAAAGAGGACCTGAAAAAGGGTGTGAGGAAAGGAAGATAGTGAGGAGAGGTGAATGAGAGTAAATATACTGGCATATACATATAAAAATGTCATAAAAGGGGTTAGAGAGATGGCTCAGTGCATAAGATTGCCCTGCACACATGGGGATCTGATTTCAAATCTCCAGCAGCCATGTAAAAAAAAATGGCATGGCTGTGTGTGTTTGTTACCCAGCATTGGGTTAGAGACAGGAAGATACCAGGATCTCACAGGCCAGCTAGCCTAGATGAAACACTGAGCTTCCGGTTCACTGAGAGATCATGTATGAAGACAATGAAGTAGAGAGTGATAGAGGAAAGGATCCAATGTCGTGCTCCCCTCTCTGCCTACACACATCGCCACACACATGTACATGCAAAGTAAATAAGAAATAAAAAATCCAGGAAGAAATGTCATTAACGAAATCCAGACTTGGTAGTCTAACATTGAAAAAAAATCAATGAAAAGATCACTTATTTATTTGAAGGGAAATAATGTAGACTTACCAGTGAAATAGCATTATTACCGAAGGCAGATGTATCATGATAAATTGATGAGTGGACTCTCATCACTAAAGTCTGTCTTATTTGGGCATAAACTCTACATTGCAACACTTTTGGCAAGAAAGAGTCCATAATCATAATTGCAAACTATGCTTACAAAGGTAGTTGCATGGTACTAAACAATGATGTTGCAGAAGAAGTGATTTGAGAGGTGACCAGGAGCTGTGCCAAGCACACACAGTGACGGAAATAGCCTAGACACATATTTCAATAACAAAGCCCACCTTTCAGTTCTGCAAATGCAGGCAATCAATGGAATCAATTATTTTTATCATCTTAATTTCATAAAATGGGATAATTTTAACATCACAATTAGAAGAATAATATTTCATAAAGGATGTTTTTCCCCAAGGAAGGACAGTGGATGGCCTGACATGGATGTTGTGCCCATGGACAAAGAAAAGTTCTTTTCTATAATTTTGTCCCAGAGGAGCAGAAGTTTGTATATAAACCAGTATAGAATGTGGGCTTGAGAAAGCACTGACGGGGGGAATAATCTGAGCATTCAGATTACATCAGGATGTCTCACCTGTGGCAAGGGGGCTATGTGTGTCCCTGGACAACTATGGCGTACCCCGGCACATTTGTGGATGTGCCATGTTGCAATGTCAAAGACTGGACACACCTGGGAAAATATTTCATAGCATGCTTGTGGCTTTGCTCATGGTTTGGGAAGAACTTAACATGGCCATTGAAACAGCGGTAAAACTGCAAGGATTATTAGTATATCCAAAGATACTGCTCCATTTCATTTCAAACTGAATGCACATAGTCCCCTGATTCCTTCAATTAATATTATGTACACTTTGGGGTGTCAGTTCCTTTGTGTACCTTTGTGTATACAGTTCTTCCATTTTATTCATATTCAGAAATGAACATCTTGGTGAATGTCCTTTTGGTACATGTGCTTCACCTTTTGGCATTTGCTACAGGATCTTCTCATTGTTTTCCTGGCCACTGTGGTTCCCTCTGTTAGGATGGGTGTTCTTTCAGGAAGGGGTTATCGCTAGCTCATCTTAGTATTTCCAACAGAGTGCAAAACTGCATCGGGCTCACTGAACTCTCTAAATATTATTGGTAGAAGTAAATAGATAATTATTTACAAATTTTCCTTTCATGTTGCTTTTCTTTTTTCTTATTTTTCAGGTCTATATATTTTTTATTTATTTATTTATTTTTCTGCTCATACAAATGTAATAGGAACCCCTGTCCCCTCCCTCCCTCCACCCCTCCTTGGATCTCCCTGTTCCTCCCCCCCTTGCCCCTTCCTTTCCCCCCTCCCTCCCTTTCTCCCAGTGCCCCCGCCCCCCATCTCTGAAGCATCCTTTAATGTGTATATGAAACTTTCCTCTGGGTCGTCCTCTCTGATGAGGTGTAAGGACTCAGTGGCAATTCCTAGAACTCTTTCTTGTGTTCCCCTTAAATATAGGAACACTATTGTGACTGTTAATCCCTTGCTTCTAAGGATCCTAGTGCCTTTAGTCCATACTAGAATTTGAGGGGTCAATGATATGTTGGTCATTGCGCAGATCATGCAGGGTCCTGTTATAATTGCTTCGGCCCTAACTTGTGTGGAGTATCTTGCATATCATGACTCCTCCCATCCTTGTGCTCTTACAATCTTACAGCCCCGTCTTCCGCAAATTTCCCTGAGGTTCAGGATGGGGAGAGATTAGGCAGGCCTGATTCCAGGTGGTTGATATAAAGTCTCTGATGTTCTGAATTATGTTTTTTTGATTTTTTTTTCAGTTGTGCTGCTCCTGCAATGCCCTTGGCTCCATCCTGATGGGTATTGGATGTCACTCATATTGCTTTTCAAAAAAACAAAGAAGTTAATATTTGCCTGGCACATTGTCAGCCACTAGAAACACAGGAAATAAGGAAAACATAGTCTCCAAGTTGAAGAAGATTGTTGTCTAGTGAGTGTCTAAGACAGACACTTAAATCATGACAGTAAGATCGTCTTACAGGATTTTCAAGGATGAAGGAAAGCCTTGCTGTCTACATAGATGGAAGTTACTAGAACCAGCATGCACCCCCCACACCACACACACACACACACACACACACACACACACACACACACACACACACAGGCTATCATTGCAATGGTAGGGAGAGTGGTAGTTCCTTTGCTAGGAGAGGAAGGAAGACTTAAAAATGAAAGAGCCATGAAGAAAGAGAAAGGCAGTAAGACATTTATGCTTTGGGAAATGAAAGGAGCAGTAATGTGCTTGAAAGGTGATATGCGGGAATGGATGATGAATCAAGGCAGTGACACATTCAGAGATTAGAAGCCCCCACATGGGCTGTGGTGTGAAACATGGAGGTATAAAGGAACTGTGGTGGAAATGAATTGTTGAGTGCTTCAGCTGAGCAATGGTTGCAGCTAGATCTAGTATGGAGGCAACATGGAAAGATTGCTAAAGAATCACACATACATTGATAGGACACTAGAAGTCAACTCAAAGTGGACCAGTAGGAGAAATAGGAATGCTGTGGTGTTATAACTATGGAGTATTTGACTTATAATGATACAAGTGCTTGTCACAGATGAAGTCATTAATCCTCACAATAGCTCTGTGAGACACTATTCCAATTCTTGTTTTATGCATAAGGTAACTAAAGCACAGAAAGGCATACATACAGCCAGTACAGAGTAAGGTCAGTATCTGACCTTTGAACTCAATCACATGCTCTTGTGCATGATGCCATATTATTAGCAGTTATCAGGTCAGAAGTTTTAATAGGAAGTGACATTTTGAAAGTCAAAGGCCATAAGTGTAATTATGGTTAAGTTACAGAGCATTTGAAGCAAGCTGTCCAGAAGGTATTTAAAGGAATTTGAACCAAGATAAAGATCTAGTTGCATATGTAGAGATGGGTGGCAGAGGGACATAGAGAACTGAATCTAGATACAGTGTTGTGGTTCATCTGCATGGTTGCTGAAAATGACCATCAAACAGCATAAGGGAACAAGGGATTTATTTTCTTATGGTAGTCCAGTTACAATCTGTCCAGCTTGATGGGAGACACATGCACCAACACCAGGGCTAAAGGAACTGGCTACACCATTTCTATGTAATAGTTGAGAAAGGGACTATCCTTACTTGCCAGACCAGCATGTTTGGCCAAGTATACACACAGATGCCAACTCTCTCAACCAGCTCTCTATATTTTATTCCAGGACCTAATCCCACCCACCTGGGCCTTCCCCATTAGCCAGACACTCTCCTGAAGGTTTGCTCTGGTCTTAACCCAACCACTAATTCTCCACAAATGTGCCCAGAGCTCAAACCCTCAACTGTCAAGTTGACACCTGTGCCTAACTATGACACAGAGGTACACATTATGCTAGGGAGGGCATGGAGAGTAAGGGAGATGCATTGTTGGGTGAAATGGACTAAAAAAGTGGGTAAGGAGAGAGAAGAGCTGCTGAACATGTAGAAAAGATCTAAGAACTAAACACCTGTAAGTGGGTTATGGAAGTGAATTATGGGTTTCTGCAAGCACCAAGCATCAGAGACAAGTTCGCAGAAAGATAAAATGGTATGAGGCTGACAATGTTCCCATTAAATTTAGAAACAGAATCTTGATGACTTTGTTATAAATCCTTTCAGAGGACTGAGAGGAGGCCAGAGTGCTGAAGACTGGAAGAAACACAAGGCAAAGGGGGCGATGTGGATGAGTCATTCAGCTAGGTGGGGGAGTATCACGATACTTCCAAAACAGGACATTTGATTACAGCATAGCAAAAGTGAATAGAACTCAGTTGATATTTCAATTCTGTCAGCTACCATCGTTGTCAGTAAGATAGGAATGAAAAATGCCTACTGTGTAGATAGTATGTGAATATTTATAATGAGCTCCTAATAGAAGGTAGGATCTTACACTGTTATGATGAATAATAATGATAATAATGAGAAGTGTTAATATATAATCTTATTGAAAATGTAAAATGTCTGAAGACCTTTAATGCTTCTGAATATCTGTTTATTTCAACAATCTGTCACAGGGCAGATATATCATCTTAAGTCCCTTCAATGACTTGTACAGTTATTTTATTTGAATATTTAATGTCATGGTGCATGTTAGTTTCATTGTTGCTTTATGAATCAGTTAATATTAAAATAGCTTAATAGGTTCTTAATATATAATCCAGTACTAGGAATATATTTTAAGCACACCATTCCCTGGCTTTTAGTATATCAGCAGCATTGTGTAGTGACCATGACAGTTTCGTTTTAAAACATTGTCATTTGCTCACCAGTAAATCTTACACTTATGGTTAATTTTTTCCCAACTCTCACAATGTTTCCCTAAGTTTTAGTCAATTGTTAGTTAATTTCCTGACTATACATTCCTTACTGTATCTCATCTTCTTTGTTTTTGTTGAATTGTGTTCCGTTGGACAGATATAGTCCATACTGTTTATCCATTATTCAGTTAATGAGCATTATTCATAATTTGGGGCTATTATAAACTATATAACTGAAGAAAAAATTTTCTAGTCCATTATACTTCCTTCTAGTACATACTATAACCCTAAGATAATAGTCCTGTTCCCTTGCAGGCTTGGTCTACAATATGCAACCCTACTACATTCTGAGTCATTGTATTTAAAGTAATCAGCTTGTATGTGAGAAGACACACTGGCATCTGGAGTCTCTAGCCCAAGACTCAATTCTGCCACAGATGATTTGTCTGATTGTGATATTTTGCTAGATGTGATTTTCTCAACACATAAGGCAACATAATCTATGATGTAAGATTAACTTTGAGTCTTGAAGAAGTAGTATGAGCTTTAGGTTTGGTTGCAACTCATTATTTCATTTCTTTTAATTTAGATTTGGTGGAAGGGACATGAGAAAATGGGGTCAGAATTACCTTCACCTTGCAAAGCACTGACATTTACTTAGCATGCTAAGCAAACATGTGGAATGACTGGTGCTGAAAATAGAGTACTTGTGCACATCTTTATCTGTTCCTTTTTAATCTTCTAAGTTTGTTGAATTGATTTTTGTTTTATTGCCCTTGACAGGGTCAATCAGAGTATCTGAGACGTTTGCTTGCTATCTTCCTTGATTGTGCCTTTGAAAGTTTAGGAGTGCACATTTCAGTAATCCAAATCCTCTAAGACATACCAGAGGCACCTACATTCAGTATAACGTCACCAGAGCATTTGTACTGACTACAAATGAATTAGACTTCAACAAAGTGTAGATTCCACTTCATACTATTCATGATACATATATTAATGGAAATTTATGTCTATGATCTAACTTAGAAATCAGAATCCCCAGAGGGAAAACTTTACACATCACATTCAATCAAGGAAGAAGGATGAAATATCACCTGGTTGGAAGATTGCTCTCTATCTATGAAGTCTTCTGTGTTTTGTCTAGAGTGTGGAGAGGATCCTTTTTAACTTTGAGATTGTAATCACTATATAGGTGAAAACCTATCTCTTACAGCCCACTGTATTTTATAATGTAGGCTTGTGCATCTCATAAACCACATATAATATGGTTCCTACATGTAAAGAACTGCCAGAATGATATCAAATTTACTATTATGAAGACTTCTTAAAAGAGGAAAATTTCACAATTGGTTTGCATCATTCTATCCATTTAGTTGTTTGACAATCAATAGTTTTATGAATGAATAACGCTAATGGGGGTATCTGTTTTCAATAGGATGTCTTTCAGCCATGAAAAGAATGAAGGTCTGTCTTTTGGACTGTTATTGAAGCTCATTATTGCCCTGGTTGCTGTCGAGTCGGACTCCATTTGGAAAAGCTGTGGATCATTTGCAAACCCCCATAGCCATCTTTGGACCCAACAAGAATAGAGGTTCTAAAGAAAATAATAAGCGAGGGGGTAGATGTGGTTGTAAAAAGAACTTCAGTGTGGAGCACATGTAAATTTATGCTTGTTGAGCTAGAGAAAGAGAGAAGATTCCATGACAATAAGGGTTGTCCCTTGGCGAGGAACAGCAAGAACATGGGATGTATCAGGGGCTATTTAGAAGGCCTGGAAAGACTCCAGGTAAGAACCCAGAAAAGAGCTGGTGCCACGGAACTGTGATTGTAGGGAGCCTTCAACTGTAGGCTTAGGTCCCGTAATGCCAGCAGCTTGCAGGGCCTCACTGGGAAAAGATTCTCCCCCCCCCTGCTGCTTCTACCCTGATTTTAAATCCCTGTCCTCATCTCTCTTTAGCAACTCAGGGATTTGAAAGTAGATCATTTTCCGAGAATGTGGATGCTCTTGAAGTTTAACGGTAATAATGCTCAGCCAGAAAGTCTGTTTCTGTGTATTCCATTTCCCTGCTGATGAAAAAGTGTGGATGAGAGGCTGTTTTTAATGGGTCATGAGCATCCCAGAGGAAAACACTCTATTATGGAAATGAGGGCAGGGAATGCGGCTGGTACAAGAGGGAGGAGTTTTGCTGCAGAAGGTTGAAGGTGAGATGGGAAGCCCTTTGTTATGCTTTGGAAAAAGCATCCCCATTGACCATGAGCCACACTTGACATGTGTTCAGTGACAAAGAAGTTCCTTCATGATGTAGCATCTGCCTCCTGACTGTGAGGTAGCTGTCCAGGGTAGCCAAAGCTTTTGCCAAAAGCTTGTAAAGAGATGCAAAGCTTCTCACTTTGCCTCCGTTGGCTCGTGTACAGCTCCTAGCAGTTTTGTCATGGCATCCATTCCAGGATGGATCAAAGTGGTAAAGAAAGAAATGTGTATCCGAGGTAGCATCATGCAAGGGTTTGGACAGTGACAGATGTGAGTAGGGTGAATAAGGTGCTGTTAGTGTGCGGAGTCCTGTGGGAAAATACCAAGGAGAAAAGTTGTATCATGGGAATATCTGGGACAATGAATGGGTCAAGAGACCCTTCAAGCAAAAAAGAAAGAAACTTAGTATTCAAGCACTTATATTGGAGAATCTGGTCAGAGGCTCTTTTTTTTTTCTCCTCATAATCCCTTTCTTATGATGAAAGTAGTCTGCACCTACAATTAACTTAGATTTCACTGACAAAGAGAATAGTTACTGTTTGAATAGCTGTTCTGATGAACTGAAGGAGATGGAATGAAAAATAGGCTATCACTTGACCTACAGGGAGCCTGAAATCCAAGGAGTACAAATAATAGTTTTAAGAGAAATTGGCTGGTTCCAAAATAAATGAGTGAAAGTAAAGAATTCATATTATAATGTGATTGAAATACACAACTCTCAGTGACATTTAAGATAAGAATATTGTAGATGGCTTTTTGAATGTATGTACAAATGTAGCCATGAATATTTAGTGGTCACCTAGACTTATGAGGAAAATAATGAGACAGAATTGAATTGGGTCTTCTCACAAGTACTGATTCTGTAATAAGTATTTGATGTGTATTAGTCATCAAAGTCAGTGTCCTTAGCTAGAAAATGTAAAGTTTGGAGTATTTTGCTTAGTTAAATCTTGGCTGGAGCTTTTTCCATCTTGAATTTACACCAAATTTCTAGCTACTTTTTAACCCATGTGTTTGACAGAAGGATACTGTCAAAATTGAACCAGACATATAAAAAGAGGCAGTATGTTAGATGAATGGGGGAGAGCTGAAAAAAAAAAACAAAGGGAAGTAAGATTCTCATCTCTCACCCCAAAGTTGGACTCTCTGTTCTGCTAGGCAGGGTACACACAAGACTACCTGCTGCAGGGGTGGGGGGCTGGGACTGAGATCCAGTTTGAAAGCATTCACCAGACCACAAGTCCTGACACATGCTTCACTCAGAACAAAGAAAACCTTCTGAAATGTTAAGGAAGGTGCTGGTCCCTGAGTAGAGGTCCTGCTAAATCAGAGCTACAGCTGAGCCGAGCGGTTCAAGCCTGTGGCACGAACACTCAGGAGGCTGAGCCAGGTCAAGGCCAATCCTTCCTTCAAAGACTCTGCCTCAGAAAACAAAAAGCAAACTGTAAGAATATCTTCCAATGTACTTAAGGTTCACCCTACTGAATTAAAGCCTTGATGAAGATGTGAAAGACAGAGAGAGAGAGAGAGAGAGAGAGAGAGAGAGAGAGAGAGAGAGAGAGAGAGAGAGAGAGAGAGAATTTGACTCCTCAATTAAAACGAAAGTGCTCTACTTGGGTGAGAGTGGGGGGTGGTTCATGAGTTAAAACTGTTGCCTAGCATTCAAAAGAACCTGATTTTGGATTCCTAGATGCCATGTGAAAAAGTTTGGTGCAAATGGTGGAGGTCTGCAATTCCAGCCCTGGAAGACGGAGCCTGGAAAACTACTGAGCAAAGCAATAAAGAAGTAGAGTAATCCAGGATGATTCTCAATGGGCCTCAACAGTCATACACACACTCAAGTGCTCTCTCACATGTACACACACACACACACACACACACACACACACACACACACACATGAATGCAAAAAAATGAGAGAAAATGCTATACTCTAAAAAGCAGAGCAGTTCTCTGTTGACAAGTCAATCATTCATCATAGTCATGATTTACAGGACCTATTATCAGACCATGGATGGAGAGAAGCTTTTAAAAACAGTCCTTTAAGAAAAACAGTCCTTTAACACAATCTTTTCATTTTCAACCCTAGGTGTCCATTTGGCAGGGATGCCATAAAATGTCATTGAATATGCATGCATGTAAGTGCTCTTAGCACGTCATCTGTAATCCCACTGAATTCTCATAGTGACCTTGTCATGTGAATAGTACATTGTTGCTACTTTACTAATTAGGGAATGGATGAGCAGAAATGTCACACTCCCACGCTCACTGACTTTCACTCAGTACACAGCCATTAATAGAAAGCTGTCCACTGAGAATTCCGGCTCTACCAAAGCATAGAGAATAGGTGACTACAGAGAGTTCAGCCTTCAGCAGGCTATCTAAATCAACTCCCACTTGAAGCTCAGGGAATATTGCAGAAGTCAGTAAGAATGTAAGAGACAGAGGATGAGGAAGAGTGCCATCAAATAATATCTTCTGGACATGACAGCACTGTTGCCCCATGAGCTCATTGCCTTTGTGTTTACTTCCACAGGACATGCACAATATTAGGCCTGTCCAGCAATTCATCATGGAAAGGGGCAAGACCTCATGAGGCACCAATCTCCCTGAGGATCTAATGAGGATTAATTCTGGCTGTGGGAAAGGAGTTATTCTTTCAGTGGTAGGCCCGCTGACATATTGCCCATTGATGGTCACATATACTGAAGCCAGCCTATTTAGGCTCAAACCGTACCTACACGAAAAGTTCTTTAAGTTCTTCAGACCTCAGCTGAAAATGAGGATCATTACAAATCATACCTCTTTGGGTTGCTATGGAGCTTAATGAATAACTGGTTTGAAATGCTTTCTGGTAGGTAATAAGATGATAAATTCAACAGTGGTTGCTATTATTATCATTATTGTCATCACCATTATTATTACATGCCAGGCACGATTTTTGGTGTTAGGAATAAAAGCAGTGAATAAAACAAAATCCTGCTTTAGTGGAATTAATATCATAAATGACAACCCTTTGTTTTATTGTGACAGGTTCTCATTATGTAGATTTGACTGGTACAGCATATATTATAAGGTCTACTTTATCTGTAAAAGTTTTTCTTAAAAAGGTTTTCTTTTCTTTCTCTCTTTCTCTCTTTCTTTCCCTTTCTTTCTCTCTTCTCTCTCTCTTTCTTTCTTTCTTTCTTTCTTTCTTTCTTTCTTTCTTTCTTTCTTTCTTTCTTTCTTTCTTTTTCTTTCTCTCTTTCTCTTTCTTTCTTTCTCTCTTCTCTCTCTCTTTCTTTCTTTCTTTCTTTTTTTCTTATTCATCTATCATGTGTGAGTGCCGTGCATCTGCCACAACTTGTGGAAATTTGTCTTCTCCTTTTACATGTGGGCTCTGGCAATTGAATCAGATCTTCACATTTGGTGACAACTGTCCTTATTCACTGAGCTGTCTCTATACCCCTAAGTATAAATTTTGGTTTCTCTCATTTTCAAATACTTTATTTCATTGTTTCATGTGTTTGTCAAGCTGGGTACTTTTTTTCAATAAAATTCGTGTAACTACACCTACTTATTAGACTGCCATAAGGATTATGAAATGAGTTAGTAAAAAGTTTGAAACAATTGCTAGCACACAAAGTACTTGGTCCATGTGAGTGGTTTTAATTAATATCTACACCATGGATATGATAGTTTGATGTTGCTGTTTCAGTTCTTTTTCCCAGTCCTGCAATTTGTTGCTATAGTGATTTTGCATAGAATTTCCTCCAAGCTACTTTTTGCAATTGGGTTTCATCTCTTTTTGCCACCAATAGCAATATGCTGGCCAAAGTAAATGCAATGATTGTGCCTAAAACAGCAGAAAGACATCTTGTAACTAAGGGCGATATACTCACATTATCTCAGTAAAGACACAGTTTGTTTTTAAAGCACAAAATTAATTTAACCTGGTTGTTCCATTTAAGACAGCTATTTAAGCCAGAATGGGAACAAGACCAATCTGGGCTTGCCACACCTTTGCCATGCGTGTTACCTGATCCTGAATGAGTCGACCACTCTTAATCTACCTACCTGAGCTCTATACAGTCACCCACTGGGAGAGTAACACACAATTTCATGTGATTAAAAAAATTCTTGAATTCCCAATAAAGGACACCTTTGTCCAAATATTCAGAAACTAAATAAGATTAGGATGAGAGCTAATGTCACCTTTTAAAAGGGACATTCATTTCAAAGACATTCATTTTAAAGGGACATTAAATGCATTGATTAAGGAAAGTCATGTTCATTGCATCAGGAGCCTTTGCCCCTATCACACTGTGGAGAGAACAGTGAAGTCAAATGCAGCAAGAGTGACCTCAGTTGGTTACTCAGACCTCTCATGACTTTCCAAATTTAGCCTGAGTATAGTGAGCAGCTACTTGAAAAAGGCAGGGAAGACCCTTGGCAAGAAAAGTCCTACACTCGCCAAGATGCTATACCTTATGAGGCATAGCCAGAAGGTTCCCTCTTCTGGTTTTAATTAAAAATGAAATTAAGAACCCTATAAGATTAAATTGCCCTCCCCCTTTTTGGGGGGGACAAGAAGGTCAATGACTTATGAATCTGTCTCCCATAATGGTACTATTTCTCAGGCTAAATAATGCAAAGGCAGCTCATATTGAGATATTGGATGGACTTGTGCAGATCCTAGTGAGAAGCTGGTATGTACAGAATGGGACAGAGAGTCCGGGTATATTGAGAGTAGGCTGGGGGGGGGGAGTGAGTCCACAAGCTCCCACCCACCTGTAGCTGTACTCCCATGTTCTGCACGTGATCCCATCCTCCACAGCTGTGCTCCCACATTCTCTATCTGCTCCCACACATTTCTCTCCCAACTTGCTATACTAATAGAAATGCACATAGTTCAAAGCTTATGAATGGAATAAGCAAATGGAAACAACAAAGTATAATGTGGTCAATGCTCTGATGGAAAAACTCATTTATTCACTACTCTTAATTCTTACAAAATCTTCTGCAGGGAATAACAAAGATTTGATTATTTTCCTCATTTCCTCATGAGAAATGAGGAGAGATGTGTTTTGCTAAAGCATGATTAAATAGAATGGGCAAAGAAAAGGCTTGATTTCCCCCAAAGTTCTGACTTCTCTATACATATTGCTACTGTAAGAACAAGAGACTTGGCTTCCCTTTTGCTAGCTTAAGTCATTATGGCTAGTGTATATTATCTGTATTCGTTATGACATTTTTATAAAAACATATTTCACTGACTTCTAAATAATTTTTAAGTGGATTTATTACTATGGAAAAAGGGTGCCCACTCTCTACAAGAAGCAATGTGATTACCGTCTAGTAAATAAACTAAACAGAAAAGGTTTTTTCCCCTCAATTCAATCGTTAAATAGTATTCAGCATATAAGTCTGAGTTGGTCTGTGCATCCCCCACCCTAAGGTCTCGTCTCAGTTCATAAGAATGTCAAGCCCACTTTATATATGTGATACTCATTTCCCTTCCTTTAGAGAGTTTCCATACAGGGCACAAGGCAATTGCTTAAAAGTACACACCTAAAATTAGAGATGAAAATGGAGTCATGTGATGTTAGACAAACTAACATCAAGGAAATTCAGAGAATCATAAGGTCATACTTCAAAAATTTATACTCTACAAGTTTGACAATCAGAAAGAAATGGATGAATTTCTTAATATGTATAACTTACCAAAACTGAATCAGGATGAGTTGAATTATGTAAACAGTCCTATAACAAGTAATGAAATTAAAGAAGTATTTACTTATCTTCCCACCAAAAAAGTCGAGAATCAGATGGATTCAATGCAGAATTCTACTAAACATTTGAACAACTAACACGACTACTCTTTAAACTATTTCATAAAATACCAAAGGAACACTTCCAAGTTCTTTCTACAAAGCTAATATTACACTAATCCCAAAATCAAATAAAAATAAAATAAAAAGAAAGCTATAGGCCAATCTCATTAATGAACACAGATGCAAAGATCCTTAACAGAATTTCAGCAAACTGATTCAAAAATATTTCAAAACAATCATTCACTAAGATCAAATAGGACTTATCCCAGACACACAAGGTTGGTTCAATGTAAATCAATAAATGTAATCCATCATATAAACAAATCAAAGGAAAAAATCACATCATTCTCTTGACAGATGCAGAAAACCTTTTGACAAGAGCCAACATCCCTTTATAATCAAAGTTCTGTAGACAACTGGAGTGGAAGGAACATACATCAATATAATAAAGGCTATATACAAGAAGCCTATAGCAAGGATCATTCTAAATGATAAAATTCTTGAAGCATTTCCTCTTTCATCAGGAAATTGGCAAGGTTGTCTACCCTCACAATTTTTAGTCAATATTGTACTGGAGGTCTTACCTAGAGCTATTGGACAAGAGAAAGAAATAAAAGGGATACAAATAGGAAAAGAAGTCATGCTATCCCTGTTTGAAGATGACGTGATCCTTTATTTGAGTGACTCCAAAAACTCCACTAGGAAACTCCCGGAACTAATACACAAGTTCAGCAGAGTGGAAGGGTACAAAGTCAGTGTTCAAAAATCAGTGGCTTTCTTATACACCAAGGATGAAAAATGTGAGAAAGTCCTCAGAGAAACAATTCCATTTACCATCGCCCCTAAAAAAAAAAAAAAAGAAATACCTTGGTATAAATCTAACCAAGGAAAGACCTGTACAATGAAAATGTTAAAACCCTAAAGGAAGACATTTCAGAAGACATCAGAAGGTAGAAAGACCTCCCATGTTCCTAGATCAGTAGAATTAACATCATAAAAAATATCCATCCAGGAATAATATATAGATTCAGTGCTGTACCAATCAAAATTCCAAGGCAATTCTTCACAAAAATTGACAAAGCAATCTCCAAATTCATATGGAAACACAAAGGCCCAGGATAGCTAAAGGAATCCTGAGTAATAAAAACTATGCTGGAGGAATCACCATTGTAGACCTTAATCTATATTACAAATCCACAGTAATAAAGACAAAATGGCACTGGCCTCAAAACAGAAACATAGATCAATGGATAAGTCGAAGACCTAGAAATAATCCCTTACACATATGGCCATCTGATTTTTGACATATGGGACCAGAAAACTCAATGGCAAAAGAGCAGCATTTTTAACAAATGGTGCTGGCAAAACTGATATCCACATGCAGAAGATTGAAACTAGACTCTTCTTGTCACCATATATGAAAATCAATGCCAAATGGATCAGAAAACTCAACATTAGACCATAGACTATAAAAATCCTAGAAGAAAGAGCAGATAATTCCCTCAAAAGTGTTGGCTTAAGCGGACACTTTCTAAACAAGACCCTAATGGCCTAAGAAATAGAACCAACTCTTAACAAATAGGATCTCATGAAATTTAAGAGCTGTTGTTCAGCTAAAGATATTGTCAACCAAGCAAAAAGACAACCCACAGAATGGGAGAAAATCCTCACCACTTAACTAATAAAGGACGAATATCTAGAGTGAACAAAGAACTCCAAAAATTAAACACCAAGGAGATTAGAGCTCAAATGGAAAGTGGGCCATGGAATTTAAAATATTTTTTTTCACAGGAAGAAATTGAAATGTCCAACAAATACCTTAAAAAATATTCCACCTCCCTAGCCATCAGGGAAATGCAAATCAAAAGTACTCTGAGATATCATCTCATACTAGTCAGAATTGAAAAGAGATGCACCAACACATGTTGGAGAAGATGTGGGGAGAATGGAACCCTAATGGTGGGAATGTAGACTTGTACAACCACTATGGAAATCAGTATGGCAGTTCCTAAAAAAGTTAAAAAATTGAAATGCCACACGACCCTGCTATACCACTGCTGGGAATATTCCCCAAAATATTTCATCCTACTATAGTGATACATGTACATCCACATTCATTGCAGCTCTATTCACAATAGCAAAGTCATGAAATCAACCTAGATATCCAACAGTTGACGAATGGATAATGAAAACGTGGCACATATACAATGGAATACTATACAGCTATCAAAAATGAATTAATGAAATTTGCTACTAAACGGATGTAGCTGGAAGAAATCATGCTGAGTGAAGTATCCCAAGCATAGAAAACCTAATATCACATGTTCTCCCTTATAAGCGGAACCTAATTCCAAGCCCTCATAATGACATACTTAAGGGAAAACCTTTTTATTACACTTTATAACCATGAAGGATTCAAAATAGGAAGGATGGCAAAGAAGACCCAAAGCAAATGAAGACAAAAGAAGAAAGTTCAATAGAGAAAGAAGGCCACCATCAAGAATTAGCAAGTCAGTTTTCCTGATCACTGGTGTTTGGATTGCTTTGAAGCACTGGTTCTGTGTTCCCTGTTATGGAGTGGGGAGAGGTTATTGACTGACAGCCACATGATGTCCTGGAAGTTGACCCCTCCCATTTCTGTGTCATACTCCTGATCCTCCTTCCCCTTCAAGCCTTCTCTTATATGAAGGCCTCTCTTTAACAGTTTCTGTGTTGTTGAATAGGAGAGGATCTCAAAACTTAGGATGCATCCTTGTGCAATTTAAGAATAGCAAAATGGATAAACAACAAAAAACCTGAATACAGAATACCGGCAACCCTTCAATGATCATCTGGAACCAGACCAGCCAAATCTCTCTCCATCCAGAGGCTTGGGGAACTTCGCAGAAGAGGGGATGGTAATACTATAAGAGCCTAAAGATGGAGAGTTCCATTGCTGGACAGTTTACTCTCATCAGACCTGCACAGTGGTGGTCATATCAGCATGCCCCCACGGACTGGTGCGGACCTCGGGAAAAATAGTTTCAGGCAGTAGGATCCTCAGAGGTAAGGTCAGACAGAGATAGAGCAGTACCCATATCCGTGGACTGCCCAAGGAAGAGCATCTCTGTCTGCCACAGAGTCCTGAACCCCCATAAAGACAGATGATACAGAGGCAACCCCAGGGCCCACAGAACCAAAGGACAGGAGAATAGGAGGGAGTAGACTGGGCCCACTTAGGGATGGAAGGGAGGATGGGATAGAATGGGAGTGGGAAGGAAGAGGGGAGGAAGGGAGGGGGAATGAAGGAGGGGAGGAGCATGTATATAAAGTGTTAGTTTAATTAATAAATTTATTTAAAAAGCACGTGACTGATAGTGTTTGACTCAGCTTTAAAACACTTCAACATCTCCCTCAGTTTATAGGATGTTACCAAAACTTCAGCCTGGCAAATAAATACCTCCATGATATACAGTTGGCAGCAAGTCAGAATTATCATCCACCAGTGCATCACAGAGCCAGTCCTGTACATCCCGCTTTAGGTATCTATCACCAGGCTCATTTCTTTCACTGGCAATACATTTCTTCTTTTACCTGACTAATGAGCTCAGTGTCTTCTCAGTAATTTTGAGAAAACAGAAGTACAGCAAGAAGACTCTACCTGTTCACTTCTAGAGATTCTTGAACTTTTTAAAAAAATTTGTGTGTGTGTGTGTGTGTGTGTGTGTGTGTGTGTGTGTGTGTGTGTGCCAGAGGGACTGTGTGTCCCTGTACAGGATCAAGGGTGACTTTGGGAATCATCCTGGATTGCTTCTATTTCCTTTTTTTCTTTACTTTGGGATTTCTCAGGCTCTACCTTTCCAGAGTTGGAAAGGTATTTTCCACTATTTCCACCTGGCATTTTTATATGGGGGGTGGGATCTGAACTCAACTCCTTCTGCTTGTGAGGCTGAGTCTTAACCCCTGAGCCATCTCTCCAGCCTCACTTGAACTTTTTTCATAGACTAACTCTGACAATTAAATTTGATTTCACTTCACAGATTCTGAAAGAGATTAAAAAAAATCAATGGTTCAGGGAATTGTTTTTCATTCTGCAATGAAAAAAAAATCTTGTCAAAGATAGGTCATTATAACATTGGCATGAGTGAAGTCTTTTTTTTTTTTTAAAAAAAAAAAAAGACAAAGATTTCATTTTTGATCCCAAAGTGCTGAGTATCTTAAACTGTAAACTTTAATTTTCTACAAAAGTAGTGAATTATAGAAGTGGGCTACTAGACTGGCAGATGGACAGATGAGAAGGTGAAGTCTGTTTTCTATTGACAATGCTTCTTATAAATGATCAGGAGTGTGGATGAAGGACATTCCTACTTGTACACTCACCTCTGCCAAGTCCAAGACAAGGCTGCTTCCACATCCACCATTTCACTAGTCTGAGTTTAGTTATATTGAATGACTAGTACAACACTGGCTTGTGGTTGTGTACATATTCTGAGATCCTTGCATGACTTCAATCTAACCCAGTACATAAACAAACTAAACCACAGCTTAGGAGAACAAGAAATACAATCATAGTGATAAATTCATTACATCAGGCACAAATCTATTTAATTAGATGCTTCTCTGTTCAGCCGTGCTTCCATGTTCAAGCTGTTAAAACTCTGGCTGCTGGAGGTGGCTCTCCAAACCTCTTGTGACCCCCCGAGCTGCCTGGATAATCAATTGTTCTTTGCTCAAATAGACTTTAAAATTTAATTTATTTAAAGTTTTTCTTTTAACATTTACAGAGGTCAGGGACATTAGAGGAACATACCTTTGAGACGATACAGGCCAAAAGGGAATAATTCCTCATTTGTATGTTGTCAGGAGGTTTAAGGGAACAGATTCAAACATCCAGCACAATGTGTGTCTTAATGTTCTATGACTGCATTCTCTTTAAGATTGAAAGTTTTTCTTTTTTATGCTATGTCTAGAGTCAATTTCTAATTCCAAGTCTGCCAGTATGTTTTAATTGGCCTTCATCTCGTTCACCTTAGTCTCTAATTTCATCTAAAAATAAACAATAACTGAGATCATCTTTGTAAAAGAACACATGAACATATGTCACACATGTTGAAAAGATAGCCGAGAATACTGTTCTCCTTGCTTAGGAATATCAAAGGGAATAATATTCTTTTAAAGAAGGAAAACCAATTACAACATCAAACACTCCTTTTTTTTCTTTATAGAGAAACCGATGAACTGGATAATCAAGAAGCCCACAGCAGAAGCTTTTATTTTGTATTGAAGTTCACAGAACTTCAAATTTTAGTTGAATTCCAGAGTCTGCCCATTTCTTAATTGTGCATTGTTTGACAAGTGGAGTACTTTAGACATAATCTGCCTTTTTAAATCTAGTGTGCTGAGTAATTTAAAGGGCTTTCAGAAGGAAGACTTGTAATTTCTGCTTTCTTATAAATGGTTTGATGGTAATAAGATGTATATGCAATCAATTTACCACTGGTGTTTGCTACAAATTCAAAGAATTGAGACATAGAGTATTCAGATTCAGATTGAACAGAAAGAATGACCTAGTTTTTGTTGACTTGCTTCTATTTTTTCTAGATGATAATTAGGATTAAATCAATATAAGTGTAAAGAAATTTTTATAGGTCGTGCTTCTCTGAGCCTATAAACCCAAGACGATTACTGCTGTATTGGCATACACATACTTTGAAAATGGACTCTGGGAAAGTCTTAAATGTCTTGAAAAAGTACTTCACTATATATTTCAGTTAACAGTTCAAGCATTTTTTCAAACAATTTTGATTGTTTTTTTTTTAAGCATTTACCTCATAAAGCATTGCTATAAGTATTTTACTTGGTTGAATGAATTAAGAGATGCAGTCTTGTAATGCAATTTTTAGGACAAAAGACTCCAAAATGCTTTAGTTTTTCTAAGAGTAAACTTAAGACACAGACCAAAGAAGACAATGGGCTGAGTTGTTTAATAAAACAAATAAGAGGTGGTGCAGTACATTGAGCCACAATTCTGGGATTTTTCTTATAAATTATTGGCTGTATTTCAAGAAGCATTTGCTTGGAGAGATTATTTTCCAGTGGAGAAGGAAGTAATCTCTGAAGCAAATCATTTGATTTTCATGAAGAATTGACAGCTGCCCAATGAATCTATAATGTGGACATTGATCACCAAAGCCATTTAGATATAAGAATTTAATATAAGGCAAGTTTTAGTCACTGGTTTTACACATGGATTTATAATTCATGGAGTGGTTTTATCTATCTGTTAAGCACTGGGCAAAGCACAGCTTGGACTATGACCTTTTCCAGAAATAGGAATCCGCTTGCTTGTTTGAAGATCATAATTTCATGTTTATTTATTCACTTAATAATTTTTCATTCCCTGTGTGACAGGCACTGGTTTAAATATTAATGATATAGCAGCACATAAAGTAGGTACAATTTTACTTACTAGAAGGTGAGGAATGCACTTAGTTTGAAAAACTGCATAACATATGTAATTATAAATGGCTTAAATTTTGAGAGAGGGGAAGAAAGAGAATATTGTATACTTAGGGATCTGATTTTTTCTCTTATAGAGATCTGCTCTGATTGAATACAATTCAAGCTTGGATCTTAGATGACCAGAATTAATTAGGCAAAGTGCAAAAAAGCCTTTCAGTTAAAGAGAAAAGCACACGCAAAGCACTGGAGACAGGAAGAGAGGTGATGCATTTTTGTGAAGAAAAAGTATGCCAATGTGAATCTGTGAGGTGCAAAATGAAGAAGGCCATGAGATGTTCAAGAGGCAGGCAGGTGCTAGATCATGCAGAGCCCGGATACTTTGTCAATGACTTTGCATTTTATTCTAATGCAAAAGGAAGGACTTGATCTGCGTTTTTAGCAGATCATTTCGGCTGCGTTCAGAATGAGTTGGGGAGCAACAGTGAAAGTGATGAGACTACACAGGAAGTGATGGGCTTGCTTCAAGGGTGGAAATAGAAGTACAGGAAGTGAATGGATTTAGGGTATTATTGTGAGTGTAAGACTAGTGGTCTTGAAGACAACTTTAGGAAGGGGAAAGAGAGAGAGAGATAGATAGATAGATAGAGAGAGAGAGAGAGAAAGAGAGAAAGAGATTGATTAAAAATGAAGAATGACTCCCATGGTTTTAGCTTGGGTAATAAGGCAAATATAAATGTCATTTACTGAGTTGATAATGATGAAGGAAATATAACGTAGGGTAAAATCAAGACGTTTGATATCTGTGCATTACTGATGACTATGTTCCTGTTTACGATTTCTTCATAGAGGAAGAGGATAAATCTTCCTTTATCTTGAGAAAGGAGAAGATAACAGAAAAGGAACAAGAAAAGGGGAAGGCATTTGAATGAATAGAAAGTACATTCCCAAAGTGGTGGGGATGGTGGTATCAGTTTGGTGAAGTCCAGAGTTGCTGAGAATATACAATTTGTAAAAGGCATACTGAATATTATTCTATAATTTTAATGTGAAAGTTAAGGAATAAGCCTCAGGTTCTTCATAATAGAGATTACAGAAAGTAGACTAAATAAAAAAAAACTCCACAAACCTGGCATGTCCATCCCAGAATGAGATACTTCTAATTGTTTATTAGTGAATTTTTAAGGTGGAAACAACTTAAATTGTTGTCGGGATGGAAAGAAACCCAAGTAACCATTCACATTCATTAAAAAACTGAGTATTTTTTTAAATCACTGACACTGAATTAGAGAAATGGAGAGGAGAAACATGATAAAGATATGGAAACAATGAAGAAAAATGTATTCAGATACATCTCAGTGAACAATATTGTCCCTGTCATGGTGTCTGTGTTTATACAGGGGTTGATATTCAGCCAGCTGAGTTTCCACTTGAGTTTGAATTTCAGCCCTGCCATGTATTGAGGGTGATTTGGGACAAATCAGATAAAGTCCCCTCTACCCCACATATAAGATGATGGTCATGATCACATCTACCTCATAAGGTGACTCTTAGGACTAAAGGAATTAATTCATTAAAAATGTCTTAACCAAGTGCCTGGCACAGAGGAAGAACTCAATGAATATTTAAATCACAGACACAGGTATGCACCTTCTCATCTCCCAGGGGATATGATACCTTGGCCCTCCTAGCTTCAAAATGACTCAATTCACTGCATTGGGAAGTAGTTTTTATGAATTGCTGAAAATCTAGGCTTTAACTAATATTTATAAAGTGGTCTCAAGTATTATTCAAGCTAAATTTTTGCAAATCAGTAAAAGTGCTCCAGCTGATTAGGCTGTCAAATTTTTTCATTTATTTCTAGGAATGTTAGACATAAGTTAAATGTGTCGATTAATACCCTTAGCGAGAAGAGCAAATGACTTGTAAGTTAATTATTTGAAAACATACAAAATAAAGGTGATATTCTATACTGAGCCTCTTGATATATAAAATCTGTGTTTTGCCAGCCCTAACAATATTAGGAAGACACTGAGTCTGCAAACATAAATAAATAAGCACCTATTCTGAACCTGGGATCCTTGGTCAGACTGAAATGGAAGTATCTTGTGGAATACTAGACTCTGTTTTCTTTTCTCTCTTACTCTGGTTACTATGTAAAAACATGTTTTATTATTAATCACATTTATGTTCTTGGATATTAGTGAGTGAAGAGTTGTGTTCAGCCTTTAGATTTAGAAGAATTTGTTTGTTTACAAAGATATGATGAAAAACTCAGAACATTCTAAGGTTAAATTTAGACTTCATGCTTATTGGCAAGTTTACACTGAGGGAAATGCCATAACCTTTCTTGACCTTTGTATCTTTACCTAAGGAGGAATCGGTTAAACATGGAATTATATAGAAAAGCTTAGTACAGTAAGAAGCATAAATACTGTTCATGTTCACCAGTTCGTGTAGCTAAATAGAGACAATTAGTTTTTCACTTTTGAAAAGTCATTTAATTCCTTGAGAAGAAAGCTAAATGCCAACATGAATCTAGTATCTTAGTTAAATGACAATAGTAAAACCTACATTTCAGACTATGCTATATCTGAAGCATAGTAAACATTTATTCAATATTATCAAAATACTCAATAAATGTTCGCTTTTCCCCTTCTGTGCAAAGGCAATGTTGCAAGAATGATATAATTCAACACCTTATTAAAAAGGTATGGGAGCCAAGAACACGTGAACTTCCATGTGATCATGTCTAAATGCTTTTAGATCACATCTGAGGAAAAAAATAAGCAATGTTCTTCGCTTCTGCCGCTGTACCATGGAGGCAGAGCATCTCTCCCCAAGGAAGATGCTGATGCAAGGAAAGCAAGCAGAGGCAGATTCTACCCCAACATCCTTGTGGAAAGCACATGCAATTGGAGATGCTGAGAGAAGGCGCATGCAGTACCTGGTCATCTCAGAGTCAGGGAGCAGGCCTAGGTGGTAGTGGGGGTAGGGAGCTGAGAGAAGGAAGCTTTTGTCACACTCAACGGGGGAATAGTGCCTGGGAGAAGCAGGCTTATCACACAGTTTGTTCACAGTGCTGTAAACAGGTTCCGGAGGCCTGGTAATACAAGAGGAAGAAAAAGATGCATAGTTAGCATACATAGGAATGACCATGTGGCTAGTACCATTTCACCATATGTAAAAGGAAAAACCAAAACCAATGCTATTGTCTTATTATGTCTTATTAGTAGAAACCACATTTTCTGTTGGCCATGTGTCAACTTAGTGTTTTATTCCAATGTGATCTGAGCAGAAAAGCTTTGTGGAATAGCTACTTGTAGGGAAATTAGTAAGGACTTGTGCAAGTATCTCCTTTGGAATTCCTCTTTTTGCTGCCCCGAGGCCTACACATGATACAATGGCTAGTGCCAGTGACAATCTTGGACCACGAAGCAACCTTGAGGTTTCAGCCTAACAGTACAAATATAGGATTGTAAAGGGAGAGGCTGTAATGGGAGCCATAGTCACTGATGGTATGGAATGATATTATGTGACTTCTCAGATATCTGCCTTCAGATTTCTTCTAACGTAGGACCAAAAGCATACTATCTAGGTTGAGAATTTAAAATTGCAGATTTAATATAAAGAAATAATGCTAGAATCTACCACAAATACTAATACATTTAATTTTATGTTTATAGTCCATTGAACACCCTGTCTCCACACACAGGAAATTATAAAAAATATTATTTTCTTGCTATATAATTTAAGAGACTTTGTATTTTTAGAGAAGTCACTGAGTCTTTATGTTATAACGTTACTGGAATCTGACCTAAACTTCCAGGACCTTAGAAGAAAGGAATTAATAAATTATTTTAGGTTATAAAACATTTCCAGGAAGACAACAGTCTAGCAACATCTTATTTTCTTTCCAGGAGGGATGAGTCAGTTTTCTGTTGACTTTACAGGTCAAGAAAATTATGTTACTAAGTTTTCTAGTCCAGTATTACCATATTTATAGAAGAACATTAGAACCAAAGCTGGCTAATACATGTCCTTAAAAGTAAATATAGTCCCCAGCAGAATGGAGTGAAGGGAATTGCAGGAGCAGCAAAACTGCAAAAGAAAATCAACAAACCACAATCCAGAACTTCAGAGACTCTATATCAATCACATAGAACTAGGACAGCCTAATCTCTCCCCATCCTGGAGCTCAGGGACATTTGCGGAAGAGGGGGCGGTAAGATTGTAAGAGCAAAAGGATGGGAGAAGCAATGATTTGCAAGATTCTCAACAATAGTTGGGGCCAAAACAATCATAATGGGACTTTGCATGCCCTGCGCAATGTCCAGCGCACTGTTGCCCTCATAAAGTCTAGCATCTGTTAAGGGCACCGAGACCCCTGGAGGCAAGGGATTGACAGCCATAGTAGTGATCTTATGCTTAAGGGGAACAAGAGAAAGGGCTTATGGAAATGCCACTGGGTCCTTATATGTCATCGGAGAGGAGGACCCAGTGGAGAGTTAGGCGTACACAATAAAGGACTCTCTGGGAATTGGGGGGGAGGCAATGGGGGAAGGGGAGGGAGAGGAGGGGGGAGGGAGGGAACTGGTAAAAAATTTTAAAATGTATAATTAAATTTTTAATTAAAAAAAAGTAAATATAGTCCCAACTATATTCAGTTGAATTAAAGGAAAGTGTTCCATGCTTTGAACATTAAGATATATTCAAAACAGTGAAGCAGATCCTGTATTTTGCCCAGTGCCAAACTTGTGAATTTATACCTGTATCTTTTGTGCAACCATTTTTATGACTGTAATGTCATCATTCAATTCAAGCATTTAATAGAGTAGATCTTCAGAGCAAGCTTCAATACTGTGGGTTTTATAAGGAGGTCCTTAATTTTTTGTTTATCATTATTCCTATCATAGATTGCTTATCTAGGTCTAATTACTTACCATTCCATATATTATCAATGTAGAGATAGTTAACTGGTGTTATAGATCTATTTTCCCCTGCCAGTTACTCTTATACTTCTTTCTTATTATGTGTTATTTTTATATGGTCACTTGTTCAAGAGTAGCTATAACTGATTCCTACCCTCCTCTTATTTGTAAGAACAAATGGTATCTCTGAAGATGAGTCAAAGAAAAAAAATGGCCCAGACATAACAACACACTTAACTAAGTTCTCTTGCATAGAAGCAGCAAAATAAGAGTCACAATGAGTCCGGGGTCTATATTTGAAGATTTTCATCTTAGAGCTTCATTATGATCCTAGTACTCTGTCTTATAGTAAGTACCATGTAGGCTTTAGTACAGTACATGGAATGAGTTCAGTAGGAAACGATAATTGAATCAATAGATCATTTAACTATTTCTTATTTTAAGAAATAAAATATTTTCTAATTCTTTCATGGAAGCCACAAGTTGTTCTGAATCTCTTAGGTTTGAACTTTTTAGAGCAATGTTAATTCTTAAGTCATATAGAAGACCTGAAACTCCAGCATTGTCAGCTAGGAACTGAAAGGCTTCAAGGACTTGGAGGTCAGGTGGACTTCATGTATTAGAGTCTGGCTACAATGCCTGTTCACAGTTCCTGCAAGAGATTTCCCTCCTTCCTCCTTCCCCTCAGTCAATCCCACACTACTGACATTGTGCGCTTAAAAATTCAGCCTAAACTTCTGAAGGCTTAATATTGGAAGTCAGCATCTTGGTCCTTTCTCTTAGTTATATCCTGTGTGACCTTTCTGTAGATGGATGAGAGATATCAATCACTGTCACACTGGTATCTGGGAGGCTGGAATGGATGTTACCATTGCTTCACACAAGGGCAGTAAAGAACTGTGGTAGGGGCGACATCTTTCTGTGTGAATCTGCCAGCCACAGTGGAAGCGGCTGTTCATACTACTAGAAGCACCATGTCAGAAGGTAGTGAATATGAAAGTCCATCAAGTTGCACACTGGCTCTCTTGGATGTCCCAGGAAAAAGGAGGGGGAGTTGAAGATATTAGCAAAGTCCTTTTGTGAATTTGTAAACAATTTTTTTTTTTTACACTGACATCCACTTATCAAGGGCCATAGAAAAACGGCTTTGTGGTTTTATCTGCTGAGCAACAGTATTTATTCACACGTCTATGGGCTTATAATTGTGGGCTCTCGTTGCATATCAAGACAGCCCTGGCCCTTGACGAACTCTCTCTTTTCTGAACCCTATTAGCATTTGTTATTTTCTCTACTTTCTTGGCACTTTTAAGGGAAAATGCACAGTTATGGTACCCCAGAGAGGGATGTTTCACAGATACCTGACCCTATCTGTAGCTCTTCCTTCCCATTTGCCCCTACTGGACTCCAGTACAACTCAGCCTCCTGGTTCAGCCAGAGAGGTTTGAACTATGTGACCAGAAAGGGGGTTTCTCTCTCCATATCCATTTATCTCTGTAGTAGGAACCAAGAGAAAAACCAAAACACAGGACTCACACTTAATTGGACTCTCTTGGATGAATAAAGGTAAAGAAGAAGAATCACCAGTGGGTAGTGTAAAGTAAAGATGCAGACACACAGAGTGTCACTGAAGATGTGTTTGCCAATCATGGAGCTCGAGGTACCAGACATTGTGGCCGTGTGTACAGGTTAGCAATCTAGGCTCATTCTAGGACAACAGTCTGAGTTCATTTAGTAAGGCAGCCTGTGAGGGAATAGGTTGCTGAACTTCCGCGATGGGTCCCTTGTGGCATTTGTCATCTGATGAAAATCAACTGCTGGCCTCCCATATTATCCCCTCGTTGGCACTTAGGTGAAAATAAAACAGCCATGTCAGTACTCCATCTTCCTTCAGCTCACTGTAAGGAGACTGGGCCACTCGAGACACCTGCAAAACCTGGACTTCTACATTACTCACCAGTACTGAAGACAGTACTGAACTGATCCTGCCTTTGAAATTTCAATATCCTGTCCACCATTTTATTGCATTAATTTTATTTTTAAATATTGCATGAAACAGGACACTATCTTAATGACTTTTGCTGGTGTCCCCATTAAACTGTGACCCTGACATCAATGTCTCACGTCTACTCCCAGGCCTGTCACAGAGATACTTAAGAGAGTGATAGGGATGACCGGGCCTGGAAGTGTTCTTTGTGAGTGCTGTATCTGAAGGGAAGAGATCAAAGGAATGTTTCTCTTTTTACTGCATCTTCCAACTCCCTACCAACACCCCTAAGCTGTCTCAGGCAAGGATTTCATTTAATTGTACTGTCATATTTGACTCACTGGGCTTTTTCTGTAGAGTATTAACTCCTTGGGAATCAAGGCCAAATCTTATTTGTCTTTGTTTCTCTCAATGTGATGACTTATGAAGAAAGAAAATGAGAAGAGCTGTGATGGAGCAAGTCATCGGAATTTTTAACATTTTTCTCTTCTTGAGCAGGAAGATGCTTCACATTAGAGTAGGAAAAATTTGGGTTGTATGTTTGTTTGCTTTTGAGCATGATTTCTGTCAAACAGGCTGCTAGGGCTAAACCTGCAGAGTATTCAGATCTATCACATGGGAACAGTCACCTTACCCTATTCCTTGTATTAAAAGAGCATGAGGTCTAACTACATCAGAGATCGCATCTGGGAAACCAAGTGCTACAATGACCAAGTGTCCATTCTCTCACTTGACATGGTGTGAGGGGAAAATAATTCTAACCTTAAAAGGATGCTACTTGGTCATATTTATAAATTATAAATAACTTTATTTTGTTTATAAGTCATGTATTTACTTGTTGGAGTAAGCATGGGAAGGTTAGGTTTCATGCCTCAGGTAATAGGTCATAAGGTTAGAGTTTTGTAAAACCCCGTAAATAATTAGAGGCTAAAAGAGTATATGGAATATATGCCTCAATATATGAAATAAAGTTTTCGTGATTATGATTAATGAGGAGGCTGCCTCCTCTTATACTGAACTTTAATCAGAAGTATCAGTGACTTGATGAAGATTTTATAAGAACTTTAATATATGATGTAGCAAAATCTAGGGGAGGGACTGGCCTGGATGACTTGGACTAATCCACTTCCCACTATTCTAAGCACCATAAGTTGGGGTCCCAAACTTCTCCTAGACCCCTTAAAGTTGATGTCATCTTCTATCACATTAAGTTTTTAAACTTAAGGAAGTACAGACTTAAGGAAGAAAGGAACTGTGAAATTACTTGAGAGGCAAGTTGTTATGTAGCAGAATGGTGAGTGTGAAGAAAGATCTAGGCTTGGGTCTGGCTTTTCGTAATTCTACCTTGGTTGACCTCGAAGGCCTTCTTGTAGCCACAACACTCTCATTTGGAAAACAGGATAGTAATATAAACAGAAGACATTTTAGAGGAAGAGGGAGAATGTGTACAAAGCACTTTCTTCAGTACATGGCATTCATTGGGAATTTCCTGACATTCCAACTCCCAGGGGCTGTAGTCTCTGAGAATGTCGTTTTCCTTTGTGTAAGGAAGACACATCCTTTACCCACTTATCCAGAACCAAGTAGTTCACAAAACATTGCTCTTATGTGTTATAAATTCTCTGCAAAGGGATAAAGCAAAGGAAGTAAGTATGGCAGATTTTTGAGTCTCTCTCTCTCTCTCTCTCTCTCTCTCTCTCTCTCTCTCCAGAATGTTTCCTTCTAAAAATCACTTTCATTCCTGCCATTGAAAAGGTAATTGATCCTCTGTCATAGTCCAGGAGGTTGTTGATCACTTTCTGTAAACTTCTAAATTACTTTCATTGCCTCTAACCATAGAGCAGGGCTGACTCCAACCTTTGATTGTACTTGCCTCTTTCTAATGATTTGCTATTGTTATGATTCACAGCTGTACTGTCATTTTGAGCTGTTGGGCTATAAGTAAGGTGCTATTAATAATAGCCTCTGCACCATAATCAGCAAATATTTATTTTTTAAAAAAGAGAAGAGGGGATTGGTTTTTCATTTACTTTGTATGAACATCGCTCTCGGTGATATCTCAGTTGCTCGCTCATTGAAGAAGAAAGGACAGAGTTGGCGCTGTGCCATACAAAACCATCTTGAAAGTTTTGAATGATTGATTGCTGTGTCTCATTTCTTTCATGAGAGTGTATAGGTTTCAACAAGCTTGTGGGATATATGTGGGTTGCAGAGTGTTTCATGGAATCACTTGAAAATCAGAGCCTTAACTAAGAGGAGAGGAGTCACGGAACCTTAGCACTGGTGAGAGTGCAGTAGGATTTGGGGGATTTCTGGAATATATCCAGGCAAATGTGATCTGAGACTCAGGCTCAGAGGTGTGACCAGACTAGAGCTTTTGAGACCTGGATTTGGGTTAGGTGAGGAAAGGTTGACAGATACAACACTATACTGCTTGATACCTAACACCGCTCAAGTATCTTGTTTCTTTTTAATTGAATTTTTAGAGTAAGATATAAATCTATAAAATAGCAATTTGATTATACCTAAGCATTCTGAGGGAAAGGAAAGTTTGAAGAATAAATGAAAGGAATCACATTGAACAAAAGGGACTTAATTACATAGAAATTTAAAGCCACTGAAATAAAACATCATCATTAACAGCAATAACAACAGCAACAAAAACCCAGCAAACTTACAGCTAAACAAATAAGCTGGGAAAATACATCTGTTCATATATTCATCAGTATTTTAAGATGTTCTTAGAATTCAATGAGAAAAACTCTATTAGTACCTTATCATAAGAGAAAAGCTATAAACAGCAAACAGATACACATATGTAAATGTTTAGTTGTAGGAGGTATAAAGTTAATTAGAGTTAAATTATATGCTTCTATGTGTGTTTCACAGTAACAAAGGATTTGAGTTGACCAATCAGCCTGCGGCAGTAGGTAAGACAGACCTTCACATCACTGGTACTGTGGGGTGTCAAACCTCCTATAACATTTCAAGAAAGAAATTTTACAGTAATTTTTCCATGAATTTTAGAAGTAGTACTGCATTTTGTTTCAGAAATTCCTCCTTTAGTATGCTATCTTTAAAAAAATGTGTGCACAAAGGTTTTTACACAGAAAAAGTCATTCTGGTTCCTTATAAGAATAAAACAAAACAATCAAATTTCCAACTGGGGATGAAGATGAGAAACATAAGATATACCCACAAGACAGTTTATTATTTAACCATAAAAGTTAATAGTCATGGAAGTATATAAAGGTTTAGGGAATGTTCTCTTTCATAAAGTCAAATACACTATAATGTTGCCTATGGGGCTGTGAGAGTGGGAGGTATTGGCATCTATTTTCTCACCATTTCAGAGAAAAACTGAAACAAGAGTGTAAATGAAAATATAGGAAGAGCAGAGATTTTGGTGCAGAGAGGGGTAAGGAGAAAGGGCATTGAGAAAGTAGTAATAAGAAAAAATATCAAGGACAAGTTTGAAAGCAGGCCTTGGTTAAAACTCAAGGCAGTTCTTGAGTAGCCATAGGTGACAGAAAGCCAAGGAGATTAGTGTTTCCTCTTACTGAATACATTTAAAATTTTGCAGTCGTTCAATTATACAGAGTTTGAAAAGACAAAACAGTGGAAAAAAATGATTATTACACTGGAAAAAACAAATATGCTTGTTAGTATTTCACACACACACACACATATATATGGGTATTCAGTTTATATTATTAAGAAAATATGGAGAGAGAGAAAAAGAGAGAAAGAGAAAGAGTGAGGGAGAAAAGAAAGAATGAGAACACTGTTTGGAGGCATAAACTAGGAAATTTGCTCAGAATCATTCTTGGATAATATGCCTATATAAAATCTTTCTTTCCACATGTATTGTATTTTCTAAGTGATTTTTAGTAACATAAAAATTGCTATGTATATAAAATGACAAAGAAAAGCCACAAGTCTGACTCTAGTAAAACATCACTTTCGTAATGAGTATATCTGTGACTTTGTATGTCAGAGGGTTTTCTTGAGTAGAAGGATTATGAATGAATTTGGTTTTTGTTTTTACTTCATAAATGAATAGAACCTTTAAAGTTATTTTTATATTTATTGATTTATTGCGTGTGTGCACGCACATGTGTCAGAAGACAACTTGCTGGAGTTGGTTCTCTCTTTCTACCATGTGGATTCTGGAGATGGAACTCAGGTTCTTACACTTGGTGGTAGGCACTTTTAATCTGCTGAGACTTCACACTGGCCCAAAGATAGATGTTAAATGATCCTTCTATTCCCTCCTTCTCTTAAAAGAATAGTAACTGTGTGAGTCAATAACTATATTAAATAGTCTGTTGGTGGTAATCATTTCATGATGTATATTAAAATATCATGTTGTATGCCTTAGATGCATATAACTTTATCTAATACTTACACATTAATAAAGTGAACAAAGACTATTTGTCTTTCTAGCTATGTAGAACAAATAAGTTTATTTCTATGGGATTCACAGATATGACAAGGTATATAATGAGGTATGATAAGATTGGTTTAAAAAAATCAGTGTGACTATGTGTCCCTATGACTAGGGACAGGTTACCCAATTTTGCCATTTTTGCTATTTAAAATTGCCAGAGTCTCAAATGCCAAGTATGCAAACATATTTAGATACTAAATAGATTCTGGTTAAGATTTAGTCTACTTCAGGCAAATTATGTGCTAACTAAAATCCTTTTATTGAAAGAGTGACATCATGAAAACAAATTTGCAGCAACTGCAGTATTTTTTACTGATCTGTGTAATCATTCATTTGGTGTTCACTTACTAAACTTAAAAAGCATATGGGGAGGATGGGAACACAAAGCAAATGGCTTGATGTTTTGGATTCCAAGATTGAGGGTTCGATACTTTTCTACCCTTATGTGTCTCCATGACTGGGAAGTCTACTCAAATTGTCTGAATCTTGGGTGCCTTTTCTGGGAAATGAATTATTAACGCCTACCTAGAAGGATTGCTTCAAAATTAAATGTTACAAACTAGGCAAATCACCTGCTATATGGTCGGCATTCAGGAAATCACTATTTTAATGTGTCAGATACTAATCTACATGATGTAGAAGATAAAAAAAATCTAATTTCAACATGTACTTTGCTCACAAGTACCACTTCATCTTAGAGGTGGTGTGTACTTGTATCTAACAAGTTTAAAAATGGTTGAGGTGATGGAAGGAAGAGTCTCTTCAAATTCCCTGAACTTAGTTCTCTCTTTTTAATTACCCAGACTGCCTCTCTACCAGTTTAGAGGCACCTGGATCTATGGCCCTGCTACCAATGGTGTTTTAAAGAAAAACGGTCTCCTTATACATTGCCAGCTAATGTATTTCAAGCAGATTGAGTAATAGCACTAACATTTGACAGTGAGGTCCATCTATCAAGGAGATACTTGGGCTTGGCTTATCTGGGGGATCCAGGGAATATTATGCTTTACTGGAGATCCTGACTGAACCAGTAAATTCTCTACATGCCAGAGGCACCAGTGAGTAGACAATAGGAGCAGGAATATTGCAGTAATAACCAAAAGGAGGAGGATTTTCTTTAAGGAAAACTGAACTGAACACAGGAACTGAAACTTCTGTTAGTTATGTAGGCAACCCAGAATACATCCAGCAGATGGGAAAAGTCTTAAAATTATACATTCTGATCACAGTGGAGGACAATGCCAGGCAACAGAAATTGCATGGGCATAATAAGAAGAGAAGCAGAGTGAAAAGCAATGATCAAGCACTGCAGGCCCACCAGGTTCCCTCAGTTTGTGTGAGGAATCTTGAGGTCAAATCAGCAGGTTAGAACAGTGCAGCAGGGTGGACTGGAAAATACAAAGTTTAAAGTCACATCATAGTTTCTTTTTAAATTTTTTTTCCATAAAAATATTCTAGAAAGTCTATATAATTCTAGAGGGAGCCCTGGAATTTTTTTTTGGGGGGGGGGTGGGTGAAGTAGGAGAGAGAGGTAGTTGAACACAAGGCTCTTATAAAAACAAATTCCACATCTCCCTGTCATGTTACCAGATTATACATCTTTTAATTTTTAGTCTTCACACCAACAGAGTTTTACAGAGACTATTACCTACACCTTTTGTATGACAAACTAAGGCACAGAGAAGGTAAATGTGTGTGGGAGGAACTGTCACTTAAAGGCAAGTTTTCAACTCAGTCACTCACCATGCAACACTTCAGAGAATGCAGGACTTTAAAGTGCAATTAGAATGGCTCACAGATTATATGTGCATCACTGATGTGTGCATCACTGAACTTTGTTCACGAGCTGTATGAACCACTAGGTTTCAGTTGGAACAACTTTACACACACAAGAGTCCAGATAGATAAGTGGCAGACAAACGCCTGAGAATGGTGTCAGAACACTCCATCTTTGTCACCTGTAATAAGTTCACAAGACAGAGCTACTCCTACTTCGGTTATACATTTCTCTGAAAAGGCACTTTCTCTCTGCTACCAGATGTGTTGAAGGAATTGTGAAGTACCCAAGATTCATACATGCAAAGTTGATTCAGTGGGAAATGATGGTGTGTGTGTGTGTGTGTGTGTGTGTGAAGCACTTGTACACACATAAGATAATTTTCCTTCAACAGTAGTAATAAAAAGGAGGGAAATAGGAAATTTATCGCAATGTTAAAATATTGAGTTGGTCATGTATCTCCCCCACCATGTTTGGAAATTGACTTGGAGTTATTTATATTCTCTGCACCAGTGGAGATTTGTGATACAGGAGAGAAGCAGAATTTGACCAAAGCGATTTTTCTTTAAGGATTTTTCTCTTTAAAAGTCTGATCTGCTAAAGATTGCTGTTCACTAAGGACCTGAGAAGAAAGGCGGGCCTAAAGGAACCTAATTAATGCGATTTCATTGAAAGGAAAGGAAGCAGTGTGTGACTGTTTGAAATATTTAATGCAGTAGAAATATACTGCTGTGTTTTGAAATAGCTACTAGCTCCTTTAACTATAACGTCTAAATGCCACTGAGTTTGGTACTTCTGGCTCCGGAGCACTATCTTTACTCTGTGCACCATCGGTAGCACTTTCAACAATTTTCATGAAAATTTACCCCATGAGAGAAATTCCTTATTTATTCCAATATGTTACAACTTGCTTTTACTTTTGGTAATATATTTTTTTTCCAAAGTCAAATTAGGGTATTAAAGACAATGGTTCTCAGTCCTGTTGTGACTCAGAATTGCTTGTGGGTTTTATTTAGTATAGTGCAAAGAGAGAGCAGGCACAGCAGTAGCAGAAAAATTGCATGTCTTATTAGTTCTGTCTCTATTACCAATGTTCTAGACTTGGGCATCCAGATTCTATAGATCTGATGTGGGCCTAGGGAGTCTGTGTTTAAAAGTAGGTAAGAATTGAAAGCTAAGATTTTTTAGAAAATGATTTGTTCTTTCTGAGAAGGAATGAAGTAGCTACACTTTTGGATTGCATGAATTTTTTTCTATACCATAGAATACATTGCTGTGCTAAAATTTTTCAACTTGAAAATATTCAGTTGACAAGTATCAACATTTGTAGAACAAATGTTAACTTTCTTTTTCAAGGAAAGGTTTAAAATACTGCTCTTCATTATCTAACAGCAATTGTATACTGTATGTATGTATATATATATATATATATATATATGCATTATTTACACATTATTTTCAGAAGGGAATTTAGCCCAATATGTCCAAGCTTCGATGGAACAATGGTTCTGGGATATTCTTTCTCTGCTTTAAACAGGCAGACCACATTCTCATTGTGAGCTCCACATCCATATTCTATGTAGTTGTCACATACATAAATTCAGCATAACCTTATTAGAGCTACTCAGCATTGTATAGGTCTCCATACAGGTAGAACTTTATAAGTAAAACTTTCTACTCATACATAGTCGAACCTAATATTCTGCAATGAAGCTGTGGAATCTATGCCATTGTTCTTGGGTCAGGAAAGCATCATCAGGTGCACAGGTGCTGTTGTGAATAAACTTAGTTGCTATACCTGTTGAATATGCTTATTCTAAATCAGAAAGGTGTACAAAAATGAGCTTTGCTTTTGTTTAGAAATTTTCATGAAGTCTCCACAGCAGGTATGTGTCTTTGGGAAAAGGCAAACATTTGTGTTTATTTAGTATTCCAGAATTTTCAAGTTTTATAATTTTAGAGGCTTTGTAACTAAAAGTCTATTTAACACATTGAACCTTACTTTGATAATTAGGCTTGAGTTTGAATAGATGCTGTTGAATTAGAATTGATTGGTCTATCTATCTGCCATCTATCTATATTTATGTATATATGAATGTATGTATATATTTACTTACATGTATATTTGTATACTGTGAGAGCACAGTCCTGCTGTGTGTGTGTGTGTGTGTGTGTGTGTGTGTGTGTGTGTGTGTATGTGTGTGTGTGTGTGTGTGTTTATGTAGGCTGGGGACTGATGCTAGCAATCATCAATAATTTTGCTACCTTAGTCTCTAAGACAGGCTTTCTTAACTGAATCCAGAGCTCATTTGTGCTCCTACTTTAACTCTCCAGCTAGCTTGGGGATCTCCTTTCTCTGCCTTCTTAGGCTGGAATTATAAACAGCACACTATACTCATCTGGCATTTATGTGGATTATAGGGATCCAAACTCCAGTCTTTTTGCTTGCTCAGAGAGTGCTTTAACCTCTTAGCCATTTCCTCAGCCCCCCAATATATGTATATATTTTAAAAGACATTAAAATATAAAAGAAGTTTCACTGTATCACTATAGGTCATGAATTTATCCTTGAAGGAAGATGCATGATGTATTTCTGTTTCATTAGGTAGAGGTAGATTTCTGCTGCACTCATATCCCATCTTATTCCACTATGTCCCAGCGAGCTCTGCAGTCAGATTGTTACAGATAACAGTGTTGTGATCATTAGTGTTGCGACCTCTAACTGTAAGTCAACACTAACAACAACAGCAACAATAGCAACTTCAGTGTAGCTCAATCTTTGCTAGCTCTGTTTTAAGCGTTTTACATAGGTGAGTTTATTTAAATCTGATTGTTACCCACAGGATAGACATGGTGGGTGCTGCAGTTTGTCAGCGTTGCAAATAAATCCATAACCAAAAAATCTGGGGAACAAGGTAATCTTATTCTTTCGCATAATTCTCAAGTCTCAGTTACAGATCCTAGTCCGGCCTGGCACGAGAGTTCATGCCACCAGGAGTTGAGGAAACTATCCACTCCATCTCTATAGCAATTGCTGAGAGAGACGTAAACCTCATCTGTCAGACATTAAGACTTCCAAAGTATGTTCAAGAATGCCAACTAAATGAACCAGTTTCCCTCATCTTATACACCTGCCTAGAGAATGGTCCCACTTTCTATGGGGCTAAGTCTCCTTGCTCACAGTAGACAGTCTCACGTAGGCTTGCTCCAGAGGTTGCTTTAATAACTAACTCTTCACAATTGTGCCCAGAGCGCACAGCCTTCAACACCATATGCACACACACACACACACACACACACACACACACACGCACGCACACACCCCTGAATATCTGCTAGCAATGTGGGAAAACTAAGGCACAGAGAATTTTCAGAACTTATTTAATTTACACTCCTGTTTCTGGATTGTGAGTTTTTTGTTTGCCTATTGCTTTTTAAGAGAAACTGTAAAGTCTCTGTATCTCCAGATTCTCAGGTTTTAAAACAGTTTTACATTTCTCAATACCTTTCCTTTGGCATCTTAGGAGTTAAGCTGAAAAACAAGAAGGAGGTCTATCTGCGAAGTGTTGGATAGCTTTAAGGTTTTACTAATACCATTACTGATTCAAAGGAAGGTCTCTTATAATTGGCTTTGAAATCGTTTGCTATCACATTTATTTCAGCTGTTTCATTTTGCTTTCATCCCATGTCTCAAGATGGTAAATGAGACTTTAAAAAAGATTAGAGCAAAACAAAGCATAAAGCAAAATATCGGGCTCCATTCAGGATCTGTCCATAGCATTTCTATGAGGAAGCAGCCTGCATTAGAAAGGGCTCAGTTCTAATTCAAGGTCAACCCAATTAACATAAAATCTAATATCAGGGTAGATATTTAAATGTTGACACACATAAAGATCCCACCACAGTCATAGCTAGACTCTTTCAATAAAATGTTCATTAAGGCAGCTGTATGGGGTCTGGAGCAATAGCCAGAATGACTGACCCCTGCCTGGGACATCACAGAAGTTGACTGCATCCACTTAATAGGTCACAATTGTTTCTGGGAGGAAAACAATTTTTGAATAAAGGAGAAAAAACAAAGACTAACTGAAAGTATGAGGAAGATTCTAGAACTCTTAAGGCTAACAATGCTAGCTGTATAAAATAAGGGAAAGAACCAGGCTCCAGAGTTAGGAGTTAGTTTAAATCTTGATATTGTTATATGCCAGGGTTCCTTCTGGGTTGTCTATTCTGGTGGAGGTTCAGTGCTCTTGTGGCATACTAAGCTGTCTCTCTCAGGTCATTCCACTGATAGGGTCATTACCCTTCACTCATTTAGCTTTAGTCTTAAGGTTTCCACTGTATGTTCTCATCTCTTTTAAGTTCCTTGATAGTCTAAGGCGGCAAGTTGGTATGTCAATCATTATGCAGGTCTGGTAAGGACAAGTCTCACTGCAGTGAGTTGTAGATGAAGCAGTCCTGCCTTGAATATAATCTCTTGTCTTATGGAGAACCTTTCTTTTTATTTTAATACATTTTTTATTATTATTTCAGCTCATACAAACTTAATAGGTACACCAGTTCCCTCCCTCCCTCCTCCTCCCCGCGAACCCCCTGCTCTCCCTCCCCTTACCCCTCCCGCCCCATCCCCCGGTGCCTCCCGCCCCAATTCCCAGAGTCCTTTCTTGTGTATGCCTGACTCTCCTCTGGGCCCTCCTCTCCGATGACTTACAAGGACCCAGTGGCATTTCCCTGAACCCTTTCCTGTGTTCCCCTTAAGCATAGGAACACTACTGTGGCTGTTAATCCCTTGCCTCCAAGGATCTTGGTGCCTTTAGCAGATGCTAGACTTTGTGAGGTCAATAGTGTGTTGGACATTGCGCCGGACATGCAATATCCAATTATGATTGCTTCGGCCCTAACTTGTGTGGACTATCTTGCAAATCATTGCTCCTCCCATCCTTTTGCTCTTACAATCTTACTGCCCCCTCTTCCGCAAATGTCTCTGATCTTCAGGATGGGGAGAGATTAGTCTGGCCTAGTTCTAGGTGGTTGATATAGAGTCTCTGAAGTTCTGGATAGTGGTTTGTTGATTTTCTTTTGCAGTTTTGTTGCTCCTGTAATGTCCTTCACTCCATCGTGATGTGCCCATCCTGTGTGTCACCCCCTGGCCAGAGACAGAAAGCTGTTAAACTGGAGTCTTATTATAAGAGCACATTCAAGGGTAGATGTAATACTTATATCCAAAAGTGGAATTGCAGGGTCATATGGCATTTGGCAATGGGAGGGGTCAATCACCCATTTGCAAAATGGTTACTTTTTAATCTGCCAGACTATATGCCCTTCCCTTCTGGTGAGTTCATACCCCCTTAGTTGTAAATGATCAGGAACGAATTGTGAACTTAACTAGGTGTCACATTTCTTTCTTGCAGTCCTTGATGGAGGCCTATTTTCTCTACTGTTACATGGTCACTTCTCTCCTTGTTTCTGGTGTGGCCCTCCAACCCCATCCCTCCTGTTCATAATCCTTGCAATTACTGTAGGTAATACATAGATTTACCTATGAGTGTCTCAAGATGGGCTGGGTGGGTTTGGTATTAGGAGCCACCTATTAGGGAGTACATACGGCACTTAATTTTCTGGGTCTGGGATACTTCACTTAATATAATTGTTTCTAATGACATCCATTTCCCAGCAAATTCCAGTAATTCATCATTTTTGATGGCTGAGTAGTACTGCATTGTATAGATGTACCACAGTTTCCTTATCCACTCGTCAACTGTTGGACATTTGGGTTGATTCCATGTCTTTGCTATTGTAAACAGTGCTGCTATGAACATGGTCATGCTTGTGCTATCGAGGCGAAACTCTGCTGTATGGGGGGTTATTCTCAAAAGTGGAATTGCAGGGTCATATGGCATTTCAATCTTTAATTTCTTTAAGAATCTCCAGACGGCTCGCCAGAGTGGCTGTATGAGCCTGCACTCCCACCAGCAAATGTAGGAGAGTTCCCCTCTCTCCACACCCTCTCCAGCATTTGTTGTTGTTTATGTTGTGGATTTTTGCCATCCTGACTGGGGTGAGATGATATCTCAGAGAAGTTTTGATTTGCATTTCCCTGATGGCTAAAGAAGTGGAGCATTTTTTAAGATATTTGTTAGACATTTTAGTTTCATCCCTGGTAAAATTTCTTTTCAGTTCCAGGGCCCATTTTTTAATTGGGCCATTGGTTTCCTTGATGTTTCGTTTTCTAAGTGCTTTGTGCACTCTGGACAGTAGAGCTCTATCAGATATGTGGTTAGTAAAGATTTTCTCCCATTCTGTGGGTTGCCTTTGAGCTCGTGTTACAATCTCTTTATCTGAACAGAAGCTCTTTAATTTCACAAGATCCCAACTGTTGAGAGTTGGTAGCAGTGACGCCATTGGATGTCTGTTTAGGAAATGTTAGCCTAGCCCAATCAGCTTAAGGGAGTTCCCTATCCTTTCAACTATGGTTTTTATTGTCTCTGGCCTTATATCAAGGTCCTTGATCCATTTGGAATTAAGTCTTGTACATGGTGACATGTACGGGTCCAGCTTTAATCTTCTGCTCGTGGAGATCCAGTTTTGCCAGCACCATTTGTTGAAGATGCTGTTCTTTTTCCATTGGATTCTTTGGGCCCCTTTGTCAAAGACCAAATGGCTGTAATTTTATGGGCTTATATCTGGGTCTTCAATCCTTATCCATTGATCTGTGTGTCTATTTTGAAGCCAGTACCAGGCTGTTTTTATAACTATGGATTTGTAATATAGACTAAGGTTCGGTATGGTAATACCTCCAGCAGTGTTTTTGTTACTCAGGATTGTCTTTGCTATCCTGGGTCTTTTGTGCCTCCATATGAATTTTGAGATTGTTTGGTCAACTTCTTTAAAGAATTGCTTTGGGATTTTAATTGGTATAGCATTGAATTTGTATATTGCCTTTGGTAGGATGGTCATTTTTATGATGTTGATTCTGCCAATCCAGGAACATGGGAGGTCTTTCCACCTTCTGGTGTCTTCTGCTATTTCTTTCTTTAGGGTTTTAAAGTTTTCATTGTAAAAGTCTTTTACCTCCTTGGTTAGGTTTATACCAAGGTATTTCATTTTTTTAGGGGCTATAGTAAATGGGATTATTTCTCTCAAGGCTTTTTCACTTCTTTCATTCTGGGCCTATAAGAAGGCCTCTGATTTTTGCACATTTATTTTGTATCCTGCCACCATGCTGAACTTCTGTATTAGTTCCAGGAGCTTCCTGGTGGAGTTTTTGGGATCACTCAGGTATAAGATCATGTCATCTGCAAATAGGGATAGCTTGACTTCTTCCTTGCCGATATGAATCCCTCTTATGTCCCTTTCTTGTCTTATGGCTTCAGCTAAGACTTCAAGTACAATATTGAATAGAAGTGGTGAGAGTGGACAGCCTTGTCTAGTTCCTGATCGAAGTGGGAATGCTTCCAATTGTTCCCCATTGAGCATAATCCTTGCTGAAGGCTTGTTGTATACAGCTTTTATTATATTGATAAAGGTTCCTTCCATTCCTACTGTCTCTAGTGTTTTGATCATAAAAGGCTGTTGGATCTTGTCCAAAGCTTTTTCTGCATCTATCGAGAGTATCATGTGGTCTTGGACTTTGGATTGCTTTACATGATAAATTACATTTATTGATTTGCGAATGTTGAACCAACCTTGTGTGCCGGGGATGAAGCCTACTTGGTCCCCGCGAATAATCTTTTTAATATGTTTTTGAATCTGATTTGTTAAAACTTTGTTGAGAATCTTTGTGTCTGTGTTCATCAGAGAGATCGGCCTATAGTTTTCTTTTTTAAGTCTTTATTAGGTTTTGGGATTAAAAGAATATTAGCTTCATAGAAGGAATTTGGTAGTGTTCCTTCCTTTGCTATTTGGTGGAACAGTTTAAGGAGTATTGGTGTTATTAACTCCTTAAATGTCTGGTAGAACTCTGTGCTGAATCCATCTGGTCCAGGATATTTTTTGGTGGGAAGATTCAAGATTACTTCCTCAATTTCCTTATATGTTATAGGACTATTTAAATAATTCACAACTTCCTGATTCAATTTAGGTAAATTGTGTTTACTTAGAAATTCATCCATCTCTTTTGTGTTGTCAAACTTCACAGAGTATAAGTTTTTGAAATATGATGTTATAATTCTCTGGATTTCTTGGGTATCAGTAGTGATAACTCCATGTTCATTTCTGATTTTGTTAATTTGGGTTTTCTCTCTCCTGCTTTTGGTTAATTTAGCTAGGGGTGTATCAATCTTATTGATTTTTTCAAAGAACCAGCTTTTTGACTGGTTGATTTTTTCTATCGTTTTCTTAGTCTTGATTTCAGATATTTCTCCCCTTATTTTGCTAATCTCCTCTCTTCTACTACTTTTGGGATCAGATTGCTCTAGTTTCTCTAAAGCTTTAAGCTGCATTGTTAAGTTGTTTATTTCTGATGTTTCCATTTTTTTGATGTAGGCATTAAGAGCTATGAACTTACCTCTTAGAACAGCTTTCATTGTGCCCCAGATATTTTGGTAAGTTGTATTTTCATTATCGTTCACTTTCAGGAAATTTTGAATTTCCTTTTTAATTTCTTCCTGAATCCAGTTCTCATTCAGCATCATATTGTTAAGTTTCCTGGAGTTAGTGTATTTTCTCTTGTTTGATGTGTTGTGGATGTCCAGCTTTAGGCCGTGGTGGTCTGATAGGGCACACGTTAGAATTTCAACTTTTTTGTATATGTGTAGATTCGTTTTGTGGCCCAATATGTGATCTATTTTGGAGAATGTTCCGTGTGCTGCTGAGAAAAATGTGTATTCCTTGGTACGTGGGTGAAAAGTTCGATAGAGATCTATAAGGTCCATTTCTTTCAGGGTTTGATTAAGTTCCAAAGTGTCTCTGTTAAGCTTTTGACCTGTTGATCTATCCCATGTTGAGAGGGCGGTGTTGAAGTCCCCAAGAATTATCGTTTGGGGGTTGATTTCTTGCTTTAGATGCTGTAGGGTTTTCTTAGTGAATGTGGAGGGGCCCGTATTGGGTGCATATATGTTCAGTATTGTGAAGTCTTCCTGGTGAATTGTACCTGTGACTAAAATGTAGTATCCATCTGTGTCTCTTATAATTTTCTTTGGTTTGAAGTCCACTTTGTCTGATAGCATAATGGCTACCCCTGCCTGTTTTCTGCTTCCATTAGCTTGTAGAATTGTTGACCAGCCTTTTATTTTTAGAGCGTGCCTATCTTTTGTGGTGAGATGGGTTTCCTGCAGGCAGCAGACTGATGGATTGTGATTTTTAATCCAAGTTTGTAATCTGTGTCTCTTGATCGGTGAATTAATTCCATTAACATTTAGTGTTATAATGGAGAAATTATTTTTAATTCCAGACATTTATTATGTTTAGTGATTTTTATAGGTATATTGCTTCACTTTTAATGGTGTTATATTTGCCTTCTGTTCTCCTGGATATGCCTGTTTTTTTCTTCACGCTTGAGTATCATTTCTAGCATTTTTTGAAGGCCTGGTTTGGTGGACATATATCCCTTCAAGTTGTCTTTGTGCTGGAAGATTTTTCTTTCTCCCTTGATCATGACGGATAGTTTTGCAGGGTAAATCAGCCTTGGTTGACATTTTTGCTCATTCAATACTTGAAGTATGTCTCTCCAAGCTCTTCTTGCTTTTACTGTTTCGACTGAGAAGTCATTTGTTATTTTAATAGGTTTACCTTTAAAAGTGACTTGTTTTTTCTCCCTTGAAGCTCTCTTTATCTTTATCTTGAATATGGAGTGTTTTAACTATTATTTGCTGTGGTGTGCTTCTGTTTTGGTCGTATCTGTTTGGGGTGCGGAATGCCTCTTGTATATGGATGGGCCTCTCTTTTTTTAGATGAGGAACGTTTTCCTTGATGATCGTTTGAAAAATTTCCTCAGGGGTGGTATTTTGAGATTCTTGCTCTGGTATTCCATGAATACGCATGTTAGGCTTCTTCAGGGTGTCCCATATCTCTTGGATATTTCTCTCAAGTATCTTTTTGGCTTTAACAACCTCTTCCATTGAGCTGGCTAGTACTCCCACTTTATCTTCAAGGTCTGAAATTCTGTTTTCTGCTTAGTTAGTTCTGCTGATAAGACTGTCTGTGGCGTTCTGGATTGAAGATGTCTTGTAGCTCAGTTTTAAACTCTGCTTGAGTCTGTTTTAACTGCTCTATGCCACTTTTTGTTTCTTGCACTGTTTTTCTCAACTTCTCCAAGTGTCTGTTGTGTTCCTCTTCAAAGCGATTGATTCGATTATGTAATTCCTCCCGGATTTCCTCTTTCATAGTATCGAACATGGTAATGATCATATTTTGAAAGTCGTTTTCCTGGGTGAGGCTTTCTTGGTATTTTTCCGTGGGTTTGTTCTGGTTGGGGTCTATCATTATGGCATTAATTTCTTCAGTGGGAAATTTGTTTACTTGAGTGTTGCTTCTCATGGATTTGCACTTTGACTTTGGCATTGTCATTTTAACTCTTAAGATCTTTCGGTTTCACTAAACTGAATTATTTGGCCTGGGGTTCTGGGGGTGGCAGGGACGGAGCTTACCTAGGTCGCGGGTGAGGCCCGGCTGGACCGTGCGCGCGTCCCGACTGGCGGAGCGGGATGGGGAATGGGAGGATGGGACGTCGGCGTGGAGCTATTTAACCCGAGGGGAGCTGGGGCGGGTCCCAGGCGCAGGGGGAGGTCCTCCTCATCCCTCGGCCCTGTACGTGGCTCTGGCTGGATGGTGGGGTCCGAGCCGTGGAGAACCTTTTTATCTTTAGCGTCTTACAGTCTCACTGCCCCTTCTTCCGTGAGGTTCCCAAGGCTTTAGGATGGGGAGAGATTAGGTTACCTGATTCTGATTCTGTGAAGGAAAATACTTTTAAATTTGGCAACTATAGAAACGAGATTTCAGATGCATTTCTGTTGATGTTTCAGTTGCCATTCACGAACCACAAAGCACTAGCCCAAGTTCTTGAACTGCATCTTCTGCATCTAAGTTCTTCAAGTTCCATAAAAGGAAATCCAGAAGAAGGCATGGCAATGCTGTGTAATGCTTTCTAAATCTCCAATGCCAGTACCAGTTTCCCAGGTACCCAACATGCACCTTGGTTTCTCCTTCATCTAGTCAGCATGACTTGCAAGCTGCCATATTTCCTCACTTGCCAACACACCCAGTTTCATGTCCTAGTTTACTGTTGAACACATTAAAGTATAGGGTGGTTTAAGAAGAAGAGAAAAAAAAAGGAAGAGCATGATAGAGATCCCTGCACTAATCAAATAATAAGTGCTGAGACTTGGACGAGTGGACTGACAGTGCAGAAGTGAGCAGTTTATGGATGTATTTCAAAAGAAAAGCCTGTAGAATTGGCTGGTGGGATGGGCATGCAAGGTGAAAGGAAAATAGAGAAGGCTGCCTACAAGATGTGTGGCCTGAGAAATAGTGGAATAAGGCAGGTGTTTGTATGAAAGGGAAGAGTATGAGAGGGCAGGCTGAAGACAAACATGAAGTCTGTTGATGTACTCATTGCACAATGTCTGTAAGCAACCAGACATTATCGGCAGTGAAAGGTATTTATCACATATACACACACACACACACACAGACCCACATACACATACTAGGAAGAGTTAGACATATTAGATAAGCATTATCTTTAAAAAACTTCTACAAACTGCCTAAAAATGTCTAACAATACTAATAAAGTTAAATAAATTATTGCTCATTTACATATAATAGCTACTATATACTTACATATATGTATATATTATATGTATACATATGTGTAATATGTATATTATGTAAATATTAAAATATTTTTGAAGACTAAGGACCTAATAATATTCTGAGAATTCATCAGTAAATAAATAGAGATAGGCAAATAAAAATTCAATAATTCCATTATATACATAATCCAAATTTTATCAGTAAATATATGAACCTAGAAAAATCCCAAAGAAAACACCTGAGATAGAAATAATGATTTCCCTCCTTTGATGGGATGTTTGTTGGATATTTTTTATTTTATTCATTTTATAACTTTTATATAAATGTATATTATTTTGTGATTGGAAAAGGCAGGATAAATGAAAACATCGAAAAGAAGCAATCAAAGAGGTTATAATGTAGATAGGTAATAAGGAAACTGTTTTATAGAGGAAGATTAAAATGAATGTCTGGGAAAATGATCTAAGAATAACAATTTTAAAATGTTTTTTACTTGGATATGATTTCCTCCATTATCTCTGTTACTGATATCACCTAAAGGCAAGAAGTAAATTATGCAATCCAAAATTTATGAAATGTATGTCTATAAAATAGCAGTTGAAGTTTTTGGAACTCAGTGATTATAGTGTGCAGTTTTGTACATTTGTTAAAGTATTCGCTGTTATTAATATTGTAATTTCATCACTGAAGCAAATGATACAGGAAGTAACCAAGGATTACAATGGAAATCTATCAATGTACACAGTGACATATGCACAATTGGGAATCAGTTGTTTTCTTGTCTTATATTATGACAATGATACCTGGAGGTGCAAGTAAACTGGAGGAATAGATTATGTCCACTGCCTTGACTCCCAGCATATAATCTATTTCAGTGCCATGCAGATAAAGGCCAGTGATAAGCCACATGCTGTGTTGTTGCTAGTAATTAACTCACAACTTAAGAAGCAATTATTAACCAGTGGTTGATGGCTTTTATACTGATCTTTCCAAAATTCTCCAATGTAATAATTAAGCTGTGGTTTTCTTCTTATCGCATCGCCAATGAAGAACTTATTATTCAATAAGTTAATGCAGCATTATTAAAAAACTCTTTGAATTTTACATCTGTGACATCACAACTGATGTACAATAACTTTCTTCCATGAATACGAGGCATGTGTTGTTTGTTATAGACATAGAAAATGATAGATGCACTCACACATATATATTCTATAAAATTCCCATTCTCATTTTATTTTTGCTAGTATTGATTTCATTTTTCTGAATGCAAATAACAATATAACATGCTTTCAGTATGTATTTGTATTGTAACTGGATAGCTCTATTAATCATGCCTCTTGGTTTATGTAAGTGAGCCATCGTCAATAATGAGAAAACACCCTTTGTGGCTTTTCCTTAACAGCCTCTTCTCCATCTGTACCCTGGGATTTGCCTCAGTCTACCCCTCTATCGCCTCACTTCACATCGGAGGAGACATTATAGCACCAGGCTCATAATGGAGAAACCAGGCATGCAAAGAGAGTAAAACAGATGACTTACAAACATTTGTTTACGAATCCTTAATTGGATCATGCTTTATAATGAACATAAAAATTGTGAAAAACCCAGAGTCATGTTTTGTACAAGCTTTACAGGGAAGTCTGCAAGTGGTTTTACAGGGAAGCCTACAAGTGCTAGTTGTCATCATAAGTACTGTAAAAATAATTAAAGAAAAATCTGATTAGGCCGCGCAATGTCCAATACACTATTGACCCCACAAAGTTTAGCATGGGCTAAAGGCACTAGGATCCTTGGAGTGTTCATATGCTTAAGGGGAACACAGGAAAGGGTTCTGGGAAATGCCCCTGGATCCTTGCACCTCATCGGAGAGGAGGACCCAAAGGAGAGTTTGGCATGCACATTAAAGGATGCTCTGGGGATGGGAGGGGGAGGCACTGGGGAATGGGGAGGGAGGGGAAAGTGGAGGGGGGCACAGGAGGATGATGGGGTAGAGGGAGGGAGGGGACCGGTGTACCTGTTAAGTTTGTATGACTGGAAATAAAAAAAGTGTCCATTTACAATTGTATTTAGTGAAAGAGGTCAGATTATAGATTTTTTTTTCTCTGCTTGTTCTATGGAGTCTCCTATTAGATTTTCAATCCAGGTGGTGCTAGATATTCATTGTAGTTAATAAAACAAATATTCTCAATAAAGCATTCAGATTATCATGCCTCCTTATAATAAAATACTCTAATGCATCTGCAAGATAAATAGGTTGAAAAGTGAATGCGTAGATCACAACATGTTGGAACAGCTGTGGAATGGTACTGGTAACACTTCAATAAATAATGGAAGATGTTTACTAACAGGATTTTATTGGAGAAACAATTCACTTTATAATCCTCGTTTTTAAATAGCATTAATAACAGCTAGTCCTTATCAATTGCTTACTCTTTTCTAACTATTTCACATGCATTAACTCAGTTTATTGTCAGCAAATTTATGAGGTGGAAAGTAGCATAGTGTTCCTTCTATAAATGAGAAAAATGAGGCAAAGCACAGTTTATACCTTGTTCTAGGTCACATGGTCAGAACGTTATTCAAACTTGAGTGGAGGCCTTTTTAACTCACTACACAGGTATCTAAACTCTGCAATATTGATTTTAATTCTGAAGTAGGGTCACTTGTCTTGGTAGAGCTCTTTGGACTCTTCTCCACTGTATATGGTTAAAAGCATATAGGAAAAGATTTCTTTATTGAGTAAGAAGAAAGAAATTCCAATCTATCCAGCAAAGTCTTTAAATAACTGAATGTAAGACAAAAAGAAGAGAAGCTAATACCTGCCCATACTCTGATGGAAAGTGCCATCTGTCTGAACCTTTGAAACTCTATTCCTGATGGACAGCACTAGCCTCGAGCTGCTATTAAGGAAAAACAGAATAAATGGGGAGTTTGTATTGATTTTACTTAGGGTTTCTAGGATGTGGGACTTGTGTTGCTTGGGATTTATAGTATTTTTCCAGGAAGTATGAGTATCTCTAAATAAAGAATTCATGAATATGAACTTAACATTAAGATTTTGGATAACACTGACTTTGTAACTAATGTATATTTATGTTAAAGCAAGACAAAGATATTCTCTTGGATTTTATGAGAAAACACAATACTTTGTATGATTCATACTTTAAGAAAAATCCTCAGCTTCTACCTCAGACTGTGAGGAATCCAAAACCTAAGGGCAGATTAGGTAAAGCATTTTAGAAACAATGATCTGGTGGCAAATTCACAAGGTTAAAACAAAGGACAGAAAGAAACATATTGTTCCCAAAAGGTAAATTCATAGGCAATTGTAAAGACAGCAAACAGTAAAAACGTTAGGCTAACGTGGGCCTGCTCCTCACCAAGATTAATGGGCTATGGGATGCAAATATAGTCTAGTTCCTATGCATCTCTGCTCTTCCACTGTGATCCCTCCTCCCCTATGTTCCAGCTGTCATAATATCTTTCCCTGTTTCTTCAGTGGCACATCTACTGCTTCTCACTGTAGCCAGATTTTTTAAAAAAAATTTTAAAGCATAAATCCAGTAATTTAATTCTCCTGATTAGTCTTTGCCAAGACTATCTTACTGAATACAATCTTACAATATTACTGAAGGTTAAACTGGTACGTTGTCATTATGTGTGAAGTCCAATTTCCTTCCCCAGCCTAATGTTCTGTATTAGCCTAGTTGAAGCAGCCATGCTAGCATTCTATTATGTGTTCCTGGAATGTACTACACATGTCATTCAGTGACTGTGGCCTTGCTACTCCCTTTTCTTGGAATGTTTTTCTTGTGATATTTTCACCAGCACATCTTCCTTTTCTTCAGGGTGAATGCCCATGAAATTTCCTTAGGGAGGCACTTCCAGGTTTTCATACTTGATGTTGCATAATTCCTGTCAATGCCTGCTGCAAGAACTTGTTTCATTTCTTTCATAGCCTTCTACTACCTCCAAACTGAATTCATTTATCTTCTTATCTTATTCTAGGAAGGCAAGAACTCTATCATGTTTGTTCACTATTGTAATTTTTGCGACTAATAACTATGCCAGACACATTCAGACACTGAATATTTATTTGCTGAATAAGTAAGTGAATGAGTCATGAAAAGAGAAAAAAGAGAAGCTGTGTATATATCAGATGCATGAGTAGTAAGCCAGTGCTTTGCGATTTGGAAGAAAACAGTAGAGGCAGACTCAAGACTAATGGGATCCTGTTGCCTCAGTAAATAATGGATTCAAACCAGTGGGTTTGAAAAATCACATTATGGAATTGGTCATGGAAGTTTCTATACATGAGGAATCTTTTCTGAGACTTTGTTTATCTTATGCCTTCTTTTACTTATTTTAAAAATATTCTTATTCTTTGATATTTTTATATACAAATATAATAGAGTTATGTGTTTTTACCTCTATTGACTCATCCCATTCCCTCTTCTGTCCCACTTTTTATTTTCTCCTTTCCAGCCAGTGTCCTTCCTACTTTAATATCTTCCTACTTCAATTTGCATGTGTGATCCACTGGCTTTCATTTGGGGTGTCTGTTCTGGCAAGTGCCTGAGTATATGCTGAGGTGTGGATGATTTATTATTGGGAAAATTGTTGAGTAAAGAAGCTCCTCTTCTGTCTGGCATTAACCTTCAATAGTTTCTCAGGAAGGGAATTATAACATCATACTTCAAAAACTTATACTCTGTGAAATATGACAACACAAAAGAGGTGGATGAATTCCTAAATAAACACAACTTACCTAAATTGAATCAGGAAGTGGTGAATTATTTAAATAGTCCTATAACATATGAGGAAATCGAGGAAGTAATCTCGAATTTCCCACCAAAAAATGTCCTGGACCAGATGGATTCAGCGCAGAGTTCTACCAGATATTTAAGGAGCTAATAACACCAATACTTCTTAAACTGTTCCATCAAATAGCAAAGGAAGGAACACTACCTAATTCCTTCTATGAAGCTAATATCGTCTTAATCCCAAAACCTAATAAAGATACACTTAAAAAAGAAAACTATAGTCAATCTCTCTGATGAACACAGATGCAAAGATTCTCAACAAAGTCATAGCAACAAGGTTGGTTCAGCATATGCAAATCAATAAATGTAATTCATCATATAAACCAGTCCAAAGTCCAAGACCACATGATACTCTCGATAGATGCAGAAAAAGCTTTTGAAAAGATCCAACAGACTTTTATGATCAAAACGCTAGAGACAGTTGGAATGGAAGGAACCTTTATTAATATAATAAAAGCTGTATACAACAAGCCTTCAGCAAGGATTATACTCAACGGGGAAAAACTTGAAGCATTCCCGCTTGGGTCAGGAACTAGACAAGGCTGTCCATTCTCACCACTTCTATTCAATATTATACTTGAAGTCTTATCTGAAGCCATAAGACAAGAAAGGGACATAAAAGGGATTCAAATCAGCAAGGAAGAAGTCAAACTATTCCTATTTGAAGATGACATGATCTTATACCTGAGTGATTCCAAAACCTCCACCAGGAAGCTCCTGGAACTAATACAGAAGTTCAGCAGGGTGGCAGGATACAAAATAAATGTACAAAAATCAGTGGCCTTCCTATATGCCCAGAATGAAAGAAGTGAAAAAGCCCTGAGAGAAATAATCCCATTTACTATAGCCCCTAAAAAAATGAAATACCTTGGTATAAACCTAGCCAAGGAAAATCCCATGGAAAATCCCAAAAAATCCCAAAAAATCCAATGGAAAAAAAACAGCATCTTCAACAAATGGTGCTGGCAAAACTGGATCTCCACATGCAGAAGATTAAAGAGACTTTTACAATGAAAACTTTAAAACCCTTAAAGAAAGAAATTGCAGAAGACACCAGAAGGTGGAAAGACCTCCCATGTTCCTGGATTGGCAGAATCAACATTGTAAAAATGACCATCCTACCAAAGGCAATATACAAATTCAATGCTATAACAATTAAAATCCCAAAATAATTCTTTGAAGAGGTTGACCAAACAATCTCAAAATTCATATGGAGGCACAAAAGACCCAGGATAGCAAAGACAATCCTGAGTAACAAAAACACTGCTGGAGGTATCACCATACCGAACCTTAGTCTATATTACAAATCCATAGTTATAAAAACAGCCTGGTACTGGCTCTAAAATAGACACACAGATCAATGAATAAGGGTTGAAGACCCTGACATAAGCCCACACAACTACAGCCATTTGATCTTTGACAAAGGGGCCCAAAAATCCAATGGAAAAAAAACAGCATCTTCAACAAATGGTGCTGGCAAAACTGGATCTCCACATGCAGAAGATTAAAGCTGGACCCATACTTGTCACCATGTACAAGAAGTAATTCCAAATGGATCAAGGACCTCGATATAAGGCCACAGTTGAAAGGGTAGGGAACTCCCTCAAGATGACTGGGCTAGACCAACAGTTCCTAAATAGACATCCAATAGCACAGTCACTGCAACCAACTCTCAACAGATGGGATCTTGTGAAATTAAAGAGCTTCTGTTCAGATAAAGAGATTGTAACACGAGCACAAAGGCCACCCATAGAATGGGAGAAAATCTTCACTAACTCTATTATCCAGAGTGCACAAAGAACTTAGAAAACTAAACACCAAAGAAACAAATGGCCCAATTAAAAGATGGGCCCTGGAACTTAAAAGAAACTTTTCTAGAGATGAAATTAAAATCTGACAAATATCTTTAAAAATGCTCCACATCCTTAGCCATCAGGGAAATGCAAATCAAAACTTCCCTGAGATATCATCTCACCCCAGTCAGGATGGCAAAAATCCACAATACAAACAACACCAAGTGCTGTAGAGGATGTGGAGAGAAAGGAACTCTTCTACATTGCTGGTGGGAATGCAGGCTCATATAGCTACTGTGGCGAGCTTTCTGGAGATTCTTAAAAAATAAAAAATTGAAATGCCATATGACCCCGTGATTCCACTTTTGGGAATAACCCCCCATACAGCAAAAATTCACCTTGATAGTACAAGCATGACCATGTTCATAGCAGCACTGTTTACAATAGCAAAGTCATGGAATCAACCCAAATGTCCAACAGTTGATGAGTGGATAAGGAAACTGTGGTATATCTATACAATGGAGTACTACTCAGCCATCAAAAATGATGAATTACTGGAATTTGCCGGGAAATGGATGTTATTAGAAACAATTATATTAAGTGAAGTATCCCAGACCCAGAAAATTAAGCGCCATATGTACTCCCTAATAGGTGGCTCCTAGTACCAAACCCACCTAGAGACACTCAAGGATAAATCTCTGTAATACTTACAGTAATTGCAAGGAATATGAACAGGAGGGATGTGGTAGGAGGGCCACATCAGAAACAAGGAGAGAGGGGACCATGTTACAGCAGAGAAAATAGGCCACTATCAAGAACTGCAAATGAGTACTGAGACATCTGGATAAGTTCACAGACTTTCCTTCCTGATCATTTACAACTGAGGGAGTATGATCTCACCAGAAGGGGAAGGCATATAGTCTGGCAGATTAAAAGTAACCATTTTGCAAATGGGTGATAGACCCCTCCCTCACTGTGGTTTCCCACTTTTATTACATCTACCTTTGAATGTGCTTTTATCACAAGACTCTAGTTTAACAGCTTTTTGTCTCTGGCCAGGGGGTGAAATACAATACCCATTAGGATGGAGTGAAGAGCTTTGCAGAAGCAGCAAAACTGCAAAAGAAAATTAACAAACCATAATCCAGAACTTCAGAGACTATCAACCACCTGAAACTAGGCCAACCTAATCTCTCCCCATCCAGAAGCTCAGGGAAATTTGCGGAAGAGGAGGCGGTAAGATTGTAAGAGCACAAGGATGGGAGGAACAATGATATGCAAGATACTCCACACAAGTTAGGGCCAAAGCAATCACAATTGGACTTTGCATGCCCTTTGCAATGTCCAACACACTATTGACCCCTCAAATTCTAGCATTTGCTAAAGGCACTAGGATCCTTGGAGGCAAGGGATTGACAGCCACAGTAGTGTTCCTATGCTTAAGGGGAACACAGGAAAAGGTTCTGGGAAATGCCACTGGGTCCTTGTAAGTCATCGGAGAGGAGGGCCCAGAGGAGAGTCAGGCATGCACAAGAAAGGATGCTCTGGGGATAGGAGGGGGAGGCACTAGGGGATAGGCAGAGAGAGGGGAGGGAAGAGGGGCATAGGGCAGTGGGATGTTGGAGGGAGGGAGGGGACTGGTATACCTGTTAAAGTAGTATGAGTAGAAATAAAAAAAATAAATAAAAAAATAGTTTCTCAGGAAGGTATAGTGTTGTCCAGTTCCGGAAGCTCAGCACAATTGTTGTCCTATCAATATTTCACTATGAACAAAAGAAGATCTCAAGACACCTTATGCCTCCCTGAGCTTATGCTTTTTAATCAGCCAAACTATGTGAAGGCAAGCTATGCGGGAACAACAGGAAAGATCCCTGGATATGCTTACCTTAGTGTTGGGTTAACTTCGTTTTGAACAGTGGAATCTTTCAGCAATGTTTAGGTCACTGGTTTTCTTATTTATGTATTTGTTTATTATTTATTATTTGCGTGTAGGTCAGAAAAGGCATCGAGTTTTTCCCTCTATTTCTCTCCATTTCACCCTCTGAGACATAGTTTCTCACTGAACCAGCAGCTTGCTGTTTAGCCTAGGCCAATGGCCAATGAGCGCCTAGGATCTTCCAGTCTTCACCTACAGTGCTGACATGACATGCATGCACGGATTTGAGCCCTGGGGATTCAAACTCAGGTCCTCATGCTTTAGAGCAAGCATTCTAAACAACTGCACCATCTCCATCCCCTGCCCCAGCTCCTACTTTCAAAACGGTCCATTTCTTAGAGCATATCTCAGCTACTCTCTCTGGTGCTTTGAGACAACACTCAAACTCAAGCAACTTAAAAGGAGAAAAGGGAGTTTTATTTGGCTTACGGTTCCAGAGGGGGATACAATATGTTATGCTGGGTATGGCATAGCAGGTAGTAGAAGCTGGAGGCAGCTTAAGTCACTGCAGACATCATGGAGACTAGGCGAGCTCCCTGCAAACTCCTAGAGGAGACTGTAGGATCAAACAAACTAGTGGAAACAGGGTAGGACTATCTAACCTTAAGGCTCACAACCTATGACATTCCTCCCTCCAGCAAGGTTCCTCCTCCTAAAGATGCCCTGACCTTTCCGGACACCAACTAAGGATTCAAAGACATGAGCCCATGGGAGACATTCACATTCAAACCATGACCAGCCATGTCGAGAAGGAGTTTCACTTGTATCCTTTTTACTTTTCATGTCACTTAGAACTAACTACTCATTTGGGTATTCCTAGACTACTGAGTCAGATGACAAGTGTTTTAGTTTCACATCAAAACTCCACTTTTTGCTTCAATTTCTTAGTTTCACTTTCTGTGGCTGCAATAAATTCTTGACCCAAACAGTCTAAGGGAATAAGAACTTTATTTCAGCTTACAATTTTAGTCTATCATGGCACTAGAGTTAAGCCAGCAGGAGCAGAGGGAATTGGACAAGAGCTGAGAAGGGGGTTGGAGGGAGAGAGAAGAAAATAAATCCATGCCAGAATTCTAAACTGTCAATAAGCCCTCCACCAATTATCTACTTGACAATGGAAATGGTCCACACACTATGGGCTGGGTTTTCCCACATTAATTTCACAATCAAGACAATTAGAGGCCTGACTGAACTATGTTCTTCACAATTGTGTCCAGAACTCCATCCTTAGTTGCCAAGTTGACAAATAAGATTCACTGGCACAATGAAGTTGTGTAGTTCACATCCCTTCTGAGTATGAGGTGATGAACTACATAGTGTAAGAGGCAAACACAACTGAAGGCAAGATCTAGTGTATATTGTTTTCAAGTAACACTTGATTATCATTTTCTTGAATTGTAACTTTCTTCCTCCAGATTCCTTGACCCCCAAATAGTGAGTATTAGTTCAGAGAAACCTATAAAGAGAATTAGTACTGGATTGGATATCTAAAAGCATCATTTCCAAATCTGCCTGTATTGAATACAAGCACTGGAAAAAGCTAACCAGTCATTCCAGGCCTGTGTTCCTTTCCTATAAAATGGAGGAAGATTAGACCACACTTGTTTATAGACTCAAAACTCGAATAGTTTATAATTTTGAGCATGACATCATGTAGGCACCGCCATTTTTCAAAATTGAATGCTGTTTTCTTTTTTTTGTGAGATAGTGTATCTCAGGCAGGCCCAGAGATCGATATGTTTTCCAGTCTGGCATTGAACTTACAACAAACTTTCTTCCTTGGTCTTCTAAGTACTAGAACTGTAAGACTGACCTACCATATCCAAGTGGAAACTAGATATCTTCATCACAATGAATACTGCTTTGTGGGAGACTCACTGGTATTCTACTGAAAGAATTTTATTCAAGGCTTTGTGTTTCTTTTTTTTAAATCATGGGGAAGATATATCTACATCATGGTAGCATTATTCTAGCCCAAATAATTCTAAGTATCAATAACTAAGTGGATATAAATCAGAGTACTTGAGCACTATAATTTTTAATCTCCTTCCTACAACAGATTGAACAAGACATGAGGCACAGAGAATGAACTATTTCCATGTGACACAATTTTATATGTTGGAAAGTTCTCACTTATCACACAGATCTAAAAGATCCTTGATATTTGAACAAAATGAGGACTAACACAAAGTGGCCAACATTTTGTTTTCTAGGTAAGGACATAATAACTGCCTTGGAGTAGTGGTATTTCCTTGTACAGATAAGGAAATGGAAGCTGCAGGGACTAATTAACTTTACCCAGAGTCACAGCTATACAGTGATAGAAATAGGTCTCAACCCTGGTGTTTCTAACTCAGAAAGCTCACCAAAATTCTCAAATTTCTTTCTAGCCACATATCTATGAGGCAGAGTTGCATATGATTCCATTTTCTTTTTTTTGTAGTAAGGAAAAAATTAAAACTTTTTTTCTTTTTAAGACTTGAAAACTCTCTCTGTTTAAATGTCACATAACCACCACTTCCTTAACCTCTTTGAACTTCATTTTCTACATCTCTAAATAGGGATGAAAGCTTCTCTCTGTGTCTGGGAAGGAACATGCTTTTAATAAATGCAAATTTATGAAGGGGCCTATAAGATGAATTGAAATTTTCAAATTAAACTCAGGATAAATATTAATGATAAGGTGGGAGCAAATAGATCATTGTCCTGGTGCTTAAATCACTGTTATTTACAAAATACTTTACAGCGCTATGAGGATTATCTCTTGCTGTCTTCGTTTTAATTAAGAGCATAGAGATTGGGCTTTTCAGCATAGAAGGAAATTTGTGTTTGATTTATATCCTACATGCATATTTTTCAGCAACATTTTATTCTCTAGCTAAAGATATAACAAGCTACCACAGCAAACCTGATGTTGCAAAAATAAATGGAAAATGCTTAATCATTTAAACAGACATACCAAAGAGCCGAAAAGCCAGGGAATGAGAACATCACAGCATGGAGTCTCTTATTCTTTTTCAAAGGCTGACAAATGGCTTCAATTAAACAGGAAAGATACAGAACCCAAACAATCCATCTCTATTAATTTTTACAATACAAGCATGAGGGAATCAAGTCCATAGCTATATTTAATTTCTTTTTTTGGTAAAAATATTGTACAGGGAAAAAAGCCAATTTGTCGGGTGATGTCTCCTTTCCCACACTCTTCTTAAATACTTTACAATTCTGAGAATAAATAAATAAAAGTCAATGTTAGCCCAGATTTGTATCTGAGCATACACATAAATGTGTTTCTATGTACATGGAGAAGGTGTGAAAGGTTCATGACAGATTTTTACACTGGGTTCCTCAAGGTAAATCAGTCTGGAAGGAGTCTCCGAGAGATTTTTTTGTTCCATTATTTTGAAACAAAACATTTCAAAATATAGAGAAAGAAATACACTTATTGTGCAGCCAGCGATTCACTCATTCATTTATTTATCATTTAATATTCATTGAATCCTTAGCCAATAATGATTTAGTAAACAAAATTGGTCACTGTGCTGAATTGTTGAAAGTGCATTTAGAGGATCATAGATTCTGGCCTTGTTACCATTTGGAATGAAGGAAGTGTATTAATTTTGTGCCATTTGGAGCCAACTTCACTACTCCCTTCCTTTCCACTGATAGTCACTTCAAAAGGGGAACAGTAGGTTGGCTCCAAAATCCCATTTACTGTGGATAGGACTTGATGGCAAGAACATGGCAGTTAGAAGTAGAAGAGGAAAACTTTGGTTTGAGCTGAATTAGTCATTGGCAATTTCCTTTCTTTTTAACTTCAGCACTATTTTCCTATTGAGCAATAAAATCCATCGTACAAAGTGACTGTGAAGTTCAAATGGGCTCACACATAAAAAAAAAAATCCTAAGAAATCCCAAAGTAACAGATAAGCATAGATTAGTGTTTCTCCACTAAGAATTTGTATCAAGAAACAAGATTTCCACTGGAGACATGATGGATACTGAGTTTGAATAGCTTTAGTTTGTCCCAGAGTAATAGCATATTAGACATGATGGGCATATTAGGCAAATATAACCTTTTTTTGGAAGTAAAACAACCCCAATTATCCAATGAGCATATCTGACCTGGTATAGTCATCTTCAACCAGCATGTGCTTTGGAATTGGTGAGTACCTTCCTGGAGAAATGGGTGGCAGGGAAGTTTTATATTCTAAAGTGCCATTGTTGCCAGAGAGTAGATGATTTTCCATTGGTGGTGAATAAGCTAAAGGATTGGAGAAAGAAAGAAAAAAATGAAATCAAATGTTGTATGAATGATTTGGTGCATCATACTTCAGAGGATATGTTAAAAATACAAAGGCTGTACTACATGCCAAGGATTTTCTTATTCTCCAAGATGGAGGTGTGGCTGTTGGTTTGCATTTAATAGATATAAGTGCATGGTGACCTTTAAAATTGAAAAGATGTAATAGCAGTTATATTTATAACCTTGGTTAACATAAATTAGGTGATGAGGAATTGGAGGAGAGGCCCAACACAGGTTTTCAGAACGATGATTAATTTCCTATTGAAATAAAAATGTTAGCTTCATAATGGTAGGGTTCACATTCATTTCACATAATTAATATCCAACTATCAAAAGCAAAAGACTCCTAGTTCTAATGCAAGAAGGCTTTCTCACAAAATATACTATGCTTCCATTGCAGAAATGCTACAATCTTAGGCCTTTCTTTTTGCATTCCTTTTCCCTAATTCATCTTCTTTTTGACACCTATGACCCCCCAACTTCTGATACCTTAAGTCTTCTTTGTACATTACGATAAAGAAAATCCTCTTGAAACCAAGCTTTGACCTTGTTATCTTGCTTAAATGCTCTCCATTGCCATAATTGCACTGGATCCAGGACTAACTAACTCTTTCCTTTATCATTTATATAAAACTGACCATATCAATACTCATTATTTGATATGTTATTTGACATCTGCCTACACCAAGTACCTATAATTTAAGTCTCTCACCTCATGTCAGAGATAGAAATCTCACCATTACCTTGGATATACCATAACTCCAATAGGAGCTATGATTAAAGACCATGTTTGGTCTCCATTCTTTGAGTCTTTACAGGATATTTGTTTCTACTTCTTTACATGCACTGTTCTAACTCTACCAAGTGCTGTTGCAATTAATATACTGAATCACCTCAACCTTCCAACGATGCTCACTGAAAGCCATGATTACATTTATATTTATATGTGTAATATCTAATATATTATGCTATATATGTGTGTGTATATATGTATCATTGCAAGATAAGTTTTTATTTTTTTCCTTTCCAACATTGCTCTTACATGGGCATTATGAAGTAAGTAGTTCATAGATACTAAAGGTTGATTTCTCTAAATTCACTCAGTTTGAAAAACTCTAAAAGTTAAAAATCTTTCCTATCCTAAAGGAAGACTTATCTCTGCTTGCTGCTTTTTTTTTAAATTTGTGGGCAAGACACATTAGAATTATTATTAAGAAAAGTAATTGCAAAGGTAATGGACCTTTAGCTAAGGTTACTTAGTCCTTAAATTTTTCTCAAGAGAAATATATACATCTAAGAAAGATTCAACCACTCGCTTAAGACCATAATACTAATTAATATCAAGTCTTGAAGGAATTCTGAGATCATTGACTCACAAATGAACTCTTGCAGCTTCACACCTGTTGAAGGTACTACATCCACAAAAAATCCATTAAATTTACATAAAACTAAATTATGTTTCAAACAGAACAAAACCTTAGATAAGAGTTTTGTTGATCTATTGTGAAGAGAAGACATGAAGCCTAAATAGCAGCAGAATTGATAAAGTTCTTGGCATGATGACTCATGATAGTTGGTGCCTAAGCCCTCTCCACCTCTATCCTCATAATAATTGATTGTTTTTTTGGATTCCATTCAATACTATAAAGACGGCTGAAGATAAATCATGTTGATGCTCTCACATCAATGTGTCCCTTTTTCAGGAGGAAGTGTTGAGAGCTATATGTGGTTTGTTTTATTGGTTTCTCTTTCTATTCTGCTGCTACTTAAATCTGAACAAGGAGGAGCGTCTATAAGGGCATGAGAATGATGGTGCTCTATGGGCTTGGATCTACTCTCTTGGAATGTGTTGCATTAGCACACGGTTCCAAACATACACCACTCAGGTGTTCTCTCAAGTAAATGTGCCAGCTCATCAAGGGGTCCTACCTTCAAAACACTGGCTAATGTCCTGCAAGGAATCATGGGAATGAAATACAGAATTTTCCCTGGAGAGCATTTCTTCTAGAAGTGGGACTAGAGTGCAATTGTACATGAAGGCTGTAAAAAATGGCTCTGTGGAGTTACTGTTTGTACAGCAGACATGCTATTCAAACAGGACACACAGTGTGGTACTTACAGTGAGTAATATCAGGTGGACCATAAGGATCAGTCATATAAATGGTGGTGGGTTTGCCAACTTTTAGATAAACAACATCAGATGTGTTCTTCAATATTGCTACAGCCTCTTCATGGGTGACTTCTTCTAAACTATAGTTGTTTACCTGAAAGGGGGGAAATAAATGCTGGAGTCAAACTTGTCAAGGTAAAGAGTATTATTCTAGCAGAAGAATGATGTCCAGGATTGGTATCTTGTTTAAAGATTAAATTATAATGATTAGCTCACTATTTATAGCATTTTTAAGATAGAACACATAGAGTAAACATTAATTAAAGCCATAATATATAGCCATCAATGCTATGAAAAGAAGGTTGTTCTTACCGTTTTCTAGGAGCAACTAACAAGTTGTACTGACAGATAGACTTGTGTTCCTTGAAAAAGTAAAAGGTCAAAGGTTCTTCATTCTGTGGTTTAGTTTTGTGACTGACAAATAATACCTACCAGGCTAGGATGACGCTTAGTGGTAAGAGTGACTGCCTAGCAAACAAACGTCTGGGTTCAGTTCCTGGCACCACAAAAAAGGGAAAAACAAAAGCAAAAAAAAAAAAAGAACCCACAGTAAACAATACATAATATTGTGTCAACTGAAAAAATTTGAAAGCACTCAAAACATGAGAAAATAATAATAATTTACAATCTTCTTACTTGAATATACTTCCTTAATCCATGGTAATTATTTTGTACATAATATTTTGGAACACTTTCAAAAATATAGAGTGATTGCCCATAATAGTAATACAATTCAGAAACACGATTCTTGTTTTCCACAGAATATTGTTTTTCTCTATTCGGACACAACTGTGATAATTTCTTTGGGATAGCTCATATGCATGGACTTGGTAGATCAAACTATAAGAGCATTAATAAAGTTTTGATACTTATTCTGAAAGTGACCTTTGGGAGATGAATCAGTTTACTCTCACATCAGCACTAAATGAAGGATCCCATTTCTCACTCAAAAAACATTTTCATTAAAATGTCATTAAGCATGATGTGTGTGTGTGTGTGTGTGTGTGTGTGTGTGTGTGTGTGTGTGTGTGTGTGTAGTCCTGAGAGTTGAACCTGTTGTGCATAATCTTCCCACTGAGCTAAACCTACAGCCATGAATATTTTTTTGAAAAGAGTACTAATGTTGGGACTCAGGGATTCATAGGTAAGTTCATTTGAAGATTCAATTATTTTATAGTAGTATTGCTCGTAAATGAGACAGTGATGAATATGTAAAGTGGTATAAAATATGTACAGAAGTGGATGTTTTCTCTGAAACTTCTGCCAGTTTAAGGTAAGTCTGTTGTGACAACAGAAAAATCTATATTGAAAAACCAGTAGAGAGACAGAATCACAAGACAGTGGAAAAAGGCTCCAAAGGCTACATAAGCTTTCTGGACTAGATCACCTTGGCACCCAAAGGTGCTATTTTTAACTAGAGCACTTTGTCTTTCTCTTCTAGGTACATGTATCATGCAGCTCAGTAGATATCTGTGAAGAGATACATAGCCAGGCTTATTAAATTCTACCATTTTCCATTTTTAAGGTGAGCAATGGAATGTAGAGACTGTCATTCTCTCAGAAACATCTTAACCAAAATGCAGAATTTAAGTAAATGGCAAATAAAGTTTTTGAGTGGAAAAGACAAGATAATAGTTGAAATAGCAGTGATTTTTTTAAATAGTCATGGTTTGATTGGTTTATATTTGGTGACTGAAAAATTGAAACCATGACAGGAATTTTAATCCTGAAATAGGTGGTATATTATAATGGCACTAAAATGTAGGCTTGTCAGAAGAGTATGTGTTTTTGTGTCACAGCAACAGAGAGCTGAGCCCTGGCCTTGCTTATGCTCTGTGACTTTCGAGAACCTATTTAACCTCATCAGCTTCAATTCTGACACCAGAAAAATAGGACTGGTAACAGGCACGGCCTTCAAAGGTTACAGGATTATTGAATTATATGAGTCGATCTACATAAAGCAGCATGCATATTAAATTACTTAGTGGTCATTCTCAAAACCCTTGGTATTGCCATCATCTATTCCTCTTCCCAGGAAACTGGATTTCCTGGTGACTTTTTTTCCTGATCATTTGCCTGTAAACATCTGTGAACTGATGAGTTTAATTAGGGTCCTACTGATGAGGCTTCTGTATGGTCTTTCTAAAAATTTCAGAATAGTACAGGATTTGGACCAAAAAGCGCTCTTTTGTGCTGAAATCTTCAAAACTGTTTTGCACAAAAGTGGGTTGTTTGGGTTAATTATGTGTGTGAATTATATTATGAACTCTCAAGATAAAGGGCCTACAGCTGGAGAAGATTGTATGCAGAGAGAAGGGACATATCACTGATTGGCTAGCTTCTTCTGTCATTGCATTTTATTGTCTTCTCAATTTTTTCTTTTAATTTTGTATCTGATTCTTAACTACCATAGTGAACACAGACAGACCAGTGTTTTAAAAAAAGAAGATGTGTATATGAGTAAAGTGCTGTCAGTAGAAAGCACTCTGCAAGGGGGACATATGAGCAGCCTCGATATACACATTTGTGATAGGAAAGAGGACGAAGGCCAAGAAGAGGGAGCTGGAGGTAAGATGATTCATTCTCTCCAAGAGAAGAGAGAGGACGAAACTGGAGCATCACACCCAGGTTGGCAACCCAGCTGAAAGAGGAAGTGCTGGTCCCTTGCAGGAAGAGAACATGGTCACTGTTGTAGAAATTCAAATGCGTGTAAGCAAATGTCTATGTGTTCATGCAAAGTCTGGAGGTGGGAGGGCAGGTGAGGTGGAGATGAGCAGGATTCTGTGTTGCAGTGACTGCAAGGGTGCCATTGTCGATGGACAGAATGGTAGGGATGAGGGTTAATGTTTGTGTGATACGCAGCTCAAGGGACTGTGAACTCAGAAGCACTATAGAAAAACCACAAATTCTTTTTCCTTCAAAAGGGAACATAACGGTTACTGTGCTGATTTTCTGTTTTACCTTTAGGAAGGGGATAAATCCAGTGTAGTGATACAAAATAAAAATGCATAAACCAAGGGCACCAAACTCTGCAGCATATTGATTGGGATGAACTGCTGTAATGCAATTTATTCTAAAATGCTAATTATCAATAAATAGGAAAGATTGTTAATGGCTGTCTTTGGATAATTAATATTTCCTTGTTTTTAATGTTTTTAGCCATGAACATGTAATAGCATGGTTAGGAGAAAGAGTACATGGTACAATGATCTAGAACAAAAACTTTAAACAAAAAACAGAGATTACAGACAATGGCCTAATTATTAGTCACATATAAAAAGACCTTGAGTATAATGAAAATCAGAATGATAAAGGAGAAAGTTAATATCTTATGCACAGAGAATGAATTTCAGTTTCTCAGAAATACTAGCCAGATATAAAAACCTTACTGTTTCGAGAAGTGGATGCCCTGTTCAGTTTTAGCTGTAAGAATTTTGTATGTATTACTTTATCAAAAATGTTCAATATTTATAAATTTTCAAATTATTATTATTTTTTTAATTTTCAAATTATAATTAAGTGACTTTTGAGTGAAGTTGAATGCATACTCAAATCTGATGTCAGTTATAATTTCAAGGTTTTTAAGTCACTTCATACATTTACTAGAAAGTTCATCTTATTTTTAAAATGGAGATAATGCTTATATTGATTTGTGCATATAAGAAAGAATAATACTATAAATTTGAATAGACCCTGTATAAAGAAAGAATGTAAATAGAAATTAAATGGCCATAATCAGATATTAAGCTGCTGCTGATTCTGCTGCTAGAAATAGCTTCTTACCGATCAGGGCTTTTTGTAAATGGTCACCTGCTGCCTTATACAACCCTTAACATCTGCTGTAACTTCTTCTATCTTGATCTGTTTTGGGTTTCTTCAAGAAATCTGGATGAATCATATTTATTGTTGGATTCTCCACCATGAAATGTCAATAATGAGTAATTAATTTAGTAAATAAATAACAATAAATGTCCAGAACCTAATGAATGCTGAAATGAGTTAAAATAAGTTTTAAAATAATGATTGTGCCATACCCAAAGGGTTTTAAATTATATACTTATAGAGAGAATGAAGTCACTGTGTTGATTTTCTCTTTTACCTTTATGTACAGCACAGAACTAAGGAGGACGTTTGATGGTCATTCAAGTCAGTAAAGGCATTTATTTGAATGCTCACCTTTTGCTAGCTACAGGATAAAAGATGAATATCTCATATAGAAAGTGAGCATTGGGTCATATCAGCTTATAAGATATAAGCAAAGTTCCAGCACTGTGAATTTTCTTCCTCCATTTATCACTTATATTTCTTAACCATCCCCTCCATAGAAAGAGAAAGAACAAGTCAGGGAAGCATTTTGAATGACAGACGCTTCCTTCAGGGCACTGCACTGCTAACTGAAATGGAGAGTGTACAATAGTAAGAAGCCCATAGCAATCCACTGAGTTCAGAGTAACAACTTTGGAACTTCTGTTAATATTCATCACATTTAGATTTATTTCTTGTGTATGTTTTATGATGTGAATAATATTCTAACATAAGAATGTCATCTACAGTAGAGAAATACACATATATAAAGGTAATTTTTTGTGTTTTGCTGATGGGATGGATATTCTGCTACAATAATTTTAGGGCTAGGGAAATAGGCCGGTAGTGGCATACTCGTCTTGTACACACGGGACTCTGGGGATCAGTTCCTGACATTGCAAAATGAGTAAGCAAACAGATAACTCAATAATTAACTAATAAAAAACTTGTAAGTAGGAAGTAAAGGATCAATGCTGTGATAAACAATAACAGTGATAAGTCAATGCCTAAATTTTGGGAAATACATATATTTGGCTCTTAGTAGCATATTGGTAGGGCTTATGAAAAAACTGTACAAAATATATAAGGGAATCTAAAAATCTTTAATGCTGTCAATGTTTGACCATCTATTCCACAGAATTCAAGACTGAGAGATAGTTTGTTTAGTCTGAGACTTCAGCACGAGTTACTGGTATAATTCACAAAAAATTGACATCACTGTCAATCAATTAACTAAACATTTTTAGTGCCATGTAGCATAGGAAATTAAAAAATATGTAACAAAACATAATGTGTTCCAAATTTTAAATAAACCCATGATCTGACATCAATCACAATCACCTCATTTGAAACACTGGAGGCTTGTTGCAAACCTGGAAGAAAGGATAATTCTCCCTTATAGCAGGACAAGTGTAAAGGTCAGACAACAGGACACTGTATCTTTAAATGTGGGGAATGAGATTATGAGGAATCCAAAGACACTTTAAGTATAATCTATTTGCAAAAGATAAATGAATGTGTGACAGATTTACTTCAGAAATGAGAGGGAATGTGCCAAACATCTTGAAAGACTGGGGAGTGGAGATGTTGGTAGTATAAAACTCTCATGTATGGAAGAGGAATTAACCTTCTCTTGGCTGTTTTCAAGGGACAATTATTAATAATGGGGGAAATAATAGGGAAATTAATTTTGGTAGAATTTTATAGAGTTAGTCCCACTAATTGTACCAATGGTGAATGGTACCTGGTGTAATCTTCAGGAAGGTGTTATGTTAGAGGGGGCTTATTAGAGGTAAGAGATTACTTTCTCCATGAGATTCTGATCCTTCAAATAGAAGTAGGAATAAAGTAAAATGGAAGATTTTTATTTTTGAGACATATGAATGTCTTTGCAAAAAATGTACCACATTATATATGTATATATATTTATATATGTTTATATATATATATGTTATAATTCTGGTAATGCCCAACACGCTAACATCACTTTTGTGAAGCAGAAAGGGCTATTACTAAGATGCCCCTCCTTAAAAAAGTCTGCACTCTCATCTGCATCTGCACTCTCACCACACTTTCCTGAATTGTGGGCACCTAGCTACTAAAGTCTGAGAAAATTAATGGAGTTTAATTTAATTTTTATAGTTTTTGCCATACTGAAGTTTGGACCCAGTGCCTTGTACATCTTGGGCAATTGCTCTACCATTGATTTAGTTCCCAGAGTTTCATTTTGGGCCACTGTTTTCCAGACATCTGAGTGAATAATATGCTAGGGGAATTTTTTTTTTCTTTCTAAGAACTGAGAGAAGCAAGTGCTGTAAGTTGCTTTAGAAAGAATAATGTTCAGAGAAAAAGATGCTGTGTGGTACATCTGGCAAGTTATAAAATCTAAATAACTTGTACTTCCTTTGCAGAAGAGAGTAAAAGCGAAGGGAGGAACTGAGGTGCTGAATTCAGGGGAATAAAAGGAAGAGGTAGAGAAGAAAGACGGGAAGACAAAAGCTTGGGGTTTCAATTGGATAATTGGTCTTTAGGGTGGCTTTGCTGATTTTTTTTTTAGTTTGTTCATTCTTGTCACTTTTAAGGTCATTTTTCTTTCAGGATATTACACAGTGAATCTGTTTTTTTTATTTACAGATTCTGCCTACTGGTTGCTTCAGAAGTACTAATTATATTTTCCTTATGTAAGTGAGAAGAGAACTATTATGTTTGAAAGTTCATTTTTGAAAGAAAAAAACTGTCTTAAAATGCAAAACAGCTAAGAATGACGTCATAGCTATTTTTGAAATCATTATATCTATAATGAATATCAAGAAAATTATAACGGAAAAATAGCATAATGCCTAAAAAACCTCTGGTGGACTCATTTGGATAGATATCTTCTTTAAATTTTTAAAATAAATATACACACTAAACATAACTTCAAGAAGTCAACACTAATATCTATCATGATGTAATAATAATAGATGTCCAGGAAATGCCAGAACTATCTACATCCAAACAATGTGAGAGGAAATGCCAGAACTGTCTATATCCAAACAATGTGTTGAAAGTGAAACCAACCCCTCATGAGAGCCATCATTTGAAAACAAAACTTTCTTCTTTGTTTTTCTGGGAAGCACTAGTAGAAGATAGTTACCTTTTCTTCTTTTGTCAACATTTCAAGTGATCAAGTTTATATTACAGAAAGAAGTTTTGTGTCTTATGTGCTAATATTCTTTCTAGTTCACAAGATACAATATCCTAAGGCCCATCTTTTATCTCCTTTGTAAAAGGAAACAAATAAGAATTTTGTACTTTCTTCAGAACAAAAATGGCACCTGCATCAGTGATATCAACTCCATATTGCAAATGGTCAAAGGAAATTATCACATGCTTTCTCAAGATGGAGGAGTCTCATCCTGAACAGTGGCTATTACCTGGGACATGGTGGTAGTACTGTTGCCAATAGATATTCTTTAAAGGAATTGATGAATGATGAAAAAAGAAAGAGATAAAGAGTTGATTGGCAAATTCAAGGTCTCTAATGCCATGACCATGCATAGGAAACAGTATGACTTGGGTTGATGGATGTGGATGGAAACCTGATTACCTCAACTGGAAAATCCTTCTATTCATTATTGACTATGGCATAATGGGCAAATTAGTGCATGTTTCTTGACCTTTATTTCTTTTTACTTATAGGAAATGTGCTATTTTGAGAAATATAGTTTGCCTTACAAAATACTTTCATAATATATAAAACATAGTAAATACGAAATAATTATTAGTTGTCAAGATTATTATAAAATATTTCAGATGGTTTCAGTGCAAAGATCATTCACAAATTACGTAGTCAGATTAAATGCAAACTCTTGAGCATAAGGAAGTGGTACAATGAATACAAAACTTGGGACTTAACCTCCAAAGCTTGTATATATCATGGAAATCACTTTTCTGTTGAGATTGTGTAGATGAATCGCACCTCACCCAATGCATCTCATGAAGAAGGTAGAGATAGATTCTTGCTCCTTGCAGATGTGGATTAGAGACCCTGAGACAAAGGCAGATCTGTGTCTCAGGAGTCGCCATTCTGTATTCAATATATAATAATCAAATGGAAAAAAAAAGCAGTTTTATCAGTGTAGCCTTAAATCCTTTTTCAAGCTTTATGATCCTTTCAATTTTCTTTTAATTTATGATATACATTCATGGCCCAGACAGAGCAACTGTGTGTTGATGTCTGTCACAGCCATAGCTCCTGGAGAATGTGAATAACTGGCAAGGAAAATAGTTGTGACAGTAACTTCCTTTCAGAAACGGGAGGACAGGATCTGTTTACACATGAAACAGAACCCAGACTGAGTTCTGGGAAGCCAGAAGTTGTGGCAGTGGTCTAGCAAAGCCCATCTCTCCAGCAGATTGGAAACAGCAGTTGTTCTCACTACCGGGCAACAGGTTATAATGACGGAGCACTAGTCTTTAGGCTCCCCGTGTGTGAGGAAATTGCCGAAACTTTAGATTTCTGTTTTGAAAATATCAATACTAAAGACCCAATCCTGTAGATAGCCTTGTGCTCTGTGCCTCTGAAATCTGCTTTCCTTGCTTTTGTACTTCCACCGATGGTCCCTGCTATGGACTGAACTGCAAGTCTGTATGATGAAAACTAGCTAGTGCGACTGTGGCTAGGCAGGCTCTTTGGCAAGATGTGACAGTATTAATTGTCAACCTGACATTCAGGATGCAGGCCTCCTGGCATACCTGAATCTAGATTAAGGTTGGTTTGTGAGGATTTTCTGGATTGTATTAGTCGATGTGGGAAGATCCACTTTAATAGTAGGTGGGGTCATTCCCTAGGCTGCTGGACCAGGACTGTTTAAAGTTGGAAAGAGTGAACAAGCATGTAGTTATGCATTACTTTCTCCTTTTGGCTGTGGATGTGATGCGACCAGTTCTCTTATGCTCTTGCTGCTCCGACTTTCCCTTCCAGTGACAGATTCTAACCTGGAATTGTGAACCAATGAGACCTTTTCTCCTGCTAAGTTGCTTGTGCCAGGTATTTTGCTGCAGCAAAAGAGAGCTATAGAAAGGTTATTGAATTAAAGGTGGGCCCCTAGTCTGAGGAGACTGAGTCAAGAAGAGGAAAAGAGAGATTCTTCTCTCTGTCAGCAGGAAAGGACCACGTGAATGCAGCAAACCAGGAAGAGTGGTCTCACTAGAAATGCTGCATGCTGCAAACTTCACCTTTTCAGATTTTAGAACTCTTGTGAAGTAAATTTCTGCTGCTTAAGCCACCAGGTCTATGGCACTTTGTCAAGGCATACTGAGCTGAGACAGTCACACTCTGGAAAGGAAGAGCATTAGAAGTGCCCGTGTGGCTTTGCCTGGAGTTACACTCACCATTAGTAGCCTGTCTCCGACCTGCAACCTTCCATCCTTTTGAGCTGCTCCACCATCTATAATTTTCGTTACATAAATGCTGTTGTCTCCAGGAATGTGCTGGTTTCCCACCCCTCCGGCAATACTGAATCCTAAACCTAGGGGACAGGAACAGAAAATGGAAAACAAATGGAATTAAGCCATATTTTAAAAAAATAGATGCACTTTTTCTAAGAACAACAAATGATAGTAAGGATGCTACTGAAATCAATTTTGTTTCCTAAATATTTGAAGGCTCATTGATTTTTTGCTAATGAAGCATAGATTGTCGGTAACCATGGAAGCATCATGTTATTTAAACGTGGTCTATTTGAAGATTGCACACCTAACTTGTCCTACGTTATAGCTAATAATGGCATAATGGTGACTGGTTTGAAAGGATTGAACATGGTGGGTTTCTAGATGAGCCAGAAAAAACATTGGCTCAGTTTGGTTCCTGCAGAGCCCACAGCTCTTCCTGATCTGTCACTATAGCACCACAGTCACTGGGGTGGACATGCAGGTACTCTTGACATTGCAGGATGGAAGTACAATGATAAAAAAAAAAACCATGCAGATTGTAAGGTGATCAGTCAAGGAGATACACTGGATTTTCATTCCATAATTTCAGAGAGTAGATAAAGAAAAGATGCCTGCCTTTCACATTTTCTTCTCTGGCTGCCTTGACATATTTCTTTACTTATAGAACCTGGTGTTGCTAACTAATAGCAAGGCTAGTGACACACAAATGTGAGTCATCTCTGTACAGTCCAAAGAATAAACAGAGAGCATACTTTAACTTTGTCATTTTTCGCAATGAAGGACAGAATATAAATTCATTATTCTAAGCATGTAATTTTTTTATTTTAAATGAAGCATAAGCATACTACCCAACTGTGGCTTACAAAATGTTTATCTTTACTTGGCTATAAAGTGACAACAGCAATAGAATTGTCATAAAATGATTCTAATGTAATTTTAAAGGAGTGATTGATAAAATCTCAAGGTACATGCACACAGAATCTGAATGATTATGTATTTAGCATAATGCTTATGATATACACTCATTTCATTTAAAAATCATAATAGTAATTGCCATGCAAATTTCTCAGAATTATAGAAAGATATTAATAAAGGGCCTTTGAAATTAAACACAGACAATTTCTGCAACTTCCTTGGATAAAGAAAATTTTCTAAGGAATACACTAGCTAACTGATAAAGTTGTCATAAAATTTTTTGACACTTTACAAAATAATAATGAAAAACAATAAATATTAACTCAAGTTCAATATGTTTTAATTAATGAATATCTGATACAGTTGTGTACTCTTAATATAGTATAAATGATTGATGGAAAAATGATAATTTAAGTTATAAAGTAGCCTCTGGAATTACATGAAAAGATGTAATGATTTTATTAAACCAACTATAATAGCTATTAAAATAAATGGAAAATGGATTTAAATTGATAGGACAATTAAATTAAGTGTTATTTAATTTCCTACTGAAGTGGATAATCATTTTTAACTGATATTTTGTCACCCCAAATAGCCATAGAAATATATTTGTTTTCCTAAGTCTTTCGAGAATAAGGCAAAAGATGACCAAAGAATAATTAAAATTTCCTGAAATTGACTTTTCCTATGAACCTTAAAGCACATATTAGCTCATATTATACATGATTATTACTTCACTAGATAAATGAATAAAGACGTTTAAAACAAATTTAATAAAACTTTCACAGCCACAGGCTAGGATCGGTTTGCTGCATTATCAAACTACAGAGGTCACTCCAAACTCTGTGAAGAAAGCTTAAACACAAATCTAGGAACTCTGATTTACATCCACTAGATCAGCAATAAATGCCAAAGACATTCTTAGTTCCAGAAGAGCTATGGAATGTATTACCACCATAAAGAAGATTAAATCCCACAGAGAGAATAACTGTGTATTTGACATTTGAAGTTGAAGATTGTACCAATACAATGAAATCACTATGAATATTGTGGACATAAATACATCAGCTAAAAAAGTGAATAACAGTTTTTTGAGATTAGGTTTATATACTGCGTTTTATCCAGTGACTCCGTTCAAGGTGAAATCAATTTATTTCTAGCATGTATCTCTCTTCGAGAATGTCCCTAAAGGTATTGAGTTAAATGTTTCTCTTACTTTGATATGTGAATATATTCCAAAACAACCCACATTTAGTACATACTAGATATACTTCAAATATTAATATTATTGTTTTGGTACTTTGAGAAAGGATTTTACTGTGTTGTCCAGATTGGCCTTGAAGTCATCATCTTCCTGCCCCAGGCTTCTCAGTGCTGAGATAGCAGGTACTTACCATGCCTGCTCATATATCCAGATACACAATTCAACATGAAAATATGATGCACAATTTAACTCTATATCTAGATTAAAAGTCCATTTCTGCAGAAGTATCCATCTGTGTTGTAAGAATGGATTTGTCATCATCCATTCATTCATCTACTCATTCATTCATTCATTCAACCAACATCCCTTGTGTGTATGTCATAGCTATTCTGCATGCTGCTGATACATTTATGACCAAACAGCTTAAGGGAGAATGAGGGGTTCTATTCTGGTTCACAGTCATCAGGATACATCTCTTGATCTACTTTGGCAGGAAGGCTCATATCAACACTCGGGGATGAGTGCACTGGCCACAACACTTCCACAGGACTGCTGGCTGAGAGAGGGGCAAATCTCAATTGCCATATTAGCATGTCTGGCCATGTACATGGAAGAATGCTAATTACATGTATCACCTGGCTGCCCATGGAAAAATTCCACCCGCTGTGGAATGAGTCCTTCACATCAGACAGTGTCTTGTAGGCTCATTTAGGGTTTAACTCGATTACTAATTCTTCATAATTGTGCCTGGAGTGTAAGCCTTCAATTGTCAAAACTGACACCTTTATTTAACCATGACAGTATGCATCTCTTGAGAACTTCAGCTAACATTCCACCTTCAATCTGCACAGAGACTATGCCAACTGAGCAGAAGCAACGGGGCAATATCTGACTCTGCACCATATCCAGACTCATCTACTAATGGAAATTTCATCCTGATTTTCTCATCTGTGACAAAGGAGTGAGAATGTCTATATTCTATAGTGATTCACATATCACAGACAACTGATAAACAAAATCATGTTTGCAATGACCCCTTAGGTTGATTAGAAAGCATTCTGACTTCACAGGACTGGTTAGGATGAGTTCTGTGATAGGCAGAGGTATTGGGTAGGAGGAACATCTAGAAAAGGATTTATAAAAGTTTAGTATTTCGTCAGAGACTGAGCTTGAAGCAGAATTCATAAAAGGGAACGGGCCTCTGATATTAACACTTCCTCTGGATTCTAGATAGATTGGATGACTGATATAGAAATACAGTGTTAATAAAATCCCAGCTTAATCAAGTGTGAAATGGAAGCCAAATTGTGTGGGAAACCATGAAAACATACTATTTGTGATATGACAAACTCTCCATACCAGGATAATATCACAAGATTATAAATATTTGAGTCAGCAACACCTCAAATGATAACAGGATTGATGGGTGGATAGTAGATTTTTAACATTTAGAGGATTCCTCATTATTATGAAAAACGCTCTTCATGAAAAAGAAATAGCTTCAGACCAGGTGATGATTTCAAAATCAATTCATTGCAAAGGTTGGTAGGTCTCACAGAAGATACTTACCATAATGCCATCTACTACAGAAACTTTGATCACTGAGACTAGACTATGTGTGCTGGTTGCATGCAAAACTGACACAGAAAATTAGAAGTGATCAAATCACAGAAGGAGGTACAACCCTTATTGTTGAACTCCAGCTAAGGAAAAAAAAAAGTCAGATTTAAACCCCCAACTGTCCAAGCAAACAGAAAACATCTGATAAATCCAGATGTACCCACAGAATTTCAGGATAATCTGTGTTTGTGAAAGTGGTTCAGAACCTGTTTCTGGCAAGATACCTGAATTTTATACTTCGTCGTGTTAACATAGGTACAGGGAGCAGTTGAAATTCACTGATGTCTTGAACTGACCTTTTCCTGCACAGAATCTCTTCCTCACAGTATAAGTAGAGAAGTCAGTGAGTGGATGGATCACAGTGTCGCTTTCCTGGGCTGCCTGCCTATGCTTGAAGGGGAGGTGGTGGAGAGGGGCGGGGGTTGAAGCAGAAGTTTTGGCAGCATAGATTGATTCTGTGCTTCAGAAGCTCAGAATAAAGAGAGAAATGCTTAAAAATGTCATATGATCACAGCATGCCCATGTATTCATTGTGGGTGTGAAGCACTAAGCCCCACAGGGTCCTAAAATCATTCAGTAACTCCCTTCAGCTTCATTTTACATGACTTTACTAGGTCAACCCTTAAGGGCTACTCTAAACAATCTGATGTTATTAAGCAGATTGGTCCTGTCAGAGCAGATTTAGGATCTGTCAGGGAAAGTGTCTACTATTTTACAGGAAATTCTAGTGGTATTTTGCATTTCTTCAGTATGCTTTTCTTATTGAACAAGACATAATACAATATAACACAAATAATTATAATAAAAAAGTCTGTACCTGTGGATCTGGTTTATACTGATAATAGGCTATTTTGACATCTCTTCCCATTTAGAAACAAAACAGAATTTTACTCAAAGACACCAAATGTATATCTTTTATTTCTATTTGAGAGACTAATCTCATTGGCCATCGTGGATCAGGATTAAAAGTCAAGCTTATTTTCTTATTATCTAGGTGCTACTGAAGTTCAAATGATTATGCTAGAGTTGAAAGAAGGGGCTATGTTTAAAATTTTGCAAGTTCTCAGTGATGATTGTAGATCCTGCAGCATTTCTTGCAGATAACATGACTGACTGCTGTAGCCAGTGGTATGTCCCCCACCCACTGCACTTCTCACAACATTTACACATGGTTTTAGCACGTCGCCTTCATGCCTGCTGCTCTTCCATGGCTCAGAGGAATAAGCATCGCTCCCCTTTCTAAGCAGAACTCTTCTTTCTAATCTAGCACATTACTTACTTCTCTCCAGGGCTTGACGATTTCTAAGCTAAAAAGCTCTCTTCTTGAATCCATTGATAACCTCCTTGCTGCAAGAACAGCTTATTTTCTAGAATGGAGTAGGACAGTGAAGATTCAGTGTGGTAAGTGCAAATGGAAGGAACACTGGTTAAAGGAATACATAAGTGGTAAGTCTACTTAAGTATGGAAATGCAGAGATAAAGTATCTAGTCTTAGATGTGAAAGATAAAAATGAGTCAAGAGAATGGTGTGGGAAGAGACTATGGCACAAAGAGAGACACACTGGAGGATCCAAGATTGAGACATTTCATGGTTTGAGAAACTGAAAAGAGTTCAGGTAAAAGAAATTTAGGGTGGTGAAGACTCATTGAAGGGAAGGGCCAAATTTATCATGTTCTACCAGATGTGCTCAGTTCCAAGTGTATCTGCCAAACCGCTTGACACAGATGAATGATGAGATACAAAGGGCTATTTTTTCTGCCAAATTAGAAGGGAAAGAGGAAAAGAAGATGGGGGAATAGCTCTAAGACTTCACAGTTATTAGCGGGATGCTAAAGAAATCATCATCTTCAGTTTACTTTGATAATGAGCAAAGATAGTTATTAACCAAGAATAAGAAAAACAATGAATCAAAGAAGTGAATAAAGTTCAGAAAAATTTAAATATTTTCTAGGGAGAATAAAAATACTTTTTTCCCCCAAAAAGCTAATTGTCTATTTAGGGCTTGAAGTATATGAAAGAATGAAAGTATTAGTCTATGATTTTTTTATTGTTCAGAAATTCTCAATAGCATAGAATATATTGGAGGTTAGTCTGAACTATCTCACAAATTAGCTTTTTAAGTGTATTGATTTTCTCTCTTTCACCAAATTGTGTAACTGTAGAGAGTAAGGGCTGGGTAAAAGAATCTCTGTAAAGCAGTTTGTTTGTAGTGACTGTTGAATCATATGTGCTGGATGAATCGAATGAAATATTCAGCAACCAAATGGTCATTAGAATTAAGCATATATTTAAATGTCAGTCATGCCACATTAACAAAGATATATAATGGGTTTGTTTCTTTACATAAAGAAAAGTGATCACATTGTGTTATAGTAAGCATTTTTAACATACCAATTCCTATGACAGGTGTTGGGAATTCTTGAAAACAATGTCAAAGTGTTCCAGAAAATCACAACAGTCATGACTAGTAACAGACATATTTACTCTTGTTAAATAAAAGACTCTCAGATCTGACCAATTTGTTTTCAGCTTTTTACAGATGAAATAGCCTTCTCAGATCACAGTTGACTGCTCATGAGATGTAGGACAAAGAAATTACTTTCTTATTGGTTCAGTCTATTTTATTTTCACTGAAATGGAATACTTCCCAGTGTTATAGCACTAAAATATCTTGTTGGTAGTAAGGAATCCATTGCCTACCATCATATCAGTGTGGATTTTACACGTTACTTTTAATTGCTAACAACATTGTAATTGAAGCTGATGGGTAAATATTGTACAGACTGACTTCAAGTCATCAAAATGCCAGCATGCAAAGTCATAAGCAGAACATTATTTTAAAGTTGTAATGCCATTTCACATGTTGAGGTTTGATAAAGATTTTTCTAGCTGCTAGGGAGATTGCCATAAAAAGCAACTTGAGTTATCTGAAAGGAAACTGGGCACATCTCAGTACATTTCTACTGACAAAAATAAAGCTTTTAAATCCCTCTCTAATCATCAGGAATCATCCTGCATTGCTCTGTTTGCTCACTGCTTTGCTCTGGGGTTTCACAGGCTCTGCCTTCCAGGGCTAGAATTCTATGGTGGCACTATATCCTCCCTGCATTTTCACATAAGGATTTGAACTCAGTCCTTTTGCTTGTTCCCTCAAAATTAAAAATACTTTCCACTGACTACATATGATGCTTATATGTATGTTTCTCACTTTAAATTGTGTTTCTATTTGCTTCTCGTGCTGAGGTTTGAAGCTAGGATTTCATACTTACATACGGAAGAAGACATTCGAAACTATTGAGTAATGGAGGCCCCCATATGAGATCTTGTGAGACAAGTTAGCACTTCCAACTGCAGCAATTGAACTGAGCTATCTTTGCGTTCCCAGATTGGTTTCAGTGTGACTGAAACTCTTTCATATCAAATTCTGTAATCTTGACAAGCATCAGCATGTACTGCAGAGCCACTGCAAAATGGTTGCAGCCTGAACCCTGGCTTTAATCTCACACTGTCACTCAAGATAGTTTACTTTTAAAAATATATTTTGTTACATAATGGAGCATCATTTAATGATTCCTTAAAATATGATGAAGTAGTATGTGAGTTTTTAGAGCAAGGTATTTATCCTCAGTGGGCTTATTTCCTAATACAAAAAATTTTAATATAACGCATGGCTCCTAGTTCTAAACCCACTTAATGATATATTCAAAGGAGATGACCTTTTAATTTTTATTTTTTTTATTTATTTTTTTTACTATTTATTCAATTGTGCGCGTGTATGTGTTGTGTGTGCGTGTATGTATGTGTGTGTGTGTATGCATGTATGTGTGTGTAGAACCACGGACGAATTCGGGAACCACCATGGACGCCTCCACCTCCTTGTTTACTCTGTCCCTGGGATTCACAGGCACCGCCCTACCAGGACCAGAAACGCAGGCCGCCCCCGCTTCCGCCCGGCATCTATACGTGGGGTCTAGGATCCGAACTCAGGACTCTCCGCCTGCAAGGCAGACGCTTAACCCCTGAGCCACCTCTCCAGCCCCAGGAGATGACCTTTGATACCAATTGGGGTGCAGCCAAGGGCCGTACAGGAATAGCAAAATGGAAAACAACAAACCATAACTGAGAACACCAAAGACCCTACATTATTCACCTGGAACCAGACCAACCAAATCTCTCCCTGTCCTAAAGCTCAGGGAACCTTGTGGAAGAGGAGACACAAGATTGTAAGAGCCTAAAGATGGGGAGGACCAACGATATGCAAGATATTCCACACAAGTTAGGGCTGGAGCATCCAAGATATAGCCACACTGTGGTTGGACTTTGCCTGACCTGCACAATGGCTGACATGTCAATGACCCCTTAAAAGTCTAGCATGGATCACAGGGGGAGAAGGCTTCAGGCAGTAGGATCCTTACAGGCAATGGGTAAAAGAGTCATAACAGAATTCCCATGCTAGTGGACAGCCCAAGAAGGGTCCCCAAGTTATGCCACTGAGTCCTGAACCTTCATTAGGGTAGAGGAATCACAGAGAGATTCAGTGCCCACATAAATGGATGTTCTGGGGGATGAGAGGGAGGAAGTGGTAGGTATCAGGAGAGGAAGAGGGAGGAGAGGTGAGAAGGAAGGAGAAAAGGGAGGAGAGTGCAATGGGGATGATGGGGGAGGGAAGTGGAGAAGGAGAGGAGGGGGTACCTATTGAGCTTGTATGATTAGGCAAAAATAAAATGTGTAATAATAATAAAAATAATGCATGGCCAGGTCATTATATGTTATAGTAGAAAGATTATGGGCACAAATTCTGGTTGTTCTAACATTTGATATTTCTTTTAAAATACTTTTAAGCATTAGGCTTATTAGGAGAATATCAAGAAGTTCACTTTTATTTCATAATATCACAGTAAGGACTGTGATAATATATAAGGTATCACAAGTTTAAACAAAAATATTTGAAGAAAATCTTTTCTCTTGCCTTTTCTTTCAAGTTAGTTATGATCCAAATGTGGTAAGTCTTTGTTTTCTACCCACTTATATGTATGTAAACTTAAGATAAGATTAAAAGAGTGTAAAGTTAGTTACCAGCTACAAAACTGTTAGATCGCTGTTGATATTTTGTTTTCAAATTATTCGGAAATACCATCATCTATTAGTACAACCAGGTTTATCCCAAAGGAGAATGAGATAAATTACTATATGGGTTCTGATCTCTTATTCTTTTGTTACCTTCTCAGTGAATCTCCTCCACTTGCTCTTAAGTCACAAGCTCTTTGACTTGTAGAGTCTCTACAAGAAATCTGTTCATGCACATGGCAAATTTGATTAATAATGTACATACATTTAGAACTGTACTAGCTTTTGCAGCACAAGTCCAAATGTGCGGAAATTGTGAATAAAACTCAACTATTGACATCATTAGCTCAAATGCTTTGGAGAAGGAGATTTGGTAATTTGGGGAAGTCAATCTATTCAGATAGCAGTTGGCAGATGGAGATTTAATGAGTCTTCGGTTTAATCATGGCTCCAGAATACTCCTCACTCTCCAAAGGATTATCAAGGACTATAAAAGATATAATAGAGAGCTGCTGAAAGAGTTACACAATAATACCTATGGCACAGCAGGCTGTGTTACAGGCTCATTGCTTTGACTGAATGGAGAGGAAAAGAAGAAAAAGACAAGTGACGTCACAGGATTTCAGACACACTTTCAAAATTCAATTGGCTACTCTGAGGCAAGATCAGAAGCAACCATTTAGGAGGAAGGGGTGCAGTGAAATAAGAGTGCAAGGATGACCTGGCAATTATAAATATGGGCCATTTCTTGGGTTTCATGAAGCCACATAGGCATCCTGTAGTCATGTGCCATCTTCTTGCCGACAGTGGAAACAAAGAATACTGGAGGAACCCTCAGTGTTCCATCACATGCCTAGAAAATGTCAGCTCTCCACAAATATTTGCTGTCTGAATGAGAAAGAAAGCAAAATAGCAGCGTAAGGATTAACCGAGGGATTGCTATTAATTTCTCAGTGAACGATTTAACTTAAAACACTTCTATTTTCTTTCGCAGTGTCGGAGGTTGAGTTGAGAGTCTCATAAATACTAAGAAAGTATTCTACCACTGAGTTACACCCCAAGCCAAAAGTATTTACAATTTAAAAAAATTAAAAAAATTAATTTATTATTTATTATTTATTCAATTGTGCGTGTATGCATGTGTGCGCGTGTGTATGTATGTGTGTGTAGAACCATGGATGAATTTGGGAACCATCATGGACGCCTCCACCTCCTCCTTGTTTACTCTGCTTGGGGATACACAGGCTCCGCCCTACTAGGACCAGAAACTCAGGCGGCTCCCTCTTCTGCCCGGCGTCTATACGTGGTGTCTAGGATCCGAACTCAGGACCTTCCCCCTGCAAGGCAGAGGCTTAACCCCTGAGCCACCTCTCCAGCCCCAATTTTTAAATTTTTAACTATAGTATGTTATGTATTATTACTTCATGCTACTATGACTTACAATACTCATTTCTGTCCTGTTTAGGGGTTTTGGGTATGATTAGAAATGTTAAGATATAAACCCTTGTCCTTGGGATTGTGAAAGTCATGCCCATTTACATAATGGCGAGTTTTCAGTTTGTTGCATTTTCTCCTTCTAAAGGCATCATGATATTTTTGCAGTAAAGCTACAAAAATAAACTAAGCCAAAATGATCTCCAAATCTATGGGATTCAACTAGAAGTGAACATATATAAGCACATCAAAACAAACAACAACAACAAAATCTCATAAGTTAAATTACCAATTTCTGATTCCAAAATGAGTGTACAAAGCACTTCTGTTGTTTGTATAGTATGATTTCCTTCAAAATCTATAATTTGATGGGCTGATTTAGCAAGGAAAAGCTGAACTGCCTTGCACTTTTTTTAAAGGTAGTACTACTAGATATAATTTGATGATGACATACACAGATGTGACCAAGCATATGCTTTTTGTTTCAAATTTCAGGTTCACTGCCTTGTACTTTTTTAAGGGATGAATTCCCACTTGATTCCTCCAGGGGTCAGCAGAGAGGAGTTAGCGCAGAGGATCCCTAGGCAGACTCACTAGGTGCTAAAATGCAGCTTTCAGAGTCTTGTTATAAGAGTCTATTCAAAGGTAGATGGAATAAAAGTAGGGGACCGCGGTGAGAGAGGGGTCAATCATCCATTTGCAAAATGGTTACTTTCTATCTGGCAGCCTATATGCCCTCCCCTTCTGGTGAGATCATACCCCATCAGTTGCAAATGATCAGGAAGGAAAGTCTGTGTACTTAACCAGATGTCTCATTACTTACTTGCAGTCCTTGATGGTGTCCTATTTGCTCTGCTGTAATATGGTGCCCTCTCTCTTTGTTTCTGGTGGGGCCTTCCTTCCCCATCTCTCCTGTTCATAATCTTTGCAATTACTGTAGGTATTACAGAGATTTGTCTTTGAGTGTCTCTAAGTGGGTTTGGTACTAGGATCCACCTATTAGGGAGTACATACAGCACTTAATTTTTCCATGTCTGGGATACTTCACTCAATATAATTGTTTCTAATTCCATCCATTTCCCAGCAAATTGCATTAATTCATCATTTTTGATGGCTGAGTAGTATTCCATTGTATAAATTTAACAGCTTTTTAACTCTGTCCAGGGGGTGACATCCAATACCCATCAGGATGGAGCCAAGGGCATTGCAGGAACAGCAAAACCAAAAAAAAAAAAAATCAACAAGCCATAATTCAGAACATCAGAGACTCTATATCAACCTCCTGGAACTGGGCCAGCCTAATGTCTCCCCATCCTGAAGCTCAGGGAAATTTGCGGAAGAGGGGGCGGTAAGATTGTAAGAGCACAAGGGTGGGAGGAGTAATGATATGCAAGATACTCCACACAAGTTAGGGCCAAAGCAATCATAATAGGAGTTTGCATGACCTGCGCTATGTCCAACACATTATTGACCCCAGAAAGTCTAACATGGACTAAAGGCACTAAGATCCTTGGAGGCTAGGGACTGACAGTCACAGTAGTGTTCCTAAGCTTAAGGGGAACACAGGAAAGGGTTCTGGGAAATGCCCCTGGGTCCTTGCACCTCATCGGAGAGGAGGACCCAGAGGAGAGTTTGGCATGCACATTAAAGGATGCTCCAGGGATTGGGGGGGAAGCAGTGGGGAATGGAAAGGGATGGGGGAGGGGAGGGGGAAGCAGGGGGGTTGGGGGGAGGTGGAAGGAGGGAGGGGACCGGTGTACCTGTTAAGTTTGTATGAGCAGAGATAATAATAATTATAAAAAATGTAGCTTTCAAAGGCTACTTACTCACTTTAGAAAATGAAAATTAATGTGATATAGGATGTTGAAATGCAGTCAAATATTCATTACTTACTATATGTCAGGCATAAACATATTTCATCATGCTTATTTTACTTAGCCACATTAAAAAATAGGCTGGTCACTGGGTCCTTGTACGTCATCGGAGGACGGCCCAGAGGAGAGTCAGGCATGCACAAGAAAGGACTCTGGGAATCGGGGCGGGAGGCACGGGGGGATGGGGCGGGAGGGGTGAGGGGAGGGGGGGCAGGGGGTTGGGGGGGAGGAGGGAGGGAGGGAACTGGTGTACCTATTAAGTTTGTATGAGCTGAAATAATAATAAAAATGTATTAATAAAAAATATGCTGGTATTAAAATAATTTGCAAAGAAGACTTTAGAGATGAAAAGTAATTTTCTCAAGGTCAGATTTAATGACCAGAGGACCAGGATGTTAACCCCAAAAGTGTCTGGGAGTACAGATTTTATTTCTGTTTTCCAGTTTGATTTCTATTCCGTGCATTATGTCTCATTTGGGATACTCTAAACTAATCTGCCAATTCTGCAGTAGTCATAATCGGACTTGACATGACCTGCACAATGACTGACATGTCAACAACCCCTCAAAGTCTAGCATAGATCACAGGCAGTGGGATCCTTAGAGGCAAAGGATTAACAGCCATGGTAGTGTTCCCATACTAACCGAGAGCTGAGGAAAGGGCTATGCCACTGAATCCTTATTCTTCACTAGGGTGGAGAACTCAGAGGGAGGTTTGACATTCACACAAAAGGATGTTCCAGGGGATGGAAGGGGGAAGGGGAGGCACTGGGAGAAGGGGAAGGGAGGTGAAAGGAAGGGGAAAAAGTGGGGAGAGTGCAAGGATGGACTGGGGAGAGATAGAAGGGGGAGGAGAGGACCGGGGAACCTATTGAGCTTGTATGATTGGGGGGAAAATTAAATAAATAAAAATATTCAATTAAAAAAACAAGGGAGAGATGAAGTGAAAGATAGAGAAAGCAAGGGAGGGAAGAAGAAAGGAGAGATAGAGAGGACAGAGATGCGACATAGAAATAGAGGACACAGAGAGAAAGAGATTGATGGAAAAGAGAGAGAGAGAGAGAGAGAGAGAGAGAGAGAGCAAGCATGTATGCTATGGAGCCTGTAGAGGCCAAGTACAACTTTCAGAAGTCATTACTCTCCTTTCATCATGGGTGTTCTGCGGGTCAAAGTCAGGTCACCAGGTTTGCACACTGGTGCCATTACCTTCTGAGCCATCTCACTAGGCCTACAAAGGCTTGTAGATTTATGATTTAAGAAATGGGTAGGAAAACACTAGATTTCAGTGAGAACTAATCTTTAATTGGCACCTGGTTTTAAATTTTAGACCTTCCTAAAGATTTTAGGCAATGGTACCAATAAATATGAACAGTAGCTCATGATGAAACTGAAACTAAATGTTTCATGTGCTGGAAAAAGTCCTAGCCTCTTTTTAAAAGATTGTTCTGAGGGAAATATGGTAATATAAAATTTGAAAGCATTTCTTTAGCTTTATAATTTGACACCAATGCCAAAATAAGAGCAATCAAAACCACTACAACACAGTGTAAACACTTGAAAATTAGTACTAACTACATATTCATGGTTTTGCACTTGGCGGTTAATGAAATCTTGATTAAAACAATTAATTTTAATGTGTAAACTGGGTACATGACTCTTACACTATCAAGTTTTTGCAGCTGATCAAATTTAAAATTATCTTTAATTTCCAAGTAATTATTTTCCTGTACATCAAATTATTGCTCTGCAAAAAGTTATGTGATCTTCTTTCTCCTGGATCATAAGGTATTCTGTTACTTGCTTCCTTTGAAAAATGTGAAGAATCTGTGTGTCCACTGTAACAAACAAAACTTTGAACAACTGCCGTGAGCCTAAACCTATTTTCACATGAGCACTGAGAGAATATGGTAAGCAATGAAATAAACAGTTTTGTTTTTGCTGTAAAGGCATAATTTCTTTTGTGTACTTATGTACTTTTGTGTGTATATGAAAGCATGTGCATGTGACAACGTCCTTCACTGACCACAGAACACATCAATTTGACTAAAGTGGATGACCAGCACATCCCAAGGGATCTTCCTGTATTTTCCACGTCAGTATTGGGGTTACTGGCACACACTATGGAAACCAGTCTTTTACTTGGTGTGGATCTGAACTTAGGACATCATGCTTATGTGGCAATGTAAAGGCTTATATAAAGGCACAAGATTTTGGATAATTCACTACTGTCATTAATATTCAAAATTATTTACACTGTTGTACTTCAGGGTACTTTCCAGGTTTAGGTTAAGGTTATGCCTCTAAGAACAAAAATCTCTCCAATCTATACTTTTTAAAGCGAGATGTAAAACAGAGTCTTACATTGACAGTGCAGTCAATTATGAAATAAGACAAATAATGTCATCAAATATGTGGACTGTGGTTGTGAGTGCATGAAATAGCTACTAAAACTTTGACGTTGAAAAATACTTCTATCCATTAGTACTAAGACCTTCTGGCTCTCAAATAAACAAATGCATGTCCCTAGTAAATGTGTTTTAATGGGAAATGATTAAAATAAAGGTTGGATTTTCACAAAATGCTTTAATCAATTGAATGTTGATAAATAATTTCCTGAGTGAAGTTTATCCCTGTTAAAATCCTGAAACCAGACATTTTATGTAAAATTTATAAATATAAAAGCAATAAAACAAACTTCCTGGCTTTTAAAGGGATCGTTCACTTGCTTTTTAGAAATAGCAAAGTCTGCTGAGAAACTTGTGACGATAACCAGCTTACATTTACAAATTATTTCCTCAATACAGTAGCTGCTGTCATGAAACAACTTGGTTTTCGGTTCCAGCTATTTGTGAATGTCCTCATATGTTCCACATCGTTGACCAACAATTGTGAGAGAGTAGAAACAGGGATCCTTATTTTTGGCAAGGAGTGTACAGGTTAGACCAAAGCAGTCAGCTACTCCGGGATTCCCGTTCAGGCTAAGAGACTTGGGGAAACTTGGTGAGGCTCCCAGCATAGTAGTCTGGACCCTCTGATTCACTGGATGTGTGGACATTTCAGGATTTCTCTGGGAAGGTTTGGGACAGGCTGGCAAATGCAGTCGACTTTCTCAGCCTATCTGGAAGACTTTATAATTGTGCATTTTCTCAATTTTGCTATTAAAATATTCAAGGTCTGAATATATCGCCTAAAGCTGGGTGGAATATGAAGAAAGCAAATTTTAAATTATTTGTGGTAGGGCAGTACAGATGAATACAGAATAGGAAAGACAGAGTAGTCAGAAAAGTTAAATAGAAAAGTTAAGGGTTGCACTTCATTTGGTCCCTTGAGCTATATAATCAAATAATTTTACTCACCAAGAGACCTTGGGGTTATTTTACTGCAAGTTGGATACTCATACTAGTCCCAATTCTGTAATACCTAACACTGGGGGATCTGGATATAGGCTGGCTGATAAACAGGTATTTAATAGAAGATGAAAAGTGCTTTGTCTAAAACTTTCCAGGACCATGTAGCTCAGAGTAATCACAAACTGCTGTGGTCCTGATAATGGCAATCAATAGAAACTCTAGTTTCTTCAACAGCAGCAATAGTGGAATTTACTTAGTTAAGGATTTGTTGATTTAGTCAAAATGCATGGCCTAGAACATTCTAAATGTTCAGGGCAAGAAAGTTACTATGGGTTGTAACTTTTCAGAGCTTATTGCAAAAAGGAGCTGCCACTTACAAGATTTGTATATCTAGCCAGTAGGATTATATATTGACTGAAGTTCATGCTTCAGCTACTTGTCTTCCTTTGTTTTAAAACAATGCTACCCATTCCTTTAATTAATTAATTTGATGAAACATAGGATTTGATAAAAATAAGGTGAAAGAGCTGTTTATACAAAATGTAACGAAGGTAATGTTTTGAAAGGCTTATTAAAATAGATAATTTAAAAGGCTCTCTAATTAATGTGGGCAAGATAAAAATGAATGATTGGAAAGCAAATTGTAAAGTCTAAAAGTATGTGGGTTCATGTTAGCTCCTCAACATGTTTATTTTTTGGTATATTATATGCATAAAATGGTGGAAGCCTTGAAAAAGGAGGATAACTTTAAAGAGAAAGACGAGGAATTTAATTTATATTTTCAGTTGAAACAAAAATAAAATGTGAAAAGAATCATTTCAATATCTGACTTTTTTTGTCAAAAGATTTTTGTTCCTATTATGCAAACAAGTTCCTTTTGACTGCCCACCAAGTGTAATGTAGAGTTTAGAGCATTTTTCATGCATGGTTAGTATTTACCCTTAGGCCAACTTTTGCTCCAATTTAACAAATTAGGAGGCTTAGAAATGTTCAATAACACATTATCTCAACTGATTGTGGGGAAGATGGAACTCCAATTAGGGTTGCAAAATGCACAATTGCACAGTATACCTTTATTTTCACTATCTAAAGTAAAACAAATTACATTTGTTGTACAGGTATTCCTCCATTCACTCTAAATCTAAATTTTGCAATTTTTCTTTTTCTTAATTTTTAAAAGATGTTTTTCTTTGAACACACATACACACACATGTATCTACTCATTTATATGTGGCAAGAAATTTTTCCTATAATCAATAATTTCATATAATTTTATTGTTGCATAGTAGCATTCAATATTGAATGCTCATGCATTCAACAAGTATCAATGTCAGTCCCTGCCTTTAATACTTAATAAATATTAGACTGGCTTATACAAAGTTCAGAAGTACAGGCTAATATGCTTAATTTATGCACACACAATTATTAATTGGCCACCTCATATATGAAACAAGGGTCAAATAGAGTACATTCTGTACACTTATTGATTTAGTGATAAGAATGCCAGGCACTAAGACTTTTGCATAGTTGTCTTCCCCTAAAGGTATAGTTATATTTCCTCACCATCCCGTGAGACAGGTAAAATGTGCCCAGGGTCATACAATACAGGTGCAATAAAACTAGAATCTATAAGCAATCAGAGTTTAAGGTCTGGAGATTTAATAATTATTATGTGCTCCTTAAGCAAGAGAATAGGAATAAATACAACATTTTTGGAAAGCACGTAAGAGGGTATTATTTTGTTTTTAGAAGAAACTTTTTCTATTGGATTCTGAAAGAACATTAGGAGCTAACACAGTATAGGTATCAGAGACCCCCCCCATAAAAAAAAAAACTATGCTGTATGAGGAAATGTTAATATATGTGAAACCATCTGGAAACAGAAAGAGCGCAGTACATGGAGTTAAACAAGTTAAGCACAGTGATATTGAGAACAATTATTTGTAAATGGGAGAAGCAGGGAGGACAATCAACTAATCAATTTTACAGAGACATTTGTTGTTCTATACCCTTTACAAGTATTTGAATAAACATTATTTTTTTAAATGTAGTCTACCAACAAATTCACAAAGGATGATATACAAAAATAAGGAATGGGAATTAATTTCCAGATTTTAATATCATATTGTGACATAAACAGTCACAATTGGAAAATCATTCTATATTAACTTTACAAGTTAAAATTTAGTTTTCATTCTATTCATTAAATTGCTACTTGAGGACAAAATTTTAAAATATGTCACCATTATATATCTCATTAAAGTGGAGCTTCTAAGCCCATGCTTGTAATAAACAGAGCAGAGCCACAGATCTGCAGATGTTCAACTTTGCTTGTCTTACTGGCTGTTTTTGAATAATGTACATGGAATACCATGGAGATTCCATATTCTACTAGAAAGCAACCTTTTAAATTGTTCCTCTATCCCTCCATGTACTGTGAAAAAGACGTTCCATGAATCTAGCTATCCTTACCACCTTGGAAGATATTGGTAATAAAGGTAACAGTGACTAACAACTACAAAAATGGAAATGTATATCATGCTACTCTGGTTTCCAGTGCTGTGTGATAGCGTTTATTGTTCTAGACATGAGATTTACCTAGCATCTTTCAGCCCTCTACAAATACCAATCAATTGACTTCTGACCACTATTCTTTCTGAAGAGAACTCAGCAACAACTCTTATCTGGTTCTGTATGCTATATGTTGTTTTTTGTTTTCTCTTATGACTTATTATTATTTTGTATAGCTTTTTTATTACTTCATGCTTTTGTGCAGTATCTGTGTATGTCTATTATCTGTTGTAGTTTTTTAGTTTGCTTTTCTCAGAAGCGTCAACTGGGTTTCTCAGATGTGCTTTTGTTTATTGTTTTTTTGAGACAGGCATTCATTATGTAGGCTAGGCAGGTCCCACAAACTCACAATCCTCCTGCTTCAGCCTTTCAACTACTGGGTGGGGGACAATGGCCTTTATGTTTGACAGTCAATGCTGGGTACATGAATAAGTTTCATTTCTCTGCTTTCATTATGACTTGTCTGTTTAATTGGCTTACCGAGGACAGGTGACGGAGTCTAGTTTGTAAGGGCTGCCAGATATTAGGCTCCAGCTTTAACAACCCCTAAAATATGCTGGATTAGATCATGAACACCGTTGAGATACATACATCTAAGAAGCCTGTAGGTCTTGTATAGAGAGACTATGAGTTCAATAAAAGCTGGAATATTATTATATTGGCTAAAAGATCCTTGAACGACATTTGTCAAGCATGAAAATATAGGGCAAGATTAAAGCAAAGTATACAGAGAAGCAAAAAAAACAAACAAAAAAAAGAGATGAGAGAAACATAAAAATAAGTAAAGATGTGATGACTGCAAAAACAGAGATGATCGTGTGTGTATAATCCACAAGTAGAAGCATTTTAGTGACTAGTAGTATGGCTTCAATGGATGACTAGATGAGTCCTGGTGAAAGACTTGTGCTTATTCAAGAAAATGATTATGGGATGTGTCCCTTCTCATAAATATGTAAACTTATCTGTTAAATTATATTTGTCTGATGTTGTTTTCTATATTTGTGTTTTACTTCATAATAAAATAGGAAAATATGTACACATTTAGTGTTCAGGGTTCTCCATGTACTCTAGTATTTGAGGGATCTTACATAAGGTAGCAAAGAAAATGAAATAGAAACATCCTTTTTCCAAAGTTAATTTTACTTTAAATTATTGTTATAGGAGAATATAACATTTCCTATAGGCCAATTATAATTTTTTATATTAGAGAAAATCCCTGATGAACTTTTCTTACCAAAAAGGAAAGAAAGAAAAAAATAGAGGTATAATTCTTTAAGAAAGTATCATAGGAGAATGGGATGGTGGAATGGGGGAGGAGAAGGAAGGAAGGGGAGGGCAAAGGAGGGAGGTGAGTATACCTACTGAGATTGTAAAAAATAAATTAAGTAAAAGAAGTACCATGAATTTTGAAATGTCTCTCTGGTAGGTTTACAGAGTAAAAGAAAAAAAGGTATAGAGGAACTTTGTAATGGAGAAAGTATTAGAGGTTAAATTGTGTCCTTTCTTGCCCTTGAAGTCCTAATCCTTTTTTGGAAATAGGGCCTTTTAAAATGTTAAGGTTGGGATAAACTTGTTGGACGGGCCCTAATCCACTATTGATAGGTCCTTATAAAAAAGAGAAAATTAGACCTATATATGGAGTGGGTACCATCTGGAGGTAAATGCAGTGATAAACAGGAATCATCTTCAAACTAAGGAATGCCAGAGATTGGAATTCACCCTTTAGAGGTTAGGAGGGAGCCTTGGTCTCCCTTACTGTCCTCACATGGAAACAACCAGACTGATACCTGGAACTCAAGAGTCTGATCTCCAGAACGACTGGAAAACAATTACATTCTTTAAGTCATCCCTTTTGTTGTAGTTTATCCCAGAAGTCCTAGCATCCTTCCATGATCAAAAGCAGACTGCATGGTAGTAAACTGTATGCTAAAGGGAAAGGCACAGAGGGAAACACCTGGTGGGATGGCTACAGGAAGGAGCAGATGAGTGAAGTTCAAAAGACCATCTGTACAGATACTGAGGAGGTCCTGGGCTATCTACAGTCCCCAGACTGGGTCCCTAAATGGTTCAAAAATTTAAGAAATAGTGTTTCCAGAGACAGAGGGTTGTATGGTGTCAAGTTTATAAATGTAGGAATATATTAAAGGTCATATGCATCTAGGTACTATTAATGTTTATAAATATACATGCACATAAAATTAGATTTATGTACAGAGAAATATATATATATATACCTATATGCATTTATGTTTTCTTATTCTCACTCTATGTGTATTTGGTTAACAGTAGGTATATAGATACCTACTGTTTATTTTTATTATTTATTATAAGATTTTTATATATTTATATATATTATATATTTATATATTTATTTATTTATTATAAGATTAATAAATACAAAAAACATTTAAATACAAAAAACAGAAAAAGTGTTCTTCACGAAGCATCTTTGTCCCTTCAGCTAGAAATAAAATAAGATGAAAGATAACCAAAACATTTGAAAAAGCCATCCAGAATAGGCACGCAAGGAAATCAGTTTCATTTTCAGTGTCTGGAAGTCAAAAGCATTCTTTCTGCAACTGTGCCACTTGGTTGTTTCCTCTATTTCACTTTCAGTGTTTACCTTGCATGCCTTAGGGGTGAAAACATTTGTGTTTTACCTACACAACCCCTTCACAAAATTCAACTCTCTCAGGACAGCAAACAATGCATGTCAATTGAAACCCCTGCCATCACCCCTGGGTAGATCTGTTGCATACATTTTTCAAAGACTTAAAGAGCTAGAGGTGATTACCAGGGCACTTAGAGGGTTGTGGGCACTTTAAGGGCTCCTAATGCCAAGACAACTAGGCCTCCTGGCTTTTTTCCTGAAGAAGCTGACCTTGGGAAGTAGGCAACCCAAAGAGGCAAATATGTCCATTTGCATGACAAACAGTAGAACAGTAAGAAAAGACCTGAAAGTAGGAAGTAGTCTGGCAGGGGAAAAGGAGAGTTGTAATAGAAAGAGAAAGGATGATGGCATTGTCAATTAAAAGAAGAATAATAAAACAGAAAAGAAGAATGATAGATTCTAGAACACAATTCATAAGAGTTCCAGTTTTTGGAATATCTACCATATGCTCTGAAAGAAAAGAAATAATTGTAATATGTTATTAGGCATGATTTTCTGTTTCAAAGTTTATGCTTTCATCTTTTCTTGAAAAAACAAAAACAAAAACAGTGGACCCTGGCTGAGTTGCTGCAGTATTTCTCCATAGACAGATTTGCAGGTCTTAGAACTGTCACCACACTGGCCCCTCAGCAACTGCTAATAATATGTTGGTTTCTGATAAGCCTGTCAATGTAATTGCTTAGGGACTAGGAGTCAATGACAGAACCTGAAGGTGGAATTCCAGTGAAGAAACAAATAAGTGTCATTCAGATCCCTTGAAAATCAGGGTGGTGTGTGTTCCCTAAAATTGTATCCAGTCCTTTATTCATGTTAGGCAAGCTCTGAACCACTAGTTCACATCCCCAACCCAATCTAGTGAAATAAATGGATAGTCAGATTTGTATTTAAAAAACTCTATTGACGGATGATTTCATTTTTTGTCACAGTGTTATCTGTGCTATCTATACAACAATATATTTAAGAAACAAATCAAACTTCAATTTAGAAAATAATTCAAGCAAAAATTACTCTCAAGTTTTGATACTATTTTATGTCCATGGATGTGCTTTTGTCTCATTACAGGTGTTATTTCAGAGAACAGTGACAGTTATGGGTAAAGCTTATTAAAAATATTTCAATAAATGTTGAAAGCTGTAGCAACAACAACTCTGGCAAAAGGAGTCTAGTGGAGCACCAGTGGTATGTAATGTACAGGGGCAACCAATTGTTCCCTGAATGGTTTTGAAGCCCCACTTATTGTCATGGAACACGTGTCTGATACTTCCAACCAAGTATCAGTGGAAGAACAGATGTCTCCTGTTAACTATAAATACTTGACATCTAGACAATTTTCATTATATCTTTAGGTAAGAGAAGCTCTCAGCACTCAACCAAGAAGTATCCTGTTGCAATAGAAGATATGTAATGGAGAGAGTTGCAGATGGCCAGGGTGTAGAACAAAAGCAACTCTGGGGTGCTCAGCACGAAAGCTCAGGGAATCTTGTGGAAGAGGGGGTGTAAGATTGTAAGCACCTACTGGTGGGGAGTTACTCCAGTCAGGACGAGGCTGCAGCACCCAAGAGCTCACTGCAGTAAGCCACACAAACCTGGACTATCAACATTCCCCCCATGGATAACATATCCGCACCTCGATATTATTTTTGGGGTAGGTGCCCATAGGAGAAGTAGAGCTTCTTCATTTGTAAGTTTGCCCACTGGTGGGCTGCTTGAACCACCAAAGGATGCCCAGGCACATGCTAGTATAAGAATTCCAAAGTACAGATATGGGAGAAGGAGGCAGAAGTTGCTAGAATGGAGAACTGGAGGTGGCTGGGAATTGGGGTGGGTTGTATGTGGGGGAAAGGACATATAAATTCAGTTTGTTTGTGTAGGAAAGTTTCAAAGAAAAAAGAGGAAAAAATATACTAGGGTATTCTTTTGTGTGACTTCCACCCAAATGAAAAAAAAGCAAAAACCAAATGGTAAGTGTATGGTTTCCCAACATAGTAGAAAACATTTCTTCATAGAATTTTGAGGGAGAATAATGTAATAAAACACATCTTCTCTCAATAACACTTACTCTCTTTAGTGTTAATGCCTGCAAAATGTGCTGGGCTAGCAGAAGCACAGGATGGATTCTTGCACACAAAAGCCCACGAAAGATAAGCAGGCATTCCTGATGGAAATGAAGGCATCTCTGAATCAACCAAACAAAAGGACTCAGCTGCTAGAAGGAGCAGGAACACCTTTTTCATTCTCCTCTCCACAGGAAACCAAGAAATGTTAGTGGAATATAAATCATTTGCTACCATCTTCTGACTTCTGAGCAAAAGCAGAAGTACCTTTTGACATTGAAATGATGACCTCTGTTGAAATAGTGGCTTAGAAAATGAAAAATTAGAGCAACGAATTGAAGAGGAAATGACATCAGGGAGATTTTTTTTGGGGGGCGAGAGAATGTAGGTGACAGGAAGTTGGCTGCACGGTATGCTTTAAAAAATACATCTGAGCTAAAGATAGTTTTTAGACAAGCAAGTTTTCAAAGCTGGTGGCCAAATGTTAATGGAATTCCCCAAAAGGCAATGGATAATCTGCTTGTTGCAATCCAAGATTCACTGAAGGGAAACTTGGTGATATGGATGATTTGAAAAGGCAGGTTCTTAACTACTGAAATGAAATTGGTTGTACAATTAAAATATCTATTGGTTGTTAGCAGTAGGGTAATTAAAATGTCAACTTTGCCTTTTTTTCTTTCTCTAAATACTATAAATATCCATAGATGGTGAAAAGTAGGAATAAAAGCTAGAAGATATAATGAGTTTCTTTATCAGTAAGAACAGTATACAAAGTCTACTGAAAATAACTTTCAGAAGACCAGTCAATAAAAAAAAAAGATAGTAAGTGTATAGTTCAGTGGTAGAATACATGTCTAACATGCATACACTTTTGGGTTTAATACCCAGAAAAGAAAAAAAAGGTAGCTTCCCAAACTCAGTATTCAATAATTTATTTTGAAAGCCTTTTTTTTCTAAAGGGTACCTACTATTAATGCTTTTCCAGCTATCACATTCAAAGGACCACACCATTACTGCTTAGTAATAACAGTAATAAAGATATACATTGAGCAAGAATTATCATTTAATTTGTAGTTTCTATCACTATCTTATGAAAAAGACAACTGAGCCATGATAACATTTGAAGACTTTTCAATTCACTGAACTAGCAGGCAGAAAAGCTAGAATTTGAATCTAGGTTATCTGCCTCAAAACTATCAGCTGTACTAAGGTGATAATATTAGGAATATAAATCTAACTACCAGTCCTCATCTTGAGCCCAGTTGAAGACCAACAAAAAAGATATAGCCTTGTCACCTAGTGGCATCACAGAAAATTCATAACTGCCCAACTGATTGGTTTGTCTTTTATGTGGTTGTTTACTTGCAGCATGGAATAGTGAGTCAACTGCTGGTTGCAGATTAAGCTCCGGAAGTTAGCAGCACTTTCCTTTTGGCTATGAGCTAAAACCCCAGTGAAGGCAGAAGAAGACTGGAAAGGAGGAAAGATGAAAACAAGTAATTCAAATTGGATTTCTTTTCCAGTTTTCAAACTTAAAATTAATTTCCAGTAGACACTAAGACTTTTACTTAACAACCCCTGATTTTAGAGAGCAACATTATATATCTCTGCAGGTGTTCTTTCTCTCTCTCTCTCTTTCTCTCTCTCTCTCCCCCTGTATGTATTGACTTACAAAGTAGTAAGGTTTCCATAGACTATTTCATACACATATCATTTTCATACACATATCATTGACTTTCCCTCCCATCCACTTATCCCCTCATTTTCTCAATCCCATCCTGAATTATACACTTCTTAGGAGTTGACTGTCAGAAAGACCCACAGGTCCCCCCTACACTCCAACAATATAGGCTCTAGCCATTCTCCTTGGGTGCTCACTAGAACTAGTAGATAAGATCCTGTCACTGAAGATACCACACATTATGGAGCTTAAATGGAAGCTTCTTCCTTGCTGGCTAGCTTTCATAATATTAGAAGGTGATAAGCAGGATACTGGTAAAAAAGGAATTAAAGGTCTTATTGTAGTCTATGAACCACAATACCAATCTGCCAGGTAATATGTACCCCCTGGTGCAATACTGATATGGCTGTTATGGGGGTAACCAAATGCTCTCTGATTAGATCTGAAGTCTGTTTCCCTAGAAAGAATTTATAAGCATGGTCAAAAACTTATGTCAACATGTCTGAGGAAGTGTTAGGCCTTAGAGATGTAGTCAGAAAATCACAAACTCCACCTTGAAGGGATAAGAGGTAGTTTATTCTGGAGCTAATTATGAGTGACCATGGTCCAGTGACATAGATTTCATTTGCTCCAAATATCCATCTGTTCTGATGTGATAGCAGTTTCTAGAGGTTTTATAATCACAGAGCAAAGAAACCTCAAATCAAGATACTTTCCAGATACACTGGTGGAGTCATCAGATTGGTAGGTTATAGAAAAGTGGGGAAAACCTATTACAGAACTTGGATGCTACCTGAGGACATTCTTAGCTTGTTGATTTGGGAACTAATGGTATACTAAGTTAAAAAATTGCAAAAAAACCTTCCACCTGATAGTTACAATGGGACACAGTTAGGGGGTTAAAGATAAGTTGAACTCAGGATATTTAGTCTTCTTATATTATAAACATAATGGGTGGTTTCCCTGACCTCCTCTCTCCATCCTCCTCCCTTTTTCTTCCTCCCCTCTCTTCATCCATCCCCTCTCCCACCCACTATCCTGTTCCCTTTGAATTGTCGGTATTGGTGTGGACTCAGGTCTCTGTGGCAGATTAAGAGGCCCTTCCTTGAGTAGACCCACTGATAGGGGTACATGCTTTCACTTGTCTATCCCTACCACTAAGATTTCACTTGCATGCAATTATTTATCCTGAGTTCATCACTAGTGTATGGGGGTAAAGTTGATATATCAGTCACAGTGCAGGTGTGGCGAGGATACATCTCGTTGTGATAAGTTTCTGGATGGAGCAGTCCAATCTTTAGTGGACTGACTTGGCAGCCGTGGACCTCTCCACCTTTAGGCTCTTATACTACTTTTTTTTTCAGATGGTAAGTATTTCAGAAGATACTATTCTAAGCAGCAGTGTGAGGACACATTGTTTCTATCTAGTTTCTATCTAGACACAATAGTGTTTCCCCCAAGATACATCTGTTGATTGATTTAATGAGTAAGTTAACTCACTTAAAAATATTTTCTTCATTTTCACAATTTCACCTAATTAAGATGAGTTTTGGATTCAAATATATTAAGGCTTAACTCCCCAAACTCCTAGTTATCAAATTTGTGAATTTGGAGAAGTTGTCTAGACCTTCACATTTTTATATCTGTCTTTTGGGCATAGGAAAAGGTATGGGTCTAATCCCTGCATTAAGAAAAGAGCTTAACTAGTGATATTAACTAGTGTAACTGGGTCTCACAGAAACCAGACTTTGCTTCTCTGAGGCTTCTGGCAGCATCTTTCTCCTCAGTGCTCAGGTCAGTAGCTGCCTAACTCCAGGAATGCTATCTTTGTTCTCTGATGAGAAACTTCCTTCCCCCTGGAGGAGCTTTAAAGAAAAGATGCAAGCTCCCCATTTTATCAGGTAAGAATGACCTATCCATCTCTCATGTCCTTGTATAACATTCTTCCTTTTTTTTCTTTTATTTTTATTATTTATTTATTTATTTATTTATTTTTCTAACATTCGTCTTGATAATTACTCAGCATATTCTTGATTTTACTTATATTCTGCTTTCTCAGGGGTAGAAGGAGTGGGGATATATCTCTAATTCTTTCCCCTAACATCCCTATAATATCTGCTATGGAGTATGCTTGAAATGAAAATGAGCTTTAAAAACTTAAACTAAAAATTTGAACTGTTACAAAATGAATCAATATGAAAACTGGTTAAGACAACATTATATTTGTACTTACATTTTTGTTTTCCTTTAAAAAACAGTTAATATTGTCTTTACTGACATAAAATAGAAGTTTAACCAATTATTTATTACTATGGGAATTATATATCTTCTGGAAATGAAATAAAATATTCCAACACACTGACTGCCAGAAGCATTAATGCCATTTCTTCTGCTTACTCAGAATTATACTCAAATTTTATAACAGTATTAATTCTAAAAAGATCAATGGTCAATTACCAGTTGAGCACAAACTGTATAGAACCAAAGGACCCATTTATTCGCCCTAATGACATTTATATTAGAAGCATATTCATAAAAGCTTGTGAAAGTTCAAGTAGGAAAAAGACATGGGAAGACGAGGTGCAGTCCTTCTGAGGAGAAACACATCATTGAGTGATGGTTGGCTTGGGAGAGTTTCACAGTCAAAGGAGAAACTTAAATGACCAGAACATATAGTAAAAACATGCATTATGACTTTGAGATGCAGTAATCATATAAAGTGACAGTAAGTCAAGGGCCAGACCGTTGGCTCACATCCAAGTCTTCTAGCCCTTGCTGAGCTGTTCAATCATGCCTTTTAAAACAGCTCCCATGCTTATGGCAATCTTAATAACTCCCTTCGATGATTTCCTCCTGAAAGGCTGTCTGTGTCCTCCCTGTTAATATCTATGTTTGGACCCTGTTCTTATTATTCTTCCAAGTAGTGTATGGTTTTATAGATAGAGAAATCTAACATACGCATAAATTGATCTGTACAGACAGGTGTTTATATGCAGTTATTTCCTTGTACAGTGTATTTGTTTACTTTGCTTCCTCTGCAGTTACATGTGCTCTGAAGACACCGACAATCCCCTTTCCACATAGCGGCATGAGTTGCTTAAGTAACTTATTTGAGAGTTATTCTCAGTTACTAAACATTGCTAAATCCAATATGTCTTGTTATTTCAATTTTGAAAGACTTAGTTTTTCCCGTGTTTAAATGATCGGTTGACAGCTACATCGTCTGCATATGACTTAAGAAGTAGCTGGTCCACACTTTATTTTCATTCAAGTTTGGTCAACATGTCCTTCCCATTACTTGCCACACTTAGTTTTATGGAATATGAACTTGAAGAAGTTAATAAAAATCTTTTTTAGGGATAACTGAATGAGTTCTATTTCTGTTCCTACTCTCTAGGGGAGTGGGTGGGGGGGAGGAAAAAATAGGGGTAATTTTCCTGTCATGTTTGGAAAAAGGGAATCAATACTTTATATAATATTTATTATATATGTTACATATATAATACAATAACAATCTTTCATAGAATTAAAACTGGACAGGAAGACTATTTCTTCAATGTAATATAGGTTGAAAGAGAAATGAATTTCTGGCGAGCTTCCTGACCTAAATGCTAAAATGCAGGGTAGAGAAAATCTGTGTCTCCTTGGCTGTGTTCTTCATCATTTAGAAGACAGCATGCAGTCACAGAGCACAGAGTCAGGGGCTCAGTACCCTCCAGAAATCAGAGATATTCCTCCCAGATGCAAGGACAGCAATGTCTGGCTAGAATAAGCAGGTGCCAATCTGCTGTCTTCCTAAAACATGCTTTGCAGAATACTTCAAATTATTACACTTTTTCTTACTTTATTGATTCAATAGATTGCTTCACTCTGGATTCTCCTGTTAATCATACCCACTTACTTCCTTCTCTGTCTAGACTCTTAGAACTGAGCAAGTAGGTTAAGAAATCACCAAACAGGTACTCCACTAAAGAACTAATTGCATTAGGATATCCAGCTGTTTTCATTTTTCTTGGTGTCATATTTGACTTATGTCTGCTGACCAAAAGTTTCCACCCACTCTAGTTCTACCTTCTACATGAACAGAATTCTTTTCTATTACAACTCTTGCTTTTTGACATTTATTCAACAAATAGTTATCGAGTAATTATTCTGTGATGCTGGTTCACAGCTGGTGTTGAAGGTGCTTGGGCACGCAGCAATGAGCAAGATAGGTTTGCTGCTCTCCTGAGGTTTAGATTTAGGGTAAACGGATGAATGATTAGTTCAAAGAATGTTAGCAATGCAAGCAAAAAGGAAAATTACAACACAAAATAAAGCAAGAAAGCCATAGGAAAAGAGTGCTGCAGGCAGGAAGGGTCATACATTCAATGACTTTAGGTTGGAACATGCTTGAAATTTGGAATCCATAGCAAGACAGTCTGAGTGGCTGACACCTCATGCCCACGGAGAAGTTGAAAGGCAATGGAGACAAAGAGGCAGCCAGAGATTTGTAAACTATGATAAGATGGCAGATTTTGACTGAGTAAAGGAAATGCCAGTGGATAGTCTAAAGCAAGGATTGATAAGATCTGATTTATATTTTAAAAATTAATTTACTTGCTGTACAACCATTTTGTAGAAGAGAGAAAGGGAAAACAGACTACTATGACTCCGGTGGTTTGGGTGAGAGATGGTAGTGGTTTGTATTTGCAGCAAGAGAGGACTTAGTGAGGAAGAGTGACAGGATCTGTTAGTTAACCAGACACATGCAAAAGAGAAATCAGAGCTGGCTTACAGGTTTGGCCTGAGTAATGGGGTATTATTTAATGAACTAGGAAAGCCTCCAAGGAAAACTTGGTTTTGGAAAGCAAAATTAAGAGTTTTATTCTGAGTATGTTAATATTGAAATGTATTATAATAATCATGTGTAACATATAACCAATGTGATTTGAAAAAATGTCCTGAAAAGTTCATGTACCAGAACCTTAGTTTCTATATGGTGAAGTTTCAGAAAGGGAATGTCTAAGAGGCGGAGCCTAGGGTAAGGTCATTAGGTCATGAGAAATATCCCTTTAGAAAGGAGTTAACACAGATCTTTCAGGACTGGATTAGTTCTCTTGAGAATAGGTGGTTAAAAGAGAACCTGGTATCTCCTTGAACCTCCCTTTTGTATGAGTCACCCATGCTTCTGTCATGATGACCTGTGCTACAAGACCTTCGTTAGAGTTGTGCAGATGCTGGTGGTCATATTCTTGAATCTCCAGAACTACAAGATAAATAAATCTCTGCTCTTCATACTTTACAAAACACCCAGGCTTGGGAATTTTTTTCTTTTTAACTCTGTGTGTGTGTGTGTGTGTGTGTGTGTGTGTGTGTGTGTGTGTGTGTATCAGAGGGCACTGTGTGCACCCATAGAGGCCTAATGTGGCCTCAGGAATCTCCTGAATTGCTTTACCTCCTTTTCGCTTTGCTTTGGGGTTTGTCAGGCTGGCTTTCCAGGGTCAGAAGTACAGGCTGCAGCCATTTCCACTAGGCATTTTTACATGGGATCTGGGACCAGAACTCAAGTCTTTTTGATTGTGAAGCAGAGGCTTAACCCCTGAGCCATCTCTTCAGTCCATTTTTTTTACTAAGACCAAAGAAAATAGACTGAAATAGGAACTAGCATAAGCTTGAAATTCTAAAAGAACCAATGAAACTCTTTAGGAAGGATGTAGGTAGAAAAATATGGATAGCAGCAGTCTTAGGGAACTTTAGGCTTTAAAAATTAAAGAATGAGAAGTATTTCAAAAGCTCTATAATTTCTCTCTCTAGACACATATTTTTATATCTTCACAGATAAATCTTGAAAGTACATTACTGAAAAAGCAACATAGTTTTTTTTTCAGAAATAATAGCCGATATCCTTCATAAAAATGAAATGACTTTGCTAGGACTTGAGCATCAAGATAGAACAAATAAGCCAGAAGCTACAAATTGCTTTTTTTTTTTTGAAAAATTTGTCTGATAGATCAAAGTTTGCACTCTAGCAGACAATGACTATTTCCCATTCTCTCTCTATCTCTGTTTTTTCCTGTCTCTCTCCCCCTCTCTCTTTCAATCACATACATATCTATCTATGTGTGTGTGTGTGTGTGTGTGTGTATGTGTGTGTGTGTGTGTGTGTGTGTGTGTATGTAATTGTATGTATGTGTATGTGAAGGTTGAGGGTCAACCTTCAGAGTAGTTCCCCAGGAGTCATCCACTTTGTTTGCTGAGACAAGGTTTCTCTTTGGGATTTGAGTCTAACTAATTAGAGTAGGCTGGCTGGCAGCGATCCCTATCTCTGTTTCCTCACAGCAAGCTTTTCACGTGGGTGCTAGTGATTGAACTCAGTTCCCCATGCTTGCACAGCAAGCACCTTATCGCCTGATATACCAAACACAATTACCAATAATTTTTAATGCAAAATATCACATATACAACCACTGCATATTGTAACCGTTGGTGCAATAGTGGCATGAATGTGATGGGGTGATCAGCTGTTCTCTGATTGGATTTGAGGTTTACATTTCAGTAGGGAGCAGGCGTCTGTTTCTCACTGCAAATCAGGCCCAATGGGGAGGTCATAGACCCTAGACAGGAACAAACTCATTATATTCATAGATCTGGGGAGCTCTCAGCCTTGACAGAGAAACTTCTCTTTGCAATGGAAGGTATTTAATACAGAGACTCATAACTCATCACTCATAACAAAGTGCAGGCAATAAGTGACCTTGGAATATTCAAGCCAACACAGGAACTCTAAATCACTCCTTACTGAAGGGTTCAGAAAGCATGAAACAGGGGATGGCAAAAACGTAAGAGCCAAAAGAAGTGAGGGTGCTGTCATATTATCTCCAGGACATGACAGGGAAGCTGCACCCATGAGCTCAATGTAGTTGTGCTACTTGCGTAAAGCCCACAGAAGATCTGGCCTATCAACATTTCGTCCGGAAGGGAGAAGACTTTCAGAGGTACCATACTTCTCTGGCAGACTAATGATGACATACTCACTGATACATCATCCATGTTCCAACAAGTGCTAAAGCACATGCCAATGCATGCAACCTAGATGAGAACAAATGTAACAAACACGTGAAAGAATTAAGGTGAAGAGGAAACATTTAAGTAAGAGGGAGGCTGATACGGAAGATGAAAGTTTACATTGGGGGGAAAATGGGGATGGAGGATCTGGTATTAAGTGTGAAAATGATATAAATTCATAGTATTCATGTATGAAACTGTGACATAATAAGAATTATATTAAAAAGTGAGAATGACAAAATTATAGGGGGTTCTAGGCTCTTCTGGGAGGAAACAAGAAAAAGTGCTGGGGGGCAGGCACTTTTCTAGAAAATCACAGCACAGGCATAGGAACACTGGAAAGGAAGTAACCCAGGTAGAGAAAAGTAGAAAAAAAATATAAAATTAAGTGTTTCAATGAACATTTACTTGGGGTTAAAAATGCTTACTTTTGAATTCATGTCATACATAATATGATTTAAAAACGAAATCAGTGATATCTTAGAAGGCAAAAATAGCAGGAATAAAATTATACCTTTTACAATCAAGTTTCATTACTTCATGCTCCAAGATACCATTTTTAACAACTATGCTTTACTCCTGAGGAATTGGCTAAATTCTGTGTTGCTTTCTGTTTTCAAGTTTCCTTAAGTTCCAAGAATTTTCCAAGGAAAGTTTGAAGAGAAAGTTCCACTTGAAAGTTTTAGAAGTTGTAAATATCCATAATGAGGAACTATACCAACTAAGTTAATGAGAGAAGTAACTAGGCGTGATTCCTCATTGAGCAGGTCAGAGTGCTTTCTGCCAGTGAATAGAGACTAATTTCAAAGTGCTGTAGGAAAAATTTAGAAGGGAGTGATTCGATTTCATCAGCCTGTTGGTGGGCTGCCAAACACTCCACTATCATATTTGGTTCCATGGATTCATCCAAAGTGTTACCCTCCTAAAGTCTCATCTAATGGAGCCATCCGAAACTGATCACAGTCCATCTTACAGGGACCAGCCAATCTGGGATGTAGCGATCAGTAAATGGTAGGGCAGAAATCTGGATGAAAGATGATGAGGAAAGGATGATACTGCTGTGCTATTTAGAGCAGGAACCCCCACATGATAAGAGCTAAACTTACATAGTTAATGTGAACTAGAACCCTAAGGGGTTAGTTTTCTATTAAGCAAATAAGAGACAATATCAGTCAGTTGCCTTCAAGCATGGGGGGGGTGTGAACATTCTGTGCTTTTGTTCCAGCAACACCTTACTTTAAATCTCTCTCCACACACTACTGCTTCAAGTGATGAGAAAATCAAAGAACAAACACCTGAGAAAGAAAAGCTTATCAAAGGAGAAAATCAGCCAAAATTTCTCAAAACAAAAACCCATGAGAAAAGTAGTTTCTTTTTAAGATTTGGATTTTTATAGCCAAGAACAATGCGAGCTTTGATCAACCATGGTTACGTAAGTTATTCAGGCTGTTTATTCCGCATACAGACTTAAATGTGAAAAACCCTAGTTGTGAGACTGTTCACATTGAAAGATTGTACCTTTAAAGAATCTAAGAATTATGTCACGGGCACTAAAAAGAGAGGCCTTCTGGCTCTATAAAAAATAGCCAGTAAAGAGGAAGATTATAATGCCACAAGGTGCTGTGAAGACCACTACAGAAGAAAAGCCATCAACAGTCTCACCCAGCTGTGATTTCTATGAGCTACAACCACAATCAACCTGGGCAGAGGTGTCTATTGATATGATACTGGGATGAATGTTATGAGGGTAACCAACTTTTTTGTAATGGAATATAAGGCCCACCCTAAAATTGGAACTCATGCCTCGTATTATAAGCCATATTTAGAACCTGTGGATGAGGAGGTCATAGGTTCTAGAAGGGAAGAAGTTTCTACTTTGATGTCAAATTCCCTTCTCAATCCTTATCTTTATACTCACAAATCACTCTAGTTCTAAAGCCCTTGACCAAGAAGCATTCTTTTTTTTCAATTTATTTTTGCTTATGTGTCTGTGTGTATTAAAGGGCATTGTGTGTCTCTGTGGAGGCTCAAGGGTGACTTCAGGAATCACCCTGGATTGCTTCTATCTCCTTTATCCTTTGTTCTTAAATTTCCCAGGCTCCTCCTTCCAGGGCTAGAAATACAGATCACTGCCACTTCTGCCTGGTGTTTTTTATGTGGTTCCTGAGATCCAAACTCAGGACATTCATTTATAATTCACCAAAGAACAAAAGATAAATGACTACAGAGAGCATGACCCTAAATAGGATATCAAAATCATCTACCAACTCGAGGCTCAGGGAAGAGCAAGAAAGGAAAGCATAGTAAGAATGAGAGCCAGAGAATGAGGAAGGGTACTATCAAATAGTGAATATGGCAGGGACATTTTAACTATTAAATCAACACAGATGGGTTTGTCACCACAAGACCAACACAAGAGTTGGCCTGTCAACACTTTAGCATGGAAGGGGAATGTCCTTATAAAGCATTACTCTTCTTTGAGGGACTACTGATGTTAATTCTGACTGTGGGAAGGGAAGCCAGTTTCCTTAGTGATATACTCACTGATATATCATCCATATTTCAGCAAACTCAGAACTTGCAATCTAGATGAAACCCAATGGGCCACACACACAAATACATGAAAGCAGGAAGGAGACTGGTTGGGAAAAAGAAAGTTTTTAATGGGAGAAGGAGGGTGGGAGGGAACTGAGTAATATGTTATGTAAATGACTTAAAGTCATTGTATTCATCTATAAAACTATGATAGAATACTACTAATCAAAAAAACAGAAAAAAAAGAGAACTGGCCAATAGGAGCACTGGCAGTGGTCTACCACTGAAGTGTTACCCAGTGAGTTGTCTACTCTAAATGGAGAGAGGAGAAATAAAAGTAATTGACAGTGAGAGGAATTCCAGCTTTCAACTGGATTATTGCAGTGTGTGGGAGTAATAATCCAGTAGTTAGAACAATTTTCCAAAGGAACAACTGCCAGCCCAGTGTTGTCTTGAGCATGGCTACTTTGCAAAAGCCAGGAGGTTATGTCATTTTTTAGGCTTGTGTGCTTTTCACATATTCAGTTGTGACTGCCATCCCCCATGAAAACATACTGTGTACTGAACTCTAATGTATAGTCAGTCTACCTTCAGAGCATGCTCTTTTAATGCTCAGATACTCAAGTGAATTGTGAATTTTCGCAGAGTATTTAATACCTAAGGATTCCTGCACATCAGAATTACTATGAAGACGAAAAAACTGTCGCTACATTTAGGTGATTCTGATAGATGGAACTTTGCATGTTGAATTTTCCTATTTGACTCAGTTACTCATGAAAATTTAAGCCACATTTTTAGGTGTCTGGGATGTAACTACTGCATTTCTTCTTTAAGTAACTAATGGCTTGCACTTGAAAATTATACATACACATACACAGACACACACACAGACACACACACACACACACACACACACACACACACACACACATACAGACACACTCATTCATAAAAAAGGCACAGTTCACCTAGAACCTAGAAGGAACCTGGTCTGTCTGTATACAACAATGTATAACAATGCATACTGCCATGTTGAATTCTCCTCTTCCTTTCTATTCTGTTGTGCTGTGTTCTAATGTGTTCTGTTGTGTTGCACTGTGTTGTGCTGTGTTACGTTGTGTTGTACTGTGTTGTACTCTGCTCAGCTCTGAGATACAGTCTCCTTATGTAGTAGTCCAGGTGGAATGGGAACTTAGAACCAGTCTTCTGCACACTGGGGTTTCTGCCATGAGCCTTTCTGTCCAGCTTCTTTCTTTGCTGTAATAGCTGTTGTAAATAGTTGTAATAGTTGTTGTAAAAGGGGTTCATGGCTAACAATCCCCTGTTTTACCTCAGGTCATCCCTTGGAATGCATACTTTCAACTTTCTCTGGACTTTTTGTGCGATCTTATGAATTGATAACTTGCAGTATTTTCCATGTTTAAAAGCATTCAAACTTATTTCCTCACAATTATCAAGATGCGGATTTACTTTACATTTCCTATTGAGCTTTCTATATAAAATAATTTCTCAATGTACATAGTGGCATATTATATATTATTATGCTCACAGGTAATGTCTGGTTGGTACACAGTTTTGCACTGACAGAAACATAAGTCACAGACTGTGAATAAAAACACTGTAAACTTCATTGGATTTTAATGTCCTATAGGACAAGAAGTCAATGTACACTGGCTGATGAGTTGGTTCACTCTGTGGGCTCATCTGGGTAGAAGATCATGATGAATTTAGCATGAAGCCAATGCCATAGAAGAGATGTATAATTTTATTTCAGGTGAATATTGGGGTTCTAAGAATAAACCTGAGGAAAAAAGCCCCAAACCTCTTTGTTTATTCTCATTGCTTGATTTAACTATCTAGAGTAATAAATGAAGCAAATGGTTTTGAAATAAAATATTTATAAATGAATGACTAATTGTTTTTGCATATAATTAAAATAAATATGGAAGAAGAACACTTAATTTACTGGGAATAGAGATGCTTCAACATCTCTATGTAATTTTCCCATCTAATAGGTAAAGCAAAAAATTTAACTTAGGTCCTAGTTCTAAATTCTAAATTTCTCCACTAAATCTCTTGGCAAGACTTTTCATTTTAAAACATATAAAAAATGCTACAAGGAAAGCTTCACTTTTGTAAACCTCCACAGTTTAGCCACAGCGTTTACCGTGTATATGATAAAATTTTGAATGAAGAAATACCAAAAACTTTATCTTCTGCAATATAGTTTTTAAAAACTGCATTTTCATAGTTAATATATTTTTGACTTCAAAATTTTGTTCAAAGAGTCACTGATCACAGAGCTTTTTAAAAGTGATGAGCTATGAATAGAAAGACAACTTGAAGGTAGTAGGTGCCTATATACAGATGTGGTGGTCTCAGTTAATCCCTGGAGCCCACATGAATGGAGGGAGCCAACTCCTGAAAGTTATCGTTTGACCTACGTGTGCGTTTTTCTCCCTTTCTGCCTCTGTTTCTTTCTCTCTTTGGTTCTCTTAAATAAAAGAAGATAGATTAGCTTTAAGTATGACATAGGCAAACCAAGGAAAAATGGTGGCTATATTATCCCCTTAAGGAAAGAGAGTGAAATAGAAGAATGATATAATTCCTTCATTTCCAAAAGAAACTAGCAAATGTCATCAAGTGATTCACATTCCCATAATGTCATAATGTACAGAACAGTAGGGATTACAGTGGCAATATTTATAGTTGACTTTTTCTTGTGCAAATCATTTGCTATGAGTTCTCAGGAGAGAGCTTGTTTACAGACATCATTATGACAATAGATCAAATATTAGCTCAGGGAAAGCATCTAGTCTACATGCACATATCTTGTATCCCAAAACAATCAGGAATCCGCAATGTGCTTATACAAGAAGTTCAGTGAGTAAATACCAGAACACAAGGTGAACTCATTAAAAATGTTGCCTTTAATAAAAAAAGATTTTTCAATGTAAAGAAAGTAGTAATCCATTTATAATTTATTTCCATGAAGAGTGTTTCTCTAGCTTGACACATAGTTTGGGATTTTCTTCTTATTCTGTGATTTTTTATTCCAATAAAAGTTTGTATTAAATATTTACTTCAGCAGGTCCCCTTATATAACCAAGGGTACATAATAGTAATTCAAAGGGATCGAAAAAATAGCTGTAAAAATATATAGTACTTTAAGACCTTATGCCAAAGTTGCAATTGGCATTTGTGTTTGCTAAGAATGAAACCATTGTTCAGAATGGCCTTTCACAAAAAAACAAGCCCACCTACCATTTGGAACTCAAAGACCAGAACACAGTCCTGAAAAAGTAAATTGTGCCCTGTATTCACAGACAGATTTGCACATCCATTAAAAAATGAATGTACCCTGTAATTAACCCATGGCAAAAAGTAAGAAGAATGTATGGCATCCCTTCTGGCAATAAATAGTGGGTACTGGTAATCAAACCAGTGTGTAAATGTTGTGCTTTATTTCTGCCAGTGGTATAGGAAATTGGTCATAAACAACTGAATTCTGGAAAATTCTAAACTTTGCTAACCTAAAAAGATTTCAAATTAGTTTTTAATAATAAAAAATTAATACTTTAGAAATTATTAGAAAATTTGGAAATTTGATTAATTGGATTAGGCAAATTTTCTTGTAGTCTTTTACACACATAATTTCTCTATAGAGTACAAAAGAAGCTCAGTGCATGGGCTTTATCATCGAGTGATTCCCATGGCACAGGCTTGCATCTCGTGCACATATTGTTTTGTCTGGCTGCTCCTTAGTAACAGTCTCCATCTGCCTTGACTCTTCTCTCTGTCTCAGCTCCTCCTGTTTCCTACCTTGACTTTGGCTGCAAATTCAACTTTGTCATCTGTTTTCTTTTAAAGTGTTTGTTACACACTTCAAATATAGCATAGACCAGGGTAGACAGAGATCATAAGTCCAATGTGCTAACTGCTAGAGATAAAAGTTTGCTAATCTCTCTAATTTGAGTTGAAACCTGTCCTTTCCATGCACTATGGACTTTATGGAAGTCGTGGTAACAAGAACATTTTCGAGTTGTGATAACAAGGACATTGGACTTGGAAGTCGTGGTAACAAGGACACTGGAAGGCAAAAGGAAAGAAAGAAAGAAAGAAAGAAAGAAAGGAAGGAAGGAAGGAAGGAAGGAAGGAAGGAAGGAAGGAAGGAAGGAAGGAAGGAAGGAAGGAAGGAAGGAAGGAAGGAAGCTCTTCACAAGTTATGAAGAATAGAAAGTTACATCTGATGGCATCAATTAGTGCTAGCATTCTGGAGAAGGCAACACTAAACCAGTTCTTGGGAGGGCTACAGATAGTGGCCACAATAGAAAGTGAAGGCATTCCACAGGCAGCAATGGGATGAACAAAGACTTGGCTTCAGCAATGCTATACAGTCTAGCTCACCCGGGTGAGGTAAGTCTCACATTAATGGGAGACTAAATAAAATACTAAAATCTAAAGCCAGAGGGGAGGGACAACAGAGGAATAAAATAGTGTGGTGAAAAATTTAAATTCTTGCCTAGAGACAACAAAGGACCACTGGAGACTTCCAGGTTAAGGAGAAACAATAGCATAACTGTGGATTTTAGCAAACGGGACAAGGAGAGGCATGTGCACAAAGGGGCAGGTGCAGGGAGGGGTCAGCATTGGATTCTAGGACAACAGATAGAGATGTCGTGAACCTTGTAATAATGATGGTAGGGTTTTTTTTTTTTAAGAGAAGACGAGATATGTTCTAAATTACTTCTACAGGAGATGATGACCAACTTAACAATGACAGCAAAACAAAAAATCCAAAAAAGTAGACTTCAAGATGTTGGGTGACAGAGACGATCATTAACAAAAATGTTAATTGTCAGTATATTTAGAGATATATTTCTACATACTAAATATACTGAAATTAAGAGCAAAGGAGATTCATGTTATATTACATTATAATATAATATATTAATATATTTGTATATTTTTATAAACATAGATTCATAGGGCAGTCATCACCCAAAGTGAGTACAAATACATTTGCGTAGAGCTAGAAAGAAAACACAGCTCCATCTATAGAGCACATGTATGCAAAGACATTACCCATGATGGCAGCAATATATATCATGTATATATATGCATGCATATGTCAAATATTTATTCGGTCTGCCTTAAATTGCTGAATATAAAAAGACTTAATGCTCAGCTAGTAAATATTGTCACCAAAGCACATATAAAATACTAAAGCACCAAAATGAGTTCACTGATATTTTTCTTTTTTCAATCTTCAGACAATTAGTTACTAAAATATTGCAAACATTTGTGAAAAATTTGAAGAAGAAATTAAGATAGATTGTATTTAAAAACATTTATAGTGGCTGGGGAAGTGGCTTGGTTAATAAAGTGACTGCTGCTCAGGTGTGAGGACCTGAGTTTGAATATCTAGCACCCACATAAAAAAACAGACATGGTGCATATTGTGGCTGTAGCCTTAGAGCTGGGGTGGTGGGAAGAGACAGGCAGATACCTGCAGCTTATTGATGGCGGACCTAGCCAAAGGAGGAAATTCCAGCCTCGCTGATAGATAAAGTATAATGTAGAGAACAGTTGAAGATATTTCCCAGTGTTGACCTGTGACACACACTCCAATAAAGCATATATACACCACACATACACCCTCACATATTCACAAGCACTTACAAAAAGTAATGGTGGTAATATTACTGACATTTTTGTCCCTGTAAGGATTTGATCACTCTTTCAGTTTTTGTCAATGATTAAATTGGTTAAAATAAAACTAGAAGCAATCTAGCTTTAGAGATCGATAAACTACAACTTTGACATTTTCAATTTCTGATTAAGCCTTAAAGAATTCTTACACATGAGTAGTTAACAAAGACCATTAGAAAGGAGGCTGCTCAAAAACAAAACAAAGCAAAACAAAACAAAAAACCAAAATCTGATCTATCACATATCACTTTTCAGTATTTACTCAAAGAAACCCAAAGCAACATATCCGGAGATACTTGGATAGCAAAAGCTGTACATAAATCATGGAATCAACATAGGTGTCTATCAAAAGAGGTATAGATAAGTTGTGCATGCATGTGTGTGTGTGTGTGTGTGTGTGTGTGTGTGTGTGTGTGTGTGTGTATGATTTGTTTTCTTTCTAACAGCTAGAATGATCTCCTAAAGATGTTAACTCTGGTCATATCTGTCCTATGATTAAAATTTTACGGTAACTTCCCCTGGATTTATAAAGTCATCACAAACTTGGATATAAATAAAATAGGCAATAAGCCAAAGCATGATCTGGCCGTCACGTACCTCCCAGTCATATCATTTTATAACAATCTGTCTCACTACTAGACAACAAGAAAGTGTCAAGATCTTTCCCATATATGTGGATCCCTGCTTTCATTACTATGTGGAGTGATTTTTCCATTCATTACCTGGCTAAGTAGTTGTTTTAATTTCTAATCCAAAGGCTATTTTAAGTAGTAGTTTTATATAGGATTTCTGTTTCCTTTGATATGCATAATGGGCTTCTTGTGAAGCATTTTTACATTCACTCATAGTAGTTTTCCCAATTTATGGTATGTTTTTCCCACCAGGTTATAATATTTTTGAGAAAAACCTTTCTAATCTTTTTGACCCTTATTATCTAGTTCTGCGCCATGTGTACAGTAAATATCTAATTAATATATTTTGGATCATTGAAAGTCTAAATTAATTTATATCCTGATATCTACATATTAATAAATGTAATTGAGTATAGTGAGTATAGTAAGAATGTTTATGTTTACTACAGAATGTATACGGGATCAAAGAAGACTAAGTAAGGGCCCATATATAGTACATTCAATATTTAAAATTCTTTAGAGCATTTCAGCTTTTCTGGTAAAAATGAATCACACCTTCTTTTTGCTGCATCAAATTCATGCCTCAAGTTTCATCAAAAAACCAATAAAATTTGTGCTTTGCATTAAAATCAGTCAACTTTGCATCCACCTTCTCATTGAAACTTTTGAGGAAAGAGAATACAGCTGGTTATCTCCATTCTCCACAGTGCATTTGATGCTCCATGATTCAGGTTAGGTATTTATAAAAAATTTCTTTTAAGTAGATCATGATTTTAAAATTAAGAATTAAAATGTTCTAAGTGAGGAAAGCAAGATCTCATCAAATTCAATACATAATATAATTAAGGGACTCTGATGCTATACCTCCCAAGTTTAAAGTACTGAGGGAGTCATTCAAACAATGATCGTAAGACTTTCTTTCCTTATAAACCAATAGACTTCATGTAGAGAAGCAAATCCCTATCAGACCTCCACGAAAAGTATGTCAGTACAGTTAGAACAGCTGACTCAGCATAATTCCCAGTAGACCCTAAAGTGACTCAGCAGGAGTCTTAGTTCAGGGTGGAAAGTTTTCCAAGGATTTCTTGCCTTTGCTTGAATCAGGAGACCATCCCCTATGTTCCATGTACCTCTATTGGCTTATCATTCTCTATACCTGCATAATTAATTCTCATTGTTCCTTTCCTTCCTCTCTATTTCCTACCTTAAGCCAGGATCAAAAGAATAGTTGAGTCTCAAGTAAACCAGCTGGATGGAGTCCAGTGCAAAAGTAAAGATATAACAAATGTGTTTCTGGTAAAATTAGGCATTTTTGGCCATTCGTTGCCTACGGTCTTCATGTGCTCTGCAGAGCAGCTGGACGTCATCAGTGACCAGAGCAGGAAGCCAGCAAAACAATGGCAGTAATTTCCTCAGGGCTTAGATTAGCTTTTGCTTAGAAGTATGATGAATAAATAACTGCTATTAGTTCAATTGTATAAATAGCTACATGCTTTTCCACATACCAGATTTAAAAAATATTTTAGAGAGAGAAAGAAAGGGAGGAGAAGATTGGAAAGAAGAGAGGCAGATAGACAGAAAGAGAGACAGAGAGACAGAGAGAAAGAGAATGTTGGCGTGTATGCCATGGCACATGGGTGGAAGTCAGATGACAACTTTCAGAGATCAGTTCTCTCCTTCTACCATGTGGCTTTTTGGGTATCAAACTCATGCTGTCAGATTTTCAAGCAGGAGCCTCACCCATTAGTCATCTCATTAATCCTGATACTAGATATTTTAAATATAAAAATGTACTTATGCTTTGTTTGGATATAAAAATGCATCTTGTCATATGATCTAGTAAATTAGTAGGGTAGACTTTCTTCCATACTGTGATTTTGGCACACTTGAACTTAACTCAAGAGAGAACTCTGAGCATTTTTGATGTAGTGCCAAACACTAGTTACCATATGTAAATAATGCTTGAAATAACATTCATACGTTGCTAGAATTTTTTGGCTGGTCAATTTGTGCCAGAATTTATTCTCAATATATAAGCATTCAGTCTACATGCTTCTGTGTGAAGTATGTGTTCTGGGATTTCTGAGCTCTCTTGATCATGTGTGCCAGCTCTTTGTTAAATGATTGATCTTCATAAATCCTATAAGATATATGTCATTAGGAGCCCTGCTTAATGATGCTTCAGTAAATGATTCAATTCAGGTAATTCCAGTAGTAAATGGATGAGCTAGGTTTTTAAAAACCAATCTTGCCAGATTCTTGTGTCTGAGCATTTAAATACCATCTGCTACTGCCTCCCAGAGAATGTGGCAGGCTTGCTTTTTCAATCATATTTAGCATTACAAATTACGTAAATTTTATATTTATTTTACATATGCATATGTGAAGGGACATGTGCATTTGTGTATGCATGCGTTTGGACACACGTGTACAGATGCACATGCACATAATGAATGCATGTGTGTGCAGGACCAAAGCTGATGTTGGCTTTCTTCTTCCATCATTCTCTGCTTTTATTGTTAAAGGTCTCATTTGGATCTGAAGTTCACAGATCCACTAAGCTAGCTAGCCAGATTACCCTGAGGATTCCCTTCATTGCCTCCCATGTGTTGTGGTTATAGGTGGCTGTCATGCTTGCCTGGCTTTAAGTGGGTTCTGGGGATTTGAACTCTGGTCCTCATGCTTGAAGGACAAGTGTGTTATCACTTGGCCATCTTCCCAGTCTTAAATATATTTTAAAGGAACAGTAAGGGCTCTACTCAAAGACTATAGTGATTATCTAGATATAGTCTGAACACTGAAATATTGATAAGCTCATTAGAGATTTCCAAAGTAATTGAAATATTATCAGACTAATTAAATGTCATAATTTAAAAACTGTACAAAGGAATATCATTAAACATTATCAAGATGAATTATCTCACTGGTTATACAATTCCTATTAGCTTCAACAACCCCTAGTAATCTGTGAACATATCGAAACAATTTTAAATTATTTTGGATAATTCAAGAGTAACCTAATGCAGTATTTGATAAGTACCACACACCAGAAAAGCAGGAAATCTAAATAGCTCACAATAGTCTTAAATAATTTGCTATTGCTAGTAAAAATCCTTTCAGCTATTACTTACCCTACTACCTTACTAAATGAAATGTTACCATTTGTTTCTGAAAAAATCAGTTTGTGTTAACATTTTATCCAAGTTATGGCTATCTAGTCCATTAAAAAGTAATGGAGACCTGTTGGGTGGTGGCTGTTATCATTTCGATGGCATAAATCCACATTTCCTCATCCATACCCATGTTCAGAGTTCTAGATTCCCTTTCCCTCTGTGCAGATCACTGTGATGAAACTTTGAATCTTTTGGAAAGCAAAGAATGTGAGAAAAGGGATATGGCTTGTGATTAAAAAGCAATTTTTAGCCTCATGGTGTGCTACTTAGTCCTTACTTCACATGAATCCTTTATGCTTTTATTACCTTTCGGCCCTTTGAATAGCTTGATTTCCACGACAGTCTCCAAAATGGGTCGTCTTCTGCGCACATACAGCCGAACAATGGACCCGGCTTCCTTAAGGGCTTCCACTGCTTTGCTGTGGGAAACCTCCGACACATCAACCTCGTTCACCCGCAAGATACAGTCGTTGACCCTGCAAGAAGGAAAGAGGCAAGAGTCAGTCAGCAGCATTGTAAGAGGATATCTGAAGAACGCCATGAGTGGCTAACCATAACGTGTGCAAAATAAAGAGGTTTTTTTAATATTTATTTATTTTCTCCACTCATACAAGCTTGATAGGTATCCCATTCCCCTCCCTCCCTCCACCCCTCTCTGGATCCCCTTGCTTCCTCCCCCCTTTTCCCCTTCTTTGTCCCTCTTCCCTTTCTCTCATTGTGCCCCCTCCTCAATCCCTAGAGCATCTTTTAGTGTGCATGTCCAACTTCCCTCTTGGTCCTCCTCTTTGATGAGGTATAAGGACTCAGTAGCATTGCCTAGAGTACTTTTTTGTGTTCCTCTTTAGTATGGGAACACTATTGTGGCTGTTAATCCCTTGTCTCTAAGGATCCTAGTGCCCGTGATCCATGCTAGACTTTGGGGGTCATTGCGCAGGTCATGCAAAGTCCTATTATGATTATTTCGGCCCTAACTTGTGTGGAGTATCTTGCATGTTGTAACTCCTTCCCATTTGAAAGGCTCTCTCGGAATTTACTGCTAGGTTGTGGAAACATAACAGATTCACTATAACTTCATAATTTTATTTTTCCAAAATTTAACTTATTAGCTATAAAAGTAATATATAATCATTTTATGACATCTGAAAAAATATAAAAATACAGGAAGAAAGAAAAATGTATGTACTGAGTCATCTCATCCAAACCTGTTAGCTTTCTGGCAAATTATCTTCAAATGTCTTTTTCCCTGAATCCATCTCACAATCTTATAAATATTGAAATTTAGATTTAATGAAGCTTAAGAGAGTCAGACAATCCTGTCCAAGACATTTATTTTGAAAACTAAGAAATTCGTTAAACTTTCATTTTTTCCCCATTTTCCCCTTGGAAAGGAATGTGACTTTTCCATAAACTTTTCCAGTTAGTAAGTTATATAAATCAGATTTCAACTTTTTTTATTTTCATGATAATCTATAATGCTAATAATGGCCCAAAGTATAGGGCTTGAGATTAGAAAGAATTCACTACTCTGTCCATCCATTTAAAAATTCTCTATCTGAGGTCAACTTGTTTGCTAGAGTTGCAGGTAAAGGACTTACTCTTGGCTTCCTCCCCTTTCTTACCATCACCACATCACTCTCACCTTCAGATGTACCTATGGAGCAAGTCCACAGTGTACTCGGGGAGTTTTAATTTTTCTCACTACCACCTATGAGCATCCTCTTTCCTGCTACCACCTATGAACATCATATCTCATCTGGATGACATTCACAGTTTCCTTCCTAATCCCCTTTGGGTTTTTTCTTGTTATCTTTGACTTCCTTCTCTCCAGAGTGGCCAGGACAAAGAGCACGCAGTTGGTGTTTCACCAGCACTCATTCCCTATGTCCACCTTCCAGGGTTCAATTTTGTTCAAGAGACTGATTACTTAGCAAATACTGATGACTGAATGAAATAGTCTCAGTTCAATGATCAGATCTTTTATTTACTAAAACTAACTATGGGCAACTTTCTCAGCTTTCTAAGCCTCCATATTTCATGCTTTAAAATGAAAAAAAAAACACTATAAGAGCTTTGGAGGAAAAATAACTAGATGATACATGTATAACCCATTCTACCAAGAGTGGTATGTAATAAATACCTAATAAATGTACTGGTAACAGTACAATAAGCAATACTACTATTGGATTCTTTTAATAGTAAGCAGTTAAGTCAATTGATTAAAGTTATCAGCAGCCCGGACAAAGATCTATCTATCTATCTATCTATCTATCTATCTATCTATCTATCTATCTATCTATCTATCTATCTATCTATCTATCTATCTATCTATCTGTCTCTGTCTGTCTGTTGTCTGTCTGTCTGTCTGTCTATTGTCTATATGACATATATGTCTATATGTCTAGGTATTATGTATTTATTTTATGTGTTGTGGATCAAACCTAGGGCCTCACAATGATAAATACTCTACCACTGAGCTATCCAAAGACCTTGAGCCTTCTTGCTTAATAATGTGAGCTCTTTCAGGATCACATCCATCCATCTGAAGACCAATTTCATGTATGCTTTGTAAATCAACCCAAAATTTCTGAACTGTAGTGAACCTGGGATGAGGGGAGGGAGTTGTGTTTTCTTTTGATCCATAATCTTTCTATGCTTTTAAGCAGGCTCACTTTCTCACTGGTAAGCTTGTGCGGGCCTCAGTGAGAACTCTAAGCAGTCCCAGAGTCCTGAAATGGAAGAACTCACTAAGAACCAGTGATGTGATTTCATTGTAACAGATGGAGCAGTTTTAGTGGGTTTACATATACATTTCCTCCCTGACAAAGAAAAAATCCCAGAAAACTACCAATTAAAATAGTTCTGAGAATGTAGGCAGCATGGGTGCCAGGGCCCTGCAGCAGCTGTGCCTTTCAGAGTGGGTAATTTTGCCGTCTCATGATAATGAAAAACCATAATGCTTACCATTGCCCTGTGTCCAGAATCCCCATCGTATCTTGAACCACTGCTTTGTATAAAAGGGAGTGGCTGATGTCAAAAATTTTGGGAATCTACATGTATTTAAACTGTACTATTTTTTTCCCTTATGTGTATAGTAGGATCCTTTATTAGCAGTAACTTACATAAGCAAAATGCAACCAAATCACATTATTGCTTCTGAATATATGGATGAGTTAAGCAGCATTAACATAGAGCACAGAACTTAAGACTAGCAGCCAGGTGGGCTGGATTTGAGCCCCAGCTTTGTATCAGTTGCTTGTGTGAGTATGGTCAGTACATCTCATTGTTTTGACTTCAGATTCCATGAGAAGAAAGGAAGTATGCCCATGACTGGGGAGAAGAGTAGCCAGATAGCTAATACATACAGATAAGTGTAAAATATAGCATTGTTGGTATGAAAGCTTTTAAATTGGTTAAGTGAGTGAAACATGCTGCTAGGATTTGGACACAGTGGACAGGATGGAAATTCAAACTTTAAATTACCACTATGTGCTCTGCCAGTCTGGTCACGTCACTTCACTTATTTTTCTCCTTTCATTTGATGAAGTTTCGATCTTCATTTGATAAATAGTGAACATCACTGAAAAGGTCAGTGTTGGTGGGAATGGGGTGGGAAACATTATTTCCACCCATTTTGCCTTTTATTAAAGTCTGTACTAAATGCAAAAAATTTCAGAGTTGCTTGTTTTAAATTAATAAAAAGATGATGAGGAATTTACATCGTATTTTTAAAAGTAAAGAATGTGCTCATTTTGGCAGCACATATATTAAAATTGGAACAATATAGAGAAAATTAGCATGGCCCTTGTACAAGAATGATACACAAATTCATGAAGCATTCCATAGTTAAAAAATTAAAATTAAAAGTAAGGAGAGAATGTCAGGATGAAACTAGGGCATTCAACTTCCCTTCCTCCTAGAGGTTTGAAATAGAATTTGACTGGAGGGTCACAACTATTTAATATTAATTTACCCACTCTATCTGTAGATAACCTCTGTGAATAAAGTCACTCCCTTGTATTAGTAAAAGCCACATAAATACATTATTAGTTTCAAGCTCAAGAAATGAGTTGCCCCAGCATAAAGTGCAGCCACTGAATTAGAAAGTCATTTGCATACAGACTGTGCCCATCACATTGGTATAATTGATAATTTCACTCAGTGCTTGCTGTTTGAGATGAAAGACTGCAAGATTCATCTGTAAGGATTTCACCTTGAAGGCCAGAACTGGTTACCTGATTAAAAACATGATTTTAATATTCCCCTGAAATTTCCTTTTGCCATTCTATTACATTTCCTGGAATAAAAAATGAAAAACATATATTGCAATGGCAAAAGAATAACACTTGAAATTTTATTTTACAATAAAATATTCTTCAGTATGATGTGGCACCTCTGAAAATCAAATGCTGAATGAGTGACTTGTTTATGTGGAGAATATTTTTAAAAATAACATGTTAAACACACTTTTTTGTTCTCCATAGGTATAAATATGTTTTATTCCTACATTAAGATTTGTGATTTTATACATTTTGAGGGTTTGATTTATTTAAAAATGATCTTCAACCCACAATCCACAGTAAACATAAAAATATTGCTATTCATTATGCATGCAAATATCAGAAAGCCAGAAAAAATGGTAAAATTGCCATTCTTCTTTGGTCTTTATTGAATAGAGATTATGATTTATTAAAAATATAATTTCTTTATCATCCTTTCAAAACAGACACATGATACTTCAGAAAATCCAAGAGCTTGGCCTGAAAGTCTTATCCACACATGTCTGGAATCTCATCTTAACCCTAGAGCTTAAGGACTCATTTAACATCTTAAAGTCACAGTTTCCTCATCTGAAAATGGAGATTTCCATATAAATTAAATGAGATGTGATAGAAACATTTAGAAAAGTGCTCAGTAACAGTAAACATCAAGAAGTATTTTTATGAACACACGGTATTTATGAAGAAAAGACAATAGCCATGAGTACTCAGCAAAGATATGAAAAGAGAAGAAAAGAAGAAAAAATACTGAACAGAGAGAAAGGAGAGCTAAAATCCAGAGGTTCAAAGAAATCATTAAGGGTTGGCAAGGGTGGCTTAGCATGTAATTTTTCTGACTAAACCTGGTCCCTTGAGTTGGATGCCCTGCAAGAGCCCACAGGATAGCACAGAATTGACTTCTGAAAGTTTTGCCCTGAACTGTACACATTTGTTGTGGCACACACACACTCTGTCTCTCTGTTTCTCTAGCTCTCTCTTGAATAAATTTAATTATATATTATATTTCTTTCATATTATATTGTTTAGAGGAAGGAAGAGATGAGAATGGCATTTTAAGAAAGGAAACTAAAAATAAGGCTTTCAGTCAATCTATTAATAATTTCCCTTTTACATTAGCTTTCCATTTCTCCAAGAAAAATTTAGTTGATCAGTTACGAGCTATAACTTTAAGCTAACTTTAGCCAGAACTTACTTATTTTTGCTTACTCAGCAGAATTCTATGCCTGAGGTCTTCAGCCCACCTTGCATGTACTCAGCCACAGCTAGGCGCTCTCAAACTCCCAAGATTTGATTCAAAAGAAGGTCGAATATCTCAGGTCTGAAATTTAACTTTCCTGGAGCTATCTAATCATCAGAAATGTTGCTTTTATTGCAGTCATTCAGTACTAGTTTTTTAAAATAGATAAAATAAATTACATACCAAAGAGTGACATCTTAGAGAGCTTATCAATTGATGTCTAAAGTGTTTGATTAACTGAAGTCAGATATGATCAAATAAAAACAAACACCAGAGAAGAAATATTGTGTACACAAAGAGAATCATCAATCTCTTAAACAAATCAGAATTAATTTAAAAGGGATAGATAATTATAATGAAATCAGAGAAGATTTGAAGAATAAAATGGACCAAGGGTCTCATTTTTCTTTTTTTTCCTAGCGTCACTAAAAGTAGGCTAAGAATGAAAACTGAAAGTTAAAACTTTCTTTAAGACAGATACTTTATGTAGCGAAATAAAAGAAGAAAAAACAATGTGCTAGCACAATCTGATTCAGAGTGGTATAGTTCACCAAGAATCATTATAACTCATTTCCTTATGTTCATTTGCTCTCTTTCTCTGTCTTCTCACCAAGCACTTGCAGGTACTGCTGGGAATGGGGAAAGGCAAAGTCTTCCACCAATTAAACTGCAACAGCTAAGGCCTCTTCTATTTGGAAACTTGTCACTTATCTCATTGGTCACATTAAATCTGATTTTAAGAAGGCAGAAGCCAGTGTAACCTAACAGTTTTCCAGGAAAGTAAGGAGACTGACGTTTGTGAACATCTACCATGTCCAAGTACAGCAATGTCCTTTTATACTACATTGGGTTTTCCCGATAAATATCTACATAGCTCAGATGAACAGTTTCATGTGGATACTGGCCAAGTCTGGCTAGTCCTTGTTGGGAGAATGCACAATTAATATCATGAGATTCAAAGTTCTGTCTGGACAGAAGAAAGGGAAACTTGAAGAAGCTTAATATTTTGGGTCATTTTCTTCTACATTGACTATTGAATGTAAAAAACAAAACAAAACAAAACAAAAACCTAAAGTGGGCCACTCCACTGATGGGGGTATTTCCCATCACTCATCCAACTTTATACCGCAAGGTTTCTACTGTATATTGTTATCTTTCATGAATTTCCAGGTAGTCTATGGGGGCACGTTGGTATGTCATTATGCAGATCTGAGAGGGACAAATCTCACTGTAGTGAGTTCCTAGATGCAGCAGTCCTGCTTTGAGTGGAATGTCTTGTCCAACAGTGAACCTTCCCATTTTTAGGTTCTTATATTTTCACCGCCCCCACTTCTGTGAGGTTCTCAAAATCTTAGAATCGGGAGAGGGTAGATTGGCCTAATTCTGGGTGAGCCTTGCTGAGTCGCTGGTACTCTGAATTTTGATTGGCCATTGCTGTCTACTTCACTGCTCTTCTATTGTCCTAGGCTGCATCCTGTTAGGGTATTGAGATCCTCTACCTCTTTTGTAGAAGAAGACATCTAGGCTGAATGTTGAATGTTCCAATCTATGGGTATAATAATAGTTATTTACAGGGCAGTTTAATGTATTGTTTTTCTACCTATAGGTTCATTGGCTATTTTCCCACAATTTGATATGCTACAGAGGCCTGAACTCCCACAAAAGTAGACAAGCCAGAGTGAATCCTGGGATCTATAGAAGCATATAGGCAGGAGGGTAGGAAGGAGTGGGAAAGATTGATGAAGGGAAGGATGGGGGATGGAGGGAAGCAGAGATGAATACTCAATATGCTTGTGAAAGTAGAAAAAAAGGGGGCAAATAATGCTTCTGTATGAGAGCATTAAAACTATCAACAAAGACAACACTTAAAACTTATTATTTTGTAAGAACTCCTTAATTGTGTCTATTAATTGATGCTATAACCACAGCCCATCAATACTATTGTTAACAAGGAAATTTAAGATGCCATCTGAAAATCTTCTGTTGTTAAATTAAAAAAAATTCTAAGCAATTAAATACAAAGAAAAATAGAAGTATACTTTAAGTATATTCTCAGACTAAAGGATGAACTGAACAATTAGCTTCTGAAAAGAGCAACATGGACTGGGGAACCGTGGAGTATCTAGAAGATTCCTTCTCTTTGCTTCTTCCCATAAATTGCTTCTCAAATCTTTCAATTTAGAATTTTTTTCTTCTATTTAATTCCTCCTATCATTTAAGTAAGCTCAGTTGGGCTTTTGATACTTGCCTACAAAAATTTATCACTACTTGAGGTAGACTCTGCTAGCTATTACTTCTGTTTTGCTATTAATATTTAATTGAAACTTATCTTTTACTTTCAGATACCATCTCTGATGCAGTTAGTTGGTCTTCCCAGCAGGTGGTAACTATAAAATATTAACAGATTTAGCAAGGATTAGCAAATAAAAACAGAAGGTGCTCAGTTAAATCTGAATAAATATTTTATTAAAAATTTTTTTAAATAGAAAGTTTTATGCAATGTTTAGGACATACACTATAATTATTTGGGTATATTGAACTTTAAATTTAAATGAGTATACTGGAATTATATTGCATATTATATTAAGCTTTGGTTGTTGTTTTATTTGAATGGTATCATGATTAGGACATATTGGGAGATATAATATGTACTAAGTGTATATTCTTTAATCTAAATAGAAGCACTGATGCATCTATGTAGTTGTTTCATTTTTACAATAACAACTAAAGCTCATTGACTGAAAATGGATGTTTTTAAACATTTGACATGTGTTATGGACAATAAGCTATTTATACATCAGAACTCAGGTGATACACCTTCCACACATGTGTGGTTTACTAAAAATAATTTTATGACTTATTTGAGAACCAATCAATACAAACCAACCATTTGAAGAGTCAAGAATCATATTGAAAAGCAATGAAGTCAAGTATGTAACATTAATAGATCAATGATTCTCAAGTTAGGGTGCATCAGAATTACTTGGAAGGCTTTTTAAACCACAGATATCTAGGTTCTACTGGAGCTTTTTGTTTGATTGGGCAGAAAGTCTCATGGGATAGAACTAAGAACTTTGTGTACGTAGACATATACTTTGCCATTGAGGTATAATCCCTCTACCATACAATTTGAGTGAGTCTGCAACAAAAGGGAAGACACGAATTAAGTTCTTGATGAAACTTGCAATTCTGGCCTAGCACAGGCAGGCTGCAAAACTCATGTGCGGTTGACACCAAAAGTAAAAGAAATTCTCTGTCTCATGCAGACCAAATGATTATGAGAAGAGTTCTGAGTTCCAATCATATCAGTTTGCAGTTTTCCAACATGTGGAACAAAGTCTCCATGAAAATCTGTGCATATGAACCACTTTCCAGAATGAGTTTTATATCCCAGACTCTTCCTGACTCTTGTCCGTCAGCCACACCAGTGCATTGCCCCTTTGTTAAACATTTTAAAATCTGGACTTCTCGGAACTGTGAGATAGTTCAGTGGGTAAAGTGCCGGCTTACACACATGGTGACCTGAGTTGTATACCTGGAGTCTGCATGGTGGAAGGAGAGAGCTTTCTTACTAAAGTTGTCTTCTGATTCATGCATGTGCGTGCCCCCCCACCATAGAAAAACATTTTTTTAAAAACAACAAAATATGACTTATGTTTTAGTCTGTAATTTTGGGTGAGAATAGCTTTGGTTGGTGATCCCCAGAAGTCTTCATTAGTGAATATAATGCATTTTGTTTCTCATTGCCTACTTCATCGTCCTGATGTAAAATGCATTCAAGAATCTCTGCAGCTGACATCTGGGGAACATCACAGATTTCCACAACGAGGGAAGGAATTACTATTTCAGCACTAGTGATTGTTTTTGTGGCATTTTCTAGGAAAGGTAAAAAAACCAGTCACAAATCTCAAGCCAGGCAACTTAATGGGTGTTAACGATGAAAATAAGCATTGAGTGCAAAATGCAAAGGGAAAAAAATCATGCAACTGGGCAAACAGATGACCCCAAGTACAACACTCTTTCCACAGACAGGAATGCATATGAATTTTCATCAGATGAAGTTCTGATAAAGTTCTGATAGCTTCCATCTGAATTTGATTATCGCAGTAACTTTCTAGCTGGTTTTCTGATGCTAAGCCAATGAGACTCTCACCACTCTATCCTGATTCACAAAGACAGTTTCTCCTTTTCAAAGAAATCCTTTTGTTGTTTATTTACCCCTAAAAATTTGTCAAGATTTATGTATCATCAATAAAATAAAAACTAGGACTTACTGATTCCTTTTGTCTGATATGCAGTTGCTACTTAAGAACAAATGAACATCACATATGAAATCTAAATCTGACCTCTTTTTATTCTTACATTCTTTTCCATGGATTCCATTGTATTTTATCTCATGCTATTTTCTTTATTCCAAATGCCTAATCAATTTATAGCTTTGGATGAAAATGTACTGTATATCGATTTGCATTTCGGAATTTTTTGGACAACGAAGGCTTAAGTGTTTTGGAAACATTTCCTGAGGTGGTGGAGTATGAGCATGCCCTTGAATGATTTTCTTAGGCATGCCTAAAACACATGTGAAGAACTACGCATTAAGAAATAGGTACCGAGAAGCTCAGGGAAATTTGCCGAACAGGGGGCGGTAAGATTGTAAGAGCACAAGGATGGGGGAAGCAATGATATGCAAGATACTCCACACAAGTTAGGGCCGAAGCAATCATAATTGGACTTTGCATGCCCTGCACAACGTCCAACACACTATTGACCCCACAAAGTCTAGCATTTGCTAAAGGCACTAAGATCCTTGGAGGCAAGGGATTGACAGCCACAGTAGTGTTCCTATGCTTAAGGGGAACACAGGAAAGGGTTCTGGGAAATGCCACTGGATCCTTGCACCTCATCGGAGAGGAGGGCCCAGAGGAGAGTCTGGGATGCACATTAAAGGATGCTCTGGGGATGGGAGGGGGAGGCACTGGGGGATGGGGAGGGAGGAGGGAGGGGAGGGGGCGCAGGAGGTTCGGGGGGAGAAGGAGGGAGGGAGGGGACCGGTGTACCTGCTAAGTTTGTATGAGTGGAAAAAAAAATAGATACCAGCTAAGGGGAAATGACAGTGGTTGAAGTTTCTGCCATGGAAACAAAAACAACAACAGGGAGCTGCGCACCCAGGGCCTGGGAGGGGGAGAGGGCACCCCCTCTGCATCCAAGCCCCACCCTCAGGTCCCCCAGGTTTAAATAGCGCCCCGCCGATGACCCCATTCCCCCTTCCCTCCACTCTGCCACCTGGGACAAACGCACGCGGTCCAGCCGGGCCTGCACCGCGCGACCCAGGTAAGCTTGGTCCCGCCCACCCCCGGAACCCCAGGCCGCCCAAGGGACCCAGCTACTCCCACCATCCAGCCGGAGCCGCACGTGCAGGGCCTGGGAAGGGGAGAGGGCACCCCCTCTGCGCCCGGGCCCCGCCCTCAGGTCCCCCGGGTTTAAATAGGCCCCGCAGACGACCCCATCCTCCCTTCCCTCCACTCCGCCACCCGGGACGTGCGGGGTCCGGCCTGGACTCACCTCGACCTAGGTAAGCTCGGTCCCCGCCTACCCCCAAAACCCCAGGCCAAATAATTCAGTTTAGTGAAAAACGCACAGAAATTGAAAGAAGATCTTAAGAGTTAAAACGACAATGCCAAAGTCAAAGTGCAAATCCATGAGAAACAACACTCAAGTAAACAAATCTCCCACTGAAGGAATTAATCCCATAATGTTAGACTCCAACCAGAACAAACCCATGGAAAATGGCCAAGAAAGCCTGACCCAGGATAACGACCTTCAAAATATGATCATTACCATGTTCAATACTATGAAAGAGGAAATACGGGAGGAATTAAATAATCAAATCAATCGCTTGAAGAGGAACACAACAGACACATGGAGGAGCTGAGAAAAACAGTGCAAGAAACAAAAACTGGCCTTCTTCGCCCCGCCCCCGCTCCGCCGGTCGGGACGCCTGCGCGAGATCCAGCCGGGCCTCAACGCGCGCTCTAGGACCCCAGGTCAGCCCACGGGGACCCGGCTCCGACTCCCACCATCCAGCCGGAGCCGCGCGGGGGGCCGAGGGACGAGGAGCACCTCCCCCTGCGCCCGGGCCCCGCCCCAGCTGCCCTCGGGTTAAATAGCTCCACGCCGACGCGCCCATCCTTCCCTTCTTCGCCCCACCCCGCTCCACCGGTCAGGACACGCGCGCGGTCCACCCGGGCCTCACCCCGCGCCCTAGGTAAGTCCCCGTTCAGGCCCTGCCCACCAGTACCCCAGGCCAAATAATTCAGTTTAGTGAAATTGAGAGATCTTAAGAGTTAAAATGACAATGCCAAAGTCAAAGTGCAAATCCATGAGACGCAACACTCAAGTAAACAAATTTCTCACTGAAGAAATTAATCCCATAATGTTAGACTCCAACAAGAACAAACCCGCGGAAAAAGGCCAAGAAAGCCCCACCCAGGATAAAGACTTTCAAAATATGATCATTACCATGTTCAATACTATGAAAGAGGAAATCCGGGAGGAATTACATAATCGAATCAATCGCTTTGAAGAGCAACACAACAGACATCTGGAGGAGTTGAGAAAAACAGTGCAAGAAACAAAAAGTGGCATAGAACAGTTAAAACAAACTCAAGCAGAGTTTAAAACTGAGCTAAAAGACAAGTTATCTTCAACCCAGAACGCCACAGAGAGTCTTATCAACAGAACTAATGAAGCAGAAAACAGAATTTCAGACCTTGAAGATAAAGTGGGAGTACTAACCAGCTCAATGGAAGAGGTTGTTAAAGCCAAAAAGATACTTGAGAGAAATATCCAAGAGATATGGGACACCCTGAAGAAGCCTAACATGCGTATTCATGGAATACCGGAGCAAGAATCTCAAAATACCACCCCTGAGGAAATTTTTCAAACGATCATCAAGGAAAACTTTCCTCATCTAAAAAAAGAGAGGCCCATTCATATACAAGAGGCATTCCGCACCCCAAACAGATACGACCAAAATAGAAGCACACCGCGGCAAATAATAGTTAAAACACTCCACATTCAAGATAAAGAACTGGTGCTGAGAGCTTCAAGGGAGAAAAAACAAGTCACTTTTAAAGGCAAACCTATTAAAATAACTAATGACTTCTCAGTCGAAACAGTAAAAGCAAGAAGAGCTTGGAGAGACATACTTCAAGTATTGAATGAGCAAAAATGTCAACCCAGGCTGATTTACCCTGCAAAACTATCAGTCATGATCGAGGGAGAAAGAAAAATTTTCCAGCACAAAGACAACTTTAAGGGATACATGGCCACCAAACCAGGCCTTCAAAAACTGCTAGAAATGATACTCAAGCGTGAAGAAAAAAACAGGCATATCCAGGAGAACAGAAGGCAAATATAACACCATTAAAAGCGAAGCAATATACTTATAAAAGCTACTAAACATAATAAATGTCTGGAATTAACAATAGTTTCTCCATTATAACACTAAATGTTAATGGACTTAATTCACCGATCAAGAGACACAGATTACAAACTTGGATTAAAAATCACAATCCATCAATCTGTTGCCTGCAGGAAACCCATCTCACCACAAAAGATAGGCACGCTCTAAAAATAAAAGGCTGGTCAACAATTCTACAAGCAAATGGAAGCAGAAAACAGGCAGGGGTAGCCATTATGCTATCAGACAAAGTGGATTCAAACCAAAAAAAATTATAAGAGACACGGATGGATACTACATTTTAGTCAGAGGTACAATTCACCAGGAAGATTTCACAATACTGAACATATATGCACCCAATACGGGCCCCCCCACATTCATTAAGAAAACCCTACAGCGTCTAAAGCAAGAAATCAACCCCCAAACGATAATTCTTGGGGACTTCAACACCGCCCTCTCTACATGGGATAGATCAACAGGTCAAAAGCTTAACAGAGACACTTTGGAACTTAATCAAACCCTGAAAGAAATGGACCTCACAGATCTCTATCGAACTTTTCACCCACGCACCAAAGAATACACATTTTTCTCAGCAGCACATGGAACTTTCTCCAAAATAGATCACATATTGGGCCACAAAATGAATCTACACATATACAAGAAAGTTGAAATTCTAACCTGTGCCCTATCAGACCACCACGGCCCAAAGCTGGACATCCACAACACATCAAACAAGAGAAAATGCACTAACTCCTGGAAACTTAACACTATGATGCTGAATGAGAACTGGATTCAGGAAGAAATTAAAAAGGAAATTCAAGATTTCCTGAAAGTGAATGATAACGAAAATACAACTTACCAAAATCTCTGGGACACAATGAAAGCTGTTCTAAGAGGTAAGTTCATAGCTCTTAATGCCCACGTCAAAAAAATGGAAACATCAGAAATAAACAACTTAACAATGCAGCTTAAAGCTTTAGAGAAACTAGAGCAATCTGATCCTAAAAGCAGTAGAAGAGAAGAGATTAGCAAAATAAGGGGAGAAATATCTGAAATCGAGACTAAGAAAACGATAGAAAAAATCAACCAATCAAAAAGCTGGTTCTTTGAAAAAATCAACAAGATTGATACACCCCTAGCTAAACTAACCAAAAGCAAGAGAGAGAAAACCCAAATTAACAAAATTAGAAATGAACATGGAGTTATCACTACGGATACCCAAGAAATCCAGAGAATTATAACATCATATTTCAAAAACTTATACTCTGTGAAGTTTGACAACACAAAAGAGATGGATGAATTTCTAAGTAAACACAACTTACCTAAATTGAATCAGGAAGTTGTGAATTATTTAAATAGTCCTATAACATATAAGGAAATTGAGGAAGTAATCTCGAATCTTCCCACCAAAAAATGTCCTGGACCAGATGGATTCAGCACAGAGTTCTACAAGACATTTAAGGAGTTAATAACACCAATACTCCTTAAACTGTTCCATCAAATAGCAAAGGAAGGAACACTACCAAATTCCTTCTATGAAGCTAATATCGTTTTAATCCCAAAACCTAATAAAGATTCACTTAAAAAAGAAAACTATAGGCCGATCTCCCTGATGAACACAGACGCAAAGATTCTCAACAAAGTCTTAGCAAATCGGATTCAAAAACATATTAAAAAGATCATTCATGGGGACCAAGTAGGCTTCATCCCCGGCACACAAGGTTGGTTCAACATACGCAAATCAATAAATGTAATTCATCATGTAAACCAGTCCAAAGTCCAAGACCACATGATACTCTCGATAGATGCAGAAAAAGCTTTTGACAAGATCCAACAGCCTTTTATGATCAAAACGCTAGAGACAGTAGGAATGGAAGGAACCTTTATCAATATAATAAAAGCTGTATACAACAAGCCCACAGCAAGGATTATGCTCAATGGGGAACAATTGGAAGCATTCCCACTTCGATCAGGAACAAGACAAGGCTGTCCACTCTCACCACTTCTATTCAATATTGTACTTGAAGTCTTAGCCGAAGCCATAAGACAAGAAAGGGACATAAGAGGGATTCAAATTGGCAAGGAAGAAGTCAAGCTATCTCTATTTGCAGATGACATGATCTTATACCTGAGTGATCCCAAAAACTCCACCAGGAAGCTCCTGGAACTAATTGAGAAGTTCAGCAGGGTGGCAGGATACAAAATAAATGTGCAAAAATCAGAGGCCTTCCTATATGCCCAGAATGAAAGAAGTGAAAAAGCCTTGAGAGAAACCATGCCATTTACTATAACCCCTAAAAAAATGAAATACCTTGGTATAAACCTAACTAAGGAGGTAAAAGACCTTTACAATGAAAACTTTAAAACCCTAAAGAAAGAAATTGCAGAAGACACCAGAAGGTGGAAAGACCTCCCTTGTTCCTGGATTGGCAGAATCAACATTGTAAAAATGACCATCCTACCAAAGGCAATATACAGATTCAATGCTATACCAATCAAAATCCCAAAGCAATTCTTCAAAGAAGTTGACCAAACAATCTCAAAGTTCATTTGGAGGCACAAAAGACCCAGGATAGCCAAAACAATCCTGAGTAACAAAAACACAGCTGGAGGTATTACCATACCAAACCTAAGTCTATACTACAAATCCATAGTTATAAAGACAGCCTGGTACTGGCTCCAAAATAGACACACAGATCAATGGATAAGGATTGAAGACCCAGATATAAGCCCACAAAGTTACAGCCATTTGGTCTTTGACAAAGGGGCCCAAAGAATCCAATGGAAAAAGAACAGCATCTTCAACAAATGGTGCTGGCAAAACTGGATCTCCACATGCAGAAGATTAAAGCTGGACCCGTACTTGTCACCATGTACAAGACTTAATTCCAAATGGATCAAGGACCTTGATATCAGGCCAGAGACTTTAAAAACCATAGTTGAAAAGATAGGGAACTCCCTCGAGCTGGTTGGGCTAGGCCAACAGTTCCTAAACAGACATCCAATGGCACAGTCACTGCTACCAACTCTCAACAGTTGGGATCTTGTGAAATTAAAGAGCTTCTGTTCAGATAAAGAGATTGTAACACGAGCTCAAAGGCAACCCACAGAATGGGAGAAAATCTTCACTAACCACATATCTGACAGAGCTCTACTGTCCAGAGTGCACAAAGAACTTAGAAAATTAAACTCCAAGGAAAACACTGGCCCAATTAAAAAATGGGCCCTGGAACTTCAAAGAAACTTTACCAGGGATGAAATTAAAATGTCTAACAATTATCTTAAAAAATGCTCCACTTCCTTCGCCATCAGGGAAATGCAAATCAAAACTTCCCTGAGATATCATCTCACCCCGGTCAGGATGGCAAAAATCCACAATACAAACAACGACAAATGCTGGAGAGGATGTGGAGAGAGGGGAACTCTCCTACATTGTTGGTGGGAATGCAGGCTCATACAGCCACTCTGGCGAGCCGTCTGGAGATTCTTAAAGAAATTAAAGATTGAAATGCCATATGACCCTGCTATCCCACTTTTGGGAATAACCCCCCATGCAGCAGAGGTTCGCCTCGATAGCACAAGCTCGACCATGTTCATAGCAGCACTGTTTACAATAGCAAAGTCATGGAATCAACCTAAATGTCCAACAGTTGACGAGTGGATAAGGAAACTGTGGTACATCTATACAATGGAGTACTACTCAGCCATCAAAAATGATGAATTACTGGAATTTGCTGGGAAATGGATGTCATTAGAAAGAATTATATTAAGTGAAGTATCCCAAACCCAGAAAATTAAGCGCCGTATGTACTCCCTAATAGGTGGCTCCTAGTACCAAACTCACCCAGCCCACATTGGGACACTCAAAAGTAAACCTATGTAACACAGTAATTGCAAGGATTATGAACAAGAGAGATGGGTTAGGAGGGCCACACCAGAAACAAAGAGAGAGGAGACCATGTTACAGCAGAGAAAATAGGCCTCCATGAAGGTCTGCAAGTAAGTAATGAGAAACCTGGTTAAGTTCACAGACGTTCTTTCCTGATCTCACCAGAAGGGGAGGGCATATAGTCTAGCAGATAAAAAGTAATCATTTTGCAAATGGGTGATGGACCCCTCTCTCAGTGAGGTTTCCTACTCTTATTACATCTACCCTTGAATGTGCTATTACAACAAGACTCCAGTTTAACAGCTTTTTGTCTCTGGCCAGGGGGTGACATACAGTGCCCAGCACAATGGAGTGAAGGGAATTGCAGGAGCAGCAAAACTGCAAAAGAAAATCAACAAACCACAATCCAGAACTTCAGAGACTCTATATCAATCACATAGAACTAGGACAGCCTAATCTCTCCCCATCCTGGAGCTCAGGGACATTTGCGGAAGAGGGGGCGGTAAGATTGTAAGAGCAAAAGGATGGGAGGAGCAACGATTTGCAAGATTCTCAACAATAGTTGGGGCCAAAGCAATCATAATGGAACTTTGCATGCCCTGCGCAATGTCCAGCGCACTGTTGCCCTCATAAAGTCTAGCATCTGATAAGGGCACCGAGACCCCTGGAGGCAAGGGATTGACAGCCATAGTAGTGATCTTATGCTTAAGGGGAACAAGAGAAAGGGCTTGTGGAAATGCCACTGGGTCCTTATATGTCATCGGAGAGGAGGACACAGTGGAGAGTTAGGCACACACAATAAAGGACTATCTGGGAATTGGGGGGGGAGGCACTGGGGGAAGGGGAGGGGGAAGAGGGGGGAGGGAGGGAACTGGTAAAAAATTTTTAAAATGTATAATTAAATTTTTAATAAAAAAAAAAAAAAGAAACAAAAACTGGCATAGAGCAGTTAAAACAGTCTCAGGCAGAGTTTAAAACTGAGCTAAAAGACAAGTTATCTTCAACCCAGAACTCCACAGAGAGTCTTATCAACAGAACTAAGGATGCAGAAAAAAGAATTTCAGACCTTGAAGATAAAGTAGGAGTATTAACCAGCTCAATGGAAGAGGTTGTTAAAGCCAAAAACATACTTGAGAGAAATATTCAGGAGATATGGGACACCTGAAGAAGCCTAACATGCGTATTCATGGAATACCAGAGCAAGAATCTCAAAATACCACCCCTGAGGATATTTTTCAAACGATCATCAAGGAAAACTTTCCTCATCTAAAAAGAGAGAGGCCCATACAAGAGGCATTCCGCACCCCAAACAGATATGACCAAAACAGAAGCTCGCCACGGCAAATAATAGTCAAAACACTCCACATTCAAGATAAAGAACTGATGCTGAGAGCTTCAAGGGAGAAAAAACAAGTCACTTTTAAAGGTAAACCTATTAAAATAACAAATCACTTCTCAGTCGAAACAGTAAAAGCAAGAAGAGCTTGGAGAGACATACTTCAAGTATTGAATGAGCAAAAATGTCAACCCAGGCTGATTTACCCTGCAAAACTATCCGTCATGATCGAGGGAGAAAGAAAAATTTTCCAGCACAAAGACAACTTGAAGGGATACATGTCCACCAAACCAGGCCTTCAAAAAATGCTAGAAATGATACTCAAGCGTGAAGAAAAAAACAGGCATATCCAGGAGAACAGAAGGCAAGTATAACACCATTAAAAGTGAAGCAATATACTTATAAAAACTACTAAACATAATAAATGTCTGGAATTAAAAATAGTTTCTCCATTATAACATTAAATGTTAATGGAATTAATTCACCGATCAAGAGACACAGATTACAAACTTGGATCAAAAATCAAAATCCATCAATCTGCTGCCTGCAGGAAACCCATCTCACCACAAAAGATAGGCACACTCTAAAAATAAAAGGCTGGTCAACAATTCTACAAGCAAATGGAAGCAGAAAACAGGCAGGGGTAGCCATTATGCTATCAGACAAAGTGGACTTCAAACCAAAGAAAATTATAAGAGACACGGATGGATACTACATTTTAGTCACAGGTACAATTCACCAGGAAGACTTCATAATACTGAACATATATGCACCCAATACGGGCCCCACCACATTCATTAAGAAAACCCTAAAGCATCTAAAGCAAGAAATCAAACCCCAAACGATAATTCTTGGGAACTTCAACACCGCCCTCTCAACATGGGATAGATCAACAGGTCAAAAGCTTAACAGAGACACTTTGGACCTTAATCAAACCCTGAAAGAAATGGACCTTACAGATCTCTATCGAACTTTTCACCCACGCACCAAAGAATACACATTTTTCTCAGCAGCACACGGAACTTTCTCCAAAATAGATCACATACTGGGCCACAAAACGAATGTACACATATACAACAAAGTTGAAATTCTAACCTGTGCCCTATCAGACCACCACGGCCTAAAGCTGGACATCCACAACACATCAAACAAGAGAAAATACACTAACTCCTGGAAACTTAACAATATGATGCTGAATGAGAACTGGATTCAGGAAGAAATTAAAAAGGAAATTCAAAATTTCCTGAAAGTGAACGATAATGAAAATACAACTTACCAAAATATCTGGGACACAATGAAAGCTGTTCTAAGAGGTAAGTTCATAGCTCTTAATGCCTACATCAAAAAAATGGAAACATCAGAAATAAACAACTTAACAATGCAGCTTAAAGCTTTAGAGAAACTAGAGCAATCTGATCCCAAAGTAGTAGAAGAGAGGAGATTAGCAAAATAAGGGGAGAAATATCTGAAATCGAGATTAAGAAAATGATAGAAAAAATCAACGAGTCAAAAAGCTGGTTCTTTGAAAAAAATCAATAAGATTGATACACCCCTAGCTAAATTAACCAAAAGCAGGAGAGGGAAAACCCAAATTAATAAAATCAGAAATTAACATGGAGTTATCACAACTGATACCCAAGAAATCCAGAGAATTATAACATCATATTTCAAAAACTTATACTCTGTGAAGTTTGACAACACAAAAGAGATGGATGAATTTCTAAATAAACACAACTTACCTAAATTGAATCAGGAAGTTGTGAATTATTTAAATAGTCCTATAACATATATGGAAATTGAGGAAGTAATCTCAAATCTTCCCACCAAAAAATATCCTGGACCAGATGGATTCAGCACAGAGTTCTACCAGACATTTAAGGAGATAATAACACCAATACTCCTTAAACTGTTCCATCAAATAGCAAAGGAAGGAACACTACTAAATTCCTTCTGTGAAGCTAATGTCGTTTTAATCCCAAAACCTAATAAAGACTCACTTAAAAAAGAAAACTATAGGCCAATCTCTCTGATGAACACAGACACAAAGATTCTCAACAAAATCTTAGCAAATTGGATTCAGAAAACATATTAAAAAGATCATTCACAGGGACCAAGTAGGCTTCATCCCCAGCACATAAGGTTGGTTCAACATACGCAAATCAATAAATGTAATTCATCATGTAAACCAGTCCAAAGTCCAAGACCACATGATACTCTTGATAGATGCAGAAAAAGCTTTTGACAAGATCAACAGCCTTTTATGATCAAAACGCTAGAGACAGTAGGAATGGAAGGAACCTTCATCAATATAATAAAAGCTGTGTACAACAAGCCCCAGCAAGGATTATGCTCCAATGGGGAACAATTGGAAGCATTTCCACTTCGATCAGGAACAAGACAAGGCTGTCCACTCTCACCACTTCTATTCAATATTGTACTTGAAGGCTTAGCTGAAGCCATAAGACAAGAAAGGGACATAAGAGGCATTCAAATCGGCAAGGAAGAAGTCAAGCTATCCCTATTTGCAGATGACATGATCTTATACCTGAGTGATCCCAAAAACTCCACCAGGAAGCTCCTGGAACTAATTGAGAAGTTCAGCAGGGTGGCAGGATACAAAATAAATGTGCAAAAATCAGAGGCCTTCCTATATGCCCAGAATGAAAGAAGTGAAAAAGCCTTGAGAGAAATAATCCCATTTACTGCAGCCCCTAAAAAAATGAAATACCTTGGTATAAACCTAACCAAGGAGGTAAAAGACCTTTACAATGAAAACTTTAAAACCCTAAAGAAAGAAATAGCAGAAGACACCAGAAGGTGGAAAAACCTCCCTTGTTCCTGGATTGGCAGAATCAACATCGTAAAAATGACCATCCTACCAAAGGTAATATACAGATTCAATGCTATACCAATTAAAATCCCAAAGCAATTCTTCAAAGAAGTTGATGAAACAATCTCAAAGTTCATATGGAGGCACAAAAGACCCAGGATAGCAAAGACAATCCTGAGTAACAAAAACACTGTTGGAGGTATTACCATACCAAACCTAAGTCTATACTACAAATCCATAGTTATAAAGACAGCCTGGTACTGGCTCCAAAATAGATGCACAGATGAATGGATAAGGATTGAAGACCCAGATATAAGCCCACAAAATTACAGCCAGTTGGTCTTTGACAAAGAGGCCCAAAAAATCCAATAGAAAAAGAACAGCATCTTCAACAAATGGTGCTGGCAAAACTGGATCTCCACATGCAGAAGATTAAAGCTGGACCCGTAATTGTCACCATGTACAAGACTTAATTCCAAATGGATCAAGGACCTTGATATCAGGCCAGAGACTATAAAAACCATGGTTGAAAGGATAGGGAACTCCCTCGAGCTGGTTGGGCTAGGCCAACATTTCCTAAACAGACATCCAATGGCACAGTCACTGCTACCAACTCTCAACAGTTGGGATCTTGTGAAATTAAAGAGCTTCTGTTCAGATAAAGAGATTGTAACACGAGCTCAAAGGCAACCCACAGAATGGGAGAAAATCTTCACTAACCACACATCTGATAGTGCTCTGCTGTCTAGAGTGCACAAAGAACTTAGAAAACTAAACACCAAGGAAACCAATGGCCCAATTAAAAAATGGGCCGTGGAACTCAAAAGAAATTTTACCAGGGATGAAATTAAAATGTCTAACAAATATCTTAAAAAATGCTCCACTTCCTTAGCCATCAGGGAAATGCAAATCAAAACTTCCCTGACATATCATCTCACTCCGGTCAAGATGGCAAAAATCCACAACGTAAACATCAACAAATGCTGGAGAGGATGTGGAGAGAGGGGAACTCTCCTACATTTGCTGGTGGGAATGCAGGCTCATACAGCCACTCTGGCGAGCTGTCTGGAGATTCTTAAAGAAATTAAGATTGAAATGCCATATGACCCTGCTATCCCACTTTTGGGAATAACCCCCCATGCAGCAGAGGTTCACCTCGATAGCACAAGCACGACCATGTTCATAGCAGCACTGTTTACAATAGCAAAGTCATGGAATCAACCCAAATGTCCAACAGTTGACGAGTGGATAAGGAAACTGTGGTACATCTATACAATGGAGTACTACTCAGCCATCAAAATTTGTCGGGAAATGGATGTCATTAGAAACAATTATATTAAGCGAAGTATCCCAGACCCAGAAAATTAAGCGCCGTATGTACTCCCTAATAGGTGGCTCTTAGTACCAAACCCACCCAGCCCACCTAGAGACACTCAAAGATAAATCTCTGTAACTTACAATAATTGCAAGGATTATGAACAGGAGGGATGGGGCACCAGAAACAAGGAAAGAGGGGACCATGTTACAGCAGAGAAAATAGGCCTCCATCAAGGATTCAAATAAGTAATGAGCCATCTGATTAAGTTCACAGACTTTTGTTGCTGATCATTTACTACTGAGGGGGTGTGATCTCACCAGAAGAGGAGGGCATATCGTCTGGCAGATAAAAAGTAACCATTTTGCAAATGGGTGATAGACCCTTCTCTCACTGTGGTTTCCCACTTTTATTACATCTATCTTTGAATGTGCTCTTATAACAAGACTCTAGCTTAACAGCTTTTTGTCTCTGGCCAGGGGGTGACATACATTGCCCATCAGGATGGAGTGAAGGGCATTGCAGGAGCAGCAAAACTGCAAAAGAAAATCAACAAACCACAATCCAGAACTTCAGAGACTCTATATCAACTACCTAGAACTAGGCCAGCCTAATCTCTCCCCATCCTGAAGCTCAGGGACATTTGCGGAAGAGGGGGCGATAAGAATGTAAGAGCGAAAGGATGGGAGGAGTAATGATATGTAAGATACTCTATACAAGTTAGGGCTGAAGCAATGATAATTGGACTTTACATGCCCTGCACAAATGTCCAACATACTATTGACCTCACAAAGTCTAGCATCTGCTTAAGGCACCAAGATCCTTGGAGGCAAGGGATTGGCAGCCACAGCAGTGTTCTTATATTTAAGGGGAACATGGGAAAGGGTACAGGGAAAGGCCACTGGGTCCTTGTACGTCATCGGAGAGGAGGGCCCAGAGGAAAATCAGGCATGCACAAGAAAGGACTCTCTGGGAATTTTGGCGGGAGGCACTGGTGGATGGGGAGGGAGGAGGGAGGGGAGGGGGAGAGGAGTTTCGGGGGGAGGAGGAGGGAGGGAGAGAACTGGTGTACCTATTAAGTTTGTATGAGCTGAAATAATAAATTAAAGAAAAAAGAAAAAACATAAAGAAAAAAAAAAAGAAACAACAACAACAACAACAACAACAAAAACCCCAGAGGTTCGATCCCTAGATATTATGTAAATGCTGTTGTGGATATAATGAAATTCTGGCCTTGGAAGTCAGAGACTGGGAAATCCTACAGCAAGCTAGAGAGCCAGATAAATCCTATAGCTGAGCTCAAAGTTTTATTAAATATCCTGTCTCAGCAACGTAATGTAATCAAGGATGATTTCTGATACCAATCTTGGACTTTCACCCACACATGCACATACATGTACGTACACACACTTGTTGTACACACAATGTAAACATACATACAACATATATATACCTCCACATATAGAGGTATAGAAAATAGAAAAGGACTAAAACACATCTCATGATGTCAGATTTAATTTCTTATTTCTTTTTCAAATCTGCTTTAGTCCCAGAAATTGATGCTGATTTTTACTCATTTAATTCATAATTACACACTTCTTTATTCTAATTCAGTTTAGCTTTATGATAGCAGCAAACATTTCTGTGAAAAATTGACACTACGCAAGAAACGTCGTATGATGGGAAGAGTACTGACTTACATACCAGACATGAATTCTCATGTTGGTACTGCCACTCTCCAGATAGGTAATTTTCCTCTGTGTCTTTAAGTCAAATCCATGATTTAAAACTTTAGCTTTTACTTCTGATATTCTATAAATCAAAATTTAAGGTCATCTCAGCCAGTACTTATCTATTTGGAAGTCCACAGTGCAGTTTAAATAGAGCAAAATGCCAAACTATTCTTATCTCTTCTCCTGGGACTACTCTGCTTCTCTTTTCAACCTCAACCAAGGTCAACTATTCCAGCATCAGAAATGGAAGATTTCACCATCTCTTTTCATCACACATTTAATCTATATTTTTAAAATATTTATATCATTTTCTCTACATATTCTGCCCAGTCTGGCTCTTATTTTCAATAATTTGGATTCTGAGAAAATGTTATAACTAGTCATCTTGCCTCTAGCTTTGTTCCCCACAATCCCTTCTCCTATATTGCCAGAACACTGTTATCAAACTATAATCCTGATTGTCCTGTCTGAATTTAATAGTTTTTAATTATTTTCCACTGTCTATGGAAGACTTACAAACATTAAAAAACATCTAAATCAAGCTTTTTTCTTCAAATTAGAACTTGCTGAGCATCCCTATAATATGCATTTATATATAACAGGAAAGGTATACTTTTTGTGATTTCTACAACATGGAAAGAAAAGGGAATTAGATAGAGTTTGCTGGAAAGCTGAACATCTTATCAGAGTTAGGCTGTTAATACATACCTGAGCAGAGGCCAGTGGGCCCAGAGAAGAACCTGGCAAGCCCTTTTCCCCATGGTTAGTGCTCTGGCACTGAGGTGTGCTGGTTAAAAAGCTCTTTTTCTAATCTGGACAAATGTTTCCTATGGGCTATGGATTGCATACTCATAAGGAGTTGAGGGATGAAGACCCAATATGTTGCCTGTTTTATAATTTTCCAAGATCTTCACATAACACAGCAATCTGGTTAAGCTTCTGTTCAATTTTCTAAGACTTTCTCTTGTTATGTGGTTAGTTTCTTCAAACATCACATAAGCTCATTTTGAAAGATTCTACTTGGTTGGATGAACCAACCCTAAATCTCAATAGTCCCTTTAAGTACCATATTCATTTGTCAAAATGAAGGCCCATGATAAAATAGCTTTACAGCTTAGGAAGGGAAATAGACAAGCAAGCTACTAGAATTCAGTGTTAAGTATTGCAGAAAGAGTAGAATAATATGGTAAATGAGCTCATAATGAGAAAACGTTCTTCTGAGGAGGCCAAGAAAGCTTCTTAGAGTAACTGAGGTAGCTGAGATGAAAGGCTAACTAGAAGGAAATCAAGCAAGCAAAGAGAGGGAACAAAGCTCCTGGCATATCTTAATGGTCAATGAACTGAGAAACAGAACCAAGTCTTGAAGGAATCTGGATTCAAACAGAAAGGCAATGGGAGGTAACAGTTCTGCTTAAAGCTAGATTAGTATTTCAGAAGAACTCTCCAGGCATACTATGGAAGGCTCAGTTAGATTTGGATTGAGGAGTTAGAAGAGCAGAATGAAAGGTTACTATGGAATTCTGATAAAACATATGGTGGCCTAGGCTGGACTTCTGGAAGTGACAGGATAGGGAAAAGGGACCAATGAGGTACCTAATTAGAATCTACTACATATGCGGATGGATTAGATGCAGGAGGTTAGGAAGCAGAGGAAGCAGTTTTTGTTTCCATTTATAAATCATGAGTCAGCTGGAGGAAATTGTGTCTTATTCACTTTTGAATATAGAGTTCCTCAACTGGTGCCTGGAACAGAGCTGACACCAATTATAGGTTTGATGAATTCATAAATAAATGTAGGCACGTGGAAGATAGTGACATCTCTTCTGCTAATATCCACACCTTTTCACGTGACCTTCTGCATAGGATGGTATCTTTTCATGTTTTTCCCTCTTTCCTGGCATGAAGAGAATGGACTCAAATTCTTGAGTTCATTTTAACAATAAGATCTCAAGTATTGTTTATTTGTTTATTATTTACTTGTTTATTATTATTATTTTTATATGTTTTGAACATCTGCTCTATAATGTCAAATTCTAAGGACAAGCTTCAGGCTAGAGAGATTGCTCAGGGGTTAAACTTATGCCCCTCAAGCAGAAGGTCCTGAGTTTGGATCCTGGATTCTATGTAAAAACACCAGACAGAAATGGCAGTGGTCTGTATTTCTGGCCCTGGAGGGCAGAACCTGGGAAACCACAGAGCAAAGCAAAGAGGAAATAAGGCAATCCATGGTGACTCCTAAAGTTGTTCTTGGGCCTCCACAGGCACACGCAGTGCCCTGTGATATACATAGACACATTGATACACACACACACACACACACACACACACACACACACACACACACACACTCACAAGCAAAAATTAAAAAAAATTAAAAAGATGCTCATAGCAGAGTAGTGAACCTAAGGATGCTAGGCTCAGACCTAGGAAATAGAAAGAGATACACAAAATTATATCACAGGGCAGTAGCCTATCTTTGCTCACATACAAAGTCACTTCCAGTTTAAGAATGTGTTTCTGGGGCTGGAGAGGTGGCTCAGGGGTTAAGCCTCTGCCTTGCAGGTGAAAGGTCCTGAGTTCGGATCCTAGACCCCACGTATAGATGTCAGGTGGAAGCAGGGGTGGCCTGCGTTTCCGGTCTTAGGGTGGAGCCTGTGAATCTCAGGGCAGAGTAAACAAGGAGGAGGTGGAGGCGTCCATGGTGGTTCCGGAATTCGTCCGTGGTTCTACACACACATACATACACACACACGCAAACATGCATACACGCACAATTGAATAAATAAAAAATAAAAAAATAAAAAAATAAAAAAGAATGTGTTTCTAATGCTAGCATTTAGCAATTTATTATAAGTTTTTGTTTTCATAGATATGACTATTTTGGTTCTTGATGTTCTGTTTTCGTAGAAATAGGAGATTTGATTTATAACAAGAACTTAAGTATGTATACATTAAACTGCTTCTACTCTTTTCCCTTATGGAGAATGATCTTCCCTGACATGGAGCATTAAGAGGTTTTCACTAATGTTCACTGACTCTGGAAATACAGAGAGTTTCACAAACCCCTTGAGGACTGTGCACTTTTATTTCCAAATGCATATTTGAGGCTGAATGATTTCAATGGTTTCTGGAATACTTAAAACATTTGAGAGGAATTTTATAGTATCTTCAAAAAACCTGTGAAACTACCACCACTTCTATTCCAACAAGATGGTTTGCAGATTCTATGCCTATTCCTATAAAAGCTATATGGAAGGCAAAAGACTAAATGTTTAGATTTAAGTCACATGGTCAACCTTCCCATGCAATCTGACTGGATTTTGAATCTCCTAGAAAATCAAGGCACATATCAATGTGCATTTATAAAGACATTTTCAAAAAGGATTAGTGAAGAGGAGAAAAACCACCCTGAACATGGATGCCACCATGCCATAGAATGGAGGCTTGGACAGAACAAAAGGAGTGCAAAAAGAGAAAGCCATTTGAGCCCTTCTTTACTCTGTAAACCGTCATGAGATGAAGTCCCACATCTCCGTCCTTGTGAAATATTAAATTCAAACAAATATACCCTCTCTCAAGTTATTCTTTCAGTAACAGAAACTTAATGCATTAAGCATTCCTTTTCATTTTGTAAGCTCTCCAGGTGTTGCAGTTTGGTTGCAAGTTACCATTAAGTTCATGGTCAAATGGATTATGAAACAAGGGGGCTTTGTTTTGGCTTATAATGGGTTCTGTTACAATTCTGAACCCTGTTTGGAAGGAGAGCTCATACTAGTCAGAAATTGAGGGAACTGGCTACATTATATCCACCGCTGAGAGAGGGGTGGGACTTCACTTTCTAGATGGCAAGTCTGTCCAAAGTATGTAGAATAGTGCCAGGTACTGGACCAACTTCTCTTCTCACCTGCTCAGGGGATGGTCCCAGACACTATGGGCTGGGTCTTCCCACATCAATTAGATGTTCTCCTGAAGATAGGGTTTAACAGTTCTTCACAGATGTGTCCAAAATTCAACCTGCAATTGTCATGTTGACACCCGAATCTAACTATAGCATCAAAAACATATCATTTTTCTATCATTATCTTCATCTTCAGCCACTATTTCTGTTCCTGGCATTTACTTGGACTCATTTCTGCTTTTGGGCACTCGAATTTAATGTCTTTTAGCTTTGAAAGTGTTCGGGTTTGTCTTTACCTGACTCGCTTCTTTTCATCCTTAAAATAATATCTTAAAAGTCATCTCTATCAAGAAGCTTAATCCAGGCGGTCACTAGGCACTTACAATTACTTCTCCACATGCCTCTCTATAAATACTTATATCTGCAAAACATGTAAATTCTTGGGAGGAGTGTTATCTCTCTCGTTGACTATATCATCCTTAGTACCAATGGTAGGGCTGAGCATACATACAGTGAGTGCTCAACGGACAGCCACATACATTATTGAATGAAAGAATAAATGAATGAATAATGGTGCTATGAAGACTGCATTGGACTTGCCAATGATGATGCATATACAATTTTGCTGTCCAAATTTGAATTCTGATAGTTCCAACTCAAAGACCTTCTTTAATTCAAACCCATAATTACAGGAATTATTTGGTTCTGGCAAAGGTTGTGGGCAATTCTCCATGCAGCAGATAATGTTCAATTGCCTGAAGCTACTAATTTTCAAGAGTAGATGATTAGTGATGCTGTTTTCTGACCTTTACCGAGCTGTGAGAATCAGCTGTTATTGTTTATGTGATTTCATAATTTCCACACTCTTCATCTCTTCCTAGGCTCAGGCATATTTTGCAACATAAATTCAAAATAATTTTGTGATGAAAACTCATGACACATTTTGAGATTACCATTGACATTTTGTGATTTCATTAAAGTAACACTGGAGCTCCATTTATAAACGTATGCTTAGTGCCTTCCACTTGCACTTGGCTGCAGACACAAAAATTCAGAAGCCTGGGGATACTGGCATGGGGAGAAGGGCACCTAGGCAGGGCATCTCTGCTCACAAATGTTATCTTACTTTCCAGGTATCTGACTCATTAAAATTCATAGTTTTTTTCTTTTTGAATACAATGTTGTCAATGATTGAGTTTTTTTTTTAAATATGATTTATAATTGTGCCTGCAACTTCATTTTGGAGCATAATTGCAGAATAAAAGGTTTTATGATGGAAAATTCAGTAAAAGAAGTTTTAGGCATGAGGCCAGCAGGACACAGGTTTCTGGAAAATAGGAGGGAGACTGGAGAGGAAGAAAAATGTTTGAAACCAGAAAGGATGGGGGATTAGGATTGGTTAGCAAAGGATGAAAACATGACTGTGTGTGTAAAGCCACAAAAGAATATAAAAAAGTCACACATTGTCCTAGAACCCCTGTGACAACTATGGCAGAGTCTATTACTAACTTCTGTCTGTCTAGCAATTTTCTGTATATAAAACACTTAATGATATCTTCAGTTTCATTCATAAAATCTGGATATATATAGTAGTCAGATAATGCTGTATTTTAAGTGACAAGACAAAACAAAACAAGAAACTAGTATAGACAAGTTAGTTGATGTACCAGTTATTCTTTCTCCTTGCTATGAGACAACACTCGACTTAAGCAACTTAAGGGGAGAAAAGGAGATTTATTCAGTTTATGGTTTCATAGGGGAGATACAGTTCATTATGGCCATAAAGGTATGTTTGGTAGTAGAAGCTATGGTGGCTTAAATTATATCCATCATGTAGGCTGAGAGAGCAAAACTGCAAACTTCAAGAACTGACTGCTTGTTTCCACAGGTGGGGAAGGGGTTAAATAATCTCAAGGCTTTCCCCCTGTGCTTTCCTTAAGCAAGGTTCCACCTCCCAAAGGTACTCTGACCTTCCCAAACATCAACCAAGGATTCAAGCACATAAGTCAATGGAGGTCAATTCACATCGAAACCATTACAGTCAACTTAGATTTGCATAGCAGATCAAGGTAGAAATGAGAATTCTACATCAATTCTGTAGCTGATCCTATTTTATTGCCATTTCTATCTCCTATCTATGCTTTGGCCACTTGTTTTTTATGTCACAATTGTCTAGGATAATCCTAAATAAATTTAATTTCATTCCTTTTCTTACTACCCCAGGACTTCATTTTGTACTCTAGGCTGACATTGAATTTTCAGTTGATCTACCTCAGTACCAAGTACTAGGACTATAGGGATATGACATACAATTGTTTTAGCCTTTCATTGACTCCTGAAATGATTTAACTTGCTACAAATGTATGACTGTAAATGTCATATCATTCACACCTATAAGAGCTTCATCCCTTCTACAAAATTATTCCTAAAACCTCCCTTTCCCAGTCATTTCAAGAGAATAAATTTGGTTCATACCAATTTTTGTATAAAATTCTGATGGAGAAGTCTCTTAGTTGTTTATGCTAGATTTGCATATTTCATGCTTTGCAAATCCATGTTGTATTTTCTCTTCTTAGTACAGTATCTTGTATCAGTGTCTCTTCTGATATCAAAAGTCCAGTAGTTCACAGCTTTTTAAGCCCTCATTTGGTCACTTAGCCTTTCATATAAATAGATTGGCTCTTATTTAAACCATTCCCTGGATATTTGAATGTTTTGAGTTTTTTTATTTTTTTTTATTTACAGTCTTTTCTCCCACATTTTATTTTTTTCTAATCATACAAGCTCAATAGGTACCCTGGTCCTCTCCTTCCCGCCTCCCTTTCCCTGTCCTCACCCATTCCACTCTCCCCCTTCCCTCCTTCCTTTCACCCCACTCTCTCCCTCCCCCTCTCCCTATGCTTCACACTTCCTCCCTCCTATCCCCTGGAGGATCTGTTTATGTGGGCACTGAACTTCCCTCTGAGTCTTCCACCCTAGTGAGGGTTCAGGATTCAGTGGTTAGTATGGGAACTCTATTATGACTGTTTAAGCCCTTGTCTCTAAGGATCCTACCGCCTGCAGCCTTCTCCCCTGTGACCGATGCTAGACTTTGGGAGGACATTGACATGTCAGCTATTGTGCAGGTCAGGCAAAGTCCAATCCTGGCTGCTTCAGCCCTAACTTGTGTGGAGTATCTTGCATATTATTGGTCCTCCCCATCTTTAGGCTCTTACAATCTTGCCGCCCCCTTTTCTGTAAGGTTCCTTGAGCTTTAGGATGGAGAGAGATTTGGGCTGGTCTGGTTCCAGGTGAGTAATGTAGGGTCTTCGGTGTTCTGAATTATGGTTTGTTGTTTTCAGTTTTGCTATTCCTGCATTGCCCTTGGTTGCATCCCGATTGGTATCGAAGGTTATCTCCTGACCAAAAATAAAATACTGTTTAAATGAAGATTTTAATATAGGAGAAGACTCAAAGATAGATGGAAAAATAGGAGTAGGATACAGCAATGAGGGGGTCAGTGTCTCATTTGCTGGATGGTTACCATCTATCTGATAGTCCCTATACCTTTTCTCATTGATGAGATCAAACCTGTCTAGTCCCAAGTGATAGGAAGGAAAGTAAGAGTGAGTTGCACCAAATGTCTTGCTATTTACATGCAATATATGACTGTGGCCTATTTTCTCTGCTGAAGCGTGTTCCCCTATCTCCTTTTTTTGAGGTCATCACTTCCCTTCTCTCCTGTTTATAATCCTTTGCAATTACAGTGAATATTACAGAGATTTACCTTTGAATATGACATTAAGTGGGTTTGGAACTAGGATCCACTTATTAGGGAGTACATATGGTGTCTAACTTTCTATGTCTGAGAGACTTCACTCAATATAATTTTTCTAATTCCATCCATTTCCTGGCAAATTTAATTAATTCATCATTTTTTATGGCTGAATAGTATTCCACTGTATAAATGTACCACATTTTTATTGTCCATTCCTCAGCTGTTGGGCATTTGGGTTGATTCCATGACTTTGCTATTGTAAATAGTGCTGCAATGAACATTGATTGTTGTGCTCGTGTCACTGTAGTGATTTGCTCCATTATGCGGGATTATTCCCAGTAATGGTATAGTAGGGTCATACAGAATTTCAATTCTTAACATTTTTAGAAATTGCCATACTGATCTCCAGAGTGGTTGTATAAGCTTGCATTCCCAACAGCAATGTATGAGAGTTGTCTTTTCTCCACATCTTCTGCAGTATTTGGTGTTGTTTGCATTGTGGATTTTTGTCATCCTGACTGGGATGAGATGATACCTCAGAGTAGTTTTGATTTACATTTCCCTGATGGCTAGGGATGTGGAGCATATTTAAGATATTTGATAGAAATTTCAGTTTTGTCCTTGAAAAGTTTCTTTTGAGCTCTGAGGCCCATTTTCTAACTGGGTTATTTATCTCCTTGGTATTTAGTTTTTTAAGTTCTTTGCACTCTGAATAATAGAGCTTTATCAGATATGTGGTTAGTGAAGATTTTCTTCCATTCTGTGGGCTACCTTTTTGCTTGGTTTACAATGTCTTTAGTTGAACAGAGATAATGAAAACTTTAATATCCTATAGAAAGAAATTACGGAAGACATCAGAAGGTGGAAAGACCTCCCATGCTCCTGGATCAGCAGAATCAACATCATAAAAATGAATATCCTACCAAAAGCAATATATAGATTCAATATACCAATCAAAATACCAAAGTAATTCTTTAAAGAAATTGACCAAACAATGTCAAAATTCATATGGAAGCACAAAAGGCCCACGATAGCAAAAACAATCCTGAGTAACAAAAACACTGCTGGAGGTACCACCATACCAAACCTCAGTCTATATTACAAATCCATAGTAATCAAAACAGCCTGGTACTGGCTCCAAAATAGACATGTATATCAATGGATAAGGGTTGAAGACCCAGATGTAATCCCACATGATTGAAGCCATTTGATCTTCGACAAAGGGGCCCAAAAAACTTAATGGAAAAGAACAGCATCTTCAACAAATGGTTCTGGCAAAACTGGATATCCACATACAGAAGATTAAAACTGGACCTGTACTTGTCACCATGCACAAAAATTAATTCCAAAGGATCATGGACCTTAATATTAAGGCAGAAACTGTAAAAAACCCTAGTTGAAATGATAGAGAACTCTCTGGAGCAGATTGGGCTAGGCCAATAGTTCCTAAACAGAAATCCAATAGCACAAGCACTAGAATGAACACTAAACGAATGGGATCTTATGAAATTAAAGACCTTATGTTCAGCTAAAGAGACTGTAAACCAAGCAAAAAGGCAAGCCAAAGATAGGAAAAAATCTTTACTAACTACATATTTTTAGAGCTTTATTATCTAGAGTGCACAAAGAACTTAAAAAACTGAGCTTTCCTATTTTTTAATGAAGGTTACCATTAATGTTGCATCTCCTTTTACCCCTCTCTTCAGAAATCATGTTTATCAGAAGAATTGTTCACAGTGGTCCTTCCAACTTTTACTTTACAATATCTCCTTATTAAACTCTAGTCTCAGTTCATTTCAGTGCTCCTACTAAGAATAACATAACAAATACTTCAACTAAAGTCATCAATATGCAAGATCTGGCTCATTCTAGCACAACCTATTGTATCCTCTCTTTTTTGGTCCATCACCTAACTCTGCTATTGTTCTTTTAATTTATGCAGCTTTCCTTTCTCACATTCTGTTATTCATTTCTCTATTTCATTTGGCCTTCATATTATAAAGAAAAGGTATCAAATGTTGGGGAGATGGCTCAAAGATTAAAGCTTTGGCTTTACAAGCAAAAAGACCTGAGCTTGAATCCCCTATTCCATATAAAAAAATACCATGTAGATTTGGTGGCAGCCTGAATTTCTGGTCCTGGAAGATATAGACTGGGAAACCCCAGAATGATTCCCAGAATGATTTTTGATGTCACCATTGGGCTTCCCCAGCCACATACACCAAGTACCCTTAGGTACACTCATGAACACACCCCACATCAAAACAATGTTTCATTTTGTATATTAAAATTGAAATCTATGTCTTCATCAAAAATTTAAATAACAGCAACAGATATATTTTCTGTCCTACTTTGAATTATGAAACTATATATTTCACTATTATTGTACTATTAAAATATATCCAGTGGAATATAACAGAAGGCTACTTTGAAGCCATTGATCATGATTTAAAATATGATTTAAAAAGATCTTGAGTCTTTAGAAACAATTATTCTGAGTGAAGTATCCCAGACACAGAAAATTAAGCGCCGTATGTACTCCCTAATAGGTGGCTCCTAGTACCAAACCCACTTAGAGACACACACAGATAAATCTCTGTAATACCTACAGTAATTGCAAAGATTATGAACAAGAGGGATGGGGAAGGAGGGACACACCAGTAACAAGGAGAGAGGGGACCATGTTACAGCAGAGCAAATAGGCTACCATCAAGGACTGCAAGTAAGTAATGAGACATCTGGTTAAGTTCACAGACTTTCCTTCCTGATCATTTACAACGGATGGGGTATGATCTTACCAGAAGGGGAGGGCATATAGTCTGGCAGATAGAAAGTAACCATTTTGCAAATGGGCGATTGACCCCTCTCTCACAGCTGTTTCCTACTTTTATTATATCTACCCTTGAATATACTCTTATAACAAGACTCTAATTTAATAGGTTTTTATCTCTAGCCAGGGGGAGATATCCAATACCCATCAGGATGGAGTGAAGGGCATTGCAGGAGCAGCAAAACTGAAAAAAAATGAACAAATCATAATCCAGAACTTCAGAGACTATATCAACCATCTGGAACTAGGCCAGCTTAATCTCTCCCCATCCTGAAGCTCAGGGAAATTTGTGGAAGAGGGGACGGTGAGATTGTAAGAGCACAAGGATGGGAGGAGTAATGATATGAAAGATACTCCACACACGTTAGGGCCGAAGCAATCATATTTGGACTTTGCATGCTTTGCACAATGTCTAACACACTACTGACCCCACAAAGTCTAGCATTTGCTAAAAGCACTAGGATTCTTGGAGACAAGGGATTGACAGCCACAATAGTGTTCCTATGCTTAAAGGGAACACAGGAAAGGGTTCTGGGAAATGCCACTGGGTCCTTGCACCTCATCGGAGAGGAGGACCCAGAGGAGAGTTTGGCATGCTTATTAAAGGATGCTCCGGGGATGGGAGGGGGAGGCACTAGGAGATGGGGAGGGAAGGGGGAGTGGAGGGGGGTACAGGGGGTAGGGGGATGGAGGGAGGGAAGGGACCTGTTAAGTTTGTATGAGTGAAAATAAAAAAAAAATCTTGAGTCTTTAAAAACATTATACTACTTATTTTTTCTCCGTGAACTTATATTCCTATTCTATTTTGTCCACAGAGTTTAGCCTAGTGTTTCTGATATTAGGTCTTATATACGATGACCTAATAGTTATATGAAACAAAAATGTGTGCATAAATGCAATATTAAGTTTTCACCAATGTTTCTGTGATATAAAACTGTAAATACTTAAGAATTCCTCCAAGAATTTAGTCTTGGAGGAACTATACTAAAGACCAAATTATCCTAAACCTAGGATAATTCATCTTGTGCAATGGTTAAAATCAATACAGTGAATTAAAAAATCAATTTCTAATTCTAAAGCAATGGAAATGCAATTGTGTTAGGGATTTTTTTTCTCAGTGAGGCATTATAGAACATATTAAAATTAGCTCATGATTTCACAGATTCATATGAATTAATTAGAATAAGAAACATGTCAGAATTATGCTTTTCATTTCTACAGATATAAGTACTTAGGAAATCATATTCATATGAACAAATAATGAACCTAAGATGGGAATGAGAAGAGAGCACCAAATGCCTTCTATGTTCCAGGCCCCAAATCCTGTGATCTATCTTTGCTATTATGTTCATAATCTGTCATCTTACAATTGCTTTTCAACTTTATTAAAAATGAAGAAATGGCAGAAACAAATTACTTAAAGAAAAGATTAACCACCAAACCACTGGTATCATAGACTTCATCAAGAACAGTAATATTTCAGTTTTTTCATTTATGTCTGGGCAATAAGTGATGGTGGATTGGGCACTAGAGGGATATATAAGTTTCTTTTGAAAAGCAAGAGAATGGCAATTCAAAAAGGAAAAGTGTGAAAGAAGTACCACCATGTGACTAGTTCTAAAGGAGGCCAAAAGGAACATTTGGAGTTTATGTGCTAAATCTTTCCATGTTACTCCTTGAGTAAGGAGTACATCCCCTTACATTCAGAGGTGTAAAATAAATCAGGAATTGGTCCTAAGTCATGTTTTCTTTTTTGTCCACATGTGTGCATAGCAATTTCTCAATTATCGCAGTTTTAAATACTCAGTTTCACCTCCAACCAGCTCTCTCAGAGTTCTAGACGTGTGGTTCACCTGCCTATTGGTACTGGATCTTGAATTCTTCATTGGCATTCTCAACCATAGCCTGAAATGGAACCATTATGTTCCAGCTCAGCCTCTTCTGATCTTTACCATTTGTCATACTCCATAGTTCAAAGTCATCCTCTGATAATGTTGTAGGAGAGAAAATTCAAAATAAACAAGCAGAACCACATAGTCATCATATAACAGGGCACCCAGAATAGAAGGATGTAGAGGGTTTATTACAAAGAATACCATTTCCTTTACATCCCACTCCAAGTCATCATTGAGACCTAGAATATCCTTTAAGCATATGTCAAAATCTGTTCACTTCTCACAGTATTTTGTTGATATCTCAGTCCAAATTATTCTTCATCACCTGCACGATGGAAAGTTACTTCTTAAATTTCTCTTCCTAAAGCCACTCTTGTCAGCCAACCAAGATTCCTATAGCAATCAGGCCAATGTTTACAGAGGTGACAATTCAAGTTATTTATTTTTCCCACCGGCACATTCAAGACTTCATGTTCCTCTTAGATGGATAAAAACCAGCTATTTAATATGGCGCCCCAGGCTGTCCCTGCCCGATCTCTCATGTCCATCTGTTCATTTGCATCCTTTGCCAATCTGCCTTTCACAACTCTAGGCTCAGTGACCTCTTCCCTATTCCGCATGTCTTTGTACAAGCTCTCTTGGCCTGAAACCTCCACAATCCACAGCCACTTACCCTTTATGTTTCAGATTGAATATGACCTGCCTACAGCCTTTACTTGAGTTCTCTAAATGTGGGGAAATCTACCAATTATATCCTTTTGGAACTTTACACGTTTTCTTCAAAGCACCTTTATGTTAATTGTTACAGTAGATAGAGAGCTCATTAGAAGGTAGAGATCTTGTTTTCTTTTTATTTTTCTCCATTTAAGCTGCTAGTGCCTTCACATATAGCAGATACTCAGTGAATATACACAGGGTTTAATGGAAAACAAAACCAAGGTGCTGAATGGAAGATTCCATGTCTGATTGATAAATGTTTGCATTGTACCTCATATTGTCTTATCACATAATTTGCCAACTTCACTCATATGCCACAGAGCTGACAACAGCAACTTCAGCTACAAAATATCTTCTTCATTACACTCAAAATACTGAAGACCTCACAGAGAGAAAAATGTGACTCAACTCATTTCCTCCCCTAGCTCAAGTTCTCAGTGCTAGATGCTTTGATCTAAGGGTCTCAGAAGAAGCAATATAGAGAAGCAGCAGCAATTGAGAGACAAGTGAATAGCACCAAGCAGTTATGGTGATTCTTCCAAATGGTGGGTAGATTAGTTAATGAGATGCCTTTAAATGAAGATATAATAAAAGCAAACTCAACAATGATAGATATCCAAGATGATATGAATGTTCAGGAGCTTAATATAATTTATACACAATCAATATTCAATCCAGGTATGAACAAAGAAAGGGGCTAATAATTCTTTCTTTTCTCCTCCTTTTAATGTATTTGTATGTGTGTCAGGTACACATTTGTGTCTGCTGTTTTCATATATGGAAAAGCATGCATGTATATGGATGCGTGCCTGCTTACGTTCAGTCTTGAGCTTGACATTTTGATTCATCCTTGATTGCTTTCCATCTTATTCTTTTTGAAACAGAGTCACTGATGAAACTCCGGAGCACATGAATAAGGCTATTTTGGCTAACCCACATCCTCTGGGGACTCATGTGCTCTGTTTTCTGAGACTACAATTATGAGTGGGTTAGTGCCACACGCAACCAGTATTTTATGTAAGATCTGGAGATCAGAGCCCTGGTTCTTTTCCTTGCAGGGCAAAGTGCTTTAACCACTGAACTATCTCCTCAGCTCTAATAATCCACTATTTAGCCCACTGTACCCTGGAAGAAAAAATACTGATTATTCTAATCTAATGGGCTACCTTTCTCTTTAATAATTGATTACAAAATTAGTCTATAATAACCATAAAAGGAAATGGGGATGAAATCACATCAACACTTATTTGGTTAGTGGTGTGCTGTAGATTATAATTGTAGCACTGGTATCTGGGTTCTAAATGCTACACTAACTTGCATAAACACAAATGACCGGGATCAATTCAGGCAACATATAAGTTTTCAGAGATCAGTTCTGGCTCATTGGGCTTGAAGATGGCTCATAAGTATTCTTAGCTCATATGGTAGAGGAGCACAGACGTTGACTGTCTTGTCCTCCTCAGAAGCTGCTTTCCTCATTTCATCTATTTTGATGTAAAATGAAAAAGTCTATCCTATGATTTTGATTTTTAACTAATCAAAACCAAATCAAACTAAAAAACTAACATTGAATAGTGCAACACACAAATGAATGATGTCTCACCTGGGAATAGTCAGCTTGGATTTAAAGATGTTTATTATGTCAAGGATGTATGTAATAACAAAGGTGTTTATTACATTTTAATAAGTAATAAAAATGTCTAAAGTATGTATAAAATGTGACAATATGTATAAAGTATGTATAAAATATAAAGTGCTATCTGCATATGATATGAAATGTTATAGACATTCAAATGAATTTTTACTAAGCATTTTTAAAATTTTTTTATTATTATTTATTCAATTGTGCGTGTATGCGTGTGTGTGTGTGTGTGTGTGTGTGTGTGTGTGTGTATGTAGAACCACGGACGAATTCGCGAACCACCATGGACATCTCCACCTCCTTGTTTACTCTGCCCCGGGATTCACAGGCTCCGCCCTACCAGGACCAGAAACGCAGGCCGCCCCCGCTTCTGCCTGGCGTCTATACGTGGGCCTAGGATCAGAACTTGGGACCTTCCGCCTGCAAGGCAGAGGCTTAACCCCTGAGCCACCTCTTCAGCCCTTAACTAAGCATTTTTATGAAAGGAAATTCATGAAGTGTGGTATTGCATGAAAAGGACAAAGCGATTATTCAAGTAAATAAAACAATTTGTTGAGAATGTAGTACTACGATCTATCAATCCCTTGGGTGATGGCATTAGTAGTGAATATAATTTACTTCATAAATATTTGTATTTTTATAAGTTTCTCTAAGAAATGAAAAGACTTTAATTGCATAGAAACAAATTATTTTCAAACACAGGATTATTTAAGTTTTATCGTCTTTTTATACAGTTTTGTTTTGTGACCAAAGCAAAGCCACATCAATCAGTCATCTTTGGATAAACAGAAAGAATTTAGTTTGTACTTCAGTGTATATGTATTTTTCATTTTTAACACTATGACATGAGATGTTGCTAGAGCTTTATGTGTATAGATTCTTAACTATGTGTTTAGATACTCCTCTTCAGATAATTGCAGCCATGTGCTGCTGTGGGAAGGAGTGGGTGGCCAAGGGAATGTTCTTGAATTCTGTCTCAGCCACTTGTAAGTAACTTAGCATCTTTTAACTATCCTTAAGTTTATGGAAATAAGTTAAAGAAATGACAGTCTTATGAGTTTCAAGCTTCTGCTATGGGTAAGGCACAGTGCTTGGTCTTGTGTCAAGAAGATTAATCAATAAATAAGAGGATGCATGAAGGTGTACCCAAGGAACTTAAAAACTCACATGCTTTCTTCCTTAAGTTTCAGCTGTCAAGAAACAATTGTCATCTAGAGCAAATAATTAAGATATCCTTAAGATAAAAATTCCATTTACTTAGGATGAAAACTAAAATTATCATTGCAAAGCTCAATATGAGAAGCTCTAAAAGTCAAGAACTCTACCAATAGCATATGTATCTACTAATTTTGTTTTCACTGGGACCTAAAATTCTGTGAATATATTTCCCTTATCATATTTGCCAGTTAACATTTAAAAGATTAATACTAACTAATGCTTACTGCAAGAAACGTCCACAAGGTCTAGGGAAGGCAATCGGTCAGAATTTACTCTCTATTTCCCTAGCAGAGATATTTTAGAATTTCTTAGGATGGCACTACGCTTCAGGAGTTATGTGTACTTCTTCCCCAAGTTCATGTCCCCAATAATTAATGATGCAGCTTTATGCACAGTCCAAAGCTCGAAAGTGGCCCATAGACAACTATTTTAAGAAACAAATGGAGTATGTGTGTGAGCCTGCAGTGTCATAGGCATGTATTATGACTCTAGTGGGGTAGGAAGGAGCAGAGGCTAAAAGAGGGGGATGTGCTGAGGGACCATGAGCGTGGGGCTGCTTTCCACTTACTGAAAACTATCTGTATAGAACTGTGAGGGATTTAAACAGCCTCATTTCTAATTTGATTTTCAATCTTATCTTCCATTGAGAAACTGAAGTATAATTTGTTTTCCTGGGATAAGGGAGAGTCATGTATACATCAGAAGTATTGGAGCAAGGTAAGGGTGAAAGGGAAAGTTACTTTGTAACAAAGCCTGCCAGATTTAGACTCACTCTGATACATAGAGTCTTCATCTTGTAGTACATGCAGAGTCTGTTATTTACAAGGTTGACCTGTGGCTTTTACCACCCTATGACACCTTCAGTCAGGCTTCTTCAAGTTCCTTCTCAATAAGGCTTTGACATTGAGCGTCAACATCCATCCTTAGTAGACCTTCCTGCTGTTTTAGCAAGGATTCTGCTAAGTCAATTAGACAGAATTCCTCACCCTTGATATCAGATCGCTCTAATTTTCAAGAATAATCTTGTAAGATCAAGTTAGTAAGAGTCTTTCCTTACCAATAATGATCACTCTCAGCAATTTTATGTCTGAACATGACCCTATTCTTGATTTACAAATCTCCCTTTTTCATGTGGGATTTAGACCTGAACCCATTTCTATATTGAGGTCTTTTCCTTTACTACAACAATTGCCAAATAAAATCTGTTTGTATTAGTTTAACTAGGACCTTGCTATGTTTATTTTTAGTGAGAGAGAGAGAGAGAGAGAGAGAGAGAGAGAGAGAGAGAAATAGGAACTCTAACACCTTTTTTACTTTATTATCTAATTACTAAGCTAATTGGTAGTACCTTGATACTTGCACATAGTTTGTCATGTTATTAGGTCCTTCTAAATAGTGATATATTTTGTGACTCCTTGGAAAAACCATCTTGAAATTACTAGAAATATATTTAAATTAGAAAATAGAAGGCAATTTTAGCATTTTTTCCTTCTACCTACACTTTTGTTTTGGTAGAGACACCAAAGAGCTAGTTACCATAATCCAAATTAAGTATAAGTACAGAATATTAGATGGGCAACATACCTTCTTGAGAAACCATTAGTGATCAATAACAAGAGTCCTATCTAAAGCTGTAATAGGCTCATTGACATACAAAACTAATAAGGAGTGCATTGTTTTAGAACTACAGGCTAAACGAAGGACTACTTTATTGGCCATGATGATAACAATTGAAATTCTTGGGCTTTCAGCAATTGTCTGATAATTAGAATATGATTTCAAACAAAAAAATTCTCAGAGATCTACAATGCTCATTTTACAGAGGAAGAAGCTGTGCCAAAGAAGATTATATAACCTTCCCAGGGTCTCACAGCTAGTTCAGGGCAAAGGTCTCTAAGTCTTTTGCCTTTGTTAGAATACTGGAGTAGCTTTTGTTATAATACTTCCAAGCTGAGATGTAATATTAGGTCTATACCTAAAAACAAACCCAGAAATCTCTCCTTACATACACAGCAGGAACAAGGATTGAAGGAGAAAGCCTAGAGCTCCATGCAGCCAATTATTATGAGATATGAACCACAATGCTAGACTTAGAAAACAGTCTGAATTACTACCCCTATGCTTAAGCAATTCTGAAACTTATCTTCAGATGTAGAAACAGAAATATTACTCATTAGATTATATTTGCAGTGATTTATTTTTAGCAGCTGGGAAATAAGGTTAAACATGTGCTCATGTGAGCACATGTTACTAGCTTTGCCTATATAAAAGCTTCTTGCACCATACAGACATAGAGCCCCAAACCAAAAATGTTCTCTATGTGATGCATAAATTAAAGAACTTGGGGAGCTAATTGAAGGATTTTGGTGACCTCTAACTTGAAATGGATGACATTTGTGAAACTGGATGAAAAAATCCCTTGATATACTAATGACTTATGCCAGCAAACAGTAGCAGAGGATGTTTTACAATAAATCTTTTATTGAGATTAAAATCTATAAAATGTTCTCTTCTAAAGTATAATCACTACTACCTAATTTTACATCTTCATCAATCCTCAAATATTATATGCATTTCTAGCCTCAGAATATCTCTTCTCTAAATAGTTCATGGAATTAAATGCACATAACATTCAGCCCTTTTTCTGACTTCTTTAACTAAGCATATTTTAAGGTTTATAAATATCAATAATTTATTCCTATTATGGATAAATAATATTTCATTGTATTGATAATCAATAGACTGTCCATCAGTTCAGTTGCTGATGAGTTTACTTCTATTTTTGACAATTATACATAGTGTTTTCATGAACATAAATGTACAGACATTTCAAGGACATGCTTTCCATTCTTTTAGGATTCTAGTGATAGAATCATTAATCTTGTGGAAATGCTCTTCACTTTGATGGGCTTTAAGATGATTCCCCCAGTAGCTGTACCACTTTACATAACCCCTTTAAATGGGAGGGTTCCAATATTTCTGAATTCTTGCTGACAGTTGTTATTGCCCCCCTTTTAAATTTTAGCTAACCTAGTATATATAAGTGGGTATGCCATTGAATTTTCACCTGCAGTTTTCCATTGGCTAATGATATTGAGTAGGTTTCCAATGGACTTACTACACATTTGTAGACCTGTTTTGAGGAAATACACATATTCTCAAATCAGTAGCAAGGTGAATGCATAATGTCTCCTGAGTTCCTTTATAAGTAATGTTCTCATCTCCTGTAACCTGTGAATATGCTGCCTTATGGTTGAAGAGATTTTCCAGATGTAAATAACCCAAGGTTGGAGAAATGGAGAGCATCTGGATGGGTCCAATGTAATCACCAGACTCTTTGCCAGAAGGGGACAGTAGAGTTATAGTCAGAGGCATATCATGACGCAAGACTACTGCTCTTTGAAGATAGAGGAAATGTTGTGAACAGAGGAATGGAGTGATCAGAAGTTGGTTAAAACAAGTAAACTGATGTCTTCGTGGAACCTTGCAACTACACTGTGAGGAACTTGAGTTTATCTCAGAAAGTTTGATTTTAGACTTTGAACCTGTAGAATTACAGGGCAGTATGTGTGCATTGCTGCAAGCTACAGTTTATAGCACTTGTTAAAACAGTAGTAGAAATGAACACAAAACAGTTTGACTACTTTTGAGTTGTGTTGTTGGATTACAGCAGTTCTTAATATACTCTGAACATAAGGATCTAATATATTATTTGCAAATATTTTCTCATTTTTTGGTGCACCTTTTAATTTTTTAAATATTTTTTACAAAATATTTTGAAAGTTAAAACTTTTAACTGAAGTCCATTTTCTTTACTTTGTTGCATGTGATTTCAGTGTCACATTAACAATTATCCAATCAATCATGAAGATTTACACAAATGGTTTTAAAGAGTTTACTAGTTGTAACTCATATTTTAAGCCTTGTGAGTGCTTTTGAATTGATGTTTTTGTATGGTGTGAAATAGGAATCCAAATTCATTCTTTGGGAAGTTACTATCCAGAAAAATACAAATAGGGCATGTTTGCTACCCATATACCCATAGATATGTTTTTTGTTATAGCATGCAGCATGTGATCAAAAGAAGAAAGCTACCGTAGCTCTAAAATACGGCTGATGAGTGTCTGATGTTCTTCCAGCCGTGCAGACGAAATGATGCTTCTTGTTTGGGAATTTACTAATGCAGTTTTAGGTTACTGAGGGGATTGTTGTTCAGCATCACCATAGAGCTACTTGCATGTATCACACATGTGTGACTGATAATATGAAGAAGGGTAAAGCGAAGGAGAGAACACTGTTACCACTTGGTCCATGTGGCTAGGGATGGACAGAGATACCCTCTGAGTCCATTGAGCCTGAGTCCACTGTGATGTCACTCACACATCCTCAGGAGGACATTGCTGCTGTTTGCCTTGACTAGTGACGTCTCCCTTCTTATGAAGGTCTTTTGTTCAAAGCAATAGCTGGGTTTGTGTCCTGTTTTGGTACCAGAACAATATTGCAAGAAAAGTTCACTTAACTTTGAAGTCATCAAATATTTCTGCATTTGAATGGAGATTTTAGTACGAGCATAGTTGTTTGTGTGCCATAATCAATTGGACAGCAGTAGAAATGGAAAGGTGGGGCATGGTGAATCATGAGGTTTCTATTTGCAACCATGAAAATGTAGGAAAGTTCAAAATGGAGAGGTATTCTAGGAACTAAGCAATCTCTTCTGCTATTACACTTACTGGAAATCTTTTATTCCCTTATATGGGTCATACTGTGATGCTCAGAAGTTGCTCTCTTCACCCTGGTGCTTGTAATTTGAACAGAAAATAATTCCAGTTTACGTCTCTTTTCTCCATTTCCTAGCAACATGACACTTTTAATTCTGGGTATTAGCTACTTTTTTCCCATTTCTGTCTCCTTTCCTTTTCTCCCTTTTCCTTCTTTCCTCCAAAGCTTTTATTTTAAATCACTTGTAAGTCAATGAATATACACGAACGAAACAACAAAAGTGTGAATTATGAAAGGGCAGTGCAAAGGCAATGTAGGGATGGGGAGATGGCCGAAAGGCAAAGACTTTGGCTCCAATCAAAAATACCTGAGTTTGGACCTCAGATCCCACTGCCAGGTGGATAAGGCATCCACCTATTATTCTAGACCCGGAAGGCAGAGCCTGGGGAACTTCAGAGCAAAGCTATGAGAAGGTACAACAGGCCAGAATGATTCTTGGACCTCTACAGGCACACACACACACACACACACACACACACACACACACACACACACCTGGCAATGTAGTTAATGTAGTTATAGATAAATCTTGTCTTCCTGAAAAGGCAAAAGATCTAAAGTAAAAGCAGGGTACGGTATGCATTCTTGAAATATGGTCCCAGAATTTTCAACTTGTCAGTGAAGTGAAACCTCAGGATAATTAATATTATTGTATGAAGTGAATGAGCTTGCTATCTTGGTTTTTCTAAAGATAAAACCAACCTTACCTATAAACAGACACAGAAGTAATAAATGCAGCAATGGATTTAAAGAAAATAACGCTTTTCTTTTCATCCTGTCTGAGAGTAGAAATGATTGTATTGAGGCATGGGAGATTAAATTGTGTCACTTGTCAGAAAACTGGCAAGCGGCTACCTTTCGTTGCGGCTTTGACACTCTGCCTTTGTGCTGTTTGGTGGGTTTAATAAATGCACTGTTGTGTAAAATGTCACTGCTATGTTGCCAAGTGCAGGGTATCATGTGATAGCTCTTCCTGAGGGTGGCATATCAGTATTGGTCCTTAACAGTCTTGGGTTTTTAAGCTACAGTGAGGGCATTCTTTTAATTTGCATACAAAGATATAAATAAAAATGATCCTCTAAAGAAAACAGGAAATATCTGTGTTCTTCAGAATGGAAAACCTCATTAACATTATTTTAAAATGTTCTTATTGTTAAAGAGAACTGATGCTATTAAATCTTAATAGCTACTTTTAGGAGACAAATTAGAAGTGACTAGTAAACTTTTTAAAGTTCCATCTTACTACTAATTGAATAAGTGCAAAGAAAACTAACAGTGATTGTCAGTGTATATGTGTGAGTGTGGGGAATAACGATGATGTATATTCGAAGATAGGTCTTTCCAACATTATTGGAAGGACTAAGGGATCAGGCAAGTTGTGATAGTGTCTACTCTTAGCTGCCACTAACTTGGGGTTCAGGCTTGACATTGTGCTATATAGCTGGATATGTAGGAAACTGAGTTTCAGGGAAAGTCACATATTTACACAGCCCCTCCATGGAGGGTCTTGCATAGAATTCATGCGACATGTTGCCTGAGAGACATAATCAGTCTCTATTGAAAGTCTCCAATGAAACAACTGAAATGGAGAAGATTTTAGAGGGATCAAAAGCCAAATAAACAGAATGAGAAAACTGGGTCCTCTTATGTCATCTATTACTCTTTTGTGGGAAGCTCACAGAGGATGAAGCTCAATTTGGAGACCAGTCTATTTAAAGAAAAAGTCACTTCTTACTTTCTGTATGTCACAGGGCTGTACCATCACTTTGTTCATTATTTAGCGCCTACAGGAAATTTTCTCATAATGTTTCCTGGATTTCCAAAAAGAATAAAATATTCCATCATTGCCTAAAAAAATCACTAGATATTAGGTAGCTCAAAAAGCAACCTTTAATTGCATGGCATAGTATGATTGAGAGAAGAACATGAAAAAGATGGGAATGACAGAGAGGGAGCAAGAGAATGAAGGAAAGGAAAACAGAAAAGAGGAAAACAGAGGCAAGAGGAGAGGAGAGATTCTTAAAGGGAAGAGAGGGTAGATAAGGAGAAAGGGAAATTTTGACAGAATTTATTGAGGACCTATTGTGTACCTAGCATAACTAAAGATTTAGGCCACCTCTCTGAATCCCTAAGGACAACTTGGTAAAGTAGGAGTACCATCACCACCGTACGGAAAGCAGCAATTAAGGTTGTTAAAGTTGTCCAAGCCTCCTACATTAGTAATCCAAGTCCTTCACAGAGTGTGCACCATATAAGTGAATGAATGTTTGCAGGACAAGTGTGGATAAAGTACTCCCAGCTTAACGATCAAGCATCAAACATTCTTCCTGCCACACTGAGAAAACGGATAGGTCCAGGTGAACCACACATGCTACTCTCTCCTCATGCTACCACAGAAGGCTTATTACCTGAGACAAGACATTTTGATGTTTTAGGACAAATGCTTTATGTCTCTGGATGCCATTCTTCTGAGTATCCATTTTGTTCTGCCATAAAATGTAAGCCTGGGACTAGATCAAACACCAATCTGTATTTGATATCGTAAGCCAGATACCGAATTTGTTTGATATTTGTTTTTGACATGCTCAGGCCACTCAAATGCAGGGAGAAAAATGGTAAAGTGGTGGAAATAATCTTGGTGACAGCACCAAGGAATTATGGAAACAAACTGGAGACTCAATAGATATTCCACACAGGCAAAGGCTGTGCTGTGTGGAGACAGGAGTAGAGGTATTTTGTTGCTCCATTTCTAAACCATTGTAAGAAAATTTCCAGATTTTTTTTCATTGTGCAACTCTGTAAGATGATATTCACATACAAAGTCATAGGATCCAAAAACTCAGAGTGAGTGAGAGAGGGCCAATTGGTAGAAGTCATCATAAAAGAAATTACCTTTTAGTAGGGAAAAATATTCAATTTCCCATACATAATAAAGCTCATTAAATTTCAGCTTTCATGATTATATACAACTGTAAAAGAAGTTTCTAAGAGAGTAGAACTTCTCTTTATGTCTGTTCACATGAGATTTCTTGTCAAGTTTATAGGCAAAAAATTGGTATAGTCTCAGGATTGACAGTTTTCATTCTTAGCTGTAGTATAAGCTTGTAGTACAAAGTCAATGCTATCTCAGGCTTAGAGCCAGCCCTTGTTAAGGTGCAAACCATCCTTCAGCTGCCTGTAAAGGGAGTGGTTGGAAATGATGACCCTAGCCTATAAATTTCTGAGTTATCTCCTAACCTACCTTCCTTCCTTCCTTCCTTCCTTCCTTCCTTCCTTCCTTCCTTCCTTCCTTCCTTCCTTCCTTCCTTCCTTCCTTCTTCCTTCCTTCCTCCCTTCCTTCCTTCCTCTTCCTCCCTTCCTCCCTTCCTCTCTTCCTCCCTTCCTCCCTTCTTCCCTTCCTCCTCACTTCCTCCCTTCCTCCCTCCCTCCCTCCCTCCCTTCTTCCTTCCTTCCTTCTTTCCTTGACAGGATTTCACTTTGTAGCTCAAGTTGTCCTAGAACTCACTTTCCAGCCCTGACTGGCATCAAACTCATACACTCCTCATGACAATGGCACCTTACCATTCTAAATGCCTGTATTACAGACATGAGCCCTGTGTCTAGCTTATATCTAAACTTCTAAAATGAAGTTCTTCTAGCATTCTATACTAGTAAACATAACCCCTCTGTGTCGTATAGAATTATATAATATCTGTTAAGAACTTCTCATTCCCAAACATGGATGAATACTTCCTTACTTGGAGGAATATATTAAACAATGTATTCTGCATGAGGTTTTCTGGTCACAAAGCATGTGCTTCTTACGGAACCATGTCTTCTTGTTGACAGAATATGCATATATACCTGAACAAGCAAGATTCTCCTCCACAAACTGCAAATATGTAGTAGTCAAAAGTAATTGCTGCATCAGAACAATAGATAGGAAACAAGCATCTTTAATATTTCTGAAGGATAATAGTAAATGAATTTATTCATGCTTAATGAAAACAGAGGGGCTGGAGAGGTGGCTCAGGGGTTAAGCCTCTGCCTTGCAGGCGGAAGGTCCTGAGTTCAGATCCTAGATCCCACGTATAGATGCCTGGCGGAAGTGCAGGCAGCCTGCGTTTCTGGTCCTGGTAAGGTGGAGCCTGTGAATCCTGGGGCAGAATAAACAAGGAGAGGGTGGAGGCAGTCCATGGTGGTTTCTGAATTCGCCAGTGGTTCTACACACACACACACACACACACACACACACGCACACACGTACAATTGAATAAATAAAAAATTAATTAATGAATACACAGACTGAAGATGGATACGGATTTACTATTTCTTCTATTTGAGTCACATTCCTCAATGCGATGATATGCATGTTAGATGGATTCCTTGAGCAAACTCAGAAAGGCTCTTCTGAGCCATTGTCTTGAAAGCCTTGACCACACATTTTGGTTTGGCCCACTTAGTCCCATTTTAGCAAGAACTGTACTAAATCAATTTAGCACAATTCTCCCAGTTTTAGTATCTAATCAATTTCTTCATAATTTGATCACAACATCTTATCACCTGATCTGCCATCAACAAAGACTTTGTCAAGTCCCTTTAGCCAGAATCCTTCTCATTTATGATTTTAATTGAGTAATTAATTAATTAGTAAATCAATTAAATTGTGCATATGTGTGTGGGATGAGTACAAGTGTGTGGGTGCATATGTTTGTATGGAAGTTGACATCGGGTGTCTTCTTTCATTGTTCTCCAATTTTATTATTAAGGCAGGTTTCTCAATTGAATCAGAGCTTGCTGATTGGCAACTTTAGCTAGCTAGTTTACTCTAAGAATTCCCTATTTTTCCTTCCACAGGGCTGGGATTACAGTAGCTAGGAAGCTTTAAGATGGGAATGGTCTGACCAATCAGTTGTCTCTGGGGATTCATTATCTTGCCTTCCAGGACAAGAATCAAAGTTGCACTGCGATGTCCACCAGGCATTTTATTCAGAGCCTGGGGATTTTTCCTTTGCTTGTATGGCAAGTAGTTTAACTACTGAGTCACCTTCCAAATTCTGTTTATTCATTTAAAAGCATCAATTCGTTAGGAATTTATTGAGCCATCTAAATCTACATTTGTAAAAATAAAACATGAAGATATAGCCTGGTGTAGTGGTACATGCCTGTAATCTAAGCAATTGGCAAGCTGAGGGGAAAGAAAACTGCAAGTTTGAGGCCAGTTTTCTCTCACTGTGAAACTTTGTTTCAAGAGCAAAATGGAAAAACCCTGTAACTTCAGTCCTTTCTAAGTGTTGTTCAAATGGCATTAGGAAATGTCTCCCATGATTTTTGAACCCTGGCTTTGCAGTCTTTATCAGTTGTACTAGATTTCTTATAGCATTCTATATTAGCTGTACCAGAGTGGATGACTTCTTTGGCAAGATTAGTTTCAGGTTCTTTCAGAAATAGGCCTGGCTCAAGGAGTTATTACTTTGCCCATGAGCAGAATATTTCCTCTATTCCATCCACTCACCATGAGTTTTCATCCAAATCATACTGCTTTCTCCTTTTCTTTGGTTTCTTCTTGTCTGTGTTCCAGCTCATATTTGTAGGGTTAATAAATTCAATTGTCCTTGATAGAACTATCCAGCATCTTTGGAAAAACTTACAAATTTCTTCTGATTCCTGTCTATAACATTGCATGATTTTTAAATCTATGTTCAGTACAGTCTTTCTAGACTCATTAACTCATATCATTATTCTTTTCAACTAGACAGAAGGACCCATGAGGATGAAAGCTACAGCCCTTCCTCACAGTGCAGTCCAATGTCACATTGGGTAGCTGTCAACATACACAAATTAAATACAACTTGAAATTTAGAAAGTAGCAAGAGAGTTGCAACGTCATTACAGAAAGCTTACTTTGATAACCTTCTCTCCAAAGCTCAGAAGTTTTAGAGAATAACTACTCTCCACAGACACAAATGTGTCTCAAGAGAATAGCAGATCCACTTTCCAAGCAGTCCTAATGTTTCAGATTTTTACCTGAGTCTGCCATCCTCTGCCGCAGCACCGCCCGGTATAATCTTGGTAATAAAGATGCCAGGGTCATCTCCAATGTGGGGATTATCTGTCCCTCCGGCGATACTGAATCCCAGGCCAGAATTCCCCTGTAGAAACAATAAGCAGATATTAAATGCTGGGCTGTCCCTCAAAGCCCAGGTTCTCTTACACTGTGCATTATCATGTTGCAGTTCAAATGGCAATCAGGGGATAAGAGTCTTGTATACAAAGCTGTGAATTCACTGCCAGCAGACAGCACAAGGTCAGGAACACCTGTGTTGCTTTGCAGTAATTCAAAGAGACAGTATATTGTTGACTAAAAATAAATGCTTCCTTTCTGTGGTAGCAGTTAAAATAACCATCATGAATTAAGAAATGAAAGCTTGAAAATCACACACTACAAAGTAAAACTAGAAAAATAAAATAATAATTAAAAATGCAAAGAATCTTTAAGGAATCAATTCCAAATATGTGGGAAAACAACAGAAAGAAACAAGTTACATGCAAACCTAGAAATTGACAGAACAGTGAAATTTCACTTTATAAAACATTCTAGCTTTGTTGCTCTCATATGGATTTTTCATCAAATAAATGCATTCCTATGCAGCACTCTTTGACTTCAAAAGGTAGGCCACCTTTTAGAATTATAACATGTGAGACATTGTCAATATGAACAAGATTTAATTTGCAGTGATGATTGACAGAACATGAATAATTCTTCAACATGTAAGTTTGAGGGGTTTATATTATAATAAACTTTTCATAGCTCTTTTGATTATACTAACTGACATTCAATATTCACATAAGTTTCAATAATAAACCATAATGAAAACTTCCCTCAAAGCTCATATATCATCATAGCACATATTCTCTTTAATCCACATCACCGTGGCTACATTATGTTTCCTTAATTGTGTTCTGATATTTTCCAACACACGTTATAGTCTAAATCTTTTCTGTATATAAGATACATTTCAAATTATTCATTTTAAGTGACTAAATAATATCTCATTATAGCTGTATGTCATCATTTATTTAACTAGTGTCCTATTGCATAATGTTTAATTTTTGTCTACATTCTTACAATAAATAAAGCTTACTAATTTTATGAAAACTTGCCCATGAGCAGAAGAATCTTCAGTAAAACAGAGTAAGAGTAAGAGTTTAATGCTTAAGCCTGAGAAATTAAGTAGGAGACTCAATTAGTCAGAAAAATTCAATGTCAAAGTAAAGTCAAATATAAATGGACAGTTCCATCACTATAAATGCTAAGACAATACGTAGCATTTTTGTGTGTATGCATGTGCGTACTTGTGTGGACACGTGCGTGCATGTGTGTGCAGCTGTGAGTGTACACGAGGAGAGTAGAGGAAGATACTGTGTGATTTGTTTATTGTCGCTGACTTTATTTCAGTCTCAGCTTATTCCTTTGAGACAGGTTACCTCTCTAAACCTAGAGCTCTCTAGCTTTTCTCTAGGCTGGTTGACCGGCTGCTGGCCACCAAACTCCAGGGGTCTTCGTGTCTCAACCTCCCACCCTCAGATTTGGAGTTATAGATATGTGCAAAGATGTCCTTGAATGGTTGGGGGGGTCTGAACTTAGGTCCTCATTTTTTTTATCCACAACTCCTCCTACCCATTGATCCATCTCCCCAATTCCTAATCTTTTATTGAACAAATTACTAAATCTTCATTTCTGAAGACTGTTTCACAACTGTATATTTTTCCTAAAAGGTTAAAATTTAAAATTCATTGAGAAGAATTTATAGTCCATGTCTTTGTATTTTTGACACCTACTCTAAATCTGTTTGTTCTTTGAAAAATTCCGAAGACAAAGAAAAATTTCGAAGACAAAGAAAAATTCCAGTGTTCACTTACAGAGATGCTTTTTTATTGTCATCGTTCATGCAGTCATCAGTTTAGTTACCATTTATTGGAATTAGTGCCCGTCACAAGGCTAAGTCCTGGTGGGACAGTGGTGGATATGCGAGGTTATGGAGCATGTGAGGGAGGGAAACAGAGTGCAGAGTGACTAAGAAGAAACCCGAGTGGAGTGACAGAGCCATAACATCATGGAGGGCAGAGCAGTGACACAGAGCACGTGTAAAAAACTCCGAGGTGGGAAAGTGCATGTTGGATCTCAGGCAATAACAGCACAACAAAGAAATCAAGACAGAGAATTAGACTTACTGTAGTGTATTCATGCATTCATGACACTGTCAAGAGTGTCATTTATATGGCCATGAAGGGTATACATGTGTGTTTATATATGTGTGGATATATGCACATATGTGTGCAAGCTGAGAGTTGATGTTGGGTGTCATTCTTGATTGCTGTTCATTTAGTTATTGAAGAAGGGTCTCAGTTGAACCCAGAGCTTGCGGATTGGCTAATATAGCAGGTCATCTGATGCAGAAGACTCCCCATGTTAAAAGTGACCAAGACACCTGGCTTGCTTTTAAATGGGTTTCACTTTTGGCAAGCAGCCTATCCACCAAGCCATCTTTCAACTTGATACTAAATATTTATATCACCCTAACTGAAGAACTAAAAGAGACTAGAAAGAGTTGATTTCTGCCTTTTTGTGGGATTCTAGGCACAAAAGGCTATGATAGTCTGGCAACTAGTCATGAATATAGTTCATTCACTATACAAATGCACATACACGTTCAAGTGTGCAACTATGCAGACAGATTATAGGTGACTTCCGAAGCAGTTTTTCTGAGATTTGGAGTTTGGGGTGAGAAGGATGAATTTGGAGAGAAGAAGAGTAAGGGATTTTAATTGGTATAGCATTGAATTTGTATATTGCCTTTGGTAGGATGGTCAATTTTATGATGTTGATTCTGCCAATCCAGGAACATGGGAGGTCTTTCTACCTTCTGGTGTCTTCTGCAATTTCTTTCTTTAGGGTTTTAAAGTTTTCATTGTTTAGGTTTATACCAAGGTATTTCATTTTTTTAGGGGCTATAGTAAACGGGATTGTTTTTCACTTCTTTCATTCTGGGCATATAGGAAGGCCTCTGATTTTTGCACATTTATTTTGTATCCTGCCACCCTGCTGAACTTCTCAATTAGTTCCAGGAGCTTCCTGGTGGAGTTTTTGGGATCCCTCAGGTATAAGATCATGTCATCTGCAAATAGGGATAGCTTGACTTCTTCCTTGCCGATTTGAATCCCTTTTATGTCCCTGAGAAGATTAAGAAGGTGAGGCTTTTCAGCCTGACTCTCATCGAGCTTCAAGAACATCAGTTCAAGTACTGGGAGATACCCAAATATTTTCTCCTTAAATGGCAAATACTTTTGTAGTAGAGGAAAGTCATTGCAGAAAGATGCCATAATTTGAATTTTCCCCTTCAGTACTTTATTTTCAGATTCATGCCTTACCCTCTGGTACAGTGAGTAGAACTGCTCTTTTTTTGCACAAATCACCATATAACTTTTCTGTTCACCTTTCATTTTCCCCTCTTACTTACTTGTCTGGTTCTTCACATTTTTTAAATAGCATGGTTAAGAGGAAATTGACTGCAAAAAATATTTAAAATTTGTAGTGTTTATTACATGTTACAATTATAGTCATAAGATTCAATGCAGTGAGAGGATTTTTAAATGTAGGTTATAATGATTAAATTACTTGACATATTTACCTCTTAAGTATTTAACATTCTCTTGTGATGAAAATATGAGAAATTTATTCTCAGCCTTATTGGAACATGCAAAGCTCAATTATTTTGTTATGATTATGTCGTGTAACTAATATAAAAAATTAAACTTATTAGTCCTTATGTGAAGTACCAAATCCTTTCACTATAATCCATTTCTTCCAACCACCTTGACTTCTGGAAGTCACTGTTCTACTGTTTCTATACATCAATTGTTTTAGGTTCAAATACATATAAGAGAATATACAATATTTGTCTTACATGTTTAGTATATTTCACTTAGCACAATGTTCCATGTTTATCTGTGTTATCACAAGGGATAAGACATTTTCCTTTTTATTCATTTTCATACATCCATCCTGTGATAGACATTTGCTTTGATTTTGCAATGGGCTTTTTATTTTTAGACAGAGACTGAATATGTAAGCCAGGGTGGCCTTGAGCTCATGATCTTCTTGCCTTTGTCTAATTTTGGCATTATATGAGTTTACCAGTATGCGTGACAGGTAATTGTGGATCATTCTGCTAGGACCATGGAGGTGAAGATATATTTTCAGCATGTTGATACCATTGCTTACAATAAACAATAAGATAATGGAATACCACAACACTTTAGTTTCCTGAAGAACTTCAACACTGCTTTTTCATAATGTTGTACTAATACACATTTCCCACCAATGGTATGAAAGGTTTCCCTTTCCCTTTCTAACACATCTTCTGCCTTAGTATTGCCATTGTAAGAGATATGAGTAATATCTTTCTGAGGTTTTGATTTGCTTCACTCCATATATTATGTGTATTAACCCCTTATCAAATATGTGACTTGTGAATGTTTTCTCAAAATTCATATTCCTGCATGTTTCTCATTAATTGCTTCCTTTGATGCACGAAAAAGTTTTTCTATTTTAGTGCAATGATATTTGTCTCTCTTTGCTGCTATTTGGAGGTTAAAAATGAAACCATTGCTCAAACCAAGATCAATGTTTTCTTGTGGCAGGCCTTATGTCTAAGTCTATGTTGACTGGACTTTGTTGAATGTGATACGACATAAAGATCATATTTCATTATTTTTCATATGGATATCTAGTTTTTCTAATAATCTTTATTAAATCATGCAGTTCTCATTGCAGGTTTTTGTTACTTTTTTCAGGCATTAATTGTCTATATGTAATTGAGTTCTTTTCTGAGGTATTTTATTCTGTTAGTTGATATGTCTATTTTTATGCCAGTGTTTTCTGGTTTGATTACTATCCTTTTAGTGTTTAAAATCTAGTAATGTTATCCTCCTGTTTTCTGTGGTTCTATATGAATTCCATAATTGTTTTTCCCTTAAATTTATGAGAATGATATTAAATATTTTGATAGTCTTAATTGAATCTACAGATCTTGTGGGAGAAATGGATATTCTCATAATAATAAAAAACTTTAATTGAAGAATACAAGACATACTTCTATTTCATTGTCTTCAACTTCTTTTATTAATATTTTATAGTTTCATGTACAAAACTTTTACCTCTGATTAAATTCATTACTATGTATTTTTGTAACTATCAGCATACAGTTTTGGTCTCTTGAACTCTAAGTATACCAACTATGGGTATAGAGAAAAAGTCCTGATTTTCACAAACTAATTTTCTATCCTGAAAACGTTACAGAATTTATCATTTACAGTACTTTTGTGGTAAATATTTAATGTTAGTTCCATATAAGGCTTATGTCATGTGTAAATAGGAGCAATTTGACTCCTTCCTTTCCAACTTGGATTCCTTATTTCTTTTTCTTGACTAATTACTTCAACAAAGTTCTCCAGTGATACACTAAATAGAAGTGGTAATAATTGACATATATTTCATATTATACACAGTGAAGAAATATTTATACTTTCCATGTTGAGTTTATTAGACGTGGATTTTTTATCATTATTGTGTTGAATTATGTTCCTTCTACATTAATTTGGCAGTAACTTTTTATCATGAAAGAATGTTGAGTTTTGCTAAATGCTTTTGGAACATACACTGAGAGTTTTATATTCATTCTATTAATGTTGATTTGTATATGTTAACAATCCTGGCTTTCTAAGAATAATCTCACTCAGTAATAGCAAATCATTCATTTAGTGTTCTGTCAAATTGTTTGCTTCCTATAATCTTAAATGATCGTCCTAACCTTGAGAGTAGGCCAGTCCATTATCATGTGTTTATTGCTATGCTTACTTAGGTCATGTCTTATTATTTTGTAGTTATGTGTATCTTATTTTCATTCTTATCCTTGTTTCTTTGGAGGCTTTTATCACATACTTTTACATCTATACTCATTGCTTCTCTATTCACAATAGCCAGGAAATGGAATCAGCCTCACAGTCTGAGGCTGATGAATGGATAATGAGATTGTAGTATATATGCACAATGGGATTCTATATCTATAGAGAAAATGAAATTATGAAATTCTCAGATAAATGGGTAGAACTGGAAAAGATTGTATTGAACAAGTTAACCTGAGTCCACAAAGACAAACAAAGTGCTTGCTATTCCTCATGTGGATCTTAACCTTGACACTTTGTGGGTACAATATAAAGTATATCTGTTAACCATGTAGTGCAGTGTTTTTGAAAATTTGATGAGTAAATGAAGCACCTACTAAGAAGCCACACAGAGCTTTGTACTAAGGGGAAAGCTCACAAAAGACACAGTGGAGAGCTATGTGAAGGAGGACAGGATGGAAGCAGAACCCATTTTTTCCTAATGGCTACAAGAATAAAAAATTCAGAACTCAGATATTCAAATTGTGACTCAACTAAAAAAGGAATGATGAGTCAGAAGTGGAGAACATTCTGGAAGGGATGATATGCCCTTCACTCAAGAAGACTAGCTATTCAGGGCTGGAGAGGTGGCTCAGGGGTTAAGCCTCCGCCTTGCAGAAGGAAGGTCCTGAGTTCAGATCCCAGATCCCACGTATAGACGCCAGGCGGAAGCGGGGGCGGCCTGCGCTTCCGGTCCTGGTAGGGCGGAGCCTGTGAATCCTTGGGCAGGAGGTGGAGGCGCCCATGGTGGTTCGCGAATTCGTCCGTGGTTCTACACATACACAGACACACACACACACAGACACACACGCACGCGCACATACACACGCACATACGCACAGTTGAATAAATAATAAAAAAATTAAAAAAAAAGAAGATTAGCTATTCAATAGGCATGAGGGACTCATATGTCTGTCGGGAGGTTAACATGGATGACTTTCAAGGGTTCTTTTGAAACAAACTAGAGAGAGGAAATGTGCTCTTGCAACAGAATAAAAGAATGTTTTAAGAAATCTTAGCAGGGGAAGTCAGTCACTGTTGCAACTTTAAAATATTCTGTGGTTCTAGAATTCTTTGAAGCGATAGCTTTGACAACAACAAAGGGATGTTTAACCACTGTTTTTAGAATTGAGCATATAGTATGAAGAATATGGTGGCTTTTACGTTCACTAGTATACATTCCCTCCAATCCCAAACCTACTCTAAGGAAAAAGATGAATGGGTTGGGAAATCTACAATGGAGGTTAGTAGATACAAACAGAATTTAATTTGTTTTCTGTATTTGTGATCTTAAATCTTCTCTGGAGTTATGTAATCCCACTAAAATCAGCTTGCCAGATGGGGCTGGTCAGTCGCCTCTTTTTTTTTTTTTTTTTTTTGAGAGGTTCGGCTGAATTCAGCTAAGAAAATGATTTAAAGTGTGTTTCTACTTCACCTTATTGTTCCTGCCTGGCCTGTGCTGCCAGCCAGTGGCCTGCAGTGGGACGGAGGATTGACAAAATAATGGCCCTGCAGCTCTCCTGAATGAGTCATCTGAGACCTTGATAATCATCCTAGAGCTTCCAGCTGCAGGGGCAAAACTCAGCTTTTCTCTCTTCTGAGTGGAAGCCTCTCCATGGGAACGGGCCGACCTCTGGCTGGCACTTTCAGCATCCTGAAAACTGTGGCTAATTAACTGAATGTTGAAGCCCGGCACAGCCTGTGAACACTGTGAGGGGCCCTGCTGGGCAGGGCAGGACCTGGGCAGGGCCCGAGGGCTGCTGTTCCCTTGCAGGTGGGCAGATTCCATGGGGGATGAATGCGGCTGGCATGAACTGATCTTTCTCCTGGTTACCAATTTTCCACATTTGCTGACTCTGCCTTGGATGCACAAGCCCCTTCTATAGCCAAATGGCACTTCCCGTTTCATATGCATCTCCTTTTACAAAATCAATCCGCTGAAAGGAAAGATATTTCACCCCTTAAGAGACGGCTGCCAATATAGTAAGCACAATGTATCAGAAAAGTTCCTCTCTTATCATCATTCCATTCCTCAACCAAAGATTGCCAAAACCAGAAATTTCAGGAAAATAAAGAATTCATGATCTCACACTTTTATGGAATGTTCTACTGACAAGGAATTTCTTGGAGATTCTTGTTTAAAATAATATTTCTTGAAATTAAGTTCAAGGAATTTATCCTAGATAAAAAACGAATGTGTGCAAAGATGTCTTGTGATGCCATTTGCAAACAGCCAAATGCAAACACCCATAGGAATGGATGATAAATGGTTAAAAGTATAGTGGCAGGCTGGGGAGATAGCTCAAGCAATAGTGCTTTCTGTACAAGTGTGATGGTCTTACTTCAAATCTTTGGCACACATGTAAAAAAAGTCATGTAGTTGTGCATGCCTGAAATTCTAGTGCTATGTATTTCTGGGGGTGAGGTGGGAATGGAAACAGGAACATTGGACTTCCTGTTGCCAGCCTAGCTCCAGGTTTAGTGACGAGGCACCACCTCTAGGGAGTAAGGTGGTCAGTGACTAAATAGGACAAGCGTAGACATTAGAAAATGTTCATTATACAAATATGAGAGAAGAAAGCACATTAAATTTTAGCTGCACAATGGTGCCACTGAAATATTCAAAGAAAAATAGTGTTAAATTATCAACTTTAGCTATTAATAATAAAATTGATCACTAAGCATTATCAAGAGAACTAATTGTTTTAGTGTATGTTAAATACTGCTATGGATGCATCCTAGTTCATTCTCTGGGGAAGAGTATTATCTCTTTCTATAAATTAAAATGAAAACAAAACACACAAACATTATTTGTCTAAAGATATACAGAGAATGGGCTGGGGAGATGGCTCAGTGGGTAAAGCCTTTGTGTCACAAGCAAAAGGACCTGAGTTCAGATTCCCAGGTTCCACTTAAAAATGGAAAAAAATATGGGAGCATCCTGTGATTCTGACCCTGGAGAGCAGAGCCTGGGAATATTTAGAATAAAGCAATAAAGTGGAAGAGCAATAAAGTGGAATGACATATCATCCCAATGCCAGCCCTTGAGCCTCTACAAGCAAATGCCCTCTTATATGCTTCCCTCACACCACACAAGACTTTAGTCTATGTTACTCCAATATGTCTAGGCAGGATTAAATGTAGAAATCTCATTCTTTTTAAATGGCTGTGAGAGAAAATGGGAAATAGAAGAGGCTGGAGAAGCTAGGATTACTCTGAAATCTGGTCTCCTTACATGAAAGAAAGAGAGAGAGAAAGAGAGAGAGAGAGAGAAAAAAAACAAAGAAAGAAAGAGAGAGAGAGAAAGGAAAGAAAAGAAAGAAAAAGAAAGAAAGAAAAAAAGAAAGAAAAGAAAGAAAGAAAAAAGAAAGAAAAAGAAAGAAAGAAAGAAAAGAAAGAAAGAAGAAAGAAAGAAAGAAAGAAAGAAAGAAAGAAAGAAAGAAAGAAAGAAAGAAAGAAAGAAAGAAAGAAAGAAGAGCCGGAAGTTTGACATGCACACTAAAGGATGCTCCTGGGATTGGGGGGGGGCAATGGGAGAAAGAGAGAGAGGGAGGGAAAGGAAGGAGAAAAGGGGGGAGGGAGAAAGGAATCCAGGGAGGGGTGGAGGGAGGGAGGGGAATGGGGTACCTATCAAGTTTGTATGAGTGGAAAAAATAAAGAAAAAAAAAAAGAGAGAGACTGTCCTAGTTGCTACTGTGAAATCTGTGAATCGCATTTCTCCCAGGAGGCATCCTACCCTAGTAAACCTGCAGCACTCAGTCATTGGCTCAGAGTAGCCCTTGGGAAGCATAGCTTTGGAGTCAACTGTGAAGACATTTCAGATTTCACTGTGCAGCCACTGGGCTCGTTTGAATTATGTTTCTGCAGTTGGAGCTCTGTAAAATATGTTCTCAAATTAGTCCCACATAAAACTGACCTTTTGAGGATGATAGAAACATATCTGTAATCCAGAAATAGAGTCTGACGGTCACCTCTTTGTAACCTGCTCACTATTCCCTTGGCTTACTTTTTCTAGGTAGCCTTATGTACCCTGTTGACAGTGCCTACTCAATGAGCCTGACTCAATATAAGTCACTCACATTCCATTCATGTTCTCTCTGGAATTCTGTAACTGGTTCATGATTCAATTTTACATGCAGCGGCTTGTACTACTTTACCTGCTTACATGTTTCCCTTCCATATTGTGTTGTAAACATCAGTTCAAAGCATAAGAATTGAGAGATGCTGGGGGGATGGGACCAGAGGTAGATGGGGGTAGGTAATGGTGACAAAAACACATAAATGCATTAATATAAATGAAAAATAAATAAAGTTAATTAAAAAACCTTCAGAGATTCCTTCGTATACCAGGATCAATTTTGACTTCCAATGTGGTAAGTATTAGAATTCATATAAAGAATAAAGGGTGCTGTTGATAATTTGGGGTGCAAAAAAAGTTATCAAGCTTGAAATACTTAAGAACTGTAGTTGTGCAGTTCATGACATAATTCTCTAAATACTTAATATACTGTAAGGGCCCTTAAATACTAATTAGTCTATTTACACCAAGTACTCCATAAAGCATAAGTTCTTGAAACCACCTGAGATTCTCACCCATTTCTCCTGGGCTGTAAGAGAATCCAAGGAGCTGAAGCAGCAGAGTTCTTGAAGGAAATGCAGAGTTTAATACTTTTCAGATTAATAGTGCTACTTATTATCTCAGGGCATATCAGAAAGCACCAACTTGGGAGGCACATGGACTTTTAGTATGATTTGCTTTACTGCACTGTGTTGGATTGTAAAATCCTGTACAAACTACCCATTTGAAATCTATAGCACAATCCACAAACACCCACCATGACTTGACATTTGTTAGAACAAGTATGGCATCAAAGGCTTCCTACAGCTATCCCTACCTCTAGCTTTATTTTCCATTTGAAAACTGCAAAGTTTGGTGACATTGGTAAAGATTTCAGAATCCTAAGATTTTGTTATAGGCAAATTTATTTATAGAGTTTGCTTCCTTTGCTGAAAATACATCATTTATAAGCTTCAGAGCTATTTTAAAACCAATACTCCTTTGAAACGGGAATCCAAACTTTTTCAGTCCAGTACCATCGCTGGCTTCAAAATTTGTTTGCTGGCATCTAAGCAAACATAACTGCAAAATTCCACAATAAGATACCTTTGGGAGCAAATGAACACAGTTTCCAGCTTAGGTATGCATTAAGGTCAGAAAGGCATTGGGTAAAAGCAGGCTGGAGTCCGCACATCTACAAATCTATCTGTCTTCACTGCATTCTGAAGATGTGGGTCAATCAGTAATCCTATGGCTTTTGAGGAAACAAAAGAATTTAAACTCATGACAGTCTGTCTTCTCTTTGACTTCCTTTTGCATACCTTCCCTTTCCTATTGCTAGACTTCATCCACAATACCTCCTTAGTATCCCCCAATTCTTTAGGCTCATGTTTGCCTTGGGAACTTTTGTGCTTATTCTTGACATCTTTCCCCAGGACTTTTACATGTGTGTTCTTCAGATCTCGTGGTGTGCTGCTCCCAAATGCCTCCTGTGACTGTCAACCCCTTTTCCCTATGTATCCTAATCACCTTGTGTTCCTCATTGCCTGGGCTTACTTCATTATCTCTTTATCTGTTTATTGCCTGTCCACCTAGCTTGAGAAGGGACTTTACTGTCTTGCCTACCACTGACTACAATACACAATTTCCAGAACAATGGCAGGCACATAGTAAACACTTAAGAAATACACTTTTCAAGGAGCAACTCTGTAATAGAGTGGAACAAGTACAAGTCTTGGAGTTGACAGATGTCTGGCTGGGTTTTGAATGTAATCCCTCAAAATTTGCACACTAGAAATTTAAACTCCAGAATTCAGTAGTAGGGTAAAGAGTGGCCTTTTGATACTTTGTCAAATCATGGGAGTTTTACCCTCATGAATGGACTAATGCATGTAAAAATGATGGGCTGAAGGGATTTTCTGTGTTTTTTATTCTGACTCTATCCTATGAGGACATAATATGAATTCCTGCCAGAAGACACAATATTCAAGGAGTCATTGTGGAAGCACACTGCAACCCTTACTAGAAACACATGCCGATCCCTCGGTTTTAGTCTTCCCAATCTCCAGAAGGATGAGAAATATATTTCTATTCTTTCTAACCCCCACCCATTTTGGGTGTTTTGTTACAGCAGCATCAATGAACCAAGACAAATCCTGACTTGGTTTGTCTGGGAGTTTTCTTATTTTCGAAAGTGAGCGTTAGATTGATATATAGACTGATGCTTTCATTGTAAGAACATTGAGTAGTGTTTGGCACATGACAAATTATTCAATAAAAAAAATCTTTTTCCCCCCATAAATCTGAATATTCATGTTCTTGACAAGTAATGGTGAAGTCCTAAGACCACAGATCTTGCCATGTTGTGAGGAAGCAGGACATATCACACACACACACACACACACACACACACACACAATGACATAAAATGTCAATATGGCAAAGGGTAAAGTGCCAGAAGGACAAAGGAAACCTTCAGTGACTCATCATGGAACAAAGAATGAAGTTCAGCTTCCTTAGCATAACATTGATGCACTTTGCAATAAACTTCAACTTTTTACCTCTCATCTTTCCTTGGTCTTTTCTACCGAGTCAAATTCTCTATTCACTCTACTTCCTGTATATACATACAGGCCTCCCCAGCCTTGTGGCTTCACTCTTGTACTTTGCTTTTCTCATTGTGTGAATTTTGCTTCCCAGGGCCCAAGTTAATTGTTCCTTGTTCTGAAAAATCTCTTTTGCTCTCCCATCACTCCAGAAAGGATCAGCTGCTTCTCCCAAAGTCCTAGAGCATAGTAGATAATTCTCTCAGGTGATTTTGATTACCAGGTTCATGTTTGATGTTTGGAGTGTGTGTGTGGGTGTGTGTTTTGCGTGTGTGTGTGTTTTGCTTTGACTTTCAGTATAACTTTTAACAATGTGAAATCTACAATTGTCTATGTCATAGACTTCAGACCAATAATGGTGTAAAATAAGGTTGGTATAAGTTGAAAGACCCCTGTGTACATCATAGGTGACCCCAAGGTATTAATTAATACTCAGAGCAATGAATGTATGAACTTAAAATTAGTACAAATAAGTCCATTGGGAAAACAGCTTCCTTACTTGGGTTCTTAAACTCAAGCCTGGCCCTTTCTCATTTCTCTCCATCCTCCCACCATTTCTCTACTTGTAGTTTCCTGAATAAAAGCCACTGGTCTCATCTCTGTTTCTCTTCTCTCATTCATCTGCACTCAGTTCATGCCCCGTCTCCCGTGAGTTGAATTTATACATGTGTTCCTTTGTGTTACCACAGTACATGGAACATATTCATATAGCCAAATTTGTTGTACTTAATTATAAAAATTAGCTTGAGAAAGGACAGAGTATACAGCAAGTATATGGTTACTAACAAAAACAGCCTTTTCTTTATTGATCTTAATATATTAAGTATCTTATGAGCCTTTTATATCCATTGTACTATTATATTTAACTACTTGTTCCTTTCTCTTTATTCTTCCCTGAACAAGTTACAAAAGATTAAGCAGCTTGCCTTTTGGAAAACAGAGAAAGCACTTTTGGGGCTCCTGCTGTGTGAAGAGGTACACTAGAATAAGTGACTGGCCGACAGAAGCCTGAGGAACTAATTCACCTCCACGGTTTCTCTAACTTCCTAATCACACACGAAATTCAATCACTTTTAAAGAAAATGAGGCTTGAAATCTACTTTGTGTTCCTCTTAGAAGTTTCTTTTGTCTCCTGGAGGGAAGCTCTGCTTAAATCATTTTTTTTTTCTCTAAATAGCTCATATTTGGCTAAAGTATTAAGAACACAATATAAAACATTCCATTTCCTGCATCAACTCAGGAATATTTCTCTTTCTGAAAGTAAAGTAAATAAACTTAGTCAAAGTGCAGTAGAAAGGTATATAGCTCTTTTGGAAGGTACTTAACTGGAACATATGTTTTTCTTTACTTATTCTTTTAGCAACAGAAGCCAAAAAAATGATATATTTACTTTCTTCTATTTTGCAGTAGAAATAAATTTATGATTCAGATGCCAGAAAGATATTTTCCAGGTTCTAGTTTGATTCAGTTACATCTTTCAGTCACAGAACCAAGGGTAAGTTGAACTGACGAGATATTTTTTTGTCATTGTATTTCACACAATTTCATAATTCTCACTCTGGCAGACATACAACTTGTTGTATTTTGCCATGTCAGATGCATTGTGAATATGCACTGAAACACAATATATTTATAAAAACCCTCTAATGTCTATAACAGCATGACAAATAATTGGTCAGCATTCAGAGTCCTGCCTTTGACCTCAAGCAAATCATGCAATGATGCTCCCTTCAAAGATTTTGGGCACGTAGTTCCTTCCCTCCCAGAAGAAGCACCTACCAGATGGCAGAAGTGACAACCTCAGAAAAAAAAATGAAGCTGAATTGAAAATAGCAGCTTTTTCAAGAAGGTCAAGTCACAAATTTCTATGCAGAATGCGAGAGACCAAATTGTATTACCCTAAACATATTATTTCACAGCACTTAATGTAGATGGGTACAACTTTGCCCGAGGGTAGAGTACTTTTTTTTATCCCAGAATGAATCTACAAGATTCTTAACTACCAGGACAAAGTGGGGGGTGAATGAAATTTCATGAAGAAGATTAAGGTTTTAGGCTGCTAAAATTCAAATTAGGGCTGGAGTGATGGCTCAGGGGTTAAAAAAGCCTTTACCTTGCAAATAAAAAAAAAAAACCCAAATTCAGGTCTCAAGATCATACTGAGAAATAAATGCCAGGCAAAAATGGTGGCCAGCAATTGCAATTCAGGCCTTGAAAAGCAAAGCCTGGAAAATCCCAGAGCAAAGCAATAAGGAGGTAGAACAATTCAGGATGATTCTCAATATCGTTCTTAGACCTCCACAGGGACACACACTCAAGTGCCCTCTGGAACACACACACACACACACACACACACACACACACACACAGAGTAAAATAAAAAAACAAAATCTATGAATTTCATAGATTTAATTATTCATATTCATATTCATGTATATACACTACATACTCATATATATTTATGCCACAATTACATACAATCTCATGAATAATACTCAGGTATATCACTTTAATATGTTCTCTGGGATGTCTTGGAAGCTTACCTCCAAAAGAGTCAGCTTAATTTATATAGCTGAAATATTTTCTGTGTATGTTGATATTAGGATTGAATCCCTGTAACACTCTCAAAGCAGTGCTGAACAACATCCATTCTGCTTTTAAAATTTTGTTTTGTTTTGCTTTTTTAATATAGGCTGTTATGTAGCCCAGGCTGGCTTCAAACTTACCGTGTAGCCAAGGCTGTTTTTTAACTCCTTACCTTTCTGACTTTACTTTCTAAGTACTTGGGTTACAGACATGCTCCATCACTGCTAGCCACAGTATCTGATCACATCTCAGTGAAGGAAAGATTCTAAGACATTCACGCATTCTTCTTTATATTCAATCATTTCATCATTAAAATATTGAATTTGTACTTTTTAATTATTATTTTTGCATGTGTCTGTGTATATCTCTGTGTACATGTCTCTGTGTATCAGAGGGTACTGTGTGTGCCTGTAGAGACTAAGGGTGATTTCAGGAATCACCCTGGATTGCTTCTACCTCATATTTGCTTTGCTCTGGAGTTTCCCAGGCTCCATTTTCCATGAACAGAAGTACATGTGTCAGCCCTTTTCCACCTGGCATTTTTTTTTTCTAGGAGACTAGATTTATTACAATACATTTAACACTTTCATCAGAATACTGTGTGAATATGTGAATGATGTAAGCACAAATGTTAAAAACTGTTTTATGTCTTTTTTTTTTATTTCAGCTCATACAAACTTATTAGGTACACCAGTTCCCTCCCTTCCTTCTCCTCCCCCCCGTACCCCCTACTCCCCCTCCCCACCCCTCTCCCTCCCCATCCCCCAGTGCCTCCCGCCCCAATTCCCAGAGAGTCCTTTCTTGTGTATGTCTGATTTTCCTCTGGGCCCTCCTCTCCGATGACGTACAAGGACCCAATGGTCTTTCCCTGAACCCTTTCCCGTGTTCCCCTTAGGTATAGGAACACTGCTGTGGCTGCCAATCCTTTGCCTCCAAGGCTCTTGGTGCCTTTAGCAGATGCTAGACTTTGTGAGGTCAACAGTGTGTTGGACAATGCGCAGGGCATGCAAAGTCCAATTATGATTGCTTCAGCCCTAACTAGTATAGAGTATCTTACATATCATTGCTCCTCCCATCCTTTTGCTCTTACACTCTTACCGCCCCCTCTTCCGCAAATTTCCCTGAGCTTCAAGATGGGGAGAGACTAAGCTGGCCTAGTTCTAGGTGGTTGATATAGAGTCTCTGAAGTTCTGGATTTGTGGTTTGTTGATTTTCTTTTGCAGTTTTGCTGCTCCTGCAATGCCCTTCACTCCATCCTGGTGAGCATTGTATGTCACCCCCTGGCCAGAGACAAAAAGCTGTTAAACTAGAGTCTTGTGATAAAAGCACATTCAAAGGTAGATGTAATAAAAGTGGGAAACCACAGTGAGGGAGGGGTCTATCACCCATTTGCAAAATGGTTACTTTTTATCTGCCAGACTATATGCCCTCCTCTTCTGGTGAGATCACACCCCCTCAGTAGTAAATGATCAGGAACAAAAGTCTGTGAACTTAATCAGATGTCTCATTACTTATTTGGGTCCTTGGTGGAGGCCTATTTTCCCTGCTGTAACATGGTCCCTTCTCTCCTTGTTTCTGGTGTGGCCCTCCTACCCCATCCCTCCTGTTCATAATCCTTGGAATTACTGTCTCTAGGTGGGCTGGGTGGGTTTGGTACTAGGAGCCACCTATTAGGGAGTACATACGGTGCTTAATTTTCTGGGTCTGGGATACTTCACTTAATATAATTGTTTCTAATGACATCCATTTCCCGGCAAATTCCAGTAATTCATCATTTTTGATGGCTGAGTAGTACTCCATTGTATAGATGTACCACAGTTTCCTTATCCACTCGTCAACTGTTGGACATTTGGGCTGATTCCATGACTTTGCTATTGTAAACAGTGCTGCTATGAACATGGTCGTGCTTGTGCTATCCAGGTGAACCTCTGCTGTATGGGGGGTTATTCCCAAAAGTGGAATAGCAGGGTCATATGGCATTTCAATCTTTAATTTCTTTAAGAATCTCCAGACAGCTCGCCAGAGTGGCTGTATGAGCCTGCATTCCCACCAGCAATGTAGGAGTGTTCCCCTCTCTCCACATCCTCTCCAACATTTGTTGTTGTTTGTATTGTGGATTTTTGCCATCCTGACCGGGGTGAGATGATATCTCAGGGAAGTTTTGATTTGCATTTCCCTGATGGCTAAGGAAGTGGAGCATTTTTTCAGATACTTGGGTGGTTCAGGGGTTAAGCCTCTGCCTTGCAGGCGGAAGGTCCTGAGTTCGGATCCCAGATCCCACGTATAGACGCCAGGCGGAAGCGGGGGCGGCCTGCGCTTCTGGTCCTGGTAGGGCGGAGCCTGTGAATCCCCGGGCAGAAGGAGGTGGAGGCGTCCATGGTGGTTCGCGAATTCGTCCGTGGTTCTACACACACACACCTATACACACACGCCCGCGTACACATACACACGCACATGCGCACAATTGAATAAATAATAATAATAAAAAAATTTGGGAGCCTGGAGAGATGGCTCAGGGGTTGTGACTCTGTCCCACCTGGCATTTTTATGTGGGATCCAGGATCCAAACTCAAGACCTTCTTTTAACCCTCAGAGGCTTAACTCCTGAGTCATCTTTCCGACCAGAATTGGTACTAATGTAAATAAAGATTGAGTCTGTTTTATAGTCATATCTAAAAATAAACCAAGAAATATTAAAGAAGTTTGTGGAGTAAAACCTTATTTTTAAGTAGCTCATATAAGTACTTTTGCTGAGAATAACAAAGCAAACTCACCAACCTTTTGTGTCTTTTATTTATCTCTATTTCTCTTTCTCTACCTTGTGTTATCATATCTCTGTGTTATATTTGTGGACCTGTAACTACGTAGCTCACTCTGACTTCAAGCATGAAATCCTCCTATTCCAACCTCCACAATGATGGGATTGCATGAAGACACTGCTACATTTGTCCACTTTTTAACCTCCCCCCTCTCTCTCTGTTTTTTTTTTTTTTCAGTGTTGAGTAGGGAGATCTTGGTACATGCTATAAAAGATCTTTCTCATTGAGCTGTATTGACAGCCTTTGTCTTTTCCTTTTTTTTCAAAAAAAGATACTCAGAAATACTGTCTGAAAATCTGTTTTTTGAAACATATTATGAGGTCACATATAAGCAAAATTTTACTTAGAACTTGAGAAAAAAAACCTCCCAAATTGAAAAGTGTATGTATGTTCATAGATAAATCCAAGTTCAATGAAAGAGAAATGCTTCTGGTATGAAACATGTCCCTTTGACTTTGTACTGGAACATTATTTACATTTATGAGTGAAACACTGACTAATTTGCATTAGCTGTTTTTGAGTGTTTGAAAGGGGTGGAGGGAAAGATTAAGTAGAGAATTGGCTAGCTTCCAAATCACCTTCAATTCATTCAAAGACAATGAATGACAAGAATTGCGGCTTTTTGCAGTAAGACAAATATACATATTTTACTCCTTAAATAGTAGATTATTCTCAAATGTGCCTGCTACCTACCAATTTATCACTCTCCCATCTGTAAACTTCAGTACCTAGACCATTGTCTATATTCTCTATTATGATAAAAGATTTTCATTTATCATCATAAGATCTGAAAATGAATCAAGAAGATAGACTAATATACAATAATGGCAAATATGCCAATCACTCAAGAAAACTGCTAATTTTGTCAATGACATTCTTTTATTTTTAACCCTAAGGATATTTAAATAGAAATTAATTAGCATCTGACTCAGATATCTAGATAGCAATTCAATTTTCATTTTCTAATAATTGGTATTATGGAAGGGAATAAAGGAGCGAAATCAGTACTATAAAAGTGATATCCAAAACCTTTCTAAATATAATGAAAGAAAGCTACAGACTCTACAGGTACTCTTGGGCCTAAGAATGAAGTAGGAAATAATAATTAGGATAATAAAAACTGGGAAGAAATGATCTTTTAATTAAAGACTAAAAGGACTACTATCTTCAAAAGAACAAGATATGACTAATAGCTAAATTAGAAGGAAAATCTCTTTAATGTCACATTTGTGACTTTCTCTGACTCTTGCCACTCTGTGTCATAGAAGAACTCTCTTTCCTGAAGTTATTCTGTCTCTGCCCATCTATAGGGCTCTAGCTTAAGTTGGAAGGTAAATATTCATAAATAACATAAAAGAAATAGTGTAGTGCTTGTCTATAGAATGAAAATAAATAGTATATTTCTATATTTACTCTGTCATTTACCTCTTTCATGTAACGTTACTCATTTAAATGGTTTCATTTCTAATTTTCCAAAAATTGTATAGTTATATAGTTTGTTTACCCATTGCAAACAAACTTCCATTTTTTAAAAAACAATTTCACAAAAATGACTCTGAAAAGATCTTCAGCAATATCTCTAAATCAAAGATAAGGTTTAAAAAAGCACAGATAAATTGAAGGGTAGTCTAGACAGACTCAGATAAGATTTCTACCATAGAACTGGATTAAAATGCTGAGTCATAGATACTGAGCCTTAAACCATTTGAGCTACAAAGAAAAAGGATGTTTTCTTCATTAAATATTAAGCAAAGAATTTAAATTGAGTGGCTGGTAATAGCATAGCAGTTTGTACAAATTCAGCATTTTTTATCATGGTATTTATTACAATAGTTCTAAATGTCTAAAACAGAAGCTAAAGTAGTTATCCTATATAAATGTTAACGTAAAAATTTGAGCTGTGTTCTAAAACATCAATGATTATCATGCCTCTATAGTAGTACACAGCATTTCTCTTCCACATAGTAGACCCTTGCATTTGGTGACTAAGTGTCTCATAATACTGGTCAACTGGTAAATTTGTACATGGATCCTAAGTTATCAACAGTACTATAGTTGCTTTTACTTCTTTGTGACTCAACCCATATTCTTGCTCATTTACTCATTCATTAATTGTTTAGTAGTCATGGAACAGTCACTGCTTACCAATAATGCATGACATGTTGCATAACAACATTAGCAAAATGACTAAAGATTTGAAATCCTGATTGCACGAAACTTTCATTAACCAAAGAACTGTTGGAGATGAAACGGTTTCATAATTATAACACACAAGTCACTTAGCTTACATCCAAATATCCTGCTGTATAAAATATAGTTGTATAAAATATAGTAAGATAGCTCAGTAAATAAGGAATGTACTAACTTCCTAAAGAGTGACCTGCACCATTTGTACCATGGGATGCATTCTCTCTCTCTCTCTCTTTCTCTCTCTGTCTTGTTATTTTACACTCTATTCTTCCTTCTTAGATAAATAAATAAGATAATTTAAAAGTCATTGAGAAATTTTAAAAAATAAATAAGATGGCATTAGTAATATGCATGTATTTTTGCTCATAATATTACTTCCCTGGTTTGTTGATAAAAGCAAGCATTCCATGTTTATTGGTGAGTCAATGAACATGTCAAATAACAATTGTATAGACCATTTGGGCAATGGATACACTTTATATAGTAGCTAACTTTACATATGGTTTCACCATTGTAGTCATCGTAGTGATAATAGAATGAAATGGACAATTCCTTGAATTGCACTGAGGGATAGACGATTTCTCTTCACTTGTTTTTTTTAACGTTTTTTTTCTATGCAAGCATGCAGACACAGGCGCGCGTGTGTGTGTACACAAAGGGGGTGATCGCAGAATCACAATGGATTGCTCTCTCCTTATAGTTTTGTTCTGGGGATTTCCAAGTTCCACCTTCCAAGCCAGAATTACAGGCTACTGCCATTTCTACCTGCATTTTTTTATGTGGGATCTGGGAAGAAGAAATCAGTTCTTTCTGCTTCTGGGGCAAAAGCTTTGATCACTAAGTCATCTCATCCAACCCCTCTTCACTTATTTAAAAAGAACATTTGTTGCTGGCATTGTGGTGTATGCTTGTAATTATAGCACCAGAGGTTGAAGCAGAAGATCACACATTCATGGACAGACACGGATACACAATGGAAATCTGTCTTTAAAAACTTGTGTTGACAATACAAACAACAACAAATGCTGGAGAGGATGTGGAGAGAGGAGAACTCTCCTACATTGCTGGTGGGAATGCAGGCTCATACAGCCACTCTGGCGAGCTGTCTGGAGATTCTTAAAGAAATTAAAGATTGAAATGCCATATGACCCTGCTATTCCACTTTTGGGAATAACCCCCCATACAGCAGAGGTTCACCTGGATAGCACAAGCACGACCATGTTCATAGCAGCACTGTTTACAATAGCAAAGTCATGGAATCAGCCCAAATGTCCAACAGTTGACGAGTGGATAAGGAAACTGTGGTACATCTATACAATGGAGTACTACTACTCAGCCATCAAAAATGATGAATTAGGGGCTGGAGAGGTGGCTCAGGGGTTAAGCCTCTGCCTTGCAGACGGAAGGTCCTGAGTTTGGATCCTAGACCCAACGTATAGACGCTGGGCGGAAGCGGGGCGGCCTGCTTCTGGTCCTGGCAGGGTGGAGCCTGTGAATCCTGGGGCAGAGTAAACAAGGAGGAGGTGGAGGCATCCATGGTGGTTCCCGAATTCGTCCGTGGTTCTACATACACACGCACATGCACACACGCATACACACACGCACAATTGAATAAAAATAATAAATAAAAAATTAAAAATGATGAATTACTGGAATTTGCCGGGAAATGGATGTCATTAGAAACAATTATATTAAGTGAAGTATCCCAGACTCAGAAAATTAAGCACCGTATGTACTCCCTAATAGGTGGCTCCTAGTACCAAACCCACCCAGCCCACCTAGAGACAGTAATTCCAAGGATTATGAACAGGAGGGATGGGGTAGGAGGGCCACACCAGAAACAAGGAGAGAAGGGACCATGTTACAGCAGGGAAAATAGGCCTCCACCAAGGACCCAAATAAGTAATGAGACATCTGATTAAGTTCACAGACTTTTGTTCCTGATCATTTACTACTGAGGGGGTGTGATCTCACCAGAAGAGGAGGGCATATAGTCTGGCAGATAAAAAGTAACCATTTTGCAAATGGGTGATAGACCCCTCCCTCACTGTGGTTTCCCACTTTTATTACATCTACCTTTGAATGTGCTTTTATCACAAGACTCTAGTTTAACAGCTTTTTGTCTCTGGCCAGGGGGTGACATACAATGCTCACCAGGATGGAGTGAAGGGCATTGCAGGAGCAGCAAAACTGCAAAAGAAAATCAACAAACCACAATCCAGAACTTCAGAGACTCTATATCAACCACCTAGAACTAGGCCAGCTTAATCTCTCCCCATCCTGAAGCTCAGGGAAATTTGCGGAAGAGGGGGCCATAAGATTGTAAGAGCACAAGGGTGGGAGGAGCAATGATATGCAAGATACTCCATACCAGTTAGGGCTGAAGCAATCATAATTGGACTTTGCATGCCCTGTGCATTGTCCAACACACTCTTGACCTCACAAAGTCTAGCATCTGCTAAAGGCACCAAGATCCTTGGAGGCAAGGGATTGGCAGCCACAGCAGTGTTCCTATACCTAAGGGGAACATGGGAAAGGGTTCAGGAAAAGGCCACTGGGTCCTTGTACGTCATCGGAGAGGAGGGCCCAGAGGAAAATCAGGTATGCACAAGAAAGGACTCTCTGGCAATTGGGGCAGGAGGCACTTGGGGATGGGGAGGGAGGGGGTGGGTGAGGGGGTGCAGGGGGTACAGGGGGAGGAGGAGGGAGGGAGTGAACTGGTGTACATATTGTTTGTATGAGCTGAAATAATAATAAAAATGTATTAATAAAAAAATAAAATAAATAAAAAAGAAAAAAAATTGTGTTGATTTTACTTTCATATTTTATGTTCAAGTAAGCCTGAAAAAATATAGCAGGGTTTGTTAGCACCGTGTTCCAATGTCAAGATGTAGAAATTTGGTGAGGTCATTTGACTAACCCACCCTTAACCAGCTGTCAGTGGGAATATACATATATTTTCTCTTGGAAAGAACAGTAAGAAGACCTTGTTGTGCTCCATACACGGAGGCAGCAATTACCTGATGATCAGAGATGACTACTCATCAGGATTTTTGCACCTAAATTTTCTGTGAGGTCATGTGACCTATGAGCTCATTCCAGACACTCAGCCTTGAACTTATGTGTTACTAAGATTAAAAAAATTGGTTTCATGACTGTACTTTGGGGAATGTTGACTCATTTTAAACACATGTAGGGGTGTACAAAGTGGTTATGAACATTAATAAACTGAAATTATTTCCACCAAAGCAGTTTCGAGTGTATTGATTAAATGTGGTACCATTCTCCCAAATTAAACCAATCCTGAAGGTGTCTCATAATCTAATGGGACAAACATCCCTTCACACACATTAATTAGTAAGGAGTAAAAGCAATTAAAGCAATTAATTTATTTCTGTCTAAGTTCAGAGGAAGAGTAATGGTTCCAAACTGTGCACTTTCATAAGGGACTATTGAGAGAAGTGGGAAGGCAATTTGAGGAGATGGTTCAGTGTGAAAAATGCTTTATTCAAATGTGTTGAGAGACATTCAGACCCCCACATGCAGGTAGATATCAGCAGGATGTGGCAGCCTGATAAGTATTCTGGTGTTTGGGAGGTGAAAATAGGTGATCATTAGAAAATGCTGACTAGTTAGTGTAACTAACTTGCCAGCTCTGAGTTCAAGTGAGTTACCAGTCCTCAATACCATCAGTCATGTCAAGAGTGATTGAGGAAGACATTTGACATAATCCTCTTGTCTCCACATATATGTACACATGCATCAGCATATAGTCATTTACTCATACACATGCAAACATGCATGCACGCATGCATATACAGCATAAGCATATATAAACATCAGAGAAATATAGAGAAGAAAGAGAGAGAGACAGAGACAGAGAGAGACAGAGACAGAGAAAAGCAGATGGAAGATACAAGGAAAAATTAAATACTGTGAGAAAACCCCTGGTATTTGTTATGATGAAATAATGGTTTTTTTATTCCCTAGTATTCTCTGAAAAAATATGAATTTGAAGTAAGATCTCAAGAGTGTTGTCTTCGGTTTCTTATTGTATACCATATACAGGATATTTACTCTTTTTGACTCTATTTCAAAACACATAATGTAAATATAATAACATTTATCTCAGAGCGCTGTGGAGATTAACAATAACTAAAATATATAAAGCATATAGAATAAGTTACAGATATGCTATAAATTATTACTGTTTCATAATAATAATCTCATAAGTTGATAAAAGAGCACTGCCTTAAATTATAGGGATCATGGTATGAGATATCTCTTCCTTCAAACATTGGGGCGAAAGTTCATTTGAAGTTTGTCTAGGTTATCCTTGGAGTCATGTGACCTTATCACATACTTTCTTATCAGACCTTAGTCCTGCTAAGCTGGACTTTGGGATAATTCTGTGTTCTCTTATAGGCGAATCCACTTCAAATGAAGACTTTTCACCAAATTTTGCTCTGAGCTCCTGTATTTGCCCTACAGTATGAATCATACTTTTTCTCATTACACTTCTGCAGTGAATTGCTGTTCAGAAAACTCACAGTGAGAATGTTGGACTTCTATACCAGAAGAAGCAGCTACTTCGGACACTGTAATATATTATTTTTTCCAGTAGAGGCCCATAAAACAACTAAATGAATAAATTAATTTTTTAGCCCTTAGCATCTCTATTCTGGCTGCTATTGTGAAACTTCTACAGACAACTTTACTTTGATCAAATATGAAAAGTTTTTTTTAAATTGAAGTATTTTTTGATTAGTATAAAATATATTTCAAAAATAGTTTGCAAATATATATAGGATTTCATTCATACATAAAAAATTCTGTTTGAGAGCCATTTCACAATGCTGGTATTACTCAAAATCTCCAACTACTTCATCCCTTCAAAAAAATAAAATAGCTTATCAAAAGCTATTTTCCCTATTTTCCATGGATATACAGAGTTAGATAGAAAGTCTGTTCTGGTTTGAGAGGTTCTATCCTTCAAGTATTGACTATCCCATGATATGTTCTTATGAGTATTCAGAAAGGCTACAGAATGAAAGGATGGTCTAAAAGCAGACATGAAATAACACCTCTCAGTGTTCTGTTAACATTTTACTTGTTCTGTTTCCATGACAAGGTAAAAAAGCGGGTTAGATAAAACCTTTAGAATTGCTATTGTCAGGAAGAGTTCCCTTTAATGCAAGATCTTAGTTAGTCCTTGATAATTCTGCAGAACTGAATCCGCACCAGTTACTATGTAAAGGAAGACAGTACTTTTGAATGTTCACCTCATCAATGTCTCTAGCAGTTTTCTGTCTTAGATACACAATATTCTTCCAGAGGCCATGTGCTTTAAGGCATGATCTTCAGCTGGTGATATTTAAAAGAAGACTGATCATGGAGGTGCTAATCACACTGATGAGCTAATAGTCAGTGGAGATGGCCAGGAAGTAAGTACTAATTTGAGGAAGTAAGTCATTGAGAGATACACCTTTTGAAAGGTGTATCTTGTCTCAAGCTCCTTTCTCTCTTTTTCTCTCTGTCCATCATGATATGAGCAACCTTTCTTCACTATGTCCATCCACCATGATATGTCTGCCAAACCATGTATTGAAAACAATTGGGACAATTGATCATGGACAGCATCCTTTGAAGATGGGAGCCAAAATGAAACTTCCCTTAGTTATGGTTGTTTTTTTAAACTGAGAAGCACAGATATAGCATGAGAACTAATTTTATTCATTAACAAATCTTTACTGTGGAATAATCATATCTTCTCATAGTAGGTACTTAACAAATAGGAAAGGAAGGGGATCTCTTTTTCATCATCTTCTTTCACTATAAACTAGACAGTGGGAACCACAACTTACCGCAGATGCCTCAAACCTTCCTTTAGTCTTTCAAGATGTCCTATTGTGAAAGACTGCATCTGCTATGTGAGCTTCAATGATTATGCTTAGAACAGATAATAATTAGTGCCAAAAATGTTTTCATTCTTTCTAGGAAACCATATTTATTGAAGATAATTTAGTTTCACATTTTATTATTCAAATGCACATATAACTGATGATCAAGACTTGCGATCAATCTTTTTTATATGTGAATTTGAGTTGGGGAGTGTATGAGTGTACATGCCACTGTATATATTTTTGGGGTTAGAGGATAATCTCAGGTGTTGGTTGTCATCTTCTATCTTGTTTGAGATAAGATCTCTTTGTTTCCTGCTGATGCAAACATCAGGCTAGTTGGCCCACAAGATTCCAGATTGTCCTGTCTTTGCCTTCTATTTTACTGCAGGAATCCTGGATGGCAGATGTTCACACAAATGTTTGGCTTCCATATGGGTTTTTCTGGATTCAAATTCTGGTCCTCATGCTTGTGTGGCATGTGCTTTTACCCACCGAGTCATCTCTCTAATCCAAGATTTGCAGTCAGAGCTTAATAACTATTTTGATAATAAAGGATTAGGGGCAAAAGCAAAGGAAACTGATTTTTGAGCAGATATCTAATATAATTTGCAGTTGTATTTCATTTTCTAACATGCCTTCCGATACGTGTGTACTTAGGAGTTTAAGTATTTGTTTGTGGAAACACAGCATGCATATAATTATATACACTTGAGGATTAGCATTCTAAAATACTATAATCAAGTAGAATTTAGCTAATGAATGAAAGCTAGGTCATATCAATAAGTTTCATCATATCATCTGTGTGATTATATCAAGAAATCACATAAGGATTTTTGATTAAATTCCATCGCTGTCCCTAATTAAAATACTGAAATATTGTACATAATTTCTTTCTTAACATAAAAAAACAGATGATTCTCACATAATAAATATTTATCATTTTTCAAAATGTTCTACAAAATATAAAATACATAATTGTTATAATTATCACTGAAAAAAGTATAACTTGCAAATGACATATACCTGTGATTATGAAATCAGAAACACCTCAATTGAAAGAAACAAAACCAACAAGAAAGCCGAGTAAACAAACCAGTTGTAAACAACTATGGAAATTCCTTCCTGTATCCCAAATGCAACCATTCAGAAAACGAATTTAAGTACTGGAAAGATAGCTCAGTGGGTAAACTGATCACTGTACAAGCGAGAAGACCTGAATCCAGATCCCCAGAACTTATATGGAAAGCTAGGAGTGCTCTTCACGTTTATAACGTCAGCAATGGTTGGAGCCAGATTAGCTGAATCCATAATTACTGGGTCAACAAAAGAGCCTCTCTCAAAACAGTGAGGAGAAAAGTGTTCAAGGAAGACATCCTGATATCAAAGCATCCTGGTTTGCACATGAGTGAGTGCACTTGAATACATGTGGGTACATGTATGCAAACATACATGTATATACCACTCACATTCATATTCCACCTACACACACCACATGCACAATAAAAACATTTAACCAAAATCATTATCCATTAGCCTGAAGATGAAATACAGTATTGTTAAAACAAGTAAGTTGCATGTAGGACTTATGAAAACCAAAGTTATAGCATTTATTGAATTAGTAAGTACATTTGATTACAAATGTTCCATAGTTTATGACAGTTAAGTACTATAAATCATCTCTAAGGTAAAATATTGTAAGTCAAAAGGTATGCAATACTCGTAGCCTACAGAAGATCAAGCTTAAGAGTAGAGTACACGAGAAGTATTGTTTCCTTCCTCGAGACTCCTAACTGACAGGGAGATGTGCGTCCACTGATGCTCACCGTCATAGAGTGTATTGCAAGTATGTATTAGTATTCTGAAGACAGATCAAAATTTAAATGTGAAGCAGTGCTTTTTTTTTTCCTCTTGAATGCATATTTCTTTCATAGTGTTATAAACTTGAAAATTAAGTTGAATCATTTTAGGGACTCTGCATTCAATAATCCATGTACAAGGCTAAATTGTGGGAACAGAAGAATAAATCAATACAGTTATATAGTTATATAGTAAATGAATGAACTAGTTATATAGTATATGAATGAAGTGATTTTATTTATGATAGTTTTGGGTGCTGTAAGGGGAAAGAATTTGTACAGAAGAAGAATTGCCTTAATCTGGATAGTCAAGGAACATTTCTTTGAGAAAATGATGGTTGATTGCATTTTACAGGCTATGCATGAATTGAATAATTTGGGTACAAGAAGAGGTAATCTGGGGGGACAGAACAGCATATGTGATGCTTCCAATGCATAAAAGAGTTAGTATTATGAAAAAAGAAAAAAATAGCAGTATGATTTCAGCACAAAAGTGTAGAACTCTTTGTTTCTAGACAATATTGAAGAAGTTTGGAAAGGCCAGGTCATACCAGATCTTTCAGGCCATGTTAAGGATTTCAAGCACTATTCCGAAGAGTATAAGAAACCATACATGAATTTTAAGATAAGAAGGATGATGATGATCAAGATGATGACACTCCAAAATTTTATTATTGCCAGAAAACATTCCATTATGTAAAAATGATAATTCATCTAATTCTTGTATTGCTGTGTATAGCCAGCAGGAAATATTAGTATCACTATGTTACAGATAAGAAAGCTGATATACAGAAAGGTTGCATGATTTGAGAGATTACATAAACTCTGGCTATAATATGAAATAAAGAATGACAGGGATGGGAAAAGAAGGTGGCAAGACTGATTCAGAAGCATTATGCTAAAATTCAATGAAATGGGACAGCTTCAATCAGTTTTCTCCCAATGATTACTGAGTAAGTGAACAGAAAGAAGAAAAATCGGGCTTGATAATTGTTTAGATACAATAAGACCTAACTTTTAGGTCTCTGGGTTGTAAAATTGGTAATCCATGTCATGATGGAGAATTCTGCAAGAGGTCAGACTGGAAGGCTAGACTATGGAACATGTACCTGTACACCTGTAAGCAAGACTGGTGGGAATACAGACTACTCACATTTGGTATTCGGGGGTACAGAGGAGATATCTAGTTTAGAGTTAATATATGCACCTTAATATACATATATAATTAATTGCATGTAAACAGGGATTGTGAGATATTCCAGAGAGGTTGAAAGAGAATGAAAACAGACTAGTACTGAGGCTGGAACATCTTGGCCATTAAAGATTAGTTAGAAAAATAGCTAAAATTGCAAAAGACTAAACATTAACAAGAGTGATAAAAGTAGACAAATGCAGAAGAAGCACTCCCCAGTAGGTCAGAAGCTATTATTTCAAGATGATGGATGACCAATAATGGTCACTACGACTGAGAGGCCCAACAGGGAGAAGAATCTGTGAGATGAGTAAGCTGCTAAAAATAACCAGATTTTAAAACTTTACACAAGAATGCTGATCTAAGGCATCTTATCCACTGAGTTAATTGTTCAGAGAAAAGTCATGATTTTAATAAAAGGAAAAGCTCAAAATTTGATCAAAGGAAAGATGTTACAAAATATAAAGAGGAGCACAAACACCCTTTCAAGAAATAGGAAAGGGCAGAGTAAAGGACAAAGGGTCAGGTGGGTGTTATTTTGATCCTTGCCCTGAATCCAAATTCCAAAATTTGGATGGAAGTGAGTGTAGACATGTTGGAAACAGTCTCACTGGTTTTGAAGGGCAACCTGAAGACAGAGGATCATATGTTCTTTTTACGTTTTTCGTAATTTCATGGTAATCTCAGGAAAAGAGGACCTCGTAGCAGCAGAGTTGGAGGTACTTTCATGGAGGTAAAGGGGAAGGAGTTTTGAGACAATATTTAGCAGACTATAATTCAATTATATAATCTAGAAATCCCAATTTCTTGGTTCTTTGCGTCCCCATATGCGTCTAGTCAAACTAAAGGAAAAGAATCAGTGGATCTTCTATAGAATTATCTAATGAGGAAATCCAAAGCCAAATTTCTACGTAAACAGGCTACTTCAGAAGGTATGGCGACTCTCCAAGTACCTAAAGCTTAGACCCTGGACTCTTCAGCTTCAGGTATCAGCATTAGGTGGGTGGAGATCAGGAAACTACCACAGATGGTAAGAAATCAGTAGAATTTCCCACATGCTAATCAGCTACAAACTCCTGTTACTACAACTTGTACGATTCCATTGCTTCCAAGTTATCTGATCAGGGGAGTGTTAAACATACCTTGTTGTTTAAAAAGGCTTTACAAAGATGCTTAGAAAAAGAAATTGATGATTTGCTCAATGGTATTGTTAAGTAGTAATCCAGTGTAATTATGAAATAGAATCCAGTATACCTGAGAAAAGATTGCCTTGTGAGTTAGAGAGTTTGGATTCCAGATCCCATGAAGAAAATGTCCAGTTGAAATAGTGCTGGCCTGTATTTCAGCTCTGGAAGACAAAGCCTGGGAAACCCAAAGTAAAACAAAAAGGAGGTAGAATAATCCAGGATGATTCCCGAAGTCACCCTTGGGCTTCCATAGGCACGGACATTTGTGATTGATGAGTATATTTGTGTGTTTGAGATTTGATGTCTTCCCTGCAACTGTTCAGGCCAGGCTGGTCGATCTGCTAAATCCTGAAGATTCTCATTTCTCTGCTTCCCATTTCTCATTATCCACAGGTATTACAGACACTTTAGGCCATTGCTTCTTGCTTTCAGGTGGGATCTGGAGATTAGAACTAAGATCATCAGGCTTGGATGCAAGCAACTTACAAGCTAAGCCATCCCTCAGCCCCTAACAGCATATTTAAAGCCATACTTAAAATAGAATATAATCTCCATGTAAAGAAATTAAGGCAGATATAAAATATTGATGAATCCATATTAATTATAGAATTTAATTGCAGCCTTAAAATAGAATTACATATTTCTCTGTGACTGTGTGGCCTTTAGTGGTTAACAGAGCAATTTAGATCTTGCAGCAACTCATTTGTGCTTTGTTCATTAAAATAAAGCTTTCTCTTGCTATCGGTTTCCATTCTCCAATAGATGAAAAGGAGAAGTGCACCACTGTCACTTGTTTTGTAATGCATCTTTTTTTCCTTCTGTATTTGGTCCCCTGAAGAACAAGAACACTAATGTTTATGCACAGGTAGTATTTATGTGTGTCCGGGCCCAGCATTGCCAGTGCTACATCAGTGGCATTGTATTTCACAAACAGGCTTGGAAATTCTATTTACTGACTGTCGATTTCCCACAGAAAAGCATATGACTAAACTTTCTAATTGTTCATTTCATCCCAGCGGGACTTTTCTTTCACAAAAGCCTGACTTTACCCCAGGTATACTTAGTGCAGTTGGAATCAGGTCAGCTGATTCTCTCATCCTTGGCCTAGAGAGAGCTGTGGAAATGGGAAAGTCAAAGTGTATAAAAGATTCTAGAAGGCAGTGGGCCACCCATGTGAAAAGATATGAAAACAGGAGAGAGATTGGGAAGGAAGACAGGTTTAATGGGAAAAGGAGGGGGGATGGGATTGGGGTTTAAAGTGTGAAAATATAAATTCACTGTATTCTGTATTCTTGCATGAAACTCTAAAAGAAGAAAAACATGAAAAAATGTGTATACTGTATTTAACATCAATACATGTAGACTCTCTTATTTGGAAAATTTCTGAAAGACTGCAATTATAGATCTCCTGAAGGAACTCCAGTTTAGGTGCCTAGAAATACACAGTCCAAATATGGACAACAGTAATGTTTGTGGAGATCAAGGATGATGGAGCATGGAGGAAAAAAAGTAATGGAAAGGCCTAAAGAGTTGTGAAAAGATTCCTATTTTCCCTGAGACTCTAACGGGTTATACCAGGTCCATAAGAGAATACTTTAGACTTCATTTGCTTTACAGAACTGCTCTATGAAGTGGCCTAAGGCACAAAACTGAGGATGAGTGTGCATGCAGTGGAATTTGAACCTAGACTATTTGACGCCAGAGAACATTCCACACCATTACACTGCCGGTTTTCAGAGCAATTCCAAATGATGAAGTCTGTTTTTAAAGACAGGGAGTGAGTTCAGCAGACTGCCCAGTTCTGACGTATATTCGGATATTCCTCAGTTATCATAGACTTCCCATTTATATGGTTTAGGGCTGGTGAAAGTGCTTTTCATAGTCCATGTATTGAAGGCTTGGTCCCTAACTTATTGGGATACCAGCATTATTGGGAGCTGGCAGCATGTGTAAGGGCTAGGGCCAAGTGAGGTATCTTTAGTCACTGGGACCATACACCTAAAAGGTATTTGGGTAGTTCTCATGTGAACTTTGGGTAATTTTGATGATTTAGATAAAAAGTGTGGGCCCTTCTCTTTCTCTGTCTGTCTGTCTATCTCTCTCTCTCTGTTTACCTGTCTCTCCATGTCTCTGTCTCTATCTCTCTCTGTCTCTATCTCTCTCTTTTTCTCTCTCTATTCTATTTGGAAATGCTCACTTCCTCTCATCTGTGCCTGCATCCTTTAGGAGATCCTATGTCATGATAATTGCACTATCAGATTCAAAAACTGACCTAAATAAACCTCTTTATATAGCTAGCCTGTGTCAGGTGTTTTGTTACAGTAACAAAAATTTGACTGTTATATCATTCATATTTAATTTGGAATTTGGCTTTTCAGTTTTTCTTTCGCTAACGTTCTATGCCTTTTTTTTAAGCACTGCAAATCATTTTTCCGTCTCACAGTTTCCAAGGCCAGAAGTCTGATCCCAAGGTGGTGGCAGAGTTCTTTAAAAGGGCTGTGAGAACAAGCTGCTCCATGTTCCTCTTCTGGATTCTGTGGTGGTAGCAATTTGGGGTTGATAGATGATTGGCAGTTGTTTCCCTGATTCTCTGTCTTGCCTCCATGTAATGTTGTCCTTCTCTGTGTACCTGTGTCTCTAACTTTGCACCTTTTGAAGAGACACAAGTCATACTTGATGAGTTAACACTAATGACTTTGTCTTAACAGTAAGACTTATTTTCATGTGCACATTATTATATGTATTGTATTGTATATTATATGTATTTTTAGTATGTCACAAATATATACAAACAGAATATAAATTAGGACTTCTATCTTTTGACAGAAATGTACTTAGAACTTTAGCAACCACTGGCATCTTCCAGTGTACTTTTCTAAAACCCTTACGTGTTTATTTTTTTAATTTTTATTTATTCAATTGTGTGTGTGTGCGGGTGTGTGTGTGTGTGTGTGTGTGTGTGTGTGTAGAATTACGAGTGAATTCGGGAACCACCATGGACTGCTTCCACCTCCTCCTTGTGTACTCTACCCCAGGATTCATAGGCTCCGCCCTAACAGGACCAGAAACGCAGGCTGCCCCGCTTCCATCCGGTGTCTATACATGGGGTCTGGGATCCGAACTCAGGACCTTCCGCCTGCAACCCCTGAACCACCTCTCCAGCCCCCACGTGTTTGTTTATTTAGGTTCTTTTGGCTTTAGAATATCTGCCCAGGTAGCATGAATATTTTGCTTATTCAGTATTAGGCTCCCAGACTATAAAGCTGTGTCAATACATAATTGGCACATGTGGAAGGAAATGAAATACAAGCCATTTTGTGCTAAATGTTAGTATAAAGTTTACTGAAACATTTCTCTTATTAATTCTTTGTTTTGTAGTGTTTTAAAGTGGCAAGATTTTATATTATTAATTTTAAGCAGTGCTGTATTTTAGTATCTACCTATACATTTAGTTTGACCTACTTATTTTTATAATAGCTCTTTAACATTTAGGATCTTACACATTACAAAAACAGTTCTTTCAACTGTATTGCTGCGTAATATAAGCTTGACTGGTAAGTACAGCTTCTTATTTTCTTTGTTTCCCTCAAATGGCTTCTTAATGGTTGTCAGTCTGCACTGATAATTAGTTGAATATCAAAAATAAATTTAGTTACACTGTGCTGCAAAAAGTTTCCACCTTGGACTGACCTGGATTGAGTGGGCACTTAGGGATGTGATTTACATCACTTTATTGACGTAATCTGCTAGGGTTGTACAGCTAGTTGATGAGGAATCATAACGGCAAAACAGAAGCAGCAGCAGCTCAAGTAGAACAAATATGTGCAGGTTACAAAGGAGCTGCTCCTAATATCAGAGTCCAACATACAGTTCATAAAATGTATCACCCTTCTGGGACATCTCCTACAGTGTGTTGTCAATTGCATGCTCTTTCAGAGCTATGTTTTTATTTTGGTTTAAGGATCATGATTCCAACAAAAGCTGTGTAATCTGTGGCAGAGGAAATGAAGGGAAACGGTGCAATGAAAAAGTCAGGAAAAGTTTTAACAGCCTGATTTCCTTACATGAAGTTTTTTTTATTCCCCCTGTAGAAGACTGAAGATACATGCTTTAGATGGAAAAAAAAGTACAAGTGCTTTAAGCCTATGGAAAACAATTTGAATATGGGGAGACCAAGAAATCATCCACTGGCCCACTATGTATTTACAGTCAAGGTGGACAACACAGACCCAATTAATGAGCGGGTTTTTGTGAATTCCTTGGGCAAAAGTTCTGAGCAGATGACAGCAACACTGTGTACCCAGGATGCATTGTGAGAGAGCTAAGCTTGTGATCTGAAGTTCCAAGATGATCCCAGGTTTAATTATACAATCATAGCATCCACAAAACTGTCCAAATGTCTCCAAAGTTTCATGATGTCCCTCATGGCCCTTCTCAATTACAATGTCCCTGTCAAATGACACATGAGAGTGCTTTGAGACAACCTGCCAACTTGATAAGCACAAAGATATGTGGAAATGACTTCATAGCTGGTTTCCCTCCTGAGAATATTTCTAGTATTTTAAAGTATTCATTATGCTGGAGGAAAGCCAAGAGGATTATCCTGACCTCAATCCCAAAGTGTACAGTAGACAAGGTCTACACTGTCCTGTTGATAGAGTCATAGGTGAATGTAACTGCATTTTCCTCCTAAAAAATTCCTTTTCAAAGTGAGTAATGAACTGTCAATAATATTCCACTAAGATGGGTGATTATATTTTCTGTTTGTCCCCATTTACACTTAGAATTAACATATAATAATATTATATTGCTCAATAATAATAAATATTTAATGTTTGCAAACACTAATAAAATATATTGATAAAGCATTCAATGCTATGAAGGGCAAACTTCAGAACATAGTCATACTGAAGGATGGAGAAACAGCTATTCACAGCTGGCTCTGGCTGAAGGGAGATGAACACGTCTACCTTATTGAGGGTTATGATGCAGTTTTGAATATTTCTTAATATCATTCAATACCTGAACTATTTGAATTTTGCATGTGTGTCTTTTCTTGGAACCTGAAAACTTTCATTTACTCATTATGTCAAAACTCTACTCAGTTAAGCCATAGGGCACTAGGGGATTTGAATTGCTTTCAATGGCACCATACTGTAGGTAAAATTAGGAATCATCAAGAATTCATATGACCCAAGCTTAGCCACAGTGAATCGTATATGCAAAAACAGGAGAGATTTGAAGAGCACAGTGCCAGGAGACCAAAGTACAGAGGAGAGATGACAAATGTGACATGCATCAAGATTGCCTCTATTTAATTACAGTACCTCTGATGGAAAATTTTCAGTCCTACCTGTATTCTAGATTACTGTGTCTGTATCAAAAGGACACGAAGCATGTCTTACCCTAGCCTTCACTGTGGTGAAAGCTGTCAATTAAATGTTTGGAGACAATTTCTAAAGAGTTTAATGTACACACAGCATATCACAAGTGTGTATATCACAAGTGTTGGACTTTTCATTGCTAAAGGAATAGAACCGATTTGCTAAATTAATATCAAACTGTCTGTTGTTTCTATGCTTTGACTTTGCAGGTGCAACATTGTATGACGTGATGGGATGGTGGTAGGGAAGTGCTTAGAAACCAGCAGTAAGCATGATCAAACTGTCTGGCTCCCCAGGAAAATATTCTCTTTCCACTGCATGACATTGGCATTGATTCCTGAACATGTACACTGTTTATAAACTTGATTACTAAAACAAATTTGATTATCTAAACAAAAGTCCATCACGTAATACTTACTATTACTAATACTTACTATTACTAATACCATTACTAATACTTACTATTAAGCATGTGCCAAGCACTGTGCTAAGTGCCGTGTATTTCTATTATGTAAAATAAGGTTGGTTTTCTGATCTCATAGAGTATAGATTTTAATGGTAGAGATATACACTAAAAAGTAGAAATAAGCAAATAAAATTGAAAGTACTATGAATAAAAAAGTAGGGTGAACAAAAACAAGGGTGACTTGATTTAGATTGCAAGGCCACTGGTAGTCTAACAAAGTAATGGATAAATTCAGATTTGAAGGATGGTTGGGAGGAAAATAGCAGATGAAAATGAATTTCAGCAGAAGACTTAATAGTGATCTTATATCTTAAATCTTATATTTTCAAGACATAAAAGTGTTGGATAAGCCTTAAAGAGGAAGCAAGGAAAAGAAATAAAAATTAGTATGACCAAGATATCTTTAAAGGAGGGCTATGTTTAAGGAAATTGATGAGAATATGATTGCCATTAACATAGTGAGAATCAGCAAGAAAAAAATTGAATAAGTAAAATATAACCAAATTTTGTTTGTTCAACCATGGCATGGGCTACCACACAGGAATCTTGAAAGGATATTTTCATCTCCAATGTTTTTCCTCCAACGCAGTGATCCTATGCAGTCCTAAGAATCAAGATAGATTTTAAAAAGGAAAATCAGAGTGTTTTTAAAAAATGAGAAATTTGAAAGTCTAATATCTTCAGGGGCATAGGAATGAACCTTCCTGTGAAACTAGAAGAAAGAATATATTCTCTTCTATTTCTGATACTTTTATTTCAGGAGGTATACCTGAAAGTGTACACACTTTCTAGGCTAGGGAGAAAGAAACAGGTTGAAGATCATCTTAAAATGACAAGTTTGGGCTGTAGTAGATTGTTCCTGTTAAATATTTATGCTTTCATCTTGTTTGGACAATTTCATACTAGGATGGAGTAGTTCCCAAATTATTGATGAAAAATAGTAGGCTGCAAGATGAATAGAATAGCTTTTTTACATTAAAATGCTTTATGGTATTATTGAGCATTCTATCTATGATAAAATAAGATATCCTCCAAAGATGATATCTTAATGCAATTCTAATCTGAAATTTTCATCTAGTAGAAGGGATAATACAACTGTATTGTTTAATCCTGAGTAGGTGAATGTGTTGACCCACTATGTGTCTTATAACTCTATGAAGCACTATTTCCCTCATCTGTCAAAATCTGCAAAAATTAAGATTCTGAACTATCTGCCAATTTTCTCTAGTTTCATTCTTTTTGATTTTTATGATGTGGACTCCTTTTATGGGAAACCAGTTTTCCTCCTTACATCATGTATTTCCAACTATGTCCCTGTACTTGGCTAGGTGCCAGGAATCCAGCTTGAAAGGTATTTTACTGAAAGAGCCCTAATTTAGTGGAGAGATGAACAGGGTGATTGACGGACACACAGGCTGTGATGATATAGCACTGCATGTGTATGGGAGTCATGGTAACATCCAGGAAGGGCTCCTGATGTGACTAAGGAAACAGGCAGAATTTTCCTAAGGGGGAACAGAAACTTCTAGCAATCACTTCTTCAAGGCCACTTACTTCCTTACTCTCAGTTTTAAAGAAAGGGAAAAAGATCATTTCAATGTGATTTGTAATGTGCTATTTTTCGATAACCTAAAAAAAGGAAAAAAAATATGGAAACTCAAGACGAGGGCAGGTGCAGCATGCCGGTATGTTAAATCAAGCCTTGATAGAGCTCAGAAGCATATTCATGCTTAAAGTTCAGTGTTTTCCTAATATCCATCGAGGCTCACATTCTTGCTTTTTGACATTGAAAATTCACAGTCACTTAACTATAGGGAAATATATCTCATTTCTCACACCAAATATGTGAAGATGGTTTCTGCTTCTCTTTTCTCTCTCCCTTTATAGCTCCCTCTCATAATTCAAGTAACTTGAGATGGCTGGGACAGCCATAAGTTCTTATCACTGCCATATTTGGGGAATGTGATGGTTCTCCAAAGATAAATGATTCCATGCTTCCCTCTTTTCAGATGGTTCTGCAAGTGAGGCTAATCAGGAGTAGTTATTACAGCAACTCCTATGTCAGACAGGCTGTGAAAGACAATGGTCATTTGAATGAGATTTCAAAAGGAAATATAATTTCAAAATCCATTTGAGTGCTAAAGTTAGCATAAATGTAACTTTCTTCATAGAGATTATCTTTTTCTCTCATATATTCAGTTCATTTGATATCTTCTACACTAGAATATGAGGCGAGGATATTTTTTGTTTATTGACATATGCATTAACCATAGAATAGAACAGAATCCATGGTAGGTGATAATAAGTACTTACCAGCTGAATTAACAAATGTTTCTCAACTAGTCAGTGCTGGCAAGAGGAAACTTGTCCCCTGAATAGCTGGACAAATGTGGCAGAGAAAATAATTAGGACATTTTATTTTTTTCCAGTTTGATCAATTATAAGGTTTTTCTTTTTCTTTCATTTTTTTGTTCTACATTTATGCGTGTGTGTTTTGTATGTGGGTAGGTAGACATCTGTGTGTGGGTGTGTAAAAGAATGTACTTGAGTGTGTGTGCCTGTGGAGGTCAACGGTGACATCAGGAATCATCCTGGATTGTTCTATATCCTATCTATATATAGCTTTGTTCTGGGGTTTCCTAGGCTCTACTTTCCAGGACCAGAATTACAGGCCACTACCATAACTGCCTGGTACTTTTTATATGGGAGATGGAGATCTGAACTGATATCCATTTGCTTGTGGAGCAAAGGCTTTAACCACTGAGCAATCTCCCAAATCATTTTTTTTTTTTTTGCTTCGAAAAAGTGTCTGAAGTAGTTCAGGCTGATCTGAAGCTTGCTGCATGAGACAAGGCTGGTTTTTGAGCTCCCGATCCTCCTAACTCTACTTACCAAGTGGCAGGATTATAGATCATGCCACCAAGGTCAACTGCCTTCTTTTTTTAATGGATAAGAAAATTAGGTCTGTTCGTATAATTTTGAAAGAAGATTCATTCTAAGACTTGGACAGGGACCAATAAGAGCTGACAGAGGGCTTTTAAATGGCCATTAGAGGAGGCTAAGACCTGAAAGTTAAGGGTAATTTATAAAGACCTCCAAGAGGAAGGTAATGACTCAGCTCATGTATGATTACATGCATCAGTCAAGCAGAGGGCAACAGGCACTAGGAAGAACACTCACAGGGAAGAGGAGTGAGAAAAGCAGCCCAGGCCCTTGGTAAATTCCAACCAATATCATGTTCTTGGAGTAGAGATGCAAGGAAGTGGTAAGGGATGAGCTAGAAGCTTCAGTGGTTACCACAGAATGATTTGGTATTATGCTAAGAAGGCTGGGCTATTTTTCTGAAAAGTCAGTGGGAAGAAATGATGATCACTTATGATATATTTTTAGAAAAACCACACTAGCTGCAATGTTGGTACTTCACTGGGGAGCACTTCTGGTTAGTGTGTTGCTCTCATCCTTGTGGGACAAGATGCTAGCTTGAAGTCTGTCTGGACAGATAGGTGATGGAATTGACAGATCTCAGCAGGTGACTAGGTATGCTCATAAGGTAAGGTAAGGGTTATTTTCTGACTACACAGATGGTGATTCCAAGGTGCCCATAGAAAAGGAGAAAGTTTGAACCAGTTGTACAGCATTTCATGATTTTTTTTCCTGTCTCAGACTTTTTTGTATAAACTATGTACACTGGCTTTCTTAAGATAATAGGTCCCATTTTCCTCATGTGTATATTAAGTTTTTAATACTTTTATCAAAGCAGAGTTATGGTAGGTAACAGAACTCGGATAGATACAATCAAAATTATTTTTGACAAATGCTCTACCATTTGAAGTCTAGATTACTGTTGCATATAGTTACTCATGTCTGTAATCCCCATACCCAGAAGGCCAAGGTAGGAAATTTCCCTGCATTACATAGGGAGTTCCAGACCAGCCTGAGCTACTGAGTAAGATCTTCTCTCAATAAATACATAAATAAGCAAATAAAATATAAGTTACTTATTATATTCTTCAGTTTTCCCATTTATAAAATTTGGGAAAATAAAACTTGATGTAAATAGCTGCTTATTATAGAGCTTAAAAATACCCTATAGCATACCTCTAATACTAGGAGCCACTATTATTGTGATCATTGTATCTTTATTATAAGAAAATGATGTATTCAAAGCTGCTTGGTCCAGCTCTTGATCTTCTAAAGAATTTCAGGGTCACTGTCTTTCTGGATATGCCATGACTGTTTCCATCATGAACACAAAACAGCTCTGGCTATCTGCGAAAGACCTGCACTGCCTCCCTCAGAAAAAGACATGGAAGTAGGAGGGAGACTTTATGGAGAGGGGGACAGAAAGAGTGGGAGGCAGGGAAGAGAAAGAAGTGGGGGTGAACAGGATCACAATGCATTGTATTTATGTATGAAATTGTCAATGATGCATAATAAAAGGAAGTGAAGGTGTAATATTGAGACTTGGGAACTGTACAATGAGAAAGACTTTTTAATAGGTATCTAAAACAAAATAATGCAGAAGAGACAATGGTCAGCAACGAAGACTTTTAACCAAGAATTGATAGGCAATCCTGGACAAGGAGCTTTGCAGCTGACTGAAAGTTAATTTGTGTGTACAGTCACTGCCACGTCTCTGGAATCCTCTACGTAGCATCTCAGTGGTTAACAGTGCTTGTTAAACTTTAGTGCACTTCCAAGCAGGCTTGAGAAAACAGATTTATAATGGCTGGGAGTTGGACATCTGATACACTGACTCCACTGACTCAAAACAGGAGGTGGAAATATCTCAATGTGTTTGTTCTGCGGAATTTCTACTAAGCATTCTGGACTGTCTGAGGAAACCTCATGATGAATGCAGACCTGAGCTGAGTGAAATAAAAACACTACCAAGTGTTCCACAGACTCATTCCAACCGTGCCGAGGTCACAGGCCAGGCAAGAAGGGGCTGGCGGTGAGAGTCACTGGTTTTCTGGTGTGGAATGTTTCTCTGGAGGAGATTGTGTAGGTTGTGGCAACTGCCCAGATGGCCAGAAAATTCTGGGGTAGCTTGGGGCCTGGCAAGTCCATCATGGCTTATAAATATTTCAGAGGTTTAACTTTCTCTTGAGGTTTTGAAACTTGAAACTTTGACTCGCTTCATATGAAATTGCCTAAGTATCATTATTTAATCTCCTCCTGGATTTTTAGTGGAAAAAGTAAGCCTATATATTCACTAAAAAGCTGTGTTTTCGGTGAATGTGGTTTCAGCCATGTTGTAGGGAATCGGCGAACCAGACCAAGTGTGTGTGTGTGTGTGTGTGTGTGTGCACGCGCGCGTGTGCGTGTGTGTGTGTGTGTGCGCACAAAACATGTCAGTTCAGAATGCTTACTGTATATGAGGCACTTAACATAAAATATTCTGAAAGAATTAAATAAATTATATTTCTTCCATATGGCTCAGTCTGTATGAAGCTATAAATTTTGCATGATGAATGTGACCCGTGTTAATATTTAGTTTCCTTTGTGACACAGAGCCTTGTAAAAATAGTTTACTAAGTCAGAACCCTGAGATTTTTAAGAACCACTGTTTTCACATAAGCACTGCCTTCGTTGGACAGCATTAAATTCTTTCCCTATAGAGTGCAAATGCAAAGTTTTTAAGCTGAGAAACATTTACATAGGTTCCATAGTGAAGATTCCTCTTATCCAAGCTTTCCAAAGGGAAAGTCATAGCCCTATATGAAATGACCTTGGGCATTGAAAATGCCTGCACACAGGAACACTTTAAAATGAGATATTCTTTATGGAGTTTTGCATTTGAGCCTACCTCTGTTCACATTTCTGCTCTATTGCTTCCTAGCTATGCATTCTCATGGAAGTTGACTACTCAGTGCCTTATTTTATATGATTATAATATGATCATAATGATTTCAGAAAGTTGCTACAAGGAGGATTACATACAACAAGTTTCATATTTCAAGAACCTAGTCATTTTTCACCATCCACAGATTCACTGAACTGCTGGTCAAAGACATTAAAAAAGTGTCTGTACTGAACAGAATTTATAGTTTTCCTTATTTCTGAAACAATGCAATGCAACTATTTACATGATATTGACAACGTGCTAGACATTATAACTGATCAATGAAGTTCTCCTTTGTAGACGTGGCAGAAAAGGAATTTCAGTGGCTGAACAGAGTCCAGAAGAGAGGGGCTAAAAAGAAACAAAAAATTTTCTAAGTTCCATATGTATATACATCTTTTATATATGTGCATATACACATAGGAACTGGTTTTTGATTGTTTGTTTGTTAATCGCAGGGCTTACCAGGAGGCAGCAGCAAGGAGAGTATGCTCCCTTAGATGGGAGGAGTCAAAAGGACTTGCTTGCCCCACCCAGTAGACAGACCTGTCTGCAGCCTGTTTGCTTAGCCCTTTAGGCCAGCTTCTTAAGCTTACTCGGAAGAAACCAAACAAAATAAAAGAATAAGAAAACTGCATCAAAACAGTAATAACAACAACAAAAGCCACTGGACTAGAGAGAAAAGCCTAGAGAACTTTCAGAGGAACACCTCTGGTTTTGCCTTGATAAACTGGTATGTGAGTGGTATTTTCCTTTTTTTTAAAGGGAACATTTAGGCAGGAAGGGAAAATTGCACACATATTGTGTATTAGATCATTTGGAGGAACTGCTGTTGATTTATTAGATGTAAGTGGGCACTGTGGTTCCTTATTGGTGAAATGTTGAATGAAGAACAATGCTCTTAGGTGAAAATGTGAAAACCTGTTACAGTGTCTGCTTCTGTGGATTTTGAAAAATTTCACATTAGACATTAAAAAATACTTGGAACGATGTGCATAGGTTATATACAAATGTCCCACAAATTTACCTTTGTACCCTTTGTACAAAGTGCAAAGTACCCTTTTATAACTTGAAAATTATTAGTGTTTATTTGCAGTGAAAATTTGAAAATTAGTTCCACATCACATGATGGATTCAACATGGTGTGTGTGTGTGTGTGTGTGTGTGTGTGTGTGTGTGTGTGTGTAAGGTGAGAGATATGGAACTATTTTAATTTTTTTTCTAAATGTGAATGTTCACTTTTTCTAACACCTTTTCTTCAAGAGGATGTCTGTTCTCTGATGTGTTTTTGACACTTCTGTGAAAGCTCGGTGACTACAGCTGTGTAGATTTATTTCTGGGTCTTCTATTCTATTCTATGGGTCTACATGACTGTTTTTGTACCACTACCACGATGTCTTTGTTACTATGGCTCCTGAAATATAATAAGCTTCCTAGAATTTTGATTCATGCAGGTCTCCTGGAACCAATTCTTTACGCATACCAAAGGACAGCTGCGTTTTCTACGAATCTGAAAAAATTCCATTTTATTTAGAACAGCCAAGTCAGTGAAGAAGAGGTTTGCGAGGCAGAACAGGATGCTGCCATTCCACTGCAGGTGAATGTTGGCAGAGCATTCAACAACCTCATTGCAGAGCATTCTTGAAGCAGCGCCAAATACAGTAGACTACACTGCAAAGCATCTGTCACAATCTCAAAGCAGCCCAGGATGTAGACAGCTGTCCCTAAAGTAACACTCTTCAAGAAGTGGTTGAAAACACAAGCATGGATTTAGTCTCAAAGTAGTGATAACATTCCTCACAAAATATTTTGTCTCTGGTGTATTTTATCACTGAATGCAAGCACAGAGAAATATACCATGGACTAACAAATAACTCATTTTAACAACTACAAAATACAGAAAAATCAGTGTTTTCATCTACCATAGCAAAATGAGTAATAAATGATGAATTTTCTCTTTTTCTCAGACACATGCCACATGACTAATTTGAGAATCAAGAAGTGGCAAAACTCCTCAGCACTGGAGGGATAGATCCTTCTTATGTTTATTGTCGCCGACTCTCAGTTCTTGGAGGAAAGACTGTCTCATTCACAACCCAGTCACAGCATCTTACGCTTGTCTCAGACAATGAATTATTTTCTTACCTTTTTATCTGTGGGGATCAAGCTCATGGTCACACAAATGTGAGGCACGAGCTCTATTGTTGAGCAATACTTTCAGCTCCCAGTGAGAGGAACTATTAGGAAGGGGATTCATAATCAAGAACACTGTTAAGGAAGGAGGCTACATGAGGAATAATTATGGGATGAGGGGTGATTCTTCAGGAGAGATGATTTAGGAAGAATGTGGACTTTGGATTCCCAGTGCCTGACGTGTGCACAGCAGTCAAACTAGTCATGACGATGACATGAAATCAACTCTATAGAACGCTCACTGGGGTCAAGCACTGCCCTCAAGCACTTAGCTTTATACGTATGTATTCATCTGATGTCCACAAGCATTCTCTGACATAGGTGACATTATCATCCCACTCACTCAATGGGAATACTGGGGCAGAGAGCAACTCCCTCACACTCACAGATCTGGTAGATGCTAGTTATCATTTGACTTCACACTAAATGACTATAATGACTACCCTCAAAATGTCTTTGCGACATTGCACTTTGTTAGAAACTACTAGAAGAAAATTCAAGTTGACATGAATAAAGTCTTTTAGAGATATGTGAATTCTACAAGGTTTTGCCTTTTTTGGAAGATAGAAGGAACAAGATGAAAGCTTGCTAAGTAAAAATATCTCCTGGCCTTTAACATTTATGATTTTCAAAAGTTGCTTTTCAAAAAGGAGGTTTAAATCACTTGTGTAGAGTTGAAAGATGTAACTTGTTAGGAGAGCATGTTTGCCTCTGATTTCAGCTTAGTTCGAATGAATGACTACATTTTGATATGTTTGGTTTAGTTTCGCTTGAAAAGACTGATAATTTGGATGCTTTTAGTGTTAAAAGATCTGTCAAAGGCAGATCAGCAAGAGATCATGAAAAAGGAATAAGGCTAGAAGTTAAAAATTGAACTTTAGACTGATCTTTGTTGTGTACTAGGTGATCTCTTGGAATCTAAGTAAATACTTCTTGAAATTTCCTCCCTCATTTGCAAAATGAGCAGCATAATGGTTTATTCCCCTGTTACACAGGGTACTTAGGAGGATGAAATGAAATATCAGAGAATAATGAAGTAATATTAAAATGTGAGATGTTACATAAAGTATGTCTATATGTCAAGCAAATGAAACAACTCTGCTGCATGCATGCTAACAGAAATAACATCTACAGTCATAGAGTGGTACCAAGCTGTTCTCCTAGGAACTAGCTTGCTTGGTGCCCATGGAAGAAGATGATCTTCTGGCTCAGAATTCTTTGCAGAAGTCATAGTCTTTGCCATCATGACACTGCAAAAGGGTGAATACCCAAGGATGTAGTCCTATTGAGTCAGATAGGCTTTGGGCCCAAATTAACAAGGATCCACCCCCGGAATTCAAAGTCTTACCTCCCAGCAAATCAAGTAAGTTGCACAGGGGGAAGGGAGCCATCTGAACCAAATCCTAGGGAAAGTTACAAACATGTTGGGAAGGAATAAATGGGGAGATGCATAACGAATGTTCACCAGATGGAAACCATGAGAGAGATAGTGGCCAACTAGAAGACTATTGAACTAGAAGGGACAACTCAGGGATCCCACAGCAGTTACCGTGAGAAAATATGGCCAAAGAATTGTGAGTTTCTTGGTTATTTCTTGGTCTCAGTGACAACATAGAATGCTTGGATAGTTATGGATATGATACAAGTGTTTGGGAAGAAAAATATTAAGAATGACAAGTCGCATTTCCATAGGTCTAGCAGTTGAGGAAAGTACTAAAAAGGGCAGGTTATCATTTCTATTAGTCTGATAGTTGAGCTACTGAAAAATGTAGCCATATGAATTATGCTTGTTCAGTTAGAAATAACTGAATCCCAAGCTTTTATCATTTCTCAAAACTAATATCAAGCAACCTAGGTGGGTGCTCGTCCTTGTACTTTTGCTATTTCTAATAGCCTTATGATTTACTATTTGAATCCTGAGTTTCCAGGGCACAACAATTTGGTTCTTTTTTTCAACTTCTCTAGTCATCTGCATTTCTTTGATATAAGTCATGGAAATAGATTCCTATTTATCAGTTTGGTTACAACAGAGAATTCATTTTCTATGTAAGTCTTTTGCTGTGGTTTCAATACTATCACTAAAACTCATGCTAAAGTTTATTTTATCTATTGTATATATTTCTCTTTCTCTCTCTCTCTCTCTCTCTCTCTCTCTCTGTGTGTGTGTGTGTGTGTGTGTGTGTGTGTGTATGTGTGTGTATGCTTGCAGAGCCCCAAGGGTTACATCGGGTATCACTTTGGATTGCTCTGTCTCCTCTTTGCTCTGCTCTGGAGTTTCCCAGGCTCCACCTTCCAGAGCCAGAGGTACAGATCGCCACCATCTCCAGTTGGCATTGTTACATAGGATCAGGGATTTGAACTGCTGAGGAGGCAGAAGTTTAAACCCTGAGCCATCTCTCCAGCCCTCATGCAAAAACTTAATTGCAGCTGTATCAGTATTAAGGGGTGAGATGTTTCAGAAGTGATAGACCATGGAGTTACTGACCCTAAAAATGGATTAATGCTGCTGTCATAGGAATGAGTTCATTATTGCCGGAATAGGCTTTTTAGAACTTTGACTTCCAATGTCCCTTATCTCTCTATCCCCTACATACTCACTTGTCCCTTTGGCATGTTTGCAGCATACCTGCTTTCACCAGATGCTAACTCTATGTTCCTGGACTTTTCAGCCCATGAGATAAATAAATTGTTTACCTAATCTCTGTTACAGCAACAGAACACCGATTGGAAGAATGGGATGTCTTTCAAGGCAGATATTGTATTGACATAGTTTTAGCTTTAACACTATGATAAATAAGATGTGTTGGTGAAAATCAGGGACCACACTAAAGAAAGATATCACAAGAAGTGACTCGCAGCAGACAATATATTGACCAGTTTAGATGAGGTACAGATACTAAGGTTCAGACTAATGAACTGGAAGAGCACTTGTTAATTATCAAATGACAGAAGGTTTTGAATCAGGACACAAAAGATAACTCAGCTAGAAGCTTCTAGGAAAACAGCAGATAAGGTAATGGTCGGCAGCTGAATTTCCATTTAGCTGCATTTTTTTGCTTACTCATCTAATTCAACCCTTTAATACATGTTTACTAGGCACTCCTCAATTCTGAGATGTTACTAACATCTAAAGGACAGTTAGATTAATGACCCTTTGAATGTCTGCAAACTACATTTCTAAAGATTTTTTTCCCTCTGATATCTAGTCCAGTTGTTAATGCTGTTAAAGGCTTTCTACATATACATAAGCCTGCTAGCTCACAAAGAAAAAAAACATTTTTGGACATTGTGGACAGTGGAGACTTAAATTCATAGACCTGTCACTGGTTGTTCTTTTTACCTGTCACCTTTTTTTTTTTTTTTAGAGTTTGAAAATGGGAGTGGAAAGCTGTAGGGATTGATCCCAGATCATCCGTTTACATGCAGGGGCCTTTCTCACTAGCTCTCCACCTTTATTTTGTGAGATTGGATATCTCACCAAATGTAAACTCATCAGTTTGGCTGCTGAACAATGATTTTCAGTGATCCACCTGCCTCTGTTTCCCCTCTTTTCATAACCTCAGTGCCAGGTTACAGGTGCATGGCACAATGGGTTTTTTACATGGGTGCTAGAGACAGCGATGGATGAGTCACAGCCTCGGATGTTAGAAAGACTTGAGACATCACAGGTGCCCCTGGCTAAGAGAGTCTTATTGTGTTAGTGGAAAGAACCCTGGGCATCTTCAATCCTTCTTCTCTGTGACATATTTTCATTCCATAGAACATGAGGTTATTTTCTATAATCCCTTTTGCAGTTAACCTGCATGGTTGCTGATAAATTTGTGACAAAACAGTCTAAGGGAACAAGGGGTTTTATTTTGTCTTACAATTTTCTGGCTATAGTTCTTAATCCAGCCTGGTAGAAGAGACCATGTTAATAGCAAGGTGCTGATGGAACTGTCCACACCATATCCTCATAGCAGCTGAGAGAGGGACAATTCTCATTTGCTAAACCAATGTGTCTGGCCAAGTATACAGGAGAAGGTTAACTTTATCAACCAGTTCAGTTGATAGACTAGTCCTGGGTCATCCTCATCAACTAGACAATTTCCTACAGATTCACTCTGGGCTTAACTCAACTATTCTCTACAAATGTGCCCAGAGCTTGAACCATTAACCATCAATTTGATATCTGTATCTAACTATAACAATCCCTAATCCATTTTAAGGCATTTCCTTTGCCCTCACTACTGGCAGAATTTACCCCTGAATTACATGTCTTAAATGGCACACTTGCTTCCCATCCTCAGTATGCAATATTGCTGTCTCAGTGATCTTTCAAAACACAAATATGATTGTGCTTCATTATTACAAAATTCTTCAACGTCTCTTCATTGCCTTTAGGACTCAGTTTTCCTCTCTTGGCATGTTATCCAAGGCATCTCTTCCACTCTCTATCCCTTCATCTCTCTGTGTTTCCTCCTTTACAATTTTCAACTTCACAACTTCCTCCTAAAATAATTGAGCATGTTATACTTCCAGGGGCTTTGGTACAGTGTCTGCTCTTCCTTGTTTGAGAAACTTATTTCTTCCATGTCCTGTTACAGTGTTAGTTTTCTCTCCTCTCCTATAAACTAGTTGAGTTGCAATGTTTACAGAAATATTCCGTTCTAAGCCAGACATCCATAACACTTTGCTTTTTGTGGTTCCTACTTGCTTCTTTACCAACATATAATAGTGTATGAATCAAGAAGTATGTTTAGTATATCTTAAAATACCTTATACATAAATGATACTTTTAGGGAATGTAAGACATATAATTGATGATTTGAACAACAGTGCTATAGAAGAAGAGCTACCTATTTGCCCTCAAATTGTCCAATGTTTTCTCATACATATTATCATGTTAAATTAAAAACATTGTGATAAAAACCCTCTCTATGAAGTATGACACCCTTCCATTCTTCAGTCCAAGTTCAAGACACACATTTGTTTGTGAAGGGGAACACTACCCAAGAGGGAAAATCAAGAAAAATTTCTTGAAGTGCAGACATTTAATTTTCCTTTTGACGGTAGTCTAACAGTGGATATGAGGCTGAATCCTAACCCTATCCTTTCCTAACAATGTGACTTTCTTCTCTGATTTTTGATAGGTGACTTCATTTCTGGGTCTTAACTTTCCAGTACTTAAATATGTAGTTAGCAATATCCACTTCACAGAGATGTTGTTAATTTAAATATTACAGAGATTAAATGTAAGAAATGGATAAGAAGTCATGTATTCACTATAATTTTCTTGTCTTTATATGAATGGCATCTACCAAAGTAACAAAACAGTAAAGAAAATAAATTATAAGAGAAGTTTTCATTAATTTAAGTTGTTCATGAAGACAGAGAAGTGATGTTTTTGATCATTTTCTCAAGTACTGATGGGTACTTGTGAGAACCATCATGTTCAAAGCAAATACTAAGGCTATCTGCAGATGCTAAAGTAATCTTTTTTTACACTAGCTTATTCATTTATTTCAAGGACTCTCTGAGGTAAATATAATCATTTTAGACTAGTTCTCAGATGTGAAAACCACAATCCAATGGGGTTGTAGTTCAAGGTCATTTAATCAACAGGTAGCAGATTCCGGATTTCAAAACTGAATTCAAACACAGCACCTGTACCTACTTCCTGTTATTTCAGTGATGGAGCCATGAGCATACAGTAGAATATACCCATTATTCTAGACATATTAGATGTGGAAACACATATACTCGCAGATAGCCTATGTTGAGGAGATTAAGTGAAATAAAAATGAATTAAGTACAATTAAACAATAAAAAACTAATGGTCATAGATGAAGAATGAGATGATGTTGGAACTAACTTAAATGTGGTACCAGCAAAGATTTTCCCTGAAGAGGTGACTGGGAGAAGATTCTGAGAAGACATGAAGACCAAGGGATGAGAATATCTGAAGTAAGTGTTTCTGAGGAAGCTGGAATAGTCTTTAGAAAGGTGGGAAAAATTTAGATTTGTTTGATGAAAAGTACGGATAGAATGAAATGTGTAGAGAGTTGATCAATAGAAGAGAAAAGATGTTGAGTAAGACCTTCTGGGTAATGATCAGCGGTATAATTCTCACCATTTAGAGGATTTCAATAATAAAAATGGCACATCCTGCGTTATATTGGAAAATATGATTTAGAAAAGAAAACTGAAACCAAAACTCATGGGGGGCTATTAGAGTTATCTAGACATGAATGATTTGATACCTGTTTGGATTGGGACCAGGACCAGGACTCAGCAAAACAGATGGTTGATTATAAAAAGTATTCACATTGTTGCTTTTCCTTATTAAGGCAAATGAATAATTAAGTCATATTATTAAGATTTTTCTTTAGCTGTATAATTAGAAAAAATAATAGAAAAAATATTCCCAACAGGGATTATTTAGAGTAGAAGCAGCTTTGGGCTTGTGGGAGGGATTCCTGTGGAAAAGTCTTCAGGTATGTGAACAAAGATGATAGATGGGTAGTGAGCTAGACACATGGCCAGAGTGTTCACACTTTGAGGGGGGAGGTCAGAGCTTCACATTTTGGACAAATGAGCTGAATGGTTGTGAATTGAGAGCAGACACAACACCTTAGAGAAGAAGAGAGGATAGGCAAGAGGTATTCTTTTTTAGTGTCTGGAATAATCCAACATTTAGAGGTACAGCAGCAAGGAAACTGGCAAGTGATAGCTAGTGGGAGAGTAACAGCACAGAATAGCTTTCTGTTCTTGACAGTAAATCAACATCTCTGATTGAGGAAGTAGTGATAGTTGGGGGTAATGCTCCAGAGATATCAGTTAGGGCTGAGAACTGATGCTTAGACAGGGCAAGCTGGAAACTGCTGAGACATGCACAGAAACAGTTTTAAGATTTGGGGTGCAATAGGAAATGGCTAAAATAGGAAAAAGAGATAATAGTTGAGTGTGGTACATGCTTGTTATTCCCAGCACTCAAGAGACAATTTCAGGAGGATTGTTCAACAGTTCTCCAGTCAAGCCAGGGCAAGGTATCAACTCAGAAAAAGTGTTCATAAATTGGACTTAACAAAACTTACATTTAAATCTAATTACATTAGAGGAGAAGCAAAATAGGACAATGCAGCCATAGTAGCAGAATATTGGTAAGTGAGAGCTATTTTTTAATTTTGAGGAAATTAATTAATGACTATGGACTTACTGTGAGCTGACCTTTTATCTTGCCCTGCCCAGCAGCTCAGGTGTGTTATGGGAAGACTCAGAAGGTGTTGGCTTATCTATAGCAACTTAGCATTATCAATACCTCTCTTGAGGTTTTGCTGGATATGTAGAGGAGAAAAATATGTAAAGATCATATGAGATTAAAAATTGAATGATAGAGATTGGGGAGATGGTCCAGCGGTTAAGAACACAAGGGAACCAGAGTTTGGATCTCCAGATCCCGTGTAAAAATTCTAGATGGACGTAGTGGTCCACTTGTAATTCCAATCTCGGAAGGTGGAACCTGGGAATGCCTAGAACAAGATGATGAGCCAGATGGACCCTGAAAGTGGAATTCTGTGTTTAACCAGAAACCTAGTCCCAAAGATGAAGGTAGAAGAGTGGTCAAGGATGATTGCGAAACTAGTGATTTGCAAGATTTTTTTCTGTCCCCTTTTCTTTTTTTAAAATTTTTTATTATTTATTCAACTGTGTGCGTTTGCGTGTGTGTGTGTGTGTGTGTGTGTGTGTGTGTGTGTGTGTATGTGTGTAGAAACACGGGTGAATTTGGGAACCACCATGGACCGCCTCCATCTCCTCCTTGTTTACTCTGCCCCAGGATTCACAGGCTCCGCCCTACCAGGACCAGAAACGCAGGCCACCCCCGCTTCCGCCTGGCGTCTATACATGGGGTCTAGGATCCGAACTCACATCTGGGCTAATTTTCCTTAAATCTTATTTTCTCTATTTAGTATGCATTTTTAAATCAAAACCTATAAGGGATGTTTTAAAGATACCCATTTGGCAAACACTTAACTTTCAATGTAAATTTCTTTAAAACTCAATAAAAATTAGGTTAAAGTTGGGACATTCCTTGATGCACAAAAATGAATAACAATAAAGAGATATAAATTAAAAGCGCAGGTTTCCAGCCTTAATTCATGCTTTTATGATAACTCACAAAAAAGATATAATTTTTTAATGTTATGTAGGTGAATGTGTGTGTGTGTGTGTTTGTGTGTGTGTGTGTGTGTGTGTGTGTGTGTGTGTGTGTGTGTGTGTACAAGAGGGCACTTGTGTGTGTGTGCCTGTAGAGGCCCAAAGGTGAAATAAGGAATCATCCTGGATTGTTCCAGCTCCTTACTGCTTTACTCTGAGTTTCCCAGGCTTCATTTTCCAGGACTAGAACTATAGGCCACTACGATATCCACCCAGTCTGGGGATCAGAACTCAGGTCCTTTTATTTAGGAGGCAAAGACTTCAACCACTGAGTCATCTCCCCAGTCCACATTCACTATAAAAGGTTTAGAAGATAAAGCTATACAAAAAGCAACAACTAAAATTTACCCCCAAGTTCTTAATAAAAATACTTTTAACATTCTGGACAACATACTTCCAGACCTGTGTATGTATCAGAATATGTGTAAAAAAATGTTAGAATTTACTAAAAGGCATTTCAACATAGATATTAAACACAAAACTGAGAGGAAAAGAGATGATCACTGAAAGAACAAGACTTACCTAAGTGTAAACTTGTACTTTGTACTTCCATGAGCTGGTGTGAGGGGTTCATACTTCACTGACTTCAAAATGGTCACATAGGGTTTTAGTGATTTGTGAAGTTTTATCTTAAATGTCAAAGAGTTGCTATTGATCTGGGTAGATCCCAAGGTTCAGGGAATAGGATTACAATAGATAAACACGAAACTCTACCTTTCAGAAATACAGGAAGTTAGAATATTGTCACCGTAAACAAGAGTTCATAGATTAGTTTGAGATTCTCAGAAAATGTCTGAGAGAAGAATAAGAACCTACCAAAGGCCATATACATTCAGGCCTTAACCTTGATTCATCACTATTTTAACATATACACATGCATATAAAAAGAATACTATCTCTATGTCCACAGGCATTCTTCACAGCAAATGTTTAATTGACTTGGGATCCTTGGTTCTCAGGAAAGAGACTTCAACCAGATTCTGGAGTGGAGGATTCTATTCTCTCTCCTCATTCCTGTAATTATCCTTATCTTTCTACATATACTCATATTTTTAATATTGTTCTAAAACTTGATTTTAAAATTTAAAAATAGCTATATGGACCTTTGTAACTAATACTTATTTAAAATACTCACAAAAAGATACTGTTCAAACATAATTTGATCATCAAATTTAATGTAATGTTATATGGTATGTGTATATCGTAAAGCACAAACACATTTTCTTTCAGTATCATAATCAGTTGTAATCTGGACAGTGTTCATGCATTTGTTCATTTTTATAATTTTTTTTGAACTGTGTATGCATTTGTGTGATATATATATGCGTATATATATACACACACATATGAGAGAACACATATGCAGAATATGGGTGTACCTATTGAGCCAAAGCTGATGCCAAATGTTATATGTCTTCCTCTATTGTTCTCCATCTTATTTTTTGAGACAGGGTTAGTCACTGAATCTGGAGAATTGCTGATTCAGCGAAATCGACAGGCAGATAAATTCTTGAGATCCTCCTGTCTCCACCTTTCTAGTGTTGGGATGGCAGGTGAATGCTGTTGTTCTCAATATTTGATATGGGTACTGGGGAGTTGAATGCAGACCCTCATGTTTTCATGGCAAGCACTTTACTTTCTGAGCTATCCTGTCTCCCCAGCACTTATTTGTCTGCTTTTACTAATATACTTTGTGGATCTAAAAGCATGCACATTTTATGGCTTTTGATCCATATTTCTGAATTACACTAACTTCCAGGCCCACTCATTAGCACCAAATACTAACATTTCCTTAAAATATTTCCTAATTAGAGACAAAAATGTTACCTTGATTACCCTTCATTATTTCCTAATAAGTGTAAGTTGGTTTTCATGTTTGCCTGGTTAATGATGAATATTTTCCAAATTAATTTTGATCATTTTTTTTCCTAGATGGCCTTTGCCTTTTTTCTCTTGCTATTTTTAAGTTATCTAAATATATTACACTAGAATGACACAGTTTATCAGAAACATTTTCAGGGATCCTTGTGTATATTTTCAAAGCACTGTTGGGTGCCTTTATTTTTCCCTGTGGATGTGGCATTAAATTTATCACTCTTTTTGCTACTTGGATTAAAGATGAATGGTACCTATAGTCTGGATGATAGAAATCATCTTATAATATGTATTAGGAAAATATAAATATGTTGAATAAAGGACTATGCAATCTCTTGGATAATTATCTGTTTTTTATTCATTTCTCCAATTTCTGGAAATGCAATTGATACTCTGAACATTCTGGTTATCAGGTCTTATTTCTCAATGTTCTCTATGGCAAACATTTCAATAACATTCTCACCGGAAACCTTGTGGGAAATTTACAAGTTATAAAAAGCAATCATGTAATTTCACAAAGCAACCAACAAAAGACCTAAAAGAGATAGAATGCAAAATTAAGGATTTAAAATTATAAATTCTTCTTACCCTCTCCAATGTAATTTCTTCAAATTCATATTCAATTTCTGTTCCATTGACCTGTAAATAGTGAGGAAAAAGGAAGCAAAGTATTAGTGCATATCGAGAATGAGAAACTATATTAAAAAGATGCTGTAGCAACTAGGTGAAGGCACACACCTGTCATTCCAGAATATTTTATTGGCGATTCTGTATTCTGTTCATATGATATTTAACCCAAACTACTATAAATAAATGAATGAGATACTACAAAGTTAAAAAAGATTACTGCATCCCTTAGAATGCTAAAATTTCTTTTTGATGTTTATATGTATATTACAAAATAAATATTATGAGTCTAAAAATAACACATCATCTGAAGGCATTGCTATAATTACAAAGGAAAGAATTTATTAATATCCATTTAAATATTACAATTAGATACTAGAATATGACCTTTAAATGGCAGAATGGCTAGACATAAGTTATACTTTTACTTTTCTAGTAGCTTATGTTCATTATGTAAAATAATGGGCTTCATTATGATGTATCTATTCACATATATGTATATTAATCTGATTCACATCTATTAACGTCTCTTGTTTTCCTTCTAGTGATCCTTCTCTTCATTTACACTTTCCACGTACTTTCATATCTTATTTTCTTAATTTGGTGACACAGTGAGTTTTATTGGCTATTTATATAAGCATTGGCCACCTACTATTGGCAACACTACTGAAGAAAATGTCTCCTCCACCAACACTTATTAATTATCTACAAATCCTTAGAGAAAGGTAGTGCCTCGTGGACCTCTCCCTCATCATAATGAAGTATTTCTGATCCCAATCTTGTTCAGGTCTTGTCTAGGTAATCACTGCTTGTGTATTAATGAATGAAAGACCATATCATGCCACAAAAGCAGCATTTGTTATTTTCCTCCATCTTGTACATTCTTTCTGCCTTCTGAATGTTCTCTGAGCCTGAGAGATGGTGATAAGAGATGTCTCATGTAGGTATAGAGTTTCAAGAATCATTTATTCTCAGTACTTTGACCAGTTTTGAATCTCTGCAATAGTATTTAGAAGGCAATCTGATAGGCACAATATATCCATTTAATATAAAGATGGTAGTAAATTCCTCAATATGTCCTATGACATCATCAACCACAGATTTGTCACCACATTTATAATAGTAGGAATGAATTCCCTTCTGTGTAAGAGGCTTCGAATCCAGTAATAATGTAATCAGTTACTACTAAAAAGTATGCCATTGTTATGCCAGTGGATACATGAAAAGTTGGTAGTATAGCATGCAGCATCCATGGTTGAGTTAGACTTTTTTCCCCCAGCAGTGTGCATAATACCTTTAGGCACCATGCAAGATAACTACCATGGAGGAAGCTTTGGGCTAGTTCAGTTTGAGTTCTCCATTTCTGCAACCAAAGTATGAGATATCTTCAGCAATAGGTTTTTACCTTGTAGTTCTAGTGGACAACCAAGAACAGTGGCAATAGTCGGGATTTTTTGGAGGGGGTGGGGTGCTCTGTAATTTCTTTCTTTTTGGTAGTATAAAGGCATTAAGAATGATTCTGTCAATAAGAAATTTCTTTTTTACTGACTTAAATTCAGTCTATTTCCATTACTCTTCATATTTATTGGCAATTCTGGACTGTGCACACACACTTCAATAGATGTATAAAAAGCAAAGTAGGAAAAATCTTGATGTCTAGTTAAAATTATTTAATCATATAACAATCATTCAATTGATCAGAATTTACAGAAGGATGTTTCATATTCAGCTAAGCACCTCAGATTTTAACAGATGTGCATAGAAAATTATGAGAAAACTCTTTAAAGTCATTTAATAAATATCCAATTCCTATTTTTGTCTGTCTTCTTCTTAATCAATTAAGACTTGTGATAAAAAAATTCTCAATTGACTAATTTCTTATTTTTAAAACATCTTGGCAGCATCATTAGAATTCAGTAATCATCCAGAAATATAGATTTTCGATTACAAAAACTAAAGTTTATGCAAGATTCTAACTTCAGTTTCTTTTTCCATTTTATAGAAACTAAGATCTCAGTCAGTGGAATTAAGGAGCAGTTAGCTATCCTGTGTGTCTAATGCAGAATCTGGTTAGAAGGATTGATAAAGGAGAAAAGGGTATTGAGAGAGTAGCTAAACTAAGTCCTTTACTGACTTAGGACTTAGGATAGATATTTGTAAATTTTCTTTTATAAGATGTTTGGAAGCAAAATCATCAATGGAAGGCGTACTTGTAGTTGTATTTCATAAAAATACAGAATGATACTAGACTAATATGTCTCTACTATTCACTCGGAGCATGTTTTTGATTATTCAATTACATGAGCTAATTGGTGAATCATATTTTACTGTGTTATTACATTATCAAACAGTCCTAAACTAAATTTGATTTTTCTGGGCTTCAGCAATGTAATGACTCACAGACAAGTACTTGATGATGTCAGAAAACTTCATCAGCTTTATAAAAGGTTTTGTTCAGGCCATGTAAAAGCAAGGGAAAAAAAAAAAAAACCTTTCCAAACTCCCTATATATTCATGCTTCTGTCTGAAATTTTGTTTATTGTTGGAACTTTCCATGGCCGATACAAGGGGAGGGCTGAATTAATGTAAGATGTTTTCATTCTCTCAGTATGGTTCCATGAAGCTTTGCTTTGCTTCATTGCTTCTCTAGAGTGAAGTCCTTCACATTATTACAACACTGCAAACTGGGGAGGAAAAAAAAGTTCAAAGAGAGACACAAGCCTCTGATAACAAATATCTAAGGATTCACAGTGAAAGGAATGCTTTTAAGAAGTGTTTAGAGAGCAAGAATATCTTACTGGTATGCATTGCATACCAGTAGCCTGTAAAATTGTTGATTCACATTTCCATAGATGCTGACTCTTAGATACTTGAAGCATTATGTATGCATATATGCCAATTAGGATTCCGGAGCTCCCTGGTCAGCTACTGAACAGGTCTTCTGAGCATTGTCAGCAGGCTTATATGTACTCCATGCATTCTCAGCTTTCTACTCAAATGATAAAGTCATTTCTATGGTTTAAATGCAGCTAGTCTCTCTTCATAAGAATAAATGGTAGTACCTAGGAAGTAAATTTCCTTTTAAAATAAGGAAAACAGAATGGTGAGAATGCTCAGTGAATGAAGGCATCTGCATGCAAACGTATTGAGCTGACTTCAATTCTCAGAGCCAAGATGGTGGAAAGAGTAAACTGATTTCTATAAGTTGTCTTCTGATCTGCACATGAACACTATGACACATGTGCCTGTTCTCTCTCTCTCTCTCTCTCTCTCTCATATATTTAAATCCAATATTTCAAAAAAAAAGTCTGAATGCCATGTCTATAACAGGATCTAGTGAAACTACAGAAGAATGAATAACTTTTTGTTTATCTTAGCTGAGATAGCATTTCAACATTAATAGATGAACAATTAAAACATAAAATTGAAAAAGACAGGATGAAAATATTCAGGAAAAGTATTTGAGAGCCCATAATGTTGATTTTTCTCTTTAATAGGAAAGTGGAGACTGTGTTTGGTTGATGAGCACTAAGATAAGAAACTACAATCATTAGAAAGAATGAAACAGAAACAAGTTAAGAATGCCTCCATTTTAATTAGAAGTACCTAAGTCTCAAATACTATATTCATGGGTGCTTTTTGTGTGTTCAAATCACTGGGCCAGTAAGCTATTCCTTCAACATTTTTCCATGCTGTTGCTACTGATTTTTGAAGAATCAATGAGAGTACATAATAATTCACTCCTAATGATAAACTTGTGTATCCTCATTCAGAAAACCAGAATTGTGCTGAGAAAGCTCCCATTGACTTCTGTCAGTGGAATTTACAGACAATCTACAGTTGTGTGATCTTCTTTACTGGCTTTAATCTATTCCTACTCTGCTTCTCAATATGCACATTTCAAGTTGTGACATTCTCTTTCTCAGATTTGTGGACAACATATTTTTCCCATTGGCCAGTCACATTTTCTGTGATTATTTAAGCATCTTTGATAAACTATTCTGTGATGCTGGTGGTTTGGGATCAGGTAGTTTGACTGGGGTTCCTGCTATTCCAATTCTGTTCCAGTTTATCACAGTCTCTTCTCCATCTTGACAAAGAGAAAAACCGAAAGGAATAGCATATTTTCCTGGCAGACTTAGAAGGTAAATAAAATGAGTGGAAAATTTCAGTTTTGAAAAAAATGTTTTTCTTTAGATAATTGATTTTTCTTCAGATAAATGATGGTTCTGTGATGACAGCTGGTAAGTTTCTATATTGGCCAAGAAATCAGACTGAGGTCACACATTGTCTTGTACTTTTATGGGTCTTGGCATTGCATGCCATTTAAATGAAGAACTGACCAATGGTCCACTCAATTCAAACTTGGTATTTAAAGTCCTCACGTCATAAATTCTGAATGCTTTACATATTTTTTCCTCTGGCAATGTTTAATCAATTTTATGGTCTTTTTTTCATTTCACTGCTATAGTAACCACCTGCCTGGGTGATGAAATAATTTGAATTTGAGATTTATTTTTAACTTCTGAAAAGAGGCTTGTCATGAATAACACATGTGACCTATTCTGTGCTTGAATCTTTAAAAACTGGAATCTTAATGACTTCTCTGAAGTAATTTATTTAAAGTAAGGACATACTAAGCTTCCAGACCAAAGAAATTGTCATATGTTTATGTCATACTTGAGAAGCATGGGCTTCTTTAGATGCAACATGTTTACTCGAATAACAATATTGAGTGTTGGTACTTAGTATCAAGTATAGTGATAGGATTGAGAAAATAGACTTTAAAGTATGTATACCCATAAGAAACATGCATTCCTTAATGAAATACCCATATACAAATATTTTAAGGTCTTATATAAATATGATGGTAAATATATAAAATACAGATGGATTAAAAACTATAGCCCCAGAAAGGACTCTCTGGGAATTGGGGCGGGAGGTACTGGAGGATGGGGAGGGAGGGGTGAGGGGAGGGGGAGCAGGGGGTTCAGGGGGAGGAGGAGGGAGGGAGGGAACTGGTGTACCTATTAAGTTTGTATGAGCTGAAATAATAATAAAAATGTATTAAATAAAAAAAAGAAAAAAAACTATAGCCCCACTACAACCACTTATGAAGTCTGTGGAAGTGTTTTGCTATCTACTCTATTCATAGATTAAGTTTCTTAGGCTTTTTTGCAAAGATGGTACAGAAAGCAAAGAAGAAAGCTCCTGTCCCTCCCAAAGTTGAAGTTAGAGCAAAGGTTTTGAAAGGCAAGAAGGCAGTGCTGGAAGGCATCCACAACCATATTTAGAAGATCCGCACATCACCCACTTTGGAAGATCCCCCCAGGAGAAACAAGCTTGACCACTATGGCATCATCAAGCTCTTTTGACCACTGAGTCAGCCAATAAGAAGATAGAATACAATAATGTGCTTGTGTTCATTTGTTGATGTCAAGGTTAAGAGACACCAGATCAAACAAACTACAAAGAAAGAAGCTATATGACATGGATGTGACCAAAGTCAATATGTCAGTCAGGCCTGATGGAGAAAGAAAGCTTATGCTCATCTGGCTCCTGATTATTATACTTTGGATTGGGATCACCTAAATTTGAATCAAGTGGCTAATTCTAATTTGTATCTTTTTTCCCTATAAACAGTCCCTTAGAAATGTAGAATATGAGAAGTAATATAGTGGTTAATATTGATTGTCAATGTGTTGGATTCTAAAACACCTATAGGTGGGGAAATGACTTAGTGGGTAAAATGATTGCTATGTAAGCATGAAGGCCTGAGTTGAGATCAGCACCCATACAGAGTCTAAATGTGCATGGACACATCTGTAACACCAGCACTCCAGCATTGGATAGGAGTGTGTGTGAATGTGTGTGTGCCCGCGCTCACGTGCATGCATGCATGTGTGCATGCGTGTGCGTGCGTGCGTGTGTGTGTGTGTGTGTGTGTGTGTGTGTGTGTGTAGGTGGGGGAGAGGATAGGAGATCCTGGAGTTCCTGGCCCTTCAGCTCCTCCTAAATTGTGGATGTCAGTTTCAGTGACAAACCTTGTCCCAAGAAGAAAAAGAAAGAGTAGTGGGTGAAAAAGAAAGGAGAGTAAGAGAGAAAGGAAAAATAAAAGGAAAGAAAAAAATGAAAAGAAAAAAAGAATAAAGTAAAGAAAGATGAAGCGATTGAGGAAAACATCCCAATATCAACCTCTGGCCTCTACACCTGCCCAAATGAGGAAGCGCAATTACTCACGTGCATATACATTCATATCCCCCCACAAATGTATTGGGAAAGAGCGAAGCATGTGTAGTGGCACGTATATCTTGTCTCCAGAAACAGTTAAATAATGTGGTTACTGGACTGATCATTGGTTTAATTCCTTGAAGATTCATGATATCTTGGTATTACTGGGAAGTGATATAAGTAAAAAGTTAGGTCTAGTTAAGTAATGGGTATGTCTTTTATCCTGGCTCTTTCCTCTACCTTCCATATTCTGCTTCTTGTCTACCAAGAAGGTAAGAACAGCTTCTGCCACATGCTCTCACCATCATGATTTTCTGTGTACAGACACAAGCAAGTATGATCTGAACCCTCTGAAATCATGAGTCAAAAGATATTCCTCCTTAAGTTGTTTATACAAGTATTTTGACCACATTAATGCAAAAGAAAATAGCAGATATTCTACCAATACTGATGCGCATTACATGTGATTGTTATAGAGTAATTAAGATACCTTTTCAAAAATTATTATAGAACACACCACCAGCATTGAACTAGGTTAGAATATCACACTCATGGAGATCATCAATACCTAAACTTTTCATCATTCTTTAGCACTTCCAAGCAAGATGTATAGGTCATATAGCTATAGCACCAGGCCTGACATACATCTCTACAGTGAATAAATGAATGTCTCGATACCAAAGCAATAAAATAATATTAAAATAAGATTTACTAGATAGGTAAAATCAGGCGTCCTTAAAGAAGATCTGGATTGGTTTCTCCTGTGTCTAGGTATTTTATCATTCATACCTTATGTAGCCTCATTTCTGAGATCAACTCTTTCTCAGCCCTGACTGATGAAGGTTCTAGTGCTATCAAACTTTTCAGAAAGAACACACCTACACACATATTCATACCACAGTTTTGTTTATTTACATTCTATTCTTGGTCATTTGTCAGTCTTGATCCTTCTACTGGAAGATTTTGAAGCAAACGTATCATAACATTTTACTGCTTTTATACCTGAGTCAGTGTAAAAAAATCTCAGATGTTCAGTAAATAAGAATGTGGGTCAAGGTAAGAAAAAAGATTACATACTTGAATTCCCTTACAAAATTTGAGATTTGCAAATGTAGGCAGCTTCCTTAATGTAGTTTCTTTTCAAATCTCAGTTTTTTTATGTATGGAAGTACACAACAGTACTGTCTCTTAATGAAGACAACTTTTGTGATGTACAAAACATATTATTAAGAGTTGGGAGGATTTTAGCTAAAATTCTACACAATTAGTTCCTTAGATCCTACTTCAGGAAATTCCTTGGAAGAATAAATAAAATTACACATGCTAACTGCTTGGTACATAGTAGATTTTCAATAAGGACAACTATTATCATTAGTGGTGGATAATAGGTCTGTACAGGCCACAAATTTTATTTGATCAAATACTGAATGCTTGCTAATTTCTCCCTATAATATAATTCATTACTCATTAAGCAACTAGATTGCTATTTCAAAGTTCACAAAGTCTTTCTTTTCCAAAACAGCTCTTTCCAGAGTTCATCTAAGATGCACCACCTTGTAAAACAACAAATATCTTAACTTTTCTCCCCAAATCCAGTCAATATAGCATGTCCTACATTCAGAACAAAAGTTATCTCAACAAACCTCCCAGTTTTTGTTTGCCCACTCTTGCATTTTTTCTTTGAACAATTATATGCTTGTTACTGACAGTTTTCTGGCTCTGCTGAGAGCTCACTTGTTTATGTCTCTACTCATGGTATCCCTATTATCTCATCTTCATGAGAGCCCAGACTTCATGCTATTCACTTTTCCATACTTGTAGCTTTTGGCATCATGCCTTGTTCACAACAGGCCTTATCCAAAATGTTTAAATAAAAGGTGCCTTTTATTTATCATAGAAATGATAGCTTTGGGATACAGAAATAGGGGAGATGCTGATCTATTTCTGTGGAGTTCAGAAAATGAGTTCATAATAATACTGTCCTTTAGTTTCCTCCCAAGTGTGAAACCTTAGAGAGTAGGAACAAGGAACATGGCAGAGTGTATTCATAGATTGCAGAGCTGCCATCTAGAAGGACCAAAGGTTTTAAAGGTGACACCTTTAGAATAATGGGGACAAACAAGGCTAAATAAGTATATGGTTTGCTCTGAAAGAAAGAACTATCAAAAAATCCAATATTCACTGATACCACCTTCAACTCATATTGCTACTTTAAACATTGTTGTGAAACATGCAAAAACTCTACAGTCCGGAAAAAGTGAAAGGCAGTGTAACAGCATAGAAACTCTAGTGTATGTATAAGCACTGTTAAGAAGGAGATGCGCAGGCATCCACCTAAACTGCCTGCCACCATCCTCGGTATCTCTTATCCCAGTCATCTTCCCTGTCTACAAGCATGCTCTCTATCAAGTTAAGAGACATTGTCCTGTAGAAATTAAAAGCCCAGATTTCTAAGTGCCTGGATGCCATGCCAGTCCTGTTACTTGCAAACCCTTAGAAATCCACTTTGTCTTGACGTATTTAAACCCTTAGTTGTACGTAAGAGATTTTCTCCTTGAGCTTTACAGAGCACCTGTTTAGTGAGTTACTGAATGAGTGTGCATCAGTTTCAATGATACTGGTTCAAATTTTGGAGTGTTATAAGAATCCTGGTTTATATTTTTAACCTTATAGATACATACGGACTAAAAATCAATGACTAATATTCTTTTGTGCATATTTATGGTCTGTGTGTGTGTGTGTGTGTGTGTGTGTGTGTGCACATGTGGGTTTGACACCTCTGGTGAAGTACAATACACTATTTAATACACTAAATTCTATTGAGACAGTTTTTCTCAGTATTCTGGACCTCCTTACCAAGTAGGCCTGGTTTACCGGCAGTGAGCCCCTAAGGTTAATCTGTCTCTGCCTTTGCAGTGTAGGGATTGTAAAATCAAATGCCATCATGTCTAGCTTTTTAAATATGGGTCTGAGAATCAAACACAGGTTGTCATGTTCACACACAAGCATTTTGAACTCTCTATTGATCTTGCCTCTGTTATTGATAATCTTAGTAAAATTCTAATATTGGTAAGAGCACTATTTCTATTACTTACTTCAATGTGTTCTATCAACAAACTGACTCTAAGTTAAAATTCTAATCTTAATTAAATACATTTTTGAACTCAATGAACCAGCAAATTATAGGTTTTGCTGAATAGAGATGAAATTAATCAGTATTCCCTATCATTCATTCTTTAATAATTTTTGTCTTTTCCTTTTTAATTTTCTCTGCCTTTGAATTTAATTGTTCTTAGCACATAGAACTTTGGGTATCAAAGAATTTAATTTTTCCAGCACATAGAATTTTGAGGAGTAACCATAGCTTAATAATTATCATGCTTTAAATTTTCAATCAAAAACTGCATGTTTTTTTAAATTGAGCAAATTTTTGTCTATAAATTGGTGACAAACTATGCTTAAAGGGTTAGGGTTCCTGCTACTGGGGATAGGAAAGGTAAAGCAGAGAAGGGTGATAAGGAAGAGTAATGGGGAAGAATATATATAAAGTACATTGTGCATTAATGAAAAATAATGAAGCCACTTATTACAGCTAATATATGCTAATAATGATTTTGAAAAGAATTGAGAGATGGGAAAAAGGGAGAAAACGATGACAGAGAAAAGGAAGACATTAACATTCTGCTATATGAATTAATATTAAACTCAAATGAACGAGGAAATACTCCTGACTTAGTGCACATCATCATATCTGTGACTTCTCTTCTGATTCAGCACTCTGGCATTTTTGTTTTGTTCTATTTTATGTTTAATTTTTTTTATTTAATTTAATTTTTTGACTATGTGTTTTGAGTTCTTGGTTGTTTTAGAAATTTAAATGCCCATGTGATTCACACAGGGGGTGTTGAAGGGAGAAAATGTCTACTGGGACAAAACTCTTTGCATCATGATGCCTTTACAAGCATCGATCAGTTGTGTTCTTAACAACACTCTCAAAGAGCATATGCAAACTCATGAAATATTTAAACCCAAAGAACAAAACAGCCTGCACCAGGCTGGAGCCAAATGAATGCATTCAAACCACCTGTTTTTCCTCCATCTGCACACTGTGCAAAGCAAGAAGCAAAGCTGGGGACAAATGTGCCATTTCCAATCTGAGACGAATCTAGTTATGGACATACTAAGTAACATATTATCCCTTCATTGCATAAGCCTTTAATGAAGAAAAGTATGTATATGTAATGACATCCTTTTTCATTACTTCCCTACAATTTGGTTTGGGATTCAACATCATAAGGAAACCAGTCTGCAAGGATCAAGACACTTCTTCCAGGAAGAAAAATGTTGCAATAGGTTTTCGCTTTTCATCCTCCTTGGTTCTCAGGCAGTACTAGCTACCCCAGAGTGACGACATTCAGTACTTCCTTTTCACTAAAGAATTTCATGGCTGATACATGCTGGCCTTTTTACTGGTCTGCCTTGAAGTGTCTGTATCCATTTCTTTTCTTCCTATTGGATGTCAACATGCACCAAACTCTGTTCTCTAGTCTAGAATCTTAACTTGAATTTTTTTCTCACCTATGTTTTACTTAAGTGAATGCCCTGATATCACCCCACTCACATTAAATCCATAACAAAGTTGATTATCTATCCTAAATAGAACCATATTTTCCTTCAGTTTCATCTAGATCTCTTTTAAGGAAACCCTTTCTTTGAAATACATCTTTTACTTTTGATATCAGTCATTAACATCCCATTTAACACACAAATTACTACATTTAAGGTCATATACATATATATAGTTTTCAATATAAATAGGCTTTTCATATGTATTGAGGCTTATCCTACAAAAGCAGTGTTTTCATATTGACTTCTGAAATAGCTTTAAGTAAATTTTTCTTATCCCTTACCCCTGAAGAATATCTTAGACATTTATCATCTGTCCTAGAACTGATCTACCTTTTTAGGTATGTATTATATTTAACAACATTTTGGCTTTTTTGTCTATATGTGTATGAGAGAGAGAGGGAGAGAGAGAGAAAGAGAGAGAGAGAGAGAAAGAGAGAAGAGAGGATCAATCTCACCCATCCCTCTATTTCCTCTCTCCCAAAAATATTGCTGCCAAACAATATTTCAATTATTTTGTCCTTTTGATATTTTCAGAACTCCACAAGTAATTATGTTTACTCAGTTTATGCTGTTAAACATCTTAGAAGAATATTTTTGAATGTCCAGAATTACCATGTACTAGGTAGAATCTTTGTGACATGGTAATAAACAAGACAAGATCTTTGGTTTTGGCATGTAAATTATGTTGAGAGTTGTGGTTAACTTCCTTTTCTATTAGATGAAGATTGCCTCCTCTTTAAAAGTAAAAAAATATTTTTTTCTATCAATACCACAAATAATAAATCTACTTTATAATATAAGAAAATGACTAATAGTAATGATCATTGCAGCTACCATCAATACTATGATCACTGCCACTGTGTTTTTATAAAGTCTGCACTTCATGCCAAGTGCTAACTTAAGTTAGTCTAATCAATATAAAAGTCCATAGAGTATGAAATGCCAAAGCTAATTTTTCTGTTCAAGAAGCCAAGTGTATTAGTTAGGCGACTTCTCCAAGATTGCATAGCCATGAGCAGCATGAATTGGGACTATCATGTTCATTCGTCTTAACACTTAATGATGGGAGACACATGCTCAATTTAAGCTACTGAACAAAGTTCACAAATGAATATGTATGAAGAGGGAGGAATAGAAATACTTAGTTTTTCACTCTACTATATGATGCTAAAACACTTTATACTCTTGGTCACATAGGAGCACAAGACCTCTCTAGACTGTGGTCTTCCTCGTGGTCCAGGTCCTTGCACTGTACTTTATCTTCCTTAATCCTTTGTCTCCTTGCTCACACAGGACAATCTGCTCAACTTGTGGTTTTTTTTGTGGCACCTATTAGAAAAATTTGCCTCCATTAATATCTACTTCATAAACGGTAATGCTGGAGGAGAGTTTGGCATGCTCATTAAAGGATGCTCCGGGGATGGGAGGGGGAGGCACTGGGGGATGGGGAGGGAATAGGTAGGGGAGAGGAGTAGAGGGGTTGGGAGGGGTGGAGGGAGGGAAGGGTCCGGTGTACCTGTTAAGTTTGTATGAGTGGAAATAAAAAAATATATAAAAAAAGAAAATAAAAAAAATGGTAATGCTTGAAACAACTGACTCTTAAGTTATGGAATTTTTGCTTGCTATAATCTTAGAAAACTTTATATTCAAGTCATGGAATCAACCTAAATGTCCAACAGTTGACGAGTGGATAAGGAAACTGTGGTACATCTATACAATGGAGTACTACTCAGGCATCAAAAATGATGAATTACTGGAATTTGCTGGGAAATGGATGTCATTAGAAAGAATTATATTAAGTGAAGTATCCCAAACCCAGAAAATTAAGCGCCATATGTACTCCCTAATAGGTGGCTCCTAGTACCAAACTCACCCAGCCCACATTGAGACACTCAAAAGTAAACCTATGTAACACAGTAATTGCAAGGATTATGAACAAGAGAGATGGGTTAGGAGGGCCACACCAGAAACAAGGAGAGAGGAGACCATGTTACAGCAGAGAAAATAGGCCTCCATCAAGGTCTGCAAGTAAGTAATGAGAAACCTGGTTAAGTTCACAGACGTTCTTTCCTGATCTCACCAGAAGGGGAGGGCATATAGTCTAGCAGATAAAAAGTAATCATTTTGCAAATGGGTGATGGACCCCTCCCTCAGTGAGGTTTCCTACTCTTATTACATCTACCCTTGAATGTGCTATTACAACAAGACTCCAGTTTAACAGCTTTTTGTCTCTGGCCAGGGGGTGACATACAGTGCCCAGCAGAATGGAGTGAAGGGAATTGCAGGAGCAGCAAAACTGCAAAAGAAAATCAACAAATCACAATCCAGAACTTCAGAGACTCTATATCAATCACATAGAACTAGGCCAGCCTAATCTCTCCCCATCCTGGAGCTCAGGGACATTTGCGGAAGAGGGGGCGGTAAGATTGTAAGAGCAAAAGGATGGGAGGAGCAACGATTTGCAAGATTCTCAATAATAGTTGGGGCCAAAGCAATCATAATGGGACTTTGCATGCCCTGCGCAATGTCCAGCGCACTGTTGCCCTCATAAAGTCTAGCATCTGTTAAGGGCACCGAGACACCTGGAGGCAAGGGATTGACAGCCATAGTAGTGATCTTATGCTTAAGGGGAACAAGAGAAAGGGGTTATGGAAATGCCACTGGGTCCTTATATGTCATCGGAGAGGAGGACCCAGAGGAGAGTTAGGCGTACACAATAAAGGACTCTCTGGGAATTGGGGGGGAGGCACTGGGGGAAGGGGAGGGGGAGGAGGGGAGAGGGAGGGAACTGGTAAAAAAATTTTAAAATGTATAATTAAATTTTTAATAAAAAAAAAGTCTAGCTAACCACTATCACTCTTGATACTTTAATTTCTCTGTAATCATTTCCCTGCAAATCTTGCTACCTTGTTTTCATTTGAATATATGTCACCAACAATTTTCAAGATCAACCATCAAGCAGCAAATATTTTATCAAGTGACTACTCCTACTTCTTTCACTAGCTCATAGAGTTATTTGAAAACAGTTCAATTGTTTTCGAAAGCTTCCAAAGAGACTGCAGGGATTAATTTACCTGTTAATTCATGAGAATTTCTCCTTTTCTAGGAAAAAATGCTTGTAAATACTTGTTATTTAAAAAAAAGCAGTTACAGCCATATTTTTGGTTCAAATCATAAGCAAGGGAAATAATTTATGGCCTGTTCTAGCCTGTTAAATGCACATTAAGATGGTAGTAGGACTGATTATTAACAGGTTTCTGTCTGTTCAATTTCTACCGTTTTGTAGTTGGTAAATACAGAAACTTCAGGGTCTCCAGTTGTTCATATGTAATATGTTTTAGATAATGATACCAACTGTACCACTCATTTGCATGCCACATTTGCATATGACAGCATTTGTTTCTAACATCAGTCTTTCACTACTATCTCAACTTTTTAGATGAGGTAAAATTTCAGAGATTACAAATGATTGGCTTAAAACTTCTCAGTTAGTAAACCCAAGTACATTATCACAAGTCTAGATCTTTACAACAATGATTGTAAAACTGTTTCTACCACAATATACTGAGTTTTTAGATGCCAGATAAGCTTTGAATTATAAGAAATTACTGATTTTTAATCATTTCGACTTATACAATGACAATTTCTTATGGTCTCACCTAAGAATATAATAGCAACTTAGCATTGTGGGCTGAAACTAGAACCATGTTGATAGAACAAAAACATTAGGAAACTGGATAAAACACTTCATGTAAGGCAGACTTCATAGCAACAACATGCTGAGCTTTGGGAAAGAGGAAAGGGTAAAGAATAACTCATAATTATCACCAAATACATAGTATCTCATATGAGAATAAGTATAAGATTCAATGAGAAAATAACATAATCTATTTATCTTGTCTTTGGGTATACCCCGAATGGAAATTCTTTTTTTAATTTTTAAAAATTATTATTTATTATTTATTCAATTGTGTGTGTATGCGTGTGTGTGCATGTATGTGTGTGTACGTATGTGTGTGTGTGTGTAGAACCACGGACCAATTTGGGAACCACCATGGATGCCTCCACCTCTTCCTTGTTTACTCTGCCCCAGGATTCACAGGCTCCGCCCTACCAGGACCAGAAACGCAGGCCGCTCCCGCTTCCGCCCGGAGTCTATACGTGGGTCTAGGATCCAAACTCAGGACCTTCCACCTGCAAGGCCAAGGCTTAACCCCTGAGCCACCTCTCCAGCCCCAGCCAAATGGACATTCTTGTCCATTTACCCATCATCTTTCTACCTATCATCTTTTTATTATTATCTACCTATTAATCTGATTTATCTATTATATATCTATAATATGTCTATTATCTATCATCCCTCTATTTTTAGTTCAAAGAAGTAAGGTTTGTAGATTACTCAGTCACTAAAGTGCTTGCTGTGAAAGCATATTTACCTGACGACATTCCCTCAGACTCAGGCGCATGACACTAGTAAAAACCCTAGAGACCAAGGCTGGACACAACAAGAGACCGCAGGCCCTCAACAATCTACTACTATGGATCAGATACGTGACCCTGGGTCCTACTGACTATATGTTCAAACCTATGAGCCTCAGATACACTTATTTGTTCCATTCTGAGACAGAACATAGCAAAAGATATTATTCCCTTGGCTCTGTTTTCTGGAGAGTCCACCAAATCATCCAGACTGCCATTCAACATAGGAATTCAGCAAAAGACACCCCTCGACCCTAACTCTGGGGGTCAGCTCCCATAGAAAAAAACAACAGCAATATGAAGGACCAAGATAATATGCTCCCATCCCCCAACCACTAATCCCAAGGAGAACAACTTACACTAAATTTAAAATCAAAAGTTCAAAAGAACAATTTCAAAGGCATTCAGTGAGTTCAAAGCATTTAAACAACACATAAAACCACGTGAATGAACTTAAAGAAGAAAGAAATAAAATGGCTGATGCTCAAGGAAACAGGAATTGTTGAATGAAATGATGAGGACAATTCAGTATATTAAAACTGAATTCAATAAAAAGAAACACTGAAGAAAATCTAAACTAAAATTAATAGGAAATTAAAAAGTCAGTAAGTGCAGTAAAAAGCTTCGTAGAAAACTTCACCAAAAGCAGGGAGGCATGAAAAGACTAAATCTATGAATAATGGGGATAAAAGAAGGAGAATAACTCCATGCTAAAGGCAAAGCAAATGTTATCCAGAGAATCAAAGAATAAATGAGGAGAAAGAGATGACCATGCAGACACAGCAGTCCAGAGAGCAGCAAACAGGAACACAAAAGAAACTAACCTTGACACGTTGTAGATTAAACATTAAAAACACAGACTAAAGAAAAAGATATTAAATATTTTAAATACAGATTAAACAAAAAGATATTGTAAGTTACAATATAGAACAGCCAAATCACATATAAAAGCAAATTCATCAGAATGACATCTGATTATTCAATGGAATAATTGAAAGCCAAAGGACTGGGAAATAATTATGAAAGCCAAAAGGACTGGTAAAAATGTATTCCAAATTATGAAAGTCACAATTGCCAACCCAGAATATTATATGCAGCAAAACTATGTATTAAAATTGGAGGAGGAATGAAAACATTTCATGATCAAACAGGGTAAAGAAATATATAAGGCAACTCTGCAAAAGATACTTAAGGACTATTGCAGACTGAAAAGAATAATAAACAAACCTACGATGTTAATAACAAAACCAGCACAATTAATTACTGGTATATTTCTAGTCTCAATTTTCCATTAAAAACACAAACTTTAACATATTGTATTAGAAAACAGGATACAACCTTTTGCTATTTCAAAAAAAATGCCTTACCATCAAAGACAGAAATAACTTCAGGGTAAAAGGAAAGGACAATTGTAGCCCCCCTCAAAAAAAAAATAATGGAAGATTGTAAGAGCACAAGGATGGGAGATATGCAAGATACTCCACACAAGTTAGGGCCGAAGCAATCATAATAGGACTTTGCATGACCTGCGCAATATCCAACACATTATTGACCCCTCAAAGTCTAGCATGGACTAAAGGCACTAGGATCCTTAGAAGTTAGGGATTAACGGCCACAATAATGTTCCTATACTTAAGGGGAACACAAAAAAGAGTTCTAGGAAATGCCACCGAGTCCTTACACCTCATCAGAGAGGAAGACCCAGAGGAAAGTTTGACATACATATTAAAGAATGCTCCAGGGATGGGGCGAGGAGATCCTGGGAGATAGGAAGGGAGGGGATAAAGGAAGGGGAAAAGGGGGAGAGAGGAAGGGGGTCCAGGAAGGGGTGGAGGGAGGGAGGGGACCGGTGTACCTATTAAGTTTGTATGAGCGGAAATAAATTAAAAAAATAATGGAATTAATATAAAAGCAATTGCAGCTATTCTATTGTCAACCAAAATAGACTTTGTACTGAAACTGGTGAGCAGAGATAAGGAAGGTGATTACATATTCATCAAGGGAATGATCCATACAGAGGATATTGCAGTGCTAATCATACTCTTACCAAACACAGGTTCACCCAATCTCACGAATCAAATACTACCTGATGTAATATCACAGATTATCTCAAATCCAGTAATTATAGAAGATTTCAATCTCATCCTTACATAGATTCACTGGGAAAAAAACCTAAACAGAGACAAACTTCATGATTTGTATAGTATTACTAAGAGATTTCTTTTTCAAATGGTTTAAGTAGTAGCTAGCTACCTGGGATTAACCATATAGGAAGACAAAGAATGGTTAGTACTATGGGCATACACTGGGTTCATCTGACAATGATATGTAAGGGGTTTGCAAAAGTTATAAAGATACAGAATGCATTAATTATATATTTATATGATACATATGTAATATTCATCAGAACTATTAAAGTTAGCATAATATTTGATTCCACCTAAAAGTGACAGACTGCTAACGTTTCTTATTAGAATTGATGAATACAGAACTGATATATCTTCAGATTTATTTTTCATTTTTGTAATATTCCTCTAGATAGTTTGGCTTACAAAAGATGATAGACAAAATCTGGTTTCTGTTTTCAAAGCACATATGTAATTTAAAAGGCCTCTAAGGATGGTTTGTCAATTTTCTTTGAAACCAAGGGGTTTGTAAGATTCCAAGGCAGTGTGCTCATATGTATTTCTTCCTTCCTTGTCATCACAAGGAATGAAAGTGGCATCCTTCTAGCATGAGCTATGAATCAAGTTTTACCAAGGACCATTAGTCTACCATTGCATTGGAATTTAAATATCCTAAAATCAAATGACAAAATGCACTTTAAACCCACAGGAGTCCATTTTTTTCCATGTCTTGCTTTAGGGGAATTTTCCTCTCTGCGTTGCTGAGTGTTCCCGGTATTCATCATCAGAACCTGCCACTGGGCTTAATTCCAGACAGCAAGGATGCTGACTGCTTGACACCCTTGTCTGTTAGAGCTAATGAAAGGCATTTGGATAGAAGATTCATGGTAAAGGCCTTCAGACTGCTTAAAACTATTAATCAATAGGGCAGAAGTGTTCTCTGAGTAATGTGTCTGATTGCTTTAAAAACAAGACTAAAAAAAGAGAGAATGCTCAACATAGGGAGATTGCCTTGGCAACATGGTATGTATTCTTTAGAAAGACTCTCAAATTTAACCAGTGTTGCCTGCAATCTTTGAGGATACCCAGGACAGTCAGCTTTTCCCAGTAGCAAATAGGATACCACTGCTGGTTTCCAGTCAGCATTCAAATGATTTTAAATACACATTCTTATAAACTTGCCAATATCCAAATATGCAAAGTATCATATGAGGAGGAAAAAAATCTTCATTTTAAACCACAGATGTAGTTACCAGAGCAGGAAAGAGCTGTTTTGACCACAAGAGAGCCACTTATACTTAGAAGTGAAGCATGGTTATATGATCTATATGCTCATATTTATATGGGGTATATGCAGGTAAAAGTATTGAAAAAATAATGATTGTACATCAAAAAATCTTAATTTTAGAAATATAAGATTGAAGAATTTATTTTCAACTCATCAATTAAAAATTCACTTACATCATAAATCTTTAGTTTTCATAATATACCTCATGGTATCCTCACACCCATTATCTTATTATGGTGCAATATTTTTTTTTCTTTAAATGCAAAAAACCATGAGCTATAAAAAGCTTATGATGAGTTTTTCTGAAGGTGTTTTGGTTTTGGGGTCAGCGCTGATGCTTGATTTATGATTTCATACACTTTCTGAAAACTGGGAACTTGAATCACTTCTCACAGACTTGGCCAAAAATTGTTTTCCCATCAAGCTAATATTGGAGTAAAATTTAAATCTCATTTAAAAAAAATAAATTGGCTTCAAAATTGCAACCCTAAAGCCATAGTTTTCCCTTTGGCTTTTTCAGCAAGAAAATTTTGGCAAGGACTTGTTTATTCTCTTGCCAAAGACTACTCTTGATGGAGTAATATGCTAAGCCAAAAAGTCAATAAGTGATTATTCGAAAAAGAAGAGTATCAATGTGTAACAAGTGTTAAGTGTGCCTGCAATAATCACTCATAGAGTCTTTGAGTAAAGACCTGGGAAGTGTCTGTGAATAATTTCTGTGAAATGGCAATTTGAAACAAGGAATTGCAAGTTGTGCAGTAAAGTCTATCAGCTAATTAAATTCATTCCTTCATTCAAATATTTCTGGAGTGCCTTGTATATTCTGAAAATATCGAGTGACATCGCATCAAAATGTTCACTAGCTGTGGTGAGACAAATAAATAGTCAGTTCTAACATCCTACTGTGAATGTAGCTTCTGAGAAGCCTGGAGATTAATGTGAAAACTGGACAGCAAAGGAAGAAAAGGCTTATGGGACAAGAATAAAAATGGTAGCCTGTAAGTCCTTAAAACATGCATGCAGTCATGCTGTAATGAAGAAAATACCAGAGGAAGTTCTTGCACAGGTCAATGCTAGTCTGAAATCATTAAAGAGTAATAAAGCATAAAGTTTACTTAATTGGGTTTAGAATAAGAAACCACTTCAAACATTCACTGCTATGTCTTTAATTTCCTCAGAATAAATCAGTATCTTAAGAAATCAAATCAAAGAAACATCTCATAGAAACACTCTGCATTGGGCAGTTCATATAAGGCACATCAGTTTGATAAGATAATTCCAGGATGGTCAATTTCAAGCACTTTGGTTATTTTGTCATGATATCCATCATTTAGAAAATAAAAGTGCTGCTCTACACATTCATTGGGTATAGCACCTGCCTCGACTCATCCCACTGCACACAGGGGCCTCTTTGTGACAAAGTCATAGTGATTGCAACATAGGGCTGCAAGGACAGAAGAGAAGTTAGATAACCTTGTGAGCAATATTTTTTCATATTATAATTCTTTTTCTCTATCTTCCTCACTGCCTTGAAAACTGATTAATTTTCACAAGATTTTACACAAATTAGAGCTAAACAATTCTAAAAATAGTAGTTAAACTCTTTTATCTAAAGAAAAGCAAAACTAAATATTGGTGAGTTAGCATTATGCATATTAAAATAAATATATGCTCATTAAATATTTGTATAATAATCTTTGATATAATTTTAAGAGGATCAAAAGTATCAGACCAAAAGGAGTACAAATGAAAACTTTGTTTATGTAAATTGGCTTGGTTTGTGTCCAAGAATCAATGTGAACCCTGATTTTGTCTTTTATAGCAATGAAATAATGTGATCAAGGGGAAGTCAGACTTTTTACTTAGATCTATTTTTGAAGCTATATTCTAGGTTGAATTATAGTCCCTGCATTGATTTTTTATTTTCAAAGTAATAATATGAGAAATTATCATTTTAACACTAAGGAGTATCATTGCTCATGTGAGCTTTCAAAAATGGGATGCTGAACAGATCTTCAGATGGACTGTCTTAGTCTTCTTTTTCTCATTCTCAACTATCTGGGCTAGTTGGCTAGTTGGTGATAGTAGGAAAAATGTTAGTGTTGACTCAGAAAAGAAAATACATCAGATCTTTGGACAAGATCAATAATGCTACTGGTTCAATGACAGCAGTAGAAATTGAGGTGGAATACGTCCAATTCCTTAATGAAACTCTCCTGGTTGTCAAATGAAAGGAAAGTTAGAAAAGCCCAGCATGTCAGTGTGGCATTACAAATACCTTAAGTTAGAACTTTCTCATATATAGCATCATATATTCATAACACTTTCTTAAGTTTTAACTGGGTTAAGAAACAGCCCACATTAAATAATTGTGATCTTAGAAGAGATGGCAATGATCAGCTAATAAACAGTGGTAATTCCAGTAATTCCAGGTGCAAGTAGGAAGATAAGGATTTTAAGGTTACCTTTAACTACATAGCAAGTTCACAATATCCTGGGTTACCAAAGACCTTGTCTTAAAAATATCCTAAGTAATAAAGAATCATTAATAATTGAATACAGTCTGTAACTTGAGTCTACAAGCAGGTGGGGAGAGTAGTAATGGAGAAGTAAAGAACTGTGGACACTTAATTCAGTTTAATTTTTTGGGAACGGATTCAAGAACAAATTATATTAAATCTACTACTGATGGTTAGAGAGAGAGCTGTCAGGAAAGTAGTGTCATGCAAACACAAGTACCTGACTTTAGATCATCAGCATCCATGCAAAAGTTCTGTGTGGTGTTGGAGAGAGGGCTCAGTAGCAAAAGTTTTTGCTGCAAAAGCAAAAGGATTTGAGTTTGCATTCCTACATCCCATATACAATGCACGGAAGGAGTCAGGAGTTGGGCTGGCAGCGCGATTGTAATTCCAGCCTTGGAAGGTGGAGCCTCAGGACTGCCCAGAGCAAGCTATTCAGTGCTATATAGGAGTTCTGGGTTTAATTGCAGACGCAGACTCAACAGAATGAAGTGGAAGAGTAATTGTGTGTAATGCCCAATATCAACTCTAGGCCTCCACCTGCATATTCACACAGGCAATGCCCCCCCCCACCAACATGCATACATTCATGCTCTTCCCATACACATATAAATGTAAAATGGAAAAAAAAATGTTAGGTGCAGTAGTGAGTGTTTATAATTCTGTAACAGGGAGACAGACAGATCCCTGAATCTTACTGACTAGTTAACTATCTGAAAAGAAAAGAAAGAAGATGTATTATAGGGGCTGGAGAGGTGGCTCAGGGGTTAAGCCTCTGCCTTGCAGGCAGAAGGTCCTGAGTTGAGATCCTAGACCCCACGTATAGACGCCAGGCGGAAGCGGGGGCGGCCTGCATTTCTGGTCCTGGTAGGGCGGAGCCTGTGAATCCTGGGGCAGAGTAAACAAGGAGGAGGTGGAGGCGGTCCATGGTGGTTCCCGAATTCGCCTGTAGTTCTACACACACACACAGACACACACACACACACAGACACACACACACACACAATTGAATAAATAAAAAAATTAAAAAAAACATGCATTATAGATGAAACTGTACTGATAGCCGCCTAGAAGTGTCCACAATATAAACACCCTAATCTTTTTTTTTTTTATTTCTTCCACTCACACAAAGTTGATAAGTACCCCATTCCCCTCCCTTCCTCCACCCCTTCCTGGATCCCCTTGCTCCCTTCCCCCTTTTCCCGTTTCTTCCCCTCCTTTCTCCCAGTGGGGACCACCCCTCCCCCCATTCCTGGAGCATCCTTTAGTGTGCATGTCAAACTTCCCTCTGGGTCCTCCTCTCTGATGAAGTGTAACGACACAGTGGCATTGCCTAGAGCTCTTTTTTTGTGTGTGTTCCCCTTTAGTATAGGAACACTATTGTGGCTGTTAATCCCTTGCCTCGAAGTATCCTAGTGCCTGTGATCCATGCTAAACTTTGGGGGGTCAATGATATGTCGGTCATTGTGCAGGTCATGCAAAGTCCTATTATGATTATTTTGGCCCTGACTTGTGTGGAGTATCTTGCATATCGTTGCTCCTCCCCATTTTTAGGCTCTTACAATCTTACCGCCCCCTCTTCGACAAATTTCCCTGAGCTTTAGGATGTGGAGAGGTTAAGCTAGCCTGGTTGCAGGTGGTTGATGTGGAGTCTCTGATGTTCTGAATTATGGTTTGTTGACTTTTTTTTTTCAGTTTTGCTGCTCCTGCACCGCCCTTGGCTCCATCCTGATAAACACCTTAATCTTCACAATTGCATGGACCGTGATATTCAGATCATGTCTTCTCTTTAGAAAACATTTAGGAAAAGACATAAATAGCCTGATATTAAGTCAGAATTAACTCTAAAATATATAAATAATATCACTTGACCAAAATGTCTGATTTCAAATAATAAAAATCAGCGAATCTTCATTAACTGAAGAAACTTGAAAGCAGAGGATTCAAAGAGAGTAACTGGGCTAGAATGTTCTCAGGTGTTGGAATGAGACGATTACAAAACTAGCTTAGACTGTGTAAAGAAAGCCACTCTTAGGGAAAAAAATCTAGGATATTGAAGGGACAAAGTTGCAAAATATTATTTTAGCGAAGTTTAGGGAAAAAAATTTTTTCTCTTGCTACTAAAGAATTTTAAATAATTTATTTAAGCAATGCTTCAGGAAGGTTGATTTCCAATATATTTGCTAGTGTAGTGCATATATATTAAAAGGAATTAAGATTTTTTCATTTAAACTTGTTTTATGAACTGAGTGTTTCTCTAAAAAATCAGGATAGAGATGAAAATAATGATAAATTTGACATCTTATTAAAATGGATATATTTGTACAATATTATATAAAATATATACTAGTCAATAACCTACAACACATGAAATATGCGGGACAATGAAGGTTGATTTTGAAATTATGCCTAGTACATGCCTCTTACCTCATTTTCCTTTGAATGGGTCCCTAATGACTTATATTATGTCATTTTTCAAAAGGAAGGATCCATGATGGCTGAGGTGATCTATATGTATAATCAAAATATAATAAAACAATCCACCGTGCATAAAATTATGATAGGACAATTAAAATTAAATGAATTACATATTGCCATTTCAAATTGTTCTCAAGTTAAGGTTATCTATTATACAGCCCAGGATTGAACAATGAAAAGAATAACATGGTCCTTATGTCATGTTTAAAAAAGCTATAAAGTATAAAAAAGCTAAACATAATGCAAAAAAAAGCTAAATCACTGAAATGTGTATGGTCAAAAAATTATCCTCTTTTTTTAAAAAGTATTTCAGTACTGTTGTGAGCAGAAAAGATGGTTTACAATTAAAGTGTCTTTTTCTTAATGTTAAGTGAAACAGCTCAAATGCTGACTACAGAAACGTGGCACATCACTGATTAAAGACTTTTCTAAAACAAAATCATATCTCACATATCTACTAAATTAAGTAACCAGGATTACATCCATTGTTAGTTAGTACCACTTAAATGGAAGTAATTCTATAACTCTTCATTATCAGCCTAAAAATTTCCCAATATTCTAATGATAATATTTTTTAGTGGCTATAGTATGATCCAATTGAGGATGTAAATTTTGGAGAAGTAACTTACATATTGCAACCTACCTTCTACTCAAAGGCAATTATTACCTTATAATTCATCCTTAAATGAGTTTTACATAGAAATAAGACAGGAATATAATTCTTCTTCAAATTTCTTGTACTTAATAAAAGCATCCTTTTTTTTTTCCCTTCACTCTAAGCTACTTCCATGGGCATTTCCATATTTCCACATGTATAGATAGATGTCTTGTTACACAATTTAAGTTATACACCCACTCTATGAAGTAGATTTTAGATGTGGTTGCATTTATTTTATGGATGAGAACATGAGTCGTACAACTATAAAGAAGTATGTCTTTTTCCTTCCCTTTTTAAAGTTGTTGTTCTAGTTAACAGTAACAGGAATGTGTACCATTCTGTTCTTGTGTTCAATCAGAAAGCTATTGATTATCTCCTTGATACTCCTGCTACTATTACTCTGGTGGTCACCTGTTACCATGGTTATTTTTCTTGCAACATTAAGATATCATGTGTTGATGGGGCCTGTGATTATTTCTCTCTCCCAATAACTTCTGCAGTATTCCTTGGTACGGTGTAAGCTATCTAACAAGGAGGAAATTCTCAGACCAGTTCTAGTTGATGAATTTTGCTCATATTTCATGATCCATATGTGTTGAACCTTCAGTAACAGGGTCTTACTGACAGTTTTTGGAGAGCAATAGGAAAAAAAAACAGCCAATAAACCTATAGGTAAGGAGACAGTACACCAAACTGCTCTCTAAATAGCTGTTATTATAGCTATAGATTGGGGGAACGTGCAACACTCAGCCTTGAAGTCTTTTTCTACAACAGAGGTAGAGGATCTGAACAAATTACCAGACCTGCATAATGACTGACTTAACATGACCCCATAGACTATCAAGAACATACAGTGGAACCTTTTGTACTAAAGCTGTATGAGTGAAGGAAAATGCCCCTATTTGTGGGGTGGCCTGAAGAGAAGCAACTTGGTATGCCACAGAGTTCTGAACCCCCACAAAAGTAGATAAGCAGAGGCAACACTAGGATCCATAGAAGCAGACAGGCAAGAGGATGGGATGACAGAGGGATAAGAGGGAAAGATGATGGAAGGAAGTAGGAATAAGTACTCAATATGCTTGTAAAAGTGGAAAAATTTAAAAAACAGTAGACAAACCAGGAACCCTGGGGTCCATAGAAGCAAAAAGGCAGGAGAATGAGAGGGAGTGGGATGAATTGAAGAAGGGAAGGGAAAAGGATGGGTAAGAGGGTGATGAAGGAAAACAGGGATAAGTATTCAATATGCTTGTCAAACTACAAAAATAAAAGAAAAAAGAAAAAAGGAAGTAGATCTTGAATAATTATCCCTGTATTTCAGAAACAGAAGGCTTTAATGCTGTCTCTAAATACCATGTGCTTACACTGCGAAATGTAGGAAATAACAAAGTTAGGCCCTCAATTTACTGGAATTGTCTGTCTCCTCATAATTCTCAGAAGAAGCAATAACTTCACGGAAATGTATTTAATAAAAATGAACCAGATTTCTTCTTGATTTTACTTTTAAGGAAATAGAAGCCTACTGAATGACCTCCAGCTGATACTTTTCTTTAGTTATGAGAAAGTACAAGTCAATAAATGCTGCTGTGATATTGTAATTTTTAGGTAAAGTGACTTCAAAATTACCAGATTGAAAGCTAAAATTGATTTTTATATATACTTCATATTCTGAAACTACATGTCAAACTGTGACAATTATCTACAAATATTCTAATAATTAGATATATCTGAACTAGGGATAAAATTGTAATAAGGAGTGCTAAGTTCCTACTATACATGGGAAAATGGCACATATATGAAGACATCTGGCAAGAAAGCCAGATAAGAAAATTCTGTACTTTTGGGAGAGGTAAATGTGTTGCCTATAATGAAACCAAATAAATCTGGATGGCTTAAGATTGTATAGCTCATTGGATTACTGAAATACCTCAAAGATTTAGTCAACTAATTTTCATAATGATGAAGTTCTTTATAGGTAAATAGTGAGGTACTGAAGTTTTTAGGGATAAATTTCAGTTTTCATGCAAATATTAGAGAAAAAATTCCTCTCAGACATCAAGAGATTGGAAGGAAGCCAATGCTAGTCCACAGTTTTAGAAAGTAGGAGTTGAAGATGCAATATTGTCAAGATAGCAATTCCTTTCAAGTTGATTTGGGCAGTCAATAAAACTCTAATCACTATCCTAATAGTTTTTGTGTATAGTTTGAAAGGGTACCCTCCCAAATACATAAAGAAATATAAAGAGTCTGGATTGACAAAAGAATATTGGAAAAGAAAATCTATGCTAAATTTTGAAACTACTTTACATGTGACTGATTTTGCTGATGCTAAAGAATTAATAGATGATAGACTGGTTTTTCACCAGTGGAGACAAAAATTACAGACTTAAAAAAGATGAGAATAAATCCAAGGGAACTGTATTCAGGTGCATGATATCATTATGAGCTCATGTTTACAGACTAGTTGGAATTGATAGATAGGAATATTATAGGTTTGGACTTATGCATATGATTACATAAGTGTATAAATTACCTACTTATATTTTCCTGAGAAAGGCCAGAATGCCTCTCTGATTAAATGATAAAAGCTGACAAGCATCATGCTCCCTTGTGGGCTGGGATGAAAGGATTTTCAAAACAGTTCCTAAATCTATTTCCTTTATGAAAGGCAAACATGAAATAAATGCACCTGAGAGTCTTGGACTCTATTTTTAATCACTAGTATAGAAAAAGCAAAGAAAGACTGAAAAATTATCAGTATCAGTGATGAAGAGTCAAATGAAAAAATACAATGTCAATACAAGGGTCAATCTTGAGATAGACAACACACATTCATGAAAATGAAGTCTGAAGATTAGCTAATACCAGTGTTGGTGTCTTAATGTTTACAAATATGCTAAGGTAATTTAATAGGCTGCCAATGAGAAAAACAGGCAGAGGGTATATAGAAATTCTCTTTTATCTTTTATGAGATATAAAATTGTCCCATAAATAAGAGTTTATATTTACATGGATAAATTCTTGGGTTAGTACTTAGCTGAAGAAGACATGTTAATGAGTAATAAGTACATGAGAAGTAGTATAAAACCATTAATGAAAATACAAGTTGAACTGCAATAAGAAGTTGACTATGCCTTCGCAGTGTGTTTCAGGGAAGAGAATTGGTGCTGTCATCTCATTCTCTTTTGATCTCAAAACCATTCCCAATCAATCAAGTCGAGCCAAGGATTGAAGTTATAGGCATCCTTGTTATGTTTGGTTACTTAAGGATAAATGAGGAGGAACAAAAGAGAAAGTCTTTCAGATGGGATAAGATGGTGGCTTGGATTCTATTTATAAGTACAACAACATAGAAAGTGCAAAAATCAAATATTGTTCTAGTAAGTAAATAAATTACTATACCAATCACTAAAAAAAATTTCCATGAGATGCCACCCAAAACAACCAAAATTAAAAATCAAACAGTATCAAGTGTTGAAGAGGATGCAAAAAAACTCTTTCTCTTAGGTAAAGTGAATGCTGATGTGAATGTAAATCAGGACATGTCACCATGGACACATGCATTTGTCAGGTTCTTCTTTTTTCTTTTTCCTTTTTATTTTATTTATTTTGCTGTGCTAGAGATTAAATCCAGGGTCTCATGCATATTAAGGTAGCAGTCTATTACTGAAATACATTCCAACTGTCTTTTTATTTTTTTTCCACTCATATGAACTTAATAGGTACCCCATCCCCTCCTCCCTCCACCCCTTCCTGGACTCCCTTGTTCCTTCCTCCCTTTTCTCCTTCCTTTCCCCCCTCCCTCCCTATCTCCCAGTGCCTCCTCTCCCCCATCCCTGAAGCATCCTTTAATGTGTATGTCAAACTTTCCTCTGGGTCCTCCTCCTGATGAAGTGTAAGAACTCAGTGGCATTTCCTAGAACTCTTTCTTGTGTTCCCCTTAAGTATAGGAACACTATTGTGGCTGTTAATCCTTAGCTTCTAAGGATCTTAGTGCCTTTAGTCCATGCTAGACTTTGAGGGGTAAATAACGTGTTGGTCATTACGCAGGTCATGAAAAGTCCTATTATAATTGCTTAGACCCTAACTTGTATGGAGTATCTTGCATATTGTTGCTCCTCCCCATCTTTAGGCTCTTCCAATCTTACCGCCCCCCTTTTCTGCAAATTTCCCTGAGCTTCAGGATGGGGAGAGATTAGGCTGGCCCAGTTCCAGGTGCTTGATATAAAGTCTCTGACATTCTGAATTATGGTTTGTTGATTTTTTTTTTTTTTTTTAGTTTTGCTTCTCCTGCAATACCCTTGGTTCCATCCTGATGGGTATTGGATGTCACCCCCTGACCAGAGATAAAAAGCTGTTAAATTAGAGTCTTATTATAAAAGTATATTCAAAGGTAGATGGAATAAAAGTAGGAGACCATGGTGAGGTTGGGGGGTCAGTCTCCCACTGCAAAATGGTTACTTTCTCTCTGCCACACTATATGCCCTCCCCTTCTAGTGAGATCATATCCCCTCAGTTGCAAATGATCAGGAAGGAAAGTCCGTGAACTTAACCAGATGTCTCATTGCTTACTTGCAGTCCTTGATGGTGCCTCTTTTCTCTGCTATAACATGATTCCCTCTCTCCTTGTTTCTGGTGGGGCCCTCCTTCCCCATCCCTCCTGTTTATAATCTTTGCAATTATTACAGAGATTTATCTTTGAGTGTCTCTAAGTGGGTTTGGTACTAGGATCCACCTATTAGGGAGTACATACGGTGCTTAATTTTCTGTGTCTGGGATACTTCACTCAATATAATCGTTTCTAATTCCATCCATTTCCCGGCAAATTTCATTAATTCACCATTTTTGATGGCTGAGTAGTATTCCATTGTATAAATATACCACATTTTTCTTTATCCACTCGTCAACTGTTGGACATTTGGGTTGATTCCATGACTTTGCTATTATAAACAGTGCTGCTATGAACATGGTCGTGCTTGTGATATCAAGGTGAACCTCTGCTGTATGGGGGGTTATTCCCAAAAGTGGAATAGCAGGGTCATATGGCATTTCAATCTTTAACTTCTTTAAGGATCGCCAGACGGCTCGCCAGAGTAGCTGTATGAGCCTGCATTCCCACCAGCAATACAGGAGAGTTCCCCTCTCTCCACATCCTCTCCAGCATTTATTGTTGTTTGTATTGTGGATTTTTGCCATCCTGACTGGGGTTAGATGATATCTCAGGGAAGTTTTGATTTGCATTTCCCTTTGTCAGGTTCTCAATCTAAAGATCAATATTTCCTTAGTCAAACACATGTCTATGTAACGGTACAGAAATTTTATTTCTGTTTACTTCGAACAAATTTAGATACATTTTCAGCATAGAGATAAGTACATAAAATTAATTACAACTTATTCACAAAATAAAATGGTAAATAAGTGAAAGTTACATGATTAGGAAAATGAGAAGCAAATACTACTGTATTCATATATGAAAACAGTACTTAAGGATAAAGGAATGAGTGATAAAGGAATAAGTATGAACAGTTTTAAGAACATTATGTTGAGAAGTGGAAAACACACAAGTGTTTTTTTATACAAGTTTAGAAGCAGGCAAAACTAATTAGTGCAGAAAATCAGGGATGGATGACTGTGTGAAGACCCAGACTGAGAACACAAGAGAGCAGAAGACTGCATTGTCTTTGGAGTACTTGTATTCTAGGCATGGCATTTATCCAACCCAACAAACAGTGCACTTCTCAGACTTCCTCATTTTGCTATATACATAGTTATACCTTCCTTGAACATTTATGTAAGGAAGAGACAGTCTCAACCTTTACTTCCAAAGGAAGCTGTTAAAAGATACCTTTGCATGCAAAAGGGTCAGAAACACTTTTAGAAATGGCACCTGTTAATCCTCGTTTGGAGAACAGAATATAAGAAAGTGACCAGAGTTTTCTCAGATGTCTCATTTGCACCTTTGCAGCTGCATCTGATGGTATGCTTATAACTTCATAGAAAAGGATGCTTATAGGTCTCTTTACCCTGAGGAACTTACTGTGTTCACATACTCTCTTCTTGTCTACTCCACGACTGGTGTCTATGTGGAACAGGCAGTGCAAGAAATTACTTTTGAAAACACTTAATTTTTAATTCCAATAAACCTATAGGTAGTAATACAGTACATCAAAGTGTTCTATAAATAGCTGTTATTATACCCATTGAATGGGAACTCATGGTGGAAACTTTTGGGTCTAAAGCTGGATGAATGAAGGGAAATGCATGTATCAGTGGGGTGGCCTGAAGAGGTACAAGTTACCATGGAGGCCTGCATCCCCACAGGAATAAACGAGCCAGAGTGAACCCTGAAGTTCACAGAAGCACACAAGTGGAAGGCTGTGACAGACTGGGAGGGTAAGGTGAAGGGAAATGAGAGGATGGAAGGGAAGGGGGAGGGAGGGAAACTGGGATGAATACTCAATATACTTATAAAAGTAGAAAAATAAATAAAAATGGAAGAAATGAACCCGCAAAAAAGAAAGAAAACCTACAAGTACATATTAGACCATCCTAAACCCCCAAATTTTCTCTACTGTTTAAAAGTTAAACAAAAGACAGAAAAGATAAAATGTTCAATTAAGATGAAATAGATTTTCCTTACAATTGCAACAGGAGTATGTTTAAAATATATATTTAGGCTTATCACCTACAAGGAAATCATTCTTTGAGAATCAGGCCTAACTCAGTAGAAAGATCCCTTTGTTAAAAGGAACAGAAAGGACTCATTATATTCCCACTTTAGTTTGCTGGGGAGATAAGATAAATTTATCAAAATTAGGTGGAAGAGATGGGTCTGACATTTCCAAACTTAGACTATAAGCTACATCTCCATTCTGATAAAAGGGATTAAAGAGATACGCATGAATCCTCCCTCAAGCATAAGCTGGCGAGGCTCAGTACACAGCGCACAGACAGGCAAAGTCTCAGGTTTCTTTCTGAGGCATCTGTGCTGAACGCTGTGTGCAGTAGGCTGGCTGCTCTGTATTCTTCTGTTGCTTTCAGATGAAATCATCCATCCATAGAAAATGAGGGCATGGAATATTCATGAGGTAAAAGATAATTTTTATCATCCCCGGAGAGTCTCTTTCTTTGGATTGTTTATTACCTGCAGAGCTCGACTGTATGAAAATTGATTAAATATCATTTACCAATTAGAGTGATACCACATCACATTCCTCAAAGCAAACATTTAAAAGCATAATCATTCTCACAGCAGAAAGTATGCTTTTCCAGGTAGATCTGGGAATTGTGGGGCCTATATCTTGTATGACTTTGGGAGCTCTTCTCTAATAAAAATGATAAAAATATGAAAACTAACTTTTTTCTGCTCTTTTAGAAGAGTGGTGGATGAATGAGTGAACTAGAGACATTATTATTTTACAAACAAGTATATCTATGCCAGCATTCTCTTAGGAACTGGTTGCAATAAGTCAAATAATTTGTCAACCTCAGACTATCACAAACGATATGACAGACTTTTGAGTTTTCTTAACTACTTTGAAAACAAATGGTTCATAATATTTTCCAACTGGTCATCTAACAATGTACTTACTGTCACTGTAAACAGACTAGGAAGAACAAAATCTGGGAGCATAGTTGCCATATCAATGCTGCCGTACTATGAACCACGTTTTTTTCACTATTCTCTACCAGCATCAAGAGTTACACAAGGGGTTTACCAAGCAGAAGGTCTGCCCCATCAAACATCAATACCTCAACATGGGAAGAATCCTCAATCTGTAAAACTTAGGACACAGGAAGTCCTCCATTCTTGTCTTCCACTTTTTGCTACACCACAAGAGTTTCGTCACCTTCCATAGATTCTCTAGTCATCTTATTGCCTCACTCTTGTTTTTCATTTCTCTGTATATAAGAAAAATGGGATGTATATAAATATGGGAAATGTTCTATTTTTGAATTTTGAAGAGCTAACCCATGCTGGGGGCTCAGTGAATGTCCACTGAATGGTTGAGAAGGAAGGAATGCTTCAGAGGTGAGTTATTCAAGGCATGAGATGAAGTATAGACTAGTTTCTTTGGCATTGCCTAAGGAGAAATTAAATTATTTGTAATTTCTAGGCCTACTCCAGAATTAAGAATGTAAAATTTATATGAAATGTCAAATGATATCAATGTCTAAACACTGTGGTTATTTAGCTAGCTTAAAATGAGAATAAACCATCGAATTTTATACTTCAAAACAAATGCTCCTAATATCTTTGTTTTGGTAATGTCTGTAAGAGTAAATGATCTTTGCATTGTACTACTATTATATTTATTTGGTTCTATAGCTTAAAATGAAATCTTAGTTTGAAAAGTACTTACTTAACACATTTGGTGGGAAGATGGCATTGAAAAAATATTCTAAACACTAATATAAGAGTGGAATTACCAATTCAGAACCAAAAACTAAGGTCAGGAGTTCCACCTCAGTGAAGATTACATAGGCCTAACCCGAGGAACCTGATATGAGGAAATAACCTCAGACAATCAGATAAAATTAAATTTAGCCAGACTATAATCCCAGCACAGCTTTTTAAAAGTACACACCAGTGAAATCTCAGACTGTAAATTAAAAACTCAGCTAATTTTAATTTCATGAGAGAACTATAAGTGGCACATTGAATTTACTGCCCCTTTCCCTACCTCCTTGTAGAGCAGATCAACCAGCTGCCTGAATTTGTTGAGAGAAAGTCAGTTGGTTTTATCTTAGGAGTGACTATCTTTTAGACACTTGAGGAGGCTATTGAAAGAGTGGTCATATATTATAAATGTGATTAATTCTGGGTAGGTATAAACATATCCATTTGAAGAAGATGCATTTCAATGCATGCCTTTAAGAAGAATAAAAAGAGAAATTAAAGATTTCAAAGAACTGTCAACTCTGGCAGAAGCTATTAGTCATGTCACGGTGAAGAAATAATGACTGTCTTACAGTTGCTCAGTTTTTCAAGGTGAACTTCAAAAGAGTAAAGCAGCTTCAAAGAAAATCACAAGGAAGAGTGTGGATCACAGTAGTGATGTTGCTGGAAGAAGAAACATGTTCCTGCTGTAGTTGTGACACAGGACCCAAATATGTCGGGTTTTTATTCTTTTTTAAAATTAATGCTCTAGATTTGCAACACACCATGACATGAATTAGAAAATAGTTATGGCGACTTGGTTTGACTTCTTTATAATCAAGAATGATGCAGGAACCTTAGGAAAATGTTACTGACAAGCAGAGCTTGTCTCTTTAAACCAATGATCAAGGTAGGTTATATCATATTTTATAAGTACCTACATTTCAGTGTCTTATGTTGCCAATATGTTTTGATTATGGAATCAGGTTGAACAGTAGTTCTTCAGGCGTAGCCAAGAGCTAGGAGTCAACAAAAAAGACGCTGTTACCACAGCCCTTAGTGCTTTGACTAGAGCTCTTGGTAGGATCCTGAGCACCTTCAAAGGAGCTAGGAAATGTAGTGTTCATTGCAACCGTGTCAGAAAGAAGACACCCATTTTTGGGGTGCACTAATGACATCACTAGTGAGAACAGAGTTGATGATGTCAGCAGAAGGGAGCCAGTATCAGTAGAGAAAAAGCCTCTCTAAGGAAGGGAGAAAAGCGGAGTGACACATTGAAAAGACAGGAAATACCATCACTGGTCACACATAAGATTATTTCAGTTTTCAAGAAGAAAAAATAATCTCAAATGTGAAGTATTGGGAAATATTTTGAGTCATTTTATAACCTGAATGCACTGTGATTGCTTGTGGCTTAAAATAATCCCAGAAAGAGCAGTTTCAGAAAGGGAAGAATTAGTCTATTTCATGTTTTCAATTTTATATTGAGTCATGAAAATTTATCACAATTTAGTTGCTTTAAACTGTAGTCACTTTTTCTCTTATTTCGGTAGTTCAGGAGCCTGTCATGGCATGACTGCATTCTCTACTGGCTTGGCCAGCAAGCCCCAAGAAGCCTCCTGTCTCTGCCTCCCTATGCTTGTGCCCAGCTTTTGACGTGGTGATAGGGACTCAGGCCTTTCTATTTGTCTGGCCAGTCATCGAAGTTCTAATACTTCTGAAATGAACCAGAAATAAGACTGACTAAGAAATGTAGAAAAGCAAACTCACAAAGAATAAGCAGAAAAGACTCTACGGTCAAATACGTAGTTTCGGACGTGTTTAACACATGCTGTGTAGCATATTTAGCACATTCTAGACTGTCAGAAAATTAAAAGTGCTCATGTGGCTGATGAGCACATAAGAGAAAGATACAATCTGAAGCATTTTAAAAATATTTCAATAAGGGGTTGGGGAGATGGCTCAGGGGCTTAGAACCTTTGCCTCAATAGCAAAAGAACCTGAGTTTGGATCTCCAGATCCTATGTAAAAATGTCAGTGGGATACGGCAGGGATTGAAACTCAGGCCCTGAAAGCAAAGACTGGGAAATCTCAGAGCAACAAATAAGGAAACAGCAATCCAGGATGATTCAATGTACCTCTGGTCCTCCACAGGCACACAAACTCAAGTTCTCTAGACACACGCGCACACACACACACATGCACGCATGCACACATGCACACACGCACCAAAAAATTTTCTTTGACTAGAGAAAGCTCTCTTTGCACAGAGATGGACAGTGACCAACCAAGTCCCTGCTTTTTTCTCCCATGGGAGAGAACGACACCTGGCGAAGGTTGTGTCTCCTGGCTTTTCTAGCATCTAAGTGTAATGTGTTTGTGGAAATGGAACTTAAAGGGAAAATACATTATTCACTTCCTGGAGGAAAAGCTTTCAAGAAATGTCCCTTTCCTGTGATCTCTTCCTCCTCTCAGCTGGCACAAGGGCAATGGCAACCTTGTAAGATGAAAACAGCCAGGATTTTTGTGTCACTGTGTGGCAGAAAGCTCTCAGGATTGGGCCTGCATGTTTTAGGCCAGTGAATTTTAATCTGTGGCAATCTGCAGATACAGTATTCTCCACGAGACATTGGCAATGTCTTGAAATATTTTAATTATGACTAAGGAAAAAAGGAAATGGGTATTTAGTGGATGGTGGGCAGGGATGTTGTCTTTCATTTGGCAATGCAACAAATAAGCATCTAGTTTAAAGTATCAATAGTCAAAGACAAGAAGCCCTTTCTTATACCAGAAAGACACAGAGAGAGGAAGGTAGAAGGAGAGAAAGAAGGAGAGGGAGAGGGAGAGAAAAAGGGAGGATAGGAAGACAGAAAGGAGAGGGAGGGAAATTGAGAGAAAGGGAAAGAGAGGGAGAGAGAGAGGAAGAGGAAGAGGAAGAGGAAGAGGGAGAAAGAGGAGGGTAGAGGGAGAAGGGAGGAGAGACAAAGAGGTAGAGGGAGAAGGAGAGAGAGGGAGAGAGAGATGGAGAGAGAGAGAAAGAGAGAAAGCGAGATGGAGAGGAAGAGGAAGAGGAAGAGGGAGAAAGAGGAGGGTAGAGGGAGAGGGAGGAGAGACAAAGAGAGGTAGAGGGAGAAGGAGAGGGGGAGAGAGAGATGGAGAGAGAGAGAGACAGAGATTCTTTATGCATGAAGACACCAAAGTTGCAGGCTTTGATCAGGCTACTAATGCTCTCTTAAATTCTTTGAAAATATTCTCCTGCATCTACTGCTCATGGATCATGCCCCAAGAAAAATGAGCTACATACTATAATAATAGATTAGTAAATTACATTGATTGACAAGATGTACTGATTTTGCCTTCTGAGAAATGTAGTAGCCAGTAATTTAGGAGCAGGTCACACAGATCATGATATAGATAATAAGGACAGGGGTCAACATTAATGAACAACTTCCTAAGTATCACTGGGCATTTATACTAGTAGTACCCTACTCAGATACAAATAGTGGCAGAACCAGAATTCTAACTCAACTTCCTCCTTAATCCCTTGTACTTGTTCACTGAAGAGCATCAGGCAGTCTTATCTCACAAAAACATCTTAGATTTGAAAACTAAAAAGACCATTACTGAAATAGGTTAGTTTTTTTTTTCTCTTACTTTTTTTTCCTAATCATACAAGCTCAACAGATAACCCCATCCTTTCTCTCCCTCCTCCCCTCCCCAATAGTCCCCTATTACATTCTCCCCTCTTCCCCCCTTCCTTTCACCTCCCTCCTTTTCTCCGCCTCTCCTGGTGTCTCCCCCTGCCTCCCTCCCATCCTTCTGTGTGAACACCAAACCTCTTTCTGAGTCCTTCACCCTAGATAGGGTTCAGAACTCAGTGGCATAGCCCGGAGCCCCTTCTTGGGTGAAACAGGTTAATTTTGATATTAAAATTATAATTTTGAAAAAGATCACAAAGCAATCATCTTTGGGTTTTACCTCATCTTTAAATTAGAAAAATACAATATAAAAATTTAACCATTTTAGAATGAACGTATTTCTTAGAATGCAGCAAATGTTCATTAATATGTAATAAAGTATTAGGCAAAAATAAATACACTTTCTTCTAATCTTACCAAGATATCTTCTAGCTAAACCATTTGCTCTTTCATTAAGCCAGGTGGTTCTATATCCTGCAAGAGGGGCTGCAGGACCAGGAGGGGGGTGCCCATAAAACTGTCCCAATGTGCAATCTCTTTGCACACTGCCATGTGATCCTCACAGTATATACTTACTAAAGCTGGTCTACGGCTGTCGTGAATATCATGATATGCAGGGAACATAGAGTTGGGCTCATGTGTTGTAAATCTTTGTATGACTGCATTGGTTTAAAGTAGATCCCTGAGCTGGAGAGATGGCTCAGGGATTAAGACTCTGCCCCACAAGCAGAAGGTCCTGAATTCAGATCCCAGATCCTACATAAAACTGCCAGGCAGAAACTTCAGCTTGTGCTTCTGGCTGGTAGGTGGAGCCTGGTAAATCCCAGAGTGAAGAAAAAGGAGGTAGAATCAATCCTGGATGATTCCCGAAATCACCTTTAGTCCTTCATAGGGACATACAATGTCCTTTGATGCACACACACACACACACTGAAATAAATATTAAAATCTTAAAGTAGATCCCTTATGTTCTGGACATGAACTGTAACTTGGTTCCTGTTTCCAACTACTTATTAAAAATAAACTTAAGTTTAAAAATTGTCAGCACAGACAAAACAGCATAAACAATACGTCACAAAACCCTTTATCTCTCTAGAATACTTATCATTCCAAATCCTGTCACTCTAACAAATGTCTCAGTTTTACTCTAGAATTTCGCAAAGCAGCAGTTAAAGAATAGCAATCATTTATTTGTCAGGTGTTCATCCATCTCACTCATTTATTCCTTCTATGAGTACTAATCACTCATGGAGCTCTGTGCTGGGATCTATCGCTTTATGCCTTAGACTCTGCTTTTACTCCTCTTATCTCTTTAACTCAATTCCTTATAAGACAAGCCAAAGATTATTCATTTATTTATTCTTTTCACAAGACCTAGATCTGCACATAGTAAATGTTTTATAAATATTCACTCTTTTACACAAAAGTACCATGCAAGTGCTGTTACTGACCATCTATTTTCCAAACACCTTAATGACTCAAAGGGGGATTCACAGTTCATGTATATAAGCAAAAATTTAATTATGTCAGCATCTATGCTTCACCTATAGTACTAACAAACTCTATGAAAATACGATGGTGTATAAAACAAGCAATGTTGCTCTATAATTTGTATATTCAGGGAATAACACCAATATTCTAACACACATATAATAATTACACACTTAAGAAGGTTTGCTAATGAAGAGGAATAAAAAGTCAATAATGTATAAAAACTACATCTACCAAATGAGTTTGGGGATTGAGAATGCCAACTGTTTATATTACAAAGACTTTTTATATTAGCTAGCACAGTATCGTGCACAGTCTCTTAAGCATCTTGAATATGGGAAACAACCAACAAATCAGAAGCTTATGTCTGTACAACCATTAAAATTTCATAGTAGGAAGCAAATATTCCCAATGAATGCTATTTATGTAGAGTGTTAAATCACAAAGTTCCTGCATTTCCTCCCGGCCATTTTCTATCTAAGTGTCCTTATGCCTAGACATTCAGTTTCATTTCCCTGCACTGCATTTAGGAAAGATTCTTTCTCAGATCAGTTCCTCTTATTGGCAAAAAGATTCCTTTCATCTCTTCTGGAAAACACCAGAAAATATTTCCTTGCAAGGGAGCTGGGAGAGATCAGCACTGTCATTTGAAGGCAGGGACACTTTCTTCATTGACTTAAGCCGAGTAAGAACAGTCACATTGACCTCTTTTAAAACCCAGAATCATGGCTTGCAGAATGACTGGTGGAAAACTTTGAATCTTAAGTAGCATTAAAGTTGAACTACATACATGCACATTCATATCTAATAACTCCTAAGTGTTTGCAGCTTTAATTGTGCTAACAGAAAAGAAAGGACAGAAACTTATAGTAAAAAAATACTACCATCAGTACTGTGTTAATACTAATATATAATGCATCATATTTTTAAGTATTTATTTATGACAGAGAGATAGATAAAGACCGAGAAAAAGACATGTGTACTGAGGTAAGAGGATAATTTTCAGATGACAGTTCATTTCGTTCTACCTTTCCCTCATGAGAGCTCCGAGCTCCAGAGATCACACTCAGGTCTCTAAGTTGGCATGCAGGTTCTAGTATTCACTGAGCCATTTGTGGCCCTTTGTGTTTCATATAATTTCTGTGGACATCCCACTGAGATTCTGTACTGTAGTGTTTTTAGTTTTTAGTTTTATTACACTGATACTTTTAATTCAGAAGACCTGTAATTCAAATAAAAAAGAAGATACAATAGCTTAGAGGACAAGACAGGTCCTTGAGACACCAGCGGTGTTATCCAACATCCTCATGTGCACAAAAGTACTTGCAACGCTTCTCACCTGTATCCTTCGTCTTACCTCACCCAGAGGTGGCTGTCAACAGTGTACCACTCACACAGCCGACATCCCTACTTTTGCCCAGACGTCCAATAAACATGCAGATTATTACACTCCCCCATCTTGGAACAGCTCACGGACATTCTCTCCAGAACTTAATGATGGATGCAGAGACATAAGTTAAAACCAATTAAATGACTATTAAAAATCCTTACTAATTTCTATTAATGGGAAAGATACAAGGCGAGGATCACCCATTTGGTGAAATTGCAAATGAACAGCAAAGGTGATAACATCCTCCTCGCTTAATGTGCAGCATAATGAAAATGCAAATGAGTTTAATAGTTGGACACACTTTGTGGAGCTCATCAGGACTGTGAATGGGAACCCACTGCATGTCTCTTCCTGGGAAATCTCTCTTCACTGCAGGGTGACACAGACATGCCAAGCTGCTGGACAGCCCCAGATACTGTGAGACTCATTAATATTCAGCTCCCAAAGAACATTAAGATAAGCAGGAAGGAGTTCAATACTGAGAGGAATGACAACAGCATTTATCAGATTTTATTGTACAGAGCGCTGCAAAACTAGGATGGGCTCTCCAACAGTGAGGAAGCATTTGAAAGTGGCCAGACCAAGAAGCACCATGGAATTGATAGAGATGCTTTTACCCTAGATAAGAAATTCACCAAGATACATGTAGCTTAAAAATAATATGCTTTTCTAGGTAGAAGAAATTAAACAATAATTTTTTTCCAAGAAGTAATCCAATATTAAGTTACTTCCCTGGATGTTCTAGCCATAAGGATTCATTTTCATTATTCTGTATATAAAGTTTGGCATGCCCTGCTATTTAAGGGGTGAGCAGCCCAACTATTCTTGTTCCTATGCCAGGATCTGGAAGTACATAGAGCTTTGTACCAAGGACATCAATATTGAGATCCTTGCATGGATCTAGAAACCCTGTTCACTCCCCCACCTCTTTCTCAGAATACCCTTCACAGCAACTCACCAGAGAGCCAAGTGAAGGAAGAGCTACTAGAAATGTGCCCTCCTGCCAGAGCCTCTAGGATATTAGCAGGAAGAAAGACAGGGTGGAGAGAGTCTGCACCCTTCCCATGTGAAGCTCATTTTCCCCTCCTCCCCGTGTTCTCACTTGCTCAGTTCCAGTGGTGGCTGACTGGTTTGAAATGACTCCATTGTCATGGAAAGGATTAGAAGACTTTGAGAATTCTGATGGATGCTGAAAGAAGCCAGGACTGGTCAGTTCCAGACACTGGAGAGGCACAAGTGTTTGCCAGACATAATGGTGAGGACAGGAGGAAGTGGAAACATACAGAAGCTGGGCCAGAGGAGTCAGGGGAAGCAGTGAAACCAAATCAGTCCTAGGCGGACTGGCAGTGATCTGATCTACCAAAGTTCCTAAATTCAAAAGAAGCTCCTTGCTCCTTCCACTGTCTCTTACACATTTTGCTAGGGGATTATCGAATCAAATCATAAATTAGAAAGTCATAATAACAAAAATGAATGCTGGACAGACAGACGTGCGTGTCATTTTCTAGTAACAGGATGGAGAAATCTGTAATAAAACACAGCTCAATCACTGTTCCATACTATGTATCCATCAATTCTTTTAGTTCTTTAAAAATACTTCCCAAATTAATTATTTGAAAGGAGAAAGGATAGAGAAGAGAGAGGAAGAGAGAGAAAGAGAACATGAAAAACTGCCTACATGTTACAGTATCTGGGTTCCTATGTGGAGGACACAGGACAACTTTTGGAAATTGGAAATTGGATTTTTCCTTTCAGGATGTGGGCTTTGGGGATTAAACTCAGATCTCTGGTTTGCTTACTTACACCCTTACTCACTGAGCCATTTACCAGCTCCCCTGCACAGTTCTTTTAAAATGTTAATTGATGCAGGCTGTGCCATGACTAAGTGCTTAAAGCCTTTGCCTCAGGAACAAAGGGACCAAAGTTCAGATCTCCAGATCTCCTGCCACTTTGATTCCCTACAATGATGGACTGTACCCTTGAATTCTGGGCCAGAATAAACCTGAGTGAATTTTCCCCTGAGAGGCAAATAAGCATTCCCCTTTCTCCACATCCTCTGCAGAATTTGTTGCCATTTATTTTCTTTGTGACAGTCGTTCTGATTGGGTTGAGATGTAATTACAAGGTAGATTTAATTTGCATTTTTCCTGATGTGTAAGGATGTCAAATACTTCTCGGTATTTATTGGGCATTTTTATTTTTTCTCTTGAAAAGTATCAAACACATGAGCCTATTTTTTGATTTTTTGTTGATATTTACATTTTGCTGTTTTTCCTGGTCTGTAGTTGATGAAAGAGGTTTTTTTTTTTCCCCATTCTATAGGGTATCTTTTCCTCTGTTGACTCTTTTCTTTGCCATTTAGTAACTTTTGTAATTTCATGTGACCCCCATCAGTCAGTGGTAGGACTATTTTCTGGGCTACTGGAATCCTTTTCAGTAATTTCTGTTTTTTCCCCATGTGTTTTTTCCTCTGTTTATGTCTTACATTACAGTCTCTTATCAATTTTGAACTGATTTTTATTCAGGGTGAGAGATATGAAAACGACTTTTATGCAGAATGAGAGATATGAAGCGAGTTTCATTATTTTACATATGAAGATTCGGTTTCCCCAGCACAATTTGCAGAAGAAGCAAATTTTCTTCAATGTATGTTCTGAAGACTTTGTCCCAAACTAGGTAGCCATAATTGCATAGTATTTATTTCTAGGTCCTCCACACTATTCCACTTTTCTACATGTCTGTTTTTGCACCAATACCATGCTGCTGTTGTTACTGTAGCTCTGTAGCTTAGCTTGAGATCTGCTCTGGGACCTCCAGCACTTCCCTTTCTGCTAAGGACCATAGCATAACATTTATCAAACTTATACTTCTTGGTTTTCATTACTTTAGAACAGTACTTTGCAGGTTCTCCAATAATTTAGCCACCCAGAGCTACTTAGCGCGCATGAGTATTCATACACCACTGATCTACCTTAAGAAATAAATTTTCAATGCAATACTGTAAAAGTAAATTCAACCCTCAAGTTTGGCCTCATATATATTAATTCAGATATCAAAATGTCCTTACATATGTAACAACAGGAAAGTAAGCAAAATAGACTTCCTGTCCAAAGAGGGTTTAAAATCCTAAACAGGTAATTGGAAGATCACTAGAAATTCTACTCTTAATAAAGTATGCAACATGTACTTTATATAAGTACACTGCTATATTATAGGTCAAAAAGAAAATATGCCAAAAGAAGATAAACTTGTATATTTAATCTTTTTTAACCTATCAAAAACCAAGTAGAATCTAAGACCACTTATTATAAACCTAATACATATCAGGTAGTCGATTAAATCACAGGGTACTATGGAAACAGTCTTTGCCTTAAGGAGTTACAGATATATGACTAAATTGTATGTGACATTTGCTATGATTGAGTCACATTTAAAATGGCTTTGAAAGGGAATAATGTAGACATGACCTGAAGTGGGTAAGTCTGTCAGAGGAGAGACCATTTCAGGAAGCTTTGTTCTGAAGACAAACTAAATTTTGTCAGTAAGGAAGAAAGAGATATTGAATGTAGATAGAAGAAGCAGTATAATATTCACTCATGCAGAAAGGAAAGTCAGAAACTATTGGGAAAATTCTATGTGACTATAGATAAGATAGAATGAGGGAGGTGGGGAAGATAAAAGCAAGGAAGAGAGTGAGAGATGAAAGGAAGGAAGGAGAGAGAAAGTGAGAGGGGGGAAGGAGGGAGAGAGACAAGAAGGAAGGGAGGGGAGCAGAGGGAGAGGGAGAGGGAGGGAGAGGGAAGCAGAGAGAGAGAGAAACAGAGAGAGAGGGAGACACAGGGAGAGAGGAAGGAAGGGAGGGGGAGAGAGACAGAGACAGGGAGGGAGGGAGAGAGAGACAGAGACAGAGAAGGGGGGAAAGAGATAAGGAGGGATAGAGAGAAGAGAGAGACAGAGAGAGATAGTGAGGGAGAGAGACAGAGAGAGGGAGAGAGAGAGAGAGAGACAGAGACAGAGACACAGAGAGAGAACATGACAGAAATCAGATGGCCCTGATGGGCCACACCACTAATCCCAGTCCTCCGGAGAGTGAGGCACCAGGATGAATATAAATTCAAGGCAAATCTAGTCTACACAGTGAGATTCAGTGTTAAAAGAAACAAAGCTGAGCAAATCACACAAACAAAACAGAATGAAACAGAAGATTTTGGAGAAATTGAGGAAGAATACATAATTTGCAGAGAATTGAACACATGCATGTTTGATCCCCCACCAAGTCTTTTGCCTTCTTTATTAATAGGACCTAGAAGAATATAGCTATATATTCATATGTTTAGTCAGTTAAACAATAAACCTCCTGAGGGCACAAACCCTGTGTTCCTGTTAACCAGAGAATGCCTGACCATGGGCTGTGAGCTAGGCAGAGCTGGCGCATTTAAAAGGAAAAAAGTGTGATGAATGGGGTCAGTTTTTCCTTCTTAAAACTATAAAATCTAGGGCTGGAGAGGTGGCTCAGGGGTTAAGCCTCTGCCTTGCAGGCAGAAGGTCCTGAGTTCGGATCCCAGATCCCATGTATAGACGCCAGGCGGAAGCGGGGGCGGCTCTGCGCTTCTGGTCCTAGTAGGGCGGAGCCTGTGAATCCCGGGGCAGAAGGAGGTGGAGGCGTCCATGGTGGTTCGCGAATTCGTCCGTGGTTCTACACACACACATACACACATGCGCGCTCACATACATACACACACGCACAATTGAATAAATAATAAAAAATTAAAAAAAAAGATTTAAAAAAAAACTATAAAATCTAGATTTGAAGGCTCGAATCTGCGATGCTGTGTGACGTGATTTTGAAGGCCTATTGTCATAGTTAAGCACAGGTGTCAACTTGACTGTTGGGGGTTTTAGTTCTGGGCACAGTTGTAGAGAGTTGATGGTTAAAGCCCAGAGCAAACCTGAAGGAGATTGTCCAGCTGGTGAGGAAGACCCAGCCCATGGTGGGTGGGATTAGGCCCTGGATAAATCACAGAGAGCTGGTTGAGAGAGTAGGCATCCTTCTGTACACTTGACCAGACATGTTGGTCTGGCAAGTAAGGATTGTCCATCTCTCAGCCGTTATGGTGGCCAGTTCCCTCCGCCCTCGTGTTGGTGTGTGCTCTCCTGTCAAGCTGGACTATGAACTGTAACTGGACTGTCATAAGAAAGTAAACTTCTTATTCCCTTAAGCTGTGTAATGGTCATTTATCAGCAACCATGCAGGTGGACTGCAACACCTACGATGTTGTTGTCTATATCAGAAAGACAAACCATCTAGTGATGAGTTTCCTTCTGGCATTAGCTATACCTTCTGTTCCTGTCCTGTCACAGGGGACTCTTACTTCCACAGTCCATAGGGGACTTCCTAACTACACACTGCCTGTTCACCTTCCTCAGCCTCTATGGACTTGACTATCTGGGGACATTTTCCAGAATTCTCTCTCTCTCTTTTTTTAATTGCATTGGCCATTGACTTATGGCTTAGCAGTATTCAGGGACTAATTGTTCTCAGCACATTAGCTGTCCCCAACATTCATTCTGCACCTTGCTGGCACTTATTCAGTTGACACCACTTGGCAATGGCTAAACCATTAGTTATTACCCATAGGGAACCTGTCTTTAATCAATTTTATTCTTAACTCTGTATTTCCAACTTATATGCCAACTAATTCAGGGAAACGGAATTCCAAGTGGTTCTTAAGAGTTTAGGCCAAGCAATCTTCAGAAATGACACCCACACATTTCCAAATTGAGGCTGTACACTCTGATCCAAAATGATATGTGAAAGAAAAGTGGGCTGTTTGAACATTAAGATGTTTGAAACACTTATCATTTTAGCAAAGTGCAATTTTGTAAGACAAAAATTAAAATTCAGAAACACGAGTATGATATTAACTGTCTTTTGAGATATATTTTTAAAAAGCTCTCTTTCAAAGGCTTGCTACTATTTTATGCATGTCCACCTAAAAGCTGCAATGAAGTCATGGCAAGGGCTAGTGGTAGAGCCTAATTTTCACTCTTTGATGGTTAGAGTAAGTGAACCTTGGATATATTTTTAAAATTTTCTGGCCCTGAGTTTTCATATGTCTTAAATGAAGATCCTAATTATAACTCCATTACAAAGTTTTGGTGCCTATCAAATACGTTATTTAAGGAAAAAAAAAAAACACTTGGTATATAAATTCTTGCTATATCATATGTTCAGTATAGATGTTAGAGATTAAAATTATACATTTGCAAGAACCCAAACAACCATAAGACAAAATGATGAAACGCTGCAAGAGAGATGCAGATAAAAGTTTCTGGTCATAGTCTTCTTTCAAATTACTTTTTAATGGAAAAGTTATAAACCAAAGAAAGAAGAAAATGATGCTGGCAGGTATTTCTGCAATAAAAAAGGGTAAACACAGAGAAAGAAAATCAATGAAGGATTTAAAATGTTCTTTTGGCTTTGACTTCTAACCTTCTGCTTCCAAATTTTTTCCCACACTCACATTATAACCATTTTTAATGACAAGATGCCTCACTTCTCTTCATTTACATGAGTCAGCGAGTTCACTAAAATTCAAGACAATGGTATCTTATGTTCTTTACTAATATTTTCACTCAATATCAATGAGCATCTTGAGTTATAAAATGGATGGGTATGGTGATATAGACTATAAGAAATGCAAAGTGGGTACTTTCTGCAGGAGCATGTATGTGGCCCAGGAAAAGAAGCTTCACTAGCCCAGAAACAAGGGAAAATGCACAGCTCACATTATAGGTGCTCTCAGGCGGCATGGAACGGTGGTTTGAAACTGCGTCTCCAAGGTTGGGACACATTCATCTGATCTGAGTGGACTTGAGATCTTGAACTCTATATGGTCCCCAGTAATACTGAAGTTTCTGGTTTGAAGACTTTTTCAAATAGCAAGAATCCTAGGCTCTGTCCCTGGGGGGAGTTTGCTTTTGGGCTCCTCATACTACTTACTTGATTATTAACCACATGTATCAGTTTTGTCTTTACTCTATAGAGCGAGGACAAGGTTGACATTTAAAGAAAAGTTTGTGGTGAGGATCAAGTTCATTAACATCTGTGAAGCATGGTAAGCAGGATCTACTACTGAACAAACATTAAGCAAAAAAAGATGACTTAACAATATTCAGCTAAACAGAGATGAATATTCTGATTTCAATTATTCTGACTCACCACCACAGCCTATTTTTAGTCATTAATGTCAACAATCACATAAATCTCCACTTCTGAAGTTTAGTAAGTTACTTTTTTTTTTTAAGGTAAGTTCTGCAAGTAGGTCATTAGCAATTGCCTTGGTGGCATTCACCATCTTCTATGATATTATGACAAAATTTTCCAAAAGTTTTTTTTTTCTGTAAGTAATGCACCAAAAGTGCTACATAAGCTTACAAATAAGTCTGCCTTTTATAAGTAACCCTCGAGTATCTCTGGAAATTCTTTATACTCTTGTCTTTCAACATTCTCTCACAATTATAATTGTTGTTTCTTTAGTATCTCTCTCCCTCAATATGAATTCAAATTCCCCTAGAAAAGGAGATCAAGTGCATATGTCTAAGCCATTGCTTTATCTCTGCATCTGGTCTGTATGCTTGACAGCTGATATAATGGTAGTAAATACATGTTTGTGGAAGTATTAAGTAAATGGCTGAATATGTGTACCTTATTATGAGTTTCCTTCATTTATTCCAAATACTTCCCATGCCTATGATTTCTTTTTCTCTTCATGTTTTAAGTTCTGGGGATTTAAAAATGAATAAAACATAGTTTATATTTGAGAAGTTCAAGGTCAAAACAAAGGGCAGCTGCATCAGTACAGAACTGAATAAAAGATCAGCTCTAGACATGTTGGTAAAAGACCAGGAGAGATTTCAGAAAATGGGGTGGGGTGAGATACAGCCTTCCAACCAAAGGAAGACTTCATGAACCTTCATGAAAACTGAAACAGTAAGATCTAGAAATCTCAGATCTAATATGTATATGTATGTGTATATGTATGTGCATGATTATTTGTATATGCATATGTATGTGTATGTAGACCACAGACGGGGCCAGGAAAGGTAAAGAGGACTCCATAAGTATCTGTCTGCTCTAACAATTGTAGAAGAAAGACAGGATCTTGAAAGATACAGTTTGGAAGAATAAATATGATAAATAAAATACGGTACAAAGAATGACCGTGGTGAGAACTATTAGCAACTCATGGATGCATATTTTTCTGTGCTACTCAGAAACCGTCATTCCACTAAACAATTCAATATCCTACACTTCCTCAAGTAAAAACCATATGAGTGTAATGGTCAAAGGAATAGCTTGATTTTTGTGTGTAACTTCAGAAAGAACCTTTAAAGGCAGGGAATACAAACTTAAAATCCCCCCTCTTCTGAAATGTTATGTGATGGTTGGAGCTATAGTAGCCATTCAAACTATGAAGGAAACTAGAAATTGTCTTATGCTTAAAAGGTAAAGGCAGAATGACTCCAGATTTCTTAAAAGGTATGAATTTGCCAACTGAAGAGCTACATATGCTACAATAGATATCTGACTCCCTAACTAAAACAGGCACCTTAAAGAGAGCCCTGTGATCCACACATACAGAGGAATGGGGAGGGGGAGGGTGGAAGGCACATGGTTGGAGTCAAGAGGGGAGTAGAGGGTGGGAGAGGAAGGGTTGGTGGTAGGGTGTTGGGGCAATGACATAAACCCATTTTGTTTGTATATGAAAAACTCTCCATTGAAGAAAAGGAAAAATAAGATACAGGAGAAGACTCGCTTCCCATTCTTTGCTCTTTGCCATGTGAAGACACTGTATAAAGCCAGCAATTTATAAACCTGTTCCCTCAGCAGAAGTGGACCACGCTGACACCCTGACCTCAGACTTCCCAGACCAGAACAGTGAAAAAGGCACTTCTACTTTGGGAGACACCTAGTCTGTGACCCTCTGTCTTGACAGCCTGAACTTAAACAGACTATGAAAAATAACTTAGTGAAGAGAGCAAAAGCGATCCTGTAGGGGAGCTCGGAGTTCTGATGGATGATGAGAAGTGAAGCCCTGGCATTGCCTGCAAAGACCTGCCCTGGATGACAGGCAATTAGTGGGGGAGAGTCAGACAACCTGAGTCCAACTCCAACTTGCATTAGCTAATGATACAAACTTTGCAACCTCATCATCTTGAAATGTCTGTCAGCTCCCTTTGCCCTAAAATGATTGATTCTTCATTGGATTATTTTCAGAAATAAAGTAAGAGCTATAAAAGTATGTCAGTTCAGGACTTTTACCCCTTCTATCTGTTCCAGCTCACTCTGAATCCCTGCTTATTAGAAGATAAAGTGATCGGAGCAATTGCATCCTGTTGACCTCCTTCCAGCTTCAATTTCAACTTTCAGCAACAATATGTTTCTTATGCTCAAACACATTTTCCATATACCACCATCTGGAGCAACTCCACCTCTGTGTAACTCTTTCACCTTTTCTTGGTGAGGCGAATAATCACACTGTGTTTGACCCAGGCTGATTTCAAGTGTTTCTCTTGGTCTCTGAGTAACTTAGCAAATTAAGTTGTTTTCCTACTTATACTTTATTTTTATTCTTTGACAGGTATGCCTGTGGATTTACATCATTTTCACCCTGTATTATCCAATCCCATTCCGTTCCTTCTCCCATTGAAAACTTTCTTCTCAACCAGTCCCCTTCCTATTGTCATGTCTTTTTGTATATGTGTGGTCCAACCGAGTCTTATCAGGGATGTCTGCATTGGTGTTACCTGAGTACTTTCCAGAGGAGGGATGAAATGTTAGTGAGCTCACCACTGCAGATAGTGGCTCCCTTCCCACTACCAGCATCAAGGAGGAGCGGCGCCTCATGAAGTTTTCCGCTTTCTGTGATGAAAGGTTGACATAACTAATCCTCTGAAGGTTATGTGGAGGTAAACACAGCTGCAGCTAGTTCATGGGTACAACAGCCCTGTCATGTTCAGAGGACTCTATTTGGAGGCACCCATCCTCTGGCTCTGCTCTTGTATTCTCATTGCCTTCCTCCAGATGATCCCCGCGCTTTGGTGCGGCAGTGACACAGCTGTCCTGTGTTGGGTTGAGTGCTTCACAGTCACATATTTTCTGCACGGTAGCCAGTTGTGATTCAATGCATTGCTCAGAGTCAGAGAGAGGGATGCCATCTTACTGAATGCCCCTCACTGTCTATTGCAGGATTTTAGACAATTTATTAGGCTCTTTGTTTAGATTGCTCAGCTTCACAGATAATGGTGACATAGGCTATTCTAGCGCTTATTGTAGGGACTGAACAGATTTATCTATGAAAAATAAAACAAAAACAATTTAATAAATATCAGCTATTGTTATTTCATCCATTTATATCAAACCATGAATAAAATTAGATAATTTTTATATCAGTACTGAGATGTTTCCACTTTTCCACATTTTATCAGATAAGAAACTAAACTTACAAGCTTTCCAAGGTCACACCAGTAATGAAGCAACCATGGTTGGAGTTCAAATCAAGAGCCATCTCTGTTTGAGACCTAGCCTGTGCTCTCTGCAAATTAACCTAATACTCTACCTTAAAGAAGCCAGATCATTTCATTATGTAAGAGCCTTTATATATATGTAACACAACAGTTTCCTTAAACTAAGTACGATAGGCTTTCAGAGACAAACATCTCTGAGAGGTGGGTTATAAGGAAAGTTTCTGCATGACTTGGGTGAGCTGGGCCTTGATATCTGACTGCTATTAATACAAATAGGTCTCAGGATATGGTAATACTTAAAGGTCAAAGCTAGTCCAGCCTTCAACCATAATCTTACTTGCAAGCATCTTTTTCCAGCTTTGTTGGGAGCCTTTAAGCTAAACTGCTTATGCTGCAACTATTCCGCCATTTATAATCAACTCGATTATAACTCATAAACAGTGACATGTGTCAGAAGATCAACCCCTGAAGGATGTTTTGTTAACTTGATCATGTCTGAACCAAGATCATGTGCTTTGCAGAGATATCTTTGTTAGGAGGCCTGTCAATTACTAAGTTAACAGAGGAGGAGCTGGTTTTACTGCCTGCCAGCACATTCAGGCAACCAAACAGCCATTGCCTAACCATAAGACTTTACAGAATCAAGGTGAGCACAGAGATTAGATGTTTGGAAGCTGTTAGTGGTCTATGATATTATCCATAATGTGGTTGCCAAGTAATAAGCAATGTGAGTCCTGGCAATAGTTTTACAATTTCAAGTCAAGCAGATAAGTTTAGATTGTTAACCTTGTCTGCACTTCAGAAATACCTGCGGAGGTTTTCAACATCTCAAGCATAGTTTTGTCTATATCTAGGAACACAAAAAGGGAATCTTTATTCTTAGTGTCCAGTATTGATATTTCTAAAGGTGTATGTCTCAGTGGTTTGAGAATCAGTACTTCAAAAGATCAGGGAAACAAATGACAATGTGGTTTTAAAATAATTATCCCCCAAATCAACAAACTCCTTTTTAGGCTGTTACAGAGACCTACCTGGCTTTGCTAGTTCATGACTTCTCTTCATGCATGTGCCACCTAATTAAATATTAGAGTGCTATTCTTGAGTTTGATGCCACTGAGTTTTCAAAATAAAACCCTCTGGGCTCTTGCTATTTGGGGCCAATTGTCAAAGGGAGGATAATTAAAACTCATTTTCATTAAAGCTGCTTGTGAAGCAGCAAGGCTCCTGCCTCACCAGAGTAAAAGCTCATCTTTCTCCCTACATCTTTAGACAAACTTGGAATTTTTAAATATTGTAGGGCTGAGGTATGAGACACTGAGAAAACTGAAGATGCTAGGGGACAGTATATCAATGAAATCTGTCTGATTTCCAGAGAAATAATAGCTACCATCATCATCTAAGAGGTAGTCCCAAAAACTATAAGCTTAGAAAGGTTGGTTTAGAAGCCTAACAAAATTAAACAAGAGAAAGAAATGAGATGATAAAATATTCTATGCTTCAAGTACAGCTCCCAAAGCCATAGCAAAATGCTTTAATACTTCTGCCTTTGGTTGGAAGTAGGGTGTTCTAGCTCAATGAGAATAGAACACTGTTACAAATGAGAGAAGGTAAATCATGAAATATCTTATGTCATCTCTCTGGATCATTCTTATTTCTTTTCCTGATCATGCATTTTCTTGTGTCACTTTTATTTTCTCTTCCACTTGTTCTTATCTAGCTAACCACCATCCTTTCCTCTTCCATACAAGATTGTCTACATTTTCTTTCCAAAGTTTGTGTGAGAAAGAAAAGGCATTTGAAAATTATACTTTGGAAGGAAGTGGTTATGAATGAACATGAAAAAGTGTAAATTAATTAAACAAATTAGCCACATGGGTGGTTACCTGTACTTTGAGTCAAGTGGACCAAAGTGTGTATGTACATGATTTACCCGATGAACTATCTTTTCAAATAAGTCACTCTTTGTTAAAATAATTCATTTCGAACAATACAACTTCATGTGAGTTCAGCAAAACAAACTTTTATTGAAAACCCAGTGTTGTATTGTGTATTTCCTCTGGGTCTAACATAACACGGCTTTGGACTTTTCCCCCAGTCCCACCTAAGGAGAAACAGTTAGATTGTACTCTGTTGTGCAGCAATTGGAAATGTTTCATGTTGATGTGAGACTTCTCCAAGATCAATACCTTCTTGAAACTAACAAGATTCAGGTTAAACAAAGCAAATAAAAGCAGTATACAGCACACTGGGAAGAGACTTTCTGGCCAGCAGACAAGCAGTCCAGAGGCAATTCTGACCATCACAACTGTCAGGAGGAGACTCTGATACAATCAGAGTTTGCTGCAAGTCAAGCAACTGGAGATCTGCGGCTTCTGTGAGTTTTGTCCAGTCTTGGATGGACTTTTCAGAAATGCAGCTGCCTTTGAATTGGTTATGTTTTTGTTTATACCCTAAACCCATCTTCCATAAGCAGCTCCAATAAATGCATTTTTACTTTGGCCTTCATTGAATCACATTCTTGGTGGGGGTGGTGTATAGACTTTTGTGTTAGTTCACAGGAAAGGTTTTATCTACTCTGCTTCTAGACTTGAACTAGATATTCATTGAATATGCTTAAAGTTAAGAAGTATACAATTCTATAAATTTACTATTGAGTGATAAGAGCTATTAATATGTTTCCAAGGAAAATGGCATATGCTGTTGGCTTAATAATAATTGCCACCATTTACTATGTGCTGTCATGTATGAAGATTGTAAGCAGTGATCTCTCTCTTAAGCTTTTAATATTTCTATTAGTAAAATGTTAGTGAGCTTGCATTCTTTCATATATGTCAGCCTATATAGCAATTTGTTCCAAATACAACTGCAATAATACATGTTTTATAATAAGTCATGAAAAATACAAATAATAAAAGTTAAAATCAGACATAATGGGAAACTGGACAAGGGAGATGACTCAGCAGGTAAAGGCTCTTCCGCTAAATCTGATGACCTAACTTAGATCCTCAGACCCACATGGAGGAAGGAGAGAACTGGCTGATGTCTACATACATACTGTGGTCCATGCCATGCTTGTTCGTACACACATATCACGCGCACACACACAAGATAAATAAATAAATACATGTAAAAAATTTTTAAAACGATGAGAAGCCATTATGAAGTCTTTCATTTTTGTGCAGCAATTACTGAATCATCTTTAGTATCTCCTGTTTGAAAGCCACATGTTGGGGTACTCTGCTAAGCACACTGTAAGCATTTCTCATCATCCCTCAATATTTGTTATTTTTTTCTATAGTGATTTGATTTCTAATTTTTATTGATTCAGGATATCCAGGCAAACACCTCTTTCTGTCTATACTACAAACTTTGATGCATGAAGGAAATCATGCTTGATTATCATTAAAAGAGCAAACTGTGCCCACTCTTGTCCTTCTACCAACTTGTTCCTTGGTAGGGTATCCTAGTGTTAGGTCTATTGGACTATGTGTGCATAGTTCAGTCTCCAAGGGAAGAAGAACAAGGAGATAAAAGGATTTGGCTCCTTTAAGACTATGTGGAAGAGAATAAGCAATCTGGCTCTGGATTACTCACCCATGGATGATCTAATGTGGGAAGAAAATATCCCTATCTTTCAAGAACACTATTACTTTGATCTTTGTTCAGTGGAATACATTGGACATGTATTCTAAATAGTGTGTCATCAAAGGTTGCTATCATTTGTACTTATGGATAAGGAAAGTAGTCAGAATTTTTACATTTATTTATTCATCTTGTTAATTTCATGCATGAAGCTAATAGATGGTATATTTAAAACAGTCCAGAGCCCAGTTTTTTTTTCATTAAAGCAGGCACTCTCCTAGGAGTGAAACACTATCAAATCAAAGAGGATGATGAAGATACTCATATTGTCCAGAGGAGCTGATAAAGGCTCTCTGATGGTGACAGAAATTTTAATAAGTTCCTAAAGATGTGAGAGGAGGAAAAGATATCCTAGAGTAAACAAAGGCAAAATGATGAGGAGATATAGAAAAATCTCAAGGTAAAACTGTAATACAATGCCAACGGATGAGCACTATTGCTTCTTTTGCTCGATTTTTCAACATGCATTTTAGGGTGACTACATAATAGGTACAGACTACATTCTAGAATATTAGTGAAAAGAAAATATTTTTAATTTCTCAAATAGATGAGATGAAACTACCAGGAATACCTGTGGCAAAAGTCCAGACCCCACATTAAGATAGTAAGCATTCTAACTCTACCTCTCCAGCCTCATGTTATGCCATTGCTTTGAGGCTTCAGCTGCATAGAACTCAGGACACAGGGATTTCTGGACTTCTGACCTCTCCACATGCAGCTTTCACCACCTGGATTCTTAAAAATTCATCTACTCTGCCTGAAAAATATCTTACTTATTGAGTAAATGCTAGATAAAATTCAAATGTTCGATAGCTTCTTTATGTACATGGTGATCCTCTTTCCCTCACTTTCCTCCCTTCTTTCCTCCTTCTCACTGTGAGTTCACGGAAGTATTCTGGGCCATAGAAGTACAATGATAAGAAAAGAAAACAATTTTCTCTGCTCTTAGGAAATTATCACTTCCAGGAAGAAAGATCAACTGTAAAAGGAACAATTGTTCTTTGAAAGATAAGAAAAGCCTACAGTGGAAACAGTAGCAATTTTACCTCAAGTGGTTCTTTCCAGAGGAAATATTATTTAGAATAAAACCCTGAGGATATGTAGGAGTAAGTCAGGCAGATTAAAAATATGTGCTTCTCACTGTGTTTAATCCACTTTTGCTAACATGCCTTTTTTCCAATAGACTATGAGAACCTCCTTATATAAAGTGTTCTCCAAATTTTTTTCTAAAAAACTATACCATCCAGAATAATTATTAGTTCAGATTAATACATAATGTCTTATATTTGTACTTCGGTACATTTTAATGTTTTATTATTATTTCCTACTTACCCTTCAACTACTTTAGCTCACTATCTAACTGCTTAGGTTCCGCACTAACTTGTAGAAATGCCTTAGGAATGAATCCTTTAGACTTCAGTATCTGTAAATATTCTATACAAGGTGGTTATTACTGTCTTCACTTAAGGCCAAGAGAAAAAGGTCCAAATCTCAATTTGGATTCTCCAGCTCTAAGATATGTTATAGATTCTGTAATTCTAACCTGTCCTAGGAGACTTGACATGGACACATTTCACAGATAATATATGAGTAACATACATCTAAGAAGCTATAAAATACCTTTATTTTTCTGTTGCCTCTCACTTTAAGTGACTTGCTTAACTTATGTGTTACCCAGAAGACATGAAGTTTCATATTGAGAAGTCAGCACACCACCTTCTCTACAAGGTATCACTGGGCAAAAATGAATGAATTAGAGTGATGATTGAGTAAACAAGGGAATCTTATTTTCTTTAAAAGTTAATTATAGAGCTGAAATAATAATAAAAAATGTATTAATAAAAAAGTTAATTATAGCTTTCAAGTATTTTTATAATTTATTTTTATTCTTTTTGCATTTCATACATGAATACAATGAATTATGTTATTTTCACTTCTTATTCCATTCCATTCCATTCCAATTCCATTGTTGCTCTTATCTTGCTACAAATCATCTTCCTCTTAACTAGTCTCCCTCTTACTTTCATGTCTTTTGTGCACATGCAGTGCATTGAGTTCCTCTGGGTTCCTGTAGTGACATGTGCCTGAACACTTGATGAAGCAAGGATGGTTACCAGTGGGTGTACTGGCAGGTACAAGGACTTTCATTTTCAAAATAAGAAATAATGAAGGAATTGCTGAACTTTCAAGAAAAGTTATAGTGATTGTGTGAATTGCTTTCTGCTGTCATGCAGAAGTTAAGCTTTACAAGGCTATGGACAACAAGTATCATGTTCTCTATGTGAGCATATCCCACTATTCTTAGCGAGCACTGCCTATTTGGAATATCTCAAAAAGTTAGCCCTAATTTAAAGGAAATGAAGCAAAGTCACAGAAGTTGAGAACATACTTTGATAATCAGCTAAGTAATAAATATAGTTATCAGCAATTAGAATAGAGTTGGCTCCCTGATTTTTCTAATATCTATCTATCTATCTATCTATCTATCTATCTATCTATCTATCTATCTATCTATCTATCTATCTATCTATCTATTGTGTGTGTGTGTGTGTGTGTGTGTGTGTGTGTGTGTGTGTGTGTATCAGAAGGCACTATGTGTCCCTATGGAGAACCAAGGGTGACTTCAAGAATCATCTTGGAATGCTTTACCTCATACTTACTTCACTCTGGGATTTCTCATGCTCTGCCCATCAGGGCCAGAAGTGCAGGCCACCTCTATTTCCACTTGGTGTTTTTATGTGGAACCTGGGATCTGAACTCAGGACCTTCTGCTTGCAAGACTGAACCATCTCTCCAGCTCCAGTTCCATGATTTTTTTTAAAGAAGTAATTCCATTATTCTTTTTCTTCATTTGCTATTTACTTAGCTCTCTCTGTAGACTTTTCTGGAATGATATACATATGATAAACATATGTCATATTTGCACTATCTAAGAAGGTACCCACTAGCCATGTTGGATTCAGAACATTAGAAATGTGGCTAGTAGAAGTGAAGAATTGAATTTATATAGCTTTATATATTGATATGTGACTTAGATCGCTCTTTCTTGAACAGGACCAGAAACCAGCACAATACATGTTTGTTAAGTAAACTTGCTGTGTTGAACTGGATGGATTTTGTCCTCTGCAAGTGTACATTCATTTAAGGATAAAAGAAAAAAAATGATGATGGGAAGATACAGCTACGGTGGGGCACCATGTGTTCTGAATGAAAAAGTCAAGCAGTCCCACCCATGTAAGAAGTGTCTGTTTTTCCAGTAGTATTTCTGAGATTTAATGTGCAAGCAAGCTCCTAAGGTTCTTGTTAAAAGTTTCCAATTTGGGGGTCATGAGATAGCTCGGAGGGTAAGAAGCCTGTTTGCAAACGTGGTCAGCTGAGTTCCATTCCTTGAAGTCCACATGGTGGTAGGAGAGAAGTGACTTCCAAAAGTTGTTCTCTGAAGCTCACATGTGTCATGGCATGCATGCAAATATCCTCCTTCTGTTTCTTTCTCTTCCTTCCCCTCTCTCTTTCAAATAAATAAATAAAATAAAAATAAAGTGTTAAACGGAATTCAATGCAATTGTCTTGAATGGGACCTTAGGATGTTTTGCTTCCAAGCTCCCAGGTAACACTGCTCCGTTGGTGATTTACAAGCTACACCCTGAGTAGCAAAGATCTTGATGTGAGTGACTGGCATAGTACAATTAGTTCTATCTGAAGAAGTTGTGACTTCTGCAATCTTGGCTCAACAGTTCAAGTTTAACTCATATGAATATTATATTTTATCAAATGTCATCACTTGCTTTCAATATTATGCTTAGGTACCTTCTTCATGATAAGAGGATTACTTACTTATAAAAGCCCCTATTAGGTGAATATTAGACTTGTTTTACATAAACGAATAGGGTTTGAGACAGGTATCTCAGGAGGACTAACTGGTCCAAGCAGACCTAGAACCCAATTTTTCATGAAAAACTCCCTTGTATCATTACAATCATTTGTGTAAAATTCAGGCACCATCAGTAATACACAACAGTTGGTTAGAAATGCAAATTTCCAAAGTTTGTCTTAGGCCACCTGAACCAGTGTGCATCCTGAGAGAGTCTCTAGGTATTTCCTATGGATATTATCCTTTGAAGAGCACAGTCCTGCTTCATGGCTTGCCTTCTAGAGCAAGATGACAAGATGATAAGAAAGGAGATCTACTATTTTGACAAGTGAGAAATGCACTTGAACTGGCTAGATTCAATGCCAGAACAAATATTGATAGCATTGCACATATTGCTGAATTCTTATTCCCCCTTGGGTATAGGTTAGCTGAAATTAAACTGCCTCTTGACAGGTAGGAATTTTTCATCTCTGGATAATACATCAACAGGTAAAGCATCAACAATATGTTTTAGCAGTGTTCATAGGAAAAACACACAAAAAGAAGAAAATCCATTTTCTGAGGATAATTGTATCAGGAACATCAAATTTTTTTTCCAAAATGCTTTATAGTTATTAATCATTTCCAGGATGATTCAAAGGAGCAAATATATTTTGGCTTCCTTTCCTATCACAGGGAATTTGGATAACACTGTCCATCTAAAAGAAAACAGGAGCCTAAGAAACAAGGCTCTATTATTGGACAGAGTGAGTTAAAAAGATTAATGTTTTAATTGTCTAGATCAACAGCTAAGCATTTAGGTACCTCACTTCTACAACATAACTAACTCCTAAGAGGGCTTTCACATTTAACTTCCTGCCATTGGAGTCAATCAGACAAGTCATTTAAATACTGCTAACATCTCTCAATCTCAGACTCATTCACTAGTTCTTAAATGAAACTTACTATCAAAGATTGCTACTCCAGAGATAATAGGCCACCATCAAGGACTGCAAGTAAGTAATGAGACATCTGGTTAAGCACACAGACTGTCCTTCCTGGTCACTTGCAACTGATGGGGTATGATCTTACCAGAAAGGGAGGGCATACAGTCTGGCAGATAGAAGGCAACCATTTTGCAATGGGAGACTGACCCACCTCTCACGGCAGTCTCCTATTCTTATTCCATCTACCTTTAATCTATCCTTATAATAAGACTCTATTTTAACAGCTTTTTATCTCTGGTCAGGGGGTGACATCTAATACCCATCAGGATGGAGCCAAGTGCATTGCAGGAGCAGCAAAACTGAAAAAAAAAAAAAAAAACCAAAACCAACAAACCATAATTCAGAACATCAGAGACTCTATATCAACCACCTGGAATCAGGCCAGCCTAATCTCTCCCCATCCTGAAGCTCAGGGAAATTTGCAGAAGAGGGGGCAGTAAGATTGTAAGAGCACAAGGATGGGAGCAATCATGATATGCAAGATACTCCACACAAGTTAGGGCTGAAGCAATTATAACAGACTCTGCATGATCTGCGCAATGACCAACATATCATTCACCCCTCAAAGTCTAACATGGACTAAAGGCACTAGGATCCTTAGAAGCAAGGGATTAACAGTCACAATAGTGTTCCTATACTTAAGGGGAACACAAGAAAGAGTTCTAGGAAATGCCACTGAGTCCTTACACCTCCTCAGAGAGGAGGACCCAGAGGAAAGAGAGATGGGGGGAGGGGGCGACTGGAAGAAAGGGAGGGAGGGGGAAAGGAAGGGGCAAAAGGGGGAGGGAACAGCGAGGTCCAGGGAAGGGTGGAGGAAGGGAGGAGACACGTTTGTATGAGTGGAAAAATAAATAAATTAAAAACAAATTAAAAAAATTATTTAAAAAAAGTAAAAAAAAAGATTGCTACTCTGTTCCTAAGTCCAAAGTATCCTTTATTTTGTCTCAACTGCCTCTTTTAATTTCACTCATATTTCCAGCTTTGTGTTGGGACTATATCTTTCCCACTAGATCATTCGCTATTTTGCATTCTGCCACTGTATCATCACCTTATTTGAAAGTGGCCTGTCAAATTTGAAGTACTCTAACTAAACAAATTCCACTGCTAAAATAACACTACGATTATTCTTAAAATAACTTTTACATTAATGATGTATTTTGTGTGTTTGTAGATGACAGTGTGTAACAGTGTATGTAGGGGTATGTGTATGTACATAAGTGTATAGAAGAGGGCACTGTGTGTTCGTGGAGGCCAAAGGTTGACTTCAGGAATCATCCTGGATTGCTCTACCTCCTTAATGCTTTGCTCTGAGATTTCCCAGGCTCTGTCCTCCAGGATCAGAAATGCAGATGAATACCATTTCCACATGGCATTTTTTAATGGGATCTGTGATCAGAACTCAGATCTCAGAGGCTTAATCCCTGAGCCACATTAGTGATTTTATAAGTCAAGTTCAGTGGATATTAACTAAGGGCCAACTTGTATTCTTTGTACTCAAATCCTTCTTTTGCTTTCTTTTTGTTGTTGCCTTTGTTCCTCTTTCCTTATCTCTCACTTTCCCAAGAGATTTTCCAAACAATCCTAGAACTTCTATTCCTATCTCCACAATCATTCCTCCCTATGGAAACTGCTTCTAATTCTGTATCAGTTGAACCAGAATCCATTCACTTTGTAAGGTGTCACTAACCAGCTATTTTAAAGTGTAAGATTCCTGTGAGGGTCCAGGCCTCTCTGGCACACCAAGTTGTTTCTTCTCAGGCTGCCCCACTTATGGGACATTCCATTCACTCATGCAGCCCTAGTCCCCAAGGTTTCTACTGCATATAAGTATCTCTCCTGAGATCCTCATGAGTCTATAGGGACATGTTGGTATGTTAGTCTTTATGCGGGTTTGGTAAGGACAAGTCTCACTGCTGTGAGTTCCTGGATGCAGCAGTTCTGCCTTGAATGGAGTGTCTTGTCCAACAGGAGACCTTCCTATCTTTAGGTTCTTACAATCTCACTGCCCCCACTTCCACAAGTTTCCCTGAGCTTTAGGATGGAGAGAGATTGGGTTGCCTGGTTGTGGTTGAGCATTAAAGTTTTGCTGCTACTCTGCATTCTGGAGGCCACTTTTGTCCACTTCATTTCTCTTCTGCTGTCCTAGGCTGCATCTTGTCAGGGTGTTGAGGTCCTCTACCTCTGTTGTAGAAGATCTCTAGGCTGAGTGCTGCTCTGAGACTCATAGAAATGGAGAGGCAGGAGGGTGGGAGGGAGTGGGATAGATTGATAAAGGGAAAAGAGAGGGATGGGAAGAAGAGGGGAAGGAGAGAGGCAAGGATAAGTACTTGTCATGGTTTGAAATGTGTCCCCCACAGTCTCATGTGTTTGGCAAGGTCATGGCACCTTGAGAGGTGGAGCCTTGCTGGAGGAAGGCAGTCTCAAGGGGTGGGCCTTGAGGTGTATTAGTCCCACCCTACCTCCAGGAGAAATCAGCCTTTGCTTCAAGCAGTCTTGCAGCTCTCAGCTGCCAAGATGTCTGCAGTGACTTAGCTTCCTTCAGCTTTGGCCAGCCAGCCATGCTACCTCTGCTTTGAGAGACTGTACCTTCTCTCTGGAACCATAAGCTGAATAAACCTCCCTTTCTCTCTTAAGTTGATCGACTTTGAGTATTCTCTCACAGCAATAACTAAGAGTAACCATTACAGAAATTGGTACTGGGTAGTGGGGTATTGCTGTGAGATTAAAAACAGCTGGTACCATCTATACAATGGAGTACTACTCAGCCATCAAAAATGATGAATTACTGGAGTTTGCTGGGAAATGGATGTCATTAGAAACAATTATATTAAGTGAAGTATCCCAATCCCAGAAAGTTAAGCGCCGTATATACTCCTTAATAGGTGGCTCCTAGTACCAAACTCACCCAGCCCACATTGAGACACTCAAGTGTAAATCTATGTAATATGGTAATTGCAAAGATTGTGAACAGGAGGGATGGTGTTGGAGAGCCACACCAGACACAAGGAGAGAGGGGAACATGTCACAGCAGAGAAAATCGACCTCCAAGGAATGCAAGTAAGTAATGTGACACCTGGTTAAGTTCACAGACATTCGTTCCTGATCATGTACAACTGAGGGGGTATGATCTCACCAGAAGGAGAGGGCATATAGTCTGGCAGATGAAAAGAGATCATTTTGCAAATGGATGACTGATCCCTCCCTCACCGAGGTTTCCTGCTTTTATTACATCTATCCTTGAATATGCTATTATAACAAGACTCCAGTTTAACAGTTTTTTGTCTCTGACCAGGGGGTGACATACAGTGCCCATCAGGATGGAGTGAAGGACATAGCAGGAGCAGCAAAACTGCAAAAGAAAATCAACAAACCACAATCCAGAACTTCAGAGACTCTATATCATCCACATAGAACTAAGCCAGCCTAATCTTCCCCCATCCTGAAGCTCAGGGACATCTGCGGAAGAGGGGGCGGTAAGATTGTAAGAGCAAAAGGATGGGAGGAGCAATGATTTGAAGAGTCTCCACACTAGATAGGGCTGAAGCAATCATAATAAGACTTTGCATGCCCTGCGCCATGTCCATCACACTATTGACCTCACAAAGTCTAACATCGGCTAAAAGCACCAAGATCCTTGGAGGCAAGGGATTGATGGCCACAGTAGTGTTCCTATGCTTAAGGGGAACACGAGAAAGGGTTCAGGGAAATGCCACTGGGTCCTTTTACGTCATCAGAAAGGAGGACCAAGACGAGAGTTAGGCATACGCAATAAAGGACTCTCTGGGAATTGGGGGGGGAGGTACTGGGAGATGGGGAGGGAGGGAGGGGGAGCAGGGGGCTGGGGGGGGGAGGGGGGGGAGGGAACTGGTCTACCTATTAAGTTTGTATGAGCGGAAATAATAATAAAAATGTTATAAAACAACAACAACAACAACAACAAAAAAAAACAGCTGGTACCACAATGTGAAATTGTTTGTGAAACTGAGAGAAGTTGGTACCCAAAAGTATGGCCAATGCTGTGATATGGCTAGTGTGCCTTTGGAACTGTTTGTTGGGAGAAATGTGGAGAACTTTGGGACTTTGTGCTGGGAAAGTCTTTGCATCTGAGCAAGGGGGCCAAATGGGCCTTTCTTGTAAGAGCTCAGAGCAGAGCAATACTGTGAGAGACGCAGACAGTGGAAGCCCAGCTTGTGATGGTCCAGAGGGGAACAGAGACTGTGTTTGCAGCTGGATGAGTGATACATGGAGCCATGTGTTGGCCGGAGTTTAGTGAAATTTTGTCCTCGTCCTTTTGTCCTCGTCCTGAAAGTGCCTGAAATTAAGCTGGAGTGCTTGGCGGAGGAAATTTCAAAGCAATGTAGTCTTGACAATGTGATATGGCTACTTTTTAGTTGTCTTCAGAGTTATGAAAAAGAGCAAAGAATCAGGCAGGAAGAAGCAAAAGCTGTCAGATCCAATGATGAAAAATACAATGGCAAACTTAAAGAGTTGAACCAGGAAGAAGCAGAGAACAAAATGGCTGTTGAAGAGATTAGCTCCATTTGTAAATCAAAGCCTGCTCTTAATTTGAATAATAGGAGAGGCCCTAGCTTGAGGGCAAGATCCTCTGGGAAGGCTCCCTTAAGAATGCAAATCCTTTCAGAAGACTGGAGCTAAAGGGTGGAGTTCCAAAGCAAGAGTTGGTTTCTCTTACCAAGCAACTGTCCAGGAGTGAAAGACATGGCCAGCATAGAGAAGCAGAATCAGCTGTGATTCAAGAGGGCCAGTCTTGGCAAAGTCGTCCACGTGGTTCTGGTTTTAGAGGCATCAGTGATGCAAGAGGGAGGAGATCATGGAGTCCTCCTCCAAGATTTCAAAAATTGACAGAATCCAGGCCTCATGAGGCAAGAAGCCTGCAGTTTAGAGGCCCAAGAAGGGCAGTTTGTGCTGTGGAGTTGAAGCCTGGAGTTTGCCATTGAGAAGTAAAGATGTTAGAGATGCCAGACACAATGTGGGACACCTGCCAAGGAAAGCTGTATACCCTGGGAGGAGTCAGCTCAAGAGAGCAATGTATTCTATGGGCAGCTGCATTGGAGGGGTGGAACCAAAGCCCTTTGGAACTGAGATGATTTCAACAAGAGGCTCACCTATTGGACTTGAAGCTACAAGATTTGGAGTTTGTTCTGGTTTTCGGTCTTGTTATGGACTGATCTTTCCTGGATATGCCCCCATTCCTTCTTTTTGGAATGGGAATGTTTATTGTGTGCCATTGTGTGTTGGAAGTATGTAACTTGTCTTTTGATTTCACAGGAGGCTTTGGACTTTGCACTTTTGGACTGTTGGGACTACCATTGTAGTCTATGAAGACTTTTAAAGTTGGACTGAGTATGGTTTATATAATGAGATGGCAATGAGCCTGTGGGAGCCAGGGGTGGAATGTCATGGTTTGAAATGTGTCCCCCACAGTCTCATTTGTTTGGCAAGGTCATGGCACCTTGAGAGGTGGAGCCTTGCTGGAGGAAGGCAGTCTCAAGGGGTGAGCCTTGAGGTGGATTAGTCCCACCCTACTTCCAGGAGAAGTCAGCCTTTGTTGCAAGCAGTCTTGCATCTCTCAGCTTCCAAGATGTCTGCGGTGACTTAGCTTCCTTCAGCTTTGGCCAGCCAGCCATGCTACCTCTGCTTTGAGAGACTGTACCTTCCCTCTGGAACCGTAAGCTGAATAAACCTCCCTTTTTCCCTTAAGTTGATCGACTTTGAGTCAATCTCTCTCACAGCAATAATTAAGAGTAAACATGAAATCATATGTAACTAGTACTCAATATACTTGTAAACTAGGAAAAAAATTAAAAATTATTAAAAAATAAAATAAAAAATAAGTAAAATAGGCAGATTTGGAGTAAATGTACATGTATACAATATTTTTTCTAAAATAAATTTGGGTTCATGATTCAAAAAAAGTGTAATATTCCCTACTTACAAAAAGAATTAAAAATTCTTAAAAAAAAGCAGGTTCCCTACTTCTGAACCATTTGTCTCTTATGAAGGATATACAAATTTTTAGCTCATTAAGGCCTTGGCATGGTACATTAGCTGTTGTTTAGCAGATAATCATCCCTCTCTCTACCTTGAGTGTGATAAGAAGACATGTTCTAGTTACATAGATTTATTTAACATTAGCAGAACTTCTTCCAAGTGCCTGCCATGATTTTATAATCTTGGCTTTGTTAAAGAGCATAGTACAGGGAAGCCATTGTTGTGCTTCTTGTAGGCAGGCATGAAACATGTGAAGTAGAGAGCAAATATGTGAAGGAAAAACAGAAACTTCTATTATATGTCACCACTGATCTCATGCTTGTCATATATCCCCAAATGCATGGAGATAACTTAGGTGACAGACTGTAAGTCTTCCATTTACCACTATAAAAGAGGTGTGTATCAGTAGATCTCCAAGTTGCTTAATGAGATTGAAAGCTCAGGATTCTAAAATATTCTTCTCCCCATGGAGCATTTCCAGAGGACATCAGAAAATTACCAAACCATGAAATGAACACTTACGAAAGTTGGAGAAACAAATGATATCTACGATCTCTCCAATTAAATTTTATTTTTAGGAAACAGTGCCTAGCCTAGAACTATGACATGTCTATTGAATGAAAGGAAAGGGTATTCAGGGGAGGACAAAACATGCCAATTGGTTTCAGAGCGCTAGGGAGAAGACAGGCCACCATTTAATTAAGTCATCCTTCTGGGAACTAGACATGCAGGTCACTGAGAGGCTCTGCTCGTTTGGAGCTTGCTGATGACAGGATATTCTTTGGTTCTTCACATAAAATAGCATTCATTATATAATTAGGAAGCTTGAACAAAAAGTGAGGACCAGAAGTATAAAACAGGAAAATATTATTTCTCTCAGTGTTTTTTTCAGAGTGATTTTCACTTTTTTTGTGCAGGAGATTTATGCTTTGCTGAAGATCCTGGGCTATCTTGGCCATAGCTGCCATTTTGTAAAGCCGCCACCTCAGCCAGTGATCATGTGAAAACACTATGCCTCAAGTCTTTACTTGTGCACTTCCCTAGAACGGCTGGGCAACTCCTTAGCAAATTTGGAGACTATAAAAGATTGTAGCTCCACCATCCTCTCCCCACCCCTTCTTTTTTTCTGTTCTCCTCATCTTTCTAAGCTCTCTGGTCTCTCCTCTCCTCCCACCAGGCTGTCATGATGGCTCTTCACACAATCTCTGACCTTCGACTATCTCTTCTGTTCTAATGATTTCCCACCTTTAAAGCTAAGCTATGGTTCTCTTGGCCATCAGGCCCCAAATCTACACAAACTCCTCTTCCTTCAGTTTCTCACTCATGTCTTTTGCTGTTTATTCAGAGACCTCCATGTGGTGCCCACACATGGCCAAAATCACTCCCGACTCCCTCTCCCTCTCCCTTTCCCTGATTCATACAAACAAACCTTAGAGACCCTTTCATAAGCCACATCTATTCCCTCACTTTTCTTCTTGAAAAAGGAGATTTTTTTTAAAGAAAATCTTTTGAATGTTTATTAAATAATGACATGAAAATTCCCTTTGGCTGGGAGTAATTTCCTTTAGTTCAATTGTCCCTTGTAATGTATGCCAAGGAATAATTTTCATAAGAGACATTTACATCCAAAAATCAAATTTTACTCATCAGCAAAATTAGTACATTTACTTGTAATGGATTATTTCTGAGGAGAACTTTCATATATAAGTTGAAACTTGTCATTCAGGTAATAATTTTTAAGAAGAAAATGTTCTTATGCAATGTGACGAAAATGCCCCAGGGAACTCTGATATCATTTTTTCATTAAATAGAGCTGAAATTATGTGAACAAGTAGAACATGGGAAAGAAAGGGAAAACAAAGTGTAGAACACTGGGGAACGAGAAAAGAGAAAATAGACTGTGAAAGGAACAGTGATTCGTTCAAGGTTACTGAATGAGTCAGGGAAACAGTACGAGCTGGTCTTATGCCAAGAATCCACAGAATATATCCACATAAATCGCTATACATTAGGTTGGCAGTTTCCAATGGGCGGCAAGTTCATATTCCATCTATTTTGAGGAACATGCTCATCTTCACTATTTCCCCCAAGTTTAGCAGTGCAACTTACTAAATCTTAGTTTAAAAAAATAAACACAAACACTGTAACCAATTAGAAGAAAGCATGATTTCCTATGTAAAATTTCATTGAACCTTCGAAACATTTTCTTAGGTCTACAATGTATATTTTTTTAGATGCACACCAATCCAAAAAGATTGGATGAGTTGCTAGGGAATGTATTGTCATGGAAATTAGGATGTCTTCCTTATAATGAGCTGCTCAGTATAGCTCTTACACTTAAGAAAGCACAAAGGTTTGCATTGAGTACAGAAAAGGTGGAGATTAAAAATTAAAGGGGGGGCTGGGAAGATGGCTCATGGGTTAGTCTTTACCTCATAAGCAAAAGGACTTGATTTCAAGATCCCCATAATCCATGTTAAAAAAAAATTAGTGGAAAGCAGAACCTGGGAAGCCCCAGAAGAAAATAATAAGGAGGTAGAGCCATTCAGTATGACTCCAGTGCTACCCACAGGCATAGGCATACACACTCAAATGCCCTATACACCTGCTCCCACACATACACACATATGTACACACATATGCAAAATAATAAAAAAATAAGAAAACTCTGTGAAGAATCTTACTCAGGTGCATAATTGATATTTTGGAGAATGTAATAATTTGGCTAATAATGAAATCTGGATTTTACCATACAAAATAGCTGGAGTATCAATTGAGCAGTATCTTTATTTAGATCCTGTTGATTCTTACTTGGAAGAATCATACTGAAGGGCTCTAAAAACCCTCACAGAAGACTTTCAAGCAGTGTAAGTCTGTGCAAAACCCAGACTGTGCTCCAAGTCTGCAAAGCACAATTCTCCTTTGTCAAATGTCCTCACACTAAGATTTCTTGTGAACATAGAATTTCATGGTATGCTTTGGGCCCATGTCCTGAGGATACTAAAATGTCAGTGTGTTGAGTTGTCTCTAACCAATCATGTAGCCAAGGATGATGTAAAGAAGCTTAGTTCAGAAGCTGAGACACGGAAGAATAGAAGCATGTGCATTTAAAAAGTCATGAATCTGTCAGGTTGCCTGGAATTACACTACTGAGATTTCTACAGCAAGTCAGTTGATCACTTTGAGAGCCATTTTTCCAAATTTTAAAATAGAAAAATTAATAGATTCAGCAACATATAATTGATGTGAGAACCAAATTGTTTATATTCGTGAAGTGCTTAGAACAATAACTAGTTATCTACTAAGAAGGTAGAAAGAGTGACTGTAGTATAAGGACCGTCATATTTTTTTTTTCCTTCCAGAGAGCTATGTGTGTGATAAGTTTCGTGAATAATTGGTCAAGTTTGGCTTAGTCTTGGAAATCTTTTCACACAAGTGAGACAACTTGATTCCTATGAGGAAGTTTAACCCCATTCCCTGTCTGGCCTATGCTGTTCTTCTTCAGGAAGATTTAAGAAGCTCTAGTTCACAGTTTCAGGTGATTACGCATTAAGGCAGGTTTGCTGCTATTTCTATCCTGACCTCATGTCCCAGTTTTTCCAGTTGCTCCTGTAATCAAGTCCCATCCTTATATTCTAGTTCTAGTTTATGCGATTCTCTTGTGCCAACCTTCTGGCTTGCAAAACCTGCTTGGGACCTCCAGTTTCTTTGAAGTATACGTTTCCCCAAAGGCATCCTATAGAATAGACATATCAGTTTGAGCTTTTAAAAACTCATAGCACTTAGGGACTACAAGTATTTGCATGAAAATTCAAATTTCCACCTCTCTGAAAAAATGAGATAATTTGGCTAAATGGTACGAATGACAGTTGTTGCCTTATAGGATCACGCTCTTTGCATTTCTGTCCTCCCTCTGCCTGCCTGATTTGTGCCTGTGTTTTGCTCTGCCTCCAGGCATTTGAGATTAGGCTCTAAATCTGAGAAGAGCTGATATTTGCCAAGCTCTTAATTTGTGTGAAGTACCATTCTAAGTCCTTCATGTGCTTTACTCAATTAAAGTTCAGGAATCTGTCTTGTCAGCTATCCCTGCAGCGTCTTTCCCATGTCACACCTTCTGTCTGGATGGATTTGTGGCCATGGGATATGTTCAGATAACTATCGCCTACCTATCATTCAGTAAACTCTGAAGCCTTCATGGTCCTCCACAATGTCAATCATCCACTCAGCCTCTGTTCTACAGCTAATGTTCTATATTAGCTATGCTAATGTGGTCATGTTGTGGAAGATTATGCTATCATCTCAGACTCCATGTTTGCATGAATACACATATTTCAATCCATGGAATTTCTATCTTCACATAGCTTTTTCTTTAGTTCTTACTAGGAACCCACTAAAATGGTCAAAATATTTATTGACCACTTATGTTCCAGGCCACAAAATCTAAATTGATCTTGGTGTTTGTTTAGTAAGAAACACAGTAATGTTTGCTCATGTCCATGACTAGCAATTCAATTGTTTTTCAGAAAACACCTAGCAAGCTAACATTCATTTGAATAGAGTCATCCATGTTACTTTTTCTAATGATGTACTCTTGTATTCTCCAGAACAAAAATGAAAGTGAGAAATATTTCCAAGACTAAGTCAAGTTGAGCAATTATGAAAAGAAAATTTGCAAAATTAATCACACACATCATTTCAACAGATTATCTGAATTAGATACTGTATGTTACATGTTGTGGCAGTTGGTTACAACAGGCTGCTCAACTATCGAAGGGCTGAATTTTTGGAACATCTGTGAAGTTACTTAGTTGTGGCAAACCCAGAAGCCTATAGGAGGTTATCTAATTGATGTGGAAAGACCCAGCCTATAATGTGTGGGACCAGTCTCTTACTAATGGATAAGTCGGAAAGTATATCCAGTATTTTGGCAGACTTCCAAGGTATAAAGTATGCTTCTCAGCTCTTTCCGTGGACATGATGTGGCTATTTTCATTGGTTACTGATGTTGGTATGAACTGTCCAGTCATGCTGACAAACTGTAATCAGAAACTGTCAGCCAAGAACAAACACTTTATTCCCTTAAATTGTTTGGTCACATGTGCACAACAGCAACAGAAAATAAATGGAAAACAAGCAGAATATTAACTTCAGATAATTTAGTTCTATTATCATAATTTTTAAAGAAAGTCTTAACAAAAATGGTACTTACATAAGGAATTGTGTCCAAAGTATCTGTGTTGACAATTATAGGAGCAGGGCTTGCCTAAAGAAAAGAAATAAAAAACAAATTAAATAACAAATCATTTACTCAGAGACCATAGCTGTCACCTTATTTAACAAAGATCTCAACTGCCATTTCATGAGCTCCTATGCTTACACTGTGGGGGCTGCTGGAGGATGAAATAAAATGACCCAAGGATCCCATAACTCCCCTTCATGGCGTATCTATTTTAAACATTAACACATAATTAAATAAAGTAGTCATTTATAGAATTTACATTCATTTTCTCTTAAATAGTATGCAACAATGTAAGAGGTAAAGATTTATATTGTGTATGAAGTGGGAATTTCTATTAAATTGGTTGAGAGTTAAAATTAGCACCATTTCTTTACAAAATGAGTCTGTTAATTTCAAGTAAGTAAAATTACCCAATATTAGTAGCTTTTCTCTCCGAATTGCCATATCCAAAGCAGGAAAGATTTACTTGCATATATTTATCTATTGTTATGCCATCTTGTCTTTCATTTATTTATGTCTAATCATGTACTTTAAAAATTATAAGAAAGATAATGAAAACCTAGTTGATGGGAGAAAATTATATTCAAGATAATACATTTTAAACAATTTTTACAGTTTTCAGCAATTCTCTTTAATGCTGAATGCGAATCTAGGCTCAAGTGGCACAGGAGTGTGACAAACTCAGTCATTTGAAAATAAGAGATTGTAATCTCTATGTGCGTCAATGACCTGACTTCATGAATATTGAGCAGATTCTAACTTTACTTTTGAGTTTCTAGAATTTTCACAGCAAGTTTCCCTTTATTTCTCCCAGATCTTTAGTCTCCATCCCAAATTACAGATTTCATTTAGATAGAAGAAATCCTCTCATTGTGATTAATCGAAAACTGTCCCATGAAACACTTTGCCTTGGCAAGTGCTTAACTTTTGGGACATTTCATTAGCTGTGCCCTCTGGAGCTGAGAGCTTATAGCCTTTTAATGGCAATGTGTGTGTGTGTGTGTGTGTGTGTGTGTGTGTGTATGTGTTCCTAATAAAAATGGAAGTCTCATAGGTTATATAAAACAAAATTCTTTTATTTCACAACATTGAAAATAGTGAATACAAACTTGACCAGCATATTATATCAACTACTTAATCATGTAATTATCAGTAGGATGATTATGAGTGAATAGGGACTTTGGATAAAGAAAGATCACATATATCACATATAAATATCGCTTGGGAAGAAACTTTTTTTTTTTTTTGGCCTAGGGTGCTGCTTATAAGGTTTTAAGTAAGAAGGCCTCAGCTTAAGGCTGGTGGCAACATCCTGGTTAGATGATAGGGGAGGTTTTTGCTGCTGTAACCATGGGAAAATCCCTCTGAGCTTCTGCGGCTCATTTTTTTTTTCCTCCACAGAACGGAAATAATAGTTATCACTTTCCAGAACATTAAAGGTCACATGAGGTGATGGATGGCAGACTGCATTTTGGGATTAAAGTTAAACATCTCTAAATGTTTCAGAATACAGATTGCTATACATTTATTTATTAGATTGTTTTTGAGCTTTTTAAAGTCCAGGGATCTCAGAGGTTACCACCGTACTCAAAATACCTAATTAGATCATTGTAGTAGTAGCAGTTTTCCCATTCATTAAATATACTTAGGGGTGTATACAGCCACATCCTCATTTACTCACTAGATGGTCATTCTGGTGAAGCATTGTTATCCTCCTTGAATTAGAGATGACCACAAAAACTGAAGTTTGCATGTTGACTTTTTTGGTATCAAAATCTACTATCGTTCCACTGCTTAATTCCAGGATCTTAGCATCTTGGCCTTGCTGACTATATTGTAAGGGATCTAAGATCTTTAAGGTAGAGCATCCCCAGACAAAGCAAAGACCATTCAGAGTAAAAGGTACTTCACAGTATAGCAAGGACGATATTAAAAACAATATGGTGTGTTCAATATGTACTTTCTAATGTCTCTAATCTTGTTGACATCTCTCTGTTTGGTTCCAGTGATACACAAAACGGACACCACCATTTATTTGAGTACACTAAGCCCTTTATGTATGTATCACAACCAGTATTTGAATGTCTCTGCATTATTTAGTATTGCATTGATAAATAAATATACACTGGATTTAATTGGGATTTTCATCCTGACTCTTTTTCTTCTAGATTACATTAATGTGTTATAGAAATAAATTTGATACATAAGCCCATTTCCTACGCAGGGCTATTTAAAACTTTCTACTTATGCTGCTGTTTTCCACTTCCTATATGTAAATTTGGCCTTTTCAGTAAGATCCTATGTTTAAAAATTAACACAGACTGTATACTTCTCTACAATTCTCTGTACTACTTGGACATACAGAAAAGACTCAATAAAAAGTTAAGAATTTAACATTGTTAAATTATTATTGATTTTTGTGATTATGGCATTGCTTATATTAGGTAAGTTTTTTAACATTTGGCTACATCCCCAGCCCTAAGTATGAATTAGTAACTAAATGAAACTATCAAGTACAGACGTGGCCTCAAAGGAAAATAACATATACACATACACGGTTATAGATGACACCCAAATAGCTTAAGATATCCACATAGACTTTTTTCAGTCTTGCTTTTGTTTCTCTGATATCTTTTGCAATCATAAGAGGTCAGGTCCAGTCTGATCTTAGAAATGAATTCCTGGCTGCTGTGATGTTATTCTTCAAGTTTTTTTGTGCTTCACTATCTCTACCGCATACATGCAAGCCCACTTCATTAGATACCCTCTTGAATTGAAGTTGTCAATCAAAGTGGTGACTCAGAAGATCCCAACCTCCCTTTCCCATATGCTTATTTTGATTCACTGGAAAGAGACTCACCCAAAATCTCAAAAAGAAAAAAACTTACTTTGCATCAGAGACTTCAAAGTGATGTTTATGTAAATCTTGGCTGGTATTTCAAAACTCTAAAGGATTACAAAAAGTTATCTTCCTTGATTGACCCTAACTTGGAAAGGGCAAGTGATTTCCCTTTCATTACATTCTCTCCCATATGGTGAAAGCCAGCTTACAGCAAGAAAGAAGAATAATGCTAATCACAGAGAAGCAAGAAGCAAATGGAGAAAATACGGATAACCTTTGAATTATTAGTTAAAGTAACTCATTCATTTCAGCTTGCTTTCTATCCTTGGGGTTCTTTGGATATTCCTAATATTATAGTGGTAAATGTTTAATCTTCTATTGGTTGTCTTCAAGTCAATCTAATTAATGAGGGATGAAACAGTGGATGTGTATTTTATAGAGTTCATTGATTCTGAACATTGGTGATAGCTACTCCTTTATATTTGCTAAGTTCTGATCCATGTACTACTTCCAACAAAAGTAAACAGATTGTCTCAGACCAACTATGTGATGGGTCTTCCAGAAAGACTTCGACAGGGAATGCAGTGGCTAGCCATGGTTACTTCATGACTCCAAGTACAGACTAACCTAGGAGAAGGTCAAAAGACTGCCACATTGCCCATTTTCAAGTTTTCAAGCATTAATATAAAAAGAAAGACAACCCTATGTTCCTCAAGTGGTACAACTATGATATTTAGAGTTAGGGATTCTACAGTGACTTGCATGATGCAGACTAAAGAGAAGGCAAACACTTTTCAGTAGGTCAAGTTAAGTAGAAGGTAATATATGGCAAGAATAATATGTGAGCTGCTACTGGTGTTTGGAAACTTCTCTTATCTTCCCAGCTTTACAGGGAAGGACTCCTGAGTGAGTTCTGGCAGGAGTAGGGACTCTAAAAAATGACTTTTTCATATGCCTTGGCATAATGATGAAAAAATGGAAGCCACCATGCTTTAAAAGGTGTGTGTGTGTATGTGCGTGTGCGCACGCATATATGTGTGTATGTGTCTGTTTATCTGTCTGCCTGTCTGTCTGTCTATCTGTCTGTCTGTCTATCTGTATCTGTGTGTGAGTTCACATGAATGGAAGAGATCCTAGAACCTAAAGGTACATATCTGTTTAGCTAGACTGGGTGCTACAAGAAACCACATTAAGTTTTACTTCACAGTGTATAATGAGGGTTGCCAACAGGTGAGCTTTAGCTGGATCACATCCTGATCCTGGCCAGGAGAGTAGAATATTGGGATTACCATATATAACCTTTATTCGGTCTGAAATGAAACTTAACTATTAAGTATTGAGTTGGATAGTCCAAAGATTGAGTCCGGCATGGTTATATACTACATCAACTTTTTCTTCCAACCCTCCATCAAACTGGAAAGAAAACTGAAAAGAAAGCTCTTTCCCATTTGAAACTGAAACCTTTCTTCCCTTCTTTATTGCATACTGCTGAGTTAGAAACCCACATGTCTAAATTTTGGTATGATTTACTTTCATGTGAAGGATTTACTAGGACCCTCCACTTACCACTATTTGAGGTCTTTCAGTACCATAACCCAACCCTATTCTTGCCACCTTGCCGCCGTGGTAGTAGAATGTATAGTAATTGAACACACACATATATATTGTATAAATTAGTTGATCTGAACCTCACATAATTATTAGGAGAGAAGGACTACTCATCTTCACTTACAAGTGAAGAAACAAGATGTAATAATGTTCCCAAAGTCATATGACTGGCAAATTAGCCATTTTCTTTTCTTTTCTTTTTTTAATTCATTTTTTCCACTCATATAAACTTGAAAGGTTCCCCATTCCCCTCCCTCCCTCCACCCCTCCCTGCATCTCCTTGCTCCCTCCTCCCTTTTCCCCTTCCTTTCCCCCCTCCCTCCCTTTCTCTCAGTGCTCCCCCCCATTCTTGGAGCATCCTTTAGTGTACATGTCAAACTTCCCCCTGGGTCCTCCTCTCTGATGAGGTGTAAGGACTCAGTAGCATTGCCTAGAGCTCTTTTTTGTGTTCCCCTTTAGTATAGAAACACTATTGTGGTTGTTAATCCCTTGCCTCTAAGGATCTTAGAGCCTGTGATCCATGCTAGACTTTGGAGGGTCAATTTTCAGACCAAAGATCCCAGCTTTAAATTCCATAATTTAAATCTTATATTTCCAGAACATGTATTAACTCTTCCTGTCTCTTCTGCCTCTTTTCACACAATCATCAGTGTGTCTTTGATCTACCATGAACCAAACAATTACTAAAGAAACTCCTGCATTAGTCTAGCTTAAGAACTGTGCCATTGGCTTTCCTCTATGTCAGGTTTCTGTGGCCTGTTCATAGTTCATGGTGGAGCATCAATAAATTAACCACCCTACTGAAGCTTAGATGAAATCAGGCTTTACCTGATTATCTCTTTTGATTCTATTTTTCTTTTACCATCGGTAATTTACAAAGCCAGCTGAAAGCCACATTTATTTAATGTGCCATAATCCTGGTTGATCCAATAATTCTCTTTTTGGGGTGTGTGTGTGTGTGTGTGTGTGTGTGTGTGTGTGTGTGTGTGTATGTGTGTGTAGAAGAGGGTACTTCAATGTGTATGCCTATGGAAGCCCAAGGGTAATGTCAGGAATCACGTAGATTGTTCATGTATCTTAAAGTAGTCTCCTCATTCCTGGGACATAACACCTTATTTTAGGCTTAATACTTTATTATTATTATTATTACTACTACTACTACTACTATTATTTCATTTCCTAGTATCAGTTTTGATGCTGAGTGATTATGAGAATTGAGGCATGCCATGATTCTCTTCCTAATGTTAGTTTTTTTTATTTATAATGTGAAAAATAGGCAAGAGTAAGGAGGAGAATGAAGGGAAGAGAAGGGTTATTGTGGCTAAATTTACTGATTAGTAATGTTTGGCTACCTGATTTGCCTTTAACCTTCAGTGACTGGAGCAGGAATGTGTGAAGACTTAGCAAGTTGGACTTCCTTACAGGTTAATAGGAAAGGAAGCTAAGATCTTGGTCGATTATCTTAGAAAGAATAAAATATAAAGATGATTGCCTATCTGGAAAGGGAAGGGGAAGGAGAAAACTTAGAGAAAGAGGAAGGATAAAGAAGAGAGAAGGAGAAGGGAGGAAAGAAGAAGGAAGGTAAGAGAATGGGAGAGTTTTAAACAATGGAGGTTGGCTGGGTGGCTTATTAGAACAGATAGCCGTTGTGTGGGGAGCACAATAGGACCTTGAAATGGGAAAGCATTAGAACTGGGATGACAGCTTCAAGTGGTAGAAGAGGAAGACAGTTACCATGTATGATGGTAGTGATATGAGGAGGTGCATGCATGCGAGAAAAACAGTGAAAGCACACGGGGGAGGAGATGGGGGAGAGAGAGAGACAGCGACAGAAAAAGAAGTGTATATATGTGTGTCTATCTGAAGCCTTCAGACAAATCTTTCCAATTTTTAGATGCTTTAAAATCCCTTTCCCCCAAGAACAAAGAAGGTGATTATGGCTTTCATAGCTTTTCCAGTGTTTGAGTGCAGAGGAAGTTTCATACTACTTGATATAGTTTGTCTTGGACTATGCTCTAGAATTCAAGAGGGTAGCAATTAAGGCTGACTATAATTTAAAGTGGTCTCCATGTTGGGCAGTGGGGATGGAGGCGGGACTTACATTTCTAAGTGGGAAGAAAACAAATTGTTAGGGACAGAGAAAGAAGCTTGGCCTGATTACTGGGAGAGGCACCTTGAGTGTCTGTGAGCTAACCAAGGGGAAAGGAGGGAAGGGGAGGAGCAGAGGAGAGGAAAGAAACGGTAAGGGGAAGAGGAAGAAAGGCAAAGGGGAGGGAAGAAAGGGATAAATGGGAGAGGAAAGAGAAAAAAGGAGGGAGGAGGAGAAGGTGAAGACAACTGCAGGGATGAAAGAAGGAAAGAAAGGAATGAAGGAAAAGGAAAAATAAGAAGGGAAGGAATAAAAGAAAAAGAATAAGTCAAGATCTCCTGAGTTATTTGATACAACTTTTATCAGGTAACAACCTAGCTGTATTTACAGTTCTTTCTCTTTTTAAATTTTTTTTTTTTGGCCTGGAGTCCTGAGTGTCTCTTACACGGTCTGTAGAGAAATTTCTCACCATACTGACCGAAGAGTCAGTTTCCCAGTTCTCACAAGGTTTCTAGGCTCTGTAAGCAATCCAAACCCCCAATTTAAAAAACTGGGACGATGCTATTTTCCAGTTAACCTATTTCTCAAAAAGTAACTCGAAGAAATGAAATGCACGAAGCTGAGAGAGAGCCCTATAGATGGAAGGTTTTACTTGTCACTGGATTTAGCTTTTAATTTCTTTTCTTCCTCATTCTTATGTTCCCTTCTCCACAGGCCCAGCCAGAAAGGGGCAGCTCCTTCCTCCCCAGCTGCAAGTCATCACTGCTACATTTTCCAAGTGGCTGTGGTTTCATTGCTGGGTTTGCTGTTAACCTACAGTGACTGAGCATGTCCCTTGCAGACCCATACGGACATGGGTGGTGGGTAAGTGAGCTTTGGGTCTGCCTGAGGGTGAAGGAATGAACAATTGAGGAATTTGAGTTCTTGTTTGCCCTCCCTAGAACCAATAAAAGACACAGGTGGTACCCTATGTCAAGATTGCAAATCATGAAGAAAGACCAGCAGACTTGTGAATGGCTAGAACAGGATTCAACTCTGTAGCTCTATTTACCTGAACTACAACTCTTCCCTCCTTTTGTGTCTCCTCCTTCTTGTCCATGTTCTTTGGTTTACTGTTGTTATTTCTCTTTGACACAGAGTCTTCATATGAAGCCCAGACTATCCTGAAACTCATGATCCTCTTGCTTTTGACTATTGAGTATAGTCAAAAGCAAGAGGATCATGCTCACTTAATGGTAAAAATTGAAAAATAATATTTTATCCTAATGTCTAGGGTCCAGTTGGTAACAGCAGAATCAAAATGTTAAGTCTTGCTCCAAAGTAAGTAATTAAAACACTGCACACAATTGCTTCTCACTCTATAAAGATCTGAAAATATAGCCAAAAGTCTGCTCTAGCCAACACATTTTCTCTCATTCTTTCATATTCAACTCTCTGGATTTAAGTGCTACCTAAACCATTTGACCCTCCTTTAAAATACAAGCTAGTAGGCTATTGAGATAACCTCCATGGGGGGGGAGGGTGCTGAGCTATATTTGGTTCCCAGAATTGCAAAGAAAATAAAACACAAAGCAATATAATGTTTTGCAGAAAACAAATGATATTCTAAAGACTTCTATTAAGTTAACTCCTTATCTCTTTCTCTTCAGTGGAGAAAGGATAGAGGCAGACTGGAGAATGAGACACAAAGAAGGGATCAGGAAACTAAAGAGATTTCTTCATATATTTCCTCTAGAATTAATCCTATTTAGGTCAAGAGATTAAAAACAGCTTGAACTGTTACTGATGAAAATTTCCGATCCTAAACCACCTTCACAATATTCTTGATTTTGCTTAACACACAAGGCTAAAATAAGTGACTCAAGAAAAGCAAGTCTCAGATCAACGTTAAACCCATATTAGCAAGTATATCAAGTGCCACATGTTTTATCGCTTATATGATGCTGCTTATATATATTTGGCCATTAAAATCTTATAGCAAGAGGGATGGGAATTAGTATTGATTAACCCTGTACTCACCATGTGCTAGGCAAATGTGCCTAGATTTTATCTTGAGTTTTACTATTGCTTCCTCATAGAACCCCATAGAGAATGGCATAGTTGTCCCTTGGCTAGAAATAAGCAAACAGACCCTCAGGGCAATTCCGTGAATCTGTCAAAATCAGACATCAGTCTCCAACTCATGTCTACTGATTCATAAACCCTCTGCTTTTTGCCACCAGGCCACAAAGCCTCACATCCTGCTGCTTTGCTAGGAGAGATTACACAGGTACCTGCTTTGCATATGCAAATGCCCTGTGAAGGGCTCATGGATGATAACTGGAGGCATGAGCTCAAGTCTCACACGGGGTTCACTCAGTTTGTCTCCTGACAAAATACCCACACCGACTTAATTCATTGATTCACTCCATAAGCATTGATTCACTCCATTGCTGCTGTGCCTGGAAAGATCCTGTGGATGCCATCTGCTCCTTGTCGCTAAGCTACCAAAGCATTATAAACTTAGTAGTCACTTTGTCCAGATTTATGTACCAGGGTTTTGAACAAGATGTCAATACTCTGCTTTTTTTTTTTTTTTTTTTTTAGGCTGTGTTTTTCTTCTTAGTAAGTAGACTAAGTAAGGTCTTACACAAAATGGATACCAATAAACGACTGATAAATGATTATCTTCTTGTCCTTTACTTTCACAAAGCCAGGGGTCTCAGTATCCTCAAAACATACCTTTGCTCATATCCATGCAATATCTTTGTTTTTATTTCTCCCTTTTTCCACATTCAGAATCAGTTGCAGTCTCCACTCTTAACACCATTACCAAATTCTATGTGTTTCCAAAGTAGTTTCAAGTCAAGCTCCTCCATGAGCCCACATTTTACTCCCCTGCCTTATCCCTTCAGGACAGGTGCTAGTCTACTTAAGCTTTGGACACATCTGCGAAGTATCAGTTGAGGCAAGTCAGGAGCGAGGCATCAACAGATTGATCAGACTTCCATTAGAACCTGGTAGATGGAACCATTCCTGGGGTAGGAGTTAAGGTGTACAATTAGAGGGGGTGGTGCTCATCCCACAGACTCTTAAAGCCCTCACCATCTCAGTTCACAGTGGATCATAAATATTAAAGAAAATGAGATCTGTGGAAACAGCAAAACCTGGCATCTCTGACAAACAGTTCTTTCTGTCAGGTTTTCATGACTAGTTAGTTCACTGTGATATTCTTAACTCTTTGAAAGAATTACAATTATATTATTTGGAGGGCAGGATCCTTGTTTCATTCTGTTTATTTATCAGTCCTCTCCACTTGCACTCTTGTTCATTAATGGTATTTGCTAATTGAATTTTAGACCTGCCTGCATGACCAGAACCACAACAAAAATCTGAGATAATGAAATAAATGAAAGGGTAGCAAAGGCAATGGCCCCCTTCTGGTGATTGCTCTTATACCACATTACTCAGTGGTATCCACTGGCAGGCGTTGGAGCCCATACTGTAGGCCATGCTACAGGAAACAATGATAAACAAATTGAGGGATGGTGTTAATAGAAACAGTCAGAACCAGAACTATGCTCAAGTACTTTAGGCTCATTCTCTCTATATCCTTCATTTGGTGAACTATACACAGTACAACTATGCTCCCTATATAAATAAGCACAACTTGTCTGAAATAACCATACTAATAACTCCAGGAGCCGAAGATCACTCATTTTGACTCCAAATCCATATTATTCCATTAAAATTGTTGTGCCTAGAATAAGGCAGTCAGCTGCTGTCAGTATCATGCATCTTAAATTACAATTCCACAATAATAATAGCTTATTTATGTTTCATAAGAAGTTGGATTGGTGTGAAGGAAACATGGAATTTAGAGAAAAGTTAAAAATCATGAAAAAAAGTAAATGATCCAAACGACACTTTTAAAAAGTCTCCAGATGACCATGAAGGCATATTTTGAAAGACCAATGCCAAACTACACATTTAATTAAAGTCTCATTCATGTACTGTGTTAATAGTAAATTAACTTCTATTACTACATGACCACCTGTTAGTGCTATAATATTATTGTTTTTAATGGAATCAAATTTATCTTCAGGTAATGCCTTCCAGGCTTTCATAAACCAGGAACTCTGTTTTCCTGGCAGTAACTACATGGAAGTCAAAGAATGATGTCTCTTGCATAAAGATGGCAAGAACAAAAAGTCAGGAAATGTCAATTATGAAATCAACAAGCTTGGTAACTCGTGATTACAGAAAGGTGACTCAGTGAATCTATGCATTTATTTCTATATTTGAGGAATGCAAAGTACAGTGGATGATCTCTAAGAGTGTGTAGTTTCAAGAATCTGATGTGACTCATTGTAAGTTTCCCCTTCCTGGGAAACAATGGGGGAAAATAAGGTGGGATGTAAAATTCTTCCTTTAGAGAAATGACTCTTTTGCTACCATTCTTATAACTGAAATTAAGCAAGTTGAAATAAAAGACTCGAGTTAGATAAATATAAATGAGAAATTAGTTTCTAATAAAATTGGCTAAAGATGAGTTTTTTTCTGTATGCTTTACAGAAATTATTTTGAAAACTACTTAATCTTTCTGTTCTATGTTCATGGTGTATATTTTTCCCCTTATAAAGCAGTTAAAATTCTGATCTCAAAGACACAAGAAGGTTGGTGATATAGCTTAGTCAGTAGCAGAGCACTTGCCTTGCTAACACAAGGTTGAGGGTTCTTTGTTTGTGTGCATGTGTATGTGTGTGTGTGTGTGTGTGTGTGTGTGTGTGTGTGTGTGTGTGCTTGTGGAGACCCAAGGGTGACTTCAGGAATCATCCCGGATTGCTCAGATTTATTGCTTTGCTCTGTGGTTTCCAAGCTTCCACCCTTCAAGGACAGAAGTGTGACCTGCCACCATTTATATCTGGTTTTTTACATGAGATATGAGGGGTAATTCAAGTACTTCTGCTTGCAAGGCAAATGCCCTAGCCCATAAGCCATCTCTCCAACTTTGGTCTTGAGTTCTATCCCCAGCACCAGAAATAGAAAAACAAACAAATGAACAAGCAAGGAAACATAATCAACTGCAGGAAATGTTTTTCTGTATTTAAGAAGCATAAAGATTCAAAGTGAAGTACAGAATTATCAATGAATTCTTCCACTTTGCTTTTCTCCACATTCTGTAAGCCTGCTGCAGTCAGCCTGCAGCATGGTTGCTCATAAAATCACCATCAAATGGCTTAAGAGAAAAAGGGGTTTGTTATTCTCTTACAATAGTCTGGTTACATTTCTTAGTCTAGCTTGACAGAGGAGCTCACACCAACACCAGGCAGAGGGAACTGGTCACACCATCTCTACATAATGGCTAAGAGAAGGACAATCCTTACTTGGCGGACCAGCATGTCTGGCCAAGTATACAAAGATGCCAATTTCTTTTTTTAATTTTTTAATATATTTTTTATTATTATTTCAGCTCATACAAACTTAATAGGTACACCAGTTCCCTCCCTCCCTCCTCCTCCTCCCGAACCCTCTGCTCCCCCTCCCCTCACCCCTCCCTCCCCATCCCTCAGTGCCTCCCGCCCCCATTCCCCGAGAGTCTTTTATTGTGCATGCCTGACTCTCCTCTGGGCCCTCTTCTCCGATGAGGTACAAGGACCCAGTGGCATTTCCCTGAACCCTTTCCTGTGTTCCCCTTAAGCATAGGAACACTGCTGTGGCTGCCAATCCCTTGCCTCCAAGGATCTTGGTGCCTTTAGCAGATGCTAGACTTTGTGAGGTCAATAGTGTGTTGGACATTGCGCAGGGCATGCAAAGTCCAATTATGATTGCTTCAGCCCTAACTTGTGTGGAGTATCTTGCAAATCATTGCTCCTCCCATCCTTTTGCTCTTACACTCTTACCGCCCCCTCTTCCGCAAATGTCCCTGAGCTTCAGGATGGGGAGAGATTTGTCTGGCCTAGTTCTAGGTGGTTGATATAGAATCTCTGAAGTTCTGGATAGTGGTTTGTTGATTTTCTTTTGCAGTTTTGTTGCTCCTGCAATGCCCTTCACTCCATCGTGATGGGCACTGTATGTCACCCCCTGGCCAGAGACAGAAAGCTGTTAAACTGGAGTCTTATTATAAGAGCACATTCAAGGGTAGATGTAATACTTATACCCAAAAGTGGAATCGCAGGGTCATATGAGGATGCCAATTTCTTTAACCAGCTCTCTGTATTTTATTCACCTGCCCAGAGCCTAGTCCCACCCACCATGGGTTGGCCCTTCCTTATCAACTAGACAATCTCCTGCTCTGGGTTTAAGTCGACCACTAATTCTCTATGAATGTGCCCAGAGCTTAAATCCTCAACTATCAAGTTGACACCTGTGCATAACTGTGACAAAACTGAACTCCAGAAAAGAAAAATCCTCTGCCTTCATTTATCTCCTACTCACCACCATCTGATAATAAATCTGACACTGAAGTTTGAAACTCAGGTGAAGTCATGCAGAAAGTCATAAAATATTTCATTTCTAGAGTGGATGTTTTGTGTGAAATATTGAGAGAGACCAAGAGGAATTGTGAGTTCACTTACTGTGTAATCATTATTGATTGCTAATGTGGTCATGTCTACATAAGAACTCCCATTTGTTTTACAAGTGACATTGTCAACAAAAGGTGAAGACCACCTCTTTCTGAATCTTATATTTGCAATCCATATCTTATGACTCTTCACTATCTAACTTGATAGAAAGTTTTGCACCATCATTTTCTATGCTATAGGGAAGCATGTCATAGGTCCAAACTCAGTAGTAGAAGCTTCTGGGATGTTTTTAATAGCCCTGTGGAGATTGATCTGGTTACTTAGCTCCCTAACTTATTTCACAGCTAAATCTAACAATAAATGAACATTGTATAATTTATAAATTAATTCGATAACAAATTTGAATATTACTAAAGCCTCAATATATATAGTTTATAATATTAACCATATGGCTGGAATATAATACATTTCAATTTCATGATGTTCTTTACTAGTCTTTATGAAGTTTCTATTCATATAAAAATGTAAATTATATGTATATAGACACACACATATGCTTTGGAGAACCAGTGGGAACATATATGAACATATAATGCAATTATAAATACACACATTCATTTGAGAAAATATACAAAAAATGAGGAACATTTGAAATAACCACAGTTATCTTTTTACTGGGTACTTTCTTTGGCTGGGCATCATGTTCATGGTTTAATTCAGATCTCACCGAACCTCAAAAAACCCTGTGCCATCTGCATGGTATCCAGTTTTATATAAAATGAAACTAATACCCAGAGGATAGAGTAAAATACCCAGATTAACAGGCAGTCAAGAAAGAATTGGACCCAGATTCTGAAAGTAACTGAACTCTGAATCAGAACAAAAAGTACTGAGATTCTACTGCCATTCAATTACATGTTACTACTTAACAACTGATCCCAGCCATTTCAAATCTCTGAACTTTAATTGTCTTGCAAATACCAAAGGGACAATTCAAACAGGTCTGGTTTCCCTTGAAAAATTTCAATGAGAAACAATCTGTTTTATTTTGCTTTGAAAATTATGACAAATAAAGAATCAAGAAGACAGGAAGGGCATGGTGGTTGTTTCAGTAAATTTTTAGCTTCTACCCAAGATAAAATCAGAAATACCATTGCTGCTGAGTACTTTCCTGATGCAGCAAAATATGTGAACAAGTTCAAAAGGGCAATACATCTAGTATCAGTGAAAGGTTTTGAGAGGTATCATTTTAAATTTTGTTTGGTTCTCTGAGGGAGACTACTCTTATTAACTCTAAACACCTCTCTATCTTTTCCTATTCTATAACAAGTAATGTTTAGAGTCCTATTTTCACAATTTCCAGGGGGCAGCAAGGGAGGTGTGAATGGCTGAACATGAGTTTTACTCTGTTGTATAATAACGTACATCTGTGCTAACTCTCCATTTTGGTGAGGTCACAACTCACTGTATAATGAGAGATATTGGAATACATTGAGGTCATTCTTGCACTTAGTGTTGATATGTATAAACTACAAATGTGGGTGAAAGAACATGCAAATGACAGTCTGGAGGAAGAGAAGAGAGCTAGCCAGATCATGTCTTTATTGTTCAAATGTAAGAGTCAGTGTATTTTTCTTCAGAACACCTCCTTCTTTTGGGAGTTTTTCTCACTTTTCCTTAATAAATCGGCTTCTGCGCTACTAAAAACAAAAAGCAAAAGCACATTTTATTCCATTTACCATCATTCTTTCATTGCTCATGCAGTCTCAAGCTGCTGTAATTATCCAGGTCACTTCTAGCACAGTGCCTCCCCCAGCCTCCAAACTGAACGTCTCCATAGATTAGGTGCCATCTTTATTTCCTTACTAATAGAAATTCCATTAATAGCTTAGTTCACATTCTTTAGAAGGAACTAGACTAAAAATTGGGGTAGTGCTAAGCACATTGTGAAGTGAGGTTAAGAGGAATAAAACTGAGAAATGAATCCAACATGATTGAGGCTTAGGAGACAAGTAATATTTAGAATTCTAGAGAGGACAAAACAGTCTTGGAACACCATGAACTAGGACTGAAAGCCATGATTGTACAAACGCTATTTAGAGCTGACCTAAGCAGGCTTCTGAGCAGGAACTAGAGATAGTCAGCGGAAGTGATCGGACAGCTGAGCAGGCAAATTTGGGGTTACACTTTGAAACAAGCAGGACAATTTCCTCTCCATGTCATCGCTGCTTACATTCTAACTTCTTAAGCATTTATCAGCCTAAATGGAGATATTCAGCAAACAGCCTGTGAAAGGCATTGTACTTGGCATTAAAGAACACAGGAAGCTGAGAAGCACATGGTACTGCCACAGGGTCACAGGGAAACAGGAGAAACCCACTAATTACTTACAGAAAATAAAAGCAGAAAAGACACTAAAGTACCATGGTGGGTTAGTATGGAATATAAGGATGAGGGATGAGGGCTAAGAGGCCTGGACGCTCAGCTGATACCACTGGATGGAAAGGAATCAGGGCCCAGCGATTCTCTAGTGTGGAGTTTATAACAGAGCCACTTCACTGACACTGTGAGGTCTGGGATTAAAGCAGTTTGCAAGTAAAGTCTCTGCTCATTACTCACCAGGGTTGAAGCAAGAGTGTAAAAGCTCATCCTATGGTGAGGGGAATACTCACTGGGGTGAGGGGAAGATGAGAGGGGATGGGAGCGCCTCACAGAGAAGTGTGCTTGGCCAATTGGCTCATCTTTTTTTATTCAAGCTCTGTTCTGTTCTTTTTTTGCCAGCCTGCACCATGTCCCTGTAACACTAGTCAATAAGTGTTCCTGTCCTTAGCTTCTATGGTTGTAGGCACAGAAAGCCTCCTGCATTCATTTTAGAGGAATTTATAATCTACTATCAGATGTGCAGGGCAGGAAGCATAGTGAGGTAGCCCAGATAAGAGACGGGATGAACTTCTTTCCAGGCTCTTTCTTTGTATATCCTTAGAGGACTACATGGTTTTCATGTAACTCTTTTTACCTTTTTTTTTCTTTACATATCTGTATGCAAGCTTTCTCTGCTTCTCCATACGTGTACCATCAGATATAGGCACTGGCAGTTTCCCACCTGTGGGCCAGGCTATATGTACTAGGGTAATGGCATTATTTGTCTAAAAGACATCTGTTTCTCCAGTGGAGATTATCTTTAAAGGCTGTGACACCTTAGTTCGTAGAAATGAATTAGTCAGTGCTCTTTTCCTAAGGATGCCCGACTTTCAGTGAATTCCCGGCCAGTGTCTCATTCTCTGTGTGCCTCCACTTGCTTCTTTTTTTAATTCTCAGAGGCACAGAGTACAACCTGATAAAAGCTGATGCATTTCCTCATGATACACCAATGCATCATGTCTCAGTGTGTTTGTTTCCTGTATTAAGTCTTCTCCATTTCCTATTCCTCCTGTAAAACCCATTTTTAAACTGACTCAAGACTTTTGTCCTTCACCCAATCTTCTTTTATCATTCTTCTCCCTTGTTTTTCCCATCATACTATGCTATGGTCACCTAAATTAGAATAATTCTTAATCTAGTGAACTTGGTAATAAGTGAACTCTAGTGTCACATAGTTGTTTCAAGGCCCAGCCTTACTATTTATTAGCAGTGTGAACATGAAAGGTACTTTAAATCTATAGATTTTATTAATTAATAAAAAGTAATGGAGACAATGGCATTTTTATCTGAGAGTTGATAAGAAATTAGAGATGGAAAATACTTAAGACTTGTAAACTCTTAGTGAATATCAAAATTTTTGAGAAATGAATTTGTAATTTGACTATAAATTATTTGAGAAAGAATATTTTACTTACTTTACTCTAAATCTAACTGTTCCTCTCTTATTCTGACAATACAGTATAAATATATATATATGTGTATATATAGGCATAATATTTAAATGTGAGAAATATTTTAAATACTGTGTATAAATGATTATGAAAGAATGCAGTATACATATGCATGCACACATATATATACATATGAACTTTAATGATGACTTATCTACTAGATGAAAAATGTCTTCAAAGGAGGCTATAAGCTTTTTCTGCTTGCTCTGTATGTTCTAATATAGCACAGTTACTGATATAGACAAAGTATACATGGAATATTCATAGAATGATTGAACAAATGCAAATGAATTAGACTTAAAAATCTGTAGACACTTTGTTCTCTTCTGTTGGAGGGTCCAGTTCCTTAATCATCATTCCAAAATTTGGTGTAAATTCCCTTACATGAGGCTTGTCTTCCCTCTGAATTATTGGGTAACCCATAATGACTTATTTGAAAATTCATACAGGCTGAATTTCAACCATAGGTTCTCCTGACTTGTTTATTTTTATATTTCTCACAGTGCTTACCAAGTTATGTGAATCACATTAAGGTCAAAGTAATTTTTTGAGATGAATGAATGAATACCATTACAAGCAGTCCTTGATTCACAGAAGTTCAGGGTATTGTAACAAAATAGACACATGAAATTTACTAAGGAGTTTTTAAATACAAGTCTGAATGACTGCCAAATTCAAGTGTGACTACTATAAATGCAAAGAAAACTAACTATGAAAAAACCATTTGGACAAGAAGTAATGCTCTCACAAAGTGACAATACCATAAATTGTGGATACCTTTTTGTGCTCATATTTGGGCCTAAATAGTGGCTGACACATAGCAGGAGCTTCAGAGTATTTGAGAACTGAACAAAATAATAAGCGAATAAAGGCACAGGTATGTGTTGATGAAAAGAACTAACTAGTTGAATATTTTGATAAACATGTCTAATCACTGTGATAAAAGAAAGAAATTTCATTTGCTCGGTACTAAAGATAATAATTATCTAAAAAGATCCAATAGTGGAGTCAATAACTAATATTTCATGAAAGAAGTTGAAAAATTTTTGAATTCAATATTTATGAACTTACATTGTCCAGACATTTCATACTAAAATATACAGGACATTGTGACTATCTTGAATTTGAGAGGTTTGGATCCAACATATGAAGTTCCTTGATGCCTCTGATTTAATATCATCTCATTGTCATAAAGCATAATCTGATTTGTGAAATCAAACCTTGAATCTAAAAGGACTCCATATTTGTCTCCTACTTCTCTAAAGACTTTGTGAAGTAACAGGTATTGGCCGCCCTAAGTTTACTGTGTCTACTATAGTTTTAGTTTGTATGGAGGGTGATTTGGAAATAAAGCATGCCATGGCTTGAACTTATGCATCAGGTTTTCTATTAGTTCATAGAACTCTACCCATTAAAAGTCTATCTATGAGCTATGTTACTAAGTTTGAAAGATGACCTAAACCTATTAGGATACAGGCTACTCTATTATTTGTTAGGAATCTACACTATGAGCAAAATATAGAAGGAACTTTCAAATGGTTCTGATCTTTTCAAGTTACAAAAATGCACATTAGTGTATATGAAATATAAAGAATTGAATTATAAAATACATATATAAGTACAAATACAATTGGGAATTGAGTCTTTTTTTCTGAGACCTAAAATATGTATGGTGGCAAAAGTTAACTGAGACTCAATTTAAACAGTGTTAGTTACAAATGATAACATTTTTAACAATAGCTGTATTTTCCTCAAAAATCTTTATAAAATTACAATGATATCTATTTAATAAAGCTCTGGAAGATATTTAAGAGAATTCAAAGCATGAGAAACTTCCCAAAGTTTCTGAAAAACAATGTGATATAGTCAAAACTAAATGATTATTTGGGTGTGTTTACACGAATGTGTGCAGTAGGAGATTTGGGAAAAGATAGAAGAGTTGCAGACAGAACAACACATGAACTATAATAACTGACATGAGGGTTGTCTTTCCACAGAGGTAAATTCTATTACCTGTATCAACACAGGCCTATCTCCACTGTCACTTCATCATAGTGATCAAATAAGAGATTATTGATTTCCCCAGGTGGATACAAATAGAAATAATTTTATGAGTTCAAGATAGATGAAATTATTATTAAAATACTATACAGCCACTTGAAGTCCCAGAATTTGAGTTAGACATTCATCATATGCTCACTAAGCACACTTTTTGTGTCTGGCCCTGTATTAGACTCTGGGAATCAGTGTAACTCTAGAGTCAGAGAGTTCAAGCCAGTCAGGGGAAAAAAACAAATAAACAAATGTTACTTCCACCCTTTAACTTTTTTTTTTACCTTGGTCCAAATTTTTACATGATAAATTTTGAAGATGGGATAAGATACTTAACAAGTATATATTGGGTGATACATTCGTGACACTCTTTATAAAACTATATGTCTTATGTTGTTACTATTCAAGATCAAGTTACAGATATCAATTAGAATATAATATTCAACTAGAAGAACTTTAAATATAGCAGTCTTTGAAACATTTAGGTAATTCCCAAATTGTAGAGAGAAACATGAAGACATCTAATTTGAGACACTTGAAAATAAACTGAACTCCACAGCAGACATATGTTTTTCAGCTGTTGAAAGAACCATATCTCTTCTTTATGTTTTTTATATCAGAGATAATATTTTTCTTGAGGAAGTTCAGTAGTCTTTAATAGCACTTCATTTTTTAAGAGTCATCCCTCATTCCTAATTGGTAATTCCAAAGTTCAAAATAGATTTAATCAGAAGAATCAATTATTTTAATACACTTCATCCAAGTTCTGCTCAGCCCATCTCAGTCTATGAAATGTAGCCAACCTCACCGCTCTACCTGAATAAATGATAAGTAGAAGCATCATTTCTTCAATATAAGGCACGACTCATTGATTGAATCCCTTCCTGTGTCTGTAGATTCCATCAGGGAGGTTCACAAATCTCTAAGTACTGACTGCATCACTCACAACCAAAGAAATACTTGCAATTTACAAGAGACAGAGAGAGAGTTATAGGGATTTTACTCAAAGTAGCACAGAACAAAAAACTTAAAGCTTATCTTCATCTCTAGGTTAAACCCAACTGTAAAAGACATTCAAGCAATTGTAAGCAGATTTTGAGTACCAACCAAGAAATATATTCTGCAAGCTATTTCTAATATTGGTATATATTATATCAACATCACACTCCTTTTTTAGAACATGTTACTATTAGAAACTACTATTTTTAGTGTTTTGAGTCCACTTGGACCACTATTTTTTGTCTCTGATCAATATTTGGCCAGTCTAAAAATTCAGATTTTACACAAGGTAAACCCAAACAGACAGACATTTGTTTCTTGAAAAGGAGTTACAGGGAAGATACTATGTCTTCACACACATAGAAAACCTATATTTCTTTCTGACACAATAAGAACAAGTGAAAAAGAATAAAATAATTCCTAAGAAATTCAAAAAAGGCATTTTCCTTACCGGAATGAATGCATGTTGCATAGCTTCTTCACATTGTTTCAAGGAAGCAATAGTATCCCACAAAAGCTGATAATTCTCAGCTTGTGGAGCACTTGACCGTTGCATATCGAAAGCCGGTAACATTCAAACTGAGCTCAAAGAACCCAGTTGAAGAAGAAGGAACGGAAAAAAAAAAAAAAAAAAAACCTGCAGATCTGTTACATAAACTTCCTAATTAGATCTGCTACACAAACTGCTATCTTAAGACTTAAAAAAAGGTTAATCAGAACATTTCTTTGGGGGGATAACTGGGCATGACTTGAACAGAGACAGATGTTTTCATTGGGAAGGATTTTCATTCCCACACTTGTGAAAAGCAATCCCATCAGTGCTCCCCGGTTTTCATATGAGTCTGGCGAAACTGTGCATACCATAAGTGTGTGGGGGAAAGAAGTGGGAGGGAGAGAGTTGTGAAGAAATATCTCCATCACAGGATTTGGGTGGCAGGCCACAGAGGTAGCATCTGACTGAAAAATACTAAGAGGGTAAGGACCAGGGTCACACAGACTCAAGTAAGTACAAGCCAGGTATCTGTACTTGACTGTTTTGTGAGGAAGCAAACACATTCACAGAGTCTTTTAATATCTATAACTCTCTAATAGCTAAGACAAGTAAGTTATATTCTTTATTTGTAGAGTATTGTTGTTCTTATTACACTTCAAATTTTTTATCAGAGATTTTTCCTAAAGACTGTGTAGAAGCTTTGTGATTATAAAATAAGCGACATATTTTATGATTTGAAAAACAGTTAGATGATGTTCATGCTGCACATTCGTGGGGGAAAATGTCACATTTATTTCTTGTTCTAGAAAGAACTCATGTAGAGAAAAAAAGAAAGCCCTGGCTGTAAATATTCTTGGGAGCTGAGAATGGCTGCCCAGGACTGGAATATGTTAATTCCAGAGAACTATGTTTGTACACTCTCACAACAAAAGCACTGGTATGCTCAATGAACAAAATGCAAATACAATTTTAAGATGTATTCTGAGTTTCTTTCAGCAAACATAAAAGCCTGTCAATCAAGGTGAAACTCCTGCAGTCCCAGTGGACTCTAAGGGATCTCTGAGGTAGGGTTAAGGCATCTTGAAGAAGATGCTGAGCAACAGAAAATTACACAGTTATCCAGATACTCAGGGCTCATTTCACATCTAACAAAGTCAATATTTATTCATGTATTATAAGAGACAACAGGACAATGGAGGGGGGAAACAAGCATAATGAATAAGTTGTGCATCAAATTGACCTCAAAAATCCAAGTAGTACAAAACACGGTGCGCAGTGTAGCATGATAGCTCAAATAACAGATTTCTGCTCTGCTGTTTCACAAGACCCGTGTGATTTGGGTTACCTAGTTTTTCTACCTTTGTTCCCTGTGGATGGGAGAATAGTTCACACCAATGACCTTGGGGTGAGAATGTCTCAGAAGCTGATGCTCATAGTGGTCTTCTAATCTAATTTAATTTAAATTCTTTTATTTTATTAGATTTCCAGCAGAAGCACTTGCAATTAGAACTAAATTTCCAGAGTTTCTACCTGGGCGGATTGACAAGGAGACTGTTTTTCTGTAGTATTATGAATATACACCATAAGGCTATTGCTGTTAGACAGTTTGTTTTTTCAATATCATTTCAACCAACCTTTTCTTTTTCTCATTCATGGTGTTCTGTTCAGCTCACACCCACGGTCCCTCCTCTGCCTTTATTCCTGCCCTTATACACTCCCATCTGCCCCAGCCACATGCTGCTGCTGCTGCTGCTTCATGCACTGTGGACCAGCCAGCCCACAACTTCCCGAAAATATTCTTCAACTAGCAATGTTCTGAATTTCTCAGGAAGCAAATGGAAAATAAAGGTTTTCGAAGTCTCCTCCAAAAATCCTAGCCACAGCCTTTGAAATGGTTTAAGCAAGTCGGCGCCATCATTTTAAGTTATAGTTGCTGAGTCTTAGTCATAGCTTGAGTTTCTTCTCCTTCAAGAGACCCATCATTGATCTGACTAGATTTTCCTAAAAGGTATTGCTTTCTTTGCTCTCTGAGAACATGTTAGAGAATTTACAAGGCATGTGTAGAAAGTTGAAACCAACTTTTGAACCATGTATAAATTTATCATGTATAAATTTACTCAGTAATTTAACAACCAGAGAAAGCATTTTCCATATTTTTTGAATAAGTCAGTGTATTAAAAGTTGAATCTCTCCTTAAGAAACTTAGTGTCTGATAGAAAGAAAGATGTCCAGGTATAAACAAGCAATCAACACTCAAATTTGAAAAATCAAAGTACCACATGGAAGTAATAGAAACTAATTTTAAAACAATGAAAAAGAAGAAAGTTTACTCATAGGGAGCTTAAGGTAGCTTCATGGAATATTCAGTATATCTAAAACTTGAAATTAGTCAAGAACTGGAACAGCAAATATAAAAAGGAGGAAAGGAAAGAAAGGGAAGGGAAGGGGGAAGGGAGGGGAAGAGAAGAGTGGATGGGGAAAGGAAGGGAAAGGAAAGGGAAGGGGAAAGAGAAAAGGAAAGGAAAGGGGGAAGGGGAAGGGAAGGAAAGGGGGAAGGGAGAAGGGAGGAGAGAAGAGAGAAGAGAAGGGAAGAGAGAAGGGAGGAGAGAAGGGAAGGACAAGACAGAACAGGACAGAAAAGGATGGGATGGAACTGTAAGGGAAGGGACAGGAAGGGATGGAGAGGGTAGGGGAGGGAAGGGAAAGAGAGCAAAGGAAAGGAAAGGAGAGCAAAGGCAGAGGATAGGGAAGGGATGTTAATGGTTGATTTGGAAGATGCGTGTCACCACAAAAATAGTCTGCAACCAAGGTCTATCTAGTTTAATAATCAGATCTGGAAAGGGCTTAAAGCTATTCTTGTATTAAAACTCACTGCTTCTTAGTCTAATAGCTAAGATTAACTTTAACCAATTCCTGCAGAATGGGTGCTCAAAATTTAATAAAGCTTTCTTTAAACCACTTGAGGTGATATGTTCTCTCTGTTTATATTCCAGTCTTGAAGCTTTCAGAGGATATAGATGGCACTATCATTTAGGTTGCAATAGTTTCAGCTAGAATAATTTATATCACAAGATCTGAATTTGTTCCCAATCATTTTTATAAATTTTATAAGTTTAAAAAATCATTTTATAAATTTCAATTGCCTGATTTTTCTTGGTTTCCACTTAATGTGGAATCATTCTGTTCACATGTATGATTCTTCCTATAAGTACAAAACCTAACATGTAAACATCACTAAGCCGCATGTCTATCTTACTTATGTATGTTATGTTTTCTAACTCATATTGCATATATCAGGTTTTCTTCTTTTTAGTATTTATTTATGAGAGAGAGAGGGAGAGAGGAAGAGAGAGAGAGAGAGAGAGAGAGAGAGAGAGAGACAGAGAGAGAGAGAGAGAGACAGAGAGAGAGAGAGAGAGAGAGAGATTCCATAGTGTGGATATTGCAGTCAGAGGAAAACTTTCAGAAGTTGGTTCTTTTCTTTTATGTTGACTTTATTGAATGAGTTAGGTTTATAGGTCTGTACACAAGTGCTTTTATCTACCATCTCACCAGACTACATTGCAAGATTTCTAATGATAGTTTTTTAAGATGTTATCATTACACAGAGACAGGTACACATTTAAATATTTTCTGCTGAGAATTGGTTTGAAGATAATTTCATGTCAATTATACTTCAAAAAATAAAGTAACAAGGTATAGATAATTCCTTTCACTTAAAATAATGCAAAAGAGGATGCACTATTTGAACCAATAGATTTTTAAGGATGGACAAGAGTTACCAAATAGCAATGAATTATAAAGGAAAGAAAAAAAAAAAGCAGATTTGTTATTTCTCCATCTTGTAGCTTGGAAGTGCCAAGCTATATTGTGAGGGGAAATGGGTTTAGTCCAAAGAACTTGTTTTAAAATTATAAAGGTAGTTTTCTGAAGAGACAAAACAGGAAGGAAAACAGAGAAATCTATTATTTTAGTAGAGATTACAAAACCTTTGTTTAAATAACAAGTTAATGAGCAGGTAGAAAGCCCTATTGATACTGAAGACTTACACCAAATCAGCCATTATTTTGAGCTAATGTACTCATTAAGTTCTTCATCTAACGATAGCAAAAGTCATATTCTTTTCAATTGCTGATATAACATATACCAAGAATGGGCATATTGTGAGACAACAGGATTCAAGTAATTGGAAGCATATGAAATTCCCATTGGATAAAATCCTCATCGTGCAAGCAAAAGACCCAGAGCTCATTTCCACTGGTTGTAAGGACATGTTTATAATTCCAGTTCCATAAGGCAGAGCTCAGGAATCCCCAGATTAATCTGACCAGCCACACAAGCACTATAGGTAAGCTCTGGGCTGAGTGAGATGCCCAGCCTCAAAAGTGTGAAATAGGAGATACATTGAGGATGATTCCCAGCATCAATGTTGGGCCACCATCTGCATACTTACACATGTGCATGCACACATTCATGTGTGTCTATATACATATAAGCATCATTATCCACACCCCCACACAAATAAATATGAAAATGAAAAGCAAGTAGAAAGGATGTTTCAGTGGGTAAAGAGCTTATAGCGTAAGTAGGTGACTCAGAATTATAATCCACAAAACATCCATAAATCCTGGGTTGACATGGTGTTTTTTCTGTGATCCAAGCCTTGCAAGGCAGAAACACGGAATCTTCTAAGCAGGTTGACTTGTGAAACTAGCCGTATAAATGAGATCTGGGTTTTACTGTGAGACCCTGTCTGAAAGAATAATGTGGAAGAGCGATCTAGGAGTATTCTGAAAAACAACCTCAGACCTCTGTACACCCAGGTCCATGTGTACACATTTACCTTCATCTATATCTGTATTTGTGCACATATGAACACAAATGAAAAAGCTCAAGCCTCCCACAAATATGCATACACATGGAAAGAAATAAACCAAACTGATGGGTGTTGACATTTTATACATCCTTCAGACATCATATAAACAATCTTCACTTAAAAATACTTTAGACAAAAATCTTTGAAAGATATAAACTACCAGAGCTCAGTCAATCAAGAAAGAAGTAATTTATATAGCCATACCACATGTTGATAAAAGGTATGAATTGGTCACTCAAAATATCTGATCAAGGAAACATGGAATCCCAGGCAGATTCACTTATAAATTCCATCAATCATGTAAGAAGGAAGTGATAAAAATTTGTAAGTAGTGAAGAGCAACAAATACTTTTTCAATTCATTTTTAGGCTGATATTTACCTTGATCAAGATCAGATGAAGATATTACATGAAAACATACATCTATTCCCTCCTGAACGTAGGTGAAAAGTTGTAAAACAAAATGGTAGCAAATTTAATCTAACAATATGATTCAATATCAAAATAAGTCATTATATTAATTTTTAAGAAAGAAACAAGGCAAAGTAGCACTATATAATCATCATAGTAATGCAGAAAGAGTATTTGACAAAATTGAATATTTGCTCTTGACTTAAAAAAAAATCTCAGGGCAAGACAAGAATGTCTCCTTTCACCATTTTTTGCCAACATTGTTTGGATGTTTCTGGATAATTGAACATAGCAAGAAAAAGAAACAAAAATTAAAAATATAAAAATGTCTTTGTTTACAGATTATGCAAAACATGACAGCAAGTGTAAAGAAAACCTACCAAAACTTCTAAGCAAATTTAGCAAGATTACATATGGTAAATTAAAAACAACAGTCACAGATAACTAGAAATGAAATTAAATATGTGCAACATGATATACTAATAGATAATATATGTGAAAATATATTAAAGATATGCAAGTCACATGCATTGAAAACTACAAAGATTGAAATATGCATTTATTTATTTGGTACTTGAGACTCTCCCACGACTTATTCACTACCACTGAGCCATAGCCCAGGCCTGAAAGATGATTTAATTAATTTGGAAAAGCTGACAGGTGGTTTTGCTCAACAATTCAGTTTTCACATTGTAAAGACAACTTTGAAGATTAAAGAGGCAATTGCTATCTAATTTCTTGTTTTATTATAAAGTTAATATAATGAAGACAGCATGGTATTGGCAGAAAGGTAGATGTATAGGTAAATGGAAGAGAATAAACTCTTAGGAGTGTTGACACACCCATCTATAGACAATACATTTTTCACAAAGCTATAGGGCCACCCAAAGGAGATAAAGAAATTTTTCATCAAACATTGTAGGAATTACTGCATATCCATATACAAAATAACAAACTTTATTTCACATGTCTATCTGTCTTAACTTCAAATGGATTTCAGATCTATGTATCATTCCTAAATAAAAGATCTAAAAGAAAATATAAGAGAAAATTGTATGGCTGGAGAGATGGCACTGGGTTAACAATGCTTTGCAATCAGAAGGATCTGAGTTTGGATACTAGGCCCTCCCCATTAAAATGCCAGGAGGAAATGGCATTAGTCTGTACTTCCGGCCCTGGTGAGTGGAATCTGGGAAATCTCAGAAAGAGATAAAATGGAAGTAGAAGCAATCCAGGACGACAGCAGAAATCACCCTTGGTCCTCCACAGGGATATCAGTCCTGTCTGATACACTCACACACACACACACACACAGCAGAGAGAGAGAGAGAGAATTGTAATGTGTTGGGACAGTATCACAAGCACAGAAGAATCAACTAATAAAGCAGATCTTAAGAACCACTGTTCTTTGAAAAACACTACTAAGAGACAAAAGTTGCAGACTGGAAGAGTATACTTAAAATCACATATATGATAATAGATTGCTCTATAGAATACACAGGGTGTTTAATTTTCTGTGTCTGGGATATTTCACTCAATTTTTTCTAATTCCATCCATTTCCCAGCATATTTCATTAATTCATCTTTTTTGATGACTGAGTAGTATTCCATTGTATAAATGTATCACATTTTCCTTATCCACTGATTAACTGTTGGGCATTTGGGTTGATTCCGTGACTTTGCTATTGTAAATAGTGCTGCTATGAACATGGTTGTGCTTGTGAATTTTTGCTTTATGAGGGATTAGTCCCAGAAGTGGTACAGCAGGATCATATGGCATTTCAATCTTTAAGTTTTTTAGAAATCGCCAAACTGATTGCCAGAGTGGTTATATAAGCCTGCATTCCCACCAGCAATGTAAGAATGTAAGAGAGTTCTCTTCTCTCCACATCCTCTCCAGCATTTGGTGTTGTTTGTATTGTAGATTTTTGCCGGGGTGAGATGATATCTCAGGGAAGTTTTGATTTGCATTTCCCTGATGGCTAATGATGTGGAGCATTTTTAAAAAATATTTGTTAGACATTTCGATTTTGTCCCTGGAAAAGTTTCTTTTCAGTTCCCAGGCCCATTTTCTAATTGGACCATTCATCTCCTTGGTGTTTAGTTTTTAAGTTCTTTGTGCACTCTGGATAATAGTGCTGTATCAGATACGTGGGCAGTGAAGATTTTCTTCCATTCTATGGGTTGCCTTTTTGCTTGGTTTATAATCTCCTTAGCTCTTTAATTTCATAAGATCCCATTTGTTGAGTGTTGGTTCTAGTGCCTGTGCTTTCTGTTTAGGAACTGTAAGCCTAGCCCAATCAGCTCAAGGGAGTTCCCTACCCTTTCAACTAGGGTTTTTGTAGTCTCTGGCCTAATACTGAGGTCCTTGATCCATTTGGAATTAAGTTTTGTGCATGGTGACAAGTACAGGTCCAGTTTTAATCTTCTGCATGTGGACATCCAGTTTTGCCAGCATCATTTGTTGGAGATGCTGTTCTTCTTTCATTGAATTTTTTTGACCCCTTTGTCAAAGATCAAAAATACACAGGGAAGCTCAAAATATGGAAAACTCAATAACAAATGGTCCCATTAAATACAACTGACTCGAACAGATACCTAACCAAAGAGATATGCTGGCATCAAATAAGCATGAGAAGGTGATCAAAATAATAAATTTCAATAAAAATAAAACCCCAAAATAAAGATATGCCATGTCACACCTACTAGAACGTCATATATAAAAATATGAAGCATACCACATGTTGGGAAAGATGTGGAAGTTTGACATTCCGATGCATTGTACAGGATCATTGTACAAGTTCAGTGGTTTCTTGAAAAGTTAAATGAACACTTAACTTCAATTTAATTATATGATGCTCCTGAAATATTTTATCCAAGATTGTGAAAGCATGTGTCAACAATTAGACTTTACAGATATATATATATATATATATATATATATATATATATATGTCAGAAAAATAGATACAATGTCAACAAGTAAGTGAATACAGAGTGTTTATACATACATGAAGTGGAATACTATTTAGTAATCAGAAGGAAAGAGCAACAATGTATGCAACAAATGGATTCATCTCACAATAACATAATGAATAATGAAATAAAGGGTACCGGCTATTTGGATGTTTCTGGATAATTGCACGTAGTTTCACTTACATTAAATTCTAATGCTGATTGAAAGTAGAATGATAGTTGCCTGGGAATGAGAGGTAAGGCAGGTAGAGCAGGGAGTTAGAAAGAGGGATTACAAATGGAATGCATGGGGTGCATAATATGATCACTATCTTGAATTGATGGTTTTATATGCCAAAACTTAGCAAGTTGAAGTCTAAACTTACCTCATGAAGCTATTTTTAATTTTTAAAAAAGTTCCTGTAAGAGCCAAAAATCGCTCACACTTCTGAGTTTTTATCTTAAGTAACAAGGTTTCATCATTTCATGCTATAATCTTGTCACTTAACCTCTTCGTGGAAGGTGGTGAGGAGGAATAGAAGATTAGAGAGCACTCACCTTCCACCAGAAAGAAAATCAAAGTGTACAGATGAACTTAGCCAGAGGAAAGGGCCAAGATTTCAAAATCCAAGATGTTTGTTTAGCATTAATTGTCAACTTGACACCTAAAAGCCAATCTTCCAGATATCGCCTAGATTAATGTTAGCCTTTGAGAAAGTCCATGAAGAATTGTATTTATTATTTTAACTGTAACACTTGTCTGAACTACATACAATGGAGAAAACAAGCTGGTCAACAGTGTGTATTCGTGCATTTCAATTTTTTTACTTTAAATTTGACTAGCAGGGGGAGAGAGAGAGAGAGAGAGAGAGAGAGAGCGAGAGCAACCATGCATAGATGGAAGTCAGAGAACAACTTTCAGAAGTCAGAAAGCCAACTCTTCCTCAACTTTGTGAAGCTTCTGGGGATTGTCATGTTCTTGTGAGACACCACTCAGACACAACTTCAGGGAGAAAAAGGATATTTGTTTAGCTTATGGTTCTAGAGGATGCCATTATGGTAGGAAAGACAGGGCAGGCAGCAGCAGGTAGAGACAGCTCAGGTTATTGCAGACATCATGGAGGCCGAGAGGGCAAGCGGCTGATTGCTAAGGCAGACGACTAGCTGAAACAGTGTGGGACTAACCAGCCTCAAGGTCAACCCCTGTGACCTGTCTTCCTCCTGCAAGGTCGTACCTCCTGAAGGTGCCATGACTGCCCCTAACACTGACAAGAGTTAAATATGCAAACACATGAGGAGTCTGTGGGGGACAACTTACTTTTCAAACCATGATAGGGGTGAAACTCAAGTTGACAGGTTTGTGAACAGACATTTTACCCACTGCGATACCTCGCTGCTTGCCTCTCCCCACCCCCACTTTCCAACTGTGGATATAAGATGCTGTTTATAGATCCTCCTGCCTTAACTTCCCTGCCATCATGGACTATAAGCCCTTTCTCCTGTAGGTTGCTTTTTCCAGGGTATTTTAGCACCGCAATGGGGAAACAGTAAGTCATTACCCTAATTAGGTGTAAGGACTTGGTTCAATGGTTTTTCTTTGATAAACTTTTCTCAGAAATTAAAGGATTAGATTCAACAGTCCCTCAAGTGTCTGGTAGAGCACAATTTCATATTGTGTCAATACATCCTAATCTTTTACAATCCCATTTTCTTCTGAACTAAGCACTTATTGGTGGTAGCCTTTAATTTAGCAAAGGTATCTCATAAAATTGGAATTACACTATGTCATATGTGCGGGGAATCTCTCTCCATTAAGAGATAAAACTCCCTTGAAGGTACTACCTTAAAATTTCTGGCTTCCCTATTAAGAACTTTCATGACTGTGGTAGTGAACATCATTGGTATTAAAGCTACAACAATAAAAATGTGTCCTCTGCTACCTATAAACTACTTTCTTTGTGTCCCCACCTAATTCAAATAGAGAAACAAGCTCACAAATGGTATACACACATGATTTGCTGCTTACAAGTTAAATAATCTTGGACGAATTGCTTTGTTTAATAGTCAAAGTCTTTACCTTATAGCACTGTTGAAGAATAAATAGGCTAGTATTTGTAAAACACTGCAGAGGAACATCATGATGGTAAGTATTAATTTCTATAAATGATTTAGTTTGTCTGCAAAATAAGCAGTGGTTCTTAAGCTAAACATATTCTGCCATTTATTGGGAATTATACAGCATCAAACTGCCTGTTAAATACCTTTGTTCATACCTATAGACAAAGCTACTTTCATCCTTAACTAAAAGAAAAAGTCTCTTTATGCAAAATGAAAGTGAATTGCAGAGATCCAGTGTTGCCTAAGAAGCTGAGAATAAGGTACCTAAGAGAAGAGATTGAGAATTTAGCACTAAACAAGACATTTATATCACTTCTTCTAAGGCACATTGAAGAGGGTGTAGGATTACGCAAGAGGCAGAAGATAAGGAAAAAAAACCACAAAAATCCATCTTGAAGACAGGAACAAACAATGCACACATAAACCAGCATCAGCCGTGGTTACCTATCCTGGGCCTACACAAGACCATGGGAGACACACCAGGGCTTACTTCCTACTGCTGAACTAGTGGCTATTGAAAGATTCTATAAAGTTCTTGGTTCAGCAATGTTTCCACTGCTGAGAGTTCCAAACTTACAGTTATTCAGATGATCCTTATAGACCTGAATTAGCCATAAAACAAAACAAAAAGCAAAACAAAAAAAAGCATGGAATATGAGAAATAAATTCATAAGGAACCAGGAGGATAAACAAGGAGAGAGGAGAGGGAGAGGATAGGGTCATGTTTGATCGTTATGCATTGGATAGTATGTGAAATTGTCAAAAAAAACAAATAAAAAACTTTTAAAAGATTAAGCATATTTTTAAAAAAATATTTTATTATTATTTATTCAACTGTGCGCATGTGCATGTGTGTGTGCGCGCGTGTGTGTAGAACCACGCAGGCCGCCCCCGCTTCCACCTGGCGTCTATACGTGGGATCTGGGATCCGAACTCTAGGACCTTCTGCCTACAAGGCAGAGGCTTAACCCCTGAGCCACCTCTCCAGCCCCAAGATTAAGCATATTTTTTGGCTATTAGTTCACAAGCAGAAATTTTTAGGTAATAATAATCTATCTTTCCATGATACTCCAGCCTAAACTATGCAACCTACTTATGTTCTTTGTTCTTGAATCCTATTAGTAGCTTTGTTTTTATTTAAAAAAAAATGTGTTTGCTTGTTTTGTGTTTCCTGTATACTCTGGCAGCTTAAGCTCAGAGAGCAGAAGTCTCTATCCCTCTGGCTTCACAATAGTGTCCAGAAATGCAGAGATTCTTTTACAGACAGCATAATAGTACTATTATTAGTGGGGCCTAAAATAGATAACTAATTAAAATTTCAAAAACATTTTTTAGTATATTTACAAGGACCTTCTGGATTTACAGCAATCTAGTGTTTTGTTAGCTACCCAAAACTGGCATCTGAGCCACTTTTTCCTTAAAACGGTGACCTTCATGAATGGGGCCAGATGCATGTGACTGTACGAGGGGAAAATAGCCAGAGGATTTCCACTGTTTATAGTAGTTCACGGAGAATACTAAATGACCTATAGTATACAGAAATTCCTTCCACATAAAACTATGTGACTCCTTCAATCATTCAGTCTTGCTTCAAACCTAAGCATGCTTGGGAGATGCAAATCATTAGAAGAGAGCTATTCTGTCCTGCTTTCCAGTCTTAGGATCACAACCCAAGTGCCATGAATCAATTGATCTGGGAGAGGATGAGTGAATCAGGCAGGACGCATGGTTTTGCTTGAACACAGTTCTGCTAGACTGTTGCTAGGGAGGTCACAATAATGGAATATTTTTTTTTTTATTCTCTCCTTACAGGGTTCTTTCCTCTGGACTCTTTGGCTCTTTGGCCAAATGAAAGAGACAACATTTCATCTATGGGACAGTTAAAGAATTTTAAATACTTCTCTCTCTCTCTCTCTCTCTGTCTCTGATGTGCATGTATGCATCTGGCATTTAACACCAAGTGTTCTTCCTCAGGAGTTATCCACCTTGGTTTTTGTGACAGGGACTTGTGAATTAGGCTAATCTGGCTCCCAGTAAGCCTCTGGGATCCATCTGTCTCCATCTCCCCAGCACTGCGATTATAAGCACATGGGTTCTTGAGGTCAAACTTGGGTCCTCCTGCTTGCATACAGCATTTCACTGACTGTCTCCACAGTCCACTTGCCATTTTTTGAGGAAAGGCCTCCTCCCTTTTCTTCTTTTGAACAAAATAAGTGATGGTTATCTTTATTCCCTCAAATGCAAGACATTGAGAATATTCATGACATCAGTCTCTTCCAGCCAATCCCAATGTCCACAGGGGGCCAGATCTGCACCTTCATTGCTAACCTTACATCCTTGGCTGGGCATTCTCTCTGGATCCTATCCTTTTACATTTAATTAATTAATTAATTAATTAATTAATTGATTAATTAATTTGTTTGTTTACTCCAATCATACAAGGTCCTCTCCCTCTGTCCACCCCTCCCCAGTCCCTTTTTTGCACTCCCCCTCTTTTCCCCTTCCTTTCACCCCCTCCCTCCCCTTTCTCCCAGTGCCTCTCCCTTTGCCCTTCCCATCCCCTGGAACATCCTTTTCTGTGAATGCCAAACCTCCCTCTCTGAGTCCTCTACTTGCACCTCTAGTGAGGTGCAAGTACTCAGTGGCATAGCCAGGAGCCCTTTTTTGGGCTCTCCGTTAGTATGGGAACACTACCATGGCTGTTAATCCCTTGCCTCTAAGGATCCCACTGCCTGCGATCCATGCTAGACTTTGGGGGTTGTTGATACGTCAGTCATTGCTTGACCCAACTTTTTATTTTATTTTATTTTATTTTATTTTATTTTATTTTATTTTATTTTATTTTATTTTATTTTATTTTATTTTATTTTATTTTATTTTATTTCCACTCATACAAACTTAATAGGTACACCAGTTCCCTCCCTCTCTCCTCCCCATCCCCCAGTGCCTCCCCCCCAATTCCCAGAGAGTCCTTTATTGTGTATGCCTGACTTTCCACTGGGTCCTCCTTTCCGATGACGTATAAGGACCCAGTGGCATTTTCCTGAACCCTTTCTCGTGTTCCCCTTAAGCATAGGAACACTACTGTGGCTGTCAATCCCTTGCCCTTCTAGGATCTTGGTGCCTTTAACAGATGCTAGACTTTGTGAGGACAATAGTGCATTGGACATTGCACAGGGCATGCAAAGTCCTATTATGATTGCTTTGGCCCTAACTAGTATTTAGAATCTTGCAAATCATTGCTCCTCCCATCCTTGTGCTCTTACAATCTCACCGCCCCCTCTTCCGCAAATTTGACCCAACTTCTTGACTTTGATGTTTCTATTAACTTGGAATCCTGTAGCCCATTGCTACTTTCCACTCAGGTATCTCATGAACCTTGCCTGTTCTAAATATTTTGCTTCTTTCTCCTCAATTCTGCTTCTTGTTGACCTTTCTGATCTAGTAAATTCCAAGTCCTCCCACTTAGCTGTTCAAGTCACATGCCTGTCTCTCAAGAGTGCCTGTGTCCATTTTAATCTTCTGTGACAAGCACGAACTGACCAGTTAGTACTTAATGTCCTTTTCTGTGACCTTCCCATCTAATCTCAGGCCTCCTGACCACTTTCCAATCATAGGATGTGATGAACCCTGTCCTCATGTTGATCCCTGTATAAATGCTAGCTCCTAAGCTTCAAATCTTGTCCTCACTTTCTCTCTAGAATTCTCCCACTTTTCATTTAAAATTTATCTGTGTCCTGCATTGTAAGGAGGCTGACTAGTCATGAGACGGCAGTGCCTCTTCTGTGCTGAGTTGTAGCAACTAAAATAGATCTCCAGATATTACCAGTAATGTTAGATGATAACATTCTATCCAGTTGAGAACTCTTTACATATTTCTTATTATAGCTTTCATGTCTATAAAACTTTTCTGGTGACTTTTCTAGAATGTTCAGATTATTGAAGCTCCTATTACATGATCTCATACATATATATCTTTTACTTTTATCACATAAGCATGTACTACAAATTTAATTAAATATACACACATATGTGTATATGTACCCACTCCCAGACACGGAAATAGTAATACTCAATAAATCTTTGAATGAATAGTCTTCTTTCAGTCTAATTAAGTAATGGGAGTAAAAGACACATGACACAGGAGTAATTAAATGAAAGGCCCCAAATCACATCATTAAGAAAGGGTAAATCTCAAACTCAAACCTAGATATCACCATGCTCAATTCTTTTTGCAAGCATGTATCCTTTTATCACCATAATCAGGTTTTATCAGCTTTTTAGTATTAACTTACCTCCATTTCTTCTAAATTCTCAATTACATTTTGTCCTTTTAGTCTGTGCACAAGAACACAGAGTGAACTTTATTTCAAGGGCTAAAATTCTCCAGCCATATAGTAGCATCCCATGAGGTTTTATGCTGATGCTTTTACAAACTTGTATCATATTAAATACTGGAGGAACAGCCAGAGATTCTTGTGTAACAGAAAAACAAGAGTTTTTTAAAAAATCAATAGCGAATATGCTTTTATGGGACTCAGCCTCAAGCAAATATCTTGAAAAGGGCAATCACACAACAGGCTAAGATTTTAATAATGGCATTACAGAATTGTTAGCTAGGACATGAAAAGATTTCTAAGTATGGATGATTTAAAAATGATCTTTTCCTTCCATACTAAGTATGATCAAGAGGAAATATCTAGACTATCAACTGAAATGAACTTCTTTTTCTAAGATATTGAAAATCAAGAGCTTTACAGTGAAACTGCTCATGGTTTACACTCAGACATGATATTTTGGAATTGTTTAAGACCACGATTGGCCAATGAGAAAGCTTCAGAATGAGGATAGCCTGCTACTCAGAGATAGTCCTGACCCAGAGACGACCCTGGGCTACAGAACACCTTGTGATGAGACTTATGATGGGACAGTTCTCTTGCTGGTGGCAAAGGTCATTGCTTTCCCGTCTCTCTGTAAATGTATAGACACAAATGAAAAGAATGAGATGCCTCGTCACACATCAGAATTTGAGTGTCACTCATGGGGTTATTCCACAAAGGTTTCCTCATCTGCAAAGTTGGTTTCTTAACCATATCCGATAAATGATTTATGGAGGTATTAAATGGGTTTGTCCATTTGTCTACTATAAAATAAGTCATGAAAAATAATCATTAGTGATTGTTTTCTCCATATGTTTATAATTTTAAAGCTGTGTCACTAACCTCTAATCATATGTCAAATTTTTATCATTCCACTATTTCATAAGAAGCTTTAGGACAGATATAATATTCATTGCACTTTTATACATCATAAAGGTATAGAATTTGATTATTACTCTCTAATACTGGGTGGCTGAATCATTTTATTGGCAAGAAACTGAGGCTTTGGATAATTAGAATGGGCCTATGATTAGGCAGTGGGAGAATGGAAAGACAGGACAAAAGCCCAGGTTTCCTGCTCTATTATTAAAACCATGGAATCTTCACAGATGCCATTCATGACTTAACTCACTTAAGATATTAACATCCACTCATTCCTCTAAGTAATACATTTCCACTGGATGGCGCTGTAAGTTTCAGTAAACATTACTTATGTCATTCCATTTCTATATTTTTTTATACATTCCCCTAACTCTCTCTACCTTTTCTCCTCTTTCTTTCTAACAACACACACACACACACACACACACACACACACACACACACACCCTCTCTCTGACTTTCTTCTCCCATATTCTCCTTGTCCAACTCTCTTGTGCACCCAAAAATACACACAAGGGAAATATCTTACTGGTATATTTCACGTAGAAGGAGATAGTAATATTAAATTTACCCAATTCTTGTGATGAGAGGAAAGTGACCAGACAGGAGACAGTAGAAGATGGCCTTAGCTTTGATTCCAGGAAAGAAGCAAGACCAGATGAAAAAAGCAAAGATTGAAGCTCAGATTTAATAAAAAAGAAGTTATCAAGAGAGTCAAGTAAGTGAAGAGATAGTCCTTGATTCTAATGAAGACTGCAAACAGTAAAACATTAAGAACAAATGTTCCTAAAGGAAGATATATAGTTCTGGGTATCCCACTAATTATTTAATTTATGAATTTGTAGAAATTGGCTACATCAAGCCTTATAAACTGTAAATAATAGTAATCATGAATCTCCTGAGATTGTCATAAAAATCAAAGCAATGTTTACAATTAATCTTTCTCAAAACATAAAAAATGCTAAGTACACAATAAATGTCAAATATCATGGATATCATAGTCATTACTATTATTGTTATCAGAAAAGAGAAAGTATAGAAGGTTTCCAAAGAAAGGTTGGTAAAATTCTATTGCTACTTTATGAACTAAGGAGAAATTCAGGGAGACTATGTAGAATGAAAAATATTTGTTTAAATCATTTGTAAACACATTAGAGAAGTAAGTACTATGGCTGCAAGGAGTTCAGCTAAGATACTTTGATAAAACAAGGTAGTTCTGATATAGACGAGAGATATAACTAAACTTCAGAATTATCAAAAGTTTTGTTCTCCAGTGCTCATGAGGTCTAATACTGTTTACCCCAGCCTAAAACTACTTGTAGAATACAAATATACCAATAGAAAACTCCTTGTCAAACCACATAACATATCTGACATTTCTATGAAAGTAAACCAGTGATATGGAAACTTCTGAAGTCAAAAGTCAAACATTATACTCACAAAAATTGATTCCATCACAGAAGTCTTACCAATAACACTATACTCGAAAACAATGGATTTCATCAAAGTAAATCTTACAAATTTGATTTGTTAATGTGCCCTAGAGGCAGTTAATCTAAAAATCACAGACATGTAAAAAAGGTGATTCTTTTTTTGCTATTTTTATAATACACTGAGACTTAATCATGACATACACAGAAATGGAGTATTTCATAGATTTTTGCAGCATAGATTTTTTTTTAAATCAACAATCTCTTTTCACAAGGCAAGTTAAAAGTCAAAGCCTTTAAGAATGTCTGTACTTTTTAAAGTCCTTTTACTCAGCATTAGTTTCATTTTAAAAATATTTCAATGAACACCAATTGAACAGAAACTGTCTACTCAACTTTTGTAATGAAAGAAAACCTGTTTTGATGAAGAATTTTTAATCATTATATCTAATTAAAAAGTTAATCCCGAGACTTCTCATTTTTAAGTTCTTTGGAATGTAACAAGGGAGTTTTCTTTTCAAAAAAATAGAAGACATAAACAGGATCATCAGGTAACACAGATTCTTTGGCATAGCCACAAACTTGGAGTTAAAGAATTATTGGCTAAACCTATTTTGAGAGAATTAGGAAAATTATAAGAACCAACCAAACCTTGGCTTTTATTGACCTGTTTTTTAATACAGTAAAAGCTATTATAGTATAGATGGTGAGGGATCAAAAATAATTTCACTGTAAGCCTTTTGTATATAGAGGATAATGGTCTAAGCAGCTCAGCTCATAAAAGATGAAATATAAATCAATATCTTAGCATGTTTAGGACATTTTTTGTAGGTACATAAATGTACCTAGAAGAAAGTTCTTCTTCTACATAAGAAGCTGCCAAAATCTAAATGCATGAACAACCTTTGAATACATTAATCTGAGAAAATATATTAGTCTAAGAAAATATATTAGTCTAAAGGGAAGAAGGTTATACTGGCCAAATATGGGAGATGTGTGCCTAGATTTGTCTGTTTTGCTCTCAGTATGAACAAAGTAAGGCAGGAAGAAAATCCCAAACTCTAATTCACACTGCAGGATATGTGCATGTTGTACTGATCACCTGTAGCTCATGGAACTGTGAGATGATCAAAGACAGAGAAGCTAATTCAAGGTGAGACTTGATGGAGGGCTAGAGCTCATGGAGTAGCATCTAGATTACAATGATGCATTTTATAAAAGGCTTTCTTCTTTTCATTAACAGAGCCAACCAATATGATCATTCCCAACTGTCTCCTCATTGTGATAATATTCAGTATAGCCTCTAACCTAGTACAAACCTCACTAAAAGCAGAGGATCCACAGCAATGAGACAAGCAAATATGATTAGATGTCAACTCAGATCATGCCCTCCACTGAGCAAAGAGAACGATTTTCCTAATGTAGTATAATCATGTGTTCAGACGATGTTGCCTACAATTATGACTCTCAGGTAAGAAAGAACAGAAGGAAAAATACAGGGGTCATTTCATATATGCAATCTCTTAGATTTCATTGACATTCTTTGTTTCATGGCTTTATGTGTTTTTTATTCTATCATGGTCAACTTTAATTATCAACTTGACCAGATTAATAAATGTCTAGGCCATTGGTAAAGCACATCTTTGGATATGTCTATGAAGATTTTTCCAGGATGAAATGTGGGCAGCTCATCCCATTGTCCAAGCTTCTGTACTGAATAAAAAGGGGAAGAGGAGCTAGAGAGACGGGTCAAGGGTTAAGACTCTGCCTTGCAAGCAGAAGGTGCTGAGTTCAGATCCCAGGTCCCATGTGGAAACATCAAGTGGAAGCTGTATCAGCCTGCACTTCTAGAAATCTCAAAAAGAGGAAGAATCCAGGATTATTCCTGAAGTCACCCTTGATTCTCCACACGGACATGCAATGCCCTCTGATATACACATACACACACACACACACACACACACACACACACACACACTAAATGAATAAATGAAGGGGGGGGAGAAAGCCTGCTGAGTGTCTGGGTCTCCATTTTCTGTTCTACCCAAAGGTGAGCTAGTTTCCCATCAACAGAGATACAAGCCATTCCTGGCACTGTCTTCTCTGCCACAGTGAACTGTATCCTCAGTTCTTGAACCAAAATAAACCTCTCCTTTCTGAAGTTGCTTTTTATCGGGTAATTGGTCTCCAGGATAAGAAAATTAACTACTACAAGCTTAAGGACTGTATGAGAAAGAGTAAGTCTCTGCTCTGCTGTTGATAAGGTGTATATGATCAGAACTAAATCTATTGGCTATTCTTAGCCTTCATTTTCTCTAAGAAAAAATAGGCACAGCAATCTAGGAATTTTCTAAAGCTATCTTTTTAGAAAACTGAAATATTTAGGAAACACAGGGGACCAATAAAGGTCTGAATGAAGGGAAAGTAGCTACCTATTTTTGTCAGGCATTCACCAAATAAATACCACCAGATACAGACTGAAGCACCTTATGTAGTGGATCTTTATTAAAGCAATTCCAAGAAATAGACATGTACCCATTTAATAAGTGAGAAAAGGAAGGGAACAGACCTGCTAGGTAATATATCTAAAATCTTAATGCTCGTAATTTGGTGAGACAATTAAAATCAATTCTAACTGTCACCAATGACAATGATCAGCTTCCAGAAAGGGGATTTGTACTTTTGGTAGCACAGTACTTTGGAGAGTAAGATTTTAAAGTGAGTCTGTTAAGCATTGAATTCTTTTTGAACCTTCTTTTTTACATGCAACATTGGGAATTGAACCTGAGCCTAGAGAATTGCTCTATGACAGAGCTATTGCACAACCTTCCAAGTTGTGATTCCTAATGTCACAATTACTGAGTATTTCCATGGGTAAATTGCTTAAATTCTTCCTAAAGTTGTGTGTTAAATCTAAAATTAGGGAAGAATAGTAACTGACCTATACATTTTTTATGATTGTGTCTAGGAATGGCATATAGCAAGGTATCTGGAATATAGTTGTTATCTAACTCTTGCTAGTTATAATTTTTCCATTAATAATCAACAGGATATTAAGTTACCTAAGGATATTATCATGCTTTACAATTCATTATGAATAGTTAGGGGATAAACAAAATTAACAAATATTCTTGAATTTTGAGTAAAATTATTAAAGAATAGGCAGAAAAATTCAGATATATGAAACTAAGAAATAAAGCCATTCAAATATAATGTGAAAATTTATGGTGAAGACGATTCAAAATTAGAAATATAAAGGAACAAAAAGGAATATTCCTAAGTTAGACCCACAAAGCATTGGTTCAATATGGTCTCTGACAGTGGATCCACATTCTAATTTCTTGACTACAACAATATCCAACACTATTTATATTATAGATTATACATTATAAATGATAGGGGACATATGCTTTCTCACTTAAAATTAAATAGTATATAATCTAGCATTCAACTGAATACCTTATATACAAGCTTGCTAAATATGGCTAACAAGTATTTAAGCATGGTATGTTTGTTCATGTAGTGGCATTTATCTCTATCTTGTTTATATTCCAAAAAGCAACTGTAATTCATCTTCACAAATGCCATCCAAACCAGGGAGGTACAAAGACTCATGTAATAACAACCAGTTTGTTATTAAATACTAGCTATGCAAATAGTGAGCTAACTAGGCAAACATTTTTGTGGACTGATTTTTTCATCTGCACAATGGGACTAATATTTTCATCCTTACAAGGTTGTTATGTAGGCTAGACTAACTCATTCAAATGGATAAATTTGCAGTTCAGCTCCCAGTACCTAGCAGACAGTCATTGCAATGAATTGTCTTTCCTTTAACTTTTTCACTTAAACATTATGAAAAGCATTTACTTTATTTGTTCAATACCCATATAGTTACATTGTTTTTTGGCACTGTAATGTAAGGCTGTCATTTACAAACATGTTGGACTACATTCATAGTTATCCTAAGATGCACATAGCCTAAGGGTCATAAGTTGCACATATTTAGTTGCAGTCTCTCTTTCATTTTGCTGCTATAAGGCAACATTCATATACAACTTAAGGGAGAAAGGAAAATTTATTTGGCTTATGGTTTTGGAGGACAGATACTCCATTATGGCAGAAAAAAGCATGGTGGGTGGCAGAAGCTGGATGCATTGCCCATCACGGCAATGAGGTGAAAAAGCAAGCGAAGATGCAAGCAGGGCTGGGCTACCAAAATCTCAAGGCCCACCTCTTGTCACATGCTTTCCACTAGCAAGATTTCACCTCCTAAAGTTCCACGACCTTCCAAAACATAAACAATAGGCAAAGACGCAAACACATGAGACTGTGGGGAACAACTCACATTCAAACCATGACAAGCTAGTATCTAAACTGTCTTAGGTATTGAGAAATCACGATAGTACCTTTGTTTGTGAAGGGTTTTATACTCTAGTCATTTCAATAAATCGATTTTATCTGCTATGATGGAATAAACACAGAACGTGTTAGAAAACATCATGGCTGGCTTGTTAGGGAATGTAACTGAGTTGTTGCATAAAGGGACTGAGAAAACTCAAGGACAAAAGAGATTTCGCTGAGGTGACTGTACAGGGATGACAGGAAGGCAGGGGAGGAAAGGATTCTTCAGGCTATGGTAGATTGCTGCTTGTGCCTAAGAGTATAAAAAGAAGGGCTTCTCCAAAGTAAGGATTTCCCCCACTTTGTGAAGAAGGGAACTGTATGGTGGACAAACAAAATAAAAGGAACAGAGAATGTTCAAATCATCCCTTTTTGCAGAGACCAAGTGGCTCGCAAGAGTCGCTAAAATTACTTTTGCTCTGATGTTAGCTCACCAGGAAAAGCCGGGTCTCTGCAAAGGGAGGCTCACAGCTTCATAGGCGTGACCCAAGTGTCTGGAGAGGTTAGCATGTTTGCAAGCCCACCTCTTTTATCACTACTAATATTTGTTTTCACCATTTCTATCAGAATTGGACTTTCCTTTTCTTTTCCTTTTTCCACTTTTACAAGCATATTGGGTATTCATCCCAACTTCCTTCCCTCTTCCCTCCCCCTCCATTTCCTCCTTTCAGTCACCATTCTCTCCCACTGCTTTCCCACCCTTCTGCCTGTATGCTTCTGCGGACCCCAGGGTTCACTCTGACTTGTCTATTTCTGTCGGTGCTCAGGCCTCTGTGGTATATCAAGTTACCTCTCTTAGGCCACCCCACTGAAACGTGCATTTCCCTTCACTCATCCAGCTCTATAGATCCAAAGGTTTGGACTTAGCATTTTTAAACAGGGGAATGACAGGCACCTCATAGGGGGCAGAGCCCTGAACAGATGTCATTAGTTTTATGCTATTCTCTTAGCCCAGGGCAGGATCTCTGTGAGGAGATTCAGTAACTGATCCTCTTTTGATCTGCAATTTCCTTCAATTCCATGAAAGAGATGATGGAATAAGGCCATTACACCTTGCTCTGAAATCATAATTTGAAAGTATCATAAAGGTCCGGCTCCAGTGGGTGGGGCAGATTGCTGTAGTAGGGAGCTCCAATGGGAGGGATGTACTAAAGCTCAGCTGTTGCCGAAATGAACAGATGATTATATGGGCAATCTAGTCCTCATCAGAAATAATCACATCTAATTTAAAAAAAATTGTTTAAAAGACTAGCCAAATTCCACCAATCATGCTAGACGTTCTGCAGAGAAAGAAAATGAGGACACAGACCTTTTGATGTATGCGATTGCTTCCTCTCAGCTTACATTATCATCATCATTGGAAAGGGATCTGTATGTATCTGTATGTACCACTATGGCAGACTGAGTTCTAAAGTTCCAGGGAAAATGATATCTCCCTGACTCATGTACTTGTGCAGCCCCAGAATCTGGTGGGAAATGAGTTCCAAAGGACTGTGACAGAACTGCAAGTCAGAACTGCCAGCCCGTCTATATATTCTGGTCAGGTTCATCTTTCTGCATAAACACTTTGGTGGTTAAATATCCAGTAACATGGTTTTATAACTTAAAGCTATTTATGCATAAAATAAAGTCGAGAAAATGAGTTAGCTCATTTTATCATCTTGTCTATTTTAGGAATAATTTTTAATTTTTGAGCACAGTATCATAGTTTGTAACCTAGAAATAATTTACTAAAGTATATTAAATGCTATTTGTTGTGTATCATGCATGATGGACATGTCTTTTGAATACAACAATAGGCACTAGACACTCTGGACACTAGACTTGGGAGATGATATATATATAAATAATATTTAATTATCTTCCAAATTTCAAGGACAAATGAATTTTTAATTTGTTTTAGAATTAGATTTAGAATTAGATTTGACCCTATTACAAAATGACTTCTTTTCAAAGGTAAAACAAATCAAAATATGAAACGAAACCCAATAGAACTTTCTTGATTTGCTCAGTCACCATATTGTTTCTACTTCATCCTTGACTCCACCAAATTAGTAGACAATATCATCAATAATTATTTTTGGAGCAGAGTGATGATGTGAATAAGTTTCACATTTTGATCATGTTATGCTCATCTTTCTGTATATAAAGTCAATGTGAACATGTTCTACCTGTACAGGTTGCATCTCACAATGAGACACAAATATAAATGTGGCCCTTGCTCAATTCGAGGAAATTACTTTCCTTCTAAAAATCAATTTGCTCATCTGCAAATGGGATTAGATGCCTCATTAACATAACTGAGGTACAAGTTGCATTAAGAGAGCTATATGTGAGAAATGATCAGCTAATAGGATCTTATTATAATTATGATACCCTGGAAAGTAGCTAAATGAAACACAGAACAGCATGAAATGCTGGGGCTTAAGAAATACTCAGTGCCTTTTTTCCCATTCTTATCCATTCATCACTATCTTCTTTCCTAAGGAGACTTTTTAAAATATCTCTGTCTCTCCCTGTGTATCTCTGTCTGTCTCTCCCTTTTTTGGAACTATGGTCTAGATAATAGCCATGAGTCATCTCAAGGCAACACAGTGAAATATGCATCTTGTTTTCATCTGGTCCTGATTCCACATTTTCTGGTTGACTACAGACACTGACTCTGGACATGCCCAGGGTGATTCAGAGGCTGGGAGAGTAGGTCTCTGAGAACTCGGGTCTCCTAACTTCCACTTCTGTATCTTTCCATTGCGGTACTCTACTCATTTTCCTCTGAATTGTAAATTCAATCATGAGTCCAAATTGCAAGAGTCGGGTTACTTAACATAGCCTGCCAGAGAATGTGATTTCTGCTGAGCTATGAATTAAACGATGGCTCTTGGAAAAAACAGTTCATAGACGGATCCAAAACTGCTCAGAAAACTATGCATGCACTCTATCAAGGCTACTGTCATGGTGGAGTTCTGCAGTGCAGCAATCTTGGTGAAAGAGTAATGACCATCTACACCAAGATACTGCTGATCTAGTTACAGATATCTGGGGATGAGGAGACACATTCTGATTTTCACCAAAATGTGATTTACCAATTCATGCATCCATTTAGTCTGTTCTTCCAGGATGTACAAAGGAAATATGCATATCCAGTATCTGAAGCTTACTCCTGAAAATATAATTTGATCATTGTTATCCTAAAATTAAGCTGAAGTTTAAAGATATAAAAATGTTTAAGTTCTTTAGAGCATTAAGAAATAACCAATATCAACTCCTAAATGATGAAAATGAACAGTGAACACAGACCGAGGCACACTTTGTTGTTTTGCATCATTTTTTTCACATAAAACCTAATCGTTAGAAGCAAACAGGACTACATTTACGTGATCTTATCCTACCTCTTTAACAACTGTGGAATTTTCTGATAAATCCAATAAGTGCCTCCCAGAGATGCTGTGATTTCACATTTGAACTTAGAAATGAAAAAAGGGGATTGGAAGCAATCACATATCCCAAAAATGGTGCTTAGTACATTTAGCTGGTTATTTTCTTCTTAGTATTCCAGGCAAATTCTGTCTTCCAGTGATTGGTCAAGCGAATTTCTGATGCTCCTACTCCAGTGCATTTAAATAACACAGTTCAAATATTTTCTGTATGAGGGTTCTAAAGGGAAGAGCTAAGGCTAGAGTCTCACCTTGACAGAAAGATCAGCACCAGATCACTTGCAGGTTGTGATCTACTGCCTTTAAGAAGCTTCTGGGGGCTTTAGACTATATTCCAATTTCCAACCTAAAATGTTGAAAATTATGATTACCCTTATAAGGTCAAAACTCAACCATGCAAGAAACCCTGAAGAAATGAAAAACCCACTCAGATCAGTGGGACCAAGGAATATGCTATTTTCTTTCAGTAAAAATAAAAACAAAAACTGTATCATTCAGAACTTCGGATATATTCTGAAGGTCATGAATGGAAGCAAAGGAAAAGAGAAGTCAGAGCCAAGCACCAAGTGTCAACCTAGGAACTCATGTCAGTGAAGAAATCCCTATATTGGAATTGAAACATTTCTGCTCTGTTAACAAATTCTGAAAATGTTTTGTCTTCAAGAGGATGCTGACCAACACCTGCAAGTTATTTCTTACTTCCTTTTCTATTTTTATCCCCTCCCTGTCTCATTCTGCCCTGCAATCCACATAATTTGATTGCTTTTTACTCTACATCTGAAAAATGTCCTCAGTCTCTGCAGACTTCTGTCATTGTTAAATAGCATTCTGAGCCCTCCTTTCCAATTGCAGTACCCTTCCAATGTGACATGCCCTTACTTAAAGGGATTGAATGTCTTGCCACTTTACTGTGAATGAAATTTGACTCGTTATGACCTCCGTGACTTCCCTCTTTCCAACCTCCATTCTGACCTTAACTTCCCCACTCTTTCATCCACATTACCAATATTTTATCGTTAATGCTGTAGACTGGGAATTTCATACATATATACAATGTATTTGATTCATATTCACAAAATCTACATCCTTTATTGTTTCCTGTCACTCCTGCCAACCCTATTCTTCTCCCCAACTAGTCCCCTTCTTACATATATGTCTGCTTTTTGGATTGCAAGAGTATATTAAACTTTTATACATATAGGGTTCTGACATACCATTCTATTTCTTGTGACATTGCCCAAGGACTGTTATGTGTTTTCTCCCTTTACATCTTCCCCTTTCAGTTATTATAATAACTTTACTGTTATTTTTCTTTAATTCTTTACCTTAAGCACTTTCTATCCTATGTATTTACTGTACATGATCTTTATTTATTTCACTTTCAATAATACATCACTATCAGGACTGAGGATTTGACTAAGTCAGTAAAGTGCCTATTGCAGAAGCATGTGTACCTGAACAATCAGCTTCAATCATATAAAAGCTGAATGTTTCATGAGTTTTTAGTACAGTCCTGCAGTCATTGGAGATTGGTGGATCTCTGGAGGTCATTGGCTAGCCACTGTCACTGAATTAATGACTTCTGGGTTCAGTGAGAGGTCCTTTTCAAAAAATAAGGTGAAGAAGAACTGAAGAAGACAGACATCAGCTTCTGGCCTCCGTATGCACAAGTATGATCACACATGCATTCACATACATATGTGCACATACCCACACATATATATATACACTGCATACACATACGTACACAAAATAGTACATTACCATCTAAAGAAACATTATTTGTGGCTTTTATGTATTTTTCTTCTAGAATGCCTACTGTATTTATTACTCTGTTTTCAAATTTCTAGAAAAAGGCATGTAACCCAAGATTTATAAAACTGTGGAAGGAATAAACAGACACAGTTTTGATGTATATGCTTCTATTCATGTGGCAATTAGATTTTTAAATGAAATAAATGATGTCTGCACACCTTGAAATAAGATAATTGTCAGCTAATCTGAGTATGTTTCTTGGACCCTAATCCTCTTAGAAAAAATGATAGAATGGTTACATAGGATTTCAAAGGGGTACAAAGGAAGTTTTTTTCTAGCCTGCTTTGCTTAATACAGCACTATTCCTTCCCTACCAATTTTTAAAAATATCATTCTTTCCATGATTTACAAAATGTAATCTCCTATCCTCCTACTTAAGATACAGAAATAAGATTCAACATGATGTTCTCACAAAGTTTCCCATGTGGTTGATGAAGCCGATGTATTAGCCATCACAATGCTCAGTGAAAAGTGGGCATCTATACAACATTCTTTGGGAGCACACAAAGAAGAAAGCATCAGTAAAGACAGCATGAAAGATGATCCTTGAATGGTGACTAAGATTTAATCAAGCACAGATCAGATTGTATCTTTAGTATCACTGCAGACATAAGACAAGATGAACAAGGGATTAACAGGAGGCTGCATAAGGCCTTCAGGGAATAAGAGCATTGTGATGATTGGTTGGGACCAGAGCTCAGTATGAACAGGTAATGATGGCATTGGAAACTCATGTTGGGGCCAAACTAATCACACCTCCTAGCTCTGCTAAGGATCCAGTCTCACTTGGTAAATCTGTTTTTTGCAACCTGCTTCCCACTAGGGCCTCACTGATAATCATCCATTAAAAACATTTCATCATCACTCACTTAAGAACTACGTACATTGTAAAAAATTTTAAAATGTATAATTAAATTTTTAATAAAAAAAAAGAACTACGTACAGTACTTGTATTTATAGAGATAAAAGAGTTGAAAAACCACTATCACTCCAATAAAGACCACTCACTCACATTTCCGGATATCAGATTATACTTATTAAGGAAGCACCATTTCAAATAATTTGGAGTTGTTAAGACATTACAATCACTGAGTTATATGAATAGAACTGAATATCCTCTTAAAGAAAATATACCTGAGTGATAAATTTGGTAACAACAATGTTCACAGTAGATCAAAGGGATCTGGGTGTCATGTGCTAATGTGAAGAGACACTCAGAGTAAACGTTTAAAAATGCAAATATTTAGGCTGCTCTGAAATTTAACTCTGTATTAGTTAATAGTTGCTTAGTTGATGAGGACCCTGGAAGTAAAAGGTGTCAGAAGCCGAAGGTGATTCTGGATTTCTGCCTTGCCAAACTAAGGTTATTATACAAGAGACTTGAAATCTGCATGGGTGGTAAGAAAAATACATGAAATGGGGTATGATCTTACCAGAAAGGGAGGGCATTCAGTCTGGGAGATAGAAAGTGACCATTTTGCAATGGGAGACTGACCCACCCCTCACTGCAGTCTCCTTCTCTTATTCCATCTACCTTTGAATCTATCCTTATAATAAGACTCTATTTTAACAGCTTTTTAATCTCTGGCCAGGGGGTGACATCCAATACCCATCAGGATGGAGCCAAGGGCATTGCAGGAGCAGCAAAACTGAAAAAACAAAACCAACAAACCATAATTCTGAACATCAGAGACTCTATATCAACCACTTGGAATTAGGCCTGCCTAATCTCTCCCCATCCTGAAGCTCAGGGAAATTTGCAGAAGGGGGGCAGTAAGATTGTAAGAGCACAAGGATGGGAGCAATCATGATATGCAAGATACTCCACACAAGTTAGGGCTGAAGCAATTATAACAGACTCTGCATGATCTGCACAATGACCAACATATCATCGACCCCTCAAAGTCTAGCATGGACTAAAGGTACTAGGATCCTTAGAAGCAAGGGATTAACAGTCACAATAGTGTTCCTATACTTAAGGGGAACACAAGAAAGAGTTCTAGGAAATGCCACTGAGTCTTTACACCTCATCAGAGAGGAGGACCCAGAAGAAAGTTTGATATACACACTAAAGGATGCTTCAGAGATGGGGGGAGGGAGCACTGGGAGAAAGGGAGGGATGCGGTAAAGGAAGGGAAAAAGGGGGGAGGGAGCAGGGAGGCCCAGGGAGGGGTGGAGGAAGGGAAGGGTCAGGGGCACCTATTTCGTTTGTATGAGCAGAAAAATAAATTTAAAAAAATTTAAAAAAAGAAAAATACATGAAGACAGGCTGAAAGCCTTGGAATAGTACGAGGAAAGGTATTGTTCTAATGTCAATTGTTATTCTGAGATTTTTCTTAATTATTAGGAAATAAAGTTATGGGAGTATAGGAAACTCCTGACTATGCAAAGACTCTTTCACACACTGGCAATCTACTTATATTTCTTAGTCTCTTTAGCTGCTATCATCCCATTCATTTTTCCTATTCCAGAAACCAGACTATCTGCATTTTGCAGATTTGTTGGATTTTCTTTAGAACAGCCAGAGGGTGTTTTGACAAGTTTAGAGAGCTGTGGCATCTGTAAGTTTTATTCTAAATGTTGGCATCAGCAATATAAAAATAATGTGTTTTTTAAGGACTAAAATTACCATTTTTTAATATTATGAGTTTGATGTATAGGGAAAGGCTTCCTGCATTTGAGTCCCAAACTTATCCTTGAATACGTTTCTACATATATTTTATTTATCATTAAATTCTTACCCATGAAAAAACACGGTTAAATGGGAAATATTCATGCTGGTCTTCCTCATTATCACCTGATCACATTGCTTGTGCTCATCAGTCTCTCCTGTAAGCTTCATAACCACATTCAACATCTCAGCAATGTCTGTGCACACAGGGAGGAATACAGCCTGTCTGCTACTGTCCATTGTACTAAGTAACTTCTCATCTGTCATTCATTCGAACATTGCTCACCTATGTCAGATGTGAGAAGAACATATAGTTGTTGTACAGGACAGACTCAAGGAAGCAGTTAAGGTGACAGGAAAGCAAAGGGCAAAGATACCCATGATGATAGTTAAAATCTACCTACCCATCTATATTTAGAATAAATATTTCTCTCACCAAGACTGTTAAACAAGAATTACTCTCTAATTTATCCATTCATCCATCCATCATGGACCCTCTTAATCATTCAGTCAACAGTCTAAACATGAATTAAACTGACTTCAGAGTATCACCATTGCAAATGATATTATAAAGACACCATAAAAATACCATAATTGTAGAAAATCACACAAAAGCGGTCAACTTAATTAATAAATAAAAAAATCAAAATGCCAATGACATGAAATTTTTATTCCACTGAATTCATAAAGAAATTTACAAAGGTTAAATGACCTAGAGTATGGGAGGAAAAGATGCATTAACATTCTTCCAGAATGATGGGATTATGAATATGGAAATCTTCTTAGAAGTAATTTGGCAATTAACTCTAAGCCCTGTGGGACAAGAACTGGTCCCTCTCGTCTTCCATTCATTAGCACAGTGTTTTGGTGTGCAGGAATAGTTCAGTAATTAATTGCTAAATATTGACTGAAAGATTAAGTAAATATCATAAGCCTTAACAAAATCACAGCCTTTCACTTGGTGACCCTCTCCTGAAAACATATTCTTCTTGAGAAATGTGACCAAAGGTTCACATACTCTGAGGCTTACTGCAAGGATTTTCATAATAATAATTAAAAGAGAAACTCCCAAGGCAACTTAGATATCCAAATGTATGGATTTGAATAGGAAAAAAATGGTCAGTCACTAACATTAAAAATGTTAGTAAAAATATGTTAATAAAATAATTTATTAACATGAAGTATTTGTAGTATGATCTATAATTTAAAATATATACATTTGTATTAACTCATCTCTAAACAAATGCAAATATGACTCTATATTTAATTTTACCTACCCATCTATATTTAGAATAAATATTTCTCTCACCAAGACTGTTAAGAATGAGACCCTGAATTCAGGTCTTTAGCATATACGTTAAAAGCTAGACAGGGCAAAATGCAACTATATAATCAGCAAAGGGGTAGAGTCAGAGACAGATAGATCCCTGTGGTTCACTGTCTACTCAGGCTAGATATTAAAACAGTGAGCTCCTAGTTTGATACAAGGCCCTACCCCAAAAAGGTGGAGAGCAAGTGAATAAAACATCTGATATCACCCTTCTGTCTCCATACTTAGGCACATGTATATGTATACTAGTCCATGCATGCAAATATGACTACATACACATGGACACATACACAAAGATCATAAAGGTAAAAAACTATTGACATGGTTAACTCTAGATAAAATTAAAAGTGACTTTTATTTTTTAATGAAATCTAGATAACCTAGTAATTTTACTATGTTTTCTACATAGTAAATGGAGAAACACATTTACTTAAAATTAACTTAAAATACAATTAGCTTAAAATAGCAAAAAAAGGTTTACTTTTAAACTTAGAGGATAAACCTTTATCCAATTAGTTCTTATTTTACTTGAAATAATAAAAAAGAGAATAAAGCACATTTCAATTAAATATAATAATCTGTATGATAGAAAGTGAATAAAATGAATTAGAGAATAGGCAGATTAAAATAGAAACAAAATTTTAGAATAGGTCCACAACAAAGGCTCTGAAGAGTAAATAAGGCAAAGGAAAATAATTAAAACATATGTAATAATCTATGTTGACAACTAATGAAATAGCACAGATCATCACAATAAAGAGAAGAAAAATATGCTCAATTATGAGTTTTTAATTCAGTGATGCTAACAACTATATTCTAAGCATTTATATTTAGCTGCAAAGATGATGGGAGAATGTGAGTCAGGCTACAATGGAGTATAAAGAAACTAATTATAAAATAATACTTTGTGGTATGATTTCAACCTTCCAAAGGACAATTGATTCCCAAGTTAAACTATGAAACTAAACAAGATCAAATTCTTTTTCTGATTCTCCTGTCCAAGTTCAATATTGTATTGACCTATGGTAATATGCTAGGCACTAGGGAAGTAATTATAAAAAAACACAAGATTAGATGGGCTGAGAAAATATGAAAACTTGTCTAAACAGTGACACGAACAGGTATAGACTAGAAATAAACTCATAGAAAGTATAGTCTCTCCTCTATAGCTATTAATGTAGCTGGATGATACCCTCTTACTTACATACAACATTCACATCAATGATTTAGGCATTGTAATGGATATTTTGATAAGATAATACAAGAATTGTCACAAAGGAAGGAGTCATTACAGATACCAGGCATTATGAATCAGCTTCTCTGGTAGGGATCTCTAATATTCTTTAGTCAGGAAAACCAGTCATCACAGTGCACGGTATACCAAGTCATGCAGGATCCCATGTTTAGATGTTTACAGAGGTAGAAGGAATAAAGGAGAGATTGGAATTGAAACAGGTCTTAAAACTGGTAAGTCTTCGACCAGTTCCAGGTAATAGGGAAAGGACAGTTTGGGAGGGAGGGAGAAGGGAAGGAAGCTGGAATGAATCTCAATATGTTTTCAAAAGTAGAAAAAAATAAAAATATAAAAAATTTTAAAAAGGATAGGTCTAGTTAGCACAAAATCTCCCATCAGAAAGAAATGAGAATCTGAACGCCCAGACAGAAGTCAGTAAGTATTATTTGTAAAGGTTCCCACAGGAAATATTTTAAGACTTTTGATCTCTTTAAGTCTTAAAACATATAAAAACATTGTTAATTCAAAGCCACATAAGAACAAAGTATAGACTGTATCTGGTCCACAGGCTGCATTTTGTTGGCTCCAGGTCTAGTTAAAGGGAAAACTAAACACATAACACTAACACAGCAATAATGAAGCTCTGAACCAGTGGTTCGTATAAGGGGCAGCCTTTATTATATAACAAATATATAATGCCCTCCTTTCTCCATATGAAGTGGCATTTATAATACAACTACCTGCACATCATTTTTATACTGTGATTTGACTAAAGCTAAAAGGAGAATTTAAAAGATTTTACTATTTAAAGTATTGTGTGTTCAGTATAGCTGTGTGGAATTCAGTTACCTTAGATGATGTAACAAAATAGTCAAATACTTGCACATGCTGTTAATGAATAAATTTGGGTTAGAATGGGACAAAGAAGTAACTTTTTTATGAAAAGCATAAGAAAATGAAAGTGCAGATTTATCAGGGATCCTCATGGCACACTTAGCTGACACTACGCCCAAACTTAAGAGAACAAAGGGTTTCTGTTTTGTTTTATGACAGTCCAGTTACAGTTTCTTGTCCAGCTTGGCTGGAGAGTCCATGCCAACACCAAAGCTGACAGATCTGGCCACCCTACATCCATATATCCACAGGACTGCTGAGAGAGGGACAATCCCTACTTGCCAGACCAGCATGTCTGGTCAAGTATACCAAAAGAAGCCAATTTTCTTACCCAGTTCCCTCCATCTTTCTGCAACTTCCCAGAGACCACCCACCAATCCTACCATGGGCTGGGTTGCCCATCAATCAATCTCCTGCAGGCTTGCTCAGGCTTTAATTCAACCGCAGATTCTTTACAAATGTGTTCAGAGCTCAAACCCTCAACCTTCAAGTTGACATCTGTATCTAACTATGACATTGAATTAAGAATCAGTGTTAGAACAAGTAATAGCAAGCTAATTGCTCTAAACTCTTTAAAATACATGCTACAAAACTGGCCATAATTTACAAATATTTTTCTTGAGGTAAGTGTTTATTATTGGGGTGTTGGTGATATGAGAATAATCTCCAACTCTATATACTTCTTAACCTTGATAAGTGAGGGAGATCATCACCAAGGGCTTTGTTCACTCAGGATTCCCAAAACGAAAAAAAAAATTACACAAAATAGGAGAAATCCAGGGTTCTGAAATGTAATGGCAGTATTCTAAACATTTCAAATACTCTGATCTCTTAGGAAATCCCTGTTAAATTAGATATTTACAGATGTGTTTGTTGCGTGCAGTGGTAGGGACATTTGAATTCTACCCCCGCCCCCATACACACACCAAAGGATCCTAGAACAGGCCCTATTTCAAGATGTGGCAGAAAAGAATACATCACTCACGTATGCTTCTAATTTGAAATTAATTTTGCCCTTTTTCATAATGTGATTATGAACGAGTTACCCTCGGACGTAATTTCCAGCTCTGTAATGTGGGGATTTTTAACAGGGCTTAGCCAGCAGAAAAGAAAGGTTGACTACTATGAGCGCCCATCATGTGACACAAGCACACAGCACACACCAAGCCACCTTTGCTCTTTGCTTATCTGCGACCCGTACTTTGCATCTTCCTGTTCTGTCCAAGAGAGAGTCCTGTGGGAGCCAGAGGTGTTAGAAGGCTCCAGGTCTGCCACAGGAATGCTTAGAAGTTCAATTCTTCTGTGTCTCATTTTCCATAGTGGGGGTGGCTGGTGTTTCCCAGAAACTAAGAAATGTCTCATTCCCTTTGGGAAGTGAAGTGGCTCTTTTTCTGGAAGGAATCAGTCAAAAGAAAAAAAAAATTCAGAGCTTAACAACAAGCTGACAGGCGATCCTGCCTTGCCTGGGTATAAACTGCACCTCAGATTTCAGAAGCAGAGGGAAGTCCTACTTCTTGGATTAAAAAAGTGACTTGCACTTATGTTTCTGCAAACTGCTTATTCTGGAATTGCTGCAAAAGGACTGCTAAGGGAGATTTACGGAGTTTGGCTAAATACTTTGAATGCAACTGTTTTTACAGAAGGTTGCTGGAAAATTTTCTGACAGACCCTGATTTCTGAATGATACTTCTTCAGTTACAGTGCTGTTTTACCCCAGTGTGTGCATGTGTGTGTGTGTGTGTGTGTGTGTGTGTGTGTGTGCACTTGTAAATTTCTGAGAACCTTGAAGGACAAAATGTTACCTTCGTATCACCATCATGTGGTCCTTTGCCAAAAGTTTCTGGACAGTTGCCTAGCCTAACCTTCATAATTAAAAAGGAGCGGTAAAAAAAAAAAAAAAAATCAGTGGGTACACTAGAAGTCCTAATGAAAGAACAAAATGCAAGTGACTCTAATTTACTGGGTAATAAGTTGTTTGAATTTTTTAAAAAAAAAACATAATTTATACATGACTGGGAGTGATAAATACCACAGGCCAAATAACTTTATTCTACATACCATGCTGAGTCTTTATATACAATGTTTCAGTTCTTATCTCACTTTTCTGCAATGTGACTTTCTTCTGACTATTACAGAGAAGAAAGCTGAGTTTACAAAGCTAAGCAAAAGAGAGCACACAGAACTAGTAAGTTCAAATTTGGAATTGCCTGGCACCAATGTGTAAATTCTTTTTGAAATAGATTATGAATATAACTAGGGAATGTTAAAAAATGCTAGTACTGGAACAGATTTCTTAGTCTATCTAGGAAAATCTGAAATATATTAGAGAGAATGAGTTCCAAAAGAGTTCAGTGACCATGAAATATAATGCATGGCGAACATCGGAGCAAGTACTGAAGAGGCATCACCGATGCCCACCCCAGCAGTGAACTTTTCTTACCGCACCCCTAGGACTCCATCGCCCTCCTGGTAAACCTGTCCTGCAGCACTAAGTGTGGGAGGTGGTAGATCTATGTGTTTTTCCACACAAGTACCGGGATACTGCCTTTTTTCTATTCATATTTCTGATCAAAAAGTTTACCTGTTTTTAGGAGGATGGGAGGGAGTGGAATGGTTTGATGAAGGAAAAGGAGGGGGATGGAGGAAAGCAAGTATGAGTACTCAATATTCTTGTAAAACTAGAAAAAAAGTTTACCTCTTTTTATCCACATAAACCAGCTACTTTTCAACACTCAATCTACTTCAAGTATAACACTACTGTGAGCCCCTTACTGATTTATCTATGTTTCTTCCCAACTAGTGAGAAATATTGGCTTAATGAAGAGGTTTTAACAGTATCCAACATTGTGCAGTTATTCTTCATTCATTCACAATATTGATTGAGTCTTTACTGTAATAAAGCATTGTGCTAAGCTCTATATATGCATAATGCTAATCATTCCTCTATACGATCTCATGAGGTAGGTACTATATTAAGCACAATTTTACAAAGCAGAGAATGTAGGTATGAAGAGATGTAAAATTTAAAAAAAACTCTTGTCTTACTTTTCTACATTCTCTCAGAATCCCAGTTATACACTTATTATGGTATCTGCTGCCTTCCCTGGATCTTTACTTCAGTTCATGATATACATTCAAAATGTTATAGACTATTAAGGACTTCCAACTCTATACATTTAAAAGTGAATTCTTGTATATCCTATGATATCCACAAGGGCTGACATCATGTACATCCTAGGCACACAGTATAAGATAGTGCAGTAAACAGTGAGTAACGAACAAATGAAGGTCAGATGCATGGGACTGAGCTCCAAGCCTCGCAGCCTCTGCACTGCCTCCCTATCTTAGCCTGAAGTAGGAACCACATGGGAAAGTGAAGGCCCTGTTTCTTCTCAAAGCCAGCAATAATATCCTAGACATACATTATGGGACTCACTTCTGGACACTACAATTTCCTTTTTTCTTACCTATTATTATGGTTATATTAACTCTACATATTCATCTGGAATGAAAAGTTATTTGAAAAGGAGCAGAGCTATTTTCTAGACCAACTAAGGAACAACATAATGATAGAGTCCTGCTAGTACTCAGCACCCCAAGTAACAGGAGTCTGGCGAAGAGCCTAAGAGAGGAAGTCAAATGATTAACATAGCCCTCTATTATAGCAGCCGGAAATCATGCTGCTGAATCCACGTAATACAGCAAGTATCCCAGCTCCCAGACATGTGAGATTGTTCACATTCTGACCACAGGTGGGACCCTGGGCTATTCTAAACTGAACCATCCTCTTAACATTTTGCTCTGTCAAGGATTACAATTGTGTCATTTTCAGTCATTCGTGATTTTGCCTCAAATCATGGCATAGCTGTGAAATTAAAAGATAAAAACAGTAGCATTAGAAAATTCCATGTACATGTGCATAGACACACACTCTCTTAGACCTGTGTAGTCAATGCTTAGGAGCATGACTGCAAACATACACATGTGAGTTTCTTTGAGCATTTACTAAAAGTTAATAGAATATGCTTTATATAGACAAACACTTCATGTCAAGAGAATGAAGCATTTCTTGAAATAGAAGCTAATATTTTCCCAGAGATAAATTAAGAACACAGGATTTTCTGATTGGAGGAAAGGGTACTTTCCTCAGTGGTATACTCATTGATTCATGATATCAAAGAAACCCAGTGAAACATGCAAAAAGATAAGAAAATAAGGAGACTGGTAGGGAAGAGGAAAGGTTTTTATGAGGAGGGAAAATGGAACTTGGGATTGAGGTGTGAAAATGTTATTAACTGTATTCTTGCATAAAACACAAAACAATCAAAATATTAGAGAAAAATTTAGTTTCTTTGTATATATAGTTATGTGCATATATACATATGTTAGTAAACAGTTAAGAGAGAAATTTGAATGCACACTCTAAATATATTCATATATGCATAAAAAGTTAAGATTGTGCAATGTAATATATTTGGATGGGTGCAGATATAGGTAAGAGAGAAGTTGATCAATCTAGCATAGAACTTTGTTGATTTGACACGGAAAGGCTGGAAAGTTCAATCATATCACTGAAAAAACTAAAAGCTAGGACTCATTTTTTAGGACTCACTAGTCTTTCTATCAATAATAATGTAAATGTATATGAAAAGAAACTGTATGGAAATGTATATGGTAAGGAATACAGGAGATTGAGGCTTCCTGAATTTATGATTTTGCCATGTGTCCCTGGATGGCTATTATATGCACAGTCTATTTCAATCTTTTTAAGCATTAAATGGATATAAATTTCAGACAAGTTGGAGAATGACTTTGATAAAAGCAATGAAGAGATCAGTTTCCCTTGTGGAAGCATGTGTCAAGACTTATAGAATGTTGTGATCATATGTGGTATTAGAGATTTGGGGCTTATCATTTATGAAAATAAAAGTATACTACCTCATTAATGAAAAAGAACTGGAATAATTAAACCAGCTTGGTTACTTTATTCTGTTAAAAAAAACAAGCTAAATATTACTCAATAAATTTACATAGCAGATTTTGTCTTCTTAGGAGAACTTAATACTATCCAAATATAGATACAGACTATGTAATATTAAGTAAATGTCTTTGTCGGCAAACACACGGAATCACGACAGTTGTCAAGACTGCTCACCTAGCTCCTATTCATGAAAATTTTAAAATTTCACTGTTTTTCAGAATGCTAGAATCTGTTTCTCTGTTTCAAGCTGAACTAGCTTATAATTCAAGATGCTGAGAGTCTCTCTTCGTAAGTGAAGCTTTTAAATTTGTTGTCAATGAATCAGAAGCCATATACACTGTCATGCATATGAAACTGTGCTATTTAAAATTAATTATATATGACATTCTTGGAAGTACTTCCTCAAAACTATTATAAAAATTAAAATGTCATCCACACCTCTTAGATCTTAACTTTTTATACATGATCAATATCCACTTTTCATTTATGCTGAGAAAAGAGAAGTTAATATTTTTTCCTGCAAATGTAGATTTTTTTCTTTTCAATGTATATATTTAAGAGCAGCCACTGATATTTATTTATTACAGTAACTGCAGGGGCATTTTATTTATATTTATAGCATTTTCAGGAAGTTTCCCATCCTCCTTGGATGGAAGCAGTAAAACAAAAATAAGTGAATTTTATTCCTGGTAATATTCTAGTAGCTTCGAGGCAAAAGCAATTTAGGAATCAAATTAAATAAATGTGCACATCTTCAGAAATGCATTGTAAGAAACTGATTTTTTAATGTGAAAAACCTTATTTCATCTCTATGAAAAAAATACGATATCAATATTTTATACTAAATTTTATTATACTCTATCTTACTCTAAATTCATTCTTTAATTTATAAAATTAGCTATTTAACATAAAAATTCCTCTCCATAGCTCAAAAGACACATGGTGTTATAAGAGCAAAACCAGATATCATACATCAAACCAAATCACTATTTTCCACTGCTGAAGGAGTAAATGTTCTTTAAACTTTATCAGGATAGGCAGTGTTAGTAAAATGTATTTTCTTTCCATTTTTTAAGATAATAATTTTCAAAAGTACATTAGACACAATAGAGAGGTGAACTATGACCAGAGGCAAAAGTATTGCTGAAAAACAGTGATACAGAATAAAATCAACTGAGGACCCGAGAAGCCAAACTTGGAGAAAAAAAATCACTGAATGCAACTGCAAAGCATCCCTAGACTTCTACCAACCACCCAGAGAAGACGTAAAACCACAAACACGTGTGAAAAATGTTAGGGTATTTTTCCCCCTAACGTTTTCCAAACAGAGGAACCCAGTCCACTCCCAGAGGAAGACTCTGCCAAGTTTCCAAGATTATTCTGATCTTACTCAACTTTCTTACGACATAAAAGGGAAAGTCACAAGGAAAAAAAAGTCTCACCTGTGCAGAGCTGAACCAGCCATGCGGGCAGGCACAACGCTCCCCACGACTGCTTCCGCCCCTGGAGCTTGTTTTGTGGGGGCTTTTCCGCACACTGTCCCACAAGGTGACCAGCTTGGTCCTGGTCGAAGCTGGACCCCCAGGTCCTGAGGAAGGCATGGTCTGAGAACTGTACCCGAGCCCCTGAGAGTTCCTCTGCCAGTCACAGGCACAGTGGGCATCCCTGAGCAGGGTGGGCGCACTTCTGCCGGCATCCGTCCCATCCGACCCCCGGCTGCAGCTGTGTTGCTTGGTGAGGTATGCATTCATACTGCCCGGATGCCTACTCTTGTTCTTTGGTCAGCTTTGCACAGCAAGGCTTCCTCCCTCACGCCCCTTTCTTCCAGGCAGTTGTAAAAGTCCTTTTTCCCCCCGTGGATGCCTGTGTGTTTGACAGCTGCTATACGCTGGGCATCGTGGGAGCAGCAGGAGCAGCGAGAACAGCACAGCACAGCATTATCTGCGGGCTGGTAGCTCTTTGTCAATAGATGACTCAACTCACAGAGCAACTTGACAGTATCCCTGCTCTAGGCAGAAGCAATCAATGCTCCACACAGCTGGGCTACAAGACTGTACACTATGTTGCAAGCGCTTTTTTTGGATGGAGCCCCACAGTAATGAACACTCCTTACAAATTGGCACCCTGACTTTTCCCCTCTCCTCCCTGGCCCCACATGCAAAATACAAGTCCCAGGACAGAGAACTTCTCCGAATAGCAGGTCCCTTCTTTCCAGTGACGGGGCGTCTAGGCTGAAAAACTACTGCACGAGCATTACAAATGGATGGGAAAGTTAACCTGCAAAGGAAATGTTCACCATTTATGGGAATCACTTATCTGGAGAAGTTGCCAGAGGCAGGCTGGATCAGGAGCTAATGAAATAAGTGCATCAATATTAACTCCAAAAATCATCAATTAGTTCTGAAAACCGATAAAGGTCACAGCATTACTTTAGAATTCTCTCAAATTTGGAGTTTTAATTCATTTCAAATCACAACTGCGAGTCATAATTAAAGTACGTATTATTTCTACTATAAGCTACTATTAATTCTTTCTTTTTCAAAATGCGATGATTTTCAAGATTCCTAATGGAGAGGTCGGTTGACTCTAAAACAGTATTTTTCCTTAGCCCAAATTATTCTGAGGATTTCCTTTCAACTACTTTACCACAACAAATACATTTACCACAGAAAGTCTGCCTTTTAAAGTGAAACATGTCTCCAAGCCTACCATAGTATTTGGATTCCTAAGACATAATTTTCAAAATTCTGTATTAAGAATGAGTGAAATCTATCCAATTTAAAGCAACTGCCTTCCAAAGAAGCCATGATTGTTTTCAAATGTCAGCATGTTTGTGAATCCGTTCATAATATTTTTCAATAGAGGAAAAGACAGTAGAGAAATGCCTAAAAATTTACTTAAAATAAAAAATATCCATACTAATGGCCAGTGGAATAATATTGGTTTGATTGAAAGTAAGTTGCCATCTATCTAAGAACAAAAATAGTTTACCCCAAGGTTTATCTGGTTTAGCTATAGACAATCAGAGGCCATCAACCCTCCTCCCTCACCAACAGACTGACCAGGTTCTGGGGTCTTGTGCACCTATTTCTGCCTCAGTTGGCAAATGCCTCCTGCAGGCTTCAGCATCTGAATGTTCTATAGCTGTATGCCAGGCCCCTAGTAAATCACTGTCAGATTCAAAAGCCCAGGAAGAAAGGAGCAGGAGCCTCTCTATATCTCCTGGTAGAGAAGGTATGCAAACGCTTTCACTAAAAATAATGACCAACAAAAAGAAGTTCAGAGGAAGAAATCTGGTCAGGCATGGTGATGTATGTCTATAATCCCGGCACTCAGGAGACTAAAGCAGAGGTAGAAAGATTGTTGAGAGTTTGATATCAGTCTGCGTTATATAGTGAGATTGAGGCTAGGTAGGACTAAATATTGATTGCTTCTGCCTAAATATCAAGACCCTGACTCAAAAGCAAACAAACAAATAAATATAACCTAAAATATTTATGAGCAATGGAGCGATGAGCAAATCTTGATGTCTTACCAATATTGTTTCCCCCAAGGACTTTAGTATATTAATAAGCACATAGTAGATTAACTATAGTTGTTCTTTTATTTTTATTTGTTTTCTTGGTTTGGGAGGTGCATGTAAATATCCAGGTGAAGAGTAAAGGAATGAAGGAGATGACTAACTTTTTAGACATTGTGCTCAATTCGCCAATGCAACTTAAAGAAACCAACTATTCATTTAAGATTAATCTTGGTGGGGCTGGAGAGGTGGCTCAGGGGTTAAGCTTCCGCCTTGCAGGCGGAAGGTCCTGAGTTCAGATCCCAGATCCCATGCATAGACGCCAGGCGGAAGCCCGGGCGGCCTGCGCTTCTGGTCCTGGTAGGGCGGAGCCTGTGAATCCCAGGGCAGAAGGAGGTGGGGGCGTCCATGGTGGTTCACGAATTCGTCCGTGGTTCTACACATACACAGACACACACACACATGCGCGTGCGCACATACACATGCACATGCGCACAGTTAAATAAATAATAATAAAAAATTTTTAAAAAAGATTAATCTTGGTGCTGGTTTTGAGAGGGTGATCTTGTAAAGAATGCTTGTCCGAAAAATATGAATAAACGAAACATTCAGCAGAAATAATTATGGTATTAATATCTTTCCTCCTTAAAGAGACTCAAGAAGGCAAATCAATGTTAAGACATTAAGATCCAGGTGAAGGAATCACAACAGGACACTGAAACCTCCTTAGTTATTGTGGGTCAGGTGATAACTAATGGCTGAAAAGACTTCCAGGTCATATAAAGTCCTGTAAGACTTCAGAGCTGTCTGATGTCACCATGATGCATGGCTCTATGCTCACACTGGATGCGATATGGCGATGCCGTTGCTCCTGAATGGCAATGTCAGGAACTGAAAAGTGTGGCTTCCTCTCATCTCATCTGACCATAGATGCCTCTCTAGCCATTCAGACAGGGATCATTGCTCAAAGGCCCATTGGCATGTTCAGGGAAGACATGTTCCTTTCTCACCATGTATCTCTCAAGAATAAGAATCAATCTGCATAAAAAGGTCAGTGTACATCCATCACACTTTTATAATGGTATGCAGCAAGACAGAAAATTTCCTGGCTGGGCGCTACTCTAAATACTATAAATCTTCAAAGGAGCCTAAACTTGATAGGAATGGTTTATTTGGAATGAGCTATGTCTTCTCATCACAAGGAACCTAGGATTTCTATTTTCACAAGGTTAGCTTGTCATTTATTACTAGATAAATAAATACATATTGCTTAGTCAATATTACTTTCTTGCAAAGATAATTAAAATTGTAGCATACTTTTTTAAAGTTCACCAAAGAGCTCTATTGAAATCACAATTTCCCGGAAGTTAACTAATTTTAATCTTCTTGTATTTCCATCCAAGATTTACTTTTACTTTTCCAACAGGACATTTGGCTTTCTGAATCTGAACATATACCACTTAAACAGATAAATACATCCAACTAGCCCTGTGTACCAAAAGACAGACCCACAAATTAACAATAATCCAATTTTATCATTTGTAATTGGACAGCTGTAATAGCCTTGAGATGAGGTAAAATTCTGGAAAAACAAGAATTAGTGACGTGTGAGTACACATCCTGCTTATCATTGAGATTTAACTTGGGCAGATGGTGCACCAGGCAGCCTAGATGAGATGATCCTATTGAACTCTCTTTGACCTGGCACTGGCTTCACAGACAACTACTAGCTTTAAAGCAGATTTCAAAACTAATGCCCTGGCCTGACTAGTTTAATAAAAATAAATAACAGCAATGAACCATGACATAAATTGAGCTGCACTGAAGTAGAATGCCGATCGTTTTTGCAGATAAAATTTCTTTCAGGCACTCTGTGCATATGGAAATTTAAATATTAATTAAAAAGGAGAGTTAAATGCTTGCACAAAGATGACTGGAAAGTAAGAACCTTTCAGAAACCACAGGTGAAATTATCAGAGAACGCATTAGATATAATTTTCTTTGATTTGAAAAGTGAAAAACAATTAGAAATTTTATAGAACCCAAGATAAAAGTACTCTTCTATACCAATTTGGTTAGTCAATAGCTAGAACCATTCGCATTTTACTTTTGCAAATGAGAAGGTCAACAGTATTTCACATATGAGTTCTAAATGACTTCTAGAAAACTTGATCCAATGCAGTAATAAGTCTTATGAAACTAAAAATAAGTAGGGTTTTGACACTTTTAGTGATACAGAAATTTAACCTGGATAGTCAATTTAATAGCAAAATTTTTTTCTGTTTTATAAAAAATTTATTATTATTATTATTTTCACACATACAAACTTAACAGGTACACCGGTCCCCTTCCTCCCTCCCCCTCCCCTCCCCCTTCCCCATCCCTTAATACCTCCCCCCGCCAATCCGTGGAGCATCCTTTAATGAGCATGCCAAACTCACCTCTGGGTCCTCCTCTCCAATGAGGTGCAAGGACCCAGGGGCATTTCCCAGAACCCTTTCCTGTGTTCCCCTTAAGCTTAAGAACACTACTGTGACTGTCAGTCCCTAGCCTCCAAGGATCTTAGTGCCTTTAGTCCATGCTAGACTTTGTGGGGTCAATAATGTGTTGTACATAGTGCAGGTCATGCAAAGTCCCATTATGATTGCTTCGGCCCTAACTTGTGTGGAGTATGTTGCATATCATTGCTCCTCCCACCCTTGTGCTCTTACAATCTGACTACCCCCTCTTCCACAAATTTCCCTGAGCTTCAGGATGGGGAGAGATTAGGCTGGCCCAGTTCCAGGTGGTTGATATAGAGTCTCTGATGTTCTGAATTATGGTTTGTTGATTTTTTTTTCTCAGTTTTGCTGCTCCTGCAATGCCCTTGGCTCCACCCTGATGGGTATTGGATGTCACACCCTGCCCAGAGATAAAAACCTGATAAATTAGAGTCTTGTTATAAGAGTATATTCAAAGGTAGATGGAATAAAAGTAGGAGACTGCAGTGAGAGAGGGGTCAATCACCCATTTGCAAAATGGTTACTTTCTATCTGGCAGCCTATATGCCCTCCCCTTCTGGTGAGATCATACCCCATCAGTTGCAAATGATCAGGAAGGAAAGTCTGTGAACTTAACCAGATGTCTCATTACTTACTTGCAGTCCTTGATGGTGGCCTATTTTCTCTGCTGTAACATGGTCCCCTCTCTCCTTGTTTCTGGTGGGGCCCTTCTTCCCCATCCCTCCTGTTCATAATCTTTGCAATTACTGTAGCTATTACAGAGATTTGTCTTTGAGTGTCTCTTAGTGGGTTTGGTACCAGGATCCACCTATTAGAGAGTATATTCGACACTTAATTTTCCGTGTCTGGGATACTTCACTCAATATAATTGTTTCTAATTCCATCCATTTCCCGGCAAATTCCATTAATTCATCATTTTTGATGGCTGAGTAGTATTCCATGGTATAAATGTACTACATTTTCCTTATCCACTCGTCAACTGTTGGACATTTGAGCTGATTCCATGACTTTGGTATTGTAAACAGTGCTGCTATGAACATGGTCATGCTTGTGCTATTAAGGCGAATTTTTGCTGTATGGGGGGTTATTCCCAAAAGTGGAATAGCAGGGTCATATGGTATTTCAATCTTTAACTTCTTTAAGAATCGCCAGATGGCTTGCCAGAGTGGTTGGTTGTATGAGCCTGCATTCCCACCAGCAATGTAGGAGAGTTCCCCTCTCTCCACATCCTCTCCAGCACTTGGTGTTGTTTGTATTGTGGATTTCAATAGCAAAAAAATTTAAAAACTTTAAGATGCTCCAAATTTGCAAAGAATACTTGATGTTGGTGGAGGCTTGGGGAGATAAGTAATTAAAATTAGTGATAAGACTAAATTATAAAATTTTTCAGGAAATGTAGCTTTATTACATTCTAATACATTTAGTAGCATCATCACCTAAATCAGAACACTAATTATGTGACAATTTTTAGAGATTCTGAGAACAATAGTGAAAAGATAATAATCACTTATAATTTGCATATTTTAGCAATTGAATCTACGTGCTGAGCTACACTGCAACAAGTAATGTGTTCTCAGGTTTTGAGATCAAACTAATGTCACTTCTTTAGTAAGTTTCCCAGGTCTCTCTTAGCATATCAAAGCACATCTTGCAGTCTCTGTCTGCCTACTTAAGTATCATATTGGTCTGTTTCTTTCAATCACTGTCATGGTCACAATAGCTTAAGCTAACATAATTTCCCTGTGGATGATGAAATAGCTTCTTAACTGGTCCCTGGCATGTACCCTTGCTTCAGCTCACACCCAGTTAAAGCAAGTCCTCAAATGAAATGTGATGGGTATCACCTTACCCAATACCTGTCAACAATGTTTCATTGGATGGAAATTTTTTAATTAATTTATTTATTGTTTCCAGTCATACAAACTTAATAGGTACTCCGGTCCCCTCCCTCCCTCCACCCCTCCCTGGACCCCCTTGCTTCCTCACCCCTTTTCCCCTTTCTTTCCCCCATCTCCCTCCCTTTCTCCCAGTGCCCCCTCCCCCGCTCCCTGGAGCATCCTTTAGTGTGAATGTAAAACTTTGGATGGGAATTCTTTTTTTTTTATTAATACATTTTTTATTATTTCAGCTCATACAAACTTAATAGGTACACCAGTTCCCTCCCTTCCTCCCTCCCCCCCCCCCGTACCCGCTGCTCCTCCCTTCCCATCCCCCAGTGCCTCCCGCCCCAATTCCCAGAGAGTCCTTTCTTGTGCATGCCTGATTTTCCTCTGGGCCCTCCTCTCCGATGACGTACAAGGACCCAGTGGCCTTTCCCTGAACCCTTTCCCGTGTTCCCCTTAGGTATAGGAACATTGCTGTGGCTGCCAATCCCTTGCCTCCAAAGATCTTGGTGCCTTTAGCAGATGCTAGACTTTGTGGAGTCAATAGTGTGTTGGACAATGCACAGGGCATGTAAAGTCCAATTATGATTGCTTCAGCCCTAACTTGTATGGAGTAACTTACATATCATTGCTCCTCCCATCCTTTTGCTCTTACACTCTTACCGCCCCATCTTCCGCAAATTTCCCTGAGCTTCAGGATGGGGAGAGATTACTCTGGCCTAGTTCTAGGTGGTTGATATAGAGTCTCTGAAGTTCTGGATTGTGGTTTGTTGGTTTTCTTTTGCAGTTTTGCTGCTCCTGCAATGCCTTTCACTCCATCCTGGTGGGCACTGTATGTTACCCCCGGCCAGAGACAAAAAGTTGTTAAACTAGAGTCTTGTGATAAAAGCACATTCAAAGGTAGATGTAATAAAAGTGGGAAACCACAGTGAGGGAGGGGTCTATCACCAATTTGCACAACGGTTACTTTTTATCTGCCAGACTAAATGCCCTCCTCTTCTGGTGAGATCATACCCCCTCAGTAGTAAATGATCAGGAACAAAAGTCTCTGAACTTAATCAGATGTCTCATTACTTATTTGAGTCCTTGATGGAGGCCTATTTTCTCTGCTGTAACATGGTCCCTTCTCTCCTTGTTTCTGGTGTGGCCCTCTTACCCCATTCCTCCTATTCATAATCCTTGGAATTACTGTCTCTAGGTGGGCTGGGTGGGTTTGGTACTAGGAGCCACCTATTAGGGAGTACATATGGCGCTTAATTTTCTGGATCTGGGATACTTCACTTAATATAATCGTTTCTAATGACATCCATTTCCCAGCAAATTCCAATAATTCATCATTTTTGATGGCTGAGTAGTACTCCATTGTATAGATGTACCACAGTTTCCTTATCCACTCGTCAACTGTTGGACATTTGGGTTGATTCCATGACTTTGCTATTGTAAACAGTGCTGCTATGAACATGGTCGTGCTTGTGCTATCGAGGTGAACCTCTGCTGTATGGGGGGTTATTCCCAAAAGTGGGATAGCAGGGTCATTCATATGGCATTTCAATCTTTAATTTCTTTAAGAATCTCCAGACGGCTCACCAGAGTGGCTGTATGAGCCTGCATTCCCACCAGCAATGTAGGAGAGTTTCCCTGTCTCCACATCCTCTCCAGCATTTGTTGTTGTTTGTATTGTGGATTTTTGCCATCCTGACTGGGGTGAGATGATATCTCAGGGAAGTTTTGATTTGCATTTCCCTGATGGCTAAGGAATTATATTAAGTGAAGTATCCCAAACCCAGAAAATTAAGCGCCGTATGTACTCCCTAATAGGTGGCTCCTAGTACCAAACTCACCCAGCCCACATTGAGTCACTCAAAAGTAAACCTATGTAACACAGTAATTGCAAGAAGTATGAACAAGAGAGATGGGGTAGGAGGGCCACACCAGAAACAAGGAGAGAGGGGACCATGTTACAGCAGAGAAAATAGGCCTCCATCAAGGTCTGCAAGTAAGTAATGAGAAACCTGGTTAAGTTCACAGACGTTCTTTCCTGATCTCACCAGAAGGGGAGGGCCTATAGTCTAGCAGATAAAAAGTAATCATTTTGCAAATGGGTGATGGACCCCTCCCTCACTGAGGTTTCCTACTTTTATTACATCTGCCCTTGAATGTGCTATTATAACAAGACTCCAGTTTAACAGCTTTTTGTCTCTGGCCAGGGAGTGACATACAGTGCCCAGCAGGATGGAGTGAAGGGCATTGCAGGAGCAGCAAAACTGCAAAAGAAAATCAACAAACCACAATCCAGAACTTGAGAGACTCAATATCAATCACATAGAACTAGGCCAGAGTAATCTCTCCCCATCCTGAAGCTCAGGGACATTTGCGGAAGAGGGGGTGGTAAGAGTGTAAGAGCAAAAGGATGGGAGGAACAACGATTTGCAAGATTCTCAACAATAGTTGGGGCCAATGCAATCATAATGGGACTTTGCATGCCCTGCGCAATGTCCAGCGGAAGTGGAGCATTTTTAAAGATATTTGTTAGACATTTTAATTTTGGATGGGAATTCTTATCCCCAGACCATCTTCAAAGTGTGTGCCTGGGTCTTAACCTGCTCTATGCTACCTTAACTTTCCTAAGCATATCAGCCTTGCTCATGATCCACACAGACCTTGATTATGTACCCAGCTTGGGTCCCTTGGGCATGTTTTTTTATTTCACTGCAACCTTTCACATGATTTCTATTGATCATTCTCTAGGGTACATTAAGCACCATCTCTTCCAAACCTCCCTAAATATACAATTATAATTTCAGAAGTTAAGTGAGTTTGTTTCAATTGGAACCCTTTCCCCAAAGGCTTCTAGGCTTCTTTTCCACCAGATTGCCATCCCTCGGTTTCTTTTATTCAGAAATTCTGGGGCCCTGCCTGCCATGCAGAAGTCCAAATGTCACCTACTGAAGAAAGCAATGCTCCAATAATAGTCCCTTCCCAGGGGAGCTCATGCTGTCCTTCCTGCTAATGCTCATTTAGCACCTGTGTCTCTATAGGAAAACACTGTTACTATTGTATTTATTAAAGTATGGTGGCCTTACTTGTTCGGTGCCCTTCTCTTCAAAACAGAATGTAAGCAATGAAGGAGCAGGCTCCCTTGCATACACCTGCATATGCCTCCATCCTATGAGCACAGCACAAAGTAACTAATGTTTATTAAAACAAATGGAGTAAGGAAAAAGACAGAAACACCTTACCATGATGATACCCATATCGGTATTCTGATCTGTGCTCCACCCCTTGGTGCAACATAAATAAAGGAGCATTGTGACAAAATAACAATGTACTCTTTTGGTACCAGTTCAATGCAGCATTTAGAGTGGCTGGGTCATGGGACTCTGCTAATTCTTTTTTTGAAGAAATTTGCTAATGGTCTAAACATTGAAACAGCTGCTGTTTATTTTTGTGAAACATTAATTCATAGAGGCTGTACTTCCTGATAGCTGTGATTTTTCTCGTTTTTAAAATTTTCCTCCATACATAAGTATAATGTGAAAAGTAGAGTGTGTCTGCTATTTAAAGCCAATCAGAGGTAAAATACAGAGAATCCCAAAGTATATCAAAACCATTTTTCATCTTGAGTAGTGTAATCTAAAATATAAGGCTATTTCACAGGGGATTAAAGGCATGAATGAGGAAGAAGGACACAGAGAAGACTCCTGCAGCTCCCATGCAAAATCTACAAAGGTTAAAGATGTAAAAATGTATCATTTATATGAAGTTTCTAATAATTATAGTTGAAAACTACAAGCTATCTACTTTCTTAAATTCAGAAGTGTGTAGCACAAGACTACTGACTGAGAAAAAAGTCTGAATATCAGATGTGTAGAATTTCTTGACTCGAATTATTAAAATTCTATATTATTGAATAACCATCCCTCCTCCAAATTCTTCTCCCACGGCAGCTGGCAACCACTTTCTACTTTCTGTTTGTAACTGTAATTACTTTAGATGTTTCTTCTACCCGATACCATCTAGTATTTATTCTTCTGTACTTGGATTATTCTTCTCTGCATAAGATCCTCAACAGTCACCCAGATTGTGGCATGAGAAGAGGATTTTCTTCTTTTCTGTATTTATATAATATTTCATCACATGTGTGTAAGTACTTCTGTGTGTTTAATGGAATACTCTAGATGGTAGATAGAATAGGTAGATAGGTAGGTAGATAGGTAGATAGAATAATTGACAGATAGATGATAAATATAAATAGATAGGTCATTGATAGTTGATAGAAAGATAGATAGATGACAGATGGTAAAATATGGGCAATCTACTGATTGACACTTAGGTTGTTTCTACTCTTGGGACTGGCATTGCCTAAACAAGAGAATATTAATAGATCTTAATGATCCTGATTTCAATTTTATCAATAATTATCCACAAGTGAAATTGTTAGATAATATGGAAAGTCAAATCTTTATTTTTCATTTTAGAGCTTGAGTCCATTTGAACATTTAGAGTATATCCATTTAAATGGAGCAGAGAGAAAGTCTGGAATACATCCTCAGAAGACTAATGCATCATGATGTATTATTTACAAGTGCCTGCTCCTCACTTTTCTCAACTAAATGTCCAGTGATATATTCCTAGTGGCCAGGGACACACAAGATGGTGTATAGGAGGGAGGAGGGTCCTGCAGGGCAGAGGTATATACTATCTTCTAGACTGAGTGCCTTCAACATGAAAATACAATGAACAGCAGCAACTGAAAGCATACTAAGGAATTACAATGGAATGAAGCAGTAGGGAATAAAGAAAGAGAAAGGAAAGAGAGGAAAGGAAGGACCAAGGCACAGAAGGACAGAGCGAGGGAGAAAGAAGAAAAGAGGCAGGGCACTCTCACATACAAAAGAAGGAAGCAACTTAAGAACAGATCATTGAAACACATAGTCAGACTAAATACACGGAGCCAAAATGGAGCAAATATCAACAGTTATTTCTCTGAACATAGCATAACCCTGAACATACCAGGAAAGCCCTCTTGAAACAGAGTTGCTGGTTTTTTTAAGCCATCCCACCCAGAACTACAGAGGGGACTATAATTTGAAACCACTGTTTTGTTGATAAAAATTTTATAAGTCCCTAGTTGGCTTTCTAAATTTACCAAAAGGTTTAAAAAAAATCCTTCCAGGTTAAAAATAAGCCAGACGCTGACAAATCAGAGGTAATTCATCTGTGGCTTGGCCTGAAGGCACAGGTATGGATTAGTCAAAAATGACAGGCCTTTCTCTAGCTAAATGAGTCCTCTCCTTGGAGTCATGACAATTTAATAAAGTTTAATGTACTTGGCTTTGACCAGTGCATTTCAAATTTACATTTTAATTAATCATCTCCATCTCTGTGATTCCATATTATTTTGCTTTTGTGTGTATTCTGTGTGCTCAGCATGTATTCATTGAGTGCCTATTCGATACTAAGAACTGTGTTAAGGAACTGTAGACAGGGAGAATTCTAGTGAAGGGGATAGGCCTTAAAACACAAGCAAACACAGTGATCGAAATGTTAAGGGATGACAACATGCAGGATCCCCCCTGAGATTCAACTTGTTCCAATAAACTGAATTTTATAATATACACGTGCAAATGTGTCTTTACTGTTATGCCTTAAACTACTTAACAGCAAGGGTTTTCCTTCATTTTTATACTCACATTCTCCTTCCAATTTTTCCATGATGTAGTTGCTATTTAGCAGTAGAACTTGTCATTCAGCTGAATTTTACAACACTGGGCTTAGGTTTACAAAGCATGCTCCCTAGTTCCAAGGTTGTTGCCATTAGCTGGCTGTCTTATATCTATCACTACAACTTACTAAACCTTAAATTATTTATTTATCGTGTGTGAGTCGGGGCACAGGCATACCATAATATACACTTGTGGTTGAAAGACACATGTCTAATTTGGTTTTCTTCTACCACACACACTCAAGGGATGTAACTTAGGTTTTCAGACTTGGAGGCAAGCATCTTTACCCACTAAGCCATTTAGATGGCTTACTTGCTAAGTTTTGGCGATCTCATTTGCAAAATTAAGGAAGCGAATTAATGTATCTGTGAGATTATACCCAATTGCAGAAAACAGGCATGATTGACAAGAATGTTCTGTGAATATTTTTAGATTTGATCACAATATTTCTCCTAAAGACTATTGAAATATATATTTAAAACAGCAATATGGTTTAAAGGCATGGCCTGTTTACTTTTTTTTTTTTTTTGTCTTATGCTGTCAGTTTTATAGTCTGGCAATAATAGTTTGTCACACAGACAATGCATATGACATATGGTTAATGACTGGCCTTGGAAGCTACTGTTACAACTGTCCTCTGTCCATTGCTTATTCAAAAGTGGGGGCTTGGCCCTTCTGCTCATCCCTAAGTACGCTTTACTGTGCAAATTTCAAGTATGAACACATGTTGTGGACCATGTAAACACTTGATCCGATGAAATTTTTTTCTGCTCTGGAACATCATTTCCTAATATTTTTCACATTTCACTAAAATTCTGTATAGCATTGATTATTGGTGAATCTCTAGTCAGATTTCTGGGTTCACACCTCAAATCTGCCCATATTAATTGTGACCATGGACAAGTCATATAAATTCCCTCTACTCCTGTTTCATCGCTTATTAAATAAGAAAATACCTACTTTATTGTTGCAAAAATAACATGAGCTAATTTCTGGGAGGTACTTAGCACAACGTGTGGCGCACAATAATGTCCAGTGATCTCTCTTTGCCGTTTGGAAGTTCCTTCCCGTTTTGTTAGCTCAAGAAACTGACAATTAAAAAAAGTACTGTAGTCCTCACGAGCAAGCACTCAACAAATGTCAGCAGAATATCAGGACTCCATATTGCTGCTAGACTTCTCTTCCTAAATTCTATTTTTGGGCAAAGCATTTTGCTCCTGAGACAGGTGCTCAGTAACATCAACAACATAACTATTATTTATCAAACACAGCTTGTCTCAAGCATGTGCATTTGATTTGATCCTGATTACTGAATGTTATGAATAATGACATGCCAATTTAAGACTTAAGAAATGCTTTATAGAAGCCAGTGAGCCGACACAGTATGTATATAGATGCTTGCTGCCAAACCTGGTAATCTGAGTTCGATCCCTGGAATTCACATGGTAGAAAGAGAAAAAGAGAGAACTAATTTTCATAGGTTGTCTTTTGATGTCTACGCACACTCCATGGCATATGTGCACGTACACAGATGTAAGTAAATCAATTTAAAAATATTTTTAAAAAATAGCTTAGAATGCCTCTGTAGTTTTTTCCATGACCCAATGTTAGACAGGAATAGAGTGTCCACAGAGGGTGAGTTTCATCCAATCCTGGAGTAGTACAATTGCTCATCTCACTTTTATGTAAGAGATTGATTTTTAAGCACTGTAAGGATCTTGATTTCTTACAACCCTTAGAAGAGCCAAGTGTGTCACACAGAACAGGTGACAGTCTGAGTCACCTCATGAAACGTGGCATCTAAGGTCACCGTTGGAGAGCAATGTTGTCACAGGCAGAATTTGAAGCTCAGTGTTTAGTCTAAAATCTTTCCACATTTCATCCTGTTTCCTTTTCCTGCCAAGCACAGTCCCCAGAGATGAAAATGTGACATCCTGTCATTCCCTTTGCTATCAAAGATAGGAAAAAACTAAGTGCATTTGGTAAACCTAGAACTTTGGTTTTACATTTGGTGTCAGCATGAAATTTGCATCTGCCTTCTCTGTTCCTGTTCTCAGATCCTGAGGAAAGGATTAATCAAGATTTTGAGAGGTCTGATGGAAATGGGTTGTCTAAACATAAAAAGCTTAAATGAAAATGAAGTTTTGCCTTAATTACATTTTCTCATACAAGTCTAGGAGCATCTGCAGTTTCTGGCAACCTTCAGAAGGAAGTCTGTATTGGTTACTCTTCTCTGTTGCTGTGAGACTCCACTCAAAGTCAAACAACTTAAGAGAGAAAGGGAGATTTGTTCAGATTATGATTCCAGAAAGGAGACACAGTCCTTCACAGTAGACAAGCATGGCTAGGGGGCAGAAGCTGGATGAGCTTCATCAAGGATGCTGAGAGCTGTAAACTGCAAACTCTAGAGCAGACTAACTGACTGAAGCTAGGCAGGACTAACCATCCTCAAGGCCCACCCCTAGGAAGTGCCTTCTCCAGCAAGGCTCCACCTCCTAATGGTGCCATGGTCTTCCCAAACATTTAAAGATTCAAACACATGAGCCTGTGGGGGACAACTCACATTTTAAACTATGGTGAAGTCTAAGTTTATGTAAACCCCCATTTCATCTGCCTGTGGAGCAGTTTTGAACATAGCAGCAGAGGCTGCCATTGGCTGCTCGCCTACTACTTCCTTCACCAGTGTGAATGCTGCTAGTTTCATTTCTAGATGAAGAAATGGAGGTGTAGGGGAAGGTGTAGGGTGTAGAGGAAGGTAGTATTCAAAGCCACACAGCCACTGAATCACAAAACCTGGTTAGTCTGACTCCAAATCATGACTTTCCCAGCTGCCTATCAGCTCGCTTTCTTTCTCTGTCTGTTTCTGTCTCTGTCTGTCTCTCTCTGTGTGTATCTCTATTTTTGTCTCTGTCTCTGTCTCTCCCTTAAATGTTAATCTCTGAGTCAAACTGTGACGGTTTGGGGGAAACAGTCAAGCTCTAATTACATAAAGCTGGTGCTGATGAGCAGGCCAAGTACAAAAGGAGTTATCAGTTACTTTGGGTAGAGGTTTTGTCTCTTCCCACCTGACAGTAGGTATTCATTTAGGCCTGCTGGGCTAAATGGAATGTGGTATTGTGTATCCAAGTGCCAAAGTGCCCACTGTGAGACCTTTCAAAGGAATCTTTATTCTAAATCTCACTCAAGCCAAGGAAACAACTATGAATTGCAAATTGACCTGAGGTCTGGGTTCTCAGAATTGGTGCTGATCCCAAGATGCTCCAGCTGGAGCTCAGACACTAACACTGAAATTACATTTGGGAAGATTCACCTGGTGTGAATTTATTAGCATCCAATCAACAATTCAAGCATTTTCTTTTCTGCAGAAGGTCACTTAATTTGTCCTTGGAACACATAACTTTGATAGCACTTATGGAACAAAAATTACATATCCTTGTACAGTTAAATAATCATCTGCTAGTAAACTACAAGATCAATTGTGTGAATTTTCTTTTTTGACTTGTATCACTTTTCACTGTGGAGATTACTGTTGCCTTTTTGAAGCAAGTAATGTGGGTGGGGATGGGGAAGAGCCTACTGCCCGTTTACATCTAATTTACTAGATGGTCTTTTTTAAAATTTGCTTCATCAATTAGGGAGACAGCATGTGAACAATAATACCTCCATCCTCCTAGAGCAAATGACTCATCGACCTACAGAGGACCTTGATACAAGTGTTCATATTCTCCGATGACACAGGTATTGTGCTATGATGGGTAGGAACCATTTCCTATTCAGAAAGCTTAAGTACATTTGAAGATACAAATCAATCACATGTGACTTGGAAAAGTAAATTCAATGTGAGAGATAACATGAATTCTCCCAACAGGGAGAATCTAGCAGGAGTCTGGTTTTAGAAGGCAACCCAGGCTCTTGGTAAGGCAAAGTAGATGTCAGGTGAATGGTGACATGGGTGTTTTGCAGATTTGAATCCTGTTTACACGTACTTGTGCTCCTGGTCACTTTTCAGACTGCTCCATAACGTTCTCTAGCTAACGTTCCTGGTCTGTTCCAGACAGGAAGTCCTTGTTGCTATGTAAAGGATTCAACAAGAATAAGTAGAAAGGAGAGATGTCTTTATTACAAAACAATCACATAGTGCACTGTTAAACCTCTGCATGATAAGTATTTTCCCAACTCATGTAAGTACATTGCTTCTGCTTTGAGTGCTGAGTAACCTACATGCACTTAACATTTAATGCTATACCAACCATTGAGACTGGCCCATCATAGACTTGGCATTCTAGCTACAGTTTCTTTTTTATGTACAATATATCCTTACTGGACCAGAGAAATGATGGGTCTCTTTGCAAAGGCAACCTAAAGCAGTCACTTTTAGTCTTAATTAATAAATGTGGCAGTTACCACATATATTTTAGTCACAGAAAAGGGAAAGCTATTTTTTTCCTTAAAGTTAGACTTCTCAAACAAGAATGAGGAAACTCCCTTCCCTCCACTCCGCCGCCCAGGATGCACACGCGGTCCAGCCAGGCCTCACCATGCGACCTAGGTAAGTTCCGTCCCCGTCCACCCCCAGAACCCCAGGCCGCCAAGGGACCCAGCTCCTCCCACCATCCAGCCAGAGCCGCCAAGCAGGGCCTGGGAGGAGGAGGAGGACACACCCTCTGCGCCTGGGCCCCGCCCCCAAGTCCCCCAAGTTAAATAGCACCCCGCCGACACCCAATCCTCCCTTCAACCACTCCGCCGCTCGGGGCGCGGGGTCCAGCCTGGACTCACCTCGACCTAGGTAAGTTCCATCTCCGCCCACCCCCAAAACCCCAGGCCAAATAATTCAGTTTAGTGAAAAACGCACAGAAATTGAAAGAAGATCTTAAGAGTTAAAACGACAATGCCAAAGTCAAAGTGCAAATCCATGAGAAACAACACTCAAGTAAACAAATCTCCCACTGAAGGAATTAATCCCATAATGTCAGACTCAAACCAGAACAAACCCATGGAAAATGGCCAAGAAAGCCTGACCCAGGAAAACGACCTTCAAAATAAGATCATTACTGTGTTCAATACTATGAAAGAGGAAATCCGGGAGGAATTAAATAATCGAATCAATCCCTTTGAAGAGGAACACAACAGACACTTGGAGGAGTTGAGAAAAACAGTGCAAGAAACAAAAACTGGCATAGAGCAGTTAAAACAGACTCAAGCACAGTTTAAAACTGAGCTAAAAGACAAGTTATCTTCAACCCAGAACTCCACAGAGAGTCTTATCAGCAGAACTAATGAAGCAGAAAACAGAATTTCAAGCCTTGAAAATAAAGTGGGAGTATTAACCAGCTCAATGGAAGAGGTTGTTAAAGCCAAAAAGATACTTGAGAGAAATATCCAGGAGATATGGGACACCCTGAAGAAGCCTAACATGCGTATTCATGGAATACCAGAGCAAGAATCTCAAAATACCACCCCTGAGGAAATTTTTCAAATGATCATCAAGGAAAACTTTCCTCATCTAAAAAAAAGAGAAGCCCATCCATATACAAGAGGCATTCCGCACCCCAAATAGATATGACCAAAACAGAAGCTCGCCATGGCAAATAATAGTCAAAACACTCCACATTCAAGATAAAGAACTGGTGCTGAGAGCTTCAAAGGAGAAAAAACAAGTCACTTTTAAAGGTAAACTTATTAAAATAACAAATGACTTCTCAGTCGAAACAGTAAAAGCAAGAAGAGCTTGGAGAGACATACTTCAAGTATAGAATGAGCAAAAATGTCAACCCAGGCTGATTTACCCTGCAAAACTATCAGTCATGATAGAGGGAGAAAGAAAAATCTTCCAGCACAAAGACAACTTGAAGGGATACATGTCCACCAAACCAGGCCTCCAAAAAATGCTAGAAATGATACTCAAGCGTGAAGAAAAAAACAGGCATATCCAGGAGAGCAGAAGGCAAGTATAACACCATTAAAAGCAAAGCAATATACTTACAAAAACTATGAAACATAATAAATGTCTGGAATTAAAAATAGTTTCTCCATTATTACACTAAATGTTAATGGAATTAACTCACCAATCAAGAGACACAGATTACAAACTTGGATTAAAACTCACAATCCATCAATCTGCTGCCTGCAGGAAACCCATCTCACCACAAAAGATAGGCATGCCATAAACATAAAAGACTGGTCAACAATTCTACAAGCTAATGGAAGCAGAAAACAGGCAGGGGTAGCCATTATGATATCAGACAAAATGGACTTCAAACCAAAGAAAATTATAAGAGACACGGATGGATACTACATTTTAGTCACAGGTACAATTCACCAGGAAGACTTCACAATACTGAACATATATGCACCTAATATGGGCCCCTTCACATTCATTAAGAAAACCCTACAGCGTCTAAAGCAAGAAATCAACCCCAAACAATAATTCATGGGGACTTCAACACCACCCTCTCAACATGTTGATCTCAACAGGTCAAAAGCTTAACAGAGACACTTTGAAACTTAATCAAACCCTGAAAGAAATGGACCTTACAGATCTCTATCGAACTTTTCACCCACATACCAAAGAATTCACATTTTTCTCAGCAGCACACGGAACTTTCTCCAAAATAGATCACATATTGGGCCACAAAACGAATCTACACATATACAAAAAAGTTGAAATTCTAACCTGTGCCCTATCAGACCACCATGGCCTAAAGCTGGACATCCACAACACAACAAACAAGAGAAAATACACTAACTCCTGGAAACTTAACAATATGATGCTGAATGAGAACTGGATTCAAGAAGAAATTAAACAGGAAATTCAAGATTTCCTGAAAGCGAATGATAATGAAAATACAACTTACCAAAATCTCTGGAGACACAATGAAAACTGTTCTAAGAGGTAAATTCATAGCTCTTAATGCCTACATCAAAAAAATGGAAACATCAGAAATAAACAATTTAACAATCCAGCTTAAAGCTTTAGAGAAACTGGAGCAATCTGATCCCAAAAGTAGTAGAAGAGAAGAGATTATCAAAATAAGGGGAGAAATATCTGAAATCAAGATTAAGAAAAAAATAGAAAAAATCAACCAGTCAAAAAGCTGGTTTTTTGAAAAAATCAAAGATTGATACACCCCTAGCTAAATTAACTACAAGCAAGAGAGAGAAAACCCAAATTAACAAAATCAGAAATGAACATGGAGTTATCACTACTGATACCCAAGAAATCCAGAGAATTATAACATCGTATTTCAAAAACTTATACTCTGTGAAGTTTGACAACACAAAAGAGATGGATGAATTTCTAAGTAAACACAACTTACCTAAATTGAATCAGGAAGTTGTGAATTATTTAAATAGTCCTATAACATATAAGGAAATTGAAGAAATAATCTCAAATCTTCCCACCAAAAAATGTCCTGGACCAGATGGATTCAGCACAGAGTTCTACCAGACATTTAAGGAGTTAATAACACCAATACTCCTTAAACTGTTCCATCAAATAGCAAAGGAAGGAACACTACCAAATTCCTTCTATGAAGCTAATATCGTTTTAATCCCAAAACCTAATAAAGATTCACTTAAAAAAGAAAACTATAGGCCGATCTCCCTGATGAACACAGACGCAAAGATTCTCAACAAAGTCTTAGCAAATCGGATTCAAAAACATATTAAAAAGATCATTCATGGGGACCAAGTAGGCTTCATCCCCGGCACACAAGGTTGGTTCAACATACGCAAATCAATAAATGTAATTCATCATGTAAACCAGTCCAAAGTCCAAGACCACATGATACTCTCGATAGATGCAGAAAAAGCTTTTGACAAGATCCAACAGCCTTTTATGATCAAAATGCTAGAGACAGTAGGAATGGAAGGAACCTTTATCAATATAATAAAAGCTGTGTACAACAAGCCCACAGCAAGGATTATGCTCAATGGGGAACAATTGGAAGCATTCCCACTTCGATCAGGAACTAGACAAGGCTGTCCACTCTCACCACTTCTATTCAATATTGTACTTGAAGTCTTAGCTGAAGCCATAAGACAAGAAAGGGACATAAGAGGGATTCAAATCGGCAAGGAAGAAGTCAAGCTATCCCTATTTGCAGATGACATGATCTTATACCTGAGTGATCCCAAAAACTCCACCAGGAAGCTCCTGGAACTAATTGAGAAGTTCAGCAGGGTGGCAGGATACAAAATAAATGTGCAAAAATCAGAGGCCTTCCTATATGCCCAGAATGAAAGAAGTGAAAAAGCCTTGAGAGAAACAATACCATTTACTATAGCCCCTAAAAAAATGAAATACCTTGGTATAAACCTAACTAAGGAGGTAAAAGACCTTTACAATGAAAACTTTAAAACCCTAAAGAAAGAAATTGCAGAAGACACCAGAAGGTGGAAAGACCTCCCTTGTTCCTGGATTGGCAGAATCAACATTGTAAAAATGACCATCCTACCAAAGGCAATATACAGATTCAATGTTATACCAATCAAAATCCCAAAGCAATTCTTCAAAGAAGTTGACCAAATAATCTCAAAGTTCATATGGAGACACAAAAGACCCAGGATAGCAAAAACAATCCTGAGTAACAAAAACACAGCTGGAGGTATTACCATACCAAACCTAAGTCTATACTACAAATCCATAGTTATAAAGACAGCCTGGTACTGGCTCCAAAATAGACACACAGATCAATGGATAAGGATTGAAGACCCAGATATAAGCCCACAAAGTTACAGCCATTTGGTCTTTGACAAAGGGGCCCAAAGAATCCAATGGAAAAAGAACAGCATCTTCAACAAATGGTGCTGGCAAAACTGGATCTCCACATGCATAAGATTAAAGCTGGACCCGTACTTGTCACCATGTACAAGACTTAATTCCAAATGGATCAAGGACCTTGATATCAGGCCAGAGACTATAAAAACCATGGTTGAAAGGATAGGGAACTCCCTCGAGCTGATTGGGCTAGGCCAACAGTTCCTAAACAGACATCCAAAGGCACAGTCACTGCTACCAACTCTCAACAGTTGGGACCTTGTGAAATTAAAGAGCTTCTGTTCAGATAAAGAGATTGTAACACGAGCTCAAAGGCAACCCACAGAATGAGAGAAAATCTTCACTAACCACACATCTGATAGAGCTCTACTGTCCAGAGTGCACAAAGAACTTAGAAAACTAAACATCAAGGAAACCAATGGCCCAATTAAAAAATGGGCCCTGGAACTTCAAAGAAACTTTACCAGGGAGAAATTAAAATGTCTAACAAATATCTTAAAAAATGCTCCACTTCCTTAGCCATCAGGGAAATGCAAATCAAAACTTCCCTGAGATATCATCTCACCCCAGTCAGGATGGCAAAAATCCACAATATAAACAACACCAAATGCTGGAGAGGATGTGGAGAGAGGGGAACTCTCCTACATTGCTGGCGGGAATGCAGGCTCATACAGCCACTCTGGCGAGCCGTCTGGAGATTCTTAAAGAAATTAAAGATTGAAATGCCATATGACCCACTTTTGGGAATAACCCCCCCATACAGCAGAGGTTCACCTCGATAGCACATGCACAACCATGTTCATAGCAGCACTGTTTACAATAGCAAAGTCATGGAATCAACCCAAATGTCCAACAGTTGACGAGTGGATAAGGAAAATGTGGTACATCTATACCATGGAGTACTACTGAGCTATCAAAAATGACGAATTACTGGAATTTGCTGGGAAATGGATGTCATTAGAAACAAGTATATTAAGTGAGGTATCCCAAATCCAGAATATTAAGCGCCGTATGTATTCCCTAATAGATGGCTCCTAGTACCAAACCCACCCAGCCCACCTTGAGACTCATAGGTAAATCTATGTATTACCTACAGTAATTGCAAGGATTATGAACAGGAGGGATTCGGTTGGAGGGCCACACCAGAAACAAGGAGAGAAGTGACCATGTTACAGTAGAGAAAATAGGCCTCCATCAAGGACTGCAAGTAAGTAATGTGACACCTGGTTAAGTTCACAGACTTTCGATCCTGATCATTTACAACTAAGAGGGTATGATCTCACCAGAAGGGGAGGGCATATAGTGTGGCAGATAAAAAGTAACCATTTTGCAAATGGGAGATTGACCCCTCCCTCACTGAGGTTTCCTACTTTTATTACATCTACCCTTGAATGTGCTCTTATAATAAGACTCCAGTTTAACAGCTTTTTGTCTCTGGCCAGGGGGTGACATACAATGCCCAACAGGATGGAGTGAAGGGCATTGCAGGAATCAGCAAAACTGCAAAAGAAAATCAACAAACCACAATCCAGAACTTCAGAGACTCTATATCAACCACCTAGAACTAGGCCAGACTAATCTCTCCCCATCCTGAAGCTCAGGGACATTTGCGGAAGAGGGGGCGGTAAGAGTATAAGAGCAAAAGGATGGGAGGAGCAACGATTTGCAAGATACTCCACATAAGTTAGGGCCGAAGCAATCATAATTGGACTTTGCATGCCCTGCGCAATGTCCAACACACTATTGACCTCACAAAGTCTAGCATCTGCTAAAGGCACCAAGATCCTTGGAGGCAAGGGATTGGCAGCCACAGCAGTGTTCCTATGCTTAAGGGGAACACGGGAAAGCGTTCAGGGAAATACCACTGGGTCCTTGTATGTCATCGGAGAGGAGGGCCCAGAGGAGAGTCAGGCATGCACAAGAAAGGACTCTCTGGGAATTGGGGTGGGAGGCACTGGGGGATGGGGAGGGAGGGGTGAGGGGAGGGGGAGCAGGGGTTTCGGGGGGAGGAGAGGGAGGGAGGGAACTGGTGTACCTAATAAGTTTGTATGAGCTGAAATAATAATAAAAAATGAATTGAAAAAAAGAATGAGGAAAGTCAAACCAGAGCATCAATCACAATGAAAAGGTCTTGTAGTTAATCTTTTTGCTGCTGTGAAGCACTGCTCAAACTCCAGCAGCTTAAAGGGGGAAAGGAAAATTCATCTGGCTTGTGGTTCCAAAAGTGAGATACAGTCCATTATGGCAGAAAACTCATAGCAACATCAGAAGCTGGAGGAGGCTTTGCACCTTGCAGACATCATGGAGATCAAGACGGATAGCAGAGACTGCTAGAACACTGTCAGGGTGGGACCAACCATCCTCAAGGCCCACTTCCTGGGACATGTCTTCCTCCAGCAAAGCTCCACTTCCTAAATTTGCCACAACCTTCTCAAACATCATTTCTGGAATTGAACACATGAGTCTGTGGGGGATGACTCACATTCAAACCATGATATTGGGCACAAAGTAACCATAGTTATTGTATTACTATTACATTGTGATTTCTAAATTTTTTGGCAATTTTGTACATGCATGCAATCTATGGTTAATTTTATTTACCCCATTGGCCTCTGTTATTATCTTACCTATTTCTGCTGACTCTCTTCTTCCCAACTAATCCCTCTTCTATGTTAATGTCTTTTTTGGTGCAGTTCCTTTGTAGGTAATTCAGATGAGTTTGATTCCAGAATAGACATAAAGGTGAAAGGAGAGTACTGACTCTACAGAGTTGTCTGCTGACCTTCATACACGCTACTACATCATACATATCCATACCTATATATCATATACACAATGATAAATGAATCTGAAATACTTTATTTCAAAGAATGTTTATATCTCCTACTGATAAACTAACCCTAGGACAAGTTATGTATGACCTGCATTAGTGACTATGTGAATGGGAGTACAAAGAATGAACACTCTTACATATTTTACTATGTCTTCCTTCATACAAACTAACTGCTATCATTACTCACTAAAAAGCACAACAATGTTTATTTGTTGGAAAGTAACACATACCACTGGTTTCTGAAGAGTTCTCTTAGCTTCCAAATATATTTATTTATTTTAAATTTTATTTATGTGTGTGTGTGTGTGTGTGTGTGTGTGTGTGTGTGTGTGTGTGTGTGTATGTATGTATGTAAGGGACGGGGTACTTTGTGTTGCTGTGGAAGACCAAGGGCGACAGGAAATCATCCTGGATTGTTTCTGCCTCCTCTTTGCTTAGTTCTGGGATTTCCAAAGCTCTACCCACCAGGGCAGGAATTGAAATGAAGGGCACTGCTGTTTCGGCCTGGCATTTTTATATGGGACCTGGGATCCAAACTCAGGAACTTCTGCTTGAGAGACAGAGTCTTAACCTCTGAGCCATGTCTCCAGCTACAGCTTTCAAATATTACGTTACATGTTGACATTCTCTATTTTTCCAGGCAACTCATTCTATTGGAAAACAATTTGTTTCTACAGCTAAGAACTAAATTAAGGAAGGAGTTCAGGGGTGAGAAACTGATTATTTCAATAAGTATTGTGCATTTGTGACAATCCAGCACTTTGACAGACATTCAGTTAATAGCATTATATCTGCCAAGGTGTTGGTTTCAGACTAAATGGGGATAGTTTGAGTAAACAACTACAGAGACAATCATTTAATTACAACTTCAAGAGTGCCAATAAAAAAAAGTGCAGCAGCAATCACAGTGTGTTAGAGACTCTGGGGATGGCTTCCTTGGGAAACAACATTTTGAAATAAAAATACCAGTTCATATGGAAGCAAAAATTTGTTCCATTTAAGATCAACTTGGCAAATGAAATGTAAGCATGCTTTACAATCTAAAAAGTAGTCAACTTCACAGGAAAGAATGTGTTCTACAGTACAAAGAGCTAAAATTTGTAGCTCCCAAATGTGTGTCTTCATTATTTAAAATTTATTCCATCTGGAACAAAGTCAAATATTTACTTTTTGTAATATTGAGGATCAAGTCGAGAGCTTCGCATATGCTAGCTAAGTCACCCACCACTGGGCTATATTTGAAGGCTCTTTCTGTATTTCATTTTGAGACAAGATTCTCAGTAAGTTGTCCAGAATGACCTTGAACTCACTCTGTGACCAGGCAGGCCAGCAAACCTGTGATCCTGTGGGATTAAACCATACTGAAATCTTCATATTTTAAATACCTTGCTCCCAAAATGCAGGAGCAGGGCATGAAAACTAGAAAAAGTGAGCAAAGAAAAGCAGAACAAAAGACAGAAGAAAGAAATGAAAGAATGAGGAAAGGAAATCCAAAAGGAACTTTGCTATTGGTTTGAAGCTTGGTGTATATCTGACAAAAATGAAGTCAGTATACAAAATGCCCATGTTTATTACAGCAATTTTTAGGATACCCAAAATATAGACTCAACCTATGTGCCTACCCATAATTGATTGATAAAGAAATGTATTACACACACACACACACACACACACACACACACACACACTCACACAAAAATCGAAGAAATCTTCAACCACCAAGAAAAATAAAATCATACCATTAGTAGGAAAAAGGGCAGAACTGGAGGATATCATAGCAAGTAACATAAACCTGGCACAGACATGAATCACATGTTAATTTTATCATAGATGGGGATGAGCTCATGAGGCCTTAACACTCCCCTGAGGAACTACTGGAGCATAATGGGAGTCACTTTCCTCATTGTTATAGTCAATGATAAATTGCATATGTTCTGGCAAGTGCTCAGAAACATGTTAACATAGACAAACCTTATTAAATTCAGTGGGATCTCTCTCTGTCTGTCTTTCTCTCTCTCTCATACACATACATACAGAGACATAAAAGTAAGAGAGTAAAAGCTGCTAGTGAGATGAGGTGTATGCCTTTATGAAACTGTCAAAAGAGAAAAAGACATAAAAGTAGAATCACATTTTATATGTGGAACCTGAAAATTAGAATAAATATTATTTGAAAGTAGGAGAGACACGATTAAATATAGTAAGTGATTAAAAAGGTCATAAGAGATGCAGACTGGGAATTGGGTAAGGGTAGGATAGATAGACAGGGTCAATGCCCAAAACCTACATTACAGAAATATCACGGTGAACCCCAGTGATTTGCAATTTGCTACTACAATTAAAAAATACAAATGTGTACAATTGCAGTATAGGCTAGGCAGTATAGGACTACTAGGATGACCTTTGTACCAACTAGATACAGGTGTCAACTTGACAATAGAGAATTAAACCTTTAGGTACACTTACAAAGAATTATTTAGTTAAGGAAAGTCTTGGATCAAGTCTGTGGGAGATTAACTAATTGATATGGCCAGAGACAGCCCACAGTGGGTGGGGACATCTTGGGGGCAGGCAGATAAAATAGAGTTGCTTCAGTAGTGGGCCAACTGATAAGTAAAAAATATGCCCCTCTCACAGGTCTTGCTGTAGTTATGGCTGATTTCCTGGTGTTAGTATGAACTCTCCTGCCATGCCGATGAATTCTAACTAGAAACTATAAGCTGAGAACAAACCTACTGTTGCCCTTTGAGCCCTGTATTTATTCAGCAACAGGAAGATGAAACTAACACAACCTGAAAGACAAAATGCTCTGGTTTCGGCAACAGCATATACAAAGCAGTAATCACTGAAATATTCATTGATGAAGTAGTTTGACAACAAGGACAGATTTCTGAGCAATTTTAGGCCAAACATCCCAGATGAGATGATCTTTTTTTAAGTAATGTATGCTGAGACATTAGGTTTTCCCACAATTTCAAACACTGGATGCGAAGGTCTGAGTCTTCTGACTGCCTGTGTTGCTGATATTAAGAGTGCCTGAAGAGGGAGAAATGAATTTGTATTCCAGCTGCACCATTAATTAGCTGTGGAAACTCAGACAAGTCACTTGACCTTTCAGCCTCCGTAACCTCATCCGAGACATGAGGATAACGATGTTCCCTCAGCACTGTTGTATTAATTTGGTAATGGATGCAATGGACTTAGCTCTGGCCAATGCGTATGGTACAAGGGCACAGATTTAAAAGTGAGGATGTTGCTGCTGTTTGTGATGATGATGACTGAAGATGCCTACTGCAGAGAGGGGAATGAATTAAGATACTGAAGAAGTCAAGCCTTTAACAGATTACTAGCTAGAGCTGGAGAGATGGTTTCGCGGTTAAGATTCTGTCTCATAAGCAGAAGTCCTGAGTCAGAGCCCAGGTCCCATGTAAAAAAACGCGAGGTGGAAATGGGGAGGGGCTGCACTTCCAACCCTGGTGGGCCGAGCCTGGAAAATCCCGGAGCAAAGCAAGAAAGAGGTAGAAGCAATCCAGGATGATTCCCGAAGTCGCCTTTGGTCCTTCAGACAGGGACACACAGTGCCCTCACACACACACACACACACACACACACACACACACTCACAAATAAAATACTAAAAAAAGAGAAAAAAGATTACTAGCTAGAAGATAAATTTGTACAATTTTTTTCTAGTAACTATAACAACACTTATATTTATGTACTAATTAGTTTCCTTTTATACTCTTCTGACTGAAAAAATCTGGACAGGTTGATGAGTAGTACTTCTTATTTTTGAATGCCCATATCACTGTTCTGAATATGTTCTTAATTTGCTACTGAGTGATTCCTCATTACCTAATACAATGATCATGAAGTGCTTTAAAAAGAAAAAAACACCATAGGATTGGAGAGATTACCTGCTTCGTAAGCAGAAAATCCTGAGTTTGGATCTTATATCTCATGTAAAAATGCCAGACATAAATGGTGGTGGCTTATACTTCTGACCTGGAAAGTAGAGCCCGGGAAAGTCCAGAGCAAAATAAAGAGGAGACAGCTCAATCCAAGATGATTTCTGAACATACCCGTGGGCCTCCACAGGCAGGCGGTGCCCTTTGATATACACAGAGACACTCACACAGACACATATGCAAAAATAAAATCATTTTCTTAGAAAACACCATAAAGGTAATTAACTTCCTGATTAAATGCTGTCACAACATTGGGGCAATTTTTATAACTACCTGACAGAAATTGTATAGCTTTGTCCCACTCTGTTATCTTAACTACAACTTTAATTCAGTCACTTCCGTGGTTGATGACTGAATTCAATCCCTCTCAATCACTGTTAACCCTCACCCAATCCTATGTCTGCTGGTCATATCACAAGAAACTGCCTGCCTGTCTGGGTTGTACTAGTGTCTGCTAAAGCTTGCTGCTCCCTGACTTCCAACTCATAGACTTCCTATAAGGGATTCTTCTCACCCACACCAGTAAGGCTCATGCTGGACACATGGATCAGATTCCTTGTCTGGCTTCTTGTTTCTGATTCATTTTCTTGGCTCTCACCATCTCCCTCCCTGTGCAGTACCATCATCTCTAGTGCTAAACCACAAGTCGGCCACATAAAATGACCAGCCCAGCTCATCAGGAGCCCAGACCAGGAAAGCTGCCAGTCATCCAAGCCTGAGGCGGGCCTGTGGCTGTGCAGTTCCTCTGTGCTGAAGAGATGCAGGACAAAGCTGACAGAGTGCAGGAAAAGAAGCCAAGCTGGAAAAAGTTGCTGAATGGAAATGTGAGCATCCGTGCGTTGAATATTCTTGCTCTTCCTACTTCTCAATAACAAAGCTTCGCTCAAGGGAGAGTCTCATTACTCTATGGTTTACATACTGATGGCCAATTCATGTCCTGGTGAGTGCCCTAGTGTAGACATCCTAGATCAGACCCAGTGGCTTGCACATGCAAGGGGGAGATGGGGGGAAACTGCTTAAGTTAACCTTGTGAAGGATTATCTTTATTCTCTTAATTAATGTGGCAAGATTCATCTTAACTGTGGGTGGTACTGTTCACTGGACATTGGATGGGGAATCTTCAACTGTGTTAAATGGAGACAGCATGCTGAACACTAAGTTGCATTAATTCATTCCTTCTTTTCCTTGGCAGTGGGTGCAGTGTGACCAGCTGCTTTAAGGTCATGCTGTCCTGACTTCTGTGCCAGAATGGGCTGCACCCTGAAACTGAACAGAATAATCCCTTTCTCTTTAAGTCGCTCTTGCTAGAGTGTTTTAGCACAGCAATAGGAAAAAATGGGGCATTTATAATGCATGTTTTAATGAAAATGCTCCATAAATGTTTCAAGATTGTAATACTTAGGAATATCAACAATTATGAAAAGGTTTATACATGAGTTATTTTTAATTATTATATAATCATTATTTAATTTTTGGATGTATATAGGTAAATGCTGAGGATAAATTATATATATATATATATGACTATGAGTAAGTTTTCATGGAAAGAAAAACTTTCACTAATTTTATAATTTTAGCACATGTGAATTATATGTGAATTTGGAAAAGTTCATTCAGCTCTATAAGCTCTAGTTTTCTTTAATATGTACCAGTATGTTATTTGTAGTATTTAATACTAAGATAACACATGTAAGTCTACTTAACACATCCAATGGAAAATGAAACTGGAGCCAAACTCTTGTGATCCAGTCCCAAAACAGAGGTCAACATATAAAATCTGTCTGCTATTATTAATATTCTATAGTCATAGAATTCATTATGGGAAAATATTAGAACATGAAGAGAAGTAAATTTCCAATTGCATGTAATGTATAAAAATGCATTTTCCCACACATATACTTCAAAAGCTAATATCATGAGGTGGTTACTATTTTAAATCTGGTTTTACATTTAGTATGTTATAAATATGTTATCATGTCAGTGAGTATCAACCATAGCAGAATCAATAGACTGACAGAAAATTTAATACCTATATAACTATCTCCGTTAGTGATTTTTAAACAAATATTCTTTGTCTTCTAGGCTTGCTACTGGCCTGAGGTTTAATGGCATGATCTGTAGTTCACTGACCTGAAGAATATTTGTTTGACAGAACCTACAATATTCATAAAACCCAAGAAATAAAGGAGCTTTTCTCTCTAACACTCCACTATTAAGGAAGAGGCAATATTTTATAATACGACATTAGGGCACAGTAATCATGGATTTTATTGAGAGCTGGCAATTTAGGTAGTATTTGGTACAAAATAAGCAACTGGAGTTGCTTATGGCTGGCAGATATGTCAACAAAAATGTGAAACTATAAAGGCAAAAAGAAGGAAACTAGAAACAGGTCTTCTGAAGTAGCACAAAACCTCACATGTATCTTGGCACCAACATGCAAATAAGACAGATATTCATCCATTCATTCACCTACGCCCTCACTCACAGATATTCAAGATTTGTGATGCAGAGAACCACAGCTGGCTATAATGTAGGACCTAGAAGATTCTGGAATGCTCAGCTCTAATCAGGCCATCAAAATCTCTCCCTTTTCCAAGGCTTAGGAAACCTAGTGGAAGAGGAGATGGTAAGTTTGGTAAGTCGGTTAAGAGTGTGAAGACTGGGAGGTAGGTACGCCACTGGCCAGAACACTCCAATCACGATAGGGCTGCTACATCTGGGAGTTCACTGTAATAAGGTCTACTTCCATCAGATCTACACGATGTCTGGCATGTCAACATTCCCCAACGGACGAGCAAGGGTCTCAGGAGAAACAAATACACAGAGAGAATCTTTGGGGCAAGTGTTGAACAAAAAGGGGAGTTTCTCCACCTGTAGGTTCGCTTACTGGAGGACTACTTGTACTTCCACAGATGCGTAAACTCATGTGAATACAGTCCTCATGAAAAGAGCAGAGGGACATAAGAGTGGGAGGGACATGGCTGGGTTGGTGAATGGAGGGGAGTGCGGAAGGCTGAGGTGGTGGGAAGAAGGATATAAATTCATTCTGTTTGTATATGAAAATTTTGAAGAATAAAGAGAAAAATAAAAATGAAAAATACAGCTTAGATTGAGTATCGAAAATGTAAAAGTTTGAATCACAACATACATAATATATGTAATTGGTTTAAAAGTTTTGCCTAATTTTTTACAGGGAGTTCAAAAACATAGAAAACAGTCTGTATAAGGGAATAGACCAGAAACCCTAATTTTATTCCTAGTAACTACATAATATGAGGAAATTTTTTAATATCTAGAAAGTTTAGTTTTACCAGGTGTAACATTTGATAAAGCATACTTTGAAGTGCTCATATGAGAATTGAAAAAGATAGTGTATGCTTTTTAACACAGTAATTATTGTGCTATTTATAAATTAATGCTCACTAGTATCATTCCTCAAAGACATCTGTTAGTGCAGCAGATTACAGTACATTTATGTCTACAGAGATAATGGTTCATTTCCCTTTATGTTAATATCCAAAAGCTTCTATGACAGCTCAATCACATGCATGCATTTTTATTATATATGGGTCTACCATTTCTTTTCTCCTCTATATCACAGAGCTCTTTGAGCTGTTATTCAATTCCCTAGACTTTTCTTCCTATTTCAATCAAGCCTGATGGATATGAGATTATGGTTTGATAAATTACATTATAACTTTTGGAATTGTGTTAAAAATGAGAGTAAAGGGATCAAAGAAATTTACATTTTGAAACAGTGATGTAACAGCAAACCAGCAACCATAATTTCATCAGTCCTCAACAGAAGCTTTTGAAAGCAACCTTCATCATCATTTCTATTTTATGATTCAAGGTTAGAAAGTTAAATTACTTTCCATTTATGTCTCCTATAATCATACAATGTATTTTAAAAATATATTTTTCTATTTGTTTAGCATTCTTTTCTTTTTTTTTTCTTTTTTTATTAAAAATTTAATTACACATTTTAAAATTTTTTTACCAGTTCCCTCCCTCCCCTCTCCTCCCCCCGAACCCCCTCCTCCCCCTCCTCTCCCTCCCCATCCCGCAGTGCCTCCCCCCAAATTACCAGAGAGTCCTTTATTGTGTACGCCTAACTCTCCACTGGGTCCTCCTCTCCGATGACATATAAGAACCCAGTGGCATTTCCATAAGCCCTTTCTCTTGTTCCCCTTAAGCATAGGATCACTACTATGGCTGTCAATCCCTTGCCTCCAGGGGTCTCGGTGCCCTTAACAGATGCTAGACTTTATGAGGGCAACAGTGCACTGGACATTGCGCAGGGCATGCAAAGTCCCATTATGATTGCTTTGGCCCCAACTATTGTTGAGAATCTTGCAAATCGTTGCTCCTCCCATCCTTTTGCTCTTACACTCTTACCGCCCCCTCTTCCGCAAATGTCCCTGAGCTCCAGGATGGGGAGAGATTAGGCTGGCCTAGTTCTATGTGATTGATATAGAGTCTCTGAAGTTCTGGATTGTGGTTTGTTGATTTTCTTTTGCAGTTTTGCTGCTCCTGCAATGCCCTTCACTCCATCCTGCTGGGCAATGTATGTCACCCCCTGGCCAGAGACAAAAAGCTGTTAAACTGGAGTCTTGTTATAATAGCACATTCAAGGGTAGATGTAATAAGAGTAGGAAACCTCACTGAGGGAGGGGTCCATCACCCATTTGCAAAATGATTACTTTTTATCTGCTAGACTATATGCCCTCCCCTTCTGGTGAGATCAGGAAAGAACGTCTGTGAACTTAACCAGCTTTCTCATTACTTACTTGCAGACCTTGATGGAGGCCTGTTTTCTCTGCTGTAACATGGTCCTCTCTCTCCTTGTTTCTGGTGTGGCCCTCCTACCCCATCTCTCTTGTTCATACTCCTTGCAATTACTGTGTTACATAGGTTTACTTTTGAGTGTCTCAATGGGGCTGGGTGAGTTTGGTACTAGGAGCCACCTATTAAGGAGTACATATGGCTGTTTAGCATTCTTTTCTTTCCCTTCTCTTTTCACCAATCTCTCTTGTGTTGCTGAATGTTGGGCATGCTAGACAAGGATACCATCACTGAGCTGATAGAATGAGAAATGAAAAAGACGCCTGTGTCTTCTGCTTCCAATTTACTGCAAATGTTTTATCCCAACATCTCTTCCATATCCACATGTTGCAATGATACACACTAGTTCACGTTGAGACTGTGTTTTCCTTTGCTAGGGCTTTCTAGGAAGATTACCTTTTAGGAAGCAGAGCTGAACTCTGGAGCTCTAGAAAATCCCCAGTTAACCAGCCCTCAATAAAGCCATATCCTTAAAAAAGAGTCTTATATTTACTTTTATTGCATTGTAAGTACCAGCACTTTGTATCGCTAGTAATGATGAGCTAAATTACTTCACCCATTTTGTGTATAAAGGAGATGATATTGTATGCATGCGTGCATATGTATGTTCATGTGTGGTCGTCCGTGCAGATGCAACTAGAAGTCTTGAGGCTGAATTCAGGATGTCTTCCTAAATTGATTCTTCATCATATTTTTTGAGACAGGATCTGAGTCTAGAGCTCATCCTTTCAGCTAGGTTAGCTGGTCTGCAAGCCCCTGGGATCAGCCTGTATCCCCCTACAGCACCAGGGTTCTAGGCTCATGACATCATGCCTGGCTTTTCATGTGCATCCTGGAAATCTGAACTCAGGTCCTCATGGCAAGCACTTTTCCCACTGAGCCATTTCTTCAGTAACAAGCTACATTTTAAAAAAATTAACATAAGAGTTTTGCTATTACTTCTCAGGAAATAAAGTATAGAAAAATAATTACAGGGGATTAAATTTTTCTAGTATCAGTAAATCTCTTGGCCATACATTCATCCAAGTGCCATGCTGGCTACTTAGAGATTAATTTTGAGTGTGCGTGGGGACTTCTATGTTTACTGAACTGTTTGAACCCAATTATAGAAGCCCCCTAGCAAACACAGCTAGGGATATGGTCACAGGAAGAAGAGTTAAGAAAATAATGAGGAATCTCTTAGGGGAGACTGCCTTATTTGCTGATGCATAGTAACTAAAGGAAGCAATATCTAAGGATGCAAGCATGCTAGCAGTATGTCTCAGCCAATAACTTAGAATTGCTTTTAATACAAAATCCACCAATTACCTTAATCTCCCAGAGTTCCATTGTTCATACTACCCCAGGATAGAAAGTCCTCCACTGGGCAGAAACATTAAGGCTAGGTCTGTGTGCACCATATATTTCTTACTGAATTCAATGGTCACTTGACAAACATGCTAACTTCATGATATGGAAGCCACATTTCCTCGGAGTTAATAATGACTGCCTTGACAGAGATGTAAAAGATACCAAGGAAATTTTTTAAAGGGAGTAAATAGTTCTGTCCTACTGTGAATCAGTCTGCCTATCAGAAAGCTTGTATGTATATCTTCTACAATGTTGATACTGTGATTTTTTTACATTAATTTTACCAACAGGGACATTGGCATAGAACAGTGAAGCAATATCTCAGAGAAGTTCAGTGAGTAGGAGCAGAACCAAGACTAAGCAGTTTACCTGCCAACTTCAATGTATATTACACTTCTATTTCCTTTAGGAAAACTAATCATTGATGTCTGGCTTTGATATAACTGTATAGCAATTAGCATGATGATATAACTTCATAGTAATTGGCATTTGGGGGCAGTAGGCACAAAGCTGAAAGAAAAAGGTATGCAGGCTGAAATTAATAAGCATGCTGTTTAACTGCTATTAATTCTTATAAATAAGTACCTGATGTCAGATAGGTCTGATCTCAGCTTATATGAGAATCAGTTATAGAACTTGTAAAAATAAAGATATCCAATGATTTTCCTTATCCCTTTCCCAAAGATTATGATGCAGTTGTTACTGAAAGGTATCCAGGCTCCTAGAGTTTTATAAATTCCCCCGCATGTTCAATAAACAAGAAGGATCAAAATCATAACTTAATAGGACAACTCTTCCCAAGAGAAAACCTGAAGAAGTTATGAGCTATAGGAAAGAGAGGAAGAAAAAAATTCATTTCTTATGACCTGTGCACTCTTAGGACCTTTGAGCATTGGTAGCGGCACATCAGTCAGAATCTGGAGTTCTGCATCCATAGATTTGATGCCCCCTTTTCAATAGCAATGAGTGACTGCCTTACTAACTTATGCTTTGATCCATGACAACAAAATGGCACTTCAGAATATCTCTTTTCTTTTGGTACTACTAGGATTTGACCCTGAAACATCAAGCATGATAGGCAACTACTTCTAGGATACAGCTCCAGACCCAGTGTAATTATTTTTATAAATGCCATGATTTTAAAAGAACAAACATTTCAGCAGAATAAATACTCTATCTACACTCAGAAGACAAGGATTTTATTGATTAAGTTAATTATTCATAATATTTCCATTCTACTAAATCTAATATGTTTTGATGCTCCTGTCCTGGCTTTCCCTTTGGCACTCCTGGGCTGTTTGACTATCTGTCAACTGTGTTTGGCTCTGAAGAACAGATTATTAGTAAGATCAGTAATAGTATCCTGAAGATCATTGTACATAACCCAGCAAAGGAGAAATTAGAATTCTGTTGCTACTCCAATTTGCCAGTAATAGAATGGAATACTTGCTTATATCTTTTTTCTGCTTTTTAAAAACTTATTTATTTTCTCATAAGTATATATATATATATATATATATATATGTATGTATACAGTGTATTTGATCATTCACACCCTATTGTCCTCTCTTATCACCTTCCAACTTCTACTGAGACAATTTTTCCCAAGAAGTTCCCTTCCTATTTTCATTTTTTAAATTTTTATTTCCTTCAATTCTCTGATACTTTTATATATAATAAATACAATGGATTTATGAGTTTCCAACCCTTAATAATCAATCCATTCCTTATCCTGTCCCATTTCATACTTTCTCCTTTCCAAACAGTCTCCTACTTATTTTCATGTCCTTTTGCATGTGTGACCCACCAGGTTTCATTTGAGATATCTATACTGGCAAGTGTCTGAGTAGCCGTTGGGGGCATGGATGACTTATCATTGACTAAATCAATGAATTAAGAAGCTCTCCTTCTCCTGCCTGGCAGTATCCTTTTGGGTAGCTGTTGGTTAAAATGGTCAATAGTAGAAGGATGACCAAGTCCAAAGTGAAATCTTTGGATAGTACAGTAAGTAATCGCTAAGTCAGGATCATTATAAATCTCATTATGAAATAATATATAGACTATAAAATTCTTATCATAGCCAAAAATCAGAGGTATTGTTATTAATCATTTCTTTAAAAGAAACTAATGAACGTATCATTTCATAAACTTAACTTGTATAAAGGCAACAAGCTCAAGATAAAAAAATAAATGTAGATGCAGCAACAATATTTATTTGGTTTGAAAGAGTGAAATGAAATATAGCCATCACTGACAATGCCAGCAAGTGAGTAGCAAAACCCTTAGAAAAGCTAAATCAAGCTGCATCCTGGGAATTTTGAGCTTATGTTCATTAGTGTAGAATTTGATGCTTCAGACCTCTTCCGACTAACACAGCAGTATTTCAGGCATGGGATGACACAAATGGAACGGCCCTATAGGATCTTTTCAAAGAACACAGACTTATCATGGAATAATGACCATACTGTGCAAAAATCAGTCAGAAAAGTAAGTGGGCAGTGGTGTGATAAAATGGATAGAGAGGAGCTGTCTGAAGAAGAGAAAGATGGCTTGTTGGAAGATATGAAGGATCAGTGGAGTTTTCCAAGAAGACAGACAACTGGTGAAAATTGTTAGGATGAATAAATGCTCATCACACAAAATTCTTCCTCGATACCAAGAATGTGTAAAGAAGATTTCAAGGTTTATTATTAATGATAGGTCTTATGTACTGCAGCTTAGAAGTATAGCAACTTTATTCCCAACATAATCCAGAAATACTGAATTGTGGTCTATATGTTCTATGAGTTGTTCTTATCAAAGGCAAGTGTGCAGCTTTTGCCTGTCTCGTGTTGGTTGTACCTATTATTAAATACCTACTAACTGTTGGGAACACGTCAGGAACTAAGACTCCAGCTAGACAAAAGAGAAGCATACCCTACCTGTGGATATCTAGAACCAGTAGAAATAGTAGGTGTCTAAGAATCAGAGAACCCTTGGAAAATTCAGCCTACTGGAAATTTTCCACAGGTGACAGACAGTGGATTTATTTGTATCTCAAATAAAATTTGAATAGTAATTATTATCTGATCTAGTTCCTAAGAAGATGCTTGGTATAGATTATACTTCTTGGAGGATATAAAACTGTCTATAAATATCAGACAGAGATACTCATCTATCTTTTTACTATCTACCTCACTAAATTTAGTTAAGATACCCTACTATATACTTTTCCTATAAGTGGACAGATATCCATGAATAGAAAACCATGCCATGAAATAATTCGAGCCACAGAAAGGACTTCTTGTCAGCTATATGCCTTGCTAATGAGAAATCAGTGCAATGACAACATTTCATGTAGTCTAGTTACTTCTTTTCAGGAAAGAAAATTGATGTTTCCTGTTAGCTTATAGGTCCAGACATTTACTCAGAGTGAAGATACATTTCCAAGATCTGTACATCATGTTCTACAGAGAACAGAGTCATCAAGGATTTCTCCCTTAAGGCCAGAAGCATGAAGAAACACAAATCAATAGCAATCTTAAGCAAATACCAGCAGAAAGTCTGGTTTGAAGTCTCTCTGACATGAGAGGTCCAGGGAGAAGGACAGAACAACAGGATTTGGAGCCAGATGAACAGAGTCCACAGTTGTATCCACTACTTATTAACTATATGACCTTAGGCTTCTAAATTCTCAGTGCTCATCTGTGCTAATCCTAAAACTGAGATGGTAATTAGGCTTTTTGGAAGGATTCAATGAGCTCATGTAGGGAAAGCTTTTAGACTGCTTCTGGTGTTTTCTAGGTGTGCTTTATGTGTTCTCTATCATTATCTCTGTTGACTATTGTGTCTGCTCTTCAACCTACAACTTTTTAATGGAAAAAACTTTGAGAAAGTGGAACTAGCTAAGAGCACTCATGTCTTTTTCTCATAGGACATGGTGGAATGCTGAGTAAGGTGTAGGAATCAACACATTTGTCTTTCCCACCCACTTTCCTAATTTCATAATTATTTTTGTAATAATTTTATCAGCCCAATTTCATTGCCTACCTCTTTCCTACCTGAGGTTGCCAATCTGACCAACAAAGATACCCAAACATAGGACCCAGGTCAGTGAAAATCTACATCTAATATTCCTTTATGAGGCTGAACTCATGAAAGACAGATTATTTCAAATTTTTGCTGTATTTTACATTCTCACTTATTATGTCTTCCATTGTATGGAAAGTCAGGATTGGGACAAATTGGAGTATATAGCGAGAAATACATGGAATCATAAGCTTTTGAAATTTAATAAAAGTTAAGATAGAAAAAAAGAGAAACTCAAGCCTGGTTATATTACTTTTTGATCCTTTGTAATTCAATCTTAATTTTATGTGTAAAATAGCTGTGGTCCCTAACCAGAGCTCCTTTTGACTGAGGGTCTAATTGCATAACAAAGGGTCTGTAGAAAAAAGAAGCACAATTTCAAACTCATGAAACTAAGGTAACTAAGAAAAGAAGAAACAGGAAGTGAGAAATGGGAAAGAAGGGAAGGAAAAAAGAGGAGAGAGGAAAAAGAAGGGAGAGGAGGGGGTGACTAACAGTCAGCCAAATCATTTATTTTCCCAATAGAGTCTCCAATGTGTACCAGTAGGAAAAATAATTTTCCTTTCCTTGCAGAAAACTATATGTAAACCATGGATTTGGAAAGCCAGCATACTCGGGGGACGTGGAACTAACATTTCAATGTAAAGCAAAAGTTCTGTATAAGAGGAAACTTTAAGCTTCTACAAAGCCCCTTCATGTCAGACTTTTAAAATGCAATACTTAAGGTTTTTTTAAAATTTTTTTAGTCTACTGGCGGAATTTCTGGATTCAAAAGTCCTTACAACTTTCTGTTTTCTTAGATTTTAGAATAAGCCACATATTTGTAATCAAACACTTTATTTTTTAAATGGCCTGATCAGGGTGATAGTATAATTAGCCAAAAGCAAGTGATTCATGAAGATTCTTATCTCCTGGAGAGAAGTTTCATGCTGGAGGGACCCATGGTGTCACAAGTTATTTTTATTTTTGTGGTTTGTAGTTTGTATGTTTTTCACTTGGAGTTTTGTGATCCTTCCCTAGTCCCCTGGAATGTGAGAGTCACCCACACAGCTAGCAGAACTGGCTTACTTGAGAGGTGCCATGTTACACAGCAAGGATGAGTCAGCTACAACTTGAGGACCAAATTCTTCTCACCTCCTGCTTTTGTAGTGAAACAGGATCAGGCCATTTGCTTATTCTTAGTTATCATCAACTGTTTTATGTAGAGTTGCTGCGAAGGAGACTTAAGAGTATTTGCTATCTGTCTGATTCTTTATAGAAAAACTTTTCTAGCTTTCAGAGTACAGGAAAAGCCTAAGGCTAAGATATAAGAGAACAATGTTATTTCATTGTAGTCACTGGAAATATAGATTCTCCTTTTGAACTCTGGAATATGAGCTGAAAGCAGAAGTCTATGAATGGAGAAGAAAGGATATCTAGAAAAGACTCTGTGGCCATGATACACACAAAAAAGTTAGGGAGACCTTGCTGATATAGTACATGGTACCTAAATATGCCAAGGTCATTGTGTGATGGTGAAAGGCCAAGAGGTCTGTAGAGATGTCAATCCTGCTATTATGGTGACCTATCTTCAGAGTTATTATGTGTGTGTGGGGGGGAGAGGAAATCTTCCATTTGTCCCTATTAAGTACAGTCTCCTGCAACCAAACTCATTGCTATGCAATACATATCACATTGGATTTGTGAATTGTTGAGCCTAAAAAAAAATCTGGATTTAAATTCTCTTTCTGCCATTATGAATAATTATATCCCAGACACAGAACTTGATCTTAATCTATAAAGTAGGAATAATACTCAAAGGCTTTTATGAGAAGCCAGACAAGTTGAAAGCAGTCTAGAAAACATGAATCATATAGCAAATGTACAACAGATTGTGCTGTCACTCTTGTGTTAACGTACTATTTGTGAAAAGTTCTAAGTCTTATATAAATAAAATACAGTATTTATTCAGCATTTTTACTTTAAAATCTATATAAATTCATTAACATATAAGAATGATTACATCTAGTTATTGGGTAAGGAAACTAAACCTCAAAGAAGTTAAACGATTCACTAAACACAGTTTTAACTTCCACATCTGTGTCTTTCTTCCATCTATAAAGAAAACATTCCTGGGATAGTCATAGTTATGCTAGGGAGACTGAGGTTTAGGAAATTCTTGGAAAATTGCATTAATTCTGAAATGTTTGCTATAGGATATCTCTGAATCTGTTATATATTAATACATGTTCTACATAAGGATGTCATAGTAGTATTTCCAATGTTTGTGGCACACATAACATTATATATTAACTACCAAAAGTGATATGTTATAGTTAAAACACTAAATATTCATGAATCCATCTTTGTGTGGAAATAGTGTCTTTTAAAATAGAGTCAACAAGTAGAGATCATTTCAGTGAACCTTAGTCCTATACAGTTGATGAACTTAAAGAATGTAGGATTTGGACACAAACAAGGTTCTCACAAGATAAATGTGAGCTCTGTATGCTGTGTCTCTAGACTGGGCCATGAAAGGAAGTCAGAATATCACAGTAAGAGACATATGGAACAGATTCTCCTTCACAGCCCTCAGAATAGAGCAGCTGCCCACATCATGATCTTGGACTTCCAGGCTCAGTACTGTGAAACAATATATATCTATAGCCTTAACCACCCCAGTTTGTGATACTTAATTCTAGCAGCCCTCATAAACTAATATGTGTAGGAAACCATTGTTGGGAATGTTTCTGAGTTATATTACCTACTAGGTATACATAATAGATTACACATCTTTATGAATTCTAAAAAGTCTTAACTTTTACAAAAGCATACTCCACAACTGATGAATAGAACCTCGTAAAATTAGAAAAAAAAAACTTTTGCACAGCAAAGAAAACTAATGATTGAGTGAAGAGACTATCTACAGGAGACAAAATATCATGCTAGCTGACAGAGAATCAATATTTAAAAATAAAATGAAGAATTTCAAAAACAAATATTAAGAGATTAAAAACAACACAATAAATATATGAGGTCTCAAATGGTCAGGCAGTTCTCAAATGATGAAATAGAAATTGCCAACAAACACATGTAAAAAATGTTCAACCTCGGGGAGGGAGGGGTGAGGGGAGGAGGAGCAAGGGGGTGAGGGGGAGGAGGAGGGAGGGAGGGAACCGGTGTATCTACTAAGTTTGTATGAGTGGAAATAATAATAAAAAATGTTAAAAAATAAAATAAAGTGAACAACATTGTTAAAAAAAGTGTTCAACCTCACCAGCTATCAGAGAAATGCAATTTAAAACTACATAGCAATTTCCTCCCACTCAGTCAGAATGGTAGTTATTAAGGAAGCAAGAAACAACAAATGCTAGTGAGTATGTGGACAGAAATCAACCCTATACACAGCTGATGGGAAGTTATAGCATATATATATATATATATATACATATATATGTATATATATATATATACACCATATATATGTGTGTGGGGGTGTATGTGTGTGTGGGTGTATGTGCATATGTATACATATAATGTAATTTTTCAACCATAGAGAAGAAAGAAGCTGTATCATTTGCAGGAAAATAGGTGCAGCTAGAAAAACTCTTATGAAGTGAATCAAGCCAGAGAACAAATGTAAGTTTTATCTCATGGATGGTTCCTAGATTTTATGCACACACATAAAATTACATGTGTGAATTCATGACAAGAAATTAGGGCAAGACCATCTTGGGCAACAAAAGGGACTCACTATAAGGGCTACAAGGTGTGGAAGGGAGTGAGCTCGGTCAACAACAGTTACAGTGCTCTGTGAAATACAGGAGCATGGACAGTGAATGCATACAATATGTACACAGAATGAAAATTTATGAAAATAACAAGAGGTCATACCATCTTGTGGACAAAGACTCCTATAAAGACAATAGACTAGTAAGGCCACTTTCAGCATAATTGCCACAATTTAGATGATTACAATTCAGTTAAGACATATAAAATGAATGAATAAAGGTATGGCTTTTTTTCATTTTCATGCATATGTGTGCGGTCAGCATATGTTTATATATGTTGTGCATATGTTTCACACATGTATATAGGCATGTATGTGCACACATGTGTGTATGTGTATAGATGCACATGTACATGTGGCACATTTAGTGACCTGAGAAGATGTCATGATGTCAGTCAGTCTTATAGTTTATTATCTGAGGCAGGATTCCAATCAAGCCTATGGCTAATCTTTCTCTCTCTCTTTGTTTCTTTGTTTCTTTGTTTATTTCTTTGTTTGTTTCTTTGTTTGTTTGTTTGTTTGTTTGTTTGTTTCTTTCTTTCTTTCTTTCCTTCCTCCCTCCCTCCTTCCTTCCTTCCCTCCCTCCTTCTTTCCCTCCTTCCTTCCCTCCCTCCCTCCTTCCTTCCTTTTGCATGTCTATGTCTGTGTCAGAAGGCACTTGTGGACATGCAGAGGCTCAACAGTGATGTTCAGGAATTATCCTGGAATGCTCTGGATCCTTACTGCCTTGCTCTGGGGTTTCCCAGAAGTGTAGGCCTCTGTCATTTGCACCCGGCATTTTTGCATGGGATTGGTTCCCTCTGCTTTTTGAGGCAGAGGTTTAACCCTTGAACCATCTCATTAGCCATTGGCTAATCTTTCTAGCCAGTTTGTACTGCAGATCTTCTGTCCCAACATTCTAAAGCTGTAATAACAGGCCATATACCTGTCATTATATATGTTTTCATGACAAGCATTTTAACCATTGAGAAATCTCCCTAGCCCCAACATTATGATTATTTTTCATATTGCCCTAATCAATTACCAAGTAGTTTTCTTTCTGTTAATTTTATATTCTATAGATGCTTTATCTAAAATAAAAGAATATAGACATTATGGATATTGATTTTTCATTTTTTTAGATCCAAGTTATTAGAAGTGCCATGTTTTACAGTTTTTATATTTATTTCTTTGTGTGTGCATGTTCGTGTGTGCACATGTGAGTGAGCCACAGTGTGAACATCAATGCAGAAGACAACTGGCCGTAGTCGGTTCATTCCTTCTACCACATGGGTCCAGGATTGAATGTAAGTTATGAGACGTGCTTTTGACACTGAGGCATCTCAACAGCCAGAAGGATCCATACTTTAAATGAGAAGTTTCAGCCTAGTAGGTTTATGGTCATATTCACTGGTTTCATGAAGCTACAGAATTAGTTTTGGATGTGACTCTCCAGAGGCAGTTGATGCAGCTTTCATCAGAAATGCAAAGGAGTCCAAATTTTAAAATCAGTTATAAACAGGTGATCAGTGGTGCAGGGTTTGAGGCGCACTCTCTCCTTTGCGTGGAGAAGTTACTAAGGGGGGCACTGTAGGAACCTGCTCTTGGCAGACACAGGGCCATGTAATATGCAGGCTCTGGTCAATGCGAAATTCCTGGACTTGCCTAAGAATGTGGACAGAATGGAACGAAATGATGTGCAGAACATGTGTCACGACTGAACATGCAGTTTCCATCAGTAAATGTTGCCTGGTGCTATTATTCCTCATTTGCTGATTCCAAATGAAAGTAGTTTCATCCTTCACCAGGCACACAAAACAGTGCAGGAACAATTTTTTCTCATTCAATTTCATTTCATACTTATCAACTTTTGGTTGAATAAAATGATATTTATGGGATAGTTACTGTATAATTTGCTCTTTATCTACTCTTTTAGGTACTTTAAAATATGTCTTTGAATCTGTCTAGGCCACCAAAAAGCAATACATCAGACTAAATCAATGTTTTTTCCCATTCTTATCCTTCCTGTTTTTGACAGAAAAAAAAGCTTTTACAGTATCATGTCTTTGCAACAGTCATCTTCATATGTTGGATAATTTCATTTTCTAAGCCTTAAAGTATGAATTATCATATTTTAAGTTATTCTTGACAGGACTATATACACCCTTACATAGATCTCTTTGGTAAGGACCAAAACAAAATATTTTTCTGCCTTTGGTTCCAGGAAAAATTACCTTTCTCTACTGTAAAAAAAATCTTATATGACTATGAACAAGTCTTATACAGTTTCTTCTTTTCATCAGCTGCTTACAAAAGCAGAACTGGGCTTCTTTTCTCTTTCTCTCTCTCTCTCTCTCTCTCTCTCTCTCTCTCTCTTTCTCTCTTTCTTTCTCTCTCTCTCCCTCCCACCCCCCTGATATTCCTGATTTCATCAATATTTCATATCACACTGTTGCATGTTTCTGAATCATTACCTTAATTTTATTCTTACTCTACTTTATTGTAGTATATGAAATTTTATGAAAAAATTTTGCATATGTTTATGTGTGTGTTGTATGTATGTGTGTGTGTGTGTGTGTGTGTGTGTGTGTAAAGAAGGGCACTTGAGTGTGTGGTGTAAGGGTGTGAGTGCCTGTGGAGATCCAAAGGTGACATTGAAATTCAACCTGGATTTCTCTTCAATATTACTGCTTTGCTGTGGGTTCCTCAGACTCTTCATTTCAGGGCTAGAATTACAGGCCATGTCATACATATACAACCAGCATTTTTACGTGGGATCCAAACTCTCAAGTCCTTTTGCTTGAGATCCAAAGACTTTAACCACTGAGGAATCTCTTCAAGCCCTATAAAAATGTTTTAGAACACACCTCAAATAATGGGAAAATAATGTCTTATACATACATATAAGCATGAAGTATGCGTAAATAAAGAATTGCTGCAACATAGCTACTTTAGAATTTATATCTCTTTATATCTTCTTTCCCTTACCTTAAAAAATGTTAACTGTTAGGTAAACGAGACAGATTAATGGGTAAAGGCACTTGCTGGTAAACCTTGAAACTTAAATTTGATCCTTGAAACACACATGATGGGAGAGCAGAGCCGACTCCCACAGGCTGTGCTATAACGCCACACATGTACAGTGGCATGCAAATGCAGGTATTTAATTTCATGTAGCTCTCAGAGACAACATTTATTTGTTGATATGCATTAAATAAGTGTCAAAGATAGTGGGTACACAGTAATCTCTTGTTCCTTTACAGTCCTTTTAAACTATTTATTTATTTATTTGTTTTATACATTATGGGTTTCATTATGACATTTCAAATAAGTACATAATTTATTTTGATTACATCCTCCTTATTATCCTCTTTTGCCTCCTTCCCCTCCTACTGATCCCTTCTTCTTCCCAAAGACCTTGGATTCCTGATCCTCTTGCCCCAACTTCCCAAGGGCTGCAATTACAAGCACAGATCACCATTTCTGACCCTGTCTGCAAGCTTTTAATTTTTTTAAATTTATTTTTATTATTTCCACTCATACAAACTTAACAGGTACACCAGTCCCCTCCTTTCCTCCAACCCTCCAACCCTCCCTCCCCATCCCCCAGTGCCTCCCCTTCCCATCCCCGGAGCATCCTTTAATGTGCATGCCAAACTCTCCTCTGGGTCCTCCTCTCAGATGAGGTGCAAAGACCCAGTGGCATTTCCCAGAACACTTTCCTGTGTTCCCGTTAAGCATAAGAACACTACTGTGGCTCTCAATCCCTTGCCTCCAAGGATCCTAGTGCCTTTAGCAAATGCTAGACTTTGTGGGGTCAATAATGTGTTGGACATTGCGCAGGGCATGTAAAGTCTAATTATGATTGCTTCGGCCCTAACTTGTGTGGAGTATCTTGCATATCATTACTCCTCCCATCCTTGTGCTCTTACAATCTTACTGCCCCCTCTTCTGCAAATTTCCCTGAGCTTCAGGATGGGGAGAGATTAGACTGGCCTAGTTCCAGGTGGTTAATATAGAGTCTCTGAAGTTCTGGATTATGGTTTGTTGATTTTATTTAGTGTGTGGTGTGTGTGTGTATGTGTGTGTGTGTGTGTGTGTGTGTGTGTGTGTGTGTGTGTGTATGTGTATGTGTGTGCATGTGTATCAGAGGGCACTGTGTCCCATGGAGGACCAAGGATGACTTTGTAACTGTGGGAATCACCCTGGATTGCTTCTCTTTGCTCTGGGATTTCCCAAGCTTTGCCACCAGGCCAGAAGTGCAGGCTGTCAATACATGGGACCTGGGATCAGATCTCAGGACCTTCTGCTTGTGAGGCAGAGTCTTAACCCCTGAGTTCTGAGTCGTGTTTCCAGTCCCCTTTACCTTCCTTTTGAATAATTTATAATTTTGGTAAATTAGCAGTTAGCAAAAATATTAATTGGCCACTAATCTAGAAAAGTGGTGATTCTGATTCTTGGCACAAGGTGAAGGCTTCCAGGAATCTTGTTTCAGCAGTTTAGCCTGAACATTAATTAGAACAGACTGCAGTGATGGGGGATGAACGAATCAGACACACTGAGATCCATACACAAAGTCATGCAGTAAGTATAGTCTTAGTTCTCAACAATGACAGCTCTTGGCCAGTAGCTATAAGAGCTGAAGGATTAGTATTGCTGTATGCGGAGGAAGTATTATCAATCAAATTGTTGAGGCACACTGTATACATCTCCGTGACTAAATCACACAAAATGTCCCATAATCTTTACATTCAAGGTTTATTGATTCATAGACTATTTTGAAACTAACAAGGCATTGTATTCTGAAAAGAGATGGAGGCATCTATTGCAGCTATAATATACTCTGGGTAGGAAAGACTTGGATTTTCCTTATCTACCAATAAGGGTGAAAGAAGATAGTGATGTTCAAGTGAAGGAATAAATATGACACATCTGATCCATAGAACCAGGAATAAATATGAAATGTCTGAACCAAATGACTGCTTAAGAAAGGAAAAGAATGGAATATCAAATTGTAAAGAGGAACCAAATGAAAGGGAAATGTCATTTTGAAGGTTTGGTAAATGTAGATAGAACTACATTTCCCAGAATCCCATGTCTTGCTTTCTAGCTAAGGTATGCCAAAATATACCAAAAGAGATTCCTGTGGTATATTTGAGGGCTGGCAAAGCAAGAAGACACTGTTTTGTAACATACACACCATCTCCTGGTATGACCAATGGCTAGGCTATAACAGCAAGTTGCTTTCAACATCTTGAAACATCTTTGCGTTCATAGTCTTTTGGATATTCCCAGCAATGCTGAAAACAGTTAATGCATGTGGACGTGGAGTGCTCAGCTGTAAACAGGAAATCTATATCACATGGCTCCCTAAGAATCAGGGAATGTCACTGAAGTGGGGTCAGTAAGAATGTAAGAGCCAGAGAATGGTAAGAAGTGTTACCAGACAGTGTCTTCTGGAAATGGCAGGACCATTGTGCAATAAACTCACTGCAGCTGTGTTTACCTGAAGAACTGCTCAAGATCTAGCCTACCAATGTTTTAGCCCAAAAGGATGAAAACTACATGAGGCAGCACTCCTAAGTGCACATATATGAAATTGGTGTGTCTCCATGTTCCTGATATCTTGCCCTTTCTTACTCTCAGGAGCTCCTTCCTAGCAGTCCTTGACCTTTGCTACAATATACTTCTCTTCTGGAAGGCTCAAAATTACTGCTCAATAGTCTCTCACAAGATAAAAAAAAACTACATAAAATTCCTAATGTCAGGGATGACTAAATGGGAGTCACAGAAAGAAATAACTTTCCTCCTGAGCTCCAGGTTCCTACTGTCTTCCTAATATACACATCTTTCTCCCTGTCTCTTCAGAACATTCAAGTTCTCCCATGAGAGTAGATATTGTCATAGTTAAATGTGCTCAGCTCTCTGTCCCAGCTGTCACAATGTCTCCCTGTGACTTACAGCAAAAGTTCTTAGAAAGAGTAATTTCTACTTCCTTCTCCCTTTGATCACCTCTTACTTAAATCTGGCTCAGTTTATAACATCAGAGAGCAAGAAATAGTGAAAGAAGAGGACAAAGGCCTTTAAGATCCATGTTTCACACTGAGCTACTTTTCTAGTGATAATCACTCTCATCTTTATGTATTCCTTTTAAAGACAAATACATGTGATTATCACATGCCCACATCTTAACCATCAAGTTCTGTGGCTTACTGCAGTAGATGGTTTGATGCACTGATTTCCTTCAAACACATTGAGCATCATATGTGAAACATGGAGATATAGCCTACTTCATGAAGCATATGCCCTAGCAAGAACAAACAAATAAAGAAAGACTCCCAAACTGAGTGGCAGCAGAGCATTGCTGTCCAAAGCATAGGATTTGAAGTAAGATTATATAACCTTGAATTCATGTTTCTCTCTTTCTGGCTATTAACATTAAATTATCGAGTCTTATTTTGTTAGAACATGAGGTTCATAGTAATAATCTATATATTTAAAATATGCTGATTGCTAAATGAATTCAAAAATATAATGAACTCAGACGAGTCTGGAAACAAAAATTTCATCAATAAATAATGTTGGTGTTTTTATGCTAAATTTTATGTAAAAATTATTATCAGTAAGTGCTAGGAAGAAAACCCAGGCTCCCTAGCCCCTCATAGCACTTTTTTAGTGCCACGAGCTCTGTTTCATATCTGCTTCTCATGGAGGTGATCTAGCCCCTTATGGCCCTCTAGTGCCATTTCCAACTGCCTGCTTCTCATGGAGGTGCCCTAGCTCCTCACGGCACTACTCCACGTCTGGAGTCCAGGAGTTCCAACTTTTCTCTTCTCTAATAAACTCTACCTTAATCCTCAAAAAAAAGGAAGAAAACCCAAAGCAGCTGAAACAAAAGATAATTCAACAGCCTAAGGGTGGAGAATGAAGGAGGAAGACATGATTTAGAGCAAGGAGCTATAAAATGTACAAGTGACATTTCATCAAGACTCGTAAATGAAGTGAGGGGTGGAGTTGCCTGAACATACAGAAAGGAGCCTTCCAGAAGAGAAGTATATTGTAGCAAAGGTCAAGGACTGCTAGAAAGGAGCTCCTGAGAGTAAGAAAGGGCAAAATATCAGGAACATGCAGATACACCAAGGGTAAAGAAGGAAAAAAGAATGAAAGGCATTTCATTTGGAAGCACTTGGCCTCCTTGAAAAATTAAAACCAGTTTCCTCCAATTGAGATAGAGTCACCATGGAGCAGATGCTACAAGGCGAATGCCTTGTTTCAAATGATTCTCCTGGTCCCATGCAGACAATGGACTATAGAAGGTTCAATGAAACAGTAGCCATTCCTGCTGCCTCATTCATTCTGCACATTAGGACAAGAAGCACACTTTATTGTTTTTACTTGATAGTAAATAGCACTTACCTTGGAAATAAAACATGTCAGAAGCCACATGGTCATTTGCCTCTGAGTTTGCTTATGTCTTCCATTGCAAATAAGAGCTTGCCATGGCTTGCTGATCTATGAGATACACTCAGAAAAGCATGTTCCTTTTCTTCATATCTCCTACCATGTGGCATCTCTGCATTAGTTGAGCAATCACTGATATCTATCTAAGGACAATAGTATCACCACATCCAAGAGTCTGTGTAGCAAATGGAGCAGGTGCATAGGAATCATTGGGTGAATGGCTATATATCACACTGTTAACGTGTAGAGTGAAGAAGGAGAGTTATGTGAATAAATGTGGTAATAACATGAAAAATAAGATATTGAATTTCACATAGCAATGATATATATCTACCATTTTGTGCACTATCTTAAAAACCCTATGCATCATATTTCAAAAGATTATTAGTAAACGTAAGAAAAGAATTTCATAACCAAGGCAAATGAAAAAAATCATGAAAACTTTGGGGGCACCAAACAAAACTTTTTAATGTACATCAGGATTGCTATAATGATTGTCTATAAGTTGTCTATGCCAGCGAATAAAGGTCAGGCTATATGTATATATTTGAAGACAAATAAATATTAAATAAGAATTGATTATAAAGATTATATTACCTATGCATTATGCTATTATCTATGTCTCTTACTCATCTTTCCATAGCACTTCCTAATTTACAAGGAACAATTGCAGTGCTCATTCAGAAAGGACTTAACATTTTATACATCAATTTACACTCTCTCTCTCTCTCTCTCTCTCTCACACACACACACACACACACACACACACACACACACACACATTCTAGATAACTTCTGCAGAGATCCACTTTGCAGTGTCCTTGAAAAGAGCTGATTGCAGTGTTTTATTCAGTCCAGCCCCCATTAAGGCTTGGCATTGTTTGACGACACTATCAGATGATGCTGAGCTCAGTATGGGCACCTGCTCTTATACCTTCTGTCGTCATCAAACAGTTAAGTTCTCATCTTTCTCTTTCGGAGTTGGGACTAGTCACAAGCTTCTCTTTCATTAGTATGTAAAATGGATTTTCATGCCTTCATTTTCTTCTTGGTGTCAGATGATAAGTGGATGATAAGTGGATGAAAATGATTCCCAGTTCTCAATTCTCATGCCTCTGAAATTAACCCCTGGGGAAGCCAGCGAGGTGGTAACTGAGCTGGTAACTTCTTTTTAGAGGCTGGGGGATGTATCAGCTCTACTAAGCCTCTGAGAATAAAGGCGTTGGACATTTATCATACCACATTACACTGCTTGTCTGTGAGGACACGGTGAAGGGGTGAGGCATAGTGTTAGGAAACATGATTCTCGCTGTGGCAAACAACACAACTTGGGTCCAAACTCAAGGATTTAGCACTGCTAAGAACAATAAGTAATAACCCATTACTAGATGTTTACTGCATACCGAGAAATTGACGTTTTTCTTACTACATATTAATTCATTATAAACAACTAACTTATTGACAAAGTATATACAAGTGAAACACACAGCATGTCAGAGACAGGTATATGCCTATCAGAAACACACTTATTTCTGACGCCAAAGTTGAACTGCTTTCTACTGGCAGTAAAATGATCTGAAGTTTTTTAAAACATCTTATTTTAGAAAATTAAATATATTCTCCAAACTGCTTTGAGGTACATGTATTTTCTTAAAAAGAGAAGAAGGGGTGAGGAGGGGGAAGAGTGGGAGGGTGAAGAGTGGAATAGGTTCAACAGAGGGGAAGGGAGGGGGGAGGAAGAAAAGGGGGGTATCTATGGAGCTTGTATAATTAGGCAAAGCTGTAATAAAAATGTAATAGAAAACAAAAGAAGTGAGAATTGAATAAATATGCTACTGTAATCTGTTAACTAATTGTGCTTCATCACTTTGTCAACCTCAGTGAAGAAGACTTAAGAAGCTCAATCTTAAAACTTCATATCTGCTTGTGTGTATTAACTATTGGCCTACTACAGAAGTACTGAGGAATTAGATGACTTAAGTAATTCAGGTGACTTCCTAAAGGGAGTGTTTAAGACTGGAAAGAGTCAATGGGTCTTCAAATACACTTTTATTATCAGCAAAGCTGGTACCTAGAAGTTATTATCTAAAGCATTTTAATCATATTTCTTTCAATTGAGGATAAGTCCAATGATTTTATGATATGTAGAGAAATAAAGAGAAAGAATTCTCATCTTCCAGAAAAATCCTCTCTCTCATAAATGACTCTTCTTAAAAGTTCTACCCATCATATTTGGGCTTGCTCTAATATTTTCAAGTTCTCCTTAAGTTGAGTGTTCTTCTCAAAGATACAGGTCTACCTGTGGCTTGGGTTGAGATGCTGAACTAAAGATTCCTTTGAAGTCAGTACTTATTTGATGCCTTTACATTTTGTTCTGTCAAATTCTTTATTTATACTTCACTGTGAGGTTCTTGCTATATTACATGAGGTAATTTGAATAGGGATGAAACAGCACAGATTCCTACATTTATATTCAGAAAAAAGATAATTATTAGCTTAGAAATACAATCTATTCAAAATTTCACACAAATCATTTTCTCACAGCACCCAAAACTATTAATGGGATGAAATTAATGATTTAAGTAAACAGAAGAAAGGAGGTTACTGCACTTGTCAAAGAAGATAATTTTTATTCTGAGAAAGGGTTTCATGCATCCCAAGGCAGTCTTAAACTCTATGTTGCCAATGACAACCTTGACTTCTTATCATCCCACTGTACCTCCCTGAGTGTTGGGATTACAAATATGTGCTACTATGCCAGGTTTCTGCAGTGCTGGGCATCAAACCGAGATATTTGTGAATGATAGGCAAGTGCTCTGCCAACTGACCTACATATCTAGCTCCCAGGTAACTTACAGAGAATTAAAAAAAAAAAGATAAGTGAGGAAATGCCTTATAAGCCCTATTTTTCTCAATGTATTCTTAATATTTTATTTATTTATTTACTCTGTGTGTGTGTGTGTGTGTGTGTGTGTGTGTGTGTGTGTGTGTGTGTGTGTGTGTATCAGAGGGCACTATGTGTCTGTAAAGGAACAAGGGTGACTTTGGGAATTATCCTGGATTACTTGTACCTCCTAGCTTTGCCATGGGATTTCCCAGGTTCCATCCACCAGAGCCAGAAGTACAGACTGCTGCCACTTCTGCTGAAATTTTTATATGGGACCTGGGATCTGAACTCAGGACCTTCTGCTTTCCAGACAGAGTCTTAATCCATGAGCCATCTCTCCAGCACTTTTTCCAATATTTTAAGGAAGATCAAACAAGATGTATAATTTGGGATGATGGTTTAAAATATAAAGGTTTGCAATAAAGAATAAAAAAGTTCCAATCAAATATACTGTATGTTAGACAAGATTTCAAAAGTTCCAAACACAACTAATTAATAAATGTTTAATGAGATGGGAATGCTAGTTATCCCAGCATAATTAATTGCCCATGACATAACACACATGTATTGAATTACCAGTATACTCCCAAAATATGTTCAATTAATAATATAAATAAATGTGATATAATAATATAAGTAAATAATATAAATACAAATTGCATAAATAATATAAATCTTTCCATTGAAGAAAATTTGATGAAAGTCATTAGTAACAAAACTACACAGCACTAAATAAAAAAAATGTTTGGGAATAAAGAAAGATAATATCTAAATTCATATCCACACCAAAATTTATATCAAGATTGAATGATTGATCAATAATGCTAATAATATGCATATAATTTGTAACCATATAAGGGAATTAAGAGTATGAGAATTTATAGATACCTAAGTGCTTATAAAATGCTTATCTTATTTTTAATCCACAAAATAAATAATTATTTGAAGTAGAATTATAATGATATGCCACATGACTTATATAGAAGGGTCAAAGTTGATGGCAGATGGAGGTATAATAGTGTGAATTCCCTACATTATGTGTGAGTCAGTAAGATATTGCTTAAAGATAAACTATGAAAAATTGTATACTATGGAGTGACCACTGAAAATAATACAAGGACGTATAGATAATAAGTCAAGAAAGGATATAAAATTGAAAGAGTAGTTATCTTTAAAATTTACAAAGCATACAAGGAAATGTGAAAAAATATTACTGATATTATCACTTTTTACAAATACATAGGTTTAGAGATAAAGAGTTTTGATATGGCACCTGTTATTTAAAATTGAGTTTTTGGGGCTGGAGAGGTGGCTCAGGGGTTAAGCCTCTGCCTTGCAGGCAGAAGGTCCCGAGTTCGGATCCTAGACCCCCACGTATAGACTGCCGGGCAGAAGCAGGGACGGCCTGCGTTTCTGGTCCTGGTAGGACGGAGCCTGTGAATCCCAGGCAGAGTAAACAAGAAGGAGGTGGATGTGGTCCATGGTGATTCCCGAACTCGCCCGTGGTTCTACACACCCACCCACATACATACACAGGTATACACACGCACAATTGAATAAATAAAAAAAAATTTAAAAAATTGAGCTTTTAAGCAGACTGTATGTCTGTGATTTTCATACTGGGGTACAGGTAGTTATGGGTTAATTTATCCATTTCTCCTGAAAAGTGACATTCAGATCATTTAAGGTTCACCAAACATTCTCCATAAAGGGATAGACCATGACATGGTTGTCAGGCAACAGCATCTGCAGCAGCTACAAGTCATCTGTAGCAACCAGAGACTACCTGGGGGATCTGTGTGTGCGTATGTGGACGCTGGAATAGATTTGATCAATGCTGAGTCCCGTGGTTGTTTAAAGTCTCTGTGGTCACCATTAAATTCCTCCAGCTGAATATTTATCACCACTCTACAAAGCTTTAATCATAGTCAGTACAATATATACCTATCTCCTGTTTGCTTTTTAATATTTGTATGTGAGTGACGGCACATGCATGTGGCTGCGTGCAAATATAGACATCAGAGGAAAATTCTGGCTTTCAGTTCTCACCTTCCACATTATTTCTGGTTGCTCATCAGACCAGATGACCCTAGCTTCTGGGGATTTTGCCACCTCTCCATTTCACCATAGGAACACTAGGATTTCAGAGACATACTTTTACTTTTACTTTTATGTGGCTTCTGGGGATCCGAACTCAGATCACATGCTTACAAGGCAAACACTACACACAGTGGATTATCTCCCCACCATCTCTGTATTTATAGTTATTTTGTGTTTATTTATTTATTTTGTGTAAAGCATATAGAGAAGACAAGATCCTAGGCACTGACAGAAAATTTCTGTACTGAATATCTTCAGTGCTATTACATGCTTTTATTTCATTACCACATTGTATCCAGCCAGTGACTTGGGAAACATTCCTAATCCAAACCCAGTGTCTATCCTATTACTTTCAATGAGGTGGCGTTTTTGATCGGTATATTTACTTTATATTGTATATTATTATACATTATACAGCATTGTTTATTATCACACATGATACAGTATTACGTATTATTATATATCATATTACATATTATTATATATCATATTACATATTATTATATCATATATAATATATTATCTTATATATTATATATCATATGGTACAATATATATATATAGTAACCTACTCAGTCTATTCCAAGATACCATGCTTTAGATTTCTGTTCTGTATATTACAATGTCTATTGCAAGATTTTATAATTCTCTAATCATGTTGTAATTGTTAATGATGAAGTATTTTTTGCCCACACTGAATGTTTTTCTAGACTCTTTTTTTAAATTAATTTTTTAAATTTATTTATTCGATTGTGCATGTGTGCGTGTGTGTGTAGAACCACGGGCGAATTCGGGAACCACCATGGACCACCTCCACCTCCTCCTTGTTTACTCTGCTCCGGGATTCACAGGCTCCGCCCTACCAGGACCAGAAACACAGGCCGCCCCCGCTTCCGCCTGGCGTCTATACGTGGGGTCTAGGATCCGAACTCACGACCCTCCGCCTACAAGGCAGAGGCTTAACTCCTGAGCCACCTCTCCAGCCCCAGTTTTTCTAGACTCTTATCCTTCCAACATGAGGATTTGAGGTTTTAAGGGGGAGTGTGTAATCTAAACCATCCAAAACTCAGATAAACAGCATGTCTTCCGTTTAAGACAAATTGTTCATTTGGCGAAAATGTACAATTTGTACTGAAAATCATGCATTTGGTGTTGATGCCTATGATAGATATTAGGCATATAAGCTTTAAATAAACATCCTGACTTGTTTGTTAGCAATTGGTGACTAAACATTTAGTTAGTAGCACTAAGCAAGTCATTTTACTTCTGTGATTCCATTTTAGTATCTCTAGTGTGAAAATAATACAGAACTCATTAAGGATGATACGAGACTATATGAAATGATGCTTGAGAAATTTGACATCAAACTACTTCAGAAAAAAAGCATATCATTATATGATCTCTTATCAATTTTACTTGAGTCCCGAAAAATACCTAATAATTACTTTCTTCACTACCATTGTTTTTAGAAACTGAAGTGAATTATCATTTTACAAACAAGGTGTCTTGATGCCATTACCTTACTGCCAAATCATTACTTTCATTACTCTAAAAGATCACGTGAAACTACAAAATGATTCCCCCTAAATTTATATTTTTATGCTGTGACAAGGAAGATATTATATATTACATATATATATCATATTACTTAAATAAGTTTAGTCAAATACACAAATATGTCAGTTTAAACAGTGCTATTCTACATATAAATAGTGTAAAAGAGTCCCAGGTCTGGCTAGATGGCTCAGCATTTGAAATTAATTGCCTCTGACCAGTAAGTAACTAAGTTCAATTCCTGGAGTTCTCATGATGGAAGGAAAGAAATGACTTTCATAAGTTGTCTTTTGACCATCACATGTGCATTGTAAGAGAGAGAGAGAAAGGAATATATTTTTTAAGAGAAACAAGTTTAGAACAGTTATTCCAGTGATCACATAGCTGAGTTGGGTTAGTACTTAGGTTTAATATGCTTTGTCACTCAATTTTTAAAGTCACTGTTGAAGACTAATGCAAGTTATCGAAGATTTCAACAAAAGGGGGAAGCTAAAACTCACGTATCAAGAGGATTAAAGCACCATATTTATTAACTATCATGACTTTTGAAACAGCTATAGCTTCTACTTTTTCAGATGAGGAAACCAAAGCTTAAAGAGGCTAAATATAACACTGAATGCACATACCAAAAGTCAACTGCAATTACTTCAACTGTTCTGTTGAAAGTTGTTTCCCATTGACCTTCGACTCTACTGAATCATACATTTGATCATAGCAAAAAAAAAGGGGGGGGGGGCTCATGCCATGACCCAAGTGTGAAGAACATGATCTTCCAAAATTTTATTATTTTTGATATAAAGTTCCTGGGTAGATCAGTTGCATAAAACTTTTCACTGAGAACCCCTGAAGTACAAACAACATGACAGAGTACATGAACTGGACGTGATAAGGAAAGAAATGAGACATGGTATTGAGTTCATCACGGTATCATAAAGGAGGTACTGAGGTCATGTGCACATGCAGACAAACCTGATTTTACAAAACATGGGGAAAATTCAGAAAGGCTCTTGACTTGCTGTAATCTATCTGCAGGAAGACAATAGCATTCACTTTCCACTTGTGCATTCATAAAAATACCCTAACAAAATTTCAGATGAGCAACATAACTAATTATTCTACTGCTGGGGAGAGAGGATTTTTATAACCTTTTCTTGATTGATAAGAGAATATGAAATGTCCTGGTCAAGAAGAAAATCTCTTCTTTCCTCACATGCACACTACAAGTTTTTGATAAATGCAACCCATTCACAGATTTTAAGTTCCACAGATTTGAGCTGCCTCTCAACTAAGAGTGACAAATTGTAATGTGGGTTTTATTTATTTATTTTTTTACTTTGCTAAGTACTTGAAATCCAATGAAATGAAATTCTGCTCATTTAAAAGTGGCTAAATGAGGTACATAATTACATTTCCTTGTGTTTTTACTAATTATTGCATGTGTGTGCATGCACACAATGGTATGCATATGGAGATCAGACACCACTTTCAGGAATCAATTCTCTCTTTCTGCCATGTGGGTTCTGGGGATTGAACTCGGATTCTTAAGCTCAGTAGCAAGTGCCATTTACCCATTGAACCACCTCAGCCTTGTAGTTGCATTTTTAAGCTATACCTTTAACAATGACTGTGCTAATTTCTCCCAGCTAAAAATAAAAGAAGCAGTATGGTAAGAGTAGGACAATTGAATTCATATACAACGGCCAAATTCCACCATACTAGTAGTGAAATGAACTTGGAAAGTATTTATCCACAAAGAATTATTGGGAAAATGAAGTGTGGTGATATGTGTGTGCTTTGCATGTGGGTGGGTATACATGTGTGTTGGTGTGTGGATGAGTATTGGTGTGGATAAAACATACACATGCATAGGCACACGCATATATGAATGCATGCACACATCCCAACCACACATACATGAAGGGAAAAGAAAAAGGAAGCCCTTGACATTTGTTTATTATAGTACCATAAAGGAGGAATTCCTACTTTGTAAGACCCTACTCTGTCACACACATTTCACCTCTATCATCGCAATTCATTCTCTCAATAATTCTTCGTGGATAAGTAAGAGTGCACTTGGGTGTGTATGCTTGTGCTCAAGGGTGATGCTGGGAATCATCCTAGGTTGCTCTTCCATCTGTTGTTTGCTCTGGGAATGTCCAAACTCTGCCTTCTAGGGCTGGAATTAGAAGCTTCCACATTATCCACCCAGCAATTTTACATGAAATCTGGGTGTTCAAATTCAGGTTCCTTAGCTTTCCAGGCAAAAGCTTTGACCAAGGAACCATCTCCCCAGTCTGAAAGTTGTTATTTTCTTATTAGCATCAGTAATAGTTTTCTTGTCTCCTTCAAGAGCTTCACTTTTTGGAAAGCAGTGCCTGAACGCTAATCATCTACTAATTGGCAACACTAGAAGGGTTTAAGGCACTTCTGGTGAATTAAAATGACATAGGGTCCTGGTCCAGAGGGGGTCCATAGGGTCCTAGTGGAATACTCAGTGACCCCAGGAAAATATTGGATTCTGTCATAGCTAGGAAACTCCAAAGATGCTTTAATTATATGTGTGTGGGCAGGTGGTGGGAGGAGAATGTCAAAGTCTAGCTGGTGAAGAAATGAGCACACCACATCCTCAGTCACTCTTTAGAGCTCTTATTCTGGCTGCTTCATAAATCTAGGTGTCCACTTATGTTCAAAGGAGTGAAGCTCCTTTTAAAGCTTCAACTCCCAAGAGTTCAATGAAGTGGAAATAATTTCTACCAGCTTATTTAATGTCTTAGTTTAACTCATTTATTTTTTTAAATAATGTTGGATTGTTAATGTGTTGCCGCACTATTATTTAATGAAAAATAATTCAAAGGCATTGTTCTCTATATGAATGCTAACTATTTGTCTAATCTATTAGTGAGAATTGGCAGTAATAAGATTAATAATGTGTTTGTGTTTGAACATGACCAGTAAAATTCCACACACTATCAACAATATTCCAGCAATTTTCTCAAATTTCTCATAGTAAGCTTAACCAGCTATCTAACAAAAATACACTGATATTATGTAATAAAAGTTCTATTTGAAAAACTTTGGTAAATTATGTTCTATATTTATATGGGAAAATAATGTCTTCTAAATGATGCATAATGAAGATTGATTTCATTTCCTCTCTGTTAGGCTTTGATTTTTACATTGTTAAAAAGTAAGCTAACTACACTGGAAAAGGAAGTCATTTTGAAAAATCATAATATTCTAAACTGGATATATTTTAGAATGTTGAGGCTTATTTTAGTTCTTTTTAAGTGGGACAGCTTTGCGATTTACCTTCAAGGATTTTAAGAGGTGATTTGAATAAAGTATATTTACATTTAAATTAATCTGGTGAAATGCAAATGGAGACATAGCAAAAAGGGAAAAATTAATGATATATTTAAATTCATATTTCAAAAGGTGCATTGAAAGTACTGTTTAATAACAATTGGATTCACTGCAATTATAATTGTAAAAACTCAGAAAGCATCTTAAATGTTTTACCAAATTTGCAACCTTATGGTAATAAACCATAATTTCAGTGTTATTTTATATTTTAAAAAATAATTATGCTGGAGTATATATGCAAATTCTAATTATGCATAGAAAAGAACTGGTCTTTTGGAAAGGTTCATTTACTTACAAAATCTGTGATGATGTGGTGTTGCATGAAATTTGTACTAAATAAATACAGAATATATTAATTATCTTTCAATATTTCCCCTATAGCAGATCCAAAATTATGAAAATGTAAAAATTATGGCTTTAGCTTTCCACGAGCTATCTTTGCACTGCTCCAATTTGTGGTTGCTAAGAAACATTATAGGCGAAGAATTGATTTTTTCCAGATGCTACTAGTGAAGCTGCACTTTATTCTTTCGATTTATGCTATTTGGTTTAATAGTGTTGTAAGTACATGTTTGTGTGGGAAGTCACAAATGCAAAAAACAAGCTTCATCAGTAGTCCATTTTAGAAATATATTCCTTATTAATATGTTGAAATCTCTCTGGGTTTAACTTTCCTTATCTTACCTAAAGGCAAACAACACTGAATAATTTCAGCAATCACTGCCCTTTTTGAGCAGAAATTATTTCCTTCGTTCTTATCTAATGGAAAATTAGCAAACTTGTGACAGTTTTCAGTCATCCACATTCATGTATCAAATGGTCGCTGATGGAACATTTTGGTCATCACTAAATATTCAGTAAGAAAGGTATTAAGCAAGGTAGCCAATGATGAAACCACAAGTGACTGGCATATTTGATCAATGACTTGAAGTAATAACTAATGGCTATATTTGGTAGATATCTCAGAAAAATCGCTGGAAGAAAAGACAAAAATAGAGGAAAGAGAAAAGTAGGGACAAGCAAAGCCTCAGTGAGAACTTATATCAGTTGTGGAAGAGATCCATGAAATACAATGTTCAAGCTCTGGATGATTGTGGATGTCCTCAATTATGTATTTAGTACTGGATTTCAGTTTTTCCTATAAAGAAACAAGCCAAATAAATACTCTTCTCTCTCTGTCTCTGTCTGTCTGTCTCTCTCTCTCTCTCTTTCTCTCTCTCTCTCTCTCTGTCTCCCTGACATACACACATGCATGCGCACACACCACACACACACACACACACACACACACACACACACACACACACACACCATGAAAGTACAAAATAGCCTGGAGTAATAGGAATCATGAAGAATGGTGAAAGCCAGACAGATAGAAAGGCATGGATATGGTGTGAACATCATCTTTAATGAAATGTCTGTGAAACCCAACAAAGTATATAATTAAAATGTGTTGATTAAATTTTTAAAAAGTAGGTTCGTGCTCTCCAAAAACTGTCAGTAAGACCTTATTACTAAAGATGCAACACAAATGGATCAGAGAACACAGGCAAAATATATCAACTGGAATTGGTCTGAGGACTTACTCCTTGCTGAATAGATTACACAGTACTTAGGAATACTGTAGAAGCTGCTGGAGGGGGGGTGGTGAGAAATAAGTACAAGTCCCATTAATGGCATGAGATCTGTAAGTTGCAATGTAAATCATCATGACAACAGGTGACCACTAGTGTAATAGTGGCATAAGTACCAAGGAGACAACCAACAGCTTTCTGATTGGATTCAAGACCTGCTTGTCAGAATGGTACACATCTCTGTTATTGTAAACTAGAACAAGAACATAAAAAAGGGAAGGAAGGGAAGACATCCAATAAACCTATAGGTAAGAAGACATTACATCAAACTTCTCTGCAGATAGCTGTTATTATATCTATAGAATGGGGACTTACAATGGACACCTTTGGGTCTAAAGCTGAACAAGTGAAGGGAAATGTACATTTTAGCGGGATGGCAACTTGATATAGTATGGTGGCCTGAGCCTCCACAGGAGTAGCCAAGCTAGAGTGAACCCTGGGGATACAGGTAGAAAGGTGGGAGGGAGAAGGAGGGAATGGTGAAGGAAGAGAGTGGATGGAAGGGAGGGAGGAGGGGGGAAGCTCGGATGAATACTCAAAATTTTTCTAAAGTAGATAAATAAATAAATAAATAAATAGATAGATAGATAAATAAATAAATAAATAAATAAAGTGGTTTGGAGAAATGACTCAGTGAGTAAAGTGCTTCCTGTATAAGCAGGAGGACCTGAGCTTGTTCCTCTCTATCCACATGGAAAACCTGGGGATTGTGGTGCATGCTTTCAACTCTAGTGCTGGAACCAGAATCTGCCAGAAATAGGAAGATTCCATGGGCTTACTGGCAAGTCAACCCAGCCTATTTAGTGAGCTCCTGGTCAATGAGAGATGTTGCCTCAAAAATAAGGACTTACCAAATGACACCTGAGATTGACAGCTGGTCTCCACACATCAGTTATGCACCAGATGCATGTATTCTTACACACACACACACACACACACACACACACACACACACACACACACGAGTGCATGCACGCCTCTGCCCACTCATCCACAGGCATGCATACACACAAAAATTTGTTAGCTAAATTTTACTATGATCTAAACCTAAACAAAGAAACACTTGAAATAAAAACACCTATCCAGGTGTTCAGTGAGGAAAAGTTCTGAAAGAGTGGATAGAAGGGAAAACAGTTTGTTGCTGAAAGTCTTTACAAAGAATATAGTTAGTTGAATCATACTGTCAATTAATTTTTACAAACATACTTTTGATCTTTGCTTTTTATAGGTCAACTCTTTAGTAAAGTCCTTAAAAGATCCAAGACTCACAAAATTCCTGTAGTCCATGGTGATATGGAGTTTGAATTAAAATTACCTCTATTACTGGTCTATTAATAAGGACCACACATAAAGATGCCCACATCTCAGGATGAATCTTTAATGGAAGCATGAGAATAGTAATTTTCTCATTTCCTCATCGTGAAAGCATATATCACAAGGTTCTTTCAGCTTTTTGATGCTATAGATTTCCACATGGAAAATTTACACCTGTTGTTTTTCTAGGCAAAAAGAAAACACCCATAAACTTGAGTTAAAAAAAACTGACTTGATATGATACTTCTTTTCTTAAACCATTCTGTAAGACAGAAGCCACTGCTTCCTCATTCTCATAGCCTTTCCTGGGTTATAGGTGTCTTCTAAAACCTCAGTATATCTAAAAACAACTTCAGGCAACTTTTATCACTGTAGTTCTTCTGAATTTCTTCTTTATCCTTGTCATTGAATTATTTCCAATAGTTTGAATGCTTCTCTCCATAAACTATGATGTTCAAATGCTTCTTTGGTCAAGTTCTGTCCTCTTAATTACTAACGTCCTGAGAAGTTAACAAGGTTAATGGACTTGATGATGTGACCTACCAAGTCAGCTTCGTTTAAAATAAATACTTTGCATTTACTTTTTATAATTTACTCTAGTTTTTGTAAATATATAAGAAATGCTAGGCAAAATATTTAAAGTGAGAATTTTTATGTGTAATTTTTCTGTCTGGGGTTAACCGAATATTATGTATATGTGGGGAGGGGTCTGTGCATGTATGTTTGCATGCACAGTGTGAGTGCATGTGTGCATATGAAAGTGTGTGTAGAGTTACAAGGTTGAGCAAGAATCACTGTCAATCATTTGTCCATCTTATTCTTTTGGGGACAGACTCTCTAATCAAACCCAAAAATCAGCAATCTGATTAGACTGATTAGTCAGTTTGCTCAGAGGATTCCCATCCTCAATCTTCTAGGGCTGGTTTTAGAGCAGGCTTTTGATCCCATATGGCATTTTATGTGGGAACTTGAGGAGATCTAAACTTGGGTCCTTTTGCTTGAGTAGCAAGGACGTTAATGGCTGAGCTATCCTCTCAGCCTTGAATTATACCTTGTCACAAGATTTTTAGCTCCTTTATTATGAATATATCAAGTTACCTTAGAAAACAGTTAATAGAATATTGAAAGACTCTAAATTTTTGAATTAGTTTTGTCCTTTGGCAATTTCATATGTGTATATAATACATTCTGATTACCCATACCTTTCTGCCTCTACTTCTACTTACAATTCCCTTCCCCAGATTTGACTTTTGGTTTGGTTTTGGGATCCATTTAGTTTTTCAGGTCCATCTGTGTGACCAATGGGTTGGAATTCTCCACTAGAGACTGGTGGGATCACCAACAAATGGAATCATTTTTAGGCTAGATGTTCATATTTTAGTAACAATTATAGGGGTCAGATCCTTACTCACTAAAAACAGTATCCTCATGTCTAATTCTCACATATAAAATACCTTGTTTTTCCAAATAGGATGCTACTTACTGTCAGGATTTGAAATGTGTCCCCCACAGTCTTTTGTGTTTGGCAAGGTCATGGTACCTTGAGAAGTGGAACCTTGCTGGAGGAAGGAAGTCACAAGGGGTGGGCCTTGAGATAGATTAGTCCCACCCTACCTCCAGGAGAAGTCTGTCTTTGCTGCAAGTAGTCTGCAGCTCTCAGCTTCCAAGATGTCTGCAGTGACTTAGCTTCTTCCAGCTTTGGCCAGCCAGCCACGCCACCTCTGCTTTGAGAGATTGTACCTCCCCTCTGGAGCTGTAAGCTGAATAAATCTTCCTTTCTCCTGAAGTTTCTTGATTTTGGGTGTTCTCTCATAGCAATAATTAAGAGTAACTGTTACACTTACATTTAGTGTAGATTATTTTATATGTACTATGAGAGGAATGTGACTTTCTTGGATTTTAAACACATTAATGGAGAGTCTCTCATTGAGATGACTTAATTAATTAAATCTTGTTCAGTGACTTGTTTGTGATTGTTTTCATGGTTTTCATTTCATAAAATACTGATCTATTTGGCTTTTGTACTATTTCATGTCTTCACTCTCCCCATATAATAAAATATGAGGAAGAGAAATAACTCTATTAATCAATGTTTTCACACAGTACTAATTCTAAGTATATTTAAACTCCCATAAATTTTCTCTTTCAAGACTACTAAGTTTATTTGTATCGAACTCTTATATTTAATACTATTCTATTTCTCTTTTGTGTCTTAAAAATCAGATCACCATTTTACTAAAATTTTACTCCCCATACTAATCATTGGTGTCATGGTTTGAATGTAAATTGCCACCCCCCAACTCATGAGTTTGAATCTTTAGTGGTGCTGATGTTTGGGAAAATTGTGGCATCCTTAAGAGACAGAGTCTTGTTGAAGGAGGCACATCACAGGAGTGTGGACCTTGAGGATTAGTAATCTAACCCTGTTCCCTCTCCCTCTCTTGCTCACTCTGCCTCCTATTTGCTACGGTGACTTGAACCAGCCTTCTGCTTCTGTCTTCATCCATTCCTTCTGCTTTTATTCCCTGCATAATGAACTGTATCTTCTCTGGAACCATAAGCCAAGTAAACAACCTTTTCCCCCTTTCTGCCTGGGTTTGAGTACTGTCTCACAGCAAAGAAGAATGACTGAAACAATTATATTATTCTTCAAACATAGAAATCACACTGCATGTAAAGGATAAACACAACAGAAAATTAATTACATCAGTAATGACAGAGTAGATGACATGACTGGAAGATTCTGTCCTCGTGAAACAACTTGAACTTTCCTGGTATATTAGTCACAAACCCTTAGAGAACATGAAGCACAATTCACTTCAGTACTGGTACAGTTAACTAGAAGACCAAACATTTATTATCATTGGTGCTTAAAAAGAAATAACTATGCACCTTCCTCTGCACACAAGAAAGTTCAAAGTCACATATAGTAAGTGAGGAAAATATTTTGAGACTATTTTTCTATATAACTGCAAAATTATTGAGAAGCTCTGTGAAAATACTTTAAAAAGGGAAAAAATACCATGAAATAGTAAAAGCTTTAAAGTGTAAAAAGTGATTAACAGAAAACTATGTAATGAGAAGGCTATACTAACTAAATCTATACTACCAAACACTCTCAATACCAAAGAAATTATATTAGTTGTTTACACCTTTTGAATGCAGTATAAACCATTTGGACCTTCTATGAAGTATCCATATTAGAACTGAATTCAAAATGGCCCAGCCATAATATCTATTTGTAATTAATAGAAGATATAGAGAATAGAGAAATATTTTATATACAAAAGGAACACTCAAAAAGTTATTGGAATCATTAAAATAAAAAGGGATAATGTTCAATTAGAGAGAAATTAAAAGAAAATTAACACTGAAGGAAAATTTTGAAGTATGTATCTTGTCTGGATCCATGTTGGAAGAAAGAAAAATAACTACAGAGTGGTAGTTAAGAGATTAAAAAAGTGAGTTTGAATATAGGCTAGAATTAGATGACATTGGTTGCAATTAACCTGCATATTGCTGATAAAATCATGACAAAACTACTTAAAGGAAAAAGAGATTATTTTCTTATAGCACTATGATTACATTTCTTAGTCCAGTTAGCAAGAGAGCATGCACCATCACCAAAGGGCTGAGAGAACTGGCCATATAATATCCACATAGTGGCTGAGAAAGGGATGATCCTTAGTTGCTAGATAAGCATGGCTGGCCAAGTACACACAAGGATACCAAATTCCTCAACCAGATCTCTGTATTTTATCCACCTGTCCAGGGGTTAGTTTACCCATGATGGGTTGGATCTTCCCCATCAACTAGATAATTTCCTGCAGGTTCATTCTGGACTTAACTCAACTTCTAATTCTCCACAAGTGTGCCGAATTCAAACCCTTAACCACAAAGTTGACACATTTATCTAGCTATGACAACACTGAAGATAGATTGATATATTTCTAAGTGATTAGTGAAGAGCTACATACATCAATGCTTTAAGTTTGAAAAAGTTGATGTGATAGTTCTAGGATGCCATAGTAAAATATGAAAAACAAGAACAAGATGAAGGAAATTTGGAAAAACTCCAATGATTGTTGAATCTAGATAAATGGCATATGTGGGTGTATTTTATACTCTATGTTAATCCATCTGCTTTTGTGTTTTATGAAAGCCCAACTTGTATGATATAAGGTATGATAAAAATTTAACACAAAATATGTGCATTTTGTATTTAACTAGTCTGAGAAGAAACCAAAGGAAATTCTCAGAAGTCAGAAGGGAAATCAGGGGTAGGACTAAGTATATTAACCACCAGCTTCCCTCTGAACAGTTACTGTGACCTCATAGGAATAGGGCCCTTAGTCGAGGTTTCACCAGAGTTGAGAAGTTGTGACAAATATTTTTGCATAAAGCTGAGAACCTAAATCCTCCTGTCTTCCACTGGAATGATCTTGCACACAAGTATAAAATAAATGCTTAATCTTTCCAAAATTCATATGTACTAATTCCCAATTTAACTATATTGAGAGATGGGTCTGTAAGGAAATGCTTAGGATTAAGTGTAGTTCTAAAGCTGGACTATGGTTCCAAAAATGTTTAGTGCCATATAAGAACACCACCACAGATCCAGTATAGTACTCTCTTAAGCTTCCTCTCCCTACTTTCGCTTCCTTTCTCTTTCTCCATATCCCTCCTTACCTCTCTCTTCTGTCTCCCTCCCTTTGTTACTCCCTATTTCTGCCCTTTCTTATCTCCCTCCTTCACCTGCACTTATTAAGGAACAACCATATAAAGGCATATGAGAAAGGAAGGGATACATGAGCCAGGAAGAGAGCCTCCACAGGAAACTGATTTTGCTCTCACCTTGATCTTGGACTCCCCATTCTCCAGAACTAAGTGGAAATGAATTTTTTTGTTTATTTTTTAGTTCTGCAATTTACAATATTCTGCTACAGCTGGACAAGCAAGCTGATACATTACAAGAAATGATGGAAGGATTTTATCCTGCTTTGCTGACTGTGACACTGAATAATGACAAAGGGTATAATACCCAGAATCATGCCCCCACATAAAAACATCTCTGTACTTGTGTTTTGAAAAAAATGGCACTCATATTCACATGGTGGGTCCATAATAGCATCAGAGTGTACTTTAAAATGGTTTCCAACTTCTGGAGAAAACAAGTAAATGGTCTGTAGAAACTTACATTCAATCAAGCCTTCAAAGAATTTAGAAAACACAAACTCAGAGTTAATGAACAACAACAAAGAATTCAGCAAAAAATCAAGAAAATCAGTCCTCATAATTAAAAGTTGGTATAGAAACCAACAGGAAAAATATACTAGAGCACTTCAAATTCAGGATAAATAAAATATTGTAACTAGGCCTTAGTGTGTGCAGAGACATAAAAGAAAATCAAAAGCATGAAATAAGAACAACAACAAACTAATACCAACTTAAGAAGTGCCAGCAGATCAAATGAAGAAACAAACTATAATTCTAAAAAAAAAAAAAAACCTGTTATTGAGAAATTAAAAAACTAAACAATTAAGTAGACTTAGATACTGGGGAATGGAAAAGATCTTAGGCAATTTCCTTTGAAAGCAGCAGAGTCTGGGACAATAAGAGATAAGTGGGACAGACATAGGAGCCAGAACAAAACGTGCCAGTGTGTAGAAGCACAGGTCATTCATGAAATACAATTGAGAAGCTCAGAAGGGAAATGCCAAAGTCAGAGAACACACAGACTAGTTGGCCAGGAGAGCACTGGAGGATGTTCAGGGCTTACTCCCAGCATGGGTACTTGCTGTGCAGAAAAACATGGAAGGCTATTCCCATCAGCATACTTCTAATGAGAGCTGCAGTAAAACAGATTAATTAGAGTAATATTCCAATAAAGGGGATTTTGGAGCTTTTAGATCTAATAATCTGTAGATTTAGGCAGTACACTGAGACTTTACAACATATATTTTCATAAGCCAAACCAGATTCACAGCTGCAAAGGGACAGGATATCAAAGACACAGAGAAGGTCTCAAGATCACCCGGAGTATAAAGATGATGACTTAATAAAGTAGTATAACTTCATAGAACATACTATGGGACTTAAAGTGAAATTATATATCCAACACATAAATAAAGTACTACTAAAATTCAGTATCCTGCAAAACACCTGAAAAGAAGAAAATAGATGTTTTCAGACAAGTAATGTAGATTTTTTTGATGAACCCCTTTTATGAAAATTCGAAACTCCATCTTCAAGGAATCCTGAAAGTAAAAGAATACTGTATGTTCTGAAATAACTGGAAATAAAAAATAATTTTATTAACACAATTGGAAACTTTAAAAGCACACACCTTTCCATAACCCTGTGGTTGAAAAAGAAAGCCAAGCAGCAATAATAATAGTGCTTATCAGAACAGTTGGAACATTGCTAAAATGATGGAAAAGGAAATGTGATTTTGAAAGTGAGGAAACCCATTAGATAAGACGAGATTGTGAAAGCAATAAGCAGTATATATATTTTTATTATTCAATTGTGCGTGTGTGCGTATGTATGTGTGCGCCCGCGTGTGTTTGTGGACAAACTCGGGAACCATCATGGACGCCTCCACGTCCTTCTGCCCCGGGATTCACAGGCTCCGCCCTACCAGGACCAGAAGCGCAGGCCGCCCCCGCTTCCACCCTGCGTCTATACGTGGGGTCTAGGATCCGAACTCAGGACCTTCCGCCTGCAAGGCAGAGGCTTAACCCCTGAGCCATCTCTCCAGCCCAATAAGCAGTATATTTAAAGTGAGAATTTAGAGAAAAATAAATTCAAAATGTCAAAATGTAATTATGAAAAAAGATAGTAAAAACGTGGCAAAAAAAGAATAGAAATGAACAAGTCAAACTTAGTTTTTTATGACAAATAAAATCAGCAATTCCAAAAATATCTTTCAAGGAAGAGAATGTCACTGAGAACAAAAAACCATATCATATTCTATGCTAGTGGCATTTTCATGGATATATATTTAATGATTAGTTAATTGTACTAATTAGTTAATCAGGCAATTTGAATCACATAGACTAATAAAACAGCCATAGTATTCTTTAAAGCTATGCAGTATGTAACTGTTGTACAATGCACAAATAAACAGTATCAGGAATCTAAAGGGAAATATTTCTTAGTTGTAAGAGAAAGTTTAAGAGGATCACAATTTTGAAAATTTTCCCCCAGTAAATTTGGTAATAAGAAATAGACAAATTCCTTGAAAATCTTAACTTTTTAAACCTGGCAAAAGAAAAAATAACCCTGAAAAAACCTTGAAAGTATAATATGCAATGCATAATAATATAAAAAATTATTTTTCATATTAAGAAAGCACTAGGAAAAGATTGTTTTATATTTAACTCTTGTTAATGTAACAAGAAAATGTAAAATTGCAAAAGGAAAAATGTAAAATTGCAAAAAGGTTTCTCGGATATAATAAATAACTGAACCAACTAGCTCTATTTTGAGACTACTATAATTTTGATAATAAATTTAAGCAATCTTATATTCATGAATGAGAAATTCCTTGTGGAAATCTTACCATATTCAATATAGTTATAAGCATATTACTGCATCTTACTATATAAATTCATCATGTTCTAGTTGGCTTTATTCTAGAAGCAAATATCAAGTTTAACTTCACAGGATATGTTAATGTGAGTAGGCCCATTAATATAAAGATACATTTATACTTAATGACAACTTAGTCATGATAAAATATGCAAAACATCAAACAGAGTGACAGCTGGCAGAAACTCACTAAGCGCTGTTTTCCTCTTCCCTTCTAAAGTGCTAATGAATCAGTGTATCATTTTCTTTGGATATAAACAAGCAACTCTGACTTACCTAATCAGTGAGATACTTTATCAGAAGCAGCAGGAAAGCTTATGGATTAAAAGCAGCAGACACAGAAAGGACAGCAGCTGCTGCCATCATTAACACTAGCAGAATGTGGATTGTCTATCTGGCCTCCTGCAAAGGGGGGGCGGGAAGCGGGAAGCATCTGGCAGAGGGGGCAGCTTTCAGCTTCTGGCACCCCTTCAACTCAGGAGCATGGAGGGGTGTGTCCTTCATAATGATTTACAGTCAAACCAAAATTACCCACTATGGGAGGAAGGTGATTCCCCTGAGGAAAATGTATTTCAATTAAGAAGAGAAAAATGAATGTGGGAGAGACAAAATACAGGAACTATCCACCCTAATGACCACAAGCAGTCAGGCATTGAATCAGAACAGTTATCCACGAGTCAGTCTTCCTGTAAGAAATCAGTTTAGTTCTCCCTAATCTAGTTCTTTGTAACTGTATTATGCCAGCCCTGACCTTAAACTTGTGCTTTCTTATTGTTTACACATATGCAACTAAAGCCACCAGACAGCTGTCGTGAAAGCAACACCCTCTTAAAGGTGGCCACCAACATTATACCAGCCTTAGCTGGTATAGCTAAAAGCAACCCTGTCCAACTGTCCTTCAAGCCTGCAGTCTCAACTAAGTTGTGTCATAATTATCCAAGGTTATACTGTCATTTTAAAATTGGAGCAGAAAAGTAAAAGATTCCTTTCCAACAACACAGGAAATGAGAACTTCTAGAAGCTTCCACTTTTCTTTACTTAACCAAGGTAGGATTCTCTTTACTACGGCAGGACCTGTATTTGATACAGATGAGAAAACTAGTTATATGGACTTCATTCATCACAGTTACTTAGCATTAATGACCAATCTGGTTTGATAATACAGATTAAGCACATAAATTTTTATAGATTAAGCATATAAGATTAAATGCCCTTTTAATGTATTCAGTTTATTCATTTACAAACAAACTGGGTTTATGTCTTTGCCTTGACCCCATCTTCATCACTTCCTTCCTCTTTCACCTTCCCCATTCACACATCCCTTTCCCATGCTCTGCTCCCTTCATCCATCCTGCTCTGTCCCATCCTCCTCCACCCCCTGTCCCTCTGCTTGTGTGTATCACAGGACTCCTTTTGGGGTGCCTGCGTTGGTAAGGGAGTCACATTTCTGTTGAATGTGGCTCTTTGGTGGGTAAAGTTATAAAGGGAGAGGGTCTTCTTCCCTTGTCTTAGAACCTACCCCTGAGACACTAGTTAGTCCTCGGGGGAATGTTGATAAATTAGGCATTGGGTAGATCTGGTGGAAGAAATTCTCATCCCAGTGACCTTCTGGGTACATCAGTTCTATCTTGGCTGCAGTTTGTTGATCAGAAGTGCCTCATCCCACTTTTAGGCTCTTACCATCTTACCACCCATTCCTCAACAAGATTCTCTGAGCCTTGGTGTGGAATAAGATTTTGATGAGCTAATTAGGGTTGCGTATTCCAAGTTCACTGATATTCTGTACTCTGACCTGAGGTAGTTCTCTGCCTTATTAGTCTTACATTGTAATAGGGTGCAAAGAAAGATCAAAGCTTGTTCTTGCCTGAAAAGACGTCTACTGACTTAAATATAGATATAAAAATACCCACAATATCTTACCAGCCACTGACTGTGCAACTGATCCCATATACCGTGACTCCAATGACACCCCCTAAATATCATCCAGAGTCAGATGCTACTCCACCATCTTATGTCAGTTTGCCATGTGACACTGAGGTCAGAGACAGCTTCTTAAGTATTTCCCTTCCTCTTGTCTTAGCTTCTGTCTGTCTCTGCATTGATTGCAGACTGGCACGCATGCCATGCAACTCCATCCTCAGTGCTTCTGGCTAGCAATTGGTCACTTTTCTCTTTGGTTTCAAGGATCCACAAAACAAGGTCGTTAGCACTCTAGTTCTGACCTACCTGTACAATTTTCCTTCAGGATCCTACACTGAAGCACAACTGTTCTTTCAGTTTGGCTAATCTTACTATTATTATGACTTATCACAGTGGCTACCACCACCCTTCCCAGGAAACCTTCCCTAACTTTCCAATGCTGAGCAACCCAAGCTAAGATAACATCCATGTTTCCCTACTTCCCAGTATCTGTGCCTTTATATAATACCTTCCCTGTGTGTTGAAGTGGAGCCTTCAGGAAGAGAAGGAGCCCATGGAAAACCTGATGAAATGTCACTTTTTTGACTAGACTTTCCCTAATGATAAAGATGAAAGAGCATCTTGACATGCACACCATACATTATATACATGAGGGAGACTTTTACCATGGTGTTGAAAAAGCATTGTGTTGTGAGCTGCCTGTTCAGGACTGCACAGCAGTGAACTGTGGGCAGCATCTAGTGCTCAAGAGACATCCAGTCAACAGCAAGAAATGACCAGGTGTTCTTGATCTTACGACCACAAACACATTCTACTGACAACCCATGGAAGCTGAACTTCTGTTTCTTAGTTGAACTTCTGAAAAGATTTTAGCCTGGATGACTCTAGATGATAGCCAGAAAGTCTTTGAAACAGTCTAGTGGACTCTACCAATGTAAGCTGAAATAATAAAAGTATGTGGTTTTAAGCCCCTAAGATTTTTATATAGGAAAGTACATGAAAATATCATAATCCCTAGATATTTTATTGGATTTCTATCACATTTTTATGCATGTCCATAAAGCAGCTTAAATTCTTACAGTCATTATCAACTGTTTCCTAATAATGAAAAGTTAACAGCAGTTATGTAACATTTTATTTTTTCCATTTTCACATGTATATATGCACATGTGGTATAAGTGTTCATGTATATGCATGTTTGCATATGTGTGAATGTGAATGCCCATATAACATAAATGTGAAGGCCCAAGGTTGAAATTGAGAGTCATCCTTGATCTCTCTTCCAACTTATTATTTTAAGATAGGTTAGCTAATCAAACCCAGAGCTCATCTGTAAGATTAGTCTAGCTAGCCAGCTTGCTCTGAGGATTCCCAGTCATTGTCCTTCTGAGGGTGGACTTAAAGATAGATGCCACTCTGTATTTTTATGTGGGATTTAGTCCTCTCAATTGTACAGTCAACTCCCCAGGTCCACATTTTAATAATTATTTCCCATCACATCAAATGCAGGAAGTATTCTCTTGTAACCAAGGGAACAAATAAATGTATAAAACTGAAATAGCATCATATAACACTTGGAAGCATTATATATTTGTAATTGCACATAACATCTTTCGATTTTGATAATCTGTGAAACTGAATGTAACCTTTCCTTACAGAGTGCTTGTTAAAAGCTTGACAATAATGATCTAGTAGGTTGGGAGAATTCTTTTTAAAACTTTCTTACCATACATAATGTTATAAAAGTTTACATGGGAAAATATAAGTTGCAGATTATGCAATAATTGAATTAGTAACTTTTTAAACACACATGAAGTATTTTGAATAGTCAGTTTTGTAAATTAATCCAGTGTTCTATATGATCTAAAACTAAATTTTGCAGGACTCATGTAATGATCTTGATAACATTTGAGATTGTTCTGCAAATAGAGAAACATTATTTCATGACAGTTAAAGAATTATTGACAGCAACCTGTTCTTCATAAATTTGGAAAGCATTAGAAAGCTAATTCTGAAATGGAGTGTCTTATGAACCTGATAACTATTTTCCTTCAAGAAAGTTAAGCATATTCTCTTCTGTATACCGTCCAAGGGAATGTTAAAGAATTGGGCACTAGGTTTCATTAAGGCAAGTACTGCAATGGCCCCATAAACCACAAGGTGGCAGAACATTGGCATTGTGATTGTGATTCAACAGATTCAAGATTCTTTCAAAAGCAGTTTTAATTGAGATTTTCAATTCTCCCATCTGTTTCCATGTGCCAGATGCAGAGGTTCTGTAGAGAAACTTAAATATATACCTGTAAAATCTTGGAAACATAGATGGCATGTTATAAAATCAAGCATATTTAAAGAAACACTATTCCAAGATACAAGATTTTTCCTCCAATCCCAAAGCTATCAGAGTCTAATCCAAGCATTGTTTCCTTAATCATTTGTGTAATTGTCTTTATTTCTTATTTAAACTGGCAAAATTCATAAATACATCATTCCTACTTAGATCCCCAAGTCATGGAAAGAGGCAAAAATTATTCCATCTCTTTATATGACTTCAAAATTCAAAGAATAAAGACATCTGTCTATTCTTCTATGCTGCTACAGGTGCCATACGCAATGGAATATTATTTCAGTGTCTTGGCTAGGAGCTAGTAATATGTTCTCATCCATCAAGCTTGGACTTAGACTCACTTTATCTAGATTAATCCTCACCCTCTAGGAATTTAGTCTTCTTCATGATTATGGGCTCATTTGAAAGAATCTAAATTTTCTTTACCACCTGAACATTATACAATTTCTTCTTCTTTCGGTAGACATTAGAGTGCTGTCACATCATAATCACTAAGTTACATAGCACACAAAAGTAGCATCTTCTTTAGGGAACTAATATCTATAAGCCTAAGAGAATCATAACTCTGTTGTTATTTTTAGGGCCAAGAAGAGTGATTGACACATAGCAGACAGAAAAAACTGATCAAATAGTAAACCTTTTAAACATACTTATGTATGCATACAATGTTGTGGCTTCTATTTAAAAAGTTCATATAGAAAATCAATTAGCTAATACAAAATTTTTATTGTTAATCTCCTCTTGTTTTAATCAAGTAGCCCTTTAAATCATATTGAACCATTCTGGACTTAACTATGGCAGAGAAAAATACAGAAGGGAATAAGCAAAAGAAAGCACGCTGCTTTAACCTATTCACAGACTCCTTACATTTCTTTCCTTTTAGGTAATGGAAGCAAAGCAATGTTAGTTGAATTCTCATAAGAATTATCTAGTCCAGCTGTCACAGTTTAGATGTGAGTTGTCCTCTGCAGACATGTAGACATGTATTTGCGTTCTTAGCTAGTGTCAACATTTGGGAAAAAGATGGCAACTTTAGGAGGTGTAGTTTTGATAAAGAAAGGGAGGTCACTAGAGGCGGGCTTTGAAAATGGTTAGCTCCACTCCATTTCTACTAGTAGTGTGCAGCTTGTTCTTAGCCTCTAGGATGTCAGAAGTGACTTGAACCACCTCCAACCAGCCAGTCATGCCTTTCCTGCCACGATGGACTATATCTCCCTTCTGGGACTATAGATTAAATAAATTTCCCTTTCTCCATTTAAGTTGCTTGAATTGGAGTGTTGTTCACAACAACAAGAAGAGTAGATTGTGACACCAGCTTAGAATCTCCTGTCTACCCTTTTCTTCAGTTTCTGATGATTATTGGGAACTGAATCTATTTTCCAGGTTATTTATGGACAACTGTACTTAATATAGCTACAACTTTGGATTTGATCATTTTAGCACAATTATTGACTTTATTACTTGAAAGATGAAGGTTTCAGTTATCCATTTCCAGATCTCAAATGCTTGATGTTTATTATGTTCTGTTAGTCTTTTTAGTGCATAACTATAAATAATTTCTTATAAAGTCAATTTCTTGTGTCATTAGTTTCCATTGGCTTCCATGCTCTGGAAGGTGTCAATGGCAGACACAGGCTTCCTTCAAGATCCTAACTCTGACAACTGAACATGTACATCTCTATATTTAAGACTGTTGATATTTATATTCTGTTGTGCAACTACAATGACTTGTACAACTTGTTACAAGGTGTATTCACAGGTGAAAAATCAATAAATGCATTCTATGTTGAAATTGTTTGGTGGCAGGCCAGGTGATATATTAACACTATACATTATTTTCTCTGCCAATCTAATGTTGAGTTTCAAATTATTCATAAAAGAATGTTTCTAACATTAATATTAATGGGCATTTTTCTCACAAGCTACACAATTCAAGTATATGAAGATTTGTTTGATAGCAGCACCATCTTTTTTAAATATCCACTGAGTTTTTATTTAATGCTAGAAATGTAACAGAGAGCAGATCAATACAGATGTTTCTCACATGGCACCTTCTTTCTTCAAGGAGAGATAGAAGCAAACAGGTGAACAGAGAGATAAAATGATTGTGGAGTGTAATTAATGCCAAGTAAAAAGCAAATCAGAGGTAGGAAACAAAATAGAGAGACATTATGGCCCTTGATAATAGTGAGAAGACATAGGGATAGGTCGATGGCATTTGAAAAGCAGCCGAGGAATGAGAAGAAACTGTGATAGCAGCACTATCTTATATAGTTCACTTCGCATTTGTCCTGTAATGTAGAACCTTTCCTAGCCATTCCAGAGTTTAGGATTAACTTTGTCTTTTTCTTACTTATTTGGAATTCCAAGTTAAGAAAATATCCCTTAAGATCATGAAAGTATTGACATCTATCTACCTCTACATAGTGAGCACGCTAGTCAGCTTACCATTGCTGTAGCAAAATATCCGAGCTAATCAATTAACAGAGGAAAGGTTTGTTTCCATTGTTAGCTTTGGTTGTTTTTAATCTTGTTGAGTGAGTCCCGTTGCCTCTGCAGCTCCTCAGGTTTTCATGGTGTGAACGTGATGTAAGTGAAACTCATAATTGTGAATATGAAAAGAACTAAGAGCTGGATTCCCTACAGTCTCTTCAAGGGAATGTGCTCAATGCTTGGAAGACTTAACAAATGTCTCCAACTCCCGAAGCTGCTCTCAGTTCTCAACAGCACTACAGCATGTTAAAAGCAGCCTGAATATCTAACTTTCAGGGTGTGTGTGGGAGGGGGGTATCCAAGTCACAACAGTATAGTTTTTTAAATAGTTGGGTAATTATCAACAGTTTGAAAAATGTCTTGGTTTTTAGGAAGTTAATTCTTATTTCTGACATTTGTTCTAATACAGTTACATCTCTCTGAAAATATAGTCATTAAAATTGAATATTAGTTTTGCCACTCTAAGTGGTGTGCAATGTGAGAGGTGTGCCGCAACTGCATGCAAGCTCCTAAGAGTCTTTAGAGCACCAAGGCCAATCTACTTCACTACTTCACTTTTGTAAGAAAAATGAGAGTTGGTAGTAATGAATATACCTTTCACATCTGAATTTAGGCTACTTTAACACCAAGAAGCCCAATTATCTTGTCTGAATTGATTAGCTCTTTGGAATTCACAAGTTCTCTAAATTATTCAGATTGTTCTTCTCTTACACAAGTGTAGACAAGATCCAGATGGTGTTTCATTTGAGCAGGAAAGAGTAAGGTGGATATAGTGGGAACATTCAATTTTTAAACTACAATTACTCAGAAGAATGGTATGTAATATGAAATATAAAATACCAATTCATCTAAACTAAAAACATGTGTCAGATATTTAATTTAATGTAGTCAAAAAGAATGATTCAATTATAGGGAAATTATTAAATTGAGAATCATGACTTCTTTATGTATTTGGTAAAACCTGGCATGATGTTTCTTTTAAATTAGAATGAATGCCAAGCAATTACAAGTTAACAAAAGTAAATCAGCAATTACATTCCATAACATACTTAATAAGTTCAAATGCGGTAATTTCCATTCCAGTTTGTAAATTGCCAGTCTTGCCAATGTGAAAACTAACAGTGATAATATTAAACTTGTAGATTAAATAAGAAAAACGATATAAATTGAAAGTCTACTTTATCATAGGCCCTTTTCGAATCACCTTACATGGAGTAACTTGGTTAACTTTTTTCAAATATTTTATGAGGCAGGTATTACTTGTTGACCTAGTTGTAAAAGTACAACTGTCATATGTTTGGATGTCTTACATGAAGATGATCACAATGAATAGCCAATTGTTTCATTACTCAGATAACTGAACCCATAGACATATGAATAAGTAAAGCAAAAATATCCAGATAATAATTTCATTCACTGTGATTAAAAAGATGCAAAATGAACTTCTAAGATTGAAAGATATCAAATCAGCCACAGAGCATTAAAGTGAACTGAAAAATAGTGAAGAGAGTTGGTCATAGTCTGTTTTCCCACCACTCAGAATGTCGAGGCAAGAAGATCATGAATTCAGTGCTTGCCTGGTCTGACTTCAAAAAACTAACACACACACACACACACACACACACACACACACACACACACACAGAAGACAGGTAGTTTTTAGCAATATAATAAGGGTAATCATTACTCAAGGTCAGAACTTAACAAAATTATTTCAGTGAATATATTCTTTTAAAATGTTTATTTTGATATAATCTATAAATATATGAATCTAATAAGTGAAATTAATAAGCCTAATAAATGAAAACCAAAAATCTTTAACATTATAAACTAAACACTATAGTCTAAATATATATTTAAATAATGCTTGAATAAATAATAAAACTTCAGTTTATAAAATATGAGGGGAAATGCAAAACAGTACACTTAACAATATTTTCGATTTTCATATCACTTTTTCTAGAATTTTAATTTAAAAACTGCATAAGGATTCCATTCTGATTATAAACCAGTAATTGTTTCCTCAACTATATTACCATTTGAGTTTTTCTTTCCTGTTTCTTTTTCTACCTTCTCCTCTCCCAGCACCAAATGCATTTGAAATGCATTTTTTTGCTTAAAAATTCAACAAAACCTGAAAACATATTATGACTCAAATATTTATAAAAATATTTTCTTCCAATTGACTTAGTTTTTTTTTTTTCTAGAACTTTGGTTTGAACACTTTTGGAATTTATAATAATTTCTTCAAGTAGTAAAGACAGTAAATATGAAAAATGATCCTTTTATGTTTATAGAGTTAAATTACTCAAACTCTAAAGCTTTCTCAGTTTGAGACCATCATAATTTTTCCATATGAACTATGAACATAGTAGACATCTGTGTCTATAAACTTCTATTTCTTTCCAAAGCATTTAACGTAGGAATAGCTCAAGGAAAATTGAATATACAAGAGTTGTTACTCATCTCTACAAATGTATGCATCAAAGAAAACTTATAAAAAGCACAATTTAAAAATCTCATTAAAAGCATACTGATCAGGAAAATACTTTCATAAATTAGACCCATCTAAAACTTAAAGAATTTCCATCTTTGTTGATTTTGTTGTATCCATAAAACTAAGTGTATTCTTAGCACAGTGTACTTTCTGTGTCCATAAAATAAGAAAATTATCTCAATGTCTAATGAGAAGAATGCATAATATTGGAAATATAATTTATAAACTTCTATGTGGTTCACGTTTGAGTCTGAAGGGTTGTGAACTTGAATATCCTATGATTCTTATTTATACACTATGAATATTTTAAAGTGTACATAAATTTCCCTTCTCTAATGGTTGAGTCATTTACATACAAAATATAAAGTTTTAGGGCTGGAGATGTAGTTCAGTTAGTAGATATTTTTTGTCTAACATGCACAAAGTCCTGGGCTTGATTCCCAATACTATATAAAATCTGGGCACAGTGCACACACATATAATCCAAGCAGTTGTGAATATCTTCATTGACAGGAAAATCAAAAGTTCAAGTTCATCCTTGGATAATAAGCATGTGGCCAGCCTGGAATACATATGACCCTGTCTCACAAAACAACAATATCAAAAACAAAGAATTTTAATCAGAAATTCATTTCATAGGGAAACAAAATACTACAGTCTCACATAAGAAGAAAACATATAGCCAGTTATTATCAGTGTTCTGCATTTTCACAGATTCCCTGAATAATTCTTGACAAAGAAGCATATCTAAGCTAACTGCTAAGTATCAAGCCTTCTAGTAGATTCAGCCCATCATTCAAATGACAAAGACTATGCCTATCCTCAGAAATGTATAGCCCACTTGTATCATGAAGGTCAAATATCAGAATTATACCATCTTTGCAGGTCAGAATATGTTTTTTTTACAATATTTTATTTATTTGAAATAAAGAATGATAGACAGATAGATAGATAGATAGATAGATAGATAGATAGATAGATAGATAGATAGATAAATAGATAGATAGACAGACAGATAGATAGATAGATAGACAGATAGATAGAGAACATCCATGCCATGGTGCATAGGAGCAGTTCAGAGGGCAACCTTCAGAAGTCAGTTTTCTCCTTTTATCATTTGAGCTAGTAATCAAACTCAGATCATTGGATTTGTAAGCAGACATGCCCTGGCCATGGTTTTCTAGCTGCACTATCCCTTTTCTTGATCTATATTTCAATTGCCCTTTCATTCTTTAATTAACTTTACCTGTAAGAGCAAGCAGACATACTGCCTCACAGCACACCATGTGACATTTCAAATCTTTGGATTCTGGAGCTCAGCAAAGTGATCAACTCTTCACAGAGAGAAGGAGCTGGGAAATGTGCATGGTGGGGGCCTTGCTAGTGACCCATATAAACCAGGGTTTTGGAAGCCAATTTTAGGATACTAGATTTCACTGAAGAGGTGTTTGTTCTCTTTTCTTCCTGCAAAAATGTCCCATTGGTTTCCTGGATGCTGATGGACTCCACATGCTCCGATATCTCTGACTGCTGTTACCTCAATTAGGAAGCAAATTCACTTCAATTTCAATCCTCCAGATTCAATTCAATTATTCTGACTATTTGAATTACATTTCTTTCCTTTTCCATTTAGAAGATTTATGATTTTCACATTGCTTAAAGCTAGTGTATTAGATGTTGTCATAGTTTGATACATGTGTCAACTTGAGGGTTCAAGCTCTGGCACATTTTTATAGAATTAGTAGTTGAGTTAAACCCAGAACAAACCAGCAGGGGATTTTCTAGCTGATGGGGAAGGCCCAACTCATGGTGGGAGGAACTAATTAGTCCTCAGGCAGGTGAATAAAATGGAGAGAATTGTTTGAGAAAGGGGGCATCCTGCTATATAATTGGCCAGACATGTTGGTCTGGCAAGTAAAGATTGTCCTTCTCTCAAGTATTAGGTAGATAATGGTGTGGCAAGTTCCCTTGGTCTAGATTCTGGTGTGAGCTCTCCTGCTCATCTGAACAAAAAACTGTAACCAGGATTTATAAGAGAAAATAAACCCTTTGTTCCCTTAAGCAGTTTTGTCATGATTTTTATCAGCAACATGCAGGCTGACTGCAACAGATGTCTTCATTTGATCCTGTCTTAAAGGTTCAGAATTCAGCTACTCAAACCTTCCAACTCTCAGCCAAAAATACCTTTAGATTCAGAAGAAATTCTCATTTTCACACTTTACTTGCCTAGCAATCCTCTCATGTTATACTTTTCAGATTTGCTGAGGTCCAGCACTGTAACATAAATGCAATCATGGAAAGCAGCCTTGCTGGCAATTGTATACTCAATTCATCCTATAGAGGCGAGGAACCCCAATAGTAACAGGACTGGGTTTAATGGACTATAATTTGGATGGTCATCTCATCAGTAGCCAGGAAGTTATATGTCCCATCAGTCATGGTAGATTAAGTCTTAGAAAAAATCAAGATTCCCAAAGCACCAAGCAAGTAAACGAAAACAAATTTGTTCTTCTATTGTGATTTGGATGAGAATTGTCCCTATAAGCTCATGTGTTGGAACACTCTTGAGCCCAGTTTAAGAAGGTGTGGAAACTTTAGGAGGTGGAGTCTTGCTAGAGAAAATATGTTAGAAGGGGTGGGGTGAGTGTTGATAGCCGGGCCCGGCTTCTCTCTCTCTCTTTCTCTCTCTCGCTCTTGCTTGAGCATGGATGAACATGAGCCAGCCAGCCATGTCTCCCCCTAATGCCACCAGGCCTTTCCACCATGATGGCCTCTATTCCTTTGGAACTGGAAATCAAAATCAACTCTCTAAAACACCATCTCATTATAATTTTCAAATTAAGTCAGAGTTGAATATCAAGTCACTGTTCATTGGTCTTGGTTTCTATGTTTTGATGTATGTATATTTTCACTGACATGAGGAAAGGTCCTTTTCTATATACAGGTAATATAAAAGAGGATAGGTACCTGTTTTTAATTGATAATTTAAAGTTACTTTATGTATTAAATATGATTTAGTCAAATTCTAGGAGTCAAACTGTAAATGTATACATTTAATGCAATTATCTTCGCAACCTGCTTCCAAAAAAATCATGATTTACAACATCTTGTCTACTAGATAAGAGAGAAAAGGCAACAAGCCCTATTAAAAGGTGAGCCTATGAAATGTATGAAAAGAAAAAAGGAAAGGCAGAAGCAAAAAGCACCCAGCCACAAGTGGATTTCAGCAATAAGGGGAAGAAATATAAAGGAGCCACGTAGTTTTCCTATTAAAGAAACTTTAATAAATAATCGACATAAACGTTCTGTTAACTTGATGGTTGAGGGTTCGAGGTCTGTGTACATGTGTAAAGAATTGGTAGTTGAATTAATCCTGGAACAGTCAGCAGAAGTTATCTGGTTGATGGGGAGCCCCAGCCCATGGTGGGTGGGATTAGACTAGTCCCTGGTCAGGTGAATAAAATGAAGGAAACTGTTAGGGAAGGTGACAGCCTTCTGAATACTTGTAGAGATAGGCAAGTAAGGATTGTCCCTCTCAACAGTTGTGTGGATTTGGGGGCTGGAGACGTGATTCAGGAGTTAAGCCTCTGCCTTGCAGGCGGAAAGTCCTGAGTTTGGATCCTAGACCCCACGTATAGACGCTGGGCCGAAGCGGGGCCGGCCTGCATTTCTTTCTGGTCCTGGTAGGGCGGAGCCTGTGAATCCCGGGGCAGAGTAAACAAGGAGGAGGTGGATGAGGTCCATGGTGGTTCCCGAATTCGCCTATGGTTCTACACTACATGCACACATACGCATACATACACAATGCGCACACACGCATGATTGAATAAATAATAATAATAATAAAAAACAGTTCTGTGGATTTGGTGTAGTCAGTTCCCTTAGTCCTCAGTGTTGGTGTGGTCTCTCCTACCAAGCTAGACAACAGTAAGCCAAAATAAAGCCCCCTTTTCCCTTAAGCTGCTTGGTCTGGTGTTTATCCCCAACAACTCAGGATAACAGCAACATAGTCTTACTTCTGTGTATATGTGTATCATTTATTATGCTGCTTCAAAAACACAGCTGAGATCTTCAGTGAGTTCATCTTTTTCCCGCAAAAGAGGTTGAATATCATAGACTCTATTGAAGAATATACTTCAGTTTGCATACTTGCTACACAGACCAGGTGGTTGCTTATAAGAGGCTTTGTGGAATACATGTCAGCTCCTATTTGTATTTTATTTTCTTTATGGACATAGCTAATTTTGCTGGAAATAGTAGTCCAGTAAGAACCTGCTAGTATGCTTGAAATCTCCTTAGCAAAGTCCAATATAAATGATATTTCATGATACTCATTGCTTCTTTGTGTCCCTTAAAATTAATAATTAGATTAAGTGAAATACTTCTAATATATTTATGAAGCTTTTATAAATGCTTAAATACTAGTGACCAAGAAGGAAGAAGACAAGGCTATGAATATTTTTTCTTCAATTCTTATTCTTCAATTGGATTGCTACAAAATAAAACTGTCACAGTCAATAACAAAACACTGAATATAGTTTTTTGTAATGTAAAATAAATGAAGAATCTAGTATACATTCTGTATTGTTCTGCATTTATTGTGTCCTTAATTCTCTGTCAGGCACCAAATAAGTCTTGCTCATGCTAGAATAAAACTTAAAGAAATTTAGAATTGATTTAAATTCATGGCTTTTGTACTTTAAACATGAATAATATCTTGTTTTCATTTTATCTCTTCGAAGTTTCCAAGACAACTGGATTTATCTTCCAGAACAATTTCACACATTTTCTTCATTTAAATCAGTCAAATCAATGTGAAAATAACTAAGATTATTTAATACTTGCCTTTCAAAATGACAGGCCCTTGTCAAGAAAATTCTACTTCAGAATTCACATAATGCAGAAATTCAGTGAATTTCTGAGATAGGATCAGATTCAACTCATGAATATTTTTAAACATCGTGGTGGTTTGTACATGGTCTCACTTGGAATTCATGAAGTATATAATGTGGATAATTATCATTTTGAATGTTGTGTTCAAAAGTGCTAAAAACAGATATTCCAATTCCGCTGTAAATTAACAGTGTCATTTAGGTAGAGATGTTCAGTGTGAATATTCAATGTGGGTACACTGCTTTTAGTTCTGCTCTAAGTGGTATACTCTTCCTTGGATACCATTGCATAATCCACCCGGTTGCAAAAGAATGAATCCTCAGATGTTAACCTACAATTAAATGAACTAATTTTCTGTGTATCTGTACAAGTTTTTTTAATTAATCAGATCTTAAAGAAAGACCATTAACACAAAGCTGTTAAAGAACAAAATAAACTATTCCCATGGCAACATAACTTGGTGAATTATGGTTTCTTCTAATGCAGTCCACTGACCATCCGTTATTTATTAACTATCAGCTACAGACAAGACACTACTTTGTTGAAGAATGTAACTCTGAAATATCATAGTCACCACCACTTATACAGCACCGAATTCATGCTGGCTACTGTACTGGGTAACCAACATACATGTGTTAATACATCTGCTTGAATGGTAGTCCAAAAAAATCTAGAATTGATCTAGCAAAGTGTTGGAATATTTTACAGGCATTTTATTGGAGTCAGGAAAAAAATGCATGGGCGTTCAAATAATAAGAAAACCATTAATCTGGTGGCAATATGGCCAGTGGAGACAGCTCATAGCGATGAGAGGAACGCCAGATGGTAAGTAATAAGACTCATGTAGTATGGATGGGTGGCAAGCCAGAGCTGAGAAGAGAGGCTCTGAGAACTTGCTGTATTAGAGAACTTGATGCTCCCTGGTCTTGAAGACTGTGAGAAAAGGAAAATAAAGACAAAGCTGAAGTCTTCTGAAGGGAATTCACTTCATAAGACTATTTGTACAAATGTGAAATGAATAGATTTGCATTAATTAAGAGGCAATCTGTCAGCTGTGATAAATACAAATTCTCAAAGGACTAACACAAGGCTCATTTCTTAAAGAAATATAAAGTATTGGGGCAGCACACCTTCATCTTCTAAATCTACCTTCCTGGGACATGTAATTTGGTGTGTTTGGGCAGGTGGAGAAAATTCCAGAAACCTACATAGAACAGTTTTAAGAGCCAGATCTGGTGCACGTTGTTTCTTATAGCCAGATGCTAACTTTGAACCTTCAGAATGATACTCTCAAATGGAACTTCCTACAATATCCATAAACTAGAAAGAAATGTAAGTTGAGGGGAATGAGAATAGGAAAGGACCCTGAAAGAAGCAACACATCCCTGATACTGCAAACCAAGCCACATAGTTACAGATAAGGCAATCACAAGCCCTGGGATGGAAACAAAAAACCTCTTAGTGTCAATTATAAATGTTTGATAGTAAGTCACCATCTAGACACTTATCATTATGCCCATAGATCAAGACACTCAGCACTAAACCAAGAATTGCCCATGTGCAATGGAAGATTTGTAATGCAGAGAATCTCAGCTGGCTAAAGTACTACATATCTGCAGATGGCTCAGCCCTAATCAGGACATCTAAACTATCTGCCATCCCAAGTCTCAGGAGAACATTACAGAAGATGGATTGGATAGGGAGAGGTATTGTTAGACTTCATATCAGGGTTTTTGTATCTAAGAACTCACTGCAATGCTGCTTACTTCCTCTAGAACTTTGCAATACCTGACCTAGCAGTACTTTGTCATGGGACAGAGTAATAGAGACATGAAGCTATTCTGTGTGGGATTGGGGCTAGACAAAAGAGAAGGGGAGCCTCTCTGTTCTACAGTTCACACACTGGTGTCCTGGCAGGTAACCAGGCACAAACTAACTCAGTTCTAGATGGGACCCAGTAGCTTGCACATAGAGGGAGATGTGGAGGGGAAAAGGGTATGGGCTGTGGAGGGAGAATGGGTTGGATGAGATGGTATGGGATGAGATGTAGAGTCAGGGTAGGTAGTGAGTAATGAAAATCCACAAATTCATTGTTAATATAAATTAAAAATGAAGTTAATTAAAAAAATCTGGATTGGACATGTCTTATTCTGACATCTCTGATTATCTTAGGCACATGTTCTTGCCCTAATTACACACAAACCTGGAAATGTTGGCATGCACAGACTATTCAGTAAGCACTCACACAACTAGGACTCATTGTAAAAGTAAATGATTATAAACACACACCCATAAATAGGAAGTAACATAATTATACTATACTTGTCTGGGGAAATCATAAAAAATAAGTGCTGATATGGGAAGGTCCTAAATATATTTCATTAAATGAAAAAAACCTTGAAATGCAGTCAAGTATGTAATCATTTTGTAGAAAAGCAAATTTGAATACGATTGATATTTTATCTTTCCAATAGCCAGTCTTTACATTTTATTATTAAATATCAAGCAATACATACCTCCTTAAAATCTAATAACCAATTAATTGAAGGATATTTGCCAATTTAACTCTGAGGCAAGCCGAACATGTGCTATTTGCAACAATGTGAGTTTGAATACTTCCTTAACATTTATAGTGCCACTACAGCTTATTTGCATTCTGGGATTTCCTATGGGAGGCAAACAAAACGAGATGCTGATTATTTCCTTTGAATTTTTCCACCTAAAAGCCCAATTTTAATTTAGCAAGGGATTTTTCAGTAATGTTAAAAAAAAAGTCAAAGCAGCTGTTTATGGTTTAACGTGCTAGAATTGTACTCACAATGGTTTCTAAATTTTGCGTGTTAAGGGAGGACAAAGAGAACCTTAAGTACCACCTGAGAAGTTTCTTCACTTTGTGGGAATTCCAGTGCATTTTTGAAAATGAGGCTAGCTAGTCATATTCTCCAATTCTTAGCTTCTCTACCTATAAAACTGGGACTGATATCTAAGTGTATCATTGTGAGGAAGCAATGGTAATGAGATATGTCTGCCCAATCTGCATACTGCATACTTCACAGCTAAATATGAAGGTGTTTTTCAGAGAAGGTTTCCTTCAGTCCCAAATGAAACTCGGGCTTCCTTTAAATCTGCTCCTTGTGTTTCTTCGACCACCAGAAACGATTTTTTCCCAAGGTTTTTTTTTTTTTTTTGACTTTTGATATTAGTTTCTCTAAAAATTATGGACATATTTAAGCCACATTCTAAACTTAGACAATATTATGCTCTTCTGCAAACATATTGTTATGTTTGCAGAACAATATGCCAATGTTTTTGTATTTTCTGTACTTGTTTAGCCCCACACTGCTAATGTGAAGTGCCTTGCAGTAGGAATTTGTTACAGCCCACTACAGAGCCAGGCAGGAGTTCAGAAGCTCACTGATTGACGTTAATGAATGATTACCAACTTTGCATGAACTACTCTTCACAGAACTGATATTCTCATTTGGACAGCTTGGGTACAGAAGCAATTTTTTAAAGCATCTTCTAATTTATATTTATATAATTATAAACTACTTTATCATAGGGCAAATACTTGAAAATATCCAATACAACTGTATATAAAATTTACTTTAAGTTGATCATTTAAATGGTAGTAATTGGTGTATACAGACTTTGGTATCCATGCATCCTGCCGTCACTATGAGGTGATAATATTTCTGTGTGAAATAAGCTATCATGTGTACTCAACAAGAAAAATGACTTCTAAATCATACATTATTGGCTTTGAATCATTGTGGGTAATCAACAGCTTAATGTAATGATTACTTTTATTTTTTTCTTTATAAACTTAAGTACTCTTCATTTTTCTTATAATACAAGAGTATTTCTATTTTAAACTGCATAGGAACAGAATCAGTGGATTATCAAAAGGTCTATTAGGTTTTCTAGCTACATTCTAATTTTTTTGACTTGCCCCACCTGCTTTATGTTTTTTAATTCTATTTTATCCTAGATTGATTTTTTTGGATCATATGATTTATTTTTTCTTCCCAAGTTCTTGTTGTACACATACTTAAATCACAAAGTTGTATACATACTTAAATCACATTCTAAACTTAAATAATATTTTGTTCTGCAAATACATTGTTATTAATATTATGCCAATGGTTTTGTATGTTTAATCTCTAAAGCATTCTTATAAATGAACATTCACTTATATTAATCAGTATATACAACACTGTCATCATGAAATGACTCAGATATTCCACCTAGGATCACTTCTTTTCTAGGAAGCATTTTCTTGAGACACTGTCTAGTGAGGATGTGCTGGTAATAATGTTTTCAGGTGCTTCCTGGAAAACACCTGCATGTAGGCTTCCACTGTTCTAGATAAAATCCTAGGATGAGAGTTATTGCTTCAATATACATTGAGATGCAAATGATCCCTCTATCATCCTCTATTATTGAGTTATCTCTTTCTTTCTCTCAGTGCTCTGCTGTCTCTGAGCTCTGTCTACTTCAAACATCAAAAAAAATCTGTTTGGAATTCATAATGTTCTTTATCTCTCTGTATTTGCATATCTTATCAATTCTGGAGGCTTCAGCACTGGTGTACTTCCAAATGTTGCTTTAGCCACTTCATGAATATCCTTTCCTTCTGTGTATATTAGCTCTCACCAATCCTCACCTCCTGATCATTCCCAAACCTCTGCCTCTCTGGACTGGGTAATTTTCTTAACCACCTTGTGGTTGATTCATCACTTCTTTGATTTTAATTAAACTGCTACTTATATTTCTCAACGCTGAGTATTTTTAAATTAAATTTTCTTAACCCATCGAAAGTCCCTTTTTTAAGTTTGTTTTTCTAAAACAACTTTCATATCATAACTTTCAATACTGCTTACTCAAGTTTATCTTTAAATTGCTTTGTATGGCATTGGAAAGCAGTTTAGGAACTATTTATTATTATTATTATTTCTGCTCATACAAACTTAAAAGGTACTTAGGTCCCCTCCCTCCCTCCACCTCCCCCCTCACCCCCCTGCTACTCCCTCCATTCCCCCTTCCCTTCCCATCCCTCAGTGCCTCCCCCCCATCCCCGGAGCATCCTTTAATGTGCATCCCAAACTCTCCTCTGGGCCCTCCTCTCCATGAGGTGCAAGGACCCAGGGGCATTTCCCAGAACCCTTTCCTGTGTTCCCCTTAACCTAAGGAACACTACTGTGACTGCCAGTCCCTAGCCTCCAAGGATCCTAGTGCCTTTGGTCCATACTAGACTGAACTATTTGCAACAAATACAAAAGTTTAAAAGCAGGTGGTTGCCAATGCCCAATGCCAAAAGATGCTTCAGCCACACCCACATTGTCTTCCTGCCTTCTCTAAGCTCTAGGCCCCATTATGCTTTACTGTATTAGTTGCTTGGCACTATTAAGTATTTCTATTTGTTTGTTACAATGTCATTACTTGTAGTCAGGAGAGAATAGGCCCATATAAACTAGTATAATATATGACCAAAAAATTCAATCCTTGTTTTCAATGGCTTAATTATTTAGCTACTGAGGGACAATGAATCAGGCTATTTGCTCATTTATAAAACCGTCCTCTATTAACGTATTTAGAAAAATCATTGCCATTATTAACCAATGAGAAGGCTAACAGCACAGTTTCTAATATGAATATGGTAATCTATACCTTAGGAATTCTGAGTTTTCTTTTTGGCAATTAACCATGCAATGATAGGTCTTATTTAGTTTGCCTATTGCTTTAATTTTTCCACTTGCAAACTAGACTAAAAAATATTTTATTTCATAAACAAAAATCTCTTGACTAAGTGAAGTGTTTCTAACAGGAACTTTAAAAATAACCCTTGCGTTTAAATCTGCATGCTGAATTTACATGGGTAAACAGCTTCATCACCGTAAAAATGAAAGTCATTAGCAGAAAAGGAAGTTCTAATGGAAGATTCTTTAAAATGAACACCCAAATAATAATACTGTGCTGATTTTCGCTTTTTTTTTCTTTTTCTCTTTTTTTAGACCACAAGAAAAGAGACGTTTTGTACCAGACTGTACAATTACTTTCCTGCATGGGCACTGACGGAGAACTCTTCTACTTAATTGTGATAAACTCACTTAAGCCTAAGACTGAAGGCTTTATGTGTTTTGCAAATGGCTGTGATTTACGTGCATACATCAAGGAGAAAAAGTGCACTTCACAGTCATTAGGGATAGAAAACCCTCAGTGAGCCATTCTGCCTGAGGTACAACTGGGCCCCTTCACGGTACAGATGAAAAGAGAGTGTTGGAAAAAACATACTCTCTGGTGAGTCATCCTTAATGTCACCAGGAAGTCAGACATCGCATTCCAGTGGACGGCTATCAACCCCACTCCCACAAAATAAAAAATCTGTAATATTCCATTGACTGCTACCACTGAAGAGGTTCGTCTCTTTGCAAATCCTCTCATTGACTATGACAGCAGAGGACTTCTCATGAGAATATCTCAAAGATCTAAGAGTGTCAAGACAATCAGAATGAAAGGAGAAGTCCTGAATTTAAAGAACTGGAAGAGATTGAAATATAGATACCACAGGAAATAATATTCTTCACACCATCTTCAGTCATGAAAATAAGATTTTTGTATTATTTCCTATGCTGTATATATTATCTCATTTTCTCATCACAGTGTTTTATTAAGTACCTTGATTCTCCAATGAGTGGAAAAACTAAAGAGGAATGAAAGAAGTCTTAAAGAGAACAAAAGGCTAGCCAGGAAAAAAGGAAATTTGAACTACTGATGATATGCTTCCAGCCCTTGCTTTAACTGTTACATATACTGGCCATTTCTTTTGTTTTAAGTCTTCTTGGGAGAGACTTTTTGTTTGTTCTTGTTTGAAACACATTGATTGACCGATAACATATCCCTTATAAGTTCTTCACACCATCTTCACACCATATATATATATATATATATATATATATATATATATATATGACAATGCTACATATTTACTGAATTATTTCATTTTCCCCCAGTACCACAAGATAATGACTTTTTTCCATCTTCCTTGTTTGATTGTTGTCACTGACTTGATCTGTCCAGTTGAATGCAGGTTGAGATATTATGGACCATCCTCAGACTTATACATACAACCCCTTGCATGCACATCCTTTCTATACATGTTTTGACAATCTTGATTGTTGAGTTATAAAAGTATCAGGGACAATATAGATGATTTATAGTTTTCTTCATAGAATACGAGACCCACATCTGATCACCAACTGAATTAGATGCTGATGTGACAACTAAAGTCTTGGTTGCTTTTTAATGCCACTGACTTGGGCTGTTAGATAATTAAGCTACACAACCTCACATTCTACCTTCAACCAAGAGAAAAGGTATGATCAATAAAGCTACCAGTGCCATTCTAACATTTGGTATTTTCGACTTTTAAAAATAAAAGCTTACTACTGGATTTTATAACTTGTAATAATTACCAGCCTTGCTTAGAATAAAAATTTTGTAAGCCATGGACATGAACAATGGTTAAATTTTAATATGGGACAAATGAAAAATAATCTGCTGTAATAAGAGAGTCATTTATACATGAACTCTGTCTTCATTATGTTTTGTTTTCATAACAATGAATTCTATCTGGAGAAAAGAGACTGTGGAAATAGATGTGTATTATCACTCAAAGTAGCTCAGATATGAATGGATTCCTTATATTTTACTACAATTCTTTTAATCACATGATACAGGAAGTTTATAGCTAATTGCAAGAATTGAAAGAAATGCAACTGTGATCTGATAAATTGAAGCGGATTCACTATATCACCTGGAGAGGGAGTACTGACCAAATGCTATGCTTGAGGGCTCTGAATAGTTGTGTCTTGGCAGAATCAGAGATACCAGAAAAAAACAAGATGGAAACCAGAGAGCAAAGAACAGAACAGGAGAAAAGCATGATTATAGCTAGCTAGATAGATAGATAGACCTACTGACCGACAGACAGACAGACAGACAGACAGACAGACAGACAGACAGACAGACACAGACAGACAGACAGACACAGACAGATAGACATTAATGATAACATAGATCAACTGAGTGGACTTATTTGACATTTAGAGTATTTGGAGGACTACTGATGGCTGACAAGTCATGAAGAAATTTTGTTCTTTACTCATAACATCCCCTAAAACAAGACATCATTTCAGTTATTTCTATTGATAATATGTATTTCTTGTTGAATTTTTACCTGTTTTAAGAATACACTAATCAATGCCCGAAATAGTGGTATATGTTTGCAATCCCAGGACCAGGGGGCTAAGATAGGGACTACAATTAAAGTAATCCTGTGTGGGCTGGAGGAGTTAAGACTCTGCCTTACAAGTAGAAAGTCTTGAATTCGGATCCCAAGTCCCATAGGGGAGAGATAAAACACCAGGCAGAAACAACAGTGGCCTGCACATCCAACCCTAGCGGGCATAGCCTGGGAAATCCCAGAGCAAAGCAAAAAGCAGGTAGAAGCAGTCCAGAATGATACCCTAAGTCACCCTTGATCCTCCACAGGGACAAATGGTGCCCTCTGATACACACCCCCACACCCCCACACACAAAATAACTAAATAAAGTTTATATATATAATATATATATTATATATGGTATTTCTATGCTAATAGTGACCTACTATCCAAAGCAAGCACACAAATGAAAACCAGATATGTGAAACAGTCCAGTAGTATAAGTGGTTGATCTTCCAGATGTTTTATGTTGACAGAAGAATTAAATCAAGCAAAATAGATCTGCACAGCATTCCTGTACCAATAAAGGACAGTTGGTCATGGTCATTGACAGTTTATCAATCATATTGGGTAGAATAAAAGTCCATATGAGCTATATTGTAATGTCAGTTACAATATTCTGGGTCAGTACAATTCATGAAGCACAATATGTGTTCTATACTCAGAGTTACTGTCGACTCATAACATGCCCAGTAAAGAAGGAGCTTAGAGAGAGCTGATCTGGCTTCTATTTAGCCTCTAACTGTGAACTCATTTTTGGAGTTCTGACATTTTTCTCAGTTACAGCTTTACCTTTTCACCTTTTAACAAGTGCATTACACATAAAAATACATTAGCATTAGTGTATATAAAGATATAGACATACCTAACAAATCAATTAATTAGGATTCTAGTTATATGTCTCAGAAGGACATTTTCCCTCTAGCTTGAAGAGGAATCTAAGCCTTGGGATCCAGAGGAGTTGTTCACATGCTAAGAATTCATTAAAGTCCTGTTTCATCCCCGGCAGCAGAATAATAAAAAAATACACAGAGTCTTCACAGGAAAGACCACCACAGGTAAATGGCATAGAAAAGACTTGGGATGGCTTACTTTCTTTCTGTAACTCTTCACTGCCAGACTGGTCCTCCTAGCTCTGTACTGAAGCTCTCTGCTCCTGAAAAGCCTTCTCTGAACCCCTGGAAGGATTCCCCTTTGATCTCATAGCCCTTTGCAAATGCTTCCACGAATGACTCAAGTTATATTATGTGGTATTTGTCTGTAATATCTACAGACATGCCTAAAGGATTGGATGCATGATGACGTTTTGACATTCAGTAAGAATTGTTGTGGTGAGTAAGAATCAGCAGTGAATGGTTACTCTTCATTTTTAAAACTAGAGCTAACCAAGATACCTGCTTGTGCTTAAACTGAGGCCTGTTTAATAAACCTGCAACCTTTACTCAGAAGATCTGTCCAATATCCTTCACTGTATGAATGCTCACTAACGATCCTTGGTTCATTACTGAATCCACTACTATATCTGTTGTATTTCTTGACTCTCTAAGCAAGTCTGATTCCTGCAATTCTAGATGTGTAGCTTAGCAGAGGCATACTTCAAAATCCTGGTCTGCTTCTATATTGTTCCTCTCTAACAGATGTGACTTCTGCCTCAAGCTCAAGGGGGTAATAAAAGGTTTAGAAAGGCAGCAGATTTATATGAAAAAAAAAGTAAGGCCCAAAGTATAAGAACAGCTTGATTAATCATTTTTAGTACTTTAGAATTTAAGAAATTATTCATTGATGGCATCTCATTCAATATTCAGTATTCCTTAGTGAGATATTCACTGTATTGAAGCAACAATGAAATTTCCTGGCCAAATATGTCAGGTGTCTTCACTATTTTACAAAAGAACAATCTGAGGCTCTTGAAGATTAAATCCACCTTGCAGCTACCTGGACAGGCAGAAACAGGAGTGTAAACAGAGCTGCTGACTCAAATCTCCTCTCCTTACATGAACATTAGCCTTTCAGCTCAGAGCCTTGGGGTCAGTGGGCTTGTCTGATTGTGTGTCGTCTTGGGGTTCTATGTCCCCAATCCTTGACTGACGCTTATCTAAAGTTTCAGGATCAACTTTATCAGCGACCAGTAGGCCAGAATATAAATCCAAATTCTTCTTGACTATCTTGTTCTTTCTTGTTAAAAAAAAAATATTGGATTGGGTTAACATCTGGTCCAAATACATCCTGAGCAGCAGACTTCAGATTGCCTTTTTGTATGTTTAAGAGTTTTTGCAGATACTTTTGTTACAATCTTGTTTACATGTCTTTTTTAAATTAGGGTTTTAAAATGTCATCTTTATTTTTTTCCAATTTTTTTCTACTTTTATGAACATAGTCAGTATTCATCTCAATTTCCCTTCCCCCTCCCATCTTGTCCCTTACTTTCATCATTCTCTCCCACTGCCTCCTACCCTTCTGCCTGTATGCTTCTACGGACCCCAGGGTTCACTCTGGCTTGTCTACTCCTGTGGGGACTCAGGCCTCCATGGTATATCAAGTTACCTCTATTTAGGCCACCCCACTGATATTACATGTCTTTTCCAGGTAACATATATTTGTCTGAATATCAAAAGTACAGACTTCTGAACTACAATCATAATCATTATTTCTCTGCCTACTCCTCCTCCCTCTTCCTCCTCTTCCTCCTCATCTTCTTCTCTTTCTCCTTCTCTTCCTCTTCCTCTTTGCCTTTTCTCCTTGGCTAACAAGGCAATATCTCTTATGCATTATAATCTAACACTGATAAACAAACCTGCCAGTGTAGTATTTCTGTTTCATTTCACTGTTCAGAAAATTGAACTCTGGTAAGATTAAACAACAACTTCTCAAATCAGACAGCAGGAGAGTAATATAACAGGCAAAATTCTACAAAGAATAGCAGAGGCCAATTTCCAGTACTGAGGCCACATATTACAGTAAGCTCTTTGAGGTCAGAGTCTTAAAGATCTTCCACAAACACACCCTCAAAACACCCAGTACTTTTCCTTTATGGAACTTATCGCAAATCATCATTATACACTTAATTCTGTAATCATTTGTTTAATGCCCTTCCTGGAGGTCAAGTTCTGTTTCTGTTACTTACTTTGGTTCACTCAGTGCTGAGCAAAGTGCCCAGCACTTCATTGCTGCTCTATAAATAGCCAGTGAATAAATGAATCTCCTCTAGCCCTGTTGTCAAAGGCGCTTCACTGAGGATTCCTTTGGTGCTCCTAATAATATTTCAGTACTCAGCGTAAATATCTATGGAGCTGGCTTCTGGCAGATAAAAAAAATATGCCAAACACAGACCTGTTGTCTCTGCCTTAACCTATGTGCTTAGCTGTAGAGTTATTTTACTGGTGACCCCCGAAGAACTATCACATGTCATCGCATTTTCGAAGGGAAGAAAGCATCCTCATAGATGGTATCATTCATTTGCATATTTCACGTGTCCCAAGAACAGTCAAATATGACACAGGTGCTAACATGAATTTCAACCATATGACTCTTATTATTCTAAGGAGTAGCTTATGTAGTTTGGCAACTGTATAGTTAATATTAAAAAATGAAACTAGACCTTATTTTTCCCAGTGTATTAAAATTTTCAGATAAGCCATTCCCATCTAGTCTAATAGTTTAATTGATAAATTCTTTGATATCATTTTCATCACAAGAAAATTTGAAATTATGGGAGAAGAGAACAGAAAGAAAAAGAAAAAAAAATCAGGCAGGGACCAGTGAGATAGTGAAGGTACCTGTATACACATTTGGCCAAACCTGGTGATCTGAGTTCAATTCTGAGAGCCTATGTTGCACATGACAGAAAGATACAGTTTCTGAAAATTGTCCTCTGACTTCTGCATATACACATGCTCATCTGTCCTTTTTCCCGCCCAATAAAAAAATGAGGAAGAATTAACCTATTTGCACTATTGATATTAGGTTAGCTTTTCCAGTACGCTAAATTTTTAAGAAGACTACAGGATGCCTATATCATACCTCACAGCCGTCCACTGCAGTGGAGAACAGTTATGGTTTAACAACCCTGGGGTCACTACATGAGAAAGTGTGAGTCAGGGTTTATGTCCATGTCTTACTACAGGGTCATGGTTCTCTCTTCTGCATTGGTGGTTCTCAACATTTGGTATGCATCAGAATTATCTGGAAGTCCCTTAAATCACAATGCTAGCTGCCATTCTTACAGTTTCTGATTTACTAGAAATGTATAGTAAGGCCTAATAATTTGCATTTTTATAAGTTCTCATATATTGCTGATATGGCTATAAAACAACATTGTCCACTAAAACAGGCACATATGATAGTCCCCACTTTTTCAAATAGCATATATCATAAGCAGTTATTTTTTCAAATTCTAATGAAGAACTTACAGACTTGGAGTCAAACATTTTGAAATAATATCACTAATTAGTATCTAATATGACATATCACCATTTAGTATATAATATGACATGACTAAGTGGCCTGATATTCAAAGGCATATATTTATAAATTCACAGATCTGGTTCAATGATAGTTTGAATGAACTCAAGTACCTCTACTTGGATGGCACTCACATATACAACAACTCATTTGATCTGTACAACTCTGTGACTTAAGCAAGAGGAACCCAAGTCTAGGAGATGTCAAGCAACAAGATAGGTAACACTGGTACCAATAACAGAGAAAAATCTGTCTTGGATATCTTTACATCAAGTGCTAGGCTTTTGCACTATTGATATTGCTTCCTAATTCAAATCACTTTTTAGAAAGTTTGCAATAAAAGTTAGTTCATAATACTTACATATACTTACACTATAAATTTCAATGTATCCAAACAGGAAGAATCCACCTACCAAAGACTCAGTTTGTCCCTTTTCTTTTCTCATTTTTTTCTCTTTTCTTTTCTTACAATATTATTATTGCCAGAATATGCAGTGCTATAAAGTAATCATTTTGATCTGCTTGTTTTATTTTTATATTTCATCATTCCCATGCTCATTTTCTAGCATGTATCCTCTGTCACTAGGAACAGATGGCTCGGTTGCTTGCTAATAGGACACGAAGATAATTGTTAGTAGGTTAACATTTAAAATCAGTCCACTTGGGAGTCACCCAAAAACTGCTACAGTTAGTGACACAGCTATCCATGGCATGTGGGCAAGATATCATGTGGTTATCAGTCTGTGCTCCAGAGAGTTGAATTTATAAATTACTTCAAAAATTTGTACCAAAGACTAAATGAAATGAGTACTGGCAGAGGCATAAAGCCTTTAAGCCTCCCCCGGGTTTCTGACAGCCAGAACGTTTTCTGATCCTGCTCATTTTACTTCCATGATATCTTTCCCATCATTCTGTTCCCACTCCACCACCCCCAGTCAAGCCTTGATTGGCTCCACCAATTTTTTTGTGCTAGACTCCCATCTGTTCTCATTCTTTTCAACCTTTATTCTTTCCAATTCCTGCTACACTGGGATTTTTTTCACCCTTAAAGCTGCCATGAGCATGCCATGCAGGCTCAAGAGTGTTCAGTGACTCCTGGGTACGTGCATGATGAAATAAAATAGTGCATGGCCCAGGCCCTTCCACCATCTCTTCTGCTGTCCACCCATTTCCCAGTCAAACAGTTCAAGTTTCTCTCTCAGGCTTCATCTGGTACTGACTCTGTTCTCTACATGCTGCCTTTTCTTTCCCACTGCAATGACTAGCTACATGTTGGTCTTCTTTTGAGAATTACCTGGATAATTCATAATCCTCATCACTATGCTCACATCTTACATCTTCATTAAGGACCATGTTCCAAGCCTTCTCTCCTGTGAATACTTGTCTAACTTTCTAAACAGACAGCAGTCTTTGCTACTGTTTCTACTTTTCTCCGATGATCTTTATTTGGGCCATTTTGCTTGCATTGTCTAGACTCTAATCCAGTCTCCAGATTTCATATTTTCTCACCACCTTGCTCTGTTTCTAAAGTTGACTTTTTATTGCATTGAAGAAGGACAGCAAAATCTTTCAGATGTTCTGTATCATTCTGCATGTTTTTTGGGACTTGCTCAAGTCTCATTCTCCCTAGTTGCTACCATTCACTCTGACTTTCTCTTCCTCCTCTACTGAGTCATGTCCTATTGTTTCTATATCTTCATACAAACTGTTCATTATGCACAGACTCCTCTTCTTCCTCTCTTGTCTCCTAGTGCAATTTTTCAGCCCTAAGAATTCAATTAAAATATCATTTCTGAAAAACATTTCTGTTCCCTAGACAAAACAAGAACCCCCACAACCTACCTTTTCATAACAGTGTACGTGATAGTCATTTAACTTGTATAGAGTCTCAGTGACTTGCAAGGGTATGCTTGTCTCATTTACTACCAGATCTTTTTTCCTGATGTATTGTCTGTTTATAGAGTCCCTAAATAAATCTGTGCTAAGTCACTTAAGTCTAAATAGGTAGAGTTTAAATTTACATTCTATATATTCTATATATACACACACACAAACACATACAAAGTTATTTAAAGATTTGTGTTTGTTGTATTTTTCACCAAGTTACAACATTCCTGATTCATTTTTATACCACCAAAAGCCCAGCACTCTTAGCTGGTGCTAAAGAAATAATGTTGAGAGATGAATAAATGAATGGAAAGAATTAAAAGATTGATAAAACACAAGATGACAATTTATCTTTATAATTTTCAAATGTTCATATTTAACAAATATTCAACATATTGGGATATGAAAAATAACTGAATGCTGTTGCTCACATTTTACAGACGTTTGTCATTTATTGACTGTGGACATTTTCAGAAAGATAATAATGTCAATAGAACCCAAAATGCTATTATATTATGGAAAGGAGACAGTATTGATATATGATGTCCGAGTTCTGAGATGAAAATTCCCTTTATTCTTATAACGATGGAGGGAATGGAGATTAATCTACAAAAGGGCAGGCAAAGAACAAAGTGGATGACAATAGTCCCTAGAGGAAGAAGGAAGTAATTGTATCAGTGTGTTTCAGTTAGAAAGGAAAATCAAATTCTGCATCCGGTTTTAGGCTGCAAAATTTCACACTAGCCTGTACACTGTGGTATCTTTACCCAGTCCAACTGCAGTATTTTCACCTTTGTTTCCTTTCTTCCATGCCAATCAGCCCTGGGAGAAAAAGCCTCGCACCATCTCATTCCTTCACTTCCTATTACCTATGCTTATATGCTGTGTGCTTGACCTTGGGCAAATCACTTCTTTGTTTTCTGAAATAAGGGGAACTGTTTGGTCTCTATGCTCCCTCCCATAGTCCTGCCTTAAATGTTTTGGTCCATGAATGTTTTGGGTTTTCATTCCATATTTGTGATCCATTGTATAACTATGAATGATTTAGGTATAAGAACAAAATGATAATAAAAAAGCATCTTAAAAGACAAAACCATGTCCACAGAGTAGTGTGTTCTGGTAGAACGAATCAGTCAAAAAGCAAGAGAATAAATTGCATGGTATAATATGGTAGACAATAGAAAATATCATGTAGGGGTGAAAAAGAGAAAGAGACAAGGGAGACAGGCTTGGGATATGGGAAATTCACATTGAAGGATTTGTTTCACTTACAGGATGAGATGTATGGAGAGACTCTGTGACCTGCTCCCTATATCTGCCCCCCCTCCTAGCAATGATTCTTATTTGGGATGCATCTTTTAATATTATGAATAGGTGAAACAGCATATACCTGTCCCCGCCAAAACATTGCCAGTTTTGTGAACCATAACTTCCATTTTGATCTCATAGTCAATTATGTTCTCCATTCACACACACATACACACACCCCACCTCTTTTTCTCTACAAGTTGTTTGGGTTCCTTATAATTATCTCCAGCACTACTTGCTTTCTGAAAATTCCGTACTCATTTCACTCATTGATCTGTAAAGCTTCCCAATGTGTAGCTGTCAACATCTTTGACTACCTATTCCATGAATCTACCCATATCTGGCACCTGTCCCACTTGTCTCCCTGTGAAAGGGCAGCCTGCCCTTCAAGGTTCTGTTCACAGAGCACTCCACATAGGATGGTTTCCAGCCCTTCTGGGTGGAATTGCCTTCTCGTCTCAGTGTTCACCAAGCTCTGCACGTGTCTTCTCCTGCATGTACCATAACACATCACCCAGATACACTTTCCTATCCTTGCCTTTCTTCCAGAGAATAATAATTGATTCCTTTAAAAGTTTACTAGTTCTCAGCAAAACTGATGGAAACCTGGGAAGAGATGAAATGGAAGGAAACGTTCAGTCTACTGCAGAAGTTTGGAAGCTGAAGGAAAAGAGAAAGCATTGCCTTTTAAAAGTCAAGGATTAAGAATAGCCCACATTTCCTGGGAGAGAGCTCAGTACAGCAATTTCAGCACTTGCCACTCAAACAGAAGGACTGGTATTATGATCTCTAGACTCCACATACAAGACTGAGCAGGTGGGTATGGTGGTCCAGCTGTAATTCATCCCTGAAAAGATAAAAACTAGGAATCTCTGAAAGAGGTGGCTAGCTAGACTAGCCTATAGATGAGCTCTTGGTTTGATTAGATATCATGAATCAAAAGAATAAGATGGAAGAGCTATTCAGGATGAGTTTTATGCCACCCATGGACCTCCACACATACATATGCAAACTCGTGAGTACATATGCTGCACACCCATGTACACATATGAAAAAATCTACATACACATGCATGCACACCCCCCATACATACGTATGAAAATGGGGATTTAAAAAGCAACCCAAATTCTTATCTGGAGACCTCAGAAACAACCAGTCTTCCCCTAATCTAACTCTGACCTTTTGTCCCAATTCTTACGCCTGTGCTTCTATAACCAGCCCCACCTGGTGCCCCAGTTCCGAGGCTCACCTTCTGCCTTGCTCCTCAGTGCCTGAATCGCTTTTGGAGGTCTGCCTAATATGTCAGGCTCTCTAAAACCAGAGCTCTGTATTGGTCTCGTTCACCACCCCCTCCCCTTTCTCCTATTTTAAAGCTTTGCCCTGCCCATGAACCCAGGCAGGTGGCCAGAGCCCTGCTAATCCCTGACAGGCTTCCATGATTCTGACTTCGAGCATGCCACGTTCCTGGGTTCTTCCTTTGCCTTTCAGTGCTAGCCTGCTGTGGCCACCATCCCTCCCCTCCCCCACGCCATCTGACCAGTTGATGACCACCTGCTCTCCAAGGCTGTACCCTTCAGATTCCATTCTTTATTCTTTGCCTGCTCTAGTAACCTGCTTAAAAAAAAAAATAAACCTCTGGATCAAGGTCTCTTGTTCATCTTTCCCCCTTTTCCATTTAGTTTCCGAAGGAACTTATTGTCTTACTTTCTTCTCTGAAAGGACCCTGTACACTTTAACAGAGACCATCACATAGATAATGGCATTGGGATGCTCCCAAATGAAATGTGTTTATTTTATAGCTTAACACACCCTGTACCAGATAAAGACTCAAATGGTGAAAGGATCCCTACCCCCAGGTTGCTCAGAGAGCTTGAGGACAAATGATAGCTAGATGCCAGGTTTTCTGCATCAGAACCAAAAACTAGACTTTGCATGGGGTTTGTCATCAAGCAGAAAACTCCATAAGACAATAACAGAATTACTGATGAATATCTTAAATGAAGGTGTCATCTCTTTACAAGCCAAACAGGACATATTAGACTAATCTAACTTCCTTCTAAAATTCAGAAGTGAGGGAAGAACACAGATAAAACACTAGCTTTAATGTCTCACCCAGGCAACAATCCTTTAAAGACATTTCTTCGGGATACCAATAGGTCATGATCTACAGACCAGAGCAATTAAATGATTAAGAAATAAAAAGATATCACAAGGTAATTATTAAGTGTCATGTCCTGTGCAGACCAGGCTTGTATGATAAGATCACAACCTGGGGAAGAGAGCTTCAAGAAAGCACCTTCTGGAAACAAGACATGGCTTATTTTAAAATAAATAAAGATATGAAACATATGGGAATTGTCAGGTTTGCAGCCTGCTTTTTGGAATGGGCAGCTGCTAGGGGCCTGAGCAGTTGCTAGGACCACTCCCCTTCCACTCTTGCCTCTTATCTTTGACAGACAAGTTCCTCTCTTTTGTGATTGTGCATGCCTCTTATCTGACAGAGTTCTTCCCTTTTTTGTGGATTGGGTACCCTTCTATCTATTCCCAGGTCTCTTTTTTGTTTTTTTCCAAAAATTAGCTAGGTTATCACCTCCCCCTAGGTTCTTGCCCCGGAACTGCAGATGTCAAGTAATTTGCCCTAAGTCTTTTGTTTCCTAAATCAAAACCGAGCCTGCTTTTAACTTTAAATTAAATTCTAACTAGAAATTTTATGTTCAATCATGCACAGTAAATAGACTTGTTAGCCAGAATGTATACGCTGATTTTAAAGAAATTAGAGAACAACTTCAAGAGTCCTAAAACATAGGTGGGAAAAATTCTCTAAAAAATATGACTCTTGTTAAATTAATTTAGAAATTCTACAAATGGGCTGGAGAGGTGGCTCAGGGGTTAAGCCTCCGCCTTGCAGGCGGAAGGTCCTGAGTTCGGATCCCAGATCCCATGTATAGACGCCAGGTGGAAGTGGGGGCGGCCTGCGCTTCTGGTCCTGGTAGGGCGGAGCCTGTGAATCCCGGGGCAGAAGGAGGTGGAGGCGTCCATGGTGGTTCACAGATTCGTCCGTGGTTCTACACACACACACACAGACACACACACGCCCGCGCACACACACACACGCACATGCGCACAATTGAATAAATAATAATAATAAAAATATTTTTAAAAAAAAAGTTTTAGAAATTCTACAAATATGAGACTATAGCATCTGTTTGCTAAAATCAGTACACAACTATTTCTTATAAAACACATAAGTTAATAGAAAATAATAATAATTTCTAAAATTAATATACAACTATTTCTTATAGAGCATATGAGTTAATAAAAAATAAAAATAAAATAAATCCTAATATAGTTCTTACCATTATAATCTAATATAGGCCAGCTTATATAATAACAGCCAGAATCTGATATCCTCAAAAAAAGAAAAAAATTATTGTATAATATGTGGCCCCTCCAACAGATTCATCTTTATGATACAAGAATATATATATATATATAACACAATTTATAGATATAACACAAATTAAAAAGAAGCTCAATCTCAGTATATTTTAACTAAATCTCAAATGAATTTTTTTAATGCAACAGTACAGACTTAGACCCTATGACTGTTTGGTGGGACATTGTAAAACAGATAAATTTAGGGGTTGAGAAAAACCTGTTGTAGGGCTGAGAAAAAAACTGTTGCGATGTGACAAAGATTTGTTGGGTCTCACCCTCAAACAATGGGTTAGGTTCTTAAAGAATGTTTATCCTAAAGGTGATTGCTGCTGATTAGAGGGATATGTGTCTGTCTGCAGGTACAACATTCCCGTCGCCAAAACTTTCTAGTATAAAAGCTGCTACAAAATTCCAATAAAATAGGTTCAGATTCACCCAGCCCAGAGTTGTTGTGTGTGTCTGTCTCTCATCCCTCTGACTCTTTGCCACACTTGGTCGAGGGGAGCCCTGGACTGAGAGGTTGCAGCGTGGATTGTGGCAATTAAGGAATCAATCAATGGGGTTAATGTGGTACTCGATGGGAGATAACCCTTAGACTAATGTCTTTACAGATCATTTCATTTGCAGTTTAGAAGCAGAAATGGACAATGCGCCCCACAAAACTATCCAATGGAATGACAACTGATATGTATCACAAGACAATTGGCTAGCTGTGACTATAGATTCGAGGAGGTATTAAACAAGGTTTTCACCATGGTGGATTGAAAATTAGTTTGGGTAATGATCGTGAAGACAAATGAGTGTGATTTAGGCACACGATAAGTGGGATAGGAACAAGAATATAGTAGAACTTCCATAGAGAAGACTCCTGCTAGGTTGGAACAGGAGGTATATCATGAAACAGAGGGCATGTGAGTTTACAAGGTCAGCCCTGCTAGGTCCCAAGTGACAGGAGGTCCAGAGCCTCCCTGAATGCCACTTCTCTCCTACCTCCTGTACCCAGGTAACTCCCTACTCTGGTATCTGAGATCAGACTGGTCAACTTGCAGGGCTGTCTGGAGCAAGATCCTGACCCCTCTTGAATGTATTGTCTCACCTTCCTTTATCTCACCCTCTATACAGTGACAGAATGATCAGGCTGCCAATCTGATCACATCACTCCAGAGTTGAAAATTTTCCGATGACTCACCATTTATACAGACTTTCTGTATTTTGGCCCCTACTTATTCTCAAATCTCCTTGCCTGCTATCCCTGGCACAGTATGTTCCAGCAAGACAGAATTCCCTGCACGCCCCTTGCCTTTCTCTTGCATGGTGATCCTGCCCCTGGAGACTTCTCTATTCTGCTCTGCAAACCTGGGTGTGTGATTAAAACACAGGCCATCCCATTTGACAGTAGGGAGAACATCATTCACTCCAAGACTCAGAGGGTGTTTTGTGCTAAAGAATCTAGATTGCTTGATTTCCCTAGCAATGCCACTCCATTCCCATGAATCATAATAGTGGGATCACAGACTGATGATTCTTGAAGTCTTTTTATCAGCTAAGAGTGATATTCTTAGCAGAAAAACCATAAGAGCCAGGTATAGGAAGGTACACAAGGTGTACCTAGGCATATGCGTGTTCCATACATTACACAGTCTACTTTTATATAGGTGTCCAGGACAGGCTGGTAACCACTGATACATTTTTAAGTGAGGAAAATAGGACTTATGTCAGCAGACTGATTCTCTGAGATATTCTGAAGGACAGAGTAGAATCCAAGACTTTTGCTTTCTCCTGACTTTACTAGGTCATCATGCTCACCCCACCCTCCAATGAAGAGTGCTACTTAGTGAAAAGCAGTGTTTGGTACACCGTCTTGGTGAAAGGATTTTCTCATTGTCTAAGGATATTTGTATAGTGGTGAAGGTAGAAAACGATGAAATCTCCACAAGAAACAAAATGTTGGTATAAGCCTATGACACTTTTGGACTCTCTTCTGATTTAAGGCAAAAAAATTCAAGTATTTTTCATGAACATGAGATATATCTATATATGACAGAAATGCAACCTCAGAATACTGACTTTGGGTTTTTGGATAGAGTGAGTTCCCCTTGAATTTCTGTCTTTATGTGGTGTGGAATGCACAGTACTTTTTCCTTTCTATTTATGGTTGGGAATTTTGTTTCCTATAATATGCTGTGAAGTCTACTTCTATTTTAAGTTTTTCTCTGTGATAATGGACATGAATGACAAAGGGTATCCTAGTTAGGGACAATCAATCATTCTTAAATCCTGACACCTGGCTATAGCTCTCACAATATTTCTGGTGATTTTCACAGTAAATCTGGATAAGGTTCTATAAATGTTATCTTACCATGAAGAAAGCAAGGTTCAGAGTGGTCATGTGACTTAACTTCCACAGATGGTAGAATCATAAATTAGCAGATCAAGGATTAAAAATCGAGTCTCATACCACTGATTTTAATCCAATCTCCTTGTACAGGAACATTTGAATATTTATGTTCTAACATCCACATACCAAAAGGAGAGTTTACCACAGGCTGTATCACAGAACAGGCATCCCATCATTGTAGATGCTTCTGTAAGAAGCTTAATCCAAATTTGATATTTGAGAAAATAGACAGATGATTACTTTATGAACTATTTTATGGATTTTATAAGCACATTTCTGAGGAATTATCTTTCAAGAACTTGGGCATATCCAGCTAATGTTCTTGCTACATATTGTTCTGCTTACAGAATATCATTTCTTTGTGCTTTTTGTGCTGGAGAGATGACTGCACAACCAAAAGGACTGTAGTTCCATCCCCACACCCACATAGCAAGCTAGGCATGCAGTGCACTCCCGTCTCACAAACTTCAAGGTAGAGCAAAGAGATCAAAGAATCACTGGGGCTTGCTAGCTTCCAGTATAGCTAAGAAAATGTGAGATTCAAGTTCAGGAAGAGAACTTGACTCAAAAGAACAGGTGGAGCATGAAAAGGAATAGCCTGAACCCTCTTCTGGTCTCTGTAGAAACACACAGACACACACAGACACACACACACACACACACACACACACACACACACACACACACAAGCTCACACATACACAATACACTTACACCCACAGATGTACAGAGAAACATAAATATAAATAACACATATAAATTTATGTCAAAAATAAGTGAGTACTTATTTCTAAAAATGAAATCAAATAACAACCACATAGCTCTGGTTCATACAGCTACAAAAACCAGATCAATGCAATGAAGAGGCAGAAAATACAGCTTTTTTAGTAATCATGGATAAAATCTCATCATGTAGGAAAAAAATATTGGCAGACCTCTGAAAGTAGAGACACGACCCTGTTAAAGACTGCAGGATTTTATTGCTATCATTTGGAAGACTCCAAGGGCAAAACAAAAACATGAAATGCTGATTCTAAAAATCCTTGACAAAATACCAGTCTAGAAATTAATATTTATCACATTTTTACTGTTTCTGACACAACAGTTCTTACATGCTAATGTTCATGAATACAAATTTGCTGGCACTGTGGACATGTATTTTCTTTCCTGAAAATAAAAAGTAGGAAGATGCTTTCCAATGTGAGATTACTAAAGCTAGGACTCTACCAAGACTAGAGAGCAACATTTATGAATAAAATCAAAGTCAGTTGTTTATTGGGTCAACTAATTATAATGAGAAAGTAGACAATGACTGTATTGCTAGCTATGGCAACCCAATGACATCTGTCCTGTACCTTTGTCTGCTCTGCTTTTAAATTGGTGAATTGGTGTGCTAGAACTGAAAAATATTTGTAGGGAAGGTCAGGAAAGTTTCGAGAGTTTATTTTAAAGAAAGAGTCTTTTTTTTTTTTTTTTTGGTGAAGGGTGCAGAAAGCATATTCAGTGGCCTTGAATGCAATGTCCACACTGCATTGTGATGGCTGCAGCATTGTGTTTCAGCTGTCGTCATTACATCATAACTTCTACCGTATGCTTGATTTAAATTATAACACCCAGAAAAAAAGATGAAAAATAAACCGAGTATGACCCTATTCCAGCAATTTTAGCAGTTTTAGGCTAATTTTCTGCTTGACTCATTCTTTTTCCAACATTCATTAGTTACATCACATACTACACACTGGAATTCACGATCGGATTAGATAGACAAGCACAAGCTCCTCAACCATAATATAAAGGTTTGGTGTGTCAGTTATTCTTCCGTTATTGAGACAATACCCAGACCTGAGAAGTTTAAGAGGGAATTGGTTTTTTACTCAGCTTATGGTTCCAGAGAGGACTGAGTCCATTATGGTAGGGAATGCATAGCAAAAGGCACAGAGACATGAGCAGAAGAGTGACTTATGAAACAGTAACACTCAAAAGGTACTCAGAACAAGAGAGGGAAAGCAGAGTGCGAAACCTCAAGGCACACCTCCAACAAGACTCTACCTCTTAGCGTGTCACAACTTTCCCAAAGAGTGGCACCTGTTCCATGAAAATTCACGTTCTCATACATGTAATATTCAGTCCCCCATAACTGGACACAGTTAAGTCTCTCAGGGGCCATGAGAATATTGATAATGGCAATGATGACATCATTAGCATTAGTTGAAACTTACAGTACATGAGATACTGTATAAAGAGGTAGATGTGATTAATCAGAGAAATATTCAGTATTACTAACAATTTCTAGCTTAGATAATTGTTATAGTTAACCTGCATTGTTGCTGATAAATTACCACCAAATAGTTTAAGTGAACAAGGGGCTTATTCTTTTACAGTAGTCTGGTTACAGTTCTCAGTACAGTTTGCAGGAAAGCATGCACCCATCACCAAAGAGTCAAGGGAACTGGTCACATCATATCCATGTAACATCTGAGAGAGGGATCAACCTCACTTGCCAGACCGGCAGATCTGGTCAAGCATGCACAAGGATGTCAACTTTCTCAAACGTTTCCCTCCATTTTATTCACCTGTCCAGGGACTACTTCTACCCACCGTGATCTGGGTCTTTGCCATCCACTAGATAATCTGCAGCTTCACTCTGGGCTTAACTCAACTACTAATTCGCTACAAATAGGCCCAGATCTTGAACCCCCCACTAATCAAATTGACACCTTAACCTAACTATGTCAACAACCAACATAGATTTGATAAAGTTAGCAGTTGTTCAAAGCCTCAGAGTTAGTTGTTAAACGATAATATTAGGAAGTAAAAAGATTAAGTCTAGGCAACTGGTCGTATAAAGCAAAGAGTATGTCATAGTTGTGTACAGGTGTCAACTTGACGGTTGAGGGTTTGAGCACTGGGCACATTCGTGGAGAATTAGCAGTTGAATTGAGCCCAGAGTGAACCTGAAGGAGATTGTCTAGGTGATGGGGAAGGCCCAGCCTATGGTGGGTGGGATAAATCACGAAGAGCTGGTTGAGAGAGTTGGCATCCTTCTGTACACTTGGCCAGACAAGCTGGTCTGGCAATTAAGGATTGTCTCTGTCTCTCAGCTATTATGTGGTGATGGTGTGGCCAGATCCCTTGGCTCTGGTGTTGGTGCATGCTCCCCCATCAAGCTGAACTGAGAACTGTAACTGACAGTCGTAAGGAAATAAATCCTTAAGCTGTATGATGGTCATTTATCAGCAACCATGCAGGAGAACTGCAACAGAGTACTTGGAGCTGTCCTGGGTCTATGTGAGAGAACCAAGTGTCAGGTAGCTTTTCATGCAGGCAGATGCACCTTTGCCCTGCTGCCAACCTAAATGGTTTTGTCAAGGCCCTCTATGTGAGAACTTTACCATACATTTCAAGTGCCAGAACAGATTTTAGCTGGGTTCACACTGATGATCCAGTTCTAAAGATTAGAGTCCACAGCTCCTCATCTGGTGTCTACTAGAACTCAAATAACAAAATACCAGCTCTCGTGCTCCCCTGAGAGGCCCCTATTATCCTCTGTAGACCCAACAGAAAGCCCATGCCTTCTTTTTCCATGACGATTGCTTCTACTCTCTGAATTATATGGGGCATCTTAATATGTAATCTTGACAGGTAAATCTTCTTCTGAATAAGTAGGTACTTTAAAGCTCAGAAGTAAAATTTTTCAGTTTTCAGTAACTGACAAACTGTCTGACATTGATCATGATGAATGAATGACAAAGTCAGGCCTTTACTCTCAAAAGTCTTTGTGTCACTCACAGGATCTGCTTGAAGCAGGGACGCCTCAGTCCTGGGCTGGTTCTTCTAAGCAGGGCCCACTAGGGTCTGGGCTATTCTTCTATCACTGCTGACGCCATGAGGAGAAATAACATTTCCACTTGAGTTTGCCATTGTGGAAAGAGGGTCAAGAAGACTAAAGAGTAATTACTAGTTTTAAGATAGCATCTGACTTAGAAAATAATTAAGGGTTTCCCAGGGGCGGGGGAGGGAGGAACAGTATAGGCAAAGACAAAAGAGAGTTAAACATAGATTATATACTTGAAGAAAGTCAGGCAATGCAGAAAGGCTAAAATTCATGGCAAAACAGATTTGTGGTAGCAGAAAGATGGATACAAGAGAATTCAGAAATCTGAGGATCCAATACTGTACCTGCAAAGCACTTGAGTGCTCATGGGAGTGTGGATAAAGTCAAAAGTAGGCAAATCCAACATATCTGTTTCCAACTTGCCTGCATGTTTAGAAAGCCTCTACACTCAATACACTGCTGGCAGGATTCACTAGCAGGTTTTCAGAACACATTCAATCAATGCCTGGTGACATCGGCTATCCAACGGGGCATTCTTTGAAAATAAGGAATGTGATTATCCCTGATAAGGGCAGCCCAGTGAACCTTTCCTTCACACACATCCATCCTTCTCTCTGACAGATATGATAATGCAGAATGTTTTTTCCTTTAGTATAATCATCAGTGCAGACATTTTGACTCCTTGGTTTTATTTAACAGTATAGAACATCTATTATGTGTCATATCTCTGTTATTATGCATTAATGTTAACTTCAAAAGCAAACTCTGGCCTGTTTCAAAAAAAAACAGTCACCTCTTACATTGCATAGCAGAAAACAACAATACATGCAAGGTCCATTTATTCTTTTTTCTATTTTATATATATATAGCATGCACATCATCCATCATTCTATATGCATTGTGGCAATTTTTTCCTCTTTTGAATCTATAACATATACATAATACTCTACCACACGCTAGGTCATTTTTGTGAAGAATCTCATGTTCCTCTTCTAAAATACAAGGTAGTATAGTCGTACTTACATTGGAACTTGTATGATGAACACGCAAGTGAGCATATCCTAAGTCTTAGCATAGTCAGGTGTTTATTATTATCACCTTATTGTAATAATCATCATTAACAAAGTATTCAATGCAGTCTGACTACATGAATCATTATTAATGACTTGATTACCACAAGTGATAGGAACTACTGAAACTAGATAAATCTGGAATTGTTATCTCAGTCATTGCTGCACAGCAAAGAAATGGCTGTTCCCTGGCTAATCCATCATGTGGTTTCATTGCATGCACTGACTGAGGGACAAACTAGGACCAGTTTACGGATACATTATAAAATGAATTCCAGCTTGTTATTAAAAGTAGATCAGCATTATACTTGTGCTAAACTTCTATCTCCTAACATTTTTATCTGAAAAACTCAGATGTACATCCTTTCATTATTCTACTTAAAGTATATATCCAGATGCAGCTTGTACTCAAGACTAGCCTAAATAGAAACACTTGGAGAAAATGAGATAGGTCTAAACATAGTCCCATTAATATGACTACTTATAACAATCTCCCCAATTTGGGATGATGTTAGAAAATAGCTTCTTACCACTTTCAGGTTTTAATATCTTGATTAATTATAGAGTGATGTGTAATTATGTATTTTATTATGCATAACAAATATAAATTACATACCTGATTGTTCATAATTATATTAAAATATGTGCCATTTATCCTCGGAAGTGACTAGCTTTGTCAGGATGGATAAAACTGTTTGGGGAACAGAGTATGGGTAGAATTAATAGTTCCTACATGAATCATTTATTTTATGAAAATGTGAAGGTCATTCTCCACTTTAAGATGCTTCCAGGATCCCTTTTTCAAGGTCTAGTAGCAGAATTTCCATATGCAAAGCAGAGGATTATACAATGTGCTCCACTCTTCCCCCAAAGGCATACAGGTTTTATTTAATAAAGATGTTATTCTAAGAAGCTTTACTGTGGTATAGTCACATACCAGAACTTGTCTTGGAAAGGTCATTATTATTATCAAGGACAGATGAATTGTCTCTTTGGCAAAAGCTGTCTATTTCATTGGATTTGATTTTAGTTTTTCCAGAGACAAGTATCTACAGACACTAATTATTGAGTAACTTTCTGGGACTGCATATTTCATTATAACATGATATTATTATATCCTATACTATTTTTATGACCACTAAAGTACGAGATACTCTGTAAAAGTTGTATACATATAAGATCTTATTATTTTCCAATAAATGGGAGTAGATATAAGCTCAAGGTGGTGTTTTTGCATAACACATAGTATTTGGACAAAACAACTGTCAAGCTGAAAAAGCCAAACTCTTTCTTAATGAATGAATAGGCATTCTCATAGTATTCAGAATTTGGATCCATAACTTAAAGGTTTGATTTGGAATAAGACTGACTTAACTATGGAGGGACAAGGCAAAGTCTATATTTAAGTTAACTCACTAGATCTGAGGGTCAAGATGGAGAGCAGTGAGCAAAACTCTTGGTGAGACTGAAATTAACTTCATTTTGGTCTCAAAATTGTATGACTTTTTTCAGATTGAATACTTTTGGATCTTTTTTGAATATTTTGAATACTTTTCTCAAGATGTAAAACTTCATAAGCTATAATTGCATAGTAGATGCTCTTTTTCTATTTCTCTGCAAGTTTTAATTATAATCATGAGTTTTTGCAACATAAAAAATAGTCCCTTTCCAGATTTTCCTTTTCAGCTTAAACCCCAAATTCTACATTTTGCAGAACCCAAAGAGTCAAAAAGTTAATACAATCCCATGAACATTTTATGCCCTGGTCTTGACACCAATATCCCTTCTTTTATGGTCCTATTTCTAGTATCTTTTTGTTCTATTTTAGTCTCTTCAAGATACATGTCGAAAATAAATCCCCAAATCATTAGTTCTGGACAGCTTAGAAAAAGAGAGAGAAAGACACCAATACTCAATGTTTCTTAAGAAAAATTTTTCCAACCAAGAAGAAATTGAATCTCTCATTTTCTGTCCAAACAAATCAGTGTTTCAATAGATATGTACTGTGTTATAAGGATGTCTAGGAATTCTCAGTGACACAATAATTTTTTTATTTCTTTGGTCTTTTTTTCCTACTTAAAGAAGAAAATGGAACTCTGGCTTTTCAGTGAAACTACATTAAATAGCAACAATGAGCTCAAAAAAGCATGAATTAGACTAGAGAAGAGCAAGAATGGCCACAATCACTGACAACTTTGCTTTTAAATGTACGTTGCATTACACAGGAAGGGTTATGTTGCATAGCGAATAGCCCATGGTTTGCAACCAAAAATTTAGGGATTTAAGATCCTAGCCTGCTATTTATTGCCTGTGAAGTCTTAGTAAAGTTACTTATGGATCTAAAGTCTGAGTTTCCACTATACATTTCTATGGAAGAATAAATGAAATAATGGGAAGCATTACCTTATATAGACCTTGGCTCAGGTTATGTGATCAATGTAAGGCTGGTGCTATCATTAACAGAATTATCATCAATATCATTTTATCATACTTACAGTATTGCACATAAGCAGAAATAAATGCAAGATATTAATAAAACAATGACAAATATTGAATCTTGTTTCTTGGGGAATAAAGGAGATTGCAATAGCCTAGTAATTATTAAACTGTAAATTTGGATTCAACCCACACTGATTGAATAAGCACTCCAAGATAATTAGCATGAAGTAGAACAGTCACATAAATAACCATTTCACCTAGTTAGTTCAGAAGGTATAAAGTGAAAATGTGTCCTAGTAAAATAGTATCTAGCACATAGTAGCAATATTGTAATGAATGGGAATTAGCCAAAATATAGCCATGTTATGATGCTGATTTCTATAGATTGAGTATTTTGAAATTGAAATCTTTTCCTATATGCTAAAACTTTGCTCCATAACACACATGCATTGTATTATTATCAGGTAGAGGAAATTTGGACAAAAAAATTGGGTGGATAGTGATATAGTTTATGGTAGACACAGGACTTGGACTTTTGTGAATGTTGGGTGCATTCCTTAATTCACACTATTTGTGAATTCCAGATAAATCTTTGAAATGAACTGCTAAAACATGGATAATGATATCTGCCTAAGGGAATAAATGTGAGGATGAAATGAAATAAGACCTGGAGAATAATAAGCATCATGTGTGGTATGTAGCCATTGCTCAATTCCTCTGATAAGCAGCTTGGTCTATTTCCTTCCTGTTTGCATTGAGCTAGTATCTATCTCTTCCCAGATTCTCAGAGCCTTCTCTCTATTGTATATAGAATCCTTCATCAGCACAACCCTCACTCTTCAAACCCATTATTTACCTATGTTTTAGATCATTTTAAAAACATTCAGAATCTTTATTGTCATTTTTTAGTCCACAGCTATCACCTAGGTTGCCACAAGCATGTGTCTAGCCTAACCTATATTCATTTCTTTCCCAACCTCTCGATGTCAACCTTAGGATACATTTCCTCTTTGTCTCTCCTCATTTCTGCACTTCTCCTTGGTTCCCTCTGCCTTCTTAAAAAGTGTCAGAATTCATGAGCTCATGATGTGGCTGTTTCTTCCACTTTGCATTTAGAAATTTCTTTTTTATGCTTTTTTAAGCATTTGAGTTCCACAGTCTCCAGGAAACCTCCCCAGAAACAAATTAATAAAATTGAATTTCCTAGTCTACTTTTTGTCATCTAGAGATTTATTTCCCATATTCAGTCACTGTGAATATACAGGTAGGGGAGGTAATCACTCAACTTTAATCTATATCCTTGGCTTATTTGCAATATAAATCCCACATTGTGCATAATATGCTGACTTAAAAGCCTATATCTATGTCCAAGTTTCTCCTACCAGTATCCAAATGTTGTATGTGTCTACAGATCAAAGCTCTGGAGTTTCAAAGCCCTCACTTTACATAGGATCAGCATCACAGCATAGCCATATGGTGATGTAATCCCTGTTCATTTGTTGGGTTTTTCTTTGGTGCTTCATCTTGTCAATACATTCCCTAATTTCTCACACAGTCCAGGGCTCAAGAGACACCAAATAAACTGTTATCTGCCACTTTAGTTCTAACAGCAAGCAGGGTTAAAATGTAGCAGTGACAATGGAAAGGAGATGAAAAGGAATAAAATGTTGGTCCAGAACAACGGGTGTCATAGCAAAGGTTTTACAGACACTGTTTATTTAGTCTGTACCAACTTCACCAAGGAGACATGAGGAGCAGAGATATGAATCGACTTAAACAAGGCTAAACAATAAACAAAAGCTTGAGTTGGAGACTCTAATGGAATCTGAAGTGGTTTTTGAAGCAGAAAAATTACATTTACTTTCTGCTCACTGAAATTAAAACCTAGATCAAGGTAAATAGTAAGGAATTTCCCCCAATCGATACAACTGCTCACTTTCAGATCTAATTCTTTTATGTTCTATTCTCTAACTAGAATAAATATGACTGATTCCCCTAAAAGGTTCCAGTTTCCCTGATTCTCCTGTTTTCTCAAACTGGCATGTAATCCTACCAAAATCTTTTATGCTGTTATGATTCATTCATTTTTAGGACTGTTCACTAATTGTCCTCTATTTCTAGTCTGTAATTACGTGTTCTTTCTTTGATCTATCCAAATGTCTTAGTTTTACTTGGAGATGTAAAGTGTTTTGTGGCTGAGCAACAACTTGTAGCCTCTTTAAAAAAAATATCTTGAGGGTGTATGATCTGTCCTATCCACTCTGGTAGGCTCACTGCTTTGCACATTTCTTGCTTAAACATGTTCTCGCACTTTTGTAAATGGGGAGAAAAGTGGAAAAAGTGTGTGGAGGGTAGACCAGCATATAGGGAGGAGAGGAAAGGAGGAGAGGGGAGGGGAGAAAAGGAGAGAAGAGGGGGGAGGGAAGGAGGGGAGACAGTTGAAGAGAGAATAGAAGAGGCTTGGGATAAGGAGGGGAGGGGAAGATAAGGAATGGGTAGGGAAGAGATATATAAGTTTGGTGGCTCATGCAAGGTCCTTGGTGCCTAATTAATGCATACCTGGCCTTACTTGGAAATTAAAATGTACTCAAAGCTCTACACATGCTTTCAAAATACACCATGGATTGCTAGTGCAAAGCAAAAAGAAAAGGAATAACAGGTTAGTTCACAAATAGTATGATGTACGTATTCATTACACACAGTGCTTTGTATTTAATAATATCTGCTCAATATCTATCTCTATACCTGGGAGAAATTACCCTAACTCATGTAATAATATTTTGTCTTCATAAACATTTATGAGCCGCAATATTTGGCAATCACAGCAAGTGCTTACAAAAATACATTATATTTATTATGCCCCTCATTTAGACTACCCCAAAAATACTGTCTCATACAAAACAATCCTCAAAAGCCCTTCAATTAGAAGGACAATATTTGAAAGATGCAAATTATCTTCAGTAATGTGTAAACAAAATATGACCTTATCTTTCTTCACTACTGGACTCACACATACATAAACACACACACACACACACACACACACACACATAAGGGACAAGAAAAATCCTTCAAATTATCAATAAATTTATGCTTCGGGACATACTCTATGTATCCTAGTGCAGGTTTGTAGAAAGTCTCTGTGTCCCTTCAGTGAATGTACTGTCTCAAGTGTGAGGTAATCCCATTACACTCATTGCAATTTTGCAATTTCAGGGCTGTGTTCTGAGACCTTCCACTGACAGAAAACGACCTCATCTTATTCCTAATTATGAATACAAAATTTTTCCCAAACCACCTTCTTCATTACACACAGTGCTTGCTCAGATCTCTCAGATAATACCCTAACATTTTGCAAAAATCAATGGCCAATTTTAAATCCTAGGTAACCACCCCAGAGTTAATTATGTCAATTAAAGCCTTTCCCCAACACTCAGCATTTGAAGCCCATTTACAACCATAGGACTACAGGACAAAGAGCCCTTGGTTACAAAAGGCAATTAAAGAGATCATGTTCAGTTTACAGACACACACATGGACCACATAAAAATAAAGGAAGAAAATCCAAACCAGATAAAAGAAACTATCAGGTAAAACTTCTTAATGAAATGCATTCTTACTGGTGAAAACTGAAACAATTGAAAATAAATTTGTTTCCTTTCTTTAACCAGACTGCAGCTGAATTGATAGGGAAATGTATCAAAACCTGATGTTAGAAATTATTAGTTAGATACAAATGTGTCTACTTGACAATTGACACTAAGCTCTTAGCAGATCTGTGAAAAATTAGATTTCAAGGCAAGCCCTAAGCAAGTCTGGGGGAGATTATCTAACTCACGTGAGAGAACCAAGGCCATAGTGGGCAGGACTATTTACTGGGCAGATGAATAAGATAGAGAGAGCTGGTTCAATAGTTGGGCAAATGTTGACATATTTATATGCAGGCATTCTGGCAAGAGAGGAAGTGTACCCCTTCCTTGGCTCTTTCTGTGGTTATAGTGTGACCAGTTTCCTCAGTTCCTAATGTTGTATGAACTCTCTTGCCAAGCTGGACTATAAACTATAACCAGAATCATAAGCAAGAACAAAGTCCATTGTTCCATTTAATTGTTTGGTCTTTATTTAATCAAGAACATGAAGACAAACCAGAACAGAAAATAAACTCTTCAGGCAATCAGACTCCTTCTCTGAATCTGAATAGAAAATAACACAAACGAGGTTGTCTACTGAGGATCAGGGCACTTTTGCCCATCCTGAGAAGCCTAAAGGCAGAGAAACATGCACACAAAATCTCAGCAATGAAACATGTTATCAGGGAGTTTCTAATAAATGAGGCCCTTCCTAAGGGCTTTCATTCATGCTTTAATCTCACTGCTAGCCATGGCTAGTGCCTACTACAGTCCTCCCAACAGCCATGTGCTGAAGTCCAGTTGTCTATTCAGTAGTCATGGAAGGCAGAGCCCTTGGGAAGTGAAAATGACCTGATGATGGAGCCTGACAGTGACAAGACAACTGCCAATCAGCCGGTAAGGAAGAGTGCACTAGTTACTTTACCTTGTGGATCTTGGAATTTCAACATTCTATAACTGTATTTTCCTTCCTATCTCATGCCTAGCAAATACAGGAGGAAATATCGTGTTTGATATTTCCTGTGTTTATCAAGACCTTACAGTTATCTGAATATATGCTAAAGCTTGAGAAGACTATAAAATCCTCTGCCTCTACAGAAAAAGTTTCTAAAATCTGAATGTGACTGTCTCTCTCTCTGCTTCTGTGTGTGTGTGTGTGTGTGAGAGAGAGAGAGAGAGAAAGAGAGAGAGAGAGAGAGAGAGAGAGAGAGTCCATCTTTCATCAGATAAGATGAAAAGATCCAAAACACTTGAATGGCAAGGCAAATCTTTCATCTGCTGCCCCAGCTGAATTCCCACAATCACCTCCCAGTTTTTTATGGTTGTGTTCTGCTCTGGCACTGCAGACTCTCCTGCTATTCCACAAAAGGCCACAAGGAGGAATTTGTGCTTCCTTCAAACTGATTCCCCGGCTCACAATAAGAACGTCAGACTTTCCACTCTCCTTCATGTCTTGGTAGACTCCTTTGAGCCACCAGTTCTTCTGGCTCCAAGTCACCCTCTCCTCATCAATCCCATAGACTCTGCAGGATCTCCACTATGACACAACCCGGATGAATTTATTTGTACTGCCACACTACGCAGTCAGGTATTTATGTGAGTTGAGAAGGAAGGGAATTTGGGTGAACTATGTCTATTTTGCTAATATATACTTAAGAATATATATTATTCACATATTTGGAATTCTCTTCACTGTCTCTTTGAAGAACTGGATAAGCACATCGACTTTTGAGCACTTACTCTCTGTAGCATTACCATGCTAGTGATGTAACTCAATCATCTCTGTTTCTTTTATATTTTTAAATCATCCCTGTTTTACAGATTAAATGAAATTGAAAGAAATCTAAAAGCTGAGCCACAGGGAAGTAGCTTTCCCAGCTAGTAAAAGGTAAAGCCAATTAGAGTTCAGGACTTTCAAACTGTGAAGGTTATGTTTCCTCAACCAAATCCCTGTGCATCAAAGGCAAAACTGAAGCTTGGCAAGTAAAAGCAGCCACGTCTTCCTTGACATGTTTTCATACATGCGGTTTCGACTATATGAAAGACTTAGGTTACTACTGAATTAACTTTATAAATTACTGACCATAGAAAACTAAATAGACATGGGCCTCAAGTTTACCTTTAAAGTTGTTCACTATAATTACCTACAACAATTTGTTGACCTTATTTTTAGTACTATTTTTATTTACATCAGCATAATTGACTCCAGCTCTAACAATTTACTCTTACTAGGTCAACTATTTGTGTTTGACTGTGTTCTTAAGAAACCTGCATCTGGTTTGGGAATAATGGTGATGCTCTTTAAAATTTATTTGATTGCTATGGAAAATTATACTGATACAGGTATATAGGTACTTGGACTCTTTTTTCCATGAAGAAAAATTATTAAGAGGGAAAAAGGCTGAAAATATTTATGTTTATTTTAAAACAGATAAACATAGGAGAATAGTAAAAGGCTGAGAATCTAAGCAACTGGAACCTTGATTGAGGCAGTTTAAGAAAACAGAAAAATTCCAGACATTAGAAGTTTGAGATAGATAGATAGATAGATAGATAGATAGATAGATAGATATACAGATAGATAGACATACAGAGAGATTCGTTTTTTGAAAGCTACAAGAGCATGCTGTTTACAAAATTACAAAATCTTCTAAATTTCACAGGTCCTATTTCCCAATGCCCTGATGTCAATGTCCTGGAGGGTGAGAGGAGGACAAGGACAAGAAGAGAGAGGTAAATAAGCGAGAGGAAGAGAGTAATGAAATGAGAGAAGAAAGAGAGAGAAGAGAAAGGGAGAAAGAATAAAGAAGAGAGAGGAGAAAAGGGAGAGACAGGAAGAGAAAGGGAGAGGCAGATGGAGAGTGAGAGAGAAGGGAGAAAGAGAGAGAAGGGCAGAGCCAGAGAAGGTGAAGAAGAGGGAGAAAGAGAAGAAAAGAGAGATAGGAAACAGGAAGAAGAAAAGAAAGAGAAGGAGAGTGAGAGTGAGGAAGGAGAGAGAAAAAGACTAAAAGATGGCTTTTGAGGAACAAAGTCAATTCCTTCCATCTCTTTGTCATACCCTAAGGTGGATCAAATTCCCTGGGGGGGGGGTGATCAAATAATTGAGCCAGCTAAATTAACTTAAGGGTAAATACTGAGATTCCCACTGTTACCAGGAAAATTGGAATGGTATAGCAGAATTCCTAACAATAGCAATTCTGACTAAGAATTTGGACTGAATAAAAGTGTGGCATTGACCACGAAAGAACTTCATAATTTAACCCAGCCATTGTATTGCCCAATTTCATTCTTGGATATGTGACACCATCACATCAATTATTGTCATTGCCAATGTTGTTTTACTTCAAACCCCTTTAATTAGTTGAAACATAAATTGTCATAATTAATTTACAGGTTACAATACAATATCTTATAAAACATTTATGTTGCAGTAAATGGAGTATCCCTTTTCAGTGGTCATATGACATAGTTAATTTATTATACAAGTAAGGCTTAATTATTAATCCTGGTAAAGCTAAAGGTATTCAACTGAAATTCAACTGTATTGCTTGCTATAAAATGCTTAATGTTATTACTTCACATATCATAAAATCTTACCAAAGAAACCAGAGACACTTAGCATTTACATTTTTTAAATGTTTGTAGAAAAGCTGGAGCAGATAAAGGGAACCATTTTTCCTAAGCTGATCAACATGTTTCCTGCAAGCTCAAATTGGAAAGGTCTGAACATTTTAACCTTGTAAATAATTTTGGGGCAGATGAAGTTTCCATTTGGAATGATGAAAATTCTAGAAAGGGATGATGGTGATGGTTGTACCATATTTCATATGTACTTATTTATTATGTATATATTTTATCACAATAAAATGACTCCATAAAGATGTGTTTACTAAATGGTATAATGTTTCACAGTGCAAATAAGATATTTAATATTTGAACTTAAATTCTATTGTCCTGCTTGACATTTGTGTACTGTTATATATGGGTTTTGAAATGAATTCTCAACCAACACTCTTTATCATATCAATATTCTTGACACCCTTCTTCACAAAGATGTTCTATGTACCCAGTGGATAATGGCAACATAAAAAACCCCACAACATACCACACTCATCATGCTGTGTGGCAATTACTGATTTACTATGTTCCTTGCTCACAACTGAATGCATTCTTGAGTTCTGAGTAGGCATGGCAAACCAGTCCACTGGGTTTGAAAATATTGAAACTGTGGGCTACAAAAGAAGTTGAGCTGAGCTTCTTGGGCCATTTGGAAAAAAGAAATGCTGTGAGAGGTGAACATTATTTGGTGAGAGACTGTGATGAAGGGAGTCAGGACTTTGGTGTATAAAGATAATGGACTGGTTTGCTTGGTAGAGGAAAGCTGTACTGACGGTCTGGAAGATTTGGATGAGGAAATGGCAAACAGAATTATATCTCTGGCTCCTGGAGAAATTAACAGCATTGATGAAAAACCTAGTACATTGTGCTTGAACAGTGAGAGAGATGAATCACTTCACAGAGAGTGCCTGTTATGAAAACCAAGATTCCTTAGGAGTCAAAATTCTAAGCAGATGCAATTTCTTGCCCTTAAGAAGTTTCGTCTGCCTAGAAAGTACTTTCACAGGGTAAGTACACAGAAGTTGGCACAATTATGTTTCAAGTGTACCAAACTATGCCTCAGTCTTGCTGCAGAACCTCACCATTATCCATGTGTTATTGCTTTTGATGTAAGACTGAGGGGTTCATGGAGAGCAGAGAGGCTTTTCAACAAATGGCAGGTTTTGAGTTTATATAAGGGAAATGGAAATTTGTAGCTCCAGAAATTAATTCAGAATGTTGGAGAAAACAACCATGGGACATGTGTTGAGGATGGCTGAGAGTGCAGATTTGACCTCATCCAGAGAAAAGCTGCCTGTGCAACTTCAATTTCTAAAGAACTGGAATTACCCAGTATCTTTGAGCCAACCTGATTGTATAATGAGCAATGAACCATGGGATGAGATATTGCCTTGCTATAGTATAGTCTTAATTTGATGTTTTCTTGCTCTGTTTTCGTGCTTACATCTTAATATTTACTTTGTTCTGAAATATGTAATTTGTTTCAATTTGACAAGACCTTATAGTTAAAAGATTTTAGACTTTTAAAAAAGATAATGTGAATTTTTAAAATATTGAAATTGATTACGAACATTTTCATATTGGACTATTAGAAAATTTAATTTTAATTGAGCCTTTAAAATTGAATATATTTTATAATCATAAGATAAGTGTAACATACGAGGGACAAGAGTTGGAAGGTTATAGTTTAAAGGTAAAGTGTATTATGTCAAATTGACAAGGAGTAGAATGTGATAGATAGTTACAGGTGTCAACTTGGCAATTGAAGTCTGGTATTCTGGGCACTTTCCTAAAAAATTAATAGTCCAGTTAAGCCCTGAGCAAGTCTGCAAGAGATTTATCTGATTGATGAAGAGGGTCACCATATCGTGGGAGGGACCCTTCCTTGGGTATGTGGATAAGATGGAGATAGATGGTTAAAGAAGTAGCATTCTTCAGTATATTTGCCAGACATGCTTGTCTGGCAAGTGAGGATTGTCCTTTTCTCAGCAATGTGGCTAGCTGTCTTGGTTCCTGGTGCTGGTGTGAGTTTTCTTGCTAATATGGTCTAACAACTGTAACCAAAGAATTCTAAATCAGAATAAAACTTCTTGGTCATGGATTAATCTGCAGCATGTAGCCAAACTGTAACAACAATCATTGTACTTCTATTGCCAAACATTGTAAGGTATTCACTGAATGAATACACTTATGGAATGGAGCACCGTTTCTTCAAATTCTCTGAAACTAATGCATAATATCTTTAAGAAATGTTACATAATTACTCAGTGACAGAACAGTGTAAATATGTATGTTTTGGACAAAGAACAAATTCACATTCAAAGACTTGGAACAATAATTAGAAATGCAAAAGTAGGTACTGGAAAAAAAGTAGGAAATGGAAAAAGTAGAACAATGGAAAAGTAAGTTCATGGTTTAATTCTTTATCTCCCAAGCAGAGGACCTGAGTTAGGATCCTACATCACAGATAAAACTCTGGACAGAAATGGCAGCTCCATGCACTTCTGGTCCAGGAAGTATTTGCTTTGGAAACCCCAAAGCAAAAAGGAGGTAGAGAAATCCAGGATGATTTGCAAAGCCACCCTTGGGTCACCACAGGCACACACGGTGCCCTCTGATACACATGGATACAGAGAATACACCCCTCCACACACACGAATACAAATTTAAAATACCTTCCAACGACTTTAAATTTTGTAGCATTCACTCTACAGCCTGGAAGAGTACAGAGAAACAGGGAAGTATGTGCATGTTTGAGCCATAAATGGTGATGATAGAAAAGATACTATTCCCTTCTGAAAGCAGAGTGTTTTTTAGATACAGAACTTCACAGTGCTAATCAGGTTTGCTTATCTAACCACGATGAAGCCATAGATTTCATGATCACGGGGTTGCTCAGGGTGGTCCTAAAAGTCAACATCAGAGCCAGAGTCAGAGCCACCTATAATTTGAGAGTAGGAAGAGAATTACCCTCCCTAAATCTCTTTTCTTAAGTTGCATGTTGTTGCAATTTTCCTTCATGTTATTGATATGACTATATTATCAAATAACTTAGAAGAAACAGGGATTTTATTTTTGCTTATGATTATAGGCTATAGTTCACATTCCAACTTGCAAGGAGAGTTCATAACAATGTCAGTAGCTGTGGGAACTGGCCAGATCATATCTGATGGAATTTCTTGGAGAGAAATTGCCAGATGTCAAAAGTCGAAAGCACTCCAAAGTATGGCCAAACTACTGAACCAACTCTCTTCAACTAATTCACTTACCTAGGGCATGATCCCACCCACCATGAGCTCGGTCTTCCCTTATCAATTAGGTGGTCTCCGTAGGCTTGCCTTCACTGTCAATTCTTCATAAATGTATCTAAGCTCAGTCTTCAATTGTCAAGTTGACACCTATAACTGACATGTCAAAATATATTTCTTTTCTTACATATTTTATATTTTAGACAGTGAGAGCATGGAAATGAGAGCATGTGCATACTCATGAGAGAGGAAAACAAAAGTGTGTATGAGAGAGAGAGAGAAAGTTATGAGCTTGCAATGGCACACATGTAGAATTCTTAGAAAAAATTTTGGATGTCTGTTCCCTTCTTTTGTCTTCAATCATGTGTGTAGAATCTGGGATTCTCCTATGAGAAATTTTATGCACTTGATTCACATATGAACACTATAATATGGGTATCTCATGATCATCTTTAGAAAACAGAATACTAGGTTTAAATAATTCAATGTCCAAACCAGTAAACAGTGGTGGTGAAACTTGAATCCGGAGTCTGAACCTAGAAATTGCAGTCATAGATTCTCTACTCTTTTCTTTCAAAACATTTTGGTGAATTATTAAAAATAGCAGCAGTTTCAATTCAAGGTATTTTCCAGAGGGACACTATGAATGGATGTCCCCACAGGGTGCCCGAGAGCAGAAACAAAGCAGGTGTATTTCATTCTTCAGCTGGAAAATAGAGCTCTCTGAATTAACCATATACCCAGTGACTTATAATCAGGCATGATTCCACAGATTAAAAATGCTGATTCACCAGAAACCACAGTGAGTCTGAGCCAAACAGAAGAAATAAAATGGAAAAATTGGCAAGACACGTTGCTTATATTGCTATAAAGCTGTAGAATGTTGCAGGAGTTTTCTTTAGTTATGTTTTTTTTTCCAGCTTCATTTGTCTCTTCCAAGGCGGTGGTCACATCTTGATTAACAGAATGCTTTAATCAATCCCAACACTTTATTGTTAATAACACTATGCAAATAAGTCTGTATTCATTACCAAAGGAGACAATGAACATCTGTTGAATATTAATTGATTTAAAAGGCCATGGACAGCTCATGCACATGAGTGGTTTAGCTTCTTGGAATCAGCCTTGAATGGTTAAAAAAATAAAACATGACTTTGAAATTGCTCAGGGCACTCGCATAGGTGAATTGAAAGAAAATGGAATACAAAAATCATAAATTAGTCTGAAATGTATTTAAATGTGTTTTCAAAAAGGCATCGTGTCGTCCAAAACAGAGGCACCACTTGGCTGTATTTTACCTTCTTCGTGCAAGGCATTCATCGGTAAAATGACTGATTCTAAAATAAATTCTTTTTTGTGTGCTACAAAAGCCATTTTCCTCAAGTTTTTGTCAATTCTAGAGCTATGAATGAACAAAACCCAACTTTAATAAAATAATGGGTCATATTTGAATTAAACATGATATTCAAAATGTTCCACTTGAGATGTTAACAAAATGTAACATGCTGGGAAAGCAAGAGGCAAGAATGTCCTGTAACATCCCACACCCTTTACAGATGAAGTCTGAAGACATTAAAATGATGATAACACTGAAATGGATTACTTATTGGATGCAAATGGGAAAATGAAGCAGATTAGTGAAGATATTTGCATCTAAAAAAATCTCAGAACTGAGCATCCTAGGGCAGAGGTAATAAAGATAGTTATTTCTAAGAAATAGATCTAAAGTGGCTCCTTTTAGTTCACAGCGGGAGCATTAGAAGTAGCAATTAATACAACCACTGGTGTGGAATTATTTTCCAAGTGCTACCCTGTTGAATGTCTATAGCTAGGCTCTAAAGTTTTGGTGATGTTGTACCAATTATTTACTGAAAATATTATCATGGATTATCAAAAATAGATATAGAAACAGTGAAATGAAAGAAACCTGGTAGCTTCTATTCACCAACCACTGTAAGTTAGTGCTTCAGACTGAGAATGAACACAAAAGTAAATTTCAGTATATCTATTTTATTCATGGATAAAGTCAACATGGGCCTAAGTTGGGGGAATCTGAGTCAACCCCTTAAATTTAACCAGAAATACCACACAAATACTGGATGAAAAAATTTCCCAAACTTCACTTTCCTGGACACTTAGCATGTTCATTTTAAAAGCACAGGGAGTAACAGAGTACTGTGGCTAAGAATGTGGAGTCGGATCTAGTGTGCCTCATTCTAAATACTAGCTTTAGAACAGGCTAATTGGCTAAGTGTATCTTTGAAACTATGATTTATACTTTTTCTTTCTTACTATGAAAATATGGGTGCGATAGTACTAAGTTTACTGAGTGACTGTGAAAACTCCCTGTGTCAAAAATGCAAATATCCTATCAATAATGATGCCCCTAGTAATGACTCTGTAGGTGTTTATAAGTGCTAATACTACTTATAAAAGAAAGGCCCTTACTGCTCTGAAATACCATGTTACTATTGAATGGAACTGTTCTCTTTTTTTAAATCTGAGATTTGAAATAACATTGAGAGATGAGTACTTTAGTTATTCAGAACGTACCACTTCCTTCAAATAAGAAATGATACACTTTGATTTAGCCTTCATAAAACATAGAGAATTTCTCTTTCAAATATCATATTGTATATTTTGAGAGGGACAGAATGGGAAGTGGCAGTTTTTAGTGAAAGCTGTAAAATTATTTGTAAGATTTTAAATACGCAAACACCCTTGGAATAATTAGTAGAGTAACAATGGTAACTTCTTTAGGAAAGATGTTATCATTTGTTTCTTTTCTAACCAGCAACAGAGAAAACACTCACACATCACTTCATTCTGAAACCATTCTGGAGTCCATTCTGAAACCCGTGGGAGTAGTAGAGCAAGAAGAATCATGAATGACTAAGGTACCTAGAACTACTTTGCATACTTTCTGGAACTAGGCTGAGTATTGAAATGGAAAGGAGGAGAGAAAGAAGGAAAAAGAATAAAAAAAGAAGGAAAGATGGTAAAGGGGGAATGAAAGAAAACTAGAATGGTTTAGCAGTAGACTAGATATCTTACATGCATATTTAATGTATGAGTACATCAGTGGACTCAAGATCACATGGCCAGGAAAAAACTGTGTAAGATCTGAACATGGGTCTTAAGTCTTTCCTGTCATCCAGCTCTTGAGTGTATCAACAAGAGAATGTACAAGATGCATGAAGAACAGGGGCAGAAAAGAAGACAATAGAGATGACAACCTATCATAAATTCGGGAAACTTAGCCTTAGGTAACCACAGTGTTAAAAATTAAAAGGAGGGAAAAAGTCCTTGCCAAGAACTATTTCAACTACTGTATCACAACACATCTCTTCTCTCTCATATAGAAACACTTCTCATTCTTCCCATGCTAAATAATCACCAATATTCCACCTGTCAAATGACACAGTTCTACAATACTAAAAAAGGTAACAAAGCTTATTAATTTGACTATTTCTGACAGCACTCCTTTTGCTACAACTTCCTGTACTGAAAAGTAAGAATTCCTCCTTAGAGAAGGATTTTCTCTCATGTTCAATCCTGCAGAAGACATTCTGTTTACAAATTAGAGTGATTTGTAATGGGTTTTGATGAAAAGGCTCTTGTGTGGAAGGCTTTTACCCTCATGCAGCAATGCTCACTGGTAAGAGGTTAGGAAAGTGACTGGATCATGAGGGCTGTCATCTAATTGATGAATTAAGCCATTGATGGGCTCACATTTGAGTGGAATTTTTTGGAAGTGGTGAAAAGTGTAGGGGGTAGGGAAGAATTGGAGGAACAGTATCACTAGACAGCTATCTTCGGAGAGTAAATTTCACTATTTTATACTCACAAGTGTTTCCTATTCCTATTATGTGAAATGAGATGCTTTGGTTACAACCACAATGCTCTGTCTCACCACAGACCTCAAAACAATGGACTTCAGTGACCATGAGCTGAAACAGGGAACCACAATAAGTTTTTCGTCTTTCAAGTTGATTTTCTCAGGTGTGTTGTCTCAGAAATGGAAAGATTACTTAACACACCCTAGAGTAGCAAACAGGAATAGAAGAAAAAGAAAGATGATTTCAGAGGTGGTTTTCAAAATGTTGTCAAGTATACTGGGTGAATAGTATTCAAGTATTCATTTATCTTGCCCCGTGGGTTTGAGGAAAGAAAATGAATCAGGCATATTGATGGTTCAAAAGTAATTATCCGTTTTCCTCACTCTGTTTTCTTAATAACTTTAACAACCATTTCTGGATCCTTCCTGAGAGCAGTGAGATTGATCCTGTTAAAGCTGCATAGAACTTACAGTCTTTGATTTAAATACCACTGGCTACCTGCTCACCTATAATGGGGACACTCAGACTCAGCACTAGAAAGCCATTCTTTACTGGACATCATCACAAGCAGCCGTGGTGTGGAAAGTAGCATATCATTCTTCTTGCGCTGCCATAAAAATATCAAATCAATGGCTTCAACAAGAGAATTGCCAAATGTCAGAATTTCAGAAGCTTTTAGTCCGCTGAAGAAGGATAACAAGTGCTGGCAGTACAGTAGGCGAAGAGAACACACCGTCCTTTCTTCCCCTTGATAAGGCAATCTCTCCTTTAATTTGGGACTCTACCATTCTGATTCATTTAATGGTAACTACTTCCTAAAAGCCTTATGTTCACAGACAGTCCATTGGAGACAGGACTTTGAACTGTGAATGTATGGGAAGTGTATTTCAGTCTATAGTTAGTGGAATGAGGAGAATTCTCTAAAGAACTAGATGCTATGGTTAATATAGATGTTTCAATTTGACAGGATCTAGAGTCATCCTTGATAAAACCCTCTGGGTAAACCTGCGAGGAATTTTCCAGATTTGGTTAACCTCTAGACAAGACTGTGAGGAATTTTTTTGATGGGGTTAACTTAACTGGGAAGACACACCCTCAAAATAGACGGCACCTCCCTGAGATGGTGGGCCAGCTTACTATCACCTAGGGTTGAGCACTTTTACCTTGATGCCACCACTACCAAGGCTGCTGCCATCTAACATGACTGAAAGCCAGCAGCTCTCCATGAATCCTCCAGGTTTTCAGTGCTAGATGGGACTGATGAGGCTCCAGCCCAGGGGACTGATCAGCTACTGTTCTCAGCCTCTCCAGTGCACAGACAGCAGTTAGATTATCCAGCCCATGCTGTGTAAGCCAGTCCAGTAAGACTCATTCTATTAGTCATTGTTCTCTAGAGGAACAGAACCAACAGATTGAATATGTAAAAAGGGAATTTATTGAATTGGTTTACAAGATATAGTCTGGATAGTCCAACAATGACTGCCAGTAGCTGCTCAGTTGAGAAACTGAATATCCTAGCAGTCCCATTATGTGACTGAAAGCTGGGGGATTCGTAGAGTCTCTGGACTTTAGTCACTTTGGAGGGTCAAATTATCTGGATGATAGGAGGGAAGATGCCTTTGCCAGTGCAAGACAAGAGAGTCTCCCAGAGCTCTTCTGTCTTGTGGTTTCTTTTATCTAATCTGCTACTGGGAAGTTCCATCCAGATTTAGGATTGGTCTTTGTAAATCTATTGATACAGATAACATCTTCAGGTGGTCTACATGTCCATCTGTTAGTTAATCCCAGGTACAGTCAAATAGACAACCAAAATTAACTCAATTCCTCTAAAGAACCCTAACAGATTAGAATTTGTAGACTGAAAGAGTTAGAAGAAATAACATTTGATGCTCAAATCTAAGGCACACGGGGCAAAGCAGCAGGAAAATATTGTTTCACAGATCCTGGTTGGTAGCTGAAACTGATATTGTTGGCTACTGCATGACACACTCCAGTGTTTGTGGCATGAAGAGTGAGAAACAGAGAACTGAAGATCCACAAACAGAAGCAAGAGAGAAGCAGGAGGCTACTGACCTCCTTGCAATCCTCTCTTCAAAGAACATAGACAGCAACAAAGGAATACTCCTCAGCATCTCATCTTACTTCCACTTTGAGAATGAGCAGATTCACCATGACATTGTAGCATAAATTTATTTCACATACATTTTCTTAGCTTTTCCTAGTTACTAGGAGTCCAAATGTGAGTAAGTTAGATTTTTTTTTAACCTTCACGTTTTCTGCAAGTTTATCGCAAACTGAAATCTAAGAGTATTACGGGAAGAAGAGAACAGGTTGCAGAGGAAGAATTCAGAGCCAAATAGATGAACAGACTTAGTCAAGGGATGCAGGCAGAGTTGATGTAAACAATCAACATCCAATCATACTGACCTCTGTTTCACTGCTAATTCCTGTACTGGTTCTGGCTCAGCTGTTGACCCAAGAGAATCATTCAGCCAGAGTTCACTGACAGCCTCCTCAGGGCTTGGTGCTCTGCCTGACTGACACACAATTTGTATTTTAACAATTTAATGCAATACTTAGTCATTGATTTGAAGAAATAAAGCTACTTGACTCAGATAAAATTAGATAGTACTACAAGGCACTATTCAAAGTGAGAGGACTCCTCTAAGGATATCCACTACGTGTACATCATAGGAAGTAATCAAGGTGATCAAACCTATCACTACAGAGATCATTGTGCTCAGGCAATTTTGCTGAGTGGTAAACTTCCCTGTTCACTTTTGTCATTTGGCCTAATATTGTCTAAAGATACAAGGTACAGGAAGACTGTTGTAAAGCAAAAGGGAAAATACAACACTTTCAAAAACTGGTGCAGGGAAAACTGGATATCAACATGTAGAAAATGAAACTAGACCCTCATCTTTTATCCTGAACAACATTCAACTCTAAATGTCTCAAAGGCCTCAACATATAATCTGCCAGTGCTAGAAGAAAAGGTAAGAAGTACAATATTACATATAGGCATAGGTAAGTACTTGCTAAATAGAATTCTATTTGCCTAGAAAACAAGGTCAAAAGTAGACAAATGGGACATCATGAAGTTTGAAAAAAAAGATTCCAACAGCAATGGAAACCATTAATCCGATCAAGAGGTTACTTACAAATTGAGAAATTTGACAGCTACACATTCAATAAGATTAATATTCAAAATGTACAATGAACTCATAAAACCAATCAAAAATAGACTACAGATCTGAAAACAGATTTCTAAGAGAGAGAGAGAGAAGGAGAGAGAGAGAGATATGAATGGTTAATAAAACACTTTAAAGTGTTCAACATCATTAGCTTCTGGGGAAATGAAAATGGAAACTTCTCTGGGATCTTATTTAACCACAGTCATTGCCTTCAATTCTATACCCACTGGTGACCCCACTGGGCTTTAATGAAAAGTCCCCTCTTAATGGTCACAGAGACAGTCCTGGCTAAATTAAATGAGTCACAAGACAAAATCAAAAGTCATGAATTTGGAAAAGGAGATAAGGGTGGGAGGTAGGTAGGAAGGTGAGAGAGTAATCAGAAAGCATTCTACTCACATGTGAGAATGTCAAAGAACTAGCTAAATGAGAGTAAAAATTCTGCAACTAAACTTTAAAATGTGAAGTGAGACCATTTAGGTATCTAGTCTCTGAAGACCCTTAGAAAGCAGACATCATCAAGAGAACACAACAGAGGATTGGCCAGTCCAAAACGAGCATGCAGTGTATGGGGCTGGCAATACCTGACCTTGAAAGCTACCTCTGCCACTTGTGATCTAGTCTGGTCCCTTGACATCTTATAGCTCAGTCTCTTCAGCCATAAGATGGGGCCAATTACAAGATTTATTCCTGAAGTTTTAGTGAAGATAAGATGAGTGAGCACGGTTAGTCTATTTCAAGTCTTAGTGTTCTAGTATACTACAAATACATTACTCCAGACACTAAGAGTTTGACCAGGCTCCTGTGACCTTCTCTCTTGCTGCATAGCTTAGTCTCCCTTCATTTTGATATCTCTCCGAATTCCCTTTGTGACTTGATAATAGCTGTGCCTTATGTTCTGTCAGGGTGGGCAACAATTACAGATCTTAGGAAAGGTTTGTTACCACACTTTGCTGCTGGATTCTACTTGCAGGTGACAGGAGAGACCTGCAGGGCTGCTCTTAGCAGAGACAGATGAATTGTCCTGTTTGTCACCGGGGCTTGGCTGGCACTGGTGCTGAGTCAGGCTGTGGCTCATGACCCAGGAGCATTCAGTGTCTCACAAGGCTCCAAGTAACAGACTTGAGAGAGGACAACTCTCTTCCGGTCAGAGGAGTCTCCTGACTACCATGTGATCAAAAATAGGCAAGGAAAAACCTATCATTCACTGAGGATTGGCAAATCTTCAACCTTAAAAGATGTATCTTCCAAAGCCTAAGCTAAATTTCAGATCGTGCATTTAAAATCACTTTTCAAAATTTGTCTGTTACAGTTAAAATGAAGCTGACATCTAACTAAATGTAAGTACATAGTAAAAGATATAGAATCTACATTTAATTATGATACATGAATGCACACAGAGGATTGTTTACTGATTGTTACTGTGTACTTACTCATTGAGCAAATTTTAAGATGTACTAAGCCTTGCTGTTGTTTAGAGATATCAATATATACCAAGAGTCTAGTGGACTTTTTAAGCTATGTTTTTCAAGATAAATACTTCTAATGTGGTCCTTTCAGTCTAACTCTTTCATAACATTGATCTCCATTTTCTTCTTTATTTGCTTCTATAAATGTGCAAAAGAATACATACAGCCAAATGAGTTCTATCAATACTGGACAAAGTGTTGATATATTTTAGAATTAACTATTATACTTCCTTACACAAACTACCATTATTCTTTGTAAAGAAGTAATTTGTGACAAGTCTTCCATTTCAGCACTTTATTTATATTAACTTATTTAATCCTTAAAACAAATGCATCCATTCTTTCAGACATATGCCATAATTCACTTAGTTTAAAGGTGAATTTTCTTCACACTGTAACATCTCTGGAATGAAGATACATCTTATAATTAATGTGCTATAGTTCCATTCACTATGCTTTTTCTCATAGTAATAAATAAAATAATAATGTATCTTACAGTTCATGAAGTCAGGTACGAAAGATAGCCATGTCCTAGTCTTTCTCTTAGGCTCTAGAAATGTGGTGGACAATACAGAACAATTTTTGATTTCAAAGAATCTAATGATTATGACAGGAAAAAGAAGATGATCATAATGAATGTACAAGTTACTATGAGAAATGAGGCCTATCCTGGACTTCTATGGGTATGGGAAGACTTCCCTGGGAAGATACTAAGTTTGTAAAATTATCAGAGGTTATAGCTGATGACTAGACTGTAGTTAACTGGATAGCTGACCAGATCAAATGAAATCCTAGTCGCTAGAGGCAATATAGGCCATTTAAGGATTTTTTTGCACATCAGTATTCTGCATTTCCTGCTCATGCAATGAGAATAAATTCAAAGAGAGGAAATAAATGATAATTATGGATCTAGGATATCACAGTAAGGGATTTGCCCTTTATCTGTATGATAACTACTGTTTATCATGGATCTTAATAAAACAGAGATGACAATTCCATTTGACAGATAAGAAAACTGAGGTTAGGTAATCCAAATAGCTGGCTTCAGGCTATACAGCAAAGAACAAGAATAGTGTAACCCTTTCTAAGTCTTCAGTAGAATCCCAAAATTCTGAGCACTGCATTAAGTAGGATAACCAAGGACATGCTTCTTTCTCTAAAAAGTGCATCATTACCTTTTACTTCAGTTTATGCTGAATTAATTAATGTGTGAGATTTAGAGTGAAAAAAGGCAGCTCCACTATGTCAGGAAATGTCAGTTCTAGGATGCTGAAAAATATCTAAGGTAAAAATGGCTAATTCCAGGATGTGTGGGCTCAATTAAAGCATTAGTAGGTCTTCTATTACTGTTAAGCTTCTCCCTCTTTGGCCTTTAGGTGATGACCATTGATATTAGCCTTCCCTAAATTTGCTCTACACATACTTTTTATTGTTTGCATTCAAAAGACCAAAGAGCCTAAAATGAAAATACATACAAGGAAACAATAGACTGCTAATGAGAGAGTGAAGGATCACAACTTTAAGTATGTTAATGTTCTTACATATAATCATGTCACCAGAAATTGCATTTTCAATGTGTCCTAAAGCTAGTATTTTAGAATAAAGCAATCTGGAGATGGACTAAATTAAGTAATTGAAGGTGAAATGCAAAATCTGGCCTGAAAGTAAAGCACTAACTTCTGGACTAATTTACAAATGATTTTTTTAAAAAAAAGAAGAAATAATTATTTGAGTGGAGTTATTCTACTGCAGCCAACCATATTACCACTTTAGAAATAATTTCATTCAATGGATTCACTGGTATGACCAGTCTTTTCAATTAAATACCAATATAAATACTCTTTGATTTTCATTTTCAGAAAAAAAAATTGCAATATGAATTATCTTACATCTTTGACTCACTCTTATAGAAGGCACATTTACTAATAGCTCAGAAATTAACTCTTGTTTGATGAAAGACATCTTTGCATTCTGTAGGAAAAATCAATGAAGAGAAACATTCATGCTTTAGTTGTGAGGACATGACAATTACAAGGTATTTAAAAAGTATAATAGCTGCCAAGAAAATACCTTGATACATTTACACAACTAGAGAGGATAAAAAGTGTAAGGTCATTGCCAACTGAACAGGAAATTTTCTATTTAAGTTAACTTAAGAATAACTTTATCTGAAGTCAGTTGAGCTAAACAATCAGAAACTTCAATTTTGGAACCCTCATGACATTGGGAGTTCCAATAAAAAGGAGAGGGACAGGATAAGAAGAAAAGCTTAAATTACTTAGACAAAACATAGGAGATCCTGGAAACATTATAAGTTATGGCAGAGAGGGATGGTACCTCAAGGGTTTTGATTTTCAATAGCTTTCTGAGGTTCCAATCCCTGAACCAATAGCAACTACTACTCCTGTGACTGTAGTCTAGCTAATCTATTCTACCGAGATCAAGAAAATTAGCTTACCTAATAGAATATTCAAGATAAATTAAATCTTACATATAAAGCAGCTAGTTGATGTTTATTATGTGTGCACAGATGCTGCTGATAATGATATTATTAGTGTGATCATTATGACCATCATCATACAATGCTAGAGAATTGTACCGGTATTAACATAGATAAAAGAGTAGACAAGGCAACTAGGACTAAGCATACTGTGTGCAAAGGATGACATTTAGGCTTGCAGATTCCATATTAATTCTTCAATTAACCCCAACCTTGAGGAAAATACTTCTTAGATCAGAGCTGAATGTTCAAACAGGATGGAATGACCATGTGGGCTACAGACTGGCTCATTAGAACAAGAGAGGGGAAAAAAAAAACTAATAAAAGATACTAAAAATGTCTACCATTTTCCCTAATATAGATAACATCACAAATGGTAAATCATGATCTGAATCCATCAGTAGTTACTACACAAGCAATTATTTTAGTTGTTTTCTGAATAAATTCAGTAGTAATATCATTTGTATATCTTCTTCCATTTGGTGATAAACCATGACAATCTATCTTTAGATGTACAACCCCAATCATGTTTGTGTTATTTGATCTCTGATGTTATAGGAAGACTTTTAAAATTTCATTAGACCTATAGTATTATATATCAATCTCCTTCTCAAAATATGTTACAGAATTCTTAGATAAAACTACCTCACAATATTGGTTAAAATAAGTCATGTGATGCAAATAGGTACATAGAATAAACTATTTCTATCCACCACAAATTGATTGAGTGGCTATAATTTTCCAGGTAACTTATCTTTCCATTTATTCTAGAAACTCTATAAATACCAACTCACTGAAAAAATATTATTTTCATGTTGGATATCAGCCTACTATTCAAAATAACTCCTCTCAGCCCCCTTGGCTAGCATCAGAATTAATTTTTTTCCTTTGTCTTTATTGTTCTGATAGTGAATTTCAGTTCTCTTTTGCTGATTTTCTGATGTGAATGCATCTTATAGTCTGAGTAAGCAAATGAAGAGTTAAAAAAAACCTTTAGCTTCTCACTTGGTTTCTTCTTGCCTGTTCTAGGCATTATCCAAAACAGAGGTGGGGGAGTTGCTTCTGATGCCCCTTGCTAGCTAGCTTCTTCCCACACTGAAGATGAAGAGTCTATATTACTTTGTAGGATTAACAACAGCTTTTTAAAGTCCTCTACACTGAAGATCACACAGCTGCTATTCCTCACATTCAGGTCCAGTCGTGATCCAGAGACACTGAAGACTCAACTTTTTTCTTTGCATACTAATTCGCCAGAAGGCATTATCTCCCAGTGCCTCTCAGAGAATCATCATCAATGCAACCTATAATTTTTCACTGGGAGGCACACTATTTTCAAAACATGTGCTCTAATAGAAACCTAAGGAGGTCTTCCTGCTTTCTATTCATCTCTTTCTTTAAAAATTACTTGAGAAACAAACAACCCTCCCCCCCAAGCCAATTGTTCTATATACATACTGCTGGAGCAATATAGATTTGCAATATGTGATACATAGAATGGGGAAGATACCAATGCTATGTGAACCCTTCTCTCTTACTCCTCCAGCAAAAAGGGTGAATAAACATAAAGCTGATTATCACAGTTCTCAGATCAGGGCACTGTATCACAGTTCTCAGATCAGGGCACTGTGGAAGGCTAAAAAGCCCTAAAGTCAGAACCCCAAAGATCTTTGCTCTTTGCAGATTACAGCCATATCTTGGTTTCTCAGTAGATTCTTGTACATTTTATCATTGTTTCCACTGTGTCACAACAGGCAGCAGTTTGAGGCAAAGGCATCTGTGCAGCTGTGTATGCCACAGACCCCCCAAGAGTCATCCTGGGTCAGTGTCCCAAGTGTAGAGAAGGAAGAAAGAGTCTGGATTCACAACAACATCCTCAGAATAGTATGGAGAATCTCAGTTTCACAAGATTCTGTTGACCTTTGGAAGTTTCCCCAACACTTGTCAAATTATGATATGATTCCAAATCAGATACTAATTTCCAAAATGTTTTTTTTTTCAGTGCCAAAGAAAGCATCGGAAACATTAGAGACTGAAAAACAACATCTTCTGTTATGTTCAAGCTTATAATATAGCTAAGAACTCACAGGCCATCTTAATTTCTTAGAGAAACCTAACTAATGAGGTAAATATATCCAGTGATCTCTGGAAACAACTAGTAGTACTGAATAAAAGAAATACAAAGCTATTCTGTACATGGAAAGGATTACTCAGTTACAAATATAATTCTTCCTCATTGGAAATGTTTGTGAAATGAAGAGCTTTACTGACATGGAAAAAAATTTGCAACATTCCTGTGAGGTCTGTCGTTATTGAAAGACTCCTAGGACACAGGCTAGAACACAGGTACTAGGGAAACATATGTGTATCCACAATGCTTCATAAGAACCAGAGACCACAATACTAAGAAAAAGGCAGCCCAGCAACAAGTTTACTAAAGGGCTTCTGGAAGGAGTACAATTACAGCTGCTTCTCTCTGCTCTCATCATATGAGACTTGAAGGAACACTAGTCTCCATGTGGAGACATCTATCAGTTGAGGATTCCACCAAACATTTTTAAGAGCCCATGATCCTGCTTAGCCCTGAACGCTCCCCTCCCTGGAGAGCCAAGCCCTGAGAGTCACCCCTTCTTAAGAGCCTGGGACCACATTCCCAGCGAGAAGCAGGTTCCCATTCCCAGCGAATAAAGGCTGCGTCTGTACTCAACCCGGCAGCCAGCCAGGGCAGCCACTTGACACATCGGTAAGAGGAGATCTTGCTCCCTCCTCATTCCATACCTTCTCTGATTTCGCCTTCCTGGCATTGTGCACGAACCTGCGACCCAGCTTCTTGGCGTACCAGATGGAAGCGAACATCGCGATGCTGGTGGAGATTCACAATGAAGCCCTTGGCTCCGCACGATCAACTTCCCACCTCGGCTGAGAAAGCAGAGCCAGCGGAATCTGGCCGGAGCTGTCACTTGCAGGCTGTTGCTTTCTCAGTTCCTCTCATGCTGGTTAGCCGGGGAGAGGGTGGGAGGAGGGAGGGGTTGGGGGAAAAGGCAGTCCTGTTTGGCCGGTCTGCAGGTACATTTACATCCCGCCAGCAGGAGGTCCAGGCGCCCGGCAGCTCAGCCTTGGAAACCCTGCTCACACACATTCACTTGGCTAAGTATCCGGCTGCAGTTCTTCAGCTCCGATGCCTCCAAACTCCATGTGTGTGAGGAGGAGGAAGGGAAGCCGCAGTCCACATGCACCAAGGCTCCCCACCTCACGTCCGGCGCCTGCTCCAGCAACTGCACGCCTCTTTCGGCTTCCCCCTGTCTTGACAGTACGTGCTGGCGGCAGTGCACGTAAAGACAGAGCCACACAGACTCGCAGGTAAAGCAGCCAATGCCAGAGCTGCTGGGCACCCGGGAGAAGAGTCAGGGCACCTAGGGTCTTGACCCTGTAGGACCAACAGGTGGCCCTGGGGCCCAATTCCACGCAGGGCCTCGCTGATGATAACTATTGGGGAAAAGGTGCGGGGGGAGGGGCACGGGCTGAAACATAACGATCTTTTCTTTCCTCATTCTCAATCCATTGGTCCGACGAAAGTTACATCTCTGTCCAAAGCATGCAAGAGAGACCTTTATTTCTTTAGAGACTAACCCAGGACACAGCTAAGAGTGGAAAGGACAAAATACCTTTTCCGATGCTTTTAAGAAGAGTCTCCGTTTCCCAAGTCTCTGGGTTTGCCGCTCAAGTAATTAAAACCTTTCTTTGATAGCACAGCTTTTCAACACAGGAGGTGAAGTACGGGAAGTAGTGTTAAAGCTACCTTGAAACTTGAAATAGAACAGTATAGTGATCCTTTCCTTTTTTTCCCTCCTTTTCACCCTCTTTTCCTTCCCCAGGTGATTGCAGAACACCCCCCCCCTCCCGCTCTGCCATCTAATGGACAATTTCAACATCATCTTACCAACTTGGGACTGTAGATTTAGTTCTTGAACCTTGTTTCTTTAAAGAATGTTCTCATCTGATTATAACACAAGATGCTTTCGACTTCAATGATCTTTTTAGGGTTTAGACTATCATGAGAAGCACTTTTAGGGTAAAGTCAATTTTAAGAGACAAGTGTTTCTTCCGAAGAAAGATGCTTTAAGCTCCTATCCAGTTGCACTAAAAGATGAAAAATAGACTTCTTGCGTTAGCAAGGAACACCTGTCTTCCAGTGACACATTAACTGCACTTGGTCCAGCAAAGTGTTTCCAGCTGATCCAGCAGGAGGGCACTAAAAGTAAATTTGGATCCACGTGTATGAACACACTTGCAGATACTTAGAGAAGACTTCCCTTGTTTCAATAGAGTCCCTGACCAAGAGTAGGTCTGGGGGCGAGATGGCTGAGATCTGTATCTTTTAAAGGTTGAATTTGGAGTCAGTGGAGAAAACGTGCTGTAGGGAGCATCAAATGCCTCAGAGGTATGGGAGGTGGGTGAAACATGGCAGTGTATGGGAGGTCATCAGTAGTCAGAACTCATGTCCACATCACTTCCTGTGACCTTGTGCACAGAACACACACCTCACCATAGTGAAGTCCATGGGTAGTTACTGAGGAACTAGACATACCCTGACTTTGCTTTTAATTTGTTTTTGTTGTTGTTGTTGTTTATTCATTTACTTATTCATTCATTTATTTTTTTCCCTGTGGGTTTGATCAGTCTCATCCATCCGGTAAAAAGATTGGGTAGATGATTCTCAAGGTCTCTTTCTTTCTGTGTTGTGAACCTAGGATTCCAGGGGAGGGGTCATCATGTGATGTGGGTGCTTAATGGAACTATGTTGCTTCTTCTTGCTGAGATGAAGTAATTGTGTTCTGAAATTTTCACAGTGGTCCCCTAAGGGCTCGCCAGCTCCTTGTACCTTCTTTGAAATGCCTAACTACCACTGAGGGTTTGGTTTTGCCAATAGCTATTTCTTTAGCTCAGTGTTCTCACATCCTACAACTCTACTTTTCTTTCATTTCCTTTCAATATTCTTAGGCGACCCCTGTGCAAAACTCTCCACATTACACCCTGTACTCCTAGAAGAAAAAGTACCACGGACAGCCAACAAATAAATAGATGGGAACTCCCTGCATAGGCTTCAAAGAGCCTCTCCGCAGGACCATAGTTCACCAAATTTTACTGGAATGCTAATGGTATTATTTCTGCACACAGGGTTATCCAAGCGAAGTTGTAGTTAAAAATAAAACAGCATTTAAATACTGAATAAAACAACATATAAAAGATAAAATAATCTAACTTTCATTAATGAGTGAAAGTTCTGTTTTTCACAGCTTTAGATGGGATCAGATAACAAACAGTTGAGAAAGGAAGATACTGACCTTTCAAACCATTAGTAGATAACATAAAGGAATGGAAGAATGTCCAGTTATTGTGAGGAGATTAACAGATTATTCTCTCACTCTTACATGCTCTTCATAAATTTAAAATTGCCCAAATCTTGAAAACCAGAACTAGAAGAAACCTTTGATATGTAATTATTTTGCTTTCTGATCTTGTTTTTCCGCTGCCTCTAATGATCTTCACACACTTCGCTAAAAGGCTTTTTCCACATTTCTTGACTACAATTCTTTGGAAAATAAACTAGACCTACCAACTCAGATTCAGTTGAAAAAAAAATAACAGTAACTACCATTACTTAGAAAAGCTTTTGGAGAAGAAAAGTCCATATGTACTGAGACACTAGCTGTCAGAGTATGTGCATATGTTCTTTCAAGGCTCAGCAAAATCTAGATATTCAAAATATATTTATAAAGGCAGGCATGACAAAGTAGGAAAAATTGCAAACTAGGAAAGACTGAAAGAGTCAATAAGAGTCTATACGTTTCTAATTTTAAGTATGGTTATCATCACATCATTGGGTTGAAATCACTGCCATATTTATATAAACATTTTCCAGGGATCTCTGGGAGCAATGGATCATCTCTAAAGAGGCTGGCAACTGCCTACAGTCAATCCTAATTGTTGCTAACCATTGCTTTGCTGATTGAGATAAATAACTTGCAGTCTGCTATACAGGGAAGACAAATTTTTCAGACACTTTCCATCTGCATGTGGTCACTACCTGGAAAGACCCTTTCCTTTGTAATTTCATTTTTAATATTTCTCCCAACAGAAGCAGACTAGTTCAGCTGAGTTTGTGACACAACATTAATCCTTTTAAACAGCTTTGGGTTCATGCCTTAACACACATACACACACACACACACACTGCTTGGCTTGTGATTCTGAATCTTTACAGCAAACACAATGAGGTATTCCACAACTGCAATTTCTGCTTGGCATGTTAGTGATTTTATATTCTAAAAGTCATGTAAATATATCATGCATAATTATTTTAAAGACAACATAAATTTAAGCCTTAGAAGCTGTATCCTAGCCCTGACCATGCAATTTTGTAATTACTAGAAAGACTTAGAATTCTTCCATATTTCTTGGCTGTTTGAACTTCCCTCTCTATTCCTAGCCTTTGCCCATTTTAAAATGGGGTTATGTTCTTACTACTGATTTATGAGAGCACCTTAGCATTCTGGACATTAATGCTTTGTTTAGCACTGTCTTTGAATCTCTTTTCTCTCAATACAGAAACTAGTGCCTGGGAGCATGAAAAATAGTCTCGGTTCACTGTTGAATACAAACCAAGGAAATCATATGTAGAAATACAAGAAAATTAATGCATAAAATCAAATTTCTGTACCAATTTTTATTTGGTCATTTGCATATTTCATATGCATATTTATGGATAAGATCTTACCTTATTACCAAGCTGCAAGTGTAGAATATACAATGCATATAATTTGAGGCTAAAAGATCATAAACATAATAGTTAATTTCAACTCACAGAAATGCCATGTGTGGGGTAAATTACCTTTGCTCAGGTTACTGGAAAAAGAGAGGTAAAACAGCCATATTTTGCTCTATATATTTTTGTATTATATGAATTATCTCCATGAAAGCATACTCCCATTATCACTTATGCTATTAAATAGGTAAATGATTCTGTTCCATCAAATTTTATTGAGTATATTGCACATACCACATACCATAACACTAGGCACTTGTAAATGAATGATATACAGTTTCTCCTCTCATGAAGCTCTACACAGTTGAAGGCACACACGTGTATTTCAATAGAGCATGACAGTATAAAAGGTATATAACAATTATGGAGGGTCCCCAGGAAAAAAAATCACTGTTCTTTTAAATATTTTATGTGATAAAACCCCAATAATAAATGTTAGCTATAAAAAGCAATGCAAGTAATACTAGTGCAAAAAAAATGCAATGGAATAGCAAAGTCACCCTTTTGTTTTATCCCTGAGGACACAGAAAAAATTATTGCTATGAACCTTTATGCATATCAAAGTCAATGTGCATAAACTAGCTACCTACAGAATCTTGTGCCAACGAGTCAACTAGTTATGGACAAATATGAAAAGAATTAAGTATTACTACAATGTCTACTGACAGGGGCTAAACTGTTCTTAGATTCATCAGCATGAATTCTTTGATGTTTTAATGTCTAAAGCATCCTTTTAAAAATACGTAATCATAATATACATGGAGTGTGAAGTAATATGTTTATATAGATACTATATAGATCTAATGTTTTCATATATTACCATATTTATTTCAAAAATATTTTTAATAAATAGGATCATTAAAATAGAAATAAATCTGCTTATTGAACTGTACTTAATCTAAAGTTATTGCTTAATCAACATGCTAGTACCATCTTTTAACGTGATCGTCTCTAAAGCAGATATTTCAAAATGTAAGTGATGCATTGCAGTGTCTCTCTGGCTTGAACTTTCATTCCTTACAAATTACTTGCTCATGGTTTTATTATTTATATTAAACCCATATTCTAGATGACACAGTATAATCAGGTATAACCCACAATTTATTATCTGTTCTTAATCTTGGTATGCTATATTTGCAAGGGAAGCTAGGTGCCAAACCAGGGATCCATGTACTGTAGACAAGAGTTTTATGTGTGGCTTTGTAATTACTGCTGAGACTTAGAATCCTGATACATTTACAGACCATTTGAACTTTTTCTATTCATAACATTTCCTCATATTAAAGTTGGGTAATGACTTTTTCTTTTTTTTTCATTCTGGACATTAATACTTTTTATATCACAACATTGGATTATATTTGATTGCAATCTCTGATTGGTCTTTTATTTTACTTCAAGTTTTACCATACAGAGTTTTCATATATATTTAAATGTATTGAAATTCACTCATGTATTCCTTTATTTATCTAATTTTATCTTGAAAATGCTTTCCTTTCTGAATTCAAAAATGCATTATCTTATATTTTCTTCTAGATCATTTGTTTGTGCCCTCCATAAGCACTTTTATTCTGTTTCTAGTGGATATGTTTTAGCAAGAATCTATTTTTCCTCCATATGCATTAGCAGATTTATTTATTTATTTATTTGGTATATAGCAATGTTCTTCCTTTTCTCAGTGACTTGCCACTCCACAGAGTCATGTCAACATCATATGTATATGTGGTTGCTTATTTTCTAGGCCCCGTTATATTCTTCTGCTTCTATTTTTCTGTGCTAACACCACATTAGCTATGTTTTATAGTAAATACTGACATATCAAGAGCTAACTCTCCCTTCCACTTCATGTAACTTTCTAAGCTAATTTTTACTAAGATTGTACAATTGAGAATTTCTACAGTAGTTAGTTAATGATATTACTTTGTGAAATTTAAGTTCTATCTTGATGTAGCTGCTTCATTCACAACCACATCAAGTCATTTATACTATATCTACCTTCATTATTAATATTTTTCCTATTAAAGTTTATTCACAATAAAGCCTGCAAGCTATTACATTTTATTTTATTTTTAACCACTTTAACTCTCTTTTTCTGGACTAAAATTATTTTTTAAAAATGTCCATGTGAGATGGAGGAGAGATGGCTCAGTGGTTAAAACTGCCTCACATATAGAAGGACCTGAGCTTGGATCCCAGTTCCCACATTAAATGGCCAGGTGGAAATGGTAGTGGCCTATAATTCTGGTGCAAGGCAGCGCCAGAGTGAAGCAAAAAAGAAGGTAGAGCCAAACCAGGATATTTTCCGAAATCACCCTCGATCCTCCACAGATATACACAGTGCTCTCTTACACACACACACACACACACACACACACACACACTTAAATAGATAAAAATATTTGAAGAGAAGATGTATATGCTTCAATAGTCTTTCAGTAAATTTCTGTAATATATAAATGAACTCAATATTGCACAACATAGTGATTTCCAAACTGAAAATGACTTATTTCCTCAGCACTTTGAAGATACTATACTACAAGATCTTCTTTTATTAGTAACTATGATAGGTATCTGTGATCAGCCCAACTATTATCTTGCAAGAAATGCATCTCTATTTCTTGGCTTGGTAAAAAATAACTTTTCATCTTTATTGAACTGTAGATTCATTTCAATGTTTCTATTTTTATTGAGAAGCTCTTCTTTGAAGTCATGGTGATTTTAAAATTTGACTAATGTTTAAAAAAATCTCATTCATTAACTCTTCAAATATCCTCTTCATCTCTATTATTCTCTTGGTCTAAAATTATGCTTTTTTTTCCCCACTCCATCTTTCCAATGGATCCATGAAACTTCCATTTTTCTTTCTACTCTTACTCTGTGCTTCTTTATGGGTTATATATACTATACAGACATATTTTTATCCTATAATTCTCTTTTTATTTTATTTGAATCTATTGTAATTACATTTTAGGAAGTGGGATGTATTTGTGGGCGGATTGGTCATACCATGTAACCCAGGATGGTCTTGAATTTGCTTATTCCTCTTGTACTTTTGTTGCTTTCTTTGATGTTTGTTTGTAGTACTAAGAACTGAAATTACAGCCTTTCCCATGCTAAGCACATACTTTTCCACTGATCTGTACCTAGCCCATCAGTAATTTTTTTTACCTTTGTATTGTTGCATTCATTTATTTAATTTGAAAAAAACATTTTATTTTTCTAGTTTTACAAGCATATTTAGTACTTATCCCTGCTTCCCTTCATCCCCCCTCTAATCTAACCCCCCCCTTCCCTTCATTAATCCATCTAACTCCTCCCACCTTCCTGCCTTTCTGTTTCTGTGGACCCCAGGGTTCCCTCTGGTTTGCCTACACTTTTAATTTTTCTGTTTACAAGCATATCGAGTACTTATTCCTGCTTCTCTCCATTGTCTCTTTCTCCTATCCCTCCATCAATCCCACCCTCCTACCTGTCTGCTTCTATGGAACCCAGAGTTCCCTCTGTCTTGTATACTCTTATGGGGGTTCAGGCCTCTGTGAAATACCAAGTTGCCTCTCTTCAGGCCACCCCAATGATCCAGCTTTACTTACCAAGGTTTCCACTGTATGTTCTTATTTCTCTTAAGTTCTTGACAGTCTACAGGGACATATTGGTATGTCAGTCATAATGCAGGTCATTTTGCAGGTGTGGTAAAGACAAATCTCATTTTGTGAGTTCCTAGATGCAGCAGTCCTGCCTTGAGTGGGATGACTTGTCCAAAGGTGAACCTTGTCCAAAGGTGAACCTTCCCATCTTTCAGTTTGAATCTCACCACCCTTTTGTCTGTGAGGTTCCCAAAGCCTTAGGATGGGTAGACTGAGATGGTCTGATTTTGGGTGAGTCCTTCTGAGTCGTTGGTACTCTGCATTATGACTGGTCATTGCTGTCCACTCACTGCTGTTCTTTAGCCCTGGACTGAATTCTATCAGGGTGTTGAGATCCTCTACCTCTGTTTAGAAGAAGACTTCTAGGCTGAGTGTTGCATGTTCTTCCAATCTATGGATGTAATAACAATTATTTACAGAGCAGTTTGGTGTACTGTCTTCTTATCTATAGGTTTATTGCAGGTTTTTTTTTAACCTATTCTTTTTCTTTCCTTTTTTAGGTTCTTGTGTTAGCTAACAGTAACAAAAATGTGTCCCATTCTGACAAGCATGTCTTGAGTTCAATCAGAAAGCTGTTAATTGTCTCCTTGATATCCTGCAACTATTACACTGTTGGTCACCTGTTGCCATGGTGATTTTTATTGTAACTTAAAGATCTTATGCATTGCACATTAAAGGATGCTCTGGGGATGGGAGGGGGAGGCACTGGGGGAGGGGGAGGGAAGGGGAAGGGGAGAAGGGCACAGGGGGATAAAGAGTTGGAGGGGGGGACCGGTGTACCTGTTAAGTTTGTATGAGTGGAAAAAAAATAAAAGATGTTCCAATAAAAAAAAAGAAAATACACTTTTTTGGACATATTACTAGCATAGGATGTTCCATTGGGGTTATTTCTCACAATCTTAGGGTTTTTCTATAAGTCCCTCTGTCCCTCCTATCTCCCATGTCCCTCCTATCTCCCATCCCTCATTCCTTACTATGTATTATTCCAGCCCTTGCCCTACTTGTCCTGGTATTCCAAATCTCCTCTTTAAAAGGTTTCACCCTAACTGTCCCTCCCTCCTTCCTAAGTGCCCATATCAGTGGGGTGACTTGAAGAGAGGTAACTTGATATGCCTCAGAAGCCCTGGAGTCCATAGAAGCCCGCAGGCAAGGTGGGAGGCTGGGAGTGGATGGGAGGAATTGGTGGGGGAAGGGAAGGGATGTTGGGTGATGGAGGGAGACAGGGATGAAAAAAAAAAGATCTTATGCATTTATGGGAACTGTAATTATTTCTTTCCCCCAGTAGCTTCTACAGTATTCCTTGGTACTGTGTAAGCTATCTAGCAAGGAGGAAGTTCTCATACCAGTTCTATCTAGTTTATATATTTTGTCAATGTTCCTTGATCCATGTGTGTTGTATCCTCAGTAATAGAGTCTTACTGACAGTTTTTTGGAGAGTAACCAAGAGCAAAGCCTATGATGATCGGGGTCTTTGAGTCCTCTCTGACCATCGTTTTATCAGAAACTGTCACATTTCTGTTACTTCTAGTATAATTTTGTCACCGGGTTCTAAGTGGATCAACCACAATTAGCCAGTAAATATTTTAAATAAATATATATATTTTAATGAACATACATATTCTATGTTTTTACTAACCCACATGGTCTTTTTTGGTTGTGGTTCTGCTGTTGAATTACAATTGTTTTCATCCTCCCCCATCAGGATTTTAATTTCATGCATACTGACTTTGTTGCCTTGATCTTATGCTTTAACTCCTGAATTATTTCAGTTTTCTGATTTTCCTGATTCCCTTCCTAGTGGATCATTTCTGCAAGTCTATAGTTCTTACTTTGGTCTCTGCTTTTAGATGGTCTTCCTTCATGTTATTCCCTAAAATACTTGTGTGTGTGTGTGTGTGTGTGTGTGTGCGTGCGCACGCATGTGCGTGCATGCAATTGATGCTTTAGAAGCATCTTGCACAGCATTCTAGCAAAGATTTCATTCGTCTTTTAGGAGCCATTCTCTACACAGAGACTAATTTTGCAGATTTTTCTTTCATTTTTCATACCTATTGGAAACACATGACATGTTGTCTTCATGGGCTAGTGAATGAAGATTTTAGAAGTACTTTGATTCAGTGAGACTCACTTCAAGCTTTGTGGAGAGGCCTCGTTTTACTTATTTATTTATAGGTTTTATGAACCTAAGGTCATACATCCTGTTTTGGAAGGGCATCAGAACTTCCACACTCTTTCCCTAAGGGCCTTTATGGAGCCATATATTACCCTGCATAATACAACCAGCTGCATATCCCTCTGCTCTGTCCCTTATTACATACAAACCAAAATGAGTCAAAGTGATAGGCTTCTAAAATCTTTCAAAAATCACTACGGAGCTGGAGAGATGGCTCAAGGGTTAAGAGTCTGCATCACAAAAAACATTTTAAATTTAACTTATACAACAGGCCTTAGTATGAAGAAATTTGTATAGTAACAGTATTGATAAATTTATTGTGAACTGTTTCATGGAAGAGATTCCAAAACCTCGCATAATTGAAGTTCTATACAAAAGTCACCATAACATGAAAATCAATTATCGAAACTTAATTTTGAGACAAATTACCACCTACCACCATATTCTTCAGTCAAGACAATTTATGGCATGTTGGCAAGGTGAAAAAAGTTAGGAATTTATGACATTCTGTACAAATTAAGGGTTATATGAGATAGTATATGTGTACTTCCTCAAATAGTTCCTAGAACATGGCATGGATGCAAAAAAAATCACTGCATTTTTTCTTGATGCATCCTCAATATCCAAGAAAAACAATGGCCAAGGTAACAAGACTAAATAGGTCTGCTCTTATGAAGGAGCAGAAAAGAATAATTTTTTGAAATTTTCTTTGCATCTACACTTAACCACATTGTTAACATAAAGTCTCTTTCTTTTTATGTTTGCTCTTTTATGTAGCATTGGCAAGGAAAAAAAAAAACAATCTTCCAAACACTTGTACAGTTATTTCATAAATCTACAGACTTTGGGCTTCTCCAAAATCTATTTCAATAATTCACGTGTATACTTTTAAGCTTTCTGAATCATTCTCCTTTCAGCGTCTTCTCAAGGTGTCTTTGCATTTTAAAGATCCTTTGTGGAAAGAAAAACTCTGATGATTCTTGAGTTTATATAGTAGTTCTCAACCCACATAATGTGATTTTCTATACATGTTACAGTTAAAATTTGCTACAATTTTGGGCCTAGATTGATAAGGCATACCTCCCAAAAATGCAGGGCCAAACTGGCTCAGAAAAGGAAAATAATAATACCAACCCTGCCGCTGGAATAAAATAATATCTAGTGAAATACACAGGAACTTTTACTTATGAGCATGAACAATAAAAAAGCAACCAAGGTCACGGATTTATTTTGAAGATAGCTATGCCATGTTGAAGGATATGTACTCCAGGAACTTTCTTCAGATTTTCATGACTTTCCAAGTAAGCAGCAGGACATTTGAACAGCATGTGTGAAACTGTGGATTATAAATCAGCAAGGCTATTCAGTAGTTTGAGATCTCAACACTGGAATTAGTCCTATTCATGCAGAGGTAGTGATAATTTTCAGACATTTCTCATAGCTTCATTTTTATACCAGTTTTCTTCCCTTTGTGTATTAAAATGAATAACTGGTTTCTAAATTCAGGTTGTGAAATTTATACACAATAATTAATCTGCAGTGCCATCTCTCAAGTCTACTGATTTTTGATAAAGTTGTGCCATACTATGGCGTCTGTTGGCTAAAGAATTCTCTCGAGTATTTCATCATAATCTCTAGTCAGAGTCTGTCTCTGTCTTCTATGCTTCCTATTTCATTTTGCACACAGATTTGGCTCTTAAAACATTTACATATGATTACTTTGAATTTGTGTATTTCCCCCAAATGACTATGAGCCACTCAATAAAAATACCATGTCCTATACATTTTTCCTATCTTCAGAGGTCTACCTTATTCTGTGTACATAAAGAGAACTCAGTAGGTCTGGAGCACTCTAAGAGTTATTCTATGACTGTGGAAATAAATGAATAGATATAATATTTTACTCACTTATCGTTTGGAAGCAGAAGTAAAAACCCTACATATATATGAATAAACATTGTTATTATCCCTCACTCATGGTTTTGCCTCATACTGGCCTTCATTCCATGAGAGAAAAAACACAATTTATGTAAGTATATCGATAACACTTATTGATAAATGACCTATTAATTTTTATATTGTGATGTCTTCTGTAGGTAATGGTGATACTTAATAAAATTAAGTAACTTTAACCTAAGCTAATAAGCTTCATCTTGGATTTTCTTAGAAATAAGACCACTAACAAAAATGATACGTTTTCCACTTACACATAACAGACACAGCAGCTGCTGAACTCTTCAATGAAAATGTTAACTGCAGATAATATTCTTGACAGTAATTACAATCTCTCCATGGATATATGTGTCCTATGAAATGTATACTAGCATATTTGTGTTTTTACATCATACCCTTAAGGACTGATATAAAAGCAAAAGCAAGGAGACCATGAGGGCTTTAATTTCACAAAACTGAATGCATCTTTTCTTAAAAATCTGTGAGTGATCTAGTTTAGTAATGCACAGGACACATGCTACTTCAGTATGCACCTAATATCATCCACTTCTAACACGCTTCTTTACTCTCAGTCTGCAGTTCTTAAAATTTTAGTTGACTTGCCCCTCCATCTTTTGAATTTTTTTGGTGCATAATCACTGTCCATGACACAATACTACAAAAGATTATTTTCATGCACATATATAGATTGTATACTAAACATATTCCTTCCATACCCTTAAGATCTCCTTTTTTTGCCCCATATGTTCCATTAATCCCTTTAGAATCCCTTAGTTTTGCTTCTACTTTCATAATATAGCTACATCACAAATGAGAGAAAACAAAAAATATTTTCTGAGGATGTCTCAATACTTTTTATTTAAGTAATTTTATTATTTTTTGAACAAAGACAAAGATCATTTTCTACAACTATATGAAAACTATTAATAAAGCAAAGAGTAAAAATATAAGTTAATAAATGATTGTATTTTAGTTATAATTTCTTTAATAGCTTCCATGGTAATGTAAACATGCATTATTTATTTTTAAAATCAGAATAAAATATTAGTTTTTAATGCATTTAATGCATATATGTCATTATGTTCTGTTCTTATTTGTCTCTCCCCCGACCATCTCCAGTCCCTCTACCCCATTCTTCTGTGACCTTCCTTCAATTATCTCATCTTTGCTCTTATGTTTCATGTACTTTATTAACCTTTCTTGTTCCTTTCTTCCATTCTCTTTATACTTTAGAACCTTTCCTCCCCTCTCAAAATTGCCCCATTCCAATTTCATGTCATATATATATATATGCACGCATATATATATTTATTCATATATGTACATATGTGTATTGTGTGTATGGAGAGAGAGAGAAAGAGAGAGAGATTTTACATGAGTGAGACCGTAGAATAATTTTTCTATCTGTTTAAACTGTGTATGTGAGGCAGGCATGCATGAACCGTGGAACATGGGTAGAGGTTAGAGGAAATCTTGTGTGAAGTGGTTTCCTTCTTTCACCTTGTGCATTCCAGAGGTTGGATTAGGATTGTCTATTTGACAGCAAGTGTCTTTTTATGCTGAGCCACCTCCCCAGCCCTAACTGTCTTTGTGAGTTTGGCATATTTTTAAGAATAGACTGATTTCTGAAACTCCATCCATTTTCCTATAAAAGTCATGATTTCATCTTTCTTTATAGCTAAGAAAAATTTCATTGCAAAATTTACCACATTTTCTTTATCCATTCCTCTGCTAATGGACACATAGATTGGCTGCATACTTTAGCTACTGAACACCGAAGTAATAAATATGAGTGTGTGAGTATCTGCATGTTGCTGACTTAAAAACGCCTTTACCATATATCATCACACTATAGAAAATACTTTCATTTCATTTGATTGATCCCCACAGGAAATCTTTGAATCAAATTGTGCATTATTTCTCCAAACTAAAGAAAGCATATTCCAGAGAAATCAAATAACTTATTCAAGGTCATTTGACTAGAAGAATTAGGTATTTGGTAGTAGCTCGTCCCTTCTTTGCTTTAAGTTCTCAAACCTGGCTGGATTTCAAAGTCTTTATCATAAACATATCATGTAAAAGTTCAGCTTATAATAAAACATAAGCAACAGCAACTGTTATGAATTCTGATAACATTACCCAGGAATCAGAGTATTGATGACAGGTATACTGCAAGTGGGGACATTAAACTGGATCTCAGAAAACATATCAGAACAAGAAACAAATTTTGACAACATGAGGACCATGGGCAAAAGGAAAAACATATTTGAGGATATGAGAAGCATTTGAACAACCATAAAAAACTGGAGAGAAAGGTTGCACCTATCCTGTAATTAGACTGGCTACAGCTTCCTGACTCACTTTCTTATCGCAATCCCTTTTCACATTTATTGCACTTGAAATCATAATCTAGTATATGTATTTCCTTGTTCTCCTGTGCAGACACCACACCTATCTTTTCACCACTGCATCCTTCCTTTGCAACCAAGTGCCTGCTACATAGCAACCGTTTTCAAGAGAATAATTCATAAAGGAAAGAAGGTATAACTTAAGAGATCAAAATTTATAAATTGTCAGTTGCTTTAAGAGGCTAAGACCCAAGATTTGAAAGTTGAGTCTCTAGGACTTAGAGATGCATACAAGGCAATAGGACTTTACATGTATCCCTCTTTTTTTTCTCACAGGTTTTATTTTCTCCTTGCATCTTTAATCATTTTGTGTCCTATTTTACATATGCTATTTAAGATTTTCATTAAATAAACTTACAAATCTAATTTTTCACCTAATATATCTGCTGGTCTTCCTCATAGTCAATGGTTTACATAAAAGACTTTTAAATTTTCTACATGAACTTTTTGAAACTGATATTTGTGGCATTTTACTGTTCTTGGTTTTGTTTATGAAGTGTTATAGATTATTTGATATGTCTACTTTAGATTGCTCCAGGGAACTTAACCTGTGCTCTGAGAGATTTTTTTTCATCCATCTGAAAAATGAAAGGGGTCATGGCATATTAACTTTAACATATAATCATATGATTCATGAGAAAGGTAGGTTTATAAATACCTAATGAATAATAAAGTTGAAAGAACCTCTCTCTTATGCATTACTCTGCTGAACAAGCACCTTGTTAAGGTTTGCTGTATACCTGCAAGTTTCTAGGCAATGGGGATGTAGCATTCAACAAAACATAACAATCACTGTGTTTGTGAAGTTTCATTTCAGTGTATTTAGAAAGATCAATAATAAAATGTAGTTCATCATATCATGATATAAGGTAAAGACAAAAATAAAATGAGAACTCCTTCTAGTCTTCAAGAGATATTCTCAGGCCTAAGATAACACAAGGGACTCTGCTTAAACCCAGGAGACACACACACAAAAGGATCTGAGTGAGAAGAATGGAAGACAGAGGGAGGGGAGATAAGAAAAGGTAGAGAAGAAAGTAGTGAAAATATATTACATACATGTGTGAAATTGTCAAAGACCAAAATTCATCAATAAAAAATGTAGAGAATAAAAAATGAGGGGTTAAGAAAAGATGTTTTATATGTGTAAAGAGGGTTTGAATAGCAGAACTGTGGGCTCCACATGCTGTTAAGGGCACTTTGACTTTTACTATGAAGGACAAAGTAAGTAATTTCATAAAACATAATGTGATATTACTAGTGTTTTCATGGGTTCATTTGCTGCTATTTAGAAAATTGTGACTGTAAAAGGTCAAGACTTAGATCAGCAGCAAGTAACAACTGTTAAAATTCTTAAATTCAAAGGAATGGTCACCTGGACAAAGCTAATACACATGAAATAAAAATGAGAAGCAGCTAGCAGCTGGATTCAGGACACACATTAAAAATAGATGCTACAAAGGTGTTGTGGCAGTGAGTGTGATCTGCAGGACAAAGTGGCGGCCAAGATACCCAAGTATTTAGTTTGAGAAACAAAATATCACCCCTAACTACAAGGAAGATGGAAGAAACAGCAGAATTTGTAGGAAAATAAAACAAGATATTAAGTTTTTGGACACAGTCATAGAGATATATTTTAGGCATCTAAAAGGAGACTTTAAGTAAGCTGGCAGACATATAAGTCTAGAATCTGGGAGAGGATTATTGGCTTATAAATGAAATTTACTATCTTGATCATGGGCTGAGGTAGAAAAACAGCTCAAAGACTAAGTGCATGAGTGTCACAGTGTTTATAACTACACAATGTCTTGTTTTCCTCATGTACTAAACTATGGATTCTGAGAAAATACAGAGCAAAAGGACAAGAAAGTCAAGAGTTTCTGCTACTTAAATCAGTTATGATGAAATCTTACAGGGTTTAAGTTGAGAAGAAAATGAAATAAGGGTTCAGATGAAAACCAGAGAAAACCAGAGAAAATAAAAGTTGATATATTTGGAGTCCAGGCAGGGCTCAAAAATCCTCTAAATTTTTAGGATACATGTAGATATAGAATTTTGAGGTTCATACTATAGTACTAAGATTTATCATATAAATTTATCAGTATCATATAAATTTATCATAGAAGATATTTATTAAAATTAACACTTCCCAAACTTTTATAAATTAAATGTTTACATAACTTATCTAGCCATCAGAGGCAATAGCTATTTTTGTCACCAGTCTATATAAAAGGGGATTCAGAAATTAAGTAACATGATAGACGTTATTAGACTAAACTTACTTATTTAATACATCTGGACTGGCTCAGAATAAGTTCAGGATACAACCTGATTTATAATTACTTGACCTAAGTATAGTAAAAGAACATCATGTTATCAAATGATGTGTCTTTTTCCTTTGAAACAGAGTGTGCAGACCCTTCAAACATGCTAACTGGAATCAGAAACTTACTGCATTTCTCATGTTCCCTGGTATTTAGTGAAGTCTGCAAAATTCTGTTGACAGGGAAGTCAGAAAGAATCTAATAAAGATTTTATTCATGACTGGCTCTATCATAAAGAAATGGTTCCGTCCTAGTTTGCCTCAGAGATAAAGAATTCAAGGGGCCAGAGTTCAGACACTTCTATCTGATAGTGCCCAATCTGCAAAGGTTCATATAAATACCAGTGAAAGAGATAAGTAATGAATTTTCAGCAAGCATTGCAGAACTACAGCTGCAGAGGAACATGCTGAGGTAGAAAGGCAATGCTTGGGGACTTTTTCATGGATGTGCTGGTTGCCCACACAGAAGACCTCAATGCGTTCTTACCATCAACTGATCTCAAGCAAGTTTGCAGCCAATGAGAGGAAGAAAGCATGAATGAGGAACAGAACAATCATTTCAACAATATAAATCAATACGAACACTTTGGATACGTTTGTAGATTTCTTAAAAAGTTAAATATATGCTACAGTGTAGTATAGCAAGTCTACTTCTAGATATTTATCAAGAGAAATGAATGAAATTAATCAAGAGACATGAATGCACTTGTCCATTCAAAGAGCAGCATATTTCAGGATGGTTTTATTTGTTACAGTCCTAAACATAAAATCTCCAAATATGTATGAACAGATGAGTAAAATCAGATATTTGTAGACTGAAGTAGTAATAAGCAAAAAGGAGGGGTAAAACTCAGATGAATAACAGGAATATAATGAGGACGAGTGACATATGTGGGGAAAGATAACAGTTACAGGATGATGGTACACACAGGAAAGTCAGGAAAATGCAAGTGAACCATGTGACACATAAGCTTGTCCTTGGCTAACTATCATTGATGGGTAGCAGGGTGAGAGAGGGAAGGTTTACCAGAGAGTACAAGGTAAATTCAGGTACATAGGTACATTTATTACCTTGATTGTAGTTGTAGTTTTACAAGTGTATACATCTGTCAAGATCTATCAAATTGCTCATGTGTGATTTCTGTATATCAATCACATTTTTTCAAGGTTTTTAGAAATATAGAAGAATGCATGACATCTAAACTTCAAACTTATTTGGTTTTCTTAAAAGACAGAAAGGTTTTCAAAACAAAATTATATCATAGAAAATAGCAATGAAATAATAAAGCAAAGGAGAAAAAGTAGGGCAATTTAGCAAAAAAAAAAAAAAAAAAAAAAAAGCTTGTTTCCCTTTTTACTTTCTCTACCCAGCTTTGTTCTTTTCTCTCTCACCTACAGCACTTTTTCCCTAATGAAATTTCACACTTGTCCACTTCTGTCACCATTTAAATTTTAACAACAGTGCAAGTATTAACAATGTATTTGGGGTGCATGTTTCTTGTCTGGCCTGCATCAATACATCAATAAAGAAGTTAAGCAATCCAATCAGTTCTGCTTTTTTATTTGATATGGTTTGCAAGCAAAAACAGGCTTAACCACCACATTTTATTTTGATTTCAGAAATTGATTTTCTATTCTATTTTTTGCTGCTTGCTTTGGAAGCAAAGATGTTTGAAGTCCATGTGAGGGTCTATTCATCTCAGCAACCTTTGGCAAGAAAACTATTCTAGAAGATTGTACAGATGCTTTACACTGTCTTTCTTTGCTCAAATGCAAGCAAAGTGAATTTTTTAAAGAAATAAAAACAAGGAAATATCACCAGGAACCATAGCTGCTACAACACACATTAAACTATATCACACTTATTGAGCACTTAAGAGGGTCTAATCACTACTTGAAGATATACTAGAGGGCTTCACAGACAATGTAAATTAAGACTAACATGGAGCAACACTGTAGGACCATGTAGGAAGATCTTCCCTGATTAGAAGGACTGCTTCAGACTAATGCATGTGGGCCAAAATGATCAATTTATTTCCTGCCTGCACAGCTCAAACATTTTACATTTTTGTCTGTGAAACATTTTGTCTCCTTCCAGCCCATCCATTAAGGCAACTTGGCTCCTTTTGTAGTTGTCCCTAAGAACTAATATCTAGAGAATGAACATAATCTAGTCCAAGGGAGGGTGGACCACAGGGTTCTGAGCAGGAACACTTGGGTCCCAGTACTGTAGCTTCACACACAAACCTGGGTGAACAATCCGATACCAGTGCCACACCTCCAGAAATATGGATAGGACAGGTGAAGATCCTTTGGCATATTTGCTGCAGATCTATTGACCAAATTGATATAGGAATCTATGGTTGGCAGATATGTAAAAAAAAAAAAAAGATTCATTGCATTCAAGTAGGTATAGGCCAGATAAATGAGAAATAATCCAATTTCCAAATGTAATTTTTAAGTTTTAGTGTCTTCTGCAGCAGTATTCTCAGTCTCATATTCTGAGGTTGTCGATGAGTAATATTTTTCAATAAATTATGTATGTGAAACATTATGCTATGTGAATTACTTAAGATGTAGCATAGTTCTGCAAAACACAAAATAACTGTGATAGTTAGGTACAGGTGTCAACTTGATGGTGGGGGCCTCAATCTCTGGACACATTTGTAGATAATTAATTGTTAGTTAAGAAAGCCCAGAGTGAATCTGCAGGAGATCGTCTAGTTGATGGCGTAGGCTCAGCCCATCATTGTTGGGACTACACCTGAACAGGTGAATAAAACAGGTGAATAAAACAGGTGAATCAAGCTGGTTGAGGAAGTTGGCATCCGTCTGTAGACTTGGCCACATATGCTGGTCTGGTAATGATTGACCCTCTCTCGTTGTTACATGGGTATGACGTGGCCAGTTCCCTTGGCCTTGGGTGATGGTGCATGTTCTCCTGCCAACTGGGTTAAGAACTTGTAACTGGACTATCATAAGAGAATAAATCCCTTATTCTTCTTAAACTGTTCTGACATGATTTTATCAGCAAGCATGAAGAACAACTGCTACACCATCTCCCCATAACAGATTTCTTCTAGTCTGTTTCAGGGCTCATATTTTAAAAGCTCATGTTCATTCTTTTTTCAAGACTCATGTTTTCCTCTGAATACTGCATAGACTTCTCTTCCAGAAATCACATGGCTACTCCTTCACCTATTCCCCAAGTCTTAAGTGACAATTTTCAAGGAATGTCTTCTTTTTATTATTATTATTATTATTATTATTATTATTTATGATTTTTGATGTTGTACTTATCTTCACCTTGTTCTTTTATATATTCAGTCTGAACCTACAGTAAAATACTTACATTTTTGTTATGCTTCTTTGTTTTTTGTTGTAGTGTTGTGATTGAACCCAGGACTTCACACAATGTTATCTCCAGCCTCAAACTATAAGCTTTGGGAAGATTTAGAGTTTTGCTCAGCACATTGTAAGTATTCATCAATATTTGGAAGTGTTCAGTGAAAGTAACAGCTACTTATTCCACAACAGCAACACACATGACATAAGGGAGGGAAGCAATTTTTGAAAGCTTTTTCCTGGATTTCCATCTGTGTTATAGAATGCAGTTACTTGTTTCTCTCTTTCTCTTTCTCTCTCTCATTCTCTCTCTTTCTCTCTCTCTCTCTCTCTCTCCTCTCTCTCCCCGTTTTTTTGCTCCATCTTTCTTTGTCTGTCTCCCTATCTCTCAAATGAATTTAAAAAGTGAAAAAAATAGAACCAAAAGTAAAACCTAAACATAAGTTCCAGATCTTAAAATGAAACAAACGTTTTGCTCATTCTTAGCAGTTCATATAATTTAATGAAAACGTCTTTTCCAAAATAGAATAAGTCATTTCAGTGGGCAATAATTCCAACTTTATTAGCAGATTATATAAAAAAATGTATGACACTTGAAACTTCATTCGTCATTCATCATTCATTCACTTACTTACTTAGTCAGTCAGTCTCACAATGTGCATCACTCCACCTCCTAAGGCTTTCAGGCTAGATGCAGGAAGGAGATACAGGAATAAATAAGATATAGCTCCTGATCTCTTGGAGTTTATAGCCCAGTACAAGAGAAAATAGTAAGTGGACTGAAAGGTAAACCAAAAACAAATTTGATGAATGGAATATAATGTACTAAAATTGAGCGAAAGTAAGCTTTGAAAAGATCACAAGAAAAAAATGTATAAAAACTTCATATTATACAGGGTAAATGGAATATAATCAAATGACAAACTGTACACCAGAGACAATAAAATGCCTATCACTTGAAATACACCAGGGATTTTAGTAAGCTTCCATGCAGAAAAGAACATATGCCAGGACTCATATTTCTCTCTGCTCACTGTGAAAGAGCATTGAGCATTAACAGACTACAGCCTTGAATGATGTTCCCAGCTGTTCTCAAGAACCATTTTGTAACCTCTGTTTTGTTCTCCAGTTCCAGGTTTTTCAAACAAAGGAAACCATGTAGTATTAACTTTCTAAAGGTTAATGATATAATTAAACATGTTAAATTTATTAAATACAGGACTGTGAGATAGCTTGGCAGTAAGGTGCCTCTTCACAAATTTGATGACCTCCGTCCTGGAAGCTCACAGGGTAAAGAAGGTATGGTCTCTCTGTCTCTCTGTCTCTCTCTGTCTCTCTCTCTCTCTCTCTCAATAAATAAAAAAATCGTATTGCATGCGAGATATGATCTTTTCCAAAGAGAGGTGAATAACATCTGACATTTTTTGATTATGAAAAGCTACTAATTATCATATGTAAATTTAAACATTGCTTGAAATCTTTTCTATATATTGGAAACTTATATATTCTATTCTCTGGAAGTGAAGATATATAGATACATATTCAAATATAAGTACAGCCACCATTCAGCATGTCATAAATGCTTGATTTATCTTGACAAAATGATGCTGCATCACATACATGCCAACTAATATATACAATACCATGATAAAAATTAGTATATAAAATGTTTGTTTTATCAAACATTTGTTTGTCATTCCTAGGGTAAGAGTTAAATATTAAATTTTGATAATATTTTTAAGTATTGCAAAGTTGCCTTTCAAAATGTAAAATGGTTCTGAAGGAACCATTTGCCCCCAGTCTTGTTATCTGGACTTTATATTATTTTTCCAATCTTTAACAATTTTCCATCTTAAAATAATTATCCCTCCATATTTTCATTTGCATTGTTTCAAATAATTGTGTAAAATGTTTTCATTATTCATTCATCCTCATTTCTAAGAAGTTGGTGATTTTCATATTGATTCGTTTGATGTCTCTAGATTAAGCATACCACATTTGCTTTATTTATAGCTCTTAATTTATAAAGTACTGATATAATAAAATACACAACTTTTTATCTTTGTGAATTATTCTATTATTGTGAGTATGAAAACTCCCATTTAAAAATTAGAGGTTTGGAACAGAATTTTCAAGTTTCACTTTCATTTAGTAGACTAAATTAAATCCATGTGTTCTGTGCAATATAAGTATTGTGGCCATACATTTTAAAATAATTAAATCTAGTTAAACAATGTATGCATCACCTTACATGGTTTCTTCAGTAAAAAAACTTATCATTACTCTGCTAACACTGCTCAAACATACAACACATGGCCATTCACTATAATCACCATATCATACAACATGTTCCTAGAAATTACTTCTGTTGAATAATGATTTTGTATATTTTGGTCAGCATCTCCTAAACTCCATCACTTTATACTGTAGCGAGTGCCATTCTACTCCCTATTTCTATGAGATCAACATTTTCAGAATCATGTGTGTGAAATCATGGAATATATGCCTTTGCCATGTCTAGTTTATTTTCTTCAATATAATGTCTTCTTAATTCATTCAAGTTGTTTCCCATGTTTCTCTCTTTCTCATGGTTCATTATTCTTCATGTGTGTGTTTGTGTGTGTGTGTTACCCTTTCTGCTGATGTGAGACAACACTTACACAACTTAAGGGAGAAAGGGAAACTTATTTGGTTTATGGTTATATAGGGGAGATATAGTCCATCATGGCAGAAAAGGTATCTTTGAATAGCAGAAGCTGGAGGCGACCAAAGTCACATCCATCATGGAGGTTGAAAGCGCAAACTGCAAACTGCAATACCAGACCTACTAGTAGAAATAGTACTGGGCCGACCAACCTCAAGTCCCATCCCTTGTGATATACTTTCCCCCAGCAAAGCTCCACCTCCTAAAGGTGCCCTTGACTTCCCAAACATCAACTAAGGATTCAAGTATATAAGCCTGTAGGGAATAACTCACATTCAAATTATGACTGTGTGTGTTCATCTATTGGTATGGATACTGAGCTTCTACATCCTGGCTATGATAGAAGAACTGCAAGAAATATGATGTTGGCAATATATTCAATATATTTGCGTATAGTCAGCAACACAATTGTATATCATATCTGTTTTCATTTGAGAATACTCTATGCTGTTTTCTATAATGGTCATAGAGTGTTACTTCCACTTACAGTGTGCAAATATTCTTTTCCTCTGATTCTTTGCAATGACTGATAGATTTTGCTTTAAACACAGATTCTTACTAAGTAGCCCATATCTGCCTTGAACTTATTACTTATCTCTGCTGATCTTTAAGTTAGGATCTACTACACTGATTCATGAGTACTAGAATTTTAGGTATGAACCATCCATTTTCTGATTCTTTTGTCTTTCAATAACAACTATCCTGACAGAAGTGAGGCTGTAATTTTCATGGATCTCCTTGATAGTTATTCATAGGGGATATTTCTGCTGGTTTTATTGAATATATTCACTTCAGAAATATTTATTAAAGTCTTCTGATTTTAAAATTTGCTACCTATTTTAATAGTGAGTTGAGCACCTTGTATAGTTCTGATATTCATCCCATATCAAATGTATCATTGAAAATTCTTTCTCTTATAAGTCATATTCATTCTGAGGTTTCCTTTGCTATACAGAAGCCTTTAACTTTGATATCAGTTCTAGTTCTCTACTTGCCTTCTTTACACATCTAAAATGTGATTGCTTAGACTAATGTCATAAAGATTTTCCTTTGTTTTCTTCTAATAGTTTTATGAATTCTTGTCTTAAATTCATATCTTTAAGTTATTGTGAGATTTATAACATGGTTTCAGCAAAAAGGTATAATTTCATTCTTTCACATGTGGTTTTAGCCAATTGTGCTAATATCATTTATTGAAGAGAATGTTCTTGGCACCCTTGAAACAGTGCTAGCTATAAATATGCAAACATTTTTGTTTTGTCTATTGTGCAGTATTGATCTCTGTGTCTGTTTCATGCAGTTTTAATTAATAGAGCAGTGCAGTTTATTTTCTAGTCAGATAGCATGATGCTTCAAATTTTGTTTTCTTTTATTCAAGACTATTGGAGGGCTGGAGAGGTGGCTCAGGGGTTAAGCCTCTGCCTTGCAGCCGGACAGTCCTGAGTTCGGATCTTAGACCCCACGTATAGACGCCGGGCGGAAGCGGGGGCGGATTGAGTTTCTGGTCCTGGTAGGGTGGAGCCTGTGAATCCCCGGGCAGAGTAAACAAGGAGGAGGTAGAGGCGTCCATAGTGGTTCCCGAATTCGTCCGTGGTTCTACACACACACACTCACACACACACACACACACACACACACACACACACACACACACGCGCGCGCGCATACACACGCACAATTGAATAAATATATTAATTTTAAAAAGTTAAAAAAAAAACTGTTTTGCCTTCAAAGTCTTCTGTGGTAATATACACAACTTAAGATTGTTCGCTTTCATTTTTGTGAACAACATCAGTATTTTGAAAAAGCTTCTATTAGTTTCACAGATTGCTTTTTGTATTAAGACTACTTTATCAATATAAAGAATTCATAGGCAGAGAGAATTCATAGGCAGAGAGTATCTGTGTTTTCTCAAATAGATTGCTTTTAGTATTAAGAATACTTTAACAATATAAAATCCAATTCATAGGCAAAGAGTTTTTCTCTATTTATTTGTGTTTTCTTAAATTTCTTTCACCAATGTTGTATTATTTCCTATATAGATCATTCTCCTCCATGGTTAAATGAATTCATAAGTTTTTCATTTTTTCCTTGATAATGAAAATGAGATTGTTCTCTTGATTTCTTTCACGGGCAGTACATAGAAAAGCTATTGATGCTGCATGTTGATTTTATACCCTACATTTATACTTAACTTATTTAAACAATATTTTTCTTGAATCTTAAATTATTTTATGCATAAAAGCAATTATTTGAAAATAGAAACAGGCTAATGTATTTCTTTCCAATTTAAGTCTTTTGATTTCTCATTCTTTCTCTCTTTTTGTCTCTTCACTAATCAGGGCTTCAATATTGAATATAAGTGGTGGGAACAGGTGTCTTTTTTTTGCATCGTGGAGGAACACTTCCAGACTTTCTTTAATGAGTATGATATTATGCTATGAGTCTGCCCTATCTGATACTGTATACTACTAAACTTAAGTTGTATGGTGTTTTCATCAGGCACATATCTGAATTTTTTCAAATGTTCTTTCTGAGTGTATTGAATGACCACATGGATATTGTCTTTCATTTTATTACTGTGATATACCAAATTTGCTATCGAGATTGTTTGTGGTGATGAATGAGTGTGTTGGTCTTGATCCATCTTGGTCATGACAAATGGTCTTTTATATATGTATTGAATTTGGTTTGCTGATAATTTGCTGAGACATTTTTTGTGTGATAAGTATATATATTTTGTGGTTTTGATATTATATTAACCTGCCAATATATATGTAATAAATATGATATTGATTATAATGATTACCCTTATGAGGATTGAATATTATTTAAATATACCATTTACTATGCTCGTCTGTTCTCATGAATACTTTGTGATAAAATAACTAGCACTGTGACAGTTTTAAATGCTAAGAAAATAAAGTTTTGATAGATTGAGTTGTCCAAGTTTAGACAACCAGTAGATGATAGAGTTGGACCTGAACCCTGATGGGCACTAAGACACTTTCTCTGAATACTTTATGTTTATTTGTATAGCTCTAATTTGATATTTCCATTAATATTCAATATCCTTGTCATTGTATTTTGAATAACCTATCAAGGCCCTCTTAGATTTTTATTGCTTCCTTCTTTATATACATCAACACTGTATATACCAGATTCTACCTCATTTCTAGTCATTCTGTTCAATTTATCTATCAACCAGATCTTGGATAAACACTGACATTTTAATTGCTGAAGATTTATCATCCTTATTAATAAATAATAGAGCACATAGTCCATTTTCTGTTATGATTTTTGACAAATAACACTTCCTTTGACATATTTTAGAAAGTTGCAGTATTTTTTGATTTTTAGATATCATATTTTATAGTAATATATTTCTTTTTTTTTAATTTTTATTATTATTTATTCAACTGTGTGCACATGCGTGTGTATGTGCCCGCGTGCGAGTGTGTCTGTGTGTAGAACCACGGACGAATTCGCGAACCACCATGGACGCCTCCACCTCCTTCTGCCCCGGGATTCACAGGCTCCGCCCTACCAAGACCAGAAACGCAGGCCGCCCCCGCTTCCGTCTGGCGTCTATACGTGGGATCTGGGATCCGAACTCAGGACCTTCTGCCTGCAAGGCGGAGGTTTAATCTTTGAGCCACCTCTCCAGCCCTATAGTAATATGTTTCTAACTAAACTATCTAGTTCTTAAATAATTAAGCTTTCTTGGATATATCTGTTCATGTTTATTGAGTAATGAAGAGTTCTCAGTATTGTAGTTTGTGAGTAATATTAGCTTCTTAATATCGATCAAAGATTTACAAATGGTAATTATACATGTAGGAGGTTCTGGAGACAACAATTTAAAATAGAAGATATAGAGGTCTGAAGAGATGACTCAGGGGTTAAAATTCTGCCTTTTATGCACTCAAACCTGAGTTCAAAATCCTGGATAAAAGTGCAAGGCAGAAATGACAGCAGCTTTCAATATCTGAGCAATATTAGCTTCTTAATGTTGATCAAAATTTTACAAATGGTAATCATACATGTAGGAGGTTCTGGAGACAAGGATTTAAAATAGAAGACATAGCGGTCTGAAGAAACGACTCAGAGGTTAAAATTCTGCCTCTTATGCACTAGAACTTGAATTTAGATCCTAGATCACACATAAAAGTGCCAGGCAGAAATGGCAGCAGTTTGTACTTCTGCCTCTGGAAGGTGGAGCCTGGGAATCCAAGAGTGAAGTAAAAGTGGGTACAAGTATTCCAGGATTATTCCTGAATTCACTCTACAGACACACACAGTATCCTCTGATATACACAGGCACACTATACACACATACACACAAAAAATTAATTAATTAGATAGATAGATAGATAGATAGATAGATAGATAGATAGATAGATAGATAAATAGATAGATAGAGAAGATAAACTGGGCATTAAACACATAGCACAAGTATCATGTGGGTGGCAAATATTCTAAATTTATTTTCTTGGGTGGGTATTCTTATACTGTGTCTTTAAGAAAAATTGTTGCTATATTTGTTTGATAAATATATCTTTAAATTGGATAATTTTGACACTATTATATCAAACATTAATGAATACTTTTGAGTTATTTATTAAATATGTGAATGAAAGTAATTTAAGTTTTCTAACATGTTAATCCATTTTTGAGAACTATTATGCACCTTGAATAATTTTCTGGCCACATTTCAAGTACTGAGAATTCAAAGGGTAGTAATAAGTGATGTTCTTGACTTCTTGCTTGAAGCTAGTAAGGTAACACACTTTCCCCACATTGGCTTGGTACGTGAAATCACCATTTACTTGTACAACCTATGAGAAAGTTACTGAAAATGTTTTTAAGAAGCTATTTTCTCTTGTATATACTACTTTGTAATCAATTTGGCCTAAACGTAGAGAACAAATAAGACAGTACCAGGAAATAATTTAAAAAATTCTAGCTCTGCAAGATTGGGAACATACTCAGGTCACTAAAACTCCATTTCATGTTTATGAAGAACATGAAAAATACCAAAATTACAGCAATGTGAACTTTAAAATGACAAAGTAGGAGTTAGAGCCATTAATTTTTGAGCAGACCTTCTTTCAAGGCTATACTCTGTAGCATGAATGTCCTGGCTCATCTTCGAACATTTCCATGCAGATATTATTATCATTGTATATTTGAGCCAGTGGAGACTCTGCATTTTCAATCAGCTAGCAAAAGTTGCGATGTAGCAACAATACGCAAAATAAATTCAGGATTTTTTTTTATTCTCTGTTAACTCCGTTCTACATATAATTTCTTGTGAAGAATGAGGTCTTCTAAAACAAACTTGAAGCTATGCTTTCACATAATCATCAACGAATGGCCAACAATTGGAAAAAGTTAAAAGATAATTAACCTGTTAATTAATCATGTGTGGGCACTCATCCCAAAAAGTTTTAGGGAAACTGATGAAGCATAATGCCATTCACATCATCAGGACTTCTCTGAATCCTCGACAACAGCTCAGAAGCAGCTTTTGGTTTGAGTGCAGAGGCGATTTAAACAGTAAGGAACCTGGGGTGAAAAGTTAACTGAAAGGGATCAACACATCTAGATGGAATCAATCCACCCTGAAATTTTCTTTTAGATGGAAGCAGGTACCGCTTGCAGGTTTTTTCTGATAAATGGAGCAGTGATTTCTAGGAGAGCAGCAGCTGCATTTTATTTACTGCTGTATCTCTGATACACGGTGCAACTCTTGACACTTAACAGTCATTGGGGAAGCTGCTAGGTGAATGAATGAGGTCCTCTCATCTTACAGATGTCAATTCAGGTGGCAGAAAAATATACCAGAGACCTTCTCTGGCCACACGTTCATTAAGTGCCACCCATGTTAAGTGATTCTTCTCCGGGCCTCAGTTTTCTCAGATGTGAAATGAACAGGCAGAGCTCAATAAATAAATTAACTGTATCACCATTATCATTCTATACTCTACAATTAATAATTCCAGCATTTCCTCACAAAGGGTTCCTACCAACTAAAGGAGAAAAATCTCTTTTTAACTTACCGAAACAACTCAAAGTGGTCAGAGACTATAATCATGTTTTTTAGGAAATGGTAAGCTGCTGGAAGGGAGCATAACATGCATATCTTTGCTTTTTGTATATTCTAGCTCATGGCTATAAATATAAACTTAAAGTAGTTTCCCTATAACTACAGGCTAGTGAAAAAAACTTATTAAGTGGGTGACATGAATTATAAATATACTGATTCACATGGCTTCAAATATATAAACAAATTCAAATTTCTCAGCAACAGAAAGACATTGCTCAGCCTTCCCCAACAAATGATTAAGAAATAGTCCTATGTCAACAAGAAAATGTGGCCATCCTTTTTGTACAAGGATATAAAATCATAATCATGGTTTTGTACTTAAGAAAAAATATTTATTACTATTTTGAGGAATGCAAGTTTGGATTTGCAGAAATAAAAAGATAATCAGAATAGTTCATTACTCTTTTCTATGCTGAAAAGAAAATGACTATCATTCCCATTAGGTTCAGAGGTACAAAAATTCAGTAAATAAATCTAGACTTTAACGAGCAGGATTATTGTGGCCTACTTAACAACTACCTCTGATCTTGAATAACCTTTGATAGTAGACCACTGGTAAAAAGTAAATTACATGTGCGTTGGTTCAATGAGAAAGAGTGTGAGTTGCAGCAGATTTGAAAATGTAAGAGATAGTTTTTAAAGCTGTCAGACACATAGATATGGGTAGGCATGTGTTCTGTGAAGACTTTTTATTATTCATTTTTATTCAATTGTGTGTGTGTGTGTGTGTGTGTGTGTGTGTGTGTGTGTGTAGAACTACGGGCAAATTTGGGAACCACCATGGACCACCTCCACCTCCTCCTTATTTACTCTGTCCCGGGATTCACAGGCTCTACCCTACCAGGACCAGAAACGTAGGCCTCCCCCACTTCCGCTGGCGTCTATACGTGGGGTTTAGGATCCAAACTCAGGACCTTCCGCCTGCAAGGAAGAGGCTTAACCCCTGAGCCACTTCTCCAGCCCCTGTGAAGACTTAATCTCACTGGTTACAAGGTAACCTTCAAAAAGATAGAATATTACAAAAGAAAACAAACCTTCTTGTGCCTCTGGGGAAAATGACTTGGGTCTCAGGGAGGGTTAGACCTTGTGCAAGGTTATAGAAAGGCTCAACACAAGGTCATGGGAAGGCTTAGCACCAACTTTCCCTTTTCCCTTACATTTCAGAGGACATTTCTACTTTCTTTTTTACCTCACAATCTCTCTTCTCAGGCAGAGACTTATTCGTTATGGTATCCTCCTGGGACGCATCCTCTGGAAATCCAGCTACTGATAGTTTTAAAATAACAAAGGTCAGAAAGAAGAGGGTCAAAGCGTGATTCATTCTCCTCAGAAATATCCAAGAAGTTTGAAGTAGTGGGGGAAAAAAAACAGAAAAGGTATCAGCAGAAAAATGCTCCCCTGCAGACAAATTTCTGAATGCACTGCACTCAGACCACAAGCCTATATTTGCTTTATTGAAGGTAAATTGATTGGCAGGTGGTGCCCAGGCTCAGTACCATCTATATGGAGGAAGGAGAAGAAATCAAGTGTTGGGAACAGTGATTATTTCTTTGTAGATGGGATTCATCCCCTGCCTGGCCTCATTGCATTTTAACTATATGATTACGACCACCAACTTGATTACAAGATCACTGAAGGAAGGGGACATGCTTAACACATCTTCATTTCTTTGGGGACGAATGATGCTATTGTGCCTGGAATAGCATCTGGAACATTCTTCTGGGCTTCTGATATTATTTATGTTTGTAATAGTAAAGTTTCTACCCATAAAATTTACAAATGCATATCTTTAACATATACTCACTGGGCCTACAAAGCCAAACTGAGTAGCCCTGTCATACTCTCTTAAATAGATTCAGAAAGAGAAACAGAGTATAACAGGTAAACCACGACCTCTTACACTCCACTTCAAGGTCCAATGTGACTTTCATCAATGGTATTCAGCACCTGTTACACTTGCCAATTTGTATAAGGAATTGAATTTATTCAGTAAACATTTATTTAAAAATCTAGTATAGATTTGGGACCTAAGCTAGGTACTTCAAGTGCATAATTAAAGAAGAAAAGATACTATTCTTGTCATTTGGAAAAAAAAGTCATCAACAACCAAGAACTTGCACAGTGTGAAACAACTGCGACAATAGAGGAGTGAATAGTGGAACGGGAGAGATAAATGATTCCAAGTGCATTAAATCTCAAGTTCACCTTCTCTGATCAGTTACCAATGGCTTCTTGGTGTTAGTTGAGGGACAATAGTAGCATCATCCCTGACTTTGAAATTATCTAGCCATGTGACCAAGGGCAGAGAATTAGTATCCTTCTATCTTAAGCATCTTCACTAAAATGGTTCAATTGTCTTTTTAACCTTAGGAAAAATTTGTCCTTAACCTAGATGTGTTTTTCTGAAGAGTAAAACTTATAAGCATATCTGCATCATATAATGCTGTTAATGGTACAGAAAGCAAAGATGAAATGTACTTGTCATAGAGCCTGTCCAATAGCATTTGACTGATGAATGTAACTCTTGTTATTCATGATATTAATATTAAATGATAAACTCATGTACATTGAAATTTGTGAAAAATAAAACTTCTTTTGAATTATGTTCAACTCAAATAGATGTAGCGAAGAGAAAAATAAGTAAATATGCTGATCCAGGCAGTACCAAGAAATACTCTCTTCCAAAGAGTAAGCAAAAATGCTCAAGATGATGCATAGAAAAGGAGCTTTGGGCTGACAAGAATCATTCCAATAATAAACAAAAAGTCTTCATTTCCAGACTATATCAAATTTATGACTTATTGTCAAAACTGTCAGCATTTCCAGGTTGAATATTGTTGGCTGCTGTAACCATCTATATGTAGAATATCATAAAATAATCTTAATCCAAATGTGAAATTATCACATTGATACATTGCCATTACATTACCATGGCGCTACAACAGGACACACTGCCTGCTTTTGATAACTCAAAGTTCTTTTGTACAGCAAACTGTGATTACTTCATAAAGGTCAGTTCTCCCAAATCCCTGGAAACAGTGGCATGCCAACCCACCAAGATCACAGAGGCAATTAAAAGTGTTTAACCGGGAAAGTTGCCAGGAACAGATGGCTTCTGCCAGTGGGCTTTTGTTTTTGTTTTAAACTGCTCAACATTAGGCAAGTGACATTTATCTGCCACATATCTATTTACTAATGGGCCTTCTTTTTCAGATTTGTAAAAGAATACGCCCATCACAGGGAACCTTGTCTTATTCGAACAGGAGAAAGTGAACAAGCTAAAAGAGACACTGTAACCCCCAAATTCTATTATGGTTTAAATAAATTCAAATTAGGATCTATGTACTCAAAGAGTAGGTATGCACATGAAATTCTACCTCTGTCAAAGTTTTCTTAAAGAGATTTTGTAATTATACAAACTAAGATAATCCATTAGGTAGGGGGTTAAGAAGGCGTTTACCATTTACTGTTATCCAAAGTACTTTGGGCTGAGTAGATGGTTCTGTGGGGTAAATGTGCTTGTGCAAATGGTGGCCACACAGAACCTATGGAGAAGGAGAGAATCAATTTTTCTGAACACCATACATGTTCCATGGATTGTACATTCTCCCATCTTTCTCTCTACCTTCTCTCACTAAATAAACAAAATGCTTTTAAAAGTATTCCATACCTTTGAACTTTAATACTCACAACTACCAAAATTAACATGTATCCAGTGTGTCTCCTTTATATAAAAATTTATGCATTTGTGTTTGTTTGACTTCAACAAAGATGCTACAGGGTTTACATTAAATGTATTGGCAGAAAGTGGCCATGGATAAAATCTTGACATTTTTAATCTATTACCAAATTTAATTTGACAAATCATTTTTCTCTTGGGGATTTCATTTCATTTTTTTTTTAAAGAAGTCAGCAATCTTGCAAGTAATGGATGTGATTTGGATCTCCAGATTCCATGTAAAAAGTCTAGCCCTGAAAGGGAGAGACTGGAAAACTCCAAATAAGTTATAAGAGAAATCCAGAATGATTCCCGATGTCACTCTGGTGTGCCCACAAGCACACAAATTCAAGTGCCCTCTTGTACATACACCTGCAAATACATGTGCATTGACCCATGTGCAAAACACACATACATGCGCACGCACGCGCGCACACACACACACACATACAAACACTCAATAAAAATGTGGTAAGGTCCCTATCATAATTATAACCATTTATTTCCAGTTCATGAGATTCAAATATAGGTTGACAAAATGACTCAGGAAAGGAAGAAATTTGTTATATAAAAATTTTGCATATTAAATGAGTAAAAAAAAATGAATTATAAACAAATAATTCACCACTACAAGAAAAAAAAAAAAATCCGGGGCTGGAGAGGTGGCTCAGGGGTTAAGCCTCTGCCTTGCAGGCGGAAGGTCCTGAGTTTGGATCCTAGACTCCACATATAGACACCGGGCGGAAGCGCGGGGGGGGGGGGGGGGGGGGCTGTGTTTCTGGTCCTGGTAGGGCGGAGTCTGTGAATCCCTGGGCAGAGTAAACAAGGAGGAGGTGGAGGCAGTCCATGGTGGTTCCCGAATTCGTCCATGGTTCTACACACACACACATACATATACACACATACATACACACATGCATACACAAGCATACACGCACAATTGAATAAATAATAAATAATAAAAAAGAAAGAAAAAAATAAAATCCAATCAATAACTCACTCCATGCATTGGGAAAAATTTCCAAATGGAGATTTGGATGTAAGGAATTAAAATAAATGATTGTTAGTAAATATGGAAGACCATGACTCATTACTTTGTAACCTAAAGGGATAACCTAAGGGGGGAGAAACTTATAACTAGGACTCAAAATCCTGGCATAAATTATCATGCATACATGTACATATATACATATACCTTTCAGAAGATGAATAATAAACAAAAAATGTACTGCAGTATTCACTACAGGAACAAAGATCCACTTAATATAAGAGAGTCTCTAGAAATATGGAAGAAAAATGAGAAAGGTGCAAGAGAACATGAAAATATGAAAGGATTACATTGCAAAGAGAAGGTAAAGGAGCCTTGATCATATGGAAGAATATTTACCTTTACTCACAGAAGAAGCAACTTTACAGTGAGATGCTCTCAAGTTATCAGACTGGCAAATATTCCAAATTTTGATAATGCATTATGCTAGTATGAAGCAGCGGGCATTCTCACACATTGTTGCTGGAAGTGTAAAGTATTACCACCCCCTGGAAAGTACATCTGGCCATTAAAATGAAATTTTATACATTTATCCCCTCTATTCTAGAAATCCCATTCTCAGAAATCTTTTGTACAGTTTGTACAGCCATACCTTCAAAAAATATAAAACAGCCCATCCAGAACAGTATGTGGAACAATGTTGCATATAATAGTTATACTAGCACAAAAGAAAGGCTCACAAGTATAAATTCACTTGGAAAATCATTGACTAATCTATTGGACATTCATCCATAGAAATACTGAATGTAAACAAAAGAAGAATAAAGTTTTTGCCAACTTTCAACGCAATTATTTATACATATAATGACACTGACAGGTAGCAAGAAGCTACACTTTGCCATAGAAAAGAAAGGCAACACAGCTTAAAATCACACACATATTTTATGGAAAAAATAACAAAAAGTAAGACACAAAATAATGAAAATGGGTAATTCTAAGTCAATCTAAAAACCACTTTTCCATGATTGATTCTGATTCTTAAATTTAATATATGCATAGAGATTAGATATTTTCAATATTTAATTATTATTTTAAGTAGCCTTTATGCATATTTACTGTTTTGCTATAATAAAATCAATTTACATTAGCGTATATTTGAAAAATATCTTCTGTAATAATTTTAAGCAACTTTCTCATTCTTAAAAGCGTCCTATCCAATGAACTATTTTAGGGGGCCAAGGGAGATGGGTCAGGAATGGAAACAATCATTCTCAATCATTTTATTATATCTTTTAATACTATTTTTACTTTTTAAGCATATAAATATTAACAATTAGCACAATTTAAGAGAAAGCTTCAGATGTGGCTCAGCTGGCCACATGCTTCTCTGGAACGTACAGGGCCTGGGTTTGACACTCAGAACTGCATACACCAAGTTGAATGCTATAAGCCAATAATCAGAAGATAAAAGCTAGAAACTCAGAAGCACAAGATTATCCTAGACTATTCTGAGACTACCCTGAACTACAGGAGCCCCTATCTCGTTAAAAAAGTACATACATACATACATGCACACACTTATGTAGAGAGAATGAAACAATAATACTGTGTCTCAAAGTGATAAATGACCACAAAACAAAATAATTATTAGAAAATGATTTTGAATACATCTCATGTTCAGAACAAAAAAACATGCATTTTATTTAAGTTTTTTGCATTTTATTTAAGTTTTATTGTTTGCATTACAACTCGCATTGATTTTTTTATTGCTGTTTTGCTTTATTTTTCTCTGAGATCCATCTTATTATGGAGCTTACTGTGGACCTTCTATCTCAGTCACCTTGGTATTGGAATTTCAGACATGTGCCACCACATCCTACCTCATGCTGCAGTTTTAAAGACACTTGTAAATAAATAAATAGATAAATAAAACCATTATTAAGAATGTAAATCTCTAAATTATTTCAAGAGAAAAGAGTTACAAACATAATGTCAATGAAATTAAAGGAGACATTAAATAATAATAGATATGAACTGGCATACCAAAATCTTTTCATTATATTGAACAATATATTAAGAGCTAATGTAAGTATAATATCAAGATCCTGGCTTCAACCTAGAAATTTTCACTAAAAGGAGCTAGGGATTCTGGGAGAAATGACTTCTATACTGGGGCTGTAAAAGTTCAGAACCCTTCAAACTTCTTGATTGAAGGAATTCCTCTTAGTAAATTTTGTAAAAACTTGAGCATCACAAAATTGATGACACTTTTTAAAAATTTGAGAAACTTGCTATTAAGTGAATTTTTATTATAATACTTTTTCTTTCATTTGTCCTATCTCACTTTGCTCTAGTTTACCTCGTCATTTGAGACTGTGTCTTGTGTAACCCAGTCTGGTCTCCAATTCTTTATGTAGCCAGAGGTGACTTTGTACTCAGATGCTTGAGACTAAACCTCCTGAAAGCTGGGACTAACTAATGTGTCCTGATAAACTAGGGACACAATTATTAACTAAAGGGGAAAGTATTGAGTCATCGAAGTACTATGTTAAGATAATAATGGACATTTTGTAGAAAGACCCACATAGCAGAAATGACAGAATTAGAATTCTATTGAGCAAGGTAGAGCTAATGTAGCAAAGTGTTTTTTTTTTTTTTATTCAATTGTGCGTGTATGCATGTGTGCGCCTGTGTATGTATGTATGTATATGTGTGCAGAACCACGGACGAATTCAGGAACCACCATGGATCGCCTCTACCTCCTCCTTGTTTACTCTGCCGGGGGATTCACAGGCTCCGCCCTACCAGAACCAGAAACGCAGGCCGCCCCGGCTTCCGCCCGGCGTCTATACGTGGGGTCTAGGATCCAAACTCAGAACCTTCAGCCTGCAAGGCAGAGGCTTAACCCCTGAGCCACCTCTCCAGCCCCAGCAAAATGTTTTTAACTGGTGAATAAGGTAAATGGCATAAGCGTATAAACTAACCATCCTTCAACTTCCTATAGACATTAAATTATCAAAATAAAAGTATAGGAAATAATTACATTCATGAGAAACAGACAGGCAGACCCATGGGCAATAAGCAAATCAGTCTCCCTTAGTGTACCAATTCTGATTATAATACATCAAAGAAGTAAGCATAATATAACACATAAACCATAATTAGATCTTCACATGAAAATGCTATAAACAATTTGAGAGGATAGTTGTGAAATCTGAATCTTTTAATTTGATCATATAAAATGTAATATGGATACTAAATAATAATGTTAATTGCCTCATGTAAATTAATGCTGGTACAAATTAAAGAAGACAGATATTTATTTACTACATTTACAACTAACTTTTACATGGTTCTTTTAAAGTAAATCTGCTTGTAGATGGAAGAGGACATATTTATAAAATGACATTATAGAAAAATATTAATACATGTTAGATACACTGTTAATGATTCTAAGTAATACTGATGTTCACTGTCATATTCTCTCAACATCCCACTGTTTGAAAACTAATATAATAAATTCTTGAAAATAATGAAAAGTTAAAAGAATACCAAACTTGGAATTTTGTTATAGGTAAATATTAAAAAAGTACACACTATCTTATGGTGAGCTGATTCTCAGCAAATATTATTTTATTCTTTTTCTCTATTACACTGCATTGATAATGCAGAAACCAATTAAAATATAAAGGAAATTGGGAATGCCTTATTGCATTGAATTGACAATTTTGGGTTTAGTACACATGCAAATGAGTAGGTTAAATTACCATAAAATGGTCCCCTGTCTTCCATATGTATTAATTGGATCTTGTTGGCTAGTTCAGAATTTCCTACTGGGAGAGAATCCTCATGTTTCCTTCTCTGCTTTAGCCTTTCCATTTAAACTCAATCAAGCAAACAACAATCTTCCCCATGCAGCCTCCCCTCCACATATACTAAGCCCCCCAACCCACAAACTCTGCTTTAACACATCAGTTGAAGATAACAGCTTCCAAATTCTTGAATTTTTGCCTTTAACTTCTATTGCAGTCAGAATTGTTATTAGAGTTTATGATGCTTTTCAACACTTCGTTTTATTCATAACTACATCCTTACACAGGGATTAAATCAAGAAATGGTTTAGCAGTTTGTCATTTTCTTTAAAATGCTCTTTTCCAAATTCCCTTTTGTTAAAAAAACTCACCAAGAAGATATAAAATATTTGTAAAATACATGCATTTTAGAAGATTCATATATTGAATCAAGTTTCAAAGTTTCAATTTTTCCTTTTTTTATTTGTGTGTGTGTGTGTGTGTGTGTGTGTGTGTGTGTGTGTGTGTGTATGTGTCAGAGGACACTATGTGTCCCTGTAGAGGACCAAGGATGACCTCAGGAATCATCCTGGATTGCGTCCCTCCTTTATGCTTAGCTCTGAGATTTCCCTGAGCTCTGCCCACTGGGGCTATAAATGCAAGCTGACACTGTTTCCACCTGGAGTTTTAATATGGACCTGGAATCCAAACTAGGACCTTCTGATTTCAAAGCAGAGTCTTAATCCCTGAGTTATCTCTTCAGCCCATGTTTCGGCTTTTTCTTTGTACTTTTTTTTTCTTAAAGGTTTTATTCTTCCCATTTAGCTTTTTAATGACTCTATTATATTCTACACAAGAAAATGATTTAATTGCAAACATAAGGTATTATTAGCCAATGGAAATTAAGCAATAGATTCGTAGCTCACCTTCAAACATCAGCTAAAGTGACATTTCAAATCAATCTTCCCTGTGTTTAGCACATGACAGGGCAACTAAGTATTCATTAATATTCCCTCTATGACTAATGAATCAATTCTTATAATATTTATCATAATCGTTTTTATCCTATCATTTATTATATCAATTCATCATATCAGTCTCCCTTCAATGGACTTAATTTGAATGTTTTCATCCTGGAGAAGTGAAGTGATGAAGAATAGGGTATGGAGATTTATTTGCAAAGGATTTCCATCAAGAGGAATGCTGAGGAAGAACACACTGTAAAAAACATAGGTTTGCCATCTGGCCATGTATGGAATGCAAATGAAAATTCTTTAGATCCTGTGATTGAAACCTAAGATCAGGGAAATTTGATTCCTTTTCTTAAAATATGTGGTTGATGGCACAGCAAATTCTGGTGATGTTTTTGTAAGGTCGTGGATTAAAGATACATTCAGGAAATCATCTAAACTTTAAAATCTTATCCAAAAATCAGGTACTGTAGAAGAACTATTCTAGTGGCAATAAATCTTTGCATCATAGATTTACATTGCAGGAAGGTAAAAATTGCTTCATTATCACTGTGTATATTGTAGTGAATCAACTCTACTATCATTAAATATTTATTCAGGACTTTGGCTAGGTTGTTGTGGCAAAGTGATTTTTTTTTAGTGCCTCTACCTATCTAATTATAGACAAAAAAGATAATATGATCTTAAAGACTCATAAGCCTACAAGAAATAACACTGAAATTGAAATTTTTCCAGCTTTGCTGAGTAGTTGCATAGGCCAAGGTCTGAGAAAGCATATAAAAGCATATCGAAAATGAAACGATGTATGTGGAGCCCATGTGTTAACAAACAGGGAATGTCATATTTTGAACGTGAATTGTCTCTCGTAGGGTCATGTGTCTGAATCCTTGGTTTCTAGGTAGTGACACTAGAACCTTCGGGAGTTGTACCCTTTCTGAAGGAAAGTATGTCACTTGGAGTAGGCATTGAGATTTGGCAATCTGGTTCCATTTCCATTCCCTGCTCTCTCAGCTTCCTGAGAAAGGCTGCAAGGCAACACCTGGTTTCCCATTCCTGGTACCACGCCTGTGCCTGCCACGATGTGTTTTTTGCCATGATGGCCTCTATCCCCTCTGGAACCTTAAGCCAGATACTAAACGTTTTCTCCCTTAAGCTCTTTGGGTCAGAGTATTTTATCATAGCAACAGAAGAGTAGGTAGAATAATGAAAAGCAAAAAGGGAAAACAAAACAGGAAGTAAACTGACATGATGGTGAAGGGAACACCAAGGAGGATTTCAAAGAAGAGGTGAGGATGAAATGGATACTCATTTAAGAATAGTTCATCAGCTCATTAATTAAAAAAAAAAAACTATCCACAGGAATTGCCCATGTTACCTATTTAGGTGCTAACAATCCAGAAAAAAAAAAACCAATAATTAAGTTCTAGGAGTTTCCTGTCTAATAAGGGAAAGAAGAAATGATGACAAGTGATAGTCATTCAGTATCAGAGAAGGAATTTGCAGTAAAGAAACACTTGAATATATCCGAATTTGAAGCTAAATAACAGGAAAACACAAATGGCATCATTATAACAAGAAGGACTATGTGACCCTTACAGATAAGAGATGCATTTATATAAATAGTGGTGAGCAAGTCTGGTATAATGATAATGGGGATTCATAATGTAGAATGACTGACACATGTGCAGAGGACGTGTAGGAAGGCAAATGAGCAATTATGAAGGGGATATATTGGAAGGAATTTGGGAAGATATGTTGATAATTTTGTTTTATTTCAGATGTAATGGGCAAGTAATTGTAGTTTCAAATAAGGGACAATCAGATGACCATTTTAGAAACTATCAATGCATGCAGTGTAAAGTAAGGCTGGGCATTCTTTGCACCTCCAAGTGTCAGATATCTAGCTTAAAATAGCACTAAAAAAGGTGTTGATAGAATTTTGTAAAAAGGCAAAATAGAAAGGCTATAACTGTACTACTCCCCAAGAAACTAACTCAGATTCATACCTACCTTTAAATCCTTGCTAATTTCAGAGGTCATCGATGGGTGTTAATATAAACTAAAATATTTATCTTTAGGGATATCAAATACAATGCCATCATCCTATTCCCTCAGCTGAAGATTCTTTCTCACAAATATGAAAAATATCTCCATAATGGTGTCTTAGCCCTATGTGCATTGACAAAAATGGCAAAGCTTAGATGTCTCTTTGGGTTCATCTAGCCTAATTTCTCTACTTACAAATGAGGAGCTATGCATCCAGAATTGTCAAATGTCTAAAGTCACAAAACTAGTTTTGGGATGCATCAAACATTTGAAACATACCTTTTGACTCCCATTCCAACGATGATTCTGTAATAGTGGCCTGATACCACGAAAAGGGTTTTTTTTTCCCTTTCTTTGTTATTATTATTTTGGTTTTTTTAAAATTTTTTGATGGAAGTGTCTTGGATGAACTTTTGTCCTTTAAGAAAGCATTACAGTGCTCCCATCATGAGTTCATGACTGACTGACTCATACACAAACAGCTTAAGTGAATCTGACAGCATTTCTGTCTCCTGACAGAAAGAGATACTTCTCTGGAATAAACACAAATCATCCTGGGGAAAAGTGTTCAATTGCATCTTTTTTCATAACACATCATGCTTCACAGAGGCAGATAATCCTACAGAAACTGAATGCATGTACTTAACAAAGAAGTTGACGTCACAGACAGACCAGTGCAGTAAGCACACATGACATCTTGACCCGTCACATGAATAATGAAGAGTGAGGACTGGCTGTATCAGTGTATCACAAATCCATTTTCTCCAGGGGTAATTGAAAAACAATCTGGCTATGAAAGAGCTTTGAAAAAAGTTTGCAAAACAAACTTTCGGAGTAGCAAGTGATTCTCCTTTATTTCTTTAATCTTTGTAAAAATAGTATTTCAATACTTTAAGGGGTAGTGTTGATATCTGGAAACACATAACCACATAGATTAAAATTGGCCATTCCTCCAAACATCCACAGTAGTGACACCAGAAAAGCAATTATTTTTTCTAGTTTGATAGATGGTTAATTTTTTTTTAATTTTTTTTATTTATTCAACTGTGCGCATGTGCTTATGTGCGCGTGCGCGCGCATGTGTGTGTGTCTGTGTGTGTGTGTCTGTGTATGTGTATGTGTGTCTGTGTATGTGTAGAACCACGGACGAATTCGCAAACCACCATGGACGCCTCCACCTCCTTCTGCCCAGGGATTCACAGGCTCCGCCCTACCAGGACTGGAAACGCAGGCCGCCCCCGTTTCCGCCTGGCGTCTATACGTGGGATCTGGGATCCGAACTCAGGACCTTCCGCCTGCAAGGCGGAGGCTTAACCCCTGAGCCACCTCTCCAGCCCCTAGATGGTTAATTTTTATATATGGCTAGAGCTCATTTATACTATTCAATTTTTTTCGGTTGTGGATTTTAATCAGATTCTTCAGAAATAAGACCACCATCCTATGTGTATTCATTGAAGTCAGGCAAATGTAATTAAAATCAAGGGAGGTAATCTAGTTTGCTAATTCCCTATTTACTTATACATAATGAAAAATAAACTCTTTTTTGAATCCTTCTCCCTCTTTAGTGGTTAGTATATTGACTAACAAAACCAAATACTGAAACAAACTAAAGAATATTGATAGTCAAATCTCTTGCCATGATATAGTCTTTATTTCTGATGGAAAAAGAAAAAGAATGCCATTTGTGGTGACAATAGAATCTACTATATAAGACCATAAAATTAAAATATGAGCAGGCAGCATGTGCTCAGTAGTAATGGATTGTAGCAAATAAGCTATTTTGTTCTTGAGTGGTACAACTTTGCTAAGATAAGACTTGCAACATCATCTTTTTCTAAGTCCTTCTTGTAGTACTGTATCCCACTTGAAAAAATAGCATGTTCTTTTTTTCTGAAATGTGATATTCTGAGATGTTTCTTATGGTAAGAAGGAAGACACTGATGATTTCTCCCTCATACAAAGATAATATATGAAGAAAAAAAGGCCTAACCTGAAGCTGCCCACAGCTTTTCAAGCATTTCTAAGTGGCCCAAGGACTCAGCATAGACTTGACTCTTCATCAGAAAGTGTGGTTTGCAAGTCAGTTAATAAAATCTTGGGTTCACAATCAGCTATAGTGATTTATAATTTAGTTATTTACTTGAGAGCCTGTGGAAAGCACATCACTGTATTTAACTCTCATTAAAAGGAACTTTGCCACAAAGAACTGAGAGATTAACATACAACAGAAAGTCACATGGTTATAGTCTATATATTGCATGTGCTCTTTTGTGCCCAGAGGAAGTACTTACACCAGGAAAGACAATTTTTAAATGTAGTTCACTGTAATCACAACAGAGTGCGTCCTAACACAGTGATTTCCAAAGTAGATCACCTTTTTTTGCATTTTGCCAAGGATGACTTATGAGCTACTAATTGCTCTGCATAGGTCAGATTGCATGAGTTCAGGTGAGACTCAAATGACTTTTTGTGTATCCTTTACTTCAAATACCAAGAAGTAAAAATATTGACTGGTTAGCATTACCCAAGCTTAAGGAGTAGATTGTTTAATTATGTTTTATAGATGAATACACTGTTTAAAGGAAAATTAAGAAACACTCAAAATTAGATAGCTTATAAATTGCTAAGCAACTCAGTTCACTTCTGATTCATAAGATCCCTCTGAATGCTTGTGTGCTAAATATCACCCAGAATGCTGGAAATTATTTTCCTAAACAATTCTAGTTCTAGGAAAAGTTTTAAAACTCTAACTAGAAACTAATACTTATGAAAACTCTGGACTTTTCCAAACAAGGGTCTCACCATTTTTCTTTGCTATTTGTTGCAATTCCATTCTCTACTTACTGCCACTGCTCTCATCTTAAAAAGAAAATCAAAGCACTGAGATGTTAGAGTTGAGAACTGACAATCTTAAATTCAGTCACTCTTAACATCAAAAAGGTAAGATATACAGTGTTATAGGTAGGCACAGTTGTTAACTTGACAGTTGAGGGTTTGAGCTCTGAGCACATTTGTAGAGAATTAGTGGCTTAATTAAGCACAGAGCAATCTTGCAGGAGATCGTCTAGCTGATGAGCAAGGCCCAGCACATAGTAGAGGGGCTAGTTCCTGGAATAAAATACTGAGAGCTGGTTGAAAGCGTTGGCATCCTTGTGGACACATGGCTAGACATGCTGGACTGGTAAATAAGGATTGTCCTTCTTTCATCCATTATGTAGAGATGGTATGGCCAGTTCCCTTGGCTCTGGTGTTGGTGTGAGCTCTCCTGTCAAGCTGGACTGAGAACTGTAACTGGATAATTGTAAGAGAAAATAAACAGCAACCTTAAGTCGTTTGATGGTGATTTATCAGCAACCATAAAGGCTAACTGCTACACACAGAGTTTCACAGTTCCTATATATGTCACCTTGGTGAAGAAAAAAAAATGAGAATAATTAGCAGTTAGATGATACCTCAAGGTGGTTATAAAAACAATGTGACTTCTGTCTATATCTCTTTCTTTAGGATGATTGCTTTCAGAAGTCAACATCTATATCAAGAGAAGTTTAGGCCATATAAAGAAGTCACACAGAGTTGTTCCGGAGTGCTAATCCAGTACAGGAATCAGCAGTCAGAACAACTGGCAAGTGTTGGGTCACTTGAGTCATTTGAGAATGACTATAACCTCCTTCTCAATCACATCCCTATGGGATAGAGTCATGTCATTCCTTGCTGTTTCTCATCCAAGTGCCACAAACCATGAGAAATGAAAAATGGACACTGTTTTAGGCCACTATGATGTGGGACAGTTTAATATGTTGAATGGACAATATATAATTGTCTTTGGGCAGACAGTAGGAAACACTAACATAAAATCTAAGAAATGATCTCTGGATATAGTAGACACTTATATACACATTTTGAATCAATAAACACATTTGAACACATATAAAGAGGGCTGCATAAAAAGAAAATAGATTTCTAATTATTGCATAAAGATGATCATAACATTTAGAGAAAAAAGTATTTTGTGCTTTCCTTCTAAATGATATAGTAACTCCTTTTTCCAAACCATCAAGGGCAATAATTATAGGATGAGTAACCTGCTCAAATAATTCAGGGTGAAGTACTATAAAATCTCTAGGGATTAGAGTGCAAATATACAAAGTGTTTTGTTTTGCTTGTTTAATTCCACATGAGAGTTTATTCAAACAATACTTCCTAACCTTCCATGCAAGTGAACTTAAAAGAATATTAACACATTTGTAATCTCTGGAGAATGTGAATATTGTACTGCTAAGTAAGGATACTGGTGTGGAAGAATAAAAAAGTAGCTAAAAGAATATGGGTTGGAATTAAATAAAGTTTTACCTAAGTTTCTACTCCTCCACTGCCAGGTGACAATATTAGTCGCAGTTAATATTTAAAATACTTTTTCGTGTTCTGAGCACCATTTTAAATTCACATATATTTGTTTATTTTCCCTAGAAACAGAGGCCTAGAGAGGTCAAGAAACTTCAAAGTCACACAGCAAGAATGTGGCAGGGACTGGGCCCATGTAGGGAGGGGAGGGGGGATGAGATGAGAACAGGGGGGAAGGAAGGCAAGGAGCATGTATGTAAAACTCTAATTTTAATGAATGTATTAAAAATGCTATTTAAAAAAAATGTGACAGGGGCAAGACCAGAGCCCATGATCTTGAGTAGTTTAACTTGCTTAAATATCCATGTAGTCAATAAAAGAGGCTAACAGATGGACACTGTACTAGTAAGATACTGCTGTCAACCTGACACTTCAGAACTGAGATCTTAGACATACCTATGTAGAATTATTTAGTTAAGGCAATCCCTGAATAAGACTGTTGGAAAATATCTAACTGATGTGGGAAGACACAGTCCATATGGGTGGGAACCTTTCCTGAGCAGGTGGATAAGGTAGAGAGAGCTGGTTCAGTACGTTGGCAAACTAGCAAGCAAGAAACTAAGCCCTTCTCTTGACTTTTCCTATGTATATGGAAGGGCTAGTTCCCTCAGAAACTGATGTTTCTCTGAACTCTCCTGCCATGCCGATTAATTGCAACTAAGAATTATAAGCTAGAGTAAAACATGCCCTTCTAAGTTGTTTCAGTAACATATGAAATTCAGTAAGGGGAAGATGTGAGTAATACAAACACCATTAGCATTTTTTATCATCTTATATATTTTATGAGATAGCACATCATTGTAGTAAAGAATATAGACTTAGTACTGGAGTCTTTAGCTTTGCATCTTTGGGGAAGTTATTTAATATCTCAGTGGTTCTGTTTGTTGCAGAGAAATGATATCAGAAACAATACCTGTCAGCACATGATGTAAGCAAAATGAGATAATACACACAAAACACAATGAACAACTACTTTCTTGTCCACGATGCTGAGATAGATTATGTTTTCAAAAGTATAATCATATTGCACATTTTTTTCATAAACTACTTCCCACCAATTGGCTGCATGATTCAAAATTCTAATGCGTGAATATAAATGAAGCAACTCCCTATTGGTACATGTGTGCTATTTACATTTTCTGTAATACTTTCTCTATAATACTTCAAATTAGGTAAATCCTTAAGGATAAACTTCTTAAACAGCAAAAAGGGAGAAAATAAACACTAGACAGGATCTGATACCTTAGTATTAACCATTAGTATTAACCATAAATACTTGATAACAAATCATCATCTAAATATCCTTAGATAAGAACAGATCTCAACACTCAACCGAAACACAACCTTTCACAAAGTAAAAGTAAAAAACCACGACTCACCAGAGTGCAAAGTATGGACAACTCCAAAATGCTCGGCCCTACTCAAGCCATCCAACCCTCTTCCTATCCTAAAGCTTAGGGCATCTTGTGGAAGAGGGGTTGGTAAGATTGTAAGAGCGTAAAAGTAAGTATGACCACTAGGTCACTCCAGTCATGACAAGGCTGCTGCACTCAGGACCTCACTGCAATGAAATCTACCCCCGCCAGATCTGCACAACAGAAGACATATTAATATTCACCCATAGGCCAACAACGATCTCAGAAAAAAGTGACTACATACAGTGAGAATTTTAGGGGCAGTGCTACACAGGTGAAAGGGAATGTCCTTACTTATAGGCTTACCCATGGAATGGCAACTTACACTGCCACAGAGAACTGATCTGCTACCAGTCCAAACAACCCAAAGGGAGCCCTGTGGTCCACATAGGTACAGTGTCATGGTGTTAGAGATGAATTGGGGAAGAAAGGGGAGGGTAGGAGAATATGAGAGAGGATGAGAGGGGACTTATTTTGTTTGTAAAAATAAAACAAAAACTTTCAATTAAAAACCTAGTGAAATAGGAGATACAAATCTAATATGAACTATACAAGTGAAGAAAAATATAGATGAGTTAAATGATCAATTGAAAAATTTAAAGAACAAGGAAAAGTGCAAGAAATAAAAGGATTAGCCTCCGAACACTTACAATGATTAATTTTCCCCAGTGTGGTCTCGAAAAATAATAAGAACCTATCAACTAGCATGAAGCCATGCTGAATTTGAAGCCAGATATGCTTAATTCAAAAAGTTTTTTCTTTAACTTAGGAAGGGTGACTTGGCTGAGAACTACTTCTGTATATTACTAAATTGGATATAACTAAGGGCTTTGGCTCATGTAAGTGAAGAATTTCACAAGGCAATGACCCTTTCGAAACTAGTAGAATGTTGTTGGCCTATGATAATTCCAAGACACAAGTATCAGAGTTAATAAAAGGCCAATCCTGGTTTAAAAAAAACTTAGGTGTACAAGTTGCTTTGAAGAAAGTGAAAAGTATTTTCATTTTAATGACCTCTATACTTCAAAGATCCAGAAATGACTCACACCCAGCTCCACCATACATTCTTTGCCTCTAATCGATATTTTCTGAGCACAACAAGGCTGAGATATAAATTCTATTCATTTCTGAGGTAGGGATTAGAGTTGTCTTTTTTTCTTTTCTTTTTTTTAACTTAGAAAATGTAGGTAAAAGGTCCAATAGGTTTGATTCAAGAGATACCAAAATGAATCCTCAGATGACTGTGTTAAAGTATCTATATATTCTTTTGAACAGTCAGCTTTTCCTTCTGCTTCACATAATTGTATTTAGTTATTCCTCAATTCCATAAATTTGCATTTATTTCATCCTCTTTGAATATATGTTATGAAGGCCTACTACTTAAAGAAAATAAATTCAAGGACAATGTAGTTCTTCTTACAAGAAATTGTTCGTTTAACAGATGGAGAATCAATCCTTAGTTTTTTTTCCTCAAATATAATGCTTTACAAATTCCAACAGGGTTTTAATTAGGTTGCTAAATATATGATAGAAAAGTAGAACACACACTGTGGCATACGTGGGGAATCCATGTTAACCAAAGAAGCATGCTAGAACAAAAAATTCAGAGGATGTCAATGGCAGATTCAAAATTTAAAGATTATAGTAGCCTTCAAAAATCAAGGATGCACAGTTTAGATGCACCTACTTTATAACCAAGCAGCATAATAAACAATATAGTCAAACGAACATTCTTGGACATAACTTCCACAAAGAAAAACCATGATATATAACTCAGCAAGAAGCGGACATCTCCTTCCCCTCCACTCCGCCGCCCGGGATGCGCGCGCGCAGTCCAGCCAGGCGTCACCGCGCCGCGATCCAGGTAAGATCAGTCAACGCCCGCCCCCAGAGCCCCAGGCCACCCGAGTGGACCCAGCTCCCCCCCCACCCCCCGCCATCCAGCAGGAGCCGGGTGTGCAGGGCCTGGGAGGAGGAGAGGGCACCCCCTCTGCGCCCGGCCCCGCCCTCGGGTGGCCCGGGTTTAAATAGCGCCCCGCCGACGCCCCATCCCCCCTTCCCCTCCACGCCACTGCCGGGGATGCGCACGCACAGTCCAGCCGGGCCTCACCACGCCGCGACCCAGGTAAGATTGGTCCCCGCCCGCCCCCAGAGTCCCAGGCCAAATAATTCAGTTTAGTGAAAAACGCACAGAAATTAAAAGATCTTAAGAGTTAAACCGACAATGCGAAACTCTAAGTGCAAATCCATGAGACACAAGACTCAAGTAAACAAATCTCCCACTGAAGGAATTAATCCCATAATGTTAGACTCCAACAAGAACAAACCCATGGAAAATGGCCAATGTAAAGCCTGACCCAGGATAACGACCTTCAAAATATGATCATTACCATATTCAATACTATGAAAGAGGAAATCAGGGAGGAATTAAATAATCGAATCAATCTCTTTGAGTAGGAACACAACAGACACGTGGAGGAGTTGAGAAAAACAGTGCAAGAATCAAAAACTGGCATAGAGCACTTAAAACAGACTCAAGCAGAGTTTAAAACTGAGCTAAAAGACAAGTTATCTTCAACCCAGAACTCCACAGAGAGTCTTATCAGCAGAACTAAGGAAGCAGAAAACAGAATTTCAGATCTTGAAGATAAAGTGGGAGTATTAACCAGCTCAATGGAAGAGATTGTTAAAGCTAAAAAGATGCTTGAGAGAAATATCCAGGAGATATGGGACACACTGAAGAAGCCCAACATGCGTATTCATGGAATACCAGAGCAAGAATCTCAAAATACCACCCCTGAGGAAATTTTCCAAATGATCATCAAGGAAAACTTTCCTCATCTAAAAAAAGAGAAGCCCATCCATATACAAGAGGCATTCCGCACCCCAAACAGATATGACCAAAACAGAAGCTCGCCATGGCAAATAATAGTCAAAACACTCCACATTCAAGATAAAGAACTGGTGCTGAGAGCTTCAAGGGAGAAAAAACAAGTCACTTTTAAAGGTAAACCTATTAAAATAACAAATGACTTCTCAATGGAAACACTAAAAGCAAGAAGAGCTTGGAGACATACTTCAAGTATTGAATGAGCAAAAATGTCAACCCAGGCTGATTTACCCTGCAAAACTATCAGTCATGATCGCGGGAGAAAGAAAAATCTTCCAGCACAAAGACAACTCGAAGGGATACATGTCCACCAAACCAGGCCTTCAAAAAATGCTAGAAATGATACTCAAGTGTGAAGAAAAAAACAGGCATATCCAGGAGAGCAGAAGGCAAGTATAACACCATTAAAAGCGAAGCAATATGCATATAAAAACTACTAAACATAATAAATGTCTGGAATCAAAAAAAGTTTCTCCATTATAAAACTAAATGTTAATGGAATTAACTCACCGATCAAGAGACACAGATTACAAACTTGCATTAAAAATCACAATCCATCAATCTGCTGCCTGCAGGAAACCCATCTCACCACAAAAGATAGGCACGCTCTAAAAATAAAAGGCTGGTCAACAATTCTACAAGCAAATGGTAGCAGAAAACAGGCAGAGGTAGCCATTATGATATCAGACAAACTGGACTTCAAACCAAAGAAAATTATAAGAGACACAGATGGATACTACATTTTAGTCACAGGTACAATTCACCAGGAACACTTCACAATACTGAACATATATGCACCCAATACGGGCCCCTCCACATTCATTAAGAAAACTCTACAGCGTCTAAAGCAAGAAATCAACCCCCAAACGATAATTCTTGGGGACTTCAACACCGCCCTCTCAACATGGGATAGATCAACAGGTCAAAAGCTTAACAGAGACACTTTGGAACTTAATCAAACCCTTAAAGAAATGGACCTTACAGATCTCTATCGAACTTTTCACCCATGCACCAAAGAATACACATTTTTCTCAGCAGCACACGGAACTTTCTCCAAAATAGATCACGTACTGGGCCACAAAACGAATCTACACATGTACAAAAAAGTTGAAATTCTAACCTGTGCCCTGTCAGACCACCACGGCCTAAAGCTGGACATCCATAACACAACAAACAAGAGAAAATACACTAACTCCTGGAAACTTAACAATATGATGCTGAATGAGAACTGGATTCAGGAAGAAATTAAAAAGGAAATTCAAGATTTCCTGAAAGTGAACGATAACGAAAATACAACTTACCAAAATCTCTGGGAAACAATGAAAGCTGTTCTAAGAGGTAAGTTCATAGCTCTTAATGCCTACATCAAAAAAATGGAAACATCAGAAATAAACAACTTAACAATGCAGCTTAAAGCTTTAGAGAAACTAGAGCAATCTGATCCCAAAAGTAGTAGAAGAGAGGAGATTAGCAAAATAAGGGGAGAAATATCTGAAATCGAGATTAAGAAAACGATAGAAAAAATCAACCAGTCAAAAAGCTGGTTCTTTGAAAAAATCAATAAGATTGATACACCCCTAGCTAAACTAACCAAAAGCAAGAGAGAGAAAAACCCAAATTAACAAAATCAGAAATGAACATGGAGTTATCACTACTGATACCCAAGAAATCCAGAAAATTATAACATCATATTTCAAAAACTTATACTCTGTGAAGTTTGACAACATAAAAGAGATGGATGAATTTGTAAGTAAACACAACTTACCTAAATTGAATCAGGAAGTTGTGAATTATTTAAATAGTCCTATAACATATAAGGAAATTGAAGAAGTAATCTCAAATTTTCCCACCAAAAAATGTCCTGGACCAGATGGATTCAGCACAGAGTTCTACCAGACATTTAAGGAGTTAATAACACCAATACTTCTTAAACTGTTCCATCAAATAGCAAAGGAAGGAACACTATCAAGTTTCTTCTATGAAGCTAATATCGTCTTAATCCCAAAACCTAATAAAGATTCACTTAAAAAAGAAAACTATAGGCCGATCTTTCTGGTGAACACAGATGCAAAGATTCTCAACAAAGTCTTAGCGAATCGGATTCAAAAACATATTAAAAAGATCATTCATGGGGACCAAGTAGGCTTCATCCCTGGCACACAAGGTTGGTTCAACATACGCAAATCAATAAATGTAATTCATCATGTAAACTAGTCCAAAGTCCAAGACCACATGATACTCTCGATAGATGCAGAAAAAGCTTTTGACAAGATCCAACAACCTTTTATGATCAAAACACTGGAGACAGTAGGAATGGAAGGAACCTTTATCAATATAATAAAAGCTGTGTACAACAAGCCCACAGCAAGGATTATGCTCAATGGGGAACAATTGGAAGCATTCCCACTTCGATCAGGAACTAGACAAGGCTGTCCACTCTCACCACTTCTATTCAATATTGTACTTGAAGTCTTAGCTGAAGCCATAAGACAAGAAAGGGACATAAGAGGGATTCAAATCGGCAAGGAAGAAGTCAAGCTATCCCTATTTGCAGATGACATGATCTTATACCTGAGTGATCCCAAAGACTCCACCAGGAAGCTTCTGGAACTAATTGAGAAGTTCAGCAGGGTGGCAGGATACAAAATAAATGTGCAAAAATCAGAGGCCTTCCTATATGCCCAAAATGAAAGAAGTGAAAAAGCCTTGAGAGAAACAATCCCATTTACTATAGCCCCTAAAAAAATGAAATACCTTGGTATAAACCTAACCAAGGAGATAAAAGACCTTTACAACGAAAACGTTGAAACCCTAAAGAAAGAAATAGCAGAAGACACCAGAAGGTGGAAAGACCTCCCATGTTCCTGGATTGGCAGAATCAACATCGTAAAAATGACCATCCTACCAAAGGCATTATACAGATTCAATGCTATACCAATCAAAATCCCAAAGCAATTCTTCAAAGAAGTTGACCAAACAATCTCAAAGTTCATATGGAGGCACAAAAGACCCAGGATAGCAAAGACAATCCTGAGTAACAAAAACACTGCTGGAGGTATTACCATACCAAATCTAAGTCTATACTACAAATCCATAGTTATAAAGACAGCCTGGCACTGGCTCCAAAATAGACACACAGATCAATGGATAAGGGTTGAAGACCCAGATATAAGCCCACAAAGTTACAGCCATTTGGTCTTTGACAAAGGGGCCCAAAAAATCCAATGGAAAAGGAACAGCATCTTCAACAAATGGTGCTGGCAAAACTGGATCTCCACATGCAGAAGATTAAAGCTGGACCCGTACTTGTCACCATGTACAAGACTTAATTCCAAATGGATCAAGGACCTTGATATCAGGCCAGAGACTATAAAAACCATAGTTGAAAGGATAGGGAACTCCCTCGAGCTGATTGGGCTAGGCCAACATTTCCTAAACAGACATCCAATGGCACAGTCACTGCTACCAACTCTCAACAGTTGGGATCTTTTGAAATTAAAGAGCTTCTGTTCAGATAAAGAGATTGTAACACGAGCTCAAAGGCAACCCACAGAATGGGAGAAAATCTTCACTAACCACACATCTGATAGAACTCTGCTGTCCAGAGTGCACAAAGAACTTAGAAAACTAAACACCAAGGAAACCAATGGCCCAATAAAAAATGGGCCCTGGAACTTCAAAGAAACTTTACCAGGGATGAAATTAAAATATCTAACAAATATCTGAAAAAATGCTCCACTTCCTTAGCCATCAGGGAAATGCAAATCAAAACTTCCCTGAGATATCATCTCACCCCAGTCAGGATGGCAAAAATCCACAATACAAACAACAACAAATGCTGGAGAGGATGTGGAGAGAAGGGAACTCTCCTACATTGCTGGTGGGAATGCAGGCTCATACAGCCACTCTGGCGAGCCGTCTGGAGATTCTTAAAGAAATTAAAGATTGAAATGCCATATGACCCTGCTATTCCACTTTTGGGAATAACCCCCCATGCAGTAGAGGTTCACCTCGATAGCACAAGCACGACCATGTTCATAGCAGCACTGTTTACAATAGCAAAGTCATGGAATCAACCCAAATGTCCAACAGTTGACGAGTGGATAAGGAAACTGTGGTACATCTAAACAATGAAGTACTACTCAGCCATCAAAAATGATGAATTACTGGAATTTGCCGGTGAAATGGATGTCATTAGAAACAATTATATTAAGTGAAGTATCCCAGACCCAGAAAATTAAGCGCCGTATGTACTCCCTAATAGGTGGCTCCTAGTACCAAACCCACCCAGCCCACCTAGAGACAGTAATTGCAAGGATTATGAACAGGAGGGATGGGGTAGGAGGGCCACACCAGAAACAAGGAGAGAAGGGACCATGTTACAGCAGAGAAATTAGGCCTCCATCAAGGACTCAAATAAGTAATGAGACATATGATTAAGTTCACAGACTTTTGTTCCTGATCATTTACTACTGAGGGGGTATGATCTCACCAGAAGAGGAGGGCATATAGTCTGGCAGATAAAAAGTAACCGTTGTGCAAATTGGTGATAGACCCCTCCCTCACTGTGGTTTCCCACTTTTATTACATCTACCTTTGAATGTGCTTTTATCGCAAGACTCTAGTTTAACAGCTTTTTGTCTCTGGCTAGGGGGTGACATACACTGCCCAACAGGATGGAGTGAAGGGCATTGCAGGAGCAGCAAAACTGCAAAAGAAAACCAACAAACCACAATCCAGAACTTCAGAGACTCTATATCAACCACCTAGAACTAGGCCAGACTAATCCTTCCCCATCCTGAAGCTCAGGGAAATTTGCTGAAGAGAGGGCGGTAAGAGTGTAAGAGCAAAAGGATGGGAGGAGCAATGATATGTAAGTTACTCCATACAAGTTAGGGCTTTAGCAATCATAATTGGACTTTACATGCCCTGCGCATTGTCCAACACACTATTGACCCACAAAGTCCAGCATCTGCTAAAGGCACCAAGATGTTTGGAGGCAAGGGATTGGCAGACACAGCAGTGTTCCTATACCTAAGGGGAACACGGGAAAGTGTTTAGGGAAAGGCCATTGGGTCCTTGTTCGTCATCGGAGAGGAGGACCCAGAGGAGAGTTAGGCATACACAATAAAGGACTCTCTGGGAATTGGGGGAGAGGCACTGGGGGATGGGAAGGGAGGGGGGTAGGGAGAAGGAGCAGGGGGTACGGGGGGAAGAGGAGGGAGGGAGGGAACTGGCGTACCCATTAAGTTTGTATGAGCTGAAATAATAATAAAAAATGTATTAATAAAAAAAAGAAGCGGACATCTTCACTTAGGGATTAAAAATAGAGAACATTATTTGGCTGGTATAATGAGTCCTCCTTTTCTCATGTGTCTTATGTATGTATACTTCATGAAGAGCTCAGACTTTTCAGAAACATTTTGTCTATACTCTCTCTTCCTCTTTATATCTTATTTCACAGACATTCAGCACAGAATGGAAATTATCTTAACTGGACCTTCCTTATGCTTCCTAGCAACTTCATAGCAATATAGAAATCTATAATTCTAAATTCTTTTAAAAATCACAAGACTCTGAAGTCTTTATGTTGCTCCCTTGGCTTCCTTATTACACTCTTCAGCTTTCATTATATGTTCTATCTTCTAAGACAAAAGAGCATGTGACTTTTTCTATGGCAGGTGAATGTTCCCATAATTCCTGTGACTTTGAGACCTGCCTTTTTATTCTCTAAAATTTCTGTCAATGAGACAGGAAGTGCATGGGATTGTCTCATCTTGATTTACAGGAGAATATGCTTTCCCAAATCAGATAAGAACAGCAGAGTCTGGCTGTAATTCCATCATAGAAAATATAATCCAGTCTTAGAAATATAGAAAGAAAATAAAAGTTTTTATAAAAGAAAATGATAGATGACACTAATCCCATTACCAATGTCCAGAGGGTGGGGGAAATACTGATTCAGAGCTGGGCTCCAGAGTCAGTACTGCTGGGTTCAAAACTTAACTCTTCTTATTACTGTCAGACTGATATATTTCCATTATCTTTCAGCCTGCCCATATTAAAAATATAAATAAATAGGGATTTCCTGTGGTTTCTGTCTTTTCCATTTTCTTTTCTTTCCATTATTTCCACATATTGTCATATATCTGGACTTGTCTCTGATGTGTTTCCTCTCTCTCTCTCATCATGTCTATTCTATAACATCTTTTTTTCAAACAGCCTCTTACCCTAAAGTTCTCTGGCTGCCTGAGTACACCTGCTATTCTCTTTCCTTGTTTCGTTCTCCCCTCTGTATAGTGAGAAAGAAACTATAAGTATCACATGGAGCAATAAAGACAATGGCATGCACTAACTCACTTAAGGCTCAAAAGTTGCATAGAATTAACTGTATAACAGTAGGACACATTTTTCTATAGGCTACCATTTGTTTCTCAAATTTAGTGTTATCTGTAAGAAGACTTTTGTAAATTATTATCCAACTGATCCTAAACCTCAATCCAGCCTTCAGACACTAGCTCTAATGCCCAGTATTGCACGCCCTGCTCACTAAGACATTTTTGTGATTTTTTTTTTTGGTAGCTTAATTGGTTCTTGGGTGGGAAGTTTGTATTTGACAATGGTATGTAACAAAGTCAAAAGGCTAAACACACCAGGCAGGATAAGAACACTTTAGAAAATGAACATTATAATAGTTCATACTGCCATATATTTTTAGCTAACAAAGTCTTGAGTAAAAAGGTCTGCTTTAAATAATTTTGTACTGGTTTATCTGAGAAAGGGGGTACTGGGACTTTGGAAAAGGACATGTAATGAAATAGGATGTTTAAGCACTGTAAAGTCCTTTGCTTGGCTACTATCAAAAGTTAAGGACAAACAAAACATCCTTCTCCCGAGTTTGCTATTTTCATTACTTATTATGTGCACTCGTGTACTTCTGGCCCTCCCCAAAATTTCTTTTTGAGAACAGGGAAACTTCATTCTTCAAAGTTCATGAATTTAATATAGAAATCTGCAGAAGGCAAAACTGAAGAATAATGGAATTAATGACAATAACTGAAACAAAATTAGATGAGTAAATTGTTTTTCTGCCTTAAGGATACCATTTTCTAAAATATTCTCCAGTAGAAGAGAAAATGGTTGTCAAATGCATATAAGAGTTCAATGGTTAGTATAAGGAAGACATGTAAAATTGCTTACAGACTCAAAACAGAACTCAGTGTAAAAAACCCACCAGATCGGATTTCTAAGCTCAAAATAATGGACAAATAGAGCAATTTTTATTACCCTATGGGTCACTCTATTCCTCAAGGGATATTTTAAGTGGGGAGTCAAAATGTGAGGTTAATTATAATTAAATTGCATTGATAGTTGGTCTCTATGAGCAAAATGTAACTCCTTCTGGACATTCAAATAGACTGAAATTGTTTTCTGTGCAGTCATTCTGACACAAATAGAAGCATAAGAAAACACACAATAAGAAGTGGACTTGATAGCCTTCTGATGTTCTTAACTGACTTCCAGTACTCTATCACAGATGTATTATCATTAGAAGTTTTTATAAAATCTTCTTTTAATTTAGCTGTAATGAAGGCAATACAATGTGGGGGTGGAGGTTAAGAAGAAGAAGAGCAATCTGCTACCACTGAACTGCAAGCTATGAAAACCAATGAGATCCTCCCAACTAACTTGTATAATCAAGAGTCAGACACAGCAAGAAGTGGAGTTAGCATCCAAGTATCCAACCATTTGCTTACTAGGCCCTACCTACCCACTGCCCCCCAATGACCAGGAACACATGCCCAACAGTACAAACCAGTCTAAACAACAGTAGACAGGGAGAAAATTGAAATCAGAAATCTCAATTCTAGCCACAAATTCCTGATAGTAACCTTTCTAAACAGTTCTCATTTTAGTTTTAGAAAAGAAAAGTTCTCAATACCCAAATAATACACAGCCTGTGGCAATGGAAGAGCGGTGAAATAGACAGCAACCAACCAGAGTCCAGAGCACTGGTGACCCTAAAATGCTCAGCCAGAATCAGGACACTCAACTCTCTCCCTATGCTAAGGGTTAGGAAAACTTGTGGAAGAGGAAGCAGTAAGATTGTAAGAATCTAAAGGTGGGAAGGTCCACATTTCACTCAAGACAGGGCTGACACATCCAAGAACTCACTCTAACGAGACTTATTTTCACTAGACCTGTACTATGACTGGCATATCAGTCTTCTCCCATGGACTAGCAAGGAACTCAGGAGAAACAATTACATATAGGGGCAACCAGAGGGGTTTAGGTTAGAGAGGTGAAGGGAAGTTCCCCTACCACTGAGTCTATCCCAGGAAAGGCTATTTCATCTGTCACAGAAGCCTGAGTCCATACTAGAGCAGACAACTTGAAGGGAAGCCTGTGGTCCACATGAGCAGACAGACAGGCAGTAGGGTGGGAGAACAAGGAAAGGATTGGTGAAGGAAGAGAAGGGAGAGAGAGGAAGGGGAGAGGGAGGGAGAAGAGAAGGAGGGGATGGCAGGGACAAGCACTCATTATTTTTGTAAAACTAGAAAAATAAAACATAATTTAAAAAAAACAAGCATCAGAGATTTAAGTGATTTAGCTCAGTGATTGGGAATGTGTTTAAAAAGTTCTGTATAACAAGACTGCATAACAGTCACCAGCTTTGCTGGGCCTATTCCATACTTGAAAAGAAAAACAGCAGATTCAGCTATGTAAACCATCTGAAAGAGACAGGGCTCCTAGATCAGCAAGACACAAATGTTATTTGAACACATTCATTAGCCTGCAGGAACAATATATATTTTAGTGGTAGAATGTGAGAATAAGAGTCTCTCAGGCAATATTTGGCAGGCATGTCCTAGTATTTTTCTAAGGGAAGATGCCCTACCTGTGGACCTTTTGGGGGTTGTAAACATCTAACAATTACATCCTTTGTATGACCAGAGTTATGGAAGAGTCATGATGCATATTTATAAATATCCAGTCCCCATTCCCTTTCAGATACAAAGGATGGTTGCCGTTGTTTTGTTACACTTAGGAATAACAACCCAGCCAATCAAACTTCTGCATGAGAATATATGTCACTTCATTTTAGAAGTCTTAAAAATTCAACTCAAGATCGTTTCATCATTCTTTCACTCTGTCTGGAGCAGAGCTTCTATTAACCTGTTTTCTAGAGCAAAGATAACTTCAGGTCAAACACCCACCACTCTCTGTGGATGTGAGGCCTGAGAGATAATTAGCCTTGGCATTTTAAGAAATGGAGGTTCTGCAGTTGCCTGATGCAAGACTATTCAAACATCAGTAAACTTAGAGTTATCATTTGGCTCCCCTTACCATTTCCGCACCAAGGGAAAATCAACATATGGACATTTAGTTGGCGCTGAAGCTTTCTCTTATGAAAATTTACAAACTGAATAAGTATCTATTCATCTACATTAGTGTCTTATGAGCCTTGTTAATATAAATTAGTGTCCCCCAGCTTGATCAACTCTGGCAGGCTGACAAATTTGACTTTTTGAGCCACAAAACAAAAAGCTCGATCCTAGAATTTGAGATGGTTGCCAAGGTAACTCAGTAACTCCTTTGTCAGTTCTTTGCAGTCAGGTGGCTCTCTGTGACATTTGTAACCCAGGTCCACATCTATTTGCTCAAGAATCAATGGACACATTGATGTTGTAAACATGAATACCTACTGAGGTAATAATATACACTAGGAATTTTAAAAAGCAATCAGTCTTTTAACTCTTCATTGTGCATCTTCTATACAATAGAGATATCCCAGTATTCAACTCTACAGCTTTCATGATAGCCATAAAAGTTAAACGTAACCTATACTCCATTTACAGAAGAGCAAGCTAGAGACGAGTTCTAGGTCATGTGACTACACAGCTGACAGAATCAAGATTTTAACTCCAAGTTCAGGGGCTTTGCTATGCTGAAAAAACTTAATTGTACATTCATAATTCAGCTACAGGTACCTTCACATGAAGAAATTTGATAAACATTGTCCCTATTTGCTATGTCTCTATGGCACTGAATTTGATACACTGTTGATGCATTTTTTCATTTTTCACCTTACTAGGAAGAAGGAACAATGCACAATAATGACACTAAATAGAATGATTCCTATGGAGCTGAAGTGAAGCATATGCACTAATTTTGTGAGAAACATAAACAACTCTAAATGGTAATGATTGAATATGTATTTTAATATAAATCTGCTTGACTTACTTCTGAACATCTTTTCTTGACTGTGGTCCTTACATAGTCAATATTAAATTCTTAAAAAACTCTGTATGTATGCCTCTATAATCTTTAAACAGCTAGAAAGATGTGACATTGTAAAGGGGCAAGGTAAAAGCAGTTGTGAACATGTACCTAGTACTTTGCCTGTGTGTTTTCCTGCGTCATTTGATGCCCTCCAACCTTGCTTTGAATTTCATGAGCAAGAAATTAGCAACAGAAACCACAGACCTCGTGAAGAGCTTAGTCTATGGTAGGGAACACGGTGGTTGCTCATTGATGCCAATTATATTCTTTTTGTTCTTTGTGGCAGTCAAAACAGCTTATGTTTGCTTTAAGAAGACAGTAACCTTGCCTCTCACTCAGGCTACATCAACGTAGGTCTTCAGCGAACTGCACTTTGTTCAGCTACATAAGATCAAGAGACTTTGTATTCTGTATTTGCACCATCTGGTCTGGAAGATGATCTTTGCGTGAGGAAAATAGAATGTTGGAGGGAAGATGTTTAAGTTTCTTTTTTGTTACCAGTGATAAAAGACTCTGACAAAAGCAACTTCAGGGTTTTCTTCAGCTCCAAGTTCAAGCTTACAGTAGTCCAGCAATGCAAGGGAAGTCAAGAGGCAAAAACTTGAAGCAGTTGGCTACAATGAATCCACAGTAAAATTGCAGAGAATAATGGATGAACACATTCTGTTGCTCAGCTCACTTTCTTCATATTATTTGGACCAGGATCCCTGTTTAAAGAATGGTGCCATCTGAAATGGGCTAGTGTCCTACCTCAAATAACCTAATCAATATCATCTTCCACAACGATTCCATAGAAGCTGCTCACACAGATGATTCTAGATCTCCTGTGACTTCTGACAACTGACTCCAGTCATCACAGAAGACACACTGACTTTCCCATGCTTTGGTTTGAAGATGACACACAACACCTTTCCTACAATCTGTTGGTTAGAATTACCATATGAGCCTGTCCAAGGCAAAGGTAACTGGGAAATGTGAGTTATAAATTAGGGGCATACCCTTTTCTTTGGCTTATCTTTTCAACTCCTTTTTATGAGACAGATCTCAATAAAGACTGTTGTGATATAGTTATTACTTGAGAATAGGACCTTCAAGAGACTCTAAGTACAACTTGAAAGGTTCAAATTTTGAAGACTGTGCTCCTTTGGAACTCTACCCTCCCAATTATGTTTAACACAGAGTGGAAGTTTTAGCCAGAATTAGTGAAAATCAGCACTTGATGGCTCATTTCTCTCCTCAGAACAAATGTGTCCAAAGTAGTTTAAAATCCTGTTTTAAAACTGGTTGCGTCAAGGCCAAATGATCTTTCTGACTTTGCTTTGGGCTCGTCTTTTCCTGAGATTCCAAGATACTTTAAGATCCCCAAATTGAAACGTGGAGTGCTACTTTTAAAATATTTTACATATCTATATAAGTAATGAATAAATTTATTCCATCAGAAACAGTTGAAAAAAAAACAAAAAAACTCTCTCAATAGATAGAAATAGAAAATAGATAGAATAGAAAATAGATAGAATAGAAAATAGATAGAAATAGTGAAGTGGTTTGAAGGGAGAACAATGTCCTTAGAATGTCCTTGAAATAATGTATGCCTCTGCCATTAAAAAGAGCACACCATCATTAACTTGAAAAATAAAACCAGCTGTCATTAAGGAGGAAAATTCTTTCTGAACAATGGCTCATTCAACTGCTCAATGACTATGTAGTATCTGTGAGTCTGTGAGTTAAATATTTGATGTACAAAGATTCTTTGTCAATAACTCCATAGCAATGCAATGTCACTCCTGTTAAATCAAATCTATGTTGCAAAATACAGAACAGTGTAGGAGAAGAATTTAGATTGTTCTCCATCTGATTTTGAAAAGACGGGAGAAAAATAATCGTTAGAAATCTACTCTCCTAAAATGGGAGGTAGTGCAAAAGGGGAAATTATCCATATACTTTTGTTTTCAGAAGAAATGTCTAGCTATCATACTTGATTTCATCTACTTAGTTGCTAGGCAACCAAAATATAAAAGAGAAACTAGGAAAATGTGCTGAATAGTTAATCAATAACAATTTAGTCTTTCAGAGTTTGGGTTTGCTTGAGAAGTTATCATTTGTTTTCTTGGTCCTAAAATATATAGGTTCCAGTGACAAATAAACTCATCCAGTAACTTAAGATAAACCATATACTCAGGGATTATCAGATTTTTTTATTTAAATATTAGGATAGTACATGGCAAATCCAAATTCTTGAGGAAATTCATACATTGTGATTGTGGTTTTGAAAGACATGGCAGTATTAATAATGTGGTCCTACATACAATGCCCATCAGGATGGACTGAAGGGCATTGCACGAGCAGCAAAACTGCAAAAGAAAATCAACAAACCACAATCCACAACTTCAGAGACTCTATATCAACCACCTAGAACTAGGCCAGACTAATCCTTCCCCATCCTGAAGCTCAGGGAAATTTGCGGAAGAGGGGGCGGTAAGATTGTAAGAGCAAAAGGATGGGAGGAGCAATGATTTGCAAGATACTCCACACAAGTTAGGGCTGAAGCGATCATAATTGGACTTTGTATGCCCTCCACAATGTCCAACACACTATTGACCTCACAAAGTCTAGCATCAGCTAAAGGCACCAAGATCCTTGAAGACAAGGGATTGACAGCCATAGTAGAGTTCCTATGCTTGAGGGGAACACAGGAAAGGGTTCAGGGAAATGCCACTGGGTCCTTGTACGTCATCGGAGAGGAGGGCCCAGAGGAGAGTCTGGCATGCACATTAAAGGACTCTCTGGGGATTGGGGGGGGCACTGGGGGATGGGAAGGGAGGGGTGAGGGGAGGGGGAGCAGGGGGTTCGGGGGGAGGAGAAGGGAGGGAGGGAACTGGTGTACCTATTAAGTTTGTATGAGCAGAAATAATAATAAAAAAACTGCTTTGGAAAGAAAAAAAATAATGTGGTCCCAGCAGAGAGAGAGTAATTTAATCTGAGTGTAAAAAATATCTGAGAATAAAGCTGATAGTTACCAGGTGGAATGGGATGCATGTGTCATTGTTAACACATTCTTTCATGGCTGAAAGCAAATTGTCCTCCACAGACTCATATGTTTGTAAAGGATGATCAAGTTTGGGAAAGTTTAGGAGGTAGAGCCTTGATGGTGGAAGGCATGTTACAAGGGGGCAGCTTGAGGTTGATAGTCCTGCCTTGCTTCCTCTTGCAGTTTGCAACTTAATCATTCTGCCTCCAATCAATGGTTGCAATGACCGGTACCAGTCCTGCTTGTTACTCCTGCCATGCCACTTCCACTGTAATGGACTATATCTCACCTCTGGAATCATAGCCCAAATAAATGTCCTTTATTCCCCTTAACTTGTATGTAAGTAAGTGCTATCTCAAAACAGTACAAAGAAGAGCTACAAAACATTCCTAAAATAACAAAAAGGTTACTCAAGTCAGTACAGCCTTACAGTTTAGATACTTTTCTGAAAACTTTTCAAACTCAATCATTTTTAAATTAAGATAATATATATTGTAAGATATATAAAGCATAGCAAGATGTCTCCTTATTAAGCCCACAGGGAGTTTATAAACCAGGAAGAATATTAAGAGACAGATTGCTAACACTGAGATTGGCTATAGGAGAGTTAGGAAAAACTAGGGGGAATTCCATTAAGGACACAGGCTGGGAAATGAAAACAAAACAAAACAACAACAAAAGCTGTCCACAGAGGTATTTTTGTAAAACTACATGGAATACTTGGACAGAGTGAGCTTTAAGATTAAGAACAATTGGGTGAAGAAAAATGTATTTCTAATGAACAAAAAATGTACCTAATATTTTCTGCAGAGAAAAATCTTCCTGATCCTTAAGAAATAGATTCATGCAATATGTAATTGGAGAGGTTTGATTAGACCCAATTAAAATTATAATTTATTGTCATAATGATAGATTACATAATGATATAAAATTATAGTTATCAAAAAATAATTTTTTGTAATAAGTTTCCTTCACTTTACTAAGAATGGAATTTTAGGCCCTGACATTAACATTCTAGCACTGAGTCTCTAAAATATCAAAAAGAAGTTCAACCAAGGCATAAATCAAAAATAAATGCAAAAAAAAAAAAACCGTGGAAAGTCAAAAGGAAATATCTCAAAACAGTGTCATGTGAAACTGAAAGGAAAAATGGGAAAACATAAAAGTGCCTCCTGAAGCAGCTAATTACCCAGAATTCCCTGGGAAGGGTCCCAGCAGCTGATCAGGACTTACTCATGGTGAGGACCTGGTAAGGAGTCTTCTAGGTATGGCTAGAGCTGGAGAGGTTGCTAGGCTCCAGATGATGGCTGTGATCAAAGGAGCATCCTGGCATGGTAGTTATGGCAACTGAACCACATTAGACTTATCTTATTTGCTATAGGGTATAGGTTTTCCATGCTTTGGGTTTCTAACAGGAAGATTACTTCTTAGCCCCAAATTTGGATGCATTCTTCTCTTTTGACCTGCACCTCCTCTGTGACTAGCACCTGTCATTTTTCACATTCAAGGACTATAAAATTTCCTCCTTATGTATCTCCCCTTCACCACCATATTGCCTTTGAACCTAGAGTCCGAGAATGGTGAGTATTTGAAAGAGGTCTCTCATATCAATTACTCTTAAATATGCAGATTTAGATAGGGTACAAAAAATGATGACTGAAACCCTTTAAAAGGTTGGTGTGCACAACAATATTGTTGTTTATCTGAGGTGCCAAACTCTGTAACTTTATATTTAAATATGTGTTTAATATTTATATAATTGATTTAATAGTCTATCTTCTTGGCATAAGTCACCACTTCCAAGAGTATCTAGGTGAGGCATAGTGACAGAAATAGGTGAAGGAAGACCTGACTCAGTGATTGTCAAGTGTTTCAAAATAGTAATAGTAATGTGTAAGCCTGCGACAGCTTGAATAACTTCATCTAAAATTATAAAAATAATGGTTTGCAGAGATTGTTTGGAACCATGAGGATAAATGTCTTAATTGTAGCTTCTTATTTTTCTAAGTTTCATGTTATAAATGTTACAGTATCATGATCCAAATTTAGGAGGAAAAGATTTACACTCATAATTCTGTTATAGTCTATCATGGCAGAAGAGTTACCAGCAGGAACTGAGAAACTTGCCATACCACATTCACAGAAACTGAAAGACAGACACTTCCTAGCTTGGCAATCTTCTTTATCTTGTCCACTTGCCTAGGAAATGGCTTTGCCCAATATAGATAGATTCCTCCCACATCCATTAGATAATATCCTACAGGCTCACTCCAGAGACTTGCCTTAACTAATTCTTCATAAATGTATTTAAAGAATCCTATCTCATTTGTCAAGTTGACACCTAAAGCTAACTGCCATTAAAAAAACATTTAAAATATAAAATAAACATTGTATAAATATATGATTACTATAAAACATGGGGAGAGGATGTAGCTCAGTTTGTAGGTAATTGTCTAGTATGCATGAAGTCATAGTTTCAAGTCTCAAAACCTCATAAAACTAGACAACATGGTACATGCCTGCAGTCCTAGCACTTGGGAGTCAAAACAGGAGAATCATAAGCTGAATATTACCATTAGCTACATAGTGTGTTGGAAGCAAGTCTGGAATACAGGGGACCCCATCTCTTGTCTCAAAAAGTAAACAAAATCAGTCACCTTACTTTATAGTATTTTTCTCTTTTTTTTAGCATAATCTGTCTTTACTTTAGACATTCATTATTTATATTTCCAAGGGTAATGTTGATCCTTTACATTTAATGCAGGTAGCTTTGTTTATATATTATTCGTTTTTTTTGTCAGAGGTGGTAGGGCAGGCCAGAGATGGATCCATCTACACAGCTTGCCAGTGCCTTAGGACTTGTTTTGAGAAATCTCTGCAATGGTGAACTCTAATTCTTAGCTATACCACAGAAAAGAATTTCATGATGATCTACTACGAAGTATAGTTTTGATTTATTAAGGATATTTTAAAGATATTATGCACATGAATTAATAGTTCGAGAATTACTCAGGAAAAAAATAAGACATATCTAAGAATAAGCTTCTTGAAGGAAAGTTGTACTTCATTATTTTTAGAATACCTACATATAGGATTGTGTTATCTTCCTAAATTATTTTTCAGAGGGTAGTAAAAACATTTAGATGAGATCTCTAGGTGGTTCCTGATTTACACAGGACAGATTGCAATTTATAAGATATCAGTAAGGACAGAAGATTTGTATGGAAGATTAGGAAGTTTTCACTGTACACAACAGGTGTTTATGAGATTTTCAGAAGATATCTGGAAGAGTAGGGTCACACTTGAAGGTCATGTCAACATAGGCCTTATGGTTCATTGCTAAGCTAGGATTTTCATTTGCAAATATTTTTATTTAAAAGGAATATTGTTCCTCTATCTGTGAGAGAGGGAATAACTTCTATTAGGTAGTTTGAGAACAGAGGAGTCATGCTAGAAAAGTCCTTCAAGGTCATCCCCTACTGCTGGGATTATCCTGAAGGAAAGGAACATAGCCTGCCAGTCTGTTAGAACTGGCTCTAATCCCCACTTCTTTGTTCTGATTGCTAACTTCCCCTAACCCTCTGCTTATAAAAGGATATGGTGATGAGCTCTCCATTGCAGATAAGTCTAGTTCCTTAAAACAAATAGCTATGGTATGAGGTCTGCTACAAGGTTGACTGGGCTTAGCCCTGATACAAACACATCAATCAGATGTAGGGACCAAAAACCCTAATCAGGTTTGGAGAAACTGAAGCCAACCAATAAGGAAAAGCCTCTTTTCTGGTCCTTACCTAGTTCCATAAATACCCCTGACCTTACCAGACATGTTCAGCTCCCTTGCTCCTAATGTACTCCTTATCTGTGAGTTACATTCCTTCTTTCATCTAAAAAACTCTGCATTAATCTTTTACAGGTGCTCCATTCTCAATTTTTGACTCCAGGACACAAGACTCAGGACATAAAATCCCATAAAATGAGCACTATTCATGGCAAATACATTGTGATGAAAATCCTTGATTCTCTCTTTGTTGGTGAAAGACGAAATAAATATTCCACTTTCTGCTTCTGATGATGATGGGATAAATTAGAGTAAAAAAGTAAAAGCTTTAAGGTACTAATTGTTGGGCTGTGGAGATGGCTTCCTAGTTAAAGCCTTTACCTCAAAAGCAAAATGATCAGAGTTCTGATCCCCAGATCCCAAATAAAAAGGTGTCCAGTAGATATGGCTAAGGCTTGCAATTCTAGTCTTGGAAAGTGGAGAAAACAAGATATCAGAGCAAAGCAATAAGGAGGTAGAACTATCCAGGATGATTAATGATGTCATCCTTGGGCGCTCACAGACATACACACTCAAGTATTCTTTCTTACACATGCCCATGGTGATACACTGTGCCCACCAACATGCCAAACACATGCACATACACACGTATGCAAAAAATACTTATTCTTTATTTGCCATATCTATTCTTTTTTCCCAAACAATATTAGAAATACTAGATATCTGCCTGACTCAACAAACCTTTGATCAGAACTAGATCTAACAACTTCCCTCTTAAAACTCCTCCTTTAGTTTATCCACTTTCTCATTGATGCCACCATCCACACATTACTCTGATTTGAATCTTTGAATATATTCATATTCTTTTCTTTCTTGTGGCAACTATTAAAAAGCTTCTAACTCTGTTAAGTTCTACTTGTATAATTTATTTCACACCCACCTCCTTTGGTATCTACTATGAAAACCCTAACAAATACCAGTAGATTTTATCTTTGGCATTATGTTTTGTCATGGTACACAGAATAAGATGGATCTCCAGAAATGTGTTATGATCAATAAAAGCAATATTTTGATTAAAATTAGAGAAAATTTATGATATCATGATAGGATTCTAACTCAATACACCTCTATACCTAGTGTTAATGAAGGGGCTCTAGTTATCAAAGTAAAGCCAAATACTTCTGAAATCACACCCTTGATCTTACACAAATATGAATGTGAGTGTCATCTTTCAGTTGAGTTGTGACAGAAGGTTTGGTAAAAATAGAAAGGAAATCATTTTTCCACTTTCTTATTGTTGTAGTTCATTTTTTATGCAGCCACAAAATTCTCTCTGTTAAAGTTAGAAGCTTTTTAATAGTTGCCACAACAAAGAAAAGAATATGAATGGATTCAAAGATTCGAATCAAAGTAATGTATAGATGGTGTTATACATTTCTCTAATCATTTAACTTCCATGTCTTAGTTCCTGACGTGTTCCCAACAGTTAGTAGGTATTTAATAATAGGTACAACCAACATGAGACAGGCATCCATAGTTTCCCAAAACAGAGGATTGAATCCACGATCATCATACAGCATCCCAGGTTTCCCTCACTCTACCACCAATGGACTATACAAAGTCCATCTCCCAGTGATTTCCATTGGTGAGATTTCATTTCAGCCAAGCAAAATGTTACTATCCTCACCTTCCCACATCACATGATAATATGATGACTGTATTTTAGTCATTTCAGTCTTTGTGGACAATTTTCAAGGACCGTAACATGTATCCAAATTCAGGCTTTTAATGCCATCTCAAAATCTGCTTCTTCCTTTCCTAACCTTTCACATCCAATGTACCTCTACAATTCTCAAATTTAAACTATGTTTTCATATATGTTTATCACATAGTTTAGAAATGATGTTGCCTGAAGAGGACAAAGAAGTCAGATGGAGAAGAAAAGGGAAATGAAAAGAGAAGGAGAAAAAAAAGAGAGAAAAGAGAAAAACGAGGAACAGAGGGAATGGAGGAAAGGAACATTAGAAGCATAATAACAAGAGGGAGGGAAAACAGAAAAAATAGAAGATATTTTCAGAAATGTTGAAAGAATGCTAGTAACATAAGTATTAAAAAGACAATGTTGCCTTTCTGTCAGGGATGTGTGGTCCAGGGAGGACCCACTGCTCATCAGGAGGTGACCTCCAATACCAATCAGGATGGAGCCAAGGGCGGTGCAGGAACAGCAAAACTGGAAACAACAACAAACCATAATTCAGAATATAAGAGACCCTACATTAATCACCTGGAACCAGACTAGCCAAATCTCTTCCCATCCTAAAGCTCAGGGAAATTTGCAGAAGAGGGGGTGGGTGGTAAGATTGTAAGAGCCAAAAGATGGGGAGGAGCAACAATAAGCAAGATACTCCACACGAGTTAGAGCTGAAGTGACCATAATAGGACACTGCATGATCTGCACAATGACTGACATATCAACAACCCCCCAAAGTCTAGCATGGATCACAGGCACTAGGATCCTTAGAGGCAAGGGATTAACAGTCACAATAGTGTTCCCATACTAAAGGGGAGCACAAGGAAGGGCTCTAGGCAATGCTACTGAGTCCTTATACCTCATTAGAGTGGAGGACAGAGGGAAGTTTGACATTCACACTAAAAGATGCTCCAGGGATTGGGCAGAAAGAGGGGGTACCTGGGAGAAAGAGAGGGAAGGGTGAAAGGAAGGGGAAAAGGGGAGGAGGGAGCAAGGGGGACTAAGGAGGGGTAGAAGGAGGGAGGGGACAGGATACCTATTAAGTTTGTATGGTTGGGAAAATAAATAAATAAAAATAAAAAGACAATGTTAAATAAAATGAGGAAACAAACAAAAAGACTTAAATGAATCTTGTGATGTGATTGGTAAGAACACATTCTAAAGTTAGAGAATGGATTCAAGTTTCAGTTCTGTAAGATTAGGCAAGCCCAGTATCCTCAGCTTTCTCATGTGTAGAATGGAAACAACATTTTTCCACAGGATTGTCATCAGGATTAAAATTTCTTCAGTAAAGTGGTTGGTTATCACCATAACAGTCATGCCATTATTGCACAAGAGGTCATCCCTTACTAGGCAGGTCAGTCAACAAACCAAAAGAAACAAAATAACCAACCAACCAAACAACCAAACAAACAAAAAGAACCTATTAGTAAAAGTGCTTCAAACATTATCTGGCACATGGTTTTGAGTTCCATAATTGAAAGCTACTCAGATAAAGTTAATTTTAGGTATATTTTTGTAATACAAGTTCCCTTATATCAGAAGAATTGTAATTTGGAGTCAGAAGGAAAACTGAAATTAACATCTCTTAAATTCTATTACTTTGAAGTGACCAAGGTTCAGGCAGCCTTCAGTTCTGATTGAGAAACAGCCTAAAGTTAAAAAACAAAACAAAACAAAACACTAAAGAACAGCCTGTATTAGCAAGCCAGTGGCCTCTGTTTAATCACCACACTACTTGAGGACTCTCAGCAGAGATTAATTTTTAGTTTCTGGAAATAGGTGATTGATGTCTTGATAAAAAAAAAAAAAGCAAAGTTGAATAAGAAATTGCTGTTGGTCGACAAGGTAGGTAAAAGAAATGGAGCTCTGAGGAAAGAATAGGTTTAACAATCAGGAAAAATGGGTTTTGGAAAAAGGAGTAGGAATTGTCTAAAAGAGACAAAAAATCACATACTTATCAAGCTCTTATATAACTAAACTGTATCGTTTTCTTCTTTGGAAAACTTCTGTTCAGTAGCATCTGGGAAACCAGATACAATAAGAGCTGACATGTTCATTCTGTCATATCTATGGGTTGGAATTTTGATGTGGTGGTGTTATATGTGTAAATGCATATAAGCATGCATGCATGTCATCATACTTTTCATCACTTCCTTGAGTTCTACCCCTCCTCATTTGCATAATGTAAATTGAAAATCAAAGAGATTAAGACCTCTGAGGACTGGTGGTAAGAGTCAGGGTGTAAAACTAAGTAGGTCGCTTTAGTTCTATGTGTTAAACATTGAAATCTTTCTATTCTCTGGGATCATCGTACTGGTAAAAGTTATATAGTTACTGACATGATTTCCATGATTTCTTCTAGGATCCCTCTGCTTCTAATTTGGATATTCACATAACTGCAATGAGTGAGAAGGATTTTTGACCATGCCTCATCCCCTGTACCCTCAGGTCATATGTTTCCACTGAGAACATTCTTCCGAATCATTCACAACACATAACTTCTACACATGTTCTTCTGCTAGGTTCATTCAAAACTTTTGGTTAGGTACATCCAGTTTCTTTGAGGATATGTGATTATATTGAAGGTGGAACTCTCTAGGTGATAGAAAAGTGACGTGCAATCTTGAGGCCAGAGATTAGAATAGTGGATCACACCTATAGTCTCAGAATATAAGACAGAAAGACAACTTCAGTCCAGGTGTTCACGAGTTTGGGATATGTATCTCAGATTAAATATCAAATGTCTCCCACAGGCCCATGTATCTGAGCCTTTGGTTTCCAGTTTGTGGTAGTGTTTGGGATCATTGAAACCTTTACAGGATAGGGCCTTGCTAGATATATCCCACTGGGTGATAGGCCTTAAGTTTTGATAACATCTCCTCACTTCCTATTTTAGCTTTTTCTGCTTACAGAATACTGCTGAAATGTAACAAATAAGCCCCTTCTGTTCTCACCATGCTTTCTTACTTATTATATATTCTCCATCATGATTGACTATTGCTCCTTTGGAATATAAGCCACAATAATAACACTTTTTTTCCTTTAAGTTGCATAAGTAATTTATCACAGCAACTAAAGAGGATGTATAATACACAGGCAGAAATAGAAGAATCCTATCTAACAAAGCCAAGTCAAAAAAAAGCCAATAAAAAATATAAGCCACATAAAGAACCTTCCTGTTCTTTCTCCTATAACTGAGCTACTGATAATAATTTCCTTATCTAACTTTATTGACCTATTTGAATCTTTCCCTTATTCTTTGTAATTATAGAACAGAACCTAAAAATAAATAAAATTACAAACTAAATTATTATTTAAAAAATCCATGTCCTCTTATTATAGCACATAGACTGTGAAATAGAGTTTAGAGTCTCAGAGATGGTCATTAGATATAATGCTAATTCTGCAAAGATGAATACTTGAAGATGGATTTCTAGAACATAAAAAAAAACAGATGAAGTAGCATGCCTATGATCTCATAGCTGCAGAGGTAGACAAAAGAGGCTCCCAGGGGTTTGTTGGTAATGAAATCTAGCAAAAATAGTGAGGTCCAGTTTCACTGAGAAATCCTGACTCAACCAGTAAGGTGCAGAGTGATAGAGGAAAATACTTGACATGAGTCTCTTGCACCCAATGTGCATGTGCATGTCAGCATGTGCCAGCCCACAGTAACAAACACATACTCCACACACGTGTACCCACCCATCCCCCCATAAATATAAAAGTCAGAGTTAAACATATTGATTAACTGGATGAATCAGTGAGCAGAAAAATCAGCAAGTCTAAGATATCATTGACTCAATGTAAAAGTTTAGAAAGATGGAATGACCTGACATGCTTGATTTATTATCAGAGAAAATTACCAATAGAAGAGAGGCACATGCTGGATACAAGAGGTGAGTAAGTACCACACTTAGCTTACTGTGATAGCATGACTTAATCACAGGTCCCATGAAGCAAGGAACTATAAGGTATCCTTGGTATTCTTTTTGTTGGCCAAGAAAGTTGGTAGCTATGATCGTAGCTTACTCTACATCTCTTGATGTACTAAATGTATTTCTTATTCTAGTTTGGAGTGGAGTACTATGATTCTTCAAGATTACAGAAATAAGAAGGCTTAGTGACATGTCTGAGTGGGTAAAGCTCTTACTACTACAAGCATGAGGACGGGCGGTGAGTTATTCATATCCCACATAGACATTAGACAGAAAGGTGCAAGTGTCTGTAAGCTTCAATTGCCCATAGGAAATGAGAGCCAAGAATCTCTAGAACCTTATGAACTAATCAGACTGCCTTACACAGAAGCAGTGAAGAGACTTAGTCTAAGAAGAAAAAGAAGGAACATTGCCTGAAGGTTTTCCTTTACATGATTTCAATGGTATTTTCATTCCCCCTCCCACATGCACTGCAAAAATATGATCTTTACTTTAACCTCTCTAGAGCTTTCACACTGCCAATGTCAATCATCTTTTTCACCTTTCTTCCTTTTCATGGTGTTAGAGATGATCTTCCCTAAGTACCTTTCCCAAGTCCCACATTCTAACTTTATCTCTCATGAAATGGAAGCTAAGCACTTTCCCCTTCCATTTTAGACACAGTTGCTAAAGAGAAGAAGCAAAATTCTAGAGGTTTTCCAAAAATATTTTAACTAAAAATAGGTTAAAAAATATAACCCAATAGAGATTATAAAATAACATGCTGATTTGACTTTATACAAAAGAGACTTTATACAAATTTAAGACATTTCAAGTTGGAACGTGTAACGATTCCAAATATCACCAACTATACTACTATCAATAAAAGGTTTTCTCATGTCATTTTTGCCTGATGCATTGCATGTGCTAAAGCATTTTCCCACTGAGATAGGGATGCATCATTAGTAATGGTTTAATTCCATTTTTAAAGAATGCATTATGATCAGGTATATCTGAAATCACCAAGATTAATATCTATAATCAAGCCAACCACTGTTATCAGAAAAGATGATGCAAATGCAGTCCAAGCAATGGAACTGCTTTCCTCATTCAAAATGGGTAGGCTTCTGTAGAGTCTATGTTATGGTATCAGGCTTTCTGATATGCTGTGATCTTATAGTAGACAGACATAAATTTGAATAATAATCTCTGCAAGATGACTACCCTCTGTGACATAACAGGAAAATAATAGTATGCAACTCACCAAAGAATTTTGAGGAATAAGATTAATAGGTGTTGAATGCTGAGAGAAGTGCTGAGCACATTTAGTCAATGTCAATAACTGTGCTGTCATCTTCATCCTTACTAACATGGTATCACCATCATCTTTATGGACACCAGAAAAGATTAGCAGGTTTCTGTATTAGTACTTTTATCAATGCTGTCACCCATATTATTTTGGCTCATGATTTCAAATGTTTTAGTCCATCTTGGTAAGTAAAGCATGACAGAGTTCATGGAAGCAGGAACATGTGTTTGGGGCTTTCCAACCTGAAAGCAAAGAACCAGCGGTGTATATAACTTTCAAGGCTTAACTTAGCAACCTATTTTTTATCAATTATATCCCACACTCCAAAAGTACCACAACCTATGAAAACAGAGTCACCAATGTGAACAAACAGAACAAGAGTTCAAATACAAAGGGCTGTGGTGGTAAATCCACATTAAAAGTGTCATAATCATCATCACCACTGACATCTTCAGTTTTACTGGATTCAGGAGGTAGAGCAAGCTTGGAAACTTTGGAAAGAGAACTACAAACTTCAGGAAGTTATCCTCTGGTTTTTTTTTTGTTTGTTTGTTTGTTTTGTTTAGGATCCCAAGTACATTTTCAACCATTAGACCAAAGAACTATATTCTAAACTCCCAGGAACATGAACATCCATAACTACCATCCTCATAGAATTTGCTATCATCTTACTGGTGAGCTTTCCTCTCTTGACAAAGGAGATATTTTGCCATGACTTTAAAAATGAAACCAATGCTATGCAAGGAAGGAAGCATATATTAAAAATATTAACAGAAACCAAGATGAACATAAGGAACCATTACTCTTCATTACATTCCTAATCTTAAATGTCCATCAGCATGGGACATGGTATGATGGTAGATGATTAAGGGCAGGTCAAAGATCAGATTCCTATTGGCGCACTGGACATCTCTGTCTTTGGCATAGCTTCAGACTCCCAATGTATTGTATTATCTTCTTAAAACAATTTACTATTGCTATGTAGCAAAATTAGTTTTACAAAGCCAGGCAAAGGTAATATTCAGTCTCTGGCCATTTGAATATAAGTAATTGTATGTTTGGGAATTGATACTTGATAACTGTCTCCTTATTCGGTCATAAATAGTGCTTTCCACCATTTCTCTATTCTTTCTAGCCAGTCCTAGGTCAAGTTTGAGTCATAATAATGGTTCCTCTTTAGGAGTGTTTTCACACATCATATATTGATTAAATTGTTGGATACTCTGGCAGGCAGAATTAAAATCTGGGTACAAATGAGCTTGTTTCTTATGTAGCCTGTCTACTTTCCTCCAAGATGTATGAAATCATGGCTTGGCCTTCTATAAGTAACCATGACTCTCAGTTACATTCTTTTGCTATCTGAAATGTCCATCAGCATGGGACACAGAATGAATGGTAGATGATTATGGGAAGGTTCAAGTATCAGTTTCCTGATGTTTCTGAGATATTCCTGAGTTATATAGGTGATTCACATGGTTGAAGAATGAATACCAATTAGTAGGCACAATGTTAGAAGAGCAAGAATGAAAAGATGCTCATTCCACTCAATCATAGAATCAGTGCTTCTCAAATTCTTCCATTTTATGATAGATTCTAATGGTGAGGACATAGCTGAGTTTATAGGTGGAGTCAATAAGAATATGGGATAGGGGACTGGGAATGACACTGAATTCTTGGTCTTTTCAAATACTACCAGGCATCTATATGATGCTGAATTATACTGGGCCGTGTATTTCCTGTGAAACTGGGAAGCTAGTTATGTCTCTTCAAGGAAACAGATTCACTGAGACTTTCTAACTGAATGAAGGCATAGAGTCCAAAATGTCTCAACCACTCAAATCCAAAGATTCATTACCTTTTTACTCAGTCTCATGGATCTCTTACTCAACTGGAAAGAAGTCTATTTTGAAAAGATTCAGAAGCTACTAATGAATGATGATGGCTACATTATTAGATTCATGCTGAGTTTCTTTTTTTTTTTCAGAGACAAAAGAAACTGAGTCCAATGGAAATATAATCATCAGGATACATGTTGTATTTAGCTAATCACCTAAACCAAGTAAATGTTTTGAAGTCAGCTACCATAATGTCATGGTTTGAAATGTGAGTCATTCCCTATAGACTCATGAGGTTGGTTAACCTCGTCTTGCTTGAGTAAGTGAGTCTACTCCTGAGCTTGCAGCAGCAGTTCTCAGCCTCCATGATGTCTACAGAGACTTAGGCTGCCTCTAGTTTCTGCTGCCAGCCATGTCTTTTCCACATAAAGGATTCTCTAGAACCATAGCTGAATAAATTTCCCATTCTCTCATTATGTTGCTTGACTTTGGGTGTTGTCTCACAGAAACCAGAGAAAGAGCAGTCAGTACACATAATGAGCATAATCCTGTGCTGTGCACATAGCATGCACATGACGTTTTATTGTGAGAATAATGGAGGTAAGATGCATGCATAGTTGGACTGAATGATGCTGCTTCTAATTTTTAAAAAATTTAATATTCTCTACCTTCCAATTTAGTTTGCATCTTACATGGTTCTCAACTGATGCAAGTCACCAGCAGGAACTATAAGTAGTGTACCTTCAATGTCCAGAGGGTTCCCAGGCATGTTAAGAACTCACAGTTGGGTTGGACAAATAGCTCAATGATTAAAGCTTTTGCTACACAAAAGGCAAAGGGATCTGAGTCCATATCCACAGATCCCACATGAAAATGCCAGGTTTGTTTGGCAGCCTGTCTGTAATTTCCGCCTTGGAATCCCCAAAACAAGCTGACTAGTTACAGTAGCTCTAACTGAGTGTTCATTAGAGACCCACACTCACAACAATAAAGTAGAAGAGTGATCAAGGATAATTTCTGGTATCACTCTTGGCCATGCCTCCACACAAAATAGAAAAAATAAATACTTTTTAAAAAAAGAACTGACAGTTTTTGAATAAAGGGAATAGTTGTTGTACTAAATGTGAGTTAAAGCATGAAATATGGCAGAGCCAGGAAATTACAGTAGAGATATAAATTAGGTAGCAGTAGAGAACTTATATGTGAAGTTTTCCTTTGTTATCGATTCTTTGGTCTTGGATAGGCATGTAACCTATGATTCTCATTAGTTAATGAGCTTTTTAGTTAATCAGAGGGATAATGACATTTAACCATATCATCTAGATTAAATAATAAGCAGGGGAAAAGATTATATCCTTTCCTTACTTTCCTATAGGAGAGGTATAACTAAATTGCTGTGAGGATCCAGAGGAATTATTATATTCATTTAAAAAAAAACCTATGAAGCATGAGAGTCTTAAGACATTAAATGACTTACCAAAGTAACAGAGGTAATACGCAAAAGGTTAGGGCTCGTGTTATGCTCGCCCAGACACCAGATGAGTACCAGTACAACTATGCACCATGGCCTCTGCAGTCCCAGAGCTGAGAATTCTAACATCCTATATCTGAGTGTCTATCTTACCATCCAATCAGAAGGGCAATCTTTTTTTCTAATGGCAATGCACACTTAGGACTTAGAGATCTGAAAGGCCATTAGGCACTCCCTAGAGGCAATTGCTGCCTCTAAAGGAGACCCTTGAGAAAGCATCTGAAATTTTAATTCAAGCAAAATTGCAAGCTCATTTGCGCTCTGCATGGCTCACATATTACTAATTAGAATTCTCATGACATGAGTTCAGGAACCATGGAATTCACATAAAACATTTTTATTATTTTGCATAATGAAATATGTCAACCCCTATGGAAATTAAAGGAACCAATCATCTCTTATCAGTGACACTCAAATGCTGTTATACCTCCAGAAATGTCAGTCTGCTTGACCCCACCATAGATCCATGTTGCTTTAAAGATCTGACCACAGGCAGCTTGGTAGGTTTCAAGGAAAGAGAGGTTAAAAGGTATCCATGGGCTATAAGCTACTGCTTGTAACAACTGGCAATCTAAAATATGTCATACACCAGAGGACAGAGCTACCACATTCACGGCAAGAAGTCAAATAACCACAAAACACACATGAAAAAACAATAATTGTCTACCTAACAGCTTTCTACAGATTGTTTTTGAAGGAAAATATGCTCAGTAGGGTAGAAGTTGGGATACTAACTGCTTGCCTATTGACTTAGTATTTCTTCTGTCATTAAAGCTAGAAGAGATAACCAGTAAGTCAGTAATGAAACATCTTAGTATACCATTCAACAGAGGCTAGCTTGGAGTTAAATCCTTAGAAATGTTTTTATTGCATTTCTAGTTTAACTTACAATGATTAAGAAACTGAGATCCTAAGAGGCTATGGAATAGATATTCCTCAATTCAGTCAGTCAACTGGTAACAGGTTGATTGGTAAGAGGTTGATTCGACTACAGGTGCTGTGTGAGCTCGGGGAGACAGATAAAAAGAAAACAATAGAGAAAAAACACATTTTCCATCCTTAAGAGGATCCATCTTCTGAGACACATTATCACCAACAACACTACCTAAAACTCTAAAGCTTGCTACCGAAGCAGCTGTACCACCATAACCCTAAATCACCTAATGATTTGATAAATGTACCTGGCGAACACAAAACAAAAAAAAAAATGGGGCATAAATTGTAGGTTTGGCTGGAACAGCAAAGCAATCATCTCCTGTGCCAGAAGAAAGTTCCACTTTAAAAAATACCATCCATGAAATGCCGAGGTAGTCATTACCAAAACCAAATGCCTGGCATTTATAAGAGCACCCTAGGGTTTTCAACACACACATGCACACACACTCACACCACAAATCCCCTGCACATACCACACAGCACACACTTACACACACACATACGTGCGCACACACACACACACATTGTATATTCATTCATCACACACACACGCCCATACAACATACCCACCCACATTCATACATACCACACATATGCATACATATTTTCTTACATATTATTTTTTTTCCTTTTTAAAGCAATTTTGGAGTTTACTAAGAAAAGGTTTTATTAGACTTAAGCACAGGTTTTGACGGAGGGTAACATATATTATGCCTCTGAACCTCCACGTGCTGGGTATTCTTTTCTTCATCTTACAGTTAAGGAACTGAAGAAACTGTGACTAAAATGACTGTATATGAAGGAAGGAAGAAGGGAAAAGATGATGGAGGGGTTGGATGGACCAGACACATAGACCAAAGCTTTCTACTGCGCCTCAGGAAAAGATGCTTAAGTTGTGTCCAGACCTGTGCTTTGCAATCTGATGCCTCTGCTGCTTCCATCACAGACGTGCAGACTTACTTGCTTCTTCCTTAGCAATTTCTTTAAACAATTGGTTTTCTTCTGCAGACTTTTTCTGAGCATACTTAATTGGCTAAGAGTTAGAAGGAGTGAATCTTAAATCTGATGTCAAGTCTCAGCTCTCTGATAACAGTTAAGTCACTTATTAGCTTTTTGAACCTTGATTTTTCTCATTTGAAAAGTGCCATAGTAGTGTCTGCCTCCCAGGATTCCGGAAAGGATTAAATGAGATATTAAATGCCTAGCTGACGTCCCATAATGTCAGATTTAAGGTTCAACACATATATAATCTGCAATAAGGTAATGACTGATAGCAGAGATTAGAACAGTGACTCTGAAATATACCTTTCCAAGCTTTCTAATCAATAAATAAGTATGAATGAATATAATGAATTAGTATGAAAAGATGATACAACATAAGACTTGTGTTGTACATGCCCTGAACAACCTGCAGACTCATTATACTACTTCTAATACTTCCACACCAAACTAAAAGTTGCTTGCCAACCTACTGAATGAAAATGCTTTACTAGCTGAAATACAGAGCAACAATTAATAGCATTACTACACTGAAGAGCCTTAGCTTATCACTAAATATAAACCTTTGCCAGGTTAGCAAATTGAAGCCGATACTTCTGCTTGCTCCACCATTCCCACTTATGTCTCTACTTTTTCTCCTTCCCTGCCTCTCTCTGTCTCATTTTCTCAACACCCTTCACATGCACACTCATGCACACACATGTGCAAGAATGTGTGCATCTGTGCACGCTCGCGCGCACACACACACACACACACACACACACACACACACACACGCACCCACACAACATACTTTAATTGCTAACTTTTAAACTGCTATGCCTATGTATCTAGTAAGGAAAGCATAAACATTAAAATTTTGTGAATTCAGGTTAAATTCAGTCTCTACTCTGCAAATGTTATGTGATACACTTTATTCAATCATTTCATTGAAAATTAGTATTGATAACCAATAATGAAAACAAACAAAAATAATATCGAGTTGTAACAAAGGAAATAAAATTGATATGGTCACAGAGAGGAATGATTTGGAGAGGGTAGTTATAGAAACACATTGCAGGAAGAACATTCTGCTCTGGGCTCATTTCCTTCCAGATTAGATAGCTGGGAGGTGTAACTGACAGTTCTCACACAGGCAGACACATTTCTATTCACCCACAGATGATGCCTCAGCCACAGCTATTTGGTTTCAAGAAAAATAAAATGAAGAACTGACTTGTGCTAAATCAAGAGAGCAAGGGAGATGGAATTTGAAGCTGAACCAATGACTAGCTTGAAAATGGGCTCAGATACTCACTAAGCAGTGGCACTCCTGGATCTTAAGGAAATGAGCTAAAGTCTTCATAAAGAATTTCTGCTTGTGTTTTTGACCCAGCTTGCTCAGGTGGGTGACTGACTTTTTTACTTACATTCTCCTTCTGCCAAAGGCAACTAAGCAAATCTGTGCACACAGATCCAGAACACACAGTCGATTTGAATTGGGGACAAAGAAACGAAAGCAATGTGAAGCTCTCAATTATCCACACTTCATTTATTCTAAGATCCATGGTATACTGGAACCCAAAAACCAAATGAACAATTTAAAGGCAAATGTAGAGATGACTTACAGGTTTCCTTGGTACAGGCAAAATCTTTCTCTAGTAGTTCAAAGGTCCTTTCCCTGCCATAGATGGTATTTAAGAAATCCAAACATATATTCTAGAGGATATTACAAAGCTCTCATTGGTACGGAGATGATTTGCTCTTGTACTTGGCTAGTCTAACTTCAGACAATGGTGTTGTGAATGCCCAGCCTACCCCCAAGCTCAGTTCCTCCACTGTTATGCTCATGGAAGTTTCCCAGAAAACAGGTAGAAACAGTGAAATATAGATCTAATGCTTCCAACTCTTATATTATTTAACACTTAAGTATTCTGACATGAAAAAAAGGAAGTTTCTTAGGCAAAGAAAATTCCTTATTTTAAAACATTAATTATGAAAATTTTCAAATATTCAAAAAATGTCATATATTATCTGAGTATATCTCCAAATGTGTGGACTGTGACTAAAAACACATCATCACTCAAATCTCTTGAGAAGAGACTTTGCAGAAAGAAAGGTCAGGGTTATGTGCCTCACTGAAATAGTTAGAAAGGAGAGAATCACTGAATGCACAAAAATCTGACCACCATCTGGGAACTGGAGTTGCTACTATAACATATTCTGAAGACTTTTCTCAGAAGTTGTAGTTTAAATAATGTCCTACAGAATAGGAGTCAATAGTAGTGGTATGGATCAGAGTAGGGATATGTTGGAAAAGCCAGGGTCTTATATAACATGGTATTCTATGTGAAGAACTTCCACCATGTTCTCTTTTAGTAAACAAGGAAATGCTCAAACAACGTTGCTTTATTCAATTCCAAATGTCTGACACAATAGTGTCTTATGACACTACTGGTAAAATATGATCTTGTTTTATATGGTTGCTAACAAATGAATCAATACATATAGAACCTTGTCTTTGGACAATAAATACATAATCAGTGCCCCTGAATTTGATTTGGGGAAAGGATGAAAGTAAGGAACAGGACAAATAGGCGAAGACTATATTTGAAGCCTGTGAATTCAGTCATTGTTTCTAAAACAACCTGCCAAACAGGTCCTCTGGGGCTTCTGACCAAGGGGAGAACTGGATGACCCATGTGATTCTGGGGACCAAGTCCTTTAGTTTTCCTCACAGATATATCTGTGCAGGAACAGGTGAGACAACAGTCTGTAGCCAACCCATCTTCCTCTTCAACCCAGCACTCTGTCTCTGCCTCTATCTAGTCCCAGGGTTGGACTGTCTGGTAAGTTAAAATGATAGATGGTCCTGACTAAAGCCTGATTCAGCAGGTACAAGAGTATTTGTCTTAGTATTTGACTTCACAGAATACCAGACATGTTAAAAAAAAAAGTAGAATCTCAGTGAAGAAATTGCAGTATTTTCTGTAGGTGTTTTCAGTCTTCTGACTCTTTATTTCCTCTATGTTTATGCTATTATGTGAGGATCATACAATTTTCTTTACCACCTATGCAGTAATGCATCTGAGTGTGACTTTGAAAATCTGCAGTATTCAGGTAGGTCTTCTACCAAACACAGGACCATATATCTTTGAAGATAGTAACAAAAACACCAGCTAGCATTTGATGAGTACTTGGGATAAGACAGCTCCAGGTTCTTTTAAGGTCTTTACTTATCTATTTAATATCTTAGTTATATTATACATTGCTGCAATGAAATAACCAGCCCAAGTAATCTAGGAAAGAAAGTGACTAATAGGCTCAAAATTTCAGGTTACAATCCATCATAGCTGGAAGTCAAAGCAGTGGGAGTTTGAGGGAGCAAGCCACACTACATGCATAGTTAAGAGCAGAGAGCAATGATCAATGCATGCATGCATGCTTACTAGTGCTTAGTCCTTGTGATAGTTAATCCTCGGTGTCAACTTGGCCACACCTGGCATTAAATAAAATCAGCCATCAAAGAGATTATCCAGATCAATACATTTACAATACAAAGGCCAGCCTTTGTATTATAAATGTATTGGAACCACCCAGTAGCAATCCAGATAAAAGGAACCACACACCAGAAGACTTGGAAGAGAGAATCTCCATTTCTTCAACTCTCTAGGAATCATCCAGTCTTCAGCCATCACCCACTGGCCTACAGGACTGAGCAGCTCTGAGCCTCCAGGCTGTTTGCAGTGACTTAGCTGCCTCCAGCTTCAGTCGCCAGCCATGTTGCCTCTAGCATGAAAGACTGTTTCTCTCCTCCCGAACCTTGTGAACTGAATAAATTTTCTTTTCTCCCCTTAAATTGCTTGACTTTGAATGCTCTCTCACAGTCCTCATCCCACAAAGTTATGGATCCTAAGCCCAGAGAATGCTGCTGCCCACAAGGAGCAGGCCTTCTACCCCAAGCCAAGCAATGAAAGGCACTTTCTTAACAAATATGTCCGGAGACCCACTGTGACAGTTAGCTACAGATGTCAACTTAGAAACTGATAGCTCCGGCTGTGGATACACTTGTAAAGAATTAGTAACTGAACTGAGCACTGAGCAAGCTAAAGAAGATTGTCTGATTAATGGGGAAGACGCACAACCCACGGCATGTGGGACTATTCCCTGGGCAGGCGAATGAGATGGACAAAAGTGGTCAGAGTGTTGGGATTCTTTGGGTACTTAGACAGACATGCTATTTGGAAAGTGAGGTTTATCCTCTATTTAGCAGTCCCATGGATATGGTATGGCCAGTTTCCTCAGCCTCTGGTATTGGTACTAACTCTCTAATTGGTGTTAGAATAGAAATGTAATTAGACAATCATAAGAAGATAAAACTCCTTGCTCTCCCAATAAGCTCTTTGGTGTTAAATCAATCAATAGCATGCAGAAAAGTTAATGTAGGGAATACCTGTCAAGTGTGCCTGGAGACTTGCCTTCTAGGTATCAAGCTAAAAATGAATACCATTATGGCAAATCTACAAAGTCAGAGTGCTATTGCATCAGTTTTCTTTATAAGAAAATGGAGGTGGGGCTGGAGAGGTGGCTCAGGGGTTAAGCCTCCGCCTTGCAGGCGGAAGGTCCTGAGTTCGGATCCTAGACCCCACATATAGACGCCCGGCAGAAGCGGGGGCGGCCTGCGTTTCTGGTCCTGGTAGGGCGGAGCCTGTGAATCCCGGGCAGAGTAAACAAGGAGGAGGTGGAGGCGTCCATGGTGGTTCCCGAATTCGCCCGTGGTTCTACACACACACACACACACACACACACACACACACACACACGCACGCACACGCACACACACATACATGCACAATTGAATAAATAATAAAAAAATTTAAAAAAAAGAAAATGGAGCCTCCCATAAACAATGTAGAGCCCATTTCAAACTCATGTCTTTGCCATCGAAGCATCTGGAGCTCCATCACACTTTAGCTCTGTGAAGTGCTAGGAAGCTTCAATTCATTGCAAAGTAATTTCAATCAAGCAAATAACAAACAAGGTAATGTGAATTTACAATGTGAATTCAATCTAACTGGTGAATATCTAGCTTATTAGCACCCATTGTAGATGTTATTAATTCTCAATTATTAATGAAATATCCCTTTTATTATCAAATCCTGTTATGACTAGGTAGATATTTTAGTTCAGCAAATGAAACCTCATTACTTATTTATCAAAGATACAATTTAAACCCTGCTTCAAAGATAAAACCTGAGATTGTGTGAACATAATTGCCAAGGTTCTTTTTTATCATCATAGATATTTATTTAAAACCCAAGGTTGATTAATAAGTAAAATAAGGATTTGTAAAGTATTTTCCCAGAAATTTAAGCCAAACTTTAAAGGACCTTTTTTCATATTGAAACGTATGAAAACTTTATTGAAAGCATTGAATTTTTCCTGGGCTCTTCTACCTTTATATTCATTGTTCCCATACTGGCTCTCTATCCTTTTGTCAAATAAGTTCCTATTTTTCCCTAGCTTTATTTATGTACAATTGAAAAGATAAGATTTTATGTACATTTATGATATGCAGCATCATATTTTGACATATGCTTTACAATCCAGGTTATTAAATCCCCATAATCTCTGAAGGTTATCATTTTCTTAAATGATGTGAAAGTTGGAGATTTACTTTCAATAAATTTTTATGGAATTTGTTCTTTGATAATGTATGTATATACTGTAACCTCTCCTCCTTTTTCCACAATCCCACCCTCTCTTAATATAACCCCTCCTTCCTATAAGTCCTTATTCTTTTTTTTAAAATCCACTGAATTTAACTGGGATTGAGTGTAGGGCCATGGGTTTAGAACTATCCATTTCAAGCCTATGGGTTCAGCTGTGGGCATACAGTTGGCTAATGACAATGATGGTCACATAGAATCCATCATAGTTAAGAGTTCCACAGGGGGAGGGGAGGAAGGACCCCATGAGGCTCTCTCCCAGATCTATGATTTACTGTTCATAGACCCAGTCTTGTGCAGATTCACTGCAGGAGGCTATGGTTCTTAAAAGCCATCTTTAGTATTGATATCTTCATATAACAATAGTCCCTCAGACATGAAAATGATTCCCCAAGGGACAATGTAGAAATAGTGAAGCCTGACAGTTTGAGTTTAACCTGTAGGACAGTCCATGTGCTGACTCCATGTGTAGTAGGAACATCTACAGGATGGATGCTTCTGAAATTTTATTGTTCTCCCTCAGTATAATATATTTGCAGATGAGTTTAAATTGGGTCCCTCCCTGACAACACACACATATATATATGTATATATGTATATATGTATATTATATTATATATATATATATATATACAAAAAAAGTTATACCACAAAAGCATTTGCTATCATTGCTATGACATATGTGGAAGGCATGCTTGCCATCGGGTCTTTTATGTTCTTTCATGTTGAATTAGTTAAAATTGCCAATAAGTAGAAGACCTGCATTTGGGCTCAAGAGAAATGGTTCAGTGAGTGCCTCATGTGGATTCAGAACTGCTTCTTTAGGCATCTTTTCTTTCTTGTTTTTATATTTTACTAAGAGAGAGAGAGAGAGAGAGGGTACATACTTCTCGTAGTGTGCTTGAGGAGGTCAGAAGACAAATTTTGGAAGCTGGTTCCCAACTTTCATTATAGGAGCTCCAAGTTAATTCAAGACATCAGGTACCTTTACTTGAACCATCTTACCAGCCTGCTTTTGTTCTCTTCTCTTATTTTTCTTTTCTTTCCCTTCCTTCCTTCCCTCCTTCCCTCCTTCCCTCCCTCCTTCCTTCTTTCCCTTCTTCCTGAGATCCTCCCTCCTCCATGGTGAAGTGCCAACAGGCCAGCTTACATGGAGGGCTAGTAGAAATAGCCATCACTGCAAGGAAATTAAAGTTTAAAAACTACAGAGAACTTTTAATAAGCACATAATATACACACAGTACCATATGTTATATGTACTATCTTTCTAGTTTTCACAAGGAGACTTTCATTGCAAAGCTGAGACTTGGCAAGGATAAATTGCATATTTAAGACTTCAAACCTAATACAATGTCTTTAAGTGTTGAATTAGGCACGTGTTGCATCAATTAGTAGTTAGATAGCTTTGAGCAAGTGTTTAATTTTCACTCTACATCAAGACCTTAATTTACAAAATAAGGACAACATCTGCCTTTAAAGATTATTGTAAGCAATAAACAACACAAAATGTTTCTAGACTAGAACTCATATACTCATCAATAAACTTGTTATTATCATTACCACTATTTAATATACAGAGAATATAGACAAAGAAATGTGAGTTATTTTTAGATACATTTCAATAGAGCTTGCAGGGGAAGGGGACCTAGGCCAGTGTTTGCCTAGAATATAGCTTATAAAAGCAGCTTGGAAAAGAAGTGCTTTAATTTCCTTTCCAGATTGTAATGTAAGAAAAGAACTGTAAAACATATACAAATCTCATTTATCTTAGCTTAACTTTAAAAAAAGGTTTCCAGGGCTTGTGCTTAATATAATAATGCCCTCTGAACTGCAAATAGCTTTAAACGTGCTATTTGACATGACTAGAGTAACTTTGCAGATGTGATTATTTGAAGCATATTGAGTCAGGAAGAGTTTTCTGGGTTAAGCACCTGGGTCCACTGTTATCACAGGGTACTTAACAGAATGAGGAAAGGGTATGTGAGGACAGAAGCCAAGCCAGAGAGAAACTTAAAGAAAGCAAGCTTTAGGGAGATATTTGAAAGATGAAATAGAAATAGGAGCCAGGAAGCCAGGGAATGTTCTAGAAGTTGCTTTTAGCAGCTGGAGAATATAAGGAAAAAATAATTCTCTCTCTAAGTCTTCAGACACCTCGATTTTAGTCCACTGAAATCCATTTTGGAGTTCTGATCTCTACAAACAAAAGCTAATAAATTTGTGCTGTTTCAAGACATAAGCTTAAGGTAACTTCTTACAGCAACAATATATAACCAATGAAAAATGATGGGTAATACACCATGAAGAAGGCAACAGAGCTAATAGCCAAATGTAAGTGGGTGGGAGAAGAATTTATTGAGACCTCAAAAACTATGGAGAAGTGGCCATATCTATGAAGGTCACTGATAATATTCCACAACTCTGCTAGCCTTTTTTAGTGTAGAGAGATATCTATAACTTAAGAATATTAGTGGCTAAGTAATTCTACTTGTTTTAAACCTTTGTTCACCTCATAATCTTTTCTGTGGCAATTTGGTTTCTCAAAAAAGCATTTGTAGAATAAAGCTTGACTGAATTTCAAAGAATTTTTCTCTATGCTAGATTTTTTTTTTGCATAAATGAAGACTTCCATTACACATTAGTGCATTATGTGTCTGTGGTCTCCTCCAGTCATGCTTTCTGGGACTGTTAACTAAGTCTGCCTTCTGTGTCAGGCATGGTGCCATGACAAAGGCAGACTGGAATCAGCCACACTTCCTACCCTCACCTCAGAGAGCTCGCAGTTCATGATTCATAAACAATCCAGTGTGGTAACTACTATAATACAAATAAATACGTCATACTCTGGAGATGACAAGAGGAGAATGCATTTTGTAGAAATCCATCAGTAACATAAACTCAGATTTAAAATGTTATTCATTATGTTAATATAAATTAATAGGCAAACCTGATCAGTTTTGGGCATATAACACATTTGAACCCATTCATTTGTAAAGTCAAGTGCTATATACTAATAAATAATAATTCTAGGCATAGGATGCTTGCAGGAACAGCCATTTTCTTCTTTGATGTATCCTTAGATTTGACATATTTCATATTAATGCACATTCATAAATATCAAGTTCTAAACATTAATGCTAATCAAATCTTGACTCTTCTGTGAACCTTTTAACTGAAGGCAAAATTTTGTACCACAGGAGATTGCATTTATTTTATCAAATAAAGAAATTTAAAAGCAGTCCCACATTCATAAAATGTTTCCTAAGACTTTTCTTCCTCCTGCCCACCTGTCCGCCCGACCGCTCTCCCAGTCCTCCATCTCAGGTGAGTTCGCCTAGCCCCCTAAGTGGCCCAGTGTTCTAGCGCTTCCCAACAGCCAGCCAGAGCGACACTCAGGCTGCCTCCGGGTTTGCCTGGGCCACGCCCCAGGACCTAACCCCTTTCTTCCTCCCACCCGACTGTCCCCCAGACCGGACAGGACTTGCTCACATTCCTCCATCCCTGGAGCTTGGGTGGACCACTAAGGAAAGTCACAGGTCCCAGGTGAACATCATCCCCTTTGCCTCTCCGGCCCACCGGGGACCCAAGCACGTGGTCCATGGAAGACACACTGCTACTCAGAATTCAATAGAGTCCAAAGGAAACTCAAGCAAAGTTCTAAGGGTCAAAGGCCATACATCTGAAGACCTCTACAATCATCCTATCACATGGGAGAGATTCTTCACATCCAGCCCAAAGATAAGTAAACCTTCTTTTTTCATCTTACTGTTCCTTTCTAGTATTAATCACTGTAGATTAACTTTTCCATACAGCCACCCCAAAAACATATACAATTCCAGGGAGTACACCACTCACCCTCACATATCACCAAGATACTAAATCCTAAAAGTGTACTACCATATTCACCCCCTGTCTACTTAACCTGACCTAACTGATGTACTAACAGCCTAATAGCCTCATGTAGGAAATAACAATAACAAAAGACAAACGTACCCAACTCCAAGGCAAGCACTGATAATAACTGCCCAAGTGTAGTAATACCAACTAAATCAGTTCAGTCAAAAACACACAGAAACTGAAAGGTCCTAAAAGACAAAACAATGCCCAAGTCAAAGTGCAGATCCATGAGAAACAAAACCCAAGACCAATCTCCCACCGAAAGAATTAACCCCATAATGATGGATTCCAACCAGAACAAATTCACAGAAAATAGCCAAGAAAGCCAGACCCAAGATAACAACTTTCAAATCACAATCATTACCATGATTAATACTATGAAAGAGGAAATCAGACAAGAGTTAAACAACAGCATCAACCACTTTGAACAGGAACACAACAGGCATTTGGAGGAGTTGAGAAAAACAGTTCAAGAAACAAAAATAGGCATAGATCATTTAAAACAGTCTCAGGCAGAGTTTAAAATTGAACTAGAAGACAAGTTATCTTCAACCCAAAACTCAACAGAGAGTCTTATCAGCAGAACTAACAAAGAAGAAAATAGAATTTCAGATCTTGAAGACAAAGTGGGAGAATTAACCAGCTCAATGGAAGAGATTGTTAAAGCCAAAAAGATACTTGAGAGGAATATTCAAGAGATATGGGACACGCTGAAGAAGCTTAACATGTGCATTCATGGAATACCAGAGCAAGAATCCCAAAATACCACACCTGAGGAAATTTTTCAAACTATCATAAATGAAAACTTCCCTCAACTAAAGAATGAGTGGCTCATCCAAATACAAGAGGCATTTCTCACTCCAAACAGATATGACGAAAATAGAAAATTGCCAAGGCAAATAATAGTCAAAACACTCCACATTCAAGACAAAGAAAAGGTGCTAAGAGCTTCAAGAGAAAAAAAGCAAGTCACTTTTAATGGTAAAGCTATTAAAGTAACAAATGACTTCTCAATGGAAAAAGTAAAAGCAAGAAGAGCTTGGAAAGATGTACTTCAAGTATTAAATGAGCAAATGTCAACCCAGACTGATATATCTGGCAAAACTATCTGTCATGATCGAGGGAGAAAGAAAAGTTTTCCAGCACAAAGACAGCTTTAAGGGATACATGTCTATGCAGCCAGGCCTTCACAAAATACTAGAAATGATACTCAAACTTGAAAAAAAAAACAAGTGTATCCAGGAGGACAGAAGGGTAGTATAATACCACGAAAATATAAATGTCAAACAATACACTGACAAAAATCCACTAAACATAAAAATATCCATAATTAAAAATAATTTCTCCATTATAACATTATATGTCAATGATATTAACTCACCGATCAAGAGACACAGATTACAAACTTGGATTAAAAACCACAACCCATCAATCTGCTGCCTTCAGGAAACTCATCTCACCACAAAAGATAGGCACATCCTAAAAATGAAAGGCTGGTCCAAAATTCTACAAGCTAATGGAACCAGGAAACAGGCAGGGGTAGCCATTATGTTGTCAGACAAAGTGGACTTCAAACCGAAAAAAATCATAAGAGACACAGATGGATACTACATTTTAGTCACAGGTACAATTCACCAGGAAGACTTCACAATACTGAACATATATGCACCTAATACGGGCCTCTTCACATTCATTAAGAAAACCCTACAGCATCTAACGTGAGAAATCAAACTGCAGACGATAATTCTTGGGGATTTCAACACAGCCCTCTCAACATGGGATAGATCAACAGGTCAAAAGCTTAACAGAGATACTTTGGAACTTAATCAAACCCTTAAAGAAATGGACCTTACAGATCTCTATCGAACTTTTCATCCAAGCACCAAAGAAGCACACAAAAGAGATGGATGAATTTCTAAGTAAACACAACTTACCTAAATTGAATCAGGAACTTGTGAATTATTTAAATAGTCCTATAACATATAAGGAAATTGAGGAAGTAATCTCGAATCTTCCCACCAAAAAATGTGCTGGACCAGATGGATTCAGCACAGAATTCTACCAGACATTTAAGGAGTTAATAACACCAATACTCCTTAAACTGTTCCATCAAATAGCAAAGGAAGGAACACTACCAAATTCCTTCTATGAAGCTAATATCATATTAATCCCAAAACTTAATGAAGATACACTTAAAAAAGAAAACTATAGGCCAATCTCTCTGATGAACACAGATGCAAAGATTCTCAACAAAGTCTTAGCAAATTAGATTCAAAAACATATCAAAAAGTACTCTTATTACATCTAGCCTTGAATGTGCTATTACAACAAGACTCCAGTTTAACAGCTTTTTGTCTCTGGCCAGGGGGTGACATACAGTGCCCTGCAGAATGGAGTGAAGGGAATTGCAGGAGCAGCAAAACTGCAAAAGAAAATCAACAAACCACAATCCAGAACTTCAGAGACTCTATATCAATCACATAGAACTAGGACAGCCTAATCTCTCCCCATCCTGGAGCTCAGGGACATTTGCGGAAGAGGGGGCGGTAAGATTGTAAGAGCAAAAGGATGGGAGGAATAACAATTTGCAAGATTCTCAACAATAGTTGGGGCCAAAGCAATCATAATGGGACTTTGCATGCCCTGCGCAATGTCCAGCGCACTGTTGCCCTCATAAAGTCTAGCATCTGTTAAGGGCACCGAGAGCCCTGGAGGCAAGGGATTGACAGCCATAGTAGTGATCTTATGCTTAAGGGGAACAAGAGAAAGGGCTTATGGAAATGCCACTGGGTCCTTATATGTCATCAGAGAGGAGGACCCAGTGGAGAGTTAGGCGTACACAATAAAGGACTATCTGGGAATTGGGGGGGAAGCACTGGGGGAAGGGGAGGGGGAGGAGGGAGGAGGGAGGGAACTGGTAAAAAATTTTAAAATGTACAATTAAATTTTTAATAAAAAAATGATGGCAATTGAAAAAAAAATAACTGACAGCATAAAAAAAAAAAGATCATTCATGGGGATCAAGTAGGCTTTATCCCAGGCACACAAGGTTGGTTCAACATATGCAAATCAATCAATGTAATTCACCATATAAACCAGTCCAAAGTCCAAGACCACATGATAATCTCGATAGATGCAGAAAAAGCTTTCAACAAGATCCAACAGCCCTTTATGATCAAAACCTTAGAGAATGTTGGAATGGAAGGAACCTTTACCAATATAATAAAAGCTGTATACAATAAGCCAACAGAAAGGATTATATTCAATGGGGAAAAACTTGAAGCTTTCCCACTTTGATCAGGAACTACACAAGGCTGTCCACTCTCATCACTTGTATTCAATATTGTACTTGAAGTCTTAGCTGAAGCCATAAGACAAGAAAGGGACATAAAAGGGATTCAAATCAGCAAGGAAAAAGTCAAACTATCCCTATTTGCAGATGACATGATATTATACCTGAGTGATACCAAAAACTCCATCAGGAAGCTCCTGGAACTAATACAGAAGTTCAGCAGGGTGGCAGGATACAAAATAAATGTACAAAAATCAGTGGCCTTCCTATATGGCCAGAATGAAAGAAGTGAAAAAGCCCTGAGAAGGGGAAAAGCCCATTTACTATAGCCCTTAAAAAAATGAAATACCTTGGTATAAACCTGACCAAGGAAGTAAGAGACCTTTATAATGAAAACTATAAAACCCTAAAGAAAGAAATTGCAAAAGGCACCAGAAGGTAGAAAGATCTCCCATGTTCCTGGATTGACAGAATCAACATCATAAAAATGCCCATCCTACCAAAGGCAATATAAAGATTCAATGCTATACCAATTAAAATCCCAAAGCAATTCTTTGAAGAGGTTGACCAATCAATCTCAAAATTCATATGGAGGCACAAAAGACCCAGGATAGCAAAAACAATCCCGAGTATCACCATACCAAACCTTAGTCTATACTACAAATCCATAGTTATAAAAACAGCCTGGTAATGGCTCCAAAATAGACATACAGATCAACGGATAAGGGTTGAAGACCCAGATATAAGCCCACAAAATTACAGCCATTTGGTCTTTGACAAAGTGGTCCAAAAAATTCAATGGAAAAAGAACAGTATCTTCAACAAATGGTGCTGGTAGAACTGGATTTCCACATGCAGAAGATTAAAACTGGACCCGTACTTGTCACCATGTACAAGAATTAATTCCAAGTGGATCAAGGACTTCGATATAAGGCCAGAGACTATAAAAACCTTAGTTGAAAGGGTAGGGAACTCCCTCGAGCTGATTGGGCTAGGCCAACATTTCCTAAACAGACATACAATGGCACAGTCACTGCTACCAACTCTCAACAGATGGGATCTTGTGAAATTAAAGACCTTCTGTTCAGATAAAGAAATTGGAACCCAAGTGCAAAGGCAACCCACGGAATGGGAGAAAATCTTCACTAACCATATATCTGATAGAGCTCTACTGTCCAGAGTGCACAAAGAACTTAGAAAACTAAACACCAAGGAAACAAATGGCCCAATTAAAAAATGGGCCCTGGAACTTAAAAGAAACTTTACCAGGGGCGAAATTCAAATGTCTAACAAATATCTTAAAAAATGCTCCACATCCTTAGCCATTAGGGAAATACAAATCAAAACTTCCCTGAGATATCATCTCACCCCTGTCAGGATGGCAAAAATCCACAAGCCATCTGGAGATTCTTAAAGAAATTAAAGATGCCATATGACCCTGCTATTCCACTTTTGGGAATAATCCCCCATACAGCAAAAATTCACCTAGATAGCACAAGCACGACCATGTTCATAGCAGCACTGTTTATAATAGCATGGAATAGTCATTGAATCAACCCAAATGTCCAACAGTTGATGACTGGATAAGGAAAATGTGGTACATCTATACAATGGAGTACTACTCAGCCATCAAAAATGATGAATTAATGGAATTTGCCAGGAAATGGATGGAATTAGAAACAATTATATTGAGTGAAGTATCCCAGACACAGAAAATTAAGCACCATAGTGTACTCCCTAATAGGTGGCTCCTAGTACCAAACCCACTTAGAGACACTCAAGGATAAATCTCTGTAATACCTAAAGTAATTACAAAGATTATGAACAGGAGGGATGGGGAAGGAGGGCCACACCAGAAACAAGGAAAGAGGGGACCATGTTACAGCAGAGAAAATAGGGCACCATCAAGGACTGCAAGTAAGTAATGATACATCTGGTTAAGTACACAGACTTTCCTTCCTGATCATTTGCAACTGATGGGGTATGATCTTACCAGAAGAGGAGGGCATATAGTCTGGCAGATAGAAAGTAACCATTTTGCAAATGGGTGATTGACCCCTCCCTCACCGCGGTTTCCTAATTTTATTACATCTACCTTTGAATATATTCTTATAACAAGACTCTATGGCCAGGGGGTGACATCCAATACCCATCAGGATGGGGTGAAGGGCATTGCAGGAGGAGCAAAACTGAAAAAAAAATCAACAAACCATAATCTAGAACATCAAAGACTGTATGTCAACCACCTGGAACTAGGCCAGCCTAATCTCTCCCTATCCTGAAGCTCAGGAAAATTTGCAGGAAGAGGGGGTGGTAAGATTGTAAGAGCACAAGAATGGGAGGAGTCATGATATGCAAGATACTCCACACAAGTTAGGGCCAAAGTAATCATAATAGGACTTTGCATGCCCTGTGCAATGTCCAACACAATATTGACCCCTCAAAGTCCAGCATGGGCTAAAGGCACTAGGATCCTTGGAGACAAGGGATTGACAACCTCAGTAGTGTTCCTGTGCTTAAGGGGAACACAGGAAAGGATTCTGGGAAATGCCATCGGGTCCTTGCACCTCATTGGAGAGGAGGACCCAGAGGAGAGTTTGGCATGCACATTAAAGGATGCTCCGGGGATGGGAGGGGGAGGAACTGGGGAATGGGGAGTGGGGAGGGAAGGGGGCACAAGGGGTTGGGGGGTGGAGGGAGGGAGGGGACCGGTGTACCTGTTAAGTTTGTATGAGTGGAAATAAAAAAAAAGAAAAAATGTTTCCTAAGAAATGTAATGGATTTATTTATATAAATAATTATTTTCAGAGTTTTTACAACCCCTATTGTGGAGCTGAAAGTTGATTACATTTTAATATAAACAGCCATATATCTGTGTAGTTCTGTATCTAGTAAAAATGATTAGACCTTCTTTCTTACATTACAATCTGGAAACATTTTACAAGCAAAATGTTTGGAGTCAGATCTCTAGACTCCATGTAAATTGATAGGCAGGTGTCCCATCACAGTTGTAATTCCTTCTCTGGAAGGTAGAGCCTTGGAATTCCCAGACTTGCTAACTACCCAGACTAGTCCTATCTGTTACCCAGCTCAAAACAGTAAGGTGGAAGAGTGGTCCTTGATGATTCCTAGCATCATCCTCAGGCCTCTACACCCATAAACACTCACATACATGTGTACTCCCTCACACCCTTGCACTCACACACGTTGAAAAACATGCATGCATACATGTATGTGTATCCCATACACACAAACATCTTTTAAAGAAGTAATAGGGAGAAGACAAAGGGTCCTGAAAAGTTGGCTGGGGATTTTATAACTTCAAATTTGCCTAAAAGACCATCCCAAGAGCTGCACGTTTGTCTCACAAACAGAAGGACTTGAGTTTGGATTCTGGATCCCACTTAAAAATGCTGAGTGGAAATGGCAATAGCCTGAAATTCCTGCTCTGGACGGCAGAGCATGCAAAATCCCAGAGCGAAGTAATAAGGAGGTAGAGCAATCCAGTGTGATTCCTGAAGTCACCCTTGATGTCTCTTGGGGCGCATGCACACATGCATGCATGCGCGTGCACACACACACACACACACACACACACACACACACACACACCATGAAAATGTAAGACCATCTCAGATCTACAAATGTGCAAGTTGCTAAGGTTTTTTTTTAATCCTAGTTTATGCCTAACAATCAAAATGACAAATCTGTTATATATACACAAAAATAGCCTATTCTCAATAGAGCAGCTTTTGAGACATGTTTGAAATGATAAATTACATCGTTTTCCTCCACTGCTCAAAACCCTCCACTGGCTTCTGATCTCACTCTGAGTGAAGTCACGCATCTCTGCCTTAATGTGGAAAACACAAGCAAATTGCCTGTCTACACTTTTAGCTTTGATTTCCATTCCACTTTCCTAATCTGGCATTATTGCTATACACTTCTTTCTTATAGAATTTATTCATTAATCAAATCATGTCATACATTGGGCCATCAGAAAACAACTTTCTGAAGTCTGTTCTCTCCTTCCATCATATCTTCCATCACGGAGGCTTTAGGGATAGAAATCAGGTCAGCAAGCTTCTGCCCCAACACCATACTTGCTGAACCTTCCAAACAGTCCTTAACACTTAATTCTTTAGCTTGCTTCATTCTATTGGATTATTAACTTGGGGAGAAAGAAGCTACTAGGCTTCATTCACTATTTCTTCTTCAATGCAATCATTGCTATCTGATAAAAAGCAAATGATTAGTAAAGATTTGTTATGGACTGAATGCAGATGAATAGACTGTGTTGGAAGAATGACTTGCCCTCCCACTTGCAATGTACTGAAATAGAGGAAAGACAACAAAACATTTTTAATTAGATATCTGTAGTGAAATGTAAGAATTTGAAATGCATAGATGACAGAAATGCAGTAGAAACTTGAAAAGCAAGATCATCCTGTAAGCCAACATTACTATTTATGGGTAATATAAGTCATGATAATTCAAAACTGGCACTTTAATGCCTACCCGAGGGCAGAAAAGCATAGCACATTTGAAACGACGATCTTGCACCAAACCTGAACTCTAGAAAAGCTGCTCCTTGGAAAAAGGAATTTGAAAAAAATCTGTGATCTCATCTTAAGGAAAGAAATGACAAACTTCTACTTTATATTTTTTAAATCTATATATGCAGATATATGTTGTATGCATATCTAAATGTATCTATTTGTGATGTAAGATGATGTTCTCTATTTTAAATAAAAATTTTACTCAGGGAAATTTAAAATCCAAAGCAGATTCTAAGCTTGCAATTTTTTATGTAGCATGAGAATCTCCTCAGTTTGGTAAGTCATGCCAAATACTGTGGTTCTGGAAAAAATGACACTGAGGAAGAGCAATTACACAACCCTTCTCTGGCACAGCAAGTGGCAATACTCCTGATCAATATTTTCTCACACTAAGAAGTGATGAACTATAACAGGAAGAGCATCACACAATAGAATGAGGGAATGGCAGGATTTACATATGAAGAACATAAATTAGAGTAATTCTAGGGAAAATGTGAAAGAGAATGAAAGAGAATATAAAATCTTTATGAGAAAATAACATGTAAGTGAATGGATAAGCAAGGTTTTCTCACATCTGACGGGGCAGTTGTTGGAGGTAAAATTATACAGGACACATAAAACATGTGATGGAATCCTTGAAAAAGCTGGAGGTCCATAAAGTAGCGTGTGATACATTCTACTCTTCTCAAAGACAACAGAAAAATGGGGTAGTACAATGTGGAGAGTTGCAAAAACTGAAAATTTTCAAAGTTAAGCAAGAGGAAGAAGCATATTGTTATGGTTGCATTTTGATGTCAACTGGACAATTACAGACTCTTTGGGGCACAGCTGTGGAAGGTTAATGGTTGGAATGGCCCTTGAACAAGTCTGCAGGTACTTGATTGATTGCTGTGGAAAACCCAGTCCATAGTGGGTGGTACTTTCCAGTGACAGTCCAGATAACAGGAGGTGCAAGGAGGAGGGACTTGCTTTTCCCTTATCTTGTGCGGACTTGCTGTGGAGTCCACTCTGCAAGCCTCGTTCGCTTTTAGAGTGTCGTTGCCTTCGTTGCTGCTACTGCTGCCTCCGTCCTTGGCTGACTCGGAGCTTCATCTTTTCCACCACATTGTTGCTGTTCCTGCTGCCTTTGGATCCTGGTCTCTAGGCCTTGCTGCTGTTCTCTGTTCATCTCCAACGGCAGAGCTCAGCTGTTCACCGACCTCAGAACCCAGCGTCTTTGACCCTCCAGAGAAGCAAAGACTTGAGACCTTCTTGGGATCTTTTGGCTTTGCGGAACATTCAGGTAAAGAGCAAGATGGATGAAGGTGGCTACTTTGAAGGACACTATTTTTTATTGTGAGTTATTTTAATAAACATATATATATTGCATTCTATAGATTCTGTTTCTTCAGAGAACCCTAACTAATACACATATCAAAGAAAGATGCAGTAAATTCTAAGGAACATGTAGGAAAATGAAATCAGTCTTAGGCTCTTTTTCTTATAACTGCAGACTGTCAAAAACGAACCATGAAAAGAAACAATTTAATTGTAGTTTATTTATTTTTATTTCACTAATCTAACAATATTAGAAGCAGTATCCTACACTAGGCAAAGCTATCACTGTGTAAGTCCAAATAAGTGTACTAGCTTCGCAGCTGAAAGTGAAAAGAGGTCAACTCTGATGAGGAACTTCTGTGTGCTGGATAACAAACTAAATTTAAAAAATTTTTGCAGGCAGGAAAAGCAAAACTGAAAACAACAACAGACCATAATTCAGAATAACAACAACCCTACATTATTCACTTGGAACTAGACCAGCCAAATCTCTCCCCATCCTAAAGCTCAGGGAATCTTGTGGAAGAGGGGGCAGCAAGATTGTAAGAGCCTAAAGATGGGGAGGACCAACGATATGCAAGATACTCCACACAAGTTAGGGCTGCAGCAGCCAGAACTGGACTTTGCCTGACCCGCACAAGGGCTGACATGTCAATGAACCCCCAAAAGCACCTATCACAGGGGAGAAGGCTCCAGGCAGTAGGATCCTTAGAGGCAATGAATTAAACAGTCATAACAGAGTTGACATACTAATGGTCAGCCCAAGCAGGGGCTCTGGGCTATGCCACCAAGTCCTTACCTCTCACTAGGGTGGAGGACTCAGAGGGAGGTTTGGAGTTCACACAGACAAATTCTCCAGGGGATGGGAGGGAAGAAGGGGGAGGCACCAGAAGAAGGGGAGAGCAGAAGGGGGTAAAAGGAAGGCAGGAAGGAGGAAGAGTGTAATGAGGGATAACTGCAATGAGGGATAACTGCAGAGGAGAGGGGAGAAGGAGAAGACAGGGGCACCTATTGAACTTTTATGATTAGGGAAAAAAGTAAAATGTGAGAGAAATTTTTTTTTATTTATTCAATTGTGCGTGTATGTATATGTATGTGTGTGCGTGTGTGTGCGTGTGTGTGCGTGTGTGTGTGTGTGTGTGTGTGTGTGTGTGTGTGTCTGTGTGTAGAACCACAGACGAATTCGGGAACCACCATGGACACCTCCACCTCCTCCTTGTTTACTCTGCCTCGGGATTCACAGGCTCCACCCTACCAGGACCAGAAACGCAGGCCGCCCCCGCTTCCGCCTGGCGTCTATACGTGGGATCTGGGATCCGAACTCAGGACCTTCTGCCTGCAAGGCAGAGGCTTAACCCCTGAGCCACCTCTCCAGCCCGAGAGAAAATTTTTAAAAAATTTTAAAAATTAAAAAATATATTTTAATCACCAAAAAATAAAAAATCACTATTAAATATCTCAAGATTCTCAAATCTTATTAGCCACTTTCCATAAAAGTGAAAACAAGTTCATAAATAATGCCCAATCATGCTATCAGTAAATGAAAGAAGAAAACACTACTAAGTGTTCTACTCTAAAGAATATGAAATACAAAAAAGTAAGTATGCTCGTAATTTGTTCACATGAATGTAAAGAAATTTTAGAGTCTGAGACTCATCTGTAAAATGTGAGTAAAAATTTTTCAAACCTCACAGAATGATGTGAATTGTTTCCAAATATAGGTCGCGTGTAACTTGGCAAAAACTGAATGTTTTATAAATGCCAGCTGCTTATGTGACCAATAATGAAAGCACTGAGCATTCATTGTAGGAAAACACTATGTTCTAATCATTGTTTTTTGATATTTTTGACCCCTCAAAAGAAATTTTTGTTAATATCAAATTAATTATTGAAGTATAGTAGCTAACCCTCATAGGGCTGACTATAAAACAACAAAAAAACTTGAATTTTGTTTAGTGTTCACTAAGAGTAGGGACAGTTAAGTAATCCATTTAAAATGTTTCCCATTCAAGTTGGTAACAATTTGCAATTATGGACAGCTTGACTCCTTGGGATAGAGACTTAAATGAAATGTTTCCTTGCTTCTGTCTGACATCTGAAAGATAGGAAAACACCAGCAATGTTGCAAATGCAGAAAATACCTCGATTTCTCAGGAATATGTCAGTGGAGTAAGAAAATCTGAAAAGTAATAACTTGTGAGGAGGTGTAAAGGGTATGCTAGGAAAATTACAATATCTGTTAAGACAGAGTGATGGCACCTACCTGAAAGTTTCCTGATACCAAGAGTGAAATATGTGCTTTTCCTAGATTTTTATTCCGGATTCATTATTATTACTATTATTATTACTTTCAGCATTATAATCAGCAGCAGCAGTAATAGTCACCTATGGATTAAACCAAGGGACCTTGTCCATGCTAAGGAAATGCCTTACCACTCAGCTACATAGCTGTGTATACACCCCTAAATCTCTCCTCCTGCTGGGACTATAGGTATGTACCATGATTAGCTTGATGATATTTTATTTTTAAGTAAAGATGCCTCTACTATCCATTTAGTATATTAACAATTGAAAAGGATGAGTACTTGTGGCATTAATAATAAAAATGGAATATAATCTTTGGGATGCCTACTTAGTTATATCAGTCTTAAACGCCCTCATTTTTTCAGACTCTAGAGTAAATTAATCCTTTAGAAACTATTATAACAAAAGATAATGGTTTTTATTTAGATAATACCAAAGTGTATTTACACTTTGTTCTCCCTATAACAGCTGAAATAATGAATTTAGACTTTAAATAAATCTTTGTAGAATGACTCAAATTTAGAAACTTAGATTGACAAAGAACTGAGCAGTATGTTAGTCATCAATATTTCTGGGATTTATAGGTTCACTCCTCAAATATGCATATGTGTGTGTGTGTGTGTGTGTGTGTGTGTATGTGTGTGTGTCCCTCTCCCTTTTGGTAAAATAAAATATTTAAATGAAAAACAAAACCATTATATGATATGCTGAATACCTAGTAAAAGGCAGGACTTTGGTCTACAAGCCTCATAGATGCAAGTCTTCCACCCTCTTTTGATCTTTTCCCAGTAAAGATAATTTTTTTAAAAAAATTTTATTTACTATTTATTCAATTGTGTGTGTGTCCATATGTGCACGTGTGTATGTACGTGTATGTATGTGTGTGTGTACAGAACCACGGACGAATTCGGGAACCACCATGGACCGCCTCCTCTTTGTTTTCTCTGCCCCAGGATTCACAGGCTCTGCCCTACCAGGACCAGAAGCGCAGGCCGCCCCCACCTCTGCCTGGCATCTATACGTGGGGTCTAGGATCCAAACTCAGGACCTTCTGCCTGCAAGGCAGAGGCTTAACCCCTGAGCCACCTCTCCAGTCCCAGGAAGGGGTTTTATAATAATGATGGCAACATACTATCGTTACTTAACATCTGAGCAATAGGCTAGGAAAATATTCAGTATAATATTCAGCATTTCTAAAGGCAGCAGATATTAGTAAATCCATAAGAACTTCTCTCTCTGTGCTTTCCTACTACTAGGAAGAAATTATAATAATCATAATAATATATATTATTGTTACTTAACATCTGAGTAATAGACTAGGTGGCATTTCTGAAGGTAGCAGATATTGGTAAACCCATAAGAACTTCTCTCTAGGTGCTTTCCTAGTAGGAGGTAGTTAAGCATCTTTTGTATCATGCAAGCCCTGTCTATGCACAGATTTTGGAATAAACAATGTCAATATTTATCAAGAACATCTAGAACACAGAGAACATTGACAGGCAAATAAAACTAATTGTTAGGATATGTTTTCTTAGAAATAACAGACTAAAGACATTATGAGGGAAATAAAAAGCTAGCATGTTTCTGCCCTCAAACTCCCATTTTATACCTCCTTTTAAAAAAATCTCAATCTCTCTCTCTCTCATATTTAACTTGTGGAAAGCAGGAATTGTGTCTTGATCATATTAGACATTTAGAGAACTATACAGGCAGTGCCTAAAGAATGCACAATAAATTCATAGTTTGAATGAACAATCATTAACCGAGATTTTCAATAGGTACATTAATCTCACTTGGTCTCAATTATTTTTTTCTCAACAATGTACATAATAATGATAGTGTACTATTTTCAGTTTCTATGATAAAAGGAGTCATATAAGGGCACCATGCTAAGAAGCCATGTATAAACACAAGGCAGATCAATTATTTTTTCATTAATATAGGCCACTGCACAATACCTACCACAATGCTTGGCCCAAAGCAATCAATTTTTAAAAGTCAACCACAACCCAAATTTCTCTCAAACATGACAGAACTTCATTCAATTTCCCTTAATTCTCATTTGAACTTTATAGAGAAGATGGTGGGTTTATTTAACACAGTAAATAAAAAAGGCATTACTGAAGACATGGTTCAGGGGTTAAAGCCTTTACCTTGTAAGCAAAAGTTCAGATTCCCAGATTCCATGTAAAAATGCCAGGTACAGATGGTAGCAGTCTGTACTTCCACTCCTGGAAGGTAGAACCTGGGAAACCCCAGAGCAAAACAAAAGGAGGAAGAACAATCCAGGATAATTCCTAGTCACCCTTGTGCCTTTACTGGTGCACACACATACACACACACACACACACACACACATACAAACATACACCTGTCCATAAAAAATAGAAAACCAAGGAAGACCAAAGACTTGCCTAAAGTTCCATGAATAGAATTATGGAAAAAATGGACTAAAGTATATTTATTTCATTTCTAAGACCTTGTTCTTACTAATGAATATGCAATTAATTATTACGGATAGAACAAGATAGAAGTTTAGGGTTCTACAATGATTGTTCCTGCATGGAAACATTAACTTAGACAACTATCCATGCATGAAAACAACTTGATAAGAGATTCCCTGGCTAATAAGAGATGCAAATATCTGGTTGTAGCCCAGTTAAGAAAGAAGCATCTTAAAAAACATGGAGGCAGGAACAGTTTCCCATTATCCATGTTGCTGCTCTCCCAAGCCTAGGCAGCCCAACACACAGAGATACTGCTGTTTGGAGGAAAGAGAATCAGTGAGCATAAGACTTTACTTGGATCTCTCATATCAGTCCCAACAACAAAAAGTACTTGCATTGACCCATGCTCCAAATTGATATCTATGGACCGAGTTCCTAGAACTGCACTTCCTTTTTTATTTATTTATTTTTCTGCTCATATAAATGTAATAGGTACCCTTGTCCCCTCCCTCCCTCCACCCTTCCCTGGACCTCCCTGCTCCCTCCCCCTTTTTCCCTTCCTTTCCCCCCTCCCTCCCTTTCTCCCAGTGCCCCCTCCCTCCATCTCTGAAGCATCCTTTAATGTGTATATCAAACTTTCCTCTGGGTCCTCCTCTCTGATGAGGTGTAAGACTCTTTGGCATTTCCTAGAACTCTTTCTTGTGTTCCCCTTAAGTATAGGAACACTATTGTGGCTGTTAATCCCTAGCTTCTAAGGATCCTAGTGCCTTTAGTCCATGCTAGACTTTGAGGGGTCGATGATATGTTGGCTCATTGTGCAGATCATGCAGGGTCCTATTATAATTGCTTTGGCCCTAACTTGTGTGGAGTATCTTGCATATCATGACTCCTCCCATCCTTGTGCTCTTATAATCTTACCGCCCCCCTCTTCTGCAAATTTCCCTGAGCCTCAGAATGGGGAGAGATTAGGCAGGCCTGATTCCAGGTGGTTGATATAGAGTCTCTGATGTTCTGAATTATGGTTTGTTGATTTTTTTTTTCAGTTTTGCTGCTCTTGCAATGCCCTTGGGTCCATCCTGATGGGTATTGGATGTCACCCCCTGGCCAGAGATTAAAAAACTGTTAAAATAGAGTCTTATTATAAGGATAGATTCAAAAGTAGATGGAATAAGAGAAGGAGACTGCAGTGAGAGGTGGGTCAGTCTCCCATTGCAAAATGGTTACCTTCTATCTGCCAGACTGTATGGCCTCCCTTTCTGGTAAGATCATACCCCATCAGTTGCAAGTGACCAGGAAGGACAGTCTGTAAGCTTAACCAGTCTCATTTCTTACTTTAGAGCTGCACTTCCTTAAGGCAAAGGCATGTGGCCTGGCTTCAGAGTTTTAAGGCCAATTTCATCTCTAGTCCACTTCAGGTCTACCAACTTCAGCAGCTTGGGCCTTCCAGTCTATCTCAGTGTTGTGAAAGTCAGCAGTACTTGTACATGTCTCTGTAATGGCAGTGAGTTAGATAATCTTGGGCAAAATTCTGCTTATCACTGTAACATATGAAACAAAATACTTACAAATACATTCACACAAGAAAGTGAGGAATCAGTAGTGTTTCTATATTTCTGTGTAATAACTTATTACAGGTAGAAATGTACAACCACAGGTACAAATGTGCTAGAATATAAATGCATCTGCAGAAGAAGGTGGGAGATTTCTTATGCAGAAAACTGTAGGACCTGATAAAAGAAATTGAGAGAGATACTAGTAAATGTAAAGCTCTTCTGTGTTCACAGATTGGAAGACATTCTTATCATTAAAATGTTATCACTGCTAAAAGTGGTCTACAGATTCAAAGCAATCTCTTTCAAAATAAATAACCAAGACAGTCCCAAGAGAAACCAGCAAATCTAGAAAAATCCTATCCTTTGACTTCAAAATAACCTTCAAATCTAGCATAGTTAGAAGAGCCTGCTACTGGCATGAAAATAGGCAAATAGACCAATGGAACAGAGTAAAGATTCCAAAACTGAGTTCACAAATTTATGGCCAACTATTTTTGGAATCAGTACCATGAAATCACAGCAGGGACTAAATGGTCTTCAATAATAGTACTGGGAAATATAGATAGCAACTTGTAGAAGAATGAATTTAGACCTTTAGCACTGTCACAGTATGTCAGCATGTTGCCAATAAATTCATGATCAGAAGCTGAGAAAAACATGGGGTTTTATTCTGATTTATGATTATCCAGTTACATTTATTAATCTAGCTTTTCAGGAGAGTTAATACCAATACCAGGAATTGAAGGGACTGGACATACCATATTGACAGGGACTGCATCAAAGCATGCTGAAGAATGTCAAACTACTGAACCAGTTCCCAACTTATTCTTTTGCCAAAATATATAATATCATATTTAAAAATCAATTCTAAGTGGATTAAAGGCTTGAATAAATTAAAGACTTGAAACTGTGTAGCAAGTAGAAGAAAATACATGGGAAAGCTTCATGACACTATTCTCAGAATATATTTTGGAAGGATAGGAGTATATGATCACTACATCCACAACTTACTGAAACCAAACTATGAAAATGAAACTATATCAAACTAACAATGTTTTCACACCCAAAAAAGTAGTCTACAAGTAAATAGTTGATGAGCTACAGAAGAATATATTTGTAAATTATCTGATAAGGACTTAAAATACAACATCTAAAAGGAACTCAATATAAAAAAATAACAATTAAAATGGACAAAAAACTTGATTAGACATTTCCCAAAAGAAGACATACTAATGATCATCAAGTACAGGAAAAGATGTTTAAAACCAAAATTATTATAGAAATATAAGTCAAAAACCAACATGTGTGATCCGCTCCCACCTATAAAATTAGTAGTATCACTAAAAACACAGCTGGGTAGGGATTTAGCAGTGTTAGAGTTTTGCAAGGAGTGTTGGGTTCACTGCACAGAAACAAACAAACAAAAAGCATAGACAAATGGTGAATGTCAGTGAAGATGTCTGGAGAGGAAACCATTCTGCAGTGTTACTAGAAATGGAAATTTAATATAGCCATTATGGAAAACTATAAAGTAGCTCCTCAAAAATTAAGACTACTATGCAGGTCTGGGAAGGACAAGTCTCACTGCAGTGAGCTTCCAGATGCAGCAGTCCTGCCTTGGGGGCTGTCTTGTCTAAATGTGAACCTTCCTGTAGGAGGAATGGACCAAGCAGGCCTGTATTGTCTGCGTGGGCCGCATGCGCAAATACAACTTCCCCCAAGCTGGAACCTGCCGCTGTGCCTGGACTGTGCCTGGTGCTGACGTCAAACCGCCTGGCTGAGAGGACCAACCCGGACAGGACAACACAGCAAAAACCTCACGCTGGGACTTATGGGATGTTGGGTGGGGTATATAGGCTGCCCCGTGCTTATAATAAATGAGCCAGCCTGCAAGCCTGCGAGCCTGCTGTTGCCACTCACCTGACTCCAGGAGTCTGTGTCGTTGACTTCGCGCCAGTTTATCCCCGCCCCCAAGGGTCTCGCCAGTTTATCCCTGCCCCCAAGGGTCTCCCTGGGACCCCGAGACTGCAACACCTTCCTATCTTTAGGTTATTACAGTCTCACTGTCCTCTACTCCGCGAGGTTCCCAAAGCCTTAGAATGAGGAGAGAGATTAGGTTAGCCTGATTCTGGGTGAGCCTTGCTGAGTCACTGATATTAGGCATTATGGTTGTCATTGCTGTCAACCTCACTGCTCTTCTATTGCTCTAGGTTACATTCTGTTAAAGTATTGACTTCCTCTTTTCTGTTGTAGAAGAAGACTTCTGGGGTGCATGTTAAATGTTCTTCCAATTTATGGATATAACATCTACCTACAGAGTAGTTTGATGTACTATCTTCCCTACAGAATAGTTTGATGTACTATCTTTCTACCTATAGGTTCACTGGCTGTTTTCCCTATTGATCTATGTACTTCCCCTTTTTTAAGTTCTTGTTCTAGTTTACAGTAATAGGGATGTGTACCATTCTAACAAGCGGATCTTGAATTCAATCAGAAAGCTATTGGTTGTCTCCCTAGAAACTCAAGAAAGATAAGAACATACAGTGGGAACCTGTGGATCTAAAGCTGGATGAGTGACGGGAAGATCCCGTATCAGTGGGGTGGCCTTGAAGAGAGGTAACTTGATATGCCACAGAGTCCTGAATCCCCACAAGAGTAGAAGGACAGGGTAAATACTGGGATCCATAGAAGCATGAGGGCCCAGAGGGAGTGGGAGGGCTTGATTGGGGAAGGGAGAGAGGGGGTGGAGGGAGGCAGGGATGAATGCTCAGCATACTTGTAAAAGTATAAACATTTTAAAAATTAAGACTACTGGGGTTAGAGAGATAGCTGAAAAAATAAAAGGATCTGAGTTCAGATTCCCAGATCCCATGTAAAACATGCCAGATAGAGTGATGGCCTGCAGTTCCCACCCTGGGAAACTCCAGAGCAAAGCTATAGAAGGTAGAATAATCCAGTATGATTCCCAAAGTCACATATACTCCATAGGCACATATACTCAAATTCCCCCCCTCTATCTCTCTCTCACACACACACAGAGGCACACACTCAAGTAAATGCATACTAGGACTACTGTATAGTATAGCAATCCCACTATGAAGCATTTGTCCAAAGGACATAAAATCAGTATATGGAAGAAGCAGACAGTGCAATTCCAATGTTTATTGCAGGCTAACTCACAATAGACAAGGTATGAAATCAATTTAATCATCCATCAGTGCAAAACTAGCTTAAAAATTGCTACATGTATCCAATAGTATCATTCATGCATTGAAAGGAAAATTCTGTATTTGCAAACACACTAATGAATTTGGGTACATAATAGTAAATGGGGAATAAAAACACCCACTAAAGAAAAAAAGTCTTGCCTATCTCACTGAGATAGGAGGAATAAACTGAGATCTATTGGGCAACACAAAGATTATGGTAAATGTATTGCATTCTTGGAAACCTCTAGGAAAATGGATTCGAAAAAATTCTCTCCATGAATATGTTAATTATATGAGATCATGCATATGTTAATTAGTTACAGTCAGTGCTCCACAATTAGGTAAACTTCAAAACAATGTTACACATGGTAAATCCAACAACTGTGTAAGATAAAAGACAAGAACCCGAAGACAAGAAATATGAAAGACCCAGTGGGAAGTGACCTAGAGGCTGAAGAGACATAGAACAGAAGAAGCAAACAGCGTAATTCAGCTGCAGCGTGAAGCACAGATGATTTCTGATTCCACAGCACAAAACCCATTTAAATCCAAAATGTTCTTTTCCAAATGAACATTACCCAGTGCTTCCATACGTTTTCTTAGGAAAACAAAGAGCAAACGAACTTTATCATCAATACCCGCAGCTAATTTCACTGAGTAAGTAGGATGGGCGTGTGGAAAACTCTGCAACCTGTCAAAAATCTCTGCGAGGGGCCCATCTTAGCTGATCATTTATCTGACAGAGGAACAGCTCCAGTTTCTGCTTTTCCTTCAATTGGAGAGATTTTCCCCCCAATTAAATCACCCAGTGACAGCAGCAATTTTATTAGGCTACTTTCTTAACGCGGTCTGAAGGCAGAAAGATAACAAGACGAGGCTGCTAACAATATAAATCATGTTAAGACCCATCACTCTGTGGCTCTGAATCCCAGTCTAAACCGTGAAGTTCAAAATGACGCAGGATGCTGAAGTGAGAAACACCAACCGTGAATCTCTGAGTCTTGGACATTAGCACTCAGACACATTCCATAGAATAGTTGACTCGGAAGATTAGTAAAACAGGCTGCAAAACCTGGAAATCCTCCTATCCACATTAAGCTAATTGACTTGGAGATATCCGATTCATTATATTTGCAGGCTGAATTATAAGCAACCTGCTTTGGCCCAGAGCAGAAAGTAAGACGTTAGATGCTGGATCTTAAAATTTCAAACAGAGGTACTCTGAACCTGTCAGTATCTTAAGGGTACAGAGCAAAAAAGAATCCAACCCAAGCACACCTCTATGATCCTGATGCGAAACAGAAATATCCAGTGCTCATATTATAACTGATATTTCTCCGAATAGTCCAAACACATATTGGAAATCCTCTGTGTCACTGGAAACCTGTGAAAAAAATGCATCATGATTTCAGCAAGTCAGTGGGGGGGGTAATTTGAAAGTAGTCTTTTCCTAGGATGGGACTTTCAGCATAAAGAAAGTAAGCTCATGATAGTTAAAATCCAAATGTAAAGACACTAGATATCAACACTCTTGGCTTGCGTAGCCAGTAAAGACTAATGAACATAGAATATTCATTCCCTTGGGAGAACACTTTTAAAAAAAATACAGAGGGGGATGAAGTGGGGCCAGGCTCAGAGATTGTCCATTCAGAGCTGTGTGTCGAAGCAGATGTACAGTCACATCACCCTCCCTCAGCCTGCTAGACTTTGCTGCTGAGACCCTCTGCAGATTGGGTCATGCTTGCTGGACACAATGGGAATCTATCCTTTTATGTTTCCCCTGACATTTATGAAATATTTCTTTTCAGAAGGACAAAGAATTCCTTCACCAGGCAAAACTTCTGCAGCAGAGAAATGAGAATAATAAATTTTCAGAGATGAAAGGAAACTTGAAATTTATTCCATCCAGAGACTCTTAACCTGAAGCTTGCATTCTTAGGAAGTGCGCAGATGGCCTCATATGATCATTTATTTCCACTTAAATTTCATGCAAATGTCTTGTTGGTATATATTGCGAGGATTATCTGGAGAAGCGAGGCTAATAGTTTTTAAATTTTCGAAGGGTTTAATGAGTTTTAAAATGTTAAAACTTGGTTTCACATCTGTCATGGTTTGAATGTGAGTTTGTCCATCAATGGCAGATGAACACACTCCAGCTGATGATGCTGTTTGAGAAGGCTATAGAACCTTCGAGAAGTTTTTGCCATGCTGGAAGAAGAAGCAAGCTCTGTAGTTGAATAACCCAGCTTCTCTCTCCGTTTTTCTCTTTCTCTGCCTCCTGATGGCTGTTGCAATATGAGCCAGCCTCCTGCTTTTGGAGCCTTTCCCTCTGATAAGTGCTCTGTGCCATGATGGGTTGCATCTCTTCTGGACCCATAAGTCAAATAATAAACCATTTCTTCCTTAAGTTGCTTGTGTCAGAGTATTTTATCATAGCAACAGAAGAGTACCTGGGACAGTAACCAACTGCTTAAATGAATAATCTGTGCAATATCCCATCGATAGGCCTTTCTTTCTTTCTTTCTTTCTTTCTTTCTTTCTTTCTTTCTTTCTTTCTTTCTTTCTTTCTTTCTTTCTTTCTTTCTTTCTTTCTTTCTCTCTTTCTCTCTTTCTTTTTTTCTTTCTCTCTCTCCTTTTTCTCTTTCTTTCTTTCTTTCTCTCTTTCTTTCTTTCTTTTTCTCTCTCCTTTTCTCTCTTTCTTTCTTTCCTTTCTTTGTCTCTCTCTTTCTTTCTCTCTCTATTTCTCTTCCCTCTGCCTGTCTGTCTCTCCCTCCTTCTTTTTCCTTTCATTGCCTTTCTTTCCTCTTCCCCTCTTCCTTTCCTTCATTCCTTCCTTCTCAACACAGCTATTCATGTAGCCCTAGGATGTCACTGAACTCACCTATGTAGCTGAAGATGACCTTTCATTTCCAACCCTCTTCCCTCCACCTCTGAAGAGTTGAAATTTCCAACAAGCTGTGCTATAAAGATGGTTGGACCCAGGGCTTTGTGCATGCAAGGTAAGAACTGTAATGACTGAGCAGTGTCCAGTTTCCCCGTGAGAGTTTCCTTCCTTCCTTCTTTTCTTTTTTCTTTTTTCTTTTTTCCTGAATGCTTTAATTACAAGAAGCTCACTACTTAATAGGGCAGACCATTGTGTCATTAATACTTTTTTAAGTGAATTTTCCTGGACTATGTTGCTCTCATTGTTTAACACTAGAGGTCTCTGTAATGTGCATAGACTCATACAGTTCCTTATTTCAAACTGTCTGAAGACAAGAGTTACCATGTAAGCTTGAACTGAATATTCTCAAAAGACAACATTGCTACAGCTTTTGGTTTTCTGGTCTTCCTATTTGGTATAGTCTTAAGTTCCTCCCAGCCTATTTGCCCCTCACTGAAAGAATATTAACTTGTCTATCTCCCTGGAATATGTTCTTCAGATCTGAAATGCTACTCTGGAGTAGTGCACTGTCCTCCCTTTGTTCTTGACCTGACAATTCCATTAATGTAACTGTCTTAAGATCACTTTGTCTGTTTTGGTCTGCACACTGACCATTCTTTCAATCGAGTGTATGTTGTCATATTTAGGCAAGGTGTCAACTAGACAGTTGAGGGTTTGAGTTTTAGGCACATTTGTAGAGAATTAGTGGTTGAGTTAGGCCCAGAACAAACCTTCAGGAGATCGTCTAGCAGATGAGGAAGGCCCAGCCCATGGAGGGTAAGACTAGGCCCTGGAGTAAAATACAGAGAGCTGATTGAGAATGTTGGCATCCTTGTGTACACTCGGCTAGACTTACTGGCCGAGCAAGTAAGGATTGTCCCTCTCTCAGCCATTATGTAGAGATGGTATATGTAGTTCCCTCAGCCCCAGTGTTGGTGTGAACTCTCCAGTAAAGCTGGACTGAGAACTGTAATCAGACAATCATAACAGAAAATAAAATCCTTATTCCCTTAAGTCGTTTAATGGTGATTTATCAGCAACTATGCAGGCTGACTGCTACATATGCTAAATCTCTTGGCTCCCTTTTCTTTATTTTGTGTTGCAGCTACCTTCACATTGCTTAAAATAAAATAAAATAAAATAAAATAAATAAAATAAAATAAAAGGAAAGGAAAGTGTAGACTATAGAAATAAGAAGTGTAAAAAGAGCTAGTCACTGGGATCTGACATTGGGGAAAAGTACTTGATTGGAGGGAAAATTTAAACTGACAAGCAATAGCTCCTGAATCTTAATGAGTACTCTAAATGTGTTTATTATATTCAGTGTGTAAATGTGGAAACTGGGCTAAGGGCTGCCCAGCAATTTCTTCACACACTTCTGGCACACTTCTTGACACTCCAACGCCCAGCCACTTTTAAAGACCAACCAATAAGAGAATTAACAACTTCAGCACTGTCTGAATGAGTCTGTGAATGATGGACATTCTAAGTTTAATTTCTAAAAGTCTGTCTTGTTAGTGATTACACAAGTGCACAAATGGCCATAGTATCCTAATGAGGAGGCAGAGGCTGTTCTTACTGAATTGAACTGATGAATGCAATTTAGTTGAAGACATTTAAGATACAAGAGACGTTGTTCAGTGTCAACTAGGATCTGGACCTTAAGTAAAGCTAGAGATTGGCATAAACAAATAAAAAAGTCAGTGATCACAATTTCAGACAATGGTTCCCGGAAATGAAATGAAAAAACCTCTCACCTGCGTCACAGGGCAGGTTCATCCTGGAAAACAGGAATAACAACTGGAAGTCTGACATCAGGCCTCCATTTGCATCCTGTGTGACATTCCCTGAGATATAGGATCATCTGTCTGTCTGATTCTTAGTTTCTTTAAATGTAAAATAAATTAGTTCAATTATACTGCTTCCAATGCCACAGCTTAGTCTAGACTTCATGATTTCATCAGGCTTGCTATTGGGTAGAGGCTCATCCGAGTGTAAGAAAAACTTATGCTGAATTTTAAAAAAAATCATGCCAACTTTAAGGAACTATTTCAGAAATTCAGTTACCAAATGATAGACACATGCATTACCTCCTCTTTGTGCACACAATAAGAAATAATACAAGAAGGATGCACTTTAAGTCCCTCTCTGTGAAGAACATAAATTTGTTAGGGACATCAGGATGCACACAAATCATTCACTGTACATAGCATGTTGTTTAATTGTTTAAATAAATGCAAAAGGCAATCCAGAAAGCAGGTTTTGCTTCCTTTTTAGGAGGACTTAAAGGAATCTATACAATTCGAATGAAAGAGAATGATGCATACAAATCTATGACAGAGAAAGTTGACAGACTTGCTCCAACTCCCAGAGCAGCTGCCAACATCTAGGGAGCTGGTTCAATATCAATGTTACTCCCCAGATGCATTCTCCCAGGCTAGGTGACTCACCAAAACCCTTCTGATGGCACAAGATTTGTTTCCTGTGGACTGGCAGAACTATGAGCCTGTCAGGCTCCTTGCCAGTTTAGGATCAGAGATAAGTTCACTTATACAAACTCAAGAAAACAGCCCTTTCAACTCGGACTTCAGAGCCAATAAAGCAGTAGGACATGTAGAAGTCATGGATCGCTTTTTTAAAATCCATGTGACACAATGATTGAACAGCAGGGGAAGTACTCAAGTGATTTTTTGTTCTCACACTGTATGGGAAGGAATTTAATTTAATAAGTACTTTTGTCGGTAGTTTACTTTCCCAGTGAATTGTAAAGCATTTATATAACCAGCTTTTTAATTTTAAATCAGCAACATGAAACTTTTGGAAATAGCTTTTCTAAAAATAGGTTCCTATTTCTTTATGTTGAACAAGGAAGGCAGAGCTGCTGCTACCCACTTAACAGGCAGTAGAAGGCACCTACCTCTAGGGGGTATGCTCCAATATACCCCCCAAACACACCCAAAAAACAGCCTCCAATGTTATGCATAATTTTTTTCTATAGATACACACTGATGACAAAGTTTAGCACATTAATTAGGCAGAATCAGAGTGCAAGAACAAATAATGAAATAGAACAATGATTACATATTTGTCATCAAATACCTTATCAAGTGCATATCAATAGGTTGTAATGAAACTGTCAAGATCATTACTTTTGTACTCTGGTGTCATTATTAAGGAAATTAATTATTACTGCAATATATGGACTGCAATATCACAGCAACCAGTCTGATAAATACGGTGTTACTGAGTGTCTAGAAAGGCAAGTATTGTATATAGTATAGTGATGAATTACATCCCAGGTGGGATGCTACGGGACAATATGGAGCTATGGCATGCTGTTCAGAATGGTAAATAATTTAAAAACTTGTCAACTGTGCTGTGTTTTTGGAAATCTTCCGTATAATGTTTTCACAGTGCAATAACTGAAGCTACACATAAATGGTGACCACTATACATATATGAATGAGCATGCATAGCCACAGACTTGGAGACATATGTTAGCCCTGAGCCTTTCTATGACTCTAGCAGCATGAGAACCACTGCTTTCAAGAATTATATCTATACCTCTGCAGCTACCAAAGACAGTGGAAAGAGAAAGCACCAAGCATTCATACTATGAGGGCCCAAGTTTAGGCTCTGTTCTCCCTAACCCATGTGTTTTCCAGGGTCTGCTATTTACCTCCTGTTTTTCTCCCTTCTCATTTGTATGTAGCATTGGGGCAGCTCAGTAGCTTCCTGCCTTTCTTGACCTTCACCATAGTACAAAATACTTTTGACAGTGTGAGTCAGGACAGATCCATACTGAGATGCGCTACTCTGTGATGTACTGTTTTTTATTCTAGTCTTTCACTCTACTCCAAAATTGCCAACTAAATTTATTGCATAACTACTAAAGAGTCGGCTACAGTTTTCATAGATGGCTTTATTGATTTTCATTGTCCCTTCTGTCTGAAGGTTGTGTGACACTCATTTGCTGTGAATAAGATGACTGTCTAAAAGTGAGGAATTTGATATCACATTAATCAGACTCATATCCCAGATCTCTCAAGTAGTGTATGAATATGGAAGCCTTTTTAAACATAGTGCCCATTTCCTTCATACACAAAGAAGAAATAATACATATGTCCTAATATTTCTAATAACATGAAAATAGTACATTTCTTTATGTAGTAAATTTCTATTTGGAATATTCAACATTCAGTTTTGATTCATTGCTAGACGTCATTGGAGTTAAACAAAGTGACATGTATTTTTATAATAGGCATGACCATTTGAAGAGTACATTTTTGGGCTCATCTGAGAAAAGAATATCCTATACTGCAAAGTCATATCTAGAAGAACAAAGATGATGGTGGTCGATAATATTTATGGAGAGTTCAGAGTTTAGTGATCTCAAATACAGATTTGCTCTTGTTTAAAAATCTATATATTGTTTTTTTTCTTTCACCTTCAAAATGCCAACTACTATCTTATATACTTTCCATGTATTACCTCCAGTAATATACTACAATCCTACTACTGTGTACTAGAAAGATCAAGTTAATAAAATTTCTAATTGATACAGATAAAAGACAACAGGCATGACAAAAAACACAAGAGTTACTGACTCTAAAGTTCTTGTTTTGTTTCCTACCATTCCCGTATTTTTGGGATTATCTACGAAACATTTTAAGGAAAATTCTTCAGCTCAATAAATGTCAACGTTTATTTATTTTTAGGTTTGTATGCATGTACATGAATGTACATATAAAAATGTGTGCCTAGCTGTGGAGTATGAAAAAAACTCCAGTGTCATCATTAAGAATGTCATACAACTCCTTTGAGATTAGGTCTCCCATAGGTCTCTACAGCTCACCAATTTAACTAGACTGGCTAAACTGGCTAGCCAACGGATCTCATGGATTCTTTTGTCTCTGCCTCTCTAGTGCTAGCATTACAAATATGTACCACCATACCTAGCTTTCTATGTGTGTTCTCAGGATCAAACCCAAATCCTGGTGCTTGCAAAGCAAGTAATTACAGACCAAACCATCCCTAAAACTCCAATTTCAACATCTATTTCTCATCTACCATATTTGTTTGGAATAATTTATAATGACTTTTGCTACAGAGAAAGACTTGAAACATGCCTACCTGAAGGTTACAACTACATTTTATTTTTCTTGATGGGGAAGAAAGTTTATTAATTACATATCAATTGTCAGGCACCAGTCAGCAGCATTAGCAGATACCTGTTGTGATATGACTCTAAAAATGTCCTCCATAGGCTTATGTGTTTGGACCCCAGTTGCAGGTGTTGATTGGGACAGTTATGGAACCTTTATGAGATAGAACCTTTTTGGAGGAAGTTCAGCACTGGAATGGAGCTTTGAAATTTCATAACCTGGCCCTACTTCCTGTTTTCTCCTTTTTTGTGCTTCTGAGTGTGGCTACATTAGGAGTCAACCACCAGGTCTTTGCTGTCTGCTGCCATCCTTCCCCACCAAGAGGAGCTTTAACCCTCCGGAACTGTAAGGCAAAACACGACCTTCCTTCTTTAAGTTGCTTTGGCCATTTTACTTTATTATTTTAACAGAACAGGCTCTACGGCAAGGTCTCTCATGGAAAGGTAGCCTCTGTGAGCTTTGGTATTTTATTTTGCATTGTAGCAGAAGCCTTGGCAGCAGCAGGAACTAAGTTGAGAGTTCTCTGGATGACTGAGTTAACTCTTTAAGAACACCTGTGGCTGTACATAGTCACTAATGTGCTTCAGATGCCAATAAACAGTCTTTGTTTACAAAATCCGTTATGTCTTAGACACAATAAACTAACAGTACTTAGAAAAATTGTTACAATTATAATTAAAATATAGATGAGAGAATATTATTCCATGAATTTGCCTTTAAAATGTCATAGAAGGACCCTATTAGTCATTAGTGCTTTTTTATTCTACGGAGAATTGTGTGTGTGTGTGTGTGTGTGTGTGTGTGTGTGTGTCTATGGGGCTAGAGAGGTATGTGTGTATCCAGGTATACCTGTGTGTAAGATGCATGTGGAGGTCAGAGGACAGCCTATAGTGAAATCTTCAGAAATGCTTTCCCTTAAGGGAGGGTCTGTCATTAGCCAGAACTCACTAATTAGGCTACACTGGCTGCCCACCAAGCACAAGAGATCCTCATGTTTCTACTCCCTGGAGTTGGGATTAGAGTTAATACACATCATGCGCTACATTTTTATGTGGGTTCTGGGGACTGAACTCAGACCCTCCTGCTTGTAAAATAAGTACTTTATTGACTTAGTCATTCTACCATCCCTTAGAGGGAAATACTACATTGTGGAAGGCTAGTTATTATGTAGGTTTTATTCCTGACATTTCTTCTGTCTTTTCAACATCTGGCCTAATGAGTTACATTTGCATTGTACACGCTGCTTTTGCTCTTCCCAACTAAGGAAAATTGAGGCCAAAAACATTTCATTTGCCTTGAATTTGGATAAAGCATTCTGCGCCCGAGTTCAGTACACAATTTTCTAGGCCATGTTTTATTCAACCATTTTCTCTCACCAAGGCCTGGACATGAAACAAAACACATTATCCCAAGTATGCAAGATGCTGCCAAACCCTTCTGGTGCCTTTATTCACTAAGAGCTTCTCCATTTAGCCTCACAAATTTCACTTCATCCCTAACAGCCAATGCTTGCAGAATCACCAGCTCAGCTGCTACTGCCATCTAGTGGCAAGAGTCAGAAGTGAACAGACTTCATATTTTGATTAGAAATTCTGTGAAACCTTGAGGATCGACTTAGCTTTTTAATTAATGGAATTTTTAAAAATGCTATGTCTAGAAAGGACAAACAAACACTCTTTTCAGGTGAATTTCAAGGTCTCGTGAGCCTGTTTGGGGGTCATAAGAAGCTGCTGGGTACTTTTAGGTTTTTGTTGTTGTTAAAAATTATTTATCATGTAATCATGAAGTGCCCATCACTTGGTCAAGGTGATCTGAGCCACTATGGAAGAGCGCACATTCTTTCACATGTAGTTTATGATCCCCTTTATGAGGATTATATGATCTTCATTAAAATTCTAGAAACGTCACGCTCCTCAGGGTGATACCTATCTCACTGTTCTGTGATCTCATTAAGTACTTTTTTCACAAAGGCCCTGGAGGGGTAAGAGTGGTGCCAGTCCTCTGTGTTCTGTCTTTCCTGAGCTGTCCAATAGCTTCTGCTTCAATGAAAACTTCCACATTGTTCATTTCAGGATCATGTCACGGGTGTTGGTTTCAAGTTTCTCATTTAAAGCTTTTACTTAGATATAAACATAAGACTTCAAAATCACATAACCTTCTATCCTTCTTCACACTAAAAAAAAAAAATAGCCTGCTACTCAAAATACACACTCCTTTGTATTCTCCTCTTCCTTTTCCTTTGAGTAGGGGGAGAAAAATGTTCATAGCAAAGGCCTCTCATGTGTTAGACAATGCACTATTATTGCATTACCTAGCCAGGCCTTTTGAAGGCAATTTTGATTTGTCATATGACACTCCCTTTATTCATTTAGTCAATTTGAAAGAAAGCTGAACGAATCTCAGTCTTTCTCTCACCTATTTTAACAATAAAACTCAAAGTCCTGAAGATCCACTTTTAAAAAAAAGCTATTGCTCCTCCTGGCCAGTGCCTTGGCTTTATCTCGGGACTGTCCACCTTGAGTCTCTAAGATGCCCTTGGTCCTCTTATCGCCTTTTCAGTGCTTCTCTATGATGGCACACCACATGAATAATTGTCTAATTTGCAAGAAGGACTATGGCACTCTCCATTTTAAATTTTGTAGTCATCCCTCATTACCTACAAGGTGAAGTCCAGCCTCCACCAAGGTCTTTCATTACACATCTCCACCCATCTGCCTTGCTTTAGGATATGCTTTGCACTCTATCCACACCCTGTAGTTTAACTTTTTTTTTTCTTTCACTTTTTTGCCCTGCTCAACTGCCTATAATTCCTAGCACTCTCCCCTACTGATACTCAAATGCTGGAGTCAAGGCCTTGACTTCCCTTGCTTATCTTCTATTGCCTCCAACTAAACAAATAAACCAATTCTTCCATTCTTTCTCCGATTACAGTCTTTATTTCTTCTCTGTTATTTTATTGCTCACATGTCATATTCTGTGCAACTTCCTGCAAACATGTCTTACCACAGCAAGTAAGCAAACTGAAGACATGTTACCCTTTATATCCTCAAGCAATAACACAGAAAACAGTACACAGTGGGAGGTAAAGGAGATTTTAATGGATCAGTTAATCAACACATATAAAAGATTGTGTTAATATATAGGTTAGCTATGCCTTAGAAATGCTAAATGTTTCCCCCACAGTCCCACAGACTGAAAACGTCAAGTTGACTCCAAAGCCCATGGTGCTTTACATTAATCACACTGTATCATGGATGAAAATAATGAAAACCTGAACTGGGGTGGGGGATGAAAACCCCAGGACACTTGAGCAGATGGCAAACAAGCAACAGCAGCAGGATTTCTACCAATTTTTCTATCTTAGAATACTGCAAAATATAAATTTACTCCTAATAAAATGTCAACAGATATAAGAAATTCTTCCATTTCTGGTTCTTTCTTATCTACAGAGCTTTGACCTAAGAGGTGATATTAATTTATTTCACTTAAATTTCACAAAGGCATGTGAATAGATACCATTAATTTGAAGATGTTATAACTTGAGCAAGAATACGCAACTAGCTAGCAGAGGACCTGGTGTTTGAAGCTGTTATTGCTTTCCAGGGCCAGAGTGAAACTTGGGCTACGTTCTTTATTATTTGTGTTGGCCACAGTCTATGTGCCTGTTGTAGTTTGTCCAGAGCATATGCACCTGGACAAGACATTGCTTTATCTAGAAAGGTTCCAAGATAAAATATGCTTGAAAAAGAGTTTATACTAACCATATCCCCAACTGAAAGGTTATTTTGTTTATTATATTAAGTCTTCTGGGAAATTCTGCAGTAAGCTAAAGAACCTAACTCCCCAAATGCATTTAAGCATTTATCCCCTGATTTTCCTTACAGTGCTGAAGAGATTACACCAAACACACTTTGAGAAATGCCATTTTGGTTTCATTGAAAATGGCAGCGAGGGAGGGAGAAGAAGACACCAAAAGAAACTAAATAAGATGGAGTCCAGTTCACAAGACACTAGTTCCATGTGCCAGAGAAGTAGTAACCCGGAAAGGATGCATGAGATTTCAAGGTGGGGCTCTGTAGAGGAAGATGGTTTGCTGAACTGCTGGCTGATGCATCCCTGCCAGCAGGTTCTAATTACTTTAGTGCAAAATCAGTAAAAGCAGATCCTCCTGTGGTTCTTCCGCCCTGAGTCATCTTCCTGAAGGCTGAGCTGACCTCCCTTCAGTTCTCAGGTTGAACTGCCCCAGAATCTCCAGTGTTTCTCCACAAGTGCTCAGCAAGCACCCAGGAGAAGAAAGAGAAATCCATCCCAATCTCACTATCCCCACACTCAGCCTTCCCAGAACTGCTACTTTTGTTTCAGTAAAAGTCAGGGGGGAAAAATCACATTTACTTGATTAGCCTAATTCGCACTGATTTATAAAAATAATTTGTTTCCCTATAGCCATACACTGATTCTAAAATGACTGTGATTACCAGGCATTTTAATGTACCCATAAAAAATATCATCAATTATAAATGCAAGATTCCACATTTTTTCACTCATCCAGATTTCAGATACATCAACATATGGTAAGTGATGAGGTTTAAAATGATGGAATTTTGCAGCAATGATCACTTAGTTTATGGGAGGAAGGGAAGCAGTTACCCATTCTCTCCTAACAAATACTGCACAGAAAGCACTCGGGTCAGTACTTGAGGTCCCACAGTATTTAAAATGAAAGAGTCTAAATTTCTGCTGCGGAATAAGAATGAATAAAAAATAATTACAACTATATTTCCCTGGAGAGTAACATGCACATTTAAATTCATGTTCATTGTCCCCATAACCTGAGGAACAAAGTTAACCTTCAATTAACATCCACCAATGAACGAACTTACACTGAAAAGGAAGCTCAGATTTAAGCTTTAAAGAAAGTTCTCATACACAATTTTTTTGTGGAACATTCTAGAGAAAGTATCCCCATCTTGTGGCAAGGAAAATGAATTCCCTTCAGCTCAGTGCTAAATTGCATTTCTCCTCCCAACTCCGTACTTTACACTGGCCCAGGAACTCTAATGAAAACGAGCTGGGCAAGTACATTTATCACGCAAGCAGCTGGTAGGCACCAGAGACAGATGAATCTTAGAACTGAACCTTCAAGTGATACAGGAAAATGGAAGAAACAATATCAATCCTGTAATACTGAGATTAGCCAGTTAATGATTCAGGGTTTGCTCAATGTGGCATTTAAACTGCTATACTTTTTCACCTACTTTGTTTCTGCAAATCCTACATAAATTGCTAACAAATATTAGAGAGTTTTTGCTCAGGAAGATTCTGGGGCACCTTCTGACTTTGTGCTTTGCCTCCTCATTCTTGAATCTTTTAGTGCTTGACCCAAGAGCAGAAGACAGATCCAAGGAGGCAAGAGGTTTGAAATGGAAAGTGTTTCCATGCTACTTGAAAATGTGTACCTGCTAACATTCCCCTGATTTTAATAGGTTTCTCTTATGGGACAATAACATATCAGCTTTTAAATCATGGCAGGGTTTCTGAATTCTTGAATTATGTTAATATGGTACTTGTTAATAACTTGATTAGAAAATTCATCCAGTATGAGTTTGAATCTGATATTCTAGTGTTGTTCTAGGTTGTTCTACTAGCTAGTGAGAACTCCCTACATCTCCCTTTCCGATCATACTCAGTAGCTTTTAAGTCAATATCCTGAAATCAGTCATGATGGGTATATTTGTATCACAAAATTGCTTGATCCTATAAAATAGGGCCTTGTGTCTTTGGGGAAAAATGTATATATGTATTCCTATCATTACTATTTCAAGAGAAAGGTACACAGAATATTTTCTTCTCAAACCACCTAAAAGCATTTTCTGTTTTCCATAAATCACAGTTCCAGAGAATCATGAGGCCCACCTGAGAAAAGCCCTGGATGAAATGTCCTTTCATTTCTTGTCAAAGTACTTTATAGGGCATACCCTTACACTGGGAGCAGCAAAAATGGAAGAAAATCTATTCTATATTTGGCATATCTCATATTGGAGGTTTATTATTCATACATGGATGTGTGGGAGGTATGTGGATGCATATGTGCATAGAGTATGTATGTGTGTGATGGTGTGCACACCTCTATGTGTGTGTGTGTGTGTGTGTGTGTGTGTGTGTGTGTGTGTGTGTAGGCCAGAGATGATTATCTGTATCTTGCTCTATGACTCTCCACCTTATTTCTTTGAGACAGTGTTCCTCACTGAATCCTGTGCTATGCTGGCAGTCAACAGGCAGTCAGTCAATCCTCCTATCTCCCCCTCCCCCCCTCGCACAGTGCTGTGGTTACAGAGATGTGCAACCAGGCTCAGTTTTTTTTTTTTTTCTAATATGAGTCCTGAGATTTAAATCAGGCTGCACAGCACGTACTCTTACTCACTGAGCCATGGGGGCAGTTAGTGACAGATGCCAATGTGACAACTAAGAGCTGAGTCACGTTGCACAACTCTGAAGAATAATTTAGTTAAAGCAAGCTTCTGAGCTAGTCTGGAGGAGACTAATTGATGACAGAAAACACAGCTTATTATAGGAGAGATGGTTCCCTCGACAGGTGGATGACGTGGGGAGAGAAGTGACTGGCTTTGGCCAACTGGCAAGTATGGCTCTTTGTCAGCTCTTCCTGTACTTAAGATATAGCCCCTTCTAAAAGTTCATGATGCCCCCATGAACGCTACTGCATTCATAATGAACTGTTATCTAGAGACCTACCAGTCAAATATTAAACCCTTAAGTGGCTTGGATTTGAGGTTTTGTTGTTGTTGCTATCTTTACTCACAGCAACAAAAGGGTAACTAGAACAGATTTTGTGTTCCAAACAAAGAAGTAAGGTACTGGTTGCTGTGAGACTAAGAGAGCCAATTTTCTAGCCTTGTACATGGATGCTTTTAAAACTGAAATGGAGTACTTTCAATTAAAGAACCACTACAGAACAACCTAGAAAAATTAATAAAACATTGACAAAGAACAGAGTAGGTGATAAATTATAAGGGAGCCAAATACGATGCATAACATATGATAAAAAATGATTGAAATTGTAGACACTTCATTCTGAGATACCTGGAAAGAAAAGAATAAGGGTCAATTGGAAGAGGTACACACACACACACACACACACACACACACGTGTGCATGAACACACTCCCAAGCACACAGCTACCTTTCCCTCCACCCTACCAGAAATGTTCCATATGAGTTATTGAGTAGTATGGCAGCGCATAGTGGATCATTAAACCAGCCAAACCTATTGGATGTTATTCTATGGCTATATATTGAATAAATGTATTAAATAAGAGCCCATACTACTTATCATTTTGTTCAGGTCTTTCACTGTACCCATACTAAGTCAAAACAAGTCTTTTGGGCTGGAGAAGTGGCTCAGGGGTTAAGCCTCCGCCTTGCAGGCGGAAGGTCCTGAGTTCGGATCCCAGATCCCACTTATAGACGCCAGGCAGAAGCTGGGGCGGCCTGTGCTTCTGGTCCTGGTAGGGCGGAGCCTGTGAATCCCCAGGCAGAGTAAACAAGGAGGAGGTGGAGGCATCCATGGTGGCTCCCGAATTCGTCCGTGGTTCTACACATACACACACACACACACACATACACATACACACACACACACACACACACGTGCACGCACATACACATGCACATGCGCACAGTTGAATTAATAATAATAATAATAAAATTTAAAAAAAACGAGTCTTGATTTATGCTATGTAACCCCAAAGATTATGCTATGTAACCTTTTGAGACTATTTTGGAGAACTGATTAAAGAGACGAATTGGGAGAGGGAAAGATCAGTTGGGAAAAAGGTAGAAAGGTTTTAAGGAGGATCTTACAGGGAATGATTCAATCAGTTAGGGGGAAAAACATACAAACGAACAAAAAGACAAACTCTGAAATGTAAGTCTTTGATGCAATGCAGTCTCAAAGTTCGATTTGTAGCAGTTTCTAAGTCAGAGACCTATATATATTTTAAAAAATGAAATGATTACTATAGAAGGAAGTATTTTGGTGACCTAATGGGGTAAAGCGATTGCTAATTAGATGTAAGGACCAGAGGTCAAGGCCTTAGGACCTGCAACCCAGCATGGCAATGCATGTTTAGATCCAAGTGCTTATCCAACAAAGATAGGAGGCAGAAACAGGAGACTCCCCAAGCTTGTGGGTTAGATAGCCTGATGTACATAGTATTTATCAATAGGACATCCTGTCTCAAACAAAACTGAAGGTGAGGACTGATACCTGAAGTTGTAGCACATGTGTACCTGCACTCACTAACATACGCCCACATGTCATGCATGCACACACAACATCAATTTTTTTTAAAAAGGAAAAGTATTGATTAGAACAGAACATAATCATTGATTCCAGAGTCAAGCAAATCTTAGAGAGAATTGTGTTGTCCCTAGCGCTAAGAATCAATCCTCTCCACAAGCCCACTGACAGGTTCTCAGAGCCTGGAAAATGTCAAGGGACAAGATTCCATCTATTATCTGCTTGACATAGCCCTGCCAAGGAGCCATGATTTTACAGTGGTCCCAAATAAGCATCCCTGTCAACCTTGCACAGCAGATCTGATTCTGCCTTTTGTATGGAAAGAGACTTCATCTCATGGCAGTTCTTAAAATGGAAAACATAAGGCTCCTCCAGTCCAGCCCTGAATTTTACTCTTCCAGGTTAAACACATTCATTTCCATCAGTCAGTCCACAGGTTGCCATGGAATTCTGGAGAGAGAACACTGATCCCATAAGTCACAATTTTTCCATGTTTTCACACACCATGTCATGTTTATTGAGATCTGACAACTGGCCTAATATTTTGACTTACTGGTTCTAACTAGGCTAGGTGAGGATAGGATGATAGTTTAGGATACCAGAACATGAGAAGCGTACCAAAATTTAGAGCAGTACTGAACATGATATAACCCTTTTTTGATAATTTGGCAGGCTTAGTAAGAGAGTACTAGAGAAATTTTTACAGGTGAACTTTTTATTTGGGTGCAGTTACATGTAAATGTTAGTGAAATGAGTGCTTTGTGATAAAATAAAGCAAATTTTTATTTAATCATCACTAAGGGATGAATCTACGGCTCTCTTTCTCATTTGAGCCATCTTCTATTATGGCACAAACTCTATTTCTGCTTTTCTTTTGAAATTTTAATTAGCACTTAAGGAGCTTTTTATCCAAAGCACAAAGTCAAGTGACAGCAGCCCAGTAGAGAGAACAACCTCCAAGGAGCAAAGAAAAAGCTCAATTTTCATTGAATTGCTCTTTCTTGTAAAAAATACCACTGATCAAAAATTGTGCAAAATTAAACTTGAAAAAGTGTGGATGTATGATGTGTGATAGAAAGAAATCCTGTAAACAGTTCCCTCTGGGAGAAAACAAAGCTGATGAGGCCGACTCTCATATTTTTTCTTGGCTTAGTCAGGTTCCAGTTGCTCGGTGTGACCATGTTTTATTCACTGTTTGTTTTATGTGGGAATAGGAAGGAGAAGGAAACCGTTTCAGCCAAGCAACTGTGGTATATTCTTGCTTTTTTCTTAGTATGTAAATAGCTTATTTTCCCTGCCTGCTTTACATCTTTGGTTCTTTTCTTAATCCATTCTCAGCAAATGAAAGGATCTTCCAGTCAGTCAATAGTAGTAATCAAAGTATATCCCAGAGCTCTACACCACAGAAAGCCCCTTTGCAATCAGAGGTCACTTTCATGTTTTTTTTATTAACATATTTTCATTCAGTCAGACCAAACAACAGCTTCCTTAGCTGCCAGGACTGATGATGATCACCAGCTAGAAAGACCAAAGAGCAATCTGACTGACCTTCAGAGGAGAAATGTGAGACTGCAGGACATATCCATGGACATTTTCTATTTGAGACAAGTTCTTTTCTGATACATGCACCAGTTCCGGACCTCTTACTTCATGAGTTAGCCGAGGTAAGGAATGATCATGTGGGGCGTCTTCATCTTGGTATCGATACTTCTAGGAATAAAGAAAAAAAGCAGGAAACATGTATTAATGTTTGCACAAAATTCAGTTAGGTCCAAATAGTCTTACCTCATGAGTGGGTCATGGTGTACACTACTGTTGACATAACTAACCAAGTTTTCTACAAACATTTTACATGGTCACAAAACCAAGTGTGAGCAAAACTGTATTAACATTCACTACATTTATTAAAGTAGGGAGATAACTTTCCAAATAATCAGCATAACTAAGTATGTGTTAAAAAGCTTTATGTCATATATGGAGAGAAAATCAACTAGGTAACGAAATGGATATCTTCGATATCCTACTCAGAAAACATTAAATTTCCTTCAGCATTTCTTTAAAATTTCCCTGGAGATGAGGAAAAATATTACCTACATTATATATTAGCCCAAGAGGAAAGGTAGTCACTCTTCCTTCTTTCATTTCCTGTGAGGATCATTGATTTAGGATAGTTACATCCTAGAACAAAAGATTACAATTTCTAAGCAAGGAATCTCTGCTTAGATGATTGCTGATAGCAGAAGCAACTTTTCCTTCTCTCGTTTCCTTTTCTTCCCTCTATATTCCCAATGCATGAAGAGAGTCCTTCAACAAAGCTCACACTTACAAGTCTTCCAGGAAAGCCAATCCCAGGAAGTTATCATGGAACAAGAGGAAATAGTCAGAGGAAGTTTATCTTGATCCATGAGATTGTTCCTCAGCTTTCTGGGTCTCTGCGACCTGTATCCTATGTCTCTGTTTCTCCTTGCTGTGTATCAGAGCTATTTATCAGGGAAAGAAAAGAGGGACCAATCTGTTTTTGAGTTTTTTGATTGAGCTAATCCATCAGCTAATCTTGCTTAATCTTAGTGTTTTATGCATGATGGGGGAGGTCATTAGAAGCAGGGAAGGACCCTCTTGTTGTCACAGCATTATCTCAGGCTTCACTCCTACATCTAATCTCTTCCCAATGCTTCATGACTATTATCACATCAGATTACTAAGAACATGTCTTCTTAAAAGGACATTTTTCGATCATTCTCAAGATGGAATTGATGCTGTCTTGGTCATCACTTCCACAGTGACTCATAATCTGACAGTAACAAGAACACCTCAGGGTAATTACTTCAATTTGTCATTCTCACTTACTCACCAGCTCATTATCAGTGCATGTATTTCTAGAGAGATTTCAGTGCAATGCCCGATGTAGTATTAGCCTCAAAATGAAAGAAATAGCTAACACTGTCCTAACAGCAGTGGGCCAAGGATTCCTAATCCCTTATTTCCATTACAGCCATGCTTAGCTATAATATTCCATGTTGCCTGTACTTCATAGCTATTCTCATAGCTTCCTACACATCTCAAACTAAAATTATTATGCTATATGATTGTGTAGTTTTCTGTTTTTAACTATAATATTTTCAATCTTGGAATTACACTGGTATTGCTCAAACACATACTTCCAGCCCATAACCAAGGACACACATTCCGAAGTATTTGTTGAATAAAGTTATACACAAATTTTGAACAAATAGATGAAGCTGGCATCAGTTGTTTGAAGCATGAAAGTCTTTTTTGCCTACCACAATGACCTCATTCATTTATATACCATTATAAACACAGGCTCAAGAAAATAAGTACAATTATGTTTTTTGTTTGACACATACTTAAAGAGCGCCAGAATCCCTTAAGTGGAATGTGTTTCTCCATTATTAGTCTCTAAAATTTATGATATGAATATACACTAAAAATAACAGTTTTTGCTCTCAAGAATGCTTTAAGTTTTAAATTGTTACATAAGTACATAGTTAAGCTAGCTAGTGTGATGATGACCAAGATGTAGGAGTCAAGTCAGAAGGCAAAGCAGTGTCCACTGTAGACAGTAGAAAACTACCCAAGAGACCTCAGGCCTCAATAATACTGTGCTAGCCAAATAGTCTTACTCTTTTTCTTTTTGGCTTCATTTATTTTTCCCTGTGAGTAAGAATTGCATGAACTAGCAAGAAACTTAAACACCAGTCAAACTCAAAGGAAAATTTTCTGAAGAAATAATTGTGATATAGTATGTTGAGATTTCTCTTCTATGATATAAATATTGATTTCTTTGAGACGTTTTGATTGCTAAAGACCAGATTGACAACAACATTAATACTAACTATATTGTGAATTCTAATAGAAATACTAACATTAACATTAATGATAGCATTAAACCTCATAACAATAGCACAGTGGGCATGCCAGGAACAACATTAAGTGCTTTGCATGCATCACAACTATCAGAAAAGAGTTATCGTTCTTTTGTTCCTCAGGTTCAGGCAGTTAGGTATTTTTTTTCCAAGCTAACCTACCTGTATTAGCACCACACATGCTAATTTGACTAGAGATAGAGTGTTTAAGTTATCCTTCATTTCTGTTCATAGCTCTAATATCCTTAGGGGCCACTCTATTGTCACACATCTGACTTTTAAAGGAATATAAAATCATCTAATATGGAGCGTAAACAATTTACTGAGATCACACCCTGGCTTAGTCAGCTGTGATGTTCTGGGAAATTCTGAATCATTCTAGGGAGTCTTGGGTAGGTGCTACTGCCATCCAGGGCACTCACACAGAGAGGCAATTAGATAAAGCCTCTGCTTATAAATCTTGCTTTCCCCTCTCCTTTCTTCAGTTTGGTCTATAAGAGGGGATGCTACAGTGTTGTGGTTGGGATGCAGTTTGACCCACATGGAGGCTCATGTTTTTGAATCTTTAGTTGTCTGGGAAGGTCATGGCATCTTTAGGAGATAGACTCTGACTGGAGGAAGGCCCAGGATGGGCCTTGAGGTTTCTTATCCCCACCTGGCTTCAATTAATTAATCTGTTCTTGTAGTTTGCAGTGCTCTCTCAGCCTCCACAATGTCTGCAGTGACCTATTCCATCTCCAGCCTCTGCCAGCCAGTCATGCTTTTTTGCCATAATGAACTATATCTCCCCTCTGGAACCATTAGCTGACTAAATCTCCCTTTCTTCCTTAAGTTGTATAGGCTGTCTCACAGCAACAGAAAAAAGTAACTGGTACATAAAATAAATAGATGTGTCTTCTCTCAAGTAGAGGGATATGTCTCATGGAGTAGAGACAGGGAGTGGCCGCATTGAGAGCACTGAGCTGCCATTGTGTCTGACTTAGCTCATTTTGTGTTTGACTTCAGGAATCCTATCATTTTCCCCATTCTTACATGTGACCTTCCCTTCAACTCTGGATTCTACTAAACCACACTTATATCAGACTAGGTATTACTTCCTTGGAAGCATCTCATGAATGTTATGATTGAAAAAAGACACCCCTCCCATTGAATGCCCCATGGCATCCAGTATAGATTCTGGTCAACTAATGCCAACCATACTGTAGTATCCTTTAAGTGTGTCTACCTCTTCTGATACCCAAGAGCAACCCCAGAGCAAGATGGATCCGTATTGATCTCTGATACTATGATGCCCACCCAAAATGAAGTGAGAGATCAATAAGTGGGAATTCAATGGAGTTATCCTTGAATTATCCATGAAATACTGTGACTAACTGATCTGAAACCCTTCCAGCAGATTCTGCACTGTAATTGCATTTACTTTCTTTATCTACCATAGGCTCCCACTTGGATGGACCATGTTGGAGATGTCTGACTGTTCAGAACATACTGTTGTCAGTGTGAGTCAGAACTAAGTTACCCAAAATTCAGACATAGGAACCTGCACGTGGCTAGAACCAGCACCAGAAGTTCTCTGAAAGTTTGGAAGATGTTGTTATGCTGGCAGAGTGGATTATCATAGCAGATCCAGATATTGGAAATCTTTCAAATTCACATAAATGAAATCTGTTTATTTGTTGTTACACAAAATGTGTTGTATTTCCCCTTGCAGCAGGAGTTGGCACTAGACTGTTATGAGAGAAATCAAAAGGAAAAGTGCAGAGAAGGAATGAAAGAGAGAGAGAGGGAGAGAGAGAGAGAGAGAGAGAGAGAGAGAGAGAGAGAGAGAGAGAGAAGACAGAGAGAGAAGAGAGAAGGAAAAATCAGGAGAGCCAGAACATATCTGTGTGCTTATGACTATCCATTGATACAATAATACTTAATAACACTTAATAACTTACAATCTGTAAATACTTTGCTAAGGATATAAAAGAGTGACACTGTTGAATTCAAGATGATATTATAAAGCAGGAACAAAATTAAAGAGTGATTACCATTCCTCACCCAAGGCCTGAAATTTAGGAAATATTCAAGATTTGTTAGTTCTATTGCTTCTCTTAAGCATTCTGACAAGTCCCACCCCCTTCTGTGATTTAAGCTTTCTGAGGGTAGAAACTTAACATTTGCTTTTGTCACCTACAATATTCAACCAGAACGCTATATAGCTTGTGTCCCATGGACCTGGGTTGATTGACTAAAGGCTGCTGCTGTTAAATGCAAGCTTATTAAATTGTAAAATGAGTTTTCGCAGAAAGGAAGGATCTGTTTCAAGAGAAGTGTGGCATCAGTAAGAATGTAAAATACATGACAAATTCATGAAGGAAGTTGTATTTGGCTACAACTCAGAACTTGCAACAAACCAAGAGGGTGAAGGAATCAGCCTCAAAATGAACTTCATGAAAGGCAAGAGCATCATTTCCTCTAATTGTCCAAGGTTTCCCACAACTGAGCATTCTCATTCAGAACCTTCCAGTCATCATTTTATATTTAAAAAAATATGTGCTGTTTGTATACTTTGATGTTTATTTTTAGGAATTTCGCTTGGGACCTTGTAATATGTAGCTCTTTTCCACTGGGTCTCAATCTCTCCACGACCTGCACTCAATCCCTATTATGCGCCTCCCTTTCAAGAAAGGACAATTGGAAGAGGGGAAAGAGGAAGAAAGAAAGAAGAACATGGAGGTGAGGTGGAAGAAGAAAAGAAAGGGAGATGAAGAAGAACAAGGAGAAAGAGAAGATAGAGGAAAGCTAATCTCATGAACACATTGGTACGCATGCTCAGTTTCTAATTTCAGAAGAGATTTGCTGGATGACAGACACTTGGCCCTATCAGGGTTCTCTTCTTTCCTTTCAGGTGTTTTAGGCTAGAAGAGAAATGGAAGGAAGCAGGACAAAATGGATGCTATATAATCTTCATTGTCTCTTGTCTGCTCTCCCCATTTCCTCTTGCTCCCTGCTTCACAAGCTTTCAGAAGACATTCTGCTTATTCCTCACAGAGCCTGTCACATTCTAAAACACATTCATTTGTGTGACTTTGACTTAACGTTTGTCTGTAAAGCGGGTGACAGGGTAGCTGACTGCTTTGTTCACTGCTGACCTCTAGTGCCCGTTATGTAGTATGTCCTCGGAAATCTTCCACAAGCAGTCCAGCCAGGTCTTTCATCAGAATGGATAACTCAAAAATGCCTAGTAAGAGTATGTCAAAACTTGCTGACAAGCGCGCATAAGAGTGAAATCCAAATTTTATAAGATGACCCACAATCAGACATACAGCGGGCCCAAAGAACACATGAAAGCAGTTTTTTTTTTTTTCTTTTTACCAGATTTGGAGCAGGATATAAGCAAAAGCCGAGGTAGAGTGTTCTTCCAGGTGCTTCATTTGTTGGGTTTTTTTTTTTTATAAAAAATTTCACAAATAAAATAAAGGCCTTCCTGCCTTTTTCCACAAAGAACAGGACAAGCCAGGATGTTAATTAAATTACAAATCAGCTGTCAGCTCACAGCTGACAGAGCTTTGTGTGCTTCCAAGCAACGTCAGATATTTTAAACCCTCTGTAATTACCTACAATGGAGAAGCTGCCAGGAGGGATGTTTTCATGAATACTTAATGGCTCTCAAGATTCTTTTTAAAGAACTGATCATTTAAATAATCAAACGAGACCCTTCTGTAACTCATTTCAGTTCCTGCTTGCCCACTGCAGATGCCGAAAAGCCAGCCTTGTAAGAAGTACATCCTACTCAATCTGCTAAGGTGGTCTCAGATCTGGGGGAAGCCAAACTCATTCACAGGAGTAACTAGATAATTAATTTCCTCAAAGTCTTTGAGAAAGTCAGAGTTAGAAACCTAGATTTTAGATCTGAAAAAAAAAATAGTGGATATGACATAGTTAAATACACGTGTATAAAATGTTTCACATTTTGTACTGACTGAAGCTACAAACCAGGAACACAGCAACTACTTCCAGATTTGCATGAGGATTAAGGGAGACACCCTATGTTTGGTGCACAATAAGGTGTTTGACAAATGTCAATTTGTATTTTCATATAATTTCTAGACTTTTGCATTTAGTAGATTAGCTATGAAAGAAGAAGGAGGAAAGGAGGGTGAAAGAGAGAGAAATGAAGAATGGATTTTTCACATGTCTATTTCTGTCAACGAAATAGAGAAAAGTATCAACAGTTATTTGGAGTTTTCAAATGTAACTATCATTCTCCCTCCTTAGGTCATTAAATTATAGTAACCTCAGTCATGGCTAAGAGATCTGGCTAAGAGATCACCAGAACTGGGTCAGTCCCAGTCTACTTCCTGCCACACAACTCTCTGTGGCTGACTGAAGGCTGGAGAGTATCATGGTGCCTTTCTCACACTCTTTTGAGAAGACTAATGACACAATGCAAGAAAGGACTTAGCAGGGACCCTGTGACCCAGGGTTTGACAACATCATTGTTACTTTACTAGTGCATTAGATGTGTCACATGATTATAAATAGCTTTAGAAGTATTTTAAAAATTAAAGAAATTGTGCTACATTTTTGTTTAAAATTTATTCAGTTGTTCCCAGGAACTTATAACACAGACCTCATGTTTTAATGCAACACTTGTCCTGGACCCGATGCTTGAAAACTTTTTCTTTCCTTTTTATTACAATATCACTTTATTAAAGTCTTGGCATGGTGACACACACCTGTAATCTCAGTGTTCAAGAGGTAGAGACAGGAGGATCAGGAGATCAAGAACAGCTCTGATCTAGTAAGTTAGACTTAACTTACTAGACCCCTAGTAAGTTAGACCTAACTTACTAGACCCCTAGCAAGTTAGACCTAACTTACTAGACCCCTAGTAAGTTAGACCTAACTTACTAGACCCCTAGTAAGTTAGAGTCAGGCTAGGGGATATAAAGAATTTATGATTCATGGTTAAACCACCAGTAAATATTTTGCCTGTGACCAGAATGTGATAGATAAAGACATAGACAGAGATAGATAGATAGATAGATAGATAGATAGATAGATAGATAGATAGATAGATAGATAGCAAAATAGGAGGACAGACAGATAGATACAGAAATAGAAAGATCTAAACAGATATATAGTTATGAAGACATAGGGATAGGTAATAGAGATAGATAGATGATAGATAGATAGAAATAGATAGATAGATAGATAGATAGATAGATAGATAGATAGATAGATAGACAGACAGATAGATTTGAATGGAATCAAACCCATGCCATGCTTTGATCAGAGTAGTCCACTATGCTTAGACACCTAAGAACTATCATGTGCTCAGGAACCTGCCTGAAGACTATACAAGCTTTGACCTTGAACAGTGTCCTCAGGATGTTCAGAAATAAAGCAAACACATTGCTGGCTTTGCAGCATGGAGTGTGAAAGGGGGATAAGTATGTGTGGGAGATCTTGGTGCTTTACCCAAATGTCAAGCTTTGGGTGTGAAATTCCTGAGAATTTCTGGGGCTTCCAGGAATTAAAAAAGTTTCAAGAAAGAAAAATGGTAACTTTCAAGAAAGGAACCAAATGAGTTTCCTGTTGTCCCTCTGCCAGAAACCAGGAAAGCACAACGTACAGATGAAGCCATCCCAGTCACTGCTATCTGATTCACAGTGACTTTATGCTGGTGGTTGACACATAGTCTACATACCAATCTCAGACAAGCACCTCCTTTCCCCACAAAAATATATGCAAGACAAAGAGCAAGTTCAGAATTGCCCAGACTAATATTTTGACAGAAATTTTCTATGTGATTGCTAATTTCATATTTTGGGCTAAATGTTTATTTGAAAGGACAAAAATAATGAAGTATGTAAGCAGGCAAGAAAAACAATTCACCCCTAGGCAGGTTCATTCAAGTTTAGTTGAGTCAATTTTGAGAGTTGGATAAAGAATACAAGGAAAGTCACCACCAAGCTGCGAAATGAAGGAAGGAGCTAAGAATTAAATCTACTGGAGAGGGTAGAACCAACTTTGAAGTCCAGTTGCTCCAATACCAAAAAATCAAAGCAACGATTTCAGAGCTAACCTGACAATTAGTTCGTATCTTTGAAGCAGGACTTCAAATACTGTCTGCGTGATTCTCCAGGGTTGGCTCTGCTACATTCCATGGAGAACAGGGAGGTCCTGTGGGCAGTCACTGTGTGACTCAGCCCACCAGCTGTGCATCTGGGGCAGCAGCCGTGGCATGAGGCACTCGCCACTGAAAGCTAGAGACCTGCTCTACTCAATGAGATGTGCTTTACTCAGTGTGCCTGCTACCCAGAAAAAAAGGAAATAGTCACTTGAGAAAAATGCTTAATCAAGTGACGGCAAGTGCGTAAGGCTTGGTTTCCTGAGATTAAATTCACTAACAAGCAGAATGGCTTCAGGCAGCTGTAGAAGCTCTCTTAAACTCACACTCCTAAAATTGGGCTACTGCTATGTGACAACCTTGCTATGGAATACTTGTGAGATGATATACACGAACATTTTTAAATGGTTCTGTGCTACATAAGGATGTCTTCATAAGAGTATTTATCATACATTGAACATTTGCTTCTATACTGTTCTCTTTCCCCTTTTCTTCCTTCTCCCTCCAATCAGTCCCCTTTGTTCTCCTAGAGAAATGTTTCCATATCCTGTCATCGATACATGATTTTATGTATCTTTATGATATTTAGGAGTCACAAATGTGAGAAAACATGAAATCTGTTTCTGAGACTGCCTTGATGAACTGAAATTGATGATATTACATTAATGAATGTGAAAAGGATCATCTCTGGGACTTTGTCAAGGTCCTGACTCTTGATAAATGCCTGGGGACACTCAATATGTTCCTATTTCTCCATCAGCATCAAACAGGCTACTTCCTCAGTGTAATGCCACAAGGTACCCCCTCCTGCTTCGTGCGCATAGTTCAGCCTTGCCTTGCCACTGTTACAGACAGATGGCTTCCATCAGTGCCACCACAGACATCGTAGCACCACCGAGAACAACAGTAACCCTACGAATGAGGCCGACTGAGGCCTCACAGCCTTACCTGTTGCTCTAAGTTTAAGTGGCGGCCACATTTTTGGGGGATGTAAGCATATCTTACCCTGTCTGTTTGTACTCCCGTTCTATAAATGCTGCTGGTCTTTCAGAATTATGGTTATCTGTTCCATTCAGCACATAGAGAGAAAATTTTCACAGTTCTGACACCGTAAGACTCGACTGGGGGGTCTCTCTGAGGTGTACTTTAGTTTCTTCACAACCCCTCCATGCATATGTGATGTTCCAGCATGAGAACATGTTCCAAACTGAATTTAGCATACCTCAGGACTCGTTTGGGATGGCTTTCACCTCACACAGGGCTTTGCCTAGGTGTCTGTTATCATGTGTCTCCTCTGTGACACCTGGAGCTCATACTTCTTAACATACAGCACCCCTATTCATTCATTCAACAATACTTTTATTATCCTCTTATGGTCAACCACTCCGTCCCACGTCTACTCATAGTCAAAACTCATAGTAACTTGTGTTCTCGTGAAACACTTATTCAATTCTTTATTATCTGTTTACTTGATTGTTAGTTTTACAAGCTATAGGGCCTAAATGTTGTTTATTGCTGCGGTAATGTTGTAGCCACTCAGTAACTGCATTTTCTCCAATTCTTTTTTTAAAAAAAATTCTATTCATTTACTTGAGAGAAAGAAACACAGGAGGCAGAGAGAGAAAGAGAGAGAGAGAAAGAGAGAAAGAGAGAGAGAGGGAGAAAGAGAAGAGAGAGACAGAGAAAGACAGACAGAGAAAGAGACAGATATATACCTGACTGCCATGCTGCCATGCTGCATGGCTGGAGACCAGAAGACATCTTTTAGAAATCAGTTCTCCCTTCCACCATGTGGGCTTTCAGGGATTAAACTCAGGACACTAGATTTGCAAACAGGTGTCTTAACTTCTTTTTTTAATTTTTTTTTATTATTTATTCAATTGTGTGTGTGCGTGCGTGTGCGTGTGTGTGTGTGTGTGTGTGTGTGTGTGTGTGTGTGTGTGTGTGTGTAGAACCATGGACGAATTCGGGAACCACCATGGATGCCTCCACCTCCTCCTTGTTTACTCTGCCCCCGGCTTCCTCCCCGTGTCTATACATGGGGTGTAAGATCCAAACTCAGGACCTTCCATCTGCAAGGCAGAGGCTTAATCCCTGAGCCACCTCTCTAGCCCCATGATGTCTTTTAACTTCTAAGTTATCTCATTAACCCTTATTATCCATTTTATTCATTTATTTATCTATTTATTTAGTGTTTGTGTGTTGGAGAGACAGAGAGACCGAGAGAGACAGAGACAGACACAGAAAGGTATCGTGGATGACCTGGGTGTTCTTGGTGGTCAGGGCCCACTTTTAGGGGAGCTGGTTATCTTCTACCTACTAGAATCTGGAAATCAAACTCAGGATTGCTGAACCATTTTGAGGATCCAGATATTTTTTAAACACAAGTTTGGCTATGTCAAAACCATTCAGAATGAAACACAGACATGTTAGTGAGGATATTCATGCTACTCTGAATCTTGCTTTCTTGTTTGTTTTGCAGGCAAGGTCTTACTATGCAGTGCAGACATGCCTAGAATTCACGATCCTCCTGCCCCCACAACTCAGTGATTACAGGTGATTACAGGTATGCATTATTACACCTGCACGTGTATTTAGCTTAGTTTGGGGGTTGTAATAGGCCAATTTCTTGAAGAAAAAGATACCTCAGATTACTTTTAAAGAGTCAAAAGTCATCCAACAATGAAGTATATGGAAACTGCAAGAAAGAACAGATCACAAATTGTAGAGGACGGATGATGGAATGTAACTTTCTTTTGTAAGACACCAAGATGTTCCAAGGTAGGCGCTTACAGTCTGGTTCTCCTCAAAGCATTTGGTGGATAGTTCACAATTTATTGTGAACCAATTACATACCACAGTATAGAGAAACTTGATGGATTTTTAAAAATTTGTAACTTTGAAGGAACCCAGGAAGAATGTATTGCCTGAGAGAGATTTTCATTTCAGAATCTTAGATATGACTGATGAAATTCATCATCCATGAGAATGACATGAATGATTAGATCTTTTTGTATAGTTTGGACTCATATATTAATAGACTTGGAAAGGCTAAGAAAAACAATCTAATATGTGTTCCATTTTCATCAAGAAAATTTAACTTTCAAATCTATGGATCATGTCTGGCCTCTCCTTGAATATATTATTGACCATTTAGTTGATACTTGCATTTCTAGTTCTATGTTTTATTTTCTTTTCCATTCTTATATCTATTGCTTGGCTATCCAAAAATAGTAAGCACAGAGAACCTTCCCATATATGGCATTCCTCAGCCAAAAGATAGCTATCTCTCATTTGGGTGAGCGTTGCTCAATCTTGAAGGCGGCATCATCTAAGTTTGTAGTTGCAGTCACTGGCTATGGGATTCCATAGTAATCAAGAAGAAACAACATTCTTTAATGGAGTATCCCTTCTAGGGAAATTCACTAAATGTAAGCCTTGTTAAATGTAAGCCATTTAACAAGGAAATTAAATTGTGAAGGAAATAAAAAGGTCATTCCAAGAGACACAAAAGAACTGCAATCATTAGAGGAATCGAAAAACCATGAGTCAAATTTTGAGAAAGAATTTCATATATGAAAAGATGGGTGAATTGTGCTTTAGGTGAATGGAAGTACAGTTACGAGGAGGTCAGCATTGGGAAAGAACAGGTTAGGTGCATTCCAAGCAGCGTTCCGAACAGAGTTGAATGAAGCGAAGCAAGAAGGAGATGAGAAGGATATACGTTCCAGTGCTGAGAAAAATAGTGATCAACTAACGATTTCCAGAATAAGTCATGTGACCTGACACATTTCCTGGTGCTCATAGTAAGATTGTGGAATGGGATCATGACAACTTAAACAGCATGGAGGTTCATCAAACAAATGAAAACTACCATCAACTTATAGAAATCCTTGATGAAGGATTGAAAACAGAATCTCAAAGAGGTATGTGTACCTCCATATTCACAGCAGCAAGCAGCATCACAGTCAAGAGGAAGGTACATTGTATGTAGGTATAGTAAAGCATTACTCTTCCTTAAAAGGAAGAATATATGCATACTTCAATATGGAGAACCATGGAGACAGTCTGCCAAGTTAAACAAGCAAGCAATGAAGAGACAAATAGTGTATGGCTCCACTTCCCGATGTGCACAGAGTACAAATAGTTATAGAAAGGAAACAGTAGGATACTGGTTTCCACTTGCTGAAAAGAGGGAGAAATGAGAATTTAATTGTTATAGAATTCCAGACTTGTAACACATTCTAGAAGTGCTAACCCAATAACATGGAACTAATTAAGAATGTAGCATTTTGTGACATGTTGTTTCTATCACAAGTTTACAATATTGCACTCCCTCTGCTGAAGAAGAGGCAGTTCTGAAATGGGTAGACTAGTTAGGAGATTCACACAGGCCCTATCTTAGTACCTGGGGCAGTCAGGTAGCAATCTGCCCCACAGTGAGCTTGGAATGCTTCCCTCTAAGGAGGGAGAATTCAGGGCCCTGGAACTCTTAACACTTCCTTGCTCAGCTATAAAACCCTTCCAAGTGCACAGGGGTCCCATTCTTTCCAACTCCCAACATCTCTCAGGTAATATAAGAAGTAATAGTAAGAAGTTAGAAATTTCATTTCTAATATTTGGTCATTAAGTCAGCTCCTGCAAAGACCCATCTCTCCCTGGGAGAAAAAAAGGAAGAGGAACAGGAGCAAGTGGATTTTAAGTCACAGGAGAAAGGGTTTGTATGCAGTGGGCACTAATACCCTGTGTTAGTCCCTCATGGCAAACTAGTGCTAATTGTTCTTAATAAATCAGAACATCAGGCATAATCATGTTAGAAATCATGTTATAAATATTTCTCTTTGATTCATTTCTGTTTTGGGACATAGAAGTTCTAAATGGTTAAAATCAATGGGGACAGATGGAAAAGTCTGAAGTTCCCAATTATATAGAGAAAGCTCCCACAGTCTTAGGAAACAGTATTTTGAATTGTGAAAAAGATCACTTAATATTCATTATGAAATCATATTCCTGCATATAAAATAATTTCTATTAACTCTAAAGAATGATTTAACAAATCTGGAAAATGAGTGTTATCAATAGATTAGAAATCCCTGGGTATTTACTTATCTACCCGTCTCTGTTGCACAGGTGCACACTATATCTATTATTTTCCTCCTGTTTTCAATGGTCTTAGTGCATAGGTTCCAATCTTTGATTGACACATGGTATTGATCACTCAATAGTATGCAAATAGTTAATCTGAGAGTTGATCTATAGGAGTTTTCTAATTATAGCTGATGGTTATGACCAGACAAATCTTACGTAAGCAGATTGGCACAGATGATTTGGGGCTGGTCTCATTTAATCATTTGAAAAGTCTTAGAGGCAACACTAAAATTTTCATGACTGAGACCACACTCCACCTATTTACTGCTGTATCAGATCCTTTTCTGGGAAATCCTAGCCTGCCCTACAGATGTGCCAGACCCACAAACGCTTAAGTCAAACCTTGAAATAAATAGTTGCCTAATTAGTATTGTATCAGTACATCATTTTGTGATGAAGAAAGCATGGGTCATTAATATTCTTTTCTGGACTAAAGAAATTATAACAATTCTGCTAATATTCTTGTAAATATCCCTTGGGAGTCTTAGGACTTAAGACTGGGAGTGGAATTCCAATAACCATATTGTTCTAGAATAATTGCATTTCACCTACAATAAGTCAGTTTGAACATATGAGAACCACAGTTGTTTTGTATTCTCAATGAACCTGGCATTATCAAGGAAAACATTCACACAAGATTTAGAAAACTATATAAATAGATGCATAATATAGGATGGCTTGCCATAGATCAAGGGTAGCTCCCATGTTCTATTTCAGAAATCATTCATATATTAAGCAAATATCTTAGGCAAATAGTTCCACCTTTTATTTGTTTCAAATATCTGATGATAACCATGCTTTTTCAACTGCTTTCAGTTTGTTTTATTTTCCAGATTGAAGATTCTCTGCATGCAGGTCTACGATACAGCCACAAGGTGGCAAGCAAACTACACTCAAAGGTGCACCTCAAAGTTGACTTTTCTGCTTGAACTTCTTAGAAAGTTCATAAAGCAAGAGTGAGTAAATTCTTAATGGACATCACCTTTATGCTTCCTCCTTACAAGTTTTAAGATTTTCTGTATCCATCAACCTATTTCTTTCTTTTACAGGGGGATATTTACAGATCTTTTATGTTTTTGTTTTCAAACTTTGAACTAGTCAGAGTGTTTCAGAGCATCTTCATTTCATTCCTGATTTGTAGCATGCACTCTAGACTAATTATTCAGAATACAGGCCTTGTCCATACTGTTCCCAGTCTGTGTCCAGCAACACTTCTCTTACTTCTTCTCCATTCCAGATACACACAAACACACACACACATGTTTTTCTCTGCTAGTTTCATTCCCATGACATGGCCCAAGACTGATATGGGTTGATTTTCATACTTTCATTAGTAAGTGAAGGCTACTAACTGAATCTCTGTTTGTCGCAGTTCAACTGACATGCAGATTGGAGTCTAAGTTTCAGAGCCATTCCATAGGGACTCTTTTGAGCACCCCCCTTCAACGCTTTCTCAACCACCATCCAATCCATGTCATTTTAACTTTTATGTCTCTCTCTTTCCAAATGTCTGTTACTCATCCAAAGGAAGTTGTTACAGACTTTCCTTTGGCTGGGTCCTAGTGCCTGCACTGTGCCTGGAAGCTACAGAATGCTTCTAGACTGAAGAGTGAAATGAATGAATGTTGTAGGACAGAAAATATTTTAATTCTGAGTGCAGCATATTTCAACTGCTAAATTCATTACTTAAGCCCAGTACCTGTTTGTTAAAATTAGTATCTATTTTTATAGCTATCATTATTATCAAACCACTTGAAAGTAAATAAATATGGAGTTTGTCTTAGAGATGGAATGTACTACTTCTACCCATAAGAAGGCAATCCCAGAGAGGGCAGGAAGACGGAACTGTGCAGGGAATACAGACTCCAGCCCCATGTGCATCTGCAAGTCACTATATTATACTAATATAACAAAGTACTTCACTTAATGACTGTGCTTAAATAAATCAACAGGCTTTGCCGTAGGCACAAGTTTCCATAATTCAGTTGACGACTCAAATATTTTTCTCAGCAAGCATACTATTGATTTGCTACAAAGGTTATAATTTAGCAAACACATAATATTGATTTATTTTTAAAGCTCTCAGTCCAGAGCTATGGGGATCTCAGCGGAATTGTAATTTCTTCTAATTAAAAGCTTCAAAATGCAAATATGTGTCAGGGGGCATTGGACACCGTATGCTACATTGCAATCTCAACTTACAAACTTCCCTTCTTTAGTCTTGTGAATATAACTCTTTGCTTATCAGTGGTTTTGTGGAAGTTTTTTTTTTTACAACTTATTTATTCCTTAAGTTCACTTTTGGAAATTTCAAATTCTAGTTTAATTTAAAATTGATGGTATTATAGTTACAGGGTGCTTACCAGGTGCAAGAGAACAAGCCATTACATGCTGTTTATGAGTTTCTATACTTATTTTTGGTTATTATGTTGACAAAGATCTACTCCATGCCAGATGCTCTTGTAGAACGAAGACCTTCAGGTTCAAAGATTCATCTTGCTATTCTCAACTGGGAATTCATGGCAATAACAACTCAATATCTTCTATAGTAGCTTAAGATTCTTTCAGAGCATGTCAGCTACACAACTGGATATAATCTGAGTCCCATGTTTGGACTTGATCTTTTTCTTTAAGTCAAATCTAGGAGAAAAGTCCCACTACATTGATTTTAGCCAGTGTTCTTAAATAAAGCAACTTAAGTCAGTGTATAAATTGCTCTTGACTATTATTGAATGTCCAGCAGTGTTCTAGGCACTATTAATTCAGCCAAAATTCATTAATCCGAATGAATAACCAGATCCCCATTAGGAAGACTTGCATTTCACAAATGACCAAGCAAGAGAAAAACACCCAGCTGAAAGGCAACAGATTTGGCAGACACTTTCATCATCTGTTGTTAATTGGAAGAAGTAGGACTGAATTTTATTCAGAATAGTGTTTCATCGTGGCTTTGGGAAGTAATGAAGTCTCAGGGGATCTAACTGGACTCTTGTAACAAACTTTCATAGCCACTATGACATATTTGTGGACAGAAGGGAAAGGGGATCGTTCAAAATTCTTAGGGCACTGGAAGGTCAAATGAAATGAGTGAAATCTGCATAGTGAAGCAAAAATCACCAAATGATGATGATAATGATAAAAACTCAGAATCATTTTGTGTAGCATTCCATGGGCTGCTTTGCTAACTTATGCATGAGGATAGTAAAAGAAAAATTGAGGCAAGAGAAAATGAAGATACTATTTCAGGAGACATGTTGCCTACCTTTGTTGTGACACAAAATTGATGAATTAACCTTCTAAAGCTTTAGTATTTCCATTTTAAAAAATAGAACTTCAGGACTGGAGAGATAGAGAGCTCAAGGGTTAAAGCTTTTGTCTTGCAAGCAAAAGAACCCAAGTTAGGATTCCCAGATGCCATGTACACAGATTTGATGGCAGCCTGAGATTCTGACTCTGGAAGACAGAACCTGGGAAACACAAAGCAAAGTAACAATGGGGTAAAACAACCCAGGATGACTCCTGATGTTACCTTTGAACCTCCACAGGCATACACATTCAAGTGCCTTCTTGTGCACGCACATATTTTTATATGCACAAAAATAAATATGTAATAACAATAAGTAGAACTCAAAGCTGTATTTTCTCAGTAATCGATTTTGCTTACTACCATCACACATTCCTTCCACAAGTATTTATTAGATGCCAATGAATCTTGTATGTCATTTGATAAAGATAAAACAATCAAAACGATTTTACTTTCTTCTCTTGTGTCAGTTGTAGTCTGACAGAGGGTAGACTTGAAATGCATAAACGTAGCTAATGACATTGTAAGATAAGCTATGAAAAGTACAGTGAGCAAATGGTATAAGTGTCAGTACGTAATGGGACATGCAATTCAACAGGGCTAGTGATGTGATAGATACTCTCTTACAATATATTTATCCTGTTTGACAGCTGAAATTTTTGAATTTTAAAACTCTCCTATGAGGATTTAATCAGCTTTCTGACACAAATGAAGATTTCTGATCCTGTGGATATCATGATGGCAGATAGTAACAAAAATATCTGATCAATGGGTCATTGTTACCCCAGGGACATATTTTGTCATCTCTCATATAGACTCCAGATGAATGTCACCTTGTTTGTGCAACTTTCCATTTAAATACCATATATTTCTGTGATTTTCAATCATGTTAGCTTAAATTCTAATTTTTATATGTAGTTGATCTATTTTTAAGTCTGAATGACCAGTGTACTATGATCTTCTTGAAGAAGACTGTTTTAACTGTACTTTTTATTAAATTTTGTAATCACTGAATCTAGCAGCTCAATACTTAACATTTCTAGAACTTCCATAAATGTGTATTAAGTAATCATAATTGAAAAGAAAGTTTGTTTTTACATTACATGTCAGTACATACTAGAAAACACAGATATCATTTCACCTGAAATGTTAAGAAAATATTGGAAAAGTAAATTACTCATTAAAAAACAATCTAGATTAGAAAATGCATGTGGTACATAATGCATACTAATTTGAAAATCTATATAATAATATATAATATACAATATAATAATAAATTATCAATATAAAAATAAAAATAAATATAAATAAATTTATATATAATCTATTATAAATGTCAAGTCAAGGAACAAACTGATTTCAAAAAAATACAAGAGGCATTTTTGGCTTCTATTTGTTTTTCAATCTTTACACTAATCATGACTGGATAAAATATACTTTAATAAAGTTACAAAAACAATGGAAATCAAGGTTTTTGGTGAATCCTCTGATTGCAGGAGAATCCACTCAGGCCTGAAGAGTGAGTGTCTCATGACAGACTGCAATGTAGGTCTCCTAACTCTCAAACCAAGGCCAGTTTTTTCCACAGGTCTCCTAAAAGTGACATACCACTGTAAGTGTAAAAACAAAAGACTAAAAGAAAACAATGGGAACATCGACTTCCTTATTTGTATTTGGACAATTCATTCAGTTTCAGAGAAGAACTCCAAATCTAGTTGCCAATGTCCATACAGTCTTCTGAGTTCTCATTCTCTCTTTCTGTCTAATAATGCAATGCTTACAATAATAAGTAGTTTGATATTAAGCCATGTGTTTGTGAGTTACTCTGTCATTCATTTAATTAAGAATCTAATTGCTGCATAAATCCTCCATTTCATCCTAAATTTAGATGACTTGATACTCCTTCAAGACCTCTCACAGTACATACACTTTATGTGTAATAAGAAGATGAAAAAAAAGTCATTCACCTTTTTGTAAACCATAATTTGTCTTCATATAAGTGAAGTTAGTTGTCTTACACAACCCACCTGTAAATCCCATGCAGTACCTGGTTGCATAACTTGCACTTAACGCAGTGACTAGCTTGAGACAGCTAGCTAACTCAGAGGAAGGAAGAATCAAACTAAGCCCTGCCTATTTTTCAGCCACATCTGACCCTGAACTATCTCAACACTAAACAATGCTAGTGAGGAAATGAAGGAATGATCTCCAGCATGCCCACCTATGCAAGAAACACTGTTTCTACCACCATTATGAGATACTTTTCTGATGGTTAGCATAAATGTTTGCTTTTCAAAAATGCCCTGACATTTTTTGAGGCCTCTTTCCAACATAATTAATGAAAAAACACACAGTGGGTGACCTTTAAATTGCAATCCCTTGAGTTGGAAGGAATCACGCTTTTCTCCAGAACTCAAACTCTAGCTGCCCGCAGCAGTATTGGAAGCTCAGGATGAAAGTTACAATGCTTCAGGGCACAGGGTGGTGGCCCAACTGTCTCACATGCTGAAACCCCACAAAGGTGGACTCTCAAATCAGTCATGTTCTCACACCTCCTGCATAGCTGGATCTTAGCTCCAGACTACAGAAGCCAAACAGATAAATGGAGACCAGAGTGCTAAAGTAAGACCTCTACCCCAGTTTTGATTCTGACTGCAAAAGGGTGTGTAGAAAAGTACTCTGCTTTTTGTGACTTATAAATTCCTTCATCTGTTTTTTTTTAATTTTTCTAGTTTTACAAATATAATGTGTGGTTGTCCCTGTTCCCCCTCCTTCCCACCTTTCTTCTCAGTCTTTTCCTCTCCACTCTCCCCTGTGGTACCATTGATTCAGGGAGGCCCTATCCAGGCTCCCAAATCCATGAGGTCCGGTTATAGACAAGCCGGAAAAAGTACGGACATGCCCGATGAGTCCCAGTAGAGGATCATACAGGCCGAGGGATGAACAACCAATGGGAAGCAGCCATCTAACCTGCCTCTGCAATGGACACCTAGTAAACTGATAAATGGTTAGTGTCTATTCCACCCCCACCCTCCCAGAGGTGGCAACACCTGATTGGACTTCCTGAAATAAATGAGTCTGCAGCAAACTTGTCCACTGCCTGCTGCTTCTCCTGGACTCTGTGGTGACCCCATGCTGACTCACCCCCTTGCCTGGAGCTCTGAGGCTCTTGCCATTTCTCCCTCCTCTCCCTGGCTAGCCCAGCGGGGATTCGGCAACACTCCCCTTCCTTCACCAGTCCATCCCTCTCCCTCTCACCCTCTTACCTGTCTGTCTGTGTGAGTGGAGGGCTCCCTTCAGGTTGGCTGCTCTAGTAGGGGCTCAGCCTCTGTGGCAGATTAAGAGACCCTACCTTGGTAGACCCACTGATAGGGGTACTCTCCTTCACCTAACTTGCTTAGTCCCTAAGGTTCCCCTTGCATGGAATTATTTCTCCTGAGTTCCTTGCTAGTCTATGGGAGAATATTGATATGTCAGTCACAGTTCAGGTCTGGTGAGGATGAGTCTCATTGTAGAAAGTTCCTGGATGTAGCAGCTCTGTCTTGAATGGAAGGTTCTGGCTGGCAGTGCATCATTTCACCTTTAGACTCTTAATAATCTTACTGCCCCCTCCTCCACAAGATTCCCTGGACCTTAGGATGGAGAGAGATTTTACCAGTACTCTGCACTCTGGTTGGCTATTGTTGACCCCACTCGTTCATTGTACTAGTCTATGTCTTGTTTGGGTGTTGAGATCTTTTCTTATCTAAAGGTAAAATAGATGGAGGTTTAGTTTGGGGTTTTTGTGATTAGTAATGAGGCATCTGATCTTGTCTACTGTCAGTTTTGTTCCTATCCACTGTTGTTCAGATTGTTCTACATTGCTGTAATCTAGAGTACTTCACTCAGTATGATTTCTTCCGTTTCTTTGTTATTGTGAAAATAGCTTCTATGAACACGATTGTACATGTGATTCTGTTGCAGATGCAGTGTTCTTTGGGAATATTCCCAGGAAATATATAGCTGGGTTGTATGGAATTTCAATTTTCAACTTTTTTAGAAACCTCCAAATTGATTTGCAAAGGAGTTGTATGAGTTTACAATCCCACCTGCATCCATGCCAGAATTGGATGTTGTTTGTGTTTTGGATCTTAGTCATTCTGATCAGAGTGAGATGTTATTTCAGGGTGGTTTTAATTTTTGTTTCCCTAATGAGTAGGGAGGTAGATACTTGAACATCATCTTATGAGAAGTTTCCTTTGAGTTCTATAACCCACTGTTAAAATGGGATTTTTTATTTCCTTAATATTTAATTTTTCAAGCTCTTCGTGTACTCTGGATATTAGACCTCTATCGACCCGTGTCCAATTTTTTAAAATAGGCTAAAATAGTTGCTTTAGGCTGCACTAGGGAGTTCACTGGTCTGCCACACTCACTCATCAGAAGTATTACAGGGAGTAATTTCAATCACACAGTGACTATAAGCAGTTTGCTTAAGGAAACAGCATATTCCTGTGGCAATAACATCAAAAATCATTCACTTGCATGTTTGTTTTTTTGCTTTAGAGGAAGATAAAGAAATCAGACTTAGATCTAATATGATAACAAGAAAGCACAGCCTACTCTACGTAGATAGGAATTACTATGAAGGACTACAATAAAAGTTGCAACATCATGTGTGGTGGCAATATTCTCTTCTTTGTAATTTTTTAAACAAAAACTTGGGATATGTTTAGGAGGACTAGTTCATTCTTCATGCATAGAGGAAACAAAACACTAAGGCCAGTGAGCAACAGATTTGTTAGTATCACTGTCAGTATGAAGCTACAGAGATTTGGAGCAGAGGCTCTAAGGACAGATACTTGAAGCAACTGCAAATGTCCCTAAAGACTTCAAACTGCTAAAGATCCTACCCAAGAGTGAACTGCTCTTTTACTTGGTGGTAATACAGACTGGTTAGAAAAGAATGGTAAGAAAGAGAACACTTTCAAAACCTGGTATCGTACTGTTGCTTTAATTACCATCTTAAATAGCATCTCCATCTCTTTCTTACTCTGCTAGCTATTTACTATTTACACGTGGCATTTTTTTGTAAACAGTTTGCAATGTGGCAATGTTAAAAGTTGATTTGGGAATGGGGAAATGTCTCAGCTGTTAATAGGCAATTGTCAAGTGGGTTCCTAAACTATAGCTTAAGAAAGCAGAAACTTGGAATCCTCAGAGTAAGCTGGCAAGTGAGACAACCTCAGCAGTTAACATTGTTTTTTGTGAGAGACACAGACCCAAAGGAGTAAATAGGAAAGCAATCAAGGATGATTTCAGATATCAACCTTGGATTTGCAGTATACATGAATACGCATGTGTAACCACACCTCCATGAACATATGCACATACAAGTGGCAAACTGGGAAAAATTTGAAGTGGCCTCAAAAGATAATGTAGGTCATGTGACATTTTGTGAGAAATTAAAAATTGTATTCCATTTTTCAAGTCATTTACAACAAAATTTCCCAATTCCTTTCAATCACTATGCCCACGTTTAACTAGATAATTCCACTTAATGTATGCCTTGTTCTACTTTTAAAATTTCCTGCCTAAAATTCAAATTTCAAAACAAATAATTTTACTTTTGTGAGAACTAAAAAGATCATATAATAGCCCGACTGCACAGATACAAAGATTTGTTAAGAATGGCCTGTGCCACTTGTCAATTAACCCACTTCCCCCTGGGTATTCACAGTGTGTCTATTAGCTGAAAACAAGGACTGTCAGATGCAGTGGAATAGGGAATAGCAAGATTCTGGATTGGGTGTAAATAAACAGTTATTTTCCACATCACACCAAAGTTTCTATTTTTCACTGAATCAAATTTCATTTGCACATGGGGATAAAATTTTCCACCTCAGAAAGCTCTAAGGAGCAAAATTAGGAACATGATATTGTCTTTAAAATATTACCAATTCTGTAATGCACACAGAGCTCTATGGTTGTTCATGAAGACAGGTTACCAAGTCCTAGAAAAATGTCATAAAGCCTGAAACATTGTGTGTGTTGAATGTATGCATGATTATTATTCAAAGATAGGCTTAGAGGCTTCCTCAATAGGCTTCCAATGTTCTAGCTCAAACTCAGGTCGGATATAGTTATGACCACAACAGTTCTTTGAAACATAGAACCCAGGTTCTCTTAAGAGCTGCTGTGAGTCATCTTTTATGTTGTATCCATGTCAACTGTCCTTATAAGCATGTGAATTCTTTGAAGACAAGGGCTGTCCATACACTGACCAGAGTAATTAGCAAATATGACTTAACCAATGAACATTAAATTAAACTGGGTACCATTGACCACTAATATAATCACTATTTCTTTTTTCAGTAGCTTTTTATTTGTGTGTGTGTGTGTGTGTGTGTGTGTGTGTGTGTGTGTGTAAGAGAAAGAAAGAGAGAAAGAGAAAGAAAAAGAGAGGGGGGTTCATGAATGCATGCTATGGAATTCAGTAGCCGTCAAAGGGCAGCTTTCAGAAGTCAGTTTGCTCTTTCCATCACGCAGACTTTTGGAAATCAAGCTCAGATCACTGGATTTGTGAGCAGGTACCTTACACACCGTATCTTACGGTCTCCATAACCACCACGTGAAATTCTTAAGGAAGCCAGTAGAAGCAGATGCTGCTTCCCAGATACAGTTTCTTTAGAAACTACGTATTTATACAAATCGGGTTTTAAAAAGTTTACATTTGTTTAGAATAATTCATTTTCTTTCTCCTCTCTCTCTCTCTCTCTCTCTTTCTCTCTCTCTCTCTCACACACACACACTACCCGTCTGCCAACCTGCCACACAAGTCTACATATCTTAAACGTAGGCAGAACCTACTGTGACAACATCTGCATGTACAGTAAATTAAGGTCAAAAATCTACTCCTCCCAAGATATGAGATGGTGTACAAAATGTCAGAGGAAATCCTCGATCATGATGTGATAAGCCAAACTAGCAACTCATTATATATAAGAGAAGGGTGTTGAAATTAGACTTAGTGGTTTCAGAAAAGCACAGCTGTCTACAGTGAAGAGGAAGGCCATCATGCTGTCATAGTTCCTCTAACCTTGCTCTACTTTCAAGTGGATTGCTGGGTGAATTTTGTAAAAAAAAAAAAAAAATGTGCTATAAAAAAACCCTGATGCAGTCCTTTCTCCGGTCTGCGGAATGAAAAGGGTCAGCTTTACTTAAGTGATTGGCTTCCTGTTTTTCTTAATTATGCAAAATGGGGACAATGCAAAACACAGCTGCAGGAAACTCAGATGTTGCTCAAAGCCTGAAGCACAGCACGACTCTGTGATGAAAACCCGCAGGAGACACGTGCTGGTGAGGGGAGAAGGAGAACAATCAAGGCTCCAATGGCATGCCCGCTCCAGCTGAGAACACTCATTCCAGTCTGGAAAAGGAGACGAGGTGAGTGTCGCTTAGGGTTGGGTGCCCCTGGAAGCCATTAACTTAGACGCACATGTTCCTGAAAGATCAGAAGCAGGGACAGGTCGGCACACGGATCAGGAATGGAAGAGTGGGTGGACAGATGACTATAATGTCCAAGCATAAAGGGTGCCAAGGGATTTCTTCTGTCTGCATGGTAACTGGAATCCCTTAGGCTGTCAGAAAACAAGTTGTAGTGTGAACAAATGAACAAGTCATAAGTCCTTGATAATGGTGAGGAATGAGATCTGGCTAAAGAGAGGCGGCATGGCTTAACTAGGCTTCGGAACACATCCTAAGAGCTGAGTGGCACAACAGAAACTGTTGATGTATTTGATGGCTCCTACATGAATCCTTATTCATAGCTGAAGGCTGATTTTACATATTTGCTTGTCTAATGGCCTTTCCAGTTATTATACTGAAAAGACACATCCTCTTTGTGCTACCTGAAGGTCATGTAAGCACTTCCCCAATAATCAAACTTTCTGTTTCTGCATCTCCTTTCCTAATGAAGTATGAGCTCTTTGAAACTAGAGGATATTATTTAGCCATTTTTAAAAATAATCCCCTAGTCACCAACATCATGTGAGTGCTTAAGAAAAGCACAATAAATGCTAATTGGATCAATTAATCAATATAAATCAACCAATAGTGGAATGATGAGTGTACCAAACTTCATCTCGTTACTGAAGCATGCAGCTTTATTTCAGCCCCAAGCAGATCTTTATCTTCTGGTACATCTTGTGTATGTCAGCTACCATGCTTGGTAATAAAAGAAAAGGTTCCCATAACTCAAAATTGGAATTAGATACTATTGTAGAGTGCTGTAGGTTATTGAAGCCCTGATTCTAGTCTTACATAAACCATGCATGACAAACTAAATTCCTTACTGTGTGAAATGTATCGTGACCTAATTTTGGCTATGATATTTGCTTTACATTTTTAGGCTATTAACAGAATCCCCAAATTTTGTATATATAAAGTTGCAATAAGAAATTCCTTCTATAATGAAGATGAATGTTGTAGACATATCTGCAATCCTGTGCTTAGGAAGTGGAGGCAGGAGGATCAGGAGTTCAAGGTCAGTCTTGGCTATGTGTGGTGACCAGTGACAACGTGGGTTACATGAAATCCTGAATCAAAAAGAAGAAAAGAGGAAGGTATTTTATGTACAATAGAACTCAGGCAGTGCTAGGAAGCATGACTACAAACATCAAAGGATTATTGATGGAACAAACTCAGTAATCTTGTAGGGTATAGAATAAGTTTGCTAAAAGAGGCTTTGCTGCTTAATTAGGATGGTAAACAAATCTTAAATGCAGCACCAAAAATAAATCAATAAAAACAGATGGCCATATATCTGGTATCCCTCACTTATTCCTACTTTTCTTTCATTCATCTCGGCTACAGAATAAGACTCCTTGGTTCCTATTACAGAAGAGTCACATTGCTTGGTCTCCCTTGTATTCCATGTGGTCATATGATAAGTTTGATCAAAGTATGCGAGTAGAGATTTTTATGGCAGTTTCTAGACCATTTTTTTAGGCAAGACACTCACATTTCTGATTCTCTTGTGTCTTGCTATGTTCACATAAGATAGAGGCCATTTATGGTGGATTGACTGCATGAGAAAAGACTGAACCACCTACCCTGTAAAGTTACATAGTTCTAGACTGAACAGCTGAGTATTATTGCCTGAGAGAAATGAACCTGTCCTTTCATTAAATTATTGCTCTTCCTTTTTTTTGCTATCAGTCATCAATAGTTTAAGCACATATGTCAAATTTTGTGTCAACTTTTTAGAAATTGGACAGTTTCATTCAATAAAATTTCACCATTTTCTCTCCCATATTATTCCCCATCCTCACTCCTTTTCCTATTGAGAATCTTTGCTGTATCATTGGCAATACCACCACAGCAATGGTTCCCCTTCTTTCAGCCAGCGTGAATCACCAGTGCTCTAACATCACCAGTGTTCTAAAACACTTGTGGGTAAGACAGGTGATAGGTGTGTGGGCAGATATCTGAATGAATGGGGAGGAAAAGCTGAGAATAATGACCAAAAATCTGTTAGGGATTTTTAAGTCCATACATGTTGACCAAAGATAGATGCTATCTTATGTCACATAATATAACCTGTTGCTAAGCTCTGTCTAACTTTTCAGCTTTCAAATACATGTATTACTGGTACCCCAACCCACTCATTTTGCAGCCTCCCCTTCCTTAAGTGATTAACTTTAATCTGTTCAAGATTTGGTTCATAGCATAATCTCCTATCTCTCTGTCAGGTCCCTCACCTGTATTCACTTATGACATGCAATAAGTATTTTTGACTTAGGTTTTTGTGTCCATCTTCTCTGAAGAATGAGATTAGTGAAAGACGGACCAGTATGGTCTTCATCAATGATAAGTTACGCAGTACCTGACACACAGTAGGAACCACTTGGCACCTACTGGGTACCAAATCTTGACATTAATTTTGCCTTTGACTTTATTAAAGAGCTGAAATATATCCTTGGTCAAATCTCCAAATCCCAGGACAGGCAGCAGCTGGGTTTCTACTGCTCTTGCTTCCAAGGATGTGTTTCTTTCTCCTCTTTTCTCCAAATCAACTGAATTTAGAAAATGTACTTTACTGCCGGCTTGGCTGGATACACGCTGGACTAGAAAAGTGTCAAGATTAAGTTGTCAAAAAATTTCCTTTGCATTTTATTCTATTTTTTTCTGCCAACTTCTTCATAGAGTAAAGTTATTCTCGTGACTCAAAGCTTGAGGACTAGGCAAGGGGGTTGGAGGAAAAAATCTGTCTTTTGACATTTAAAAGATATGTGCTAAAATTAGACAGTAGTTAGCACTTCTGTCTAATAGTGAGATGAGGCCACACACACACTTATGAGCATTCCAAATATGGCAGTTGTCTGTTGCCAATGACCACAGAGGCCTGCACCAGGTAGACAAGAACATAGAATAGACAGGCTAACCGTTGTCTTCATCTTCCTCTCCTTCATTCTTTCTTATGCTTCTTTCTCTTGTTTCTCTTCCTCTCCCTCTTTCTTCCTCCTTTCTTATCCCTCTTTTTCTTCCTCCCTTATCTTCTCTTTCTTCCTTCCTGTACCTATTGTTCCTCTTCTTCCTCCATCTCCACATTTCTTTCCCCTTTTCTTATTCATTTGGTCTTTGTCATGTTTGCTCCTCTGTCTACCTTCTCTTCTTTCTCCTTCTTCCATATTTGATTTTCCTTCTCTCTGTCGTTCCTTTACTAGTATTACAACAACCTTGGGACTACATTATTCATATATCACACAGCAATTCTCAAGAGAACTTTTACAGTAAAGTGTGGTTTATGAAGAGACACAACCAGGTTCCATCTCTTCTGTGTCTTCCCATTGGTATCTCAGCAAGTGACCTCTTTCTGATTACCAAATGTCAGGTGCTATACATTTTTTCTCCCTCTTCCCCCAATGGCCAGCTCCACAATTTTCCTTTACATAGCTTCAGGAGAGCCAACGTGTAATTACAAAATATCTATGAATTCCAATTACAGTTAAGAAAGCAAATCCAAAGTAAACACTTGCAATTCTGATGGTAAATAGTTCCATTCTCTGAAGCTCTGGGGGGTTAGGAAGGATCTAGATTTCAATAAATATTTTTGACTATGATGTTGTGAGACAGTATGAAAATAGTCACAGTTCTTTATTACCCTCTATTAGGAGTAAGATTTGTTATCTACATCTTTGATATATGCTAGTTTATTAATTGCTTTGATTGATGAAATGAAGCAGAAGAAAATAGCAGTCTTAGAAGGACTTCCTTCTTCACGACCTCTTAGGCCCTCTACCATCAGAACTATATGAACAAGTATGACCTATCCTGCTAGAAGAAAAGACACTGTGGGGTGCAGAGAGACATATAAGATCCATCAACCTTAGGTAAGATTTCCCAAAAGTGACCATGATTTGAATGGAAGCAATCAAGCCCAGCTCAAACTTCCCAGTCTTAACAGCAGGAGAGGCAATTGGTCAGGTTCCTGAAAGCCTATGGCCTGCTGGCTTTCATCCTTTGGCATACACAGAAGACAGAATGCTGATCACTCTGCCTCAGGACAGAATCTGCCTTAGGGTTGAATTTGTAGTACTTGTTCTTGAGGAAAGAAAATGGTATTTCCTTGTAAAACAAAAGGTAGGATTGTTATAAAATAAAGGGTACATTCCTCAATTTCATGTTCCATGGTTTGTACATGAAACTACAGTGTGTATGGCACTTGCTTTGCCCCTATGCTTCTCCATGGAACACTGAGACAACAGAATCACTGTCAATATGTTAACTACCATTCAAGTTGCTCTCTAGGCCATAAGTAATGAAGCTCTTTGCTCCTGACCTGAGAGTCCTGTGTCCACTGCCAACAGAAATAATGCACACTAAGTTATTAGCCTTCAAATACGGTGATGTCTAGATGGGATAAGTGTGTGAGTTAAATAGATAGCACTTGTTTAAGTCACTGTGGGCAGCAATAGGTAACCGATAAAAAAAATAGCTGCAGTCTAATCTCTCTGACAATGTTATCCAACACACAGTAAGTGATTCATAGGTGTTGTACCATTTCATTACTTGTATCATCTTGGCAAATGAGAATGCAGCCTTTAGGCACACCTATGAATTAGTAGCTGAAACAAGTCCTATGTAAGTCTGTGAAAGATTGTCTGATGTGGGGAGGCCCATTCCACAGTGGATGTTACCATTTCCTAAACAGGTGGATAAGATAAAGAGAACTAGTTCAGTATTTTGGCAGACTGATAGACTAGCAGGTAACACAGTGTGCCCCTCTCTCAGAAATTGCTATGAATATGATGTAGACAGTTCCTTCAGTTTCTAATGCTTGCATGAATTTTCTGCCATCCTGTTGAGCTATGACTAGGAATCACAAGCCGGGGTCCATATTTATTCAGCCATAGAAAAATGAAACTAATACTGATATGTAAGATAATATTAGGAGTAATGTCATTTTTTAAACTGCAAGTATAACTAACCTATTAACTATTATACTTACTTATTAAGTAGTAAGCAATATTGCTTTTTAATTTATAGAACATATGAAAAATTAAAAAGTGAATTGACCAACATTGGTACCTAAGCATGGCAAAGATCATGATTTCAAGACAAAAATTACCTATCCTTTTTGTGTAAGAAATAGGAATCCCAAAATATTTGCGCCATAGCATGAAGGTGGTCTCACCCATCCTGAGTGGTGTAAACTTCATATATTGCTGAGGGGAAATTTTACCTAACCCTTGAACCATAAAGTTTTCTTCCTTGCATGCAGCCATTCTGAACAAACAGAGGAGGGAACAAGAAGTATAAGCAAATACTCAGTTTCTGTTGTATCAAAGGAGCACTCGATGCTTCAGGGAGACAAATATGCCCCCAAATCTGCGTGTTCCTATGGCACTGCCCATTTCTTCCAGCACTTCTCCTTAGTGAGAACCTTAGCCTACAACAATGGCTCAACTTCATGTTCCAGGCAGGCAAACTCTGAGTTGCTCTCAGTGTTCCTTTTGGGCAATGGAGGACTATAGACACTTCTCTGAGCAGTTGCTTTGAGAGACTGAGAGAATCAAAGAAAAGGACAGCCTGGAAGGCACTCCTCTCACTATTCAACCAAATCTCACAGGAAAGACCTGAGAACTTGGGAGAGGCATCACTCATTCAAAGCCACACAGAAAGGTAAGAGTGAAAGAACAGCTTCAGACGTCTTACCATTCTCTTCATTCTCTTCCATGACTCACTACTTCCACATTTTCCTGTGTGTGGTTAATGTGTGTAGTTGAATATCTGATGGAGTTATAAAGAGTCTGGGACTCAGGAAAAGGCATTTACTATCCTCAAAACTGCTTTATCTCAGCAAGGAAAGAAAAAAATGTATTTTTTAAGTGCCACTGAATGTATATCTCGAGGATGATGTCAAGGAGTTCACATTTTGCCCCCAGCCTAAGTAGTAAGAGAAAACTTCAGCTTCTTATAGAGTAATGCTGAACTATGTCAATGCTTATCTAATCTTACTTTTGTGACATTCTAAAGTGACATTCTAAAAGTCACATTTTAGAAGCTTGAAAGGAGTGAGACTTTTTTATTTGTAAAAACTAAACTTAAATCTAAAACTTAACGTTCTTAGTATCTGTGCTGGAGTCTTGAATGATCACATGATAACATATGAGTGCATCTAAAAGTTTCACATAAGTGGTTTCTGGTACCACTGTGAAGTGTATAGAAATCCAATTGCCCGTCTCTCTCTGTACTGGCTATCACCTGAATATGCTAGGGCCACCTTAGTTATGACAAGCTCCGGCCTTCCTTTTTGATATGTTCTCATGCTACTCCCTCCCACTATTTGAATGAATTCACATTGCACTGTCCATACTTGTTAGTATATCTGGCATGTTCCCTCCCCACAATGACCATCTGTATAAAAGCTCCCTTGGTTAGAACTCTTCAGTCATTTTTCTGCTGAACTACTGCTGTTTTCTTGTGATCAGCATCTTATTGTACACTAGATTCCATTCCATCTACTCTCTATTTCTATTACTAAAGTTAGCGATTTGAGCTAATCAGAGTCATCACTATATCTTAAAAACTTTTGGTTTCCCAGACATTCAAATGAAATCTGAGCGTTAGAATGATCCTTGTGAATTTTTCTGTAGCTCACACTTCTCCAGGTATCTGGAGGCATCTCCTGCAACTCTGCGCTTTACAAATACTGAGTAAAGTAGAGTTCCATCAGATTGTGCATGGGTCCTCATCCACCTCCCATGGATCACTCATATACTGCTCATCCTTCTCTCAAACACTCTTCCTTAGTTACCTCGTACTTGTCAAATCTAATTTGTATGTGATCTTTCTAGAAAACTTTATACAACCCTCTATCTCCCAGCCTAAGAGAGTGAAGTAAGTCCTCCACAATATTCTGTGAGCAAGCCCCTTGTCATACCTTGGACAGTAAATAGCAACTACAGTGTATACATATCTCTGCCACAAACAGTAGACATTATGAGACAAGATGACTATTGTTAACACTCATCTAGAGCACTGTCGAGTCGGGTCACCCTTACATTAAAATCCCGTGGAAAAACTTAAAAATACTTCATTCCAGGTTCCATTCATTTCATTCCATTCCATTCAGTAAGCAAACTGGAATCTCAGGGTTAGAAGTAGACACATGCCTAGCCTGAGATCTTTCTGCTGTTCCTGCTACCTTGAGAGCCTGTCCCTTGGATGGGTTTCTATCCTGTTTATTGTTCTCTTACTTCTACTTTACCAGTGAAGCCTATTTTTTTTTTTAATTTAAGCTCCTTTGTTCTTTCCCTCAATACTTTCTAGTTGTTTGACTACTAGTACATATCACTCATGCGTATCACAAAATTCACTTTTTATTATAGTTATCTTAGTCTTTTGACTGTCCAGATGCAGAGATTCCTCCCCTCTTAGAAGAATTCAACAATTATGTTTGCTGTCCCTGTTCCAGTGACAACAGATGTAAGTAAACATCTGAACACCTGCAAAGTGGAACTGCTTGTCTGCATGGAGGAATAAGATATGCACCATGGAAGAGGTTATGAGTATGTAAAGTGGAAGCATTTCTCAGGCTAAGAGAGAGGGTAAGCTGTTGAAATGAAATTCCTAGGTAAACACCAAGAAACCAATTCAGTCAGTTACAGCAGCTAAAGTCTGTTAATGTCAATAGAATGTTCAAGTAGAGTGAACAGAACATTACAGAATGAGAGTGCACAGAAGAATAATCTGAATTTATTTTTATCAGCCTTATTCCAGTGTATATGTATGTATATATACATAACTGTGTAATAAAATCTCATGACTTTTTATTATCACTAATATATGTGTTGTCCATGTCTTTTTGGTTGACATTTACATATGCTAAGCATTATTATTCATTTGTGTGCATAAAGGTTTCTTGACATGCATATGTTGTATATGTTCTATCCAGGTAGTTATACTAGATAGTATTAAGAAAAGGGGTCTCTGGAAGATGCCTCTTTTCTGGCTAGCTTCCATACTATGAGAATATATATCCAGACTACTAGAGAATTAAAAACAATTCATCAACAGTCTTGCCTGTGTGCTCCAACAACAACCAGCTCTGGCAAGATGTGCCTGTTGATGCAGCAGTGAGAGGAATGTTATGGGGATAACCCACAGCTTCATGGTTGAATGTGGAGTCTGCTCCACAGAAGGCAATTCATGTCTGATACTATAAACCACGCTAAAATCCATGGATGGTGAGAGAATCACAGACTTTATGGGAGAACTTACTGCTTTTATTTTGCTAAATACATATGGCATCAAAGAAAGTGCTTTCAAAATACTTATCTATAAACCCATGTCTTATGCAACTAGCAGCCTTAATTCCTGTTGCCAGCATGTTGCTAATAAAATCATAACAAAACTACTTAAGGGAACAAGGGGTTCATTCCAAAGTTACAGTTCTTAGTCCTGCTTGACAGGAGAGCTTACTGCAATACTAAGGGTCAAGGGAACTGGCCACACCATCTCTGTATCAACTAGACAAGCATGTCTCACCAAGTATACAGAAGGATTTCAACTTCCTCAACCAGCTCTTTGTATTTTATTCACCTATCCAGGCCCAGTTCCACCCACCATGGATTGAGACTCCCTCCTCCCACCCCCCAACAACTGGACAATCTACGGCAGGTTCTTTCTGGGCTTAAATCAACTACTAATTATCTATAGATGTGCCCAGAATTCAAATCTTCAACAATTAAGTCGACACCTGTACCTAACTCTTACAATCCCCTAAGTTTCTTTGTGCAACAATTGACAGTTGGCAGATAATGGATGTCCGTGGAGTAATTGTCCCTAGGGAAGATATCTAACACTGACCCTTTAAATGTCAGAAAACGTCTCAGAAAAGGAGACAGGAAGAATACAAAGACTACTCACACTTAAGTGGAACAGCTTCTTATTGCAATGACCAGATATGAATACAGGAAACCATGGTCATACATGATGTGGAGAATAAGTGAAAGCTGAGGACTCAATATAGCAAATGGCAGAAGCAATGTTAAGAGCCAAGAGACAGGGAAAGGGTCATGAATTGCCACTGTGCAAAAATATATGGCGATCATGAGCCCATAGTAGAGAGGAGCGACCCACAGGACCTATAGGGCCACCTAGTGGAAAGTGATGTATAGGACCCTGGCTGTTAGAAAAAGAAATCTCATTCTCAGACAAAAAAAAAAAAAAAAAAAAAAAGAGTTAAAGGCAGGGAAAACATCAGGATCATGAATTGTTTATGGAAAACAAAAGTATAGTATGCTGGTCTGGCCAACTGGTATATCTAGAGTCCCTTAAGGACTAAGGCCAACCCCCCTCCCCTTCCGACTACATCTCAGGAATGTTGTTTTTCCTGGTATCTCAACCTGGTCATCCCAGCTCTTTTGTTTCCGTCTCTCCTTCTAACAAGAGGTCTCACACCTGAATATACTCAATGATTATCTTTCAGTATAATCAAAGGAGGGTCTTGATGGGGAGTTGATTTTCTCCTTTCCTCTGCTGGGAGGACTGTGAATCTCCCCTGCCTCTTTGGCCCAACCTCTGTTCTCTATTTCTTATATGTATGTGATTCTTTTCACTTTTTATATTTCAGCTTCAGAACAGCTTCATGGGTAACAGTGATTGAACATGGTACTAAAAATGCTAAAAAATGTATAAGGATAATAGTTTAGTTTTCTTTTAGAAATTATTCTTTTACAGTTTCATACACAATTACAGTGAATTTATGGTAGTCTCATGCCTCAATTCCCAGTCCTATCTTCCCTCTCCTTCCCACTATAACCCTTCTTTCCTGCCAGTCTCTTTCCTATTATCTTTTGATTTTTGACATGAGTATCCCACTGGGTTTAATCTGAATTGCCTTTGGTGACATGTGCATGAATCATGTATCAGTGGGTGTACCCTTGAGGAAAATCCCTTCCCCTAAATCAGAGTTGAGTTTTATCAGTCTCTCAGGGAGATCCTCTTTAGGGTTCCTCATAAAGTACTGATGAACAATGGTTAATTAACAGATTCAGAGTCAGGTACAAAGATACACAATTGTATACATGGGGGAGTCTATTAGGTTTCACCTTCCCAAACCTATGATCACACAAAAGCTCCTGGCTAAACCCAAAGAAATCAAAATAAAAGAGCATGAATAATCAAGGAAAACTGGCAGAAAAGGAAGTTTGGTGGTGGAGGGAGGGGGACAAGAAATGGCAGCAGGTAAATAAATCAGAATATGTTATATACCTGTGTGAAATTGTAAAAAACAAAAATTTATCAATACTGTGGGGGAAAAATTAGATGTTTCAATATCTTATATGTATTACCAAAAAAACCCAAGTAAGGAAAGAAGACTCCAATAATTCTTCTTTTGTCCTGATCATAATATTATGCTCATAGTAACTGCCCAGAAAAATCAATAAGTATTTTCTTATAAGCTCATTCATCTATTCATCCACCCAAAGAAAATGTTAATTCTATATTTATCTACAGTGTGGTAGGCACTTTATTTAGTATTTAGAAACAGTCATGGAATTCAGCTTCTATTACTGAGTTCAGTGTGGAAATAAAAAGAATAATTGCAATTCAGAGTAAGGGCTGCTCTGCCAGTAACCACGGGGATTTATACCTAATCTGACAAATTGGAATCAGGGCTTATCTTAGCTACTTTTCCTGTTGCTGTGATAAAAAAAATCATAACAAAAACAACCTAAAGGAGAAATGGTTTGTTCTTACTTAAAAGTTCAAGGGTATAGAAAGTCCATTATGGTGGGAAGTCAAGAGGACAGCATCTTGAGAAAAACGTTCACCTCACCAGCTACCATGCACAAAATGGCAATTACTCATGCTCTGCAATGCTGCAGTTTGATGTATGTCGCTGCTAAATTCATCACTGAAGAGCTCAGATGAAGAAGGGGTCTTATCCTTTCTTAAGATTCTCAGGTACAGTTATTAGTTCAGCTCGACAGGCCATTTCATATCAACATCGGGAGACCAGGAAACTGGTCACACTAAATCCACAGGGACTGCGGAGGAAGCTCAAACTTCACTCTCAGATAGCAAAACTGGAGAAGTATGCTGAAAAAATGCCAGCTTACTGAACCAGATCCTCCATTTTATCTACTTCCTCAGGCAATGGTCTCATGGACCAGGGGCTGGGTCTTCCACATCAATCAGACAATCTGTTGCAGGCTTGTCCAAGGGCTTTCCTTAACTACTAACTCTTTATAACTACACCCAGACCTCACCTTTAGTTGTCAAACTGACAGTTATATATCTAACTAGCACAGCTCATTTTCTCTTTTTGATTCATCCTGGGATCCAAGACAGGGAATGGTGCTGCCCACTTTTGCAGTGGGTCTTCCTACCACAATTTCACTAATCAAGGTAATGTCTCACAAGCATGTATAGATTTTTTTTGTCTGCTAGTTCATTCTAGTCTTGTCAGCTAGATAAGCAGTATTAATCCTCACAGGTGTCAAGGTACTTTTATGGACATGGTTATGCTTGGAATTGTTTTTCTCTGAAAATGAAGTGCAAATTGGGCTACTTTTTTCAGGAATGAATATAGAGCCAAGAATTTCTACATGCTAGGTAATTTCATTACCACTGACATGGTTGTACTCTCATATCATGTATTTCATATAAATTTAAATAATATTTTTAGATGTATTCTCATGACACAATTATGAAATCATTAAGATACACAATATACTTGTATCATACATTATAGTCTCTTTTTTTGAAGATTAAGGTAGAGTTTATTAGAGGAGAGAAAGAATGGAACTCATGGACTCCAGACATGGAATCCATGAGAGCAGGCAGCTAGAAATGAACTCATGGACTCCATACCTGGAGTGCCTTGAGGGGGAAGTACCTTATAATGTTTTTTTTTGCATGCATGTGTTTGTGTGTGTGAATGGGTATATCTGTGTGTATCAGAGGGTACTACTGTGTGTGCCCATGGAGGCCCAAGGGTAATATATTATAGAGAATACCTCACCTTGTGATCTGGCTTTTAACCAATGTTGTATTAATTTGAAGCCAAATAATATGTTCAAATTATCAAATATTGGAATGAGAAGCAGTGGAAAACCTCAAAAATTTATTTTGAAAAAGTCCTCAGTAGTTTTTTTATTAATATCAAAAGCTCATAGTAATTAGTTATGTAGAGAAAAAAGAGAAAATATTCAAGAATGGAATATAATTGCTCGGAAGCAGGATTAAAAAAAAATCACCATTGAATCCATAGGTATATAGAGAAACTGCCAAAGTGAATCTTTCAGATAATGGAGATGATGCTGAAGATGTGGAGATAAGTTCTGATGTGATGGAGAGTTGAACTACACAGACAGTAGCAGGCAGCCATTAGCTAAGTGTGTATTGAGGGAAGACGTGGCACAAATACCAGTTGACTGAGGCCTGCACTGAAGTTCAAAGAATGAGAAAGGCTGAAATTCAAGCACTGCCGGTCAGGAGAAGGCATAACAGATGGAGGCATGTGTGACAGGCCTCAGTAGCTGATGGAATCCGGGGGCTGAGAGAGCATGAGCTGTATCTGGGATGACTCCCAAGTATCTGGCTGGAGCAGCTGAGTGCCTGGAAGGTGCCACTCACCACCAGGGTATAAGGGAAAGAGAGGAGAAACGACAAGCAAATCTCACTGCATGTGAAGCTTGAGGTCCTGTTGCATAGCAGGGTGAAAACAATTTGACAGCCTTGGAGATGTCGGCTGGGGGATGGGGGGTTAGGGATTGGACCAGCAATACAGCTAGAGAGACCATCAGCACCCAAGATTCCCAGAAGCCTATTAAATTGTACATTTCCATCTGTAGTTCACTGAGGTTTTTCAGTATTATTGACAGGAGGTTCGTGAGGCCATAAACATTTTCTTGGATCCTAAAAATAATTCAAGTATGGATTTTAAATAAATTTAAATAAATATGGGCATTCTAAGACTTGCAATATAGAGTCAGCATAGATTTTTAAGATGAAACCTGTCTCCACACAAACCTGTGGCGGTGACTTGCTCATACATTCCAGAGCCCATGCTGCATGACCTTCACACATAAATCCCCAGAGACAATGTTCTCTCCATTCTGGCTTTGGTCTTTTGATGGAAATATATGAAAAAGACTGAATTAAGGCATTTCACAGACATTATGTGAACTGGTTTCCAGTGAGGAGGCCGCTGAAGAAATTCACCTAGAAGAACATGAGACACCTTCTGGCTGCGAGTAAAAGTCAGAGAGCTTTGGCTATCTTGACTTGGCTCTGTCTCATATTCGAAAGAGACTGGATCCCTGAGGAAACACTGAATTGTGGAAATCAACAGTAAGGCATTTCAACATGATAGTTCTTTTGGATGGAATATAGTACTTAATTCTCAATTTCATTCTACATGAAATAAGTCATACACAGATCTCTAATTCGCTTTAATCTATTCTAAGAATCACCTGTTGCAGTGAGATCTTATTTTGCATATAGTCATTATATGTTATTTGCAAAATATATTTCATAAAATAACAAAAACTCCATTTCGCCACTATGTACCTTAGTGGAAAGCATATTCAGAATTCAATGAATGCTCAGAAATCAACAAACAATTTTAGCAGCAAGAAAGGTTTTCTTTTTGGACTATCTTTGAAAGTGCTACCATCAGTTAGTGACAAACTATTGCAGAAGCCAGGACAGACTAACCTCTGTATTTTTAGTACATATTGGTGTTCATGTGTGTATATGCTCATATACATGTGTGTAAATATGCATATGCAAATGTACATGCATGTGGAGGCCCAGGTTTGATAATCAATCATTTTTCTACCTTGGGTCTCTATTCAAACCCCACTGACAGCAGTAGTCCTGCTAGCAGGCTTGCTATGCTGATTCACCACTTTCTGCCTTCTAAGGCTATAATTATAGGTGGGCTGCCATACACCCCCAGTATTATATGCGAGTTCTGGGCATCTATATTCAGTCCTTTTGTTTGCACAGCAAGCACTTTAATTTCTCAGCCATCTCCCCAGGGCCCAACCTCTCTCTTAATACATGTCACTCCAGTATTTCCACAGCTGATTATGTCTTTTCTTGCAATGGAACTCATTTCATTTCCTTTTATAAATATTTAGTAAACTGAAGTAGCAGTAGCGCTTTAGCAAAGAACAATTATAAGATGTTCTGGTGTGTGTGTGTGTGTGTGTGTGTGTGTGTGCGTGCGTGCGTGTGTGTGTGTGTGTATGTGTGCGTGCGTGCGTGCGTGCGTGTGTTTTTTCTTTCTTGATTCATGATGCAAATGTGCATTAAATGCAAGGGACAGCCCATGTTTGAAAGTCTGACAACACACAGGTTTTTCTCTCTCACATGCTCTTCATCTTAGCCAAGCCTTTCTTACTAAAGGAAAAATCATCATCATGTACTATATTTATTTCCTCAGTAAGTAATTTTTATCATGGTTTTTATTTTAGTGTTAAGACAAAACTTTTTTCTCCTAAGGGATGATAGACAATAAGAATTTAAGAACACCTGTACATCAAATAGAGGACAATCAATGTAATTTTATCAAATGTAATTTTACTCTTAAAACATGGTAGTGTGCCAGGGGTGTGGGTCAGTGAATAAAGTTCTCACTGTGCAATGCCCAATTACAAAAAAAATTCTATTAATTAGTTTGATTAAGAATTTGGGAATCCTCTCACATGGAAGTAGATTTTAAAGTTCTCCCACTAGGATATGTAGGACGAGTATTCAAACTCAAGTAAGTCAGATGAGAAAGATAAATAATAAAGTCTGGCTGGCATGGTAAAGTAAAGTGAGATGTGCTACAGCTTTGAACTTTAGTCTAAGAAGCTGAATTTGCCAGGATAAGTATCGAGAAGCCAGAATAAGTTCTTGAGTAGAAAGGAAATATAAATGAATGCCGTATTTTAGGCAGAGTCATTAAGTTAATCAGGGACTTGGATTGTAGGGATCACAATTACATTGATGTTGGAGGCAATTGAGATATTTTAAAATAAACTCAGAGGATTAAGTGTTATCCAAAATAACAATAAATAAAATTAAAGAATTACACCATAATTTATATGGTACAATGAATGATGCATCAATTATCTAATCATGTATGTACACATCTATAACTATTTATGTATCTATTGATGATCCCAACAATATCCCAAACGGCAAAGACTTTTTGGTTTTGGCTTTGTGCGTGCGTGCATGCGTGCGTGCATGCGTGCGTGCGTGCGTGCGTGCGTGTCTGCGGGCACTGTGTGTGCCTGTGGAGATACAAGGGTGACTTCTGAGTCATCCTGGATTGCTTCTACCTCCTTTCTATTTTGCTGTGGGGTTTCTCAGGCTCTGCCTTCCATAACAGGAAATGCAGGCCTCTGCCATTTCTACCTGATGTTTTTTATTTTTAATCTCAAATCCAGAATCTGAACCCAGTTTCTTCTGCTTACATGACAGAACCTTAACCCGCAAATCTCTCTAGCCCATGGGATGAGGACTTAGAACCTTTCAATTATACAGGAAAGACAGTTTCATAAACAGAGAGCGTGACAGAAGACATGAACAGGATGGGACACATTTATCCTGTGGAGAAGGACAGCTGTGCGCATACCCATGCACCTCGACCAAGGGCCAGGGTCTTGATTTCATCGATTCCTCCTGAAGAAGTTTCCTTGTACCAGATGCTGCCAATAGTACAAGATGTCAACTTCTTGTTTTTGCTCATGTTTTTGATCAAAGGAAAGAATGGGAGCTTCCTTTCAAGATCTTATAGAGCTATGCTCCATTGCATCATTAAAATACTCATGGTGGCACCTCCTAGTAAGGACAGTTCAGTGGTCCTGAATATTTCAGTTTCGGCTAAGATTAGTTTGTTCTTCAGCGTGTCTGAAAGGAGCATGTTGATCTGCTTCACATGGTAGCATATGAATAATCGTTAGCTTCTAATTCCACCCACTACTGCTGTCTCTTGCTGTTGCTTTTAAAAAGCATCGGTTGTGGTTAATGCAGAAGATATGTCACTAGGAACAACTGCTCTGCTTGAAGAGCTATCACTCATATCTGTGCCCCACTGGCAATTCCAAGAAAATGAACTGCAACATCATTACAGGTCCATCTGTGTTTTAAGGGTTGGGTCCTGAAAGATAAACTTTTCACCTGAACATCACTAAAGTTATGTTGCTTTTGACTTTTGATTTCTTACATTTGATGTATACGAATGGATATATGTAATAAAATTTGAAGTATATCAATAATATAATGTTGGTTAAGAACTGGAATGGATACAACAAATGTCTTTGCTTGCTCTGTCCTAATCTTACTGTCTTTGTATGTCTTAGGCACTAGACACGCTACTAAATTTTATAGCATTTTTCACTTTTTCTATTTTAAGGTGTTAACACATGCACACAAATATATCCAAAACATATTGTTGACACTTCCTTGTGTTTGTGAGATTTATACAATATAGTTTCCTTTGAGTTTCTTTTACCACTCATCGAGTTTCAGATCCATTCATTCTCATTTTAATGCTATGTATTTTTCCAGTGTTTGAATATAAACCATTCTCTTACTCTTATTATCTTATTATTTATATTTGTGTTGTCTTCAAGGTTAATTTTTTTCTTTTTCCTTCTAGAGCTATTAGCAACGAAATTAGAAGACTTTCTCTGAATTACCTAATAGTGGCAGAAGTATTATATCAGAATGTTCAACTTTAACAATGCCAAAGTGCTTCCAATATGTTTATTTTCACAGTGATGTAAAAGACATAACCTCTACAATACTTGGCAGTGTTGGACATTCTATTTTTTACATGAGTAAACTATAAACTAAAAGTAAACTAAAAGTAAATATAAAACTATATTAAACTTAGTTTGTATACCCTCATTATATGTGAAGGAAAAAATCTATGATCATTAATTTTCACTTTCCTTTTTGAAGTGTTTGGTAATGTCTGTTCACCACTTTTCCATGTCTTTTTTGGCTGATTGTTTTATTTTTATTGACATCTAAAAGTTCTTGATTAGTATCTTTGTCTTTTTTGAATTTTAAAGATTGACTGTCACCATGAAGCCTAGACCAGGCTTAAACTTGCAACTTCTCCATATCAGCCATTCATGTGTTGGAATTATAGACTTGTACCAAAATGTCGGGCTGGCTTATGCATAAGAATAGTAGTATATGTTATCAATAAGATCCTTTGTTGACTACTTATATGGAAAATACTATTTCTTTTTTTTAAGGTTTTGAAAGTTTTTATTGTAAGTGACAAATATTTGAAGAGAGAGCTTTGTTAAACTTGATGTAAACATTATACATTATTTACATGCATAGAAACATCATGCTATATGTATAATTTTATATAATAGTTAACTTTTTATTTAATTTTGAGAAAGTAATTTTGAAATGAATAACAATAAACTGCAAATGGAATAATTTGGGTTTTTTTATACTTAAATTTTTATATTTATTTTTTCCACTCATATAAACCTGATAGGTATCCCATTCTCCTCCCTCCCTTCAACCTTCCCTGGATCCTCTTGCTCGCTCCACTCTTTTTCCTTTCCTCCCCTCCCTCCTTCCCTTTCTGCCAGTGCCCCCTTCCCCCCTCCCATTCCTGGAGTATCTTTTACTGTGCATGTCAAACTTTCCTCTGGGTCCTCCTCTTCTGATGAGGTGTAAGGACTTAGCATTGCCTAGAGCTCGTTTTTTGTGTTCACCTTTAGTATAGGAACACTATTGTGGCTGTTAATCCCTTGCCTCTAAGGATGGAAAATACTATTTCAATGAGGGTACCTAATTTTTCCATTCCTTTGAGATATCTTTTCATAAGTGGAATTACTTTAATATAATTGAACATAACTGTTTTTACAAGTCTATTTTTCCTAGAAGATTAATGACAGGCTTTAAAATATATTTTATTAATTTGTGTATTTATTAATTTAAGAGATGGACGGTGTGCACATGCATATCATAATGCACAGGTGAAGGTCAAAGGAAAACTTTTGGAAATCCGTTCTTTCCCTACACCCTGTGGACTTCCAGGGATCAAATTTAGGTTGCCAGTTTCACAAACAGGTGTCTTAACCACTGAGATATCTCAGCAGTCTCCAAAGGTATTTTTTTTGGCCTTGAATTCACATTACAGCTGAGCATGACCCTGAAGTCCTACTCCTCTTTGCCCCCAACCCTCAAGTGTAAGTATATACCCCCCATGTCCCCACTTTTTTATTTTAATAATAAATAGCTGAACTAGGAAAATAAAAGCTAGCAATATGGAACTAGGACTGTTGTTCCTGTCTGCTACTTCAACCTCCTCTATTTACTTGATCAGTGGGCATATCTAGATCCTAACACTCATCTTTTTCACCAGAAGTAATTCAATTAAAAATGGCATTTGTGGACCAAAAGGGCCTGCTTTTCTCTTCTGAAGTATTATGACTGTTATATAGCTTTCACTCTCATATGCATCTTGTTAGGCTTTCAAACTCCTCAAATATCTGGTCAAAACTTTACTAGAAACCACACTGATTTACACATGAACTTAGAAGCAATGTCTTTTCTATTTTTAGATTCATACTTACATTAGATTCATACTTGTGACCATGGCATGTCACTGCACTTAAAGTCTTCAGGCAATTTCAAATAAGTTAAATGCTTTTTCTTATTTTGTGAAGGTTTCACATGCATAATATTTGATTTTAGAATTATTGTTGTTTATTTTTACATATTTTTATATTTATTTGAAGGTTATCTACCATGCTTCTGGAAGTAGTGTATTTTTAAAATTCATTCTTTCTTTAGTAAATAAATAAAAATTAAAAAAGAAAGTAGAATGGAGATAGGTTAGGAAGATGAAGGGGATAAGTAGTGGGGGAGAGGGACAGGTCAAAGTAAAGAGGTGAAGAATGCAATAGGTGAATGGGATGAAAAACAAATTGTATGAATGCATGAACATGTCACAATGAAACCCATTATTATGTGTAATTAATATATACACACAACAAAAGTACATAAATTTGTTATATATATGTGTATATATATACATATATACAATTTAATACAATGTAAGCATCTTTACTATCTTAGACAACTTTCCCCTTTAAAAGAATACAAAGACATAAAACCAGAATACTCCAAGTGAATACTGAATCTCACACTTGGTTTCCCATCTTGATAATGACCCTATGTTTATCAGTACAATAAAAAGTATTTTTTCTCACAGTAACTTTGACCTTCCAATATCTTACTGCTCATTGCTTCAGCTAGGTCACAGTCATTGCAATGTAGTGCAGAAAATGCAGACTAGATGATTTGTTTCTGTCTGTTCAGTTGAGAAGGAAAACCCTTCTTAACTTGCTATATAGATGCATTTCTCCCATGACTTTGATTTTTCCCCTAAAGTTCCATTTTCATAAACAAAATATCCTTGTCAGGATTTAGATGTGTTTTTGTGGTCTTTGTAAATATGCTGCTGGCATTTAAAGTCTACCAGTACATCTGATAACTGACTCAATATAGGATCCCAACTTCAGTGAGTGGGTCGGTACATTCCTCAGTCAGATTAAATCCTGTGGTGTTTGGCAAAATAATCCTAGGTTTTGGATTCTTCTCCTAAGATTCTAAGGAATGCATTGAAATCTTAGCTCTGTTATATCATGCATCCTTTGCTATTTATCTCAGTTATGAATGGCAGAAAAGTGAATTTTCTTTTTATTAAGAAATTGGAATAATTTTCCTCAGAAATACCATTAACTCCACACCCTTTTGACAACACACCCTATCATGGTACTCATGACTAAATTTGATGTTTTAGCATCTCGCATCTCTTCTCAGAATGTCTAAGAAGATGTTATTCTGATGATATTGATCAACCAAAGAATGAGATTAAATGTCCTCCACTGTCCTCAAAGTACAAGTATTTTAAGATGACCTGTGTAGTCACAGTGTTGTATGAATCCCTGAACCAAGTTTAAGTTCTCCTGATTCCTCCCTCACACACACACACACACACACACACACACACACACACACACACACACACACACTGTTCTGGGTTTATCAAACTCACTCTAATCCCTAGAATATGTTTCCATCTGCCCATTCAGCTTGGAATGAATGGCTACTGTATGATAAAATCTGATTTAGGGATAATATGAAGGCACAATTCCATTCCATTGATTCTTCTAACTTTGCTCAAAATAACCTTATTTCAATTCTTAATAATCTCCCACCCCCGAGCCGTCTGGAGATTCTAAAAGAAGTTAAAGATTGAAATGCCATATGACCCTGCGATTTCACTTTTGGGAATAACCCCCCATACAGCAGACGTTCACCTCGATAGCACAAGCACAACCATGTTCATAGCAGCACTGTTTACAATAGCAAAGTCATGGAACCAACCCAAATGTCCAACAGTTGATGAGTGGATAAGGAAACTGTGGTACATCTATACAATGGAGTACTACTCAGCCATCAAAAATGATGAATTACTGGAATTTACCGGGAAATGGATGTCATTAGAAACAATTATATTAAGTGAAGTATCCCAGACCCAGAAAATTAAGTGCCGTATGTACTCCCTAATAGGTGGCTCCTAGTACCAAATCCACCCACCTAGAGACACTCAAAGAAAAATCTCTGTAATACCTACAGTAATTGCAAGGATTACGAACAGGAGGGATGGGGTAGGGGGGCCACACCAGAAACAAGGAGAGAGGGGACCATGTTACAGCAGAGAAAACAGACCTCCATCAAGGACTCAAATAAGTAATGAGACATCTGATTAAGTTCACAGACTTTCGTTCCTGATCATTTACTACTGAGGGGATATGATCTCACTAGAAGAGGAAGGCATATAGTCTGGCAGATAAAAAGTAGCCATTTTGCAAATGGGTGATAGACCTGTCCCTCACTGTGGTTTCCTACTTTTAATACATCTACCTTTGAGTGTGCTCTTATAACAAGACTCTAGATTAACAGCTTTTTGTCTCTGGCCAGGGGGTGACACACAATGCCCATCAGGATGGAGTGAAGGGCATTGCAGAAGCAGCAAAACTGCAAAAGAAAATCAACAAACCACAATCCAGAACTTCAGAGACTCTATATCAACCACCTAGAACTAGGCCAGACTAATCTCTCCCCATCCTGAAGCTCAGGGACATTTGCGGAAGAGGGGGCAGTATGAGTGTAAGAACAAAAGGATGGGAGGAGCAATGATTTGCAAGATACTCCACACAAGTTAGGGCTGAACTAATCATAATTGGACTTTGCATGCCCTGAGCAATGTCCAACACACTATTGACCTCACAAAGTCTAGCATCTGCTAAAGGCATCAAGATCCTTGGAGGCAAGGGATTGGCAGCCACAGCAGTGTTTCTATACTTAAGGGGAACACGGGAAAGGGTTCAAGGAATGGCCACTGGGTCCTTGTACGTCATCGGAGAGGAGGGCTCAGAGGAGAATCAGGCATGCACAAGAAAGGACTCTCTGGGAATTGGGGCAGGAGGCACTGGGGGATGGGGAAGGAGGGGTGAGGGGAGGGGGAGCAGGGGAGTCAGGGGGAGGAGGAGGGAGGGAGGGAACTGGTGTACCTATTAAGTTTGTATGAGCTGACATAATAATAAAAAATGTAAAAAAAAAGAAACATTCTAAAAAAAAATAATCTCCCACCCTGAACCATCCAGTGTTACCTTCTATTTCTTGTCCCCAGATCACCTCCTTATTATTCAAAGTAGGTAATTTTGAAAGAGACAGGAGAGGTTGTGACTTAAAAGGATAAGATAGGGAAGAACAGAAAATATCATTGAGTTCTGCGATTTGGACAGAAAAAAGTACAGTAGATTTAGAAGGAAATAAGGGTCTGTATATTTGGAGAGACAGTGAACCTGTTGAAGTGTTTAGGAAGTAGAAGCCCCCAAAGAAGCTAAATTTGAAACACCTGGAGTTCCAGTTTTGTTCATGAATTCCATGTTCCAAGTGCATGCAGTGAGTCATGAGACCCTTCACTCAAAAAAAAAAAAAAAAAACTATGATGATTCAAGCAATTACTCCCATCTTTATGGAGAGCAATGTAGGAAATTAATCTGTTACCAGAGAAGCTGAGTCCTATGGAAAGTTAATATTGTAAAATCCTCAAAACTTTTGCACATGCTGGAACTGAGCAAAAGACTTAAATCACAAGATGGAGTTTTCCTCCTAGATGGGTACTGAGTCAGTAACAAAGGCAAAGAACTGTGAAAAACTTAATAAACATCCACTTTCCTGCGTTGAAAAGTTTCTTTCATCATAACCTTCATAAGTTAGTGTGTAATTACATACATCTGCAACTCTGAGTGCTGAAATCTTGAGAACTGGAGTGATATCTTAAATATTTCTGTCACTCAATCCACAGGGCAGTTTAGCATATTGCAAGAGCTCAATGTTGCAAGAGCACACAACTGGAGAAATGAACAACTGACACAGAAATAAAATGCCAAGAAGGAATTGACTTTCAAAACAGCTTTCAGAGGATTTCCAACATATGAGAGTATGTGGTGCGCCACCTGTGCTGAATGTACATACAGTCAAGTTCTACCAAGGATGGTCATGCACTTTGGAAGCGTTCATCTTTAAACAATACCTGAAATGGTAGGAAAGAATGTTATCTGTTAACCTATAAAATTAATTCATCTCCTCCTGACTGAAGAACAGTGGTAAGCATCTAGATTTGCATTCACACTCGCAGTTGTACACAATAGCTTCAGGGCAAATAGTAATTAGTGTGTAATGAACAGTGTCCAATTGGGATTAGCTTCTGAATTACCATCTAAATGTAGGGACGGCATAAAATTCGCCATGATCATCACCACCCTGCTACCCACAAGAGACCCCAATGCATCCCTAACATCCTAAGATATTTAGCACATTTCTGACTCTGTTTTATTAAGCTGTCACATTCTTTGTACCATCTTTCTCCCAATTAGATAAATTCTGAGGTGAGGAGACACATCTTGGGTTTTTTTTTTTTTAATTCCTGACAGTACAAGCCTTCATGCTTTGCAATGGAATATACAGGCATTGAGTAAACAGACATTGCTGTATCAGCATAATTATAAGCACATTGTAAATGTTTGCTTCCCTTTTTTTTTGGGAGTGGGAGGTGACAGTTTTTAGGGGAAGTAGGAAGTAAGTATCTAATTTCAACCTCTGTGATTGAAACCACTGGCAAAATTCTCTTCCCTTACAGATGAAAGTATTCATTGCCTTCACACTGATGCTTCACACCCAGCAGATGGGGCAACGCTACATAACATTGTCTTGAATATATGAGTCTGTCATATGAATATATGAATATATGAGTAATATGTAAATCTCCCTCTGATGCACATGCAGCCCTGGGAGAAGGAAATCTATATCATATGTTAGTTAATCAAATAATAGTGAAACTAATTAGGGTTTTGTTTTGCTCCCAAATGTCCATAGGATTTTTGCTACAAATACTATCATACTTTATGCTAAACATATCTTGCTATACTATGATACCCATCAAAGAAAATACTGCATTATTTATAAGAGAGAGAGAAAAAAAGAGAATGAAGAGCCATAAGTGTGGACATCAGAGAACAAGTTTTGGAAGTTGGTTTTCTCCTTCTCCTTCTCAAGATGTGTTTACCTGCTGAGCTATCTTGCATGTCCCAGCATTATTTTTATCTTTATCCTCAACCTTTTCTACTTAGGATGAAGAAGAGAATGAACTAACAGGTTCACTGTATAGATAGTGGTTCTAACTTTGGTTGCACCCAGAATCATCCAGCAAGGATTTATAAATCTCACCAACAAGGCGAAATCCACATTTGATGAAATCAGAATGCAGAGGAGTAAAACCCAAGCAGAAGTAATTTTGAAGCCCTACAGGTGACAGCAAAGTTTAATCCAGATGGAGTCCAACTGAGCTTAAGGGTTCAGTGAGTTATGGTGACCTTCAAAAGCTGTCTTTTAAAACTTAAGATGCCAGTTCACTGAATTAAGGTATGAGCAATGAATAGTAAAAAGAAATTCCAATGCAGAGGAGTGGGACATGATAAAAGAAGATGAAAGAACAAGACAGCAGTGCAAGAAAACTGTTCTTGGAAGGTGACCAGGATGAGAAAGAGTGAGTCTAGAAAATCAGTCTGGATCACATAGTTAAGAGCTCTGAGTGACTTGCATAGCAAAGTTGGGTAATATGAGGTATAAAATAGGAAACAGCATGCTATATTTGTCTTACAGAAAGATCACTTTGACAGAAGTGTGAGTGCTAGACTGGAGGTGGAGAGACCTGTGACAGACCAGTTTGTAGTCTATTGCAATTATGGGACCTTTTCAGGTTGCCATGGATACAACAAGACTTGAGGAATTATTTAGCAACAAAACATGGAATGTCATGTCATGTGATCCTTATTGGTTTAAAGCAAGCCTCCTACCTTAGGACTTCAGGGCACATTTCTGAAACATAAATCAGCTGCTGCACAAAGAGACTTTATTTCATGCAAAAAGTAGATCATAAAATATAGGTCATGAAAAAACTCACAGCAGTACTTTGTACAATGATACTCATTGTAGATTTTATTGGATGAAGGGGGAACATTGTGCCTGTCTTGTATACACAACTATGATAGAAAAAGTTTTATTTCTGGGTTTTGAGATACCACTAATGTTATCTTTCTGAAAGATTAAGCTTTTCTCAGAGTGATTTATGAGAGATAAAAATCACTGCATTATGCATAACATTTGCTGTTTGTTGAAATAAAGAAATATAAATATAGGCATGCAACTGACCATGGTCATGCTTAGGTAAGTGGGACAGCCATATAGGTCCCAAGAGCTCTTCGTGACACTGCAGATTTGTCTACAAGAGCAAACACTGTTTGTGCTCTCAGCCTACATCAGTAATGATGTTACATGTTGTTGCTATTCCAGTTATCTCTTTATTCTAAATGGTCAGTGGAAGATTTATGCTGTTTCTTCAGCCACAAATGAAAGTACCCAGAAGCACTGGCACACAATCTTTCAAATACACCCGAAGATTCCTTGGCTTTAAGTCACATATGAAAGGGTGGTTTTGAGGGCTGGAGAGGTGGCTCAGGGGTTAAGCTTCTGCCTTGCAGGCAAAAGGTCCTGAGTTCAGATCCTAGACCCCATGTATAGACGTCAGACAGAAGCGGGGGCAGCCTGCGTTTCTGGTTCTGGTAGGGCAGAGTCTGTGAATCCCGGGGCAGAGTAAACAAGGATGAGGTGGAGGCGGTCCATAGTGGTTCCCAAAATTGCCCGTGGTTCTACACATACACACACACACACACACACACACACAACACACACACACACACACTCACATACACACACACACAATTGAATAAAAAAATAAGAAAGAGTGGTTTTGAAGCAGGAAGGTATAACCATATTGTGGTCTTCTGTTTTACTCTTAATTTTATAGAAATTATTATTTTTGAATAATGAGAACCTATGGTTTGGGGAAATCAACAAAAACAGAGTTAAAACAAATATTGCATTATAAGGGTAGGAATTAAAGGGATATTAACATGGAAAAACATAAATGAATCTTTAAAGAAATTTCACTTAGATTTTATAAAAGAAATGACATTTTAATGTTTCTTCCACACATAAAGATGAGGTTTTGACTAAATTTATGGGAGAAAGTAACATTTATTAGTAAAACTACAAATCTATTTCATTTAATATAAGAAAGACCAGCTTTGCTCTATTGAAATGAAAAAATCGTTTACTTGAAAATTGTCATAGTTGAATATAAGTTGTCCTTTCACATGCTCGTGTGTTTGAATTCTTGGAAATGTTAATGCTTAGAAATGTCCTAGCACCTTTAGGGGGTGAAGCTTTGCTGGTTGGGTAGCTGCACCCTACTTCCTGTTAGCAGTCTGTTCTTGCACTTTGCTCTCTCTGCCTCCAGGATGACTGCAAGTGACCAAAGCAGTCTCCAGCTTCTGCCACCTACCACGCCTTTCTTGCCATAATGAACTATGATCTCCTCTCTGGAATGATAAGGCAAGTAAATCTCCTTTTCTCCCCTTAAGTTGGTTGACACTGGGTATTGTTTCATAGTAGGAGAGAAGAGTAACTACAGCAAATATAAATCTCAGCTCAGAAGGATATCAATTGCTTCTACACTGACAGTGTTGCTACATGGAGTATGCAGGAATTCTGAGAGTGTGTACTATCCTCACATGTATACCTCCTGCAGAGGCAACAGGGTCCTGAAAGCATTGCATGTTACCCTGATGGCCCCTATATTACATTTTAGTTTTTACAATGCATACTTTCTGCCAGGCTGAGCCTAGGACTGAATTCTCAATGACATGAAATAATCACTTTAATAAAAAAAACTTTTTTTTCCTGAAAAACATTTTACGTATAAACCACTAAGCTTGAAGCTGGGGATTCAGCAATAATGACAGATGGAAGCTATTGAAATTATGGGGTTTAAGAGCTCAATGAGGAAAGAAAGATCAGCAAACATTTGTTATAACAAATATGAAGATGAGGTGTATTACTATTTCTGTCTTCATTATAAATACTCTCAGTAGAAAAAATATCCCTGTCTGCAAAATGATACTGTTTTCAAAAGTGTTCAATTTTTTTCCCAATTGGGTCTTACAAATGGAAGAATCCAAAAATTATGTCAAACTGTTTTTGTAGATGCAACACCATCAGAGGTAAGGTGAATGTAAATGAGTCAAGGAGGTAACTGAATGAACACAATCTTCTAGTATCTGGTTTAGGAAATATCTGGAAATGGGAAGATGCTTTTAAGAGCAAAGTAAATCATATAATCCCTTTTCAGTCATGAACATGAGGGCAGTGAATTCCCTTGGTCCAAACACAGAATATCCCTGTCTGATATCTCTTCTTTGGTTATGCTGGGTTATGCTGATATTATCTGAATTTATAAATTATAACATCAGGAACATTGCTTTCATAAGGAAATCTTAATATCCACTAGTCTTGCTTTTTGATGCATACACACACATACGCACACACATGTACACACACACACTCACATACACACAAACACACACACACACACACACACACACACACACACACACACACACAAAACAAAAACATTTTCAGTGATATTCAACCTACTTTCCTTTCTAGCAGATTGCAAAATGAGAAGAAAGGGAAACCAATTAAATAAGAAGACTGGAATAACTAAAATTAAAGTCAGAGTGGAAATCCTTTAGCATATTTGTCCTAGCTTCTTTAACATACGTAAGATAACAGTCAAGGGAAATGAATAGAAAGACCTAATTCATACCGAATATAAACTACAGGTAGACCAAGATGAATGTGACAAAGGTTATCAGAATACATTTACAATACATTAGTTTGCCTTAGTTTGATAATTATATTTTGGCTACATTAAAATCATTTCTCTTAGAAAAGCAGAGTAAGTTGTTTGGAGAGTAAAGGTATATTAATTAAATTGTTCTACGAGCACACATTTAAATAAGTGCTAAAGCACAGAGAAATGAAACAAGGATGTGCTTCTCTTTAGTTATGTCTGAAAATTTCCATAATAAAAGTTTCTTTAAAAACATTTTTGCTTTGAGATGAGGATATTAATCCAACTTTTATTCTAAATAACTAGCAAGAATCCTTGAGTATAAATAAATAAATCATTATTTAAAAGAACAGAGAGATTAAAGAACAAACTTGGTACATGAAGCATAAACACAAGTCTTGTAAATAGCAAGGAACTAAAACCAAAAGCACTGTCAGGTCCTGGGGACTTGGTTTGATGGGTTGTTGGTAATGAGGTATAGCATCTTTTCCACAAGATACACTGAATACTGAAACAGTATCTTGTTTCTGAATTATTGAGTCTTAGTAAAAAAAAATGTTCTTTTTGGAGCTTAATACATTTTATTTTTATTTCAGAAGTAATTTACAACCGAATCAAAGGCCTAAAGCGACTAATTGAAGAAAAATGATAAATATTTGATCCTGAGATGACAAAAGAGGGGCTAGTTTCTAAACATAAGGAACAAATAGAACAATGAAGAGAGGGGAAGAGCCACTTTCCTGAAAGGCAATCAGAAAGGAAAGAACTTGGAATGGCATTTTGGTTAGTGGGGAGAAGATGAGGGAGTTCAGAGACAACTGACTGATTGATGGATATCTTAATTTTAATGTAGAAGGTCTAAGCTTCTTGTTCAGAAATAACCAAGAAATACTTGGAGAGTCTGTAAGTCCAAGTAACAGCGTTCTCATGTCTGCACAAATTATACATTTATAATTATTTTGTTATGTTCCAGTATTTTTAATAGATCTCTGAATAGATGGAATAAATGTAGATTGCTCCAAATTCAAGATCAGAGGCAAATTTGTAGGAAAATTGGTTTAAAGATGAAAGATGAAGTCTGTGAGGATGGCTCCTTGCTGTCCAAGACTGATACTTGAGTCTGAATCTCCAGATCCCAAGGAAAAAGCTGAGGACAGGGTTATAAGCATTGGAATCACAGCATGCCTATGGGAAATGGGAGATGGGGACAATCTCCAGAAGCTTCTGGGCCAGTCAGCTTGGTTTACACAGTAGGATTGAAGAGACCTGAATTCAAAAACAGTGGAAAGGCAAAGAATGACATTGTAGGTTGTCCTCTGACAGATACTATAGCATGCATGCATATTCTCTCTCTTTCTATCTTTTACACACACACATACACACACTCACACACACACACATACAGAGAGAGAAAAAGAGAAATAAATTCCCACATTATAAGAAAAATAAAGAAGATCCTATATTGTGAGATCTTTGTCTTAAAGTCTATTCTTATTTACATGGAAGGTATTAAGGCATCTTCTAATTCAATTTCCTTCAATTTTGCTCTCATATTAGAAAACTTTGTAAGCTATAAAACAAAGCAAACCACGGTGTGTGGTTTTAAATACAAATAGCCAAATCAAAAATCTGGGTTTCTAAAGCACCCGTCGTACAAGTGGTATTAAAAGAGTGCTTTTCTAAAAGTCCAACTCAAAGAATCTCTTCCCAGCAACCAAGGATTAATCAAACTGTGCTAAAAGCATCAGCATACAGAAAGAATTCAACGTAATCTTCCTATATATTTTTTTCATAGACTTCTCATTCCCCTATTTTCCCAGCAATCTTATAGTGTCAGGAGAACTGTTATTGCCTACATATTAGTAAACTCAAGAATAACAAGGTTAAGAAACTTGTTTTATAACACAAGCTGGTAATGAGGCAAGAAAGAAAACAGGCTGTCTACAAAAGTAATGATATTTGCAAAGGCCTTATAATGTTTCCAAGAGTCAATGAAGAGTGTAAAAAGAGCCGCCTCATATAAATATGTTAACAAGTATTTTCTATCACAGCTTAACAAAATTAAAGCAAAACTTTAAGCATCATTGTGCCTTTCTGAGTCTAGAATTCTTAACTTCTCAAGTAACAAGAGGAAAGTGTTCATGTGCTGAGGAAATGTGAAAAGTAAAATAAGAATTTGTTAGCATTCGTTGAATGGTGACAAGGAGAAAAGTAGAGTATTTGTCCCTAAATCGTGCTGTGGCAGTTGAGATATGAGCTTTTAGGCACACCTTAGAGGAAATATCTCATTAAGGACAGACTGTAGGGACTGTCTTAATTGCATGAGTGATATGAAAGAATCAATCCATGGTAGGTAGATTATTCCTTGGGAAGGAGAATTATATGGAAAGAGCTGGTTAGCATTTTGGGAAGCTGACAAGGTAGTAAGCTAGAAAGCAAGTATGCAACACTGATCTTTGCTTCTTTTGCTCTCTCTGTGGCTGTTTTATGAACACGTCTCTTGGCTCCTGATACTGGTATGACTTCTTCAAGTGATGAAATTCATTTTGAAACAAAAATCATAAGTAAAATATCCTTGTTCCTCTAAAGTGTTTGGTGTCATATGTTTATTATAACAGCAAAATAGGAAACTATGAGACCTGATGTATTCTAAGACATATATATGTATGTTGTGTGTGTCTTCTACAGAAGTTCAAATATCCACGATAACTGAATTTGGCTGAACAGAAGGTAAGATTCTTATAGTAGAGAACCTTTATGTTTTCGTTATGTATAGGATGGTAGGGATTCAGCATTGCTGAAGATGTATCTCCTCTTATTTTTATGGAGATCTTACACAGCTAATCAGCATGTATAATCAAGTAAGGTAATGAGAAATGATGTTTGGGGCTGACAGGTTATTATGGGAATAAAGGAACATTGAGAAAAACATCTAAAGGTACTGCTTTTGGGAGAGAAATTAGTTGAAGTCTTCAGGTGGGAAATAAATTGCTGCTATTTATCATTCAGAGCTTGAAACAAACTGAACTTTGACTCACCTATCATTTCATACGTAATAGCTGTAATAGTTTATTCCAAATAACCCTAAAACATGATATGCAATTATTCATAAGAATATCTGAGAGTCATTTATTACATCAATAACTTAAAATTACCTATTGTCAAACTGTGAAAGTGAGATTTGGTGTAGCAATAGTAGTGAATCTTAAGAATCAATTAAAAAGGTTGGAAGGAACATTTGGTGACAAAATAATTTCTCATGGAAATGTTTCATGAAGGTGCCAAAGAAAGCACACCTTACTTTGATAATATTTATGCAAGTATATTTTACAAGAATGGTTGATTTGTATACTATTTTACTTTGCTAATTCTCTTGGGTAAGCATTGTTATGAGATATGTCATTTATTGCTTTTAATAGGTCTCTGGTATAAAATAGAGAGGAGTGATGCTTTGTAAGCCCGAGTCTAAATTTTACTTGTCACTCTCGTGTGTTCATCACTGTGACTGTTGTGACCTAAGTGTGAACCCTCTTTCGCAGGTTCATGTACTGAATGCTTGATTCTTAAATTTTGGTACTATTTTGAGAAGTTTTGGCAATTTTAGTTGGTTGGGCTGGTTGGAAGAAATAGATTACTGGGGACATGCCTTTGAAGGACCTTTTCTTGTTTTTGCTTCCCAAATAGCAGTACTTTACCACAGGCACCTGCTGACATGATGAACTGTCTCAGCTCTGACTCAGAGTAGTAGAGACACTCAGCCACTGACTGAAACCTCTGAACTGTGAACCAGAATAAACCTCTTCTTCTCTTGAATTGTTTATGTCACGTATTTGTTGAAGTAACAAAAGTAAATAACGCAGGCAACATGAACACCTACAATCTCAATTTTTCTTAGGCACAGCTTCCCGAGGTCTACAATTCAAATGCATTCTAGGAGTTTATCAGACACAATAAATGTATCAGACGCATGGAAGCTAGGTATGGCCTGCTGCTTGTATTGCAACCATATAATCTTAGTACTTTCCTACATGAGGAGAGAATGGAGTGAGCCACAATTCAACTGCTACAATGGCACTTTGCACCATTTCAGCAATCCTATAAAAATATTAAAAATATTAGTCCTTAATTTCCCTATTGCACTAATAGAAAAAAATCTTATTTTAAGTGACTTAACCAATCACATACTCTATTGCACTAATAGAAAGAAAATCTTGTTTTACATGACTTAGCCACCCACAGAAAGATGTTAGGAAAGGAATTAAGTAATGGTGGTAATAAAAGTCTCGTAGCACTAAGAATTTCACTCAATTTTTCCATCAGTTTCTTGTGAGTGAGTAAGTATGTGTGTGTGTGTGTGTGTGTGTGTGTGTGTGTGTGTGTGTGTGTGTGTGAAAGAGAGAGAGAGAGAGAGAGAGATAATATACAAGTGTATGGATATGTGTGTGGACATGTGTATAAGATGACACTTGAATGTTCATTTGTTTATGGAGGCCCAAGGCTGACAACATCTGAATCATATTGGATTCCTCTGCCTCCTTATTGCTTTGCTTTGGGGTTTTCTGAGCTCCAGGGAACTGAAGGCCGCCACTGTTTTGGCCCATCACTTTTACAATCTGGGGAACCCAATTCAGATCCTTTGCTTACAAAACAAAAGCTTTAACCACTGAACCATCCATTAGATCTATTCATCAGTTTCTTAATATAAAAGAAGCAAAAAAAATTCCCTGAGAAGCACCATTGTTTTTCTTTCAGTTCATAAAATTTGTGGTTCGAATGTCAATCTACACTTAGTTTGTTATAGTATACATAGGGCTGCCATTTTACATATATAAAAACAATCTATTTCTCTGTGCTCTGCAAGTTTGGGGCATCATTTGGTTTTCTCTCCCTTATAGGATACAACGGAGAAACAGAAATCACCTTGGGACTCTGGAACATTTAGAGTCTACTTTTAATTTTGCTGTAAAAATTCAGCTTATTCAACGTGTTATAAACTTTGTACAAAGTCTCAAGTCTGCTGACAATTGTCACCTCAAACATTATTCATTCAGTGTTCTTCACAAGAAGATTACTGTTACTGAGTGAATTAGAAGAAGGAAAAAAAACCATAAACAATTATAGGAAAGTAAAATCCAGAACTACATGCCACACATATGTGTCTAAAATGTTATGCTAGATAATGGCTCTTTCACGAACCCATCAGTGGAATAAGAAAATTCTGAATAAGAACCAAAGTCCAGCCTATCTTGAAAGAACTTAATAAAAATAAAATACTGATAAACCTAATAGCCTAAAATCTTGGGTTCTGGTGATTATCCATTTCTGTATTCTGAGTACTCCCATTGAATAGCCAAATCCTTTGTTTGTGTCTGAAGTTTCTTTATGTAATTGTCTCTACCAATAAACATCAAACTGTTGAAAGGCAGGGGCCAAGTCATTTGCCTCTCCATATCCCAGATAAATAATTATCCTTTTTCATGTAGAAGTCCTTTCATATATTTTTCTGAACAATAAATGAACAATTTAAGTAAAATTACCTTGTTTTCTTAACCTGGAACATGACTCTTTCTTTAAATATGACTGTCATGGATTTGTCCTACACAGGCTCATATGCTTGAAAATTCTCTTTATTATTATTTTTTATTTTGTGTGTGTTTGCTGTGTGTGTATGTGTGTGTGTGTGTGTGTGTGTGTGTGTGTGTGTGTGTCAGAGGGCACAACATGTGTCCATGGAGGCCCAAGGGTGACTTTGGATATAATCCTGGATTGCATCTGCCTCCTTTTTGTTTGTCTCTGGAACTTCCCAGGCTCTGCCTTCCAGGGCCAGAAGTACAGGCTGCCATCACTGTTACCTGGCATTTTTACAGGCTATCCAGGATCCAGACTCAGGTTATTCTGCTTGTTGAGCAGAACCTTAACCTTTGAGACATCGCTTTAGCCCATGTTTGAATCCTCCATTGATACTGTTAGAGAAGTTCCCCGGACTTTTAGGAAGTGCATCCTCTTGAGGAAGCCACGGTATAGGTCTTGGGGTCTTATACCCCAGGTCACTTCCTACTCTGTAGCACTCTCTGTTTCTTGAGTATGGCTACAGAGTAGCCACTAGACTTTTGCTCCTGGCTCCATGCCTTCCCTGCCTTCCCTCTCTGTTACTACTTATTTTCCACCATGATGAACTCTTTGTCTTCTCTCCCACTTAAAAAGGTTGGATCAGAATATTTTGTCAGTGCAACTGAAAAATAACTGGAGTCTAGAATAAACCGTCCTCCTCTGAATTCTCACTTTGCCATTTGCTAAGTGGCTATATATCTGTATCACCTACAACATAAAGTTTTGACTGTGAAAGAATGCAGTCAATCTTTGAGTCCCATACCATGGAAGTAGTATACAAGTTCCTTGAGAAATGTGAAGGAACAGAGCTAGCCATCTCTTCTTTATCCCTCTCTTAATAGCTTCAATGTGTTCGTAGGCCCTAGCCCTTGAACCTAAGTTGTTTTTGTTTCTCACTATCTCAGCTGCCAAAATTAATCAGATCAATTCACAAAATATATCATAGCTCATTCTTTCTGTTGTGCTTATCCAATTCAACTATTTTTCATCTGTTTATCCAAACCCTGATATCCACTAGATATTGTGTGAGGTTTGCAGGTACTTAGTAACCTCAGCGTCTGTTCCAATAAAGCTCATATTCTACCAAGCTCCAAGGTAAGTATATAAAAGAATTATTTTCCAACATGAATGACTATAATCTAACTCATTCTATGGTAAGGAAGTTTTGCCATAAAAGTGGTACCATTATCACCACAATGATCAGACCACTAATCTAATCATTACCTTTACCTTCTTATTCCCAAAATGTAATAAACTGCTACTATATCAGGAGTTATCCTTAATGCCTTTCATAAATTGAGTTATCATAAATTGTTGTTATCATAATAACAACAAAGTAACTAATTCAACAGCTTGTGTCCAATAACACACTCCTTGAATTATTCAGGTATCAGAGAGGCAAGTAAGAATAATAGAAGAGGGGGTGGAGAGGTGGCTCTGGGGTTAAGCCTCTGCCTTGCAGGCAGAAAGTCCTGAGTTCGGATCCTAGACCCCACGTATAGACGCCGGGCGGAAGCGGGGACGGCCTGCGTTTCTGGTCCTGGTAGGGCGGAGCCTGTGAATCCCGGGGCAGAGTAAACGAAGAGGCGGTCCATGGGGGTTCCTGAATTCGTCCGTGGTTCTACACACACATACACGCATACACCCACACACATACATACATGCACACACACACACACACACGCACAATTGAATAAAAAAATTAAAAAAGAAGAATAATAGAAGAAAGAACCTCTTCAATTTTCAAAGAAGTAGCAACAGCATGTAGGAAGGTCTGAAGATGATAGAAAGGATGTGTTAAGACTATTAGATAAAGTTCGGTGTGTACAGATTAGCAGGGGGAGGGTAAAGGGTAAGATAGAGAAACCAGAGACCTCAGCAGGAACTAAATTATGTAAAGCTTGTCAAATAAAACTTGGGCTTTGGACTTCACTTCAAAGGTAATTATATTGCAATAGTTGTTCAGCTCAAATTTATTTTGAATTTATTTTATTCGATTAATGAATATCAGGCTGCTTTCATCCAGGCAACTTTCTAAGTGTTGGAGATACAACAAGGAGCAAGATAAGCCAGAATCTGTCTTAGCAAGAAAAGTGAACCAGATAGGAGGACATACTGCTACGTGTTACACTCCACTACAAATAGGCTGAGCAATGACAAGGTCAATAACAACGTCCAGAAAAAGTCCCTCAGAGGATACTGCCTGTCATCTCAGTTTTTAACTCATTCTAGTTTACAATCAAACTTGAAACCTAAAGAATATCACTGAAAACATCTGAACAATTTTAATTCTTTGTATATAAGTTGTTTATTGAAGTAATGAAGGTGATTCAAAGAAAAATAATTTAAAATTTTTGTTTAATTTTCTATTGATAATTACTGTTTAGCTATTTGGTAAATGGCTTTCTTGGTGACTTTCGTCCGTGTCAATGTATTCTTCTCATGTCAATGAGACCAAAGTTTCAATCTGATATTTAGTTGAGTTTGTTTTAACATGAATTGAATATTATTCAAGACTAGGACATAACATGTAATTGGTCTTTTTGAAAAAATCACAATTATAAGTATTTTTACAAGGTTTATCCCATAAATTATTTAAGACACTCCAAATAATGGACATTCCAATTAATGTCAGTGTTACAATAAAAGACAAAATAATCTATGGGAGCTAGAGAGATGGCTCAGGGTTGCTAACGCTCTCGTCTAACAAACCAAAGACCTGAGTTCAGATACCATACCATATCCCACATAAAAACATCTAGTGGAAATAGAGGTGGCCTGCAATTCCAGTCCTGGGAGGCAAAACCTGGTAAGCCTCAGAGCAAAGCATTAAGGAGCATTCCAGGATGAAGTTACCCTTGGGCCTCCAAAGGCATGCATACTCAAATGCCTTTACACCCCCCCCACATTCACATGCACACACACACGCACACACACACGCACACGCACACGCACACACACACACACAACAGTATTGTTTTATGAAGGAAGATATCTTCCTCAACCCTTTTATATATAATTGATCACCAAAGCAATAAGGAGGTAGAGTAATCCAAGATAATACCTGATATCACCCTTAGGGCTCCACAGACACACACAGTGACTTCTTCTACCACACACACACACACACACACACACACACACACACACATATCTACTCATACAAAATTAAATAAATACAAAAATAAATGAAATAAATTAATTAAATAATAAATTTTGATTCATGCTACAGCTAGTGCTTAAACAAAAGCTATTAAAGGCAACCCAGATGAAACACAAGGAGCTGCACATGCAAAAAGACATGAAAATACAAAGAGACAAGTAGGAAAGAAAAAGGACTGTAATGGGGAAAGGAAGGGATGGGACTGTGGATTAAGGTGTGAAAATATCATAAATTTTCTACATATTCATATATGAAACTGTAAGTAAAAACAAAAATCAGAACATATGCTATAGTTATGATATATGGTCAATTGTTTACATGGCTCAATTAAGACTTTATATACATTTTTAGAAGCAAATATTAGTATTTAGATATTAAATACTGATATATGCTCTACCATATTTTCCAGAAATTTTATCACAAGTTACACTCTTGTAACTTTATTTATTATTAATGATGGTAGCAGCTACCTTTCTGTATATTTATCATTTCTGATCACACTTAATCTTTCAGAAACCTTTGTTATTCTAAAAAATAAAAAATGATACGGTGCTGCTTTACTTCATATTCTTTTGCTGTTTACTTCTACTGAGTACTTTCACTTGTAAGCGTCTTTTTATAAAGGACCAGGATGTAACACTGGTTACATCTCCAAGAAGTCCCAGAATTCTTCCCTGTCTAGTTAAAAAGCTGTTCACAGTTCTTTGTATGACATTTATGGCCTATTGCTGACAATTTACCTTCTTAGGCTTCTGACAAGAGCTCTTCTTTACATGACTCTTAAATTCCTTTCATTAATTACGTTTTTATATCCCAACTCTGCACTTGTTATCATGCTGAATAATTACTAATGCCATTGTGCCAGCCCTACCTCAAGTTTTGATTTTCTCTCCAGGACCTAGCTGGCCATTTCAGGTCTGACTGACCTCTTGGAATTTCTTCACTGTTTCTCTTGTTTGTCTCTTCAAGCATCGCTCACTTTCTGTTCCATTTTCCTAGTAAATGTTAGTTATCCAAAGCCATCTTTTGCTTGAAATCCAATAGGTACTCAGTCACTCCAAAACTATCACTGACTCCATAAAATATAGACAGCATTCCAGAATCAGAGAACATTTTAAGGAGGTAATACTCTCAAAACACAGAACAAGGGAATCAATGAAGATTTTAACTAGAATTTTTATTTAACAGTGGTTGCTATATGCAGTTTAAATGCACATGAGAGAGATGGGTACTTAAAGCAGAGAAAAGTCATGGCATTTTATGTAAGCATGATTAATAATAAAATGCACAAAAGTGTGTATAAAGTTGCCAAATTAAGGATAACACAAATGAAAGCTACAAAGGCTGAAAGAAAATGTCTCAAATACAAATTATAAATGTCTCTGTATAATGGTACCACACTGTTTTTTCCTACATCCTCTCCTTTGGTTTTAACATTTTCTATATTAAGTATACATTTTATTTTAAATTACTTCACTTCTATGTTCCTTTCAAAATTATCACAAGTCTACAAGAAAAAAATTAAATTAACTGAAGGATAAAATAATGATCACAACACAACTGAAACTAAGTTTCTTCTGAAAGGCTGACAAGATGATAAATACTGACTCCCACACTCAAATAACAGCTCTACTGGTGTGGCACAAGGGCGTGGGAAGGAAGGAGAAAACGACCTTTGCATTCATGTGATACAAACAAGGACATGGAGGGTCATAGGAAAAGTTTATGGCTTAAGATTTTCTTTTGCCAGTATAAAATTCATCTATCCCAAAGCCTTCTGGAGTCTTCCAGCTTAGAAGGCTCTGTCTGAGCCTTCATTCATGCTAACAACTCTCTAGTCTCTGAATTCTATTCTTTCTGTAACTGTCCTATGTGGAAGCATTTATTTTCATCTAAAATAGTTCTGCCTTTTAATTCTCTCTTTATCTCTAGAAGACCTTGATGTCTGAGTGCTCTTTTAGCATGAGAAGCAGTCAGGCACTTAGGAGACCGCTTTAGATAAATTCTTGTTTAAAGAGTAAGTCACTAAGAGTCCTTAATAGAAAGATGGAAAAGGGGAACAATTCACTTTGTCTCCAATTACTAGTGTGCAAAAAAAACTATTCTATATTTCATATCATCTCTACAACAAGATATTACTATCTCCATTTAAGAGTCCCAGGCAGGTGTTAACAGGCAGAACTCACCTCTAGGAAGCACCAACATCCTATACTTCCTTTAATTTTGCAAAGTTGAAAGAGCCAGATCAAACTTAACTTCTCTATTTATTGTTGTTTGAATTGTGTAAGTGTGAAATAAAGTATGATTACACATATACACATGCACAAACACACATAGAGTAATGATCAATCCAGGCCAAAGAGATAAAAAATACTAACTCTAAACTTCTCAATGTATAATCTTGCTTAAGCCAAACTAAACATAACTTTATTGGTGTCCTCTGAAAGAAAATATAAGATTGTTTGGTGGCATAATAATAAATACTATCTCTTCAACAAAGTGATGGTATGGATTTTAATATTCCCTCACTTTTAAAGATTTTGCCAGGAATTCTATTATTTGTAATTTAATATATTCTTATTTAAATTGCAAATAATCCCTATAGTGGAAAACACAGACTCTGGAGTCATAGAGACCGGCATTTATAATCTAGGCTCTATTTCTTAGCTCTCACATTAGTCAAGATATTCCCATTTAAGATTATCTAGTATCTTTTTTCAAATCTAAAGAACCAGATAGTCACCCAACAGGACTGACCTGAGGTTAAGTAAGTACTTTGACCTAAGGTAAGTAAACACCTTTAAATGTGGTGTTTGACTTGTGGGAAAAAAAAAAAAAAAAAACACTTAAATACATGGGTGGCCTTTGCCTCAGAGTAATCCCACATCCTTTTAGCCCTAGGATAAAACCAGCTGTTTATTACATAGATAACACAGTACCGAGAGCCAGGATACTGGTCTACAACGACTTAAGTGTCAATGACAGCATGACAAAATCATCTACTGACCCCAAAGAGAATAGAGTCCCTCAGAAGAATTTTTCCAAAGGCTGTGCTCAAGATGAGGCTGCACTGGCTTTAAAGGCAGGGCTAGGTCAAATTCTCACGGGTGCCCATAGCACACATCAAAGTTCCTGGTGCTTATGGGGGAGCAGTGTGAACAATGTGGCCTAGATCACTCAAGACAAGACTCCTCCCTGAAGATTCTTCCTTAAGAAAAGACAAAAAAATATGCACTGATACCCAATCCTGTTTTGTTTTTCCTTTGTGGCTTTGTGTTTCCTTTTGCACTAGTCCTGAGAGAGACAGACGCACTGAACCTGCTGCAGAGGCTCTGAAAAGGTGCTCCTCACTCACTCATCTGCCAAAGCGGTGACTCATGAAATTCGCAGTGTGCTAAGACTCGGTGAGGAACACTTCATATCAAATTAACATAAGCGAAAGGTTACTTGAGGGAACAGTGCATTACTTTTTTAGGTGACCCACTTATGGCTAAATTTGGAAAGCTGGCAAGGCAGACTCTTCCCTTTAAAGCAGATCTCACAGACACATAAGATACTATGAAGCCTGAGGCCCAGATCTTTATTGGGGCATCATAGTGGGCAGAGCCACTTGGCCAAGCCAGATACTGTGGATGTGTCTGGTCACCTTAGGTTACCACTGTTTCCTAGAGTGAGGGAGGAACCAGAAAACTCAAACCATAAATGATTAAACAAAACGTTAAGTAGGGTAAATAGATGCAAAGCACAGTTTTCAACACTGTATAAATTCTTATCCTTAAAATGACTGCACCAGGTGCCTACTCACATTCTCTTTATTTTACAAGAAAACTCAGACAGGGAGACACTAATTTCATTCCATGGGACCAAACAGTTAGCAGTCTGAACCTGAATCAAAATGGGAGAAATTTGACACCAAATCTCTATGCTGATTATTAATGCTATATACTGCTGTTATATCTGAATCAAAATGGGAGAAATTCGACACCAAATCTCTATGCTGATTATTAATGCTATATACTGCTGTTACATCTGAATCAAAATGGGAGAAATTTGACACCAAATCTCTATGCTGATTATTAATGCTATATACTGCTGTTACATCTGAATCAAAATAGGAGAAATTTGACACCAAATCTCTATGCTGATTATTAATGCTATATGATGCTGCTACATATACTAAAGAAGCACATGCCATTTTGTTTCTTTCTTGAACTTGTAGTAACATCTCTGAGGGAAAATGTCTTTTAGTGGTTTTGAATTCTTATTCTCAAGCCAATCTGCTTAGCCTGAACCTTGCATCTCCCTTATGCAGTGTACATGAATGATTTAAATATCTGCTTCTGTTGTCTCATCTGTGTGCCAATAAAAATGATGCATCTTACCATTGAGCTTGCAGTACTAAATTAACTAGCACCTCTTGGAACTATTGAACTCATGTACTACTGTACATGAACAATAACAAAAGTCAATAGCTATAATTATTTAAGAGCAAGAGACAAAGAGAATGAAAAAAGAGAGAATATCTTATAGCAAAAAATTTTACTAGAAGACATGTATAGGTAATAGAAAATAAGTTGAAAGAGAAAGCATCTTGTGGGAAAACATTTTCAAGAAGATATATACATGTATAGGAAAGTAAGTTTTGCTACTTAGATAGACTTTACAAAAGGTTTCACCTCCAACTCAGGCTAACCTTGGGAAAGTCAATTACCCTGGGTGTCAAGTTGGTTTAACACCCCTCTGCCAAAGGTGAAGAGAGAATAAGTTAATATGAAACTTGTAGAAAGTAGGGGCTGGAGAGGTGGCTCAGGAGTTAAGCCTCTGCCTTGCAGCCGGACGGTCCTGAGTTCGGATCCTAGACCCCACATATAGATGCCAGCAGAAGAGGGGACGGCCTGTGTTTCTGGTCCTGATAGGGCGGAGCCTGTGAATCCTGGGGCAGAGTAAACAAGGAGGAGGTGGAGGCGTCCATGGTGGTTCTCGAATTCGCCCGTGGTTCTACACACACACACACACACACACATACACGCACAATAAAATAAAATAAAATAAAACTTTAAAAAAAACACGAAACTTATAGAAAGTTAAACCTATCCCAATAATTAAATAATCAAATCAGGTTAGCATCTTTACAGCCTTCCAATATAATGAATGGATAGATATTACAGGAATTTACTGAATTTAATATGCTCTAGTAACTAGCCAACCCTGAAAGTGAGGTATGGACTAATAGCATTTAAGTGATAGGCCCAAAGTTATCTCAGGGGTCAATATTATTTTAAGACAGAATTTAATTGAATACATTAACTTACACAGAGAGGAAATTATACTGTTGATATGAATAAATAATTATGAAATGAAACTATTGATATAAATAAATAATTACTTAATCAAAGAGTACAAAGTTTCAATTTGGCCAGAAGAATCAGTTTTAATCATTGTTTCACTGCATGCTCAGCACAGTTAAAAATGAACTGTACTTCCAAATTGTCAAGACAGATTTTGACAGATTGTCAACTCATAGATAGAAGCATTTTAAGATAATTAATAGATTAAATTTTGAAAATCATCTAAAATTTCTAGTGGTAGGACGCAGAACATACACATACATGTACACACACTCTCTCTCACACACACACATACACACATATATGCCTGGAATATAGACTATCTCACACAATCCTTTAGATCATGATTGTTGCCTTTTAATTAAGAAGTTCTAGCCTTACACAGTTGTCTTGTGACATGCCAATATTTGTCTGTATGTATGATATATATATGCATATATACATACATATATATATAATATAACCATTGTAACAAGTATTTATAAAATAAAACAACTGAGAGTAACTCAAATTTTATCAATGGGCATAAATTGAATGCATTATATCATTTATATATAATATGATATGCACATGAGGAGAGAAAGCAATTTTAGACAAACTCCCCCTAAGATTGCCATTATTTTCTTAGTAATTCTTTTTGCTATTCTCTACTTTTCTGTAAAAGTAATCTCATGCAAGATTGGAATTGTGATAGTTACAATATTATAAGAAGTGAATATAATTTTTGCTATCATAAATTCATTTTAAAATTTTATTTGGTATGTTCATGCATGAGTACAATGAAATTGTATTATTTTCACCCCTTACTATGTGATCTCATCCCTACTCCTTTTCCTGTTGTTAACCTTCTTCTTTCCAACCAGTCTTCCTCCTATTTTTATACCTTTTTGCTTAAGTGGCTCACTGAGTTTCATCTAGGTTGTCTGCACTGGTATGAGACTACACACTTACTGGAGTTTGGATGATACATTGGCGGGTCCACTATTTAGGAAAGTAGTTTCTTTACCTTATCCCATTCAGCATTAACTCACCATACTCTCTCAGGGAAGCTGGATACCCCTGAGGTGCAACTTGTCAGAAATAACTATGTTAATGAAATTGTAGTGTTATAAGTTCCCTGTTACTTCCTATGACTCTTTAATAAAATACAGATTAAATACACACATGCACACACAGACACAACATACACACAAACATGCACAATACTACCACCACCGTAAATAATAACATAAATATAGTTATCATTAGACCATTAAGGACCAAGAAAGGTACTTAATATGGAAATGTCTCAGAAAAGAAGTCAGGTGGTTTACTACACTTTTTGCTGCAGTGAAGCTCACTCCACTCCTGATAAAGGAGGAACAAAGAATAGGTGAACTAGAGGTCAACAGTAAGACCTTCTTGTGGTCTGGGCCTTGGTCCAAGGACCCTTGCCACTCATACCCTTACATCCAGGCTTGCCAGGCTTTTCTTTGGGCTTTCAGCCCATCTATCTTTGGTGGTTAGAATGGTGCAACAAACCAAGTGTATCAGACCCTAGCAGTTCATCTCCAAGATGAGCATTACAGTTGTACTTAGACAAAAAGTAATCATTCATGAGGTTTATCCACGTGGTTTACCAGAGCTGAAACATTCTCCTATTGCAATTTCTGTCAACTTCTGCTTCTTTATTTATTAGCTATGGTGTCTTTTATGCTACAGAATATACCTTCAGGTTGAGATGAATGAATCTGTAACCTATCATCTAATACATGCCTTAAATGTTTCCAAAGGCTTATTTTGTAATTGCAATAATCACCCTCTATTCAAATTTATCTCCTGGTGTCTAAAGAATACAGCAAGATATCTTTTTGAGGCCAGTAAGCTTGTGCTATTCATAGCTTTATCCTCAGCACCATTTCAGTATTTGGCATACAGTCTGAGCTCAGAAAGTGTTTCTTTTGTTGTGTAACAAATGAATTTCAAGGCAGTGTTGAAGGCAACAGAAGAAAGGCTCACATAGCATGCCCTACATTCTCAAGAGAAAAATCATCAATTACTACAAAGAGGAGGCAACATTCAGATGTGATTAGGTGAATAGGGCAACTGACTATTGAACACTATTGTTGTTAGATACACAGATCAATAAGTAAAGTTCATGAGGCCCCTCCAAATCCTTATGGGGCCAGAAATATGGAGAAGTTGTACAAATTTCAAAATGATCGGCCTCTTTTCTGAGCTTCTTTGATATCAATATTCTAATTGTTGCATGTGAACTTCTTTGTTTTTATTTTTAACAGTTGCTGAAATGCTGCTCAATATCTGTAATCCAATGATCACCCCATTAAAACAAACTATCTGGTTATTTTCCATGTTTAAGGGACTTTTGTAACAGAGACATTACTACAAAGATTTTTGCCTTCAATTCCAGCACACATTCAATTCCAGCATACATGCTTTTACCATTAGCAAACCCAATGAGACAATATGTAAGAGCTTCATACAGTCAAAAGAATTAAGTAAATAATTACACAATAAATTGGTACACAACAGTGGGAACTAAAAAAGACACATTACTTTATTTTTGCAGCTTAATTAAATTCTAATTGACTTGTAGCAAAGGATATATACTTTAAGTATATGGTTTAATGAATCTTGACCTAACTAAACACTTGTGAAACAATGAGTATAGTGAAGATAATGGGCCTATCCATCATCTCTAAATTTTTCCTGGTACCTCTTCTCATCTTCAAGTAATTGTCATGCCATGATATATATATACTTTTTGAGTTTGGAAAATTTACATTATATATAATTTACAGAATAAGTTGTTTTGTCTAGTTTATTGTGACACTTATACTAAGATTTATGAACATGCTTCAAGTATCAACTCTGTGTTACCTTCTACCTATGGAGACAGATGTCAGAATTTATTTATCCAGCATAAACTGTTGATGTAGATTTTGGTGTTTCCTGGTTTTGTTATCTCAGTTTTTTTTTTTTTTTTTTTCCTGTAAAGCTTTCTATAAAGCTTAGTCAAATACTTAGGTATTTGACTCTGTGATTTGACTCTGTGGACCTAAATGATATGTACTTATTTATTCTCAGTAAATTTTGGGTGCAATGATTGAATAACTAAACAGATAAGATCTATGATAAATAACCATATCAAAAGAATACATAGTAGGCCGGAGAGATGGCTCAGGTCCTAAGCTTTTGCCTCAAAAGCAAAATGACTGAATTGAATCCCATAGCCCACATAAAAATACCAGGCAGAAATGGTGGTGGTCTACACTTCTGGCCCTGGAACCCAGAGTCTGCAAAACCCCAGAGAAAGCAATAAGGAGACAAAGCAATCCATAATAATTCCCAAAGTCACTCTTAAACCTCCACAAGCATACATAGTATACTCTTCTACACATGTCCACACACACACACATCTACAGCTGCAAGTGCAGGGAAAAAAAAAGTTAAAAAGCAGAGAAAATGTAGTCCGTGTTTTAAAACACAAAAAACAGAAAAGAAGAGACTACAATAGAATAGTAGTTTTATTTACACAGAGAAACTTCTAGGCAATGATATTTTATACGTATTTTCTGAAGGCTTTAATAACTATGCCTGATTTTTTTAAAAGGGGAAAATAGTATCATTATTGTATGTGTGTGTGTATGTTTGTGTGTGTGTGTGTGTGTGTGTGTGTGTGTGATGTGCAAAGACATATACTCCTAACAATCCTAGCAGGTAAAGGGAAGAAGCAGGAGGTTCACTGTGAATTTCTAGTCTAGCCTGGTCTGCTTTCCAACTTCCAGTCCAACAAAAGATATAGTGTGAAATCCTTGTCACAAGCAGAGCAAAGCAAAACAAAACAAGAAAACACAGAAGAAATCAAATCAAAGTTCAGAAAGAACAAGCCATCATGAGCAACACTTGACAGCTGGTCAATTACATGACTGTTCTAACTTTTGGTTTCATTCCTTTCATTAAACTATATGAATCCTTAATCACAAGCAGCAGCTCCCATGTATGTATAGCATGAGGTGCCTGGATGGATCAGTGTGAATTCCTGAATACAGATAAGAAATAATGGAGATTGCCATGTATGTGTCTGCAGGGCTGTGCACTGGAGACAACTGGACTGAGGGAGAACATTGCTGCACACTGGGGACTGGACTGATCTCATTTTAATTCCTCCTAGCAACACTATCAGGGCAACTGCTCTCTCTTGAGGCTCCAACTCTTCTCACGATGTTCAGAATAACCAAATCAGGAAGGAGCAATTGGTACTTTATATCCACTATAAAACATTAAGCAGTTCTAAAATAGCAGATAAAAGTTTATCAAAACCATGCAAGGAAAAAAGATTCTGTTATCTAAATGATCAGAGAGAAGCTGAGTTCTTGGCAAGTCGATCCTAAAATTTCACCTTAGGCCAATAGCTCTGCACAGCTTTTTTTAGGACATTAAGAATGAAGTGGTCATTTATTTTCACAAAGCTTCTCTGTTCTTATTTCTAAAATGATCTGGATCTGCTTATGCCTCTATATATTTATATTGGATGATGTCATAGCTTGGCACAGGTGTCAACTTGATGGTTGAGGGTTCAAGCTCTGGACACATTTGTGAATAATTTGCAGTTGACTTAAGTCCAGAGAAAACCTGTAGGAGATTGTCTAGTAGACGGGGAGGGCACAATACATGGTAGGTGGAATTACACCCTGGACAGGTGAATATAATACAGAAAGTTGGTTGAGGAAGTTGGCATCCTTGTGTATATTTGGCCAGACATGTTGGTTTGCCAAGTAAGGATTGTCCCTCTCTCAATTGTTACTTGGATATAGAGTGGCCAGTTTCCTTGGTCCTTTGGTCATGGTGCATACTTTTCTCCCAAGCTAGGCAAAAAACTGTAACAGGACAATCTTAAAAGAATAAACCCCTTATTCCCTTAAGCAATTTTGTCATGATTTTATTGGCAACCATGCAACAGAATTTGGTACCAGAAGTAGGGTATTGCTGATAAATCTGATATATATGAGGAATCTGTCAGCATTCCTTAGGTGATACCAGCTTTGGTACACAATTAAAGGGTTCATGAGGAGCAACAGAAACTTGGCACTAAGTTGCAGGCTTGGCCTTCTTGCTACAAGAGAACCTGAGGAATTTAGCTTCAGAGGCAAACCCAGGGTATTGTTGGAGGCACTAGAACTATGATATATATGTATACTGAGGACAACTGTGAGTGGATATTCAACCTAGACCTAGAAACTTTGTTTGCACAATTCTGAGCTGCAAAGAGGCTCTGAGATTGCTTACAATCTTTGAGCCACTGTAACTATGTGATGAGCAATAGAATATAGACATTGAAATACAAGATGCAATGTTTGATTCGCTTCAATTTGATTCCAATTTGATGCTTCTGTTTTAATGTTTTGCGTGTTGAAGTGTTTAACTTATTGATTTGATAAAATTTTATGGTTAAGGTTTTAAAATGTTGAAGCTGATCTTTTAATGACAGAACTTTTTAAAATTGGTCTATGAGAATTTTTTAGAGTTTTGTAATTAATAAAATTAAATGTATTTATAAGATAAATTTAACATCTATAGAGACAAGAATTGAAAGTCACAGTTCAAAAGGTAATTTTTTGTGTCAAGTTGATGAGTGGTGGAGTGTCATAATTAGGCACAGGTGTCAAATTGATGGCTGAGTGTTCAATCTATGGGCACATTTATAGAGAATTAGTAGTTAAGCCCAGAACAAACCTGCAGGAGATCGTCTAGATGATAGGGAAGGCCCAACCCATGGTAAGTGGAACTAGGCCCTAGACAGGTGAGTAAAATGTAGAAAGGTGGTTGTGGAAGTTGGCATCTTTTTGTATACTTGGTCAGACATGCTGGTCTGGCAAGTAAGGATTGTCCCTCTGTCAGCTGTTGCATGGATATGGGGTAGCCCAGATCCCTCCGCCTTTTTGTAAGGTGCATGTTCTCCTGCCAAGCTGTACTAAGAACTTAACTGGACAATCATAAAAGAATAAGTTCCTTGTTCACTAAAGCAACTTTGTCATGAGTTTTTCAGCATTGATGCAGGTGACAGATGGAGTAATAGATATGCATGTATTTAAGCAATTGAAAAGAACTGCACCAATGGTTTCAGAATGAATCAGGAACAATAACAGGACGTTATTGTTTGTCTACTTAATGATTTTTTTAGTGAGCCTTTTGGACACTTACGCCTTGCCTAGAATTCTCCCAGATATTAGGAAAGTAGAAGCAAATGGCTAGTGGGTTGGGTAAATAGCAGCAGACGTAGAAACAAGTAGGTCCTGTGTTTTGATGATTACAGAGCCTAGGACGATGGTTGGAGCAAGGCGAACTTTTTGACAAGAGGCAAAGAAGTCTGTGATGTCTTTATAGTGAACATTGTATTGGGGTTGATACTGCAATATTAAGAAAGCAGAAAATATACTAATGGTAAAGAAGAGAGATATCAAAGCTTAACACAGGAGTGGGATATCCTAACTGCTACTGGTCACACTCTACTTCAATGATCTCCTCTCATGATAGATAAAAGGGTCTGACAATGTGAGCCAAAATAAACCTGTGTTCACTTAAACGACAACCACCATGGCAAAAATACCTGAGTGCTTGTGGAAAGGGTGAAAGGAGAATAATTAATATCGAGGTAAAAGACCCAATGTGGAGCCAGGTCATGATTTGCTTACAGAGAAATTGTAAAGCCTTTGAGCTTCAGCTCACACCAGTGGAGAGAAGTGGCTTTTATACCACAAGGATGACAGTTTAAATTTGCAACTAGAACAAACTGTCAAAAAAGGGAGCTGTAATCAAGGAGACCAGTTTCCTTGAAGTTCTAAAGTAGCTGCTAACTACGTATCTTTAAAATGGTATCCTGTCCACTTAACAAGAGTCTCAGGCTACACCAAACCATCTTGAGATTTTTGTCAGTGGAAGTTTTAGAAATTGAAGAGCATATAAGAGTGTGGGAGGGGCTGGAGAGGTGGCTCAGGGGTTAAGCCTCCGCCTTGCAGGCGGAAGGTCCCGAGTTCGGATCCCAGATCCCACGTATAGACGCCAGACGGAAGCGGGGGCGGCTTGCGCTTCTGGTCCTGGTAGGGCGGAGCCTGTGAATCCCGGGGCAGAAGGAGGTGGAGGCGTCCATGGTGGTTCGCGAATTCGTCCGTGGTTCTACACATACACAGACACACACATACACACACACAGAGATGCGCGCGCACATACGCACAGTTGAATAAATAATAATAATAATAAAAAAAAAAAAAAAATTTAAAAAGAGTGTGGGAGGATCTTTGCTATACCATCTTGCCATTTTGAAAATTTGGAGGTTCAATCCCTCTCTATGATTAAATCCATTGTGCTCTTATCTATACCTTTCAAAGTAGTTGAAGGAACCCAGTAATAGTTCCTCACTTTTCATGAGCTAAACCAAGGAAAGGAAATAAACAACTGAAAGGACTCTCCAGTGAAAGCCACATTTAATTACTCAACCAACCAATCAATTTAAGGGCACAAGTCATAAGGATGATACAAGGTCAATGGAGTATTTACCCCTGATTTGCTCTATCACTTCTAATTGCTGAATAAAATCCTGAAAAGGATAACATGTTGTAACTATAATTCTGGGCAGAGAGAACAATAAAAAGTTAGTGTAACTTCAGGTATGGCTACAACAAATACAATACAAATTCAGTTACAATAATGACATAGAATAGCATAGAACATAGGTTCTAAAAATGGTTATATTCTCAATAAATATAGATATGTAAGCATAGGAGGTCACTAGAACTACCAAACACCACTAATCGCTACTGTTGGTCACCTGAAATGTTAGTTCAAAATAAGAAAATGTTTGTTGAAAAGATGCTTCTTTCTCCAGTTTGCTAATAATCCTCATATTTCAGGGATCCGTGTGCTATTTAAATATGGCAGTATTTGTTGATAGAATTTGTCATTTATAATTGTAAGTTCATTGCTTTCCTCAGATAAAGCTTTTAGATATAGAGATAGTGCATTCTTGGTATCAATTTAGTACAGATTCTCTCAATGTTCATTTTCATTGTTATTGTTAAGGAGACAAAACCTAAAATTTCAGAGTTGCTCTCTAGCCTCATTTAGAAGATTGTTATGTCATATTGCTTGACATCGTTCACCTTTTCTTTCCATCTCTAATAAAAGAGAAAAAAAATCTCAGAATGATGTCAGTATTCAAAGAATCCATTCCATCACTTCATGCAATATTTGCATCCAAGCATATGTTCATTACTTGATATTAATTCAACATTTCATATTTTATTTCTGTTTATAAAATAATGAAGAAAACACACATAGTAAAAGAGATCATGCTCCTGTATGTATATGTGTGCTCACATGTATGAGCGTGCATGCATATGTGTACATGTGTATGTAGAGGTCAGAGGTCAGCCTCAGTTGTCATTTCTCAGGAACTTTAATTTTTTTTCTTTTGAGAAAGGTCTCTCATTGATTAGGTGCTTCCTTAGTTCTTTAGTAGTCTTGCTGGCTAGCCAGTGAGCTCCAAGACTCTTTTTGTCTTCCCAGAGCTGAGACTCTAAGTGCAACACCATGCCCAGCTTTTTGGAAGTAGGTTCTGGGTAATCAAACTTAGATACTTAAACTTGTGCAGCAAACACTTTAGTGACTGAGCTACCTTGCCAACTCCAGGGATCATACCTATAACTCAGTCACAGTTCAGTAATACAGACAAAAATACGTAAATACACGAATTTATAAATGCTACAAAAATAAAGAACAGTGTTGACCCCTGCAGACTGGGATGGCATTTACGAGTCAAAAGACCCATAAAAGCAAGTGATCAAAATCGTCACATGAAATAAAAGAATCAGTAAAGTAACACGATGACGTAGAAAGAATTGAAACCTAATTTTTAGATGAGAAAAAAATCTTTCTGTTCTTTGTAGCCTATAACTAATCTAATAAGACTAATGAATTACTTCTCAATTTAATTAAGTGTGTGAACGTTGCCTTTTGATATTGGTTTTATGGGTTATTTCAGTAAACAAATTACTTAAAATGATGTTATAGGCTGTAAATTTTGGGATGTTGCTGATAATAAAAATTATGAAGTTGATTTTAGCATTAACATGTACATCACACAATTGGATGTCCTGTAATTTACAAAGCATTTTTGGTAACAGTAAATCAGTTGACTGGTGCCTCTCATAAAATCTCACGGTAATAATATGCTAATGTAGAATGAGCTGAAGTTAGAAACACACTTGACTGGGATTGGTTATACAGACTCTAACATACTATTTAGGCCCTGAAATTCGGTGTGCAGGGAAAGAAAAATGATGGCAATAGCACTTTAATTGCCTACTTAGTACTGTCATTATGAAGATAAAGTCACGTTTATGAAGATGCTTAGCATATCATGAAACATAAGCTCAATGTTCTTGAGTTTTTATTTCTAACTTCAATTTGAAACAGACATTTCTCTTGTCTTTTCAATGAGTAAATTAAATTACAGAAGAGTGAAAAAGATTCTAGAAATAAATGTATAGAAATGTATCAAATTTTGTACTCTAACTCTGATTATCCCTATGTCCTTCCTTTTTTCTCTTTATATTCAGTCGAACACTAGACTATTGCAATAACCATATGAGTCTCATAACTTTCCTTTTTTGCATGGATGTGAACATGCGTGTTGGTGCCCATGTGTGTTTAGGCATTTCTACAAAAGAGCACTTCAGTGTGCATGCGTGGGGAGGCCCAAGGGTGTCATCAAGAATCATCCTGACTTGCTCCTCCACCTTATTGTTTTACTGTACAGTTTCCCAGTCTCTACTTCCAGGGCTGGAATTATAGGCCACCAATACATCAGTCTGTCATTTTTTACATGGGTTTTGGGAATCCAAGTTCAGGCATACATTAAACACTGAGCCATCCCCCTAACCCAATCGTTACTGCTTTTGAAAATGAAAGTGAACACTAGTATTAATTTGACTTGGGTCCTGAGGGTACAGGAAAAGAATCTGACCTGACATATATGGCTGCCCTACGGATTCTGTACAGAAAATTGAACAATAAAAAACATCCTTCCTTCTCAAACCCTGCCAATGAAAATAAGGCAGCGTTACAAATGATCAAATCGCTTTGGTTTTCTTGTTATGAGAACCAGGAAGAGTGGCACTTACTAGTTTTGATGGTTATAACCTAGTGTGTCAGGTGTAAGGATTTTGGTATGAACAAAGAATATATCCATTTGGGTGAGTTGAAGTTCAGGAAGTTGTAGAGGTAAGAAAGAGATTTGAGAGCTAGAGATTCTTGCAAGGGCTGGTAAGATGGCTCAGTGGTTAAAGCACTTGCCTTCCAAGCAAAGTAACCTAAGTTTGAATCTGGAGATCCCACGTGAGATCACATGTGGCTTCTTGCCTGTGACTCCAGCCCTACAAGGTGAAGCCTCTGGCTCCCCAAAGCTAACTGGCTAGCTACACTAACCTAACTAATGGTGTGCTCTGAGTTTAATGAGAGTTGAATGCTCACAAAAATAAGGTGAAAGAGTGATCCAGGTTGATCTCCGATATCACCTTTAGGCCATCACAGATGCATACACACTCAAATGCATATATATGCACATGCCCTATATACATAACTCATATAACTGAATCTTTTGCTAAGGAGATTGTGCTTAATCTCAAGGGCTAATAGGGGACTTTTAAGCACTAAGTGACATGATAAAAATCTGCATTTCAATGTTATTATTTTCATCAGTATACCATACTGGCTGCCTATTGTAATATAGCAAAATTTTAATCAAATTCAGTTTTGATGAACCAATCATGTAAAAAAACACTTAAATTTTGATAAATCAATCAGGTAAGAATATAATAAGAATCAGTAAGGCCCATAAACAAACAAAATCCTGTCAATCAAAGTAAAAAAAAGTGATGTAGGAAACAAAAATCATTTATATCGAGGGAAAGTAACCTTTTTCATATCTAAAATAAAAAAATCTGAGAATCTAAAATGAAGTTGGGCACTAAAAGTTGCAGATCACAGTTCAAAAGAATCATTTGACTTCAATCAAAAGCAAATCTAATAGTCTCTGGAAGACAATATTGCTATTATGTCTCCCAAAATTCCCAGTAAGTTCACCAAAACTATATGGGCATTATTAAGGTGACTTGATGAAATAGACAGCACAGACTAAGAACGTGCAGAAGCCAAAGATTTGCTTTTACGAAGACATCAGGAAAGAGGATTATTAGATTCATCACTTTTAAAAATGACCATGTGAATGGTTCAATAAATAATATAGGAAATAAGATTTTAACAGTGTCAAAAAATCCAGTACACAAGAGAGAGATTATCAACAGGCCTCTTACTCATTAGCAAGTTGTGAAGGTAGAAATTTACTAAAGTTACAGAAGACTTGAAGATTGGCTACCTTGATCTACCTTTATCTAATGACTGAATTAAAAATTTGTATTCTGTAACTATAGAACTTAATTTCAGAAAAATAAAATTAATAAAATTTTATAACCTTCTAGATTAAAAAAGATTAAAGAACAGTTATCCTACAAGACATTAAAAGAACAGTTACCATACAATGTCTTCCAAACATTTTATAAAAAATGAAATCAACAACAAATATTTGAAAATTCAGTTAGTTTGGAAATTGAAGAATACATTTGTAAGTCATTATTGGTTCAAGAAAACTTAGGTGAATGTTCATAAAAGGTATATTTTAAAGTTAAAGTGATATTGCATAATAATGTTATGTGTTATATTTTTTGGACATCTACACACCTAAAATACTTTGAAAGAAATATGCTTAATGTTAGTGTCTCAGGAGAAATAATTGCAAGCAGTAGAATCCTTAGGAGTTAGGGGTTAGATAGTCGAATGGGAGTATCTCCATTAGTGATCTGCCCAAGGAAGAGCCTCTTGATCTGCCACGGAGGCCTGAACCCCCACTACAGCAAATGATCCACAGGGAACCCCAGGACCCATAGAGGGGACAGATAGGAGAGTGGGAGGGAGAAAGTTGGATCCAGGAAGGGATGGAGAAAGGGAGGTAATGGGGGAGACAAGGAAGGGAAGGGAGAGGGAAGAAGAGTAGTAAGGATACCTTCTAATTAAGCTTGTAAAACTAGGGAAAATACTACTAATAAAGCTACCTTTAAATGGTTACATTCATCTTATTTACTTACAAAACAATTAAACAGAAAAGAATAAATGAAATAATAAGATGATTAATTTAGGAGGAAAATAACACCAAAAATAATGTAAAAGAAGGCAAAATTACTTAGACCAAGAGTACAGAATTGGCTGAAAGCTCACATCTCAATATATCATGTTCACAGAGTAAAGCAGAAATAACAAATTGTCTCTAAAGAAAAGGAGGAGAGATAACATTCACTTTCATCACCATCATCAATACTAATAAACCTTCATGTTACTGATAAGTTCATGACCAAACAGCTTAGGGGAACAAGAAGGTCTTATTTTTACTTACGATTTTCTGTTACATGTCATAGTCCAGCTTGGCAGGAAAGTGCATACTAACATCAAGAGGTGGGGGAACTGGGCATACCATATCAATAGGGACTACTGAGAGAGGGACAAACCTCAACTGCCAGATAGCATGACTGCCAAAGTATGCCCAAAGAGGCCAAACGACGGAACTAGCTCCCTCCACCTTGTCTGCCCACTGGTCATACTATGAGCTGGATCTTCCCACATCAATTAGATATTCTCCTGCAGGCTCACTTGGGGCTTATCTTAACAACAGATTTTTCAAAAGTGTGCCCAGAGCTCAGCCTTCAATTATCAAGTTTATCTCTATGTAACTAAATAGTACACTATTGAAAAATTTCCATAATTCACTTCAATAAGTTTTCAAAATTAATCATGTTTAGCAATGTGATATATTCAGGAAAAATAAAAATTTGAAGAAATATATCAAAGATTTAAATAAAAGCAAACTGTCTCTCTTCTTTTTTTGTCTTTCCCCATATATATGAATATATATGAATACTCAAAATCTTCTTCTATTAACTTATAAACTCAAAGAAATTTTGAAAAGCACAACAGAAGCTTTTGTGCAACTTTCTAAGTTCATGTAGCATGAACATGAAAGAACAAAATTCTAAATATAGCCAAAATACTCCTGATGAAAATAGAGAGCAAGAATATTATTTCCTAAATCCCATGCTATTTTTTATTAGACAATATTAATCAGGATAGTAAAGATAGTACAGAGACATATAATGTACCAATGAAAAAGAAAACAGAACACAGAAACAGGCTAGATATTATAGAAATATGATATATGACACATAAGCATAACAAGAAAATGCTACTTAATAGTTTCATGATGATTTTTGTCAAAAATAATACATAGAAATCAATACCTGAGTGAAAATACTTAAACATAAAAAGTAAAATTTACCTATTTAAACTTCATAATATTGAAGTCTAAAAATATTGCTTAAGCAAAATCAAGTAGTGGCAGATATCATAAAAGAATATTTTGACTGTATTAAAATTGGTAGCATAATCTACAGCATTAGGGAAATACTTATAATATTTGCTTATTAAAAGACTAGTATCCAAAATATACAAAGAACTCCTGTACATTAGTAAGAAAAGGACAATTTAATAAAAATGTAGTCAGTATTGAACCATCATTTCTCAGAATAAGAAATATGGATGTTGAATAAATATTTTTAAAATATTAAATTAGACTTCATTTAGAAAACACAGAGTAGGAGTGCAGTATCATAGTTTTAGTTGATAACATGCAAAGAGTAACCTAAATCTGACAAAATTGTTGTGATGAAGATGTGAACAGTACAAATTCCTGAAGGATTCTGGTCAGCATTTGAAACTGTCCAGCCACTTGAGAGAAAATTTGTCATAATGTTGCAAAATCAAAAGTGGAAAAGCAAGTGACCCCATGTGTGATCCCACAAGAACTTACACCAAGATGCAGGAAGGACTTTTTCTATATCATGTTAATAGCAAAATTGGAAATAACTCTAATATCCATTTGCTGAAGAATGAATTAATGGGCAATAGTCCATATAATGAAATAGTATGGATTTGCAAAATCAATAACCTACTACCATATAAGACAGTGTAGAAGACACTTAACAATTACTGAATGAAAAAAGCAAAGAAACCATGGGTATAAATTTTCAAGAATAGTGCACTAATGCCCTCAAACATATTGCTTTTTTAAAATTCTTACTTAAACAAGAGGAGATTCATGCAAAAGCAGTACTGTACTTTATTATTCCTCAGTATGTGATATTTAGTTATCAAACAGTATACAATTAAAAAGTATGAAATCTCCCCCACAAAAAAATGTCAGCATGGAAACAGAAAAAGCAAAGCTTGTGTGTCTCCAAGAATAAAAAAAAAAAAAAGAATAAAGAGTCAGAATGGAGGAAGAATGGAAGGGGGGATTGCCAAGAAGATTGTCATCATGTGAAGATGGCAATGTATATGCTTAGTTAAGAAATGCCTTTGACTCTGTAGAACAGCTGGAGGTTTTACGGAGACATCAAATGAGAGACATCATTTTTTTTTTTCTTGAAGAGAAAATGAGTCTTCAAGGTATACTGCATTTGCTCCTCTGCCTATTTAGTCAAATATTTATGTGGAGTCAAAATTAAATAAGGCCCATGGAGAAATGAACTTGTTGGTCACTCACAAGTGTTCAGAGAGAAATAAATATGCAAGTAGTTTGGAAGTGACTAAGCCCCAGGATTGCTGGCTGGCTCGTTGACTGCTACTACAGTTCCTACTAACCTCGTGCTGGCAATTGGCCTGGCCATGTGTTAGTCTAAGTGAGTCAATGAAAAAAACTGGCAGGTTTAAGTAGTAAATACGTCCTAGGTGGGGTCACAATATATGTAACTGTGTCCCAGGTGGAGGTGAGAATGGGTATGTAGAACACTAAGGAGAAAGGTTCTTGTGTGGTTGGAACTCCATCATGCTGAAGATTACAACAGAGAGGGCTGGGAAACAATCCCACTAACCAAAGGGAAGGATGGGTACCCTATACATTATAAGGTACCCGTTGAAGTTACACTAATAGAGCACTGTCTTGAAGCTGTTATAGTTTCTAAAGGTCAACCAAAAAAAAAAAAGAGGAAAGCTTCAAAACTCTTTCACATTTTTCCATTCAAGGGGATTGTTTGATGTATAATTTATTGTTTGTTCACAGAGTTCAGTATTTAGGAATTTTCTTCAAACACAACCTCTGAAAACAAAATAAAACCACAAAGAAGCAGTATGGTTGAGGGCGGGGATGTATCTTCTTTTGTGTTAATGGGAAAAAGAATATGTTTGGAACTTATCTTTATCCTTGAAGGGCCATTTTTTTCTAACAACTTTGATAGATAAAAATGCATGATTTTCAGTTTATTATGAGCAATAATCTTTCCTGACAACAACACATGATTGTGCCCTACCATACTAGACTAAACAGTGCAGGTTCACTAATACTGGCACATGACTAGAAGCAGAGTGAGTACACGATTCTTGGACAGGAAATCCACAAGCTCCTTCTTATTATGCCTCCTTAATAAGAATATGATTCCACAACTGCCTAAATACTTAACACTTTGTCCCTTTTTCTGAATATCACCCAATTTTGCATGTATAAGCAACAAAGGTGTTATAGGTGTTTCAGTATAGTTGGGGGAGGTGCATGAGATGGATAACAATTTTCAGTTTCCTATTTGCATACTCATTCATACCTGTTTTTTTAAATCTGATAGCATTAGTGGTTCAGACATGCATTAATGGTAGCATAGCTTTTTGTCTCACGTATCCCATCAATTTTATGCAGTGCTCTGCTAACCATAATCTCTTGATCATTATTTCTTCCATTTACCATGGAATGAATTCTGATAGCTTTATGTACTCCAACTTGGTCCTGTATGTTCTTACCTACCTGTACTTACTCTCTAATATTTAGAAAGATATATGTAATGACACTTTCCTCTCACAAGAAGGTCTGGGGATCTTTCTGATCTTCTAAGCACAAACTTATCAAAGTTCTACTTGCTGCTTTTTCTATTAAATATCCTTGAGCTTTCTAACTTTGTATAATACCTAGCATGTTCTTGATTTAATAACATAAAAATTGGGGCTGGAGAGGTGGCTCAGGGGTTAAGCCTCTGCCTTGGAGGCGGAAGGTCCTGAGTTCGGATCCTAGACCCCACGTATAGACGCCGGGCGGAAGCGGTGGCGGCCTGCGTTTCCGGTCCTGGTAGAGCGAAGCCTGTGAATCCTGGGGCAGAGTAAACAAGGAGGAGGTGGTCCATGGTGGTTGCTGATTCGTCCGTGGTTCTACACACATACACGCATACACACACACACACACACACACACACATGTGCACAATTGTATAAATAATAAAAAAATAAAAAAATAATAACATAAAAATTACATGGTGTGCTTGTCTGTGGAAGGATGGAAGAGTCAGTGGAGGGATATATCGTCAGATTTTTACAGACAAGGAAGTGATCTTGGAAGTTTAACAGCAGTGTTACTTAGAAAACTTCTGACTTCAAACCTCATGGTCTACACTCCAAAACCAGCCTCTTTCATTTAAATTCTTTGGGACTATTATCTAAAAATATTTTTTTCTCTCTCTCTTTTTAAAAAATATTTTGCAATAATAAAAATGTATTATTTTAAGATAACTAACACATAGAAGACTTAACACTTGAATGCAAGCATAACTGAAAGCATTATATTGGTTACCTTAACTGGTGTGGGAAGAACCAGTCCCAAATTGGATAGGATAATTTTGTAGGCATTTGGTCTGGGAATACATAAGGATGGAGTGAGTGAGTAAGCATTCATGAATTTATTGCTCTCTGTTCTTGATGCAGAAGTTCCTGCTATGGGAACTTCCCCACAGTAATGGAATGCAGCCTGTAATTGTGAGCCAGATAAACCATTTATCCTTAAATTACTTCATCGGATATGTTGTTGTAGTAATGGGTAGGTAATGAAATTAAAGCAGATCTTCCCACTTCAAATAGTACACATGTTTCTCTGTGGCCTTACTATTCTTACCATAAGTATAGCATAGTAAAATACTCAAACAATACAGTGAACTGTAGCCAAGTTTGATTCAAATAAGAAGTCTTTAAAAATCTGGAGAATGAAAACTCTAAGATGTGCTATGACCTCCCTCTAGGTACATGTTCCTAGACAGCTAATCATCACAGATAAATTTTCACCAGAGAATGTTTTTCTCTGACAATTACACTGAAAACTGGAAACAGCAAGTGGGTTGTATTGCAAAACTGTCTGCTCCAATTTTTCTGTACAAACTGCTTCTGCATTGCTTATGACTAGCTAACATGAAGATTGGCCTAATTATGGTAGGGTGTTGTTTGTTTCTTCTGAGAGCACCTGCTTGAAATGTACAGGTATTTGGAAAATACATTCTTATGATCCAGGAAACAGATCTCATAACTAAAATCAGACTTCATTTCTAGTGGAGAGAGAGAAATGATAAAAATACTAAACTTCAGACCGAGACACTTTTGGCCTAGATTATCATCATTTAAGACCCAAGTGACAGACTCATTCCTAAAAATACCATTGTGCAGAAAATTTGAAGTCTGAAGCTACCCAAACTTTTGACTGGTTTCTTGATTTATTAAACCTTACATTTTTCCCATGGTGAGCCAGACAAAAATCTGTGTGGAAGAAAAATATGTAATTAGGAAAGGCTAGTCATTTAGATTATTATAGGATTAATTGCAATAGCAATATAGTAATAATATCAACAGTTTATCCTTAGATGAAAATGTAAAATGTAGTGTACCCTAGAGTTAAGGATAAAAAATTAGATATGAAACATTCAGTGTATCATTTGTCTCCATCGATATCCTTCTGACCGCAATAATTTCCATAGTAACTGAAATTACTTATTGAGAACTAAGACTGTTTGTGGGCAATTTGGATCCATGATTATGTATTATTTTGATTCTCTAAATTACTGGTATAGTGCTCTCAAATAAATAATGTAGTCATTACTTTTTATTGTGCTGTAGAGTGAATGCAGAACCTTGAGCATACTTGGCTAGAGATCTATGATGGAGCCAAATCTCCAGTCTTATGAACTTTTTTGACTGTATAACTGGAAGATATTAAAAGGAATTCACATTTAACTCAGCAGTGCTTCTACACTTATGCTTATGTGGAGGGAAAGACATACCATTTTCTGCAGATAGCCCAATTCTTTGGGCATAATTTTAGGACTGGTCATTTATGACTCTTGAAGACTGGGATGAGAGGAAAACCATGGAAGTCTGTGTAGGTAGTGGGAAGGGCTACAGTATCTGGAATCCTCCCCCACATCATTGATTCATCTAGCAAATGTGCACATTTGGAAGCATGTGGGACCTGAGGTGAATAGCTGGGGGAGCCAGTCACTGCCTGTGACTCACAGGCCTGAAGGCAGCATAGTTTCTTGACAGACAGAGCTGAAGATAGTTTGGCCTAAGTTGCAGAAAAAAATATCCATCTTTGAAAAGCTCGAAAGGATGAAAAGCTCATGTGAAATAAACAAGTTCCTGTCTGTACTAGCAGAGAGTTGCTCTTGGAGAGGGTTAGGTAAATGGGCATCAAGGCCCTGTTGTGAAACAAGACTTTCTAAGCAGTGCCTTAGAAGCCTGTTATCCTCCACATTTGTTATATTTATGTGCTGTCTCTGCAGGCCGAGTGAGTCATTGACTACACATTTAAAATAGCTAGAACATAGTATACCAGTATCCTAAATTGGCAATTTCAGAAGTGTTTGCTCAAAGTACAAAACATTGCCTATGTATTCAACAACCTCACCTTCTATTTATGTATTTTGTGTCATGTATTATTTCCAATAGAAAATTTATGACTATAAGGTATCTTGAACTCACAAAAGTTTAGAAAATAATTTTGAACTCCAATTCTGATTTCTTACAGAAATGTTAAGACTTATTTATGCCTAATCATATAAATCTGTATCATACTATTATTGTAAATAGATATATTTTTAGCATTTTTCAACAGAGTAATGAACCAAGAAGTAGAAACCTAGACTATGGAGTGAAAGATCTAAGTTTGAATGCTGCATATGGCCATATAGTAGCTTTACGATCATGGTCAATTAGTTGAGCTACAAGGCTCAAATTTCTCTTCTGATAAGTGAGGCAATAGGTATAAACTCTGAGGAAGTTATTGTGAATATCACTATGGAAAGTATCAGTGCCTAGAATAGAGCACAAAAATCAACATTCTTTCTTTTTCTTCACTTTCCTCTTTCAGCATTAACTATTCAATTTGCAAGGTTCTATTCTGGCTACTCCAACTTCTACAACTATTCAGGAACTGTGTTATGTCGAATACTATATTAATTACTGGAAATGCAAAGAAAGTATGCCATTATTGCTGTTCATGAAGGAGTTAGATGTGTCTGTAAACCATTTTTATACTCCTTAATTAAACTGACCCTAAAATCAAATTTGGTTCACAATTCCTTTAGCAAAGAAATTCATAATTTAGCTATATTACACTTTATCCTGAGAAAATGCTGGGTCTTTATCTTTACCAATCTTGACATTATCATGTATTCTTATTCTAATAACCATGCAAATTGCATTGAATTTGATGTATGTTGCCCATCTCCATGTCTTTAAACATACTATGTCTCCTACCCAGGATGGATCCCCCTCCCCAATGTTAACCTGGATATATTTCAAGCCCTTCTCAGGAGTTTTTTGTTTAAAACTTCCATGCAATTCAAAGAGCTCTACATGTCTGATTTTTGAGTCTCAGAACTCATATGGGGGCTAGGTGAGGGGGCTTGTCCATCCTTTTCTTTAAACAATAAAAACAAGGATGATAAATTATTTCATATTCGTTTGTGTTTATATGCATAAAAATGTCTGACAAATAATTAATATGTGATATTTGTTAAAATTAATAACTAACTGAAGACTAGAAATGTAATTCAGTTGATAGTGATGTGGGCTTGACTTCCAGCACTGCATAATCCAAGAGGGTGATATTTACCAGTAATCAAAGTACTGAAAACATGAAGATGGAAGGATTAACAGATCACTGTCAGTTGTAGTCACCTAGGGAATTCAAGGCCAGTCTGAGCTACAGAGACTTTCTTAAAATTGAGTATTAATTTAATGAAACAATTAATTAATAATTGAAAGGAATAATAAATTGTCTTAATCACTACAGTGAAATAGGAGAAATATGCCCAGGATAGAATGCACAAGGCAGTTTTCGCCAGGTTATTTGTCTAGAACAGCCACATAGCTTTATGCACAAGGCCAGGTCTCTCTAACAAGAACATTTGGTTTCCAAATTATGTATTGCACAGCATGAATCCTTCTTTTCTTGCAACAGCCTGTTAATTATAACATAACCTTTGCTCTGTCTTTCCCAGAATCTCCTAATCCCTGAGATGCAACAGTCAATTCTATTTAGTTAGGATTTTCTGACCTTTATAAGAAAATTGTACTCATACTCCTCAAAATCACATTTTTCTGTAAAACCAAAAAAAAAAAAAAGTAATAGGTGTCAGTTTCAGAATCTAATAGTAAGAAGAACTATCTATTTTTAAAAAATGTTTGAGAATGGAAAAGTCCTTTTCTTTGTTCTTTTATTTCTGTTCACAAGCAATTGTCAAAACTACCCCACTACAGACAGTAACTGTGGGAACACTTGGAGCTGTCACTGGATGTGTTTCCAAGTCCTTCACAATGACAGTTCCTGGTGGCCAGCTGAGAGATCTGGCTGCAGGCTCATTTGATCATTTCAGCAGAAGTGCCTACAAAAGTTTCAATTCTTTAGATGAAAACTTCGAAGATTTCAAGTTCCTTCTGAGTTCTACTATTTAGCATGTGTTCTGACAATCCTTTGTCATTTTCAGTTTTTGTTTTTGTTTTAGGAATCATTCTGAGTCCATGTTATTCATTATTCTTTCCCAGTGTCCAACAGAGGTAGAGAAGTCAGTGCTCACATACATAACTCTCTCTCTCTTTCTCTTTCTCAAATACATATGCAACACACACACACACACACACACACACACACACACACACACTTAAAGGTAGAGATTTGACTGGAAAATGAAGAGAGGCCAAGAATGGAGAGAAGGGAAGCTGCAAAGAGAATTTTCAAAAGGAAGAAAGATAGATTAAAATAAAGAGGGAGGAGGACATAAGTACCATTCTGGAATACTGTAGAAGCTGCTTGGGAACAGAAATAATCACAAGCTCCATCAACACATGAGATGTGTATGTTTTAATAAAAATCACAATGGCAACAGGTGACCACCAGTGTAATAGTGGCATGAGTGTCAAGGAGACAACCAACAACTTTCTGATTGAACTCAAGACTCATTTGTCAGAATGGGACACATTCCTACTACTGTAAAATAGAAGAAACCTAAAAAAGGGAAGGAAATGAATAGGGAAAACAGCCAATGAATATATAGGTATGAAGATAGCACATCACACTGCTCTGTAAATAGCTGTATACACATAGGTTGGAAGAATATTTAATATGCATCCTAAAAATCTTCTTCTACAACAGAAATAGAACTCAGTACCCTAACAGGATACAGCCTAGGGCAATAAAAGAGCAGTGAAGTGGACAACGATGACCAACCATAATGTAGTAAGGCTCAAGCAGAATCAGGCCAACCTAATATCTCCCCATTCTAAGGATTTGGGAATGGTGCAGAACAGTGGGTGATGAGATTGAAAGAACCTAAACATGGGAAGATTCACTGTTGGACAACACATTCCACTCAAGGCAGAGCTACTGCATCTAGAAACTTACTACAGTGAGACTTGTCCTTATCAGACCTGCATAATGACTGACATACCAACATGCCCTCATAGACTACCTAGGAATTCAAGAAGAAGAAAAAAAGAACATAGGGTGGAAACCTTGATGTCTAAAGTTGGGTGAGTAAAGGGAAATATATCTATCAGTGGGATGGCCCAAAGAAAGGCAACTTGATATGCCGCAGAAGTCTGAACCTCCACAAGAGTAAGCAAGCCCAATATTCAAGTTTACTGTGATCAGAAAAAGCCCTCAGTAGAGAGGTGCTACTTCCTGAGGTCCTGAGGGAGCAGGGACAGCGACATATTAAAGGTATATCAGAGTTGCTTTACTTTCCTCTTGGCTTATTCTGAAAATGTTTTGAGGCTCAGAAAATGGTTTCAAGGTGTTCTGAAGAATGACATCCCTGGGAGCATTCCCCTTCCTAGGCCCCATGGTGCTGGATGCATTTTATATACTCAGCCTTAGGAAATCAAGGAGTTTCCTACTAGCACGTAGGGTGCTGAGGGGACTGTGGAAACCATAGGCTAAGAAAATAAAACTCATAATGAACTGTAGCATCTTAAAAAAAAAACTCCTATGGAAATGTTTTTTCTTTATCTCAGTTCTGAGGTTAGCTTTTGTAAATTTTTTTATATGTGTACAATATATTGTGAGCGTATGTACCATTGATTATACTGTCTTACTACCTTCCACTCTGGCTAACTCCCTCCTTCCCAGCTAGCATCCCTCTGACCCCCATGTCTTTTTTTTGTTTGTTTCTGTACAGGCTTTATGCATAGCCATAGCTGCTGTCTGTTAATGAATATGAATGCTATACATGTCCTATCAAGAAGACAGCATTCCATAGCACTCCTTCCCTTACTTTAGCTCTAGCATTCTTTCCACCCCCTTTTCTACAATGGTCCCTAGGTCTTGGGAGGGTGCTATAGATAGTCTTCTTGAGGGATGAGCACTCAATAACCACTTTTCTCAGCATTAACTATCACTCACTGCCAAAGAAGCTTTTTGAACCACGCTAAGAGCAGAACATTTAATCCCCAGAGTCCACATGATGGAAGAAAAAAAATGGTATCTAAAAGTTATTCTCTGAGGGGCTGCAAAGATAGCTCAGGGTTAAAGCCTCTGCTTCACAAGCAGAAGGACTTGTGAAGATCCCAGGTAAAAAATGCCTGGCAGAAGTGGTGTCAGTTTACACTTTCCTCTCTGGAAGGAACAGCCTGGGAAATTCCTGAATGGAGCAAAAAAGAGATAGAAACAATCCAGGATGATTCCTGAAGTAAACCTTGAGCCTTTACAGATACACATAGTACTCTCTGATGCACACACACACACACACACACACACACACACACACACACGATTTTTAAAAATTAGGCTACAAAAATAGTTGTCCTTTGCCCATCAAATGTATACAAAAAGCATGTGAGTAGTTATTTTTTCTAACTGATGTGGGAAGACATAGCCTGTGGCAGATGGGATCATTCCCTTGACAAGTAGATGAGACAGGGAATGCTGGTCCAGTCCTTCAGCATATTTTGACAGACTTGTTGTCCAGCAAGTGAGCTTTGCTCTTGCCTCAGCAACTCCTATGGATATCATGGGGCCACTTCTTTCAGTTCCTGACATTGACATGAATTCTTCTCTCGCTGCACTGGACTATGAACTGTACCCAAAATCCTAAGCGAGAATAATTCCCTAAGTTGTTTGGTCAGGTATTTATCAGGAACACAAGGAGAAACTGAGACAGATACCAAACTGCCAAACAGAATTTTACTGTGTTGAAATATTTATACTAGAACTCAAATGTAAAACTCAAGAGCTCATTCAATCAAAAGCTTAGCTCTTGTCAACAAGCACAGCAGAGACTCTGGGAATACTGTCAGTTTTGCTTTTCTTTTCATTTTCCAAAGTTAAAAGCAGACTAGGTCTCATCAACAATTCTGTAGAGGTAACTGTCCATCCACAATAACATGTTTATGACAAAGGTTCTTTTGTAATATCTGAAGGAAAAATATTCGAAATAAAAGTTTCTATTGAACCTCCTAATTTTGAAGCCAGCTGACCTAGAAAAGAAGAGGGTCCCTTTGAAGAGAAGAGTGAAACTCTCAGAAAAGAAACAGATGCAACATACAAATCTGAATTTATTTTAAAAATGGAGCTGTGGAAACTTAAGGTGTAAGGTGACAGCATGAAGTCAGTTCAAGTTTGAAAACATCCAACTAAATGAATCATGTCTAACACTGGAGACAGACCACACAAATGGATTCTAGGTCACTCTTCTAGCACAGGAAAGTCATTCTTGAAGGACGTTGATGCTATGTAGTAACTTAAGCTTCTGGATTCATGGTTTGGGCTGTCATTGATCTTTGGGCTTTCTACTGAAAATACAACCATATTTTAAATTTCCTTTCATATCATCTTTACTGAAGGCAAAATTACTGCCTTTGGATACTTTTTAATTCACAAGGAGTTTTCTAAAGCTAAAGTAAGAAAGACAGGGAGGACGCCCCATGCTCATCTGGGCACATGTTAAGTTTTTTAAACACCATTAAAATCTATAACAACTGGATGTTGGTTAAGGATCGGTTATTAATTTATATTGCACTCATGTCATTTTTCCATAATTAGGCAAAGATGTCGGAGATGAGGCAATTTCACTTCCTAAGTAGCATCTATGAAACTTTCCCTTGCTACCCTGGCTACCTTGAACAAAGGGGCTATAGTCAAAAAGCTCACTGGACTACCCTTATGCCAACGTTGGTCATCTTGGACACTCTATGGATGCCTTGAGACATCCACACAAAAATGGCAGCTGATTTCTTTGAAATCATTACCCCTGGCCAGGGTTGTTTGAAACAGTTTGTAGCAGATTTCCACTATCCCAAGTTTATGAAATCTAGCTGACTCTGCAATCCTTTCTACTTTGGCCTAGCAGAGGTAGCCCCGTGACTGATGCTAAGAGCTGTAACTTGTAAAAACCTGGATGTGCTTGATGGAAACATTCTTTACGCTACGTACAAAGGCTGCCATGACTCACTCAGTGAGTGAGCTCAGATGTACACTCCTGTGCTTCTCCTGTGGTTGTAGGTTTAGGCCCACATGAAAAGCTCCTCTTGTGCAGGCCTTTCTTGCCTACTTGTGTGGATGGAGCTGGTGACATTAAGAGAGAAGCAGCAGAAGGAGAACAGAGCTCTGTTAGTAACAATGGCAGCAGAAGCAGAAGAATGTCAGTAATAGAATAGCGGTCTACAAACCAAGGTGTAAAAATACTAAGACAACCAGCTCTTGAAAGCTGAAGTGGCAACAGTCCATGGAGTTCTTAGCAGATGCAAAGCAGCAGCAATCCTGGCAGTGAAGTGGTGGCGTGCCTGGCACTGGTAGGTACCCTGAACCCAGGGGATCCTGGCCACAACAGCAGGGACCCTGTAATCCTTCCTGAGCAACGCACATGGGCTCCCAAGTACCTAGCTCTCATACAAAATCCAGTCCAGACAGGTGCGCTGCAAGGTCTTGCAGCAGCAAGAGTTGTGGAAAGGGTCAGACACTGCCTCACAGCTGAGCTGAAAAGTTTGCAAGTGGTCAGTTCAGGAAGAAGGATGGAAGCTGTAGAGAGAGATCACAAGAGAAAGTAGAGAGCTGAGACTAAAGAAGGATCAAAGTCCATAAAGAGGCAGAAACAGAAGCTGCAGGCCCTGGTAACTGAAGAGTTCCAGAGAGCCATGACATCTTCAGGAATGGGTAGCTCAGCTACCTCCATGGGGACTGTAATACTTGTAAGGCCTACACATTGACTGTGACAATTCAGGCTTTTACTACTGATTCTGCCTGTTTACTGCTGCTCCCCGCTGCTAATGCAGAGAGAAACAAATGCTGCTGGAGACCAGAAATTTGAAGAGCTTCTCCTGCCTATCCACAATTTCTACCCAAGTGTAAAAGAATTCTCAACCAGTTGATGGGTGACAAATGACCAGGTTTGATCAGTGTGTCCTAAATGAGCCAACAATTATAAGTGATTCTGATAGCTGTCCTCATTCGGGCATGCTCTTCAGTCTCAAATAGGGGTCCATTCCTCAGATGGACAGAAGACTTAGCTACACAGCACAACTTGAATAATGTTTACGTGATCTGTGCATATTAATGATGCAGCCATTCAAAGAAAGTCAATTCTGTTTGACTGTCATCATTCTGGTCTCCTTCTAGTCAATTACTCTCCTGGGAGAAACTTTCCAGTAGTAGCCATTCCTAATTTTGGAATGGTTCACATACTAAGCTTATCGTACAAATTTTCTCTTGATCTGACTCTTACCTGACCTGTCTTTCTATCTGTAATTTTCCTTGTTTACCCAGGATTCCTCATCTCATTAAACTTAGCAACTGGGAATTATCTATGTTTCTCTGTTCCCTGTTCGAACCTGGTCTCCCTATATGGAAAATTCTTCTATTTTTTACCAACACATATCTAATGCTATGCTCATTTCACAAATAGCATCCATTTATCCACTAAGAACCAGCTCAGCCATTGTTATTCCAGGAAACATCCTTTGACTTTCTATCCACTTCTCCTTGGACATGAAGATGCCCCAGTGCTCTGATCGCTCAAACACTGGTATATTATTATTACAGCACTTTTTTCACCCTACATTATGGCTGATAAGATGTAGGTTCCTTGAATATTTGGCAAGATAGTTCAGACATTAATGTGCTTGTCCACAAGCAGGAACCTGCATTGGATCCTACAGAGTAAAAAATCTGGACATAGTATCTATGGTTTGTGATCACAGAACTGGGGAGGTGAAGACAAGGATTCCTAGTGATGTTGACCAGCCAGTCTAAGCTGAATCAATGAGCTCCAGATTCAGGGAGAATCCTGGTCTCAAAAAGTAAGGTGCAGTGTGATTGAGGAAGTCACCAGATATTGATTTTTGGCATTCACATGCATGTACACACATAGAGATTTTTACCGGAAACACAGAACCTCAACCTCATTATTATGATCCAGAGGTTTAGCAAGTATCACATATTAATCTTCTCTTGACTGTTGGAGTCCTAGTAAATTTGGACTAAATGGGACAGAAAAGACAACTCTAAAAAATATAAGTAATAAAAATTCATTCCAAGAAAACATCACCAACATACCAACAATTGAAATAATATAATGAAGAGGTGCTGGTCATCAATATGCATTATATTATTTAAATATAAACCAAAACGGCCAAAATGTTTGGCCCAGTGCTTCCATATAATTCAGGCATGAAAACACATGCAATGAGTCTGTTAAGATAACTTTGTTCTAACTTTGTTTCTAAGCATTGATATGGCCTTCAACAACTGTCTCATCCATTTTGGGCCTCAATAGTTTCCTTTCAGAAGATATCTGAGGCCCTTTTAAATTTAAAAGTGTTACTTATTTTAATATGAGGATCTAGTACACTCACAGAGTCCAAAACTATATATCAGATGAATAATGAATGTCATTCTCCTTCCCCGACTGTTTGAGGCCTTTCACATCAAGTCATAAGCAATTATAATACACTTTTGGATTGTGACCCACAAACATCAACAACCTCGGCAGCACATATTCTGTCAAACCACTTAAGTCAACTGTGAAAGAAGTAATGTCAGAATGTAGAGCCAACAACTTCGGCATCAACAAGCAAAATGAGAAGAAATAACTAAAGAATATGGGGGACATTAGAAAGGAACAAATATCCAATCACTGTGGAAAATGATTTGAAACTGGGCCACTGTGATGGCCCAGCAGAAAACACAACTTTGGTTTTCTTAAGAAGTTCTGATAGGAAGGAAGGAAGAAAAGGAGGGAGGGAGGAAGGGAAGGAGGAAGAGAGGAGGGAAGGAAGGAGGAAGAAAGGGAAAGAAAGAGAGAAAAAAATGACTAAATAGTTCAGAACAAAAGAGAAAACAACCAAGTTTCCCTCAGCAATTTCTAGGCAACAAATTGGACATTCAACATCATCATATTCGGTTTCAAGGCATAATATCTGGATGCACCCAGGGAATGGAATCCACTGCACACAGCTGTAGCAGAAAATGCAAAGTAGTCTTTGAAATGAAGGATTCATGGCCAATTTATTCCTGCATCACATCCAACCTCCTTTGAAGAATCCTTCCCCATCTCTAGCATTAAACCTGAAGACACACATTCACTCTGGTCTTAACTTCTTGCTCAGCACATGCATGAAATAGAATGGTTAAAGTGCACAGAACTTTAAGTTCTTGACGCAATAATACATAATACATACCTGCTAATAATATTCACAGATATAAATAAATGCACATACATGTAATACTTAATTTTTTCTAATTACACTTTTTTCTCAATATTTGCTCATGACATTATAGAAACAAAAGTTAAAATCAGACACCTACTCTGTTTTAGGACTACACATGGCCTCCACACACTTTATTCCACACAGTTTCTTCAAGGAAATGCGACCACCTTTCTCACTTAGCAGATGAGAACACTGGAGCTGAAAGGGGTTAAGAAAACTGCCACTCTCCGAAACTCACATACTGAGAGCAATAGAGCAGAACTTAGAGTCAGATCCAATCCCCTTTAACATCTGAAATCTTAGCCACGCAGAATGTTGTCAATTTTTTTTCGCACATAAAAATGTGTATTGTGACCTTTCACAATGAATACTTTTTTCCTGAAAATGAGAAACAGTGAAAAGACAGTGACACAAGGAAGAAACCTGTATTTTACTGTGGTTTGAGGAAACACACATACCTAGCAGACATTGGCTAGAGGCCTGAAAGGAGCTGTGTTGGCTTCCTTGAGTGACTAAGGAAGCTGCATGTGCAAATCTCCCTTTCTGCCTCTGGTTCATACAGAAAACGTGGTTCAGGTTTGTTTCCTTAAAAACTACGGGTGAAACAAATACATATCAAGAGTGGTATGTACACGCATATATAGATATATGAAAATAAAAGGTTGGAGCATACTTCGAGCATTTTGAAGGGACAATCCTTCAAAATTGTTCTCCAGATCACATCTTAGACATGCTTACTCAAATATAATCACATCTGGCAATCTATTTTTGCCCATATTTTTAGGAACCTATTTCCTCTTTGAGGTTAATATCAATTATACACAAAATTATTAAGTAATTCATCATAACCTCTAGAAGTTCCTGTAAAAATACATGCAACTTCATTTTACCTAGAAATCAATCATTGTAACAAAGAAATAAAACGGCTAGATTAATCCCTGGTAATATAAACAAGGCCAAGAATTTGTGGAAACTAGGCCCTGGCTATAACGAACTGGTATCAAATTGCCTTCTAAACATTTCTCATTATACCTATATATTAGAGGAAGTCCTAACACTCGATCTAGAAGCTTCTTTTTGTAGTGGATGGTGTTTGATACAGAGAATCTCAACTGATTAAAATGTAGAGAATAAGTGACTAAGGATTGCCCAGCCCAGGACATCCAAGTCACCCCTAACCCAGTGCTTAAGGAGCATTGGGGAAAAAAAGGAAGTGAGAATGTAAGACCCTGAAAGTAGAGATGGTTACAGCCAGACAGTATTTCTGGATATGGCAAGGCAGCTACATCTGTGAACTCATTGAAACTATGTATATTTCCAGGATAACTGCTCAAGATTTGTCTCTACAAACATTTCACCATAGAAGGGGAATGATCTCAAGAGGTACCACACCTTCTGGAAAGACTAAGGAGAGTTAATGCTGGATTGGAAGAAGAGGAGCTTTTCCAATGATTTACCTCCTGATCATTCATCTAAGCTCTAGAAAGTGTCCAGGCATATCCAATTAACAGCAACCCAGATAAAACTTAGTAGGCCACACACACACACAAAAAAAGGACATGAAAGCAGGAGGGAGACTGGTGGAGGAAAGTTTGTGGTGGAAAAAGAAAGAGATTGGAATTTGGTAATAAGGAGTGAAATGGCATAAATTCTTTGTTATTTGTGTGTGAAACCCAGTATTGTGTAAATAAATTTCAAAAATAAAACTGCACTGGATTTACATGAATTCTGAAAGGGCAGATGACTAAACACCTGGGCAAATGAAAATGCAAAACTTCCACCACAGGTAATGCCAGTTCCTTGAATAAAAGGGAAGCAAGAGGCAGAAAAAGATGACTTCCTCTGACTTACTGAGGGATGCTTGAATTCAGATCAAAGGAGTTCCAAAGGCAAAGATACCCAGTGTTACTTTTCAGATAGCTTACTTCTCATGGCCTGGAATTTTACTGTAGCTTAGGTCTGAATTCCATACCCACAAATAATTCTTAGTGTGAGACTTTTTGTTCTAGGGTATCCAACACTTTAACATTGCAATATGATGCTGTTGTCTGTGGATGTTTTGGGCTTCATTTATACCAAGCTAGGTGAATGTGGCCCATAAGTCATAGGTTGAATGTGTGTAATAAAATGTGTCTCTTCAATAAAGACCACGCTTAGCTCAAGGCTGAGGTACAGAATCTATTCTTGTAGCATTTGTTATCAAACCTTGAAGTTTTTGTGAAGTTCAGGAAAAGTTAAAAATTCAGAAGACATATCAATGTGAAGCTTTTTTGGTCTCTAGTAATGACTTGGTGGCTTTCCTAACAGCATTGAATTCTGTCTGGGTTTTCTACCTTCTGTTTGCCTTAGAGAGCCAGGATGGAAATTTCTTTGCCTGGTTGGCTGATTTCATCTTCGATTTAACAGCTCTAGCCTCTACTTTCATTTTGATTCAATATTAGATGTGCTTGTCCAATCTATTGTCTTGAATTTTTGCCAGATTGCAAATAAGCAATTTCAACAAGAGTAATAAAAATGGACAGAATGTAATGAAGAACATCAATTGTAACCCTTACTTAACTTCCTATGAAGTCCGATTGTGTCCTTGGCATGAAATAGAAGGTGAACAGGAAATATGAAAAGATTATTTTGCTTTCATCAAAACGTAATGGTTAATACAAACAATATGATGGGAAAGAGAAATGACAGAGGCACTTGCTGTCATAGTTAGGAACAGGTGTCAACTTGATGGTTGAGGGTTGGAGCTCTGGCACATTTGTAGACAATTAGTAGTTGAGTTAAGCCCAGAGTGAACTTACAGGAGATGGTCTGGCTAGTGAGAAAGGGCCAACTCATGGTGGGTGGAAATAGACACTGAGTAAAACACAGAGAGCTGGCTGATGAAGTTAGCATCCTTCTGTATACTTTGCCAGACAGTAAGGATTATTCCGCTCTCAGCTGTCACATGGATATGGCATGGCCAGTCCCCTTGGCCCTTTGTTGATGGTGCATGCCCTCCTGCCAAGCTGGACTAAGAACTATAACTGGACAATCGTAAGAGACTAAAGCCATTGTTCCCTTAAGCTGTTTGATGGTGATTTTCATCAACAATGCAAGTGACTGCTACACTAGCCATGTATCCATTAAGTGCCAGACACTATCCCATATGCTACTTATGCCCCATCACCACCCCACACAACAAGCATTATCTCCAATTTTACAAGACAAGAAACTCAGACTCAATGAACTTAAGCTAAGTAATCAAGTTAAGATCAAAAGCCAAGAAAAAAAATGATAGATTTGGAATATGAACCCCTTTGCCTAATACCCATCATAAAATTTAGCTGAAAGTGGTAAAACATTGTAGAGAGTTTCTAACAACATAAGACTTTTAGCATCATTAGAAATAGTTTTCATTCTGCCATGAGTGTATGAGTGTGAATGTAGGAACTGAGGTTTTTCATCAATATGTCATTGAAACTGGGCAAAAGGAATTTTAATAATGTCTGACACCTTCATTGACTTGGTTAGGTATTGTTACCATCTTATTACCAGCATGTTTATTCTTAAATACTGAGGATATGTTACTATCTTCCATTTCTACATTAGGATTACCCAATACAAAGCCCCTTCATTAGGATATTAGTTCGTGTTTAAGTAAAGACTGTCAGCTTTAGGTCTTTACTTCTCTCTGACTTAGTAAACTATTTATGCTTGACTTCTTTTTTATTTACTTTAGTTTCTTCTCTTTTTTATTACTTATTTAGCAAAAAAAACTGGGTTTATGTCTTTACCTGATCTCTTGCACTTCCCTCTTCTCCTACCTTCCCTATCCCCACACCCTTCTCTCACTCTCAGATCCCTTCATCCATCCTGCTCTGCCCTTTCCTCCTGTTCTTTCACTTGTATCAGAGGACTTCCTTTTAGGTGTCTGTGTTGGTAAGTGAGCCAGAGTTCTGTTGAGTTTTATGAAGTTCTTTGGTGGGTAAGTTTATGAAGTTCTTTGTCGCAGCTAAGGTTTAAACTCCACTATTTGGTAAAATATTTATTTTTGATATTTTACTCTATTATAATCTTAGCAAGAGCAGCATTTTTAAATTGTTTCACTGGTCTCAATTATTGTTTCATTGAGTTTTTGGATTAAACATATTTTCCTGTATTCTAAATATCTAAATTCAGATATTTGTCTTCTGAAAAAAGGTGACGTTTTGATTTTTTTCTTTGGAAAACTAAGGAGTCATTTCCCTTCTATAAGATCCCAGCAAATAACCACTGTTGTTAGTTTTTAACATTGACAATTTCATATTTATTATAAAGACTGGTGCCATAGTTAAGCACAGGTATCAACTTGACTGTTGAGGGTTTGAGCTCTGGGCACAGTTGTAGAGAGTTGATGGTTGAGTTAAGCCCAGAGCAAAACTGAATGAGATTGTCTAGTTGATGGGGAAGACCCCGCCCATAGTGGGTGGGGTTAGGTCTTGGATAAATCACAGAAACTGGTTGAAAGAGTTGGCATCCTTCTGTTCACTTGGCCAGACATGCTGATCTGGCAAGTAAGGATTGTCTATCTCTCAGTCGTTATGCAGTGATGGTGTGGTCAGTTCCTTTGACCCGGTGTTGGTGCGTCCTTTCCCGTCAAGCTGGACTGAGAACTGTAACCGGACTATCATAAGGAAATAAACCCCTTGTTCCCTTAAGCTGTTTGATGGTCATTTATCAGCAACCATTCAGGTGGACTGCTACAATTGGCCTGACTTGAAGAGTTACAAATGGTGTGGAGAAACATTTGACTACATATAGGGCTTTTATGAGATCATATGAATGATTACTGAGTCAAAAGACCAATATTCTAGGACTGAAGAACCAAAGTCTGTGCGCTATTCAGAGCTATCCTTGCATGCCTGAATTCAAATACTTTTTAGCTTCTCTCAAGTTAGCAGAAAGAATTACATCTGATGCCAATGTGCCACCCCAGAGTCTTCTGTTTGCTTTTTCTGGGTGCATAAACTTTGTTTCTCCTGGACTCAGTAGTTCTCCTGTCCCAGATGCTCACTGTACTTCCTGTCTGTGGTCAGATCCCTCCTCCCCAACCTGATAGTCTCCTGGACTCCTTTTATTGCTTTTCTTGAAAATAACTTGATGATTTTTTTTTAATTCTGAAATTTTACTTCTGTAAGGAAGTATCTAGAGGAAACCAAAATAACAGCAAGCTGAAGTGGGAGAGCTTACCAAGATCCTAAAGTCACATGAATGCATGTCAGACCACAGCAGTGTGGAGGTTAAGGGTTGGGGGAGGAGGTGGAATCCAAGTCCCTGAATTTGAATTGCAGTTTCTGTCATTTCAGTAATGGCATTTTTGTGAAAAAATAAAGTAAAAATAAATAAATAAGGTGTGTGTGTGTATGTGTGTGTGTGTGTGTGTGTGTGTGTGTGTGTGTGTGTGTGTGTATGTGTGTAGAAAAACTGATTTCCCCTGGGGATATTTTTGGGAAAACTTGACCATTTGAATCTTAACACTAAACTACAATCAAATTTCTTTTAAGCACTTTCAAAGTTATAATAGTCATAACTGCCAAGTAATTAATAGTGTAATGGTCCAAAACCTAAATAATAATTCTTACAGAAAACTAAACCCAATTCTTGGAGACTTTTATATGTAATGTTTTTCTTACCTAAGTGGAAACTATATAAATTTATATCGACTATAAACTAGATGAAGATAAATGCATTTCGATATGAAAAGAACAATACAAAGAGATTAGTTAACTTATGACAATATATAAGACAATCATATTAAATACTTAATACACTGCAGAGAGTGTGGTAAGTGCTGGGCATACAAAAGTAACAACAGAGTACCCATCTTTCTCATGATTATGCTTAAGGAGAAAGACGGGAGAATCACAGAATTGATGATGTCTACCAGCAAGAAAGCAGAACAAGCTGCCTGCCTGCTGTTGCCACCCATGCTCCAGAATAAGCCTCACTGTCTCCCCAGTCTATGTGGACAGCTTTACCTGCTGGTGGGAACACCTGAAATGGAGAGACCACCTGCCGCTTCCTTTCTTTTTCAAAAATAGCTGCAAATAGCTGTGCCAAACACTCACCATTTACAACCTCATAATTACATAGAGAAATGATAAAGAATTCTATGGCAATGGCCTTGGAACACCCACTGACTGATTTACATCTTTTGAAAGAATCAAGGAAATGACCTGTATGAACAGAGGAGTATTTTAGTACTGTAGTATTTTTCTCTCTCCAGGAAGACAGTTTAAATGATGGTTAAGAGTAAAATACTCTGCATTCTACACTTAATTCCACTCCCTGCATTGATTCCCATTTCATGGTAACAGGGACACCCATTAACACATTTAAAGATGGATTTTCTGTGCATCGTTGAGTACACAGTGACAACGCCTGCACTAGTTTTCTGGGGTCCTAGTGGGAAATAGACTAGTTAGAGAGAGTCCTCAATCCAGGCAGGCCAGTTTTGAAATGAAGCTGAAAGAGAGAAAGAAAGAGAGCATGAGAAGTAGGAAGGGAGAGAGTAAAGGAGAAAGAGAGACAGACAGAGAGAGGGAAACAGAGTGACATTCAACTCCAATCAGAAGAATACGAACCTCACATCTGCATGAACAGTCCCCTGATGAACAGGATCTTGAACATTTTCTATTAGAGAAAACTGGCTCAAAATGGCAGAATGAAAAATTCCAAACACATGCAGGATGTCTTACAGAAATGAAGTAAAGAAGAACTTGTAGGAACAAAATGATGGGGTCATGTGGGTAGGGCAGAAGATGTAGATCGCTAAGACACAGCCTTCCTTGATCCTTTGTTTCAGAACACTGAACCTCTTTTGACTTTAGAGCCTACACTGCTCAGGAAACATACAGATTTTAATGTAGGAAAAGCGCACTGTGGGATCTTCTGGATTAGTTGCATTCCTGCAGAGTTACATTAGGAAGCTAATATCCTTGCATGGAAAGCTTACCCAGGAGCTTCAAAACTATGACCTCCCCAGGCACATCAATGTTCTAAACAGGATTAAAGATGAAGTGGTGAGTAACAAGGAAAGAAGTAGCTCTGAAGGCATGAAGAGGCGGGGTTTCCATCCTTGCTCTTCTAGCTATCAGCTCTGAACAATTGGCAAACTTCTGAACTTTAGAGACTTTATGATAGTCATAAAACAAGTATTAGAACATTTACATACCTAATACCTGAGAGCCTTTAAATGATGACTTAGTTATTTCTGTCTATATTCAATAAATGCTAATGACTTCATATAGATTACAGACGCTACAGGGTTTGACCACTTCCAAAATAAAGGATTTTTCAAAAGCAATACTCTAAGAGGCATGTAGTACCTCACTTCCTCTGGGGGCTTAGAAAGGGACCCCATCTTTGATAGGACAAGTTATAAGATTGGTCTCTTGGATAGTCCATCATGAAGCTTTGCATCAGATGGTAAGTACCACAAGTTTAGCAATTAGTTTACTTATTGCTTAAGAAATCTGGCTTTCAACATTTGGACTAACCCAGTGAAAACAAATTCAACAGTCTTCCATCTTTTTTTCCCACAAAGGTAAAGATACAAGACATATTCCACATAGCTTCTGAGAAATACATAAAGCTTTTGTTTTTTACATTTTTGGATTGTGTCTAGTTTTTTAAAGAGATCAAAGCCTACATTGAGAATTTGATTTAGTTGAAATCATCAAACTTTAGTGTATGCATATATGATAAACATAGTGTTATGCTGTGGCATGTAAAATATTTACATATATTTAGCAGACATTTAATGAAAGGTCATTCTTTCTTCTCATATTATCAGCTTAATTTATGACTATTACAAACTCACTGTCATTAAAATCAGAGGGAGATCAGGGGGCTATGGTTAAAAGCATTCATTGGCTTTCAGTGGTTTACAAACTATACACCTTCAGGTAAAGAATACATAGTTTGTGAAGAAAACAATCCTTGCTCCCTAAAAAACAAGTTCTGTAAATGTTAATGACTTCATATAGATTATAGACGCTACAGGATTTGACCACCTCCAAGGCTGAAAATGAAGAAGAACTTTTCAAAAGCAATTGACTCAGACACAAATAATGGATGTCAGTGTTTTTAGTTTCCAGCAATTAAGAAAGTGTCTGTGGGTAAGCAGTAGAAAGCTGCATTCTTCACAACATCTTTGGACCTTAATTCTTTAGTGTTTACTGGATATCTTTGTCAGGCCAGGCAGGGGGCCAGAATAACTCCAGTAGACCTCTTGTCACTCAGAAGACAGGCACAGCATGAAACCCTTGGATGCATCAAGTCTGAGAGAAACAACCAGAGCTTGATGCTTCATTAATGTATAAACTTCTATTCTGGAAACCAATGGCCTGGAAGAAAAATGGACTTAAAAAGTAGCAAAATAACATCAAAATATACGACTTTACATTTCAGAAAAGAGACTGTTTTTACTGGAGACATGATTTAATTGAAAACATCAAATCATATGTGCAAATAGAAGCGCTGTATTATGTCTTCAAAAGAAAAATACTTTCTTCATACAATAGCAGTGCAAATAATAACTTGGGCAATTTACTGTTATTGAAAGATTCATATCATATATGATTGTATATAACTTGTATTTGCAAGTATCTTGGGAACAAACCAAATCAACATTAAACAGTTATGTTACAAATTTGTAAATATTACATGCATTTATAATGTATACAAATCATCATCAGTTTATAAGTTAATATGGAATATTTATATGACACATATGTGATATATTTGACAAGTGCTATAGGTATTAGTGAATTAATAAAAGAGCTACAAAGGGACAAAAAGGAGGAATTAACTGTGCATGACTGACAGGCAAAAAGACTTCACATCAAAGGCACATCTTAACTATACCTAAAAGGCTGAGGAAAATTTTTAATTGAATAAAATAGTGTAAGAGAATGCTGTTTCAGAATTGCCCTTAGGACACATAAACATTAGTAAATCTAAATCGATGGTTACAAACACAGTCCAATTAATATTCTTGATTCAGTAGGTGATAAAGTTTATTGGTTATAATTTCTTTGGTGGAATAAATGGCAAGAAAGACAATCACTAATCAGGTTCCAGGGAATACCAGACTACAATTATTTTTATCCATGCATTAGAGATAGATCAGTGAGATACAAATATTTTCAAAATTAAAACTGGTGGTCAAAACTTTATCATATGTAAAGAAAGATCCAAACTTTAGAACTAAATTTATTAATCCAAGTTGCCCATTTTTGCATTCTTTCATTTAAAAAGTTGTTATGAATCACCTATAGGCTATCAAGAAGCTGGTAGATCATTCTTTCCACTAGGATCTACTGTGGAATCAGTTAATGTTCTTAGATGATTTGCACAGCAGAATTCACAGTCTGTTACACATATAAACAGTGTCTACAGTATCCATTCAGTACAATGACTGTGTCACAAAAGACTAGAGTGCATTAAGGACAAGGGGACCCCACAAGACTCACTGACATTTTGTTAATGAAATTGTATGTGACTGTGCATTGAATTAACTTCCATGCTTAACACGTGCAACTTGGCATTTTAGATCTATATCTACTTATTCATATTAATAATATACCCTTTTTATTGAGCCTCTGTGATGTTATAGAGTGCTTAACACTTCACATTCATTACTTCATTTCATCTACGTTTGTAAATTTGTAAATATTACATGCATTTATAATGTCTACAAATAATCATCAGTTTATAAGTTAATATGCAACTCCAGAAGTTGTGTATGGGGCCTCTTTCCCCTAAGAAGAAAATGTGAGCGGTATCTGACTCACTGCAACACAGCTTCTATATTACCAACAACCACCAGACTGTGAACGAGCTCTCACTAATGTCAAATCTGATGTGTCCTATACTTACATTACACTAACTGACCCTTAATATTCTAAGCTCTGCAAGGAAAGGGACCTGTTTAGAATTATATACATGCTATAACTGCAGGGAACTTTGGGCAACTGCTTTTTTATCCTTTTCTCTTCACAGAGGAAGAAACAGATTGATCTTTCATTTGCTTACCAGAGGACTGTCTGTCTGTTGGTAGTGCTGGGGGTACACATTTTCTAGGCTGTGAATACCATGTATTCAGAACTACTAATTACCAATGCTTCACAATGTCACACAGAGGACCAAGGGGAAAACTTATATGAAGAATTCAAATTAAAGGCAGGACTTCTCAGCTCCCCTTTTCTGTAGTTTCACTTTTTTTCAAGCACTCCATACCTCTACGTAATCACATTTCCTATATCTTATTATTTTTTTCTAAGGTGACCAATGTTAATACCAAATACATATAGAAGTTTCTTTTATATCTTCTCCAGTGTTGAGAATTTTGTGTGCTGAGGCTTCAAAATAATCAACCTCTGTTACCTTGCACTGGACCATTTTTCATAAACATTTTATTTTTATTATCCTCTATTTTGAGTACTGCTAAGTACTCCAAAATTCCACAGAGCTCTGTGCTCTTGAGTTTGACCATAAAGGGCTCACTTTGATGAAAGGAAATTTTTCTTAATTCCCTAGTAATGGTTCCTTTACAGAGTGCTAACATGAATGAACGTTCATTAAAAAAAAAAGGGAGGGGGGAGAATAATGGACTATCAAGATGAATTGTGATACTTGACAGAAAATATTAATTCTTGATAATGAGACTATCCAACATCCTGTAGAATAAATCTCTAGGAGGCAGGCATTAGAAATAAATTGGAAAGGCACTAGGATGAATAGAGTGGTTAGAATTTCTTGCATAAAAGAAAACTCAAGTGTTTGGATTCAGTTGATGAATGAGGTACCTAATGCATAAAGCCACTCACAGCATCTAATTTGTTGGGCTAGTCATTGCTCTGTATTATTTTTTAAACAGCAAAATAAAGGTGCTACAGTTTCAAGAGGAATGCAAAATCCATTATGAGTAACTCTTTCTTTGATAGGTCAGCTTCCTGTTAGAACTGGCCTGCAGCAATACAGCAAATCTTGACTTTTCTCTGTTTTGGTGTTGGGGTTCCTATGAGACTGCCTAGAGCATGACCCTGAAGCTATGCTCCAGGCCTGCTACCCTGTTTCTGAGGCTTTCAAGAAAAAAAAAATCTCAAATCCATCCCTATTGTACAGAAAAATTCCCCAAACTCATAACAGTACGCGTGGTTGTAGGAAGCTGCTCTTCCTCATTTTCTGTCAGAAACTATTGCAGCCATGTGCTTAGGAAATCATGGAGAGTAAACAGAAAGTATCAAGCAAGAACCTTTCACACTCGCCTATCAACTGTGTTTTACTTTCAACTGTGTTTTCCAAGATGGAAGCTCCAAGTGTGTGCATCTTAAGGTCCCTATTTCAAGATTAATGTATTTAGCAAGCTGAGAAATCTCACCAATTTTTCATCACTTCCTTGGTAATCTCATTTAGATAACTACTTCTTTTCTCCATTTTAATTTTACTTGTGTAATGGCTCTGAAAGTCTGATTACTTTCTTTTTCCTAACGTCACCTCTCATTCCTTTACCCTTCCACTGAAATGAGTTCACATTCCTTTTTCTACAGAAAGTACCTGTGTGGAGCTCACTAATGACTTCATGATTCACAAGTTTCTCTCTCTCTCTCTCTCTCTCTCTCTCTGTCTCTCTCTCTCTCTGTCTCTCTCTGTCTCTGTCTTTCTCCTTCATTAATTTGTAGCTACTGGAGATGTGGAAAGTCTGGCCTGAAACTGAGAGCTTTGATTCAAACTATTATTGAAATATTAGACATTTTAATTACGGAACTGAAACTTTCCTTTAAAGTAAAAAGGTTTAGAAAATGTTGAGCCAAATGGAGTGGTGTCTACAGCAAAGATCTTTGATAGAACAGGGCAGCTTTATTTTAGATGGTCAAGGTAACTAGAACATGCCAAATTATTTCAATACCCTGCAATAGGAAGTAGCAGGTCTTGATATTGAAGTCAGGAACCCAGATCTTTTTGCTGTCTGTTGCTACATTTCTGTTCAGTTCTGTTCTCATGCACATCTTCAGGGGCTCAAGGGAGTATATTGATCTCAGAGCTAGTGAGCAGACGCAACCATATTGCACAGCTAACTACGACTCACCTAAACTGTTCCGTATCAGCCTTCCGTTCGCTGCGAAGGGTACAGGCAAGTATTCAGAGAACCTTTCTGCAGTTACAGTTCTCCACTTGTTGAAATCTGTTTTCATGATAAATTCCTAGAGATAAAATTGCTGAGAACGCTACTGTGGTTGGGAAAGAGTGACACCAGCAAAATGCCTTGGAGAGCTTAAGTTTCAGTAGACATCACCTTTATCCATAGACTTTCCTGAGTGTAATGCTTTGTGGACTACTCTTTGCTTCTCTCTCACTTTCAAATTCAAAATACTTCTTAGATGATTCTCTATCTCCATGGATGCTGTTTCAAGTCTTTGTCTAAGATACTTTCCTCTTAAATTTGGGAGTCACCAGACTGCAGTCCTTCTCCCACAGGCTTTCTTATTCAGTTGCATCATACACACTACCTACAATATTACTTGCCTGTGTTCGTGTCCAAATCAATTTTACTAATCCATATCTATTTTGGGCTCCAGATCTCTTCTCTTAGGCATTCCTCAGACAGTCTGATTGCAAATTCAAAGCTGACTCATCACCTTCTTTAAACACACTTTGTCTCTGAAAATGAATGCCATGATGATTCAACCCATCTACCAAGACAAAAACCTGAGGAATAGGTTAGATTTTTCTTCCTTAATCCACACATCTGATAAATAGACAATTATTGCAAAAATAATATTTTAAATGATTCTTACAGACCTCCCATTCCTTCATTATTTCCTCTTATTAAATTACTGAAAACAAATCAAGAAAAAAAGAAACACACATAAAAGGTGTAATTTTGTTTCCATTAAGCTTAAGCAACTCTTGTAAAGTGAGGGGCATACAGTATTTACTCTTCTCTGAATAGGGGATATTTCTTCATTTCTACCCCATGCTAGAGCTCTATCACCTTTTTCATAACTGTCACACCATCACTTTGCTAGGCTAACATCTTTTCAGTTTTCCCTCTGTAGGTTTTCTTTTGCATACTAGTATGTATGTGCATGTATTTACCAGGATATTCTTTGCCTTTCAAATCACTCTCTCCTTGATGCTTCTGATGGCTACTTAGCTACAGGAATTAAAACGTGTGTAGGAACTTATGGCTCAAAACAGTTTGAGTTGAACTTGCTCGGTTTTGCTCCCTGGTGTTGCATTCCAGTCTCAGTGAAGATGCCTCCGTTGTAGCAAACAGAGTTTTTATTTTCCCATAGTGGCACCGGTTAGAGAAATTGCAAAATCCCTGTCACTAAAGCATTTTCCAAAATTTTAGGAGTTATGAACACCATCACATAAACATAAGAAACATAGACTCTTACACAATTCCAGCAGCTCTACTGGAGTCCAGATTCCAACCACCACTATTTCAAGTAGTGTGAAATTTGAAAAGACAGAAAAGGGATGGTCTTATGTTCACAGCAGCACTGTTTACAATAGCAAAGTCATGGAATCAACCCAAATGTCCAACAGTTGACGAGTAGATAGGAAATTGTGGTACATCTATACAATGGAGTACTACTCAGCCATCAAAAATGATGAATTACTGGAATTTGCCAGGAAATCGATATCATTAGAAACAGTTATATTAAGTGAAGTATCCCAAATCCAGAAAATTAAGCGCCGTATGTACTCCCTAACAGGTGGTTCCTAGTACCAAACCTACCCAGCCCACCTTGAGACACTCATAGATAAATCTATGTATTACCTACAGTAATTGCAAGGATTATGAACAGGAGGGATGGGGTTGGAGGGCCACACCAGAAACAAGGAGAGAAGTGACCATGTTACAGTAGAGAAAATAGGCCTCCATCAAGGACTGCAAGTAAGTAATGTGACACCTGGTTAAGTTCACAGACATTCGTTCCTGATCATTTACAACTAAGGAGGTATGATCTCACCAGAAGGGGAGGGCATATCGTCTGGCAGATAAAAAGTAACTATTTTGCAAATGGGTGATTGACCCCTCCCTCACTGAGGTTTCCAACTTTTATTACATCTACCCTTGAATGTGCTCTTATAATAAGACTCCAGTTTAACAGCTTTTTGTCTCTGGCCAGGGAGTGACATACAGTGCCCAACAGGATGGAGTGAAGGGCATTGCAGAAGCAGCAAAACTGCAAAAGAAAATCAACAAACCACTATCCAGAACTTCAGAGACTCTATATCAACCACCTAGAACTAGCCCAGACTAATCTCTCCCCATCCTGAAGCTCAGGGACATTTGTGGAAGAGGGGGCAGTATGAGTGTAAGAACAAAAGGATGGGAGGAGCAATGATTTGCAAGATACTCCACACAAGTTAGGGCTGAAGCAATCATAATTGGACTTTGCATGCCCTGTGCAATGTCCAACACACTATTGACCTCACAAAGTCTAGCATCTGCTAAAGGCACCAAGATCCTTGTAGGCAAGGGATTCGCAGCCACAGCAGTGTTCCTATGCTTAAGGGCAACACGGGAAAGGGTTCAGGGAAATGCCACTAGGTCCTTGTACGTCATCAGAGAGGAGGGCCCAGAGGAGAGTCAGGCATGCACAGTAAAGGACTCTCTGAGAATTGGGGCGGGAAGCACTGGGGGAAGGGGAGGCAGGGGTGAGGGGAGGGGGAGCAGAGGGTTTGGGGGAAGGAGGAGGGAGGGAGGGAACCGGTGTACCTATTAAGTTTGTATGAGCAGAAATAATAATAAAAAATGTTTAAAAAAAAAGAAAAGGGATGGTCTTAAGCTCAATATGATTCTCTCTCTTTCTCTCTGTCTCCCCTTTTCTTATTCTCCATTCTTCCTCTCTCCCTTCTTCTCGCTCTTTCTGTCTATTTATTTATTTCCCTCTTCTTTTTTTCCTTTTTATGTAGTATCCTACAAAAAGTATAAACATAGTAAGAACATAGATTTAGGATAAAGGATTATCCACTTTGGGTAGCAAATTAGGAGCAAAATTTCAGGTAAACAAAAACATGTTTTGACTACAAACATTTTAACTGTGAAACAGACTATTTGAAGTCCTTTGTGGGAAAGAGACCATAAACCGCAGAGCACAAATAATCCTCCATTGTCTCAGACAAGAGTTGGTTCATTCTGTCATTATTTTAACTGATATCAAAGCAGAGAAGAAAATCCATGGACCACACACACACTCTGTATAGCTATATGTGTGGTGTACATGTATGTCTACATGGACACATATTCGCATAGGGCGCAGGAAGATATTGGGCATCCAGCTCTTCACACTGCAGTATTTCCCTGGGACACTTTTTCACTGAACATAAAACTAGCCTGTGTTCATGACATTGATGTTTCTTAGGATATTAATACTATTAACTGGAGCCCTGTAGCTGGATCCACAGATGGAACAGTTGCAGTAACCATCTTTCCCCACCTCCTGACCCTCATCAAGTGGTGGCATCTCAGGCACGTGTATGGGCACACTCAGCTTTTAGTGTAGGTTCTGGGGAGTCCCACTCAGAGACCCATGCTTGAGGAGCAAGCATTCATACCCTCTGAACCATTTTCCCAGCTTTTATTCCTTAAGCCAGAAGTAGGAAGACACAGAGAAAAAGATTGCTCAGGAAAAATAGTCCAGGTTTGCAGAGATTAAACATTCCAGAAGACAACATGAGCTTTTGGTGCCTAAAATTCTGGTTTCGTACTTTATTCTGTGACCTTGAGCAAGTCATAATATTTTCAAACCCCTTAATTCTCATCTATACGATGATGACCAAATATAATTTGTTTTCTTTATAGGGCTTTTGTGAGCATTCCACATATGTGTAAATGATAAGAAACTATGCAAATGTGACTCTTAATTTCAACAGGGGGCCTTTTCATCCACCCATGCAAATGTTTCATTAGCCAGTGCTCAAATCCTGAGGATGGCATTGTGCCAACTCATTTCCATTCACTAAAATAATCAACATTCCAGCAGCATATTGATCTGTGCCTCAGAGTAAAAAAAGCAAGACTAATTTATTCATGTCTTAGTAACAGACAAAAGACTTGTTAGGTACATCAGGTCAGTTTTCACCATGCACAAGAAAGGTGAGGGGAATGATCACACAGATGGCATAAACAATAAATTCCTCTGTAGCACAGCACCTCTGAACAGGAAGGGGAGAACTCACACAAAAAGCAAATTTGTTCCATATGGTGTGCATCGACAGGTTGCAGTCATGATACATTCAGTTCCAATTTCATCCAACAGTACAAAAGAAACCCACCCGTGTGCACAACCAATCTTCCTGAAGTGTTCAAAAATGTAACCAACATCTGTTCATTTTTCTGCAAAGATATTCATTCAACTCACTCAAACCAAGGAAAACAAAATCACCATACGACTACACATGTGTACTTATAAAAAGGGTAATTCAGTATATATGAGTTAGTTTAATGCTATCAAACACTAAAAAAATGCTTGTAAAAACATAAAAAGATTGTAAAAACTGAAAACAGGGAACACTGTAATTTTGTTTCAGGGAGACAAGAGAAGGACTGGGCTAACTGTCAATATTTAACACATTTTTTTTTTGGTACTAGAACTATAAAAAAGTCTTGACTTGAGAGTTTCACATTCCGTAAAATAGTTTAGTTCAGTGTCAATAATCTGAAGTCTAATTGAACTAGTCAAAATTTGGTTTAGATCCCAGTTAGAGCATGTTCTGATGCAGGGACCTTGGGAAATAAGGAAAACAATCCACATTTGGTATCTTCATTTGTTAAGTAGAAAGGAGATAGCTCTCTCAAGGCTGTTGGAGGGAATGGATGAAACACATTTTAGTGTGTGGAACAAGGTAGTCTCTCTCAGTGGGATTGGAATCGCCATCACCATTAACTATCACCACCACCATCAGCTACCTATTTTAACATAATCATAAGGTAATTCACAGCATAGATGTTTCAGAGAATGCCAACTCGCTGTACCCAGCTTGAAAATTTGCATGAAAGCCAAGCAACTGAAAGCAGGAGGTTCTCTTGGAATGACTATGGACAGGAAAGCAGTAAGAACAGATAGATGGCAGGCAAGGAAAGAAGAGGAAGGAAGGAAGGAAAGAAGGAAGGAAGGAAGAAGGAGGAAGGAAGGAAGGAAGGAAGGAAGGAAGGAAGGAAGGGGGGGGAAAAAAGGGAAGGGAGGGGGGGAGGGAGGGAGGAGGGGGAGGAGGGAGAGGGGAGAGAGAAAGAAAGAAGAAAGGAAAAAAGAAAAAAAAAAAAAAAAAGAAAGAAAGAAAGAAGAAAGAAGAAAGAAAGAAGAAAAGAAGAAAGAAAGAAAGAAAGAAAGAAAGAAAGAAAGAAAAAAAAAAAAAAGAAAGAAAAAGGAAGAAAGAAAAAGGAAGAAAGAAAAAGGAAGAAAGAAAGAGACAGAAGCGAGGTGGAGATAGAAGGAAGGGATGAGAGAAATAGAAAGAGAGAGAGAGAATAAAAAATTACAGCAGTCATGACCTATTACATTCTTCCTATAAACCCAGCCATGTGGTCTATGCATCAGACAGTACTATGGCTATGAATTATTTATGCATTGCTCCAAAGGCTTTTAATCGTTTTCCAGTAGACATCCACTCCTTTTTTCTCCTCTGAGTACCTCCCTTTTAATTGGATCTATTATTATCTAAAATAAAAATCACATTGTCTTATTTCTTTGAATGCTATATGTATGTGGTCATTTCACTTAGTCTTAAGCAATGCAATTTAAATTTGATGTTCTGTGTAGACAACATTATTAATTGGGCTGGTGGGTGCTTTTTCATTGATTCTTGGTTCTCTTGTGTTTTAAATCAGAAAAGACCTCCACAAGCTCATATATCAATGATTTAGTTCCCATACAACGGTGCTCTTCTGGGAGGTTATGGGGATTCAGGAAAGTGGGGTTTAGCTGAAGAAGGTAGGTCAGAGAAGATATGTTGTAGCGTGTTTATCATCTCTGATCCATATTGCTTGCTCCTTGTTCCCCTTCCATGATATGGATGCCTGTGCTGCTCTTTACCATGGTGTTTGATAGACTGAAAGTTCTGAATCTATGAGCCAAAATGAACCCTCTTTCTTCTGAATTTATTTCTGTTACTATTTTCATTATAGCAATGAAAAACTATGTAATATGCATTCTTTCTTATTTTTATTTTCTTTCTCAGAGGATTTATTCTAATAATATAAACAAGATGAGTAAATGCTGACTTTGGTCAGAGTAAGGAGATAACAAGGATGACAAGTTCTGAGGGTCATAAATCTGTCATTTTTGAGTGGACTACTTTTTTTCTGGGTTCACTTACTTTAAGTGTTATAGACACATATAGTGTTACAGACACATATAGTGTTATAGACATATACAAAATGTATATGGTGCAATATAACCCCTAGTGTGGTATTATTATGAAGCAGGTGATTAGGTCATGTATGCAGAACACTTATGAAAAGGATTCATAGCTTCATAAAAGATAGCAAATCTATTGGTCCTTTAATCATGGATTGCTTGATTCCAGAGGTTTGAGTAATAAGTTTCTCTAGTTCATAAACAATCCCAGTTTGTTGTATTCTGTGAAAATAATCTGAAAGGACTAACATAATATGAGAGAAATAAATCTTTCATTTCAATTTACAACTCATTCGCAGATGAATTATAAATTAATCAAACACCAAATGTCACTTTTAAAGGTCCTCAATTGAACTGTATATTTTCAGGGTGGAGCTTTATTTTTATCTCTCAAGCTCATTTTTAAATGATGTTACACTGACTTATAGACTAAGCTCAAGATATGCAAAAATGTCCTTAATAGGTATAGCAATCCTAGAGGTTGGAGATCATCTCAGGGAACTGAGGATAATCAGCTTTTCTTTGGATCTGACTCAAGTTCTTTACAGAGCATTCCTCTGAACTTCTTCGATCCTAAAATTGACAGTGACACCCTCTGTATTTCATTGGGCACCCTGACCGTTCGTTTGCTCTGGCAAAGAATATCATGTGCTGTGATCTTCTTCTCTTTTCAACATATTGGTCTTCTCCAAATGACCTTGAGGATAAACCTGATATCCTTTTAGGCACCATGCGGAAATGACAAGATGGGCAGATCAACCTGACCCAGAAGAAAATGCTGGAACCTGAGACAGGGTAATGAGAGCTGTTTCTGCCAAGGCCTAAAGAAAAACATTCTTCATTGTCAACTACATTATGTTAGAACATGCCATGAAAGAAGGAAATCTACATCCCACACTAGCTTTTGCATTTACACTTTTTCATACGAAAGCCATATTCATCAGTGATATTGAATATGAAGAGAGATATAAATAACCACATTGACCCAAGCAAGGGAAAATATACCACGGATGCAGCTTGTACTCCTTTGACAAGGACAAGGTGACTGAATAGGCCTGTTTCTATTACTTCCTGAATCTATGATTTAAGTGAAATTGGGGCCATAAAATGTTTCACCGCATGTTATAAATAAACTCTCTGACCTGAAGGGCTCGGATTACTTTCAAATTGTGCATCGCTACACAGAATACTATTATAGTTAGTGTGGGAGTGGGCGGATCTACTTCATTTCAAGCAGTGATGATTAATTAAAGTTAAGTCGGAAATACTTACCAGGTCTGCAGATAGATCACAAAATGAATTTGTTTGTCTTTGTTACCATATATACTCCCCATCGACGTACTACAGATAAAACCACTTCCCTTCTGTATATAGAAATCAACCCCAGCACCTAGGGCTACTTGCAAATACATCTTTGCATGAGCATTTTTAACTATATTGAAAAGAGATGTTATGAGATGGTTTGTTGGCTGACAGATTTTTTTTTACAATAATGGATAGCTTTAATCTTTTCTTTTCACAATGACAAAAGCATTTACCCTATAAAATGGAAAGAAAGTACCAAACCCACAAATATAGCCCAAAAACATGGCAGAAAGAGGAGCAGATTAAAAGCCAGGAGTCCTGAGTTCTACCTCTGACTTAGACAGTATGACTACTGAGATCCATTCATCTTATCAACATTAGCTCCTTTTCATGCCAAATCAGAACACAGCAAGTGATTGCCAGGCATTATAAATATGTGATGTTTGTAAAACGTGTCTGAAAACTATAGAGTGCTATAAAAATGTTAATTGATCTGTATGCTTTTTATTTGGGACTTTATGACCACTTAATAAGCCATTGTAGGAAAGACCAAATGCTAGCCAGGGATATGAAAGTAAGTCATTATCCTACCCAGTGAAGTGTTTACAGCCTAGTGGGTCTGTGTGGATGTACATGTATACATATGTGGTGATAGAGAGTATTGGGAAAAAATAACACAAGGACAAGCTACAAATCTAATGTGGTTTTCAGAATCTAGAAACTGCTTGGTTGTGCATAAAACAATCCGTTATTCCCAAAACTGTTCAACATAAATGTTGATATATTGATCATTTAAAACAAACCTTTCTTATGTCAAACTCCCTTGAAAAAACATAAGGTATGCTAAATTGAAGTTAAAGAAAAAAATGGCATAATCATGCTACAACTCACACAGATTTTGAATTCATTCTTGTTCTTATATATTTTCTCTAGCTTAGGGGACTAAGGAGCTAGCTTGGTAGACAAAGCACTTACCACACAAATGTGTGAAATGGAGTTAGAAATTCTATAACCAACATGGAAGCTGGCACTCATGAGACATGGAAACAGAGCAAGCTGGCCAGCAGAACGAGCTGAAACAGTAAGCTCTGGCTTCAGTGAGAGGCCCCTTTCCTGTGTAGAAGGTGAAAATTGGTTAAGGAAGATGCTCAGTGTCAGCTTTGAGCCTCCAACACATGTGCATGTGCATCTGTATGCATACACGAGCCAAAACATATGTGAACATGCATATATGCGATGCGTAACACAAACACATATCCATATTTAAAAAATCTTAATTAAACATTCTCTCTGGCTTAGACAGTCTCAGTTTCCATAAATGGAAGCATGTGTGATATGAAAACATGGAGGGAAAAGTCACTTCCCTGTAAGACATTTACTGGTTTCACAATCATTCATTCAAGCATACCAGTTAATCAGTCCTTAGAATCAGTTTGTCGATGAACTTCTTCTTTTAGAGGCTGTCATTTCCGAGAAGGCATATTCAGAACCTTCTAGCTCAAGATTAAACCTACAGCATTCTGAGCCAGCCAGCTAAGATTCATGAGAGGCAGGAGTTACCAGGTTAGATAACAGAATCATCTTATTTCTAAACACAATTTCACCTTCAAGGGCTAAATCACTTCACCTGTTTCCTGCTAGAGCACTTTTCCTTGGTGCTTCGCTCCCTCACTCTATGCTACTTTCTGTTTTTGGAGATTGTCTTACACAGCACCACCTGAGAAAGTCTGACTGCCTTCTCTTTCCTTTCCCTGACCCATGCCTTGTCCAGAAACAACAGCTGTGGACTCCAAATACAAACTCTAATGTCCTTCTTATAGAGAGCAGAGCATTCTGAAAAATGGGTGTCATGTCTATGCCCCTGTTTTATCCAGAGTATGCACAGAGAACATCAAATATTTGCTCAATGGATGGACAAATGAGTGGAAGGAAGAATATAGGTAGTTCTTATTTACTGTACATCTTATTCCGTCAATCTTGGGCTTGGAATACTACCATATTGTCCTAAACTTACAGAACTAAATGGGTTTGGATGACAAAAAGAATTAGCATATTCATTCCATAACCTGTTCATAGTCTCCTCAGTCTGGATCAAGATGTCTTTAATAGTTAATCTTGGGTGTCAACTTGACACACCTGGTATTAACTAAGACCAGCTGAAACCACATCCGGAAGAATCAACTGAGACCACCTGAAGGGATTATACCTGCCCTAGATCCCATGGGAACCTCCATAGATCTCATAGGAACCTCCCAGTAATGGACCATATAAAATGGAACAGAATATAGGAGGAGAGATATTCCAGGAATACTAAAGCAATGTGGAGGTCTGCTGTGACTTACCCTGCCTGCCAGCCTCAGCCAGCCAGCCATGCTATCTCTGCCATGAAAGACTGTGTCTATTTCCCCTCTTGAACTGTAAGTTGAATAAATCTCCTTTCTCCCATAAGTTGTTTGACTTTGGGAGCTCTCTTACAGCAATAGTAAAGAGTAACCGGTACAATGCCCTTATATACTTTCAAGCTCATACATGAAGCCGTCAGTCATATTCCTATAGGCACATATCCTTCACTTCAGCAGATCTTAGTCTACCTGTCTCAGGTCAGTGGATATCTTCCCTGTGGGTCTGATGTACCCACAATACCATGCTGTGACTTTGAGAAGCCTGTTTGAAAGTCTTTGGCCTCTTTGGCTAACAACTAGAATTTAGCTTTTAAATCTCAGTGAAGTTATAAGCAGAGTAACAAAGCATCTTTTATTCTTTAAGAGCCTTCCTTCTGAGTCAAGGAAAGTAGCAACCACATTTGTATGAAATTCTTGCTTAAAATTTCAAATGCTCTCTTTTATTCTACATACGAGCAACCGCACAGCATCATAATTTTGAGTTAAGTATTAGCTGTAAATGACACTTGAGTCCATATATTTCCTTTTGAAAAAAGTTTCAAATTCCACTCCTCCTCCTCAGATACCTATCAAAAACAGAAACCCTAAGCCTGAAATTATTAACCCACTACAATCGCCAATTCCATCTCTTTCCAATGGTTTAATTACAAAGTCATGGAACAAAATGAAAATGACAACGGACTCTGTGTTAGCAAGTAGAGCTATAATTAACAGGAGGCTTTGATGAATGTTTGGAGCACATAGAAACAGGAGGTCTGAACTTCAGAAACAGGAGGTCTGAACATCAATTATAGGGGTAGCAAACTTTTCCCCCTACTACTTGTAATTCAAATTCAAATTACCACATACTGAAACAGGTAGCAGAGGCCCCAGCTTTTCAAATATATACCTAGTGTTGAGGTAAACGGCTCATAGAACAAAGGCCTAGAGACTAGGTAGGATAAATGAAAGGAATAAGCTGCAGGTCAAAAGGCTTCCAATAGTCTGGCCCTGTGTTTCCTTCCTTACCTTGTATTGCAATTTGTTTGCATGAGGCCGATAAATTTATGACCAAATAGCTGACAGGAACAAGGAGTTTTTATTCTTGCTTACAATTCCCTATAACCATTCATAGTCCAAGTAGGCAGGAGAATTCATATTAACACCAGGAGCCAAAGCAACAGGCCATACCATAACCACGATTGCCCAGACTGTATGAAGCCTGCTAGGCCAAAGCATGCCAAGTTACTTAACCCGCCACCTCCGCATATTCCGGAAATGGTCTCATTCACCATGGGCTGAGTCTTCCCTCATCAATCAGGCAATTTTCTGTAGGCTGGCTTAGGGGTTACCTTGACTACCAATTCTTCACAAATATACACCAATTCTTTACAGATATATCCAGAGCTCAGTCTTAACTTGTCAGAGTGACCCCTATATCTAACAAGCATACCTTGTTTCTAGCCTATGTCTACCTCTTGACTACCAGCTCTCAAATAGGAATAATATGAAGATGCTAAATTGTGATGATTGTATTAAATTTTTGCTCTCAGTGATTAATTTCTCTTCATTGTCTTCCCATAGGTGAGTACACATTCCTGTCCCATTGATTTGGGGTTTCACTCCATTATATGGTTAGGTTAATGGGAACTGAATGAAGCTGTTTCCTTCTAGAACCTGAAAGAAGCATCACAGCTTGTTTTCATCCTCCACTGATGAGGGCATGTAGATCTTTCTTTGAGTTCTAAACTATGTTAGTTACAATCAAGTGTCAACATTTGAGAACTGAGCTTATGGGCACACCTCCGAAGAATTATTTAAATAAAGCAGACATATAGCAAGCCCGTGTATTATCTAATTAATGTGGGAAGATTCAGCCCCACATGTGTGGATAAGATACACCGGTGTCAGAAGTTAGCAAGTTGGCACGCTAGCAAGTTTAAAAAATGAGAAAGAAACATTGGTCCTTGGTACTCTGCTCTTGTTATGGAAATGGTGTGGCAAGTTCCTTCAGTTCCTGATCCTGGGGTCACTTTCTGGACAAAAGAACAAACTGCAAACAAGAATGGAGAGTATGAATAAACCTCTCATTCCCCTAAATTATCTGTGCCTACTATTTATTATAGTAACAGAAATATGATACTAATAGAAGAGAAAGGTAGAAGACACTCAATTGAAGAGATAACATAAGCACACAGTAAAGACTTTTCCCAGAAGTTCTTAGTTTTTGGTGAGTTTGTAATCAGTCAAGTAGCACATTGTTTACTTGTAACATGAGTGTAGCACTTACAAAATTTCATTATATGCCAAACATTATTTCAAATCCTCTGTTTGTTATTTTATGGATTTTGCAGAGGAAGGAATCAAACAAACCAAAGTTAGGTAATTGGCACAAAGTTTTACAGTAGACAGATCAGAATTGCCATCTCTGAACTCTCTGAGTTCAGGGGCTAAATCTATGTGATATAGCCTACTTAGAGATATGACACTGATATTTTAGTACTCAAAGTATTATATTCAAATATTAAAAAATTTGAACCATCATGAGTTTCTACATACTAATCCCTTCTATGGAATTCTCTTTCTTTCACTCTTACCTAAAAAACTCCTAACCATCCTCCATGACCCATCTTAGAAAAATTCTGTGTGTCCAACATCCTCAACTACATCATTCCACTTCCAGCCTTTTCTGGACATTACCTTCTAATCCCATTCCCTTCTAAGATTTTTATAAATGTTTCTCTTATATCACTGTTCTTATTTTTCTGTCTAACTTCTCTTGATAGCAGCCTATTTATTGCAAGATGGGAAAATATGCCATTTATAGTTAAATCTCTAGGACAATGTGAGTCAGATAACCAATGATCAGAAGAATGTGATGAATAAATATGAAATTCATCATTTACCTAGAGCTGAATGAAAGAAGTCTGGTAAGAGATGGACATTCTATTAGTTTCACTTTGTGGCTAAGCTCACATTCTCAACTGTGAAATACTCTGCAGATACATAACACTGAATCCTCTCCATCCACATTTTGGTTTCTTTAGCATGCATCATCTTCTAAAGAATAAAATTCCCACATACATGTCATTGGTAACCAAATGCCATTTCTTCCATTTGTAATTCTTTATATTTCAATGTGAATAAAATTATTAGATCCAAGAATGGACTTTTTGAAGGGGAAAAATTGAAGGAATTAGAAGGAATTATCAAATATCAATGGCATTGTGATGGTTAATTTCAGGCATCAACTTTATTGGACCATTAAGTACCCAGACATTTGATAAAAGGTGATTCTGGAAGAAATTAAACTTTAAGTCAGTATATAAATCGAAACTGTTTGCCCTCCACAATGTATGTGAGCCTTAGCTAATCAGCTCAAAGTCTGAATCAAAACAAAATCTGACCCTCTGCAGGTAAGGCAAATCTCCTGGAACTGGATGGCTATGAATTGAGACATCCATTCTTCCGGGTTCTACAGAGCAGTTTATGATTGTAGATTCAAACTAGAATACTTGCTCCACAAAATTATCTAAATTCCTATAATCACAATGATCCAAACCCATATAACACATCTCTACACAGACAGATCTATGTATTTATGTGCAAACATAAAGCATGTAATTACATTTAAACAGTATTATGAATCTCAGAATAACTTTCTGATGTCATTGTAATTGTGTGCAGTTCAAAATTGAAGAAGTAAGTGTTAGAAAAGGATTAGCTAAGTGCAAACAGTCAAGAGGTAAGAAAATGGAATCAACATGGTCTCTAAGTCCAAATATACACAATCTTGAAAGCCTAAGCTATAATCACCATTTCACATAGTTGAAAGCCAGTTTTCTCTATTTCTCTCATTTTTTTCTCTCTCTTCAGTGGTGGGGAGTAAAACTAGCACATTATCACCAAGCTCCCACATCCCAGCTTATTTTTCTTTTATCCTGAAATAAGGGAATAAACCTTGGGCCTTGCACTGGCTAGGCAAATACTTTAGCATTAATTGAACCAAAGCCCTAAAACATCATTTATTACTTGTATTGGCAAGAATGCTACCATTTTATGCAAGTTACATTATTTTAATAAAATAATACTTTAACAAAAATTCATAAAATATGTTACTCTCTAAAGGAATTCTTTTTTTTTAAATTTATTATTATTATTATTTATTCAACTGTGCACATGTGCGTGTGTATGTGCGCGCGCGTGTGTCTGTGTGTGTGTGGGTCTGTGTATATGTAGAACCACGGACGAATTCGCGAACCACCATGGACACCTCCACCTCCTTCTGCCTCGGGATTCACAGGCTCCACCCTACCAGGACCAGAAGCGCAGGCCACCCCCGCTTCTGCCTGGCGTCTATACGTGGGATCTGGGATCCGAACTCAGGACCCTCCGCCTGCAAGGCAGAGGCTTAATCCCTGAGCCACCTCTCCAGCCCTCTAAAGGAATTCTTATTGAAGTATGAGGAATGGTTTATTTTCCTACCCCTCTTTACACATGAAGACTGTGAGATTCCAAGATATTGAATACAATGTTCAAGTTCAGGTACTTAGAAAAAGGTTAGGGATGGGGGGTCGGCAGGTGATAAAGGAGAGACAAGAGGAAGGGCTAAGGAAGGGATCGAGGATACCGACTCACTGAGCTTGTATAACTAGGTAAAATTAAAAAAAGAAAAATGTTAACGATAGGTACATTTGGGTCTGTTATCACTCTTTTGCTTATTAAATTCTTATTAAATATCATACATGCACCATTCAATAGTTCCAAAGTCTCTTTCATTCTATTACTCAATTTATCTCTACTCATTTCTGCTATCATAGGAAGGTTAGTGAGGATTTATACAAAGTGTGGTATTGCCTTAAGAGATAGTATACTTGATTAGGGGCTTGATTCTAAAACAAAGTGGCCAGGGTTGGGCTCCTGGCCCTGCCACTCAACAGCTCTTAAAGGATTTTTTTCTACTTCACTATGCCCTCACTTATGCAATAGAGGAATGATAATTTTTGCCTAGTATGGTTATAAGCAGAGCAGATGGGTTAATACATATTTTCAAAGACATGTTTGTGATTCATACATATTTATCTCTCCATTAGTGTAAGCTATTTCATTAAAACTAACTATTTAAATTCTTATTCACAATTTATGGAACTACTTACAGAGACCACACAAGTGTGTTTCCAAATTTTGACACCATTTTCTCCAGGGAGGTAAGCAATCAACATTACAAAATGGAAACATTAGGCTTTCAAGATATTTCTAAACAGCATTGAAAGCTGCTGTATCTTATAAGAGAAAATACATCATGGTTGAACTGTTACATGTAGATATAGATGTGATATTCATGTCTAATCTTAGGCAAATAGAAATAAAATAAGCATGGATATTAGAAACACACTAATGGATAAACATGAGACCACACCCTTTTCTTAAGCAACAAGGTCTGGAGATGTGATTCAGAGGCAGAGAATATATCAGGCATGTGTGAGCATCACATAATATATTTTCAAACAATAATTGAAAGAAGCAATAGTGGAGAACATAATATCAACTGAAGAAGGATTTAATGAGTTTATTTTTTCATATTATTTTGTGTTTCTACAGAAAAAAAATTAATTCTGGTGAGAAATATACTAAACTGGGAGGCCAAATTTTTGAGTTGTTATTTTAGATGCATTATTTAATAACCAAGCAGCAATTAAAATAAAAATTTGTATCCTTCAGGAGGCTGAGTAGAACTAATGGGATTCTCACTGAGGCAGATGTCGGCAAGAGTTCAACTCTGCCCCGCACCGGCTTATTACAGCATTCAAGCTCTCATTCTGAGTGTACTAAATGAAGAGAGAAATGCCTATTTGGTATGAAGGGCTTTGTCCAGAACCCAACAGAAAATACTCATGATAAATATTTGTCTCTGTGTCTTCAGATCCCAAATTCCTCTCCCACAGTTCTTTTCCTTGGGTAAACTTTGTATAGCACCCTGGTCTTTGTCCATTAGCTGAGGTGAAGAGGGTTTGCTAAAGAAGTTGCTAAGTGGGTTCTTCTGGCTATTTCTGTCCTATCTGGCTATTGTATGTGCCGCCATTGTTTCTTCCTCATGCAGCTGAGTTTTAAACATAGGTTTCCTACAACGTTCCCTGCATTCCAAATGTATTCTTGAATAATCAGATAGAAAAAGATTAGCTTTCCAAATACCATTTCTGCAAAGAGAACTAGTTGTGACCAAAATGCCCCAGTTGCTAAATGACCTTCATGATAAGACAAAACTGGAATGGTTTGCAATGCAGCATGGCTTTACTGAGTTGCACACAGGGTGCAACTGAATGACTGGACAACTGAAACTGCCAAAACATTCCCTGGTGACTTTCCATGAGATCCACCCAAGTAACACTTCATCTGTGAGTTTGAGAAACAAATCATTGCCATCATTTAGTAATAATGCTTATCATCTTCCATCCTCCAACATGTAGTTGTCAATTTTGGGGGGACTTTTAAAAATATTTTATTCATTTATTTATTTTGTATGTGTGTGTGTGTGTGTGTGTGTGTGTGTGTGTGTGTGCACGCGCATGTGCACGCTCACTGTGTGTTCCTGTGGAGGATGAAGAGTGACTTCAGGAATAATACTGGATCTCTCCTACCTCCTTCTTACTTTGCTCTGGAATTTCCCAGGCCCAACCCACCACGGCCGGATGTGCAGGCCGCCACTGTTTCCAACTGGCGTTTTTACATGGGACATGGGATCTGGAATCCAAACCCAGGACCTTGTACTTGTGAGACAGAATCTTAATCCCTGAGCCATCTCTTAGCCCTCTATTTTGGATTTTTTTATATTTTACATTTGATTGTTAGATTAGTGACGGTAACTTTCCTGTTAACAAGACAAAACATTATACAGAAGCAAGAGATGTCAGCCATTTAAAAAGATTTAAATACCTGGAGTGTGCAATGATTGTTGGGGCATTAGTGATTAAAAAAATAGAAAAAAAATTCTCTGATTTTACCAGCATAACCTGAAAGAATTATGTAGTACACCTGACTGTGATACACATGATGGCAAAAATAACTGAGGGATATAACAAGTGTGTGGGACCAGAGAAGAGCTCTTGAAAAATATATTTATGCTAATGGTCAACAAATTGAATAATAAACCTGTGACTGTCGGTCACAAGTGGGAAAAATATTCAGTCAAGATCAGTAACATTGGTGAAGCTCCAGAGGTGGGAGCTTGATCATGTTTGATGTGATTTCAAATGACAAGGAGGCTAATGCAAAGAGGAGAGTGGCTAGAGAAGATAATGGAGGGGTGGGAGGAATTCAGAAACACACTAACCAGATGTTAAAACTGTGCACTAGGAAGAAAATTGATGAACAGTGATTGTGTTCAAGATACCCATGCTTTATTGGCACTCATTCATTTTCAGTTGTGATACAGCTTTCATTTCTGACAGTCTAGTCATCAGTTCCTCTCTCCTTTCAGAGTCTCACTTATTCTAATAGTGTGCAAGCATGAGTGATGCAAGGTACAGAGATTGCTTCCCAGCATTCTTTGTCTTCAAGTAGAGCAACATGGCAATCTTTTGGAAAATGGAATGGAAGAAGTGAAATTTTTAGAACACAAGGGATGCATTCCGATTATTTTTGAAATTAAAATCAGGAAGTTACTCCTGTTACTTGCAGTTTTAATGCATAAGTAAATCAATCACGAGAAGAAAGAGTAACCTCAGGGATGTACTGCCCACAAGGCCTCTCCAGGCTTAGGGAGCTGAACGAGTAGGACTCTTATGATGAAATGCTTTTATTGTTTGAAGGTGAACTGTCACACACAGGATCATATTCTTGAATTATTCATCCTCAGTTGGTGTCACTGTTTGGAAAGGGTATGAAACCTGTATAATGCTGTATAACAGGAGTCTGACTAAAGGAAATACTCCACTGGGATGACAGTGGATAATCAGGCCCCATTCCTTTCTCACCCTCTCTGCTTCCTCAGAATTGCTGCAAGATGACCATAGGGCTTACGCTTCTGCCACCACAATTCCCTGCCATGGTGGACTGTGTGTATCCATTGGAACCATAAGGCAAGCAATAAACCTAAAGTTTCTAGGGTCAGAGTATTTTATCACAACAATAGAGAAGTCCTAGAACAGATATCAATGTGTCTACCAGAAGCAACAGAACACACAAGTGGTGGTTTTGTAACAAGCTCACACATAACTTTAGATTCTTCATCCACTGCCTCTTGTGGCAATACTACAATAATACAAACAACAAAACAGAACAGTATGGATTGAGCAAATGCTTTGATTTGTCCACACTCTGTCACTAATCTCAATATTAGCTACACCATTGATGTTGTCTCCATTTACAAATGAGAAAACAACTTTAAGAGTCTAACACAACTCAGCTTCTGAGCTGAGCTTTGATCAATACCAAAACAAAGTTCTAATATATCACCAACACCCCTAGTACCACAAGAGTGTGATCAATGTGCTTCTAGCAAGTTTGAAGACTTATAACACAAAGAAATATTTGTACCAATATTTGTATTTTATCTTTAAAATGCCTAGGACCACAGCATTCCTCTTTTGTTCCAATATAGAACACAGTATTCTGCTAAATGATAGAGATTTTTTAAATTATTACTTTCATGTTTTAACTTAATTATCTTAGAGAACATTAATGAACTCATAACCTCTTCCAAGCAAGTATTTAATAGTAATGGTTTGCCATTATTATAGTGGACTTCATGTCCCCAGCCTTTGGCCATGAATCTCATTACTGCATGCCTTGCAGTTTATGAAGGCAAGCACTTGTCAGAGACGTACTTAGAGTAGCACTATATTGGATACTGAAAGCATCAGTGTTTCAGAAGATCACACAGAGGCCCTACAGTAAAAGGAACAAGATGGCAGTCTAGGAAGGAGGTTTATGTTCTGGGAACCAGTTGCCATAAGATCACTATTGAATGCGCTGGAGAGATGGCTCAGAAGGACTTCAGTTCAGATATTGGATGCCATGTGAAAATACCTGGTAGAAATGGCAGTGACCTGCACTGTATGCTCCTGTAGAGGACCATAAGTGATTTCAGGAATCATCCTGGATTGCTTCTACCTTCTTTGTTCTAAGTTGTGGAATTTCCAAGGCTTTGCCTTTCAGAGCTGGAAGCACAGGCTGTCACCATTTCTGCCTGACATTTTTATGTGGAATGTGGGACACAAACTCAGGTCTTTCTTTTTTTGAGGCAGAGTCTTAACACCTGAACCATCTCTCCAGCCACGTTTTCCTCTCTGTGAAGTTTATGAGGCTCAATCTGTAAATACCTATGGACTAACTGTTCCTGAATTAAGACACTCACATATATACTATTATATTATATATGCATAAGTAGCTATAAATATGAATACATACTCAAATACATAGACTAATGCATATTCACAGATTCTCAAAAGACTTCCGATATTATGTCATCTGCCTCAAAAAACACCACTTGGATTTTACTCTCTTAATGAAACTAGTTTTTCATTCTCATTAGCAGGATAGAAACCTAAGTGACATCAGCAAAGGGAAAATACAAGTACAGCACTACTCTTATGAGACAGGATTTGTTTGTTAAAGGTTCTAGTAAAGTTCCCCAGATCAAAGATTTCCCAGAGACGTCAAGATGTCTTTAACAAAGCCCAACATTCTACAAGTGAAATTCATGATTAAACCCCAAAGGTCTCAGGGAAACAGCTTTCCTATTACAGACCACAGATTTTCTAGCTCCCGGACTATTTTCTTTGTCCTAATTAAAAATTAATTAACATTAAAAAAATTGTTCTTCCTAGTTCCCGTAGTTTCAACTTCCAAGCACTATTTGTTTCTAGAAATCACTTGACACCTATTTGAAATTTACTAGATAGCTGGCATTTGAAGCAACAACATTACAATTATTTTCCGTATTTCAACAATTCTAGGCCATTTCCCCATTGCTCACTCCTTCCTAGAGAGGAAGATTGGCTTTGGGATTCAGAGACATTGCAGAATAGTAAATTACCAATAGGAATTTGGTCTCTAGAAACTTGGCCCCCTTTTTTCCCTACTTCTTCAGTAAAAGCAGTAGGGGATGGTTGCTGAGTATGTGTGATTCCTCTGAGGATGAATACTCTCCTTTGAATGAACTTTCCAACATTTAGAATTTGGGATCAAGGGGCTGGAGAGGTGGCTCAGGGGTTAAGCCTCTGCCTTGCAGAGGAAAGTCCTGAGTTCGGATCCTAGACCCCACGTATAGACGCCGGGCGGAAGCAGGGGCGGCCTGCGTTTCTGGTCCTGGTAGAGCGGAGCCTGTGAACCCCGGGACAGAGTAAACAAGGAGGAGGTGGAGGCGTCCATGATGGTTCCCAAATTTGCCCGTAGTTCTACACACACACACACACACACACACACACACACACACACATACATATATATACACACACATGTGCATACACGCACAATTGAATAAATAATAAAAAAATTAAAAAAAAAGAATTTGGGATTAAAAAAAAATGGGTCAGCCTGACCATTACAGCCAATTAACATGTTAATTTTCCTGCTTCTTAGTTCATCCAGAACCCAGAAAGAAAAGCAGAGAATCAATTATGAAATCTAACAAAAGAAAAAATGGCTATTGATACCTGGAGATGATATCACAACACCTCAGTACACAATATTTCAGAAGAGAAAGGGAAAAGTTGACCTCATAATTAGCCAGCTTCTCTTTTCCCTTAACTTTGAATTGAGGGAATCTGGATTGACATGGACGTTTAAAATAAATTTCTTAAGAAATATCAATAAAGATAAGAAACTTAAAAACAGAATTATAAAAGGCAATAGAGCTTTAATGAGATGGGCAGTACAGGATTGACTCTTTATTTCTTCCAATAAAAGGAAAGCAAGAACTTCAGAGATAGCAAAAATTAGTGCTGATACACACACAGAGCACTTATTTTGTGACAGATAATAGACACCCTTGTAAGCGCTCTGATGCATCAACTTGCAACTTATGTGCTAGCTGCTGCAAATGCAAACATAAGGAGGAAACTCTTGTTCCTACACTCTACGGGATGACGGTAGTCAGGATCATAATTTAATGATTGGTAGATAATTATTTAATTGTTCTGCAATATATGGTAAGAGAATCTTATTATATAAACATAATAAGAAACAGGATTTGAATGGTAGTAGGACATTAGGATGGAGAGAGGGAAGGAAAAGATGTTCCAGCACATGGAAAGGACCTGGAAAGGAAGTCGAGCAGAGGTGTTGTCAGGACTTTTAGATGCAAAGATATCAATTGGACAACATGAAGGGCTATTGGAACCCTTCCCAAAATTGAAGAAATAAACCAAAAATATGGCAATGTAAGGAAGAAAACTAAAAAGAGGTAATTTGGATCACAGAAGTCCCTATACTCAATTGATGAATGAGGGACCACCAATCTGCTGTAACTTCATGTTGAACTATATCAGTCAGAGCTCCCAGGTTCAGCACAGTTCAACGCATTCCAGAAGCTTCATTGACACCTGTTTATGAGAGAAGTCTATAGCCTCATAGCCTGGGACTCTAGATGATGAGCTGTGAGTTTTCAGAAATAGTAATTAAGTCAAGGAGGTCCTTGTAAGCCAGAAAAGGCATTAAAGGAAACCGCAGTGAAAACAAAAGTCATATTTCTTCAGGGATCAGAACAGAATAACAACAAAATGTCTTGTTACCTAGAAACTAGAACCACCTAAAAGCTTCCTTATGAAATCAGTCCTGAACCAGCAAGAAGCTCAGTGAATAAATCTGACTTCAGTTCAGTCCCCAGAAATCACATGGTAGAAAGAGAGAAATGACTCCCCAAAACAGCCCCCTTGTCCCAAACAGAGACAGGAAACATAGATAAATACATGTAACATTATTTTAAACAAACAAAACAGAAAAAGTCAATGCCCCTGCTTAGAATCATTCTAATCTGACATGATAGGTTCATATTTCTATACAATATCATTTTAGTCCAACTGTTCAAAAAATCCAGCTTCATGTAAAAAGCACCATATTTCATACAGATCAATATTAGTGTAATATGTTCATAGCAACACTAGAAAGTAAAATTAGGAGAGAAAATTAATTAGGAGGAAATGAAAAAAGAAAAGAGAATACAGTAATCCATGGAAGTGACTGTTATATCAGAAAGACTTCCAAGAACTGAGATCCATGAACAGAATTTGAGGATAAAGGAAAAATATATTTCCTATAACAGATATTTTATTGGGTGTTAACTATTTGTCCTAGCATACTGTAAATGATTCTCAAAGATTCAAGTTGTTCGCTCTATATCTTTATTTCATAAATGAGGAATCTAAGAACAAGTTTCAAATAAACTAAATAATAGAACCAAGATTTGAGACTAAATGACAGAAATACAGATTTTCATAGCAAGGCAAAAATGAATTAGGTTTGGAGATATTTATTCACAAAAATGAATTAAATAATTCAAACATCAGAGAATATAGACATAGTTTCTGCCTTCATGGAGCGCAGCTTTAAGTTTTGGCACCAATCATCAGTAGTATTACACATGAATGTTACCTCGACTATCCATTGACCCTAAATTATCAGATTTCCAAATATGGCAATTGTACAGCCATTTCCAAATCCCTTCTTATGTTTCCATGTTAAGGACATCTTTCTCTGTGTCCCTTGCTCTCTGTGTTCCAGTATATGTTCATTATCTCTTTTCAAATTATGGTCAGCTCCTTTTTCCTTCTCACCAGAATTTCTCTATACAGAATAGCACATTGCAGCTGTTTCTCAAAGCTAATTCCAAAAGTCTCATCTGTCCCTTTGACCTTGTGGCAACTCTGCTTAATTAAAAGAAGTCACCTAGGTCACAGGTGGCAGTATTCTGCTTATTGCTTGGTATTGCTACAAAGGTGATGATTCTGTCTCCTAAGGTCAATCATTGTCTCAGAGACTGACACTCAGACTTTCTCCACCTCCTAGTAATCTACCCCTCATGAAACTGTTGCTCTTTTCAGAAAAGACAGGTGTTGCTTATTACTCAAACTGATGCTGAATCCAGAAAAATTATTTCAACCCAAGAGTGGAGAGGTTGACATTTCTTCAGCTAAAATCTTTCCTAAATACTTATCTAAAAATACTAATCTGATGTGGTAAAATAAACTGTGGAGCTTTGGAGCCAGATATACTTAGATTTCTGCTCTTCTGTGTGCCAGCTATGTGACTTTGGGTACAGCTTGTCTGTCTGTGGAGTAGAAGCAAGAACTAGACTTTCATCACCAGTGTGAGAATCAAAAGAAAGAATGAATGACTCATAACATGTTTGTATGTAAAGATCTCTTTCGGAGTCAATTGTCTTCTAATGTAAGCATAACATTTTCTGTGTGAATTTTTGAAGGACTGAACCAAGTTGAGTATGTGAATAAAAGTAGATGCTTTTCCTGTAGCCTCTAAATACTTCTGATCGATGCCTTAGATCATTGCAAGTGTCACTTATTAATTTATTCTGAAAATATTTATTAAACATCTCTCAGGAATGTTCAACAAGATCCATAAGTGTCTGTTGGAATTACACTGCCTCCCAAGTTATATGACTTCATTGGAAGGCATTCATTTCTGTATTTTACAATTTGTTCATTTCTACTGACTTTGCATAGTTGCCAGAAACTCAATTTTCTTTAAATATAAGGCCAATTTGAGAAGTGTTTGCTAATTATATTGGAAAGCAATAACTATCCCTGAGGATTTCCTCACTCTGTCTGATCCCCTCCATAAACTGAGTTTCAGAACATACATTCTCATCTCTCTGATACATGGTTTACTCTATTTTTGTTCTTTAAAGTACTATAAAGTTCTTTAAAGTACTATAAAACCTCAGCTTGGGAGAAGGTTTAGCTGATTAAATAAGTGCTTGCTGCCTAAACATGAGGACCTGAGTTTTCTTGCATTCCCAGCACCTACTTGAAAAGTACAGGGTGACTGTGAATGTTTATAATCCCAGCAAACCTACAGACAGGAAGATTAAAGTTTGCTGGCTAGCCAATCCTTAAATGCTAGGTTCAGTGAGCGTCTCAAAAATAAGATAGAGAATAACTGAACAAGGCAGTTGACCTTCAGATATCTGACCTCTATATGTGCACACATGAGCCTGTGCAATTGCAAACACATGTTACACACACACACACACAGAGAGAGAGAGAGAGACAGAGAGAGAGAGAGAGAAAACAGAAAATTTATAGATTGAGAAGTACAATTCACAAATCTCAGGTAACTTAGGTGGCTAGAGGAAGGACATAAAGCTACCATGCCAAAACCATCCAACTGGCTTGACACATTGTTGATGTATGATTTTGAAATATAAAATATACCATTGTTCACTTTGGAACATGCACTAGAAGAGTAAGTTTTGCCAGACTGAGTGTTTGATCAGGCACTTTTATGTTCACAGAAAACAGCATCAAGGTCTCTTAATGGCAGAATAAAAATTTAGAACACAGAAACAAGGAGATGCTGCCTTTTTCAACCATCACCTTTAAATGCTTTCAATTAATGCCTTGGATCTCTGCAGGTGAGAAACCATAGATCAGACAATATCCTCTGCAGTCAGTAATCACTCCACTTTACTATCTTGGACTCCTGGCCAGTTGGGGCAATTAAAGAGATGCCCCTGCTGAGATTAACACTCAGTGATTCTTGCTGCTAGCTTGCAATGATAAGTATGAACCAGCATGGCAAAAGAGAGCTGCACAAAAGAGCCCTACTCTTTTCCTTATACTGATCTTTAGCCTGACCTTGTTGCTAACCATTTAAGAAATAGAGCTATTATAACATACCTCTGCTGAGAGTCAATTTCCATAACAGCCAAAGGGAGCTGTTTCAACCATGGGTACAATTATCAGAGAAGTTGGGCTGAATTCACCAACACGGCAAAGCTTGCTAATTCATGAGATTATGGCATGTCAATAATTTCTGCACAGTAATTTTTCAAGTATAAAGTTGGAGATGGCTGAAGGCCTAGCAGAAAAACAGTGCTGTCCTTTATCAGTATTTGTCATAACAGCAGAAATCTGAAGATTCCAGAAAGTTCTTTACCTTTCACAGTCAGAGAAACATGACAAAATTTATCAGCTAAAGTATAATTTTAAAAAAAGACAACATGTATGGAGAGCTCATGTATGAGTTTTATCTAGAGGGCATAGAAAAGGAACATCTGCCATTAAAATCAGTATTTGATTGCTTGAAAATTATCAGACACTGTTCTGTGACAATCATGGAATAAACTTACCAACACTTACTGACCTGTGTGACAAAATCATTAAAGTTATCATTACCTCATGGCTATTGAAACTAAGACATAGAGACATCGAGAAATAGGCCTCACATCACACAGTACAAGAGCACAGAAGCCAACACACAAAGCAAGGCACTTTGACGGCAGAGGTGGGCAAAGCATCAGTGTAGGTGACTTGTAAGGGAGAGACTGACTCTTCCATTCATTTGAGACAGTGTCCTCTCCCAGTCAAGCTAATAGACTGAGGAAGGTCATTGTCCCTCTGCTTGCAAGACAGTGTGGGACAGGACAGGACAGAATGCACCGAGGGACAGGAAAGAGCCTGAAGTTACAATCCCAGATTAACCATCTGCAGAGCAGCTGACTCTAAATCACTTAACCTGAGTGATTGCTGAAAAGCTGGAGCATGTTAACTTCAGAGAACTACCGTTAAGTTAAATGAAGACATAATGGAAGAAGGTTTAATATAAGGAATTTTAGCTTTCTCTCAACAGGAGCAGGGACCTCAGTCTTCCTCCTATGGCTGGTCTTTGTGGTCAGTGCTTCCTCTGACATGTGACTGTTAACTAGGGCCAGAGTCCAACTGTTCTGGAAGATTTGAAAATTTTCATCAGTGAGGGACTATTCACCTCCCTGTCTGTCAAGTCCCTTGGTCCCTATAACTGGGAACATTGACGCAAGCTCACACCGCCTCAACCCCAGCTCAGACTCCAGATCAATGTAATGTTAACCGGAGGACTCCAGGAAGCCCTCACTCAGTAACTCCATAACCTGGCCAGCTGGCCACCTGCTCTATTGCTGTGACCTGGTCTCTCATTTCAGTAGTTCAGAATCCTGTGGAGATGGCAGTGTAAGAGTTAAAATTTGGGTTCTAATACCAGATCTGCCATTGGTCTGCTTTAAATACCCAGTGCCAATTTCTCAACCCCAGCTTTGTCTTTATCACAATGCGGAGAAGATAAACAGATGCTGAAGACCAAATTAGTTCAGAAAATTGATGGTAGGGTGTCTAAGGACACTTAAGTAACAAGGAAGCTGAGATCAGTAAGAGGAGTGGAAGTTGTCCAGGAAGAAAGGGAGGGGGAACATTTCTGGCAGAAGAAAAGAACTTGGGGAACTGAGACACAGACATGAGTCCAAGAGATAAATTGACAGACACATGAAGGAAGGTTCTCTAAAATGAACTTGAATACTGAGACACATTAGGAGAATCTAAATGAATTTTAATTTCTATTTGCTTTTTTGGGGGGGGTCTATTCTCAGTCTCTCAGACTTACTCTCCTATGTGGATAAAGTTTGGATTCTTCTTGTTTTTCAGAGAGAGAGAAAGAAAGAACACATTCATGTCATGGCACATAGGTGAAAGTCAGAGGACAGCTTTCCGAGGCAATTGTGTGTCTACCATATAGGCCTCGGGGAATTGAATTCAGGTTGCCTGATTATACAGACATTTTGCCTGCTAAGTTATTTTGCTGGCTTCAAGATACAATTATTAAATAGAGATTCCTTGCTAAGCTCTGTCAATATGCACCTCACAAATTTGTCACTTCTTTGGAGTCAGACAGTGACGGAGATGCTTAAGAACCATGGACCAGATATTTGATTTCAACCAAAGAATTATAGGAGCAAGTAAAATAACTTTAAAAAAAAAAAAAACGATTGCAGTTCTGCTACAATTGCTGAAAACATGCTCCTCAGAGGAACTGTGATTAGTGAACAGTTTTCTAAGCAAAGTTCAGTCGTCTTCAAACAACCCCAGCATGGAAGGGTTTGGAGACCTCAGATGAGCACTGCAGCTGGCAGCCTCGTGCCAGAGCCTGCAGGTGCAACGGGAGCACAAATTACATCAGAGTGAGGCTTTGGAGAGAGAAGGAAGGATGCTAAGAAGCAGCCTCGCTGTAAACCCAGCCTGCAATGTCCTTTTGCTGAACTCAAAGAACAGGACCAGGATCTCCATGAGAATCAGAGCTTCTTTGAGTTTATTTCCCACAAGCTAAGAACCTCTCAGCTGTAAATTTGGACTTATTTTTCAACTCAGGTTTCGGAAAGCACATGTACCATCAAAACCAGAAACAAAGCAACTTGCTAGACATTTCTGAAAGTATCTGCATGCACATAGTTTTTTAGTTCCTTAAGTTGTTTGTGCCATATTGTGACTGCTTCACAGACAGAAATGCTACAGACCTCAGACATGGGATAGGTGTAACGCACACTTATTTTCAATTTGGCTACAAAATTTAGTAACCCAAAAGTACAGGCACACATGAAATGACGAATGAAGGAAGGACTGGGGACAAAGTCTTGAGGCTTTCAGCATGTGTATCATTTTGTTTTTACTGGGTTATTAATTCCATTTTCCTGTTTCATCTGCACTCAGTTTGCTCCCTTTGTATGTCAATCTTCCTTTTACTACAGGCTGGTTAATGGAATCCTCTGCCTCCTTCCCACCTCAAGGTAACATAGCATTAAAACAATGAAACTCTAAGGGATAATAAAATGCAGTTATATTCTTCCTCTCCTCTTCACCATACTCTTCCATCCAGATCTATTGCTTGGTCACTCTCCAAAAACTGACTTTTCATCCCAATTGCAAATAAATATGCTGAATGTCTAGGGCAGGTCACATGGAATGCCACAGAACAGGCTGCTTGACAAGCTGCCTCCCTCGCATGTAATTTGCCATAGCCCTTTCTCTGAATGTAGTTTTCATGAAGTGTGATGAAGGTCATCTGACCATGCTCATCAGACCAGGTCTCATTAGAAAGACATGTGACCTTTGATCAGCTCTTTTAAAGTAGCACTTTCGGTCAACTTTCTCTTCTGCAAAATAGGAGCAATTTCCCCCACCATCTCTGCAAACTGTTATGACTTCTAAAGTACCACATTAGCAAGGAAGTATGCATAAAACCTGGTATACGATTACTTTTGATGTATGAGTTAGTAATGTATTATAACTGCACCTAGTTTTCTTCATTAATGAAATGTATCTTTCAGCATACAGTCTGGGATTTAAGAAATTCAAAGGAGGGGCTGGAGAGGTGGCTCAGGGGTTAAGCCTCTGCCTTGCAGGCGGAAGGTCCTGAGTTCGGATCCTAGACCCCACATATAGACGCCAGGTGGAAGCGGGGGCGGTCTGCGTTTCTGGTCTTGGTAGGGCGGAGTCTGTGAATCCCTGGGCAGAGTAAACAAGGAGGAGGTGAAAGCTTCCATGGTGGTTCCTGAATTTGTCCGTGTTTCTACACACACACACACACACACACACACACACACACACACACGCACACACCCATACACATACAGTTGAATAAATAATAAATAAAAAAAGAAATTCAAAGGATAATACATCTATAAGAAGAACATAAAATTTGATGACATTAAAGTGATTTAGTTTCCCATTTTCATGATTGTTGTGTGTACATTAATTTTCTTATCCTTTTGTAATTGATTAAGAATCTTGTCATTCCTGTTTGAGATGCAGAAAAACTGAGGCCCAGAAAAGGGGAGTGACTTGACCAAGGTTACACAACTGTCTGCAGCAGAGCCAGAGGTTAACCCTAGTTTTCTGACAACATACTTATCATCCAGTCTTTATTTGAAGAATCCCAGTGCCTTGTGGATTCCTAGAATGTAGTGCTTAGCTTTTTCAGATTTGAGAACTTAGTGTCTAAGTATATGACTGTGTGCTAGTTAGGTACAGGTATCCATTTCACAATTAAAGATTGAGATTTTGTGTATTTCTGTAAAAAACTGGTAGTTAAGGCAAGCTCTAAAAAAGCCTGTACAAGAAGATCTAACTGATGGGAGTAGGACCACTCTCTGGGTAGGTGAATAAGATGGAGAGAGCTATTTCAGTAGTTGAGCATACTTTGGCGTACTTGGCAAACTTGCCAAGTGAGAATATTTGCTCTTCTCTCAACAATTCCTATTGATTTTGTGCTACTAATTCCCTGGGCTCCTGGTATTCATATGAACACTCCTATCAAACAGATGAATCATACATGAGAGTCCTAAGAAGGAACAAACCCTTTGCTCTCTAAGCTGCTTGATTATGTATTGTATGCAACATGAACAAAATTTGGCAATCAATTTCTTCTATGTTACCTTTTCTTTTCTTGTTTTTATTTATTTATTTATTTTTCTGCTCATACAAATGTAATAGGTACCCCTGTCCCTTCCCTCCCTCCACTCCTCCCTGGACCTCCCTGCTCCCTCCCCGCTTTTTTCCTTCCTTTCCCCCCTCCCTCCCTTTCTCCCAGTGCCCCCTTCCCCCATCTCTGAAGCATCCTTTAATGGGTGTATCAAACCTTTTCTTTTCTTGCAAGCACCTCCTGATATGGTGAACTGTAGATTTATCTTTCAGATGCATTGAGAGATTCCAAAGAATTGGAATTCACACTGAGACAATAACCAAACCTGGAAGAATTTTCAAAATTGAACACCTTGTGTTTTCTACATTCTTTGGGTGCCTTGAATATCTGATGCATCAGGGAGTCTCTTCACTGATTTATGTGTTTCAAAGCACTGAACAATATCTTTCTTTAAGAGCAGTGCTCAGTGGGTCTGCCAGTCACTTTTGTAAACAGGAAATCTGGCAGCACAGGAGACCATGTGACAGGAGAACTGCCAGCTTGTCTAAGGTCTGCATGAAGGCTGCCTGAGCGAGAAACTCTCTAGAAGATGCTGTCAGACCCGTGTCTTCTGAGCTAAAGGACATCATCCAAAACCCCAGCATGATGCCTTCTGAATCATTTTTCAGTACCCACATCCCTTGCTAATAAAAATTTGTGGCAAACAGAACTTAATGTTTCCATTACCTTTTATACCTATAAATCTCAAATAACAGATTATCTAGAATCTGTAACCTTAGATGTGTTTTTCTTTCTCATTCTCCAGAATTTTCTAGCCAGTACTACATAGAATTAAATATTAGCCAACAATCTCCTATATCCCTTGCCAATTCCTGTAGATTTATGCTCTTTGAAAAAATGAATTGATCATGCAAGCAGGCTATGTTAATTTCATTTCATACCAAAATGCTTCCATCCACACCTAATAAACAATGGCATTGAGGTCTTGGGTTTTTTTGTTTGTTTGTTTGTTTTAAATTACAACATCTATTTTGTTTCTACACGGGTAACTCAATTAGTGTTATGAGGTGTTCTAAAAATCTTTCTAGAAATCTATCCCCAGGGATGGATAAATAGCTCAGAATTAAGACTCTGCCTCACAAGCAGAAGTATCTGCATTCAGATCACCATGAATCCCATATAAAAAATGCCAGATAGAAATGGCAGTGACTTGAACTTCTGACTCTAGAAGGCAGAGCCTGGGACATCCCAGAGCTAAGCAAAAAGAAGGGAGATGATTCCCAAATTCACCTTTGGGCTGCCACAGGCATACACAGTCCTCTGATGCACATGGCCACACACACACACCCACACACACACACATTACACACACATACATGTGCAAAAAGCTAATTATATGAAAAAGGAAATCTTTCTCTGTAAGAATTCTCAAATTCGGGGCTGGAGAGGTGGCTCAGGGGTTAAGCCTCTGCCTTGCAGGCGGAAGGTCATGAGTTCGGATCCCAGATCCCACGTATAGACGCCAGGCGGAAGCGGGGGCAGCCTGCGCTTCTGGTCCTGTAGGGCGGAGCCTGTGAATCCCGGGGCAGAAGGAGGTGGAGGCGTCCATGGTGGTTCATGAATTCGTCCGTGGTTCTACACATACACGGGCACACACACACACAGGCACACACGCGCGGGCACATGCACATGCACATGCGCACAGTTGAATAAATAATAATAATAATAAAATTAAAAAAAAAAAGAATTCTCAAATTCAACATTGACTCCCTAAAATCCATAATACTTTCTTGCATCATGAAAGGGGTTGAAAGAGAGAAAGGGAAAATTTAAGGTAATTGCCCCTGTATTTTGATCTCTAATGGTGGTGATTGTTCTCTTTGACTCCCACTCTGATGAACAGATCAACAATGGTTCCAGCTCCCTGTGGTAGAATCTCACCCCTGGCCTTCAGGCCTTGATTCTCTGGCTTACAGGTGGGAGTTTTCCTGCTGGTTTTAATTTCTAGCTTTCCTTGCCATCTTCTGTTTGTTTCTTGCTGCTCCAAAAATGTATGACTTGCCCACAATGGAAGGTGTTTATTACAGAAAATCGTAACTGGCCAAAGTATAGAAAATAACTGACTGTGAACTGCTCAACCTTCAATAGTAAATCTAAATCATCACCCCCTAATTCAAGGCTCAGGGAACATCATGGAAGAGGAGTTCATAAGATTACAAGAGTCAACATGTGGTTGCCAGATATGATGCTCTGCACATAAAAAGGCTGCTGCATCCATAAATTCTGTAGCTATATATAGTTACACAATACCTTCATAGGATTTGTTCTATTATCATTTTGCCATGGAAGAGGAAAGATCTCAGGAGAGCCACAACTCCCTGAGAGACTGATGAGGGTTAATACTGGATTGGGAGAAGGAATGCTTTCCTTAGTGGTATACCAACTGATATATCATTCATGCTTCAGCAAGTTCTCAGGCATATTTTAATGGAAACCCAAATGGCCATACATGCAAAAGATATAAAAACAGGAGGTTATTGGCAGGAAAGAAGAGGGGCTGTAATGGGAAAAGGATAGGATGAGGTTGGGATTTAAGGTGGGAAATATCATAAATTTATTATATCCATGTGTGAAACTTTAAAAGAATAAAAAAGTAATTTACACATTTCATGTATTCTTCTCTTTCCAATATTAAGAATGACTCTTCTTTTCCTATCTAAACCCTCATTGCTGTACATAATTTTTATTTGACTTCTAAAAACATTACTTGAAACAATAAAATCAGCCAACATATTTGTTTCAAATTCAAACTAAATCTGCTAAAATGAATAACCTTGTACAGGACTCATCTGTAGAACATAATGCTATAAACTGACTTTACAAGGTTGTTGTGAGGATTAATTGAGTGCAAATCCCTAGTGTGCAATGCCTAATAAAATTTCTATCACTTCTCAAAACTGCATTATACTTGATAGAATGCCTTAACTCAAGTTTACTCCACTTCCCATAAAATATTTTATTCTTACATGGGTAACTCAATTAGTGTCATGGGCTCTTCTAAAAATAAATGTTCCTCTCTCTTCTCCAATGTATGCTATGAATTTTGTCATACATACTTGTCTACTTAAATGTTCTTTATTTCATGCTTATGATCCATTCACACTATAGTCTCCAGATATTCAAAATGTACCAGGTCACCCTGCACTTCTGAAATATCTTTAATGATTGTCATCACCTTGTTTTCTGCATCAACTTCCACATGAATAAATCTCTTAGTGATCAGAACTGTAGTTAACCAAAATTTTCAAACACATTTAATAAATAAAAAAGAGGGAAAATAAAGCTAGTTATCGAGGAAGAAAGTTATAACATCAGAATATTACTGATTACAATCTTGTTTCCCAAACTGAAAAACTGATCATACATGGAGACTCAAGAACAAATAAGGGTTGAAAGAGGTGGATACCACAGTACTGCCTGCAAGTGCTAAGGTTCACAGAGGTAGCATTTTCCCCTGACAGGTACAGCTGGATGTGATGCTTGAGAATATTTTGGGTGCATATGTGAGGGCAGAGAGAAAACAGAGAAGACTCAAACATGATCTCTAGGACTCAAATGACTTAGCTAAATAAACAATTCCTGAGAAATAAGAAAGAACCAGAGGAATAGAAATATTATGTAAGAAAATAAGAAATCTATGTTGGGAGTGAATTAAATGCCCTAACAATGACAAAAAATTAACGTATCAAAAACAATTAGCAATACTACTCCCTTGAATTTTACTCTACAAAACATTAATTCTTACCATTGCCCACAACTTTCACATAAAATGTTTATAACATAAATTATTTCTTAAATTAAGAGTAGAATATGGTATAATTGATAAAAAATTAAAAGTAGATGATGGTACAGCTGATAAAATATTTTCTTAAGAAAATTAACATTATAAAAGCTTGCTATGGTTTAAAACGTGCTACCCCATAGTCTCATGTGTTTGAGAAGGTCATGGTACCTTTGAGAAGTGAGTCTTGCTGGAGGAAAGCAGTCACAAGGGGTGGTCCTTAAGATAGATTGGTCCCCCCCCACTTCCTGAAGAAGTCTGTCTTGTGAAAAGCAGTCAGGCAGCTCTTAGCCTCCAAGATGTCTGTAGTGATACAGCCTGTTTCCAGCCAGCCAGCCAGCCATGCCATGTATACCATGAAAGACTGTGTTTTCCCTCTGGAACCGTAAGCTGAATAAATCTCCCTTTCTCCTTAAATTGCTTGACTTTGGGTACTGTCACACAGCAACACAAAGAATAGCTAGTACAGAAATTGGTACCAAGAAGAGGAATATTGCTGTGAGATTAAGAGCATCTGGTATTACAACATAAAGTGTTTTGAAGTTGAATGCAATTGGTATCAGAAAAGTTGTGTGTTGCTGTGGAGAATCTGGTATCAAAAAGTGAAGCTGTTTGTAAAGCTGAGAAAAGTTGGTACCCAGCAGTATGGCCAATGCTGTCTTGTGGCTAGTATGCCGTTGGAACTCTTTGTTGGAAGAAAAATAGAGAAATTTTGGACTTTGTTCTGGGAAAGTCTTTGCATCTTGGCAACTGGGCCAAATCGGGCCTTTCTTATGAGAGTTTGAAAGACAGCAATGCTGTTAGAAATGCAGATAGTAGAAGGCCAGTTTGTGGTAGTCCAAAGGGGGAACAAAGATTGTGTTTGGAAGGGATGAATGACAAATAGAGTCATGTGTTGGTGGAATGTTTTGTGAAATTTTCACCTCATCCTGAAAGCTTGTCTGAAGTTAAACTTGCATGCAATGTAGTTTTGACAATGTGATATGGCTACTTTTTAATGCTTTTCTTCAAAGTAATAAAGAGCAAGGAATTGGACAGAAAAAAGCAAAAAGTGTGAGTTTTAATGCAATGGCAAGTTTAAAGAGCTAAACCAGGAAGAACAAGAGAGCAAAATGTAGGCTGTTTAAAAGATTAGCTCCATTAGCAAATCAAAGCTAGCTCCACAGTTGGATAATAAGAGAGGCTCTACTTTGAGGGCAGGATTATCAGATAAGGCTTTCAGCCATAAGAATGCAAATCCTTTTGGAAGGAATGAGATAAAGGGTGGGGTTAAAAAGCAAGGGTCTCTTTCTCTCCTAAAGCAACTGCCAAGGAGAAAAAGAGATTTTTTTTTCCCTGCATTCAGCACAAAGAAGCTGAATCAGCTGTGATTGGAGGGGGCCAATATCAAACCCAAGGCAACAACAAAACTTGGCAAAGTCATCCAGGGGTTCTGGTTTTAAAAGCATCAAAGATGCAAGAGGGAAGACGTCATGGATCTTCCTTCCAGGGTTTCAGGTAATGGCAGAATCCAGACAGCATATAGCAGAAAGTCTGCACTTTAAAAGCCCAATAAGGGGAGTTTGTGCTGTGAAGTTAAAGCCTGGTTTGCAATTGAGAAGTAAAGATGTTAGAGATGCCAGAGCCAATGTAAGACACCTGCCAAGGAGAGCTGTATATCCTGGGAGGAGCAAGACCAAGAGAGGATGTGTTCTGTGAGCAACTGCATTGGAGAGGTGCAACCAAAGCCCTTTGGAACTGAGATGGTATCAAGGAGAGGCTAACAAGTTGGACTTGGAGCTTCAGGATTTAAAGTTTTTCCTGATGTTGTCAGGTCTTGCTGTGGACCGATCTTTCCTGGATATGTCCCCATTCCTCCCTTTTGGAATGGGCAAGTTTATTCTGTGTCACTGTATGTTGGAAGTATGTAAGTTGTCTTTTGATTTTACAGGATGCTTTGGACTTTACACTTTTGGACTGGTTTGGTACTACTGATGTAGTCTATAAAGACTTTTAAAGTTGGACAGAGTATAGTTTGCATAATGAGATGACAATGAGCCTGAGGGGTCAGGGGTGAAATGGTTTGAAATGTATCCCCCACAGTCTCATGTGTTTGGGAAGGTCATGGCACCTTTGACAGGTGGAGTCTTGCTGGAGGGGTGCAGTCACAGAGAGTGGACCTTGAGGCAGATTACTCTTACCCTACTTTATGGACAATTCTGTTTTGCAGCAAATATTCTGGTAGCTCTTAGCCTCAAGATGTTTGTCAGCCAGCCATTCTGTGTTTGCCATGAAAAACTGTATCTCCCCTCTGGAACTATAAGTTGAATAAATCTCCCTTTCTCTCATTAAGCAGTTTGAGCCTCAGTGGTCTCTCACAGCAACAGATGAGACTAACTTATACAAGGCTTAAATTTAAAGTCATGTGATTCACAAAACTTCCCAGAGATATTATCTCACCCCAGTCAGGATGGTGAAAATCCACAATATACACAACACTAAGTGCTGGAGAGGATATGGAGAAAAAGAAACTCTCATACATTGCTGGTAGGAATGTAGGCTCACACAACTACTCTAGCAATCAGTATGGCAATTTCGAAAAAAGTTAAGAGTTGAAATGCCATATGACCCTGCTATACCACTACTGGGAATAATCCCCCAAAATGCAACACTTCACTGAAATGACATGAGCACAACCATGTTCATTATGTTCATTGCAGCACTATTTATAATAGCAAAGTCATAGAATCAACCTAAATGCCCAACAGTTGGTGAATGGATAATGAAAACATGGTACATTTATACAATGGAATACTAGTCAACCATCAAAAAGGATGAAATTTGTGGGGAAATGGATGGAATTAGAAAAAAATATTATATTGAGTAAAGTCTCCCAGACACAGAAAGTTAAAAACTGTATTAGATCCCTAATAAGTGGATCTTAGTTCCAAACCCACTTAATGACATATTCAAAGGTGCATCTCTGTAATACCCACTATAATCACAAAGGATTATAAACTGGAGGGAAGGGCAAGGAGGACCTCAAAAGAAAGGAGATAGGGGAACACACTTCAATAAACTAGGACAGCTCACTCTCACTTACCTTCCTGGTCACTTGGGACTATGCAAGTTTGATCTCCCCAATCAGAGAGGGTATAGGAACCGGCACTTAGATGATAACCAACCAACAAATGGGAGACTGATCCCCCTCACTGCTGTGTCCTACTCCTATTCTTCCATCTACCTTTGAGTCTCTTATATTAAGAATTTCATTTTGGGGCTGGAGAGGTGGCTCAGGAGTTAAGCCTCTGCCTTCCAGGCAGAAGGTCCTGAATTCGGATCCTAGACAACGCTGGGCAAAAGCCGGGGAAGCCTGCGTTTCTGGTCCTGGTAGGGCAGAGCCTGTGAATCCCAGGACAGAGTAAACAAGGAGGAAGTGGAGGCAGCCCATGGTGGTCCCCGAATTCGTCTGTGGTTCTACACACACACACACACACACACACACACACACACACGTGCACACATGCACAATTGAATAATTTTTTTTTTAAAAATTAAAAAAAAAGAATTTCATTTAAATAGTCTTCTATCTTGGTTAGGAGATGACCTTCAATAACAATCAGAATGCAGCCAAGGGTGGTGCAGGAACAGCAAAACTGGAAACAACAACAAACCATAATTCAGAATATCAGAGACCCTACATTAGTCACCTGGAACCAGACCAGCCAAATCTCTCCCCATCTTAAAGCTCAGGGAAATTTGCGGAAGAGGGGGTGGCAAGATTGTAAGAGCCTAAAGATGGGGAACACCAACCATATGCAAGATACTCTACACAAATCAGGGCTACAGCAGCCAAGATATAGTCACAATGTGATTGGACTTTGCACAGTGGCTGACATGTCAACAATCTCCCAAAGTCTAGAATGGTTCATAGAGGAGAAGGCTTCAGGCAGTAGAATCCTTAGAGGCAAGAGGTAAATCAGTCATAATAGAGTTCCCATATTAGGAAGCAGCCCAAGAAGGAGTCCCAAGCTATATCACTGAGTCCTGAACTCTCATTAGGGTAGAGGACTCAGAAAGAGGTTCGGAGCTCACATAAATGGATGTTCTGGGGGGATGGGAGGGAGGGAGAATAAGGGGGGGAAAGGGAAGAGAGTGTGCAATGGGGGATGACAGAGGAGGGGAAGAGGAGGGAGAAGAGGGGTATACCTACTAAGCTTGCATGATGTTAGGCAAAAAATAAAATATGTAATAAAAAGTCATGTGATTCAGTCATAAACATTCTCATGTTTATATAAAAAGATCTCATCCCTTCATTAATCAATTTTCACCCTTTTTTTATTCCAAGTAATGCTTTAGGCATAGTGGAAAAGGAGATGAATAAGACATACTTTTTGCTCTTAAAAGAAACATTCAACCAATGTAACAAAGGTTAAACAAATATTACGGGGAAGTGTCCAGACACATATTAAAAAAATGAGATCAGTATTGTTCTTTTAATAACTGGAATGTTTTCTAGGTGTCTTATTTTGTTATGGCTGTATATTTAGTGTTCAGGATAAAAATATACTAATATAAACAATAACAATAATGAAATATTTATTTGTTTTAAGGCTTCAGACATCGGTCCATTATCTTCTGATTCCATTGCACTGGGCCCATGTAGCAATCAGCTTGCACGGTTGCTGATAAATTAAAAATCAACTGGCTTAAGGGAACAAGAAATTTATTTTTTCTTATGATTACTGGTTACAGTTCTCAGTCCAGCTTGACGGGGGAGCACGCACCAACACCAGGGCCAAGGGCACTTGCCACACCATCTCTACATAATGGCTGAGAGAGGGACAGTCCTTACTTGCCAGACCAGCATGTCTGGCAAGTTTACAAAAGATGCCAATTCTCTCAACCAGCTCTCAGTATTTTATTCACCTGTTCAGGGCCTAATCCCATCCACCATGGGCTGTGTTGGCCCCATCAACTAGACAATCTCCTTCAGGTCTGCTCTGGGCTTAACTCAACTACTAATTCTCTACAAATGTGGCCAGAGCTCAAACTCTCAGCTGTAAAGTTGACATCTGTGTCTAAATGTGACAGCCCAGGTGAGGTAGAAAGCACACTAGGCTGGGGACATCACTGGAGAGATGCCTAACCTCACAGCAGCCAGGACACAAAGAGAGAGGGACATGGAGCAAGGCTACCTTAGTTGGCTTCCTACTTTAGCTCCTTCTGGATCCCAAGTCTATTAGACGTTGGCACCCCCATTCAGGATGGGTCTTCCCTTCCACTTGTCCTCCCATGTGACAGTCATCAATGAAATTGCTTTCATGGACACATACAGAAGTGTGCTTTATTAATCTCCCAGATGTCTCTCAATACAATGAATATAGCAATACAAATTAACTATCCTAGGCTGCCTCATGTTTATATAAACATGGAACTGTAACCAGTAATCATAAGAAAAAATAAATTTCTTGTTCCCTTAAGCCAGTTGATTTTTAATTTATCAGCAACCGTGCAGGCTGATTGCTACATGGGCCCAGTGAAATGGAATCAGAAGATAATGGACCGATGTCTGAAGCCTTAAAACAAATAAATATTTCATTATTGTTATTGTTTATATTAGTATATTTTTATCCTGAACACTAAATATACAGCCATAACAAAATAAGACACCTAGAAAACATTCATTGGCTGGGAGACTAATTTTTCCTTACATTTCTGGAGATAAGTCCTGAATTAATGTGCCAAGATCAGCAGGACTGATGTCCTTTGAAAACCCTCTCTTAGGTTTTCAGGAAGCTGCGCCCCTTGAGGCTTCTTCCCCTCACACGTTCTGCAATCACACCCTTAGGATTCTTACATGTCTTTTTTAAAAAATAAACTTCCTTCTATATTTGAAAAATGTGTACTTATGTACCACTGTATAAAGTGGTGGGCTTTATAAAGACACTTCCATCAAGGTGCATCATGCACTCTGATCACATTGACCCACTAATAACCCTTGTGCTCTCTCCCTTCCACTCTCCTCTCACACACACACACACACACACACACACACACACACACACACACACACGAGTCCACATGTGAGAGAAAACATATCTCATCTGTCTGAGTATGGCTTATTTAATTCATGTGATGAACTCCTTCTACTTCTTAAGAAAATCACAGAGATCCACCATTATGAAATGAGGCAGCTGTAATCTCTAACTTATATCCAAATATTGTCACATCCTAAGGTATTATATATATCATATTATATATTATATATAAATTTTTATTGTTTTGCACATTAACACTGTGATCTTATGATATTTAAATTCATAGGTAATGTAATTCAGTTCCATAAGATTAAGTGAAACATGTCTATTTGGATTCTATTTTCTCAAAGTGAAGACAAGGTGTAATTTAACAAAAAGTAATGACAATAAATCAAACCCTTATTTTCAAAAGATAATTGTCAATACATAGTCTGTTGATGTTGAATGAATGGTTTTCATCAGTAGGAACCTATGTACATATCCCTAAAGTAACTTTGGCTTCTAGCAGTTTGTTATGCTAAACAACACAATTCAGACATACATGTGGCCCTCTAGGCAGAAATAAATCTAATGAATTCTTTGCAAGTCTACATAACTGAAACTTAAAAAAGGGCATGCTGGAGAGTTGGAGATCTGTTGCAGTTGACACCTGTGCTTAACTATGACAAGATCATATTTTATATTTCAGATAATTTATTAACCTAACAGTCAGAAGTAGTATCTTCAAATAAGATCAACAAAGAACAGTACTGCCTATTCCTGCATGTTTCAGTGGGTCTCTTTTAATTGCCTTACTATTCTATTTTGAACACAATGATGAAACCCAATGCCATCCCTTAAACGGTCATATGCACCAGGCTTTTTCGATAAGCATCTGTAATTAAACAAGCAATAAAAATACAGGTTCAACTTCTACTTTATGATAATATTTCCCTCATTTAATACTTGCAAATTATGTTCTGTCTAGAAAGCCCATTCTACTCCATTTCAATGGGAAGAAACATTCTCAGACAAAATCACTTTTGGTATGAACATTCTCTCTTCCTTTTCTGGGCCTTCAAATCACCACAATGTACTTGCTACCCATTTTTGAAGTCACTATAACCCTCAACTCCTCCTTAGTGATTTCAAAAGCAACAGCTTCTGTTTCTCTTCTTTAAACAATTTCTGTATGTATTTATTTACACAGAGTCAAATTCCATTGAGATCTGAGAAAACTTTCTTATGATTTGTTCAACAGATAAAAGATGATCCATATAAAATACTAGAGTGTCAAGCATGCAGACTGCACAAAAAATGCTAAAATTTTGAAATTTTTAGTAATAATATATCACATGAGAAATTGCTTACATGGCATTATCAGAAGAAAATCTGCGAGCTGCTCTGACCTCTTCCTGATACACATCAAATGATCATTTGTGGCTTCTTTTATCTGTAGAGATGGAATGTCTGGTACTCTGTACTCTTATTTACCCTCCTGAGGCAGGTCAATATCCAGAATGAGATATAACAATACAATACTCTGCTTTGCACACTTTGAATTTATTATTGAATGTGTCTACTTAGAAATAGTACTTCAAAAAGTAGTGGCATATTGCATATACTACAGGATCATTCCTCTTCTCCAGTAGAGTACTTAGCTTTAGCAGCTTGTGAGCCAAGCATAATGAGGATATGACTCACTGTGGTGGCACTGAATATGAGCATAAGAATGAACAGGTACCTCTATAATTGTGTCTAAGAAGTTTTGGTATGAATACCACTGAAAAAAATGAATTCTATCTTCTTTATCATTCTACATATTTCCAGATATAATCACTCATACACACAGTTTTCTCATAATTATGGCCTCAAGAACTTACAGAAGATTTCTAGGTATCCAGTTGAAGCTACTCAATAGGAAGAAACAGAAATTGATAGTCAAACAGACATAGAGGCACACACACACACATACACACACACATACGCACGCACACACACACAGATACATGTATGCATGATATATATATATATGTGTGTGTGTGTGTGTGTGTATATGCCATATATATCATTATGGTATGCTATTTGAGACAAGTAAATTCAAATAATAGATATTCAAGACTACATGAAGCTGAGGGAAAGGAGTTCTCAGTCAGCTCGAGCTACAGAGCAAAGCCGAACACGAAATGCCAAGATAAAACACCAGAGCATTCATGGATTAAAGATATATTTGCAAAGAAAATTTGAGAAGAAAACAAAGAGCAAGAATTTTACAGTGCTTATTTTTTTTCTCAGATTTTACATTTACTGAAATGGATGTATCAAGAAAGGTCTCCACAGTCACATTCAGTTCAGTATTCTGTATAAAAACAAAAGATAAGCATCCCCCCACAGACAAAATGCAATATATGTATACAATAAAATATTGCATAGCCTTACAAATGTAGAAGTTCTGTCATTTATGACATGTATAAATTTAGAGAACATCATACTTGAAAAATAAGCCAAGTGCAAAAGGCAAAAAGCTTAGAGGATCCCACCTACCTGTGGAATCTAAAAGCTGACATGAGAAACAGAAAATAGAAAGTAGATTGTCATGGATAGAGCAGGGGGAATGAAGGAAAGAAAACACGATTTTAGTTGACCTAGAGGAATAAGTTTCAGTGATCTTTCTCACTCCACAGTAGACACAGTTAGCAACAATACATTTCCTATTTCAAAACTGCAAAGTATATAGATTTCCAGTGCTCTTCCCACAAGAATGCTATTTAGCCAGCGAGGTGATGAGAATGATATTTGACTTACTTTAAATTTTTCAGTAACATAGGTATAGGTCAAGAAATTATATCAATTAAATATACAAAATTACTGTTTGTCAAATATAAATTAATCAAATTGCTTCAAATGTAATATTAAAAGGCAAAAAATTAATTAGGAGACTATATCCTCCCATCCTTTGTTTGACTGAAAACAATGAAGCGAGTGAGAAAGAAATTTGAAAATCAGTTTCTTTTCTAAGACCTCTGTGCCATTGGACAGCAGTTGGGTATTGACTGGTTGCTGTGTGATGCATCACTGACAGCATGAAATTTATGCCAATCTCACTTCCTTCTTGTAACAATTATGCTCCGCCTTATTCATGATGTCATCTTCACTTAAGGGAACCATGTTTCAGTAGGATATGCGATCTGCCCATATTCATAACTCTAATAGCAGGCAGTGCTGGCAATACTAGTTCAGACTTCTTTAAAGCCACTGTCCTCAAATTTAACCACTGTACTAATGGAAAACAAGAGTAAAGAAATTGACAGGTTCCATTCATCTGAGATGTGTTTACCTCTTCTCCACATGGGAATTCCTGACATTGACATAAAGAACAATTCAGGACCACACTGTTCACATTTCACAATTACTTCTCTTATTTGTTCTTTACCAACATTCTTCTCTTTCACTTGTTCTCACTTCTTAAACATCCTATGCATTCTATTAAAATCCAGCTAAAATGCCACTTCCTTTTCTTAAGCTCTCCATTATATTTTCTAATTGGAGGGTATTTCCCCATCTTTTTCTCTTAATACAACATGTTTATTGTTTTCATAAGGCCTATATCACTTCCCCTGATGGACTGCAAGTTTTCTGAGGTAGTGACCTGTCCACCTCATGCCTGCATGTTCTCTGTGTCAGCAAGACATTCATAAGTGTTTGTCCCTGGCAAAAGATGCAAAAATTTCTGCTGGATTCTTCCTTGAACTTTTTATGAAAATACGAGTATGTTAAACAAATGAAAAGGAAAACAGTAGCCAATTACTTAGTTATAAGAAAACAAGGTATGCTAAAACATACATTAATACTCATATATTAGTAAATGATAATTCTTATGTATTTATTAACATAGTGAAGCAAGCAAGCATAGATAATAGCTTAGAAACTAGAGAGTTCACTTGACTAATGCACTTGGCAGCCTGAGATCCTTTCCTGAATGTATTATGCACAGATATCACTCTCTGTACAATGCACTTAGCAAACTGTTAGTAACCGAGTGACCCTATCTACATTGAGCTGCATGCACATCTGTCTCTGAACAATTGATTAAAATTATTCTCCCTTTAATGACATCAAATTTAGACAGTTTCTAGTCGACCATACTCTAGCTGTTTGCAAGTATGAGACAATGGGAAAATGATGTGGTCTGAACTAGTCTTGTATGTGTGTGCAATTTTAGGGAAAAATCCCTTTTGCAATGACTAAAAGAAGATGCACTGTGGAAAGGTATATGCACAGTGGAGGTGAGATGATAAAATGTAACCCGTCAATCAAGATAAAGAAACATCCCAAATATGTTCCTTAGTAACCAACCTCTCCTTAATTTAGACTCACACGGAGAATCAAAGGATATCCAATTCTCTGAGCACTTTCTCACTCAAGGAGTCTGCTGTCATCCTTGATATCACATCTGATCTGTACTCTCATTTAATTTGAGTAAAGGTTTGAGGCAACTTTTGCAAAATGAACAAGCCTTCATTAATTTCTTGAATAATAGCCCAAGAAACTGAAAACACCTGGCTCAGATTTTATCTGCCATTAATAGTAGGATTTCCAATTTTGGGTAACAGGACTTGTCAAAAACCAATCTTACATGCTACATAAAATCATTTAAAAGAAAATGATAGTTTCTTCCATGTTTCAGTAGCTCAGTGTAATTTTTCCCCTTGGGTAATGAATATAGTTAAATATATTGAACACTTATGACATCAAAATTACATACATATGCTGATATATAATACTGTAGTATATTAAAATTTAAATCTTGTGGGTTATCATTGAAGATGGTCATTGGTTGAAACAGGTATAATTTTTGGAGACCAATCCACCTGGCTGACATGGAATATAAAAGTCATTCAGTACTTTAGTCCCATCTTCTGCTTCAGACTCATTTCCCATAACATTCTCCTCCACCAAAGCCAATTTCTAATGGTTCCAAGAGAAATAAATCACAGCCAGATAGATTGGCTCATTTCAAAATCATTTACATGTGGAACTCTAAAAAGTTTATCTCACAGACACAGCTCTGCTTTTTCACATCTCTGCTTTCACCTCCCTTTGCTGGCTTCCTCTCTCTCCACATGCGAGACTTTTTATAGAACTCTACTGGTACAAATCGCGTGTTCATCCCCACCACCAGACCAGGAACCCACTTTTAGCTTCAGTGAATGGCATCATGTTCAGCACGCAGAAGGTGTAGGCGCTCAGCAGATGAATTAATGAATGCAAGCCTACTTAAAATTCTCAAGGCCCCAGAATCGTTTGGGTTTTTAAAAAAGAACAAACCTTCCTTTCCTATATCTTGTTCTTTTGATAAGACTTTAATTTTTTTGAGACTTTAAAAGTAGTTTAGTTAGAGTTGGGAGAAGATGTGTTCAAAGAGAGCCACGGTTTAGCCTTAAGGATGGAGAGCACTACAACAAAAGAGATAGCTTATGGTCACAGAGGACAGGGAGAGAGATGTCATGAGAGCAAGAGGGTAGGAGGAAAAAACAAGGGATGAACAGCAAGAATGAAGAGCTTGGATAGCAAGAGAAGAGCTCAAACTTTGACTTTAGTATTTTATGCAAAGCACATGACCTTTTTGAGCTGCAAAATTGCCACAATCTCCATAATTAGTTATAATCAATCATTAACTAATCTCTTTTGAAACATTTACCAATCTATATACATTCATGGTAATTCTCTGGGAAGCTGCAAATGCATAACTGTTTATTTTGCTACCCATTATCACAGACACTCAATTGAAAAAACAAATCAAGTAAGTTACTCTGATTTCACCCAGTTTACATCAGATGCAGCTTGTCAGATTGCATGCAAACTGAAAATAAAATGACTTTGTTAACATATTGTCCTAAAGCTTAGATCAAAGCATGATTAAATAAACTAATAAAAACATATGAATGAAGGATTATTATGGTGAATTTAAATTCAATTTAATCATTTATTCAAAACTCAGGAAAGACAATGTTCCACTGGAAAAGGAGCTTTCATATTCATTATGGCTCTTAATTAGGCTTCACTCACCATTGAAATTAAGTTAGAATAGCTCAGATAACCTGAAATGTTATGTGATCTACACATAACAAAAAAGCAGTTAACATTTCCTAACAATATTAAAACTAAGCAGTTTATATGCATTATTTCATTTATTCTTGCTGAAGCTCAGTTACAAAGATGCTAACAAATGAGTTAAATATTTACTTAGAACCTCAGACTTAATAAAGTGCATGAGCTGAGAAATATATTCAGAGCTGTTAGACTCCATGGGTCAAAAGGACTTAGTTAGTTGCCTGGATTTTCTTAGAATGCGTCCATAACTTTCACAATCTCTCAAACAGTCTGTGAGTCAAAAGTTCTCTTAATGTTTTATACATGCTCCAGACTTCTTCAGTGGTATAACCATCTCCTTTACTAATACAAGAAGACAAACTTAAACCTTGTGTGCATAATAGACTTGTAACTTTTCAGCATAATTTCCCTTTCTTCATGTACAAGAAATAATTTCTTGGTTGCTTCTGTCATTCATATTTGGATATAATCATATCATTAAATAACCAAAACTATTGTGTTGATGATTTATCTAGTCAATAAATCATACAGTATTCCCATGTAATGACATCACAAGAAGGCCAAATGAGACATTGTGGCTAAATTGAGGCTCAAGACAGAATTAAGTCCCCCACCATATTCTAATCTGTTACTTTCCTTGTCAGATTTTTACAAGAGCCTCTTGAGAGTAGTGTTTCTCCATCTTAGACCATTCACATTTTATGATACAAAAAGTAGTAAAAATACTTCCAAAAGCAAGCTTCAGGCATCCCTAAAGTAAAAAACTCCCATGTATGTCTCCTGCTTGTAAGACAAAGACCATATCCCCTCATACAGTGTGTATAATCTGACCTTTACCACTTCTTTGTTTTGTGAGCAGCACAATCCTATTTTAGCAGCACTCTCCAGTGAGTCTACAGCAGCCACCTCTTTTCCAATATGCTGATCCTTCTACCTGTAATGTTCCTTGCTACTCATGTGCAAAACTTAACTCATTCTTTAACATATGCACAGGCATTTTTCTTCATGACTTTCCCAGTATAGAAATTTAGATGAACTATTCTCTATGTACCCACTTTCTGACATCCTCCGAATCTGAGAAGCTTTGAGGGTCTTCAGTAGAACAGAACATCTTCAGGAAGACAGTAAGGAAGGATTAGTTATGCACCTCATAAGATAAACTTTGGTCTAGTGAAGTGATAGGATTCCTGTTTCTACATTTCCCTGTGTTTGCTGTAGACATCCAGGCACAAGATGGTTGCCTGGGCCACTGTCAAGAATGTTCTTATCAAGGAAAATCTTCTCTTCCCCTGCAAATCTAATGCTATGATGTGAGAAGACAAAGAGACAAGGAAGGGCAAAAATACTCATGGGAACAATTAAGTGAATCAATTTTACAGTCTTAGGAATTCAAGAATTGAATTTGCAATGGCTATTTGGAAGAAAACTATACTGTAGACATGAAACAGTTGTATTTTCTAAGCATTTCAATTTAATGAGTTTTAAATGAATTCATACAATATTCTCATTCTGAAGTAGTTTTTTTGATTTATATGCTTTTGTGATTGAAAAACTAAGGCATACCAGAAAACTGATGACACTAGCCTCATTTCTTCTCCCTATAACTTATGATATAAACTCCAGAATTTTTTGTCAGCCTATTCTATATTACCAGACAATGAGGTATACATTTAAAATCTCTTTTTTTCCAAAATCTTTGACTAAGAAGAAAGTAATGAGCAAATATAAATAGATATTTTACCTGATTCTGGTTTCTTGATTAGATCTTCCTCTATTCCATTTACAGACAAAAAAAATCAGATTTAAGTCCTGATGTGAGTTTGTGACACAACGCGAGGGTGGTGTCAATGAAACCCCAAGGGAGCAGATGGATTTAGCTATTGTTAAGGCAGGAATGGTTTCCAAGAACATTTTGTGAGGTCCAAATTGTCTTTTGTAAGCAATTTATCAGCAGATGACATGTAGAAAAAGTGGTTAAACTATTCACTGAATTGTTCTTGGCCTTTGCGGTATGTTACAGTATAATGATATCTATGAATGAGCTTCTGAATGGATAAAGATATCTATAAGATATAATAAGGTGCTTCAGAAAAATGATCCCTTTCTTTAAGATCATGATGGCCACCTTTGCTGAACTCTAATTGTGGTCCCTCTGCACTGTCCCACAGAGTAGGTGTAGGACTTGTCAGACTTATTTTACAGAGGGGCAGCTGAATGCTTAAATGGCATCTATCTGCAAGATGCAAAACTGAGAGAGGTATGATTTAATGCCTTAGCTTTTTATCTTCTAACACAGTATTCAAATTATATTGTTTTATATGGATTATGTGATTCCCAACACAATGTTAGAAACAGCTTTGAATCATAATGATCTTAAATGCTTAACTTCAGGACTATCTTTTTAAAAGTGTCTACCATATGGTCACCAAATTAGATGCAGCAACTGTCAAAGAATAAAAATATAAATAAACCCATAAAATACCATGACACAAGAAAAATTGTATACAAAACTGGAGATATTATTTGAAGAAGTAAAATTGCTAATATAAGTGGCGCTGTGGAGATAACTATTTTATCAGAAATCACTCAAAAAAACTAACATATTTTTGAGTATTGTTTTTAATCTGCTATCTATCATTAACTTGGATTATAATTATAATGATGTTTTTAAAATTTGCTGCAAATGGACTACAGTAATGGTAATACTAGTCATAATAATATAAATCTACTTATTATGACTCAAAACCTAGTGAGGGAAGTGAGCACATATGTCATTTATTTGATAATTAATTTCTATATGTTGAAAAACACATGAAAGCGCTTTGGAGGTATTAATACTGATAAGATATTCGCCAAAACCACAGGAAGGCTATAGTTTAATGAGCATTGTTTACTGAAATGGACTGGCTACCTACTTCACAAGTATCCATTCACAAATACTGTTAAAAATACTGCCACTTTTCAAATTAGACAACCACTGATGAAAACAGAGAAACGTTTCCTTTCAGAAAACATATGACAGTTGCTTATAACAGCCATTTTTCAAACTAAATGTGGAGAACACAAAATGAATGAAAAGAGTGTAGAAGAATTAATGGTGTGTTAGGTATAAAGTTGTGGAAATAAATGGATTATTTATAAAGTAACATGCGGTGTGCTAAGAAAATAAATCTTATGCCACTTATTATAGTTTCAGGGTTTACTGAAATAAAATTTCTGAGCCTTGTTCTATGAGCTGAACACTTATATGGGTTGTGTCATTTAATCTCACAACACCATTTTCAGCTATTCACATGATAAAACTGAATCACAAGGACGTTGAGTAATTTTTTCCCAAGGGCACACAAGCCATGAAAGATCTTAAGTTGGGCAGTCAGAACCATGAATGTATTCTCTTGAACATGACCTACTAATAATGGGATGAAGAGAAGGTACTTTTATCTTTGTAGTTGGGAAGCTCAGAAGATGTCCCATTAAGAATTGTTCTTTGAACCAAGTATGTAAGGTAAGCAGCATAGGTCACAGACAAAGAGGTTGTGGAAAACTAAGATAGATAGTGACATCCAAAAAAGAGGAAATAGGAAGGACTTTGTTGAATACCTGTGTGGGGTACATATAGAGGAAGAAATGAGGAATCATATCCAGGATGCTATCTTTGAGACTCTTCCCATGAACCCCACTGGAATGGAAACTCCTTTATTATTTCATTTGACCTTCAAAATAACCAAGTTGCACAATGCTATTATCCCAATATTACACACAAGGAAACTAAGGCAAGGAACATAGTTATTTGCTTAGATAGTTAGCAGAATCAGGATACATGATGAGGTCTGTTGACTCATGAGTGCTAGTTTACAGCCTGAATCTACTATCCATCTAGTGAGTGCTTTTTTTAAATTCATCTGAATTTTTAAATTTTTTTTCTAGTTTTATAAGCACAATGAGTAGTTATCCCTGTCCACTCTCCTCCCTTCCTCCCTTCTTCCTCTCCCACCTTCTTCTTTTTTCATCAGTCTATCCCACTTCCTCCCTACTCTCCTGTCTGTCTGCTTCTGTGAACCCCAGGGTTCCTCTGGATTATGTACTCCAGTGGGGACTCAATGGCAGATCAGGTGGCTCTTACCATTAATAAGTCCCCAGCCCCCAAGATTCCCCTTATGTGAAACCATTTCTCCTGAAATCCTCACAGTCCAATGGGAATGCTCATACGGCAGTCATTGCGTAGGCCTGGTGAGGACAAGTCTCACTGCAGTGGTTCCTGGATAAGGCAACCATGTCTTGCGTGGAATTTCTTGTCCAGCAGTGGACCTCCCTTCTCTAGGGTCTTTCAATCTCACCACCTTCTCTTCAGCAAGATTCCCTGAGCTTTAGCATAGGAAGCGATTTGGTTGGCCTGATTCTGGGTGAGTATTTCAGGACTGCTGGTACTCTGCATTCTAGTTGGTTACTGTTGTCTATTTCACTGCTCTTTCAGTGAGCTAGAATACCTTTTGTTGAAATCCTCTCTTTTCCAAAGACAAAATGATAGGTGTTAGATGGAAGTTTGTGGTTAGTATTGAGACATCAGATCCTGTCCACTGTCATATTTCACCTTGTCCAACTGTTGTTCAGATGGTTTACAATGCTGAGCAAGTTCCCCTATCATGGAGGAGGGGGCAGGGAGGGGCTAATAAACAGGTGGTTGGTTGGTTACCTGTTGATTAACTCCACTCTCTACTGTATTCTATTCTTGTTTTTCTCTTTCCTTAAAGATTTTTCTTATATAAAAGCTTTAAAAAAGTAAAAGAAACTCATGCCATACAGCAGCTAGTAAGGAAAGAAATGATTTGTATCATGAACTGAGCTTAGAAAATTCTTTGTGCTCACTATAAACAGGAGGGAAAAAGGGTTAAAAATGTTAAGATGTTTGGAGATGGCTTAGTGAAATGATATACTTGTGCTGCAAGTGTGAAGACTGGGGTTCAGCTCCCTAGAATCCAAGAAAAGCCAGGCAGGGATGTCAGCCACCTGCAATCTTAGCCCTTTATAAGGAAAGACAGGGAATCCCCAAAGCAATCTAATAAGTTAGTGTAGCTTATTTGTGAGCAATTTGTGAGGTTCTAATGAGAGACACATCCTTAATAACAAAAGTCGAGAGAGATTGGAAAATGTTTGTCAGCTTTGGGCCTCCACGAGCACATATACATATGTACCCATGCAATTGTACGTATGTGTGCATACATCCTTACATACATGGGCACACACACATGCAGAGAGAGAGAGAGAGAGAGAGAGAGAGAGAGAGAGAGAGAGAAAGAACTTCCCACAAAGTCAAGACAAAGGAATTGTAAAACTAATCACTGAGGAGACATTGGAGTCAATGACATAGAATTGAGAGTAACTTATAAATTTTCAGCTTTGGCAACTGAATGGATAAATTTTATGTTTTCTCTTTGTCTGTATTTGGTTGTATTGGGCAGATTAAAACATCTCAGAAAGAGCAGAAAAGATACAGGACAGAAAACCTAATAAGGTTTTGTTTTTAAAACCTCAAGGGACCTTACTGGAAAGAAGATGTCACTGTTCCCTGTGATCGCATGGCTGCAGCTAGATCCCCTGCAGCAGTACAATCACAGAGACGCTAAGATGACAAGCCAGAATTTTACAAAACAAACCTGTTCATTTTCCTAGCCTATTTTGTATCCCCATCTCTTGGTAAGTATAGACACATTATAAATACAAAACCATTTTAAAGCAGGTAAATTTGGTTTTAGTCAAATTCAGCTACAATCATTCAGATTTATAAAACACAATTAAGCAATGATTATTTACTTTTTTCAAAACAAACTCTGTTAGAAAACCATATTAAAATCGCTTTTGTATACTTTTTTCTCAGGGCAATTATATGCATTTGAAGTACAAATACCTCTAATCCTTATACATTTAGTCACACAATGTTCCAGCTCATTTATATCTATTATCTCATTTAATTAGCACAACAATTTCATGAGTTGTACTATTATTATCTCTATTTTTCAGACAAGGAAACCAAGGCTTAGAGAATTTATTTAGCCAGAATAATTTTTGGGGAAGAGTGAATATTCAAATGCAAAGTAATCTGGCTCAAAAGTACATTTCCCTGCCACATGTTTTAGTTTTCCTTTTTCAAGTATTGTCATGAATGTTTAAAGGATATACTCATCAGATATGTTCTAATCAATACTATGGCTAGCTAGAGCTAATACAGTTCATAAACAGGAGTTGTATTTGTTTTCCACTATCCAAACCAATGTGTTTAATCACAATGTCCTTTGATACAAACACAAATTGCCTTTAATACAACTAATTTCCACTACTAAATTGCTTTGAAAATTCAATTACTCACTTCAATTAGGTATTTTATTTAATGTCTATCATCAAAGAAACATGTATCAGTATAGTATTAACTGTGATTCACTTGTAATTCTTAATTAATATAAATATGAGATTCTATTTACAAAAAAATACATAACAATGTTTGGATGAAATCTTTTCTTGTATTACAGAGGTAATATGAAAATAGAAAACCAAATCATGACTGTATATGTCAGGTCAAAAGCTTTAAACTATGTTTTTCTTTTCATATACTAAATTGATTCTTAGTCTGTAAAGTCAGACTACATGCTGGCACTGTGCCAGATACTTGTAATTGTTCTGTCATTTACTCTGAATGGTGGCGCAAGGCAGTAGCTATTAAATTGAGTCTACAAATCAGGAAACTAAGACCCAGAGGGATTGAGCTATTTGCCAGGACCACACAGTAATAAATACAAAACAAAGTTTAAAATGTGTTATTTAGACAATGAAAGATAACAGATAGTTTTAGTGTAAGTAGTTTTGCTCCACATAATCTAATTTGATTTTAGAATTTACCTTCTCACAGGCTATAAGTATTTAGATTCCAAGCTTAGTTATTCTTCAATTGTACATATCTCACAATATGCATTTAAAAGAATTAAATATTCTTATAAAATAAGCAATAACAAATCTGAAATTATTTGCACAAATATCAATCATTTAAAATACATACTTTCATTAAAATTAATATACTGCTAATTTTGTGAGTCATTACTAAATGAACCTTTTTTCAGTAATCATTTATTACTCTTAAGTTTCTACAGTACATTTTAGGTAGTCCTGAAAGATCGCTGTTGTTCAAACACTGAGAATAAACTTGTCTCCCCTGTATATGCCCTGCAATAGTCATTCATTTTCACTGCATTGCTACCTTTTTAACATGCTCTCCAATCACCTGGCAGATGATATCTCAGAGTCAAAGATCAGTTATTCTTGCATGAATAACCCACTGTAGTCCAATCTCCCATTCTGCTGCTTTTCAAGCTCAATGCCCACCATTCAGAATATCCAAGTCACTGTTGGCTACAGCTGAACCTCTCTATCCTGGATTTCTTCTTGGCAATGTCAGTAAATATAGTATATCGAAAAGCAGATACATTTAATAAAGCACCAGAGTTCTTGATGGTGTTGTCTGTGTGTGTGTGTGTGTGTGTGTGTGTGTGTGTGTGTGTGTGTGTGTTAACTTCAGATAACTGGGCACAGGCATAATTTTCCAGGTATTTTCAGTGTAGAGTTCATAAGCTGGGAGAATTAAAAATAAATAAAAATAAATAATTTTAAAAATTAAATAAAAATAAAAATAAAACCAATGAAGTACCTGATACTCAAGGTACCTAACGATAACTATTCCTTGTAATATGACTGTTTTATTAACATAATGAAAACCTACCCAACGACTGGGTGCATCCCATCTGCCTAACAACAGAGTAAGCTGTTTCATGAAGAAAGGAGAAAGCACTGTTTCACCAAAAGAACTCAGAAAAATCTGGGCAATGAGTAATCTGAGAATTAAGCAAAGCAGTGAATGGTTGTTGGGATTCTTCCAATTCAAGTACTCCTCAAGAATTTTCAGATCTGATTTAGTTTCTGATGACTAGCATGGAGGTTTATATGAAAATCTTTGTTTTTCATCTCTCCAACCCCATTTCATAGCTTGATTTCTCTCTCCTCATTTCTTAACAGGGCTAGAACTATGCCTCTGACTTGTTAGGAATGTGCAACTAAAGGCTTCTTCTATTTTAATCACTTTAGTTTTTAGGTAGTTGGAAAAAAAATTTGAGGTAGAATAGCTTTCATAACTCAAGATTGATGGTTGAAGACTTGGAGCGCAAATGTGAGGACTAAGCTCAGATCTCTAGAATATACACACATAGGTGGGAATAGTTTCCAGTTTATAATTTCAGCCTTGGGTGGCAGAAACCAGGGATTCTCAAATAGGTTAAGGACTAGTCTTGGGGATGAGCTCTATCTGAGCAAGAGACTCTTCCTGTTTCAAAGAATAGGCGAAAGAATGATCAAGGAAGATTTATTCTATCAACCTCAAGTCTTTGCACATATGCAAGCATACACAGGCATGGGCATATGTGGCCCAAAACATGTGAACACATCTGTGCACACCTCACACATATATATAAAAATAAAAGTATCAGGAAAATAAGGCTTTTGTAGTCATGATGTAAGCAATGTATGAGAAAGTGCATGAACTTGAGTCTGAACAGGTTTGAGTAAAATGCAAGTGTACCATTGCTGAGAGAAATGATATGAAGATGTTCACTTAATCTGTCTGAGCCCATTTCCTTAGATATCAAATGATTCTAATTACCTCAGGTACTGATGTGAATATTATATGTATGTAACATATTAATCATTTAGAATAATTCTTATATAGAAGAATATAAAATAAATATTATTTCTTATGCTCTCATTTCTTTGTTATTAGTTCCTAAACCTTCAAGATAACTGCAGGTTAGTGATGAGGTTAATGATGACATAATTTTACAATTTACAGTATCATTAATATGCTATAATATGATATAGCATGAACTAATAATATATATTATGCTTCTCACTGAATCAAAAGGAAGTAACCACTAAATAAAATTGCTGAAATCAGAATGTACCAGTGAAAACACTCTCAATACAGAAATGTTAATTGCAGAGAACAACCCCCCCCAAAAAAAGGCAACACAAAAGCTGTCTTCATTTTCATGGGTGTTATGTAAAACTTAACTTTAACTAAGACATTTTGAAATTTCTTTTTATAAATGAGACTTTTAAATTAGAAAGCACAAGTTACTTTGTGAAAAAAAAAACCGATCGAATATGGCTAACTGAAACTTCAAGAAAATAAAAAATATCCATAAAATCAGATCTTATGCAAACATCAGGTCAGTGAATCATAGTATGGCAATGCTATTAGTTATAGTCACATCATATCCTTTCCTTGGATATTTACACACTTCTAAAAGGTCAGCATTACCAAAAAGGTTTAATGATTTGCTCAAAATAACTCTCTGAATTGGAACAGATCAATTGGAAATTTGGTCTGTTTTCACTGGAAAGACCCTCCCTTCCTTTGGTTCACAGTTTTAATTATCACAGATGACACAGAGCACAACTGAAACAAAGAAAGACAGAGATACCATATTCCCAGTCAGCTTGAAGCCACCCTGATTCTTAGCCTAGTCTGAAGCCTGTCCTCAGCCACCAAGAGACATCTTGCCAGCACTCTCCAGTCTGCCACTTAAACTTCCGCCAAGACATATGTACCGGACCTGGATCCTGAATCCTCTCCAGTTCCTGCTTCTCATTCTGGCCCTTGGGCTGTACAGCAGCTCCCACAGACAAGAGCAGGGCAGGTCTGCACAATCCTGTTAGTAGAGCCAGTTCATCTCCCCCTGGCATCCACCCCCAATCCTGACTGACCTACTCCTCTTCTGAAGTTCTTAGAGTCCTGTTTCTCAAGCCCCTTTCTTAACTCCATTCATCATTTTTTTTCTGTTCTGTTTTCTTAAAATTCCAGCAAGACACAAGGCTATTTCCTTGCATGGACATACCATCATAACTAAAATGAGCTTCACTGATTATTTTTGTGGCATTAGGTATGATTTATTAATAATCTTATTCTCAGATTTCTGCTCCTTAACATGAACATTATATTTACTTCCAAAAATCATTTTTTAAGGAAACTAGATTTAATATAGTCCCACCTTCAAATAGCTATTTAGTCCTGTAGGCCCTAAATCCTCATTGTTGCCCTGACACCTACTATAGGACTTTGTCTTCATGGAGTTACTACTTCTGCACATGCAGAATTTCAGATCTGAAAGAGACTCTGGAAGTGTGTGAGAGTTTCCCACCCCTATCCTCACATTCACATGCCCTTTCTTTCTTCCTAGCAAGTTGAAGACATGAGAATAGTAGAGAAATACCTCCCAGCAAACCTGATTCTGGAATGAAAGCCATAAATCCCAAATGCTGAGAATTTTTCTCCATTTCTGCAGTCTTCAATCTCATGGCTGTGTTCATGAGCCTAAGCAAACTTGGTTCTACAGATCTTGCAGCTCACTCATCATTTTTCTCCTTAATTTCTTCAGAAATTACTTCAAGGTTAACTTGGCTTCCTTTTCCCATCCTCTATCGGTACAGCCACCCACAATTTGCCTTTGATTCTATCAACTCTAATGTCATTACCAAGCCAATAATTATACTTTTACTCTGCTAGGTACAAGAGTACTTTGGTGATTTGATGTCCTTACAAATATCAATGTAATGCTTCACATATTTTATATCTGCTAAGTGGGCAGATGAATGAATCCTTGGTAAATTCATCTCCCAGATTCTTGAGACTGGCTTCTTACTTTGTCTGTAGTTACCAGGGTTTTGCATTTCTCTGCTCTACTATGGAATTTGTAACCTCCAGGTTTTCTCCACATGCTCCCCAATCAGCCAGCAGGAGCAGAAGGTGCCTCTTCAACTGCTAGCTACATCTTGGCTCCTATTTCTTCCGTGCTGGAATTCAAGTGGTCCATGCTCATTCACCATGCAGATGGCTCACTGCCACCCTGAACTTGATGTGTACATGGAAATAAAATCCAACTCCTCCTAACTTACTGAAGTCCCCTAGTTCTGTCAGCATTACCATCAATCTCTTGGGACTCCAGGCTTAAATTGTGTTCTTTTGTTTCACTTATTTTTACTGTCTTTCTTCATGAATCAGTCACTAGTCTTTTTTTTTATTAAAAATTTAATTATACATTTTAAATTTTTTTTACCAGTTCCCTCCCTCCCCCCTCCTCCCCCCGAACCCCCTCCTGCCACCCATCCCCCAGTGCCTCCCCCCCCCAATTCTTAAAAATCATTATATAGCAGAACACAGGAGTACACCGGGGAACAGGGAATTAGAAAGCAGATTTGTCCCCAAGAAAGGGAACTCGTACATACCAGGAGAATGAAGAAATTCCAATGAATTTTTCAGAAATCAGTTTTCCTTTCTGGCTACTAGATATGTTGGTATTACTCATGGGAAAACAAACTTTTAAAGGAACTACAAAAGTGATGTTACCAGATCCTAGGTAAAAACACAATGCCACCTTTTGTGAAGCTTCAAGATAAAACAAGATATTTTGGTCAGTACGTACTCAGGCCTTTTAACGTTATCAAAATGATTTATTCCTAAGTGTGCACGTGCATTTAAATTGAGCATGCCAAATAGTAAACAGAGTCAAAAACCAAAATGTGATCATAAGCGGGCGATGAAATTTATAGTGGCCACAGCTTGTTATTTTGAAACATAAAACCCACATATTATAAGAAATCCGAGTAACCAATCAAGTCAGAACATTTTAAGTAACTCTTTATCATCACAGGCAAAATTTTCTACCTCAACACTCAGATTTTGGGTTCTTTTCCTAATATCCTTTTAGTGATTCAAGACAAGATAGACAAGACACAAATACTACAGACTGCAGATCAGACAAACTACAGACAGCAGATTAGACAAACCCAGATAGGGAATGGACACTTCTGTCCTTTCCCCTACAGAGAGTCCAGAGCGTCCTCCAGGACCCTCGCGGTCTCTGCGATATGACACGTCTGTCTTGCAGTTTCTTACCGCCCCAAACATAATACTCATAAGAGGAAACAAACAGCAAACACAAACAGACACAGACTTAAACAAAGCACAAGTAAACACAGACAGGAGCGCTCACATACCTCCGAGGCCGGTGTTGGGGCAATCTCTCCAGGGTCTCGAATCCCGGATGAGCCCCCAAAATGAAAGACCCCCGTCTTTCAGTCAGGAACGAGGCCACCGAGAGAAAGACCAAGACCCTTCTCGCTGCAATAGCATGAGGTTTTATTTAACGACGCGCCGGGCGGCTCCAGCAACCTCTCACGCAGGAGAGACTGAAGCGGCCGAGTCACTAGTCTTAACAAGATCTCAGACATGTCTTTTTGCTCTGCATCAAAGAACCCTGCATGCCACCACCCACAGTTATTCTTCCTGATCATTCTGATTTGTCCTTCCCAAATATGACTTCCTTGAAACCTACAGTAGCCTTGCATCTTAGATATATCATTTCTCATCTTGCCTCACTCTTTGCTAGTCCATCCTATATGAGTACTTGTTATGTGCCTCTTCCATTAAACTATAAATTGTATCAAGGGAGGGCCACACCCACTTTCTCCTCTTTGGCTTTACAGAGCCTCAACTGGAAAATACACATACATATATGCTGAATAAGAAACAATGTAATAATTATTTATTAAGAAAAATCTGTTTTCCCAAAAACGTTTCATGCCTGATTTTAGTTGGTCTTCAGAAAATGTTATTAAGATTAAAAAAATTATTCTATGCATTTTACAAAATATTATTATAAAAATGTCTCATATGCATAAAGACAGTTTACCATTTTTGCAAAGAAAAAAACACATGCCTAGGTAGAAATCATCATTTCTTTATTATGTCAGACAAATGAGGTGCTTCCTATGCTTAGATTCCCTGAGTCACCTTTTGAAATAAATGAATGTGCAATTAGTCTTTCCTGGAAAGACTGTAAAAGTTTCACCATTCAACAGTGAATCACTGTTTCTCTGGTAAACACAGGCAGGGTTGTTATGTTTGAATGTGAGTTGTCCCCCAACATCTCCACCACAGGTTCACCTTTTGAATCCTTTGAAATAAAATCAGGAGGTAAGGCTTTCCTGTCTGAAGACATGTCATAGGGGGAGGAATGTGCCTTGAGGTTCGGTGGCAGGCCCTATGCTTCTGCACTCTCTGCCCTCGTGGTGGGTGTAGTGACAAGCCTCCTCTTTCTGCCTCCAGCCATTCCTTCTGCCATGTGATTCCCATCATATTGGACTATACCCCCTCTGGAACTGTAAATCAAATAAATACTTCTTTCTGTCATTTCTGCCTGGGTCTGAAGATTGCCACACAGCAAAAAGAAAAGTAACTGGGATGAGGGTTTATTTGATTTCTTTGAAGAAAATCTTGAGATCCTTTGACCATTCTTGTCTCATATTAAATATGAACAAAGCTACAAAACAATTGAAGAAAGTGGGTTTCACATAGATGTGGAGCAACAGGTTTAGTACATAACGGAGGCACACAACAGCATTCATGTCAGTGTGCTGTTCTCTTCTACAAATAAGCACCCTTTAGATGAATAAAATCTCAATTTTACAGAATTCCATGGATTTCTGTAACCTAATTAAAGTTTTTTTTCCCAAAATGATAACATGATTAGGCCCAAAGTCTTAAGAATTGAGATTAAGATGAGATGTATGGGTCTCAGTATGTAAATTTGACAAAATTAGCCCAAGAAAATTATCCAACTCTTCAGATTGGATAATGTTCTCATGAATTTAAATGAGAAAGTAAAAGTAGCACTTTAAATAGAAAGATATTAGAGGTCTTGAGTTATAGTTTCTAGTCCTTTGAAAGCTTAAAATTATGTTAATAGTAGTACTGCTAGTATTTACCTATAAAAGAAATATATGTAAGTATATATGAAGGAATTGTGTGTGTGTGTGTGTGTGTGTGTATGTGTGTGTGTGTTTGTTAGTGAATACATATCCTTAGAATACCATCTTACCATACTTTTTCCTCTCTGCTTCAGGTAACAGTGATAATTGCAGTTGGTATTTATTAGCATATAATAAACCAATTACTTATTTCAATTTATAATGTCATTTAATTTTTACAATATGCATTTTGATAAATCATTAATAATTCCATTTGTGCACTGAGTCTCGGAAATTTTAACTACTTTTCCCATTTCTAAACAATGATGGGGATTAGTGTCTAACCTATGAGTCAAATTTTCAAGCTGCTTCCCTCTCTCTATGATACAATATTTGAAAATATTTGAAACATTGCTGATTCCTTTGGTGCCAGTGTCTAAATATATCTTCCACTAAGCTTTCTTTTTAAATCCCGAAAATCACATAAAAGGAGAAATAGCATTCCAAATCAGTACAGCCTTCAAAGTTAGGCAGACCTGAACATGAAAACCGGTTTCTCTGTACCACTGAATGGATTGTTAATATTCTTTTGACCCTCTGTTTCCTCATTGACAAAATGGGACTGTTTGTGTATAGTCATTTTTTCATGAATGCAGCAAATGTTCTTCAGTGCTTGCCACCTGTCGGCTACATTAGAGGTAGAGTAATATACTAGTAACAGTAGGTCTCAGTCTTCATAGAACGTGCAGTCTAGATTTTCTTCATATAGCACAAAATTCATATCAATGCAATAATATCTAAACACTAAGGATATCCAAATGGCTTGAATATCACTGACTCTACTTCTTAAGAAATTAGTTTATTTTTACTATTTTATTTTTTAGAGAAAAAGAGACAGAGTTGGGGGGAAGATAAAGAGAGAGAGAGAATCCATGTCATAGTGCAGGACGGAGGGCAGCTTTCAGAAGTCAGTCATCTCCTTCCATCTTGCTGACATCCCTAGTTGGAACTCATGTTTCCAGTTTTGGCTCCTTAAGCATTAAGCAATTCTCTAGTCCTGTCATTTTCTAAAAACATTGTTATTGTGAATTTGTTCTTTGACAAATTCATACATGTATATACTGCATTCTGATATGCTCCTATCCTCTTAGCTCCCTTCTACCTCAGTCAACATGTCTCCCTACAAATCTCCCTTCCACCATACTTTTTATTGTTTTGTTTGGTGACTCGCTGAATTTAACTGGAGTTAACAGTGTAAGCTCTGCTTTAGAGCTTTCTATGAGAATCTGTTGAGTTCACAAGCAGCTATACAACTGAAGACAATGACTCCTCAACTCCTCCCTCACCTGGAATCAGTCTCCAAAAATTTCAACAGATAACAGTAAAGGCCAGGAAACCCCTGGATAAGCCCTAGCTTTTTTTTTTTTTTTTTAACAAAAGATTCATTTCCTTTAACTTCATTCTTTTAGATATGAGCCCCCACTTTAGCTTAATGTATAGGCAATGGTAATTTGTTCATTTTTATGCAATTTGTTATTTAAGTAAACACATAAGCATACACATACACATCTGCATACTTGCATTTCTGGAAATATTTGAAGTGGCTTGTTAGTTAATTTAAGAACATTTTAGCTGGCTGCTCCTAGCAACAATCTTTAATAATTCTGCCTACTCAGCCAGAACAATTTCTTTAAGGGAGTGAAGCATTCAAAGTAGTTTAGTTCACAAATGGAAAATAAGTGAGTTTTAACTGAACTTAAATTCAGAAGATGCTGTGAAAACAGGAATTGGTAATCTTGCTTGGAAAGGGGAAGATGGCAGTGACTAAGAAGCCTGGTGTGATAGTTAATCCTGGGTGTCAACTTGATACACCTGGCATTAACTAAGATCAGCTGAGACCTGAAGAGATTATCTGGATTAATACATTTAAAATACAAAAACCAGCCCTAGATCCAAATGGAACCTCCCTAGATCTCATTGGAATTCCCAGTAGTGGTCAGATAAAAGGAACCATAAAACAGGAGACTGGGAAGAAGAGAGGAGAAACTCTCCAGGAATCCTCCAGCCCTCAGCCACATGAATGGGAGTGACTTGGTTTGCCAGCTTCAGCCACCAACCATGTTGCCTCCACCATAAAAGACCGTTTCTTCCCTCTGGAACCGTAAGATGAATAAATTTCCTTTTCTCCCTTAAGTTGTTTGACTTCGGTGTTCTCTCACAGCAAATAGTTAAGAGTAACCGTTAACCTATTTGAGATATCCTTTCCTTGTTGCATGGTTTTAATTACATAACTACAGCAAATCCAAAAGACAATAAATAGCACAAAGGTGCTACAGTCCTGAGCTACCTTTAGGCTTGGACTTCAGATTACACAGTTATTACAAAGGTACCAGGTTGTGACAGTCTACCATCATTCAGTTCTGTATTCTGAGACTGTCACAGAGTGGAAAGCTGGTATCACTTTACAAGAAGCAAAACCAAAGCAAATCCTTTTCCAGTGTTAGACAACTGGGAATTGTTTTGATATGGAATTAAACTATCTCTTCAAATGCTAGTTGCTGAGAGAGTTATCTTTATAATTATTCATACAACCATTCATTCCCTCACTAAGTATCTATCAGTCAACTTGTAGGCATATGCTCACAGGACAGAATGATTCATTTATTTACCCATTAAACATTTATTTTTAAGTACTTCATTTTTAATAAATTAAAGTTCAACTGAAATTATATCCTAAAAATGAAATATGATGAGTATCATTATGAATGCATACAAAGCTTTAATAAAAAGAAGGCAGGTCCTTATTTGAAAGGAGTGCTCAATTAAGTACAAAGTCCAGAAAAGCATTCATTTTAAAAATAAAAAAATGTTTAAGTATTGAAATTACTACATCACTATTCATGTGTTTAAGGGAAGTCACAGATTATGACATTTTACAGTGTTTGAAACCATACAATAATTCAGCATAGTAAGACAGAAAGAATTCTATGACTCCTTGGGAGCAGAAGCAATGAGCAGTCTGTCATTCCTCCAATAGACAGGTCAAGAAGAGAAGTATTCAGAAATGAAGTCCTAAAAAATAAACATGGATAACAAGAACATTTCATTGGTCCTTTCCTTGGAAAGGGTCCAACACTGCAAGGCTGAGCAAGAGTAGCAGGGGATAAGCATTTTATGAGCTCCATAAACTGATCATGTTCTTGCTAACAAATAGAATATTTATATATAAACATTGAATAACAACACAAGGCAATAGGTGATTAAGAGATCAAATATATTATACAGTTAATGCCTTGGGGCTCTGAACAGGCAGAGACTACACAAGGAAAAGACTTGAAAATGTCCATAGTCAGTTTGGTAGTTATATTGCCAACCTGCCAACCAAGCCTTCAGGCCCATTTCAGAGGGATTCTCTAGGTTAAGGTTGACCTCTGGGAATGTTTGTGAGGAACTGTCTTGATGGCATTAATTGATGAGAGTAGACTTATCCATTGTGGATGGCATTGTTTCTTGGGATTGGGATCCTGGTCTATATAAAGACGTAGTTGGCTAGCTAAGCTCAGGCAAACATGCATGCACATTCATTCCCTTTCTGTCTCTTGATTAGAGATGTGATGTGCTCAACTCCTGCAGTCTTCTGCCACTATGACTTTGTCTGCCATGATAGACTGCAACCTAGAACTGTTAAACAGGAAACTTTTCCTCCCTTAAAAGTGTTTTTGTCAGGAAATTTATCACAGCAATTGGAAAGGAAACTAAAAAGTCAGGGTTATTTGTTTGATAGTAAGTAATCATAGATATACCATGCGAAACATCTCATTAAGTATTATATCAGGAAAGATAGGTCATAAGCTTTGATGGACCATTACAATTTAACAGTCAGAATTGAGTCTATCATGTATAATTAGGATCTTCCAAAACACTATCACATATGGACACAGCATCATCATTAACCTTAATGCTCTTGAACTTTCTTACCTACATCCTAAATTTCCCCAAAGACAAATCTGCCATTCCAGATATTACTGAAATAAGTAATTGTAATATTTAACCAGTTTGAATAAAAGCATTGAACTGCTACAAGTCTATTTAAGTTCATTTGTTATTTCTTAATCATCTGCTAAAAATTAAGTCATATGAGAATAGAACTTATTGCCATCTTTTCTAAAGTGCTTCAGAGAGAAACAGTGAAACAAAAACAATGAATTAAATGCTAAGAGAAAAAACTAACCAAACAAGGGTAAATAGAAGTCTAGAATTTTTCACATCTTCATAAAAAAATATACATCAGTGTCAGAGACATACACAAAATTACAGAACTCCAGGCTATGCTAAATTAAATAACACAATTGAGGGTTTGGGCTAGAAAATCTAGGAATTATAATTCTGGATTACAAAACTGGATTACAAAACTGCATGAGGATACCACAACATCTAAATTTGAGCTAAGTCTAGAAAATGTTTCTACAATGAAACATTTATACTTTGTTATTGGACAGCTTCTTAACCTTTGAATGACTTTGTGTGATCTTTCTTGGCCTCTTTAGAACATTGAATATGTAATATTTAGGCAATCTTTGAATAGAGAAAGAGCTTTTAATTTTTTAATCGAAAGATATATTGGGTCTACAAATGCTTATAAAAGAAGTTTAATAGTTATGTTACTCTGCATGCTTCTGACAAATTCATGACAAAACAGTTTAAAGGGGAATAAATGGTTTATTGTATCACAATTCTTGGGTTGCAGTCCCTTGTTCAGCGTGGCTGAGAGCTCATACAAACAGCAGCCACAAGAACTAGCCACACCATAGCCACAGGACCACTGAGGGACAGTCCTCACTTGCCAGAACAACATATCTGGTCAAGTGTAAAGAATCTTCCAGATTTGACTAGATAACATTGGTTAACTTCCTTAACCAATCCCTCCATTTTATTCACCTTCCCAGGGCCTAGTGCCACCCACCATGGACATCAATCAGACAACCTCCTGAATGTCAGTCAGGGCTCAACTCAATGATCAATTCTTCACAACTGTGCCCAGAGCTGAAGTGTTCATATGCCAAGTTGATATCCGTGTCGAGAGAACAAGGTACAAATCAACTCATGCTGGTTTCTAGGTTTGACACCACAAGTGTACATAACTGATCATGAGACTATAAATTAAACTGATTTGACTGAAAGTGGAAAGTTATTATCCAGTTTCCAAGTCCTGAAATAAGTTGTGAAAGAAAGAAATGAGTTAGGGAAATGACTCAATTGATGAAGTGCTCGCAACGCACACATGAGGAGCTGAGCTTTGGTTCCTAGTATCCATGTAAACATTATGGCACTGATGATACGTAACTTTAACTAAGGGAGTGGAGAAATGCAGATCCCAAGAGTTCACTGGCTGCCCATTGAGCTGAATTGAGGAGCTGCTGGTTTAGTGAAAGATGCTGCCTCAAAAAGTAAGGGAGAGTGATAGAAACAGACAACCAACATTACACAAGCACATAGATGTGCATACAAAGATGCATGCACACCACGTGAGCATACATACATACACACACATACACACCTCAAATGGAGAGCAGAAAAAAAGGCAGCCATGCCTTCAGCTACACTGAAAACACAATCATATTTTGGTCCACTGCAGCAGAAGACAAAACACCGAATTTTCAAGATCAGAGCTGCCTGCCAGAGGTTAGGATCCAAAGGGAAGAAGGACCCAATAACCTGAAGTCATTCATATTTGCTCTCTACAATACTCATCTGTCTTCACTACACAGGTACAATTTTGCTTGAAAGAAATTTGTGATGCTACAGCTATCATTAGTGGAGGTATTTGCTTGTCATGCATTCTCTGAGGTTCCTGCACAGTGCACTCTCTGCCCTTCCAGATTTGACTAGATAACACGCACTTGTTTTGATTACATAAATGAGTGTTATGGGACAAGCAATGACTCCTCCAGCTGTCCTTGGCATTATCCCAGCTGTATATTGGCTTAATGCTTTAAAAGAATAGTCAGACTTTAAGAAATGCTTAGGGTAGGACAAACAAGGAAAACAGACACTTTACATGCACTTAGAGTTAGAATCTGGGACTTAAGTTTCAGGACCACTACTACATCATTCATGACGTTGGACCAGGCACATATCCCAAGGGTATAAGGTGACTATTTGGGAAGAAGCTTGAGAGGTACAAGAGATAGTAACAGGGTCCAGTGCATATGTCTAAAATATATTATATACATGCAAGAAAATGCCATAATGAAATCATTTATTATGCATAATTAACATATTGTAATAAAAATGTAAAAGTATAAATATGAAAGAAGCATTTAGAAACATGTAGCAGAGTGCTCATTTTAGTTGAAAACAAGAATGATACTGAGGAGAAATGGGCTTCAACCTGATATTTAAACACTTCAAGCAAAGAGAATTTTCAAGTGAATGTGTTTTAGTTTCCTTGTCTACAAAATACTAACTCTAAGGAGTTTCTGTATTGAGGGACAAAAGATACATTTCTTAAAGAATGGAATCATCTTAATAATGATAAACACTTTTTTAAAAAAAATATGGATAATGTCAAGATTAGGGCATCTTTCTCCTGAATCAAGCAAAGCTATGATAAGAGCCATATTACAGGCAGCAAACATATCCACACCCTCTCTCACAGCCTCTTCAATCCTCTGATCATCTTCATGTGACATCCTTACTGAAATTCAATTTACTATATTATTGGAAGGAAAGGGGAGCATTTTGCAGGGTCTTCATTTCCTATTTCCCAACAGCTATTTTTTTTTCTCACAAACTTTTCAAGATAAAAATTCAAAACCTTGGAGCTCTGGAGGGTATCTGTTCTCCTTTCAGCCAAAACAGGCATCCGGTTTCTACAATAAATGAGATCATCGCAGCCCCACTCATACTGCTGTAGATAAGAACCTGTCAGCATTTTCATTAGAAAACCTTTTTCTTCCCTCTGGCTTGAGAGACCAACCAGAGCAATTTGGGGAAATAGCTCTAGCCAGGAGCTATGTACAGGGTTCAAGCAAAGAGGAAATGTTTTCATTTGACAGAACTCAAGAAAGGTTTATTTGGGAATTAGTCAGCCTGAAGAATCTTAAGGATTATTTCTTTAGGGCAGTCATTTGGCCTTTAAAATAAAGAAAATAAGGTTTACTGATGTTTTAAACAGAATTTTCCCAGCTATCTGATGTTAGGAAAGGGATTATCTATTTGGATAGCTTCAGGCACTAATACTCCTGTTAACAACAGCTATAACAACACGTGTTTCTGAGTCTGTGTTCACAAGGAAGGTGCTTTGGGGGACTGAGACATGTTCTTAAAGATTCTGAGCTTAGTCATGGAGGCATAGGAAGCTGTATCAGCACTGATTCAAACAAGATAAGACAGAATATAGTAATAAATTAGGGTGGCATATAAGCTATAGAGACACCCCAATGAATGTATGTAGTCTGTTTCTCAGGATGACCTCTTTCCTACCCTGAGTCATAAGAAACGTTTCTTTCTGGCCTGTTTCATACTATCCAAATATAAACAAAAATGACATGGGAAGAAGCTACACCCTGAGGGACTGAGAGGAAGAAGCTAATGTTTATTTATTTAATGGATCTCTCAAGTCAGGCATTGCACTCTTTCCTTGTTTGTTTGGTATAACAACCCAGCAAATACACTTTACCTCCATGAAACAGATAAGGGAACTGAAACTCAGAGATCCATTCATCCTCTTTAGTATAAATCCCCCTTCTAACTTTTTGCTTCCTAGCTGTGTGTTTGCCTGCTCAAGAGTAGCTCAGACTTTGGACTCCAGTTCATCTAAACTTGGTGTAATCTAAGCCTGCCATCCTCTGTTTCCTTCTCTTCCTCTCTTCCCACTTCTATCCAAGGAATGGGCATGTATTCTAGTAATGGCATTGGTATCTTCTTTTTTTGGTATTCTTCCCCACCTTGAAGCAAATGTTGGACCATAATCTCCCTCCAGATACCTGTTGCATATTCAGGATTATTCCAAGAAACAGAACCAATAGAATGTGCACACACACACATGCATTCAGCTCTTGGCGTGTTTGTATGCTGATATGGTAAAGGCACATAGGCACATGTATGCAGACATATGCACGCATACTCTTATGAGTATGAATATAAGTCCTGAGGTATGCAGTGAATAAGTTAGAGACCTAAGAGTTAGTGCTCAGTTCTAGTCCCAATGTGAAGGCCCAAGAGTCAAGGGAGCTAATGCTTTAAGTTCCCATATGAAATCATTCAGGCTTTAAAACCAACAAGAGCTAAAGTTTCACTTCAAATCTGAGAACCAAAAAGACCAGTTTTCAAAGTAGACAGGTAGAAGGATCTGCTTCTATTTAGTCTCCTTGTTCTATTCTTGTCCAACTTTAAGAAAGATAATTTATTTTATTTAATGTATAAACTCAAATTTTAGTCTCATCCAGAAACTACCTTGCAGAAATACTCAAAATAATATTTTCTCTAAGGTCAAATATTTGACCATGATGTAATTTGACCATGAATACCTCATGGCCCATTCAAGTTATTGCATAAAGTTTAAAAACAATGTGAAAGTAGCAAATTGGGTAGGACCTTTTCTATATTTCAGAGGACGTTATTTCTAGAAAATTTGGCAGTATCTAATGTCAAATTCTTAAAGAAGATGAAAGTGATATCAAAGTATACATCATTTCCTAGTCATCTATTCAGCAAACATTTCTGAGCACCTGCATCACCAATTTATTTAAAAAACATTATTGACTGACAGGTATCTATCTATCTATCTATCTATCTATCTATCTATCTATCTATCTATCTATCTATCTATGAGAGAGAGTAAGAGAGTAAAAAAGATCAAGATAAGGAAGAGAGAGAGAAAAAGAGAAAGAGAGAGTGAGAGACAGAGAGAAAGAACAAACTCAGGTACCCACATCCCATGAAACATGTGCCACAATGTATATATGGAGGTCAGAGGGAAACAATTTGAAGTCAGCTTTCATCTTCCTTTATGTGGATTCTGGGACCAAACTTAGGTCTCCAGATTTGTGTGCATATGCCTTTACCTGCTGAACTATCTTGTAAGTAGTTGACTGACATTTATGGAAAAGGAACAGTTTCTTATATATTTGATATTTTAGGTACTCTTTTAAATGATACAGTACAGCTCACAATAAATAGACATTACAATTGAGTGACATAATTAAGGTGATAGCATTGATTCCTGGGTATCAGGGTAGTTTCCAGGAGTCCCAGAGTAACTGAGATCAGAGGAAATTGGGTGTTTTGACCTATGGACTTGCCTCATGACACATCTGTGAGTACAAAGCAAAATCTCCATGCAATGTGAGTTTCCTTGGGCCCTAAATTCTTACTCAAGCACAATTAATCACAAAGTAATCATTTGTCTAGCTTATCTTTTAATATCCTGTATTTTGTTCTCGAACATTCTATAAACAATAAAGGTTTTTAAAGACCTTGAACTACCAAGTATATTTTGTTATGGGTGACATAAGGCGCAGGGAATGTGCTTCTTTGGGTCTTTCAGCACCTGTTTTACTTGTTAGCTCATTTTTCATTTTCTCTTTCTAGGTCAGGTTTAATCTAGGGTTTAGGGTGTGTGAATTATATAAACTTCTAGATTCTTCGTATTCAAATACATCTCATTTACAGAAAAATGTTTCATATCATACTTGAGTGAACACTATTTTGTTGACAATCTGTACCTTCTTCCTCAGTACACAATATGTTTCTAATAAGATAGAAGGCAAAAATCCTATGTATTAAATATTTACCATATTGAATATTTACCTGGCATTGCACTAAATGTTTTCAATGTGATATCTCACATAACCTTTACAGCAGTCCTGTGAAAAGGGTGTTATTTTCCCTACTTCTTAGTGAAGAAATGTGTCATTTTTTTTCTTTCCTCACATTGATTCCCAGAACTTTGAGTTCACAGCGAAGAGTCATGACTTACAAAGAATAACACTGAGTTAGAAATGAGGAGACCTGGTTTGTGGCTGTGACTCTGACTTGCTATATGACCTTGAGAGTGGCACCTCCTGTCTACATGATTTAGTAGCCCTCGGTGGAAAATGAGTGCATGTTTACTATGAAAAATGGTGTGTTGGATCAAACTCCTCTTGGCAAGGAGGAGTGCTTTAGGGCAGTCATTTGGCCTAAAGTATGGCAAGGCTGAGTCCTCTGAAAGGTGTGCGTGGCATGCAAATTTACATGTGTTCCCAGAAAGATGCATGTAAATTTTTTTTATACCCTAAATATACTTACAGACAAGAACTGGTGACTTGAAAGAGTACTACAACTATTTTGGAAATAAGTGCAGTCTCCATCTCACTACTGATTAAGTTCAGATTTGGGTTTGGTATTTGGGAACTTTGTCACATCAAGAATGTTACTTAGTCCTTTCACAGTTCATTTCCCTATATTTTAATATTAGCTTCACCATGGTATTTATCCAAAAGGTTCATTATAAGGAATAACTGAGGTGACAAGTGTAAAACATGTGCTAATAGCAGGTGCAGTATGCATGTATTGGAGCAGACTAACACCTGGATAGTGTAAGTAACTGAATCTTTACTATAACCATATTGATGAACATTTGAGTATTTTAGATATTATGTATTCCTAAGCTAAAATGCAGTGATATAGCCATTTGACTCTCATTAAAGTCTAACAAAGTTTCAGTCCTATTCACAGGAAGACACAGTATATTGTTGCTTATTTACAAACTCCTTGAACTCTTTAAAGTTAGAGAAAGTTATGCATGCTTATAAATCTGTCTCTAAAAATGAACACAGCAACATTAATTATAAGTACCTCATAGCTAATATTTTTCATTTGGTAATTTTCTTTATGACATCTCATCCAAAGAAAATAATTTCAAATCCAGAAAAATAACCATATGATGTTTATTTTTAATAGTAAAATATATAGGAAGAAAATAAATAGCCAAAGATAAGGATGACTGATGTATACAGCTATTTTATGTTCATAAAAACTAGGAGTTAAAATTTTCAAATGCAAACTCAATTGAATTACAACTACTTTATGGGATCCCAAAATTTTTATCTTCTTCCTTTATTTCTTTAATTCTGGATTTCCTATGCAAGCTATTACTCTCAGTTTATAACAACGATTTGGAAATGGACCATGTTAGATCAATTTAAAAAAAGTTCTGAGAAGTTGGGAAAATGTTGATTAAAATACTATCAGTTTTTATCTCTAGAACTCTTTACTGCCACCCAAAATTTGTTTCTTCTAATATTTAGCTTTCTTCAGTCTATTTCAAGAAGCACATAGTGCCATAAAATAAACAACACAACAAATCAGTCAAATTTTGCAAAATTCAAGATTCTCAAGGGGAAGTTGTCATTCCAGTTTCAAAAATGTATCTAGTGACCTGACAATACTCTAACACCATTACTATTTTATAAATAAAGTTGTATTCATTTATTTAAACAAAGTAGCAAGCAAAACTAACAAAACCAGTTCTCCATGGCTTCTTAGGCAAGAAAGGCTGGAAAGGAGCTGTCCACTAAGGAGGTGCTGACATGTCATGCTGGTCTTGGTGAGTAAGGGCACCCTCTGCAGTTGGGACTCAGATGTTTTTCTCCTCATCCTTTATCTCTTCACCTTCAGTCATCCTATTCTACTTTCTTTCCTTTTCTAGTGCCTTTCTCTATTTCCTTGATCACTGTAGAGCCTGGAACAACTACAATTGTAGACCACCTAAGACAGTGGCTAACTAGTTAGCCAAACAAAATTCTCTTCCCTTCTTGGTAATCTTTACTGCTCACCTAAAACCCTTTTCTTCAGACATTTTTCTTTTTTAGTGTTTTCTTTCATCTGAATATACTCTTTACTGCATTAGAGGTCATTAGAGAGAAGAGGAGGTAGCTATTTCCATGTGTACTTTCTTTGAAGAACAGAACAGTTTAAGAAATGTCTAAATATTCATTGCAAAACCCCATATTACAGAATCTTACAACATTTGTGAGAATATTTCTCTAGCATTAAAGAATATGTTAAAAGCAAATGATTTTCCTCAGAGATCGATGATTTTATTTAATGGTTTGAATTGTTGCATTAACAAGTGGCTATGGGGGAGCAGAGATAGACCGTTCCTAAAGTTTAAGTCACAGTTTTACAATTGGATAGACTTAAGGTTTATAACATAATATTTTGCAATTTATATTGACATAGTTACTACCATAAACCTATCAAAATATCCATTTTTCCTATATTGAGTGTAAGTGCACATGTATATGCACGTGCATGAAATAGTAGGCTTAAAAGAACCTGGCATGATGACACATGCCTGAAATCCTAGCATTCTGGAAGCAGTAACAGAAAGGTTATTGAAAGTTTAAGGCCAGCATATACAACACAGCAAGTATCCACACATACTGAGACTCTGTCTCAAAATGTAGCATATATACATATTATTTCTCCATCTATTTAACTGTTTATAGACATTCACATTTTGGATATTGTGAATAATGCATAATGATCATTACAATAGGGAATATCCCTAAGATATGCTGATTTCATTTCCTCTGGCTTTGTAACCAGAAAGAAGAATATTGTAGTAATTCTAGTTTTACTACCTTAAGGAACATCACACTGATTTCCACAATGACTGCCCCATATATATTGCTATAAACAATTAGTTCTTATCTTTTATAATAAATATCCTAATATGTAGGAGAGGGTATCTAATTTTCATTCTTATTTATAGTTTCCCTAATGATTAATTATGTTGAACACCTTTCAATATGTTTTCTCTGGAGAAATTCCAAAGAAGCTTCTCAGGACTGTTGCCCACTTTTAGCATGAGTCATATTTCAATTATGCTTGCTTTTTGATTAAAAAAGAAAATCAGGAATAGAACAGTTTAAAGTTCTCAGAGGAAAAACACTTTTTGAATATTAGGAAAAATAACAAACATTCCATACTTTCATCCCTGTGTTTTTGCTCTTGCGGTGTTGGAAACTACCACTGAGAAAGTTGAAAGAGGAAGTGCTTCTTTTCAGCCTTACAATACATGTACAGACAAAAGCTAAAGGAAAGAAAAGTTACATACCCTAGGCCTTGGAGTTACATTCAGTACCTGGATCTTCGAATGTGGAGAATATAGAGTTAAGTGAACACAGAAGTGAGGCCCAATTTTGGTTGACATATAAACCATTGAAAGGAATAAGCCTTCCATAGTTTTATGGTTTCCTATGTTAGTGAATTGTCTTATAAAACAGTGTTGTATAGAAATAGCAATGGACTGGTGAGATGAATTGATAAAACAGAAAACCCTTTGGAACAGGTACTTTAGTTTTTCTCATAAGAATTATTGTCATATTTCTGAGGATCTAGTTTTATTGTCATATTTCTGAGGGTTTTCTGTAGTTTAAGGAGAGTTGATGTAACTTCCCTCAATTGACTCAGTATTCCTGGAAGGAAAAACACTGGTATCTTTCTTATATATTTGTATCTATAATATCCATCCATTACACTGTGTAGGATAGAGCCAAACAAATCATAGGTCATATAGCTACTTAACTAAAGTTAATGACAGGCAGGAAAGTCCTTGAGATAAATGACAAAATAAAATAGTTTGTGGGTTGAGCTTTACTTTGATGATCAAATTACTCAGCATGTTTCAAGCCATCACTCAGTTTACAATCATTGAAACAGTTTTAGCATCTTTGAAGCCAACAGACTGACCTGATCTGTACATATGCCATAATTAGTATCTTCCAGGAAAGAAAATAAATACGTAATGTATCCTAATAATATTATTTTCATATATCCTACCCAATATCAGAATAAATGCATGTTTCTTAAAACCTATGTCTCTGTGGGTTTTAAAATTATTTTAATTATACTTGTACTGCTCATAAATTTAACTGGAATCATTACTATGCATTTTCATTTAATCAATACTGTTTCATACACTTCATTTGTGAGTGTTCTTTCAAAACGTATGAAATTCCTACATATGCAGTCATCACAGAGTAATACAACTTTGAGAACTGAGGAATGTGGTCATAGCAAAGAATAACAGCTTTTCAAAATGACAATTTTCACAAGGAAAGAGTTCCCTCCTAAAAAGGCTGAGTCTCCACTCTCTTTAGTGGAGCTATGACAATAGTCAAAGCCACATAAAAGCACCAGACACTTGATACTAAAAGCAGTTTGTAAATATTCTTCCTCATTAGCAACCTAGTAATATGTGCTGCTGTAGCTAGCACTGTGATCATTTTATATGAGGAAACTGAAACTTAGAGAAATTGGATACATTCTCAGTGTGAAATCTGTTTTTGAAATCTGAACCTATCAGATAGGTAAATTTGTCACATGTTGTTTAATTATCTGTAAAACAGTGGTAAAATTCTCCACCAAGGAAGGCAAGTTCTAGCAGTTTTTTTTTCACATCTAAGATTCAAAGATTAGAATATACCATTATCTACTTCATAATTAACTACCTGATAAGTAGTTGAAATATATTCATTATTATAGAGATAGACACTCTAAATGTATAACTTATTTGCATGGAATTAACAGTTTCCAAAGAACAATATCAACCAACACACCAGACTAAAATGTCTCACTCTACTGACATGAACCTCTCTCATGAAGTGAATTTGTTAAACTGGAGCACTGGAAGAAAGAAAACTAAAGGGAAGTTAAATTAATGTCATTATCCAGCCTCGAAAAAGAGTGATTATAATTACACCAATCTCTTCCAATGTGGTTTGAAAATCAGGGGGAAAACAAAAGTGCATAAAAGAAATTTCAAAAATGAACCAGAAGATTTCAATGTATAGTCAACTACTCTCTCCACACCAATAGCTTATCTTACTTGATTATTAGCATATGCTTCATTTCCCTGGACAGATTATTCACCTTTGCTAACAATCATTTAGCACTAAGCAATTCTCGTAAGTTCACAGTAATGGATTTTAAACAGCAATCTCTACTAAGAAGCTAGACTAGGTGTGATTAGCAGAGAGGATAGATAGGAGCATGCAGAAGGGGTGGCAAGTTGTGTGGAGAAAGAAATAACTGCTTATTGTCCTCTTGAGCCTCATACACCTTCTCAACCGTGATGAACACAAAAGTCTCCAACAATTTCAAGACCACTTTTCACAGTAGAACCTACTCACACTTTAATGTAACAATTTTTAAGCTCATCCTGAAGCAAAACTTTCACTGAGTTAGAAAGAAAGAAAGAAAGAAAGAAAGAAAGAAAGAAAGAAAGAAAGAAAGAAAGAAAGAAAGAAAGAAAATTTTTAAAAACTGGCATTTTGTCATTAGAGAATTTTATTAAAAGATATAATCAGAAAGATATTAGATTCCCAGAGATCACCTCATTTCACAGAAGAAAACCCAAAATATCTAGAAAAAGACAGAAATCTCTGGACATAGCTATATGAGATAATCCTGGCTCCCAGTCTTTCCATTTAAGCCCATGGCTCCTCTGAGCACTACCCACGGAGCTAAACGTGTGTTTCATTAACTTTACATCCTACGCTGCTTACCAACTGTACAATTCAGACTCTGGTGTTACCTTTCAGAACAGTGAAGACCATGTGATCTGAAGTCCCTTGTAGAGGTGGATTTTCCAGTTACTTCAGATGAAGTGCCCCCCAACTTTCTTCAGATGATCATCACTGAGAACACATGGAGCATTTTCTATCACCAGTCTCAACACACCATCTTTTTGCAAGAAGTACAAGCTGGTAAACTAGGAGCGACCGACACATGCTCAAACCACTCTCCGCAGACACTTTTCAAGCAGCAAATCCAAGGAGTAGAGCCCGGACTTCCACAAGAGAGCTCTGATAACTTATTTCAAACACGCGGAGCGAGAAATGGTAACAAGCTTGAAAACCTTTTCAACCTCATTCACCTGGAACACCAATCGCCTTTAACAAAACTCCAGGGTAGGACAGCTATTTGTTACAAACTTCACACAGAACCGGGCCACTTCTTGGTCAAATTTTGACATCTTTATTTCAAGTGTATTGTATAATCTCCAAAACAATCTTACGACTGAGGGCAACCTGAATCTGGATCCAGATTTTCTGCCTAATGTAAAAACAAGTCCCTTGCTTCAAAAGCTCTAATGTTTTCAGTGTCGTCTGAGATGTTCCTACCACCCTGTTTACTGTTGCTGGTGGGCCGACTTTCTGGTGGGGGGTCCTCTAAGAGATGTGTTCCAGAACAGAAGCCGGACCTTAGTCCCAGCTCTGTGCAAACAGAGATCTCAAGCCAAGAGCCTGCTACTCCAGGCGCCCTCTTTTCAGGAGGCAGGAACTCTGGAGGCTTCTGTGTGCTCGAAACAGGATCTGTCCCCACCAAGTTATCCTCAGACGCTGGGGGGAAAATCTTTGGACTCTCGGGCTCCAAAACCCAGCTGGTTCCCAGAGTGGACAGAACACGCACAGCTTCTGTCACGCTCCCAACAGGCAGACACAGAAACAAACAACAAAAGGAATTGTTTGCTCTCCCGAGGGAGACCAGCATGCATTAAAGAAACACACGAACCCCCTGTTCCTACCTTGCATCCAAACATCAACGACAAAGTGTTGTTGGTGCAAGCAACTTTGCAGTGGCAAATCATTGGTGTAAAACAGTCAGGGTCCTTAACAACAGGGGACATTCCTTTCGGACTGCGGCAGTGGCAGCTCGCTGGGGGACCCGAGCACGGTGTTCACCCAGCACATGGAGCGAGCGGCAGCCTAGACCGAGCGGCCGCCGCGAACGCGGCCCCCCGCGCCCGGCGCAGCCATCCCGGAGCCCAGGTGCCAGGCGATGCCGCGAGCAAGTACCGGTGCGTGCGGTGCCGGGGTCTGTCTTCCCTTGGGGGACGAAACGTGGGGTGTCGGGGGTGTAGAAGGGGCTGATCGGAGGAGGGTTCCCCCACGCTACTGAATTTGAAGTAGGTAAAATAAATATATACGAAAATAAATAAAAATAAAAGGAACGAGGCGCTTTGAGGAGGGTTTGAAGGAGGAGGGGCCGTATTAGCATGTAAAAGGATGTGCCCGCCCACTCGCCCCAGTCACACAAGATTGTCAGGCGAGCTGAAGGGGGTTGAAATTATTCCCTCCGAAGTGGGGAGAAAAAAAAAATTAAAAGCCATACTGCAGCTCCCAATTTGGTAAAAAGCCAGTGGCTTGCGCAATCCAGAGTCACCGTGGGGGGAGCGCTGGCCGGGCGAGGGAGGGGCGCAGAGAGGGAGGGACCCGCGCACAACGCTCGCCAGTCCTGTGGCCCCCAGCTCTGGGTCTCCAGGAAGTCCCGGGCGTCCACAAAAGGGGCGACTCCAAGCGGATGGCGTGACCCCAGGACCCCACTAGTCCCCATCGCTACTGCCCCCTTGGTGTGGATGACCTCACAGGCCGGGTATCCTGGGGAAGAGAAGGCCCTGGCTGGAGGGGCGGAGGGAGCATCGCCCTCTCTACCTCCCTCCTGCAAAAGCTAGTGGAGGAGGGGCAGGGGCAGAGGTAGGGGCAGGTGGCAGCCTGGTGATCCGGTGTAGAATTAGGCTCCACAGGACTCAGCCAGGTCAAGTAGGTTGTGGAATTGACCAGAGAACCAAGGCGTTGTACGCTCCTGACATTTTTCCAGCTCAAAAAGGAAAGAGACTGTGTGCCCTCTCCCCACCTTGATGACTTAGCGGCTCCCCAACGTCTTAGAACTATTAGTTGTTTCTGGAAGTATGAATGACAAGACTGATAGATGCTTTTTGTTTCTGTTTTTCTTTTTATCCAATGCTATGAAAATTGCAAAAAGACCAAAAAAAAAAAAAAATAGCATGTGGCTGGCACAGCTGAAAAAAAAAAAGCTTGGTAAAGATAAAAAATGTGATAAGTGTGTGAAGCAGGAAGTGGATAAATGTAGCACTCTTCGAGTGCCACCTGGGTGCCTGGCATTCTGCCTCGCAGATGGTTCATGGAAAGAGCAAGACATCAGGGTTCAGAACACTGACTGGTACCGTGTGGCTCAGTGTGAGTCACTTCCATGGTCTGATGGTCTTGCTTATCATATAGTGGGCTACCAAGCCCAGTCTTGCTGAACTCGCAGGAAAGGTAGAGTGTGAGCAGTCGGGTACTCTGCTCTAGTGTTATACCCAGGCCAGGGCAGCTGCTCTCACATAGAGAGTTATGTTGGTTCTTAGTCTGAGATGTTGCTATTTGTGGACACATTTCTACTTATGGAAACTAAGACCCTGAGGGAGTCTATCCCTTCCAAGTCACACAATCACCAATCTATGGAAGGGAGGCTCAAAAAAAAGTAATGGGAGGTGCCTCAAAACAAACGTCGCGGATGACCTCACATACTTCTCCAGATTTATTTAGGAAAAACAAGTCTATGACACTCACTTGCATCTGCTCATTTCAAATCTGGATACTAAATTGAGATGTCACTGAAGTATAGCTATATGGACATATGATCCCCAGCAAATTTTCTCAGACCACTGTCTTCTTGAAGCATTACCAACCAGAATACCAGATCACATTCTCACAATTAATGAGTCTCAATTCCACTCTCCTTCATATAATTTCAAAAGTGAAGCAAAGCTTGAAAAATCAGATAAATGCAGTATCTTAGAAATGATCTTTTTTACTTCCTTGTCCCAAATGCTTCATGTGCCTACCCCAAGCCAGACTGTATTAGAAATCATTGGATTCTGGTTAACAATATGATTTTAGGACCCAGCTTTACATCTCATTCCATAGGTCAGGCTGATGTCAAGGATGACAGGTTTTTTTCCATTGGTTCCCTGATGAGAGAGGACCATGAGTTCTGACTAAGAAATGAAGACCTTTTCCAGATAAATCAATGTGGAGCAGTTATGAACAAATTCAGTATGCAAACACTGTCAGTATTGAGTTAAACCTGGTTTTAACTGAAGATGGAAACAGTGAATTGGGCTCTGGCATTCTTATTCTAAACACAGGAGATTTCAGCTATCTAATGGAACCAAAATAAATCTAATGTGATGAATTTCTGGGAGTTGTTAGGATGTGGGGTGTGTGTGTGTGTGTGTGTGTGTGTGTATGTGTGTGTGTGTGTGTGTTTGTGTGTGTGTGTGTGTGTGTGTGTGTGTGTGTGTGTTAAATCCAGTCATATTTTAGGAAAACTCTGGTCTGAGACATTTTGTGGAATCTTAAGGTCACATTTACAGATTAAGTGTATCCTTTAGCATTTCATCCCTTTATGTTACCATAAAATATGTGATTGTGTGAACACTTCCACCTACAGAGTGTCTATAATTATGGCTGCTTTTGCCAAAGGAGAATAGATTCTAAAAATGTTGTACAATATTTCCCTTATTCATTAGCCTATAATTTGGATTTCAAACACCCCAAAAGTATTGTATGCTCTATATTGTGAAGATCCAATAATATCTAACACAGTCTTTCCCTAATGAATTTCTCAAGTTAAGACTGACCTCTTATTCTAGGGCAGCATGAAAAGCTGCTATCTTCAAGTCATTTCCCATTTTGTAGCCTGTGCTGCTTCAGAATGATTAAGCAAAATGACAAAATGTAAAGTAAAATATGTATTTCTTTTCCTAAATCTTTGGTGCTTTAGTCATCAGAAACCCCTTTATCTAAATGCTTCTCTGTATGCATGTACATTTCTGTGTATATGATATTTGCTTACAGGTATATGGTAAATGTTTTCTGCTAGTTCTTGTCTCTCCTTAATAGTTCTGGGTGAGTTGAAAGGTGGAGCTGAAGGTGGAGGACTTAGTGTCCATGCCAATGCATTTTGCAGTTACAGTCAATAACCACTCTGGTTACAAAACTGAGTCACTGTTACTTTAAGATATGAACACATTGCATTATTGGTCTGAAAGTACTAATTAGGGGGTGAACCACAGTGGGGGTGTTCTGTAATATTTTTAGGATGAAATTTTTCTAAGGACTGCCAAGAGATGATGCAATCATTCTAATGGTCAGAATGACTACCTCTCTTTAGACATTTCAGTGACTAGTAAAATTTTGAGTTACTCTTACTAATCACCACTTTCACAGAAACATACATTGCAGCTATGCATTTTGAAACATTTTACCTATATTGTCACCACTTCTGACTCATAACCTCATAAATTATATTATTGATAAATGTGAGCTAGTTTTGATCCATTATTGATATTACTCCTAATCAAATATTTTCAAGAGGTAAGAGACATTAGCTAGTTACCTTTTTATGTCTTGTCTGATCTTTTCATAGCAATGGCAAAGCAGAGGTTGCTCATTATTAGAAGGGAAGACAAAAGGTGCCAAACTGAACCTTCCTATTGTCAAAAAGACTTTGAGCAAATTGCTGAGAATGAACTTTCATTCTTTCAGTAATGAAGATGAAATGGTTATAATCTACATAGTTCCAGTGTTGGTTTTTTTGGGCATACATTCTTAAAAATGCAGAAGAAATTCAAGAATCTATTTCTTTTTAGTGATCTATCTTTAGATAATGAATCTTTTTGTGCTGTTCGACATTAATTAATATAGTGCTTGCTTTGTGCACTGTTCTAAGATCAACAGTGTTCTGGATTCAGATGCTGCTCATTAGGTTTGATTGTGTGCCATTTTGCTAGTTGTCAGTGACACCATGTTGGATAGTTTTGAGTCAATTGTGAGGGAATATTTATACTGCATTTATTAGCAAACAACACAAATTTAGACTTCTTTCATCATACAAACTTTACTACTATAGCCCTAGACTAGCTACTTTACATTCCTTAGTGCATTTAATCACTACATCCACTCAACCTTATCAAATGAAAAATCTATATCACAGAGACAATCAATAACTTGCTGAACCAATCAGCTAAATGAATACACTAACCAAACTATTTTAGTGGCTTTCAATCACACATGTTCATTTCTTCTGCTGGATATCCTTCACAGTTTATCTGTTACTCTGGATCATGAACACAAGAACAACCTCTGATAGGGGCATAATGTTCTCAAGTCAGAAGAGAAAATCCTAGGTGTGGAAAAGCTTTTAAAACTTCCAAAAAGAAACACACACACACACACACACACACACACACACAACAACAACAACAACAACAACAACAACAACAACAACAACAACAAAACCAAATAAACAGAACTTCCTCCTTAGACAGTAGTCAACTGAAGAAGTCTGTGGCTAACTTGAACCTAGTGGGCTAGAAAGTCCCCTCACCGGAAGGAAGCAGAACAAACTGGCAGCAACACTGCAGTGTTCTGCAGCTTAGTTGAGTGACAGAACTGCGATTTGAAGCCAAAGAATCTGACTTGAGGATACATTCTGCCTGACACTTACCAGTTGAGATACTGCAATTTTGCTCTATTTTCTCTAATGGAGCTTGTTATCTAATAACTATATGTAGAATTTCTTTCCTGAGACTATCATACAGAAAACATAATAAGCCCATGGCCATATTACCAGAATGAGCCCTATCTTTTCAGAGAGCACAAAAGATTTAGAAAGCAAAAAACTTTTAGGGACAGACAACATGAGTTTTGCCACCAAGAGCTGTATGCTTCCGGTCTACATGTCCCTTTCCATCTCTTCTATCACACATTGAAGTACATTTATTTCATTTAAATTTTTTAGATAATATTTATGTAAGTACTAAATCAAGTTACATAAACCAGGTCTATTTCTACCATTGACTTTCTTGAAATATGTAATGCAGAGAGACATATGAATATCTTTCTGTTATCAATAAAGATTTGGCTTTGAAATCAGAATTAACTGAAAGTCAAGTGTATATGATTAATTGCTACCAGTTTTACTAAACGCTGATTGGAATATTTGATCCCTGTGTTAAGTTTCTCAAAACTAACATTTCATGTTCTCTACAATGGAAATGATGGTATAAGGTTTCTAGTAGAATTGAGAAAGATAAAATTTTGCAAAATGTCCTTTTTTTTTGGCTGGTAATGCCATAAATTAGAAGGACATTGTATCAATTCTTGATAGGCTTTCAAGAAAGGTTAACAAAAAGAACAAACCTCTGACTCCTTATACCCATCCCACTCTTTCACGGATCACTTATAGTGGGACACGACTTCAGCGGGGGTTGAGCAGGTTCCCACAATATGACTCTGATATTACCCTTGACTCCATGATTATGAGCTCCCTGTGTCCTCCATGATTTATGAATCATTTGCAACCTCTTTGGCCCAGAATGGATATCTTAGGGCCATCAGGTCTAGTGAATTGGCTTTTATTTGAATGTCATGTAACATCTTTGCTGGATTTTTTCTGAAGTTGTCTTGTGTGGAATTATTAATCACTTAACAGGTGAAAAAGGAATAACTAAGTACAAGAGGCATAGAGGTATTATACCACTTCTCCCTAGGCATTCTGGGAATTGGTGTAGAGAACATGTCTCCTCATCCATCATCTCCCCCAAATCTCTTATTTGGAAGGTATAACCTTGTTATAACGGAAATGCCAACCCCTTGATCACAATCAATTTTGGCATTTTTGTAGCTTCTTCATATAAAAAAGCCATTGTCCACAGCTGCAATAAGTCAAAGCAATATTTTGCCTTTCACATTTCCCATGACTGTCACATTCATTTTTCTGCCATTACAAAAGCAATTTCAAAATATTATTCTTTGAGCCACCTATGAGAATTTCTTTAGCAGCAAAATTCAAACAAATAAAGAACTTTTCTTTGTCCTAAAGTTTATCAAATTTTATTTCAGTATTGAAAGAATAAGATGTGTGTCTTGGATTCCAGTCCGAGTGCTTTTCTTTAAATATTTATTTGGTGTGTGTGTATGTGTCTGTGTGTGTGTGTTTGTCTGTGTGTAGGTATGCACATACAATGACATGTATGTAGATTTCAAAGGAAAGCTTTTTTTGGAATCTTTTCTATCTTTCTACCATGTTGGATCCAGAAGTGAAACACAATGGCTTAGTTTGCATAGGAAATACCTATAGCAAGTTTTACAACTCTGATTTAGTCAATGTCTCTTTGATAATTTGTTTATATATTGAAAGAAGAGAGAGGACATTGAATGGTACACCTACATCTCAGTACTAAAATGAAGATTAAATATTAAATGTGATGGAATCTATCAAAATGCCTTGTATGCATTAGTGTTTAATAATATTCATTCAGTCATTCTCTAACTCATTCATTCATTTGCTACATATTTCACCTGTTAAGTGAATAATTTGCCCAACAAATTATTTCAAATAAATGTCTACCAAACACACAAAATTCCTATGAAATAACTAATCCTATTGTTATATTTGTCCATTTGTAAAACAAAGGCAGAATTTTCATTGTCAAAAATACAAAATCAGAGTTCAACTTTGAGAATAGCAATTCATGAGAAGGCTATACTAAAAACATAGCTCATTTTGAATGGCTTTGTATTGTCTCTGAATGATTCTTCACTATAAATGGATTCTGCTTATCAATTTTCTATCATCTAGATGTCTGACTAGCTGCATGAACTAAAAGCAGTAACTTACTTATTTAGAAGAGCACCATTCCATTGTGCTGTAAACAAGGGCCCTCAGCTAATCATACCCAAATTAAAAGACATGATTACTCTCTGAAACAATGGCTCCCCTGAAACTATGAGGACATCAGATCTCTCTTATAATCACATAGCATATTCATAAGATTACAATACAATTATCTCTTTTGAAAAGGTACAGGCATGATGGTTAAAGTCCTTGATGACACTAAATTATAAGTATTGCCTAATCATATTTTCATTTCCTGTTTACTTAAAATAAGACACTTATGATAAAACTACCTTTTGATACAGCTCATCACTTACTTCAGTTACAAGAATGCTGGTCCATTCTTCATTGTTTTTAAATTGATAGTCAATGTCAAGTGTAACATGTTGGATGATCTAAATTGCATTTGCTAAATGGTCAACGTCTGATCATGGAAAAACCTTTGTTTGGTTTATAATATTACATTATCATGTGATTTTGCTTTCTAATGATTATTGGCTCATATATTCGTTTGACAAAGACTTGTATGTGTAAAAGTATCTGTCATATGTGTGTTTTTGTGTTGCACACCTGTGTAAGCACATATGGAGGCCAAAGATTGATATCAGGTATGACAGTGAGATACACAGGTGTCAACTTGACAGTTGCAAACTGGGTTTTGGAACATCTGTGAATAATTCATAGTTAGGGCAAGCCCTAAGCAAACCTGCTGGAGATTATCTGATGGATGGGGAAGACCCAGCCTATGGTGAGTGATATTATCCTCTAGACAGAAGGATAAGATTGAAGGAGCTGGTTTAGTAAGTTGGCATTCTTCTGCACAGTTGAGCAGACAAGCCATCTGATGAAGAGAGTTTCCCACTTGCCCTGCAATGGACATGATATGTACAGGTCCCTGTGTTCCTGGTGTTGAGCTTTCTTGTTAAGCTGAACTAAGAATTTCAACCAGAGTCCTAAGAATAAATCCCCTTGTTCTTGTACAGCACTTTGTAATGAAATTATCAGCAACTTGTAGAGTAACTACAAAATCAAATGCATCTGTTGTTCTGTATCATTTTTTGCAACTTCTTAAAGAACCTGGAATTTGCCAATTTGGCTACATTGATTAGAGATCCTCATCTCCAGAACTACTATGGGATGACTGATGGGACAGACTTTTCACATGATTGACAGAAATTCAAATTCAAGCCCTTGAGCTTGCTCAGCAAGGATTTTATCTGTTGAACTGTCTCTTAGTCCATCAACAAGTATTTTTGAGTGTCTATCAGATATTATCCACTATACCAGCTTTGGAATACCAGGATCAGTATGGTCTGGGATTCAGAGATTTCAGACCAGTGGGAAGGCAGACTGGTGTGACTGCTTGGAGGAGAGATGTCTGTCTCTAAGAGATCATATAGGGAAATTTCATGTAATAAGAGAGGTCACAGAAGACACAACTAAGAAGCAATAACCTAATTGAAATGCATAGGATGATTAAGAATGATCTTGAAAAACGGGAAATAACTCAATACAAACAGAGCAAATATATTTTATGATACACAGTAGGGAGTGTAGAAAGGACAGAGCTAAACTCAGAATATCTATACAAGAGACAAAATTAAGTGGCCAGAGTAAAAATCAAACTATGTGGTTCTATTTAACGAGTCCATTCTAAAAGTATAAATAAATCACAAAAAGAATTCAGTCTTAAAGCAGGCTTATTGAAGTACTAACTAGCATAATAAACAGTGAATGTGAAAAATATAAAAGTTGTTATTTTCATATATGTGTATCTGAACTCATCAGCACTGAAAGGCAGGGATGTATCTATCACCACAAAGATTTATTCAGGGCTTCTTGCAAACTGCTTTGACCCCCCCCAACTCTTTCCCACTCTACGATCTCTTAAATAATCTCAGAATTCATCTGTCACTACAGGTAATATTTGTACACGAGTCTTTGGATGGACTTTTTTTATACTAGAGCTAGCTCAATAGTATATTTTCAGAAGTTTTTAAGCTGCTTTTTTAGATCAGTTATATCATGTTAGAATTCCATCATCAGTGTAAGAGCATTTCAAGCCTTTCACGTCTTCTCTATCACTTAGTATTATTGGTAGCCATTTCAATATTAATTATTTTAATAGATATACAACAGTAATTCATGGTATTTTTGATTTGCATTTCCCAATTGGCTAATAGGATTGAACATTTTTACATGTACTTTTTTCCGTTTTGGCAAAGTATCTTACTATTTGGTTTACTTTCGAGATTGATATTTTGAAATTACTTGTCTCTTATTGCTGAGCAAGCACGTTATATAGACATTGTTTAAGCCAAATATTATTTGATATTATTCACTTTCCAGCTTTTGGGAAAAAAAAATCTTTTCATTCTTTTAACATGCCTTAAAACAGATGTTTTAAATACTGGTATATTCTAATTTATTATTTTTTTTTCTTTTATGGCTCCCATTTCTGATGTCACCTAAGACATCTGTGTCTATCCCATGGTGACAAAGGTGTTCTCTATTTTTTTCTAGAAATGTTAATTTTTTACATTTATATTTATGAAAAAATTTGAATTATTTTTTATATACATTGTCTTTTCTTGGAACATATTTTCCTATTTGTTCCAGCATCATTCATTCAAAAAGCTAATCTTTTTCTAAACTAATTGTCTGGTTTCCTTAAAAAAAATCAGTTCTTCCATTACAGGTAACCTATTTCTGGTGTCTTAATTTCTTTTTTAATGTATACCTACATTTTTTATTATTATTATTTATTTAATTGTGCATGTGTGCATGGGTGTATATGTGTGTGTGTGTGTGTGTGTGTGTGTGTGTGTGTGTGTGTGTGTATGTGCGTGAGTAGGACCACGGGTGAATTCGGGAACCAACATGAACCGCCTCCACCTCCTCTTTGTCTACTCTGCCCGGGGATTCACAGGCTGTGCCCTACCAGGACCAGAAACGCAGGCCATCCCTGCTTCTGCCCGGCATCGATATGTGGGGTCTAGGATCCAAACTCAGGACCTTCTGCCTGCAAGGCAGAGGCTTAACCCCTGAGCCACTTCTCCAGCCCCCAACCTATATTTTTATTACTGCAGTTTTTGAATTCCAAATGTTTTGGACATCCAAGTTTGTTCCTTTATTTTGTTTTAAGCAGTTGTTTTTGAGTCTCTTGGGTGCTTTCAATTTCCATTCAAATTTTAGAATTAACTTGATGATTTATATCTATAAATCTTTGACTAGAATTTAGGTGTGATTGTGTTGAACCTCTGGTTTAGTTTGCAGATAATGAACATCTTAATAATGTGGACTCTTCTGATACATGCATGAAGGATGTCCCATCTTTTACACTTTCTTCAGTTTTTCTCAGGATTGTTCTGTGATTTTCAGTGTACCATTTCTTCACTTATTTTTCTCAAGTTTACCACAAAAACCTTCATATTTAATAATTTTGTAAATAATTTTTTATTGATTTTAACTTATGATTATTCTTAGTATGCAGGAACAAAATTGAGTGAGGTCTGTGTGCTATCTATCTTGCAGTCTTGACAACTTCATTACTAGTCTCTGCTTTTCTAGGAGATTCTGTCAGCTCAGATCTTGCCATTTGTGAACAAAAATTCTTGCATGTCCTTTCTTTTCTTTGACCAATAAAGACAATCACAATTTTGAGTGAACACTTTGAGAAGGAATATTCATTTCCCTCTCCTATTCTTAAGGGGAAAATGATTTAATCTTCCACCATCATCTGGAAACTTAAGGTACTAATTTAAGGTTTTCCATAGCTGTTACTTTAAAGGTTAAGAAACTTCCTTCGATTTCAAGTTTACTGAAATTTTTTTTGTTTGCTCATTGTTTTATTTTAAAATCTATCTTGTTTTAATTGGGAATGTAAAGATTACATTTGTTCACATCTTTCCTGTCTTTCAACAAAGATTTTATCAGTTTGTTAATGTGGTGGTTTTCGAATGTTAATGCTCCTGGGATAAAACACACTTGATCCTGGTGTTTGATTTCCTAAATTTGTTATTAATTCTAACATTGAATAGATATTTTAACTTATAGTAGTCTCTTATCATATTTACCTTTTTGATATTAAGGCAATAAAAGTTTCGGATGAGTTGAAAAGTATTATCTCCTCATGACTATTTTTGCATAGTTTGATCTCATTTTGATATTTGATCTCATTTCTTCTTTAAATGTTTGCTAGCATTCACCAGCTCTAAACTATGTAGGTCTGAGTTCTCTGTCTCTCTAACAGGGAAAGAAGAAACTTTTGGGTATTTACTGTCAACCTAACACCCATGAAACGGAACTCTGAGACCACCAAAGAGAGATTAAGGCTGGCTTCTGCGCATGCCTATGAGAGACTGTCTTGATTGCATTAATTAATGTGGGACATTCCATCCTGAAAAGTAGGAAGCACTATTCTACCATGTCCTTATCTGACCAATCTGGTAGACAAGGTCCCAGTTTGGAAAAGATGGATTCAAAGAAACATCTTTTGGAAAAAGGATATGGCATTATTTGATATAAATAAGAAAACTAAGTAAAATACGGGAATTGCTAGGCCTTGGTGTTTCTGCCCAGTTCAGGCCTAAAGCCTGCTCCCTGGGGAATGTCACAGTAATGCCCATTGGCAGGTGCTAGGAATTCCTTCCTAGGTAATTTAAGTTTTGCCTGTGGCAGGAGGAATTCTTCTGGGAATTGGGTGTACCTTCTACCTGTTCTTGGGGTTTTTGGGACTAGCTTCCTGCTCTCTGATCTAGGGAAAAGCATACTTTTTAACTTTAAGTCAAATTCTAAATAGAGATTTCATGTCTAGTAACGCACAGTAAGTAGAGTTGGTAGCCAGAATGTATACATTGATTTTAAAGAAATTAAAGAACAACTTCAAGAGTCTTAAAACATAGGTGGGTAAAATTCCCATCTATGAACTAACTCAGAAATTCTAGAAGTATGAGACTATGACATCTGTTCACTAGAACTTTAAAAGGATATTTGATCCCTCTTGGATTGTAATTTACACTATCATAGGAGGAATTGTTCTTTTAATAATTATATTGCTTAAGTGTTTCCTTCAGCACATATCTCAGCAGCGCTCCATCAACAAGACCAGGCACTATGGTTCTTGAACATCCAAGCCATGGCTCCCCTAGAGACGTGGGTTCAAGCTTAGATTGCAGAGATTTGTGAGGCCTTGGTCTAATCTACTATCCAAATATCCTAACATGCCTTCCAGAGAGAGGTCTTTCGAGGTCCAGTAGTCAATGACAGGTAAGATCCTGTGAGGCATTATGACCTAAAGCAGGCACAATTCATAATGCTGGACGCCCTCTGAAGCAGGCTTAACAATGTCAGAGCAAAGAACTCTGGCTCCCACTGGCTGTCAAAAAGGATGGATATGTAGGAGGATGGAGCAGGCAGGCCTATATTGTCTATATGGGCCACATGCAACTTCCCCAAGCTAGAACCTGCTGCCATGCCTGGTGCTGATGTCAACGCACCTGACTGAGAGGACCAACCTGGACAAAATAACAGCAAAAGCTCACGCTGAGACTTATGGGATGTTGGGCATAAGTATAGTTAATTGTAATGAAAAACGTGTTCCTTATTGAAATTAAAAGGAGCTCAATCCTCCTCTGTGTATTTTTAAAATGCTCTGTCTATTAAAATAATGACAACTATGTGGGCTCAGCCCCATGGCTATTTGGTGGAGCATTATAGATTAGCTAGATTTGGAAATACTGGGAGAATGGTTCTGTTAAGTGCCTTTACCCTCAAGCAATGGGTTAGGTTCTTGAAAAAATGTCCTTCCTGAAGGCAATTTCTGTTGACTAGGAGAATATGTGTCTGTTTGCAGATGCAAATTCTTTACCCCAAAATTTTCTGTATAAAAGCTGTCACAAAGTTTCAATAAAGTGGGTCCAGATTCACTCAGCCTAGAGAGTTGTGTGTTTCTGTTCTCCATCAGCCTAAGCCTTGCTCCAGTCTGAGGGAGCCCTGGTTTCCAGGCTGTGGCTCTGGCCTGTGGCACTATTCCCTTAGGCTTCAGACTCCAGGCTATATAAAATGGCAAAAGTAATCTAAGCAGGAACAAACAATCACTGACCGACTAATCTCTGCTCTTGCTGTGGGTACCATGTGACCAAATGCTTCAAGCTTCTGTTACTGTAACTTCCAAGTCATGATGGACTGTAAACTGGAATTGAACCCGTTCTTCTCTAAGTTGTTTAGGTCATATATTTTGTTGTAGCAACAAGGAAAGAACTAAAGCAGGGGGTAACAAAAATCATCTATATCTTTATCATGGTAACCCTATCTGTCATAACTCATTAAATGGTAAATTTTAAAGAGACGTTTCATTATAGATAAATTATATTTCCATAATATTCATTATGAATATCTAAGGAGGTTTAGAATTTAATACAAAGGAATTATCTGTGTCCTAGAGAAACCATTAAATGTTATATGTTTTCATTAAGGCAATTCCCAAATTAATTTCTTTCTTTTAATTAATTTTTCCAGCACCTAGGAAAAAAACTTACTCTGTGAATTTTTCAAGACCATGAAGATAATTAAGTTGTTCATTTTTATTGTGCTTATATGAGTTCTGAAAATATTTTGCATCATTAGGAAAGTCATAGCTTTATTCGCATGTGTATATGTATGTAATATATATAAGCACATGTGAATGTGTGCACATGAATGTGGAGGCCAGAGGTTGATTTACTGGGTGTCTTCTGTTATCACTCTCAATTTTATTTCTTTTTTGTTTGTTTTCTTGAGACACTATATCTTCCCTAAACCTGGAGCTCACCAATTGGCAGAACTAGCTGATCAATGAGACCTGGGATCCACCTACTACCTATCTCTGTTCATCCCCTACTCATAGCATTGGAGTTACAGGCTTCCATTTTAAGCCATTTGGCCATTAATTTATCAGCAACAAATCAGAGTAACTGCAACAAATGTAGTCTATCTACATACATACAGCTGTATAAATGGATGCATGCAGAGGCCAGAAGAAGAATCCTCATGGTATGTTTATCTTTAACTTTTCACCTCACTCTCTTGAGACAGGGTCTCTCACTAAAACTGGAGTTAGGCTGGCAGTAACCACACACCAGTTATCTTGTGGTCTACCCATCCCTCCATGAAGAGGGCTTACAGGAGCATGTGACCATGACTGACTTTTTACCTGAGTTTTAGGGATTTTGAACTTAGGTCATCACACTACACAACAAAACCTTTTAATCACTGAGCTCTTGCACCTTTCCAAACCTATCACTTTTATTTCAGTAATGACAACGCTCTCTACAATTCCACACATTCAAAAGAAGGGAGGAAAAAGAAGCAAGGTGGAAAACCTAGCCATTTCATATGAAGCAATATAAAATCCAAGTAGCCATACTCACACTACTTAGTTTGTATAGATTATACACTTATATAATGCTTTAATTTACCCTTGTAATCATACTGTTATTCCTAATTTTAGTGCAATATCCTTGATCTTTTGTAGATTTGAGGAATGGTGTTACCAGGGTCCAATCCTCAGCTGGACCACAGAGTATACAGTTTATATTTCCAATTCCATGCTCAGCCTTACAATACCAGAGTCTGTTATATATCTGCCTCAAATTCTGGGGCCTAGAAGAGTATCACTACCATTGCTTTTCATGAAATCCAATTATAAAAAGGAAGATGCTGCTGTTAACTTGGAGTGAAAAGAAATTGTTCATTGTTGCCCACCATTACTGGCTAGGGCAAGTGTACTAGAAACTTCAGTTCCCATATATGGAAAATGAACATTAAAAAGTGCTCATTTAAATATATTTAAGAACCTAAATAGTTTCTATATAAAATGTCCTAAAACACTGCTTAGTGAGTTGGCATCTGTATTACTGTTGTTTTATAGTTATTGTAAATCTGATGAACATAGTCACATACTAGTCACACAGAAAATCCTAATACATCTTTAAGAATCAGCTTGACTGTCATCCATTCGAAGCTTCTGTTGGCTCTTTCCACTCGAACAACACTTCTACTCCAGGGTATTTTTTACATTTTTCTATATGATATTTAGAACAAAGCTGTGAAAGATTGTCAAGGATTGATATTTATGTAAGATAAACAGGAAAGCCACCCTAGTTTCCTGAAGCCATTCATCCAAAGTGGAAGCAGACAATGAGAAAGACATGTCATAGTTCTTTATGGTATATTGTACTGGCTCCCAATGAATTACAATCCTTATGCTTCTTGTTTGTATAAGCCTGTTTTTCAACATATGTTTATTACAAACTACATATGCAAGCAATGCTCATGAGTTACTAGTTCAACCAATAAATTATTCAAATAGACAACTCAGTTAAATGGAATCCAAATGCTTTTTGTTTTGAGATTTTTATTTTTGCAAGAGAAAGTTTGTTGTTGATAGTGCAGTGATGTGGAATGCATGAAGAAGAGACATTTGATTTATTGTGTAAATTGTTTCTGCACTTAAAATCATACACCCCAGGGAAAAATATTTGAAGGAGATAAAGTTGGTTATCTGTCACTTTAAAGAGTATAAATGAATATCAAATAAATTTGAATACTGAAGATCGCTACTTAAATGGTCATTATAGGTAAGGAATAAAGCTTATCATCTAAGTGTTTTAGTAGAATATAATATTTCAGACAGACTTATGTTCATTCTTGGTAAAAAGTACATTTTAATATCCTTGGCACTGAGAAGTTTACATCAGTCTCAAGAATTTTGGGGAAAGTAAATTCATATCATCTATAGTTGAAATGGGAAAGTCCATATAGTTCAGAAGTAATTTTGTCTGCTAACCATTTTAGTTTATATGTTTTTATTTCAGTGAACTATTTCTTCTATGTTGATTTGATGCATATATCCCTCTCACATTCATGGGGTTTAAACATTTTAGTAATGAGGCTGTTAACTCAGGGTACCTACATGATCTTTTCAAAAATACTTTTAAAGTTATCCTAATAAAGAACTTGTAACTTGGCCAGAAAGATAACTCAGGAGTTAGGGTATGCATGCTTGGAAACTTGATAGCCTGAATTTTATCTACTGCACCACAACATGCGTACGTACAGTATATATCTTCTCTCTCTATGTTGAATAAGTAAAATATATAGATATTTTAAAATTAATTACTAAAGAAAAGAAATGATCTTATAAATAACTGACATGGTTAAGCAGATGTCAAAAAGGACTTCATCTAGAGTAAAACTTGTATTAAGAAAAACTGCTGTTCTCATGGAAATGGGAGACATTTCATGTAGCTGAATTACACAGTTGTGGATGTGAAGAGTTGAATAAGGAATCTAGAGAGTTTAGGGTTAAAATTTTGTTATATTTTTTAAAACTTTGATAACAAAAACAACAATAAATGCAGAGGCTATGGATCTTCTGAAAAGTAAGTATACTACATTGTAAGGAAATGAATTGAATCACATTTCCTGTGTTAGACAAGATATAATTTTTACACATAGAATAGCTAAGATTTGGGAAAACCTTTTAACTCTAACACAATGCATCTGAGGTGCAGCTGCGGCTGGAAAATATAGGCCTTGTGACACCTTCTTGAATATTCTTTTGCTAGTACCATGCTGTGGCAAATTTAAACATGAAAGACATCCTGAAAATTTAACTGAAAAAATGCTTTATTCAAATTCCTCCTGTGTGAATACAGCTTTTCAGGAAGAACTCTGAATTCCAGCTGTACTAATTACAGAATTTACAGTTCTATATCCTCAAAAGGAATAGGTAGCACTTTTCTATAAAAATGTTAAACATATTTAAAATCTATTTTAAAAGCAAAATACTAAGCTAGAGGAGATTTTTCAGGAGCAAATTCAAGTTTCTGTCTGAGCTAATGTTTGCTTGTTCTTCTTTTCAATTATAAAGGCAAAGTACATGGAGTTTTTGAGAATTCATTCTTTCACAGCTAGATACAAATGCAAAACAAATTTTGAATAGAGGTGTATCAGTATCTGAAAGAATGAAACCAGAAAACTTATGTTAGGAAGCTTCTGCCCTCTGGATCCTGACATAAGCTGTGGAACTTAGCTCTCTGAAATGAATGGCTCTTCAAAATTTCTATGCATAATGCTTAAGCATCATTCAGAGCTAGAAACATGAATGAACTGATTGCAAGAGTACACATGAATGAAATGCCATCTCTGCTTTGAAGCAACTTAGACAAACAGGAAGTAGACAGCTATGATAATGAGCTTAAATGGGTTGAGAGTTACAGACAGAAAATGAATGCTTAGTCAAGCTTTGGAGAAAAATATGATTTTGTGGAGAAAGAGAACAAATGTCAGAAGAAAAGTCAAAGTGAAAAAAAAGTCAAGAATTGCCTTAGCCTTCCTGGTTATCTACTGGGTTGAGGAATATGGTTCGGAGAAAAAACTATTTGGTGTTGAGTAAAAACAACAAAAATGTAGGCTGGGGAGATGGCTCAGAGGATAAAGCCTTTGCCTAGAAAGCAAAAGAACCTGAGTTTAAATCCCCAGATTGCACATAAAAAAAATAAGGTGAATGTGGAAGCAGCCTATAGTTCCAGCCTTAGAAGGCAGAGCCTGGGAAACCCCACAGCAAATCAATTATGAAGGTAGAGTATTCCAGGATGATTCCTGATGTCATCCTTGGGTCTCTATAAGAACATATACTCCTGACCCTAGAGGCACTGCACATGTGGCTGTTGTGTTCAATGTGTATTAGATGGTGGCAGAGAGATGAGACTATTTCTGCATTTAGTGTTCTCAACTGTGGACAGCTGAGTGATTAATAGTCTGACATACCCATACTGCCTGCCAAAACCCTGAATTCCATATCTATGTACTCTCAACATGAAGGCCTATCATGGGAGAGGCACCATGTGTACACAGTGTGGATGGCCTTCCTGGGTTGAGGCTCTGTATGCTCACAAGGTAGATGGCCTTCTGTGTGCTCACAAGTGGGATGGTCTCTTGTAGGCCAGACGTCTGAGTGCCCACAATGTGGATAGCTTCCCATGGGCAGGGCTCCATGTGTTCACACCGTGAACTTAGGTCTCACAGAAGATGGACAACAACTGCTATTCTTTAGCTTTATCTATGTCCTTAACCATGTAGAACTGGGAGCTCAAGCATAACTATTTACATCCTTAATGTGTTTTCTTTCATTGCTTATATATTATTTTATATTGTCCAACTTAAAAATATTAGGAGATAAAGGCAGGAGGTGGGTATATTAGGGAAATGTTCAGGAGAAGCAAGAAGTAAATAGAGGTAGCTATGATCAAAATGCATTGTCTATATGTATGAGATTGTAAAAGAATAAAATAAAAAACTAATTAAAAAAGAACATACAATCAGTGACTGGATAAAAGTTAGATACTCCTTCATATTTCTACAACTATAAAATGAGGTAAATACTGAGTATATTGACAGAAGGTAGATCTCAAACAGCTGTCATAAAATGGTGACTGAGAGATGGTGATGTGGTTCAGTGATAGGAATTAAAATGTGATTAATTTCCTAATTTGGGCATGCAAAATATTTTAGTCTTTTGGCTGAAAGTTATAGAAACACTTAAGCAGTAATTTCTGTTGGTCACAGCATGAAGACTGATTATTGGAATGGGACCAGGTCAGGCTCAAGCACAAGTTCCTTATCAATCTTCTGCATGGCTTTACTCTGTGTGAAGTATATCTTTAGGTAGGTATCAAGATACTCATAGAAGTTCTGAACTTCACTTCCAAGAATAGCAAGCAAAGACAAAAGAAAGTAAGCAATGCTTGGTCTTTGAGAAGATCATTTATAGATTTTCCAATAAACTGAATGGAAATCCATTTGTGCACTTTGTAAGCCCCAGGCAAATCACATAACTGATCCAAACTCTATTACTGCCAAGGAAAATGGTATTTAACATAGACAAGTCTGGCCAATCTCTGTATTTGACTAAGTTGTACTTTTACTGAGGCACATGTGTTTGGTTATATAGGAACAGATATTTAAATTAATCCTGTGAGGCATAGCAGCACAAGCAATTTTTGTTAAGTAACCTAAAGTGTTCCTGAATACTTGAATGAGGACTTTTTTACCAGAAAACAATCCAGTGATTATAAGGCAGAAAAAGAAGCATGACCTCTGTTGTCAGATGATTACCAACATGAATCCCAGTATACTGGTACAGCAGTTGTTGTCAGATGATCACCGATGTGAATCCCAGTAAAACAATACACTAGCTGTGTATTCATGAGCAATTCATGTAAGCATTTCACCCTTTTTCACAATGATATAGAAATATTACTGCTCCACTGTTGCAGTTTACCTGAATGGTTGTTGATGAAATCACCATCAAATTGCTTAAAAGAACAAGGGTTTACTCTCTATGGTAGTCCAGTTAACAGTTCTTAGTCCAGCTTGATGGGAGAGCTCACACCAAGACCAGGGCCAAGGTAACTGGCCATACCATCTCTACATAATGGCTGAGAGAGGGATGATCTTACTTGCCCGACCCGCATGTCTGGCCAAGTGTACACAAGGATGCCAACTTCTTCAACCAGCTCTCTGTATTTTATTCATCTGTCCAGGGCCTAGTTCTACCCACCATGGTCTGGGCCTTCCCTATCAGTTAGAAAATCTCCTGCAGGTTTTCTCTGTGCTTAATTCAACTACTAATTATCCACAAATGTGCCCAGAGCTAAAACCCTCAACCATCAAGTTGACACCTGTATCTAACTATGATACTGTACCCCTTGTCAACTTGACACCAGAACAATCACTTTTAAACTATAACCTTCACATTTTCCCCACAGGTGTTAAATTTATCTTAAAATATAAATAAGTTTAACTTCATTAATTCTAAATATCTAAAAATTTTCATAGACAAATTTTAAAATGTTCTATCATTCAATGTTCAGTTATTAAATATTGGAACCAAAAGTCTTTTTTAAAATACCCTAAGTCTTTTAACTGTAAGAGTCTATCAAATCAGAATAGTGTTAAATAGTTCAGCTCAGATAAAACATCAAAATATAAGTATCATGACACAATAAGAAAATACCAAATTAGAATCAAGTCCTGTAATTGGATACCACATCCCATACTGCAATGTTCATCTTCTTCTGCTCATCAGATAGTCCCGATGGCTCAAAGAATCTAGGCAATTCCAGTCCCTGTTTATAGCTCAAAGTTGCAGAACTAGAGTTCCTCTGAACCAGGCTGAACCTCCACTTGCAGCCATCCTCACCATACATCCCATGGTTCTGGCATCTCCAACAGCACTCTGGATTCTCCCCTATAGCTATATGCTTCACCTTTCCTTGCAGGAACTCTACACTTGCCACTTGGTGCTAAGTTTTTGCTGATCTCCATGAACCCCTTAATCATACACCAAAACCAGTACTACCTGGGGGATGTTGGCAGATTCCACAGAATGTTGAAACACAGTTTGGTTCATCTAAACCACAGCTGTACCAACTTTTGTGTGCTGAATCTGGAAAAGCCTCATTCTAAGCAGCTGAAACTTCCAAAGTGTAAGAAACAGCTTCAACTTGGGCTTTTGGACCCTGAAGGGATCCAGGTTTCAAACCTTGGAATCACCACATGGGGGTATTTATGCCTTCCACTGTCCCAGTGGAAATCACTAAGTTTTCTCTCACTTATGTTCATTCTTCACCTGACCTTTCCACACCCAAAGTTTCATAGCATCAACATAGCTATCTCTATCAAGCAAAACATTCCATCATTTTTAAAATTCATCTCTGTCAAAGTCCTTATTCTCTTCATCAGAAACTGGGCTCTCTCACGACTCTCTCAGCATCACTATTTTCCAAATGGTTCATTAAACTCTATTCAAATGTTTTCACATTCACTAAAGTCTTCAACATTTCCACAATTTTCCAACAAAAGTGTTCAGATTCCACAAAAGCCACCTAGTCCAGATTTATCAGCAACATCCCACTTCTCTGGTATCAAATTCTATTGCAGCCAGCCTGCATGATTGCTGATAAAAAATCACCATCAAACTTCTTAAGGGAACAAAGGATTTATTCTCTTATGATAGTCTGATTACAGTTCTTAGTCCAGCTTGATGGACCAATACCAACAACAGTGCTGAGGGAACTGTCCACACCATCTCTACATAATGGCTGAGAGAGGGATGATCCTTATTTGCCAGACCCGCATGTCTGACCAAGTGTACACAAGGATGCCAACTTCCTCAACCAGCTCTCTATATTTTATTCATCTCTCCAGGGCCTAGTTCTACTCATCATGGCCTGAGCCTTCCCTATGAACTAGACGATTTCTGCAAGTTTGCTCTGGGCTTAACTCAACTACTAATTATCCACAAATGTGCCCAGAGCTCGAACTCTCAACTGTCAAGTTGACACTTGTGTCTAACTATGACATGCACACATAGATTTGCTAGATAATAAAGTAAAATCCTATCAGAGGGAAATCCTCATCTTCATACCAACATACTCAATAAACACTATTTCAAACCCCCCTGGATGTCCTCTCCCCCTCCATTTGTCATGCTATAAATTTAGCTTAAATAATTGAAATCTGAAAATATTCTGATTGTGTGTGTGTGTGTGTGTATGTGTGTGTGTGTGTGTGTGTGTGTGTGTGTGTGTATGTCTACGTGCGCGCACACACGCACAAGGGGTTTCTTGAGTGTGTGTGGCTGTGGAGGCCCGAAGGTGACATTAACAACCACCTTGGGTTGCTCTACCTAGGTTAATTATTTTTATCTGAGGACTTCCAGGATCCACTTTCCAGGTCTGGAACTGCCAGTCCAGCATTTTTTACATAGGATCTTGGGATCCAAACTCAAGAGTTTTTACTTGCAAACCAAAGGTTTTACCCGCAGAGTAGTCTACTCAGTCTGAAGGCACAGACTTTTATAAACCAACTAAAGAGCTGGGTATTATCAATGATTAGAATAGGTCAGTCTCTTTCCAAAAGTTTTAAACCCAAATACATGACACAATGTCTCCATGACGATCTACTATAAAGCAGAATGGAAGGGATTCTGTATCAACGTAGTGACAACAGCAAAGACCCTTTCTCCTACATTTCTAGAAAACCCTTTTCATGCCCCTCCAAGAGCCAGGCTGAGTGCCTTGCCCCCTCTGTAAGCATACAGTGTTGGCTGCCATTCCCAACTCCTACAGTGCTGACGATTTGCCGGCAACCAGCTTCCTGTGGTTCCTGAAGTAGAATCAAAGACACCTGACTGGGCAACATCTGCTCTTGGACTGAACAGCTACAGGGCACTCTCGTGTGAATCGCACAGCAGAAAATCATATGTGCAAAAGCGTGTTCTTTTTTCAGAGGTGAGGTATTTTTCACAGACACACTGCTTCAGATTCTAGGTCCTTGACTACTTCCGTGGTCTCAGAAAAGCCAGCTGGTGTTCACGGAGTCCTCTGCACAATGAATTTTAAAGAACTGTATCAGATAAGGCCTCCTCTCAGGTACCTTGTTGTCACCTGGGTACTTTCAAAACAGTGTGTCTACCTTACAATGAGAGGCTTCCTCAAGGAGAAGCTGAGAATAACAAATGATAATTAGTACTGTAAAATTTCACATACCACATGTTCTTTGTCCTGTGGTGTATTTACTGAACAAATTATATTGAGTCCCTGCACTGTGCTATCAGGGAATATAAAAATAAGCAGGGCATGTATTGTTTTTGCTCACTTATTGCTTCATTAGTGAATACCCTTTTAAATGGGATCTGAAGCATGAACTAACATGGGTCCTCCATTCTTGATAAGGGAAACCGTCAGTATTCTTGGTGTACAGTGAAGCAGCAAAGGCTAATGGATTGAAAGTCTCCTTTGTGTACTTGATTGCCGGGCACTCTGCTAGGTCAGTGTTCTCATCTCAGAAATACTTATTCTTAGAGAAATTCAGGAGAGGTCAAAGATCATCTTCCCTTGGAGAACCACAGAAGACTTTGTGCCAGAATTTCCATTAGCTTGAAAGAGGGACAGAGCACTCTGCAAATGATCTTCCAAGCCTCATTGCCTTACATCTTTGCTAGGTTCAGCCAACCAGAACCTTTGCTCTTTGACAAAATCATGTTCTTTCCTAATTCCAGGCTTTTGTGCACACTGTCCCATCTATCTGCAAAGTCTTTCCCTCCTAAATAAAGTAAAGCTTCTACACAATTAATGAAAAAAAATAGAGCTTTATGCTTCTCAAGTGAATTAATGAGATGCCTGGTTGTAACTGACATCTAGAGCCCATGTAACAACCCTGAGATACACATATTTGTGCAATTCTTCTACTGAAATAAGGAAATTAAGGCGTAGAATGAGTTCCTCCCAGGCAGAAAGTTAATCTCAGTCTTTTTGCCTTCCCCCTGCTGTTTATTCCCACTACATGTAGAGAATTCCACCAGGCATGTTGTGACATTGGCAACATTCAATCAATGCTGGCCAGAACTTGCAGAGTGATAGGAATTATAGTGTGTCTTTCTTGCTGCTATATTAAAAAAATACCCAAGGATGGTGCTTAGCATGCAGTCAGTATTCAGAAAATATTTGTTGAATTGTTAAATGAATATTTGTTTAATCAAGCTGATTTCTTTACAATCACCCAGCAAGAAAGTGGAACAGTTATGTTTTGACTCTGATTTTCACAACATTAAACCTTGGGTCAGGATGCCCAGGATTCCATATTGTCTTTCTGTTGCTGATGAAAAGAACAATCTTTGTTCAAATTTTTGTTTAATTCTTTATGGGAAAAACAGTCATGTAATTTATATATAAACAAAGAACTTTTGTCTAAAAATGACTTTAAGAAATGTATACTGCAAATTAAATGATATGATACAGTGACCTCTGCCCAAAGACTGTGTAAATCTATGGAACCTGTGATCATCATTATCGTCATCTCCCAATTCAGTCCCAATTCAATCACGATCCAGAGTGCTTTATGAGAATATGGAACATTTTAGTTTTAGAGAAACATACAATTGAACAAGTCACAAAAGTCCAAGACTCTAAACCTCAACTTCACTGACATTAGAATGACAAGTACAGTTTGTGGTTTTATCACCTTATTGAGTGCAGAATTGTTTTAAAGAAGATCCCTTCAATAGTTCAATTTGCTTTTAGTACCTAATTAACACTTCTGAGTAGCTTCTGGATTAGATTAGTGAGAAATATTATGTTTACAAACCTGGCATTATGGTAGCCAATTAAACCAAGAATGTCTTTATTATTGGCAATATATTTAACTGATAGTAGAGAGAATACTGGTGGAAAGAATAGATAATTTTTCTTAAAAAAGTAAAATAATGATGTGACTGAGTTATTTATGCATTTAGAGGAATTCATGGCAAATTCATTTTCTATTTCGACATCATAAATGCATTCCAGATGGAAGAATATGCAGATTCTAAAATGACAAGTCAGATGAAATAAATCAAAAAGAGGAGAGGGACTAATGGTAATTGGCATCCTGCAACAGTATTGGTCCTCCAAATTTATAATATCTCTCCCTCAAAGCTCTATAAACAATAGAGTTGTCGTCTTCATTTATAATACAAAGTTTTTGCAACATCAACAAGATTTCAGGTGATGAGAAGACAACAGTGTTTGTTATTTTTTATATTTTAGGCATTCCTGATAATAATCCAAGGAGTGAAAAAGGAAGGATTTAGAACAAAATTCTTGCTTTTTAATTTTTTAAAAATTTTTACCTAGTTATATGTGCTCAATGAGCAGGTATTTCACCCTCCTCTTTTCCCTTTCCTCTCCTCCTCCCTTCCCCCCTTCTGTTGCCCCCTCCCACTCTCTCCCTCTTTTCCTCCCTCTCTTCCTCCTTACCCTCGCTCCTTCCTCTCTCTTGGTATTTCCCACCTGCTCCTTCCCACCCTCCTGTCCATTAGCTTATATAGGCCCCAAAATTCCCTCTGAATTGTCTACTCTAGTGGGTTTTCAGGAGTCTATGGTATACCTTGAGGCCCCTTTTTGGCCCACCCACTAATATGGGAACTCAAGAAGTCCCCTTAGATTAGTGAGGATCTCAGGGTAGCTGGTTTCAAGGTCTTGCTTTTAAAAGAAAAGAAAAATTTTGTCCAGGCAATGCTATCCTGGAGGGATTACCATACAAATCTTGAAATACTTTGGAATGGTAATTCTTGCCCCCTCTTTCCCTGGAACATGTTTGTAAAAAGTCAAGACACTCATTCAAAACTCCAAATTCATGGATACCATCAAAACACTTGCTGAGGCACAGAAAAAAAAAATAGGAGTCATAGTTACATGCAATTTTGTGAACACTGAAGAAAGCACAAAAAAATCTAACAGGAGCTTTATAGATTCACCCGAATGAGTCCTAATTTGCTTTTTAAGCACTTCATCATCAGTAACAAATTACAATGGCTATAATGCAATAGGGTGTAGCAACATTGTGTTAGAGAAAACTTGCTTAAAACGATCACAATGCCAGCTTAAGAAATAATAATAAATAAAATGAAATAAATCTGGTTTTCTTAAGAATAAAATTAAATCTACTGATTTTCTTTTCTTTGATTTGAATACTAGCCTGTGAGCATGGAGGATATTACTATACTCATATACTATGTTTTCTCCAAGTTTTGGAGTATTTTGTGCCACACTTGCCTCCAAAATAGTTGGCATGAGACAGTACCTAGCTGAATTCTGGTAAGTGGGACATGGTAGGCACTAAGGGGATGTTAACACATATATAGTTCAAATGGCCTCCATCAGAAGAAAAGCAGTCGAGGCAGCTGGTAGTGAGAGAAAGAAGCAATTGTAAATCAAGGGGCATGAGTTTAAACTCTCCAGATATCCATCATTAAACTATTTCCCTTCATTCATGCACATGTATTTGTTGAATACCAGTCCTTCATTATTATCTTATTATAAGGCAGATAAAGTCTTTGTTTCTACAGGTGGGAACTTAAGAATGTAAGAAACAGGACAACTATAAAGTATAACCTTGAACATAGAATATCAGAAAGCAATAAGCATTATGAATTTATTTTAAAGAGTATAGACATAGAGCATCTTAGGACATATTGATCTACTTTATATAAAGTTCAAAAGGAAGACCTTCCTGAAGAAGAATTTTGGAGCAAAATATTTGAAAAAGTGAAATTAAAAAAAAATTTCCCATGAGATGCCTCAGCAAATTATTGACAGCATGATAATCAAATATGTTCTGAGGCATAAATTACTTTAAAAATTAGCAGGAAATGCAGTTGGATTAAACAGAGAAAGACATATAGTTTATTCTAGAACTGGAATAGCTACGGATGCTAATTTTCCTTTTAAAATAACTTTTCTGTTTGATAGATGAAGATGGTAAAGAAAGGAGCCAAAGATGGAAGATCAATTAGAAAACAACTCCTGTAATTAGATGAGAGGTGGAAATGGTTTGAATTGATGCCAAGCACGAGCATATGAGCAGTGTCCTGGCAAAATGGAGCCCACAGGTTAATCACATGGCTTGGGCATTGGAAAGGCTGGGAGTAAAAGAAATCTAAAGACCATCACGTGACGCTATGAAGGTGAAGCCGAGTATGTTGGAAATATGAGGACCATAATGGGAATCCTGAGGAAAGCTAAAGACACTGAATGAAGCCAGACCACGAGAGAGGGTGTGCACGATGTAAGAGGTAGAAATGGATGGGCAGGCTACACAAGTTCATCAAAGCTCAGATGCTCCCATCACGGGAATGGAGTGCTGGGCATGGAGGTACAGAGACTGCAATTCGTCTTACTTGATTTAGTCTTACTTTAGTCTTTTCTTACTATGTTCCCGCTTCTCCCATTTGGAATAGGACTGATTAAGCTAATACACACACACACACACACACACACACACACACACACACACATATGAAGTAAGTGACAATTTTATTTAAATGAACTTAATGAAGAGATTTCCTTGAGTCTCAGGAGACACATTGGGCTTTGGGCTTTTTACATTGCGGAACAGTTAAGGATTGAGGGATTCATACAGCTATACCAAATGCTTATGCATTATGAGATAGCTGTGAACCTTGGAGGACCAGAGATGGAATGCTATGGTTTAACAGTGATGTGTTTGGATGCCAACTTGACAAGATTAACTACTTGTGGTAGCTCATCTTGACAAATTGCCTGTATTTAGAATCACCATGAAGACAAAGCAGGAAAGATTTTTCTATCAAGATTTACACAAGGAAGGAAGACTCATTCTGGATGTGAATAGCACCATAACTGGCTGGGTCTTTAAAAATTATGTTTTTTTTTAAAGTAAGGTCAGCTGAGCTCTAGCATGCCCCTCTCTCTTTTTTACTTTCTATAGCGATAAGGCAAGCTATGACTTCATATTCCTATCACCATGGTTTCCCTGAAATGATGGACTGTAATCTCAAATTGTGAGCTGGAACAAATACTTCCTTTCAGTTGCATTTTGTTAGGTATGTTGTTATAGCAAGAAGAAACATAATTAATTATATCTATTCTTTACAAATAAACAGGAATGGAAACAGTGGAATAGAATAATCTAAAATGATTCACTTGTACTCCACAAATAACTAACAAATATACACTATGGACTTGAGAAAAACTCTTGACACATATAAAAGTTTTCAAATAAATAATACAACATATGTTTTCCAGACAAGTTATTTTAAGAATTCTCATCAGTATCTTGCTTGTAAAAATCAATAAACCAGTCAAACCATGTAGACAGTAAAAAGATCAGTAGTTATAGAGAATTGAATAGAAAAAGCACAGAGGATTTCTAGGGCAGTGAAAACATGCTGTATAATATAATAATAGACATTGTTACACATTTATTCAAACCCATCTACTGTACAGCATCAAGAGTAAAACCACAGTGGAAACCATGGGCTGTAAATAAATATGTTGGACCAGTGTAGGTTCATTAGTTGTAGCAAATGTGTGGGTCCCAGGCATAGCTAGAGAACCCCTTGACATGTCTCTTAATTTCACTATAATTCAAAATTGCTTTAAAAAATAACATCCATAGAATTTGGTAAATTAAAACATAGGCAACACACTTGATATTATGAGAAAATCAGAAAATCATTTCTTTGGACCAATAATGTCAAATGTTTGCTAATTTGCTATCATGATTTTGCTATCACACAAGGACTTAACTAAAAGCTAATACTTAAACCTAAACTCAAAGCAATGCTGATTTGGAAAGATCAAAGGGCCTCAGATTTCAAATTGAATGCTCACAAAGGTAAAGTTGATCACAGATTTGCTCCGATTCAGAAAGGAACAATTTTCATCCTAAATAAGTTCTGCTCAGCACTTGAATTATAAAAAAGCCTAAATAATTGCTTGCTGAATGGTACATGAATGGATGAATGTATGTCTGCTTGTTGATTGTTAGAGAAAAGTAAATGTCTTTATCTTGATGATGTTTATAACACACAGCCATCTGTCTCACTCTTTCCTTATTGACAGGCTAAATTTGTTGATCACTTGCCAATTTCTATGCTAGGCCTGTGATTCTGAAACTTCATCTCATAGTTCCTTACAACTTTACAACTTTAGCATTTTTTTTATTTTGAATACCAAGGGTAGGTTTTCAACAGAACCATGATGAAAAATATCTAAAAGCAAACAGCTATCATGACTAATTTTAATATATGCTTAAATAACAACACAAGTTTATTTTTAGTGTAAAGATGGAGTGTGTGCTTTACTATGTTGGAAGTTAAATTTATTAATCACTTTAGAACTATAATTGAGTAGGTGGGGAGAAAGCTTAGTGGGCAAAGCACTTGGCCTGCAAGCCTGAAGTCCTACCAATCAAGGGATCTCACATAAAGCAAAGTGTAATAATATGCTTCTGTAATCCCAGAGGTCCTATAGTTAAATAGCAAGTGGAGACAGGAGAATCCCCAGAAATTTGTTGGCCAACTCATCTGGTACCCGAAGTCATGAACAACAAAAGAAAGACCTTGTCTCAGAGGTGGGAACTGACACAAGAGGTTGTCCTCTGACATTCATGAGCATGTAATGGTATGCACATAAATGCACATCATACACATACATGTAAAGAAAAAAATTTGAAGTAGAAATATTAATTATACTGTATATGGAAATATGATTTTAAGCTAAATGTCTGCCACTCTTAATTGGTTTGTATTACTACCAAAAATACTAGAAATATATGTAGTGATCAAGGCATAAGCTGCTAATATGGACTACAAGGTAAAGCTAGGATTATGTTGGCCTGTACCAATAACACCTTGCCCTGGAGTAGGGAAGATCTCATGAGATACAATGCTACCCTGACAGACTCTATAGGACTGAGCTGGATAAGAGTGAGGGGGAGCACCTATATCCTGAGGTTTGCCCACTGGTGGAACATTGTGCCCTGGCAGATGCTAGTGCAGCCATCTCAGATGAGATCCAGTGGATCATCCACATAGGGAGACATGGGAGAGAGAGAGAAACTGGCTGGAAGTGAGAATGGGCGGGGTGGAATGGAATGGGGATGGTGATAATTAGGGGGTGATGAAAATACAAAAATTCATTGTTGATGTAATTAAAAATAAAAATGTCAAAAAGACATAAAAAGACAAATCAGAAATCATCTTGAATTGTTCTAACTCCTTGTTGCCTGCTCAGGGTTTCTAAGACTCCTCCTTTCCTTGACTGCCATGTAAGCAAGCATTTATATGGGATCTGGGGATTTGAACTCTGGATCTTTTGCTTACAAAACAAAGGCATTATCCCTTCAGCCTTCCCCCCAGCCCATCTACCTCTCTTCAAGAGGCAGACAGAATGATGCATGGCAACATGTCCCTTACAAACAGTGTGACCACTTCTTTCCATACTATTGGGAAATTCAGAAAGAATCCTTCCTTCACTTTTAATGTAAGAAAATTCAGTCCAGACATTAAAATTATCCTTTAAAAGTATCTGTGCATAGTGATATAGCTCTATTTTCTGAATAGTTTCTAAATTCATCTTTTAGCACTTAATTTCTACAGAATTATACTTTTAACAATTTTCCCTGTTTGAAGTATTAGAACACATTGTATTTATGATATGATGTACTATTGTCATGAAAAAACATTATTTTGCTTTTGCTAATTTTATTAAATTGACTATCATAATGTAATCTTTAATAAAATGTTTCTGTGTAGAACTCTGAACCTCTTCATCAGTTTCTCTTTCCCAGAGCATTTATTCGAACAGTAGTCTAAACAGACCATGCCTATTCACATCAAACTGCCTTTCTGCTCCTGTGAATTTATTCTCTAAGTAATGACTCTCTGAATAAACTATGGTTTATGGCCTCTATTCTGGGAAGACATGCAAACTCATTCTAATAGCTGAAAAAAAAAAAAGAGGCCTCTTTCCTCTTTTAATGGACTTGCTGGGTTGTTTTGTTTTGTTTTGTTTTTCTCCTCTTCAAGATGCATGTGAAGGAAAGGCAAACAGAAGAAAAAACAGCCATAAAACATTTAGTAAATCGGCTTCATTACCAAATGCTACATGTTTACCAATAGCATTGAGCTTGCTTCTCCTAAGGGAGAGGAAAAACAACCTGGCGAACAAGTGTTTCAAACACAATCAGCTCTTTCATCTTGGCTTCTAATTGGTATCTGCATCACTTGTGCAACACTCTCCTCAGTAGTTAGCAATGTCCCCGCGGCACACTGCATGATGCACTTTGCTCTGTATTTAAATGGTGTCTTTACCTGCCTCTTATAGCTCTCCATAAGTTGCTGAGGTAACTTTTTGTCCTCTGATTCCTATACCCACCCCAGCCCTCCATAAGTGTTAGGAGAGTATTTGTTAGACAAAGGAGAATTGCATGCTTGATGTAAAAGGCTACAGTTATTTCTCAGCTGCTAGTTACAGGTTAGTGGCACACCCTGAAGGGGGTCACTGCAAGAGGATTTGCATCAATAGCTGCGAACTATCAGTGCCAGCATCTCTCTTTGCCTGAGGACTTTCTCCTGAAGACCATTACTGTTGTAAGTGGACAGCAAGTCAGAAGTACTGGAGCACTGTCGCCCCAAGAAAAGTGTTGTCAACAAATGACAGCAGTTGATAAATAATTGGTTCTTTGCTCTCGGATGGGTTAACAGAGATGTGTGTCCTACATATCTACAGGAAGAGCTGCTTTAATTCCGTGACCCTCTTCTTTTCTTTCCAGGTACCCTTGTTTGTTAACTCCTGATGTTTCTCTTTCCTACCCCTACAACTGGACTGAGGTCTTTGTCAGTTCTAAGAGGATGGGATCTCAGTGCACACCTGAACCAAGTTGACCAATCAGATTCTCGCTTGGGATTGAAGCAATGTACATTCATCTGGAAGGATCTCCTAAATTAATATACATACTTATTTAAGAAACAAAAATAAGATCTCATAGATAGTCACATGTAAAAACACCACCTAAAATTTCTTCATTCCCTAGTTCATATCTGAAGTCAGTCTTGCCATTGAGTTCTATCAGTTCACATCCTTCATTTCACAATACATGTTTTTGATCTAAGAAAAGAGTCAAGTTTAGTTACTTTGGGCCAAAATACACCTTATTATTTTACTTGTTTCCATTAATAGAAACACATTTGGAAACAAGATAAGAGATGTCAGCAAGTCCAGCCTTCTATTTTAGGTTAAAAAAAGTAATGACCAAATAACTCATTTAGATATTATTATGTATTTCAAGTGTATAAGCAATTTTTCAAAAAAGTATGTGCTGTTAGAAAATTCACTATTCTTATATTCCTTTATTTCCATATAATTTTGCATAAGATCCTATACAGTAGGTGTTCGATAAATTCTTATCAAATAGTCTAACTAAATAAGATATTTATTATCTGCATACTTGTGGACCAGCTGAATTTGCTATGATTTTTGCTGTATTTTCTGCCCGAGAGGATTTATAGCAGCTTGTATGGTGTCCTTCCCACTGTTGATGCTATGCTCTTAATCACCAGAGTATAAGGCTCCTACTGCACGGAGAGTCAGACCTAACAAGCTCTGCCCTGACCTTGACACAGTTACAATGAACATTAATCTCAGAGGGTCACATGTGTGAAAAGACATGAAAACAGAAGGGAGACTGGTAGGCAAGAAGGATTGCAATGGGAACAGGAAGGGGGACGGGAACGAGGGTTGTTGCAATTACTCTGCGTGATTGTTAATATAATAATTCATGACCAAATGGCTTAAGGGAACAAGGGGTTTTATTTTCACTTAAGATTTTTTGTTACAATTCTTTGTCCAGCTTGACTGGAAAGTGCACACTAATATCAGGAACAAAGGAAATTGGCCACATCATATCTGCAAGACCACTGAGAAAGGGACAATCCATATTTGCTAGATCAGCATGTCTGACCAATTACACTAAAGAATGCCAACTTCTTTAAGCAGTTCCCTATATCTTATTCACTTACCCAAGACCTAGTCCCACCCACCAGTGGACTAAGTCCTCTCTGTCAATCAAACTACCTCTTGTAGGCTTGCCCAGTGACAACTCAACTACCAATTCTTCATAAATGTGTCCCATGACTCAAGCCTTCAACTGGCAAGTTGACACCTCCAACTGAGACAGGGGTTAAGGTATGAAAGTAACATAAATTTATGTATTCATTTTTGAAACACTAAAATAACAGAAGAAAGAAGAAAAATACATATAAGGAATAAGGAAGAAATGTAGATTTCAGGGGAGGAAAAGGCATTCACTAAATTAGGTAGTTTCTTTCATTGTTTAAAATATTTGAACTGAAATGACATAGATATGCACCGATTTCTATTTTGTTTCCCAAACTGGTAATATATGAGAAAACAAATACCTCATGTGAGATCCTGTGTCACCTTATTGAGTCATTTATCTACTTATTCGACAAGTATTTATTGAATGTCTAGGTACCAGCAGGAAAGTCAAGTATCCATGAGAAATGCAAAACAGAGATTATTCCCACTAGCCAGGCATTCACAACAGGAGATCCCAGTGAGTGATCAGGTATGATAGTGTTCTAGAAGTTAGGATGGCAGGGGAGCAGAGTTCCATGACAGTAGTAGGGAAAAAAATAACCAACTCAGAATGCTTCCCAAAAAAGCATTTCCTTAATTTTTAAGGAAAATGTTGCATAACACATTCTCTCTTGCCTGAGCTCAGGCCTGTGTCATTTGTTTTTCCATGAATACACTTACCAAGCCCTGGTTTGTGCAGGATACTCTGGATCCTGCTAACTCCTAAACAGCCTTGTGGATGGGGCACATCTATTCACTCACTGTCATATTCTTGTTCTAGTAAGTTGCCTTCTTTAATACAAAAGTTCAGCAGGAGTTTTGAAAAGAAAAAAATATTCTTTAAGCACGGTATTATGACTATTTCTTTGAAATGAGTAGGAACTACTAGTCCATAAATCCTGCTTTTTCAGACTCATAACCTCTTCATGGTGCTCATAGTCTATTTCTGGATTTAAATCAACTTATTCTGCATGGTTATTAATAAATTTACAACCTAATGGCTTAAGGGAACATGGGGTTTTATTTTGACTTCTCATTCTCACTGAGATTGCTTCCTTCACTTATCCTCATTTGGATCCAAGTTCCCATGATCACATTCTCTGGCCAGTTTCTCTGATTGACATTCTGATTTGAAGTTAAGACAAATCACTCTTGGCACTACCTACAGAGTAACATTTCTCATCTTCCCCATCCAGGGATGCATAAAGGGAAAAATGTCCTCTGCTTTCTGCTTATTCTCACCTCATGACTATGTCTTCCCTCAAGAGAAAAAGATATCTTGACAAATCATTTGATAAGTATCACAGATGTAGTAGTCATTTCACTGAGGAATTTTCAAATAGTTTCTTGATATCGTTCATTTTACAGTGGAAGTCAATATAGAAATGATTCCTCATCTAGAAAGTCTGCATCACATATTTTTACTGAGTTACATTTGGACAATTTCTTCCTCCAAAATGTTATATAGAAATCAGGGATCTGTTTCTGGCATGTGAAGGGTGGGCAGAGGCTAAACTAACAACAATCTCAGAGAGGATTTATGGTTTACATTTTTATGTCAAAATATCAAAAGAAGATTTAGAAACATTTATTATGTAACTCTTTACACTTATAGTCAGTATTCTACCTAGAGAATTTGCATTTCATGCTTTTTATCATCAACTTTACAAACCTAATTTTTTCTTTTTCTGTGTGTGTGAGGGGTTATATTTGAGACAGGGTCTGTAGCCCAGGCTGCTTTCTAATTCAAAATGTAGGAAAGAATGACCTTGAATTTCTGATCCTTGTTCTTTTTCCTTCCAAGTTCTGGAATTATAAACATGTAATTTCTTTTTTATCTCATCATGTTACTGACTCCCCCAGGTGATATTGAGAGGCAGTAAATGAGAAAGGAATTAAACTTGCAGGAGAAAAGCTCTGCAAAACATTTCCCAGTTTTTTACTCTCATCAAAGTAAGCAGGGGATGAGAGAAAAATAAACACCCCACTATTATACCCTACCCAGATCTCCTAACTTTTCTGGTTAGCAACTTTCCTCTCCAGCTTTCTTCCAGCTTGATTTGCCAGAAATCTACTTGCTCTATACCCTGGAATGTTTCTACTTGTACAAAGATCTGTCACTAAGTCTCCCTTTTTCATACAGTTGTACAGTTATCCTGCTCAAGATATTGGAGCACCAATTATAACAGTTAACATTATATGGTACTTATGTTATGACATACATTGCTTTGAGCACTTTTTAAAATTAATTTTCAGGGGCTGGAGAGGTGGCTCAGGGGTTAAGCCTCCGCCTCCCAGGCGGAAGGTCCTGAGTTCGGATCCCAGATCCCACGTATAGACGCCAGGCGGAAGCGGGGGCGGCCTGCGCTTCTGGTCCTGGTAGGGCGGAGCCTGTGAATCCCAGGGCAGAAGGAGGTGGAGGCGTCCAGGGTGGTTCGCGAATTCGTCCGTGGTTCTACACATGCACGGGCACACACACACACAGGCGCGGGTACATACACACACACATGCCACAGTTGAATAAATAATAATAATAAAAAAATATTTAAAATTAATTTTCACACTTGGCTACTTTAGTTGGTCGTACTATTAGTATACCCATTTTAACAATAAGCAAAATGATCTTAGATGATAGAGAAAATAAGTTTTAAATAATGAGTTGAAAGATGTTAATTAGATCAAGCAAGATATGCCAGACAAGTTGAACAACACACATAAAGTCATGACCCAATTGGACATGAGTATTTAAGTGTTTGGGGGTTGAGAGATGGCCCTGGGGTTTAAAGCCTTTGGCTTGTAAGAAAAAGGACCTGACCTCAGATCCCTAGATCCCACATAAAAATCCTAGGTAGAAATGACAGCGGACTCCAATTCTAGCCCTGAAAGGTAGAGCCTGGGAAACATCAGAGCAAAGCAATAAGGAAGTAGAGCAATATAGGATTATCCTTGATGTCACTCTTGGGCTTCCTTAGACACACGCACTCAAGTTTTCTCTTTTACACACACACACACAAACACACACACACACACACACACACACACACGCACACAAATAGTGCTTGGACATTTGCTATATGTCAGTCACTGTGCTGTGTTTGGAATTCTGGCAGTTGTACATGGACAGTAAGGAAATGAGAAGGTACTCCATAAATTTTATTGTAATTTGCATGTACACAGAAACATAAGCAGATTCATTTCATGAAGGATCTCATGATTAATGGTAAGTGACTGAGATTTCATGCTATAGGTGCTGATGAAACAAGAGAGTTTTAGAGAGGAAATTAAGTAATTTGACTGCCTGTGGAGTGTCAAGGAGTACTCCCTTTCTTATAAATGGGTATTTACTTTGAACTTTTCATATTATTTATTCTATACTCTCTTCAAATTGTAGTAAAATGAGATCCACATTTAAGCACCGCAAATTTCTATACAGGCAACAAGCTCCACCACTGAGTTTGGAGGTTCTATTGTGGTTCAAAGAGACTGTTATTTTATACTTGAATGTATTTAGTAAACATGCTATATAGAACTGAAGTTATTCTATTTCTAATTTGCTTCTAACTCCTCCCTACAAAGGTCGGTTCTTTCTCATTTAAGAAGGTAGAGTAGGAAGGAAAAAAAAAAAACCAATATATGGGCACTTTCTTTTTGCAGTAGGTCAAGCAATATCTCCTGTATAGTCTCCCAGACTAGTTTGAGTTTAGTGGAATCACTGTCATTTCAAAAATCGGGAGCATGTCCCATTACACATTACACAGGAATTATATAATTTCACAGGGAGGAAAAAATTTTTTATAACATCCTCTTACTGTTTTAATATTCTTGAGTAAAATATCACAAAAACTTAAACAGGAAGATACATATTCACATTGTATATGTCTTGATGTTATCGCAGTACTGTATGAAAATTACTTTGTATGCTCTGCAAATGTATAAACTAATACATTATATATACTTTGGTATATTCTTTGGTATACTCTTGTCTGCTAAGTTTTTCCTGTTGAAGCAGCCCAGTTTTAATACATCTGTCAAAAAAAGGAACAAATGAACAAAAATAACTCTCTGATGGAGGGTGTTTAATCTTCAAAGTCAACCAATTTTGGTGTAAATTTGCTCTTTCCAGTAGTTGAGAGGATTTTTTCATAGAGAATTTCTACAATTCTCTGCTCTCCATGAAACAAGACTATTCTGTTATATTAATTGCATCATATCTTCTTGATGCTTTCTTTTCTGAGCTTTCAATGAAGATGACAACATTTATTCATAAAGCAACCTGAACAGTCTTCAGAGTATATTAACAACTATTCTCCTAACACCACTAGCTTACTTCAACATACATTTAAATGTCTAATGTATAAATTAAATGGAAGTGTCATATAGCCTCCATATGGGCCTTGAGCATCATCTAAGAGCTGACACATCTGAGAGAGAATGCACAAACATTGTGGAGATAAATCGCTGGTCAGTACTATTTATAGGAAATCACACATCTTGTAAAATACTGGTGTCATTTTTCACCTTCAGAGGAGAAAAGCAATTTTGGACAATGATGAAATTGGTTGGATTTTTCTCTTCCTGGTTTGTATTATAGGTGATTTTCCATCTAGATTAGATCAGAGGAAACCGCTATCCATTGTGTAGTACTTTGTACATTTTTTCTTAGTAAAGTAGTAATTATTTATTTATTTGAAATTTTTAGGACTACCATAAGCATGCCTTTTTACTCTTGCCCACCAGCATATGCTAAGAACTTGTATAATATTCAAAAATGATACAAATGTCTCTGTCACAGTTATTAATCAAGTAAAATGGATGGGATATGGAAAAAACATACTGCTACATATTAACAGAATACCAGCTTAGCCCCTGGTTCCCTGGCTCCTATTCTTAGGGAACACAATTAGATATTTTTAAATAACTGCTTAGTGAAAAGTTAGAAGACAGTGAAAACAGCATAAAACACTATTTCTCATTCAATTTCAAATTATTCAATAATCAATAGGTTAATTGTATTCTATCAATGACTTCACTGAATCCCACCCAAGTAGGCATTGTTGTAACGTAACTATTGAAGTAGGGGAAATGGAAGTTCAATAAAAAAATCAGTGCTTTCAAGATGCTTACAGTTCAGCGTAAGAAATAAGTTATCTTCATAAACACTGATAGAACAAAGTAAAAGGAAACAGACTTCAGTTTGCTTTCAGAGACAACTGGAATTCAAAATCAAAACTGTGATTCCAAAGCCCATGAGCATCTATCATGTAAAACATAGGCTTTGGAACAGCAGATAACTGGGTTTGACTCTCAGCTCCAGCATGACCTGGTTGGCACAGTAGTAATGGTAAAATGACTAAACCGTTATCAGAATCAGTTTCTCTTAAAATATCTTTAAGATCTTTTATAGATAATATTATAATATATCTAATGCAAAGTTAAGTATACAGTAGAAGCTTTTTAGTTATTAATCTTTGTACATGTGCCAGCTCAATGTATATTAAATTAGAATGTGAAGTTATGGTTTTCATAAAGGTCTACTATCTAAGGAAAAGTGAAGTTATTTTTTTTCTAAAATTTTTGATTATCAGGCAGATTCAGAATCAATGAGTCAATCCATGACTTACTAGCTCTATGGGTTGGAGTATGTTACCTAACATATTTAGAACTCTAACATTTTCATCTATACACTAGAATTGTAGAACACATTTGCATAATCATTTAATTAGAAAATTTGAGGTAAATAAATTGCTCATGAGATATCATCTACACAGAAAAAAAGAGATGTTTGAGAAAGGAGGGAGTGCCCAGGTAATTAGTTTATAGTTGGGCATAGTAGGTCCCCAAACCTGAAGAAAGTTCCTCTGCAACTGACATATTCATGATCACCAGTCCCTCTCCTTTTGATCTTCATCAACCCTGGTTACTCTAGGTCAATCAATCTTCTACATAAATTTCAGATCAATCCAGTGCAGCACAAACCTGTGTCCTATGATGAAGAGGATTCTATGATAAGGGAAGCAAGACAAGATAGTTATTTTGAACATAGAGTCCTCTACTTCTCAGCAATGTTATCCTGGGGGAGCTAACCAACAGTTATGATCCTTTTTTTATCCTTTATTGCATCTGTGGAATGAGAAAGAGTGTGCTTTTCATACCCATAAATGTGAATAAACATATGCACAGAATAAAAAACACATTCAGAGACCATTCTCCTCCTGCCCCAAGATGTCACTGTTGCTTGTTTGTAGCTTTTTCAGACTGGTACATGTTCTTCCATAGCTTATGACATGTTTTCCCTGTCTGTACTTTTAAAAAGTACTGACAAAACTATGATGAGACATTTAATTCTACATGGTCTATTAAATGTCAAGGTGCTAGCAAAGTTCATCTTGTCATAAATGTGCATGATTGCTTATTGTATAAGATCACTCTAGAGTTAGAGAGATGGGCTTTGTAATTGCCACACTTCTTTAAGAGTAGATTGTAACTGCAGTAAAAAATTACCTCACCTCCTAATGAGGCTATGTAATAGTAGAAACAATTCGTAAAATAAAAATATTACCAAAATGTTATTCCCTGGTCATGTGCGTCAGCAAACAAAGGAAGTGACAGATAACTGTTAAAGTAGAAATGAAATCGTCCCAGAGATTAAAAAATTCTAGAACATATCTATAAATAGTAAAAGAAAACGTAAAGCAATAAATAGTTTCAAAACAGTGTTCTTTCACAGAATCATTAAGCTTCTACATATGGAAGAGCTCTTTATTTTCTTTGTGTAAAAATCTATTCAGGGACTCATGTCTGGGGGCTCACACAAAATAACTAACAGTATTTTTATTTTTCAGTGATTGGTGTGCAAGCAAAGTTCTTTTGTTCATTTCTTTATTTTATTACCTTTGTTATTCATTAAAATATACATTTATAAGTATAAAATTCCATGATTTTTATCAAAATTTTAAATTGTCACTTTTGCTACAATCAATAAAGACATAGAACATGTTCCTCACACCCAAAATTCCCTCATCCCTATTATCCACCCCTCTTGCAATTCCCGCAAGTGACAACTGTCATTCTGATTTCTGGCTTTAGTGTTTCGTTCTTTCTGTAAAGTCATATCAATGGGATTATAAACTATGGAGCCAGATTTCTTCAGCTCAATAATTTGAGAATCATCTGTGTTGTCATATGTATTAATAATTCACTTGTGGAGCTTGCAGAAGGGTATTTCACTACATAGATGGAACCCAATTCATCCATTAATTATCTGGTGAAAATTTGGTTTGTTTACAGTCATTGATTTTTTTAGTGGTAAGGCTTCTACAAACAATTGCGTACAGATGTCATATGAAGATACTTTTTTTATTTTGTGGATAAATACATAGAAATGTCCTTTTGGGTTTATGGCAAATTTATATGCGACTTTATAAGAAACTATCAAACTGCTTTCCATAGTGACCCTGCCATTTGACACTGCACCAGTAGTGTTTGTAAACTATCTTCACCATCAACACTTGGTATCGTTTGTTGTCTTTTTGTTGAGTCTTTCCAAATAAATCTGTAGTGGCTTTAATGGTGGTTTTAATTTTCTCTTACATTTTAATACAAAATAATTCAAACTTTGAGAAATATGACTACATGTCTAACAATGACTTACTATTAGATGGTATCACTACTGTGAAACTTGGGAATGGATTAAATATGCTGCTTTTTCAAGTATTACATACCTACCACCTTTCCTGTACTAGAGTTTTGTACTGTCCTTAGTGACATTACAGATTTTCCCCACTAGATGGCAACTGCTCAATTGCTTATAAGTGACTGGACTAAAACCAAGGTATTGGTTGTATAATAAAAGGATAGTGTCAATCTGTGAATTATGAAGTGCTTTATTTCTTGATTGTAAAGAGAAATATAAAAGACGACACTTTATCGACTGCCATGTTAGAGTTCATCGCAGTCTAATGTATGTGTTTCCTAAGTAATTTCAATCTAAGTTCAAAGCTATCAAATACAGATGGAGTACAGCATATAAAAATTCAGAGTTGAAGTGTCTTTTGAATGTAAATCAATGGCATATAGTAAGCAAATATCTTGCAGCAAACATGTTCAGAAATATGATCTAGTCTCTGCAGAAAGCAGTTTCAAGAATGTGATTGGAAATAGAGATGCTGTTGGTAAGTTTTGAAATATTAAACTCAGGCATTATAATTATAGATATAAATTCAGACAATAGTTGGCTTTTGTTTGTTTGTTAGTTTGCTTTTCTTGTTATTTTAGTACACCTTAGGGATGCCTGTCTGAGTCGATTTTGTTTATTGATCAAATATTTACCAAATTCCTATTTTATTACAAAGGTTTGTGATAGGCATACAAAAAAGAAAAAGACCTACAACATGACCCATACATACATATATTTACACACACGCACGCACACACACATACACACACACGCACGCATGCATGCACACACACACAAAATAATAATTGAAGTGATAAGCGTTCAAATGATAAAACCACTCTGGAAATTCTGAAACATATAGAAACATTATGTTACCAACTACTACCATAATGCTGAGAGATAATTGTGGTTTTTACAATATGGAGATAGTGACTGAGGTTCTGTGCTATGTAGGGTCACTATAATTGACACAACAATGTGTCAATATTTGGATTTAGAGATCTGATGAGATGTCACCTGAGAGTCCATCTTTTCAGCCGTGTGGCATGAAAGGAAACAGTGTGTCCATCTCATCTGTGGTGGGCAAGTAGACTTCCTCTGCAGTTGGGTGACAATGGAAAGAAGCACAGAAACAGAGTGAGGCCTCAGCCAGAGGCTGGGTGTGGACAGCAGCAGTAATCAGGAAACACACTTTGAGCAACAACAGGAGTCTCTGTGCTCTACCCACACCAAAAGACACCAAAAGAAGATGCTCTGTGTGTGTGTGTGTGTGTACACAATGATAATGTTATAGCCTGAAAATGTGCATGAATGGCAATGGAGTCTCATGAGACAACATAGGTACATGTAGTCCAGGTGCTTGATGCCATTACCATGAGGGGATCGAAGCTCTCCTAGTCCCTGAACTCACTGGTCTTGACTAGGAAAGATCAGAAGGAAAGAGACAAGTCAGTATTTATCCCAAATGATATTGCTTTAAATATACCAATATACCACTGAAGTTTTTAAAAATGCGTTAAGTGGTCTATGGGGGAGTGAAGAATGTCAGTGAACAAGTTATCAAGTGTTTAGACATTCCTTTCTCTGATTCATCTTGGCTTTACACTGCTGCCAGCTTTAAGCTTCTCAATTCTAAGGCAACTAAGCCAAGACTGAAATCAAAGACTTCTGATTGCCATGCATGTTCAAGATATTATATCATTATCAACATCTGTTTGGTTTCAAGTAGCATAGAGTAGGCATCTGCGAAGTGCATTCTGTGGCTAAAAGAATGTGGAACAAGTGGAATGTTCTATCACAGGCTCATGATTCCTGTCTCCTGGCGACTCGTAACTAAGCACATCTTCAATATCACAAAGCACAGAGAATGCAATTCCAATGACTGCAGACTCAGAAACACCTGAACTCTCTCTACAAAGTGCCAGCTTCTCTCTTGCTCTCACTTGTTTACTTGCTCACTCTCTTACTCTCTCTCTCTCATTCTCTTTTTCCATTCCTTTGCATGTCCTGTACTGATTCTGGCAGTCTGGATTTTTCTTACTGGGTTAGCCCATGCTGTTATTGCCTATCTTTCCTATGAGATGGAAAGAAATCCAGATATGGACTCTGTGTAGGTAAGGCCCCTTCAGGGTCTAAGAAATACACCTGGGCCAGAAAAGACGTAATATATAACTAGCTTCCATATAACAATGTTGCTATTATTGATAATATTATCTAGACTAATTCATTTAGGTCAGTGATATTCCATCACACTTCAACAATAACAAGATTTTAAAATATTATGCAAGTGGGATTGGTGAGAAGCTCAGCAGGAAAGGTGTTTACTCATAAACTTGATGATCTGAGTTTGATCCCCAAGGTAGGCACATGGCAGAAGGAAAGAAGACTGACTTCTGAAAGTTGATCTCTGCCCTCGACACACAGGCCCTGCCACTTTCTCTTCCTTCATCCTCCTCTCGCAAACAAATAAATAAAATATTTTTAAAATAGATAAAGCAATTTTAATTATTCAAGTAATGGATTGAAAACATGGGTGGCAGGTAGCTTTAAGTGTCAACTTTCAATTGAGCATCAAGTCTTGAAGCACAACTGTGAAGAACTGACTGGTTAGGATAAGCCTCTGAGTAAGTGTGCAGATTATTTAACTGAAGTGGGAAGGTCCTGTGCAAAGTGGGTGGGACCAGGCCCTAGGCAGGTGGATAAGACAGAGTTCATTGGCCTTGACAGACTATGAAACTAGAAGGTACGCTTTTAGTGTTGGCTCCTATCTCAGCTTTGACTGTAAGTATAGTGTACTCAGTTTCCTAGACACTTGCTGGTAACTCACCAGACACAATGGACCATAATCCAGGATCAGGAATATGAACAAAAATCTTTCTGTTCCCCTAAATCGCTTGGGCCATATACTTATCACAAAAAGAGATGGGAGATTAAGATATATATTTGGTATACTTCAATACATTGCAATTACTATTCTTAACTGATACCATACTGCCTTATTTTGACCAATAGTACTGAATGGGCTTCTCAATCATTTTTGTATGACACAATACCCGACTTCTGACATAACAAGATATTTTGGGTTCATATTATAGTCTTCTTATGTCTTAAAGCCACTAAATTATAAATATGAATTAAAGTTCTGGGACTAGGGAGGTGGGTCAGGGGTTAAAGTTTTGGGGTTTCAAGCAAAAGAATCTGAGTTTGGATCCTCAGATCCCACATAAAAATGATGGACTGAAATGGCAATGGCCTACAATTCCCAGAGCAAAGCTGTAAAGAAGAACAGTAGGGAGCTGAAGAGGTGGCTCAGGGTTTAAGCCTCTGCCTTGCAGGTGGAAGGTCCTGAGTTCGGATCCTAGGTCCCACATATAGATGCTGGGCAGAAGTGGGGGCGGCCTGCGTTTCTGGTCCTGGTAGGGCGGAGCCTGTGAATCCCTGGGCAGAATAAACAAGCAGAAGGTGGAGGCGGTCCATGGTGGTTCCCGAATTCGCCTGTGGTTCTACACACACACACACACACACACACACACACACACACACTTGAATAAAAATAAAATAAATAAAATAAAAAGAAGTACAGCAATCCAGGTGGATTTGAATGTCATCCATGGACCTCCACAGACACATACACTCAAGTTACTTATTGTATACACATCTACACTCACGTGCATACACAAAACCAAAAACAGCTCTAGTTGAGGGTTTTGGGGAGACGGGGAAAAGGGATTAATCAAAAACAAAAATAAGTGAAGTATAAAAAACACTTGGAAACCTACTGCCTTTTAGGTCAATTAAAAAAGAAAGTGGGAAGGCAGATATTCTGCATGATCCTAAAAGCAATGGGACCACAAAACAGCAACAATAAACAGTGTGGAATTTCTGTAAAAGTGTTTCTGATCAAAAAGGTCCCAGAACTGAGACTCTCCCACCCATAACAATACATGGTCTCTTGAATTCTTCTTGCTTAACCACAAAGGACAAGTTGATAAGACCCTGTTTCTGAAGACACCACATACCATGAACTCAAGATGTGGAGAAATCAACCTTGAACAGACCTTTCCAGCCTGCTTGGATCATGCCAGGTGATGCCACGCAGGCTGCTAGGGAGTAAATGCACCAATGCTCTTACCCACCTATGAGCTCTATGAACTGGAGTACTAACCTCCCAGGCAAGGTGTGCCCACTGAAATAATAGTGGTTTTGTAATTGACCAACTGCTCTCTGACAGGATTTAACATCCTCACAAAAGGGAATTCATGCCAACACTAAAAATCTAGTAAAAAACCAGTGATGTCAGAGCCCCTAGGAAGGAATCTGCTACTGCTGTTAGCTAAAACCACCAATCAAACTGCGTTTAAATCCACAAGTCTGTCTCAGTGTCACTAAAGAAGCTGTTCTTTGCAACAATGGAGGTGAATGTGGAGAAACATGACTGAGAAGACGCCGAGTGTAAGTGACAGCTGGGGGTTGTGCTACCCTCTAAAGACTCTAAGAACCAACAGATAGGGACAAGGGTTATGGAGTGTCATTTTCCAAGCATGCACATGCATGGCAATCATGGACTCACCTCAACCATGGTTATTTGTTCTGGTTTTATACAAGACTGGTCAGCAGACAGCTGTGGACTGGGGAGGGTCTCACACGGGTGTGCCATATACTGCTAGACCATCTTTGATTGACAGATTCTGGAGAGGGTGAGCTATAAAAATCAGTTTATCTCCATTGCTCAGTCAACCAGTTCTGATGAATAGTTTCAGCCTATCAGGCTCCAGTGCATAAACACACACTCAACACAGACATCCTTGGCTAAGCTCAGTGGGACACCAAAGCAAAGTCACAATTATGGGACAGAGATTTGAGAGCTTTGAAGGAAAGATTGGGATTGGCTAGGATAGGAGTGAGACAAGAGATGGAGGGAGAGGGTAATTAGAATGCATCATATATACATGTGAAAAATTGTCAACAGAATGTATTAATTTTAAAAAATGTAGAAGCATGATTGATGAATTTTGAGCAGATGGATGCCTGTCACTGGGTGGTCCCTCCTCAATGTTCAAACAAGAGCACTAAGATAGTATCCATCCAGCTTCCCTCAGCCCAGGAACCCAGATTCAGTCCCTCCATTCCTTTCTAGCTTTCCACTTTGATGTTTCCTTCACAAATGCGCAGTCTCTTCTTTTTGGTATATTATATTGCTCACAATCTTTGCAACAAGAAACTTTCTTCTTCAAAAAAGTAAGTTGATTTTTTAATATAAAAAAGCCTCAGCTCTTCTTATTAGAAAATAATATTTAGAAAGTACACCTAAGGGATGTGTAACCCAGTGGGAGTCTGCAGGCACAGCATACAGAAGGCCCTAGGCACCATCTGCAATACAAAAAAAATGGATAAACAAGAACAAAAACATTAAACACTCACACACACACACACACACACACACACACACACGACATTTGGTGTGTTTATAACTGGAGATACACTAGGTTTTAGCCTTTCTGAGTGAATAGCACACTCTCTCTCCGTTTAAAATACAAAATACATCATGATCACTTGTGAACTTAAAATTCTTATTTAGCTTTGTCAGAACCTGGAACTTATGTATGTGCATAATAAAAGATAGATGATAGATAGACAGACAGACAGGTAGGTAAGTAGAGAACAAAGAAGAGGGAGAGAGGAAAAAGAAGAGGAGAGGAGAGAGAACAGACAGAGGAGAGAGGGGAGGGGAGGGAAGAGGAGGAGAGGCATATTTCTGTGTGCTTTCTTGTATGCGTGTGTAAACAGTGTCATTGTGAACATGTGGAGATCCCAGGACAGCTTCAGTGGGCAGTGCTGACCTTCCACTTTTTCTGCTTTGTTTTGTTTTGTTTCCTGCAGGGTCTCTGTTCTTGCTACTGTGTGTACCAGACCAGCTGGCCCAGGAGTTTCTGAGTAGTCTCCTGGTCTCCACCTTCCATACCACCACAAGAACATTGGAATTACAGATGTGCACTGCACCCCCTGCCTGGCTTTCTGTGCATTCTGGGCATCTAAACTCAGGAACTCTCTGAACTAGCTTCCTAGCCCAGAATCCATTTACCTGCAAAACCAGTGAGAGAGCCCATAACCACTCTAAGCGCTCACCAGTTCAACCTGAAAAATGAGAGTAATAAAAGCAGTCTTTCACTGAGCACTCGTGAAGAGATATTGGTTTGTGCCTTCCACACAGAAAACACTGAAATATTGTAAGCCACCGACACATGAGGAGCTCGCCATCCAGCCGTAGTATACGCAGAGGTGGAAAGTGAAATTCTCAATCCTAAATCCATGCTGCAACAGTCAGAACGTTACTAAATTCAGTTAGGAAGGATGCTGGTACCCTTCAGGAGCACTGAGAGTCGTACCATGAGCATCTGAAACACAGCCCTAAGTTCTCATCACTCCCACGTGCCTTCCTCCCCATTGAGTGAACGCTGGCTCCCTCAATGAAAATATTACTTCCATTGTTGGCTCTTTTCCTGTGGGAACTGGATGAACCTCCGGGGAGCCCTGCCTTGATCTGGCCTGACAATTGTCACTGCAGAAGTGACAGGGAGCAGAGCTGCTCACAATCCTCAAAAGAACAGCCACAGAGCTAACGCATGATAAAATTCTCTGAAAGATCACGCCCCGTGCTCAGAACTACAGGGCAAAGCACTCCTTTTTGCTCATACTTTCTTTAATTAGGGCCCAATGGGGAGCAGAAAAAGTCTCTGAAGTAAGTCTTGACACAGCTTTCATTTTTGAAGAGTAATGGCTTTGGTGGGAAAGAATTTATTATTTTTTTTAAATCTAGACCTGTTAACTAAGAATACAATCCAATCTAATTAGAGTGGACCGGCACTGAGATGTTCATTGATGAGGTTTGTTTGGGAAGCCCACACAGGTGAAATGATAATTTCTTGAGCCTTGGTTATAATGGGGCCCACACTTGCCAGCAAGCTAGAAGAGGTTCAATCACAATTTTGTGGGAATATAAAGAAAAAATACACTTGCCACACTACCCTGAACAGAGACAGCCCTGTGACTTTGGACTGCTTCATAGACATCCTCTCTGGAGAATCGTCTCCTAGAGGATCTCTGGCTTTCCATTGCATCTGAAGCAGTCCAGAATGTTTCCTGTTTCCCTCTTCTCTCCCTACCAGGGTGCTTCTGAGTCCCAGGTTTGAATTTCTTGTTTAACTTATGTTCTACTGTAGCCAAAACTGTTTCCTTGTTCAGTACCTCTGAGCCCTGGCACATAACAGGTACCAGGCGTTTCTTAGCTAAATAATCCCTCTCACTGAACACACCCTCGTGCACAGAGCTTCTAAACCCCTCCCTTGAATCCATATCTGCTGTGAAGGAAAGACACTCGTGAATCTAAACCCTTTTCTCTATCTGTTTCTTCTGCTGGGGAGAGATGCTTATTTCCTGGATCTGACTTCTTTACCCAATATACACTTTCGTCAGCTCACTAAGTGTGCCGAGCAATCAATTACTGTACGTGTATTCCCTCTAAAATGATCTAAGTCACTTGTGCAAAAGAAAATATGCCTGAGATTTTGTTTTTCTGTTCTCAAATTGTATCATCCCCTGAAGGATATATATATATATATATATATGAATATTTTCATGTTCAACAATGATGTTGATGCTTCACAGAAGGCCCTAGCAAGCTAGAAGAAGTTCAATCACAATTTTGTGGGAATATAAAGAAAAAAGAAACTACATCTAGCTCCACAAAATGAAGTTGACTGACTTTTAGATCTCGGATCACCCAAATCAAGTGACCAGTCAGGAAAAGTTAACAGCCACAACAAAAAGGTCCAGGACAATTGCAGATCGTTCATCACCATTTCTCTGAGGTGTGAGAGTCAGAGATTCCCAGAACCAGAATGTATGTTACAGATGTATGTAGTTACAGATGTCAACCTTCCAGTTGAGAACTGAACCATTAGGTACAACTATCATGAATGATTTAGTTTAAGGCAAACCTCTGACCAAGTCTGTAAGGAACTATCTAATAAATGAGAAAGGACATAACCTATAGTGGGTAGAACCATTTCTTGGGCAGATAAGTAAGATGAGGATGGAACTAGTTAGCCTTGGCATGACTGTCAAATAAGAAGATGCCCTTCTCTTAGCTTCTGAGGATATGGTACGGGCCACCTCCTGAGGCTCCTGCTGGTGACTCTTTGGCCATGATGATGAACTGTAACCTATAATCATAACCATGAATAAACCCTCCTATTTTCCTAAATTGTTTTGGTCATGTCTTCATCACAGGAGTGGAGCAGGGCCTGTGGTCAACATTAGTACACTCCTCAGACCAGGACAACACTACTTACTGAATATGCATGTGCATAAAGTAGGCATGTACAACTTTTGGAAACATCTATGTCATCATGATGAAATAATATCAACCAGGGAAATACCACATATGGATATGGTTCTGGGTCATTGTTCTTCACGGTTCTCATGTATTTAATATAATTTCATGTCAATTTACGTTAATTCATATGGCATGCTTTAAACAATACAGTTATCTTTTGTAATATGTATAAAATGTTTATGTATATTCATTGTAAGTATGCACTTGTAAATGTAACATAGGAAAATATATTTACAATGTAATTATTTGATTATTTTCTGTCCCCCATTAGAGTAAAATAAGTAAAATAATACTTTCCTTGTTTTGCTCAGACGTTTTGGAGTCAAGTCATCTAACATCCAGAAACAGCACACGTTGCACAATGAAGTATGGCGAGGAAACAAATAAATCAAAGTTTTCAGATCTGAGCAACTTAGATTTTCTCCCACTATGGTCCTTCCCCAACCTACTCACTGAGATGAAACTGTGTGGTGACTCAGGAGAACTTTGTCTCTTTACTGAAATCAGAATCGAAAATGGTCTTACAAAAAAGTTATCTACCTCCATAAGGAGCTCAGCCTCTGGCCTATGGTGCAAAATCCTCAAGAAGATGACACTGGAAATGAAGCAGAAGAAGACGTAAAGGAAATGGCTTTGCAAATAGGTCCTCTTTGCTTGCTTCCACCCACCTGAAGGTAGATGTAAAAAGCAAGCCCTGCCTTGGTGAGAGCTGGGCAGTATGTTTAGAGGAAGCACTTGGGAACCTCTTCTAAGCTCCACTTAACAGATCTTCAAAGCTTGTGGTAGAGCACGGAAGCAGAACTGAGCAAGCATTCTATGGATTCCTATAATCCATAGGAAAAGTGTTTTTGAAACCCTTCTCCTCTGGTCAGTTTTACCTCGGCTGCCAAAACTGTACTATAAAGTGTTAAATCCAAAGGTTTTCAGGAAACGTTCAAGTGACAACTATTTTTTTTTCCTGCCAACCATTGTGTCCCGTTCCTACCCTCTTGCTTTCTAACTTTAACCTCTATTTTCCTTCTTGTTGTGTGTGGAAATGATAACACTAATAAGTCATATTACACAGCCATTGTATAGCTGAATATTGGACAACATTTTTCCATTTGCACATGCTTAACTCATAGCTCTTTATCACACATCTCTGAATCGAAAAGGACCTTTGTAAGGGAAATAGGGCATAAAATAGAAAGACAATCAATATCACACCATCTAGACTGATGAGGTGAATATATTACTGCTGCTGAAGAAACTTGTTTTGTATTGTGTTGAGTGGAAACTGAAATTTTACAGAGCCACAAGCACAAAATCAAACAAGAAGTAAGAACTAATGTGTAAAAACATAAAAGTTACCAATAGACATTTTAGACTAGAAACATATCACACTCTACAATGACTGTGTTTCTCTTTCCTTTTCATATATAATAAATATGAATATGCATTCAAAAGAATGTATGTATTGTTTTCTATTATTTTTAAAATATTTTATTTACTTGAGAGAGAGGGAAAGGAATCAAGGTAGGGAGACAGATGTATACTCATGAGGGAGAGAGAGAGAGAGAGACAGAGAGAGAGATCACATATGCGGATGTCTGAAGACAATCTTCAGAAGTCAGTTCTCTCTTCCCACCATGTCAGCCTCCAGTGACTCAACACAGGTTTCCAGGTTTGCAAGGAGGCATCTCACCTACTGAGGTATTTTGACCACCCTGGTTGTGTTGTTTTTAAAATATACAGTATATGTGTGAAAACAGTTTAAAGATGTTATTTCAAAATTCAGTATTCAGAGCCTCTTAAAATTTTAATTAGCTAGTTATAAAATTTAGGAATATATCTAGAAATTTTCATGTCAAAAAGGGGAGTTGGAAAGATAACATAAGTGATCATTCTGTTTAATACTTTTTGAAACCACAAAATAAGATGCAACCAGGTCCCTATTTTACAGATCAGAATAGTAAGGCTAAGGATAATGTCCAAGGCCACAGAACTGACAAGCAGAAGGCCAAGTTCTAGACATTATGTCTTCTAACTGATATTACAACATATTTCCCCATTTTGATAAGATAATAGAAGTGTTACAAAACATTTTGACATCTTCCATTTGTGTGCAATTTTTGATTCAATTTCTTTTCTAGGTGATATAATTATACTCAGCCAAGAAAAAAAAGTGTTGCACAATGGATTTTACATTTTATGGATGGGATGTTTTATATATTATTTGTATGAATCTCTAAAACTTTTAAAATTATGACTCTAGACAAATAATGGAGAAGTCTCTATTGAACATAAATCAATTCCCACGAATATTTTTACCACTGCAGGGGGCTTAGCATTATTCATATTGACTCTGTAGGAATTCTGTTTAACTTAGATGAGAAAATCTAGAGAATAGACCAGGAGAGAGCTGACCTGCATGCACAAGCCCAGAATAGTTATTTGTACTGAGTGTGAAGTCCAGGGACAGAAGTTATAACCCATCCTCCAATACAAATTTATTTGTAATGTAAATATGTCAAATTGGTGAATCTTAGTAAAACACTCCCACTATGTGTATGAGCCACCTATTTGGTGCAGTCCTTTTAGTACATAAAATAATACAGTCCCCAGTCCTAGAAGATGATTAGAGAATTATTTAATGAAGCAATGCTTTTGTTGTTGGAATTTCTGTAAGATAATTGGCCATGATCAGAGCCCTACCTGAAAGCAAATTATGGGGGCTAGAGTCAATTATTTTTTATTAATGCCCACAGTGAAAAGAGCTATTATGATCACCCTAAAATATAACTCTAAAATACCTAAAGTCTTAAATAGGCTTCTAAAAAGCATTGCAGTGATCACAGGCCAAATATGGCTTAATTAAAGTAAAACCAACAAATTGATCACCGTGAATGATCAAAAAGGTTTCTAAGAGTGAACAAATTGTATATTGAGCAGATGCCAAAAGAATTTCCCAAGTACTTTGTTAGGTCTAAATGGGTGGGCTTTCCATTGCTGCATGTTCTGAGAGTATATTCCTAAAATCCTGCCAGGCGAAAAACTACCCCTTGAATTCACATGAGTAAGTTTACTGGAATCATTAACTCTTCTCATAACTTTGGTACCATTTCATATTAAGCACAGCTTAATTTTCATAGGAGAAAAACACATGATTTTTGGAATCCGATGAGACGGCAGTCCAGGAACCTCATGTTCATTATAGCAATTGTGCAACTAGGCTGTATAATGCATTTGGGTCTTTAGGGCCCATGAAGGAAATCAAAAGCAATTTATGTGGAATTCTAAAGATAATTTTATGAAAGGAAGTATGGGAATTCCCTTAAAAGAGTGGATAAATAGGAATAATGAGGTATTCAGTAATGTGAAAATCGAGAACAAGGAACCTTTACCATCCCTATAGACTGGGACAAGAGAGAAAGAAGAAAGAGGAACACAAATGAATGTTGGACCCTTAGAAAGAGTGTCAGCTGGAGGAGCTGCAGCTACATTATGGCAGCAAGTGCTCTGGATCTTTTCCTCTCTTACCTGTTTGATTCCCTACAGTGAATGCCCTTTGGTTGAACCCAACTAGACAGCCACAAATAAGTCAGTAAAGATGCTGTTGGTTGGGTAGTCAATCATGATCAACCTCCTGGGCACTTAGAAGGGCAGACATGAGCAGAGATGTTTTCTGGGCTAGAAAAGATATAATTGTGGATGGGATTTAAATGAAGTTTTACCCAGGAAAACCATAAAAACAAAACACATGCAAAATGCTTAATGCAGTGCCCTTCATGTGGTAGGTGACTGATAAATGGTATAACAGCTAGTAGTTTCTTTATTTTTAACAGCTGATAATTACTGGAAAGGTGACTCTACATGCTCTATGTAAATCCAAAACCATCCATAAATTTACTACTATTGAGGAAACTTTTATTTCTATTAGAGAAGGAAGACACTTTTTTGCTTTTCAAAACAGTAGACAATGAACATTCAAATATTAATCAAACAAACTATTGTTTGCTGAAAATTATGTGATGACTTGTATTTTGACATGAAGGTAATAAAAACACAGCCCATTATATATTTCTAACCAGCATAATCCTACTTATTTGGAGTAAATATTTTGTACCTCACATTACACCACTTACATATGAAGCATCTAAAATGAAAATATTATTCCAAGCAGAAGGCAAACGATTAACTTGTTGAGGCTATGTTTGTGCTTATCACTATAATATTTAAAATGATTAGTAATGGTTAAAAATTTTGAAATGTGGCAGAGCAATGTTGAAATGTTGATCAATAGTGCTTCAGAAATCTGTTCCAATAACTCCACGAAGTCATTCCCACCACCCTAGGAACATTCTTTTGTATTTCCATTCTCTATTGTATCCATCATTTATAGAAGGAAGACGCCTTGCATTCTTGGGTGTTTATAAGGCACTGTGTCCACATAGAATATTATTTCTTAATCTTTTTGCTCATGTATTGTTGGTCTTCTCCATAAGAGTAGACATCTAAGTCATATTGTAGTTTATGTTGAGTAGTTTCCACTAGAAAATATGTTCGTATGCACTAAACACATGTGCACAGGTCATTAATGTGAGAAATATATCTATCTACATGTGACAGACACAAACCATTTTGAAACAGGAACTCAAATATGGTACCAACTATTACTGTTGTCCTCATTATTCTTGCTTTTTGATAATAATAAGGTGGTGTGCACATGGCAAATATTATGGTGATGACTTATTAATATTTTCTAATTTGAATCTTTGTCATACTGCTTGTACTTAGCATGATATTGGCAGGCTTTGTATTCAGTCAGTGATAACTGCCAACTTTATGTTTATAGTGGCACTGTCAGCCAGATTTTGTAGCTTGCAATGATATCTTTCAAACAGTAGTGGCATTAATGGTCCAGATCTCAGGACAAAATGCCAAGTGCAAAATGCCAAGTGCTAAACAAATGACAACACATAATTCCACTTCCAGGAAAATGAAGTATCCATGGTACACCAGTTAGTTTCAGCTGCCAATCTGACACTTAGTGGGCTGGGCCTTGGGGCATACCTATGAGGAATTTTCTAGCTAAGGCAGGCCTCTAGGTAAGCCTGTAAGAGATTATCATGGCAGCATAATTGATATGGGAAGACTCAACCACGGTGGGCAGCATAGAGAGGAAGAGTGCTGGCTGAGTATCTGGCAAGCTGACAAGCTGGCAAGCTGGCAAGAGCTAGGAAGGAATCAGGCATGCAACATTTGTCCTCATTCTCTGTTCTCACAGTGGATGTGATGTGCCCATAGTTCCTCTTCGTGTGGTTGCTCCTGACATGATAACCTGTAAACTGGAATTGTGAGCTGAGTAATCACCCTTTTCAGGTATTTATGGAAGCCATAAAGTACAAAAGTACAGCAGAGATAAGCCCCCAGAGAAGTGAAGTGTTGCTATGCGATTAAGTCAAAGGGCTTTTCTCAACTTTTCCCATGAAGTAAAACCTCTGTATATCACACATAAAACAAACAGAGATAGATCCTAGTAAGTCAAGAGAAATAGAAAAATCATAAGAAAACCAAGAAGAGTAACATGGCAAATTCTGTTAAATTTTCTTTGTGTTTTTATATTTCAGATATTGAGTTAAACACAGTGGTAATTCAGAAACATCATTAGATGCTAAAAAAATATATCCTAACAAGACAACTAAAGATAGGAGGATATCCTGTAAAAACACAAACATTATAGGTTGCAACTATTCTTCTTTAGTCAATCACTAAACACAAAAATCTGTGATCTTAACCTGCCTTATACCAGTAAAGGCCTATAGGAATCTGGGATTCATGACTTAGCTGTTCTGTACTGAGGCTACCAAGCCCTATTGTTGGGATAGTATCTGACAAAACCAAGTAGAAAGCAGTTCTGTTATGTGTTGTCATAAAGCTAGCCAACAAACAGTGGTATCAGTGAAGATCCTTTAGGGGAGTACTTTCAGGGGAATATAGTGGGAAGACACCTTGACCTCTTGGGTGTGAACTGATGCTGAGTGGAAAACTTGGACTCATTTCTAGCTGAAAGTAACGAGGTTAATAGTTCTATCCTCTCTCTCTCCTTTATAAAAATACACAGAGTTCCATAGAAAAAGCACTCTGACTTGCAAAGTATTGGGAAGATCTAAAGCTGAAAAATGACAGTCAATACATGCCAATAACAAGGTGATTTTGGAGATCATGAAAATGCCTCGAAGGGCAATTATAAACACATTGAAAGAATCAGCAAAGAAAGGAAAGGCCTCAATTAAAGTGTAATACATAACAAACTGGCAATTACAGAAGAAGAAAACTAACATAAGTTAAAACAAACCCCCAATGTGCAAATTTAACAAGACAATGGGGAAAGAATTTATAAGAAAAAATAAAATAATATAAATTAGAATTGTGAATGTCTTAACCTTCACAATTAGAAAACCCTCAGAGATCTGTGGAAATATTAAAAAAAATATCTAGTGCTTGAATTTTCCAAGTTCCAGAAGAGGAGAAATAGGAAATATATGAGCAAGTACTGTAAGAAATGGTCGGAAATACTTAAAGTTTGACAGAAAATAAAAATTAGAAACAAAAGAAAAAATCTTAACCAATCAATGAAACAGAAACAAACAGGTAGTGAAAAAATATATATAGACAGATAAAGATTATATATATATATATACATACACACATACATATATATATAAAATTTGAGAGATATAATAGATTCAAGATTCTGAGAAAGATTTCAAACAGGAAGAAAATGAGAATCATCTAACACCAACACACATACAGTCAATTTCACATACACTAAAGCAAAGAAAAAAATGTGAACACAGCAAGAGAGAAAATGACACTTTACCTGCAGGGAAAGTCAATTTGAATGAGAGAAGTTTCTCGTCAGAAATCCTTCTAGAAGCAACAAAGCACTTCTAAGTACTTAAAGGAAAGCAATGCTAACCTGGGATATGCTACTCAGGGAAATAGTCTTTAAGGACTGAGATAAAATTCAAGACATTTTCAGATAATGGGAAGCTAAGAATATTTGTCAACAGTAGATCTGACCTAAAATGATATCTAGGGAAAGTTCTCTAAACAGAAAAAAACTATATTTTGACCATCAAAGAGAGTAAGACAAAGAAAGAGGAAGAAGAGAGAAAGGAGGAGACATATTATGGTCTATACAAATGTAAGTGTTTTTAAGTATATTTTCCTTCTCTTAAACTTCTAAACAGTCTTTGATAGCAGAAACATATAATGTGTTCTGATGTGATTGCAGATTAGTAGTGTAGGAATATTTAACAAAATGATAAAATAAGGAGGAACTTACATGAAGGTAAGATTTCTATACTTAGCTTGAAGTGGCACAAAGATAATACAACAGACATTTAAGATAATACAGCAACAGTTTAGGGGGAGGAATAGTACTAAAAGGTGACTTGCACTCTATGTAAACCAAATGGAGTAAAACTTGTTTAAATAAGTTACTGGAAGCTAAATGATGGGTATTAAATATAGAAAATGATAGATAGATAGATAGATAGATAGATAGATAGATAGATAGATAGATATGATGATGGATGATCTATCAATGAAATCAGAGAAACAAAACAAGAAGAACTAGAAGATTTAAGCCTTAATTTCTTAACAATTACTTCAGATGTAAATGATTTAATTACACCAATTAAAGGGCAGAGATTATTAGATTGTATTTAAAAATACAATCCAACTTTCTGTTGCCTTTAAAAACCCACTTATCAAACTGTGTGTATACATAGCTGTGTAATTTACATTCAGGAAGTTGAGAGAACAGAACAGAAATTTCCAAGATAACTCTGGGCTACAGAGCAAGACACAGGCTGTAAAACAAACTATTAAGGCAAGAACACACTTCAAAATAGGCAATGTACAAGTGGAAAAATGGAGGGATGGTATGGCCATGTAAAATGAAGTTGTAAAAACAACTATATTAATGCTAGATTAAGTACATTTCAGAAAGAAAATTACTAGAGAAAAGGAAACATTATATTACTATAAGGGTGAAAGGACCAATCCAGGAAATAGACAATGCAATTCAAAATGTGTGTACACCAAATCAAAGCTATATAATATGTGAAGCAAATATGGAAAATAACTATACAGAATACAAAATAGTTCTACAAAAATGGTAGAACTGCTTGGATAAATACCCAGTTCCCAATATATGAAGAGTTTCACCACCTATCTTAACAACAGAAAGACAGAAAACTAGCAGATATATAGACAATATAAATAACACAAACAAATAGACTCTGTCTCATTTATAGAGTGTTCTATTCAAATACAGAATTTGTACCAAGATATTCCATGTCCTTGACTATAAAGCGAATATGAGAGATATCATGGCTTGAATTGTGTCCCCCACCAACTCATGTGTTTGGGAAAGTCATGGTTCCATTAAGAGGTGGAGCCTTGCTGGAGGAAAGCAGTCACAGGGGGTGGGCCTTGAATGGATTAGTCCCACTCTACTTCCAGAAAAGGTACCAGTTCTCAGCCTTCTGGATGTAAGTGACTTATCCCATCTCCAGCTTCTGCTATCAGCCATGCCATTTCCACTATGAAAGACTCTGTCTACCCTCTGGAATTATAAGCTAAATAAATCTTTCTTTTATCCCTTAAGTTGCTTGACGTTGGGTGTTCTCTGAACAGCCACATTAAGATTAACCAGTACAAGAGAGTTTAAGTTATGCAGAAGATTTTCTCTAATCTCATTAGAACAAAACTAAAGACCATTATAATAAAGGCCAAACTAAAGTGTACACTTCCAGATAATATGTTTACTAAAATAAAGTCTCAAGGTATAATTTTTAAAGGCATAAAAGTGACAAAACACAGTAACTTGAAATTTACAGGTCATATTTTAAGCCATCCTAAAGGTGAAATTCAAAACAATAAATATGTATTAAAAAATAGAAAAACTCAAGTAATGTAATCTTACACCTGAAAAAAGTCAATAACAAAATATAAGACAGGCAATAATTGGAGGAAATAATAAAGATATATATATAGAGATAGATATCAATAAAGTTAACAATACAAAATCAATAAATAAAATCAGTGAAACAATTGGCTGCTTGAAAATATCAATAAAATTAACAAATATCTGCAAAGACTGGCGAAGAAAAGAAAGATGTTAGTTACTAAATCAATGACATAGGCAACATACTCATGAACAGAAGAATGGATAAAAAATGTGGTACATATACACAATGGAGTATTATTCAGCCATGGGAAAGAATGAGATTATGAAATTTTCTGGTAAATGGATGGAACTAGAAACTTTAATACTGCGTGAGGTATCTCAGATGCAGAAAGTTAAGCACTGCATGTTCTCTCTTATATGAAAATGATTGAACTGATATCTCTGTCAATGTATTTGGATTGGAAGCATTGTAAGAGCCAGAAAATTTGAAAAAGGCATATAAATAGGAAGATGGGAAAGGATGGTTAGGGGAAAACCTTTTAAAGGGGAGATTTAAGATCCCAGGACAAGGATGAAGTTGGGAATAATTGGGAAAAATACATGGCAGGTAATGAGGGGATGGGAGATATAAGGGACATGGGAAATAGGAGGGACAGAATAACTTATAGAAAAACCCAAAGATTTTGGTCAGTAACCCCATAAAAACATCCTAAGTCAGTAATATGTCAAAAAGAAAAGTATTCTAAGAAAGGAACAAGAATGGACAGTCTTTATGCTAAGGAGCAAAAGCTTGAGCTGATCCACTTAGAACTCAGAGACAGAATATCATACTAGAAGTAATATTATAATTAAATTATACTGGAAATAACAGAAATATGGCACTTTCTGATAAAATGTTATCAGAGAGGTATTAAAGGTCCCCAAGCATTATAGGCTTTTGCAATTGCTCTTGGTCACTCTCCAAAAATTGTCATTAAGACCCTATTACTGAAGATGCAACACAAATGAATCACAGAACATGAATAAAATATATCAACTGGAACTGGTCTGAGGACTTTCACCTTGCTGGATAGCTTACACAGTACCAAAAAATACTGTAGAAGCTACTGGGGGAGAGAAATATTCACTAGCCCCATCGATGACATGAGATCTGAAAGTTGCAATATAAATCACCATGGTAACAGATGATCGCCAGTGTAATAGTGGCATGAATATCAAGAAGACAACAAGCAGCTTTTTGATTGGGCTCGAGACCTTCTTTTCAGAATGGTACACATCCCTGTTACTGTAAACAAGAAAAACCAAAAAAAAAAAAAAAAAAAAAAAAAAAAGGAAATAGATCAATAGGGAACACAGCCAATAAATCTATAGGAAGGAAGACAGTACATCAAAATACTCTGTAGGTAGCTGTTATTTATACCCATAGAATGGAAACTCATAGTGGAAATTATTGGGTCTAAAGCTGGATTAGTAAAGGGAAATGCACACATCAATGGGGTAGCCTGAAGAGAGGTAACTTGATGTACCCTAGAGGCCTGAGCCCCCACAGGAGTAGACAAGCCAGGGTGAATGCTGGGGTCCATAGAAGTGTACAGGTAGAAGGGTGGGAAGGAGTTAGAGGGAATGATGAAGGAAGGGAATGGGAGGAAGGAGAGAGGGAGAGAAGGTGGATGAACACTCAATATGTTTTAAAAGTAGAAAAAATAAAAATGGAGGAAACACTATTTAAAGGGAATCACATAGAAATTATCATAACATTAAAAGGATGAATACCGCAAATGGCTCTGTGTTTGTAAACTTGACAGTGTAGGTGAAATGTGCCCATTACTCAAAAAGCACACATAGCCACAAGTAACATGCATAAAATAGATAATGTGAATAGCAAATACTACCAAGTAATATGTTCACAAAAGTAGAGAACAATGAATGCTCTGGACCCAGATGGCTTCACTGAGAAATTATATAAATCACTCAAAAAGTATGAAGGCCAATTCTATGAAAACTCTTTCCAAATATATTAGGATTGATATTTTTAAGTTCATTTCCAGAATATTAATAATCTCATACAAAGGTAGTACAATTGAGAAAAAATCTACAAGTGGATAACACTTTTCATAAAATACACACACACACACACACACACACACACACACACACACACACACCACACTCTTTTAAAACACAAAAAATGAAATAAAGCTGAATATAAAAGGACATACACTATGGCCATGTGAAGTTCATTCCAGGCATACAAGACTTGCTCAGTATTTGAAGTTGAATCAATATATAATCAACCATGAAAAGGAGGTAAAGATGAATAGTCCCATGGTGGTGTCAATCAAAACAGAAAAATCATTGATAAAATTCAAGCTCATTAGTGACAACCAGTTTCAAAAATGAAGGCATCTTCATTTAAAAGGATCTATTAAAAAATCTGTAGCTAATATTACATTTAAGGATGAAAGACTGAATTATTCAACACTTTGACTAAGAGTAAGCAAAGACGTCTTTCCCCACATTCCCATAAATCACAATGATTTTGAATAAAGTCATATTTTGAATAAAGCAATAAACCCCCATAAGTTTAGTAAAGAAAAAACAAGACTGTCTTTGTTTACAAATAACATGATTTATATAAAAGTTTAAAGAAAAATAACAAATCCCACAAATCTCCAAGAAAGAAGAAAAATTTCCCAGAATCAGTAATTAAGTTCAAGTTCTACAGGAGATATGACAAACATAAATAATCTAATGTATTTATATGAAGTAGCATGAACTTGTCAAAACTAAAATTCCACACTGTATATAACTACTCAAAATTACTACTTGGGTGTCAGTTAAATACTTCATGTGAAAAAATACAAAACATTGATGAAAAATATAGAAGTTCTGAATGAATGGACAAGGCAGGTTCATGAATCCAAAGGCTCAACATAATAAAGTATCTATTTTGCCTTTATTTACTTATAGTGTAATTGTTAGTTTTAGTTGTCAACTTGACACTTTGGAACTGAGCTTTTCAGTGCACCTGTGAGGAATGATCCAGTTAAGAAAAACAATCTATAACAGATTGCTTTAATTGCATGATTGATAGTAGATGGGACATTTTCCCATTTAAGGTAGGTGATGATGGAGTAAACTGGTTCATTAATTGGCTACTTGGTGAGCTAGAAAATTCACAATTCCTTGTCCCTCTGCTTACTGTGTTTATAATATGGTTGATTCCCTTGGCTTTTGCTGGTAACTCTCCTAAGCTCATGATCAACTGTAATCAAAATCATAAGATGGAATAAAAATCTCTTATTCACTGAATTTTTGAAATCGTGTTTCTTAGAGTAACAGAATGTAAAACCAAGACACAAAAGTTCAACACAATTCCTGTTAGATTCCAAGAAATATTTTGGTAGGTATAGATAAGATTTTCTAAAAAGGTATGTGGAAAAACAAAACAATTAGAAGAGTTCAGAAGAAAAAAATTAAAAAGACTAAGGTAGAAGACATCATTCTACTTCACTTTTGGTTGTGGAGCTACCGTAATTAAAACTAGGTGAATATTTAGACAGGCTACCCAGAGAGAGCAATGTAACAGAGAAGGAGTAGCCAACTGAATTTCAAAAGGTGCTACAGTAAGGGCCTTCCCTGAGTTCAGATGTGCTCTGCCTTACCATGGTGGCATGGACCTTTGAATAGGGAAGATCTGCAAAGGGGAAATAAATACCATTCTAACCAACCTTTTCTCTCTCTGTGATTTAGAAAGGTACGGAAGATAACATTAGGGTAAGGATTATAAAGCAGGGACAGAAAGGAAATGTACCCTGACTCATGTCCTTACTTGAGGAAGATGGAGAATACAAGAAAAAGAGCAAAATAGGAAAATCTCCCAATAAGCAGATGATGGGTAAGCTTATTGTTCATGCGTTGTTCAATATATTCTGCAGTACTACTCCCTCGTAGGAACTAGGTCAGACCAGAGACACACACATTCAAATGAGATACAAATTCCTCCTTTTAAGGAGCTCTGGAATAAGAGACACAGATGTTGGTTTTTTTTTTTTTTTTTTTTTAGCTGACAATTTTAGAACAATGTAGATGCATTATAACTGAGCTAAGAAGAGAATTTCATGGGAAGTCAGAGTGACTGGGGAACCTCGCCTGCCCTGGAAAAAGGATGTCATGGATATGATTTGGATAACTGACTCTGGAACTGAGTCTCTTGGTCCTTCTAGTTATTCCCCATCTCAATGTGTGGTCAATGTTAGAGTCTGAGCATTGATACGAGCATTTCGGTCATCCAAGTCAGAAACACCACAACCCAACAAACACGATTCAATAGAATGCTTCTACACCTCAAATAAATATTAAATTGAAATGAATTAAATCATAGTCGGTTAGTAGACACCTTTTAAATCTCATTTGAAATTTAATTAGGAAATAATGACACCGATTCAACCTTAGAAATTCACATATATACTCACAATTGCACACCTTTTAGAGTCAGGTACTGTTTATATTGACACCTAAAATCAAGGGAGAGCCAAGAACTTAGAAAGTACAACAGTGAAAAGTACTTAATAGTGTTGTGTGCACCACAAAATTAAAAGAAAATAAAGCTCATGACTGAAATCTCTATGCACAGATTGCGCTCTTCACTGAGATGCTCAAATTAGTAATGCAAATTCTGAGCCATGTGACGCCTCCCCACCATATGCAGCTAGTTGCCATGGTAGTCAGCTTAAGTGCATATTTTCCATAGCAACCCCGGGATCTTTACCATCCAGATCTAAGTGAGACGGAATGGAAAGCAATTCTACCAGCAATATGAAATATAAATGTTGGCAGCCTCCCCTGAATCTTTGTTTAAGACTGCATCACTTCGCGTTGACTTTTAAATGCCACAGCCTCTGGGTGGTTCTCTTTCAGACTGTACTAGCAAGTCTTTCCTGTTGGTAAAGTGAAACTCTTTGAGAACACATAACATTTAGCACTCGAAAGGCATACAAGGAGAGGGGCTCCTACCCTCCCCAGCTTATTGTTCCAGAAGTAGAATGGACTCCTGCCCCTTTCTGTAGAGCAGGAGCATTCGGTGCAGGTTATGGAGGCTGAGTAGTGATATGTGAATGCGGTCTGCAGACTGAAGTTCCACTACGGTGCTGCAATGCATTTGTCATTTTCATTGGCTCATGTATTGTCAAAACTTCCTGCCTCAGACTGCAAGTCTGCTACCAAACTGACCCGGAATTTCTTCTTTCCTGGTTCGCCTTTTGAAAGCAGTTATTCATCCCAGTTATATTAATCTCATGTTTGATATTTAATATGAAGACTAGTCATCATTAAAAGGTTGCTGGGAAAGTAGTGTATTTGTGTACAGTATGGGTATAACATGTATGTGTGCCTTTAGATCCACTGTAATAAATTTTCACAGTAGCCCTCTGGGAAACAAGACTATCTGTATTTCCCCCAGAATATGACCAACACAGAGATAATATATTTAGTCCTTTTATTTTATGTTCTCTCTCTCTTTCTCTTTCTCTCTCTCTCTCTCTCTCTCTCTCTCTCTCTCTCTCTCTCACACACACACACACACACACACACACACACACACACACACACACCACAGTTTCCTGATTAGATAATGAGTTTGGTAGCTATGTGACTGTAAAACTGAAATCATTCACCTAAGATTTGCAGTAGAGAGGAAATGGAGGTGAGAGAGAGAAAAAGGAATAAGGTAAGAATAGAGAGAAGAATGAAGTGAGAGAGGAGAGAGAGAAAGAGAGAGAATTAAACATAAGGTTCAGAAGAAAGAGCCATTTGTGGAACCCAAATTAATGCCCCAGAATCACTAAGAATATTTGAGCAAAAATGCTGAGTGAAGCAAGAGATAATGACATCATCTTAGAAAGGTCTCACAGTGATATAGAACTGGTGCTTTGGGAGCATTTTCAGTCACTGGCTCTGTCCATAATCCTCCTGTATTCTTCATGCATTATATATTTAATTTCATAGGAAGGTACATGAGTTGCCTAAATTGATCACACATCTCATAGAAACTCTTCTCTCATCCTCAGCTTTTGTTTTATCATTTGGAAACAGAACATTGCTCAACTCAGAGCCAGAAGTTATAAGAGATAGAAAGAGAAAAGATAGCTTTCTTATTCATGTACTATTTTTCTACAGACAAACTCTTAGGAAAAGTAATCTTATCCCTAAAATACCACTATGAAAAAGAACCTCCTTAAAATTCCCCTGCATTGTTTTAATCAAAATGAGCTCCCAGATTTTCACGTTTCTTATATTCTAAGACTCCTTTCAGAAAAGTTTATGAAGATCTACACAGTTATGTAGTCATAAAGTGTAGTATTTGCTGTGGCCATCTTTGTGTAACAGCAACTAGGAGCGGCTCATGAACTTGGTCATAAAGCAGGCTGCAACATAATGAGCTCTCTGGACACTGATGATTTCCACAGAGTGCAATCAATGACAAAAATGTCAATGCTGCTCAAGCTTGTCAGCAGGGCTCTCCGTTTCCTATGTGGCAGTGCTGGAGCCCCTTCATACAAGTCTGAAGACCCTCCATTCCTATCCTTCAGAGCTCCATTGCCTCAATTGTTCCTGCTTTCTATACAAATATGCTGAAACTAAAGTGCCTGAAATTCTGTCTGACCATCCTGCAGTATCTCTAAACATCTGTGCATGTTTGTCCCTCTGCTTAGAAGGGACCATCTCCCTGTCTCAACCTAGTAACTATAGCTGGTCAACCGCATTCTTCCTTAGCTTAGCCTTCCCTGGAGACTGACTTCAAAATCCCTTTCCTATGTATCACAATGCCATTAATTCATTGCTAATTACACTTCCACTGTGGCATTGTGATTGTATCAAGATTCTAGTAAAATATGCACCTTATGTTTTAGAGATATTTTAAAAGGCTAATTCCAATGTATATTCTTGATTAGATTGGACTTCTTCCCAAGAGTCAATCAAAGAAGGGGAATGCATACTCAAGAAGGAGGAGGCCCTGAAAAGAAAAGTCATGAAGTATTGAACACCAAAGTCATAGGAGGTGAAGTTAGAATGCAATAAGGAAAAGTCCACCATCTATATTTTGAACTTTCCATACAGTGAGTATTGAGCATAGGTGGGTCAACTTTCAAGTTGTTTGAAGGAAATAAAACGTTTATTGGGGTGAGCAGACTCTGAAAGGGTTTGAATAGCTCTATGGTGGCAGAAACATGGGAGGCAGAACGGAATGGAAAGAAAGTTGCAGGAACTTCTCACACTCATAGAACGAGAGAGTAAAGTTTTGATTGTTTGGGCTGCAGTTCATTGGGAGTTTGATATTGCCAAGGGGCAGAAGGCCTCAGTAATATCTGGCTGACATAGCTATGTGAAGCAATTTTGCTTCCTGGACCAGCCTAGGGAAATCCCTGTCTGGTGCATCAAGCAACCCAAGAGCTAGTCTATTGCAGATTTTCAACAAGCACTACATAAACCAATATTACTCATATTTTGTATGAATTGCTAGGATAAAACAAATTAACAGAAACTGAATCTTGAACTTGTTTTTCTATAGAAAGCTACAGACACTTGATACATCCAAAAGACTGAGGGATGGACATTAAGTGCCTAAGAAAGCCTAAATTAAGGAAGTTGATTTGATAGGAAAAAACATTCATTTAAACGATTTTTAAAGCCATACATAAATGAGCCTAAGATGATCCACAGTAGTGTTCACAACTATTACCCAGTAGAAATGTAGAGAATGACTAGTAGTAAGATACCCACTATCTGTGTGGAACAAGGATCTGTAAACACAGTGCAGCACCCCACAGAGAGGACACAGGCCAACACTCCACCTTGCTCTCTGTTCTTAAAACTGATTATGTGTCCATGGTACACTTATTGGATGAAGCTCTAAAGTGATAGTAGCTGCTGGTCTTTCAGTTTGCTGCAACTGCATTTTAATATAATTTGTGCTTCCAGGTTGCATGTGCCTAGAGCAAGCATAAATGGATGAGGTAACATCTCAATATAATTACACTCTCTCAAAAGCTGTGTGTGTGTGTGTGTGTGGTGCCACACACTCATTCATGATGACAAATGCAGGATCCTTGGGAGCTGTGCCATTGATAGTGTGGCATCTGACGAAGACAGCATTTGATTCAAAAGTACGGTGAATCAGGCTTAGGACTTATTAAAGATATACAGAGAAAGGGATTGCCTCCTGAGAAAGAGAGGACAACACTGTATACCATTTTCATTCCATTTCCACTAATGTGAAAACTGAGCAATCCACTGAAAATACTCTAAAGCACAGAATTTTAAATAGCTTCATCTGAGATTGACCTGTGTCAGAAACACGGTGATGAGGCCAAATCCTGTGTTCACTTTGTCCACCAATACTGCTTTGTTTTCTTAAGGGCATTTTAATCTGCCCAAGTAGCTTTGGTCTTTTCTTAGTGTTTCAATTTTGTCTCATAAAAGACTTGATCAACTTTTGATTCACAAAATGGTTCATAGTAAGAATTATAAGTGATATTTGTGTGCTCTGACTGAGAGGCAGAATTTTTTTTATTTTAATACATTTTTGTTATTATTTCAGCTCATACAAACTTAATAGGTACACCAGTTCCCTCCCTCCCTCCTCCTCCCCCTGTACCCCCTGCTCTCCCTCCCCTCACCCCTCCCACCCCATCCCCCCGTGCCTCCCGCCCCAATTCCCAGAGTCCTTTCTTGTGCATGCCAGACTCTCCTCTGGGCCCTCCTCTCTGATGATGTACAAGGACCCAGTGGCATTTCCCTGAACCCTTTCCTGTGTTCCCCTTAAGCATGGGAACACTACTGTGGCTGTCAATCCCTTGCCTCCAAGGATCTTGGTGCCTTTAGCAGATGCTAGACTTTGTGAGGTCAATAGGACATTGCGCCAGGCATGCAATATCCAATTATGATTGCTTCGGCCCTAACTTGTGTGGAGTATTTTGCAAATCATTGCTCCTTCCATCCTTTTGCTCTTACACTCTTGCTGCCCCCTCTTCCGCAAATGTCCCTGAGCTTCAGGATGGGGAGAGATTAGTCTGGCCTAGTTCTAGGTGGTTGATATAGAGTCTCTGAAGTTCTGGATAGTGGTTTGTTGATTTTCTTTTGCAGTTTTGTTGTTCCTGTAATGCCCTTCACTCCATCGTGATGGGCACTGTATGTCACCCCCTGGTCAGAGACAGAAAGCTGTTAAACTGGAGTCTTATTATAAGAGCACATTCAAGGGTAGATGTAATACTTATACCCAAAAGTGGAATCGCAGGGTCATATGGCATTTGGCAATGGGAGGGGTCAATCACCCATTTGCAAAATGGTTACTTTTTAATCTGCCGGACTATGTGCCCGCCCCTTCTGGTGAGTTCATACCCCCTTAGTTGTAAATGATCAGGAACGAATTGTGAACTTAACTAGGTGTCACATTACTTTCTTGCAGTCCTTGATGGAGGCCTATTTTCTCTACTGTAACATGGTAACTTCTCTCCTTGTTTCTGGTGTGGCCCTCCAACCCCATCCCTCCTGCTCATAATCCTTGCAATTACTGTAGGTAATACATAGATTTATCTATGAGTGTCTCAAGATGGGAGAGGCAGAATTTTTACTAGCTTCCTCATAGACAGAATTTCTTATGCTGACGTTATCAGGAAGGAAAACCAAGTTTAGTCAAATGAGGTACTTAGCTTTGTATCTCACAGGTACCAAATAATGATTCTGGAGCTGGAATAGAGATAGGGGCACGTCAGCAATTACAGCCAAATTGTTGATGAGGTAAATAAAATAATAATGAACGAAAACTCTCTGTAAACCAAGGGCAAAAATATGATGGAAAGAGGGGTCTTTTGGATTTCAGTTACTTGTATAACATTATCCCAGGAAAAGTTACAACATCTTTGCCAAGTTGCATGGGCTTTCTGAGCTCAGTTTTTGCATCCATAAGATAGAGATCCTATTGCCTCATATCCCCCTTTATGACATTTTCTCATCTGAAAAATTGGTGTGAAAAGCACATTAAATAATGGATATGAAGATCATTGGCAAACAAATCCAGATTTTTGTAAAGACGAAGGAATGATTGATAACACAGGTAAATGTGGAGCAAATAATTCAGTAGGCAGCAATATGTCATTGTATAAGAACAATTTCTCCTTTTTTGAAGAATCATAACAGGAAAATTGTGTATCAGTGCCATTCCTAATAAATCTCCAGGATGGCTACTACATGAATAAATGAATCTTTGGATAATTTATACTCATCTGTCACAACTTCTGAATTCTAAAGTATTTCTCTACTATTTCATGAACTTTTCTAGCAATTGAGAGAATGACTTCAAACATAATCCAAAAGCTTCCTGTGGAGAAAATGGCAGCCAGGAGGTCTTTTGGCTTGTGGAGACACTGTTTTTATCAGTCCAAGGAAAACTGTGTGTTATGGTTTGAATGTGGCCTGACCCTCACAACTCACAAGCTCCTGTCCTGTGTTTGAATACTCATTCCCTAAGGTGGGGACCTGTTTTAGGAATGTTGTGGACCCTTTTGGAAGTGGGATATATCTGGAGGAAATGGATCACTGGAGGTGAGGTGGTGAGGGTGGATCTTAGGAGTTACAGCTTGGTATTGGACTCTTAGAAATATAACAAGCTGTGTCGCAAGTTCCCACAACCAGCCCTAGGCACCACACTTTCCCCACCAGGAAATATGTCCTTCTCCAAAGCTGCTTCTTGCTAGATATTTAGATGTAATGATGAAAAGCTTAAATATACTGTATCTTCTGTCCTTACTATAGTGACCAGTATCTCCAAATTCAATAAATTTTTATTTGTTTGAAACTCATGTTTTGCTGAAAGCCACAGGAAAGATGTTAAAAAGATCTTTGTGTAAATCACATCCCATGAGTTTTTTCCTCTCTTCCATCATTTTTTCCTAATTATTGCTTATAGGCATTTCAGTCATATTAATATATTCAAGTTCATTTTTCTATTGGTGTACCATGACATATTTATTATACAAAATGGATCCTGATAATATATTTACACACAAGATATTCAGAAGCAGATTTGACATGGAGGTAGTAAAGATCTTTTTACTGGAGTCCAATTTAAAGTTCTCTATTGCATTTTATAATTTGATTTTTATCTTTTTCTTTAAAATTCTATCTTGCAAAAGACAAAAATATAAGGTACATGTTTTAGACACTTGGGACTTGTACAGACAATCTACTATTCACAGTGATAAAAAATTAAGTAAAAAATCAAGATGATAAGTTGCTAGTTATCTCATAAATAGTATTGTTAAACCTCTATTTACCTACCAGAATTTTCATATTGTATAGGCTGTCTCTCTTTCCTGTGCCAAACTGAGCAAGTCAGTCACCTCACAAAATTCAGCTCTCCTGGATCTTGGTTGGCTGCCAGACTTTCTAATGCCTGTCAACAATCTTTTTTCTTCTTATGTGATCCAAGAAAAAAAGCTTTCCCCTAGACATCTTTAGATTCAAATGTCACAGGTGAACATCTAAAATGTCTAACACCATGCTAACAGTACAGCTACAGAAAAGGAAACTTCTATGCTATGTCCCTAAAACTCAGGCACTGGTGATAATCTGATAAACTGTGATTTTCCAATCCAAGCTTGCTATAATCCCTAGATTCACTCCTCACATATCCAAGATAAGATAAGCCATTGACTAAATGACACATTGTCCTGCCAAAGAATGGACATGAAACAGGAAATCTTGTACAAGTGAATGGTTGCCTCCCTGAGGATGTTACGAATGGTGATATCACATGTCCAGCTCCAATCAAAAGGCTTCTTAGCCTCAAACCAGAAACAGGAAACAGTAGAATTTCACAGCCTCACAAGTGATTGCATATAGTATGCCCAACCACGGGGAAAAAAATTGAACAGGGCAGCATAGCTATTACCTTATAGAACTAAGGTTACTGGACACATTTGGTTTGTGTTAGTGTCCACAAAGTGTTCCTTTGACATTTATGAATATGCTATGAGGATGGCCTCTGAGATAAATATCTGTGATAATTCCCAGGAGGCAAAGGTCTCAGGAAAGTCATAACTAGTCATACTTAGAGTAGTGTTCATTGTAGAATTAAAAACATAGAGCTCTATACAGATTACAGATAGACATCTAAAATCAACACCATCTCATAAAATACTGAAAGTACAAGTGAAACTCTATCATTCAAGTTTAAAATCTGTCATATTCTGAATCATCACAGTTGAAGATGATTTTAACACAAAAACACAAGATTCCTTTTCAACAATTTCCTTTAGATGGTTTGAGCTCAACTAAACTTGCACTTGCTAACTTGCAATCAATTACCCTTTGTAGATTTTCCCTTCTGCACTGCTATCAGAATCATGCCTTCCCTTCGTAGATTTCTGTTATTCCCTATTGAAGGAGAGATCAGAAAATAAGTCATAGTCTCCTCTAAACTCGACACTGCAATTCTACTTGATCTATCCAAAACCCCATGATACAACCCATGGGGCACAGGCAGGAAGGCCAGATACTTATATTTCTGTACAGTAGACTTGGGTTTCTACACTTAAATCAATCTTTTGTATTTATAAATATGGAGAATTGTTATTTGTCCTTTAGAGCCAATACAACTACTTTTTGCTGGTATTTGAGAATCTAAACCCTACTCTCCAAAATCAATTAGCGCCTCCATTAAGGATTCCACAGGAATCCCACATAAAAGTATGGAAACTCAAATCGCAAGAGATAACAACGTTTTCAACCTGTATCAGGGGCAGTAAAGTTCTTCTATGAAGAACAGATCCTAAATAGCTTAAGTTTTGCAAGCTGTCATAATTATCTAATTTGGCCATTAGAGGTTGAAAGAAGCCACAGATAATGCATAAATGAGTGATCACACCTCTAGTGCAGCAAAACTTTACTTATAGGAATGATATTTGAATGTCATGTCACTTTCAAGCTTTAACAAGATGCCTATTGCTTTTTTGATCCTTGCTCAATTGTGAAAACATGTCAAAACATTCTTAGCTTTTTGGCAAATTGAAAAAAAGAAAGTGGTATGCAAGATTTGGTTCTTTGTTGTAGTTTGTTGATCTATGGTTTGCACAAGATAAACGAAACTGGGGCCAGGACAACGGCTTAGCAGATAATGACCTAAGTTTGATCTCCAGTGCCCACATGGTAAAAAGAACAAAGCCTATTTCTGAAAATTTTCTTCTATCACTCATAGGCAAATTTCCCTCTAATATTACATGAACATCATGATACGCATGGCATTGCCAGCTGGAATCAAATGGAGTCTCAGTCCTAAAACAGAAAGAAGCAGCAGATGAATTTCATAGCCTCACAAGTGATCACACAAGGTGTACCTACAACTATGGAAGGAAGCTGAACAGAACAGCACAGTTATTGCCTTAAGGAATTGAGGGTACCAGACACTTTTGGAGATCTGCCTAGGTTAGTATTTACATAGTGTTCCTTGGACAGTTATGAATATGCTATGACCATGGCTTCGGAGGCACATCCTGGGAAGAAGCATTCTCAGGAAAATCATAATTAGGTCAGAGTATCTCCCCTGTACACTTAGACATACTGTACACACATACACACACACACACACACACACACACACACACACACACACATTTAAATTTTTTTTCAAAAAAGTATATAATCATTTTCAGACTTCTTTCCCAATGTAGAAATTAACTCTGAATGCTGTCAAAAAGTGGAAACAAAATGAAAGCAAAGTGAATAGTTTGTTATACTTAATAGGAGGGTCTAAGTGGTCTATTTGACTTGCTGCATGAACACTACAGACAGAAGATAACACTTCTTCCTTCCTCCTTATCAGATAAGAAGCACTGAAGAAAAACTGACAGAATGTTATTCCAACAGATTGGTCATTGGATTATATTAACTAGGTGACTAGATGATGACAAATTCAAAATGTCTCATGAAGCATTGTCAGATGTTAGTGGGTGTATTTGATGAGATGTTTGGCATGCTGATAAACAGAATCAATACTTGACTATCAGATTTATGAGAGAAAATGTCAATTTGAAGAAAATTGTCCTTGGCCCTCTAGCAAATGTAGCTCATCAGCAGCGACAGCATCTCTGGAGCTCAGCTGCATGCAAGAGATGTTTAGTGTCCACAGCATTTTAGGAGGCAAAGTGTTTTTTAATTATTTATTAGTAAATTAAATTCACTAGCTCCTCCTCTTCCTCCCAATAGTGTTGAAATAGCATTTTGTAAGTACTGAAATCAAGATATTTATTTCCATTGAAAGTGATTCACATTGGTGAATGATAATGAGAAACAAGGTAAAGGGTATTCCTTAAAACAGATTTCTGTCAAAAAAAAAGAGTGTTAGTAATTAATTAGGGGATTAAAAAAACTTTTACACAGAGCAGAATACCAATTATTAGAGCCCACTTTGTTCTTTACTAAAACTTGACACTTCCTTAAAACATTTTAATGAAATGTAAGGAATATCTTGATATGTATTTTACTTCAGAAAGTGAGTTGTGGAAAGTTCAAAAGACAATGTCAAGCTGCAATGGAAGGCCTAAGCTAGCTTTCCAGATTTTTTTAAAGCATCTGATGGAAGCACCTTTCAACCCCAGGGCATTTTTGTGTAGAGAGAGAAGTACCACAACACAGGTGAGGGTTATTTTGAATGCACATAAAACCATGCCTTTTCCAGCTTGCAACAATATGAAATCTAAGAGGGCTCAACAAATACTACTGGCTGAAAGAAGGAATAAATGAAGTAATGAAGATAGCATTGCAGAAACTGACTAGAAAATTTTCATGTAATTCAGAATTTTACTGAAGAGTACTTTCAAATTCATAGTGTTAGCTACTAGAACTACAGAGTAGGAATATAATATATTCCTGTATCAGTAGGGATATAATAATATAATATAATAATATATTGCAGTCATCCCCACTCTATTTGAGTCAAACCAATCTGATCTGTTTTTTTCTTGAACATGTCAGAAATACCCCTGCTTTAAGTGTTTTTTTTGCATGCTGTATTCCCTGCATTTTAGGCAATGTATGGTTTTACTTTTCACTTCCTATAGCTCTCTACTCAAGAAGATCTTTTGCTTCTCAGGGAGGCGTTCCTGAACTTCTCTATTTAAAACCTTACCTCAGAGATGCACACTTCCTGTCCTGCTCATGTTTTCATTTCATGACATGCATGTTGTCACCCGACATAAAGAGCATAGACTCCTGTTTGTCTTCGTATTTGGAACACAAGTACCACAATGTCCAGTGATTTTTAGCTGCTTGCTTCAGTGCTGTAAAATAGAAACCCACTGGAGAACGCCTGGTGGCTCATAGGGTATTCAGTGATATTTGTTGACTGGCTGCATGAATGAAGTAAAGATAATTACATTTTTAAGGTAACAAAGAAAACATGGCTCTGCCCATTTATTCTGAAAATATTGACTGAGTAATTGCTGTGGGAGGAACCTGAGCAAGTTACAAAGACAAGTGAGACAATATCCCTAAAGGAGATAAAGCAGACGAGTTGGTATTGTAGGTTTCAGTGGCACTGTTCCCATCTTGTCCAAAATTCAGCCCTTGTTTTGTTGCTCCCCTTGCTGAGAACGAATCTCAAAATCCTAGCAACACTAGCAGTGAAACAGGCTGCATGCAGAAGCACAGCCTGGCACAAGAAACACTACAAGCTGTGCCCCCTTATCTCTGACTCACAACTCCAGAAACTCAGGCAGCTGAAAAACATTTAATGAAGGCGTCCAAGATCCTCACTCTGTGCTAGGTGTTGTGGGGGAATCAGAGGATTTGAGGCATGCCCACTGATTTCCACATAGAAGGGAACAATAGTAAAATTAGAACAGATAGCTAACAAAGTGAATGACTTCCAGCAGCTGTGAAATGCTCCAAACAATAAGAACTTAGGGATTTCCAGGGAGCAAAAAAGAAATCCCTTCATTGAGGTGACTTGGGAGCAGAAGTTTAGTGGGTGATGTTGGAGATACTGTAAGCTCTGCTCTCAAGTTTACTTTCTATTACTGAAAAAAAGTAAATGTGTATATACCACTATCACTGATAAACCTATCTGAGCATATACAATTTCATTGGAGTCTGTCAGTCATCGTGAGTGTCACTCATCAAACTTGATTGTGACATCCTTATTCTATTGAAAAACTCAAAAAGTGGAAGAACCTGGTAAGTTGTTTCAAAGTTGTTTGAGGGCAAGGGCCACGTTCAGAAGACTGTGCGTGGTCATGAACTGAACTGAGCAGCTCCCGCTGATGAGTTGCTACACTCCAAGGTAACAATTAGAAGACACCCACAGTGCATGTGTGGCAGCATTCAAGGGCTCCTTTGTCAGCAGGCAGCCTCCCCCTCAACCACACCTCTCACATTATAGTGATTCAGGCATTGTTCCCCACCAGACCAGACGCCTTTCTTCCATTCACAGTGAACTGGATTGTGGGCTCCTGACATTTGGAAACCTTTAAAACCGTAAAGAAAAAAAAATCAATGTGGGTGTGAGAAATGCCCTTTGAAACCTATACATTATCGAACTTAATCACCTACTTAACATGGTTTATTCCCCTAAGAGGCAAAGTCTCTAACAAGAAATAATCTGTGCTGAATAGTCATCCACACAAGCTCTGGGCACAGGGTGTAGGACTTGGTATATCTACAAAGACACAGCTTAGGTGTCAGGAGACCTGTGTTTGAGTTTTGGCTTTGTAATAAGCAGATGCTGAAGATCTTGTGACAAAATTGTCTTTCTATATTCACATTTTGTCATAGTTTGATGTAGGAATCACCTTAATAGTTGAAGGTTAGAGCTCTGGGCACATTTGTAGAGAATTAGTTGTTAAGTCCTGACTGAGCCTGCAGTACACTATCTAATTGATAGGGAAGACCCACCTATGGTGGTTGGGGCTAGTCCGTGAGCAGCAGAATAAGATGGAGGTAAGTGGTTGAGAAAGTTGGCATCTTTCTATATTCTTGGTCAGACATGTTGATCTGGCAAGTGAGGATAGTACCTCTGTTAATCATTATGTGTGGCCAGTTCCCTCAGCCTTCGGTGCTGATGTGCACGTTCTTGCCATGTTAGACAAGGAAACGTGGCTGGACTATTGCAAGTGAAGAATAAAATCTCATGTTCCCCTATAAGCTATTTGACTATGGATTTATTGGCAACGAGGCAGAGCAACTTCAAAGCACCCGTGCTATGAGAAAATGAAGGTAGGCAGAATTCACTATCCTTTCAGATTCCTGAGGTCTGAGGTGACAAAGCAAAAACTCTCAAAGGAGACTTCTGTACAGCATGAGGACCCAGAGCACATCCATGGAAGTTGTGACCCAATAAGGCCTTTATAGCTACCCTTTTGTTTTTCCTGGAAGGAGTCACATCTCTGAAAAATACACTCTTAAAAAGATCACCCCTAAAACAAAAGCAATTAACTTCAGGAGTGCAATAAGCTGTAATAAAGGCGCAGTCTCTGCCTCTTCCTGTGTTCGTGCTGCCATTCTCTTCCTGCCTGTCAGACAAAGCTCAGCTTCCTATCATTACGAGGGTAACCATCTCATCCAAAGATAGCCTTACTATTTTGTTTGTTTGGACTAGTTGGTGATTTCAGCCATTTCACTTTAGCACTCTTGTTATTTCAAATTACATTAGATAGTAGCAGGATGCAAAAATTATATCAGTTCACACAGCATTTTAATCATTATCTTTTCCATGGACATATACCTTGCCTAATTTGTTCACTTTCATCAGTCAGTTATAGAAATTTCTCCTTTTCCTTCTTTTATCTCTGTCTATATGCTGTTTAGTTTTTATACAGTAGGGTTTGTCTCAGTCTACTCTATCTCTTCCCTTATCTCTTGGCTTCCTCCTGCCTGACCTCTGCCCAGTAAACATTTAATGAATTTGTATTAAACACGCATCCACAGTGCTAAGAGTTTTTAAAGTTTTTTCAAAATCTTCATCATGTACTGTGTTTTAACTTTCCACTAATATGGTCAAAAATTTCACTTCCAGAATTAATTTTTCATTTACATGGTAGTTAAAGTTTGAGATATGATCTAGGAAATCCTTATAATAAAAAATTATAGGTATATGTATTTTTAAGGCCACTGCCTTAAACCAGAGTCTATGCTTTCTTACTAGCACTGTTATACCCTTCTTGCCTCTATTATTCCTTAGTGTTTCCATTTCTAAAGACTACCTAAAGTAGCATTTCCAACAGGAGATCTTATCCAACTGCTGTTGAAAATTCTTCAGCATTTCTTGTTGTCTGCAAAAGACAGAATGTCTGCCTGAACGTGAATAGAGAATATAAGTAGAAAGGCTACATAACAATTTTTTTCTATATGCCAGGAGGACATTAGATCAAGGGGTATTTTTAAAAAATTGAATTTGTTTACTACCTTCCATTCAAACACAATGTTATAATATTCAAAGAAGTTGTTTAACCTACAATAACCCAGAGTGTTAATAACTCTATTCACAAATGAAAAACATTGGGAATATCATATAAATGCTGAATAATCATATATATTGACCAAACAGACACATAAGCTGAAAGATAATGGGTTAAATCTAATACCCCAATTTCCTTTACTAATTCTCTTCCTTTCTTTACTAATTCTGCTCCTTCTATTGATCCTGTTATAAGAGGCATGATGGATTTACTGATTAATAAAATGGACTAGAAATTATTACAAGAAAAGAATAGGAATTTTTGTTGGTTCAAGTCAGTCATATATACCTGTTAGAAAAACTAAGAAAAACTATGTATTGTAGATGCATTTGTGACATGATTTTATGAAGAGTTTTCAAATACGGAGAGTGTTTAGACTCAGTATGAAGAAACAAGCAGTTTGATTTTTCAAATTTAGAAACACATTTTTCTAAAAAGTGCCTGGATGAAGTATATACTATCACTAACGGGGCAAAACAAGGACAGCAGACAACTGTCTAAAGTAAAGTGGCAGAAGTAAGATGGGATAGAGATATATACTATATGGGAGTGAGAATAGTCCAAATAGGTCATTCCAGAGTCCAAACATTAGTTGACAGAACATTATAGCAGTGATAAGAGTTGCTATAGCTTGGATTTGGAATTCTCCTCAAAGTACCTTTATGCTGAAGCTTGATTCTGTGCATAATGCTAAGGATAAGTGATAAAAATCTGAAGAATCTGACCTTGTGGAGGTTTTAGTGCTGGATCTTTTAAAGAGAACTAATATTATGATCTCTCTCTCTCTCTGTCTCTCTCTCTCTCTCCTTCCAGATGTCATGGAAACATAGTAACACATATTCTCTTATGTGTGTCTCCCCAAATGGAGCCAACCAAACATACATGGATTAAATCATCTGAACTCCTGAACAATCAGACTTTCCTCAAGGGTTTCAGTAGAAAACTGGCATTAGACTCAATTTCTTCTAGTGTTTGGTAAGAACACAGGTCTTATTTTGCCACTGTGTCCCCTAATCCAACTGATACGCTAAAAACATGTTCTCAGATAGCTTAAATATATCAGAATTTTAAAATAAAATAATAGAAGCAGGAATACCTGGCAGACAATTGAGAATGAAGGTGTAATCCAAAAGGACGGGGCAGGAAAGATTGACATTAGACAGGTGTCAGTTAAGACAAATTCGCTCATATCTTATATATACTTGACGTTTGAGTAGTTCAGCAGTTTTCATTCACTTTCACACTTCCTGAATGAGGATGCAGGAAGCTACCCATGTCAGAGCGGTAAAAATCTGGAGGACTTTGATTGTGTTTGAGGGCCAACATATAGAAGACAAAGGGTAGAACAGTGGACCAGATGGAAACAAGTGAACGATGAGTCAATGTCAAAAGCCCAAACAGCTATAAATACTGGAAGAAAAGTCATAGAAAGATTGTTCTCTGATATAGCACTCCAGTAGCTTTTACACTTATCTCCTCGCACTGATCTTCTTATACTTAATCTGCCAACAAAGACAAAGCTCTTCTTTGGTGACAGTAGAGAATAAAGATGTAGAGATTGCAGAGCTAGGACTGAAAGAACACCTCAAGGCCATTAGCTCAGTTTAAAATGAAAATGCAATTCTAGCTCAGTAGATCGTCTCAAAAGCACAATTTCAGCAATATCGACTACTCTGAAAGTGCAGAATAATCGTTTATCGAACTCTGTGTTGATTTGATAAAAAAAAGAGAACAGTGACAGAAATGAATTTTACAAATGACAGAGCAATCCTCACATCTTGATGATAACACAATAGACACAGTATCAATTTCCAATAGTGCTACCATGTACTAGACAGGCCAAATCAATGGTGAGTCTCTGGCTGAGCTTCCAGCCCAGCATCCCTTCTGTAACCCTCTTAGGCTGTCTCTTACAAACATTAATGGTATGTGATTCAGGAAACACAAACACAGACTTATGTAAGTCTGAGCCAAATACATTTATACAGGAAATACATGGATCATATAAAAAGTTACAACAGATTTCTTATAATTCCTAGACAACATAACTTTACCATGTGACTCATTGTGATCCTTGTACTATGAGAAGTGGCATATGTCACTTATGTCTAGAAGCTTTAAGGATGACAGTTGAGTTCCACACTTGCTGTTTTTCTCTCTGTCCAAGGCTTTCTTATCCAACACAGGGGCTTGTTCCATTGCCCATCCTGGAATAATAATCTGTAAGGCACATGCACTATAAGAAGTAGGCTTCTTCTGTGATTAAACATTTTTGGAGAATGTCATCAGTCTGGGCCAACTCAGATGATCATGAACTAGAAAGTCACTTTAACATTCTTAGAAGTAGTCAGAGAAGTGGAAAGACTATGGGTGCAGTTTTAATCATGATGTACTACTAAAGTCTAGTTGAATTTTGGAACCACTCGACTTCTCTGAATCCTTCAATATTTTCCAGTCCTAAAGGTAAAAATGATCTTTTCTTTTAGGATTGTTGATAGTGAGACAGCATCACATGGGATGGACTTAGTATAAACAAGTTCTCTAAAAAAGTACAAGTAAAGTTCAAAAAAATCTATTGCATTAGCAGTTTTCCTTCACTTTAATAAATAACTGAAGAAATCAACTTATGTAGGTTTCTCTTGTTATACAGTTTTGGAGATATTAGTGTAGGATAGATGACCTGCTATTTCAAGACTGTTGCAAAAGCTGTTTATCATGGAAGGTGCATGCAAAGTGAAGCTGCTCACTTCATGTCCAAAAAGCAAAAATAATAAAATTAAATTAAATTAAAACTCATAAGTTTCAGCTCCCTTCAAAGACATTCCTACAATAATCCAAAAAACTCTTCAGTAATTTTTACTTCTTTTTTTCAAACACTTCTAAATAGCTATAAGACAGGGACCAAGCTTTTATCATTTGGCCTTTGGAGAACATTCTAGATCCAAATTGAAGCAACATTATAACTTTATTATTTATTAGTAAAAAGAGTTCATCTTCTATAATGAATTTGGAGCATACACTTGAAAATAATTAAAAATTCAAACTCAGGTTTATTCAGAATATATGACACATTATAACCTACTTAAGTATGGAATACTACAGAAGCTGCTGAGGGAGAGAAATACTAACTAGGCTCATTAACTGCATGAGATCTGTAAGTTGCACTATAAATCCCATGGTAACAGCTGACCATCAATGTAATAGTGTCATGAATATCAAGGAAACAACAATTTTGATTGGAGTCAAGACCCGCTTGTCAGAATGGTACATATCCCTGTACTGTAAACTAGAACACAAGAAAATGAGTGAAAAATATTTCACATTGTATATAATATATGTTTCAAACATTCATTATAATATTATTTATTAATTTTGCCATTTTTTAGGAGACAACTTTTCTCTCTAGGTCAGACTGGCTTTAAATTCATAGCCTAAGACTTGTTGATTGTCTTGCCTCAGTCTCCCAAGTACTGGATGGAGACTTGTGGGATAATGTAATGTAAGCAATGGAATTGTGGGGTCTCAGGGTCCACTTTCTAGGTCCAGAGTTGCAGTCCTCCACCATTTCGCTACAGGAAAACAGGATCTGGAATCTAAATTCAGGTCCTTTAGCTTGTGAGGCAAAGGCTTAATTCATGAGCCATCTCTCAAGCCTTCCCTTAAACCTTTGCTGTCTTCCATTCACAAGTACTCACACTAACACCCTGGGAAACTTCAAAGTCATGTGGACAGGCAGCAGCAGACACTGTAGTCTGTCTCTATAGAGCATTAGTCTTCTTTCATTAATAGCAACATGGGCTATTCTAGTGAGAGGCAAACATACCCAGGCTTAACTCTGACATGAATACATCGGATCTCTCTCAGTGAGTGAAAAGTACACAGACTCTCTACCTTCAAGTGTGCAGGGGTCTTTGTGTCTACATGAAATTTTGACAGCAGGTGTGGTCTACTTTTTATTTGATGGGTAGAACACACAGGAAGAAACAGAAGGCAATCTAAAAACAAAGAATGCCAGGGTTAAGATGAGAAGGAGTGAACAATGATTTCTGGTTAATCTAAATGTTGCTTCCAGCTGGGAAGTGAACTCTTCTATATCTTGTGAAATCAGACAAAACAAAAGCCTTCCCACACAGGTCCCAGGTGATTTCAATAAGAAAAATACTCCTTTTATATTCATGCTTGAGAGCTGGGTCACAAGAAATAACTTAGTACCCATGGCTTAAATGTAGGCAGGTTTAACCAGGATGTGGAAAACCATAAAAATGAAAAGTGCAAATGGTAGGTTAGAAGCTGCTTTTGCATGACCCAGCAAAGTAGAAGTCAGGATAAAACAAAAGAGCCTCTAGTCTGATAAAAGAAAGAACTTAACAGACATCGGTCAAGATAATATCTGCACAATTCTCCATGGGATAGCAATCAGAAGCACTACCGTTGCTGACTGGGGCACTCATTCACATGGTGCTGGCGTCGGGGGTGACTGACAGCAAGGTGCTGTTGCTTCTAGAAAGGAGTCCAATGAAAGCAGTGAGCTTGAGTGAGACTGGCCCAGCTGTGTATACATGCCAGAGACTGAAGAGACTGCAGGTGGAAAGAACCCATACAGCACGGGATGAGGAGGCTGTAGGACCAGGGCAGCAAGAGCATCCTGAAGCAGACAGTCTGAGAAGGCACAACCTCCACCACTTGACTAGGCGAACTACTTCACTGGAAAATGAGAGGTGTGTTGAAACTGTCTAGATAAAAGTAAACCAACAAATAAATATCTAAAAAAATGAAAAGTCAAGATTTGGCTGCAAAAAGAACATCCACTTACAAAGATGAAGACAAATATGCGCGGATCTTCCACAAACTCAGAGACACTCTGTCGCAACATTCCCTGTGTGGAAAGCCCACTAGGGACAAAGTTATAATTGACAGGAGCTGGAGGTTTCAGAGCTAGGAATTCCTGGAGAAAGTGAGTTCCACACAGTAGCTCCACTCAGCATGGCTGCATTGTCTTGCTTGAACCAGTGAAGCAGCAAACAGGCCAGTGTGCCTGCTGCAAAGTAACACTGAGGAAAAAAAACATGCATTCCAACTAGGGATAAGCTGTATCTGTTATTTCATTTTATCTTCCATTTTTAATTTTTATTCTTTATCATTCATGTTTGTACTTCAATTGTTTTTGTTTCAGGGTTTATCTTTCCTGAACGGGTTTCAATACTTGGTCTTTTCTTTTAATTCATCCATTCTGTAACAATTTCTTTATTTTTTCTCATACTTCTAAATCATATATTTTTGTTTCATTCTTATCTTATTCCGTATTTATCACTTTTCTCTGATTTTTGTCTTTATTATTAATACACTACATCTTAAAAATGTATTTTTTTTACAATAAACAACCTAGTGTTGCTATATTTGAGCTTTGTCAAGGACACAGGAGAAGTATCATGTATCTTCTACTGTTAAATCATTGTATCCATTACTGAGGTTGGCTTTTCCCTAATGGTTATTAGTGAAGAATATAAACATTAGTGAAGTCAACATTCGGGAAGACTCATATGAAGTATAACAAAGAAAAACTGTAGGAACAACGGTTGAAGAATAAAAACTGAAGGATAGAAAGATCACAACAAATATCAAGAAATAAGGTGCAGTGTTTATTTTTGAGCCAATAAATTCACCTATGAAGGCACATACCGCATAATATCATCAAATCTTTGATCAGTATCCATGAGATCCAAAAAAGCATGGATGATATCAATCATGCCCTGAAAGTATAAACTTCCAGCAAAACTTGTTAGATCCAGAAAAGCTGCCTTATAATTTATGGGAAATAATAATTTCGCATAAATATAGACAATTCATACCAACCAAGAAAGCACAATAAAATATTTAAATTAAGATTTTGCACAGATGAATAAAGACAGTCACGTTTACAAGAGTAAAAGAAGAATAAAATGCGAGAAGAATTGATAAAGAAAGGAGGGAATCCATTATGTCCAACATAGTAAACCTGCAAACTACCAACAGCAACAGGAGAGGAAGAAAGAACTCACAGTAATTAAAAGCAAAAAAACTATAGGAATTAACAAACCCCTCTTGAAAATATCCTCAAATACAAAGGGCCTTAACTCACCATTAAAAAATCCAAATAGTCAGAGTAGGTTAGAAATCAAGATCTAACTCTAGTGTTCTTTTCAAGAAACACACACACTTCATTGACAAAGATACTCACAAATAGAAAATCAAAGTTTGGAAGTTAATGCATCAAGTAAATGGAAGTCAAAACCAAACCTACAAAACTCTTATTTTGATAAAGTAGATTCCAGAAGAAATTATTCATAAAGATAATTCATTGAAAATATGTATAATCATTGTAAGTATATATGCACCAAATTCTAGCATTCTTAATTTATTTTTTAAAATAATATTTCTTTTTTATTATTCTAGTTTTATAAGCACATTGAGTACTCAATCCTTCCTCCTTCCCATTGCCATCCCTTCCCTTCATCAATCAAACCCACTTCCTCCCTCCTTCTATGGACTCCAGAACTCCCTCTGGCTTGTCTACCCTTGTGTAGGTTCAGGTCTTTTATGGCATACCAGCTTGCCTCTCTTTTGGCCACTCCACTGATAGGAGCATTTCCCTTCATTCATCCAACTTTAGTCCACAAGATTTCTACTGTATCTTCTTATCTCTCTTGAGTTCCTCTATAGTCTATAGGGGCATCTTGGTATTTTATAAAACATATATTAATATCCATGAATTTAAGATAGGCCTTAATACAATAATAGTAAATGACTTCAATACCCTGCTTTTATCTTTAGATAGGTCAATCATCCAAAAAAATCAATAAACAAAGTTCAGAGTTAAATTATGTCGAATATAATGTATTTATCATATACATGCAGAAATAGTACATCTAACAGATATAGAATACAAATTCTTTTCAGCAACGTATAAAACTTTATCTAGAACTCCATAGTCCACAAAGTAAGCCATAACTAATACAAACTAATTGAAATAATTCCTTGTATTTTATGAACTCTTAGTAACATAAACTGATGGCAAGAAGAGCTACTTAAATTACCCAAATATTTGGGAACTGTATAATACCTTTTTTAATAAACAAGTGTGTGGTTAAAGAGATCAATGAGTAAATTAAAAGTTCTAGAATCAAGCAAAAATTATAGTACAACCCATAATTTCTGAGATACTACATAGGAAATTTCAAGAAGAAAGTTCACAGCTATAAGTGTCTACACTAAAAATAAGAGTACTCTCAAATATATAAATTATTAATGCACGTAAAACACCTCAAATACAAATGTAATATTTGGCAAGAAATAATGATGATTAGGCCAAAAATTACTGAAATGTAGGATCAATGAATAATACATAGAACTGAAAAATTTATTTTTGAAGAATCACTGACAAATATTTAGAAAACTTATATCCCAAAATATCTGAAAAGTTTGGAAGAAATTGATAAATTCTTAAATACTAATATAAAAAATACCAAGTCTCCCCAAAAGAAAAGACAAGGATGAGATGGATTCGCTGTGTAATTCTACCAAGGAAGGACAGCTAACATCAGCATTTCTCAATCTATTCTAGAATACACAAAAGTAAGGAATATCACTGAACTTATTCTATAATGCTAGTATTACCCCAATATCAAGACTGGATAAAGGCACAATAAGAACAACATAAAAGAAAAGTACAGAGAAATTTCCATGATGAACACACAGATAAAAATTTTCAATAAAATACTTTCAGACAGAATTCAACAATACATTAAGAAGATCGTGTGCCATGACCAAATTGATTACATTCTGTGAATTCAAGAATGGTTCAATATATGCAAATCAATAAATGTATTATAACACACTAATAGGCTTAAGTATCTTCCCAATAGATTCAGAAAAGGTATTTGACAAAATTCAGCATTATTCATGATAGGAAAAAAAAATCCTGGGGGGAGTAACTAGAAATAAGTTCTCCAAAAACTAAGAATATAACACTCATGTGAACCAGATGTGTCACATGTGAAAAGTAAAGTCGAAATCACACAGGCTTAGGCACAGGAGTATTTGAAGTTTTTACTGCTTCTAATATCTGTTAGATATAGATGTTGCTGATCTACTCACCTCCTCCTCTAAAGACTTCACTGAACAGTAAAAAATAGATAAAAATATACTACTCATGTATTATCAGTAAGTTGAGAAACATATCTCTATTTTTGTGCATGTATTTGTGTTTCATGTAGGTAGGTGTACATATGTGTGCAAGCATGTATATGAAAATGCACTTGAGTGTTGCTGTAGGGACCCAAGAGTGACATTGGGAATAACCCTAGAGTGCTCTATCACCTTATTACTTTGCTCTGGAGTTGTCTAGACTCTACTTACCAGGGTGAAATTACAGGCCACTGTCATATCTACCTGACATTTTTAATGTGAACTCAAGTCCTTTTGCTTGGGAGACAAAGGCTTTAACCATTGGGCCGTATCTCCCCAGCTTAAATTTCTTTATTTTATCTTTGTAAATTAGGTAAATAGAAGTACAGTGACTCAAAATCTCACCCATAATTACATAACAACAAATGAATGAATAATAAATCTATAAATAAATCTGATTCCAAAGTCTGTGTTCTTTGTTTTTCAGTGATGAATTAAGGAACTAAAAAGAATGCTAAGACTCTTGTGTCTCACACTAGTCTTCTTTAGCAGTTTATAGTCTACTATGTCTGCCTTATAAACATACATACATTGCATTTCTAGCTACTTTATCCATAATTTTTATAATTTGTTCCTCCCCAAGGTCTAAATGGAAGGTAAATATCCATATTCAGTTAGGTTTGCCTTGATTGAAAAGAATCTAACTGTCACTGTGATGCAGTCTAGGAGGATGCAGGACCTAACAGAGTAGAGTGACTGCCTGCTCTCCTAGCCAGGGATGGAATGAGGAAACAGAGCATAAGCTCATTGCCTCACATACTCATTAAGGACTTTAATTTAGGGGTCAGGTACTCTTCTGATGTACCAGAACTGGAGGAAAAGTGTTGAGATGGAATGCTCACTGTCTTCTGTAGTACCAAGTTCTGACAAAACATGTATTAGTCATTAGTCAACCCACCTCTATCTTATGCTTGATTAGTTCTTGCCTTCCCCACCCAATTTTTAATTTAGTTCAGCGATGATGTTGCAGTATTTCTTTTTATTCATTTGTTATTTAGAACATTGGACATCAAACCCAGTGTTTTACACATATGAGAAAAGTGCTTTACCAAGGAAATATGTCCCCACCTTTTATTTGGAAGATGGCTCAGAGGGTAAAGCCTTTGACTTGAAAGCAAAAGGAAATGAGTTTAGATCCCCAGGTCCCACATAAAAAATTTCAGGTGGATATAGTGATGGTCTGTAATTCTGGTCTTGGAAGGTAAGCTTGGGAAACCCTGAGCAAAGTAGTAAGTTGGAAGAGCAATCCAGGATGATTTTTGATGTCTCCTTGGGCCTCTATAGGTACACATATTTGAGTATTCTCTTGTACACACACCTGAACAAACATATACAGCCACATACATACAAACACACACACACACACACACACACACAAGCTCACACACACATAAAAGTGTTTAAACTCATAGAAACTTTACTACAAACAAGAATTCCAGGGGTAACTCGAGGAGAGAAGTCATGTTAGACATGTGTGTCAGAAGCAAACTCATGCTCAGCATCAGTCTTATCAGATGCTAACTGGAACTTTGGGTTTCTACAGGGTTGGTTAGGATTCTAAAGAATAAATTCTGTCAACTGGGTTGGAGTACATTTTATAAGCATTATAAAGAAATGGTTTTGGAAAGGAGAAGCAGTAAATATGGCTTCCTAGAAGTCTTAGGAAAGGGCTATCAGGTCTTTTCAAAGACAGGGAACTTAATTATATCATGAAACAGGAGCAATTTCAAGGACAAAGCAAGGACACAGAAGTTGGCAGTCTACAATAACAGCCAAATAAAGCAAAACAAAAAAGAGTAGTCTTTTCTTCAACATCTGTATAATTGCAATAGTTCTGGGTCCAGGAAATCATCATAAATAAGTAATGATACACTGTAGAATCAGTGGCATATAATGATTTTATTTATGGATCACTCGACTGTATTACTTATTTATATTGTGTATAGACTTAACATTGAAACCCAAATCCTCTGCTGGTAGAAAATTTCTTAAGTTTACAAAACTGCCGAAGTTCAGCACTTCGGAAAGCAATTTCTCCAACTTTAAATGATATCCTTGGCATTTAGCACAACTGATCAGACTGCTACCAGGTTTTACTATATACATATCCCAGAGCCTGCATTGCATCGGGGCATATTATCCACAGATAAAGTAAAAGACCTACATGAATGTAAGCCACACATTTTGTTCAACTGAAAGACTGGGTATGAGTGAAGTAAAACTTGAAAAACTATAGACAGATTTCATAAATTTGCTCTCATTCAATCTTTCATCCCAGTGAATGTAATTGAAAGCCTTCTCCACTTAGTGAAATTTAGAGTCAGAAAAAAAAGATGAATTTATGATTGATTTTTCTCTATGCCACAGTGTCCCCTGTGCCTGACAAGTTCACTTGCCCAGCAAGCTGTAGCTTCTGAATTTACTGAACTAATGAATTCGTGGGCAGAAGCGGCCAAATGTCGATACCAGCTCAGTGTCTGAGATCTACTTCAGCAGGGAAATTATTTACTGCCATAGCATGAGGAATGGAATAGAACAGAATAGAAACCGACTTTTATCTCATGCATGCACTATATCAAGCTGTGTATATATTACATACTTCCTAAGTTCACGGGGTGCTGACTTTTTCAGATTTGCATAAGAACTTCATGGCCACCTCAGCATGTTATTGAACTCTGAATCTGGTGTTTTTTCACTTTTAAAAGCAGTGTTTATATTAGTGAATTGTATTTAGGTAATGGAAGTTTGTTTAGATTCAGAGGCAGCAAATACTGTGATTTCTTGGGTCAAACTCTATGTCAAAGACAATGAAAAGATTTACTTTTTACACAGAAAAAGCTACAGGTTTTTCCTGGAATTAAGTGGCTTTTCTAGACTTTGAAATGGTTATGATCTTCTCAGTGACAATTTGCAGGTAGTTATGTACACACTTAAACAAAAAGAGAAATGCGTGAAGAGGAGACAGATGCTTATTAATTCCCTGTCATTCAGTATTTTTGCATTTTTATTGTGGGGGGAGGAGTACACCAAACAAAAAAAATTAATTCACTTAATTGATATTCACTAAAATGATATTTGATATTTTCTAAATTTGTAATCAGAAAGGACCATTGTAGAGAATAGGAAAAATAATTTTCCTAAATGTGTGTGTGTATGTGTATGTTTGTGCATGTGTGCATGTGTGAATGCACATGTATGTACATCTGATTATATATCATTAAATACTTATTTAAGAATGAGGAGATGACTCAAGAATTAAAGCCTTTACCTTACAAGCAAAAAGGACATGAGTTTGGATCCTCAAATCCCATTTAAAAATGCCAACGGACATGGCCTTGGTCTGCAATTTTGGTCTTGGAAGGCAGAGCCTGGGAAAAACCAAGGCAAAACAATAGGAGGTATATTGGGCCTCCACAGGCACACACAGTGTCCTCTGATACACGCACATACACACACACACACACACACACACACACACACACACACACACGCACATACAAACCCACACATTGCATTTACTGTAATAGGCTTTTAAATAGATGATTTCTTTCCAGACAAGCAAGGGTCAGGTCTAGAGGTTCAAGATCTCAAGTTGAGATCTGCCTACATTTCAATATTTCTGAGTTGGCTTTCTGATGCATGTAAATTTAGATAATTTAAACTTTCTAAGATTATGAATTTTTTTACTAATGTGCTGAAATGCATGTACAAGTGGATATTCAAAGGTGTCTTTCTCTAGAGCCACCTTCTTTCCTTATTGAGACAAATCTTTCTCACTGCATCAAGGATTCCCACTTCTTCTAGTCTGGCTATCCAGCCTGCTCTAAGGATTCCTGGTTTCTATTACTGAATGTTGGGATCAAAATGGATTACTACACCCATCCATCACTTATATACATTGTAGGTATTGGAATTCCAGTCTTCATGTTTGTGTGACAAACCTTTTACCTTCTGGGGCACCTCCCCAATATCAAGGGAAATAATTTCTCATTCAATCAGCAACCAATTCAAATACCAGACAAATAGATGTTTCATCAGAAGTGATAAAGAAAGTAATTAGTTCCTTTAGCTATTATTGAACTGAAATGTTAGAATACAAATCTGAAAGTTAAACAAAGAAAAACATTAACCTTCCACTATAATAGCCTCACTCTTCATTTTTCATTATTTAGAAAGATACTTTGCAGGGAACATAAACTTTGGCTAGATCTTTTATTTGTTCACAGACAACTTTGAACATAAAGAGGTATTCTCTTTCTAATCTCGTCCCAAATATTACATTACTCCTTGAGATTTTCTGAGTATGTGTGGAAACCTGTGTAAAATCCCACACCTTGTTTCTTTTTAACCTCACCACACATCTCAAAGGGAAACATGAAGAGATGGTAACAGCTATTTCAAAAACAGCTGTAAAGGGAGGGGAGTCAAAGTGTTAGTAGTGAAGGCAGAGTCTTGGGAGAATGAACAGCAGCCAGACTGTGGGATGGCTCATCAGTTAAAAGTGCTTGTCCCTAGCAAACCCAAAAATCTGAGTTCCTCTCTGGAACGCAGTAAGGGTGAAAAGAGAGAACTGACTCCACAAAGTTGTCTTCTGCGTGGATATTGCAGCATATGTGCAGCTGCACTTACACACGCACATCCTACACACATGAATATAAAGTTAAAAAACTTAAATAGAATAAACAGTGACATAAACTCATAGGTAGGATGATGTCCTACACATTGTAGAAGACTTTTCTCAGTTTAAAAGTCTTTTCTCAGATTAAAAATAAACAAACGAAAGTTAAATAGCAAAGAATTTTTATTAGTCACCAAATTTCCCAAAACCTGGTCCATAGAATACTAGTATCTTCAAGTTTATTAATAGAAACAGTTTGAAGAAAATAAAGTCTTTTATCAAACAAATTTGGAAAATATCAATATTACAATAGTAGGCACTTTTTACTAACTTTTTAAAACTAATGTGGGCAGTGTATGCTGGCAAACAGAAAGCTTACTATGATGCTTCCTAAAGCAATTAGTTTAGATTTCCATTTAAAAACAAAAACACTGAATGCGCTAATTTTGATGATACATTATTCAGGAAATCCAGTCTTATATTCATTCTGGGTTCTTATGCTTGGCTTAGAGATACATTCAAGCCCCAAGAAATAAACAAATCTTAGTATCCTCAAAATTTCTCTACCTTCAGGGTCGAATATACAGGTAACTCTCTATAAATATATTTACAGAGGTCAGGTTTGGAGGTTCAGCTCTTAAGGTTGTGTCTACATTTTAAAATTCTGAGTTGGTTTCCTGAACGTTTAGAAAACTTAAACTTTCTAAGGCTATGTATGGTTCCTTACCAATAAAATAAGCATGATAACACTCTACATGTCAGTATATAAATTGGGGGAACATTTATACAATGTATATAAACTCAGCTTAATAACTTACACCTAAGAATAAACAACAAACACTACCTGAGTATTATTATGTAGTGATTTATCCTTCTTTGTATAGGTTTTAGCAATAAAGCTTATCTGGAAAGCAGCCATTTATTTAAAAGGCTATTGCAAGAAGTACATTTTTAATGATATATGGTAACTGCATAAATCATATTAAAGAGTGATATAAATTGATATCTGGTTTCCTGCTCTTTTCTCATTTATAGTAGGAAAATATAAAATGTAATAACAAAATCTCAAATGATCTTAAACTTCTCTAGTCTCTTAAATCATCTCTGCTACTCACACAGAATGAAGTATTATACTGTGCCTGCACAGCATGAGAAGAAAAACAAACAAACAAACAACAGAACAAGAGCTCCAAACTCAAAAACTTGGCTCTCTTGGTTTTTGCTTTACTGACTTTCCCCATTATTAAGTGTCTTTAAGTGTAGATTTCTTATTATCTGTGGAAGGAAAAAAAAACCAGATGACTCCTCATATTTAAAAATTACTGTGAGGAATTCAGTAATTAATAATTATAAAGGAAAGTCAGAAAATACAGACCAGTATAAAATATTTAACACATAGGGGTAAAGAGTTTCTACAGATGAAATGCTGTATTTTCTTATGTTGCTAAATATCTTTCATCACAAGGATGCAGGTGGGACAGAAATGGAGGACAATTATGTGACAAAGTGCCACTGTGTCCCTCATTGGCTCCATTTAAATTCCATCATGATGACCTTAGACATGGAAGAGATTCGGTACCCATTTCAGAAACAAGAAAACTAGTCACCAGAAAGAATAGGAAAGTTATTGTCTGGAGATACATTCCATTACAGTATAACAACATCTGAGGGATTTCAAAGTCACAGTCTTTTTATTTCTCTGATATTCACTACCATTATTTTCCATTTGTTCATTCCTCTGAAATATATATATTCTGGGAATTATATATTTTTGAATCATTCAAAAATAAGGGAGACAGTCTTTGCCTTCAAGGACCTTATATGCATGTTCATACACACAATAAAATACATCTCACATTTCTGCATTGGGTTTTCTGAATCAGAAGAACGTCTGTGTTTGGCACCATATAATGCAATGCTTAACACTGCTTGCATGTTTGCTAAAATTCTAATATTTTAAAGCATGTCATACACAGACTATCTAATACAAATAACTTATTGCAAGTGTTTATAATAATATGCTTCCTAATAAAAGCAAATGTGGTGGAACAAGTGTGGTAATCTCGGCACTCAGAATATAGAATCAAGAGCATCAAAAATTGAAGGTTTTGAATATGTAACAAGTATAAGGTCAGTCTAGACTACTGAGACCTTGCCTCAAGATAGATAGATAGATAGATAGATAGATAGATAGATAGATAGATAGATAGATAAATAGATAGATATTAGTGTCATAGTTACGCACAAGTGTCAACTTGATAGTTGAGTTTTGAGCTCTAGGCACATTTGTAGAGAATTAGTGGTTAAGTTAAGCCCATAGCAGACCTGCAGGAGATTGTCTATCCGATGGGGAAGGCCAAGCCCATGGTGGGTGGAATTAGGCCCTGGGATAAAATACAGACAGCTGGTTGAGAGAGTTGGCATCCTTGAATACACTTGGCCAGACATGCTGGTCTGGCAAGTAAGGATCGTTCCTCTCTCAACCATTATGTAGAGATGGTGTTTCCAGTTTCCTCGGCCTTGGTGTTGGCATTAGCTCTCCTGTCAAGTTGAACTAAGAAATGTAACCAGATAATCGTAAGAGATAATAAACCCCTTGTTCCCTTAAGCTGTTTGATGATCATTTATCAGCAACCATGTAGGTGAACTGCAACAGAATTATAGAAGATAGATAGATAGATAGACAGACAGACAGACAGACAGACAGACACAGACAGACAGACAGACAGACAGACAGACAGACAGACAGACTAGATAGATAGATAGATAGATAGATAGATAGATAGATAGATAGATAGATAGATAGACAGACTAATGGACAGATAAATAGACAGATGACAGACAGATACTTCCTAGCAAATATTTGTTTACTAAAGTATTGACTATACACATAAATAAACACCTCAATTATGTATCTTTTACAAATTAAAACATTTAAAAGTGGATAGCACAGTGATAATAAATCTAAACTTTACACCAATTCATGTGGACAGATTCTCAGAATTCACTCGCTTTGGAATACTTCTTCAATTCAAGAAGATACGGAAAGACAATTGTTCAGACAAGGATGCTGACTGAATAGGCGAGTGCAGACTCCAGTGAGAAGCTTAGGGGAGACCAAGGAGAGTAAGGCAGGTGATCCCAAACAGAGCTGGGGGAGTTTCATGTGCCCTATACATTGCCTAGACAGATGCCAGTTAAGCAACTCCTGTTAGTATTATTTCCCTTGATACTAGACCCGCACATTTCAGCTCTCTCATGATCAAAGACGGGAATGCAGAAAGAGATAAACATTTTCAATCATGTTCTGTGATCCCAAGGATCACCAGACAAATATGCTAGTGAAGAATGAAGGCAGAACACCTGGCCACTGACATAGGAATTGTTATTTCAATAAAGCACAGAATCTCATATTATCCAGAGAGTGGTAGCATTGAATTAATCAGCAATATAATAGGTGGATTCCTGATAAAACCCATTCCCTGGTCCTCCACACAGCAGAGATATAACACTAATAAGAACTAATGATGCAAACAGAATAGTGGTCCTCAAAGTATCTCACGGGAACAGATCAGTGTCATACACATTATCTGACTAGTGAAAGAAATGTGATCTTTTTGGCTCACACCACATTTATCCAAGAAGTTGAGTCAGCAGTTTGTGTCTCCACAGACCTTCCAAGTGAATTTCATGTATGCTACATAATTTGATGCTACAGATCTGAGAACATTTGCACATTTGCAAAAGCAAACAGAAGTCTATTGAGTGGTTAACGTGAGTATTTTTTATATCAGAAAACAAAAAGAAGTGTCATTAACTAAGCTCCTATTATGAATCTGATGTGTGGCATTTCATTTAATCCCCATAACCTCATTAGGTACATATGAGAATACTCCCATACCACAAATTATCATGCCAAGAGTCTCCACTGAATTTACTGTCAATAATGAGCTTCCCTCTGAGCCCCTCCAGCTGTTCATTAGTAGTTCCCAGGATGAGGTCCTAAGTCGGCCTGGGAAAAGAGTTCTTCACCAGTGAATTCTAGCAGGCTCACAGGAGTGAACTCTATCTTCATTTGTTTATTACAACCCAAAACTGTTTAAATAATTGAAGGAGAAAAAGAGGACACCATGCTACATGTACAACAGGCCAAAGTCATCCCCAGTATTGGTGAAGACACAAATAAATAGATACATTAAGGCCGGGATTACTGATAAAATTACTGAGAAAAGCAACATAGGAATATGTCTGGAAGCCCAAAATTATTATCACTTAATAATTTTTTATGAATGAACACTATGAATCTTGGCATGATACACAAGTCTGTGTACGTAAAATATTCACTACAGAATTGTTTGTAAAAGAAAAAGACTAAAAGCTTCAAAAGGAGGACAAATACAAAGTTTATTCATTAAATGACCTACTATATAGCAGTGAAAAAGGATGTGTATGTCAGCATAAGAATAAATGTGACATGATACCATCACACATGTCATGATTTGAATGCAAGTTGATCACCTAGACCCCCCCTCCCATGGTCTTCCTTTAAGTGGCTTAACTCTAAGTATTGTCTCAGCAACAGAGAAGGGTAACTACAACAGTATAGTTCCTTGCAGTTAATAACACATGGAGAAAACAAAATTCTACATGAATAGCATAATGCATAACTTATTAGAATAGGATTACCTTCAGAAAGAAAGGTGAAGAAAGGGATTGGTGGTAGAGGCAGGGGGAGTTCTGTTTTTCTGAGTCTGTTTCATTTCCTGGGAGAAGTGAAGGAAATCAATACCACTAACGTCTTTTTACGTATGTATTCTGAGCACATGGAAGTGTATGGCATTTTTTCCAAGATGATCTAAAAGCTTAATATATTGCCTTAATTTAAGGTTCTTATATTTAAAAATCTACTGTTAATTGAGACATAGTAGCTTTTTAAGACCTTTAAAAAGTATTTTAGTAATACATGTATAAATTTCCAATTTCCTTGTCGATTTATGTATACTGAAGTACACATGCTACATTCTCATTATATGTAAAACACATATGGATACATGTAAAATTTGTATAACTGAAAGCTATACATCCCTATTATGTATGTGTAGCATATTTATTTATATAGTATGTGCATTATGTACATATTATGTAATATAACAAAGTATTAAGGAGATGTTATGTGCTATAATATATATGAGAGGTAAACAAAAATACCTTATTTCACCATATATATTTATATATGTTTATACACATATATATATATCCATCAATTCATCTTCCCACTGCACTGATGATGATGGCAATAGATTTTAATATGATTAATTCATATTAGTGAAAGTAAGTCTGGTTATATCATTTAATCCATGCTTATATGAACATTTTCTCTCTTACTTGAATTGCAAAATGAATTGAGCAGCATGTAAATCATATGCAAATCAAACAAATATGCATATTAATGTTGTTTTAAAGCTAATCACATTTTAAGATGAAAGTTCCACAGAAATAAGCACAGATTTTATTATTCCAATCGCAGGCTTAATCAGAAAGCAATTATTATTATGTTGCTTTTTAGAAAATAAGCCTAACAGTTAACCACTAGAATATTCTCAGATAACCTGTGATCATGAGACTGAGCATTTCCCAGTGGGTAAATAGTAGTTTACTGAGAACTGAAATGCAGATCTGTCAATATGAAATTTGGTTACCCTGATCAAAATTCTAATTTTCAAATTTCTTTTTCTGCGAAAATGAAGCTAATTACCCTAACTTCCAAGGATTCTTAAATGACTGAATAACTGAATGTTCCAGGCTGAACTTTAGGTGCTAGAATACAAAGATAGACTAAACAGATAGAGTTACTATTCTTTTTAATGTATACTCTAATGGTGGGAAAAATCACAAAGAAATGTAAAAATAACATAAATAGAAGAAAAAATCTTTATTTATTTGAGAGGGAGAGAGAGAGAGAAAGAGAGAGAGAGAGAAAACATGTGGCAATTAAAGAACTACTTTCAGAAGTTGGTACTTTCCTTCCACCATGTGGAAGGTTTGCAATAAGGTGTTTTTACATGCTGACCCTTTTCAGTGGCCTACAACTTTTTAAGATGAAATGAAACAATTATTAATGACCTCCAATAGACAATTCTTTGTCTTTATCTTATTGATCTACCTCATGACTTTAAATTAGCTACCACATCCTTTCTTTATAAAACACTTTCTTCACTTGGATTCTCTGACCCCCATTAATTTGGGAGGCTAGGGACTCAGGGCTCAGGCAGCCTAGGCAAACATTCCTACATTAAGCTTAAACCTAGCCCCAATATTTACTTGATTAACATTACAACTCAGCCTCATCCTCTATTCTTTGTTGTTTCCTTTTCTTCCTCTTTCCCTTTAAAGGTTGGGAGAATACTAGGTTTGGTCCTAGGTTCTCTTCTTTCTTCACCTATACTTTCATTGATATTTCATCTAGCATCTAATGCCTTTGAAAGTCATGAACACTCTGAAGATTATGAAATATATATCTCCAGTCCCAGATTTCTTTATCTCTTTACTTATAATCATCACTTACAAACCTTCCCTGTCTCTAAATCTTAAATTCAAAAAATTTCTATTAATAACCAATGTCTTCATCTTTATTCTACATCAGAACAACCCATCTCAGGAAATGATAACATGTTTTATTCTAGGATACATTTAAAAAAATAAGAATATTCCCAGGTTCTTCCCCTACAAAAATATTCAAGAGATCATTCTGAAAACATCTCTGTTTATCTTATATTATTTTTCCTTTCAATGCTCAATGTTCACAGTCTAAGGAGTCACAGCTATCTTATACACTGTAATAGTGTCCCTTTCCAATCTCCTCTCTCCCCAACAATCACAGTGACCTTTTGGAAATATAAATCACAGCATATGTAGTAATTAACTGGTTTCAAAAATTGCTTTCAATGAATCTTGATTCTTGGCATTCAAACCATACAATTGTCCTCTTCCATGCCAAAAGAAGATCTGCGATACATTTTAAGGTAACATATCAGAAGTTATTTTACATCAATCTGTTTCTTAACTTGAAAAAGGCTTGTCAACTTCTATTGTAGGGAGTCAGAAGTCTTCATGTAAAAATTCTAGCTACTGGGTTAAAAGGACCATGTTTACAAGTCACATATCCATCCATATATCCACATCCATATCATCTGCATATCTATTTCTATACAGTTAAGCTGTGACACCATACAGAGAGCAAGAGGCCCAGCCAAACTTGCATCCAATTCAGGCTAGAAGAGATCAACCTTGGCTGCTCTTTGAACACAATCAATGTGAGATGCCAAACAAGACCACTGAAGCATTTGCTATCTGGACCTTGTTAACCTACAGTTATTTTAAGCCTTTGATGTTTCGACTGGTTTGTTATGTAGTAAGACAGAATATAAAAACAGAAAAAGGCATCTGGAAATTTGCCTTGTGACAGATCCCTTATGTAGATAGGATTGGCTTTGGAACTGGGTATTCCCAGTAGTATCCTTAGGTTCTTAGGAGATTGTTAGCAAAATCAGTGAAGAAAGAAAGCACTGTTATTGGGGACTGGAGAAAAGGATGTTTGTGTTATATTACAGAGGAAAGTGTTATATTACCTTGTGACTAACACAATAAACAGAAAATGTAATTAATGAACTTATTTTTTGGCTCAGGAGATATTCAGGAAGAATATTCAGATTCCACCTTATCCAGACCATTTCTGTTACTCTATGGGCTCCAAGCTGACTGACCCTGTGAGGACAACTCTCTAGCCTCCAGCTCCCATCTCAACATGTGGGTGTCTTGGATGACGGCATCAGGCCTTATAATGGGTCCAGAGGATTACAGCAAGTGTGTTTACCCCCTGAGCCATCTTTCCAGGCCCATTTTTGTTTTTAAGTCCACATATGATAAGTGACATTGTCTGTGAACTAAGGAAAATTTTTTTTCCCTTTTTCAAGCAAAATGTAGAAGAGATATTACCAGTCGACAACTTGCTGGAGAATAGAATGAAAGCATTTCTCATTTCTAGTTTTGTCAGCCAACAAAGAGATATCAAATAAAAAGATGATTTAGCCCATAAAACAAATATCAGATGCTCCTCATAGAACATGCCTTAGGATGGAGATTACATCAAGATTAATCAACCTTAGAGAAATGTGAGGCCATGACTTAAATATCCTGTTGACTAAAATTGAGAGTTCTGCAGAGTCTTAGATATAGAACTGCACGGCACTCAGATCTAAGCCCAGGATAGAAACGGTTACATTTCTAAGGTTTGTGGGTAAGCCTTCTGTTTTATGAAGGCGATTGCTATTTGCAGACCAGAAAACTGCAATCATTTACAATAATTATAAGTATAAGTATATAAGGCATAGAAAAAGTTCTTCAACTTCTCACAAACATAAAGAAGACTGTGGTGCTGAAAGCTTTTTTCACAAGCTGGTTGGTTTATTGTCAACAGAAAATGATAATTCACAACAGGGAGCAGAGATAAGAACTAAAGAGAATTATTCTCAGAGTTCACTGCTCTTCTCTAGTCAGCCTATACTCTCTGCCCCAACACTGAATTAGTGGCATTTACTTAGCTAGATTTTATAATTAAAATTAAGTGTCAGAGAAGGCTAGGTGCCCCTACAACCTCAGTTAGGCATCTAAGGGTGTCTGTTACAGTACTTCTATACCTGTCTCTCCATCTTACACCATTTGCAGAAAACAATCTGTGTCTTTCTGCTTCATCTTTTTCTCTTTTGTAGAAGACATAGTCTTTCCAAAATACATGTATTATTTTTCAAATACCAACAGCAAAGGGGGAAATGGATAAATTAAATGTCCTCAAAATTTAAAATGTTTTATTCATTAAACTATATCAAGGAGGTGGAAAAAATTCATGCAAAGGGAGACAATATTTGCAAATTAAAACTCTACTAAGGGACTTGCTTTTAAATAGATACATATTAAATTTAATGATATACATAAATCATCTGTATCTTGACTTTTTAAAAAAATAAAATTTCTCCTCTTCTATAACTATTTTTACAAGAACTTCCATATGTTTTCAGTATCTGCATGGGCCAATAATACCTACACCAAAAACAAGCATGAGTATACTGAATGCTCCATTTTAAGCCTGCTAGAAAATGTCTCATTTGAAATTACCAGAATTTCTGGGAGAGATGGAAAGCAACAACTCTAATTTATCCCTGCACTTACCTTTTGAGAAGCCCACCTGTTTCTGGCAGAAATCCAATTTTTTTCTGTGGTTTCAGTAGTTTACTAGCTTCCCCTTATTCCCAGAAGTTTCTGTGACTTACTTTATAAAAAAATGTTATAGGGTATTTCACAATACCAATGAAATTGCTTTGGGAATACTTATTTGGAACATTGAAAATATACAAATTTTCAAGTAAAAGTTATGCTGTTAAGGAAATAAAAGTATACAAAAAAATGAAGACTAAAGGACATTTTCCAGTGTATTCAAGACCTAGAATAAATAAACATTAATATTTTGTCGTCCAAGTATTTTAAACCAAATAGTATAAAGTTTTCTTCAATTTTCCAGAGACAACACTTATTATAAATACAGTACCCCTCAGTCCATGTTTCTGTATATGTACATGCTTTCAACATATGTACATGAACCATCATATATTTCTTTTGAGTGGATTTTAAAATATTTACATTTTATGTATGTTTACATATTGGGCTAGAGAAATGGCTCAGTGGTTAAAGTACTTGCCCCACAAATAAAAGGACCAAGGTTTAGATACCTAGATTTCATCTAAAATGTTGGTCAGGCATGGTGAGTCTATCTCCAGAAAATAGAATCTAAGAATACCCAGAGCAAACTGGCTACAGAGACTACCTCCAGCATCCAGTTTTGGGTTTAATGAGACAAGCAAGTCTCAAAAAAATAAGGTAGGGCTGATGATTCCTGAAGTCACCCTTGGTCCTCCACAGGACCACACAGTGCCCTCTGATACACACACACACACGCACATAAAATAAATAAAATATTTCTTTTAAAAAAGAACGATGAAGGACAGCTTCTGATGGCAAACTCAGGCTTCTATGTACATGCTTGTGGGTGTGGTCAGGCCCAAAGCCTGCTCTCTGGATGATACATTAAGATCTGAAGTGGGCTGTCACTAGGGGCACCTCCCCTGGGGGGTTGAGTTTGCCTCTTGTCTGCAAGACAATGGCAGGCCTAACTCCTCCCCTTGGGAGTAGAGATCACCTCCAGTCTGTTTTTGGATTGCTTTTGCTTCTCTTAGAAACTGGCTGGGCTGTTCCTTCCCCAACAGTTCCTTCTTGCTTATCTGAGATAAGCTAATGCACAGACCAGGTAACTCTGTTTTGAGGCATACATTATCCATTTCCTTCTAGGAACAAAGTGCCATGCCTGCTTACCTGGAAACATCCTGCCTGGTCCCACAGCAAGTAGATGTTGCTCCTGACTTTTCTTTGTTAACTGGAATGTATACGTTTTACATAATCCTGTAAACAATTTGGTCCTACTCTTCTCTGATGTTTTTCCTGAATTTGGCCTTTCTCCTTGATTGTTTTCCTATAAATACTATGTATGCTACAATAAAGTTGGCTTGGATGATGGAGATCCTAGGCTCCCTCTGACCCGATGCCTGATCAATTCTTACCACTACCACTTCTGTTTCCTGTACGTAAGTCTGAGTTTACACTGGTTCATGGGCACGGACACGTGCTCACATATGCACAAGTGCATACATATAACACACACATACACACACTGTATATATAAGCACATGAAACAATGGGAAAAAGATGTTAGCATAAATACACGTTGCACTATAACTTATTACCATTTTAAAAATACTGGTTTATTTTCAAGTTTGATATATGCTAGATATATATTTTATACACTTTAATTTTAATTATGTTATAATCTTTAATCATACATGCATAGTATAACTGACAACATATTTCTCTGGTGATATCGCATGGGTTGCTTCTAACTTCTTCCAACTATGAACAACTCTACAAAAAACAACCAATTTTGTTTGTTTAATTATTGATGTTTTGTTTTGTCTTCTTGTGAAAAAAGGTAAGGATTTTCCCAGAGTTCACATTTAGGTCATCATTTTTTTGAATTTTAGCCTATGTTCATGACACATTTAAAACAACATATGACTGGTCCGTGTGTACATCTTTTGAAGATTCTAAAACTCAGATTTTAACTACATCTCTTCAATTTTCCTGACCATTGATGATCTTGGTAAGTAAATGTGAATTCTAATCTTTGTATCCATATAAAAAAATTGCAGTTCTGCTCTGTAAATAGCTCCTATTATACTCATAGATCTGAAGAGCACTTAGCACTCAGCCTAGAAATCATCTTCTATAAGAAAGGTAGAAAAGCTCAGGATGACACGATGGCACATAGGCCAGTAGAAGAGCAATGAAGAGGACAACAATGGCCAGCTATTATGCAGATTATCTGCAATCCCCCAAAGCTCACACAGAATCAGCCTTCCCAATCTCTTTCCAGCCTAAGACTTGGGGAACCTCATGGAAGAGGGAGCAGTAAGACTGTAAGAACCTGAAGATGGGAAGGTCCACTGTTGGATAAGACCTTCCATTCAAGGAAACGATGCTGCATTCAGGAACTCACAGCAGTGAGACTTGTCTTTATCAGACCTGCATAATAACTGAAATACACATGCCCTTATAGACTGTGAGGAAATAAAGAGAGATAAGAACATACAGGGGAAACCTTAGGGACTAGAGCTGGATGAATGGGGTGAACCCAGGAGAGGCAACTTGGTATGCCACAGAGGCTTGAACCCCTACAAGAGTAGACAAGCTACAGGGAACCCTGAAGTCCATAGAAGTAGCCAGGTAGGAGGGTGGGAGGGAGTGGAATGGATTGATGAGGGGAAAGGGAGAAGAATGGGAGGGAGGAGCGATGGAGGGAAGCAGGCATTAGTACTCAATATGCTTGTAAAAAGTTATGTTTTGTAATGAATATTAAATTATATATTTATTTTGCTGTTTGTTTTATGTGAATGAATACTTTCATTCTTTTTTGCCCCAATCTAAAGTGATAGCTAAGCTGGATATAGATTTCTAAAGTGACAGGACTCAGCACTTTGAAGAGATTGCACAACTTTGGGACATCTCTTTTAGTTAATAGAATCTGCTCTCATTAGGCTCCTATGAGGAAGTCCTTCTTTTCTATCTGTTCCTTTTATTCTGATCTGTAGTTTTACTCTGATATGCTTGCATGCACCACTGTTACTCTTAGCAATTGCAAAATATATGAGTAATAAGGGCAGACCACACCATGTCACTAGCATCCCAAGAAATAGACAGAACATGATCTGCATCTCAGAATCCCTCCTGCTTCAATACAGCCATTTTGCACAAGTATATCCAGAATACTGTAGAGTTACATCATGCTAAAATATCTCTTTTTGCAGTTTATAAGATAGGATTGTGTGATGTGTCATCTTCTGTGTTTATCTCCTTTCTCACAATATTAAGTTCGATACCTCCACACATACTGTTGTAAATGTCCAGAGAGAGATGGTTCATTGTCATTGATTTACAGCCTTCTGCTGCATGAATATATGGAGTGCAACATAGTCCCTTGACACAGGCCAGCTCCTCAATTCCTAACACATTGAAATTCAACTCCTGTCCAGACTGAAGCCCAGGACTTTGTGACTTCATGCTTCACTGAGAGGCAGGCATTTCATTTCCATTTCTGGCCCACAGTAAGAAGGTTATGAGAGTTTCAAACAATGCTGTTTTCACCTAATCATATGTGATACATAATTGTATATACAAATGTAGCAGCTATTATGACCATGGACTTAGAACACTAAGATATAAAGTCACAGAAGCATTTTATTGGAAATTTGTTAGTCTCTATTTTTGAAGAGAAAATAAAACTCTTCCGATTGTACTGTGAGGAAAGTCTCTTTCGATGTTAATAAATTTCAATAATATCATATATAAATATCTTTAAAAATAAAAACCATATGTATTTGGACTATAAGAGGTAAGTATCTGCTAAGAATCATTAATAAATTTTATAATTAGAATTTGATAAAATTTTCATGTTTTAGGTACTTCTATACCTAGAGCTATATTTATGTATGTTAAATAATACAGCTTAAACAAAGTTAAACTAGTGAAAAAAGTTAATATAGATGATACATGAATATTTCAAATTTTCTAAAGATGACTATTTAAATATGAGAATCATAATTGATATAATGGTCAACTCTAACCTACAGTTTCACAGTACAATTTTAAGTTTATGTTTACTTTTTGACTATAAACCTACATATTATATTATACATTATATTATTAACCTATTTTTGGGGAAATCTGACTCTTTTACTGTTTTTTGGCTATCACTTGCTTTAGTACTTTTCCATGTAAACAGAGCTCATAAAACTGAAAATTGTATTCTGAAGATGTAATGTTAACTTTTACCATGGTTAAAAAATTTTTAAGAAACTAACCCTAAGGCCCTGATGACTCAAGGAACATGTGCAAACAGCATATTTCACTAATACCTTCAAGCAACTTCAATGGTGGTCTGAACCTTAATTACATTTTAGTCTATGAAGGATAAATAAGCTATGAATCCATGTCCTAACACCAGTATATCAAGGGTTTCATTCCACAGTATTTTGTTCAGAAGAAAAGAATGCAATACTAGAAAATAGCATCTGGGAAGTATCATAATTTGTGGTATGTGTTTCCATCCTTGATCAAGAAAGCAATATATAATCATAATTTCTGATTATTTCAAAAGTCAAAAAGGAGTCCAGCGCACTGTTGCCCTCATAAAGTCTAGCATCTGTTAAAGGCACCGAGACCCCTGGAGGCAAGGGATTGACAGCCATAGTAGTGATCTTATCCTTAAGGGGAACAAGAGAAAGGGCTTATGGAAATGCCACTGGGTCCTTATATGTCATCGGAGAGGAGGACCCAGTGGAGAGTTAGGCGTACACAATAAAGGACTCTCTGGGAATTGGGGGGGAGGCACTGGGAGATGGGGAGGGGGAGGAGGGGGTTCGGGGGGAGGAGGGGGGAGGGAGGGAACTGGTAAAAAAATTTTAAAATGTATAATTAAATTTTTAATAAAAAAAGAAGTAAAAAAAAGGAATTCCAACTAAAATACTGTATTAATATACTATGGTTTAAACTCAAGATAATATTTTTAAATAAATTGAATATAGCATGATTTGTAGTACCACAGGCATGCTTATTGGGAGAAACCTACTCTATTCTTCTGAAAAACAAAATGAAAAGGCTAGAAGTCAACTGGGTAATAGGATGAAGTATATAAGGGGATTAGGAGATGTTTGTTAGCTTTTTAATAGAGCAGTTTAATTTTAAAATTACCAAATTTAAAGAAAATTTCCTTCCAAAAAATAAAAACAAAAAAGTAAGTTGTCATAGTAACTCAGCCTTAGAACCTCTACGCAGACCAAATTTAGAAAAGCTATATTGAACATTTTATTGTATGAACTATTCACTTAGTAAAAATAAAGGGGGGGGGAAATGAACTTAGACTGTTATTGTGCCTGTTCTTTATCATAAGAGACAGCTGTCATTATATTTTGTCTCAACAAATGGAAGAATTTGAAGCTCTGAATGACCATTTACATTGTCCTGCATTCTTGGAGGAGCAGAGCTCTGAACTCAGGTGTCTGGCAACTGAATTTATGAAGGACATTGCATCTTCCTTGAACCTCAGTCCTTCTGAAGACAACAGAAAGCCACTATTGCTATTTTAAATGGTGAGGTGGTTCAGGGATTATCAGAATCTTTTACACTGAAGAGATGGTAGGGGCTGGAAAATGAGTTGCGTTTTATCTCTGCTTCTCACAGGAGACCTGATCAAGTGCTGAGCTCTTTTTAGGTAACTCGATAAGACTAATGAGAGAATGTGCTAAGACTAATGAGATAAGTTTCTTCCCTGCATTGTTCACATGCCCTAATACCTGTCAATTTTGTCTCAGAACAGGTATTTTAAAAGCAGACACATATCATTAGTCCTAATTGGATTCAAATCATTGAGTCCTCTTATTTATTAAATAAATGTTTATTTAGTGCCTGCATGCATCAAGCACAAGTTATACCTTAGGAGGCACAGGAAATCAGTCCTGCAGGAAAGAAATGGAGTCATGGATATCACAGGGAAATTTCAGTGAGAGCCATTTTGAAATTTGGTTACCTGAGGATTTTTTGCAGATAGGGAAGTGAAGCAGCCAACTGAATACTAATAGAGAACTTGATCTGAAAAGGAGTTACATGATCTCGCTCATTCTAAGATGTCTTGAAGTGTCACTGAGAGGACCATAGAAATGCAGCATGTCAGCTCTGGAGTCCTGTGATTGAATTTAACAGCCTCAAGGGATGGGAAAACCTATCGACCTAGTTTACTGTAGATTTAGTACTGGGGATTAGCCCAGCTATTGCTTGTGTGTTGATAGAGGTGAATTGGTTTCCAGCCTAGTTGCCACAAAGCATTAAGAAAAAGAGCATCTTCAACAACCACCCACAGACCATGAAATAACACCTAACTTTTTAGTCTAACTTTGGGTATCACACTATTGCCTCTTTTGTATGCTCCAGATAAACCTTGTTGCAAGTAGGACAGAAACTTCACTGTGAACAAGGATTAAGGTTTTTTTTTCTTCTTTATTCTTCATGATTTCCACCAGCTTCCTCAGTAGAAAGATCAATGATAATAGTAGTTACTTCCCGAGATCTTGGAGAATTACTTAAATACATGTAAAGTCCCTGAAGTAGTGGCTCATGCCACTGTTTCTACCATTGAGCTACTCTTGGTAGCAGCTAGAAATACGAATCAGCATTTAATTTACAAAATCCAAGCCTGCCTCCTTGGCTTATGCATCAAATCACTCTCCCTCATTCTTACTAGAAGGTATGGTGAAATAATGATTGGGATGGGGACCAGAAGTCTCTGATATTCTATGATGGCACTAATTAATAATTCAAGAGGGTGAAGACTCTCAGAACAGCCAAGAGGCTCCATATCTCAATGCCTGATCCATACCCAAATTTCCTTTTCTAGTCCTCATTGTTAAATTTAAATTAAGCCTTTAAGACCAGTATCAATCTGCTTACCCAAGAATCCTGGGTTGCTCTTTGTAACTTGCAGTGACCTCTTCGCCATAAAATTTCACCCACATGTGTCCTACATTCCTTTCTATTGTATTCCTACAGAAATCTCCTCTTATTGAAAAAACTGAGTTTTGCGCGGGTACCTTCCGTATCATGTACTCTGCTGATATTTAAGCATGGAACCAGCACAATTTCTATTTAAGCTGTACCGGAAGTAATAATCCATAGATGGATTTAAATGGAGTCCAGGAAGTCTTGAGATACTGTGATTTTATGATTAATCGTCCAAGAGGACATGCTTTTAAACCCACTCAAGGGGCTTATTGAAGAGGTCTGAGCTTTGATCACATCGCTACTCCATGTTAAGTGCCACTGCCAAAGGGATCAAATTTGGTCATGTGACTTAATCTCATGATTGAATTCAACATGAACTCTATCCTGTGTAGGATTGTGCATGTTTCTGCTCATGAATGTGACTGCTTTCTATGGAATGGATAAGGTGTGGCATACATGGTTAACAGATGTGACTCTTCACTATGTGTTTTGACAGGAGTCATCTTTTAAAGTGGACGGTAGTTTAATGTGAGCACTATTTTAAAAGATAAATGCCTTATTCTTTACTTAACTATTTTAGCAGCCATTCTTGAGACAATGTAGTTACCAAAATATGTAAGGTTGAAACATTATAACTCCTCTTGTCCCAAAGCACTCTACCATTCAAACTTCTATATGTCCAGAAGCAAACAATTCTCTTGTTTCATTATAAAAGCCAAGAAACGTCTCTCATAATTAAAACATGTAGCTCTTCCAAGGCGGTCACTTTTTGTTCACAAAAGAAGCCACAATCCATACTAAAGAAGAATTATGCATGAGTTGGGCCAGAAGTTACACTTGGGTAAAAATCCTCAATTACCGTAGCTTCATTAATGCATTTTTGATGCCTTACTGCCGAGTGACTGTTCTGAATAAATTGTGCTCTCATGCATACACTCAAAGAAATGACAAAATTCTGAATGAACAAGCAGTGAGCACCCAGGAGAGATTCTTCAGACCACAGTTTATCACTATGGGAGACAGAAGAACAGAGGACATTTCACAAAACTCCAGAATCTCAGAGATCATCTGTCCAGTCATCCCTGTCCACTTTCTTCCTTGCTATAATAACTCCATAAAATTGTCAAAGAGGATTTCATAAACAATTCTAGACATAAAGAATTTGTATCCTGACACATTCCTCTTTATAAAATTCCTTATTTATGCTCCACTACTATCCTCTCCTGGCCGCATACAGTTATTTTAATCCTTCCTCCAATAATAGTCCTCTCAATATTTAAAGAGCCATCGCATATTTCATCCTATGAGAATATGTTCACCAAGGCCAAGGTGGATGCAGGCTATGAAGGTCATGGCACTTGTATGAACAGAAACCTATTAAGAAACCAGAACAGCTGGATTCAATCAACATGGAAGAAAAAGGCTAAAATATAGACAGGGATTACCTTTCAACCACAAGTTTTATAGGTCTCCTTCCTTGGAAGAGAACTCAAACTTTCTCTTCCTTCAGCAGGTGACGCTGACATTTACTGGGTTGCTAAGACTATAAACTCTTATCTTTCACATTCAATCCATTGCCTATACCCCATATATAAGTGAAATATATTCATCTATTTTAAGATATACTGTTACTATCCTATACCAAGCTAAAATTCTCCTTGCTCTCAAATTATTCTAATTTTTATTTGGCAAGTCATGCCACACCCACCTTTTCCTGGCTTGATTCAAAATTGCAAATCTGATTACATCCTACTGGTGCTTCGAACATTTCAAAGGATTCCTTCTGGACTAAGACCAAAGCTCCTAAAACAGCCTTCAAGTTCTGCCACTGCAGATGTCTGCCTCTTGCCTCCATCAGCTCTCTGCTCCTTCTCCATATCTGTCTTGCTTCAGTTCTCACAAGAAAGGGAGTTGGTGTTTCCTTCCTCCAGGCCTGCCTTGCGTCTGCGTTCTGTGCATACCCAAGCCTTTCAGGTTTTCTCAGAAAAATGATAATTCCACTTGTCTCTCCCAGTGAACATGGTAATAAATAAATACATGGGATTAAAAAAAAGAAAGGGAGTTGGTACAGAACACCCCTTTGACAAGGATGCTGAAAAGGAATCGTCCTGTGAAAAGTAGAAGAGACCAAGAGCAAGTGTTGTCACAAGCCAAGGAAAGAGAAAGTTTCTTTAGGGGAGTGTCAGGAAACTCCAATGCCACAGGAAGGGAAGAGCTACATGAGGTCTGGAATGTGTGGAGTCACTGGAAAATTTAACGCAAACAAGGTCCCAGGCAAAAATATTAGAGCACAGATAGATTGCAGGGAGGTGCAGTATAAATAGAAGATGAGGGAGGAAAGCAAGGAAGGCAGAAAATATATAAAAGAAGCAACAGTCAAAACAGAAAATGTGTTTGCTTCTTATCTTTTTTAAACATAGGGAAAATTCCATTTGGAAAGATAAGTTTAAAAATATGTGAAAAAACTGACTTGATCAAGCAAGACCCCTGGGGCAATATGAAGGTAACATCAAAATGACCTAGGGTTATACCCAAAATAAGTAGACTGATATCTGGTAGAGAATCGTTAAGGAATCTTTTAAATATAAGATTGGAACTGACATTTTCTGAGATGGAAACTAGCTTACTCTAAAGATATCTATGAGAATTAGAGGGAATTCTGATTTCATTTCTAGGTAGATTACATACTATTTGTGAGATTTGCCAAAATTTTTAAATATTTTGGTAAGTGTATTTTTAATACTAAATATATTAATTTTACATATTCTTTAGATTTCACCCAAAATTTCAGCTATGTGCTTTACCTCCTCATTGACTGCAAAATGACACTTACTAGACTGTAAACATGAATAACTCACACTCCAAGTTCTTATATTTTATATTGTCTTAAAGAAAAAAACTTAGACCTTTGAGCTACTGTTTGTATTCATGGCTCACTGACATCATTTAAAGTATGTACTAATAAATCATCCTGGTATTCATTAAACATTTGGAGCCAAATAATTTAAATAAATATTTATGTTATTATAAAGTAAATATAATACATATTCCTAAAGACTATATTTAGAAATACTAGAATAGAAGACACAGAGAAAGCTGGCCAGTCAAACTAGCCTTTATCAGTGAGTTATAGGTTTGATTAGACACCCTGTCTCAAAAAAAATGAAGTAGAAGAGCAATGAAGGATGATTCCCAGTATCAAGCTTTGGCTTACACAGATACACACATACACACATGCAGTCCACACACATACACACACACAATGAAACAGAAATAACAATGTAATTTCTGATAGGAGCCCTCTCCTGACTGAAACAAACCTGCAAAGTTAGAATGATATCCTTCCCTGTAACTGCTGTGGATGTTAACATCTATCAAATACTTGATGATAAGAAAACACTGGACACCTTACTAGGAACTTAGTTATTACTGAAAACTATGAATTAAGAAATTTGCCACTTGTTCTAAGATACCGTACTTTCACTGAGCGATAAGATCCAAGAAAGGAATGACTGTTTTCAGTTCCAAAGCCACTGGGAGATGGAAGAATATTTTGTGAGTTCATTAATAAATAAGACAAAGATTTTAAGTTTAAAAGAAAGCAAATCAGTTCATATTTTTGTTGTTGTTGTGAAATGTATTAATTCAACACACTTCATAGAATTATTTCAGAATCTAAAGCAAATTTTTAGCATTTTCTGTGGCTCTTATATTTATTTATTAATGCCTATTAAATGAGAATCTATTCAATTGTAGCTCTTTCTCTAAGGAAACCTATAAGATGTTAAAAAAAAAAAAACAAACTTCCTACACTTGCAGAAAAACAGTAGGAGAATACAAACAAAAATAAAAGCAATGTCAATATTGAAAAGTATCATCATGTATCATAGCTGACATTGAAGACAAGGGCTACAGGATCAGAGCTAGAATATCAGATGACAATTCATTGGTGGAAATGAGTGGAAGCACAGTGGAATATGAAGAAGCAAGAGAAAGCAGGTGGTTTTCTGTTACTTTTCTTTCTCCATCCCATGAGGTTCTTTAGTAAAATATGACTCTTACACCAAAATCTTTTAATCTCTCCAACCTCCTCAGCATCATATAATTTAACATCAGCTGCTAGTTAAGTAATAGTTAAGTCCAGATGTCAACTTGCCACACCTGGCATTAACTAAGATCAGCTGAGACCACCTGAAGAGATTATCTGGATCAATACATTTACAATACAAAGACCAGCCCTAGATCCAATTAGAACCTCTTTAGATCTCATTGGAACCTCCCAGTAGAGGACCAGATAAAAGGAACCATAGGAGACTGAGAAGAAGAGAGACTCTCTAGGAATCCTCCAGCCTTCAGCCACGTGGATGGGGACTGACTTAGCCTATCAGCTTCAGCTACCAGCCATGTCTCCTCCACCATGAAAGACTGTTTCTTCCCTCTGGAACTGTAAATTGAATAAATCTCCCTTTCTCCCTTAAGTTGTTTGACTTGGCTGTTCTCTCAGGGCAATAGTTAAGAGTAACTGTTACAAATAGCTATGGACAAGAGGTTGGGAAGATACCTTGGTCAGTATAATGCTTGCTGTGGAATCATAAGGACCTGAGTTTCCTCAAAATCCCTAAGGAAAAAGCATGGTATAGTGGTACATGGATGTACCCCAGGGCTTGGGAGGCAGAGAAAGGTGGAGTCTTTGGGACTCACTGGATAATCAACTTATTCCCTGAGCTCCAGATTCATATGAGACCTTATCCTAACCAAAAATAGATAACTTCTGAGGAAAAAGACCTGAAGTTGACCTGTGTCTTAAACACTCATACACACACACACACACACACACACACACACACACACACACACACACATACACACACACATGAGAGAGTGAGAGAGAGAGAGATCATCATATTCTCAGTTATGAACTCACACATTTAATGAGAAGTAGAATTAATTATCAGGCAAACAAACAAAAAAAAAATGAAACAAGCAACCAAAGCAGTCTCACATTCCTCTTAACAACAGGGCAGCTGCAACTCATAATTCAAGACTAGCTGAAAGTCAGCTTCTCTACGCTGCCTTTCAGCCTTCTCTGAGGGAGCATTCTGTTAGCCCTGGCAGTCTGTCCCTCTTCCCACTGATACAACACCAAACATCATCTCAGTGGACTAGGAGCTCCTTAGGAACAGAGATTGCTTATATTAATCTTGGCATTACCCAGCATCATACCTTGCACACAATCAGAAATCAATAGACATCTGTTCAATAAACACTTGAATTACAGCTTCTTTGAAATCCTTTCATACATACTGTCTTGGCTTATAAGTCAGCAGTAGGTGACCTCTTTGCTCTCCTAATTGTTTCACATATTAAACACATTCCTGCTGGAGAGTTGGAAGCTCTTTCAGGTATGACCCATCACATACAAATTTGTTTCTATTACCACTTGAGCTCCACCCCTAGTGGAGTGGAGGAGGTAAAGCACTTACTGACTGGCCAAGTCTTCCAGTGTGTGAAAGTAATGTCATGACAGTGATGCCAGGTCTCCATCTGTATGTGCATAACAAATTTATGGGTATGGACTGGGATTTCCCACTATTACAATAGCAAGTTATTATAATGGTTTGTGTGTGTGTGTATTTGTATGTAAATGGTTTATGTGCATGTGTGTGGGTGCACACATAAAGGGGCCAGAGAAAGACATCAGGGGTCCTGCTCTATCACTCTCTGCCTCATTCTCTTAAGACAGGGTCTCTCACTAAATCCAGGTACCAGCAAGTCCCCGCAGTCCCCTTGTCTCCCTCTGAATGCTGGTGTGACGGATACGTGCGTAACCACACCAGACTCTTTCCTTGGGTTTTAGGGATTTGAATTCAGATCTGCATGCTCCTGTGGCAAGTGCTCTTATATGATGAGCCATCTCCCTAGCTCTTTTTCTCTCTTTCATGTGTGTGTATGTATGTGTGTGTGTGAATATATACGTGTGTATGCTTGCACGTGGGTGGGTGCACATGTGTGTGTGCAGGTGTATATATACACCTGAACTTGCATGCGGAGGCCAAAAGGTGATGTGGTGAATCACCTTCAATCACTCTTTCATTGTCATAAGCCTGGGTCTCTAATGAAAGCAAACGCACAGTGTGGCATTAGGGCAGGTCTGGCTGGCCAACTCATGCTGGGGATTTTCAGGCTCTGCCTTCGTAGGCTAGAATTACAGGCTGGCCTCCATACACACTCAGCATTTCTTTGTGGGATCTGGGGATTTGATCTCAGGTACTTTTGTTTGCCAGGCAAGGGTTTTAACCACTGAGCCACCTCTCCAGCTCTCAGTGGTACTTTCATTCATGCAACTTACCTCCTTCCAGAAAGTCATCCCACGTGCTTTCTTTACTTCCAGGTTGACTAAAAGGAATTTATCTGTTGAGTCACCTCATGGCAATAGTAAAAGAACCATAAAGGGCCTATATTCGTGCACGGACACACCAAACTATCTTCTTTTACTTGCCAGCCTGTGGCCGCTTGGTCCCTATCTAATACCTTAGAATATTGTGCTTTGAACATAATCCAAAGCATGAAACATAAGACATAAAAGTCAAGTAAGAAAAATGAAAACAGTGAAGGAAAGAGAATTCTCACAAAGCCAAGTGGGAATTGGGTTAGCTGTGAAGGAAGACCTCATAAACAATGAATGGAAAAGGCACAAGATTTCACTCGGAAGGAACATCCACTCAAATGCTTACTGAACGCCTGCTCTTTGTCATATACTGTGCTCTATGTGCTAGGACAAAAATGTAGAATGGTTTCTGCTTCTCCCAGGACAAAGAGTATTTTTTGGGGGGGATTATAAGCAAGTGACACAATACAGCATGAGAATTATCATTGTGTAGCACTTGTAGCTGTGTAGCACAAGTGTAGTACAAGATGCTAGAAGAATAAAAAAGTGGATGTTCTTTTCTCTTGTGTGCAAGTCACAGAACAATTCCCAGGAGTGGTAGTTTAAACGGAAAGATTTACAGAATAATAAACTGAGCTTCCTGAAGAGAATCAGATGAGGAAGAAGCGATGCTGCCGAATCAGCACGTGAGGAATTCAGAATTGGAGATTAAGACGTTTGCTGTGACTAGATTGCTTCTATCTGTGCTCAGACAACCCTGTGCAGCCTCTGCTGCCTCTGGCCATTTCTATGTCCTAGCTCTTGGCCTTCATAGTACTGGCACATTAACTGGCACCTAGAAGAGACTTAAGAAATGTCTAGAATTGAGGGAGTTGGGGAGGTAGCTTGGTGGGCAATTTATTTGCTATGCAAGCATTAGGATCTGAGTTCAGATCCTCAGTACTTAGCAAAAGCTAGCTATGGTGCAGTGTGTTCGTAACCCCAATGCTGGGGAAATAGAGGTAGGTGGATACTGAGGCCTCCTTGGTTGGGAACAACAAGATCCAGACTCAGTGACAGACACTGTCAATGAAAGAGAGGGGGAAAAAAAGCAGATGCTGACTTCTAGTCTCCATGGGGACACACTAACCTTCAAATGTGCACGCTCTAGTCTTTAAATGTACACACATTGGCAAGCACACTCATTTACACACACACGCACACTCTCATTCATTTCACACACTCTAGATGTGTACCAATGCCAGGCGTTTTTATATAGGCTCTGGGGACTTGAATTCAGATCCTCATGCTTATGTAGTGAGCACTTTATGTGCTGAGCTATCTCCCTGGTTCTTAATGGTAATTTTATTCATGTGAGACACACTGTATATGCTTCTTTCAGCCCCTTCTCTTCCCTTCATAAAGGACAGAGCAGCTTCTCCCAACCTTGGTCCTCTCTTGGCTTTCTCTGTGGAGTCATTAGCAATCACAAGGCTCAGGATTAACCTGACAGCTGAAATTGCTGAACCTTTTTAATGCAGATTCTTCCATCAAAGTTTAAAACTGACCTTTAGTTTTTTGAGTCCTGGCTGTTTGTATGGATGCAAAAGCTCACAATTCCCTTTTTAAAGCCTGCAGCCTAATGGATTGTCCAATTTCATTCTTCTAATAGATTCTGACCCAATGCCAGCTCTGGGTCATTTAGACCTTTCCTAAGGCTGCCTTCTCTATCTGAATTTCCCTGTTTGCAGAACTCAGTTTTCCTGGAGAAAGTTCTTTCTCAAAAATGACTCTTCATTAAGTATCTCTGGTGGGCTTTTTTCTGTTCCTAATATGCATTAACTTGACCTAGAAAATGGAAATCATCTAAATCGTAGCTATTAAACTTACTATTTGCTTATTTTTGTATTATTTAGTCCTTGTTTATTAACTTATTACTCATTCAAAAGCTAACAAGTATATTAACAATCACCATACTCATTTGCACATGTAGACACTCAAGCATGGTAATAGTGTGTGTGTGTGTGTGTGTGTGTGTGTTTTATTTATTTGGGAGAAAGAGAGAAGGTAAACATGTTCTCTGCTCTTGCTGTGGATGTGATATGACCACCTGCTTTAAGTTCCTGTGTATATAACTCCCCCTCCCCCTCAAACACACACTGATAGAATTTTAAACCACTAAAATGTCTGGGACAGGTACTTTGTTATAGCAACACTGGGTAACATGCCATCTCGAATGAAGCAAGTGGAGGAAGGTGCCTGACCTTCCAAGTGCTTTTTTATATAAGACATTACAGACATGCAGAATAAATATCCATGGATCCCCATTGTATCCTTTGCTTGAGAAGGACATTATTTTGGGATAAGTCCAGTGCTCTCTTCACCTGTCGTAAAACCATAAGCCTTTTGGATTCTTTTATCTTTTTGTTACGTTCACTGACTTTGTACTAAGAACCCACTATGCTAATTAATTCTAAAAGTGAAAATGACTCCTCTTCTCTCCTCTACTCCCAAACCACTGCAGGGCCTCTAGAATGGGAAGAAACACGTATCTCCAACTTCCAATAACTTGGACCCAAAGTTAAATCTATATATACATATGAGCTGGTGCATTTTTTTTTCTTTCTTTCAATTCTTATATAAGACACAGAACTGCTGTGGGCAAGGTGGGTACAGAATTTCTCCTTCATTATAGCAAAAACCATAAATGAATTCTATTTTCACTTTTTCATATTTCTACTATAATTTTCTCTTAATGTTCCAAGTACTGGGATTCCAAACCAGGCCAGGGTCTTTAGTAAAAGAACCCATATGCGTATGTCCACACATCAATCTACCTGGTTTCCTGCATTTTCTGTAAATAGTCTTTGATCATGTGGTTTATTGTTCTCTCTGTTAGACTCTACATCAACCATAACTTTCACTTTTCTCTATACTCTTCCTACTTCTATCTTTCCCGATATCATTATGATCATATCTGTACATACTATGTTTTCTGTAAATACATAATTGAGAAGTTCACCAACCTATTATAAAGAACTCTGTAGTTCTCTAATCATCACTTGGTTGGCTTCAGGTCTACAAACATATGCCTAGCATTCTGGCTATACTCTGGCAAGTGCACAAGTAATTAAAGAGCAATGTGTCAGGTGTGGTCAAAGAGATTCAGCTAATTACTCCTGGAAAAAAGAAAAACAAAACAAAACAAAGAGATACTCTGCATGGGAGAGTCAGGACAGAAGAAAGATTACCTCAGGTGGTCTGCAAACATTGAGAAAGAGTGTGTCCTAAATAAAGAACAAGGAGTCTGGAAAGATAGTTCATTTGGCAAAGTTCTTACCATGCAAGCATGAGAACCTAATCTGGTCCCCAGAATGCACATCAAATAATATAAGTGTCGCAGCTCACACTCGTAATCCATAGAATGGTGAAGACATACAGATCATTAGGACTTACCAGCCAGCTGGCCAGCTGAATTGCTAACGTTTATGTCAGTGAGAGAGTCTGTCTCAAAAACACAAAGTGGATGGTGTAATTGGATGTGACATTTAAGAATGATTCCTGGCATATGTCTACACATACCTACTCGTGTATGTATCTCCACATGTATACACACAGTCATGCACAAATACACACACACATACGCATACACACAAGAATGAACAGATTTTACCATGATTCCTGGCATATGTCTACACATACCTACTCGTGTATGTATGTCCACATGTATACACACAGTCATGCACAAATACACACACACATACGCATACACACAAGAATGAACAGATTTTACCAGAAGAGATAGGTTAAACAACATCATACAGATATAAAATCCATAAATATTAGCTGAGTGAATTATTGATACAGAGAGATAGCTTCCAAGGCAGAAGACACACTTGGCCCCACTTAGGAGCAATTGTACAAATATCCTTCAAAAGGCCAGAAGTACTTTGCCTAAGATTTTATTTGTAGCAAAACATCATAAACTATTCTTTATTATTCTTGCAGAACAGCTACATATCATCCAGTGCTCCCCAGCTGAGACAGAGAGGACGGAAGGGCATGATACTCTTGATTCTTGGGGCATCCCTGGTGCACACTGCTAATAAACCAAGACATTCACGTTCACCAAGTCTGGATGCAGCATCTGAGCCTTTTCCAATAGCTATTCGTTTCTTCCTTTTATTACCCATTTCTGTAGGAACAATAATAGTGAAATGAAATATAGTCCCAATGCTGTTTTAGGTTATGCATTAATAAAGTAGAGTGACCTTAATTATAAGACTATATCCATCTCAAATCTTTCACTGAGTCCCATGTTTGAATGTGGAGAATTTAACAATGCCTTTCTGCTGTATCTACTTTGGACGGTGCTGGTTAGTGATTTGGGGTAGCTCTGTCCTGTGGTTTAGGAAGAGTAGATACCGGAAGAAAATGACCAAACTTCAGTTACCCAAATGATACATGTTTCCACATAACCATACAGCTGGCAGCACAGCTTTGTAAAGGAAAAATGCTGATTTTCAGATAATAAAAAGATATTAACCCAAATTCCCAAACAAAAGCATCTAAATGAGATAGTTTACATGGACAGCCTGCATTAAGCAAAGCCTCTAAATGAATTTGCAAAGCTCCTATAACATAGATGTAAATTAGCCATCAAAGCTGGAACCATTAGGGAAAAATATCTACTTTCACACATTGATTAAATTATTTCCTCCATACGAAATAAACAGTTTAGAGAAGAAAAGCTGAAGACTGCTCAGACTCTCCAGGGTGAAGGAAACAAACACTTTAAAAAAAATCCTCAGCTTCACAAGGCATCTTTTGCCAACCCCCTGTGGGGCAACCTTAGAATCTGCCACAGGAGACTGCAGCTTCTGCCCACTTTCCCAGCAGCAAGAAATATGCTAAGCAGTGATTATCAACAGGGAAGAGGATCAAAAGGTTGAGAGAATGATTAAGCAAGATAGGATTCTTTCTAACAATCATGCTTCTATAAAGGTCTTATATGATGGAAGGCAGGGTAATCTCAGATCTTAGTCAATTATAAGCAGAATGCATTCCTCTTGAGCCTGGTCTGTGGGAGCCCCCATTGCTCTAGACCTCTGGACAGTGGTGGCAGGAACACTATTAAAGCCACCCTGATTTGCTGCCAGGACCCGAGTGTGACCCATGCATATGAGTCTGACCCTTCTAAATCACAAAAATAAATTTAAAAACTTATCTTTTAACCCTGTAAGAGAAGAACAAGACAAATTTAATCTGACTATTGGTCTTTTATGCAAAAAGAGGTTTGAGGGCCAGTGAGATAACTCAGCAAGCAAGACGCATGCTTCCAAACCTGGCAAGCTGAGTTCAATCCCTGGAATCCCACATAGTGGAAGGGGAGAAACGACTTTTGAACATTGTCTTCTAAACTCCATCTGCAAGCCATGGTATGTGTGTGCTCCTTCTCTCTCTCTCTCTCTCTCTCTCTCTCTCTCTCTCTCTCTCTCTCTTTCTCTCTCTCTGTCTGTCTGTCTCTCTCTGTCATAAATATATAAAATATTGAAAAGAGAGACCTGTAAAAAGACATTACATGGGCAATGTGATTGTCATGAACTGCACTACACCAAGGTACAGAAAAGCAGAGTCCAGGGTATTTTGAGATGATGAAGGAAATCCTTCTGTCTCCACAGAGGCCAATTGTGACTCTCCAGCTGAACCCAGATACGCTGCTCACCTCCACTAAGCTGCACTGTTCTCAATCAGGTGAGTGAATTTTATTTTTTAAGTGAAGAAATTAATACTCATAGAAGTGAAATAGCATTTTAAATGTGACCCATCTGGTAAGTGGAATCAAGAGACTCCAACTCTTGACTCATAAGTTAATATTCTTTTCACTGCACTACACTGCACTACTGTCTTCTGAAACTATGATTCTTACAAGTAGGAGTTTACAGTCACAAACTCCTTGTGTTGAGTACATTCACTACATACTAGGTGCTCAATAAAGATTTTATGAATAAATGACAGCATGCAGGCCTGTGACTAATTCAGTTCAGTCTTGCTAAGTTTAAGACACAGATTAAAGACATCCTTCAGTCCAACACTGTCTTAGTTACTCTTCATTTGCTGTAATAAATGTATGAATCAGACAATTTAAAACAATTTAAGAGAACAGGGGGATTTTTATTCACACTCACAATTCTAGGTTACAGAACATCACCATAGCAAAAGAGTTACCCGCAGGGCTGGAGGAGCAGCCCAGTAATTTTTAACCTGACCATTCGGGGTTCACTAGGCACATGGGGAAGAAGAATGCTTTAATAGGTGTCTTTCTGACTAAGACAGAATATCCAAGACTGTCTAAACCCTTGTTCAGATTCTAGGCTTGCCGACCTATTTTCAGTGGTTAAAAAATTAGTTTAAAGAAGTAAACAAGCCCACCTAGTCCTATATACTTTCTCATGCCCTTTGATTTTTTTTTTTTTTTTTTGCTGCATTCACTCAGCAAAGTCTTAACCTGTTCATAGCCCTACAATAAATAAGCTGAGTACCATTCATTCACTTCACTCTGAGTTTGAAAAATCTCTCTGTTAGCCAGAGAAGGAAAAAACTTCCTGTGGAACTGGAGAATGCAGGAAAAGAAATGGTATGTGAAAACGGTATCATTCTCACTTCTGTGATTAATCATTCCCAGAGTTTAGAGGAGGACGAGTTTAGAAGGGAGTCAAGAAGAATGCAGATACTGTAAACATCTGCAAACATCTGCAGGGGCTTCCAGAGTGTTACAACAATTCCTCCAAGAGACCCAGCTGTTCTATGCAGATGTGTGTGGTCCGTTCACAGCAGAGATCTATGGCACAATGAGATGAGATATATCTCAAAGATGAATGACTCCAAATGTCAGTTAGATTCTTAAGTTACTAAAAAAAATTACTAGAAAAAGTTCCTGGCAAACAGAAAGCAAGTAATTAAGAAATTAGACTCATTTTACAACTACTTGCACTCATGTAGAAGAACAGGTCCCTGCAGAGCAACATTAATCTCTTTGAATCACCTAATGCCCTAAAAAGTCCTTGCAGTCTTGTGACAATGGGAATGAAAACTCCTGAGTGGGAGGAACAATCTTGGTACAGACACTGAAGTGATATTCAGCTATAACACCCAAGAAAGTATGGAGCCCAAATACAAAAATAGATGGATATTGAAAGAATACTGAATGCTTAAGTGGTAGAGCATGCCTGCACTCCCACACTTCAAAGGCTGAGGCAGATTTACTTAATGTGAATTTTAGGGAGAGGGCAAATATCCAGAAATATGTGGTGATTGTAACTACACAACACTATGAATTCATTCAACTCAAAATTTATTAAATTCACTGAACTGCATGCATTAACATGGTAAACTTTATTTTATATGAATTTGAACTCAATAAAAGCAAGAAGTACTTACTCTAAAGAAAAAAGAGAGAGAGATCAGAGCAACAAAATTAATGGAATTGTGCCTGTCTATACAGTTTCTGGAGTCTAGACCTGGAAGCAGGACCTTAACAATAGAGAAGTGTGTGAATCCAGGACTTCGCTAGTTCTCCACAAATGATGGAGAATTCAAAAAGAAGCCTTCAAATAGCTACAAGAAATGCCAATTAAGAACAGAGCCAAACAAAACATAGGCATCTAAGTTTTCACTCTCTTGTTTATTGCAGCTCTCAAGAGATTATTCTTCCTCTGCATCTGACTTTGTTTTCCTGTTTCCACAGTACAAGCTATAGAGACTTCCACTAACAAGTCCCCAGTATTGGTCTGATTTCTGTCCTAGGCTTCAGGGACTGCAAACAGCTATTACATGTTAACTGCTGAGTGATCGGTGCTGTCCACAGTGCTGCCTGCTGTTTAGTAAGCGGATTTCCTGTGTAGCAAGCAGAACCTAGCAGATAGCTGAGGGTGTGCTAGCTGAGCCCTACAGTGCCTTCATGAGCTACATGCAAGTTGGCGAGGCTGAGATTAAATAATGCTGTCTAATGTTACACACACACACACACACACACACACACACACACACACAATCATACACCCTACATATCTCACACACATGCCACACACAAACAACACAGACACCAAACATATATACATCACACACACATAATCACACATACACATCACACACACATAAAACACACACCATAGAACCAAACATATGTATATATCACACACACATTCACACATACACATCACAAGCACACCACACATGCACACATGCATACACACAGAGCATATTCTACATATACACATACACCATACACACATCACATACCACACACATCATACACATGCACATATACACACACTATCACATACACACATATCACATACCACACACACATCATACACATGCACATATACGCACACTATTTATCACATACACACATATCACATGCCACATACACATCATATACTCTCTCAATTACAAACCAATTTTTTTTGGCATATGCTTTTGCTATAGCCTAGGTTAGCCCCACACTCACTATGTACACTAGCCCAGCTTTAAGCTTACAGCAAACTTTCTAGCTTACCTCCTGAGTGATGGAATTATAAATGTGGGCTGCCATACATGGCTAGCTGTTATTTTAAATCTGTGTGGCTCTGTAAAACTCTGAACATTTAAGCCTGTGTAATCAAAGTAGAGGCAAGAGCTCCTCCCTTTTTAATTTAGAAGAGTGTTTCTATGGAATCTACCAGTCTGACATATTTTATGTGTCTAACAGACAACCATAAGTACATAGAAAAGGTCCTATCTAAATCAAAATAGATAAGTTAAAAGGCCCTGACAAAATTGATTCTAGGAGAAGCCCTACAGTAAATCATTTTGGGGAGCAGATGCCTTCACCTCTTTTTTTTTTTTTAATTACACTCTCTTGGGGGTGGGGGAGCTTTACTTTCTCAACTCCACATCTCAGCATGGTTTTTGGGTTGGTAAGTGTCAACTAGATACAAAGCCAGAGCTTGATCATACCTCTGCAACCAGCCACTTGCTTATCAACATTGAGAATTTGATTTGATAGGCCATCATGTTTTTAAAGAAGCACACTTTAAATATTTTTAATATTCCTGTTACTTTGCTTAAAATAATGCTTTTGTGGGAGAATACCAGATCCGCATGACTAAGAAAAGAGAAGCATACACATAACCACAAAAATCATTGTGTTTCATCTTCACAATACCTATATGGTCTCTTAACTTTAGGCATCAAATGCTACCTAGATGTCTGTCCAAAGATTAAAAACATTAATTTCACTGACATTCTGGCTTATTACTTGTGTGTCAGGGACATGAAAATAAAATCCATAGGATTGATAAGAAATATGGTAGGTTTGATTGAACTATATTAACCTCAATATTATGCATGCAGTTGTAAGCACACATGTTTGATCAATCTAGATTTGTGACTTGTTAATATCATTTAAGGCACAATATGAATGACATCATTTAAGGAGAATGGGTGAAGTACATCATGCTCCAGGGACACTAGGATTTTAGGAGTAAGTGAGTTAAGAGAAGCATCTTCAGATGAAATATCAGAGAATTATGCATTCATTGTTCGCATCATATTTTTCCTCTACTTTGTACTTAGATAGCCTTACCTGGACCCAGCTCAGCTATTACTTTAATCTATCCATGCGATTTATTAATTTAAGTGTCTGTTAGATAATTGGAAGTAAGTAAAATAAATACATATGTGTATATATAAAATGTATATTTGGCTTTTTCACCATATTCCAGAAGTTAAAGGATCAAGATCACAGTACCTTTTAAGGGAGAAAGATATGTGTATGTGCTTACACCTCTAGAAAGCTACAGTAAAGCTTAAAGAAGCCATAACATAGTATTAAATAACCAAAGAGGTGAAGGCAAGTATGAATAAGAAATCAATGGTATTTTTTTAACACATAGAGTAACAACTTAGAGCAAAACCTGATTGAATACCTTTCTAGTGGGACATTAGATTCATATGTCACATACTTAGCTATGGAAATGCCAAATCCCCAGTGTTTGTTCAGATCTAATTTCAACTTGAAGTATTTTAAATTTTCATTAAAATGTTCATGCCTTATGCAGCTCCGCTAAAGCAAAACTTAGTTTATCAAGATTTTAGAGTTCATATCTCCTCTGATCACGTGCTGTAGCTTGTTTTGTGCTGGGAAATAACTTTAATCATCCTCCCTCATTAGCAGTGGCATGTGCTCAGATTTGCTGTCCCAGGAATGGAAGTTGATCTCTGGTCTTTTTTCTTTACTCATTCATTTAGTCCATATCATTATACTCCTCAATCAATTTTGCTAGTTTGCTAGCCAACTAATCACCAAAGGAGTGTGAAACAGGCATTTAAAAGAGATCCATTCACCCAGAAACAGCCAGCAGCAACACACCTACCATGTCAGATACTGTCATAGGTAGCATCAGTATCAAGAAAATTAGAACAGATGCTTTGCCCTTGGGAATTTTACAGTAGTTTTAGAAACACATAAATAGATCAATACATCTGTGTGGTAAAGGCTCTGATAGAGTTTTGCACGTGTTGCTATCATAATAAACTACAGGCAAAATCCAGTTACATTGAGGGAGAACAGTAATGAGTTAATAAAGGCAGCATTTAAAGGTTGAATTTGATTCTACTCAGTTTCTCTTAGTATTTAATGCTTTCTTTCATCAGCGATAATATTTCAGAATTTCATAGGTACATATGGGAAGTAGGATCTTGGACCATTAAACAATCTCACACTCTTCACAATGTTACAAGGTAATTTCCAATGATTGGTATCTAATTTTGTTAACAAATGATTATTCCTAACATTTGAACAGACAGAAACTTAATTAAAGAGACTGATAATAAGTATTGTGATATATACATGGCATTTTATAAGGGAAAAAAATCAAGACCTTAAGACGTGAAGATTTAAAAATGGCATGCTTTAACTTTTGTTTCTAGGCTTTAATCTTGGCTGACTGACATTTTAGAAATATAGAGTTGTTAAGTCTATATCATCATGATAGAAGAATGGTCCCTAAGAAGATATCTATGTACTAATCCCTACAAGCTTCAGATATTTATTTTGTGGGGTAAAAGAATGTATACTGATAGGATTAAATAAGAGAGCTTAAAACCTGAAGATTACTCTCTTATCTAAGTTATCCCTGTGAGGATACTCACAAGGAGGGTTGGATTCAGGAGGGTTGGATACAGGATTCAGGAGGGTTGGATACAGGAGGGTTGGATTCAGGACAGGAGGTGTGATGATGGAAGAGAAGTCAGTAAGATGGGATTTGAAGGTAAAGAAGAGTCATGAACCAAGGAATGTTGGCAACCTCTAGAAGCCAGAAAGGTGAAAGAAAGTGATTCTCTCTTGATAGTGCCAGGAAGAAAGCAGCTCTGTTGAGTTCTACCCCTGTAAGACTTTCGACCTCAGGAAATATGGGAGTATAAGCCTGTGTTCCTTTAAGCTACCAAGTTTGTGGTCACTCACGGCATCAATTGGTGACTAACAGATTTGTCAAGGCTTTGAAAAGAAAACCACACTAGTCCCATTAACATGGAATCCATCAAATCCCACATCACCTTTGGGAGCTCCACATGAGAAGATTAAGATTGTCTAGAGTCTGGGAAGGGAGCTACTCATTCACTGAGGAATCATCATCTTCATTAAAGCTATAGCATCACTGATCTTTTTCCTAGAAACTTTCAAATGTATATTGAGAGACACTGAACAACATCTAGCCTTTGGGCTCTTTAATTACATTTGCCTAAAATATAAAACAAAACAAAACATCTTGGACCTTAAACATTGTATGCATAAGCCACTTGCTTCTCATCTGAAAAAAATTACCAAATCAACTGGTTACTGAGGAATAGACAATGGTGTCACCATAGTTCACAGATTAATATAATGGTTAAATTCTGAGATACTACTTTTGATTTTAAAGAGCTTATATAAAGCTCTCAGAGGACGTGTTAAAAGACAAACACAAACACAGATGGTTCTCTAGAGAAAACTAGACACTGGCATCTCCAATCATTTTTCCAAGGAATAAAAGTCCCGAAGAAATCTCTTCTCTCCATGACCTAACCACCAAGGATAGTATTCTTAGTTCGTTGTAAAATTTGTTGTAAATGGAGTATCAGGAACACAAGGTTATTTGGGTAATGCAAGGTTCTGTGAGGAAGAACTTTTACACTGTGGAATCTTATATAATAAAAAAAGAAATGGACCTATTTGATTACAAGGACTGCTAAAAATTCCATAATGGTAACACTGAATAACACCATTTGATTCATATCTTTATGTTTCCTATTATATAAAGCAGGTGTTATGATGAAAACAAATTTTTAAAGCACTTGGTTTCATCACACTTAAAATTTAGCAAGAAATATGGACAAGTAAAAAAGACTCTAAGAATATAAGATAGAAATTTCTATTTCTTGGTCGGCAAGGAAAGCTTCCTTGAATGAAGTGTGAATCAAACTGATAGTTAATAAAAGTAGAAGACCCTCAGGAGAAACAGATGATGAATACTGAAGATAAAGGAAGAAGTTCTTGAAAAGATGCGGTATATGGTACTTCGTATATTCAAGGAATTGAAAGGCAGGCAAGGCTGCAGAAAGGGAGGCCAAGAGGGATCATCCTGAGCAAAATCTGGCTATCATCCAGTATTCTGTGAGTGCCAGCAGAGATATTGAGTGATTTAATAACTGAAATGCTATCAATAACTTTTGGTACACTTCTGTCTGCTTTGTAGCACAAGGTTTCACTACCAAGCCCTGAGTGACATGGAACTCACATGTAAAACAATCTAGCCCTCTACCTGAAGCCATTCTCTTGTTTCTACCTTCAGAATGCTAGGAATACCTGTGTGTGCCAACCTACCTGGCCTATCAGTAAGTTATTCAGTTTTGTTGTCATAAGGCTTGTCCCTTAGAAAACTCATTCTTGCTTATATGTGGAATATGGAATGGCAAGGGATGAGAAAAGATTTAGGTAGACCAGCTGTTATTCCATAGGAAAGACAATGTTTTGTTTTACATTGGAATGAGAAGTACATGGTCAAGGAATACCAACAAGTCAAGACTGACCTACACATTAAAGATGGCAAAGACAGAGTAATTATGCATTTAGCATCTTGAATTATCAAATGACAGGCCAGTTACTGATATGGAAATCACCAGATAAGGAGGGCTGATCAGAAGGGAAATCACGACCTTTGACAAGTGAAGTGTCGCTTTTCTAATACGCCACAGGAAAGAGAGTGATTAAGATATATAAGTCAGTGGATCAGAGAGAAATGTTTATAATAGTGATAACTAATTTGGTAGTTCGCTTTGGTAGTACATTTGGAGTCAAAACTTTGAGAATCTCAGGAACACACAATCCATAAGCATAACTAAAAGATACATTAGAATATCAAGGGCTTTGAAGTCACCAAATTCTTGATCACATAGAAAACAGAAACAAACACAACTGACCATACTGTATCACCTATGAACCTCATGGTCCTCCTTTCTCCCATGAATTAATACCATGGGGTCTATACTCCACTTTTATTAGCTAGGGGATAAGTGCTTATTTTTATAATCAGAAGGATGCTACCTGTTTTCTCTTGTTTTTGTAACAGAATCTAAAACAGAGAACAAAGATATTTCAATGAAAGCAGGAAGTCAAAGTTCTTTTTTGTCTTTTTTAATTTGTCATCTTTATCTTTTTGTCATTTTCCATAATTGTACATTTTAGATAAGTGCTTGAAAACAACTCAAATTAAGCAGCTTCCTCAGACTATGTAGCTAATTCAAATACTTTTTAATATATGAAGCTACAGTGGAAATAGATCTTTTATAAACAAATGCATCAGGTAAACTGTGATAAAGACATTCTACAGTAAATTAAAGAGTTAAATCTTATTGGCTCCATTGACTTCCTACTTGTTGAAAGAGGGGCACCATTGCAAATCTTAGTATTTACCCCTCAGTGGTAGAACAAGAACTAGAGTCCAGTTTGTTCAGAGATGGAACAGAACATCACTGTGTGGTTTTGAGGTTAAATTACATTAGTAAAATTGCTAGATCTTCTTGAATAATCAATAGGAATATAGGGCTTTCCACAAAATGACAGGAATAAATCTCCATGGAGCTACGTTTTTGAAATGGAAGTGGAAGTGCTCCTTCAGGCTGTGAATCTGGTTTCCCTGGCTTCACAGTAAATAGTTGTGATGACCAAGACATTCTCTAAGTCTGTCTTAGCTACTGTAATGGAGTCCATTGGTAAAGATAAGTTGCTCCCTTGGTGAGTCCTTACAATATTAATCACTGCCTCACAAACACAATGAAATTTCTGCCTGTTAGACCCCTAGGAATAACAGAATATTTACTGTGACAAAAAAAACATGATATATTTGATATACTGTTAACTATTGGAAGCACAAGACATTGCTCGGCTTCTGAAAATTTTATAACTTATTGGGAGCTCAAGACCGTTTCATACTACAAAAGAATAAGTTAAATTTACATTAAGGATGAAGTAGCAGGGGAATTTGACAGGGAAGATGAGCTGATGTGCTCTGTGTGTGTGTGTGTGTGTGTGCGCGCGTGCATGTGTGCGTGCGTGCGTGCATGTGTGTGTGTGCGTGTGTGTGTGTGTGTCTGTGCGTGTGTGTTCTTAAAATAAAGCTGTCAAGAGGCAGGCAGGGGGCTGGAGAGGTGGCTCAGGGGTTAAGCCTCTGCCTTGCAGGCAGAAGGTCCTGAGTTCAGATCCTAGACCCCACATATAGAAGTGGGGCGGGAGTGGGGATGCCTGAGTTTCTGGTCCTGGTAGGGCGGAGCCTATGAATCCCCGGGCAGAGTAAACAAGAAGGAGGCGGTCCATGGTGGTTTCCGAATTCGCTCGTGGTTCTACACACACACACACACACACACACACACACACACACACACACGCATACACACACACATACACGCACAATTGAATAAATAATAAAAAAATTTAAAAAAAGAGGCAGGCAGGATTAAGTGAAAAATACTCTTGTGATTTGGATAGGAAGCATCTCTTTAAAGCTCATGTAAAAACCCAGCCGCCAATATAATGTTCAGAAGTGAAACTTTTGAGTGAGTGATTTGATTATGAAGATTCTAACTTCATCAATTGGTAAACTCACCGAATAGCATTAGTAAGCGGAGGCAGAAGTAGGTCTCTGGTGGCATTTCCTTATTCCTGGTCCCTTTTCTCTTCCTCTCCTGTCTGGCTGTCATGAGGTAAGCAGCCTGCCTCTGCCATAACCTTCGGCCATGATGTCTCTGGCTTGCCACAGATTTAAAAAGAGTAGAACCAACCAGACACGGACTAAAATCTCTGAAACCATGAGCCAAAATAAATCCTTCATTCCTTAAACTGTCTGCTCATATATTTTCTCACAGAATCTTTTAAATATGATTAGAAAAGAACAAAGTGGCTTTTAAATAGAGAAAGGAAGGAAATGGGTCTACACAAAACAAAATTATTGGGTTTTGCTGCTAGGAGGTTAAATTGTGAGTAATCATTATTTATTGATTGTTTCTATGGTAACATATGTCTCAGAATATTTTCCATGTCGATTTTCAAAGAAGGACCACCTCTGTCCATTTAGTGCAAAGTATTAAGCTACGAAGTTCAATCAAACTATTGAAATTAAGCATGTTTCAATCCCAAACTGCCTTCATACAGCCATGAATCCTGCTACTCAAATAGACCAAAAAACCAACATTGCATATTCTATACCAGCAGATGTTTCCAGAAAAATTCCAAATCAGTGACAGCCTAGGAAAATAACCAGTTTCCAAAGCTTTTCAGCAAGCAAGCTGAAAATAAGAAGAGTGATATGATGTGAGGTTTTTCAAAACGAGCACATGAATCGCACCATGAATCACCAGAGACAAAGAGATGATACAGCAGTCATCGTGAATGAGAGTAGATGGAAAGGAGGTTACCAGGCAGAGAAAGGACAAATACTCAAGAGAGAAAGAAATTTCCATCAGACTATGCAAGGAGAGCCCTAGCCTGATTCAGGAATTCAGGGAGAATAGGCCAACAGGAAGCCAAGCTGTCGGGCCTGCAAAGAGAGTCAGTTGTCAGTACAGGTGAATGCTCCCTCCCAGCATGAACCACATCATCTGGGGACTCCACTAGGAAGCACTGTGTCATTTAAGTGCCCAGTCATACTGAGGACTTATTTCAAAACTGTCAGTCAACCACCTGCACAGAAAATTAAATGGCACCCAATTTAAAGCTGAAACAGCCTGAGACATACGTTGTCCTATATTTTTGTGGAAGATATTGTTATCACGTTTCTAGTTTGCATAAATATAAAATAAAGGATAAAGGCACTGCCTTGCAGTTGCTAGTTCTTCAGATGATGTTAAGATATTGAACAGATGACTGGTATGAGAACAATCTTTTCTCCTACACAGTAACACTATTTCTTTCTTCTAAAATATAATATCTAATAAGCCTAGGGTAGAGACATCATTGATATCTTAAATTCCATCCTTTTTTGATGCTTGAGAATATTTGGAATGCTTGAACAGACATTGGATAACTTTGAGGATGGTTCACATAAAGTTTCAGCATGTCCCAGAATTCTTTCAATAATCTTCTCTGCTTAGCCATACAGGCTGAAATTATTAAGGAAATGACTCACTTTTTTTTTTTTTAGCAAACTTTCGTTGAGCATCAACTATCATAGAAATCATTTCTAATACTAGCGTTACAGAGATTGAAAATAAAAGCAGGATAATGCTTACATTTGGATGAACCAGATGTACTTGTAAATAGCAGTATGAGGAATGTGAGAACGTAGCAAAAAAATAAGACTGTAGTTTATTGGGACAAAACCGAAGCACAGATTTTGTTAGAATATCTTTAAACTAACCTGGTAGCACCAGGCAATAAGTAACTTGAGGACAAGAAACATTATCTAGCATGAGCCGTGAGCCCTGGCACAGAGTGTCAGAAGCGACCTTTGCCGTGACATTTGCAATGTCCCTATTATCTCCTCTTGACGATAGGTTACAGGACTTGATTTTTGAAAATATCCCAAGACAGGACATTAAAAAGTCAAATAAAATGACTTGTTATTCACTTTAAAGACCTTCAGCACTTCATTGTTTAAAAAAATGTAGTTGCATGAGTTAATATAATAATGAGTTTTTTTCCTCTTCCAGCATTTTGGTATGTTGTATCATTTCTGGAAGTAATCACAGACATGCAGTCAGGTTTTTGGTATACCTTCGGATCTACTGGCTGTTAATGGGTGTTGTTGCATTAAAAAATCTAAAAAAATCTAAGCAAAGATGCCATGTTTTCTATGAGGTATACCTCCAGGAGATTTGCTCATATCAGACCTTTTAACCTATGACTTTTAAACACTCATCTGCATTACTTTGAAAGTAGATGTCTATTACGTGAGAAACTTCTTGCTTCCAGAATGGATGAAAATTGGATTTTTTTTCTTTCTTCTAAAATCTAAAATGAGGTAAATGAAAAATTGAGGTTCTCAAAGTAGGTCAGGTGTGATGATAAATCCTTAATTACCTGCCAGATACACAATCTGGTTTCCACTTTTGTCATTTTCTTTTCCCTCTTACTTCTCCTAAGCCCCACAGCTTTAGTATTTTTTTCTCTTATTGAATTTATTGTTTAGTTACTTATGAGAGAGATGTGTGTGTGTGTGTGTTTGAGAGAGAGAGAGAGAGAGAGAGAGAAAGAAGGGGGAGAGAGAAAGACAGAATGCATGGCATGGCATAGGGGTCAGAGGGCAATTTTCACAAGTCAGTCCCCCCCTTCCAGCATGTGGGCATCTGGGGATCAAACTCAGGTCAGCAGACTTCAAAGCACCAGCTCCCGTAAACACTGAGCTACCTCACTGGCCCAGGATTTGCTTGTCTGTGTCTTTCTGCTGGCCTTTCTTGAACCATCCACTAGATAATTTGCTAACAAGTCTCCTACTGCTACACATCACTGGGCCTTTCAAAGGATAATTAAAACAGCTATTTTATATCACTCCCCAGTCAGGAATCTTTTCTCTAGACCTTTCTTTGCATAAACATTGCCTTGTAAATACCTTGACCAGCACATCCAGGTAGCTACAATCAGCACTGATGATTTTTGCGTTCCCTTCTGTCTATCCACGTAACAGCATCTGGGCAAACAGTTATCATGGAACCTGTCTCAGACATGTTCTCAGTGTTGGGAAGAGAAGAGAGTAGGTTACACAAAGACAAATTGTTTTCTGAGTTTCTCATTGCCAACTATACTTCCTTCTTGGGTTGAGGCCCAAAACAGGAGATCACAGACCAGACCTCTATTTGGTCCTGAAGCAGATTGTGAAGATCCCAGATAAATAACTTGTTCTAAAGACCAGATAAATAATCCCAAAATGGGCTGGTCACAACTCAAAAGATCCAATGCTCTTTTTGGCCCTTGTTTTTCTTAACTTATTCTTTGGTATACCCTCCTTCTAAACCCTTTCTTCTTCCAAACTAGTCCCTTCTTCTCCCTCTTCCCTTGTATTTTCTCTTTATCCTCTATTGAGTTTAATGAAGGTTGCTAGTGTGAGCTTGAGTTGGGTGTTATTTGCTGGAGAATGGTCAACTGACCAGTGGTCACACCATTGATAAAAATGACACTGTCTCAACAATAATTAATCTGCCAATAGCTCCTGAGGTAGGGCTATGGCCTATTGAGTTCCTCTCCATCCATGCTGGAGAGGAATGTTGAAGGGCCCAATCTTGTGAAGGCCTCGGATAACTCTCCACAGCTCGTGTGTGCTCATGATTACAGCACCCTGTTATGTCTGGAGAGCATGTTTTGCAGCATTCCTCTGCCTCTTATCCTCTTTCTGCTCCTTCCTTCGCCACGTTCCCTGGCTTTGATATTTCTTAATGGAGGCATTAATGGCACCGTGAGCTGACAATTGCACAGAACTATTTTGAAGCTTGTTGGTTATGTACCATCCCGGGCCTTGTCCCATTAAAAACCCAACCATTCTCCCAGATACCACAACAAACAAAACATATCCAGATATTTCGAAAATGTGCCTCAGGTGTGACACTGTCTTGAGGTGTAAATCAGTATGCAAGACAGACTGTGACCCAGTGATTATGCTGAGGGAGAAGTGGAGAAAGCACATGGTCAGAAATAATAAAGGAGGTGAGCAGAGCTGCTGCAAAGAGACTTTACACTGTGCATATAAACTTCCCATAGCCCAAGACACTGTCCTCCGGGGATCACTTCAAGTTTCCAAACCCAGCATGTACTCTACCTTTTCTTCTTTGAAAATGTCTCTGCTAGCTTTAATTGACTTGTGAAGATTGTTCTGAAATTTGAGTTGTCATAGAATGTTGGTAGCTTTAGAAAATTTTCAGTGATCCTTTTAAGAATTATTTCAACACCTGAAATTAAATGAAACCAGTCCTTTTCGAATCCTGAAACCTTTAATTGGGGGACACCCACCTTTCTTCAAGGAAGACATCTTCAAAGGAAACAAAAATAGTATCCACAGCACTCTGAGCATGCTCCCAAGACGCAACTTGGGGACACATATTTTAGTGGGGAAAGAATCTAAGAAAGAATCTAAGAAAGAAGAAAAGAGGACAGAAAACTGTCTTAAGGGATATGTTCAATTCCCTCTGAGACTAAAGAAAGTTTTGGGTGCTTTTCTCCTAGAAAAGGAACAAAATAGTTTTCTTCTACAAGTCAGAGATGATAAGGTATAAAAACTAACTCTGGTAGCATAGGGAAAGCTATGGGAACACACATAGTCATTTGCAAAACCATGAGAATGAATCAGGGGATTTGGGGTCCCGGGCTACAGAAAACGATGCTTTCTCTCTTCTTTCACAGTGACTGCAGAGATTTCAGATTGGATTTTGAAACTGGTAGTCTCATTTTTTAAAAAGAGATTTAGAACAACAATTCTCTTCCTAGTGTCTTACACAAAGTAATATGGGAGAGGGAGGTACAATCTTCACACCTGAATTGGTCCTCTGGGAGCAAAATAATCTTGATCATTAATGGTCAGCTGGATCAATTTAGCTTCCCTAAAATTCCTTCAAAATATACTTAGTGGTTCTTTTATATCAAGTCTTCAATATAGCAGAAAATTTCACAGGGGATGACTAAATTCAGACTGCTAAGTAGGAATTTTATACAGAATTTTTAATGAACACTTATTGTACACGTTCCAGGCTATGTTAGCTACCATTTCTCACCACTGGTTACATCCTTGTCTGCATGCTTGGAGGAAAAATTCTGCATTCTAATTCCTTAACCCACATGTTCCAGATAGATATAGTTGCCAAGTCTTCTGAAGAATTAGTATTTAAAGAAAGCCCTAAATAAGTCAGCAATAGAGTACTGATATGGGAAGACTCAGCCTATAATAGGTGGGGAACAATTTTCTGGGCAGGGAGATAAGATGGGGAGAGCTGGGTTAATAAATAGGAGATTGGCAACCTTTGATATATTGAACCAGGTATGCTGGTCTGGCAAGGGAGTATTCTTCTTCTCTCAGCAGCCCTGTGGATATGGCATAGTCAGTTCCCTCTGCCCTGGTGCTGGTGTGGACTCCTCTGCCAAAGCTAGATTAAGAACTGCACGTGATTTATAGGCAATGTGGTCATGAATTTATCTGCAGCAATGCAGAGTAAATGCAAGAAAGATGAAACTGACATGCAAGTTTATCTTTTGTGTTAGAGCTATGGACTTATGCAAAACAAACAAACAAATAAACAAACAAATAGAAACTATGGTCACAAAGCAATTCTTCCAATTTACTGACCCAGAGGAAGTTTGACACGCACACTAATGGATGCTCCAGGGATGGGGGTTGGGGGGCGGGGACAATGGGAGAAAGGGAGGCAGGGGGGAAAGGAAGGGGAAAAGGGAGGAGGGAGCAAGGGGATCCAGGGAGGGGTGAAGGGAGGGAGGGGAATGAGGTACCTATCAACTTTGTATGAGTGGAAAAAATAAGAAAGAAAGAAAGAAAGAAAGAAAGAAAGAAAGAAAGAAAGAAAGAAAGAAAGAAAGAAAGAAAGAAAGAAAGAAAGAAAGAAAGAAAGAAAGAAAGAAAGAAAGAAAGGAAAAAAGAAAGAAAGAAAGAAAGAAAGAAACTATCTTCCAATTTACAAATAAATTCTTAAAAGAAATGAAGTATATAATAAGAGAGTTAAACTGATGAAAGACACTAAAATTGCAAAATTATACTCAGTTATTCACAGAGCATTTTTAAGAATTTTAGCTTTGAAATCTTAAGAAATTCCAGGTCATTTAATGTAACCTTTATCAACAACTTTCACCGGCGACTTCGAAAATCATCCTGGATTGCTTGTACCTCCTTCTTGCTTCATTCTGGGATTTCCCAGGCTCTGCCCACCAGAGCCAGAAGTCCAGGCTGCAGCCATTTCTGCCTGGTGATTTTACGTGGGACTTGGGATTTGAACTCAGGACCTCTGCTTGTGAGTTAAAGTCTTAACCCCTGAGCCATGTCTCTAGCCCAAGACTGAAGTTTTGATCAAAAAAATTGTTTGTATGCTCGGGAGCAAAAGGTTTATCATAAATGACTGAAAGTTTCACAAGTGCTCACAATACACAAATGTTCATATCTGACGCATGCACAAAGGCAGATATAGTGTGAAGACTATATTGAGGGGAGCAGTGCTTGTGTGTGTATGTGTGTGTGTGTGTGCATTCATATGAGTGTGTGATGATCCATCATATAGAGGGCTGTAGTGCATGTGTATGTGTGACATTCACATGTGTGGAGGTCAGAGGACAGTCATGGGTGTCAGTCCTTGCTTTTACACAGTCTTCTGCTGCTGTGTGTGCCAGGATAGCTGCCCTAGAACTTCTGGAGTTTCTCAGGCCTCCCCACTCCTGGACCCCCTCCCCATCTTGCCATAGGGGTGCTAGGATCACAGATGTGCCTGCCTAGCTTTATGTAGGTCCTAGGGACCTTAACTGAGTTCCTCATGCTTGTCTGACAAGCAGTTTATAAACTGAGCTACCTCCCCAGACCCCAAAATGGAATCATTTCTGTGAGGATAGGAAGATTACTTGGGTCCTTGAAGCCTTAGTTTTCCTTCCTATCAGTAGAGCAGAAACCAAAGTGGCTGTCACACAGAATGAACATGTAGCACAGTCTCCCTGCTTTTAGCGGTGGTGATTATAAGCATGATATCAACCCCTACAGGTGGCACTGATCCAGAAAAGGATTTTCCCAGCCATTCCCTGGAGAAAAATGTAAACTCTGATAGAACGATTCAATAATATTCAGAAGGGACAAGGAAACATATTGAATTTGGAGATCCAATCAAATTACCTCCACAAAAGTTTATTGAGTACCTACTGTTTACTAGTTAATGTGCTGGGACCAGAGACTCTGACAGTGAATAAAACAGAAATCTGTTCTCATGGGGCTTACAACATGTGAGGGACATAGATTCACAAGCTTATAAACACCTCAGAAGAGACTTGAGGAGGGAAACCAACAGCCTAATCTTGAAACTCACGGAAGTTTCAAGAAATTGAAAAACAAACTGGGGCTTTTGGTTAATTTCTGTCAACAGCATTTTCTTTGCCCCTTACTCAGGTATTTGAGACCACAGATTTCTGAGTCTTCCAAAAGTTGATATAATACAGACGAGATAAATACCTGTAAGCTCTCAAAATTACAGAAGAGCCAAAAATATCCTTTTCCTTTACTATTGCATACTGTCCAAATATTTTTTGCAGCCAGTAAATGCAAGAGGCAATGAATGAAAAATAATTAGTGTTTTTATTATTATTAAAGGAGAGAACAGGTCCTGTGGCTGCCTTGGAAAGTTCAGAGGACAATAACTCAGGTTACCATCAATGTCACTGTTAAAAATCATTTGCCGAATCATAGTCACAACTTATTTATATTTGTATTTTTTGTCTTATTTTTTAATTTATTTTTTCTGCTCATACAAACTTAATAGGTGCCCCGGTCCCCTCCCTCCTTCCACCCCTCCCTGGATCCCCTTGCTCCCACCCCCTTTTCCCCTTCCTTTCCCCCCTCCTTGCCTTTCTCCCTCCTTCCATCCCTGGAGTATCCTTTAGTGTGCATGTCAAACCCTCTGGGTCCTCCTCTCTGATGAGGTGTAAGGACTCAGTAGCACTGCATACAACAATGGAATGTGTATTTTACAGCAGAGAAGAAGCCGATCAATTTATCTGCCACATACTTGTCATAGCCATAATTAAGCAGTTCACAATTTTTAAATGGAAAATATAGTGGTCAGGGAGAAAAATAAAGACTGTGCAAGGACTAGATTTATTGCTCGAATCTTCTGGTGCAATCTTGTCAATCATGAACAAATTTCCAGCTTAAAGTACTAAGCATGTTAATGTATAATTTGGTCATATTTTAAGCTCTTATATAAAATTAAATTATAACTGTATATATAGCTATCTATATATACATATAGTCATTCTCAAGTCATATCAAGTTTCTGTCTCAGGAATATATGATCTGAAATTTTGATAATGCCATGCAACCCCATGAATGCTACCAAATTCGAGGATAAATGTACAGTAAGGCAGAGATATTTATGTAAACTCAAAGCGATGCAGCCAGTTTCCCTTTCTATATATTTCCAGTTACACTATGTTAAATTCATGGCTCAGGCACTGTTGTGAAGGAGAGATGAGAGCACCTTTAAAAAGACACAGAAATGCACCATCTGTTCACGTTCAATTCTTCAGGGAAAAGGTTTTTTGAATTGTTCAATCAAAAAATTTCTTTCTGAAAAATATACTGGCAACATCCGAATGCAAGGTTATAATTAAAAGTGAAAACAAAATAGTCTTTCCTGAAAGAACAGGAAGTCTTCATTCAAACAGCATAGCTGATGGTGGGATTGAAGATGCTGGTGTGTACTGGTAATGAAAAGTCCTCAGATGCAGATGTTAGCACTGCCTGTCTGGCTCCATTCATACTTGAGGCAAATTCTAAAATAGCAAAATTGTCACTAAAAGCCCAGAAAGAATTCATTACAACCAAGATGCCTCAGTTCTGTGTCTCTTTTCAATGTGATTATTTCTGTTTCCATGGGTGACATCATGGTAATATGCAAGCTAGGGAAGTATAAATATCTAGTCCATCTAATCAAGATGAAGAGAATAGGCACTAAATGAGCCTAAGCGGGCATGTTTCCATTAAACTAGAATAATAATTGTTGGTGAAATAATAATATTTTAACAAGCACTATCCTTGATCTCTGAATATGGGAAAATACTTAACCATAATCACGTTCATAGAAACTGGTCAAGCAGGGATTCAAATCTCACTATTTCTGTATCTGTATGTTTCACACCAGAATCTCTCTCTAGACTACAAAGTAAAATTAATTCATTGCTTTCAGTTCCCTTAAGCTTCATCCCTAGACCTGTAGTAATTAGTCTTGTCAGCTACTCAGCCCCATGCAACCGACTCAATGATCTTCAGACCAACCATTGTTTCAAAAAACATTTCTCATACTTCGTCAAACTGTTTTTGGAAATAATGTTATGATTAATACCAATAGTAGCAGCAAGAATACCTTTTTCTAATTGCTTTCATTTCTATTTCTTTTCTCTACTCATTTCCATGTATCTCTTGTGATATTAAATAGAAATTTTTCCTTGAGGTGGTTAATTTTATGTAATTTTTGACATGTAAGTGTGTGTGTGTGTGTGTGTGTGTGTGTGTGTGTGTGTGTAAAGGCACTGTGTATGCCTGTGGAGGCTCAAAGATAACTTCAGAAATCATCCTGGATTGCTCTACCTTATTTTTGTTTTGTTTGCTCTAAAGTTTCCCAGGCTCCACCTTCCAAGGACAGAAGTACAGGCTGCTACCATTTCCACCAGTCATTTTTGCGTGGGATCTAGGATCTCAACTCAGGTCCTTCTCCTTGTGAGGAGGCAAAGACTTAACTCCTAGCCATCTCTCCAGTCCCTAATCTTATGCATCAATTAGAGTGGCTTAAAAGATGCTGGGAGAGATAACAAAACATTATTTCTTGATGTTCACATGAGAATGTTCTGGCAAGAGATAAACATTCCAATGGCAGATTGTTTAGGCAGGTGTCATCCAATTAGTTCAGGGTCAAAATATTCAGAACCAAAAAGCAGAAGAAAGGTGAATTTTCTCCCTGCTCCCTATCTCCTTCACTTCGCCCCATCTGTCTCTCTTACCCTTTCCCTCTATCTACGTGAGCTGGGATGTCTGTCTTTTCCTATGATTGTTTGGATATAGGAACTTATTGTATCACTTCCTTTTCTTTCCAGTTCACAGACCTCTGGAATCAGACTGACTTCCCATCACCTCCCCTGGCTTCCCACCTTGCAGGTGATCAGACTTCTCAGCCTTCAGCATCACATCAGCCAATTTTTAAAGCAAAGCTCCCTCCCCCTATTCAGTAATGACTAATGCATACTCATGCATGTATTTTGTATTCTCTCATATCCCCAAGTGAAAGGTCTTTTCATTTTTACCTTCCATCCTCCCATCCTTTTCTTTGTCTCCAAAAGTGGTCAATATTGATTCTTTCTTATTCAGCTTTTGTTTTCATCTAGATTTGTCCTCCCTTACTGTCCTCACTGGGGAGACAGAGGTGATAAGTAACAAACACGTGTGCTTAAGATCTGTCTTTAGTTTTCACTGACTGGCTGAGTGCCTGCCCATAGCAGAAAGGTTTCTGAGGTACATTTGCATTTATGGACATAACTGAATTTCAATGTCTTTTACAGAAGAGGGAAAGCAGAAAACATGCCTTGTCTTTTCTACACATAAGGCACTAAAAGGCTTAGCCCTGATTCAAAAGTCTTCAGAAGGGTTAGGGAGAAGGCTCAGCAGTTAAAGCACCTGCTATGAAAACAAGATTTCCGGAACCCATGTAAAAGTTGGGTGGGCAGGGTGGGCTATAATTCCAGTCTTTGAAGGATGAGACTGTGAATCTTGAGAACAAGCTGGCTAGTGAGACAAGCTTTTGTCAGTGAACTCAAAGCTGATATACTTTCTGGTAAATAATAATAATGATAAAAATAATAATTGTTCTCCAATGAACTATATGAACAGTTAAATAATAATGTAATGCGGAAACACTTCATATAAGTACATGCTATTTCCTGTCAGAAGTCTTGTAAAAGTTCAAATGGAAGTCCAAAACCTGGAAAAAGTACACAAAGTCCAACTCGCCTCTTGAGCATTGAGAATATGATTAATTACACTGTGGAGGAGTCAATCCTCCAGAAGACTGTATTTTGGAAGCACTGATTACTCTCACTCATAAAAATTAGACCTTACCATTTCTAACAGTTTGAGTATGAAAGGCAATTTTCTAGCCATCTGACATATTTTTCTCCCTGGAGGAGACAGGAAAAAACCTCCATTATCTCCCTCTCCTCCAGCCCCCACATTTCTTCCAAGACCCAAATGTGCCTAAAAACCACCTGTCATTAAGCATTCCTGCTCCAAGTTCAGAGTCTCTCTCACCCCCTCTCCATTGAAGCCATCAGTAGATGTATAGCCATCTATCTAGATCTGCTTCACCGTAAGAAATCTCTGCCCCTACACACACACACACACACAGACACACACACACACACACACACATACAGACACACATACACAGACACACACACATACACCCACATACACACACACACACAGAGAGACACACATACACACACACACACACACAGAGACACACATACACAGACACACACACATACACACACACACAGAGACACACACACAGACACACGTACACATAAAGACACACACACATACACACACAGACACACAGACACACACACACATACACACACAGACACACAGACACACACACACACACACACACACACACACAGACACACACACAGACACCCAGACACACACACCCAGACACACACACAGACACCCAGACACACACACCCAGACACACACATGCACAATCCATGAAGATCATTTCCCGAGCTGTCTGTCTCCTCCATCTGGACTGAACGCTGAGCCAAAAAGGTTGGGGTTCATTTTGCTCTATGGGCAGTCCACATGCCAGACTTCGGAGATCAATCCACAGAGGAGTCTAGCCAGTCTCCAAACACTACACGTGTCACTCTGGGGAGAGGTGGGGCACAGAGCAGTAAGTGGGAGGTCTTCTAGGATGCTGGTTGCTTAGCAATGAAATCATGATTCTCTCCTATCTCCGGTTCTCAGGGCTTTTTAGTTAGTCTGACCATGAGACACTTATTATTCCTCACTCTGGTTCCCAGAAAGTACAGGTGCCCCAAACTCTGCATAATGTGGCTATTTTAACTCCATGGTGACAATAGACATCTTAGATTTCTTTCTGGCATCCTATCTATACTTTTGTACTCTATCATTTACCTAGAAATTTTAAATATACTATGAATAAAAGAACATACAGTTGGCTCTCATTTTTAACACAGATAACCTATACTGTGTATGTATATATTAGAATGAGACTGAAAGGATACATCATAATTCAAAATAAATTTTGTTTTCTATTCACAGTAAGAATATTAGTTTTCAAATAACATGCATTAAACAAGTCTCCATTTTCAATAAGTATTAATAAGACACATAGAAACTATATATCATTAATTAACATTACAATGTGTTCAAAGAAATGGTAAAGAGAGAAGTAAGTACATGTATATTTCAACTCCATGCATGGGGATAAAATAGAAAGAAATTTTCAATGAATAAAAAGAGCTCCACTTCAATAATAAGAATTCTTACTTTAATTCTGCAATTTTGATTTAAAATATTTAAACAAATAAACACAATGCAGCATTGCCATTATTTCCACCTTTTGTTTTAAAATGCAGAGGAAGTGATCTCTATCATGATAATGAGAGTCAGTGAACAGTTTTTCAGGTCAGAAGATTAAAATGCCTTGTAGACCTAATGTAAGCTCATTTACCTGTTTATTTAATCAAAACACATGCCCATTCATCTACCTTATGCTAGATTCACAGAACCTCTGAGAATAGAGACACGAAGCAGCAGATCCCTGCCAGCAAAGAATTCAAAATCTGTTGAACATGGGAAAAGGGGAGAAAACAGGCAGAAAACAGCATTACAACAGTGCTTCTCAAGCCATGTCTACAGATGCTTTTCCATGAATTTGAACATTAGCTATATTCATTTTCTTTAAATGAAAAGAATCTTTCAAGTTTTAAATGAAAGGAAATACCTTACTTTAAGTTATCCTTAAGTTTTCAATATTGTGTTAATGACACCTGGAGACATTATTACCATATGATATCAGGGACTACTGTTATGGTAATAATCATCATTGTATGCTACCAATTATCATTCCAATGTATAGCTAGTGAGAGATGACTCAAAACATACAAGGTAAGTTTGCAACACATGAACAACTGATAACCTGGGACATTTGCCATTAATGACAAATGGAGAACTGAGTCATCCTATAATGAATGCATCACACTGCCTGGTCATGCCAAGACCAAACACTGTCAGAACAGTAGATCCAGGTTGTTATCATGAATCTAATTTCGCAAATGTCGCTCTTTCTTTTTTGTTGGTTTGTTTTTAAGTTGAGTCAGAGTCTTACAACATAGACCAGGCTGGACTTGAACTTGTGATGATTCTTCCACCATCTACCTCTCAAGTTAAAGGTGCAGTACAAAGTTTAGCCTTTAAATGTTATCTTTCTATTAAAGAAAGCTGTCGAGGTTCAGGAGATAGCCTCATGTAAGCACGAGGGCCTGAATTTAATCCTCAGAACCCTTGTAAAAAAGTTGTTGGGCTAGAGAATTAGAGAAAGGAGGTTCCCTGGAGCTCATAGGTTAGTAGGCCTATCCTAATCTCCTAGCTCCAGAGCAAGCAAAGAATCAGGCAATTAAAAAAAGTCATTAATATTAATAGCATCCTACTTGAATGCAACTATGACAGAAGGGGCTTTGCCTGTTTTTATCTCCAGCTTACCAGTAGCACCTGGCTCATCATACATGCCTACTTGATATTTGCTGAATAAATTAATAAGTGGAAGAGTGAAGTTTTAAAAATCTAGGAGTTATTTGTTTTTAATTTTCATTTTTGTTTTATATTTGAATAAGCATGTACCTGTGTTATAATATTTTATAATAAAGATAGCAGTGGCCTTTTAAAACCACAGAAGTAAACCCAGCTAATTCCTCCTTTTGCCATTATGCCATTGTCCTATCTCCTGCTTTTGTTTTTCTGATTCCAGCCAACTTCAAATTCTAAATTCCATGGGTCCTTTTCCACTCCTACCCATTCCTCTCCTGCACCTGACACCCCTAGCACCTTCTCTCAGCCATTCTCATATCCTAAGGTATGGAGTAGACTTTCCAGATCGCCATGAAATGACTCTGTAATCGTCACATACTCGATAATCGCACAGACTACAGTTGAAGGTTTAATTCTACCATGTGTATATTACCTCTTAGCACTTGACTAGAGCATTAAACAGTTTTGAAGATTTGTCTCTTTTTTATTTTTGGTCTCATTTTTCTCACTTTCATGTGCATGTATGTGTTCAGGAGCATGTCTCTGTATGTAATTTGCATGTGTGGACAATATGAATATGCAAATATATGTGCATGTATGTACATGTATGTGGAAGTCCAAGGTGAGACTGGAAATCATCCTTGGTCTTTCTTCACCTTTTTCTTTTGATGAAGGCTCTCTAATCCAATTCAGAGCTCACAAATAGGGCTAGTCTCCCTCTTTAGCTTGCTCTGGGAATTCCCAGACTGTCTTCTGAAGTTGGGATTACATGTGAGACACACTGCCAAACTGTAATTCACATGGGATCTGAACTCAAGTTCTCCTGCTTGTGTGGGAAGCACTTTAACCTCTAAGTCATCTACTCAGACCTGTTTGTCTTCTTATCAGTTAAATTTTCAAAAGTGTTTAGTATAATTCACAGCAACAGCTTTGGGATACAGAGAACTGTGTCTTTGACCTCAATTCTAGATAGTCTCAGTATCATCCTCCTGTGGTAGAATCTCCTTTATGAAGTGAGGAATTTATGTAGTCAAGGCAACGTGCCTATCCGGAACCCAAGAAACACCAAGACACCCATGCCTCAATTTTCTGGCTTCTAGATACTAACTATACCCCTAATCCTTTTATGAATGATGCATCATTTCTTAATGTCTGTACTCCTGAGTGATTAAATGTTATGCCTTATAGCATGTATCATGTGTCAATAACTGTAAACATGCATGTTGAGTCTTCCATAGGATAAAACTTGACAGGAGGAGAAGAAAGAAAGAGAATAAGGTATGTCTTAGCATAGGAGGTCAAGATCATTCTCCTTGTATTGTCTTTCTTGCTAGGAACTCTGAACATACTGAGAATTAACTCTGTAAGTCTAAGTAAGTCTCTAATTTTGAAAGAATATTTGCTCAACTAGGAAAATCATATGTATTGTTTAATAATCCGGTGTTAGCTTAATTGAGAACTTTTAAATATTTAGTGTATGGTCACCATTCATACTTCTACTTCAGGCTCTGAATATGGATTGATCTGCTTGAGACATACTGACTCCAAGTATATACATTGATAACTACTACTTCACAAGATGAATGTATGTTCAATTGATAGGCACTCGCTATGTTTGTATGTATGCACCAAAGGCCTATATGTTAAAGATGAAGTCCATAGGGTAGAACTGTTGGGAGATAGAGCAACCTTTAGCAAACAGAGCCTAAGTATGAAGCTCTCAGATCCTTTGGGCACATCATCCAGGAAGATCGTGAGGTCTTGGTCTCTTCTTCCTCCTCTCTGTGTTTGGTGGCTCATGGTATACATGACTTGTTCTCACCATGATGCTCTGACCTCATCACAGGCCCAAAGTTAAGGGATCATTCAGCATTGGAGCAGAATCTTCACAACCCTGTGCTGAAATATGTTTTTTCTCTTTATATGTTAATTAATTCAAATAGCTTTTTTGATAATATAAAGCTGATAAATAGAAAATGCACCTTATGAAAAAGCACCTATTTGAAAAGCATCTGTTAGCTCAGGACTGTCCCAGGAATGTTTGGAAAGTATAAAAGAAGAACCCATACAGGTTTCAGGGGGATTATAAATTCATTGCATATTATCAGTCATAAATATAAACAATTTAAAAACCATCTTAGGTGTGTTAGAAGTTTATGAAACCAGTTTTCTGCAAGGCTTACAAAAACTGTCTTCTCGATTATATTACTGTCACTGGGGCTCTCTGTAACCCAGTGTCATCCTCTCTTTGCCTGTCATTGGAATGTCCTATCATTCCAAGGCCCTCTCGACTAGACTTCTGGGCAAAGCCTTCTTGCCACCCCCTTCATCTCTCACTGTTCTTTTCTGACTCTAGGTTTAGTCAAGGTCACCAACGACATACTAGGTTTCATTATTCTCTAATTGTTTCATGTAAACTGTTCTCTGTTCTTATGGAGACAGTTTTATAGCAGCCTAAATGTGAGCTAGTATTTCTTAAATACTTTTCACTGAATTATCCTATCCTTTGAACCCCTCTACCAGTCTTTATTATACATTCACACTTCATAAATTTAAGAGACCCTCTATTCTCTCTGCTTCATGTTATGTTCAGTCAAAATTATAGTTTTTTAACTTAGCACATATGCATATGTACCACATGTGTACAAACTTTTGTATGACCACACATAATGGATCCCTTACTGAAGAATGGCGTCTAATAAACAGTATCAAGCAAAGCAGCTCCAAATTCTCATTCCAGTAAACACAGTATGAGTACTGCTTAGCCAACCAACATGAGGTTGGGAAAATGGAAAGACTTTGAAGAAGGAAGCAGTTAACTTGAAAAGAATCACAGCTCCCAAAGAACCAACCATGGTCCACATGACATGTCGAACAACGACGATTCTCCACATACCTCCCAGAATGGACATGAAGGCCCAATACATATGGATGGTAAGGCATTTCCTTTCCCTGAACCAAGATATCTGCCAGCTCTATCAAGAACTTTTACCACAGCACAGTTACTGAGACCTCTAACATATATTGAGCTCCATGCCTCAGCTACACCAGCTCATTCTGCTACTGCCTGAGATGGCAGAGGAGGCCACAGTGCACAAACTGTCTCATTCATTCCCTACTGTGGAGAATATTATCGGAAAAACAATGCCTACGCATGAGAAACCATGAGGCATGTGCACAATGCAAGGGTGTCAAGGTCATAATGACCAGGCTGTGCATGAATTTGCTTCTATCATTTGTGGATTGAGCAAAATAATGTAACTTTCTTTTTATTTATTTAAATACATGCTAAATTGTAGAAGTGTATGAATTGTGATTGCCTTTATTTGATTTACTGCACTCTAGAGAACATTTAAGGTGATAGAAGTATGATAAAATTTCAAATAAAAAAAAAAGATTGGGGTTAAAGTGATAGGCAAGTTAGTAAGGTGTTTTTGTTTGGCGATGTGTTTCCCACACAAGCTTGAGAGCCTAAGTTTGACTCCCAGCACCCACAAAAGAAAGTGCAGGTGGAAGTATCACATCTACAATCTCAGCTCTTGTGAGGTAGAGACGGCAGGATCCCTGGAGCTCAATTCTTTCCTGTTTCCTGGGTAATTGAGCTCCAGGTTCAGTGGCAGACCCTGTCTCTAAAGTAAGGTGGAGAGTGACTGAGGAAAACACCTAACAGCAACCTCTGGCTTGTGCACACATGACACATGCATAGGCACTAACACATACACACATGCATAAAGAATGGTTAGAATGATAAGGTAATTAAAAGGGGACAAAAGAAGTAAGAATACATAAAAAAATCACAGAAGTGTCTTCTAGAAGAAAGAAGTAGCTAGTTATTGGTCATATATTCAAGGTTCACAAACATGAATCCAAGCACCTCAGTAGTTCATGATGAAAGTCACAAGCAATCACCTGATTCTTCATTACCTCATTATTACAAAACATATGAAGGACTTAAAGGATAATGCAACGTACTACAGTTTCAAGTGGAGCAAAAAACAAGTTCCTTAAGGAGTAGGTGAAGATTAATACTGTGACAGCACAAGGTTTCATCATGAAGACTTTCTCTCCAACATGTACTAGAATATCACCTGAAACTGTAATTTAGTGAAGTCACTCTGAATTTGAAAACATATCAATGATGTACCAAAAGCAGATTTTTTTCTCCCACATTTTATTTTTTTCCTAATCATACAAGGTCAATAGGTACCCTGTCCTCTCCCTCCCCCTTCCCCTCCCCCATTGTCCCCCATTGCACTTTCTCCCCTCCTCCCTTTCTTTTCATCACCTCACTCCCTCCTCCTCTTTTGGTGCCTCCCTCTTCCTTCCTCACATCACCTGAAGTATCCTTTATGTGAGCCCTGAACCTCCCTTTGAGTCCTCTACCCTATTGAGGTTTCGGGACTCAGTGGCATAGCTCTGGGCCCCTTCTTGGGCTCCCCATTAGCAGGGGAATTCTATTATCATTGTTCTATCCCTTGCCTGTAAGGATCCTACTATCTGAACCCTTCTCCCTTGTGATGCGTCAAGAGCAGATTTTTAAAAAAGATATTATGAGAGGAATCCTTTGATGTCTTAAAATAATCTTCTAAAAAACTGATTGTCTAAACTAGGGTTGTCCAATTAAAAAATGGGCCCTGGAACTTAAAAGAAACTTTACCAGGGATGAAATTAAAATGTCTAACTAATATCTTAAAAAATGCTCCACATCCTTAGCCATCAGGGAAATGCAAATCAAAACTTCCCTGACATATCATCTCACCCCGGTCAGGATGGCAAAAATCCACAATACAAACAACAAGTGCTGGAGAGGATGTGGAGAGAGGGGAACTCTCATACATTGCTGGTGGGAATACAGGCTCATACAGCCACTCTGGCGAGCCGTCTGGAGATTATTAAAGAAATTAAAGATTGAAATGCCATATGACCCTGCGATTCCACTTTTGGGTATAACCCCCCCATACAGCAGAGGTTCACCTCGATAGCACAAGCACGACCATGTTCATAGCAGCACTGTTTACAATAGCAAAGTCATGGAATCAACCTAAATGTCCAAGAGTTGACGAGTGGATAAGGAAACTGTGGTACATCTATACAATGGAGTACTACTACTCAGCCATCAAAAATGATGAATTACTGGAGTTTGCTGGGAAATGGATGTCATTAGAAACAATTATATTAAGTGAAGTATCCCAAACCCAGAAAGTTAAGCGCCGTATGTACTCCCTAATAGGTGGCTCCTAGTACCAAACTTACCCAGCCCACATTAAGACACTCAAAGGTAAACCTATGTAATACAGTCATTGCAAGGATTATGAACAGGAGGGATGGGGTTGGAGGGCCACACCAGAAACAAGGAGAGAGGGGAACATGTTACAGCAGAGAAAAATACGCCTCCATCAAGGACTGCAAGTAAGTAATGTGACACCTGGTTAAGTTCACAGACATTCGTTCCTGATCATTTATAACTGAGGAGGTATGATCTCACCAGAAGGGGAGGGCATATAGTTAAGCAGATAAAAAGTAATCATTTTGTAAATGGGTGACTGACCCCTCCCTCACTGAGGTTTCCTACTTTTATTACATCTACCCTTGGATGTGCTATTATAACAAGACTCCAGTTTAACAGCTTTTTGTCTCTGGCCAGGGGGTGACATACATCAGGATGGAGTGAAGGGCATTGCAGGAGCACCAAAACTGCAAAAGAAAATCAACAAATCACAATCCAGAACCTCAGAGACTCTATATCAACCACATAGAACCAGGCCAGCCTAATTTCTCCCCATCCTGAAGCTCAGGGACATTTGAGGAAGAGGGGGCGGGAAGATTGTAAGAGCAAAGGGATGGGAGGAACAACGACTTGCAAGATTCTCTACAATAGTTAGGGCCGAAGCAATCATAATAGGACTTTGTATGCCCTGCGCAATGTCCAACACACTATTGACCTCACAAAGTCTAGCATCGGTTAAAGGCACCAAGATCCTTGGAGGCAAGGGATTGACAGCCATAGTAGTGTTCCTATGCTTAAGGGGAAAAAGAGAAAGGGTTCAGGGAAATGCCACTGGGTCCTTGTACGTCATCAGAGAGGAGGACCCAGAGGAGAGTCGGGAATACACAATAAAGGACTCTCTGGGAATTGGGGGGGAGGTACTGGGGGATGGGGGAGGGATGAGGGGAGGGGGGAAGGGGGTTCGGGGGAAGGGGGAGGGAGGGAACTGGTCTACCTAGTAAGTTTGTATGAGCAGAAATAAAAAAAAAACTAGGGTTGTCATAGTTATTGAGTATGGACTCATGTGGGGTTAAAGTTGGAAGAAAATATGTGAAATTTGTGCAATCTGCAAACCATCATAAAGGCAAAGTTTGCATTGTGATGATCAGCTGAGAATCAAGAAAAATGGATTATTCTTATAAAATCCAGGAGTCTAGATTGTATAGAAATCACCTGGCAGTACATGTAAGTACTAAATAGAATATCTTAGTGATCTTGGAATAAATGACTCATTTCATAAAATTTTAATCTAGAAAGAAAGAAAGAGAGAAAGAGAGAAAGAAAGAAAGAAAGGAAAGAAGAAAAGAAAGAAAGAAAGAAAGAAAGAAAGAAAGAAAGAGAGAAGAGAGAGAGAAAGAGAGAGAGAGAGAAGAAGAGAAGACAGAGAAAGAGAGAGGGAGAAGAAAGAAGAAGAAGATACAGAAGAAGAAGAAGGAGAGAAAGAAGAAAGGAAAAAGAGAGGAAAAGAATGAAAGAAAGAGAAAAAAGAGAGGGAAAGAATGAAAGAAAAAGAAAGAAAAATATATGAAGAAACAAGCTTTGTAGAAAAAAAATACCCATATCTTATATCTAATATCAAGGCTTTGACAGACAGAAGTCTAAGATTTTAGTTCAGGAAAACAAAGCATTTTAAAGAACTCATACTTGCTAGATATCTGCCTTCATGAAAAAGACTTTAATAATATGGCCCAGAGATAATGTAGAACATGAAGTTTCTGCCTATAAGAATTATACTTGTTAGGTAAATGTTTAATCACATATGAAAAAGACCAGTCTATTTCCAAAGCCTCCTGACTTATCTCTGTCAAGGCAGCAAACTTGGCAGCAGGCTGGATCTTTCTTTCTCATTATTCACTAATTCGCTCAAAGCTCCATGTACAAAGTAATTTTAAATTAAAAACAACTTTGAAAAGATACATTACTCTGCTAAAAATAGTTCAAATGGACTTTTTAATTCATGTAAAGTTTTTTTTATTATTTGACACTTTCATATTTAATGCAATGGAGTTATGTTTTTTCATCTGTTACTACTCATTCCTAATCCCTTCCTCTCCAGCCAGTTTCCTTCCTACCTTCATGTCTTTTTTCCATGTGTGACCCCACGCACTGGGTTTCACCTGCTGGGACATGGATGAACCAACCATCAATGGATAAATAAGTAAAAAAGCTCATGTTTTTAGTACCCAAGCACAGAATTTGCAGAGAGGGATGAGTATACATCTAAACAACTGAAATAGTGTACTAATTTATTAAATTAAAATATCTTGAGGCTTGAAACAAGCATCATGTTTTTGTTTTAGTTTTTGTTTTGCTTCCCTAGTTTCTTTACTTAGCATCAAATAAAATTTGATTCAATTCCCAGCTTCTGGAAAAACACACTTCTGTCTGTAGCTACTCCCTATGACCTTCCTAAAAGTAGTCAGTATTTCCTGCATCACTTTCACCTGACACTTCCATTTTTTATTTTACAGAAAACTAGCTCTGGTTCCCATGCACTTTTTTTAACATTTTTTATTATTATTTCCACTCATACAAACTTAATAGGTAGACCAGTTCCCTACCCCCCTCCTCTTCCCCCTGAACCCCCTGTTCCCCTACCCTCCCTCCCCGTCTCCCAGTGCCTCCCCCCAATTCCCAGAGAGTCCTTTATTGTGTATGCCTAACTGCCATGCACTTTTAAAGTTAGAATTGCCAAAATTCAGAATCACTTCTCTGGTATTCTCCAACTTGACTTTTTGGTGGAATTAGCTACTGTCTCTCATTCTTTCCTGGAAGCTCTCATTTCTTGGCTTCCGCACCCACATACACCAAGTTCCTTTCACTTTTTCTGTTCCAGCCCCCATAGTATTCCCTCTTCCTGGAATGCTTTTACTCACTCTACTGTCTTTTCTTCTAAAAGCACTCTTTCTCTCCTCCATGATTCAAAGTCCCAGTGACTTTCTCTGTACATTTTCTTCCCCTAAGTCAGATTGAATCTAGTCATTTGCTCCTTTGTGCTTCTGTAGAACTTTATTTATACCTTTCTTATAACCATGACTACACTGCATATTAATTATTCATTCCTGTGAGCTGAGAATGAATGTTATTCACCTTTATAGTCATGATGGGAACCCTCAAATATTCTGTGAATGAACCAGTAAAGAAACTTTCACTTGAGGCTACAAAAGGAAGTTAAAATTCTGGCAAAGGAGGATTCAATGAAGCCAAGTGATATCCTTCTAAACGGTGATGTATCAAAACCTATGAAAAGTCTAAAAAAGGCAGTATGATGGTTCTTCAAACCCAAACTCCAACTAGTGTCATATTTCAGAGCTCTTTGATGAAATTCCAGAGATTGGAGAAAAGTTCAAGAAAGTGCAAGGCATGATTTGCTTGTTGACCTAAAGACAATCTAATTGAGCAGCAAATGTAAGTTCTGAGTCATCGCCACAATTATTTCAACACTGCTGGCCTCGGAGCCGGTCTGCATGACTCAAGTAAGCGACAAAAAAACTAAAAGTGCTGCTAATCTCACTAATATCTAGCAATTACTGGGGCTCAAATACTGTGGAACAAATATTTGCAGCATCCAGAAATAGATGTGACTTTTTTTTAATAGTTCCTCTTCTCACGGAACTATATCCCTCCTGCTTCACAGAACAGAAATCTCTTAAACACTTACATGGGCTCATCTAAGCCAAGATATGATGTAAGTAAAACATCTGCAAGTAAAGCTACCCTATGATCCATTCTACATCATCTAAGGTGTTAGAGAGAGAGGCAGTACTTCTGCTGTTCACGGGAGCATTTGCCCAGAGAACTGTCCCTGTGAGACTCAAGGTAAACCGTGCTAATAGTTTTCTTCAAGCACCACCTGGGGAAAAACTACACCTGACCAAACTTTTCTGAAGTGCTCTCTAGAAAGTCACAGACCCTTCTGGAAGCTGCAATAACTGAGTGAGGCCATTGAGGTGCCATGTGGCAATTTGTAGCTTCAATGAGCTCAATGATACCCTGGCGGCCTGAAAGGGTTAATGCAGCATTTAGTGGTACAAGACTTACCTCTTTGGAATGATGTTTCAGCTAAAAGAGTGTGCCTTAGATCATCAACATCTACTTTGACCTTTGTTTCCTATGATGGCTGGTGATATGAATAATCTTACTTCATTTCTAGACTAACAGATTAAATGAATGAGTCATTTTTTCCCCAAAAGCAATACTGAATATGGTATTGAAATCCTTTCTGTAAATTAAAAAGTGCCCTTATTCAAATTATTTCTCTAATCAATAACATATATATGAATATGAAACCTTAGAACTGTATATGAAACATAACCCAAACATAAATTTACTTTTATCCAATGAATTAGGCAATGTGGACTTTCATTCAATCCGCAGAGATTCTGTGGTTAATTATGTGCTAAGCTTCTAAGGCTTGAGACAGGCACTGGGAATATTATGGTACATAAAACAGTGACTGTCATCAAGATAATTTCATTCTTCTGGGGTAATTGAAAAGTAACTAGAGAAATACATTCTTCTAATAAAGAAACATATCCCTTTGAATACTATAACAATTTGGAAAACTCCATTACTCAGTGGCTTTATTTTCACCATAATGCTTAGTGATATAAAGAAATCAATTATAATATAGCACTGTATATATTTGCAGTATTAAATTTGGTGGTTATTTTCACAATAAGAAGTAACATTATGATCATGTATAAATGGACCACTGAATGAAATACTGAATGAATTGAAGTCTTCAATTTACTTTTTACTCATTTAAAAATAACCCTCATGCAATTGAAATAAGCATTTATTTCTTGGGAATTTTATCCTTTTATTATTTGCTCAGCTTCTTAACTGTACAGATAAAGGTTTCTGCCTGAGATTCCAGTACTTAGAAGACAAGAGGAGTGCCATGAGTTTGAGATCATCTTGGGCTACACAGTGGATTCTAGTCCATTCTAGGCTACCAGTTCTCTGTCTCAAAACAAAACAGCAACAACAAAAAGCAAGAGAAACACATCTCTGTCATGTGTGACTAAAGCAATAAAACAAAAACAGGACAAATATATTATTATAAAAACAAGAGGCAAAAAAAAGCACTAAGAAAGGATTTAAAACAAAAATGGGCCTTTGCCACATGTTCAATAGAAAAGAGAAGGCTTTCACCAGTCACCATGAAGTGTAATTTCACGTGATAAATGAGATTGAAAACTATAGTTTCTCATGGGAGTGAGCAGAAGAAAAGTCACTGAGTATCGTGTTATAAGCCCTAAGCTTCACGGAGGCCTAGGCCAAGAAGGCAGGGTAAAGAAATACAGACAAACTAAGAGCTAGGTCTCAGCCATGCAACCACTCACCAGTGGGAGGAGAGAAGTTAAAATTAAATTTTCCATGGGTTGTCCTAAGAAAACCACACTGACTTTGGATCCGGTGTTCATACATATCTAATCATCGGTTTCACATAACGTCTTCTTTTTGAGACTTCATGAAATGGGTATATTTCAAGATTCAGTATGTAATAAAAGTTCATAGTAATCTCTATTAGTATGCTAGCCAGAATAAAGTTTGCAAACCAAACTCTTGCAGAATCTTGAATGAATGAGCTACAATAACTTTGCATATTTATGACACATTTTGTAACTTACAATATTGGTACTCTATGTGGTCATTTAACTTACACAGAAGATCTATCAGTGAGCTGTCATTACTCCCATTTCAGAGATGTAACATTTGAATCTCATGGAAATAACAGTATATATCACAAATGTCAAAAGTAGAATCTAAACAATGTACATATTCTAATTTAAATTCTGTAGCTGTTTCTATTGTTCCATACTTTTTACCAAATAAACATTTCCTCAGTTTAAATCAAGGTTCAAAGGAATGTTGAAGCCAGTAATGCTAAATGCAAGGTAGCGAAGTTTAAAAAAAAAACGGGGAGACAAACATATCATTGATAATAGCAAGTTATTTTACTGTATTTACCATATTGCTAATAAAAATATATTTACTATTGCAAGTTTGAGAAAAGGCTATGTCGAAATATTAAGCCAATCTGGTATGTGAAAATCTCTTCTGCTTTCTTGGAAAGCAGTTCTGTAAAATTCTTGAATGGAATCTGGACCCAGGCCTTGTTTTCCCAGCGCTCCATGGGGGATGACTCAGTGGTAACACACTTGCTTACAGTTACTACAAATTCCCAGATGGCAAACCCATGGCTAAGGTTGGAGTAAGAAAAACTAAGAACCCTGGCTTCTGTTTGGTCTTAATGAAAACTTCTTTTTCTTTATCATTTGAAAAAATTTTTAGAAAGAATCTGCTTACAGACTATCACAAAACCTCCAAGGTCATATGGCAACTACACTACTTATCTCTGTCTGCCCGTGAAAACTGAAATTCTTAGTAACTATAATAAGAATAGTAAAAATTTCTTGTATCCTACCTGTGCATTCCCATGCAGGAGTGTAGGGGCTTATCTTTTCAAAAATACCTACCCCCTATGTTGCTGGCATACTCACTGGTATCTTCCATAACTTTTTGCTCTTCTCTCTTTACAGTCTCCCTGGGAAATATTAGCCACACCTGTGATTTCAACCACCACCTACAAATTGAGATGCTAAGCTCTCTATTTTCAGCTCAGTGCTCACCTGGGAGCTACAGACCTGCAAAACACAGCTGTCTACAGCCTCCAGGGTTTATCATCGGTACAAGGAACACAAGTAAACTTTTATGTTCTTCCCTTGTCTTCTAAAATTCTCTGGTGCATCTATTAACACCACCATCTATTCTGTGTCCAAGCTGAAAAGATACAAACCTTAGGTTTTCCTACTTTCTTGCTCCTAATATGTGGTTAAGTCTCCCCCTTATCTCCAGTGGGGTTGCTTCTTCTTTTCCTAAGCCATTTTCATATTTCAAGTTTTCACTTTTCATTTTCTAAAGAATTAAAAAAGCATACTAATTATCTCTATGTCCTAACCCCACTGACAAACCATCTTCCAACTTTCCCACCAGAATAATCCTGCTTCTAAAAAGTACAACAACCTCAATTTAAAGTGTTCAGAAAAATAACCTACCAGTGGCATGAAGCTAGCAGTAGAATAAATTCAAAGGCTTTAAAAATTTTGCTCAAATCATATCTCACTAACTTCCTGTTTCTCTTACCTTGAGCGCAGTAAGTACAAGACACATTTGTTATTCCCCAAACAGGGTACTTGTCCATTATCACTTTGGCACTTTGTGTTGTAAATGATAGAAATTCCCTACCTCCTATTCATTCTTTAGAGTTTTAGTTCAACATTGCCCAACTCCTCTAGGCAATGGCCAACTCCTCCACTTTAATTTTTTTAACTTTATTTATTTTATTTATTTGTGTGTGTGTGTATGTGTATGTGCGTAGTGGTGGGGGACTGTGTGTCCCTGTGGAAGACCTTCTGGAATCCTGGATTGTTTCTAGCTCCTTTTTGCTTTGCTCTGGGATTTCCCAGGCTCTGTCCATGCCACTTTCCATTTCCGCTTGGCGATTTTACATGGGACCTGGGATCTGAACTCAGGATCATCTGCTCAGGAGGTAGAGTCTTAAACATTGAACCATCTCTCCAGCTCAACTCTGCTTTAACGGGATCTTTACCTCATCAGTACGAATGCATACAGTAAGCCCCTTTAAAATCTGAGAAATTCAGATGCAGGAATCTTTTAAATTTCCCTAGAGTTGGTGTTATTCAAGAACTTTGAAATCAAAGTAATGTGCATTCAAAATACAAAGCAACTTCACATTTGAAAATTTCTCATGATCACACTAGTAGAACCAGAATCAATTTACTGAACATCTTCAACCTCAATTATAAAGCTAAAAATAATGGAATAGTTCCTTATCTAATTAAATTATTTGAGTCACAATTAAATATGGGGTGAATTTAATGCATAGAAATTCTACACTTTGATACATTGAAATACTCAGTTAATAAAGATCAAAGGCGAGCTATTCTTACAGAAAAAAAAACACTGTATTTTTTAAGAGTCGATAAATAAAAGTCTTTACTATTCCTAAAGCATGGAAAAGTCACAAATAAAAGAGGAAAAAGAATTTTTCCCCTGGGTAAGATGAAAGGTAATTCACAAATGAATAAACAGTGACTGTGCAAAGTTCAAACCATTGAGGAACAGAAGAAATAAGCCAATAATGGGAGTAAGGTGCTCAACACAATAAATCCTAGCATGACAATGTACTATTTTAATAATTATTTTTTTTTAATTTGACATCATATGTGTTTGAGGAAACTAGAAAACCTGGCAGAACAACTAGAAAATAAACACATAGAGCGCTAAAGTATTAGACTGTCAACCCCTACCCATGAGGTTGCAATGAATTCTACCTACTGTTCCTTTTCATTAAGATTGTTATTTCCTGTCCTGTCACTGTGCTGCAATTACAGGTCGCTATTTATCTAATTATATATGTACCATGTGGTTTCACTCCTCTGAAACATTGAGCAGCTTTCATAATTTCTTAGCTTATGTAATAAATCTTTGCCTTGCCATTCATAAATAGGCTCTCATTTCTCTAATAATATTGGACTCTATTGTTTCCCAAATGTTTACACTTATTCCTGTCATGTACATTTCTCTAAATGCATTTTATGCTTCCCATAACCACAGTTCAAATCCTTTTTGTCCTTTAAGTCCAACTACTGAAACTATTTCTTTTATTTGGTGTTTCTTCCATTTAGTCTTACTTCAGCTATAAATTGAAGATAATGAATTGATATTAAATGGTCATTATGAAATTTTAGTAATGTATCTAATAATTATAAGGCAAAGTAAAGATCATTTGTTTCAATGAAACAGAGATTCACTTCTTTGTATAATATAAACAGTACTTATTGAGTGAATCAGGTTCACCTCCTCCAGAGAAATCCCTATCTACTATGAATTCCTCACCACTACTATGAAAGGGAGAGGAATTTCTTTAATGTGTACTTTATATGCACCAGGCTCGCAGCTAGTTATCCAATGACTTTTGCTTTGACCCAAATTTTCATTTGCCTAGGAAGCAGATCTGGAAGTTTTTCTAATTTCTTTAGTATCTGTCGGCACATTCCTCTTTTTAAACTACTTTAACCTTTGATTCAATGTACAATATTGTTCATAACTCAAAGCATTTTGTTCCAATGGCATATTAAATAGTTCACCGTCTATGCCACTGAAACGCAACTCTGGTAGAACCTGTTTTGTGACATATTATCCTCCTGAAGTTGTTTGATTTTTTAATAAAATTTTCATTTTTGTGTTTTAAAAAAACTATCCTGACTTTTATAATAATCTGCATTTATTTGCAGTCTATTTTTACACATCATAGCTTAAGTTCTCTGATCTCCTATACATTTCAGGTATCAGCTACATATGCTTTTCTTATCCTTTTTATTAATCTATTGGAAAGCATATGTCATCTGACATAGAGACTTCTTCACAGTCTAGATTTGTATACACACCTGATGCAGTTTAACATGGCCCTAAAATTTATTTTAATATCACATTTAGAATTAATGACTCTAGGAATTTTAAGCAAGTTAAATCAATGGTGGGTATTGCATTCATTTAAATATATTTTTAAAATCTCTATACATCTTACTGGGAATTTGAAACAGTATAAATTAAGAATGGGATGCTAACAAATTGAACAAAGTTGATTATGATTGTGGTTGTACTTGGAATATCTAACGTATCTGATTACTAAAAGATAATTGAAATTATTACCTTAGTGCGTACTCCATATGTTTTTTCCTTTCTCCCATTTTTACATGTATGGATGTGTATGTATGCATTTTTACATGTATGTAAGTAACCACTTGGATATGTGGAGGTACATATATGCACAGATGTGAGTATGTAAACATGAAAGTCCGAGCTTAGTATTAGAAATCATCTTTGATTACTCTTGTACTTTATTCTTTTTGAGGCAGGGTATCTAATTATTAATTAAACCAAGGCTCACAGATATGCTATCCTTACAAGCCAGCTTGCTCTGGGGGATTCCCAGTGTCTTTCTTCTGAGGCTATAATTATGGGTGGGCTGTCACACACACCAGGCATTTTATGTAGAATTTGGGTTTGAACCCAGGACTTCTTTAACTGTAAGGTCATCTGTAAAGCCATGATTGCTGTTTTCTTAATAGAAGACTTAGAATCCTTTCTTTTCAATTTGCCTTTAATCATTAAAAAAAGAGGACACTGGAGTCCTTGGAAAGTTAACCGTAATATTCCTGAAAATCTACAAATAAAGAAGGTGAAGTTGCTGGGATGTGCCTGGGACAGAATAAAATGTCAACAACTAGCTATTCGATGTATTTTGTCCATTATCCATACTATGGATAACATCTACACAGAGTCCAGAGGCAGCAATAATTAATGTGCTCTACATTAGAGAAGGAAAGATGATGGACACATTAAATACAAATGTATTCTGTAGGACAGGAGACATGATGATTTGTACAAAATAAAATGACAGCTTTTAAGGACTGATCTCTTCTTCTGTCATTTATTATATTTTTAATGCCTAATAATATAGACAAGACCAAAATCATTCCTACCTTTAGGGAATTTTCAGTCTCCTAGGAAAGATAATAGTAATTAAAATAATAAAATATACTTTAGAGAAATGTGATGAGGGTTGACATAATGGGTTCAGATAATATGAGAATTTAAATGGGGAGCCAGATCTAAAATACAGAGACAAAGAAGGGTCTTATGAAAGTTGGGGGCTCAAGATAAGTCTTGAAGGATGAGTGGGACTTACCTAGACATGTGCTGGTGGGGATATTCAATAGGAGGAACATAACAGAGGTTCTACTGAAAAACCCATTTGATATTTTTAGGAAGTCTTGTGAGAACAAAGAAGTGTGGAGCAGTAGACAGGGCATCTTGTGATAACAGGCTGGAGACTCAGCCTGACCACACAAGATGGCAAAGCACATTTAAAGCAAAAGGATGCAGGTGAATGACATGATCACATTCAAAACTGAAAAATTCTCTCCCTGTTTCCAGTTGGGACAACAGACTGGTGTTTGTAAAGGAGAGATGCAAAAAGACTTATAAACACAGTACATGGTAGATGTAGCAAGAAATAAAAGGGTCTTGAATTGATGGAGAAGTGGGCGGCTATGGTATTGAGACAGTTGGAAAGGGGAAGGGAACAGTATGTGTCATTTCCTGTAGTAATAGAACAGCTTCTAGAGGTTCCAAGTTATAAATATATATGAAGTCATTAAGCCTAGGATAGAAGAGCTGGGTGAATAATTCCTTCACATATAAACCTAAATTGTTATGAATCTTGATGGAAGTACCAATGGTTCTCCACATTTAATGACTAGACCATAAAATGACAGACATAATCTCACATATTCTGAAGGTGAAATGTAATATTACAGAATGAGTGTAAGTTTTTCATTACATATGTACTTTGGCTTGAGAGCTAGATATGGTATTTACCATCAATGACATAATATCTTTTTGATACTTCAGCCTTATAAAAGGAATCTAAATAAATAAATATGTCTGTGTGGTTAACACATAGAATAATGTGCAATAAATGAAAGTAATAAGCTAATAAGTAAATACTCATTACATTTGGTTTAAAATCCTCTTACATCACTGGTTGTAAAAATGATGGTCCTCCGCCAGCATAAGTCCTTCTAAAGAAATAAAAGTGGGGGCCATGAAACAAAATGGGACAAATCAAACCCAGGGATGAAAGCCAGCGCTTAAATCTTCAAACTGTCTCCCACCTCCTGTATCTGCATAGACAGAAAGAAACTGAATCCACAGCATAGAGGAAAGAAAAACTTCCCTCCATCTTTAAATTGCTGCTGATTTTAATGTTGAAATGAGGGCATCTGCAGACATATGACTTATAATCAATTTTCTGTGGAAATGGAGCTATTTCCAAATCCCACCTTGAAAGGGCCCATAAGAGCAAAAAAGAATGCAGGGCTGGTAAGACTGCACATTTGCTCTTTCTAGCACAGACTTCAAAAGTGAATTTTTAAGACCCAAAGGGAATGCAAAGCTCAATTTATTTTCATGGGAAACTAACTGCTGACTGAAGATGTGGCATTTAAGGCAATCACCATGGAAATAAGATTGTGTGAATCATGGCTTCTTGAGGCCCACTCAATACACCCCTAACTGACAAGTCCAACTTCATTTATACAGAGGTCTCTTTGATAATGGAATTCAACATATGACTAACTGGGAGATTTATAAAAGTGTGGAGGAAAGGTATTTCCTACACCTGATAGAATTTTCCAAGTATATAGTATCTGCCTCTCAATCAATCTCTCTTCAACCACAGAGAGAGGACCAAACATATAGTTATGTGGATATGAATGCACTAGAAATAGAGAGGGACAGTTTTCTTTTGAATCTGTGACATTGAATAGCAAGAATCAAACAATAAGAACATTAAATGGGAATCTATGGGAGCTTTTAAAACAATCTCAGTATTTAATGAGGGCTTAGTATGTGCTTTATGTTGAGTGCTGTGTTCACATACATATCACCTCAATATAAGTCATTTATTTATATGGCAGTTGATACAAACTATGCTTGAAGCCAAAATAGATCAATGTAGAGAAGGAGGAGAAGAAAGTAATTTTGCTTGGTACAGGAGCAATTCACTGAGGAAGTTATACCAATATATAATTCTAGAGTCTAATAGAAGTCCTCTATTGGGACCAATACAGAATTGAGTGGAAGAAAACCTCATTATTAATTGAAATATTCCACATGTGCCAAAAAGAAAGGGTTAGTATTTTCCAAAGACATTATAAATAGTTAAGTTCTCTATCAAAAAGCATGGTCACATATTTGGGAGACAGTGCATCTCAATGGATGAAATAGTAGATATTTTGGACTAAGCAATCCAGTTGGCTCCTCTGAACCTCATTCAAAGGTTGAGAACTTTTTCTCCTTGAAGCTAACATTCAATGATTACTTAGAAAAATCAGCTAGAGAGAGTCCAATTATCTTATCTATTATCAAAGCCTATAGGGTAAAGAGGAAGAGAGCTAACCACAGTGATGGTAGAAATCACCTTTGAAACTCAAAATCAAGGACCTTTGTATCCATAGACAAAAATGGCTTACTCTTTGGACTCAAGATCAACATTGCTTAAGAGAAATGTTAAGAATCACAAATGTGAGTCACATGTATATTTTAAAAATTTCTAGTTGCCTCAAGGAATAAAGTAAAAACACTTTCAGTGTCTGACTTTGTTTAAACCAAAATATCCAAAATATGACCAGATCAACACATAGTCAAGGCAGATTTTCATCCACGTAACTTCAAAACTTCAGTATGCATTTTATACTTTTTATGCATCGTGACTAGCAACAAGGCAAGTATTGAATAACCAACTTCACTGCCTGGTTCTTTACTGGAAAGCAATCTTCAGAAAATGCTGGACATCTCTAGGGACATACATCCTTCTGTCCCCACACAACTAAAGGATTGAAATCTACTATTACAATTCAATTGCTATATATCATTAAGGCTTTTATTCCTAAGGAGTGTCTCCTGGGTCTGTTAGGAATGACCTTACATACATCTTGGCAGAAAGGAAGTGCTAAACTGGGACAAGGGGTGGATATCACTAAGCAAGGAAGGAATCTATCTTGGCTAAATTTCCTTTTGAAATAAGATACTTAAAAACAGACTTAGGAATGTTAGTGAACAGACATCTTACAATGAAACCTATGTGTCCAGTGTTACACTTTGGGGAAATTAAGGCTAAAAGTTCCCACAAAGGATAAGTGGTAGAAAAGAAAGTCAAAAATAGAACTGTGAGACTTACATAGAGATATCATTAAATCTAAGCCTGTTTGATGACAGGAAACACCAGAGCCATCATTCTCAGAACAGTCCAGAATTTCCTCCTCCAATCTTTGCAACTATGTATGTACCTTGGCATATTTTCATAACCCTAGCTAGCTCTTTCTTCAGCAGTACTTGAATTTTCTCTAAGTGCCAATGCCTTCTCTATCTCAAAGTTATCGTCTCTTTCATGGATTACTAAATCAAAACCAGTCTGAACACTGTCCCTTTGCTTTGAACAGAAGGGCCATGTGCACTCTGTTTCGAATGATCAAGGCTTTTACATGAACTGTCAAAGAGAAATGAGCGACTGTGAAAAGTGGAGTGTGCACTAGAAAGTCTGCTCTTCCATCTTCTCACTCTAGGACTTTTGAGAGGAGCACCGGCTTTTTCAGATTTTGGAGTCTGTTATAAATGAGGATGATGATGCTAACCTGGAAAGGTTGTTAAGGGAATTCAATGAAATAAAAATAAAGAAATGGGTAGCATATAACCAGTGAGTAAATTCCCTATTCTTTTTGCATTTCTTCTCATTTTTGATGGCTCCTTTATGTATGACAGTTCTCCTGACTCATTTCCAGTGGAGGGCCTCTTTCCCAGGAGTGGGATCTGCCTAACTTGAATAGGCTCAATAAAAATTATGCCTGGAAATAGGGCCATGGGGGCTTTATTTTCCTCACCCTACTCAACAGAAATGCAGAGAACAAGAGAGATACTTTATATGCTCTTTTTTTCCCCTTAACTCTGGAGAATTTATCATCATTTAACTTAAGACTGTGTCAAAAATATTCCATCCATGATGGTCCCTGGTGGATTTTTTAGCACTGGCAGCCCCTCCTACCCATCAAAGCCCTATATGCTGCCTCTGGCCAGTTCTGCTTTATGGGTTCCACCTGAGGCACACCAGGAAACTTGACTTTGTTTAGCCCTGAAGGAAGGAATAATGAGGGAAGAGGTGAGAATCACCTAGTGCTGTAGAAATCAATGGTATTGACTGCTCCACTAAAGGAAAGAGAAAGGAAAACAGCCTCGCTGACTGGAAGGATGGGCAGGAATGGAGCTAAGCAGTAGGTGTCCACAGGAGGGTGTGCAGTCAGTCTGGACTGAGAAACACTCACTGCAACCAACTGATCTGTGCAGTAACTCCCACCCCCACCCAGACTCTATTCTGCCAGTCATTTTTGCAAGGCTACTTGCTTATTCAAACTCTAACAATGTTTTTATTCCTAAGGGGAAAAGTGAGTGCTTTTTTACTGAATTAGTGAATCCTCAATTTTTCTTCAATGAATTGTAAACTTTTCTTAGCTACTATTTTCATCAATTGATTTTCTTTCCTGAACTAAGCAATTATAGTCCTAATATTTTACTGTAGAATTTTCCTTAAACAAATAATTTATTATTCTCTCTAGGCAGGCATAGATATAACTTCTCATTAATGCTTGTCCTTGGCACAGAAAACAATGTTTGCATAGAAGGGAGACTAACTATTTACATCTTTGAAAAAAAGAACTGAAGACTATGTAGAACTTTCTTTCCATTAAAGAAACACACACACACATAAACAGACACAAGTTTCCACCACATAAACACACAATGCTATTAAGAATATAGAGTGACAAAGGGTTAAAAGCAGCAAAGTGCCAAATAGGGAAAGCTATTAATTGTCATGATCTCTGTTAACCAGTTTAATCATGTGGAGGAAAGGTGAACATTTTTCTGTAGTGAAACAGCAGACTGAACCAAAACAATTATAAGAAAAAATATTAAGTTATTACTTCTCAGCATTCCATAATTTACAAAATAATTTCACATATATGCTTTTATGTTTAGTTTATAACAACCCAATAAGAACAATATAGGTATTTTTGATGTTTGTTTAAAGCATTTTTCATGGACAGAAGAGATAAAATGGAGTTCTTCTAGTTAAAAAATATTTGTTTGAAAATTAAAAAACTTTTAATTGACTTTCTCAGTTCATCTTATAATTGTACTATTCAATTTATATAGACAGAGTTTTAAAGTCACTGTTAAGTGAACTTTTATGACTTACTTACACTCCTTTAATTTTTTGACCTATATTTATATATTTCATACACTAAATTTTGTTGTTTAAGTATTTTTCCTGAATAACAAACCAATTGCATTCCCAAATGCTTAGATCATTCTTTTATATCTAATAAAACTTTTGAGTTTAAGTTTACTCATACAATATAAAAATTTATAACTGATAAGATTTTTAAAATAGTTTTGTCTTGATGTCACTAGTTAAAAATTAAGTCCTTAAAATTCTGAAAGTAATCTACAAGTCCTATAACCTGACAAATGCATGGATTACTAAGTATATACAATTATTGTCTCTCACAAGATAACAATAGTATTTCCTTTGTAATTATGTAATTAATTAATTCTTTTCAGGCATCAGGACTTCCACCACAAAAGAAACAATCAGACGAGTATTATGTTTATATTTCCAAGCAATTATGGAGGTATCTTGCTTGCATGCCTGTGGTTATGTCTCAGTAGAAGTTTTGACTAGAAGGCAGTTAGCTCTGATATTGAAGGTGACTTTTTATTTTATCTCTTTGACAACACTAAACCTTATTTTGTAGTCATGATCTCAAATTTTACAAAGTAGTCATGTCTTATCCCAAGTTCTTGGGATCAAGGAAGTCCATAAGGGAAATTTCAGGAACACTATCATATTGTTCAACAAGATTAAAGCAAACTTTCACACATCAAAAAAAATAAATAAAAGGGAAGATGGCACCTGAGGAACAGCACCAAAGATCACCACCCAGCTTCCACATGCATGTACGCACATGCATGTGTACATGTGTATGTGCAGTAAGAAGCTCAATTTCACTACTTCAGTTGAAAATTCGTTGTCTTTTTAAAACACTTTAAGAAGATTTGAGTGGATCCTATATATCTTCCAGGCTGTGTCTCTTTGCTGCCCTTGCTCATGATATCATGTGACTTATCATCATCGTCTCAGTAGCACCATATGGAATGAAGGGTCAGAAAAGCTGATTACCTAAAATACCAGGCACTACTCTGCAAATGGAGAAAAGGGGCCTCCAACCCAGGTCCTCTATTGAGCATCAAGTCCTCTGTATATTTCTAGAGATGAGCAGCATATGGAAGGGGCAAGACTCTGCCAAGAGAGAACGAATGACGGGTTAGACTTAACCCTGAATGAAGCTGGATTGCATTGGGAGGCAATTGAGCAAGTCCAAGTCTCATCTGGGTTTGAAATAAGGGTGATGTCATATCACCAGTTACATATAGGTGTTGAGCTGACAATTAAGGACTAAGCCTTTGGGCACATTTGTGAAGAATGACTTACAAGTTAAGGCAAGTCCTAAGGAAGTCTGTGGGAAACAGTCTAATTGATGTGGGGAGGCCCTGCCCATGATAGGTGTGACCATTCCCTGCATCAGGTAGATAAGATGGAGAGAGCAGGTTCAGTACTTTGGCATACTTTGGCATATTGGCATGCAAGCCTTCTGACAAGAGATAACTTATGTCCCTCATTCAGCAATTTCTGAGGATACAGTATGAACAATTTCCTCAGCTCCTGATGTTGGTATGAACTCTTCTGCTAAACTAGACAATGAACTGTAATGAACACCATAAGCAAGAATAAGACCCCATACTACCCTAAGTTGTTTGGTTGTATATTTATCAGCAACATGAAGAGAAACTGGAATATGCTACTATGGGAAGGATAAATGTGATAAGGAGATTGCAGAATAGGAAGGTAGTCAGAATGTTCCTGTGTAATACAGTGACAGATACTGGGAACCTTCACTGAGGAAAGGGCAGGGAGATAGAGACATGCCAGAAGAAACCATTCAGAGTCAAAGATAAAAGTAGATCAAATAAGCTTCTGTGATTGATTAGATTTCCATGGGAGCTGAAGAGTATAAATGATTTGAATACTTCCATTCTAAATGCTTAGGAGAATAGAGATAATAAGGAGGTTGTAAGGCTGACTTCTTCTAAAGGAATCTTTAAGATGCTGGCTCAAGGCTGATGTGGGCGTAAAGACAGTGTTATGGAACTAGCTAGGGAGGCGCATTTGCATTAAACATCTATTTTTTTCCCTCTGTAAAGTACAATGGCAATGATCCTTTTGAAACTGAGACTCACCATATATTTTTTTCCCAAACCGCATCTCATTTCAAAGCTATTCCAAGGTTACACTTGAAAGCTTTCTATCCTCTGTTGAAAAGTAATGGTCTGCGATAAACAATGCTTTCAGTCCCTGCCTACCTGTGCTTATTTACTTTGCAAAACAGTAAAAGGAAAAACTTCCCTATAATTCAGCCTCTTCTAAAGTAACTTATGGATAGTTGTCAATGACAAAAGAATGCTCCTGATATGTTATGAAAAAAAAAACAAGTTAAAAATGCACTTGGATTCAACACACACACACACTTATATATTCACACACATATAGGCAAAACAATGAAACGAACCTTACTATGAATATTAAAGTTAGAAGTGAGTATAAATTTTTGTCATTTTCCATTCTTTATACAGTCTCTAATGAGCATATATTCTTTCGCAGGCTAAAAATAGTTGAGAAATGTCAAGCATACTGTCCTGGCTAAAGCTGATTCCTTAATTTACTTTTCCTAATGAGTCTAAAGAGAGCAGCTAATAGATGAATAAACTAACACACAGTAGGAATGTAAAGGATTTTCTCTTAGCTACTTTGAAATTTCTAGGTCAGCTTCAGGAAACTTCCTATCGTCCAGATGCGCATACCACTAACTCAGTCTCTATTTTCCTTCCAAGTTCTCTCTTAGAAGTTGTCATAGTTGGGGCTGGAGAGGTGGCTCAGGGGTTAAGCCTCCACCTTGTAGGCGGAAGGTCCTAAGTTCGGATTCCAGATCCCACGTATAGACGCCAGGCAGAAGCAGGGGCTGCCTGCGCTTCTGGTCCTGGTAGGGCGGAGTCTGTGAATCCCGGGGCAGAGTAAACAAGGAGGATGTGGAAGCGGTCCATGGTGGTTCCCGAATTCGTCCGTGGTTCTACACACACAGAGACACACACACACGTGCGCACATACATACGCACACACACACAATTGAATAAATAATTAAAAAGTTTAAAAATTAAAGAAGTTGTCAGAGTTAAGCACATGTGTCAATTTGACTGTCGAGAGTTTGAGCTCTGGGCACAGTTGTACAGAGTTGATGGTTGAGTTAAGCCCAGAGCAAGCCTGAAGGAGATTTTCTGGCTGATGGGGAAGATGCAGCCCATAGTGGGTGGGATTAGGCCCTGGATAAATCACAGAGAGCTGGTTAAGAGAGTTGGCATTCTTCCGTTCACTTGGCTAGACATGCTGATCTGGCAAGTAAGGATTTTCTATCTCTCAGCCATTACGTGGTGATGATGTGGCCAGTTCCCTCAGCCCTGGTGTTGGTGCGTGCTCTCCCGTCAAGCTGGACTGAGAACTGTAGCCAGGAATCGTAAGAGAATAAACCGTTGTTCCCTTAAGCCATTTATTTGATGGTCATTTATCAGCAATGTTGCAGGCTGACCGCAACAGAAGTGAATCAGGTAACTTTAGAAATAAGCAAGGAAATGTACATACAGTTTTTTAAAAATATTTAAATCTAGGCACACGCATAAAAATGTTTATCTTGCTTTTATGTTAAGAAAACATGTGGTATGCCAATTTCAAATTCTGCCTTAGTTTTAAGCTATCAATCTCTGAACAGTAAGAGAAGCTCTAACCTTGAGAATTGTGTAGGGCTAGACACCTTCAAGTTCGAATGTAAACTTATTTTATTAGTCCTTATTCCCTCTTCCATTCTTTCGAGGATTTCAAAGCTGCAGTATAATAGCAATTCATCCTGGCAAGTCTCATTGGCTTATTTACTGCACCAAGAGCAAGCATGAGTTTTAGCAAATAGGTATTTCAAAGGGTGCTCATACTAAATTGGCTATGGAGGCTTTTAAGTGTAAGGGTCTCTCAGAGCTCTCAGATCCATGAGGGGGTTAAGGTTATCAGACTAAGGGGAATTTTGGCATGCATAGACTAGGGAAAATTGAGAGCTGTTTAGCTGCAAATGTGTTATAACTAACGGACTATAACGCAGCGTTTTTGGAATAGGTACCAAGGGCCAGAGGAGACACCAGAGCCACATGCCTGAGCCACACACCAGAGCAAAGGTCAGGAGTGAAAGAGGAGGCCTACCAGACATGGTTCAGTCCAGTTGGTACCTATGCAGGGCATTTGTCCCAATAACGTGAGTTCCTTACATGGAGGTTCAGGTCAATGTGCTATACCTACATGTTTCAGGTAAAATTTGGTTTAACAAAGAAACTTTTTTCTTAAGGTTATTGTGAAGATGAATGGGTAATACAGACAGTGCCTGTCACATCAAGAATGTTCAGCAAATATTAGTTGTTGCTGTTAAGTGTACTGAGCACACAGGAGGATGGGCTAATCTTCAAGGGCCAGGGTTGGACACTGTAAGTAATGTACCATGAATTCTTGGATAAATACATGATCATCGAATGGATCAGCCTATCTGGCCAGCTACTCTATATTCAGTGGGGTGATTCACATATATCCTGCTTAGTATTGGCTAACTGGTGCAATCCATCATCTTTTCATTTGCACATTCCTAATTGAGTCTGTCTGCTTCTTAAGACAGGGAACACACTGCAGTGCTTTTCAAATTGTGAGTTATGACCAATTCCATTCTCTCTTCAGACCTGCAAAGAAAGGTAAGTGGAAGAATTTGCTTTACAAAGATCAATATGAATTCCATTTCTGCAAATATTTTTTCTGATGATAATACTTCTAGTTAATCTTGGCCAACATATCAAAATGTGTAACTTTTAGAATAAGTAAGTGCTGTTTTTCTTAGAAAACTTTCATTATGTTGAAATTTTAAAGTGTGTATGATAATATATTCGTAATCCCAGCACTTGAGGGGCTGAGGCAGAAAGATTGTCTTGAGTTCAATACCATCCTGGGCCACGTAGCGACTTCTGAGCCAGCTGGGATACACTACAAGACCTCATCTTAGATAAATAGGTAAATAAAGAAAAAGATATTAGTGAGCTGTGATGCTAACTTTGTCTCACTTTGTGTGTTGGGGGAGTTGTGGGGAGGTATATCAGAGGGTACCTTGTGTGCCTGTGGGGATCCAAGGGTAATACTGGGAATCATCCTGGATGGCTTTACCTCCTTTGTGCTTTGCTGTGGAATTTTCCAGGTTCTAGCTTACAGAGCCAGAAATGCAGGCCACTGCCATTTCTACCCGTCATTTTTAAGTAAGATCCAGGATCTTGGACTCAGATCCTTCTGCTTGTGAGGCAGAGGTTTAACTCCTGAGCCATGTCTCCAGACCCAACTAACTTTATCTCTTGACATGTGTTATGGTCCAAAATTTGGAACTTATTAATATATATGCCAACAAACACATCTTTCTCAGAAAAAATTGTTGACTCATTCCCTTTAATTCTTGATAAATAGACTGCACCTTACAAACTTTTCATTTGTTTGTTTTTGGGACAGGATCTTGCTATGTAGCCCAGTTTGGTCTGGTCCTCACAACCCTCAATGCCTTCCCCTCAGCTTGACGAGTACCAAGATGACAGATGCGCCACCATACCCAACCCCAACCTTCAGTTATATGCTACTTATGGTCATTTCCAGATTCCCACACTGTTTCCCTATAGATTCTGACATTGACATATATACCGCCAAACCAGAAGTATTAATTTTCTACAGATAACATTGAATACAAAATCCATTTGTATTCTTGCGTATATATAGTCCTGTTTGGTGACAGACCAGCCCCACCAAAAATTTTTGCTCTATAAAACAGGTCCAGTTTGAGTGGCTAGCATTCATTCACAGTTACTGACTTAGCAAACATTCAAATATTCATTTGTTACTTTCTGTATGAAGGCATGGGCAAGACATTGTCCTGCCCTGAAGCAGCTTAGAGTAGGCTCATATAGAAAATGGGAAGACATGCCCTGAGGGTCAGGTGATCTGAGGCCAAAAAGAAAATTAAGCTTTGAATCTTCATAGATGACTAGAATCTTAGTTAATCTGACTTTTCACAAGGTTGGAAACATTTAAAAGTGTACAAGTTTCAGTGGTAACAAAATGTTTTTCTAAATTATACCCAGAATTAATAAAAGTTGTACACCATATCAGAGGAGAATTCTATTATCAGGTCTTGTAAATTAAAGAAGAAAAATAATACCCCGGATCATAATTACATGCCCTCTTGTTCTGATGCATGTCTCTGTCCTGGATAATTATGGCAGCTTCTCAGTGGAGACTCACCTCTTGTCCTTCCTGCATTGAAGTGTGTTTTCCACACAATCACCTAAGTTATCAACTTTAAACGACCATCAAATGATGATTTCTCCATTCAACACCTTTGGTTTTCCATCTCACTTAAAGAAGCCTGACCCAGAAGTTCATATTTCTCCTGGGTTTTCTTTCAAGGTACTACTATACGCTACTGAGACATTATTTCACATACCAGGCAAGATCACAATTCAAGAACTATACATTGACAACCTTCTACTTTTCCCTACAAGCTAAGTCACTTTATATATGTTAGATCTCACAGAGCTTTCTAGGTGAGATCTTTGCTAGCCAACATATTATCTAAGGCTCTCATCCAAACTCTTCCCTTCCATGCATTTCCAATTTCCTTCTATATTTTTATTCTTAGTCTTTAACATTATGCATTGCATATGTCACTTTCCTGTGCTATTGCCCACCTACTTCACTAGCAGATAAATTCTGAGGGAACAGATTATTGTCTGTGTAATTCTACCCTTTATTTATAACACTTAGTTCCATGATGAATGCTTACCGAACATATGGCAAATGAATGAATGAAGGAGGAACATAAAGAATACCTAAGTCCTGATTCTCATCATAATTAGAAAGAAATCTAAAGGAAAAAGAAGTCAACAAAACATATATGTTTCATAATTTGCTTAACTTTTACCTTTTTTAAAAAAAAATTAGCCAAGGTGTCTAGAGTACAGTATTGTTGCAATTGACACATACATCTTTATTAGAAAGTTCTAAAAAGTTATAGTGCATGAAAAAACTGACTTAAGGGGCTGGAGAGGTGGCTCAGGAGTTAAGCCTCTGCCTTGCAGGCGGAAGGTCCTGAGTTCGGATCCCAGATCCCACATATAGACGCCAGGCGGAAGCGGGGCGGCCTGCATTTCTGGTCCTGGTAGGGCAGAGCCTGTAAATCCTGGGGCAGAAGGAGGTGGAGGTGTCCATGGTGGTTCCCGATTCGCCCGTGGTTCTACACACACACATACACACATGCGCGGGCGCACATATATACACACACACGCACAATTGAATAAATAATAATAAAAATTTTTTTTTAAAAATTAAAAAAATAAACTGACTTAAAACTGGCTTCACTGGCATTTAAGGGCTATAACACCAGGAAAGTTGTGTTGTTTCTGGAGGCATCTAATTATTAATAGCAATCACAACACTAAAACTTTAGCTAATCTTTAAAACGGCAATAGTGCTTACATGTTAAGCCACTTGGTGCATATGGAAAGAATAAGTGCAGTTTGAATCCATGGCAAACTAAGAGCTTGACAAATGATAGGAACACTTTTCATTATTAAATATCTTCTCTATTCATTAACTTATGTTAATTTTTACAGATTTTGAGTTACAGGGTTTCATTAGAAGCTGTAAATCAACACAATTAAACTTAAGTATTGTGGACCCAAGTCATTTAAGGAGGCTTACCCTTTGATAGCCACACCATTGGAGTCTATGGAGAGATTAATGCATGTTGTGAAACAATCATTCAGTTGGAACCCTGACAGGAACTACCTCTGATCTGCCATGAACGACAAGCTCACAGCATCTATAAGACATAGGTGCTGTACCAACTGTTTGTACATTCTGATTCATGATCCTACAAACACTGCCTATAACAAATAATGTTTATTCAGAGCATCAATATGCACAATCCATCATAGGACTTGGCAAAAGCAGCATGAGGAGACAGTTTTTCAAAGTTTTCCCTTTGATCCAAGCATCAATCATTAGTTTTGAATTCCTGAACCTTGTACAAAAAGAAATGAGGAAAATAATATATCATTCCTGTCTTCAAAATAAAGTCTAATTGGCAGTGAGGAAATACCTAAGCACAAGTAAAATTAACTAATAGTACATCTAAGGTCATCTTTTAAGTGATGATACAATATAAAATCTGTTGCCATGAGGGATGGAGAAATTGCCAAGTAACCAAGGAGGAGAAAGTTGGTGAGATGGTGGGGCTTATATTGTACTGATTGGAACACAGATCCCTCTTATGGGAGAAGTGTACATGTATATGCATGTTTGCACACATGTGGGCACATGCATGTAGTTGTGTATGCATGTGCATGAACAAGCTTATAGAGTTCTAAGGTTGACATTAGAACTCATGCTTGATTGCTTTTTCACTTTATTTTGTTTGCGAGAGTTTATCTAATCAACTCCAAAGCTCACTGATGAGGTTGGCCTAGCAAGCCACCTTGCTCTGGAGATTCCTGGTTACCACCTTCTGAGGCCGGAATTACAAGTGGTCTGCCATACCCCAGCAGCATTTTATGTCGAATCTGGGGATATGAATCTTGGTGCTTTGGTCTACATGGCAAGGGCTTTAACCACTCAGCCATCCTCCCATCCCTCTTTTACCATTTCTTAAAGAAAAGAACAGAATTTACTGAAGCATAGTTATCAGAAAAGGAATACCAGTGTAAGAGACTATTCTAGTCAGTGCTCTGAGGCACTGTCTTGTATGAGAAGAGAACATTTAAATAAACAAACATGGTAGAAAAGATGATATAAATAACTGGATTCTATAGTGTTCAGTACCCAGTGATTTTTTTTGTCTGTCTGTGTGTGTGTAAATTCTAAATTCCCTTCAAGTAGCTTCACAACTTTGCTGTGCAAAATCCAAAAAAGTAATTTAGGAGAAAGTAGAGTGGCTGAGGAAATCTGAGACTCTGCCAATACAATCATTTCAATGGTGCATCCTGAGTGTCTATTTTCTTTTAACCTGGTATTCATCTTTGGGCTAAGGCAAAAGAGTAAACAAAACCTCCACCATCCTGCTCCCCCATGCCAGCTTTCACCTCAGCATGTGTTCATGTCGTTTGGCTACTGTATCAAGGATGGTGATACTACGTCAAGGACGGTGATACCACATCGAGAACAATGATACCACATCGAGGACGGTGATACCACATCGAGGATGGTGATACCACATCGAGGACAGTGATACCACATTGAGGACAGTGATACCACATCCAGGATGGTGATACCACATCGAGGACGGTGCTCACCGCATCGAGGATGGAGGATGGTGATCACCGCATCAAGGATGGTGATCACCGTATCGAGGACAGATGTGTCTCTCGTCCATCATTGGTGTTTCTGAATTGGGCTTAATTCCTACAATGTTCTAATAGAAGCAACTCAGACTTTACAGATATTACCTTACAGGTAGCCTGTACGTTCCTGAGTATGACTTCATTAACTGAACTCTTACCGTATTCTTTTTTCTTTTTTTTTTGTTTGTATGTTAGTGGTGTGTGTGTGTGTGTGTGTGTGTGTGTGTGTGTGTGTGTGCGTGTGTGTGTAAGTGTTATATGTACAAGAGAACACTTTGAGTGTATATGTCTGGGGAGACCCAAGAGTCATGTCAAGAATTATCCTGCATTGTTCTACCTCCTTATTTCTATGCTCTGGGGTTTCCTAGACTCTGCCTTACAGGACCAGAAGTGCATTCCACAGCTATCCACTCACCCTAGGCATCTTTACATGGGATTTCAGGATCCGAACTTAAGTCCTTTTTCAAGGCAAAGGCTTTAACCCCTGAGTCATTTCTACAGTTCGCACTTACTGAATTCTAAAAACATTTTTTTACAGCATTTGCATGTTTTAGGTCATTATCATGAGAGATAGCCCTATCCCTAATTTACAAATCAATAACCAAGCTTCAGGTTAGTGAGGAAATGTTATCAAACTATTCAACAAATGAGGAAGGCAAAGTTAAATGTGGTTTTTCTTGGAATTTCCAAAACCTGTGCTCTAAGATCAGATGGTTACATTTTTTTTTCTTTTCTAAAAAAGCTCTTGTTCTAGTCTCAAGGAATTTCAAAAGTAAAAGGAGTAGAATTCTTGAATCAAGGGAGTTGGCCTCAGGATTTAACATAGAGAGCAGGAGTCAGAATTGAAGAGACTACAGTCAGAACTGAAGATGTGCTTGAGACCCATGTGGAGTGGAGTAGAGTAACGGACCATTTCTTTTCTCTACTTTGGCTCTCTTATCTGTGATGTTGGGGTAATACTCTCCATTCATGCTTTAGGGCTTATGAGCTCATGGATGTATATATGAGTGCATGTGTCAAAATGACAAAAGAAGGAAAATTCTGAGAAGAGGGATATAAAATTATTTCAAAAATTATCATCAGTAACGTCACTTTCAAAATCAGAACTATTTCAACAGACAAAATTACGTGGCTCTCTGATGTAACAGATTTGCCATGTTTTCTCATTGAAGAGGTGCATTTCCTACAACACAGGCAGTTTCAGATCAAAGTGGTACTGCACATCTACATAATGATCACATTACTTCCCTTGTGTGGATACAATCAAATTAAATTGTTCTAATCATCTTCTGCAGAAAGGTAAAAGAAAATTCAAGCCAACATGATATGAATCTTTATTGTTCAATCAATTTAAAGCTATCAAGCAAACACAGAACATAAATAATGCCCTTGATTATAAGTTTGCTTTTCCATGCCTTCTGTGGAAAGCCTAACTTTGAGAAAATAGGTGGCAAAGTAAACATAATTTTCAAAGTTATTATGCTGTGATGACTGTCATCAATTCTGATAGTTCACTGTTCCGCCCTGCAAGATGCCATAATCCCTCCTCTCCAAACTATTTACGACTCTCCAGGGTTTTTCCTGTGTTAACTCCATAGGGTATTCCTCCACCTACTATGGCTTCATCATTCCAGGATGCCTGTCAAAATCTATCAAGGTTCAGCCTAGAGATGACCTCATAAAGAAGTCTTTCTTGACCAGTGCAGGGAAAATTAATTTGCACTTTATTTGTTTCCTTTTTCTTTACAATAATGTCCTTCAAAGAAGATCTTTATAGAATCTAGAATGCTTCAAACCATGACTGGTCTATGTGTCTGTGTCACAAGAACAATTTTCTACTAATCTTAGCTAGTATACAAGATTTGCTTATGTAGGGCACCTATTATTTAAAAGTTAGATGACTGAATGAATGAATGGTGAGCCTTGAGTTACATTCTGATCTCTCTCTCTCTCTTCTCTCTCTTTCTCTTGTGTGTGTATATCTGTGTTGTATACCAATGGCCCAACTTCAACTAAATGTAAAACATTTAGAACTTATCAAAGCATATCATTCTCAAAAATTCCTTTTGGTTCTAATATTTTATAAAAGTCAAATTTTCAAAATACTCATTTTAGAAGAAAAGATTTTTGACATGAATTGCATATCCTGTGTAAATATGATAAATATGAAACCACAATGAAAATTTAAACTCAATTACAAACCTTATTACACAGAAGGAAAGAATGGCCAAAAAATAAAATTATAAAGTATGCAATAAGGAGCAAGGGAAAACTATTAAAGCAAGACTATAAGCATGCCTAAAATTTAAATCAATTTACTCACGCATAAGCAAGTTTATTCACTCTGCATGTGAGCATGCATGTGCTCTTGGTTTCTGTCAGGCAATGTGCCAAAAAGTATCTGAAGCTCAATAAAGATTTCCAAAGAACTCAGAATTTATTATTCAAAAGTCATCTGACTCTAAGTAAGGAATTGTTAGTCAAAGACTTTTCATTTCTTTGTTTATGAGTTTAAGTTAAGACATATTTAAATCTAAACCTACAATCACAATTGTTAGACCTCAGAAGTAAAAAGAAACTTCCCAAATCCCACATTAGAGGAACTCTTGACCAAGCTTTCTCACACTTCTGAAACGTATCAATGAAACATCAAATCATTTTCTTAATATAAACTACTCACAGTGTTTCTTCTGAAAAAAGAACTCTTCTCCTTCCAAAAAGGCAAGGAGGGAAAGGATTAGCAATTCACTAAGTTTACAAAACAATACCCTGCCCATACTTTGACATAAAGGTTGTTATTGAGAAGTCCAAGTTGTTATGTAGACTTACTCTCCATATTTTAAAATAGATTTCTTGTTGTTTCTTAACCCATCATCTGCACGGAAAAGAATTCATTAGAAGAGTTAAATTTTTTAAAAGTAGCAAAAACTAGATGCTGTAGAACTCTGTATCTTGAACCACAAAAAACTCTCAGGCTATAGTTGTGGAAAAAAACTGGCCATTGAAAAATAAATACTACCTGTTCCTAGTTCAAATAGAAAACAAAAAGGCTTACCAAAGAGTAATCAACAGGGAACTATTGAATAAAAACTTGTAAACACACAAAATAAAACTTTAGTACCTAGATACATTAAAGCTCCCCTCCAGTAAAATAAAAAAAAAAAAAAAAAAAAACAGTAAAGGCACTTTTTACATTGAATTTTCTTTCAAATTGTCCTGTTTCAGATATTGAGTCTTAATTGCTTCTTAAAAACATTTTTCCCCTTTCAGAGACAATCATTTTCTTTTTGGACTTCATTCAGTAAGAAATGTGAGCTCAAAACCATGCTCACCCAGGAGGTAATTCACTTAAATTATGCAACTGGAATTCCACAGCTGATCCCTCTGGCTCGGGGTTGAATGAACCATGTGAGAAACCCTTTCCATTCTGACCAGGGGTAAATCTCCCAAACTTAGGTTCAACTTCAGAAGCTCCTTAGCTGCAGCCAGCGAATGTCAGCGTGGTGAGAAGATCCGAAGAGCAACACCCACGCAGCTCAAGTCACAAGCCCACCCGGAGCTGAGGATCCATATGATTGATACGACCAATTCCCAATGATAATCACTTGTTTAAACACACAGGATGTTCAGGTACATGCCCACCCCCATCCCATTCTAATGCCCTTCCAGCCACTACATCTTAACCCACCGCTCTTAAAACAATTAAACTGCAGGCACCAGGCAGCTGACGGCACTTTCAAAGAGAAAGACTCAATCCTAATTCACAGCGTGCCCTGTAGCTTTTTTTTAATGTCCTCTGATTTCTGGGTGCTGGCCTAACGGAATAATTCTCGTCTGCCCCCCCTCCCTTTCCAACCCCCCCAAGTGAGCGTGAACCTGAATTACAAACAGTTAAACCTGAAGGTCACTTCGCAGCAGCGTGCCAACATGCTCCCCCAGCGAGGCTGCACGACAACCATAAAACAAAGCCTCGCAACCACCTGTAATAATCTGCCTGCTCAGCCGGCGATCCGAAAAGTCCCGGAGCTGCACAAGGTAGACATTTTCTGCAGCCGGTTTAACATGTACATCGTGCCCCGTTGCGGTCTCGCCTCCTCTTACCTTCACGTTAGTCCGGAGTGCACAGTAACATGCAAAGAACATTGCAGGAAAACGAGGAGCATATGGACCGGGATTCAGCTTGTCAACACAGCGCAAGCCACACACACACGATCCTGGGCATGTGCTGCTAAGGAGCACCCGTTCCCTCTGTCAGTTTGAAAATGCATTGATCCCTGTTTTCTCTGACTACAAAACGACATGTCTTGAAGGCACTGAGTGAGATCTCAAAATCTCTTCATTGGCTATATATAGCATTCTGCCCAGTAATTTCAATTAGCAGAGAATTCAGCATCTGAAAGTTAAGACCTCGGTTGCTTTTCCTTCTAGCATTTTAAATCACTGGATTTGGAAAAAAAAAAAAAAAAAAGGAGGGGGGAATGAGCTCACCCAGGAAGGAGGGGGAAAGGTGAAGAATTGAAATTTAACCAATGAGTTACTTATACTTCTGGAGAGCCCGGGTGTTATCCTATTAGATACTTTACAGTGGGTTGCATAGGCACACTGTATGCAGAGGAGAGCTTTTCCCTTTGGAGGTCTAATAGGAGCCATGCACTACGTTCCAGGCTGTGCTGATGCACCACCCTGTTTGGTAAATACTACAAATCACTGCAAGCATGTCTCACTCTTCTGCCTCTGTGGAACAGAGAGCATCACCAGGGGAATCACTGTCTCAGAAAGTCAGTCCCCTAAAACCTTAGCTGGTTTCCTCGGGGGGTGCTCTGCAGTTATAGAGCTGAGAACTACCACCTTCTCTGTATACTGCCCCTGCCCTGTGAAATCCGGTACGTATCCCAGCTCTATCTCAAGTTGCTAGGCTCTCTAATAAAAACGATGCATCTAATTTGTCAAAACTCTTGTTTTGTGGGTAAAGTGATGGTCCATAGAAAAAGCTGGGGTTGGAAAGAGGACAGAAGATTCCAAGGGATAGTGCAACCTCAGATCAGCAGCTACTGCTGCTGAATGAAAAATGTTCAGTTGGCTTTGGGAGAAAGTGAGGGAGGAAAAGTGTCTCCTGCCCCTATGAATCCATAAGGGGAACATGTTTAATTGGAGAATGTTTTCAGATCCTGCTGTCTGATGCCATTCCGACAGGCAAGAGCAGTTACTGAATATCAAATCAGTCTTTTTTTTTTTTCTCTAGAGGACAGACAGGGTTCTCTTTAGGGTTCTGAGCTCTTATTGCCAGCCTTGGGAAGCCCGAATGCTCAGCTAGAATTCTAAAGCCTCCAAGCAGCAGCAAAGCCTTCTCACTGCAGTAAAAATAGTGGGAGGAAAAAAAGACTGGTTGCATCATTGCCACAACGCTCCCCATCAGCTTACAGCAACAGGGAAGGATCGGCATAACTCACTCAAAAAAGCTGCAGTGACTTTTAAGATTTTTCACTTTCATGTGCTTTGCATAAGACACTCCCCCCTCCCCCTTGGAGCCTGCAGTGGTGCCCGGTCTCCGGCAGAGTCACTGGGCATCTCTCCTGGACAGTGAAGTGAAGAAGCTTTCAGAGGAAACAAGGTATTTCAGGAGGAGCAATTAAAGAGCAAGATTTTTCTATTTCTCTCTTAATGACAAGCATTCAGAAAGTGTCGTCACTTCTGACTAAATAGCTATTTTGGGCTGTCATTGTTTGTGCCTTTTTTTAGGAAGAGCAAAAGACAATCTTATCTTAAGCTGGAGATCTGTCTTCTTCCTTCAGCAACATAAAGAGAAGACAGCCACTTAATTTGATTCCCAGTCCTGTCTGTCATGGTAGACTAGGTAATTACCAACTGGAAGCACTTGGAAGGTATCGGTGACTTCCAGGACATTGCAAGAATATGGATGCCTGGCTGGTACTGCCCAACTTTTATTAATGGCTTAGAATGCAGAACAGAGCATTTCAGTTAATAACACTTCCCTCTCAGGGGGATAGGGGGTCACGGCAGGTTACGATTCCTGCAGCACTTCCCAGTGAGGGAAACCAAACACGGCAGCCGGCAGCCGTGGGAAGCAGGAGGATTTATCGCTGCCTTTCTCCACTGGGGCTCAAAGGATTCTTATGAAACAATGTTTTTTTTCAACCTATGAATAAGTACTGTGAAGAATTTTCTTTTTCATTAAGAACTGGATTAAAAAAAAGAACTTTATGTATTTTTATTGTTATTTTGAGTATCTCCAGGCTATTTGGATACTGTGGTAGCAAAAGGGCAGAAGACAGAGATGGAAAATGTTCCAACTCTCAGAGAAACTGAAGTAATGAAGTTCCAGGTGAGCAGTTACCTTGAAGTACTTGTCAGGCTGTCCAGATAGGAGTCCTGACAGGGCTTTCAAACACATACATTCTCAAGAAACATTGTTGCTCTTCAATACCTGCTTAAACTTCTGGAGTATGCCTACCTATCCCATAGAGCCCAAAATGGCTATACCTATAAATTTACTCTCCAGGGCCCCTACTTATGCTGTAATAATGACCATTTTCAACTTATGCCTTGAAGAAATGTACATTAACTCTAATGGCTGTGTTGACTGACAGTATTCCATACTTTTAGAAAAAGACTACAACCAGGTTGTATATCTGCAAAAAAAAAAAAAGTTGGCTGTTAGAGAATAAATCTGTAACTTGCTACATAGTTTTGGAGAAAACAGTACAAATCAAGATTTCTGATTACAACTGAGTAATATTGAAACATTACTTGTATGTCAAATCCTTTTTTTCCTGCTATTTGCAAAAAAGGATAACAGTGAACTCATGGCACAGTTGAGAAGATTAAAGATAATTCATAACACTAAAAAGTCTAGAAGAATAGATGACTAAAGTATAAAAACTGAAATTGTAAATGTATTAGAAGAAAACAAACTTTTGGTTCTGTATAATCTGAGAAAAAAAGAGCCTGAAGCCACACTGGAAAGAAATATAATTGTGATCATACAAAAAAACATTAAACTTCTGCCCTGGTAATTAACTACAACAGTCAGAGACCAATTGGGAAAATAACTTGCATTATATCTGAGGGGAAATCTTAAGATGCAAAGAAGTTTTGTTAGCTACCAAAGAAATGTAAGCTGAATAAAAATGATCAATGACACAAAAGATTATAAAACACATTAACAATACTCAAAATTATATTTCAGGAAAAGTTTTAAAAAGTAGAAAACATTTTTTAAATTGATTCACCGTGTATTAATGGTGATGCATTCAGGAGAATTTTTAATAAGAAATTTGAATTTATCTGCTAAATATGCTAAAGTGTACATAACGTCCCAAAATTTAATTCATATATATATACATATATATGCGCATACATGTATACACATATCTAAATTTACTTTGGGAAATATTTTTAAGATCTATACAACTATTGGTAAATGTCAGGCTTATGTTCATACTCTTATGTGGAATAATACCAAATTTAAAAATAAGTTTGAGAAAGTACGGGTATAGTGTGGACCTGTTGGGTATGTGTAAACCTGCATGTTAAAGAAGATAGGGCAAATGTGTAAAGTATTTCTCAATAAAACAAAAAAAAAACATTTTTAAGGGAACATAATTCTGTTATTTCAGAAGTCATGTCGGCAGGAGCCAAAGGAAGGACCTGAGAGCACACAGGGACCAATGCTTCTTTTCAGTTTACCAATTTTTGGACCAGTTTTCTCCATCTTCTCCACCTCCTCAAGGAACAGTCGCACCTACTGTGAGCCTGGATCTTCTCACGTCAATCATGCAATTGAGACAGGTTTTGTGTGTAGGGAGACAGAAGTTGTGTAAGCACGTGTGTTGATGTGTGTGCTTGTGTATTGCTGCACATATGCATATACAGGCAAGAGATAGTAAGGTGTCTTCCTCAATTGCTCTCAACCTTATTTTAAGATAGAGTCTCTTACTGAACCTGGAGTTCACAATTCAGCTAGCCTGGTTATCTAGTTAGCATCACAGATTATCTTGTCTTTGGGTTCTAATCTCTAATTATAGACATGTGCCACAATACCCAGTTTTTTTATGTAGTTGCTGGGAACCTAATCTTAGGTTCTTTTGCTTGTGGGGCAATGAGTTTATCGACTGAGCTAAAAACCAACCAGCCTCTGGAGTGGGATCTAGACTTCAGTACCTTATAAAAGCCCTATTTGGTTCAAATACATGGTTAGGGTTAAGAATCGATGCCTTATTACAGGGTACATCAGTGAAGTGATTTAGCACAGAAATGCACAGTAAATATTTCAGACTACCCAGACAGCTGATCTATCACAGCTCTCCTCTCTGATGCTAAAAACAGGAAAGGAACCTCTGGAAGCCCCTATGGAATTCCTGACACAACCTGCTCCAATGTAACTTTGAGGATAGACATTAAGATGTGAGTTTCACCTAATGTGCAGCTATGGTGAGATTTGAAGGTCAATTTGACAGTTGCAGGCTGTTTGGGACACAGCTATAGAGAATTAATGGTTGGAAGAGGCCCCTGAGTAAGTCTGCAGGTACTTTCTCAATTGGTATGGAAAACCCAGCTCATAGAAGATGATGCTTGCCAGTGGCACACCAGATAATAAGAAGTGCAACGAGGAAGGACTTGCTCGTCCCTTATCTTATATCAACTTGCTACTGAGTTCACTCTTTCAGCCTTGTTGCCTTCTAGAGCGCCATTGCCTTCTTTGTTGCTGCTTCCTCTGTCCTTGGCTGACTCAGAGCTCTGCCCTTCCCACTTCGTTCCCGCTGTTCCTGCTGCCTTTGGTGCCTGGTCTCCTGGGCCTTGCCACTGTTTGCCTCGCTGATGACGTCAGAACTCAGTCTTCAACCCTCTAGAGAGACAGAGGCTAGAGACCTTCTCAGGATCCTTTGGGTTTGTGAAACATTCCAGTCAAGAACTAAGTAGCTACCGGTGGATATTTTGAAGGACATTACTTTTTACTGTGAATTGACTAATAAAGTTGTGTGTGTGTATATGCACTATGACTATGTGCTATCATTGTGTGATCCCTGGGGCAAGTGAGACAGTTTGGTATAGAGGTTCTACCCTTTGAAATGGAGTTGAGATGGAGGCCGGCTGAGTGAGGAACCATGGAAATGCAGCACAACTCTTTCTCTCTTGGAATCACCTCTTGGGCTTTGAGTTATAAACAAAACCAGCCTGGACTTCAATTCATTTTCTGTCACTTGACAACTATGTGACCTTGGGAAAGCTACAGAATCTTCCTCTACCACAGAGTGTTCCTTCGTAAACTAAGGATCACAAACCTACTTCACAGAGAATCATAAGGATTAAAAGCAAATAAAATGTGCAAACCTACTTGTCTTACTAGATGGAGCACAATGTATTTAGTCACTGGTATTTTTTTGGAGTAAAGTTGGCTAGAATTATGAGAGGAAGAGGAAATCAAAGAATGCCTATTTTTCTTTAATAGATGCTCTATACTTAAGGACTGTCTGCAAGGCTGATACACCATCTAGAATTTCTGTGGAATTTCTAATCAAACTTCAGGGAAGTCTCAGGAAGTTGAGTACTCTTATATACCCTGAATTGATTATCACTGGAATTACTTGAAACTTCTCTAAAGAGTTTTTAAGGTAATAATAATAACAACTAATAAATAGTTTAAAAATATTTCAAAGCATATCAGAATCATCCTTCCAAGAATCCTTATCTGTAAAGGCAAAAGAGACTACATTATAGATACCTGCAGGTATCAGGAGAAAGTGAAGTCTCTTTGATAACTTCTTATCTTAAAAACCCATGCAAACACTAAAAAAAAGTTCAAAAATATATCTATATTTGCTATGAAGTAATGTTTTTACATTATGTATAGGCCACTACAATCACTGAGGCATGGAGATCACACAATAAAAATTCTATGTTCTCTGCTAAGTATATTACTCTACATGTAAGTTATTCTTGACTTAATTTAAAAACTATTTTTTAAGAAAAATATTTATTTATGAGAGAAATCGCACACAAGTATGCAATACATAGTGTGTGTGTGTGTGTGTGTGTGTGTGAGTGAGTGAGAGAGAAAGAGAAAGAGAGGCTGTCAGAGACAACTTTCAGAAGTTGGTTTTCTCCTTCTACCATGTTGACTCTGGGAATCAATTTCAGACTTAAACATAGTTAGAAAAGTAATGAGCAAAAATTTACACAAAAATAGACTGCATTAAAGTATATTCCCATGGAAATGCCAAGTAAGACTATACCAATGGTTTGCACAAACATATGTAATAAATTGGGTATAGAGAATTGGCAACCCATATGAGAATCTTGGTAAAAATTGAGCAGAACAATAAATACCTTTTCATAAAGCAGAAAAGCTTGTCTTTCTGAAAATTTTATAGTATATGAAGTTCACACAAAATGTGCTTTGTGTTAAGTGTGTAAGGTAGAATTAGATTCATTGCTGGGAATTGTTTTTCCTGGTTATATTATAATTGAATGTTCACATATTGGAAAAAAGATGAAAGATATGAGAATTGTCTTGTGCAGGTTTCACCTGTTTACTAGCTCCTGTATTCTCACTGCCAGTAATATATTCTCCTATATTGCTGTTAAAACACATGCACAAAAAAAAAAAAAAACGCACGAATTTCTAAACTTCCAACAGAGACACTCAAAAGGAAAAGTGCTAGTCCTACTGAGAACCACTTAAGCACACAATCTGAGGGTGAATGTGAACTCAGGAGCACTGAGATCTCTTTACACTCCTTTCCACAACTCCGTAGGGCCCAAGGACAGTCCCAAGGAGCTTCTACATACAGTTTTGGAGTATAAAAAGCCTATTATCCTGGATAAAAAGAAATCTCTAAGGATACTGACCTAATATATAACCACATATCCTACATCATAGGCACTGAAGGAGAGTGGAATGGACAGATTTCACATCCAAGACAGCAACAGATGGGGTTTCTGGGAGTGATCATCTCAGAATCCTGTCATCTCTTAAAGATCAAGCCCAAGTCCATCTATCTGGGAGGTCTTTCCGCATCACATCAGCCACAGATTCCATTCCCTAAACACCTGCAACACTTGTTATTTATTACCAAACTCAATATTTAATAACACACTCTCATGTGCTGGTTGCCTGTTGTTTTTTATATCTAACATATAAGTCATCAATATCAATTTAAGGTTTTCAAAAGCAAAAAATACATGTGAGCTAAAAACAAGTTCCCTTGGGTACACAGTGTTGTCAATTAATGTCAATTACTAGGTTTTTTTTAACAAACTGATATATGGACAAACAACTAGAGATAAAGGATTGAAATGCTAAGGTTTTTATAACTAGGTCCTGACAATGACTGATAATCATATTCAATTCTTGGAACAACTTTTTCCATGTTCTTTCCAAGGTGATTTCTCAAATCTTCACTCTCCTCACCATCTCAATTCCTCACAAATGATAAACTTCTATCCCACCGAGAATATGAAAGCCACCCCACAAGAAATCTTGAGCTTCTACTCCAAAACAAAGCAGAAGGAAGACTTAGAAGCTGCCCTCCTTCCCCTTTGTTCCTTCTCTCACACGTCAGCATTAAACATGCTACCTAAGGTCACTGCCCAGATGTGCCTTCTACAATCTAACCCTCCCTCTGTCAGAAAGACTAGCAGCTTCTTCTGTCCCCTTAGGTCTTTATCTTTCTCTATTTAATCTTCCTCATGATATTTGAAAAAAATGTGCAAATCCATCCCATCTTAAAAGCAAACAGAACATTCACCACCATCACTACTACCTGCACACACACACACACACACACACACACACACACACACACAACCTGCTTAGGAAAGCCAGCAGCTCAGTCTTCATGTTTCCTCATCTCCCATACTAACTCCATAACACAGGGGCGTGAACCACCCACTACTCTAGGAAAAGCGGATGTCACATCCAATAGTCATGCCTTTGTCTTCTCATCTTCGCTCTCCCTGGCTTTTCAATAGATCCAAACAGCTACTCCCTCCCTTTTCCTGAGACGTACTTGGCCCTTGGCTTCTGACCTGAGTCTCCATGGCCTCATTTTTACTTTTATTGACTCTTCTTCAGTTTCGGATTTTCCCATTCCTGAGTCCTTTAAGACTTAGCACTTTATCATCTTTTTTCCTCCCCATTCCAACACATTTTCTTAGGTCTTCATGCTCATTCTTTGATACTTTTTTTTCTCACCTCTATTATGATGACTTCTCAGCCTGTTTCAAATAGTTCCCTTGTCTGAGTTCTAGAGTCATTTATTCAACAGTTTGCTTATCAATGACACCACAAAGACATTTACTTATCTTATTTTTCTTACTTTAGTGAAAGCCACCCCCATTCATTTGGTGCCATAAGTCAAAACTTTAGTTTGACTTGACCCTCAATCTTTTACACACCCAACAGTGAGTGACTTATTGAGTGCTTCTAAGTTTCTTAAACATTTCTAGAGTTTGCAATATGTCTTCCATTTCTGTTGTGATGATTTGCATTCTTATGCAGTGTGCACACCTTGCTGGTTGCACAAGCTACTGGCATGTTTCCCTCCCACATATTTTTCATTCCAGCCTCTTTGAATCCACTTAGACCTACAACACTGAAGTGATCTTCCATAGACATAAACTGAACTATTCTATCCCGTGGCTTCCCAGAACTGTTTAAATACAATTCAAAACCATCAGCTGTGGCTTTATGGTTTGGATGGTGTGAGTCTTGTTCAGCATGGCTCAGATCTCACTTCAGATTCCATGTTCTGGCCACACTGAAGTTGCTCAGCTCCTTCTTAGAAAGAACTATGTTCCTCCTCAACACAGAGTCCTCTTTAGAACTTCTCTGTAAGTCTAGTGTAGTAATTCCAGACTGCTGGCAATTTCTCCTGACCCTGAGGACTGTGGTTCCCAACCATCAGGGATTCCTCCTAGTCCTCAGAGACAGACACACTCCAGAGATGTTTACGATTGTAAAAACTGTGGGGAACAGTTGATATTGTCATTCAGTGAGCAGAGGTCAGCTATGTTACTACACTTCATCCAAATGCACAAGAAAACTATGACGAGGAAATTACTCTATCTAAAATGTGAACATTGCCAAGGATGAAAAACTGTAGTCTTGAAGGCTTTCCCTTCTGTGTATGTCCCCCTGTCCAGCTGAAGCACAGCAGGCCTGTCTCAGCTTAAATGGTGCAACTCAGAGCTTCCCTGACCCATCATGGGCCACAGGTCTACTTGTCTTCTATGAAGTTTGCCATGTTCTTTTTTTTCAACTTTGTAGTCCTTACTGCAAAACAGAACTAATGAATATCTTATTACTGTTTGACTTTCTTGCCTTGTTTTAAGCTCTGCAAGGGCAGAACTATATTCAACATGATATATTTACCATTTAGCTAGGTAAGCTAGGTACATAAAATATTTTATAAACAAACATAAATGAATGGATGAAACAAAAATGTTAGCTTAAAATACTATATGGGAAACATTTATATATATAGATATAAATAAATTGGCCTCACTTAAAAATGTATAAAAGAAGAAGAATAATTTCAATAAAATAGTATTACAAAAATGAAATATATTTTATAAATTTTAAAGTATTTTTATCATAAATGGTAAATAAATTACCATAGGCCAAAGAAATGGCTGAGGGGTTAAGCCTTGGTCTCACAAGCAGAAGGTCCAAAGTTCAGGTCCTGGATCCCATGTTAAAAAATGCCAGACAGAAATGGCAGCAGCCTATGCTTCCGGGCCTGGAAGGCCGAGCCTGCAAAGCTCCACAGCAATGCAAATAGGAGGTAGAAGCAATCCAGGGTGATTCCCAAGGTACCCTTAGGAGATGCACACACATGCAAAACCAAAAATCAAGAAACAAAAAAATCCCATCTACCTGGGAGGGAATAACATAAAGTAAAATTCTTAGGCTCATATTTTTTTTATTTTAAAAATTCTCTTACAGAAATTTATGAAAAATAAATTAACTAAAGATTTAGCAGTATATATTATTCTCAGCTAAATTAATGATGTACTATGAAAATTTAAAACTCATGAAGCATATGAGGAAGATAGTTTTATAAGCATAGTACAACCATTGGAAAAATTCATGTATTTTCCAAATACATATTTTATACACATGTGCACATATGCATGTATCTCCTCAAGAAAATGCTTAATGAGGTGCTTGATAATAGCTTTCATAAAATTATTATGTATAAATGTATTTCATATAATTAATTTTATTTCTCTTTGTATATCTGATTTCACTAATTTTTCTACAATGAGTGCAATTTTGAGACTTAAAGAATATAATAAGTAGAGAAAAGCACTTCTTAGGTTGTAAATTAAGGAGTTGTGGTATTGTAAAGGAAAAGTTGTAATCCTTTCCTTTTCGAGGTTTTCAAAATAACTTAAGAAAGAAAATAAGCAGATAAGTTAGGTAAGGAAAAAAATGTAAGAGCTGGATCATTTTTCAGCATGCTCTCAGAAAGTAATTGGTACTTCCCAGGATCCCATATCTTAATTTATGAAATTTGCAAAGCAATATAACTAGTTAAGTTTTATCACATATTTAATAAGTGAAGAAATGTGGTTTCTAGTGCCAAGAGAATTATTAGATAATACAGAAAGAAAAATGAATTAAATCTAAATACATAAGTGAAGAAAGAACAAGAAGTGGAGAGAAAAGGTAGTATCTATGGAAGAGTTAGCTGACAAGCCAACTCTGGAAGGGTGAGTGGGGATATAGCAAATAAAGCTGTGGGAAAAGGCACAAAAAAGGCATTATTTGACAAAAGTAAATGGAGCAAACAAAATGGATATTATGTGAAAACTTGGTATGATTCATAGGCAGATTGATTTGGCCAGGACAAATTTAAGAATGAGAGTTCTATTCAACTAATGAAGGGACATGGAATTTATTTACTAGGCTTTAGAAATTGACAGTAACAGAAGTTAGATTAGAATACTAGAAAATTAATTCTATTACAGCATATTCAGATGCATTGTAAATGTAAAGTGAATGGTAAGCTTGGTGGAGCATGCCTGGAATCCTACTACACTGCAAGCTAAGCAGGAAGAGGAGGGTGTGTTTGAGACCAGCCTGGAGCATATATATATATATATATATATATGGAGAGAGAGAGAGAGAGAGACAGAGAGAGAGACAGAGAGAGACAGAGAGAGACAGAGAGAGAGAGAGAAAATGATCCATGACATGCTAAGCTGTCTCTGACTCTCTGACTTCTTGGAAACTGAGGTCCTTAGAAGTATAAGGGACTTTCAAGAGCATCTGGTAGAAATTCCTTCATTTGACAGATGAGAAATGTGTGACCTAGAAAAGGGTAATTAGCCATCTAAAGTCATAAAAAATGAGCTACCTTTCAGATCTCCTGAGCTCCAGTTCTGGGTTCAATTCAAAAAGAACACGGCATCCAATAATGTGGTTTGCAAACTTCAGCTCTGTGAGGTTGCATTGTGATCGCTATTTATACCAGTTATCACTGAAGCTCAGAGACACAAGGTAGCTGTACAAAGCTTTGGAGCCATAACTTATCTCACCCTCGAATTATCTTGTGAATAAAGATATTGCCTGATTTTACTGGGGCATTTATATAGCTTTCTGCTGTGAGATTCATAGTTATCCAACACAAATCAATCAACTATCAGTTTATCATTATTTTATCAGGATCTGATAGCTTTATGCACAGACTTGCTGAAGTCACTAAATAAAAATTAAAATTATAATATGATCATAATTAACATTCATCAATTTGCTCTTCCACTGGTGAAACATCCATGAACAAATCAAGAAGCAGTGTTGTCCACAAATACTACCTTCCTCCCACTTCTATCAGCCATTTTTCCTAATTTTAGCCAGGGGTGGTTAACTATGAGTAGAGTGGGAATGAGAGCAACAATCTTATTTGTGATTATATTTCATCTTAGGTTAGAACATTTGCCCAATGAGTAATCAATCTAAGATATTGAGAAATTACAAAGATAAAATAAAGCCCTTTGTATTTCTGAGGCTTTACATTTCTTGAAATATTCCCCTAATAAAATTTAAATATTCAAAATTATAGGTAAATGCAAAGCTCATGAACAAACAGGCTAAAATTTCCTTTGAGTGCTAAAAAGATGATTAATTAAAGACTTACACATGAGATAAAATTCCAATTATCTATGAATAGTACAAATTTTAAAATTACTTAAGACATGTACAGAAATACACTGGAAATGATCATAGACAGCATCAATAAAATGTCCTTTAAATTCCTTAAATTTATAATATTAAGCCAGTACCTCAGTTTGAGAGCCTAAGTATCTAAGTGGGCAATGACTAGGTACACAATGGACCTGATATATAGTTTCTTCAGCAAGTGACCCTAAAGGGTGCAGATCTGGTCAATGAAATCACTTTTCCCTATCTTTGCTTTTGCGTTAAATTCAGGACAAGAAAAGGATGAATATTCTTCCCTAGCTAATTATAGTTGATCTTCAAGATTTTCTCAGCTTGCCTCTAGCTTCCTTATGTCCCCAACTCTCAAATTAAAACAGAACTAATGGCTTTCCTACTCTTACCTTTCTTATTCACCTACCTACCTTTGAAGCTGTGCCAGACCAAGTTGATGATGGTTAACTACAGAAACTCTGAGCGCGTAGACACTGATAATTATGTGGTCTTCATTTACTCTTAATAAATATTTACAGAAATTGGACATTTTTCTTAGGAGAATCATTATTCACAAGAGTAGGTGCTAAGTTTTGCCCATTGTCTTATAATTTACAGCATAACCTTTATTCTCAAAAATGTCATTGTTTGAAAGAAAAATTACTTGGACACTGTGCTGTTAGGTAAATTTGTTCATGAGACAATGGAATTAACAGACAAACCGGTGTTAAGTAACTTGACCCGAATCAGTGTTAGGTAGGCAAATGAAAACTGAATTGGGCAATTAGAAAACTAACATCCTTATTCTCTGTTCCTGAAACTAGCTGTCAAGTTAGAAGTAGAATTAATTGCTCAATATATCAGGGTTTCTTTTAAGCATGAGATGGAGTTTTAAGAGCTGTCCTCTTTTCCTTGAGCTACTCCTGCCCCCTTGTAGGATGATGCTGGAGTTGCCAGAGAGAATATCTCTCCCACTCCGCTGAGGACCTTCCCCACAGTAAGTCACTCAGGATACAGATTTCAGACTATAACCTCCTCTCTCCTTGGAAAGCATTGGGCTCTGTCTGCTTGTCTACAGTCTGTGCATGTGCAGAGATAAATCCACTTGACCGGCAGGTGAGAAAATGTGGCAGACAGAGAATGTGACTATGATAGTAACGACAGGACCAGGATGAGTCAATGGGAAGTAAGACTTCTTCAGTTTGCTGAACTAAAATGTTGTTTCCAAATGAAGATAAAAAAATTTTTATCATTTAAGTGTAACTTACATAAAACCATAGTTTTTCCATAAAGAATAAGTTATTTCAGGTACACTATAACTTGAATTCAGGGGCTTCAAATCAGAAACAACTAGACTTAAATCTGTAAGATTCAGTCAGGAGAGTAGAGACAATTGCTCTTGGCCTATCAATATAAAACTAGACAGAAATTCATCATGTACTATGTTGTTTGAACCCTGCATGTTTTTGTTTGATTTGGAATTCATCAGTTATAAGTACCATGACCTCGATAAGTCATGCAATTTCCCTGAGCCTTCATGGCTTTGTGTGTAAAATATGGAAAATTAAAATCACATAATGAAACTTTTGGAAAATAAAATGAGACAGAATACAAAAAACACAAACAGATACTTGCTGTGGAGGACATATTCACCAAACAATTACTACTACTATTCTTGATTTTGTTGTTACCTAAAAGGTCATATTTGGGGAAGGGTCACACTAAATAAATAAATAAATGCACTAGAACATTTATCATCTGGTAAATGCTTCTCCCTAATATATTCTGATAATTTGCACTTACTTAAATGAATCTCAAATTAGACTACAACCTGCTTAGCTGTCATTCACATTGATGCATTTTTTTTAACATTTGGAGCATCTGCACTATGCTAAGAATACTCTTGATCTCTGGTAGATTTTTATACTGCTTTTCCAGTGCTCTAACAACTTCTAATTCCAAGAAGATTAATAAAGAAAAATCTTTGGCTGCTTGTGGGTGTTACCTAATTCTAAGCCCTAGTCAGAGAAAAAAATATGGCTATTTCAGTCTCATTACTAGAAAAGTAAAATAAGGATCATTTGAAAATAGATGTAACACTGATCTCTGGTTTCTTCTTACTTACACAGTGAAAAATCCTGAATGACAAATAGACTTCCTGAAAGCTGAAGGCTTTTCTTAATAGATTCATGAACATATGCAGATGTACTATAAATACCTATTATTCTACATGCATTCATTAACAAACATTTCCTGAGCTCCTACTGTGTGTTGCTTGCGCTAGGGACTATAGTAGATATTGAATATACAATGTGAAAAAACCACATACCTCCTGCTTTTTAGGGTTAGTTTATCTATTATTCCCTTACCTACATTCATATGTGCTTATGCCCATGTCAAGCCACCCACAAGTTTATATATGTGCATAAAAATGGACAGAGTACATCCCTTAAGTCAGAGTCACACTCATGAAATAATACTCAGGAAAGCATGAGAGCAAAAAAGAATAAAAATTTCATATCAGAAAAAGAAAAATGGAGATTATTAACTATATATTTAATTGATTACTTTGTCTATTTATTTCCTGTACTTTATTACAGCTAGTATTTAAGACAAACATAATGAACTTTCTATTTCTATTTGTGCAAAGACAATATGGAGGACACCTGAATGATGTATATGACTTCCTGGTGAGTCAGTCTTTGCTCAAAAGAAATGTTTCTGTAACAAACTTTGCATATACTAGCAGGAAGTGGTTAACACTTTAAGAACCTATGAATCTATTTGTAATGCAATTCTCAATACCATTGAAGGACTCATCGTATCTTAAAAAACATGCTGAGAAGTTTGCAAATATTATCTCTAATCCTTACTACAGCCCTATGTAGTGAGAATTACCTTCCTTTTAAAGATAAGAAATGATGCTTTAAGGACTCTAAACTCTTGATATGGTATAATAAAGATTTGAACTTCACAATTCAGAAAACATGTTTTAATCCAGATGAAAGTACCTTATGGTGCTACTGAGATGAGTAAGTGACATCAAAAATAATTCATGTTCATTTATAATCAAGAATAGGAGCGAATTTTAAGATCACAGGACAACCATAAATAAAATGCTGAATGCTTATTAACCTCCTCTGTCATAAGTACTATATATAGTTCCTGATACACATAGGTTGGTTTTGCACAGTTAAAATGGCTTGTGGTTCTTTTAGTTTTCATATCCAGGGATGAATAAAAAACGTGCAAAAATATGTGACTCATGCATTTATTTCATAAATACATGCACATCCTTTGCAAATAAACATAGACCTACAATGGATATACACAGAAATTGACTTTTATTCTTTCCCTATTTAAAATTTACTGAGCTAAGTGTTACTGCTCCATTTCTTGAAAATGCTTGACTGAGCTTTACGTATTGAGAACCAGTCACTGGAGGGTAGATTTAGGAAACAACATAATTATAAATTTTCTCATGAGCATTCCTCCCCCCACAGGTGGTAACCTTAAAAAGCCTGTAATGTGTCCTTTTGGAATAAACAATTGAACAATTATATGCTTTTCTTTTCTCTCAGGGCAGCAGTCCAATTATACTTACTTCTTCCCCAAAGTACATTTTATCAGCTATTAAGTATCCCGAAAACTCTAAGAGGGAAAATAAGTCACCCTCTCTAATGGACCTATTAACATGACCTTTTCCTTGATGTTTAAGATTAAAACCAGATCTTCATTTATTTCAAAACTTTACAGAAAGTAAAGAGCTTTAGTGGATGCAATAGGGACTTGATGTAAAAGTCAGGGGTTTGTGCCTTGGCCTCTACCTTTGATTGGCTCAGATGAAAAATAGATAGTGTTGCAGTGAATTGAGATGCAAATTTAAAGTCCTGTCTACAGTGTGATCTTGTTTATATGTGAACAGCATCAGACCACAAAGACACAGTGGGAGTTATATAATCTGTCCCTATTACCTGAAACCAATCTACACCTACAGTAAAATATCTTTTGCCTTATAACTATTCTAAATTTAAAGTCAGCAAGCCCTGAGGCCTTCTGCAAGCTGAACCTTCTTGGCCTTTCCAACATTATGTCCCATCAATTTCCCTGTGTGCTTTTGGTTCTAGAGGGTTGATCTCCTCACTTAAAAATTCTCCTTTATCATTTGCAGTTCATGAACCTTTTTCTGTCTTTTCATCTCTCTCGACACTACCTTAGCTGAGACCTTTATCACTTTCCCAGAACCATGATAATAATACTGATGCGCTGGCCTTGTGACAGCCTTCTCCCATCCTTTCTGAATGTTTACATTTATCCACTTAAAAAACAAATCTGTTTCTATAGTCCCCTGCAATCTGTTGGATAGAATCAAAATACTTCCTATGTCTTTGGTACCCTCCCCACATCATTTAGCTTTGTGACTATGGACAAGTTACTTCATTTCTTTGATTCTTATTTCCCTTGTGAATGGAATAAAAGCAATGATCTCTAATTCTCAGGCAGCCATGAATATAAAATAAGATAATTTAATCTAGCCCCTGACATATGGGACTCATTGTTCCTTCATTTGGTCTCCACTCCATATCATTGCAGGAAATGTCTCTTATGTAATGCTAAAGCAACCATGCCCCTCCTTTTCTTATATCCCCTCAATGGATTCCTATTTCCACCACTTAAAGACTTTCCTTCTTTTCTAACACAGCCTTATTCTTTATGATTGTATTTGGTGCCAGTCAACTGAAGAACTTTAAATTCTCCAACACTACCAAATTCTGTCTTGCCATTGGGATTATTCACATCCTATTTTATGAACAATCTTTATCAACCCTCTGTATACAGCCATATGATGTATTACCATGTACTTTGCCACTTAATATTATTGTTCTTCTTGCCATTGTAAGAGTCTAGAGCTGCAATAGCCTTGGTCATTGCAAATTTCTAGTGCCCTATACAACTGCTGTCCATAACTCTCTGCTTGCCTCTTATCTTTTGTCTCCCATTAGAACAAGTTCAACTTTCTGCTAGACCCATATACTGACCTCTCCTTTCTCTACCATCCATGTGCTCAGAGGCACAACACACACTGTCTCTCCATGATGAAAAACAAATATGAACTTCCAGAGACAGGAGATCAAAGAGCAACAGCCATGGAGGCATTTTGGGAAGGGAAACTTTCCCTTTGTCTGAACCGTGAAGAATGAGCAGAACAAACAGAAGCAGAAGGGAGGGGAAAGAACCTTTTCTTCCATTGAGAAGACCCTTGTGGAGCAATTACTACATGCAAGCCCTATTCTAGTAACCCATACTACATGGAAGACAATGAACCCATAGGCTTTTCTGAGCAGAAGTTATGGAAAGAAACTAAAATTAGCCATTCTTTAGTGGAACATGGTTATAAGATTGGCAAAACCCACTCGACACTGTTGTAACCCCACTTCAAGAACTGGATAAAGCAGACTATGCTACAGGTCACTTTACCTATTTGCCACCTTATTTGTCTACTAATTGGATGTAGATTACTACTGGTTTTATTATTGCTATCATCTCCACATGCCAGCACTTAGAGCATAGGAATCTTAGGAGACACAACTGATAAATACATGCTAGACGCTGAACTAGGCCTATCTGCCATAGACCACAAAACTGATTACTGTGTTTTTCCCTCAACAAGGTTAGTGACCTTTTTTCTATAAAGGGCCAGTTAATAATTATTATTTTCAGTTCTATAAACTAAAGGATTTCTGCTGCTATTTAATACTGCTTTTGGAACATGCCATCATTCATAGATAATATGTAGATAACTGAGCATGACTAACTCATATAAATAACTCATATTAATTTAAAAGTAGACAACAATTTGCTTTGGCCGACAAGCTGAATTTGCCTGTCTTCACCCTAGAGTATAAGTTCCCTGAGGGAAAGCTGTTGCTCATTTTGCGCTGTCATGTCTGACACTTGATAACAAGCTTTGAACATTTCTTCTGGGCCAGTCACTGTTCTAAACACTTGCTAAATACTAGAGTGTCTGATCTCTTGCAATTGATTTTACTGCCATTGTTTAAGGATAAGAAATTTTTGAATCACATAAGTTAAGTAACTGGCTTCTGGCCAGAGGTAGAAATTTAATAGTGGATCCCAGAGTTTGTGCTTTTAGTCACATCACATAGCCTCATGATAAATGAGAATAAAATATCTTAGTAATTCCAAACATAGGATTTGAGTTTTTATGCAATGCTTCTCAAAGATGTTCAGAGAATAAAGCACTCAGACAAAATTGATATTATTGATGTATTTAATTTCACAATACAACTTCAACAAATCGCCAAGACAATGACATATAGATAGACAAGAAGAATTTCATGTACAAATCTCCCAAGGTTTGCTGCCACGATTGTTCTCCCAAAGTATAATGCCATGTAACTGAATCTTATTGTTTCTAGAGCTTATGAATATTTTCTTCCCTGATGGTTGTTTGGTTATCTTCAAGTACTTGATTCCATCAAATGCTAATCATTTAAGAATATTGATAAATTAGTACATCCAGCCATTAGTTCATCTGTAGTTTGCCAGTTGGTAAAATATGTGGCTTTGGTAGAAGCACATATAGAGATATCACCCAGAATCAAATTGTCAAGCTTTGAAAGGCCACAGCAGGCAAATGCTCAGCAGGAATGTCACATACTGTGTAATTCCAGTACAAGAACCTGTGAGGTGAGCTCTGACCACCCAGGCTGGTGCCTGGCTCCTAGCTCAGGAACACAGGCAGCTCCACAGCTCTGTCTGTGCTTCTCAGCATGATTCTTCTTATCAGTTCCAATAAATAATTTCACAATATTAGACTCTTCACACACGGTCTCTTCAGTGCTGGTAATATTCTCAAGCAAAGTAAAAAGATGAGCAGTGTCCCTGAAAAGCAACTCGGAAGGATGTTTGTGTGGAAAGCTCAAATACAAAGGTTTTTGCAAGGAAGGCAATTTCAAATGGAAAAAGAATGAAAGAAAAGGAGAGAAGATTTTTTAAAGGAAAGATAAGATGCTTACATTGTGAGAGGATGTACTCTTAGTATTATTTTAGTATTTTTAGCTCTGTTTTTATAGAGGAGCAAGCTAGTGCCCATTAAGTGTGTGAATTGAATAATTCACAGGTCAAGATTCAGTCTAAGTCTGCTGGATACTAAGGGTCATTGATTTTTCTCCACAATGCAATGGGTCTGGATCCACACCTCATATTAAGCTTAGAAACTTATCTAGCCTCCCTCATCAACCTATCAGAAAACAATAGGACTTTTCCTATTTCTAGGTTTTCATTTATAAAACAGAACTAAAAATACTAAACTTTCCTTCTCAGAGACATTAGATAGATACTAAAGTAGGAAATATGGCTCAGAGAAACAAAAAAGATCACAATGTAAAGATCATTTTAAAGATATTTACTTATTTTTTTTTGAGAGAGAGAGAAAGAAACAGAAGAAGAGGTCAGAGGGCAACTTTGGAGTTGGTTCTCTCCTTCCACCATCTGGACTTCAGAGATGGGACACGGGTCACTAAGCTTGCACACAAGTACCTTTACTCATGTATCAATTTTGCCAGCACTAAAACCACAGTCTGTAAGTTACCTATAGCCCAATTAGTCCAATTAATAACTAAGGAAACATGAGGCTTAGCCAAACTATTTCATACACAGAAAACCTCCAAACATGGAGAATATGATTCTAAAATATCAAAATTTCAAAAATGCCAGATTTTCCTTCAAATGTAAAAGATAGAAGTCTTCCAAAAATCGAAAGTCTAAGAATCACTTGCCTTGTCAAGCTAGTGACCAGAGAATGTGAAGGATGTAATAGTGTATAGGATGTAATAGTGTGTCGTTATAATGAGGTTCGGATACTGTCCTCTTTCAAAACATATAACATTTTAACAATTGCTCAGTCTCTCTTCTGCATCAAACACTATAGTCTAAGCAATCCGTAGGAGTTACTGAAATTTACTCTTACAACAACATTGAAGGAAAAATGTGAACAGGGCTTTCAAAACTGAAGACAGAAAGAACAAAAGATTCACCAAGAACAGGATGCCAACCTGGGCTTCGTGGCTTGACAATCTGTGTTTCTAATCATTTACAGACATCAGCTGGATCCTACACTGTCATGCCTAAGTGGATTTTGCTATATCCTGACTTGATCACTAATTATAACTTCACGGTTGTAAATGACATTAATTTTCTTACCTCATTTAATTTATTAGCCTCCTTTTATAATGTGGCCTACATTCGATGTGATACTTAAATATAAAGTAGTGCCTTATAAAACATGAAAGTACTCATAGGGATCATTCTTCAGTAATTTGCATGGGGCCATCTTCCAAAGTGTTATTCTGAGTTGGTTACCTCAGTGCAGAAGACACAGACCAACCAACCCCTTTGAGGCCTGACTTAGATGCAACTTCCTCTTTGAAGCTTCCCTTCACCCTCTCAGGCAAAATGGGTCACTCGATCCTCTGAACTCCCAGGGACTTGTTTTTTCATTACCTTGAGGTGTTTACAAATCTCCTTACCTACATCAAAGAGGGCCATAGTTGTGTGCATCTAGCAAAGACACAGGCAGAATGTTGTTTTATATCCCCTAAAAAATAGTGATGACGATGGTAAAGAAGGCATCATTCTATATGGTCTACGGAGTCACCTTGACTTACCACAGTCATGGTATCATTGTTCCATGCATGTCTGAAAAGCCAAGTGCAGAGAGAAGAATGGTACTATCTGGACTGTTGTTGTGCCTTTGTTTTCTTAAATTCAGAGTGACATATTTGTGCATAGGGGGATATGAATCCAACAAACATTGCAATGCATAGCTCAGTGTTTAAGTCCCACATGGTTACCCAATACATGTGTGAATATGGGAAAGCAGGACTACTTTTATTACTGAGATGCTGTAAAAAATAAACTGGAAAATTGCTTAATATGTGTTCAAGGCATAAAATGGACTGAAAAAATATTTGCAGTTATTAAAATTAAGACTTCTCTTTGGAAAGATTATGCCTTGGGCCCATCTACATTCTTTCAGTGGTTCTTTTTATATCTTTCCCCTGCCTGTACCTTGTGTATATATGGAAGAATGCTTCTTTGGCCATGTAACAGCATTCTCTGCCTGCTACATCCCATATGAACAACACTGTTTCATTCAGCTCCAGGCTTCCAAATTTGTCTCTGGGTTATTTATGCTTGGATCCAACAAAAGGATAAATAAACATTCATCTAATAAGCTGTGATCTTTCAATCACCATTATTTCCAGTCCCACAGGTAACTCACAATGCAGTCAGAAAGATACAGTTATGTCTTGGAAGAAACAGGAATTTCATGTCAATAAAATACCATGTTTAGGCAACACAAAACAAACTCTAAGATTTCTCTTTAAAAGCTCTAGTTAGCTGTCCAATCTAAGCAGCTTTAAATGGCCTGTGTCACCTAGCATACTACATTGGACAATATCTGGTTTTCTATAGGATCAGTATTTAATTTTATTTTTTGTTTATTACATTTAATGTGTATGTGTGTGTCTGAGCCTGTTTAGATGTGTATCAAAGGGAACTGTGTGTGCTTTTGGAAGCTCAAGGGCGACTTCAGGAATCATCCTGGATTCCTCCTACCTTCTTTTTATTTCACTCTAGGATTTCTCAGGTTCCACCTTCCAAGGAAAGAAGTTTGGGCTGCTATCATTCCACCTAATGCTTTTACATGGGATCTGGGCTTCTGAACTCAGGTGCTTCTTCTTGCAAGGCAGAGTCTTAATGGCTGAGCTATTTATCCAGCCCAAGAACAGTATCTTACCTATAGAGTTAGTATACTTCTGGACCTCCTCAGACCTTGAAATTTCCAAACACATTCATAGTTTTCCACCAGAGCTCCAAATCCTGCTCCTGAACACAACTTTGTTGAAAAGCAAACCTGTGTTATGTTCTAATTTGCTCCCTTAGGCTTGGTTTTGATACATGACATGTAGGTCCTTTAGCAAGTGCTGCAGGTAGCAACTATTCATGACTGTCTGGTATCTATCAGAGATACATCATATGTAACATGACTGCCTAACTGTTCAGGAACATTGGCTTACAAATGTAAATGATAGATTGTAAAAAATTGAGGAACTGTTTATAATTGTAGAACCATGGGCTTGGAGCCTACCACTTAGACAACTATAAATGCTCTATCCACAGAAAGATCAAGACAACAAATGTGCAATAAGTGTCTACTACTCAGATTCATGGTAAATGTTCTATAGCTTTGGTAGATTATTGTATGAGAATGCAAACAAAGACATTAACCTTCAACAGCATATAAATTAATTAGAACTACATAGACATTCCCAAACATCTAGAACACATACTTAATTGAAATTACTTGTTTTATATGTTTATTTCAGAATACTACTAATTATCAGGTGTCAGTCCTGGTTCATTTTGAGCTTTAGATGTCTAAAGTTTAGCACAGTTAATGTCATGTTAACTTTAGAAAAGAGAAGGAATCATTTGTAAGATTTTAGTAAGGTGATATAAATAAAAATTATGTTATTGACTTAAAACAATGAGATAGTAATATTTATCTAGTGGTCCAGAAATGACCACTAGATGGGAACTTTGTGTCTTTTGTGTACATAGAGAGAGATAGAATGTTTTCATGGAAAAGGAGAATAAATAGCCATAAAAGAAAATTTGAAATGAACAAAAATGAAAAGTAGAAAGTAGTATCCTAGAAATTAGTGAGAAATTTGGGGCTGGAGAGGTGGCTCAGTGGTTAAGCTTCTGCCTTGCAGGCAGAAGGTCCTGAGTTCAGATCCTAGACCCCACGTATAGACGCCAGGTGGAAGCAGGAGCGGCCTGCGTTTCTGGTCCTGGTAGGGCAGAGCCTGTGAATCCCCGGGCAGAATAAACAAGGAGGTGGAGGTGGTCCATGGTGGTTCCCGAATTCGTCCATGGTTCTACATACACACACATACATGCACACACACACGCATACATGCACAATTGAATATATAATAAAAAATAATAAAAAAAGAAATTAGTGAGAAATTAAACATTAGCACTGCAGAAGTAGGAGTTTGAAATAATTGTACAGGAAAAGAATATTAAAAACATACAATGAGCATCTAACACAATTCAAGTCCACATGAAACATTTCAAAGATATCATCAAATCTTAAAAAAAAATCCTACTGTCCATCACTTACAGATTAAGACACAGATATTATAAAAGATAAATGCTTCATCTAAAGGCATGAAAACTAAGTAACCAAGTTGAAACTTACATTCCATTGTGCTGGACCCAGGCTCTCTTCATTTCCTGCAGTTTTTCATTTGTCCACAAACATAACACTTGGCACTTGTATGATATTATTGCAAAAACTCTCAGGGATACTCTAAGTCCTGCTTCTTGCCCAAGTTAAACGAAGACTAATCATTCAATATTAGTTTTCCCCACATTTAAACATAGCTATAGCTTTCCTGATTTCGTTTTGCTTGCCGAGACATGGTCTCACCATATAGTGTAGCTGGCCTCAACCTCAAGATGCTCTTGACTGATTATTGAACTCCATGAATACAGGGGTAAGCCAGTAGGCTCCATTGTCCTTACATCTGAATGTAATTACCTGCTAATCTTACTATTCTTCATCATTTTTTCATTAAAAGTACACAGAGATTTTATTGACTTTTGATGAAGATAATGATGAACAATAGCACTTCGAGATTCTCAGAGTTTACAAGTCTTCTAGTGCCCAGATAGATCAACCTCTAGAGTTAGGTGCTAAAAATACAGTCCAAGAAGTTAAAGTTATTCTCAAGTCATATATAACACGCTATCCAATATGTGTGAATCAACATGGTACCTGCTGAGAATTTCTTCCATTCCCTCAGTAAAAAAAGCATATTGAAATGAGGCTCTGGGCGGCAATTTGGGAAGCAAGCTCAGCCAGTGCTTTCTTAATTGCCTACAGGCGAATATAGCCCCTGATAGTCTTCTGTGATTTTCTTCTCAGTTGGTGTATGTCACAGGATGTGCAAGGGCTCGGATGCAAAGTATTTTCAGCACGAGTGCTTGAATTGGATGTATAATGGATAGTAGAGGTGAGTAAAGTTATCCACAGCAGGATCTCACACCAGCGTAACTCCTACTTGCCCTATCCATCTCACTAGTCTATTGCAAAAGCTCTTTGCAGTCAAAACTGTGGGGTGACAACTAACAGAAGATGGAGTGAGCATCTCAGCCCAATGCTGGAGTCTCAAAATCCACCCGTGATACCACATGGTTTCCACAGCTCCCGCCTTCTTCCAGTGTCCTCATTCTTTCTGTCTTTTCCATTTTCCTTTCTATTCTTTGACCGTGTCATAGATTTATGGAATGAATTTAAATTATTTCACTCAATTTTACCTGCTATCATCATCCTTGCTGAACATCTTCTCAACTGACCTCTCTTAATTTCATGCCTGTTTCTCTGTTTCTGTCTGTCTCTGTCTGTATCTTTGTCTAGTCTTTCTGTCTTTCTATGTGTGTGAGAGAAAGAGACAGAGAGAGAGAGAGAAAGAGAGAGAGAGAGAGATTTAGCACATGTCCAGGCACCTTGCTGGAATATATAAACATATATGTTCCCCTTCTCTCAGCCAGCCTTAACCATCAAGTCCCTCTGGAGGGAGTCACCTCATGTCTCACTGATCTCCCACCTTCCAGGATGAAGTTTCCAACTTGTTCTTAGCCTTGGCATTTTTCTTAACTACTAAACTTTTACCTAAATTCCAAACCAAAGGTTACATGTGTATATACTTTTCTGTCCAATTAGATGCATTCTAAGTGTATGTTGTTCACCAATTCATTCGTTGATTGATTTGTTCTCTGATTATACCACTGCCAAGTACTGAAAATATTGTTAATGGATGAGGATAAATATATTCATAAAGGAAATCTCTAACATGGTCAGGATTCAAGCAATCATCATTTAAAAGCAGTATTTTCCAAAATTTCCAACATTGTTCAACATTGAACATATGACTGCTCCTTTACATGAAAGACAAAAATAGAGATTAAAGGGAATGTAACTAAAGTGGGACACAGTACTCCAGAGTACTATTCCCAGCTTTCACTGATCCTGGAATACTTGTTTCTAGCTAATATTCCCCCATAAACTACATCCTAGTCAGATTCCCATCATCATCATTGCTTTCATAAGTCCTACCAGTGACGGATAGTATTGTAAACATCACTTTTACAAAATAAACAAGAAAAACTAAAAAAAAAACAAACAAAAATTTCTAACATTCCCCACTGAGATCTTTAAACCCTACAATGACAATCTCTTTACATGCCCCATAGTATAGCAAGCATGAAAAAAGAATGTGGTGGTCATAATATTCAACAAACCTTGACTACATTTTAGAGTTTAGCACATCACTGCCTCGGTCTTATAGAAAAGAAAAGCAAAACTCCATGATACAGAGTAACTTAATAGAATTCACAAAGGCAGTTCAGATAAGAAAGAACTTGAAACTAAGTCCTTGGAATAACCTCTTCTATTGCTGTGAACATACAGGGGTAAGGGAATTTGTAAGATAATAAAAGACTGTGAGACAGATTTGGATTCAAGTTTCTATCTCACTTCTTCTCACTTCTTCTTACATAAGTTGTGGAGGCACATTATTTTGCTTTCCTGAAACTCATTTTTTCTAATATGAAAAAATACAAAATATAGGACAATGCCAAATTCACATGTCTTCTATATAAATGCCTCAAGGACTAACATGAAGTTTATTGATCATAGAGTTCTTCTGTTTTCATTCATGCAATTCTAATTTCCATAATATCATGCCAAAGAAAATACTAAGAAATACTTGACAATATATATCATATGTTTAGCAAATGATGCATGCTCATTAAATACCCTACCCTCTTATCCAAGAATTTGTTTGCAGAAGTATATTTTAACACCTTATTTTTCAATATTCCTTGTATGAATATGACCAAGACATAGCAGAAGCAACAGTAAATTGAAAGAATGTGAGAAAACTGAACAAATTCTTTTATTTCTTCCTTTAATTTTTCTCCTAGCAAATTAATCTAGCATTAACTTATTTTCTACCTAATGTAGAAATGGTCATGGGTGAAAAAAATGATTTTTTTCAAATGAAAAAATTGTTTTTGTCAATTTCTCATCCTTAATAAGCCAATAAGACTTTCTTAATTAGAGAGACTCATTTTTTATCCCTAACCTCCTAAGTATTCTCGGTAGTAAATTTCAATGACTCCCGTAATAATGTGTCAGCAGCCTCTACGGAACATTGTGGGACCCACTTCTCAGCTGAAAATCAAATCTCTAATTAACTTTCACAACTAAATGATTTCAGGATCTCAGGAAACACAACTTTTGAGACACTTCAGGTATTGCTGTGCAATAACTCACTGCCAACACGTTTAAGGGATGTGTCTATGGTAACATGGGTCTATTCTTGGAAACTTTTATTAACACCCACACTAATTCATGAGCATTCAGTCACAGCATCTAGTTGTAAAGGAAAATATCTGCACTAGATTGCAATTTAGGGACAAAGACAAACAAATCGTCTTTATTGCATGGAGCTTTCTGTCCAAGATCACATCAGAAGCAATGCTAAAAAAAAAAAAAAGAAAAAGAAAAAAAAGCAAAAGGCTGGTGTTTCAGTAAGGCACCTGCAGAGAAACTCTGATACCACTGTTCATTAACTATACCAGAGACATCCTAAATTATTATGGTAATCCTCTTTGCATTTAAATTAAAAACACATTCAAGTGAAAATGGAAAATGTGAATTTTCAGGAAGATGGAGAATGGCTATGGCTAGCAGCTTAATTTCAAGATCAGTTTGGAGATGGATGTCCAGATGCTCCTAGTGCAGGTGCACTGTATGCTTAGCAGAGCTTACAGTACAAAGTAAAGCCTCAGCCAAGGGATCCTGCCGTCATCCACAGGACAATGAATCGAGCTAACATTAAAAGTCAATAAAATAAGGTAAGCTTTGAAAAGTCCAATCATTACTAACTTATATTTGAAATGTAGATATTCCTACAGTTAAGTGGCTTTATGTTCAAAAAAACCTAGCATGAGAGCCCATAGAAGCTGTCAGCGACCTTGAACTTCATCTTGACCAAATCCCTGACTTTATAGAAAGCCGTGCTGAATGTCACTTGAACAGTTAGCGGAACCTTTTAGAAGTAGAATCTCTGTTCTCATGACTCTAAGCTCCATTCATTAAAATATATCAATTTTATGAAATACATTTCCACTGAATCAATTTGACTTTAAAAGACATTGAAATACGGAAATATTTTAAAAAATCTAACCACTTACTAACTTATATTTCAAAGAAAAAAATCAGCTTATTCTGAATTTGTACCTTTCTTCTCTCTGGCACATATCAGAAAAGACCATAAAGGTATTCGATTTGAAAATCATCTTTAAGGCCCTTTTGGATTTCTCATTAAGGTGAAATCTATATACAATGTTCAGGCCAATTTATAAATAATATCTGAATTATGGCATCTAAATTAAATCCTTATGCTAAAGAGCATTAGAAATTAGGTCAACTTGTTTGAAATTTAATTCCACTGCTATTCTTTGGCTATGTATTATGTAATATGGCAATACACTGCTAAATTTTAATTAATAAATGTACTTAAAGTTATGAAAATACCATGGAATTTAGTGTAGTCAATAACATGAAGTCCAATTCTATTTGTTAACTCTTCCACACCCTCAAATATTTATTTCCACCTGCTAAAGACACTTTAGTTCCCAGTGCCTTTAAGTATATGTAAACAAGTAACACACAAGACAATATCCCTTATGCTGTATATTTGATTTACTAGTTAATGATTGAGCATGATAAATATAGGCAAGTATTTAAGAATTTTTTATGCAATCCATTGCACTTCTTACATAGTTCACATGAGGTAAATAAAATCATACCTTTTATGAATACAAAAAAAAATGATCAGACTAATTGTCCGTAGATGTTGAACCTATCCCAAAGCTTTTTGAGTGTAGAACTAAAGAGGGTATAGGCATTTAAACCAGAAATCAAGTTAAAACACTATATATTGTGTCATAAGTACAAGAAATAAAATAAGAGCACACACATTAAGTGTAATTCATTCTCAAAGGGACATTCAGAAAATTACTTTTACATTCATGTCCTTAGTTGGCCCAAACCAGTCACAATCATTCTTGGAAGGAAAAGTTAATAGGTATACTTAGGTGTTACTCATAGAGTACATTCTGAGTGCTGTGTATTATACAAATAGGTCCTTTGGTATTAATATTCCCATATCTTTCAAAAGATAGCAGGAAACTCTAGCCATTTTTGGGCAGACTGCAGCTTCCTACTAATTCCAAATATAACTAACAGCAGAAACTGAGTTTAGATGGGACTTTTATAATTTCCATTGTTTTTATGAATATTTTTAAACTTCAAAACTAACTTTTGATGTTGGTCAACTATGTATTGCACCTACTAGCATAGTATTATAACAGAAATTTTCTTCAACAAAAAGACCATATGACTGCTGCCTGCCCACCCCTGTTGCAAGCAGGGATTTTTTGCTCCTCAGAAACATAAACCTCCAGTGCTACATAGAATGATTAATTATGTTTGCCAGCCTCAACTAAGAGACATACCTTGGGATTGGTCTTTGGGATATTTCCAGGAAGGTTTCACTGAAGGGAATACCCATTCCCCCAGACTGGACAGCATCCTAGATGTAAGGAAGTCAGAGGAAAAAGTTGCTACTGACTTTCGTACCTTAGCCCATTACTAGTGAGTGTATCTACTCTGTCACTTGCAGGGCTTCTTCAGTCTTTCAACATTGATTGAAAACTGACAGCTCCCCAGGAATCCTCTAGGCTTTCAGTGTCTGGTTGGGACTGTATCTTGCATTATGAGAGTAAAAGTCCAACTCTGTGGATAAGGAGTGGAATAATACGTTCAAGCCATGTATTTGTATGTAAGGGTGACAAGGTTTGTTGAGTTGTGACAGTTTATTTTGATTGTCACTTTGATGGCATTTAAAATCACCAAGGAAACAAACTTGTGGGATGTTAACTGAAGTAGGAAGATCTGCTTTAAATATGTATGGAGCCATTTCATGTGCTGTGGTTATAGTCTGAAGACAAGGAGAATGTGAGCTGACCGCAAACTTATCTTCCCTTGCTTCTGACAGTGGATGCAATCTGGTCAACTGCTTCATCCTCCTACCACTGAGACTTTCCTCCCAGGTTGGATAGATGATTTTGCTTTTTTAAGTCAGCAATACTTGTTTATTGTGGTACGTAAGTTACAAAACACTAGGTGCACGTTCAAAAAATAAGCCAAAATAAATCTTTCTTTCTTAACAGGTTTTTTTTGTCATCTTAATGAGACAAGGAATGAATAAACTCTACGAGGTACATAAAATACTTGATCTTGTTCACATATTGATAAAAAGTGCTATCCCAGAGGAAAGATCCTTACTAAAACGAAGCACGACTTCAGTGAATGCCAAACAAAGACACTAATGTAGGGAAACAACCTCTGCTAGGCTCACATGATCTAGTTCAGAGACATTCAAGCACTATGGACCAAGGATCATCAAGGCTGTAAGGGATGTATAAAATTAATTCTAAATTTGTTCTTTTTGCTCATCTCCTAACCTCTTCTATTTTCCCTCAAAAATCAGTACCCAAACAAAACAAAGGGCCTGCAAAATAAGAAAAGGAATCTATTTTCTACAAACAACCTTGTAAAGCAATACCTTCCAAACTATAAAAGTAAAGAGAATTTTATTAGCTCCAAAAGTGAATAAGACATGCTAAGAGTCTTGGGTCAGTGACTGAGAACACAGGAAGATCATGAGGAGTGAAGTGTCTAGGAAGATAGCTTCCTGTTTAACAGTTGAAGACAAGGAAGATTCCCTTCATTGTTACTAGACCCTATTTTAAATGTAGCCCAGGAAAGGTCTGAGTCTTCTGAGTAAGTCAGACTTCAATGTGAATTCATTTAACTTCCTGAAATCTGGGTCCACATTAATAAAATAGGAAAATATATACTCTTTGAAGGAATGGGAAAAATAAGGATCAGTTTCTTCACTCGATATGTTTAATGGAGTGAATACACATTTGGTATTTATTTTTGATGCACATAATAGTTACCCATTATATATTATCTAATACTAGGAGTAGGATTTATTCTTCTTTTATCATACTTACTTTAAAACTGGGAGTATAGGATATAGTAATAAGTCTATTACCGTGTGTACATTAGCAATGAGTGCTAAATTGAAACACAGATTAAAAAGAAGCCATTATTATTACAGCAGAGGTTGGTCCACAGTCCAGCATCTAAGCCTTCTATTGTCTCCCATAGGATATGCTTCCTGAGGATCCAGAGAAGGACACTTGTCCTCATGATTCAACACCATCACTTAAAGCAAAATGCAATCATGGTGAAGACCAAGACTTCAGCGGTCTTTTCAAACTACTAGCTAATAAATGTTTAGGGAAAGAATTGGAACAGGAACATGTTAACAGTATGGGAACCACCTGAGGCTGTAGTATATTCCTGGCAGGTAAGAAAAGAAATGGTCCTGAGATTTGAAATTGGATGGTATTTTCAGAAAGTTGGATTTGGTGATAGATGTTATGTAAAGCTAGCTGAAACTTCTTCCCAAACTCACAACCTTTTAAAAACTTCCATGATAAACGTAAATGAAATCAGAAAGAACATCATCAAATTTTGCATCCTATGGTACACAGGAAGACAGAACACCAAGGATAAAAGAGAGACTAAGACGTTTGTTCTAGAGGCTGGAGTCCCAGTAGCTGAACAGAGAAAAACACTATAAAAGAGTGTAAGATGCTTCCTTCCATCAGACTTGTATACAAGGAACCAGAGGTGATGGAGGATCTACTCAACAACCGGAAACCAACTAAAATCGCAAAAGTAGAAAATGTAACCAAACATCCAGTTAAACACTTTCAAAGGAATCAACATATTATAAACCAAGTGCTTGCAATGCCAGCTCATTTTTTAAGTCAGTAATACTTGTTTATTGTGGTATGTAAATTACAAAACTTTGGATGACACCTTGTTTTATAAAGAATGAAGCAACCACTGGGAATCACAGTTAAGAAAAGAAAAAGAAATGGAAAGGTCACTGCATAAATGAAATATGCTAGTTGCCAGTAAAAATTGCTCACTGAGGCATGGACAACTTACAAGTTCTGGAAAGGTCAAACAGACTGCCCAGTTCTGGTAGAAAAGACTAGAAAATAAACAAAGAATGGGTAGTAGTTGCTCTCTGGAGTAGGCACTGACAAATATATGCAAGTATAAAAGTCATCCAAGGCAACTTTTTCCTCATAGCAAGAGAAAGTCGCTGACAGGAAAATGTGTTGCTATAACATGGTTTGAGTCTTATTTTATTTCTCAGAAATGACAGACAGAAATTCACACCATTTTTTCTGTATTTCTGTCTGAATACTTAATGTGACAAATGACCCTTTTAATAAAACTTACTTTATGCCTGTGATATACCAGTAGATAGCAAAAACTCAGAAGAAAGCAAGCCATTTTCCTTGTACATTAGACTGAAAAAAAAATGTCCAGAGCTGAAAAAAAATCCTTAAGGCAATCCTAAGAAATGAAAATTTCATGACTTGTAAATGAAAAAGAAAGATATACACACAAAGATACACAGAATATGTACATTTCTAAATTTCCAAAAACTAGACCTGCATAATGACTGACAAACTAACATGCCACCATAGACTAGAGAAGAAACTCAGCAGAGATAAGAACATATGGTGGAAATCTTGGGGACTAAAGTTGGATGAGTGAAGGGAAATACTCCTATCAATGGGGTGGCTTGAAGAGGGCAACTTAGTATGCCACAAGAGGCTTGAACCCCTTCAAGAGTAGATTAAACCATAGGGAACCCTGGAGTCCATGGAAGAAGAAAAACAGGAGGGTGGGAGAGAGTGAGATCAATTGATGAAGGGAAAGGAGAAGGATGGGAGAGAGGGGAGACTGAAGAAAACAGGGATGACTACTCAGTATGCTTGTAAAACTAGAAAAATAAAATAATAATATATAAATAAAATTTCCAAAAATCGTTGTTCCAATAAATAGCACATTAACTAAAGGTAACATTCAATTCACAGACATAGTCTAAGAAAATAAGTTTTTAAAGAGTGCTATTCTTCAGAATAAATAATTTTTTACTCTTGTGGGATATCAAAAAGCCAATAAATGAGAGCATAATTGTTGTATTATATAATTTAAAAAAACAATGTAAGACCATCTACTAAAGGACTGAGAAATGTATACACACTTTCTATTTTTGTAAGTGACTTGAGAAAACTTGCAGAAACCTTATAAAATCATGAAGTCAAGACGTTCAAATCTTCACATTCACTTTAAGAGAATCCATGAAACTGCCCAGGCCATCAAGGGTACATAGATCTAAAAAGCCACTATGTAAATGAAAGATGTTACTTTCAACAAGCCTCAAATGGGGACTAGGGTTATGGCTCAGCGTTTAAAGCCTTTTCCTGGCAAGCAAAAGGACTAGAGTGTGCATCCTCACATGTTGGGTAAAAACAACAGGTAGAACTGGTGGAGGCCTGAACTTCTGGCCTTAAGGCAGATCCTTGGAATCTGTAAAGCCAAAAGGAGGTCCAGCAATCCAGGATGGTGCCTTCTTGTACACACACACACACACACACACACACACACACACACACACACACACACACACAAGAAAAGGGAGAAGTGATTATTGCCATAATGTCATTTCTGTGGTGTAATGGCAGAATCAGTAAGTGAGCTTAAACAGCAGGGCTGAAAACAGGCTTGGTAGCCCTAAAAAAGCATAGAAATTTTGTTACTCATACTTAAAAGGAGAGTGAGAAATGCAGAACTTCAGTATTTAGATGAAGTTTCTCCAGCCATTGGACAAATCCAGGAGAGCAAAGCATCAGACATGTACCTAACTTAACCCAGCTTGTGATCAGATGAACCTATTTATGGGTTCCCCAGCCTCATGGACATGATCTTCACTGAGTAGAAAGCTTTACTAGGTCAGAAGAGGAGGATGCAAAGGAGAAACGATATCGAGGAAGAAATGAGAGAAACAAACTCTTATGGAGAAGTCTACATGATCTTTAAATCATAGAAACTGATAAAAACTCTATAATAACAAAATTGGAGTATTCTAACGTCCAGCCAAAGGGCATTTGCTAAAATAGTCCTAGGATATCCATGAAGCAGAATGAAAATTCGCCACTAAAATACCTTTTTAAAATTAAAGTGAAATAAAAATACCTACTCTCAATAATATTGTATTTGGCATAATGAACATATGCTGTTATGAATATCTGTGTAGTTATGTGTATGTGTATTTGTACATTGAAGACAATGGCCAATATGCCATGATATAAATAGGTTCTACGTGGTAAGCATGTTTTATTTATTGATTTATTTGTGTGTTGTTTTGAAACAAGGTCTCAGTATATGGTTAATCTGAACCATGAAACACTGACCCTCCTACTTCAGTCTTCCTTTTGAATTACAGGCATGACTATTATGCTCAACATGAAGCGATCCTTAATGGACGGGGGCAAAATGTTCCTTTACAAGCATGTTAAAACCTCTATCTCTTGTAAAGCCAAGATTTTTACAATTTGCCTGACACATCAAAGTCTTTAAACATCCCCAGAAGACCATCTATAAATTCCATCTAGCATGAGCCTTCAGAGCATAATAGACTTAAAACGATGTTTATTTCTTATTTTATACATTAAAAACAATTCAATTGGAATGTACTACTTTTTCTAGTAGAAAATAATCAAAATTATATTTTTTTAAAGACTAAGGTAGCATTTCATGAATGCTAAAATGGCTTAGAAGTAACTTCCTAGCTATTTCACACTATGGGTCAGCAAGTTAATTATATATATATTTTAATTTTTATTTATTTATTTTGTATGTTTGAATGAGTGGGGGGGGGCATTGTGTGTCCCTGTAGAGACCCAAGGGTGATTTCAAGAATCATCCTGGATTACTTCTACCTCCTTTTTGCTTCACTGTGGGATTACCCAAGAAGGGCAGGAAATGCAATCCGTTGCCATTTCCATGGAATCTGGGATTCAAAATCAGGACCTTCTGCTTGAAAGGCAGAGTCTTGATCCCTGAGTCATCTCTCCAGCCCACCTGCACTTTATTTTATCTCTCGTTTTGTACATGGGGAAATTAAAGCAGAAAAAAAAAAAAAAAACTTCTGGTTTACTCAAGGGACCTAATGGCAGAATTGAAATTATAGCATTCTACCTTGTAGGCTCTGATTTGCTCATAAGTCTGCAGTGACCATAGTATGTCAAACTTTTTACATCTAATCTTTAGTTCTATGGAAAAACCAGCTTTGTGTTAGGACCTGACCTCATCATGGCACAGCAATATAATGAAGTATACAGCAATCGCTTCAGCTGGAAGTCCTCTCTTTAAGCCCTCAACACCAAAACCTCCAAGAAAGCTTATTTATTCTCTTATAGAAAGTAGTAGAGACCTGTCTTCATTGTTTTGTCTTGACTTAAAACAAGTGGCATTATTAATAATATATTAATAAAAATTTGTTTCTTCAATCTATTTTTTAAAAAAAACTTAAGCATTACTATCAAAAAGAAAAAAAAAAAGAAATTTGAATTCAGTCACTTTTGCCACCTGGTTTCTACTCTAGGATCCAAAGTGACCATACAACTCTGGCCTCCAGAAGGGGCCACCAGTGTCCCAGAGGAAGAGACTGGGAGTGTTATATCGATCTGGGACCACCATTAATTCTACTTCCTAGCATAGAAGCTTGACTGATCTACCCATCAGAAGTAGACAAATAGCTTCTCCTCACCCCCACTCAACAATAATTTATGGAAAGCATGCATCATGAGAAAATCTGAAGGCAAATGCCCTTTTGAAAGTCCCCATTAATTATAAAAGTTTTCAGAATCTGAGACTTTACCTTATTTCTCTTTGCTCTCTAAGGACACAGGAAAACTGTCTTCTCAGAATACCTCCTTTTCCCCCTTGGCATCTAGAAAACTCAGCTGACTATAGAAGGATTCATTCTATGTCACTATTGAAAAATTATGTTTAATCAGATTCAGGTGAACCAATAGGAAATATGTCTTCTTTTTGTTCCTCTGGCCAATGCTTAGCAGAATTTTAAAATAATTGAAGACAAATCTCACTGTTCTTTCTTTCATAGCATCTGCACACTATTTGGGGCACTTTTTCTACTTCACTTTCTTATCTTCCCATTCTAAAGACCAATAATTTCTAAATATTCAAGCATCTTTTCCGCTATTCATTAATTCACTCATTTATTCAATAATTAAGTGATTGTGCCTATTACCTATGGAATTCTCTCAGCAAATAATACAAACTGATTCTCTTAAAACAACAAGCATGAATTCTAATGGGTTTTTAGGTCAGAAGACAAAGGTGAAGCTTGTTAGACCTGTGATATGTTGAGGGCCTATTTCCTCATTGGTAGCTTGCATATCACTGTAATTTCTCATGGTGAAAGGTATAATCAAGTTCTATGAGAGCATTTTGAAAAGGACACTGCTTTTATGTATGAGGGCCTGATTCTCATGTCCAAATCCCAAAGACCTTCTATTCTAATTCTTCCTCTTGGAGAGTAGGACTTCAACATGCAGATCTAGGGAGGATGCAAACATTGAGACCATAGTAACTTTCTATAAGCTCCATACTATGACTAGGAAACCATCTAACATCCATTGAGTGTTCCTCTATATTTTTGACCTTTTAAAATAAATGCTTTTGGAAAAGTATCCTGTTTATCCCCAAATAGCAATTACTAACAGTGATATCTTAGACATTGGAAGAAAACATTTGGGCTGGGAATAAAGACACTTTAGGCTTTCCAAAAGAATCTATTAACTGCCATTAAGACAGCTATTTTGAACATTTATAAAATTTCTAAAATAGTGCCAGGATTTTAATTTACTAGATAGTCAACTCCTTGGTGTAGGAAGAAGCTTTCCTTCTCAGGATTAGCTGGGAAAATGTCTGACTTTATGAGGGGTCTAGAACATGGAAGAGTCAAAGACTTTAACTTGAGGGCATATTGCCGGATAATAGGAGAGGCACAAAAATGGCATTATTTCACAGAGATCTAATGTTCAATTCCACTTTTTGCCATTTTTCAAATACAGTAAGACTTCACAAGGATCCTGCTCTTCACGGAGCTAGAGAACCATTAAAAGCACAGATAATAAGGTGTCAGGTTTGCTTAGCTAACAATAAGCAATTGAGCAAGGCATGTAATGCCTCATGATTACAGATGGAGAGATGAGGGCAGAAGAGTAGGGGTGAAAACTACACCTTACACTTCATTTGACATATATGAATATGTTGAGAATTGTCATAGGTAAGACTATAGATTCAATTTTTAAGCTATGACAATAGACTACTGCTCTGGAGAAATGAGAACTGCACAAGCAGAAATTTAGAGAAGACAAGAGAAAATGAGTTCTTTTTCTCTCAATTTCAATTACAGGCAAATGGGATTTGTGCTTGAGAATAACCATTGATAGGGACTGGGGAGATAGCTAAGGCAATAAAGTGTTTGTTGAGCAGCAAGAGGACTTCAGTTTGATCCCTAGCTACTATGTTAAAAAAAAAAATCCCAGTGTGTCAGAGTGCTTATTTTCCCAACACTAGAGAGGCAGAAACAGCTGAGTCCCTGGGACTTGTTGGCTTGCCTAGTCTAACCAAGAAGTCTACAACCCAGTGAGAGACCATCTCAAAAATGCAAGTTGCCAGACAACAAGGGAGATGAAGGATTATAAGGGGGAAAGGAGGGGCATGGGAATGAGGACTAAGGGAAGAGGAAAAACAATACAAGTGAGACAGCACCTGCTAAACGACACACAAGATAAACCTCTGTCCACCACAGACATGTACACAAACATAAGGGGACTCAAATTAAAAAGAATACTGAGGTGATCAAGTGTCAGAAATATTTACAGGTAGAGAGAGATAAAAGTTAGAATATTCAAAGGTTTAAAAGAGTTTTATTTGTAGTTAGAGATGAAAATTAGAGCAACAATTGAATAATGGTTTTCAGAGCTCATCATTTTAAATAATAACTCTTTGCTAGTCTGAAAGGTCCCTACAGTTATATGAAATAACCTAGAAAGACCTTCAAAATCAGCCCAAAAGTATATGTTATAATTTCCATTGTCATTTATTCTGCTTGTACTAAATAAATTATGGAAGTCAAAAAAGCTTTTGGCTTTGTGAGAAAATGTAGGCGAGACACTAAAGGAAGGAATGTAGGAGGGAATGTCTACTAGAGAGAAAATTAAATCCCCGAAGAGCAAAAGAAAAAAATACATTTCTAAGGCACTTATCTTCTTGGGAAGTAGTGGCTCACATAAACACCAAAATCAAAGCTATGTTTGAGAGGGGAAAAAAGACTTTCTTGCTCTTTGGCTCTTATGATTCACAGAATCCATGAAAAAGAGACCTCTAGATGCCCCCTCACAGTTTTAAATACCTATTACTCCATACTCACTTCCTAAAGACCTCTTTTAATGTGGACTTAACAACATAAACCATTAGCCAGTGAATGGATGAGATATTCATTGAAAGCTACATGGTTTCAAGGAACTTCTAGTCCCTGGATTATGTTTATATGCAAGCTCTGAAGGAGTAGGCTTACATGTTTGCAGTAATAGGGTCTCCAATAGAAAGCAGAATAGTTCATTTTATTTTTCCCACTTCTCCATTGCAGGTAAATCTAACAGTCAGGATGAAATCGCAATACATGTTAATATCCACTGTAAAAAGAGCCATAACTTCTCTTCTGTTGTCTGCATGCTCCCTATGTTTCTTTTCCCTGATAAAGCCTTCTTTGTATTTGTGGAGTTTTGCATTATTTGTCAAGAAGCCAGGAAGAGTCCTTAGATGTCTCCAGAAAGAAATTTTAAAGGGAAATGCCCAAGCCTCCTGTTCAATCCGGATCCACTGGATATCTTCTCTTGGCATAAGCACTACACTGACAGAAGTTGCTACAGTCTGGGGAGACAAGCGAGTTTCAGAGACCTCATCTGCAAAAAGATGTGAAAGTCGGAGGGAAACTGGCTAGAAAGGAGAAAATTACAAAGTAGGACGGGAAGGGGAGGTTGGGTAGTAAAAGGTGGAAGTACATAAATTCACTACACTTATGTACAAAAGCATCAAAGAATAAATAAAATAAGTGCAGAAGAAAAAGACAGTAGAAGTACTTGGAACAGGCCCGTCCAATGTCTGTCTCAAATGACAAGCTGCCTTCCTGACCTTTCACCCTCCAGAGCTGTTTGGATGACATCACTCACTTTTGCTCATGGCACCCCCTCTAACACTTGACTGTGGGCATTCGCTCTCCCTTAATCCTTCTTCTTTTCCAGGTGCTCTGGACCTTTCATGCTACAGGCAGACTTCTGGGATTCGCTTTCCAGTATCCATGATCCATCCTAGCTGAAGAGGAGTATCACGAGCAGCTCATGGGCCCAAAATTGTGCAGCTTTCGCAGAATGTCCTAAAATTGTTTAGATGTCACAATAGGTTAGGGTTGTTCATAAAATTTTGTCCCTGACAAAAATGAGTGAGATTTCTTCATTTTTGGTCAGTCATTTCTTAGTCCCTGGCTCCTGAGCTTTAGAGGCCTCAGGACACCTTTTCTAGTTTTCCTTTTTTTAAAAAAAAATCATTTCTAACATAACTGCTTGCTGTTATATATGGTATGATCCAATGTGAACAGCTTCATGCCAGAAACTCCCTTACTGTCAAGTTACGCTAAGAATAGCTAGACACATGGCCACAGGATGTACTCTTTTCCTATGAGAGAGGTCTTGCAGACATCAGTTACTACTGCCAGCAGGACACAGGCCAGGCAGATAGAGAAGCTTTCGTCTTCTTTCTGATAATGGCATACTTGTGTTTCATATTAGAGATAGAATCTGCATGTACACTTTGTAAATATCTTGGTCCCTTATGCAATGCTCATGTTTTCTTTCTTTTGTATCAACCTTTAACCTAGATGGTACCTATGAGGCTCAGCAGCACATATGTGGAACAGGATGTACAGAGTCAGAAAACAGGAATGAAGAAACTGTGCTGGAGACAATCCAAACAGAAAGAACTACACCATGAAGCTCTACAGTGAGACTGACTACCTGCCCAGAGCTAAATTTTGGGATGACTAACTGCTCTGTTCCTACTTCTCATGTAAACACAACTTGACAATGAGACAGGGAGAGGGAGAATTTTCTGGGGTGCTGACTGTTTGTCTCCCCTGATTGCCTATCCTCTAAGTGTCAATATCATCCAACTGTCAATAGGAGTCAATTCCTATCTTTACTCACAGTCTTTGTGATACCAAAAGTAAGTAAACCGTGGTGCTCTTGCTACTCTATTGTGTTCTAGCTGTGACTGGGTCAAGTATATTGACCTTTCTTATTCAATGTAGTGATATGAGAGTTCATTTTGCATAACATTGCTACAACAGCTATAACAGACAGGGCAGGAAATTATTGTACCATAGTAAGCAAACAATGCATAACTCATAAGTCCATGGTCAGATATTTCCTTGTCTGAAGGCATGAGGAATGAGAAACTGAAAAACAGAAAGATTCATATGAAGTAAGCAGAGTTATAATGTAAAATTAACTTCCTCTATTAGTTTCAAAATTAGTGAGGGTCTATGTTGACATAGAAAACAAGTTTCTTGAGGGGCAATGACTTTTTTCATATTTCTAACATGGTGAATAAAAAAAATGTATCAGTAAATGGGATTGGCGAACTTTTATGAAAAGGGCCAAATGGCAAATATGTCAGGTTTTGCAGCCATACAGATCTACCACAAATATTCAACTTAACTGTGGTAGTACAAAGGAACTGTAGACAATACATGTATGATGGAATTTGGCCCTGTTCCAACAAAGCTTCATTTATGGATACTGAAATTTCAATTTCATCTAATTTTCATGTGTTCTGAAACATTATATGTGATTTTGTGCCAGCCACTTCAAAGCACAAAAACCATTCTCAGCTTGTAGCTGTTTTTTTTATCTCTTAGCTTAGATGACAGAGTGCCATATTCATCTGCACAACACAAATGAAATAACAACAACACTCTTCTCCCAAGCACAGTGGAGAAAAGAGGAAAGAAAGAGCCTAGGGTAGAGTTTGGCTCAATTCTGAACACTTAACTGTGTAGTTAGAAATCAAAAGTCTCAATAAAAGATACTCAATAAGTGAGCCTCCAGCTGATTAAAATATAATGGTATTATTTAATATTTAAGAATGTGTAAATTAGTAGCTTCAGCTTTTGGCATCTCAATTGAATCTGCAACAGGTGTGATCTTAAGTAATTTAACTGACTTTTCTGTTGTCCCAATCTGGACAATGGCCATAATACTAGCACTAACCCATGGCATGATGTTGAGATCACAGTGGGATCTGCGCTAACTCACATCATACTGTGAACAACAGTAGTTTTTGACTGTTCCTTGCCCTGTGTGATGCCCTTGAATAGACACCATTTGGCCCCATCTTAAGTGCAAGGGCAAAGGCAGGACGGCTCTTCACCTCGGTGTATGTGTACACACCATCGCCTGTCCAGTCTCAACTGTAAAATCACAGACATAAATAATGTCTCCACACCCTGTAAACATACCAGAGAAGATTGCGCCCACGGAGAACTGGGTATATTTAAATCATGTTAACAAGCCAGGCCTAAAAATATTTCAAGCACACAGACTAAGGAAGAGTGCTGTGCTCGCACCTGACCCCATACAGAGGAAGACACTGATGCATCATCTGACTACCCAGTACATGTGTCAAGCAGCTACAGGCCGAGAGCTCCTGACTGCCCAGGGATCACGTGGCCTGCTTAAATTGTCCTCTGTCCCTCCAGCCGTCTGATCCAGTCCTGTACCTCACCTCCAGAGGCTATGATTCTGCACTTTGCTCCAACAGCCTTATCCTGCCTCCTGTTTCTGCAGCTTGACTCGACTGTGAGACTTGCTCAACCCTTTCATTCCATAGCCCATGGAACCTGCTCTGTTCTTCCAGAAACTTTCTAACTAACTGTTCACTGATACTCATCTGACCGCTGCAGTTTTGCTCTTTTTGCATCTCGGTCATCTCTGTGTCTCTGCCTACAGTCATGCCCCGTTGAACTCCCTGAATTCTGCTTCAGCCTCTTTAACCCTTGAATAATCATCGTACATCATACATACATGGACAAACACAAGTGCATATTGAGTCACGGGTTATTTCTGAATTAAGAATTAATACTACTAGTTATCATACGCATATGGATATACATAGATGTACTTATTGTATCATATGTAATTTGTGAGCAAAGAATTAATACTAGTAGTCAAGATTGGAGCAAAAGAACCTGTTCTTGCCAACCAAGTGAAATAGGGACGACTTGGCAAATGGCAGCCAATGAACCTGACAGAGCTTTTTATTCAATATATTTTGACAAAGGATACAGATATATGATTCCTTGTTTCAGACATAATAGGTAGTGAAATGTTAATTTCACTAAAGAAATGAATAAGATAAATGGGCAGCTGACTTTGTTATTTCTTCCAGGCATTTCTATCATGGACTATGGAGATAGTTCAGTAAGTAAGGTGTTTGCTTTGCAAGCATGAGGATCAAAGTATGGAGCCTCCATTCCCACATAGAAATCTGGATGTTATATCACACACCTGTAAGCCCAGGAAGATCTCTGGGACTTGTTAGCCAGACAATCTAGACAACTGAGGAGCTCCAAGTTCAGGAAGAGATGTGGTCTCAGAAAGGAGAAGCCACTGAATAAGGCACTTGAATCAACTTCTGGACTTCTCACATGCACATATATCTGCATATATAGATGTGTATTGCATAAATACCCACACAAAACCAAAAGCATTATACCTCATCTCCAACATTTTTGGTGTATTTATTCACGTGTAATTACTTAGTAGTATTAAAAAACAACTAAGAGCTTGTTAGCAATGGAAACTATCACATCTCATCCTAAATCAATTAAATCAACTCTGGTTACTGGACCCAGAAGACTTAGTCTAACAACTCTTCTTCTATGTAACTGCGATGCAAGACTGAGCTCAAGAACAAACAGGGTAAGTGAAAATAAGGGCATCTTACAGTTATAAGTGACTATTGACTTCTTGACAATTAAAGTGACTTAAGCTAATTTTTAAAATAAACTCAATATTAGATGCTTGCTAGAAATTACTCCTGATTTTTCTTTGTGGATATGTATGAATCAATGGTACCTACAGGTGTTGTGGGTTAAGTGCTCAGCTCCAGATTCTAGTTCTGCAAATTTCATCGTGACCTGATATTAATCGTGGTCATGTATCAGGGGGTGGGATTACAGTAGGGATTATTGTTACAGAGATATTAGCCTCAACTCCTCATGTAGGAAACTACTACTTACCTGGCCACCATCTAGAATCTCTGCTTCTCTCTAAATTTTCTTTAAAGACATAATATGCCTAATGCTAGGTTAGAAGGTAGGAACAATGTAAGCTAATAATAGGTATTTTCAAAGGCCTGTCTCATCCAGGAGTCATGAAATTACAGTCTCAAGCAATGAGATGAAAAAGGAGACATTCATTCATAGTCTTGGTGTTCTTAGAAAGCTTCTTCAAAGGAGCCAGCCTGCCTGGCATGGCTTTTTACACTTTGCTACTTTGATGAACCAGGAGCTTAGATGCACTGTTACGCTTCGTGGGAAGTTGTGAGGTCTCTAGGGATACGGCACGGGAAGAAGCTCAGCACAACAGCAACATTTATTGGAGCGAGTTGCAATGACATCTTTGAGTTGCCACAATGTTCTAAATTTTCCAATGCAGACCTATCGTTAGGTAAGAAAAACTATCTCATTATTTAGCACACCATCGACTCAAGATTTTTTTTAAGTCATAAACACAATCTTGGTTGATACTACCTGTGAAAATAGAGATAATTAGCTGTCTTGGTACTTTAGAAGCAAAATATATATAACTTGAAAATATTCAAAACATCTGGATTTTTGGCTTGTATAGTTGGCTTTCTTTCTGTTAATGTCCAGTGCCCACATCTGTGTGGTCACCACCCTGTATCTCAGAAGTCTGACCTTCCCTCCCATCAACATGTCCAGCACTGCTACTTCATATCTTCTTCTATTCCATCAAAGAATTCATTTTCACTGCTTTCTATTCTAAATAGCAACACTTCCATGACCCCTGGTAACTCTTTCTGTTATTTACTTTCTATTCTTTGACAATCTTGTACATTCGTAAAACAAATTACTGCCATTCTCGCCCTGTACTAATCAACCTCATCCCCCCCCATTCTTCTCCCAATGAGAACTTGTCAACAAGTTTCCTTCTTGCCCATTCTATCTTTTGTATCTGTATGAACACTGAGTTTAGCAAGGATAAACTCTTTATTCTTCAAATCAACACAGATATCCTGGACTCAATGAAGCCTTAATCAATTGCATTTTCCAGGTCGAGCTATGTTTCCTTTCTACTTCCCTCACACATTGTGTACAGGAATGAGAACAATATCTAATATCCATTTCTATGTATGTCTCCTCTCTGTCTTCCATGGCTATCAAAGACCAAGGGGATTAACTCTTCATCTCTACATCTCAAAAGCTTGACATGTTATATGGTATAAACTGGGAATATCATACATGTATCAAAACAATAAGTGGTTTCAGAGGTAGTGGCAGTAATATTAGTGAAACTATTTAACACGAATTCTGCTAAACACAGTATGACAATTTCCAGTGGGTATACCACATGCATAGCTATCACATTGATCATAGTAGCTATAGAAAGATGATTAGATCACATAATAAATAGAGCCTATTCATTCATGACAAAAATATTATATCCCTAGGATAGTTTCATGAATATCCTTTTTCAAGGTATTGATGTATATATAATTAGGTAAATTATTTTAGTAATATTTAAAGTCATTAGAAGAAAATCCTTATCTTAATTTATCAAGTGTAAAAGTGAGCTGCCAACCAAAGCAAAAAGTTTCTTCATTTATTTTTTTTTTACAATGAATGCAGTAAAGGAAACATTTTGGTATGTTGCCAGCTCACAAATTTATTAAGTTTCTCCTGACCTTTGATGATACAATTTACTTACTTTCAGACAGATACCCAGGGGACTTAAAATAGAAATACATTATTAATTTTTACTACTAATAGCACAGTTCTTGCAAATTTTCTTTATTTTAATCAATAATAAGATCCAGTATGACTCTGTGTGTTTAGAAAATACCTGCTGTGAACAATGCAGCCCCTACTCAATTAAAATATGCACCAAGTATATACTGTGCCTTTTCTGTGGTTGTCTATTCATCACCTGAGACCTTTTCTACCTGTGTAAAACATATGTATTTTCTTCTGAAAAAAATCTCATAGCTTATCATATCTACTCTAAGGGGTACAAACTATTGAGTCAAAGTTGATTGGCCCATAATGTTCTTTCAGTGACACATGTAATTTAGAAGTAGACAGAAGAACTAACAGGGATTCAAAAAGGACTGGATATAATTCTCTCATTTTTCCTTCTCTTTCTCCTCTCTCTCTCTTTCTCTCTCTTTCTCTCTCTCTCTCTCTCTCTCTCTCTCTCTCTCTCTCTCTTTCTCTCTCTCTCTCTCTCTCTTTCTCTTTCTCTCTCAACAACACAATATTTTTCTTGAATTACTACAGACAGCCAGGCTGAGACCATGAAGGGCAACCAGTCTGAGAACCTTGTTTTCCATACAAAAGCTGATAAAGGAAAAGAGAGACTCCACATAATTTTTCATGACTTTTTGGGACTTTTAACTCAAATAATATAAATAGCCAAACCATCTCTAGACTTGCGATGTGTAAAAGGATTATCTTAAAGTCAATGTGATTGATTTCCCATTTTATAAAGCATACTCACTGATAAACAAATGTCTATATCCTACAGTATCAAGTATTCAGCAAAGATTTAATATTTGGTTGGTTCTTATTAATGTCAGTACACAATGTAATGGATTTAGCTGCAAAGTATCATATATACTTTTCTAATATTGGACTTCCTCTCCCACTCCCAGCTTGTCTTCATGAACTGATCCTCCTGCTTCCCTTATGTATCCCCAATTTTCTCCCTTCTGGTTTCATGTCTCATGCATTATCTACTTAAGCTCTTTGGGTTCTCTCTTATCACCCTTTCTAATTTCATGACCTACAAACACACACAAGCATGCACACGTGTGTGCACACACACACACACACACACACACACACACATACACACACTGTTAAAATTTATAATTGCAATATGAAAGTCCTTGTAAAACTATCACACATGTCCTTTCTTTGTGCTCTCATAGACTCTGGGTATAGCTGTCACAGCTATTATGTGACTTTTCCTGAGAGAGATAGGAACAAATATCTATTCACTTGGAATAGGCCACTGACAACAGATCTAAGAAAAACATTCCACCAACATCTAGCATGGTGAAACAGTGAGTTTACTGGGGTTGCTTACAGGAGGACAACAGGCAAATCAGAGGACTCCACCTCAACATGCGTGATGACTCCTTGCTCAAAATGCAGACTGGAAAGTCTCTCTTCTTCAGCATTTTTATTGCTTATATAACCAGAGAAGAGCCTTATATGCCTTTCAAAGTGCCTTAGCTTCCCAAGGTAAAATCCTCCCAAGTCTTATGAGTCTCCCTCCTCTCTGGAGATCATTTCAGTTCTAAGGGAACTGCTTGACACAGCACAGTATTTACTACCTAGTTTCACAAAGGCCTCCTTTTTCTTTAACATGAGAGTTTGAAGGTCATAGCCTCTATCTAATGCCTCTATATCACTGGCTTCTCATGCAGTGCCTGGACATAGGTGTTTGGAATATATTGCTTGAATTAGAGAGCCATGGATCTAATAAGTTCTGCTGAATTATTTTGAGAATGAAATGACCTAAGAACTTTGAAAAATGTTATTATTTTATCTTGCAGTGTATATGTGTAGAAAAGGGGGGCTGAGAGAGATAGAGACACAGAGGAAAAAAGATAAGAGAAATCAGAGAGACAGAGAGACAGACAGAGAAAGAGAGAGAGAGAGAGAGAGAGAGAGAGAGAGAGAGAGAGAGAGAGAGAGAATTCCTTGTATTTTAAGTTGGATTATACCACTGCAGGAAGAAACAGGGTTCTTGTCTTGCTGAGCTTGACCACGTGAGGGAGACCCATGGCAATCAGACAGCTCAGTTGTTACTGAGGGGCTTCAGCAAGCATATGTCAGTGATCCTTAGGATATTTCAATCTGCCACAGTGGGTACAGTACTGCTGTACCAAACTCAGTGTATAGGAGCCATTCCTATATTTTCAACTCTAATTGGAGTTCTATGAACTCCAATATTTCAAGTTTTGGGGGGAATGACTCATATTTTTTATTTTGCCTTCAAAACAGTAGATGGTATTTTTTAGAGTCTTTTAATTCTCCCATAAATGAAAGTTTATAAAGAAACCTAAGATAGAAACATTGCAACATGTATAAGCCTTTCCATATTAAAAATGAAGACCGTCCCAGGACTCCCACAGCCTCACCCATTGCTGCCTGCAGCTCTCTTTCCCTCCACAGCCTTAGCTTTGAAATGATTGTCAATATTCATTGCATTCACTTCCTCACCTCCCACATATCTCTCACTCTGTTCCGGCTTCCACCCCCTCACTCTACCAGAAGAATTCTCATTAAATTCATCGGTGGCTTCCCTCTCATCAAACCCTATAGATGGTTTAGACCTCATTTTACCTCTCTTCTAAGCACCATTTTATATTTTTGACAACTCTTTTTATTTTTGTGATACTTCATACATTTCTGTGCTTTACTTTGTATAATGCCATTCTGTCTTGGTTTTAATCCTATTTCCTTGGCAACTAAAATCTCTCTACTTTGCAAGCTCCTCTACTTCTATCCATCCAATCAATTGAAGATCCCAACCACTTCTCACTCTAGATTTAGTTCCAAAACAATTTCACAGATCTTTTAGCTTTACTTACTAACTCAAATGAAGCCTGTTCTTTACACTAAAATCTGGCATCCCATTAATATCCTCTAATGTAGTAATTGACATATGTGTCCACTCCATGTGCAAACAGAAAATCCAAGAGTCATTTTTGGCATGTCTTCCTCCCTCAATCCCTACATCCCACTCACCAACAGATCTTACATTTTCTCTTATAATGTTTGCCAAGTCAGTAACTTTCCTCCATCTCCTTATTAATTTTTATTAAGTACCAGACAATTCAAGATATTATCACTTCTTATGTTGACCATGTCAAAAATGTGTTTGAATACTGAACCCAAGTGTTAAGGAATAAAAAATGATTTAAAAATGATTCTGCTGCATAGTTGATCTTGACTTCATTGGCTCCCCATGCCTTTTCCTCTTAATTTCCAGGACTATAGATGTGCATTGTGTACCACACTCAGAATGAGAGTCAGGTTTTAGTCAGCAGATTTTGGCAGAATATTCTTACAGTAGGACCCTAAAGTATCAGTTTACAAGCTTTTTGTTATAGCCCTTCAATTTCAGTAAAATGTTTCAGGAGACACTAAAGTGAGATAAGACCAGATTCCCAATATTAACTGAAATCATTAATTTAACAGCTATATTATTTTATATTTTTATCTATTATGGGGAGATTATATCTATATATAGGGAGAGAGAGGAGGAAAATATGCATCTATGGTATGTATATGGAGTCATAGGACAACTTTTGGAATTGGTTCCTTCCACTGTGTATATTCTGAGGCTCAAACTCAGCTCTACAAGTCTGCTCACCAGTAGCTTTATTCATAGAACCATCACAACTAAGATGATACATGTACTATATATTATACTGGGGTCTCAAAAACATATGTGTGAAAAAATAGTTTGCATGTCCAAACAAAAGAGACAAACATCAATCAAATAGGTGAACAAACCACTTCATGGTACACATGTGGATGCTGTGAAGGAAGACACACAAGTATTCACAAGGAAGATGACATAAATTGTCTAGAACCTTTCCTCAGAATCCTTTCAATAAAGGACAACTCAAGGAAATTCTAAAAAAGGTAATGCTAAGGATGAAATCATGAAGGAGAGAAAACATTTCAGACAAAAGGGCTAGCATGTGCAAAAGCCCGTGGATACAAAGACATGATACAAAGTACAGAGAATAAGGTAAAGAGGAAAGAAAATAGCAGATACTTATAGTGGCATTGTGAAGGTAATATGTGGATGTAAAGTCAAATCTGTTTTAGAATTCCAGTTCCAGCACTTAGTAAGGTAAATGATTTTGGAGAACTCTCTCAGCTTTCTAACCCTCAGTTATTATTGGTAAATCAATTAAAAGTATTATAGTTCCTGAGGGAACTATAATATCATTAAGAAATAAACTATGCTATATGCATATATAATTATGCTGTATACATTGTGTGACCATGTATACATGGTTTCCTTGACAATTCCTTCACCTGCACCACCAAATGACATCTTGAAATTCACAGAGGGAAGCTTGACATGCACACTAAAGGATGTTCCAGGAATGGGGGAGCCCCCCCTCCACTGAGAGAAAGGGAGGGGGGAAGAAAGGAAAGGAGAAAGGGGAGAGGGAGCAAGGGGATCCAGGGAGGAGTGGAGGGAGGGAGGGGAATGGTGTATCTATCAAGTTTGTATGAGAGAAAAAAAAGTTTGTATGAGTGGGAAAAAAATAAATAAATAATAAAAAATTCCTTAAAGTTAAAAAAAAGAAGAAATTCACAGACTTACATATCTAAAGAGCTGTTTACAAAGTACTGAATGAGTTTGAATTTCATTATTAATCCTTGGAGCCTTTCAGGGAGTTATCTTACTAACAGTATGTACAGAAATAATGAAACACCAATTAAAGTAACTTAAACAAAAGTAAACATGGGCTGGATTTTACTGGAAACTTGAGATCGCTTTATAGAATTCACAACTCGGTTAGTCTTACACGAGACTTGGAAGACAGAACATCATTGGCTGTTCAGTATAGTTCTCTCTTTCTCTGCACCCATCCTTCTACTTTCTCTCAGAGGTGTTGCTTAATTCTTTTATTTCCTGTGTATATAACAGGAAGGATAAAAAGTAAGTTTTTGACCTAAGGTTTAATCTTCTTTCTCCTGAGCAGCTCAGTCTGACTGGCCATCTCCTGCCCTTAGGAAAACTTCTTTTCCTGTGTAGGCAATTTCCATTTTTCTTACATCTTCTTCAACTTTATTTATTTTTCATGCTTTGAAGTTTCATTATGTTGTGCTTGGCTGTGAGTTGTTTTGTTTTGTTTTGTTTTGTTTCATTTTGTTTTGTATTTTGCCTGGAACTTGGTATACTTTTTAACCTAAAGTTAAATCAAGTCTTTCTTCTAGAAAATTCTTAGCCCTTGTATTCCCCACAATAGCCACATTTTCCAATTATTTTTTTCTCTCCATTCTCTTCTTATTCATATGCATGCCATTGATTCTTCTTTCATCTGTGCCTCTTAACTTCTCCTTCATATTCTCTATCTTAATCTCTTATGTCAAGATCCAATTGACTTACATCTTTCTAGTCATGATTAAGATCAGTTTGCCATTTAACTAACTTAAAGGGCCTCACTATTTTATTTCTTCCCTCCTTCCCTTTCTCTATCCCAGACTCCCCTCCTTTCCTCTCCCCTCCCTCTTTTCCTTCCTTCTTCTCTTTATATCTTTGTTTCAAAGACTCTGTGCATTTTATTAATAACTAAAGTTAGCTGTTTTATGTTTTTAATTTTCCTTGGACACAATATAAAACAATATCAAATCCAATTGTAAAAACAGTATTACAACTGATTGTTGGTAGATATGTATGTTAATAAGATGCATTAAGGAACATTAGATATCTAGTGAATATCATGGTGCTGCTATGAAAGCCCATGGCTGTCTATGCTACAGTGGCATGGACTTGATTGAGCCTCTCAGACTGAACATATTTACAAGAAAAATTAGATGACTAGCAAAATCTAATGAGCAGGAAAACTCTAAAATGGTAATTCACAAGACTATCCTCACAGCTGAGAGGCAGCATGTGCTACTTACATAGCAGCTTTACCATAACTCACAAAGCGTACAGGCTCTCGTTTTGATAAAGTTGGGAAAGAAGTTAAGAATTTCTTGAATTGGTTCTGGTCAAGTGGAGTATTGAGAAATGCTTAGACCAATGATATAGGACCCCTGGAGGGCAGAAGAGTTAGAGGCTGACATAATTAATAGAAGTGGTTTTATCAGAATGTCTTCTGACTAGTATGCAGCCCATGAAATGCCAGCTCCCTGGGGGTTCTGTCTGAAGTGTGGCGTCATTGACTGTGTATCAGTTTTTCACACACAGCTTGTGGCTGAAGAACATGGAGCATCTTCAACATTTTCCAGAATTGATCGATGTATATTTAACTACTTTTAAATTAATTTCATTCTTTAGCAATATCTTACACGTATATGGTGCATTCTGATTACTTTTTCCCTAATTCTCTTCTCCCGTCCCTGTTAACATCGTATCCTCCTTACCAGTCGCTTTCCAAGATTTATAACTTTTGGTTTGGTTTTGTAACCAGGCCCCTCAATGTGACCATTAGATTGGAACTGTCTTCTGGAGCCTGATGGAGTCACCAGTGGGAACAGGAATGAATGACTGCTTTGCTCCCCTTCTCCCTGAATCTATCAGTAACGAATGGCTCAGCACTGAGGGGTAAGGCTACTCTGAGCCCCTTCTCTATCCATGTCCACCTGTTTGTTGACCCATTCTCACACAGACCCAGTGCCAACATTCACAGTTGCTCAAGTTCATGATTTCAATGGCTGTGTCTAGTCCCAAAGATGGCATTTCTCAGCCCTCCTTCCTATCTAACAATTGCATTCTTTTCACCCTCTCTTCTATAATGTTCTATGAGCCTTAAAGGAGATGGTCTTATTTGGGAATGAATTTACTGATTTTCACCATCTTGCCCAGCCATAAGTCTCTGCATTCTGTGTCATTCACTGGGAAGACAGTAACCAAGGTGGAACAGAACAGAAAGCTTATGCCCATCAGTTAAATTTCATAATCCCAAAAGGTTCTATACAGGTTGCTTGGAAAGAAAAGGAATCAACAGTCTTACCCAGCTGTGAAATCTATGAACTGTAAACCAACCTCTAAGGAAAGATGTGTCTGCAGGTGCAGTATTAGTGTTCCTGTTATAGGTCAGCACCCTCTGGTTGGATTTGAAGCCTGCTCCACAGGAAGGAATCTATGCCTGTTAATATAAAACTGGTCAATACCCCTAGCATGGGGCAACTCTAAGCCCAGGGGGAAGGAATGGATATTGTTGCCAAGCTACATTAATTGGCACAGTATCAAATTGCTTTCCAAAGATGCACACACATATACACAGAAAACACAACATGTAAATACAGTACAAGATATAGAGAGAATCATGTAACCTTAGCTGGTCTCAAAAATCGCTATGCTAAAGATGACCTTGAATTTCTGATTCTTCTGCCTACACTTTCTGAGTGTTAGGCTTACAGTCATGTGTCTCACACCTTGTTTATACCATCCTGAGGGTCAAACCTAGAAACCTGGCCTCCTTTGCTTAAATTCCATCATACAAGAATAAAATTGCATGCAATATATATGTATATCTGAATTACAGCTTAGAAAGAAATATGGTCTAGGGTTCTGGAATCCTAAATAGGATGGTTGTGGTTGTTGTTGATCTATAGTAATAGTGCAAGGAATCTAGGTTGGCATAACAGGCAATTCCTTTTATATAATCTCAAAACCGGAATTTCAACTTATTTCATGTTATCTCCCTAGATCATAACTAGAATTTAGAATTGTCTATCCTTCAAGAAAAGAGATGGAGCCTTGGTCCTGAGGTCATCGTCCCTTCGCAAGACTGAGTGGCAATAGTGACATCCACAGCCGAGGGGCTCTCACTGAAGGTGCCCCGCTCACCTACTCACCACCTGGTTCTCTGCCACATTTGAGAATCTCGCTTTCTCTTTAACCTTATTGTTACTATGTAACAATAGGTGGCTGGAATGAGAAAACAGAGTTTTTACATCATCTCAGTCACATTTGAACTAGAAATTGAAAATAAATATCTTCTGATTTTGACTCCCAGCAGCAAGAAGAAAACGACAAATCAGCTCTGGCCGATTCTGTCCACCTTTGGATGAACCACTTATTGTGTTGTCTTGTCATGTCACGGAAACATATCTGCAGGGAGTAACCTCTATGAGCAGAAAGACGTCACTAATGACAAGATGGTTGGCAGACAACACCGTAAATATTTATCATTGAGGCCAAAAGAAAAATTTATATTTTATTTATTTTCTTCTTGGATTCCTTGGTTCAAAAAAAAAAAAAAAAGAATCAACTTGGCAAATTCTCTTACTACATGTTCTAAATAGGACTTTCGTCATGTTCAAAGACAAATATATCTAAACTTATACTAATTTGTAACATCTTATGAAAGGAATGAGCATCTATTAACACAGATTTAATTTTTCTGGTAGAGTTTGGAGATGTTTGTAATGAAAATCAAGAATAGACTCCTGTCCCTACACAAAAGAGGTAAAAATACAGAGATAGCTGTCTAGAAAATATGCCAGTAATAAAGTTCACTATGAGTGTGCTTTATTTAAGGTTTTGAAGCAAGGCTTGGGGATGGCTCAGTGTTCAAAACCCAGATTCCACCTAAAAATCCCAGTAGGTGTGGTCCAGCCTGCAATTCCAGTCCTGAAAGACAAAGAATGGAAATCCCCCAGAGCAAGCTGGCTAGTCAGACTAGAACAAATGGTACACTATAGACCTAGACTCACACCCATAAGGTGGAAGAGAGATCAAACATGATTCTCAGTGTCACTCTTGGGCTCCCCCCAGAGGGTGACACCTTCACAATATGAACAGTTCCCCACATGCAAGAACACTACACTCATGTATCCATGCACATGTACATGAAAATATAACAAACAAAACAAAAAAGTTTCAAGCCACCTCGTGAGTGATTAATGAGAGACAGAAATGGAAAGAGAGAGAGAGAGAGTTGATAATGAATGGTTATCATCACAATACTTGTTGAAAGGAAAATGGTTTCAATTTAACTTTCCAGAATTCACATGATATTTCCATGTCCGGAAAAGGGAAACAGGCTAGGAGCTGGAAGTGAATATTTGGCTAAAATTTACTAAGGCAACAGAGCAATCAATCTTGCACTCACAGAGCTAACACTATGCCTTGGGAAACATGGCAGGCCTGCTTCCCGCTCTTAAGGAGACAGAAGTATCTGTACACACTGGCAGATTCTTTGTAAGGAAGCTGTCATTTCAACATGCTTCAGATACCTCTAGAGAGCACCATTTCTGAGAATGGATGTTAAATCCTCTCTTTCTAACACAGCTTGTGAATTCCTTTAACATTACCCAATTGGTTCTGCCTGCTCAATTTTACTAGGAACTCAAAATTGCTTTAAAAATAATAAAATTTATTTTAATACATTTGATATTCCTTACCTGATATAAACTAAACCATAAAATCTTGTTAAAGCCAAGCAGCAGGCCTTTTTAATCAGCTGATTCTAACGAACAATGAGACATGAAAACTAAGCTGTTCACACTTTTAGCTATTATTCCTCCTTGTTTCTTAGTAGGATATACACTTGTAGTTCATTCATCAGATTCCTGAATACTTACAATTTCAGTTAGGTAAGTTGTAATTTGTGTGTGTGTGTGTGTGTGTGTGTCTGTGTCTGTGTGTGTGTCTGTGTGTGTGTCTGTGTGTGTGTGTGTGTCTGTGTGTGTGTATGTGTCTGTGTGTATGTGTGTGTGTGCTTATGTGGAAGCAAGAGTGTTGCAGTTAGCCTGCATGGTTGCTAATAAAATCACCATCAAACAGCTTACAGGAACAAGGGGTTTATTTTCATATAATAGTCCCATTACAGTTCTTAATCCAGTTTGGCAGGAAAACATATACCATCAACAAAGGGTCAAGGACCTGGCCACATAATATCCATGTAACAGCTGAGAGAGGGATAATCTGCATGTCTAGTGAAGTATACACAAGGATACCTTCTCTTCTCAAACAATTGCCTCCATTTTATTCACCTGCTTGGTACTAGTCTCACCCACCATAGGCTGGACCTTACCCAACCACTAAACAATGCCCCACAGGTTCTCTGGGCTTAACTCAACTACCAATTCTCTACAAATGTGCCCAAAGCTCAAACTTTCAACTGCCAAGTTGACACAGGTATCTAATGATGACACAGACATTAACTTCAGAGCTTTATTGAACCCCGAGTTTGGCTGGATTGACTAGATAGCTAGCTACTTGAATCCTCCTTTCTCTGCCTCTCAAGAGCTGAGACTTACAGATACCATGGATTCTGGGGATGTGAACCCAGGCCTTCATGATGGCAAGGCAAGCATTTTTAGTGACTGACCATCCCTAGCCCAGGACATTGTGGTTTTGCTATCTCTAATGAATAAATCATGCAGATAGAAATGACATTTTGTTTTGGGTGGGTAATTTTTAAAAATTTTGCCTTAGTCGTTCACATAAATAGATACTACAGGAAATGGGAGGAAGGAAAGGGAAGGCACTGGAAGATGGGGAGGAGGGAGAGGGGTGAAAGGAAGGGAGGAAGAGAGAAAAGGGAAGCCTGCAAGTGGGGTAATGGTGGAGGAGGGGAGGATGGGAGTACTTATTGAGCTTGTATGATCAGAAAAAAAATGTGGGAGAAACAAAAAATTGCCTTAGTGGAAGAAACTTGAGATTATCTTAAAGAAAACCACTGCCAAGCTAAAAAAAGCCCAAAACATAGACTCCATTTGAGAATAAATAAAGTTTTAATAGTTGAAAGAGAAAGTAGAAATAACAACAGTTTAAAAATAAAGTGATATTATATAGCCCAGTGCCTCTCTCTCTCTCTCTCTCTCTCTCTCTCTCTCTCTCTCTCTCTCTCTCTCTCTCTGTATGTGTGTGCATCAGAGAGCACTGTCTGTGCCAGTGGAGGCCACAAGGTGACTTCAGAAGTCATCCTGGACTCTTCTACCTCCTTTTTGGTTCATTCTAGAGGTTCCCAGGCTCCACCTTCCAGAGCCAAAAGCGCAGATGCTACTACTATTTCTGCCTGGCATTTTTTATGTGGAATCCAGGATCTGAATTCAGGTCTTTCTGTTTTCAAGGAGCATTTTAGCCCCTGAGCTATCTCTCCAGCCTGACCCAATACTTTTCAAATAAGGGCCTTTAGAATCTAAGAGGTGTGTGTACAATTGGTTTTTAATTTGGTCTTTTCTTTTTGGGTTATACTGTAGAAGTACAGACAGAACTATGTACTGCTACAGCTAGATGACTTACCTTATTACTGAATGTAACCCTGAGATTATAATGTTCACAGTGTGTTTGGGTTTACAATTAAATGAATGCCAAATAATATGACTGGGCCAATAAGAACAGAAGACTTGCTATGAAATGGTTTGTTCAAGCCAATGAACCACTACACTTTCTATCATTTCACAGTTGTTTGAATATACTGCAAACAATATACGACCATTCCAGAAGGACAGAGTTGTAGTGGCACAAAGCAACAGACATCATGTACTTCAAGAAAAATCTCATGGAAACAGTGCGTTTCATAGAGACACTGTAAGAACATGACAAGCTCCAACCAATATTGTTTCTCATAAAAATTAATGATTTTCGGGGCTGGAGAGGTGGCTCAGGGGTTAAGCCTCTGCCTTGCAGGCGGAAGGTCCTAAGTTCGGATCCTAAACCCCACGTATAGACGCCGGGTGGCCTGCGTTTCTGGTCCTGGTAGGGCGGAGCCTGTGAATCCCGGGGCAGAATAAACAAGGAGGTGGAGGCGGTCCATGGTGGTTCCCGAATTCGTCCGTGGTTCTACACACACGCACACACACATACATACCCACACGCATACACACGCATATACGCACAATTGAATAAATAATAAAAAATTAATGATTTTTATTTGGATTACAGTTGTTCACAGATTGATTTTTTCTTAATTTGTAAACCTGTTCGGGTTGAAATCATATAAATATTTTTAATACATGAAAGTTGAACAGGCCAATATTTGGCATATTTAAATGTAAAGTGTTTTAACTCAAATATGAAAGTCTACGGACTTGGAAAGCAGCTCAGTGGATGAAGCACTTGTCTTGCAAGATGCAGAAAAAGATAGTGTGTGCCTATAGGACGGTGGAGCCAGAGGGCAGGGCATCTTGGAAAACTCATGAGCCAGGTAGCCTGGCTCACACAGCAACAGTAAAGAGAGCTGGTCTGAAACAAGGTGAGATGGCAAGGAACACCCAAAGTTTGTCCCCTACCTCTGCCCACCCACACAATTCATATAACATGCAAGCATGTGCACACACACCACTCATACATACACACACACACTGTGTATGTGTATATATATATATATATATATATATATATATATATATATATATCAAAATTTTAGAACTTTTTCTTTTCTGTGTGAAGGGTGCAGTTCTGCAGTTTGAGAACTAGTGCTACATTTTTCTGTTAAATGATTAACTTTTGCTGTTTATTAACTTTTGGCCTTCTACATGGATTATTGGTACATTGGGGGTGTCTAAAGATTGTTAATTTACAACATATGCAGATGAGCAAACAACTCAGAAAACCTAGCATTCTAATAGAAGAAAAGGTCTCACTTGTACAAAAAAAAATTTAGATTTCTTTCCATATTTAGGATTTTCAAGTAACTTATTTTCAACAATAAAAGGATTTGTAGTTTATAAATCATCTTGAGGAATTGTGATGATCTGCTTATGACAATCTCATGAATTGGAGGAGATGGTAATAGTGACAAATGCAGATTTTAGATCCAGGCTGCCCTGAGCACAAGTTCCTAATGTGCTATTTATATTTAGGTGACCTTGGATAGCTTATGTAATTTCACAAAAACCTTACCTTACCCATGCGACAGGGATAATATTGGTGCATACTTCCTACTCCTGTGACTATTGAAACATAACAATACAGATAGCCACACCTGGGATTCATTAATATCTTTTCTGCTAGATATCTGATCAGAAGTTTTCCAGAGGAAAAAAACCAAAATTCCTACTCTGTAGCTTTCTCACTAAATGATTGTATAACTCACTTTATCTCTTAGCTTTCTCCAACTGCAACATTAAATTTCCATAGCAAAAAATTCTTTGTTTCTCCCTATTGTAGCTATATTGATCCCAGTTTCCCAATTAGTTGATGAGGAAAGATATGAGCCTGAATATTATCCCTTCCTGACTTGGATTCTTAGGGTCAATTGTGTCTTGAAATTCAGAAATGTTTTAATTTTAGAAAGTCTTCATAGTATATATACCAGGGATTACATAAGAGTACCCAGTAGAATCTGGGGCAGAAGCCTGTAATCAAGTATATTAGTTATTTCTCAGTTATTTCTATAGTGAAATATGTGACTAGTCATGCTAAGTAGAATACATGAAAGCTATAAATAGCCTCACATTAGCATATCCTAGGTTTTTACCACCAAATGAATTCTGATTTCAAGGACATACAAAACTTGGCTTTTTAAAGGCTTTAGACTTCAGATTTAGTAGTAAGGATTCACACACTGTTACAAACTATTCAATGAATTTCCTCCATGATTAGACTCATGCTACAATGAAAAAAATATGACATAACCTACCAAGAAATTTGAATCCACTATTGACTCTTACTGTCTAGCTTTATAAAATCAAATAACTCAACCCCTCTGGACTTGACTCTATTTGAAAAAGCAAAGCTTAAATAACAAGTCCCCTAGGGTTCCTTTAGAGAATAATAGTCTATTTATTTCAAGTGAAAAGAACTGTGGACACCTTATTCATTGAATAAATATTGAGACTTTACCATATGTCAGCACTTTTCTGTCTAAAAGATCTTGTAATGAACAATGTTCTCACTGAATTTATATTCTGATGAAATGGAAATGGACATTAAAAATAAACAAAAGTTAAATGAGCACGTCTAATTCTGATTAATGTCCTAAAGATTTTTAAAGATAGCTTTCTAGAAAGGGATAATACATAATATAAACAACACCAAATGCTGGAGAGGATGTGGAGAGAAGGGAACTCTCATACATTGCTGGTTGGAATGCAGGCTTATACAACCATTCTGATGATCAATATGGTGATTTCTAAAAAAGTTAAAGATTGAAATGTCATATGACCCTGCTATACCACTTGACTCCCACACATAAGGATTACATTTATACAATGTAATATCACTCAGCTATCAAAAAAGATGAATTAATGAAACTTGCCAGGAAATGGATGGAATTAGAAAAAATTATATTGAGTGAAGTATGCCAGACACAGAAAGTTAGATGTACTCCCTAATAAGTGGATCCTAGTTCCAAACCCACTTAATGACATATTCAAAGGTAAATCTCTATAATACCCATTGTAATTGCAGTGGGTATTATAAACAGGAGGGAAAGGGAAGGAGGATCTCAAAAGAAAGGAGATATGGGATCACATTTCAGTAAAGAAAACAGGCCACTGTCAAGTATTTGAAGGTAGTGAGACATCTGGTGCAGATCATTCTCACTTTCCTTCCTGGTCACTTGTGACTCAATTGGCTTGATCTCACCCCTCAAGGAAGATATAGGGACTGGCAGACAGATGGTAACCATCCAGTAAATGGGACACTGACCCCCCACACACACACACACACATACAATGCAGTGTCCTACTCCTTTTCTTCCATCTACCTTTGAATCTCCTCTTATATTAAGATCTTCATTTAAACAGTCTTTTATATTTGGTTAGGAGGTGATCTTAATACCAATTGGGATGCAGCCAAGGGCAGTGCTGGAAAAGAAAAACTGAAAACAACAAACCATAATTCAGAACACCAAAGACCCTACATTAATCACTTGGAATCAGACCAGCCAAATCTCTCCCCATCCCAAAGCTCAGACAACCTTGCGAAAGAGAAGGCAGCAAGATTGTAAGAACCTAAAGATGGGGATGACCAACGATATGTAAGATACTCCACACAAGTTAGGGCTGCAGCAATCAGAATTGGACTTTGCCTAACCTGTACAATAGCTGACATGTCAACAACCCCCCAAAATCTAGCATGGATCACAGGGGAGAATTATCCAGGCAGTAGGATCCTTAGAGACAAGGGATTAAGCAGTCATAATAGAATTTCCATAATAACAGGGAGCCCAAGAAGGGGCTTTGGGCTATGCCACTGAGTCCTGAGCCATCACTAGGATGGAGCGAGCTTTGGCATTCACACAAAAGGATGCTTCAGGGGATGGGAGGAAGGAAGAGGGAGGTATAGGGAAGGCAGGGAGGGGGGTGAAAGGAAGGGGGAAAAGGGGAGAGGGTGTAATGGGGGACAACTGGGCAGGGGAGGGGGAAGGGAGAAGATGGGGTACCTATTGAGCTTGTATAATTAGGAAAAAATAAAATGTGGGAGAAAAAAAATAATGCTTCAGTTGGTAGGTGACTTCTCTGTGGGGGAAAACATTTGAGTTTGTATCCAGGGTCATGATGTTCCACAAAGAAGTGGCAAAAGCCAAAGCCCTGCCACAGAATGCAGACCAGGAGAACCAAGTTAGAAGCTACAGAGAGTTGCTGGAAACGACTCTAGAGAGAAAGGCAGAGGCAAGATTGTGAGGGTTTTGCATATAATAAGAAAGAAATGGACAAATCCAGTTTGTGTCATAAGAATTCTCATATAAAAATTATTATTCTCGAGAGACCTACTATAACTACCCCCAAGGAAAGACACCTATACTTCGACTCAAGAAAAATGTTTAGCTGAATGCAAAATGCAGTGGTACTAAATAAAACTTCCAGTGAAAAAAATCGAGAGTCACAAGAAACAAAATATATGCCAAAACTCACTTATTGATTGACGTGCTGAAGCAAATTGTCTCCATTGGGCTACAGGATCTTGGTGCAGAAGACCACCCATGCATGTTTTTGTCTCAGCAGTATTATCCCCATGCGTCTGGAAGTACACGCTTATGTACCCAGGTTTCAGATGAATAAGAGGAAAAATAAGAAGCTTTGGAGAAAGATGGGAATTTTATTTTTGTGGTGCTGTTATCCCTTTGCATGTATGTGCACGTGACTGTAGAGGTCAGAGGTCAATGGTGTGTGCTTCAAGTGTTTTTCTGCTTTATGTTTATTTAGTTTATTTGTATTATTGTTGATATTATTTATGAGAGAGAAAGAGAGAGGGAGGGAGGGAGAGGAAGAGGGAGAACAGGTGTGCATGCCACAGCACTTGTGGAGGTCAGAGATAACTTTTGAAAGTGGTTTATCTCCTTCTACCACATGGACTCTGGAAATCAAATTCAGTTTTCCAGGTTTACTACAGATGCCTGTACTCTCTGAACTGTCTTTCTTGACCTGTGCCTTATTTTTTGAGATGGAGTCTCATTGGACTTGGAGTTCACTGATGCAGCCACACCAGCTGGGTCAGCCAGTCCCATTGATCCTCCTGTCTATGCCTCCCAGCAGTGAATTACAGGTACCCCACTGCTCCCACTGTTTTCCGTGGGTGCAAGGGATCTGAACTCAGATCCTTATATTCGTCTAGCAGTCACTTAACTAAGTTATCTCTCTAGCCCCAAGTTTTGGATTTTAAGTATCAAAAAGATGTAGTGAACTCTTTTTTTGCTCTTAAAAACAGGGAATGATCCATTCTTTGCAAAATTTTGTTGTGTTTTGTTAGGATTCACTGGACAACCCTCATTTCCACTCATAAAAATAAAAACACATTTTTAAGTGCGGAAAATACAAAAGGGATTGTGGCTTTTATGATTAAATTCTATAAATGCAGCAGTTAGAGTTCCCACAGCTTAGAAATAAAACTGGTTAATCAGAACCTACTGCTTACTAAATTCTGTCTTCCTCCTGGTCATGCGGATAATGAATGTCTACACCATGAAATCTAAGCGCATTTCTGCTGTGTTATAGATCCTAAAGAGAATCCCCATACAAAGGAGGTCTTCCAAGAATCTCTGAACTATTTTAAAAAATTTAGATCAAACAATTTTATTTTGTCATAAAACTAATACTGATATTTCATTAAAATATGTAACATGAATGACAAGCTAGAGCCCTATAACCAACACTGTTAACTTTGTTAACAGTAAGTCCAAACACATAAAAAAATCATTACAGCCAGAAATACATTTTAGTCCACAGAGATCTGATTCTAAGTAAATGATTTTAAGTCTATCTCCTGCATTAACATGGCAATGAGCAATCTTGTTCTCTGCCTTAGTTTAGAGAAAGAAAACAATGTCTTTCTCTTTTCTAAAGAAACAGCAGCAACGGCACTAATACCATAAAGCCATCCTGATGATACGTCTTAAATTTTAGTAACAAAAGGACGTGTCAGTATCCTTACCACCTAAGACCATAAATAGTTCTGCTTGCTCAGCCTCCTGAAAGATATTCCCCGAGTCCAGACACAATTCCATTAAGCACAAGTCCCAGGCTGATTTATATATGATTAGGTAGACACGCATGTCCTTGGATTGTCCTTTCTGTAAAACATCCTAATGGGATGGTACCTTTTATCTCTTTTCTTCTGCCACAATGGCACTTTCTCCTCTGTCCACGCTGTCCAAAGAAACTGTGAGTTCAGCTACATGTGCACTGCAACCTCAGAAGATCCACCTCACTAAATGATATTGGAATTCATATTGGATCTTGACCCAGAGATCTGTAGTGCTTGGTTATTCACTTATGGGCTTCCTTATTCCACATTCTTGAAAGATAATTTAAAGTTACATTGAAAGAAAAGGAAACAACAAAAAGAAAAGATGCTAATTGCTTTTTGTTTCCTAAGCAAAAGAGATAACCTTCCTTTCACCTTTTGGTTATGCATGAAGACTAAGATGTATTTTCTCAAGCAGTCTCCTTATAAAAAGTTTTAGAATTAGAAACTTTAGCTTTAGAATTGGAGGAAGATTTCCCTGGTTCTTAACAGTGACAGTAGCGGCAATTACTTCAAGAAGTCTCATTATGTGAGTCTGCCCGCACATTTGAAAAATGCCTATTTTCCCTAAGATTTTGCCACTAAGAATGGAAATCATGCCCAACAGTATCCTTGTGTTGGTAACAAATAATCACTCCCCAGTAGGATGCAATATTCTAGGTTAAGAACTACTAGGGCAATCTCATTCTGCAATAAACAAATAGGAACACAGAAATCAAGTGCTTTGCAAAAGGATACAGAGCTAGTAAATGTTAGAACTGTGATTTCACTTTGAGTGTTCTTTCCCCACACAACACTACACACACACTATATATAATATATAATTTAATATATATATTATTATATATATTATATATAGACTAGATTGTATAACTACTAGAAAAGACTAGAAAAGACTGTGGCTCTATCCATCATCTCTCTTCTACCCATTCTCCTGCCATGCAGTCATACCATGGCAATGGCAGATCTGTTCTGTCCTAACCATGTGGTTATGGCTTCTCTCTCCCTGTTTTGTTTTGTTTTGTTTTGTTTTGTTTTGTTTTGTTTTTTTGATCCTAAGGTGTCTCCTCTGCTCTAATGCTCTCCCAACTTAAGGCTATGGATTCCTCTTTGCCTCCTTTGGACCAAAAATCCAAGAGTTTCTTCCCTCTCCTCTCACTTTCAATAAAATCCCAGCTTTAATCTCTCAATGCATATTCTGGTTTCAGGCTTCAGTTCCAGAACACAAGAAGCCTGAAGAAAGAAACCCTGCAACAAGGCCAACCATTTTTCTTTCCCCGTGTAAAGTGACTTCTTAAACCATCAAGCATATAAAGTAAAAAATCCAAAGATGTAATGTCTTGAAGTCACTGACAAAATAGACAGATGTAACTGAAGTAAAAAGCATACTCCCCTAAAACTGACAGAAACTTATTTAATGTTCAGTGAATTGTAAATATTGATGAGTAAGTAAATACAGAAAAGAATACTCCTTTGACTTCAGCTGTAAAATTTTAAATTATACTATTTACATACTTGCCAGATCTCAACTTTTTCATATGTCAGTTTCAATTAAATTATTATTTAAAAACATTCCTCCTTACGAAAGTTTTAACTTTATTAAAAATTTTCTAAACTAATTACATGAAATCCAAGTCTCCTTTATACTAAGCAAAAATAGGTAAGAGAATTTCAATCCTTTATGAGGCTTCTCCCATTTACATGAAGGTTACAGTTAGTGTTATGATTTGCATAGTTTCATCATATACCAAGAGTGGAAGTTATTTCTTCAAGTAATATTTACTACTGAATATGCTTTATGATTCTAGGTTCTAGGGATAAACATGAATTATATACTTTTCCATATTTCAAGGAAGCCAAAGCCTGCTTGAAAGAGTTAGGTTTATGAAGATACTATCATTATACAATCAACATTATGCAATCAATATTATGTTATAAATACAATTATCGCATCAAGAAATAAGTCATTTTTATCACAAAGGCAGCAATAAAATAATGAAATCTCTTAACTGGCTAACCATAAATTTTATATCAGATATATCCAGCATGTGGAAGTCAGTATTATGTATACAAAATATCAAAATAACCACAGAAGCATAATACTCAAGTTGGTGGAAGACGCAAGTTGATGAAATTCCAAATGAGTATTGAATATCTTTCACCACATCTACTGCATGTTGAAGTGAGCAAAAGAATGTCACATTTTGAGTCAGAAAAAAATTGGCTTGAATTCTGACTCTGCCACTTAGACCTCAGATGCCACTACACATCACTCTACAGATTTTGGTTGTAAAATAAGGAAAGCTTAAAAAATAAATAAGAGTGTGCAAAAATAATAAATAAGGCTGTGCAAAAGAAACAATAAGTGCATGGGTCCTTTATAACATTAACTGTTTCTCTTTTCCATTGTGGAAAAATCTAGTGTTCTTCACCCCTTTGCAGTGACAGTATTGTCATATGTATTGCATTTTCTATAAAGGATTGCAAAATTTCCCATACTGCACACTCTTACCAAACTTGGCCATTTTATACCGTCAGCATATCATGCCCTTGAACCCTGGTAAGCTCTTTATGATTTACCTCAATAGCAGATTATGGCAATGTAACTAAATGTCTTTGAAGATCTAAGCTTGAAAAATGACAACTTTGACCTGGGCCTTGAATTAAAATAAGCAGTTTGTCACCTGATCATCATTAAGGATTATAACTACCCTAAAGCAGAGAAATGCTTATATAGAGAAAGATAGTCAGAAGTAAAGGATTCCCAGTTAGAAAGATTAAATTTAACAAATTTGTGATGATTGGATAAAAAATATGCTCCAAATTATTAGGATTTTCTCTGTTATTAATATTCTAAGCTAAATCACATCATGGCAGGGAAGAATGTACTAGCTCCTATCATTGGATTATTTAAAAATTATCAGTGAAATTACCTCAAATAATAACTAGGTACAAGAAAATCCAACCAATAAAAGAAAAACCCTTTAATACAGAAAGAAAGATATTCCCACAAAAGGAAACAATTTTGGAAGTGAAGTATAAATTGCCTATTCTTCAGTTCCTTAGAGTTCTTTGTAGTTATTCTGTAAAGTTTAATTCAATATTATTTAAGAAATGATTTTAAAAAATATACTCCAAAACTAGGAAATATGAGCCAGGCAACACTCACTTAGGGAATATAGTCAAGTGATTTCGTTTTGGAGACCTGCATTATTTTGTTATTAAAAGCTTTCAATACAAAATTGGGTAGGTTTATTTTTTAAAAAAATAATTGTTACAAAACACTTTGTAAAATTCTTTTTGAATGTTAGCACTTACTTATTAACCCAAGTAAAAATTTACCTTCTCCTGAAAAGAGAGGCTCTACAATAAAAAGTAATCAGTCACTTGCAAGAAAATCTAAAAGTCAGTACACTAAATGAAGCCTATATTAAATAAAGGGTTTTTCTCTAAAGAGTAAGTGAAATAATACATTTAAACATCCTAACAGCTGATATGGCCCATATTCAGAGCTGCATGTGTATTACTTTGTTGTAATTCTTCCTTACACGTATAGTTTTTGAGTCAGAAAAAAATTGTAGTCATAAATTAGCAATAATTGCTTTTATCAGAAGCTACCTTAGTATACAAAACAAACAAAACACATGGACATTAATACCGCCTGTAGAGGCTCACCTCTTACTGTGTCAAGCCAATCACTTTCTCCGTCCCTCTATGGGAGAGGCTCTTTCTCCTTCATGTTATTGATCAATAAGGGAGAGATTCACAAGGCGGTAGTGCAGTACTGATTCAATTCTTGTTTCCCTGGTTTATATGATTAGATCCTCACAAGAGGCGGGTAGCTAAGTAAACTGGATTCAGACTCCAAAGTCTCAGGCTCTCCCCATAGTGTGTGTCATTACTCTGCTTCTCTGGAAGTAAATCTTAACTGCATTTGTAATCGGCACTCTCTACTTCTATGACATTCTTCAACGTAGAATGTTTGAGAAAATCATATTACTTGAAAAATGTATCATTGTCCCAAATTAATGATTTCCAAGCTCAACAGGGCCTTCTCCACTGCACAATGATCTGGAGGCTTCAACTGATCTTCGGGCTACCAAACCCCAACTGAGGATGCAGCTCCTGAAGTTATCAGGTAACTTCCTGCTCCCACACCTACCCACTGATAGGCATCTGCATTTGCAAGCCCTTCCCTCTGATGCAGAAAAGCAAAAGAGGGGCTGGAGAGGTGGCTCAGGGGTTAAACCTCCGCCTTGCAGGCAGAAAGTCCTGAGTTCGGATCCCAGATCCCACGTATAGACGCCAGGCGGAAGCGGGGGCGGCCTGCGCTTCTGGTCCTGGTAGGGCGGAGCCTGTGAATCCCGGGGCAGAAAGAGGTGGAGGCGTCCATGGTGGTTCGCGAATTCGTCCGTGGTTCTACACATACACAGACACACAGACACACACACGTGCACGCGCAGATACACACGCACATGCGCACAGTTGAATAAATAATAATAATAATAATTAAAAAAAAGAAAAGCAAAAGAGGTGTATTTCTTCCTCTGAAAATATAAGAAGGTGAGTAAGGGCACTAAAAGAACAAGTGTCAAGTTTGCAAACATAGTACATGCCACACTGTCTACAGCTGACCCTGCTCTCCAGGGATATATTCTGAAATGTGTCCTTTTGTGACATGATCTGGTTTGTTTTGGAAATCTCTTCATCACAAACTGCACAAAACTCATGGCACTCATTTAGTATGCAATTATACAAGTATCTCATTTGTAATTATAGAAATTAACACAATCCTTTACATTCTAGTTCAACATTTTATTTTTAAGCATAGGAAACCACCTAATAAAATCATGTTTATTAATAAAAATAAAACCAGGGAGATTACCCTGGGTTCTGTTAAATAAAATAAAACTCAACTGTTTGTCCTTGCTGTGGCAAGTTATTATTATCAAAATAAAAAATCTTAAACTACAAGTATCTTAATTACTTTGTATCAGATCATACCTAAGAAGCTGATTGAAGTTTCCAGAGAAACGGGACCCTATACTTGTTGAAAGGTTGGGAAGAACACTGTTTATGGATTTTGGTGAATTTGATCTTCCAGCTTCAGTGAATGTTCCAGGATAAGTCTAGAGGGATCAGAATTGAGAAGCTGGTACTTTACAAGATGCTCTCTCTATCTGTGTTCTTAAGCTATTGTTGCAGTTGCTCTTCCTTTCCTGTGAGTCAGTACCCTAACCCTAACCCTAACCCTTTGTAGCAGTTCGCCTGCATGGTTGCTGATAAATCACCATTGAATGGCTTAAGGGAACAAGGGGTTTATTTTCTCTTACAATTACTGGTTACAGTTCACGGTCCAGCTTGATGGGAGAGCATGCACCAACACCAGGGCCGAAGGAACTGGCCACGCTATCTCTACACAACTGAGAGAGGGACGATCCTTACTTGCCAGACCAGCATGTCTGGCCAAGTGTACACAAGGATACTAACTCCTTCAACCAGCCCTCTGTCTTTTCCAGGGCCTAATCCCACCCACCATAGGCTGGGCCCTCCCCATCAGCTAGACAATCTCCTACAGGCTTGCTCTGGGATCAACTCAACCACCAATTCTCTACAAATGTGGCCAGAGCTCAAACCCTCAACCATCAAGTTGACATCTGTGCCTAACTATGACATAGTTCCAGAAGGCATCCATAAATCAGTAAGGTAGAAATTATATAACAGAAGACCTGGTTGGAGGCAGAAGAAGGAGGCTCATTCAGTTAACTGTAGCTACCATGAAGTAGAGAGGAAGCAAGAGCTAGAAAGGAAGCATAGCCCAGCTACCAAATCTCATGGTCCACTTCATGTGACATGCCTTCTACCAGCAAGGCTCTTACTCATAAAGGTGCCATAACCTTTAAAACATTGACTCCACCTAAGGATTTAAACAGATGAGCCTGTGGGGGCAATACACACTCAAATGATGAAAGGTATTTCATCCACTGTCAATAACTATTGCTACAATTTGACCAAACGCTATATAAAATTTCACACCATGATTTTATCTTAATAATTTTAGATTCATACTCTTTTAATGATTTCTTGTAGCATACAACAAAATGGAGTATCAATGCTATTTTTATTTTCTAAAGTCTTCTATAATTAAGAATTAGAAACTATAATATTATAAAATTAAGGTTCAGTATTTTAAAAACTAAAAAAGTGTAAGTTCTTAACATTCATTTGTACTTGTGCATGTGTGTGTGTGCACATGCACATGTATATGTACAAGAGTGTTCATTGGAAGACAACTTTGTGGAGTCAGTATTTAGGGGTGGCAAGCTCCTTTATTCACTAAGCCATTTCACTGGTCCCTGGATAAAATAATTAAAAAATGTATAATGGCCAATAAAAAAGAAAAGAGAAACTACAGATAATGCTGTCATTGTTAAGTCTCCATTGCATTCTTACTAAATTAATTTTTAAACTTTGCATGACTTTTTCATCTATTTACAAAGAATGAAGAGTCCTGCATCTGGAATACTGCATATTTTTCACTTCTGCACCTTGTTTCACGGTGACCTCAGCTGGCAATCTTTTCTTGGACAGCAATCTATCAAAACTGCATGCTGAACGTTTACTGCGTTATTATATTTCTGACCTCAGTCTCCTATCTAAGCATTTCTTCACTCCTTTTTAAAGTGTTCTTTGACCTCACAGATATATTCAGGGCACTTTAGCTTTTTTGTTTTCTCTCAGATTTCTGGACCTTTTTGACCTCTTTTTTCTTAAGGTAGCTTGGAATTCATGGCTGTTCTTCTGCACGATTAACTAATATCTTTAGTTCCTTTCCATGCAATCCTTTAAGGAGCACCTGGTCTGCAAAGTCCAGTCCCCAAATCAATGCAGTACCCTCCTCAGCTTTGTCCCCTATGACCTCAGTTTCTCACCATCAACCATTTGAAAATATTACAAGTTTCTGAAATAATTCATACATGTTAAATTAGGCATCCTTCTGAGCAGCCCTCTGTGATGAAATTACATGCCATCTTGTTTCACATGTGGTTTAGGGTGTAGAGCATCATTTTCACCAGTACACCTGCCTATAAATGCTACCCACCAATCAATCACTGTATAGCCATTTGAGTCATCAGAGAAAATGCTATCACATGGACTGCTATTCATGCTATCACAGGGACTGTGATCACAGGGATGGCATGCTATCACAAGGACTGTGATCACAGGGATGGCATGCTATCACAGGGACTGTTTTCAAGTAAGCTTATCTTATAAAAGCCAAACTCAAGAGAAGCGAGTCTGGTGATTTGGACATGCACAAGAGAATCCAAGAACTGTGTCTTTAACTGAAAAGGTAAGGTCTGGAGAGATGGCTCAGGGGTTAGGATTCTGCCTCTCAAGCAGAAGGTTCTGAGTTTACATCTCAAATCCCGCGTAAAAATGGTAGTGACCTGTATTTCCTGGTGGGTGGGGTCGAGGAAATACCAGAGGTAAGCACGAAGGAGGTAGAAATAATTCAGGATGATTCTGGAAGTCACCTTTAGCCCCTCACAGGGGCACACAGTACCGTCTGATGCACATATACATACACACACAAAATAAATAAATAATGAAAAGCAAAGTTCTTTAATATAGAAGCAGCAAAAAACAACACGCAGGTGTCCAAATATCTGCACCATCACCTGTCTTCCTCCTAGCACACAGGCACTGTCTCATCCCGCATCCTCACAGGAATGATATCCAAGTACAATATAACCTTTTCAGAGCAAGAATTTCTCATTTACATAGTTTTCTCTTACGCTGCACATTGTTATACAGATATCCTATTATCTGCCATAGTCTCTTTGTCCAGTTAATAAAGTTTGTTTTAGTATGTATGTAGATATGCGTTAAGAAATGGCATACTATGCCTAAGAGTTCTTGGAAATGGATATTTCCCCCACCAGGAAGTAGGGACTTGTATCCTCTTCCAGCTAATCCAGGAAATCCAACTTCCTTGGAGACCAACCTCCTCACTGCCTCACTTAGGTACTATCCAATAACAACTTTCTTTCTTAATTCCCTCAAAAATCACTTTCTAAATTATATTAGTTTTTTTTTCTTGAAGTCTTTTACTGCCTGCACCTCCTCATTTTGACCTTTGAGGAAGTCTTTCATCTCTTTAAGAAAACATGAGACCATTAACTGTGTTGTCCCAAAACACGCTGCCTACACAAACATGTGCCATACTTGAATATGGAAGCTCGATACAGCTACAGCGATTCCACTCAGTGCCTCCCCTGTTCCTCAGTTTTCCTCTCATCGACTTCAGAGTTGGCAGCCTTGCACACGCGTCAAATTGGACTTGTGGTCTGCTTTTAGTAATTGGGTTACGTGGGTTCTAAAGTTCAAAGCTTGTCCATTTAAGTACATAGCAAGGGCTTTAACGGTTGAGCCATCTCTATAGCCCTATGTTTTTATTTTTTTTAAACAATATAGAAAACAGACAGATATCTGGAAGAAAGCCTCATTTGCCAATTTGTATTCTGTGTACCTTTCAAGTATATGATATCGTGATTTGTTAGTAAAAAAGAAACCTGGAATAACTTCATAAAGAAGAAATTATTTCAAATTTAAAATACTAAACCCAAAAAATGTCAAAGACAAAATTCTCTAATCACAGGAGTTTCAAACTAGAAATTAAGCTAGTTTTTAGAAATAAAATAAAATATATGCTAATATTTTCCATAAAGCAAAAAGTAAAATTTTGGATTAGAGAGATGACTCAGTTGGTAATGTGTTTGACTTGTAATCATAAGGGATTGAGTTTGATTTCCAGAACCGACATAATGAAAGTACGGTGACATGTGTTTGCAATCCTGATGCTGGAGAAGTGGAAAGAGGCAGATCCTGGGGCTCAGCTGGCAGCCATCATAGTCTACCCGGTGAGTTCTAGTCCTTCTATAACAAGGAAAGGAGTAGTATCTGAAGAATGAAACCTGAACTCATTATCTGGCTTTCACACGCATGTGGGGAATGTGTACATACAACTATGCACAAACAGCTTAACGTGCATCCACCTCCACAGATAAATAAGTAAAATACCATTTAGAAAGTCATAAAGGTGGAAACAGATGATATTTGTGGGATGTTTTCAGTCATATTCTGAGAGGAACTAACAGACAAGAAGACTACAATTATTTTTAATTTGTATTAGTGTATCTTAATTGCATAAAATAATGTCCTTCATGGAACCATTTTCTTACCAATTATTTTGTAAAAGAATGAAAATATGAGCCTTTATGTGAAAATATTGGGAAAAAATCACTTGAGAATAACAATAAAACAGAAAGAAAATAGAAAAAAGAAAGCCAACAAAATTAGAAAATAATTTAAAAATATATACATATATGTATATATATATATATATATATATATATATATATAGAGAGAGAGAGAGAGAGAGAGAGAGAGAGAAAGAGAAATAGAGAGAGAGAATAAAAGAGGGATTGGAGGAGGTGGCTCGGTGGTTAAGACTTTGCCTACCAAGCAGGAGGAAATGAATTTGGATCCTGGATCACAGGTAAGAATGCCAGAGAGAAATTGCAGTGGTCTGGACTTAAGGATCTGAAAGATAGAGCTTGGGAAGTTCCAGAGCTAAGCAAAAAAGGAGGTAGAATCTGTCAGTCACTCTTGGGCCTCCACAAACATATACAATGTCTTCTGATACACACACATGCATAAATATGCACACAACAGGCAACAAAAATGGGGTTCCCACATGTACACATGTTTAAGTTTTCATGAAGCTTATTACTTATATTCAATAAGAAAACAAAATAAAAAATCTAATTTTCAGCCAGTGACATTTTCTTATTTTAGATTCAAATGAACAATTGATACTTTAAAATTTGAGACACAGATTATATCAGGAGAAAAAAAATATCTTCAAACAATATTGCAAAACATCAGAAAGAGAATAAAACATAAAACTAGTAACTTTACCTCCCTACTTTGACAAAAATCACTTAAAATGACTAATACTAAATTTATTAGCTCAATAAGTATTTATAGTGTACCAGAGAAAACAGAGGTTAAATTTGCAAACAAAATATAGTCCTCTACTCTTGAAACCTACTGTGGGAGAGTTTGAAACACACAGGAAAAGTAAACAATTACAAAACTATATCACAGAAATATTCCTTTAATATATAAATATTACATATATAATATTTTGCATGTAATAAATAATACATAATATACAGTATATAATTATTTTGCATGTAATATATAATAACAACTCTGAGTCTATGATAGAGATGAATTCAAAACATTATCACTTCACTGATTAGCAACATGCATTTTGAGAGCTTTCTTTGTTGCTTTGTATCCTTAGTAAACCTTTGCATAACAAAAGCCTTTGTTCTTTTTTAAAGAACAAAACTGAAGTTTGGGGAACACATATTGGTAATAAGACAAGTGTCTGTAATACTGCAGGTATCATTTCTGACTGTCCCAACTAGCTTCATTTAATTAAGATATCTGCAGGTTTGTCAGCCCTTGAAGTAAAAAAATACACACACATGTGCATGCACACACACACACACACACACACCACACACACATAAACATACACATACACACACACCCCTAAGATGCTGGAAATGGCCACATTTGAAAAGTCTTATTTAGTTAATCTGATCCCATTCACTTCAATAGTTTGATAAGAAGATCAGAGAAAGTTAGTGAAAACTAAACAAGCAAAAACTAAGCCAATAATAACGATCCATGATTCAGTGACGAAGCTTTTCCTCTAAGCCAACCAACCAACGAATCAGAAGCAGCTACATGAGTAGAAAAGTAGCTGAAGCACATTTTGTGCATTTGAAATATTTAAACATTGATGCTTTTTATTAAATAAGCTCAAGGTAAAGGGCACTAAAATTTATATTCACATGTAATTAATGGTACAGCAATAGTTGAAAAAGGCCAAGTGGGAACTGTATTTTTTCCTCAGAATTCAATCACCAAGGACAAGGAATTTGCATAATGCAGGTCCCCAAAGTAGCTTCCACCCTCCAAAGTGTTTTCTCAAACCTGAAAGAAGTGAGTAATTGCCTTTACTCTGCATTTTGTCTACACAGCCACCACCTGCCTTTAAAAAGAACCGTGCTGCTTATAACACAGTGAAAATCTTCCAGAATTCCAGAAGTTTCTTTTGTCTGTACTAACACTGTTATCTACTCTATGCATTGACTTCAGCTCTCCTTGGAACCAAATCCTTCATGAGACATTTCTGGCTAAGCCTGGCTTTACGCTTCCCTAATGTATTGTCATAGATTTAGGTCAATGTATACAAAAGAACTAAAGTATTCCTTCCATAGGGCAAGTGCATTCTGCAAAGGCCAGTCATTTCACTAGCACAAGAAGGAAATTAAGTACTAAAATATTCCGTAAGTTGGCAAGGCATTGTATATTATTTAAAGGTCATTATAATATTTGTATATAATAGTTATTTTCTGTCTTTGGCAGATTATATCTAAATTTAGTTGTCAATAAGCAAGCATTAAAGAGCATTTTAAGTTAAATGCATCCTGTGATTGTAGACAGATATTTTACCATGCCCAGAAAAAATACATATATTCTAGGACAGGTACACACTTCCTGTACGTTGGGGCACATAAATACATGGGCAAATTTATTTAATGCAGAGGACCTTATGAATTTGTTTCTCTTGAAATTTCCATCCTAAATGCACAGTACCTCTGACATCTGGCCTCGGGTCCTGACCAGAAATCCTAGCAAAAAGTGTGGCTGGAGTTTGCCTTTACTTGGCAAAACTTCAGACATAAGAGCCAAGTACAGCTTTCTCTATTAATAGACGCTAATAACTGTAATTGAAACAAAACTCCCCAGATACAAAATAATAACAATTTAAGAAATTGAGTTCCTCTCAATAAAAAAAATCTATAAAACTTTATAGAGAGATATAAAAGATAAAGAGCTGTATTATAGTTATATTTGGGATCACTTAATGTAATTTAAATGCCCATCATGTCCATCACATAAATTTAAGGTAATTTTAATAAGAATTGCAAAAGTATTTGACGGAATCCCTTCCAACATTATTAGGAAGAATAACTTATGGTAATTACAGAGAAAATCCATAAAATAGAACAACAAAAGGGTTTTGCCCATTCAGGTATTCAATCTAACTTAAAAGATGTGTTAATAAAAGTAGCGTAATGCTCAATCAGTGCAACAAAGTTTAGAAACATAATTGTTTGTCAGAATTCAATCTGTAGTCCATGTGGTAGTCTGCTCTACATGGAAAAGATGAGTAATTTACTAAATGTTTCAGAGACAAACAATTACTTGCTATTAAGTAAAATTACAGTCCCACTTCACATTGTGCTAAAGAAGAATGATTCAGGTAGCTTGGTTATAAATGCTACGTAGTAAAAGAATAAGAAGTTTGAAATGTACATTTGGAAAATTTTATAACCTTAATGACAGAAAATCTTCTTAAACATAATGAAATGGCCAGAAACCAAAAAGAAAAATATAATTTATCAGCTTGACTACTAAAAAGTTAAAAGTTAGTGAGGTATAAACAAAAGTTACAAAAATAAGTCAAAACAAATATCAAACTGGAAGAAAATATCAAATATAAAAGTTTCTAAAATATGAAGGTATACAAATAATCATGAAAGGGTAATGTAGGGAAAAAATAACTGAAAAATTATGGACATTTGACAATGAAAAAAGAATGTGGACAGATGATGGTAATAAAAATTATTAATCATGATTTTAATTATAAGCAAGTTATGAAGATTAAAATACTAAGATCATTTTTAAACTTTGTAAGAGATTTTACGTATAGTAAGAGTATTCAGTTTACTGAAAAATATGTAGAATGGATTTTTACTTTTGTGTGCATGCGTGTGCACACATAAGGGTGCACATATGTTTCTGTGGGTATCAGAAGCACTATGTGTGCCGTGGAGACCCAAGAGTGACTTTGAGAACTATTCTGGATTGCTCTTCCCGCCTTTTGCTTTGCTCTGTGGTTTGCCAGACTCCACCGTCGAGGGGCAGAAGTGCAGGCCACTGCCATTTCTGCCAGTCATTTTTGCGTAGGTTCCATGATTTATGCTTGGATCCTCTGTCTCCAAAGAAGAGACTTAATCCCTGGGTCATCTCTCTAGTCCTTATAGATGAAATTTATCCATCTAGTCATAGTGAGAGTGTATAATTAGAGACCTACAAAAAATCAACCTAATAAAATCTTTTGAATCCAAAAGAAGCAATGTTTGATTTTTGTACTGTTGGTGGAACAAATCTGCTTACTGAGATAATTTGCCTCAGATCACAGAGCTAAGTATCTAATGATATTAAAGACAATACTGTTTCCAGTAATAGGGCATTACAGTAATGTGAATGTTCATTAACAGAAAACTAGTTGTAAATCATATTTCCTATACGATAAAATCCTAAGCAGCTGCCATGGAAAGAAAATTATGTAATACTTGACTTAGAAAGAAGCTCATGATACAGTTTGAGTAAAAAGTTTTGAAATATCTAGCAGTAGATATAATAAAGAGCCAGGAAATAAAAGTATATGAAACTTGAATGCACCTATGATATGCATATACATGTATCAAAAGAAACCATCAATAAGTTACACTAGTGGTAGTATTGGTATTGATTTTTGTCATATTTTTATTTTGCTTGTCACTTAGAAGCAGTGTGGTATAATCTACTTAGAAAGCCTTAATTAGTATTTTATTTTTCAAACCTATCAGGGGCAGTAAATACATTATAAATGCATTAATATTTGCAAACCAGTTTTAACATTCTCTGAGTGTGGGGGAGTTTAGGACATGACAGTAGAAAGCAATTAGTTACAATGAGCAGTAATTAGTTAGAGCAATAAACACCAGGCAAAAGATCCTGGAATTCACCATTACCACTCAGTTTTTTTAGAAGTCTGGGGCGATTTCTTAAAATGTATTTTATTATTATTATTAGTTTTACAAGCATATTGAGTACTTATCCCTGATTCCCTCCATCCCCCTCCCTGCTCTCCGCCCTCCTTCCCTTCATCAATTCATTCCACTTCTTCCTACCCTCCTGGTTGGCTGCTTCTATGGATCCCAAGGTTCCCTCTGGCTTGTCTATTCTTGAGATTCAGGCCTCTGTGGTCCACCAAGTTGATGGGGGCAATTTTTGAGTGACTTTTGCAACATATAAAGTGATGATATCCCAAAACCAAAATCTTTGCAATGTCTCTCAAAGATAAGAAAATTTGACGACATAAAAATGAATCCATATCTGACAACCACATAGGGCTTCCTACTGCTATGTCCCTTCTCTGACAATTAGAACATACAAACATAGACAGGATCATTCTAGTCCCCAAGATGTTATCAGTGCTGGTGGTAAAATTTTTCTATGAAAGTTATTAGGGAAATTTCTAAACATAATACAATGTTTCAAATCTGTAGCCCAGGTAAGTAATTCATAGAAAGAAGAGTAAAGTTGTTAACATTAGGTTCTCCCAATGAGTAAGACACAGTTGTACTCATAATAAGTTATCTTCATTTGCTCCCTTCTAAATAGGTGTTAATCCAGACACAAGGAGAGAGGGGACCATGTTACAGCAAAGAAAATAGGCCTCCATCAAGGACTGCAAGTAAGTAATGAGACACCTGGTTAAGTTCTCAGAAGTTCGTTGCTGATCATTTACAACTGAAGGGGAGAGCATATAGTCTGGCAGATAAAAAGTAACCATTTTGCAAATGGGCGATTGACCCCTCCCTCACTGTGGTTTCCTACTTTTACTACATCTACCCTTGAATGTGCTCTTATAACAAGACTCCAGTTTAACAGCTTTTTGTCTCTGACCGGGGGTGACATACAATGCCCATCAGGATGGAGTGAAGGGCATTGCAGGAGCAGCAAAACTGCAAAAGAAAATCAACAAACCACAATCCAGAACTTCAGAGACTCTATCAACCACTTAGAACTAGGCCAGACTAATCTCTCCCCATCCTGAAGCTCAGGGAAATTTGCGGAAGAGGGGGGTGGTAAGATTGTAAGAGCAAAAGGATGGGAGGAGCAATGATTTGCAAGATACTCCACACAAGTTAGGGCTGAAGCAATCATAATTGGACTTTGCATGCCCTGCGCAATGTCCAACACACTATTGACCTCACAAAGTCTAGCATCTGCTAAAGGCACCAAGATCTTTGGAGACAAGGGATTGACAGCCACAGTATTGTTCCTATGCTTAAGGGGAGCACAGGAAAGGATTCAGGGAAATACAACTGGGTCCTTGTACGTCATTGGAGAAGAGGGCCCAGAGGAGAGTCTGGCATGCACATTAAAGGACTCTCTGGGGATATTGGGAGAGGCACTGGGGGATGGGGAGGGAGGAGTGAGGGGAGGGGGAGCAGGGGGTTCGGGGGGGAGGAGAAGGGAGGGAGGGAAGTGATGTACCTATTAAATTTGTATGAGCAGAAATAATAATAAAAATGTTAATAAAAATATATAAATAAATAAGTGTTAATGACTCCTTGGGGGGATTAAAAAGATCTTTTGTAATTTTTTTACTTTATCCATTTGTTTATTTATTTGTTTATTTAACTGTGTGAGTAATGTATCTTAAGTGAGGAAATAGTTGCAAAATAACATTCACAGCTCCGTGTGTGGGTGCGCGTGTGTGTGTGTGTGTGTGTGTGTGTGTGTGCGTGAGTGAGTGTGTGTGTGTGTGTGTGTGTGTGTGTGTGTGTGTGTGTCATAGTTGGTTGGGTACTTTCACTATGTCAGTCCTATGGATCAAACTTAGATCTTGGTAGCAAAGTGAATCATATCACTGGCCTTTTTGATTTTTTTGGCTTCTTTTAAGTAAGTTTTGTGGCTACCATTTTACTTAGTTTCAATAAGCAGGCAAAATGGAATAGATTAGATTTTTAAAAATATGTTCAGATTGTATTTCTTCTGGTGGTTGACTCTTCTAAGAATCTTCCAGCTACTTTTTCTTAGTGTATAGCATTGCTCTTCTTGGAATTTCTATAGTTTATAGTATTGTATATGACTAATGTTAAACTTCTTACTATTTAAATAAATATTGTTGTAGCTTGGATTTGGAATGCCCCCTACAGGCTTGCATATTAAGTTCAGTTTGTCATGGTGGTACTTCTGTTAGGTGGCAGGAACTTCAAGAGATGGGGCTAGTGGGAATTGTTCCAGTCAAGCACATGCTCTCACCGTGATGCATCTACTACCTTGCCCTAGGGACAAAAGATGTTGACCAACTAACCATAGATGGAGAGTTCAAAATTGCATACCAAAATCAACTGTTTCCCTTATTAAGTTGATTATATCAAGTATTTGTTATTGTAGTGAAACTAGCTAACCCATTTCTATGCTGTCTATGATATTATTATATTACACTGTATTAGCTAGAATCTATGAAACAATGTTAACAGTAGGGCTAATGACCAGCATGTTTCTGACATTACTGTCATTACTCTATGACAGTAATTATTTTTTGGATGGCTGAACTCAATTTTTGCCACATTGAGAAGTTTCCTTTATTCCTTTTTTTAACGTTTGTTACCACATATGTCCCCTTTTTAGTATTGTGATGATAGTTTGCTAATGCAGAAGCATCTTTACAATTATGGTTGACTTTTTAAATATAATGTTTGTTTTTATGTAAATCTTTGTCTATGAATGTGCATTGTACATTCCTTTCATTTTTCTTTGCTTGCTTTTCCAGGTTTCCAAATCAGGATTTCCAATACTGTTAGAAAATAAGTTATAATGTTTTTACTATCCTCTGATGGTAGTTTAAATCATGCAGGAATATCTTCCTTAAAAATACAAGAAAAAAAAAATACAATGAGAACCAATAAAGTCATCTGTGATTGTCACTATGTAGAAATGAAGTTGCTTCTTCAAACAATTCATCATACAAAAGAAGAAAAATGAGATTATAGCTTTTTCAGAAATGAATACAAAGACAAAACACCACAAATATATGTGGATAAAATTGTCCCAAAAGTTTTGCACTCATTTTACCAGAGAATTATTGCTTACTTATTTAAGTGATTAAAAAATAATTGTAGATAAAAATTTCTAAGTCTAACTCCCTACATGGATGTATTTCAAAAGAAAATGTAAAAGACAATAAACTAGAAGGAGGAACTTGACAGTTTACACCATGTTTCCATCCAGTGAAACAGTCAGAAGGAGGCAGTCTCTGCTAATGAATTACAAGAAATGACTTGGATTCAGGTGGGCGGCCCAGATGCCTCGGTGGACTACCCTGGCTGAAATGCCTCACAAGCTATTCTAATGCTTCAAGAGCATCTGGCACCACATGTCCTACCAAATATGCCAGCCAAGGAGAGGAGAAGCTTTCTAAATTTCACACATTCAGGCGAAATGGAAAGGAAATCTTGTTCAATCTTGTAAGACGCAAAAACAACAAATATGAAACACTGTTTATATTCCAATGCACCAAGTTCTCCGCAGATAAATAATAATTGTGCTACAAATTAATAAAACAAACATATAGGGTTGTTTTATTATTGTAAAAAAAATTCAACTCTCTTAAAACCATTTTATTCAAATGAAGAGGGCATGCTTCTATTAAAGATTTCATTAGAAAATAGTGCTTAGACTACATAGGAAGTCCTTTGGAATTCATCAATCAACAGAAATCTCTGCATTACGCTGGGATGTTCCTCTAACTACATTTCGTGTGTGTGTGTGTGTGTGTGTGTGTGTGTGTGTGTGTGCATATGTGCACATATTTGTGTCAGGTATATAGTCTTCCTCTGTCACTCTCTACCTCCTTTTTTTTTAAATAAGGTCCCTCAATGAACCAGGTACTTGCCATTTCAGCTAAGCCGGCCAGTCAGCAATCCCCCAGGATATACCTGTTCCCGTAGTCCAATGCTGTTGGAGTTACGGAGACAAACCACAACACCCAGCCGAGTGGGTGCTGGGGATCTGAACTCAGGTCCTCATGCTTGTAGAGCTAGCAACAACTCCTCTATTTCCTCATGCTACTTCACACCACGGTTTCTAGGCAATCCTCAATATGAGTACTTGAGGAAGAGGAAGTAATGGAAAATACCTGAGTAAAACCTGAATCTCAATTTCCAAAAGATTTGACATGATTCAAAGAAGACATTTTAAACTTTGTCTCATTGTTGATTGACAGCAATACAGCTTGTTATACTGGTTGTTGCTTGGTTTTCTGTAGTAACTGTTCTCACACTCACTCACAACTGTATTAACTCACAGCCAAATGGAGTAGGGAAATCTTCCAGCAAACCCTGCTTACACTCGTAATAGTTTGACTTTAACAATATAATCACTCTGAGACCCAGTTCCTAAGTGCACTATACAAACAATAAGAAGAAATGAAATGCTTAAATTATTTTGTTTGAAGGATGAATATATATGGCAATTAAGACTCTAGGAAGTAACCCTCCATGAGTGTCTGATATTCAGGGGGTATATGAATCTTAGTGGAATACTGGGATTGCCCTATTTGTCTCTGTCATTGTTAAGTGGAAAGTTTTTCCTGCAAATATTTCACAGTTGCATGAAATTCTAATCTTCATCTCATCAGAGGATAAGTCTTTATAGGCTTTATTGTCACTGATGTGAAGAACTTTGGAAAATTCACGGTTCTATTCTGGGATCAAGAGTCACTGACTCCAGCTAATACTGTCCTGAGGAATATCAGGGGCCATTATCTGTGGGCACAGAGCTGTAAACAATTATCTGAAAGTTTCCAAAGTTCTATAGTCCAGTTACGAAGAAAGAAAAAGAAGGAAAGAGAGAGGGGGGAGAGGGAAAGGGAGAGGGAGAGGGAGAGGGAGAGAGGGAGAGGGAGAGAGAGAGAAAGAGAAAGGGAGAGAGGGAGAGAGAGAGGGGGGAGAGGGAGAAGTGGAGAGGGACAGGGGGGAGAGGGAGAGGGAGAGGGAGAGAAAGAGAAAGAAAGAGAAAGAAAGAGAGAGAAAAAGAGAGAAAGGAAAGAAAGAACAAGAAAGAAAGAAGAAAGAAAGAAAGAAAAGAAAGAAAGAAAGAAAGAAAGAAAGAAAGAAAGAAAGAAAGAAAGAAAGAAAGAAAGAAAGAAAGAAAGAAAGAAAGAAAGAAAGAAAGAAAGAAAGAAAGAAAGAAAGAAACCTAGGGTATGGGGAGTAGATAACAAAGCATCAAAATATCAAAACGAATAAGCCACGGGAAGCCAAGGGAGAAGAAAGATTTGCTCTCTAGCTTTAGAAATGGTAATAGTTTCTCCACGGCACCTCAAGAGTCCACATGTGAACACATTAGAAGCAGTTAAAGATCCACCAGGACTATTTCTAATTCTTAGCCCTTTCCCTGTGATTGCCCTGGCCTGAGGATTCAGTTTTCAGGTCTCTCTGCACTAAGGTTTATGTCCCCACAGGCAATTGGTGGGCTCTCCCTGCTGGCTAAAACAAAAACCCCACTTGTGTCCTTGATGGCGTCCCATTTCTGATTAGGCCCTCATTTTCCTGTGCTGTCCATCAGTGGTTTCTCATTATCATTGGAACCGACATGTATCAGGGCATTTGTATTTGAATTAAGGTAAAATTCTGGGCCCTAAGCCAAAATCTCACCCTCAATACACCAGTGACTAGATAAATAATAACAGAAGGCTCTCTTTTGATACGATTTTTTTTATTGTTGTTCCTCACAAAATACAGAGGCGGCTTCATAATAGAAGCCCTTCTGCTTCTTCCTGTAATCCAGGCCCAGTAGCTTTGTCTTGATGTTCCAGCCAAAAGCAGGAGCTGATCTTTTGACCTAGCCTGGATGAATTCCTTGGTCCACCTGAGACTCGTTATTTCTATCTTGTCAATCTATTACAAATGTGTTCTGATTGAGACAGCAAAGATGGGGATGGGATGTCTACTACTGAAAATCACGCTATTTCTTTGTAAGTAGCACCAACCAGCCAGCCCACACAAACAAGTTATAAATCAATTCTTATAATATAGATAGTTCCTAAAATATCAGCTAGGGCCAGCACACCCTACAGTGGTGACCATCTGTAAACACATTGTTTGGACACCTATTTTGTTGACAACAAGAAACAGACTTGTCTTGAATGTGTTACGCTAATTCCCCTCCCTTGATTTTAACTATCTTGAATTAGTTTCCGACTATTTGAGCTGTTGTAAAAATGCATTTAGAGAATATTGAAGACTTTCAAGCAGTTATTTAAATGTTTAAACATGGGTTGGACTTCATTTTCTACTTGCATACCCATACAAAATTACTTAGTTGTAGATTTGACTCACAAAATTGAATACTATTTCAAGTGCTGTCCATTTGTCTAGAATAATCTTTACTCTGATAGTTACTAGGATAAATCCTTTACATCCTTCTGGTTCTGCTCAAATGTTGGCTTCCAATGAATCTTTTCCTGATAGTTCTATTCAAAAGCATATACTACTATATATTTCTAAAATCTTTTTTAGCCTTAATACTTGTATCATATATATTGCTTGTTTTCTATCTTCTGCTCTTCCCTCCCACAAACACAATGTAAACACTACAGATTTCATCTGTGCATGGCATATCCCCAATACTATAAAATGCCTATGATGCAGTCTCTGCAAAAACCTGTTTATAGAATGATTTCGTTAAGAAAGAGAATCTCAATACGTGTCTGGCATGTAGTGTCTAGAACAAATAAGGATAAGCTATAAATAACAGTAAAGCATGTCAGGGTGAAATATTAAATGTAGAAATAAATATTTCTCTAGAGTTTTATTATATAGAATATGTGGAGAAAAATAAATGTCTGGAGTAACAAGTACTTCAGAAATGAAGTTACACATATTTCGTTACATAAACTAAAAAATAATTCCATTCATTCATCATTCATTCATTTATTCCAAGAGGATTCTATGTGTACAGAATAATGTATTTCTTCTCTAATCAAGAATTTGTTGAAATAGTGTTGTTTTGATCTCTACACAGCTTATAAGATACAAGTTCTAGCTTTGCTTTACTTTCTGCTCTGATAATTTAGAACAAAGATAAACTATCTACTAGAATTTTCATGCTCTGGGGAGGAAAAAGCACAGGCCAATCGCAAGCTACATTCAGGTAACAGATCAGAAGAGAGAGACTACAGCAGAGTAACCTTCAGAAGAATCTGAAGTATTCCCAGGATTTGAATGAGTCCCTGGCGTATGGACAGCACTCAATAATTTCTCCATAGTGAGTGTCACCGTTGAAGGTTCTCAATAGCTTTACAGTTGAGAAGAAAGGATTTGTGAGAGCATAAATCACCTCACCTTAGCATAGTTTTAGCATGTATTCAAATTATATGGTCTTCATTCCTCCAATTTCACTGGATGGGCAATTATGTATCTCACAACATCACTGGAGGGGATCTCCAAGCTTTAAAGTTCAGCAGACTAATGTGAATCCAGGCCCCACCATTTCTTTAATGACAAACCAAATTTCACCTCTCTGAATCTCAGTTTCCTCCTTTTGGAGAAGGGTTATCATGACTAGTTCAAAATGGCTTGAATATTAAACAGCATGACTTAAATGTAATGAATAGACTTCATTTGGGTACTTCAGCATGCTTAAGGAACAGAGATTCACCTATATGAAAATGGTCCCAGAAGAGTGTGATGATTGTACAGAATTATTAGAGTTAGGTGTTACCATTACAAATATTGACTGAATAACACATGTGGATTCTACCCTTTACAGTTTATATAAAAATTCACTATTTGGGACACTGATACTAAGAAATTCATCCATCTCTATTAAAAGCAGTTAGGAAAAAGTAACTTTAGCTGAGTTTAAAATGTATGAGAACTTGTAAATTAACCTAGATTTAGGGGATAAAAAGTGATATCTAAAACAGGTGAAGTCAAGTTAGGGCCAAAGTAACCATAATAGGACTTTGCATGACCTGAGCAAGGACTGACATATCATTGACCCCCCCAAGTCTAGCATGGATCACAGGCTCTAAGATCCTTAGAGGCAATGGATTAATAGCCACAATAGTGGTCCTGTACTAAAGGGGAACACAACAAAGAGCTCTAGGCAATGCTACTGAGTCCTTACACCTCATCAGCGAGGAGGACCCAGAGGGAAGTTTGACATGCCCACTAAAGGATCCTCCAGGGATGGGGGGAGGGGGCACTGGGAGAAAGGGAGGGGGAAAGGAAAGGGAAAGGGGGGAGGGAGAAAGGGGGTCCGGGGAGGGGTGGAGGGAGGGGACGGGGGTACCTATTAAGTTTGTGTGAGTGGAAAAAATAAATTAATTAATTAAAAATAGGTGAAGCACATTTAGTAAATTTGTTAATGTAGACTGCACATCTGTGTACAGTCCACATGTGTTATGTTCCACAACAATATGAGCCAAGTGTTGGCATGCGGCATATTGGATTGGATCTGGTTAATGACCAAACCTGAATCTTAGGATGAATGTACACAAACAATATTTTTCGGCTCTGATTTAAAGTACTTCAAACAGGAATCTAGGTCTTCTTCCCATTATTTGACTATGAAAGATCACACCAGTGTAAATATATATTTTCTGGGTACAGTCTGCATAGGAATGAGGAAAATGTAAATGCAACAGCAGGACTGCTCAGAGGATACAATTCCAGTCCTTGTAATTCAGTTCCCAGTTCCCAGTTGAAGCAGTACAAGAACTAAGCTAGCTGTCAACCACATCACACGAGAAAATACAGACATCTTTTACCACAAAAAAGAAAAGGGCTGATCATTTGAAGGGCTAAGGTATACTGCTTCTTGTCTTTTATGAAGGCACAAGAGACCATTTCTAGGTAATCTCCTAATTTCAGTGCTACATCAGAAAAGGCATTTCAGTGAAAGAAATACCAATAGTTACACAGTGTAATAGTAATTCAAGAGGAGTATCTCCACAGTAAAAATGTGAGAGAAAAATAATAACTCAGAATTTCTGTAATGTCACCATTGTTTCCAGGATGTTCCAGGAAGGATAAAGGCTTATTTGAGTGACTTCAAACTAAACTTACACTCTTGATATCTGATTAGAAAAGTCAAAGCAGGGCCCAATGTATCCACTGAAAAATAAAATTTTTCCAGAGGTACAACTTTTGAGAGCACAATTTCATTTAGAACGTTAGAGAATTATATGGAACTTGATAATCAGTACTTGACAATTTTTTTAAATTCCTGCAAAAATGTAATAATAGGCATGAGAATATAAATCTTTCCTCCCTTTTGTCATTCTTTTAAAGCCACTTTATATCATGTCTTCTAGGAAAGAGTCAGACACTACTGCTCAAGATTGCTAGAGTCGCCCTTAACATCCACTTTACTGTCAGGTTTCAGTTGTTTTCTTTTATTTTGTTTTCAGAGAAAAGGGTCTTAACAAGAAGATTTTATCTCTCCAGTAACTGCTTTGATGCCTCCAGTTTTAGATTCATTCAGTAACTACAGCTAAATGTCCACCTTCAATTCTTGACAGCTTCTATGCAGATGTCATCAACCCCCAAGCTTACTATTTTTCAGGATTCAACTGCAATATTTTATACCCAGTGTAGGTAATTGTGTGGCATGAGAGAAATGGTGATGTGCCTTTTCATTTTGTTTTGTTTGTGTCCAAACATATGGCAATATAGTGGTTTTAAATATACATAGAGTCACACACACTTAGCTTCTTTTTCCACTATTTCCTAAGTGAATAAACTTTAGGTAGGTCACTTGCATAATAAACCCAAAGCATGATGCCTGCAACAAAGCAAGCACTAAATTAATATTCACCTTGACGGAGATGATTCTGTTTAACCGGCACACATAAAGAACAGATGTTACAGAAGAGAAAGTTAGAAAATGAGGAAAGGGCAAACGTGGGCATTCTAATTACCCTGATCTACCTCAATTCATCAAAATATCCTAAATTTCTTGAGAATTTTGTTGCTTTCTCTTTGACATTGTGTCTGGAGCCTGATAACCATGCTTTATATTTTGATAAGCTGTATTTCATAGATGTCTAATTCACCATAGCAGGACTTTGCAGTTCAGAGAATTAGAACTAAGCTTCTGTGGATTCTCTCCTTTGGGACAGAGAGAGAACACCAGGCAAAGGGAGCAAGTAAGGGGAAAGCCACTGAATCAGGGTTCCTCGGGTAAAACCTTGCTGTGGAACCTAAATTAAAAACGTGTTCTGTACAACTATGAATCTTTGTTATTTAATGTGAAACTTGTGGGACAGTCCCTTGGGCATTACTACTTGGAAATAAGAACAATAATAGACAACCCTCAAAAAAGTGGATGGAAATTTCCCTTTGAAGTCATTATTAATTTATTTTGAAAATTCCGATAACATGCTCCATTCAAAACACAATGAAGCTTTACAACAAATGTACAGGACTGAAACACAACACAAACACCTATTTTATTGTCCACGACACTACATAATGCCGTGTTATGCTTGCTATAAGTCGCGAGTTTAAGCCACATCTGACTATGTGTGAATCAAATTAGGATAGCTACTAAGGGAACAGTGAGAATTATGCAACACAATGATCTTGCCAAAATAGTGTTGTAGCAAGTGACCAGAGAGATCATTGTTCAGATGCCTTCTCTTAAGGAGAATCTCTCCATGCAAGTAGCAACAGAATAATAGGTCATGCTTGAAGCTTATCCAAAATATTCCATAACCATTATTCTGTCTTGAGAATACTTATCACTTTACTGTTTTAACTGGTAACTATTTAGAAACAAATGTATAGACTCTTAGAAATTACAGTATTACTCATGTTTGAGCAATGCTAAATAATTTACACATGGTGACATAAACTTGTCAACATTTTTCATTCCACCCCACAAGTATATTCATTGAGAGAATCATGTGATGTGCTAAAGGGAATGCCCAAATTCTTGTCAGTACTATAAACTATTTGCCAATATTATGACTTCTTTATAGATGAGGTCATTGAAGCATACTTTAAACCTGGCCCACAATTTCTCAAATATTAATTGTCAAATGAAATTGAGTTCTTCTTTATTTTGTTACATTGCATTTCGATTTCAGGTGTCTGTAGTGGAGGAACAGGTTAGCATTATTCTGGCATTTCTACACTCCTACTTCCTTTCTTTTTACCACTATTTTTTGATTACGTCTAATTAATATTATCCTTCTTAAGATTAAATTATCTGTATGAAGAACTTGGTTGTTTAAAGAGCCTTTATTGGTAAATAAGGGTACAGCTACAGTGATACTTACTTCTTTGAGAATTAATTAGATTTTACTGACTTAGTGTGGAGATGAGAATAACCCCTTCTTTTTTTTATTTTTTATTTCCACTCATACAAACTTAACACGTACACCGGTCCCCTCCCTCCCTCCAACCTCCCACTGCCCTGTGCCCCTCTCCCGTCCCCCTCCCTCCCCATCCCCCAGTGCCTCCCCCTCCCATCCCCGGAGCATCCTTTAATGTGAATGCCTGACTCTCCTCTGGGTCCTCCTCTCTGATGAGGTGCAAGGACCCAGGGGTATTTCCCAGAACCCTTTCCTGTGTTCCCCTTAAGCATAGGAACACTACTGAGGCTGTCAATCCCAGGATTGACAAGGATCCTAGTGCCTTTAGCAGATGCTAGACTTTGTGGGGACAATAGTGTGTGGGACATTGTGCAGGGCATGTAAAGTCCAATTATGATTGCTTTGGCCCTAACTTGTGTGGAGTATCTTGCATATCATTGCTCCTCCCAACCTTGTGCTCTTACAATCTTACCGCCCCCTCTTCCACAAATTTCCAAGCTTCAGGATGGGGAGAGATTAGGCTGGCCTAGTTCCAGGTGGAGAATAACCCCTTCTTTATTGCTGAAAGTTACCATTTCAGGTCTCACTCCATCTGTCTGATTCACTTTCATTAATGTGATAGATCAGGCCCAGCAACTTAATTTGGAGCCTTACCTCATCTAAAAAAATTCAATAATGCATGATAATTTTATGAAGTTGTTGTGATGGTTAAATAATATGTATGTGGTGCGATAGAATCATCTTTGTATAGTGAAGGTTAAATAAGGTGTGTGTGGTGTGACAAAACCATCTTTGTATTAAAAATGACTGGGTTTTCACACACAAAATGTATTAGAGGGCTATAAAAGAAGACATTAGGTGTCTAACTCAGATATCCATAATCTCTCAGTGTTGGTGCTGATTTTGAGTAGAGGTGATAAATAGGTAAAAAGAGGGCAAATAGGGCAAAGAAAGAGGTTAGGATCAGAAAGGAAAAGAAAAAGACTCTCATTTTCCCATGTAAGCATTTGAGAACATGAGGGTACCAATCACCCTGCAAGGACTGAAAGACTGGGAAAGGGGAGGGGGAAAGAAGGGGAGGAGAGGTGAAGAGGGAGGAAAGTAGAAAGAGGAAGAGAGGGGAAGAGAGGGGGCAGAAGATTTAATAAGTCAAGGACAGAGAGAGAGAGAGATTGCAGTTAGAGACATGGAGTCATTAGACAGACTTCATCTAGATACATCTGAGAATTATCAGTAGCTTCTTGGAAGCACTGCAAGTTATGCACATAAGTGAGGTTTTCTAGAAAAGGCAAGGCATAGGAGAAATTAGGAATAAGCTCTAAGAAACTCAAAATTTGTGTTTTTTTGAGATTGTTAATATTTACTGAGACTATACTTTGAACAAGGCATTATGTGAAGTGCTCAATGCAGATTATCTAAATTTATCCTCACGATTCAATTTTCTGTGTTAGCAGAGACTTGAGCTTTACAAATGGGCCAAGTCATCTGCTAAAGGTCATGTAGCTAACAACTGGAAGAACAGGACTTTGCTCTGACAAATGACTTGTCTAATAGAGGAGGAGCTGATGAAACAATTGAACAGGGCCTGTGAATCTTTGAAAGGACTAGAGGCACACAGTGGTACTTATAAATGGCAAATGCTATCATATTTTTTTGAAAAGATAAAATTGAGGGCAAATAAATTGATTGTTCACACTCATGTAAAAAATCTGTCTCTATTATATCAATAATTATATGTCAGCATTATATCAAGTCTCTGGCCAACTGTGAATGTTTTGCTTCCATTATATTGTTAAAAAACCCAGAGACAGATTAAAATCAATTCAAATGCATATGTTTCAAATAAAGTTATAAATATCTATCCATGTATTTTAAAAAAGAAAAAGGAAATATAATATATTTTAGTATTAGTACACTAATTAGCATAGTATTAGAATATTTTATATAACAGTAGAGCTATCTCATCTCATATCATTTCATCTTTGCATTCAAAAATCCTGGTATCATAATGCAACAACATGGCTTCCATCTCTACACTAATCAAGGTCAAAAGTTTATTTAATAATCCATTTTTACTGAATGCTTACGTAAGCCAAGCAAAATTATAGAGCATATACAAAATTCTCTTGTAAGTTTACTAAGAGTTTCAATACTGAATTAATAGGTCAAAGGCTTTTAAATTTGCATCAGAATATCAATGTACCAGAGGTTATGTTATACTTGTTTTCATAGTCACAGTGCCTAACATTGAGTTGTATAAAAGATAGGTACTTTATAAATTTATAATGTTTAAATGACTAACGAACTAGATGATAAAATTTAGCAAAGCCATTATTGTCACAATAGTCTTAGTCTATTATGATGTTAAACAAAATTTGAAGTGAGCAGCCATCATTATACATAACAACAGAATATCAATGTAAGATTTAAAAGTAAAGTGAACTGTAAACATGTAGTACTGTTATTAACATGTATAGCTCTAGATCTTCTTGTTTCAGATCTTTAAAAACTTTACTGATCCCTTCATAATTTCTTCCCAATAACAAAAATAAATTTAAGAAATGAAAGGATTGAAGTTTTTAAATCCTTTTAATAATTCTTAAAAATCTAATGTTAGATTCTCCATTTAAACGGAGAAATCACATAAACTGATTTGATGAAGTGAAAGTGGATACTGAGTCTTCTTCAGTACTATGCTTCAATACTATGCTATCATTCTTCTCACCCCTCAGCACAGCACAGCTCCCAACCGTTCATACATATTCATCGTGTATGAAGACTATGATATCAAACTACTTAGTTCACAAAGATAGTTGTAGGCAATCAGAATAATATTAATGATCATTGCCCAGCCACAGTCTGAGTATTATACTAGAAACTGCCTCAAGTTATTGTAACCTCATGACAGGATTGAAGATATTCTAAAGATACACTGTGTCTCTACCTTTGAACTCCAAGATATTGCAATTTCCCCAGAAATCTCATGCTGTGAAAAGGAAAAGGATAAAGCCTGTTACCAGCCAGAAGAGGGGCTTGTCTCCTGATAGGTTTCTAACAGTTCTGGTGACCTGTCAGATCATCTTGCAGGACAGACTAGTTGAGAAACAACGCTGATGGATGGAGGTGACCATACCTAGAGCAGGACTGCTCGGTTATGCATAAGTCTTCCCCTTTATACAAACCTTAGGCTCATTATAAGACACTGAAGATAGACTTGGGGAGAAAATCACTAGACCTTTGTCCCTCTTCCCAATATGGTCACACTGAATAAATTTCCTTTTTTTTTCACCGTTGCATTGTCCTGTTGAGGGTGACGTCTGAGCCTAGCCCATTAAGGCTGCCTTGGCTCAGGCTCTATCCCTAACAACTCAGGTAGCATGATTGGCAAGTGCTCTGCTTTTCTTCTTCTGGATCTTTATACACGAGCTGCTTACACCATTGCCCTAGTTTAAGTGGACAACTCTTTCTTCTCTTTAAAATTTCTGCTAGAATGTAACCCCTACTATGACATTATCTTTTATATCACAAATACAGTCAGATGCACTCATGCTCTGTGCCTGTAGTCTTGAACATGTGTATTCCTTACATTATCATAATTGCATATTAACTTGTGTGATTGCTCTACTAGACTATGACTGCCTAGAAACCGGGTTATTTGCTTTTTCTATAAATTAAAAAGAGTGAAGTTACCATTGTTAATCTACACTTTTGTGAAGTGCTGTGCTCTCATGAGTTTTCCAAATTCGTGACTTAAGATAAACTAGTATACTTGGCACAATTTCACCATTATAATTGATTCTATAATTTCCTGTGTATAATATTTATTTCTCTGGTTCAACTGAGAATTACCTGGGGCCAGTGTTCTTGTCTCAACCTTCTTTTATAATCTGCAGAGTGCTAAGATTGAATATTGGTTAATTAACTGTTGATGAGTGATTACACTAGTCACAGTCACAATTCTAACATAATCACCACTGAATCCAAGTACACAGACAATATAAAATCACTTTTCAAATCTTCTCTATGAACCAAGGATATGGCTGCAAAATAATTTTATAACCCATTGGGAACATAATTTCTTAACATTTTCCAAGAAGCAAAACTCAGCTACATTCAAGAATCTCATTTCTCAGATTCCTGTCTAAGAAACAATCTGAAGTCAGAGACTACAGTTTTCAGGAAGATGTTCATGGCAGGTTCATACTCCATTTTAAAATAAATGAAACTTACCCATGCAAGTTTTTCCCCTGTGGCTAGATCCAAATTAATAACTCCTGACCTTTCTCTGCTTATTAATTCATTTTCCCCTCAGTAAAGTTGAGGACAGAGAAGTAGGATAGCTTACCTACCAGTTTGCTGCAAGTGAATCAAGGCCCCCTGTAACCTCTCTCACTTAGGAGTGAAGTGGACCACAGGGAGCTATAGCTCTGCAGGGATCTGGTCTCCACTACAGCTTGCTAGTTGTAATCCTAGCCAGGGCATCTGGGAGGGAGTTAGGCTATTCCCAAGTTTCCTTAGTTGACCCACTAGACTTTACCAATGAACTGCAAGTTCCAACTTTGGTTTAATGAGTAATAAAGGTAATATTTTGGCTCCATCTGTCACTCTTCTGTTTTACTTCTCAAATGATTCAAAGCTTAGACAGAGAAGAGCAGTGTGTTTTTTTTATTGGCTCCCCTCGGAGACCAGCAGATGGAAATATGCACAAGTGAAAATAGCTTTGCTGATATAGTAGTGAAACTCTAAGTGATGTTTCCTTCGACTTTCCAAATTTTCCATTATTGCATTGCAATGTCTTTATTTTCTTTATTCCAAAGGGGGATTTTAACAAGGTTAGAGCAATAAAAAAGAAAATAATTTTTTAAAAAAACATGTTATTTTGCTATATACTAGGTTAATTTCTTATTACTGAACCTGCTTGAAAATAATTAAGCTCAATTTCTACAGGAAAGTAGCATATTTCAAAAGATCAAGGTTCTCCAAATAAAAGCACAAAAACATCTGCGTACTTTTATAGTTCAAATACAAGAGCTTCGGTGCCGAGGACAGTCAGTTTCACAAAGAGAAGAGGAAATAGGATGCCTCTTTTCAGCAACTCCAGAAGGCAAGGCATTTGGATGAAAAGGACCACTTCTCTAAAGATGTCTGCTATTCTCTACAGGATTTTAAACATCATTATCTAGAGTTGGCAGAGAAAAGAGCCAATATGTCACTGGAAAATATGTCCCTAAATGAAGCAAATGATGACAGCGAGAAGCAGCTCTGAACCTCAACCTGAAATCTGGCTTCCCTCTAGGTCTGGTGAGAAGAGCCAACCTTCCACCCTAATCTCTGGCATCTCCCAGCAACCCTGCAGCCTCGCCCCCATTATCTTCCATAAACCACTCTGTGCTTCTCAAAAACACAGTTGCTTCAGTACAAAAGACCCCAAAGACAGTTTGCAAAAGATGCTTGTATAAAAATGGTCTCTCGTAGCACAACAGCATGTATAATAAATAATAGAATGATTTTTTAAATGCATCCTAATTCCCTGCATGCAAATCAGAAATATGTTCTGTAACACAACGGCATGTATTATAAATAATAGAATGACTTTTAAATGCATCCTAATTCCCTTCATGTAAAACAGAAATACATTCCAACAGGAGAGTCTAGTTGAGTGTCTAGCCCATGAGTTTTTGCGTGGGATTCCCCTTGTGCCATGCTAACAGCCAAACCACCATTCTTGTTAACAAGTTCTCAGTACCCATTGGTTGTACTTGGATACTGAAAGAAATACAGTATGGTTTCACAATCTACCAAGTGGGTTTGTTTCACAGACTAAATAACTTCAGTAACTCTTCAACGTAATCAGGTAAATCTTCGAAGAAGGAAGGGACACGAATCCTTACTTTATAGAAGAGGCAAAAAATTATTATTCTTTAATTTATGTATGTTTTTCTATTACTCTGTTTAACAAAAATGATTTTCCTAAAGCTCAGGCAGCTAAACTACTGCTGAGAGCTACTGTAAAGCTCTTCACATCCTTAATCTTCTGCTTTGGCTTCCATCTAGGGTAGCTAAACCTATGCAACATCTCCTCTTGGAGAATCATAATACAGCTTGGCAGACCAAGCACTCTGAGCTTCTCTACATAAAGTAACCAAACCTGTACACCATCTTTCCTAGAACAATCATACACATCTTTGCAATTAACTGCTTTGAGCTACTCCATAGAAGGGGAGTGTATTCTCTTCATTTCCAGAAAAGCTCTATTTAATATCTCCTTGGACTTCTTTTTTCCATAAAGCATGGTGGGAAACAAGACACTACAGTATAAAGATTCTTTATTAATGATGGGATTGTAAGTGATTTTTTTCCCTTCAATGTATTTCCATCTAAACCTGAAATGTCCACATTTTGACAAACAAATTATTCTTTCACTAAAAGCATCCCCTTCATTAAAACTATGCAGATCTTACTGGTATATTAATTTCTTCACTGAGTACTTTGGGATTCTAATATATACATATGAACAGACTAGCATCTTGAAATTCAACAACAGTGGCATGCTAGCAGACCATCATCATGCCATCAGTGGACACTACTTGCCTGGCAGGTTGAAACAGTAGCTTGCATAGTCAACGATCTTTTGATTGGATTTGAGGCCCACTCCACAGGACAGAATTCGTGTTTAGTATTGTTAACCCAGTCCAGAAAAAATGATAAATTGAGGAGATGTTAAACCCTAAAAGGGAACTTAGTACTGTTGCTTAGTTAAATTTACATGGCTTTACACTGCCATCTATATATTTTTGTGCATATCCACAGACAAATACCCAGTCGCAATCAGAGAAGCTTCTGTTTGTAAGGAACGCCGATGAATGAAGACCATGGGCTGTTTAAGATACTGACAACAAGTGACAGTTGAGTGCTCAGCCCCAAACACAACATTTAGACCATAACTTCTAAGGCTTAGGGAACATAAGAAAGAGGGAAGAGAAAGAATTTTATTCCCAAGAAATAAAGAGAAATGCTGCAAAACACTATTCTCTGGGTACGACACAGCCATTGCAATCATAAACTCACAGTAGCTGCAATTGTCTGCAACAGGGCCTGGCAACAGTCAATCACAAGGTTCCTCCCTTCTCTATTTTAACTATTGACTACTAGGGGTTTCCTGAGGAGGGGTAGTCAACTTTTCCAGTTGTACATGGATGGGTGAGCCCACTAGACTCCAGGACAGTTCCATAGTTACACCAATGGCCCTGAATAAGAAAAGTGGGTGATAAAGCAAAACAAAACAAAATGAAAAAATATTGATGTGAGACAAAGACTTGTGAGGTGGGATTGAGAGAGGTAAAAGAAGGTAAGAATAACATGCTTGAAATTGTCAAAGAACAAATTGATAAAAGTTAGGTTTCAAAAAGCTTACACAAAACAGTAGTAGCCAAAAGAAGGAAAATAGCTCGGTGTTAGGGCGCTTGCCTAACATGCACTAAAAATAAGAAAGATATTTCAAGTTTAAGCTTTCAAATTCAATTTCAAATTTCAAATCCAATGCCAAGGATTCATAAATAAAGTTACTACAATGCAGGAGGGTCAGTTTAATCTTTCTAGACCGAAGCATTACAAATCAGATTTCATAATATAGAGAGTCAAAAGATTTAACCTAGGTGACTACATGGTCTCTATCTTTCTTAACAATAAGACCTTGAATTCAATGTATTACATAAACCTCAAATGTTTGTTTCCTCATCTGAAAACTGGGAACAAGATCGCTCGTGTCTCAGGATTAGCGGAAGAACTCTGTAGGACAAGTCTCTGCAAATATACTTCATAAATAGAAGCATAAATCTCTTTGTGGAATCCTTCTTAAACTAAAGACTCCCCTTCTAATTATATGATGAAAGAAGTGAAATAAAGAATATAGATGACAGACGAGAGAGATGGCCTTTGTTTCACAAGCCAAAGAAGCAGAGTTCAGATCCCCAGATCCCAGGTAAAAACGCTGGGCAAAAATGGTGACAGCCTTTAATTCCAGCCCTGGAAGACAGAGCCCGAGAAACCCCAGAATACAGCAATAAGGAAGAAGAACAAGGCAGGATGATTCCAGACGCTACCCTTGGACTTCCATAGGCATGCACACTCAAAGCTCTCTTGTAAACACACACACATATATGATATATGATATGATGTGATTAATATAATGTACTGTAATGTAATATAAAATATATGCATGTGCCAATGCCCATAGGTTTTAAATACAGTTTTTCAAAATGCCAATAAATGTGAGTTGCACTTTCATTTTTAATAGAAAAAAGTCTGATTATTAGTAGGTAAAAATGCATTTTCTACTAGGACATATTTATCTAATATTCATTCTTCTCTGTTGCCTTTGAAATATCCACACAGCTTTTGTTTAGAATAAGCAAATCATGTAGAAGTTGCCTTGCTAATAGACTAATTCATTTTCCTAGGGAATGACGTTATCTCAGCTTTGATAGTGTCTTGTTTTAAAAAGTAATCATTTGTCTCACTGCATTTTAAGCCAAAAAAATTACTTACTATCAAACCTGTGTTTAGATTCCAAGACAAATGAGTATTAAGGAGAAAGCTAATACTCTTTTAGTTGCCTTTTCTAAATTAGCTATTTTCTTCCAACATGTTAAACCATTGGCCTAAATCATGTAAGAATGTGTACAACACAGGGAATTCACAGAAAAGTTGACTAATTAAAGATAGGTGAGAATCAAAGACTATATGCTGACATAGTATGCTACTGCTCTAACTGATGAAAGGCTGTTCAGAAAGAGATCTTGAGAATATCTAATCATGTCTTTCCTGCTGTATAGAATCTAGAACAATGTGATAAAGGACTTACCTATATTGCTTATCAATTTTAAAACCCTTGAACACTATTATCATATTTAATGCAGCCATTCAATAACTCTAGCTTTATCTTTGTCATTTGTAAAACAAAGGGACAAAAGAAAGGGGAAAAAAAAAAAAACAGAGGGAGATGACTCAGCAGCTAAAGCGCTTGGGATGCAAGTGAAGATACCATAGTTCGGATCTTCAGATTCCATGTGAAACTGGCATATAGGTACGACTGTCCACCTACAGTTCCAACTCTGGAAGGTAGAACCTTGGGAATCTCCAGGACAAGCTGACTAGCTAGACTAGCCCCAATGACAAGCCTTGGATTTTATTAGACACCCAGGTTCAAAACAATAAAGTAAAAGAGAAATTGGGTATTGTTTCCAAAAATCTCCCTTGGGCTTTCACATGCATGCATACTCACATGCATGCTCCATATACATATATGCTCATCCATTTGCAAACATGCATACACATGTGTGCACACACCGTACATACATACGCATTACAATGAAAACAAAAACAAAAGCAAAGAAGCTGTAAATATCCATCGATAAGGACTGTCTAAGTCAAGCCACATCACTACAATGGAATTTTATGACACCATTAAAATGATAAATATAAGTACATCAACAAAATAAAATAGGAAAAATAATGATAAATGATGGAATTCATGTTAAAATAAAAAGCATGCACAATACATAAACATGGACAAGAATTTAAGGAAAACACAGAGAAATAATGTGCTATCATTCTCTTTGCTGTTCTGTTTGTCATGCCTAAGATCATTCCTTCACCAATTGAACTTAAATAAAGTTACATTACAATTGACTAGTATTGAAATTCAATGACTCTACACTACAATAATACATATACGATTGCCTTCTTGGTACTTCTAAACGCTGGTCTTTCTCTGAATATGGTGTGAAATTTTTAAGAAACAGAATAATATATTTCATCCCTCTTTTCTCCTCTGCATATGTGGACTGAGCACATTTAAGAAGGCTGATAAGAACAAATTCAGGTTTTGAAACATCCCTCTTAGAGTATGAATTTATTTCCAATCACCTTTTCCACATGTTGTGGTTTGAATGTGAAATGTCTCCCACAGGCTCTTGTGTTTGAACATTTGTTCAGCTGGTGGTACTTTTTGAGAAGGCTGGGGAACCATTAGGAGGAGTTTCCCTGCCCTGGATGTGCATCACTGAGGCTGGTCGTTGAGTTTATGTAGCATGACCCCACTTTAAGGATACAATATGATTGGTGAGACTCTTGCTCCTGTTGTTGCGCCAACAACAAGCAAGTTTAAATAGTTTCTATGAAGTTTTACAGTACACAAAAAGACATGTTTTATGACCAATAATAATATAAGGGGAAAAGGTAGGAGAAATGTAATTAGAATATTGCAGTTATAGTGAGATGAACAAGAGTTAACAGGACACTGTCTACTATGTTTCTAGATTCCTCATTGCTTTTCCATTAATTCACTCAATATGAATATCAACACTGAATCCTAATATCTGATTACCAGTGATGAGACCACAATTCTTAAATATTGACATATATAAGTGATCTATTAGCAGCTCAAACTTCCCCAGTAAACAAAATTGATTCACTGCCACACCCTATCCCCACACTACCACACATACACACATGGCCATTCATACACACACATCTTCTTCAGGGTTAAAAGGTTCTGAAAGTCATTACTAAAGAAAAGAAAAAAAACAAAAAAACATTATCTCAAATTCCTCCCTCCACTCTTCCTGTAATACCTGGCAGGAACCACGCAGAAGAAAACGTAAACTCATTCCTAAAGAAAACACTAGTGTACTGAAAAGCAAGTTTCTTTTTATCTCTTCCAAGAGGCCTTACGCTCAAATTTTTCAGAATCAAAGATACCTTCCAAGGGAATAAAGTCTCATAGCTTCCAAGGTATAAATCTAGGGACACTCTACAAATGCAGGGATAAAGGGCCATAAGCAAGGAGAGTCACGTCCACATGCTGTTCCTCAAGGAGGCAACAAGATTTTGCTCAAAGTTTTGTTCTGTCAGAAATGTGCTCTCTTAGTCCTTGTCTTAGAGAAAATGGATTAAATATTAAAAAATCAAATGATTTAACAAATGATGAATTTATATGAAATAATATAAGTTGCTATGTCTCTAATAAAGCACATAAAATGTCTCTAACATATTTTTATTTTATTGTGTTCTTTATTTTTCATCTGCTTCATTTTATAATATTCTATCTATTTGTTGATAATTATTTTCCACTTATTATTTTTGGAAATTTTATACATATAAAACATTCTAATTATTTTCCTTCCTGCTCTTTCTTACTTCTCTCACCCCTGTTAGCCCTTCCTTTCTTTACAAATCTCTTTTTCTTATTTATGATTTTTGTTTTGTATCTCACTGAGTTCAACCACTTGAATAATGTATTTATGTCAAATCTGATCTTTATCCAATTTCCATGTGGATTTTAAAGTCAGATTCTTGCAATCCTATCCAAATGTATACTTATGCTGCTACTATTTCTCAGTTAGCTATGGTTTGCTGAGTACTGGGCCTTGACTTGCTCTGCATTACCCATGTTGTTAAGACTTGATAGCTTTTCTTTTTTCTGTGTAGCTGAGCCTGAGAGGTCCAGTTAAAGCCTCAAGCCACCAGTGGCATCATTAATGCCACAATGATTAAGTGAGACAGCTAAGCACCAGTGCACCATGAAGAACAACAGGAGACTTCAAAGTCAAGTCTGAAGCACCGTCATGCTTCTTAAGCAAGGAGATGCATGAAGCTCTCATTATTCTCAGATCTGCAGGTACGGGAAGAGGACCATTTCTAACATGTCAGTGCTATTTCAGAGCTTCCTGGATGCTGTGATGCAGTGAGGTAAAAGTCATTACAAAGTTTCCCATATTAATCCAAGAGTATTTACAATTCTAAGAGAATAAATATATATAATTCTTATATATGTATATAAATAGATATGTACATACATATACATATGCTCTGAAACCAGAAAAAAATCTACTTCTAATTCTGAAGAAAGTAGATCATCAACATTTGCAAAAACTCTAAATGATATGACTTAGCAAGTTACTGAGGTTTGTAGCTGCATATAAACCATGTGCATCTTCCTATAAGAACTGTAATAAACTAAAAATACAAATTCATTAATAATTCACTATTCTTCCAGATTATGTTGAACTCAGTAACACAGTATAATAAAGGGAAAGACAAATAAAATTTATATTCTTGCTCCAGGAAGGAAAAGTATTTTTAAAAAATGAGTATAATTTTGATATATAAGAATATACACAAAACATTTTAAAATTTAAAGTTGTGGAAGGTATTTTATTTATACATTTATACATTTGAGTTGTGGAAGGTATAGCAAAGAAATCTAAATCCTTGAACAAAAATAAAATTTCCTTCCTTTTAAGGGGAAAAGGAGAAAGGGAGCAGGGAGGTCCAGGGAGGGGTGGAGAGAGGGAAGAGGCAGGGGTACCTATTATGTTTGTATTAGTGGAAAAATAAATATATAAATAAATTAAAAAAATTTTTCCTTCCTTTTTATTTCAGATATTTGTTATAGTAACATGAGACTTATACAATAATTATATTTTGAATTTCAATTCACACAATTCTGTTTTTGAAGTTGAAAATTCACATTGCACTTAAATATTAACTGGCAAAAAGTTAGAAGAGAATACAAGCTTATGATTAGAGTATAGTTACTTTTCTTATTGTGATGACAAATTTTGACACACATTTTAAAAGTATAATCAATCATGCCAGAGAAATTACTAGCATTTAGAAGCATGACTCAGCTGGTCATATAGTGTGTCTGTAATCATGAAGTAGAAGGACATAAATGCTGATGCTTAGCTCACTTTCTCCTTTTTTTCCAAGTTCAAGACCGGGGTGGTGCTGTCCACATTCTGGGTGTCTTCCCATCTCACTTCCACTTTCCTGGAAACACCCTCACAGACATGTCCAGAGGTATGTTTGCATGATGAATTGAAGATTTGTCTTCACAGATAGTCAAATTTATACTTTAGGAAGATGGATGATAATTGTTCTTTTTAACCAAGTCAGTCAAAAGAGTATTTGGCAATGCTTTATAAGATATACCAAAGCCAGCTTTAATTTACTTATAATTGCTTATTATTTGTTAGCATTATTTTGTAATATAATTGCTTCTGTAAAAACCAGAGCCTTTGTTACCTCTTTACTAATATGAAAATTGCTTTCAAGCAGGAAAAAAAACTTTCTGTCTTGCCTTTAGAGATGCTAGGAACAACTTTAAAAAGAAAAAATTTAAGCATTCTCACCTTTTTGTCAGTTTGAAAATGTTTAAGGAATTACACAATTCATAGGTTTTTGAATTCATAGTATATATATATATATACTTGCTTTACTCGTCTATGACTTCAAGCAAATGTAAACCCCATTTCTCTTCATTCTATAGTCCTATGCTATAATTTCATCTCATAATCACTTTTTAATATCCAACTAAAGTCTTTCTTGAATCAATTTATTTATTAACTGTAAAGATTTGATTCGACTGATTCTGCTACATTGCAATTTAAAATTTGGAGGACAGATGAGAGAGCCCAGCAGGGAAATGTGCCTGCCAATAAGACTGCAACCTTAGTTTGATCCTGAAACCCACATAATGGAAGGAGAGAACCAACCCCCGCAAGCTGTCCTCTAACCTGCACAAGTATAACATGACACACACACCACCTCTACCATTATAAACAAATAAATAAAACATTTTGTATCCTAACATTTCTGTTCAAGTTTAATGTTCTTCCTGTTAGAAGATAAAAATCTGGTACCCGAAGTCTCTCCTAATTTAGTGACCATCAGCCATGTGATTCTATGGAAGATATTTCACCAAAGATGGCCTCAGCTTTCTTCCTGTACTCTGGTAGATTTGGATGAAATTATTGAGTTTCCCTTAACCCTCCCATTCCAGGATTCTCACAAGGCTAGATGAGTTACCATCTGCTTTGCAGTGGAAAGACACTAAAGAAAGAAACCAGATTGTAGTTTTGGACTCTGCTAACTTGGGAACACTACATCATTTTCTGAATCCAATCTGTCAAAAAGGCTTAATGTTGCTGGCCCTGTTTATATTACAGGGTGGCTGTGAGGTGAAGATACGGAGTGGTCAACTTCATCCATACCAATCTCTTAAGACATGACAGATGGAGGTAAGAGAAAAGGTGGACAGTATATATTGCCTAAACACTAAAACTGAGAGGAAAAATGCAGAAATAAGGGTTAGGTAGTTGATGGAAGAAACAGTTCACTTATCTTCCTAATGACTGCTAGATCAGGGCATATCTTAACTAGATTAAAAGAAGGGGAGTTAAATTGGGCTTTAGAGTAATTAGAATCACAATGAACAATGGACTGGACTCTGAATCTATTTCTGTCATTGCTCAGAATGAATGACTTTAGACAAATCACACCCTCATGCTCTTTGGTCTACTACAGATCCTCAGATTGGCATCAGTTATCGTTATGTCTATATTGCAACTTTTCTATTTAAAATATTCTTTTAAATGAGAGAAGGTCACTTTGGCTATAATGAACAAGCTTGTAGCATTATGAACCTCCTGTTGCAAGCAACTCTGTGAGGTTTAGTATTGATCATCAACTTGTCAGAATTTGGAGTTACTATGGAAACAAACCTCTGGACTTGTTTGTGAGGGAATTTCTAGATTGTGCTAAAGGTAGAAAGCAAGGCCATAAATGTGGATTGCATCATGTCATGAGCGAAGGTCATGGAATGACAGCATTCACTGTGCTCTGATTGCCAACATGACCGTCCACCTCAAGCCCCTGTCCCAATGGCGTCCCTGCCATGATGGAATGTGTTCTCTCACCATAACCTACAGTAAGCTCTCCCTTCATTGTTTTTGCTTTTGCCGGGTTTTTTTCAACAGCAAAGAGAAAACATAGCTAATACAAACTCACAAGGTAAAATTATTTTAAGAAGTGTAAAAACACTGGATCCACCAAGGCAAGCAGATCTGAGGGAACGAGCTCCCTGGGAGAAAAAAATCCCATGGGGAGATTCTTTTACCTACAAAGCAATTTCCTATCAGTACCCAGCTGAGAGAGGCTGAGGCCCTGAACAGAAAGCTGAGCAAGAACATCTGCTGAATAGAGCTTTTGGCAGTCTCCAGGGTCTGGGGAAAAGAAACCGAAGACAGGGTTGAGAAGGAAGGTAGAACTTGAGAATTCAAGGTCAAACTTTCAGGGAAGGAAAGTGTAAGAAGTGTAAGAGCACTGTGTGCTATTTTCTGCCCTGAGGCAATAGTCAATTTATTAGCAAAATAAGGTCAGAGACTATAAACTGAAAAGAATGGAACTAGGTAGAACTTTCAACAGTCTTGTAACATAAAACCATAAAAACTGGGTTCAGAGCTTACTGGTGCGGAAATATACTGGTGAGCATCTCAGAGTTGAGGTCATGGTTAAGATTAAGCTTAGTAATAGAAACAAAGCAAACTAGAATATGTCTCTCCTGTAACAAATGAAATTTTGTGTTTAATACATTCCAGATCATAAATGAAATACAATGGTTTATCTCTAATATATTCACAATTGAGAAGAAAAAGTCAAGTCTCTAGATTATCTATAACTTTTCATATGTAATGGATGTCATTCAATAAAAGTTAAGCAGCACATTCAGAATCAAAAACAAAAGTAAAAGTAGAAAATTTCTTCAGATATTACCATTATTAAAAATGACCCTTCAAATGATCATAGTTGATATTCTTCATCAAAAGAATGTTATCTCTATGATAGGAGGACTATTCTATATAGGTGCTAACTTTTTCATGAAAGCTTTTTTTTTTTAAAGCTACTCTTCAACCATGAAAAGGCAGAATTTCTCCAAAGAACTCTGCCTGTGAAAAAGGATCAATGGAAATTCAAGAACTAAAAATTTAATAATGAAATTGGGAACTCAAGAGTTGAGTTTAAAAATAAACATGAAAAGGCAAGGACTACCACTAAATAAATCCAAAAGGAAACACTCAGAAGAATAATAAACAATTAAAATATTTTATAATGCATAAAACATACCCAATTTGTAGTGTGGGTAGGAAACCCCAGGCAATGTATCAATGAACTCCCAGAACTGGTGAAAAGGAAATTAGTAACAATATACTGTACAGTTAATACATTTTCAAAACTGGCAAATGACATATTTTAGAAGAACTCCAAACAACAAGAAACAGAAGCATACCAAATAAAATAATAATCAAAATACTAAAAATTTATATATTTGACTATTTATTTATTATTTATTTATGTATTTATTTATGTGAGAGTGAAAGAGATTGAGCATATGCTATGGTACAATGGTGTCTCAATGGCGTCCCTGCCATGATGGAATGTGCTCTCTCACCATACCCTACAATAAGCTCTCCCTTTGATGTTTTTGCTTTTGTCAGGTATTTTTCAACAGCAGGAGTGAGTACATTTTTCTCCATCATTTGGGCTTCCAGGGATGAAAGTCATGATAGCCAATGAGCTATCTCACTGGCCCACAAGTTTGACTCTTAAACACAAACATTCGTCACATAGGAATGCCGAATTTCTCATTAGAAATAATGGAAGCCACAAACATCTTTAAGGTGCTGACAAACACAAACTTTATATACAGTAGGAACATGATTCAAAAATTTAGGCAATATATACTGTCAATAAACAAAAAATTTGGAATTCATCATTAGTAGATCTGTTTAAATGAATTACTAATGAGAACTTGAATGTCTGTGCTTAATCCCCTTTTCCTTTTTACTCAGCCCAGGATTTTATCCCATGAATCATACCATTTACATGTAGGGTGGGTCTTCCCACTTTTGAGTAGCTAATCTAGAAAATCTTTCACAGATGCTTCAAAGGTTTGTGTCCTTCATGATTCTAAATCTCATTAAATTGACAAGATTAACCACCACGATTATTTTAATAGGTGTAGCAAAGGTAAGCTATTTTCATATATTTATAATAAAATTTTTAAAAGATAACAAACCAAGAATACAAGCCAATAAATTACCCTGGAAAATATTTTAAGATATTATGTTAGAATAATGTATTAGAACATTCATTATTAAGTTTTGAAAGCAAGCTAGCATTACTTCTAATCATCATAATGGAGCTCATATCCACTATGATCAGGAAAAAGGTTAAAAAATAAAAAGTAAAACTACTAGTAGTTTCAACTGGGTGTACATGATAATGTCAAAAGTATTTACAAAAAAATTAGTAGAGATATAAGTATACTTAATAAGTCTTCATGTGTAATATTAATATATAAAGCTAATTACATAATCTTTAAATGTATCACTAACCACCACAAAAAATGCAGTTTAAAAATCCAAAATGTAACTGGTAGAGCTAGAGAAATGGCATGTAAAGGCACTTGCAAGCAAACATGGAGACTTGAGTTGAATCCCCAAATTCTGTCTCTTCCTTTCTCCCTCCCTTTTTCTGTTCTTTCTCTATCTCAAATAAAGCAATAAAATATTTAAAGTTAAAATAGTACTTGAAATTCATTAAAAGATCTCAAATAAATATAGTAAGACAATGAAAACCTATATGTAATAAAATGAAATATTTTTAAAGAAATTAAGACAAACACAGGAACACATAGAAAATGCTGAACTTTATGTTCAAAGTTTTAAAGATGTGAAGTCTACTGAAGCTGCATCATCGATTCATTCAAATCAAAAGCCTCAGGAAAAGGTTCCTCAGAAATCCACAAATCAACCCTGAAATGTATATGAAAGAGCAAAAAAAATTATGAGGGAGGAAACAAAATAAAGATTGGCACTATCGGATATTAAATTTATTATGTAGAGCAGTTGACCCCTCAATTTGCAAGGGGAAAAACAAACAGGCCAAGAAAATAGAATATAGTTTTATAAATAGGCCCATTTATGTAAGATAACAATATTCAAGAAAGATAATCTGAACTTCAGTGGAAAAATGTAATCTTTTCATCAATTGCAGTAGTCACAAGGGCAAAAAATAATCCAGACTTCTAATGTCACACTGTATGCAAAATGAATGTTAAGTCAATTTTAGATCTAAAGATAAAAGTTCTAAATCACAGAAAAAGATTCTAATGAACTTGTTGTAGTCACAGATTTTCTAAACACAATACAACTCAACATGGGGTGAACATTTGTATAGCATATGCTGGCTACATCCTCATCACTGGAACACACACACACACATACACACACATTCATCTTGAGGCACATTAGAAAAAGAAAAATGTCATAAAGAAACAGATAGGTAAACTGGCTACATTTTCTAGTTAGGAGCATTATTAGGAAATAAAAATATAGGAAAAAGAGGAATAGAACACTTGAAATGCACATATACAGAAAAGGAGTTATGCTCAGAATGACTGTAAATCCATTACATATGAAAGATAAAAAATCTAAATCAGTAAACACAGGAAAGGATTCTGACACTTACTACTCATGAATAAAGTGTAAAATTATATCAGGGGATAGAGAGGTGTTAACCCTTTGTCTCACAAACAGAAGGACTTTATTTTCCTCAATCCTGGACCCCAACATAAAAACAGAAATGGCTGGGGAATACACTTCTGGCCCTGGAAGGCAGAGCCTGGTAAATATCAGAACAAAGCAATAAGGAAATAGAGCAATCCAAGAAGATTCCCAAAGTCATCCTTGGACCTCCACAGACACACACAATATCCTCTTGTTGTGTGGTTTTTACGTCCAGGTTCTTGTATTTGGGAATCCAAAATTGAAACTAGAACACACATAGAGATTTAAGGCAGGTTTTATTAGAGGAGAGAAAGACATGGAATCTGTGAGGGGCAAGTAAGCAAGAAACAAACTCATGGACTTCAGATATGGAGTTCATGAGGGGTAAGGAAGCAAAGATGGCTGGCAGGGTCATGAGTATTTATAGGGTTAGGCAGGCCCAGGAAAAGTAGCTTTTCCTTATTGGTTAGCTCTAGTTAGTGCAAACCTGATTGGAGCTTTGTCCCCTACCTCTCATTGGTCTGTTCTTATAAAGGGTGGCTGAGGGGAGACCAGCCTAGTTGACCTCATGGTCAAGCTGTTTCTTTTGAGGAATTTAGTTTATCTGCAATGGAGACCTCATCTCCATTTTCTTTCATAAATAGAGGATTGAGGGAATTTGGCAACCTTATCTTTGTGGGGATTTAGAACCAATTCCTCCAGATTAGCAGGGTGTGTTCCCTGAGCCTAATCCCAGCACTGGGATTATGGGCTTGTTCTGAAACTCTCTCTCTCTCTCTCTCTCTCTCACACACACACACACACACACACACACACACACACACACACACAAAGAAATAAATAAAATAGGGTAAACAGTGAAGTGCATCCCTCTCATAAATTACTACATAGGTGAGGATATAAACTACAATGATTTGCCATGACAATCACAAGAGTAAATCCTACATAATGATGAGTAGAAGAAACAAGAAAGAATGCAGTGCAGGAGTTCATTTTATTACATATCTGAATTAAAATATTTGCATTATAGTGACCATTAGCAAGAAAAATAAGCATCTTATTCTAAAAATAAAGTGCCTGTAATTCAGTTAATTGTCAAAAAAAAAAAAAACAGGAAATCAGCTTCAATAAACTAAAGTTCAATGTAGGAGTCCATTAGTGGTACAGAGTAAATTTTGCAGTATGGATATTAGATTTATAAAACACTCCATGAAGTCTTACACTTTCTGCTCATATTCACTTAAAAACTTAGAAAGATAGACATCTTTTGACTATTTCTTCTTTTCACTTTTAAAATATACAATCGTATGAATAAAAAAGGAACTAAACTAAAATATAGCTCCCAAACTTGTAACAAAAGAAAAAGCATGTGACTTGAAGTCATCTTTAATAAAGTCTTCAGTGCGCACTACATCATTGTGTTATGGTTTGGACATGAAGTGTTCATATGGTGACAGCATGGTCCCCAGCAGGCAGTCCTTAGGGAAATGAGAGCATCTGCACGGCTGTCACCATCTTTGGATTCATAATTGATGGCTTCACTGGGAGGGGATAGGAGATGGAGGTGAGGTCCAATTGTAATATGTAGGTCATTGAAGCACATATTCCAAGGTTATACCTGGGTCTTCCCACTTGCTCTCTGCTTATCTCAGAGACACCACTTTGTTCTGCCACATGCTCTCTTGGCATAATGTTCCGTCTCATCCTACACTGACCCAGAAGCAACAGTGCCGATAGACTACGAACCAAAACTTCTGAGACTAGGATCCAAAGCAAACTGATTTGTTCAGGTATTTTGCCATAGCAATGAAAAGTGATGAACACATACTCCATGTGTTTGCTGAACTAAAGATAGAAAGATTTCTAGAATATTTCATCTTGCATGACTGAAGATTTACATCTACTGAACAAGTCTCCCTTTTTCCTCCCTAACCTCTGACAACCAATGCATTTGACTTCATTAGGTGACATATAAGAAGACTCAAGTGGTATTTGTCTTTCTGCTACTAGCTTATTTCACTGAGCATGATGAAGGTATTTTGTTGTTGTTGTTCCACACATTGTATCAATGTGACAGTATCTACCTTTTTAAAATCTAAATGATATTCTACTGTATATGTATAACATGTTTTCTTTAAATGTGCATTCATTATTATTCATATAGGTTGTTTCTACTTCTTGGATAATGTGAATAATACCAAAATGAACACAGAAATACAAACATTTCTCCCAGATCCTGATTTCAGTTCTTTGGATAAATGCCCAAACATAAGATTGTGGAATCTTATGCTAATTATGTGTTTTATTTTTTTGAAGAACCTCTGTATAGTTTTCTATAGAAGGTATGCCACTTTATATTGCACTAACAGTTCATAGGAGCTCTGATTTTGTGCTATTTGCATACCATCTTTGGAGCAGTGTCTACTGAAGCCATGTGTTCATTTAGATTTTTTTTTTGTTATTTTTGCTGGGTTGTACTAATTCCTTATATACTTATACAAATTATTCATCAGATACATGATCTAACTTTTTCACCCATAACTTCTTTGCTGTACAGAAGCTTTTTAGTTTATTAATTAGGCTCCTTTTTTTCCCTATTTTCTTTTCTTTTTTTTTTTTCCTTTTAAAATGAAATTTTCTTTTTTTTATTTCTTATACTCATACAAAGTTGATAATTACCCCATTCCAAATCCTCCCTCCCTCCAACCCTCCCTGGATCCCCTTTTTCCCTTCCCCCTTATCCCCTTCCTTCCCCCTCCCTCCCTTTCTCCTGGTGCCTCCTCCCCCCCATTCCTGGAGCATCCTTCAGTGTGCATGTCAACTTCCCTCTGGGTCCTCCTCTCTGATGAGGTGTAAGGACTCAGTGGCATTGTCTAGAGCTCTTTTTTGTGTTCCCCTTTAGTATAGGAACACTATTGTGGCTGTTAATCCCTTGCCTCTAAGGATCCTAGTGCCTGTGATCCATGCTAGACTTTGGGGGGATCAATGATATGTTGGTCACTAGTGCAGGTCATGCAAAGTCCTATTATGATTACTTTGGCCCTAACTTGTGTGGAATATCTTGCATATCATTGCTCCTCCCCATCTTTAGGCTCTTACAATCTTACTGCCCCCTCTTCCACAAATTATTCTGAGCTTTGGGATGGGGAGAGATTAGGGTGTCCTGGTTCCAGGTGGTTGATGCAGAGTATCTGATGTTCTGAATTATGGTTTGTTAATTTTTTTTCAGTTTTGCTGCTCCTGCACCGCCCTTAGCTCCATCCTGATGGGTATTGGATGTCGCCCCTTGGGAAGGAGGACCACGAGCGAGTGTCCTGTCCCGGGGCGGGGGGAGGGACAGAAGGTCCTATTTTATTTTCTTGAATTTACTACCTTATTAATTAAAATTATTTTTGGAGTGATTGTGACTCATATTTTTGTAGTGGCATCCATTCTACAAAAAATTTTAAGCATGCACACACACGATACAATTTATCTCATCATGATGTTTCAGCTCATATGTAACCCAGCAAATGGTGAGTTATAAAACCAAAATTAGCTAATTATTCTTGACATCTATCACCAATGCATTGCTTGTGAAGACAGATTTGTTAAGAAACAAATATGTTGTTCAAAAAGCAGTATGTCAGTCAAACCTTAAAAGAATAAAGAAATAGAGCTGAGGACATGGCTTAACACTTAGAGTTTGCAGAGCAAGCTAAAGGCCCTAAGTTTCATAAACTCCATGTAAAATTCCTGACTCCATGTAAATCCCAGGTGGCTAATTCTAGCCTTGGAAGGTGGAGATTAGGAATCTCCAGAGCAAGCTGGCTATGTAGAGTAGCCCTATTGGGAAAATCTGCCTTTGATTAAAGACCCTATCTCAAAAAGAATGAGATGGAAAAAAAAAAGAATGAGATGGAAGAATGATGAAAGATGATTCTTAATATTAACCTCAGGATACATGCATATACCATATACACGCAGCACAGACACATGTGAAAAGAGAATGGGAGAAGAATGAAAAAAAAAGTGGTAAAATTTTTTAAAATTAGCATTTTTCTCAAAGAAAAATCTAAGGATTAAGATAAAAATATTTTATTTTTGTGCTTCCCAGGAGCACATATTCAATTTCTAACTTCACTAAAATGAATCACATTCATCAAATCCTGAGAAACTCTACACTAAGTTCTGGCGCTATGACACATTTCTCGACAGCATTTTTCTCATCATTGTTTTAGAAAAGAGAAATGTAAAGTGCTAAGTGTGAAATAACCAGACGTCGACCTCATTAACTTCCCCAATACCTTGCCCTCCTCCCTGCACACACCCTCCAAGCTCTGAATGTCATTTCAAGTCATTGCATCTTTGTAATTCCTTCCTCAGGCAAATACAAAGTACTTTGGTCACCTCAGTCTTAAGGTATTGTGTGTCTCTGGAACCTGCCCTTCTCCTACTCCCTACCTCTGCCCAGCTAGTTCAGGACATCCAATACCTGTGTGACTCAATATCAGGATCTGAGGGAAGAGAAGCCAGAAGATTGAAGATGAGCACAGCTTGTCTAAGGGGGGCTATGCTGCAGTGGGTATGGAAAGCTTTCCCACTCTTGTGCTGATAAAACCTGAAATTGTACCTTTTCATTTGGGGGGGGGGTATCTGAAATTAGACAGAGACCATATCTTATGTAGCTATGGTTCACAGTGATTTTAAAGCAATTTGAAGAATAGAATGAGGCTCTTTGTCTGCCGGGTAGATGAGAGTGATGAGTGAAAATCTCTATCAGTGCAATAGCTGGAAAAAGTAGAGAGTAACCGGGATTTAATGAGGTTGATTCCCGGTAAGGATAATTGATAAAAAATATTTTGAAAGTATTGTCACATTTATCTAAAAACAATGGCTAGTAACACCTACTTAACCCAATATATATCTTGATTGAGAAGATAATCATAATAGTTAGCATGTTCAAGACCTGAGTAAGTGAGAACATTAGCATCTTAATCTGCAAATTTCTTCTCAAAATTGATTTTAGAATTAAATAAGTTGACATACATGTCAACTTATATGCGCACACATAAAATAAGCACAATTCATATAAACATATCTGTTTATATATACATTTTATATATACATTTATGTATATATACACACATTCATATCGACACAGAAGGTTTATGGTGGGCACAAGTTAATATCCTAACAATACTGAACAAGTGGGTATGGAAGGGTATTTTACTCCCACACCACTCTACCCAAAGCACTCTCAGAGTTCAGAAGAGCTTGGAAATTTAACAAATTCATCAGGAAATTCAGCAAAATTTTTCTCTCCTTTTGCTTTGTCCAAAGATCTCATCTTACTTCATGTTATGTTCCTGCTGGACAGGAACCAATATGAGCCCAAGTCCCACCAAAGACATAGAAAAATCATCTTTCCCCAAACTCCTCCTCATTTTCTTCCCAAGAGTATTCACAAGCAGTCTATAATTCTCCACTCATTTTCCTCAATGTTTTCTCACCAAGTAAACAAAAACACTTCTGACTGTGTATCTAGACTGAAAATTATTATTTCCCCACTTTCTTTTATTTTTCTCAAAACCTTGTTCAGTTACTTCAGGAACAAATTCTCTACCACTTCATCACACACAGTGAACCTAAAAGACAGACTGATCCTAAAACCAGTGTTTGCAGAGTTCTCAGACATGGTTTAGCTGCGCCATCCGTAAGGCACATCCATCCCCAGACTCTGAATGAAGAGTGTTCATCTCAATTATCCCACAGTGCCAACTTGAGGAACACTCACAATTTTGCTGAAGAAGTTGTTGCACTGAAAACACGCCCAGTTGATTACATGTTTTGTCTTCTAGAACATGCAGAAAAAAGTCTCTGTATCTTCTTCCAAATACGTTCACAAGAAGAAACACTCAAATTCATTCAGTTGTTCTTCTTGCCTAATGGACCTAAACTACTACCTGCTATGTATCTCCAGTTTATTATCCAGTCTGTCATTTGCCTGTCATTAAAAACTGGATATTAAGATAATACTACATTAGAACTACAATCATTAGCAAAATACAACTGCCAGAGTTTTTTTTTAATCACCATTAAAAATATACATGAGTAGAAAGGGAGATTGCCTGTTGGCAAAGTACCTGTTATGTAAGCATAAGAAGCTGCATTCATAAGACCAACGCCCACGTAAAAAGCTGGGCATGGGGTCAGGGAGATGTCTCAGTGGTTAAAGCCTTTGCCTTGTAGCCAGAAGGCCTTGAGTTCAGATTCATGGGTCCCACATAAAAAATGAAGGGCAGGTACTATAGCTGGAAGGCAGAGACTGAGAATCCCCAGACCAAACTGATAGCTAGAATAAAACTAATGTTATGCTCTGTGTCAAATTAGAGACCCAGACATGGAAGAGTGACCAAGGATGATTCCAGATATCACCTTTGGGCCTCCACAGGCACACACACTCAAGTGCACTTGTCTACATCCACCCCCACACACCTACATCCACCCACATTCAAGACACACACACACACTACACACATACACACACACACACACACACCATTCATGCACACCATATACACATACATAAAAAAAAAAAACCACTGGGCACAGGACACATCTTTAACCACAGAGCTGAGAGGAAAGATGTATGAAGATTCTTTAAACTTTTTTTTTTACTCAATTGTGCGTGTGTGTATGAATGTGTCTGTGTAGAACCACAGATGGATTCTGGAACCACCACAGACCGCCTCCACCTCCTCCTTGTTTACTCTGACCCGGGATTCACAGGCTCCGCCCTACCAGGACCAGAAACGCAGGCCACCCCCGCTTGCGCCCGGTGTCTATACGTGGGGTCTAGGATCCGGAACTCAGGACCTTCTGCCTTCAAGGCAGAGGCTTAACCCCTGAGCCACCTCTCTAGCTCCTAGATTCTTGAAGCTCATGGACAGTTAATTCAGAAAATTGGTGAACTTCAGATTCAATTGATACAAATACAAGGTGGAGACTGATTAAGGAAGAAGCACTTAGGTTTCCACATGTACATGCATACATGAACACATGCCTCATATCCAAATAAACGTGTGTGTGTGTGTGTGTGTGTGTGTGTGTGTGTGTGTGTGTGTCTGCTGAGCCCCAGTGTGTGTGTGTGTGTGTGTGTGTGTGTGTGTATCTGCTGAGCCCCAGCACAACACTTTACCTTATTACAAGAATTTTGCAGATGGAACAACAGTTGGCTACTTGCCAAAGGTCATATGGCTGTATATATGGACAGAGACTAAAACCCAGGTCACCTTTACTGGAGAGACTCTGCTTCCTCATCTTGCTCTTCTGGTTATCACACACACTCTTCTTTTACAAAGAATGTTCTACTAATGTGACTTTGAGGGCTCTAGCTCAATAGTTTTGCCCATCTAAAGTTTCATTTCACTGTGGTTCTTGCTTTGTAAAATTTCCAACAGTTACCCGTTTGCTTTCAGTTAGTACTTAGATTTCTCTGAAGTTGACTCCCTATTCAAAACCAGTTAGAGAGGAGTATGTAAGCAATAAAGAACTTGGACCCTGGAGCTAGTCTACTTGAGATGAAAGCCAAATACCACACATTTTTAGTGCATAAACTAGGGGAAATTACTTGATCTCTGTATCACCATTTCCTCATTTATGAAGTAGATAGCAATGCCTAGTGAATAGGGATACTCTGAGCATGATGAGCTAATCTTTATTATTCTCTCAGAGGAGGTGAGATGACTTATAAGGTAAAGATGTTCACTGCCAAGCCTGATGATCTGAGTTCAAGCCCCAGGCCCACATGTTAGAAGATAAATGATTCCCTTAAGTTGTCCTCTGACATCCACACACACACACAGAGGCATTGGCACACATAACCAAACACACACACACACACACACACACACACACACACACACACACTTATATATATTAGTAAAAGATATCTATTATCTATGAATTTTTATTTCTTCTAGTATCATGTTTCTAAATTTGGAGACTACATATTAATGGTTACTTCATGGTTGCCCAAAGTAGTCATGTAAAAGAACTGCCTACTGGAATGACATAGATCCTGGACCAGATACTACACTATCACATGTGTTAACTTCATGTCAAACTAGACAAAAAAGTTCCTTAAGTTAAAGAAAAATTGACTGCAAGTCAGAAAAAAAAAGCAATAATAGTCATCAAATGTGATGTGTGTGAAAACTATTTTATTGACAGCAGCATGGAAAATAAATATTGATAATTATTTGACAATGACAAGATGATACAACTCTCAAAAACTGCATGCATCCTATTCCTGTGAATTTTTCTATAAAAGTACAAATACTTCAACAAGTATTGCAATCTTTCCAAGTCACTGTCAAAAATTATGAGAAAGCCTCCTCCAAAAGAATTTATATGTCTGACTAAAGGGAAATTTTCAAACATTAGCTGATCTTCATAACTTGGAAAAAATCAAGCACTTGGGAGAAGAAACATGTTTTAAGGTCCAATTTCAAGAGCAATTTAAATTCTAGAGATTCTTATGATTGGAAGAGACTGGTCTAAGCCTTGAAGCCTGAGTTCTTTAGCCATCTCCACAGCTTTACACAGAAATGGGAAGCATTTCTCCAAAATCACTTTTCAAAAGGGAAAAAAAAGTCATTTTGTCCTGTTTTTATGTAATCCTCCAAACGGATGAATATTACTTCTCACAGTTCAAGCCCTAGCAGAACACAAATGAAATGGGATTTGATTTAACTTTAGCGGCTCTGTATCGCTCAAAATGGATATGTGAGCATATGTGGATTTTCAATAAAATACACAAAATTATCTGAATTCACCCTTCATCCCATTGTCCTCAGTGTGACAGCTGTACCTCTTATGAAAACAAGAGTTATCATTCTCTTGATGAATTTAAGAATAAGTTGTCTTGCTTACTGCCCTTGTGCTTCAGGCAAGTCTTGGCATGGAATAGCAACTCTGGTTTAGCCAGAGTATAAAGCATTTCCATCCCTCCAAATGTCCCCATGATCATGTACCATGTAGAGATTCTTAAGAAATCTGGACTGGGATACAGGAAATCTGCTTTTGAAATGAACCTTCTAGGCAAGTCTAATACAGTCATTCCACTACTATATTTTGAAGAATAGTACTGTTCAGTTAATTTCCTGATTAATGGGTACTCACAGCACATATCGCCCACATTTTCCTTGCCATGGGGCTCCGCATGCATTCTCTTATTGAGTGCCCAAGGCAGTCTGAGGATTAGACTTCACTATCTCTTATTTCACAATGAGGATATGAGTACTTGGAGAGGTTAAGTAATTCATCCTAGGCCATAAGGCTAATGAAAGTGAAAAAAATACAAGCTCAAGTCTTTGTGATTTCACAGTCTATTATCTCAAAAAAACACAATCTGTTGTGAAAAAGGAAAGTCTGTTTACAGCCAACCATTTTCTTTAGCAACTAATCTATCAATGTGTTCCCAAATTTGGCTAAGAAAATTGGTCAGTCATTGTCCGTGCACCCCAAATGAGCTCATTCGGACTGGTACTAAAAACTGAAAGGCTTTATTTTTTCTTTTGGAACAAAAGCAAAAAATATTTGCTAGGTACTAATTTTCAAATGGTTACAATTCAAATATGAAATCTAAAGATAGCCCAAAGAAGAAATCAATTCCACAAATGTCTCAAGTAAAAATATTTGTCTTAAATTTTTGAAAAAAAATACTTTTTCATTTTCCAATATTAACAGGAAAAAGTGATATATCCATAAAGATTCTAAATAATCTTCTTCTTCACTCTGGATGGAATCAGAGCTTTGGAAAGACCCAGGGCAAGGAATGCGCAACCATTCCCAGTCATTTCACTTCACAGAGTCCTCACGTCTTCTCAGGTGTTGAGTTTTCAGCTTTATAGCAAATGGCCAAAAACAGTAGCAAAGTGACTATATTAAATATGTATCTACATATTCACCTTCATAATGATATATGGAATGACAATTATAGAATTTAATTCAGAAACAAAAGTCTCAACAGAATTCCTGGTGATAAACTGTGATGGTGTTGGTCTTTTTATAGCAGTTTCCATGCTTATTTGGATCTGTTTGCTGATAGCTATCTGTAAGCTCCACTTGTAAGTCTACTTGGAGTTGTAATTTCCTGCTTCACTAAATAGATATCAATAAAGGTGAAGTTTTTCAGTCACAGTAGACTCTCTTTAAAGTTTCAGGGAGACAGTGAGGATCTTTTTCTCAGATATGCTTCAAACCATTTCCAAGTTTCTGCTCAACCTCAAAATTCCATAGCTCTACTAGTAAAAGCCAAAGGTGTCTTATAATCAGGAAGTAGTAACAGGCCTTACGCATACTTCACAGGGAAGATGATCTCAAATAGGGCCTAGGTTAAAATGATGGGCAAATTGTTTCTCTATATTTTTATCTTGTTAATCTACAATAGTTGTGAACATACCTTCTAACTAAGGTTCATCCTAGCACATCGATACTATAACAACTATATAGCTGGACACTCGGATTTGGAAACTGGGGTCATATACCACAAAAATGCATTCTATTCATGATGGCGGATTCCTAAGCAACAAGTTTTCTTGGATTACAGAGAAATAAAGAGCAGAACATTTACAAAGGTTTGTCATACCAGTGGGAGTGTGGGAAGGGGCTTTGTGAGTAGAAAAACTATATGACATGCTCTCTATACTATCTTTAACCCCAGCATATGCTTGAAGTAAGTACAGATTCAATTGAAATGTGATATTGAAGGAACAAATGGGTAAATAAGCAGAGAGAGAAAGGCTCTGTGGCAATAGGTCTTAATTGTGGTTATATTAAGACTACCTGAGCATAATTGGGGTTACCATGCTCTCCTTTGATTATTAAGTTAGAATTAGAAAGAGAAAAGACAATTTCAGAAAAGGGAAATAAACATGAGGAGTAAAAGGAAACATTCAAAATAAAATTGAAGCAGGATGTCATCTTGCCTAATTAGATTGGGAAATAGTTAAAACCCCTTTTGTATAAAATGGTAACACGTATTTTATGGTTCCACATAATCAATGATAACGTAAGTTTTTACAGCCATTTTGGAGGATAATTTTGACAATGTCACTTTGCATGTTATAGAGGAGGCTGTGAACATGCATGTGTGTACATACGTGCATCTATGCCTATGGATACATATATGCACTTGTATGTGAATGTGTGTGTTGTGCTGGAGACCTAACTGAGAACCTTATTAATTCCATGTAAGGTAGTCTACATGGAAGAGCTACACCTCAGCCCAGACGGTGTCTTTTAGGCATACTCAGTGATATAGCAATTTTAATTCTATATTCATCAAGGTATATAGACACTTACCTACATATGTCAGGTTCTGTGCATAGGTATGTTCACTGGATCATTGCTTAAATCTGTGAATACCTAGATGTTTATATCAGAAGTAGCAGCACTGTCACAGTACTTGCAGAGTTTATGTGTACAAACCAATATAATATGTACATACAAATATGTTTATCTGGAAAAATCTTGAAAATGTTATTGAGTGAAATAAGCAAATTTCAGAACCCAATAAACTATTACTTAAGTAAATTTTATGTTTTCAGGCACACTTACACATATACAATGGCTATACTACTCTATATTTTTTGCACATGAATATAAGGAAATGTGGTCTAGAAAAACAAATGCAAACTGGTACTAGCAGTGATCTCAAAATTAAAGTAAATAGACATTGTATTTGAGGTGCAATGCATTAATTATTGTAAGAAGATATTCATGTGTTGCCTATAGAACGATTATTCAAAGGAGATATAGGAATAGCAATACCCTTGCCATTTTAATTAATGATTATATTCAGAACAGCTTTATTCTGGTGGTCTCAAGTCTTCACATAAATGATTGTTTATATTTGACCACTTTCATTAAAACTAACAAACAAAAATAAAAATACGTTACAACCAAATGTATGTAGATGAATAAGGTAACTCATGGATGTCAAAAAAGTCCATTGTTTTCACAAAGCTTTAGGGACTCTACACAATATATATAAAAATTATAATAGTTTTCCTCAGTATGATAATTGGCAACATAGATTTGGCCTGGCCAGCCAGGAAATTTGCTTTAGCATTCCAAATTAAGAACCATTTAATTTTAAGAAATAGTAATATCTGAAGCTAGGAACATGCTGGGAAGGACTTCCTCATGTGTTCTATTTCCAGGCTTAAGCCAGGTAATAGCCAATTAACTTCCCAAACTTTCTTTACCCTCCCTGGAGATAACAGTCTGGACAATGTTTTCACAAGTTCTTCAGGCCCCAAAACGGTCCCAAATTTTCTGAGTGACTCCATATGTGACAGACATATAATCACAGTCTTCCAGAGAACTACCTTGAAGCATCAAGCTCACATGTGGTCCCAATACCCTCTGGGTGACTTGTGATACCCTACTGGAGCACAAGATGGAGGTCTGTACATTAAGGAACCTTTGACCCCCCTGGGGCTCAGAGATTCTCTTCTCAGATACTTACTTTAATGTTGTATTGTCCCATAAACCAGGGTGAAAAATGGCCTGTTGGCTTTTATCACTTACATTCCACTTATAGAGCTGTCCTGGTGCCAGGTACTAAATTAAACACAGCAACACAGAAATGACCTGGTCCTTGGAAGCCACTGCTAGAGTGATGAGAGTCAACCATTCATTCTGCATAAATTTAATCACTGTCATGATAATTTCTAGCCATAGAAAAGTAGGAGCCTCAGCTATTGAAAAGATTCCTCTCTAATGAACGAAAGTAGCTGAGACCTGTTTCAACTTACTAGAGGCATACAAAGACAAGAGCAGATTTTATAATTAATTTTGATGACTGTATGAATAAATCAACATATGAGAAACTATGTCAAACATGATTTAGTGTTTAAAGGACTATACATAAACTAAAACTAACAAGTTTAGACCAATATATTATTTGAAGAAGTCTTAATAGTAGACACATTTGGCAATACAATTTCCAAATTTCCCCTTCTAATTTTTTTTTTTTTTTTTGCTTCTAACTTCTTTTCTGGAACCTGAACAAAACCAACTACAAAGTTAGCAGTACAAAATATAAATGTCACTGAATGGAACACTAGACTCTCACTCAATATTAATGCAAATTCATAGGTTAAAAATATACTTAAGATTATAACTGCTAAAATTATACATAAAATTGTAAAAGGCACTGTTGCACACATAATGTTACCTTCAAGTTCAAAGCTGACACTCTGAATAAAATATGGAGAATATGCAAAACAGGGAAAGGAAAAGAAAAAAGAAATTCTTTTCATCCTGCTGTATATATGTAGATAGATCTTGGCTTCTAGTTTGGGTTTCTACTTAGAAAGATACTACTGCTTGCATGACTGTGGCATGCACAATTTCCAGAAGGCAGCTTTGTATTGCCTATAAAACCCAGGTATCAACAAGTCTTTCTACCTTACAAACTTAGTAGTGTCTATATAGACAATCTGCATTCCATGATCATGTCATATGGTGTAAGGTCTCTATTAGCTGAGAATGGGATGTTTCTAGAGACTAAATAAACAATAGATACTTAAATAGTATCAAGTTTGGATTTAGTTCAGTTTTCTAATCATTGATCGTTTTGTTATGTATAAATAGACAGCCACAATTCCTACTCTACTTTCTACTGGTGACACATGTTAGACTACATAGTAAAATAGTCTAGAATTTAACAAGCGTAATAATCTGATATGTCTTTAATATGGCTGATTACTACTTATGTGTCTGTCTTTAAAGACTTTTCTACCACTTTCCATACAAATGCACTGTTGTGAAGAATCCAAAGCTTATGGAACACAGAATGAGAAACAACAGTTACTGATCAGTGAGAAAACTGTTAGACTTACGTACTTGATATAAGTATTATAGTAGGTAGTCTGTGATATCAGATTTGAGTAAAAGAAAATGTAAATGAAGAAGAGAAATGGATAACCGAGTGATGACAGAGCAGTTAGAAGAACAATAATGCCACCAAATACTATGGAGCATGAAGATCTAGTAGCTTCTCACACTGGATTGTTATCTGGAGAAATAAACAATTTCATTATTAGGCTAGAGAAGCACTTCATAATCAAGAAAGAAAGATATGCAAAGACAGATAATAATTCTCCCCAATCCCCATGCATCTCCCTCACAATGCTTATGCATTCCTATGTGATGTATGCATATATTCACAAATCATCCAAAGGTCAGCATATTTGACTTTTCTTTGATGAAGCAGTTTGTTTCAATTAATTGACTTTTGTATATCAATAGACTGCTTCTTAGCAAGAGTGACAAGGAAATTTGAATTGCAAAATGCCCTAAATCTTTGGAACAGCAATAAGTCAACCTAAAATATAAACAATGAAGAACAAAGAATGTAGCAAGTTTTACATAAATCAGACATTTCATAAGGGTCTAAGTCTTTTGATATTTAAATGTTTGTGTTTATTTATATTAAATTTGACCAACAACCCTACAATATCAAACATCCATTCTTTCTACTCTATTCATTCCTTCACTTATTTATTTATCAATACATCTGTCATTAAATATATATTTAATAAACTTCACACAACAGATAATATGGTAGGTAAAATTTGATAAAAAGAACAGAAATATTCCTGGTCATTACAGAGACTATCATCTAAAGTTAAAAACGAGCAAGTAACTGCTCAATTACATATTATGATAATAAGATATTTTTAAAAAAACTAAAGGAAAGAAGGCGGCTTTGAAAAAGTAGCATTTAACTGGAAAAATAAAGATGAAAGGAGCCAGTCATTTTTCCATAGAGATGAATGTTCCAGACATAGGTGATAGTGACAGCAAGCAAAGTTCCTTAGACAGAGGTGCTTGCAATCTTTAAAAACTGAAGCCTAGGGGCTGGAGAGGTGGCTCAGAGGTTAAGCTGCTGCCTTGCAGGCGAAGGTCCTGAGTTCGGATCCTAGACCCCACGTATAGACGATGGCCAGAAGCAGGGGCAGCCTGTGTTTCTGGTCCTGGTAGGGCAGAGCCAGTGACTCCTGGAGCAGAGTAGACAAGAAGGAGGTGGAGGCGGTCTATGGTGGTTCCCGAATTCGTCCGTGGTTCTACACACACACATACATACACATACGTGCACACACGCATATACGCACAATTGAATAAATAATAAATAATAAAAAATTTTTAAAAAACTGAAGCCTAGAATTAGCACCAGGATTGCCAGTCCATGATCTGGAAGAAACAGGTACTTATGGCAGTATGTATCCTAAGTATAGTGAGAGCTAGGAAAGTTTTTAAATACGCAAAAAGGTATTTTTCAGAAGTCATGTTGTTGTAGGGTTTTATGTCCAGGTTCTTATACTCAGGAGTCAAAAAGTGAAACTAGAACATGTGCAGAGAATTAAGGCAGACTTTACAGGAGGAAAGTATAGAACTCACGGATGTGGAGTCCATGATGGGCAACAGCGCTGAAAAGAACTCACAGACATGAAGTCCATGAGGAGCAAGAGAGCTGAAAGGAACTCACATACTCCCAATATGGAGTTCATGAGGAGCAAGTGAATCTATGAGGATTCCATGAGGAGCAAGGGAGCCAAAAAGAACTCACAGACCCCAGAAATGGAGTCTGTGAGGGGTAAGAGCACAAGGTGACTGGCAGGGTCAGGAATATTCATAGGGTCAGGCAGGTACTGGAGAAGTGGTTTTTCCTTACTGGTTAGCGCTAGTTTCTGCAAACCTGATTGGGGCTTTTGTTTTCCTACATTCATTGGTCTGTTCAAAGTCAACTTTGTGGCCAACTTCATGGTTGAGCTGTTTCTTACTTTATCTGTAATAGAGAGCTCATCTTCATATCCTTTCATAAACAGAGGGTTGGGGGAAGTTGGTGACCTTATCTCTGTGGAGGATTAGAACCAGTTCCTTCAGGTTGGCAGGGTGTATTTTTCCTTCAGGAAAATCCTAACTGTCTGGGGAAGGGGGGATGACCTTCAAAGATCTTCAAAGACTTTCCCAAAGGAAAAGAACTATAAGCATTCACATGTTCTCCCATTGAGATTCATCTCATAAGGCACAAAGGAGGGTCTATAAATCAAGAAGAGTCTCAAGAGACAACACTTAATTCTTTAAGAAGAAAATGTAGTCATTCTTTAATTGAATAAAATAGTGATTGCCATAACTATTATTTCATTATGTAAAACAATGATACCTGCCTTTGCTAGATTTCCCAATATGAAAGACCCCATATTTGACATGTGTATAATAAACCTCTTGGTTCACTGAAGAAAAATAAAAATGGATGCCACAGTTAAGTGCTAATTCAATCATAAGCAAAACATGAGTTTTACATTTTCCTTCCAATAGTTTAATAGGTACAATATTCCATTAGATATTGTAAAGCCATGTTCTCTGACCTTAAATTATCCTCTTTAATAGCAAGAGACTAGTAAAGCACACAGAAAAGTTAGAACTCATTTAAAATGAAAGAAGCCCCTGGATATGATGAGACTAAGACTGCCCCTTTACAAGAGTTAAGAAAATTATTTTAAAAAATCCCACACACTGTGTAATGCTCAAGCACATGCCAATGAAGGCAACTTTTATGAAAGTCACTGCACACAAGTAGAAAGGGGATGGTAGGAGAACAAGAAGGATTTTAGTGGGGCAGAAAGGTAGGTAGGATGAGGTGATGTGGGTAAAAATGACTTAAATGCATTGTATTCCTGCATGAGATTGTCAAAGAATAAAAACCTGAAATTACACTTGAAAAAGTACTTTCCATAAGGAAATTTTCACTTTCACATTGGAGACATTCTAGACAGTTCTATTCACCTTCCCCCCTCATTCCTTTCTCTTAGGCTCCATGCTGACATTATCTGCAGCTTCCTCACCTCTTCTATTCTGACAGCTGACCTCACTCATTCCTATTCCAACAGAGTAAACAATGGTCATCCCACAGGATGCCCCTCAATTTCCCATCCTAACATTCCAATACACTCATATCTCTGTACATCTGCACTTAAGTATTACAGACCAGGCATCACACAGTCCTAACTCTCATCCATTTCATCTTAATAAGAGACATTTATTATTGATGAGGTCTTCTTTCCTATATATTAAACTCTTGATCGCAATGATACCTCCTATCAGCATATTCTAATAAAGCTTTTATCAGCCAAAAATGTATATAATACACATCTCTTCTATTTGTTCTTCAACCCCTACTACTTTATTAAAGTATTATTCTAATATTCTAATGAAGCATACTCTAGTGAAGCATTTACTAGCCAAAAATGTATATAATACACATCTCTTTTTATTTGTTCTTCAACCTCTACTACTTTATTGAAACTACTGTACCATGACTTTCTTGTTAGAAAACCTCTTGCACTTGGTTCTTAACTCAGTTGCTTTCTCAGCCTCATTAATTTTTAAATATGTTTAATTTACACCCATCAAAGAAAACAAATTCAGATTTCACATAACAGTTCTTATATGCTACTCTGTATCCCTTTCTCACAGGCCAATTTGAAATCTGTACAATTTTGACTTATTCAGTCTCCACAGTATAGGGCTGTAGAAGGCAATGGATAATGCCAGTCTAGGAGCTGTTCATACTCTATTTTGCCTTCTTCGGGGATGGCATGACTGAGTTGCATCATTTGTTTGAACTAATATTTTGGTTTTGTAACATAAATTTAAGAAAGTTATTCATTTGAAAATAACCTCTCAGAATGAGTACTGAAACCAACAGGAAAACTGAATAAGTAGCTTCCAACCATCTTGTGAATCAAAAGAAAGGAATGAACACTGAATCAAAGTTGTATTTTTATACTTCATTCAATTCATTTGGATGACCCAAAGGAGTTAAGTAGTCTCACACACTATATAAGCAGTGGAGCTTAAGCCAGTTTGAAGTGACCACTTCATTCATGCAGGGTGTAGTTGGCTTCAAGTAGTACAACAAAAAGGAAAACCCAAGATCTCCGATTCTCATGATTAGTGACTAAGAATCGTATTCTCTTCCACTGACCAGCTTTCTGCCCAGATCTGTGCACTGTCTTGATATATGAGACATAGAAATACATAATTTTTCACAGGTCTTCTTATAAACCTCAAACTTGCAGTGAGTCATAAAACTTCCATTCTGTCTGTACTTTTACAAAACTGCTTTTGGACAAAGATTTTGTACATTAAGTTCTAGCTCAGAATGCATTTTTGCTTCCAAGCTATAAATAGAGCACAACTTTTAATGAAAGTGCTGACTCTACCTATAGAATAACTGTGTATGACCAAATGTGTTGTAGAAGCTGATTCTATGAACAGCACCTTTAAAGAAGGGGTATTCATAGGGTGCATTTAATTAAGTCATGGATATTAAATAATGCAAAAATACTTACTTAACTGAAATGCAATCTAAAGTAGCCATCAAGATCAATTAACATATTTATTTCCCATAACTCAAGAGGTTTATCCAATACAAGACTACATTAACTTCTTAATTAGGTGTTTGAAAATGTATGGGTCAGCAAATGAAACTATTCAAATATTTGTACGAATGTCCCTTACTGTAATAGTGAATGAGCAACTTTTATAAAACCTGTATCTTTTTTTTGTCCATGCCAATTAAATCCAGATTTGGGTTTTGATTAGATGCAGCTTGTTTTACCTTTTGTTGATGAGCCAGAGAATCAATCCATTAATGGAGACTGCGTGGGTCTGTTTTTATTAGGTAAGCATAGAACTACATTGCCTCCTGCCAAACAGGACCTCCTTGAAGAACTGCAGCAATTAATGTTCCATTTCTGTGTCAAGTACTGTTACAAGTTTACTTCAGGCCAAAGACTGTCCAAATATTTAGTACAATTCCACAGAGGCCTAGGTAGCTGGAGGCTGCTTCGGGAGGTTTGGCATTGACTCCTGCTCTGCATGGGTAGTAGGAAAGTTGGCTGTTGCTAGCCATGGCCTCATGGAATAGCCTCACTTGTCTGAAATACCTGAGGCTAAATCTAATGAGGCAAGTCTGAGCACAATATAAAGGGCAGTCCAAAAAGTCAGAATAGTAAACAGGGCCAAGGAAGTTAGAGAAGAAGCCTCCACACTTGTTTTGTACATTTCATCTGTTTAAATAATATTTCCATATCTTAACACTTTTTATTTTTGAATTAAAAAATCACAAAGGAAAAATATTCATAGTGACTTTTAATCATTATGACTAAAAGTATACTCTTTCATATGATGTATAGTTTTTATCAACCCCAAGTGGTACTGTTCCCTTAGAAGGACTGTTATTTAATCCCCTTATCTGTAACTGGTCTATGACTAGATTCCCACATGCAAATCAAAAGCACTAGATGGTGTCTGTGTTTATTCCACAAAGCCTAACATCACCTGACAAAGAGAATGACAGCTAGAGCGAGGGACACCAGGAGAGTTCACATGACATCAATTTATTTCATATTTAAAAAGTGTTTTGTCATCATTGCACTGGGCTTGGCACCCCACACCCAAACCAAACATGTTTGCTAGGCTCCTACCATGCTCAGGACTAGAACTCATTCTTCCAAAAAGTAGTTCATGAATTTAAATTGCCCAAGCAAATACAATGATTCTTATTTCAGAAAAGACTTTCAGTGACATACAGAAATTATAAAATAAATCACTACCAGAAAAAAATATTCAAATAACTGTGCTTTCTTTGGAAGGGGGGTTGAAATTAATTCATCTACACCTTCAATGTCTGTAGTTTGAATTCTATACTAGACAATTCTGAATAGAGAATCGACCAAGCTATCAAAGTGTCCTGCTCAGGTGTCCTTGAGAACTGGCATAAATCTTAGACTGCAGTCACCTTTAGTACTCGCAATTGCTGATGATCCTGTCATGATACTAAAATGGACAAGCAGCAAGCACTCGCTATCTTCAAGGAGTGAATTGGGCATATTCACATGTTAACTCTAATTCTGAAAGCAAAAGTCTTGCCAAAAGGTATGCATGAATCGTTATTCTCATTTCATAAAGGGAATAATCATAGTTGGAGTTGATATGCTCAGAGTCATGAGGTTAGTGAGTTCAACTTTTTTTTTTACTCTAGAACTATGTACTTACTACAGTACAAATCTCCCTTTCTTTATTGATGGGTGAAAAGCACAGTAGAAAGAATGCTAAGCTACACTGGAAATTACATGCAATGTCAATATATATAGCATGGTACTGCTAATACTCAGTAGCAGGATTCATGCAAGGCAAATTTTGCACTTATCAGCAAGACTCCCTCTTTTGCCATTGGCCTGTCTTTCCCATAAGATCACTCACTCTTCACTACATCACAATTTCAATGCTATACCTCAGCTATACTGGTTGGGGAAGAGAAAAAGTCATTCCTCGGTGGTTTATATATGCTGAATCATGCTACCTTCAGAATTCGTAAACAAAGAGGTGTTTATAACAATGAATCTTCCAGAGAATGAAGCATAACATTTTATGTGTTTAATTTTTTTAGGCTGCAAAATGATTTTAGTTACCACATTCATAAAGTGCAAAGGTAATAATTCCAATGTTGTCACCACAAAGCTTTGGGTATAATTTTATTTTTTGTATATTTTGACCAATGAACAGTGTATATGAATGTCAGTTAAGACATAAGGATGTCATATGCCAATCCCTGCCATTGAAACAGCACTTAGAGTTGAAGAGTCTGTTCTTCAATTTTAGTACCTTATGCTATCCTCACCACGGGCTTCTATTCCTCATAAATACTAGCAAACAAGCTTTGGTGATGACCTCCTTTGAATTCCATCCAAATGAGTGAGGTAACAAGATAGCCATGCCTATTAGATATGATTGGAAATAAGGCGTTATGGATTACTCATGTTCAAATATGTGCCCCCAAACACAGAGTACACACACACCACTAATGCTGCTATAGGAAAACCAGCATTGGAGTCAAGAAAAATTTAGCTAAAATTATCTTTTTTTCACTAGTTTTATGACTTTGAGATAATAAATAAATACAGAGGTTGTCAACTTCAACACCACTTAGCTATTTCCAAATGATTCTTTGTTTATGCCACATGACTGACCTTTAGAATAATAGATATAAATTTACTAGAATATACAGGAAATTTCTAAGTACCTTTATAATAGGCTTATTTTAAACAAGAGCTCAAGAGCAATTCAATGAGGAAATTTCAATTTCAATGATCCATGCTATAACACTTAGATATCTGTCTGTATTATTCATAAAAACTAAGCTATGAATAATAGACTTAAATGTAATCACTAAAACTATAAAAATTGTTAGAAGAAAATAGCAACATATTAAGGATATACAAAGGCTTTACCAAGATAAATCAGACTTCATCAAAATTAAAATTTTGTAATTTGCAAAACACTACCAATAATGGAAGAATACACAGAATTGAGCAAAATATATTAAACTATATATATATATATATATATATATATATATAAGCTATATAATTATTGAGGATAGTGTACAAAACATATAAAGAACTTTCACAACTCAAAAAGTAAAACAAATAATTAGAGAAAGAATTTGAATACATATTTCAACAATAAAAATAAACAAATGGCTAATAAGATATGAAAAGATGTTTGATATTACTTATTATGAGGTCAAAATCAAAATAAAACGAGATAGCTCTTCAGACATATTTTAGTGACTACAATCAAAAAGGTAGCTCATGATCAGCATTGGTAGAAATACAAAGAAAACGAAACACTGCTATTTTTCTCATGAAAATGATGCAACTACTTTTGAAGAGAGTTTGGCCTCAAAACATTTAACATCAAATTACCACATAACCCAGCAATACCACATATACCCAAAAGTACAAAAACATATATGCCCACATGAAAAGTTGTATAAGCATATTCATATTGGGGGGTTGGGGATGTAGCTCAGTTGGAAGAGTGCTTGCTTAGCACCTGCACAAAACCCAGCACTGCATAAACCAGGCATGGCAGTATGTATCTACATTTCAGTACTCAGGGAGAAGGGGCCAGTAGCATCAGAATTTCGAGGTTACCCTCAGCTACACATTAATTTTGAAGCTAGGATTACATAAGACTCTTATCTCAAAAAAATCATAAAATTCAAAGGTATTAAAAAATCCTGTTTAAATGGATTAACAAGATATAGTTTATCCTAGCAATAAATATTACTCCACAGAAACAAATAATAAAAGAGTGATGAAAGTAATGATGCAGATAAACCCTGAAAACTTATCCTAAAGTACAAGCACCCAATCACATACTATCTAAGTCTGTTTTTAGGAGTCATCAAGGATTGGCAATTCTGTAATAACAGTAGATTAGTCTTTTCTAGGAGTTGGGGAGGGTGAGTGGAGAGTAACTACTAATGGATATAGCGTTTCACTCAGAGTCATAACATGCTGTAAAATTGATTTTGGTGGTAGTCGTACAACTCTGTAAATTTTTAAAAAATCACTGAATGGTTCAATCTTTTTAAACATTTGGATCCATTTCTTATTTTTTAGTATTTTATTAATTTTTATTTATGTGTGCATGTGCATGTGTGTGTGTGAGAAAGAGAGACAGAGAGAGAACACATATGTGTTCTCTGGCCCACATGCACAGTAGGTGAGAGGACAATATTCAGATACTGATTACCTCCTTCCACCATATGGGCTTCCGGGGACGAAACTGAGATCAGCAGGTTTGCAAACAGATGTCTTTACCTGCCGAGCCTTCTCATGGGGCCAGAATTGCTCTGTAAATGGGTAAACTACAAGACCTGTGAAGTATATCCTAGTAAAGATGTAAAGAATAAATGAAGATGACTGATAAGCTACAATAGACAGACAAGAAGTTCTAACTATGCTTAGGGAGGAGGTCAAAAAGGTTAAAGTGCATCCTACATTCCATCAAATGCTTGCCAGAATGAGAAAAGGGAAAATTAGGAAGAAATAGGTGAATATTGAGCTGCAACGTAATTCAATATTGAGATCCAACATAATTTTAGAGAGAAAATTCTGGGTAAAAATATTGTACAGAAACAGGAAGCTGGTAACATTGAACATAAATACTGCTGACCTCAGTCTTACTGTGGGCCTGCCTTTGGTTCCTTCACAGATATCCACGATTTGCTCATGTGGCTTCAGATCTTGAGAACAGCCTGGAGCTTTGCTTCCTCAAGGCCATGGATGTACAGCTTCTGTTCTACTTGCTGTGCGGCTTTTATGTGTGCTCACTAGGAATGACCTTTCATTACTCCCGGGGATCAATTGCCATGCTCCATAAATTCCACGGGTTCTGTATCTGAGGTGCATTTCAAAGATCAGTGAAACAGAATTTTATGTGAGTACTGCACTTCCTAGCAATCTTTCAAAACTAGGAAACAAAAATTAATCTAAGTCTAATGCACTGTTTAAGGTCCAGAAAAGCAGGGAAAGTAGCACTATTCATGTGTCAATTTCATCTTCCTCATATTTCTCTTGATAGAGTCCCAACTACAGCAAAATTGGGAACAGTGCCATCCCACAGAGCTCCTATTTGGCAAAATACATCAGGCTTTTTCCTGAGATAAATTTCCCTCTGGATTGTTTTCTAACCCCATATGGCCAGACACACTCTAATCCCAGCATTCCCCAATTCCAGGACGGTACTTTGCAATTTTCTATAATTTTCCTAAAACTATGATCATCTGATAATGTCCCAACTTTTCATTCTAAAAGAAGACTGCTGATAGTATGAAAACCTTGCTCTAAAGAATAAAAATTGAGGCCCATGTTTGGAAAGGCAACAGGCATCAGAATCATCCTGGGTCTAATTTCCCAGCAGAAGGGTTACACCATGGTGCTGTGCTCATAGGAATTCTGAAAACTCCCTCAGAGCAGACACAACACTATTTTATGGTGGCTACATGTTTTTAAGTGCCATGGTTGGGCAATTTGTGTGGGCTGAATAAGAGATTAGGTGAACATAATGTGCATTGAAGGAGAACTAAAGAGTGGGGGAGGAATTGCAAAAGAAGAGGAAAGAAATCTTTGGGTCTATGATGGAATAGCTTAAGCATATTGAATTAACTGGTTTCAACTGGAGAGGAAAATCCAGACTTTGGGTAATGTGAGGCAATCTGGGAGAATATAGAGAAACAAAACTTGAATTCATCTCTTTCAGTTCCTATGTGGAATGCCTGTTTTAATTGATGCCTTGTAAAAGTAAAATTACTTTCATAGTAGGAAGATGTTAAAATGTGCTTCAAAGGAAAGGAGTGCCCCGCTACCCAAATGACTTCATGCTACTTAGAATCAAACATCTTACATCATCACTTCCTGCCTGTCAGAGAGCAGAAAGTTTGTCCAGGGCTGCAAGATTTCTACTGTCAATAGCTCAAAAACTTGCATTTAAACTTCTGGAGGGGCTGGAGAGGTGACTCAGGGGTTAAGCCTCTGCCTTGCAGGCGGAGGGTCCTGAGTTTGGATCCTAGATCCCAGATATAGACACCCGGCAGAAGCGGGGGCTGCCTGCGTTTCTGGTCCTTGTAGGACGGAGCCTGTGAATCCCCGCGCAAAATAAACAAGTAGGAGGTGGAGGCGTCCATGGTGGTTCCCGAATTCGCCCGTGGTTCTACACGCATACACACACATACATACATACACATGAGCGCACACACACACACACACACACACACACACACACACACACACACACACACACAATTGAATAAATAAATAAATAAAAATAAACTTCTGGAAACTATTCCTGCCCTAACCCAAATGCCTTGAAGAAAGCTTAGTAACAACCTATTACATGTTTTTATGTCCTTCTTGACAATGCATCTTGATTCATATACTCTCTTCTGGAAAATCCTGAGTTGTCTTTTTTTTCCTCTTAGCACCTGTCCAGGTACTTACTGAATGCCAGGAACTATCCTAATACTCATATGCATTGCCTTATGCAAATATTAAAATATCCTGTTAAATGCACACATTTAACAGATTAAGTACATTGTTCAAGGCCATATAGTTAATAAACTGCACATTTAATATGTTAACAGAAATCTTACTTGTTTACAAAGACTGTGTCCTTAACTATGACCAAATTGTGAATATTTTTGTTCCAATATCTAACTCAAGACATTTTTCCATTTCTGAAAATGTATAACTCTTTGTATAAACCATTTTCATAGACTGTGTTACCCACTGTATGAATTATTGGCATGTGTTATTTACTGCCATACAGTGAGAAATCCAAAGGCCAGTTATAATTCACAGGAGTGTTTTTGAATGAGTACCTATTGCTTGATCTATTCAGAGTGTAATGTTCTACCTTGTAAATATTGACAAGATTTTCAAAAATATTCCACATATTTGCTTAGTAATGAATACTGCATAGACAGAGCAATATCTTTGATTCACTCAAAAATAGCCAGGACCTAATTTTCAATTTAGCATTCACAAATTCCTATCCTAACATTATCTTTAATTCTCAGTAACTAAAGGGCATTGAAATGTGAGGAGAAGCAATTATTCTTGTCAAATCCTATGTACTTACATATTGTACATCTCATCACATGTCACAGACATCCCTAAGTAATGTGTGAAGTAACCAAGTACTTTGTTTGGGAATATTCCTCAGTAATGATCAAATCTACACCTGTAGCCATGCCAAGAGATGCCAGAGAAATATTTTAAATGCCATCCCAAGTTTCTAGTTATTCATTAAGTCAAAGGTTCTTTATTGACAAAGACCTAGAGCTCATTTTTGGACATCACTTGGAGATCAGTCCATCTGTGTCTCAGAATGCATGGACATTTTCTCAAGTGGCAGAGACTCAGATAACCCCTGTGATCATATTTAAGATTCTCCAAACTAATGAAGCAGTCAACCCAAGAGTTAAAATAAAGGATGGGAAAGGTGCAGTTCTTGCAATAAATGTAGCCACACAATGAGAGATAAATGGTCATGTTGTTATTGAGCAAAGATGTTTTTAGTTACATCCATGTATCTGCATAATTACTGTGATAAAACTCTTTTTTCATATTCAAAGCCAATCTAAGCATTATGATCTTGACTACAAAACAATGTCTTTTACAAAATTCTTCTTTGACCCTCTATGATATAGGGTATAGGCATAGACTGACAAAAGAGAGAGAGAGAGAGAGAGAGAGAGAGAGAGAGAGAGAGAGAGAGAGAGAGAGAGAATATCTATTCAGAGACTGAATAAATAGTAATAGAAGCCATTTTCCAGGCAATATGCAGCCAGTAAGTGACAGGTATTTAGGAAGCAATTTGGACAAAGATGACTTCGTAGAAAAACCAATGACAAATGCTCAGCACCTAAAATGAACTTGGGGCAAATTTATGATGCAGACTAAGATTTTTTCACACAAGATAATAAAGCCCAATTCTGATCACTGTAGAGTAGACCACCAAAGAGTAAGGCTAGGGCAGTGAGGAAAGAAATGCAGGAAGGAATCAACTGAACTCAAAAAGGGTACAAAGACAATAAAGACTACCCATTTATTATGTAAGAATGTATTAACTTATTTATAACCTGGCTCTGTCCTTAGAGGATTTGAGACAGCAGAGACATTCTCTTAAAAATATGAAGCTATGAATTTCGCTATTCCCTGAGAGACAAAAAATGAAAATTAATACCAAAATGCCTTTCTGTCTTACAGTTTTGTTACATAAACATGTATACACTATAACGTACAGCTAGCTGCCCATATTTTTTCATTCCATGTCATGAAATAAGTCATTATCAAATTAATCCCTGGTGATTTGTTTAATGTATCCAAGTATTACAAAGAATCTCCCACATGGAATAAAGAAATTTTTAGAAATTTTAAAGTCCCAATATCCTGGATGCTTCTTTCTGTCTGAGACTATTCATTCAGTACAGTGTTGGAGATCAGTAAATGCTGCCAGATTAGTAGATAGATAGATAGATAGATAAAAACTTATTTGCTTGGGACTTGTTCTGTGATTCACTTATCATATATATGTATATAATAACTATAGATGTGCATAGATATATTTAGATAGCAATACACATTTATATATTAGTAATATATATATTTTCTCATGACTACAACTGAGAATCAGCTTTGGGTGAAGGCATGATGAGGATGATGAGGATGATGATTGATTTGGGGTATCCAGGAAGAGTCTTAAATTCAGTTACCTATTTTAGCTTTAAAAATTCTACAAAAAGAATAATTAATCTGAGATCCCTCGGTTCCCAAGAGTTCTAACTTCAAAATAATAACTAAGAATGGGTTACCTTCAATAATTCCAAGGACCGTATCTTAATAATGCATTTATTTAAAATAAGAGGCCATTAAATTGCCAAAGTTCTTTAAATACATATCAAAAAATTTTATTAGTGTTGCATTTGGATATATCTGATTAAATAAAAATTGCTGACTTCTTCATGTTTACATTACCAGCACCTAACATAACTGGATTAATCACTAGGCTTTTGTTTAATTTGAAAAAAATTCTCAAAGCATGCATTTGGTGACACATTGTGAGAGGAAAAGTGCAAATGGACTCATATAAAATCAAATGTTGCTGAATATACAGCTACTTGGATATATGTGTATGTAAATAAATTCATTTTAATGACAATCTAAGTCTAACACATCAATAACCCATTTAGAGAAATCCTTTGCAAGTTATTTTGATTCCAGAATGGAAACACAACCTAAAATGGACAAATAGCATTGACTTTCCTCTTCACCAAGAAATATGAGCATTATAAAAAATTCATACTAAAACCAATATTGAAATCATCACACTAAAGAAGAAATCAACATACTCAAGATTCAAATTTAAGCCTTCAGTCACAGAGCTCCTACTATGTGCCATACACTTAGATCTTAAAGAGGTTATGGCCTCCTCAGAGAAATAGACAAATAGTAATTTGAGGATGATAATATCACCAGGGATACAATAAAAGGAGTGATTGATGAAGAACTGGAATTATTAAAATATATCTTTTCTCTGGCATCAGTACAGTGCCTATGCATATAGTCCCTTCTGGCCATCTGCTCACAAAAAATATGACATTTTTATGCTTTAAGTCTCTGGCAAGACTGGGCTGCCTTTGTACTGTAGGAATTCCTCCAAAATTTAGCATCATCATCTCTTTCACTAAAGGTGATCATACCTTGCCCTTCCTGCACAGATAAACAAAACTGAGAAAGGAAGTTTCGTCTCTTTCATGATCTGAATGAAAAGCAGCCTCCCCCAGTCCCACTGCCTTTATAGCAGAGTCATAAGTCATATCATGGCAAGCCCAGCTGCAACGATCAGCAACTTGCACATCCATTGTCAAGGATGCAGATATTGAAGAGGCTCCACATATCATTTTAAACTGCCTAGAGGGAGGGTCAAATGAGGGAAATGCCCCCGAAGTAACTTTCTAATTTCTTCTCCCTATCTCACGCATTATTTCATGGCAGGCAAACTGTCAGTTATTGCAAATATAATTCCCTGAGGAACCATTGCCATCTCTATCAGTCATTGCATGCATAAGAGAGTATCATACAAATCAGTCCCTTCTCTCCATTTACTTCACTGCACAGCATAATAGAACAAGCACATGAGAGGAGAGGTGGGTATCTGGGATCTACTGCCAGCTCTACTACTGATGTGTTATTCTTGCACTCTGTGCATTTAAATCTTCCATTTGCAACCCAAGGATAATAACACGGTACCTGTTTATTTCTAAGCACTTGAGAATTCTCTGATAGAAGATTCTATACAAATGAAGAGACTATTATTACACCAGGAAGACTTGGAAATTGCAAGTCCATTTACTCATCACTATTAAGCAGTCAACAAAACAATGATAAAAGAGAAAGCATCCCTTTCAAAGGCATCTAAAATCAAATACTGCTGAACATGCAGCTATTCAGAAAAAATATATGTGCAAATATATTCATTTTAATGACTTTCCAAATCTAACTCATCAATAACCCTTTTGGCAAAATCTTTTGCAAGTTATCCTGACTCAGAAAGAAATGCATATGTTGACTAAAAAGGAAAAAAAGTACAGATTCCCTAATCACAGCGACTTTCACAATACACAGTGCTTTGAAGAGACGTTTTCTTTTCATAAAAGGTTTGCTCTACTCCAAAATTCTAAAGCACATTCTATCTTGTTCCAGTAAGATTATTTCAAAATAAAAGACATTTCTCCTTCAGTCTCACCAGTCTCAGAATAAGTAAACTTACAGTACAGTGGTGTACAGGCATCCAAGTAGGGGCTTCCACCGAACAATTCTGGGCCGGGCATTTGCCTTGGTTTTGCTGCAAATAAGTACAAATGGTGTTATTTGCTGTTTATGCACAGCAACACATACTAGCTGACACATTTATTATCAATAAGTTTATTACCATATTTATAAGTATTACAGCTTTGCAGTGTAACTTCTTGGTCCAATGCTGCAGAAAACTATGTATGCATTTTTATTCTTAACTAAACATAAGGATTCTCTCTCTCTTTTCCTTCATTACTCTGAGGTATAGGTGTTTAGCACCAGGCTCCTTTAGCAAGTGGCCTTCCAAACTTCAGAGAGAACCACAGAGCTGTCCCAATCCAAGACTGAACTACTCTGCCCTCTTCCATGTTGGCAGATAATGCCAACACATCCTGAAGTTTCTGAGTGACAGAAGTTAAAGACTTGTTCATTTGCACTCCCTCCTCATTGTAAGCTAATGGTATGTTTCTCTTTAGGGTGTTTCATAGAACGCTAGAACACTGGGTTGAAAAGCTTAGATCTTAGAAGCCTTTCTGGTCACATCAGAAACAGAAATACAGAGAAATGAAAGAATTTGCCCAAACTATTTGAATCTTTACATCTAAGCCATTTTCTTCTTTCTATATAAATAATGAATCACTAACCTATACATACTGCAATCCTATAAATTTAACTTCTAATTGGTCTTTTAGAAAAGAATAAAATACTTTAACTAGGGGGTCCTAGAGAAAACACCTTTATTTCTTTGACTGTATACTCAGTGATGAGACAAGCTCAATGTAATGTAATGTTAATAATTGTTATGAAAACTACCAACTCGATTCATTGAACTACTTTCATTTCAGGGATTTATCTGGACATACCCTATTATTACTGTTTTGTACATTGAATATCAATAGAGGTGACTATGCCATCGTCTAAAGTGGAAAACAAACTGAAGAAGTAAAGCAACTTGTCTACAACCTACCCTGCTGGAAGCAGTGTGGAGAAAACTGCTGTTGAGAATCTGGCTGGCTGCTGCCTACGCATGCACCTTCTTTTGCAAGAAACTGCTTCTGGTGTTTATCTTCTATCAGTTTCAAGAAGTTTAAGGGAAAGTTGGCATCTGATCTTATCTTCTCATTTGCATGTGTACATTGCATGAATTGCAAATATTTTAAAACAACTTTTTTTTTTTGTGGTGATCTACTTTCCTGGTAACACTAAGCCCCCAAATTCTGAATGAATGACTATGGATAAAGTCACTGTAAACATGGATTTGTACCATCACTCTCTATATTCAGTTTTCCTGGTTAAGTCAAAACACGACATGTAGAATGAGTAAGATTTACAAGGTCATTAGACTATTGTCAAATGACTACAATTTCAAATCAAGTTTACCCGGCAATCATGTGACACTCTTAGTAGTCAACTCTGTAAAACAAAGCTATTGCCATAAGTAATTCACAAGAATGCTATCTGTGATGAACATAGATTCACTTCCCATCCTTTTCACAACTTACAATGACAGATTCTAATATGACTGCAGCATTTTTTCCATTTTGATCATTTAAAGCAGATAAACAAATTGGATTTAAGCCTTCTAAATAAAGTATTTTTAAATGCTAGTTATTATTTCTAATTATGAGAATTAATATAAGTCTGTAAAGGGTGATGACTGTCTCTTTTGATATACTCCATAACTATTGCTATTAATATTACCATTTAACTTGGTTTAAATTTATATAGTAAATATTTTTATGATAAAAAACATACAAAAAGAAATTGAACTGTGCATGAATGGAGGGATATGAGTAGTCATGGTAAATATATAAATAAAGTGTATTTGAATTTGCAAGGAAGAATACCTCAGTGTTTAAAAAAAGGTGAAAATTTGTGTGAGATTATCTCTTCCTCCATTGTTATCTGATGTTTTACACTCAAGCGTTCTTATTACTGCTTTAACCAAGCAAGTTAGAAATATGATTACACAGACCACTAGAGATACATATGAATGTGTATTATTTTTAATCCATGATATGTGAGACAAAAAGGAGTAATATTGGAATAGAAGGTAGACCTTGGATTTCAGTGCAATGCTACAATTTCATCTAACTATGGAACGTTGGGAAAAGTTATATTAACATTTAAAATCTTCCTTTTCAAACCTATAAAATGAGAGTGACATTAGATATATAATTTAATGTGGGAGGAGGAAGTACTACATTTATTCATGGGTCTTTTCAAAAATTCATGTTCTCCCAAGAATCAATACATCCCTTCTATACTTTGTATTCAAGAGCCTTTATCATTCTGATCCTGTAATGAGTCATCAACTTGCACCTTAGAAATACCAATAGGAAATGATTCCCAGGAGTATGAGTGATTTTAACAAAAGGAACTACTAGAGCAGATGAACTAAATGAGCCTGTCCTTGCAGCGCAGTTATTGAAAACCCAGCCTTATATTTTATCTGCCACTTCACTTCCTCCAAAGAAAACATATCTGACGTGGATCAAGGAGCTGTCACCAGAAATGAAGAAACATTCAAAATTCTCTTTTTCCTAGAAATCTTAATTCTCCTTCATTATCATACTATGAAATGCATTGTATGCACTGTGGCAAAATGGGTCTTTATTTTGGAGGGTGACTCCTACTTTATAGATCCAAGTACTTAGAAGGTCAACAAGAACCAATATGAAGACATTATACTTGCAGGTTAATTCTCAAGTCAAGAATCAAGAGGAAATGTGGGAATTCTTTCAACACTTAGTTCAGTAATTCAAGCAAAGATTTGAAATAGACTCCTCTACAGAAGAACTCTTTCTTTTCTTCCCTCCCACTCAGTGACAGTCATTCACAGGTGTTAACTTGACATTTGAAGGCTGAACTTAGGGCACTTCTGTGAAGAATTGGCAGTTAGGGCAAGCACTAAGAAAGCCTGTGGGAGATTAATTTATTGATATAAAAAAATTTCCCTGGACAGCTGGATAAGATAGAGAGAATTGGTTTACCACTTCAGAAGAATCCCAGTCTAATATATGAGAGATATATGTTGCCACAGTCTCGGCATATCTGTGGATATGTTGTAGGAGTTCCCTCTGTTCCTGAAGCTGGCATGAACTCTCTCCCCAAACTGGACTATGAACTGCAAAGAGAATCTTAAGCAAAAAAAAAAAATAAAATCTGTGGTTCCCTTAAGTCGTTTGGTCATGTACTGATCAGCAACATGAACAGAAACTGCAGGACACAACCATACCTATAGTATTTTTAAATACCCATAGTGTGTATACCTGTAGATTACTGATATGTGACTTAACTGGGATTCAAGGATCTACAATGCTGCTGCTGAAAAATATGTCCTTGAAAGGAAAACTATCAGAGTTCTGACTTTTATAAATAGACGGATGTATCCAAGTATCTCGTTTTCTTTGATTTTATTTTTGGATCTAACAAATGCCTTTCTAAAATCTTGAAAAAATCAGTCAAATGTGCTGGACATGGACTGATCATATCAATTGAAATAACTATGAAAAAGTTAAATAGTAGCACACTTCAACTGATGAAACTCTGAAGACTCTCTTCTAGACTTATTTCATGCCCAGAAGGAATAGGATTTTTTTTTCCTATCATGGGCTTATTTCTCTTAGAGTGTTGTGAAGTGTATACAGTGGTTACCCAGACATTGAGCCATTTCATCCTCAGAAATACTTGTGTGGCAGGATAAGAACCAATTCAAATTCATTCAAATAAAATGTTGACCTCAATGTTGCATTGAAAAGAGCATGTCCTTCTGAAAGCAGAGAAAGAGATTAAGCATTCTATTATGCTCATGTTCACAGTAAAATGATTCTGAGCTTTGAGACTATTTTCTGGGTTAGGAAATAGTGTGTCTCAGTACTATACACATTCATTTATATATTTATCTATTTCTCACATATCAAACATGTATTGCACAGAAGGTACATTGTTAGATACAGAGATGTAAACATTTGAATGATAATTTTTGTATTCAAAAGCTCTCTAGGCCTTTTAGAAGATACAATGGACTGTGGTGACATCAAAATATGGTTTGAACCCTTGGACCAATTATAATTAATTTAGTTTAATTTAAACAGCCATCAAGCCATTACTATGTGTCAGTTATCAGCATCTATGTAAGAAGTACTCAGTTTATGACAAAAACACTCTAATAAACACACAGTTTTAAACATTGTGGTAATTTTTCCTCTGGAAATGTAGACAAATGCCTATTCCCACAGATGAGCCACCAATGAGTTTGCTAGTCTTATATTATACTAACATGGGGGGGACTTATAGGAGCTTAGTGATCTCAACACAGCTGCTCACCCACACCAATGGGTGACTGTCCCACAGTCAGCCTTCCACAGTTTGCATACTGTGGCACTTTTCAAGACCACATGATCATGTGAAACTGGGGCAAAATCACATATGATTAGCAGGGAAGAATAACAGGGAACAACTAACATCTCAGGTGAGGAGACTCTAATGACCCTCCCCCCTTTCATTTCTTCTATGAGGGAATGTCAACGGACCCAGTTTTTTCATGAGGGGACTTTGCATTTTGGAATTTCATATATGAAGACAATGAATTTACATCATTTTCACCCCTCATTTTTCAATATCATCCTTCCTTCTTTTCGTACTGCAAATCCAGTTCTTCCCAACCAGCTCATGTCCAAAATTCCTGTCTTTTTGCCTGTGTGTCCCTCTGAATTTCAAGTCCCTGCACTAGAGCACTTGCTAGAGCATTGTTGAAGCATCAGTGGGTACATCATTGACAACAATCACTTCCATACAGCTCCCACACTCTTCTGTTAAACCTCAATAGTTTCTCAGGGAGGTGTGTGGGGCCACTTAAGAGCTTTCCATAGGGAATTACTGATAGGCTAAATCTTGTGTAGGCCTTGTGGGAAGTAGACCCAGCTGCAGTGACTTCATGCATGCAATATTTCCAATCATTCCCACCTTCAGGCTCCTGCATTCTTACTGCTCCCTTTTCCGTCATGTTTCCTGAGCCTTGGATGGGGAGGGGATGAATTAGATAACCTGATTAGGGAAGAGCAATCTGCAGTAACTTATTCTCTGTACTTTGGTAATCTAAAGTGATTCTCAGTATTAAAAACCTTCCATTTCAAAAGAAAATAGGTCCTAGGATGAGTTCTGAGAGCTCCTCTAATCTATGGATATAATAAATGTTTAGATGGTAGTTTGGTAACAAGTCCCTATAGTTAAATCTTAGTAGATCATTTCCCCTTAGGGAACAAGCCCAATCTTTAGAGTCTCTAGCACGTAGCCACAGCTGCTCTGATTAAGAAGACAATGATAGTGATTGCTTAGAGGCCAAAATTCCGTCTCATAAGTCAATATTAGTAATATAAAATAAATAGAACTTGACATGGAAAATTTAAAGAAATGATCCATCCCTTCCATTCTCAGAGCAAGAATATGGAGAAAAACAGCTCAGGGAAAGCTGAAGAGAAAAAATGGGGCCAGAGGCTGGAAAAGTAAAGAAGGACTTAGTAAGTGAGATGCTTCAGTTTTCCACTAAAGTGTTTAGGCAATAGAGAGCCTTCTAGGCTAATGGTGGACCACGTGATATCTGATAGTGTTAAATCAAGGCAATAGTGGCCTTAATCCAGAGATAGCTTGCTGTGGGCCCCAACAACCTGCGATGGAGACAGAATAAGTCTACAACACATACAGGGCTGGCCTCAGCCTTTGCCTTCATTTATCTCTACTTTATGAGATTCCAAATGGGCATCAGGGTATGGGAGGATCTTGACTTGATCCTGTGTAATGCATGAAATCATTTAAGTGGTTAAGACTTTAGCTAAAAAAGCACCCCAGCCAGCACCCTCATCGTTTTGAAGCTTTCAGGTATTTCACATGAAAAAACAGGTCAAAATATGGTTACCAGGGGAGAAATAAGTAGCTTTATACATGGCAGAGCTACAACAATATGCAGTAATGTGTGGACAAATAGACTGTGAGATTAGAAATTTAATGAATATTTATAAAGGATTAATTATAGTGAATTTTTGTTACTTAAATTGTTAGCCTATTTTGTTCTGACATCTAGTTCAACATACCTTCTAGCACATAAAAGTTGAGAGAATGTCAAAAACCTTTGAAAATAGCAGATTTTATAAATGTCTATTTAATCACACTATAAACCTCAAAGAACTCTATAAAATATAAGCTCCAAATTAAAAAAAAATTTCCATTCTTTCTGAGAATGAGATAGATTGAATAAAAAATCACCATAGCTCATTTCCTGGATGTTTGCAATTGTTCAGATTCTGTACACTTATAAATTTCTCTTGGAAGGCTTACAAATTATTGTTTTCATTAATATAGATAAATGTTTATATGTAGATATAATGTATGTGAGTAAACACATGCAAATATGCTTTTGAATGTTTGTAAGCATGTGAGAAGATTGTTTAGAATAATACAATGTTTCCATACAAATAGTTTAAAGATATGTAACTTTACAGCAAGACATTAAAAAGTAGAGGAATTCAAGTTTTGCCAGGTTTGAAAAAACAATACGTATTAAAATACACATACAAGAGGGTATTTTAGATGTTATATGACTCCAAGATAGGATAAAAATAAGACCCCAAAGGACATACTAAACTATACACACACACACACACACACACACACACACACACACACACACACACACCACACACACACAATTTCAGGACTCTGAAATTATAATGAACTCTTTAGTTTCCTAGATCAGATGAGATCAGGAACATTCAGGTTGGTGTAGTCCTAAATAGGACAGAGGTTAATTTTTCACTTTCCAAATAATAATCAGTAAAGGGAGGAATGATGGATTTGTTATACCCGAATATAACTTTCTTAGATTTAGGAAGTCAGAATGCTAGGATCCGGTTGTACCTGACATCTTAACCAATGAAACAATATGGAAAATTGGTTATTTAGGCAGAGGAGCTGCCTTCATCTGTGTATCCCACAGTTTAAGGCAAAAGATCTCTTTTGGAAACATTATGCCTGCTAAAAGAACCCATTATCTAAAATGGGCTTCTGCAAAACCTAAGGCTAAAACAAATTCATATATTTGAGATTTACTCAGAGAAACCCAGAAGAGGAAAGAAACTTGCAACAAACAATAAAAGTGATCATCAGGGAAAAAATCTGAAGCTGGACTGCTTAGGTTAAAATTTCAGATCTACCATTTACTAGATAGGTGACTGCAGGCAAACTTGCTCAATCTCTTTGTCTCCGCTATGAAGATGAAAGTAATTATTAGTATAAAGCACTTAAAACTACATCTACACATAATCAACACTATATAGGGGTCAGCTATTCATTATCTTTTTTAAAGACAATTTCATCATCATTAAGCATCAAGTTCAAAGATCAAAAGTCTTGAAACACTTCAGTTCAATAATAACTTTCTGCTCCCCCTTTCTTATTTCTCCCTATGTTCCAACTGATGAACAACAAAGGAGAAAAAGAGACTAAGACAGAATCTCCTTTCCATTCAATCCAAATGTTCTATGAGGGAGAGAATCTTTAATCTGGAAAATGTTCACACTTTTTACTAATATTTGGGACAGGTTTATTTGAATTCCTGAATTGTGACTAAATTTGTGATTTACCTGGTGCTTTGTTTTTCTTTTGAATGATAGAGAAATCATGTGACCATTCAAGTTTTCAATTATAAAACAAAGTGAAGATAACAGACATTAGGGCATTCGGATCAAACAATGGGTATCCCAGTTGTCCACTGTCTCATGTTTCTCTGTGCATGATTTATCCTTTTTGATTCTTCTCTTTGATTGCCTCCTTGTGCTTACTTTCAAAACAATGTTTACAATAAGTTGATTTCATTTTGTTTTTGGTTTTGCTGAGACCATCCTTACTAAGACAGAAGCCATGCTAAGGAGCCATGCTCTTGCCTCTTCTGGAAAGAAGATGCTGCGGACCTACCTGTTCTCCACAGGATGCGGGAAAGGAGGGGAACCGAGTAGATAGACACTGATAGTAGTATCGAGTCATCCTCAATCTTGGTATCCCTTGTGACTTCAAGAAGGCATGTGCCCAGACTAGCAGAAGTGTCTTTTGTGTCTAAACTATGCCTATGAGGATTAAATACACTGCATTAATGAGGACTAGAGGAGTAAACTCTAAGTTCTCTGATTGGAAATACTTAAAAGATTGTGCAAAGAAACCATTGCTGTGACTTGATATTGCATGGTCTCAGTGGGAAGGGAGTGGAAAACTTGGATTTAGAAAGCATTTCTCAGCTGCCTAGTAAAAGAATATTTACTGAACATGTGCTAGTTGTCAGGCACTTCACCTGAATTGCACGTCCACTTTATTGCCACATTAACGTTCAGATCTTGCCTCTGAATGTGCTTGATACCAAGAAAAATCCATTGGAACTGGGTTATAATGCTCAAGTATCCACTTACCAGTTCTTCCTTTGGATCTCCTTGACCTCTGTATCCTTCAGTTTTCTCTTTTATAAAGTAGGAAGTATGGTGCCTTGCTTAAAAGATTATTGTAATATGGCATAGCAAATGCGAATGATGTAATCCATGGTCTGCTGCATTCTCTAATGCTGGTATTAACACTTAAATCACATAATTCTTATCTTATTTAAAGTTTTTTTTCCTGTGCCACAAGCTCCCCTGAGTCTGTATTCTCACCTCTAAGAATAAAATAATAATATTTACCTTACAAGACACTATGAAAATTAAATGAGAAAAAGTGTGAAAAAGTACTGGATAAATACCATGCATTTTAGATCTTAGCTTCATTTGCAACTTTTTTAACATGTAAAGAAGATGGAGAAGAATGTCTAAAATGCTAAACGATTTTTATGATGACTAAATTTGGGAGCTGTAGCTGACTGTCCTACCTTGGAAACATGTACTTGAAATCAAATCATTATTCTGCTAATATTCCTAGGAAACATAAAACTCTATTTTTACATTTTGTGGAGACTTATTCCATATTTCTCTAAGTTCCTCCAAATTAAGTTGTGACTACGTAAGCTCATACACAATAATCTAAGCTTCTGAATATATTTTAAACATACCTCATAATATATGTTAAATGCAATTATTATTTACATTCTGTCATTGAACTCTGCAAGCAAGAGTATAAAAATGGCCTAAAGTTGTTTTCCCCCTTTCAGTGAAGAACTTTTCTACACTGTCTGCTATTGCAGTCAATTTTATCTATTATATTACAAACTATAAAGTCCTACAGAAACATAAAGGACTATGACTTTGAACAATATCTTTTTGCTTCCTAAACATATTTTTAAAACATCTATGAAGATTCCTTCCTTGAATTAACAAATTAACAATTCATTAAAAAATTCAGAATTCTCAAGATTTTCCCACATAAGGTCAGTCCTTCGTAAGGAAAGAATGCCACCGAGAAACACAATCAAAGCAATTCACTTTCATTCTCACTGCTACCATAGAGACAAAGGAAAAAATTGAAGATGTTTAGCAGACTTAATTCTTCCTGAAATTTATAATTAACTACATGGGAAAGGGGACAATTACCATATTTCCAAAGAATAAAGGATTTTCAAAGTTGAGCTTTTAAAAGATATAATTACAACCCAGTAAATATGCAATTCATATCAATTTGTTCTTATAATCTTCTTGGATTTCAAAACATGCATATACATTGGGAGTGTTCTCTGCACAGTAAACATGGAATCTCAACCACACATCTTCCCCTTAGTAGAGGATTTTCTTAGATGCTTAAAATTTTGTCAAAATAAAATGAAAATGTAAGGGGGGATTGGTCACCGTATATTATTTCTGTCTTCCTGACACCTATGAGTATGTATTTGAGGAAATTTTCAATCAATGAGAAATACACAGGCTTTTGTGGATCAGGAGGCATAGATAATTCCAAACTATCCTCTTGGAAGAACTAGCAATTAGATCTGTCCTCGATTTAAATAGAACTTCAGATTGCTAAGTAAATTACATGTGTATTAATTCAGGACAGTTTTATTTTAAAAGACTAGCAAGAGAACACTATAGTTTGAAACCTCAGGAGATTCACAAGAGAAATAAGAGAAGAAGAATGTATTTGGTTAAAACTACACATTTTAATCATGACTTCTTAAGCAAATGATTTTCAATTTTTATCATTAAGAGTATTTTAATCCCCTTCTTAGTCTTCTTTGTAATAACATAAATTTTAGGAGTAGTAAGCTAAAAAAAATTTAAAACAGTCTTTTGAATTTTCATACAACCAGAATTTCTACTAGTGAAGGGGAGTGGCATAATTCATATCATGAAATGTGACATTTGAATATTGATGTGCTTTACTTCTGTATTGCAATTAAGTTATCTTCAAGGAGAGTCTCTATTCTGATTACATTTCTGCTAACAAAAGAAGTGTATTTGATTATTCTAAATCATTTCACTGTAGAGGTCCCAGCATATCTTCAAGGGAACATCCAAAGTACCAAAAGCTTTTAACTCAGAGTTTACCCTGAGACTAACGTATATTAAGGGCCTCTTTTGCCTTGTGTTGGTGTCATGTGTAGATAGTTGGACAAGTACCAAGTAATAATCATTATCATAGCTTCTTAAGATTCCTTTTAGAGTTTACTTAAAGTAAAAATCATTCAATAGAACCCATACACTTCGTTCTCAAAAATGCAAACCATGTATTTTAGTTACCCATCTCATTATTGCAACAGAATATCTGACCCAAGCAACTTCAGTGAGAATGAGTTTGACTCATAATTCCAGAATACAGTTCATCATTTCACATCCACAGCAAGAGCCGAGGACAAAGACCAATGCATGCATGCATGCATGCATGTTCATCTGCACAGTTCCCCTATCACAGTACAGCTCAGGAGTCCCTAGTAGATTACTCTGGCTCACATGGGCTGGGTTTTCCACCATCAACTATATAATCAATACAATTCCTCAGAGGTACAACCAGAGATCAACCTTAATCCAGAGAATCCCTCTTTCTGGTGGAATCTGAGAGGCCTCGGTCCTAGGTGTGAGGCCGACAATTAATACTAATCATCAGACCAAGAAAAAAAAGTAGCAGAATTCCTGTGGACAGATTTCTAGATAAGTCACTATCATAAAATTGGGTGCAATGTTGTGCATTTTGTTTGCCCCAAAAGCAATATCATAAATGTTGTTACTTAGTGAAGTCTTTCATGAAACAGATATCTCAGGAGGACAGAGTATTTTTAAATTTCACATTGCTTTCCAACAAGTTTTAATTTCTTATAGTAAAAATGTACTACATAACAAAAATACCAAAAATTTTAAGTATACTTATGGGATATATATATAATATATATATCAGAGTTAATCATTTTTTCTCTCAAATGAGATAAGCCATGACATATTAAATCATTGTAAGTTAAAAGGACATGAATTGACAATCTCTTATAAACCAAAACCACAATCTGAATGATTTAGCTTTTAATAAAAATGTATAATGAACTAATATTTTATAATTAAATTATATAAATTTAAATTGTGGTCATAATAAGCTAATTCATCATAGAAGTTATTAGCTCAAGAATTGAATTACTTTGATACAAAGAAATAAATATGAGGGTAGGAGCATTAGAACAGATAGGAGGGGGTGAGGGACACATTTCTAATCCTATACCAACTTTAAATAGTTTGATAAACTTTAACTTTGGTATCTCTCAGTCACCAATAAGGACTTAATGCCCTGGAAAATACTATTCTCTGAAAATGAAGGAAATTCCCATCTCCATGATTATGCAGTTAAAATTCGATGCCAGAACAATAATTGGTAATTGAATTATTGATCTCGCTGTGAAATGTAGCATTAAGTATCAAATTCACAGAGAAGAATGGACAGAAGAGGAGGCATTGAACCAGAAACATCTATACCTACCTAAGTCCTCGGTGTATATTGGAACTGCACATTAGTTTTTTTTCTGAGATATTCTTCACCATCTACACAAAGCTTATCCTTCTAAGTTTCCAAAATTTCTTCAAAATGAACGTTGTCTACTCTGGCTGAAATAACTTCTTGTGCTTATTCTCTACCCTGTATTCCTTTGGTCTGCACATGTGGTATGATATATGTATTTACCATATTCACGTGTGTGTGTGAATGCATGTGCTGGTGAACATGCAGACATGTGTACATGTTTGTGATAGCATGAAACGGATAGCAGATCTCTTCTCCAATCAGTTTCCATTTTCATTAGTAAAAGGTGTGGTCTCCCAATGGAATTCACCAATTGGCTAGGGCTAGCAGCTTACCCTGGAGATTCTGTCCTTTCCTCTCAAGAGATTATAGACGATGACCAGTTCTGCCCAGTGATTACATGGGTTCTGAGGCTCTAAATTCTGTCCTTTGTCCTCGTGGTTGAGAGGCAAGCATATTATCTTCTGAGCCATCTCCCCAGCCTTTTCTCTGCTTTTTTTTTAAGTACAGATGTTCTTACTATATGAAATTATGTTTGTTCTTTTGGTGTATATTAATAGTCTGTGTTTTCATTCTGTTACATAAGTTCTAAGAGACCAGGGGCCTTGTCTGAGTTAATTCACTGTTCTGCTCCCTCTGCTCACAGGAAAGCCAGGCACAAAGCATATACTTGGTAAATACCTGTGAAAGTAATGAACATTGCTTTTAAACTTCACAACAGCCCCATGAAACACTTTTATTTCATTTCATAAAGAAGAAAGTAGAGATTTAGGAAAATTAAGTAATTTGGTGCACACAGCAGGAGCACAATGATTCCATATAAGCCTCCAACTCCAAAGCTATACTTGCAAGCCCCATGCAGCCAGTCCTAGATGACTGCTACCCAGGTACTCTCCACTCAGTTTTCTGAGTGACCATGGGCAGGTCAAACCAATTTGCTTATATCATTACAGTTAGCATAAAATTAGCTATAACATACAGAAACAGGTCTCATTTTTCCTCTATCATATAGAAATGCAATGGCAAATTTTTTTCTAATTTTTTTATTATTATTATTTATTCAACTGTGTGCATGTGCGTGTGTATGTGCGCGCGCGTGTGTGTGTGTGTATCTGTGTGTGCGTGTGTCTGTGTATGTGTAGAATCACGGACGAATTCGCGAACCACCATGGACTCCTCCATCTCCTTCTGCCCAGGGATTCACAGGCTCCGCCCTACCAGGACCAGAAGCATAGGCAGCCCTGCTTCCGCCTGGCGTCTATACGTGGGATCTGGGATCCGAACTCAGGACCTTCCTCCTGCAAGGCGGAGGCTTAACCCCTGAGCCACCTCTCCAGCCCGCAATGGCAAATTTTTAAAAGCTGAATTTACACTCAGGGAGAAAGCAAGTTGAATTGATTAAGAATACTACAACAGTAAATGGAAAACCCAATATTTTATTTTCCATATCTGACAAACTGCATATTTCTAAATTGCCTTCGGTGAAATGTCCATAAATGTAATGAGACAGGTCTCTCAGGAAGCTATAATCGTGAGTAATCTGACTTAAGAAAGTCATATCTACAAACATTCAGATGAAATAATAGATAAATAATGAAAGCATTTGTACTTTATACAGAGAGTTGTATGACTTCTTTAAATTTGGGGTACAATAAATGTTAAATATTATTTGATTTGCAAAATTCTATTTGCATTCATTTCCTTTGCAAATCTACACTGTCTCATAAAATAAAATTCATATCAAGGTCTTATAAAAGATAGTCTCTTCAAACTCAAAGTTCTTCACTGAACTTGTGACTTTTACTCATAGAACCAAAGAGGCTAAAGTTGTGAAAGAGCACACTATGGGATTCAGGTTTGTTAGTAAAATGATTGACTACAGTGTATTAACAGATAACTAATATCATTTATGACACTTCTTGTCTAAACAGCTATTTTATTAAGCTGTGAATAAGTGTCAACAATGGGCAAATATACTAATAATTATGAGTCAATCTAAATTAAACATCAGCACTTTTTAAAAATCTAAATAGATACTTAGGTTGAAAAGAAATAAAATCTTAAATACAGTATCAAAGGTATGTTTCAACTAAATAATCTTGAGTGATTCAACCAGGAGATAATAGTGGATGGGCTTGCAAATATTAGAATAATGAAGACCTGAATCTGAATCTTCACTTTGACAGTTCATATTTGTAGATGAGTATAAATAAAATCCCTTTAGTCCTTTCTATTCCAGGCATTGCATATACAAAAAAATTATAATAAAAAAGGTAACATCCCTTCCTTCCTGGAGGTCGAGATGAAGAGAAAAGGATCACATGGATCAGCATATGGCTATGAATTGTGATATGGGGAAATAGAGGATAAGAGTGATATAAAAAACAATATCCTAAGCTTTTAGGAAAAGGAATGAGGCCTGAAAGTTAAATAGAATTTAGAGGGAGGGGCTAGATAGATGGCTCAGGAGTTAAGACTATGCCTTGTAAGCAGAAAGATCTGAGCTGGGACACAGTATACCACAGATAAACACTACACTTCCAGGTCTAGAAGGCAGAGCTGGAGAAATCCCAGAGTGAAGGAAAAAGGAGATAGAAGCAATCCAAGATGATTCCCAAAGTCACCCTTAGGTCTCCATGGGTTGTTGTGACTCTGATACACATACACACACACACACACACACACACACACATACACACACACACACACACACACCACACACGTGAACCCCCACAAAAGAATTTAGAGTTATTTAGACAGAATTAAAAATAGATGTTCGCAAAACTGGAGTGTAGTTGACAACCTCAAAGAACAGAAAGGAACCAGCCGGCATCACATCCATTAGTTAGGAGATAAAGGACAGGAAAAGTAGCAAAGTGGAAGACACTGTGTTATCCAGGGATTTTTAAGATTGCTGGAAGATAAATATAAAACAGAGTGATAGAAAACAAGAGAGAAACTTATTTCTGAGTTGAGATAAAATTACGTACTATGGTAAGAATTTGAAGAACCATTCAACTTCAGTAGATTAATATTAAATGGCTCCTTCATGGCATTGGCACTGTTCAGCATGTTTATTAGATGAATCCTACTGGACAATGTGTGGAATACTTGAAGAAGTAAGCTATTTATGGCATTAACATCTTATATGCCTTAGTTATTTGCTTTATTTTTCTCTACATAAAACTGTGATTAAAAAATGAAAATTATTTTAACTTTCTGTAAAATTGTAGTTGCAAAAAATTCTAGTATGAATTTGCTTCCTGAAGAATGGCATGCTACTTCTTCCTCATTAAGATCATAGTAAGTAATAACATCCTTACTAACCTTGATAAAAACATATTATAAATGTCAGCAACAGCTTTCATGTCCTTTTGAACATTCTAAGTGACTTTAATTCTTGTTAAAATAAGACTGTAGGTTGACAGAGGTAGAGCATACAATCATATTTACAGAATACATGTAGACTTAACATCAATAAAGGCTTCAGTTATGCTGCCTGGTCCACTCTTCATTCCGCTCTTTGGATTTTATTACGCACATTAACCTGTTAAACATATTAAAAGTTAATGGTACCATCATGGCTTTATTAATAAATTACAGTGGTAATTTAACATAGCATATTACAGTTTTACTCGTAGATTATTTTTAAGCTTTGTTTTAGTGTCTATAAGTACAGTTAATGGGCACCTGGAATGAGAGCAATGCATAATTCACCTGCTACTACTTTTGAAGATGCTCAGTGAACTTGAATAATGTTATTTGCAGAGATAAAATAGCTTAAAATAATATGAGATTAAAAATAGGAAATGAAGTACCTCATGGGTACAGTAAACTGTAATTCTTTCTACATGCAAATATCTTCAGGCAATGCCTAGAGGCCTCTGTGTTTCTCAAGGTCACAGGTTTATTTTCATTTTTCACACTTCTACATTTTTTGCTATTTCATATTCTATATACTATTACTGTATGTGGCATTTGAGAAATTATTCACAGGAAAATATTCTATAGACTATTTGTACTTCATTGACTTTAGTCCAGAATACTCTACCTATTATTTTTAGCTACTGTTCCATTAGTCAATCACCTGATAACATGATTTATCTAAATATAATCTAACATTACTCTCCTTATGGCTTAGTTATAAAAATTATTGGTATTACTGTCTTGTAATTTTGGTATTATTATTCAAAACTTATTTAAGAAACGTAGTATAAAGTATAAAAGTATAAAAAGTGTTACATTAATTGCTAAATTGTGTCTAATCAATGTTAATTGAGATGATCTCATTCTTCTCAGAGGGCCTAACAGAAGGATTCATTAACATCATTGTAAGTTGTTGAATAAATTGTCCTATATTGGAATCTTTTTATAGAAGATACTTTAAATATTTCATGACAACATCTCTTAATTATCATTTTTGCATATCAGAAATGGGGACTATTAGAAATTAAACGACATGTTCATATTCTAAAACTAGAGTCAGAGCAAACAAGTCAGAGCCCTGAGAAGTCTTCACACTTAATAATCATTTCGCTTTCTCAGTAGTGTTGTCTGTGACGAAAGAGTTGAAATTGGAACTTGACAGAGACAATTGGAGAAAAGATGACTCAATCTTCTCATAAAATTTAGTTGTCTGGAAGGTCCTTGGGATTTTTTGTAGTAGAAAGTTTGTGTTTTGAGCTACTATGCTGAACTTCTTGCCTAGACAATCATATTTCAAATACAAGAGGGTTTTTAAGTCACTTTGATTAGACTAGAACCCTTAAAACTTTAAGGAATCAGTTTTAAAGTGTGAGCTATAAAGTTATTATGTTGTATAAAGTTATATTAGTTATAAGGTGTGAGTATAAAGCTAAATCATTCTGCAATCTCAGTTATAGAAATTGTGGCACAGTCTTGTCCTTCCTTTGAGGTACATGAAAAATAAATAAATCCTCCAACCCGACTAATAAATCTTTTCATATTGATTACACAGCTGTACTTCTCAATTTTCCATAATCTCTCATTAATCTTCTAACATTTGTAAAAATGTGGAGCAAGGTCATTAAGAATAATTTATTCCTACAGTGTTCAAGGGGCCTGTAAGTGTCTTCTAGGTCAAAGCAGGAGGGAAAGAAAGAGTCAAGATGCCAGCAGAATACCACTGGGGATTTTGATAGGAAACGTAGTGATAGTGAGGCATGCCATGGGTGGAGTCTGGAAGGATATGGAGAGTTGACAGCTTCAGACTCACAGGACCCTTCTACAGAATAAAGTTGCTCTGTCAGAGCTGCCAGCAGACAGGCTTGTGCTTAGAGGAGAAAGAGATGAGATTGACATGAGCTATGATTAAAATATCTACATTATTGGCAAGTTTCCTGCCAAAGAGTACCAGGAAAAATGGCAAGGGCACCTCTGATGCCTGGTCATTTGGAAAAACAGAAAGGTGTGAATGGGGGGTGCGGTAAATGGACCTGATTTGCAGTCTAAGTCTTCCAGGAATTCTTAATCATAATCTATCATGCTGATTTAACATGTAAATAGTGCAATGTAACTGAGTTGTAATCATGTTTGACCTTTAAAAAGGATAGAAATGATGTTATAGAATGAAAATAATTAGTGAAATATAAAATGAATACAACAACTCAAAAAGTTCATGGAATTTCTCATGAGTATTTGTCCTGTTGAGTGACATGATGTTTTTGATGAATTAAAATATTATAATAATGATATTCATCTCTTACACAGTATTAAGGACAAAATTTTTTCTACCCTTTGCCTCTGTACCTGCAACCATAAATGCTATGATAACTAAATATTAGCATATGATACATTTTTAGATGATGTTATCCAAATTAAAAGAACTTGAATCTTTGTGTTAATTTTTTCATTCAAGAAGATATCCAGTTTTCATAATTCAGAAAATCAGAGACTCTACATCAACCACCCGGAACCAGGCCAGCCTAATCTCTCCCCATCCTAAAGTTCCGGGAAATTTGCGGAAAAGGGGGGCGGTAAGATTGTAAGAGCCTAAAGATGGGAAGGAGTTACAACATGCAAGATACTCCACCCAAGTTAGGGCCAAAGTAATCATAATAGGAGTTTGCATGACCTGCGCTATGACCAATATATCATTGACCCCCCCTCCCAAAAGTCTAGCATGGATCACAGGTACTAGGATCCATAGAGGCAAGGGATTAACAGCCACAATAGTGTTCCCATATTAAAGGGGAACACAAAAAAGTACTCTAGGCAATGGTACTGTGTCCTTATACATCATCAGAGAGTAAGACCCAGAGGGAAGTTTGACATGCACACTAAAAGATGCTCTTGGGATGGGGGAGGGCCCAGTGGGAGTAAGGGAGTGGGGGAAAGGAAGGGGAAAAGGGGGGAGGGAGCAAGGGATGCAGGGAGGGGTGGTGGGAGGGAGGGGAATGGGGTACCTATCAAGCTTGTATGAGTGGAAAAAGTAAATAAACATTTAAAAAAAGATATCCAGTTTTGAAAAACATATGCACAGTTTTACTTCTATCTCTTAAGGTATTTCTTATGCTTAACAACATCTGAAATTTTTGTAAGGTACTTCTGCTTAATGACATCTGAAAATATTACAACTTGTTAATAAATACCTAAAAAATGCATAGGTCATGTTCAACAGTATTTGTTCATGAAAAGTTTACTGTGCTCAACACTTCCAGAAGGGTAGAACATACCTAAAAGCACATTTTTCTTCCTTAGAGTCCATAAGAAAGAACATATATTTTGCCACTTAATTTTGTTTATCTTAATTTGTTATTTTCCTGACATTATAGGAAAGCCAAAATTAAATAAATTGCAATTTGTTTTAAGTAAACTACATTATCACATGATTTAGAAGTCTATCAACTAGCCCAACTAGAAGTTTCTAGGTTTCAAAACTACTGGCATCAATTGAATTGGCCATGTGATACTAAAACTCTTGAGAAAATATAAATTAAGAGTTCCTGAATTTGACTTTTAAAAGTAAAATATTTAATGTCATGCAATGTGGAATTTTATTTGTAGCTTCAAAATTATCTTTTTATTTAATGCTAAAAGTGGAACAAGGTAAGGAAACCATACTTACTAGGACTCATGTGCTAAAGTATTGATTCTGCCATGTTTAAGGGCATCCAATCAATGTAAGATACTAAAAGATGCTTCTTATTAACTTGTGGTATTCCTTCATGAAAAATGAAAAGGAAGTTAATGAATAAGTCTTTTAATTGCTGTTTTTAAAATAATAACATTCAAATAACCTGTAAGAATTGGATTTGGACTTATATGCTTTTTGAATTCTACTTAGACTTGATGACAAATTAAAATAAACATTAGAATATTGGTTTTCTGTGAAATAAATCCAGTGGAGTAGTGCTCCATTTTTACTTTTTCCTATTTCCTATAATTGCGAATTAGTCAACTATTAGTGATAGAATATTTCATTTAATTGCAATCAAAACAGAGAAAAACAGGTGACCATTAAATATTGTACTTTTTGTTCTATATAAGGGGCTAAAGATACATTTTTAAAAAATCACTAAAATGTAGAATATCAGAACTCTCCAATCAGAAACAATATGTCAAGCCACAGTAAAGCTGATTGGCTTCTTCAAACATAGAAGACATGGTTTTTAAATGAAAAGCTAATTATCACACTCAGGAAAACTACCCAGATATGGTATGTTAAAATGAAGTGTAAGCTGTGATACTACCATAGATATTTCAATTATGAGCTAAAAATAGAAGAAAAACAAACCCTAACATTAAAAAAAGAAAAGAAATAGAAAAGACACACAGGCAAATTCTGTCATTTGCACAAATACATAATGTCACTTTAAGAAGTTGCAATCACAGAAAGACAGGACCCTCAGACCCTCTTCGGGAACATAATGCCCAGCAAAGTAAATGACACTAATCATTTTATCTCATGAACTGGCAGCACCTAGCAGAGCTGTTTCGTTACAGGACCAGAATAATAATGGAAAAAAATGCTGCAGAAGACAGCTCTGTTTCCTAGCCTACCTTTGTGGTGATAATGCACAGGCAATCCATCCTGGAGCCCTACCCAGGCTCAGTGCATGGAATTCACGCCAGCAAACCAGCAAAGGTGAGAAAAGCCTTTTGGTAAATTGCACACGGGGAGCAGCGGAGCCTGGATTCTGCACAGACGGCTTTTCCAAGGGGGGCCCCTCATGGGAAACTCGAGCCCTCCTCCGTACAGCTCAAAGCAAGCAGGATTCTCCTAGGCACCGGAAAAAACCCCTAGAAATCAGCTCCGGCAAAACTTCCTGCTGGTTTGCTGGGCTCGGCGGCTGCATGGTCTCCTAGCGGATTCCAAGGTGCGGCGCGAGGCTTCCGTGAGCGCCCGGCACTGTTCTATCCAGGAGAGAGGAGTGCTAGACCAAGCGCCAGAGAATCACATTTCAGCTCCCGCTCTTGTTTCTGAATTCTGATCTGCCGCTTCAGTGTACTCATAAGCTGTCCTTAGCCCAAGTACCCCCCTTTGCTGCCTTCCCCTCTTCTGCTAACAACTCTGAGTAAGCCCAACACACAAAAAAACTACCGGGCGCATTTATCAAAGGGCTGTCTCTCCGCTGTCAGAACAGCAGCTTTCGGTAATAAAAAGCTATTTATTATGAGCATGATTCCCCGGAAACCTAGATGACTAGAAAGACACGAGTGGAAAGCTGAGTGCACGCGGTGCTGCACACATCCATCGCTGTGAACGCACTTGCAAAACAAGGGCAGCTTCTTACAAATGACTAACAGCTGGATAAGGAAAAATCTGGCCAGGGACAGAGTGACTGCGGATTTGGAGGCTTAACATGGAAAATGCTAAATGATCCTTTCATTTCAGTCAGCTATATGTGTGGTCTATGGCATACACTGACATGCAAACAACTTGAATATTTAAACAAGTAAGCGTAGTATAAAATTATGGGTGGGAGGAAGCTTCAGTGTGTTTACAAAAGTTCCACATTATGAGGGGGTAAAAAAAACACTAAGTTCGCTCCCAAACTTTTCTCTCCTGACTGGTGACTGCAGACACTTATTACGTGGGCACAGCATTGTGTTCTGCAGCATTTTAACAGCCAAATGAATAACCCTCCCCCTCCCTCCAGTCCCTCTCTTTCTCCTGGTGAGGCTGCTTTGGGGTTCTTGATAAGCATCACTTTTTCAATGATAATTTACCTTTTCTCATCATCTTAGATCCATAAGCAGAGACAGGCAGAATGACATGGGAAGACACAAGAGCTCTGGGATAGAGAAAGAGAGAGAGAGAGAGATATAGAGAGAGAACAAGCAGAAGCAGAGTAGTGAAGAGATGGAAGGCAAGAGGGGAAAGGGGGAAGGGAGGAAAAGAAAATAAAGGGAAGGAGGAGAAAGAAAGATGATAGATGGAGAGATAGATGATAGAGATGAAAAGTGGGAGAGAGAAAGAGAGAGATGTGGTAATACAGTTAGATTACCAAGAATGGAAAATCAACACTTCCATTTCACTATGAAAATACATAATGCTTGGACCACTAACCACATCAAGGAAACATCTAAAACATCTATGTACTCAGACATTTCAATTTTCTCTTCAAGATACTGGCAGGATCATTCCCCTCCCTACCACCCACTCCCAATCTCCCCCCCTTTTTTTTAATAAAAGTGTATTTTCTTTAAGAGTCTTAAGACTTCTCTCCACCTTTCATGAATTATTCAGGCTCAAACCTCAACAACCTCCTGATTGCTAACTAGATGAATGTCTCAGAAGCTGACGTGTCATTATTTTGCCAAAATGAGAGCACCATTTCTAAAGATTTTTCTTCTTAAGTTCACAGCAAATCAGATATGTGTTCAGAGGAACAAAAAAACAAAGGTAGAAGTGAAGAAAGCTCCTAAAGTTCAGCTTGACAAAATTTTTTAAAGTAGTTCAACAATTATTTGTGGTTAAAAGTAATTTTCTCTGCATTTGCATATCCTACAAGTAGAATAAACCAGATAATTTTCAAGTAAGTCAGTACAAAGAAAATGTGTACTGAGATCTACATCAGTTCAATTAGAAAATTCTATTATAGTTTAGTGATATAAAAAGAGCAGAGAAGCAACTACTTGCCTATTTGCCTTCTCATTCATTACTTCATTTATCTCAGACTATGTAAGCCCTCGTGTCATTGACACAACCAAAGCATATGTATGCAATTCTGATCAACATACTCCTGTTCAAATTCATGTCCCTCTAGCTTTTTAAGGTAGATAATGCACTTGTGGCAAGCTCAGGAAGTTTACATGACTTCCTACAAACCTATTGGTGCCTATATTCAAGGGCACGCTCTTAATTTTCAGTTCAGGGTTTTCTTAATTAGAAACAAAAGGGAGACCATCAGAAGTTGGGGAAAAAAAGGAAGTAACCTTGGAATACAGGTAACTTTGGAGGTACATTTCTTCCAAGAAAGCAAGAAGCTGAGATGGGAAAATTTAGCAGAGGGAGCCTGACTCATGGTCTGACCCTGGTGAACCACACATGAAAACACCTGATAAGCTACACAGGCATGCAGAAGCGAAAGGCAACCAGTCCGGCGTCAATGCTGGTATACTGTAGACCAAGTGACTCATCTGACCATGTGGTTAAAGGAAGACTTGCTATTTGACTATTTGCTTCATGCTGGCATCACCTTTTAGTCTGCACTGCTTCTTAAAGTTAGCTTCCTTCTATCTTCCCACTGCCTGATCTAGGACCCCATTCCTTCAACCCACATATTTATATGAAGACAGGAGGTTGAGCAGAGTCTCTATCCACAAGCAAATCAAAACCCAAAACCCAGTGTGAGTGCAGAATGGAATGCTCAGGAAGGCTTTCTGGAGAGGAGCCTAGAAATTTTAACTAGAAATTGGAAGGAAAATGAAGCCCTCATCCTTGCTACATTTGGAAAAAGGGTAGATCAATAATATTGTACAGCTTTATACAATCCTCTTAATAAACATACCCAATGGGATTCTATTAGAGATGTTTAGAGCAACCATTTCACAAACTAGCTAGTCTCTGCTTGGGGAAGCAGACCATTGTTTATATAAAAGATAAATGAATATACAACATACATATTATATACTAGTTTATATTCACCATAAATGAGTGAATATATATGTGTAAAAATATATATTAATGTAAATAAAGCATCACATTTAAAGCTTACTCCTCATTATTATGTAGCTTAGTTTACTCCTTATCTTCCAATGATTTTCTTCTGATATTAAGAGAAGATAATTTGCTCCCAGAGTGCAAGAGAAACATTATTTACTTTTAAAATTAACAAGACATTGGCTGGAAGCATTTTTCCCTATAAACATAGTACTCAGTAAGCTGTGACTTCACAAGAAGTATTTGGAAAGGCATGAAGCCATAGCCTACAAATGATATTCCTTAAAGTTAATGATATCATGTCAGAGAAATTTCAATTCTTAGCAAAATCTACCACTGAAAATTAATAGCAAAACATTACTTCTAGAGTTTATTCTCACTAACCCTTTCTCTTAACTATTTAACGTCATTATCTTTATGTTGTTTCTAACATATTAAATATTTCTAGAAGTAAAATATATTCTTTGCCTATTGTACTAGAATCTAAGCTACTTAAGGGAAGATGTAAGGAATATTTCTAGCACTGGTATAGTACCTGACACAAAAGAGGCACAAAATATGTTTTTTATAATTAAATAATGATTACTTCTCCATTTGCCCTGCTTTTTTTTAATGATAGATGTTTTTTAAAAATCAATTTAAATCCATTAAATGTATCTTCATTCCCATGATAACCATCCACACATAGGATGAATACACACACACACACACACACACACACACACACACACACACAGGTATTTACAAATGTTTAAGGAAAGAATCAGTTTATGTATGTGCAGCTGACAATATTTGAAAATCAAAATATTTTTATCAGTTCTATTAATGTTCTGCTATTATAAAGTCTGGAATGGTCATCTGTAGTGGAGGAGGGCCTATAGCCAAAGAGTTGTGTTGAGAACATCAAGTAAACATGACATGAGCCTCTGTGATAGAACAAACAGTGACAAACCCAAGTGTGATTATTAGCAACAGCAATACTGAGTGGATTTTATTTTTTTTTTATTTTCAAAATTCCCACGTTTATTTATTTTTTTTATTACAGCTCATACAAACTTATTAGGTACACCAGTTCCCTCCCTTCCTCCTCCTCCCCCCCCCCGTACCCCCTGCTCTCCCTCCCCACCCCTCTCCCTCCCCATCCCCCAGTGCCTCCCGCCCCAATTCCCAGAGAGTCCTTTCTTGTGCATGTCTGATTTTCCTCTGGGCCCTCCTCTCCGATGACATACAAGGACCAAGTGGCCTTTCCCTGAACCCTTTCCCGTGTTCCCCTTAGGTATAGGAACACTGCTGTGGCTGCCAATCCTTTACCTCCAAGGATCTTGGTGCCTTTAGCAGATGCTAGACTTTGTGAGGTCAACAGTGTGTTGGACAATGCGCAGGGCATGCAAAGTCCAATTATGATTGCTTCAGCCCTAACTAGTATAGAGTATCTTATAAAGCAAGTGGTCAACTGTGTATTTCTGTACAACCAGTATATTCTACTGCTCTGGTCTTTGCTTATTTTTTATAAGCTGAGTACCTGGGTGGTGTAGAAAAGCAACTGGAAGAACACTTGCGTGTTGACAGGAGTATTGAACAAAACATGAACTGGAGACAACCCTGAACTATAGGATGAGAGGAACAGAAAGCGCTGTAAGGAAGGACGGGCCCTCGAGCAAGATCGGAGCAGTCTGGATGAGGGACAGCATTCAGCATCGACTGCTTAGCTGGTGAGACTGACAGCATGCTTGGGAAGAGGACACTGTCTTGAAGAGACACATCACTAGGCAAAGACCCTCCAAGGAGAAGAGCTTGCACGAGAGCAAAGGTAGGAGGCAGGCTGCACCTCACAGCTCTGCAGGTACTCTGGACTCTCACATGCTGCAGGAAAAGACTGGTGGCTAATCCTGGGCGCTTGACATGAGCAGAAGCCTAGAGAGTCACCTGCTGTTCTGTTTTAAACTGAAGACTTGGGACTTGCAGGTTTTTGCACTCGGAGCTCTATCTCCAGCCTTTACTTTCAGTTTAAAGTGCCCAGGCTGGCCATAAATTCCCACCAAGACAGGCTTTAAGCACAGACCCTGCTACCTCGGTCATCCGGGTAGTTGGATGACAGGCTCTGGCCCAGCGGAGTTATTTTTCTACAATTTTTTTTTCTGTTATGAACTGAAGGATGTTTTTTCATACAAAAAGTGATGTAAGTTCAGTACTTACTAATTAACTAATGAGTTAATTTGACACATATTTCTAAATGTTAAACTTGAAATCATTCTCACTTCTATGGGAAAGTGTTTAGAAGACCCTTGGCAGCCTTGAATGTAGATGTGTCTCTTCCTATGCAGGCAAGGTTGGCAGGAGAGAAAGACCTCGCATGCACTGATGGGTGCTCACGGCAGAGCTAGTGGAACATGTCGCCGTGGGGACGGTTCTGCTGCAGATCTGCAGTGGCTCCTTGCACAGGCTTGTGCTCATGAAGACTCACGACCTGTCACAGGCGTAATGCAACAGGACGTAGTTGGGAGCGGACTCTAGCCTGGACTCTGGTCACTTACTGTCCCTCAGAGACTCTTGAGCTCGAGACACCTCTTGATTAGCTTCCCAAGAAGCTGGGACCATAGGTACGACCACACCCAGATAAACCTTTGAATGTGGGAGAACTGAGTGGATTTTATATAAAGTACTGTGGCAGATACTTGGTAAAAGTAATATCTGGTAGTACTACCCCTCTAGGAAGTGATTATAATCACCATTTTATAATTAAGCTGAATCTCCCAGAGTATATGACTTGGCCCTAATGACAGAATTCAGGAGACTCTAGATCCATTCACATCTCAGATCTGTAGGCAGCTTCTGCCTCTCCAGACAGAACATAGGAGTGTGGCACAGACATTCAGAAGTCTTGTCTTAGTCAGTGGTACTTCGAATCTGTGCCGACTAATGACAACCAACCTGGAATCCCTCTAAAAAAAATGAGTATATATCTAGGCTTTTTCACTTAGACCTTTTGTACCTTATAAAAGGTACAAAATGATCCTTGGGATCATATCAAGGAGGCACGATGCTACAGCAATCTTTTCTACTGTAGTAAAGAGCAAGAGAAATAGCAGGAAAAAAAAATCCATCCACCTGGGCTCCCTTCCCTGCCTGCCTGTTCCCAATGTACCCAGTACAGCAGGCACACAAATGACAACTGCAAAGCTTTTTAGTTTAGTAAAATAAATAGACTGCAGGCAGGTCATGGCAAAATGCCTGCCCTCGTTTCCAAACTCTCCAGTGGCAAGTAGGAAATTAGGATCAAGTTGAAAGGACCTTTTTTTTCCAGAAAGTTTTAGTTATGAAAAAAAAGTCAGGATGTATTAGATCCTAAAAAGAATTCACACAAAGCAGAAGTGTACATTAACTAGGCAAGTTAATCTTTAACATATACTTTTGTAAAACAGACATAAAAATAAGTAAAATTTTAAGTGAATCAATAATGGCTTCTCAAAAAATGAAATATTTCCACTTTTAACCTACTTTTTAAAAACATGGTTCCTATTTTCATAGACTGAATTATGACACAATTTTCTCTACATATGAAGCTTGATACTTTGGCAATTGGTAACCATATACTTCTCATGGTTGTTATCACAATATCAACCACCTTTGAAATTTTAACTTAGAAAATCATAAGTGGTAAGCAATACATGATGAAATCATTCAGTAAAGTCATGATTCTCTAGCAAATCACAAGTTTATAAAAGCCTTCTTGAACATTCAGTAACATTCCTTGTGAGGCTAAGTTTTTCCTACTACATGCAATGCTATGTAATGAATGGATTCCAAATATCCAAATAGCTGTACAGAAGCCACACATTTAAAATGCTGTGTGGTATGGAAAGCAATTTTGCTTGTAAGTTAATATAAATTACTCCCTCAGTACTGCTAAATACCTTCCCCACACTTCACTTCCCTCCACCCTGATCATACCACCCTGCTGTCTGTTCCTCGTGCATCGTTTTATATTTCAGTTCAATTCTACACAGAGGATTGAATTTGTTGCTGCTCCTTCCAGGAATTGTCTTCTTGGATCCTCACACACTTGACTGCTCCTCGTTATACGGGTCCCTGAACAGATGCTACTAGCTCCTTCAGATCACCTCAAACTGACCTCTGTGATTAAATTACATTCCCTTCCATCAGTCTCCATTGCACAATCATGCTTTATTTTCTTCCACAGTAATGATTAAAATTTGAAATTATTCCCTGTGTTCATCTGTTAGTATCTACCAAATACGAAAGGTATTTGTAGAAACAGCAGTCTGGACTGTTTCTATCACCAGTGTATAAAACCTAGAGATGCTAACAAAATACCTTTTGAACGAATGAGCAAAATCTGTCACAGGAAAGACATTTTTCTTTTTATGAAAGGCCAAAATCAATAGCCTTATATAAAAATTACACTGGATTGCTTTTAAAGCAGCTTTATTTTTAAAAAGTTATAGCATTTAAATTGACCAATAGTTTCCAAACATGAACCTCTTAATATTTTAAAATAAATTTTATTTTATAAAATTAAGGTATATAATGTGCTATAGGATACATGGGCATAACAAAATAATTACTATATTAAGCAAATTAATGTAACATCCTCTGACATTATTTTTGGTATGATTCCTGCATACAAAATATATAGGTTATGGCTCAAGGATTAAACCTCTACTTCATAAGCAGAAAGGCGTGAGTTCATATCCTAGATCCCACATAAAAATGCCAAGCAGAAATGCAGCAACCTTCAGATCTGGCCCTGGAAAGCAGAGCCTGGGAAACCCCTGAGTAAAGCAAAAGAGAAGGTAGAGCAATCCAGGATGAGTCCTGAAGTCATGCTTGGGCCTCCACAGGCATGGGTGTTCAAGTGCCTTCTAGTACACACACACACACACACACACACACACACACACACACACACACACACACAGAGAGAGAGAAACACACAAACATACACACACACACAGACACACACAAACATACACACACATACACAGAAACACACAAACATACACGCAAAAGAAAAACACAATTTTATTATCCTCCTGCGGCACATTAGATATACAAGTAGTTCTTCCTGTACATCTACTACTTTGTATCCTCTGATCTACATCTTTGCAATTCTTCCCTTACTTTCTCCTCAATCTTGGAAACCTTTACTTTCTTATCTCTGGTGCAACTTCAAATTTTACTGTCAGTATTCTCATGTAAGTGACATCCACATAGTTTATTTTTTCTGTGCTTGGTTCATTTCACTTAGTACACTATCTTCCAAGTCCATCCTTCCCATATATGAACCAATTTCTTCTGCTCCACTATGTTAGTACACATTTAGATTGTTTCCTAATCTACAATGAACATAGGAGTTACATATATTTTCATGAAATGGTGATTTTATTTCCTTTGTGGATATCCTTTTGGATAAAAGGATGATTATTATATCATGCAATCAATTTATTTTTAATTCCTTTGAAAGCCCCTTTCTATTTTTACAGAGATTATATTCATCTACATTTCCATCAACCATGTAAAACAACTCCATTTCTATATATTCACACTAGTATTTATGATATCTTGACTCTTTTTTAATACTTGATAGTTAGATACAGGTGTCAACTTGATGGTTGAGGAGTCAAACTCTGGATACATTTACAGAGAATTAATAGTTGAGGTAAACTACTAAAAAACTGTCTAATTCATAGACTCAACTCATGGTGAGTGGAACTAGTCTCTTAGAATGTAGATAAGATGGAGGGAATTGTCTGAGAAAGTTGCATCCTTCTGTATACTTGGCCAGACATGCTGGTCTGGCAAGTGAAGATTGTCACTTTCAGCAGTCCTGTGAATTTGGTGAGGCCAGTTCCTTTGACCTTTGATGTTGATGTGGGCTCTCCTGCTAAAATGGACAAGGAACTGTAACTAGACAATCGTAAGCCAGAATAAAGGCCCTTTTTTCTTTAAGCCTTTTTTTTTTGGTCATGAATTTATCAGCAAGTATACAGGTAAAGAGCTACAGATACCTACCCTCACTTTCTGTGTCAGTGACCTTTCTATCCACAGAGTTATTTTGGCTCAGGATTAGAAGTTTGCTTGTCTCTTGTTTCTCTTTTGCCTGTGCTGAGACCAGACATATAGCACAAAGGATATGGCAGAGCAGAGCTGTTTTGGCACCTAGTGATAAAGAATAAAATATATTCTTCCAAGACACCCTACACATCTGCTTCCTTTGACTAGACCATACCTCTCAAAAGCCCATTCACTTGTAAATGTATCAATAGATTGATCCTTTATGAGATTAGCACATTCAAGATTCAATCATCTCTCAATAATGCCATCAGCTAAGAGCCAGGCTTTCAACGTATGAGCCTTTGAGGTAGTTACTTTATATACATCATAAAAAACAGCCTAAATGGTGCCACATGGTTTCTCACAATAATCTTTATTTCCATTTTCCTGATAATAACATACAGTAACTTTTCATATGCCTATTGGCCAGTTTTATGACTTCTTTGGCAAAAACTCTATTTTTCAAATCCGGTTATTTGTTTCCCACTACTGAGTTCATGAGATATTTATATATGTTGGGTTATTATCTATTTATAGAATAGATGTTTAATAAATAAGTCTAATAAGTAAGTATTAACTTCTCACTGAGCAGACTATGACTAGTAGCTTGACCTGTACAAATTTATATCAATAGTTACCAGGTTGGTAAACCAGGGTGGTGGACCTTCTGTCACCTTATTCAATGTACTAGCATGCACCACGATGAGTTAATCTGAAGTCTCATCTTACTTGCTATAATGGTGATCTGTTGTAGACTCAATAGCACTGAACTCATTGGTCCAGGCTATAAGTGCCATAATTTCAGTTTTTCTTTCTAAGTGTTCTGTATAGGAATATAATGTACTTCAAATTTTGAACACATAAAAGAATTAATAATTAAAGTAAATAGAAATAATTTCTGTAGTGTCTTATTTCTGTAGTAACATCCTAATAATAAATACATTGACATTTTAATTGATTGGTTTAAAATGGCTTTTGAATATGTCAGAGCTGGCAATACAAAAGCCCAATCTTTAGGACTTACAGAGGGCCATACTAGTGTAAAGTGATGTTTGAGATGTCGCCTAGTAGAAAAAGGAGATCTCATTCCTTGATAGAAAGTATGAAAGGCTGAGAGGAATTGTAATCATGGGCATTCGTGGAAAAATGAAAGCACAGAAACCCATTGGCATCAAAACCACTGTTCTTTCTGGAGACCAGAGAGATTTCTGGCTGAACCTGGAATTTCTCATGTATTAAACTCTTTCTCTTAGGTTCATGCTGAATTCTGGCAATCTAAGAACACAGTAGAAGCTAGGAAAGCGTTCTCATAATTCTACCTCTCCTTCCTATTAATCAGAAATCCAAAGCCTAGATTTTCATACAGATTCCCAGGCCCCTGAATATAAAGTCTGGCAGGACTGGGTAGTGTCTTCTTACTTCTCTCCATCTGGGAGGCCATGGGATTTGCCACCTGTCCCAGCTGTTTTCTACATTTTTATCTCTGTGTGTCTTTTTTCTTCTGTCTTTCATATTTCCAGGCCCCAGGGCAGCTTCATGTGCCATTACACTGGACACAGCATATGTAATGGAATTTTAGTAAGAGTAATAGCCAGCTGTGAGCTACAGCTAGACTGTAAAAGAGGCTCATGTACACAATCCAGGCATATGTTCCTAACACCAGTAAATGATAGATTCCCTTTCAGCAGAGTGACAATAGAAGAAATTTAAAAGCTATGGATTGCTATTACTTTGGATTTCCTTGAAAATTACTTGTCTACATAGAGACTCTATGATATTTCTTCCTCGAGGATGAACAACTCATAGCCATTATTTTATTATTATATAAATTATATAATAAATTATATAATAATTATATATAAAACACTAAACTTCCAATTTCAACCACTTGTAAGTGTAGAGATCAGGAGTCTTATGAACAATCACAGTATTGTAAAATACATTTCTAGAACTTTACATCTTGAAAAAACTGAAATTCTGTCTCCTTTTGTCTCTCCAGTATAGACCAGGCAACATCATTTCCACTCTGTTTCTATAGGTTTGACTAAATTAGATGCCTTATATGAGTAAACACCTTTAGTAGCTACTCTTCCTGTGGCCTGCTTATTGTTTGACACAATGTCCTCAAGTTTCATCTATACTGAAACATGTAACAGGAATTCCTTCTCTTTCAATATCACATAACTATTTGTGCAAAGAATTGGGTTTCATGATGACACTTTCTTACATGCATATAACATGCTGGTATTTACCTCTTTGTTTCCCATATGCATCTCTCTTGCTCCCTCATTACCACCTTTACATCCCTAATAGTGCTACTTTGGCTTTAATGTCCTATTCCATTTATGCTAAATTCCATATATGAGAAAAAAACATGGTATGTATATTCATGAATTTTGTTATTACAAAATGATCCCTATTCCCTCTGATTTTCCTAACAACATATTTCAGTTTTCATTTTGGCTAAATGAAATCCCATCACATATAAATAGCATATTTTCTTTATCTATTCATCCACTGATGAATGCCCCAGTCTCATTCTATAACTTGGCTATTGTAAACAGTACTGAGGTGTCTCTATATTGAGGGAACTGCACTCTTCTGTGAGTATGTGCATGAGTGGTACAACTAGATCACAAGGTGGTTCTGATTTAGTTTTTAGGCACATAAATGTGATTTCTCTAGTTGATGGACCAACATATAATTATTCCTACCATAAGCAGCATGTAAGGATAGCTTTTCCCCTTCCTTCTCTTCCATATGTGTTGTTAATTGTCTGTGTTTCTTGGACCCATCTGATTGGGATTAGAAGTAATCTCAACTGAGTTTTGATTTTCATTTCCCTGGTAACTACAGTTGTCGGACATTATTTCCTATTTTTAATGACCTTCTGCACTTCTCCATTGAAAAGAATTCCTTTGATTTGCCCATATATTGAGAATATTATTGACTCATTGACTATTTAATATGCTGGAGTTATTTATGTCTTCTGGATATTAATCCCATGTTGAACGTCTGCTGGCACGCTGTAGGCTAGAATTGATTCTTTTACTGTGAAGAAGCTTTTTTATTTCATATAACCCCTATTGTGAAATCATACTATTAGTTCATGGATTATTAAGAGTTATAGTTATAGTAGTTGTTGAACAGTCTCTTCTATATTTTCCTCTAATAGTATCAAAGCTTTATATGATAGTATTTATTACATTTTTAAGTCATTTCTATCTGTACAAGTTCTGATAGATTTGCTTTCATTCTTATTCCACATTTGGACATCTAGTTTTCTTAGCATTACTTCATAAACAGGCTTTTTCATTAATGTATGCTTTTTGGAACATTGTCAAGAATCAAATGGTTACAGCTTTACGGGTTTATTTCTACAATTTCTATTCTGCTTATTGGTTAATATCAGTTGTATGTTTCTTACAGGTTTCCTTTCCTAGTTTTGGTTTCTAGTCTTATTTCATTATAAACTGATTACATGAGAAATTATTTCTTTTTATTTTTAATATTTGTTTTATGACCAACCATGTGACTAATTTTGAAGAAAATTCTACAGAGTATTGAAAGAAAATGTATTCCACAGGTATTGGGTGAAATATTCTGTGGATATCTGTTAAGTTCATTCGATTGATAGTATAATTTAATTTTAAGTTATATTTGCAATATTCACATGTATGATCTGTTTCTTGATGAGAACAGAATGACAAAATGCTATACTATTTCTGTATTTAGATCTATCTGTCTCTATGCATCTAATAGTATCTAATAAAACATACTAGTATTTGAGTGTGTTTACATATTAGAAGGTATGGGATGTCCAAATATGTTCCTTTTTTGGCAAATCAATCCTTTTTGGATTGATTTGGATATTTAGAGTTTTTGAACTATAACTGCTAAAATATGAATACCAGGTAACACCTAAAGTGCACATATAAAATCACTCTGTTCTTATTCTGTAAAATAAACAAATATAAAAACCTTTGCCATTGATCAACTAACTGTATTAATAAAAAGAAGTCCTTTTCAATATTGAAATATCAGTAAATGAAGAAATAGAGCTGAGTTGCAAAATTATACTTACCTGAAATGCAAAGATACTTAAGAAAGTGAAAATATGTGGGACATCATGAAACTAAAACAGTGACACTCAAATCATTTGAAAGCTTTAATATTTCTAACAAAGTGATATAAACACATTATAATTTTAAAATGATTACAAGTTAATCATCCCTGTTAATTCAGGTTAGTAAACTGGCACAGATAACACTGATTTGCCCAAGGATACCCAAATAGTAAGTATACAAAAAAAACTTGGCCATATTTTCTAGGCTCCAATTATAAATTATGGGATTCCTGCCCAGCCTGCTGTGATTCCTACAATCAGGTTTCTCTCCACCTGGTGACCTCTCTTTTCTACTTAAAAGAGACCAAATTTTCTGGTGTAATCATTGTGGGAATTTTACAGTATCCACTTAATCATTGTATTAATCAGTTTCAGTTCAGAAAAATAACTAGAGTCTGTTTTCAGTTGAATAAATTAAAATTACTTATTAATCAATTAAAAATATTTTATTAAGCTTTTAGTCATTCTCTAAATTGATAGAATATCCAAAATACTTAGCTATCAAGCCTTTCACCAATTCACAACTAACTTTGTCTTTATCTTCTCCTGAAGGACAGACACAGTAGATACCATCTCATTTCACAAATGAAGAGGAACAACATTTTTCTGCTGGAGGTCAAATATTACTTACTAACAGAGTCAAGATATAGGCTCTAGACTTCGGATCTTTTAGTCTTTCTTTTTTCTCACACTTTCCCAGTTTACATAGCACATTAAGTTTTCAATGAGGATTACGATTCAGTCTATGCCATTACTTCTAGTTGAAGACACCTTAATTAAGTTTACCATTTATTCACCTAGTCAGCATCCTCTCTACCCCATTCTTGTTCTCACATCACAAACCTAACTTTCTATGTCACCAAGATCTGTGGAAGTTTTCCTTTACTTCCCTCCTTTTTTCTATGAGCTCACTAAACTTCTTCAGAGTTTCTTACCAGAACTCTGGAAAATAAACTCTAAGATGTATCTTTCTTTTTTATTTTTAATTTTTTTCTACTTTTACAAGCATATTGAGTACTCATCCCTGCTTCCCTAGGTACCCCCCTCCCTCCCAGACCTTCCCTTCCTTTCATCATTCCCTCCCACTCCCTCCTACCCTTCTGCCTGTATGCTCCTATGGACCCCAGGGTTCTCTCTAGCTTGTCTACTCTTGTGGGGGTTCAAGGCCTCTGTGGCATACCAAGTTACCTCTCTTCAGGCCACCCCACTGATAGGGGCATTTCTCTTCACTCATCCAGCTTTAGTCCCCAAGGTTTCTACTGTACATTCTTATCTTTATTGAGTTCCTAGGTACTTTATGTGGGCATGATGGTATGTCAGTCATTATAAAGGTCTGGTAAGGACAAGTATCACTGTGGTGAGTTCCTGGATGCAGCAGTCCTGCCTTGAGTGGAATGTCTTGTCCAACAGTGAACCTTCCCGTCTTTAGGTTCTTACAATCTCACTTACCCCTCTTCTGCAAGGTTCCCAAAGCCTTAGGATGGAGAAATTCAGTTGGTCTGATTCTGAGTAAGCCTTGTTGAGTTGCTGGTACACTGCATTGTAGCTGGCCATTGCTGTCCACTTATTGATTTCCCCTCCCTTTTTAGGTTCTTGTTTTAGTTTACAGTAACAGGAATAAATGTATTCTATTCTGACAAGTGGGTCTTGACTTCAATCAGAAAGCTGTTAGTTGTCTCCTTGTCACTCATGCCACTATTACACTGGTGGTCACTTGTTCCCATGGTGATTTTTATCACCAGATCTCATACATTGAGGAGGCCTGTGATTATTTCTCTCCCCCAGCAGCTTCTACAGTATCCCTGGTACTGTGTAAGTTATCCAGCAAGGAAGAAGTTCTCAGACCAGTTCTAGTTGATGTATTTTACCCATGTTCTCTGTTACATATGTGTTGCATCTTTAGTAACAGGGTCTCACTGACAGTTTTTGGAGAACAACCAAGAGCAATGGCAAAAGCCTATAATGTTTGGAGATCTTTGAGACTTCTATGACCAACATTTTATCAGGAAGCATCACATTCCTGTTACTTCTAGTATAATTTTTGTCACTGGGGTTCTAAGTGGATCAACTTAGGGTTTTTTTGTTGTTGCTGTTGAATTCATTTTTTCACTATTGTGGATTTATTTTTCATATAGTAAGTTCATCTAAACAAAAAATCTATCCCTCAAAATGTCTTCCAATTTTTGTAAGTTATCCAGAGTTCACACAGAAATGAAATAAAGAAAGAAAACACACTGAATGCAAAATGTTTCTCCATCAATAAAGTTCTAAAGTTCCCAATGGTATCTTCATTTTCGCTTTCCAATTTTTAATAAAAATACACCAATAAAATGTAAAATATGTAATTCATTTCAATAGAATCTATATCCACTGTTTGATAGGCAGCAGTAAACATGTTTGTGTTCATGATCTTATTAAAAATCTCATGGCTCTCCTAGAAGATAAAAAAAGCTGAAGCCAACTGCAGCCTCATATCCCAAATGAAGTGTTTCGCAGGCAAGATAAGCTTTTCCCAGCAAGACTTCTCAGTCTGTCCCCATGGGATACCGGTTGAATGCCTGAAGCCAGAGTAGCATTTTAAGTTGGACTGCCTATTCAAATGAGACTTGCCAGTTTCTGGTGGACAGACTAACCTCACCCTGGAGAAAGTGAAGGATCTGGTATATCCCAGGATACCTGTTGGCCTGAAATCACCTTGCAGAGCTGCAGAGAAAAGATGCATATGCCTGGACTGCCATGGCATGGATTTTGTGTATTTCTCGTCCCTATCTAACTTCCGTAGACCCTGGCTTGAGGAGGAGGGCAGCTCCTACAGGTGGCCCAAGGAAGAACAGCCCTCCCCAAATGACGCTAAGCTCCCCCAAACCATGGAGACCTTCCAGAGACTCTCGGTCTCAAATGCAACTGAAGATGATCATCACAGGGATTCAGACCAGCCTAGTCCTCAAGATCCTGAGTCCATACAGACCCACCCACCAAAGCCACCCCAAGCTGAGGTCTGTTTTGTTTTTAAGCTTTTCTGAGCTTTAAACATTTCCAGCAATTCTTTCCATTCATTCATTATTCCATTATTCTCTGAATTCATTCCATTTTAAATGTGTTTTCCCTTCTATACATCTTTCTAATTTTAAAAGTTTAAGATCACCTGGGGGGAGGTAAAGGATCTGTAGATTTTGGTTTCCATTTCTGTCAATGGCAAATAGACTAAAATATAAACATTGAAAAAAAAAAAAGCTGAAGTCTTTGAGCTGAGATGGCATGAACTAGTGATATGCTTCCCTAGGAGGAAAGTAAAGGTTTCTCTAATGTGCGACCAGTATTTGCTGAATTGGGCTTCAACAAGTTGACACATTTGTTTCCCACTTAGGAAAAATGATTTCATCTTTTTTTAAATTTTTTTATTATTTATTCAACTGTGAGTGTGTGTGTATGTGTATGTGTATGTGTGCGTGTGTGTGTGTGTAGAACCAGAGGCGAATTCGGTAACCACCATGGACGCCTCCACCTCCTTGTTTACTAAGCCCCAGGATTCGCAGGCTCCGCCCTACCAGGACCAGAAAGCAGAACCACTCCCGCTTCCGCTGGGCGTCTATATGTGAAGTCTACGATCCGAACTCAGGACCTTCCGCCTACAAGGCAGAGGATTAACCCCTGAGCCACCTCTCCAGCCCCCGATTTCACTTTCAGGAAGCAAACATAAAAATAACCTGGTGAACATCCAGGAAGTGCAAGATTTTGATTTCTAAATACATAGGCTCTCATTGCGGACACGCACCCTCTCTCTTCCTTGGGAGAAAAAGAGTGTCAATGCCAAGCCAAATGATTTTCTTTCCCAGAAACACATTAGTACATTATGAATGTCTCAAATTATTTAAATAACACTGTCAATGATAAACACATTTGCAATAGAAATGAAGCAGCTTATGAATGTTTGTATGATTATCAGTTACTTAAAATTATGCTACCAAAACGTATATCCCCAGAATGAAACAGGTAACTATTTAAAACGATACACATACAGTGTAAGCTCAGGAGATATTGTTGATAACACTAAAGTTAGAAATTAGGTTTTACATCTTCTTTTATTTAAACACTGTGAGAAAAAATATCCACATAAAATAAAACAAAGAAACTGACACTTACACATGTTTTCTCATCAGTTTCATTCTCAGAACACTGATTTTCTTTATTTTTCTCAATACGTGAAACATTTTCCTTTGGTCCACTGCAACCTGTAAACTAATAGAGAAAAAAGTTTTAAAAAGAGCTTTTTTCTGCAATGTAAATTAGTTTTTCAAACTCTTAGCAGGCACCTTAAAATGCCTAAGACTTCAGGAAATGTTGCTGGCTATTGCTTATGTGAGCTTTAGAATATGATTGTGCAGCCTAACCCATTTTCATATTGCTCCCAAAGAGAAAACATAAATGGGACAGTTACTGGAAGGCAACTTTTAAAATTTCAGAATGTTCCACCAAGGAGTGTTGAAATTGAACTCTTCCATAGTAAACTGATGATGTGGCCAAAGCTGAGCCTAGTTAAGAAAAGAAGGCAGAAGGTTGATTTCACTTTCGTGAGTTCTTGTGAAGTTTCTATAGAAAACTCTACTTGATGGAGCTCTTGGAGCTTTCCGACCAAGTGGACAGAAACGCTGGCTGCCATTATACTGAGTTAATTTTTTCAGAATCCTTTACACTACATCTTTAGATGACAGAAATACTATTTACTTCTAGAGCAAAGGACTATTACTGACTATTGTTCAAGATGTATGTTCTCTGAAGTGAGGACTCACTGCATGTGAATTTATCATGTGACCATCTTTGCACTGGCTCTGTGGAAATGAGGCTGAGGCTGAGAATCCAGTACCAGAAATGCTGGTACTGGGTTACTGCTATTGTCATCAATGAAAAATTCCTTTTCTGTCTTGGGAACTTGCCAGGACACCTATAAAATGTGGACATTCTAACTCCCTGGCTTCAGAAAACGGGGAAATTTCAGACCTTTGGCAATTCTTGAGAGTGGCAAGAAGAAAATATTGACAGTCATAGTTTTCTAAAAGATAAAGTCTCAGGAACTTGTGGACTGATTCGTATGTAACAAAAAATGTCCACATTTCATGTTCAAATATGTAATAATGGTTTTTCACATTAAATGCTTGTGACTGTGGAGAAATTTCTAAAGTGCATACAGATAAAGTACTGAAAATGGAATAAAAGACAACTCGTAAATAGTTTTCAGTATCTCTCATGTAGGTGGCAGGACATCCATGCCAATGTCATTTTGGCTTCTAAGATTCATTTGTGGCAAGCAGAAATCACAAACTCTTTCAGGCAATCATTACAAAATGATTGTGTAACTTGTATAACTGTGTAAGGTGGGAAATTTGTTCCACCATGAGCATAAAACAAGATTTTTTTTCTGATTCCAGTCTACTGAGGAAGCAGATCTTCTCTTCTTCTGTAGTTCAGATCTCTCTCCTTGCTATTAATACATTCTCTAATCAATTTGACATTTCTATTCCTCTGTCACTTTAGGAGTTCCTTGGAGCATAAGCAAGTACTATTTTTTAATTTCTAGGGAAAAATATTTGTTAAGTGAATGACACATATGAAAGATTAAGTTAGATGGATGCATACATAGAAGAAAAAAATGAAGAGTTGTGATATGGTTAAAAAGAATATCAGATACAACCAAAGATAGATTGATACCCAGGGCTGTCCTTTGTATCAGAAACAGGGAGTTCTTAGTCTATGATGATAGAGGTACTGCTACATGTGGTGTAGATCAGATATCAATGGTGACAAAGTAGGTTCCTGATTTCCCTAGGTCTCATCATAAAACAGACCCTTGTTTTACATATATATATGAGTGATATTATCAGTTTGGAAGCCTGAGTTTCATAGTCCATTGCCCCAATGAGGGGTGCCTTCAATCTATCACTCTATAGATATGTAATATTAACAACATTAATAATTAATAATTATTATTAATAATAGCATTAATAATAATAAGACCTTGGAGGGATCCAAAATATTAGATCTTTATTTTTAGCTGAAATAACCATAATGACACCCAAAATCAAAGCACATGTGCCCTGTCTATAACTACAGAGCTTATTATATTCTCCATTCTTCCTGATCCCTGTCTCCCTGCTTCAGAAACTATAAGGGAAAAGATCATTATGTGTGAATCCAAATTTTTCATACTTCTAAGCCAAAGCTAGGGTGATATACACTCATTAAATGTACTCAAAAACTGGGAACTCTACTGAATACAGTCATCTAAAACACACTAAGCTTAGATCTATGGATTGTATTATGGGTTGGATATCACGAGGTAGGGCATTTGAGTACCAGGATTCACCACATTGACTTTGAGCAGAGTTACAAGCAGGAACCTAAATAGGTGTGTGCGTGAGGCTCTTTGGGGTCATTCAATGTGGAATGTTTTAGTGTGGCTTTAGCTTCTTAATATATAATTTGAATCAATATTTCAGTGTACCTGCTCCTAATTTCTAGAAAGAACTCCGTTGGTTAGGATATGCTACATGTAGTGGAATATATATCACTACCTGATTCTTTTCTCCATTTTTCTCTCAGATAATGCAGAGAAGATGCAACCTTGTTTAAGGACTTCAAAGGGCATAAATAATATGAAATACAGTATCTTAAAATAGTATCCAAGTATAGCTAGTAAAAATAGCTAATGGAATCTAGAGTCTTATAGAAGAAGAATATTGCTTAGTGTATTCAGTTATTGCTCCTATACCTTTAACTGCTCCAGACATTGTAACTGCAATTAAATCCACTGTATTGACAGGATGCTACCTTTCACATATCTTTTTCCCTCCCACTGATGCACAAAGTTCAAAGTCAACTGTATTCTTGTTTATCTGGTAAGGCCAGATAAGGTTACAGTACTCCCTCATTTACCTAAATTTCCCCTGTCCTTTGCTGCAAAGATTTATTGTCAGTGACTCTATTTTTGATATTTAAAGTTATTATTATGTAGATGGTGTGCTATTAACTAGCAAGCCATGAGCTTTACCCAGCAAGGTTAGGAGATTAACAATATTGAAAGCTACAGGGGTGAAATCCAACTATTTATCAAGAGTAAAGCTGCTATCTTTTCATCTTTCAAATCAAAAAACAGGATTAGTAATTTACAGGATTGCATGAATACTAGAGAGATTATAGGTGCTTCTAGAATATTTTACTCATTATAGCAATGACACCCCCACCAAAATCAGCATTTTTATAATGGGGTCAATGCCAATATGCTATGTTGGAAACTCTTAACAAGTAATGACAATCTCTTTATTCTTAGGACCCTAAAACATTTAATGACACTCTTCAGCTACAAGACTATGATTTGATGGAAGTTGACCAGAAATTCTGGCAATAGCAGGTAGTCTCCAGCCAAAGTTGCTCTTTGCGTGTTGAACTCACCTTCACCCACAAGCAACAATTACCCTGATAATCAGCTCTTTTCAAAGCTGATATTTGACACATGGAGACTTGGAGACTCTATTCAAGCATTTCCCTTTTGGCATGGGTCATCTTGTAATCAGTAAGATAGAAAAGGCCCAAATAAGTTTCAATATGACAAAGAAATGGTATCTTCAAGAATTCAGCTGCCTTAATATTGGCAGCAAGCTGATTTTAAGGTTATATAAAATATCTTATATTGCTATAAGGTATCAGTTTCTTTTTGAGGAAACTACTGAATCCATGCCCTAAAGCAAAGTCACTGATTTGGTGATATTCTCATTCACAAAGGTCTCACTAAATGCTGGGGTTTAATCAAAATCAGTGGGGTCCACTGGGATATTAAATTATGTTATTCTTGGTGTTGGATGTATAGACATGAAAAGAACTGCTCCTTCACTCAAGCTATTCTCACAGCTACAGCAGACACACTCCCTGACAAATCTTTCACTTTTTACTGACACTTGAGATGTTGCCAATGTCCTACTAAACATTTGATCTGGCCCCTGGAACACTACAGATTGGCAAATTAAAGATATGCCTTCCAGAGAGCATGAGCAGTTGGACTGTGCGCATCACTCATGCAACTGTTTACTGTGAGGACCTGTCTTCTGGCTAGAACCAAGCTGCTAATTAAGCTTGCATTACCATTGCTGCCGCCTGAATCCATCTTCATTACAAAACATGGCAGCAGATCCATCATCTCTGATAGGCACATAGTAAAAGACGGTTTCTCATGCAGACACATGGGTGTCCTCATGTAGATGAACTTGGTATTCTTCATAGGTATATAAAAAAGTATGTTCTTTTTATTAACTAATTTATCCATCTATGCATCTATGTGTTTACTTAATTTAAACTTTTATTTTCTTCGTCATCCAACAAGTGTTTATTGATCTCTGGAGAAAGACATTAATATAGACTGACTGTCCTCCAAATAGCTCCAATGAGAAAGAGAAATATAAGAATATATTTACAACATCTTAACTACTCTAACAGATATGAAACATAAGAAGAACATCAATATCGGAGTAGAATGGAAGATTTCCCAAAGGATATAATAGGAAGTAATACTGAAGACAAGCAGGAGCATTCAGTCTAAGAACAGCCAGAATAGGCGCAAAATGCACCATGCTCAGAAAGAACATGGATTTCAGAATAAGGAAAAATGAATAGATATCATTTTATTTCTACTTACTATCTGAGAAGAATGGAATAGTATTTAAATTCTATGATGATTGGCATTGAAAAGATGTAGATAATGCTACCTATTACATAGTGTTCTTCCTCCTTATGAACCATTTCACAGATGGTTGAACATTTATCATAAGAGAAGGAAATAATGATTCTCTCTACCCTTAAATTCAATTTACATGAAGTAGAGTAACAAGAGAGCTATTTTAATCATGTTCTTATCCATATATAGCAGTAGTACAGAAATAAATACCACAAAGAAGGTTCTGATTGTTACCCAGCCCATGGTAATGTCTGTGCCTCGGTTTCACCACTTGCTCTCAACAAATCAATTAAGAAGAAATAAAATTAACCAGGAAAAGTAGCAAACTGAAATTTATTAAATATGTTCATATTGAGAAGAGAAATGTTCAATGTTGCCCCAAAGTCTGTCTTCCAGATTGTGATAAGAGATTTAGGTTAAAGTAGAGGACTAAAATTATATATCACTAAGCAGTTTTGCTTAAGATATGGTTCACCCACTACTGACCCCTCATTGCCTTGGCTCCAGGGTCTCTTGCTAGGTGGTCTGACAAGTTGTTAGAGCTGACTGACATCTCTTTCTGGAAGACAAAGTCCTCCACGGTTGTCCTAGTTAGGCACAGGTGACAACTTGACTGTTGAGGGTTTGAGTTCTGAGTACATTTGTGGAGAATTAGTGGTTAGGTTAAGCCCAGAGCAAACCTACAGGAGATTGTCTAGATGATGAGAAAGGTCCAGCCTATGGTGGCCTTGAACAGATGAATAAAATACTGAGAGCCAGTTGAGGAAGTTGGCATCCTTGTATACACTTGGCCAGACATACTGGTCTGGCAAGTAAGGATCGTCCCTCTTTCAGCCATTATGTGGAGATGGTGTGGCCAGTTCCCTCAGCCCTGGTGTTGGTACATGCTCTCCTGTCAACCTAGGCTATAAACTATAACCAGACTGTCGTAAGGAAATAAACCCTTTATTCCCTTTTCAGCAACCATGCAGGCGAACTGCAATAACTGTCTAGCAACAGATCAGGCAAATTTTCAGTACTCTGTGACCTTTTCTCCCTTTTGGCTGGCTTCAGAAGTCCCTCTCTGTTCCTAGCAGAGATTCCTGGGGATCGTCTAATTTCTTTGGGTCTATTGTTTTGAGTCTGATAGTAGAGGAGGAGAGAAGCACAAGCACTGCTTCGGAATATTTTATCTCTATTCCATCCAGTTACAAACTTAAGTAAAATTCTAAACTACAGAACGAAATAAGGGCTTGGAATTGAAACTATTAAGGGGAAGTACTCTATGATAACTGAAGGCTGCCTTATGGGGTTGATTAATATTTTTCAGATAGGAAAAGTTTCTCAGATAGTTCTTTTCTTAATATAGAATGTTTGATATGATATGATATCATCATGTTTGATGATAACCACATTTGTTGATTTGAATTTCCTTTACATAAGGAGAGCTTTCTAAGCTGATTTCAGAGCCTATCATTTGTTTTATGCTTTGTAAATGACAAATTTGAAATAATCGATATGCCAGATGAACATTAGAAAAATGGTATTCTAGTCTCCTATACTCCCATTTGGGGATGATGTGGCCTGGGTCCCAACAGAGTTTATGGCATCTCTAGATGATGCTCATCTACATTTCTTAAATATAAGCAAACACTCAATTTCAACCATCACTCGTTTCCCAGGGGAGTTTGCCAATGCTTTCCAACTCATGGGGGAAAAAGGCTAGTTTCTTTGACATCTCTTTTCTTCTTTCCTTCTTTCACAGCAACAAGCAAACAATAAAAAAAGAACTCTTGATCACTGTTGCTCCAAAAATATTTGGCTATCTACCTCTGACCTTCTCCTTCTTGAAGTCAGTAATCTTGAAAGACATAATAGTAGTAGAATAACAACTATAACTGAGAAATAAGCTCGGTCTTTCTCCAAGAATATCAACTCAAATTTACATGTATTACCTCACTTGACTTTTTATTAAAGAACTGTGAGGTATGATGCACCTTCATCCTTATTTCCGAGTTCAAGTTGTGGTTGTTAGACCAGCAACATGTGTATCCTCTAGTTTCACTAGAAAAATTGAAAATTTGGACCAACCGAGTCTGAAGCAGTAGGAATGGAGCCCTGCAGCACATTTTCTAACAAATTCTTGAAGTAATTCTGACACATGCTAATTAAAAAGTTAATCATCTACGTGCTGAAATGTTAAATATTGCAGGTGAACCAAGTATGCAGCATATTCAGGAAAAGACTGATAGTTCTTTGGCAAAAGGAAAGTACATGTTTTGTTAGCAAGTCTAATCACTAGTCACTTCTGGCATTTTCTCTAAGAAGGAAACCCAAATCCAATGTTGCCAGCTATTTAGAGATTTCAAGAGACCTTCAAAGGCAGGCGTCATGGTTTGAATGTGAGTTGCACTGCATAAGCTTATGTGTTTGCATCCTTAGCTGGAGCTAGTATTTGGGAAGGTTGTGACACCTTTAGGAGGTGGAGCCTTCCTGGACGACACTTGGTCACAGCGGCAGGTGGTGAAGCTTGGAAGCCCTCTCGATTTGCTCTTACTCTCTGACTTTCTAATGGCTATGGTGACCTGAACAGGACTCCTGCTTCTATCTCCGGTTATGCCTTCTGCCACGATGGACTATCCCCTCTGGAATCATCAGCAAAATCCATATCCCTTTCTCCTTATGACTATCATCCCGCAGAAGCAGGAACGAACAGAAACTGCAACATCAGGACTGTTATGTGGCATACTAAATGACTCTTGGTGTGGGCTTTACTTCACAATGTGAAGTAAAATTCACAGGAAGTCATTGTTGGGATGGAGCCTTTTCTCTAGGCCAAACAGATCAGTCACTGATGCTGCCTGAAGTGTAATCAACAGAAATTTAGCATGAATCAATCTTCCAGCAAAATAGGAGATTTACAATCAGTCTCTAGGGGCTGATTCTATCCAAGCCAGGCATTATAAGGAGGTCCCTTCTGTTTTATGGTGTGTGTGTGTGTGTGTGTGTGTGTGTGTGTGTGTGTGTGTGTGTATGACTGTGGAAGCCCAAAGCAGACACTGGGAATTAACGTGCTCACAGGGCATTTTTTACATGAGATCTGGGGATCCGAACTCAGGTCCTTTTACCTTCGAGACAAAGACTCTATCCTCTGAGCTATCTACCCAGCCCAAAGACGTCCCCTCTGTTTTACGCATGAAAGGGAAGTGAGTTTAAAAGTACCGATCTGCTTTTTGTTCTTTTTGTTTCTTTCTTGGGGCATTTTCAACCCAGAAAAGAAACTCCTTTCACTCAACTTACTAGAGAACCTTTCTGTTTTATAGGTGAGATCCTGATTACTACATGGAATAGGTAAAAATAAATCAACTAAATTAATTGAAATTTTGTTCTTTGTCAATGATTATATAACATTAGTACAGCACGTAGCCAACATGAATAGACCCAAGAAATAGAAAACTGAGCTACTGTGTTCATGAGGGCTGTCAGTTTGTGACCGCCGCATTTCCCCATGAGCACTTCCATTTCTTCTCTGAATACTGGCCATGGTGTTTGTGAGTGAAGGTATGGTTTATAAAAGGTCACTAGGTAGCCTAGGTTGAATTGAAACTCCTGCTTCAGTCTCCCAGGTGATCCACATTTTCCACCACAACTCAGTGGCTGAAGGACTATTTATGGGTCTCCTGATCTTCCCTCCCTCCCTCCCTCCCTCCCTCTTTCCTTCCTTTTTTTCCTTTCCTTCTCTCCTTCCTTCTCTCCTTCCTTCCTTCCTTCCTTCCTTCCTTCCTTCCTTTCTTTCACTCTATCTTTATTTCCTTCCCTTTTGCACCATTGTATTCAAACCTGGAGTTCTTTATTTTTAACATATCACACATGAAATCTGTGTCCTTGCAAGAACCAAAAGCCACATGAGCTTCAAGGATGCATGTTACACAGTTCCATGAAGCCAGACCATTGGGAAGCACCACTGCTTCCTATCCTGCATACTATGCTAGTCTAATCCTGTTACCTATTTGAGAGGATTTATATCTAAAAAACACATTGACCATAAAAGAGCAAGTCATTTGATGGGGCCCAGGATATGGCACTCTCACACATGGTACTTAGGTATCTGAGGAAAGAGCAAAGTGGGAAAGTCCCTTTTCCCTCTCACTTCCCCTTCTCTGGAGCAGATGCATCCTCCCTAGACATGGAAGAAGTGAAATCCTTATTTTCAAAGATACAAAGAGATACCAAGGAGAACCAGGAAGGGGAGGTCTAATATACACTCCAGTAGGTCCATCTAAGCTCCCACAGAGTTATTGCCATTAAGTCATAACTACTTCTTCAATCACAATGGATCATGACACTCAACTCCTCATTAAACCTCTTATGAAGATATGTAGGCGTCCCTATTTCTCCCCATCTTCATTTTGGATCACATAAAACAGATACTAAATGATTTTTATGTTTTGTCTAATATTAACATGTCTTTTGCTTGTGTTTCATTTTCTGAGACATGAGGCTCATGTAGACCAGGCTGAACACAAACTCTCCTTATGTAATCAAGTGTAACCTTGAATTCTGGTCTTCCTTTTTCTACCTTTTGAGTACTGCGACTACTGGCATCTATGACCATGCTAGATTTATGTGGTACTAGGATCAAGGGGTTTTGTGAATGCTAGGCAAGCATTTTACCAAATGAATTACATCCCCAGATCAATATTTTTTTCAGGGGAGAGCGCGAACGCAGTCCCCCACTACCACAAATTATGCAGTAGAGTTTCCCACATTTGGGGAAATCACAGGGGTCAGCACATCCGGAGTGCAATGGACAAGCCTCACCCTGGGAAAACCACCTTCGTGTTCATGGTATCTCCCCTGCCAGGTAAGTATAATATGTTTTTTATTATAGGGGTTGTACAGAAAAACTAGTGATGAATGAGGAAAATATACTACTTTTTATCCCCTATACTTTACTTCAACAAGTTTCTGCTGCCTAACGGACTTACACACAATTAGGCAGTTTCATCTGAGTAAACTTCTTTTGCTAAATGAACAGTCACTTCACTATTTTGACTCTGATGATAAATGTTTCAAAAATTCCTTGGAAGGCTAGACAGGGATGAGCAGAACTAGGTTCTATGCAAGAGTTTAGTAAAAGAGAACACCTGTTATCAAGAATGTTTCTTGCTTATTCATGGGTTGGTATATATTACTGAACTTATATTGCACACAAGGTATCAAACAAAATGTTACAGACAAATCACAAGGAAAACAAGTCCATTAAGAATTTATTATTTGAAACAAGATGAATGTATACAAAATCACTTATACAAAAAGCAAGGTAGGAAGTGTTGATTGGACATTCAGAAGTGGTTCTAGTCAATAAACATTCATTAAATTCTTGTTAATAATAAAATGAGACAAGTGTGTCAACATAATCGCAATTCAAAGTTGAAGAATTGGAACAATCAGACAAATGAACAAGTAGATTTTTTGAGTATTGTTGAACCATGTGCAAGGAGCTATCAAAAAAAGAAATGAAATAGAAAGGGAAGCAGAAACCAGAGAGGATCTTAGACATTAAGTCAAATAATTTGTGTGTGTGTGTGTGTGTGAGAGAGAGAGAGAGAGAGAGAGAGAGAGAGACTTCAGGAATCATACTGAATTACTCTACCACATACAGCTTTGCTCTAGGGTTTCTTGGTCTGTACCTTCTAGCACCAGAAGTACAGGTTGCTGCCTTTTCCTCCAATCATTTTTATATGTGATCGTGGACTCTAGCCTCTAGTCCTTTTGCTTGCAGGGCAAAGACTTTACCTTTGATCCATCTTCCCAGTCCTATTCAAGCATGTTTTAACAAGGCTATCTAGGGCCTGTCACAAAGTGTATGTGCACACCAATATTCACAAACAAGAAGCAAAAATACAGTTTTGTCATTGACTAGAGCTTAGAAAGGGAGTATAGACCGGAGGTTGTTGTATTATCCTTAATAAGAAACTCATATTCGACACACAAATAAGCTACCTATTGTCAGAAGACCTGGAAATTACAATGCCTTGAAAGATCCTTACGAGATGCCTTCTTGTAGGATCCTTGTATTATTTTCTGGATCTGGGTTTTTTAATCCTGTCTAAATTGTGGTTTTAAAAGAATCCTGGAAATAATGACCTTAACTGTAGAAACATAGCAAAATAGCAGCATAGAACAGAACATGGGGACCAGGAATGACAGAGCTACCATGCCATGCCCTCATGGACGTAGACACCTACAGAACAATCCTTCAGACCGCATATCACAGACCAAGAGCAACAAAAGCAATCAGACTTGGCAAGTCACACAGATTGCGAAAGCATAACCTAGACCATAATTCAGTTTTTCAACCACAGATTAAGAAACTAAAGCATATTGAGTTTAAATTACGTGTCCCAAAATGCAAGTATTCTAATTTGGTTTAATTGGATTCCAAGACCATCCCCTTTTTTAGTTTTAATCAAGCAGATAATTCTTCAATTATTCATGAAAACATTATTTGATAAATAAATCTATCAAACATTTATTATCTGATACTTCTACACTGTGATTTAAAATTATTGAATAACAGCCAAGGATTTTTATCTAACACTTCAATTTCATTTTCATTAAAGTCAAAATAATTTCTCTTCTTTTATACCTATATTTTTTATTACTTGAAAATATTTTTAAAGTACTGTAACTTAGAGATTGCTCCATTGGGAATTTTCTGTCTTCTGTTTCTTGTCTGCTTAATTTTCTGAGATTTCCTGAAAGACCCAATACTTTTAGAGAGCAGGTGTCAAGTCATATAATTGCAGTCCTCCTTTTAAAATTTAATTTTGTTTCTGTCTCCTTGCTATTTTTTCCCTGTGGACACAGAGTACAAATGCACAGCAACAGTAGCACTCACACATTGGCAATAACCCTTTGCCATCCTGCCTGATGTTTTCAGCATCCCTGTTGTTCCTGATTAAACACTTTTTTATATTTAGAATGTACTTGCACTTCGGCCACTTCCTATATGAAAGGAGAATTTTGTGGTAGTGGCAAAGGTCATCTCCTGGTACACAGAACAGTTCCTAAATAACCTATCAACTTGATCTGTTCAATCAGGTTGGGTCCCGCGGGGTGGGGGGGAGAAAATGATTACCAACTGAATGTAACAAGAGGTTATCTTCCTTTGGAGTTCTTTCAGAAAGTGCTTTCTCTAATCACTTTCTTTTTTCCCCAGTTTTTAGATCTTCAGTGTCCAGGGTGGTATGCTGTCCTTCAGACACTGATACAATTTATTCTTTAAAGCATATTGCTAGTTTGTTAGATAGGGAGGGAATCACTGTTGATCTGCAATATCTTAGGACTTACTTACCACAGTTACTTTATATTAGCTCAGTTCATTCCTCACAAATACCTTATAAGAGAATCTATTTTATGTTACTATTTCTGACAACTTGTTTTAACACAAGGCTTAGCATTACGAACTTACACCCATAGAACTAAAAGATGAGAGTCTGAATGCAAACCTAATTCGCCTTGTGTTCTTTACATTGAAGCGGTCTTCACAGCCCAAACAACATAAAGTGATCAAACAAAGAAAAGCAAGGCAATGGAAATCACAGTGTTTATTCAGTCTGCATTGCAAGTGCTGAGAAAATACTAAACCGGATAGTTATTCTACAGTAGATTCACTTACTCTATAATATTTACCCAAGACTGGAAAGTTTTTAAAGCATTGAAAAACTTTGGAAATGTATGTGTTTTATAGCAGAACTACCTGTTTCTGTCTGTGTTAACATTTGTGTGAGGGGAATAAGGGGAGAACAAGGGGAGAGAGAGGAGAGAGGAGAGAGAGAGAGAGAATTTCTTGTATTTTAAGGAGGGAGGGAGAGAGAAGGAGGGAGTCTGGCAGGCAGAGGGAGGCTGACTTGCTGACTTACAGCCTCAGCATGCCTGCGTGAACAGACAAATTCAACTGTTATTTTGAGGTGGAAATCACTCCCTGAAAACATATTCTGAAATTTAGATGGGAGATAGCAAGGTGAAAAGCCACAACCACATTTAGGAAGTGACTGGCAAAGAAAAAAAAATCCCGATGATTAAAAATAAAAAGAAAGCAAAGGGTTGGAAGATACAAAAGACACTTCAAAGCAAGTGCATCAAGTTACCATGGCAACCAGAGAATGTGGGTTGAAATTTATATGACTCCATTGTTCCAGCAGAGATGCTCGAAATGACACCCTAGTGGCCTTGCAGAGTCGATGCATCTTCCCCGGGTGTTCTGGCTTATTACTAGAGAGTGCTTTAGGCATTGAAAAGGAAAAGAATCACAGTAGAGGTGCCACTTGCAGTCTCTCCAGTGAAGACACTTGTCACTTCAATCTGAAGCACAATATTCTCATTTTTGGAGTCATTCCTGACCCAACCTTTCCGAATATCAGCACACTCATAGGTACAGGTGTCTGAGGACAGCGAGCGCTCTCCTTACTGCCTTATGTCAAAGCCCAGTGTGCCTGGAATCAGTTTGGCTCATTCTCAGTTTCTTCGAAATCTTTCTGCCTTCCTGCCGAAACATAAGTCTCCCCAGGTTACCAGGCAGCTTAGCTAGGATCCTAAACATTTACCCAGCCATTCACCCCACCGTCAGCCATAGCAATCCAGTATTACTAACAAAAAAAATTATGGGAAATATGTTGTTTTGATAACCTCTAGTACTAATTAACAAGCTCTAAACTAGGAATTATCCACAAGTGCTAAATAGATTTTGAGTAATGTGCTACATATGCATGAGAAACTAAGTCTTACAGAAGTTAATCATTTTTTTTCCAGTGATTCAAAGACAACCAATTGGACTCCAGTTCTGACAGAAAAGCCTACCTCACCCATGAGGATTCATTTTACCTCTGAAATTTCAGCTGTGATTTGGCCCATGTTGTAAAGCAACATATCTCCAAATTCAAAGGCTTTTTGTTGCCATACTCTAGTTACTGCACTGAACAGACAGACTGAGTTCTACAGGCAATGCTTGTGCAAATTAAGCCCAAAGTCACCCACACCTCTTTTTCTTCTGAATATTAGATTACAGTTTGACAGAAGAGGCTGCACAGATGTAGGCTCATTACCTTGGTGGGAGCTCAACCAGTTTCTCAACTTCTCTCACTGACCCTCAATGAAGGAAATGGGAAAAACAGGAAATTAAGATGTGCTGAGCTGAGATATATGCAGGTCTCTAACTCTGCATATAGCTATGCATCTATTATAGCTATCAGTGATATAGACACATAAGTGTCTATATAGTGATACTACTACGGATATAGGTATAGAGACAGGGACAGAAAGAATATATTTTTCCTACCAAAAACTCAATGGGCTACCTACTTTCATTTCTATTTTGCATATCTTCTCAAGCAAGAATCAGTAGATAACTTCCAGGGATTGCATAGTTAGTGATTATTAGACTCTAAAATCCTTCTGATAGAGTCCATTGCCTTTTTTACTTACACTTTGGCTTGTCTCTCAACAAAGTCTTCACCAGCCGCTTTAACTTACATAAACTATAGATATGAAAGAAACATTATCAGCAATCACATAGAGGAGATATTATAAATTAGTCAAATAAATAAAAACAAATGTATATAGCCTTACATTACTCTAATACCTAAGGGAAAAGAGATAATTTCCTGTTTTTTGGAAAAGGTAAGCATAGATTAATCAAAGTTTTTATTCATTGTTATAATTTCAATTTTATTTATTCTATTTTAATGTATTTTTTAAATCTTTTATTTATTTAAGAGAGAAAGAGAAAGAGACAGAGACAGAGAGAATGATCAAAGGATAACTTTTGGAAGTCAGTTTTCTCTGTATAGACTCCAGGGATCAAACTCAACTCTCCAGATTTGCTCACAGGCTCCTTTGACCCACTGAAGCAACTCACCATCCCAATTTCCAGTTTCACAGAGAAACAGGGTAGCTAGTAAGGAAAGCAGTAGTGGCAGCTTTTCATGTATGTGCTGTGACACTGGTTGAATTCATGCTTGGAGATTCACTTCCAGTTCACAATATCTTTTATCCCTTATCTGGTATGGTACAGGTTGTATCTTTTCTTCTGAACAAAATTAAATAATCATTAAGCTTCTTCCATGTCACAGAGGTTACATCATTTTGGGTATAAACCAATACATGCAGTTAAAATTTTAATACAAATCTGAATTCTAATTTAGAACACTGTTTTACTTATTACCCTTCTGTAATATCAGATTCTTCAGAGAAAAATAAAAGCAAATTACCAGTTTCCAGTAGAACAAAATGTGAATAGAATAAATTTAACAACTATACTGTGTTATCATAGCAACCAAAGTTTAAAAAAATGATGTGATAAAAAATGACACAAGAGAACAAGTGCATCAAGTTGTTATGGCAACAGGGAACGTGGGTTGAAATTTATGTATCTAGAATCCAAGAGAATATTCTAAGCAACTAAAATAAACATTTGCTTATTAAAAGTTTCCCCAAATAGTACTTATCTATAAGCATTAAAGTGTTTTCATTATTTTGTCTGCTTTTTCTTTAATTTCCAATGGGTGGTTTTAAATTGTGAACATTCTTATTTTCACTTGCTTTTTGGCAACAGATATGCCAAGATGCAATTTGGTTTGCAGAAAATGATGCAAAAGCCAATTTTAAAATAGCACCTTCAATCATATTTAGATTTCTTTTATTCTTTTAATCTATGAACAAAATCCCTACTCTATATGCTTTTTCTTCTTTGCTTGATGAATCTAATTCATTATGATCTGTTTACCTGACATTGGAGGTCTAAGTGTAAGGCAGAGTGTGGGTTGGTGAGTTATGTAATACTTTTAGATATCTCAGAAGTTTTCTGATACTTTATGCATATACACTGTCCTTTCAATAACACGGGAGTTGTTTTGGACTGAATTTTCTAAGGTCTGCAATTTTCCACATTATTTTGTTTGTGCCCATACAGAGTATCTCACTGTGAGAGTAGGAGAGTTTAGAATCTTTCATAACTTCATGCATTTTAGTAAAAATGTTTCCTCTTAGAACGCAGGGACAAAATTATACTAGAAGTAACAAGAATGTGGCACTTCCTGATAAAATGTTGGTCAGAGAGGTCTTAAAAGGCCCAAAACATTATGGCTTTTGCCACTGTTCTTGATTGCTCTTCAAAAACTGTCAGTAAGACCCTATTACTGAAGATGCAACACAAACGGATCACAGAATGTTGCAGTTCACCTGCATGGTTGCTGATAAATGACCATCAAATGGCTTAAGGGAACAAAGGATTTATATTTCCTTACAACTGTCTGGTTATAGTTCTCAGTCCAGCTTGACAGGAGAGCATGCACCAACACCAGGGCTGAGGGAACTGGCCACACCATCACCATATAATGGCTGAGAAACAGATAATCCTTACTTGCCAAACTGGCATGTCTGGCAAAGTGAACAGAAGGATGCTGACTTCCTCAACCAGCTCTCAGTATTTTATTCACTTGTTCAGAGCCTAATCCCACCCACCATGGACTGGGCCTTCCCATCAGCTAAGACAATCTTCTGCAGGTTTGCTCTAGGCTTAACTCAACCATTAATTCCGCGAACCACCATGGACGCCTCCACCTCCTTCTGCCCCAGGATTCACAGGCTCCGCCCTACCAGGACCAGAAGCACAGGCCGCCCCCGCTTCCGCCTGGCGTCTATACGTGGGATCTGGGATCCGAACTCAGGACCTTCCGCCTGCAAGGCGGAGGCTTAACCCCTGAGCCACCTCTCCAGCCCCACAACCATTAATTCTTTACAAATGTGCCCAGAGGTCAAACCTTCAAGTGACATCTATGCCTAACCATGACATAGAACATGGGAAAAATATAACAACTGAAACAAGTCTGAGGATGTTCTCCTTGCTGGATAGCTTACACAGTACCAAGGAATACTGTAGATACTGCTGGGAGAGAGAAATAAACACAAGCCCATCAATGACATGAGATTCTATAAGTTGCAATATAAATCATCATGGCAACAGGTGACCACCAGTGTAATAGTGGCATGAGGACCAAAGAAACAACCAACAAGTTTCTGATTGGACTTAAGACCCACTTATCAGAATAGTACCCATTCCTACAACTGTAAACTAAAACAAGAACCTAAAAAAAGGGATGGAAGTAGATCAGTAGGGAAGACAGCCAATAACCCTATAGGTAGGAAGACAGTACATCAAACTGTTCTGTAAGCAGCTGTTATTATACCCACAGAATGAGAACTCACAGTGGAAATCTTTGTATCTAAAATTGGATGAGTAAAGGGAAATGTACATTTCACTGGGTGAACAAGCCAGAGCGAACCCTGGGGCCATAGCATAGGAATAAGTATGGGAAGAAGTGGAAGGGAATGGGAAGAGAAAAGATGGGAGAGAGAGGGGAGGGAGGGAAGCTGAGACAAATACTCTATATGTTAGTGAGAGTAGAAAAAATAAATAAAAATGGGGGAAAATGTTTCCTACCTGTACACACAGTTCTCTATGCCTTTATCTTTGTCTAGTTCAGGCTTATCCTTTAAGAAGCACCTTAGATATAATGTCTATGGTCTTTCCCATTGACCTTAAGTGCCCCTCACCTTAGTCCTCATAATACTCATGTATTTAGAGCTAAGGTCTACTGTCCTTATCAAGATTAGTACAGTTGACATCACCATGACAGCTGCTACTTATTAAGCACTGTGTAAATACATGTGTCTCAGGACATTTATCCACTACTATTTCATTAATCTTCACAAAATCTCCATAAGGTGGTGCTACTGCTGTGACTCCCACGTTTTACAAAAGGAAACTGATTTCTAGTGTTGAGTCATTTGATTTAGGTCAAATACGAAATAAGCTTTGGAGAAAACATTTGAACTCATGCCAGTAAAATGAGAAAGTCTATGTTCTTTATCATTTAACTAATCATTGAAAAATTTTTGTTGACTTGCTTCCACAATGAACTGTGAATATTTGAGGAACTTCTTGTGCTATGGTGTAGATTATCTGAACATGTCTTATCTCTACCATTCCCTCAATGACAAATAGAGATACACTGTGCAGTATGACTGTGAATCATATGTCAATTTTTATTTCCTCATAATCACATTAAAAGATTGAAAGGGACCTAATAAACTTAATTTAAGAATATATTTTGCTTAACATAAAAATAGCATTTCTACATGCAGTCATCATAAAATATATTGAGATATTTTGTATGTATTTTGTACTAAATCTGTAGAAATTACTGCCTTTCATATGCATATTATATCTCAACTCAGATAAATAAATGTTGATTAACATAGTTTAACTCATGTATGATAAATACCTACTAGCAGAGTACTCAGCATAAATTTGTGGGAAAAATAAATGGATTAATCTATAGAAGTGGATAGCAGATGAAATGGACAACTTGCATTCACAGGAAAAGCCAACTCTATTCTGAAAACCACAAAATACTGTATAAGGATGACAAAAACATTTCTTTTCTTTTTTTTTTCAGATAAATGCAGACTTAGTAGTATGCTCATGACTTGACAAATGCAGGACTACAATCACATTCTGACCAATAACTTGTTCAGCCACCTATGTATCCTGAAAGAGACAAGGGTGGGATGGAGATGAGAGAACAGAGGCCAAGAAGGGGCACCTGCTATGTGCAATTTTGTTTAATCGCCCATGTCTTCTGGATGGATATTTCACTGAAGTTTCTGTTATGCCTTTTCTTCCTTTTTCTGTGTAATCCTGTGTAGGGTATCTCTGTTTACATGTTTTTTTTTCTTTTTCTTAAAGATTTATAGCTGATCAAATTATGCATGTTAATGTGACTTAATACACAGAATAAAGAACTTAAGAGCTAAAAGAAACAAAAAAATCAGAAAAACAAGTAATCTAACTAAAATGGGAAAAATATCTGAACAGACATTTCTCAAAATGATACATATAAATGTCCAAGGACATGCACAGTAAAGGATGCTCTGGGGATTGGGGGGGCACTGGGGGATGGGGAGAGAGGGGTGAGGGTGGGGGGGAGCAGAAGGGTTGAGGGAAGGTGGAGGGAGGGAGGGGACCGGTGTACCTGTTAAGTTTGTATGAGCGGAAATAATAATAATAAAAAAACAAATGTCCAAGGAGTATCTTAAAATATTCAAATTGCTAATGATCAGGGACATGAAAGCCAAAAATCATAGTGAGATAAAGCTATTAGAATGAGTAATACATATAAGATACTAATTCTGACACGACTGCAGAGAAGTGGGAACTCTTGCATACAATTAGTGAGAATGTAAATTAGCACAGCCATTGAAAAATATACTACATAATTTTTTCAAAAAAAAAGAGAAAAAAATCTTAAGAATACAGGTTAGCATAATTGAGGTTCTAGATTTGACCCCTAGCATCACAAAAGAAGGAGAAGGGAGGAGGTTAAGGAGAAAGGAAGAAGAAGAAAAGAAACACATTGTATTTTATCATGCAATGCAGCTATACCACTATTGAGAGTGCATGCAATGGAAAGGAATTTAATATGCCAGTTTAGAGCAGCACTATCAAAAGAATCAAAATATAGAATAAATTTAAGTATCTATCAAAAGACAAATAAACACATAATATATAGTCTATAAACAAAATTAAATATTCAGTCATAAAAAATGAAATCCTGTCATTTGCAGCAATATATATGAACGTGAAGAACATTGCACTAGGTGAAATAAACCAGATACAGAAAGATGAATACACATGTTCTCACTCATATTTGGAAGCTAAAAACAGTGAGCTTCTACAAGTATAGAAAAGTGGTTGCCAAAGCTTAGAATAGTATGGAGGGCAGGTTAGAGAAACTAGGGTATTGGTATAAAACGTAGCTTGTAGCATTAAATTCCAGCGTTCAGGAAAACAAAAACAAAATACAAAATTCATCATATATTTCCAAATATTTAGAAAAGAGAATTTTGAATATTATTAATGCAAATAAATGATAAATTAACCGATATCTACACTAATTACTCTGATCTGGTTTGATGTTTTGAACTATCCATGAATTTGTCAGTTCCTGTATCGATTAAAATAAATATACTTCTGAACAACAAGGGAGACCATCAGCAGAGTGAGAAGAAAGCCTACTGAATAGTAGAAGATCTTTGAGAGCAACACCTCAGATAGAGGTTAGCATTAATGTAGAATTGCAAGAGTTAAAAACACCAAAAAACCTGCCAATAATAAACAGACTAATGAAATAACATATAGCTCTCAAAAAAAGAAACACAAATGACCAACTCATTAGCCATCAAAACTATTTTGTAATTACAGCTCTCAAAGCGAAGATGGCTGTGATCAGGAAAGCACATCCTGGAGGGGATGTGGGGAAAGAGAAGTCTTTACTAGATACTGTTGGTGGGAACTAGCACAGCTGTTACAGAAATGCCTCAAAAGATTAAACACAGAATTACCATGTGACCCAAGTATACCATTCATAGTATCCAAAGGCTTTTCTACTCTACAACAAAGAGACCTCCACATCCATGTTTATTGCTACATTATTCAATACGGCAAGGAAATTAAAAAAAAAAAAGATGTCCATCGATGGATAAATGGATACCAAAAATGTAGCGCAGATAAACAATAGAATTTTATTCAGCTGTAAAGAAAAGTAGAATTATGAAATTTGCAGGGAAATGTAACAATGTGGAAAATATTATGCTGAGTTAACCTACACTCAGGTTGTTAAAACACCTATTCTCTCTTAAATCAGGATCCTAACTTTTAATGCATAAATGTGTAAGTGGGAATGAGAGTAAGTATAGGCTGTGAACCTAGAGAAGAAACCATGAGAGGGGTAAAAGGTGCTAAGAAAAGAGGGAGAGTGCCAAGAATATAAATGATATTGTCATGGTTTGGTATGTGAATTGTGTGCATAGGCTCATGAGTTTGAATCTTCAGTTTCAACACCTTTAGGAGTTGAAGCCTTGCTGGAGGAAGGCAGCCATGGGAGTAGACCTTGAGGTTGGTTAGTCCTGCCCTATTTGAGTGAGTGAATCTACTCTAGAACCTTTGCAGCAGCTCTCAGAAGCTCCATGATGGTTGCAGTGATTAAGCTGCCTCCAGCTTCTGCCAGCCAGCCATGCCTTATCTGCCATGATAGACTACATCTCCCCTCTGGAGCTGTAAGTTGAATAAATCTCCCTTTCTCCTTTTAAGCTGCTTGAGTTTGAGTCTTGTCTCATGGCAACAGAGAAGAGTAACCAGTATAATATGAAAGTGGGAGAGTCTACTGAGGATGGAAGGGAATCAGAAAAGAGGGAATTCGTAGAAACAAATTTCATTCAAAAAATGCAATAATGAACCTCACATTTTGCATGGTACAAAACATAAACCATATCTAAAATAAAGTCACAATAAAAATCAAAATAAATACATATAAATACAAAATAGTATATCTTATAATAATAATAACATTGATAAGCCATCATAAGGCCCAGAGTCTAAAATTTTCCATGGATGAACATATTAATATCCAATGTCTTAAATAGTTGGAAAATGGTTCATATTATTTTAATTTTAGTAAAACATAAAATATATAAATATGAAATTTTTAAAGTTAAATGTAGAGATAGAAATGCTGAAATAATGATGGAACATCTAGAATTTTAGGATTAATGATAAAAACGAAACAAAACTGATAAAAATAAACAACTAAGGGCTGAAAATTGTTTTGTTTTTGTTTTATGTGGGACCTGGGATCCGAACTCAGAACCTTCTGCTGTGAGACAGAGTCACAACCCCTGAGCTATCTCTCCAGCCCTAAAGCTGAAAATTGATCATAAAAATTTGAGAAAATTTGTTCATGTAAAATTATGCAACCTGAGGTAAGATAGTAGCATTACTGGTGCCATCATTGGAGTGGTAACCCCCCAGATCAATTCATTCCATTTAAGTTAAAAGAACCACTGCCTTTACTGGTTTTGAGGGCATTTGCTTGATTTAGAGTGAAATATAGATAAAAATAGTCCATGCCTAGTGGTACTGGCATTACAGCTATAATCTCTGACAAGCAAATAAAGAAAGCCAGGGACCCAGATGGCAAAAGTCATGTTTCTGTTTGAGGTACAAAAAACAGTATTCGGTGACCTAATATTGCCTGTTCACTAAGAATGGGTGATAGAGGAGGGAGCTCAAGAAGCAGGATTCAAAATGGAAATAGAATTAAGAACCTGATCCATCCAGCCGGAGTCGAGCGCGCAGGGCCGGGGAGGAGAGGGCACCCCCTCTGTGCCCGGCCCTGCCCCCAGGTCCCCCAGGTTTAAATAGCGCCCCGCCGAGGCCCCACCCTCCCTTCCCTCCACTCCGCCCCCCGGGACGGGCGTGCGGTCCAGCGGGGCCTCACCGCGACCTAGGTAAGCACGGTCCCCGCCCACCCCCAGAACCCCAGGCCGCCCAAGGGACCCAGCTCCTCCCACCATCCAGCTGGAGCCGCCGCGCAGGGCCTGGGAGGAGGAGAGGGCACCCCCGTGCGCCCGGGCTCACCCCCAGGTCCACCAGGTTAAATAGCGCCTGCCAACGCCCCATCCTTCCTTCCCCCACTCCGCCGCCCGGGATGCACGGGGTCCAGCCTGGACTCACCTCGACCTAGGTAAGCTCCGTCTCCGCCCACCCCCAAAACACCAGGCCAAATAATTCAGTTTAGTGAAAAACGCATAGAAATTGAAAGATCTTAAGAGTTAAAACAACAATGCCAAAGTCAAAGTGCAAATCCATGAGAAACAACACTCAAGTAAACAAATCTCCCATTGAAGGAATTAATCCCATAATGTTAGACTCCAACCAGAACAAACCCATGGAAAATGGCCAAGAAAACCTGACCCAGGATAACGACCTTCAAAATAAGATCATTACCATGTTCAATACTATGAAAGAAGAAATCCGGGAGGAATTAAATAATCGAATCAATCGCTTTGAAGAGGAACACAACAGACACTTGGAGGAGTTGAGAAAAACAGTGCAAGAAACATAAAACTGGCATACAGCAGTTAAAGCAGACTCAAGCAGAGTTTAAAACTGAGCTAAAAGACAAGTTATCTTCAACCCAGAACTCCAAGGAGAGTCTTATCAGCAGAACTAAAGGAAGCAGAAAACAGAATTTCAGATCTTGAAGATAAAGGGGGAGTATTAACCAGCTCAATGGAAGAGGTTGTTAAAGCCAAAAAGATACTTGAAATATTCAGAAGATATGGGATACCCTGAAGAAGCCTAACATGCGTATTCATGGAATACTAGAGCAAGAATCTCAAAATACCACCCCTGAGGAAATTTTTCAAACGATCATCAAGGAAAACTTTCCTCATATAAAAACAGAGAGGCCCATCCATATAAAAGAGGCATTCCGCACCCCAAACAGATATGACCAAAACAGAAGCTCGCCACAGCAAATAATAGTCAAAACAGTCCACATTCAAGATAAAGAACTGGTGCTGAGAACTTCAAGGGAAAAAAAACAAGTCACTTTTAAAGGTAAACCTAATAAAATAACAAATGACTTCTCAGTCGAAACAGTAAAAGCAAGAAGAGCTTGGAGAGAGACATACTTCAAGTATTGAATGAGCAAAAATGTCAACCCAGGCTGATTTACCCTGCAAAACTATCAGTCATGATCGAGGGAGAAAGAAAAATTTTCCAGCACAAAGACAACTTGAAGGGATACATGTCCACCAAACCAGGCCTTCAAAAAATGCTAGAAATGATACTCAAGCTTGAAGAAAAAAACAGGCATATCCAGGAGAACAGAAGGCAAGTATAACACCATTAAAAGCGAAGCAATATACTTATAAAAACCACTAAACATAATAAATGTCTGGAATTCAAAATAGTTTCTCCATTATAACACTAAATGTTAATGGACTTAATTCACCGATCAAGAGACACAGATTACAAATTTGGATTAAAAATCACAATCCATCAATCTGCTGCCTGCAGGAAACCCATCTCACCACAAAAGATAGGCACATCCTAAAAATAAAAGGCTGGTCAACAATTCTACAAGCTAATGGAAGCAGAAAACAGGCAGGGGTAGCCATTATGCTATCAGACAAAGTGGACTTCAAACCAAAGAAAATTATAAGAGACACAGATGGATACTACATTTTAATCACAGGTACAATTCACCAGGAAGACTTCACAATACTGAACATATATGCACCCAATACGGGCCCCTCCACATTCATTAAGAAAACCCTACAGCGTCTAAAGCAAGAAATCAACCCCCAAACGATAACTCTTGGGGACTTCAACACCGCCCTCTCAACATGGGATAGATCAACAGGTCAAAAGCTTAACAGAGACACTTTGGAACTTAATCAAACCCTGAAAGAAATGGACCTTACAGATCTCTATTGAACTTTTCACCCACGAACCAAAGAATACACATTTTTCTCAGCAGCACACAGAACTTTCTCCAAAATAGATCACATACTGGGCCACAAAACGAATCTACACATGTACAAAAAAGTTGAAATTCTAACCTGTGCCCTGTCAGACCACCATGGCCTAAAGCTGGACATCCACAACACATCAAACAAGAGAAAATACACTAACTCCTGGAAACTTAACACTATGATGCTGAATGAGAACTGGATTCAGGAAGAAATTAAAAAGGAAATTCAAGATTTCCTGAAAGTGAATGATAATGAAAATACAACTTACCAAAATCTCTGGGACATAATGAAAGCTGTTCTAAGAGGTAAGATAGCTCTTAATGCCTACATCAAAAAAATGGAAAAATCAGAAATAACTTAACAATCCAGCTTAAAGCTTTAGAGAAACTAGAGCAATCTGATCCCAAAAGTAGTAGAAGAGAGGAGATTAACAAAATAAGGGGAGAAATATCTGAAATCGAGATTAAGAAAACGATAGAAAAAATCAACCAGTCAAAAAGCTGGTTCTTTGAAAAAATCAATAAGATTGATACACCCCTAGCTAAATTAACCAAAAGCAAGAGAGAGAAAACCCAAATTAACAAAATTAGAAATGAACATGGAGTTATCACTACTGATACCCAAGAAATCCAGAGAATTATAACATCATATTTCAAAAAATTACACTCTTTGAAGTTTGACAACACAAAAGAGATGGATGAATTTCTAAGTAAACACAACTTACCTAAATTGAATCAGGAAATTGTGAATTATTTAAATAGTCCTATAACATATAAGGAAATTGAAGAAGTAATCTCAAATCTTCCCACCAAAAAATGTCCTGGACCAGATGGATTCAGCACAGAGTTCTACCAGACATTTAAGGAGTTAATAACACCAATACTCCTTAAACTGTTCCATCAAATAGCAAAGGACGGAACACTACCAGATTCCTTCTATGAAGCTAATATCGTTTTAATCCCAAAACCTAATAAAGATTCACTTAAAATAGAAAACTATAGGCCGATCTCTCTAATGAACACAGATGCAAAGATTCTCAACAAAGTCTTTGCAAATCAGATTCAAAAACACATTAAAAAGATCATTCACGGGGACCAAGTAGGCTTCATCCCCAGCACACAAAGCTGGTTCAACATACGCAAATCAATAAATGTAATTCATCATGAAAACCAGTCCAAAGTCCAAGACCACATGATACTCTCGATAGACGCAGAAAAAGCTTTTGACAAGATCCAACAGCCTTTTATGATCAAAACGCTAGAGACAGTAGGAATGGAAGGAACCTTTATCAATATAATAAAAGCTGTATACAACAAGCCCACAGCAAGGATTATGCTCAATGTGGAACAATTGGAAGCATTCCCACTTCGATCAGGAACTAGACAAGGCTGTCCACTCTCACCACTTCTATTCAGTATTGTACTTGAAGTCTTAGCTTAAGTCATAAGACAAGAAAGGGACATAAGAGGGATTCAAATTGGCAAGGAAGAAGTCAAACTATCCCTATTTGCAGATGACATGATCTTATACCTGAGGGATCCCAAAAACTCCACCAGGAAGCTCCTGGAACTAATTGAGAAGTTCAGCAGGGTGGCAGGATACAAAATAAATGTGCAAAAATCAGAGGCCTTCCTATATGCCCAGAATGAAAGAAGTGAAAAAGCCTTGAGAGAAACAATCCCATTTACCACAGCCCCTAAAAAAATGAAATACCTTGGTATAAACCTAACCAAGGAGGTAAAAGACCTTTACAATGAAAACTTTAAAACCCAAAGAAAAAAATAGCAAAGACACCAGAAGGTGGAAAGACCTCCCTTGTTCCTGGATTGGCAAAATCAACATCGTAAAAATGACCATCCTACCAAAGGCAATATACAAATTCAATGCTATACCAATTAAAATCCTAAAGCAATTCTTCAAAGAAGTTGACCAAACAATCTCAAAGTTCATATGGAGGCACAAAATACCCAGGATAGCAAAGACAATCCTGAGTAACAAAAACACTGCTGGAGGTATTACCATACCAAAGCTAAGTCTATATTACAAATCCATAGTTATAAAGACAGTCTGGTACTGGCTCCAAAATAGACACACAGATCAATGGATAAGGATTGAAGACCCAGATATAAGCCCACAAAAATACAGCCATTTGGTCTTTGACAAAGGGACCCAAAGAATCCAATGGAAAAAGAACAGCATCTTCAACAAATGGTGCTGGCAAAACTGGATCTCCATGCAGAAGATTAAAGCTGGACCTGTACTTATCACCATGTACAAGACTTACTTCTGAATGGATCAAAGACCTCAATGTCAAGGCCAGAGATTATAAAAACATTAGTTGAAAGGGTAGGGAACTCCCTGGACCTGATTGGACTAGGCCAACACTTCCTAAACAGACACCCAATGGCACAGTCACTGCTACCAACTCTCAACAGTTGAGATCTTGTGAAATTAAAGAGCTTCTGTCAGATAACGAGATTGTAACACGAGTTCAAAGGCAACCCACAGAATGGGAGAAAATCTTCACTAATCACACATCTGATAGAACTCTGCTGTCCAGAGTGCACAAAGAACTTAGAACACTAATCACCAAGGAAACCAATGGCCCAATTAAAAAATGGGCCCTGGAACTTAAAAGAAACTTTACTAGGGATGAAATTAAAATGTCTAACAATATCTTAAAAAATGCTCCACTTCCTTAGCCATCAGGGAAATGCAAATCAACAGTTCCTTGAGATATCATCTCACCCCGGTCAGGATGGCAAAAATCCGCAATACAAACAACACCAAATGCTGGAGAGGATGTGGAGAGAGGGGAACTCTCCTACATTGCTGGTAGGAATGCAGGCTCATACAGCCATTCTGGCAAGCCGTCTGGAGATTCTTAAAGAAATTAAAGATTGAAATGCCATATGACCTTGCTATTCTACTTTTGGGAATAACCCCCCATACAGCAGAGGTTCACCTTGATAGCTCAAGTGCGACCATGTTCATAGCAGCACTGTTTACAATAGCAAAGTCATGGAATCAACCCAAATGTCCAACAGTTGACAAGTGGATAAGGAAAATTTATACAATGGAGTACGTCTCACCCAAAAAAAATGATGAATTACTGGAATTTGCCAGGAAATGGATGTCATTAGAAACAATTATATTAAGTGAAGTATCCCAGACCCAGAAAATTAAGCGCTGTATGTACTCCCTAATAGGTGGCTCCTAGTACCAAACCCACCCAGCCCACCTAGAGACACTCAAAGAAAAATCTCTGTAATACCTACAGTAATTGCAAGGATTATGAACAGGAGGGATGGGGTAGGAGGGCCACATCAGAAACAAGGAGAGGGGGGACCATGTTACAGTAGAGAAAATAGGCCTCCATCAAGGACTCAAATAAGTAATGAGACATCTGATTAAGTTCACAGACTTTCGTTCCTGATCATTTACTACTGAGGGGTATGATCTCACCAGAGGAGGAGGGCATATAGTCTGGAAGATAAAAAGTAACCATTTTGCAAATGGGTGATACACCTCTCCCTCACTGTGGTTTCCTACTTTTAATACATCTACCTTTGAATGTGCTCTTATAACAAGACTCTAGTTTAACAGCTTTTTGTCTCTGGCCAGGGGGTGACATACAGTGCCCAGCAGGATGGAGTGAAGGGCATTGCAGGAGCAGCAAAACTGCAAAAGAAAATCAACAAACCACAATCCAGAACTGCAGAGACTCTATATCAACCACCTAGAACTAGGCCAGACTATATTCTCCCCATCCTGAAGCTCAGGGACATTTGCGGAAGAGGGGGCGTAAGAGTGTAAGAGCACAAGGATGGGAGGAGCAATGATTTGCAAGATACTCCACACAAGTTAGGGCCGAAGCAATCATAATTGGACTTTGCATGCCCTGGGCAATGTCCAACACACTATTGACCTCACAGAGTCTAGCATCTGCTAAAGGCACCAAGATCCTTGGAGGCAAGGGATTGGCAGCCACAGCAGTGTTCCTATACTTAAGGGGAACACGGGAAAGGGTTCAGGGAAAGGCTACTGGGTCCTTGTACGTCATCGGAGAGAAGGGTCCAGAGGAGAATCAGGCATGCACAAGAACGGACTCTCTGGGAATTGGGGCGGGAGGCACTGGGGGATGGAAAGGGAGAGGGAAGGAAGGGGGAGCAGGGGGTTCGGGGGGAGGAGGAGGGAGGGAGGGAACTGGTGTACCTATTAAGTTTGTATGAGCTGAAATAATAATAAAAATATATTTAAAAAAAAAGAATTAAGAACCTGAGGAAAGATCAGTGGCTAACACATCATAGGAGAAGGAGATGATATATTTGGTGATGGCAATTCACAAGAAAAGAGGGAAGCAATAGTTCTTCAGATGGAAGGTAGAATCCAAAGTTTTTAAAGGAAAGAGGGAGAGAAGGAAGAAAACAGAGGAAAGCAAGAGAGAGAGAATGGGAGGAGGAGGGGAGAGAGAGAGAGATTATCTAAGGACTATGAAAGTTTGCACTTAAGGAAAAAAGAATTTAATACAATGTGTCTGGGAATGAACTCAAATGCTGATAAAGACTTTAAGCCAGCTATACAAATGTGTCCTAAGAGCTAAATGCCTCGTTAAAAGGGTTAAAGCAAAATATGATTGCATTGACTTGAGAATCTTGGTAGAAACAGAAGAATTACTTTTAAAAATCCAAGTGGAAATTCTGGAGTTTGAAATTTAATAGAATAAATTAAAATTCACTATAGAAACCCAATATACATTCTGAAATAGAAGAAAATATCAGTGAACTTGATGATTAATCAGTAAAAGTTATCTGATCTCAATAGCAAAGGAAAATAAATTAACTTAAAGACCTTTGAGACATTATTAAATGTACCAACAGATGTGCGTAGGAGTCCAAAGGTAAAAAGACAGGGAAACACACAAGAATAAAAAGTTCTCTACTTCTTAAATTTAATGAAAAATACTAAGATAATAGAAAGTCAACAAAGACTGGAAGAATGTTGAGTGATCTACACCTAAACATTTGTTACAGCTGGATGAGCAAAGGGAAATGCACATATCAGTGGGGTGGCCTGGAAAAAGGTAAGTTGACATACCTCAGAGGCCTGAGCCCCCTCAGGAGTAGAGAAGCTAGAGTGAACCTGGGGGGGGGGTCCATAGAGGCATACAGGCAGAAGAATGAGTGGGAAGGAATGGAGAAGAGAAGGGAAGGGATGGGAGGGAAGGGGAGGGAGGGAAGCTAGGATGAATACGCATTATCCTTGTAAAAGTTGAAAAATAAAAAAAATTAGAACACTAAGGGAAATATTGAAAGCCAAGATTAAAAAAAAACTATGACATAAATGGATCATAGCCTCCAAGGCTCAGGGAATACTACAGAAAAGAGGGGCAGAAAGAATCTTAGAGCCAGATAATGGGAAGATGTCTTCCAAACATGACAGAGCAGTTGCACTTGAACTGCTGTAGCTGTGGCCATATGCAGAAGCCATGTACAAGACTGGACCCATTAACATGTCATGATGCCAGTGATAGGGTCCCATAACCATGGTCCAGGCAATCAGTGCTTAAACTCTAATTAACCTAAGTGGGTCAAACATGAAAATTCAGCATGAAAGTAGGAGGGGGATATGTTGGGAAGAAGGGTTTTAGTGGGATTGGAGAGAATAGACTGGGAATAGGGGTAAAATGATTAAAATTCATGATATAAATATATGAAAATTTCAATAAAAAATTAAGGTATATATTATATGCAGGGAACAGCAATATGATTTGTGGTTAATTTGTCAAAAGAAAAAGAATGTGTACTAAAGAATCAGAGGCATAATATGTCAAAGTGCTTGCAACAAAAAATGCCAACTAAGGTATTTATATCCAGGGATATTATCTTTCAGAAAAGAAGAAAAAAATCCCAAATAAACAATGATAGAAGGAATTCCTTCCCAGCAACCACACTAACTGTAATGGCTCAAAGGATTTACAAATTGGGCTACATCTATTCAATGGAATACTAATCAGCAATATAAAAGAATGAAGTAGAGATCTACCCAGCTTAGATGTACAGCAAAAATATACTACTAGGTGAAATAAGTTAGTGTCAAAATATTATGTATTATGTTATTCCATATAACTGATTTTGGAAAGCCAAAGAAGAAATGAGTAGTTGACATAGGTTAGAGAGAAGATAATCTTGATGATGAATTGTTTAAATGTTGATTATGGTGGCTATTATGTGCATTAAAATTCAAAGTAACAAACACCAACAAGTTATTCTTATGCTAATTAAAACAGAATATTTAATTATATATGTATAAGGACATGTTTTATGGTATATAAATTTTACCTCAATGAAGCAATAAGAAATAAAGTCAATGGAAAATAAATTATCCTAATGCAGGCAAGATCTATGCTAATGGCATAGATCTGTCAAAGAACCATAAACAGTTTGCAAGATGATTTTAATAACACCTACTTTAAGTTGCTCCTGAATAAAAAAGGATAAAGAATGCTTTGTGTTCTCTATGTGGCAATCATCCTGTAAAATGGCTATTATTATCATTTTAATCCTACACCATTAACTTCAAGTACTTTGTTCATCTAAGGTCCCAGAAATGACAGGACACAGCTTTTTAGCTCTTTTGAAAACTGAATAGGAAGGTCTAGTGCCTGCAAAATGGCACCTGTGTAGGAAATCATTCGGCTTATAGTGGTGGGACAATTGCCCAGGCAGGTGGATAAGACAAAGAGAGGACTGGCTGGCAGAATGGCAAGCTAGTAAGCATGCTACATCCCTTAACATCCCCTGGGTTCTTCCAGTGGAGATGCTGTTCTCAGTTTCTTTGGCTCATGGCAAGGCGAACAAATCCACATGTTTCCTTCATTTGTTTGGGTTATGTATTTGCTACAGCAATGAGGATATGATTCTAAGACATCTTGTTCACTATTCTGCCTTCAAGCAGGTCTAAACTTTATATATGCTTTCTCATTTGAATAGAGATTCAGCTTCCAGACTCCTCTTTGGCAGGGTGCTTCAGTGATAGCATGATCCGTGCATCTACAACATTGCTCTTTATGCTACACAAAGATTTTTAAGATGGGTTTCATAGAGGAGTCTAATAGGTTACTAAATAATTAGAATTTTATAAACTCAAGAGTGTGAATGACTGCAAAATAAAAGAATAAAGACTATGATTTATGGTCTTTCATTTCAAATGCTCTGCTCATCGGAGTAATCTCATTTTATGTATTAATCAAGTTTATAATCAGCAAAGCAGAATTTTCAACAGTAAATGTTACCATTTTGCATTCTGCATTATAATTTTATTGAGATTTAAATATATTTACTATATTTATTTGCTTAAAAAAGGTGGGGAGGGATATAATAAAAGTTAAAAAATAATAAAAAAAATTTTTTGAGGGTTTGAAAACCAGGGATTTCTGAAACTACTGGTTTCTCAGAGGACAAAAATAAAATAATAGTGTTCAGAGGTAAAATTGAAATTTCTTAAATCTTAAAAGCAAAACATAATACATGAGTGAAAGCATACTTAACAGTGTAGGAGACCAGTCATAACCAATAAATGTGTAATTACTTATCTCATGATAAGCTATGAACCAAATATAAATAACTGAAAATGTTAAAATAACCCAAAGAGGATAAATGCATGAAGAACATAAATAAAAAAGAAAAGCTGGATTTGGTTTTACCTTTCCCCTTTAATTTAGATAACCTTAGAAAAAAAGAGTTCATTTCTCTACAACTCTTCTTTCAAATCAGAGGCCCTATCAACTCCACGAGAGAGTCTATTATGATGTCTATGCCTTGCCTTTCCAGAAAATGGAAGTCTTTATACTTTACACATAGAATCAAGAGGACTTCTTGTCAGCTGTGAGTCTTTATAAAGAACAGTCATAATGCCATCTTTGACCTTAATTCTTAGTGCACAGATTGAAGGGAAATGATGCCTCTCTATTTCATAATGGGACACTGACAGAGAAAACTAATATTATGAGAAATGAAACATGGAAATTCTGATGAAAGTAACTGATCAATGGAACAGAGGTCAGGAACCCAGAGGAAAACCCAAAAGACGGTAACCTTTCTGGACCATGAACGAAGCAGACAGCCCAAGCAAAATCTCCATTTAAGAAGCTGTTTAGTGAAGAAGAAATAAAAGTAATACCAGAAAATACCAAATGAGTTCAACAGATGAGAGATAAAACTTAGACTTCCTGAAGAGGAGGACTTCTGAATTCTCCCCTAGATTCTCCACTGGATTGAGGGGAGTATGTGCATAATTGCAATTTCTAACATTCTGTCCTTGATTCAGTAATGATGGCTGAATAATCTAAGAATTTGAATCCATATCATTAAAACAATGCAGGTGTTTTTTTGACTGGATTAAGCTCAGGTGAAGCAATGCCTTTAGCTATCTGGATTGTCACTGATTAAAACAGAATTATAACTTGTGCTGTGCTTTCCACAGAGTCTATTAAACAATTGATATTAATCAGAGTCATGTAATATAAAGTATTAGGCAATGTAGATGTCTACAAATATCACTTGAAACAGTCTAGACAACCATGGAGCTGTGAATGAAATAAAAATGCTGCAAAGGATCAGTTCTAAAAATTATTTAAGGCCTTCTTGAGCCCTATCTTCACATTCTTTTGAGTTTTACTTCAGCCCAACATTGTCCATGCTATTTTGTCTTTACTTCAAAGTTGTCAAATATGGGCTGGTGAGATGCTTAGGAGGTAAAGATGGAGTGCTTGCCACAAAGGCTAACAACCTTAGTTCAATCCCCACAGCCCACATGGTTGAAGGAGAGAGCTGATTTCGGAATGTTGTCCTTTGATCTCCAGACAAATGATCCTTAATGATTATGAATCATTGATACTAAGAGAAATTTTATATATAAACAAATCCTACTTGCATGAAATTCACTTTACAGAATTGCATAAGCAAGTGTGTAATAGATCTGAAGCATTTTTATTTTTGCCTATATAGGTTCTTCTATGCATCTCAAGTTCAAAAGCATTCCCAAAGTTCTTCTGAGCCCTTAACTTAAAAGTCCTAAACAATACAGCGTTTTATTTGTAAAAGGGAAAATAAGGTAGCCTCTGAACTGCATGAATATGTGTGTCTGTTTGAGCACATAAACACACACACACACACACGCACACATACATATGCACACACACATATGCATATAGATACACACATATATACACATGTGCACCAACACATGAATATATATTCACATGCATCCACACATACAAAATACTCAGACACACACCTACACACTCAGACACATATTTATGCACACATATATGCACACATATTATCCACACAAGCATATATATGCATGCATATGTTTTTGTTTTCTGCAACTAGGAATTGGTACATTCTAGGCAAAGGCACTAGCTATCCCTCAATCTAGACACTTGTTTCTACCTACTTATTTTTTTCCTGCCAGTTCAAGCACCAATGATAACCTAGATACAGATAATCTGGTAGAACTGAGAGTGATATCCTGAGTGCCTTTGAAAAGGCATCCTTAAAGTCCATAGTAGAGATAAATGTTGTCATTTATCAAATAAAAGGTATTTTTTGTTTTCAAGGGCAGGGCTGTTGTCTGAGAATGGTTTGTTCTCTATTTGTTTTACAATCTAAATGTCAAAATTTAAATATCAAATGTGTTAGGACTCAGAGGTCTGAAAAGAGAAGAGTTTAATATAAGCCACACAATAAATAAAAAAGAAGTTTTCTGACCTCAAGAGGGAAAAAATGTTCAAGCAAAGTAGAAAGAATAAAAGGACTATGGCTCGAAGTTGTGTGCTCACAGGTTCCTGGGAATCAGAGTAATGTTCACCCATTGGGCCAAGCCACAGTGAGGCCTTTTAGAGAGAGAGAAGACGACGGGGGAATGTCATAGATACAGGTGTCAACTTGACAATTGAAGGCTCAAGCTGTAGGCACAGTTGAAAAGCATTAGCAGTTGAGTTTGACCCTGAGTAAGCCTGAAGAAGATTAACTAATTGATGAGGAAGAATCAGTCCATGGTGGACAGGACTAGTCCCTGGATAAGATGGAGGGAGTTGATTAGGAAAATTATTTTTTTTCTATAATTGGCCAGACATTCTGGTCTAGCAAGTGAGGATCGTCCCTTCCGTCATCATTGGATATGACGTTGCCAGTTCCTCCTACCCCCTGGTGATGTCAAGCTAAACTAAAAACTACAAGAGGACAACTGCAAAGAAGAATACTGTTCATATACTAATTAAGCTTATTTCCGGTATCTGCAACCTGTTTGAGACCAAATGAGAGATGCCATACACAGGCATTAATGGAAACTAAAAATTCAGCTTATATGTAAATTTACAAATATTTAAATGTGTTTACAGATGTGAGATCTTCAAAAACATTTAATTTTGCCTTACTTGAATTTTCTCTAGAGATTGGTATAAATGCTAAGCAAAGTAGGCAACTGTAACAGAAAATACCTTACAGGCAGTTGTAAGTCAAATTTTTTAAACATTTATCTTATGCGTGTGTGCGTGTCAGAGGGCACTGTATGTCCCTGTGGAGGACCAGGGGTGACTTCAGGAATCATCCTGGGTTGCTTCTACCTCCTTCTTGTTTCACTCTGGGGATTTCCCAGGCCCCACCCACCAAGGCCAGGAGCACAGTTAGCCACTGCCTATGCCTGGAGTTTTTACGTGGAACTTGGGATCCGAACTCAGGACCTTCTGATTGGAAGGCAGACACTTAACCCCTGAGCCATCTCTTCAGCCCATTGTCATAATTTTTTAAATTAGCACACGAATTGGTCTTACTACGATATTATCATACATATGTCACTGATCCCTTCTTCAATGCCCCTATCTCCCCTGCACTCCTCCAGGTTTTCTTTTCCTATCCCCAAATAGTCTGCTGGGTGTGCACTCACATGGGTGAGGAAGTTCAAGTGAAAGCAGATGCATGTGTGCATGCAAGTTCTTGGACACATGTGTGTGCATGTGGAGGCTGGGGTGACCGCAGGGGTCATGATCACCTTCTTTGAGCCAGGGTTTCCAATAGACCACTTTTATGTTCCATGTATTTCATTATCTTATCCTTTCCCCACTGCCTCTCCCTATGTTAAATGAAATAAGACAGGAAGAAAGACAAATATCACGTTTTTCTCTCATGTGCAATCTAAACCTAAGTGTATGTAAGCACATTTATATGTGGCAGGGTTGTGCGTGTGCATGTGCATGCATGTGTGTGTGTGTGTGTGCGTGCGTGTGTGTGTGCAAATTCAACCAGTTTCATGTGATCCCCGTGACATCAACCAGGTAGCAAAATTCCTTGAAAATTTAAAAATCAGCTATACAGCACTAGGACTAGGGCTGTATCTTTAGAGCAGAGGATTAATTATGTACTTATTAGAACTCAGGAATTTTATTGGGACAATACACTGAAGTGCTTTAAGAACAGGTACCCAGTTAGTGAGAATTATTATGAAATTGGTGCACTAGTAGGCACTAAAGCACTAGTAAAATGTGCCAATTCTTAACAATTTTCTCAACCAACTACAACAAAGACATCAGTTCTTTACATGATTTTCTTGATAGAAATGATATTTAAGAGAACAGATATCAAATATAAATATCCTGTAACAAAATGTCCATTAAAAAACAGCCTTTCCTGGTTCATTTTGCCAGCCATGTTGTGCACAAGACATCACAATAGCTACATCTATACAAAGACTGTATTTCTTCTCTCCGTCTTCCACCTTACAAAGGTCAAAAGAAGCTAAGGTCACATTTAAAATGACTTGTGAAATGCAGTTATGGCAAAAGAATACAGGCTCTTAGATTGCTAAGCTTCTGTATAATAAGATAGTCCAATAATGCTTTAGAGCTTTCCATGGTAAAGTTGAACTTTGATTTTTTTTTACAATTGACATATTTCTAAAATAAAGTGTGTATATATCACATTGTGAAATGTCAAATTGTATTTTAGATTCATAGGTCTATTTTTTTTCTTTGTAGAGCCAAGACAATTTTGAAAAATCTATCCAAACTATTAGAGCATCCAGCTTGACCAAAACCCATGATGAATCACCTGAGCCTGGGTAGTCACCTAAGAGCTGAGATCTTGAGATCTTTAATTGTATGCTAGTGCAGTCGTACAAAAAAGACATCCTCACTCTTTATTTACTGACGATGCTTTTGATCTTTTTGGTGCCTAGCAGGGGCATGGATTATATATATATATATATATATATATATATATATATATATATTTGTTTTTTTTAAATGGAGACACTCTGAAAGCAGCGTACATTATCTAAAGTAGTAATTACAGGAAGTCTGTTGTAGGGTTAGGGTGAGGGTTAGGGTTAGGAGCATCATTTGCATTGAAAGTGTCTTTGTTTCAGAACTCCACTGAGCTTCCCCCACTCTTTTTATGTTCTATTGAGGCTAGTCTCTTGAAGAAAGCATGGCACTTGTGAGGGACAAATGTACACAATTCTTGCAGCTTCTCTTCATGTTGCTCATATGAATACATGACCAGGACAACTTAGGGGAGTGAAGGGTTTATTTTTGCTTACTATGCTAGGTTACCTTTACCAGCATGGCAGGAGAATTCATACCAATATCAGGAGCTGAGAAACACACCACTCCATACTCAGGCAAGAGTTGAGAGAGGGGCACACTTTCTTTCCTGCTAATATATCTGTACGCCAAAGTACTGAGCCAGCGCTCTCCATGTTATCTGCTTATCCAGGAAATGGACCATCCATAATGGACTGGGTCTTCTCACATCAATTAGATATTTTCCATGGGTTCACACAGGAGTTGCTTTAGTTACTAATTCTTCAAAGATGTGTTCAAAGGTTCAGCCCTCAGATGTCAATGTCATGCATGTATCTTACTCGGCCAACAACTGACTAACTTAGCAAGGGACATTTCTTATGTATTTTGCCTGCTTTTTCACATATGTGGTCTTCAAAACACTTGATGTATTTGTATTTAGAGAGTAGTGTATTCCTTACATGTTTCTACACATTGTGTACATTTGAATTATTTCTAGGCTATTGAAATTAAGTGGTTTTCTATTATTGGAACATCAAATGCAATGTGCTTTAAAATTTTTATCTCTGCCAATAAATAATCTCTTACATTAAACTCATCATAGCGTTTTTGAAGAAATAGTTTTATAGGACTCCTCCATTTATGTTGTAAGGAATGCAGTAAGACAAATGGTGTCATGCTATCTTAACTTTAAATATATATTAACCAGTATTCTCTGGAGACAAATAGGCAATAGAATATGTGAGATAATGCTATATAAAAAGGGTCTATTAGGAAAATTGGCTCATGCAATTTTGATGGCTAGGAAATCCTAGAACAAGCTATCTTTAAGCTGGAGACTCTAGTATGGTTGTACTATTGCCATGACTAGGTCCAAGTCTGAAAGAATCAGAAATAGAGAAGTTGATGAGAGAACTCTCAGTCCAAGGCCAAAAAGTCCAAGGACCCAGGAGACTACTACTGTAAGTCCTTAAATCCAAAGGCCATTAACCCTGGATTTCTGATGTCCCAGGCAAAAGTCTCTGATCAGTTCTGAGAGACAGAGAAAAATTCATCTCTGGGGATTACAGTATTCAAGATTATAGTCTTCGAGATTCTGTCTCTGGGACTGATTGGTGCCAATGTACATCATGTGATATGTGACTCAGCAATAAAGAAGAAGACACTAATGCATGTAATAACATGAATGAACCTCAACAACTTTATATTGAACATCAGAAATATAGCACACATCTAAATATAGTGCACAATTATATTTATAAGAAATTATAGAACAGATATAACCAATCTACAATGAAAAAATTAAATTTTAAGGAGCATGTATGCAGTGATTGTAAAGACTTATCAGGAAACTCTGCAGTGTGATGGGATTTCAGTGGAAGGCTACATGTGAGTTAATGCATAGATCAAAGTTCACTGAACCAAGCTTTTAAGATCTTTGTTTTTTATTGTGTGTAAATTATGTATAAGCTATTTCTTCACTTAGTATTCTGTGCAGTATTTCTAAAACTCTATGCATTTACAGATACAAATCTACTCTTTAATGACCACCCAAAGTGATTCTTATATAAATGGCTCATTGACCTCTCTTTGAGAAGCATGATTCAGTGTGGGACTAAAATATGTCCTTTCTAAATATGGCTTCCGCAAAATAATTCAGAGCTAAGAAACAGAATCTCAGCCATGAATCTAGTCATCTGCACATACAGTGAGGCACCAATAAAGAATAAGTCACTCTTCATATGGCCCAGACCATATATAGGTCCCAAATCTTGGAACATTTCTGAATCATATAGAGAGTTTAAATATAAACTTTGGTTTCATCCCTGTTCTCATAAAGTAGAGTACTATTGTGGTGATACCCAAGAATCAGCATATTTTAATTTCTAAATGGGATTCAGAGGAGCATTTCATTCTTTAAAAAAAAAAAAACTGATACAGACAGTAAGTGTCAGCTCCAAGAGTAATGGGAGAAAGATGAAGTTGCTTCTATCTTGTCTTTATGTCAAGAAGGTTTTTTCAAGGTACCATCTTTCGTTTTTAATTTTCCAAAATGGCATATGAAACATTTGTATGGCTATACTCACTAACAAATAGAAGCAATGTTTCCACAGTGGAAAGCCCTAAGGATCTGAAATAGTAGACCCAGGTCTGAATTCCATTTCAGCCTCTTCAACTTTGTATCATTGGAAAAAATTTTTATCCACTTTGTGCTCAGAATCTGGTATAAATGGAGCTACTAATATCGCCTTCAGTTTTTTTGCATGTGTCTCTGTGTGTGTGTGTGTGTACCACAGGGCACTGTGTGGACCTGTAGAGGCCCAAAGGTGACTTTAGGACTCATCCTAGATTACTTCCACTTTGCTGTAAAATTTCCCAGGCTCTGCCTTCCCGAGCCAGAAGTGCAGACAGTCTCTGTTTCCACCTAGCATTTTAAGGTGAGATTTGGGATCTGAACTCAGATCTTTTCACTATCAAGACAGTCTTAACACCTGAGCAATCTCTTCAACTATAATATTGCCTTCATATAATAAGAGTGAAAGCATAGAATTGATGCTACATAAGCAAAACACATTTGCTTTACTTCAACCCTATAAATGTCAAACAGATGATTTTTCATATTTCTGTAAAAAAACAAAATATGGGAAACTCCTAAATTTGTAACAGGATAAATTCACAAACCATTCCTTCTTAAATGTCAAATGTTCTAATATTTTGAAATAATTTTGAATCCAATGGCATCACCTGCATTTTTCGTCATAAAGTTATTCCCAGGGATTGAAAAGTAGCTCAGTGATAAAGTGCTAATCGCTCTGTGTGAGGCTCTAGGCTTGATCCTTAATACCAAAAACAAATCAAAATTTCAAAGGGGCATCAGTTTCCTCTGGACAGATTTTTTTTCTTTCTTTTTTTTTTCTGGGTTACAGTCATCGTAGTTCTAGTGGGATAATTCATCATTGACTGGACATTTCATCAAACACATTTTGCTGTTGAGACAACTTGTCAGTGATTTGCTGTCTCATCAGCAATACAATGCACAATAATTAAAATTTTATCATGACTACATCTCATCCCTGTTGCTCATGCATAATTCATATCTTATATACCAAACATCAACCAGACATACATTGTACTAATGAGGGTAGAAAATAGAGTTTACTCTCTCCTCTCTCAGTTGTTTTCTCAAGCAACATAAATGGCAGTTTTCTTTTTCTAAGGCCAAGGCTGACCAACCGCACAACTGCGATGCAGACCCCTTAGTTTCCCAGCCCACCCTTCAGGGCCATTCAAGAAATGCAAATCCCATTGAAGAAGTTCCTTTTGAAGTATTCATGACTATTTAGAGCAACCAGAACTTTACTTCCTCTTTTAAGCCCTAGAATGGCACTCCTTCATCTGTACATGGTCTATAATAGCCAGAACTTCAGCTATTGAAATCTGTGAATTTGCCTTCCCATCATTTTGAGAGGAATCTGTGAGTCACCTTGCTTAAGCCTTTTCAAATGCAATTTCCATTGTGCTTGTGCTCAGCACAACCTTTGGCCTGCTGGCATGTTAAATTTACTAAGTTTAACTTCAGTAGATCAATTTTACATTCTAAATGAATAGCTGTGTTTAAAAACACATGCAAAAAATGTAGACTTTTATCTTCATAAAAGTGCATCTTGGCAATTAATGAAGGAGACAGTTTTTTTTTTTTAATTTCTTCCGCTCATACAAAGTTGTTAAGTACCCCATTGCCCTCCCTCCCACCACTCCTCCCTGAATCCCCTTGCTCCCTCACCCCTTTTCCCTTTCCTTTCCCCACTTCCTTTCCTCTCTTCCAATGCTCCCTCCCTCCCCCCATTCCTGGAGCAAGGGAGACAGTTATTAACTGAGTAGAAAGTGAAACCAACTACCACTATTTGAGACTTATCAATATTTAAATGAATAGACTTATGCATTCACATATCTCTCCAGCCTCATTCTTCACCCCAAGGCACCAATAAAGCTATTCTCTTTGTCTAGGTTGTCTTTTTGTTTGTCTAGGTTGCCTTTTCATTCCCTTTACACTGCTAAGCTAAGGTGCTTCTTTCTTATCATTCCAAACTGATCCGAAAACAAACTTCTACCAAGAAGCTCACTCTTACTCTCTAAGGTCTTCACTACCCATTGTGAATTTCCAGAATCCTCTCTTTATACCACTAATAACGATGCATAACACCTAGAAATGGAGTGTCTATTGTGTCCAGAAACTATACTACAGATTTTGTAGGATATACCTATTTCCTTTTTTTAAATTTAGAGAGAGAGTGTGTGTGTGTGTTTGTATCAGAGGGCACTGTGTGTCCCTGTGGAAGACCATGGGTGACTTCAGGAATCATCCTAAATTGCTTCTACCTCCTTTTTTCTTCCCTGTATTCCCAGGCTCCGCCCACCAGGGACAGAAATGCAAACTGCTGCCATTTCTGACTAGTGTTTTTTAAGTGGGACCTAGTATCTCAACTCAGGACTTTTGCCTTCCAAAGCAGAGTCTTAACCCCTGAGCCATCTATTCAGCTCCTATTTTCTCTTAAGAACGATAGGAAAAGAAGATGCCAATGTTATCCTGAAATTAAGATTCAAAGGAATTAAGCTTCTAGAGAAACTTCCAAGGTAAGACTAGTACTCCCCCCACCACATTTGTGGTTTTATTCTCCTTGGTTTCAACTACCCTTGGCCAAAAATGTTCCAAAACTATTCAAGAGAAAATTGCATTAAAAAATATGTAGGGCCTAAAACTTTTAACCAGCTGCGCACCTAAGAGTCTTGTAGCACCTTAGCCTGTCCTGCCTCATCCCAGTCTCAACATGAATTACTCCTTCATCCAGAATATCCACACTAGGTTTGCTACCTGCCCATTAGTCATTTAGCCAGCTCAGTTATCAGTGTGTCTGACTTGGTACTTCCATGTTTGTGTTTACCTTCATTTTACTGAATTATTATCCCGGCACACAGCTACAATGAAAATGGCAATTTCAGGATGCGAAGGAAAGCTGCAAAATGTTCCCTTTAAGTAAAATAGTAAAAGTTTTTTGAATTAATTTAGAAATGAACAAAATGATATGTAAGGGTTGCTGAAGTCTACAATGTGAACTAATTTTCTATGCATGAAATTGTGAAGAAGAAAAATATAAACATGTACTGGTTTTACTGCCATACCTCAAACTGCAAATTACTTTCACGGTGTGAGAACTGCTTAGTTCAGCAAGATAAGGTATTACATTTGGGTATCTATAACTTGCATATTAATTAAATTTATACGCATACACAGAACATGAAATATACAAGGTTTGGGTCTGTCCTCAGTTTCAGACATCCACTGAAAGTTTTGAGATGAGTTCTCTCCAAGGATAATGAGTGACAGCCTTAACCAATAAAACAAGAATTTAACCTATATTCTCTGACTTCAAAGCCCACAGTATTTTTCTTAATGCTGTAGTTACTGAACAAATGAATGAATAAATGATTTTAGCAAGTAATAATGCATACACATGGCTGAGATACAGAAATGTCAAATATCACTTTCTGCATTTTGTATTAGGTTTACAGCCATACCTTAAGACAGTTTTGTTAAGACAGCTAAAGCTTGTGCCAAAGAATCTAAAGCAATTCCAGAGTAATCCCTTCAGAATCATGACAAAGACCTATTGTAACTGAGCAGCTTAGAATGCAGTTTCTCTGTTCAGATCTTTGGTGTCAAGTGAATCTCCTTGTGTGCTCTCTTTTAAGCACATTTTGCTCACATTTTCCTTGGTTATTAGCCTCAGGGGAGGAGCTACTGCATGCATAAGATGTCTGCTGAGCCAGCTAGAATGAGTTTCAGTTAAGGGACTAATATTATCAACATTATATAATGATTTGCAATTATCAATCAAATAAAATTAGTTGCCAGAGGACTAGGGAGGCCTTAATATGAGGTGAACCACAAAATCAGCATACTCCCTGCTCAATGGGTTTATAACCTACATGGGCTATTGTCAACAGGGGAGGAGGGTTGGAAGGGAGCTCTGGGGAAAGTAGAAGAGAGGTCCTTCAGTTGTTCTTGTCCTTAATGAAAAGGCTTATGTTTCGAAGCTAGCTCAATAGCACTCCCTCATCTAACCTCCTACATACGCACTCAAGCCCTCTGCAAGCACATCCACTTCATCCACAGAGACTAACAAGCAGCGGCTGTTCAGGAGAAAGCACCGGGATTGAGAATCCAGGTGTTCTGTGCCTGCCAATCACCAGCTCTATGACCTGGCTCCCTATTCTTCTCTTAGAATCCCTGTTTCTCTCCAGTAAGATCACACTACTTCCATCTAAGATCCTCCCCATTCTAAGTATTCAACAATACGTCACTGAATTACAAAGACTCCATTTAATTCAGTTTCCCCGTTTTCTGCTTCCAAAGTAACAGCAATGTTTATCTTAGCAAACTGCTCCAGCACACAGCCTTCTCGAAAGCAGGCAAAGGGGGTTATATAACAAGCATGGGAGACAAGGGAACAGAATTGGTTTTGTTTTTGCTCTTCATAATTCTGCAATTGCTGTACACAGCCAGAAAGGTCCTCCTGGAGCTGGCCTTCCAGCACCACGCTGATCTCATCTCCTTTGCAATCGCTCACGCCTCTCAGCTCCATCCCTTGCAGTCCTTCCACCTTGGAGCCTTTGTTGTACCTTTGCTTCCCCCATTCTGCAATATGCACTTTACCCGTACCTCGCTAGCTGTGTTTCGTTTTTCATTTCCTTCAGGTTCTTATTCAAACGTCAAGATCTGCCCTCATCATCCTTCCCATCTAACTGAGCTCTTGGTAGCTTCCATCCCTACCTAAAAACCTCTCCTTAGTGTTGATCACAAATTAGTTACATATTTTGCTGTTTACTTCTTCCCTTCTTGGATGTAAGCCTGCCTTTTTTGTCTGTTTGGCTCCCTTCTATGCTCCAAGGACATAGAGCAGTGCGAAGCATATAGCAGATGCCCAATATCATTTGTTGATTAAATGAATAAAGTCTCCGACTGCCCTCACTATAACACAGATCAAGCATGCTCGTCCTCAGCAACTTTTTAATTATACCTCCATCTTCCTGGAATTCCCTTCCAAAGTTATCTACAGATTCCTATTTCTTGGCTACTGTAAAGAGTACAGAAGTGATCACGAGAGTGTAGATGTCTCTTCAACATACTGATTTCACTTTCTTTGGACATATACCCAGCATGAAGCTGCTGATCATCTGGCATCCCTATTTTTAACTTTTGTGAGGAATCTCCACACACTTTTCCACAGTGACTGTTCTGCTTTATATTCCCACTGATGGTTCCCTTTTCCTCCACATTTCTGTCAGCCTTGTCCCTGGAGGGCAGGCACAGTTCACTGTGGCTGTGACTTACATGACCCTGGCCATTAGTAATACTAAGCATTTAGACATATATTTGATGTCATTTGAATGTTTTCTTTGAAAAATTCTTGTTGACTCTTGTGAATGTTGATGACTACTGCATATTTTTAACCAGAATGTTTTTAAATTGAGTTGTGTGAATTCCTTACATGTTCTAAATCCTAACTCTTTGCAGGACATACAGCTTACAAATTTTTTTTTCTATATTGTAAGCTATCATTTTAATCTGTTGATTATTCTATTTCCTTATAAAAGCTTTTAGTTTAGATATATTTTCTGTACTTTTATATGTTTTATAGATTTATGTTTCCTGAACTTTTGAGTTATTATAAAAAATCATTTCTATCACAATATTCTAAGGATGCTTTCTTCTAAGTTTCAGAGAAAGTTTCAACAACCTGTACCTATTGCCTGGTAAAGAAAATGTGACACTATCATCCAATGGAATGCTAGTGAATCATAAAAAGGATGAAATCTGATTGGTGAGATCAAATCTGTTCAGTTGCATGTTACAAGGAAGGAAAGTGAGAGTGAGCTGCACCAGATGTCTTGCTACTTACATGTAATACTTGACCATAGCCTATTTTCTCTACTGAAGCATGATCTCCCATCTCCTTTATTTTGAGGTCCTCCTTCCCTTCTGTCCTGTTTATAATCTTTTGTGATTACAATGGATATTACAGAAATTTACCTTTGAATATGTCATTAAGTGGGTTTGGAACTAGGATCCACTTATTAGGGAGTACATACAGTGTCTGACTTTCTGTGTGTTGTGGTCAGCTTGCGTGGTTGCTGATAAATGACTGTCAAATGGCTTAAGGGAACAAGGGGTTTATTCTATTACAATTTCTGGTTATAGTTCTTAGTCCAGCTTGACAGGAGAACACGCACCAACACCGGGGCCGAGGGAACTGGCCACACCATCACTGCATAACGGCTGAGAGAGGGACAATCCTTACTTGCCAGACCAGTGTGTCTGGCCAAGTGAACAGAAGGATGTCACTCTCTCAACCAGCTCTCTGTGATTTATCCAGGGCCTAATCTCACCCACCATGGGCTGGGTCTTCCCCATCAGCTAGACAATCTTCTTCAGGTTTGCTATGGGCTTAACTCTCTACAACTGTGCCCACAGATTGTATGAGCCTGCATTCCCACCAGCAATATATAAGAGTTCCCTTCTCTCCACAGCATCTCCAGCATTGTATTGTGGATTGTATTGTGGATTTTTACCACCCTGACTGGGGTGACACAATATCTTAGGGCAGTTTTGATTTGCATTTACCTGATGGCCTGGGATGTGGAGCATTTTTTAAGATATTTGTTAGACATTTCAATTTCATCCCTGGAAAAGTTTCTTTTGAGTTCTGAAGGGCATTTTTTAATTGGTGTTTAGTTTTTTAAGTTCTTTGTGTACTCTGGATAATAGAGCTCTATCAGATATATGGTTAGTGAAGATTTTTCTTCCATTCTGTGGGCTGCCTTTTGCTCAGTTTACAATCTCTTTAGCTGAACAGAAGCTCTCTAATTTCATAAGATCCCATTTGTTGAGTGTTGAACTGTTGGCCTAGCCCAATCAGCTCAAGGGAGTTCCCTACCTTGCCAACTAGAGTTTTTATAGCCTCTGGCCTAATATTAAGGTCCTTGATCCATTTGGAATTAATTTTTGTGCATAGTGACAAGTACGGGTCCAGTTTTAATCTTCTGCATGTGGACATCCAGTTTTGCCAGCACCATTTGTTGAAGATACTGTTCTTTTTCCATTGAAATTTTTGGGCCCCTTTATCAAAGATCAAATGGCTGTAATTGTGTGGACTTATATCTGGGTCTTCAACCCTTATCTATTGATCTATGTGTCTATTTTGGAGCCAGTACCAGGCTGTTTTGATCACTATGGATTTGTAGTATAGATTAAAGTTTGGTATGGTGATACCTCCAGCAGTGTTTTTGTTCCTCAGGATTGTTTTTGCTGTCCTGGGTCTTTTGTGCTTCCATATGAATTCTGAGATTTTTGGTCAATTTCTTTAAAGAATTGCTTTGGGATTTTATATAGGGACTGGCAGATAGACAGTAACCATCCTGTGAGTGGGACACTGACCCCCCCCCACACACACTACTGTGTCCTACTCCTATTCCAACTATTTTTGAGTCTCTGCTTTTATTAAGATCTTCATTTCAACAGTCTTTTATCTTTGTTCGGGAGATGACCTTCAGTACCAATCAGGATGGACCCAAGGGTGGTGCAGGAAAAGCAAAACTGAAAACAACAACAAACCATAATTCAGAACACCAAAGACTCTACATTAATCACCTGGAACCAAACCAGCCAAATCTCTCCCCATCCTAAAGGTCAGGGAACCTTGTGGAAGAGGGGATGGCAAAATTGTAAGAACCTAAATATAGGGAGGACCAATAAATGCAAGATATTCCACAAAAGTTAGGGTTGCAGTAGCGATAACTGCACTTTGCCTGACCTGCACTATGGCTAACATGTCAACAACCCTGCAAAGGCTAACATGGATCACAAGGGAGCAAGCTGCAGGCAGTAGTAGCCTTAACTATGACAGGTGACATAAGGAATCATCCTAGATTACTTTACCTCCTCATTGCTTTGTTCTGGAGTATTTCCAGGCTCTACTTTTCAAGGCCACAATTACAGGCTACAGTCATATCCACCCAACATTATTTTCTAATGTGGGATGTAAGGACTAGAACTCACAAGTGCTTTGATTACAAGACAAACAACCACTGAGCCATCATCCAAGTCCTCGAATATATCTTTTTTCATTCTTCTATTTTTTAAACATATTTTATTATCTCCGCTCATACAAACTTAATACGTACACCAGTTCCCTCCCCCCCCCCCCGCCCCTCTGCTCACCCTCCCTCACCCCTCCCTCCCCACCCCCTAGTGCCTCCCTCCCCCAAACCCATTCTTCTATTTTTTAAACATATTTTATTATCTCCTGCTCATACAAACTTAATACGTACACCAGTTCCCTCCCTCCCTCCTCCTCCCCCCCACCCCTCTGCTCACCCTCCCTCACCCCTCCCTCCCTATCCCCTAGTACCTCCCCTCCCCCAAACCCCGAAGAATCCTTTAATGTGCATGCCAAACTCTCCTCTGCGTCCTCCTCTCCGATGACGTACAAGGACCCGGCGGCATTTCCCTGAACCCTTTCCTTTGTTCCCCTTAGGCATAGAAACACTATTTTGGCTGTCAACCCCTTGCCTCCAAGGATTTTGGTGCTTTTAGCAAATGCTAGACTTTGGGGGGTCAATAGTGTGTTGGATATTGTGCAGGGCATGCAAAGTTCAATTATGATTGCTTTGGCCCTAACTAGTGTGGAGTATCTTGCAAATCATTGCTCCTCCCATTCTTTTGCTCTTACAATCTTACCGCCCCCTCTTCCACAAATGTCCCTGAGCTTCAGGATGGGGAGAGATTAGGTCATTCTTCTATTTTTTAATGTTGCATACAGGAATACAGTAATTCATATTTTCAATTTTCATCCCATAGTCGCAAGTCCCATCTCCCCTCCTTTTCCCCTTACAATCCCCTTACAAACTCCCTTGTCAGACTCCCTCCTATTTTCAAATCTTTTGACTTGTGTGGCCCACTTGTTTGTCTTTGATAACAAATACCTGACATGCCTCATGTTCCAACAAATATCACAGATCAGTAGACATACTATTGAAGATAAACAACATCCTTCTTTTCATCTCCATAGGCATTAGTCCTCATTAGTCTCTCAGAGAGGTGAAGATCTCTGTGAGATCTTTCTGCTTTCATGTTGAAATGTTGAAGCAAATTCCATGTAATTCTTGTGTAAGTATACATAATTGCCATGAAATTTTGCATAGCACAATTCTGTCATACCCAGAAGATAATGTCTGACCCACCCGTCTCACTTAAGGCTCCTATGATCTAACGTCCCTTCTTCCGCAATGCTCCCTGAGCCCTAGAGTGGGGGGAGGATGAGGTATATGTGTCCTGTTTAGGGACAAGCAGCCCACAGTCATCTATTTTCTGCATTTTATTGAGTTGTGCTTTTCAGCAGTAAATTCCTTCTGTATTTTTAGAAGGCTATCCTTCTCTGTCCTAGGGTAACAATCTGTGAATCAGAGATTACATTGAATTTTTCAGTTTGAACTTCAAAAAAATAATCTGGCTCAACCACGACCTATTCTATAAACATTTATATGACTTTTCAAAGCAGAGCACAGGTCCTTCCTTCTGCTGACTGTCAAAGCATCCTCTACTATTTCTTCTTAGCATTTACCAAAAGTGTAATTTGTCACTTGTGAGCAGTCCCATTAGCTGATAATAAGCTCTGTGAGAGAACTGCATCTGTTACTCTGATTGCTATGTACCCAGCATAAAGTCTCAATTAACAGTATTTCTTGAATGGCTGTATAGAAGAGGGATGGATAACTTAAAAATGAATGTGTTCCTGAATGAATGGCAAGAGTTTCTTCCTTCTACCCAGCCTCTCCAAAGATCTCTTCAGTAAAATTCTCACTACATTTTTGTATAATTATATTATCATCCATGTGCCTATTCATGTGCCTATTCATGACGTAAGTTAAAATTTTATAAATGAAAACCAGTGGTATATCTATACCTTTCTTGTCACAGAAAGGCATGGAAAACATGTTCTCCAACATGTTCACTATTTGACTATTTGATGTGGAATGCGGATGCCACAAGGAATGGCTCTCTGATTTTCTGTCTGGCAGAATGATCACCCTTTCTGCTTCTTACCTCTCTGATTTGAATTCCTTACTTTCTAGTTATCAAGGAACTCTGTTCAAGTAATTTCTGAGTGACTATTCTGTGTTCTATCAGTGGCAAGAGAATTTGACCCCCTTTGGTTGAAAATTGCCAACTTATATCTCTTTTAGTCTCTTTTCTTAACCTAATATAAACGTAATTACCCTTCTGTTTTGAAAGAGTCCTTTAAAAGTGTTTGTCATTTTAAACCCAACTTCTATCTCCCTTTATAATATATTCCATTTTCCATGATATATAATCTACTTAATCTCTGTTATTAATCTCTCTTGGTAATTCTGAGTATTCCTATATAAGATTCTTGTCTGCATTCCCAACATCTGAGAGAACCTGACACAATGAAGGGAATTATATTTTCACTGATTAGTGGAATAGCCAATCCAAGTGCCACCCAATTATCTGCTTAGTTCAGCATAAGCAAATTATTGCCAAAACAAGATGATGTTTACTGGATGGTATATATGTTTCCCAAAGCCCTCTTCAGGACTTGGGTTATGCATTCGTTCAGTGAAGTTCCTGCACTCTTATCAACTGATAACATCATCTAACCAAAAGGGAACACACGGGTATGAAGAAATGCCTGCAAAGTAGAATTAAGGGGTACAGGAAAAGTTAAAAAAAATAAAAAAGCAGAACTACAATTACAGAATACAACTTCCCAGTGTGAGTCTGGTTGCTGAGGAAACAGCCCAAACCATAAGAAGGTAGTTTAGAAGTATCAGAGGAAGGTTTGATTATAAGCAGAAGAACCAAGGTACTTCAAATAATAGGATTCTCTGAAAGGACTAGAAAGATAAAAGATAACCCTAATAATTTTTATTATATCATCTATAGAGTTGCAGATCACCATCACTGCTATACCACTAAAAAGAATGAAAGTCAAACTTTTACAATGGGATAAGGGTGAAATGGATCAAGAGAGGGAAGGGATTAAAGGTTATTGATCAGTTTTGGAAAACTATACTGTACAGCTGCTAAAGCCCTCATGGCAAAGGCATATTGTACCCCCACATGTACACACTTTCTTTACAAGAACTCATGAGGGCAGAAACAAGAGGAAAGGAAATGAGCTTTGAGTAAGAAGTCTCAGACTGCCTCAGTCTGAGTCTCATTTTCATCTTCACATCCCAGCTGACTTGCTGATTGCTGAGGACTGGGTGTATAGGCGTACAGAAAAGCAAATGCTAGTGTTCAAAAAAGTGTAGAGAGAAGAACAAACAAGCGTCTGTTTGAGCAATTCAATCTAATCTGAGAAATTTCAGCAATTGGGCATAACAGGGCATCAACAAAACAATATTCTGTACTTCTGCACTTGTTCTCAAAGATTTCAAGGCAAACACAGGAATACCGTTCAGTACTAGTACATATGCTTAATATATGTAAGGCCCAAGTTTCTATTCCAGCAACTAAAAAGAGATAAAATTTCAAACCTCATCACATGTGCAACCTTCAGAAATTATATACAGAAGACATTGAGAAGTTAAGTGGGAAGTTAAGTGGCCTTTCCATAAACCTAAAGCTAACTGATGGTTCTTATCTAATACTTATCATTAAACAAGAGAGAAAAGTTGAACCTTGTATCAAAGGAAAAGTTTTTCTCACCTGATGACTTCCATTGTCTCTCTGTTTTCTAGATGTAAAATTACAAGGGTGAAACACATTTCATCGTTCTCCTATAAAATATAAGTGGGTAGGCTTTGCGGTATTTATATAGATTAGAGATTTAATTTTATCTCTTTATTTCACTGCTGTCTCTGGATATCTGATAACATTTGATAGGAGTTCATATGATGTGAAAAAAGGGGGAAACAAAAAAAATCATATAGAGAAATGGATATTTGTTCCAGTGATTCTCAGGGCCAAAGCACTTGTCCATCTTTACATGTCATTAAAGTTTGAGGTACCAAAAGGAACTTCACACCCAAGATGTGGATGCAAGAGGAAGTCAATGTGAAGGAAAGAAAGCAAGAACTTCATACTACACGGCCTTAGAAAAAACTGAATTCTTTTCTTTCCATAAGTGGCAAAATACATCCCAAGCCCCTCCCAAAAACTTTTGCATCCCAAGCCCCTCCCAAAAACGTTTGCAGCCTATCTGGTATCCTGAACCTCCTTCTCATTGTAGTTTAATGAAAGACCCTGCTAAATTCCAGGGCAGAAAGAACAAAGTATCCCAGCGCTCTCCCATTCATTCATCACACCTTACTGAGACTCCTGTGCATGAGGAACAAGGACATTTCCTTCCTTCCCAGGCTCCTTAGTTCTGCCTTCTCCTTCCCACTCCCACTTCAGTCTCTCCTGTTCAAATCCTTTCTGGCCTTGATGCTGAAAAAGCCCCTAACTCTCATTATTTCTTCCACCTTCACTTCTTAAAGAGTGTTTGCCCCCATAGTAGATAACCACTGTGCACTACAAAATACAGAATTCTTTCCAAATTCCCCAGCTGCATAAGGAAAAGGTTGCAATTCTTCTACGTGACATACATCTCTTAGCTAGGCTTCCCTTTTATCACTCTGTCCACTGCCATCCCAGCTCTTGTTTCCTCAGTCAGTGTTAATACCATCAAGTACTTTACATAATCGCCGACTTTTCTTGTGACTCCTGCTTCTGTTCCTCAAACCTATCCTTGCTCTGGAGATGTTCTGTGCTAGTCTTTGAGACCTTAGCAGCAGGTAATAAGACTTGTCTCTGCGCATTCAAGGTTTCATTCTATATATCATTTTGAATTGGGGAACTTAATTTGCTTTCTTTTTTTTTTAATCCAACACTAGGAAATGCTCTCTTTATACATTTTCAGATCCTAATAGACTTGTGGCTTAGGTTCAATTCTTGTCTGGCTGTTTACAATCGTAAATGTGTTAAAGAGAGAAAGAGAGAGAGAGAGAGAGAGAGAGAAATTTAAGAGCAAGACAAATTGGTCTATAATATGTTCACAATGAGAACTTATCCAAGTCGGATCTAGGCCTAACTATCAATTCCCCATGCATTTGTATTCTGACAGATCTATCACTGTGACCTATTTTCATACCAGAGACTGAGTTAAGAATGTGATTGCTTTTGCAAGAGACTAAAATGAAAATCTCAAGAATGGTATTAGGAGTAATGAATAAATCAAACATGATTTTTTTGTAAACACACTCATAATACAAGCCTAATGAAAGAAACATTTGCATATTTTAGAACATGTTTAGCCATGTTTGATATTATAAGTTCATTATATGTATATACATGTACATATATATTTATATGAATCATACACAAGTTGAGCCTTTATAGAAGTTTTTCAAAACTACATTTCAGGCATAAATGTTTACTGAATTCATAAAAGATACTTTTTTCACAGATACTTTACTTTCATTTGACAACTCTAAATGAGGAAACTACTCTATGTGTTGAAGTCCAGACCATGCCTTGCTAAAATATGTCACTCTGACATAAGGATTATTATGAGCTAAGTGCAATTGAGGAAAAAAATAGAAAAAAAATTCTCTGCTCTCATCTTCTCTACAAGGAAAGGCAAAATTATTTTTTTAACCAAAAGACCCAACCTAGAGTCTTATTACAGAAATGTAGGAAAAGAATTTTCATAACAAATTAGACTAAATCAACTCTCTTCTTCCTATACTTCTTCTCAAATATTTACCTCCCCAGAGTTTGTGGCTTCACAGAGGTTCGTGGCTTCAAAAAACTAAATTTGTTTGCCTTGTATTTCCACTTCTCTGTAACTTCATCATTCTTTGCTGAGATGTGGTGTGCTATAAGGAGGGATACACTGAAGGCTTAATTCCCAGCAGGTGGCATTATTTGGGGGAGATTCTAAGAACATTAGGAGGTTGAACTTGCATCTTTAGCAGGTCACTGACAGGGGTGTGCTTAGTTCTGAATCTTTTTCCAGGCCCCTTCCTGCTTTCTGGCACCCTGAGTGCTTAACTTGGTCCTCCCAATCCTCCTTGCTATGATGATGGGTCTCGCCACATCACCATGATCACAGAGCTGGCTGGTCAAGGAATGAAACCCAAAACCATCAGTAAAAATAAACATTTCCTCCTTCCAGTTGTCCGATCAACTGCTTTGTCACAGTGGCAAACCATCTAACACTACGTAAGTCTAAAGCTTCTGTGACCCTGTGAATTACTCTTCTTGGTGTTTTGTCAATACATGCGCTCTTGTGCATGTATGGAGGTGCATGCATATGGTGTGCACACATGTGAGTATGTGTGCATGTGTTTGTGTATGTGTCTTTTGTGTGTGGAAAGTGTGTGTGTATGTGTATGTGTGTGCATGACAAATCATCTTTGATCATTTTTTCACCTTACTATTCTGGGCTTGAGTCTCTAATTAAACCCAGAGTACTCCATTACAGCTAGTCTGATTAGTCAGCTTGGTCTGGGGATTTCCAGGCTCTGCTTCTCAGGCTAAGAATTATAGGTTGGCCAAAATACCCATCTGACACTTTTATATGCCAAATGCAGGTCCTTTTGCTAACAAGGCAGAGGCTTTAAACACTGAGCCGTCTCCTCAGCCCTGTTTATTCAATGCCCCTAGTCATTAGGAAGATCCAAGTTAAAACCACACTCTTGAGATATCTTATTCCAGGAGAATGGCTAAGATCAAAAACTTAAATGACAGCAAATGCTAGAGAGGATGTGGGAAGAAGGTGGCCCTAATACATTGTTGATGGGAGTCAAAACCTATACAATCGCTTTGGAAATCAGTATGGAGGTTCCTCAAAAAGGTGATAACTGAACTACCATACAACTCAGCTATACCACTTCTGGCAATATTCCTAAGGGATACTGCATCTTATTACAGAGACACGTGCACATCAATGTTTATTGCAGCTCTATTCACAAAGGCAAAGAAATAGAGTCAGCCCAGATGACCAACATTAGATGAATGGATAACGAAAATGTGGTACATACACACAACAAAATACTATTCAGCCATCGAGAAAAATAAAACTGTGAAATTCACTGGTAACAAATGAATATAATATTGAATGATATATTCCAATCACAGAAAGACAAATCTTTACATGTTCTTCCTTATATAGGATACTAACATTGAATCTTCAGTACTCTTAAATAGAAACCCCTATAATATCCATAAACTAAAAAGAAACAAGAGTTTGGGGTAGGGGATGAGGAAGGCTGCTAAAATAGGGGAACAAATAGAACACTAGAACACAACACGAGGGGTAAGAAGGTAAAAAAGGCAATAAGGTGAGGAATGTTTTAAAGGGGAGGGGAATAGAGATAAGAGATAAGGGGAGGAATAAAAATTATTGACAAGCATATAAGACATAGCAAGACAGAAACCTTACACCCTACAAATCCATCCAAAAGAAAAAAAAATAAAGAAAGTATGTCAGCCAATATACTTTACACAGGGGAACACAGACAGGAAGAGAAGAGTAAACAGAAATTGACCTGAGATACTCTGTCAGAAACTATGGGTAATCAAGTCGATTTCCCACTACCAGGGAAGTGATATTTCCTAAAGAGTTCTTGGAAAGAGAGATCGCAAAGGCCCTCAAAACAAAATAAGCATTCTTACTGCTATTGATCACCCACCCCCTGGAACCCGATAGTAAGAACCTACTGTTAAAGATGCCACACACAAGGATCATGGGACATGGGAGGTAAACAAGATGGGATGGAGAGGGAAGCTTCCTCCACACTGGCTGTAGAGTCAGAAGTAAGATGGAGTCTACCAGGGAGAAGCAGAATCAGTGTTGTCACCCAGCTATAAATACTGCGAGCTACAATACATCTCTGTCAATAGGAGTCCAATAGTGCAAAAGTGACTTGTACGTAAGGTGTGGGGTTACCAATTGCTTTCTGATTGACATTGGGGTCTATTTCATGGCAGGGAACACTTGCCCATATTGTTAAGCAAGTCAAATACCTGTGGAAAGGGAGACCACACTCTCTAGAAGAGAAGAAACTTCTTACGGCTAATTATAAATATTTGATAGTCAGCTCCCAGCTAAATGCTTATCCTTATAACCATAAAACAAAGACACATTCAGTACAACCAAGAAGTCTCCCTGTGCAATGAAATATAGAAAATGCAAATAACCACAAATGCCCAAAGCACAAAGTAAAAGTGACTGGATGGTTAGACCCATCTAAATCATTCCTATCTCATGACTCAGGAAGCCTTACAGAAGAGAGGATGGTAAAAGCTTAATAACTCAAGGGCTTGGGGGAGGGGTTATGAGGTTATATCATACAGTAACCTGTGTTCATATCAAGTCTACTAGCCCAAGAACTCAGTGCAATGATGTCTACTTCCTCTAGATGGCTGCAACTGGCCTATCAACATTTTTCCATGGAGTAGGGAAGATGCCATGAAACACAGCATTACCCTGAGAAACTGTATGGGACTAGTGCTGGACAAGAGAGGGGGAGCCTCTCTGCCCTGCAGATTACCACTGGTGGGCCATTCACCCGCTGGTGGGAGCCCAGGCACGAGCTAGTCATGACTCAGTGGTTCACACATGCAGCAGGACATGGTAGATGGGAATCTGGCTGGAGGGAAGCACAGGGAGGGTTGGATGGGATGGGGGTAGGGAGAAACAGTGGGTGATGAAAACACATAAATTCCTTGCTAACATAATTAAAAATAAAAGTGTAAAAACTAAACAATAAATGGACTACAAACTCAAAAAATGAACAATAAAAAAGTTGCTACTGATTCTTGAGAGCAAAGTACCTGCTCTCAAGAATCCTGAACCTAGAACCTAATGAAAGAGAACAAGCTGAATGGGCTGTTAAGAGGTGGGCGTATTAGGAGGAAGTGGGACACTGGAGTCATGTGTACCTTCTCTCTCTCTCTTTCTCTCTCTCTCTCTCTCTCCCCCTTTTTTTCCTCCCTCCCCCATCCCCAGCTGTTAGGTGAACAGCTTCCTGCACCACACATTATCCTGCCATGATGATTCTACCACTCCTGAGGCCCAGAGCAAAGTAGTGTGCTAATTTGGTCTGGAACTCTGAAACTGTGAGTCAAAATAACCTTTCCTCTAAAACAGAGCAACATAAAATAACTTAGAACTCTTTTTAAGGGAACAGAAATTGCATTTCGATTGGAATTTAAAGCAAAAAAACAAGAATGACAAAGGAACAATATCAGATCATACAACTAGAAATTCTTGGCATCTTTAGATTTACTGATCAATTTCTTAGTAAAGACACTTTTGTATTCAAAAAAATTTTGAATTCTCTCCCAGCTTAAATCAGAACCATTTTTCTGTAAGAAAAATTTCCTTCTTCGCATTCTTGTCTCAATGCAGTCCTATAAACAGCAGGGTCAAGATAACTTTAGAATCTCAGGCATCTCCAAACTTCCTGTTGATTTCTAGAAGATTCTTCTACACCTAAGACACATCCTTTGTGGTTCTGCGTTTAGGCTTGTCACAATATATTCTTACACCACACTGCAATTACAACCACTCAGCCACAGGAAACTACTGAATTCAACTTGGGTTCTCCTCCCATTATATCACACCCTCCCCTGTTCAGCCCCTATCTGGGTGCCTGAAGCCCTTTCTTATCTTGGTTATTCAAGAGTTCCTCCGCCAGAAGAACTTCTCCTGAAACCCCTCATCTCCAGGCTAGATTAATACCGCTTTCTGCAATGTGACTTTAAATTCTCTCAACATTCATTCTGAAATGATTTTCTGTTTCTTTCTTGGTTTCTGCCATTAGGTTATGAGTTCCTTGAAGACAGGGAGAACCAGGTAATTTATTATAATTCCAGTGCCTCACACTTTATCTGATGCTCAGAAATGTTTACATAATAAATTGATGACAAAAATTAATGAACCCTAGCTCTATATATATTAGTTTTCTATTACCAGCACAAGTTAGTAAAGTTGGATGGTGTGAAACTTCAGAAATCTATTTAGCATAGTTCCCAATGTTGAAAGTCCAAAATCTGAAATTTTAGTATAGCTGTCATCTCTTAGAAGGTCCTTAAAGAGATTCCTCATCTCTTCCTAGCTTCCCATGAAGCTAGCAATGCTGGTTTTGCTTGACTGGTAGAGATGTTGTTCTCTTATCCACTTCTGTTCTCAGGTGGCTTTCTCCCTGCGTGTCTGCATCCAATTTTCAAAAGTTCCATTCAAAACAACTCCTGAACTACAACTACTCTAAATTAACAGAAGCTCAATTTAGTTACATGGCATCTGCAAAGACCATATTTTTCAATAAGATTACATTCATAATCTCTGGGTGGACACGTACTTTGGAGAAACAGAATTCAATCAGGTACACTTTGTTACAATTCGAGAAGGAAAAATCTCCTGAGATTTTGCATTTGGGTCAAGAAACTTGAGGTGTTTTCCTTAGGGATATACTCAAAGAATTCTAAGTCAGAATCCTACAGAGAGATACTTGTAAACCTATATTTATTACTATGCTATTCACAATTATGATGTGTAATTAGTGGATATGATGTGTAACTAGTGGATAACATATGGATAAAACATATGATTCAAACACAAGGTAATTCTGTTGAGCTACAAAGAACATCGAAATTATGGCATCTTCAAGAAAATGTATTCAACTGAAGACCACCAACAAAATGACAAAAGTGCATGTTTTCTCTTAGATCCAGAATCTACTTTTACACACACACACATGTGCACGCACACACACACACACACACACACACACATATGGAATTAAAGTAGTAAAGGAAATAAGAGAGCAAGGGAAGAAAGGGGTCAGAGAGAAGAGGAACAGAGAACAAGACATAGAATACAGTGTATGTGACAAAGAGGAAAGAGGGACTATTGGAAGTGAGGAAACAAAGTAGCAAGAAGGAGGAATGGAGACCAGGCAGAGAAAAGGGAGGGGTGCAATGAAAATAAAAAAAAATGCCTAAAATTAAAATACTCAATAAAACCCATTTTTGTACATTACAAATTAATTAAAAGTAAAAAGGAATTATTTACAACTCTTAACATTGTAGGAATAAATAGAGTGATGCTGTAAAAATCTGAAGTTTTACAAAAATGAAAAGTAGTTACTGTAATGACAGGAAAAATGAAAAGAAACAGAACCATGATGAATCTATAATAAAGAGGACATTGTACCATCCACCTTATTACAATATCTGGGTCATATTACTGTGGCTTTGAAGAAAAGTTTAGAAGGACTGGAGAGATGATTTAGGGCTTAAATCTTATCTCACAAGCAGAAAGACCTGAGTTTGGACCCTGGATCTCATAAAAAAAAGCTAGCAGAAATGGTAGCAGCCTTCACTTCTGACTCTGGAAGGCAATCTGGGAAATCCAACACCAAAATAAAAAGGCTGAAGCAATTGGGATTATTTCTGCAGTCACCCTTGAACTTCCACAGGCAAACACAGTGGCCTCTGATGCACACACACAGACAAACACAAACAATAAGAAAAATTAGACAGAATTCATAAAACCAAGGTTAGAAGTGGAGCTTGGAGTATGGATGAAGGTTAAACAGTCTTAAACAAACATCAATTCACAACTTGAAAACATTGCTAAGTAAAGATTGGGAATATAGCACAGTGGTAGAGGATTTAATTAGTTCACACGCACGAGATCCTAGGATCAAATCCCAGCACTGTAAAAATAAACCAAGATGTTATTTACAATGTCTACCTATAACAAATGTGTTACCTATTCTAGAAACTGGATACTATGAAGGAATATAAATTGCTTTTATTACAAGAAGAAAATCAGTTACAAGTCTTAAAATACGGAAAAGAGATGCAAGGCCATTTGTACATGTTCACCAAATCACATAAGATAAAAAGACAAGATTCTAGGATAGATTGCCTGACTGTGAAACTCACTTAAAACAAATTATTATAACTTTTTGTATCTTACTTTCCACACCTTCAGAGTGGGGCTAATTGTGTTACTTAACTTTTGGTTTTGTTGTGAGGATTTTTGAAAAGGAATTTGAATAGAACACTTAGAAGAGCATTTGTCACACAGGCACAATATCTAACAGTGTTTGAGGAAACTACACACCTCAAGGTCCTGCTTACATTACTTTCTAAAGCCACAGCTGCTAGAAGTATATAATAGTTGATGGAAGTCAGCTGTGTAATATGAAGCAACAGGAAAGGAGAAAGAATAATTTTTGTGTTCATGATACGTGTACATCCCATGTTGCTGAGAAGTACACACTATACTTTTTCAAAGACATAGGAACAAACATGTCCATTCCTGTGTCATACACGTTGACAGCTTTTCTGTTCTCCACATTCTGGTATAGAGTGCTTGTCTGTAACACCAAGGGACTGAGCTGTTTCACTAGCTTTAACTGATTAGTAGTTCTCTAGGTAAAATGCTGTTATGGTACAGATCGCACAAATTTAGTGCAGAGAGCCATGAACAAATATTAGGGGAAATGTTGCTAGAAAAATGCTTGCTGAAGTATAACGTGGAAGATTTCACCAAAGCTCCTAGCAACTGTATCATTATCTCTGTGTGATGGATTATAAATGACTTGTACTTCCCCTTTGTCCTTTTTTTTGCAATGAATATAAATTTCTTTTATAAGGGGAAAAGAAACAATTACAAACCTTAAGGAGTTGAAAGAGCAGGACACAAAATAGTTGGTATGTTATTAACTGAGCCATGTAAAGTAAGTAGTCAGACAAAATTACCCAGAAAAAGTAATGAAAGGAACAAAATATGGCAACATCACTTTTCACTGGAAAATATTATTCTTTCCTTTTATTTTTTGTTATTTCCCAAGCTTTTAAAAAATGAGCACGTGGTACTTTCATTAGGGGGGGGAATCCAAATGAATTTTATTAAAGCATAAAAATGTAAGCAAATTTATCTTGGGTATTAGAAAAATAAGCCTTTGTCTTCTTTCTTGCCTAAAGTAGACTTTAAGCTTATTGAAAAATTATCTCCTGATCAGACTATAAAGGAAAGCAAAGCAAGCGGCAGGAGAAGGAGGGGCTGCCACAGAGCCACAGGAAAGGAAAGAACACGTGGTTTATGGTTTCCAGCCTCTCCCGGGCTTTCGGCACTGCCCAGCAATCCTTTTAGTTGTCTGCAGGCCTGATACAAACCTTCATCACACTCACTAAGATTCTGTCCTGACCCACTTGCTCTCACGCGTCAGATGACTTTGCTCCCTGCCTCTTCTTCAAGAGAACAGAAGCCAGAAGTTAGAAAACGTCTTATCTTTTCTTCCCAGCTTTCATCTCTAGCTTCACCCATGTTTTCCTGTACTTTTCTGTTTGGTGTTTTAATAGTTTTTAAGGGAAGCATCCAAAGATTTCGTTACGGCATTTTCATACCTACTTTGTCCTTATTCCTGCCCTTCCAAATCTCCTCCCCTGATCTCTTGGTCCTATCTCGTTGCTTCCGTGGAGTCAGTCCCTCTTTGCTTTCATGACTACATATATTTCATTACCCTCTCTTTTTTCTCAACTCCTCCCTCTGAAGAGGTTGACTGTTGAGGTTAACTTGAATGAACTACAGAGACATTTTCATGTGTGCAGAAACTAAAAGTATGATTTGTATATGAGAGAAAACACAAGGTATTTGCCTTTCTGAGTTGGGCTTACTTCGTTGAACACAATGATTTATCTATTGGTCATCCATTTTTTTTCTGCAAATGTCATAATGTCATTTTTTATGAACAAATAAAATTCCACTGTATATGATGCACTGTATATAATGTACTATCCATAAATCTATTGGTAGAAATCTAAGCTGATTCCATTTTTCAACTAGTATGAATAGGGCAGAGATCAACATGGACTTGCAAATATCTCTGTACTTAAATCTCTTGTTTACGCAAATGTTTGATTAGTATGTGAAAAACTGTTCAACATCTTTAGCCATCATGGAAATACAAATTGAAGCTATTTTGAGATTCCATCTCACCACAGTCCGATTGATTAACAACAAGAAAACAAGTGGCAAATGGTGGGCAAGAATGAAGAGAAAGGGAAACCACTGCCCACTGTTCTTGAGATTATCAACAGGTGAAGCACCATAGAAATCAGTATGGGTTGCCACAGGACCCAACTGTATATTTTAGACTATTAATTCAATCTTACATCTTCTCTTTCAAAAAAGTTAAATAGTTCCTCTTTCTCTCCAGCATTATCCCTTTTTTCTATCCATCAGACCTGACTTTTTGCAACTTCCTGGTTTGTTACTCTAGTTTCATTCAACCTCCCCATTGACTGCCCACCCTCTGCATTATCTTTGACTACTGTTTCCCCTTTAAGCTTTTCTCTGGTCCACTCTGCTCTTCTCTCTCTGTTTTGGTCACTCTGTTTATTTGGTTCTTGGCAGATAGCATACTGGTATTATGAAGATGGTTTTTAAACTCTTTATCTTCTGCACCTTTTCTAAAGTTTCTAACAATCTTTTCTGTCATAGTTGGACACAGGTGTCAACTTGACAGTCGAGGGTTTGCGCTCTGGGCATATTTGTAGAGAATTAGTGGTTGAGTTAGGCCCAGAGCAGACCTGCAGGAGATTGTCTAACTGATGGGGAAGGCCCAGCCCATGGTGGGTGGGATTAAGCCCTTGAGTAAAATACAGACAGCTGGTTAAGAAAGTTGGCATCCTTCTGTACACTTGCCAAACATGTTGGTCTGGCAAGTAAGGATTGTCCTTCTCTCAGCCATTACATAGAGATGGTGTGGCCAGTCCCCTCCATCCTGGTTTTGGTGCATGGTTTCCCATCAAGCTGGACAGACTGTAACTGGACTATCATAAGAGAAAATAAATCCCTTGTTCCCTTAAACCGTTTGATGTTCATTTATCAGCAACAATGCAGGCGAACTGCAACATTTTCTATTGAATAAATCATAGCCACTCTCCTCTTAACTCCAGAGCACATTTCTAAACATTTTCATCTGTACGTCTCATAGATAGATGTTAATATATCCACTATGAAACTGACTCATCATGGTACTGTCCTATCTGTATTTTCAAACTCCTCACTCCTCAGTGCATCACCACCCACACATGCAGTGTTTGAACATGGGTTATGATTCTTCTTTCACACAAATATAACATTCCAGAACACTTCTGGAGTTCAGTCGTTGTTCTGTACATTGGTGTAAACTCCCTTAGCTGAAATAACTTTTTCAAATAGCATACCTTTTGTTGTCTCTAATCCATTCTTCACATGGCTGCCAGTATCGCCTTTTTAAATCAAGAATCCTCTTATGTCATTTATCTGTTTATAAACTTCCAATTACATCGTGTGCCTCAGAAAACCTTCTGATCTTCTGCACAGCGTAAATTCTTCCATAGCCTACTCTATGTGTAGAGCATCAATTGTCTCTCTGTTCCCTTGTCTGGAGTTATTGCAAGATTTAACCATGTCAAATAGCTCCAAACATGGAAGTTTCCCCAGATCTTATGCCTTTGTACTTTTTTCCTCTGCTTAAAATTATATATCCACGCATTTCACGTACCAATTATTTTATGATAAGCTAATGATTCTCAGATTTTTAACATGCTCACAATCTACCTGAAGATCTTGTGAAAATAAAACTCTGATTCGATTATCACAAACTGTATAAAAATTAACTTCCAACAAGCTCCCAGGCAATGCTCATGCTGCTAGACCACGGAATACATTTCAAGAAGTAGGTTCAACTTAATCATCGTTGCCTCTGGAGGCTCTCATCTCTCCCAGAGAGAAACAGTCTCCTTTGTCCCTCTGATTCCAAAAAATCGCTGTATTGTCCTCTACTACAATACTTTCAGTTATGTAATAATTTGTTACATTTATTTCCTGCTAAGTCATAACCATTTGAAGAGCACAGGTCACCCCTGATCCTCGTACACTTTTATACTCACATACTTTCTGACATATAAGGTCGATGTGGAGGTCTTTTGAATGAAAGAAGCTAACAGAGGGAGAGCCCTGAGCAATATGAGCTTTATTATGACAGAGAGCCCTGTGGCAATAGAGACAGAGGCTTAGTCTTAAGATGGGAGAGCATTAGAACATGAGAGACGGCTCAAAGAGGTAGAATAGGAGGGTTCACTATCACAGTCAGTATGTCTGGGGGGGATATGGAGATGAAGCTTTCAGAGCAAATTCTCTGAAGCCTTGGTATCCACAGGAGAAAGGCAGCTTCTAACTTTTATGGTTTTTCCAGAGTGTGATGGAAAGTTTTACTAACTAGGAAAGGGCAAGGCAGGAGAAAGTTGTTTTGAGAGCATACCATTAGATTTTCCTGAGGAATTGTCAAGAAAGTAGGGTGTCATGTAGTATCTCTCAAGATTGGTCACTCTAGGATCAATAGGGGTGGGAGGGCTAGGATCTAGGAAGGTAAGTTACTTACTTCAGTTCAGGAATGGCTATTGTAAACTAACTGTGGTCAGCTTTGGTTACTGAAACATTCCAACTAAGATAGAAGGTTTTGCAATATAGTGACAGCAAACATAATATATAGCATCTACTGATTTGTTGATTGAATTTATTAATAGATAAATAAAATAGAAATGCTGAAACTAAGTTCTGGTTTAGTTCTGGATTCAACACACCCATAGGCTTTAAATTTTACCCAAACTGCATGAAATTCATAAATGTCTACTAAGAATTTTTAAAAAAATTTATTATTATTTATTCAATTGTGCGTGTATGCGTGTGTGTGCATGTATGTGTGTGAGTGTATAGAACCACAGACGAATTCGGGAACCACCATGGACTCCTACACCTCCTCCTCGTTTACTCTGCCCTGGGATTCACAGGCTCCACCCTACCAGGACCAGAAACTCAGGCCACCCCTGGTTCCGCCTGGCGTCTATAAGTGGGGTCTAGGATCCGAACTCAGGATCTTCTGCCTGCAAGGCAGAGGCTTAACCCCTGAGCTACCTCTCCAGCCCCAAGAATTTTTAACTTTTACTCATTGGGATGAAATTGTCTAGTTTAATGCCTAAATCTCAGTAAAATGACAGAGCATAATTATTGCTGGAGGGAGAGGTGATAGGTTGAGTGGGTGGGGTGGATGGATGAATAGATCAATATCAAAAGGCTATCCATAAAGCAAATCAGCATGTTATAAATAATCATTCAAGATGAATATAGAGCAAAAAGACTAACTTATAACACTTATGACAAATTTAGTGATTCATGTATCATTCAGATTTGAATATTGTAAGTTCTTTGTGCATTCTGGAAAATAGATATGTGATTAGTGAAGATTTTCTGCCATTCTGTGGGTTGCCTTTTTGCTTGGTTTACAATCCCTTATCTGAACAGAAGCTCTTTAATATCATAAGATCCCATTGTTGGTTCTAGTGACTGTGCTATTGGATTTCTGTTTAGGAACTGATAAATGGCCCAATTAAAAAATAGGCATCAGAACTCAAAAGAAACTTTTCCAAGGATGAAATTAAATGTCTAACAAATATCTTTAAAAATATCCCATATCCCTAGCTGTCATAGTTAAACACAGGTGTCAACTTGACTTTTGAGGGTTTGAGCTCTGGGCACAGTTGTAGAGAGTTGATGGTTGAGTTAAGCCCAGAGCAAACCTGAAGGAGATTGTCTAGCTGATGGGGAAGACCCAGCCCATGGTGGGTGGGATTAGGCCCTGGATAAATCACAGAGAGCTGGTTGAGAGAGTGGGCATCCTTCTGTATACTTGGCCAGACATGCTGGTCTGGCAAGTAAGAATTGTCCATCTCTCAACCGTTATGGTGGCCAGTTCCCTTGGCCCTGGTGTTGGTGTGTGCTCTCCCGTCAAGCTGGACTATGAACTATAACCAGACTGTCATAAGAAAGTAAATTCCTTGTTCCCTTAAGCTGTGTTCTGGTCATTTATCAGGAACCATGCAGGCAGGACTGCAACACTAGCCATCAGGGAAATCCAAATCAAAACTTCCCTGAGATATCATCTGACACTGGTCAGGATGGCAAAAATCCACAATACAAACAATACCAAATGCTGAAGAGGATGTGGAGAGAAGGGAACTCTCATATATTGCTGGTGGAAATGCAGTCTTATACAACCATTCTCATGATCAGTATGGCAATTTTTAAAAAGTTAAAGACTGAAATGCCATATGACTCTGCTATACCACTACTGGGAATAATCCCCCATAATGCAGAAATTCACTACAGTGACATGAGCACAACCATGTTCACTGTAGCACTATTTACAATAACAAAGTTATGGAATCAACCCAAATGCCCAACAAGTGATGAATGGATAATGAAAATGTGGTACATTTATATAATAGAATACTACTCAGTCATGAAAAAAGATGAATGAAATTTGCCAGGAAATGGATAGAATTAGAAAAAATTATATTGAGTGAAGTATCCCAGACACAGAAAGTTAAACTCTGTATGTACTCCCTAAAAGGTGGATCCTAGTTCCAAACCTACTTAATGACATATTCAAAGGAGGTGACCTTTGATACCAATCAGTATGCAGCCAAGGGCAGTACAGGAACAGCAAAACTGAAAATAACAACTGAAAACAATTCAGACCCTACATTAATCACCTGGAACCAGACCAGCCAGATCTTTCCCCATCCTAAAGCTCAGGGAACCTTGCGGAAGAGGAGGCAGGAAGATTGTAAGAGCCTAAAGATGGAGAGGGCCAACAATATGCAAGATACTCCACACGAGTTAGGGCTGCAGAGCTGGAATTGGACTTTGCCTGACCTGTACAATGGCTGACATGTCAAGGACTCCCCCAAAGTCTAGCATGGATCACAGGAGAGAAGGCTCCAGGCAGTAGGATCCTTAGAGGCAAGGGATTAACAGTCATAAGAGTTCCCATACTAATGGGGAGCCCCAGCAGGGGTTCTAAGCTATGCCATTGAGTCCTTAACCCTCACTAAGGTGGAGGACTCAGAGAGAGGTTTGGTATTCACAGAGACCGATGCTCCAAGGGATGGGAGGGAGGAATGGGTAAGCACTAGGAGAGGGGGAAGGACGGGGGGGGGAGGGTGAAAAGGAGGAGGAAGGGGGGGATTGCAAAGGGGGACAACTGGGGAGGGGAGGAGGGAGGGAGAAGACAGGGATACCTATTAAATCTGTATGTTTGGGAAAAAAATAAAATGTGGGAGAAAAAATTGAATATTATAGGTGAAAACATTGAAACACAGCAACATAAATAAATATTCAACCAATCACTAATGTAGGGCAAACATATGAGAAGAAGGAATAGTAAAATAGGAGAGAGGGAATGTGACATATTAAAGAGAGACTCCTTTAAAATTAATTCAAGTTTGGCACGGTTGACAAGGAGAATGTGCTACTCTCAAGTTCTGAAAATCCCTGTCTCGTGGGCTGAAATTCTGGAAATTTCACGTGTTGGAGCCTATTCCTTCTCTCTTTATGAAGAAATTTATGCCAAAGAATCTTAAGAGCCAAGAGTGAATACAACATTATCTTTTACAGTTCTGAAAAAAAAAGACCTTGTACAGTGCAATTACAAGTCATTGGTGAAGTTTATATCTTCTTAGTGTTACATTTAGACATTTCCAACTATAGTAAAAGACAGAATTTAACTAAGGAGGACAGCCAGGAAAAGAACGACTGTAAGTTTAAACTATCCCCAAGACATCCCTTATCATAGAAGAACAAAGTCAAGGCTAGAAACTGAAATTAAATAGGAAGTGGCTTCATGAGAGAAAGTTGCGTCTTCCTGCCAATGATCAGTTATTTGGGACTATTACCAGTCTTGAAGATAGAAAAAATGGCAATGTTAGTCATAAATAAGAGAGTTGAAAGTTAAATCACATCATTTATAAATAGCAATTACCTGCCTTTAACTGAAGCTAAAAAGTGAACAAAAAATGTACAAAATGTCCTGAAAGTACATCTATGTCTGACTTAGTGGACACTTGTTTTGTTTGTTGTTCCGTTAAATAAATGTGCACAATAGTTATTTCTATCATCACTTATCAGGCATTATTACTTAGAAAATAAATATTTCCATAGTTGGATATCTGTGATCTTTCCAAATAGCTCAAAGGAACACTGACAGAGCATACAAAGTTCAATGCATAAATCCAATATTAAGAACAGGCCAATAAATTTATGAGTGTTTTTCTGTTTGCCTGGCATAAGTCTTTGTTAGCTCCCCCAAGAGATAAGGAATTTAATCTCCTCACTGCAGCCAAAGTGATATCACAGCATATGCCAAATTTTCTCCTCTGCCCAAATTCCCTTCAACAACTCCTGATTTAATTCAGAATAAAAAAGGTAACTTCATGTAAAGGTATTTGCCATCCTATGTGTGGTAGCAAATATGTCCACATCTGTCAATACTGCATCCCTCTCTCACACCCCTCTACCCTATAGTTAACAAGTACACATCTTAGCTTTCATATGTTGCTTCTGTCCAGAACAATTCTCCAATCTATTTAAATGCGAAATCTTTCTTCAGCTAGCATAAATGATACATTCTTAGAAATGTTTTCTTTACTCCTGGTATCATTGCCTAAATCCATGTTATTTGCTTTTTCTTCTATTATATTTAATCCCACCTGTCATATTCCACATATCTCTCTGAATACTATGATTTTTCAATGATGTTATTTGCATCAAAATTTTGTAGAATAAATGTAAATCTATTTATTCACTGAAAATTAAATGACAAACATAGTTGTTGTCAAACTACCAACAAATCATACTTGCTTTATCTCATAACAAAATTTTACTTTATATTTAATTTAAATAAAGGTAATACATATTTTCTCAACAAAGTTTTGCTTCTTCATTCAAAGGGGTATGGGTAATAGAAGGATACACAATACATATGCATATATACATACATACATACATAGACAAAAATGACAGATAAATAATAATATTTCCCTGAATGTATTACCTGGATAAATTGAGTGCTAATGGCTTCAGTTCTTCTGATGGGCCTTTTTTTATTTTCTCTGACAACAGCAATTTACTTTGTAGAATACCCAGGACAAAACCATCAAGGTCATTAAAATGGCATCATGCTCACTTATTTCAGAATATGATGAGAGAAAATACACTTGATAATTTCCAGCATTTTTCATAACAGAACTATATTTAAGACATGGAAAGACAAGAAGCCCTACCATGAATTTTGAAGTCTTAAATAATGGTCACTGTTCAGGTATCAATAGTACTGAATGTGTTTTCATTTAGTTCCCCAGAAGGATTTTTACACCAGAGAAGCATTTCAGCATAGGAAAAAAGGTAAAACAAAAATTGGTGAAAGGTCTTGATTCTATATAGTACAAACACTTTATTTCATAAGTTCTATTTCATGTTAAAATTTTATCATTTGTACCTCTAGTGGTTTTTGTAGTAGTAGTAGTGTCTGGGAGATTACTATTCTTTTATTCTCTCTTAAGACAAGATTACATTCTACCTGGGAAGTGTCTTAGCTCTGATAGGACATGTGTGATTCATTTTTATATTTAATTGCCATTATTACTATTATTTTATTATTTACAATAATGGTGTCATTGTTGTTCATGGTGGTGTATATGTGTGCAAAGTGTGGGTGAACATGCCATGCATGAATGTCAGAGGACAACTCTGTCAATTCTCTACCACCTCTTTATACACTCTCAGATCAAACTCAGGTCATGAGTTTACTTCTGAGCCATCTTACTGAGCCAATCAATGTGTGTGCTTTCTTGAAGCAGTTTCCACTTTGTTCCCAGATATGTTTTAAGTCCTGGAGATTATTTGTTCTCAGAGGAGTAAAAGGGAAAGAAAGTAAATGAGAGTGAAGAGATGCAGAGGCTTTGGTGAAAACCTGATCACTCCCCTGAGACTCTGTTGCATGCCTTGACAAGGCTGACTATTCCTCATTGTGATCTCATGCTGCTCCTGGTTTCCCTGGGTTCCCTCACTTCCACAAAGAGACGCAGATTCACTTTCTACCTTATCACTTAGGCTGTTCTTCCAGCTGTTCTATTCTTTGTTATGAGATGAAGAAAAGCATAAATCTGGCATCTCTCTAGATTAGGTGATATTAGGAAAACTTCTAAGGGTCATGGCAACTTAAAATTTTACCAATAATAAGAGGTGTCATATAGGCAGGGCACTAGGAAATCACTTGATACCAAACTCTGCTGCACCTCTTTGGATCACTGTAGATTCTTCATTTTCTTCCTGGGTCACTAGTTTTCCTGTGTGTTCCGTTAGATTAAAAGAACTCTTCCGTGCTTGGTGGTGGTGGTTACTGCTGCGAGTTGAGGTGTGATAAGAGTTGGGGAGAGGTATTTTTAACTATTCTTTCTTCATGAAGTTAATTATTAGGGAAAGGAAAACATGTGCTGTGGTTTAATTGCTGTCTTTATTGGGAGGTATACTTACTTTACTCAACAACTTTCAGGATTATTAGCTTTGCCTTTTTGAAACAAAAAAGGTTACAAGCTTAAATGAGAAAATTAAATACGATTACAAAACTGTCATTCTTTAACAACATTAATTAAATTTCTACTAGATGCCAATCACAGTTCTGGGTCATGAGGATATAAAAATGACCAAGAGAGATATGGCCTGTCTTCAGAGTTGACCTTTTAATAGAAAAACAAGCATTTAAAAATTGTCCACAATATAATAAAAAGTAAGTTGATAGAGGAAAGTTTACCTTCCACTACATATGCCTGATGTAACAGTCGTGAGTGTTTTTCAAATTAATAAAATACAAAATCCAGTGCTAGAACATAGAAGATGCTAAGAAAAATGCTAATTTTCTTTCCTTCCTAAGACTGCATACAACTGCAATACATAATGATAATTCATACTATCCAGTTCTAGTATTATTAGAAACATTATTAGAGAGTATGCAGATGCAAGAAATTTGTTATCTCTAGTTATGGTATGATGACAACTTAATTCCAGGAGTCTGACATACATCATGTCACCTAATATAAAGCAGTATCTGCTCAATATGAAATATTTCACCCCAAAAATACGGTAATATTTCTAATAGAAGTAGAAAGTGCCTGTTGATTAATTTTGAGTGAACCATTAAATGGGATAGACCCATGGACATTAGAAGAAAGTAAAAATAAATGTTTCCCTTATACTTTCTGTCTGGTTATTGGAGTCAAAAAATTAAAACTCCATCTACAATATATGACCCCACTCAAATGAAAATATGTTCATCATGACACTTTCGGTTAAGATGTTCCATCTGGACATTGTGCCTTGGGGTTAAAAGCAAAGTTTCCTCCCCTCAAAAATGACTTTTCATGATTTATCTATAGTTACTGAAAATAAAACAATTTTGATTTTAAAACCCTTCTTCATTTTCCTATCTATATTTGTACAGTGGCTTTTCATCAAGGGGACAAAAATCACGGAAACTAATTAACCTTTCCAATATTCCTAACCCAGAAATTTCTCTGCTTCTGTGCATGTCTATTTATGTCACTCTATATACTCTTTCACTTTCACAATTACTAGGAAAGACTAGCAACTCTCAATTTAATAACAAAGTCAGTCTTGTAAATGAATTCTCAATCTCATTCAGGTAACAGGGCACAAAATAATGCATAGAGAAAAAAAATTAAAAGTCTTCAGTGATTCGTTCCTTCATCTTTTTTTTAATGAGAATTTTTCACATACAAACAAAATGGGTTTATGTCATATCTCCAACTCTCTCCCTACCCACCTTCCTCCTCTTCCACACCCCAGCCTTTCTTCAAACCAGCCATGTTCCACACACCCTCCTGTCCCTCTGCATATGTGAATCATAGGGTTCCCTTTGGGGTGTCTGTCTTGGTAAGGAAATCAGATAGCTATTGTAGTATATATGGTTCTTCAGTAAGCAAAGCCATAAGAAGGGAGGTTCCTCTTCCCTTGTCAAGTACCTGCCCTAGAACCACTCTTTGAGTGCTGTTGTTTCTTCTGAGAGCCTCGCTTGACTTTGGGGAGTGTTGATATGTCAGCCATTGTACAGATGTGGTGGTAGAAGTTCTCATTTCAGTGAGTTCTTGGGTATAATTGTAAAGTATCCTGGACACAGAAAGACAGACAACACATGTTCTCCCTTATAAGTGGGTCCTAGCATTATACCCTCAACATGACCACTCAAGGGAAATTTCTTATATTCCTACAAAGGAATATAAGTTGGAGAAAGAGAGGAGAAAGATCTCCAAGGGACGGAGACAAAAGAACACAGGCAAATAGATAAATAAGGACATTATAGGGGAAAAAGTCTTAAAGGGGAGGGAAGTATGGAGAGAGTTCTTAATAAGGGATAAGGGAGGAAAAACAAACAGCAAATGGCTCAGGGAAAAAAGAGGGATCAAAGGACTCACACAGTTATAGATGCTGCAAACTACTGCAACTCTAGTAAGAAGACTCCAAGGGAGTAACAGAAATATGCAAGGCCCATGGGTAACCAACTGCTCTCTAAAAGGATTCTAAGCTCCTTCTTATTGTTAGGGAACCCATGCTTGTAATTATAAACCTACCAAATAACAGTAGAAGGGAAGAAGGTAGACACTAGACAGGAACAGATATCTTAGTGTTAACTATAAAAATAGGTAGTAATAGATAAGAAAAGCTTCCAAAGTTTAACCAAGAGCAGCCCTATTACAATGGAAGATTAGTAAAGCAGAAAATCACAAATGGCCAGAGTGCAGAATGTCCCATGACCCTGGAACACACAGTCCTAACCAGGCCATCAAAATCTTTCCCCACACCTAGGCTCAGGGAACTTTTCAGAAGAGGGGGATGAGCAAGACTGCAAAAACCTAAAGGAGGAGTGCTTTAGTTCATTTCAAATTGTGCAGTTTCAATCTTTAATAGCAAACAATAAAAAATTGAAGAACTTCCAAATGTACATTCAATGTTAAAACATTTCTGTTGATAGGAAGCTCATGAATGCTCTTACGGTGACTCTGTAATAACCTTTCTCTACCCTTCTGTTCTCCATTTTTAGCCCTCCATATTTTCTATGTGTTTATCAATTCAACAATTTTTAGAGTCAATAATTACAGCAATAAAAGTTTAGAAATGAAAGCAAGATTAATTTTGGCCTGGAGTAAACTTTCATATGATAAACTAAGTTGAACCAATGAATAAGATATTAATAGGAGTAAAACACAAAGATGGAATTACATATAAAAAAGAAAAGTCTGGACCAAAGGATAAAAGCATGAAGGAGCATGTTTAGGAAAGGATGAATGATTTGATATAAATAAACAAAAACACATATGACTACTTTAAAGTAATTAGAAATTATATGAACAAAAGGAATTGGAATAGGAAGCAGAGTGGTAGGAAATAAGACGTGGGGGTGGTGGGTATACACATTCTGGAAAGCCTGGAATGTCAGAATAGATAATACAGAAATTATTTCACTGTCAGTGAGAATCCACAAAAGTTGTTGAACAATAAAACAATCACAGATGCTTTTGGAAGTCTACTCTAGGAAATATGAAGAATATCATATGAAAATATGTCATATAAATATCATATGAGTAGCATGTGAATATCATATGAATATCATATGAAGAATATCATATGAAACATGTGTTAGAAGATATTTTCAGTAGATATTCCCATTTGCACTTTAACACTTTAGTGAAAAGGGAAGGATAAAATCAGGTGTAAAGCAATTTACTTAAGAATGATTGAAGTTCCTGTTCTAACATCTTCACATTTATTAACTCATTTACTCTTCAGAAAGAACTATAAAGAAGATATGATCCACCCAATAAGTAAATGGAAAAAAGCACAAATTTGTTGTTGTATTGGCCCAAGTGCTGGCATATAATAGGTTGCCTAAATCTTCATTGAACAAATAAATTTAAAGTCAGTTAGTGAATTGCATGCAATTTAATGAATCTTGAACTTTTTCCTGCGTGTGTGTGTGTGTGTGTGTGTGTGTGTGTGTGTGTGTGTGTGTGAATAAGAGGACACTCTGTGTCCCTATGGAGGCCCAAGAGTGATTTCAGGAATCATCCTGGATTATTGTACCTCCTTTTTGCTTTGCTCTGGCATTTCCCAGGCTCCGCCTTTAGGAAATGCAAGCCGTAGTAAATTCCTCCTGGCATTTTTATGTGGAATCCAGGATCTAAACTCAGCACCTTCTGATTTACAGGCAAAGTCTTAACCCCCTGAGCCATCTCTCCAGCCCACATCTTGAACATTATTCCGTACCTTGGCAATGTCACAGAGCACAAGGAGACATTCTGCCATCTTGCCTCATTCTCTGCTGACTCTTCCTTAAAGATGCACATTACTTCATTTAAGCTTGCACATCAATAGAGTATCACTGTACTTCTTAAACTCCATTTTAATCTGTTTCTCTCATCAAAGTATGATGTCCTTGTCAAGTCCTCAATAGGACTCAAGTCCTATTCATTTTTAATTCCCTTATGTAAGAAGAGTGGGCTACAACACATTGCGTGAACTTGGTCATCACCCTTAAATAATCTATTCTGAAGTATATTTTGCTATGTTATCTTACATGTTGTTTCCCTCACATCCCTCACCTTCAAAAAGAGAGACCATTCCACATTTTTTCTTAACATTGAAGTTATTTCTCCAACAGTTGAATAGACTAACATATAAACAAAATACCATCACGTAAAATACTTGTCTCTAAAGAACACATACAAAAACAATGATTCTTTGCAGGAAATCTTAGAGGAAAGGGTAGATTGTCCAAGATTAACTGTAGAAAGGTGAAGCTGAGGAACCAGGATTGAGGAAATTTTTGAAACCACAACGCAGCACACACTGCTGAAGTATGTGGCAGCAGATACCAAAACTTCTGGATATTAAAACTGGAAGATGTTAAAATTGCTAAAAAGGTCCAGCTGAGTCATAACAATGTGCTAATACAGAACAATGAAGCTTGTCTGGGCCTGTAATGTATGGGAATTGTTGAGAATACACAACATATAGATAACAGATTTACATAAATTCACATCAATAGCAGGTTCATGCAAGATGATATAGGTCATGCAGAATATACTGGTACAGCGCATTAAGGGCTGTTATGCCTAAGAACTCACTGAAGTGATGTCTACTTCCACAAGATCCACACACTATTTTGTTCTGTCCACATATCACTATGGAAAGGTGAAGGATCGCAAGAGGTAATACATGTTGCTGAGAAACTATAGAATGTTAATGCCAGACAGCTGAAAGAGAGTTACTTTCCCCTGTAATTTACCCACTGATAAGTCATTCATTCATACCCCAGTAAGTAATCTGGAAGTTTCCAGTAAAGGCATCCCAGATGAAACCCAGTGGGCCCCACACACACGAAGATGTGAAAATAGGAGGGACACTACCTGGGAAAGAGAAAGCAAGCAATGGGAAGAAGACAGGAATGAAATGAGGAAGAAAGGTGAAAACCACATAAATTCATTGTAATCATATAAGTGTCAATGAATAAAAATAATGTATGCTAATAAAAATCAGTGACCACAATATAACACAGAGATGAAGATGACTGTTGGTGCTGCCCATATTTATCATTTTAATAAGTATTTTGGTTACTCCTTTTTTCATAAAACATTTAGTAAGTTTAAAAGTTAAAAAAATCCTATTGAGATATTTACGAATGTCACTGTAAATTGGCATCTACACATGAATAATGAATTTATTTATTTTGGCATAAAGAGTCCTAATATTTTAGCGTTTTTGCTAACATTCTTACATATTTATACTGATGTGTTAATAAATATGTTTTTAATGTTACAACTCTTGCCTATTAACATTATGTCCTCAATTATTGGTTATTAATGCTTCACATGAAATTGTTTTTATTTAATGATTTTATATCTGCCCACCCTAATAAACTTTATTACTTTTTATTAATTTGTTTATAGATTTGGGAGAAGCAAGGATTAAAATAGAAACTCATTGACCAAAAATTAGGGTTTTAATTTCTTTTTCTGGATTTACACTACTATCTAGGACATCCTGTACAATCAGACCTGGTAACTGTGGCCATGCCTTGTTTCTCAGTTGTAATGGGGATTCTCACTGAATGAGGATTCAGTGGTGTTTGTGCATGTGTCCTTTATGAGTATGTGAAATGGACTTTATCAGGCAGATTAAGAACATTTCTTTTTATGTCTTCAGAAAAATGGCTAGACATAAAATTCTAAGTTTAGTGTTAACACAAAAAGCACACTGTCAGAAGGATTTATGTAACTCCAAGTTATTCCCAGAACTGAAGCAACTGAGAGGCCCAAGTGAGGTGTTGGCTCAGTGGGTAAAATACTTGTCATACAAGTACAAAAATTGAGGTTCAAATCCCCAGAACTCACAAAAAATCCAAGCACAGTAGCACACATCTCTAATCCTAATACTTTTACCATGAGAGGGGAGATGGAAATAGGAAACTCTCTGGAAGCTCATAGACCAGCTAGCTGTGAATAACTAAGAGACCTTGGCTCAAACAAGTGGAAAGTGAAAACTGACAACTGAGGCTGTCCTCTGACCTCTACATGTGCACTGTGGCAAATACATCTGCACCCACACATGCATACACACACACACACACACACACACACACACACAAAATGAAAAAGAGGCATGTATGAATCAGATATCTGGGACATCCCATGCATCTCTATAAATTATTCTTACATTGGACATGCTAGCTGCCAAATGAAAAAAAAAAATGAGCTAAGGTTGTTGATTTACCTCCCACAGAATTACATTTCAGGACACCTCTGTTTATTAACACAGTTATATAGCTTAGAAGGCATTTCTTAATAAATCCTATCTCATTACTTCACAGAATATGTTTGTTTACCATAAACAATTCTAAACCAAGCATACCTTTTTTATTTTTTGTGCATGTGTGTGTGTGTGTGTGTGTGTGCGCGCACGCGCGCGCGCCTGTGTGTGTGTATGTGTGTGTGTGTGTGTGTGTGTGTGTGTGTGTGTGTGTGTGTGTATCTGTATCTGTATTTGTGTCTATGTGAGTCAGAGGGCACTGTGTATCTCTGTGGAGGCCCAAAGGTAACTGTGTATCTCAAGAATCACCCTGGATTGTGCTGCCTCCTCTGCTTTGCTCTGGAGTTTCTCAGGCTTTGCCTTCTAGGGCCAGAAATAGAGGCTGGCACTATTTCCACCTGGCATTTTTACACAGGATCTAGAATCCACACTCAGACCTTCTGTTTAGATCATCTCTCCTATCCTCCAAACATGTCCTGAAAAGAACATCCCATCAACAGGGGTTCTTCTCCTAGCAAGTATCACTTACATGTTTATCAAAAAGGGTTATAAGCATGTTTATATGGTTATTAGAACAGGCAAGCTGCCTCTGACCCAGAAATACACCACCTATAGGAATAGAAATGTGTCACATGTCAGTACTTTAACTTCTTAGATATTTCAAATTGCAAACACATTTTTCTTTTATCCAGTGTTGCTGCTACCAAGTCTGAGGCTAATTCAATTCTTTTACCTGTGAATATTCGCCTTTTCTCTTTGGAATATTTTGTCCTTCATATTCTTTTTATTATTACAAGCATATCATCCCTGCTTTCCTCCATCCCCCCTCTCTCCCATATCCTCCCTTCCCTTTGTCAATCGCTTCATGGACCCCAGGGTTCTATGGACTCCAGAGTTCCCTCAGGTTTGTTTACTCTTGTGGGGGTCCAAGCCTCTGTGGCAAACTAAAGTTGCCTGTCTTTGGGCCACCCCACAGAGAGGGGCATTTCCCTTCACTCATCCGGTTTAGTCCCCAATGCTTTCATGGTATGTTCTTATCTTTATTGATTCCTAGGTAGTCTATGGGGTCACATTGGTATGTCAGTCCTTATTCAGGTCTGAGAAATACAAGTCTCACTGTAGTGAGTTCCTAGATGTAGCAGTCTTGCCTTGAGTGGAATGTCTTGTTCAACAGTGAACCTTCCCATTTTTAGAATCTTACTGTCTCAATGCCCCTTCTTCTGCAAGGTTCCCAAAGCCTTAGCCATTAGGTTGGCCTGATTCTGGGTGAGCCTTGTTGATTCACTGGTACTCTGCATTATGGCTGGCCACTGCTGTCTACTTCACTGCTTTTCTATTGCTCTAGGCTGCTTCTCATGAGGATGTTGAGATCCTTTACCTCTGTTGCAAAAGAAGACTTCTAGGCTAAATGTTAAGTGTTCTTCCAATCTATGGGTATAATAACAGCTATTTACAGAGCAGTTTGATGTTCCATCTTCCTACCTATAGGTTCATTGGTTGTTTTCCCTATTAATCTATTTCCTTCCTTTTTTTAGGTTTTTATTCTAGTTTACAGTAACAGAAATGTGTACCATTCTGACAAGTGGGTCTTGAGTTCAAAAGCTTTCTGGCTTTTTGTTATCTCTTTGATGCTCATACCACTGTTACCCTGGTGGTCACCTGTAGCCATGGTGATTTTTGTCCTTTGTATTCTTACCTGTTCTATAAAGTGCCTTGGTGTGGGTCTTTGTCTTTCAGTCTGATAACCTGCAAGCATTATTCTTAGCTTAACCACCTTTGTTAATTCTGCTGTCACATTTACTTTCATTCTTTTCTTTAAAATTACCACTACAATTTTTTAAATTTCTAAAACTTGAGATGTTGGCATTCAGTTTGTCTCCCAACTCTTTGACATACACATATATCGCATATTTAATATTTTTACCCATTCCTTCTTTATCCTAGAGTAATTTCTGTTTGTCTTTAGTGACTTATCTTTCCAAGATACAGTCATTCTATTGCCAATCCCACTTATTGGACTTATTTAAAAATGTCAAAAATGTTTCTTTATATAATTATCTCTGTCTCTTACAATGCAAATATTTTACTTTGCTGTTCTTGTTAGATTTGCATCTGAAACTCTTGTCTTCCTAATACCCTGATATACAGAGTTTCTGTAATCTCTCGATTCTTTCCTTTTCTTTTGAAGTGGTTATTCTCCTAAATCTCATTAGTTTGGCCCGTGGGCTTGTATTTCTGCTCTGTCTAAACACTGGGTGTGACTAGTGAAGTACCACACCACAGATGTAATAACAGACAACTGATGTGTAGAAGGCAATTCCTATGGTAACCAGTCAGGCATTGGGTATCTAAAGACAAAGGCAGATGCAAGTCAACAGAAAAAAAATCAAACTTCTGTTTTCCCTCACTTTACCTCTCACAGCCTTGATGGTGATGCCTGATTCAGACTGACAACAGTCCAAGCAGCCCTTTTTCTACTCATACATATTTTCCACAATTCTTCATTACCGCTTGCATTTTTATCCAGTATTGACTTTGAAAGAGGAAGCTGCCTATGCTTACTCTGCATTTTGTCAGGAACAGGATTTACTTGACTGTTTTCTGCTGTGAACAGATACAGAGAATCTTAAATTCAGAGGTTCTATTTCATTTTATTTTATATCCCTAGATCTTTATAGTATCTGGCATCCAGACCATAAACTTATAGGTAGGAAGACAGCACATGAAACTGCTCTATAGACAGCTGGTATTATACCCATAGAATGGGAACTCATAGCGGAAACCTTTGGGTCTAAAACTGGATGAGTGAAGGGAAATGCACACATCAATGGATATGATCTGAGTTACACTACAGAGGCCTGAATCCCCACAGGAGTAGACAAGACAGATGAATCCTGAGGTCAAGGGTAGGAAGCAGTGGGAGGGAACAGTGAAAGGAAGGGAAGGATGGGAGGGGAGAGAGAGTCAGGAAAGCTGGGATGAATACTCAATATGCTTGTAAAAATAGAAAAAATAATTTTAAAAACTAATGGCAGCCAAATTTGAACACTAAACTTAATTTGAACACTAAATTTTCTGATATCTTAGAATGCATTTATAAAAAAATTAAAAGATATAAAAAATCATGAATTTCACCAAATGGTTTCTACCATGATTACAAGTTGTCATTCGTTTTCTTTTGGTGGGACACATCACTTGCTAGGCAGTTGCACAGTCTCTGTTTTTCTTCTAAAAGCTTGTAGCAGGGATCCTTCCCAACTTGATGGGGAGGGGGGTACTTAATTGCAAAAAACGGGGTCCACAAGATGGCTCAGTGGGTAAAAGTGCTTGGTGTCCAAGCTCAACAACTGGAGTTCTATGTCCTGAACCCATGCACAAGTGAAGAGACTCCACTCCACAATATTGTCTTCTGACCTTCATACATATGACATAGCATGCACACATGCCCCGCCCTATACAACAGTAATAAAAAAGTAAATATTTTTAAAAGCCACAGAATAAAGAGCAACATACCTAAAACAGATGGAGAATATATTAAAAGAGTGATTTTTGAAATCCAAGGCCATCTCACCACCACCACTACCACAACCCCACCCCACCCCCATCCAGGGAAATATAAGTTAGAAGATTTTCTGCAACTTCCAAAGAAGATAAAATTTAGCTGGTAGGGAAAGAGAAAGTTTGTACCAGAAAAAGGAAGTGGAATGGGAATTGATAACAAATGGCAAAAAAAAAAAATTTACTGCATTTATGTATGAAACTCTAAAAGAATAAAAATAATTTTTAAAAAGGTAAATTCCTAGGTACTGAAAAAGTTTAACTCTTCCAAGAAGAAAGATTAGAAGATGGAGAGTCTAAAAAGATAAGAGCAACGACCTCAATTCTGCAATAAACCACCTACCTGACATTGAACAGTTCATTGAAATATCTCTATTTTTCTCAATTATAAATTGAGAGAATCGAGGCAAAATGACATGGAAGAGAAACTAGGTTTGAATCTTGGATCTCCTAGTTTCTTCTTTAGATTTAAGGCAACACTATAATGATCTTATAGGTTGAATATCCTTATCCTGAAAATAAAGCTTTTGTCACTTTTGTTGAGTTGCTCTGAAATTGTAGTTACTTTGCACTGTTGCTGACAATCATAACAAAAAGTTTAATGGAACAATGAGGTTTTATTTTGGCTTACAGTAGCCTGGCTACAGTTCCTTTTTCAGATTGGAAGGAGAGCAGACACCAGTGCCAAGGCTGTGCCAATGAAAGAATTGACCATACCATATCCACTTAACAGCTGAGAGAGGGACAGTCTTTACTTGCCAGACCAGCATCTCTGACCAAGTACAAGGAAAGATGTCAACTTTCTCAACCAGCTCCCTCCATCTATCCAGGGACTAGTCCCACCCACCACGGACTGAGCCTTTCTTCCCCATCAACTAAACCATTCATAAAGGTTTACTCTGAGTTTAACTTAACTATTAATTCTCTCCAAATGTGCCCAGAGCTCAAATTCTCAACCATAAAGTTGGCACCTGTATTTAACCATGACAGTGACATACACACAAAAAGTACATATCCATCTACTGCATCCTGAGTGCTTCCAAATGAGTTGAGTATTTTTTCCTTAAGTGTTTTCCAGCTTTACATAAATAAGAATTTTGATGATTTACTGAAAACTGATGAATTATGGACCAGTTTTCTAATCTAATGTGGAAGCCTACCAAAGTTTCAACACTATACTACTTCTCCTGAGAGCAAAACCTTCTAAATGTCAACTTTGAGTCATAAATGACTTAGAAATAAATGTACTTTGGTGCTTCTGGATGTTAAATATTCATCCATCATTGGCTAGCAGGGAACAGGTAAACATGGAGAAGAAAAATAAAGTGACATGCATATATCATTTATTTTTTGAGTGTTTGCCTCTGCTTCAGTGAAATATTCATTCACCAATTCTATACCAGGAAGTGTTTATTCACTGGGTAAACAGTGGAATTTAACATGTGTAATTTAAAAAAAATGCATGTGTCACTGCTTTCAGTGATGAAATGAACAAGCAATCATAATGGGATAGTGTAATATATTTGTGACAAGGACCAGAGGGAAGGAAGAATAATTATAATTATATTGCTATGGGTGTACTTGCTTGCTGGCAAAAAAATAAATATCTATCAATTATACTACAATGAAAAGCGTCTGGACGCCATGCTAGATAGCCCCAGTTAAGTTATTGTATATTCAAATAATGAGAAATAAATACATATGTGCCTAGAAGTCTCTGTTGCAACAGAGCTTTCAAATAAGTGAGATGGTTCAGTTGTTTCTGTGAAATTAAACCCTGAATCATGGTAGCTGTACTACTTTAGAATAAGTATAATAAACTCTTGCCTGTGATTCAAATGCCATTCATTGGAAAAAATGTATCTATTACAATACACCTTTAGTAAAAGATATTCCTTAGGATCTTCATTCAATCTTCTGCTTATCTTGAAGAAAAAATAGGTGTTGTGACATAGATAGTCTTGGGGCTAATAATTACATGGAACTGTCCTTCAAAAATTTACTTCTACTAATCCATTAAAAGAGTAAGTTAACACGTCATTTATTCATTCCTTTTGTGAAGTTAAAGATTCTTCTACAAAAGACCAGAATTAACATTCTGGATTTAAAAATCCATAAGGACATTAAATTGTTTTAAAACACTTCATATTACCCTTGAATAGGTAACTAGGAAACATATATATACAATTATATTTGTAGCCTCTCCCACAGATATTTACCAGACATTACATTCTCATACTGTGAAAACTTGAATGTTAGATCTTCACCACTTCCACATTTACTCTACTTACAGTGTCCTTCACTTTAACTGATACTCACTTGTTCACCTGCCTGTTATGAAAACCTGAGAACATTCTTGCCTTCTCTTTTTCTTGCTCATTCAAGAATGAAGATTTCGTATTTTTGCTTTACATATACCTCAAAGCATATTGAGAAACCACTCCTCTGTAATTCTATTACTGCTTCATTGGTCTGAACCATTGTCATATCCAACCTGGATTGTGCAGTGGAATGTACTTACTTTTTTATCTTTCTCCTATATGGAAAACTCTCTGGTATCTAGACAATCCTTTGAAATCATGGCAGGTCACATCAACATTTCACTCAACTTCTTGCAATGAATATGTCTTTCATTTAGAATAAAATAATCCCCTCTTTCTCCCTTAACTTGCTTACCTCATAGTGTTGTCTTCATAGCAGCAAATGAAAAGTAACTGAACAGGGACTATAATATTTTAAATTGATTATCCTCCCACACTTGAATCGCAGTCACTCTTAGATATGCACTTTTTGGGTTTACTCAGCTCTTACCTTCTAATAGACAATAACTTACTTACCATTTCTATTGCCTGCCCCATCACTACCTTCCCATCGTGCTATTATATTAAAAATGGCAGTGATCTTTGTTTTGTACATGCATTCATTGAAAATGACTATAATAATAACCAGAAAGAAAAACAACAGGGGCTGGAGAAGTGGCTCAGGGGTTAAGCCTCCGCCTTGCAGGTGGAAGGTCCTGAGTTCGGATCCCAGATCCCACGTATAGATGCCAGGCAGAAGCGGGGGCAACCTGCGCTTGTGGTCCTGGTAGGGCGGAGCCTGTGAATCCCGGGGCAGAAGGAGGTGGAGGCGTCCATGGTGGTTCACAAGTTCGTCCGTAGTTATATACATACACAGACACACACACGCGCGCGGGCACATACACATGCACATGCGCACAGTTGAATAAATAATAATAAAAAATTTTTAAAAATTTAAAAAAAAAGATAAACAACAAAATCAGCAACAAAGATGTGAATAATTATTCACAACATAAACTGTAAAATGGATATAGAACTCAAGATTTACTCACAAGAGAATACGCATCTGAGCAGCTGAATGGTAGAAAGTCATTGAATTTCCAACAAAATCATTGTTTAAACTTTTGAATATGATGTTATAGAAAATTGCAACAGAGAATACAGGAATTCTTATAAACTCCTCACATACATTGACCAAATGTCATCACTTTATTCTCCCTTTCCCTTTATCCCTCCCCATACTGTTCCCTGAACAGAAAGTAAATATTTAAATAATTCAAATACTGAATAAAATAAGGAACACATGGAGCTTTGAGTACAATGAAGATTTTTCCCCTGTAGCTAAATCCATATCTTCATGCAAATGGTGGCTAGTATTGGGTAGTAGTTAAAGTGTAATCTAATAATATTTCTGTAATTGTATTTTGTAATGTATTTTCAAGTAATTGTATATTTGTATCACTGAACAGTAATGATAACATGAGTCCATAGCTAATCTACAGACAGAAGTAGTACAGAACGAGCTCTAATCTATTTATCTAACCAGTATTACATAGTGACTAGACTTAATAGTACAATCTAGGAGCATAATGACTTTTGATGGAAAATCTACCTGATCAACATTACAAAACATTTTTAGAGCTGCAGTGTTCTTTTTTTATTTTTTTTACTTTTACAAGCATATTGAGTATTCATCCCTGCTTCCCTCACTCCCATCTCCCCATTGATCCCCTCCCTTCATTAATCTCCCCACTTCCTCCCATCCTCCTGCCTGTATGCTTCTATGGATCCCATAGTTCTTTCTGGCTTGTCTACTCTTGTGGAGATTCAGGCCTCTGTGGCATATCAAGTTGTCTCTCTATGGGCCATCCCACTGATAAGGGCATTTCCCTTCACTCATCCAGTTTAGTCCCCATGTTTTCCACCATGTGTTCTTATCTTTCTATGGGGGCATGTTATTATGTCATTCATTATACAAATCTGGAAAAGACAAATCTCATTGTGAGTTCCTAGATGCAGCAGTCCTGCCTTGAGTGGAATTTCTTGTCCAACAGTTCAACAGAACCTTTCCATCTTTAGTTGAACAGTGTTTTGAAATTCATTTTTAGCATGTCAGTTACTTTATTTTTTATGTGTCTAAAATTTTTATACATTTTTATTACTTTCGCTCATACAAACTTAATAGGTAGACCAGTTCCCTCCCTCCCTCCTCCTCCCCCTGAACCCCCTGCTCCCCCTCCCCTCTCTCCCCATCCCCCAGTGCCTCCCCCCCAATTCCCAGAGAGTCCTTTCTTGTGTATGCCTGACTCTCCTCTGGGTCCTCCTCTTCGATGATGTACAAGGACCCAATGGCATTTCCCTGAACCCTTTCCCGTGTTCCCCTTAAGCATAGGAACACTACTGTGGCTGTCAATCCCTTGCCTCCTAGGATCTTGGTGCCTTTAGCAGATGCTAGACTTTGTGAGGTCAATAGTGTGTTGGACATTGCGCAGGGCATACAAAGTCCTATTATGATTGCTTCGGCCCTAACTAGTGTGGAGAATCTTGCAAATCATTGCTCCTCCCATCCTTTTGCTCTTACAATCTTACCCCCTCTCTTCCGCAAATGTCCCTGAGCTTCAGGATGGGGAAAGATTAGGCTGGCCTAGTTCTATGTGGTTGATATAGAGTCTCTGAAGTTCTGGATTGTGGTTTGTTGATTTTCTTTTGCAGTTTTGCTGCTCCTGCAATGTCCTTCACTCCATTCTGATGGGCACTGTATGTCACCCCCTGGTCAGAGACAAAAAGCTGTTAAACTGGAGTCTTGTTATAATAGCACATTCAAGGGTAGATGTAATAAAAGTAGGAAACCTCAGTGAGGGAGGGGTCAATCACCCATTTGGAAAATGATTACTTTTTATCTGCCAGACTATATGCCCTCCCCTTCTGGTGAGATCATACCCCCTCAGTTGTAAATGATCATGAAGGAACGTCTGTGAACTTAACCAGGTATCACATTACTTACTTGCATTCCTTGATGAAGGCCTATTTAGCACGTCAGTTACTTTAAAAGCAAAATGTATATTACATGCTGATCAAAGCTAATGCTCAAATCAAATTAAGTTTATTCTATAATTCTTTCATCTCCATTTATGATATTGAGTTATAATTTCATTATATGCATTTGTAAATTGTATTTGCAAGTTAATTCTATTTATCTTGGATAGTATGTGAGGGAATTTCTTTGCTACATTTGGGGAAATACTAAAAGATATAATTAAAGAAAATAAAAAGGTATTTATTTATAATTATATATGGCTAAATGGTAACAGCCGAACTGCTGATCAGTGCTCTACCTCCTCCTTGTCTTGAGTTTGTGGAAAGAATGATGCATAATTCATTCATACACTACAAGAAGACCCTTCACACATCTACTAAGCTACATTCCTAACACTCTATCCAAAGTTATAGTTCCTAAACCAGACATGCCCTGCTGGCTTTTCTTGTTCATTTTTCTGTAGTAGTTACTACCAAATATAGGCATTACATAATTTTCTTATTTTACTTCTTCCTAACACCAAACTGTAGATTTTAGGAAATTTCTAAATTCCCTACAAGGGAATGCAGTATTTCCCTTACTACGGAAACAAGAAGGTAGCTAAGTTAGGTTTTGTTTGACATTACAAGCATGAACATTTGATCATCTCCTTCCTAATCACAGGATTATAAATGACATGAGATATTTCTCATAGTTCTTTCATTTCAGACTCATATTTTCTAAAAAAATCATTGCTCTGGTTCTCTCCCAAATACAATAGTTTCAATGACATTAATCATTTTCTGTTAATGTTATCCTAAAGATTAGGACCTTATTTATCTCAGCTTTCTGCTCTCAGATGCCAACCTCTAATACAATATTGCCAGTATACTTCCTTGTCAATCTCCCTCAGAAATGTAGACCAGATACATGGTTTTCCACCCTCCTAAGTGTGGTTCATTTTGCTTCCCCAAGTACTTTCATTCTCAGACTCTCACTGAGATAGCTGAGGCAAGCGTAACTATGCCATCCATCATTCAAGGGAACAGAGGTCACATATGGAGTGGCCTCTGTTAATGTTGTCCCAGCCTCATTGTTGAGCTTGGCTGTCAGCCAAGCTCACAATGCTTTACATTAATTGCCCTCACAAATTCTACTTTAAAGGCAGCATATGCTTCCTTTCCTGGCATCACCTGATAAAAAGTTGTCATGTGAAAGCTTTTTCTTAAAGTTAGCTAGAGCACTGTGTTTGCTTCAAAGTTATGAGAAAACATGGCATTGTTGCCTAGGAACCACATCACATGGATGTAAGTTAGATTGAAGGAGCTAGAATGACAGTATCAGAGAGAAGACAGTGGAAGTGGTGGTGGTGGTGGGAAATTTAAAGGGCATATACAACGAAATAAAAGGTCTGTTTAGTGAAAAAGAATGGGTCAAAATTTTCTAGTTAGAGTTCTCAGTAAAGATAACCATTCCATAAAAGACAGGAAGCTTTGCGTGAAATCTTGTCCTACCAGGAAAAGTTATGAGTAAATGCTAAGATGTGAGAAAGTAGAGAGCTAAGCATAGAATTTTTGTCTTTCTTTTAACTTCAAGGGTGATGCTAAACATAAAGTGTCATAATTAGTCTGGGGAGACAACTCAAGGGCTAAAGTCTTTGCGTCACAAGCAAAAGGACCTGAGTACAGATCCCCGGATCCCACATAAAAATGCTGGGCAGCTATAGTGGTGGTCTGTAATTCTGGACCTAGAAAGCAGAGCCTGGGAAACCCCAAAGCAAAGCAATAAGGAGATAGAATAATCCAAGATGATTTCTAATGTCACCTTTGGACTGCACAGACACATACACTCAAGTATCCTCATGTATGACTCTATATCAACCACCTAGAACTAGGCCAGCTTAATCTCTCCCCATCCTGAAGCTCAGGGAAATTTGTGGAAGAGGGGGCGGTAAGATTGTAACAGCAAAAGGATGGGAGGAGCAATGATATGTAAGATACTCCATACAAGTTAGGGCTGAAGCAATCATAATTGGACTTTGCATGCCCTGCGCATTGTCCAACACACTATTGATCTCACAAAGTCTAGCATCGGCTAAAGGCACCAAGATCCTTGGAGGCAAGGGATTGGCAGCCACAGCAGTGTTCCTATACTAAGGGGAACACGGGAAAGGGTTCAGGGAAAGGCCACTGGGTCCTTGTACGTCATCGGTGAGGAGGGCCCAGAGGAAAATCAGGCATGCACAAGAAAGGACTCTCTGGGAATTGGGGCGGGAGGCACTGGGGGATGGGGAGGGAGATGGGTGGGGAGGAGGAGCAGAGGGTCCGGGGGGGAGGAGGAGGGAGGGAGGGAACTAGTGTACCTATTAAGTTTGTATGAGCTGAAATAATAATAAAAATGTATTAATAAAATTTTTTAAAAAGTATCCTCATGTATAACCACACAAATGTAAAACACACACGTATATCCACACCAAAAAGTGCATTTATCAAATCTGTTAGACAATATTTGCTGTGGCAAGTTCCTGAGGAAAGCAACTTGAGGAAGGAAAAATTGATTTGTACTCACAGAGGTTTCAGAAGTTTCAAGTGATGGTCAGTTACTTCCATTACTATGAAACTGAAATGAGACCAAGCACAAAATGCAGAGAATGTGATGGAATAAAGCAACTCATATTATGGTAAACAGAAAGGAGAGGGGAGAGTAATAGAGAGATAAAGGGAGAAGTAAGAGACAGGGTTTTTCTTTAGGCAAGTGCACATCCCCCCTCCTTAATATACTTCATCCAGCTGTGTCCCACCTCCTAAAGTTTGAAGCATATTCCAAAACAGTGCCACCACCTGGATGAAACCTTTAGAACCTGTGCCCTACAAAGGACACCATGATAAGGAACCACAGATTCAGATGTAGAAATCTTTTAACTAGGGTACCAATCTGGGGTGGGGGAGGGAAAAATATATAGGTACACAGATTTGCCAATGACAATGGAAGATTTTTCAGAATTGCAAGATATTCAATGAAAATTAATATGGGCAGGAGGATGCAATACAGATCTAAAGATCTATATTATTATCCCTTTCATTAAATGTTAATATAAACTATATTTTATGAATACATAAGGTCTGAAAAATTGCACAGGGACTTTTTAAAACTTTTTTTGTGGGTACGTCATTATATTCACTTGTGACTAAGAACTGTTTACATGTCTATTACAGCTGTTGGTCATTCCCGAGACATTGAAAAGTAAATACAAGTGCATATTCATCAGCTACTACTCTAATCTTGAGAACTGGTTCCCATAATAATAGATGCAGTTCAAGAAATATTGTGAATAATCTCCAAATTAGCATGATAAAATTTAGCCTATATATATTTAAATATTTTGTGTGTGTGTACATATATGTACATATTTTACAAATATGAAATGAATGTCTTACAAGGAAAGTTCCTTCCTGATACTTCCTGATACTTAGATTCCAACTGGTCCATGAGCAGTCTGTTTTGCTTTGTGTAATACTGAGTAGAAAAGAAACTAAAAGTAATGGGCAGATGTTAGAAGCCTGTAAGAACATGGCAAGGAAAACAGATCAGGATTAATGATGGATTGAGGCAATTTATCTATTGACTATCTAAAAGGACCACATTTGTTACAGTAACAATGCAGCTGAAAAAGGACAAATCTGGAGAGAGTAAGATAAAAGTCAAAAACAGATCGCTTTTGTAGTAGTCCAGATGAATCTGCACATTTTCTTTTCTTTTTCTTTTTTTTCCATTTTTTTTCTATTCTTACAAACATATTGAGTATTCATCCCAAATTCCCTCCCTCTCCCTTCCCTTTCACCCCTTCCACTCCTTCCCACCCTTCTGCTTGTATACTTCTATGGACTCCAGGGTTCACTCTGGCTTGTCTACTCCTATAGCGGCTCAAGTCTCCCTGGTATATCAAGTTACCTCTCTTTAAATCACTGCAATGATGTGTGTGATTCCCCTCACTCATTCAGCTTTAGTCCTAAAGGTTTTCCATTCTATGGATATAATAACAGCTCCCTACAGAGCAGTTTGATGTACTGTCTTCCTACCTATAGATTTATTTGCTGTCTTCCCTATTGATCTATTTCTTTCCCTATTTTAGGTTCTTGTTCTAGTTTACAGTAACAGGGATGAGTACTATTCTGACAAGCGGGTCTTGAGTCCAGTCAGAAAACTGTTGGTTATCTCCTTGGTGCTCATGCCACTATTACGGAGGTGGTCACCTGTTGAATTGGTGATTTATATTGCTACTTAACAGATCTCATGCCATTGATGGGCTTGTGATTATCTCTCTCCCCCAAAAGCAGTATTCCTTGTTGCTCTGTAAGCTATCCAGCAAGGAAAAAGTTCTCAGATCAGTTCCAGTTGATATATTTTGCCCATGTTCTGTGATCCATTTGTGTTTCATCTTTAGTTTTTGGAAAGCAACCAAGAGCCATGGCAAAAGCCTATGTCTGAGGGCCTTTACAACTTCTCTGACCAACATTTTATCAGGAAGTGCCACATTCCTGATAAATATAATTTTGTCCAGGTTCAAAGTGGTTCAGCTCCTCAGCTGGGGACTGCCCATTCTTGTTCCTTTCATTAAAAAGACTTTTTGTTTTACTTATTACTGGCATAGGAGGTTCTTTTGGGGTTATTTTCCATAATCTTTGGATTTTTCTATAAGTCCCTCTGCCCCTCCTATCTCCCATCCCTTCATTCCCTGCTATGTATTTTCCCAATTATTTTACTCCTCAAACAATTAAGAAACTAATTTCAGGTAGAATGAGATAGATGATAGAAAGATGATAGATAGATAGATAGATAGATAGATAGATAGATAGATGATAGATAGATAGATAATGAAATATAATGTTTCCAGTCCAAAGAAAAAATTCAAAGTCTGCTTTAAGGCAAGGGTTTTACATTAATAAATAAATTAAGATATATATTATGATGAAGAGGTAAGAGAGCAGTTTATCAAACAACAGGACTTAGGATTTTGGCATAGCACTGATGGCTTTACAAAGTGCTCTGAAACCAGGTACCATAAATAAGTTTTTTTTTGAAGTCCACAGTTTTCAGTACTTAATAAATCAAGTACACCAGCAGGCCAACTAATATATATATATAAGTTTTAGTCACTAATTTGTAAAATATTTATTATCTGTCTGCTATAAATTACTGTAATATTTAATATACTATATTTTACATTGCACATTTTTATTCTGCTTAGTAAATTATCATATTAGTATGTCTGCCTAAGAATACTCAACTAATTCATTGGCTATATAATAAAATGTGAAATTATCCCCTTAAAACCTTTTCATTTTTTTTATTTGGGAATAACATGACATAATTCACTGCTAAATTTTGAGGGATGTCTTGCTTCTTTTCTTACAAGGATATTAATTCTCATCAATACTAATCTTACAGTTTCTTTCAGTTTCTTCCTTTACTCTCATATTTCTCTTTAAGATTCTTGAAAACATCAAAGCAATCAGATCATTTAGCCAATGAGACAAATAACAACTGTAATTCAATGTGAAAATGGAATGACTAAAGATACAATTAGTGAAATTAGTAAACATCAAGCTAGACAAAAACCCTTTCAAGTCCTAATCATAGCTGAAAAATTGATTTTGCACTGCTGTATGCTATTTTCAAAATAAAAACAATATATTTTAAGTTCCAAATGTCTAAGATTATTGGCATTTCTATTCCAAGTCCTCTGTCTATTTTCCAAGGTGTCATTTTGACTAAGGAAGTTTTAAGAGCTGACAAAATAGTTAAGCAAATTAATTTAATCACAGTAGTGTTGACTTAAGAAGTGCATAGCTCCTTCTAACAATAGGTAGGGTTTTGGCATTCTCAGCACAAAAATGGTCTTTAGGTTCATTTCTGCAACACATTGCAGAAGAGCTAAAAGTATTATTATGATATCACCATGTTCTTTAATTCCTGTAAAAGTAAGTATTGTGTAAAGATGGCCAACATGCAGCTGTGGAAAATATGTCCAATATTGTGAACGGATCACCTACTTTTTATTAATATCTAGTTAAAATAGATATTCTTATCTATTTGCAATTATTTTTAATAATATGCAGAATCACTGGGACTTGCTTCTAAGACTGATAACCTTACTAAAAACTCCAAAATCCACATGGTGGAAGGAAAAAAACAACTCCTGCATGTTATCCTTTGATTTCCACATGCATGCCAGGGCTCATCCCTGCCACAAATGCATAAATAAATAAATAAATAAATAAACAAACAAACAAACAAATAAACAAATTACATTTTGAGATAATACAGTGTACAGAGTTAATAAATGTCCTGTGAATCTTTTTGGTTTTTATGGTACACTAATGGAATAGTCTCTATTGGATTCCTGTTGATATAAATACTAACCTGCAGAAAAGGCAATAAACCACAATACTATCTTACATATATTTCAAAAACTGTTAACACTTAAAAATTTTAGCACTTTTTCTCATTTAATAATGCTGAAATGTGGGCTGGAGAGGTGGCTCAGGGGTTAAGCTTCTGCCTTCCAGGCAGAAGGTCCTGAGTTCAGATCTCAGATCCCACATATAGACGCCAGGGAGGAACAGAGGCAGCCTGCATTTCTGGTCCTAGTAGGACGGAGCCTGTGACTCCTGGGGCAGAGTAAACAAGAAGGAGGTGGAGGCGGTCCATGGTGGTTCAGGAATTCGTTCCTGGTTTCACACACACACACACACACACACACACACACACACACACACACACACACGCATGCACGCACACACACAATTGAATAAAAAAATGCTGAAAATGCTGAAATGTTCTATGACTTCGCTAATATCAAGTGATAAGTAACTGACAATATTAAAAGAAACTTTTCAAAGCTATCAGTAATTAAAAGTAAAATGTTATCAAACACTCCAAAGGAAAGATTGAAATATATTTCTACTTCTAATGGAATATTAGAACCAATGTTGTTAAAAAAAAAAAAGTCTACATAGTCTTAGTCAACCTATATTCTATGCCATCTATCAAAATACTGAAGATGGGGAGGGCTGGAGAGGTTGCTCAGGGGTTAAGCCTCTGCCTTGCAGGTGGAAGGTCCTGAGTTAGGATCCTACACCCCCCGGAGGTGGGGGAAGTGTTTCTGGTCCTGGTAGGGCAGAGCCTGTGAATCCCTGGACAGAGTAAACAAAGAGGAGGTGGAAGCAGTCCATGGTGGTTCCCGAATTCGCCCGTGGTTCTACACACACACACACACACACACACACACACGCACAATTGAATAAATAATAATAATAATAAAAATACTGAAGATGGTTTTAACAGGAATAGAAGGAAAAAGTCTTGAATTTATGTGGAATCACAAAATCTCAAAGTATACATTGTAAATTTGCACATCACAGCATAGGAGGCATGTTTCTGTCAAAAATACATACATAGGCCAATAGAAGAAAATTGAAAACCAATAAGCAAAACCATCCATCCACCCATAGTCAATTAATTTTTTGAGAAAGATGCTAATATCACATACTGGAGAAAGAACAGTCTTTTCAGTAAATGTTATGGAGAAAATTAGATACCCATATGCACAAAACTAGACCTCCATGACAGTTAAAGAAACCATTTAAAATGGATGAAAACTAAATACATGAAACTAGTAAGATAAAACTTAAAGGAAATGACTCAAAAATACTGAGACAAGCAAGAACTTTTTGGCCACAAATCCACAAATATATGAAAGAAAAATAGAAAAATGGGATTGCATCAAGATGAACTTGTGCTCAGGAAAGGAAACATATGGAATTGAAAAGAATATTGTAAAGTGCATATCTGACAACGGGATGAGGAATGTAACTAAAGGACGTAGTAAAAGAACAAAATGTAGTAATGAAAACAGAAAGTAAAGAAAAAAGGTAACAAATGTGGGTTAGGATGTGGAGAAAGTGGAAATGTTGGTAATAATGTAAATTAATGTGGCTATTATATAAAACAGTTCCAATTTTAAATAAAACCTGGGCATACAACCAAAGAAAATAAGATCAATATATCAAAGATATACCTGAGTTCACATATTCATTATAACCCTGTTCATAAGAGTCAATGAATGGAAACAACCTAAAAGCTCATCAGCTGTTGAAAGATTAAAGAAAATAAGTCATTTATGTCCAGTAAAACAACCCTTGCCATTTGCAGTAGTATGTACAGAACTATAAATCATTATGATAAGTGAAATAATCCAGGTATAGAAAGACAAGTGCCACATGATCTCACTAATGCAAGGAATCTAAAACTGATGATCCCAAAAAAACTAAGAGTGAAATGATATTTACCAAAGGTTGGAGACAATAGAGGAAATGGAGGGGTGGAGGCAAAATGACAAAGAAGCACTAAGTTTCCCAGCCGTGGGGAGTCTGAGACAGGTGGATTCTCAGGTCTCAATAACTGGAGAGCCTAACTTAGTAAGCTTCATACCAGTAAGAGACTCTGTCTCAAAATGTCAAAGTGGACAGTATCTGCAGAATGACACCCAAGCTAACATCTGGCCTTTACACACATGTGTAATCACATGTGTATACATTCACATACATGTGTCCATACATGCACATGTCAACATAGGAACATGAAAACACACACACAGAGCACTAAACTAGTTAGGTTTTGTATGTAAGCTATCGCATGTTGCAATGACTATAGCTATAAATGATATATTACATAATTTTAAAAGTTTGGAAAAAGTTTCTGAATGCTGTCACCACAAAAACATTAAATGTATGATGAAACACATTTATACTGATTTGATGTATTATGTATCAAAGCATCATGTAGTTGTAGTGTCCAAAATACATATTTTTTGTTTTACATATCGATTAATAGTAAATTTAAAACTTACAGATATTTCTAAACTCTTAATAACTGTGACATTACCCATTCATAGTATGATTAAGATACTGATTAAATATGATTAAGATACATGAGTGCATGTCCAAGAAAACAGGGAAAGAAGTATTGCAAAAGTGGAATAATAACAATAAAGTATAACTTTTTAGGATTTATGAGGGCTATAATTTTCTCTTTTTATTTATAATATTGTGTATTTTCATTCTAAATAAATATTCATGTTCTTCTCTGATTTTTATTGGATATTTTTGTTTTCTTTCATGTTATTTTATGTTGCACACAGAAATACAGTGAATTCATATTATTTTCACCTCTTAGTCTCAAATCCAATCCCTCCTCCTTACTCCTTTCATCTCCTTCATCTCTCTTGCCAGACTCCCACTTATTTTCAAATCTTTTCACTTGCGTGGTTCACTGTCTTTCATCTAGTCTGTTTTTGATGACAGATGCCTGATGATTCATGCTCCAGCAAGCATCCTAGATCAGTGAGTATACCATTGAGGAAAACATTGCCCTTTTCTTCTCCACCATCATTACTATTCATCAATAAATCAGAAAGATCTCAAGAAGGTCCACACCTCTCTGAGAGACTTATGAGGACTAATGCTGATGGGGAAGAAAAGGAGGATGCTCTCCTCAATGGCATATCCACTGATCTAGGATGTTTCTTAGAAATTTTTCATTTTTATTGTAAAGAGAGATTCTCAAATTATAAAAGTTTCAGATCACAGAAAACCTGGATATGCGATAATTATTTCTTTTGTCCAAACTGAATTCTCACATAAGATAAGAAAGTATTGTTGATATCCATTAATGAAGAGATTCTCATAGGCCAAGACTCATGGAAGGAAAAGTGTCAAAAAAAAAAGGCAATGAATAAAAGGACAACTGAAAGCTGAGCCTGTAACTGAACTGGGAAAGGACAGCCTACCTTGCAACAAACACAAAGAAGCAGTCACAGATTGATAGACTACCCAAAGGTTTAGAACTTGGGATATAATGAGTTTGGGACAAAAAGTATTATTTCATGAAAGTCCATGACAGTTTTGTAGCTCACCATCAATAACATATACAAATATATATATATACACATATGCATGTATGTATATATATAAATATGATGGATGATGATAGATAGATTATAGAAGATAGACAGATAGATGATATATAATATGGAGACAGTTATGACCTGGACAGGATTCGCTCGCGGCCCTCCATCCCAGGTGAGTTCCACCACCTCCCAGGTCACCCCTTGTCCCAGCTTCTCCCACCAGCCAGCCTAAGCAACACCCAGGCTGCCTCGGGTTTGACTGGGCCAAACCACAGGTCCCAGCCCCTTTGTTCCTTCCACCTGCCTGCCTGCTAACTGGGACAGGATTCCTCGCAGTCCTCCATCCCTGGAGTTTGGGTGGGCCACTAAGCCAAGTCCCAGGTCCCAGGTGAAGAGCTCTTCCATCTCCATCAGCCCTTCTGCCCCTCCGGCCCACCGGGGACCCTTGCTGTGGTCCACGGAGGACACACTGCTACTCAAAATTCAACGGAGTTCAAAGGAAACTCAAGCGAAGCTCTAGGGGACAAAGGCCATACATCTGAAGTCCTTAAAATCATGATATCACATGGGAGAGATTCTTCACTTCCAGCCCAAAGATAAGTAAACCCTCCCCCCCTTTTTTTTAACGATCCTGCTACTTTCAACTATTAATCACTATAGATTAACTTTTCCATATAATCACCCCCAAAACAAATACAACTTCAGGGATTATACTATTCACCCTCACATATCACCAAGGTACTAAACCTTAAAAGGGCACTACCATAATAATATTCACCCCCTGTCCACTAAACCTGACTTAACTGATGTACTAACTGTCTAATAGCCTCATCTAGGAAATAACAATAACAACAGACAAAGATACCGAAAACCAAGGCAAACACTACTAATAACTGCCCAAGAGTAGTAATACCAACTAAATTAGTTCAGTCAAAAACACATAGAAACTGAAAGATCTTAAGAGACAAAACAACAATGCCCAAGTCAAAGGGTAGATCCATGAGAAACAAAACCCAAAAAGACAAATCTCCCACTAAAAGAATTAACCCCATAGTGATAGAGTCCAACCACAACAAATTCATAGATAATAGCCAAGAAAGCCAGACCCAAGATAATGACTTTCAAAGTATGATCATTACCATGATCAATACTATGAAAGAGGAAATCTGGGAAGAGTTAAACAACCTCATCAACCACTTTGAACAGGAACACAACAGACACTTGAGGAGTTGAGAAAAACAGTTCAAGAAACAAAAATAGGCATAGAGCAGTTAAAACAGTCTCAGGCAGAGTTTAAAATCGAACTAAAAGACAAGTTATCTTCAACCCAAAACTCAGCAGAGAGTCTTATCAGCAGAACTAATGAAGCAGAAAATAGAATTTCAAATCTTGAAGACAAAGTGGGAGAATTAACCAGCTCAATGGAAGAGGTTGTTAAAGTCAAAAAGATACTTGAGAGGAATATTCGAGAGTTATGGAACACCCAGAAGAAGCCTAATATGCACATTCATGGAATACCAAAGCAAGAATCCCAAAATACCACACCTTTCAAATTATCATTAATGAAAACTTTCCTCATCTAAAGAATGAGAGACCCATCCAAATACAAGAGGCACTCCACACCCCAAACAGATATGACCAAAATAGAAACTCACCATGGCAAATAATAGTCAAAACACTCCACATTCAAGACAAAGAAAAGGTGCTGAGAGCTTCAAGGGAAAAAAAAAAGTCACTTTTAAAGGTAAACCTATTAAAATAACAAATGACTTCTCAATGGAAACAGTAAAAGCAAGAAGAGCTTGGAGAGATGTACTTCAAGTATTGAATGAGCAAAAATGTCAACCCAGGCTGATATTCCCCACAAAACTATCCGTCATGATCGAGGGAGAAAGAAAAGTTTTCCAGCACAAAGACAACTTGAATGCTTACATATCCACCAAATCAGGTCTTCAAAAAATGCTAGAAATGATACTCAGGCTTGAAGAAAAAAACAAACATATCCAGGAGGACAGAAGGGAAGTATAATACCACCAAAACCTAAAAGCCAAACAATACACTTACATAAAAAATATCCAGAATTAAAAATAATTTCTCCATTATAATATTAAATGAAAATGGTATTAACTCACCGATCAAGAGACACAGATTACAAACTTGGATTAAAAACCACAACCCATCAATCTGCTGCCTTCAGGAAACTCATCTCACCACAAAAGATAGGCACATCCTAAAAATAAAAGGCTGGTCCAAAATTCTGCAAGCTAATGGAACCAGGAACCAGGCAGGGGTAGCCATTATGCTGTCGGACAAAGTGGACTTCAAACCAAAAAAAAATCATAAGAGACACAGATGGACACTAAATTTTAGTCACAGGTACAATTCACCAGGAAGACTTCACAATACTGAACATATATTCACCTAATACGGGCCCCTCCACATTCATTAAGCAAACCCTACAGCATCTAAAGCAATAAATCAACCCCCAAATGATAATTCTTGGGGATTTCAACACCGCCCTCTCAACATGGGATAGATCAACAAGTAAAAAGCTTAACAGAGACACTTTGGAACTTAATCAAGCCCTTAAATAAATGGACCGTGCAGATCTCTATCAAACTTTTCATCCACACACCAAAGAATACACATTTTTCTCAGCAGTACATGGAACTTTCTCCAAAATAGATCACTTTCCTTCCTGGTCACTTGCAACTGATGGAGTATGATCTTATCAGAAAGGGAGGGCATATAGTCTGGAAGATAGAAGGTAACCATTTTGCAAATGGGAGACTGCCCCCACACCACCACTGTCTCTTACTCTTATTCTATCTACCTTTGAATCTACTCTTATAATAAGACTCTATTTTAACAGTTTTTTATCTCTGGCCAGGGGGTGACATCTGATACCCATCAGGATGAAGCTAAGGGTGGTGCAGGAGCAGCAAAACTGAAAAAAAAAATCAACAAACCATAATTCAGAACATCAGAGACTATGCATCAAGCTGGAATCAGGCCTGCCTAATCTCTCCCCATCCTGAAGCTCAGGGAAATTTGTGGAAGAAGGGGGCGGTAAGATTGTAAGAGCCCAAAGATAGGGAGGAGCTATGATATGCAAGATACTCCACACAAGTTAGGGCCAAAACAATCATAATAGAACTCTGCATGATCTGCACAATGACCAACATATCATTGACCCCTCAAAGTCTAGCATGGACTAAAGGCACTAGGATCCCTAGAAGCTAGGGATTAACAGCCACAATAGTGTTCCTATACTTAAGGGGAACCTAAGAAAGAGTTCTAGGAAATGCCACTGAGTCCTTACACTCATCAGTGAGGAGGACCCCGAAGAAAGTTTGACATACACATTAAAGGATGCTCCAGGGATGGGGGGAAGGGGCACTGGGAAAAAGGGAGGGAGGGGAGAAAGGAAGGGGAAAAGGAGGGAGGAAGCAGGGAGGTTCAGGGAGGGGTAGAGGGAGGGAGGGGACTGGGGTACCTATAAAGTTTATATGAGTGGAAAAATAAATAAATACATAAAAAATAATAATATTGAGACAGTTATTTTCTATCTCTGTGAATATATTTAAATGATCTCTCTCATCACTAATAGATTTCTATTTTCCTACACAAGAATCTAGTGTATTTTGATACAAAACCTATCATACCTAATATGAAGCACACAAAAAATGTTTTCAGTTATATAGTCACACAGGTCTATATAACCCCAGCCCTAGGTTACACAAAGCCAGCCTGAAATGCATGACAAATTTCAGACTTGTCTTGGCTTCATAACAAAACTCTATCTCAAGAGCATATTATTACAATTACTGATGGGATTCTATGGTTTTTCTTTTCACCATTGGAAATATAAAGTTCCCTGGAAATAAATGATCAATAACCTCAACTCATTGCTAAGTTAAAAGATCAAACATTCTACTTTTGAGTCTGAGGAAGGAGAATTACAAATTCAAGTCCAGATGTGGCTACAAAGAGAGCTCAAGACAAACCTGAGGAACTTAGAGAGAAATTGTATCAAAATAAAAAGTAAAACTCAAGGGCTGTGGCTATAGCTCAGAGGTAGAATGCTTACCTACCAAGTGTAAGGCCCTAGGTTCAATTCTTATTATCAAAGGAAAAAGTAATACCAAATATGGAAAACAGATTTGTGAATACTTTTTAAGTTTTATTCAACAATAAAACTATACACAGAACTTGTGAGTTGGTGGACACTAAGAACGGTATCTGAAAAGTGAAATTTTGAAAAATATACTAGTTAATACATGAGTCACACTTTTCATTATTGTGACAAATATCTGAAAGAAACAATGTAATGTAAAAGGGAAAATGATTACATATCAGTCTGATCAACTCCTTTTGTTGTTTCTGGGCTATGGTGAGGCAGGTCATTGTCGGAAGGGCATGGAGGAACAAAGCTGCTTACCTCATGGAGGCCAGGAAGCAGAGAGATGGCAAACCTATGCTAGGAAATAACCTACTTTTGCCCATCCAGACGCCACATTCAGAGCATGTCTTCCTCTCTTAATCGACCCTGGAAATTCCTTTGCAGACATACACTGATATGCATTTTGTTAATCCCCGAGATTTCTCTCAATTCAATTCATCATTCAAGATTATCATTTCTATGTAGAGATTTTATAAAAGTGGCATAAACTGCATAGTTAAAGAAATGAAAATAAAAAGAGTGGTCTATTCAGCAACTCAACTTCCAGGAACATAGCCTAATAAAATAAAAACATACATGAAAATAATTTGCCTACATGAGATTACTTATGGAAGTATTTATAAATTATTTGTAGAGTAAAAACTATCAAGAGATCAAATGTGAAAAAATAGAGCCACTAGGATGACTGAGTGGTTAAGGTTTTTGGACCTAAGGTACAATTGAAATATGCATGGGTTCAAGCTCTACTCTGAGTAATGTCTCATTAAGCATGCATTTTTATGTATGAAATAATCAAAGATAAAAATTTAAAAATAAAGAAAAACAGAAAACTATCAAATAAGACTGCTGAAGAAGCAATTGTTATAAGGGACTGAAATTGGTAACCATGGAATGTTAATAATTCTCTAGAAACAAACATGAAGTACCCACCCAATTTCTCATGTGGTAGGGAGGGAGGAAAGAAGAAAGATGGGACTTTATAAAAGCATCAACTCTTGAGGGAAAAAAATCTGCAATTAGGTTTCAAAAATACAAAGTTCAAGACTCTCAATTCTGTTGGAAAATGGTGGAAGACACACAGGGATCGTCTGATGTAGTCTCCAAAGATACCAGCTATCAAAAGAAGTGGATGACAGTAAAAAAAAAAAATCTAGTTAATAGAAAAAGTAAAATAAAAGTTTTACAAATAAAAAGAAAAGGAATACAATCAGTTTCTATGACATTGTAAGGACTAAGGAGTTTCCCTTCCTGGTGAGAGGAGAGATAGGAGTCACACTTAAAGCAGACAGCCTCAGAAAACTGGCACCATTCTGTCAGTAACACACAATTTAAACAGAAAGAACAAAGAGCCAAAGTTGCATATGGCAGTGGAGGAGAGTCACTGGGGACCCTCTCTGCTTAGTATTCAACCAGAGTAGGAGTGAGACACCATTGTTCTAAAGGCTCCCTACTTGGTCAGTAGTTTTGTACCCAAGACCCTCTATGAATCTCACTCTGAAAAATCACAGTGTCGCAGGACTGAAAATTGGAGCCTGGACAGCTCAGTTTCTCTAAATTACAAGGAAGAACCTTTGCACTTTAACTGTATAAAGTACAGCAACATAGAAACCTGGTAGGAATCAGAGTCTGCAGGTAAGCATAGACAAGGGTTCTCAGGTCACACCTGATGTCAGGAAAAGCTACCCAAGCATGGAACCTACATTCACAACCACAGAGATATGATCAGCACCTATAACTTGTCCAGGGAATCTTCACACACAGACAGGTGCTGTACCTGTGATCTGACCTCACAAAGGATCACCCCAAAGGTAAGAGCGACACTCACAACCTCATCCCTAAAGGATTTTCTTGATGTGTGACCAGAATCAGTGATCATGAAGGACCATACATTGACAGGATATGAATATGTGACTCAACAGGCAAAAAGGAAAGTCAAGGAGTGTTATGAGGCATCTGGGAGCCAGAGCCCAAGAGGGAAGACTTCAGAGAGGTGAGCAAGTGAGACACATTCAGACTCTATGCCAGCCTATAGATTTCTCTTCCTGTATTCAGCAAGCTTGCTGTATTCTCATATTCTCTCTCTTTTCCATTATTTTCTCTCTTTCTTCTTTCACTTGTCTTTTTTTTCCAAAGGACATTAGCTGAATTGGCTTGTGGGATCACTCTGCCTCCGTTTCTGAACGTTAGAACTATTTCAGATTATCTAATTGAATTTCTTTACCTCTTTTTTTGCATTCTAACTGTAGCCCAAACTGCCTCATCTCCCTGTTCCTATTTCCCTATGGCCTTCTCTCCTATACACCTTTCACTCCTTTACAGCTATCAGCTAAATTAATCCGTGCTACCCTTACTCTGATGTTTTCCTTTCCACTCATCCCCACATTAACTAATATATTGGCACATAGTTCAGTGCTCCTTTACTTGGTTATGTTCCCTGTTTGTATATTACATTGTACAGACAAAATCAACTTAAGAAAGAAAAGGTGGTCTTCCCACCTCAATTCACCTAGTCTATTAATAGATAATCCTTCACAGTCATATGCAGAAGCTATCCTTGATAATCATTCACAAATGAGCCTGGAGAGTTGTCCAGAAGACTCTAAGTCCTGTGTAGCTAAAAATCAATATTAACTATCATGAGAAGTGACTGTTTTTATTTAACTATTATTGTATTTTATGATGAACCTATATTTTAGTAATGACTGCTTGTGTTGAACATATTTCCTTTCTCACAGGAGTAATGGAGTATCAGTCCAGTGCCCATAGCACTAGTGTAACTGGGGAAAACAACAATTCAACTCCATGGTTTACTCCTTCAACAATGCCAGTACTTCACAGAAAGAACGAAGGTGAGTTTTAGAAAACACAACCAGCTTCTGAACGCTAAATATGTAAGCCCCAATGCAAAAGCACAAAACATAAAAAAAAGCAGAGGATTATACAGTGAAGCAAACAGGGGGGAAAAGCCTTGAGCTGATCTACTTTGAACCCAGGGACAAAATTTTACTAGAAGTAACAGGAATATGGCACTTCCTGATAAAATGTTGGTCAAAAAAGTCTTAAAGGCCCCCAAACATTATAAGCTTTTTCCATTGCCTTTGGTCGCTCTCCAAAAACTGTCAGTAAGACCCTATTACTAAAGATGCAACACAGATAGATCACAGAACATGGGCAAAATATATCAACTGGAACCAATCTGTGCACTTTCTCCTTGCTGGACAGCTTACACAGTACCGAGGAATACTGTAGAAGCTACTGGGGGAGAGAAATAACCACAAGCCCCCATCACTGGCATGAGAACTATAAGTTGCAATATAAATCACTATGGCAACAGGTGACCACCAGTATAATCGTAGCAAGAGTGTCAATGAGACAACGAACAGCTTTCTGATTGGATTCAAGACCTGCTTGTCGGAAGTGTACACATCCCTTTTACTGGAAACTAGAACAAGAACCTATTTAAAAAGGGGGGGATTAATAGGGAAGACAACCAATAAATCTATAGGTAGGAAGATGGTACATCAAAGTGCTCTGTTGGTAGCTGTTATTATACCCATAGAATGGGCACTTACAATGGAAACCTCTGGGTCTAAAGCTAGATGAGTGAAGGGAAATGCAGATATCAGTGGGATGGCCTGAAGAGAGGCAACTTGATATACTATGGAGGTCTAAGCACTCACAGAAGTAGACAGGCCAGAGTGAAGCCTGGGGGTCCATAGAAGCACACAGGCAGAAAGGTACGAAGAAGTGGGAGAGAATGGTAAAGGAAGGGAGGGGAAGGAAGGGAAGGAGGAGGGAGGGAAGCTGGGATGAATACTCAATATGCTTGTAAAAGTAGAAAAAAATTAAAAATTATACAAAGCAACAAAACTAATAACCCCACAGTACAATCCTACAGTGAGACTAAATTATATAAATCAGTATAAGTATGTTCAGAAAAAAGCAAAGAGAAGACAAAAATCCTGAGTGAAATCCAAAAGAATAAACAGCTGAGTGAAATAAAAAGTATGAGTAAGAGGAAATCCATAAACAGACAGAAATACTGAAAAATGTGAAATACTAGAAAAAACAAAAAAATTAAAAAGCACTATGAAAAGTTATAAAAGTATAATGGGACAAAATGAAGAGTTCTTTAAGACAGAGCAACAAAATTAGAGCATTCAGACAATAAAGATAAATTAATAAAAAGATATTGCAAAAGATCTTAAGATCTCTAGGACACTAGAAAATAAGATTAACTCTAGGAAAAAGAAATAAAGGTGAAGACTCTCATGCTAACAGCAAAAAATATATAAATAAATCATAGCATAATTTTTTCCAAATCTAAGGAAAGATATCCACTGAAGTACAGGAGATATTTAAAACTTAAAAATTACAAGAGATGAGATCATAGAAGAACATTTGCACATCATATCACAGTCAAAATAGTAACTATTCAGAATAAAGAGAGTGTTTTGAATTCTGCAAAGAGGAAAATCAAGTCAAATATAAATCCAAGCAAATCAGAATAAAAGCATATTTTTCCACAGATATTTTATAAGCTAAATGAGGTTGTTAAAGCCAAAAAGATAATTGACAGGAATATTCAAAAGTTATGGGACACCTAACATGTGCATTCATGGACTACCAGAACAAGAATCCCAAAATACCACACCTGAGGAAATTTTTCAAATTATCATAAAGGAAAACTTTCCTCATATAAAGAAAGAGAGGCCCATACAAGAAGCATTCTACACCCCAAACAGATATGACCAAAATAGAAACTCACCATGGCAAATAATAATCAAAACACTCCAAATACAAGACAAAGAAAATGTGCTGAGAGCTTCAAGGGAAAAAAAAAAGTCACTTTTAAGGGTAAACCTATTAAAGCAACAAATGATTTTTCAATGGAAACAGTAAAAGCAAGAAGAGCTTAGAGAGACGTACTTCAAGTATTGAATGAGCAAAAATGGAAACCCACACTGATATGCCCAGCAAAACTCTCAGTCATGATCCAGGGTGAAAGAAACATTTTCCACCACAAAGATAACTTGAAGGCTTACATAACTAACAAACCAGGCCTTCAAAAAATACTAGAAAATATACTCAAGCTTGAAGAAGAAAAAAAAAAAAAGCATATCTAGGAGGACAGAAGGGCAGTATAATACCACCAAAACCTATACCAAATAAAACACTTATGAAAGCCACTAAACACAAAAAGTGTCAGGAATTAAAGGCAATTTCTCCATTATAACATTAAATGTTAATGGAATTAACTCACCGATCAAGAGACACAGATTATAAACATGGATTAGAAATCACAAACCATCCATCTGCTGCCTTCAGGAACCACATCTCACCACAAAAGATAGGCACATTCTAAAAATACAAGGCTGGTCAAAAATTTTGCAAGTTAATGGAAACAGGCAGGAGTATCAATTATGCTTTCTGACAAAGTGGGGTTTAAACCAAAAAAAAATCATAAGAGACACAGATGGATACTACATTTTAGTCACAGGCACAATGCACCAGGAAGACTTCACAATACTGTACATGTACACACCTAATATGGGCTCCTCCACGTTCATTAAATAAGCACTACAATCTATCTAAAGCAAGAAATCAATTCCAAAACGATAATACTCGGGGATTTCAATATTGCCTTTCAACGTGGGATAGATCAACAGGTCAAAAACTTAACAGGGATACATTGGAACTTAATCAAACCCTTACTGAAATGGACCATAAAGATCTCTATTGAACTTTCCATCCACTTGCCAAAGAATACACATTTTTTCTCAGCAGCCCACAGAACTTTCTCCAAAACAGACCACACACTGGGCCACAAAACAAATCTCCACATATACAGGAAAGTTGAAATTATTTGACTGTACCCTATCAGATCACCATGGTCTAAAGCTTGACATCTGCAACACAACAGCAGAAAATACATTATGATGCTGAATGAGAATTGGGTTCAGGAAGAAATCATAAAGGAAATTCAAGATTTCCTGGAAGCAAATGACAATGAAAATACAACTTATCAAAATCTCTGGGACACAATGAAAGCCATCCTAAGAGGTAAGTTTATACCTCTTAATACCTATATCAAAAAATAGAAATATCACAAATAAATAACAACAATGCTTTAGAGACACAAGAGCAATCCAATCCCAAAAACAGTAGAAGAGAGGAGATTAGCAAAATCAAGGGAGAAATATCTGAAATTGAGATAAAGAAAACAATACAGAGAATCAACCAGTCAAAAATCTGGTTCTTTGAAAAAATCAATAAGATTGATACACCTCTAGCTAAATTAACCAAAAGTAAGAGAGAAAACCCAAATTAACAAAATTAGAAATGAAAATGAAGTTATCATTACTGATACCCAAAACATTCAGAGAATTACAAGGTCATATTTCAAAAACTTATACTCCATCAAATTTGATAACACAAAAGAAATGGATGAATTCCTAACTAAGCACAATTTACCTAAATTGAATCAGGAAGTTGTGAATTATTTAAATAGTCCTATAACACATGAGGAAATCGATGAAGTAATCTCGAATCTTCCCATCAAAAAATGTCCTGGACCAAATGGTTTTACCAAAGAATTATACCAGACATTTAAGGAACAACTAACACCAATACTCCTTAAACTATTCCATCAAATTGCAAAGGAACATTGTCAAATTCCTTCTATGAAGCTAATATTATACTAATCCCAAAACCTAATAAAGATACACCTAAAAACGAAAATGACTCCTTCCTTTCCCCACCCGTCCGGGTTGCTCAGTCCAGCCAGGACACACTGCGACCTAGGTAAGCTCCCCCTGCTCACCCGCAAACCCCAGGCAGCCCACTGGTCTCAGCTCCTACCACCAGCCAGCTTGAACAGGAACTGCTCCAGGACAACTAATTCAGTTCAGTGAAAAACACACAGAAATTGAAAGAAGGTCTTAAGATTTTAAAATGACAATGCCCAAGTCAACGTGCAAATCCATGAGAAACAACGCCCCCAAAAAAAATCTCCCACCGAAGGAATTAATCTCATGATAGACTCCAATCAGAACAAATACACGGAAAATAGCCAAGAAATCCTGACCCAAGATAATGACTTTGAAAACATGATCATTACCATGATCAATACTATGAAAGAGGAAATCCAGGAGGAATTAAATAACCACATCAACCACTTTGAAGAGGAACACAACAGACACTTGAGGAGTTGAGAAAAACAGTTCAAGAAACAAAAATAGGCATAGAGCAGTTAAAACAGATTCAAGCAGAGATTAAAACTGAACTAAAAGACAAGTTATCTTCAACCCAGAACTCCACAGAGAGTCTTATCAGCAGAACTAACGAAGCAGAAAATAGAATTTCAGACCTTGAAGACAAAGAGGGAGTATTAACCAGCTCAATGGAAGAGGTTGATAAAGCCAAAAAGATACTCGAGAGAAATATTCAAGAGTTATGGGGCACCCTGAAGAAGCCTAACATGCACATTCATGGAATACCAGAGCAAGAATCCCAAAATACCACACCTGAGGAAATTTTTCATACTATCATCAAGGAAAACTTTCCTCATCTAAAAAAAGAGAGGCCCATCCATATACAAGAGGCATTCCACATCCCAAACAGATATGACCAAAATAGAAACTCGCCACGGCAAATAACAGTTAAAACACTCAACATTCAAGACAAAGAAATGGTGCTGAGAGCTTCAAGGGGAAAAAAAAGTCAGTTTTAAGGTAAACCTATTAAAATAACAAATGACTTCTCAATGGAAACAGTAAAAGCAAGAAGAACTTGGAGAGATGTACTTCAAGTATTAAATGAGCAAAAATGTCAACCCAGGCTGATATACCCCATAAAACTATCCGTCATGATTGAGGGAGGAAGAAAAATTTTCCAGCACAAAGACAACTTGAAGTGATACATGTCCACCAAACCGGGTCTTCAAAAAATGCTAGAAATGATACTCAAACTTGAAGAAAAAACAAGCATATCCAGGAGGACAGAAGGGAAGTATAATACCATCAAAACATAAAAACGAAACAATACACTTACTAAAGCCACTAAACATAATAAATGTCCAGAATTAAAAATAATTTCTCCATTATAACATTACATGTTAATGGAATTAACTCACTGATCAAGAGACACAGATTACAAACTTGGATTAAAAATCATAACCCATCAATCTGCTGCCTGAAGGAAACTCATCTCACCACAAAAGATAGGCACATTCTAAAAATAAAAGGCTGGTCCAAAATTCTGCAAGCTACTGGAACCAGGAAACAGGCAGGGGTAGCCATTATGCTATCAGACAAAGTGGACTTCAAACCAAAAAAAAATCATAAGAGACACAGATAGATACTACATTTAAGTCACAGGTTCAATTCACCAGGAAGACTTCACAATACTGAACATATATGCACCCAATACAGCCCCCCCACATTCATTAAGCAAATCCTACAGCATCTAAAGCAAGAAATCAACCCCCAAATGATAATTCTTAGGCATTTCAACACTGCCCTCTCAACATGGAATAGATCAACAGGTAAAAAACTTAACAGAGACACTTTGGAACTTAATCAAACCCTGAAAGAAATTGACCTTACAGATCTCTATCAAACTTTTCATTCACACACCAAAGAATACACATTTTTCTCAGCAACACATGGAACTTTCTCCAAAATAGATCACATATTGGGCCACGAAACGAATCTCCACATATACAGGAAAGTTGAAATTCTAGCCTGTACCCTATCAGACCACCATGGTCTGAAGCTTGACATCCACAACACAACAAACAAGAGAAAATACACTTACTCCTGGAAACTTAACAGTATGATGCTGAACAAGAATTGGATTCGGGAAGAAATTAAAAAGGAAATTCAAGATTTCCTGAAAGTGAACGATAAAGAAAATACAACTTACCAAAATCTCTGGGACACAATGAAAGCTGCTCTAAGAGGTAAGTTCATAGCTCTTAATGCCTACATCAAAAAAAATGGAAACACCAGAAATAAACAACTTAACAAAGCTTAGGAGATTAGCAAAATAAGGGGAGAAATATCCAAAATCAGTATTAGGAAAACAATACAGAAAATCAACCAGTCAAAAAGCTGGTTTTTTGAAAAAAATCAATAAGATTAATACACCCCTAGCTAAACTAACCAAAAGCAAGAGAGAGAAAACCCAAATTAACAAAATTAGAAATGAAAATACAGTTATCACTACTGAAATGCAAAAAATCCATAGAATTATAACATCATATTTCAAAAACTTATATTCTCTGAAATTTGACAACACAAAAGAGATGGATGAATTCCTAAGTAAACACAACTTACCTAATTGAATCAGGAAGTTGTGAATTACTTAAATAGTCCTATAACATATGAGGAAATCGATGAAGTAATCTCAAATCTTCCCACCAAAAAATGTCCTGGGCCAGATGGATTCAGCACAGAGTTCTACCAGACATTTAAGGAGCTAATAACACCAATACTCCTTAAACTGTTCCATCAATAGCAAAGGGCAGAACACTACCAGATTCCTTCTATGAAGCTAATATCGTCTTAATCCCAAAACCTAATAAAGATACATTTTAAAAAAGAAAACTATAGGCCAATCTCTCTGATGAACACAGATGCAAAGACTCTCAACAAAGTCTTAGGGATTCAAAAACATATTAAAAAGATGATTCATGGGGATCAACCAGGCTTTATCCCAGGCACACAAGGTTGGTTCAATATACGCAAATCGATAAATGTACTTCAACATATAAACCAGTCCAGAATGTAAGACCACATGTTACTCTTGATAGTTGCAGAAAAAGCTTCTGACAAGATCCAACAGCCCTTTATGATCAAAACCCTAGAGACAGTTGGAATGGAAGGAACCTTTATCAATATAATAAAAGCTGTATACAACAAGCCCACAGCAACGATTATACTCAGTGGGGAAAATTTTGAACATTCCTGCTTTGATCAGGAACTAGACAAGGCTGTCCACTCTCACCACTTCTATTCAATATTGTACTTGAAGTCTTAGCTGAAGCCATAAGACAAGAAAGGGACATAAAAGGGATTCAAATCAGCAAGGAAGAAGTCAAGCTATCCCTATTTGCAGATGACATGATCTTATTATACCTGAGTGATCCCAAAAAATCCACTAGGAAGCTCCTGGAACTAATTAAGAAGTTCAGCAGAGTGGCAGAATACAAAATAAATATACAAAAATCAGTGGCCTTCCTATATGCCCAGAATGAAAGAAGTGAAAAAGCCCTGAGAAAAACAATTCCATTTACTATAGCCCTAAAAAAATGAAATACCTTGGTATAACCCTAACCAAGGAAGTAAGACACCTTTATAATGAAAACTTTAAAACCCTCAAGAAAGAAATTGCAGAAGACACCAGAAGGTGGAAAGACCTCCCATGTTCCTGGCTTGACAGAATCAATATGGTAAAAATGACTATCCTACCAAGGCAATATACAAATTCACTGCTATACCAATTAAAATCCCAAAGCAATTCTTTAAAGAAGTTGACCAAACAATCTCAAAGTTCATATGGAGGCACAAAAGACCCAGGATAGCAAAAACAATCCTGAGTAACAAAATCACTGCTGGAAGTATAACCATACCAAATCTTAGTCTATACTACAAATCCATAGTTGTAAAAACAGCCTGGTACTGGCTCCAAAATAGACACACAGATCAATGGATAAGGATTGAAGACCCAGATATAAGCCCACAAAATTACAGCCATTTGATATTCAACAAAGGGACCCAAAAAATCCAATGGAAAAAGAAGCGCATCTTCAACAAATGGTGCTGGCAAAACTGGATCTCCACATGCAGAAGATTAAAACAGGACCTGTACTTGTCACCATGTACCAGAATTAATTCCAAATGGATCAAGGACCTCGATATAAGGCCAGAGACTATAAAAACCATAGCTGAAAGTGTAGGGAACTCCCTCCAGCTGATTGGACTAGGCCAACAGTTCCTAAACAGACATCCATTAGCACAGTCACTACAACCAACACTCAACAGATGGGATCTTGTGAAATTAAAGAACTTCTGTTCAGATAAAGAGATTGTAACTCCAGCACAAAGGCAACCCACAGAATGGGAGAAAATCTTCACTAACCACATATCTGATAGAGCTCTATTATTCAAAGTACACAAAGAACTTAGAAAACTAAACATCAAGGAAACAAATGGGGCAATTGAAAAATGGGCCTTGGAACTTAAACTTTACCAAGGACGAAATTAAAATGTCCAACAAATATCTTAAAAAATGCTGCACATCCTTAGTCATCAGGGAAATGCAAATCAAAACTTCCCTGAGATATCATCTCACCACTATCAGGATGGCAAAAATCCACAATACAAACAATACCAAATGCTGGAGAGGATGTGGAGAAAGGGGAACTCTTCTACATTGCTGGTAGGAATGCAGGCTCATACAACCACTCTGGCAAGCCGTCTGGCAATTCTTAAAGAAATTAAAGATTGAAATGCCATATGACTCTGCTAGTCCACTTTTGGGAATAATGCCCCATACAGCAAAAATTCACCTCGATAGCACGAGCACGACCATGTTCATAGCAGCACTGTTTACAATGGCCAAATCATGGAATCAACCCAAATGTCCAACAATTGATGTTGATGAGGATAAGGAAAATGTGGTACATTTATACAATGGAATACTACTCAGCCATCAAAAATGATGAATTAATGCAATTTGCCAGGAAATGGATGGAATTAGAAACAATTATATTGAGTGAAGTATCCTAGACACAGAAAATTAAGCACTGTATGTACTCCCTAATAGGTGGATACTAGTACCAAATCCACTTAGAGACACTCAAAGATAAATCTCGGTAATACCTACAGTAATTGCAAAGATTATAAACAGTAGGGATGAGGAAGGAGGACCCCACCAGAAACAAGGAGAGAGGGGACCATGTTACAGCAGAGAAAATAGGCCACCATCAAGGACTGCAAGTCAGTAATGGGACATCTGGTTAAGTTCACAGACTTTCCTTCCTGATCATTTGCAAATGATGGGGTATGATCTCACCAGAAAGGAAGGGGATATAGTCTGGCAGATAGAAAGTAACCATTTTGCAAATGGGAGACTGACCCCTCCCTCACCACGGTCTCCTTCTTTTATTCCATCTACCTTTGAATTTTCTCTTATAACAAACTCTAATTTAACAGGTTTTTATCTCTGGCCAGGGGGTGACATCCAATACACATGAGGATGGAGCCAAGGTCATTTCAAGAGCAGCAAAACTGAAAAAAAAAATCCACAAACCATAATTCAAAACATCAGAGACTCTATATCAACCATCTGGAACTGGGCCAGCCTAATCTCTCCCCATCCTGAAGCTCAGGGAAATTTGCAGAAGAGGGGAGGTAAGATTGTAAGAGCACAAGGATGGGAGGAGTAATGATATGCAAGATACTCCACACAAGTTAGGGCCAAAGCAATCATAATAGGACTTTGCATGACCTGTGCAAATGTCCAACACATTATTGACCCAAAAAAGTCTAAAGGCACTAGGATCCTTGGAGGCTATGGATTGATAGCCACAGTAGTGTTCCTATGCTTAAGGGGAACACGGGAAAGGGTTCAGGGAAATTCAACTGGGTCCTTGTACGTCATCGGAGAGGAGGGCCCAGAGGAGAGTCTGGCATGCACATTAAAGGATTCTCTGGGCTTGGGGGGGAGGCACTGGGGGATGGGGAGGAAGGGGTGAGGGGAGTGGGAGCAGGGGGGTTAGGGGGAGGAGGAAGGAGGGAGGGAACCAGTGTACCTATTAAGTTTGTATGAGCGGAAATAATAATAAAAATGTTAAAATAAAAAGAAACAGTGGCCCACTGAAAGCAACAAGAACTACTATTTAGACAGGAAATTCACTGGCTTACAGAATTTAAGCTGTAGCATCCAGGATTTAAACATTAACATTGTAAACCTTCCCACAGAAATTATAGAGTTGAAATTTAAATGAATATGTAAGTTATGTGGCTTTGGAAACGTTATTGTGTCTCTGGATTTTGATTTATCTATAAAGTAGTATATACTTTAAAAAAAATAAATAAATAAAGGATGCTCCGGGGATGGGGGGGAGGCACTGAGGGATGAGGAGGGAGGGGGGAGCAAAGGGGGGAAGCAGAGGGGTCAAGGGTGGTGGAGGAAGGAAGGGGACCAGTGTACCTGTTAAGTTTGCATGGTCTGAAAAAAAAGAAATATTAAAAAAACAGGAAAACTATAGGCCAATCTCTTTGATGAACACAGATGCAAAGATTCTCAACAAAGTCTTAACAAATCAGATTCAAAAACATAGCAAAAAGATCATTCATGGGGATCAAGTAGGGTTTATCCCAGGCACACAAAGTTTGTTCAACACACGCAAATCAATAAATGTAATTCACCATATAAACCAGTCCAAAATCTAAGACCACATGTTACTCTCGATAGATGTAGAAAAAGCTTTAGACAAGATCCAACAGCCTTTTATGATCAAAACCCTGGAATGGAAGGAACCTTTATCAATATAATAAAAGCTGTGTATAACAAGCCAACAATAAGGATTATACTCAATGGGGAAAAACTTGAAGCAGTCCTGCTTCAATCAGGAACTAAACAAGGCTGTCCACTCTCACCACTTCTATTCAATATTGTACTTGAAGTCTTAGCTGGAGTCGTAGGACAAGAGAGGGAGGTAAAAGGGATTTAAATTGGCAAGGAAGAAGTCAAGATATTTATATTTTCAGATGACATGATTGAATACCTGAGTGATTCTAAAAACTTCACCAGGAACCTCCTGGAACTAATATATAAGTTCGGCAGAGTGGCAGGTTACAAAATAAACGTGCAACAACCAGTAGCCTTCCTATATACCAAGGATGAAAAAAGTGAAAAAGCCCTAAAAAAAATCCCATTTACTATAGCCCCTAAAAAAATGAAATACCTTGGTATAAACCTAACCAAGGAAATGAGAGACCTTTATACTGAAGGCTTTAAAACCCTAAAGAAAGAAATTACAGAACACACCAGAAGGTGGGAAGACTTCCCCTACTTCTGGATCAGAAGAATCAACATCATAAAAATGACCATCCTACCAAAAGCAATATACAGATTTAATGCCATACCAATCAAAATCCCCAAGCACTTCTTTAAAGAAATTGACCAAACAATCTCACAATTCATATGGAAGCACAAAAGGCCTAAGATAGCAAAAATAATACTGAGTAACAAAAACACTGCTGGAGGTATCACCATACCAAACCTTAATCTATACTACAAATCCACAGTAATAAAAACAGCCTGGTACTGGCTCCAAAATAGACATGACATGGAGGTCAATGAATAAGGGTTGAAGACCCAGATATAAGCTCACACAATTACAGCCATTTGATCTTTGATAAAGAGGCCCAAAATTTTCAATGGACAAAGAACAGTATCGTCAACAAATGGTGGTAGCAAAACTGGATGTCCACATGCAGATTAAAACTCGACCCGTATTTGTCACCACGCACAAAAATTAATTCCAAATGGATCAAGGACTTCAATATTAGGCCAGAGACTACAAAAACCTAGTTGAAAGGGTAGGGAACTCCCTCGAGCTGATTGGGCTAGGCCAACAGTTCCTAAAGAGATCCAATAGCATAGTCACTAGAACCAACCCTCAGCAAATGGGATCTTATGAAATTAAAGAGCTTCTGTTCAGATAAAGAGATTGCAAACCAAGCAAAAAGGCAACCCACAGAATGAACGAAAATCTTCACTAACCACATATCTGATAGAACTCTATTATCTAGAGTGCACAAAGAACTTAGAAAACTAAACACTAAGGAGGTAAATGGCCCAATTAAAAAATGGGTCTTGATATTCAAAGATAAATCTCTATAATACCTACAGTAATCACAAATATTATAAACAGGAGGGGGGGCTGGAGAGGTGGCTCAGGGGTTAAGCCTCCGCTTTGCAGGCAGAAGGTTCTGAGTTCGGATCCCAGATCCCATGTATAGACGCCAGGCGGAAGCGGGGGCGGCCTGCGTTTCTGGTCCTGGTAGGGCGGAGCCTGTGAATCCCGGGGCAGAAGGAAGTGGAGGCGTCCATGGTGGTTCGCGAATTCGTCCGTGGTTCTACACATACACAGACACACACACAGACATACACACACGTGCACACATATACACGCACATGCGCACAGTTGAATAAATAATAATAATAAAAAAATTAAAAATAAAATAAAAATAAACAGGAGGGAAGGGGAAGGAGGCCCCCCTCCCAGAAATAAGGAGAGAGGGGAATATGTTTCAGTAGAGAAAATAGGTCACCATCAAGTATTGCAAGTAAGTATCAAGACATCTGGTTCAGCTCATTCTCACTTTCCTTCCTGGTCACTTGCAACTGAGGGGGTTTGATCTGACAAATCAAGGAGAATATAGAGTCTGGCACATAGATGGTAACCAGCCTGCAAGTAGCAGATTAACCCCCCTCCCCACTGTGGTGTCCTATTCCTATTTCATCTACCTTTGAATCTATCTTACAGTAAGATCTTCATTTAAACAGCCTTTTATCTTTGGTTAGGAGGTGACCTCCAATTCCAATCAGTATGGATCCAAGGGTGGTGCAGGAAAAGCAAAACTGAAAACAACAAACCATAATTCAGAACACCAAAGACCCTACATTAATCACCTGGAACCAGACCAGCCAAATCTCTCCCCATCCTAAAGCTCAGGAAAACTTGTGGAAGAGGGGGTGGCAAGATTGTAAGAGTCTAAAGATGAGGAGGACCAATGATATGCAAGATACTCCACACAAGTTAGGGCCATAGTAGCTATAATAGGACTTTGAATGACCTGTGCAATGACTGACATGTCAACAACCCCCCAAAGTCTAGCATGGATCACAGGGGGTAGGATCCTTAGAGGCAAGGGATTAACAGTCATAATAGTGTTCCCATCTAAAGGGAAGCCCAAGAAAGGGCTCTGGGCAATGCCACTGAGTCCTTACATCTCACTGGAGTGGAGGACTCAAAAGGATGTTTAGCATTCATACAAAACGATGCTCCAAGGAATGGGAGGGAGGAAAGGGGGAGGCACTGGGAGAAGGGGAAGGAGGGGGGGTGAAAGAAGCAGGGGAGGGTGCAAGGAGGACTAGGGAAGGGTGGAGGGAGGGAGGGGTCCGAGGTACCTATTGAGCTTGTATGAATGGGGAAAAATAAATAAAATAAATTTTAAAAAAAGAAAAAAATGGGTCTGGGAACTCAAAAAAAATTTTTCCAGGGATGAATTTGAAATGTCTAACAAACACCTTTAAAAATGATCAACATCCTTAGCCACCAGGGAAACTCAAATTAAAATTTCCCTGCGATATCATCTCACCCAGGTCAGGATGGCAAAAATCCACAATACAAACACCACCAAATGCTGGGGAGGATGTGAAGATAAGGGAACTCTTCTACATTGCTGATAGGAGTGCAGGCTTATACAGTCACTTTGGCGATCAGTCTGGTGATTTTTTTAAAAGAGTTAAAGGTTGAAATCCCATATGACCCTTCTATTCCACTTCTGAGAATAATCCCCTATAAAGCAAAAATTCACTACAATGACACAAGCACAACCATGTTCATAGCAGCTCTATTTACAGTAGCAAAGTCATGGAATCAATCCACATGTCCAACAATTGATAAGTGGATAAGGAAAATGTGATACATTTATGCAATGGAATACTACTCAGCCATCAAAAAAAGATGAATTAATGAAATTTTCCAGGAAATGGATAGAATTAGAAAAAATTATATTGAGTGAAGTATCCCAGACACAGAATATTAGATACCATATGTACCCCTTAATAGGTGGATCCTAGTACCAAACCCACTTAATGACATATTCAAAGATAAATCTCTGTAATACCTACAATAATCGCAAAGATTATAAACAGGAGAGAAGGGGAAGGAGCCCCTCCCAGAAATAAGGAGAAGGATTATGCTTTAGTAGAGAAAATAGGTCACCATCAAGTATTGCAAGTAAGTAGCAACACATCTGGTGAAGCTCACTCTCACTTTCCTTCCTGGGCAGTTTGGACTGAGGAGCTGTGATCTCACCAATCAGGGAGGGTATAGGAACTGGCATATAGATGGTAACCATCCTGCAAATGGGACATTGACCCCCCCCCATCACTGCAGTCTCCTGCTCCTATTCCATCTACCTTTTAATCTCCTCTTACAGTAAGATCTTCATTTAAACAGCTTTATCTTTGGTTAGGAGGTCACCTCCAATACCAATCAGGATGGACTCAAGGATGATGCAGGAACAGCAAGACTGAAAACAACACCAAACCACAGTTCAGGACACCAAAGACCCTACATTGGTCATCTGGAACTAGACCTGCGAATCTGTCCCCATCCTAAAGCTCAGGGAAGCTTGCAGAAGAGGGGATGGCAAGATTGTAAGAGCCTAAAGATGGGGAGGACCAACTATATGCAAGATACTTCACACAAGTTAGGGCCGCAGTAGCCATAGTCAGACCTTGCATGACCTGTACAGTGACTAACATGTTGATGACCCCCAGGGTCTAGCATGGATCACAAACAGTAGGATCCTTAGAGGCAAGGAATTAACAGTCATAATAATGTTCCCATACTAAGGGGGACCCCATGGGGGACTCTGGGCAATGCCACTGAGTCCTTACACCTCACTGGAGTGGAGGACTAAGAGGGAAGTTTGGCATTCACAGAGGGATGCTTCAGGGGATGGGAGGGAGGAAAGGGGAGGAACTGGGAGAGGGGGAGGGAGGGGAGTGAAAGGAAGGGAAAGGGAGAGTGCAAGGGAGACCTGGGGAGGAGTGAAGGAAGAAAGAGCACTGGAGTATCTATTGAGCTAGTATGATTGGGGAAAAATAATTAATTAATTAATTTAGAATAAGAAATATGTATCAAGGTCAGTATATAGCATTTTTATTGTGCACTGAAAAGGTTGCATAATGTTCAGAAAAAAGCTTTCAAGTAAACTAAGATTATTATTAATATAACTACCATTATTTTATTAAAATCATAGGGGAAAATATTTATCGAAATGAGGAATACCTATACTATATTGGCAAGTTAAAAAAAATGGTCACAAAACTTGTGGTGGCACACACCTATAATCCCAGCATAGTGAGCCATGAAGTTCCTGAATTCAAGATAGCCTGGGATAAATAGCAAGACTCTGTCTCAACATAAATATTTTTGCATAGGATGCAATTTTATGAACACAAATATACATATGTTTCTCTAGAAAATATCATAGAGACATTCTATTATAATATTATTTATTATTTCCTTCTTCATTTTTAATTTTGGTACACTTGAATTTCCTACATTTTCTACATTAAGTATTTTTAGTAGTGTGCTACTTTGTGATAGGAAAAATAAAGAATAATAAAATAGGGGCTGGAGAGGTGGCTCAGGGGTTAAGCCTCTGCCTTGCAGGCAGAAGGTCCTGAGTTCGGATCCTACACCCCACGTATAGACGCTGGGCAGAAGTGGTAGTGGCCTGCGTTTCTGGTCCCGGTAGGGCGGAGCCTGTGAATCGCGGGGCAGAGTAAACAAGGAGGAGGTGGAAGTAGTCCTATGGTGGTTCCCGAATTCGCCCGTGGTTCTACACACACACACACATACATAAACACACATGCACACACACACACACAATTGAATAAATAATAAAAAAAGAAACTTCCTTATTAAAAAAAGAATAATAAAATAAGTAATTGGAAAATATTTAACTCCAGATCCTGACTGGTATAGTCTGTAACTGAGGAAACCTATTCCTACAAATATGTTATCATTTGTACTTGTAATTAATGTAATTGTTTATGTGTCATTTGTTTTAAAATCAAATAATTTTATGAAATTAAATCCAAAAATTAATATCATACTATAGCACAATTGCAATGCTCTGTAAGTCATCCATTCTAAGTATTGAATATCTCAAGTGGATTTCCCATACCACAGCATTTCAACTAAAACTGACAACATTTCCATTTGTGGTCTTATAATTAAAAGAATTTCTACTTGACCTCACTATTAATTAACATTTAAGTGTCTAATGTTTAGCACTGCTTCACTTATACTTTGGAATGACAAGTCTTACATAGAATGTACTATATATAATATACTACATATTTTATATGTAGACAAACCAACCTACTTGATATCCATAGCTACACACATATAAATATATAAAGATATCATACACATACAAATATATAAAGATTTTATATTCTATATTATATTCTACATTCTATATTCTATATTAGATAATGTCACATATTCTTTAACATACATAAACAATTAAACTAATTTTACTTAAAGTCCAAACATTTAATTTTCAGAAGGCAGTAGAAGATTTTAAGTTATTACTCATTTATAAGTACTTCAAGTCTGCCACTTGATAATTTGGTGTATCTTTCACTATTGCATGTCCTGATGAGACAGGGTACTCTAAATTAATAGACTCTTAAGTACATCTGAAGAGTGACATCAAATGCTCAAAAGGCAGACACGACTCTTCTAAATTTAAAAAGAACTTCGAATTGCCATTCATACATTATTTACATTGGAAGATAAATTTAAAATCATATTTGTTCATTGCTAGAAGGAAGAGGCATAGCAGGCAGAACAAAATAAAGATAATGATCTGAAAAGGAAAAAAGAAATGCACTGCAAATAAATACAACCTGGAAATCTAGCCAGATCTCCTTGCTTTTCAGATAATTAAAAGCAAGAAGTTCCAGGAACAGTGTAACAACTTCAGCTTAAAAGGAACTGGAAGGCACTTTATAACCTTTGGCAGTTATAAAGAAAAGTTAAGAACTTTATAAAAGATTTGGTTTAAAAATCACTAATATCAATATGTCTGGCAATATTATTTGCAATGAGTAAAAAAGCAGTTAGGAAAAAAGGTGGTCAGATAAGCTACCTAGTATGATTTATAATTTATTTATAATTATCTGAATGGTAATAACCTAAGCTAAAGTTTTCCAGTGACCAAATAGATTTAAAATGATAACAGATTACTTAGGCTGCAAAATTGAAAGCAGTGTATACATAAAAGAGATGTAACACAGAAGGAAAATTACCAGTTCTTCCTGATGCAAGATACAGATGAGTACATACCATGTTCACAGAAAATGAACAATTTTATTGCATCTAATAACATAAAAAGTGAGTCCTGGGTCATCATCAAGAACTCATTTTTTCTGGAAGCCCAAGCTCATCATACCCTTTTAACACAGGGTAAAATTGTATCCATTTATTACCATGCAAATGTGTACATCAATCCTAATAGGAATAATAGTTGATCAAATTAAATTTGTTCAAAATTCTGTCCAATATTTTGACGTTGTGACATGATGGTCTCATCTACAAAGTTCGCGTTTGAGTGTCATGCAATGGGGTTACAAAAAAAATGGAAAAAATTCCCTTGCAGTATGTCTGCATGTTGCCAATAAATTCACGAACACCTTGGGGGAACAGTGAGGTTTTTATTCTTTCTCTACAATTCTCAACTACAATTCTTAGTCTGAGTTGGCAGTACAGTTTTTACCACGGCCAGGAGCCAAGAGAAATGGCCACATGATATCCACAGAGATTATTAGAGAGTGACACACTTCATATGCTAGGCTGCAAGTTTATGCAAGTACTTTATAGTAAAGTACTGAACCAACTCTCTCCAGCTTCATGAATACAGATGTGTGTAAGAATTACCATATGAAATGTGCTGTCAGTGATAACAATGTGACTAGAATTTTTAAATAATAGTTTGAATAAAACTTTTAAAAGATAAAAGAGAAAGATGGAGCAACTCATTACTTTGTGAATATGCAATTCTGAGAAGCGATTATGAACTATTTATGCAATGTCCACCAAAACCTATTTGTACTACAGAGAGGTTTTCAAGGGAACGTATGTCATCTTATGTTGGTTGAGCTAGCCTTCCAGGAAAAGAATCACTCCAGAAGATTAAAACAACAGAATATGAAAATTCAAATTTATAAACAATACCAGTTAGCCCTTTGAGGAGTTTTACAACTGATGAAATTGAAATTTATTAAGATGAAATTTGCCAATGATCAAAATATGACTTCAGGATTCAAATAAGTTTTTGAAAAGTTAAGATATGATGCTGTTTGACAGGGCTTTTATTCACACATTTAACTCTAAGGACCCAAAAATTGATTTGGTGATTATACAGCATCTTAAGAGAAATTTTAACCCTTTTATCACATTAGCTAAGGAACTATGTCCCATATATATATATAGAAAATATATTCTCCCAAAATTTAAAGTAATGTGAATTTGTGGATTTCCATGACTTTCTTCTGTTAATACACAAATACTTTCAAATTGTGCAAATATTGCCATAGATTTTTAAGGTTTACCTTGTTTGATTGTTTGATTGATTGTTTGTTTGTTGTGTGTACATTTGTCTGTCTGTATCAGAGGGTACTATGTGTACATGTAGAGGCCCAGGAGTGATTTCCAGAATCACCCTGGCTTGTTCTACCTCCGCTTTGCTTTGCTCTGGAGTTTTCCAGACTGTCTCTCGGGCTCAGAAGTACAGGCTGCTGCTTCTTCCTCCTGACATTTTTATATGGGATCTGGGATCCAAACTCAGGACTTTCTGCTTGTAAGGCAGAGGCTTAACCCAGGGCTTTCTCTCCAGCCGGACATGGATTTGTTTTAATCAATTATTCAGTGTGTCTTTCAAATGGGTGCCTTACACCTCAGTAGAACATCATTAAACACTGTAGCCAAAGCTAATAACAAGTATATATTGCCTGTTTCTTTCTTTGTGTATCTTTCTTGCTTCAACATCTTTAAAATATAGCAAGTATCTTGATACAAATTCAATCAACTGAAGAAGTAATTACAATGGCAACTGTATCTTATCATTTTTTTTTTGCTTGCAAGTGCCTAATAAATACAGCTGGTTGCTGCTACAATTGAATAGAATATCATTGTAACTAAAATACAAAGCCAAGATTATATTACTCATTCAAGTGAAATTTGTCAAGGACCAAAAATACATATCCCTCTCAGATTAAAAGTGTGCAAGATTATTATTCATTCTTTAAAACCACTACCTGACCCAAAACATTTTTATGAGAATACTTACTTTCTATTAACTATCATAGATATAGCTTCCAAATTTCCTAGCTATTGATAATGAACTTCTATTTTAATGTGTTTAAAATTTTTCTACTATCAGAATCCTTAGAGATTATGCAAGCATTTTAATCAGTCTAATTCCATCTAATATGTTCCACTCTTATCTTTCACCATACCTCTCCTATGATCTAGCCATACAGAGCTATTATCAATTCTTAGAACAAAAGAGGTATGCTCACTTTCAAATGCCATGTCTTGGAAAATGCTACTCTTTCCACTAGGAACTCCACCTACTCTATCACACCCATTGTATATTTCAAGGCATTTTACAAGATTCAGTCTCTAAGAAGCTCTCCCTTTCCTATAAGCAGACCTACATACTCACTGGGATATGCACTTACTATGCACTCAATAACAATGTGTTTTAAAAAAGGAAATATATTATTGCTTAATGTTTTTACTATTCATTTCATTTCTTCAAACATGTCAGTTCTCATGAACAAGTATTTGTCTCACAGGAAGTCAATTTACCACATTTGTAGCAAAAATATTAAAACTCAAAACTATTTTAGTGTTTCACTGAAAATTCTTGTAAGACCTTTTAATTCTGGTGATAACAATTTTTAGGGTATCCTTGGGCAGATACTATATAATTCATATTCAATAGCTCTCCTCTGTGCTCTCAAGAAATTTTCATTCATTTCCTTTTCACTACTTTGCTACACATGAGATGTATGTGACCCTTGAAGAATCTTCAAATCCTGTCTCCTAATGAGAATGAATTGGGATATGGGATCTTTCAGAAGTAATTAGATCTCCAGAGTGGAAGATTCATATGTGGGAGAGCCTTTCTTTGCTGAAGGCACAGACATGTTACATCCTATCTTAGACTTCCAGACTCTAGAACTTTGGGAAATAAAGTTTCTCTTTAGAACTATACAGAATTATGGATTGTATTTTAGTAGAGCACCCCAAATGCAACAGGACATGTATGACATTAAGATGTTGGCTATGTGCCTGTCTTTTGTCTGGACTGTTTCTTCTTTGAGAGCAAGGATCTGATATCATCCATTTCTATGTTCCCACTCCAGACACAACCACCATCAAAAGAACTAGCACAAGCGATTTTAATCAGTTAAATTAGTGATATGAAGTAACCTGACACAAAAAAAAATCAAAGTCAAATCATGTCAAAATGTACCTATTTGAAACTCTCTAAAAGACATCATTTTAAAAGTAAATCATTTTAATCATTAAAAATAAAATTTTCATTTTTATATTATACAAAAGTCTTCCTAAAATACATATACTGCCTTATGTAAGGTGATGATTCATAGTAAGGTAAATTACTTTAAACAGTAACCATTTCCCTACTGTATAACGTAAAAATTACGTCAGCCAGTATGCCCCAAATAACGTGGTCTGAGACTATCTGCACTTGTATTTCAGTGTTTTCTATGTGTGGGGTGTGTGTATGTGTGTGTGTGTGTGTGTGTGTGTGTGTATACTGAACATTTTCCTTTCCTCCCTTTTTACTATGAACTTGTTAGCGTTTATTCCGCAGACCATGAATATGTCTGCCAGTAGCAATAACTCCCTATATTTAATCCCTTTTATTCATTGAAATTTTACTGACAAGCAATGCAATAAAAACTTCATTTCTATCATTTCATTTAACCCTGACACATTTCTGAAAGTATAAAACCTTGGAGGTCTGTCTGGGTTTTACAGGCATATTCATAAGTAAATCTTGATAGTTTATCAGCTTTTTTGTATATAACTAACCAAATTATTATCACCTTATCATAAAAACATACCGGTGACTTCATTTCAGACAGTACCACTACAATGAGGACAAATAACTCACTGTCACTCTATTTCCTCAATTAATATTTAAAATAACACATAATTGGACGTGTTAATGCCTCTCAAGAAACACTCTATAAGGTCCATGTCGGATAAACACTTGGTAAGAATGGCTAAGAAAACAAAGAAATAACGGTGTTTTTTAAGCTCATAAAAAAAAGTAAGTATACCTACTTTTTTGCTTCAGAAAAATAGTAACAGGTTGAATCTAATATGCTTTTATTCCTTCCTGCACAGAACTCCTACAATTGAAACATGACCATAGTGTAAATAACAAATTCTCTATCTTAAACTTGCACTTTTAAAGTAGCCCCACACTCTAGTCATATAGCAACTACCTTGTTAATATTTCCCAAGCAAGTACCAATTCAATCTAGATCTAATTCAGATCCTTTTATTTATAGGCTCACTGTTTTAGTTTCACTTCAGGTTAGTGCCATAAAATACTGGACCAAGCAGCTTAGGGAAAGGAGTTTATTGTAACTCACAATTTATGCTACAGTCCATCACAGAAGGGAAGTTTCAGCGGCAGCAGCAGCTGATGGAACTAGTCACATCACATCCATAGCAATTGCAGAGGGTAAGAACCTGAGCATGCATAGGTACCTGTTTACTTGCCAGTGCTCTTAGATCCTGTACATTTATAAGGCCCCAGACCATCTGCCTATGGGATGGTCTCACTCACAATGGTTTTTTCCACATAAATTACACAATCAAGACAACCTCTAGCAGACATGTCAGAGGTGAACAATAATCTAGTCCATATCTCCCAAGTGTGCCTGAAGACTGGCTTCCTGAATATCAGATTGTCATTGAATATTAGCCACCAAACCCACTATGTCCCTATTGGAATTATTATATGTATATTGTTACCTAGTATTCCAATTTCCACCTTTACCTTGCGGAATCCACCTGGAATTACCCAACCATATCTAACTACTCCAGTCTCCTCAGTAAAAATATATATGGTCTTTGCCTTGGCCCAACAGATAACATTAGGTTAGCCTGAACACACCCTATACAATGATAGAAAATTCTACATGAAAATGGATGAGGATCAGATTAAAAAATGTTGCAGGCAACATCCTCTATTGGGCAAGTTCTAAGACTTTATGAACAATCAATCACACTCTTTTTTTGTGAAGGGTTTTGTTTGTTTAATACATCTGAAAAGAACGCATATACAAAGAATTGAGGACATGAAAGAGCACTGGTTCAATACTAATGAATCTACATGAATTAGGATTTGGGGACGGTGGAGAAGATTACCTAAACATTTTTAAAAGTTGGAGACTGAAAACAATCTGATAAAATCCCTATTAACACTTATTAAGAGTCATAAGACTCTTGCCATGATTTTTAAACAAGAGCGCTTCAGTCAGTTGCTCAAAGGTTCCTCATATGTATGACAGGAAAAAAAAAAAGAGGTTACCTCTGACTGGCCCCCATGTTGGTACGTATTCCCCCACACTCCACATGCCACTAGTTTCTTAATGAAACAAGCCCACAACTTTGTGGCCTGAAGGATGATGGCAGGCATGTCTTCCAGCACCACCCCTAAAAGGAACTCTACGAGCGTGGCCTTCAGCAGGGTTCTAGGAACACACACACTGACTGAGCTGAAATCTACATAAAGCATGTAGAAATTGACAAGGTCATAAAGAAAAAAAAGAAAGAAAAAATTGTTTTAATTAAGAATTCAATCCATTTGGTGTATTTCAAAAGGTGCAATACTTTTTTTTCATTTATCAATGAAAGACATTAGAAATTACTCCCCACCTCAAAAAAATGTCAGCAAAAGGCAAACAAGTAACCCTGAAAGTCACAGTCACATACAGAGCTCATCCAAGAAAAGAAGAGCAAGAAGGCTTCCACCCACAGGTTTTCTTGAGTTTCAAAGACTGGATCTACTCACAGATGGAGAGAAAAGGCAACTTTCAAAAAGGAGTATGTTATTAATGAGGCATTTCTATACTCCTTCCTAAGAGCACCAGGTGGAGAACACGTTTTCTAAAGATCTAGGAAGTGGAATGTGAATTTAATCCGTCCTCCTCCCCCTAAGGGCTGCCCACTGGTTAACAGATTAAAAAATAAAGAGTGAAAAAACAAACCCCACATACACTCCCCCCTGAAAAAAAGCAGAGAATGGGGTAAAGGGGGAAAAAACCCAAGATGTTCTAGACTACTGTCTGAAATGGAACCAGGGAGCAGCTTCAACCATTCCAATTAGTCTGTTATAGAGTCAACACAGGCATGCCTTACTTTTAAACAAACCAAAAACATATTTTTTTCTGCTTTGAAACAAGAAAAAACTAGTACTCATTTTCAGACAATACACAATTATTCAAAATTAACTAGCACTGGAAGGGCGAGGGGGGACCATGTCGATAGGCCTCGTCTCACATGAGTGCATGTGGGTAGGTGCAGAGCATTTGTCATTATTGCAGAAACGAACTTTTAATTTTTAATCTTTAGTTTGATTTAAACATTGCTTTTAGTATGAGGCCCACACCAGCTGTGCGGACGGCTCTGTAGAGGTTCACAGCAGCACACACCTGCGGCTCTTCTTCGGTTCTGGAGGCTCCAAGGCAGCCAATATTGCTTCATCAAACACATTCTTTAGGCCTTTCTGTATAAGAGCAGAACAGTCCATATATTTGACAGCCTTCAGATCACGGGCCAGCTTCTCAGCAGTTTCTGGAGTGATAGGCTTCTGTTTGTTCTTGGCAAGTTTCTCAATAGTAGAGGGGTCATCTCTGAGATCAATTTGGGTTCCAACAAGCCACAAAGGAGTCTTTGGACAGTGGTGAGTTATCTCAAGCACCCACTTTTCTTTCACATTTTCAAATGAAGATGGAGAAACTACTGGAAAACAGACTAGAAATACATCTATTTGTGGATAACTCAGTGGTCGTAGTCTGTCATCATCCTCTTGCCCTGCAGTATCAAAAAGTCCAAGAGTATATGGCTCTCCACCAATCATAACTGTGACTGCGTAGTTGTCAAAAACCATTGGTACATATTCTGAGGGAAACTTGTTTGTCATGCAGGATATCAGGAGACATGTTTTACCAACAGCACCATCGCCCACAACAACACATTTAATTGTCTGCATTGTGAAAATAGTTCTGTATCCACTTTCAAATTAGATATTGACCTCAGCTTCTCCGCCGGGGCCTCAATCACACTCCTTGAGCAATTTTTAAGATCCGATGATATCCCTAAAAAAAATACTTTAAGAGCACAGATTGTGGAGCCAGAGAAAACTGAGTTTGAATTCTCAGTCTTCTATTACATTTTGCACATTATAGTGAGTAATTGGATGACCTTCACAAGATTATTGAAAGAAGTGAAAGATACGGCATATGTAAAGATATTGCTGTATGGTTAAAATGCTTACCAAATGTTAACTACTTGTAATAGTGTTAATGTAAGGACAGTTTCAAGAATAAAGATAGCAATTACAAGCCAAAACTGATCACAGGGAAGAGAAAGAATAAAGCAAAAATTTGTTTTGACTCTATTTTAGTTTATGAATTGTGTCTAGGAACATAATCCAATAAGTTCATGAAATATATAGCACTTACAAGCTGTGTAACTTTGAGAAAAATCACTAAAACTAGCTTTAAATTCTAGTTTATTCACTGGAAAAAAAGGAATAATACTTCATATAACTTCTAAAATAATTGAGTTGATTTATAAGCAGTGCTTTAAAACATCCATCCTATAAGAACTGCTACAGCAGAGAAATAGTTTCAAAACTATTATGTTAGTAATATGTTAATAATTATATTAATCAGAGTTCACCAGAAAAACACGGTAAATGGATGGATGGATGGATGGATGGATGGATGAATGGATAGATGAATGGATGGATGGATGGATGGATGGATGGATGGATGGATGGATGGATGAATGGATCTATGGGTGGATGGGTGGATGGGTGGATGGGTGGGGGTGGATGGATGGATGGATAGATAGATGGATAGATGGATGGATGGATGGATGGGTGGGTGGATGGGTGGATGAATGGATGTATGGATGTATGTATGGGTGGATGGGTGGATGGATGGGGGTGGATGGATGGATGGATGGATAGATGGATGGATGGGTGGGTGGATGGGTGGGTGGGTGAGTGGATGGATGGATGGGTGGGTAGGTGGGTGGGTGGATGGATGGATGGATGGGTGGATGGGTGGATGGGTGGATGGGTGGGTAGATGGATGGGTGGATGGGTGGATGGGTGGATGGGTGGGGGGTGGATGGATGGATGGATGGATGGGTGGGTGGGTAGGTGGATGGGTGGGTGGATGGGTGGGTGGGTGGATGGATGGATGGATGGATGGATGGATGGATGGATGGATGGATGGATGGATGGGTGGATGGGTGGGTGGATGGGTGGGTGGATGGGTGGGTGGACAGGTGGATGGATGGATGGATGGATGGATGGATGGATGGATGGATGGATGGATGGATGGTTAATTGATGGACTTTAAGGAACTGGTTCTCATAGTTCCTGACATTAGCAAGTCTGAAATCTAGAGCAGATCAAGCATTTCAAAATGAGGCAGGAATGGTGTTTCAGTTTTAGACAGAATTCCTTCTCTAAAAAAATGGCTTTATTTCGAAGGAATTCAGCTGATCCTGTAAATTCCAACCACATATTAATTAATAGCCTTCAGTTGAAGAAATCTGATTCTGTATTATTAAAAAAACTAATATATTGTCTACTTAAATAACTGGGAACTATATCTTCTTCAATTTCTACATAAACTACTACAGTGCTACAAAGGAATCCCATAAAATTGATCTTACAGCCTATCTTTAAGGAACTCATTTAGGCAATAAATAAAGCTATTTATTTAGATTTGTGGCTTATTCTGGCACACTATACATAAAGAGAACTTCTCAGATGTTCCTGCTACTGTAATTTCTAATTACTGTAATATAAATTATTTTTTAAATCTGGCTGGGAAGACTGATCATAACAGATTTCAAAATTAAAAAAGCTTTGCAATGCCCTTCACTCCATTCTCAGAACTTCAGAGACTCTATATCAATCACCTAGAACTAGGCCAGCCTAATCTCTCCCCATCCTGGAGCTCAGGGACATTTGCGGAAGAGGGGGCGGTAAGATTGTAAGAGCAAAAGGATGGGAGGAGCAACGATTTGCAAGATTTTCAACAATAGTTGGGGCCAAAGCAATCATAATGGGACTTTGCATGCCCTGCGCAATGTCCAATGCACTGTTGCCCTCATAAAGTCTAGCATCTGTTAAGGGCACCGAGACCCCTGGAGGCAAGGGATTGACAGCCATAGTAGTGATCCTATGCTTAAGGGGAACAAGAGAAAGGGCTTATGGAAATGCCACTGGGTCCTTTTATGTCATTGGAGAGGAAGATCCAGTGGAGAGTTAGGCGTACACAATAAAGGACTCTCTGGGAATTGGGGGGGAGGCACTGGGGGATGGGGAAGGAGAAGAGGGAGAAGAGGGGGTTCGGGGGGAGGAGGGGGGAGGGAGGGAACTGGTAAAAAAATTTTTAAATGTATAATTAAATTTTTAATAAAAAAAAAAGATGTGCAAGCCAAAAAAAAAAAAAAGCTTTGCATAAAGTAAGTTATAAATTGTTATTCATATACTAAGTCATAACCTTGCATTATTTACTATAAATTTAACTACTTGTATGCAAATTATTCCTAATTACTAAACTAACAATGGAATGATAACAGAATAACATTATCTATAAAAATTGTAAAATATTTAGCAGATACTTTATTTAGATTATCTGCCCTGAAATCCTAGAATTATTGTTTCATTTCTTAGACATTTTTGTCATTTGATTAATCATGTTTCTGAAAATTTCAGAAATATTCTCCATCCTAATTATCCTCCCCTGTTGTAATACTTATATCATTAATAATTTTATATGATATACTAACAACCCATTTATCCAATAAAAATCCAATGAGCTGTTACAATATGAAGACTGACAGTCATTCTTTATTGTCAGCTTCTGATTTACAATCACTTAGGAGACACATCTTGGTATGTGTCTTGTGTTTTTGGAAAGGATTAACTAAAGAGGAAAGGCTCATGCTGAAGGTAGGTAGAACCATAGGATGATCTTCAGTCCCAAAGTGAAAAAAGGAGGGGAAGGAGTAGCAAAATGAGAACGAGCATTCATCCTTCTTTCCCTTCTGACTGCAAATACAATGTGGCCACTGACTCACCATCCTGCCATGACAGCTAGAGCCCTTCCCACCACAACACCTTCCCTGTGGCGACTGTTATATCCACAGGCAGTGAGACAGAATGAATCCTTTCTTCTTGCTTTGATTTGAAAGTGAATGTCCACACAGGCTTACATGTTTAAACATTTGTTTCTGAACTGGCAGCCTTTTTGGGAAGGTTTAGATCCTTTAGAAAGTAGAACCTTGATAAGGGACATATGTCACTGAGGTGGGGTGGGGGTTCAAGGTTTTATAATCTGGCCACAGTTGATATTCTCACAATGTGTCCCGAATGCTGATGCAATCTGGAGAGCTGGCTTGATGCTCTTGATGTCCTACCTTCCCCACCATGATGGACATTGTCCCTTTGGAGCTGTAAACCAAATAAACCCATCCCCCTTAAGCTTCTTTGGTCAGAATATTTTATTACAGCAATGAAAGACAATCCAAAACATGAACTGAGAAGTGGAGCTGTTGCTTATAAACCTACTGACTCATAGGCTGTTGAAACTGGTTTGTGGTAGGAATTTGCAAGAGTTTGGAACTGCGGATTACAAAAATCCTTAAATGTTGTAAGTATTTTATGACATTCTAACAGCATTTTAGTGACCAGAACACAAATGAAAATGGGACAACAGAGGCCCGGCTCATGAGGTTTCAGAAGGAGAACAAGAATTCTATTAGAAACCAAGCAAAAGGCCATTAGGGTTATATTGTGGCAAAGAATCTGGCTACATTCTGTTCCTGTTTTGAGAACTTGCACAAGGCTAAGTAAAAGTTTAATGAGGTAATGTCTGTGATATAGGCAATTTCGAGCATTAAATAAATGCAGCTACTTGCACCATGAAAGACATTAAAGACAGGAGATAACTAGAAAGAATAAAGAGGACCAGCTAGAGAGGAGCCCAGCAAAGACACAAAAAATGTGAAGTGTAGCAAGGAAAAGTTGTACAGGGGAGACAAAGGCTTCAAACAAAGGAAAATGCAGACAACAAAGCAGCTGCAAATGGCTAAAGAGATTAGTATGGGTACAAAGAAACCTCTGACTCTATACTTGATAATACCATAGGTATCCTGAAGGGCATATCAGCAAGATGGTTTAGCAGGTGGGCACCTGCCAAAAAACCTAGAAGTCCATAGGTGGAAGAAGAAAACTGATTTCTGAAAGTTGTCTTCTAACCTTCACCACGTTCTGTGGCATTCATGTGTTCTCTCTCTCTCTCTCTCTCTCTCATTTTTCTCTTTTGCCTTCTCTCAGTTTCTCTCTCATCTTCTCTCGTTTTCTCTCTCAGTGTATGTATGGGTGCATGTGTGTGTTTCTCTTTGTTTCTCTATGTCTAGACCTCAAATTAATTTAATTTTTTTAGCATTTTTTATTATCTCCACTCATACAAACTTAATAGGTACACCCGTTCCCTCCCTCCCTCCTCTTCCCCCCACCCCTCTGCTCACCCTTCCCTCACCCCTCCCTCCCCACCTCCCAGTGCCTCCCCTCCCCCAATCCCCGGAGAATCCTTTAATGTGCATGCCTGACTCTCCTCTGGGTCCTCCTCTCTGATGACTTACAAGGACCCAGTTGCATTTCCCTGAACCCTTTCCTGTGTTCCCATTAAGCATAGGAACACTATTTTGGCTGTCAATCCCTTGCCTCCAAGGATCTTGGTGCTTTTAGAAATGCTAGACTTTGTGGGGACAATAGTGTGTTGGACATTGCGCAGGGCATACAAAGTCCAATTATGATTGCTTCAGCCCTAAATTCTTTGGGTATTTTGCATATCATTGCTCCTCCCATCCTTTTGCCCTTACACTCTTACCGCCCCCTCTTCTGCAAATGTCCCTGAGCTTCAGGATGGGGAGAGATTAGGCCGGCCTAGTTCTAGGTGGTTGATAAAGAGTCTCTGAAGTTCTGGATTATAGTTTATTGATTTTCTTTTGCAGTTTTGCTGCTCCTGCAATGTCCTTCACTCCATCCTGATGGGTATTGGATGTCACCCCCTGGCCAGAGATAAGAAACTGTTAAACTACAGTCTTGTTATAAGAGTATATTCAAAGATAGATGCAATAAAAGTAGGAAACTACAGTGAGGGAGGGGTTAATCACCCATTTGCAAAATGGTTACTTATTATCTGCCAGACTATATGCCCTCCCCTTCTGGTGACATCACACCCCCTCAGTTGTAGATGATCAGGAGCGAAAAGTCTGTGAACTTAACCAGATGTCTCATTGCTTACTCGCAGTCCTTGATGGAGGCCTATTTTCTCTGCTGTAACATGGTCCCCTCTCTCCTTGTCTCTGGTGTGGCCCTCCTACCCCATCCCGTCTGTTCATACTCCTTGCAATTACTGTATTACAGAGATTTATTGTCGAGTGTCTCTAGGTGGGCTGGGTTTGATACTAGGAGCCACCTATTAGGGAGTACATACAGCACTTAATTTTCTGGGTCTGGGATATTTCACTCAATATAATTGTCTCTAATAATATCCATTTCCTGGCAAATTCCAGTAATTCATCATTTTGATGGCCAAGTAGTACTCCATTGTATAGATGTACCACAGTTTCCTTATCCACTCGTCAACTGTTGGACATTTGGGTTGATTCCATGACTTTGCTATTGTAAACAGAGCTGCTATGAACATGGTCGCACTTGTGCTATTGAGGTGGACCTCTGCTCCATTGGGGGTTATTCCCAAAAGTGGACTAGCAGGGTCATATGGCATTTCAATCTTTAATTTCTTTAAGAATCTACAGACGGCTCGCCAAAGTGGCTGTATGAGCCTGCATTCCCACCAGCAATGTAGGAGAGTTCCCCTCTCTCCACATCCTCTCCAGCATTTGGTGTTGTTTGTATTGTGGATTTTTGCCATCCTGACCAGGGTGAGATGATATCTCAGGGAAGTTTTGATTTGCATTTTCCTGATGGCTAAGGAAGTAGAGCATTTTTTCAGATATTTGTTAGACATTTTAATTTCATCCCTAGTAAAGTTTCTTTTAAGTTCAAGGGCCCATTTTTTAATTGGGCCATTAGTTTCCTTGGTGTTTAGTTTTCTAAGTTCGTTGTGCACTCTGGATAATAGAGCTCTATCAGATATGTGGTTAGTGAAGATTTTCTCCCATTCTGTGGGTTGCCTTTGAGCTCGTGTTACAATCTTTTTATCTGAACAGAAGCTCTTTAATTTCACAAGATCCCAACTGTTGAGAGTTGGTAGCAGTGACTGTGCCATTTAGGATGTTTGTTTAGGAACTGTTGGCCTAGCCCAATCAGCTCGAGGGAATTCCCTATCTTTTCAACTATGGTTTTTATAGACTCTGGCCTTATATCAAAGTCCTTGATCCATTTGGAATTAATTCTTGTACAAGGTGACAAGTATGGGTCCAGTTTTAATCTTCTACATGAGGAGATCCAGTTTTGCCAGCACCATTTGTTGAAGATACTGTTCTTTTTCCATTGGATTTTTTGGGCCCCTTTGTCAAAGACCAAATGGCTGTAGTTTTGTGGGCTTATATCTGGGTCTTCAACCCTTATCCATTGATCTGTGTGTCTATTTTGGAGCCAGTACCAGGCTGTCTTTACAACTATGGATTTGTGGTATAGACTAAGATTTGGTATGGTGATACTTCCAGCAGTGTTTTTGTTACTCAGGATTGTCTTTGCTATCCTGGGTCTTTTGTACCTCCATATGAATTTTGAGATTGTTTGGTCAGCTTCATTAAAGAATTGCTTTGGGATTTTAATTGGTATAGCAGTGAATTTGTATATTGCCTTTGGTAGGATGGTCATTTTTACGATGTTGATTCTGCCAATCAAGGAACAAGGGAGGTCTTTCCACCTTCTGGTGTCTTCTGCTATTTCTTTCTTCAGGGTTTTAAAGTTTTCATTGTAAAGGTCTTTTACCTCCTTGGTTAGGTTTATACCAAGGTATTTCATTTTTTTAGGGGCTAGAGTGAATGGGATGGTTTCTCTCAAGGCTTTTTCACTTCTTTCATTTTGGGCATATAGGAAGGCCTCTGATTTTTGCACATTTATTTTGTATCCTGCCACCCTGCTGAATTTCTCAATTAGTTCCAGGAGCTTCCTGGTGGAGTTTTTGGGATCACTCAGGTATAAGATCATGTCATCTGCAAATAGGGATAGCTTGACTTCTTCCTTGCTGATTTGAATCCCTCTTATGTCCCTTTCTTGTCTTATGGCTTCAGCTAAGACTTCAAGTACAATATTGAATAGAAGTGGTGAGAGTGGACAGCCTTGTCTAGTTCCTGATCGAAGTGGGAATGATTCCAATTGTTCCCCATTGAGCATAATCCTTGCTGTGGGCTTGTTGTATATAGCTTTTATTATATTGATAAAGGTTCCTTCCATTCCACTGTCTCTAGCGTTTTGATCATAAAAAGCTGTTGGATTTTGTCAAAAGCATTTTCTGCATCTATCGAGAGTATCATGTGGTCTTGGACTTTGGACTGGTTTACATGATGAATTACATTTATTGATTTGCATATGTTGAACCAACCTTGTGTGCCGGGGATGAAGCCTACTTGGTCCCCATGAATGATCTTTTGAATATGTTTTTGAATCCGATTTGCTAAAACTTTGTTGAAAATATTTGTGTCTGTGTTCATCAGAGAGATCGGCCTATAGTTTTCTTTTTTAAGTGAATCTTTATTAGGTTTTGGGATTAAAACGATATTAGCTTCATAGAAGGAATTTGGTAGTGTTCCTTCCTTTGCTATTTGATGGAACAGTTTAAGGAGTATTGGTATTATTAACTCCTTAAATGTCTGGTAGAACTCTGTGCTGAATCCATCTGGTCCAGGACATTTTTTGGTGGGAAGATTCAAGATTACTTCCTCAATTTCCTTATATGTTATAGGACTATTTAAATAATTCACAACTTCCTGATTCAATTTAGGTAGGTTGTGTTTACTTAAGAATTCATCATCTCTTTTGTGTTGTCATATTTTACAGAGTATAAGTTTTTGAAATATGATGTTATAATTCTCTAGATTTCTTGGGTATCATTAGTGATAACTCCATTTTCATTTCTAATTTTATTAATTTGGGTTTTCTCTCTCTTGCTTTTGGTTAATTTAGCTAGGGGTGTATCAATATTATTGATTTTTTCAAAGAACCAGCTTTTTGACTGGTTAATTTTCTCTATCGTTTTCCTAATCTCGATTTCAGATATTTTTCCCCTTATTTTGCTAATCTCCTCTCTTCTACTGCTTTTGGGATCAGATTGCTCTAGTTTTCTAAAGCTTTAAGCAGCATTATTAAGTTGTTTATTTCTGATGTGTCCATTTGTTGATGTAGGCATTTAGAGCTATGAACTTACTTCTTAGGACAGCTTTCATTGTGTCCCAGAGATTTTGATAAATTGTATTTTCATTATTGTTCATTTTCAGGAAATCTTGAATTTCCTTTTTAATTTCTTCCTGAATCCAGTTCTTATTCAGCATCATAATGTTAAGTTTCCAGGAGTTAGTGTATTTTCTCTTGTTTGTTGTGTTGTGAATGTCCAGCTTTAGACTGTGGTGGTCTGATAGGGCACAGGCTAGAATTTCAACTTTCCTGCATAGGTGGAGATTTATTTTGTGGCCCAATATGTGATCTATTGTGGAGAAAGTTCCGTGTGCTGCTAAGAAAAATGTGTATTCTTTGGTGTGTGGGTGAAAAGTTTGATAGAGATCCTGTAAAGTCCATTTCTTTCAGGGTTTGATTAAATTCCAAAGTGTCCCTGTTAAGCTTTTGACCTGTTGAGAGGGCGGTGTTGAAGTCCCCAAGAATTATCATTTGGGGGTTGATTTCTCCCTTTAGATGCTGTAGGATCTTCTTAATGAATGTGGAGGGGCCCATATTGGGTGCATATATGTTCAGTATTGTGAAGTCTTCCTGGTGAATTGTACCTGTGACTAAAATGTAGTATCCATCTGTGTCTCTTATGATTGTTTTGGGTTTGAAGTCCACGTTGTCCGACAGCATAATGGCTACCTCTGCCTGTTTCCTGATTCCATTAGCTTACAGAATTTTGGACCAGCCTTTTATTTTTAGGATGTGCCTATCTTTTGTGGTGAGATGAGTTTCCTGAAGGCAGCAGATTGATGGGTTGTGATTTTTAATCCTAGTTTGTATTCTGTGTCTCTTAATCGGTGAGTTAAGCCCATTGACATTTAATGTTATAATGGAGAAATTCTTTATAATTCTGGACATTTTTTATGCTTAGTGGATTTTGTCAGCTTATTGTTTTACATTTATATTTTTGTGGTATTATACTTCCCTTCTGTCCTCCTGAATACGCTTGTTCTTTTCTTCAAGTTTGAGTATCATTTCTAGCATTTTTTGAAGGCCTGGTTTGGTAGACATTTATCCCTTCAAGTTGTCTTTGTGCTGGAAAATTTTTCTTTCTCCCTCGATCATGACAGATAGTTTTGCCAGGTATATCAGTCTGGGTTGGCATTTTTGCTCATTTAATACTTGAAGTATGTCTTTCCAAGCTCTTCTTGCTTTTACTGTTTCTATTGAGAAGTCATTTGTTATTTTAATAGGTTTACCTTTAAAAGTGACTTGCTTTTTTTCTCTTGAAGCTCTCAGCTCCTTTTCTTTATCTTGAATGTGGAGTGTTTTGACTATTATTTGCCATGGCGATTTTCTATTTTGGTCATATCTGTTTGGAGTGCGAAATGCCTCTTGTATTTGGATGGGCCTCTCATTCTTCAGTTGAGGGAAGTTTTCATTTATGATAATTTGAAAATTTTCCTCAGGTGTGGTATTTTGAGATTCTTGCTCTGGTATTCCATGAATGTGCATGTTAGGCTTCTTCAGGGTGTCCCATATCTCTTGAATGTTCCTCTCAAGTATCTTTTTGGCTTTAACAATCTCTTCCATTGAGCTGGTTAATTCTCCCACTTTGTCTTCAAGATCTGAAATTCTATTTTCTGCTTCGTTAGTTCTGCTGATAAGACTCTCTGTTGAGCTTTGGGTTGAAGATAGCTTTTTTAGTTCAGTTTTAAACTCTGCTTGAGTCTGTTTAAACTGTTCTATGCCTATTTTTGTTTCTTGAACTGTTTTTCTCAACTCCTCCAAATGCCTGTTGTGTTCCTGTTCAAAGTGGTTGATTCTGTTGTTTAACTCCTCTTGGATTTCCTCTTTCATAGTATTAATCATGGTAATGATCATACTTTGAAAGTCGTTGTCTTGGGTGTGGCTTTCTTGGCTGTTTTCTGTGAATTTGTTCTGGTTGGAATCCATCATTAAGGGGTTAATTCTTTCAGTGGGAGATTGGTCTTCTTGGGTTTTATTTCTCATGGATCTGCACTTTGACTTGGGCATTGTTGTTTTGTCTTCTAGGGCTTTTCAGTTTCTGTGTGTTTTATACTGATTTAGTTGGTATTCCTACACTTGGGCAGTTATTACTAGTGCTTGCCTTGGGGTTGGGTACGTTTGTCTTTTATTATTGTTATTTCCTAGTTGAGGCTGTTAGGTTGTTAGTACATCAGTTAAGTCAGGTTAAGTAGACAAAGAGTGAACATTAGTGTGATAGTGCACATTTACAATGTAGTATCTTGGTGATATGTGAGGGTGAGTGGTATGATCCCTGGAGTTGTGTTTTTGGGGTGGCTTTATGGAAAAGTTAATCTGTAGTGATTAATATTAGAAAGGAACATTAAGGTGAAAAAAAGGAGGTTTACTTATCTTTGGGCTGGATGTGAAGAATCTCTCCCATGTGATAGGATGATTGTAGAGGTTTACAGATGTATGGTCTTTGACCCTTAGAACTTTGCTTGAGTTTTCTTTGGACTCTATTGAATTCTGAGTAGCAGTGTGTCTTCTCTAGACCACATGCGTGGTTCCCCGGTGGGCCAGAGAGGCAGAGGGGCTGATGTTGATGTCATAATTCTTCACTTGGGACCTGGAACTTGGCTTAGTGCCCCACCCAAGCTCCAGGGATGGAGGAATGTGAGCAAGTCCTGTCCAGTTTGGTGGACAGGCAGGCTGGAGGGAGAAAGGGGCCTGGGGCTAGGGGCCTGGCCCAGGCCAAAACCGGAGGCAGCCTGGGTGCCGCCATGATGCGGGTCGACCTGGGCGGGGCTGGGCGGGGACTCACCTGGGGGTCTGGGGGGCGGTGCGGTAGGGGTGGACAAAGGCGGCCGCAAATTAATTTAATTTTTAAAAAGTACCCTGAAGGCAAGAACCCACCCATCAAAGGCTCAAACTTGTGAAAATGCAAGCTTATTAAAGAGGAGAGAGCTTAAGCTCAGCATACATAAAGCTATCCCTGCTCCTGGAAACAGCTGGCTAAAGTAGTTTTTTTCCTGGAGTCAGCACGTAAAGTCTAAAGCAACTATATTCCAAGGTGGTCAGGCTCAACTCTGAGGAGACAACAGAATATGTATGGCAGTGACATCTACATGGCTTGGAGGGCATAAAAGATGCATAATTGAGGGTCTCATGGGAAGCAGATGAGGCCAGGTCTTCTGTGGTAGTTACGGTCCTGCAGAGAGGGCCTGAAAGACCATATGTGAAGCTGCGAAAGTGAAGCTAGGATGCAGTGGTGATGGCAGGATGAAGGAGGTGCCATGACTCTGCGATGCCCATCAAGGGCTTTAAGATGAAATGGGTCAGTACTAAGAAAGAAGCTGGTGCTAAGAGGCAGCAGGCTGAAGGAGTGGTGCTTCCCAAGCCTTTTAGAGCCTTAATGAAACCTTCAGGATCTGGTGGAGTTTGCCCTGCTAGACTTTGATTTTGCTCTGCTTTGATTATTCTAACACCTTTGTAATTCTTTGCAATTCTTCCATTTTGAAATAGGCATGTTCACTCGAACTAGTATATGTTGGAAGTACATATGACTTAATTTTATAAAAGCTCACAGGTAAGATATTTTGGGCTTCTGAAAAATGTAGAACTGTTAAAGACTACAGGAACTTTTTAAAGTTGAACTAAATGCATTTTGCATCATGAGAGAGCCATGATGGGCCTGGGGGATTAGAGCCAAATAACATGGCTTGAATGCAAAATGTCCCTTAAAGGCTCATGTGTTTGAACACTTAGTCTCTTTGAGAAGGTTTGGAACCTTTACAAAGTAAAACCTTGCTGGAGAAATATATCACTGGAAACGGAAATTACAGGTTTGATAGCCTGACTCCACTTCCTGTTTCTGATTTCTGATTACTGTGCATTATAATTAGCCAGTCTCATGGTCCTACGACCACACTTTCCCTGCCATGACAGGTTTTTATCCCTTAAGTTGCTTTGGGCAGAACATTTTATCACAGCAACAAAAGAGAAATCACAAAACTTCATTAAGTTGCTGTTGGCAAGTATTTTTCACAACATGAGAAAAGTAACCTATACAGCCTGAATCTCGACTAGTGCCAGGGATACAAACAGTATATATACAGGGACAGGCACTTCTCCATAGTACTGCAGGAGTTTGGCGTCTAGCCTCCTTACAGTAACTGTTTTACAATGTGAAAGGTGCTGAGCTCCCTGAAGTGAAGAGAAAAAAAGGAAGATGTCAGGCTTGCACAAAGCTTCACTGTCCCAAGTGAGGACAGTACAGTTTCACATAAGAATCTTAAGCCTTCTCAAGGCTTTCATATAAAGCCTCAGTGGACAGGCTCTAAGACAGGAAGACTTTCCTAGACCAGTGAAATCCTTCACAGGCAATATTATCACATCAAGATTGCAAAGTAAAAATATTTATGGAATATTGTTTCACTTTTATATTTTGCTTAAAAAATCACTACTAGTTCTACTTCTGAATAAATCTTATTTCCCTCACTCTAATGTATCCAAAGTTGGGATGATTTGTACATACTTTGCCTCATTTTTACATTGGAGAAAAAATTTAGAAGTATGGAACTTTCTTTATCTTTGTGCCGGGATATTCTACCTGTTAAATAAAAGACATAATCAGAGAATTTTTGAAAAAGTTAAAAAATTATTTAAAAATATTCCCATTATTAAAAATGGGGAAGTAATCAACTCAAATTCAGTTTTCAAGGGGAAAGATAATCACTACAACCTAACCAGTCACTAAGACCTCCAAAGACCTACTGTTGGAAAGACCCTGACATCATCTGACTTTGAGAACAATGCAGCCAGTTATGCCCCTGTGTATTAGGAAGGATGTGAAATTAGACAGCAAAGCTTCAGTTTAGAGTTTTCTAATTCTGCCACTTAAGTTCTTTAAGAGACAAAAAGTAAGCTATGAACCGTGATGGCTCATTTCTGCACTTTTAACAACTTAATTTAGAATCTTACCCAGGACTAGATGCCTTTTCCATGGATCACCAGGAGTTCCTAAAGTATGTTTACAGAACAATGCATATACTCCATATTTAATGAAAGTGTACCATTTTCAGGTAACAGGAAAATATAGTTCATCACAATTTCATAAATATTCACTGAGTACATACTGCTCTGCCAAGTCTGAACCACATTATAGCTATATGAATATATATTATGCTTTATATCAAGCCACTCATCATACAGGCTATAAAACACTAAGCAACTTGTTCCCTTACAATATGATGAACATTGTAAAAGATGCCTTGGGCACCAGAGAGGAAAGAATTTGTTCTACTTGAGGTCATGAGAACTGATTATAGACAAGCGGGACTTTTAAAGATTAGGTGAGAAAGTTTCAAATGTAGCGAAGGAAATAATATTCTTGAGACAAAAATAACAAGACCCACAGCTCCCAGAATTCTTTGTAGAGACTGCAAAGGCTATGTTTAGGACATGAAAACAATGCTGAGTAATTATGGAGGATCAAGAAAACCATTGTCATATACTGTCAAAGGTTATTAACTTAGGAAGTTAAGTTAGAAGGGAGAACAGGCTGTAAAAAACAAGGAAAACTTCCTAAGTCCTTAGCTATTGTAATGTAGGACTTCAGATAATGATGTGAGAAACACAAATTCAAGCCAGCCCAGGCTACATTGTGACTTCTATGACTTCTACATCTTCAGCTAAATTTGGAGATCCTACTTCAAAACAAATGACAAGACAAAAAAATAACACTTTTAAAAAAACCTCTTGATGTTACAAATGGAGAAAAATTTTAGCACAAAAATATTTTAAAGTTACTTATATTAGTATGGTTTTATAGCTAAATATCTTTGTTCCATTCTAGCCACATATATATCTTTTGATATATCTTCTCATATTTCCAATAAGGAACAAGTATAATACAATAAAACTCAAGCATTTTTTTTTCATTTTAGAAGACTTTATTGAAAATCTAGCTACAGTTCACCAAAGAAATGTCTTACTATAAATTACTCATAGTAAATGCTGAGCTAACTTCAGCTTTAACAAAGTAAATAACAGCTCTGTGGGTGACTCACAGGCTTCCTAGGTAATCCTGAAATCAGGATTTTCCTTTCTTTTACAAGTTAGTTTGAGTCATTTGCTAAATTTAATGTGGTTTTCTTTTTCATAAATCTCTGCTATCCGTGAGAAATGATACCTCATAAAAAACTCACCATTCATTATCCTCAAGAAAGGTGATATATAGTTCTCCATGTATCTAGCTGAATATTTCCTGGTTTGACAGGCACCCAATTAATCTCCCTGCTACCAGTATATGCTGTCTCTGGTATATCAAGTTGCTGTCAGCTCAGCTGCCTTCAGATTGGGTGCTAATAGCCATGTTTTTGCATGAAATTCTTCCATGGCTCATAAGTATCTAAATAAGAGAGGCTGAACTCTATAGTATTACCATAGTTGCAGCTTTCCATTAAATAGCTAGAATCACCTATTCAACCTGCCTGCTTTGGGTTCTAAGCCTAATCTCACTAGTAAGGATAAAGCCTTTCCCAATTTTTTGGGAGACGTCATGTGATATCAAGTCAATGTGTGCCGTTCCTGTTACACCACATTTTACTGAGCATCCTTGACCAAGTTTTTTCGTTTTCTAAAGACTGGTTTCATCTTCCACAAACTGAAGTTTGGAAATATTATCAATTAAAATTCTATTTAAAATAAGACTAATCAATAAAATATCCACCTAGCTGGATAGCTATACAGAATCCAAATAACATATGGAAGGTGCCTGACTTAGGCTTCCTTTATAGATAATAGGTTTATTATAATACCATTCTGAGAGTCTTTGTTCACATAGATTCCACTAACTAGAATACCTTTCTCTTTAATAAAAGTCTTAATTATCCCACAGAAAGTCTCCTCATGGGAAAACTTAACCTATACTCTCATGAAAATTATCTTTTCTCTCCTATAGTTCCAAGAAAAATTATGTGCTTGAATTCAGATTCCCAACTATTGGATTCTAGTGTTACCATACACAACTTTCTCATCTCTTATATAGGCATTCGCAACTCTATCTGGCTTACTACCATTAAAGAACTAAGAAAATGGGTCATATTTTAACTATAAAGTGAACAATTACAGAATTTTCTATCTCTACAAGAGAACAAATCAAACAGAAAAATGATGATCTAGCTTCCCATTGTCATTGGTAAAAATCATGATGTCCAAAGAAGAAAATGGCAAGTATTTGGGTCAAGTACCAGAAGATTAAAACCAAGGAGGAATCAAGAAGAAGGGTCTAGGTCAACAAGAGCAGTACAGAAGAAAGCTGAAAGGACAGTTTTCCTGAAATCTATCTTTGCAAAGCAATCAATTTGTGCAAAGGTTAGTGGCAGCTTAAAGAAACCTCACAAAATGAATTATGAAAATCAAATGTTCAGTAAGCAATGAAGGGAGGGGAGAAAGGAAAAAGAATAGAGAAGAGGGCTGGGGAAGGAGAACAGAAAGAATGGTTTCTTTTTTTATGAGAGCTATTTTATGAGCCTCTTGATGAAGTAGCATAATAGAAATTATACCAGTAATGTAAGCACATGTTTGAAAATACTATTTCTCCTTGCATTTTTCACTCTCTGATAGTACACTTTCTTTTCAATCCACAACTCTTCCAACTCCCATTTATCAACCTTAATCTCCTACTATTACCTAGGCTCTGCCTCCACAATACTGCTTATAATATATATCAAGTATTCCACTTTTTTGCCCCTTAAATAAACAAAATAACCATAAAAAGTATCATTGTTATTTAAATGTCAATATGGAACCTTGACTAGCTTATTCAAGGCACTGACAGCAACAACATATTGCCCCAGAGAAGTGTGTACATTTTAAGAGTTGCCCTAACTTCCTGTGTGCTCCAATCTTACCAAAACTTCTATAAAAACACAAGTTGGTAATAGGGAAGATATTTGAGTACTACACAGAAAAAATGAGATTATCTTACATTCACTAAATTTTTTCTTTTTTTTAATACATTTTTATTATTATTTCAGCTCATACAAACTTATTAGGTACACCAGTTCCCTCCCTCCCTCCTCCTCCCCCCGTACCTCCTGCTCCCCCTCCCCACCCCCCTCCCTCCCCATCCCCCAGTGCCTCCCGCCCCAATTCCCAGAGTCCTTTCTTGTGCATGTCTGATTTTCCTCTGGGCCCTCCTCTCCGATGACATACAAGGACCCAGTGGCCTTTCCCTGAACACTTTCCAGTGTTCCCCTTAGGTGTAGGAACAGTGCTGTGGCTGCCAATCCTTTGCCTCCAAGGATCTTGGTGCCTTTAGCAGATGCTAGACTTTGTAAGGTCAACAGTGTGTTGGACAATGCGCAGGGCATGCAAAGTCCAATTATGATTGCTTCAGCCCTAAATTGTGTGGAGTATCTTACATATCATTGCTCCTCCCATCCTTTTGCTCTTACACTCTTACCGCCCCCTCTTCTGCAAATTTCCCTGAGCTTCAAGATGGGGAGAGATTAAGCTGGCCTAGTTCTAGGTGGTTGATATAGAGTCTCTGAAGTTCTGGATTGTGGTTTGTTGATTCTTTTGCAGTTTTGCTGCTCCTGCAATGCCCTTCACTCCATCCTGGTAGGCATTGTATGTTACCCCCTGGCCAGAGACAAAAAGCTGTTAAACTAGAGTCTTGTGATAAAAGCACATTCAAAGGTAGAAGAATAAAAGTGGGAAACCACAGTGAGGGAGGGGTCTATCACCCATTTGCAAAATGGTTACTTTTTATCTGCCAGACTATGGAATACTTTCTTTTTGAGTATGGGATCTACATTCTCAGGTAGAGCAACAAAATTAGGGAAAAAACTGTTTTTATATTACATTTTACTATATTGCATTTTACAGCCATCTCCTTTTCAAGACTTTTTAAAATAAATGTTGACTTTCATTTGATTCACTTAAACATATGGTTTTTATTTCCATTTACTGATGGAAGAAAGTGATAGTTGGAGATATGAAAGTACTTTCCATAAACTCATGATCAATGCAGCTGCTATTCATGGGGTGTTTACTAGGTTCAGGAATTGTAAGAAGCATCTTACATGCTTATTCATTCTTCACATCAACCTGTCAAGGTAGATATAATTATTATTTTAACATTATACAAGTGAAAGGATTGCAATTCAGAGAGATTAAATAATTTACTACATCACTGGTGAAGGTAAAAAACCACATTCAAGTACAGGGCTCTCCAGTGAGTACTGGTTGCTCTCCAGTACCAGCTGCCTCCTTTGGGCTTAGTAGGCGTTCGGTAAAATAAACATATTCTGTTAAGAAGTTGGAATTCCAGATTTTTAGCTCAATGGCTAAGTTCTGTGGGAAAATCACATATATAGGAATCTTTGAAGCATAAAAAATTGAAGGTAGGCCAGCGAGATGGCTCAGCGGGCAAACGTGCCAGGCAAGCCTGGTGACCCAAGTTTGAACCTCAGAGCTCATGGAAAGATGGAAGGAAAGATATGAGGAAAGGAGAAAGGACAACTCCACAAAGTTTTCTTCTGAACTCCTCATATATGTGTGTGTGTGTATATATATATTGTTATATATATACAATAATAATAATAATGATAAATGCAATTTTAACAATTAAAGGTGAGTTAAGCAAGAAACTAACCATAATGAAGGGCTAGAAATCAGCAGTGCATAGTGCTGGTCCACAGGAAGAGGGTGACCTGTATTCAGTACAGATCAGTAAGAGAGACATGAACTATTTACTACTCAGAAAAAACACCTTAAAAACAGAGGTGAAAAATGGGCTTTGATTAGATGCTTCTTTTACAGTGTTTAAAAAAATAAGGTACTTTTTGGTTATAGTCCTAAATTAAGACTGAGTCCTTCTTCTTCTTTTATTTCAGAACATCACCTTCAACAGCACAACCTAAAATGGTTCTTTTATGTTTTTTGAAAATTTATTTTTTAAATTTATTTCTCAGGCTGGAGAGATGATTAAGACTCTGCCCCACAAGAAGAAGGTGCTGAGTTTAGATCCCAGGTGCCACGTAAAAATTGCCAGCTGGAAAGAGCAACAGCCAGAATTTCTGGCCCTGGTGCGCAAAACGTGAAGAGTGAAACAAAAAGGAGGTAGAAGCAACTCAGGATCCTTGAAGTCACTCTTGGTTCTCCACAGGGACACACAGTGCCCTCTGATACACACACACACACACACACACACACACACACACACACACACACACAGGTTGAAATAATGTCTGATTCTTCTAAAAAATGAATTTATTTTTCAAAATATAATTAACACTACTAGTAAATGTTATTGGATGTGAATGGGTCACAAGTGCTACTCTTTTCATTTATTTATTTATGAATTTTGCTGTTTGATATTATGTATAACTTCATTTACTCTCCCTTCCTCTATCTTAATCCCTCCACCAAGAACACTGAATGATTTAGGGGTTGGAATATTCTCTTTGAGCAAGGTAGGTTCATTCTTTTTATTTTCACATTTTATTTTTTGACATTTTCATGTATAAATAGAATGAATTTATTTGTTTTCACCCCTTATTCTATCCCATCCCTCTTCCTGTCCCACTCCATACTTTCTCTTTCCAGCCTGTCTCCCTCCTACTTTCACTGTTCTCTCTTTTATGACTGATGCTGCCACCTTATGATATTAATGACATATCACAGGTTTAAATCCTATGCTATGGCACCCTACAGGAGTTGACAGGTCAAAGTGAACCCTGGGGTCCATAGAAGCACACAGGCAGGAGGATGGAAGGGAATGGAAGAGAATGGTTAAGGGCAGGAAGCAGAAGGAAAGGAGGGGGAAAGGACAGAACCTGGGATGAATACCCAATATGCTTGTAATAGTAGAAAAATAAAAAACAATCCTATGTTGAGGGAAAGGAGTAAAGATTTATTTACATGGTCCAAGAAATATATAAAACAGTTTCACATGAGCAGTGAGAATTTTATCATATGCATGGTGAGAGAGTAAGAAAACAGGTTTGTTCCCACCAAGCATTTGAAATGAAATTCCAAGAACCAGCAGGTGAAACATTTCTAGCTTCTAAAACAGGTAATTCTGCATCTATTTTGAACAGCTGAGAACAACCCATTCTTCTATATACTTTCCTGTGACTTCTCACTTAAACCAGAGAAAAATTCTCCCAGGAACTCTAAGGTTGGGTACTATCTTGTCTCCTGTTACCTCTTGGACCTTAACTTACATTTCTCTTTTATATATATTCAGTTGCATCTACACAATCTTGCCCAATTATTTCTCCAGTGTGCAAAATATATTTCCACTTTAGAACCTTCCCATTGGCTAATCCTTCTACTTGGAAACAACTTATCCCAGATGACCTCAAAAATTCCTTCACATTGTTTCTTCTTAAATATCAAATTGTTATTGAAATATACCCTGAGCACTGTGTCATAAACTTAAACGTGTAATGAGATATGTGTTTCTCAAAAGAATCATAATATACAAATATAGTACATCATTCATTTGTTTTCATAATTACCAGTTTGTCTCCATCAAACTTTATAAGTCAATAAGGGAGAAAATCCTTTTGTGCTGGGCAAGGGAGTAGAGATTGATATTTTTCAAAACATCACATAAAACAGAATTTAAGCTGAGCATTTTTGTCCCATTTTTAATCTATGTCTAATACCTGACACACAATAGATTTTAATAAGTATCATAAATGAATTCATATTATCCACAATAAGTACTGAGACATAAAGTTGAGGAAATAATTTAGCCATTAAATTTCTTACCATATAAGCAAAAGGAATAAAGTTCAGATCTCCAGTTTCCAAGTCAAAATGAAGGTATGAGTGGCAGCATACTTGTAATTCCAGCCTCAGACATCTAGTCAAAATAATCTGACTAGACAAGACTAGCCCTATAAAAGAGTTTAAGGATTGGTTAAAGAACCTAGCTCAAAAGCATAAGCTGAAAGAGCAGTAGAGGGTGAGTCCAGGTATCAGACTTGAACCTTCACATGAATGTGAATATTTATGCACACATTACTCCCCATTCATACATGCATACACATGATAAAATGAAAAAAGAAAGCAAAGTGAGATCAAATGAATTGACTAGGAAAACACAATCTTGATAACTAATACTAAGAACAAGGAAAACTGATATTGAAGGTAGATATTTGAAGAACAAGATATTCATTAAAATTTTGGGGAAATGCTGCCAATTAGAGCCAAAGATATTAATAACTCCATCTTGTCCCAGAACCTCTTGGCTGTCTAAATCCTGTCTATTGAATAATCCCAGCCCCAAAAACTCTAATATCCTGAGTAGTAGGACTTATCAAAGAAGCTAATGCTTCACATACCTTAAGATACTTCACATGAATATACTTCAGGAGGAAAGTGAGAGGAAGGAAAACAAATAAACAAAAGCCAGCATTTTATCCATCTTCTCAGAAAGTGCTAATATGTTAAATCCAAGCTCTCTCTCTCTATGTATCTCTCTCTGTCTCTCTGTTTCTCTCTGTGTGTCTCTGTCTTTCTCTGTCTCTCTGTCTCTCTTTGTTTCTCTCTCTGTATTATATGTGCATGGTGATACTGGGTGTGGGCACGGCCATACATGTGACATAGTGTACATATTGATATCAGATATTTGTGTTTATCTATAATGCTTATAAAACTAGAAACTGGTGTGGGCTTGCCCACCAGGCTTGCCTACCCACCACAGGCATCCCCCCGCCCCGACCCACCTCCTGGGTTGCCCGCCTGTTCAGAGGTGAGCTGTGAGCTGCCCACCAGGCCTGCATGCCTACTGGAGGAGGCTAACTCAGTCCTGCCCCTGAGTTGCCGCAAGGGCAAACTGTTCCCTTCCCTCCACCCCCGCCCCCTGCTCATCATACACATACAGGAAATAAGTCAAAGTAGAAGATTCATACAATATCAGACTTCAAAGAATAAAGAGAGAAAAGGCCTCCATAAAACAACAGACCACCTCAGAAGACCCATCTGAGAAGCAAGAGAAGAACAGAATAACTACATTTTTTTTTTGCAAGAGAATGCCCAAACACCTGTTACCTGACACAAAAACAAATCTAGACACTATTATGGGTTAAGTGCTGAAAAACAGCATCACAGAGTGACCTAAATTAAACTACAATCAACATGTACTCATCCTAAAAATGCCAATATCTCACAGGAAAGACAAAAGAAGCATAGGAATACAAGAAATATGTCCCCTTCAGTATCACCAAAGATAAGGCATCACCTTCCACAAAGGACTACCCATTGGAAGGTATCTAAGACAACAATAACCAAGACAACAAATATCAAAGATTGATTATAAATATGTTCAAAGAGCTCCCAGAAGATAATGCCTAAACACATTTCAAGAAAAACACAACAAACTCAGGAAAAAATTCCAAGAACGCAAAAATGAACAAGAAACAAATAGAATGAAAATAGAGAGCCTGAAAACAGATCTCAAAGCACTGAAAAAAAAAAAACCCAAGGTGATCTACAAACAAATATAAAAACACTGAAAAAAACCCAGACTGAAACAACACTGGAACAAAAAACATGCAAACAGTATAATAAAAAATTCAATAGAGAGCCCCAAAATAGAACAGATCATGTAGAAGACAGAGTCTCAGAACTGGAAGATGAACAGAAGAGGTTCTTAAGTCAATGAGAGAAAGTGATAAGCTGAAAACACACTAGAATGGAACATACAGGAACTCTGGGACACCAATATACAGCCCAATATACAGATAATGGGTATATACAGATAATGGGTATGAAAGAAACAGATACACAAAAGGAAGATCCACCATGTATAACCAATGAGATAATAGAGGAAAATTTCCCTGACCTAAAAAAAGTGATACCCATCCCCATTAAAGAGGCATACAGAACTTCAAATACTCAGGACCAAAAAAAGGAAAAATACCCCAAGACAACTTATGATAGGCCACACACCAAATACACATTAAAGACAAGATCTTAAGAGCTGCAAGACAAAAGGAACAAGTCACATTTAGACATAAACCCATCAAAAAACAAATGACATCTCAATACAAATGGAAAAAGTTAGAAGGGCCTGACGAGACACAATACAATTCTGAATGAACACAAATGCCAACCCAGATTATTATATCTAGCAAAACTGTTGGTCATAGGGGGTGACATACAGTGCCCATCAGGATGGAGTGAAGGGCATTGCAGGAACAGCAAAACTGCAAAAGAAAATCAACGAACCACAATCCAGAACTTCAGAGACTCTATATCATCCACATAGAACTAAGCCAGCCTAATCTCCCCCCATCCTGAAGCTCAGGGACATTTGCGGAAGAGGGGGGCGGTAAGATTGTAAGAGCAAAAGGATGGGGGGAGCAATGATTTGAAGAGTCTCCACACTAGTTAGGGCTGAAGCAATCATAATAGGACTTTGCATGCCCTGTGCAATGTCCATCACACTATTGACCTCACAAAGTCTAACATCGGCTAAAGGCACCAAGATCCTTGGAGGCAAGGGATTGACAGCCACAGTAGTGTTCCTATGCTTAACGGGAACACGAGAAAGCGTTCAGGGAAATGCCACTGGGTCCTTGTACGTCATCGGAAAGGAGGGCCCAGAGGAGAGTTAGGCATACACAATAAAGGACTCTCTGGGAATTGGGGGGGAGGCACTGGGAGACAGGGAGGGAGGAAAGGGGAGCAGGGGGTTCGGGGGGAGGAGGAGGGGGGAGGGAACTGCTCTACCTATTAAGTTTGTATGAAAGGAAATAATAATAAAAAATGTTAAAAAAAAAACTGTTGGTCATAATAGAAGGTGAAAGAAAAGTATTCCATGACAAAAACAAACTAAAATTCTATATGACCGCTAAGCGAGGGCTACAGAGAATACTGGAAGAAATGCACAAGATGGAACAGAAGGATAAATACATCAAAGAAACTAAAGGGAATAAACAATATAAGCATGAGAACTGAAAGAGGGACTAAAAGAAGGCAAATACCACAAAATGTCAGGAACCATTAAACACCCTTCAGTCATAACTTTAAATGTCAATGGGCTCAACTCCCCAATCAAGAGACACAGGCTTAAAACTTGGATCAAAAATCATGACCTATCAAATCCCTGCATCCAAGAAACACACCTCACCTTAAAAGATAAACACTTCCTCAGGGTAAAAGGATGGTCAGACTACTCCAAGCAAATGGAAAAATGAGATAAGCAGGAGTTGCCATCCTAGCATTGGACAAAATAGACTTCAAACCAAAGCAAACCATATGAGATGCAAATGGATCCTATAGCTTAGTAGAAGGAAAATTCCAGTAAGGAGGTCTTACTTAAACATATATACACCAAACACGGACATACCCAAAGTCATCACATAAATACTACAGGAGACAAAACTACTAATCAACTAACACAGTAATAATAGGAGACTTCAATACCCCACTCAGACTACTGGACCATTCAACACACCAAAAGTTAAGTAGAGACACATTGGAGTTAAATGAGACTGTAAATCAAATGGACCTTACAGATATCTACAGAACATTTCATCCAAACTCTAAAGGATACACATTCTGCTCAGCAGCTCATGGGACATTTTTTAAAATAGGCCACATAGTAGGACACAGATCAAACCTCCATATATACAGAAAAATTGAAATCATTCACTTCATACTATCTGACCATCATAAGAAAGGTAGATATCTACAACAAAGGAAACAATAGAAACTACACAAACTCATGGAAGCTAAATGATAGATTTTTTTTTATTATTATTATTTATTCAACTGTGTACATGTGTGTGTGTGTATGTGCTCGCGCGCGCGCGCGTGTGTGTGTCTGTGTATGTGTAGAACCACGGACGAACTCGTGAACCACCATGGACGCCTCCACCTCCTTCTGCCCCGGGATTCACAGGCTCCGCCCTACCAGGACCGGAAGCGCAGGCCGCCCCCGCTTCCACCTGGCGTCTGTACGTGGGATCTGGGATCCGAACTCGGGACCTTCCGCCTGCAAAGCGGAGGCTTAACCCCTGAGCCACCTCTCCAGCCCTAAATGATAGATTTTTAAATGAGGAATTGGACAAAAATGAAATAAAACAGGAAATTAAAAACTTTCTTGAAGCCAATGAAAATGAAGACACAATCTCCACAAATCTATGGGACACATTGAAAGCAGTTCTATGAGGAAAGTTTAGACCACTAAATGCCTATATCACAAAAAAAGGAAAAATCCTGAATAAATATCTTAATGTTACACCTGAAACTGAAAGCCTTAAAAAAAAGGAGCAAACCAATCCCAAAAGTGGCACATGGGAAGAAATATTGAAGATCTGTGCATATATCAATGAATTAGAACTGAGAAAGACAACACAAAAAAACAATGAAATGATGAACTGAGTTTTTGAAAAGACATAAAAGATTGACAAACCCCTCATTTCACTAATCAACAGAAGAAGAGAAAACACTCAAATCCACAAAATCAGAAATGCAAAGGGGGAAATTACAACAAATACTGGAGAAATCCAGAGAATCATAAGGACATACTTTTAAAATTTACACTTTCTTAAATTAAACAATATAAAGAAATTGGATGAATTCCTAAACACATATGACCTATCAAAACTGACTCAAAATGAAATAGATATCTTAACCAGGCCAATGATAAGAGAGGAAATTGAAAGAGTAATTATAAGTATTCCAACTAAAAAAAAAAGCCCGGAACCAGATGAATTCAGTGCAGAATTCTACCAGGCTTTCAGAGGATAACTAATACCACTACTTCTCAAATTATTCCATAAAATAGAGAAAGAAGGAATACTCCCAAACTCTTTCTACAAAGCCAATATAACTCTGATCCCAAAGCCAAATAAAGACACATCAAAGAAATGCATCTATAGGCCAATCTCACTAATGAACACTGATGCAAAAATCCTCAATGAAATACTAGCAAATCCAACCCAAAAGCATATCCAAAAGATTATACATCAAGTCGGGTTCATGCCAAGAATGCAAGGATGGTTTAACAAGCATAAATTGATAAACATGATTCATATTAACAGACTCAAACAAAATCATATCATCCTCTCATTCAATGCAGAAAAGGCATTTGACAAAATCCAACATCCCTTTATGATAAAAGTTTTGGAAAAAACAGGAATGACAGGGACCTATGTCAACTTGATAAAGGCTATATATGACAAGCCTAAAGCAAGCATCATCCTAAATAGGGAAAAACTGAAGCATTCCAACTTAGATCTGGAACAAGACAAGGCTGTCCACTGTCATCAGTCCTGTTAAATATTGTACTTGAAGTCCTAGCTAGAGCAATAAGGGAAAAGAAGGAAATAAATCGGATACAGATAGGGAAGAAAGAAGTCAAAGTATCCCTATTTGCAGATCGCATGATTCTATACTTGGGAGATCCACATGACTCCACCAAGAAACTACTCAAATTAATAAACAAGTTCAGTAAAGTGGCAGGCTTCAAAATCAACATACAAAAATCAGTAGCCTTCCTATATACCAGAGGCAAACAAGCCGAGAAAGAAATGAGAGAATCACTCCTATTACCCATAGCAATCAAACAAAAATAACTTGGAATGAATTTAACCAAAGAAATAAAGGATCTGTATAAAGGAAACTATAAAACACTGCTGAAAGAAATTAAAGAAGATACTTGAAGGTGGAAAGACATTCCTTGATCATGGATTGGCAGGATCAATATTGTGAAAAATGACCATTCTACCAAAGCAATATACAGATTCAGTCCAATTCCAATTAAAATCCCAATGCAATTCTTCACAGAACTGGAAAAAAAATCTCAAAATTCATATGGAAGAACAAAAAAAAAAACATGATTAGCCAAAACAATTTGAGGAAAACAGCTTAGTACTGGTACAAAAACAGAGTACCAGATATAAACTCCCACACATACATCCACTTAATTTTTGACAAAGGTGCCAAACATGCACATTGGGGAAAAGACAGCATCTTCAACAAGTGGTGCTGGGAAAATTGTACATCTATGTAAAGAAAAAGAAAAATCGACTGTTGCCTTACACAAAAGTAAACTCCAAATGGATCTAAGACCTTGACATTAAACCCAAAACTCTGAAATTATTAGAAGAAATAGTAGGAAGTACTATAGGTATAAATTGATAGACCTATATAAGATTTTCTAAGCAAAACAAACAATTGCTCAGAAACTAAGACCACCAATCAACAAATGGGACTTCATGAAATTAAATAGCTCTGTTCTGCAAAAGAAACTGTTAATTGTGCAAAAAGACAAGTCTCTCCTAACTATGAATCTGACAAACGATTAATCTCCAGAGTATACAAAGAGCTCAGAAAATTAAACACCAAGACACTAAACACTTCAATTAAAAAATGGGCCCTGGAACTAAATGGGGATTTCACTCAAAAAGAAATTGAAATTTCAAACAAATATCTTAAAAGATGCTCAACCTCCCTGATTATCAAAAAAATCCAAATTAAAACAACCTTGTGATCTTACCCCAGTCAGAATGGCTAAGATCAAGAACACAAACAACAAAGACTGCTGGCGAGGCTATGTAGAAAAAGGGACATTTATTCACTGCTGGTGGGATTGTAAACTGGTACAGCCTCTATGGAGATAAGTGTGGAGGTTCCTAGAATGCTTAAAATGTAACTGCCATATGACCCAGCTATACTGCTTCTTGGAATATTCCCAAAAAACTCTATATCTTATTACGGAGACCTTTATTCATCTATGTTCATTGCAGCTCTATTCACAATAGCAAAAAAATGAAATCAGCCAACATTCCCATCAACCAAGGAATGGGTAATAAAATGTGATACATGTATGCGATTGGAATACTAGTCAGCCATCAGAAAGGATGAGGTTGTGGAATTTTCTGGTAAATGGATGGCACTAGAAACTTTAATATTGAGTGAGATATCTCAGACACAGAAAGTTAAACACCACATGTTCTCTCTTATATGTGGATGATTGAACTGATATCCTTGGCAATATATTTGCATTGGAAGTAATGTAAGAACCAAAAAATCCTAACAAGATCTACTAGTGGGAAGGGATGGTTAGGGTGAAACCTTTTAAAGGGGAGATTTAGGAACCCAGGACAAGGATGAGGGAGGGAATAATTGAGAAAAATATATAACGGGAAAATGATGGGATGGGAGACAGGATTCTGGAACATGGAAGATAGGAGGGGACAGAGGGACTTACAGAAAAAGTCAAAGATTATGGGAGGCAACCCCATAGGAACATCCTATGCTAATAATATGTCCAAAAAAACTGTCTTTTAAAGGAATAAGAATGACCAGTACCTATGCAGAGGAGCACAGAGTGAGGAAAACAGAGGGAAAAAGCCTTGAGCTGATCACCCAGAACCCAGGGACAAAATTATACTAGAAGCAACAGGAATGTGCTTCCTGATAAAATGTTTAAAGGCCCCAAAACATTATAGGCTTTTGCCATGGCTCTTGGTTGCTCTCCAAAAACTGTCAATAAGACCCTATTACCAAACTAGAACAAGAGCCTAAAGAAAAGGGAAGGAAATAGAAAAATAGGGAAGACAGAAAATGAACCTATAAGTAGGAAGACAGTACATTAAACCGCTCTGTAGGCAGCTGTTATTATACCCATGGAATGGGGACAAACAGTGGAAGCCTTGGGTCTAAAACTGGATGAGTGAAGGGGAACTTGTTATACTATGGATGCCAGAACAACCACAGGAGGAGACAAGCCAGAGTAAACCCTGAGGTCCACAGAAGCATAGAGGAGGAAGGCTATGACAGAAGAAGAGGAGAAGATGAAGGAAAGGGAGGGCATGCGAGGGAGGAGGAAGGGAGGGAGGCTGGGATGAATGCTACATATGCTTGTAAAAGTAGAAAAAGTAGAAATGGAAGAAAAATAAAGAGAAATTATAAAAGAATCATTAAAATAAAGGAGTGAAGAACCTTAAAGGAAGAGAGGTAGATAAACCTAGGTGGCCTAACAGTAGAAAGAACAGTGGGAGACTTTAAGCGGTAATGGGACTGGGGAATAATTAACATTTAACATATACATTTAAAAGCAAAATTGTATGAAACTTGGGCTTTATTCATTCTATTTGATTTTTACAACAGGTCTAAGGGTTACCTATCTACCATTCTCTTATCCTCATGACAAACTTTCCAAATAGTGAGCCAGACACTAATATTCACAGTGGAGCATATTTGCCAATCTAAAAATAGCAAATATATCCACATCATAGGCAAAAGGATGGTGTGAGTTGTTGCTGATTTCCTTGTTGTATGTTTCCTTCTCCACAATTAATGGGTTTTCCTTGAACATCTTTCTACCCTGGCCATCCTACAACTAGGCTGATAAATGAGAGACACCCAAGAAGTTCAAGGGAGTACATGAAGAGAAAGCATAGACATCAAATACTGGTTTCTAAACACAGAAGCCGTAGTCGAGAGGAAGAGAAGAAAGATTTAAAAGATTACGTAGTCAGATGGAACTACTCCCTGTGATGAAAAAAATTTAAGGGGAGGAAAAAAAAGGAGAGCAGGAGAAAAAGAAAACAAAGCATTGGTGACAATCACTCCAATTTGCAGTTTCCCCCAATTGTAAATCTTTTAGAAATTAACCTGACTTAAGTAGGACATAGGAGAATAAAGCAATGAAAGACATGGACCATGTGCATGTGTGTATGTGTCTGTATGTCTGTCTCTGTGTGTTTGTGTGTGTGTATATGAGCATGTATGTAGACACTAATTTTGACACTGAAAAACTGAATAAATATAAGCACAGTTAATATTTATATGATTTTTCCTTCACTGTTAATTCTTGTATTGGTGACATCAATTCACAAACTAATCAAAATCTTCAATTTCTATAGATTAAGTTAGGCAATCTTGTAAATAAGCACCAGGAAATAGCCTTTCAAATAAAAGTTTCTCCTAACTGATAATTTTTTACTTGCTTTTATTTTTCATGTGTGTCTGTGTGTTTGTGTGTGTGTGAGTGTATGTGTACATGTCAGCATGTGTGTGTCTGTGTCTGTATCTATGTGTATCAGAAGGCATTGTGTGTGCTTCTGATTTCAGGAATTATCCTGGATTGCTTCTAACCTCTTTCTTGCTTCACTCTGGATTTCCCAGACTGTCTTTCAGAGCTGAAATGCAGGACATTGCCATTTTTATCTGGCATTTTTATGTGGGACGTAGGATCAGAACCCAGGTTCTCCTGCTTGTGAGGTAGAATCTTAATCCCTGAGCTGCCTCTTCAGCCCCATAACTGATAAATTTTAAGAAAAGATTTAAGTAAAAAAAAAAAGGCATTACATGCGTGTATCAATTCACACAAAATCTTTGTTTCTTAAGAAAATCTAAAAATTCTGTAAATGGAATTATGTATACACACACACACACACACACACACACACACACATACACACACACACAGACACACACTGGAAGAAATGCACTAGAAATAGAAAAAGTAATAAATAGTGTGAATAAACTCACAGAAAGACAAATTTAAAGCCAACAGACTTATGAGACAATGCTCAAATCCAACAAGAGCCTGGGAACTAGAAATTAAGTGTAAAATGAATGTTGCTATGCCTATTAAACCTGCAAAAATAAAGTGTTGGCATGGATGCAAGTTACAAACTGTGTCTGCATGCACTGCAGTGGAAATTAGAAAAAGAAAATCGGTCTAAAAATCCTTGTTCCAATTAGAAGAATACATGATCTTGGAGCCCCGACACTTCCACCCGCTGAGAATCTGCACTATAGAGAAAAAGCATCAGGTAGTTTTCATGTACCTATAAGGATGATTGCAGCATTATTCATACTGGAATAAAATTGGGAGAACTGAATTCCCACTAAGATGGGAACAATTAAACAAATTATAATATATTACACTATGTAATTATGTATCCATTAGAAGAGGCAATTATATATCCATCAGAACAATTGCAACTATACTAGACAGTCTGAAAAAGAGTCCACACACTACAAATGTTTTTTTAAAAAAGTAATAACATACCTAAATTTTCTATGTATGCATCATGAGTGCCTATTCTAGTCTGGATGAACAAACACATTTATATTCATATGCATGACTATAGCTTATATGTGAATATATCTTACATGAATGTAGAGGACTAAATACATCAAGACATTAGTTTAGGTTTACCTTTTATATCAAAGCCATTCAGATAAGCAGTAAGTGAAAAAAGAATGGAAAATGGAAAAAATTAAAAGAATTACATTTAGAGCAAAAACATGTATTTGGTTACTTATTAGATACCTGTGTGGCACTGTATGTCTAGAAATCTATAAAAGTAAAGTTTTGAAAATACACAAAGGCAAAATTCTAAGGCAATAAATAGCTAGAGAAATATAGGAAATTACTTAATCTTATAATAAAGAAAAAAGCAAAGAATAAAGAGGAAAAGAAAAAAGCAAGAGGGCTAGGATAGAGCTTGATTGGAAGCAGGTTTGTCTAGCACACACCAAGTCTGGGAGTAGACCCCAATCACCACAGAAACTATGTGCAGTGGTGGTGCATATTTGCAGTCCCAGATCCCAGGGTATGGAGGTGAGGAAATCATTCTCATCCTGGGCTCCTAAGGTTTAAGGCCAGCCTGGGCTACACAAGATTCGTCTCAAAAATGAGAAAAATAAATTAAACCACATACACATAAGTATTTTGAGTATTAAACAGCACAATAAGCAAAATATTATTCAGAAAAGTAGAAAATGCAAAATTATTACATGATACCACATTTCATTAAAAATCATTTTGTCAAACAATATAACTCTAGCACCACAATAAAAATGGATAAAGGACTTGAATGCATCATACAAGATAGACAATACTTCAGTCTCAATAGTGAACAAGTCATTGCACTGTGAATCTTAACAAAGATTTCTAATGGGAGCACAAAATATTTTAAATAACACATTAATACTAGTTTGAATATAATAGATAAACCTACAGGTAGGGACCATAGACAGGTTTGCTGATAAGACCTGTCGGCAAAAACTTTGTCAGAGTGTGTTAAAAACCTTAAGATACCAAAACCTTCAGACTCAACAATATCAAGAAATACAACATGAACGCACAAGAATATCTATCACAATAGGACTCATACAAAAATTTTAAGTTAGCCAAAATATTAAATGATGCTAAGCTTTAAATGATCAAATATTATATAGCTATTAAAAACTAGTTTAAAACTTTAATAAGATTTACCAAAAGTTTAACATTAGATGTAAAAATCATATATAATATTGTACCTTCTTAATGCATATGCAAATATAAAAATGAAGTATCTTAAGAATCAAAATAATGACTTGAAATTAGGATGTTTATATTTGTGCATTTACACAAAGGTTCACATACTTTATATCCATTCATTTAAAAATTATTGACATTGTTATGAAAGTAAATGAGGTGACATCAGGCTTTGCTTTAGCCCATCCCAAATCAATTGAGTAATAGCAGAAAGTGTATGAGAAGCTTCAAATTAACAAACCAAAAACTTAGTAACCATGGTGTCACTGACTGGCAATAAAATTCTATGTCACTTGGAAGACATGGTCCGGGTTATAAAATTCCAACTTGACAGATGGTATGTATATATTACCTTCTTTCAAAGTACTAATTGCCACTGTATAGTAGCATTGCTTTGCCCTTGACCCATAGCTTTCTCAGGAAAGGATGTAAAACATAAATCAACTTGTCTTTCCCTTTAGTGATTGTAAATACAACAGTAGTTTACACACATTTGATCACATCAATTACCTTTCAAAATTGTTTGGGTATTCAACTAATTTTAATACATATTTGCATTCCCCCTAATATAATGCATGTTAGATATTACCTAAGCACAGAGGATAAAATTCAAAGATGAAAGCAAACAGAAAGAAGACTTATTTTGTTCCTAGTCTCTAATGGATCACTTTATTTATACTCCAAATGTGTCCATGCTACAAAAATCATGTCCTTAGAGCACTCCACATTCCCATATCCACCTCCAATTCCTCTCATCCAAATCCCTCATTGAATAAAGAACTGCATTTTGAAATTCTAGAATGCTTATATTTGAATTACCTCAAATTATGACAATATTTATAAAAAAATTTCCTTGCATAGGGATTGACAGCCACAGTAGTGTTCCTATGCTTAAGGGGAACACGAGAAAGGGTTCAGGGAAATGCCACTGGGTCCTTGTACGTCATCAGAGAGGAGGACCAAGAGAAGAGTTAGGCATACACAATAGAGGACTCTCTGGGAATTGGGGGGAAGGCACTGGGAGACGGGGAGGGAGGGAAGGGGAGCAGGGGGTTCAAGGGGAGGGGGGGGAGGGAACTGGTCTACCTATTAAGTTTGTATGAGCAGAAATAATAATAAAAATGTTAAAAATTTTTTTTAAAAATTCCTTGCATCAATGAAGAATCATACAAAAAGAGTCATGCTCTGTTTTAGCTCTTAGAAAAAAATCAAGATTTTCATATGTGAAGATAATATACAGTACGGAAAACCTAAACTTTCCTCATTAACTATTGTCATTTATCACTAACAGCCACTCTACTACTATTAATGCTGCTGCTACTACTTCTTTGCTGATGTAATTCTTACAATTATTCAACAGATTTGATGTATGTCAGCAGTATACCTCTGCAGATTTTTGAAGACCATCATGGCATGGAGCAAGAATGGATGTCTTCTCCCATTTTTGTGCAACTTGATTGGCTTCTTTTATCTTCTGCTCACAACTTTTTTGTGAATTCAATAATGTTACCTCATAAAATTCTTGAATATCTGTAAAGAAAATATCAGGAAAGAATCAAAATGCTGTATAATACCTTATAAATAGTTTGTACCTATATGCATGCATAAAATGCATATGAAGAATTGCTAGTTAAAATTACTGAGAAAATTTATCCCTAACATAAGAAATTCTGAAAATCGAATTTTTATTGGCATGAAAATGAATAGAGCAGTTTTATTCACAATTGTAAACATTGAAAGTGCATAATATACTATTCATTTATAGAACAAATAAAAGAGCAAGTTCATAAAATAGGATGTTATTCATTAATACAAAAGAGCAATGAAAGCACAAGTACATGATGAATTCCAAGTATATACTGGTAAGTGACAGAAGTCAATGACTCCATATATATATGGAATTTCTAAGCAAGTTTTAAATATAATCAAAAAGTGGTTGGTTATGCCAATAACCATCACGCCACTAATGCACCAATGGGCACATCTTGCCATAATAGCTGTTACGTGGCCAGCAGAATTTATAGCTGGGTAACACTGATGATTTTTCTCCACCTAGCAGTCTACAAAGCACCTTCTTCTGATTTTATGAATGCTAGCCAGGAAGGGGAAGCTACCAGCAGATTTTCACCTTTCTGTCCTCCATATTTTATGATCATGGGCTACAGTAAGGAAGAAAAATTTGCCCAATCTCTTTATTGCTTTACTCTGGGGTTTCCTAGGCTATGGTTTCTAGGAAAGTGCAAACCACCACCGTATCTGCCTAGATTTTTTACATGGGATTTCGGGATTCAAACTGAGGTCCTTTTGCTTGTAAGGCAAAGGTTTTAACCCCAGATCTCTTATGCAAATTATTCTACCAAGAAACAATGTCTGTTAGCAACATTAGTAATATTAGTTATAATAGCAAAACTTAGAAACAACAAAACTTAGAACAATGTTCATCAAAAAGAAAATGAATTCGGTGGGAATGAGGGATGGGGGAGAATGGAATGGGGGACGACAGGGAGGAAGGGATAGGGAGGGAGAAGAAAGGGAGTACCTATTGAGCTTGTATAACTCTGCAAAAAAGGTAATAAAAAAAGAAAATGGATTCAGTATGGTATGTTGTCAAAATTGAATTTATAAATCACAATAAACTACAATATCATAAAATATAAACACAAGAAGCAAGTCTAAAGGTGAAAACATTCTGAACTCACACAAAGTGAATTCAGAAATGCATGAAGTTAAGCTATATTTTAGGAATCAAACATGTATATATGACAAAATGGTCCAAAGCAAAGAAGCATATTAAAATAAGGTCCACATATCCATGAACTTACAGCAATGCTGTGTCCATGTTTAGCATTGAAAATATTATAACTCAAAAGTATATTTAATGCACCTCATGTATAAGAATCATACCCTAGTGCACCAGAGTACTGGTTGTTACTATGGAAACAGTGCAGCTAACTAGCAGGTGGAGCATTGTACTGTGGCTTAGCATTGCAAATGCACTTGGCCAGATAGCACTTGCCTAACAAAACAAATTAAAATATTAAAAGTTTGAAATACAGTTTCTATTGAACATATGTGACTTTCACACTGTGGGAAAGCTGAGGAATTGGAAATTGTACCACCATCATGTTGGAAACTGCATGAAGTTACTTCAGCAGACAGGCTAGGCAAGGTCAAGAGATAGGGAAGAACACAAAGTAGAGAGAAATTAATGGCAATGAACTATTTCTACCATAGAGTAGAAACTTCAGCAATTCTTTTTTCAATTTTTTTGTTTATTACACACTTTTTTGCCTAATCATACAAGCTCAGTAGGTATCCCCTCTCTTCTCTCTCCCCTCCCCTTCCCCATCATCCCACATTGCACTCTTCCCCCTCCCCTCTCCCTTTTATCCTTCTCCCACTCCCTCTCCCAGTGCCTCCTGCTTCCTCTCTCCCATCCCCCAGAGCATCCATTTATATGGATACCAAACCTCCCTCTGAGTCATCTACATTAGTGAGGGTTCAGGACTCAGTGGCATAGTCCAGGGCTCCTTCTTGGGTTGTCTACTATAATGGGAACTCTATTATGACTGTTTAACCCCTTGCCTCTATCATCCTACTGTCTGGAACCTTCTCCCCTGTGATCCATGGGGGTCATTGAGATGTCAACCATTGTGCAAGTGAGGCAAAGTCCAATCACTTTGTGGCTATATCCTGACTGCTGTATATTATCCCTTCATAATGCAGTGTATATTATGTATAACTCAAATATATTCTTAGTATGTATTTAATATTTTTTTCAACAAATAAAAATAACAAGTGTTTCATGAATACAAAAATTATCTGGAAAAGTTTTAAAACTCTTAAATTTTACACAAAGTTATTTTATTCAACCACTTTTAATAAAGTAGTTATGAAATCAGGTGTAAGAAACATGTAAGAACAGAAAGTAAAAGCTACATATATTTAAATCTTCAGAATTCTTCAAATTGTAATGGTAGGTAGGATATTAATTAGGTTGGCAAAAGTCAAAGGAATAGGATTTTTAAAAATTCAGAAACAAGATATGTTTATATTCAGGTCTCTGGTATTAATTAAAAAGAAAAGGAGAATTGCTATAACAAGTTCTGAAGCAACATGGTCTCTTTAAAGCATAATGGCATGAATAGAACAAATTTTTTACAGATAAAATTTCAGGTTTTTTCCTTTATACCATTTTCAGAGTACAGAATTTCCAATTTCCCAAATTTTGAAATACTAAGAATATGTTATCCATTACATAAACCATATTTTTTAAACTTTTTTTAATCCTTTTTTATTATTTATTCAATTGTGCATGTGTGTGCATGTGTGTGTGTGTGTGTGTGTGTGTGTGTGTGTAGAACCAGGGACAGATTCGGGAACCACCATGGACGCCTCCACCTCCTCCTTGTTTACTCTGTCCTGGGATTCACAGGCTCCGCCCTACCAGGACCAGAAGCGCAGGCCACCCCCACTTCCGCCCGGCGTCTATATGTAGGATCTGGGATCGGAACTCAGGACCTTCTGCCTGCAAGGCAGAGACTTAACCTCTGAGCCACCTCTCCAGCCCCATACATAAACCATATTTATCATGCTCATGTTAATGAAGGACTCATTAACAAATTAGACTTAATAAAATGGACAGCAGTAACTTAATCACATTTAGAAAAACTCTGTAGAGGGTATTTTTAACACTAAACCTGTAACCTTAATAATTTATACCTCCAAAATGATGAAATGTTCAAAGTCTGTTTCACTCCTTTGTCTTCTTACTCTGGCTTAAGCAACTAGTAGAGAAAAGGAAAGTAACTTGGGCTAGAGAGGTGGTTCAAGGGTTAAGAGTCTGCCTTGCAAACACGAGGACCTGAGTTCAGATCCCAGTTTCCATGTAAAACTGCCAGGCAAAAAACTGCAGTGACCTACACTTCCAGCCTGGGAAATCCCAGAGCAAAACAAAAAGGAGGTAGAACTGATCCAGGATATCACCCTTGGTCCTCCACAGGCACACACATCACCCTCTGATACACACATACACAAACGAACACACACATGCACTTACACGCATACAAACATATATACACACACACGAAGAAAGTAACTTAATGAAGTCAATGACTACTTAAAGAAAATTCCATAATCAATGTCAAATTTCACTTTTGATTAGCAAGCTGCATTTTTAATGTCAGGTTTATGTCCTTCTAGTATTTTCCAAGCATCATCTCTTCAGCTCCTTGTATTACTGCACCACTTTCCTACATTTTTTTCTGCCTGCATTCAGGCCCATACTATTTCTTGCTCCCCTCTTCCTCCAAACCCAGAGATGGCCTTTCTCCCACAAAGAAAGCCTCCTGTCCTTCAGTGTCCAGTCTTTCAATTCAAAGTTTTAAATATGACATTTCATCAGCATAGAAAGTATTAATGATAAAGCATAGTTCGATTACTCAATCGATTACTCAAATAAGAATGTCCATACAGCTACCAATAAAAGAAATGAAAGTTTGCTTTAGGAGTAGTAGGTAGATGAGGGGAATGAGATCATTCTGCTACTTTTTTCCCAGTCTGACAACACATCACTCATTCTATTTGATGTTTATTTCTACTCTTTCTAGTAGATGTCACTCACATTTCTAACACTTCAGTGAGTAAGCCCATTTTAAGTGTGAGTCAAGCCCTTTAGGAATGAAAACAATGTCCTACATACTCAGGCATTCTTTGGTATCTATTATAGCCACCTTTACAGTTAGTAAGCCACAGTGAATGTTTGCAGATCTTTATTTATATGCATTTCCTAAGACTCAAACAGAAGAAAAAAAAAAACAGTTAAATGAAGCCAAATTCCCCCATCACTCAAGACTTCAGGAAACCTGCATATTACTTGATTATACTTGAATGTGACTGGACTACTTGATCAGAGCAGCTAGTGACTTTATTCCAAATATTCCTCCTTTGAACAAAAGAGATTTCCAGCCTCCAAGGAGAATCAAAAGGAAGTTCTCAAATTATCAAAAGGTGTATCTATTTTGAACTCATAATTTTAAAGCATCAATCTATAAACTGTTGCCAAGTGCATATGTATTTTTCAAATCCAAACAGATCCATGAATCACCTGGGCATGCTCCGGGTCTGATTCTGCATTCAGCTAGCAAGCGCCCAGTATTAGCTCTGGCTTCTAGTGCACTGTCAACACTGAAGCTAAGAATGAGGGCCCTACCTCTTCTTTCTGCTTGTGCTTGGTTACTCCATTCTCTTCTAAGTAAAGATGTGGAGAAAGGAATCCAAACAACAGAAGCAAATTAACAAGAGAAAAACCACTCATTGAATGAAAGATAGTAATTATATAATTGCTACCATTGGCTACATTGATTTAAACTAAGCTAAATATTAAGCTTAGATGAACCATATTTTATTTCTCTGACACCAAGCCATTAAAACAAACAAAAAAAATCCACTTATATTTCCCGTCTGAAACAACCCTTTGTGAGTCCAACCCTTACCCACCCTTTTTAAGTTAAACCCAAAATCCTTAAATATAAAATCTGGAGTTTTGTTTCCTACTCAATGTTGTGAAGTCTGTTCCTACTTTAAGTCTTTCTTTGAAGCAATTAAGATTGTATTTTTTTTTTTAAAAAATGGGGTTAAAAATTTTAAGTAAGATCTGGCCTCTCCAATGATGATTCTGATATAGTTTAGTCTCCAATTGTCAAATAGCATGTTCAAGGGAACCAAAAAAAAAAAGATAATCTTTTGCATGTTTTTTTCTAGTTTTACAAATATAATCTTCACCAATCCCTCCCACGCTCTTGCCTGTCTGTGTGGGCCCAGATTGTCTGCTCTAATGGGAGCTCAGGTCTCCATGGCAGACTAAGTGGCCTTTCCTTGGGTGTCACACTGATAGGGACACTCTCCTTCATCTGTCTAGCCCTAGCCCCTAAGGTTCCCACTGCATGCAATTATTTCTCCTGAGATCCTGCCTAGTCTATGGGCGAATGTTGATGTCAGCCGTAGTGTAGGTCTGGTACAGTAGGTTCCTGGTTGCTCCAGCCCTGCCTTGAGTGGAATTTCCTGGCCAGCAATAGACCTACCCATCTTTAGGTTCTTACAGTCTTAACACCCCATTTTCTGCAAGATTCCCTGAGCATTAGCACGAGAAAAGATTTGGTTGGCTTGATTCTGGTTGAGCATTTCAGGGTTGCTGGTACTCTGCATTCTGGTTGGTTGCTCTTGCCTCGTTCACTGGACTTCCACTGAGACTGCCTCTTGTTTGGGTGTTGAGATTTTTTCTTATCTAAAGATAAAATGAGAGGTGTTTCTATGGCAATTTACTCTCCCGTGTTTGTGGTTAGTAGTGTCCACTGTCAGTTTTCTCCCTGACCACTGTTAGACTGGTTCACAGTGTTAGGTGTGTGTTCCCTGTCATAGGGTAGTGGAGTTAGGGATAGTAAGCAGGTGGTTGCTTACCTGGAGGCTAACCTACTGTCTACTCTGAAGAAATGAGACAAACTTTTCAAGCACATTCTTAAAAACTAATATTCTCAAAATATTTCATCATCTTCTAAGCAGACACCACGTGGCATGACACATTCTATCAGGGATGCTGCTGTTTTTTCAAGAATGCCTTAGAGCCAGCTCCTCTTTGAGACATACGTGCCTTCAAGCATCTGAGGAATTCTGAATATTCTCTGAAGTGACAAATCTTTTTAATTTGAGGGGAGATTTAACTTCTTTAAAATAATAATGATAAACTGTGAATGATATGCATGTCAAAAAAATGTCTTTTTAAACATGGCTTCAGTTAAGAAACTATGACATTAAACTGTGAGACTCTTTTCTTGGGTGACTCACAAATTGCTCTACAACCATCTACATAGCCACAGTAAAAGAGAATAGTAACCAGAATAAAGAATATGTAATGCGTGTATATACTCTGTCACCTATTTTAACATAAACAGGAACAAAAGTGACAATGTAAGAAATAATTTTATGGAGATAATAACTGCTACTTCTATTCTCCACCAACATGAAACCTCAGTGGAGGTTGTTACCGTTGGCTTATTTTATGATTGGCACATTCAGTTATCACTCACGAAAGTTGCTTAATGACAAGAATACATTGAAATCTGCTGAGGATTTGGTTTTTCTTACAGATTCAAGACCTTGGTCTTATAAGATATGCTTTCTTTTAAGACACATACCTTATGTCTCTTCCAACACATCCTGTTCTTCAAAGCGTTTTTGATAGCACAAACCTGTAAGAATTCTGATGAATATTACAAGACAATTGCTTTTTCTTTGTCTAATGATGTTACAAACTACAAATTTGAGGTCCATTAGCCTTCCTTGAACACTTAGTTCTGTTTGGGGAACAGATAAACTCTCATCCTCAATTTCCTTTCCCTGCATCCATATACTACTATGCCTTTTCATCTACAAAAACTATCACCATTGCTTTGGTCCATATCAGACCACCAGACACTGAAGCACAGAAGTAGAGTTTTATCAATATGACAAGTGTCCTTTCTTGGGCTTTGCAGCCAGACGAGTTTCTTTAAGAGCATTACCCATGACTGGAGGACCTGAGGTTGAATATGGAGCAAGATTGAAGATGAATGTGAGTGACAAGAAAGTGTAACTTGAATCCCATAGCTAAGAACACAGAGTGAGAACAAGGTCACTGTTTGGTGCAAACCAAGGATCAAGTAAACGAGTAAAAGAAGCAAAGCAGAGATAAGTGTAAAATCCAGAGTGTACCAGATACTCTTTTCTGTTGCTGTGAGAGAACACCCAAAGTCAAGCAACTTAATGGGAGGAAGATTTATTCAGCTTGCAGTTCCAGAGAGGAGAGACAGTCTTTCATGGCAGAAAAAGCATGGCTGGTGGCAGAAGCTGGAAGAGGCCTAGGTCACATCCATCCAACAGGCTGAGAGTTCCAAGACTGCCAACTGCCGGAAGAGACCTGTCCTGGAAATGGGGCGGGACTAACCCAGCTGAAGGCTCATCCCTTGTGACTGCTTTCCTCCAGCAAGGCTCCACCTCCTGAAGGTACCATGACCTTCCCAAATACATGAATCCATGGGAGACACATTTCAAACCTTGACAAAAAGTTTCAGGACTTTTCCAAGGTAAAACTCAAAAGATGTTAAAGAAGCAAGAACAGGGCAACGCACAAAAGATCCAAGCAAATTTTTACCTATATTCTGTTATGATGAGGCTTCTTTTGTGCCTAGACAAGCACAAGGAAGTGGGAAGAAAATAAGAGAAGCACAAAGAATGATTAGGAGGAGATCTTGGTTGCCAAATACTTTCCTCTAAGAGATACTAGGGATTTGTGGGGAAAGGCTTATTCTGAGATTATGAAAAGGAATTTTGAAGCCTGGAACATATTTTCTGTATCAGAAAATAACAAAGTCATGGGATCATATCAGCCCACCATGAAAGAGCTCCTACTAAGCAAACATGGAGGAATTTGAGCATTAGCCATTTACACCCCACCCCGCTCCGCTTGTCTGGACTCGCACGCGGTCCAGCCGGGCCTCACCCCACGCCCTAGGTGGACCCCAGGCCAAATAGTTCAGTTTAGTGAAATTGAGAGATCTTAAGAGTTAAAATGACAATGCCAAAGTCAAAGTGCAAATGCATGAGAAGCAACAATCAAGTAAACAAATTTCCCACTGAAGAAATTAATCCCATAATGTTAGACTCCAACCAGAACAAACCCACGGAAAAAGGCCAAGAAAGCCTCACCCAGGATAAAGACTTTCAAAATATGATCATTACCATGTTCAATACTATGAAAGAGGAAATCAGGGAGGAATTAAATAATCGAATCAATCGCTTTGATGAGGAACACAACAGACATCTGGAGGAGTTGAGAAAAACAGTGCAAGAAACAAAAAGTGGCATAGAGCAGTTAAAACAAACTCAAGCAGAGTTTAAAACTGAGCTAAAAGACAAGTTATCTTCAACCCAGAATGCCACAGAGAGTCTTATCAACAGAACTAACGAAGCAGAAAACAGAATTTCAGACCTTGAAGAAAAAGTGGGAGTACTAACCAGCTCAATGGAAGAGGTTGTTAAAGCCAAAAAGATACTTGAGAGAAATATCCAAGAGATATGGGACACCCTGAAGAAGCCTAACACGCGTATTCATGGAATACCAGAGCAAGAATCTCAAAATACCACCCCTGAGGAAATTTTTCAAACGATCATCAAGGAAAACTTTCCTCATCTAAAAAAAGAGAGGCCCATCCATATACAAGAGGCATTCCGCACCCCAAACAGATATGACCAAAATAGAAGCACGCCCCGGCAAATAATAGTTAAAACACTCCACATTCAAGATAAAGAACTGGTGCTGAGAGCTTCAAGGGAGAAATGTAGTATCCATCCATGTCTCTTATAATTTTCTTTGGTTTGAAGTCCACTTTCTCTGATAGCATAATGGCTACCCCTGCCTGTTATCTGCTTCCATTTGCTTGTAGAATTGTTGACCACGGATGGATACTACATTTTAGTCACAGGTACAATTCACCAGGAAGACTTCACAATACTGAATATATATGCACCCAATACGGGCCCCTCCACATTCATTAAGAAAACCCTACAGCGTCTAAAGCAAGAAATCAACCCCCAAACGATAATTCTTGGGGACTTCAACACCGCCCTCTCAACATGGGATAGATCAACAGGTCAAAAGCTTAACAGAGACACTTTGGAACTTAATCAAACCCTGAAAGAAATGGACCTTACAGATCTCTATCGAACTTTTCACCCACGCACCAAAGAATACACATTTTTCTCAGCAGCACACGGAACTTTCTCCAAAATAGATCACATATTGGGCCACAAAATGAATCTACACATATACAAGAAAGTTGAAATTCTAACCTGTGCCCTATCAGACCACCACGGCCTAAAGCTGGACATCCACAACACATCAAACAAGAGAAAATACACTAACTCCTGGAAACTTAACACTATGATGCTGAATGAGAACTGGATTCAGGAAGAAATTAAAAAGGAAATTCAAGATTTCCTGAAAGTGAATGATAACGAAAATACAACTTACCAAAATCTCTGGGACACAATGAAAGCTATTCTAAGAGGTAAGTTCATAGCACTTAATGCCTATATCAAAAAAATGGAAACATCAGAAATAAACAACTTAACAATGCAGCTTAAAGCTTTAGAGAAACTAGAGCAATCTGATCCCAAAAGTAGTAGAAGAGAGGAGATTAGCAAAATAAGAGGAGAAATATCTGAAATCGAGACTAAGAAAACGATAGAAAAAATCAACCAGTGAAAAAGCTGGTTCTTTCAAAAAATCAATAAGATTGATGCATCCCTAGCTAAAGTAACCACAAGCAAGAGAGAGAAAACCCAAATTAACAAAATTAGAAATGAACATTGAGTTATCACTACTGATACCCAAGAAATCCAGAGAATTATAACATCATATTTCAAAAACTTATACTCTGTGAAGTTTGACAACACAGAGATGGATGAATTTCTAAGTAAACACAACTTACCTAAATTGAATCAGGAAGTTGTGAATTATTTAAATACTCTATAACATATAAGGAAATTGAGGAAGTAATCTCGAATCTTCCCACCAAAAAATGTCCTGGACCAGATGGATTCAGCACAGAGTTCTACCAGACATTTAAGGAGTTAATAACACCAATACTCTTAAACTGTTCCATCAAATAGCAAAGGAAGGAACACTACCAAATTCCTTCTATGAAGCTAATATTGTTTTAATCCCAAAACCTAATAAAGATTCACTTAAAAAAGAAAACTATAGGCCGATCTCCCTGATGAACACAGACGCAAAGATTTTCAACAAAGTCTTAGTAAATCGGATTCAAAAACATATTAAAAAGATCATTCACGGGGACCAAGTAGGCTTCATCCCTGGCACACAAGGTTGGTTCAACATTCGCAAATCAATAAATGTAATTCATCATGTAAACCAGTCCAAAGTCCAAGACCACATGATACTCTCGATAGATGCAGAAAAAGCTTTTGACAAGATCCAACAGCCTTTTATGATCAAAACGCTAGAGACAGTGGGAATGGAAGGAACCTTTATCAATATAATAAAAGCTGTATACAACAAGCCCACAGCAAGGATTATGCTCAATGGGGAACAATTGGAAGCATTCCCACTTCCATCAGGAACTAGACAAGGCTGTCCACTCTCACCACTTCTATTCAATATTGTACTTGAAGTCTTAGCTGAAGCCATAAGACAAGAAAGGGACATAAGAGGGATTCAAATCGGCAAGGAAGAAGTCAAACTATCCCTATTTGCAGATGACATGATCTTATACCTGAGGGATCCCAAAAACTCCACCAGGAAGCTCCTGGAACTAATTGAGAAGTTCAGCAGGGTGGCAGGATACAAAATAAATGTGCAAAAATCAGAGGCCTTCCTATATGCCCAGAATGAAAGAAGTGAAAAAGCCTTGAGAGAAACAGTCCCATTTACTATAGCCCCTAAAAAAATGAAATACCTTGGTATAAACCTAACTAAGGAGGTAAAAGACCGTTACAATGAAACCTTTAAAACCCTAAAGAAAGAAATAGCAGAAGACACCAGAAGGTGGAAAGACCTCCCTTGTTCCTGGATTGGCAGAATCAACATCGTAAAAATGACCATCCTACCAAAGGCAATATACAGATACAATGCTATACCAATCAAAATCCCAAAGCAATTCTTCAAAGAAGTTGACCAAACAATCTCAAAGTTCATATGGAGGCACAAAAGACCCAGGATAGCAAAAACAATCCTGAGTAACAAAAACACAGCTGGAGGTATTGCCATACCAAACCTTAGTCTATACTACAAATCCATAGTTGTAAAGACAGCCTGGTACTGGCTCCAAAATAGACACACAGATCAATGGATAAGGATTGAAGACCCAGATATAAGCCCACAAAGTTACAGCCATTTGGTCTTTGACAAAGGGGCCCAAAGAATCTAATGGAAAAAGAACAGCATCTTCAACAAATGGTGCTGGCAAAACTGGATCTCCACATGCAGAAGATTAAAGCTGGACTCGTACTTGTCACCATGTACAAGACTTAATTCCAAATGGATCAAGGACCTTGATATAAGGCCAGAGACTATAAAAACCATAGTTGAAAGGATAGGGAACTCCCTCGAGCTGATTGGACTAGGCCAACAGTTCCTAAACAGACACCCAATGGCACAGTCACTGCTACCAACTCTCAACAGTTGGGATCTTGTGAAATTAAAGAGCTTCTGTTCAGATAAAGAGATTATAACACGAGCTCAAAGGCAACCCACAGAATGGGAGAAAATCTTCACTAACCACACATCTGATAGAACTCTGCTGTCCAGAGTGCACAAAGAACTTAGAAAACTAAACAACAAGGAAACCAATGGCCCAATTAAAAAATGGGCCCTGAAACTTAAAAGAAACTTTACCAGGGATGAAATTAAAATGTCTAACAAATATCTTAAAAAATGCTCCACTTCTTTAGCCATCAGGGAAATGCAAATCAAAACTTCCCTGAGATATCATCTCACCCCGGTCAGGATGGCAAAAATCCACAATACTAACAACGACAAATGCTGGAGAGGATGTGGAGAGAGGGGAACTCTCCTACATTGCTGGTGGGAATGCAGGCTCATACAGCCACTCTGGCGAGCCGTCTGGAGATTCTTAAAGAAATTAAAGATTGAAATGCCATATGACCCTGCGATTCCACTTTTGGGAATAACCCCCCATACAGCAGAGGTTCACCTCGATAGCACAAGCACGACCATGTTCATAGCAGCACTGTTTACAATAGCAAAGTCATGGAATCAGCCCAAATGTCCAACAGTTGACGAGTGGATAAGGAAACAGTGGTACATCTATACAATGGAGTACTACTCAGCCATCAAAAATGATGAATTACTGGAATTTGCCGGGAAATGGATGTCATTAGAAAGAATTATATTAAGTGAAGTATCCCAAACCCAGAAAATTAAGCGCCGTATGTACTCCCTAATAGGTGGCTCCTAGTACCAAACCCACCCAGCCCACCTAGAGACAGTAATTCCAAGGATTATGAACAGGAGGGATGGGGTAGGAGGGCCACACCAGAAACAAGGAGAGAAGGGACCATGTTACAGCAGGGAAAATAGGCCTCCACCAAGGACCCAAATAAGTAATGAGACATCTGATTAAGTTCACAGACTTTTGTTCCTGATCATTTACTACTGAGGGGGTGTGATCTCACCAGAAGAGGAGGGCATATAGTCTGGCAGATAAAAAGTAACCATTTTGCAAATGGGTGATAGACCCCTCCCTTACTGTGGTTTCCCACTTTTATTCTTCTACCTTTGAATGTGCTTTTATCATAAGACTCTAACAGCTTTTTGTCTCTGGCCAGGGGGTAACATACAATGCCCACCAGGATGGAGTGAAGGGCATTGCAGGAGCAGCAAAACTGCAAAAGAAAATCAACAAACCACAATCCAGAACTTCAGAGACTCTATATCAACCACCTAGAACTAGGCCAGCTTAGTCTCTCCCCATCTTGAAGCTCAGGGAAATTTGTGGAAGAGGGAGCGGTAAGAGTGTAAGAGCAAAAAGATGGGACATCTTAGAAAACTTAGAAAACTTAGAAAACTAAACAACAAGGAAACTCTATACTAGTTAGGGCTGAAGCAATCATAATTGGACTTTGCATGCCCTGCGCATTGTCCAACACACTGTTGACCTCACAAAGTCTAGCATCTGCTAAAGGCACCAAGATCCTTGGAGGCAAAGGATTGGCAGCCACAGCAGTGTTCCTATACCTAAGGGGAACACGGGAAAGGGTTCAGGGAAAGGCCACTGGATCCTTGTACGTCATCGGAGAGAAGGGCCCAGAGGAAAATCAGACATGCACAAGAAAGGACTCTCTGAGAATTGGGGTGGGAGGCACTGGGGGATGGGGAGGGAGAGAGGTGGGGAGGGGAGCAGGGGGTACGGGGGAGGAGTAGGGAGGGAACTGGTGTACCTAATAAGTTTGTATGAGCTGAAATAAAAAAAAATAAAATAAAAAAATTTTTGAGCATTAAAACACTAAATTGAGTAATTATTATGGATTATAATCAATCTTTTAAAACCTGGGTCATATGTATGTATAAAACTGCCAAAGTATAAATTCAATTAAAAAATTTTAAATCATAATCCATGAGTCCATATTGAAACAATTAAGTGTTGTGCCAGAGCACGCAGGTCATCCGAGCCCTAAGCAGTGGGTTATGCACCCAGCCCCCCATACTACTCAGAGGTCAGTGACAGCTTAACTACAATCATGTTAAGTATTGCAGGTGGCAGATTAACAAAGTCCTGCTCCCCTTACTCATAAAAGAGTGGAACTTGTCACATAGCCTAAGGCATTTGTGCTAACTTCCCTATGCCTATGCCCTAAGTTACACCTTGCATAATATAAAAACTTCACTCAGAAACCCTTACTAGTAGATAATCTTGATCTGGCAGGGCTCAAATTTGATTTTAAACCCCAGTAATATTGCCTGAACTATACATTTTGGAATAATATTGGATCGATATTAAATTACCTGATTTATAGCTGTACTATTTACATGGTAACAATTTCTGGGGAGGGAATATAAATTAAAGTGCTCAGTGATTTTAAGAAAAGACTTGGTATCTTCAACATCCTTAAGTTGGCTCATTGACAATGTATTTATTTTGTATGCATGTGTGCATATAAATAGACTTATATAGAGAATATGATCAATCAAATAGACATGAACAATCGATGAAGCTGGATTAAGTATGGGAGTTCCTTGACCTATTCTGACAACTTTTGTATAGACATTAGATTGTGTTAAACTACATAATTTTTTAAAATGATAAAGTGACTTGATAGTGTTAAGAATGAGTGTGGAATTTAGATGTCTCCTACAACATTTATAAGAAATAGAAAAAAACTGACAAAATAGAAGAATGTTATCTTTTAAAAATAGTTTTTAAAAAAGATAGTTCTGCAGGGTATAAATGAGTTACTTCAGGCTGAATATCTTTATTCATAAAATTTGACACTGGAAATGAGGGCTTTCATATATTTTGGAGAATATTAGCATGCCCATAATAAGGTATCTTGGGAATGGTAAAATCTAGAAACAAAAATCAGTTGTTTTATATAACCTATTCACACGACTTGAAAATAAATTTAAACAGCATTGTAAACGCACTTGTGTTTTGACTACTACCCAGAATATGCAATCATTTGCAGAATTTTCCACGTGCACCATGTTAACAGTCAAAAACTTTTGCATTTTGGGAACTGGGGAGACATCTATTTGTTAAAGCATTTATCACACAAGACAAATGACTTGAGTTCAGATTCCCAGATCCCATGTAAAAAAATATGTCAAGTCTTCGGTCTGTAATTTTAAGCCCTGGAAACTATAGAGCAAAGGAATAAGATAGAAGAGCAATCCAAGATTATTCCTGATATCATCTTTAGGCCTCCACAGGCACACAAACTCAAGTGTCCTTTCTATACATGCTTGTACACACATACACACACACATGCAAAAAAAAATGCTCTGTATTTTGAAATTTTCCAGATTTTAGACTTTTAGATTAGGGATGTTCGACCTAAACAACAATCTGGAAACTAACATACAAAGTCTGAATCTTCCTAGCACTGTTTCACTGAATATGTGACTTGTGACGAGTGATTTAGCTCCACTAAACCTCAGTTTCTTTGCCTGTAAATTTTACGTGCATACGTACTCCACACAGTTGAGTACATAGAACATACTTGCAAAATGTCAGCTCTTACTCTTTGATTAATTATTCATCTTTGAGCAATATAATGTATAGAAGAGTTCTCATTAAATATTGAGTAGTTGGACATAACATATGTTTAGCCAGAAGTCATTTCTTCTAGAAAACGTCAAAAGTAGAGACACATAGAGCAATAAAACAGACTTAATACTTGTAAAGGAAAAAAACTTATTTATAAGTAAGAAGGTGGCTAATTGAAATGGAAATCTTAATAGAAATGCAGTAAGACACGCATTAAACAACACACAGCATTTCTGTGCCTTAAATAAGGGTTTTAAAAATAAGACCTCTAAAACAAATTTTAATTGAAAGCATCTATTTAATGAATAAGTGTGATACTTCAAGTTGCTCAAAAGCAGGCACTAAATAAGCTCAAGATATCAGATATCCTCAATGCAAATCAGCAACCTTTTATCAGTACTTACGCTTCCAAACAACTACCAGGTGTGCCTTAGTTTATACTTGAGAGATAATTAACTTTCAATTTCACATCACTCTCCCAAGGTATAGAAATGCTATGAATCGTTTTTATGTCACAAAGATTTCCCATGTGAACTCTACAAATATCGGAAAGATAAGTATTCATAATCTTTTTTGAGACTAGTTTTAAACTGCAATGACCTTCATGTTCCCCTCCCCTAAAAAATACCAAATGTCTTCCAATCTATGATTAGATATTGATATCAATCACTGAAAGAAGAGGAGAGGAAATAAATTAGCAATTGCCATTCCCCACTGTGATCATTAATGTTGATTATCAATTTGACTAGACTAAGCAATTAGTAAAATATTCCTCCACATGAGTCTGGGAATGCATTTTCAAAGAGAATTAATTAACAAGTGAAGACCTACATTCACTTTGAAGGTGTTCAGCACCATCCAATAAGCTTGGGGCAACCCGAACAGTTAAAAAAGAGTGAGGCAGGAAGACGAAGTCCACTAGATTTGCATTCTCTCCCTCTTTGCTTCCTGACTGCCAGGGGGTGAGCAGCTTTCTCCTCCTCTATAGTGTCAGACCAACTTGATGTCCTGATTTGCCTCAGGCCCAAAGTAATGACACCAGCCGTTAATAGCTTGAAGCCAGGAGCCAAAGTAAAACTTCCCTCCCTTATGATTTTTATGTCAGGTATTTTATCACAACAACAAAACATCTGACTCACACTCCGGCCATATATTAGGCAGTCAAACATCAGAAGCATCATTTACTTCACTTAGTCCTTTCCATCATATGATATTATATTACGACAACTATGTTAGAAATGAAGAAACCGACATGAATACAATATCATCTAAGAAAGTCTTCATAACCAAGTACACTGGCATATTCCTGTCATCCCAGAAGGGCAAAGGCAGAGAGACAGGAGGATCAGAATTTTCAAGGTCATCCTCATCTATATAGCAAGTTTCAGGCTAGCCTAGGCTATGACATTCAATCATAATAAAATAATGACAATAACAACATATGAAACGCCTTGGATCACCAGATACAATGGGAATCAAGCAAAGGAACTGTTTCAAAAGTTTTCCAAAACTTTCTATCAAGAATATTTTAGCTAATCTCAACTGCACAGTCAGTGCTTAGATGAAGCTTTTTCATTTCTCTATCAGCAAAATCTCAAAAGACGGGGAATTTAGATTCTAGGAACCATATCGTTTTAGCAGATGAAAGTCAAAGGAGATAAAGATGATTCTGTGGACAGGTAGCTGCAGATTGCCACTGTTTAAAGTCAAACGTAGAGACGACTAAATGTTGAAATAGAAGTTGCTGTGGATTACTTCATTGGCTGATCAGATTTCCTTCATATATGCACAAAACACTATCAATAAATATTAGTTATGTAATAGTAATCTACTTTTATCCTGAGAGAACAAAGGTATTTTTTTACCAGGAAAAAAAAGCAATGGAAAAGAGAAAGACAGAAAAATAGATGTGAAAATGGAATCAGATTTAGGGAGAAATTTTACCATCAGAGACGTAAGGTATAGATTTACTTAATATTCAGTTTAATGCTAATTTTATAATCAATCGAATTAACCCGGTCAAATAAGACCAGAATAGCATTCAGCCCACAGGAGTTATCTCTAGAGACACGTGTTAAGTAGAAGAATAAAATTCTGCTTCTAACTTGCAAAAACACACTTCCAACTCATTTCCTCAAATCTGATGCGGAGGGGACTCATTATAATTTTCTAAAATAGCAAGAGTGTTTTGGTTTTTGGTTTGTTTTACTTTGTTCTTTTTTTAAAACCTTATTTAGAACAAACAGTTCTGAATCATAAGACTGTACTGACCTCTGACAATAAATGTCAGAAGCTTGGTCTGTACTATGCAATACTGTGTGCATTCTTTGGCAGATAAAAACACCTAATGTCAACTAACACTTGAGAAAAGTGCCACATTTTACTGCTTCAAAAAAAACTGATTCAAACTGAGTGGGTAATCATTTCATTTGGAATCAGTCCAAGAAGTGACAGCTGATGGCAAATCTTAAAAAAAAATATTGCTTATAAATACAAGCATTCAAATTAACTGAAAATTCAATTTAGACTCTAGAAATTATTTAAAATGTGACCCTACAAAATATAAGACAAAGACATAATATCTATTATATAACTAGATAATTACACATAAGAGACATAATTTTATAATGTGCAATCTATAGCAATTGTATAAAATTGATGATAATACACATGTACGTTATAGAACAGATATGATCATATCCATTTTATCATATTAAGCTATGATCTACTATGCTAGATAATCTAATAAAAGTATATTAGGGACATTAAAAAAAATCTGCTTTTCGGCAAACTCTCTTAATATCTAAAGTGTTTATGTTAGAGAAAATTTGTATGCCTAAATACAAAATTACAGATGAGGAAACTTGCTATGCCACATATTTAAGCTATCACTAGCTTGCTTTCTATGGACTAAGTCAAGAATGGTGCCTTTTGCTCTAACGTGAGTGGAACGCAGGCCTATAGACGGTCTTCCTGACACAGAAGCCATCTAACCCACTGCAGCCTCGGGTAGGACAGGACGCCTTGCTATTCTGCATCCAGACACCCAGAAAGCCATTTTGCCAGCTTCAGACAAGGAAACCTTGATAGTGATAGTTCCACTAACAAATGTCAGAAAACAATGGCTGGAGAGATGACTCAGGAGTTAAGACTTTTCCTGGCAAGAAGAAGGTCCTGAATTTGGATCTCAGGTTCCACGTAAAAATGCCAGGCCATAATGACAAAAGGTCTGCATTTCCAGTTCTTGTGGCGGACGGAGCCTGAGAAATTTCAGAGTGAAGCAAGAAGGAAGTAGAAGCAACCCAGGATGATTCCCAAAGTCACCCTTGGTCCCCATGGACGCATGTGTCCTCTGACACACACACACACACACACACACACACACACACACACACACACACACACTGAATGAATAAATAAAGATTAAAATTTCCATAAACTGCTTTAGAAAAAAAAGAAAACAACGCTTGTTCTGGCTTTACTAAAACAAAGAAAAAAAATGCACAGATGAGCCCTTCTTTCTGTTTCCTTCCTCTCCGTTCTCATCATTTACCTCCCATTCTCTACCCTTTCATCCCTTCCTGAACAGCTCAGTCCCTCAGCTACTGGTGAAGTAAAGCAGCCACCATGGCTCAGAGCAGAGCACAAGGCGAAGTGGCCCACAGCATTTACGAGTCCGGCCGAGTAAGGAGGTAGTCTCACCAGAAGGTAACCTGGTGGTGTGAGTTAGGCAGGGTTAAGCACAATGGGTAGTGATCAAGTCTGGGGACAAAGGTGAATACCCATGTGGTAAGAAAGGCCTACTTTGTAAGGTAAGTCTTCTACATAGATGTGTGTGTTAGATATAGAGGGCTCCTGACAGGATAGCAGTGACAATTATAGACAATGAGAGTCAATGATCAATTTTTGTGTGAACAATATATGCCATATATCAGTACTTTATTCAGACAAGTTAAATGTTTGCTTTTAGACTACCACATCTGTACTTTCTCAGGAATCCTGTAAGACACATCCAATTTGAACCACTTGATAAACAAGAAAGCATTTAAGGGATTTGACCAGTCAGTCCATAGCTGCTAAAACCAGGTGCCTGTAACATTAAAACCTACCGTCTTATTACAGCCTTCTTATGTCCACAATAAATGGCAGGTTTTCTTTGTTTTGCTCTGGGTGTGTAGGGATTCTGTTTGTTAATTGTGTTTTCCTTTTCAACTAGAAAGGTTTATGGACCATGACTCAACAGCTTGGGCTCAAAGAGTCTTTTTCTCTAAAGCCTCTTTGAGGAAAGTCACTTCTCTCTCCCTCTCCTCTATTGCCTTTGTCCTTTCTGTTTGCTTTGTGATTTTGACTGCCCCCGGTCAGGGTAGGTATGCCAACTTTGCAAATCATATTCCATTTTTAGCCTTTATGCACAGTAGTTACCACATTTTATCCTACTGTAGAAGCACCTAAAGGATCCACATCACCAATATGAGTTAGTAGCCTAGGGCAAGACCCATGATTTACTCTTCTTATTCACAGTGTGCAGACAGATTTATATATTACCCTCTATGCCAAACATTGAACATTTATTGTGATTCAGTTAAAAATACATTTTAAAGACAGAATTAAAAATAGAGCTTTTGATATCACAGTGATTCTAAACTCTGATTATTTCCCAATGATTATTATTTTCGTGTTTTAGTTTTTTCTTTTTTTCATTTTATTTTTCTATTTTTTGATAAGCTCCCCTCCCTCCCTATTCCTCCCTTTCCTTCATCATTGCCTCCCACTCCCTCCCACCCCCTGTCTGTATGCTTCTATGGACCCCAGGGTTCTTTCTCTCTGGCTTGTCTGCTCTTGTGGGGATTCAGGCCTCTGTGGCATACCAAATTTCCTCTCTTCAGACCACCTCACTGGTAGGGGTACTTCCCTTCGTTCATCCAGCTTTAGTCCCCAAGGTTTCCACTGTGTGTTCTTACATTTCTTAAGTTCTTAGGTAGTCTATGTGGGCATGTTGGTATGTCAGTCACTATGCAGGTCTGGTAAGGGCAAGTCTCACTGCAGTGAGTTCCTAGATGCAGCAGTCCTGTCTTGAGTGGAATGTCTTGTCCAGCGGTGAACCTTCTCATCTTTAAGTTCTTACAATCTCACCATCCCCTTTTCTGAGAGGTTTGCAAAGCCTTAGGATGGGGAGAGGTTAGGTTGGTCTGATTCTGGGTGAGTCTTGCTAAGTCACCAGTATTCTACATTATGACTGGCCACTGTTGTCTACTTCACTGCTCTTCTCCTTCCCTAGACTGCATCCTATCAGGGTGTACAGGTCCTTTACCTCTGTTGTAGAAGATGATTTCTAGGCTAGATGTTAAGTATTCTTCCAATCTATGGGTCTAATAGCAGCTATTTACAGAACAGTTTGGTGTACTGTCCCATGATTTACTTTTTGAATAAGTTTCTATGCAATGCTGAACACCCTTTAAGAGCTATTATTGTACAGCTCTTCCCAGTGCCTTGCCAAAGTAGCTTTACAGTATAATAGACTTATAAAACTATAACGTATTTTTGAGATAACATGTTCAATTAGACATAAAATATGTGTTGCAGAATGCCTCATATGGGAATTTGTTATTTATCTTTTCCTCCTTTCATTCATTCACTAATGTCTTTGACGAATATATATTAAGCATGCAATTGTATGTATTTCTGCCTCTGGGATATAGCAGTGCATAAGGCATAATGGTGTTTGGTCTAATAAAAACTAGCCTTCCAGCAGGAAATGAAAACATACTTAACGTACAATGTAGGACAAATTCTCCCTAGCTTCACCTCCAGGTCCCTTCTGGGAGGAATAAATGGAACTGAAGAAACAAAATGTGAGCCGCTGAATCTATACAATTATTAGGCAAAGAGAAGTCTATCTGTCTCATGGACTTTTCACTCTCTAAAGCCAAAGTGTTACATTAACCTATGAAGATGTGTAGACATGAAAGCACAATGCAGCCCCTCCAGTTTCTCAGGATTTCAGTAATTGGAATCAGTGAAGGAAAAGCTAAAATCTGAAACAGGCACAATGGAGGGTGAATGGAAAGGAAGGACAGCATGATGATAAAGTAGAGTCAGCTTGACTTGATGGAGGGTCACCTGGGTTAGAAGTATGTCCATCCCAGATGCACCAAGGATATGGATACAAAATTGGAGCCTTACTTAAAACCTAATAAGACTTTTTTACAATTTTTGACACTCAATTGTACAGTTCTACAAAGTGAATGTCATAGATGACAATACATGTTGCAATGTCAAAACATTGGATATACCAGGCTGATTAGTGAAACCTCCTGAATATGTCTATAAGGAGCTTCCCAGAAGCAACCAGACCAAAAAAACTTGATGTGATGAATAGATTTAGGAAGTTGATGAATTTATAATATTAGTAATTGGTGAAAAGCAAGAGGTAGGACCCAACTGTTGGTCAATGAGTGATAGTCTTAGGATATAGTCTCTGTCTTCTACTGATCCCTCCCTATCTTCCCAGTCTCTAATTCCTGCCATCATCATATGAATTTCTAGATTCCACCACCCCTTCCCATCATGATGAACTGACACATCCATGAGCCATAAGAAACCCTTCCAACCTAAGGCTGCTTCTGTCAAGTATTTAATCACAGCCTTTTAAAATTAAACAATACAGCTATGGAGACTATAAAAAAAAAAAAACTCTGCCCATTGGAGGGAGACTCTATGGAAAAGGAAATAAGGATTATACGGCATCCTTGGAAATCCATTTTCAAATGGATTTTTTTGGTCTTATTATAACATATACAATGCTTTAATCTAGCTACTACTATACTGCCAATATCAGAATAAACATATGACAAAGATAGAAATCCTATTATTCTAGGGAGTTAGTTTAGGAAAAGCTTTTAGTTAACAAATAAAGAAGAGGAGTTTGTGGTTTGTTTGTTTGCTTGCTTACTTACTTGTGTGTGTTCCTAATCGTGGAATTCTGATATGTAAAATGACTAACATTTTTATCCATTTTTTATGTTTTTGGTGTTTCATACATGAATTGATATTTTCATACCTTAGTACCCAACCCTATCCTCTTTACAAACCCTTCTCCTTTGCCAGACTCCCTCCTATTTTCAAGTCTTTTCACATGTGGGGCCCACTGAGTTTTATCTGTTTTGCCTTTGATAACATGTGTCCTAGTACTTACTGGAGCATGAATCACGTACCACTGAGGAAACCATCTTCCATTTCCTTTTCATTGGCATTATTCCTTGTCTGTCTCTCAGTGAGAACGTTCCCCTTTCATTGATAACACAATTCCCATGCAGATGTTGTGGAAATATACATAGCTGCTGTGAAGTCATGGATTTCAGCCCTGTCATGTCCAGGAGGTTCTGTCTGGTTGTGCCCTGCACCACTTTAAGCTCTTACAATCTTACTGTGCCCTCTTCTTCCATTGCACCCCTTCCTGAAGGGGGTACAATGCTCACAGCTTTGAGAGAAGAGAAAGCTATGATAAGCACTTTAAAGCTATAATAAATCAGAAAGAAGAGAAAAGCATGAAGGTAGCCAGGGGAATGGTTACAAGCCATGTTAGACTTTAACATTATATAGAGATCATGTGAGTAAATTTTGCTTCATTATTGCTAGAGAGAAAATCTTCAACAAATTACAGAATCAGTAGGTAACTGGACAGGGGGATGGATGAGTAGTGTGTGTGTGTGTGTGTGTGTGTGTGTGTGTGTGTGTGTGTGATACAAAAGACCAAGCTAAAAAATTTACATAGCATTATCTAGCTATAAGATAGTGAATGAACAAATAAAAGAGAAACCTGTGAGTCTGAATCTATGAAGAGGATAAGAACCATCTTTTCCATCCCTTTACTATACATACAAATTGGATTTGTTAGTTAGTATGACTTAATCGACATCCTATAGGTAGCCAAGACTAAACCAGGACTTGAATCTCCTCCTTCCCAAACCTAGCAGCAAAAGCTTATTCTGAACCTAGATGCATAAGAATAAGCCTCTAACGGTTACTATGCAAACAGATGCCAACCACCTCTCCCTAAAGGCTGCAAACCGACAGCAGCTGTCACGATTTTTCCACTTTAGGACTTAACTGGGAATGATACAAGAAATTCACTTATCCCTCTCTGGCATAAAATTGATTCATTGAAAAAATAACAGAAATAAAACATTATAGCCTGTTCTCCACACGATACTTCCTTTTCTATCTTGCCTAAAGCAATTAATTTAAATGGTATCAAAGCAATGGCACAGAATGATCTTAAGAACACGTGAAGTCAGACTGTCATAGGAAAAAAAAAAAAAACTCTCTCCAGGCAGCTGCACAGCGTCTATCAGTCACAGGAAGTTAGAGTCAGGAGGATTTGGAAAGGTTGGTTCCACATTCTGTTCTTCTTTAGGTGGCTGCTCTTTGTCAGAAACTTGAATAGATTCTATGTTATGAATATTGGGTTTTTTCCTCTGATAAACTTTCCAGTCTGTTCCTTTGTTTTCAAGCTTCCTCTCTTCTGTTGCCCCAGTTCACCAACAATACTGCTACCTGAATGAAAAGCATATATGGGGCTCATTTTAATCAGCACATTTGTTATCAATCAGTGCACTGCAGTTGGTAGGTATGAGCTACCATCTTTTTAGGGACATCAGCATGCAGGCCAAGTCTTCAGCCTTCTTCTGAGGGCTTCCTATGCACAGAAGATTCCAGCCTGTATGACCCACAATTAATCAATCTCTACATGGTCTAATAGGCTATGAAATCATCTGCCTTCCAGAGGTGAACACAGACTATAACAACTGAATCCCCCTGAGTCAATTCACAGAAGCTGAAACAAAGTAGCACATATCCCATGGGATAGAGATCTGAGTTGGAGAATGGCTGCAAGAGTTCAGGGGGATAACTTAGCTGCTGAGTGCAGTACAGCAGCCACATGGTAACAACCACAAACCACAGTGGAATACAGCTAGCACTCGCTGAGCCCTCACTGCGTGACAGGCACCAAAGGCATTCACATGTGCTGCTCCACCTAAACCTCCTGAGTACCTTTCAGTATGTTTTCTGTTGTTGTCTCTGTTTTAAGATGAAAAATGAGACAGAGAGGAGCTAAGGCACATACTTAAACAAAACCATCCCTTGAGTAAGAAGAGGACCAAAGCTTCCACCCCACATTTGTTTAACTCTGTAATCCTTCTCTCACCCACTGTCCTGAATTAAAGCTTGTTTCGTGTTGACTATGACATTTCAAGCCAGTGACATGCAGTACCTGGAATCCCTTTCTTTTTTTTAACTTCAACTTGAATTTGTGCACCAAACCCTATTACTTAAAGAAATTGAGCGCTGGGAAGCTCTGGAGCTAATGATTTTGACTAGGGTTGATTTTGGAATACCAAGACCAACTACTGGCTTGTCACCTATCCAATTTTATCCTAATTACATCTTTGTATCTTTGTATTAGTTTCATCCTCACTCTTTATTCATTATGACCTTAGGAAATCATGATAATAATAGTAAATGAAGGAGAGAAGAATATGGAGACAAATACCTTTGTGCACACAGCTCAATAAATACTTATTAAATGTCATCTACATGAAAAATTTAGACAACTTTATCTGTGGTGCCCTATCTATCCATCTATTTATTCCGTAGTAACCGGGTTGATGGAAAAATCACAATCAGCATAGTCATGTTTTGATGAGTCTCTCAGCCTATAGTTCTTTCGCTGTGTTACCACCAGAGTTAATGGTAACATCAGATATTTTGTACTTAAATATGAAGCATGGGGTAGTAATGTGAAATGTAGTTCACAATAACATTAACTAGTTACCTGTTATAAGATTTATATCACCTCTCAGACCCAGTTTCCAAATCCTGAAAATTGTAAAAACATACTAGCAAGTAAATTTCACTTATTTCTAAAAATAGTTTTATTTGAGTGAGAGAGGCAGAGAGAACACAAATGCATGCCATGGCATGTGGGTGCTGATCAGAGAACAACTTTTAGAAATCAATTCTCTCCTCCCACAATATGGACTTCTGAGGATCAAACTCGGGTCACTAGATTTGTGATCAGCTTCTCCTTTTACTGAGCTATGTCATCCCCCCCCTTAATTTTGTTAACAAAAGGATAGAATTAATAGCCTCCTTTGACCAGATAATCAGATATGCCCTCCAAGTATATATTGGAATCTGTTTAGAACTTCATGAAATTGCATAAATATTACTTTATCCATGGTTTACAAAAATAATTAACATACTAGAAGTAATAATTTCCTTTATAACATTTGGAATCAGCCCATTTATCAAAAAATCTTACACAGACCCAAATCAAGCTAAAGATCAATAAATAAAGTTGCTCTGTTGTTGAAAGGACAGAAAGAGCCTAACTGCTATTAAACCATAGGCTCCTGCCCATATCAGACTTGTGTGGAACCCTACTTTTCCAGGGAACATAGTTTAAAAGCTATGGCATAGCAGAGAGCAAAGGCCAATTAATCACATCAAATGCTACTATCCATGTACTGTGAAATGTATAGAAAAAAGACATGATGAACAAAAACCTTTGCTCTCAAGAAGTTTGCAGGGCTCAGGAGAAGTGTCAGATTCCACATAAAATTCCAGGAAATGGGCTGAAGAGTGGCTCAGTCATTAAAGCGTTTGCCTCACAAGCAAGAGGACCTAAGCAAGAGCAGCTAAGTTATTCCCCTGAACTCTTACAACTACCTAAGACAAAAATATGGTGGTTACCTATAACTCCAGCCTTGGAAGGCAGAACCTGGAAATCTCCAGAGCAAAGAGTAAGTTGGAAGAGTAATTGAGGATGATTTCTGATGTCACCCTTGGAGCTCCTCAGACACAAACACTCAGGTTCTCTCTTGTACGTATGTCCACACATGTGAGCACACACACATACACCTACACACATGCAATATACACACATATACATGTGCATACACTCTATATATACATACTAAAAAAGCAAAACAAAATGCCAGGAAGGGTGGTGAAGAGTGGCAGCTTCCTCATAATTTCAGCTGTAAAAAATGGAGCCTGGGAATCTCCAGACCAAACTGGCCAGCTCTGGTTTTAAAGAGCCAACCTCAGAACCAAAAGATGAAAAAGCCATAGAGGACAGATCCCAACATCACATTTGGACTTCACTCAATCACTTTCATGTGCACATGCACTCACTCACTCATGTGCCCACCCACAGAAACATATACACGTATGTATATACCACATAGGTACAAACACATATAACATGAAGGAAAAATTTAAAACCTTTGCAGTTTTCACAAAGAAATTGGGCATAAAATTAGTAATCAATTTAAGAAAATCAGAAATGAAAAGGGAGGCCCAGAAAAGACAAGATTTTGTTCTGAGGAAACAAAGAGTAAAGAGTGATTTAATGTAGCTAAATATGGTTTTAAATATACATATAAAATATATACATATAAAAGATACATCTTATAATACATTTGTAGTATATGCATGTTCTATAGCTAGAGGATGAAACCTACTGTGTGCATTACACAAGGTTAGCAAAGCAGTTAACAGGCTTTGCAACAATGCTATCACTCCTGATCTCACTAATTAAATCAGTGGTACAAAAATTAAAGATGAAAATTATTAACTTCCCCATAATTGTTTAATATGTATCTTATTGATGTATGCTTTCATTTATTACCTATCTCCCTGGAATTAGAAATTCAAGGGGTTTTCCTATTATATTTAATGTTCTGTCCCCAGAGCTTAAAATTGTCAATATCTGTCAATATTTGTTTACAGATTCAATGATTGTGATCTGTGTTAGACATTAAGGGGTGGAACTGGGATTTAAAAAATGATATGCCATGCTTCTTGTTTTGAAGAGCTTTACCACTGTATCAGTTTCTTCAACTTGAATAAAGTGTACATTTGTCTAACTGAAAAAAAAACACAGAAATAGAAAGTGATCCTCATGGGAAAGACATATTATTGTTCATTCACTTAAAAAATTGAGAACATACAGGGAAATTTGCGGAAGAGGGGGCGGTAAGATCGTAAGGGCACAAGGATGGGAGAAGCAATGATATGCAAGATACTCCACACAAGTTAGGGCTGAAGCAATCATATTTGGACTTTGCATGCCCTGCGCAATGTCCAACACACTATTGACCCCACAAAGTCTAGCATTTGCTAAAGGCACTAGGATCCTTGGGGGCAAGGGATTGACAGCCACAGTAGTGTTCCTATGCTTAATAGGAACACAGGAAAGGGTTCTGGGAAATGCCCCTGGGTCCTTGCATCTCATCGGAGAGGAGGACCCAGAGGAGAGTTTGGCATGCACATTAAAGGATGTTCCTGGGATGGAGGGGGAGGCACTGGGGGATGGGGAGGGAAGGGGGAGGAGAGGGGGGCACAGGGGGATAGAGGGTTGGAGGGGGGGACCGGTGTACCTGTTAAGTTTGTATGAGTGGAAATTAAAAAAAATTGAGAACATAAAGGTAGGTATAATCTACTTATGATTCAAAATTCTATAAACTAAAACAAATAAAGAGATAAACTGAACACATTGGAACTACAGAAACCAATACAATGCAAAACAGCACTAATTAAAGCTCAAAATGATCATGCTTTTCTGAAACTGCTCCTTCCCACATAAAGGACACTGACAGTGTTTGTGTTAGCGATGCTTTGATGTAACTTGGCCTTAGCGTGGTGCCTAGCAGTGACTATAGATTAAGTCTACTTGGTTCTCCTCACAATAGCCTGTGACATTTAAAGAGTACAACTTGTCTCCAATGAAACTGTAAACACAAGCGCAAGTGCAGGTCTTCCAGGAAAGTGTGCAGTGGAGCTCAGTTATGAAGTGGTTTTTCCGGAACATCCTAGATGGGATTTAGATTTATATCTTTTATGATATGAAAGGAAAACAAAAGTGTTTTCAATGTCATAGAAAATGTGCAGCTCTTAGAATACATCTTACTTCCCATAGACCAGCTCTCTGCTTTCATCATCATCTGTTTCTTCACCACCTGTGAGGACTACAGAGAGGAAAGATGACGACACACTCATACCGGGCACACACATGGATTTCAGCCCCAGTGTGCCAACAATGCCTGGAAATAGCAAAAAAAGGAGGTAGAGGCAAAGGAATAAGGAGGCAGAAAATTTGGGGTGATTCCCAATGTCACCCTTTAGCCTTCACAGGCACACACACTCAAGTGAGCTCTGGTACACACACACACACACACACACGAGTCAGTTTCTTCACATAAAATATAAAAAATTAGCTCATAATACAAGATCATTGTAAGATTAAATATCAGGAGCAATGTCTGGTATAGAAGATTCTCATCCTTCTTTCCTGGTTTCAACCCCTTCTGCACGTCTCTCCTATGCCATCACTACTTGTGATACCTTTACTCCATGAATATTTAATGTTTCTCTTCTATATCCCTGTCACGTTATATGTACAATGTACATGAAGAAAAGAAACTCATAGTCCCTGTGCTCTAGACCCTAGTACTCTATAAAACCCGCATATTTGCAATGGAGACAAAACATGTAGAAGGACAGTAAAGAAATAAACCCGATAAATAAATGAAACTGGTTCCAGATTCTGGGCTTTTAGGTTAACTATAGTTTGTCTAGATTTACTTTTTACCAGGTGGGTGGGTCTTAACGCCTGTAACACTTTAAGAACTGTGTGTAGAGATATGAGACACGGTACTGTGCAGATCAGCAGCTCATCTTTTTAAAAGTACCCTGGAAGGTCAATTGTTTTATAGCTCTAAATTCTATTATTAGTAAAGAAATGCTGTGCTAAAGAGAGTTATGAAGTTGGGAGTCCATGACAAAGTGCATAGTAAGAAATTCAGAGAACACACAAAATGAGAAAGCAGGAATTAAAGAAACCATTGAAAGGAAAGATGACGGGTTGACCATCCATACAGCACAGTAAAAGCAAGGGTTGACGTGTCTCCCAAGCAAAAGGCATATAGTCCTCAAACACTCACTAAAACGGGTAGCTGGATACCTGTCAAATGGCCACCTAAAGTGAAACAAACAAATAAATAAAAAAACAGAATAACTCAAAGTAGAAAAGAGGCACAAGAAATAGAATGAAGACAAGACTGTAAAAGATTCTTAAGGATACATAAAAGCATAACAGGATTTTACAGAATGCAGATGGTGAATAAAAGGGAACAGACCAGAACTGCACACAAATTCCAAGCATTTGAAAACAATTCATTTTCAGTTAGTGTGGAATATAATTATCTAAATGAAGTCCTTCTTCCAGCATCTTTCAGGAGACTTGCATAGCTGCAGTGATGGAGGAAACTCATGATGAGATCATGTTTCTCTAAACTATCATTCCTTGTCTCAGTTGCACAGAGACATTGAGCCACCAGATTATAAAATCGTTTCCAGAGACAATGAGTAAGAGGTGTTTCTAATCTGCTGTGGAAAGAATGTCTCTACTAAGGAACTGATTTAGCCTTATCTGTGTGCTGTCTAACCTGGTCTTCTTATTAAGGCACAGCTTCATTGTGTAGAATCAGATCATGAAACCACTAACACTTCAGCCTTCTTGTGATGGTTATTCAGGTGTCAATTTGACAGTTGCAGGCTGTTTGGGGCCTAGCCCATGGTTAGGGCAAGTCCTTGAACAAGCCTGCAGGTGATTGTTTAATTGATGTGGAAGACCCAGTCCACAGTGGTGGTGCTTTCCAGTGGTGAAAAAAGGAAGTGCAAGGGGGAGGGACTTGCTCTTCCATCGCCCTGTGTGGACTGGTTCTGAGAGTCCACCCTGGTATGTTGATGTGTTCACTACTGCTGCTCTTGGCTGACGACCGAGAGGCCCTGCTGGCCTCACTGCCCACTGCTCTCATTGCCCTTGGAGCCTAGTCTCCTGGGCCTTGCTGCTGTTCACATTAGTGGGGTGGCCTGAGGAGAGGTAACTTGTTACACTACAGAGGCATGGACCCCCATAGGAGTAGACAAGCCAGAGTGAATCCTAAGGTCCATTGAGGCATTTGAGTGGAAGAGTGGGAAGGAGTGGGAGGGAATAGTGAAGGGAGGGGATGGGAGGGAGGGAAAAGAGGGAAGCCGGTATGAATACTCAATATGCTTATAAAGGTAGAAAAAAATAATAAAAAAAATACTCAGTCCATTGACAGTGAGCTTGTTCTGGTGATTACCCCGAATCTATAGAATAGAGAGCAAGTAATCATGTATGGATGCTCAGTCTAAGTCTTCAGAAGTCTCTCGGTCTAATACACCTCACTACCATGTCTATGCCAGGGACATATCCAGGCTAACGGCCTAGAACCCAAAGAAGGCTTAGAGGCAAGTAAGCAGAGCTGCTCTGCACATATGGAACCCATACCAGTCCATCCCCAGAGAACTGCACTGTGCACACAGCCAAGGTCAGCAGAGCCTTATGGCCAACCTAAGCCCAAATCAGACAATTCCATGCTGACCCAATATAGGACATCTTAACTCACGGAGCTGAGGTATGGCTTCATGTACAGCAACTTTACACAATAGCAAACTGATATGCTTTTCTATCTAGCCATCTCTAATCATAGGTTCTATATGGGTTATCTATCAATGTAGATTAGCATGACATTAATAAAAGGCAATTTTTTCCTTAAAGTAATGACCTATAGAAACTACCTATTCTAGTGGGACATTCCCACTTGCCATTTAGACGAAACATAGAGCAAATCATTCACAACTTGCTTGCACTGCTAACCTTTCAATCTGGCATCTTGCTACCCAGACACTGCAGCCAAACAGATTTACTTGCAGCTATTTAATTAGGCTATATAGTCTCTCAGATCTAGGTCTTTCCACATACTGTTCTCTCTACCTGAAAAGATTTCCCACCTTTTACCCCCTTTTAATCACCTAGTGTCAAAAGTTTTCTCATATACAAATGAAATTGGCTTATGTCTTTGTCCCATCCTGCTCCCCACCCAACCTGCTCCCCACCCAACCTCCTCCCCACCCAACCTCCTCCATGCTCATTCCTCCCCTCTTTTCATGGATCCAAACAAGTCCCTCCTGCCCTCCTGTCCCTCTGCATATTTGGTTCACAGGGCTTCTTTTGGAATGTCTGTGCTAGTAAAGAACCATGTCTCTGTGGTAGTATATGTCAGCGGACAAACTTACAAGTGGGGAGGTTCCCCTTCTTTTGTCCAATACCTGTCCCAGAGATTCTGGGTGTAGTTGTTTCTACCGAGATCTTCGCTGGTCCATGAGATATTGATATGTCAGTTTCTACTGTCAAATTCTACCTTGCTTACTACAGGCTGAGTCTGCTGCTCTTACTCTGGATTCTGTGCTTGAGTAAGCTTACCATTCTCGTAGTCATGTTATTACTGTAACTGTGAATTTCTTGTGGGTCAGAACTTTGCGTTTAGTTTCCAGCATGTTAATTTTATCTGGCACACAGTAGGCTCTGAAACACTGACATAAGTATTTCGCATGGGAGGAAATGTGGTTTTGGTGACTGATAGAAAGGGGAATTAGGGAGTAAGAATTTGTCAGTCTTAATTCAGCACTACCTCAAAGGAAAGGCGCAGTGATTCTTGGCTCTCCATACAAATGTCCCTAGAGTAGAAAAAGCCAATCCATCAGGCTGCCTTAGCTTCAGGCACATATTCTTTAAGGATAGCTAACTCCTTTTGTCTAGTTCTTTGCTCAAGAAGCACTTTCACTCTGGTAAAGTTGGTTTACTGAGTAGAAGTAATACTGGTAGGGAAGGAAAAACAGAAGAAAATGGTGAAGACAAATGAAACCATATCTGTAGCCAACCACACTTTATAGAAACATGTTAGCAAGAAGAGTGTAAGGAGATGGGTCAGCATGAGACTCTGAGTTGAAGTCCCCAGAACGTATGTAAAAGCCAGACAGGCAGCAAAAGATAGAGAAAGCAAGGGAGTGAGAGCAGAGAAAGAGAGAGAGAGAGAGAGAGATCAACCCTGCCTCCAGCAAGATGAGGACCAACGGCATGGTGATATGACATGTCCTCATTCATTCACATTAAATACATATAGGCATGCACGAGAAACAGAGAGACAGAGACAAAGAAAGAGACCTTATGTCAAGCAAGGTAGAAGGTAAGGATTGACCAAGAATGTTCTCTGACCTGTACATGCGTGCCATGGGACAAGCATGGCTTCATCATTCACACACACACACACACACACACACACACACACACACACACATATGAAAGAGAGACAAAGAGACTTTAGTAAGACTGTTTTTAAAAATCAACCTCTCGGGCTGGGGAGCTGGCTCAGTTGTTACTGCCTTTGTCTTGCAAGCACAAGGAGCTGAGTTCAGATCCCCAGATGCCACGTAAAATGCCTGGCAGATATGTTGCCAGTCTGTATTTCCTGCCCTGAAAGACAGAACCTTGGAAGCCACAGAGCAGCTTAGCAAAGCATCAAGGTGGGAAAACAATGCAGGATGACTCCCAGTGTCTCCCTTAGGCCTTCACGCTCAAGGGCCCTCTTGTGTACACACACATACAACATTGATCTCTAAAGTTAATTGTAAGTTTTCCAAAGCTAAAGCCAAGCCCTAATTTATAAGAAGCTCACCAAGGAACTATCCCTTCACCTTAGAAGGCCTGACCTAAAACAACCAGCAGATGTCTTTGGAAATCCCTTTCCCTACAGTTTTCTACAGTGCTAGCAACTGCTAAGAGGGGAGAAAAGCTAGTGAAAATCACACTGGTGGGACAGAAAACCCAGATGCTTTCCTTCTTGTTGCTAATGGAAACAGGATTAGACTAGATGGGGAACTGTAATTAGGCTCTTGGCTTTTATATCTGACATGTTTACAGCCATCATGCTATTCTGGGTCTCTTACATAACATTTATATCTGATGCTATAATAGGCATTTTTGTGATCCTACTTTTCTACTCTAAGTAGCTCTCACATAGAAGCATTCCTTTTCTTTTCTGAGTCTGGACCTGAAATGCCATACTTATACATGTATGCTCTGTAAATATCACTTCCTGGCCTTAACTTCTTACCACAGTTGTTCTTCTTCTAATTCTGTACAGCTATCCAGCTAACTTTTCTGTTCACGTATTTCAGAGGTCAGCAAACTATGACCCATAGACCAGATCTGCCCTGCAGCCTATTTTCATGTGGCTGATGAGCCAAGAATGCCCCTTATATTTCAAAATATTGTAAAAAAAACTACAAGCAAAAACATAGAATACTAAATGACAGGGAATAAAAAGGATATTTAGTCCTTTTATATTACTGATCATAAGTGAAAATTTTGTTTAAATTCTTCATATGATTATCATAAAGATTAATAATATCAGAATCTTCTTCATAGATTCTTTTACATATATTATCTCACTTAAACTTCAAGAGTTCTCTTTGAAAACAGTGCTATTGGGGCTAGAAAGAATACTCAGGGACTAAAGTCTCTGCCTAACAAGCAGAAGGACCTAAGTTCAGATACCCAGATAGCACAGAAAAAATGCTGGGTGACAATGGCAGCAGCCTGTAATTCCTGCCCTGGAAGTCATGGCTTAGGAAACCCCAGAACCATGTAATAATCAGGTAGAACAATCCAAGATGACTCCCATTCAAGTGTCCTTATCTACACATGTGTTTATGCCTGAGCACAGGAGAGAGAGAAAGAGAGAAAGACAGAGGAAAGAAAGAGAGAGAGAGAAAGAGAAGAAAGAAAGAAAGAAAGAAAGAAAGAAAGAAAGAAAGAAAGAAAGAAGGAAGGAAGGAAGGAAGGAAGGAAGGAAGGAAGGAAGGAAGGAAGGAAGGAAGGAAGGAAGGAAGGAAGAAAGAAAGAAAGAAAGAAAGAAAGAAAGAAAGAAAGAAAGAAAGAAAGAAAGAAAGAAAGAAAGAAAGAAAAAGATTATTAGCTTGATTAGAGATGTGGAAATTTTAAATGCTTAACAGTGGCCAGCAGAGAATACCAGATTCAAATCTTTACAATGTAACTGAAGATGATGCTACCATGAATTAACAGAATTATAGCATCTTCAATTCCCTTTCATGTAATAAAGCAGGAAATGATTATCTGGTCTTGATACCCACAATGAAGTAACTTGGCCCATCACTGGGTAGCTTCAAATTTCCATAGTTTTCCACATTCCGTAAGTTTTCTCTGGATGACAGATTCAATCTACCCTTTCATTACATGCCTTTCAGATATCTGAATCTAACTTAGCATTTCCAAAATCCTTTTTGTTTGTTTCCAAAGCCTTATCTCCCTCCTGCCTCTTCCTGCGGTCCTCCTCAAACATTCCTCGTTATTTTCAGTTAGTGAAATTTCCAGGTCTTTTTACCACTTTTGTCCTCCTTCTTGGTGAGCTGTATAGCTAAAACATGGCTGGAGAGATGACTCAGGGGTTAAGACTCCGCCTCCCAAGCAGAAGGTCCTGAATTTGGATCCCACATAAAAATGCCAGGCAGAAGCATCGGTGGTCTGCACTTCAGGCAGGATGATTCCCAAAGTCACTCTTGATCTTCCACAGGGACACACAGTTGACTCTAATAACACACACACACACACACACACACACACACACACACACTAGATAAAGTTTAAAACTAAAACATCATATATTCCTGTTCTTCTCAAGTTTCATGGACCTAGTTAATATTCACAAAACACAACATTTTCAGGACTTTGGCTTTTTGCATATGTTGTTTACCTCTGTGTGCTCATTCTTCTTTAGGTGTTAAACTTCTAATCACTTTTCAAACTGACTATTGCTGTGGAATGAAAATGTATCATATGTTCCATATTTAATCATCATCTCCCATTCTATTTACATTTTCTCAGAAATAGGCTGTCTCCTTACAAGTTTTTAAAGTCAGGAAAGCTCCTGAGTTCCTGCAACATCATAAGCAATCACCATCACTGTTGGTGGCCCACCATAACTAAATGTTAACACACTACTGCTGCCACATTCTCTGTTACAGGGTATAGCGCGATCAAGCTGAAGCTGGGCTAGAAGCTTTTGCCCTTCCTGTTATCCTCATCATGCTAGAGGTGCCATGTAGAATGCTGGAAGAAAACTGTTATCAACAATCTTAGCTGTGGGCCCCACATTGTGTTTATACTAGTGACTGAGAAGATGTGCCTCCTGGTGTAATAGTGATATGTGGTGGAAGTTACAACCAACCACTTTCTGATAGTATCTGAGGCCCGACCAACCCACTGGAGGGTTTTCACCTCAAGCACCTGAAATCTAATCAGACTCTTGTGGCTGGGCAGATCAGAAGGCCAAGTCGGAAAGATTCTGTTATGGTTTTGATAGATGAACTTGATGCATCTGATTCTCAAAGATCAGTGTTATTATCAGTTTTTGTCAAAGACACTTGTTTTCGAAGTATGGAGTAACTACTGTGGAGACTCGCAACAGTCACTGTATTCAGAATAACTGACTGGAAAGCGAAGCCTTAAGTTGGATATCTCTATCAACTCCTTCAAAGCTCAGGAACATTACAAAAGAGGGGGCAGAAAGACTGCAATAGCTGGAGGAAAGGGAGTGGAGTCTCATGAAACACTGTCTTCTGACCGTGACACAGCCATTACACTCTTGAACTCGCAGCAACTGTGATTTCCTATAGAACTGCTGTAGGAACACAACAGAGCTGGTATGTCAACATGAGGCCCTACCACACCCAAGGACCTATAAGCAGTTAATGGTAGATGGGGGGGGTACTTACAAGGCTCTACCTTTCTCTAGAGATCATAGGAAGTTAATGGTTGCAGGATAAACAGACACATAAATCATGTATGTCATTCCCAGACCTAGCTAATAAATACTTCCTTCACAATTGATCCCTTCTTTTACCCTTCACGTTGACTAAAAGAGATCCTCCAAAGGATACCTTTGTGATAAGGCCATAACATGAACAAGAGTAAATTCCTAAATCTCTTCTCAAGGGAAAACAACCTGGCCATTTGCATTTAGGTTAAACCTACAGTAAGAAAGAAATAAATGCTCATAAGGTATAGCCACTGAGATTGTGTGTGTGTGTATGTGTGTGTGTGTGTCTGTGTCTGTGTGTCTGTGTGTGTGTGTGAGTGTGTGTGTGTGTGCAAGAGAGTATTTGAGTGTGTGTGTCTGTGGAGGCCAAGGGTGGCATTGGGAATCATCCTGCATTGCTCTATCTCCTTATGCTTTGCTCTGAGGTTTACCAGGCTCTGCTTCCCAAGGCCAGAAGTGCAGACAACTGTCATACCTGCAGGCATATTTATGGGGAACTCAGGTTCTTCTGCTTGTTAAGCAAAGACTTTAATCCCTGAGTTATTTCCTTAGCCTGCTACTGATAAGACTATGTGACTTATCTGTTATAGCACTTAGTGCCAATTGATACAAGGTTAGAACAACCTGCCATTTCCTAGCAAATTAAAGGATATTCATATTTCTTCTTGAACATCTACATATAATGAGAAACAAAAATAATGTATCATGTATAGTCTATATCAAGTATGATGGTCATGGTATGTTTATATAAAAAAATCCACATAGGGGTGCTCTGTAAAAAGGTACAAAAAACTTTGCAAATGTCATTAAATAACTTACATCTAAAAATGATTGACTATTGATTCATTACTGTGAACCAAGACATCACTGAAGTCAATGAACTTCTTAGTTGGCATTTGTTGATATAGCACATTTGTATATTTCTCTCTTGTTCACTCTTTCTGTCTCTCTCTCTCTCCCTTTGTCCCTTTCTCTCTTAAGTTCCCTCCCTCCTTTCCCTCACTCCCTCTCTTATGCTCTTTGCTTTTATTATACAGCAGCTAAAAAATCTTGAGCTGTTCCTATTCTCCTACTGAGTTAATCTAGCCCTGAAAATATATGACCTCAATTGCAAACACATCGGATTTCTCTAAAGTAATTTTAAAATAAATCTTATCCTGTATTAAGAAAGCTATAGCATGGGCTAGTGGCACAGTGTATAATGTGTCTGACTACAGATCAGAAGGCTATAGAATTCTTAAAAACTCTGAATAACAAAATCAACTCCAACTAGGTTAATTTTTTCAGTAGAAAATGTTATATCCAAGATGGAGCTTTACAGAAAGGTTAAAAATGACCCAAGATGGCAGAAAAATTAAATTAGAACTGGACCCTCTACATTTTAATGACCTAATGTTTATATTGTTGCTTCATTCAAAAAACATTCAGTAAGAACACACAATATACTAAATAATGTGATGGCTATAAAATTAACATACGATTTTCAAGACTGTATAAAAGATAAGGAAAACAGCTGTAATTATGGATAGGACTAGATGCAATATGAAGAAGAGGATAGATCATCTAGAATGATTCATAAATAGAACCAGATTATGTGTGCACAACATTCACAAAACCTGGGACCATGGCATGCCTTTGTTCAAATCTCCCAGACATTGTGTCTCAGGAAGGCAAATCTTCTATTTCAAAAGAGCCATGAAGAAGAAAACAGAGGAAAGCAAACTATGTCAAAAAATACAGTTACACTAGATTCACAAGAAACTGCAAAGAGTCCTAGCAGATCTCTCAGTATAGTGATTTCTTGGAAGATTTGCAAAGACAAAATTCATGGTGGGGCAATTCAAGAAGGATGGATATAATATGAACATGGTAGTGTGTCCCCATCGCCATTTCACCTTTGCACAAAGCCACTCTCCATGCTTCTCCATCATAGTGTCCAATCACTCAAGGATAACCTCAGAGGCCAGACTCCACACCCTCCACATCTGTCCATCCGGACCTAGAAAACGAGATGTGACTTGGAGTCCATAGGATTGGTGCTGCAGGTTTATATGACATGCAGCATAGGATTCCAAACTTCTGCACCTGTTGGGAGGATGTGATATCACAAATAATCGCCAGGCCATAATCAGCAAGCTTAAAATAAGACTATCATCCTGGAAAAGACAGTTAAAGTACGGGAACAACTTAGCACCAGCAAGACAGTAAGTCTTAGGCAGATTTATCACCAAGTTCATATCTTCCTTTAATGCTTTTCACCCCAAGATATGTCCCAAAATGGCATCATTGCTTCTGCTACACTGAATATGTGCTAACCTTTCCCCATCCAAGCCTTACCACCCTGACCTACAAGGCAGAATCCTCAGACAGGTTGGTAAACAAGTACTTCGGCTGCAGTGACTCCCTGGGTATAATTACTTCTCAGACAGCGCCATCAAAGGCTCAGGGCTGCTGAACATGCAGAATGGAGACATACAATCTCTGTCATGGTTTGGATCCTAGATGTCTGCCAAGACTCACATGCTAAAGATTTGACTGCTTGTCAGTGATACTACTGGGTGAAATAGGATGTGAAGAACTCAGGCTTAACTGAAGGTATGGTTAGGCCATTGAAGATGTGCCATTCAAGGGGGTATTGGGAACATTGTCACTTTGTCTCTCTACCTGCTTCCTAGACCCAAAGAAATGAGCATCTTTTTGTGCCATGTAGCTTCTGCTGGTGTTCTGTCTTTTCACATTCGGACCAATCACAATCATGGGCTGAAAGTCAAAAGAAACCAAAGTTTCCCTTTTATTCTGGTACTTGTAATATTCACCAACAGTGAACCAACACAACCATGGAAACTTTACCAGTCTAAGCTAAAGTTACATGTTAGTGTGCATTCTCGAATTTCTGGGGATGCATTTCAAGCAAGTAAAGCCTCCAATGCAGAGATAAAACAATGAGCATCACGCATCAGCCCGCACCAAAAGAGATGTTAGTTCAACCCAGAATAGTGACAGGACACTTCTTAAAGGACGCTGTCATATTTTTCAAAACTAAATTTACACACACACTTGCTTACATGAAAGCCATCTTATGAAGGTGTCAGTTGGCTAATACTCAATCTACAAACAGTGAAAGTCCGTGTGTCTCATGTCCTCAAGGAGGTTATGCTGCTAAGAGGAACAGATTCTGATTTGGGAGGCATATGGACTTCCTTACGTCTCCTGCTGTCTTCCAATTACGGAGTAGAAGCATCTCTGATTCTCTTCTACTCTCACACCCCCTGACTTCTCTTCCAATAATTAGCTGGGTTCTTCCCTTCTCTGGAGAAAATTGCATCCCAATGGTATATCATAAAAAATTAAAATCAAATTTTTGTTTACTATTTATTAGTTGGGCTTTGTCTTTGAGCAGCTCTAATAGAAGGTGCTATGTTAAAGGAAATATAAAAGTAAAGACCTAAGTCTAGCTAGAACTATTAGCAAATAAGTGAAACTATTGTTATTTAAGAATATTGTTTCTTATTTATTGAATCTTTATTCTAAAATTGCTGCTCTTAATTTCACTAGTATAGATCATTTTAAATGTTCTTTCTATGTTAGTTCCTAGTAAAGTAGGAAGTCTGCATAATCTAGGTACTATTTAAGCTTGTCTAATGCTTATTTGTTGGGCCTGAGTTGGTTAGAATTACAGAATTTATATTTCAAAATGTCTGCTATCATTTACCATCAAGTAAGAACGATACTGAGGTTAGCAAACTATCGACTTCTCAAAGCAGCCTGATTACAGAGTAGAAGGAACATTTGTGTAGGAGAAAAGGAAAGAGTGATTATTACAGATGATCCAGGAGAATAACAAAGGAAGACTATACCTCTTCACTGTTCTTACCAAGCCTCTGTCACACAAGCAAAAGCAGCTGAGCATGCAGACAGACAGCCAAAACGAGCATAGTTCTAATGGTATAAGAGCTCCTTTACTAGCTATGTTCACATAAAAGAAGAAAATGTAATTTTCTAAGTATTTATTTTTATTTCTATTTGGCTCTTTATTTCTATTTGGAATAACTATTTTCTGCATTTCAAGGTGCATGCCAGATATTATAAAACAAAATGGCAAAATGAATAAATAATGACCTTGCCTCCCTAGTAGTATTTACAGTCTTGTAGGAAAAACAGATAATCTAATATTTACTTAAGTAAATGAAAAAAGCTACAATAATATAATTTAAAATTAAAAAAAAAATCAGGTTGAGGCAATAGCTCAGTGGAAGATTGCTTGCGTAGCACACAAGAAGCCCTCGACTCAATCCCCAGTGTTGTCAGGAAAAAAAATAGTAAAGTTCAGCCGGTGCAACTAAGGGACAGAACCTGCTCGAAGGTGCCAAGAGTGGCTTTCCTCTTGGCCGATGTGACCTAAAGGATAAATGTCAATTATTAAGGTAAAAGTTGGCAGAATAGAATTGCAACCAGGCAGGAAAACCAATGAGTGAAAAAGCTCAAGGCAAGAGAAATTGTGGTTTCTAGGGGGACCTGAAAGGCCAATAGTTTGGCATGAGGCAAAGCTTCAGAGGTAGGCTGGGGCCCTGTTTGGCTCTTGACTGTAAACTGATGTTAAATCTTTGTAAGGACTGAGAATTAATCCCTTATTCTAGCTAAATAGTTCATTATGTCGATGACAAGGGAAGCATAGTGCACTCAACACAGAGAGACAAACAGAATCAGAGGAATGAGTCAGCTTTATCTTGGCCAAAGCTCTCATATCATCTTCATCTTTCGAGAGATAAAATGTTCCCTGAATGGCTTTACAAGCTCTCCTTGGTCGAAATATAAAGAGAGAGAAAAGGGGAATAAACATGAAGCCAAGGGGACCAGACAATGTTAGAGAAGGACGAATGTTGGCAGGAAAAAAATGGAAGAAAAAAATCCTAAGAAAAATAATGCTACCTCCTAGCTACATTGTTGAGGAATTTTTAGATAAGAAAGCAAGGAGAGGCAGAAAAAAAACCACGAAGTTGAATGCTGTTATAATATTTTTACCTCCTGACATGGCATTATTTGAAATAAATAAGAAAAATAAGCAAAATATGGGAAAGTCAGGCCTTGGTGTTACTGCCTGCCTTAGTTTTACTGTTTCCTTCTGGCCTAAGCCTGCTACCTGGAGAGTGACACATTAACATCTAAATGTGCAGTTGCTAGGTGCTAGAGACTCTCCCTATGTAAATTAAGTTTTGCCTCTGGCAGGAGGATTCCTGCCTTCTACCTCCTGCATATTCTTAGATCTTTTTGTTGTTGTTTTTCTCAGTACTAGCTAGTTTACAGTCCCTTCCCCACACATTTGATGTTTATACATAAACCAGAGAAAATCTGCTTTGAAACATTCATTGTGCCTTTGCTTTTAACAACTGAGTGTCATGCCTGCTTTAATTCTACCTGGAAACATCATGTCTGTTCCATCACAGAAAATACATGTCCCCTCTGCTCTTCCTTTGTTACCTAGAATGAATATTTTACATAATCCTGTAAAAAATTTGGTCCTGGTTTTCTTTGATGTTTTCCCTATGGGCACAGTGACACAACCCCTGGCCTTTACTCTCTATTTTCTAAAATATATAAACGCTGCTAAAAATTTCAATAAAGAGTTCAGATTCACTCAGCCCAGAGAGCTGTGTGTCTGTCTCCATTCGCCGAAGCCTTGCCCACCTTGTCGAGGGGAGCCCTGGGTTCGAGGTTGCAGCCTCGGACTGCAACACTGGACAAGAGCAAGAGACATTGCTAGAGGTAGGTCTATGAGAGCATTTCCAGACAGGATTAGCTGAGGGGGTAAGAGTGGACAGCGTCTTCTAGCAGGTGGCCGGGATATGAAAAGGTCTGAGGAAAAAGTTGCCTACTCGTCTGTCCTGACTACCTTCACTTTCTTTCCTTGTGCTTGCAGCAGCAACTGCAACTGCTGCTGCTGCTGCTGCTGTTGCTGCTCCTAGTCCCACTAATGTCACACTCTTCTAATGTGGAGTAAAGACTAGTGAATCTTCTAGGCCTTCAGTGACAGATTAGGATTTCTCAGGAATCCAACTTCAAGGACTGTTCAGCTATTGGTTTCTCTGTCTCTCCAGCAGGTAGACAGTCATTATTGGACTGCCTAGACCTTGTCTAGTGAGTATATATAAACCAATTTAATGAAGCTCTTTGTAACACACACACACACATCAGAGAAACGTTTCCACTCTAGCCATCAATAACAAAAGTATTAAAAGGCTAATTTCCACTATTCTGTAAATGATGGCAAGTTATTTTAAAATAGAAAGGTGTTAAACACTTTGATTTTTAAATATGCATGTTTTATTCTTCAGTTACTCTCTCTGTATGATAATGACCTGCCTCTCTCTCTCTCTCTTTCTCTCTCTTCCTCTTTTTCTCTCTCCCTTCTTCAGAATAATGCACAGCTGAGGCATTCCTTTAAGCCCAAAAACAAGTGAAATGTTACTAATTGTCCCAAATCATGAAAGACCATAACCTTAAGAATGGTGAAAAAAACAGGACTGTTTTAAATCTTTCCTTTTTCCAAAACTGTGTTGGAAATAGCAATTTTCTTCCAACTACATCTAAAACTATGAATATTGATGTTTAGCAATAGTAAAGTCAGAAAATATATCTATGGATAAATAACTTTACAAGATGTTCTGATAGATACTTTTTTCTTCATAGTTTTTTGTTACTACTTTTTAATAGCACAAATATTTATCTGTATAATTCTGGGAGTACTTACAGTCTCCCCATATCTTGAAGAAAAATCTCTTTAGATACAGCTTCAGTAATCTGTGTGAAATTATGACATTGATATTGTAGGAAGACATCATCTAGAAAGTAGGCAGAGAAGGAAAGTGGAACACAGTTTCTGAGTGGTTTGGAAATTATTAAGGAAAAGCAATCAGTTTGCCAAGAGAGGTCAGCGAATAACTACTCACACAGAAAGTCCCATTTGCATTAAATAACATATTCATCACAATTTAGTTCCATTTGTACTTTCTAAATCTAGGAGTTATAACCTTAAAAGTCTATCCCTTACATCTTAAAAATCTGGAAAGCTGACACCATAAATTATGTTCTCTTTTAAGTAGCTATGATTTTACACTAAATTCAAGTTCAAAGTTTGGCAGTTTTACTTGTGGAGAAAAATGGCATTATATGTGAGTACTCAATTATGTCACATTCCTTAAGATCAAATAAAACCCATAACTCAGGTACAGAAAGGGAAAGTTCTTAAACTACATTCTTAGAATTTCTTATATATTTTGTAGATGTAAGAACCAAGATGTCACATGTTGGCAGTAAACATCATTTTATAAGGTATACCCCTCAACATCATCTTAATATTCATTACCACATGCTCCAGAGCCAACATCTGTAAAATAACATCCTAAAAGATGAGCACAAGGAGGAACTGGGGCAATTGCTTAGGGATAAATGATCCACAGAACTCATCTGGACTAGCTGCCCCATTTTACTGATAACAAAACTGAAGCTCAGAAAAAGTAAAGGACATGTCTAAATCTCTAAAGTCTGTGAGTTACTAGAGTCAAGCTTAGACTTCAAGTTTGCCTGGTGTTTGGTTTAGCATTCTTCACCTTTGATGACACAGGCCCTCAAGAAGATAACATTTATTCATTCAACAGAAATTACAGTAAAATTCAAGGATTATAGCAGAACATGAAAAACAGAAGCGATCCATCGTGGAATTTATATGCAAATGTAGAGGAAAATATAAAATTACATAAACAAAGTAAAATATATTTATTTTTGATGGTGGCCAAGTGCTGTGGAGAAAAAAGTATGGGATTAAAAAGATATGAGGGAAGTTTTATATCCAGTGTTAGTAATAAGGAGAAATTCAGACAATCAAGGGATGCAGAAAGCCAACCAGCTATCTATGGTTAAGTATTACAGGAAAAGGGATACTTGGCTTGATAGCAAGTTCAAGGCCAGCCTGGGTCACATAAAATCCTGTGTCCAAAAATAAAAAAAATGGAAATAAAGTGTTCTGTGCCTCTAGCTACTCTATGAAGAATAGGAGGCTATTGAATATGCTGCATAAGAGATGATAGTGCCATGAATTAGAGAATTAATATACAAAGTAATGAGAGATTTGGGGATATATTTTAAAGGCATGGAGCAATATATTTTATTGCTATGATAGGAAAAAATCAATGTTTCAGCCTAAGCAATTAAGAAAATGGAATCACCATTCATTAAGATGCAGAACTGAGATAGAGAAGCTGAGAATCAAGGGTTTATTATAGGTTTTGTAAATTTACAATGCAAGATATCCTAGTGTAGGTAATGAATAGTGTTTGACTTTTAAAGTTCAGTGTTCAAGGCAAAAATCGTGACTAATGATACAAACTGAATAGTTGAAGATACATAAGTGGCATTTAAGTGATGGGATTGATAGAAATAATATAAGGAGTGAATTCAAGCATGCTATGTCCAGTACCAGTCATTCAAAATTACAAAAAATAGTAGAATGCCACAAAGAAGAAAAATTCAAAAGTAGAGGTATGTTCTAAATAACCCCAGTATACACAAAAAGGAAATGAAAGGGAGATCTAGCTGAAATTAATAAGAAGGAGCTGCTGGTTATGGAATAGGGGCTATCAAAATGCTGCACGATCAAGGAAGCCAACTAGTAATAAGTATTTCAAGGAGGAAAGGATTAACTATGAAGCAAAGGTGAGACCAGTGACTATATCCACATGTATCCATAGTGACTATGACTAGGATCTTGACAAGACAGATTTGGTGAAGTTGCATAACATCATCAACAATATAATGGATAAACAGATAACTTGTGAAACAGACTATCAAGATCCATGAAAAATGGAATGCAAAATTAATATGCCCCTCAAGTGGGACAGTAAATGTGGATAGTTGGTTGTGTTAGCTGAAAGCAGATTGCATCTGGTGGAGCTTATGTAGAACAAAGCATTTGCAAGAGCAATAGCTGCATCCCAGGTTCTAGATGTGCTAATCTGCTCAAGCAAGGAAGTCATATCTGGTACAGCAGTTCAGCTATACTTAACCATAATCAACTGTCATTCTCCAAGATCTATTGTCTTCATGACACAAATAGAATTTAAAGTAGCTACAGTGGGAACCACTGTCCTGCATCTCTCAAGTCCTTGATGTGGTCACTAACATCTCTGTAACAACTCCAAAGGTGTGATATTGGTTTTGGTTACTATTTGCTAAATACTGGTTGAGAAATGTTTTAGTTTCATTGCACATGGCTGCAACAAAATAACTGACCCAAACAGCTTTGGTGAGAAAAGGTCTAAGGGGCTCACAGTTCTAGGTTCCAGTCCATTATCATAGCGCAGTCACCTTTGGAGAAGCTCAAGCAGTTGATCTGATCATATCCCAGCCACGGCCAGAGCAAAGAGCAATGAATGAATCAATTTCTGAGTGCTTCCTCATTCTCTGCATCTTTACACAGTCCTAGGCAACCTGCTTAGGGAATGGCCCCATACACTATTGGGCAGGGTCTTCCCACATCAGTTAACACGCCCAAGGCAATTCCGCTTAGGCATGGTCTAGGTCTGCCTCTTAAATGTCAGGTTTGAACATTGCTACTGTCCCTCACACAGACCATGATTCACTATGACTCCTGGTAGCTTTTTTCATTTGCTCCTGAAGTTTTCTGCTAATAGAGATCAAGTAAGAATCTAGAAGGCTTCCCGTCCATTTATTTCACTTTTGAGAACACCAGATTAATTAGCCAGTAAAATGGGTCTACATAAATCAGACCATTATAACCAATACTTTGCTTTTTTGTGTCCATTATAGCTAATTTTCTTACCTTTCCTTTGGTTAATAAATGCTATGCCCTTGCCACTCTAGGATTCAGTTAGAACTAATGCATTTAAGTTATCCAATTAAGCAGCTGTATTTACCACCTTAAGATTGACAGAGAAGAGTAATGATAGAGCTCTTTAAGTATGCTGACTTCTCTCACAAACCTGTTTTTTACAATAGTTGTGAAGAATACATGTTCTAGACCCTCCTGTTGTGACAGAGCAGGTTTTAAATGCCAATCCACGCAATCATTCCAATTCCCTGGGATTTTAGATCCATTAAGCCAAGAGATACCAGGCATCTCCACCTCACTCACAGTAGGCCATCTTTTGCCTTATACTTGAACCAATCAATCACATAACTAGTTAGCACCTACTTCATAGCACTGTGTGAAGTGCATCATGAAACCCAGAATCTCTTCTCAATATACTCTTGTCAATAAAGTCAACCTAATCTGATGTTATGTTTCTTTCATTGTTATCTAAACTCTGAAAATCAATTCCATAGATATTCCCTAGGCCTCTGCTTGCATGAATCAGAAAATTCAACAAGTTCTTTAGGAGTACAGTGTACCTCCTCCTGGGTCACACTGTTCCTTAGCTCTTGATGCTCCCTGAGACTTGAGTCTCATTATAGGTCTACAAGCAGAAATGGGTGCCATGATCAATTCTCAAGGGTCATCAGCATTGTCTTTTTTAGCATCTCCTTCAGGGAAGGCCACAGACAATAGATTATATTGGTCAAGGGTGGACAGGATACCCTTTTAGTGAACAGGCATGGACCCTGGATTCCGCCTGCCTCTAAAACTGTCAAAGGTATTTTCCTCAGGCAAATAAGCCCATCGAGTCTCAGAGTTAAATGTCCTCAGCGACATCAGGTCCCCAACACACAGCTCTAGCCCATGAGAGAGAATCCACTCTTTTTCAATCAGTGCCCTTATTTTAATTGTAGACACCCTTTGAGGCCGAGACGTAAACTTCATTTCAAGTCTGCCAATTGCATGCTGATGGTTTGCGCTTTGCTTCTGGCGCTTTCAAACCTATGCTGCCAGAAAATAGTTTCTCTCTCAGGGCACTCTTACAAGCCTTTAGAGTGTTTTGCACATACAGAACTGGGAAATTGCATCTCTGAGCTCATTCTTTTCTCCATTACTTTACCCAGAGATGCTAGAAGCAACCAGTCAGCATCATTATATTCCTTAGCTTTCTAGAAACGTTCAAAACATTATATAGAGAGTCAATAAGTTCTTTGCTTCTCACAAGTGATGAATCAAGAATATTAAATGTGTTTAACTTGCATAATTCTTTAAATAGTTCACAGCATGGATTATCAGTGCTCTCTAAACTACCAGGAGGGTCTTTGGCAGCTATAGATATAGTCAGATTAGAAAGCCAGCTCCCGATACCACCAAGGCCATTGAGAAATTCATGCTTAAAAGTCTGTTTCTCTGGGGCCAAACCATTTCATTTCTGATACCAAAACCTGCATCAGGCAAGATTCTCTAGAAAAATAGAAATAATATGAAAGAGAGAGAGAGAGAGAGAAGAGACTTATTAGAATGGTTAAAATTATAGGGGCCAGGTATCCAACAAAAGTACTTTGCACATCAGCAACACAGAGAACTTGGTAGCTGCTCATCTACAAAGTTGGATGCTTCAGCAGTTCCAAACTAGTATTAGTGGGTAGGATCTTCCCTGGCAAACCACCAGTATTCAGTCTATACTGGAGGAATAATGTGGAGTCCGATGTCAGTAGAAGATGGTGGCAGCACTAATGGACACATTTGTTTGAACAGGTGTCACAGGTGTCAACTTGACTATTGAGGGTTTGAGCTCCAGGCACATTTATAGAGAATTAGTTGTTGACTTAGGCCCAGAGCAAACCTGAAGGAGATTGCCTAGCTGAGGGGAAGGCCCAGCCTATGGTGGGTGGGATTAGGCTCTAGAATAAATCACAGAGAGCTGGTTGAGAGAGTTGGCATCCTTCTCTACACTTGGCCAGACATGCTGGTCTGCCAGTATGATTGTCCATCTCAGCCATTATGTGGTGTAGCCAGTTCCCTCGGCCCTGGTGTTGATGCATGCTTTCCATCAAGCTGGACTGAGAACTGTAACCAGGTATCATAAGAGAGAATGAACCCTTGTTCCCTTAAGCTGTTTGATGGTCATTTATCAACAACCATGAAGGTGAACTGCAACAGCAGGTATGAAGACAGCCAGGCAACTAACCACATTTTCCTCAGACCACTTGTAATATAAGTAATTGTCATGTACTTTTTGAGCTTACTGAAAAGCTGGCTCTGGGGGTGGGATTTTACACACACACACTCCCACATTTCAGACCCAAACATGTTGGTCTCAAAGTGTCCTCTGTACTAGAAGATGCACAATTCCTCCACCCCCTTTCTATACCCCAATTCTGTAAAGGGAAAAATGGTGAGTAGTAAGGACATTAAAAACACTGTTCTTGAAAACAGTTACCAGGTGAACCATCTCCAATAGAGATGGTTGCTTATTTCATAATATAAAAATGTTTATGGTGGAAATGGTTGAAGGTAGAAGAAAACCTCATCTATGGTGAAGCTCAACCAAGGAGAAACTGTTCTGATCAGATGCTCATCCTTGGAAAGAATGGGGAGGACCTTCTGTTCAGGACATCTTTCAATCAGGAACCCCAGTATGGCTGTTTCGATTTCTTCTTGTTTTAAGAATCAATTTAATGATGTTAGTCTTGTTTACTCTCTCAATTGGCTGTTACAGTTATCTCTGCTACATGTGGTGAATACCTGATTTGATGATGTTTTGTTATCTATTTGTCCCATCTATCTATTTACCAATTGCCATCCATTATTTTTGCTTGCTACATACTTAATATAGTCATTCAGAACTAAAGGCAAGGTTATCTTGAACTATTTTATGGAACACACAGAACACAAACTCAAAGTAAGGCCACCTATTTTCAGGGCAAATCTTCCCTTCCTTAGTTAATCCTTTCTGGAAATGGCCTCTCATGTACTCCCAGAAGTATAGCTTGTAGATTGACTTTAAATCCTAAGAAGACAAGCTCAACCTTAACACTGCTCTGCCAGTGTTTTCTATATCCAGAAGTGCTATGTTCTGAATGTGACTTCGGTGTTTTCTTCAGAGAATTCATGATTAAAAGCTTAGTCTTCATTTTAAGAGGGTAGAAATATGCATGACTCTTTTACTTAGAGGTTAGGCCTTTGAGAAGTTATCAGGAGTAGGTAAGGTTTAAGGGTAAGTCCTGATGACTAACTGCATAAGAGAGAGAAAGACTAGAGAAGAAACACATGCATCTGTTTTACCATTTCCCATATTCAATCAATCATTTATCCAGCTCTTTATTCTATACAATATCTTTTTTCACTTCTTTGTTTTAAGATAGTCTTGCTTATACCTCACATTGTCCTTAAACCTCAGCTTCCTGAATAGTGAGATCATAGGTGTGTGCTTCCACACTCAGTTTACAATAAATTCTTTCTGACAGGTCAGTGTCTCCCTATATTAACTAGCCAAACCCAAGTAATCAGTCTTTGGTATTACCACAGGATCTTAGGTTCTTGGTTTTACAGCCTAAACAGAAGGAGCATTTCAAAGTTTACATTAACTATAATATGCAATCCCCTTAGATTTAGCCTTCTAATGACTGTCATTTCATTTACTATGAAATAGAACATTTTAATGCATCCTCCAGGCCCCAGTAGTTTATGTTCTTTTCTTATTCCCTTGGCACTTTCTCCTCTACTCTTTACCATCTTGAGTTGCTGGAGGACTTGTTCTCCCTTGACCACAGGTTTTTGACATATTTGCATCTTACCTTCTCCCCACTATCACAGCCACAAATAGTGTTTTAAAATACATTCAGTTAAATTATCAACTCCCAATCATCTGTCTCCTATGTAAGCAGAAGGTTTACACTTTGCATTTCATTGTAAAAACATTTCCTGTTCATTCACAGTCATTACTTATTAAGTGCCCTTCAACATTTCTCATTGGTCTGTAAACTCCATCAAAGCAGCTTTATGTTCTCTCACCATTACATCCCCTGATATTACTACAGAGTAATATTATTTCATATGCAACACTTTCATACAATATTGAGGAATGAGTAGAGTTATCTGAACTTATTACTGATACACTGCTACCAACAAGTGCTTAGAGTTTCATCCAAATTATAAAAGTGACAGCAAAAACATCTAGAGTTATCTAAAAATAGCTATATCCTTATTAGATTCTAACATACCTCAACTATGTTTCCCACAGGAGCAAAGCTAAAGAACTTTGATGTGCTCTGTATTTTTGAAACATCCAGGGCAAGAAGAAATTGTTTGAAAGTGATTGAAAAATAGCATGCTGAAAAAAGAAAGGATGAAAAAAATCCTTAGTCAAATCTAGCCTAATTCCTTACTGTTCCACCTTACTGTTCCCAACATTATGAAAATGATAGTTGCCATATTCCATCTATACTAAGTATTATTGCATCTAAAATTATCACTGGATGTATAGCAATAAAAATTATATGCTATTTGTGTGACATGATGTCCATATGCAGTTTTACCATGTTGTTACACATAAGATCTAAAAGTACAGATGCAAGAACAAATTCATAAAATTAGCACTCACTTTATTTTGTCCAACCTTATATATTCTATTTTCTAAAGGCTTAATCCTGATTTCTAAGTATGTCCGTCTGAAGACTTGAGGCCTAGATTTCAAACTGTATGCCACAAGCTGTTACAGAAAGCACTAACATGCACAAGTGTCAATGGATGTTCCTCTATAAAAGAGTTTCTGGTCAAAAAATGTTTGATACATACTTTGTTTAAACATTAAATGTACATAGAAAGTATAAGAAAAAGACAATAAAATGATCAACTGTAATCAGGTAGATTTTCAAAGAGTCAAATATAGCATCACAAAATTTTAAATATAATCATTAAAACTCATCAGACTTGTTATTCAACCCATTGTATAGAGCTTCATAAATATGAAACATATGAATTTCAATATTTCTGGAAGCAATTGTCATATAAATTCTATTCTCTTGCCTTTGGAAAACAATATAATATAACCTATGACTGGATTCTCTGAACTTTCTGAACTGATATACAGTAAAACTGTTTCTAATGCAGATTTGTTTTCAATTTTCTATTTAGAATATATTATGCAATATTGCTTCTCCAAGGTACTTTATAAAATATAATGGTGTACCATTTGCACTTTCTTCACTTCTAAAAGTTCCTACCATGTGGTAATTAATGAATCCTACAGGTGATATTTATATCTTATTATTTGTACTTGAATTGCTGAGTTGAATTTCCCTTAAGCATGCATTAGTTTTTTCACCCTGTATGGATTTTTTCTTTAATTTTGTTATAGAAATTATTTGAAATCTTGGAGAGAAGAAAACATCGATGGTACACTATATGCTATTCATTGTGTTATATACCAAGATGTTAAGTTCAAATCCAATATATGATTTAAAACTCAAAGAATAACAAGCAGTGGAAAAGATTGTACTTCTGTAGAAGAGATTATTGCTCTATTTTTTGCTTCAGAATGTTGACTGTAAATTGAATATCTTCCATTACATCAAGAGAAAAGCAGCAGTCATAGTTCTCAATGCCAAAGGTAAATACTTTGAAATGACTTACGAATCAAATAACAGCCCTGTAAAAACAGGCCATCTTGAGTCATTATATATATGATCACTTCACTCTTGCTATATATTGCATTGACACAATTCTTGGAAGCCGCATAAGACATTTACAGTAATCATTGCATCTGTGGGAATACTGGCAGATCTTGATGTTCCTTGGATACAATATTTCTCCCCTAAAGAAAGACCTACCACAGATTCAAAATAATAGGCAGGTGTGTAAGATTTGACTTTAAATGTAATCTGAAAACAAAACATATTCATACTTCTGAATTACAACTAAAAGTCTAATAGTGCACCTTTTCAGTCTTTTATTTTGAATTTCATAACAACCCTAGAAAGAAAATATAACCTAGAACTAGGTTTGAGAAATTGTCCATATCATATAATTAGGAAAAACAGAATCGGAATTCAAGTCAGGGTTATTCACTTAGTAAGCTCGCGCTTGCTGCAGTGGGCCATGTTCCATCAGTGTATGGCACCGCCTATCCTATGACTCATCTCTGTGGATGACCTGCCTAAGATCTTCCATTTCTGCTTCTCCTTAGCCTCCTCCATTAACCTGACAATTGGCTCAGAAAACAAAGGCTTTGCAATAAAGGATTACTGAGATTTGCTACCCTGAAGATCACAAATGCCTGTGTCTCCCATGACAAACTCTCTTTAAAGCATGAAAGTAAGATGTAAAGAGCTGTTGATCTGAGAGAACAGTTCAATATTAAAGTGTTTGCCTGGCAAGCATGAAAATCTGCACTCAACTCACATTCATTGGTGAAAAAAAAAAGAGAATTAGACCTGAATTCAATTCACATGAATAAAAAAAAAAATCGGAGGCATAATGGTATGTACTTGTAATCCCAATGATGAAGAGGTAGAGGCAAGCAGGGCCCTGAACTTACTGGCCAGCCAGTCTAGCCTACTAGACGAGATCCATGTCAGTGAGAGATCCTGTTTCAATAAAAGGTGGGTGGCACATGAAGAATGACACTGGAGATTGTCATTGGATGCCCATATATACTCAATGCACACAAGCACAAACATGCATGACACACACAAGCTATTGAAAACAGGAACATCTCAATGAGAGGGCAAATAAAATCATGTACTCTCTTAACAGGTTAGAAGCAAAAAGCAGTCAATGAATGAAAAAGGGAGACCAAGGAATTGTAAGTCAGGAATTGTAGAAAATGGGTGGAACTAGACTTCATAATATTTAACCTATCAGCATTTCATCACAGAAAGAGAAAGATGTCTAGAGATATTATACCTTCCTGAGATAATGCCAGATAAGAAAAAGGGAATTTGTTTCCTTAATGATTTAGCCACTGATAAGTCATCCAATACTCCAGGAAGTACTCAGGGTGAAATCCAGTGGGCCACATGTGCGAAACAATGTGAAAGCAGGAGACAGACTTATGAGAAAAGAAGGGAGATAGGTCCGGATAGTAAGGGATAAAAATAACATAAATTCACTGCACTGATGTGTGAAAGTGTCAAAGAACAGAAAAAAATAGGAAATGAAGGAAGTAGGTGAGGGCACCAAATCCAAACCGATAACTTAAAATAGACTTTACAGAAGTAGATAAAATGATTAGAGAAATACCGAAGATTGAAGTCATTTTAATAAAGTAACAACCACACACATAAAATAAAAACTCAATAGATGGCTCAGCAAGTAAAGGTGCCCATGCACAATCCTGGTAACTTACATTTGATTCCCTGAAGACACGTGGTAGAAGGAGAAAACCCTGGCTCAAAAAAGTTATCCCCCAGGTGAGAGACTCAGAAAGCCAGCAGACAGCCCACCCCCCCAGAGTCAGAAACCTGGGTCCAAGCCCTCAGTCACATTGAGAGGTGCAGGGAGCAGTCCAGGTGCCAGTGGACAGTCATATCACCAGAAGCCAATGATCCAGGCCCCAGGCACCAAGCCAAGTGATAGGCAGCAGGGAGCCACCATAAGGTCTGTCCACTTGAGCAAGCAGATGGCCCACCCACCACAGCCAGCAACTGGGATCCCAAGCCCTGAACCAGTCAAACAACTTCATCTGACTAAACAAGTACCAAAAGCAAGTACCAAAGAAAGACACAGACTTAACAGAAAATACCCAGGTTGCATCGTAAGATCACAAAACCAGGAAAACATTTCCTACAAAAGCACCAACCTCCATACTATAGATTCCAATCAGAACAGACTCATGGATGCCAATCAAGAAAGCAATGCTGAAGATGTCTTTCCAAAAAAATGCTTTTGACATCAACAAATTTCAAGAGAAAATACAAAAGGAGCATGTGAAGAACTTAGATAAGAAATGAGTAGCAAGCAGAAGACAGAACATCAGATCTGGAAGATAAGCTGACAGAATGGATCATTCACTTAAAGAAGCTGAAAAATCCAAACTTTAAAAAAAAGCATGAAAGGAACATTCAAGATCTATAGGACACCGTGAAGAAGCCAAATCTATGCATTCATGGAATCTCAGAACAAGAAACTCAAGAAAAAACACAAGCTCAAATCTTTCAGTTTATCATAAATGAGAACTTCTCACTCCTAAGGAAAGAGCACTCATCTAAGTACAAAATATATATCGCACAATATCCAGATACAACCAAAATAGGAGAACAGATAGAGAATGTTCTGAGAGCTATAAGAGAGAAAAGCCAAGCCACATCTAAGGGCAAGATGATTAAAATAACAGCTGATTTCTCAATGGAAACAGTAAAAGCCAGAAGAGTTTGGAAAGGCATTCTTCAAGTCATGAAAGATCACAAATGTCAACCCAGGCTGCTATCCAGCAAACTATCAGTCATGCTTGAAAGAGGAAGAAAAATATTTCCTGACAAAAATAAGCTAAAGTATTTCTTATCTACCAAACCAGACCTGCAGAAGACACTAGAAAAAAATTCACAAGATAGACAAAATTGGTCAGCATGCACAAGAGGATAAAAGGAAAAAGTAATGCCAATCCAAGTACCAGGCAGAGAACTGCCAATACAAAAATCCTATAAACTCTAAGATATGATAGAAATCAACAAAATCTTCTCAATTATAACCTTAGACATCAGTGGGATCAAATTCCCAATCAAGAGACAGATTAACAACCTGAATTAAAAGCCACAGCCCAACAATATGCTACCCTCAAGAAACACACCTCACTGTGAAAGATAGGACAATCTCAGGGTCAAAGGATGGTTGAAGATATTCCAAGTAAATACAACAAGGAAACAAACAGGAGTAACAATATCTGATAAAATAGACTACAAACCAAAACAAATCATAAGACATACAGAAGGCTACTACATACTGGTCAAAGGAACAATAAATCAAGAAAAACTCACAATTCTAAAAATATATGCTCCAAATAAAAGCTGACCTACATTTGTAAAACAAACACTACAATATGCAAAACAACAAATCAACCCAAACACCATAATATCAGGGGATTTTAACACTCATCTTCACAAATATACAGGTTCAATAGGCCAAAAAAACGAACTAAGACACACTGGAACTAAACCAAACCATAAACCAGATGGATTTGACAGATATCTACTGAATATTCCATCCTAACAACAAGGAATATACATTCTTTTCAGCATCCCCATGGAACTGTCTCCAAAATAGATCACATACTACACCACAAAGAAGGCCTCCACAAATTCGAGAAAACTGATATAATCACCTGTGTGCTCTATTTGACCACTAAGGAATAAAGATGGATATCCACAACAATCCAAACCCCGGAAAACACATAAGCTCACGGAAACTTAACAACATGCTACTGAATGAGGAATGAGTTCTGACAGAAATAAAAACAAATTTAACAATTCCTAGAACTCAATGATAATGGAAACATATCATATCAAAACCTCTAGGATACACTAAAGGCAGTCCTGAGAGGAAAATTCATAGCACTCAAGGTCTATATAAAAGAAAATGAATGAAGGGCTGGAGAGGTGGCTCAGGGGTTAAGCCTCTGCCTTGCCTGAGTTCGGATCCTAGACCCCATGTATAGACGCCGGGCAGAAGGGAGTGCATTTCTGGTCCAGGTAGGGCAGAGCCTGTGAATCCCGGGGCAGAGTAAAACAAGGATGAGGAGGAAGCAGTCCATGGTGGTTCCTGAACTCCTACACACACACACACACACACACACACACACACACACGCACACGCACACATACACATGCACACATGCACAATTGAATAAATAAAGAAAAAAGAAAATGAATGGAAACACCAAAAGTGAACAACCTAACAATACAGCTTAAAGTTTTAGAGAAATAAAACTAAACCATGCAGAGATAAGCAGTACAAAAGGAGAAATAACTGAAACTGAGAAAAAGAAAACTTTGCTAGCAAACTGGATACAAATGTATCAAAAAGATCTTCCACTATGATTCTAGAAACACAATATATTAGTTTAATATATATAAATCTGTAAGTATAATTCACTAAATAAACAAATGCAAAGCCAAAAATCACATGATTCTCTCAGATGATGCTGAAAAAGCTTTTTGACAAAATGATGAAGATCCTGGAGAAAATAGGGTTGGAAAGAATATTTATCAACATAATAAAGGTCATATACAATAACCTATGGCAAGAATCATCCTAAATGACGAAAAGCTGGAAGGATTCCCACTGAGATCAGAAACTAGACAAAGCTTCCTACTCTCATCTCTCCTATTCAACATCGTACTTGAAGTTTTAGCTAGAGTCATAAGACAAAAGAAGGAGATAAAAAGGGATACAACTTGGAAAAGAAGAAATCAAGTTTTCTATTCAGAGATAATATGATTCTATATATCACGGATCCTAAATACCCTACAAGAAAACTCCTGGAATTAATAAATAAGTTCAGTAAAGTGGCAGGATAAAAAACTAATGTAAAAAATTCATTGGTTTTTCTATACACCAAGGATAAATAAAGCAACAGAGACCTGAGAGAAACAATACCATTTACTATTGTCCCTAAAAAAATGAAATATCGGGCTGGAGAGGTGGCTCAGGGGTTAAGCCTCTGCCTTGCAGGCAGAAGGTCCTGAGTTCGGATCCCAGATCCCACGTATAGACGCCAGGCGGAAGCGGGGGCGGCCTGCGTTTCTGGTCCTGGTAGGGCGGAGCCTGTGAATCCCGGGGCAGAAGGAGGTGGAGGCGTCCATGGTGGTTCCCGATTCGTCCATGGTTCTACACACACACATACACACATGCGCGCACATACATACGCACACACGCACAAGTGAATAAATAATAATAAAAAAAATTTTAAAAAAAAAAATGAAATATCTTAGAATAAACCTAACCATGGATGTGAAAGATCTATACAATGAAAACTTTAAAACCCTAAGAAAAGAGATTACAGATGACACCAGAAAATAGAAAGACCTTCCATGCTCCTGAACTGGCAGGATGTTAATAGTTATAATGATCATTCTACCTAAAGTAATATACCAATTCAATATAATACCAATCAAAATTCCAACCAATTCTTCACAGAAATTGGTAAAACAATCTCAAATTTTATATAGAAATATAAAAGACCCAGGAGTAATAATAACCTAAGTAATAAAAACTCTGCAGGAGGTATCATTATACTGGAACAAAACTACACTATAAAGCCATAGTATTAAAAACAGTCTAGTTAAAAACAGCTGGGTCCAAAAAAAGAGATATCAACCAATGGATTAAAAGTAAAGACCCAAAAATAAGCACACTCACTTACAATCAACTAATTTTTGACATAGGAAGTGCTGATAAAAAATTGGAAAGAGGACAGCATCTTCAATAAATGGTGCTGACAGAATTGGATATATACACACAGAAGAATGAAACTGGACTCTTATTTTTCTCCCTGCACAAAAAAATCAACTCTAAATGGATCAAAGACCTCAATTTTAGACCAGACACCATAAAACTCTTAGAGGAAAAATAGGGAATACCTTCAAATCCATTGCATTTCCTCAATATGTCCCCAAAGGAACAGAGAGTAAGTCCAACACTAAACAGTTGGGACTACATGAAATTAAAAAGCTTTTGCTCAACAAAAGAGACGGTTAACTGAGCAAAAAGACAACCTACAGAATGGGAAAGCATCTTCACTAACCACATATCCAAAAGAAGTCTAATATTCAGAATACATAAAGAATGCGTGTCACAGTTAAGCACAGGTGTCAACTTGACTGTTGAGGGTTTGAGCTCTGGGCACAGTTGTAGAGACTTGATGGTTGAATTAAGCCCAGAGCAAACCTGAAAGAGATTGTCTAGCTGATGGGGAAGACCTAGCCCATGCTGGGTGGGATTAGGCCCTGGAATAAATCACAGAGAGCTGGTTGAGAGAGTTGGCATCCTTCTGTTCACTTGGCCAGACATGCTGGTCTGGCAAGTAAGGATTATCCATCTCTCAGCTGTTGTGCGGTGACGGTGTGGCCGGTTCCCTCAGCCCTGGTGTTGATGTGTACTCTCCCATCAAGCTGGACTAAGAACTGTAATTGCACTGTCTTAAGAAAATAAACTCTTTGTCCCCTTAAGCCATTTGATGGTCATTTATCAGCAATGTTGCAGCTTGACTGCAACAATGCGATAAATTAAGATCAATGAAGTAAAAAAAAAGTTTAAAAATGGGACCCAGAGTGAACTCCGGTCCATAGAAGCATACAGACAGAAGTGTGGGAGGGAGTGGGAGGGAATGGTGAAGGGAAGGGAGAGGATGGGAGGGAGGAAAAAGGGAGGGAAGCTGGGATGAATACTCAACATGCTTGTAAAAGTAGAAATAAAAATTAAAAAATGGGCTGTAGAACTGAAAAGAAACTTCTCACAAGACGAAATTTAAATATCTAACAAAAAAATTTTTAAATGTCCTCTATCCCTAGTGAAATGCAAATTCAAACCACTCTGAGATATCATTTCACCTCAGTCAGAATGGCAAAGATCCAAAACACAATCAACAACAAATGCTGGAATGGCTCTGGGGAGAAGAGGACCCTCATACATTTCTGGTGTATATATAATCCCTTTGGAGGTTCCTAACAAGGTTAAAATTTGAATATACCACTCTTAGTATATTCAATTATATCCTGAAACAGAGTCACATGTACAACCATGTTCATAGCAACTCTTTGGACGACCAAAAAAAAAAATGGAAGTAACCTAGATGTACAACAATTGATGAATGGTTAATAAAGATGTAATACATACATACAATGGAATACTATTGAGATGTCAGGAAAAATGAACTAATGAACTAATTTTCTAGTAAGTGGATAGAACTGAAGAAATCATACTGAGTGAAATATCTCAGATGCAGAAAAACAGACTCTGTATGCTTTCCCTTACAAGCAAATTCTAACATTAAGCATCAGTTTGATGTAATACCCTTACTTATGTAATACTCTTACGATACACACAAATAAAAGAAAAGATCTCACCACCCAAACAAGACACAGCCTATTGGAAGGGAAAAGCAATGAAATAGATAACAACTGACCAGAGTCCAGAACACTGGTGACCCTAAAATCAGGCCAACCAAACCTCTCCCCATCCTAAGGCTCAGAGAAGAAAGACAGTTAGATTGTAAAAGTCTAAAGGTGGGAAGGTCCACAGATGGCCAAGTTATTCCACTAAAGACAGGGCTACTGCATCCAGTAACTTATCACAGTGAGATGTATCCTGACCAGACCCGCACTATGACTGACATCAACATTCCCCTATAGACTAGTAATGGACTCAGGAGAAATAATTACATGCAGGTGGAACCTTAGGGACTAGGGCTAGATAGATGAAGGAGAGTACTCCCTAACAGTGGGTCTACCCAAGGAAGGGCCACTTGATCTGTCACAGAGACCTGAGCCCAAATCAATACAGACAACCCAAAGGGAACCCAATGGTCCACACAAGCAGACAGATAAGGGGGGAAGGGGGGAAGGATGTATTGGGGAAGGGAAGGGAGGGTAAGAAAAGGAAGTGGAGAAAAGGTGAGGGTCAGGGACAACCGCCCATTATGTTTTTAATTAAGAAAACTAAATATTAATAAAAAGTTATCCCCTCATTTCCACACACTCGCCATAAAGCCCGCCCCCTCCTCCACTTCCCCTCCATCCCCTTCCCCTCCATCCCTCCTCAAATAAATAAAAACTTCAAAGAGGAAAGAGAGACAGAAAGACAGACTGAGATTTCAGAGCTGGAGAAATGGCTCAGGTTTTAAAGCCTTTGCCTCACAAGCAAAGGACTTGAGTTCGGATTCCCAGATCCCACATAAAAATGTCAGGCACATATTGCAATAACTCGAAGCGATAAAGGAGACAGAGCAAAGAGGATGATTCTAAATGTCTTCTATAGTCAAGTGCTTTCTTATACACACATCCATGTGCATGCACACACACACGTGTCCACACACACACACACACACACACACACACACAAGAAAGAGAAAAACAGACTTCAAATCACCATTCAAATCACCGAAGGAACTATTTTAAAATTAAAGAAACAATATGTATATGTGCCTAATTTTTTTAATGCTTGCCCTATAATGCCACTGTGTTTATAACCTCCAGGCACGGTATGATAAGCCACATTCTGAATTTATGATCAGGAGCCTATATCAAGGCATTTTTGCTCTCCAATTAACCGTGTAACTTCAGCAAGTCCAATTGCAAACTTCTCTTAACCTCTTCCAAAGTCTCCCAAAATGGAACCCACCCTTCTGTACTTCTCTTTTTCTCAAGATGGGATTGCCACCAAGCAATGCAAGCCAGAAATATTAAGAGTCATTTTAGACTATTTCCTCTCCCTCACATTAAAAATCTAGTCAATCACTAAGTTATGTCAAGTCTACCTCTAGCATCTCTTCAGACTTCCCCTTATCTCCATCCCCATTAATGCATTTTGATTCAAGCACCCATTATTTTTCACTTGAATTATTATAATTCTGCTGACAATGTTCTTTCTAACATGCTAATATGGCCAATTTAAAAAGCCTTGAGTTGCTCACCATTTCTTCCAAGATAAAATTACAGCTGCTTTTAAAAATTTTGCACAGTCTAGTTCCTGTTAGACAATTCAGCCTCAACTCTGACCACACAGGCACACACTAGATTGCATCCACGAAACTTATTCCTGGGCTGAAGAGATTGCTCAGGATTAAGTCCGGTCTTGCAAGTAGAAAGTCCTGAGTTCAGATCCCACATCCCACTTAAAAATGCCAGGGGGAGACAGTTGCGGACCACACTTCTGGGAAATCCCAGAACGAAACAAGAAGGAGTTAGAAGCAATCCAAGATGATTCGCTAAGTCACCCTTGGTCCTCCACAGGGACACATAGTGCCTCCCCTCCCCCTCTCTCTCTCTCACTCACACTCACATACACACACACACACACACACACACACACACACGTGAACAAGTGCTAATTAACAAATACTCAGAAGATATGAAGTGACATACTCATTCTGTCATTTACTAAACCCAAATTACATTACTTACCCTGTCAGAATTTGGTTTCCTCATCTAAGAACAACCGTCAAAAGATGAGCTACAAGTCTGGGAGATGCCTTAACACTTGGACAGACAAAAGATTCAGAGTTAAATGCAGATTGGGCTTGGTGGCATTCCTGCAAGATGCCCTATTAGCACTATCAGTGAGTTCTGGGTTTTATTAAAGGCCCTGTCTCTAAGAATTAAGATAGAAGAGGGATGGAGGCTGACAGTCAATATTAACCTTAGCCCTACCATGCACATGCACACACAGGCACTTGCAAATACACAAATAAACATACACACATGCATGCATGTACACCACATACATACACATGAAAAACAAAATGCCGTGCTCGCTTTGGCAGTACATATACTAAAATTGGAATGATACAGAGAAGATTAGCATGGCCCCTGCGCAAGGATGACACGCAAATTCGTGAAGCGTTCCATATTTTTAGAAAGTTTTGATGGAGGAAATGTAGTAATAAATTTCATATTCCAAAATTAAAAAAAAAGAAAAAGAAAAACAAAATGCCAAAGAAAGTAGATGAACTACAACTCAGAATAAAATGTGTAACTCAATAAAATAATCAGGGAAGACTGCCTTCCAAAAACTTGGGAAAGATTCCTTTGAAAATACAAAGGGGAGGGAGGGAGGTGAAAGGGAGGGGAAAAGAGGAGAGAGTACAAGGGGGAACTGGGGAGGGGTGCAGGGAGGAAGAGGACCAGGATACCTATTGAGCTTATATGATTGGGGGAAAAAAGTAAATAAACACATAAAAATAAATAAATAAAAATTATAGAAAGAAAAAAGAAAATATTTCAGGACAACTCCCAACTAAGTTATCTCTTAGTCATCAAAATTGCTTTTCTCTGTACACATCAATTCTTACTGTCTTAACAAACTTGTCATATGTATTTCTACCCAAACTTAACACAGAAATAAAATGATAGCAACTTCGCCTGTCTTGAGATAACAACATGAAAAAACTCGCTACATCTCTCTTCATTATTCTCCCTCCATTAAACAGTAAGGCCCTTCTAGAAAACCCAAGATCTAAGAAACTTGGTTGATTTAATATGTTAAGGGTAAAAAAAATTCATCTAGCAGTTCTACATATTGCCTTCAAAAAAAGTTCGGGTTTTTCCTCCGTCCAAGTCATTCTCTGAAATCTTGGTCACTCTATAACCTTAAAAGACCTACTTTCTTCCATGTTCAGGACAACCACTGTCTTTTATCTTAGCAAATATCATCTGTCATAGATCAGTCTCTGGAAGCAAAGCAGAGAGGCGGTTTGAAATGTATGCAACTTTTTAAAAAGCCCTTACAAGAGAAAGTGAAGTCCAAAAAAAGAATAGGCAAGGGGAAGACTTTAAGACAGAACATGTAAAATTCAGGTAAGACCCTTGTGAAGCTCAGAAAAAAATGACAGAAGCATAGAGTCAAGCTATTCAGATGGAACAAGGGATGTCATCCAGAGAAGTCCCCAGAATGAGACATTAACCTGATGGGAGGCAAGTGAAACAAACAACTATTGCAAGAATTCCCAGAGAATCTTGGTAGAACTTGAATATCATTTACTTTTCATCAGAACCCCAACTGCAGACTGTGCCCAGCAGATACTCAGCAAGTACAACCTTACGACTATCAGCTTATATTTAAAAAGTTGCCTATGGTAGCCTATGGTAATTAAGAATCACTTGTGATTCATATGGATGTGACAACATAAGTCTAAAGATTTAAATATTCCCTCGTAGCATTTTCATTTATTTCTTCATAACTTATAGTGATAGATGGACTTCTTAAGAAAACTTTGGTCTTGAAAATATAAAACATAATCTGAACTCTAATAAAAAGAAAACAAAAGGAAGTATTTGAGTTTAGAATCCTCGATTATCCTTTATCAAAATAAATTTCACTACTGTATATTAAGATTTTTAGCTCTATTCTAGAATTTACTTCCAATTTGTCTTCATGGCTTCTGTATATTTTATAGTTAAATTGAACACATTTTCTTTATTGCCAAATTGGAATTAGTGAAAAAACAAAAACAGTAAAATAGTCAAGAACTTTGATTCTTTCAGCTGTTTAGAATAAATAAGTAAATGCTATTTAAACATTCTTGCATAGCTATTCTTTTCAACTGCTGTGCCAGGGTTCAAATTAAAGAGACAAATGATGCCTCAAAAAGTCAGCATTCACTTTCTCTTCCAGTTCCAGGAGCTTCGGGAGCCGCGGCTTACTGTACAGATACGGCCAAGTCCAAGAACCACACCACGCACAACCAGTCCCGAAAATGGCACAGAAATGGCATCAAGAAACCCCGTTGGTAAAGATATGAGTCTCTTAAAGGGGTCGACCCCGAGTTCCTGAGGAACATGAGTTTTGCCAAGAAGCACAAGAAGGGTCTGAAGAAGATGCGGTAGAACACCGCCAAGGCCATGAGCCCGAGCTGAAGCCATGAAGGCCCTGGTGAAGCCCAAGGAGGTGAATGAACCCCAAGGAGGTGAAGCCCAAGGTGCCGAAGGGTCCCAGCTGCAAGCTCAGTCATCGCCCACCTCGCCATCCTAAGCTTGGGAAGCGGATTCGTGCCTACATGGCCAAGAGTTGCAGGGGGCAGTCAAAGGCCAAGACCCCAGCTGAGGCCAAGGCCCCAACCAAGGCGAAGACCAAGACCCCAGGCAAAGCCAAAGCTGCAGCTCCAGCCCAGGCTCCCAAAGGCGCCGCACAATACAGGCCTCTGTCTGCCACCATGAAGACACACGGGCGGGTGTGCTTCCCCCCACCCCCTTGCAGATGGCTGGTCTTCTGTGTCATTCGCATAAATAAACCTGAAGCAGGCTCTAAAAGAAAAAAGTATCCAGACACTCAGGAGCACTTACTGATGGACAAGTCAAAGCTCAAAGACGGCCTTAAATTGAATGAAAGGGCTAAGCAAACCAGAATCGGGCTGCAGCTAATAAGGATATAACCACTAAATTTAATTTTAGACATATAAAAAAGAAGAGCTAATATTGTTTTCACTTATTTGCTATCAATTTCTACAATCTATCAAAGGCCTGGAACATAACGGTAGCTTGTTACATATGTGTCTAGCAATGTTATAAAAAACAAATATATTGAGTCATATATACAGAATCCTCCAGGTGCCTGCAAGTTGTTGAAATGGTGTAAAAATCTTGTGTTATGATTCACGATAAACACAGCATATTGAAAATGTGGATAGTCCAATAAATTGACTATAATATTAAACTCATAATAGCATTGATAAATCAAAATGTGTATCAATATTTTTGTATGTAAAAAGCTGTTAGATAATTCACTTTTAAATTTCATGTAACTATTTGAACTAATAAAGGTATCTCTTAAAAAAAATCTAGTGTTACATTACACTATATTTAGTGGTATTTTAATATCCAAGAAACAAGGAAAGAAAAGATGCTGAAAGAGGTCATAAGGCATCATAAAAAAGAGTAAGATTTCAGTTGGAATATGATGGGTGGGACAGATTTGGAATGAGAGATAGAAAAGAACCAAACAAAGAAAATGGTTTTTAAAAAGAGGGAAAAAATCAAGAAATGGAATACAAAGAATAAAATATTAATATAACTGGAGGAACAAGTGCAAGATCTGTATAGCAGGTTTTGCATGTGTATCAGCAAAAGGTGAAAAGGTCACTCATATTTAATGTTTAATTATTTTCCAAATGTAGAAGTCTTGTGTTCTCAGACATCCATAACTCAAGACCTGGCCAGTGGGTTCCATACCAGAGAGCATCAACAGAATACTGCAGAATGCTAACAGTATCTTATGTTTCTGATTGAAAAGAGGAGTTTGGGAGGAGAAAAAGCACAAAGGCTCCGGAATTTAAGTAGCACTAAACTTTTCAACAGCAATATTTAAAGCTAGAAAATAGTAAGCAATGATTTTAAAATTCCGAGGAAAATCATTTTAAAACTTCTTATTCTGTGTAGGGCCAAACTAGTACAAAAATTTTACAAACAAAGACAGACAAAGAATTTACAGACAAAGAATCTCACAAAAATCTCACAACTGTGCGTAATGTGGGCCTTTCATGGGACAGCTACTGATATCCCACTTAGACAGAATATAAAGTAATAAGGAGAAGATACATACACAGGGCATGAGAAACACCAGTTCAATTGTGAGTGCAAAGTGTCCATTACGGGATAAGTGTTAAAACTGATTAGATAATTACAGCAGAATTTTTTTGAAATTTTAAATGTTAATAATTAATAATGAAAGAATGCTCCCTCCCCCATTTTCCCCTTCCTTTCCCCCCTCCCTCCCTTTCTCCCATTGCCCCCCCCCCTCCCGGTCTCTGAAGCATCCTTTAATGTGTACATTAAACTTTCCTCTGGGTCCTCCTCTCTGATGAAGTGTAAGGACTCAGTTCACCTGACTTTTTTTTAATGTGTGACCTGGGATCTGCATTCAGGACCTGTTGCTTTTGAGGCAGAGTCTTAACCTCTGAGCATTTCTCCAGGCCACGTAAGTATATTTTAATCTAAGAGTTTAATGTGTGATTATGCAGAGACACATTAAAACTTACAAGAAGAAGCATAATACTTAAGAATGTTTCATTATAAGCACAAAATAAAGTGTCCAAGATACATCACTGTGATGTGAAGAAATTTCAGTTGGTTGATTTGCAGCTGCTTCACTTCTGCCTAAAATCTGAGTCTCCTCTGAAAATCACCACAGTGACAATTCGCTCAGATTATTTTTGTCCACTTTTTCTAATGCACCCAAGTTGTAGTTTTCTACATTTTTTTTTCCTTCTAGATTCTAACCTCAAGTTTGGTCTTGCCCAAATTATCTAATTTATACATGGAGAATCATACATGTCTGGTTAAACTTTGAACAGCAGATACTTTATTAAATAGTAGAACCATTAAACTATCTAATGAATCTTTTGAAGTTCCCAGGGGAAAAAAGTGGATGAAATCCATGCCTATATGGAATATTAACTTGGGGCGGGGAAGGGTGCACGTGGCCCTAACTCTAATTGACAAATTAGATTCAGGGAAGATGGAGGGATGGTATTCACTTGTGTACTCCCTGGAGTCCACCAGGCTCCAAAAGAAAGCTTATTAATTTAAAAAAATTCATAAGGCTGGTTTTACTGGTTAGAACTTTTATGATCATAGAGAGTAGGGATGTTGTATGTTCAGAGCCTGATCATCATGGTCTATCTTTTCTCCCCCAACAGATATTTACTGAGCAATATGCTTGAACTAATCCTTGCGCATATTAAGTAAATCCTTCTGAAATGTGCTAACAAACCGCAAGTTTCCACCAACCCAAAGATAGTATCTGAAGCCCATCCGAGAGAATTCTCTACTTTGCTATAACCAATCCAATGTTTTCACCATCATACTTTAAACATATGTTGATTTCTGGACTTCTTTTGTTCTGGTACTATGATGACTTCATGAAACTATAACCACATGGGACAGCTTATATGGTTTAACATTAACCCATGGTCCCAAGACATGGTCAATTCATAGTTCGTTCCAGAATGCTCTTTTTTTTTCCACTCATACAAACTTAATAAGTATCTCAGTCTCCTCCCTCCCTCCACCCCTCCCTGGATCCCCTTGTTCCCTCCCCCCTTTTCCCTTTCCTTTCCCCCCTCCCTTTCTCCCAGTTCCCCCTACTTCCCCCCCCCCAATCCCTGGAGCATCCTTTAGTGTACATGTCAAAACTTCCCTCTGGGTCCTCCTCTCTGATGAGGTGTAAGGACTCAGTAGCATTGCCTAGAGCTCTTTCTTGTGTTCCCCTTTAGTATAGAACACTATTGTATTAATCCCTTGCCTCTAAGGATCTTAGTGCCTGTGATCCATGCTAGATTTTGGGGGGTCAATGATATGTTGGTCATAGCGCAGGTCATGCAAAGTCCTAGTATGATTACTTCGGTCCTAACTTGTGTGTCGAGTATCTTGCATATCGTTGCTCCTTCCCATCTTTAGGCTCTTACAATCTTACTCCCTTTGAAATGATGGCTGTGTTTTTGTGTCGATACTCTGAAATGCACTGAGATGTACTGATATCATCAAAGAACTTGAAATTAAACTGTCTGATAGACAGATTAAAAAACTGATTAAAGAAAAGTTCAATTAACTATATGAAAAACAAGACATTGGATTTAGTGAAACAAAAGTAATTGAATTTCACTCTGTAGCCTAGCTATGCATGAAGGTTGTATAATTGTGTGAATGTAGCTTAAAATAGTTGATCATTTGATCAAACCAAATACATCCATATTTAGAAAAAGTAGGAGGCAAAAATGGATACATGTACATTAAGATATGAGTTAACCTGCTAAAGACAGAAAAACATTATTTTCCAGAGTGGAAATTTCTAGGTGCAATCCTTTAAAAGTTTAGAGAGTAAAAAGCAAATGCATAATAAAAATATAATATAATGCAACACATATAAAAATCCAAAGAATAACCTAAAAGAATTAATTTTTCTACTTCTTCCAAAAAGAAGAATCAGGAAAACAATTAAAATCTAAAAATCTGCGGTTATGCAAATATATGCATCAGTAAAATATGAGTGTAAGTTTTATCTACATTTATCCATATATATATAAAATTGTTTAAAAAATCAGATCAATAAGGGTCATTCTCCCATATGTCAAGAATAAAAGGAAGTCTACAAATCTCTATACCATGACCCTCTAATAAGGTCATTAATCCAGCTTTTACAATATATAGGTTTAACCTCATAAAGACACTTATACTTTTTATTTTTATGATGTGTGTGCCAGAGCCATTGTCTAATTTGTAGGCCATTTCTATGCAGTTGAATATCACTTGGTCTTTGGCTTAACTCTTAATATACTAGCTAACACATTGTTAAGTAACTACTCATTTCATTCCCAGGATGCCTTCTTTGATTGGTTCCAAGTATTCTCTCTTTCTCTCTATCTATCTATCTATTTTTCTATCTATCTATATATCTAGTTATATCTCTCTCACACACATTCTCTCTCAGATTCATGAATATTCATTCAAAACAGCTTTCAGCTGTACACACCTAAAAACAGAGTTTGGTGTGGTAGCTCATACTTGTAATCCAGCACTCAAGGCAGAAGCAGGGGAACTGGGATTTTGAGGACAGTCTGAGTAGCACGGTCAGATCTAAGCAGTCACCCTGTGGGGACATACCATAACTTTTCCCCCTCTGCACATAACATGATCATCATCATTATTTTGGAGTAAAAGGTCACTCTGGCTCTGTAGTCATGGCAACTAATTGAGCAGATGCAGAGGTAAATAGGTCTAATCTAATGGCAATGCTCATCCTAGTAGAAGAAAAGAAGGGACAGTCACAGAACCTTCACTTAGGATTCCAGTTATTACCCCCTCCACCCTCCCACAACTGCACGTAACCTTGGGAGATGCTAGAGAATATAAAAGGTGGAAGGTTAACTGAAAGGAGGCTCCATAATGCAGCTTCTGAGAGATTTTCATCCATAATGGTGAGCCAATTTGGTGATCACTCAAACTTCTGTAAGTAACCCCTCACCCATACTCTCTAAGTAATCTCACTAACCCAATTGTTTTACCAAGTGGGACTTGGATGGTATCTAACTTTTGTATGTAATTTATGCCCTATCTGAGATGATTAAACATCCATTCCTATCTCCTCAGGAAAAGTCATCCAACACTGGGCTATTCAGAGAAATACTGTCTCAAAACAAACAAATAAGCAAACAAGTCATTAGAAAAACTGAGAAATAGCTAACTTTTATATCATCCTTTCACAAATGATAAAAATAAAACAATCATACCCATATAACTGAAGATTTCAGATTTTTAGTATCTCTTATACTAGTTTTCCACATTTTTGGTGGGTTTTGATAATATGCAGGGTTATGTGCATGCTTGGTGCAGCTGCACACACTTGTGGGCCTATGGAGGTGAGTGGAAGAAGTCAGCTGTCCTCTTCACTCTCCACCTGTTCCCTTGACACGAGGTCTTACCAAACTTGGAACTATTCTTGGTACTCGGCAGTCTTTAGAGATTCTACAGTCCCCATACCCCCAAAACACAGATGCACACATTCTGAGAACTTGAATTCAGACCCTCATACTTGGATAACAAGTGTTCTTACCCACTGAGCCAACTCTCTGCCCCCTGAAAATGTTTTTAGTCTATGACATAGTAATGAATAGATATGTTCTTTAATGCCATTATACATTTTGATGGAATATATGTCATATATACTCAAATTCAGTACCCAATACATAGAAGGCAATAACAGATTGATTGAATGGAAAACAAAATATGTATTAGATTTCTATGATATGCAAGTGATTTTTCTATGAGTAAAAGGTATGATCATTATTTTGAGTGAAATTACAATTTAATAAACACAGGATGACTGCTCAAGTATTTTAAGATATTTTGAAATTGAGTTAAGGAGTTTCCGATTTTTTATTTACCCTTATTTTATATTTTAATGGTTTTTCTTTGAAAAGATAGTCAATATTAATCTTTATCAATTTAATGAATTCATAAATGTATTAATGATTACATTCCTAGGTTCTTTTAAAATTTTGATCATTTATAATTCATTCTACAAAAAGAACTTTAAATTATGTCTGTTTCTCAGAGCAACTTTGGTGCTAATGTAGTAAAAACTGATTTTCTCCTGGAAGTTGCTAGTGATATTTCTATATTTAGAAACACAAAAGCTATACACCTGTCTAAAGCATGTGCTTATGTGTTTTAGAGGAAAAGTTCTACATTTATTTATTGTTGTCTTTCTTTCTTTGCATGTGTGTGTGTGTGTGTGTGTGTGTGTGTGCGTGTGCACGCGTGTGTGTTGTGTGTGTGTTGTTTGTTCTGATACTTAGTTTCACTACTTGGTCCAGGCCAGGCTTGGACTTGTAATCCTGTCTCATCCTCTGGAGTACAAAGATTACAGGCATATACCACTAAGTCCTTTTTTCAAAGCCCCCTTTTCTTTAGATTGGGAAAAAAAGCTTATGAAATTTTCTTTCTGGTCCAGTATCAACCATCCTGAAACCCTCCTAAATTGATAAAATGATAGCAGTCTCCCCTGATTCCTTATTAACATGGCCCAGTTTTGCTGCCCAAAGGACAAGAATTTAATCTCCCTGTCCAGTCATCCATTGGCTTCCTTAAAAACAAAATGCTAATAAACTGACTAGATTGCTCTTTCCCACAATCTGTCAGCTTTCCACTGATCTGTCTCCTTTGAGAAGCTGGACTGTGACCCCTCTTGCACAGATCACCAAACACTCATCAGAGGGTAACAGCTTTGTTTTTTAAAACCAGAAGCTTTGTGATGAAAAGAACCTGAATCCCATTACAAACTGCCTGAGCCATCCATTTAGTCAGATCAAAGCCCATTTCATTCACCAGACGGGTTAGAAGAAAAAGAGGTAGGTGAGCTCAGGACTTCCCATTTGAATACTTTTTCTGGGAAACCATGATGTAGATTAACAGAGTCCCCTTTCTCGTCCTTTGCTGTAGTTCTTGATAATTCCATATTCTTTTTTATTCATGTTTATACAGTGTTCTTGAAAAATTACTTTCCCTCTTCATAAGCATGTTTTCGCCTTTAACGCAGCATGATATTTTATAGTCTGTTTATTTCACACTGAGGAATGACAGAATTTGTCCTTTTACATAATGATGAGAAAAAGGCAATCACATTTGATACTGATGAATGAAAATTTGAAATGAGAATGTAAGCTTCAGAGTATAAGGAAATATTCATACAGTTATGTTGAGACCCAGATCAAATTTTGCTGTCAGACATAGACCTATTACAGTCAGTCATTCAGAACAAGAGGGCCTCGGACTGTTTATTCATGACAAGTAAGCATTTGAATTTCCCCAGCAGCAATGTATTCCTTGAACATGTCCCAGGCCATTGAGCAATCAATGATCTCAAGCTTTGACTTTTTTTTGTATTTATAAACGTGTTCTTTCTTTGTAGTCTGTGAGCTCCACAGGAGCAGGAATTGTATTTAGTTTACTACGGTTGTACCCTGAGTATAGAACAGTTCTTGGTACAGTTATTCATCAGTTTACCATAGGGATGCATTCTGAGAAATGTATTAATAATAAAAGCAATAACAAAAGCAAAAAGTGTTAGGGAATCTTGTCGTTGTACAAACATCACAGAGTATACGAGGGAAAACTAGATAGTTACAATGTAGTTAGGTGATATAAATTCCTGAGATCAGGAATTTATAAAATGTAAAATGGAGGAGGGGTGTGTATTAACATAATGGTCTACAACATGGCCTACAACGGGAGGCTGGAGGAGTTGAAGGAGCATCTTGGCCGATAAATCCCTGGCTACTAGAGCTGACCAGGCAGCAGAACTGCACTGCATTGGGCATGTTCAGCTGGACATACAGAAATTGTTGAATTCTTGCTATAATTTGGAGTGCCAGTGAATGATACAGATGATGCAGGATGATCTCCTCTTCATATTGTTGCTTCTGCTGGCCAGGATGAGATTGTAAAAGCCCTTCTGGGAAAAGGGGCACAAGTGAATGCTGTCAATCAAAATGGCTGCACTCCCCTCCATTATGCACCTTCGAAAAACAGGCATTAGATTGCTGTCATGTTACTAGAAGGTGAGGCTAATCCAGATGCTAAGGACCATTATGCCACTATAGGAATGCACGGAGAAGCAGCCAAGGGTAACTTGAAGATGATTTGTATAATTCTGCACTACAAGCATCCAAAACACTGAGGGTAACACTCCTCTACACTTAGCCTAAGTGAGAAGAGAGTAGAAGAAGCAAATGGCTGGTGACCCACAAAGCAAGTATTTACACTGAAAATAAAGAAGGAAAGACACCCCTGCAAGTGGCCAAAGGCTTGATATTGAAGAGAATGGTGGAAAGTTAGGCTGCTTGGATTTATCTTTGTATGTCTCGTTTCTCCCTTGTCCCAGAAACTAAAGTAATTGTATAGAAGCACCATGTATGAATGACAGTTTTCTCGGTTACAGAAACTTGTAAGCATGGTCTCTTGTTCCCACTGAGGTACTTGTTCTATGCTTATAACCCATTTCCCATACATTACATAACTGTTGAGATTGTTCTACTGTTGTCATTTATTATTCTGTATTGAGTCTTGGTTAATTTGGAGTAATTGATCCTGTGGCCATCATGAGGCTTCAACGTCCTCCCGTGCACGTACTGGCCCCATATGAAGCAGAACAAGCCTGGACCAACAGACCAGTCGTTTCGACAGATGGTTCTGTGGGCATCCTATATGTTCCTCCATGGAGCTGAAACCAACCCTACTTTGTTTTTCAAGCTCACTCAGTGGTCTATGCAAATAATTGTTTTTTTTTTAACTATGAAGTTTTTTTTTTGTTACAGGAGGAAGTTATATATTTAAGGAGGCCAAATTTTAAGTTGGGATTATGCTCTGAAATAATAAAGAACAAAAGTCTGTGTATCCATGTATCTATCAAACTAGCCATTTTCCTCCAGAATAAGATGTATCATTTAAAAAAAGTTAAAGTATCTATATTGACTCACTGTGTATTAAGACAAATGTCAAGTTTCTTAAAGTAATATGTAACAAAATTTGTTTTGATTCACATTTCAAAAACTATAAAAATAAAATCTTTAAAGAATAAAAAGTCCTTCATAGATATGTATATTTAAATGCTAGATATATGATAGACAGAGAGATAGGTAAATTGTATAAGATACATTATAAATGATGGATACATAGCTGATAAAGATAGATGATAGACAGATGGCATATAGACAGACAGATAGATGTAAACATAAGCACACAAAGATGATATATTGATATATAAATATATAGATGGTAGATATATAAAGATATAGATAAATATAGAAGGAGAGATGATTGATGGAGATATGTAGATATAGATATATATATACAGATAGATGGATAAATAGATATGTAGATAAGTAATAGGTGAATGGCAGAGATAGGTGGATAGATGGTAGATGATAGATAGGTGATAGGTAGATATAACATAGACTTTGTCCAGTAAAATTTATTTCATTCATATCTCTTATTACCACAATTGCTGTGTTTCTGAAATGTGATTGAAGGACTTGATTGAACCATCATAAAGTGATGGTTCTTTGCATCATTAGCTAAGGTATTTCATTAATTCAGTCTGATGACCACCTGTACTTAACTTGCTTTTTCATCTGAACAATTTATTTCAAATTTTAACTATTTCTAGCATACTAGCCAATCCATTATTTTTGTGCAGTATATCATTTTTTTAACTTTAGCTTTTTAGTTAGTGCATAGATGATATTTTCACACACATATATTATTGTTCTGTGCTTTTATTGGCACCACTTTCTTCCCGACCTTCCTTCCCTCCTCTCACTTGTTCCTTTTCTCCCATATTTATATATATGCAACACACACACACACACACACACATTTAGCTGAGAAGATGAACAAAAACATGTATTTCTATTAACCAATAAAATTGTTTAAAGCACTCCATCCTCTTTCATACTTTCTTTTTCATATAACTTGAATTAAATGACTTGTTATTGTGAGTCATACATCTCTTTTTCCATTGGAAACATTAACCTTACGCTGAACTTCACATTTTAGACAAACCTCCAAAGTCAAAATAAATAAGACTTTCTATTTGCAGCCTCCTGGTACTCAGGATTTAGAGAGTACAGTGGCTCCTTTGCTGTCTGTGTTTACTCGTTCTACCAGGGTTTCCATCCGGGTTTAGACTTAAATAACTACTTTTTTGGGCAGTTTTTACTGATTACATCAAATATCCTCTAATTTCTGTAGCCTTTAGATTTTCGATTATTCATCTGTTCCTCGTTGACACAACGAACATTTGAGAAAGTACCTGATATTACTTCAATTACTGAAATGAGTTACTGAATTCTTCAATGAAAGGAACTCTATGTGTCATGATCTGAAATGTGATTTGTCCCCCATAGGCTTGTGTGTTTGGGAAGGTCATAGCATCTTTAAGAGATGGAGCCTTGCTAGATAAGAAGGCAGTCACGGAGGGTGGGGCTTAAAGTTAGTTAGCCCCTCCCTGCTTGAGTGAATAAATCTGTTCTTGATCTTGCAGCAGCAGCTTCAGCATCCATGATGTCTGCGGTGACTTAATGAGCCACCAGCCACACCTTTTCTGCTATCATAGACTTCTTGGAACCATAAACTGAATAAATCTCCCTTTCTTCCCTTAAGTTGGTTTAGTGGTGTCTCACGACAATGGGGAAGAGTAACCAGTACAGTGTGTTTAAGTATTCAAAACAAACACTGTAAGGCTGAAGTCAACATAATTTATCATGTTCTCTATAGTCTTGTGGTACTTGCCATTTCATTATGTACATCAGTCTTGTCTTACCAAATATATTGTAAACTCTTAACTAGAAACAGACACTGAATCTTAATTCTTTCAAGCATTCAAAAGCTTGCTTGACAGTTGAATGTATATAGGTATAATTTTTTAAAAGGGACTCCGCTCCCTCCCCCTTTCTACATATATTTGTTTTCTGATTTGGGGTTTTATCCTGTAGCCTAGGCTGGCCTGGAACACACTATGCATCACAGTCTAAGCTGGCCTGAATTTGTGACAGTCCTCTTGCCTCAGTCTTCTGAGTGCTATCATAGGCAGCTCAGCTCAAATCCAGCTTACATATTCTCATTTTTAAATGAACCAAAGAATATTAATGGCCATCACTGTTTTAAAAAATGGTAGCTGTTGGTTCATAGCTGTGATGGTTAGGATAGTTAATTTGACAAAAATCTGGGAGATAAGACTCTAAGTATGCCTGTGGGAGATTATCTGGATTACATTAATTGAGGTAGGAAGACCCAACTCACTTCGAGAGACACCATTCCTTGGTTTTCATCACTCTCTTTCATCCTCACTGTGGATGCAGTATGACCAGATGCTTCATGCTCCCTGCCATCTTGACTTTTCCACAATTACAAACTATACCCTTGAGCCAGAATAAAACCTTTCTCACTTAAACCAGTTTTGTCAGGGTAATTTTGTCATGGCAAGAGAAATAGGAACTAAAACAATTGCTAATCACCTTTGTCCTTGATCATACCTAGTTTTCTTAGAACTTACCATTTGGGGGCTAGACAGATGGATGGCTCAGGGGTTAAGCCTCTGTCTCACAAGCATGGACGTCCTGAGTTCGGATCCCAGGTCTCTGTAAAAATGCCAGGCAGAAACTGCAGCAGACTGCACTTCTGACCCTGGTGGGAGAAGCCTGGGAAATCCCAAAGCAAAGCAAGGAGGTAGAAGCAATCTAGGATGATTCCAAAGTGATCCTTGATCCTCTAGAGGGACACATAGTGGCCTCTGTTACACACACACACACACACACACACACACACACACACACACACACACAAATTCTGTTTTTAAAAAAAGAACTTACAACTTTGCACTTTATTTGGCATTTGTTCATAAAAGAGCCAAAAATTTTAAAAACCTGCAGGAGCCTATTTTCAGTAAACTATTTAGTGAGAAACAGATAAAGCTTTGATCCTCCTCAGTCTATCAAAAAAGTTGTTATCACGCTAATAATTATCATGATCTCATTATGTTGACTTTTAATTGCTTATCCCAGTGGACAAAGTTCCCTCCAGAATCTTAGTAAATAAACCTCCAAGCTCTAGATAATTCAATGAGAGGTACCCCTTGGCATTAGATGAACGGAAGGAATCCTTTTCAGTCAACTATCGAGTCTTTACCCTATAAACTTCAAGTGCTAAAGTGTAAGCAGATTAATTTAAGCCTTCTTTTCAACAAGCAATTAACAAAGACAAAACATAAATCATCAAACTCAGAGAGGAAAATAATTGTTCTTTTCAGCAAAGACAGTAAGATGAGATTTAGGAAAAAAAAACTTTGCTAAAATCTAGACCTTTCAATATCACATTGACCATTATGCTTTGCTAAAAAAAAAAAAAAGTCACTGAGATCAGTAAGAGATGGTATCTGTCTGTAAGCACCTTACAATCAAGTAGAGGTGACATGCACAACAAATAACTACTTGACATAATTGTAATTATGCCATGCTATAATTAGAGAGCTGACAACTTAGGCATTGCTCTTCACTAATAAGAGACATCGTATGACAGGAAACATCATGGGTGAGGTAAATGAAACAATTAGAAATGCTAATGACTTTTGAACTGGTGTGGAAGAGGAGTAATACAGACAAAGTAGATTAGTATAGTAGATTGCAGCACTAATGATGAGAGGACACCAGCCCTCACATACGCTTCCCTCCCTTCCTCTATTAAATTCACAGGCAGACAGAGGACTTCAAACTTGACTGCAGACAAAGCTATACAAGCAATGAGACAAAAAGCTACCTCTTCAACCTACAAGCACCAAACATCATGCTCACATCTCAACACTGGAGCTAAAGGAGAAGCAGAAGGCACCATGCACAGACTGATGGAGACTGTGTGCTTAGGTAAGGTTTCTAAAAGGCAGACTTGAGAGTCATATGAAATTGATTTACTAGGAAGTTTATTCCTAAGGGAATAAATACCTGAATGAAAAGTATTGACTTAGTCCTCTAGTCTCCACTTTCTAATAAGCCAAGGGTAGAGAATTTAGTACATGGAACTACATACCAGACCTACCAGACGTACACGTATGAAAAGGCCATAGGACTAAAAGAAATTGTTTCCACTGAGCCAATGACTATTTCAGTTTGTCTGAATGTTGCTGATAAATTCACAAACATTTTATCAGAACAAGGACTTCATTGTGGTTTACGATTGCACAGTTACAGTTCTTAGTCCAGCTTGGCAGGAAAGTCCATACTACAGGGTCCAAAGGAACTGGCCACACCTTATCTAAAGGACTGCTGAGAGAGGGATAAACTTCCCTTGCCCAAGAGCATGTCTGTCCAAGAACACTGAAGAATGCCAAAGTTTCTTAACCAGCTCCCTCCATTTCATCCATCTGTCCATGGAACAGTCCCATTCCGGCTGTCTTCTCCCATCAATTAGACAATCCCCTGGAGCCTTGTAAAGTGCTTAACTCAACTGCTAAGTCTTACAAATGTTTCCAGAGCTCAAGCCTTGACTTACAAAGTCAACTGTCACACAGATTAAGAACTTCCCAGAGGAGAAGGGGAAGAACAGTGGGGTGGAGGACATTTCTAATAGCCCAAGGACTCCAACCAACACATAGACAGCGATTTATAAATGAAACGACAGGGGCATGTGCTTTGCCCTGTAGCTACTCTGAGTGACAAGAAGGGCATCCAAAGAGACTGGACTGGGGTAAAATGAGGAATGTGTTTCAGTGTTCAGTCTTTCTATATGAATACTCTAGTACCTATGTCCATACTAGTTTGTGTTTATAAACCTTATTTTGACAAAGACATTAATAAGGATTAGATATCCTTGGAAAGACATAATAATAGAAGCAATTCTGTTCATTAAATTATTCAGCAAATATTTACTGAACATCTGCTAATTGCCACATGCTTTTCAAAAAGAATAATTTAGCCATGAATCTTACAAATGGTATTCCCAGTCTCTTGAATATGACATTCTATTTTGAGAGAGGTAATTACATGCAAACAATATACAGCACAATATCACCCATTGGATATGAGTATTCACACACTAATATAAATATGAGTATTTTTAATGAACAAAAGACATATTGTGAGTAGACTTTTATAAGATAGTCAAAAAGGCCACTCTCAAAACTAGCATGCATCAATAACCTCCAGTGATAACAAAAAGAAGTGGAAAGTATATTGGGAGGAAAATGTAATAGCAAATACAAGTCCTGAAGGGAGATGAATAAAATAACAAGCCCTGGGGCCAGAATATGTGCCATGCTCATGAAAGAGAAAGAAAGCAGAGTAGTTAGAAGACAGTGAGATAGATGGGAGGGAAAGCATAAGACATGAGGTTTAAAAATTAGTGGTACTGGAGTAGAGGGTATTGAGGTTGAACATTTCATGAATAGATGCCTCTACTAAACTGTTACAATAATAAGTCAGTTTCAGCCTGCTCTTTTAGAGGCACAGAATCATCAGGATACACATACACAAAATTTACTATAGATAGTGGTTCACATCTATAATAGCTTCCCGGTCTGCCCTCACCCAACTGGAAAACAAAAAAAGCTGGTGGTACAGTTCAATCTGAGTCTACAACATGGGAGACACAAAAGCACCAATAATGTAAATCGCAGGCCATACACAAAGAGTCGAGAAACAGAAGCAAAAGAGAGATGCCCAAGTTACTGTCTACTCTACTGTCATCGCTTAATGTGCAAAGTGGAAAATGATTTTATCGCAGAAGATTTCAAATGAGGTAAAATACTTAAGAGTAGGAGATCGAAAAGCATTCAGAGATGATGTGATATTGAAGTGAACTTTATAAATGACTGAATTTATGTAGATAAAGATGACAGAAGTAGCCATTATAGATCAATAAACTATAGGAATGACATCAGAGCACAAAAATTTGGCCAAGAAGGGTCTGGGTCATATTCACATTGACAGAAGTGTGTATATAAACTTTCTGTTGTGTATTGACAAAGACACGAACCTTACACACACCACCTCAATCAAACACTATAAATATAGCATTACCCTAATATTATTTCACATAAAAAATAAAATTGAAATGTACTACAACCTCAAATATAACACCCAAAACCACAAAACCCCTAGAGGAAAACATAGGAAAAAAAATTCCTTAACATTTGACTTAGAAATAAAACAATAAAACAAAAAAAATCATGAATGAGAGAAAATACTTGCAAACTACATTTTCAATAAGGGTTTAATATATAATAAATAAAATAATAATATAAAATATAATATAAATATAAAATAAATAGAATATATAAACATAAAATAGATAATATAAAATAAACAAAAAGCCTCAATAGGGGGAGTGAAATTCCTTAGCAGATAAAAGCATTTGCTGCACACGTAAAGATAAAAAGAGAAAAACAGCTCCACGAAACTGCCCTCTGACCATACATGCTCTGTAAACTGGCACACACATACATATTATGCACACACTCTCACCCACACAAATAATAATAAAATAAATATGTTTATAAAACATCAAGAATCACTTATCACCTAGTAATAGTGGTGCATGATTTTACCAAGAGGTGCTTACAAGTAGATGGAATGACCTACTAGATACATAGGCTATTATTTAGTACTGGAACACTTGAAGGTCCTGCAGTTCCCATTACACAAGATCACAAACAAGTTTAATTTATAGTTTGCAACATTATCCTTAAGGAACAATAGAAGTCTCTTTAGGTATCCTTGTCAAGACTAGAGAAGTTTTGCTCGTAGTGAACATCTTCTCTGGCAATCAATATTCTGTAATCAATTTATCTAGAGTTTTCTTAACTTTTTCACCTGTCTTCCTACTTACAGACATGCCACCCACTTCATATTATACAACAAATAATGATTCCTGAGTCATGTAAGCCACCAGGAATAGCAGCAAATTGAAGAATAAAGCCAAGCCCAGCATCCCTCCCCCCATCAACATCCTTAGATATTGTGCTTAAGCCAGGCTCACTGTGGTTCTGAGAGAAGTGGACTTCTATGCACGGTTTCCACAGCAGATCACTGCAAGTTTCTCCATATCTGATTTAGTCCCTTTTTTAATTCAGTTAGTTTAATTGTAATCAATGTAGCTGACCATCTAATACCATCCACATTTGATTCTTATTCATCAGGTTAGTAGGCATGATGGAATAGCATGTGCCTGACTATATGGCAATAACCATCTGCTCTGGTTTGAATGCTCATTGCTCATGTGTTTGAACCTTTGGTCTCCAGGTGGTTTTATTGTTTTGGAAGATTATGAGATCTTTTGGACAAGGGGCTTAGCTGGCAAGTATAGGCCACTAGGGGAAACTTTGAGGGTTATATTAGCCCTGTGTCTATTCCTGCTGGGTGCTTCTGGTCTGCCAGGGTGTACCCACAGCCATGTACCATGTTGCCACAGGTGCCATATTTTCCTTTCCATGAAGGACTGTTCCCTCAAACTAAGACAGAATGAACGTCTCTCTCTTTAAATGGCTTTTCTTGGGTATTGTGCCACAACAATGAGAAACGCAACATTCCAAGACTGACTTTCTGCCTTCATAACCATCAATCACTTTTAAGTTTTGTCTCCAGGTCACATGACATGGCCCTTACTGCTAACATTCGCAGTGGATTTTGTACTTAACGGCCATGATGGGCAAAGGACATGGGATTAAATCAAGTGCAAGAGGAAATAATGCAATCAGGAGATGTAATAAACACAAGACAGATGTGGCTACTATCAGCATTACATGGCATACTGGTTTACAGTAAATGTTTTTATTATAAGGAGAAAGAACACATTCTCAAGTAATGAAAAACATCAAAGTAAAGATATAAATAAACATAGTCATTTATCACTGTCAAGTATTGGGCATTATACCCAATTATATACTTTTATATGACTGGAAGTGCAGGAATTTTGTTTACGCCAGCATCACCACTAGCACATGAATAATGCATTCCGCTACAATGTTATAACAACTACATCACCAGAGGATAGCAATATTTCAGCTCCATTATAATCTCATGAAGCCACTGTTGTATAGAAAGTCTGTTATTAACTTAAAAATCATTACACTTTGCATCACTTTATCCCAATTAAAAATGAAAATACCTAAGTACTACTTTGCAGCGATGACATACAAATGTCCAGAAATACACAAAAGATATCAGTACCACTAATCATCAGCAAAATGCAAATGAAAACCACAATGAGATACAGCCTCTCAGCTGTTAGAATAGTGTTACCTAAAAGACAAAAGATAACTGGTGCTAGCAGCAGAATTGTTGACAAAAGTGTAATTTATTTAGTCATTTTAGAAAACTATATGAAGATTCTCAACCCTAAATGAGAAATAGAACTATCATATGATCCAGTGATATCTTTATAAAATGTATCTTCAAAAGTACTGAAGTTTGGCAAAAACATATCTATACCCTCATATTCATGACAACAGTAATCATATTGGTTAACATATAAAAAATCTAAGGGTCCAAAGAGGGACAAATAAAGAAAATATGAATACATATTTTATGTTGGACTACTATTCAACTTTAGAAAGCTGAGTCTGTCATTTGTCACAACATAGATAAACATGTAGGACATTACCCTGAATGAATAAACCAGACAAAGAAAGATAACTACTGCATATGTCACGTATAAGTGAAATCTAAAATGTAATAGTAATTAAACTCATAGTAACAAAGAGTGAAACAGCAATTACCTGTGGATAGGTTTATGTAAAAAGGGAGACTGTCAAAAATTCAGTTGTAAAATGTGTAAGTTCTGAAAAACTGGTACACAACTTGGTAAATATTGCTATAATATTGCATTATGTTCTAGGTTCTATCATGTTGCTGATATGCAAGATATAGCTAAATGATCTAGTTAAACGAGGAGCTCATTCCAGTTTCCAGCTCATCGGTATAGCAGGAAAATTGAACCAATATCAGGAGCTAAAAGAACTGGCCACACCATATCAACAGGAAGATGTGAAGTGAGAGGCATACTTTCTCATTTGCCTGGCTACCAAAATACTCAACCAACTCTTCATTTTATCCACCAATGCAGGAAATGGCCCTACCCCCTATGTATCAGGTTTTCCATACCAGTTAGATGATGGCCCGCAGGCATGCTCAGGACTTATGTTAACTAAATAATTCTTCATAGGTGTGCTTGGAGGCCTAATTCCCAATTGTCAGATTGACACCTGTATATAACATGCACACATTGCATACTTAAAATTTGCTGAAAATATGAGCCTCAAGTGTCCTACCATAAAATAAAGGACAACTAAGTGAAATGATGGATATGTCTGCTTAATTGTGGAAGAGTGCCTGCTTGCAAACATGGTGGTGACCTAAGTTCGATCCTTGAAAGTTCACATAGTGGAAGAGAAAATCTACTTCTGAAAGCTGTCCTTTGACCTCCACTCTTTTGGTTTTTTCCAATTTTTTTTTCTACTTTTACAAACATATTGAGTATTCATCCCAGCTTCCCTCCCTCTTCCCTTTTTTCCCTTCATCATTCCCTCCCATTCCCTCCCACTCTTCCACTTGTATGAGTCTATGGACACCAGAGTTCACTTGGCTTACCCACTCCTAAGGGGACCCAAGCCTCCATGGCATATCATGTTACCTCTCTTTAGGCCACCCCACTGATATGTGCATTTCCTGTCACTCATCCAGCTTTAGACCCAGATATTTCCACTGTAAGTTCCCATTCTATGATCTCCACACTTTTTATGTGGTTATCTATGCATACTCTCTCTCTTAATCTGTCTTCTTCTCTCTTTTTTCTCTTTCCTTTTTTTCTCTATCTCATGAATAAAAAATAATACATACACTTCAGCTTTAAAAATAAAGCAAGAATTTAAAATTTATGCTACTGTTTGATTATCACAATGATCTATTATAATAGTTATATCAGTAAACTTCATGAAATAAGAATTTGCAATAAATAAATTCAAAGGAAATGTGGACTAAAACAACCAAATAATTATACATCTATTTCAAGCTAATTTTAGTCAATTATTTTACTGTTTAGAAAATTAAGGCATGAGGGAAAAATACATTATATATGAAAATATATAGTTTTATATATATAAAGATATAGTTATCATATAGGGGATAAAAAATGGGGCTTGAATTGTCCAATTCACTGTTAAAAGCCTTTTGTAGTCTGTCTGGTCAGTTTCCTGCTATTTTCACTTCTTTTTGTATGTGTACACATTGAGTTTCACCTGGGATATCCATCCTGGCAAGTGTCTGAGTACTCAATGGGACATGGATGACTTGTCAGTGAGTAAACAGTAAGTTATAAAAATGTCAATGTAAATTCATAAGTGGAAGAGAGAATGATTTCAAAGATTATTGGGGAAATCAGAATTTGCTTTTGTTTGCCAAAAATAAAATAAAATTCTTAGTGAAGACATGAAGGATTTGACCGAGTACTCTCAAGTTAAAGATCTCTTCACTTTACCGAGGTCGTGACAACAGATAATAAATAGGAACCTTCATGCAAAGAGTAAACCCATCCTCAGCCAGGCATCCCAGGAAGACAGAAGATGTTAGACAGATCTGCTCAAGGCTGAAGCAGAAACCTAATTAAATGCAGTGGATCACAAAGAAAAATATGAAAATAGGATGGAGGACTTGGGAAGAAGGGATTTGGTTGGAGGCAGGTGGGCATATGAGAATAATAGGTAGGGAACTTTGATCAAAGAATATACATATATATGTATACATATGTGTAAATCTGTGAAATAATAAATTCATTGGAAATAGGAAAGAACACTGGCTTCCCACATTGGGGAGTTTCCTGATAAAAGGCTTGCAGTTCTAAATCAACAGGCTATTTCCAGCTTACTCACACTACTAACCTTACAGTGTTACCTCCTCCAAAGTTGAGAGTGACTCATTCAAAATGCACTTGTAAGATGTTCTTCTCTGACACATCTCTCCTGATGTCAATGCATAGTTAAACACAAAAGCTATCTTCATAGTAACAAGGAAACAGGGAGGATAATTCTACCAATCAAACCAACTATTAGGTGACTAAAGAGTTAGTAATTTTAGTAGTAGCAACAGTGCCTTAATATATCGAATGCCTCTTTGTCATGAAAACTTTTTCCTGGGTGTGTATAAGGTCTTAGGAGCCTGTCTAGTTGAAGACAGTCATGACAAATACCAGATCCCACATTCTACCATTCTTAATCCTTGGACTTTTCATTAAGTCAATTTACTGAATAAATATAAAATCAAAATGACTTTGCATCTATTTTATCAACATTAAGTATCACTTTCTTAAACTTTAACCATGTTAAGAATAATTTCGATGAGTAATATTAATTAAAAACAAAACTTTCTCTTTAAAAATTACTAAGCCAGGGTACAAAGGAACCAAAAAAACAGAGCTGATTTAATGAGGGGCATAGTCACAGGGCTCACACACATTCATATAAAATGCAGCACGTTGAAGGTAACTAACCCAACTGAAACCCCAAACAATTACTGAATAACCAATTTTTATAATTTCCAGAGCAGTGGGGTTAGGACTCCTTGGCAAGTATGAAATTACCCACATAATTTACACACATTTCAGAATTTCTGAAGAATGAACGAAATTGTGGAATTACTCACTGGGCTCATACTTACCAATTAAACTTGATGCTCCACAAGAAGAAAGACAGGAAATGTGAAGACTTCATCTCAATGTAATCTCCTGTAAATTTCCCATGAGTTTTTAGTGAGCTATTCTATTAAGGGAGCTGTCAAAAAGCTAGAGTAATGAAGGGGAGTGGAAAAGAAGGGAGGCTTGAAAGAGATTAGGAAGAGTTTTAAAAGACAAATGAATCTCTAAAATTTATATTAAATGTGAAGATTTCCTCTGCCTTTGAAATACTTCTATGGATCAGTATGTTGTCTAACATTATTGAAAGAATTGAGTTATTTGTCTCTTATAGACCAATACACAGACACCTAGCTAGCAAAAACTAAAAATGAACAGTGCTTCCTATGTTCTAGGTATTCAATATGTGAGGAATAACTTTAAAAATCAATTTAATTCTAAAAATTTTCTACTAATAACTGTGTTTCAAAAACTGTATTTTAAGTGCCTACAATATAACAGACACCATACTAGGAGCTAGCCATTTGGAACAATTTTTAAGTGCTTTGATATTTTTATGTTTCTGTAAGATACAAAAATGTTCATTCATCATTTCATATGGTTGTCAGAGTAACAATAGTAATTAAAAATAAATTCAGAGTCCCTCTTCCTAAGCAACACAGGGAAATTACAGTTTGTATATTATAAGTTGACAGCATGATTTCTCATTGGGCTTACAGAATGACTGGTCATAGGATTCAGATAAATCTCATCCTTCTGGTCTTAATACAGAAAAGTCTTGTTCCCTGCAATGAGGAGATATAATCATGTTAGCACTTTTTATTAAGATACTGACCCTATTTCTAACATTAACCTATGATTAATTTATAATGCTTTATAAATATATCGAAATACACAAAGTTCTTTCCATTTTTTTTTTTCAGTAAACAAGCAACCTAGTTGGGATCTAGTTAAGGTGCTGTCTCCAAATTCTCTTTAATGGTTACTTTGATTATATTGCTGCCTAAACATATGGCTATCAGCACCAGTGTTCAGAAGGATGTAAGGTTGCCGTGGCAGACACAGTTGCTACCTCAATATTATGCTGTAAGTCAGACCTGCCTCAAGATTTCTGGAACCAGATAGGACTTGTCCAGGAATGGAAGTTACAGAGACTCCACAGACACTCCCTCCCACTAGGAAGCAGCTCTTAATCAGTGACTGACAAGAGACGTGTATATAAATATCCTAGCTCCTATGTCATAGGGAAGACAGATTAATGGAAGCTGGAGTCTGCACTGACTCACTGAGGTTCACACTAGGCAGAAGTTGCCAGCATAATAGAGTTTATTCATTAGGTACCTTGCTTTCCTGCTTTTGCTTTTTCACACACTGCGCTATTGCTCTGTATGATCATCAGCCAAATAAATCACTTAAGGGTTTTAGAACCTTTTGTAAAGAAGTAAAAGCTAAACCTTATTGGGCCTTAGCATTCTCTCTTAGCATTTGTCTCTCCTTACCTTCAAAGGTTGCTTTCAACACTATCTTTTTATTTGATTTCAACCCACTTGATTTTCTATAACTATAATCAATATGACTTGAATGTCTTCTCTGAAAATAAATAAATAAATATACATGAAAGAAAAATTATTGATCTAAGATACAGATATATACATCTGTGCTTGTTTTTTTTTAATTTTTCTTACGCTAGTTTTACAAACATGAATGGTCATATCTTCTTCCCCTTCTCTTCTCCTCCTCCCTTTTTAAAGTGGGTTGCTAGACATTCAAACTCAGGTCCAGATGTCTGTGTAGCACCCTTACCCACTTTACCCTCTAAGCCATCTCTCCAGTCCCATCTTTCACTTTTATTGTTGTTATTATTGCATTTGTGTGTGTGTGTGTGTGTGTGTGTGTGTGTGTGTGTGTGTGTGTGTGTGTACATGAGCACACATGCCTAATTGTTTTGTTTTGGAGTTGAAAATGCAGGCCAAGGCCATTTCCATGTGGAGTTTTAACAAGGGATCTGGATCTAAACTCAAGTCCTTTTGCTTATGAAGCAAAGGCTTAACCTCTTAGCCAACTCTCTAGCCCTTGTCTTTCACTTTTTTAAACCAAACACTAATAACTAACATTTTATGAATTCCCCTGTTGCAGTTCACCTACAGGTTTTGATAAATGATCATCAAACAGCTTAAGGGAACAAGGGGTCTACTGTCTCTTATGATTACTATTTATAGTTCTCAGTCCAGCTTGACGGGAAAGCATGTACGAACACCATAGCTGAGGGAACTGACCACATCATCTCTACGTAATGGCTGAGAGAGGGACAATCCTTACTTTCCAGACCAGCATGTCTGGCCAAGTGTACACAAGGATGCCACTTTCTCAAACAGCTCTCTGTGTTTTACTTCAGGCGCTAATCCCACCCACCATAAACTGGACCCTCCCCATCAGCTAGACAATTTCCTGCAGGTTTGCTCTGGGCCCAACTAAACCACTAATTCTCCACAAATGTGCCCAGAGTTCAAACCCTCAACCATCAAGTTGATACCTGTGCCTAACTATGACATCCACATCCATAACTTCATCTTAATTACAAACTGATAGGATTTTTGTTTTTCTCAATGTCTGTGCCTCTGCAAAAGTTTTATTAAAGGTAGACTTGATTGAATCTATCCATACCTTGTTAGTGATCTTGTTAAATTCATAAATAACAATATAGAATGTAGTTTTAAACACATCTCTGAAATAATTTTAGCATGCAGCCTTTTAATTCATTTTAACAATATAATTAGCTGTTTCTGCATTACTTTCCTTTATAATCAGGACGGACTGCTCATATTTTTGGGAGCAGTATTTTATATTGTGTAAAGGCAAACTGCCTACAACCAAATCCTAATTCACTACTTAATGTACAGGTTATCTTGAAGAATTTATTTAACTTGTTCATGCCTCACTTCTCTCATCTGTGAAATAGGAATAATGTAATATCCACATCAGATGTTCATCATGAGGATCAGGCAATTCATTTATAGCACTGTGTCCGGCGCACAGCAAACACTTGCTAATGTTAGCCAATTTATAAATATTAAAGTGGTGTTATGCTATTATTTCTATGGTGTGTGTGTGAAAGAGAGAGTAGACACCAAAAGAGGTCATTAAATGTCCTTTCCATCACTGTCCACCTGCTTTCTGGAGGCAGAGTCTCCTCCTGAACCTGGGGGTTGCATCTAGGCCTGGAGGACAGAAGTCAATAAAACTCAGTAATCTTCCTGTCTCCACTTCACTGGGAGCTGTGGTTACAACTGTTTGTGGTTACAGGTTTACAGATGACCAGCTTGGTACCAGGTATTGAAATCTGAACTCCAAGCCTCATGATTGCATAGCAAGTCCTATTGAGACATCTCTCCAATCCCAATAGCTATATTATTATTGTTATTATTATTATTATTATTACCTATTAGGAGACAGTCCAACTGGATGGTTCCACACTTGCAAGCTATCCTGGGTTTGTTTCTTAGCTCTTGTACATACTAATTCTGTGAGTTTGAGCAAGTATTTAACCTTTGTGTGTTTCAATTTTTCTACTGTAAAATTTGAAGATAAAAACATTACCTTGTTCATGGAATTTTTACATAATTTCATTAAAGATATATACATATAAAATGCTAAAAATAGGGGCTGGAGAGGTGGCTCAGGGGTTAAGCCTCTGCCTTGCAGGAGGAAGATCCTGAGTTCGGATCCTAGACCCCACATATAGACGCTGGGTGGAAGCAGGCGGCCTGTGTTTCTGGTTCTGGTAGGGTGGAGCCTGTGAATCCCAGGGCAGAGTAAACAAGGAGGAGGTGGAGGCGGTCCATGGTGGTTCCCGAATTTGCCCGTGGTTCTACACACACACACACACACACACACACACACACACACACACACACAATTGAATAAATAATAAAAAAATAAAAAAGGAAAAAGAAATGGGCGATCAATTTTCCGACTGGGTAGGGGAGGAAGGAGGAAAAGGATGGGGGTACCTATTGAGCTTTATGATTAGGAAAAAAATAAAATGTGAAAGAAGAAAAAAAGAAATGTAAGACAAAATAAAACCTCTTGTTCACTTCAACTATTTGGCCGTGCATTTATCAGCAACATGCAGACAAAATGCAACATTTCCCTAGAGATTGCTGTCAGCTGAAGTTATTTCACCCAAAGTTACAGCCCTTTTCCCAAAGGTAGTCAGCATGTATGGGCTAGTTAGTGTGAGCTCTGGGTACAACTATAAGAAATCTGTAGTTGAGTTAAACCTCAAACGAGCCTGGAGGAGATTGTCCAATAGATGGGGAAGACCCAGCCCATGGTGGGCAGGACTAGACCATAGGCAGGTCAATAAGAACTTATTAAGGGAGTTGACATCTATTGTTATACTTGGTCAGACATGCTGGACCAGAAAGTAGGGACTGTCTGTCCCTCAGCAATCCTGTGGATATACGGATGTGGTGTGGCCAGTTCCACCCGTCCTTGGGGTTGGTATGAGTTCTCTTGCCAAGTTGGACAAGGAACTGTAACTAAGAAATGTAAGCCACGTTCAGATAAAAGGATGCTCCAGGGGATGGGAGGGAGGAAGGGGGAGGCACTGGGAGAGTAGGAAGAAGGGAGGGGGATGAAAGGAAGGGGAAGAAGGGAGAGTACAAGGAGAGACGACTGGGTAGGGGAGAAAGGAGGAAAAGGATGGAGGTACCTATTGACCTTGTATGATTAGGAAAAAAAATAAAATGTGAAAGAAAAAATGAAATGTAAGACAAAGTAAAACCTCTTGTTCACTTCAACTATTTGGCCATGCATTTATCAGCAACTTGCAGACAAACTGCAACATTTCCCTAGAGATTGCTGTCAGCTGAAGTTATTTCACTCAAAGTTACAGCCCTTTTCCCAAAGGTAGTCAGCATGTATGCGCTAGTCAGTGTAAGATCTGTGTCCTTAGCCCACCTTAAGACAGTTGTAAGAGACATCTGACTTCCAAAACTCCTCATAGATCAGTTAAGGAGTCTTCAGTAAATGTTTTGGGTTCCACCCAACACTCTTTCAATCCAGCTTCTTAGAACACCTAAATTAATAACATTGTAAATAAAAAGAGAGAAACTACAACAGATACCAAATAAATTCAAGGACACAGAAGTACATACTTTATAAGTTTATACTCTACTAAATTGACCAAATATTAAAAAAGGATTAATTTCTAAACACATTGACCTACCCAAGTTGAATCAAAAGAAATAAATAATTTAATCAGATCTATAACAAGCAATCAAATTAAAACAGCAATTATAATTCTCTGGGCTTAAAAAAAGCCCATGACTAGATGGATTCAGCAAAGAATTCTACCAAACTTCCATAGAAGAACTGACACCACTGTTCTGCAAATTATTTCACAAAATAGAAAAGGAAGGGACACTCCTAAACTCTTTTTATAAAGCCAATATATCTCTGATACTAGTTTCCTCATGCCCGTACAGATGTTGTTCCTCAGACCATCTGCCAATAAACATCCTAGATTCAAGCTCTCAGAATTTCAAGGCTACTGCCCAAAGATGGTTGATAAAAAGGAATGGTGTAAAAGAATATTTAAAAGAAAGCATGCTGTGAACTGGAATTCTTGAGCTACAACATCCCATAACAGAATCCCATAACTGGTGGTGAATATTATACTGAGGCAGTAATAAAAATGTTCACCAGTGGGAATTTTTACAAAAGCAAATTGTGGATAGCAATTTAACGGCAGATATAATGCTACAATTGTCAAATTATTTCTAAGAAAAATGAATCTAAATGAATACTGTTGAAATTGATCTATGCTTTAGAGAAAGATAATACAAGATTAAGAGTGATTAATTATCAATTTCAGGAAAAATATAAAGACTCTAATCTCCTGCAGCCAGAAGGCAAATCAGACAAATATTAATTATAGGGGCAATAGAAATCCAGTGAGTTGAAGAGATGAGAGGAGGAGGGCATTGGAAGCAAGAGGGGGAAATGAAGGGTCATATAAAACAAAGGAGAGACACAAACTAAGACAATATGCTATCTCTACACCAAATATTTTTAAAATGGACATTAGCTCACCAATAAAAGTAGAAAGAACATTTTTAATTAAAAATATAGCAAGCCAATTATAAACAAAAAAGCAGCTGAGAAAGACACTCTAGTGATCATCTGTCCACAGACACACCACTTTACATTGACAGTCAAACACTAAACTACCTTTAGAGGAGCTAAGGGAGTCAACTGAGATATCATAGTGTCTGGTTTTAACAAAATAATAATAAGAGATGCATGGAGGGAGGAAGTAAGTAACTGTCTATATAACCTCTACCCACAACTCCAAACAGTACAGTACAGACAGAGAAGCCTCCAGCTTGAATGAGATTAAAGACATGAGCCTAATCCTTAGACTTGAAAACCAGTACTAAGCCCACCACACTGAAACCTAGTGCAGGGCAGAGTTCCAGAATTTCCCTGTCCCAAAGTCTGTACGCTCAGAGTAAGTTTCTGGTCATAACCAGGCAGTCTAGAAATTGTCTCTACTACCATTTCCAACCTTCAGTAACATATCAAGGAGCAAGGCTTCTCCCATTTGCAATTAGAACAGTCCAGTGAACACAGAACTGTGTCTTAGAACTCAGTACGAGGAAGGGGAAATCTAAACTGAGTTGTTCCTAATGGTCCCTGCCTCCCAGTCAGGACCAATAGGCAGGGCATCTGGACATGGTACAGTGCCAAGTGCAGGCATGTCACCACACTGGATGAGATTTTTCATGCCAGCAGTCGTTGTGCTCTGTCTAGTGGTCTCTGGATAAAGGTTCACCTAACCAGCAAGCAGCCCATAGGCTGCCAGCTTTAGTCATGTGTGCACTGGTCTCTGGAGTTCTGTACTGCAGCCATGACCCTCCGGCACTGACGTAGGACAAGCCATCCTACTTATCCCTCACCCCCAGGCAGCATAACACTGCAAGAGTCCTTCCTTGTCTGCTAGAGGAAAGGGAAGAGGGGTCAGCGCTATCTCACACAGAAGTCTGGGGTTGGTCCTGACAATCAGGCTTAGAGCTGGGCAAAAATCCACCTACCCTTGCCCCAGGTGGAATCTTGTGGAGACAAAGTGTCCTTTTCAGGCACTCTTTCATGAATTTTGAGCAATACTCCAAATATAGATCTAGGATAAACTTGGAATTATGATGTACTCTGGTGTTGAAACAGCAGTAAATACCAGCAGCAAATTTTGGCAAATGTAAGCTCGAGGCACGTCCTTGTGCTGAAATGTGGAACTGTTCATAGGTTCACAGAAAATAAGCCTAAGGATTAGAAACTTTAGAAGGCAGCCCCATGTACTTACACCACATACATACATACATACATACATACATACATACATACATACATACACATTCCTTACAAAGACCACAATAAATATCTAATCCTTCCATAACCAGATTATGCCAAATAATAACAAGCTCAAGAACTTTTAGGGGATGGTGATTTCATCTAACAGACAAAATAATTCATGAGAAACTAAACAAATAGCAACCTGTATGTGCAACGTTAGGGAATTCCAAACAGTTGTGCTAAAGAAGCTCAATGAACTTCAAGGGAATACAGAGAAATTATTTAATCCTCTTGGAGCAAAAGATAACAAAGATATTGAAGTAAAATTTTAAAAGCAGAAACTCTTGCGGTAAACAGTACAGTAAATAAAAGGAAACACCCAGCAGACAGTATTGATAGACAATAGATCAAACAGAAGAAACAGTGAGCTATAAGGTTGTTTGAACTATAGGCTGCTTGAAAATAGAGTTAAAGGGAAAAAAGAATGAAATGGAACAAAGCCAGCTTACCAGAACATTGGAACCGCATTGGAAGAGAGAGCAGTCTAGCTATTTGGGCACAAGATGGGCTGGTGAATACCAAAGGCATAAGAAATTTACCCGAAAAGAAAAGTTCTCAAACTTAGAGAAAGATAACAAGATACACAAAGATCAAAGGACACCAGTCAGACCTAACTCAACCAAGTCATGATATAACAAAACCTTGAAAAGCTGAGGATGGAAGAGGAATCTGAAAGCCATGAATACAGGAAATATATAAGGGTGTGGGATCTAATAGCAAAGTCTCAGCTGAAACCTTTTAGGCCAGGAATGAATTGGATGAGATTTTCATAGCACTGAAGAAAAATAACCTAAAACACTGTACCCAGCAAGAACTCTTTACATACAGGGGCTGGAGAAGTGGCTCAGGGGTTAAGCCTCTGCCTTGCAGGCAGAAGGTCCTGAGTTCGGATCCTACACCCCACGTATAGACGCCGGGCAGAAACGGGGGTGGCCTGCGTTTCTGGTCCAGTAGGGCGGAACCTGTGAATCCCGGGGCAGAGTAAACAAGGAGGAGGTGGAGGCGGTCCATGGTTGTTCCCGAATTCATCCGTGGTTCTACACACACACACACACACACACACACACGCATGCGCACACACACGCATACACACACAGTTGAATAAATAATAAAAATAAATTTAAAAAAGAACTCTTTACATACAAAGTAGAAATAAAAATATTAACAGATGAACAAAAGCTGAGATTTATAACCACCAAGTATGTCACATGGGAAATTTTATAGGGAGTTCTTCAACCAAAAAGAAAGAAATGCTAATTTGTAAAAAAAATTATTGGAAAATATATAGATATTGGAAACAGCAACTATATCAACAGATCCAGTTTTTCAAATTATATTCTTGCAACTGGTATCCATATTAAATAGCCATAGTTTCTGTTTTATAAAGACATACTAAAAATTATCATCAAATGTTTTCATGCAAATTGTGCTGTAAACATTATTTTTTTGATTTGAAGTAAATAATCAGATTAGACTCTTCTGGACCATACTTATAAAAAAATCACAAGTTTATTGGGAGTGATAGCTGAAAGTGCAGCATTAGGTCAAAAGTTCATAAATTTGTTATTAATTAGAAGAGTATATGCATTGAGTTTTTCACAGGATGCCCCTTTTTCTTTCTGTGACAGAGTTTTGTTATGAAAGGATAGGCTGACCTTGAGCTTGCTATGTATCTAACCTGGTCTCTGACATCAAACCCTCTAATTGAAGAATGCTGTGATTATAGTGTGAGCCACCATATCATGTCAACAAGTTTTTGACATAGACACTGAGAGTTCCTTAATTGATCTAATCTGTTCTACCATGTTCACTTTTAGTCTCAACTACAGAGATCTCTAATCTGATTATTTGATTCAAATCAAACAATAGTACAGACGGTATAACTTGCGGGGAAACATTTGGAGGTAATTTTCAGTAAGTCCTTGTAAAGTAGAAACCATGACTATTCAATATGGATGCTAATTACAACAATATAACTTGCATTCAGGAAAATAATGAAGACTTAATTATCTTCTTAGTGGACTGTCCCAAAGATGTGGTGTTTGGAGATGCAAAGACCATTGCATGGCAAAAGTAAGTTAGACAATAAAGTCCATTGGAAAGGCTTATCTGCTAAAAAAATTATTTTCTACTTTGACTACAGAAATTTCTTGATAGTATTTTAGAAATGAGTACGGGAAAACTGGATCTGTGTTAAAAGATTAAGATATTTACTATCAAAGGGTGAAAGATAACCTCATAATGATAATTAAAGTAAGTTAATATGATAATAAGAGTTACATCCACCAATCTTTGTGTCCTGGGAGGAAGGAAAACAGAAATAAATGTTACTGGATACAAGAAAAATTTCCCCAGTGGAAATGAATACTAAAAGAAATAACAACACACGAAGAGCAGCATCTAAGCACCTCACACTTACTTAGTCCTCAAAAAAATGCATGAGAAAATCATTATTATTACCACTATTTGAAGAGGAAGAATAAGCCCAGAACAACAACTAATGTGATGTGAGTGTGAGAGCAGACATTTTAACTGTCTGGCTATGCAGTTACTCATCTTAACTGCTCATATCTACTGACTTTGAAAGAAAAAAAACTGAGAATGCACATTCTTTCTGCAGAGGGCATTATGGTTAGAAGTACAAATTACATTTGTAAGCTATGAGCCAAATTTGTGTGTTTCTAGAAGCAGCAGTCTAGCATGACATCTCAGCAAACAAGTAGACTTTAGCATCAACTAGCAGAAATGCAAGAATTCATTGAACAATTGCCTAGTTGTGTGAACTTGGGCAACTTATTTAACTTCTAAGAGATTTAGCTGTCTCTTTCCAAACTAATGTGACCATCATTCTGAAGCGAGAATGGAAGAAAGCAACATAATATGCTAAAGCATCAGCCTTGAATTTCAGAAGACACACACTATAGCCACAACTATATGCCAGATGCAAGAAAAGGAGAAATTCACCTGCCACCCAGAAAATATTTATTGACCTTTGTATATAAGGCTCTGCTACATGCATTCTGAACAAACAACAGTAAAAATGACATTTTCCCCTACTTTGTGAGAACTTATTCAAGTTTGGTCATCCACTTCTTTAATGATTGATCTGAGGCCCAAAAGAAGGCACTTATTAGCATTGGTATCTATGGTTCTGAGACACAGGCTTAGTACAATACTAAGGTGGTTTCTATTTCTTTGCTCAGTGCACTTGTGCACATATATTTCAATTCTTCATTTTGGTGGTACTGGAGAGAATTGCACTGGAAAGGAAAAAAACTGAACTTGCAGGCTTATGTTTGTTTTTGCCATCTACAGCTGCTACAGACAGCTGTTCGCACACATTCTGTTCATGAGAGACACTTCTCTGGAATGTAGGATACTACATAATACTCAGCTGAAGCACTGTGGGAAACATCAGAATCGATGTAACTTACAGAAGCATGATAAAAATGCCTTTGTTTTTCCTTTTCCTCTGAGATGTATTCAATACAATTTTCAAGAAATGCACATGGAAATTTCAGAAAAAAAAAAGTTTCTATTTCTGGATGTGTTTCCATTCTCCTAGTTGATACAGCTGATAGTATTGTTCCGTGTTATGTGTGACTACTCATGGAATATGGTCTAGAGAAATAAAGAGCCTCAGATTTGAGTCAACAAACACCCAGGAAGACATACATACATATACTTACAACTCTTTACTCTTTCACTACTTAATTGGAAGATTTTTACTGATCTGATTCTCAATATCCTTGTGTGTAAAATGAAAATAATTATATCTGCCTACTAAAGTTACCAAATGAGAGAAGTCATATAAAAATGCTTCTATATAGCACTTGATTTAATTGCAGTCATTAAGCTTATCTTCACACAGCTATTTCAAAAAAATATGCTGGAAGAAAAATGAATTATCAAGACACTAAATCACTTTACTACAAATAAAAGTATTATTTGCAGCTATTTCACTTCAAAACACATAGATAACACCACTCAGAAAAGAAATAAACAAGAATTTATCCTGAGTTTCTGGGTAAGCAGATCAATACGTCACATGTATCATTAAGATATTTTGTAATCAAATACTCAAACCACATGAAAACGGCAAGTTAAATTACAATTTATTCTGAATACCATCAAGATTACCCACATAACAGAAGTTTGAATACAGATTTCCGTGTATGCAGCAGTCAAACTACATTATAGCTATCCTGGTAGAAGAAATATACATGTAGTTGCTAAGTATAGCTCCAAGTCACTAGCTCTAAATTCACAGCATTTCGAATGCATTCTGTCCTTGATTTTATAGTCATGAATGAAGATGATTTCACAGGGAAAAAAACTATCTTAGCACATAATATATAATAATACCAGAATTAGTATTTATAAAGAAATCATTAAGGAAATATTCCCTACCATAATTGATGCCTTATTTACCATGGATATGTCAATAGAAATAAATAAACTTACATTGAACAAGAACTTCTTTGGATTCCATGATAATGTTTGAGAAGAGGTGAAATTTAGACTTCTGAGCACAAGAGTCTGTCACTTGTGAGTAGAATTACCAACTCTGCTCTTACTCACACCACCTCACCAAACATACTGCCACAGACATTCCTTTCTAACAGCTGACTTTTAATCCTGTCTTTAGGTTTGAACCACATCCTTTGAAAATATGTAGCATGAGACATTGAAATTTCCAAGAAGAAAATTAACTTTAAAAACCATCCCCTGGTATGGAAATGCTCTCTCTGACGGTCTATATGTTCTATCTATATTAAAAATATATATATTGGCCTGAAGCTAAACTACAAAGCTCTGATTCACATTTACTTCTCCACTAACTATTGAAACTACCTAGCACAAATCTTTTCTTTGGGTTGGAAGGTATTCACTTTGGGACATAACACAAATGCCAGTACCATTATGCCACAGAGGCCTAAACCCCCACTAGTGCACACAAGCCAGAGGGAACCCTGGGGCCCATACAAACGGCAAGGTAGGAGGGAGGTAATAGAGGGAGTAGAATGGATTGATGAGGGAAAGGAAGGGGAATGCGAGGGAGGGGGGAATGAGGGAAACAGGAATTAGTATTCAATATGCTTGTAAAAATAAAAAAGAATAGTAAAAAAAAGTCAGCACCATTGAGTGTGACTGTAAATAACATTGGTATCATTGAAATCATGTCATACACCCAGAAAATAAACACAATGCAATCTAGACAATAACATGAAAGCATCACCTAGCTCATTAAGATGCTTTTGCAATAGTTTTTATTCACAGAAGATAATTTCAGTTCCAAAAATGGAGATCATCATGCAAAGCGAAATAATCAAACTTCTGCAGACAAATATCACTATTTTTCATATGTGAAACCTAGATGATTTAAAGATATGGAGAGGTGGCTCAGGGGTAAAGCCTCTGCCTTGCAGGCAGAAGGTCCTGAGTTCGGATCCTAGACCCCACGTTTAGACACTGGGCAGAAGCGGAGGCGGCCTGCGTGTCTGGTCCTGGTAGGGCGGAGCCCGTGAATCCCGGGGCAGAGTAAACAAGGAGGTGGTGGAAGTAGTCCATGGTGGTTCCCGAATTCGTCCGTGGTTCTACACACACAAACATACATATACACGCACACATGCATACATGCACAATTGAATAAATAATAAATAAAAAATATATTAAAATGGGGAGATAAAGACAACACATAGGTAGAAGAAAGTGTTTGAATATAATGACCTGCGCAATGACAAACACATTATTGACCCCTCAAAGTCTAGCATGGACTAGACTTTGAGTCTAGCACTAGGATTCTTAGAAGCTAAGGATTAACAGCCACAATGGTGTTCCTATACTGAAGGGGAACACAAGAAAGAGTTCTAGGATATGCCACTGAGTCCTTACACCTCATCAGAGAGGAAGACTCAGAGGAAAGTTTGACATACACATTAAAGGATGCTCCAGTGATGGAGGGGAGGAGGCACTAGGAGATAGGGAGGGAAGGGGGGAAAGGAAGAGGAAAAGAGGGGAAGCAGCAAGGGGGTCCAGGAAGGGGTGGAGGGAGAGAGGGTACCGGGGTATCTAGTGTTTGTATGAGCGGAAATTTAAAAAAATTTTTCACAAGAAAAAAAAAAAGAAAATGTTTGAATATAATTTATTTTGATTAGTTTCAGTTTATTGAGAAGATGTGAAAAGCTACTACAATTTGACAACAAGAAGAAAATTCAATTTTACAAAATGAACAAATATTTGGGCTGGTATTTTTCCAAATAGAATATATAAATTACAAATATCACATGAAAAGATGCTTACTCCATTTCATTTGTTCCCTAGGGACAGGTAAATCAAAGTATAAATGATTAAAATAAGTTCTTGTTCAAACAAGAAAATTGTAGCAACAATTAAAGACGTACATACTAATAAGGTAAATTAGGATTAGAGAAACCGAACTACATCACTGACAGATAGTACAAAATCATGTAGTCACTTTGGAAAACTTAGCAAGTCTTCAAAAAGTCAAACATAGTTATTATATGATACAACAATTTTAATCCTAGATGTATATTATATAGAACTGTAAACACAGATCCATACAAGTGTTTGTATATAATTATGGCAGAATTATTCATAATAACTGAAAAGTAGACACAAATCATCTGATGAATGAATGACAGCCTGCACATATCTACAGAGTAAAATATTATTCAAAAATAAAAAGAGTACATATAAGTTCATGCCTCAATGTGTACATACTTTGAACATTACATCAAGCAAAATGAACCATTAGCAAAAGGCCATATGTCATATTATTTTATTCATCCAAAATTTCCAGTGTAGGCAAATGTATAGAATACAGATTAGCAGGTTCACTTAAGAGCACATGAGCTGTAACTATTAATGAATATGTGGTTTCTTTAGAAAGTGTCAAATATATTCTCAAACAGTGTCGATGGTTGTACACATAAATTTATTCAAAAATCAAAGTATTCTAGGAATTGGAGAGAAGGTTCCCGGACTAAGCCTTTGCCTCACAAGCAAAAGGACTCAAGTTCAGATCCCAGATCTCAGGTAAAAATGTCCGTGGAAGTGACAGTAGCCAGGACTTCCTGCCCTGGAGGGTAGAGCATAGAAAACCTCAAAATACATCAAGTAGAGCAATTAGAATGATTCCTGACGAACCATTGGGCCTCCACAGACACACAAAGAGCCCTCTTCTACACAAACCCATATCTACATAGGCAAAAAAAAATGAAGTCTAAACTTTAAAGGGTGAATCTTGTGCTATATTAATATTTTAATAAGGATTTAGAAAAGAATTAAGTCCAGCCTATTCATGTTACAATCTTTGTCTTATTAACAATTAATCATAATTAGAATAAATTTTGCAGATATTAGCAGGTGATGAAGTATCTAATTTCTAAAGCCAACCAGCATGCATATCATATTTCAGGTTTTGAAATAAAATGTAATGTAGAATTTTCTTTTTTCTCCCAACATTTTATTATTTTCCTAATCATACAAACTCAAGAGGCACCCCTGTCTTCTCCTTCTCCCCTCCCTTCCCCAGTCATCCCCCATTGCACTCTCCCTCCCTCTTCCCTTCCTTTCACCAGTGATACTAGAAATAGCCTCCCTCTGCTAATAAAACTGACCACTTTTTATCAGAATCTTGTTGACTGATTTTTTTTTCTCTTTCACCAAATAAGTATGAGTTTTATTGAGTTTCTCAAAATTTTTGGCAGTATATAAAACACTTCAATTTCTCCAATAGTTCCCAGCAATTTAATCTTTGAATTATTATGCATAGTTTATTCAGTTCATAGTACAGCTATCAAATAGCCCTGTACAAGTCTTGTGGCTTGTAATAACAAAAGATGATGCATTCCCAATTAGACACTGGTGATTAATGCTGTTTATGATTACACATGGTTTTCACAGTAATACTCTGAACAGTCTTGTCACTTTCCTATGTTATAGGTAAAAGCATGTGTTATGGCAATGTTAAGTATTAATATGATGCCCTTATTTTTCCAACATGGAATGCTCAACATTTATTAGCTACATTTGTATGAGCACTCATTCAGCTGGAACTGTAGCCTCATTGCTTTGTAATAAACAAGTTGTCCAAGCAACAATGGACTACTTATAGGCGGAGCATACTGGGATCGATTATAACATTGTTGACTAATCTTTCTAATCTTAACAGTTTATACCCACCTTTGTAAATTCCTCATACTTTGGCCAAATTAGACCCTCTGTGTGGCTTGAAAATACGCGATGCCTTCTGCATGTGTCCCTGTTATTTGGAACGTCCTTCTGTAGAAGTGTCAACTGCAGTCATGAAAACTTTCCTGATTCTTTGCCTTCGGGTAGGATCACACTGGAAGCTTTTAGCATTTAAAATATTTTAAAATGTTTCTTACTAACATCTCTCATAATTAAATGTGCACCTGTCATCTTTCCCATTGCCCATCATTATCATAACTTTAATACATATGAAGATACCAACATGTCTCAGATATATCAGTTCAAATCCTTAAGCTTGCAAGGCATCATTCTTCTCCCTTCAAGGACAAAGACATTAAAGTTTGGAGGGTGAATTACTTATTCAAGGTCCACCGATATGGGGAAAGTCTTACAGTTGATATTAATCCATCATTGGGGCATTTTTCCTTTTCACCCATTACTGAATACAAGAGTCCTCCATCTAGTAAGTTTCAAATGTACTTCTATAAAAAATAATAATTTGCATCAGTGGTTCTCAGCAGTAATTAAACAACAAAGTTTAAGTAGAGTGTTATTTTGTGCAAGTCCAAAATGAGTGGGATAAACGGTCATGGCCAACCCAACTACACACACGACTGCACTGCATAGGCGGGTGAAGGATGAAGGAACAGCTAAAGACTTCATAGCAACTTCCAACTCTGTGTGTGTGTGTGTGTGTGTGTGTGTGTGTGTGTGTGTGTGTAAGCTAGAGATTCATGCCAACTTTCTTCTTCAATCAGTTATTCTTCAACCTTATTTCTTTTGAGACAGCCTGTCCATGAACCCAAAAATCACTGATTCAGCCAATGTTAACTAGTGAGCAACGCCAGGGACCCCAGCACTGAGATTACAGAAGCACAACACACCTAACTTTTTACATTAGCACTGGAGAGCTAAACTCAAGTCCTCGTGCATGCTTGTCTAACCTTTGAATCAACTGAACCATCTCTCTAGATCTGCTCTGGAGTTTCATAAAACTCTGTGTGATAACAGAAAAAAATAGTAAGAATGAAAAAAAAAAAAACATCAGAAATCTAGAAAGAAGTTAGACCAGCACTCAAAACCCTGAGACACAGTGATAACAGCAAGCTCAAGGATAGCCTGGAATCCATAGTGAGCTTTGAGCAAGCCTCAAAAACACACTTGTTTCCAGAAAGTTAGACACCATATGTGGTGGATCCTAGTTCCAAACCTACTTAATATCATATTCAAAGGTAAATCTCTGTAATACCCACTGTAATTGCAAAGGATTATAAACAGGAGGGAAGGGGAAGGAGGGCCTCAAAAAAAAAAAGAGATAGGGGATGATCTTTCAGTAGAAAAACTAGGCCACAGAGAAGTACTTCATGTAAGTAGTGAGACATCTGGTGCAGCTCACTCGCACTTCCCTTCCTGGTCACTTGCGAATGAACACATTTATTCTCACCAATCAGGAAGGATGTAGGGACTGGCAGATAGACCGTAACCATCAGACAAATGGGATACTACTCCCCCCCAACCCCTGTCCTACTCCTATTCTTCCATCTACCTTTCAGTCTCCTCTTATATTAACATCTTCATTTAAACAGTCTTTTATCTTTCGTTAGGACGTGACCTTCAATACCAATCAGGATGCAGCCAAGGGCAGTGCAGGAACAGCAAAACTGAAAACAACAACAAACCATAATTCAGAACACCAAAGACCCTACATGATTCATCTGGAACCAGACCAGCCAGATCTCTCCCCATCCTAAAGCTCAGGGAAGATTGTAAGACCTAAAGATGGGGAGGACCAACTATATACAAGATACTTCACACAAGTTGGGGCTGCAGCAGCTAGACTTGGACTTTGCCTGACCTGCACAAGGGCTGACATGTCAATGACCTCCCAAAGTCTAGCATGGATCACAGGGGAGAAGCCTCCAGGCGGTAGGATCCTTAGAGGCAAGGAATTAACAGTCATAATAGAGTTCCCATACTAATGGGGAGCCCAAGAAGGGGCTCCAGGCTATGTAACTGAGTCCTGAACCCTCACTAGGGTGGAGGACTCAGAGGGAGATTTGACATTCACACAGAAGGATGCTCCAGGGGATGGGGAGGCACTGGGAGAGGGGGAAGGAGGGAGGGGGAAAAAGGAAGGAGGGAAGGGGGGAATTTGCAAGGGGGGATGAATGGGGAAGGAAGGGGGAAGGGAGAGGACGGGGGTACGTATTGAGCTTATATAATAAAATGTAAGGGGAAAAAATATATATATATACTTGTCTCCCCAACAAAAATTTGAAAAAGAATGTTGTAGCTTGCTAGTATGTGTAAACTCTTTTGCCTTCATTTCTAGAATGACATGCAGGCGAGCTGTGCTGATGCCATTAAACATTGATTTAAAGAGACCGGAAAGGAGGAACAACAGGTGCTCTAAACAGCTGGGTGGGAAAAAAAAAAAAACTCAAACAATCCTAAGAACTGGCAAAAGTTTAAATCCCTGATGGAGGAGAATCAGAGCAGATAACTCACTCTTAGGGTATTGGTTCTACTCCACTCTGTCCCACATTCCCTGGAAATGACATGTGGGCACTGTCATCTGCTACTAAATAAATGCTGAGACACTAGGATGGCCTTTATCTTTTAGTTGAAAATCCTTGCTCATGTTTTCTTTGAGAAACAAAAAGAAATTTAATAAGTTACTGATTAACTCCCTTTTAAATGTCTGTGATCCACAGACATATATATGTCTTAGAGGCAATTCAGAATTATGAAATAATCACAGATTTTAAAATATGAAAAATCTATTCTAACTTTCTACCTGTATGGTGTCAGGCTCATAACAATAATACCTATATATTACTTCCTATTCTAATCATATTGATACACATTATTACTCATAAAAATTCTATAGGTAAATACTATTATTGTTGGTCCCCTGTTTTTTTGAGAACAGACTCTTGTTCTGGAACCCAAGCCAATCTCAAATTTGTGATCCTTCTATATGCTGGGATCATGGCATGAACCATCATATCAGGCCTTGATGATCTACTTTAAAGATGAAAAAAAACAAGATCTAGTAAGATGAAGCACCTACTCAAAACTCCATAGTTAGTGACAGAACCTGAACTTGGGTAAGACACTTAGCTTCAGAGACAATACTTCTGTTATCACATTGGCGTCAAATGCTTATTCTTTTTTTAATTTTTTATTATTTATTCAATTGTGCATGTATATGTGTGTGCGCATGTGTGTATGTATGTGTGTGTATGTATATGTGTGTGTGTAGAATCACTAACAAATTCAGGAACCACCATGGACCATCTCCACCTCCTCCTTGTTTACTCTGCCCCGGGATTCACAGGCTCCGCCCTACCAGGACCAGAAACGCAAGCAGCCCCTGTTTCCCCACAGCATCTATACGTGGGGTCTAGGAGCCGAACTCAGGACCTTCTGCCTGCAAGACAGAGGCTTAACCCCCGAGCCACCTCTCCGGCCCCTCAAATGCTTATTCTGATATATTTCTTTACTGACATATTTCTGATATATCACACATACATACACACACATACATACACACACGCGCACACACATATACATGCACAATTGAATAAATAATAAAAAAATTTTTAAAAAGAATAATCTGATATATTTCATTTTTCAACTGTGAAACAGTATGAATTCATAGGGATTTTTTAATGGTAAATAATGAGCAAAGTACAATACTTTGCACATAGGTACATGATAAATATGTCTTGGTATTATTTTTATCAACACACATGCTGTACGGCTATAAATTGAAACAACCTTCACCATTGTTCCAGTTTGAAATACAGAGATTAGAATATATTATGTTTATGCCACACTCTAAACTTTCCTTAGCTCTCTAATCCCTAATTTGCTTACTTTTCTGCATGATTTGCAAAAACAGATTTTTCTCTTGGAGAAAAAGAGGAGAGGAGGGGCTTATCTTTTTGTTTATTCCTATAACTTCTACTATCTCTTACACAATTCTTGGCACAAGGAAGATAAGATGCTTAGGAAATAATTATGAAAGAGACAAAAAGAAAGGTAGAAGAAGTAACTAAAATAGAAAAAAGCAGTAAAAGAGAAAATATAATGGCAGAATCAAAATTGAGATGAAAACTCTATCAATTAAATATATTTTCCTGTAAAGAACATCCCAACGCAAGCCATCTGGAGATTCTTAAAGAAATTAAAGATTGAAATGCCATATGACCCTGCGATTCCACTTTTGGGAATAACCACCCATACAGCAGAGGTTCACCTTGATAGCACAAGCACAACCATGTTCATAGCAGCACTGTTTACAATAGCAAAGTCATGGAATCAACCCAAATGTCCAACAGTTGACAAGTGGATAAGGAAACTGTGGTACATCTATACTACTCAGCCATCAAAAATGATGAATTACTGGAATTTGCCGGGAAATGGATGTCATTAGAAACAATTATATTAAGTGAAGTATCCCAAACCCAGAAAATTAAGCGCCGTTTGTACTCCCTAATAGGTGGCTCCTAGTACCAAACCCACCCAGCCCACCTTGAGACACTTATAGGTAAATCTATGTATTACCTACAGTAATTATGAACAGGAGGGATGGGGTTGGAGGGCCACACCAGAAACAAGGAGAGAAGTGACCATGTTACAGTAGAGAAAATGGGCCTCCATCAAAGACTGCAAGTAAGTAATGTGACACCTGGTTAAGTTCACAGACATTCGTTCCTGATCATTTACAACTAAGGGGGTATGATCTCACCAGAAGGGGAGGGCATACAGTCTGGCAGATAAAAAGTAACCATTTTACAAATGGGTGATTGACCCCTCCCTCACTGAGGTTTCCTACTTTTATTACATCTACCCTTGAATGTGCTCTTATAATAAGACTCCAGTTTAACAGCTTTTTGTCTCTGGCCAGGGGGTGACATACAGTACCCACCAGGATGGAGTGAAGGGCATTGCAGGAGCAGCAAAACTGCAAAAGAAAATCAACAAACCACAATCCAGAACTTCAGAGACTCTATATCAACCACCTAGAACTAGGCCAGACAAATCTCTCCCCATCCTGAAGCTCAGGGACATTTGCGGAAGAGGGGGCGTAAGAGTGTAAGAGCAAAAGGATGGGAGGAGCAATGATTTGCAAGATACTCCACACAAGTTAGGGCTGAAGCAATCATAATTGGACTTTGCATGCCCTGCGCTATGTCCAACACACTATTGACCTCACAAAGTCTAGCATCTGCTAAAGGCACCAAGATCCTTGGAGGAAAGGGATTGGCAGCCACAGTAGTGTTCCTATGCTTAAGGAGAACACGGGAAAGGGTTCAGGGAAATGCCACTGGGTCCTTGTACATCATCGGAGAGGAGGGCCCAGAGGAGAGTCAGGCATGCACAAGAAAGGACTCTCTGGGAATTGGGGCGGGAGGCACTGGGGGTTGGGGAGGGAGGGGTGAGGGAAGGAGGAGCAGGGGGTTCGGGGGGGGGGGGGAGGGGGAAGGGAACTGCTCTACCTATTAAGTTTGTATGAGCTGAAATAATAATAAAAAATGTATATATAAAAAAAGAACATCCAACATATGCCAACTATTGCAAATTATATGCAACTTTTTTTCCAAGTTTCATATTCTTTTTTTCCCCAATCGTACAAGCTCAATAGGTAACCTGGTCTTCTCCCTTCATCCACCCCTCCCCAGCCCCCCGTTGCACTCTTCCCTCTTTTCCCCTTCTTTTTACTTCCCTCCTTCCCCTTCTCCCACTGCATTCCCTTTTCCCCCTCCCATCCTCTGGAGCATCCTTCTGGTGAATATCAAACCTCCCTCTGAGGTGTAAGGACTCAGTGGCATAGCCAGGAGCCCTTTCTTGGGCTCCCCCTTAGTATGGGAACACTATTATAACTGTTAATCCCTTACCTCTAAGGATCCTAGTGCCTGTGATTCATGCTAGACTTTAGGGAGTCGTTGACATGTCAGTCATTGTACAGGTCATGAAAAGTCCGATTATGGCTACTGCAGCCCTAACTTGTATGGTGTATCTTGCATATCGGGTACTCCCCATTTTTAGGCTCTTACAATCTTTCCGCCCCCTCTTCTGCAAATTTCCCTGAACTTTTAGGATGGGGAGAGATTTGGCTGGTCTGGTTCCAGTTGATTAATATAGGGTCTTTGGTGTTCTGAATCATGGTTTGTTGTTGATTTCAGTTTTGCTTTTCCTGCACTGCCCTTGGCTTCATCCTGATTGGTATTGAAGGTCACCTCCTAACCAAAGATAAAAGTTTGTTTAAATGAAGATCTTGCTATAAGAGAAGACTCAAAGATGGATGGAATAGGAGTAGGACACCACGGTGAGGGGGGGATTCAGTGTCCTATTTGCAGGATGGTTATCATCCATCTGCCAGTCCCTATACTAATAATACTTTGTTTTAGTTTTAAAAGGCTCCAGGAAAGTAAATAGAAGATGATACTTTGTCCATTTAAGCTCAGACCTATTAACTAGTCTGACAACCAGGCAATACTTTTAGACTAGAAATTGTTCTCAACTTTTCCAAAAAAATAGTGTTACATTTGGTCTTCCAATCTGGATACAAATACAGCCAGTGAACTGCCAATTTAACTGTATTCAACATGTAGCATTTACAGACTGAAGGAAAGGCTACTATGTGATCTAAGCCCTGTCAGCTGTCAAATAACCACCCATGCCTGGCAGCTGTGACTGAACAATGCAACTAATGTAGCTGTCAAGAAGCCAAATATTTTGTTTTTGACCTCGATAGTGAATCAAAGAATATCAGTTAATTTCTGATCACCACTTTCTGTCAAGCCAACAATGTTTGAAGAGGGACAGATTACTCTGAATTCAATAAATATAGAATAAGTATTAGGACAGTGATCTTTGAAAAGCAGAAATTCTAGAGAAAAAAGATGTCTACATGTCAACACAAAACGCATATTTTTATCTTTTGTTTAAAGCTCAGAAAACTCTATTTGCATAGTGTACAATTGCATAAATGATAAAATGCACATTAATTATCTTGCTATAGCCTATAAATATATATATATATATATATATATATATATATACACATCATAAACTATACATCATAAAACATACAATTCTTATTTGTCCATTTTAAAAGAAGGAAGCCTGATTAAAAAGCATTAGTGCATCCTAATTTTTTTTAAACCAGTGAGCATGACAATAAGCAATTTCAGAAGAAAAGAATGGAGCTTTGTGAGCTAAGGCAACACACAGCAGGTGAATGACAGCAAAAGACAACACTGATGTCCACACCACCTGCCGCAGATGTCAGGCCCTGACCCTGACAAAACACACAGGAATGTGTGAATGTCTGTGGTTTAGCACTAAAGATGTTTACAATCATTCTTCTGTTCTCAAAAAAAACCTGTGAAAATGTAACAATAGTTAGCCATTAGTTTACTAATTCCAGACATCTACTGAGCAATGAATCAATGAAAAGGGTTCAGCTACAATAAGTCAACTTCTACATCCTATCATCTAGTGTGAGACAGATACATAAACATGAGTGAAAGGGGTGTTAATAAAAACGCACTGCTAGTATTTAGGAATAGTTTCACAGATAGGTACCATTCATCCTTCATAGAGATAGCTGAAATGGGAGACTGGGCAAATTGAATATCAAGGACAGTAATGCAGGGTAGAAGGCTGGCTTTTGGAAGAGTAGAGTCTAACTTGAGACCAATGTGCATGAGAGATTCATAAAGAAAACAGAACTGGAGAAATTCATTGAGAGCAGGTTATGGAAGGAAAGGGTGGTATCCATCTAATCTAGGAATACTCATCGTAAGTTTAATAAACATTATTAATGTGCTACTGAAATCTAAAAAAAAAAAAAAAAGAAAGATGCAACATGAGTCTCTTTGTAGCTGAACCCAGACGGATTTAAATAAGAGAGTCTCCAGTGGAAAGATGTGACCCAAAAAGATAAAATATAGTAAGATGTTGCAATATGCCTGTCAATTGGAGACAGAAGCCTAAACAAGTAAGACATTGGCAGTGATGTCAGAGAGCTGGATAAATTCAAACTAAGCTTCCATGGTATAAGTACTGTGATCTGATGAATCATGGGACTCAGTGGGTAGGTTTTATGTAACCAAGCTGCTAAGCTGCATATTCTCAGCCTCAAGCATTAAGTGATGACTCAAGGCTAAGTTGGGTTGGAAGATAGTTAGAAATAAATAATAAGTGGGGCTGGAGAGGTGGCTCAGGGGTTAAGCCTCCCCTTGCAGGCGGAAGGTCCTGAGTTCGATCCCAGATCCCACGTATAGACGCCAGGCGGAAGCGGGGACGGCCTGCGCTTCTGGTCCTGGTAGGGCGGAGCCTGTGAATCCCGGGGCAGAAGGAGGTGGAGGCATCCATGGTGGTTCGCGAATTCGTCCGTGGTTCTACACACACACACAGACACACACACGCGCGTGCACATACACACACACATGCGCACAGTTGAATAAATAATAATAATAAAAAAAATTTTAAAAAAGAAATAAATAATAAGTGGAGATAAGAATTGGAGACAAGTGTATGGGGACATGTGAACATGTCACAACATAGGAGGAAGCAAGAAGACTGGAGGGCAATATAGGGATGTCCAAGGTACAGGATTTGAAAACCCTCTCAGTAAGTGGATTAAAAGAAGAGAATTCATGAAGGGCGAATAAAAGGGAAGTGAATTTTACCATTCCAAATGATCTTATCACCGTGATAATTCTGCTATTATTGACATCTATTATAGACCAATCATTTTTAGTGACAGAAAGCAAGGATATAAAAATTAGCATGATATCTGAGGGAGTTCATAAATATGTAGAGAGACATTTCCTAACTGTGGTCTAAGTGCCACTAAAAGAGATTCCAGAATGAGGAAGAACACAGAATGGCACTTAATCCAAACAAAGGAATGAAACCAAGAGGAAAGAAACTGTCTAAATCTAGAGTGTGTCGGCATTGTTAAAGGTGATCTTTGGACAGATGTTATTAAAATTTGAATGTCCATATTTATAGTCTGCATCAAGTTGTTCTCACCAGAGCAACATGCTGACTCTTAACCTTTAAAATATTTTCAGCAGTCACTGAGCATGCTCTATTAGAAACCAGCACAAAGCAATTGAGGCTTGGCCAAGAGGTTGTGGAAAGGGAAGTGGCTCTTAAGTAGCTTGTACACTCAAATGAGGACTACTGAGACTGTAAAGAGAGTCTTTTGAAAATCATAGACATTGTACTTTTTTTCCTTCTAGTTTAACAAAAATGATTGGAGAAGGGAAACAAAGACATGATATTATGATGATTAAAAACTTGTTAGACATTCTTCTGTTTGATCAGACACTGAGCTTCCCCTGGATATCCCAACCAGGGCAGCAGGATGCCAAGCACTGCTAAGGAGCATTAGATTAGCATTTTCTATGCCCCAGAAGTGCCACTGGAATGCTACAGTTCTTTTTATAAAGAGTGAGTTATTTGGATAGAATCCTCTAGCATTCTTTAGCTCCTTGAGTTTAGCATATAAGAGTCTCTAAAAAAGAAGCAACTAGTAAATATCATGGCAAGACGTTCCTATTCATAACACTTTGTCTTCTATGAATTATTTAGTAATTCCAAACTGGTAATAGCTACAAACCTAAAAACAACCAAGACATGTAGCGAAAACCCTTAAAGTTATATGTGGAATGGACAAAAACATGCATTATTACTTCTAATCACCACTCACTTTTATTCTGTATATACTATTTAAAAAGTCTAGATGTTCTGAATGCTTCTCATCTGCCAGACTATGCTATGTATTTCACAGTAACTAATCTCCATAGCGACTCAATGAACAAGGAATTACTATTTCCATTTTAGAGATAAGAAGACTAAGCATCAGAGGATTAAATATTTCATTTGGAGCTAATCACTTCAATAAGTGATATCCATATCCATAAGTCATATCTTTCATTATTTCCCCATACCAACTTGTCAATTATTATAAATACACAGAAAAGTAAAGGGAAAGACTGAGACTGAAGTTATGCTAACATATTAAAAATATGTGGTATGAATCATACAGAAAACTACATGAAAGATTTAGGCCTGAAAATATGACTTAAAATTTGATTATCAGTAGTACTTCTATGGTAATTACTTAAATGATCTGAGTGCATTTCATTTTCATTGGAGAAAAAGGTAAATAGTATGTACTCATTTTAGGTCAACATTTATACACTAATTTACCCCCGGTAAATTGTATCATATAGGTCGTAAACAATATTGAGTTTCTACATAAGTTATTCATCAATTTTAGAGTTACATGGTGTACCTAGCATGCCAAACCTTGCATTCTATAAAGAAAACTTATTCATGAGACAGTGACAGTTATATTGACATGGAAAGGAGAAAATTCAGATCTAAACATCATACATCTTCTCTGACAGGCACAGCAGAAGGACAAAGAGGAGAGAAAGGAGTGTCTTTGTAAGTTGAGCTAACATCACTGAAGAGCCAGCCTTCTAGGGACATGGAAGAAACTCTCCAAGGAATTATTGACATCCAGAACAAATTAGAATACTGACGGCACATGCCACGCATCGGATGACCTATCAGAACTAAAACCCCTCAAGTGCGAACAGCTGCTGTGATGTGTCATCCTGAGGCTGAGACAGAAGACCCAATTACAATTTTAGTGACTAAACCATAAATATACAATGACTGGCGAGCACCAGGAGAAAAATGATGAGCTTCAGGAAACTGTTTTATGAGAAGCCAAATAGCATTAATCACCATGGTTTTATTCATTCGTTCCTCAACAAATATTTATTGAGGACACTAGTTGAGGTACTAGAAACACAGTGAGATTAATAAAACAAACATTTCTGCTCTTAGAGAGTCTGTATTCCCTAATAAACAAGTTTTAAAAGTAAAATATTTGATTTAAAAGACAAAACCAAGTACTATAAAAAAAAATCAAGAAAGGAAAAAGGAAAAATGAGGAACACTGGAGGCAGGTACGGAAGAGATACAGTTTTAAGTGCAATTGAAAGGAGCAATCTGAACGTGCATATAACATTTCCAGAGAAATCTAAAGGATCTACAGTGAATGAGTGAAGTAGACATGAGGTAAGAACATAGAAAAGGCCACAAAAAACTAATTTGAATAACTTTGAAGAAGTCAAGCTCTACCGTTTAAGCAACCCTTCATCTCAGAGAAAACTAAGAGCATAGAGAGATTAGTCCTAGACACACCGCTAGAGAAAAGAGGTGCTAGACCACACAAAAATGCAAAGATTAAGGAAATGGAATCATACTCATACTGCCTTGGGTCAAAGGCTCCCAGAACCAATTGAGTTATAAAATCCTTGGACAGTTTTTCTTCTTCAAAATGGGAAAAATGGAAATATTTACATAAGAATAGTTGTAGGTATTGGGAAGATGGCTCCAGGGTTAAAGCGTTTGCCTCACAAGCAAAAGATCTCAACATAAAAATGTCTGATGGAAATGGCAGAGATCTGCAATTCTGGCCCTGGATGACAAAGCCTGGGAAACCCCAGAGCAAACCAATTAGGAGGTAGAGAAATCCTGGATGATTCACAATGTCACAGGCATACCACTCGTACACACCCAAACACACATGCATATACACACACACATTCACACACACACACATACACACACACATATGCAAAAAAGAACAATTGTAAACATTAAATTAATATCTCACCAACTTAGTTATGAATGCCATATACATGTATACTATTAATTATTGAGCAAAATATCTCAGACACAAAAAGACAAATGATGAATATTCCCTCTTATATGTGGATATTAGCATGATCTCCTGAGCAAAGTATTTGGTTTGGAATTACTGCAAGAGTCAGAAAATTAGAAAGGAATCAATGAATGGGAAAGTGGGAAGGGACAGTGACTGTGAAACCTTTAGAGGGGAAGATAATACAGGATACCATAGCAAGTAGGGTGAGGTAGGGAATCTTGGGAATAAATACCTTGGGGAACATGAGGAGATGGGATATAGGAGAGGTGGAGGGACTTAAAGAAAAACCCTAAGATTGTGGGATGGAATCTGATAGGAACCATTTATGTCATTATGATGTCAAAAATAAAACACATTTTATTTAAAAAAAGAATAAGAATGGACAGTCCCTATGCAGAGGAGCACAAAGAGAGGGAAACAGAGCAAAACAAAAACAAAAAAAAAAATGCCTTGAGCTGATCCACTTAGAACCCAGAGACAATTTATACCAGAAGTAACAGGAATGTGACATTTCCTAATAAGTTCTTGGTCAGAGAGGTCTCAAAGGCTTCTCTAAATTCTATAGGCTTTTTACCATTGTTCTTGGTTGTCCTTCAAAAAACTGACAGTAAGACCCTATTACTGAAGATGCAACACATATGCACCGCAGGGCATGAGCGAACTACATCAATGGGAGCTGGTCTGGGAGGTTCCTCCTTGCTGGATACCTTATGCAGTACCAAAGAATACTGTAGAAGCTACTAGGGAAAAATAATCAAAGGTCTCATCAGTCTGTAATATCTTTGAGTCGTAATTTAAAAATCACCATGGCAACAGGTGACCACCAGTGTAATAATGGCATGATCAGGAAGAAAACCAGCAGCTTTCTGAATGGACTTAAAGACTGCTTGTCAGAATGGAACATATTCCTGTTATTGTTAACCAGAACAAGAATCTATAAAAGGGAAGGAAATAGGTCACCAAGAAGGAATAGACTATGAACCTATAGATAGGAAGACAGTACACCAAACTGCTCTGTAAATACCTGTTATTATATCCATAGGTTGGAAGAACACTCAACACTCAAACAAGAAGCTTTCTTCTACAACAGAAGGTTCATATTACTGAAAAGCATGACTGTGATGCAGAAAATAAGGGTCTGTGACTGTTTGTCCCTAAACAGGACATGTAAGCTTCACCCACCCCCACCCTAAGGCCCAGGGAACATCATGGAAAAGGAGAGACAGCAAGACTGTAAAAGTCTAAAATGGAAGGTGGTGCCATGCATTACATCCTGCACAGGACATAGTTGGGATACACAAGACTTCATGGCAGGTGTGTGTATGTACACAGAGTTTCACGTGAACTGTCTTATCGACATCTCACTATAACATCAAAAAGATCTCAAGAAGCTCCACATCTCTCGGAAAGACTGATGAGGACTAATACTCACGGGGAAGTGAAAGAGGATGCTTTCTTCAACAGTATATCCACTGACCTAGGATGCTTGCTAAAGCATGAATGAGGTCAGGCATAAGTCACCACAGATTAGATGAAACACAGTGGGCCACACAAGAGAAAAGATTTGAAAATAGGAGTAGGAGGGAGGGGAGATGAAGAATTTTAAGGGTAAAAGGAGGGAGGAAGGGATTTGAGCCTAAGGGTTAAAATATTACAAAGTCACTATATTCGTGTATACAACATTGAAAGATAGATAGATAGATAGATAGATAGATAGATAGATAGATAGATAGATCATTATTACCAGCCCAAAATGTTGCATTGAAAGGAGAAAAAAATGAATACGAATTAAAAAAACTTTCTAGGTATAAGGAGTTGAATATATTTTGAAAAGTTGTAATGTTTACAGTTATTACTGCCTATATTTCAAAAAATCTCAAACGCACTTTCCAAAGTTCATATTCATCAAGAATCATGCCAGTGGGAGACAGTATGGAATTTTAGAAAAGAATACTAAGCTCTAGTACTGCCACAGCTTTCTTACTTTTGGAAAATTATTTAAATTCTATATGAAATTTTCACACCTCAAGTATCTAAGACTCTCTCTCAGAACAGTACCATTGACATAGGAGTGGTGGACAAATGCTGCTCACTGGACTACTGGAAATGTTTGATTACATTGGAGGACACTTTTGATTTAATATAACAGGGTTCCACCTCTGAGTCAAAAGACACAGAGATGTTTGTGTGGAAAAGTATGGGATGAGATAAAGTTTTAGCAATCTTATTCTCAGCAACATTGATACAGATGAGCCTGTGCAAATTACAACTGTGAAATCGAATGACACATTGCACAGGAATAAGAAATTGGAAAGTTAATGAAAACAAGAGGAAAACACATAAAAAGAGAAACAAAGTATTTCCTTCCAATGTAAGAATGAGAACTTCACTTTTATATTAAAGATGCATTGGTTCCACCTTCCTAAAAATGAAAAAGCTGCTGTGAGCAAGAGGAGCCAAATGCAATCTTCATAAAATGGAACATTAGCAAAGATAAACTAATTATACACCAGACACAGCAGTAGTCTGTAAGACACTCATGAGGTGCTTTTAGAAAGCAAGTGCCCCTTCATCGAGAGAACTTACTCTCATCTGCTGGAAAATTGTCATGAAACTAGAAACTTTCACAAAATCAAAATGTATGTATCTAAATTTAAACTTTATGTGATATGAGCACCATCCCCATGGGGCTGTGAAGGACAAACATGTACAAAGGGACATTAGCTGATCTGCCTAATACATGTCGAATGAATGAATGAACGAATGAATGAATGAAGCACTTGTCATGGAATTTCACTGCAATAAAAGCTGAAAATGTGAGTTAAGAAAATACAGCTTGAACATTCTGAGACACTCCTAGTCAAATAAACAAAGTTACATTATGGCATGGTAAATACCGTGCTGCTGGGGAAGGAAGGATTCCTAACCCGGCAGGTAGGAGTCCATGTTAACAGATTTGCCCATCCTTCAACGGCTGTGATTGTAAGAGCTGAAACAGCAAGCCACAGTCATTTGGCACAGGTTGGTGCTCGTTACTGTCACTCTCTGCTTCAGCTCAGAGAAGCTTTACTCTGAAGAAAATGAAACCACAGCAGGTTTGCTGCCAGAGCCAAAGTCTTCTTACAAGGAGTGGACCTGCTAGGAAGGCAGAGTTATCTTGTCCCACTGGCGAGAAAGAAAAGAAAAAATATGGAGGGAAAGTAAGAGCAGAGCACAGACAGAGAAGACAAAAGTGGGTAAGTTCCAAGGGCAAGGAGAAGAGAGAAAGAAAAACTGGTACATGCAACATAACACAGCCCAGAGTGGTACCCAGCTGCAGGAACCTGAAGATAACTGGAAAAAGGACAAATTGAAGAGGAAAGCATAGAATGAGAAAGAAAGAGAAAGCTTGAAGTTGAAGAGAAGATAAGTGGAATCTAGTTGGATGCTAGAAATATGAAGAATAATCTAGGAGAAATCTTACAATGCGAAAAAACACAGGTATTATAAAAGAAACTACTAATAGAAACACAGAATTCATGAATTGAATTTGATCCCAAGTTTACCAGGTTGACTTTGCAAGGGACATATTTGTTTGAATATTCATTCTGTGGCCTTTTAAAAATATTACTGCAGCAATATAGCTTCTTCAATACTACTAATCTATAATTTCACAATCTGTAACATGATACAAATTGTACCTAACCTAATAGTACAATTAATGTGTATATATATTTACAGCTTAAATATGCAAAATTGATAATTATACATAGTAATTATTGATATTATATACAGAGAGAGTACTGGGTGGTAAATTCATTTTTTATTATTATTTATTCAATTGTGTGTGTGTGTGTGCGCGCTCACGCGCGCGTGTGTGTGTGTAGAACCACGGGCGAATTCAAGAACCACCATGGACCGCCTCCACCTCCTCCTTGTTTACTCTGCCCGGGGATTCACAGGCTCCGCCCTACCAGGACCAGAAACGCAGGCCGCCCCCGCTTCCGCCCTGCGTCTGTACATGGGGTCTAGGATCGGAACTCAGGACCTTCCGCCTGCAAAGCAGAGGCTCAACCCGAGCCACCTCTCCAGCCCCAGTAAATTCATTTGTTAATTGGTGAGAATGTCATTGGGGAAAATAATGATTTGAATTTCATGAAAGAAATAACTAGGGTGGAATAGAAGAACTCTGTTACGAAAGAAAACTGTAGTGATTGACTGATTATTCATGCTATAAGGAATAAGAGAAAGCCCTCCTCTTCTATACATCTGTCTACAAGGTACTTTCCCATTCTCCAAAGTTATCTGAATGCAAATATTAAAAAAAAAATCACCCATGCAGTCCATTCCATGTTTTCCACATTGTGTGGTATCAACAAAGGTACTTAAATCATTCAAGTCAGGTACAATTTGAGTTTCTGATCCCTCTAAACCAATCATGTTTAAATATCACCGCATTTTCTTTCTCTGGTTCTGGAAAAACAAATCAATCTATGTTATTCTCCAGTGACATTTTTTGAGAAGGATGCATGCTCGACCTAAGTTAACTCAAGATGGCTGAAGAAAATGAATTTGATACAAGAGCTACCAAGAGGAACTCTTTCTATCCTGTTGTTTGGAGCAACCACAGCAAGAAATGTGTATAGCCTGAGGATTTACAAAGTCCTAGGATAAAACACTAGTAAGCAGGTATTCTCACAAAGATAGGGTCTTAAAATAATGATTTACATCATATAGACCTGTGATTTTTTTTTCCTAAGTCCCCAGCCACCTTACTAGCAAAGGAATGTAGAAGGTATTGAAGTCTGATAGTGAATACTATATGTACTTCCATAGGAACCTATTTATTAAATAAGCTGTAAGCTGCCAAGAGCTATATCTGCTTTGTCTGGTGCCAGAAATATTTGAGGTAAATAAGTAATTAAAGTTGATTTTTTATTATTATTAATATTTTTATTACATAAAGAAAATTAATTAAATATATTTATTTCATACATCAGAAAAAAATAGATTTCCTTCTGAAAAAGTTCACAGAGGCTTTTCATACAGTATTTACAAAAAGAATAACTAAATTCATACATAAAACAAAAATAAAATCAAACATATCAACTTGTTTACCTGAAATGTGTATAAATCATTGATTCACTTATAAAGTATTGACTCATCAGCCTCTAGGTACAAAATGTTAAATAGATATGGCTCTGTGTCTAACAATGAATCTGCCTTGAACATGCTCCTACGAGAGAAAGTATGTGCTTAAATAATAAGAGCATGTTTATAGGACATACTAGATCATTTGAAGGGACTTTCAGAGGCCAAATCTAGTATACATTAAACATAAAAATAATAATGATATCAACACAAATGCCCAAGAGTTGATAAGTAGATAAGGGAAATGTGGTACATTTATACAGTGGAATACCACTCAGCCATCAAAAACGATGAATTATGAAATTTGCTGGGAAATGGATGGAATTAGAAAAAATTATATTGAGTGAAGTATCCCAGACACAGAAAATTAAGTGCCGTATGTACTCCCTAATAGGCGGATCCTAGTATTAAACCCATTTAGTGACACACTTAAAAATAAATCTCTGTAATACCTACAGTAATTGCAAAGATTATAAACAGGAGGGAAGGGGAAAGAGGGCCCCGTCAGCAACAAGGAGAGAGGAGATCATGCTACAGCAGAGAAAATAGGCTATCATCAAGGACTGAAGTAAGTAATAAGACATCTGGTTAAGCTCACAGACTTTCCTTCCTGGTCACTTGCAACTGATAAGGTATGATCTTACTGGAAAGGGGGGCATAGAGTCTGGTAGATAGAAGGTAACCATCCTGCAAATGGGAAACTGACTCCACCACCACCACGATCTCCTACTCATTCCATCTACCTTTGAATCAACTCTTATAATTAGACTCTATTTTAACAGCCTTTTATCTCTGGCCAGCGGGTGACATTCAATACCCATCAGGATGAAGCTAAGGGTGGTGCAGGAGCAGCAAAACTGAAAACAAAAAATCAACAAGCCATAATTCAAAACATCAGAGACTCTGCATCAACCACCTGGAACCAGGCCAGCCTAATTTCTCCCCATTCCAAAGCTCAGGGAAATTTGTGGAAGAAGGGGCGGTAAGATTGTAAGAGCCTAAAGATGGGAAGGAGCAATGATATGCAAGATACTCCACACAAGTTAGGGCCGAAGTAATCATAATAGGACTTTGCATGACCTGCACTATGATCAACATATCATTGACCTCCCAAAGTCTAGCATGGATCACAGGCACTAGGATCCTTAAAGGCAAGGGATTAACAGTCACAATAGTATACCTATACTAAAGGGGAACACAAGAAAGGGCTCTAGGCAATGCTACTGAGTCCTTACACCTCATCAGAGAGGAGGACCCAGAGGGAAGTTTTGACATGCACACTAAAGGATGCTCCAGGAACGGGGGGGGGGGAGGGGGGCTGGGAGAAAGAGGGGGAGGAAGCAGACAAGGGGGAGGGAGCAAGGGGATCCAGGGAGAGATGGAGGGAGGGAGGGAAATGGGGGAGTTATCAACTATGTTTGAGTGGAAGAAATAAAAAAATAATAATAATGATAGATTACATGTCATAGTATAAAATAATAATCCAGGAATAAATATAAAGATCTGGAGAAGGAAATGAAAGTTATTTCACACACTACAACACTGGTTGACAAATGTTAAAAGAATGATAACATCAGAAAAAGTAAATTTAACTACTATAGGAATGAACATTCCAGGCAGGAATTACCAATGGGTTCCCAAATTAGCAGGAAACATTCTAGTTAGAGAAATGGAGTAATCAGATATTCTCTAACTATTCACAAAACATTATTAGACACAGAAGTGAAAAGAGTAGCTTTAAGGTAGAGAACATGAAGGACACAGTGCTAATCAACTGATCAATGCTAACATCATCATAACTGCATAAATCAATGTTAAGTTGCCTCTACCCATAATGACTGGAAAAGATCTACATCATTTTTGTATTATTGCCAAGAATTCATATTCTAAATCTAATCATAAGAAAAATAGCAGGCAAATCATATTCAATGTATCCTATAGGAGATATTTTGTAGGAGAATGGTCTGCACTCTCCAAAGTGCCAAGGTAGAATACCAGCAAAGGAATACAGAAGGAATTAAACAAAAGGCTATTCTGGAAAAAACAGAGCATTATTCCAGAATAAAGAACAGGGATGTGAAAACCAAATGAAATATGTGATTCTTATTGGCTCCAACATAAAAGTATTTTTCTTCAGATATAAAAAAAATTAGTAGAATAATGGCCAAAATTTCACAGAGGTCTATAAATTAGTTAATCGGTACTAACTTTGTCATTTGCATACTTGTATTGTGTATATGTACAATAGCCTTGTTTATAAGAAACACACAAAGAGGGTTAGCAAGATGGCTTAGAGGTTAAAAGAACTTGATTCCAAGCCAAGTGTCCTGAGTCCAATCCCTGATATCAACACAGTAGATGAAGAGGAGCAACTCCCACACATTGTCTTTCACATGTATACCATGACATGTATGTTATTCTCCGTGCAAACACAAACATCCCAAAAAGTATACATATATATACACACTTAATATAGTATTATATATGTTTATAATACATATATATAAATTAAGGGATAAAGCAGTATATGCAATTATAATCAAACATCTCAGAAAAATGTGCACATACATAGAATATATATATATATAATATGGCAAAATGTGCATCATCTACGGACTAATGATGAATGTAATCAAGATATTTGTATACCATTTCTGTAACTTTTCTATAGGTCTGAAGCATTTCAAAGCAAAAAGTCAAATATAAAATAAGAAATTAGATTAAAAGTAAATATAGACTCTTTCCTAAAATGGCTGGTGTTGATCAGACCAGATAAATATATGGCATGGAATGCTTCAAGTAGAAACTTGAACCCATCAGTGTGTTACTCTGGTCTGTACACCACAGTCTCAACACTGTAATTGACATGAAAGTCCTCAGGCAATATGATGACTATCAACTCCCAAACATATCTTTCCAAATCTTTCTTTATATCACTAAATTCCAATCTGATTGAATCTCATACACAATATTTTCTTTGATTTATACTGAAATTCTGCCATTCTTCCATTCTCTCAACTTTGAACTGTGCTCTACATCAACTCTACTTGACTAACTATACATAATCCCTCTTTCCTTACATTGGGCTACAAACTTTTATTTGCTCATATTATACTGATTACTTTTTAACTTCCATCAAAAGAATGTGCCCACAATATTTTCTCCCCAATAGGATTTAGGTTTTATTAATGGGAAAAACGTCAGTACTTTAGACAGTAGTAGGCATGCTGGAATGATAATAATAGTAGCAGTGATGGTAATAATAAAAGCAACAGGCATTTGCTTAGTGTTTACCATATGTCTGGCACTGTGTGGAGTGTTTACAAACTTGTGCTGCACACAATAATCCTGAGATAGGTACTACTGCCAATCTCAGTTTGCAAATGAAGAAATAGGAATTTAGTGAAGACAAATTACTAAGATCAAGCAGTATGGAACCAAAAAAGTATGAAAATGTAGATGTAAGCCACTGAAAACCCATTTCACTGCACTCAGTCCACCAGGCTGTACTGCTGGTCTACAAGCTCCTTCCCATATATTCATTCCACAAGATTGTGCTGCTGGTGTATAAGCACCTCCCATTGCACTTATTCCCCAAGAGTGTGCTGCTGGTCTATAAACTTTTTCCCACTACATCCACCTCACCAGCTGTTAGTCTACGAGCTCCATCTATCCCAGCAGGTTGTGCTGCTGGCCTATAAGCTCATCCCCTGCATTCATTCCACCACGGGCACTACAGGTCTATTTCTGTTATAGACTAAATGCTCTGTCCCCTCAAAATGCACATGCTGAAATCTCACAATGTGATAGTTTAGGAAGGAAAGGCTTTAGGGGATAACTGAGTCACAAAAGTGGAGCTGTCATAAGTAAAATTAGTACCCTGATTAGGGGTGATTCAGAAAAATAAAGAACAAAAGTGACAAGGAATCTTGCTTCCTCTCTCTGCTCTCTACAATGCTAAGGTTCAAAGAGAAAATGGCTCTCTACAAGCTAGAAAGAGCAGCCTCACCACATATTAGATCTGTTGGCCTCTAGAAGCATATTCAACAAGTGTCTATTAATTAAGACAACCAAACCATGGATATTACATCTTAGCATCCTGAACTAGGTAACATTATTCTCTAGTTCTCCAAGAACATAGAATATTAATTTTAAAAAATCTATGCTTTTATGCTATGGAACAGAAAAAACTGTAAAAGGAATTCTTTTTATAACTACAAATTACAAAAACCAAAATTGACCATTTCCAGGTTTTTTTATAGATACATTTCCTATATTATGTGTTCAACATAGTTATGTGTGGATTGTTCTGTTTCAAATCTTAGAAAGTTAATATGTTCTCAAAAAAATACTAAAAATGGAAAGCACAAAACTGAAAACTACATATCTAATAAGCTCTAAAAGGTGAATATCTATAATTTCCAATGAATTCATGCATCTCTAAATAGTATAGAATTGACCACAGTTAAAATAACAAGGATATAAACAGAAATTTGACTGAGAGGGAAATGCATATTATAAGTAACTGCTAAATATTAATGTCCAGTGTTTGGTAGCTATCCAAAACTAGCATACTCACACATTGCTGGCGAAACTTTGCACTGAGAAAAACACATTGAGATACAATTTCCAGTACATTGCAAAAGTCATGAAAATACCTGTGCCCTTAATCCTAATAATCCTGGTTTCTATTATTTTCATCAAGAAAGTAATGAATCAAAAGAGGAAAAACTATGTTTGTAAATGTTGACTATGATATCAATTTTTAGTAAGACAAAATAGGATTCTACTTATCCTATAATAGACGTGCAGTTATGAAAACCATCATGTGACTATTGTACATAATATTCTAAACCTGTTAAAATCTAATTTTAAAAACTTTAACAACATAAAGAGATGATGTTCATGATGTACTGTGATCTAAGTAGAAAAAAAAATTTTAACAATCCTGGCCATTACATAGAGTTCCCAAAACACTGAGTGAGATTTAACCTAGATCACCAAGTTTAGAACAGAATGCCAAGATTATCATTTATCATTAACTGTTATTTCTGTACAAACTTTACACATGCAACTTGTCAGCTATTGAAGGAATGAATTCAAAAATATATCACTCGACCAGAAAAAATTCTGAAAATACTTGCATTTTTATAATGCATGTGAACAAAGTAATTAAAATTTGAGCATTAGTTTAGAATTGTTCTTAATTTTTTTAGTTCCATAAGACAAACAAACATCAGAACCCCATTTTATTGGCTTAACTATTCAAATTCCACTAATTATATGACTGGTGCTCTTGGCTTCTTGCCTCTACAGTTTTCTTCACACTTTTTCTGTACCATATTAACAAAGATTTTCTTACTGCAAAACTGTATAAGCATTAATTTAGCTCCCTTTTCACCCCACCCCGCTCCACCTGTCGGGACGCACGGTCCAGCCGGGCTTCACGCCGCGCCCTAGGTAAATCCCCGCTCAGGCCCCGCCCACCACCACCCCAGGCCACATAATTCAGTTTAGTGAAATTGAGAGATCTTAAGAGTTAAAATGACAATGCCAAAGTCAAAGTGCAAATCCATGAGAAGCAACACTCAAGTAAACAAATTTCCCACTGAAGAAATTAATCCCATAATGTTAGACTCCAACGAGAACAAACCCGCGGAAAAAGGACAAGAAAGCCTCACCCAGGGATAAGGTCTTTCAAAATATGATCATTACCATGTTCAATACTATGAAAGAGGAAATCCGGGAGGAATTACATAATCGAATCAATTGCTTTGAAGAGGAACACAACAGACATCTGGAGGAGTTGAAAAAAACAGTGCAAGAAACAAAAAGTGGCATAGAGCAGTTAAAACAAACTCAAGCAGAGTTTAAAACTGAGCGAAAAGACAAGTTATCTTCAACCCAGAACGCCACAGAGAGTCTTATCAACAGAACTAACGAAGCAGAAAACAGAATTTCAGACCTTGAAGATAAAGTGGGAGTACTAACCAGCAAAATGGAAGAGGTTGTTAAAGCCAAAAAGATACTTGAGAGAAATATCCAAGAGATATGGGACACCCTGAAAAAGCCTAACATGCGTATTCATGGAATACCAGAGCAAGAATCTCAAAATACCACCCCTGAGGAAATTTTTCAAACGATCATCAATGAAAACTTTCCACATATAAAAAAAGAGAGGCCCATCCATATACAAGAGGCATTCCGCACCCCAAACAGATACGACCAAAATAGAAGCACGCCGCGGCAAATAATAGTTAAAACACTCCACATTCAAGATAAAGAACTGGTGCTGAGAGCTTCAAGCGAGAAAAAACAAGTCACTTTTAAAGGTAAACCTATTAAAATAACAAATGACTTCTCAGTCGAAACAGTAAAAGCAAGAAGAGCTTGGAGAGACATACTTCAAGTATTGAATGAGCAAAAATGTCAACCCAGGCTGATTTACCCTGCAAAACTATCAGTCATGATCGAGGGAGAAAGAAAAATTTTCCAGCACAAAGACAACTTTAAGGGATACATGTCCACCAAACCAGGCCTTCAAAAAATGCTAGAAATGATACTCAAGCGTGAAGAAAAAAACAGGCATATCCAGGAGAACAGAAGGCAAATATAACACCATTAAAAGCAAAGCAATATACTTATAAAAGCTACTAAACATAATAAATGTCTGGAATTAATAGTTTCTCCATTATAACACTAAATGTTAATGGAATTAATTCACCGATCAAGAGACACAGATTACAAACTTGGATTAAAAATCACAATCCATCCATCTGCTGCCTGCAGGAAACCCATCTCACCACAAAAGATAGGCACGCTCTAAAAATAAAAGGCTGTTCAACAATTCTACAAGCAAATGGAAGCAGAAAACAGGCAGGGGTAGCCATTATGCTATCAGACAAAGTGGATTTCAAACCAAAGAAAATTATAAGAGACACGGATGGATACTACATTTTAGTCACAGGTACAATTCACCAGGAAGACTTCACAATACTGAACATATATGCACCCAATACGGGCCCCTCCACATTCATTAAGAAAACCCTACAGCGTCTAAAGCAAGAAATCAACCCCCAAATGATAATTCTTGGGGACTTTAACACCGCCCTCTCAACATGGGATAGATCAACAGGTCAAAAGCTTAACAGAGACACTTTGGAACTTAATCAAACCCTGAAAGAAATGGACCTTACAGATCTCTATCGAACTTTTCACCCACGTACCAAAGAATACACATTTTTCTCAGCAGCACACGGAACTTTCTCCAAAATAGATCACATATTGGGCCACAAAACGAATCCACACATATACAAGAAAGTTGAAATTCTAACCTGTGCCCTATCAGACCACCACAGCCTAAAGCTGGACATCCACAACACATCAAACAAGAGAAAATACACTAATTCCTGGAAACTTAACAATATGATGCTGAATGAGAACTGGGTTCAGGAAGAAATTAAAAAGGAAATTCAACATTTCCTGAAAGTGAATGATAATGAAAATACAACTTACCAAAATCTCTGGGACACAATGAAAGCTGTTCTAAGAGGTAAGTTCATAGCTCTTAATGCCTACGTCAAAAAAATGGAAACATCACAAATAAACAACTTAACAATGCAGCTTAAAGCTTTAGAGAAACTAGAGCAATCTGATCCCAAAAGCAGTAGAAGAGAGGAGATTAGCAAAATAAGGGGAGAAATATCTGAAATCGAGATTAAGAAAACGATAGAAAAAATCAACCAATCAAAAAGCTGGTTCTTTGAAAAAATCAACAAGATTGATACACCCCTAGCTAAACTAACCAAAAGCAAGAAAGAGAAAACCCAAATTAACAAAATTAGAAATGAACATGGAGTTATCACTACGGATACCCAAGAAATCCAGAGAATTATAACATCATATTTCAAAAAGTTTGACAACACAAAAGAGATGGATGAATTTCTAAGTAAACAAAACTTACCTAAATTGAATCAGGAAGTTGTGAATTATTTAAATAGTCCTATAACATATAAGGAAATTGAGGAAGTAATCTCGAATCTTCCCACCAAAAAATGTCCTGGACCAGATGGATTCAGCACAGAGTTCTACCAGACATTTAAGGAGTTAATAACACCAATACTCCTTAAACTGTTCCATCAAATAGCAAAGGAAGGAACACTACCAAATTCCTTCTATGAAGCTAATATCGTTTTAATCCCAAAACCTAATAAAGATTCACTTAAAAAAGAAAACTATAGGCCGATCTCCCTGATGAACACAGACGCAAAGATTCTCAACAAAGTCTTAGCAAATCGGATTCAAAAACATATTAAAAAGATCATTCATGGGGACCAAGTAGGCTTCATCCCCGGCACACAAGGTTGGTTCAACATACGCAAATCAATAAATGTAATTCATCATGTAAACCAGTCCAAAGTCCAAGACCACATGATACTCTCGATAGATGCAGAAAAAGCTTTTGACAAGATCCAACAGCCTTTTATGATCAAAACGCTAGAGACAGTGGGAATGGAAGGAACCTTTATCAATATAATAAAAGCTATATACAACAAGCCCACAGCAAGGATTATGCTCAATGGGGAACAATTGGAAGCATTCCCACTTCGATCAGGAACTAGACAAGGCTGTCCACTCTCACCACTTCTATTCAATATTGTACTTGAAGTCTTAGCTGAAGCCATAAGACAAGAAAGGGACATAAGAAGGATTCAAATCGGCAAGGAAGAAGTCAAACTATCCCTATTTGCAGATGACATGATCTTATACCTGAGTGATCCCAAAAACTCCACCAGGAAGCTCCTGGAACTAATTAAGACATTCAGCAGGGTGGCAGGATACAAAATAAATGTGCAAAAATCAGAGGCCTTCCTATATGCCCAGAATGAAAGAAGTGAAAAAGCCTTGAGAGAAACAATCCCATTTACTATAGCCTCTAAAAAAATGAAATACCTTGGTATAAACCTAACTAAGGAGGTAAAAGACCTTTACAATGAAAACTTTAAAGCCCTAAAGAAAGAAATAGCAGAAGACACCAGAAGGTGGAAAGACCTCCCTTGTTCCTGGATTGGCAGAATCAACATCGTAAAAATGACCATCCTACCAAAGGCAATATACAGATTCAATGCTATACCAATCAAAATCCCAAAGCAATTCTTCAAAGAAGTTGACCAAACAATCTCAAAGTTCATATGGAGGCACAAAAGACCCAGGATAGCAAAAACAATCCTGAGTAACAAAAACACAGCTGGAGGTATAACCATACCAAACCTTAGTCTATACTACAAATCCATAGTTGTAAAGACAGCCTGGTACTGGCTCCAAAATAGACACACAGATCAATGGATAAGGATTGAAGACCCAGATATAAGCCCACAAAGTTACAGCCATTTGGTCTTTGACAAAGGGGCCCAAAGAATCCAATGGAAAAAGAACAGCATCTTCAACAAATGGTGCTGGCAAAACTGGATCTCCACATGCAGAAGATTAAAGCTGGACCCGTACTTGTCACCATGTACAAGACTTAATTCCAAATGGATCAAGGACCTTGATATAAGGCCAGAGACTATAAAAACCATAGTTGAAAGGATAGGGAACTCCCTCGAGCTGATTGGGCTAGGCCGACACTTCCTAAACAGACATCCAATGGCACAGTCACTGCTACCAACTCTCAACAGTTGGGATCTTGTGAAATTAAAGAGCTTCTGTTCAGATAAAGAGATTGTCACACGAGCTCAAAGGCAACCCACAGAATGGGAGAAAATCTTCACTAACCACACATCTGATAGAACTCTGCTGTCCAGAGTGCACAAAGAACTTAGAAGACTAAACACCAAGGAAACCAATGGCCCAATTAAAAAATGGGCCCTGGAACTTCAAAGAAACTTTACCAGGGATGAAATTAAAATGTCTAACAAATATCTGAAAATATGCTCCACTTCCTTCGCCATCAGGGAAATGCAAATCAAAACTTCCCTGAGATATCATCTCACCCCGGTCAGGATGGCAAAAATCCACAATACAAACAACAACAAATGTTGGAGAGGATGTGGAGAGAGGGGAACTCTGCTACATTGCTGGTGGGAATGCAGGCTCATACAGCCACTCTGGCGAGCCGTCTGGAGATTCTTAAAGAAATTAAAGATTGAAATGCCATATGACCCTGCTATCCCACTTTTGGGAATAACCCCCCATACAGCAGAGGTTCACCTCGATAGCACAAGCAGGACCATGTTCATAGCAGCACTGTTTACAATAGCAAAGTCATGGAATCAACCCAAATGTCCAACAGTTGACGAGTGGATAAGGAAACTGTGGTACATCTATACAATGGAGTACTACTCAGCCATCAAAAATGATGAATTACTGGAATTTGCTGGGAAATGGATGTCATTAGAAAGAATTATATTAAGTGAAGTATCCCAGACCCAGAAAATTAAGCGCCGTATGTACTCCTTAATAGGTGGCTCCTAGTACCAAACTTACCCAGCCCACATTGAGACACTTAAAAGTAAACCTATGTAACACAGTAATTGCAAGGATTATGAACAAGAGAGATGGGGTAGGGGGGCCAAACCAGAAACAAGGAGAGAGGGGACCATGTTACAGCAGAGAAAATAGGCCTCCATCAAGGTCTGCAAGTAAGTAATGAGAAACCTGGTTAAGTTCACAGACGTTCTTTTCTGATTTCACCAGAAGGGGGGGCATATAGTCTAGCAGATAAAAAGTAATCATTTTGCAAATGGGTGATGGACCCCTCCCTCACTGAGGTTTCCTACTCTTATTACATCTACCCTTGAATGTGCTATTATAACAAGACTCCAGTTTAACAGCTTTTGTCTCTGGCCAGGGGGTGACATACAGTGCCCAGCAGAATGGAGTGAAGGGCATTGCAGGAACAGCAAAACTGCAAAAGAAAATCAACAAACCACAATCCAGAACTTCAGAGACTATATCAATCACATAGAACTAGGCCAGCCTAATCTCTCCCCATCCTGGAGCTCAGGGACATTTGCGGAAGAGGGGGCGGTAAGATTGTAAGAGCAAAAGGATGGGAGGAGCAACGATTTGCAAGATTCTCAACAATAGTTGGGGCCAAAGCAATCATAATGGGACTTTGCATGCCCTGCGAAATGTCCAATGCACTGTTGCCTTCATAAAGTCTAGCATCTGTTAAGGGCACCGAGACCCCTGGAGGCAAGGGATTGACAGCCATAGTAGTGATCCTATGCTTAAGGGGAACAAGAGAAAGGGCTTATGGAAATGCCACTGGGTCCTTTTATGTCATCGGAGAGGAGGACCCAGTGGAGAGTTAGGCGTACACAATAAAGGACTCTCTGGGAATTGGGGGGGAGTCACTGGGGGATGGGGAGGGAGAGGAGGGAGAGGAGAGGGTTCGGGGGGAGGAGGGGGGAGGGGGGAACTGTTAAAAAAATTTTAAAATGTATAATTAAATTTTTAATAAAAAAAAGAAACAATTATATTAAGCGAAGTATCCCAGACCCAGAAAATTAAGTGCCGTATGTACTCCCTAATAGGTGGCTCCTAGTACCAAACCCACCCAGCCCACCTAGAGACAGTAATTGCAAGGATTATGAACAGGAGGGATGGGGTAGGAGGGCCACAGCAGAAACAAGGAGACAAGGGACCATGTTACAGCAGGGAAAATAGGCCTCCGCCAAGGACCCAAATAAGTAATGAGACATCTGATTAAGTTCACAGACTTTTGTTCCTGATCATTTACTACTGAGGGGGTGTGATCTCACCAGAAGAGGAGGGCATATAGTCTGGCAGATAAAAAGTAACCATTTTGCAAATGGGTGATAGACCCCTCCCTTAGTATGGTTTCCCACTTTTATTACATCTACCTTTGAACGTGCTTTTATCACAAGACTCTAACAGCTTTTTGTCTCTGGCCAGGGGGTAACATACAATGCCCATCAGGATGGAGTGAAGGGCATTGCAGGAGCAGCAAAACTGCAAAAGAAAATCAACAAACCACAATCCAGAACTTCAGAGACTCTATATCAACCACCTAGAACTAGGCCAGCTTAATCTCTCCCCATCTTGAAGCTCAGGGAAATTTGCAGAAGAGGGGGCGGTAAGAGTGTAAGAGCAAAAGGATGGGAGGAGCAATGATATATAAGATACTCTATACTAGTTAGGGCTGAAGCAATCATAATTGGACTTTGCATGCCCTGCACATTGTCCAACACACTGTTGACCTCACAAAGTCTAGCATCTGCTAAAGGCACCAAGAGCCTTGGAGGTAAAGGATTGGCAGCCACAGCAGTGTTCCTATACCTAAGGGGAACACGGGAAAGGGTTCAGGGAAAGGCCACTGGGTCCTTGTACGTCATCGGAGAGGAGGGCCCAGAGGAAAATCAGACATGCACAAGAAAGGACTCTCTGGGAATTGGGGCGGGAGGCACTGGGGGATTGGGAGGGAGAGGGGTGGGGAGGAGGAGCAGGGGTTACGGGGGGAGGAGGAGGAAGGGAGGGAACTGGTGTACCTAATAAGTTTGTATGAGCTGAAATAAAAAAAAAAAAAGAATTAATTTAGCTTGGCATGGTAGGAATAGACCTGCAAATCTTAGTACTTGGAGGACTAAGCAGAAGGACTGCTGTGAGTTCAAGAATAACTTTTTATATATGAATGTAACATATATAAAAGTTATATATTAATATTAGAACAGCTAGGGATACATAATAAAATCCTGTCTCAACCAAAACTATATTTATATATAATCCATTAGGATATACATGTTTCACTAGAAGCAGTGTGAAGTACTAGGGACTACAACTGAGGGAAGGATCAATTCCACTTAAAGCAAACAAGAAAGATTAATTTGTACTATACAAAGAGTTTCTTCCCACCTTCTTCCCTTAACAAACCAGCATTATTTTCTACCATGTTCAGAATTAGTCCTAAGTACATGGTTATATTTTATTTATAACTTTTTTATAGTGCTTGTTATAAAGACAAAGCAATGACAGTGCTGTTTCTCAGAAGGGTTATATGACAAATTTCATGGATTAACTGCCAAAGCAGATATATGAAAAGGAAGCATTAATTTATTTGAACCAGGCAGTGAAATCACTCTAAAAAATCACTGATTCATTTTTTGTGCATCTACTATGTGTCCTGGTACTAAGGATATGTACCATCCTCATGTAGATACTGGCTCTGCCATCCTCATGTAGAATGGGGCAGAAGAGCACACACAAAAAAAAAACATAGTCTTGTATCACGCAGTTTGCCTGCATGATTGCTGATAAATGATCATCAAACAGCTTAAGGGAACAAGGGGTTTGTTTCTTTAAGATAGTCTGGTTAAAGTTCATAGTCCAGCTTGACGGGAGATCATGCACCAAGGGCAGAGGGAACTAGCCACATCATCTCTACAAAATGGCTGAGAGAAGGATGATCCTTACTTGCCAGACAAGCCTGTCTAGCCAAGTATACATAAGGACGCCAACTTCCTCAACCAGCTTTCTGTATTTTATTCACCTGTTCAGGGCCTCATCCCACCTACAATGGGCTGGGTCTGCCCCATCAACTAGACAATCTCCTTCAGATTCTCTCTGGGCTTAACTCAACAACTAATTCTCTACAAGTGTGCCCAGAGCTTAAACCTTCAACCATCAAGTTGACACTTGTACATAACCATGGCATCCACCCCTTGTCCATTTGACACATGAACATATCACTTTTAATCTATAACCTTAAAGGTGTTAAATTTATCTTAAAACATAAATGCATTTAATTCTATTAATTCTAAATCTCTAAAAGTTCTCATAGACAAATTTTGAAATGTTCTGTCATTAAAAGTTCAGTTATCAAAATGTTGGAACTGAAAGTTTTAGAAAAATGTTTCAAATCTTTTAACTATAAGAGTCTATCAAGTCAAAATAAGTCAAATACTTCAATACAGATAAAACATCAAAATAGAATCACTGACACAATAAAAAATATCAAATTAGCATCAAATCCAGCAAATAAAATACTGTATCCTTTACTTTCTTTTTTTATTCTTATTATTATTTCCACTCATACAAACTTAACAGGTACACCGGTCCCCTCCCTCCCTTTACTTCCCCACGACCACCCTACTCCCCCCAGTGTCTCCCCCCCCAATCCCCAGAGCATCCTTTAACGTGCATGCCAAACTCTCCTCTGGGTCCTCCTCTCCAATGAGATGCAAGGACCCAGGGGCATTTCCCAGAACCCTTTCCTGTGTTCCCCTTAAATTTAGGAACACTACTGTGACTGTCAGTCCCTAGCCTTCAAGGACTTTAGTCCATGTTAGACTTTGTGGGGTCAATAATGTGTTGGACATAGCACAGAGAGAAACTATTTTTAATTCCAGACATTTATTGTTTAGCGGCTTTTGTAAGTGTATTGTTTTGCTTTTAGGTTTTGATGGTATTATACTTCCCTTCTGTTCTCCTGGATATGCCTCTTTTTTTCTTCAAGCTTGAGTATCATTTCTAGTATTTTTTGAAGGCCTGGTTTGGTGGACATGTATCCCTTCAAGTTGTCTTTGTGCTGGAAAATTTTTTTCTCCCTCGATCATGACAGATAGTTTTGCAGGGTATATCAGCCTGGGTTGACATTTTTGCTCATTCAATACTTGAAGTATGTCTCTCCAAGCTCTTCTTGCTTTTACTGTTTCCATTGAGAAGTCATTTGTTATTTTAATAGGTTTACCTTTAAAAGTGACTTCTTTTTTTTCCCTTGAAGCTCTCAGCACCATTTCTTTATCTTGAATGTGGAGTGTTTTAACTATTATTTGCCATGGTGAGTTTCTATTTTGGTCATATCTGTTTGGGTTCCTCTCCTTTTTTAGATGAGGAGTTTTCCTTGATGATAGTTTGAAAAATTTCCTCAGGTGTGGTATTTTGGGATTCTTGTTCTGGTATTCCATGAATACGCATGTTAGGCTTCTTCGGGGTGTCCCATAACTCTTGAATATTTCTCTTGAGTATCTTTTTGGCTTTAACAACCTCTTCCATTGAGCTGGTTAATATTCCCAGTTTGTCTTCATGGTCTGAAATTATATTTTCTGCTTCATTAGTTCTGCTGATAAGACTCTCTGTTGAGTTTCTTCTGTTGAAGATTACTTATCTTTTAGCTCAGTTTTAAACTCTGCTTGAGTCTGTTTTAGCTGCTCTATGCCCGGTTTTGTTTCTTGAACTGTTTTTCTCAACTCCTCCAAGTGTCTGTTGTGTTCCTCTTCAAAGTGATTGATGCAGTTGTTTAATTCCTCCCGGATTTCCTCTTTCATAGTATTGAACATGATAATGATCATGTTCTGAGAGTCATTATCCTGAGTCAGGCTTTCTTGGCTATTTTTCGTGGGTTTGTTCTGGTTGGAGTCTATCATTATGGGTTAATTCCTTCAGTGGGAGATTTGTTTTCTTGGGTGTTGTTTCTCATGGATTTGCACTTTGACTTGGGCATTGTCGTTTTAACTCTTAAGACCTTCTTTCAATTTCTGTGCATTTTTCACTGAACTGAATTATTTGGCCTGGAGCAGCTCCTGTTCCACCTGGCTGGTGGGAGGAGCTGGAACCAGTGGGCTGCCTAGGGTTTGGGGGTGGGCAGGGGCGGAGCTTACCTAGGTCGCCATGAGTCCCAGCTGGTCTGTGCAAGTCCCGGACAGGTGGGGAAAGGGAGGAGGTGGCGGTGGCGGGGTGCTATTTAACCTGGGGGGCTGGGGCGTGGCCCAGGGGGTCCTCCCTGGCCAGGCGCAGCACTGGCTCCAGTTGGCTGGTGTTAAGAGCTGTGTTCACTGGGCTGCCTGGGATTTGGGCGTGGGTGGGGGGAACCTTACCTAGGTCGCTGTGAGTCCCGGCTGGATTGTGCGCGTCCAAGTCCGGTGGGGAAAGGGCTGTATCCTTTACTTTCAATGTCCATCTTCTGTTGCTCATCACATAGTCACAGTGGCTCAAAGTTTCTAGGCATTCCCAGTCCCTCTTTGCAGCTCAAAGTTGTAAAAGCAGAGTTCCTCTGAACCAGGCTGAATTTCTACTCCCAGCCATCCTCAGTATCTCCAGCAACATTCTGGGTTCACCTCTGCAGCTATAAGCTTCACCTTTCCTTATAGGAACTCTACACCTGCCACTTAGTGCCAAGCTTTTGCTGCTCTCCATGAACCCTGTAATCATACACTAAAACCATTGCCACCTGGGGGATGTTGCTAAATTCTGAGGCAAGGTTGAAACGTAGCTTGGTTCACTTGAGCTACAGCTGTACCAACTTTTGCATGCTGACTTTAGAATAGCCCCTTTCTAGGAAGCCAAAACTTCCAAAGGGCAAGAAATGGCTTCAACTTGGACTTTTGGCCCCTAAAGGAATCTGAGTTGTCAAACCTCAGAATCACCATTTGGTGGTATTTATGTCTTCCACCATCCCATTACAAAGTACTAGGTTTTTCCTTTACTGATACCCATATTTCCAAAAAGGCAGCTATTCTGCTGCCTGCTCTTTCCAGAACTTCACAGCCACCAACACAGCTTTCCTCTATCAAGCAAACCAGTCCATAGTTTTTAAATTCAACTTCACCAATGTCTTTGTTCCCTTCATTACAAACTGGGCCCAAACAATCCACGACTCTCTCAGTACTTTCATTATCCAAATGGCCCATCAAATTTTGCAGAACAGCATTTGTAATTCATAAACTCAAAACCTTCAAATATTTCAGCCTCTCCAATAAAACTGTTCATAATCCACAAAGTCCACACAGCCAGATTCATCACCAATACTCCATTTCCCAGGTAAAAATTCTATTGCAGCTCACCTGCATGGTTGATGATAAATGACATCAAACTGCTTAAGGGAACAAGGGGTTTATTTCCTTACAACAGTCCAGTTATGGTTCATAGTCCAGCTTAATGGGAGAAAATGCACCAACACCAGGGCCAAGGGAACTGGCCACACTATCTCTACATACATAGCCGTGACATGCTTCCTCACATAGATTATAGAATAAATGAAATAGATATAATTAGATTAATGTTTATATTTGGACTTTTTATAACAACATAAGTAAATTTAGGAGGAAATAAAATGTATACAAAACTGAAATAAAATAAAATGGAAATCATTCTTGATTTGAAGATAACCATCAGAATACTTTGGATATACTTATGTAGATTACACTCATAATGTATAAATATATATTAGGCTATTGCATTTTACCATGTAGTTTTACAACTTTTTTCTTGTCTTTTTCATACTAATATTCATGCCCTGATATTCTGTTCAACTGACATTGTGTTGCAATAATTGTGATTTGGATGCAGTTGTAAGAAATAATTATAAAGAGATGTCTTGTACAGTTCTTGGCTTTCCCAATGGTAACACTTTGTGAGACTTAGAACACTATGCTATGCAGGATTACACTGATTATACTACTCACTGATCTTACATAGCTATCCCCAGCTGCTTGGACTCATTTGTGAGTATATATGGAAATTTTTTCTATGAGTTTTTGCCACATGTAAAAGCATCTATTTCCACCCATCATATTTAGAGGGCCTTCTATAGCTTCACCTTTCTTATTCTACCCTTACCTCTATTCCTTTTTTTTTTCTGCTCATACAAACATAATAGGAACCCCTGTCTCCTCCCTCCCACCACTCCTCCCTAAACCTCCCTGTTCCCTCCCCGTTTTGTCCCTTCCTTTCCCCCCTCCCTCCCTTTCTCCCAGTGCCCCCTCCCCCATCTCTGAAGCATCCTTTAATGAGTATATCAAACTTTCCTCTGGGTTCTCCTCTCTGATGAGGTATAAGGACTCAGTGGCATTTTCTAGAACTCTTTCTTGTGTTCTCCTTAAGTATAGGAACACTATTGTGACTGTTAATCCCTTGCTTCTAAGGATCTTAGTGCCTTTAGTCCATGCTAGAATTTGAGGGGTCAACGATATGTTGGTCATTGCGCAGATCATGCAGGGTCCTGTTATAATTGCTTCGGCCCTAACTTGTGTGGAGTATCTTGCATATCATGATTGCTCCCATCCTTGCGCTCTTACAATCTTCCGTCCCCCCCCTCTTCCGCAAATTTCCCTGAGCTTCAGGATGGGGAGAGATTAGGCAGGCCTGATTCCAGGTGGTTGTTATAGAGTCTCTGATGTTCTGAATTATGGTTTGTTGATGATTTTTTTTTCAGTTTTGCTGTTCCTGCAATGCCCTTGGTTCCATCTTGATGGGTATTGGATGTCACCCCCTGGCCAGAGATAAAAACCTGTTAAATTAAAGTCTTGTTATAAGAGTCTATTCAAAGGTGGATGGAACAGAAGACCGCAGTGAGAGAGGAGTCAATCACCCATTTGCAAAATGGTTACCTTCTATCTGGCAGCCTATATGCCCTCCCCTTCTAGTAAGATCATGCAAGTAAGTAATGAGACATCTGATTAAGTTCACAGACTTTCCTTCCTGATCATTTCCAACTGATGAGGTACGACCTTACCTCTATTCCTAAACCTGGAAACTCCTGCTTCTAAAATTCTGTCATTTCTAACTATTGTGTACATGAATCATAAAGTGTGTAACCTTTTGGTATTTGCTTTTTCATTCATCATAAATGCTTAAAAATTCATCCAAGTTACTGTGTGTGTCAATGGATCAGTCCTTTTTATTATCGATTTGTATTCCCTTATGTAGTAATAGAATAGATTGCTTAACCATTCTCCTAATGAACTACAACTCAGCTAACTTGAGATCTTTGGCATTCACATATGTGAACGTTTCTTTAGTTTCATAAAGCATGTTAAGTATATCCCGTACATGTGTGCCTTTCACATTCCCATTAGTTACAGAGGTCAATTACAGATGTCAGTTTAGTTACAGTGACAATAAAGATTAAGCCTTTGAGTACATCTATGAAGAGTTACTTAGTTAGGGCAAGCTCTGAGTAAACTCGTAGCAATTATCTAATTGATGTGGGAGGATCCAACCATAAATGGGTTCCCTGAACAGGTGGATAAGATGGAGAAATCTAAGTCAGTTTTTTGGCAGACTACCACTCTCAGCTCTTCCTGTGGATATTGTGTGGCCAGTTCTCTTAGCTGCTGATGTTGGTATGAACTAACTTTCCAGATTGATGAACTATAACCAGAAACTATAAACTAAGAATAACCCTCAGTTTATTATGTAAGTTGTTCCATTCTGCATTTGTTCAGCAATGAGAAGATGAAGCTCACACACTGGATGGGAGTGGTTTGAAGCAGGCTTTGAGCTCTGGATCTACCACGTTTGGCATGTGGAGTCAGGCAAGATACTTTATTATTTCAAGCTTTCCTTTCCTTGACTTTTTTTATTATTATTATTATTAATTCAATTGTGCATGTATGCATGTGTGCACATATGTGTATGTATGTAGAACCACGGACGAATTCAGGAACCACCATGGACCACCTCTACCTCCTCCTTGTTTACTCTGCCCTGGGATTCACAAGCTCTGCCCTACCAGGACCAGAAACACAGGCCGCCCCCGCTCCGCCCGTCTATACGTGGGGTCCAGGATCTGAAATCAGGACCTTCCGCCTGCAAGGCAGAGGCTTAACCCCTGAGCCACCTCTCCAGCCCCCCTTTCCTTGACTTTTAACCTAAAGACCATAATCATTTGTCAGGGATGGTTCTGTGATTAAAGGAAATACTATGTATAAAACCAAAAGTCAACAAATAATGAGAAAGCACACAGCATAATGATTAAAAAGACAAATTATTTTGCAGAATGTCTTATTGCATGAATAAACGCATCAATCAAGGAGACTGGGGAGATGGGTTGTGGATAAAGCACTTGCCATGCAAGCGTGAGGACTGAGTTCAGGTTCCTAGAGCCTCACAAAAGCCTGGCAGGAGTCGCAGCCATCTACAATCCCAGCGCTCAGAAGAGAGAATCATGTCCTTGGGACAAGCTGTCTACTTACTCAAATTGGTGAACTCTGGGATCAAATAAGAGTCTTGAGAGGCACACCAAACATGAACTTCAGCCTCCACCAACATGGGCACACACGTTAGCATGCATACATACCATGTACATCACATACACATGAAGAAAAGTATCAAATAGGGAATAAATTGCAAAGAGTCAGGCAGAGAAGTATAGACACTGGAAGAAGCAATACATAGAGGCAATTAATTTTAGTGAAGGAGAAAAATGTGCTCTGAAATCAACTGTTTGAATCTGAATTCCACCACTTTCTCATTCTGTGACCTGGCTAAGTATTCACCCTTTTTGTGTCTTTATATCTGTAAAATGATACTGCTGATATTTACTTCATCAAGCTGCTGTAAAGATTAAAAGTGCTAATAAGCAGAATGGATTTAGAATTGTGCCTCCCACAAAGTAATTGTCATCTGCTTAAAACGCTGCTTTTTTCTCCTTTCCGAATTATAAGGCAGTTATTTATAAAAATGATGAATCCTTTTTTACAGCATGAGGACCTTGAGAAAATAATAACTACTGTGCCACAATTTCCTTATCTGTGAAAAAGCAATGTAAAACTTTGTGGGTATGATAAGCTTTAGATGAGATAACACATTTAGGATAACTTGCATACAACAAGAATGAGATAAATGTTAGCTTGCTTACACTGATTGCAGTACATCATAGCACGGTCATTTTTCTCATTTTTCCCATAATTCAGGCTGTCTCCTGTCACTTTCCACATAAGGTAGCTCCACATTAACTTGCTACATTAATTTGAAAGCATACACTCTTTCTAGCAAACTATATGTTACTAGCTTGCAGTATATTTATGCTCAATTTCTAGTTACAGATTGTTGCTGAAAATTGACTCCTAAAAACATGGCTACCTGAATTACAGCAAAGTTATTATAGGGATGACTGACTCTTTTTTCAACAGCGAAATAATGAAAGTAGACAGAGCCACATTCTCATCTCACCTAACTGTATTTATTGAAGGAAAAAGGCTGAGCTCTCTTTAGGGGTGAATGTAAAGTTACAATAGACATAATGGAGATTCCAAGGGAAACTTCAGACACTGATTCTATTATTTTTCTCATTGTTGTGACAAGATGCCCGAGTTCCTACACCCCCTCAAATATATATATATAACTTAAGGAAGAAGAAGTTATTTTTGGCTCATAGTTTGAATGTGGTCCATTACTGTGGGGAAAACATGGCAACAAACATATCAAGAGATGATCACATTGTACCCGATCACATTGTACCCTCAACTGGGAAACAGAGAGACAATACTGGTGCTCAGCTTGCTTTCTGTCCTCTTTTTATTAAGCCTTAGGCCCCTAGTTTATGAAAGGTGCCACCCATATTCTAGATGGTTCTTGTCATCTTCAATTAAACCTCTTTTGAAATGTCCTCATAGAAAGAAATACCCAGAGATATGTCTCATTAATTAATGTCCTAGGTGTTTCTTAATCTAATCAAATTGACAAAAATATTTTTAGCCATTGTCATAGTTAAGCACAGGTGTCAACTTGACTCTTGAGGGTTTGAGCTCTGGGCACAGTTGGAGAGAGTTGATGGTTGAGTTAAGCCCAGAGCAAACCTGAAGGAGATTGTCTGGCTGCTGGGAAGACCCAGCCTATGGTGGGTGGGATCAGGCCCTGGATAAATCAGAGAGACCTGGTTGAGAGAGTTGGCATCCTTCTGTATACTTGGCCAGACATGCTGGTCTGGCAAGTAAGGATTGTCCATCTCTCAGCCGTTATGCAATGATCGTGTGGCCAGTGCCCTTGTCCATGGTGTTGGTGCATGCTCTCCTGTCAAGCTGGACTATGAACTGTAACCGGACTATCGTAAGAAAGTAAACTCCTTGTTCCCTTAAGCTGTGTGATGGTCATTTATCAGCAACTATGCAGATGAACTGCAACAGCCATCATACTGGAATTATGAAACACAGGGTCTAGGTAAGCATTAGTAGTATATGAATTGAATGAATAAACCAGAAACTAGCAATATTTCAAGTAGCTTCCTCTAGAAACTTTAGCAATTCGTCATGTCCATTAGGCTCATTCAGGGCATTTTAATAGGTGATATCCCAACACTTCCTAAAAGCAAATGATTGCACTTTCAGTTTTAGTAGTTACTATACAATTATTTTGAATCCTGAGTCTCAACTCTTTCAAATGGTATAATGAGTAAAATGGGAAAGAGGGATTAAAAACAGAAATTAGCTAAATTTCAGAATTGTTTAAGATCAAGATAGAAGATTCAAAGAAGGGAGACACTAATAAAAGATGAGGTAAGAATCATATACTATCTAGTAAACAAGTCACAAATGAGAGGAAAACATATGCTTATTTCCCTTACACATCTCAGAAAGAACTATTTATGTTTAACCAAAAGACTGATATATTCTCTACATGATAATGATATTGCATCTCCAAAGTTTCTAATTCTTTTTTATATTTGCAATGGCTATTTATATTCTCTTTAAACATAAAAATGCTTATAACATATAATGGACTATTTCCATCTTCTATTTGAAAACTCTAAGTGATAAAATGACAGTCTCCCTAACCACTTAACTGGAGCTGTCTTTGTAAGGTCACCAATGGCTATAAATTAGAATAAAAAAAGAAAGGTCAATGCAGGCTTTTCGGTCTCTTTTAAAAAGCTTTCTGTATCATTTCATGTTGTTAACCACTCTTTCACTCTGCTGATTTCTCCCTTGGCTTTTCTGTAGGTCCCCTTTGTCCTCACCCAGTGGAAGACTTTGCCTGGTAGTATTCTCTTTAAGCTCCCTTTCCTTGAATTGTCTTTACAATTTCCTAAGAATTATCTCCTCAGCCACTCGGGTTATCCTTCAACAACATACAATCCCAAAATGTCACTCATTTATGACAAAGGCTTTTCTCATTCATGTGCTAAATCTTTTGTAGATCTATCATCACCCTGCAAAGCTCTGCACTTTTACTGAAAAAACAGTTCTTGTCTGAAATATGCTGGTCTCATGACAAAAGGGAAAGAGGTGGACAACCACAAGATGCCTCTTAAAACATTCTTAGAAGTAGCAGAAAACATCACAATTCATTAGACAAAGATAAGAATAATGACAAAAAAAAAGACTAAGACTGGGAAATGGTTCAAGAGTTAATAAAGCTTTTGTCTCATAAGCGAAAGGACCTGAGTTCAGATCCCCAGATCCAATGTAACAATGCTGGTGAGTTGGATATGTCAACAGCCTGTAATTCTGGCACTGGAATGAGCCTGGGAAAACAGAGAATAAAGAAAGAAGGAGGTAGAAAAATCCAGGATGAATTTTGATGTCCCACTTGGACGTCTATAGGCATGCACACCCAAGTGACGTCTTCTATATAATCACGAGCACACAACTATGCATGCATACAAAAAAGGGCTAAATCTGATATTAGTACAGTAAATATCTAATCCTCCTATATGAATAGGCTGGTGAATTGCCAGGAACTGATTAAGAATATGATCTAACAAAAGATAATCTATCCTAATTTTCATTTTGGGGGGGAGGATTAAGGTAGAGTTTATTAGAAGAGAGAAAAGATGGAACTCACAGACTCCAGACATGGAATGCCATGAGGGGCTATGGTGCCCTGGAGAACTCATGGACTCTGGGCATGGAATCCACGAGGGGCATGGAACTAGAAACAAACTCACAGACTCCATATGTGAAGTGCTATAAGAGGCAGGTGCCTCATCCTAGTTTTAAATGCCTAAATATTTCTACATAGTTGACAAGTCCAGTTTCATTTTTCTCATGAGCAATGAATTATACTATATTAATATTTCCTCTATGTAAACTGCTAGGATAAAATTCTAATCATTTGCCAAATTCCACAAAGCTCTACATGATCTATTCTCACAAAAAAATGAGGCCTCACTGATTTCACCTCCTCCTAATGATCTTTGCTCATTTTCCTGGGGCTTGTCCCTGCCTCTGAGCTTTTGCACTGTTTCAAAGTCAAACCTAAACTTATAATGTTCTTCCGTCAGTCTATCTCACTTCACCCACCTACCTCACCTACCCCAAAGCTGTCTTCCTTCTCTTTGTTAACAGCATTCATCATCCATACATTCATCATCAGTGTGAATTCTTTCTCTTTATAACCAACCCTTAATAAAAGAAGCCAGGTCTTTTCTAGTATGCTTTCTATGCTTCTTGAAGTTCTTCTTCCCTTTTCATCCCTTCATTTACTTCTTTCTGTATGTTCCTTTAGCACTCCCTTATCTTTCTTTGGTATGGGATATTCTGTCTCTGGATCTCTTTCTGTGTACTTTCTTCTCATTATTTGGTTTTGACTGAAATCAGAATAGTTGCCTCGAACTCCCTAACAAATGTGATCCTTCTTGGTTTTATAAAATCCCTTCTTGGTTTTATAAAGACCTCATTATCTACCAATTGATCACTGTGCTAGTCTCTAAAATGACCTCATGGAATCCAGAATTAAAGCAATTGTTTAACTCAGACAACAATTATTTATTAAGCCGCTATGTTGCCAAGCTCTGAGCATAACACAGTGAGCAAGGCAGAAGTGGTTCCCACTCCTGTGGAGTTTATAATGTCACAGAGAGAACTAAATCATCTGTGCAAGAGTATATTAGGATTCGTTCATCTAAAAACCATGACTGAACAGAACCTTCTGGTAAACGAAGATATTGATCTAGGACCTGAGCATGTATTAGGAGATGATGACAATCCTGTCTTAGAATCCAGAATAAAATTTTTCGAATGGGATAATTTTAAATACTGATAAGTGTGACTTAAAACATAATAAATAGGGGTATGAAAAGAGAATAAATGGAAGGAATGAGGATCGCAAGTTTGTCTTGAAAAGAAAGTAAACAGGGGGCTGGAGAGGTGGCTCAGGGGTTAAGCCTCTGCCTTGCAGGCGGAAGGTCCTGAGTTCGGATCCTAGACCCCACTTATAGACGCCTGGAGGAAGCGGGAGCGGCCTGCGTTTCTGGTCCTGGTAGGGCGGAGCCTGTGAATCCTGGGGCAGAGTAAACAAGGAGGAGGTGGAGGCGGTGCATGGTGGTTCTGGAATTTGTTCCTGGTTCTACACACACACATACATGCACATACGCGCACATACACATACACGTACAATTGAATAAATAATAATAATAATAAATTTATATTTTTAAAAAAAGAAAGTAAACAGAAAGAGATCCAGGGGCAGAATATCCCACACCAAAGAAAGAACCAGTGCAGAAAAGGAAAAGCTAAAGGAACATACAGAAAGAAGTAAATAAGAGGAGATGCAGTTATAAGGTCTCATTCCCACAGGAACATATCACGTAAACCTTTGTGGAACCTGGCAAAACGTTTGAATTGTACCCTAAGGAAGCTACTGAAAGGTGTAAGTGAGGAAAATAACATGATCAAATTTATATTTTTAAAGGGCCAGTTTTTATGGAAATCTAGTGAGAGTAGACACTGTTACATTGAGCACTTAGTATGGCTGCCTTGGTCTGAACAGAGGCTACTGTTATTCATTACCTCCCCCAACTTTCATTCTTATATTCTTGCTAACCCCTTCTTCTGCAAAGTTCCCTAATCCTTGAGAAAGGGGTGGTTTAAATGTCTTGATTGGGACTGAACTATCCAGTCTCTTTTACTTTGTGTTTGGCTAGTTGTGAAAACTTCTGGGGTGCATGCATGTGCAGAATGGTGGTTGTGATAGTTAAGCCTGGGTGTCAACTTGACACACCTGGTATTAACTAAGTTGGGCTGAGACCACACCTGGAAGGATCAACTGAGGCCACCTGGAAGGATTATACCCACCCTAGATCCCATAAGAACCTCCAAAGGTCTCATAGGATTCCAGTACTACATCATATAAAAAGGAGCCACAAAAGAGAAGAGATGCTTATTGCAGCTGTGCTAGGAATTGCTCTTCCTTCCAGCCTCCCAGCTTCTTCGACCCTCTAGCCTTCCAACTCTCCAAGTCATCAACTAGACTAAAGACTCTAGGAACTCACCAGCCTTCATCCATCACCCATTTGACTACCGAACTGAGCAGCTACTGGCAGCCATCATTGCACTACCTCAGCCCTATCTATAAGCCAACTCAATACATTCCATATATATATGCATATATTCATTGTGTTAATTCTGCATCTCTATAGAACCTGACTAAAACAGTGGTACTCCATAATACCATAAATATAATCTTGCTAAAAATGTAGATGAGAAAATTCCCTAATGTTAAGTACCTTAGAATCAAAGTCATTATTGTTCATTCAGAACTTACCACAACTATAATAGTTGTAGCTATGAACAATTCAGTACTTCTGCAAAACATAAAACAACCCAGATGTTTAGTGGATAAAGTAGTCTTTGAGACTCAGACCTCTAAGATGATTGCAAATCTTCATATTTTAAGATTCAACTTTCTCATAATTAGTGGAAACATTAAGCCCAAAAGTCAGCTGCAACAATCCATTAGAATTTCAGTCCAGACTTACAAACTCCTTAAAGGTGCCACATAGCTTCTGAATGCCTCCATTTGTCCATTTATAAAATAAAAATTAAAATATTACTCCCTTTGGTACAACAGCTCATTGATGATGTGAGCCATATTTAAATGTCAAATAATTAGAATGTAAGTTTTGTAAGTGAAGGAATATTTTTCTAAAATGATTTGTGATAAAAGATTGGGCTCGTTGCCTGCTAAATTATGCCTCACTACATTTTGAAAGAATATATTCATAACTAATGATTTCACTCTGTTTCATGTTTTATCAAACTGCTCTTTTTATATGTGAACCATTACAAGGACAACAGAGTGTGTCCTAATTTTTTAGAGTGTATTTGCATGCTATAACTCAAATCTATCATGTATTATACCTCTATACATTTTACAGGCCTCCATTTTTTACTACTGGGGTAAGTCTCCAAATTTAAATATCTATTAGTGGCAAAGTATGATTTGATTAGGAACCATTTCATCAAAAATTAACCTCTCTTATATACGATGATTTTAATTGATTCACCTACTACCTCAATTTGTTTTACAGTAGAAAAAATACCCTGACTTGAAACTTACCAGTAAAGAAAATCTTTCAAAACCACAAAATAAATGAAACATCATTAAAGCAATCTGAAAGTATGAACTGGAAGGGAATATTGAGCTAGAGAGAACTGGTAGGTTTCCTTGGCCACGTGTTTGCAACTAAAGCTATGAATTCAATCCAGTGCAGCTATTCTCTACCTAAAGAGCTCACAAATGTCAACTTCTTTCCAGGATGGCACACCCTCTTGAAGCCTACAGATATTTTTGCAGAAAAGATTCCATTTCCCAGCTTCCTTTGAAACTAGGTGTGACTAGGTAACTAAAATGGATCTGGCAGATGTGGATGAAGCTTCTCTTCTTCAAGGCAATAAGTGTACCCACCTTTTCTTCTGGCTGCCAGGACAATTATTTGTGCTAAACTCTAACATAGCTTGAACCTAGTTAAGGGGGGAAAGAGACTGTATTAATTGGAGAATTTTAAAAATTAGAGAAGGCAATGCACTTCATGAACCGAGGAGAAACACTTGCCACTAGATTTTCTAGGCATTTGATAAGAGGGCTAAAATGTTAGATCAGGCAAGCCAGAGCCCATTGATTTAGAAGCACTTTGTATATGGAAAATTTAACAACTAAACAAGGATATTTAGGGATGGGACAAACTTCCTCTTGTGTTGGCTCTTAGAAACCTAGGAAAAGCAACAGTCAGACCTTGTTATGACAGAAATGTCTATACTTCTTTGACAGAGGTAGGTGCAGGTAGAGGCAGATAAAGAGACTGAGGGAAGCAAGTGTGCAGAAGTGATTATGTGTCAAAACATTAGAGGACCAGGATTACGTCCTATGAGAGGCCTAGGAAAGGTATCATTCACCTAGTCTGTACATAGGAAGGGCACTAACATTGCTGAGCAAGGGACGGTGAAGGGAAACACCGGTACTGAGCTCCCAGTTTAGCAGCCATACAGATACAGTTTCTGAAATGACTGACATCAGCTAACACCTGAGGGCAGTTAGTGGCCTGAGAAACAAACAAAGAGCAGCCAATAAGAGTGCTGCTAAGCATCAACAATCACAAAAAAAAGAAAAAAAGAAAAAAGCAGGAGGCTGAGGCAGTTGACCTCATAAACAATCATAATCTCTTACCCAGTTCTTAAATAAGAACCAGTTTTCAGCTGCAGAACTACCAACTGACCTTATGACTTTTGTATTCACCATTCTCTTTGATGAAAATATTCTTCTCCAATACACCCACTTTAATGCCGTCTCCCCACTTTATTGAAGCTACCTTTTCTTCCTAGGACTCTCTCTTGGCCTTCCCTGCTTTATCTTTACAGTATGTTTCATCATCTGATATTTACAAATAAATATTTATGATATTAAATATTTAAGTAATAAGTATTGCCTGTTTACCCACTGTAATATGAGGTCCATCAGAAGAGACAGTCTATGTTGTTCACTTTGCCTGGAGTAGTTCATATATACTTGAGTGATACTAAACATTTTTTTTCTCTTGAACAAATGATTTCAGAAGAAAGATTAGACTGCATCTGAAATCTGGGACATCATAAACTAAAGACAGAACTGTATTCATGAGAACATATGAGATCAGTTGAGGAGACCAAGGCCAGAGGAACATCAATCAATATTTAGAAAAAGAGCAGAAGACCAGGAACATTCCTGAGATCAGAAAGAAACCTGAAGAGATTCAGGGGAAATATGCTAACTTGGAATTCAAAAGAAGAATACTGAATTTAAAACAGCAAGTTATTAGCCTCAGTAATATTTTACAGAGCTCAAATTCAGTAGCTACTGCACACAAATTAGGTGGCCACCACACACTATGATCTAAATTTGGCAATACAGAGGTCATCAGTGGTACAGAAAGAGCTGAGAAGAAAGGTGCCTGTGCAGTCAGTGTACTGGAAGCACTCTTGTGTGAAAGCAAAGCCAGAGCCTATGTCTGCATCCCTTTTCGCTGACTTTTTTTCTCCTGAGAATGGAAGAGATCTGTTCCAGAAAATTACTTCTTGGCCATTGTGATCATGGTCTTATAGATTAGCACAAGTCCTTAGCCAGCAATACTTAGCACTGACTGAGAAGACACTTGCCAAAAGAAATAAAATAGTGAGTGCATGTAGTCACATTTAGTTAGTGAAGAAAGGCATCAGGCTACCTGTGATTGACAATACTCAGAGGAAAAGCTCGTATGACTGCTTATATATTTAGAATACACCTCATTACACTGCCTTCGTTTAGAAGTTTTAGAAGTTTTTTTAGAAGTTTATTCCATGTATTCAAGGATCTTGAAATCACAGACTCCCCAGACCAAACTTCTGTGGAATAGAACATGGTGAAAATTTGACACAATATCACTAACTTAATACTTGTGACACTTGTTTATTTAAAAAGAAAGAAAAATGTCCTTGGTATACTTTACTCAAAGCTAATGTATATGTACTATTCATGAATATAAGGGACTATGTTTACTTTCTAGTAAGAGGCAGAAAAAATAAGTTCTTCAAGAAGGAGTGTAAACACCTGTATCTAATGTGTCAACTAGAGTCTGCTGTGTTACCTACAGTCGTGATTTTTTGTGAGAGGCCTTTTCTGACAGTGATAAAATGTCTGCCACAGAAAGTCAGAGGTTCACATAGATCCAGGAGGAATGCATTCCATAGTCGGCCCTCCTCCGTGTATATAGTTTGTCCTTTCTACCATCATAAATTCATGCTGTATGGAATTTAACAGATTAGGAACAAAAATACATTAAAAAATTCTAGAAATTCAATATTTAGAAAAATTAATGATTTATAATAAGTTGAAAATAAATTAAAATTATAATGTTAGAAATAAAAATACAAGCTAGTTGTGAAAGATTTTTAATCAAGTAAAAAGTCAACATTTTTAAGTAAAGGGATAAAGAAAAAATAAAAAGGTAGAATAAATAGGATTCAGTTTAAAGTAAATTGAAAGATTAGAGATCAATAAAATGACATAATACAGAAAATTATAAAATACTAATTATAAACATTTATAAAATAAAAATGATAAAACAAAATTTCTAAAGACATTATTAAAAGTAATAAATACAATAAAATCAATGAAATAAGATGCAATGAAAATATCAATAGATATGCAGGCTGAAAAAGTGATGTGAAGACCTTAAAGCTAAAAATGGAGCAGAATGATGGGAATAAAAAGTATTGTGATGCAAGGCATGTGGTTCACAGCCATAACCCTGGCACTCAAGAGGCTGGGGCAGGAACTTCACAAGGTCCAGGACCATCTACATTACATGGCAAGACTCTGTTTCCAAAACAGAGGAATGGGAGGTGGAATTTAAAATAATTAAACACAAAAATAAAATGAGCAAAGGAAAAAGAACAGGTAAAATGACATAAATGCAGGAAAATGAACTATTAAGCAGCAAGAACAGAAGTTCTTGCCAACTTTCCAAGTGCTGCCATACCTATGTAACATGGCAAACATTGCTAAGGAATTATGTATCTTTTTTTTAAATTTTTTATTATTATTAATTCAATTGTGTGCATGTGCGTGTGTATGAGTGCGCGTGTGTGTGTGTGTGTGTGTGTGTGTGTGTGTGTGTGTGTGTCTGTGTATGTGTAGAACCACGGACGAATTCGCGAACCACCATGGACGCCTCCACCTCCTTCTGCCCCGGGATTCACAGGCTCCGCCCTACCAGGACCAGAAGCGCAGGCCGCCCCCGCTTCTGTCTGGCGTCTATACATGGGATCTGGGATCCGAACTCAGGACCTTCTGCCTGCAAGGCGGAGGCTTAACCCCTGAGCCACCTCTCCAGCCTGGAATTATGTATCTTAAAAGGAAAATGATTCTGGGTCTATTGGAGATCTGAGGTGGGAGGTGGGGATTGGGACGGAAGGAGAAAAACATCCAGGAAAAATAGACTCCAGATGTGCATATCTCAGATGGTTGGGAAGAAGAAAGAAGGCAGAAGAAAAAATAATGCCAGAGAAAGACGGCAACAAAAGCATGTAATGCATGTCCACATGAACAATATTTTCCAAAAAATAATTGAAGATCCACAGGATAGGAATCTAAAGACAAAGAAATCTAACCAGTCACGTGGCATTTGGAAAGCAGAAATTTTTAGAAAAATTATGTATACCTTTTTTTTCATTGTTCTTTTAAACATACAGATTCATATTTCTTAAGTGTCTCTGACAGTCAGATACAAGTGTCAACTTGACAATTGAGAGCTGAGCCTTTGGAATGCCTACAAAGAATTAGCAGCAAAGAAGACAAAGCCCTGAGCTAACTAATGTGGGAAGACCCAAGGGACTGGGTCTATTGGAGCTATTTCCTTGGTAGGAGGATAAGATGGAGAGATCTGGTTCAGTCATTGGGCATTCTGGCATACAGGGCAAGTAAGAAAGTGTTTGCCTCTCTCAACTCTTTCTGTGGATTGAATGTGGCTAGTTCGCTCAACTCCTGATGTGGAAGGAACTCTTTTGCCATGCTGATAAACTATAACCAAGAATCATAAGCAAGAAGAAGCCCCTTGATTCCTTAAGTTGTTTGAGTCCTGTTTTCAAATCAGAAGCAGGAAGAGTAACCATAAATGCCTAGTGACAAAAACAATGGTGCAGGAATCCACAGATGCTTTCTATATATTATCTTTGAATGACTTTAGGTAATAGGTACACAGTCTCCAGTGATACAGAGGCATTAAACAATGTACCCAAATCACACACATACTCACAGACATGAATTCCTCATGCACAACTCATGACTTGTTTTGTAAATGATCTCTTCCCCTTTAAATAAAAGAACAAATTCCATCTTATGAACAGTTAAAAGCTAAATTTATGAGTTTGAAAACTAGGACATTAGTATGGAGTTTTGTGCCTGATTAAAATGAGACACAATATAGACAAAATGCTTAAGAGCATTTAAAAATCTTTAAATTTCATGAGATTTCAATTCTGAAAGATTTTGCATGCCTCCACTAAATGCACAGTGTGCTCCAATCATGCTGACAGAACAAACTCAAAATAATCTGCTAATCACAGAATAATAGTGCTGCTTGTTAACTTTGAAAGAAATTTCTGTACATTTATAAAGTTAATTAAATTTTGCCTTTGCTGTTTAAAATGTTTTTCATATTCTTTAACAATCAACAATTCTTGTCAAAAGATAATAAAGAACTACTTTGAGAGCATATGAAAATAAAATGGTTGTATAATAATCATTTATGATGACAGCTTTTCCCAACTTAGTAAATATTTTTGATCAGGTTAATGCTTTATATACTTTATGAAACATTATTTTCATATTTTACAGGCTCATAAAACTTGACTAATCATACAGCATGAACAATGCTGCCACTGAGTGCAGATGATTAGCACTAAAAGCTCACACCTCACTGTGCTTTGATTGGAGTAGGTTTGAAGGAGACAGTATCACTTGAAGTTTGGTGAGTACATTATTTAAACAAAAGAGGGTGGGGACATTGCACAGCAGTAGAGCCATGGGTTCACATGCTCATGGTACTTTGCTTGATTCCAAAGACCACACACACACACACACACACACACACACACACACACGCGCGCGCTTTATATTAAACAAATATATTCTATGATTTTTAACAAAGCCTATCATTTTAATGAATCTTAATGGTTTTATATTTATTTACAAAGAGGAAAAATAATATAATGCACATTGATCACATAAAAATCAAATTATGATATAATTATTCACCAGGTAGCTGTTCTCATTTTATATGCATCAGAACTGTCTCCTCAATTTCATTATGCATATACCCTTTTTGTCTAATTTCCAGTGGGCCTCAAATCTGACTCTGAAGTGATTAAGAAAAATGCAAACGTGAATAACTGAAGGACAACAGGGTATTTCAAAAGTCTGGAAAGCATATGAAGTCATCAACATATTTACTGGAAAGTATGTCATTAACTGACAACATCTTGGCTACTGTGAAATCTTAAATTTATTGTGTTCTTCCTCTCCAAAAAAATTACTAGAAATTTTATAGGCATACATTAATCAAACTGCTACTATGTCTTGATTTTTCTCCTCAAGTCTCAGTCATTACTATGTCTAACCATACATAGAAGTTCTAATCTGTGATTCGTTGGATTAATTGCATGACTAAACTTAGACTTCATTTTAAGTCTTCAAATTTCATCTATCTTAATAATTTAATTTTTTATATCTTCATTCAACAAATAAATTCTCCAAACTGTGATCAACCCCAAAAAATAACATTCTTTTTGTTCTGGCCTGAATTGTGCATCATCTCAAAAGAAGATCTTAAGCAAGAAGAAGTCCTACTTCCTGGTATCTCGCAATGTGACAATTAAAAAGATCCTACTTTTTAAGAGTAATTGAGTAGGGGGATATGAGGGGATGGGAAACAGAGGGACTTATAGAAAAACCCTAAGATTGTGGGAGCTAACCCCACATATATGCTAACAATATGTCAAAACAAAACTATGTCTTTTACTCTCTGGGAATTGGGGCGGGAGGCACTAGGGGATGGGAAGGGAGAGGGATGGGGAGGAGAAGCAGGGGGTACAAGGGGAGGAGGAGGGAGGGAAGGAACTGGTGTACCTATTAAGTTTGTATGAGCTGAAATAATAATAAAAAATGTATTAATAAACTAAAAAAAGAATTAAAAAAAAAACTATGTCTTTTAAAGAAAAGATCAAGAATGGGCAGCTCCTATGCAGAAGAGCACAGAGTGAGGAAAATAGGGCAAAACCAAAAAAAGCCCAAACCTGATCTACTTAGTACCCAAAGACAATTAGATATATACTAGAAGTAACAGGAATGTGGCACTTCCTGATAAAATATTGGTCAGAAAGGGCTCAAAGGCCCTCAAACACTATAGGCTTTTGCCATTGCTCTTGGTTTCTTTCCCAAAACAAAATCAGTAAAACCCTATTGCTGAAGCAGCAACACAAATGGAACACAGAACATGGGTAAAACACATCAAATGGAACTGGTCTGAGAACTTCCTCCTTGCCGAATAGCTTACACAATACTGAAGAATACTGTAGAAGCTACTGGGGGAGAGAAATAACAACAGGCCTCATCAGTTCATGAGATCTGCAAGTTGCAGTAAAAATCACCATGGCAACAGGTGACCACCAGCATAAAAGTGACATGAGTATCAAGGAGACAGCCAACAGCTTTGTCACTGAACTCAAGATCCACTTGTCAGAATGAAACACATCGTTCCTGTTCCTGTTAAGTAGAACAAGAACCTAAAAAAGGGAAGGAAATAGATAATAGGAAAAAATAGCTTATGAACTTATAGATGGGAAGTCAATATATGAATCTGCTCTATAAATAGCTACTATTATACTCACAGATTTGAAGAGCACTTAGCACTCAGCCTAGGAGTCTTCTTCTGCAACAGAGGTAGAGAATCTCAACATCCTGACAGGATGGAGCCCAGACCAGTAGAAGACAGTGAAGTGGACAACAGTGGCCAGCCATAATGCAGAGTCCAGTGATTCACCAAGGCTCACCCAGAATCAGGCCAATCTAATCTCTCCCTTTCCTAAGGCTTAGAGGACCTTAAGGAAGAAAGGACTGGTAAGATTGCAAAAACCTAAAGATGGAAAGGTTCACAGTTGAAAAAGACATTCCATTCAAGGCAGGACTGCTGCATCAAGGAACTCACTAACTCACTACAGTGAAACTTGTCTTTACCAGATCTTCATAATGAATGACATACCAGCATGCCCCAATAGACTATAGAGAAACTCAAGAGAGATACGAACACACAGTAGAAACCTTAGGGACTAGAGATGGATAAGTGACGGGAAATGCCCTTATCAGTAAGGTGGCCCGAGGAGGGGCCACTTGGTATGCCACAGAGGCCTGGACCCCCACAAGAATAGACAAACCCGAGGGAACCCTGGAGTGCATAGAAGCAGCCAGGCAGGAGAGTAGAAAGGAGTAGAATGGATTGATGAAGGGAATGGAAGAGCGTGGGAGAAAGGGGGATGGAGAGAAGCAAGAATAAGTACTCAATATACTTGTAAAAATAAAATAAAATAAATGAATGAATAAAGAAAGAAAGAAAGAAAGAAAGAAAGAAAGAAAGAAAGAAAGAAAGAAAGAAAGAAAGAAAGAAAGAAAGAAAGAAAGAAAGAAAAGAAAGAAAGAAAGGATCTCCTGGGTTGTACGTGCAGCAGCTGAGGTTTGGGACAAGTGAGGTGGTTTCTGAGCCATTGGGCTGCTTCATATTCTGGGTGGGAAGCCCTGGGCCTGCCGGAATCTCCTGGGTTGCCATGTGCCAAAAACCTCTTCCGCTCTTTGCCCCCACTAATTATACACATACAGGAAATAAGTTGAAGCAGAAAATTTTATACAGCATCAAACTTCAAAGAACAAAGGGAGAAAAGGCCTCCATAAAACCATTAAATATCCATCTCAGAATACCCATCTGAGAAGCAAAATAACACTAGAATCACTACCTTTTTTTTTGCAAGTGAATGACCAAACAGCTGGTACCTAAACACAAAGAAAAACCTAGACATATTACCATCTATGTGCTGAAAAATAGAAACCTAGAGTGACTTCAAATAAAACTACAATCAACATCTGCTCATCCTAAAAATGCCAACATCTTGCAGGAAAAACAGAAAAAGAGCAAGAATCCAAGAAAACATGTCTCCCCTCAATATCACCAAAGATAAAGCTTCAGAGCAAAGGATAGCCCATTGGAAGGTATCCAAGAGAACAATAACCAAGGCAACGAATACAAAAGATAGATTATGAACAAGTTCAAACAGCTCTAAGAAGACACGTATGAAAGTCTAAACACATCTCAAGACGAACACAACAAACTCAGGAAAGAATTCCAAAAATACAAAAATGAACAAGACACAAATAGAATGAAAATAGAGAGCCTGAAAACAATCTCAAAACAATGAAAAAGTCCAAGGTGATCTATAAAAAACCATAGAAACACTGAATAAAAAAAACCCAGACTGAAACAACACTGGACAAAAAAATCTTAACAGTGTAATAAAAATTCAATAGAGAGTCTCAAAAATAGGACTGTCCATGTAGAAGGTAGTCTCAGAACTGAAAGTTAAGATAAAAGAGGTTTATAAGTCAATGAGAGAAATAGATAAACTGAAAAACACACTACATTGGAACATATGGAAACTCTAGGACATCATCAAAGGCCGAACATAGGGATCATGAGTATCCTAGAAATAGATACACAAAAGGGAGATCCACCAAGTATAATCAATGAGATAATAGAGGAAAATTTTCCCGACCTGAAAAAAGGGATACCCATCCTGATTAAAGAGGCATATAGAATACCAAATAATCAGGACAAAAAAAGAAACACCCTACAGCATATGATAGGCCACACACCAAATACACATATTAAAGACAAGATCTTAATGGCTGCAAGACAAAAGGAACAAGTCACATACACAGGTAAACCTATCAAAATAACTACTGACTTCTCAACACAAATGGTAAAAGCCAGAAGGGCCTGGAGAGACACAATACAAATTCTGAATGAACACAAATGCCAACCCAGATGATTATATCAGCAAAACTGTCGGCCCTAATGGAAAGTGAAAGAAAAATATTCCATGACAAAAGCAAACTGAAAGACTATATGGCTACTAAGCCAGGGCTCCAGAGAATTCTGGAAGAAATGTGCAAGATGGAAGAGAAGGATAAATACATCAAAGAAAAGCCAAAAGGAATAAATAATATCATCACAAGAGTTTAATGAAGAACTAAAAAAAAGCAAACATAACAAGAACAAAATGTTAGAAACCATTAAACACCTTTCAATAATAACTTTAAATGTGAATAGGCTCAACTCCCCAATCAAGAGATACAAGACTAACTTGGATCAAATATCATGATCCACCAATGTTCTAACTCCAAGAAACACACCTCACCTTGAAAGATAAACACTTTCTCAGGGTAAAAGGATGGTCAAAAGTGCAAGATAGAAGAGAAAGGAAACAAACAGGAGTTATCTTCTTAATATCAGACAAAATAGACTTCAAACTAAAGCAAACCATATGATATGCAAATGGATACTGCATTTTAGTAGAGGGAAATTTCCAGCAAGAAGGTCTTACAATCTTAAACATATATGCACCAAACAAGGAAGCACCCAAATTCATCAAACAAACACTACAGGAGACAAAACAACTAATCAACCCTAACACAGTACTAGTTGGAGACTTCAGTACCCCACTCATACCATTGGACAGGTCAACACGCCAAAAGCTAAGCAGAGACACATTGGTGTTAAATGAAACTATAAATCAATGGACCTTACAGATATCTACAGAACATTTCATCCAAACACAAAGAAAACACATTCTACTGAGCACAACATGGGGCATTCTCAAAAAAATAGATGACATATTAGGACATAAATCCAACCTCCATATATAGAGAAAAATTGAAATCATTCACTGCATACTACCTGGCCATCATGGAATAAAGGTAAACATCTATAACATAGGAAACAACAGAAACTACACAAACTCATGGAAGCTAAATAACACATTTTTAAATGAGGAACTGACCAAAAATGAAATAAATAGGAAATTAAAAACTTCCTTGAAGCCAATGAAAATGAAGACACACCATACCAAAATCTATATAATACATTGAAAACAGTTGTAAGAGGAAAGTTTACAGCACTAAATCCCTACATTACAAAAAAGGAAAGATCCCAAGTAAATGACTTAATGTAACACCTGAAACTTAGAGGAAAAAAGGAGCAAACCAATCCTTAAAGTAGCTCACAGGAAGAAATATCTAAGATCTGAGCTGAAATCAATGAATTAGAACTGAAAAACACAATACAAAAAAATCAATGAAACAAAGAGCTGTTTTTTTAAAGATAAGCAAGATTGACAGTCCTTACCTTCACTAAGCAAAAGAAAAAGAGAGAACACTCAAATCCACAAAATCAGAAATGAAAAGGGGAAATTACAACGATACTGAAGAAATCCAGAGAATAAAAAGGATATACTTTCAAAATTTATATTCTCTAAAATTGGACAATCTAAAGGAAATTCCTAAACACATACAACCTAACAAAATTGACTCAAGATTACATAGATACATTAAACAGGCCAATAACAAGAGATGAAATTGAAATAGTAATTATATGCCTCTCAACTAAAAAAGAGCACAGGACCAGAGGGATTCAGTGGAGAATTCTACCAGGCCTTCAGAGGCGAACTAACTTGACTTCTTCTCAAATTATTCCATAAAATAGAAAAAGAGCCCTCTTCACCCCACCCCGCTCCGCGCGATCCAGCCGGGCCTCACCGCGCGCTCTAGGACCCCAGGTCAGCCCACAGGGACCCGGCTCCGACTCCCACCATCCAGCCGGAGCCGCGCGGGGGCCGAGGGACGAGGAGGACCTCCCCCTGCTCCCGGGCCCCGCCCCAGCTGCCCTCGGGTTAAATAGCTCCACGCCAACGCGCCCATCCTCCCTTTTCACCCCACGCGGCTCCGCCGGTGGGGACACGCGCGCGGTCCACCCGGGCCTCACCCCGCGCCCTAGGTAAGTCCCAGTTCGGGTCTCGCCCACCAGTACCCCAGGCCAAATATTCAGTTTAGTGAAATTGAGAGATCTTAAGAATTAAAATGACAATGCCAAAGTCAAAGTGCAAATCCATGAGAAGCAACACTCAAGTAAACAAATTTCCCACTGAAGAAATTAATCCCATAATGTTAGACTCCAACAAGAACAAACCCGCGGAAAAAGGCCAAGAAAGCCTGACCCAGGATAACGACTTTCAAAATATGATCATTACCATGTTCAATACTATGAAAGAGGAAATCCGGGAGGAATTACATAATCGAATCAATCGCTTTGAAGAGGAACACAACAGACATCTGGAGGAGCTGAGAAAAACAGTGCAAGAAACAAAAAGTGGCATAGAGCAGTTAAAACAAACTCAAGCAGAGTTTAAAACTGAGCTAAAAGACAAGTTATCTTCAACCCAGACCGCCACAGAGAGTCTTATCAACAGAACTAACAAAGCAGAAAACAGAATTTCAGACCTTGAAGATAAAGTGGGAGTACTAACCAGCTCAATGGAAGAGGTTGTTAAAGCCAAAAAGATACTTGAGAGAAATATCCAAGAGATATGGGACACCCTGAAGAAGCCTAACAGGCGTATTCATGGAATACTGGAGCAAGAATCTCAAAATACCACCCCTGAGGAACTTTTTCAAACGATCATCAAGGAAAACTTTCCTCATCTAAAAAAAGAGAGGCCCATCCATATACAAGAGGCATTCCGCACCCCAAACAGATACGACCAAAATAGAAGCATGCCGCGGCAAATAATAGTTAAAACACTCCACATTCAAGATAAAGAACTGGTGCTGAGAGCTTCAAGGGAGAAAAAACAAGTCACTTTTAAAGGCAAACCTCTTAAAATAACAAATGACTTCTCAGTCGAAACAGTAAAAGCAAGAAGAGCTTGGAGAGACATACTTCAAGTATTGAATGAGCAAAAATGTCAACCCAGGCTGATTTACCCTGCAAAACTATCAGTCATGATCGAGGGAGAAAGAAAAATTTTCCAGCACAAAGACAACTTTAAGGGATACATGGCCACCAAACCAGGCCTTCAAAAAATGCTAGAAATGATACTCAAGCTTGAAGAAAAAAACAGGCATATCCAGGAGAACAGAAGGCAAATATAACATCATTAAAAGCGAAACAATATACTTATAAAAGCTACTAAACATAATAAATGTCTGGAATTAACAATAGTTTCTCCATTATAACACTAAATGTTAATGGACTTAATTCACCGATCAAGAGACACAGATTACAAACTTGGATTAAAAATCACAATCCATCAATCTGTTGCCTGCAGGAAACCCATCTCACCACAAAAGATAGGCACGCTCTAAAAATAAAAGGCTGGTCAACAATTCTACAAGCAAATGGAAGCAGAAAACAGGCAGGGGTAGCCATTATGCTATCAGACAAAGTGGATTTCAAACCAAAAAAAATTATAAGAGTCACGGATGGATACTACATTTTAGTCACAGGTACAATTCACCAGGAAGATTTCACAATACTGAACATATATGCACCCAATACGGGCCCCTCCACATTCATTAAGAAAACCCTACAGCGTCTAAAGCAAGAAATCAACCCCCAAATGATAATTCTTGGGGACTTCAACACCGCCCTCTCTACATGGGATAGATCAACAGGTCAAAAGCTTAACAGAGACACTTTGGAACTTAATCAAACCCTGAAAGAAATGGACCTCACAGATCTTTATCGAACTTTTCACCCACGCACCAAAGAATACACATTTTTCTCAGCAGCACATGGAACTTTCTCCAAAATAGATCACATATTGGGCCACAAAATGAATCTACACATATACAAGAAAGTTGAAATTCTAACCTGTGCCCTATCAGACCACCACGGCCTAAAGCTGGACATCCACAACACATCAAACAAGAGAAAATACACTAACTCCTGGAAACTTAACACTTTGATGCTGAATGAGAACTGGATTCAGGAAGAAATTAAAAAGGAAATTCAAGATTTCCTGAAAGTGAATGATAACGAAAATACAACTTACCAAAATCTCTGGGACACAATGAAAGCTGTTCTAAGAGGTAAGTTCATAGCTCTTAATGCCCATGTCAAAAAAATGGAAACATCAGAAATAAACAACTTAACAATGCAGCTTAAAGCTTTAGAGAAACTAGAGCAATCTGATCCCAAAAGCAGTAGAAGAGAGGAGATTAGCAAAATAAGGGGAGAAATATCTGAAATTGAGACTAAGAAAATGATAGAAAAAAACAACCAATCAAAAAGCTGGTTCTTTGAAAAAATCAACAAGATTGATACACCCCTAGCTAAACTAACCAAAAGCAAGAGAGAGAAAACCCAAATTAACAAAATTAGAAATGAACATGGAGTTATCACTACTGATACCCAAGAAATCCAGAGAATTATAACATCATATTTCAAAAACTTATACTCTGTGAAGTTTGACAACACAAAAGAGATGGATGAGTTTCTAAGTAAACACAACTTACCTAAATTGAATCAGGAAGTTGTGAATTATTTAAATAGTCCTATAACATATAAGGAAATTGAGGAAGTAATCTCGAATCTTCCCACCAAAAAAATGTCCTGGACCAGATGGATTCAGCACAGAGTTCTACCAGACATTTAAGGAGTTAATAACACCAATACTCCTTAAACTGTTCCATCAAATAGCAAAGGAAGGAACACTACCAAATTCCTTCTATGAAGCTAATATCGTTTTAATCCCAAAACCTAATAAAGATTCGCTTAAAAAAGAAAACTATAGGCCGATCTCCCTGATGAACACAGACGCAAAGATTCTCAACAAAGTCTTAGCAAATCGGATTCAAAAACATATTAAAAAGATCATTCATGGGGACCAAGTAGGCTTCATCCCCGGCACACAAGGTTGGTTCAACATACGCAAATCAATAAATGTAATTCATCATGTAAACCAGTCCAAAGTCCAAGACCACATGATACTCTCGATAGATGCAGAAAAAGCTTTTGACAAGATCCAACAGCCTTTTATGATCAAAACGCTAGAGACAGTAGGAATGGAAGGAACCTTTATCAATATAATAAAAGCTGTATACAACAAGCCCACAGCAAGGATTATGCTCAATGGGGAACAATTGGAAGCATTCCCACTTCCATCAGGAACTAGACAAGGCTGTCCACTCTCACCACTTCTATTCAATATTGTACTTGAAGTCTTAGCTGAAGCCATAAGACAAGAAAGGGACATAAGAGGGATTCAAATCGGCAAGGAAGAAATCAAGCTACCCCTATTTGCAGATGACATGATCTTATACCTGAGGGATCCCAAAAACTCCACCAGGAAGCTCCTGGAACTAATTGAGAAGTTCAGCAGGGTGGCAGGATACAAAATAAATGTGCAAAAATCAGAGGCCTTCCTATATGCCCAGAATGAAAGAAGTGAAAAAGCCTTGAGAGAAACAATCCCATTTACTATAACCCCTAAAAAAATGAAATACCTTGGTATAAACCTAACTAAGGAGGTAAAAGACCTTTACAATGAAAACTTTAAAACCCTAAAGAAAGAAATAGCAGAAGACACCAGAAGGTGGAAAGACCTCCCTTGTTCCTGATTGGCAGAATCAACATTGTAAAAATGACCATCCTACCAAAGGCAATATACAGATTCAATGCTATACCAATCAAAATCCCAAAGCAATTCTTCAAAGAAGTTGACCAAACAATCTCAAAGTTCATATGGAGGCACAAAAGACCCAGGATAGCAAAAACAATCCTGAGTAACAAAAACACAGCTGGAGGTATTACCATACCAAACCTAAGTCTATACTACAAATCCATAGTTATAAAGACAGCCTGGTACTGGCTCCAAAATACACACACAGATCAATGGATAAGGATTGAAGACCCAGATATAAGCCCACAAAGTTACAGCCATTTGGTCTTTGACAAAGGGGCCCAAAGAATCCAATGGAAAAAGAACAGTATCTTCAACAAATGGTGCTGGCAAAACTGGATCTCCACATGCAGAAGATTAAAGCTGGACCCGTACTTGTCACCATGTACAAGACTTAATTCCAAATGCATCAAGGACCTTGATATCAGGCCAGAGACTTTAAAAACCATAGTTGAAAGGATAGAGAACTCCCTCGAGCTGATTGGGCTAGGCCAACGCTTCCTAAACAGACATCCAATGGCACAGTCACTGCTACCAACTCTCAACAGTTGGGATCTTGTGAAATTAAAGAGCTTCTGTTCAGATAAAGAGATTGTCACACGAGCTCAAAGGCAACCCACAGAATGGGAGAAAATCTTCACTAACCACATATCTGATAGAACTCTATTGTCCAGAGTGCACAAAGAACTTAGAAAACTAAACACCAAGGAAACCAATGGCCCAATTAAAAAATGGGCCCTGGAACTTAAAAGAAACTTTACCAGGGATGAAATTAAAATGTCTAACAAATATCTTAAAAAATGCTCCACTTCTTTAGCCATCAGGGAAATGCAAATCAAAACTTCCCTGAGATATCATCTCACCCCGGTCAGGATGGCAAAAATCCACAATACAAACAACGACAAATACTGGAGAGGATGTGGAGAGAGGGGAACTCTCCTACATTGCTGGTGGGAATGCAGGCTCATACAGCCACTCTGGCGAGCCGTCTGGAGATTCTTAAAGAAATTAAAGATTGAAATGCCATATGACCCTGCTATTCCACTTTTGGGAATAACCCCCCATACAGCAGAGGTTCGCCTCGATAGCACAAGCACGACCATGTTCATAGCAGCACTGTTTACAATAGCAAAGACATGGAATCAGCCCAAATGTCCAACAGTTGACGAGTGGATAAGGAAACAGTGGTACATCTATACAATGGAGTACTACTCAGCCATCAAAAATGATGAATTACTGGAATTTGCCGGGAAATGGATGTCATTAGAAACAATTGTATTAAGTGAAGTATCCCAGACCCAGAAAATTAAGCGCCGTATGTACTCCCTAATAGGTGGCTCCTAGTACCAAACCCACCCAGCCCACCTAGAGACAGGAATTCCAAGGATTATGAACAGGAGGGATGGGGTAGGAGGGCCACACCAGAAACAAGGAGAGAAGGGACCATGTTACAGCAGGGAAAATAGGCCTCCACCAAGGACCCAAATAAGTAATGAGACATCTGATTAAGTTCACAGACTTTTGTTCCTGATCATTTACTACTGAGGGGGAGTGATCTCACAGAAGAGGAGGGCATATAGTCTGGCAGATAAAAAGTAACAATTTTGCAAATGGGTGATAGACCCCTCCCTCACTGTGGTTTCCCACTTTTATTACATCTACCTTTGAATGTGCTTTTATCACAAGACTCTAACAGCTTTTTGTCTCTGGCCAGGGGGTAACATACAATGCCCACCAGGATGGAGTGAAGGGCATTGAGGAGCAGCAAAACTGCAAAAGAAAATCTACAAACCACAATCCAGAACTTCAGAGACTCTATATCAACCACCTAGAACTAGGCCAGCTTAGTCTCTCCCCATCTTGAAGCTCAGGGAAATTTGCGGAAGAGGGGGCGGTAAGAGTGTAAGAGCATAAGGATGGGAGGAGCAATGATATGTAAGATACTCTATACTAGTTAGGGCTGAAGCAATCATAATTGGACTTTGCATGCCCTGCGCATTGTCCAACACACTGTTGACCTCACAAAGTCTAGCATCTGCTAAAGGCACCAAGATCCTTGGAGGCAAAGAATTGGCAGCCACAGCAGTGTTCCTATACCTAAGGGGAACATGGGAAAGGGTTCGGCAAAGGCCACTGGGTCCTTGTACGTCATCGGAGAGGAGGACCCAGTGGAGAGTTAGGCGTACACAATAAAGGACTCTCTGGGAATTGGGGGGGAGGCACTGGGGGAAGGGGAGGGGGAGGAGGGGCGAGGGAGGGAACTGGTAAAAAATTTTAAAATGTATAATTAAATTTTTAATAAAAAAAAATAGAAAAAGAATGAATACTCCTAAACTCTTTCTACAAAGCCAGTATAACTCTGATTACAAAGCCAAACAAAGACACTTCGAAGAAAGACAATTATAGGACAATTCCACTAGTAAACCAAATGCAAAAATCCTCCATAAAATACTAGCAAACCCAATCCAAAAACATATCCAAAGGATCATACGCCATGATCAAGTCGGGTTCATACCAGGAATACAAGGATGATTTAACAAGTATAAATCAATAAACATGATTCATCATATTAACAACTCAAAAACCAAAATCATATGATCCTCTCAATCAATGCAGAATAAGCATTTGACAAAATCCAACATCCCTTCATGGAGAAAACAGGAATGCAGGGGACCTGTCTCAACTTTATAAAGACTGTATATGACAAGCCTAAAGCAAGCATCATCCTAAATAGAGAAAAACTTGAAGATTCCAACTTAGATCCAGAATGAGACAAGGATGGCCACCATCACCACTCCTGTTCAATATTGTGTTGGAAGTCCTATCTAGAGATATAAGGAAAGGGAGGGAAATAAAAAAAGATACAGATAGGTAATGAAGAAGTCAAATTATCCCTCTTTTCAGACAACATGATTCTATATATGAAAGATACATATGATTCCACCAGTAAAGTGGCAGGCTACAAAATCAAAAATACAAAAATCAGTAGCCTTCCTATATATCAGAGACAAGCAAGCTGAGAAAAAAACAATGAGAGACTCAATCCCATTCACCATAACTACAAAGAAAATAAAATACCTTGGAATAAATTTAACCCAGGAAATAAAACCTGTAGTCATGGAAACTACAAAACACTGCTGAAAGAAATTAAAGAAGACACTAGAAAGTGGAAAGACCTTCCTTGCTCATAGATTGATAGGATCAATATTGTGAAAATGACCATACTACCCAAGGCAATACAGAGATTCAATTCAATTCCAAGTAAAAGCCCGATGCAATTCTTCACTGAACTGGAAAAATAATCTCAAAATTCCTATGGAAGAATAGAAAGCCATGATTAGTCAAAACAATTTTCGGCAATAAGAAGACTACTGCAGGTATCACCGTACAAAATTTCAAACAGTATAACAGAGCTGTAGTAATAAAAACAGCTTGATACTGGCACAGAAACAGACACCAATGGATCAGAACAGAGGCCCCAAACACAAACTCCCATACATATACCCACTTAATTTTTGACAAAGGTCCCAAACAGGTACACTGGGGGAAAAGCATCTTCAATAAGAGGTGTTGGGGAAATCTACATGTAGAAGAATAAAAACTGACTGTAGCCTCTCTCCTCACACAAGTCAACTCCAAAGACCTTGACATTAATCCTGAAACTCTGAAATTGTTAGAAGAAAGAGTAGGAAATACACTTGAATTTATAAGCCTAGGTAAATATTTTCTAAGCAGAATAACAAATACCCAGAAAATAAGACCAATATTCAAAAAATGTGACTTCATAAAATTAAAAAGCTTCTGTTCTGCAAAAGAATCTGTTAATTGTGCAAAAAGACAACCCATGGAATGGGATAAAAATCTTCGCTAGCTATGAATCTGATAAAGGATTAATCTCCAGAATATGCAAAGAGCTCAGAAAAATAAATACCAAGAAAGCAAACATTTCAATTAAAAAATGGAACCTGGAACTAAACAGGGATTTCACTCAAAAGCAAATTGAAATGTCGAACAAATACCTTAAAAGATGCTCAACTTCCCTGATTACCAGAGAAATGCAAATCAAAACAACCTTGCAATATCATTTTATTCATGTCAGAATGGCTAAGATCAAGAACACAAGATTGCTGGCAACACTGTGGAAAAAAGACCTATTGGTAGGAAGGTGGGAAGGGATGTTTAAGATGAAACCTTTGAAAGGGGATATTTAGGATACCAGGACAAGGGGAAGGAGGGAATAATTTGGAAAAATCTATAGCAGAGAATGAAGGGATATGAGATAGGAGGGACATGGGAGATAGGAGGGACCAGGCTACTTAGAGAAAAACCCTAAGATTGTGGAAAGTTATTCCAAAGGAATATACTATGCTAGTAATGTTTTTAAAAATGTCTTTAAAGAAAGGACTAGCAATGGGGAGTCCCTATGCAAAGTAGCATAGAATGAGGAAAACAGAGGACAAAAAAAGCCTTGAGCTGATCCACTTAGAACCCAGGGACAACACGCGTCCCGGTGGCGAGCACCCAGGCCGACCCAGGCTTGGCCTGCGCCGTGGCCCTGACGACCCCAGCCCCCCTCCGCGCCACCCCGCCCCGCCCCTGCCCAAGGTGAGTGAGAGAGAGAGCCCAGCCCAGCCCCGCCCCCCACCCGGAAGCCGCCCGGCCAGCAGCAGGGCACCCCGCGGCCCCTGGCTTTGCCCCCGGGGCCCCACCCCCCTCCGCGAGGACCTTCCCAGGTTGCAGGTGAAGAATTCTGCCATCAACATCAGACCCTCTGCCTCTCTGGCCCACCGGGGACCTCCCCATGTGGTCCACGGAACACACACTGCTACTCAGAATTCAATAGAGCCCAAAGGAAACTCAAGCAAAATTCTAAGGAACAAAGGGAGCACAGGCCATACATCTGGACGCCACTACAATCAGTATATCACGTGGCCGAGATTCTTCTCATCCAACCCAAAGATAAGTAAACTTTTTCTTTTCACCTTACTGATCCTTTAAAGTGTCAATGCTGTAGATCAACTTTCTCATACAACCACCACACAACATACAACTTCAGGGAGTACACCACTCACCCTCATATTTCACCAAGATACTAAATCATAAAAGTGCACTACCAAACCAATATTCACTCCCTGGTAACATAACCTGACTTAACTGACGTACTAACAGCCTAGTAGCCTCACCTAGGATATAACGATAACAATACACAAACATACCCAATCCAAGGCAAGCACTAGTAATAACTGGCAAGTGTAACAATACCAACTAGGTGGATTCTGTGAAAAACACACAGAAACTGAAAGGTCCTAAAAAACAAAACAACAATGTACAAGTCAAAGTGCAGATCCATGAGAAATAAAACCCAAGAAGACCAATCTCCTGCCGAAAGAATCAATCCCAGAATGAGGGATTCTGACCAGAACAAATCCACAGAAAATAGCCATGAAAGCCAGACCCAACATAACGACTTTCAGAGCGTGATCATTACCATGATTAATACTATGAAAGAGGAAATCCAAGAAGAGTTAAACAACCATATCAACCACTTCGAACAGGAACACAACAGGCACTTGGAGGAGTTGAGAAAAACAGTTCAAGAAACAAAAATAGGTATAGAGCAACTAAAATAGTCTCAGGCAGAGTTTAAAATTGAACTAAAAGACAAGTTATCTTCAACCCAAAACTCAACAGAGAGTCTTATCAGCAGAACAAATGAGGCAGAAAATAGAATTTCAGATCTTGAAGACAAAGTGGGAGAATTAACCAGCTCGATGGAAGAGATTGTTAAAGCCAAAAAGATACTGGAGAGGAACATTCAAGAGATATGGGACACCCTGAAGAAGCCTAACATGCGCATTCATGGAATACCAGAATGAGAATCCCAAAATACCACACCGGGGGAAATATTTCAATTCATCATAAATGAAAACTTCCCACAACTAAAGAATGAGAGGCCTATCCAAATAAAAGAGGCATTTCGCACTCCAAACAGATATGACCAAAATACAAAATTGCCACGGCAAATAGTCAAAACACTCCACATTCAAGCAAAGAAAAGGTGCTGAGAGCTTCAAGAGAAAAAAAGCAACTCACTTTTAAAGGTAAAACTATTAGAATAACAAATGACTACTCAATGGAAACAGTAAAAGCAAGAAGAGCTTGGAGAGACATACTTCAATTATTAAATGAGCAAAAATGCCAATCCAGACTGATATACCTGGCAAAACTATCTGTCATGATTGAGGGAGAAAGAAAAGTTTTCCAGCACAAAGACAACTTGAAGGGATACATGTCTACCAAACCAGGCCTTCAAAAAATCCTAGAAATGATACTCAAGCTTGAAGAAAAGAACAAGCATATCCAGGAGGACAGAAGGGAAGTATAATACCACCAAAATATAAATATCAAACAACATGCTTACAAAGTCTACTAACATAAAAAATGTCCAGAATTAAAAATAATTTCTCCATTATAACATTAAATGTCAATGGTATTAACTCGCCAATTAAGAGACACAGATTACAAACTTGGATTAAAAATCACAATCCATCAATCTGCTGCCTTCAGGAAACTCATCTCACCACAAAAGATAGGCACATCCTAAGAATGAAAGGCTGGTCCAAAATCTTGCAAGCTAATGGAACCAGGAAACAGGCAGGGGTGGCAATTATGCTTTCAGACAAAGTGGACTTCAAACCAAAGAAAATCATAAGAGACACAGATGGATACTACATTTTAGTCACAGGTACAATTCACCAGGAAGACTTCACGATACTGAATATTTATGCACCCAATACGGGCCCCTCCACATTCATTAAGAAAACCCTACAGCGCCTAAAGCAAGAAATCAACGCCCAAACGATAATTCTTGGGGACTTCAACACCGCCCTCTCAACATGGGATAGATCAACAGGTCAAAAGCTTAACAGAGACACTTTGGAACTTAATCAAACCCTTCAAGAAATGGACCTTACAGATCTCTATCGAACTTTTCACCCATGCACGAAAGAATACACATTTTTCTCAGCAGCACACGGAACTTTTTCCAAAATAGATCACATATTAGGCCACAAAACGAATCTACACATGTACAAAAAAGTTGAAATTCTAACCTGTGCCCTATCAGACCACCACGGCCTAAAGCTGGACATCCACAACACAACAAACAAGAGAAAATACACTAACTCCTGGAAACTTAACAATATGATGCTGAATGAGAACTGGATTCAGGAAGAAATCAAAAAGGAAATTCAAGATTTCCTGAAAGTGAACGATAATGAAAATACAATTTACCAAAATCTCTGGGACACAATGAAAGCTGTTCTAAGAGGTAAGTTCATAGTTCTTAATGCCTACATCAAAAAAATGGAAACATCAGAAATAAATAACTTCATGATGCAGCTTAAGGCTTTAGAGAAACTTGAGCAATCTGATCCCAAAAGTAATAGAAGAGAGGAGATTAGCAAAATAAGGGGAGAAATATCTGAAATCGAGACTAAGAAAACGATAGAAAAAATCAACCAGTCAAAAAGCTGGTTCTTTGAAAAAAATCAATAAGATTGATACACCCCTAGCTAAATTAACCAAAAGCAAGTGAGAGAAAACCCAAATTAACAAAATTAGAAATGAACATGGAGTTATCACTACTGATACCCAAGAAATCCAGAGAATTATAACATCATATTTCAAAAACTTATACTCAGTGAAGTTTGACAACACACAAGAGATGGATGAATTTCTAAGTAAACACAACCTACCTAAATTGAATCAGGAAGTTGTGAATTACTTAAATAGCCCTATAACATATAAGGAAATTGAAGAAGTAATCTCAAATCTTCCCATCAAAAAATGTCCTGGACCAGATGGATTCAGCACAGAATTCTACCAGACATTTAAGGAGTTAATAACACCTATACTCCTTAAACTGTTCCATCAAATAGCAAAGGAAGGAACACTACCAAATTCCTTCTATGAAGCTAATATCGTCTTAATCCAAAAACCTAATAAAGATTCACTTAAAAAAGAAAACTATAGGCTGAACAGACGCAAAGATTCTCAACAAAGTCTTAGCAAATCGGATTCAAAAACATATCAAAAAGATCAATCACAGGGAACAAGTAGGCTTCATCCCCGGCACACAAGGTTGGTTCAACATACGCAAATCAATAAATGTAATTCATCATGTAAACCAGTCCAAAGTCCAAGACCACATGATACTCTCGATAGATGCAGAAAAAGCCTTTGACAAGATCCAACAGCCTTTTATGATCAAACCGCTAGAGACTGTAGGAATGGAAGGAACCTTTATCAATATAATAAAAGCTGTATACAACAAGCCCACAGCAAGGATTATGCTCAATGGGGAACAATTGGAAGCATTCCCACTTCCATCAGGAACTAGACAAGGCTGTCCACTCTCACCACTTCTATTCAATATTGTACTTGAAGTCTTAGCTGAAGCCATAAGACAAGAAAGGGACATAAGAGGGATTCAAATCAGCAAGGAAGAAGTCAAGCTATCCCTATTTGCAGATGACATGATCTTATACCTGAGTGATCCCAAAATCCACACTAGGAAGCTCCTGGAACTAATGGAGAAGTTCAATAGGGTGGCAGGATACAAAATAAATGTGCAAAAATCAGAGGCCTTCCTATATGCCCAGAATGAAAGAAGTGAAAAAGCCTTGAGAGAAACAATCCCATTTACTATAGCCCCTAAAAAACAGAAATACCTTGGTATAAACCTAATCAAGGAGGTAAAAGACCTTTACAATGAAAACTTTAAAACCCTGAAGAAAGAAATTGCAGAAGACACCAGAAGGTGGAAAGACCTCCCATGTTCCTGGATTGGCAGAATCAACATTCTAAAAATGACCATCCTACCAAAGGCAATATACAAATTCAATGATATACCAATTAAAATCCCAAAGCAATTCTTTAAAGAAGTTGATCAAATAATCTCAAAATTCATATGGAGGCACAAAAGACCCAGGATAGCAAAGACAATCCTGAGTAACAAAAACACTGCTGGAGGTATTGCCATACCAAACCTTAAGTCTATACTACAAATCCATAGTTATAAAAACAGCCTGGTACTGGCTCCAAAATAGACACACAGATCAATGGATAAGGGTTGAAGACCCAGATATAAGCCCACAAAAATATAGCCATTTGATCTTTGACAAACGGGCCCAAAGAATCCAATGGAAAAAGAACAGTATCTTCAACAAATGGTGCTGGCAAAACTGGATCTCCACATGCAGAAGATTAAAGCTGGACCCGTACTTGTCACCATGCACAAGACTTAATTCCAAATGGATCAAGGACCTTGATATCAGGCCAGAGACTTTAAAAACCATAGTTGAAAGGATAGGGAACTCCCTCGAGCTGATTGGGCTAGGCCAACGCTTCCTAAACAGACATCCAATGGCACAATCACTGCTACCAACTCTCAACAGTTGGGATCTTGTGAAATTAAAGAGCTTCTGTTCAGATAAAGAGATTGTAACACGAGCTCAAAGGCAACCCACAGAATGGGAGAAAATCTTCACTAACCACATATCTGATAGAGCTCTACTGTCCAGAGTGCACAAAGAACTTAGAAAATTAAACACCAAGGAAACCAATGGCCCAATTAAAAAATGGGCCCTGGAACTTAAAAGAAACTTTACCAGAGATGAAATTAAAATGTCTAACAAATATCTTAAAAAATGCTCCGCTTCCTTAGCCATCAGGGAAATGCAAATCAAAACCTCCCTGAGATATCATCTCACCCCGGTCAGGATGGCAAAAATCCACAATACAAACAACAACAAATGCTGGAGAGGATGTGGAGAGAGGGGAACTCTACTACATTGCTGGTGGGAATGCAGGCTCATACAGCCACTCTGGCGAGCCGTCTGGAGATTCTTAAAGAAATTAAAGATTGAAATGCCATATGACCCTGCTATCCCACTTTTGGGAATAACCCCCCATACAGCAGAGGTTCGCCTCGATAGCACAAGCACGACCATGTTCATAGCAGCACTGTTTACAATAGTAAAGTCATGGAATCAACCTAAATGTCCAACAGTTGACGAGTGGATAAGGAAACAGTGGTACATCTATACAATGGAGTACTACTCAGCCATCAAAAATGATGAATTATTGGAATTTGCTGGGAAATGGATGTCATTAGAAACAATTATATTAAGTGAAGTATCCCAAACCCAGAAAGTTAAGCGCCGTATGTACTCCCTAATAGGTGGCTCCTAGTACCAAACTCACCCAGCCTACATTGAGACACTCAAAGGTAAACCTATGTAATACAGTAATTGCAAGGATTGTCAACAGGAGAGATGGGGTTGGAGGGCCACACCAGACACAAGGAGAGAGGGGACCATGTTACAGCAGAGAAAATCAGCCTCCAAGGAATGCAAGTAAGTAATGTGACACCTGGTTAAGTTCACAGACGTTCATTCCTGATCATGTACAACTGAGGGGGTATGATCTCACCAGAAGAGGAGGGCATATAGTCTGGCAGATGAAAGGTGATCATTTTGCAAATGGGTGACTGACCCCTCCCTCACTGAGGTTTCCTGCTTTTATTACATCTACCCTTGAATGTGCTATTATAACAAGACTCCAGTTTAACAGTTTTTTGTCTCTGACCAGGGAGTGACATACAGTGCCCATCAGGATGGAGTGAAGGGCATTGCAGGAGCAGCAAAACTGCAAAAGAAAATCAACAAACCACAATCCAGAACTTCAGAGACTCTATATCAACCACATAGAACTAAGCCAGCCTAATCTCCTCCCATCCTGAAGCTCAGGGACATTTGCGGAAGAGGGGGCGGTAAGATTGTAAGAGCAAAAGGATGGGAGGAGCAATGATCTGAAGATTCTCCACACTAGTTAGGGCTGAAGCAATCATAATAGGACTTTGCATGCCCTGCGCTATGTCCAACACACTATTGACCTCACAAAGTCTAGCATTGGCTAAAGGCACCAAGATCCTTGGAGGCAAGGGATTGACAGCCACAGTAGTGTTCCTATGCTTAAGGGGAACACGAGAAAGGGTTCAGGGAAATGCCACTGGGTCCTTGTACGTCATCGGAGAGGAGGACCAAGAGGAGAGTTAGGCATACACAATAAAGGACTCTCTGGGAATTGGGGGGGGAGGCACTGGGAGACGGGGAGGGAGGGAAGGGGAGCAGGGGGTTCAGGGGGAGAGGGAGGGGGGAGGGAACTGGTCTACCTATTAAGTTTGTCTGAGCGGAAATAATAATAAAAAATGTTAAAAATTTAAAAAAAATAAAAAAAAGAACCCAGGGACCAAATTATACTAGATACTTCCTGTGACACTTCCTGATAAAATATTGGTCAGAGAGGTCTTTAAAGCCCCCAAACATTATAGGCTTTTGCCATTGCTTTTGGTTGCTCTCCAAAAACTGTCAGTAAGACCCTATTACTGAAGATGCAATACACATGGATCACAGAACATGGGCAAAATATATCAACTGGAACTGCTCTGAGGACTTTCTCCTTGCTGGATAGCTTACACAGTACCAAGGAATACTGTAGAAGCTGCTTGGGAGAGAAATAATCACAACCCCATTCAATGGCATGAGATATAAATAACATAAATCACCACGGCAACAGGTAACCACCAATATAATAGTGGCATGAGTATCAAGGATACAACAATAGCTTTCTTATTGGATTCAAGACCCACTTGTCAGAATGGTACACATTTCTGTTACTGGAAACTAGAACAATAACCTAAAAGAGAAAGAAAAACATGACTAGGAAAGACAGCCAATAAACCTATAAGCAGGAAGACAGTTCCTCAAACTGCTCTGTAAGTAACTATTGTTATACCATATAATGGGAACACACAGTGGAAACTTTTGGGTCTAACACTGGATGAGGGAAAGGAAATGCACAGATTAGTGGGGAGGTCAGAAGAGAGGTAACCTGATATAGCATGGAGACCTGAACACCCACAGGAGTAGATAAGTCAGAGTGAACCCTGGGGTCCATGTAAGCATACATGGTAGAAAGGGGTGGGAGAGAATGGTGAACAGAAGGGAGGGGATGGAAGGGAGAGGGGAGGGAATGAAGGTGTGATGAATACTCAGTATGCTTGTGAAAGTAGAAAAATTTTAAATTTTTTAAAGTAATAAATATTTTAAAATTTAAAAATTTAAAATTTCAAAAATTATTTTAAATAAATAAAATAATTTAATAAATAAATAAATAATAATTGAGTTAAATGTGGCCATTACATAGGCCCTAATAACTGGCATGCCTGTTTAAAATAAAGATATGGAGGAAACAGCAAGAAAGACGGGGAACGACAACCACAATCTACAAACCAAGGACGGAGCTTCAAATGAAATCAGCCTCACTGACATTTTGAACCAGACTTATAGCTTTCAGAATTGTTAGAAAATAAATTTCTGTGTTTAAGCCATCCAAGTCTTTGCTATTTGATATGACAAACCTTCATTCTTTACTTGTGTTTTTTTCTTTCACTAACATAAAACACTCATAAAGAAGATTTGAAGTTTAAAGTTTACAGATACAAGATGCACATCCCTATAATACCAGCAGTTAGTTAATAGAATCTCAAGTTTCAGACCTGCCTGGTCTACACAGAAACTTCAGGGATAAGCAGGGCCACATAATGAGATCCTATCTCACAAAACACAACGCAACACAGTGCAACACAACGCATCACAGTGCAACACAACACAACAAAAACTTCCCAGCACAAAAATACTGAAAAGGTTAAATCCCATGAACTGGCAAAACCATGGGTACTATTAGTTTGCAGCTTTAACTGAAGGAAGAGGGGACAATGATTTTAAGATAGACTATTATAATAGTCTATCTGCCCATGCAAATGTTTTCCCAACTGTCTAACAATTCAAGTATCTTTTTGCACTTGAAAAAAGTATAAAGAATTATATAGACTGTGGACCTGAGAGCAAACTAAATCTCTACAGCTATTGACCCTGGAGAAGTTTTATGCTATTTTTTATCTTTAATTCTTGATATGAAAATTAAGAAACCCACATTGAGATTCAAACTGATAATTCAAATTAAAATAATCTTTTGTGTATGTGTCTTACTAAGATAAGGAATCGTTTTTCCTATCTACCAAACTATATTTTTACCCTATCAAAATACTCTAATTCAAGACAAATATTCCAGGAAACTATATCATGTTTTCCTGCTCCTAGAAATAGCCCCTTTTGAAAACACTATGTCCATATTATAAAATTTTCCTTAAAATTTAAAACGATGGATGAGTGTGAAACTAAAAATACATAGAAACCAAAAAAAATCTGCCCTGTCATTCAGGCTGAAATAACAGTCAAAGATAAAGCCAGACATGATGTTAATGGGGAACATTACTTCTTCCAAGAGAGACAGCTATAAAGGGCCAAGACAGCCACTTGATTTGAGTAACTGTCACTTTCTTACTCTGAAGCTGTAGCTCCCTACTCTTTGGGAGAAACTTATAACTTTCTAACTCTGAAGAAGTGAGACCATATTTAGGTATAGTATGTTTATTTTATTATTAAGCATTATTACTGGAGCTATTGGTAAATTTTTATCTTGATATCTGCATTTTCTTTTGACTTGGTTTGGATTGTTTTGATCTATCTTCCTTGTGCTCCTTTGTTGGACCTCACTAAGATATGAAGAATAATTTTTCCAAGAACCATATCAAATGTATGATTTTTCTTTAAAAAGCTTCTACTCCCAAGCTATTCTATTTATAGACAAATAACAAATTTAACTGGACTTGGATTCATATGGATATTATGCAGTCTAAGAAATCCAGCATATACAAAGACAGAAAGACTATAAAGCAGATGTACATTAAAGTTATGTCTTCCTGCTTAAGATAAAACACCATTCTTGTCATTTCTCTTCCCTTAAGTTTCATTTTTCAATCTCCAGTTTATTATAAGCTATATCTGAATATGTCAGGATGCTTGCCAAAAAGAACATAAAAGAGAAATAAATATCATCACTGTGGGAAAAACTTGATTTTCCTCTTCTTTCAGGTGTATTAACAATTGGGGGAGAGTTACTTCTAAAGGAAAAAAAGAGGAAGACAATAAAACTTAGATTTGTGTTTTTAAAAAGATAGCTTACAGTGTCTTGGATGATCTCTGTTTTGCCTGAATTTGACTATACTGCCGTGCTTATTGGAGTTCAGGCTACAGCAATGCTGTCAGAATGAGGCCCCAGGCACCTGGCACTGACATGAACACTCAAAAGACAAAACCCATGTCACAAATAATGGGGGGGGGGGAAGATGATGGAAAACTAATAAAATTGTGAAGTCATTATAACAGTCCTTCCTCTCGATTTCATCTTTTCAAAGGGAAAAAAATTATTTAAAGAAATCTTATCCCATCAAGCACAATATCAAACAACATTCCTATGTCTTTTTTATTTATGTCTGATATTGGCAGATAAATTGAATTCCCAACTAATAGAGAAGGATTTCAATAAATGCTTGTTAAATTGAATTAAGAGAATATGGACAGTACTGTCAAAGTTAATGTGGAAAACTATACTCATTGGCTAGAACTACCTGCTGTATAGCCATTTCCTCCAAATTGAAATATTTCATTTTGGAAGGAGATTCATTAAGTCTCAGAAAATTCTTAATACTAATAGGATTCACAGGTCCTCTCGCCAAGGTGAAGGAGGCATTAACCAGCATGAGGAAGGAGACTCACCAGCCAGGTGCTCCTAAGTGCAAGCTTTTCTGAGTCTTCATCCATATTGGGGTGGGCTTTTTGGTGATGTTACTGCCTATAAGTCATCCCTGTTCCTTTAAATAAACCCTCATCCACCAATAAACTCACTGGTTCACCAAGTTAGACTTTGGTGTAATTTTGGTCTATTGTTGGTTATCTACTTGAGAAAATAGAACTTTGTGTGGAATTTAATAAGGAGAAGTGTCACATATCAATACTACAAGCAATTTTGAGAGGAGATAGATCCTGTTATACAGGTAAGAGTAAAAATAAATTAGATTATCTATAAAACATCTATGCCTCAGGGGCTTAACCCTAAATTAGAAGTCACTATTTCAAACTCAAGGGAAGAGTCAACAACATTGTGTGTTCTTGACTATCCCTCTGAATTTTGAGGTGCCATTAATAGATGATTTCTATGGAAAATCTAGACATTTTCTCCTTGCTAGTCAGCTTTCTTCACAGTATCAGAAGCTGTTGCACAAGCTGCCAGGGAAGAAAAACAATCCACAATCTCACCCAGCTGGGAAAGCGGCAAGCAACAATAACAACCATCACTAGAACAGGGGTACGAATGTTATGGAGGTGGCAAACTGCTTTCCACCTGGATCTAAAGTCTGCTTCTCAGTGTGGAATACATGCATGGTACTCAAAACTAAATCAAGAATCTAAGGAAGGGGAAGACATAGACCCCAACAGAAGCAAACTTCTAAGGATTAGTTATAAGTACATGACATCAAACTTCCATCTAAACATTTATCATTACAGTCATAGGTTACAGGGGCTCTCAACACTTGGCCTAGGAGCTTCCTTTTTCAATGGAAGGTGTTTAGTACAGAGAATCATAACTACCACAGTGTAGAGAATAAGTGATTGTGGACTGCTTGGCCATAAACAAGAAATCTAAATCATCCCCCATCCCTTCTTAAGGGAGCATTTTTAGAAGAGGGGACAGTGAGAATGAAAGAACATGAGGGTGTGGAGAGATACTGCAAAAAAAAAAAAAATCTTACAGCTATCCATGAACTCACTGTAGCTGTGTCTACTTCCACAAAAATTGCATAAGATCTGGCCTATCGATATTTCACCATGGAAGGGGAAAGAACTAAGAGACATCACAATTCCCTGAGGGACTACTGAGGTTTAATGCCAGAGAGGGGTAGATGTGATGAAAGAAGCTACTCTGATCAATGCTATGTCCACTCCAGAAAATGATCAGGCACATGCCAGTACAGACAATCCAGATGAAACTCAAGTCATCCATGTATGCAGAAAGACAGGATAGTAAGAGAGAAACTAAGATGGTTTGCAGTGAAAATAGATGAGGGGAGGGATTGGGAAAGAAGGGATGAAAATGACATAAATTCATTCTATTCATGTCTGAAACTCTGAAATAATGAAAATACTAAATATCTAAAATAAAATTTAAAAATAAAGTGTCTCAGTCTTCGATTAATATTATTAAAAAATAAAGATGAGAACTATATGCAGTAGCTTTTTTTAATTTTTTTAACATTTTTTATTATTATTTCCGCTGAGACAAACTTAATAGGTAGACAAGTTCCCTCCCCCCCTCCTCCTCCCCCTGAACCCCCTGCTCCCCTTCCCTCCCTCCCCGTCTCCCAGTGCCTCCCCCCCAATTCCCAGAGAGTCCTTTATTGTGTATGCCTAACTCTCCTCTTGGTCCTCCTCTCCGATGACGTACAAGGACCCAGTGGCATTTCCCTGAACCCTTTCTCATGTTCCCCTTAAGCATAGGAACACTACTGTGGCTGTCAATCCCTTGCCTCCAAGGATCTTGGTGCCTTTAGCCAATGCTAGACTTTGTGAGGTCAATAGTGTGTTGGACATTGCTCAGGGCATGCAAAGTCCTATTATGATTGCTTCAGCCCTAACTAGTGTAGAGAATCTTCAGATCATTGCTCCTCCCATCCTTTTGCTCTTACAATCTTACCGCCCTATACAGTAGCTTTAAAAAAAGGAAATTTCAGACTGGAGAGCTTGCTTAGGGGTTAAGACTTTGCCTCACAAACAAAAGGTCCTGAATTCAGATCCCAGGTCCCACAAAAAAAAGAAAGAAAAAAAAAAAAGCACAAGGCAGAAATGGCAGCTGCCTGGTAGACAGAGCCTGGAAAATCCCAAAGTGAAGCAAAAAGGAGGTAGAATCAATCCAGGGTGATTCCTGAACTCACTCTTGAGCCTTCACAGGGACATACAGTACCCTCTGATACACAAACACACACACACACACACACACACACACACACACACACACACACACACATGAGCATACACGAATAAATAAATAAAGCTTAAAAAGAGGAAAATTCTCATTTATAAATACTAGCATTGAGGAAATAGCAAAAATGCATAGTGGAGACCAAGAATAACATTGGAGACATAGGATGACAATTTAATATAAACTAAATAGATTATAAGAGAGAGGCCAAATGCACATTAAAGGATACTCCTGGGATTGGGGGGGAACTGGGGGATGGGGAGGGAGGGGAGAGGGGAGCAGGGAAGTCAGGGGAAGGTGGAGGAAGGGAGGGGACCTGTGTACCTGTTAAGTTTGTATGAGCATAAATAATAATAATAATATTTTTTTTTGAAAAGAGAGAGGCCAATTACATAAAGTACAGCTACTTGATTGGCTGCCAGATACAAAGTTACCTTGCTGTATCTGCAAGGTCAACAACCATACATTCAAATAATTATGAATCAAAAGCATTCAGGAAAATTATCTGCACTGAAAACATGCAGATGTTTTCCTCTCATCATTACTTCAACAATATAGTTAAACATATATATATGATATTTATACTTTATCAGTTAAGTAATCTAGACCTGATTTAAAATATACATGCCATTGTATATAAAGAATTTGATCTTTAGCATCCTCAGATGTGATATCTACAGAACCCTAAAGCTAATCTCTCAGTGGATACCAAGGGGCAACTGTACAGTAGTAAACAAGACAGCCCATCCTTCTTAGAACTTACAGTGCAACGCAGGCCCGCGGTCCAGCCGGGCCTCACCCCGCGACTCTAGGTAAGCCCCGGCCGCGCCCGCCCACCAGAACCCCAGGTCAGCCCAAAGGGACCTGGCTCCGACTCCCACCATCCAGCCGGAGCCGCGCGCAGAGCCCAGGGACGAGGAGGACCTCCCCCTGTGCCCGGGCCCCGCCCCAGCTTCCCTCGGGTTAAATAGCTCCACGCCTACGCCCCCATCCTCCCATTCCCCACCCTGCTCTGCTGGTCCTGCCGCGTGCGCGGTCCAGCCGGGCTTCACCCGTGAACTAGGTAAGCTCTGTCCCTGCCCACCCCCAGAACCCCAGGCCAAATAATTCAGTTTAGTGAAATTGAAAGATCTTAAGAGTTAAAACGACAATGCCAAAGTCAAAGTGCAAATCCATGAGAAGCAACACTCAAGTAAACAAATTTCCCACTGAAGAAATTAATCCCATAATGTTAGACTCCAACCAGAACAAACACGCGGAAAAAGGCCAAGAAAGCCTCACCCAGGATAACGACTTTCAAAATATGATCATTACCATGTTCAATACTATGAAAGAGGAAATCCGGGAGGAATTACATAATCCAATCAATCACTTTGAAGAGGAACACAACAGACATTTGGAGGAGTTGAGAAAAACAGTGCAAGAAACAAAAACTGGCATAGAGCAGTTAAAACAGACTCAAGCAGGGTTTAAAACTGAGCTACAAGACAAGTTATCTTCAACCCAGAACACTACATAGAGTCTTATCAACAGAACTAACGAAGCAGAAAACAGAATTTCAGACCTTGAAGATAAAGTGGGAGTACTAACCAGCTCAATGGAAGAGGTGGTTAAAGCCAAAAAGATACTTGAGAGAAATATCCAAGAGATATGGGACACCCTGAAGAAGCCTAACATGCGTATTCATGGAATACCAGAGCAAGAATCTCAAAATACCACCCCTGAGGAAATTTTTCAAACGATCATCAAGGAAAACTTTCCTCACATAAAACAAGAGAGGCCCATCCATATACAAGAGGCATTCCGCACCCCAAACAGATATGACCAAAACAGAAGCTCGCCATGCCAAATAATAGTCAAAACACTCCACATTCAAGATAAAGAACTGGTGCTGAGAGCTTCAAGGGAGAAAAAAACAAGTCACTTTTAAAGGTAAACCTATTAAAATAACAAATGATTTCTCAATGGAAACACTAAAAGCAAGAAGACCTTAGAGAGACATACTTCAAGTATTGAATGAGCAAAAATATCAACCTAGGCTGATTTACCCTGCAAAACTATCAGTCATGATCAAGGGAGAAAGAAAAATCTTCCAGCACAAAGACAACTCGAAGGGATACATGTCCACCAAACCAGGCCTTCAAAAAATGCTAGAAACGGGGCTGGAGAGGTGGCTCAGGGGTTAAGCCTCTGCCTTGCAGGCAGAAGATCCTGAGTTCGGATCCCAGATCCCATGTATAGACGCCAGGTGGAAGCCGGGGCGGCCTGGGCTTCTGGTCCTGGTAGGGCGGAGCCTGTGAATCCCGGGGCAGAAGGAGGTAGAAGCGTCCATGGTGGTTCGCGAATTCGTCCGTGGTTCTACACATGCACAGACACACACACACACACACACACACACACACACACACACACAGGCGCGCGCGCACATACACACGCATATGCACACAGTTGAATAAATAATAATAATAAAAAAATTTTAAAAAAATGCTAGAAATGATACTCAAGCGTGAAGAAAAAAACAGGCATATCCAGGAGAACAGAAGGCAAGTATAACACCATTAAAAGTGAAGCAATATACTTATAAAAACTACTAAACATAATAAATGCCTGGAATCAAAAATAGTTTCACCATTATAACACTAAATGTTAATGGAATTAACTCACCAATCAAGAGACACAGATTACAAACTTGGATTAAAAATCATAATCCATCAACCTGCTGCCTGCAGGAAACCCATCTCACCACCAAAGATAGGCACGCTCTAAAAATAAAAGGCTGGTCAACAATTCTACAAGCTAATGGAAGCAGAAAACAGGCAGGGGTAGCCATTATGATATCAGACAAAGTGGACTTCAAACCAAAGAAAATTATAAGAGACACGGATGGATACTACATTTTAGTCACAGGTACAATTCACCAGGAAGACTTCACAATACTGAACATATATGCACCCAATACGGGCCCCTCCACATTCATTAAGAAAACCCTACAGCGCCTAAAGCAAGAAATCAACCCCCAAACGATAATTCTTGGGGACTTCAACACCACCCTCTCAACATGGGATAGATCAACAGGTCAGAGACACTTTGGAACTTAATCAAACCCTGAAAGAAATGGACCTTACAGATCTCTATCGAACTTTTCACCCACGCACCAAAGAATACACATTTTTCTCAGCAGCACACGGAACTTTCTCCAAAATAGATCACATATTGGGCCACAAAACGAATCCACACATATACAAGAAAGTTGAAATTCTAACCTGTGCCCTATCAGACCACCACAGCCTAAAGCTGGACATCCACAACACATCAAACAAGAGAAAATACACTAATTCCTGGAAACTTAACAATATGATGCTGAATGAGAACTGGGTTCAGGAAGAAATTAAAAAGGAAATTCAACATTTCCTGAAAGTGAATGATAATGAAAATACAACTTACCAAAATCTCTGGGACACAATGAAAGCTGTTCTAAGAGGTAAGTTCATAGTTCTTAATGCCTACATCAAAAAAATGGAAACATCACAAATAAACAACTTAACAATACAGCTTAAAGCTTTAGAGAAACTAGAGCAATCTGATCCCAAAAGTAGTAGAAGAGAGGAGATTAGCAAAATAAGGGGAGAAATATCTGAAATCGAGATTAAGAAAACGATAGAAAAAATCAACCAGTCAAAAAGCTGGTTCTTTGAAAAAATCAATAAGATTGATACACCCCTAGCTAAACTAACCAAAAGCAAGAGAGAGAAAACCCAAATTAACAAAATCAGAAATGAACATGGAGTTATCACTATGGATACCCAAGAAATCCAGAGAATTATAACATCATATTTCAAAAACTTGTACTCTGTGAAGTTCGACAAAACACAAGAGATGGATGAATTTCTAAGTAAACACAACCTACCTAAATTGAATCAGGAAGTTGTGAATTATTTAAATAGTCCTATAACATACAAGGAAATTGAAGAAGTAATCTCCAATCTTCCCACCAAAAAATGTCCTGGGCCAGATGGATTCAGCACAGAATTCTACCAGACATTTAAGGAGTTAATAACACCAATACTCCTTAAACTGTTCCATCAAATAGCAAAGGAAGGAACACTACCAAATTCCTTCTATGAAGCTAATATCGTTTTAATCCCAAAACCTAATAAAGATTCAGTAAAAAGGGAAACTATAGGCGATCTCCCTGATGAACACAGACGCAAAGATTCTCAACAAAGTCTTAGCAAATCAGATTCAAAAACATATCAAAAAGATCAATCACAGGGACCAAGTAGGCTTCATCCCCGGCACACAAGGTTGGTTCAACATACGAAAATCAATAAATGTAATTCATCATGTAAACCAGTCCAAAGTCCAAGACCACATGATACTCTCGATAGATGCAGAAAAAGCCTTTGACAAGATCCAACAGCCTTTTATGATCAAAACGCTAGAGACTGTAGGAATGGAAGGAACCTTTATCAATATAATAAAAGCTGTATACAACAAGCCCACAGCAAGGATTATGCTCAATGGGGAACAATTGGAAGCATTCCCACTTCCATCAGGAACTAGACAAGGCTGTCCAGTCTCACCATTTCTATTCAATATTGTACTTGAAGTCTTAGCTGAAGCCATAAGACAAGAAAGGGACATAAGAGGGATTCAAATCGGCAAGGAAGAAGTCAAGCTATCCCTATTTGCAGATGACATGATCTTATACCTGAGGGATCCCAAAAACTCCACCAGGAAGCTTCTGGAACTAATTGAGAAGTTCAGCAGGGTGGCAGGATACAAAATAAATGTGCAAAAATCAGAGGCCTTCCTATATGCCCAGAATGAAAGAAGTGAAAAACCCTTGAGAGAAACAATCCCATTTACTATAGCCCCTAAAAAAATGAAATACCTTGGTATAAACCTAACCAAGGAGGTAAAAGACCGTTACAACGAAAACTTTAAAACCCTAAAGAAAGAAATTGCAGAAGGCACCAGAAGGTGGAAAGACCTCCCTTGTTCCTGGATTGGCAGAATCACCATTCTAAAAATGATCATCCTACCAAAGGCAATATACAGATTCAATGCTATACTAATCAAAATCCCAAAGCAATTCTTCAAAGAAGTTGACCAAACAATCTCAAAGTTCATATGGAGGCACAAAAGACCCAGGATAGCAAAAACAATCCTGAGTAACAAAAACACTGCTGGAGGTATTACCATACCGAACCTAAGTCTATACTACAAATCCATAGTTATAAAGACAGCCTGGTACTGGCTCCAAAATACACACACAGATCAATGGATAAGGATTGAAGACCCAGATATAAGCCCACAAAATACAGCCATTTGGTCTTTGACAAAGGGGCCCAAAAAATCCAATGGAAAAAGAACAGCATCTTCAACAAATGGTGCTGGCAAAACTGGATCTCCACATGCAGAAGATTAAAGCTGGACCCGTACTTGTCACCATGTACAAGAACTAACTCCAAATGGATCAAGGACCTTGATATAAGGCCAGAGACTATAAAAACCACAGTTGAAAGGATAGGGAACTCCCGCGAGCTGATTGGGCTAGGCCAACATTTCCTTAACAGACGTCCAATGGCACAGTCACTGCTACCAACTCTCAACAGTTGGGATCTTGTGAAATTAAAGAGCTTCTGTTCAGATAAAGAGATTGTAACGCGAGCTCAAAGGCAACCCACAGAATGGGAGAAAATCTTCACTAACCACACATCTGATAGAACTCTGCTGTCCAGAGTGCACAAAGAACTTAGAAAACTAAACTCCAAGGAAAACAATGGCCCAATTAAAAAATGGGCCCTGGAACTTCAGAGAAACTTTACCAGGGATGAAATTAAAATGTCTAACAAATATCTTAAAAAATGCTCCGCTTCCTTAGCCATCAGGGAAATGCAAATCAAAACTTGCCTGAGATATCATCTCACCCCAGTCAGGATGGCAAAAATCCACAATACAAACAACGACAAATGCTGGAGAGGATGTGGAGAGAGGGGAACTCTGCTACATTGCTGGTGGGAATGCAGGCTCATACAGCCACTCTGGCGAGCCGTCTGGAGATTCTTAAAGAAATTAAAGATTGAAATGCCATATGACTCTGCTATTCCACTTTTGGGAATAACCTCCCATACAGCAGAGGTTCACCTCGATAGCACAAGCACGACCATGTTCATAGCAGCACTGTTTACAATAGCAAAGTCATGGAATCAACCCAAATGTCCAACAGTTGACGAGTGGATAAGGAAACAGTGGTACATCTATACAATGGAGTACTACTCAGCCATCAAAAATGATGAATTACTGGAATTTGCTGGGAAATGGATGTCATTAGAAACAATTATATTAAGTGAAGTATCCCAAACCCAGAAAATTAAGTGCCATATGTACTCCCTAATAGATGGCTCCTAGTACCAAACCCACCTAGCCCACCTAGAGACAATAATTGCAAGGATTATGAACAGGAGGGATGGGGTAGGAGGGCCACACCAGAAACAAGGAGAGAAGGGACCATGTTAAAGCAGAGAAAATAGGGCTCCATCAAGGACTCAAATAAGTAATGAGACATATGATTAAGTTCACAGACTTTTGTTCCTGATCATTTACTACTGAGGGGGTATGATCTCACCAGAAGAAGAGGGCATGTAGTCTGGCAGATAAAAAGTAACCATTGTGCAAATTGGTGATAGACCCCTCCCTCACTGTGGTTTCCCACTTTTATTACATCTACCTTTGAATGTGCTTTTATCACAAGACTCTAGTCTAACAGCTTTTTGTCTCTGGCCAGGGGGTAACATACAATGCCCACCAGGATGGAGTGAAGGGCATTGCAGGAGCAGCAAAACTGCAAAAGAAAAGCAACAAACCACAATCCAGAACTTCAGAGACTGTATATCAACCACCTAGAACTAGGCCAGCTTAATCTCTCCCCATCCTGAAGCTCAGGGAAATTTGCGGAAGAGGGGGCGGTAAGAGTGTAAGAGCAAAAGGATGGGAGGAGCAATGATATGTAAGATACTCCATACAAGTTAGGGCTGAAGCAATCATAATTGGACTTTACATGCCCTGCGCATTGTCCAACACACTATTGACCCCACAAAGTCTAGCATCGGCTAAAGGCACCAAGATCCTTGGAGGCAAGGGATTGGCAGCCACAGCAATGTTCCTATACCTAAGGGGAACACGGGAAAGGGTTCAGGGAAAGGCCACTGGGTCCTTTTACGTCATCGGAGAGGAGGGCCCAGAGGAAAATCAGGCATGCACAAGAAAGGACTCTCTGGGAACTGAGGCAGGAGGCACTGGGGGATGGGAAGGGAGGGGGATGGGGAGGAGGAGCAGGGGGTACGGGGGGAGGAGGAGGGAGGGAGGGAATTGGTGTACCTGTTAAGTTTGTATGAGCTGAAATAATAATAAAAAATGTATTAATAAAAAAAAAAGAAATGAAGAGGTAATCTTGACCTGGTGATATCCTTAGGACACTTGGCAAAAGCAAAAGGAAATCATACAGAAGAAAACTGTTATATCAGGCTATATAAGATTCACACAATTTGATGAAAGGAAAGAGAGAGTTCTGTTAGAGATTTGGTAAGAGTTAAGAATCACTTTTCTGCTTTGTTGGGGCTTTCTAGGCAATTACATTGGGAGACAAATCTTGGAAGTCAAGTAAGTGAACAAAGAGTGAAAGGATGTGGAAGACATTCATGTTCCTAGACATACATCACACTTAAAAGCAGGGCAAACACAGAAATGTCCTGGACATTATAAACCCACAGTTGTTCTTTCTATCTCCTAGAGACATTCACTTATATTCCAAAGTATAAGAACCCAGACACTTTACTACACTCTTCCTTTTCTTCATCAGAGAAACTGATCTCAGTTCTCTCTCAGGAGGAAAGATTAGCAACTGTTTAAACTCTTCCTATTTAAATCACCAGATTCTTAATTTGGGGGTCCTCTCCTTCAGCACACAGCCACATTCATGTAGAGCAAATGCATCTCAGAGGAGAAAGAGCTGTAAGGAAAAGCACTAGCATTACTTATGTTAGAAATGTTGGCATTCAAGATAATAAATATAGCTTTTGAATGTATCATTAAAAAAATCTAACTGCACAAAACTCATAAGACAATAATCTACCAGGCAGACAAGAAAAATGGGAGGGGATCTCCTAAACTTGAGAAAAGAGAATATTCTGAAAAATAATAATACTTAAATGCAAATAATAAGTCAGAAGGCCAAAGAAATGAGACATTGACAGAACAATAGGCAATTTAAAAAAATCAAAGAGAAAATATAGATATGAAATGGACATTGAAATTAACTCAATTGATTCAGTGGCTTTCTGAGTTGAACACCGAATGAATCCGACTGAAGAACAAGGGAGAATAAATGTAGAAAAATAACTTAAATTTTTACCAAGATACAGTACAAAGAGAAAAAGATATGGGAACTAACACGAAAAAAAAGTTAAGAGATTCAAAGATTGGAATGATGGAGTCCATCAATTTAAGAAAAGCCCCAGAGAGAGGGACCCACAGCAGTGTGAGAAAAAAGACGATGAATTGAACGCATGTAAAGCTTTAACTAATGAAGGGAAATGGCATCTCTCATGTTGAGTAATCATTCTAATTAAAAAGTAAGCAGAAGAGCCCTACAAACCAATGACAGATTCTAAACAAGCTTAGATTTTAAAAATTACCTATAAAGGACAATAATATGACCTCTAGATGGTACAATATAAACAAAACAGAAAATAACTTGCTTTGTGATAAACCATCCATTTAAAGACAACAAGAAAGAATACTTGCATACTTAAAAAATAATTATTCCGGGGCTGGAGAGGTGGCTCAGGGGTTAAGCCTCTGCCTTCCAGGCGGAAGGTCCTGAGTTCGGATTCTAGACCCCACGTATAGACGTCGGGCAGAAGCGGGGGCGGCCTGCGTTTCTGGTCCTGGTAGGGCAGAGCCTGTGTGTCCCGGGGGTGGAGTAAACAAGGGGAGGTGGAGGCGGTCCATGGTGGTTCCCGAATTCATCCGTGGTTCTACACACACACACACACACACACACACACACACACGCACACACGCACACACGCACACACGCACACACGCACACATGCATACACGCACAATTGAATAAATAATAAAAAAAAGAAAAAGTATAGAATTCTTGACTCAAAATGAAAAGGGATTCCGTAAATAGAACACACACCCATACTATATATATAAAATATACAATATATAATATATGTAAATATATATGTGTGTATACACACACACACACACAGAAAGGAAGTGGTTAAGAAAGTCCATTATAAATAATACAATGGTTCTATGAATAGGGAAGAGAACACACTAGAAGAAAGTAATGGATACATTTTTTTTCCTGCCTTAACAATCTGATCTTTGCCTTTTATTTTACTAACTAATGTTTCTGATGTTAACATGTTAAATTACATATGATGTTGGAGGACATTGCTTTATTTTTCTAGGGTGTTTTTATGTATTTTTCACTCTTAGAGAAGTAGGCCATTGTGTAATTGTATCCATTTAGCAATATCTTGGATAGCCAAAGCTAATACTCTCTACCTAAACATTATTTTCTCAAAGCGTACCTCTATGCTGTGAGAAGAGCTCCAAATCACACTGTTTATGTCATTTAGCACTTACAAGGATGCCAAATGAAAATAATATGTTAGGCATTTCAAGCTATTTCAAAAGCTTTGGCAAATTACATCAAGACAACAGAAAGTTCTGTAAAGCTATCTTCAGCACTAACTGAAGGACTTATTTACCTCTTTTTGTTCTTTCATGAAAACTTCACTTCCTATATACAAAACTTTTACCATGCATTAAAACAGGTAGAAATGTTTAAAATTTTCTCTGATCTTGAGAATTTAAAAGAATTCAATGGGCCATGCATGCAAAAAGACATGGAAGTAGGAGGGAGACTGACTGGAATGAAGGTTTGTAGGGGGGAAGGAGAGAGGATGGGATCAGAGAGTAAGGGGGTGAAGAACTTGGGCCGTGTATGTGCAATGGAACATTCAGCCATACGGAGAAGGAAATTATGTCATTCACAGGAGCATGGAGGCACCAGCGACCCAGGCTGAGGAAGACAAATGTTGCATATAATTTTCTCTCACATGCAGAATCTAGACTAAAAAATAAAATCAGGAAACCAGAAGGGATAGGAGGAAGAAGACAAGGAATAGGAAGGGCACTAGGACAACAGGTAAGGAAAGATGGATATGATCAAAGCGCATGGCATACATCACGGAAATGTCAACTATAACCTACTAACTTCACAGTGTGTGTACACTCATTTGTGTGTGTGTGTGTTTGTGTATGTATGTGTGTGTGCATGTGCACACAAGAGGATATTTGAGTGTGTATGTCTGTGGAGGCCCAAGGATGATATCAGGATTATTCTACCTTATTGCTTTGCTCTGGGAATTCCCAAGCTCTGCCTTCCATGGCTGCATCCAAACTCGGGTCCTTTTGTTTACAAGGCAAAGGCATTAACCCCTGAGCCATCTCTATAGCCTCTGTGTACAGTAATTTTTAAAGATTGGGAAGTGATAGAACACTTACCTAACACATGCACATTGGGTTGAAACCTCAGCATGGTAGGGAACGGGAAGGCTATCATCACATTTTGAGGTGCTGGGGACAGAGCTTTGACATATTAATTTGGGGATAATGGCAATGTAATTCATCCCGTAGCATCCACCAAGTTCACGGTTGTAAGTTTGGTAACACCAAGCATTACCAAAGAAAGAGAACATAAAGAACCATGGAATGTGGCTGACATGAGGTGGCACGACCATTTTTAAAGAACAGCTACACTGGTGAGCATGAAGACAGACATTATAACCCAGCAACTAACCCCACACACTATGTTCAGTCTAAAGAAACACACCAAACGTCCCAGAAACAAGCAGCCATCTTAGCACTCAGAAGGCCATGTGGGGGAAAAAGGTTTGAAGTTAGCCTGGACTACATAAAGAAAAATGTGTAGATGCATCCCAAATGTTTATCAACAAAACAGTAAAGAAACAAATTCTCAAACATTCTTCTAGTACTGCAACACAAGGGGGGGAAGAATCAGTGAAGACAAGCTCCTTCTATCTCTAAGTAGAACTCTAAAGAACATAATATGAAGCCACAAAAGGCAAATTGCAAAAGAGTAAATGCAACATAGTAACATTGAAATGTAGATTAAAATATGTAAAATAAAACATTTGTTTATAATTTACATGTCTAATTAGTGCATTATATAGCATTTTATATATTATATATTAAAATTTTAACTACTTTTAAACCAACAGATAACTCCTAAATATTAACTGTTTTGTCACTAAAACACTTACCAATCTAAATTTTTAATCAGACCCATGGGAATAATGTGCTTTTCCCAAAATCACACAGGAGTTGCAAATACAAGTGGCAGTTAAGTAAAAAAAAAAAAAAAGAGGCTATTCTGGAGTTTTTAAACTTCATTTTTTTTCCAAAAGCACATGAGAATAAATAACTAAATGTCAAGTTTAAATGCTACATAAACTGTTCTGTACATATTTTTAAATGCCACATGTACATTTAAATATAACTCCCATAAAATGGAGAAAACAGGGCAGCATGGCACAAAGCGACTTTAGATTCTTCTGGACTGTACTAAGATTCCAGTTCTGTATTGCTTGCTCTTTAGCCTTTAACAAGTCCCTTATTGAAACTTTTTTTTCAACTTCACTTTGTCTGTGAAATCTTAACAAATTTCAGCTCCCCTACTAACAAAGTCATTAATCATATTCTACATATTTACACTTCTATACCTAGTATGTATCTCACAAATGATGTTTGTATCAGTAAACTTGTGTCTGATCAGAGGAGAAAATAAGATTAAAAGTCCTAATGGGATGTCAGCAAGCCTGTAGAAACAGAATTCTCAGTGCAGAGATGGGTGACACAAAACTATCAATTTGCAAAAACTTGCAATAAACAAAAAGACTTTTTCACAAGAACTGAGGAAATGAGGTGAAAGGTTAAAGTACTTGTGAGTGGTAGAAACTAAGAGAACATGCTCTACATCTGAGAGCCAGAAGTTAGGGGAAAAGGCTGCAACATGCCATCCACTGAGCATGACATAAAGAATTCAACTACAGACTCACATGGGGTGGCCGCCTGCCCAGGCTCACACAAGACTGGTCCTGTCCACAATCAGTTATGGATGGAGGAGGAACTCAGACTAGAGGCTAATGAACGATTCTGGGAAATTGCTAATTATTATCTTTGGTTAATGTCTACAGTAGAGCCCACTACATCCCAAGAACAGTTGTAGACCGATGGCTACACTACACGAGTGGCTCTGGTTGAATGCATTGGGCCATGAAAACAAAATACGAATGTGAGAAAGAGACAAAGAAGAGCATGAGGCAAACAGAGTGAGGGGAGAGTGGAGGAGGGGTGATCGGTGTGCATTAGGTACATATGTGACATTGGCAATAAGCTCAAAAACAAACAGTAAACCCGAAACCAGAAAGAAAAGATGTTTTGAAGAGAGGAGGAAGCGGGGTTTGGAATTACTCATGTCATCCCTACCCTAACTCCAGGCAACACAATGTAGAAAAAGATGTCCTCTGCTTTAGAGCAAGAAAATCAAGAATGGTACTAAAGTCCCAGACCAGAAGCCAATAACTATCAACTGAACCTCTAAGATTACTTGAGTCCCTGCCTGTTGCCAGGTTCCAGGCCTGCGGAACAGGCTTCAGAGCTTGGCTAGACTTTGTAGATAGAAAATTTTAGTTAGCCGGAGAAATAAGTCCAAGAGATCTATTGCATGACATGATAATTATAGTTAACAGCAATGTGTTGTGTTCATGAAAATAAATGATTTTAAGTATTCTCACTACAAACAATAATTTAAGAAAAGTGCTGATTGTGATAAAAAGATATTCAGCTAGTCGTCTCCTCTCTGGGGTGTAGGGCCTCATGTGTCCGTGCGACTCCTGGGTTGGACCTGCTAATAGCAAGATGTCTTCAGGAAATGCCAAAATTGGGCATCCTGCCCCCTCCTTCAAAGCCACAGCTGTAATGCCAGATGGTCAGTTCAAAGATATCAGCCTAACTGACTACAAAGGAAAGTATGTTGTATTCTTCTTTTACCCTCTTGACTTCACTTTCGTGTGCCCCACAGAGATTATTGCTTTCAGTGACAGAGCAGAAGAATTTAAGAAACTCAACTGCCAAGTGATTGGTGCTTCTGTGGATTCTCACTTCTGTCATCTGGCATGGATCAACACACCCAAGAAACAAGGAGGACTGGGACCCATGAACATTCCTTTGATATCAGATCCCAAGCGTACCATCGCTCGGGATTATGGGGTTTTGAAGGCTGATGAAGGTATCTCCTTCAGGGGCCTCTTCATCATTGACGATAAAGGTATCCTTCGACAGATCACTATAAATGACCTTCCTGTTGGTCGTTCTGTGGATGAGATTCTGAGACTGGTTCAGGCCTTCCAGTTCACTGATAAACATGGTGAAGTGTGCCCAGCTGGCTGGAAACCTGGCAGTGATACCATCAAGCCTGATGTCCAAAAAAGCAAAGAATATTTTTCCAAACAGAAGTAACCATTTGTCCATTTTCATGCCCGACTGCATTTGGCAGTCAGGAGGAAATTTCTTTTTGTACTTTTTTTCATGCTTAAACACAAGATGTAGTGTGATTTAAGAAATGGTCTTTCCTACAGGGTTGGGGAGGTCAGCCTTTATTCTACTGGTGGGAATGGCCTGAGCAGTGTTGTGAGCAGATCATCTGTATGATGTACCAGTAGTGAGGCATCAACCTGTTGATTTTTTGTAGTAACTATTAAACTTGAACTAAGGAAAAAAAAAATTCAGCTATACTTTAAAAATAAATACTAACAAATAAACCACTCAAGCTGATCAAGCTATGTAGGAATAAACTGTGAGGAACAAAACAAACTTCAGTACAAATTTTCTTGTCCAAATCAGGTAGCCCCCACCTATGTGCATTCCTATCTTTCTTTTATATTGAAATTCTGTTTGTACTTTATTTCTTAGATTCTCAAATTCCCTTCAGAAAGACCCAGAAGGTGAATACATGTAAATAGACTGCTAACATTTTTCCTTGACAAATAAATGTGGTTAGTGTCTGTTCATCCAATTTGAAGGGCAAGTTTTGGTTGTTCTGACTTGACATATGGCCCACCTGGAAGACTAACACTGACTGAGTTCCCCTGAAGTGTTAGCGTGAGAGGATTAAACACTCATAGGAAGCAGCTCAGTGGCAATTCAGAAGGAGAAATGGACCATAACTGCTAAGCTAGAGGAAGCAAAAGCAAGCTGCTATACCACGTGTTTACCCTGAATCAAAGGTCCTGATGCAGGCATTCCAAAATGAAGAGTGGAGCAATTTAATAACCATATACACGATTAATGTGAACAGGATACTGATGGGTTGGTAATGAAACTGAGGCAGGTTACATGGTGACACTATAGAACATAAAATATGCAGCAAATTAAAAATGGAAGTCTTAAAAACTGTGAAAACATTTTCAAGTATAACCAAAAATTACACAAACTTATTCCACAGTGGCAGAGCTATTTTTGACGTGTTTATCTTACTGCTTTCCTCTTACTGCTCTGCCTGGTTAGAACATTCCAAGATCTACAGAGGCTCCATTTCTCATTTCTGTCTCCTCTTTAATGTCATATACTCAGAGAGACCTTCTCTCGTCTCATCTAATATCACTCTGTCTTAGTGTGATTGTGCGGCTACAACAAAAAGTCATAGGCTAAGCTGGGGTGATGGCTCAGGGGTTAAAACCCTTTGCCTCTAAAGCAAAGGGGCTTGAGTTCGGATACGCTGATACCAGGTAAAAATGCCAGGCAGATATAACGGCAGCCTGTAATTCCAACTCAAGAAGTTAGAGCTAGGAAACCCCAAAGCAAAGCAATAAAGAGGTAGAGCAATCCAGAATGATTACCAAAGTCACCCTTGGGCCTCCACAGGCACACTTACTTCAGTGTCCTCTGGTACAAACACATGAAACACACATACACAAAGTTATGAGCTGATTAATTTATAAGTGACAGGAATATAATTTTTATGGAAATCTGGGAAGTTCAGATCCATCTTCCAGGGGAAGGGCTTCAGACTGCTCTCTGCTTCCATGATGTCATCTAATTGCTCCGTCCTCTAGCGTACCTGAGAAAGTCCCGTGGGGCACGAAGTACATAAAGGCAAGAGGATGGCCCTTGCCACCTCCAGTCACTTTGTGAGTGGAATTCCATTCATGACGCAGAGCCTTCAGGACTGAATCACACTTCAGAAGGCTTGTCTCTTAACACTGTGGCACTGGAAATGAAATCTCAACATGAATTTGGGAGCAGGGGAGGTAGGTCTCATCATCTATTTACAGGATAGCAAGCCCTATCATTGTCTTTTATCTTACCAACTGCATGCTATGCCTTTATAGCATTTATTATCTTTCATAAATGAATACTTAGAAAAACAGCAATTTTTGAGTTATTTTCAAATTCATTCTAATTATGGTATATAGTTTCAGCCTAGAATCTAGATTGATGTAGCTGTTTCATCCCCTCTGTTTCTTTAAGTAAAGAAAGCATATGCAAATGAAAATTTTAAAATGAAAGCAATCAAGGTTAGAACTTAGAGGACTTTAATCTTAAAAATGAGACAATGTCTTAGATTAACGTGCTGACACATATAAACTATATCACATAATCTTTATCATTCCTGGGAAAGGCACCCAACATGTTTTATCTTTAGAAAGTACAGAGATTAATGAAGCTCATAAAAATGATAAATTATTTCAGAAGCACATTTGCAAAATAAACCATTAAAGAGTTTTGACTTCAGAAAAAGTTAAAGCTAAATGTGAACAGACAGAAACTATGAAGCTCTTTGAGGAACTATATGAAAATAAAAATACATTCTCAAGTTATAGATGAACTTTTTAACCAAACACAAAAATACCATCCATAAAATAAGAATGGCACAGTAAAAAATAGTACAAAATGTAACAGAATCACACATTTTAACCACATTAAACAAATAACAGGGGCTGGAGAGGTGGCTCAGGGGTTAAGCCTCTGCCTTGCAGGCGGAAGGTCCTGAGTTCGTATCCCAGATCCCATGTATAGACGCCGGGCGGAAGCGGGGGCGGCCTGCGCTTCTGGTCCTGGTAGGGCGGAGCCTGTGAATCCCGGGGCAGAAGGAGGTGGAGGCGTCCATGGTGGTTCCCGAATTCGTCCGTGGTTCTACACACACACAGACACACACACGCGCACATACATACGCACACACGCACAATTGTATAAATAAATAAAAAAATTCTTTAAAAAAAAAAACAAATAACAAAAAAATTATTCATAGTCTTGTAAAAAATTCCCAAAATTCAATTTTTTAAAAAACATGGTAAAAAAAATAATAAACCTGGTAGAATAATGGTAATTGGCATATATTATATAAAATAGTGTCTATGATTATTTATAAATTGACAATAAACATAGATTTGTGGACTTGTTAATTGTTGAAGTGATACAAATTAAAAATACAAAAAGCAAATATTCATCCACTAGATTGGCAAAAGATGTGAAATGCTATGAAATTGCTGTCAGAAGTTGAAGTTGATATACTCACTACAGAAGCAGTTTAGCAATACCTAAGTAAAAGGATGGCATTTCTCAAAGTTCAGCAAGTCTTCTCCTAAAATATGCCCTAGAAAAGTATGTGGTGTACTCCCAGCATGGCAGCAAGTGGGGAGAAAAGAAACATTACCCACAAGGTAGGCATGGCAGCCCTGATAAGAGATGGGCAGTCCTAAACCCAGGACAAGTCTATAAGTCTAGAACCCTCACAATCCTCCAATCTCTCTGTGATGTCTCTGGAAGACAGGTAGGTCATCAAGGGAGAGTGGCATTGTTTGAACGTGAGTTGACCCCACAGACTCAGGAACTGGAATCCATGGCTGGTGTTAATTTGTATGGGATAGTTGTGGCACGTTTGAGAGGTGGAGCTTTATTGGAAAATAAATGTCAGGGGAGGGTGTGGCCTTGAGGTTTGGCTGCCCAGACCTCCTCCTCTTGCTCCCTCTGCCATGCTGAAGGCTGTGGTGACCTGAACCAGCCTCCTGATTCTGCCTCTAGCCATGTCTTTTGCTATGCGATTCCCACCATAATTTACTATATATCCTCTGGATTAGCCAAAGAAACCTCCCTTTCATCCTTTAGGTTGCTTGAGTCTGAATAGATTGTCTCGCAGAAACAAGAAAAGTAACTACAACAGGGATGAAGCCCACTTGTGGCTCTATATAATTTGGAGGATAGTGGCTAGCGCGGTCTTGAAAGGAAATCTACAGATTAAAACAAATAACCTCAGGGCCTGAACAGAGAGCCACCACAAGCCAGAAGGCCTGAATTTGTCCTTCCACTGTTCCAGGGAAGATAGCTTGGAGACTCGCTATATTCAAAATTGTTTTATTCCCATTCATACATTCATCTAGTTTGCTTATACACTTTTTTCAGTGCTGGGCAATTTCTTTCCTTTCCAATTTTTCTTTTTATACTGTCTTCCCTTTTTTCATTGCACTATACTTTCAGAAGTATTTCAATTTTATATGTTTTATATGTTCTTAAGAGAAATATGTTTTTTAATCTCCCTTCTTACATTTATTTAATTTGCTTTTAAACTTCATCATTAGGAAATTTTTTTCATTTTTAATCTAATTTCATGTTCTTTCCTTTTATCCTCCTTAACAATCTTTTCCAGTCCTTTCCTTTCATTTATTTAGCTATCTTCTTCCCCTATTTATACCCTCTTAGTTTCCTCCCATTATTTCATCATTTCCCATTCTCTGATCAGTATTGGGGATGGAGCCCTCAAGAGACATCTAGTCAATATGATCACCCATGTAACAGCAGAAAAGAGTCCAAATTAATAGGTGAATCACAATGAAGAAAAAACAGAAACGTGAAAAAGTAAAGCAACATGACTCCTCAAATTATCAGAACTCCTCAAATACTGAATTCAGAGTTGCTGAAACAGGAAAGATGGTGAATAAAGATTTCAGAACATTACTAGAAAAAAATTCTGGTAAGAGAATTGGCTCAGCAGGTAAAGGCACTTGTATGCAGTCTAGCAACCTGAGCTCAATCCTCAGAGCCCACATGGTAGAAGAAGAGAACCAACTTCCAAAACTTGTCTTCCAACCTCAAATGGTATGACATAAATGCACCTCTCTCTCTCTCTTTCTTTCTATTTCTCTCTTTCCTCCTCTCTCCCTCCCTCTCTCTTTCCTAATAAATAAATGATTCAAAAAAATTCAGAAATCTCACATGTGTCTTTAAACTTCCACAGGTGTGCTGTGACTCACAAACATAACACACACACCTCACCACACCACACACCATACCCCAATAGCAAAAAGCAATTAATTAAACTAAAATTTAAAACAAGCGAAAATAGAACCACCATATGTTCCAGCTATGCCAGTCATGTGTATGTCCTCCAAGGAAATTAAGCCAGTATACAAAAAATACACCTACATACCATGTTCAGTATAGCATTATTCACAATAGTCAAACTATGGAATCATGAATTAACATAGGTGGCTGACATCAGAATTTAGAAAGAAAGGTGCACACCCAGCAAAGAGTATTATTCAGTTACAAAGAATAATAAAATTTGGCAATTTTCAGGAAAATGGATAGAACTAAAAGATACCATGTGATGCAAACAAGCCAGAAACAGAAAAACATGCATTGTATGATTTCTCTCATATATGGAAATTTAAAAATATATTAAAGTCCCTTTTCGCCCCACCCCGCTCCGCCGGTCGGGACGCGCACGCGCGATCCAGCCGGGCCTCACCGCACGCTCTAGGACCCCAGGTCAGCCCACAGGGACCCGGCTCCGACTCCCACCATCCAGCCGGAGCCGCACGGGGGCCGAGGGACGAGGAGGACCTCCCCCTGCGCCCGGGCCCCGCCCCAGCTGCCATCGGGTTAAATAGCTCCACGCCAACGCGCCCATCCTCCCTTTTCACCCCACCCGGCTCCGCCCATCGGGACACGCGCGCGGTCCACCCGGGCCTCACCCCGCGCCCTAGGTAAGTCCCTGTTCGGGCCCCGCCCACCAGTACCCCAGGCCAAATAATTCAGTTTAGTGAAATTGAGAGATCTTAAGAGTTAAAATGACAATGCCAAAGTCAAAGTGCAAATCCATGAGAAGCAACACTCAAGTAAACAAATTTCCCACTGAAGAAAATAATCCCATAATGTTAGACTCCAACAAGAACAAACCCGCGGAAAAAGGCCAAGAAAGCCTGACCCAGAATAACGACTTTCAAAATATGATCATTACCATGTTCAATACTATGAAAGAGGAAATCCGGGAGGAATTACATAATCCAATCAATCCCTTTGAAGAGGAACACAACAGACATCTGGAGGAGTTGAGAAAAACAGTGCAAGAAACAAAAAGTGGCATAGAGCAGTTAAAACAAACTCAAGCAGAGTTTAAAACTGAGCTAAAAGACAAGTTATCTTCAACCCAGAGCGCCACAGAGAGTCTTATCAACAGAACTAATGCAGCAGAAAACAGAATTTCAGACCTTCAAGATAAAGTGGGAGTACTAACCAGCTCAATGGAAGAGGTTGTTAAACCCAAAAACATACTTGAGAGAAATATCCAAGAGATATGGGACACCCTGAAGAAGCCTAACATGCGTATTCATGGAATACCGGAGCAAGAATCTCAAAATACCACCCCTGAGGAAATTTTTCAAACGATCATCAAGGAAAACTTTCCTCATCTAAAAAAAGAGAGGCCCATTCATATACAAGAGGCATTCCGCACCCCAAACAGATACGACCAAAATAGAAGCACGCCGCGGCAAATAATAGTTAAAACACTCCACATTCAAGATAAAGAACTGGTGCTGAGAGCTTCAAGGGAGAAAAAAACAAGTCACTTTTAAAGGCAAACCTATTTAAAATAACAAATGACTTCTCAGTCGAAACAGTAAAAGCAAGAAGAGCTTGGAGAGACATACTTCAAGTATTGAATGAGCAAAAATGTCAACCCAGGCTGATTTACCCTGCAAAACTATCAGTCATGATCGAGGGAGAAAGAAAAATTTTCCAGCACAAAGACAACTTTAAGGGATACATGGCCACCAAACAAGGCCTTCAAAAACTGCTAGAAATGATACTCAAGCGTGAAGAAAAAAACAGGCATATCCAGGAGAACAGAAGGCAAATATAACACCATTAAAAGCGAAGCAATATACTTATAAAAGCTACTAAACATAATAAATGTCTGGAATTAACAATAGTTCCTCCATTATAACACTAAATGTTAATGGACTTAATTCACCGATCAAGAGACACAGATTACAAACTTGGATTAAAAATCACAATCCATCAATCTGTTGCCTGCAGGAAACCCATCTCACCACAAAAGAAAGGCACGCTCTAAAAATAAAAGGCTGGTCAACAATTCTACAAGCAAATGGAAGCAGAAAACAGGCAGGGGTAGCCATTATGCTATCAGACAAAGTGGATTTCAAACCAAAGAAAATTATAAGAGACACGGATGGATACTACATTTTAGTCACAGGTACAATTCACCAGGAAGATTTCACAATACTGAACATATATGCACCCAATACGGGCCCCTCCACATTCATTAAGAAAACCCTACAGCGTCTAAAGCAAGAAATCAACCCCCAAACGATAATTCTTGGGGACTTCAACACCGCCCTCTCTACATGGGATAGATCAACAGGTCAAAAGCTTAACAGAGACACTTTGGAACTTAATCAAACCCTGAAAGAAATGGACCTCACAGATCTCTATCAAACTTTTCACCCACGCACCAAAGAATACACATTTTTCTCAGCAGCACACGGAACTTTCTCCAAAATAGATCACATATTGGGCCACAAAATGAATCTACACATATACAAGAAAGTTGAAATTCTAACCTGTGCCCTATCAGACCACCACGGCCTAAAGCTGGACATCCACAACACATCAAACAAGAGAAAATACACTAACTCCTGGAAACTTAACACTATGATGCTGAATGAGAACTGGATTCAGGAAGAAATTAAAAAGGAAATTCAAGATTTCCTGAAAGTGAATGATAACGAAAATACAACTTACCAAAATCTCTGGGACACAATGAAAGCTGTTCTAAGAGGTAAGTTCATAGCTCTTAATGCCCACGTCAAAAAAATGGAAACATCAGAAATAAACAACTTAACAATGCAGCTTAAAGCTTTAGAGAAACTAGAGCAATCTGATCCCAAAAGCAGTAGAAGAGAAGAGATTAGCAAAATAAGGGGAGAAATATCTGAAATCGAGACTAAGAAAATGATAGAAAAAATCAACCAATCAAAAAGCTGGTTCTTTGAAAAAATCAACAAGATTGATACACCCCTAGCTAAACTAACCAAAAGCAAAAGAGAGAAAACCCAAATTAACAAAATTAGAAATGAACATGGAGTTATCACTACTGATACCCAAGAAACCCAGAGAATTATAACATCATATTTCAAAAACTTATACTCTGTGAAGTTTGACAACACAAAAGAGATGGATGAATTTCTAAGTAAACACAACTTACCTAAATTGAATCAGGAAGTTGTGAATTATTTAAATAGTCCTATAACATATAAGGAAATTGAGGAAGTAATCTCGAATCTTCCCACCAAAAAATGTCCTGGACCAGATGGATTCAGCACAGAGTTCTACCAGACATTTAAGGAGTTAATAACACCAATACGCCTTAAACTGTTCCATCAAATAGCAAAGGAAGAAACACTACCAAATTCCTTCTATGAAGCTAATATCGTTTTAATCCCAAAACCTAATAAAGATTCACTTAAAAAAGAAAACTATAGGCCAATCTCCCTGATGAACACAGACGCAAAGATTCTCAACAAAGTCTTAGCAAATCGGATTCAAAAACATATTAAAAAGATCATTCATGGGGACCAAGTAGGCTTCATCCCCGGCACACAAGGTTGGTTCAACATACGCAAATCAATAAATGTAATTCATCATGTAAACCAGTCCAAAGTCCAAGACCACATGATACTCTCGATAGATGCAGAAAAAGCTTTTGACAAGATCCAACAGCCTTTTATGATCAAAACGCTAGAGACAGTAGGAATGGAAGGAACCTTTATCAATATAATAAAAGCTGTATACAACAAGCCCACAGCAAGGATTATGCTCAATGGGGAACAATTGGAAGCATTCCCACTTCCATCAGGAACTAGACAAGGCTGTCCACTCTCACCACTTCTATTCAATATTGTACTTGAAGTCTTAGCTGAAGCCATAAGACAAGAAAGGGACATAAGAGGGATTCAAATCGGCAAGGAAGAAGTCAAGCTATCCCTATTTGCAGATGACATGATCTTATACCTGAGGGATCCCAAAAATTCCACCAGGAAGCTCCTGGAACTAATTGAGAAGTTCAGCAGGGTGGCAGGATACAAAATAAATGTGCAAAAATCAGAGGCCTTCCTATATGCCCAGAATGAAAGAAGTGAAAAAGCCTTGAGAGAAACAATACCATTTACTATAGCCCCTAAAAAAATGAAATACCTTGGTATAAACCTAACTAAGGAGGTAAAAGACCTTTACAATGAAAACTTTAAAACCCTCAAGAAAGAAATTGCAGAAGACACCAGAAGGTGGAAAGACCTCCCTTGTTCCTGGATTGGCAGAATCAACATTGTAAAAATGACCATCCTACCAAAGGCAATATACAGATTCAATGCTATACCAATCAAAATCCCAAAGCAATTCTTCAAAGAAGTTGACCAAACAATCTCAAAGTTCATATGGAGGCACAAAAGACCCAGGATAGCAAAAACAATCCTGAGTAACAAAAACACAGCTGGAGGTATTACCATACCAAACCTAAGTCTATACTACAAATCCATAGTTATAAAGACAGCCTGGTACTGGCTCCAAAATAGACACACAGATCAATGGATAAGGATTGAAGACCCAGATATAAGCCCACAAAGTTACAGCCATTTGGTCTTTGACAAAGGGGCCCAAAGAATCCAATGGAAAAAGAACAGCATCTTCAACAAATGGTGCTGGCAAAACTGGATCTCCACATGCAGAAGATTAAAGCTGGACCCGTACTTGTCACCATGTACAAGACTTAATTCCAAATGCATCAAGGACCTTGATATCAGGCCAGAGACTTTAAAAACCATAGTTGAAAGGATAGGGAACTCCCTCGAGCTGATTGGGCTAGGCCAACACTTCCTAAACAGACATCCAATGGCACAGTCACTGCTACCAACTCTCAACAGTTGGGATCTTGTGAAATTAAAGAGCTTCTGTTCAGATAAAGAGATTGTCACACGAGCTCAAAGGCAACCCACAGAATGGGAGAAAATCTTCACTAACCACATATCTGACAGAGCTCTACTGTCCAGAGTGCACAAAGAACTTAGAAAATTAAACTCCAAGGAAAACACTGGCCCAATTAAAAAATGGGCCCTGGAACTTCAAAGAAACTTTACCAGGGATGAAATTAAAATGTCTAACAATTATCTTAAAAAATGCTCCACTTCCTTCGCCATCAGGGAAATGCAAATCAAAACTTCCCTGAGATATCATCTCACCCCGGTCAGGATGGCAAAAATCCACAATACAAACAACGACAAATGCTGGAGAGGATGTGGAGAGAGGGGAACTCTCCTACATTGTTGGTGGGAATGCAGGCTCATACAGCCACTCTGGCGAGCCGTCTGGAGATTCTTAAAGAAATTAAAGATTGAAATGCCATATGACCCTGCTATCCCACTTTTGGGAATAACCCCCCATGCAGCAGAGGTTCGCCTCGATAGCACAAGCTCGACCATGTTCATAGCAGCACTGTTTACAATAGCAAAGTCATGGAATCAACCTAAATGTCCAACAGTTGACGAGTGGATAAGGAAACAGTGGTACATCTATACAATGGAGTACTACTCAGCCATCAAAAATGATGAATTACTGGAATTTGCTGGGAAATGGATGTCATTAGAAAGAATTATATTAAGTGAAGTATCCCAAACCCAGAAAATTAAGCGCCGTATGTACTCCCTAATAGGTGGCTCCTAGTACCAAACTCACCCAGCCCACATTGAGACACTCAAAAGTAAACCTGTGTAACACAGTAATTGCAAGGATTATGAACAAGAGAGATGGGTTAGGATGGCCACACCAGAAACAAGGAGAGAGGAGACCATGTTACAGCAGAGAAAATAGGCCTCCATCAAGGTCTGCAAGTAAGTAATGAGAAACCTGGTTAAGTTCACAGACGTTCTTTCCTGATCTCACCAGAAGGGGAGGGCATATAGTCTAGCAGATAAAAAGTAATCATTTTGCAAATGGGTGATGGACCCCTCCGTCAGGGAGGTTTCCTACTCTTATTACATCTACCCTTGAATGTGCTATTACAACAAGACTCCAGTTTAACAGCTTTTTGTCTCTGGCCAGGGGGTGACATACAGTGCCCAGCAGAATGGAGTGAAGGGAATTGCAGGAGCAGCAAAACTGCAAAAGAAAATCAACAAACCACAATCCAGAACTTCAGAGACTCTATATCAATCACATAGAACTAGGACAGCCTAATCTCTCCCCATCCTGGAGCTCAGGGACATTTGCGGAAGAGGGGGCGGTAAGATTGTAAGAGCAAAAGGATGGGAGGAGCAACGATTTGCAAGATTCTCAACAATAGTTGGGGCCAAAGCAATCATAATGGGACTTTGCATGCCCTGCGCAATGTCCAGCGCACTGTTGCCCTCATAAAGTCTAGCATCTGTTAAGGGCACCGAGACCCCTGGAGGCAAGGGATTGACAGCCATAGTAGTGATCTTATGCTTAAGGGGAACAAGAGAAAGGGCTTATGGAAATGCCACTGGGTCCTTATATGTCATCGGAGAGGAGGTCTCAGAGGAGAGTTAGGCGTACACAATAAAGGACTCTCTGGGAATTGGGGGGGAGGCACTGGGGGAAGGGGAGGGGGAGGAGGGGGGAGGGAGGGAACTGGTAAAAAATTTTAAAATGTATAATTAAATTTTTAATAAAAAAAAAATATATATATATATTAAAATGTACCTGAAAGTAGAAGAGTGACTAGGGTTTGAAACAGAGTCAGGGTGAGGAAGGAAGGGAATGGGACAGACTAGAACAGGAGAAGGTAAACATGATCAGACTCAATATATGCATTCAAAGTATTAGCACAATGTAGTCAATCAATGTATACCATTAATATGTGCTAATAACTACTATTTTAACTGTTCTACATAAACTCTACAGGGTACATTTGTTCCATTTCTTTTATCATCCCATGGGATGGCTGGATGAAAACATGGGTGCCACAGTTAGGTTTCTAAGGTCTCATTCATCTTACAGCATTTTGAGTTTGTGTCCTTCTGCAAGCGACTTATTTCCCTAAGCCTATTTCTTTGCCATAAAATGAAGGCTAACCAAAGAGTTTATTTTATAGTACTGCATGAATATATAGATGAGAAGTAAAAGGCTTAGCATAGAATGCATGTGCAGTAATTCTGAGCATTATTATTTTGTCAAATGTTTTCTTGATTAGTAGGTAAGGAGTAAATGCACCATTGAATATGTCAGTCGTAAATATTCAGTGAAGTTAATCACATGGAAGAAATTTCTACACAAGAATATTAATACAGACCAGGACTGGTAGTTCATGCATGTTATGTAATCCCCACACATGAGAGTCTGAGGGAAGAGGATCACAAGTTCTAGGCCAGCCTGGGCAATTTAGTGAAATTCTGTCTCAAACTGAATAAGAAAAAAGGCTAATATGAGTGGATACCCAGAAACTTACCAATGCAGCATCCCGGATGGGATCCAGTGGATCACATATGCAGTGGGACACAAGAGCAAGAGAGACTAGCAGGAAAGGAGAACTCGTGGGCTGGGATGGGAAGGGGTGGGTGGGTGTAGGGGATGAAGACATATAAATTCATTATATTCATACATGAAAGCTTCAAAGAATTCTGTAATAGCTAACTAAGTATGTAGCTCAGAGTAAATTGTGAGGCTTTAAGTTTAACCCCCAGGATTGCCAAAAATAAGCACTGATAGAAAATATTTCACCCACAAAATGAACAGAATGCAGTTTAGAAACATTTCCATTCACAACATTGAATAAATGGTTAAATAATTATTTAGTAGTTTCACTGTCAAACTTTAGACTTTTATTTAAAAACTATGTGAGCACATTCAGTGAAGAATTATCTCATTAGCATTGAGGTATTTGTGAGCCTAAAATAGCATATAGCTAACTTGCTATGAAAGATGAGCATCATAGATCTGTAAACACATCAGTCTTGCTTAGTTAACATTGCACAGACACTGAATGTAATTATAGCCACTCTATAATCATGCCGACTCAAATATTAACTTATTTAAAATTTAATATCATCAGAAGATGATTTAATATCATTTTTGCTTTATTGTATGATAAGCATATGTCTTATTTTCATATTTCTGTTGCTGTAATGAATTCATGATTCAAACAAATTAAAGAACAAGAAGTTTATTATGTTCATGATTCTAGGTTATATAGTCTTTCATTGTTAGATACAGGTGTCAACTTGGCAATTGAAGGCTTGAACTCTGGGTATAGTTGTGAAGAATTGGTAATTGAGTTGAGCCCTGGTTGAGCCAGGTTTGATTGATGGAGAGGTTCCTGCCCATGGTAGGTAGGACAACTTCTTGGTCAGTGCTAAGGATTCACACTCAAATCCTCATGCTTGCACAGCAAGCGCTATACCTACCAGGCCATCTCCCCAGTCTTGGCAGTCTTATTCTGAAAAAAGGAATCTATTTTAAAGTTTTTACGTGCTTACAGCACCTTGCCACTGTGCTATTTTTAAACACATATGTAGCAACTCATTCGCTGAAAATCTTTCAGGGTCTCCCACTTTCTTCTGAGATTAAGTACAAAATGTTGGGTCTCTATGATTGCTTTCCTGTCTCTCTCCAACTTCATCCTTCTTGTAGGCTTCTCTCATAGGTAGTCTTCCTTGCATTTCCTCAAAGGGTTCATCTTTTTTTAACTTATCTTGCTATGCATTGTTTCCCTGTCTGAATCCTAACATACATTTGCAGACATGCTTAAAATTGTCCAGCCTGATTTACTGCCCCTGCAGTCATTTTGTCAAGTTGAAGGATCGGGGTAATCCTGCATCAAGAACTTCTGCTGGCATCCTCTTTGACTGCTCCACTGTTGCTTCCCATTCTTTGTATCAATAAAGTATTTTTTCAGTTCAGCCTGGGCTCTTTACTACACACACTGCTATCATCCAGTTCACAGACTGCAGTACAGTGAAAATATGAATTTTGCATGTATCAGTAAGGCCAAAGATTTGTGTGACTCACTTGGTTGTAATATTTGCTTTATTGAGGTAGTCTGTAACCGAACCTTCAATGTCTCTGACAAATGCTTCTATTTGACTTTCAAGACAATTGAGTTTTCAGAAAGACTTTACCGACAGTCCTTGTAGAAGTACTTTCTTCTCTGGACATGATACTTTGGTCTTCTCATAGTATGTTTCTAATAACAAATGGGGTATAGTTATTATTTGCATAATTTATTGTTTTTGAGACAGGGTTTTGCTGTGTAGTCACACTGGCCTTGAATATATGATCTTCAAGCCTCAGCCTGCATAGTGCTACTATTACCGGGGTGAAGCACTGTATCTGTGATAATTCATCCTGGGGCATACCCGGAAAGAGCAGTTGAGACTACCTGAAGAGAGTATTTGGATAATACAAAGATCAGCCCTAGATCCCATCAGAACTGCCATAGATCTCATTGGAACTTCCCAGTACTGGTCCATATAAAAGGAACCACAGAATAGAGAGAGAGAGAGATGCTACAGGAATACTCCAGCCATGTGGATGTTGACTATGACTTAGCCTACCTACAGCTTCAGCCACCAGCCATGTCACCACCACCATAGAAGTCTGTTCTCTCCTCTGGAACTTGAATTGAGTAAATCTCTCTTTCTCCCTTAAGTCGTTCAACACTAGGTGCTCTCTCACAGCAATAGTTAAGAATAACCGTTATAATATCCAACTCTCCTCATATCTTAAACCTTCTTTTCTATGCATTAACTGTTGAAGTGTAGAGGGTGGGATGGTTTCTCTCCCTGTTGCTCAGCTTTAATTCACGTGTTTGGTTTCGCTGTATCTGATTTTACTCTAGGGACATGACTTCATGATAAAGCCCCAGCTGTGCAAAGATGAGGAGGGAACAGTGATCTCAGCACTGACACATAAAGCCCAGCTGACAAAGTGGCCTGTAGTGTTCCAGAAGAGGAAACAGGACCCTCCAAGAAGCTGGCTAGCTAGACTAGCCAAATGCATGAGCTTCAGATTCAGTAAGAGACCCACAAAGTCATCCTTTGCCCTATACATGTACCCAACAGCTAACTCTGGCCCTCACATGCATGTTTACACATGTACCCCTTCACCCATACACATGTCCCACAAATATGTGAACACGCAGAAGCACATATATTCACACCACACACATACACACCACTTATATACTGACCATCCACACACACACACATACACACACACACACACACACACAGAAAAAAATTTAAAGAATCGACATTTCTGACATTTGGGTCACCATTTTTGGACTTGCTACCAAAGAAGCTAAATCAGTTGGCCAATTGGCATATTTTCTAGAAGAAAAATATACTTTGCTTGTATATACAACATCTTTATGAATTCTTTGCAGGATTTCTGAAAGTTAGGTAAAATTAAGTATTAGGAGCTCTAGGGTCACCTGTATGGTAAGTGATAAAATGGCATGCAAGGCAGCACTGGAAATAATTTGATAATCATGACTGTGTTTAGATGATTGGAAGTGGTGAAATATAATTTGTAATTTCATTATTGGAATATAGGAAACAAAAGGTGAAGTTGAAGATGAAATTCACTTACTGATTTTTTGTATGGTGCATTTAGTAAGATAACTGTTTAGTAAAAGGTCAGCTTATTAATTCAAAACATTAATCTAGAAGAAATAGTGAATTAACAGAGTATGAATTCACTCACTGCCATAGATACTATGGAAATGGGACCTATGATGACCAGAAACTGGACAGGTTACATATGACAGAATTAGTTTCTGAAATTAGACCAGACTGAATACCTGTCCCAGCTGTTTATTAAGTGTGGAAATTTCACCAAGACTTACACTTTCACTTCAGTAATCTTCTTAATCTGTAGTACTGTTTATTTTATCAGAAAATAGAGAATAATAGCTATGTTTATCTTAATTCAAAGTGCTCCTATCCATACATAGCAAGTACTCAAAATGATAGGGACTGTTATTGTTGCTAATGGACTAAAGATCAACTGTGAACATAGTGACTTCTCAGTGAAATAGAGAAATACTATAGTAGTACTAGTATCAGTGGGACTTGGGATATGAACCTAGCAAACTCTTATTACTGACAATAAGGTAAGAAAAGAGAATCCATAGGGAAATAAGATATGAAACATTCAAGTATGCTGCTCCAGTTATATAATATTCTTGCTTTTTTTGAGCCCATAGTACAATTATTTTGTTTGCTAGCATCCTGTTCACACAGAAGTTTATGAAGGGCCTTTTCTTGGTAATAAGAATCTAAGCTTTTGGCTTATGATGAGAGAACACTTGCCATTCCTTGATAATAACTCATTATCATAGTCTAGATATAGTGCAAGGCTGACAGAAGATGATAAGAAATAGAATCAACACTGCCTGATTGCAAAGCAAGGTTACATAATTTGTTTTAAAATAGCACTAAGAATTTCTGTAATTTGCAGGGTGAAATCCCAATAATTTTACTGATTAAATTCTATTTTCCATTTACATTTCCTAATCAAACCCATTGACTCTCTCTGTTAAATCTTAATATAATTTGGCCTTTTACAGAACATTAGAAAAGAAGTCAATGAAGAGCCTAATCAAGAAAGAAAGCCTGAAATGTTAATCATCCTTCCTGTTCTGACATGAGGAAGAATATTAACGTATTTACTCACTGATTTTCCACCCTCATCCACATATACTGTGCTTTCTTTTTTGCTGATCCTGGAATGTTATAGATGCACTTTCTTTTCTCTCTCTCTCTCTCTCTCTCTGCCTGCCTCTCTTTCTCTCTATATATGTGTTGGTGTGTGTGAATGCAGATGGAGCGCCATAGTGTTCATGTAGTCAGAAGACAAAGTTAGATGCAGGCCTCATCTTATACCTTTGGGGTAGTATCTCTTGCTGCATACACTTGCCCCTGGCTGGCAAGTACCTGGAGATTCTCTAGTCTCTACTCCCATATCACTGTAGGAGTTCTGGAATTGCAGACACACAGTGCCGCATCCAAATTTACATGGGTTCTGAATGTCCACACTCAGGTCCTCACATTTGTACAGCAAGTGTGTCTTGCCCCACCCCCGTGAGCCATCTCTTCACCCTGATCTACTTTCACTATATGACTTTATGCACATAATTTTGAATTTAAAATAGATTTAGATTTCATTACAATGAGCTGATCTACTGCAACCAAATCTACACAATGGCTGACATATCAATATTCCCCCCATGGACTAATGAGGATCTCAGGACAAACAACTGTAGTCAGAAAGAATCATGGGACAGATATTGAACAAAAGAAGAAGAACCTCCCCCACTTGTGAGTTGTCCACTGCAGGGCCACAGAGACCTGGTTCTTTACTAACATAGGTACCCCAAAGGGAACCCTGTGATCCACATATGCAGAGAAACAGGAGGGCAGGAGGAACATGGCTGGATTGATGAAAGGAGGGGAAGGTTAAAGAAGAGGGAGGTAGGAGAAGGGATAGGTCAAGAAGGAAAATTCATTTGTTTGTGTAGCAGTTACTCGTTGCTGATAAAATCATGACAAAACAGTTTAAGGGAATAAGGGGTTTATTCTCTCTTGCGATAGTTTGGTTACATACAGTTTCTTGGCAGGAGAGTCCACATATGGCTGAGGGGACTGGCCATACCATATCCACATGACAGAGAGAGTGATGATCCTTACTTGCCAGACCAGCATGTTTGACCAAGTATAACAAGGATGTCAACCTTCTCAAACAGCTGTTTCCATCTCATTCACCTGACCAGGGTCTAGTCCCACCCATTATGGTTGAGCCTTCCCCATCCGCTAGACAATTTCCTGCAATTTCTTCACTCTGGGCTTAACTCAACTAAAAGTGTGCCCAGAGCTCAAATCCATAACTGTCAAATTGACAACTGTATCTAACTATAACAGTCTGTATATGGGAAATTCTTGATGGAAAAATTAATTAAAGAAATAGATTTAGAAAAATTTAGCACTTAGAGTTTAAGAACCTTAGAAACCCATAGTTGTAGCTTATTTTAACTCTTATTAATGTCATAACTAGTGAATGAATACATGCATACTGAATGATTTTTTATAAGTATGTATAAAGATCTAGAAAGCTACGACTAAAAATAATGAAAATGTCATTTTAATGAGTGGTTGTAGAAGTTGAATTGCTATCTTTGTAATTATCATTATTGTTTTTCTTGAAAATCCTGTTCAAAAGTACATTAGTCAGGATTAGCCATCTTCGTTCATTAGAATATTATCACTGAATAATAAAACACCATATAAACATTCTTTTCTTAAAGCTTAGATAAGAAAAGTTCTCAGAATTCACCAAGATGAAGACTAGGGAGGCAGAAGAACACATCAGGCCAGAATACAGAATATTGGTGAACCTGGAATACTCAGCCCTAATCCTAGGTCCATCAAAATCCTAGTCCACACTCAGGGAACCTTGTGGAAGAGGAGGCTTTAAGATGGTAAGTCTAAAGAGGGGGTGAGGTACTTTTGACCAATAAACACATTGCAGTTACAGCAGGGCTGCTATACCCAAAAGGTCACTGCAGTGAGAACTTATACCAGCAAATCTACACAATGGCCGACATATAAACATTCCCAAGGACTAATGAGGATCTTAGAAGAAACAACTACTTTCCGTTTCTCAGGGGCAGATTCTAGACAAAGAAAGAGGAACCTCCCCACTTATGACCTTGCCCACTGAAAAGTCACATAAAATTCAACTGCAAAGGGAGTCCTGTGATACACCTAAGCAAAGGAACAGGAGGTGGGGGTGGAACAGGGCAGGACTGATAAAAGGAGGGAAGGGTGGGAGAAGGGGGTGTGGGTGGGAGAGGAGGGAGGTGGATGGGGAGGGGGATCAGGTCAAAGGCATAAATACATTTTGTTTGTAAATAATGAAGAAAGAATATTATCACTGAGCAATAAAAAAAGGATGTGGACATTGACGTAGAATTGGCACTCATGATCCAATGTCTATTTTGTTTTTATCTTACTTTTAGATAGCAGATATTGGCCCTTTTATCTTTGTGTGAAATTTCATTTCATAGAAGAAAGTATGTGTCAATGAATACCCCCAATGTTGTTTCACAGTAATTGACTTGGTAAGACGATCTGTAAGACAACATACTATTTTCATATAAATTACCATGTTTTACTTTAATTGCTGAAATAATAGCTCATGACATGCTCTCTTCGATATCTCATGAGACATTGTTTTAATACAAATCTGACCTCATTCCATTCTGCTTCCACAAATGGGACTAAGCATATATCTTTTAACACACACATTTATACACACACAAACACACACACACACACACACACACACACACACACACACAACACACTTCCATGTAGTCTAGCTGAACTTTGGGGAAAGGCTAAAATATTTAACTTCCTCATTGGGACTCAATATAGTCTGTACCATCTAGAAATTTTGTTACATCTCTTACCACTCCTCTTTATCACAAACCCATACCAATAGGAAATTCTTTTTAAATATTTAAGTTTTAAAGATTCTGGTGATTATTTTCATGTTTCTCAATAATACTGACCTAACATCACTTTTTAATTTTCAATTTTATATCTTTATTTTGCTCTTTAATAAATGATTTAAACTAATACATCCTTATTTCCCTTCCAGTTTATGTTAATTATACTATTTTTAAACGTTTTCATTTTATTGAGACAGAATTTCATGCAATTAAGGCAAGCTTCGAACTCACTAGCTGAGATTGGCCTTGAATTCCTAACCCACCTGCCTCCAGAGCACAGGAATTACTGACATGTGCCATGAGACTAGAATCAACTTTGAAAAATTCTCAGCTAGGGATATAGTTCAATGCTGGAGTGCTTGCCTGGAAAATTCAAGGCCCAATTCTCTACCTCTAGCATAAAGGAAAATATCCATTTCCCTTTTAATTCCAATGCAAAGAAATCAGTTTCTACATAAATTAGTGCAACTATGGAGATGACAAAAAAAACAAACAGATTTAGCATATGACCCACCTATTTCACTCCAGGGTATATAACCAAGGAACTCAAAGTCCTATCACAGAGAGGCTGCACATCTATGTTGACAGTGGCACTATTCACTACAGCCATGAATAGAATTAGCTTTGATGTCCATGAACAAATGAATGGATAAAGAAAATGTGGTGTATATACACAGTATACAATTTTTTAAACCATAAAATTATGGCATTTGCAGGAAAATTACAGAGCTGGGGATTATTATCTTTTTCTAAACTTATTAATTAACATTTTTATATACATGCCCCTTTCCTTTCTCATTCCACCATCCCATCTTACCTCCTTTTCCTCCTATTCCCATCACATCCCTCCCTCCTTCCCATCCCTAGGTCCAGTCTACTCCTTCCTATTCTCCTGTCTTTGATTCTATGGCTCCTGGGGTTCCTTCTGTATCATCTGTTCTCATGGGGGTTCTGGCCTCTATGGCAGATAAAGAGGCCCTTCCTTGGGTGATCCACTGATATGGGTACTCCCCTACCTTGCCCCTTGCCCCTAAGGATCCTACGCATGAAACCATTTCTCCTGAGATCTACACCAGTCCTTGGGGACATGTTGACATATCCACCACTGTGCAGGTCTGATGAGATAAAGTCCCATTGCTCTGAGTTCCTCACTGTGGCTGCCCTGTCTTGAGTGGAGTGACCTAATCCAGCAATGGAATTCTCCATCTTTAGGCTCTTACAGTCATACCACCTCCTCTTCTGCAAAATTCCCTGAGCCTCTGGAGGAGAGATTTGGCTGGCCTGGTATCAGGTTATCATTGTAGGGTTGCCAGTATTCTGTATTTGGTTGTTGGTTGTTGTCCATTTTGCTATTCTTGCACTGCACAAAGCTGCATTCTATCTGGGTGTTGAGATCCTCTCCTATCTAACAATACAGAAACTGTTAAAGAGAGGCCTTTAAATAAGAGAAGGCTTGAAGGGGAGGGAAAATAAGGAGTAGGGCATAGTAGTGGGTAGGGTCAAACTCCAAGGCTGTCAACTATTCACTAACTCCCCCATGACAGGGAACACACAACCAGTGCTTCAAACCAATCCAAACACCAGTGACTAGGAAGGAGACTGACTGTAGATTAAATCACATATCTCACTAATTATAGGTCTTTTTTGACAGTGGTCTTACCTCTCTATTGAACTTATATTCCACTTATAAGGCAGAACATATGACATCTGGTTTTCTGTGCTTGGGATAGTTCACTCAGTATGATTTCTTCCAACTCCACCATTTAGCAGCAAATTCATTTTTTGATAGCTGTGTAGTATTCCATCATGTATATGTACCACATTTTCATTATCCATTCATCAACTGTCAGACATCTAAACTGTTTCCATGACTTGTTACTATGATGACTCCATTTTCATCTCTGATTTTGTTAATTTGAGTTTTCTCTTTTGGCTTTGGTTAATTTGGCTAAGGGTTTGCCAATCTTGTTGATTTTTTTTCAAAGAACTAGCTCTTTGGCTGATTTTTTGCATCATTTTCCTTATCTCAATTTCAGATATTTCTCCCCTGATTTTACTAATTTCTTCTCATCTACTGCTTTTGGGATTGGAGTATTCTTGTGTCTCTAAAGTAGGATTGTTAAATTGTTTACTTGTGATACTTCAATTTTTTTATATAGGCATTGAGTGCTATAAACTTTCCTCTTAGGACTCCCTTCATCATATCGTAAATATTTTGATAAGTTGTATTTTCATTATCATTTATTTTTAGGAATTTTTGAATTTCTCTTTTGACTTCTGTCTGAACCCATTCCTCCTCATTCAGTATCATGGTGTTTAATCTCCAAGAATCAATCTGACATTTGTTTGGTTGAGGATGTCTAGCTTTATTCTATGGTGGTCAGATAGGGTACAGGATATTATTTCAACTTTTTTGTATATGTAGAGGTTGGCTTTGTCCCCAATATGTGTTCTAATTTGGAAAAGGTTCCATGGGCTGCTGAAAAATATGCACATTCCTTATTTGGAGGATAGAAAGTTCTGTAGAAGTCAGTCAGGTCCATTTGGGTTATGGTTTGATTAACTTCCAGTGTATCTCTGTTCAGTTTTTGGCTTGTTGACTTATACAATAATGAGTGGGGTGTTGAAGTTCCCTATTATTATTGTGTTGGGTTGATTTGTCATTTTAAATGTTGTAACTCAGTGTTTAGTGAATGTGGCTGATCCTATATTAGGTGGGTATATATTCAGTATTTTTTAAGTCTTCCTAATGAATTGTCCCTTTGACTAATCTGCAGTTTACTTCTGTTTCTCTGATGATTTCTTTTGGTTTAAAGTCTATTTTGTCAATATCAGAATTGCTACTCCTGCTTATTTCCTTAGAAACATTAGATTGCAGTACTTTTGACAGCCTTTTGCTCTGAGAATGTATCTATCTTTCATGGTGAAATGTGTTTCTTGAAGGCAGCAGATTGCTGGATTGTGATATTTGATCCATGTTTGTGTCTATGTCTTTCGATTGGAATGCTAATTCCATTAACATTTAGGTTATAATTGAGAAATGCTTGTTGGTTCCTGTTATTTTCTGTTTGTGGTTTTTATGCATATATTTCTTAGCTAGGAATTTGAAAGTTATGTTGATATTATTTGTCCCTTTTTCCTCTCAGATATATTTGTCCTTTTTTTTCTAGCTTGAGTATATTTTCTGGCATCTTTTGTAGGCCTTGTTTGGTGTTCATATAAGCCTTCAGCTTGTCCTTATGGTAGAAGATTTTTTTTCTTTCACTCTTAATCATGACTGATAGCTTTGATGGGTATATTAGTGTAGATTGGCATTTGGGCTTATTCATGACTTTAAGAATATCTTTCCAAGCTTATGACTTTTACTGTTTCCACTGAAAAATCAGCTCTTATTTTAAAAGGTTTATCTTTAAATGTAACTTGGTTTTTTCTCTTGACACTCTTAGCACATTGTCTTTGTCTCATATCTGTGTTGTTTTGACTATAATTTATTATGGCAGTTTCTATTTTGGTCATATCTGAATTGTGTACAATATGTCTCCTATACTTGGATGAGGATTTTCCCTAGATGTGGAAAATATTCATTAATGATAAATATCTTCTGGAGTGGCTTTATAGGTTTCTTCTTCTAGTATTCCAGGAATGCACAGGTTTGGTTTCTTCAAGGAGTCCCATAACTCTTGAATATTCATCTTCAGCATATTTTTGGCTTTTTCATCCTCTTTAATTGAAACAATTTGTTCTGCTATCTTGTCTTTTAGTTCTGATATTCTATTTTCTGCTTCATTGGTTCTGCTGGTAAGACTTTCTGTTGAATTTTGGATTGTAGCTAGCTTACTTTTAATTTCAAGCTTAATATCTCTATCAGTTTTTTCAACTGCTCTATGCCTAGTTTTGTTTCTTCAACTGTCTTTTTCATTTCAACTTGGTGTCTGTTGTGCTCCTGTTCATATTGGCTAATGCAGTTATTTAAGTCCTCTCAGATTTCCTCTTTCATTGTTTTTATCATGGTAAAGATCATGCTTTGAAAGTCCTTGTCTTGGTTATTGAATTCTTGACTAATATCCAAGGGGTTACTCTGGTAGGTATCCATTGTTATGGGGTCAACATTTTTGTGGAGGAGTTATTTTCATGGCTTTTGATGTTTCTTATGAATTTACAATGTGACTTGATCATTTTGTACTTGATTTCTAGAATCTTTCTTGTTATGTGTTTATGACCTTTAGGGGTCAGATAGAATTGCTTCACTTGAACTGTTATTGCTACCATTTACCTAAGTGTTTAAGATCTCAGTTTAGAGTTCCTTTCTGTTACTTTGTAGGTAAGGCAATATGCTACAAAGAATAGTGCAAGGGCCTCTATTCTGGTTCTGGGGGTGACAGAATTTAGGTGTAGATTTGCCTGGATGTTTGGGATTGAGTGCAAAGGCTATATGTGGTTTGGGTTAAGTATTAGATCCAATTTAATATTATGAAATAGAATGGGTTTAGTATTCAGGGGTTAGTGTTTAGAGTACTATGGCAGCTATTAGTTCCTTTCAGGTTTATGAGGGTGAATAGTTAATGCCCTAAGGAGTGGGTGTGTGGGTTTTTGGGTATGTTATACAGATGTCTGAAATAGAGGTGATATTAATTGTGATAAGAAGGAAAGTAAAAAGGGTTACTTATCTTGGGGTTGGATGTGAAGATTCTCTTCTGTTCAATGGAAAAAGTTTTAGGGTCCTCAGTAACAAGGTATTTATGCTCTGGTCCCAGGTTTGTGGGATTTTGGAGGGTTTATTACTGGTGGACTACCCATCCTCATGGAGGAAATCTGATCTACCAATGCCTGCCCTATGTCCCAGAGTCTAGGGAAGTGCCCTGCAGCAAGCCTGAGCCCAAAGGCAGGATTATTATCTTAAGTGAAGCATCCTAGACTGAAAAATACAGATGCTACAGATTTTCTCTCATATTTGAAACCTAGATGTGTGTGTGTGTGTGTGTGTGTGTGTGTGTGTGTGTGTGTGTGTTCCCTGTGTATGTTTTGTGTGTGGGTGGATGCATGTATGTGAATGTACTTGAGAGTATGTACCTATGGAGGATCAAATTGGGATTCATCCTTCACTGCTCTTCTACATTATTATTGTGATTCTGAGTCTCTAAACCTAGAGAACACCATTAGGGCTAGTCTAGCTAGCTAGCTTGCTTTGTGGATTCCCAGGCTGCACCTTCCCTTTACCTTACATGGCATCTGGGGACCTGAAGTTAAGTCCCTTTGCTTGTAAGGCAAAGGTTTTAATCACTGAACCATCTCCCTCACCTGGAAAAGAAGGTCTTAAGGGAGAGTTGGAAGTGGGGGAAAAGGAAGAAAGAAAAAAAAAAGCATAACAGAATACATGGGACCTGAACATGGAAGAGAAAATTGTGGAAGGACAATGATGACTGGCAACATAGAGAGATGTAGGAAGGGAATTAGAAGAAGGGAGATGGAGAAGAGAATCACTGAAAACAATGTATAAAAATTCCATATAAAACCCATTACTTTTATATGAATTTTTAAAACTAATTGAAAAGCAACACATAGCCACATTTCTCAACCACAACCTTCTTATTTTGCAGAATAATCTCAATGCCTCTAAGTCTTTTCTCCTCTATGCCCTTCTCATCTATCCCTTAAATTCTGCTGCTTCTATCTTATTTTGAACGTCTTGAACGTATCCTATTTTATAATCATCATTAACCTGTGCTTTGTTTAGGAGTTGCTTCTAAAAGTAAAACATCTTTTCCCTAGTCATGACTTTATAGCCATTTTAGTGAACTGAGATTGTATTTCTGTTTCTGTCTTCCATGTCATGACAGTACTACTCAAAGGAGAACAAAAAGTTAAATACATGAAGATGGATTTTTGCTATTTTTGTATAAAATTTCAGTGGCATATATTCATTGTACATCAAGATGAGCTTCATAGAGGCATCTTCATGCAAATATACCATGTGCTTTGGCTGGACTCAGTCCCTTCCCACTCCTTTCTCCCCCTTACTATTTCCCTTTTTTTCCATTCTTCCTTCAGACATCTCACGTCTAATATGTCTTTTGAACTCTGACTTATTTCACTTAATATGATGATATACAGTTGGATCCATTGTTTATGACTAAATAAAACTCCATTGTGTATAATACCATATTTTCTTAATCTATTTGTCAGTTGACTGAACCTAGTCTGATGGCATTCCTTGATTAATTAGTCTGGCTGAAAAGTATATAACAAACTACAATGGAATAAAACTAGATAGAATTGTGATGATCATTTGCAAATAATTTTCTTATTGTTATGACCAAATACCTATTGGGTCAAGAAATATACTGCATCATGGCGGGAAAAGAGGGGTAACAGGTGGCTGCTTTCTCGCATCTCTGTATCAAGAAGCAAAGGAGGAGGAATGCTGGTGATAGGGTGTCTTTCTCCTTTTTCTTTTTTTTTTTTCTTTTTCTTTTTTATTCAGTCTAGAACCCAAATCCATACGACTGTGCCGCTCACATTCAGAATGGGTCTTCCCCCTCAGTTAATCCTCTCCAGAAGCTCCATTATAGACACATGCTGTGGTAGATAGTTACTGTTCTCAACTTGGGGATTGAAGTCTGGAGCTCTGGGCACACATGTAAAGAATTAGCAGTTAAGCACTAAGAAAGCCCACAGGAGACTGTCTAATTGACGTGGGACCACTTCCTAGGCAAATAGACAAAATGGAGGGAGCTGACTAAATAAGCTGGCATTCTTCAGCAGACTTAGACATACTGTCTAGCAGGGAAACTTTGCCCCTTTCGCAGTGGTCCTATGGATATGGTGTGACTAGTTTTTCATTGCCCCTGCTCCTGCCAAGCTGGATTAAGAACTGTAACTGGGCAGTCATGAGGCAAAAATAAAACTAACTCGTTCCCTCATAAGCCATAAGTCATGAATTTATTTACAACATGCAGAGTAACTGAACACACACAAAAGTGTGTCTCACTGATGTCATAGGCATTTCTTAAGTGAATCAACTGACAATTAAAATTGACCACCACACTACTGATGAAGATAGTGATAATACAACTAAAGGCTGAAGGATAGTTCAGGGGTTAAAGACTCCGCTTCACAAACAGAAGGATATGAGTTTAAATGGGGGCTGCCTGCACTTCTGCCTCAGGAGCGTGGAGTCTGTGAAACCCTAAAACAGAGCAATAAGCTAGTAAAACAATCGACATTATTCCTGATGTCAGCCTTGGGTCTCCATGAGCACATATATACACACACACACACACGCGCGAACACACACACACACACACACACACACACACACCAAAAAAACTGATAGTGCAGCTAAGAGATCACAAAGTTTTTCTTTTTTTTAATTTTTTATTATTATTTATTCAACTGTGTGCATATGCATGTGTATGCGTGCGCGAGTGTGTCTGTGTGTGTGTGTGTGTGTGTGTGTCTGTATATGTGTAGAACTACGGACGAATCTGTGAACCACCATGGACGCCTCCACCTCCTTCTGACCCGGAATTCACAGGCTCCGCCCTACCAGGACCAGAAGCGCAGGCCGCCCCCACTTCCACCTGGCGTCCATACGTGGGATCTGGGATCCGAACTCAGGACCTTCCGCCTGCAAGGCAGAGGCTTAACCCCTGAGCCACCTCTCCAGCCCCACAAAGTTTTTTTTTTTTTTTTAGTTCTCTCTATTCTTTTTTTTTTTATTAAAAATTTAATTATACATTTTAAAATTTTTTACCAGTTCCCTCCCTCCCTCCTCCTCCCCCTCCCCTTCCCCCAGTGCCTCCCCCCCAATTCCCAGAGAGATCACTACTATGGCTGTCAATCCCTTGCCTCCAGGGGTCTCGGTGCCCCTAACAGATACTAGACTTTATGAGGGCAACAGTGCGCTGGACATTGCGCAGGGCATGCAAAGTCCCATTACGATTGCTTTGGCCCCAACTATTGTTGAGAATCTTGCAAATCGTTGCTCCTCCCATCCTTTTGCTCTTACAATCTTACCGCCCCCTCTTCCGCAAATGTCCCTGAGCTCCAGGATGGGGAGAGATTAGGCTGTCCTAGTTCTATGTGATTGATATAGTCTCTGAAGTTCTGGATTGTGGTTTGTTGATTTTCTTTTGCAGTTTTGCTGCTCCTGCAATTCCCTTCACTCCATTCTGCTGGGCACTGTATGTCACCCCCTGGCCAGAGACAAAAAGCTGTTAAACTGGAGTCTTGTTGTAATAGCACATTCAAGGGTAGATGTAATAAGAGTAGGAAACCTCCCTGACGGAGGGGTCCATCACCCATTTGCAAAATGATTACTTTTTATCTGCTAGACTATATGCCCTCCCCTTCTGGTGAGATCAGGAAAGAACGTCTGTGAACTTAACCAGGTTTCTCATTACTTACTTGCAGACCTCGATGGAGGCCTATTTTCTCTGCTGTAACATGGTCTCCTCTCTCCTTGTTTCTGGTGTGGCCCTCCTAACCCATCTCTCTTGTTCATAATCCTTGCAATTACTGTGTTACATAGGTTTACTTTTGAGTGTCTCAATGTGGGCTGGGTGAGTTTGGTACTAGGAGCCACCTATTAGGGAGTACATACGGCGCTTAATTTTCTGGGTTTGGGATACTTCACTTAATATAATTCTTTCTAATGACATCCATTTCCCAGCAAATTCCAGTAATTCATCATTTTTGATGGCTGAGTAGTACTCCATTGTATAGATGTACCACTGTTTCCTTATCCACTCGTCAACTGTTGGACATTTAGGTTGATTCCATGACTTTGCTATTGTAAACAGTGCTGCTATGAACATGGTCGAGCTTGTGCTATCGAGGTGAACCTCTGCTGCATGGGGGGTTATTCCCAAAAGTGGGATAGCAGGGTCATATGGCATTTCAATCTTTAATTTCTTTAAGAATCTCCAGACGGCTCGCCAGAGTGGCTGTATGAGCCTGCATTCCCACCAACAATGTAGGAGAGTTCCCCTCTCTCCACATCCTCTCCAGCATTTGTCGTTGTTTGTATTGTGGATTTTTGCCATCCTGACCGGGGTGAGATGATATCTCAGGGAAGTTTTGATTTGCATTTCCCTGATGGCGAAGGAAGTGGAGCATTTTTTAAGATAATTGTTAGACATTTTAATTTCATCCCTGGTAAAGTTTCTTTGAAGTTCCAGGGCCCATTTTTTAATTGGGCCAGTGTTTTCCTTGGAGTTTAATTTTCTAAGTTCTTTGTGCACTCTGGACAGTAGAGCTCTGTCAGATATGTGGTTAGTGAAGATTTTCTCCCATTCTGTGGGTTGCCTTTGAGCTCGTGTGACAATCTCTTTATCTGAACAGAAGCTCTTTAATTTCACAAGATCCCAACTGTTGAGAGTTGGTAGCAGTGACTGTGCCATTGGATGTCTGTTTAGGAACTGTTGGCCTAGCCCAATCAGCTCGAGGGAGTTCCCTATCCTTTCAACTATGGTTTTTAAAGTCTCTGGCCTGATATCAAGGTCCTTGATCCATTTGGAATTAAGTCTTGTACATGGTGACAAGTACGGGTCCAGCTTTAATCTTCTGCATGTGGAGATCCAGTTTTGCCAGCACCATTTGTTGAAGATGCTGTTCTTTTTCCATTGGATTCTTTGGGCCCCTTTGTCAAAGACCAAATGGCTGTAACTTTGTGGGCTTATATCTGGGTCTTCAATCCTTATCCATTGATCTGTGTGTCTATTTTGGAGCCAGTACCAGGCTGTCTTTATAACTATGGATTTGTAGTATAGACTTAGGTTTGGTATGGTAATATCTCCAGCATGTGTTTTTGTTACTCAGGATTGTTTTTGCTATCCTGGGTCTTTTGTGCCTCCATATGAACTTTGAGATTATTTGGTCAACTTCTTTGAAGAATTGCTTTGGGATTTTGATTGGTATAGCATTGAATCTGTATATTGCCTTTGGTAGGATGGTCATTTTTACAATGTTGATTCTGCCAATCCAGGAACAAGGGAGGTCTTTCCACCTTCTGGTGTCTTCTGCAATTTCTTTCTTGAGGGTTTTAAAGTTTTCATTGTAAAGGTCTTTTACCTCCTTAGTTAGGTTTATACCAAGGTATTTCATTTTTTTAGGGGCTATAGTAAATGGTATTGTTTCTCTCAAGGCTTTTTCACTTCTTTCATTCTGGGCATATAGGAAGGCCTCTGATTTTTGCACATTTATTTTGTATCCTGCCACCCTGCTGAACTTCTCAATTAGTTCCAGGAGCTTCCTGGTGGAGTTTTTGGGATCACTCAGGTATAAGATCATGTCATCTGCAAATAGGGATAGCTTGACTTCTTCCTTGCCGATTTGAATCCCTCTTATGTCCCTTTCTTGTCTTATGGCTTCAGCTAAGACTTCAAGTACAATATTGAATAGAAGGTGGTGAGAGTGGACAGCCTTGTCTAGTTCCTGATAGAAGTGGGAATGCTTCCAATTGTTCCCCATTGAGCATAATCCTTGCTGTGGGCTTGTTGTATACAGCTTTTATTATATTGATAAAGGTTCCTTCCATTCCTACTGTCTCTAGCGTTTTGATCATAAAAGGCTGTTGGATCTTGTCAAAAGCTTTTTCTGCATCTATCGAGAGTATCATGTGGTCTTGGACTTTGGACTGGTTTACATGATGAATTACATTTATTGATTTGCGTATGTTGAACCAACCTTGTGTGCCGGGGATGAAGCCTACTTGGTCCCCATGAATGATCTTTTTAATATGTTTTTGAATCCGATTTGCTAAGACTTTGTTGAGAATCTTTGCGTCTGTGTTCATCAGGGAGATCGGCCTATAGTTTTCTTTTTTAAGTGAATCTTTATTAGGTTTTGGGATTAAAACGATATTAGCTTCATAGAAGGAATTTGGTAGTGTTCCTTCCTTTGCTATTTGATGGAACAGTTTAAGGAGTATTGGTGTTATTAACTCCTTAAATGTCTGGTAGAACTCTGTGCTGAATCCATCTGGTCCAGGACATTTTTTGGTGGGAAGATTCGAGATTACTTCCTCAATTTCCTTATATGTTATAGGACTATTTAAATAATTCACAACTTCCTGATTCAATTTAGGTAAGTTGTGTTTACTTAGAAATTCATCCATCTCTTTTGTGTTGTCAAACTTCACAGAGTATAAGTTTTTGAAATATGATGTTATAATTCTCTGGATTTCTTGGGTATCAGTAGTGATAACTCCATGTTCATTTCTAATTTTGTTAATTTGGGTTTTCTCTCTCTTGCTTTTGGTTAGTTTAGCTAGGGGTGTATCAATCTTGTTGATTTTTTCAAAGAACCAGCTTTTTGATTGGTTGTTTTTTTCTATCGTTTTCTTAGTCTCGATTTCAGATATTTCTCCCCTTATTTTGCTAATCTCTTCTCTTCTACTGCTTTTGGGATCAGATTGCTCTAGTTTCTCTAAAGCTTTAAGCTGCATTGTTAAGTTGTTTATTTCTGATGTTTCCATTTTTTTGACGTGGGCATTAAGAGCTATGAACTTACCTCTTAGAACAGCTTTCATTGTGTCCCAGAGATTTTGGTAAGTTGTATTTTCGTTATCATTCACTTTCAGGAAATCTTGAATTTCCTTTTTAATTTCTTCCTGAATCCAGTTCTCATTCAGCATCATAGTGTTAAGTTTCCAGGAGTTAGTGTATTTTCTCTTGCCCACAAAGTTTTTCTAAATGATGGTTGCTCAATAAATTGTGACAACTGAAAATATTCTATTGAAATCAGTACTATCAATGTGACATAGTTAACATGAAGGCGTATGAGAAAGTGAAGGGAAATGAAAAGCAAATACAGGGGGAAAGAGGATGTAGAGCTCTGAAAAAGAGCAGGCCATGATAGGCAGACAGAATCTTGTCTTTATGCATTCTGACACAGTCCAGTAGAGTTGTTTCAGATTCATCTTGCTCTAGTACCTCATCCTCAGACTACTTTTTTTGTGGGAATTTTCACTCTGGGATGAATAAACAGGGAAGCAAATAAGATGATGGGGAAGAAGATACAGCTATGTGAGAGAATCACTGTCATTTCTAAGTGAACAAGAACTTTCAGGTTCTGAATTACTAATAAAGAAAGCAGCAATTTTCATTATTACCCATAGCAATTTTTAGACTTTATGCTTTTAAAGTTATTTTTCTGCAAACATCAAAGACATTGACTCACATCTCTGTAGAGATGTAAGGTTTTAAGGCAAGAGGTGTAAACTGTGGTAGTAATACATGGGTTATGTTAGCACAAAAAGAATTCCAATATTATCCAGATGAATTAACCATAACAAACTGAGCTTATATCTGAACAAAACCTATAGTTCTGCATGTGTGGAGAAAATATCTCTGACATATATCTTATGCATTATGTAGCATTGGAATTGCATTTGATACACTTTCTAAAACGAGTGTCCTTCATAAATGGCTTTCTGACAGCAATAAGCTGGCCTTGGGCTTGGTTCTTTGTAATTTTTCTCAGTTACTTAGATGATGGAACAGAGTGCCAAATATCAAAGGCATAGAAAGATGCCATCGAGTTATCATTTTAAGTACTGAATTGGAAGGAAAGATGATGTGGGCCAAATAGGAAAGAGAGCTCAAAATGTAATGATTTCAAGTTTTTACAGAATATATGAGATACATATGATTGAAAAAAATCAGACATTGAGGTTGACAAGAACTAAGGACTGTGGGGATGGCAAATATATGAGTTTGAGAACCCACAGTAAATGGATGTTACACAGCAAGTAACTAACAACAATCATTGCATGCCTACTCTAATGGAAGAAGGTGTATTAATGTAATGTACATCTTAGTCAAGAGAAATGAGCCTGAGTAATACAGTGTTTAACTAAGTGGTGGTTTTGGATACTTTAGATATTGACAATACTGCAGTCTATCTTATGGTATGGAAGCCATACTTTGGCAAGGGTATCTATGGCTAACATAGCAGTCCATATTACTTACAGAACACAGTATCCAAAGATGCATGAAATGTCCCAATGAACTCATGTCTTAAACATTTGGTCCCCAGTTGGGGGTGCTGTTTGAAAAAGTTGCAAAACCTGTACAAGGTCAAGCTAGGCCAAAAGTGCTAGAGACGGATCTTGAGGTTCCACGGACCCCACCTCTTGTTCCTCCTTCTGTCTTTCTCTGTCTCTCTCTCTGTCTCTCTCTCTCTCTGTCTCACTCGCTCGTGCTCTCTCTCTCTCTCTCTTTTTCTCTCTCAGATACAGATGCACTAAGCACCAGCCTCCTGCTCCTGCCACCATGTCTTCCCTGTTTGGCCCCAGGCAGTCATGCCATGATGAACTCTCTCCTCTGCAATGACAAGCCAAAATCAACTTTTTCAACTCTTTTTTTTGTTTGTTTGTTTGTTTGTTTTGTTTTGTTTTTGTTTTATGTGGAACCTGGGATCCGAACTCAGAACCTTCTGCTTGTGAGACAGAGTCACAACCCCTGAGCCATCTTTCCAGCCCCAACTTTTTCAACTCTTAAATGGCTTTAGTCATGATATTTTATCCCGCCAAGAGTTTGCTATGAGTTTGAGACCCTTCAGATTTAGACTTTTTGTGTGTATATGTGTGTAAGTTTGTGTTCCTGTGAGTGCACATGAGAATGTAGGGATACGTGCGTGTGTGCGTGTGTGTGTGTGTGTATGTGTGTGTGTGTGTAGGCAAGAGGACACTATTATCAAGGGCACTATACACCTCTTTCGAGACAAGGTCTTTCTTTGAACTGGTCCCCACTAACTGAGCAAGCCTCAGGAATCTTCTGTTGAATGCTGAGCTTACCAGCACATACCTCCATGTTCACTTTTTTAAAAATTTGTTTTCAATCTATTACAGTATAATGCATGAATTCAATCAATCAATGTATTTTTTACTGCCCTTTATTGCCCAATCCCATCCCATTCCCACTACAAATATTCTTTCCTATCAGTCTCCTCCGTAATTTATACCTTTCTGCATGTGCGGCACACTGAGTTTTATATGGATTGCATTTAATCATGCTGGAGTTTTTAATATAGTTTCTGAGGATCAAATCTCAGATAGATTTTCATGCAAGGATCTTACTGATTGAGCAATTCTTCCAGCCTGGATTTACATTTTTGAGCAATGTTAAAACAATTGAAACTTTTGGGACTTTTAAAGATATAGTAAGAACACTGAAACCATGAGCTGAATTAAATCTTTCTTTAACTTCCAGCACTGCTTACAGAACACACTATCCTTTTTCCATTTATTTGCAGGACTTATAATATTTCACTCTATGCTCTCCTGGATTTTAGGACTGGTTACTGAAGAACTAATGTTATTTTCATATTTCAGCCTTGTTGGTGAGTTGGCATATTTCCCCTTTTGCTTTTAAAGAGGTTTCTTTTATTTGCGGTTTTTTGACATCTGTACTATAACCTGCCAAGGAACGATTCTTCTTTGGTCATGTCTATTTGGGGATCTCTATTTGGGATTCTAAATGTGTCTTGTGTTGAATGCCTATTATTCTCCTAGCTGTAATTTCATTGAATATATCTCACTTTTATTGTTTATCACAGTTCCTCCTGTGATCCGTTGGATTCTTAGTTTTGATCAACAACATATTGTTGTTATTTATTTTTTCTTATTGATATATAAGTTGTAGTGTTTCACTGATATTATCCTTTATGCCTAGTATTCTTTCTTCTGCTTTGTTAAGTCTATTAGTGATACTTCTGCTAAGTTTTATGTTTAAATTCATTGAGTTTTTCATTTCCAACAATGCTATTTGGGAATTTTTTCCAAAATTTCAATTTCCTTACTAAATTCTTCTTCCATGTTACTGACCTTTTCATCCATATTGCTGACTTTTTCCTATATTTTGAATCTGTTTGTATTCTCTTTTGGCTTATAGACCATTTCTACCAGATAAGTTCTGAAATCTTCATCTAGCATATAACCTACTACTGTATCTTTTATTTTGGTAGTTAAGAAGTTATGACATTTAAAGGAGTCACAGTGTTTTTCTTTTCATATTTCTTGTGAATTTGTACTACAATTTGCATCTGTTGGTTTGGATGGTCTTCCCGTTTGAACAGCATACTCTGGAAAGTCTAATCCCTAGCAGTGAAGAACAAAGTGCTTTTGGAAATGGCTTGTTTCCCCTCCCTCTGCCAGGAAGCTGTTCAACTGAGGCTCTGTCTGCCTTACCTCCCTGAATTTCCTGAGCTACTTATTTCTTCACCTGCTTACTTATTGTCTGCTCTTTTCAGGTATCCTTTCACTTCTTTGTGGGCTTTCAAAGCTCTTTCTCTTAAAATATAGTATTATTTTTTCATTCTGATGTTTCCTTTCCTAGCTCATACGGGGCAGCCTCTATTCTAACATCTTACCCACTACCTACACCACAACTCTTTATTTCATGATCTTTTGTATTGTTCTTTTCATTTCTACTTCAATGGTTTCTGCCTTAATCTTTATCATTTCCTTCCTTCTATGCATTTGAGTGTGTGGGTTTTTCTTGTTAAGATCTTAGGATACATCAGTTAGGTTATTTACTGGACTTTTTTTAATATATTCACTTACTGATTTAAAAAATTTCTTCTTATTAAAGAACTTCTGTTTAAATAAAGAGATTGTAACGCGAGCTCAAAAGCAACCCACAGAATGGGAGAAAATCTTCACTAACCACATATCTGATAGAGCTCTATTATCCAGAGTGCACGAAGAACTTAAAGCTAAACACCAAGAAGATAAATGGCCCAATTAAAAAATGGGCCTCGGAACTCAAAAGAAACTTTTCCAGAGATGAAATTGAAGTGTCTAACAAATATCTTTTTTTTCCACTCATACAAACTTAGTAGATACCCTGGTCTCCTCCCTCCTTCCATCCCTCCCCAGATCCCCTTGTTCCCTCCCCCTTTCCCCTTCCTTCCCCCCCCTCTTTCTCCCAGTCCCCCATTGCCAACCCCCCTGGAGCATCCTTTAGTGTGAATGTCAAACTTCCCTCTGGGTCCTCCTCTCTGATGAGGTGTAAGGACTCAGTAGCATTGCCTAGAGCCCTTTCTTGTGTTCCCCTTTAGTATATAGGCTGTTAATCCTTTGCCTCTAAGGATCCTAGTGCCTGTGATCCATGCTAGATTTTTGGAGGTAAATGATATGTCGGTCATTGCACAGGTCATGCAAAGTCCAATTATGGCTACTGCAGCCCTAACTTGTGTGGAGTATCCTGCATATCATTGCTCCTCCCCATCTTTAGGCTCTTACAATCTTACCACCCCCTCTTCCGCAAATTTCCTTGAGCTTTAGGATGGGGAGAGATTAGGCTGGCCTGGTTCCAGGTGATTAATGTAGGGTCTCTTATGTTCTGAATTATGGCTTCTTATTGTTTTCAGTTTTGCTGTTCCTGCACCATCTTGGATCCATCCTGATTGATATTGGATGTCACCTTCTAGCCAGAGATAAAAAGCTGTTAAAATGGAGTCTTACTATAAGAGTAAATTCAAAGGTAAATGGAGTAAGAGTAGGAGACTGCGGTGAGGGGGGTCAGTCTCCTATTTGCAGGATGGTTACCAGCTGTCTGCCAGACTCTATGTACTCCCTGACTGGTGAGATCAAACTCCCTCAGTTGCAAGTGATCAGGAAGGAAAGTCTGTGAGCTTATCATCTATCTGCCAGTCCCTATATCCTTCCTGATTGGTGAGAACAAACCTCAATACTTACTTGCAGTACTTGATGGTGGCCTAACAAATATCTTAAAAAATGTCCCACATCCCTAGCCATCAGGGAAATGCAAATCAAAACTACCCTGAGATATCATCTCACCCTGATCGGATGGCAAAAATCTACAATATAAACAACACCAAATGCTGGAGAGGATGTGGAAAGAAGGGCACTCTCCTACACTGCTGATGGGAATGCAGGTGTATACAACCACTCTGGAGATAGTATGGTATTTCTAAAAAAGTTAAAGATTGAAATGTCATATGACCCTGCTATACCACTACTGGGAATAATCCCCCATAATGCAGAAATTCACTACAGTGACATGAGTACACCATGTTCATTGCAGCACAATTTATAATAACAAAGTCATGGAATCAACCCAACTACCCAACAGTTGATAAATGGTTAATGAAAATGTAGTACATTTTCGTCATCGGAGAGGAGGGCCCAGAGGAGAGTCTGGCATGCACATTAAAGGATTCTCTGGGGATTGGGGGGAGACACTGGGGAATGAGGAGGGAGGGGTGAGGGAAAGGGGAGCAGGGAGGTCGGGGGGGGAGGAGGAGGGAGGGAGGGAACCGGTGTACCTACTAAGTTTGTATGAGCGGAAATAATAATAAAAAATGTTAAAAAAAAAAAGAAAATGTAGTACATTTTTACAATGGAATACTACTCAGCCATCAAAAAAATGAATTAATAAAATTTGCCAGGAAATGGATGGAATTAGAAAAAATTATATTGAGTATATACTCAATAAAATACCATATGTACTCCCTAATAAATGGAACCTAGTTCAAAACCCACTAATAACATATTCAAAGGTAAATCTCTGTAATACCTACTGTAACTGCAAAGGATTATAAGCAGGAGAGAAGGGGAAGGATGGCCTCAGGAAAAAAAAAGAAAATGAGATAGGAGATCATGCTTCAGTAGAGAAAATAGGCCACGGTCAAGTATTGCATGTAAGTAATGAGATATCTGGTGCAGCTCACTCTCCCTTTCCTGGTCACTTGCGACTGAACAAGTTTGTTCTCACCAATCAGGAAGAATATAGGGACTGGCAGATAGATGGTAACCATCTGGCAAATGGAACACTGAGCCCCCCACTGCTGTGTCCCACTCCTATTCTTTCATCTAACTTCGAGTTTCCTCTTATATTAAGATCTTCATTTAAACAGTCTTTTATCTTTGGTTAGGAGGTGACCTTCCACACCAATCAGGATGGAGCCAAGGGCAGTGCAGGAAAAGCAAAACTGAAAACAACAACAAACCATAATTCAGAACACCAAAGACTTTACATTAATCACCTGGAACCAGGCCAGCCAAATCTCTCCCCATCTTAAAGCTCAGAGATCCTTGTGGGCAGCAAGATTGTAAGAGCCTGAAGATGGGGAGGACCAACAATATGCAAGATACTCCACACAAGTTAGGGCTGTAGCAGTCAGAATTGGACTTTGCCTGACCGGCACAATGACTGACATGTCAACGATCCCCCAAAGTCTAGCATGGATCACAGGGGAGAAGGCTCCGGGCAGTAGGATCCTTAAGGACAAGGGATTAAACAGTCATATAGAGTCCCATACTAAAGGGGAACCCAAGAAGTGTATCGAGGCTATGCCACTAAGTTCTGAACCCTCACTAGGTTGGAGGGCTCAAAGGGACCTTTGGCATTCACACAAAAGGATGCTCCATAGGATGGGAGGGAGGGAGGGGAGGCACTGGGAGAGCAGGAGAGACAATGGGGGTAAAAGGAAGGGGAAAAGTGAGAAAAGTTCAAGGGGGGACAATTGGGAGAGGAAGAGGGAGGGAGAGGACAAGGGTACATATTGAGCTTGTATGATTAGGAAAAAAGCAAAATGTGGGAGAATGAATGAATGAATGAATAACAGAATTAGTGAGGGGTTCATATGTATTGGACTATCTGAATAAAAAGAAAAAGCTAAAAAGGTTTCTTATTACTACTTTTACTATCTCCCACTTTCATTTTATTCAAAGAACTTTTTTGCATTTTATCATGCATGTGTATGTGAAAGGGAGGAGAAAGAGAGTATATATTGTGTGAATATGTATGCATATACACATATGCTATGGAACATGCATGGGGAAAATACAATTTGCAGGACTCTCTTTCTGCCATATAGGTTCTAGAGGTTGATCTCAGGTCACCAAGCTTAGCAACAAGCCATCTTGTGAACCATTCTAAGAAATTTGTAAATTTTCAACTGATTTCTTCAGTGACACACTGTTTATTCAATAATGGACTTTATTTTTTTTATTTCCACTCATACAAACTTAACAGGTACACCTGTTCCCCCCTCTCTCCAACCCCCTATCCCCCTGTGCCCCCCTCCCCTCCCCTTTCACTTCCCATCCCCCAGTGCCTCCCTCTCCCATCCCCGGAGCATCCTTTAATGTGCATGCCAAACTCTCTTCTGGGTCCTCCTCTCTGATGAGGTGCAAGGACCCAGTAGCATTTCCCAGAACCCTTTCCTGTGTTCCCGTTAAGCATAGGAACACTACTGAGGCTGTCAATCCTTTGCCTCCAAGGATCCTAGTGGACTTTATTAATTTCCATATTTTTGTATAATTTTTGGAGATTCTCTGGTTACTTAGTTCACTGTGAACAAATAAATGGAAGAAATTATTTCACATTTTAAAAATTATTATTACTTGCTCTATGGCTTAGTATATGGTATATTATGGTAAAATTATAGTAACACAATATGTATTCTTCAGTTGTTAAATGGAATGTTCTACAGATGTCTCTCAAGTCCAATTGATTTATAATAAATTTAACTCCAATGTTCCTTCTATAGTTTTGGTCTTGGTGAGTGATATATCTACCTTTAAAAATGGGTAATTAAGGCCTGGAAAGACAGCTAAGCACTTAAGAGTTTCATGTGATTCACTCCCACTTTTCTGTTCTGCACTGTCTTTATGCTACACTTTATGCTACTATGTATTTATTGCTTTATATTTCTCTGCTAGATGATAAATGTATTCTTTTTACTTAGCACCCAGTATTGCATCTATCTCTAAGGAGGATCACATTAAAAGTTAAAATAATAATAAACTGGAACTGGAAAAAAATGGTTCAGGTGTTACAATCTTTGCCTGTCAAGCAAAAAGACCTGAGTTTGGATCCCCAGATCCCAAGTAAAAACACTGAGTGGAAATGACAGGGCCTGAACTTCCAGCCATGGAAGGTAGAGCTTGGGAAACCTAGAGCAAATAAGGAGGGAGAGCAATCTAGGATGATTCCTGATGATACGCTTAATCATCACAGGCGCACATAGTGCCCTTGTCTACACACACAAGAATGATACACTGAATATACAAACATGTTGATGTTCCCTAATGTGGACCAGTAAGGAAAATAGCAAAATTTCCAGGGGAAGCTGACAAAGAAGTTGAGAATTTAATCACAAGAATCTTTGTCAACTAGACAACCAACCCCCCAGAAAGTTGCTTTTAATTTGTCAGAAAAAAATTAATCCACACCTTCACTAATGAAAACTAAATGAGTAAAGAACAAGAAAAGAATTTGTAGGATATTTAGTAAAAATAATTGATAAGACTTGGTAACTAATAAGACATGGAAACTATTTAGTAGCGATGAAGATGAGACATTGAAAATGTCAATTGATTCAAGATGAGACTTATCACTAAGTATTTCCATTTCTTAAATATAAAAAAGGCACTTAACATGAAAACAAGATTGGTAGGGAGGGAGTAAATGGCATGAATTTGGAAAGAGGTAGGACAGACCTACAGAAAGTAGATGAAGAGATAGACAGAAATATTAGAAAACATAGTTGCGGGACATGCATATTAGAAAACATGGTTGTAGAAAAAAGCATACTTAAAAAAGATAATTATCCACTGAAGACATCCTCAATAATAATAGAACAAAAATTTGGATGAAACTAATTAGCTCTGAGATTTCAGCTTGGTTCATTTAAAGTATTATTTGTTTCACCAAGTTTTAATATTTCAAATTTGATTCATCAGATAAGAGAAACTAGTCTGATGTTTTAAAGTCCATGCACAAGCAATTCAGCAAACATATAATAAGTGATAATGATCTATAAAGCAATATACAAAGTTTTGTATAATTGCTCTGTTTTGCCCATATCCAAATCCCTACAACCCATAGACATCACATTATTTGACAAAAATAACCCTACAGATATGTTCAAATTACACATCTTGAGAGACTATTGGGGTCTATCCGGTTAGCCTGGTATATTCAAGTCAGTTCTTATAAAAAGAATTTAGTACGTGTCAGTCATGGAATGTACCATGATAGTGATGCAAGAATTAGGATCAAGCACTCCAAATATGGAGGGGGCCACAAGCCTAGAAATAGAGGTAACCACTCAAAGCTAGATAAGACAGGAAACTGGAATTCCTCCACAAATCTACTAGAAGGAAACACATGTGCTGACACTTTAATCCAGTAGAACTAACTTCTGACCTCCAGAATTAGAAAAATAGTTTACACGGCTTTACATCAGTAAATCTGTGGAGTTTACTTTACAATTGATAGGAAATTAACACGGTTACAAACACAAACACTCAGATGCAGATTAGTCATTATAGTAGGTAGTTTCACATTATGGCTATTTTGCTCACAAAGAAATGTTAGTTTATTATTAAATTTGCTCAGACCATTATGTGGTTAAAAAATTACAATTAAAAACAAAATATTATAGATACATAATACTTGAAGGACAGAATAAGCTTCATTGTATTTGTTGATCTCCTAATCAGTTGGGAAAATATTTCTACCTAATGTACAAAGTATCCACTTATACAGTTGACATAAAGGTTTCACAAACGTTGAGCAATAAAATTCAGAATGAAACAAAAATTACTGAAGCTCTGGTTAGTGAAGCTTACTTGGAAGATAATTCTTTTTAACTTCAAATTTCTCAGAATTTTTTGTAAGCTAACTGCCTGGGGAAATTGGCCTTAGATCAAAAGTCCAATAAGACAAAAATTATCAGATCAAATGTTTTAAATGTTTGATGCAAATAATATGATATATGTGGGTAGTGATGTTTCTGGTAGAACATAAAAGATATTTATTTGCTGAACACCACATGAATCCATAACAAACTTATAAATGCTACACAAAGAATAAACTGAAAATATAACCCAACAATAGTAAAGATATATGAAGAGTTCCAGATAGTTCATTGTTTCTATAACCTCTTCAGTTGAGGAAAATAATAGTGATTGTACTAACCCATCAATTCTAAACTAGCAAAGAAACTAAGAATAGAGATTTCAGGTATAAGAAATCAGTGGTCAGAATTTCTCTCTGTTATTTCCAAGTCAGACAATTATGTTGAGTTTCCTGTGGATGATCCAAGCCAAGTATTGAAAACTTCACTGAATTTCAGCCTGATAATGCATTGAAACTGTCTGATACACACACATACACACACACACACACACACACACACACACACACACACACACCCCAAATAAATAAATAAAATTTAAAATATATATTAATAAATAAAATTTCAGAATGCAAACGAAAACAGAACAATATTCTCATCACCGATTTAAAAAATACTGGAAAATGTCCATACTATGCAAAATGATTTATAGGTTCATGTGGTCTCTATAAAAATTCCCAGCATATGAAATGGATGGAATTAGAAACAATTATATTGAGTGAAGTATCTCAGACACGGAAAATTAAGTGCCATATGTACTCCCTAATAGGTGGATACTAGTACCAAACCCACTTAGAGACACTAAAAGACCAATCTCTGTAATACCTACAGTAATTGCAAAGATTATAAACAGGAGGGATGGGGAAGGAGGGCCCCACCAGAAACAAGGAGAGAGGGGACCATGTTACAGCAGAGAAAATAAGCCACCATCAAGGACTGCAAGGGGTGACATCCAATACCCATCAGGATGGAGCCAAGGGCATTGCAGGAGCAGCAAAACTGAAAAAAAAAAATCAATGAATCATAATTCATAACATCAGAGACTCTATATCAACCACCAGGAACTAAGGCAGCTTAATCTCTCCCCATCCTGAAGCTCAGGGAAATTTGCGGAAGAGGGGGCGGTAAGATTGTAAGAGTACAAGGATGGGAGGAGTCATGATATGCAAGATACTCCACACAAGTTAGGGCTGAAGCAAGCATAATAGGACTTTGCATGACCTGCGCTATGTCCAACACATTATTGACCCCACAAGGTCTAGCATGGACTAAAGGCACTAGGATCCTTGGAGGCTAGGGACTGAGAGCCACAGTAGTGTTCCTAAGCTTAAAGGGAACACAGAAAAGGGTTGTGGAAAATGCCCCTGGGTCCTTGCACCTCATCGGAGAGGAGGACCCAGAGGAGAGTTTGGCATGCACGTTAAAGGATGCTCCGGGTATTGGCGAGGGGAGGGGAGGCACTGGGGGATGGGGAGTGAGAGGGGAAAGAGGAGAAGAGGGAGGAGGGGAGAGGAGGGAGGAGGGGAGAGGAAAGAGGGAGAAGAGGGGGGAGGGGAGGGGAGAGGGGAGGGGGAGCAAGGGAGTCAGGGGAGGTGAAGGGAGGGAGGGAGGGAGACTGGTGTAAGCGAAAATAATAATAATAAAAAAATTCCCAGCATATTCTTCCCAAAAATATTTTTCAAAATTCTAAAATTCAAATGGAACAAAAGAAAAACTCAAATAGCCAAAGTCAAATGAACAAAATTAAATAGTCACAACACCTAACTCCAAAACGTACTACAGAGTCAGCAACCCAGGCATGAAGTACTGGCATGAAAATAAACATATCAAACAGAACAGAAAGGTTAGAAAGGCATTTATAGTTTGATGTAACCAATTGGTTTTCAATAATGATACAATGAATGTACATCAGAGAGAGGCAAAGTTTTAGTGGTTTTCTCTAAGAGTCCCAAAAGATTCAGCCGTTCCATCATTGCTCATAAGGTAAATCCACACTGGGAGAATCATTCAGTCAGTAAAAGCCTTGCATGAAGATCTTAGTTTGATCCTCAGAAACCATATAAAAATTCCAGCATGATTAAAGGCAATCCGGATGAAATTCAGTGGGCCACACATGCGGAAATTAGGAGGGAGAGTGGCAGGGAAAAGAGAGAGTGGGTAATAATGACCTTTGCATTCTGTACGGATATCATCAGGGTCTACTGCCATTTAGAGTACTAGCAAGACCCACTTCTATCTCAACGGCCGTGGCTTTGGTTTAAACAGCTGAAAGTCTTTTAAATTAGTTTACATTTTTACCCTATTGAGTTGTGAAGAATGAGGTCTTGATTCCTGAGATATGCTCAAGAAATCATTGTTATCCGCTTGGTGCAAAGTGCACAGGGTTCTTTTTGATGGTACTATTCAATTTAGCAGCCAAACCCTCTTTGGCAGTAATTTGAACACACTTCTTTCACAAACAGAAGCTTTTCAGATCCTCCTGTTTTATTGTTTAAGCTGATTCTCACTGTGGATATACTGAACTGGCCTGTCAATAATTCTAATTCCAGGAAAGCAGAACCTGGGAATTCCCAGAGCAGATTAGCCATAACTTTTCTGAATCCCAGATTCTTCTGGAACACTGGTTCCAAAAGTCTACCAACTCAAGGAGACAACTAACAGCTTTTTGATTGGATTCAAGACTCATTTGTCAAAATGGTACACATCCCTGTTATTTTAAATTAGAGTAAGAACCTATTTTTAAAAAGGGAAGAAAAAAGCAATAGGGAAGACAGCCAATAAACCTATAGGTAGGAAGACAGTACATCAAACTGCTCTGTAGGTAGCTGTTGTTATATCCACAGAATGGGCACTTACAGTGGAAACCTTTGGGTCTTAAGATGGATGAGTGAAGGGAAATGCACATATCAGTGGGGTGGCCTGAAGAGAGGCAACTTGATATATCATGGAAGCCTCAGCCTTTAAAGGCAGACTAGAGTGAACTCTGGGGTCCATAGAAACACACAGGCAGAAGGGTGGGAGGGAGCAGGTAGGAATGGTGAAAGGAAGGGAAAGGAGGGTATGGAGGGGTGGAGGGAGGGAGGAAAGCTAGGATGAATATTCAATATGCTTGTAAAAGTAGAAAAATAAATTTTATATATATATAGAGAGAGAGAGAGAAAATGTCTACCAGCAACATGCTCACGTGTACATATCATAGCAACCAGCCTATTATCAATTTTCCATCTTTTCTCATTACTGTAACCAAATACATAATAACAGACAATTGAAGAGAATATAGATTTATTTCAGCTTACAGTTTAAGGGGATATAGAACCTCTCCGTAGGGAAGTCAGAGTAGCAGGGGTTTGAGGGAACCGACGACTCCACCCCAGTGTGTAAACAGAGAACAATGCTGATACTTAGCTTCTTTGCCTCTTTTTAATAAGTCTAGGACTACAGCTCATGGAATAGTGCTATTCATAGTTAGTATGTGTCTTTTCACCTTAATTGACTTACTCTAGAAAAGTCCCTTGCAGTCCAGCCCAAAGATGTGTCTCCTAGATGATTCTAGATTCATCAAGTGGACAGATAGCTTACAAAACTATTATTGATTTTTGCAATGGAACAATTAAAGTGCACTTTTAAAAAGAACAGATTTTTGTTCACAAATAGAAAATTACTTTTTAAAAAATTTGAACCTCATCTATTCTCTCCTAATCATAACAAAAGTAACCTTTCAACCAAATTCCATATTATGAATTCAGGGACCCTTACTCCTCTTTCTTACTTCTTTTGTAATTATTCACTGTTTCCTAATACTAGGCTTCTTGTTGAATTGCTAATAGAATCCAGGAAATGCCTGAGGAATTTAATTCAGATGTAAATGGAATTATTTGGGTTGTTTCTGTCTTTGCTTTTAAAAAATTATAATATGACACAGTGTGCTAATGCTGAAAGCCCCACAGATTTCTCAGCTTGACACTTGAAGTAATTTAGAGGACTAAGGGGGTTAAAAAAAAAATCTGTGACTGCTTCACAGCTAATTTATTTACAACAACTGTAGAATTGAGCAAACCTACCCACACATGGATGCCCACAGAGAAAGAGAAATGAGTTCTTTCCAGGACCATGGCTAATTTTTGTCCTGTCGGTGCTTTTCCCTTTTATTTCCCTCCTCATTTTACATAACCCCAATAGGATTATAGTCACAATTCTAAATTTACTTCTGAGTTCAACCTAAGTAGAAATTACACAGAATGAAATACAGTGCCATCGCCATTGTTAAGCCATCTCATGGAAATCCATTATGATGGAGGAAAAAGAAAACACAGGCCTGCACAAAATGGTATGTGCTAACTGGTTTTTATTCAAATAGATGATACCTCTGTATTTGATGGATCCATGAACTACAAAAGATCTTTTACAATAAAATAGGCCAGGATGAAAAAAGAATTTTAGATTATATTAAAAGGTAAATTGCTATTGTTGCGGGATCACTCTGGGGTCTATATGTATCCTGGTCCTTGTGTTCGGGAATTGAAGATTGAAACCAGAACACGCATAAAGCATTAAGGCGGAGTTTATTAGAGGACAGAAAGAATGGAACTCACAGATTCTAGACATTCAGTACCATGAGAGGACAGAAAGAATGTGTTGGAACCGAGGTCCCGATATTTTTTTCCCCACCCAGACCCCAGAAAGAACCACGAGGACCGAGCGATTGCTGCAATTAGCATAAGGTAAGTTTTAATTCTGGCTGCCAGGACCGCCCTCCCCTGCAAGTTAGGAGGGAGCACCCCGACTGAGATCGGGGTAGGGTTTTTATAATGAAAGCGGTTACAGCAAACTCTATGGGAACACAGCACACAATAAAGTTAACCACCAAATGTGTCTTTTGTTGAATGCGGTGTCTCCGGACATTGAGTTAATGGTGATAAGCTGACCACCAAAGCTGACCACCTCCTAATAGGTGGCTCCTAGTACCAAACTACCCAGCCAATGACCTCAAGCGTAAACCTATGTGTATTGCAAGGATTATGAACAGAGAGATGGGTTAGCGGGCCACACCAGAAACAAGAGGGGGACATGAGCAGAGAAAAGCCCTCCATGAGGTCTGCAAGTAAGTATGAAAACTGGAAGTCACAGACGTTCTTTCCTGCTCCCCAGAGAGGAGGCCAGAGATAAAAAGTAATCATTTTGCAAATGGGTGATGGACCCCTCTCTCAGTGAGGTTTCCTACTCTTATTACATCTACCCTTGAATGTGCTATTACAACAAGACTCCAGTTTAACAGCTTTTTGTCTCTGGCCAGGGGGTGACATACAGTGCCCAGCAGAATGGAGTGAAGGGAATTGCAGGAGCAGCAAAACTGCAAAAGAAAATCAACAAACCACAATCCAGAACTTCAGAGACTCTATATCAATCACATAGAACTAGGACAGCCTAATCTCTCCCCATCCTGGAGCTCAGGGACATTTGCGGAAGAGGGGGCGGTAAGATTGTAAGAGCAAAAGGATGGGAGGAGCAACGATTTGCAAGATTCTCAACAATAGTTGGGGCCAAAGCAATCATAATGGAACTTTGCATGCCCTGCGCAATGTCCAGTGCACTGTTGCCCTCATAAAGTCTAGCATCTGATAAGGGCACCGAGACCCCTGGAGGCAAGGGATTGACAGCCATAGTAGTGATCTTATGCTTAAGGGGAACAAGAGAAAGGGCTTATGGAAATGCCACTGGGTCCTTATATGTCATCGGAGAGGAGGACACAGTGGAGAGTTAGGCACACACAATAAAGGACTCTCTGGGAATTGGGGGGGAGGCACTGGGGGAAGGGGAGGGGGAAGAGGGGGGAGGGAGGGGACTGGTAAAAAATTTTTAAAATGTATAATTAAATTTTTAATAAAAAAAAAAAAAAGCTGACCACCAAATGTTCTTTTGCTGATAGCGGAATTCCTGGGCAGTTCCCATACCGCCCAGGGTGCAGGGCGGAATGGCACGTCCCGCCCGAGATCGCGTAAACACAGTTGGCGCCCTTTGGCGCCTTTGGACTGGCGCCAGCAAGAAGTGTTAGGATGCGCGGGCGGAGAACTGTGTGCTGGGGGAAGGGAAGCCTCTCTGAGAGTCCCACATTTGGCATTCTCAGCGGGAAGTTTTAGAATGCGCTCGGGCGGAGGGCTAGGTGCTGGGGGAAGGGAAGCCTCGTTGGCGGAGAGCTAGGTGCTGGGGGAAGGGAAGCCTATCTGAAAGTCCCACAAATGGAACTCACAGATTCTAGACATTGAGTACCATGAGAGGTCACCCTGGAGAACTCACAGAGTCCAGGACACCACGAGTGCCAAAAGCTGGAAAAGAACTCACAGACTCCAGATGTGGAGTGCCATGAGGGGCAGGTGCCCAAGATGGCTGTCCAGGTCAGCTGTATTTATATACTTAGGCAAGCTCAGGAAAAATGCCTTTTCCTCATTGGTTAGCTCCAGTTTCTGTAAACATGATTGGAGCTTTTGGTTCTCTACATCTCATTGGTCTGTTCATATTGGGGCCCAACCCACTTGAGCTTGTGTCTGCCTTTCCTAGGGCTTAGCAACAATAAAGAACTAATCTCCTTATTCTTTCATGAACGGAGAGTTGGGAAAAGCTGGCAAAGGGTGTGTTCCTTCAGAGTAATTCCAACCCTGGGGATGACCTTCCAAGACCTTCAGAGACCATCCCAGCATGGAGGCTCTAAAGCACCTATGAATTGTATAGTACATGTTTCCCAATAGACCATGTGTTGAAGGCTTGGGACCTTACTGATGGTGCTACTGGAAGGTGATGGAAATTTTAGAAGGCAGAGTCTAGGAGAGGGAAGTAGGACACTGTGACCATGTCTGGAAAGAGTATAATGAAACTATACGGGAACACACACACACACACACACACACACACAATTCACATTCATTCATTCTCTCTCTCTCTCTCTCTTCCCTCTTTCTCTCTTCCTCTCATACTATGTATCTCTCTCTGCCTCTCTCTCTTTCAGCCCTGGCTACTAGGAGGTAAGCAGCTTTGTTCGACATAAATGCTTCTTGTCATAATGTCACCACAGATTCCAAGTGATAGGGTCAAGCAACCATGAATTAGAATATACAAAATTGTAAACCAAAATAAATCTTTCCCCCTTATGAATTGACTATCTTGGGAATTTTATCATGATGAAAATACAAAAGGAAACCTAACACATAAAGATATGATGGAGGCTTTATCCTTTAAAAGAAATACTCCTAGTCTTTTAAAGGAACACTCAGCATCCTCAGCTTTTTTTCCCTTGTAACTTTGAAAATACACGGCAGCTCTGCCTTGCAGGTAGAAGGTCCTGAGTTCGGATCCTAGACCCCACATATAGATGCCGGGTAGAAGCGTGGGCAGCCTGCGTTTCTGGTCCTGGTAGGGCGGAGCCTGTGAATCCCGGGGCAGAGTAAACAAGGAGAAAGTGGAGGCAGTCCATGGTGGTTCCCAAATTCATCCGTGGTTACACACACACACACACACACACACACACGTACATGCGCACACACGCACAACTGAATAAAAAAAAATTAAAAAAAAACAAAATACACCGCAGCAAGAACACTGGCCTGTAAACTCTTATAGAGGGAGATTTAGTTCTCAACCTTTAAATCTGCAAGTTGTTGATTCTTCATATTCTGTTTCTGTGTCCTGATATAATCATTTGACATAATATTTCATAGCCAAAAAGTCACAGTAAATAATTTCAGCACTGAGTCAATGTCCAGGAAAGTAATAGTCAATCTTAGCCCAAGGACCTTAAAAAAATGAAATAGTCAAATATCATTTAAATACATACATAAAATATATGTGGTTATGTCTGTTTAAGTATACATGAATTTAAGTGTTAAGAAGAACACATTTTGAATGGTACTGTAATTTAGGTGATATTATTGCTAGGTACAGAAATCAATAATTAATTCTTTTTTTTAAAACATTCTATTATGATTGAGCTCCCCACTATGGATATCTATTTTGTATTAATGTATATGCCAGGTTACATTAATATCCTAAACCAAGAAATCTGGAGGAAGGATAAACCAGTAAGACTACTAAAGCTTCACTTATCTCTAGGTATATTTCTACAGCACAGATATCACAAGAAGGGAGAGAGGGAAGAAGGGAAAAGGGTACTTGACTAATTATAACCTTTTAGAATATAGAATCAAAACTCACAAATTAACCTACAAAAACTAAACATCCACAGATGGCTTCTCAGAAAAGTTTTTGCAATACCTTCAGGTTTTGCACAGAGCAATAATGATAAACAGCACTTATAATTCCTTATGAAGCTAATGCAGCCTCAGTACAATAACTGTACCGGATTATATGAAAGGGAAACATCAATCAATTTCATTTATAAACATAAAAACCAAAATCTTAAGACATTAGCAAGCTAATTCTAAGATTATGGGAGCATATTTTTTTAAAAATGCAGAATACACTGTGTCATGTACATAACATTAAAAAGATTAATAAAAAATAAAATTAAAAAAATAAAACTTCGGACTAGAGGAGGGTCTCTAGCAAATGGCTGCTAAGAGGTAGATACTTGCTAAAGGCTAAAACAACCATTTTATTGGCATCTTGGAAACCAAGTATTAGAGTCCAGTGGGGGGGGGGGACATGTTGCACAGCATGGATGTGCACAACCGTCTCATGAAGAAAGAAACATAAGAATCAGCATCTAACATTTTTGTCTTTAAGAGCAGCTGTGAACAACCAGGGCCTTTGCTTGAAGGGGAAAGGACAAGTAAAAGGTTCCTAAAGTCCCCACTCAACACAAACACCTAAAGTAGCTACTGCAAGAAAACGGTGAGGCGGCACCTGCCCCTCATGGCACTCCGCATCGGGAGATCACAAGTTCTTTTCCAGCTCCCTGCCCCCCATGAATTCCGTGCTGGAGTCCATGAATTCTCCACGGCGCCCTAGCCCCTCATGGTACTGCAAGTCTGGAGTCCGTGAGTTCTCTAATAAACTGCCTTAATCCAAAAGAGAGAGAGAGAGAGACAGAGAGAGAGAGAGACAAAGAGAGAGAGAGAGAGAGAGAAAGAAAGAGAAAGAAAAAGAGAGAAAGGGAGAGAGAAAGAAGAGAGAAAGAAAGAAAAGAAAGAAAGAAAGAAAGAAAGAAAGAAAGAAAGAAAGAAAGAAAGAAAGAAAGAAAGAAAGAAAGAAAGAAAGAGAGAGAGAGAGAGAGAGAGAGAAAGAGAGAGAGAAAGCTTTGCGGCCCTTTCCTACTCTTGAGCACTGCCAGGCCACAATGTTAAACTGCCCTGAAGAAAGATCTTACCCAGCCTATGCTGTGCCCTCCATCCCATGTTGTCATTTCATAAAAACACCTTAAAGACAAACTTTTTCCCACTGAGGATCCTGTGAACCAGCTGACCCCATCTTCGAGCCAAACAAGAGACTCTCCCAACTACCGCAGCCAGGAAAAGCATCTTACAGCCCTTATGAGTACACCAGCCCCAGAGGTCTCCAGAAATTGTTGGCTGACCTTGTCCACTCTCTGGCTTCCTTCGAGGTAAACAAGTGGCCCCGCCACTCACGGACACTGGCTCTAGGAATCAGCGAGGCCACCTCTCGGCTCTCGGCTCTCGGCTCTCGGCTCTCGGCTCTCGGCTCTCGGCTCTCGGCTCTCGGCTCTCGGCTCTCGGCTCTCGGCTCTCGGCTCTGCGCTCTGCTCAGTTCTCACAGCTCCCCAGGAATCAGCTCCAGTTGGACCGCCTCCTTCTTGTAGCCTCAAGCAGCAGCTAAAAAGTAGATCTGACCCACTGAAGTGATAGACAAACACAGGTCTCCAGGCTAGGCACACTTCCATGAGCAGAGTGGCTCCAGGAGTCCTGTAAAAACCCCTTGCAGGGCATCTGCATTCTTTACACATCAGCAGGGACCCATTTGGGCAACTGCTATGGCCAAGCCATCACGTGGTCTTCAGACATTGAGTTGTATCCAAGTCATTTCACGATTTACCTACCAAGTTGTACCCTCCAATGCCCACTAAAACTGAGAAGCACCCCACACCCATAGCTGAGTGCACTATTGCCAGAGCTGCCCAATGAACCTGCCCTACCAAAGTGAACTGCATCCTTGTTGGCAGCGCCATCCCTTACTAGCAGACCATGCCAGTGACATACTTACTGGATGGTGCCAATGTGAACTAGAGTTGATTCTCACATGCCCACCTGTATGGGTCACACAGCATACTCAAACACTCCAGGACACAGGGTCGGAAGAAGTCTTTTACTCATAAGCTACTCTGTAAAAGGATCAGCCAGACAGCCACAGCAGTGTTCCTATACCTAAGGGGAGCACGGGAAAGGGTTCGGGAAAGGCCACTGGGTCCTTGTACGTCATCTGAGAGGAGGGCCCAGAGGAAAATCAGTCATGCACAAGAAAGGACTCTCTGGGAATTGGGGTGGGAGGCACTGGGGGATGGGGAGGGAGAGGGGTGGGGAGGGGGAGCAGGGGGTACGGGTGGAGGAGGAGGGAGGGAGGGAACTGGTGTACCTAATAAGTTTGTATGAGCTGAAATAAAAAAAAAATAAAATAAAAGAATGAGCATGTAGGAAGCTGTCAGAGAATAAAAATTAAATTAAATTTAAAAAAAAAAAAAAAAAAAGGATCAGCCAGATACATAACCACTCATGTAAGAACACAAGCAGAATGAGTAAAGCAAGGTCATATGAACCACTCAGAGTAACACAATGACTCTTTAACAAAAAGACTTACTCAAGCTGCCTGACACAATGTATTTAAATATGACTTTAAGGACTGGACCTAGCTCCTACCCACCAACCAATCGGAGCCAGTGCTGCACCGGCTGGGGAGGAACCCTGGGCCACGCCCCAGCTCCCCAAGTTAAATAGCGCCCCACCACCACCTACTTCCTCCCTTTCCCCACTCACCGGGACTCTCACAGTCCAGCCAGGACTCACAACGACTTAGGTAAGCTCCCCCCACCCACTCCCAAACCCCAGGCAGTTCACTGGTCCAGCTCCTCCCACTAGTCAGCTGGAGTAGGAGCTGCTCCAGGCCAAATAATTCAGTTCAGTGAAAAACACACAGAAATTGAAAGAAGGTCTTATGAGTTAAAACAACAATGCCCAAGTCAAAGTGCAAATCCATGAGAAACAACACCCAAGAAAACAAATCTCCCACTGAAGGAAATAATCCCATAATGATAGACTCCAACCAGAACAAACCGGGAAAATAGTCAAGAAAGCCTGACCCAGGATAATGACTTTCAAAACATGATCACTACCATGTTCAATACTATGAAAGAGGAAATCAGGGAGGAATTAAATAACTGCATCAATCACTTTGAAGAGGAATACAACAGACACTTGGAGGAGTTGAGAAAAACAGTTCAAGAAACAAAAACAGGCATAGAGCAGTTAAACTCAAGCAGAGTTTAAAACTGAACTAAAAGACAAGTTATCTTCAACCCAGAACTCAACAGAGAGTCTTGTCAGCAGAACTAACGAAGCAGAAAACAGAATTTCAGAACTTGAAGATAAAGTGGGAGTATTAACCAGCTCAATGGAAGAAGTTGTTAAAGCCAAAAAGATACGTGAGAGAAATAGTCAAGAGTTATGGGACACCCTGAAGAAGCCTAACATGCGTATTCATGGAATACCAGAGCAAGAAATCTCAAAATATCACACCTGAGGAAATGTTTCAAACTATCATCAAGGAAAACTTTCCTCATCTAAAAAAAAGAGATACCCATCCATAGTACAAGAGGCATTCTGCACCCCAAACAGATATGACCAAAATAGAAACTTGCCAGAGCAAATAATAGTTAAAACATTCCACATTGAAGATAAAGAAATGGTGCTGAGAGCTTCAAGGGGAAAAAAAAACAAGTCACCTTTGAAGGTAAATCTATTAAAATAACAAATGACTTCTCAGTCGAAACAGTAAAAGCAAGAAGAGCTTGGAGAGATGTACTTTAAGTATTGAATGAGCAAAAATGTCAACCCAGGCTGATATACCCTGCAAAACTATCCGTAATGATCAAGGGAGAAAGGAAAATCTTCCAGCACAAAGACAACTTGAACAAGACTCTAACAGCTTTTTATCTCTGGCCAGGGGGTAACATACAATGTCCACCAGGATGGAGTGAAGGGCATTGCAGGAGCAGCAAAACTGCAAAAGAAAATCAACAAACCACAATCCAGAACTTCAGAAACTCTATATCAACCACCTAAAACTAGGCCAGCTTAATCTCTCCCCATCTTGAAGCTCAGGGAAATTTGCGGAAGAGGGGGCGGTAAGAGTGTAAGAGCAAAAGGATGGGAGGAGCAATGATATATAAGATACTCTATACTAGTTAGGGCTGAAGCAATCATAATTGGACTTTGATGCCCTGCGCATTGTCCAACACACTGTTGACCTCACAAAGTCTAGCATCTGCTAAAGGCACCAAGAGCCTTGGAGGTAAAGGATTGGCAGCCACAGCAGTGTTCCTATACCTAAGGGGAACACGGGAAAGGGTTCAGGGAAAGGAGAGGAGGGCCCAGAGGAAAATCAGACATGCACAAGAAAGGACTCTCTGGAAATTGGGGTGGGAGGCAATGGGGAATGGGGAGGGAGAGAGGTGGGGAGAGGGAGAAGGGGGTACGGGGGAAGGGGAAGGAAGGGAGGGAACTGGTGTACCTAATAAGTTTGTATGAGCTGAAATAAAAAAAAAAGAAAAAAAAAAAGCAACAACTTGAAGGGATACATGTCCACCAAAACAGGGCTTCAAAAAATGCTAGAAATGATACTCAAACTTGAAGAAAAAAACAGGCACAACCCAAGAGAACAGAAGGGAAGTTAATACCACCAAAACCTAAAAGCAAAATAATACACTTACAAAAGCCACTAAAAATAATAAATGTCTGGAATTAAAAATAGTTTCTCCATTATAACATTAAATGTTAATGGAATTAATTCACTGATGAAGAGACACAGATAACGAAGCTTGGATTAAAAATCACAATCCATCAATCTGCTGCCTGCAGGAAACCCATCTCACCACCAAAGATAGGCACATCCTAAAAATAAAAGGCGGGTCCAAAATTCTGCAAGTTAATGGAACCAGTAAAAAGGCAGGGGTAGCCATTATGCTATCGGACAAACTGGACTTCAAAGCAAAAAAAAATCATAAGAAACACAGATGGATACTACATTTTAGTCACACGTAAAATTCACCAGGAAGACTTAACAATACTGAACATATATGCACCCAATATGGGCCCTCCCACATTCATTAAGCAAACCATACAATGTCTAAAGTGAGAAATCAATCCCAAAACGATAATTCTTGGGAACTTCAACACCACCCTCTCAACATGGGATAGATCAACAGGTTAAAAAACTTAACAGAGACACTTTGGAACTTAATCAAACCTTGAAAGAAATGGACCTTACAGATCTCTATCAAACTTTTCATCCATACAACACAGAATACACATTTTTCTCAGCAGCACACGGAACTTTCTCCAAAATAGATCACATCCTGGGCCACAAAACGAATCTACACATGTACAAAAAAGTTGAAATTCTAACCTGTGCCCTGTCAGACTACCATGACCTAAAGCTGGACATCCACAACACAACAAACAAGAGAAAATACACTAACTCCTGGAAACTTAACACTATGATGCTGAATGAGAACTGGATTCAGGAAGAAATTAAAAAGGAAATTCAAGATTTCCTGAAAGTGAACGATAATGAAAATACAACTTACCAAAATCTCTGGGACACAATGAAAGCTGTTCTAAGAGGTAAGTTCATAGCTCTTAATGCCTACATCAAAAAAATGGAAACATCAGAAATAAACAACTTAACAATGCAGCTTAAAGCTTTAGAGAAACTAGAGCAATCTGATCCCAAAAGTAGTAGAAGAGAGGAGATTAGCAAAATAAGGGGAGAAATATCTGAAATCGAGATTAAGAAAATGATAGAAAAAAATCAACCAGTGAAAAAGCTGGTTCTTTGAAAAAATCAATAAGATTGATACACCCCTAGCTAAATTAACCAAAAGCAGGAGAGAGAAAACCCAAATTAACAAAATCAGAAATGAACATGGAGTTATCACTACTGATACCCAAGAAATCCAGAGAATTATAACATCATATTTCAAAAACTTATACTCTGTGAAGTTTGACAACACAAAAGAGATGGATGAATTTCTAAGTAAACACAACTTACCTAAATTGAATCAGGAAGTTGTGAATTATTTAAATAGTCCTATAACATATAAGGAAATTGAAAAAGTAATCTCAAATCTTCCCACCAAAAAATGTCCTGGACCAGATGGATTCAGCACAGAGTTCTACCAGACATTTAAGGAGTTAATAACACCAATACTCCTTAAACTGTTCCATCAAATAGCAAAGGAAGGAACACTACCAAATTCCTTCTATGAAGCTAATATCGTCTTAATCCCAAAACCTAATAAAGATTCACTTAAAAAAGAAAACTATAGGCTGATCTCTCTGATGAACACAGACGCAAAGATTCTCAACAAAGTCTTAGCGAATCGGATTCAAAACATATTAAAAAGATTATTCATGGGGACCAAGTAGGCTTCATCCCTGGCACAGAAGGTTGGATCAACATACGCAAATCAATAAATGTAATTCATCATGTAAACCAGTCCAAAGTCCAAGACCACATGATACTCTCAATAGATGCAGAAAAAGCTTTTGACAAGATCCAACAACCTTTTATGATCAAAACGCTGGAGACAGTAGGAATGGAAGGAACCTTTATCAATATAATAAAAGCTGTATTCAACAAGCCCACAGCAAGGATTATGCTCAATGGGGAACAATTGGAAGCATTCCCACTTCGATCAGGAACTAGACAAGGCTGTCCACTCTCACCACTTCTATTCAATATTGTACTTGAAGTCTTAGCTGAAGCCATAAGACAAGAAAGGGACATAAGATGGATTCAAATCAGCAAGGAAGAAGTCAAACTATCCCTATTTGCAGATGACATGATCTTATACCTGAGGGATCCCAAAAACTCCACAAGAAGCTCCTGGAACTAATTGAGAAGTTCAGCAGGGTGGCAGGATACAAAATAAATGTGCAAAAATCAGAGGCCTTCCTATATGCCCAGAATGAAAGAAGTGAAAAAGCCCTGAGAGAAACAATCCCATTTACTATAGCCCCTAAAAAAATGAAATACCTTGGTATAAACCTAACCAAGGAGGTAAAAGACCTTTACAAAAAAACTTTAAAACCCTAAAGAAAGAAGTAGCAGAAGACACCAGAAGGTGGAAAGACCTCCCTTGTTCCTGGATTGGCAGAATCAACATCGTAAAAATGACCATCCTACCAAAGGCAATATACAGATTCAATGCTATACCAATCAAAATTCCAAAGCAATTCTTCAAAGAAGATGACCAAACAATCTCAAAGTTCATAAGGAGGCACAAAAGACCTAGGATAGCAAAGATAATCCTGAGTAACAAAAACACTGCTGGAGGTATTACCATACCAAATCTAAGTCTATACTACAAATCCATAGTTATAAAGACAGCCTGGTACTGGCTCCAAAATACACACACAGATCAATGGATAAGGATTGAAGACCCAGATATAAGCCCACAAAATTACAGTCATTTGGTCTTTGACAAAGGGGCCCAAAAAATCCAATGGAAAAAGAACAGCATCTTCAACAAATGGTGCTGGCAAAACTGGATCTCCACATGCAGAAGATTAAAGCTGAACCCGTACTTGTCACCATGTACAAGACTTAATTCCAAATGGATCAAGGACCTTGATATCAGGCCAGAGACTATAAAAACCATAGTTGAAAGGATAGAGAACTCCCTCGAGCTGATTGGGCTAGGCCAACAGTTCCTAAACAGACATCCAATGGCACAGTCACTGCTACCAACTCTCAACAGTTGGGATCTTGTGAAACTAAAGAGCTTCTGTTCAGATAAAGAGATTGTAACATGAGCTCAAAGGCAACCCACAGAATGGGAGAAAATCTTCACTAACCACATTGTAACACGAGCTCAAAGGCAATCCACAGAATGGGAGAAAATCTTCACTAACCACACATCTGATAGAACTCTGCTGTCCAGAGTGCACAAAGAACTTAGAAAACTAAACACCAAGGAAACCAATGGCCCAATTAAAAAATGGGCCCTGGAACTTCAAAGAAACTTTACCAGGGATGAAATTAAAATGTCTAACAAATATCTTAAAAAATGCTCCACTTCTTTAGCCATCAGGGAAATGCAAATCAAAACTTCCCTGAGATATCATCTCGCCCCAGTCAGGATGGCAAAAATCCACAATACAAACAACAACAAATGCTGGAGAGGATGTGGGGAGAGGGGAACTCTACTACATTGCTTGTGGGAATGCAGGCTCATACAGCCACTCTGGCAAGCCGTCTGGAGATTCTTAACGAATTAAAGATTGAAATGCCATGTGACCCTGCTATCCCACTTTTGGGAATAACCCCCCATACAGCAGAGGTTCACCTCGATAGCACAATGTTCATAGCAGCACTGTTTACAATAGCAAAGTCATGGAATCAACCCAAATGTCCAACAGTTTACAAGTGGATAAGGAAACTGTGGTACATCTATACAATGGAGTACTACTCAGCCATCAAAAATGATGAATTACTGGAATTTGCCGGGAAATGGATGTCATTAGAAACAATTATATTAAGTGAAGTATCCCAGACCCAGAAAATTAAGCGCCGTATGTACTCCCTAATAGGTGGCTCCTAGTACAAACCCACCTAGCCCACCTAGAGACAGTAATTGCAAGGATTATGAACAGGAGGGATGGGGTAGGAGGGCCACACCAGAAACAAGGAGAGAAGGGACCATGTTACAGCAGAGAAAATAGGCTTCCATCAAGGACTCAAATAAGTAATGAGACATCTGATTAAGTTCACAGACTTTTGTTCCTGATCATTTACTACTGAGGGGGTATGATCTCACCAGAAGAGGAGGGCATATAGTCTGACAGATAAAAAGTAACCGTTGTGCAAATTGGTGATAGACCCCTCCCTCACTGTGGTTTCCCACTTTTATTACATCTACCTTTGAATGTGCTTTTATCTCAAGACTCTAGTTTAACAGCTTTTTGTCTCTGACCAGGGGGTAACATACAATGCCCACCAGGATGGAGTGAAGGGCATTGCAGGAGCACAAAACTGCAAAAGAAAACCAACAAACCACAATCCAGAACTTCAGAGACTCTATATCAACCACCTAGAACAGGCCAGCTTAGTCTCTCCCCATCCTGAAGCTCAGTGAAATTTGCGGAAGAGGGGGCGGTAAGAGTGTAAGAGCAAAAGGATGGGAGGAGCAATGATATGTAAGTTACTCCATACAAGTTAGGGCTGAAGCAATCATAATTGGACTTTACATGCCCTGCGCATTGTCCAACACACTATTGACCCCACAAAGTCCAGCATCTGCTAAAGGCACCAAGATGTTTGGAGGCAAGGGATTGGCAGACACAGCAGTGTTCCTATACCTAAGGGGAACACGGGAAAGTGTTTAGGGAAAGGCCACTGGGTCCTTGTACGTCATCGGAGAGGAGGGCCCAGAGGAAAATCAGGCATGCACAAGAAAGGACTCTCTGGGAATTGGGGCGAGAGGCACTGGGGGATGGGAAGGGAGTGGGGTGGGGAGGAGGAGTATGGGGTACGGGGGGAGGAGGAGGGAGGGAGGGAACTGGTGTACCCATTAAGTTTGTATGAGCTGAAATAATAATAAAAAATGTATTAAATAAAAAAAAAAGTTGAAATTCTAACCTGTGCCCTATCAGACCACCACGGCCTAAAGCTGGACCACAGCACAACAAACAAGAGAAAATACACTAACTCCTGGAAACGTAACACTGTGATGCTGAATGAGAATTGGATTCAGGAAGAAATTACAAAGGAAATTCAAGATTTCCTGAAAGTGAACGATAATGAAAATACAACTTACCAAAATCTCTGGGACATAATGAAAACTGTCCTAAGAGGTAAGTTCATAGCTCTTAATGCCTACATCAAAAAAATGGAAACATCAGAAATAAATAACTTAACAATGCAGCTTAAACCTTTAGAGACATTAGACCAATCTGATCCCAAAAGCAGTAGGGAGGAGATTAGCAAATAAGGGGAGAAATATCCGAAGTTGTGATTAGGAAAACGATACAGAAATCGACCAGTCAAAAAGCTGGTTTTTTGAAAAAAAAAAATAAGATTGATATACCCCTAGCTAAATTAACCAAAAGCAAGAGAGAAAAACCCAAATTAACAAAATTAGAAATGAAAATGGAGTTATCACTACTGATACCCAAGAAATCCAGAGAATTATAACTTCATATTTCAAAACTTATACTCCGTGAAATTTGACAACACAAAAGAGATGGATGAATTTCTAAGTAAACACAACTTACTTAAATTGAATCAGGAAGTTGTGAATTATTTAAATAGTCCTATAACATATGAGGAAATCGAAGAAGTAATCTCAAATCTTCCCACCAAAAAATGTCCTGAACCAGATGGATTCAGCATAGAGTTCTACCAGACATTTAAGGAGCTAATAACACCAATACTCCTTAAACTGTTCCATCAAATAGCAAAGGAAGGAACACTACCAAATTTCTACTATGAAGCTAATATCATCTTAATCCCAAAACCTAATAAAGATACACTTAAAAAAGAAAACTATAGGCCAATCTCTCTGATGAACACAGATGCAAACATTCTCAACAAAGTCTTAGCAAATCGGATTCAAAACATATCAAAAAGATCATTCATGGGGGTCATGTAGGCTTTATCCCAGGCACACAACGGTTGGTTCAACATACACAAATCAATAAATGTACATCAACATATAAACCAGTCCAGAATCCAAGACCACATGATACTCTCGATAGATGCAGAAAAAGCTTTTGACAAGATCCAACAGCCCTTTATGATCAAAACCCTAGAGAAGGTTAGAATTGAAGGAACCCTTATCAATATAATAAAAGCTGTATACAACAAGCCAACAGCAACGATTATACTCAATGGGGAAAAACTTGAAGCATTTTCACTTCAATCAGGAACTAGACAAGCCTGTCTACTCTCACCGCTTTTATTCAATATTGTACTTGAAGTCTTAGCTGAAGCCCTAAGAAAAGAAAGGGACATAAAAGGGATTCAAATCAGCAAGGAAGAAGTCAAGTTATCTCTACTTGCAGATGACATGATCTTATACCTGAGTGATCCCAAAAACTCCACCAGGAAGCTCCTGGAACTAATACAGAAGTTCAGCAGGGTGGCAGGATACAAAATAAATGTACAAAAATCAGTGGCCTTCCTATATGCCCAGAATGAAAGAAGTGAAAAAGCCTTGAGAGAAATAATCCCATTTATTACAGCCCCTAAAAAAATGAAATACCTTGGTATAAACCTAACCAAGGAAGTAAGAGATCTTTATAATGATAACTTTAAAAACCTAAAGAAAGAAATTACAGAAGAAACCAGAAGGTAGAAAGACCTCCCATGTTCCTGGATTGGCAGAATCAACATCATAAAAATGACCATTCTACCAAAGGCAATATACAAATTCAGTGCTATACCAATTAAAATCCCAAAGCAATTCTTCAAAGAAGTTGACCAAACAATCTCAAAAATCATATGAAGGCACAAAAGACCCAGGATAGCAAAAACAATTTTGAGTAACAAAAACACTGCTGGAGGTATCACCATACCAAACCGTAGTCTATACTACAAGTCCATAGTTGTAAAAACAGCCTGGTATTGGCTCCAAAATAGACACACAGATCAATGGATAAGGGTTGAAGACCCAGATATAAGCCCACACAACTATAACCATTTGATCTTTCACAAAGGGGCCCAAAGAATCCAATGGAAAAAGAACAGTATCTTCAACAAATGGTGCTGGCAAAACTGGATCTCCACATGCAGAAGATTAAAGCTGGACCCGTACTTGTCACCATGTACAAGACTTAATTCCAAATGGATCAAGGACCTTGATATCAGCCCAGAGACTATAAAAACTATAGTTGAAAGGGTAGGGAACTCCCTCGAGCTGATTGGGCTAGGCCAACAGTTCCTAAACAGACATCCAATGGCACAGTCACTGCTACCAACACTCAACAGTTGGGATCTTGTGAAATTAAAGAGCTTCTGTTCAGATAAAGAGATTGTAACTTGAGTACAAAGGCAACCCAAATAATGGGAGAAAATCTTTACTAACCACATATCTGATAGAGCTCTATTATCCAGAGTGCACAAAAACTTAGAAAACTAAACACCATAGAAACAAATGGGGCAATTAAAAAATGGGCCTTGGCAAGGGATTGACAGCCACAGTAGTATTCCTATGCTTAAGGGGAACACAGGAAAGTGTTCAGGGAAATGCCACTGGGTCCTTGTACGTCATCGGAGAGGAGGGCCCAGATGAGAGTCAGGCATGTACAATAAAGGACTCTCTGGGAATTTGGGGGGGGGGAGGCACTGGGGGATGGGAAGGAAGGGTTGAGGGGAGGGGGAGCAGAGGGTTTTGGGGGGGGAGGAGGGAGGGAGGGAACTGGTGTACCTATTAAGTTTGTATGAGCTGGAATAATAATAAAAAATGTATAAAAAAAAGAAGTCCCAGCAGGATGGAGTGAAGGGCATTGCAGGAACAGCAAAACTGCAAAAGAAAATCAACAAACCACAATCCAGAACTTCAGAGACTCTATATCAATCACATAGAACTAGGCCAGCCTAATCTCTCCCCATCCTGGAGCTCAGGGACATTTGCGGAAGAGGGGGCGGTAAGATTGTAAGAGCAAAAGGATGGGAGGAGCAACGATTTGCAAGATTCTCAACAATAGTTGGGGCCAAAGCAATCATAATGGGACTTTGCATGCCCTGCGCAATGTCCAGCGCACTGTTGCCCTCATAAAGTCTAGCATCTGTTAAGGGCACCGAGATCCCTGGAGGCAAGGGATTGACTGCCATAGCAGTGCTCTTATGCTTAAGGGGAACAAGAGAAAGGGCTTATGTAAATGCCACTGGGTCCTTAAATGTCATCGGAGAGGAGGACCCAGTGGAGAATCAGGCGTACACAACAAAGGACTCTCTGGGAATTGGGGGGGAGGCACTGGGGAATGGGGTGGGAGAGGAGGGGGAGGAGGGGGTTCGGGGGGAGGAGGGGGGAGGGAGGGAACTGGTAAAAAAATTTTAAAATATATAATTACATTTTTAATAAAAAAATAAAAAATAAAATAAAATGAAAATAAATAAAAAAAGAAGTTAAAAATTTAAATGCCATATGACCCTGCTATACCACTTTTGGGAATAACCCCCCATACAGCAAAAAATTCACCTCGATAGCACAAGCACAACCATGTTCATAGGAGCACTGTTTACAATAGCAAAGTCATGGAATCAGTCCAAATGTCCAACAGTTGATGAGTGGATAAGGAAAATGTGGTACATTTATACAATGGAATACTACTCAGCCATCAAAAATGATGGACTAATGCAATTTTCCGGGAAATGGATGGAATTAGAAACAATTATTTTGAGTGAAGTATCCCAGACACAGAAAATTAAGCACCTTATGTACTCCCTAATAGGTGGATCCTAGTACCAAACCCACTTAGTGACACACTCAAAGACAAATCTCTGTAATACCTACAGTAAGTGTAAAGATTACTAACAGGAGGGATGGGGAAGGGGGGCCCCACCAGAAACAAGGAGAAAGGGGACCATGTTACAGCAGAGAAAATAAGCCACTATCAAGGACTGCAAGTAAGTAATGAGACATCTGGTTAAGTTCACAGACTCTCCTTCCTGATCATTTGCAACTGATGGGGATGATCTCACCAGAAGGGGAGGGCATATAGGCTACCAGATAGAAAGTAACCATCTCTCTCACCGCAGTCTCCCACTTTTATTCCAACTACTTTTGAATATACTCTTATAACAAGACTCTAATTTATCAGGTTTTTAATCTCTGTCCAGGGGGTGACATCCAATACCCATCAGGGTGGAGCCAAGGGCATTGCAGGAGCAGCAAAACTAAAAAAAAAAAAAAATCAACAAACCATAATTCAGAACATCAGAGACTCTATATCAACCACCTGGAACTGGGCCAGCCTAATCTCTCCCCATCCTGAAGCTCAGGGAAATTTGTGAAAGAAGAGGCAGTAAGATTGTAAGAGTACAAGGATGGGAGGAATCATGATATGCAAGATACTCCACACAAGTTAGGGTCGAAGCAAGCATAATAGGACTTGGCATGACCTGCACTATGCCCAACACCTTACTAACCCCACAAAGTCTAGCATGGACTAAAGGCACTAGGATCCTTGGAGGCTAGAGACTGACAGTCACAGTAGTGTTCCTAAACTTAAGGGGAACACAGGAAAGGGTTCTGGAAAATGCCCCTGGGTCCTTGCACCTTATCGGAGAGGAGGATCCAGAGGAGAGTTTGGCATGCCCATTAAAGGATGATCCGGGGATTGGTGGGGAGGGAGGCACTGGGGGATGGGGAGAGAGGGGTGAGGGGAGGGGGAAGCAGGGGGGTTCAGGGGAGGTGGAGGGAGGGAGGGGACGGGTGTACCTGTTAAGTTTGTATGAGCGGAAATAATAATAAAAAAATGACTTTAGGGAAAAAGAGCGAGGTACATGAAAATGCAGAAAAACAATTCAACAAAATGAGGATAATAATTCATGACATGAATGCAGAATTCAGTAGAATTAAAGGTCATGAAAAGAATCAATAGGAAATCTTAGAATTCAAAAATTCAATAAGTGAGATGTAAAATAAAGTGTAAAGCAAAAACAGAAGATTCATTCTGATAGAAACAGTAATTTCTGAGCTTGAACACAGTTCTGTAGAAATAGCCTTCTCATATTTAAAAAGAAATAAGCAGAGGGGAATGCAAAGAACAAAGAAAACCCTTGAAACTTGTGGACTACCCTTAAGTGAACAAATATTTTTATTACAGGTATTACATAAGGAAAGGAGAAGATAAGGAACATAAAAACCATGTTCAATAATGTAATCCTATAAGCAAAAATGTTTATGCCACCAATCATCAGAGAAATGCAAACCAAAGCTACAGTGAAATATCTTCTTAATATAATTAAAATATCTAGTACTAAAAAGATTTTTGAAATTTACACATGGTAGGGATGATATGAATAAAGAGAAACACATACACTGTTATAGCTTAAATTAATATAGTATAAATTATAGCATAAATTAGTATGGAAAACAGCATGGATACCTCATAAAAAACTGTAAATCAAAATACCATAATCCAACAGTTCTACAAGTGAGATCATGTCCAAAAGAATTTAAATATATATATGTTGAAGAGACATAAGCATTTGAATGTTTTTCCAAACCTGAAATAAGGAATCCACCTGTCTATTACTGTTGACTGGATAAAGTAAAATGCAGCATATTGGCACAATGAAATACTACTCAACCATAAAAAAATTAAGTTTTGTTTTTGAAGAAATATGGATGAGACCAGAGAATATTATATAAACTCACATAAACCTGCTATAGAAAGATAGTTATTTCATGTTCTCTTTCATGTGTGATTCTCAAGAAGTAGAAAACAGAACAATAGGGGAGAGAATGTTAGACAATGACTAATGGATCGAGGGTGCAGTTGCATTAGAGAAATAACAAAATGTTCTATAGCACAATATGAAAATTCTAACTGGCAATAATTTAGTGAATATTTCAACATAACTAGTACAGAGAATATTGAATGTTTCTAGCACAAAGGAATGATTATATATTTGCTTGACAGAAATCCCAATCTGATCCCAATAATCTGATCATTACACATTATACACACATATTGAAACATCACACTACACCCCAGAAGTATGTATGATTACAGTATTAATTGAACTCATTTTTAAAAATCAAAGTACATTATATAGTTTATATAACTTCATACAAAAGTTACCATATTACTATAATTAGATGCCTAACTTAACAAACCATGCAGATATCCAGCAAACAATTCCTGAATCAAATGACAATGGTAATACAACACTTGGATGCTCACCTAAAGTTCAGCTTATGATACAGAGGAGATGAGTTTTATGGATAATTAATAGAAAATTCTGACGATGCAATATAAAAAGTCACTTAACTGTGTGCTTATTATTACAGTTATGTGAAATGTCATAATGTGGAAAGCAAGAAGCTCTAGTCAATCTGCATTGGAAGTGTGAAGTACCTCAGTGGTTTATTATCCTCCCCACTGCTGCCCATGATCACCCACTGATCTCAGTTCTCTAAGGCAATCATTTCGAAAGCCACTGTAATCACAGAAAATTACTTTTAAACAGAATGATATGGTGGTTTCTTCATAATTCAGAGCTACATTTTGATGTGCCAAAATTTATCAGAAAGGCATATCATTTCAGTGTTAAAACACCCCCTTATCAAATCAGGTAAATAATTTCATATATAATCAATAAAGCATTTTCAAATAAATTTAATTTTATACAAACATCACACAGCCACTGACTGTACAGTTTTTCTTTATATTAATAGGCATATGTGTTACTTTTACAAAACTCATTTTCTAATTAATGTAAAATCATTTCTCTAAGATCCAGAAGCCCAAGGGAATAACCAGCACAGATGTGGCCACAGGTGTGATGAGTTGAACAGCTGATCAGATTCAACAGCTCGAGAAATATTCTAGCACAACCACGTGTGCCAGGTAAACAGAATGGCAAAACAACAGAAAAATGCCTCACAATCTCATAGTTGGGTCTGTAAAACCTACCAATTCAAAAACCACCAATTTCAAAAACAGCCTCACAACAGACTTCACTCGTTACCTTAAAAAGAGATGTGAAGAAAGCATTTCATTTGATGTAATATTTGTGTGGTAAAATGTCTCTAGGAAAGCTAATTTGATACGACAGAAACAAAACTTTAAAACAATTAAAATAAGTAAATATCAGAAAACATGCTTTTAAGCACTGAAATTGCCATCCATATGGACAACCAACATCAACAAAGAGTAAAGCATCTCGGTTTTTAAAACTAAATATGTATATTTTAATTACATGCATACCCATATGTAGTGTCAATGTGATACACAGGCATAAGGAAATATATAATTTCTTTATATCATACCTTAACTATAGCTTTATATAGGCTATAATTTTTAATTATCAGAAATGGAATAAAACAGAACACTTTAAGAAAGTCTAAAACCATTTCCATAGTTAGATAACGGTGTCAACTTGACAGTTGAGGGTTTGAGCTCTGGACATGTTTGTAAAGAATTAGTAGTTAAGTCCAAAGTGAATCTGCAGGAGATTGTCTAGTTGATGGAGAAGACCCAGCCCATGATGGATGGGAATAGTCTCCAGGGACAGGTGAATAAGATGAAGGGAACTGATTGAGAAATTTGGCATCCTTCTGTATACTTGACCAGACATGCTGGTCTGGCAAGTAAGTATTGTTTCTCTCTCAGCTGTTATGTGGGTGTGGTGTGGCCAGTTCCCTCAACCCTTGATATTGGTGTGGACTTTCATGTCGAGGAACTATAACCAAGAACAATAAGCTAGAATAAAACCCACTACTTCTTTAATCTGTTTTCTCATGATTTTATCAGCTACAATGCAGAGTATCTGCAACGACTATAGATAGGATACTATAGATTAATAATAACACAAGGCATAAGAAAACCAGTCTATAAAAAACAAAGAAATACCAAGGATTATGAACAGGAGGGATGGGGTAGGAGGGCCACACCAGAAAGAAGGAGAGAAGGGACCATGTTACAGCAGGGAAAATAGGCCTCCACCAAGGACCCAAATAAGTAATGAGACATCTGATTAAGTTCACAGACTTTTGTTCCTGATCATTTACTACTGAGGGGGAGTGATCTCACCAGAAGAGGAGGGCATATAGTCTGGCAGATAAAAAGTAACCATTGTGCAAATGGGTGATAGACCCCTCCCTCACTGTGGTTTCCCACTTTTATTACATCTACCTTTGAATGTGCTTTTATCACAAGACTCTAACAGCTTTTTGTCTCTGGCCAGGGGATAACATACAATGCCCACCAGGATGGAGTGAAGGGCATTGCAGGAGCAGCAAAACTGCAAAAGAAAACCAACAAACCACAATCCAGAACTTCAGAGACTCTATATCAACCATCTAGAACTAGGCCAGCTTAGTCTCTCCCCATCTTGAAGCTCAGGGAAATTTGCAGAAGAGGGGGCGGTAAGAGTGTAAGAGCATAAGGATGGGAGGAGCAATGATATGTAAGATACTCTATACTAGTTAGGGCTGAAGCAATCATAATTGGACTTTGCATGCCCTGCGCATTGTCCAACACACTGTTGACCTCACAAAGTCTAGCATCTGCTAAAGGCACCAAGATCCTTGGAGGCAAAGGATTGGCAGACACAGCAGTGTTCCTATACCTAAGGGGAACACGGGAAAGGGTTCGGGAAAGGCCACTTGGTCCTTGTACGTCATCGGAGAGGAGGGCCCAGAGGAAAATCAGACATGCACAAGAAAGGACTCTCTGGGAATTGGGGTGGGAGGCACTGGGGGATGGGTAGGGAGAGGAGTGGGGAGGGGGAGCAGGGGGTACGGGGGGAGGAGGAGGGAGGGAGGGAACTGGTGTACCTAATAAGTTTGTATGAGCTGAAATAAAAAAAAAAACAAAGAAATATTTCTCACATCTGTAGTTACAAACTATCCCAAATTGACACATCAGAAAATGAATGTGAAAAGTATAGACATTATTATCTGCCTGAAAGAAAAAAAAAGCTATGTCAAGTATATGGTCATACATCCTCAAATTATTCCTTTAATAGAACTACAATAAAAATTAATAATTAGTTTTTCTAAATAGTTGACAAAGTTGTTTTTTAAATAAAAATTTAATGTAGTGAACTGTATTTTTCTAGACACTCCAAAACTTGCATGATTAAGAACCAATTTTCTTGGAAATGTAAACATCTTTAAACTTAAACAGCATAACTTATCAAGGTGTAGAAAAGACTGCAAAATAGTTCTTCTTCTCAAGACAGAAAAAATAGTTGTCTAGTCTACAAAGGTGCCAAAACAAATTATGGGAGAAAGGATAATTTTTTACTAAGATTATTGAAATTATATGGATAAAAAATAAATAATGAAATGGAAAGAACCTTGATCCTTATTGCATACTACATACAAAACTTAATTCAGAATGGGTCAAAGACCTAGGCATAAGAACTAAAAGTATAAAATATCTAATAAGAACTGTATGGGAACTGTCCTTTCAACATCTCACCAGGAAAGGGAAAAGATCTCAAGAAACTACACGACTCCCTGAGAGATTGATGAGAACTAATGCTGACAGGAAGATGTTATCCTCAGTGGTATAGTCACTGGTCTATGATACCTGCTGAAGCATGAATCATGTCAGGCATATGACATCAAAGACAAACTAGATAAGTACAGTGGGTCGCACAAGTGAAAAAGACTTGAAAATAGGAGGGAATATGAGAGGGGAGATAAAGCATTGTCAGAGAAAAAGAATCAGGGATAGGAATGGGGAATAAAGGGAGAGAAAAATGACATTAAAAAAACAAAAAGTATAAAATATCTAAAAAAAGATGAAAAAGAAAATATTCATAATATCAGAATAAAAATAGTCTTTCTGATGACAACAAAAGCTTGAGACACAGAAGAAAAAAATACTATACTTAATGAATATTATGTTATTTTTAAATGGGTATAACTTTCAAAATGAACCATAATATCAAGAGGAAGGAAGTACTCGTAAATCATAAATTTGAAAAAAATACTTGTATCTGAAATGCAAAGCAATGCTTAAAAGTAGATAATATAAATACCCTATTTACAAATGGGCAAGAGATTGAAGGAACATTTCACCAGAACTTATAATCCACAAACATATAATACAACATCGTACATCATTAGAGAAGCATGCATTAAAGCCACAGTAAAACACCACTATCCACTCACCAGAATATCCAAAATGACAGCATAGATGGTATGAAGTGTTGTCAAGTATACAGAGATGTTTGGACCCTCATACAGTGTTGCTGGAAATGTTAAAAGGCACTGATACTTTGAAAACCAATTTGGAAATTCTTGAAAAAGAATGAGCATAAATATGCTATATAACATAGCAACTTCATAAGTCATTCTGTCAAAGGGAAATAAATATAGATGTCTGTATTAACATACCATTACATAACATAACATAACATTAACATAACATTAACATATAATATATACATATGTAATATATGTATATATTATATAACTGGAAACATTGTGCTGCTGTTCTTCGCTGATATTTGAACCCAACTTCTGTGTCCTTCTAACATGGACCAGTGACTCTCTGGGAGTTCGTTTGCCCCAGTGTTCTAGCAGACAGTTTCTGATTGTTTTTCTTTAAATTTGATGTTTCCTTCTTTTAAAAAATGCATGGAGTCCATAGAAGCATACAGGCATGAGGGTGGGAAGAAATGGGTGGGATTGGTGAAGAGAAGGGAGGGAATAGGAGGGAGGGAGGAGGGAGGGAAGCAGGGATGAATGCTCAGTATGCTTGTAAAAGTAGAAAACCAAAAAAAAAAAAAAAAAAGTCAGTCTTTTCCAGTACTGCTGATGATTCAGAAAATATCCGATGGTATCAGGGTAAATTTTTTAAATCCAAAGCCCCTGTTTCTTACTGTGCTTTCTTGACAAAGTGCTCGTCCAGTTGCTGTGAACTTTTATTAATATTAGCACTCTGAAAAGTTTATTCTGAGAGTTTTTGCCAATTTTCTCATTTTTTATACAGGGTGGAATTTTGAGAATCCTTAACCCTGTCATTTTTTTTCAGCCACAGATTTCTACAGGTTTTTTTTATATTGAGATAGCTTTTAAGATGGATAGGACTAGAGTCTTCATAAAACTTGGGAAATCATAAAAGTTGTTCTACATTGTTTTGTAACATTTCATATGTGGGACCTTGGATCCAAACTCAGGACCTTCTCCTTGCCAGACAGAGTCTTAACTCCTTGAGCCATCTCCCCAAACCCACACACACAATTTTTAAAGCTTCTTCCTTTGAACTCAAAAATATAAGATTCTTACGTCTTTGTCAATTTTAGTTCTCTAGTTTTCCATTAATTCTTTTGCCTAAATATCTATTTTTTCATCTTGTACCCTATGTGATTATCCTTACATAATCAATAAATTATAATCCATTTATTTCTATTCAAGACACCCTTCTGAGAAGTCCACCTATAATATCATCTGTCGTAAACATGAGGTAAAGGCAGCAAACTACACCCATCTGAACCAAACTTCATAGAAATAGCATGCACACATACATCTACCAGATACATTACTGCATTGAATTTTACGAGTCTCACTCAGACACATTAAGCACTGCATCTTATTTCAAAAACTCTTTTACTCCTTATAATTCACAAGCTGCAACTCTCATAAAACCCATTTCTATAAGCAAATATGAAGTCTTTTTCAAGGCAAAATTCTATGTTTGCTTTTATATTTTTTATGATGCCTCCTTTTTCAAAGTTTAAAATTTACTAATAAACAACATGTTTGTAGAGACAGTCAAGTAAATCATCATTCATACCCACGATAAGCTGTGCAAGTAGCTATTAGAAACTTCTTTTTCATTTACCGTTTGTTGCAATAGAAACATCTACATATTTTAAACTTCTATTCATATAATACAGGCTAAATAACTTTGATGTATATCATAACATGGAGCCATGAAAAATAATAAAGCAACATTGTACCTATTCATTGGGAAAATACTCAGTACATATTTTTTTACAAGTATATATTACTGACATATATATTTGTATGATAATTATAGATATGTGTATAATGCATATACTATACATATATATGATTTTTAAGATATTTCAGATACAGTTGCTCATTATCATCTCCACAGGATGCCCCCAGGGGAGCCCGAGAGACTTGGGAGCTGTCACTCACGAATCTATACCATTTCTATAACTTTAGTATCTTTATTTTTTAATCTAAATTCCCTGGTCCTTGATTGGATAGAGCAGAGAGGGTTTTAATCTTTACAGAGGGACTTGGAAGGTAACCGTGGTATAAGCAGTAATCTACCAAACTAGAGTCTAAGAAAATAGGAATCTAGTAGTCCCTGGTGATGGCACAGCATTGGAATCTCATTCCTTTGTAGAGAAATCTGGATTTTGCTATGTTTTTCTTGACTCCTGTCTATTTTCTGAATTTAGCCTCCAACCACCTTAAAGGTTCTATAAGACATCACGAGTCTTGTCAATAAATCCTGTTTATACTTAATATATAATATTGGTCTGCTATTTGCAATCAAGACTTCTGACATGTCCAAAAAATCATATATTTCTAGCCCTAATATTTTGTCACATTGCAAATGATCTTGACAAAACCAACTGCCAAAAACTTAAAAGTAAAATCATATATGCTAATAATTCAGAAAGGTCCTTCATATACTTGAGAAATTATGATCTCTTCTAAATTTGAAGTTGAATCCTACATTGCTATTACTTATTGAGATTAAAGGTCAAGTCATTCAGACTAAAATTTTTATCTAGTAATTTACATTAAAGAAATTAAATTTTTTACTTATAAAAGGTAAACACTAGTTTTTGAAAAGTTCTGCTAGAGAGATGAATCAGTGGTTAAAGTCTTTGCCTCACAAGCAAAAGAACCTGAGTTCAGATTCCCAAGTCCCATATAGAAATGCCAGACAGACAAGGCAGCGGCCTATATTTCCAGCCCTAGAAGGCAGAGACTGGAAAAACCTAGAGCAAGCAGTAAGGCGAAAAAGCCATCCAGGATGACTTCCAGTATCACCTTTGGGACTCTACAGGCACACATCCACAAGTGCATCCATAGACACATCTGAACATATATGTACACCTACACCAAAGCACATGCATGCACACAGACTCCATGCACATATACATGAAAAGAAAAAAGTTGTACTACATTCGATAACTAACAGGATTATGTGTGAAATTTTAGTTCAGAAATTTTGCATAAAATTTTATAGATAATTTTAACTGCCTCCATTATGAATAGTATCAACTTCAGATAACTAACAAAATCTCATATTTTCACATATTTTATAACTGCTTGCAACTTCCTCAAGTGTCATGGCTTTTTGAAAAACTGATAATTTCAGTTCATTCGAATTTAAATTTTCCAACTTTGATAACTTCCTTGTATCCAATATTTCTATATCCAACTACATACTTGACATATCCAGACTTTCCACCTTATTCTCCATGATCCCAATACTGTATTTCTTCATCTGTAAAAATGAGAATACTGTAATTCCAGCTATTCGGGAACAATTAATTCTTGATCCCGCTAGTTTTCTCATCCCTGATATGCAATCCATTAGCATCTTCCAAAAGGCCATATTTTCATAATCTATGCTCTGACCTCTTCCACCTCTCATCCTGACATACCTTCATCTAACTACTGCCCTCTCACACCTGGAATAATTCAATAATACTACATTAAACTCCTAATTTCTCTCTCTCTCTCTCTCTCTCTCTCTCTCTCTCTCTCTCTCTCTCTCTCTCTGCATGTGTGTGCGCGCATACACCTAAGACCATTTCCCACTGCTTTCTCTCAGCCAACAGCAGTTCATCACACCAGACTCCTATTAGTTCTAGAATAATCCAGTAATGTTTCTGCCTCAGGGCCTTTTCACTTGTTCTGTCCTCTGCATATAGCCATCTGATTCACTTCCTCAGCTTCCTGAAGGCTTTACAAAGATGTTATCTTGAGACAAGATTTTAATAACTATCTTGTTTAAAACAAGAACTCTTTTCTCCTAGTATATTATATATTCCTCTTCTCTGCCTTATAGTATATAATTTTATATTTCTTGCATCTACCATTTAATTAAAATTTCATGATAGCAAATCTATCTTTTCTAATACATTCATATATATGCATATGCAGCAAGAATATGACTATATTTTCTGATATATATATCATTAGGTATATATTATAGATAGATAAATATCTAGAACAATGTTTTGGCACAACATAGATTTTTAATTAACAAATTAACTTACAAATACCCATGAATATGAATATACATATATACTTATATGTGTATTTATTTATATCATAGTGAATAATTATATTATAAATATGTATAAATTTTAATAACAGACTTAATTTCACAAAAAAGCTGAGATTTATAGTCAAGAATTCTAAGGGAAAAGATTTAAGAATACAAAGGAAAAATACATAAGAAGCTTTCTACATTCAGTTTCTGGAGACAAATAATATTGCTAACAGAAACCCATATTTTTATTCTATTATATTTCCCACAGTATTGCAAATACATTTTTTCATGTTGTCAGCAGTAGCCTCTAAAAGCAGCAAAACATGTAAACAAGTAGAATTCACAAGCTTTAATAGGTCTACCGATTTTAAATCATGCTGCTGTGATTATTGCAAACAAGCAAACTTCAAGAGACTGCCTGCCATTGCAGCAGTATAATTAACCTAAGATACTCTACTGACGTCACCCATTCTCTGATGACCCAAGCTCCTGGCACAAAGATCTGGAAAGGGATGCAGTTTCCACTTTACTAATAGCAAATTATTGCACATACAAGTATCTTTTTTTAACTGAATGTCTTCTTCAATACAGTACTTTTCATCTGTAAATCTAATGACTTCTATTTTAAAGAAAAAGAAAAACAAGGAAAATGCCAATGCAGTTATCTCAGCTAAATTTAAAAGTAAACAGTTGGGAGTAAATTAGCTTTTTCTTCATTCAACAAATTATATTAGTTTGTGTCATACTCTATGAATACTTCTAAGGATTAAAAGAAAAAAAGATGATCAAGTTCCTTCCTTTGATAAGATCAAATTACAATTTGGAGGGTATGCAGCACAAATAGCACAAATGGATATATAAAAGTAAAATAAAGAAAAACTAGCTAGGGAAAGATCAAAGGAACAATGGGAAATGTGTAGCTATTTCAGACAAGATGGTTGGGAAAGACCCTAAGAGATTGCAGCAATCTAAATCAATGAGAAAGAGGAGCTTCTCTAAAGCAAAAAATACATCAAGAAAATTAACAAAGTCAACAACATAAATACGAAGGAAGGGACACTGCACATTGTTCTTGGACGAGGCAGAAGGAGCATTTAGGCATCAGATTACGTAAGGTCTTACAAACGTGATATGGAGTTTGAATTTTGTTTTGAAGATAATAGGGGATTTCAAAATTTTTTATTTCAAAATATCACTCTGAATAGAAAATAGATTGGAGCAAGAGTAAACAAAAAGAGGCATCAGATGGACTGGAGAGGTGGCTCAGGATTTAAGACTCTGCTTCACAAACAGAAGGTCCTGAATCCAGAGGAAATGGTGGCAGCCCACACTTCTGGTCCTGGTGGGTGGAGCCTGGGAAATCTCACAGAGAAGAAAAAAGTAGATAGAAGCAATCCAGGATGAAGCTCAAAGTCACCCTTGGTCCTGCATAGGGATACACAGTGCCCTTTGATACATACACACACACACACACACACACACACACACACACACACACCAAATAAAATATTTTTTAAAAAAGAAAAAAAAAAAAAAAAGAAGAAGCATTAACTAGCAAGCAGCTGTAGGAAACAAAAGAAAAGACTGTAGAAGCTTTGTCCAGAAATGCATGCGTGATGGTCAGGAGTGATGGAATTCTTGATGTAATTTGAAATTTTCTGCAAATAAATAAGGAGATACAAAAGAAAGAGAGGAATCAATGATGACCCAGATTATTGGTTTAAGTTCACTGGACATTTAATGAAGAAATTTACTACAACGGTGAAGACTAAAAGATTAGTAAATTGGGGTAAGGGTAGAAAAGAAGGAATCAAGGGTCCAGTTTGCTAAATTTTGAAATGCTCGACAGATGTCCAAGTGGAATATGTGAGTAGGCAATGTCTGAGGATAGAAATAAGACACACAAGGTAAATATGAGAGGCACCAGTCCATGGATATCATTTAAAACCATAGGACTGGATGAGTCGCTACATAGAAAGCACAGATTAAAAACAAATGAGTGAGGCCTGAGAACTTAGCTAGGGTAGGGCGTTTAGGTTAAAGAAAGAAATTAGATGGAGTGATTTTAAAGAGGGTAAGCCACAGGCCTGTGGCACAACAACTGTGAACCAGAAGATTCTACTAAGAGGGCAGGTGAGCATGACTATAAGGCAAACGATACAGAAATAAGATTTACACTGGAAATTAACCAGTGTCATAGTCAGGCACAGGTGTCAACTTGGGGGTTTGGGCTCTGGGCACATTTGTAGAGAATTGATGGTTGAATTAAGCCCAGAGCAAACCTGCAGGAGATTGTCCAGCTGATGGGGAAAGTCCAGCCTATGGTGGGTGGGAATAGGCGCTGGAATAAAACACCTAGAATTGATTAAGAAAGTTGACATCCTTGTTTACACTTGGCCAGACATGTTAATCTGGCAAGTAAGGATCATCCCTCTCTCGACCATTATGAAGTGATGGTGTGGCCAGTTCCCTCGGCCCTGGTGTGGTGCATGATCTCCCATCAAGCTGGACTAAGAACTGTAATCAGTAATCTTAAGAGAAAATAAAACCCTTGTTCCCTTAAGCCATTTTATGGTGATTTATCAGTAAACATGCAGGCGAACTGCAACAACCAGTAACATGGAAGTCTGTACAACACTTATAAGAAAGTTACTTTCTATCACTTGTGGAGGGTGAAGAACTTAAGAATCTAAGTTAGAGCAGCATCATGAGAAAATACAGTAGAAACATGCAGAGTTGGAATATGAACAACTCTTAAGGGTTTACCTATGAGAGTACTATGGCTTGGTCCTCCATCTGGCTATGATCTGGAGGGGTGACTGGATCATGAGGACATTTATTTCATCATGGGTTAATTCACTAATGAGTTCATAGTGAGCAATTAGGAGATGATCCCTGGTTGGAGTACACAGTTCCTTGGAGACGTGTCTTTGAATGATTGACAGTTCGTGGAACTATCTCTGGCTCCCTCTTATCGCTCTCTGTGCTTCCTGTCCACTTTGTCCTGAGGTGAGTTACTCTGCTCCCTCACATGCTCCCCACCCAGAGGTTCTGTTTCACTGTGTTCGGGTACAGCAGCAAATAGAGTCGCCTGACCACCGACTGAAACTTCAGAAGCAAAAGTTAAAAAAGATGCTTACCCACCTTAAGAAACTTTTCTAGGATATGGTTCAGTGATTAAAGTCTTTGCCTCACAGGCAAGGTGAGCTGAGTTTGGATCTCCAGATCCCATGTAAAAATGATGGGTGGATATGGTGTCCTGACTGTAATTCTAGCCCTGGAAGGTAGAGCCTAGGAATCCCAGGAGCCAGCTGGCTAGCAACACTAATGGCATGCTCTGGGTTTAATTAGAGACCCAGGCTTATAAAGATAAGGCAGAAGAGCGATTGAGGATGATTCTGATATCACCCTTGGGCCTCCACAGGCACAGACACTGAAGTGTACTCCTGTACAGCACCTGCAAGCACACATGCAAGCACCCCACACGATACATGAAAGAAAAAGAAAAGGTGTTTTCTCCAGTATTTTGCCACAATTGAAAAAAAAAAGTAACTAACATAAAAAGGGGATCATAAAAAAGGAACTTTGGCTTTAACTAGGATGCATCTACTGCCAAATCACGGCCAAAGGAAGGCAGCCAAAAGAATATATACCTAGAGTCTCTATCCCTTCTCTCTCTCTCTCTCTCTCTCATCTCCCATTAGTACTTTCCATTGACCAAAATAAAACAGAAGCAGAAGATAAGTTAAAAGATGACCTGTGATGGAAATGGATTCTAATACAATGGTAGCCATCAATTACTGAGCTCATCTGCCAGGCGCTATTGGAAATGCAACACATATTAACTTATTTTTCATCATAAAACCTACGAAGTGAGTACTCTCATTATTCCTACTGGGTGGGCCAGTAAATTGAAGCACAGAGTAGTTTAGGAAAAATTCCTAGAATTACCCAAATAGTAGATGAAGAGGAGCCAGGATATTAACCCAATAATTCTGAAGTAAGAATCCATACTTAGTCTTTCTCACAAAATTTTCTTAAAGAGAAATGTTTGTATGCTAACAGAAACTAATCAAATAGGGAAATAAAAAACTAATTGCAAATAGAATAATGATAGCAGCATATTCTTTGCATAAATTCTAAGAAATCGAAATATAGCTTACCACTAATCTTTTCCATTTGACCTTTCAGGTTATCTTTCTCCACATATCCACCCTGTTTTGTGCCCTAGGTGTCTAACCACAACAGACTATATTTTCTTTATCCTCTGATTTTCATTTGAGTGCCAGTCATAGCACACACCAGCAAATCATGGGAAAAAGAAAAGAGGGTTAAGATACTTAATCCCCTAGCTCTCTCCTTGCTGGGTTGTGATCAAAAAATAAGAGCCAAAGTTCTTAGTGAAACAGGCAAACATAGGTAACAGTTAGCAACCTGGGACCTCATTGGGTTTCAGCTGTATATACGCCACACTTGGTATATTGGGTTAATATCCTGGCTCCTCTTCATCTACTATTTGGGTAATTCTAGGAATTTTTCCTAAACTACTCTGTGCTTCAATTTACTGGCCCACCCAGTAGGAATAATGAGAGCACTCACTTCGTAGGTTTTATGATGAAAAATAAGTTAATATGTGTTGCATTTCCAATAGCGCCTGGCAGATGAGCTCAGTAATTGATGGCTACCATTGTATTAGAATCCATTTCCATCACAGGTCATCTTTTAACTTATCTTCTGCTTCTGTTTTATTTTGGTCAATGGAAAAGCACACTTGGTAATCTAGGACTTTCATCTGCATGCACTATGCACCCACACCCCTCTCCTAAAGATGCTCCTAGCAACTAAGGAGCCCCACTTGAACCAAACTGCACATGTATTTCACTACAAACAATGGAAGAAATGTCCCCTAACAACCATCAAGAACTTTCCTTTTAGGAGAGTTTCTATTCAAACCACTTCAGATTACATCTGGTTATTGAAGGTAGGCACCCCGTTTGTGCCTAAACTGGTTTTGGACACATGCGCAAGAAGGCAAACTGTGAACTTTTGGAATCTTCTATTTTTCATTTTCTCCTATGCAGAATTGGGCGTGTGTATGATTAAAATCAGATGCATTTGGGAAGGGACAATTTCAGTGAACAAAAAGCTTATGTAATCCAAGCCTATCAATCAAAAGAAAGGCAAGCCTGCATTACATCCCCTTAGCAACCAAACTCCTCTTCACACCCATGAACATCTAGCTTGCTTCTTCCTCAATCCTAGTGTGCCTGTATTTCACTCTTGCGGAAGACACCAAGGACCGGGAAGCACCCAGGGCAGACGCTGACCGCCAGCAACACTGGCAGCCCATTCAATGGCTCAGCGCTTTGTGTTCCGCTTGCTCCAGGTACTCCTTCACAACGCTCATTGCTTCCTGTCTCCAGGTGCATCTGTCCTTTGATTGGTTTCTTTGCTTGTGTCCAATCCTTTGCAATTGATCTTTCATTAAATTCTCTCGGAGCTCTTGGAGGCTTCTGACTGATAATCTACTAATAGAGTTACGGGGTTTTCTAGGGTTGCGTGTGCCCAGGTTCTTGTGTTCAGGAGTCAAAGACTGCAACCAGAACACGCATACAGGATTAAGGCAGAGTTTATTAGAGGAGAGAAAGAACGGAACTTACAGACGTGAATCCACAAGGAGCAAGAGAGCCTCCAAGAATGCACAGACACCAGGCATGAAATCTGTGAGGGGCAAAGGAAATGAAAGGAGCTCACGGAGTCCCACGAGGGGCAAGGAAGACAAAGATGGCTGCCAGGGCCAGGGTTATTTATAGTCTTATGCAGGCCTGGGAAGAGCGCCTTTTCCTCATTGGCTAGCTCCAGTTTCTGCAAGCCTGACTGGAGCTTTTGGTCCTCTATATCTCATTGGTCTGTTCATATTGGGGCCCAACTCATTTGATCTTTTGGCTGACCTCAAGGTAGGCGTATCTACAATGTAGAGCTCATCTCCATATCTTTTCATGAACAGAGGGTTGGGGGGTGGGAGGGTTAGCAACTTCACCTCTGTACAGGATTAGAGTCAGTTCCTCCAGATCAGTAGTGTTCCTTCAAGGTAATCCCACCAGGAGGGGATGACCTTCAAAGACCTTCAGAGACCTTCCCAGCATGGCTGCTCTAAAACTGCCTGAATATCACAGTTGCCACCACCTGTGCCCTACCCTGATCTCTTCTCCCGGATTACTGGAGCCAGTTGCTAGGGGAGGACACCTGAGCAGGCCCATGGGCACTGGCAGTGGGAGGCTGACCCAAGCAGCATGAGCACTAGAGTCTAGCATGGTATTCGGCCTTGGCTGACCTTGGCCTCATGCTCCGGAGCAAGACTGAAGGTCTCTGAGCACTAGACCAGCAGTGCCACGGCTTGTGGGATCTACATTTGTTCCTGTTAACTATCGTTGAGTGTCCGTATATCTGCTTACTAAAAGGGAAGGTAGACTTCATAGATGCTGTGGTAGTTATAGCTACATTCAGGTATCACTTGACAGTTGCAGGCTGTTTGGGGCACAGCTATGAAGAACGCATGGTTAGGACAAGCCCTGGAACACGCTTGCAGGTAACTGTTTAACTGGTATGGAAGACCCAGCCCATAGTGGGTGGTGCTTTCCAGTGGTGGACAGGATAAAAGGAAGTTGAGGAGGAGGGGCTTGCTCTTTCATTCCCCCGGAATGGACTGGTTCTGAGAGTCAACTGCTGGTTTGTTGCTGCGTTTGCTACTGCTGCTCTTGGCTGACCTTGCAACTCAACCCTTTTGGCCTCACCACCGTTCTCATTGCTGTTGAAGTCTAGTCTCATGGGCTTTGCTGCTGGAGATGATAGATAGATAGATAGATAGATAGATAGATAGATAGATAGATAGATGATAAATAGATAAATAGATAGATAGATAGATAGATAGATAGATGATAGATAGATAGATAGATAGATAGATAAACAGAACTGAGAGAATGGATATCTATCTATTTCTCTAGATCCTGACTTATATAGATGCAGATGTAGGTAGCTTAGTAGATTAAGCACTGAAACAGTGAGGAAGTTCTCTGTTGAATATTTTTTATTGTCTCCATAAACTGGAAGGGAAAGTCATCATCTAAGGTTGAAGAATGTGAGCTGTTTCTTTAAAAAGAAAAGGGATATAAAAATGTTCTGAGAATAAGAAAGTGAACTGTCTAAGAAATAAAATAGGCTTTTTAGCCATAAACCTAAAGTAAACCATTTAACAGATTATATTTCTCCAACTAAACCTGCCTGCCTCACTCAGACTTAAGAGGAAAAAAAAGTGTGTTTGTCCTAAGCTTGGCTGGGCCAGTCAATTGATAGGACAACAAAAAAACTGAAGGAGCATGCAAATGGAAAATACACTTTATTCTAAACTGGGGAAAAAGAAATGTGAACACTGTGGCAATAATAGACTATGAAAATATATAGAGACAATGATTTAGCAGATTCCATGGGATCAAAGAATGATTCATTTGGGGTATGTGGACTAGAACTGGGAAAATGGGAGGAAAGGAGAGTTGATCAGAGAGTAAGATGTTTAAAACTGGTATTTTAAAAGTATTTTATTTACTTATGGTAGTGGGGGCAAGTGCACACAAAGAGTGGAAGTTAGAGGACAACTTTCAGAAGTCAGTTTCTCCTTCTATCATGTGAACTCCAGAGGTCAAACTCAGCTAGCCAGGCTTGTGGGTCACCTCACTGTCTCTAGAGCTGATATTATACAGATTAATTATATAATATGCATAAGAGTCAATTTCGGAGATATGTGGAGGAGAAATTATTGCTAGAAAGAAAATCAAGGAACTGATCCAAGGAAGAAAGCCAAAAGAATGGCAATAATTTAAATTTGAATTATAAAAATATGATATAGAATATAAACAATCATTTTTATGCCCTCAAATACACTATTCCTTTCAAATGCCTTTCATGTTTATAAACTTTCATGTTTTTTAAGCTTTATTTATTTATATAGTGTGTGTGTATGTATCAGAGGGTACTGTGTCCCTGTGGAGGCTCAAGGGGGATGTCAAGAATCATCCTGGATGTCTTCTACCACCTTTTTGCTTTGCCTTGGGAATTCTTAGGCTCTGCCCATCAGAGTCAGAAGTGCAGACCATTGCCTTTTCTGCCTGGTGTTTTTACCTGAGACCTGGAATCCAAATGCAGGACCTTCTGCTTGCCAAGCAGAGTCTACAAAAAACAACTTTGTAAGGCAATATACAAATTCAATGCTATACCAATTAAAATCCCAAAGCAATTCTTTAAAGAAGTTGACCAAATAATCTCAAAATTCATATAGAGACACAAAAGACCCAGGATAGCAAAGACAATCCTGAGTAACAAAAACACTGCTGGAGGTATTACCATAACAAACCTTAGTCTATACTACAAATCCACAGTTATATAAACAGCCTGGTACTGGCTCCAAAATAGACACACAGATCAATGGATAAGGGTTGAAGACCCAGATATAAGCCCACAAAAATACAGCCATTTGATTTTTGACAAAGGGACCCAAAGAATCTAATGGAAAAAGAACAGCATCTTCAACAAATGGTGCTGGCAAAACTGGATCTCCACATGCAAAAGATTAAAGCTGGACCCGTACCTGTCACCATGTACAAGAACTAACTCCAAATGGATCAAGGACCTTGATTTAAGGCCAGAGACTATAAAAATCACAGTTGAAAGGATAGGGAACTCCTGCGAGCTGATTGGGCTAGGCCAACATTTCCTTAACAGACATCCAATGGCACAGTCACTGCTACCAACTCTCGACAGTTGGGATCTTGTGAAATTAAAGAGCTTCTGTTCAGATAAAGAGATTATAACACGAACTCAAAGGCTACCCACAGAATGGGAGAAAATCTTCACTAACCACATATCTGATAGAGCTCTACTGTCCAGAGTGCACAAAGAACTTAGAAAACTTAACTCCAAGGAAAACAATGGCCCAATTAAAAAATGGGCCCTGGAACGTAAAAGAAACTTTACCAGGGATGAAATTAAAATGTCTAACAAATATCTTTAAAAATGCTCCACTTCTTTAGCCATAAGGGAAATGCAAATCAAAACCTCCACGAGATATCATCCCACCCCGGTCAGGATGGCAAAAATCCACAATACAAACAACAACAAGTGCTGGAGAGGATGTGGAGAGAGGAGAACTCTGCTACATTGCTGGTGGGAATGCAGGCTCATACAGCCACTCTGGCGAGCCATCTGGAGATTCTTAAAGAAATTAAAGATTGAAATGCCATATGACCCTGCAATTCCACTTTTGAGAATAACCCCCCATGCAGCAGAGGTTCGCCTCGATAGCACAAGTACGACCATGTTCATAGCAGCACTGTTTACAATAGCAAAGTCATGGAATCAGCCCAAATGTCCAACAGTTGACGAGTGGATAAGGAAACTGTGGTACATCTATACAATGGAGTACTATACTGGAATTTGCTGGGAAATGGATGTCATTAGAAACAATTATATTAAGTGAAGTATCCCAAACCCAGAAAATTAAGCATCGTATGTACTCCCTAATAGGTGGCTCCTAGTACCAAACTCACCCAGCCCACATTGAGACACTCAAAGGTAAACCTATGTAATACAGTAATTGCAAGGTTTGTGAACAGGAGGGATGGGGTTGGAGGGCCACACCAGACACAAGGAGAGAGGGGACCATGTTACAGCAGAGAAAATCGGCCTCTAAGGAATGCAAGGGGTGACATACAGTACCCATCAGGATGGAGTGAAGGGCATTGCAGGAGCAGCAAAACTGCAAAAGAAAATCAACAAACCACAATCCAGAACTTCATACAGTGCCCATCAGGATGGAGTGAAGGGCATTGCAGGAGCAGAAAAACTGCAAAAGAAAATCAACAAACCACAATCCAGAACTTCAGAGACTCTATATCAACCACATAGAACTAAGCCAGCCTAATCTCCTCCCATCCTGAAGTTCAGGGACATTTGCGGAAGAGGGGGCGGTAAGATTGTAAGAGCAAAAGGATGGGAGGAGCAATGATCTGAAGATTCTCCACACTAGTTAGGGCTGAAGCAATCATAATAGGACTTTGCATGCCCTGCACAATGTCCAACACACTATTGACCTCACAAAGTCTAGCATCGGCTAAAGGCACTAAGATCCTTGGAGGCAAGGGATTGACAACCACAGTAGTGTTCCTATGCTTAAGGGGAACATGAGAAAGGGTTCAGGGAAATGCCACTGGCTCCTTGTATGTCATCGGAGAGGAGGACCAAGAGGAGAGTTAGGCATACACAATAACGGACTCTCTGGGAATTGGGGGGGAGGCACTGGGAGACGGGAGGGAGGAAAGGGGAGCAGGGGTTTCAGGGGGAGGGGGGGGAGGGAACTGGTCTACCTATTAAGTTTGTATGAGCGGAAATAATAATAAAAAATGTTTAAAAAAATGCTCCACTTCTTTAGCCATCAGGGAAATGCAAATCAAAACTTCCCTGAGATATCATCTCACCCCGGTCAGGATGGCAAAAATCCACAATACTAACAACAAGTGCTGGAGAGGATGTGGAGAGAGGGGAACTCTGCTACATTGCTGGTGGGAATGCAGGCTCATACAGCCACTCTGGCGACCCATCTGGAGATTCTTAAAGAAATTAAAGATTGAAATGCCATATGACCCTGCAATTCCACTTTTGGGAATAACCCCCCATGCAGCAGAGGTTCGCCTCGATAGCACAAGTACGACCATGTTCATAGCAGCACTGTTTACAATAGCAAAGTCATGGAATCAACCCAAATGTCCAATAGTTGACGAGTGGATAAGGAAACTGTGGTACATCTATACAATGGAGTACTACTCAGCCATCAAAAATGATGAATTACTGGAATTTGCTGGGAAATGGATGTCATTAGAAACAATTATATTAAGTGAAGTATCCCAAACCCAGAAAATTAAGCATCGTATGTACTCCCTAATAGGTGGCTCCTAGTACCAAACTCACCCAGCTCACAATGAGACACTCAAAGGTAAACCTATGTAATACAGTAATTGCAAGGATTATGAACAGGAGGGATGGGGTTGGAGGGCCACACCAGACACAAGGAGAGAGGGGACCATGTTACAGCAGAGAAAATAGGCCTCCAAGGAATGCAAGTAAGTAATGTGACACCTGGTTAAGTTCACAGACGTTTGTTCCTGATCATGTACAACTGAGGGGGTATGATCTCACCAGAAGGGGAGGGTATATAGTCTGGCAGATGAAAGGTGATCGTGTTGCAAATGGGTGACTAACCCCTCCCTCACTGAGATTTCCTGCTTTTATTACATCTACCCTTGAATGTGCTATTATAACAAGACTCCAGTTTAACAGCTTTTTGTCTCTGACCAGGGGGTGACATACAGTGCCCATCAGGATGGAGTGAAGGGCATTGCAGGAGCAGAAAAACTGCAAAAGAAAATCAACAAACCACTATCCAGAACTTCAGAGACTCTATATCAACCACATAGAACTAAGCCAACCTAATCTCCCCCCATCCTGAAGCTCAGGGACATTTGCAGAAGAGGGGGTGGTAAGATTGTAAGAGCAAAAGGATGGGAGGAGCAATGATTTGCAAGATTCTCCACACTAGTTAGGGCTGAAGCAATCATAATAGGACTTTGCATGCCTTGCGCAATGTCCAACACACTATTGACCTCACAAAGTCTAGCATCAGCTAAAGGCACCAAGATCCTTGGAGGCAAGGGATTGACAGCCACAGTAGTGTTCCTATGCTTAAGGGGAACATGAGAAAGGGTTCAGGGAAATGCCACTGGGTCCTTGTAGGTCATCGGAGAGGAGGACCAAGAGGAGAGTTAGGCATACACAACAAAGGACTCTCTGGGAATTGGGAGGGAAGCACTGGGGGATGGGGAGGGAGGGAGGGGGAGCAGGGGGTTCGGGGAGAGGAGGAGGGAGGGAGGGAACTGGTCTACCTATTAAGTTTATATGAGCGGAAATAATAAAAAATGTATTAAAAAAAACAACTTTGTAATCTCTTTTTTGTTACACCCAGAAGTACTCAAACTCAAGAATGGCATTCCTGAGGTATTAGAAAACAAAATATTATTAGTGTCAACAAATGTCCTATAATTACACTCTTTTCTATACATTCAACAATTGTATTTCTTGAAAAAAACTATATTATTTTAAAAATAAGATGCGAATGGGGAAAATGTATGAAGGAAGCAAGCATATATGTAGAAAATTACTAAACAGATCACTGCACCTAAAATAAATGGATTTTGAAATGGTATGATTATCTCAATTAATAAAATATAAAACTCACTGTTTAGTTTGACAACTTTGTTGCTATAGTAAATACATGACCCAAACAACTTAGGGAATAAGAAATTGTACTCATCTCACAATTCCAGCTTATCATCCAGAATAGCAGAGGTGTTACTAGCAGGAGCCAAGTAAAATGGTCCATGCCACCTAGAGGTCCAGAGCACAGGGCCAGGGACCCATGATGTGTATTTGCTTTCTTACCCTACAGTTTGCTGAACTTCTAACCAGCTCTCTGCATCTTATTTTCCTGCCCACTGGCTGGGTCTTCCCACATCAATTATGCAGTTAAAACATAGGCCTGCCTTAACCAAACCATTCTCCACAGGTGTGCCCAGAAGCACATCTCCCAGGTGTCTAGTTAATAGTTGGAACTAAATGGCACAGTCATTTTTACATTTATAATTATTATCCTATTATTATCAATGGAGGTGCTACTAAAATACTTCAAAAATCTTGCCTTATTCCTTAAAAAAAGAGATTGTTTATTTTCAAATGACCTTTTGTAAAAATGCGAGGCTTTTATGAAAGCAGTATTGATGTTTGGTGCAACTTTTGCTGTGAGTGTTGAAAATCTTTAAGCTTTTAGGAATTCATGATTAATGCAGCTTGTCCGCACTGGCATACTTTCTCAACTAATGAAAACTAAAATTCACCTTTGGTATTTTGTAACTGTAGATCCATTTGATGAATTGGTTTGAAAATACACTGTCCTGCATAAAGAATCCTAATCTTACAGTTTTATAAAGGTTTATTATTTAGCAATAAACTGGAAACTGAATATAAGATCTCACCAAAAGAAATCGGTAGGTATAGTCTATCAGATTTGATCCTCACAATCACTATGTCTTTGGAACATTTGGAATTACTAACACTCTAAGAAGTTCCATGACTTGTGAACTGAAAACTGTTTTTGAGGACAAAGAGAAATGTTTCCTCAGGCAACTCTGAGGACCAACTCATATAAACGAACTAAGATAGGTCAATGTTCTTCATTTTCTTCTGACTTTTGCTAGGAATCAGAGCTAACAGGATAATGAGAAAGCTTTTTCTAGAAGTTACTTGTAGGATACTTCTTTTTCTATTGCTCCTTCCTATGGTTAATTCTTCTCAACATTCAATACCAAAGCTGAAAAAAGTACTGAAGCAAAAACCAGTACTGTGGTCTACATGCTGTGGTAAGTGCTGTCACAAATAACTTAGATTACACACAGGCATGCAATAAAAATGGAATCCATTGAGAACTTACAGTGGAAATATTTGGATCTAACGCCAGATGAGTGAAGGGAAATGCACATCAGTGCAAATCAGTGGGATGCCTGAGCCCCCACAAAAGTAGACAAGCTAGAGTGAACCCTGGGGTCCATAGAAGCATACAGACAGAAGGATGGGAGGAAGTGAGAAGGAATGGTGAAGGGAACAAAGATGAATACTCAATATGCTTGTAAAGGTAGAAAAAATGGAATTCATTATTGTGCTTGTGGATTATCCAGCTGCTTCACAAGCCATCAGCCCTCTGTTAATTAAAAAAGTAACTATCTAGCCTGATTTAAAGTCTAGTTTTATCCAGTAATTTAAACAACCCATCCCATTAACTTACTACCATTTTATTTTTTTTCTCTCTCTCCCCTGCTCCCTTTCTCCTTCCTTCCTTTTCCTCTCCTCTCATCTCTTCTCTTCCCTCCCGAGATAATACTCAGGATAAGAGAAAGGGAATACACAGTTCAAGAAGACATGGAGTTTTCCTGCCATGATATTATTGGAGATAAAATGTCGGTTCACTACATCAGCATACAGTCCTTTGCCTACTCTGAGCATCATATCTTTCCTATTCATCTGGCGACTAGAAATACTGTTTGTTAGGGTTCATAGTTCATTCTTTAGATTCTAGCAACATTTTCCAGATGCCTGACAACCAACCACACTCATCTTGAGATCCACAGACACTGCATCTCTACACTTGTCTCCGAGGTCACATTATAATCCCCACCAAAACTCAGTCAATAGCCAAACCCTGACACAGAGCCATCTCACCCCCACTAGGTGACTTTTCTGCTAGACTCTCAATTCTGATTGTGTCACTATGTAATAAAAAAATGGCTCAGGAAAACTAAAAGATCAAAGATGTTTTGCCTGGCCATACCACTCCGCACTGCCACGTGCACTTTAGTGTGAAGGAACAACACTGAGCAACCTGAAAGGCAGCCAGCTTCCCCAAAACGTGTATCAGTTCTGATAATGAGGTCTTCAAGTTTGGTCATCCATGTAATAAGAAAAACAAGAAAAGATTCAGGAAATCTCATTCAGTATAATAGCTTAGATTATTGCAAAGATGCTGAGAAGCATCTTTCCACATAGAATATAGTGACTTGGATGTTTAATTTACAACTTTTACCAAAGACAGTAACAGCCTAAGTCATTTGTCCCCACCCCACTTCCAGGTCCCCCACCACCAACCACCTCTGCTTCTACTTGTTTAGGAAATATATTATCTATGAATGGAATCTATGAAATATATTATCTATGAAACTTTTCTTGTTTTCTATTTGTTTTAGAAGGACAAGTTTTTAAAACAAAAAAAGTTTTTAGTCAGAAAAGCAATTTAAAGAATATTATTGTGCTCGCTTCAGCAGCACATATACTAAAATTGGAACAATACAGAGAAGATTAGCATGGCCCCTGTGCAAGGATGGCACACAAATTCATGAAGCGTTCCATACTTTTTTAAAACAAAAAAGAGTGTTATTTATCAAGAAGAAAACTCTATGCCTAAAACACTATACTTTCCATATGGTCAACAGCTAAAAGCATCACTAAGGATAAAACTACCTATTCGGGCAAGGCTAATATGCAGGCACTTACAAGGGGTAACAACAAAATTGTAGTCAGAAAAAAAATAGAACTGGAAGCCAATGGTGATCCATTAAAAAATGAGAATCAGAGAGTCATGCATGTAAGAAGGGGGAAACTTTTACATATTAAATTATGGAAATCCACAAATACATAATGTATTGCCCAAAAGCACATGCCACATAAGCAGTGAAAGATGGCCTACAACCAATTTGTACTGACTCAAGATTCCCTTTGTCATAAAGGAAGACAGTTGTCCCTGGAGATGTTAATCCAGAAAAGTAATAAGCTTTCTGTAACAAGGGGGCCAGCAAGATAGCTCAGCAGGTAAAGTGCTGCTCATAAACCTCGTGACTTGAGTTCTATCCCCAGAAGCCCATGGGTAGAAGGAGAGAACTGACTTTTTCAAGTTGTCCTCTGACCCATGGCATAATTGTGCACACTTTCTCCCCTACCTCCACCTCAAATAAAGCATTTTCTCCTTCTTTAGAGAAGATGTTAATCTCTTAGGATCTTTCTAAATAATTTAATATTTAAAAAAGCTTTCTGTAACCTCTTCTGGTAGGACCACGGGTCTTGTCTCATTTTCTGTGGTTCTGATTTGTTACCAAAGTACCCAACATTGAACTTCAGTCATGGAGGTAAAAATTGTATTGTTTTCATCAAATTATTTATCTTCTCTAAACCTCAGTTCTCATGTTTTCAGAATAACATTAATAACATGTACCTTGACAGCAGTGATTATAGAAAATATATGTATAAATAATAACATTAATTTTATATCCAGTGTATTGTTTCTTGTTATAACTAACACTGACCCAGTCTTATGGGAATAGCAATGTGATCATCCCACTAATTCAGAATTGCTGAAAACAAAGAATGATGTCATTCTTCTGTACTTCTGTCTCTCTTGAGTTAAAGGTGGCCATGACTTACTTCAAAGCAATGTAACATTTAAAAGAAATCTGGGCTGAGAAAGTGATATGAGTACTAGAGAAACATTTGACTTTCTTTGGAGAAGCAGTGATTGTGCATGTTCTTTTGTCCTTCCACCTACCCTTTTTTCTTGCTTTAATATGATATCTGAGAAAGCAAAAGCCATAAAATATACATGAAATACCAGAATCATTTGTACAGACATTGACCAGAACTTTCTTGAGATCGTGACTAAGTTAGTGAAAGGGTACTCTTAACTATTGCTGTGAGAGAGCACCCAAAGTCAAACAACTTAAGGGAGAAAGAGATTTATTCAGCTTATGGTTCCAAAGGGGCTGGCCAAAGCTGAAGTCAGGCTAAGTCGCTCCCGTCTGAGAGGCTGAGAGCGGCAATACTGCTTGCTGCTCTTGAAGGTACGGTGGGACTCATCCACCTCAAGGCCCACTCTTTGTGACTGCCTCCCTCCAGCAAGGCTCCACCTCAAAGGTGCCATGACTTTCCCAAACACATGAGGCTATTGGGGACACATTCCAAACCACGACAGTTAGTTTCTTTTCTGTTGCTGTGATGAAATACCCTGACAAAACTCTCTGGGAATTGGGGCGGGAGGCACTGGGGGATGGGGAGGGAGGGGGGTGGGGAGGGGGAGCAGGGGGTATGGGGGAGGAGGAGGGAGGGAGGAGGGAGGGAACTGGTGTACCTATTAAGTTTGTATGAGCTGAAATAATAATAAAAAATGTATTAATAATTTTAAAAAAAGGCCAAAAAAAAAAAAAAAAGAAATACCCTGACGAAAACAATTTAAAGGAGAAGAGGTCTATTTCGGACCTTTGTATACTCTATGTACATTCCATAATGGTGAGGAAGCCAAGGCAGCAGGGGTATGAAACAGCTGGCTACATGGTATCCACTGTAGGAAAGCAGAGAGCAACAACTGTATGTACCCAGCTAGCTCTCACCTATTGTTTAGTTCAGGACTCCATGCTTGGCAGTGGTGCACCCTACCTTTGGGTTGTATTTTCTCACATGAATTAAATAAACAAAGACAATACTTCACAGGCAAACTAAGATAATAACCTTAATCTAAAGGATCCCCCTCAGGTTTGTATGGAGGCTTGCCACCTAGGTGTCTGATTGGCAATTAATACCAACCATTACAGAGACTAAATGCCTACTACTAATCTGCCTACCTCTTGCTAATGTAATAAAAAAAGGAAACCCTATTCACTTAAGCTTTGACTCCAAACGTTTTTTAACACAATATAATATGACTGTGGCCAGTTCAAGAAACACTCATGATTTTATCTGTTTAATTCAAAGTTAGCATGAGAATTATAGTCTTTCCTTCAAGCATATCTCCATTAGTAAACCATGAGTTCCATGAACACTAGGTGCATTTCACTCTGGTTGACAAATCCCTAGAGTCTATCATGGTGTCTCTTAGATAGTAGGAGGTGAAACATTAATGGATGACTCTAACACACATGTTGAATGGGAACTAGTTCCTGCATTAAAGAAGCTTAAAGTCAGGCTACAGTGATGGCTCACAGATTACAGCATATTTGCCTTGAAAGCAAAAAGACCTGAGTTCTGATCCCTAGATCCCATGCAAAAATGTCTGGCAGATATGGCAGCAGGCTGCAATTCGAGCCCTGGAATGAAGAATCTAGGAAAACCCAGAGAAAATCAGTAAGGAGGAAAAACAATCCAGAATGATTCCCAGTGTCCCCATTGGGCTTCCACAGGGATACACACTCAAATGCCCTGTTGTACACATGCGGGGAGGGTTGCAGGCTACTGAGGTGAAACAGCATGTTTCACTGAACAGTAACAACAGTTCAGCATAGAAAGCGCCATGCCAGTGCCCATGCGCCATGTCCGTCACACTATTGACCTCACAAAGTCTAACATCGGCTAAAAGCACCAAGATCCTTGGAGGCAAGGGATTGACGGGCACAGTAGTGTTCCTATGCTTAAGGGGAACATGAGAAAGGGTTCAGGGAAATGCCACTGGGTCCTTGTACATCATCGGAGAGGAGGACCAAGAGGAGAGTTAGGCATACACAATAAAGGACTCTCTGGGAATCGGGGGGGGGGGGGGGGTGTCACTGGGAGATGTGGAGGGAGGGAGGGGGAGCAGGGGAGAGGAGGGGGGAGGGAACTGGTCTACCTATTAAGTTTGTATGAGCGGATATAATAATAATAAATGTTAAAAAAAAAAAAAAGAAAGCGCCATGCCAGGAACAGGAGCAAATGCTCCATGAACAGAAGGTAAAAGGGCTTAGTTCTCTCTCTTAAAGATAAAGAAAGCACTAATGAGATATATAACCTAATGACAGATACTTATTTCTTTACCACAATTGTTTATACTAAGAAAAATGCCAATATAAATCTGATTAATATATAGTTCAATAGAACATATACTGTGCAAGTTTTAAACATTGTTACCATGTATCTTAGATCATCTCAAAGGGCTTATTCCTAAAATAAATCTTTTAACGTCATCTTCATATTTTATTATGTATAAAAACTTCTTGAAAGTGTCTCAATAACCAAAATATGCAAAGCTTTTAATACTAATAATGCCAATGTTATTAATATTAGCATGTTTGCTACAGAAAAACTTAAATGGGAAAACCTATTGTGTACTGCTTATGTGCCAAATATTACATGTTAATGTTGGTGATCAAGGATGAATTTTCTTTCATTGGATACCTAGGGGAAATCACCAGATCCTTTCAAACTTCCTAAAACACCTCTGGGGTTGGGCTGCTTTGAGTGTAGAGAAGACTCACACGCCATCAAAATAAGTTAATTTTCCCTATTTCAGATATAGCACAAATAAAAGCATGCTTCATTTAGAAACAAGCCCTTACAATAATCCCAAGCACATAAATTTAGTTAAATGGTGCCATCTGGTGACATAAATCTGACAATGACATACAAAGTCCTGAGCAAAGAATGCATCCAATCCTCTTGAGGGTATTGCACCCAAAGTGTCAAACAGGAAGTGCTTGCTCCTTCCACACCTGAAACACTCCCTGAACCTCACTCAGACGGTGGCAGCTGAACAAAAGGAATCACAGCAATCATAGAATCAGGTTTCGTGCCTGATTCTCAAAAGTGTGCCATCAAACGTAAAGGTTTAAAAACTCAACAGGGTTCTCTCCCCAACTTGGAGAGAACATTTTAAAGACATAAATATCAAAAACAACTTCCATTTTGATCCATTTCATGCTCTCCTTCAAGTCTCTAAGAATCTGTATAATTTTCAACATTCAAAATGACACTTCTGAATGAAGCTTTTCCTGATTCTCTACTAAATTTAAATTCTCTATTTCTATTGGAACACATAGAACCTTCTATTTCACCTTTGGATCACTTACTGTAAGTTCTGTTTAATACAATTCTGTTTAATACTTATCTCCAAAGTATATAAAATAGAGTATCCCAATAATGTAGGATAAATGAATTTATGAGTGGGTGAGGAAAACACCCTCTCTCCTTTCTCCTACCCAAATCCTGTCAGTGCCAAAATTCAGTTTGAATTGACATTTTATGTAAAAATTCACCTTGTAGCACAATCCATTCACAGTTCTCTGAACTCCTGCAGCACTGGAGTCCACAGCACAGAGTTGAGTTCTCAATTGAATGTTGACTTGTACTTTTAAGCACAGAGACTGATATTATGTTCTCAATTGACTTTAAGGGTCAATTATTCTTTAAGATTAGTGATTTGGACTTCATAGTACTCATCTCCACAAGTCTATGTAAATAAATAAAACTCTGTGACAAGTTTGTGAATTATTACTACTCAGATTGCAATAACTAGAGAATCCACAATCCTTTTGTTTAAACGAGTATTATAAACAAGCAAGTAGGAACACAGAAGTGCATCCAAGAATTTAACATTTGCTATTTCACCATTTGAGATTTATCTGAATGTCTACACACTATCCTATGTCACTACCTAGTGAACATGCCTATTGCACATGACTTAACAGCAGCATCTCAATTCAGCTTGGCTAATCTCCAAAGCAACATATATAGAAACCATTATTAATTATTCAAAGAGGAAATATTTAAATATTTTAATACAGTATTTTCAACTAGATTCCATAATGATATGTGCAAATTTTGAATTCTCCAATCATTCAAGGTTAAATTTTAGAACAATAAAGTTTCTTCAATCTTATTAAAGACCAAGTCCTGTCTTTATAAAACCCAAAACTGAAAAAATGCTACTGCCATTTTCTTTCAAATACACAAATACTCAAACACTATATTAAATTTTCCTGAAACATGGTCAGCATGCCTCAAAATCACATGAAAGAGTTACAAAAACATTGTTTATGGGCTAGAGCGATGGATCAGGGGTTAAGACTCTGCCTTGCAAGCAAAAAAGTCCTGAGTTTGGATCCCAGGTCCCATGTAAAAATGCCAGGCATCTGCACTTCTGCCCCTGGTGGGCAGAGTCTGTGAAACACCAGAGTCAAGCAAAAAAGAGGTAGAAGTAATCCAGAGTGATTCAGGAAGTCCCTCCATAGAAGACACAGTGCCCTCTGATATACATGCATGTGCACACACATGTGCAAACACACACATATGCATGCAAAATAAATAAATCAATAATATATATATTAGATTTAAAAAATTGTTTTCTTCCAGAGTTTTTGAATAGAGTGTTTCATAGGTGACAGGTGCAAAAGACACAAGAACTCTAGTTTAAGAATGCCTGTTTTAGGCCAGAGACTTTAAAAGCCATAGTTGAAAGGATAGGGAACTCCCTCGAGCTGATTGGGCTAGGCCAACACTTCCTAAACAGACATCCAATGGCACAGTCACTGCTACCAACTCTCAACAGTTGGGATCTTGTGAAATTAAAGAGCTTCTGTTCAGATAAAGAGATTGTCGCACGAGCTCAAAGGCAACCCACAGAATGGGAGAAAATCTTCACTAACCACATATCTGACAGAGCTCTACTGTCCAGAGTGCACAAAGAACTTAGAAAATTAAACTCCAAGGAAAACACTGGCCCAATTAAAAAATGGGCCCTGGAACTTCAAAGAAACTTTACCAGGGATGAAATTAAAATGTCTAACAATTATCTTAAAAAATGCTCCACTTCCTTCGCCATCAGGGAAATGCAAATCAAAACTTCCCTGAGATATCATCTCACCCCGGTCAGGATGGCAAAAATCCACAGTACAAACAACGACAAATGCTGGAGAGGATGTGGGGAGAGGGGAACTCTCCTACATTGTTGGTGGGAATGCAGGCTCATACAGCCACTCTGGCGAGCCGTCTGAAGATTCTTGAAGAAATTAAAGATTGAAATGCCATATGACCCTGCTATCCCACTTTTGGGAATAACCCCCCAAGCAGCAGAGGTTCGCCTCGATAGCACAAGCTCGACCATGTTCATAGCAGCACTGTTTACAATAGCAAAGTCATGGAATCAACCTAAATGTCCAACAGTTGACGAGTGGATAAGGAAACTGTGGTACATCTATACAATGGAGTACTACTCAGCCATCAAAAATGATGAACTACTGGAATTTGCTGGGAAATGGATGTCATTAGAAAGAATTATATTAAGTGAAGTATCCCAAACCCAGAAAATTAAGCGCCGTATGTACTCCCTAATAGGTGGCTCCTAGTACCAAACTCGCCCAGCCCACATTGGGACACTCAAAAGTAAACCTATGTAACACAGTAATTGCAAGGATTATGAACAAGAGAGATGGGTTAGGAGGGCCACACCAGAAACAAGGAGAGAGGAGACCATGTTACAGCAGAGAAAATAGGCCTCCATCAAGGTCTGCAAGTAAGTAATGAGAAACCTGGTTAAGTTCACAGACGTTCTTTCCTGATCTCACCAGAAGGGGAGGGCATATAGTCTAGCAGATAAAAAGTAATCATTTTGCAAATGGGTAATGGACCCCGCCCTCAGTGAGGTTTCCTACTCTTATTACATCTACCCTTGAATGTGCTATTACAACAAGACTCCAGTTTAACAGCTTTTTGTCTCTGGCCAGGGGGTGACATACAGTGCCCAGCAGAATGGAGTGAAGGGAATTGCAGGAGCAGAAAAACTGCAAAAGAAAATCAACAAACCACAATCCAGAACTTCAGAGACTCTATATCAATCACATAGAACTAGGACAGCCTAATCTCTCCCCATCCTGGAGCTCAGGGACATTTGCGGAAGAGGGGGCGGTAAGATTGTAAGAGCAAAAGGATGGGAGGAGCAACGATTTGCAAGATTCTCAACAATAGTTGGGGCCAAAGCAATCATAATGGAACTTTGCATGCCCTGCGCAATGTCCAGCGCACTGTTGCCCTCATAAAGTCTAGCATCTGTTAAGGGCACCGAGACCCCTGGAGGCAAGGGATTGACAGCCATAGTAGTAATCTTATGATTAAGGGGAACAAGAGAAAGGGCTTATGGAAATGCCACTGGGTCCTTATATGTCATCGGAGAGGAGGACCCAGTGGAGAGTTAGGCGCACACAATAAAGGACTCTCTGGGAATTGGGGGGGAGACACTGGGGGAAGGGGAGGGGGGAGGGAGGGAACTGGTAAAAAATTTTAAAATGTATAATTAAATTTTTAATAAAAAAAAAAAAAAAAAAAGAATGCCTGTTTTAAAGATTTGGGCCCAAGTTTTTGCAGTTCCACAAAATTGTACAATCTTTCACATTCTCTATATTTTGTTCCATGGTTTCTTTATGAACCAATGACAAAATATTTATTATTAATAAATATTCAAAAAAATAGTTCAAATCAAAATAGTTATATTGTGTTCTAAACAGATGTTATTTAAGCAAGAATATTTCTTTAGAATTTGTACAACAGGGGGCTAAACAGATGACTCAGGGGTTAAACCTGTCTTGCAAGTAGAAGGACTCGAGTTCAGATCCCAGGACCCATGTAAAAATGCACGGTGGAAATGCCAACAACCTACATTTTTGGCCTTGGAAGGAAGACCTGGGAAGCCCCGGAACAAAGTAAAAAGGAAGGAGAGAAATCTAGGATATTTCCCAAAGACACCTTTGGGCCTGCGTAGTCACATACCCTCTAACACACACACACACACACACACACACACACATGCATGCATGCATTAAGAAGAACTTATACAATAGGAAATATTTTTAACTCAAACTAAAATATGAGAAGACTTTTATACACATTGACCTTGTGCCCTTACCACCACTATAATTTATAATTAAGTATTTCTTTATGCAGTATTTCTGTCCCCACTTACATATGTCCCCATTTGCCTGAAAAAGTAGATAGATGCTATCCTCTACAGGTAGATGTTGTTTCATTTCACCTAAAAAATTGCCTAACACATAATGAAGATTTTTAAATAAATATTTCTAGTATGAAAAACATTGTTGAAGGCTTTTCCTTTTTATTATTATTGTTGTTGCTGTTCCCATACTGTGACACAAAAGTTACTCTCACAGACTGCTGTTTCCAGAGCACTGAAAGGGAAATGTATTCAATTTATTATAAGGCAGCACTCTATGTAGCAGTTATATGAACTAAAGGCTATGACACAATGTGAGTAGAGACATGGTAGAAGCCTTTAACAAGGAGGTAGTAGTTTGCAATATACTATGTGCTCACTATATCACCACTGTCGCCAAAGCATCAAGTATCCATACAGTCCTCTGCTAACACTTCTGTAAATGAAAAATATCCTCATGTAATACAAAGTCTGACCTGTAAGATTGAATGGACTGCAGAAAATCTGTATTAGCACTTTTCAGAGAGAAAAAAAAAAAAAAGGACAGTATCATTGGCCACTTTCTCACTTCTAAGTCTTTCCAAAGAATTTCTCCCAAAGGGGGCCATTAAAATAACAGAATAAATCACACAAACAAGGCTAACAAGACTTCATAAGGAGATTTAAAACCTGCAAAATCCACATGTAGTTCTGATCACATGACAAAAGTATGTCACAAAATTTTTTGATACAAAATAAATCAAAATTTATGTTATATATCTAAAACAAACCCATTATATTATTAAAATAGTTTTAATAAGTAACAATAGTGGCAATATGTATCATTAAATGTTCAGAGTAAATCTCGATGCAACATAAAGAATGATTATGTTCCACCTTAATCTTTACCTCAAGAAGAGTGATTAGCCTAAGAGAGTGTTTTGAAAGTCTGAATGCTTTGAATTTTATAAATTTAAAAGACTGAAATTCATTGGTAAACATTATGCAATTTCTCGCTTCATGTTCAAACTCTGGAAAGTGTTGGTATCGTATTACCATGAAATTGTAATCATCCATTGGATAAATTTTTTTCCTTAGTAGCACCACAAGATGTCACCCTAAGCCCGACAACTAAAAGCATAGCTCCTAGCATATTGACCATAAACTGATTTTCAAGTTCCACTTTAAAGGTTTTTTAAATTGTATTGAAGCTATAACATGTGAGCTTATCAAAAAGCATATTTATAATTTATGACATAAATAAAATATTTTATTAGTTATTTTTCTGTCAAATATTATGAAGAAAATAACTAAAATAAATAAAATAGATGCAAAAGATACAAATCATGACCTTGTTTTATACATTAATGAGCAATAATTGCTAACTCTCTGTTTTTTATTTTATTTATGACATATTGAGAGAGAGAAAGAGAGAAAAAGAGACATTCATGCCATGGTGCACAGAGGACTAAAGTTATTTCTCTCCTCCCATCACATTGGCTTCTAGATTGAACTCAGGTTTGTGAGCAGTAACATTACCCTTTGGCCCATCTTGTTGAGCCCTGATTACTAACTTCCAAAGTGTCTTATTCCACTGTGATAATTGGTAAATCAAAAGAAATAATACAGAAATAAGAAAGAAAAAAGTTGAACAGTTCGTTACCTAGCTCATCAGATATCCTGCTATTTGCCATGAAATAAATCTTTCCACTGAATTTAATTTTCTCTCATTTTCTTCACTTTAAAAAAACTCCAAAATGATTACATATTGCTTTTATAATCTGATACAATTACAACCTCAAAATAGAGCAAAAATTGCTATCACCTTGGGGGCAGAAAAGGGGTAAGCATGAAATGAAAAATATCATTACTTGTTTCTAGATTTATGTTTTCCTTCTGCACAGAAAGTTGGATTTTCTAGTCATGTGTAAACAGTGCAACATTCTTCTCGATAGTACTTCCATTTCACTATCCACTTGTGCTAACTTTTCTGCATATGAATCTTGTTTACAAAGTCAGTGAAGATTCATCCAAGGTATTATTTGGCTGTACTGGCTATGTGAATATCAGAACAATGGGTAAAGCCAAAATCTTCCATTACTTGTAACAAGAAAGAAAAGTGCAGAGCATGAAGAAAGCAAACTGCAGACTACAATCAATATCTCACTTCTACATTGCTTTTCTACAAGTCCTGAGAGAAAATGCACAATGAAACAGCCAGTAGTACTCAGTTGTTATCAATATTTTCCTACCTACATAGAATTCAATAGAAAATTAGGTTTTTATATATTATGACCACTCTTGTATTTGGGTTTATCTCCTAGCAAAAGCAAAAGCAAATATATCCATTTGAAACAGGGCACTGGGATTACTTGCATAACAGCTCTTTACAGATTATTACTATCCCTTATTTTATTACAGAAAGTCAAGTTATGTTACAGGCTTTCAGCCATGCGCTTAAATGCAATTGTTGGTCACTTGTTTGCTTTAATTTCCCTGGGTAATGACTCCATCACCAGAACTTAGTAGAAATATTTAAACCAGCCAACAATCCTCTTCCTAAATCAAGCTCTCAAAAGACATACCCAGACTTAACTAAACACATTGTGAAAATCAATTTAGACACTTTGCCATTTACTTAATGGCCTTTGTGAATCCTCAGCTGGATGACTATTAATACTTAATTGAGAACTTTGTGGTTTAAAATGTAAAATACTTTTCTCTAATGACAATGTGTATTTACATTCTGTAAGACTTCATTTAGTTATTTTTATTTAATACTAGCTGAGATGATTACAGTTATTCATGTCATTAATTCTTGCCTGCCAGAAAAGATTTCTTTTAAAAAAATTAAACCACAGACAAAATAAGCCAGCAGAAGCAAATTGATTTTTAATTTTTCAAAATTCAATGGTTTTTAAAATCATGTTAAACAGATTACTGTTTTTAGAGTTTCTATCAATAATCACCTGCATAGGAAAAGAAGTGAAAATGTCTAACAGACTTATGATTTCTTTAAAAATGTATTTTACTGTTTCCAACATGTACAATATGCTGAATTTGATTTCTAGTATTGCAAAGAAATAAATTGACAAGTAAAATAAATTATACTATGTTGGAGTTTTAAAAGAAAGCTTGTTTGTATTGAGAGATTACTTGTTTATATCTTTTGCTAGCTTTTCTCCTAAAATATGAATAAGTGATGAAATCAATCAACATAAGTGCAAAATAAATAAAAATACATACACAAAACTTCACTTTCTTATTTTCTTCACAATCTCTAATTATAAAGTTAAAATTATTGGGTTAAATTCATGACAGATTAATCAGAAGTGCTGAAAGCTTCATCAATAAATTTTTCAATTCTGAAATACATATCATAAACTTTTTAAAAGCAAGAAAAATGAATAATGCTTGTTTTTAATCTTTCCATTGAGAATGAAAAACCTTTGAGAATAGAACAATTTTGCCTTCAATAATTGATTCCCCAGGGAATGACAACTTCTTTCTGTAGCATATTTGTCCTTAACTATTTTGCAACAAACTACTTGGGGATTTTTATCTGTGCAAATTTTTTTATCTGTGTAAATTTTTCTTCCTGCAAAAGTATTCTCTTAGGAATGGAGAGATGACTCAAGGATTAAACACTCTGCCTCATAAACAGAACATAAAAAAGTTCAGGCAGAAATGGCAGTGGCCTGCACTTCTGGCCCTGGAAGGCTGAGCTTAGGAAAACCCAAAGCAAAGAAGTTACAGCAAATCCAAGACAATTGCCCAAGTCATCCTTGGGCCTCCACAGTGCTCTTTGATACACACAGGCATGCACAAATATATATCAGCCATACATATGTGTGTGTACTGATATTTTCCAATAATTTACCCTTCATTTCTATTTCACAATAATAAACTTTGGATAAACATTAAGTAAAAGTAAGAAAAAAAAATCTTCCCTTTAAATAATAAGGAAAATTATCCATTTGAAACTTAAGCGAGAACAGAATCCAGAACATTATGCAAACAATTCTGGCCAGGAAGGATGTAGATAAGTTTTGTAATACATACCCAGCAAAGCTTGAAATAAGCTGCTCTTAAAAATATTCATCACCTTTTTAACAGCACTTTTCAGCAACTGCTCTTCTGGCTTTCTTAATTTTTTGCAATATTCTTCTAGTAATGACAAAGCTCGGTCAGTATCTGAAAAACATTTTAAGATTCTATTATATAATCCTAGAAAAATTGTAAGCTAAATGCATATATTCTATAATCTTATTCTAATGTCACGACACAAAATAATTTAGTAAAATGATAATACATTCCACTTACTATCACATGAAATTGATAATTACACTCAATACCTAACGTCAATAATCCACTCACTCTTGTTTCCGTAGAGTCTTATCTCCCAAAAGAACCTTCAACTGTGAAGCAACACAAAACCAGATGTAGGAATCACCAGGTGTTCACATAGTGTCATTTCTTTTATCAAAAGAAAAAAATCTCTTAAAACTGATAACCACCTGCAAAATAATGTCCAGAATTCTTAGCAAGATTTCTGAAGTCTCTTCCCATGATTAGTTTTCAGTCTTACTTTCCTCTCTGTACTCCATTCCCTTCCAACACATACCGTGCCCAAATCATACTAGATTACTATACTATTCGACACACAGGTGTCAACTTGACAAATGAAAGTTGAGCTCTGATCACATCTGCGAAGAATTTATTAGTTGAGGCAAATACTGAGCAAGTCTGTAGGAAACTGATTGACATGGGAGGACACAGCCCACAGTGGGTGAGACCATTTTCTTGGCACACGGAGAACATGGAGTGAGCAGGTTCAGTAGTTTGGTTTATTCTGGCATTCTTAGTCTTGCAGTCTGGAGAATGAGGCTTGCCCTTCTCTCAGAAATCCCTGTGGATATGATGTGGCTAGTGAACTTTCCTGTACTAAAGTTAGGCTGAAAAACATAACCAAGAATTATAAGAAAATAAAATTCTCTTGTTCCCTAAGCTGTTTGCTTGTGGATTTATTAACAAAATGCAAACAAACTACAACATTCACTTTTCCCTTTCATTTCCCTACACACACACACACACACACACACTATCATAGTTAGGCACAGGTGTTAACTTGACAGTTGAGGGTTTGAGCTCTGGGCACATTCTAGAGAATTAATGGTTGAATTAAGGCTAAAGCAAACCTGCAAGAGATTGTCTAGCTGATGGAGACGGTCCAGCCCATAGTGGGTGGGTGTAGGCCCTGGAATAAAATACCAAGAGCTCAATGAGAAAGTTGGCATCCTTTTTTTGTTCACTTGGCCAGACATGCTGGTCTGGCAAGTAAGGATTGTCCCTCTCTCAGCCATTATGCAAAGATGGTGTGGCCAGGTCCCTCAACCTTGGTGTTGGCATGAGTTCTCTTGTCAAGCTGGACTATGAACTATAACCAGACTATTGTAAGGAAACAAACTCCTTGTTCCCTTAAGCCATTTGATGGTCATTTATCAGCAACCATGCAGGTGAACTGCAACACACACACACACACACACACACACACACACATGCACACACACATACACACACACACTTTCTCACTTGTTCTCACCTCTCTGCTTGTCTTTGCTCCAATTATTTCGAAAGCCATTCTCTCTTTCTTTCTCTCTTTTTCTCTCTCTGTCTCTCTCTTTCTCTCTCTCTTTTTCTCTCTCTCTCCCTCTCTCCAACAGTATTCTATATTGAAAAAAGATTGTTGTCAGTTGGATCCGCTTCTGAAACCTATTTAGTAATCATGTATGGTCTACAACATGTTAACCTCTCAAGCTTCTGTTTTGTCACAGGTATTAGCATAAAATAAAATCAGATATGCACAATGTTTAACACAAAGTCAAGTACATAGACAGCAATTGATCAGTAACATGAAAACCTGCCTTCCATAATTTTGACCTCATTTAAATGTTCTCTCTGCCATAAATCCATCTCTGATCAAAATCCATAATCCATCCATGGTTAAAACTTAATCACTAGCTCGCCTTTTTAAAAACTCATTTGTCTCATACCTGGCTCAGGTCCACAGGTCACACACAAAATGAACAGACATGATTGTGAGCAAGAGATTTCTAGAGACAAAGGGGAGATTAACAGAAGTTGTAGGGAAATGAGAGAAGATAGGGATGAGAATGTATATTACACACATATATCAATTTTCAAAGAATATATTTAGTTAATTTAAAAATATGAGAAAAAGTTTGCATACACAAGTACTGGATACTGTGGCATTATTAACACATGTCATGTGACATAAGTTTTCTTGAATGAAATACCTTCATATCTTACAAAACCATATATCATTATAGTCACCAGAGTGGTATTTTTTACTGTAGTAGCAAAAACTATCCTTGAATTTTAAAAAAAGTTCCATTATTCTTAAAACTTGCCACTTTACAAAATATACTAAAATGTAATAACAATAGTTAATATTACCAAGCACTTTATTTCTGTACCAAATGTTACTTTCCCTCAAATGTTTCAATTCTTTGCCTCAATCTCTAAGAGTTGATATTACTTCCTGTTTCACAGAAAAATCAGAAAACATCTCTACAAACTACTAGCATAGCATATGTTCTGACTACCTGAAATTAATCTCATAATTTGATCTTTGTTATTGAAGATTGAATGCCTATGTTTTATCAAAAGCAAAGTTCTATTCAAAGAAGCTATTATACAGACTTGCCTCTTCAAGGACATTGCTCCATAATCGCATAATCACCTTTCTTTCTACTCATCCCCATTGGCAAAAAAATAGAAATATCAGTAACTTCTAAAATATTCTTTGACTCTTTGTTTCTTCCAACTACCCACAGTACCTCTGCACCACTTTAGGTAAAACTCCATGAATTAGTTGCTGTCATCACTTCCTTTCTTTTCATTCTCTTTGGATGTAGCTCTAATCAGACTGTCCTGTCCTGTCATTCAACAGTTCTTATCAATGTCACCTGTAATCTCCATATTAACAAAGCAAGATCAATTCTAGGTTATCTCGTTTGCCCTTTAACAGTTTCGCATCTCCATTAGACGCGTAAGCAGCAGAGTTATGGTAAATATCTAACTAAAAATTCTCCATGTAACAGTTGAAATTGTAGCCTCTACCCTATCAGATCACCATGATCTAAAGTTTGACATCTGCAACACAACAAACAGCAGAAAATACACTAACTCTTGGAAACTAAACACTAAATGTTAAATGAGAATTGGTTCAGGAAAAAAATCAAAAAAGAAATTTTAAGATTTCCTAAAAGTCAATGACAATGAAAATACAACATATCAAAATTTCTGGGACACAATGAGAGCTGTCCTAAGAGGTAAGTTTATAGCTCTTAATGCCTATACAAAAAAAATAGAAACATCACAAATAAATAACTTTACAATTCACCTTAAAGTTTCACAGACACAAGAGCAATCCCAAAAGCAGTAGAAGAGAGGAGATTAAAAAAATCAGGGGAGAAATATCTGAAATTGAGATAAGGAAAATGATGCAAATAATCAACCAGTCAAAAAGCTGGTTCTTTGCAAGGAGGAGGCGGTCCATGGTGGTTCCCGAATTTGTCCGTGGTTCTACACACACACATACATACACACGCACAATTGAATAAAAAATAAAAATTAAAAAGCTGGTTCTTTGAAAAAATAAATAAGATTGATATACCCCTAGCTAAATTAATCAAACTCAAGCGAGAGAAAACCCAAATTAATAAAATTAGAAATGAAAATGGAGTTATTACTACTGATACCCAAGAAATTCAGAAAATTATAAGGTCATATTTCAAAAACTTATATTCCATAAAATTTGATAACACAAAAAAAATGGATGAATTCCTGAGTAAGCACAACTTACCTAAATTGAATCAGGAAGTTTTGAATTATTTATAGTCCTAAAAAATGAGGAAATTGATGAAGTAATCTCAAATTTTCCCACCAAAAAAAAAATGTCCTTGACCAGATGGATTCAGCACAGAATTCTACCAGACATTTAAAGAACAACAAACACCAATACTCCTTAAACTGTTCCATAAAATTGCAAAGAAAGGAACACTTCTTTTTATGAAGCTAATATCATCTTAATCCCAAAACCTAATAAAGATACATTTAAAAAAGAAAACTATACACCAATCTCTTTGATGAACACAGATGCAAAGATTCTCATCAAAACCTTAACAAATCAGATTCAAAAACATAGCAAAAAGATCATTCACTGTGATCAAGTAGGCTTTATCCCAGGCACACAGGGTTGGTTCAACATATGCAAATCAATAAATGTAATCCGTCATATAAACAAATCCAAAGTCCAAGACCACATGACACTCTAGATAGATGCAGAAAAAGTTTTTGACAAGATCCAACATCCTTTTATGATCAAAACCCTAGAAGCAGTTGGAATGAAGAAACTTTTATCAACATAATAAAAGCTGTATACAACAAGCCAACAGCAACAATTATACTCAATGGGAAAAAACTTGAAGGATTCCTGCTTCGATCAGGAACTAGACAAGGCTGTCCACTCTCACCACATCTATTCAATATTGTACTTGAAGTCTTAGCTGGAGCCATAAGACAAGTGAGGGATCAGATAAAAGGATTCAAATCAGCAAGGAAGAAATCAAGATATCTCTATTTGCAGATGACACAATTGTATACCTGAGTGATCCTAAAAATTCCACCACGAAACTCCTGGAACTAATACATAAGTTCAGCAGGATGGCAGGATATAAAATAAATGTGCAAAAATCAGTAGCCTTCCTATACACCAAGGATGAAAAAAGTGAAAAAGTCCTAAGAGAAACAATCCCGTTTACTATAGCCCCTTAAAAAAATGAAATACCTTGGTATAAATCTAACCAAGGAAGTAAGAGACCGCTATGATAAAAACTTTAAAACCCTAAAGAAAGAAATTATAGAAGACACCAGAAGATGAAAAGACCTCCCATGCTCCTGGATCAGCAGAATCAACATTATAAAAATAACCATTCTCCCAAAAGCAATATACAGATTCAATGCTATACCAATTAAAATCCCAAAGCAATTTTGTAAAGAAATTGACCAAACAATCTCAGAATTCATATAGAAGCACAAAAGGCCCAGGATAGCAAAATCAATCCTGAGTGACAAAAATACTGCTGGAGGTATCACCATACCAAATCTTAGTCTATACTACAAATCCATAGTTATAAAAACAGCCTGGTATTGGCTCCAAAATAGATACATGATCAATGGATAAGAGTTGAAGACCCAGATATGAGCTCACACAATTACAGCCATTTGATCTTTGACAAAGGGCCCCAAAAAATCCAATGGAAAAAGAACAGCATCTTCAACAAATGGTGCTGGCAAAACTGGATCTCCACATGCAGAATATTAAAACTGGACCCGTACTTGTCATCATGCACAAAAATTAATTCCAAATGGATCAAGGACCTCAATATTAGGCCAGAGACTATAAAAATCCTAGTTGAAAGGGTAGGGAACTCCCTCGAGCTGATTGGGCTAGGCCAACAGTTCCTAAACAGAAATCCAATAGCACAGTCACTACAATCAACACTCAACAGATGGGATTTTATGAAATTAAAGAGCTTCTGTTCAGTAAAGAGATTGTAAACTGAGCACAAAGGCAACCCAAATAATGGGAGAAAATATTCACTAACCACATATCTGAAAGAGCTCTAGTTATCCAGAGTGCACAAAGAACAACTTTAAAAACTAAACACCAAGGTGATAAATGCCCCAATTAAAAAAAAAAATGAGCCTGGGCCAGCCTAATCTCTCCCCATCCTAAAACTCAGGGAAATTTGTGGAAGAGGGGGCGGTAAGATTTTAAGAGCCTAAAGATGGGGAGGAGCAATGACATGCAAGATACTCCACACAAGTTAGGGCTGAAGTAATCATAATAGGACTTTGCATGACCAACATATCATTGAACCCCCAAAGTCTAGCATGGACCACAGGCACCACCATCCTTAGAGGCAAGGGATTAACAGCCACAATAGTGTTCCTATACTAAAGAGGAACACAAAAAAAAAAAAGAGCTTTAGGCAATGCCATTGAATCCTTACACCTCATCAGAGAGGAGGACCCAGAGGGAAGTTTGACATGCACACTATAGGATGCTCCAGGAATTGGGGGGTGGAGGGACACTGAGAGAAAGGGAGGGAGGGGGGGAAGGAAAGGGAAAAGGTGGGGAAGGAACAAGGGGATCTAGGGAGGGGTGGAGGGAGGGAGAGGAATGGGGTACTTATCAACTTTGTATGAGTAGAAGAAATAAAAAAAAATGGGCCTGGGAACTAAAAAAAAAAACTTTTCCAAGGATGAAATTGAAATGTCTAACAAATATCTTAAAAAATGTTCCACATCCTTAACTATCAGGGAAATGCAAATCAAAACTTCCCTGAGATATCTCATCCTGCTCAGGATGGCAAAAATCCACAATACAAACAACACCAAATGCTGGAGAGGATGTGGAGAGAAGGGAACTCTCCTACATTGCCTGGTGGGAATCCAGGCTTATACAACCACTCTAGCAGTCAGTTTAGCAATTTCTAAAAAAGTTAAAGATTTAAATGCCATATGACCCTGCTATACCACTTCTGGGAATAATCCCCATAATGCAAAAATTTACTACAGTGACACAAGCACAACCTTGTGCTGTTCATAGCAGCACTACTTACAATAGCAAAGTCATGGAATCATACCAAATGCCTAATAGTTGATGAGTGGATAAGGAAAATGTGGTACATTTATACAATTGAATACTACTCAGCCATCATAAAAGATGAATTAATGAAATTTGCTGAGAAATGGATGAAATTAGAAAAAATTATATTGAGTGAAGTATCCCAGACACAGAAAATTAGATACCGTATGTACTCCCTAATAGGTGGCTCCTAGTACCAAACCCACTTAATGATTATTCAAAGACAAATCTTTGTAATACATACTATAATCGAAAAGATTATAAACAGGAGGGAAGAGGAAGGAGGGCCCCCCAGAAAAAAGGAGAGAGGGGATCATGCTTCAGTAGAGAAAATAGATCACCATCAAATATTGTAAGTAGCAAGACATCTGGTGAAGCTCACTCTCACTTACCCTCCTGGTCACCTGTGAATGAAGAGGTTTGATCTCACCAATCAGTGATGGTATAGGGACCGGCAGATAGATGGTAACCATCCTGCTAATGGAACACTGAACCCCCCCCCCCACTGCTGTGTCCTACTCTTATTCCATCTTCCTTTGAGCCGCCTCGTCTATTAAGATCTTCATTTAAACAGCCTTTTATCTTTGATTAGGAGGTAACCTTCAATCAGAATGGAGCCAAGGGCAGTCCAGTAAAAGCAAAACTGAAAACAAGAACAAGCCATAATTCAGAACACTAAAGACCCTACATTAATCACCTGGAACCAGACCAGCTAAATCTCTCCTCATCCTAAAGCTCAGGGACCCTTACTGAAGAGGAGGCAGCAAGATTGTAAGATCCTGACCCTAACCCCTCATGGCACTTTAGTGTCATGAATTCTGTTTCTTGCCTGCTTCTCATGAAGGTGCCCTAGCCCCTCTTGGCACTCCACATCTGGAGTCCATGAGTTCTAACCTTCCTCTCCTCTAATAAACTCTACCTTAATCCTCAAAAAAAAAAAAAAAAGATTGTAAGATCCTAAAGATGGGTAGGGCCAACGATATGCAAGATCCTCCACACAAGTTAGGGCTACAGTACCCATAACTGGAATTTTCATGACCTGCACAATGATTGACATGTCCACAACCTCTCAAAATCTAGCATAAATCACAGGCAGTAGGATCCTTAGAGGCAAGGGATTGACAGTCATAATAGAGTTCCCATGCTAACCGGGAGCCCAAGAAAGGGCTTCAGGCTACGCCACTGAGTTCTTAACACTAGGATGGAGGACTGAGAGAGAGGTTTGGCATTAACAAGAAGGCGGTACTGGGGAGGGGTGGAGGGAGGAGACAATGGGGTTACCTATTGAGCTTGTATCATGGGGAAAAAAATAAAATGTGGGAGAAAAAAATAATAATTATTATTAATACTAATAAAAAAGTATGTACAAAAAAAGACCCAAAAGAATATAAATAAAAAAGTTTGGCCTGCACTCAGTTAAAAAAAAATTTCTCTATGTAGAAGAAAAATGTGTGCACCTACACACATGCACAAGACTAGTCTAAATTTTACTCGTGTAAGGATAAGTTGTGCATTTTATGATAAAACCTTATTAATCAATTTTCAAAATTTTTTTTCAGTTTTTGCCAAATTTTTGTAATCACATTTAAGAGGGTTTGATATGTTGAAATAGTTCAGCTCCAAAATGTTACTTGGAAGCAGTCTGCAGCTCTCAGCTTCCAAGATGTCTGCGGTGACTTAGCCTCCTCCAGCTTTGGCCAGCCAGCCATGCCACCTCTGCTTTGAGAGACTGTACCTTCCCTCTGGAACTGTAAGCTGAATAAACCTCCCTTTCTCCCTTAAAAAAAAAAAATGTTACTTGAAGGCCCCTGTGTTAAAGGTTTGATCCCCAGCATATGTCACTATAGGGAGATGATGAGCCTGGTAAGAGGTAGGACCCAGTTGGAGGAAACTAGGTTAAGGGGAGGAAGGGGTCAAAATTAGATACTTGATGGTTAAGGATTCAAGTTCCAGGCATATTTGTAGAAAGTTAGTAGATGAGTTAAGCCCAGAGCAAACTGTAGATTGTCTAGTTGATGAGGAAGAAGGCCCAGCCCAGGAGGGGGGGGAATAGTCCCTGGGCAGGCAAATAAGATGGAGGAACTGGTAGGGAAAGTGGAATGCTTCTGTACACTTGGTCTCTCAGCTGTTATGTGGAGGTGGTGTGGCCAGCTCCCTAGGCCTTTGGTGCTGATGTGGATCCTCCTGCCAAGCTGGACAAGCAACTTTAACTCGACTATCATAAGAGAGAATATACCCCTTGTTGCCTTAAGTTGTTTTGTCATGATTTCATCAGCAACAATGCAGGTGAATTGCCACAGGCGATATGCTCTTTTTTTTAAATCATTTTTTATTAACATTCAGTCTTCCTAATTATAAAACCTACCTCCCTCTCCCTCAACATGCTTTTGTTGTTTTTTTAATTAATTTTGTCTTTATTTTTACTTTTTTACAATCTCATACATGTAGAGACAATTATCATAGTTATAATCCCTTTCACCTTCCCACTTCCCCTGAACATTTCCCTGACATATCCACGTTCTGCCTTTATGTCCTAATTTTTTTAATCAGACAATATAAAATAATATGTAAGCAATAAAAGAAAATACATTAAAGATGCAGATAATCATGACTGAGCTTCCAGTTCCACATGGGACAGGTGGGGAACACTCAAGCTGGAGACCTCCATCTCTTGAAGACGGATGCCAAGGGCATTCCTTGAAGTCTCAGTCGCAGTGTGCCCCAATGCCAGCATAGTTGTAGGCTGACTCTTGTTGACTTTCCCATAAGGGGCAGGGATGGATCTTGTCCTCTCTCGAATTGGGATCAAGGGCAGAGGTGTTTTTTACGTATTTCTTCCTGTTCTTTGGAAGCCTTCTGGACGTTAATTAGCATGTTTAAAGAATGGGCACAAAGTATTATCCTTGTAACTGTATCACTATATTCCTGACTTATTAGCAGCCTGTTCTTTCCCCCACAATGCATGGGGACATTCATTAGGGCCTATTAACATGTCTAAGAATTGGCAGGTTTGTATTGTTGGTGGTAGAGCCACCTGTTGTTGACCTTGCACTTGTAGTCTGTCTGCCATTATTGAAAACCCCATTTCATGGTATGTAAGGAATTATATTCCATAATAATCTTGCCTTGGTTTCAGCTTTTCCAGGATCCCCACTTGACCCAGCCTAATTCAATTCCTGCTGATCCCACTCTGGTACTATCAGGCTAGCAAGGTAAGTGTGCAGGTTGCAGAACTCCACAAGAACACATGATAACTGCTGAAGAATAGCTGTTTTGTCTATCTTCTATAAGACCGAGTTCCTGGCATGAGCACAGGGAGCCCCAGCCCACAGGTGGACACCCACACATATGGGCACATGGAGCCCTGGCCACTCACATATGGGCACACAGAAATCCAGCCCACAGGAGGCTCTCCCCACTGTGGACACATGGAGACCCAGCCCTCGGGAGGAGGCTTGCTCTTGATGGGGACACTGGAAACTCTGCCACTTCTACTCTCTCTCTCACTTTCCACCATGAGATGCACAGAACCCCCAAGTCATGTGGTCTTCCCACAGCACACTAAGCCAACATAGAGCCAAAGCAATATAGATAGCCTAGTGACCACAGACTGAAATCTCTGTAACCATAAAAAATATTTTCCTCTAAAGTTGATTTATATCCAGCGTTTGTTACAATGACAGAAAATTAACATAATTTTTTTACAAATAAAACCAAAATATATTTTTTAAAAATCTCACTGCTTTAGTTCTACCTTATACATTTAGTTATACATTATATGGTGCAGCAACAAAATACCTGACAAAAACGGTAAGAGGAGAGAGGTTCTATGAGCATGCATTTCCAAGTTATGGTCAATCATTATAGGGAAGTCAGAAGAGAGGAGCCTGAGGCCTCTGGTCACATCACATCCACGATCAAAAGCAGAAAAGAAATGAATACCTTTCCACTAACCCCGCTACCCAGGATACGGCCGCAGTCCAGCCGGGACTCACCACGACCTAGGTAAGCTCCAATCCCGCCCACCCCCAGAACCCTAGGCCAAGAAATTCAGTTCAGTGAAAAACACACAGAAATTGAAAAACAGATCTTAAGAGTTAAAATGACAATGCCCAAGTCAAAGTGCAAATCCATGAGAAACAACACTCAAGTAAACAGTAAACAAATCTCCTACTGAAGGAATTAATCCCATAATGATAGACTCCAACCAGAACAAACCCACGGAAAATGGCTATGAAAGCCTGACCCAGGATAATAACTTTCAAAACATGATCATTACCATGTTCAATACTATGAAAGAGGAAATCCGGGAGGAATTAAATAACCGAATCAATCGCTTTGAAGAGGAACACAACAGACATCTGGAGGAGTTGAGAAAAACAGTGCAAGAAACAAAAACAGGCATAGAGCAGTTAAAACAGACTCAGGCAGAGTTTAAAACTGAGCTAAAAGACAAGTTATCTTCAACCCAGAACTCAACAGAGAGTCTTATCAGCAGAACTAACGAAGCAGAAAACAGAATTTCAGACCTTGAAGATAAAGTGGGAGTATTAATCAGCTCAATGGAAGAGGTTGTTAAAGCCAAAAAGATACTTCAGAGAAATATCCAAGAGATATGGAACACCCTGAAGAAGCTTAACATGCATATTCATGGAATACCAGAGCAAGAATCTCAAAATACCACCCCTGAGGAAATTTTTCAAACGATCATCAAGGAAAACTTTCCTCATCTAAAAAAAGAGAGGCCCATCCATATACAAGAGGCATTCCGCACCCCAAACAGACACGACCAAAATAGAAGCACGCCGTGGCAAATAATAGTTAAAACACTCCACATTCAAGATAAAGAACTGGTGCTGAGAGCTTCAAGGGAGAAAAAACAAGTCACTTTTAAAGGTAAACCTATTAAAATAACAAATGACTTCTCAGTCGAAACAGTAAAAGCAACAAGAGCTTGGAGAGACATACTTCAAGTATTGAATGAGCAAAAATGTCAGCCCAGGCTGATACAGCCCGCAAAACTATCCATCATGATCGAGGGAGAAAGAAAAATCTTCCAGCACAAAGACAGATGAAGGGATACATGTCCACCAAACCAGGCCTTCAAAAAATGCTAGAAATGATACTCAAGCTTGAAGAAAAAAACAGGCATATCCGGGAGAACAGAAGGGAAATATAACACCATTAAAAGCAAAGCAATATACTTACAAAAACTACTAAACATAATAAATGTCTGGAAATAAAAAGTTTCTCCATTAAAACACTAAATGTTAACGGAATTAACTCACCAATCAAGAAACACAGATTACAAATTTGGATTAAAAATCACAATCCATCAATCTGCTGCCTGCAGGATAACCATCTTACCACAAAAAAATAGGCACATCATAAAAATAAAAGACTGGTCCAATATTCTACAAGCTAATGGAAGCAGAAAACAGGCAGGGGTAGCCATTATGCTATCGGACAAAGTGGACTTCAAACCAAAGAAAATCATAAGAGACACAGATGGATACTACATTTTAGTCACAAGTACAATTCACCAGAAAGACTTCACAATACTGAACATATATGCACCCGATACGGCCCCCCCCACATTCATTAAGCAAACCCTACAACATCTAAAGTGAGAAATCAACACCGAAACGATAATTCTTGGGGATTTCAACACCACCCTCTCAACATGGGATAGATCAACAGGCAAAAAACTTAACAGAGTTACTTTGAAACTTAATCAAACCCTTACTGAAATGGACCTTACAGATCTCTATCGAACTTTTCATCCACGCACCAAAGAATACACATTTTTCTCAGCAGCAAACGGAACTTTCTCCAAAATAGATCACATATTGGGCCACAAAACGAATCTCCACATATACAGGAAAGTTGAAATTCTAGCCTGTACCTTATCAGACCACCACGGCCTAAAGCTGGACATCCATGACACAACAAACAAGAGAAAATACACTAACTCCTGGAAACATAACACTATGATGCTGAATGAGAACTGGATTCAGGAAGAAATTACAATGTAAATTCAAGATTTCCTGAAAGTGAACGATAATGAAAATACAACTTACCAAAATTGCTGGGACACAATGGAAGCTGTCCTAAGAGGTAAGTTCATAGCTCTAAATGCCTACATCAAAAAAATGGAAACATCAGAAATAAATACTTAACAATGCAGCTTAAAGCTTTAGAGACACTAGAGCAATACGATCCCAAAAGCAGTAGAAGAGAGGAGATTAGCAAAATAAGGGGAGAAATAGCTGAAATCGAGATTAGGAAAACAATACAGAAAATCAACCAGTCAAAAGGCTGGTTTTTTGAAAAAATCAGTAAGATTGATACACCCCTAGCTAAATTAACCAAAAGCAAGAGAGAGAAAACCCAAATTAACAAAATTAGAAATGAACATGGAGGTATCACTACTGATTATAACATCATATTTCAAAAACTTATACTCTGTAAAATTTGACAACACAAAAGAGATGGATGAATTCCTAAGTAAACACAACTTACCTAAATTGAATCAAGAAGTTGTGAATTATTTAAATAGTCCTATAACCCCAGGCCAAATAATTCAGTTTAGTGAAATTGAGAGATCTTAAGAGTTAAAATGACAATGCCAAAGTCAAAGTGCAAATCCATGAGAAGCAACAATCAAGTAAACAAATTTCCCACTGAAGAAATTAATCCCATAATGTTAGACTCCAACAAGAACAAACCCACAGAAAAAGGCCAAGAAAGCCCCACCCAGGATAAAGACTTTCAAAATATGATCATTACCATGTTCAATACTATGAAAGAGGAAATCAGGGAGGAATTACATAATCAAATCAATCGCTTTGAAGAGGAACACAACAGACATCTGGAGGAGTTGAGAAAAACAGTGCAAGAAACAAAAAGTGGCATAGAGCAGTTAAAACAAACTCAAGCAGAGTTTAAAACTGAGCTAAAAGACAAGTTATCTTCAACCCAGAATGCCACAGAGAGTCTTATCAACAGAACTAACGAAGCAGAAAACAGAATTTCAGACCTTGAAGATAAAGTGGGAGTATTAATCAGCTCAATGGAAGAGGTTGTTAAAGCCAAAAAGATACTTCAGAGAAATATCCAAGAGATATGGGACACCCTAAAGAAGCCTAACATGCGTATTCATGGAATACCAGAGCAAGAATCTCAAAATACCACCCCTGAGGAAATTTTTCAAACGATCATCAAGGAAAACTTTCCTCATCTAAAAAAAGAGAGGCCCATCCATATACAAGAGGCATTCCGCACCCCAAACAGACACGACCAAAATAGAAGCACGCCGTGGCAAATAATAGTTAAAACACTCCACATTCAAGATAAAGAACTGGTGCTGAGAGCTTCAAGGGAGAAAAAACAAGTCACTTTTAAAGGCAAACCTATTAAAATAACAAATGACTTCTCAGTCGAAACAGTAAAAGCAAGAAGAGCTTGGAGAGACATACTTCAAGTATTGAATGAGCAAAAATGTCAACCCAGGCTGATTTACCCTGCAAAACTATCAGTCATGATCGAGGGAGAAAGAAAAATTTTCCAGCACAAAGACAACCTTAAGGGATACATGGCCACCAAACCAGGCCTTCAAAAAATGCTAGAAATAATACTCAAGCGTGAAGAAAAAAACAGGCATATCCAGGAGAACAGAAGGCAAGTATAACATCATTAAAAATGAAGCAATATACTTATGAAAGCTACTAAACATAATAAATGTCTGGAATTAACAATAGTTTCTCCATTATAACACTAAATGTTAATGGAATTAATTCACTGATCAAGAGACACAGATTACAAACATGGATTAAAAATCACAATCCATCAATCTGCTGCCTGCAGGAAACCCATCTCACCACAAAAGATAGGCACGCTCTAAAAATAAAAGGCTGGTCAACAATTTTACAAGCTAATGGAAGCAGAAAACAGGCAGGGGTAGCCATTATGCTATCAGACAAAGTGGATTTCAAACCAAAGAAAATTATAAGAGACACAGATGGATACTACATTTTAGTCACAGGTACAATTCACCAGGAAGACTTCACAATACTGAACATATATGACCCAATACGGGCCCCTCCACATTCATTAAGAAAACCCTACAGCGTCTAAAGCAAGCAATCAATCCCCAAACGATAATGCTTCGGGACTTCAACACCGCCCTCTCAACATGGGATAGATCAACAGGTCAAAAGCTTAACAGAGACACTTTGGAACTTAATCAAACCCTGAAAGAAATGGACCTTACAGATCTCTATCGAACTTTTCACCCACGCACCAAAGAATACACATTTTTCTCAGCAGCACACGGAACTTTCTCCAAAACAGATCACATATTGGGCCACAAAACGAATCTACACATATACAAGAAAGTTGAAATTCTAACCTGTGCCCTATCAGACCACCACGGCCTAAAGCTGGACATCCACAACACATCAAACAAGAGAAAATACACTAACTCCTGGAAACTTAACACTATGATGCTGAATGAGAACTGGATTCAGGAAGAAATTAAAAAGGAAATTCAAGATTTCCTGAAAGTGAATGATAACGAAAATACAACTTACCAAAATCTCTGGGACACAATGAAAGCTGTTCTAAGAGGTAAGTTCATACCTCTTAATGCCTACATCAAAAAAATGGAAACATCAGAAATAAACAACTTAACAATGCAGCTTAAAGCTTTAGAGAAACTAGAGCAATCTGATCCCAAAAGTAGTAGAAGAGAAGAGATTAGCAAAATAAGGGGAGAAATATCTGAAATCGAGATTAAGAAAACGATAGAAAAAATCAACCAGTCAAAAAGCTGGTTCTTTGAAAAAATCAATAAGATTGATACACCCCTAGCTAAACTAACCAAAAGCAAGAGAGAGAAAACCCAAATTAACAAAATTAGAAATGAACATGGAGTTATCACTACGGATACCCAAGAAATCCAGAGAATTATAACATCATATTTCAAAAACTTATACTCTGTGAAGTTTGACAACACAAAAGAGATGGATGAATTTCTAAGTAAACACAACTTACCTAAATTGAATTAGGAAGTTGTGAATTATTTAAATAGTCCTATAACATATAAGGAAATTGAAGAAGTAATCTCGAATCTTCCCACCAAAAAATGTCCTGGACCAGATGGATTCAGCACAGAGTTCTACAAGACATTTAAGGAGTTAATAACACCAATACTCCTTAAACTGTTCCATCAAATAGCAAAGGAAGGAACACTACCAAATTCCTTCTATGAAGCTAATATCGTTTTAATCCCAAAACCTAATAAAGATTCGCTTAAAAAAGAAAACTATAGGCCGATCTCCCTGATGAACATAGACGCAAAGATTCTCAACAAAGTCTTGGCAAATTGGATTCAAAAACATATTAAAAGATCATTCATGGGGACCAAGTAGGCTTCATCCCCGGCACACAAGGTTGGTTCAACATACGCAAATCAATAAATGTAATTCATCATGTAAACCAGTACAAAGTCCAAGACCACATGATACTCTCGATAGATAAAGAAAAAGCTTTTGACAAGATCCAACAGCCTTTTATGATCAAAACGCTAGAGACAGTAGGAATGGAAGGAACCTTTATCAATATAATAAAAGCTATATACAACAAGCCCACAGCAAGGATTATGCTCAATGGGGAACAACTGGAAGCATTCCCACTTCGATCAGGAACTAGACAAGGCTGTCCACTCTCACCACTTCTATTCAATATTGTACTTGAAGTCTTAGCTGAAGCCGTAAGACAGGAAAGGGACATAAGAGGGATTCAAATCGGCAAGGAAGAAGTCAAACTATCCCTATTTGCAGATGACATGATCTTATACCTGAGTGATCCCAAAAACTCCACCAGGAAGCTCCTGGAACTAATTGAGAAGTTCAGCAGGGTGGCAGGATACAAAATAAATGTGCAAAAATCAGAGGCCTTCCTATATGCCCAGAATGAAAGAAGTGAAAAAGCCTTGAGAGAAACAATACCATTTATTATAGCCCCTAAAAAAATGAAATACCTTGGTATAAACCTAACTAAGGAGGTAAAAGACCTTTACAATGAAAACTTTAAAACCCTAAAGAAAGAAATAGCAGAAGACACCAGAAGGTGGAAAGACCTCCCTTGTTCCTGGATTGGCAGAATCGACATCGTGAAAATGACCATCCTACCAAAGGCAATATACAGATTCAATGCTACACCAATCAAAATCCCAAAGCAATTCTTCAAAGAAGTTGACCAAACAATCTCAAAGTTCATATGGAGGCACAAAACACCCAGGATACCAAAAACAATCCTGACTAACAAAAACACAGCTGGAGGTATTGCCATACCAAACCTTAGTCTATACTACAAATCCATAGTTGTAAAGACAGCCTGGTACTGGCTCCAAAATAGACACACAGATCAATGGATAAGGGTTGAAGACCCAGATATAAGCCCACAAAGTTACAGCCATTTGGTCTTTGACAAAGGGGCCCAAAGAATCCAATGGAAAAAGAACAGCATCTTCAACAAATGGTGCTGGCAAAACTGGATCTCCACATGCAGAAGATTAAAGCTGGACCCGTACTTGTCACCATGTACAAGACTTAATTCCAAATGGATCAAGGACCTTGATATCAGGCCAGAGACTATAAAAACCATAGTTGAAAGGATAGGGAACTCCCTCGAGCTGATTGGGCTAGGCCAACAGTTCCTAAACAGACATCCAATGGCACAGTCACTTCTACCAACTCTCAACAGTTGGGATCTTGTGAAATTAAAGAGCTTCTGTTCAGATAAAGAGATTGTAACGCCAGCTCAAAGGCAACCCACAGAATGGGAGAAAATCTTCACTAACCACATATCTGATAGAGCTCTATTGTCCAGAGTGCACAAAGAACTTAGAAAACTAAACACCAAGGAAACCAATGGCCCAATTAAAAAATGGGCCCTGGAACTTAAAAGAAACTTTACCAGGGATGAAATTAAAATGTCTAACAAATATCTGAAAAAATGCTCCACTTCTTTAGCCATCAGGGAAATGCAAATCAAAACTTCCCTGAGATATCATCTCATCCCGGTCAGGATGGCAAAAATCCACAATACTAACAACGACAAATGCTGGAGAGGATGTGGAGAGAGGGGAACTCTGCTACATTGCTGGTGGGAATGCAGGCTCATACAGCCACTCTGGAGAGCCGTCTGGAGATTCTTAAAGAAATTAAAGATTGAAATGCCATATGACCCTGCTATTCCACTTTTGGGAATAACCCCCCATACAGCAGAGGTTCACCTCGATAGCACAAGCACGACCATGTTCATAGCAGCACTGTTTACAATAGCAAAGTCATGGAATCAGCCCAAATGTCCAACAGTTGACGAGTGGATAAGGAAACTGTGGTACATCTATACAATGGAGTACTACTCAGCCATCAAAAATGATGAATTACTGGAATTTGCCGGGATGTCATTAGAAACAATTATATTAAGTGAAGTATCCCAGACCCAGAAAATTAAGAGCCGTATGTACTCCCTAATAGGTGGCTCCTAGTACCAAACCCAGCCAGCCCACCTAGAGACAGTAATTCCAAGGATTATGAACAGGAGGGATGGGGTAGGAGGGCCACACCAGAAACAAGGAGAGAAGGGACCATTTTACAGCAGGGAAAATAGGCCTCCACCAAGGACCCAAATAAGTAATGAGACATCTGATTAAGTTCACAGACTTTTGTTCCTGATCATTTACTACTGAGGGAGAGTGATCTCACCAGAAGAGGAGGGCATATAGTCTGGCAGATAAAAAGTATCAATTTTGCAAATGGGTGATAGACCCCTTCCTCACTGTGGTTTCCCACTTTTATTACATCTACCTTTGAATGTGCTTTTATCACAATACTCTAACAGCTTTTTGTCTCTGGCCAGGGGGTAACATACAGTGCCCACCAGGATGGAGTGAAGGGCATTGCAGGAGCAGCAAAACTGCAAAAGAAAATCAACAAACCACAATCCAGAACTTCAGAGACTCTATATCAACTACATAGAACTAGGCCAGCTTAGTCTCTCCCCATCTTGAAGCTCAGGGAAATTTGCGGAAGAGGGGGCGGTAAGAGTGTAAGAGCATAAGGATGGGAGGAGCAATGATATGTAAGATACTCTATACTAGTTAGGGCTGAAGCAATCATAATTGGACTTTGCATGCCCTGCGCATTGTCCAACACACTGCTGACCTCACAAAGTCTAGCATCTGCTAAAGGCACCAAGATCCTTGGAGGCAAAGGATTGGCAGCCACAGCAGTGTTCCTATACCTAAGGGGAACACGGGAAAGGGTTCGGGAAAGGCCACTTGGTCCTTGTACGTCATCGGAGAGGAGGGCCCACAGGAAAATCAGTCATGCACAAGAAAGGACTCTCTGGGAATTGGGGTGGGAGGCACTGGGGGATGGGGAGAGAGAGGGGTGGAGAGGGGGAGTAGGGGGTATGGGGGGAGGAGGAGGGAGGGAGGGAACTGGTGTACCTAATAAGTTTGTATGAGCTGAAATAAAAAATAAATAAATAAATAGTCCTATAACATATGAGAAAATCGAGGAAGTAATGTCGAATCTTCCCACCAAAATATGTCCTGAACCAGAAGGATTCAGCATAGAGTTTTACCTAGACATTTAAGGAGCTAATAACACCAATACTCCTTAAACTGTTCCATCAAATAGCAAATTCCTTCTATGAAGCTAATATCATCTTAATCCCAAAACCAATAAAGATACACTTAAAAAAGAAAACTATAGGCCAATCTCTCTGATGAACATAGATGCAAAGATTCTCAACAAAGTCTTAGCAAATCGGATTCAAAAACATATCAAAAAGATCATTCATGGGGATCATGTAGGCTTTATCCCAGGTACACAAGGTTAGTTCAACATACGCAAATTGATAAATGTGATTCAACATATAAACCAGTCCAAAGTTCAAGACCACATGATACTCTCGATAGATGCAGAAAAAGCTTTAGACAAGATCCAACAGCCCTTTATGGTCAAAGCCCTAGAGAAGGTTGGAATGGAAGGAACTTTATCAATATAATAAAAGCTGTATTCAACAAGCCAACAGCAACGATTATACTCAATGGGGAAAAACTTGAAGCATTCCCACTTCAATCAGGAACTAGACAAGGCTGTCCACTCTCACCACTTCTATTCAATATTATACTTGAAGTCTTGGCTGAAGCCATAAGACAAGAAAGGGACATAAAAGGGATTCAAGTCGGCAAGGAAGAAGTCAAGTTATCCCTATTTGCAGATGACATGATCCTATACCTGAGTGATCCCAAAAACTCCACCAGGAAGCTCCTGGAACTAATACAGAAGTTCAGCAGGGTGGCAGGATACAAAATAAATGTACAAAAATCAGTGGCCTTCCTATATGCCCAGAATGAAAGAAGTGAAAAAGTCCTGAGAGAAACAATTCCATTTACAATAACCCTAAAAAAATGAAATACCTTGGTATAAACCTAACCAAGGAAGCAAGAGACCTTTATAATGAAAATTTTAAAACCCTAAAGAAAGAAATAGCAGAAAACACCAGAAGGTGGAAAGACCTCCCATGTTCCTGGATTGGCAGAATCAACATCATAAAAATGACCATCCTACCAAAGGCAATATACAAATTCACTGCTATATCAATTAAAATCCCAAAGCAATTCTTCAAAGAAGTTGACCAAACAATCTCAAAATTCATATGGAGGCACAAAAGACCCAGGATAGCAAAAACAATCCTGAGTAACAAAAACATGGCTGGAGGTATCACCATACCAAACCTTAGTCTGAACTACAAATCCATAGTTGTAAAAACAGCTTGGTATTGGCTCCAAAATAGACACACAGATCAATGGATAAGGATTGAAGACCCAGATATAAGCCCACACAATTATAGCCATTTGATTTTTGACAAAGGGGCCCAAAGAATCCAATGGAAAAAGAACAGCATCTTCAACAAATGGTGCTGGCAAAACTGAATCTCCACATGCAAAAGATTAAAACTGGACCCGTACTTGTCACCATGTACAAGAATTAATTCCAAAGGATCAAGGACCTCGATACAAGGCCAGAGACTATAAAAACCATAGTTGAAAATGTAGGGAACTCCTTCGAGCTTATTGGGCTAGGCCAACAGTTCCTAAACGGACATCCAATAGCACAATCTCTACAACCAACATTCAACAGATGGGATCTTGTGACATTAAAGAGCTTCTGTTCAGATAAAGAGATTATAACTCGAGCACAAAGGCAACCCGTAGAATGGGAGAAAATCTTCACTAACCACATATCTGATAGAGCTCTATTATCCAGAGCGCACAAAGAACTTAGAAAACTAAACACCAAGGAAACTAATGGCCCAATTAAAAAAATGGACCTTGGACCTTAAAAAGAAACTTTACCATGGACGAAATTAAAAGGTCTAACAAATATCTTTAAAAAATGCTCCACATCCTTAGCCATAAGGGAAATGCAATCAAAACCTCCCTGAGATATCATCTCACCCCGGTCAGAATGGCAAAAATCCACAATACAAACAACAACAAATGCTGGAGAGGATGTGGAGAGAGGGGAACTCTCCTACATTGCTGATGGGAATGCAGGCTCATACAACCATTCTGGCGAGCCGTCTGGAGATTCTTAAAGAGATTAAAGATTGAAATGCCATATGACCTTGCTATACTACTTTTGGGAATAACCCTCGATACAGCAAAAATTCACCTCGATAGCACAAGCACGACCATGTTCATAGCAGCACTGTTTACAATAGCAAAGTCATGGAATCAACCCAAATGTCCAACAGTTGGATAAGGAAAATGTGGTACATTTATACAATGGAATACTACTCAGCCATCAAAAATGATGGATTAATGCAATTTGCCAGGAAATGGATGTTATTAGAAACAATTATATTGAGTGAAGCATCCCAGACACCAAAAATTAAGTGCCATATGTACTCCCTAATAGGTGGATCCTAGTACCAAACCCACTTAGAGACACTCAAAGACAAATCTCTGTAATACCTACAGTAATTGCAAAGATTATAAACAGGAGGGATGGGGAAGGAGCCCCACCAGAAACAAGGAGAGAGGGGACCATGTTACAGCAGAGAAAATAGGCCACCATCAAGGACTGCGAGTAAGTATTGAGACATCTGGTTAAGTTCACAGACTTTCCTTTCTGATCATTTGCAACTGATGGGGTATGATCTCACCAGAAGGGGAGGGCATATAGTCTGGCAGATAGAAAGTAACCATTTTGCAAATGGGTGATTGACCCTCTCTCACCGCAGTCTCCTATTTTTATTCCATCTACCTTTGAATATACTCTTATAACAAGACTCTAAATTTAACAGGTTTTTATCTCTGGCCAGGGGGTGACATCCAATACCCATCAGGATGGAGCCCAGGGCATTGCAGGAGCAGCAAAATTTAAAAAAATATCAACAAACCATAACTCAGAACATCAGAGACTCTATATCAACCACCTGGAACTAGGCCAGCCTAATCTCACCCCATCCTGAAGCTCAGGGAAATTTGCGGAAGAGGGGGCAGTAAAATTATAAGACCACAGGATGGAAGGAGTAATGATATGCAAGATACTCCACACAAGTTAGGTCCAAAGCAAGCATAATAGGACTTTGCATGACCCGTGCTATGTCCAACACATTATTGACCTCACAAAGTCTAGCATGGACTAAAGGCACTAGGATCCTTGGAGGCTAGGGACTGAGAGTCACAGTAGTGTTCCTAAGCTTAAAGGGAACACAGGAAAGGGTTGTGGAAAATGCCCCTGGGTCCTTTCACCTCATCGGAGAGGAGGACCCAGAGGAGAGTTTGGCATGCACATTAAAGGATGCTCCAGGGATGGGGGGGAGAGGCACTGGGGGATCGGGAAGAAGGGGGGGAGGGAATGGGGGAGGTGGAGTGAGAGAAGGGACCGGTGTACCTGTTAAGTTTGTGTAAGCAGAAATAATAATAAAAAAAGAAAGAAAAGAAAAGTCCTTAAGGGAAGAAAAGAACAGAAATAGGACACAGTATGGAGTGGACTTGGTCTTCAAGTAACTAACTACCTATTTAATAATCCCTACCCCCACCCTTCTTCAATGACAGTGAACCCCCGTCCAGCAATGTAAACCAGTCTAAACAACAGTAGATGGGGAGAAAACCAACAGCTGTTAGGATCGGATGTCTTAGTACTAACCTCCATCTACATGCCTCTCGTTTTATCTTTAGACAAGAACTAAATAACCAAACAAGACTCAGCCTAGTGCAATGAAAGAGCAATGAAACAGACAACAATCAACTGGAATGCAGAGTACCAGCAACCCTAAAACACTCAGCTGGAATCAGGTCAGCCAAATCTCTTCCCATCTTAAGACTCAGGGAATTAATGGAAGAGGGGATGGTAAGATTGTAAGAGCCTGAAAGGTGGGGACATCTTCTGCTGACCAGGACATTCCACTCAAGATAGAACTGCTATATCCAGGAGCAGAGAGACTTACCCTCACCAGACCTGTACTATGACTAACATATAAACATTCCCCCATAGACTAGCAAGGAAATTCAGGAGAAATCATTACATGCAGGGGGAATTTTAGGGTCTAAGTCCAGATAGATGAAGGAAAGTGCCCTTGTCAGTAGGTCTATCCAAGGAAGGGCCACTTAACCTGCCACAGAGGTCTGAGCCCATACTAAGACAGACAACCTGAAAGGAACTCTGAGGCCCACAAGCAGATAGACAGGAGAGTGAGATGGAGAGGAATGTATTGGTGAAGGGAGGGAAGAGTGGAGAGAAAGTGAGGAGGGAGGGAGGGGTGCAGAGACGACCACTCATTATGTTTGTAAAAATAGAAAAATAAAAAATAATTAAAATAAAAGTTTTTAAGTTGGGCACAGTAACATACACCTATATGTCTGCCATCACAACACATGGGTAGTTGAGATTAATAGGCAGCTCCAAGTTTGAGGCTAGCCTGATCTACACAGTAAGTTCCACTCTACCTGGGGTTATGAAGTGAGAACTTCTCTCTGGCAGAGGGGTTAAAAATGTCACTTTTTCTCCAATCATGATTACAAGTAAAACTGGACAAAGACATGTTTCCGTTTACAGGTTTCCGTTAATAGGTCACATTCACCTTTTCTTAAAAGCTAGCAATGCAAGTAACTAATGTTTTTAAGTTTTACTAGAACATAAAGAGTACCAGACATGACTCTGTTACTGAAGTTGCAACACATACAGATTACAGGACATGGAGAAAAAAATGCCAGCTAGAACTGGTCTGGAAGCTTATGCCTTGTTAGACAACTATCACAGTACTAGAAAATACTATGGAAGCTACTGGGGAAGAAAATCAATGAATGGTCTTATCAAACTGAAAGCTACAAGCTGCAGTAACAATCATCCTCACAAAAGGTGTAATACTGGCACAGATGTCAAGAAGGCAACCAATAACTTATGAGACAGAGTTTAGCTCCTGAACCATCTTTCCAGTCCTGATGACATTCTTCTCATCAGCACATGAAATATTCTCCAGCATAAATCAGGTGTTAGGTCATAAGCCTCAAGAAATGTTAGAAAATTGAAATCATGCTGAGTATCTTCTCTGAACACAATGGAATTAAGAAATCAAGAACAAGAAAAGCTTTGGATACTATATGTAGTATTCATGGAATTTAAGCAGCCTTGCTTAAACAATAACTAATGAATCAAGAAGAAACCAAAAAAGAAATTTAAAGTTTCATGAAACAAATTAAAAAACAGACAACATAATCAAGGCCAGTTTTAAAAGCTCTGCAGAGCATGACAAGGATGTCCACTTTTCTTCATATAATTCTGATGAACACCCTGGCCTGAGCAGTTAGGCAGGAGAAAAAATAAAAAGCATCTGAAATGGAGAAAATAATAAGCCAAATTGTCATTGCATATGTCATGATCTCACATGCACAAAACCCAATATTTCACCAAAAGTACTGTTAAAACAAATAAATGAGTATATCAAAGTTGTGAGACATAAAATCAATGTGAAAAATCAATACCATGACTATAAAATAGAAATCAATAAATGATTTCATTTGTAATAGACATAAAAATACCTATTAATAAATTTAATCAAAGATGAAAAATACTATAAAAATTATAAAATATGGTTGAAAGAAAAAGACATTCTGGGTTCATGAACTGGAAGAACATTGTGAAACTGTCAATATAACCCATTGCTAGTTACAAATTCAATGTAATCTCTATTGAAATACCAGTGACACTATGTAGAACCATAAAAACACAAAGAAAAAAAAGAAAGAAAAACAGCCTATAGCAGTTATTCTCATGGTTGCTGATAAATTCATGACCAAATGGTGTAAGATGAAACAAAGGATTGTATTCTATTTTATGATTCTTGGGTTACAGTTCTCTGTCCAGCTTGGCAGCAGAGCTCATACCTATACCAGGAGCCAAGGGAATCCATAGGACTTCTGAAAGAGCGACAATCCACACTTGTCAAATAAGCATGTCTGGCCAGTAGGCCAAAAAAAAATCAACTTCTTTAAACAGCTTCCTCCCTATTCACCTGTCCATGGCCTAGTCTACCCTGGACTGACTGCTTTCCCCATAAATTAGACAATCTCTTTAAGGACTGCTCAAGATTTACCTCAACTACTAATCCTTTACAAATGCCCGGAGTTCAAATCTTCAATTCTCAATCTGACACCTGCTAACTATATGTGGTACAGTCAAAGTTATTATAACTAAAAGAATGTGGGGAGTAGAAGGTATCATGCTACTAACTTCAAAACATACTCTAAAACTGCACTAAACAAAACTGCATGGCACTGACATAAACACAGACATATAGACAAGTGCTGTAGAATAGAGTGCCTGTCTGGAATAGAAGCAAACTCATGAATCACAGTCAACTGACTTTCTTGAGAAAGGCACTAAGAACATACATGTAATAAAGGATGATTCTTACAATAAATGGTAATGGGAAAATTATATACCCAAATACAGAAAAAAAAGAAATTAGGCCTCTATTTTTTACCATATGAAAAAGTCAACTCACAGTAGATTAAATAGTCAAATATAAGACTGAAATTGTAAATGTACTGGAATAAAACATAGAGCAAACACTTCATGAATGGGCAAGAAATTTTTGGAAAAGATTCCAAAGCACAGAAATTAAAGTGAAAACATTAGTAAGAGATTATATAATTATATAAAGCTGTATAGTAAAAGACATCATCAACAGAGTAAGGAAACTGCCTACAGAATAGGGGAAATAGTTACAAAATACATTCATATATATCTGAAAAGGGATTGATATCAAGAACATGTAAGTGGGGCTGGAGCAGTGGCTCAGGGGTTAAGCCTCTGCCTTGCAGGCGGAAGGTCCTAAGTTTGGATCCTAGACCCCACGTATAGACGCCAGGCGGAAGCGGAGGCGGCCTGCGTTTCTGATCCTGGTAGGGCAGAGCCTGTGAATCCCCGAGCAGAGTAAACAAGGAGGAGGTGGAGGCGTCCATGGTGGTTCCTGAATTCGTCCATGGTTCTACACACACACACACACATACACATGCGCACACATGCATACACGCACAATTGAATAAATAATAAAAAATAAATTAAAAAAAAAGAACATGTTAGTAACTCTAAAAACTCAACACCAAAATTCACATGATACAATTTTAAAATGGACACTGTATCTAAGGGGACCTTTCTCAAGTCACACAAATTGCCAACAGGTAGATGAGAAAATTCTCGATACCACTAACCACCAAGGAAACATAAATAAAAAATAGAGTAGGTAAGCAGGAGAGTCCAGTAAAAATAAATGCTATTTAAAAACTAACATAAGTGCTTAAAAAGTAGAGAAAAGAGAACTTTTGCAAATTGCTGGTAGGAATATTATTAGTAGTACAAGTTTATGTAAATCATTGTGAAATTAACTGTTGGTGTTTGACCCTTTTTTATATTGGTGATGATTATAGCCCTGTGTCAAATCCCTCATTCCCTTCATCTCCCTGTGAATAAACTCTTATTTCTCCATCTATGAAAGTTTGATCCTGAAGAGGTTCACCTAAAACTACATAATAAACCATATGATAAGTTAAATACATCAAAAGCAATATGACCAAGATGCTGTCATTCAAATAAAAACTGCTGACGCATGTCCATAGGTCAAATAATACACAAAATTTAGTGATCCCCAAAGCAACTTAGAACTAATATTTTAGTTGATGTACACATTAGCTTTTCAGTTCTATTGCTCATAAGGTGGCCTCAATTTTTCCATTTTCTTAATTAAAGGAAATCCACTTTTATATGATTCCTATGTACTCTGAAAAAAAATTGAAACAAGATTTGGATTACTTCAGCATAGTTACAAGGGGAAGTAGAGAGTGTCATATTTCTCCACTGAACAAAAAATCTGCATGAAATATACAACCAAAAACTGACTATAGTGAATGTTACATAATTGTAGGTAATCATGTGTCTGCTCATTAAGGTTCAGTTCTATTGTGTTTGGCTTAATAATAGCATTGCCAGAAAGTTATAAATAATTTGGGATGAGTAATTCAAATTTTAAGCAGTGGATGGAAATAATGCTAACACATAAACTTTTTGAATAGAAAAGGATAATATATAAAAGTGATTCTCACTGTTAAAGAAAGTAAAAGTTACAGACTATACAGGGATATTGTTAGTAAAGCTAAATTCACAGTACTGTAAAGTTAAAAAAATAAAACTTAGTAACAAATTTAGAATAAGGAAATTCCTTTCACGTAAGTTTAACATTTTTACAGTTTGGAATTTTACATGCATTATCTGATTCCCACCACTAAGAGGCTGTATTGTGTCTGTTTCACATAAAACAGAAATTTATAGATCCAAATCACAGAGCTACTGAATAACAGATTTGTAGCTTAATCCTAATGCCTTGAATCCAAATATAGTGTTGGTTCCATAAGCCCCTTTAATCCTCCAAAAAAAGAGTAATATTTCTATGGAAAAAACTGAACATTCAGACATAAATTGCATCACTGAGTTTTAGAATACTGAATTAAATAGTAAACTGCTATACATTTTGCAGTATATATTAATTTAAAAATTATATTAATGGCATAAATTAAAATGATGTGATTATTCTATAAGTCTGATAGAGGAACACTCTGTCACTCATTAGCCATAGATTTCTTGTTTTCCTGTGCTTTAGACACTGGGAACTCAACAAGCAATAATCTAACATCGCAGAGATATTATGTTAAAAATAAAAATTAAATATTCCAATGAAGTAAAGGATTAAACTGGAACATTCTAATCCTATGAAGAAACAAATAGATGCTTCAGGATCACACCTAGTCTGATCTTACACTCAAGAACTGACAAACCATGGAAATTTTTAAAGGAATGGAATGATAAGCATTTTTAGTTTTAGAACAATTACTGCAAGTAAGTATACTTACTGCCTGAGTATACTTACTTGTTTTAATAAATCAGAATTGAACAGCCACAATCCATTATCATACATATTAGACATAACTCAATAAAAAACATACTTTATTAAGAAATACTTGAAGTTGGGCATGATGGAGTGCATCTGCAATGTCAGACTGGGGGTGGGGGGATAGGGGTTAAAGGAAAGGCTGAGTCAGGTGGACATAAGTTTGAGGTCAGACAGGACTGCATGCAGAGTTCCAGACAGTTTGTCTTAAAAAAAAAAAATTTAAAGAAAAGAAGCAAGAGACAAAGGAAGGGAGGAGAGTAGAAAGAAAGAGAAGTAGAGAGAGGAAGGAGGAAATAGAGAAGAGGAAAAAAGTAGACAGGAAGGAAAGAAGTAGAAAGAGAGGAAGAGGAGAGAGGAAGGGAGGAAATGAAAGAATATTTTTAAGAGAATATTTTAAGAGAATTCTTGTTTTGATGTTGCTGTTTTCGCTATATTGCAAGTCAAAAACATTCATATGAAGGTAATCAAAGAGTACATACTAGTAGGAAAGTTACTCTTTCACCAGATCTTTTTAAAAAGTATTATTAAAACTTACACTTCAAATAAAATTAAACAACAAACGGGTACTTTCATTAATAACCCTATTATATAGAATTTGTAAAGCAACGCTAAGTATTATGTATCTTTCATCATATTCACTTTTTACAAAAATCCTAAAAAATCTTACTAAATACATTTGTAAATTAGGAAGCTATGGACCAAATAAATTAAGTAACATGTCCGTCTGCTTTCCATGCATGTAACGAAACACCAGAGAAAATCTCCTTAAAGAAGAAAGGTCTATTTTCCATCCATGGTTTCAGAGGTTTCCCACCATATTCACCTTATTGCTCTGGACTTAAAACAAGGCAGTAGATCATGGCAGAAGCATATGGTAAAAGAGACTATTTATCTCATGGCCAGCAAGCAGCAGGAGAGAGAGAGAGAAAGACAGAGAACAGTAACACAGACACAGAGAAAGACAGAGAGGAATGAGAGAAGTCTCAATACCCCTCCAAGGATACAGGTCCAATGACTGATCTAACTTCCTTCCACTAAACCCCATCTTCTAGACTAGACAACTAAGCTTTTAGCATATGGGCCTTTGGGAGACATTTATAATCCAAACTTTTAGCAATGCTCATGGTTATACGACTAATAAGCACTAAAACTGAAATTGACATATTACAGATTAGCATCTCTGGAAGAGAAATAATACTCATAGGAAATGCTCAAAATATTATTAAAAACACATTATGAAATTATCTACTTGTGTTCAGATGTGTTGCCACTGTTTCTGGGCAAAGTTGTTCAGAAGCTGACCTTATCACTGATAAAAAAGGAAACCTGACTCTGACATTAGCTTTTCTCCCCAACATTGTTTCCTAATAAGCATTTACATAACACTTTTGTATTTGCAAACCAGTTTTTACATAAAGCATGTATTTGACTCAAAAGGTAACATTAGTAGAGTTATGCTTTTATATGAGAAATTTAAAGGTTAAACTTTTGAATTTCTTTGCCTAACCTTACCAGCTAACAGCAAAGACTGGGTTCCAACACACACACACACACACACACACACACACACACACACATACACATACACATACACACTGAACTATGCTACCATGATCCTTTGCAGACATCACTACCCTTCACAGTGAAAAGATCAGCAGACACCTTCAGATACTTATTCTGCCACAAGTTTTGTAAAAGGTGAGTATATATATAATTTGATGAGGCCAATATAATGATGATGATGATGATTACATAATTTAAGGCAAAGAAAATAATCATCTGAAGAAGCATCTGCCACTTCTATATGGATTGTAAACATCTACTCACCATCTGTATCTCATACTAAATAGCCCAACTTCCTCATCTGCTTCCATGAAACATACTTGTTACCATCACCACACATCAGTATTTGCTCAATATTAAAATTGCTACAGTTCAAGAATCATAAAGGCAGAAATTAAATACACATTTACCACGTGGTAAAAACTCAATAAAATCTCATTGGACGGATAAATGATTGAAGAAGTTTGTCTTAAATCCATACATTAGATTACCTTGTGAAATACTGTTAACTTGCTTAATTTCTAGGAAGGATAATAAAAAGGAATCTAGTAGGTTCACCCCAAATCTCACTCTCACACTTTCAATGATAAAGATATCACAGATTTCTGAAATGATAGTCCTTCCCCCATAAAAGCCTCAGAGTATTACTTCAACAGAGTTAGTGCATCAGTGGAGAACAAGATAGTCACATCAGAAGAGATGTGGTAGAAAAATCTTATCCGTGTTCTTGGACTGCATTTAATCACTCATCTTTACAAGATCGTCTACCTCGCATCATCCTTTTGAGTGGTTTTTGTGAGACAGGGTCTCACTGTGTAGCCAAGGCTGGCCTAGAATTCACTATGTAGTCTAACACGGCTGGAAACTCATGGCAATCCTCCTGTCTCAGTCTCCTAAGAAATGTGATATACCGTAACCTGATCATCTTGATTTGAAAGGTCAAAAGAAATGGGGTCAAAACAACTGTTTCGTAATGGCAGTGATAGGGCCATAATTCTTGAAATAGCTTTGAGAAATGTACTAAAAATTGAACCCATCTGAAAAGCTTACTACCTAGAATTCAAAAGACCTGAGTGGACAGAAGAAACTAGGAAAAACTCATGATCCTTTGCTGACAGAGCAACCTACATTAAGGATGCAGAGTCTTGTATCTTGACTGCTACAAACTCCTGAGTAAGAATTATGGCTGCAGAACAGATCCTGGATCCAAATTTAAAATACAAAAAGGTGTTAAGTACTTCTGCCTTATTCTAAAAATTATTTTATAACAATTGATGGGATAACTGGAAATATTAAAAAATAGAGCACAAAAAGGGAAGTTATGCTTATAAAACAATAGTGTTCTTGTAGTTGGTGAATATTAGATAATAATGAGGGAATCTACTTTTGACATAAGCATGTACAGACTGAAAGCCCTACTCAAATATTTTTAAAATTCATTGTTTTCTGTACATATTCTTACTGACTTGCATCTATTACTCTCCAAAAAAACCCAAAATAACCATTAAGCAGTTTTTCTCAAAGCCTAATATGTCACACATCTTATGATTGCAAGCCACTACCAGATCATTTGCAACTTTCCTAGTACATAACGTGTAAAATAAAATCAACAAATAGATGTTTATCTCTATACTTATTATTTGATCGGTAACATATCCTTACCTAGAACTCAAAAATATTCTTTTATTTCGCTACCTAGAAAATTTTTTCTGTATGTCTTCCAGATTCATGACTAATTTTCAACAGCAAGAATCTATGATTTCATGATTTCCAAGACCCTCCCAACCAACATCAAGATGATGACCTTGGGAAATTTAAAATGATAAATATATCTTTAGTAAATTTTTTACAGAAATCTCAAATCTTTGACAACTGTTTTTATAACCTTCTATGAGCAGATTCAAGGCTTTTTTGACATTAGCTACAAGAAAAACACGAAAAAGTGGTATTCTTCTGTGAAATGGAAAAGCTATTGCAAACAAGAAGTTTCAGCCAAATATTTGAAAAAAAAAAAAAAAACTAGTCAGTGTAAAAGGAATTCAATGACCATTTCAGGAACAGTTAATAAAGCTCAGGTACATATTTTCATCTTTATTAATTCTGAAAAAAAAATCACTTAAGAAAAGCTAGAAATCAGGTAAGGTAGCTTACACCTGCAACCCAAATCACTGGAAACAAAGGCAGGACAGCTGAGAGTTCAAAAACAGCCTGGGCTATATTGGAAGAAAGGTTAAAAAAAATAAAGCTAGAGATGGAAACAAAGTATATACAGCTGTTTGTGATTTGCCTGCATGTTGCCAATAAATTCACGACCAATAACTTAAGGGAGAAAAAGGAGTTTTATTTTGATTACAATTATCCAGCTCCAGTCTTAGTCTAGTTTGGCAGAAGAGCTCACACCAATATCAGGGGAGGACGGAACTGGTCACACTGTAGCCACTGGACTACTGAGAGGCAAACTTCGCTCACCAGACAGCATGTCTGCCCAAGTATACTAAAAAAACCCAGCAACTTCCTTAACCAGCTCCCTCCATCTTATCCACTTTCCCAAAGAAAAGTCCCACCCACCATGGGCTGGGTCAATCTACTGCAGACTTACTCAGGACGTAATGAAACTACTAATTCTTTATTAATGTGCCTTGTGTTCAAGCCTTCAATTGTCAAGCTGTCATGTAGCTACCACAATAGCTAATAATGTGAGGCAAATACAAATTATTTACATACTCCAAAAGAAAATCCACAGTCTTAGAAATAGACATAAAAGAAGAAATATTTAAAAGGAAAGAGTAAGTAGAAAGTTCTAAAATTCCTTCCCTAAAGAAAAAATAGAATTGACACTTAAGAAAAATACAATCAATCAAAGTCTGTGTGATTAGGAATTAGCAATCTCAGTGTTAAAGGTGCCCATATGATACAATGACAATATCATGTTTCAGTCTAAATATTCCATATAATATATAATATTGCTCAATTTGCTTAAAAATGTATTGTCAAATCATGAGTATGAGTTAAAATAGGTGTATGCATACTCAATTATACAGAGAACTGTAGCCAAAAAAAACACACATAAAATAATTCAAAGGGAAAAAATGTGCCATGTAAGTGAATAATAGCAGGGAGATTTCTACAGCAGTGTAAAAATACTCAGAAGATAATTAGCAGGACTTTTTATTTTAAAAAATGAACTGAAAGGGGAAACCACCTCAAATTATTTAAAGGAATTATTTACTTTACATATTTAATGATGAGAAAATACTCAAAAACCTAAGTGCTGAGACTCTGCTGAGACCACTTAGAGCAGTAACTTTCTGTGGAAAACTCGAGCTCAACCTACCACTGTTTTCCTACATTTACTCATCAACTGAAAATGTCTTGTTGAAATAGTCTCTTATAACCCACTATAATCTTACGTCATCCCTTATCTTAAAGGATTATCTCTAAATTTTCACAGAACATAAAATATGTCAAAGATTATCCTAGGGGCTCAACTGAGAGCCAGTCAAGTTACTCCTATAGGTGACAGAGACATGGAAAAGAGTCTTCTGCGGATTCAACTGACAGCCAAGAAATCGTGAGAATAATGATGTAGAAGAAATAGCACCAGAAAGAAGGAGAGCAAGCTGAAGGGAGAGCAGCTGCCACTTATCCAGGATCAGTCAAGAACAGTTCTAGAAATGTTCTAGTGAGATTTCATAGTCATTTCCACTTCCCGCCATCTTGCAAGTCATCCGTGAGGAAATCTCTCCACTTTGGCAACAACATACGAAATAAACACCAAATCGAAGTGTCTCTTAGGAAAATTCATGCTTTGACATGAGGGTCTATACATTCAATAATGGAAAGACTCCAGGCTCCATGGGGACAGTTATTTAAAATTACATTAAGTCTAACTCCTTTAACCACAGCCATGTGATGCAATAATGAGATAAAAAGATTCAGAACGAATCCCCATGGAATAGATTAAACTCAATTGTGTATCTTGTATTGTAAAAACAGTAGACATAGTAAGCTTTAAACACTTCGTAAGTTGGCTATTTCTCAATAATAAAAATATATCAATACAATTTTAACTGAAACAATACTTATTTCTCTTAGATCAGTTCATTAAGTGAATCACATGTATGCATACCTTAGCGAAATTCACAAACGTTTTGCTAAGAGCTTGCTGATTAACTCTAAAAATGTAATGAACTTTATCAATTCATTGTTAAAGAAGCTAAGTAGACAGGAAGGATGAGAGAAAAGGATGAAAGGAGAGAGAAGTATCTGTAATTCTTAAAAAGTATTATTTTTAATAATGTCAACAACTTCTATAGAATTTCTTTTAAATGTAGAAATTTTTGAGAAGCAATCTGTTGGTTTTAGAACACTTACGTTCAAGTTCACTCTGCTTATGTAAGTTACATACAATTTTGCTGTCTCCTCTTTCTCTCTCAATTATTAGCTAAAAGTAAGGTAGTACAAAAAGGACTTTCTAGAGAAACAGGGTAGAAAAAATAAATATATATATTTAAATATATTGAAGAGACATATTGTTTATTGACTACGTCCCCAAACCATTCTTATTCCACATAAACCAATTATATAGGAAGGCATGGCTCCAAAATCTTAAAAAAAGAGTTTTCTTCTTTCATTACATTACAGAAATAGTGGGAAAAGAAAACAGTCCTAGTCTTTAATCCCAGTGTGCAAAAAACACATATCTAAGTACTTCGAAGGTGTCGATTATCTTTTTCTGTCCATATACTATCTTAGATAAAAAGCATCTTGGTAACTATAACGTTTCTCAATACATGTTTCAAATCCACAGGTGGAAGAATTAAACACCATAGAGTCAGGTTACACTTCAACCTGCAGCTTAGTTTTTTTTTTTTTTTTTTTCGTTGGTATTGTAGAAAACTTGACATTAACTTGACAACATTTGGATCTGTGTTGGTCCATTACAATGGAGTTCAGGGGATTGTTCTAACTTTTTGGTTCAAAACTCTTCAGAAACTCATTAGTGAGCAACTGTTCCACTGCAGGTTTAAAAACAAAACCCGGTTTCAACAGACTCCTACAGAATGAAGTTAATCTGGGATAGATAAAAACTAAACTGAATCCTCAGTATCTATTCTTGATCCATTCTAAGTAATTCAGTAACTAAAAGGAAGAAAAACACAAGTGTGTGTCTCATTTCAGAGGTTTCCCAATGATGTTATTGTATAGTGCAGAATAAACTACCGAAGTTGTGCCTTAACACAAAAGTAATGTTGCAATAAACCCAAACTCGAAGTCTATTTTTAATTAAATGATAGAGCTATAATTTTGTCCAGCACAAATAAAATTACCTTTTCACAACTAGGCAATTAGCTTGTTAAATAGTAAGCTCCGCTATATGTTTCTTTTCCAAAAATTGTTTAAACCATAGGAAATAGCCAGAGAAAATCCCAAATCTTAAGTATTGATCTATTCTGATTATAAATGGCACTGATTTATTAAGTCACAAATTGTGTTATTAAAGACATCTTACTTCATTTTACCATAGCAAAATATTACTGAAGGACATAGGACTAGGTAGATACTATTACAATAAATGTTTACTCAAAACCAGGGAAAATTTGACTTTCCAGTGGAATACAATTTAAATTACAAACACTACCATCAAGACAAGGGAAAAATCGTATGTTATATAGGAACCCCATAGCCCACCTTTCTTCCTGACTGGCATGCTTGGTTCTCGCCTCTGCCACAGGAATCAAGCTCTTTTCCGGTCTGGTCTCTGCCTGATCCTACTGGAGTGAGATTGAGTCAAGCAACTGTTGCCAACACTTTTCCTGTGCAGTTGGGAGATCCAGGCTGGGTCTTCCTATTTCAAGTCAAGAATCCAGGATGCGCTGCTCCACAACTCAACTTTTGACACTGTCCACGGTATTCAGAGCAAATCACTTTTCAATTTTTTTCGATCTTTATAAAATAGGTATTTCTTTTATTATGAAGTAACTGTCTGCATAGAAAACGTGATTAAAACTCTTCGGGCAGCAGCCTTCTCCCAGGTTCATTGACTAATTCAATTAAGGCACAAACCGAATTTAGACAGCTGTCTCACGATACATGATCAAAGAAGAAATAGTTGATAATAAAGAGCCTCGATTCTTAAAGAAAAACTTAAAATCTGCCCCTTCAAAAATACTTTATAGTAATAATAATAAAAAGAAAGCCTGGCTGTACAGTCTTCAAGGGTGCGTTAGTTTGAGCACTTTCCTAAGGTGAAACAGATGAAAAGGCCCCTTTTCTAGTTCGGGGACCCCCAGTGCCGGATCTCACCCCCTCGGTAGGACAGGCTCCAACTTGTCACGTTCCTGTTTCTTCCACGCTGTCCAAAGCCCCCAAGCCTTGGTCCTCACTGCCCCTGTGCTTCTGATCCTCCCGCGTCTGAACCCAGAGGACCGAGGAGGAAAGCAATCCCTTGGCATGGAGACATTAAAGTGACAGCGCTAGTGAATGGGCACTTGATGCAGGATGAGTTGGCGAAGCGGGCTTCTTCCCGGGCGTCTCTCGCTCCGTGCCCTCCCTGGGCATCCAAGCAGCTCCCTCTCGGGCGAGGCACCCCACGGCCGGTCGAGAGCAGACACCCACCCAAGCCTTCCCGCAGAGGTGTTTGCAGAGCCGCCGTGGCAGCGCGGGGCACGCGAGCAGACCTCGTGCAAACGGTCCTCGATTTCCCACAGGGGATGCAGCTGGCCGCTTGGTTTTTCCACGTCCACGCTTCCGATCTCGCTCTCTCTTCTCTCTCTCCCAACTACCCACCTTCCTTTCGCAGAGAAGACATTGCTCTACCACGGCCGACCACCCCTGCCCACACCCCGACGTGATCTAGCAGAACCCCGACATGTCCTGCACCCCTGCACGCGAGGAAGCGATTCCTCAGGCAGGAGCAACAGCAGCACTAGCCATTATATAACTCTGGGATTTGGCAGCTCTGAGGCGTGGAAACGGGAGGGTCCGGGGGCTGCGGGGCTGGGAGAGGCTGCCGGGCCTCCTCGCGGGAAGCCGCCCCGGACGAGGGGGTGAGGGGTTGGGGCGCAAGACTTGGGGGTCAGCGGGGGTACACGATGGAGTACTGGGGACTGAAGACTGGGGACGGGAGACTCGTGCGGCTGGAGGGTAGCAGGCTCCGGGGAGGAGGCGCCCGGGAAGCCGGAGCCTCAGCACCCGGAGCATTCAGAGGGACGAATTGCCCGCGCCCGGCTAGCGGAGCTGCCCGGAGGAGAAGGGGGCGCGCGGCGACATTGCTATGCTCGGGCCGCCCCGCGTTCGCCCCAGCTTGGAACCGATGGGGGGCGGGGCGGAGCCGGCTGACAAATAACAGGCGGAGTCGACGCAGGGCGGGCCGGGCGGCAGGGGGCGGGCCCGCGGGCGCTGGCGCTCGCCCCGAAGCCAATGAGCAGCCGCGGTTCCCAGACGCCGCGCCCAATCACAGCCGAGACGGAGGGCGCGGCTTTTGACTGGGAAGGGGGCGGGGCCCGGCCAAGGAGCGCCGGCAGCTCCCGCGGCGCGCCGGGCCCCGCCCACCCGCGGGTGACGTGGGGGACCAAGATGGCGGCGCTCAGGAGCGAGAGCAGTTCGAAGCCCAAGGATGCCGGAGGCGCGCCGCGGGGGCACGGAGAAGCGCCCCAGGTAGGCGGATACCTGGGATCGGGGGGGGCCGTGTCGCCAAAGTTGTGCACGCGCAGGATCTGAGCAGCTCCAGGGACCCTCCGAGCCCAGGTTGCTGCAGAAGGCGAGCAGGGCTCCCAAGTGCTAGGCAAAGTGCCCTCACCGCCCTCCCTGGTACGTGAAGTCAGCTCTTGAGTTTTCCTTGAAGACCTTCGGCCAGGTCCTGGTTCCAGCTTTCATTAGAAGAAATTCTAGATTTAAGCCTCTGTGTGTGTGTGTTCCGACTTCCCTTCAGGCTATGGTGGGTTCTTGAAGGTGTTGACTTGTCTTGATTACTTGGGGGCCTGATGTGCATTTGGGGTGCTGGACACATGAAATGTGAATGTGGAATTAAATTCTAAAAATCAAGTGGAATAACAAATGTATAAATACAGCACCTAGTCAAATTTTGCAAACTGTAAACATGCACAGTTCCATGTCCCCTTACGTAGTGCATTGGGACCCATCGACTGCCTAATTTTTAGATTAAACGTTGGCAAACCTACACTTCAGCATTTGTTGGAAGTCTTTCTGGGGGCCTGAGAGTTTAGCTTAAATAGTCGAACGTTAATCGTACCTGAGGCCCTAGATTCTGTTCCCAGCACCACAAAAATGAATAAAGTCTTTATGAAAGGTCCTAGCCTGGACATCCTTCCCAGACTTCATGTTGCTTATTTTCTTGCTTTAACCACTGCTAGCAATATCTGCTGTAATAAGGAAATTGTAATGAAAGCCTTGTAAAGAAAGACTAGATTCCCAATAAATATTTCCTGTCTTGTTTTTATTTCAGTATTTACTGTCCTGTAACCATAATTCTGAATGCCACACCCCCGACACACTTGAGGGTGTAGATTAAATAGATTGACAGTGCTAGAAGTGTCTTGAGCAGGTGATTCAATAAATCAGAGACCAGAATGTTTCTGTACATTTTATTAATCGTGATGTTACTGACATCTCCCTTCATGGTAAGCTAGTTAGATTAGGCAGAAAATCCTCCATAGAGATTATCATTTTCCATTTGGATGACAGAAACAAAAGATTTAAGTCTAGTCCCTAAATATTACAATTTCATTGTTTTCTTCCTCAGATTCTTTTAAAAAAAAAATAATGTGAATACAGTTATGCATCGAGGCAGGGAAGCTGGTTACAAATATTTGCTCCACCAATAAGTGAGGGATGTTCCAATGCTTTTTTACTCTGTATTCTCCAGACTAGTCAATGAATATATATAAAATCAAGGCTACTTATAAATTATACCCTTCTATACTGTAATAGTCAAGTCATGAGCATATACTAATGAATGAATTAATGAAATTAATCAAATTAATGGAAGATCAGTATTATCTAGAGCCCCTATGATCAGCAAACAGAAGGTACAGGCTTCTCTGTGTCTTCTTAAAGTGTTACACAACTGAATAGTAATGGACCAGCTTCCTTGCCTCAATAGGTAACTGTATTCACATCGGTTCTTTTTAAAATATCTGAGGAAGAAAACAATGAAATACAAATTATATTTAGGGACTAGACTTAAATCTTTTAATTCATAAGAAATGTCCATCTTACTGAAGAAAAATTAAAAATTCTGAACTTCATAATGCCAAAAGATTTAACGATGTCATTAGGATTTCACAAGGCAACATTCAGAAAGGATCTTTTTTTTTTTAATTGGTAGGGGAGGGGTCTTTCATTTTTTGCCTTGGACAAGTCTTTATAATCCCTTCATGTTGGCAACTATCTTCTCATCTTACTGGAACCTTCCAACCTAGGGCCTCCTGCTATGGATCCAGGTTTCATGATATACCATGAAAATCCTGCTTCCACCTCAGAAGCTACTGGAAACTGAGTGTTTAACATACAAACCAAAGTAGTCTTGATATACTGCCACACTGCCTCCTCCCAGGCTGGGAAAGTATCCATCTCTGATTGTTCTCCAAAGCACTCCCTGCTCTCCCCTCCCTTCCTCAACATAATCTCCAAAATTAGCCCAGGCCTTCATAAGAGGATAGAGAGTTCACTGTTAGCAAAAAACTATTATTTTTACCTCCCCACCTGAAAAGACCTTGCCATTTTCTTGGAATGAGAAAGGAAAGCTAGTTTTTTAAAAATAGGGGGGGGGGAGTCATTATCTCATTGACAAATGAACCTTTCTGAACCTCAATTTTCTCATCTGTAGAAGTAGAAATGACCTCAAAAAAAGAGCTCAGTAAATGTTGATTGAATCATGAATGTGGATAGTTAAGTATCTGACATACTATTATACTCCAAATGTTTTGAATCCCAATATGATTGTATAAAGTTTTATTTAGTATTAGCACTGTTAGCTATTATGATTCTGAAATTTTGTTTTCCAGGACATCAAGATGTCAGCATATACAACTGGTCCTCCAACTCTTTTTCTAGGAGAATCCGAATTCAGAACACCAATGGTCTTCAAAATCATGGAAAAAAAAATCGAATATCTTAGAAAAGAAAAGTAAGAGACTCCCCAGACTGAAAGTCAGCATCTATTCACACATTTTTTTTATTGCCATCAATTCTGAAGACTAAGAAATTATTGAATTGGCTATCTATCTGCTCATTGAAAAAACTAGAGAGGACTGTGGAGATGGTTCAGGGGTTAAAGCCTTTGCCTGGCCAGCAAAAGGACCTGAATACAGACCCCCAGAACCCATGTAAAAGTGCCTGGTAGAAATGATGACGACCTATAATTCTAACCCTGGAAGGCAGAATGTGGAAATCCCAGAGCAAAGCACTAAAGAGGTAGAACAATCCAGGATGATTCCCAAAATGTACAGGCACACCCCCCAAGTGCCCTCTTCTATACATATGCACACACACGTGTACACCCACCCACATGCAAACACACACACACAAAATGGAGAGACCATATCTTGTTAATTAGAAATAAAAAGTGAAGCACAATTAAAGACATCCATTGTCAGCTTCTGGCCTACATCCACAGGAACACATGCACACATACCCCAAACACAGACACCCACAAAATGGACTGATGCCTGAAGCTGACCTCTGGTCTGCACACATGCTTCACATCCTCGTATACATCACACACACATACAGTGAAACTGCCCACAATTACTGCTGAATATTTGCAATTTTTGAAATTAAAAGTAATTACTGTAAAACTCCTTTGAGAACTACTTGTGTTTCACTGATGAGCTTGTATTTCACTTAATGCTGCATAAATAGCTATAGCAAGATACTACTAAGAAAAGAATATTAAGCTTTATTTTTTTCCTCTTTGGTTTTCCTATTAGGGCTTTAAATATAAAAGGAACTTTATTACTTGGGACATCTTCTGGTTTCTCTGGAATCCTGGCAAATTTTCTTTTCAGACACTGCTTCAAGGTTAAATATGAAACTTTGAGGACCTATACATCATTGACTATGCTTCCATTTTTGAATACTGTTGTTACATACAATCTCTTTGTAACTCCTGCTTTGCATTCAGGTAAATTTAAATTGATTATTATATAATGAATTATATATATATAAAGTTACTCATTCTCAAATGCTAATACTAGTGTAAACATTTTTATATTGCTTTACCATTTATAAGTACCTTCATGTTTATTTTCCTCTTTGGTCACACATGTATCCTCATCAAGCAAGGCAAGGAATACTCGAATACTCTTGTATTTAGAGATGTGTAAACAAAACTTAGGCATGTTCCCTGTTGATTCCCTGGAAATGGCAGGCTTGGTCATGCTGTGCTCTTGAATTCAGATACTGCTTTCTGCTAGTATCTGCTTCAAGTTTTGACACTGTGCAAGTCATTTAATCTAGGGCTCATTTGTCTTAGGAATTAGAATAGTACTTCTCTCACAAGACTGTTGTGAGACTTGAAAGATGGCATGTCAAAATGTGTAACTTACTCTCTGGCCTACTAATGGTATTTCCTTCCTCTTCGCTTGTTACTAGTTTCAGGACTTGTAATTCATGGAGCCTCTAGTCTCTATTCAATTTCTAGAGCCTTTCTCACAGCAACCTTTATGGCAGATTAGATTTCTAGGCACATTCTCATAATACTTACCTCCAAAGAATTATGCATACTTGTAATCTTTTTTCAATGTTTGTCTAACAAATTTCTCCTGTAATACATTGGCCAGAAGGTCTCTAATAAGTAACACTATATTCTTAGCACTTCACATATATCTGACACATAGTAGACAATATATTCATTCACCTAGAATTCAGATTTCTGATCTGCTAATTTAATATTCTTACTATAAAAAAGCACACATGTAAGTAATAATTCTCCATATACCAAAGTGTAATAAATACATTTTTAAAGCAAGATGCGTTTAACCTGTTATGTGCCATAGATTTTGAATTCCTAGTAGTCTGTCTCTTGTTGCATTGTGGTTGAGAACAACACAAATAAGTCTACTTTGAAATACATTGTTTTAAGAGTTGTTATCTTGAATTTTAAAAGGAAACCAAATTTACTTTTGCTTTCTAGGTAACATAAGCAAGGAAAACTGTATCCTAAGAAGTTCCCTGGTCGGCATACTGTGTGGTATTTTGTATCCTAGTGCTTTGGCTTTTTCCAAAAATGGAAATTTGGCAGTAAAGTAAGTCTGTCCATTCCTTCTCTTCATGTGTGGTGAACTGTCCGCTGCTTTTTAACTGACCTGGGCCTTACTGATGAAGCTGGCTAATGAACTCCAGGAACCAGCTGCCGCTGCCTTCCCAGCATGAGGACTGCAAACAGGTGCTATCACACCTGGCTTTTTAGCATCGGCTTGATGTGGGGACCAAATTCAAGTCCTCACGCTGGCAGCACAGCAAGAGCTAAGGAGGTAGCTTAGTTAGTGAAGGGTCTTAGGGATTAGAATAGTACTTCTCTCATAGGACTGTTATGAGACTTGAAAGATGGCATATTGGAAATGCCTAACTCACTCTCTGGCTACTCTCAGCTTCTAGTAGTATTTCCTACATCCTCACCTGTTAGTTAGTGAAGGGTCTTAAATGAGCTACCTCCTTAGCCCTCCTTCTCTTTCTTTTTAGGTTAATAAACTTTTTCTTTAGGTATGAATTGGTATATTTTAGTTGAAATAAAGTAGTTTGATATTCCAAATAGCTAACATTTTTTTTCATCTACATGTTAGGTCCAGATTGGAAATGATCAGTTAGGAGACATGAGTAACTTTTGTTAGAATACCTTTCCAGGAGACATAGTAACTCTTTCTCCTTTCAGGTATCACACTGTTCCACTGCCACCCAAAGGAAGAGTTTTACTCCATTGGTTGCTGCTCTGTCAAACTGGCATGAAAGCAATGGCAATTCCTCTGATCTTCCAGATAATGTTTGGAATATTCAATGGTCTGCACCATTATGCATTATATGAAAAGACACTTGCGAAAACTCTACGCGAAGATGACTCAAAGAATCAGTGACGGCTGACTCAGCGGCATGGGCTTCTTCACGTTTCTGTTCCTTTGGCCTGGGATATAGCAGATACTCAGTAAATATACATGAGAAACAAGTAGAAATTTCCCTTCTCTCATCGTATGTGCAAATGAGTTTGTGACTTCAAATTTGCTCTCCAAGTGTGTACTTATGTTTTTTGAGTACCTAGTATGTGTCAAGCACTGTGATATATAAGAAATGGTCCTTACCTAGAAAAGGAATAAGAAATATGAACACATTGAGAGATACATAATAAAAGGAGACCGAAAGTGTAACTGTTCACTTAGGCAAAAGAGGAAATGGGAAAGATTAACCTATCTAAATTTGCAGGAGAAACAAAAAGTTTGGAAGAAAGAAAAATGTGGAAAAATATCTCTCCATTCTCAAGTCTGACTTGGTACACTAAGTTTCTTACCACTTACAAATTGTCTTGTGCAGGACTCTGGGGCCACTGCAGGTAGTGCAGTTAGGGACAACCGGACCAGCCGGGCGACCCGTGGGGCTGAGCGGGTGATGAGTGTCGCGGCCCAACGAACACAATGGAGCCAAGAGGTCTGTCAAAGCAGGATCTCAACTTTATTAAAACGGGGGGGGGGTGGGTTGGGGGTGGAGGTGAATTATATAGAATGTGCAGCAGGGGAGGGGGGAGGGGTGGTGTGATTATGGGGTAACCAATAGGAAATGAATAAGTGACCAGAACGTGATTGAATAGGTGTGACATCATCCCAGGGAAACGAAACTTTCCTGTGGAGATGAGATTCGAAACCTAAAGTCAGGTCCTGAAACTCTAGCCAGGCTCAGGAAGTTCCAGCAGGCCTCAGGCCTGGTAAAGAGGCCCAAAAGTCTTGTCTGCGCAATTTAAAGAACATTCATCATACCCATCCATTTGGTGTACATTGTAGCAGTTCACCTGCATGGTTGCTGAACAAGAGATTTATTTCTCTTACAATGCCTGATTACAGTTCTTTGTCTGGCTTGGCAGGACAGCTCACACCAACACCAGGGCCAAGAGAAATGGCCACACCATCTCCACATAACAGCTGAGAAAAAGGTACCATCCTCACTTGGTGGACCAGCCTCTCTGGCCAAGTATACAGAAGGATGCCCATTTTCTCAGCCAGCTCTCTGTATTTTGTTTACCTGTCCAGGGTTTAGCTGCACCCGCCTTGAGCTGGGCTTTCCCCATCAGCTAGACATCTGCAGGTTTGCTCTGGCTTCACTAATTATCTACAAATGTGCCCAGAACTCAATCCCTCAACTATCAAGTTGACACCTGTATCTAACGATGACTTGCATTGAAAAACCAGAAGTGCACTGATTCAGTCCGTGCCCTCAAGAAGGTTAAAGTCAGAAAAAGTTCACAGCATGCTTCTCTTATGGTCTGCTGACACAGACATAAGAGTGACATTCTGAGTGACATATTTACCTTAATTCAGAAAATGAACACGTAGGAAAAAAATTAATTATGGAAAAAAAATCCCAGAATTTATTCTACTTGTATTAACTTTGTATTTATATTACTGTGTTATATTACATTATTGTAATCTGGGACATAGAGGAAGACTGATTTTTGTTTGCTTCTTCTGCCATCTAAACACTGAATAATTGCATGTCTGACTCCGTTACTTCATATTTTCTACAGTCAAAAAAGTTGATGGACTGGAGAGATGGCTCCAAGGTTAAAACCTTTGCCTCACAGCAAAAGGACCTGAGTTCAGATCCCAGGTCCCATGTAAAAATGCCAGGGGGAAATGGTGGCAGCCTTGAATTCTGGCCCTGAAAGGCAGAGCCTGGGAAACCTCAGAGCAAAGCAGTAAGGAAACAGATCAGATGTAGAGATTTTTTTTTATGTCAAGTGTCCTCTTGTACACAACCGCACATACACGTGTATATATTACATGCAAAAATAACTTAAAAACCTGTTAAGGCCATCGATATGTACCTTTAGCTTTGGATATTAGTATTTGCCAGAATAGTAGATCTGAAAGGAGAAATAGGGAAACCTTGTTCTTCTGGACCTGAGCCCTAAGGTGAAACAAGCTGAACATAGAAGGCACAGTAGTACATACATGGAAAGTATAAGCTGGAACAAGCCCTGGCTTTACTTCTTAACAATAGGATGAAGCCACTTGGACTCCATCTCAGCTTCCCCACTTATGAAATGAGGATTAAAAATTTCATGCATGCAGTGCTACAGTGTTACAGGCACTAAATGGGGGCAAATATAAAAATCAAAACAATATCCAACAGCTGGGGAGCTGACACAGTAATAAAGTTCTTGTCGCTCAAGCACGAAGACCTGAGTTTATTGCCAGCATCCACACAAAAGCTGGGCACAATAAGACCTTTACACATGTGCGTGTGCATACACACACAAAAATAAATAAGACTTCTTTAACCTAAAAAAAAATATCTGTTGCACTGCACCTGCATAGTTGCTGATAAATCACCATCAAATGGCTTAAGGGGACAAGAGGTTTATTTTCTCTTAAGATTTTCTGGTTACAGTTCTCAGTCCAGCTTGACAGGAGAGCACGCACCAACACCAGGGCCGAGGGAACTGGCCACACCATCACTGCATAATGGCTGAGAGATGAACAATCCTTACTTGCCAGACCAGCATGTCTGGCCAAGTGAACAGAAGGATGCCAACTCTCTCAACCAGCTCTCTGTGATTTATTCCAGGGCCTAGTCCCACCCACCATAGGTTGGGCCTTCCCCATCAGCTAGACAATCTCCTGCAGGTTTGCTCTGGGCCTAACTCAACCACTAATTCTCTACAAATGTGCCCAGAGCTCAAACCCTCAACAGCCAAGTTGACACCTGTGCCTAACTATGACAATATCTATCGGAGCAGAGCATCATATAGCTATTTAGGGTGTCCCAAAAGAAATAATGGACTTCTTTACCAATGCAGTGTTTGTTGTAAAAGTTTCCAATCTCCATCCAAGCTATAAAGACACTATCTGATTCATGCCCGACAGAAACCCTTTGAATGGTTTGTGGCAAAACATTCAGGCATGTTGTTCTTTAAAGAACAACAGCAAGAGCAAGTGATCTTAGACTCGGTTTTGTAACTCAAAATCCCTAACCCAACTGTGATCTCCGGAGATCTTAGACCATTGGAAACAGTTCTGTGAAAATGATTAGATTAGGTAGTCACGTAGTAAGTAAGGTGCAAAAAAAATTACAGCATTTTAGGAAGAACCCAGTTACTGGACGTGGTTTGATGGATAAAGTAAGCATCTGATATAATCATTGGTTGCATGAAAAGTTATAAATCTGTCATGTTCTGTTGCTGAATCCCCTGCCCGGCCAGCTGGGGGAAAAGAGGAAATGGCCGATACTCGTGGGTTCGAGGCGAATGGGCGAGCTGGCGACGGGGGCCCCGGAGTCAGGCGAGAAGCAGCACGCAGACTACAAGTTGGCTGCAGCCTCAGCTTTATTCAGGAAGTGTTTGGGCTTATATAGGGTCGGGGGTCCAATCAGGTGTGGCCACCCCTCTGTTTGGGGGAGGGGGAAAGCAGCCACCAATCATTTAGCTGTTTACTAGGTGTCCAGGTTAGATGGCTGCTTCCCATTGGTTGTCCATCCCTCTGCCTGTATGGTTCCTTGTTAAGGCTTGTCTGTAGCCAGGCCTCCCTGAATGGATAGTGCCACAATGTTCAGCACTTTGGTCTCATTCATTGAATTACCACCTGAGATACGTCATCTCTCCCATACCCATACCTTCCAAAATAAGGCCAAATTGCCATTCACTTGCAACAAACAGCCCTGTACACTTTATTTGGCATGAAAGCATTTTATCCATGTATAAGTAAAGTCTTGTTAAAAAATCTTTTTCTTGTAGTTAAAAAATACTGAGAGAATGGTGGAAAATTACACTATTTTCACTCTTTTCAAACATCTCTTCCTCCCTTCTTCTCCTCTCCCTTCTCTCCTGTTTTCTGTCTTCCCTCTTCCTCTTTCCTTTTCTCTCTTCCCTCTTCTTCCTTCCTTCTTCTCTTCCCTCTCTCTTCTCTCCTCTCTTGTCTCTCTCTCTCTCTCTCTCTCTCTCTCTCTCTTCTTCTTCCCTTTCTCCCTCCCTCCCTTCTTCCCTCCCTTCCTCCCTCCAGGCTATTGTTGTTTTGCCTTAAGGAACTTAAAGGAAAGAGGCCAAAGGCTAGCTTGCACCTTTGTACATCACTATGTATTACTTATGTAATCGCCAGGAATGTGTACTTGCCAGTAATATTTTTCAAGTGCCATGATTTTTTGATGATGTATCTGCAGTTTTGTCTTTGGTCACCTATTTGCTTACTTAAGATTTATAGCAGTAGTTCTGGGAAGAACTCTTACCTGAGGAACTGCATTTCTGTAAGTCTTAAGCAAAATTGCCATTTTAATCCCTCTTCAACTCAACTACTAAATTTGTCAAATGGCAATAACTATCTAGCTTTAATTTTCATTCCTTTGCTTTTTGTAAGACACTAATGCTAGCATTTCATGGATCTTTATTAAGTTGTTTTAATTATTAGTAAAGTTATCCCTGAATAGGAATAAGATGGTTATAGACATAAAGTATTATCGTGAACAGAGTTGTCATGATTTGGAAAGTAGTTCATCCTAAATTATGAGAGACATGTCTAATCACAAATTGTCCTTCATATCTGTGCTAGTTGATAATCATTTTCTAGCCATAAAAAGGTAAACCATTGTGTTTGTAAATAGGAAAGAACAAATGAGTATCTAGTACACAAGTACAGAGAAAAGCCCTCATTGAGAATATAGGTACATGGCTATGTTTTGCATCATATTCTGAGAACTGTATTCTGTGACAGGTGGGGAGGTGGGAGCAGAAAGGTTTGATCTCCTTTCACCACAAATGGATTTTACCTATCTTGGGTTGAATTTACAGAGATGAAATGTGACAATGTGAGTAAAATATTCAAATGATGTAAAAATGTGCCTGTTTTAAGAAGAGACATTCAGCTAAAGTGGAGGGGAGCCATGTGCTTTAAAGAATGATTTCTCTTGGTTCTTTGAGATTTGAGGTGGACAGACAAGATGGGGTTATGGAATTTGCTCTGCACAGTACTTAAGGACACAGCTGTTTCGTAAAAGCAAAGAGTAACTGTTCATAGTTTCCAAGAATAGGTGTTCAAGAGTGACTTAATGCCTGAACTTATGGATGTTTAATATTTCTCTAAGTTATTTGTATAATTTTATTCAAAAGAAATAGCTAATATAGTCCTTCCCCACCCTAAACTGGGAAAGCTCTGACTGTTGTGTTTGCATGAGCATAAGACTTTGCCTAAGTGATGAGATTTTTTTGACCTATGTCTTTCTAAGCTGTTTCATATTGAAAATTGGAATATATTGAAAAAAATTGCGCAGAGATATCTGAAGTGCTATTTGAAATACCTGTCACAGAATGCTTATTTTATTTTTATTGTCATTGAAAATTTCTCACAGAAACTATAGAAGTGAAAATAAAATTTGAGTCCGCGTTAAGATCAAACATGTTACATGATAACTTACTGCATGCTAAACTGTTGGTAATGATGAATCAATAACTTTGGTTTTCTGGAGAAAAATAAACTTTATAAATGTCTTTTTTTTAAAAAAAAATCTAGCTCATAGGAACGTCCTCGTGTATTAGCGGCTGTGTGAGGTTGATCTGTGCTGCTGGAACAAATGTAACTGGAAATCTTGTAAACAGCAGAAATTGGTTTCTCAGTTTTGATGGCTGAAGAATCTTCAAAGGATCTGCAGCTCTCGAGTCCCGGGAGGGCCTCTCTTCCAGTTAATTGTGTCTTACATGACGAACAGAGCAAAAGTGCTTTCCAGGGCCAGAAGGGTACTAATCTCACTCATGGGAGCAAAGGCCACAGTTATCTTCCAAAGGCCCTACATCCTAATGCCAATACCTTGCATGGTAAAGCTTCGACATAGGAACTCAGTAAGGGCAAAACCACCATAGCAGCATTACTGTTATTGTTGTTACAAACCGGCTATCCCTGATCTTTTCTTAGCCTGTAGTTAACCAGTCTAGCGTGTTAGTGAAAACACAATTAGAAGCACAGAGAAAAGTCATAAGAGTTCAGTATGTTTGTATGTAGTCATTGAACAATACAAGCTACAGAATCTGAATTTAAATCTCCACTATCCATGTAAAAAAGCCAAGTGTTAAATTCACTATATTCATGCATGCATCATTAACATAGTATGCAGATCTTTCAGATTGGGTTTTACTAGTTGCACATTATAAAGTTCCTCCAAGTCTTAAAAAAAAAAAAAAAAGCCAAGTGTTGTTGCCGAATCCTCGCCAGCCGTGGGAAAGAAGGGGGAAACAGCGGAGCTTCGGGGCTCGAGGTGAGGGGGCAAGCGCGAGGTCACCACCCAGACCCCGGGAATCAGGTGAGAAGCCAGCAGTGGACGAGTTTGCTGCAGATTTAATTTATTAAGAAGGTGTTTGGGTTTATATAGGGTCAGGGTCCAATTAGGTGTTGCCATCTCTCCGCTGGGGGGTAGGGGGGGTAGCCACCAATCATTTAACTGTTTACTAGTGTCCATTGCAGGAACAGGTTAGATGGCCGCTTCCCATTGGTTGTTCATCCCTGCACCTATATGGTTCTTCTATTGGGACATTGGGAGCCCGATGTCTGGGGCATGTCTGTAGCCACCTCCTGGGATCAGGACCTCCTGAATCTGGGAGCCCGGGTAGGACCTCCTCGAATTGATAGTGCCACAAAGTGTGATACACATGCCTGAAACTCAATACAAGAAAAGCAGAGACAAAAGAATCCCTGGGACTTGCTAGTCTTGCCAAATCAATAAACTCCAGGTTCAATGAGACGCCCTATAAATATACTTTCAAATAATTGGACAGAACTACAAATCAGAAATAGAAACATCAGGAAACTAAGACACTTCAAATTAATAAATAAATTAATTAATTAATTAATTGGGGGGAGGCACTGTGAGTCCCTGTGCAGGATCAAGGGTGACTTTGGGAATTATCCTGGATTGCTTCTACTTCCTGTTTGCTTCCCTCTGGGATTCCCCAGGCTCTGCCAACCAGGGCTGGAAGTGCAAGTTACTGGTGTTTCTGCCTGACATTTGTACCTGAGACCTGGAATCCAAACTCAGGACTTTCTGCTTGCCAGACTGAGCTAAGACACTTCTAAATAATAACCCACAATTGAAAGGAAAAAAGCATTGAGAAAGTTTGTTTAGCTGGAATAAAGTAGTTTTAATTTCAGTTTGAATTTCAAAATGAAGAGCAGAAAATAATAAGAACAGAAATACAAGAGCAGAAAAGAAAAACATAGAATTTAAAGCAGAAAACCAACACAGAAAGTCAATCAAGCATGGAGCCAGCGAATAAGTCATTCTGCAAGACTTGCCTCTTGAATTCAGAACTTAATCCCTGGAAACCACATGTGGAAGAAGAAAACTAACTTCTACACACACACACACACACACACACACACACACACTCAAATGCATGAAATGTAAAAAAAAAAAAAAAAGAAAGAAAGAAAGCAAAAGCCAATATCGAAAAAGAATAAAATCATTTTAGACCATTAGCCAGACTAATCTGGCACCAAAAAAGATTCAAATCACCAAACGAGGTATGTCTTTTCGCTACACAGTCTACAGACATTGAAAGGATAATAGAGCTGGAGAGATGGCTTAGTGGTTTATAGCACTCGCTGCACAGCGAGAGAACCAGACCTTCTATACCCAGATCCCAGAAAAAAGCCAGGGAATATGGCAGTCCACATGTGATCCCGGCTTCAAAAGATAGAGACTGGGAATCCCCACAGTAAGATGGCTAGCAAGACTGGCCCTATTGGTGAGCTCTGGGTTTAATTAAATATTCTGCCTCAAAAAGAATAAAGTGGAGGAGCAATTGAGGATGATTCCGAAGATCACTTTCAGGCCTCCACAGGTACACACACACACTCGAAGATGCTTTCACAAGTGCACGTGAAAATGATACATATACACATGAAAATCTTTAATGGTAAATTCTACCAAATATTCAAAATATACCAATATGATCTATAAATTCTTCAAAAATCACTGCAAAGAAAGCAATGCTGTTCAGTTTGTCTGCATGTTGCTGATAAATTCAGGCCCAAACCACTTAGAGGAAGAAAAGGGTTTTTACAGTTCTCCGTTACAGTTTACAGTCCAGCTTACAGCAGAACTCATGCACCAGAAGCTGAGGGCACTGACCACACCACATCCATGGGAAGACCATTGGATTGCCAAAGTACTGAACTGACCCGTCCTTCTTATCCACTTGCCCGGGAATGGTACCACCCTTCAGGGGCTGGGTTTTCCCTCATCATTAGCTATATTCCTAATGGTTTGCCTTAACTACCAATTCTTTACAGATGTACTCAGAGTTCTAGTCCTTGTTCCGCCGATACCTACATATCTAATTATCGCACTTACTAATGCATGTAATAAATCAAGCACCATTGCGATGTCAGTGCCAGGTGAAGATAACACAAGAAACTACACCCTGATAATCCTCGTGAACATGCATGCAAAACTCAACAAAGTACAGTACATATAAAGAACAGCATCTCATGCAGCGAAGGTTGTTATTACCTGGGGTTTATCATTGTTGCTAAAGACACAGTTCAACTGGTACAAGCTGTTGTGCCATTTCCCAAAGCTGGAAGTCCCTCTTGTTTGCCGAGTCCCGTCATTAAAAAATATCTTTCTAGATCAGTTCCTGGCAGGAGACTCACATAGTACTGAAGTCAGAGGCATCGCCAAAGGATTTCTTTTGTAAAATGGGATGATAGCTAGCTTGTCCAGGTGAAGGGTGACAGTCTGTGAAGGCAGTGAATGACAAGTCGTCAGTTTCCATTTGGGTTAATTTTGGGTTAACTTTGCGTGTGTGTGTGTGTGTGTGTGTGTGTGTGTGTGTGTACACACTCACATTTGTATGTACATGTGTGTGTGGGCATGTGTACAAGAGGGAACTTGAGTGTGCCTGTGGAGGTCCGAGGGTAACATTAGGAATCACCCTGGATTGCTTTTCCACATTATTGCTTTGCTTCGGGGTTTCCTAGGCTCCACATTCCAGGGCCAATATTACAGGCCGTTGGCATATCTGCCAGGCATTTTTTACATGGGATCTGGGGATTTGAACTCAAGTCCTTTTGCTTGAGGCAAAGGTTTTAGCCCCCAAGCGATCTCCCCAGCCCTGAATTAGTTATTTTTATGTGGCAATGTTTTATAGAAAGAGTTCAAACAGGCTATGAGAGACTGAAGTTATTTATTTCCTTTCAGAATTTCTCAAAACTTTAGTAAAAAAGCAAACAAAATGGATTCATTTTTAGCAACAGAACAATATGACAAATTTTCTTAGTCTTGTACAGCAAGAAAAAGGAGCATATGCATCACATTCATGAGCATTGCTGGCTTTGCATTTCATTTCCACCCCTCTTCCTTCTATCTGCTGCTGAAGTTTGGCTAAACTGATTGAAATAGCAACTCTCCAAAGATGCAGTGTGGAGAAGAAAAATCTGTAAGACTAAATAGAAGGCCATCTTGGGCCAGGAAGACTCAGCAGGTAAAGACATTTGTCCTCCATTCTGGAGACCTGAGTTCCATCCCTGGATCCCACATGATGGAAGGAGAGAGCTCTAAGCTATAAGAGACTTCCACTAACACTTGGGCATCTAGATGGATGAAGTTGGCAAGACCTAAGACAAGAAGCACAAGTCCAGATAGGAAAAGAGAAAACATATTTTCTTTTCAAATTTTGAGTGTTCTGATTTTTTTTAATTTGGAGATTCCTAAATAATCCACCATGTGAATCTCAAAGTGTAACTATAATTACATTAACCCTATTTTTAATAACTAATGCCACCTCTCTAACCAAATAAACAAAGATTGCTAGTTTGGCATTTAAGTAAGGCATTTCAAATTTTTTATTTTACCTTTGTTCTTTTTTTCCTTTGAGCCTTATTTCCCATTAGTCTCTACCAGTAGACAATTTTACATTTTTCTGCATAATGAAGAGACACACGGTATAAAAAGCCCCAGTGAAGTTCCATTCAAGTCATGTACTGAAAAGAACACTGTGACGTAAGGGCTTGCTTCAAACCTTAAGATGACTGGAAAACTACAAATGCATTTCACATCTTTTACACGTTCTTGAAACTCTACATGTGTGCAAGGGAAAAATAACAATTACGGAATTCCTTGGCACTACATCGCTTAAAGGTCAAGCAACCCTGAAATCTGAAACACTTATCAGTTGCTCAGAAATTCTGAAGGATGACTATTAAAATTTCTAAGATGTATCATAACCATGTATTATTGCTACTTTAACTGTTACCCTTAAAGTTTTAACCTTCTAATACAGTTTAGATGTACCTTCTAGATCAGCACTGTGTAACATTAATTTTAATAGTATGTCATATTTATAAACTTGGGCTGTCATCATTTCAACCTTTAGAATAAAAAAATTTGCGTGCAAAATCATGACGCTTGTCAGATAATCATAGCAAACCAATTTGTTCCACCTATATTTCATGAGTTCAATAGTTACATAGGGCTAGTAGCTCTTGTACTAGAATGCACAATAATGAGGCAAATAACTCATTTGACTTGCTACCTTCCACTGATTTAGCCCATAATGTTATTCCGGCTAGGCGTGTGTTCTGAGTTTCTGAGTTTGAGTAGTAACGCCATGCTGCCGGTAGGATCCTAAGTTTGACAGGCTCTTAAAACACCCACCTTCCAGTAAAGACCTATCCGTTATGTGTGATTAAAAATCCCGAGATTTTCAAAGCAATTTGGTAAGCACTTTTATATTTGGTAAGCAACTTTATAAACAATCAGTTAACGTATTATTATTTCCCTTCCTGCTTTGTAGGTGCAGAAAGAAGTGGGGGGGGGGTGCTCAGAGGTTTGGTTCAAGCCCTAGGCTCAGCCGTCTGAACATCGAGGCCCCCCGCTGTCAGGTCTCTTAAAGGACGGTCACCCAGCCATGCTTTTCGAGGAGCAGCCTCTGGAGCATCCACGCCGCCTCCGAAAAGCAAGCTCTGGCTCGTGCGCTGCGCCCCCGACACAGGGACGATCCGGCGCCTCCGGGGGTCCCAGAGCCTCCGGGGGTCCCAGAGCCTCCGCCGCGGGGGTCATCATGCGGCATCCTTCCTGGGCCGCGCGTGCGTCTCCCACGCCACGTCTGCAGCCTCCGCCCGTGACATCACGAGCCCGCGGCCGCCCCGCCGCCGGCGGAAGCGCCGCGCTCTCCAGACCGGAAGCGCCGGACCGGAAGCCGCGCGGGAGGCCGGGTCACGTGTCGGCCGCCCAGGCGCCCGGGCCGGGGAGCCCGGCTGCCTAGAGCCCCGTGCGGGAGAGCCAGGTACCGTCCCCGGCGGGAAGCAGAGGGGTCGGCGAAGGGTCGCGGGCGGGCGCCAGCCGCGCGGGGGGGACGGGGATGTGGGTGACCCTGGGTGGCATCGCCTTTGCCCTGGAGGAAGGATCTTTCATTTCCACGACTGACTCTGCCCCCGGGCACTGCCAGCCTCCGGCGTCGCCGGGATTAGTTTCAGACGCTCCATGTCACCCAAGATCTGCCGCTTCCTACAGCGGTGATAGGGATGCAAACTTGCTGAACGTTTGTAGCAGGTGTGATCGCCCTTGATAGGCATGTATTGCAGGGAAGCGGTGCCCTAACAGGGTGCAATGCGACTTACAGATTGACTTTCAGTGGAAACCCAGGAAAGTGGCGGGAGCATTTCGTTGGGCAGCACTCCTGTGTGGTAGGGATTGTGTTTATCTTGCTGAAGGGAAGGCACTCAAATTTTGAGTCCTGGAAAACGGACCTGAATTTCTATTGTACTTGCCAGGCTAATTTTAAATGAAGATTTATGGAATCTCATTACACATTCAGCACTTCAAAATGAGTTCTACATGTAAAACTGACACCCGTACTTAAGGATTGATTGATCAATCAAGCCATTCTTATTCCTCCCCAGGTTTGGGTTTTTTGAGACTGGCTTGGAAATCACAATCCTCCTATCTCAGTTTACCAAATGCTGAGACCAAGGAAGTCCCTAGACCTAGCAGAACTTTTACCTGTCACCTTGAAATTTAAGAGGCAGAATATTTAAGCTAAAGTTCATTACCGTTCCCTACACTGACATTTACCCTACCTAGGTAGTGCAGAGATCAACAAACTATTGGCATGTAGACTATAAATGGCCTAAATTTTAAGGCTTTTTTAATTTACAAAAACCATGTTACCCACAAAGCTTAAAATACTATTTGGATCTTTAGGTGTAACTAGAAGTGAAATTGATCTACATGAGAGAAAAATGAAAATACCAAATTGTTTCCCAAAGAGACTAAGTTACAGTTCAAAACTCCAATGTGAAATTTAGCTGCCCTGAACTCTTCCTTGTAATGAAATGGTCATTTTAACTTTGGTAACATGTATACCTAATGCTCTTTTAGTATGGCCTTATTTCCTCCTGATTGGAACGAAATTGAAACTATTTTGCTTATTGGCTGTTTGGCTTTACTAGTTTTGTGAGGTATCTATTTAAGTCTTTTGTCAATTTTTCTATCAGGTTGCTAACGTTTTGACTAGTTTTATGAAGTATCTATTTAAGTCTTTTGTCAATTTTTCTATCAGGTTGCTAACGTTTTGAAACTCTGGGTATTAGCTAGTCTCTTGACAGCATATTCACTGATAAACACATTTTTTGTTTTGTGGCAGTGTCTCACAGAGCCCAGGCTGGCCCCCAGCTCCCCTGTAGCAAGGATAGCCCTGAACCTCTGATCTGCCATCACCACCACAGGCAGGAATTAGAGACACGCACTGCATGCCAGGCTTGAAGAGTTTCTAGTCTGTTTCTTGATTTGCTTGCTAGAAGTTATCTAGTAAATATATTTAAGATTTGCATATTTTGATTTCTGATGTGCTTTCTTGTGGGGGGGTTGTTTTAAGTATGCTATATATACAGAGATTATGAGATTAATCTGCAGCTTATTTGACAATTATGGCTTTCAGAAGGCTTCTGGTCTTGTTTTGCTATAATTGTTTTTAACGAGGAATTTTTATGTTCCTAAGGCTCAAGATGGAAAATCATAAACCAGATACTATCAAAGAAAAGTACGTCTTTGAATTCATAGCCAGAAAAATTAACCAACTTCCAGAATCAGAAAGGTAAGCTCCCTTAGTAGTAAAATATTATTTACCAGATTATTTCAAATGTAAAAATAACATAGGTTATCAAAAGGAAACTGTTAATTATCTTCACATTGTTGAATGAAATATTGAATAATTTAGGGAGAAGGGTAGTTTACTCTTGGTTTAGTTTCTGGGTAGTTCATCAGTGCAGCAGATAAGTTCATCAGGAGCCCACCATGTCCACAGGAAGGGCTGAGAGGAGCATGCTTTCTGATTTGCTTCTCAGGGAATGGTTCCACCCACTGTGACCTAGGTCCTCCCATATCTCCTACAGGCTTGCTCAAGGTACGCCTTGACAGATGTGCCTGTAGTTGTCAGGTTGGCATCTGTAACTACCCACCACAGGAGCATCTACGCTTTGAGGAAAGACGGAGTTACAAAGACACTAAATATTTGCTCATCACTTTACTAGGAAAATTGAAACTAGATTTCCGATTTGGGGGTGAGTCAGGTTTTCCATCGGCTTTTACAGTGAAATGTAGAAATGTATGGACCCATATGAGAAAGAGTTTTAGAATAGCTTTTTAAGTTGTCTTCTCCATTCATTTCTTTAAGTAGGCTTAACTGACTAAAAGAATGTTATAAAACATATGGATAGGGGAGGACAGAGAAATGGATCATGTTTATAGATCTCCTAGAAGAAAACAGACACAGGTAGAGCTGCACCACAAAAAATCCTTAGATCTCTTTGGCCATCAGTAAAATCTGTGACTAGGTTACATTATAATAAAAAGCTGAGGCCTTTAAAAGGATGAAGGGGAACTACTCTGGGAAGACTGACGGGATCTCAGGCAGAAGAAATAAACCCCTGAGCCATTCTGTTTGAGAAAGCAATGTGAGTCAAGTACAAGCTAGTGTAACCAATGTTTTAAGTAGAAAAATGGGATCCAGCTAACTTTTTTAATGTACATTCCAGCCACTTTTTGGAAAATAGATTTAAAATAGGAAAGACCAGTAAAGAAACTGGCATAGTAGTTACTGCCCTAGTGAATGCTGAGTAGTGTGGTAGCAGCTGTGATGAAAGAACTAAAATATATTTTGGAGAAAAATACTGGATCTTCAGCTGTCAAAAACAGATTCCAATTTTGCTGTTACTTAACCATCTCGGCAAGGAGGAACATCCCAACCAACCAGTAATGAGAGCTTGGGGAGATTTCAATGGCTGTGTATCCCTCCCCATTACCCCTATACTATACTATACACATGCCTTTAGTTGTTTCCTGGGATAAAGAAAGCAAGCAAGGGGAATGATGCATGCAAAAGTAGACTGCAGCTCTGGAAGGAAGGAAGCGCTTGGCTGGGAGCTCCACAAAACACAAAGGCAAATTCTGAGAATTCACCTGGTGTTGCAAAGCTCCAGGATTTAGCTTGAAAACCATTAAAATGTTTAACACACATTTCATGACTTTTATATTAAATATTTTATGTAAGTGCTCTATGTTTCCGTGCCTTCAACCTCCCACACAATCCAAAAAAAAAAGGTTTTTTAGGCTAGTTTTCTGAACCATTTTTAGAGTTCTGTTACAGCTCAGCTTTACATGTCTTCTGCATTTCAAACTACCAAATTTTTTGTGCCTTTAACAGCAAGTCTTACTGAGTGAAATGACAGGTATTATGAACTCAAAGCCAATAGTTAAGAAAAAAATCGTATCTTCCACACCACAGGAAGCTTAAATATGAAGGTCTTCAAAGGTTTTAAGGCAGTAAACTAGGACTGGGAAGATGGCTTAACGGACATAGCACTTGCACAAGCGTAAGTACTAAATATCGGCTTCCCGGAACCCACGTAACACTAGTGTGTAAGAGCACATTTGCAATCCCAACAGCGCACAAGCTAGTGATGAACAAGAACCCTGCTACAAACAGGGTGGAAGCTGAGGATGGGCGCTGAGGTCTTCTGTGACCTCCACACACACGAGTACATACACACAGGAAGAAGCATGAATTATAAACCTAGAGGGTTCAGTTTACATAGGTCAGCTGTGTTGCAGACGGCAGCGCAAGTGATAAAGAAGGCTGTTACAGGCTGAAGTTAGACTAGCTACAATGTCCAATGACTGTTCTCAGTACTTTCCCAAATAAAATCTACAGACTGGATTATATAAATTCATAAAGGACTTTGGCCTAAAATCCATTTCTCCGGAGCACCTCAGAATATTAAGGAAGATTTCTGTTGTTCATTACCTCGTTTAAATATTAACACTTCCATCTCCTGATTCCGACGCTGACACCTCAGGAAGAGTGAAAGGAAACACCTTAACTCACACACTGGTGCCTGGCGCAACTGAAACCAAGTTATTTGTGTCTGTGAATTGCTAATTAGAAGGTGGTAGAACCATGTCATGTTGTGCTAGAGAAGTTAAATGAGTGTTACAGGATCCAAGAGCCACGCCCTGACTCTTCAGACGGTGCAAGACAAAGCCCTAAATATCCTTTACAAAACCCACAAAATCCATTTAACCCAATCTACATATATATGTGCTAAAAAACTTCCTGAATGGAAACTAAATATAAAACATTTTTAACTTTAAAGGGATAGATGTTGTGTCTAATTCTTCCCAAAGTATTTTCTACAACATACTGAAGTTAGAGAGCTCATACAACAGAGTGGAAACACTTTTTTTTCCCTCTCTCCCTCTCACCCTCTCAGGAATCTCCTTGAATATGGATCAGCATACATTGGCCTCAATGCTGGCTTATGTGGCCTAATAGCAAACAGTCTTTTTCGACGCATCTTGAATGTGACAAAGGGTTCCTTAGCTTCTGGTTTACCAATGGCAGTGATCCCGTTCTTGACAGCACAGGTGTCTTACAAAGCTTTTGTAAACTTACCATTGAGTTCAGGTAAGTTGTATTTCATTGTCACCCAAGAGTTTACCTTGGTTTCTATCACTTGCAATTCAAAATACTTAAGTAGCCATATGCTACAATGCAGTGTTAGGGTAAGCCTGAAGCTTGCTAGCCTCTATTATATAGTTAATTAACATTAGGTTTGGCTGCATATATATGTATCTTATAACTTATACAGTTCTAAATATTTTCCTTATCTCATGCCTTTCCTACAGTGCTCAAAGAAAAATATTTTGGGAATTCACCTTTTTTTATGGTTACTTAAAAAAAAAATTGCACTTGCATATGTGCATGCGTGTGTCAGAGGGCACTGTGTGTCCTTGTGGAGGACCAAGGGTGACTTCAGGAATCATCCTGGATTGCTTCTACCTCCTTTGTGCATCACTCTGGGATTTCCCAGGCTCTGCCCACTAGGGCCACCATTCCCATCTGGTATCAAATTCCAAGTTTCTTAGGGGAAAAATTATCTTACAATGCTAAGAGTGTTCATGAAGTTAGTCTCTTAAAGCACTATATACATGTGTATGTTATCAAATGCATGCAAAATTTAATTTCCTTTTAAATTTCATTCTGTATGCTGTCATAATTTGCTTAAGCAGCATGACTATCACTCCTGGAATTAATGTATTTTCTAGGTGACTTGAGTTGTGAAACCTGTACAGTGACACGGGCTGGACTGGTTGGTTTCATTCTGGGTGGTCTGTACCCCATTCTTTTGGCTATTCCTGTGAGTGGCGGCCTAGCAGCCAGGTAGGACTGTTTTAATTATTAAAAAAACCGATAATGTGACTACAAAGAGAACTCAGAACTTAAAATAGCAAATGTATTTCCTCATTTTAAAACATTTAGATGAAAGGCAATGAATGTTTCACTTCTTCCGAGTCTTCAAAATAGTTTTGAAACTACTATGCCATGCCTCTTGGCGTGGCAGGCCTCTTAATTTGTAAGCTGAATGCTTGCTGCAAGTGAGTGTAAGTCCTATGCATCTAACAGATAGCTGTATTATATACAAACATTTTTAAGCATTTGCACACTTGGTCCTGAAAGTCTATCCAATAATGTCTATAATCCTGCTAAAGTCATTCTGGTTATTCTCTGCTGAACTCTTCTGTCACCGACCTGTTCTGTAGACCTCTAGAAGTAAATTCAGAAAGGGGCAAAACTTTTAGGGTAACTTTTAGGAATATGTCTGTGAAGAGAATGACGGTACACACATCTTGGTTGCTTTCATATGGCACTGAGTCTTGTAGGGCTTAATACTATGCTAATTATGTTTTCTTCTAGGTACGCGTCAACTCCGCTGCCAGAGAAAGGGAACATCATAAATTACTGGATTAGAGTTTCTAAGCCTGTCTTTAGAAAAATGGTGTTTCCCACTTTACTTCAGACTGTGTTTGCGGCATACCTTGGATCTAGACAATATAAAGTACTTATAAAGGCCCTTCAGTTACCTGAGCCTGACCTAGAAATGAACTGATGTATAAAAATAAAATAGCCTATTTCTCTAACATTAAGAAAATGAGATGTGCAATTTATTGCATGCAACACCATTCTGTGACCTACAATGAAAAACTACACAGGGCAAATAAAGCTGGATGAATGTGGATGAAAGCTTCCTGCTTAAAGGCCTAACTTCAGGCAGGATCATAGGTCCTAGTTCAACCCTAGCACTGCAAATAAAAGCAAAAAATTAAGATTCCATTTTGTCCAATACTGTTTCCCCTTAACACAGTGCCATTCCTATAGGGCATTCTGATTAATCTATAGCACAAGAAAAAAAAAAAAAACCAGCAATTTTCAATGAAGCCTTCACAAAATCAAAGAACTTTTTAAAAATTTACTAAATAAGCAAATATGTATTTCTCAGGTCAGGGTTTCCATAGGTATCCCTTACCCACTGAAAACTAAGAACTTAATAACCTTCCTTCCTTTGGATCAATCCAAGTTTAATCCTTAGAAAGATATGAGATTTAGGCAGGGTTTTTTAATCTTCTGATGTTTCCACCTATTGTGTTATAGTTTTTAGATTCTCAGACTTGAGCCACCTTTGTCCCACTCAAGGTGCTAATAACCAACTAACCTAAATCTAAGCCTTCAATAACCTCACTCAAAAATGCTGCATAGTAGCATAACTTGGCATCAGATGTTATAGCACTCAAATGCAGCCATGACATTTTTTTATTCCTGGTTTAGCTTTCTGAAATATTGCCTTGGATTTATTCTCTTACATGGCTTGTATTTTCAAATATATGTTTGATATTATATAATCTCATCCTTGATCTTTAAGCCATCTGTTTTGTGGTAATATCTAAATTCGCAATGTCCAGTAGAAACTTTAGTGATAGAAATGTTTTGGACTCCGCCCTCACTGTTAACTAACCACATGTAGATTTTATTTTTGAATGTGTTTGTGTGTGCAAAAGTGCACCTAAGCATGTGTGCCTGAGGAGGTGATATCAGGAATCATCCCTAATGCTCTACCTACTTATTGCTTTGCTCTGGGATTTCCCAGGCTCTACCTTCCAGGATCATAACTGCAGGCTGTTGACATTTCCACCTGACATTTTTTATGTGTGATTTGGGCTGAATTCAAGTCCCTTTGTTTGCATGTGTAGTAGCTTTTGAGAATGTGAAATACAGGAACACAGCTATAGTATCACAGACCTAGATCAACGAGTCCCCAGGAAGATGGTTAGCCACACAGAAAAATAACAAGCAAAGGCACAACTTGCCACACTAGATCACATTCAAAAGTACAGCTTAATTCTTCCAGTTACACTAATTAATCTTTACAGTCAATTTATAGTAAATAAACCATACAAAATTTTTAGGAAAGGCAGCTTTGGGAATAAAATTGCCTTTTGGCTAGTTAAAGAAAACAGAGCCAAGGCATAGTGACAAACGTCTAACCCTGGCACAAAATGGATAGGTAGGGGGATTATTTCAAGTTTGAGGCTACTTGACCCACATAGTAAGTTCCTACATAGTAAAGACTCTTATCAAAAAATATAAAAATGAGGGCATAGATTTAGAATTCAAGTAAAATTATCAAATGCATTTTCAAGCTTTCAAAATACAAAGGGAAGAAAAACCTTCCTTGGGAAAGGAAATATGAAAACTGTTTACTATGGATATCCCCTAGATTACTTACAGGTGATTTCTTATGACTGTTCTAGATTCCAAGTACTTAATATGCCATCGTTTCCTGGAAACAACACATGGAAACATACATGCAAAACATAAAAAGCAAAAAAAAAAAAAAAAATTACCTATTTACGAGGCATAATATCAAGAGTAAAGGTTCTCTGATCAAAATGTCTACATTCTTTTTTGCTACCTTTCATTTACAGTTTATCTACTTATAATAAAAACTGAATTAAAACATCCTATAACCAATCAGAATTTTTACGTATTCAGTATATAATTAAATAAATGAAAGTCCAATAGTATAACCAAAATTGTTTACTGTTAAAGAAAACACCCTCAAGATTTTACTCTTATTATACCATCAATTTAAGTGGGGTATGACTTCTACAACTAAGTAGGATTTAACATCCACCCTCTACTATATCTTAAATCTTTGCAATTAGTAGAAATGAGCAACTAAACAATAATTTGTTGCTACAAATCTCCAAGAAATTTGTTCAGAAAGTACATGATGTGAACCAGTTAGAATCTTGCCTTGAAACTTCAGGACACTAGTTCGCAGCTGAGACCTGAAGAACGCTGCCTCCAGCAGTGGGAAATGGTTCAAATACTTCAGTCTAGTCAGAGCAGACAAATCATTGAAAATGTTTTTACCATCTACTTTGTCTATCTATATTGGCTTTTAAAGCATTTTTATAAGATTAATATTCTTTGTAAACCTCAAACTATAAGCCAGAAGAGTTTAGGAACTTCCCACAGCAGGAAAAAAATGAATACTAGAAACATGTTTTAAAAAGTTGGACTGATAAAATTCAAAATGGCTACACTGATAGAATTATGTAGCAAACATAATTTACAAAGAAATAGTTAAATTAGTTCTTATGAAAGCAACAAACAAGGAGTAATGGCATTGGGTAGTATAGTACGGTAAAAATTACTTACATTTATTTTGTATATGTATAAAACTGTCAAAGAATGAAAGAAATCAAAATTTTTTTTTAGTTTTTGCACGTTTGTGTTTCTGTGTGTTCAGAGGGCACTGCATGTGCCTGTGCAGATCCAAGAGTGACTTCAGGGATCACCCTGGATCGTGTTACCTTCTCTTCTTTGCTTTTGCCACCGCCATTTCTAACTGAGATCTGGGATCCAAACTCAGGACTTTCTGCTTGCAGAGCAAAGCTTAATTCTGAGTCATCTCTCCAACCCCTTTCCCCCACCAAAAAAAACTAAGTATTTTCAACAAGTATATTTTGGTCAAAAAAATTACAAGATATTAAAATAGATGACTAGCTTTATGTTGAGCATACAGATAAACGTGATTTTGAAACTCAAATATATAAAAAATGATTTGTGATGGCCACACAAAGCATTCTGAAAAGTTGCAGTTGGAAGACTTTTTTCATCTGTTTAGTAACAAAGTAGGGTGAGAAAATAACAACTAAGAAATGAAGTAAAATTTAAACATTTAGGTGTGCCTCAAAACTTAGAATTGACAGCTTGAAGGAAAAAAAAAAACACTTGCAAACGTTATCTACTTAATTCTAAAGAATCATTAGATTTAGCTTAAAATTTTAACATTTACTCTCTACCTTCAAGATGCTTTAGCCAGATAACTATATATTACTAAGATAATGGTTATTAGTGATTTATCCACTCTGTGTTCAATTGCCTAAGTATTTATGGTGGCCAAAAGGATCAATGCTTAATTAAGCCTTTGGCTGTGATCGCTTGTACTATAGGAGCATCAGTCCATTTAAATATAAAGCCTCTTTACTTTCTGACTTTACAAATACCGATTACACAAGAAGATTAGATAACAGAGTGGCCTACATACCATTCAAAAGCTAAAAATGTACAATTATGATGAAAAAGACTTTCTACCATCACATTCTATCTGCACATTTCTCAAATGAGCCACAAAAATCAAAGGACCCAAGTCTAGACCAAACAAAAGAATGTGTTAACATAATCCAGCAAAAATGAAAAATGATTTGAGACTTTTTTCCCCGCTGTAACAGGAAACCAACCGCTTACCGTCATCCCCAATGCTAAGACCCTTTTGTACCACTAGTTTTAATATAACTGTATATAATATATTATATAACTGTAATAGATTAAAAACACAGGGTCATGTACTCAAGTTCAATAAGACTAAATTTCAGAATCCATACATCCTCATGTTAACACCCTAAATTGCAATACTATCCACACATAAATCATTTTTTTAAAGCAGTACAGAAAGTGCATCTATTTAAAAAGACTATTTATAGTTAGGGACTTTACATCATTTTTATATTCTACTCAGCAAGTATCTGTCTTCCAAATTAACTTACATCCAGGACATAAATACAAACTCATAGATTTGTGATGACTAACAGTCTGTTTATGTAAATCTAATGCACTGAAAGTAATTCCATAGAATGTACTTTGAATTCTGCAAAAATCTATTGTTACTTGATGAGATACTATAATTCTCTTCTCCAATGGTTACAATTTTTTAAAAGTCTGCAATAAACTGAGGATTATCCCATGAAAGGAAAAGTATGATTTTGTTCCAAAATTAACTTAAGTTTCATGAATTTCTATAAGTCTTTCAAGCATTCCAAAGAATCTTTTCATATCTCCATTTCTGGAAAGTGAAATCAGTACAGAAGTAATTTGGGAACTTGAAAATGGCAATCATGTTTTTCAGCAGATGCCAAATTTTTGACCGACATGGCTCCCACAATTACTTTGTTATCATCAGTCCAGTCAGTTAACAGGTTGTAGGAAAAGATTCATTTTTGCAGATACTGCTAAGCTGTTTAAAGAGAAGAGAAAGAGATTAATTTAGTGATTATAAAATGCACAAATATTTAAAATATTTTGAACACTTTGTTGGATATATAAGATGTGTGACTACATTTTAAAAAAACATGTATTTTTAAGTCTGGCTGAGGAAATTCAGAAACAGTTAAGTCAATCTGAGAGAAATAATGGGTCAATATGACGTGCTAGTTCAATTAATGTACAAATCCTGAGCACCACAGGAAGATAAGTATTAAAAAGTTACATCTTTAATCTAGATTTTTATCATTTTTACCAGAGACACAAACCAGAAATAAGACTGTCAACAGTCCCCCAAGCACTGAACGATGGTTTCCAACTATACCATACAGACCCAAACCTGAAAACTTCAAAGCAATCTATTTTATATTCCAGAAATCTATCAAAACATTAATCATTTACAATACAACTTTCTAAAAACAGTAAGACCACAGTTTTATATTAATCGTAACTTTAATTAACAAGTAGCGAACACACTTTTTAAGATACTTACTACATACTGAAAGACATGTTTGTAAATTCAGAAACTGAAACAGTTACAGTAAAATGTGCTTACACATAAATATGACCAAATTTAAAGCCCCTGAAGGATAGGTCCAAAATACATGCAATCACCATGTAAAAACAAGACCATGACTTGATGCCAAAAAGAAAAAAAAAATCATTGTCACCAAAATTAGAAAAGAAATAATGAAATGGAAACTGAGAAAAGACACTTGATAAAACATAAGAAGCCTAACAAAGCAGTTTAAAAAATTGGCCATACTAATCTTTCCATTTTCAAAAGCTCAATTCCCCAAACTGCCATTTATAAAATGGCATTCTAAAAATTCATACTTGGACTTTCAAAACATCCCAATTCAGAAGCTGTTTCTCCCCACCCCCAAGCTTAAACAATGCAGGAAAAGCACTGATGTTAGGATTTAAACAGTCCAGGGAATGGTGCAAATTTTAGAAAAACAAAGTCACTGCTTCCAGAACCTTTCAATAAGACCATAGTTAACATTAACAAGGATCATTTTTCCTAATTTGTCCACTGTTTTCCATGTTAGAGATGAATAAATTCTTTGAGCCCGTAACTGAAAGATCAACAAACCTGATTTTATTATGACACCATGTTTTTTGTCATTGGTACTGCACAAAATTATATACAAAGAAATATATACAAAAATGTTCAAGTATTAATTAAATTTCAATTCAAGGCTTCTGTTTCAAAAAGCTACATTTAACATACTTCAGAAAGAGCACAAATTAGTCATTCAAAATTTTTCCAACTACTTTTGGTTTATATATATGTATATATAATTCAGTAGGCACTAAAAATCCATGCAGCTGCATTGTAAGGGGCTTTTTCCTGCCCTAGGTATAAGCAGGTCAATCACTCCAGATTGAGAGTTTGGCTATTACCCATTCATGCTCAAGTGCAGTAGATGACTTTACAAAATATGCTGTGATGCACTGGAAACCAGAGACCAACTTGGGTCTCAAATCATACCTAGCAACAGAACATTTACAGTTGTGCAAGAACAAAGATTCCATTTCCATAACCAAATAACAAAATAAAACATCTTAGGTGTAAGATAACTTACATCTTTGGACTGCTGGAAAATACTTCTTAATTATGAACATTTTAAGTAAAAGACAGCAGAAGCCCTGATATTACCTCTTTTTCCTCATTTCTTATACTACCTTTTAAAATAAAGCAGGAAATGTGGCCAGCAGCTGGTCCCGTCTCTTCTGCCCCAACAGCTGTATCCACTTTAGCACAAAGAAAAACAAGGATGCTAAATACGTATATACTTCATCAAATAGTGACGTTTCACAAAGAATTTCTCAATGCTTCTTACATTGAAGGACAGCATAACTCCAATTCATACAAGTGGACAGTAGACAAGAGTACTTCAAGGATGAATATTTTCAATCCTTGGAGAATAGTGTCAATCACATGTCACTAAAACTATTTGATTTTAAAAATGATTTTTAAATAGGACAAATACTTTAAAAACGGAGAATAAGATTCTTTGTGAAGCCTCACTTTACACATTTTCATATTTCACAACTTTCAATATTTAACATAAGTTAATACAACAAAAATAAAGGCTTTCAACAATTTCTTTATACTCAGTGATAAGTAATCACTGTTGCTGGTCCTCAGAGAACATTTCGTTAACCATTTTTATCCTTCCTCTACTTAAAATTCAGAAGTCTGGTATGTATGCTAATTTTCAACTTCTCACATGTTGAAATACTAAAATGTTAACTCTAACTAGATCGTATTTTTGAACCGCCTACTTAAAACTAAAAGGCATTTGTGAATAGTTCAGTTGTGAATAGAGACTTCTGTTATCTCCAGCAAACTAGTACATTTGTGCATGTCTCAAATACTTATTGTCAACCTTTGAATAGTTGCTCTAAAGCTGGAATTCCAATTTGCACTTTGTACAACTCGGAACTTCCATTCAACTTCACCTGTTTCACTGTGTCCAAACTGTATCTCTATTAGCAGGTGTCAGTGTACAGTTGGAACCGATGTCATCCAAGGCCATGTCCACACTGGGGACAGAAGAGCTAGGTACCCGCAACTCTGAACAAGGGGACACATTTAACAGCTAGTTCAACCAGAAGAAGCATCTTAGAAGTACATTAGTGACCAGCACAAGTCTGTTTCCAGGGTGGACAGGGCCCAAGTCAGACTTCCTCCCACCTTCCAAAAAAGGAAGAAAAAAAAAATAATAAACCTCTCTCTCTCTCACACACACACTCTCTCACGCGCACACACACTCACACACACTGAGATGTTGCCCATTAAAGTAGACTAAGCAGCAGAGCATGAGGTTACGTCAAGAGAGGGATCCTTACCAGGTGGTGAGGCGGGAACGACTGCTCTGAAACCCCTACAACGGAGCCTGGCAGGAAGGAAATCACCTAAAAAAGAAACTGTCAGAGAGATTTAATAGTCACAGGTTATCATTAGGAGCTGGTTACAGTGTCACATTCATGCTGTTAGCTAAACACTTAAGGACTTAATATTACTTTTTCTCTCCTCCTCTGAAATGTGTCCAGTGACGATGTCCCACCAAGGCTGGTTACACACGGTGTGGGGGAGTAGAGGGGCACACGCGGATAGAGCGATTACTTGACCCTACATTTTCAGGGAGGACGACGCCTTCCGGGCGCACGCCGCGCAGAACTCCACCGACACCTTATCCTTGTCCACGTGCAGACACACGCCTCCGGCCGCGTCGCCGTCCTGCAGCGGCGCCGGCGGCTGCTTGCCCACGGGCAGCGCGTAGTCGTGGTCGCCGGCGGGCGCGTCCCTGAAGAGCGAGGTGGTGAGCCGCAGGCCCACGCCGCTCAGCCGGCTCAGCAGGCGCGCCAGCCCCGTCTCGTTGGCCAGCACGGCGCGCAGGTAGCGGCTCTCCTCCTGCAGCGCCTGCACGCGCTGGCCCAGCGCGCGGTTCTCGGCCCGCAGCTCCTGGTTCTCGGCCGCCAGCGCGCGCACGCGGCTCTCCAGCCCCATCACGTACTCCTTCTTCTTGAGCCGGTTGAGGCGGGCCGCGGCCGCCGCCGCCTTGCGGGGGCTCTTGGCGGCCGGCGGGGGGGCGTCGGTGCCGGAGCCGCCGCCGCCTCCTCCTCCTCCTCCGCCGCCGCCGCCGCCGCCTCCTGCTCCGCCCGGGGCCTTGCGCCGCCTCTTCTCCCCGCCGCCGCCGCGGTCGCCGCCGCCGCCGCCGCCCCCGATGCCGTTCAGCAGCCGCTGCAGCAGGTCGGAGAAGCGCTGCATCTCGGCGGCCGCCGCCTCGTCGTCGTCCTCGTCCCCGCGCGGCAGCCCGCCGCTCTCCGAGCCGCCGCCCGACGACAGGGGCCCCGGCGAGCCGAGCGCGGGCTCCAGCGGCCAGTCGGGCTGCCGGGGGTCCAGCAGGTCGGCCAGCTCCAGGCCGGACAGGAAGTCCATGTCCTCCGCGTCCTCGCGGGACACCGCGGCCACCGCCGCCGCCTCCTCCTCCATCTGCGCGGGCGCGCGCGCCGCCTCGCCGCCGCCGCGGCTCCCCGGCCCGGCCTCGCGCTCGTCCGCGGGCGCCGCTCGCGCCCCGGCCCCCGCCGTCTCGTCCCCCGCGGCGGCGGCGGCGGCGGCGGCGGCGGCCGAGTCCCGGGGCGGCGAGCGGGCGGCGGCGGGCGCCGGGCTGGCGCCGCGGGGCGGGGAGGCGCGGCCCGAGGCTGCCAGCAGCTGGGCCAGGCTGTGCCTCATGGGGCCCCCGCTAGGCCCCGGCCCCTCGCACCGGGCCGCGGACGCGGGCCGCGAGGACCCCCGGCGCTCGGGCACGGGCTCCGGGGCGCTCCCGACGCCGGCGACCCCCGCGCTCCGGCGGGGGGCGGGGAGGATGCAAGCGCGGTGCGCCGAGGCCGGCGGACACTCGACCGCGCCGCCCAGACAACGGCCTGGCCGGAAGTGCCGCGCTCGCCTCCCCGCCCGCCGCCCGCCGCCCGCGCGCCTCGGCGGCGGAAGTATCGCGAGACTTCCCGGTGCTCTCGAGCGGCGGTAATGCCGGCCCGGGTGATGTCATGCCAGCAGCGGCAAAAACAATAAACCTGGCCGCGTGCCCTGCGATCCAACAATGCCACCCGACGCCAGACTCCACGATTCCATGCTAAGCATTTAGTCAGGCTTGGTCTCTATGTGCAAAAATGTAAATTGGGGGTTTTAGGCAAGATTATCCCTAAATTGTAGGTAAGACGCCCCTTCATACTAAAAATAGATATCGCTAAAAAAAAAAAAAAACAATTGGCCTTCATGATCTTAATACTGATTTAAGCTGCAAGACAATTTCTCTTTCGCTAATACTGTCTCAGTCTTCGGGTGATATTCAGATGTCCTCAGTTCTCATAATCTTTTATACACAGAGAAAGAGTGTGTGTTAGAGAAAGATGAAGGGAATAAGCAACTTTCTGCATTCATTTGAACTTCCCGAGTTCATTTGCAGAGGTTAAAGAAGGGTCGTGCGTGTGGCTGTATTCTTTTTTTCCATTTCAAACAACTGTAATTCTCTCAGCTGTTTTGTTTCCTTTAATGTCAGTTTTGAAAAAACAAAACAGGTCAGTTGTTATGAACAGCACACCGCCCTCTAGATATGTGGTTTGGTGTAGTTTACCCTCTTTCTCTACTTGTGATTTGAAGTCCTTACAAACACATTAGGATATAGTGAAACCAAACAACTCACTTTTTTTTTCCAAGAGAAAGATCAACAGAAATATAGATGACCTAGAAAAATAAAGATTCCTGACAGATGGGAATATATGATTTGTCTTTAAAAAAATTCATTATTTTGACCAATAGTGGAATAGTATTTGTTGATAGCCAGCTTCCTTGTCTTATTTTGGATTTTGACAGGAATACGTTTACAGACTAGCTGTTATTTTCAGATGGGTATTTTTAAACTAAGAAATATGCTTTTATTTGTATTTTATGTATCTGCTTTAACAATATAAATGGTTGTTAATGAAACAACTTGTGGAGTAAATCAGGATTCATCTACACTCTGAGTATCTGGAGGATAGAAGCTAATAGAGCAAGGTAAGAATTCTGTGAGGTTGACCACCTCTGGATTATTGTGAAAGAAGCAAAAACAAATGTGTAATTCTATACATTAGAAATGGATCATTCTATGCAGCCAAATAAAAGTTGTGTGAAATTTTTATCTCAAGTATCTAATGTTCAACTACATCTGTCTAGATGTGCAAAACCAAACCTGGAAAAAAATCATTTGTACTGTCATATTCATTCTTTCTTTCTCTCTCTCTCTCTCTCTCTCTCTCTCACACACACACACACACACACACACACACACACACGCACACCACACCATGATCTCAGATCTAGTTATATTATATATGATGAGAAGAATTGCTGTTTCTCATGGAGAAAATGCTCTACTGGAAGAAGACAACTAAATGAAATAATAATAAAATGCCATGAACACAATTTTAAGTTATTTTAGGTTGGGTGATCAAGGAAGTCTTTCCTGAGGAAATAATATTTCAAATGAAGTCTTAGTAGTGTCCTGAAAAGAAGGTAAAATGTTACGGAAAAGATTGTTAACTTAAACCCTGAGATACGCACATGTGAATTTTTCTATTGGAATACCAGAAGACAATACCTAATAGTGTAAATCTTGATGGAAGAGGATGTTGTCTGTGGGGGTTCCTAGGTTCAGAAGCCTGAGCTCTGGATGATACATTAGCAACTGAACAGGCCATTGAGTGACTCCTCCCTTGGGTGGTTGAATTTGCCTCTTGTCTGCAAGACAATGATAGGCTGAATTCCCTCCTTGGAAGTTGAGAAAACTCCCAGGTCATTTGGAACGCTTTTGTTTCTCTAAGAAACCGGCTGGGCTGTTCCTCCCCCAACAGTTCTGTCCTGCTTACCTGTGAGATGTTAATGCACGTGCCAAGTAACTCTGTTTTGGGGCATACATACATTGTCCATTCTCTTCTGGCAACAAGGTGACATGCCTGTTTACTCTACCTGGCGACATCATGTCTGGTCCCACAGCAGCTAGATGTCACTCCTGACTTCTCTTTGTTAACTAGAAGGCATATGTTTTACATAATCCTGTAAAGAATTTGGTTCTGCTTCTCTTTGATGCTTCATAAAGTTGGCTTGGATGATGGTGGACATCTAAGACCCCCTCTGACCCAAGCCTGAAACTTTTAATTCCTACCGCTCCCACTTCAGATTTCCACGTTTGTAGGTTCGGGTTCGTGCTGGTTCGTGGGCCCCGATAGTTGTCAGTTGAGAATAATGGTTATGTGTTTAATTGTTTCCTCCCAAAATGACATGTCAAAGTCTTAACCCCATAACTTACATGAAAAGAGTATTTTTGGAACTGGGGTCGGGTGAGTCTCAGTCAGTGTGACCAGTGACGTTATAAAATGAAAACTGTTGGAACTGGGGATGTGGCTCAGTTGGTCGAGTGCTTGCCTAATGTGCATGGAGCCCTGGGTTCGAGCGCCTGTACCACCAGATTGGGGCATAGTGGTGCACACCTGACTCCCAGCACTGGAGAAGTGAGACCCAAGAATCAGAAATTTACAGCCAGCCTTGACTCCATGTCAAGTTAAAGCCCACCCTGAGCTACATGTGACTCTATCTCAAAAAATGAATAAATAATAGAGGGAAAGACAAAAACTGAGGAAACAGTGTGGAAATACAATGGGGGAAGTGACCAGATAACTAATGCTAGATATACAAGCCAAGGAATACCAGAAATTGCTAATTAGCATCAGGAGCTGGAAGAAGCCCGAAAGGACTCTGGCCTAAAATCACCAGAGAAAACAGAACCTTACTAACATCTTATTTCTGATTTCTGCCCTTCCAAAACCAATAAATGTGTGTTTCTGTAAGCTACCTGGTTTTTAGTCTTCTGTTATATCAGCAGTGTGGGAAAAGAGACTGATCAAATATGCTGAGGACCTATGCCATTTTTTGGAAACAGAATCTAATACACGGCTACTCTAAACAGAAAGGAATATCTAAAATTGTATGATGGAAAAACTGAAGGAGTAGGCATTTAAGTAGGCAATCAAGATAGCTTCTGAGAGAGTCTGCATCTATAGTTGAGTGGTAGAGTGCTTGCCTAGCATGCAGGAGGTCCTGGCTTTGACCCCAGCGTTGGGGGTGGCAGGAACTCTTAGGGAGCTCTGACTCGGAATCATCTGGAACCATCTGGAAAAGTGGTAAACAGAAGGCTGGAATGTTGAGCTCCAGAGCACTGCCTAAAGAGCATTATGATTCAGGAAACTACCTCTGCTGCCCAAAGTCTCTAACTTGAATGCACAAAGAACCATAAACAATAAACATTTCTTTTCTGGCTTAAGAAAATCATAAGCATTTGCTATCTCCCACATTGTTAGATTGGGATACCAGGGGAGGCGGTGTTGGTGAGTTTCCGGCTGCAGTGGTCCAAAAGCTTAACGGAGGCTCAGTGAACTGCCTCCAAAGGGGCTCACTCACTGACGGGTTAGTCCTCTGAGGAGATTTCATTTCCAACCCTGTGGATCCCCACAGAACTGTGAGAGAGAGCACTTACACTTCTCTGCCCACAACGCATGACCCAAGAGAACAAGAAAGCGGCAGCAAACTTTTTTTTTCATTTCTTATGAGATTATGTATTTACATTTTTAATTGGAAAATTATAATTCTTTTTTTATTTATATTTATTTTTCCCCAATCATACAAGCTCAATAGGTACCCAGGTCCCTTCCCTCCCTCCACCCTTCTTCAGTCCCCCTTGCGCTCCCCCCTTTTCCTCTTCCTTTCCCCTCCTCCCTCCCCTTCTCCCAGTACCTCTCCCTTCCCCCCTCCCATTCCCTGGAGCAGCCCTCTGCGTTGTCCACTCTAGTGAGGTGTAAGGACTCAGTGGCATTGCCCAGAGCCCTTTCTTGGGCTCCCCTTTAGTACGAGAACACTATTATGAGTGCTTAATCCCTTGCCTCTAAGGATCCTAGTGCCTGTGATCCATGCTAGACTTGGGGGGGGGGAGTCCGTTGACATGTCAGTCATTGCGCAGGTCATTCAGAGTCCTATTATGGCTACTGTGGCCCTAACTTGTGTGGAGTTACTTGCATATCATTGGTCCTCCCCATCTTTAGGCTCTTACAATCTTGCTGCCCCCTCTTCTGCAAGTTTCCCTGAGCTTTAGGATGGGGAGAGATTTGGCTGGTCTGGTTCTAGGTGATTAATGTAGGGTCTCTGATGTTCTGAATCTTGGTTTGTTGTTTTCAGTTTGGCAGCAAAATCTTTGACGTGGGCTCAAAGAAGTCTCTCGTGTAATATTCCATTCACCTGAGTCAGACTGTACTCAGTGAATGCCGAGAGATGCGATCACTAGGCACGATCTTGGGGACAGACTGGCTCCCTTAGTTTGTAAAGCTAATGAATGGACATGAGAAGGCTAGACAAAAACACATCTCCAAGAATATCTTTGGTAGCAAAAATAACCAAAAGAAGAGGGAAAGGGGCTCCCCATTTGCATCTTCCAAAGCACAGTAGCTGCAGAAGATTCTGGCTAATGTAGTTGCTCTTGTGTTTTTCGTTTGTTTGGTTTTGCCTTTTTATTTCTGCAATACAGGAAATCACTTATAAAAGGAGTATTAAAACAAATACTTGTTACTAAAATATATCAGATCCTCCATAAACACCATGACTCCAGCATCAGAGGATCCATCTGTAAGGCTTTCAAAAGCAGAAGGATGGGCATACACAGCGAAGAAGTGGAGTAGGTTGGGATTTGAAAAATCAAGGGTTTATCACTTCTGGGACAGCATGGGCTGGCGGGCAAGGTGTGACAGCATGCACGGTGCAAAGTCCACATGGTGGTCATTCAGAACCAAGGCTGCAGTGAAGTCACGTGATGCGACCTTAGACAAATACTACCAGAAACTTCTCAGATCAGTTTACACGCTGCTGATTTGGTGGCAGAAGGGAGGACAGGTGCAGAAGTTCAAGCATGAAATATCGGAGGTTTCAAATCGTGATTATCAATGGCTCCACTATAAAATTTCCACCAACCTCCTGTCTTTTCGCTCTCCCCTCCGCTGGCAAGATCTTGCTGTGTACTCCCAAGTTGAACTCCAGCTTTGATCCTCTGCCTCCGGAATCAGAGCCCTTGGATTCTAGATGTGCGCCAACACACCCAACTCATTATCTTCTCTTCAGTGCCTAAGTAATGACATCATTATTTCACTAGAAGTTACAAGATTATGATTAAAAAAAAAAAAAAAGCTCTTTACTTTGACTACGTGGGATTCCATTGAACTTATCTCATTATAAATGGACATTTGTATTGTCTTGAAGTACAGGGAACCAGAAAAGTAGAATTACCTCCACTTAATTCTTTTCAGTCAGTTTTCAGAGTAACAAATTAGAAACCAATGAGTTTTGTGTTTATTTTTTTTCTCTGATTGTTATTGTTTGCCTCTCTTTTATCAGCTTTCTTTCTTCCTTTCTGGGTATATCACCGTGAACTCACAGAGTCTAATATGAGTTTCACTCAATGTTATTTTTGGTACTCAGATTACACATCTTTGCACTTGCAGCTTAGTTTAATACTTGCTTCTTGCCACAACTATATAATTCAGGTTCACATTGTTCTTTTCCTACTGTGGATAGTCAGTCTCTATTTCAGAGAGAGAAATTTTGTAGAAATAGTTTCTGGAGATCACAAACAGGGCCTGTTCCAAATACTCTGTTGTCATTGCTTTAATCCTTTTCAGTTGAGCAAGCTAGGGAATACGTATTTGTTTTAAGGAAATATTCTTGTCAAGAGATTTAGACTATCTTCAATTTAGATTTACGATTAAATGATTTTATGTAGCTATTTAAATATGCTTAAACTCTCCAAAATTTTCCGAGTAGCATTCACACATTTTTTTGTTTTAGCTTAAATATACATAAAACTCTTTTAGCATAATGACATTATAACTAACCATAAGTGCAAATTACTAAGATTTCTTTGCAGTTTTATATACAGTTGGAATCTGTTCCATTAAGAATGTGCATTTAAAATGCTATTTTCTGAAGTCATTTGGAGAGTTCTTTTTGCTGTGTGGTTACACAATGTGTAATCCATTTGAAGTCCTGCTTATATCTCTGGAACTGAAGATTTTAGTTTTCTATCTGCTTCTCTACCCACATATATGTTACTTTAGGCCATCCAGGAAATGACAATCAGGAATTTGAATAAAAGTAGCCTGATGCCCGGAAGCCTTTTCATTCACTGCATTAAATCTGCTCTAGTTTGCTGATCACGAACCTGGATTAGCAAGGGTCCCTAGGAGAGGATGAAGATGGAGGAGAAAGGATGGAGTCAGATTACAAAGGCTCAGCCTTCTGACAAGAGCGAAGGTAAATATGAATGTGAGCATAATGAGATATATCTACTAGAGAATCTTATTTGAGTCCGCTGTGACCATTCACACCATAGTCCTGAATCTCATGGAGGTTAGAAAGGCAATTTTCTTAAGCAGGAACAGGTAGTCATGGGACGGGTTCTGCACTGGCATGTTTTGCTCTTTTCTTAGATAATTATTACACATTCCACAGGCATTAGTTTAAAGCTCCTTCTAGGAAATGCTTTCTCAAATCTCTCCCAGATCAGGTTTGGACACTGTGTTTTTATGTCAACTTATTCTTGGGCATTTTTTTTCCTCACTTACTATATGCAGATTCAGCGAGAATAAGATTTTCTTTGCATTTTGTCTCAGAATTTAATATACTATCCGGCCAATATTGTAACTTTGTGCAATATATTAAGTATAGTAATTCAGATTGAAAAAATTAGTGACTTACTGTGCTTTACCTGTATTTTAATCTTTTTTTCAGTTAATACAAAACCAAAAAAATCTAAAGTCTAACAGCTTGAGTATATAAAATAAACTATCTGAAATCTAAGTTTTATGATGGAATAGAAGAAAGGATCCATGCATAAACTCAAGCAGCTATGGTCACTTAATTTTTTTACAAATATGCCAAGAATATACATTGGCAACCTCTTCAACAAATGGTTCTTGGAAAACTGGATATTCTTATGTAGAAGAATGAAAATAAGTCCTTTTCTCTCAATCTGAGCAAATATCAACTCCAAATGAATCAAAAACCTTAATGTAATACTTGACACTTTGGAACTGTTTGAAAAAAAAAAAAACTAGGCAAATGCTTCAAGATATAGTCATGGATAAGGACTGTTTGAAAGATTCCAGTTGCTCAGGAAATAATGCTAGCAATTGATAATACAGTCTCTTGAAAATAAAAATGTCTGCACAGCAGCAAGACAGCTTACAAAATGAGAGAAAATCTTCACTAGGTATACAGCTGAGAGAGGATTACCATCTAGAATATATAAAGAACTAAAAAAAAAAACTAAAGAAGTATAACAACCCAATCAATAAATAGGCTAATGAAACGAACAGAGACCTCACACACACACACACACACACACACACAAAAATGAAATAGGAATGGCTAACTAACATGAAAAAAAAATTCAGTCTCACTATTTCTCAAATGCAAATTAGACTACAATGAAATTGCAGCTCATCCCAGTCAGAATGGCAGTAACTAAGAAAACAACAAATGTTAGTGAGGATGTGGACAGATGCTGGTGTAGTTTGTCTGATGTTGCCAATCAATTTATGGCAAATAGCTCAGAGAAGCAAGCGGTCTTATTTGTTCTCATGATTCTATGTCATAATCCAGCTTGGCAGGAAAGCTCATGCCAACATTAGGAGCCCAAAATTGATCACACCACATCCACAGGGATTGTCGAGAGGAGGTGAATCTCACTTGCCAGACTACAAGTCTGCAAATGCATTCTGAAGCATGCCAAACTACTGAACCAGTTCCCTTCATTCCAAGTTAGCATGTCACAGAAATACTTACGCATTAATGTTTGCTGCAGCACAATCCACAGAAACTAATTATAGATCCTATCTGGGTACCCATCAATAGAGGAATGCATAGAGAAAATGAGTTATATATACACAGCGGGCACAAAGAACAACCAAGCTGTGTCATATGCAGGAAATTGGATGCCACTGGAGATAAATTACTCTAATAAATTCAGGCGGTCTCAGAAAGACAAATATTGTATGTTTTCTCCCGTTCATGGCATCTAGATGTTCTGTACATCCACAACATCATATATGTACCTAGACATAAAAGTAGAACTAGAACAGTCTAGTGAAGCCAAGGGGGATCTATTATATATGAATAAGAAAATAGCCTTATCAGGCTGAGTTCAATCCCCAGTAGCTCTCACGGTGGAAGAAGAAACTGACTTCCTAAAGTTTTTCTCTGTCCTCTATCCATGTGCCATAGCATGCATGTGTTTCTCTTCCCCTCTCCCTCTCTATCTCCCTCTCTCTTCTAATAAACAAAATATTTAAAATACACACCAATGGAAAAAATTAAAATATAAAATCCATGATTGAAGAGAGAGATGAATATCCTTGAGGTAATGTAATACATTTAGGAGAGAAATGCTAATTATTAAGAGGCTCCTCAGGATAGAATGAGATGCTGACCTGCCACATGCTGCCAAGTACACTGACCCAGATATGTCACACTGTATCTGTCTTGCTCCAAAATACGCCTTGCAAGCTAAGTTGGAGGAAAGAAACTCTGCAAGCTTATGAATGACTCATACAGAAATGGAGTTTAAAATTATGCTTTTGTATTTTAAATAGTTATCTTTGAATAGGTAATATGTTTTTACAGTTCAAAAGTCAAATAATATAAAAGCTGCCCACATTGAGAAGTTTCTTTTCAAATCTCGCCTCTGACCACTTCATTCCCTAGATTCCTCCATGCTATTACTGATCATGTTCATCAGTATTTTTCCAGGATTTATATATGTATATAAAAATAGATATATTTGCATTCTCCTTCATGTCCTCGTTCCATCACATACATATTTTTTTCATTTTTTACATATATCCTGAATATATCTTTATACTAATAATAGCTTTCTTTTTCTTCTTTTTTAGCAGTTCATGAGTTACAAAGTGTGAAGGGGCCAGAGTTCAGTTAACCTATTTCTCTTTAATGAGACATTAAATGTTTCTTATCTCTTGCTATTAAAACCAATGATGTAATGAGTAGTCAGATTTCCACCACTACAACAAATATCCAAGATAATCAACTCATAAAGAGAAGAGGTTTATTTTGGAGCATGGTTTTAGAGTTCTAGCCTATGATTAATTAGCCCCGTTGCTTTTGAGCAAGGCAACGCATCATGATTAGATCATGTAACAGCAAAACCATTCATCTGGTCAGGTAGCAAAGGAAAGATGAAAGGATTAGGGTCTTCCGGGCCCCTTCAGTGACCCAATTACCTAGCTACCTTCCATTCAGCTTCACTTCTTTTAGTCTCCACCATCCCCCAACAGCCCTGTAACTGGGAAACAAGGCTTAACACAGAGCTTGTGGGTGGCATGTAAGATCCAAAGTATAACAAGCCTTTTTGTGCATGCACGCGTGCTCGTGTGTGTGTGTGTGTGTGTGTGTGTGTGTGTGTGTGTGTGTCTGTCTGTCTGTCTGTCTGTCTGGATACTGTGTGTGTCTGTGAAGACCCAAGAGTGACTCGGAATCATCCTGGACTGCTTCTACCTTCTTTTTTGATTCCCTCGGGGTTTCCCAGGCTCTGCTTTTAAGAACCAGAAATGCACACTACTGCCATTTCTGCCTGATGTTTTTCACATGGGTTCTGGGATTTGAACTCAGGTCTTTCTGCTTTCAAGGCAGAGTCTTAATCCCTGAGACATCTCTCCAGCCTCTAGAACAAACCTCAAACATGAAAGATATTATTACTTTAGACTAGTGTGAATAAGAATAATTAGAGCAAGATGTGGAAACAATCATGCAACTAACAAAAAATCAGGCCCTCGGGAGATAAGGAGCCCTGGGAAACTGTAATCAATTAAATGTGTAATGAATGCACAGGTAGGTCTTGTGAAGGGGAAGTTTTTTCTTCAACTGTTTTTTTCTAAGTGGAATAAAAAAGACGGTTTTAGAGACACGGTAGAGTCATCCAGTAGCAAAGCTCACCTGCCCTGCCCCATGCTATTAAGTTCAGTGCTTTTAGTGTTTGGAAAATAATGTCAGTTTGTTCTTAGGAAGATGAGTAATAATAGCGAAATCTAATTCTTGGCCAGTGCTTCAAATTCTGACAATTGTCTTCTCTCAAGACTATGATTTTAAAAAGTTGTAAGAGGTATCCCTTGCCTATTATGGACCTGGAAATCTAAGTGGACATAGCACAGTGACTGTTCATCCCTTCTCATTCCTGACGACCACTCTGCCTTCCTCAGAAAGCCCATTACACAGCATAGACTGGCCTCATTCCCATCACAGTGGTGGACTGAATTAACCACAACCATGTCATGTTTGCTTAAAGGGATTTCTAGATGATCAGTTTGGGTTCAATTAGATGGCAGGTTACTGAGCAGGGTAAACTCGGTTTTTGGAAACGCCATCAGAGCCATAGTCCCTTTTCCTTTACGTGTGGTCCAGCAGGTGGGATCTCAAAAGTCTGCTCAGTGGCAAAGTGAGTAGCACAGAATCTTCCTTGCTTTGGCCCAGCTGCAGCCATTCCAGAGACATCTGGGAGCAAGAGGCTGGGCAGATCAGCAGGCGCCCACGCTGGAACTCCTTCAGTGTCTTTAAGTAGAGCGTGACCTAGTATAGTGGCGCTGAGGTGGCAGAGGCTTTCAATTCATACCTCAAGAAAGAAATTAACTGAAATTCATCTTCACTCACTGAGGCAGAGAGACGTGCTTGGAACACATCACTTCATCTATCCTCCAAAAATTCTCTTTCAAGCCCTCCTGCTTTGGAACCAGACTAGTTCTTCCGTGTCACACTGAGAGCCTGTAACTTAGTGACCCCAAAAGACATCATGCTTAGCCACATAGCATGGCATATACATTACATAATTTTAGAGTTCCTGTTCATTTCAGGGTTATTGCCTGTGAATGTTGGATGATCCACTTGAAAGGAGTTTTGCTTTGCTTTGTTTTTTTTATTTTTCATTTTGTTTTAAAAATTTTCCTCTGTCTGTTATAAGGTTAATGCCACACAGGAGAAGGGGAGCTTCTTTACTTAACCAGTACCCACTGATGAGTCGCCAGCAAGCCTCCAGCAAGGATTCAGGCATTTGCCAGTACAGACATGCCACTTGAAGTCCAGGGGTCACTCATGCAAAAAAGGTGTGAAAGTAGGAGGGAAACAGGCAAGGATGGAGAAAGTATGAAGTGAGAGAGGAAGGGCTATGGGATGGGTAGTAAGGAGTAAAAACACACAAAGTCATATGAAAGTGTCAAAGAATACAAAATTTTAAAATATCCTCTCCAAGGCAATGGCTTGTAAAGTCGGACAATGTCTATATCGACGCTATTGGCTACAGTGAGAAGCATCACTATGGTGCAGAACAGCACAGTGGTACCTGACCTGCCTGCTCATCCCTGAATGAGTGCAGATTAAATACACTGTTATGGAGAATAGGACAAAGTTTGTTGTGTGTGATCGTTTGTTTACATGGTAAGTCACAGATCTTAGAGTCAGAAAGCAGGCTCAGCTACTTAGGATTGGAAGTGCTCTGAAGAGTGGGGGAGGGGCTTATTAAAAGAATCTCATGGGGCCTGAGAGACCGCTCAGGGGTTGAAGCTCTTGCCTCAAAAGCAGAAGGATCTGAGTTCGGATCCCACATCTCATGTAAAAAAAAAAAACTGGTACAAATGGCCTTCACTTCCAGCCCTGGAAGATGGAGCGTGGGAAACTCCAAAGTAAAGCATAAGGTGGATGAGCAGTCCAGAGTGATTCTAGAAAGTCACTCTTGGGCCTCCACAGACAAAGACTAATTCACAGATACATACTCATACACACATACACACATACACAGAATTTTATGACCATGATAATAAGACAAGAGTAGGGTGTGTGCAGTTGGGAGGCCCACAACATCCTTCCCAGAACCTTTCACTCAAACCTCACTGTCTCCCCAGAACTTCCCCGCCTTAGATCATCTCAGAACCTCACTGTTTTCATGTATTCAACAGCAATAACACTACCTCTCTCAGTGAGTTTTCTGAGGGTGTGTTGAAAAGTGTTTGACCCATAGCAGGCATACATTCTCTTTTTTTTAAGTTTACATTGTGGACTCTTTTTCTGGGTGTGTTCCCTAGGCACACACCTCTGGCCCCCTGCTCTCATTCCCCACTTCCCTTTCAACCCTCCCCCAAGGGGATTATAGTAAACCTTACAAAACAGCCCATATGGGACCATTTAGGATCTACAAAGTGGGGGTAATTTTATACAAACTCCTCAGCACAGCTGTATGAGCAGTGTTTTGTTAGACCTGAGCAACTGAACCCACATATTAGAAGACATGCGCCCTGCCCCCCTCCAGGTGCGTGCTTCTCACCTGAGTTTGTGGAGGTGAGATAAAGTCCCATAGAGCAGCCTGAACCAGACTGGGAACCAGAGGGTTTCTGGGTCTTGGTCTCCATTCTGTTGGTTTCTGTTGCTTCTCTTCCCTACTTACCCCCACTCCCAAAGAACCAGCCTGACTTTCAAGTTCCCTGTATTCTGGCCTTAGCCTACTACTCTTCGGCTTTATCTGTAGTTGTGCTCCTCTGAACCTCCTCCCAATTAGTATTGCCTTTTTTTAAGACCTTTATGTGACTACACAACGCTTGGGCCAGTCTCTGCCTGATGAAATTTTATCACTCTTAAAAGGGAATTTATGCCAGTCATCCCTAGCAGCCCTCTTCACTGTCCCAGAGCAGGGGGACAGAGATAGCAAACTGTTGTGGGATGGCTCTCTTGGGGTCTTTATGTATCCAGGTTCTTGTGTTCAGGAGGGAGTCATAAGATTGAAACCAAAACATCCGTAGAGGATTAAAGCAGAGTTTATTAGAAGAGAAAAAGAAGCAAACTCAACTCACCGACGATAATCCAAGGGACAAGGAGCTGCAAAAGAACTCAAGGGACTCTAGATGTGGAGTGCCATGAGGGGTAGGCGCCAAGGATGGCAGCCAGGGTTGGGTATATTTATACACTTAGGGGTGTGTGGCTTCTCCTCATTGGTTAGCTCCAGTTTCTGCAAACCTGATTGGAGCTTTTAGCCCCCTGCATCTCATTGGTCTGTTCATATAGAAGTCCAACTGGACTGATCTTCTGGACCTCACCTTAGGGCTTACTTGCTACAGTGGAGAACCAATCTCCGTGTTCTTGCACGAACAGAGCTTTGGGGGAAGTTGGTGAAGAACATGTGCCTTCAGGGTAAGCGCAGCAGGGGGGTGACTTTCCGAGACCATCCCAGCCTGTCTGCTCTAAAACTGCCTAAAAATTATATGCATTGTTTTGAAGCTTTTGACTCCTAAACCAGACTCGACACTTCCAGGCAAATGTTTTCGCTCGCTTATGTTCAGTGCTTATTCCAGGGTTTAGCCCTCGGTAATGAATATTATCTTTTAGGACAAAACATAATTTCATACTGGATAATAATTTTAGCTGTAAATTCCAACTCCCTCAGTGACCAAATGGTCTCAAGCAGATTACTGAAATCCAGTTTCCGTTTTTTAAAAATAAGAACATAATTACCTTTTGAGTAGCCCATAAGGATTAAACAAAACACTACTTCCAAATTACATAAATATAGTGATAAACAGTATGGGGTCACAATCAATACTAAATTACCCCCTATATTCTGATTCTTTGTACGCAATAAGAGGAAGTAAACATACTTTGAAACCGGCAATGTAGTTTCAATTTTGATGAGAAAAATGTTTAATAGCATCTTCTTCTTAGTGCAAAAACTACATATATAACTTGAACCTGAGATAAAGTAACACTTGCTAAGAAATGGTATATTAAAAAGGCCACTTCTGGGCTGAGGAATGTAGCAATTGCCTAGCATGCAAAAAGCCATGAATTAAATGCATAATATCACAGAAAACCGTGCATAGTGGTACAGCCCTGTAATCTCCATACTCAGATGACCTTGACTACGAAGTCCAAGGCTAACAGACCCTGTCTGGAAAGGAAAGGCCACAAGTAAATTATTTTTAATAAATTCAATTTGCTATGTAACTACTGGTACTCTTGGCATAAATGGGTGAGAAACTATAAACTATTTTTAGGAATACTTACAAAAATATAAATCAATGACTAAAATATGGGAAAAATAAGGAACTATGAAGTATATTTTGATAATTAACTGAGAACTTTACTTCTTTAAGAACTTTATACAAATCTACACATAACTATCATTCCTTTATACCTATTCCTACAAAGTCGAAATATTCTTTCGAAAGTGCCGTAAGTATACATACACACAGTTGGCTTAGATTTTTAAAAAAATAAAAGCTAATTACAAGATGTGCTGATTCAAACAGAAACAGTTACCATGAGTTACTATTAAAATCATACCCAGTCTGCAATGACTTGTTATCCTAAGTTGAGGTCTTTTGCCTCCTAGCATATTATGGCTAAATGAAACTACAGAGATATGCATTGTAGCACATCTACATCCTATTACTGAGGAGAAAGTTAAGAAAACAGAATGTGAGCTAATCTTGCAAGAAAAATAATAAAATATTAGTCACCATTAACTAATTTGATGTCGCCAATCAATAGAACTACAGCAAAATAAACTAGTGATCAAAATTTCTGTTTGCAAAGCTAATACAAAACAAAACGAGACTTTTTGCTACAAAGGACTCAGGTTACACTGCTGGTGTCTATTTGCTACAAGGAGACTGTCAGCTTAACTAGCTACAATAACCAAGTGAGCTACTCTTTTTCTTTTCTCATAATAATAGCACATTCATTTTAGAGTCCCTTGAGTCAAAGAAGCTGATTTAAGATCTTAAGCTCTAAGAAGACATATGAAACTAAGAATGAGTTAAGTTCAATTTTTATGATTGTCTTATTTTCATTGTAATCGTAAATTATTTAATTGTAAAATATCAATGTGAATTATAAACAATATTGTGACACTTTCATTTAACTTTAAAAGTATTTTTGGTTAAAATTTTTTTACTGCCTCCCTGAGATCAAGAGAACAGATTTTCATAATGTCCTTTGTATTTTCTCACAGCATGTAGTCACTGTGTTAAGTGATTTGGCCGAGACAAGCTATATTGTTCTAGTATGAAATTCTATGGCTAATGTCACTAAATTTGGTGAATATACACAAAATACTGTAAAACATTAAATTCTGTTAATACTACCAATGTAAGTAACATGGATAAGGAACCAACAAGTTCTGGAAATAATTATAAAAATCTCATTTTTGTTATGAAATTAATTAAAAATAGCATATTCTCAAAAAAAAAGAATGGGTGAGGTTATGAGGTAGAGGAAGACACTGATAATACATTTAAGAAAACGTCAAAGGCACACTACAGGAACTCTGGTTAATTTTGTGTATTCTAGATGGTAGAACTGAAAATTAATAATAGCGTCACAACAGCAACAACAGTGTCATAGTAAAGAGGATTTTGCACTTAAATGGATAATAAATGGATTATCATCTCTGCTTTCGCCACGACCCTAAGGCATAAACATCGGGACATTAAATGGAGACAAGGAAGCGGCCTTAGGGAAAGAGATGGCGGAGTTTGGCATTGAGCTCTCTCTCCTTGCTTAGAAGATCTAGGCTGTGCTTTTTGAAGGCTTCCGACTGCAGGCGCAGCTCATCGTAGGCTTTCTGAATACCGTCCACCCGGCGCTGCAGCTCCCGGACCCTCAGGTTGCTGTCCACCGCCACCGCCTCCTGTTCGAAGCGCTCCAGCGCGTGCTTGCGCGCCATGGCCGCCGTCTCCAGCTTCTCCTCCAGCTGCCGGATCTCCGCCTGCTTGTTCTGCAGCACCTTGCCCCGCTCCATGGTCAGCTGCAGCAGCTCCTCCTTCTCCCGCGTCACGGTCTGCAGCCGGGCTTGCAGCTCCTGGCCCAGGCTGCTGTGCTCCTCCTGCGCCTTGGCCATCTGCTCGCTGGCCTGCTGCTGCTGCAGCTCCAGGCTCTGCAGCTGGCCGCGCAGCTGCTCCAGCTCCTTGGCGTGGCTGCAGGCCTGCTGGCTCTGCAGCTCCAGCAGCTCCTTCTCCCGGGCCTGGGCCTGGCTGGCATCGTGGGCACACTTCTGCTTCAAGGTGTCCAGCTCCTCGGCCAGGGCCTTGCTCTGCGCCGTGAGCCGCACAACCTTGGCCTCCTGGTCTCGCAGCGCCTGGCTGAAGAGGCTGCTGTTCTCCAGCCTCAGCTTCTCGTTCTCCTCCCTCAGCTTGACGTTCTCGCTCTTGTGCTCGTCCTTGAAGCGGATCATCATCTCGTGGTTGCTGGCCAGGGTCATGAACCGGCTCTCCAGCTTCTGGAGCTGCTCGCTCTGGGCCTTCAGCTTCCCGGCGTCCTGCAGCCTCTGTTCCTCCAGGTCAGCGTTGAGCAGCTCCAGGATCTGACAGCGCTCCAGAGCCTCGTCCGACCTCCGCTTTAAGATGCAGATGAGCTGCGACTGCTCTTGGATCCGCGAGCGGAGCATGGCTTTCTCGCTCTTCTCCTCCTCCGACAGACCCCGGAGGTTTGCCAGAGCCTCCTTCAGCCCCTCCATTTCCTTGAACCCCATCTCCTCTTCCTGATTTTCCAGTTCTTTGTGTTGCTTTCCTAAGGTTTCTTCAGGGGGCGGGGTGTCCATCCTGAGAGCTTGCCCTTTCTGAGGCATGGGCGCTCTCTCGAAAAGCTGACTGCAGTCTTGCCCCCTCTGGTTTCAAAAAGGTGTTGCTATGGGCTCTCCGCAGGCTGCAGCAGTTGAGCTTTCCAGTACTGAGCCCTGTAATTGGTGGGCAGGTCTTCAGAACGCAGTGAAGTAACAGGAGAAGCCCAAAGCCAATCAGATCCGACGACTTCTGACTTTCTAACCAATCACAGCCCCCAACTCACACTCCCTCCCCCCCCCCTCCCCCCCGCAGTATCCAACCCTGCACATCACAGACACACCAGCCCTGGTTAGCTTCCCACACGCTCAGGCTAGGAAGAAAGCCTGACCCCGCACGGTTTCTGGTAGGAGTAAAGAAAACATGTCTTCCCTCGGCTGTCATAAGAATACTGTCTATAGAAATTTTGGTGGTTCCCTAAAACTTGCAGTTTGTATGCATACAAAGCACCCTTAAGGAAGCTCCTACTATCTATCTTAGCCGTCTTAAATAAAATTTCTCTTGTTTCTCTTGTCCTTATATTGGAAACAGATACTCTTAGATATTCGGCAATCACCTCTGGCCAGGGGGTGACATCCAATACCCATCAGGATGGAGCCAAGGGCGGTGCAGGAGCAGCAAAACTGGAAAAAAAAAAAAAAAAAGAATCGACAAACCGTAATTCAGAAAATCAGAGACTCTACATCAACCACCTGGAACCAGACCGCCTAATCTCTCCCCATCCTGAAGCTCAGGGAAATTTGCAGAAGAGGGGGCGGTAAGATTGTGAGAGCCTAAAGATGGGGAGGAGCAACGATATGCAAGATATTCCATACAAGTTAGGGCTGAAGTAATCATAATAGGACTTTGCATGACCTGCGCAATTACCAACATATCATTGAATCCCCAAAGTCTAGCATGGATCACAGGCAAGGGATTAACAGCCACAATAGTGTTCTTATACTAAAGGGGAACACAAAAAAGAGCTTTAGGCAATGCCACTGAGTCCTTACACCTCATCAGAGAGGAGGACCCAGAGGGAAGTTTGACATGCACACTAAAGGATGATCCAGGGATGGGGGGGAGGAGGCACCGGGAGAAAGGGAGGGAGGGGGAAAAGGAAAAAGAAAAGGGGGAGGGAACAAGAGGATCCAGGGAGGGATAGAGGGAGGGAGGGGAATGGGGTACTTATCAACTTTGTATGAGTGGAAGAAATAAATTTTAAAAAAAGTTATTCAGCGATCCCCTTTTCTACTCATCAGGAAAATAAGTTTACGAAAAGAAGCTTAATGATGTGATTAATATTTAAGCAGGAAGGAAATCCAAAGGAGACTATCATATTCCAAAGTAAGTTGCAGGTGGGTTACATAAACTCAATACAAAGTGAAATAAAACCCAAATACTGAAAACGGGAACCAGTCCCCCAAAGGGGACTATCAAATTACTGATCTAAGAAAGACTTTCTTGGCTTAAGTACTATATAAGAGCCAAGACAGGAAAAGCTTGATTAGACGGCATTGAAAATCAGCAGTTACATAACTTTTAAATTATGTGTTCTCTGAAGTTGTCTGACACACTCCTTAGAAAGCCGTATTTCAAAGTTGTTCTTTCCAAAGATCTCAAGAGGCTTCCCTCATGGGTACACGATGTAAGATTCATGCTCCCGCAAGTGTCAGGCACATGCCATCAAAGGCAACCCAGATGAAACTCAGTGGACCACACATGCAAAAAGGCATGAAAATAAGAGCGAGACTGGCAGGGAAGAAGGAGGGTTTGCAATGGGAAGAGTAGAGATGGGATTGAGGATTAATGTGTCGGAGTATCATAAATTAACTGTCTTCATGTATGAAACTATTTTCTTGGCATAAAATTATATTTTATTATTAAATAAAATTGATAAGCACAATGAGTAGGCATTCCTACCCCCTCCTTCTTCCTTCCCTACTTTCTCTCTTTCCCCTTCCCTTCCTTCTTTTCTCTCCTTCTGTGGATCTGATCAGTTTCCCATGTATGAAACTTTAAAAGAATTTTTTAATGGAAAAAAGTTCCCCTTCCCAGCCAGGTTCCCCACCAATGTTTTGCCTAGATTGCCTTCTCTCAGCTTGCACGTTGTGTGCCTATCTTATATTAAGATTCCTCTCTCTGAGAGCATCTCAATGTCCACTCACCTCTTTTAGTGCATTCGTCTTATTCTATCTGTGCTAAGAGGCGTATGGGAGCGTTTTGTCCATCATTGTGTGATGCTTTGATCAGACTAAATATATCTATCCCCTTAAACACTTACTTTTTACTTTTTAAAACGGAGTCTCACATAGTCTAGGCTTGACCTTGAATTTAACCTGTATGGCCAAGGATGACCACGAACTCCTGATCCTCTTGGTTCTGTCAGTGGCATTTTGAGATTACATGCATGTACCACCACACATGGATCATTTATCACCTTTTCATGGTGAGAAGTGTAAAAATTCTTCTAGCTTTTCCATGTATACAACACCCTGTCATTGTCTTAGTCTTCTGGGTACTAACACAGCTGACTATCTTGGCTCCCAGCACCCCCTCTCCATCCTTTCTCCCCAGGCAGATTCTGGAAACTCCAGCCAGCAACCTGATACCATAATAACAAACAAAGGTGAGAGAAGGAAATGACTTCGTTCCTAAATGTTACTGAACTGGTTGTAATACTCTTCTCTTTTGATTCTCCTCTAATCTCAATCTTGAATTTGTATGGTCAAGACAATTAGAATGGTTCTTTTCTAATTTCTCATACATCAAAAATTGTATTTTTGATTACCTTTATATAGTTATGTGAACTCAGAAAGTGAATTAAGAGAACATGTTTCCCAAGAACTGAAGAAGAGACAAAGAAAAACTAAAAATATTAACAGCAGTTCTTTCTCAGGGTGAAACTAAAGATCCCATCCACTACCTTTCTTTTTTTTTTTTTTTTTTTTTTTTTCTAGTTCTTTTTTTTTTTTTTTTAATTTCAGCTCATACAAACTTATTAGGTACACCAGTTCCCTCCCTCCCTCCTCCTCCCCCCGTACCCCCTGCTCCCCCTCCCCACCCCTCTCCCTTCCCATCCCCCAGTGCCTCCCACCCCAATTCCCAGAGAGTCCTTTCTTGTGCATGACTGATTTTCCTCTGGGCCCTCCTCTCCGATGACGTACAAGGACCCAGTGGCCTTTGCCGAACCCTTTCCCGTGTTCCCCTTAGGTATAGGAACACTGCTGTGGCTACCAATTCTTTGCCTCCAAGGATCTTGGTGCCTTTAGCAGGTGCTAGACTTTGTGAGGTCAACAGTGTGTTGGACAATGCGCAGGGCATGCAAAGTCCAATTATGATTGCTGCAGCCCTAACTAGTATAGAGTATCTTACATATCATTGCTCCTCCCATCCTTATGCTCTTACACTCTTACCGCCCCCTCTTCCGCAAATTTCCCTGAGCTTCAAGATGGGGAGAGACTAAGCTGGCCTAGTTCTAGGTGGTTGATATAGAGTCTCTGAAGTTCTGGATTGTGGTTTGTTGATTTTCTTTTGCAGTTTTGCTGCTCCTGCAATGCCCTTCACTCCATCCTGGTGGGCATTGTATGTTACCCCCTGGCCAGAGACAAAAAGCTGTTAGAGTCTTGTGATAAAGCGCATTCAAGGTAGATGTAATAAAAGTGGGAAACCACAGTGAGGGAGGGGTCTATCACCCATTTGCAAAATTGTTACTTTTTATCTGCCAGACTATATGCCCTCCTCTTCTGGTGAGATCACTCCCCCTCAGTAGTAAATGATCAGGAACAAGAGTCTGTGAACTTAATCAGATGTCTCATTACTTATTTGGGTCCTTGGTGGAGGCCTATTTTCCCTGTTGTAACATGGTCCCTTCTCTCCTTCTTTCTGGTGTGGCCCTCCTACCCCATCCCTCCTGTTCATAATCCTTGGAATTCCTATCTCTAGGTGGGCTGGGTGGGTTTGGTACTAGGAGCCACCTATTAGGGAGTACATACGGCGCTTAATTTTCTGGGTCTGGGATACTTCACTTAATACAATTGTTTCTAATGACATCCATTTCCCGGCAAATTCAGTAATTCATCATTTTTGATGGCTGAGTAGTACTCCATTGTATAGATGTACCACAGTTTCCTTATCCACTCGTCAACTGTTGGACATTTGGGCTGATTCCATGACTTTGCTATTGTAAACAGTGCTGCTATGAACATGGTCGTGCTTGTGCTATCGAGGCGAACCTCTGCTGTATGGGGGGTTATTCCCAAAAGTGGAATAGCAGGGTCATATGGCATTTCAATCTTTAATTTCTTTAAGAATCTCCAGACGGCTCGCCAGAGTGGCTGTATGAGCCTGCATTCCCACCAGCAATGTAGGAGAGTTCCCCTCTCTCCACATCCTCTCCAGCATTTGTCGTTGTTAGTATTGTGGATTTTTGCCATCCTGACCGGGGTGAGATGATATCTCAGGGAAGTTTTGATTTGCATTTCCCTGATGGCTAAAGAAGTGGAGCATTTTTTCAGATATTTGTTAGACATTTTAATTTCATCCCTGGTAAAGTTTCTTTTAAGTTCCAGGGCCCATTTTTTAATTGGGCCATTGGTTTCCTTGGTGTTTAGTTTTCTAAGTTCTTTGTGCACTCTGGACAATAGAGCTCTATCAGATATGTGGTTAGTGAAGATTTTCTCCCATTCTGTGGGTTGCCTTTGAGCTCGCGTTACAATCTCTTTATCTGAACAGAAGCTCTTTAATTTCACAAGATCCCAACTGTTGAGAGTTGGTAGCAGTGACTGTGCCATTGGATGTCTGTTTAGGAACTGTTGACCTAGCCCAATCAGCTCGAGGGAGTTCCCTATCCTTTCAACTATGGTTTTTATAGTCTCTGGCCTGATATCAAGGTCCTTGATCCATTTGGAATTAAGTCTTGTACATGGTGACAAGTACGGGTCCAGCTTTAATCTTCTGCATGTGGAGATCCAGTTTTGCCAGCACCATTTGTTGAAGATGCTGTTCTTTTTCCATTGGATTCTTTGGGCCCCTTTGTCAAAGACCAAATGGCTGTAACTTTGTGGGCTTATATCTGGGTCTTCAATCCTTATCCATTGATCTGTGTGTCTATTTTGGAGCCAATACCAGGCTGTCTTTACAACTATGGATTTGTAGTATAGACTAAGGTTTGGTATGGTTATACCTCCAGCTGTGTTTTTGTTACTCAGGATTGTTTTTGCTATCCTGGGTCTATTGTGCCTCCATATGAACTTTGAGATTGTTTGGTCAACTTCTTTGAAGAATTGCTTTGGGATTTTGATTGGTATAGCATTGAATCTGTATATTGCCTTTGGTAGGATGGTCATTTTCACGATGTTGATTCTGCCAATCCAGGAACAAGGGAGGTCTTTCCACCTTCTGGTGTCTTCGGCTATTTCTTTCTTTAGGGTTTTAAAGTTTTCATTGTAAAGGTCTTTTACCTCCTTAGTTAGGTTTATACCAAGGTATTTCATTTTTTTAGGGGCTATAATAAATGGTATTGTTTCTCTCAAGGCTTTTTCACTTCTTTCATTCTGGGCATATAGGAAGGCCTCTGATTTTTGCACATTTATTTTGTATCCTGCCACCCTGCTGAACTTCTCAATTAGTTCCAGGAGCTTCCTGGTGGAGTTTTTGGGATCCCTCAGGTATAAGATCATGTCATCTGCAAATAGGGATAGCTTGACTTCTTCCTTGCCGATTTGACTCCCTCTTATGTCCCTTTCTTGTCTTATGGCTTCAGCTAAGACTTCAAGTACAATATTGAATAGAAGTGGTGAGAGTGGACAGCCTTGTCTAGTTCCTGATCGAAGTGGGAATGCTTCCAATTGTTCCCCATTGAGCATAATCCTTGCTGTGGGCTTGTTGTATATAGCTTTTATTATATTGATAAAGGTTTCTTCCATTCCTACTGTCTCTAGCGTTTTGATCATAAAAGGCTGTTGGATCTTGTCAAAAGCTTTTTCTGCATCTATCGAGAGTATCATGTGGTCTTGGACTTTGGACTGGTTTATATGATGAATTACATTTATTGATTTGCGTATGTTGAACCAACCTTGTGTGCCGGGGATGAAGCCTACTTGGTCCCCATGAATGATCTTTTTAATATGTTTTTGAATCCGATTTGCTAAGACTTTGTTGAGAATCTTTGCGTCTGTGTTCATCAGGGAGATCGGCCTATAGTTTTCTTTTTTAAGCGAATCTTTATTAGGTTTTGGGATTAAAACGATATTAGCTTCATAGAAGGAATTTGGTAGTGTTCCTTCCTTTGCTATTTGATGGAACAGTTTAAGGAGTATTGGTGTTATTAAGTCCTTAAATGTCTGGTAGAACTCTGTGCTGAATCCATCTGGTCCAGGACATTTTTTGGTGGGAAGATTCGAGATTACTTCCTCAATTTCCTTATATGTTATAGGACTATTTAAATAATTCACAACTTCCTGATTCAATTTAGGTAAGTTGTGTTTACTTAGAAATTCATCCATCTCTTTTGTGTTGTCAAACTTCACAGAGTATAAGTTTTTGAAATATGATGTTATAATTCTCTGGATTTCTTGGGTATCAGTAGTGATAACTCCATGTTCATTTCTAATTTTGTTAATTTGGGTTTTCTCTCTCTTGCTTTTGGTTAGTTTCGCTAGGGGTGTATCAATCTTATTGATTTTTTCAAAGAACCAGCTTTTTGACTGGTTGATTTTTTCTATCGTTTTCTTAATCTCGATTTCAGATATTTCTCCCCTTATTTTGCTAATCTCCTCTCTTCTACTACTTTTGGGATCAGACTGCTCTAGCTTCTCTAAAGCTTTAAGCTGCATTGTTAAGTTGTTTATTTCTGACGTTTCCATTTTTTTGACGTAGGCATTAAGAGCTATGAACTTACCTCTTAGAACAGCTTTCATTGTGTCCCAGAGATTTTGGTAAGTTGTATTTTCGTTATCATTCACTTTCAGGAAATCTTGAATTTCCTTTTTAATTTCTTCCTGAATCCATGTCTCATTCAGCATCATAGTGTTAAGTTTCCAGGAGTTAGTGTATTTTCTCTTGTTTGATGTGTTGTGGATGTCCAGCTTTAGGCCGTGATGGTCTGATAGGGCACAGGTTAGAATTTCAACTTTCTTGTATATGTGTAGATTCATTTTGTCCATCCACTACCTTTCTAAGTCCCTTGCACACAGTAGATATTCAGTAATATTTGCCTATTAAGTAATTTTTCCACATTTAAAAATAGTTATAGATCTTCATATAAAAATTAGCTCGTGAAACACTGAATCTATAACTACTTGTTAAGGGTAAGGACTTCAAAAGACTCTCAACAATGTATTCAATAAACACTTGCAATACAAGGTGCTCAGTGCTGGGTATGACTAACAAGATAAATATCATCACCTCCTCTCAGCTACAGTTATTTTCTTTTGTCAATCATTATTATATATTTACTCTGTGCCTATATATGTGCATGGGGGGTGCATATGTGCCACATTGTGCACACATGGAGAACAAAGGACAATTTCTGGGATGGGTTCTCTCTAACATGTGGACTCTTGGGACCGAATTCATTTCATTAGGCTCAGCAGCAAGTATCTTAACTACTGAGCCATCCTTTCAGCCCTTGTTCAATCATTTTTACTTACAACTACCTTTGACCCTGAAAGTGTCTGGTATATTCCCTTTCCAGAGAGCCAATATGGAAAGATCAGTTGATATTGCCGTTGCTCTTGGTTGCTGTCCAAAAACTATTACTGAAGACGCAACACAAATGGATTATAGAATATGGGCAAAATATATCAACTGGAACTGATCTGAGGACTTTCTCCTTGCTGGATACTGTATAATTCTGATATACTGTAGAATTCTACTGCTGGGGGAGAGAAATATTCACAAGCCCCATCAACAGGCTTGAGATCTCTAAGTTGCCATATAAATCACCATGACAACAGGTGACCACTAGTGTAATAGTGGCATGAATACAAAGAGGACAACCAACAGCTTTCTGATTGGACTCAAGACCCATTTGTCAGAATGGTTCACATCCCTGTTATTGTAAACTGGAACAAAAACCTAAAAAGTGGGGAAAGGAACAGATCAATAGGGAAGACAGCCAATAAACCTATAGGTAGGAAGACAAGACAATACATCAAACTGCCCTGTAGGCAACTGTTATATATCCACGGAAGGGGCACTTATAGTGGAAACCTTTGGGTCTAAAGCTGGATGAGTGAAGGGAATTGCACCTATCAGTGGGGTGACCTGAAGAGAGGTAACTTAATATACCATGGAGGCCTGAGCCCCCACAGAAGTAGACAAGCCAGAGTAAGCCCTGGGGTCCATAGAAACATACAGGTGGAAGGGTGGGAGAGAATGGGAAGGAATGATGAAGGGAAGGGAGAGGATAGAAGGGAGGGAAAGGGAGGGAAGCTGGATGAATACTCAATATATTTGTAAAAGTAGAAAAAATTAAAATGAAAAAAATCAGCCAATCATGTCAACTAACATGCTCTCTCTCTTTGACTTAGTAAAGTGCGTCAGTGTCTCTGTGTTTTACAGCCACTCTCTAGAGAGGTCTTCTAAATAACTTGTATAGTACCAGGCATGTGAACTTCTCTCATTTATTTCTAGTGATACACTGGAAAGGTAGGTATTATTATCCCCATTTTACAGTTTGTAGGGAACAAAGAAACCAAAACTCAGAGATGAAGCACATTATACCACATTATCAAGAGAAATGATAACAACTATATTCTAAACAGATCCTTTTGATGCTAACACCCATGGTCTCATATCACACTTGATTTTTTCACTGTTCATTTCATATCATGTGTACCAGGAAACTCTACCCAACTATCATTTATTTGGATATATCGCTGGGTTTCTCGAAAAAAAGAAGTTAAAGTAAAAAAAAAAACACCTGACATAAATATCAAAGCTTTAATGAACTTGGGTTACTTACATTTGAAAACTTGCAAATTATCAACACTTGGTCTTATATGGCAGACTGGTGAAAGTAAATAGACAATTTGTATTTTGTTTCAGACAGAAATGTAGCATGAAATCCCCCTTGGACTTCTTGGTGGGTTTTTATTGTCCACACTGGGGCTTCTATTATTCCAACTTGTGTTTTGAAGGTAAGAGATTTGGAGACAAGGAGAGCAGACAGTCTTGATTCTGGGCAAGGGAAGACCAGAGCCAGCTTCACTGGTATTTCAGAGCTGGCTCGATGCTAAGAGGCGATAACTTTGAGAAAAGTGGAGAGGAACTCTGTTCTATGACCATGGTACAAGTCAGAACAGGGGTCACACTTTGATTGCCATCAAACCTTGGTGTCCAGCTCTACCTAATGCATCTCTCCCTTCCCCAAGACCCAGAGAACCTAGGAAGAAAGCATGACTGCAGACAGAACTCTCGAACTTGGGGAAAAGTGACAAACTGTCTAATAGAGCTTCTTGGTTTTATTTATTTATTTATTTGAGATTAGTATCACATTTTAGCCCAGACTAGTGTTAAACTCTCAACAATCCTCCTGCCTTAGTTTCCCAAATGGGGAAATTACACACATGAACCACATGTAATCTCCAGTATTTTTGTCTTTTTTTTCATGTGTATGTGTGAATGGTCCATATGTGTATGCCTGTTTTTACGTGTATGTGTGTGTGTGTGTGTGTGTGTGTGTGTGTGTGTGTACATGTGTTTGTGAGTCCATGTGGTACAGAGGCCTGAAGCTGGCATTGGGAGTCATACTTCATTGTTTTTCCAACTTATTCTTTTGAAACAGAGTTTAATCAAACCCAGTGATCACTTGTATGATTAGCTAGCTTTCTCTTGGGACTCCCAGTCTCTGTATTGTGAGACTGGAATTACAAGCAAGCTGCCATACCCACTTGGCATTTTATAAGAGAACTTGGGGGTCTGAACTCTAATTGGGTCCTTTGTTTGCTCAGAAATCACTTTAATCGCTGACCCATCTCTCAGCCCCTTTCTAATGATTTTAGTGACATCTGTTAGGCAAGGAATCATTTGTAAAACTCCCTGCTCAGTCATTATCCAGAATTCCCCAAACTTCCACTGAATCAGTGTTTGGTATGGGAAAGGCTAATTGATTGAGTCCTAGAGTAGAGGAATGTCCTGTGTATCAAAATCATCTTAAAGCTTGTTGTGGAAAAATTTTAAATATTAGTCTAGTGTCAAGAATAAACATTGACATATATTCAAACTTTTCAACATGCAACTCTTTTTAAAATGGGAACTCTGCTCCTGATAACATTGCTAAAGTTGCTCATTTAGAGGAAATGATGCCAAGTGTTGCACTAAAGACTGGAAAAATTAGTCTTATGTGAAAGTTTATATATATGTATATGTATATATACTTTAAGAGTCTTAAAACGTTAAGTTAAATGTTAAGAGTCTTAACATAAAGTATTTTATTCAAAGCAGGTAGTTGGATTAAATTACCAACATAATATAAATCATATGATAATTTATTCTAAGAGTTTTTACAAAATACTTTATGAAAATTATACATACATAGGAAGTAGAGTAAAACTGAACAATTTATATTCTAATTAAAACTCTTTTGCAAAGCTCATCTGTCACTACCCTTATGCTACTTTCATATAGCAAAACTACAAAGAAAAACAATCATGTATAAGCATACTCTATTATAAAACAGGCTTGAGATCCACTTAAGCCAAAGTCAAGTGCTTGAATTCCCATGTGCGCCAGAAGGTGGCACTAAAGTCCACTTGAGCTGAGAAAAGGGGGAACCAATTTCTAAGTGCACAAGTATGTGCCTTAACCTCAGTTTCATCGGACTAGGATGGAATTCAGTATTTTACCAGCGAGTACAGAGTAAATCGCTGTCTAATTATATAACAGCTCTCTGTCATTCCTGATGCTGCTCTTCCCAACCCATTCCAGAAATGCCTGTCTCTCTGTTGCTTCCCCCAAGCCTTCCCACATCTGGCTTGGGTATAATTCCTGCAAACATTTCAATAACTGAATGGCAGGCCTTAACGCTAACACGAGACTGTGGTGTGGAACCCATAAGCGTAGCTGTCTCTTTGGAGGGCAGAAGCAACAGTTCAGTGTCTTGTTCAGTTGTCTCTTCAATGCTGGCGTCACGGGTCCTACGCGTTGTCGCTCCTGGACTCTCTTGAGCCCTGCAAGGCATGCAGATGGACTTCGGCATGCTGGGTGGGATGCGTCAGCGGCACAGGTGAGGATCCTAGTCCATGAAGTCGGCGCTTCCAGACCAGGCTTCACCTGCGCGGGAGTTTTCGGTGGAGGAGTCCACGCACGCACGGGGTCACTTGGAGATCTTGGCGATTAGAAGCATTCTGAGAGGCAGTGTGGCTTCAATCCAAGTGTTGGGGGAATTGACCATCTTCTCCCAGAGAGCAATTTCCTCGGAAGTTGAGTCCATCCAATCCACTTCAGTCCCATAGCTTTGACCTGAAAGGAAGGAAGTTTTACATTTGGAGAGGAGTAGCCCTTTGGGAGCAGAAAGAAAGGGGGAGCTGTTTCTCAGGTGGAATCAATGGAGGCAGCGTTCTCACATCACTGGCGAGCACAGCTGAGCCGCAACAAGGAAGAACTAACTATTCACCACCCACAGTGGCTCGGTGTTGAGCTCCCCATGGTTCCTGAAACTAAATGATCCCTAAGGAAGGGGATTTGAGACTTTTTGTCTAAAAGAGTTTCAAAACTTCACTCTATCACTTTGTACCCCAAGTTATACAAGTATCAACTTGGCATAGGAGGGCTGAACCTCTGGACACATTTGTGAAAATTAGAGTGTAGGAGATTATTTAATTGATGTGGAAAGACTCGGCCCACTGTGGGTGGGACCTTTGCCCCGGCAGGTAGATAAGAGAGGAAGAGCTGATTCAGGAAAGGGATACGGTGTTGGCCAATCACCTCAATTTCTGATGTTGGTATGTTGTCAACAGGATGTATCTCTTGTCTTGTTGACAACTGAGTATGGTAAACCAGAATGAACTGCGTTACCTTAAGTTGTTTGGGATATGTTTTCAAAACAGCAACATGAAGAGCAACTACAGTACCAGCTATTGCCTAATTTCTTGAGATGTCAGTTCCTTTGGGGATATTGTTAATAAGAATCGCTGTGAGGAATAGATGTGATAATGCAAATAAAGCATTTAATGCAGTGGTGAAATGGTAGCTTCTATAATTAGTCAAAGCACATCTTTAACTCTGAAGTTACTGTTTGAGAGGTGGTAATAAAGACATTTCTGCATCCCCAACACTAACTTAAGTCCCATAAGAATGGGCACTGTACATAGCTGGTCCCCATATCCTTCCTTTACTTATTTTATTCTACTTAATGGAATAACTGTTGTCGTTACGAAGAAGCAAAGCAACAAACATAACTCAGGAATCTCCAGGAGAATTGGGCTCATGGAGAATTAAGTGCAAACACACATTACCTGTTCCATAGCCAATCCGGAGACCTCCCAAAAACTGGTTGGTTAATTTATAGTGGTCCCACACTGTGAGTTCCACACAGGCTTCCATGAGATCCTCAGGCCGGAAGCCATCGTACACCATGGTGTGGTTGAAGATGGGGTTGGTGGTCTTCCCTACAGCTCTTGTCTTCTGGCGACTTTTCCTGCTGGTATCTGGCAGGATGGTACTATATACAAACAGAAATGAGAGCATTTCAGCGTGACAATGGACGCTGTCACTTGCAGTATACAGCACGACGGGTAGTTGGGCGATTGGAAGACAAAGCACGGAAGACAGGCATGATGACGTGCATCTACAACCCAATGCACGAGGAGGGCTAAGGCGGGGGTGAGGGGGTGGGGAGTGGGAAGTGAATCCCAGACCACCCTGGGTCATAGAGGAAGATCTGTGGAAAAACAAGATAAAATGAAATGGCCGCGGAGACAGCTCAAGTGGTAAAGTGCTCACATTGTGAGCATGAAGACCTGGATTTGATCCTCAGAACCCACATGAAAAGTCACATGTGGTGTGGGGGTGCGTGATCCCAACACTGGGGAGCTGAGAGCAGGAGGATCCCTGGGGCTCAACCAGTTTAGCCTAAATGGTGAGAGCCAGGCCAAAGAAGCAGATGGCATTCCTGGGATGACAACTCAGGTTCTCTTCTCTGCTTTATGGGAGTGCACACACGTGTGTCTACAAATCTGAGTAAGAACAAGCTGCACATACACACACACACACACACACACACACACACACACACACACACACACACGAAGAATAGCCAAAGTGGGGCTGATTCTGACACTGCCACATGCTGGCTATACAGTGTAGGAGACTCACTCCTTAGACACTTGCTTCCCTACTTACAAAGTGGGAATAGTGATGTCTTTGTACGATTGATGCTAGAACTAAGTAATACACAAGTTCAATGTCTACATCAAAAAGTGCCAAATATGGTGGCAAATGCCTAGGAATTCCCTTCACATGAGGAAAAATGCAACTGGAGAGAGTCATATTAAGGGAATTAAGTCAATTCAGAAAGCTGCATAAAATCATGTGTGTATATATGACGTGCAAGCAGGAGCAAAGTCGTCTAGGGAACAGAAGGGACTTACAAAAGGAGGGAAGGCTGAGAAAAGGGAGGGGAGTGGACATGGAGAAATATGCTTGTATGAAAATGACTTTATGTAATCCAGCACCATGTACAGCGAATGTAGTCACAGGCTGGTGGAAGGTAGAGAAATGAAGTAGAAAGAAGGAAGTCTGGAGCTACAGCTCAGTGGAGCGCTTGATTAGCACGCATGAGGGCCTGAGTTAAGTCCTCCAGATCTCCTAGATGAATTAGTTGATTGAAAAATAAAAAATACTTTCAAGTTTACAAAGCCCTTTTGTTTGTAACAGACACGAAACTTGTGTTCCTGTCTCATGGTCCTTGTGACTCGGTCCTAAAGCATTGTTTCAGATATGACAAAGGGGGCTGAAGAGATGGCTCAGGGGTTGAGCCTCTGTCATATAAGCAGAAGAGCCTGAGCTCAGATCCAGGATCCCATGTAAAAAAGCAACAGGCAGATCCGCATTTCAAGCTCTGAAGGGTGAAGCCTGGGAAATTCTAAACAAAGCAAAAAAGAAGTAGAAGCAATCCAGAATGATTCCTGAAGTCACCCTTGGGCCTCCACAGGGACACACGGTGCCCTCTGGAGCACCAGCTGTCTGGAAAGTAGGGTCTGCCCTTGTCTCGGCAGTGCTGAGGTTACTGTGTGGGCAATTCCTTCAAATCCTGGTGTTGGTATATATTCTCCTGCCAAGCTGGACTAATAACACACACACACACACACACACACACACACACACACACACACACACAAATAAAATAAAATTTAATTTAAAAAAGATGTGACAAAGGAATATAAAAACAAATAGCAAACTGTACTCTAAAAATAGATCAGGTAATTGTATGTCAATTACAAATAAATATAGAGAAAATAAGTGGGACGAATCACTTGAAAAATTAGATGATCGCAACAGGCATCAAAAAAAAGGACAACTAAAGAAGGTCAAGTCCTTAGCTTGTTACCATTTAACGAAAGAATTTAGATGGCTTCCCCTTAGCAGGGGCAGGTCAAGACACTCCTTCACCCAGATGTGGACCTCTCCAGTTGTAGGAAGCTTCTTACCTGTAATAAAATAAGAAAGAAAAACCATGCTGCCATTTCTTCTTGACAAAGGATGTCACCTTAAGTATGACTATAATTTTCATAGTCTGATAGTACTGAGGTCAGATAGCTCTATAAAAATAATGAAGAATGGGAACATTCATACTGCTTCCAATTACAGTGTATTCTTCACCATTCTTTTCTGGATGGTTCAACAATATGACATATCAGGAGTTAACTATACAAATCAATTTGACAATGGAAGGCTCAGCTCTGGGCACATTTGTAAAGAATTAGCAGTTGAGTCAAGCGAGCCCTGAACAAGCCTGTAGGGGACACCTAATGGACGAGGGAAGGCGCCATCCAGAGTGGGTGGGATGTTTCCCTGGGCGGGGGTAAGATGGAGGGAGCTGGCTAAAAGAGTTGGCATTCTGTGGCATAGTTGGATAGACAAGCTGTCTGGAAAGTAGGGTCTGCCCTTGTCTCGGCAGTGCTGAGGATACTGTGTGGGCAATTCCTTCAAATCCTGGTGTTGGTACATATTCTCCTGCCAAGCTGGACTAATAAATGTAACCAGACCATTTTTTAAAAAATATTTACTTATCGTGTGTGTGTGTGTGTGTGTGTGTGTGTGTGTGTGTGTGTGTGTGTGAAAGAGAGACAGAGACAGAAAGAGAGAGACACAGAGAGAGAGGATATTGTGCATCTCTGTGGAGGACCAAGGGTAACTTTGAGAATCATCCTGGATTGCTTCTACCTCCTTTTTGCTTCACTCTGGATTTACCAGGCTCAGCCTACCAGGCCACCACAACTGTTTCTGCATGGTGTTTTTATATGGTACCTGGGATCTGAACTCAGAACCTTCTGCTTGCAAGGCAGAGTTTTAACCCCTGAGCCATCTCTTCAGCCCATAATCACACAATCTTAAACCACAATAGAATCCTTTGTTTCCCCTCAATCCATTTGCCAACATGCAGGCAAGCTGGGACAGATTATTAACGTTTTATCTCCTACTAAGACTCTTAAGAAGGAGGACAAAGGAACTTTAACTTCTTAGGGATGTTCTGTGAATTCTTCGAACTCTTCCTTGTGAAAAAGAGCACACAAGTTCCATTCTTATCATAACAATGTCAGTCAGCCCAAATTCTTACCAAAGGGAAACTATTCACACTATACAGAAAGAATAAGATTAAAACACAGATTGTATACTGAACAACAACAAGAAAAAGAAACCCTAGAATTTATTGCATAGAAAAAGAAAATAAAATGTTGGTAATTAAGGGTCTGGGGTAAGGTGAAAAGGGGCTGTTATTTGATGGATACAGAGTTGTGCAATAGTGTGAGATGAGACATGTATGTGGATCTGTCTTGACAATGTAGTTGGGCACAGGTGTCAACTTGACAGTTGGGAGTTTGAGCTCTTGGCACACTTATAGAGAATTAGTGGTTGAGTTAAGTCCAGAGCAAACCTGCAAGAGATTGTCTAGCTGATAGGGAAGGCCCAGCACATGGTGGGTGGGAGTAGGCCCTAGAATAAAATACAGAGAGCTGGTTGAGAGTTTGGGCATCCTTGTATATACTTGGCCAGACATACTGGACTGGCAAGTAAGGATTCTCTCTCTCTCAGCTATTATGTACAGATGTTGTGGCCAGTTCCCTTGGCCCTGGTGTTGGTGCATGCACTCCTGTCAAGGTGGACTACGAAGAAACTGACTATCCGTAAGAAAATAAAACCTTTGATCCCTTAAGCCGTTTGATGGTGATTTATCAGCAACCATGCAGGTCAACTGCAACAATATTTCTGGTTTGAAAATGATCAAGACAGTAAATTTTTTAAGTTTCTTACCACAAGGAAAAAAAAGAGAGCTTTCTTGTTTACAACTATGAAGTGACTCTTTTTGGCCTATACAATTGTTAACACATAGAGATTCATCTTGGATGAGGCAACAGAACCCAAGTGAATCTCTGGAAGGAAAGGAATAAGGAAAGAACATATAGACCTGAAGAGAAAATTATTACATACCAGGGGTTGGCTGTGGAACATACTGGAGAGCAAGCTTCATTTCACCTCGGTTTTCTGTTTCAAGAGCGACTGGTGCTGTCTGTAAGATGGAGGAATGTAAGCAGGTGAAAGAAACAGACTTTTTAAAATTCTGTTAGTTTTACAGGTCCTGATCCCAGGGCAATTCTGTTACAGGGCCACGTCTGTCCCATATGGATCACTTGAGAATCCGAGATTACAATTTTCCTCTGAATTGGAGCTACATTGTTTTCTTTTTCATATATATATATTTATATAGTGTTTATGTGTGTGTGTACACGTGTGTTCAGGTACATATACACAAATGCGCCTCAGTGTGTGTGCTTATAGAGGCCCAAAGCTAACACTGGAAATCATCCTCTGTAGCACTTCCACTTACTATTGTGAGCCTGGTTAGCTCTAATTAGATCCAGATCATGCCATTAGGATTAGTCTGATTGACTAAGTTGCTCTGGGGATTCCCAGGCTCTGCCTTTAGGGCTAAAATTACAGGTGGACTGCCACACCTGCCTGGCATTTTTATGTTGGGATGTGAGAATCTGAATTTGAGTGCTTTTGCTGGTGAGGTAACGGTTTTAACCACTAAGCCATCTCTTTCATAGCTAAGAAAGTAATGGTACATGCCCTGGGAAATCATTCAGTGTACTCAGAAAACAATTCATGGCCCTTAGACACAAAGATCATGAAGAAACCATAGTAGTTTACTTGGAGACAGGAATACTGTCCTGTGATATGATGAATGCTAAAAGGTTTCGCAGGCTAGGAATACATGCAAATAAAAACTAAAGCAGACTATATGAAACCTGAAATGTGAGGTTCAAGTGAGCTCCCTTGCAGACCAGATCAAGGAGTCCATTCCTGCTCTGTCAGCAGCAAAAGGGCTGGGGAAAGGCCTGGAAAATGGTTAAAGTGCTTGCCACATAAATGAAAGGATTGGGGTTTAGATCCACACAGGTGGGTACAGTGGCTAGCCTTAGAAAGTGGGGACCAGAACCCCCAAAGCAAAGCCCTATCTGCAAGCTCTGGGCTTAATTAGAGAATTATTTCAAAATGGTACGGTGGAAGAAGAATAAAGATCATTTCTCATATCAAGAACGGGTCTTCATACATATGTGCACACATGTGTACATTATCCCCCCCCATAAACCACACATGCATACGCACCTTATATACATGTACAATAATAAAAAAGGTTAACCCATCTCAACTTATCCCTAAACCTCTTTGATCTACAAAGCCTCACATGTAATAAAACAGACATAGCAAGATAAAGGGCCAAGTGTTCAAATCAGGAATTGAGAAAAAAACTATTATTTTGCTTTCTGAGCATATCAAACTGCCTTCTAAATACTTTCTTTACATCCGTATATTAGTGCAACTCTCGGCCTTCAATGTGAAGCCTCTTTTCGTAATGGAAGATGTTAAACACAGAGATCTTTGCAGAGATACAAAGAGTGACAAGCATGTTGGGTCTTAACGGGATATCTGTATCCTCTACTCCCTGTCCCCTGCCAGAGCTTAGGGAACATCACAGAAGTGGGGGCAGAAGCAATGGAAGAGCCAGAGGTCGGGAGGAATATTGTCAAATACGTCTTCTGGACATGACAGGGTCACGCACCCATGAATCCATTGCAGCTGTGTTCCCCTCCACAAGACCTGCAGAAGGTGTGACTGGTCCATATTTTACCATGAAAGGAGGAAGACCTCATGGGACACTACCCTTCCCTAAGGATCTAATGCTGGCTGTGGAAAGGGGAGCTGCTTTCTTCAGTGGTATGTCCACTGAAATATTGCTCACACTCCAGCAAGCACCCAGGTCGCACGCTAATGCAGACAGCCTTAATGGAACTCAATGAAATACACACACTCAGACATAAAAGTAGCGGTGAGATAAGAAAGTTATCAGTAGAAAGGGGAAGGATGGGATCAGGTCAAATGATTAAATTCAGTGCTCCTGTGCTGGGAATCAAACCCAGGACCTTGTGGGTGTTAGGTTAAGTGCTCTGGCACTGAACTAGTCATGATTTAATTCAAAGAATTAAAAAAGGAAAATAAAATAAATTTCATTGTGATTCATGGTCAGTTAAAAAAAGACATTGGAATTTTAATATTATGACTTTGTTAAAGTCTTAATTTATACTATACAATATGTGTGTGTTATTAGACACTTGTGCATGTGTATGTGTTTTGTGTGTGTGTGATTACACACTCTGTGCATGTGGGGGTGGATATCCATGTACCATAGAATATGTGAGGAGGTAGAGGATAGACTTTTTAGGTCTGGGTCCTCACCTTTCTATCTTGCTTGAGACAGGATTTTTTTCACCACTGCATAAGCCAGGCTAGCAGGCTCTAGGATTTCTGGAGTTTCTCCTGTCTCTGCTTCCCATTTCCCAAATGCACATGGGATTACAGATGCATGTGTAACTGCATTTGACTTTTAAGTATGCTCCGGGGATCTGAACTTGGGTCATTTGACTTATGAGACAAACTCCTTGACCCACTGAGTCATCTGTACAGTTCTGCTGGAGAGGCTTTTGCTCCTGTGCTGGGAATCAAAGCCAGGACCTCGTGTGTGTTAGGTAAGTGCTCTGCCACTGAACTATACTCCCAACTATACTCCTTTATGCTAGGTATTTTAATTTAATTCAAGGGATGAATATTTTATCAGTAGTAACCAATAAGGGAAAAGAAACTATAATTGCCATGTTAATAAAAGGAAAGATAGGGCCAGTGAAATAGCTTAGTGGGTAAGTCACCTGCTCGAAAGCCTGGTGACCTGAGTTCAATTCCTGGAAGCCCATATGATAGAAGGAGAGAACGCACTACTGAGAGCTGTCCTCTATTCTCCATTCATACACCATGGGATGTGTGCGCATTCCTTCTCTTTCTCTCCCAAATAAGTTAACCATTTAAAAACTGGAGGGAAGAAAAGTATATAATTGTTTACTAGTTCCTAAAGAAACAAATATGGAAAACCGCAAATATTAAGACATTAGATTTGCACCCAAACATATCAATAATTACATTAAGTGCAAATAGATCAAATAATCCGATTAAAAGAAACATTGCAAAGTGAGAATGGTGATGCAGGTTTGTAATCTAAGGACCTAGAAGATTAAGGCAAGAGGATTGTGAGTTTCAGGCTAGTTTGAGTAAATTCCAGGTCATCCTAGTCTACAGAATGAGATGCTACTTTGAAGTATCACATGGAACATTTATAAGAATCTGACCATAAGTTAGGCTACAAGTCTGTCTCAAGTTTCAAAGGATTTAATTATTTGAATAAGCTGCTTGAAGACAGAAGTCACACTCATTTTTGTCACGTGAGTTAAACATTCTCCCTATAAATTTTTTTTCAGTACCTGTGTGGATGTTGGTATGTGCATGCGTGTGGATGTATATACAGAGGGCACTTGAATTGGTCTGCCTGCCCAATGGTGACATAGGGAATTATCCTGAATTGCTCCATCTTGTTATTGCTTTGCTCTGGGATTTCCTTGGCTCTGCCTTCCAGGGCCAGAATTGCAGGCCACTTCCATTTCTTGCTTGGCATTTTTATGTGAGATCTGGGATCTGAACTTAGATCCTTTTGCTTTTGAGGCAAAGGCATTAACCCCCGAGTCATCTTCCCAGCCCTCTTCCTATACTTTTATAACCCTTACTCTTTCTTCCCCAAATGTACAAACTAAGAAAGTTCAATCCTAATCTGAAATGATCCTGTGTTACAATGGGCCCTGTGAGTTTCAGCAGCCCTCCACAACCAGCTAATAAGGGTGTGTGAACTCACCTTCCTTTTCAGCGGGTACCACTTCAGCTGTTTGCTCTGCTTGATCTCCCAATCCCAGTCTTTCAAGTCAAGCTCCACCTCTCCCAGGAAGCTGTTGCGCTTGAAAGTATCTCGATGCCAAACGGACACGTTCAACTTCTGTGTCTTTAAGAGCTGCTTTTCAATTTTATACTAAGTGGAGAGAAGAAAATCAGAATGATGAATAGCATTACCTTTTACCAGAGCAATGCCACAGAGCGGAAAGTCATCTGCCTAGGTCAGATTTTTTCATCTCTTGGGTTTCAGGTCTCAAAACTATTGCTGAGTCATCTTACTCTAAGTGTCTTATTTCAAAGGGCTAAAAATCCATCTTTCACAAAAGCCGATGCTCTTCCCTTTGCTGGAAAAAGCAAACCAGCTCAAATATCATAGCTGAAAATAGCTTTCCAAAATCCAAAGCCAACCATCCAACTTTTGTTGGATGTTTTTGCACTAGATAAAACATACATGAAGTTCAGCCTAAAAATACAAATCAAATTTAATCTAGTTCTGTTTTCTACCTGAGGGAAATGAGTTTTTTAGATTTCATTTAATTTTATCTATCTATCTATCTATCTATCTATCTATCTATCTATCTATCTATCTATCTATCTATCTATTATTTTGGAGGCAGGGTTTCATATAGTTCATGCTTGGCCTTGAGTATGCTATATATCTGAGGATGACCTTGACTCCACATTTTTCTGCCTCTGCCTCCCAAGGGCTGGGAACATAGGTGTGCACCATCATTCCCAGTTAGACTTCGTTTTTTTTAGAGTAGTTTCAGATTCACAGCAAACGGAGGCAGAAAACAGAGTCGCCATTAGTATCTGCCCCTACAAACACATTCCTCACTCACTATCAGCATCCAAGACAAATTTAAAAGAAAAAGCTCCATAGTAAAAAATAGAAAAGATTTGGTATGCTCAATACTTTTTCATCTCAAATGTCGTCAGTCCTTGATTATATGTAATCATGGAAGAAATAACGGTCCTTGCAATCTAAAATAATCTTCATTTGGTTTCATGACGTGCAACTTGAGGGTCCATTTTGGTTACAGCAGAGCCACCATTTCCTGAGCCTACCATTTAAATTAGCTGGCTTCTCCTGAGTATAGGGTTGAAGTAGCTGATCCAGAAGCAGCCACGGTACTGGGGTATATCACAGTCAAATAGCAATTACAAACTTGCTACAGAAAGTCCACAGATGGGTAATCCAACCATGAGCGACAGACAGTTTTTCTTAACTGCTTCTTCCTCTTTTCTTAGAGGATGATAAATACTCAGTTTCCAGAAATAAAGAATAAACAAGGTCATATTTTCAGTTTTAAATGATTTATGGTTATACTAAGGATCACATGACATGGTTTGTAGGGGGGAGAAAGAGAATGGAGATATGAGAGATAGGCATACAATCTATCCTTCCAATTAACATTTTCTGGGGGAGTCTCCTTAGATCACAGCACTATAGATTGCTATTTGTTTATTTATTTAATGTATGATTATCACTTCATACATGCTAACTCATTTAATGCCTACATTTCCTGAGGTGGGTAGGTAAGAGCCATCATTTCCCTTTTTCAGACACACACACACACACACACACACACACACACACACCATCATCATCATCATCATCATTAACTTACTTTCTTCAATCTGAGTTACAGACTTGTTATTTGACCAGAGACACACTCTATACATAAGGCAGTGTTAATCTTTGTCTTCACAGAACTTAAAATTTAATGTTGAGGTTAAGTGCTGAGTGTTAGCATAATGCTTAGCATAAGGCAGGCTTACTAAGGTTGCAGACACGAGGGGTCTTGGAGATGTTTAAGGCTGTGTAGTTAGGGAAAGAATGCGCCTGAAGGACCAGAACACGTGAGAGTACAAGAAAATGTGCTTCCGCTAAAGCACGGAAAGGAACGCAGAGAGACCAGAACAAAGGTTATGAAAGAGGACGGTTGAAGCTGGAGTTCTGCTCAGCTACGTCCACGCTCACATCCCCAGTAGAACCGTCCTGTAAAGAGTTTGTAAGTACCCGCAAAATCTCATTGTACACAGGATTCAACGTTTTCTTCACCACAAGTGTTTTCTTCTTGCCCATCTTCCCTTTGTCTGGTAACAAATAGGTCTTTACATATCTAAAAAGAAAAAAGCAGGAAGAAACGTGAAAAAGAAGACACAAGTGATGCTCTCATTTGTTCAAGAACACATTGAAAACTGACAAATCATTACCTCTTGGCAGTGAGAAGAAATCTGTCTTCTACTTTATGTATTTAAATATTTAAAATGATTAAGGAATTTTAGTAGGAATTTTAGGAATTTAGTAGGAATTAAGGAATTTTATTTAATATTGTTTGGAAGTTTTTTTTTATTTTTAAAATTTTTTATTATTATTATTTATTCAACTGTGTGCATATGCGTGTGTATGTGCGTGCCCACGTGTCTGTGTGTGTATGTCTGTATATGTGTAGAACCACGGACGAATTCGCGAACCACCATGGACGCCTCCACCTCCTTCTGCCCCCGGATTCACAGGCTCCGCCCTACCAGAACCAGAAGCGCAGGCCCGCTTCCGCCTGGCGTCTATACATGGGATCTGGGATCCGAACTCAGGACCTTCCGCCTGCAAGGCGGAGGCTTAACCCCTGAGCCACCTCTCCAGCCCCTGTTTGGAAGATTTTTAAGGTCAATTACTAGGAAAAAAAAGAAAGTTTGAGCCAGAGCCTGCTTCAAGCACTGCAATCCTCCTGCCTCCACCTCCCCAGCACCCCTCCCCTGCAGTGATTACAGGTGTGAGCAGCATGTTTGTCCTGAATTCATTATTTCCCACTGCCCCGACTAAATGGGTCTGTGAGGGAAGGCAGGCGACAGACATCTAGCATAGTGTTCAGTTCTCCTAGTTTATTTTCTATTGAGAAAAGGCTTTGATACTTGAAGAGGGTCTCGTTGATGTTGTTTTCAATAGTTTCTTCCTATCTTTTGGAACATAATTAATCTAAGCACACATCTGATTGGCCCATATTTTTTTTTCTGGAGCAAAGAGTCTGGTTTTGGCTTATCTTTTTTTAAATTTTTTTTTCTACTTTTACAAGCATATTGAGTATTCATCCCAGCTTCTCTTCCTCCCTCTTCCCTTACATTCCCTCTCTTCCCTCTACCATTTTGTCCCACTCTTCCGCCTATATGCTTCTGTGGACCTTAAGGTTCACTCTGGTTTTCTACTTCTGTGGGGAGTTCAGGCCACTGTGACTTTCCATTCTATGGATATAATAACAGTTGCCTACAGAGCAGTTTGATGTACTGTCTTCTTACTTATAGGTTTATTGTCTATCTTCCCTATTAATCTATTTCCTTCCTTTTTTAGGTTTTTGTTCTAGTTTATAGTAACAGGGATGGGTACCATTCTGACAAGCAAGTCTTGAATTGATTGGTCCATATTTTGTGTAAAAAAATTAAGAATATTGAATCCTGTTGTTTTACAATAAGAAAAAACTGGATTTTTACCTAGAAAAACAATTGGACTTCCGCAAAGGGTGAATGAAAAATGACATTCAAGGCTAGGGACATGGCTCAGTGGATAAAGTGTTCGTGCTACAACTGTGAGGATCTGAGCTGGATCCCCAGAACCTGTGTTCAGCTGACTAACTAGCTGTCATAGTTAGGCACAGGTGTCAACTTGACGGTTGAGGGTTTGAGCTCTGGGCACATTTGTGGAGAATTAGTGGTTGAGTTGGGTCCAAAGCAAACCTGAAGGAGATTGTCTAGCTGATGGGAGGGCCCAGCCCATGATGGGTGGAACTAGGCCCTGGAATAAAATACAGAGAGCTGGTTGAGAGAGTCAGCATCCTTGCGTACACTTGGCCAAACATGCTGGTCTGGTAAATAAGGCTAGTCCCTCTTTCAACCCTGGTGTTGTTGCATGCTCTCCCATCAAGCTGGACTAAGAACTGTAACCAGTAATTGTAAGAGACAATAAACCCCTTGTACCCTTAAGCCATGTGATGGTGACTTATCAGCAACCATGCAGGTGAACTGCAACACTAGCCAAGCTTACTGGTGAGCTCTGGATTCAAATGAGATGTCTTTCTTTAATAATAAAAGTGGAGAGCAAGGAAGATACCTACATCAACGTCAAGCTTCCACATACACTGGCACATATATTCTCATCTGCCCCAACATATGTGCATTCATTTGAATATGCATATACACACCCCCAAACATGCACATATACAAAGAAAGAAAAACAGCGTTGAATCTTCATAAGTAAACTGACATGCAATCATATCCATGATTTAAATGAAGAATTGATAATTCCCCATAAAGTTCTTGCATAGGATATAATTTATCTGTTTGTTTTAAGACAAGATCTCACTACATAGCCTTAGCTAGCCTCCAAGGTAGGATCTTTCTGCTTTAGCTTCCCCAGTGCTGAGATTATAGATGTGTACACCACACTTGCCTTTGAGAGTCATAATTTAAACATGGAAACTATTTCATTGTAGAGTCTTACTCTTTTGAATATTATGAAGTATGCTTCTCATGCCTCTAATTTTAGAAAAAGATTGACAGTGTGCTGGAAAGAGCAGAGTAGCAGCGTTCAAGAGGTCTTCATATTCATGTGCACAGTCTACTTGTCTTTAGTCCTGTCTTCCTCGTCTGAAGAAATGAATGAACTGCACAGGATGACCTCAAAGGCCTCCTCCAATTTAACATACGTTGTGTCTCTCTGAAGTTTCTATAACTTACTTTTGGCATATGCATTTATGAAGTAAAACAGTTGCACTTCCCTCTGACTTTTCACACACACCTTTGAGCACAGTGACGCATAGAAAATCCTCCTTTTTGTATTTCTGTCTATTCCTTCTCTATTCCTAGCAGATAAATAGTTGGAGCATTAGGCAAAAGTAGGTGGCTGCTGACAAGTGTGGACTTACGGGTCTGAGCGCTGCTTCTTAACGTCTGCCGCTGCTAAGTCCTTGCACTGGGCCACAAAGACGTGCAACTCCTTCAGCGACTCCACATAGTCGACTGCGAATTGAATGTTCCCTTTCACCTCCAGGTTGCCAAAGTCTCCGCTGTAAACGCTCATCACACTGCCACTCACCTGAAGGCATCAGAAATATACAGGGTTTGTCTTAGTCTCATGCCCAACATCAGTGGAAGAACTCACAGCCACAATCCCTGCTAGTTTGCACATAAAAGCAGTTCGTTGGATATGGCACAAGGTCACATCAATGCAAACAACTTGTTATGATATTCATGACTAGGATTTTTAAAAAAAAAAAAGACAAAGACAACAGTTGCTCCTTAAAGTCAGGTAAGAGGAGAACAGAGTTATTTAGATGGAGGCTCATTTCGAAGCAGGATGATTTTGTGCTAGATAGAATTATGCAATGCTGTAGTTTTTGGCACGCATAGTATTTAAGATGCTAAAGAAAGAGGATGTAAGAAACCCCAGGCACACAAATCACAGTGACAACACTGCTTGGATTTCCAAGGCACTCAAAAAGGAATTTTGCCCTTACTCCTCCATTGAATCCAGGGAAATGCTTACTGAGCCATGCACTTTTAGAGCTCATGAAGGGTAGAAAATAGATGATGGATGGAGGGAATTTAAAGCCATCCAAAGGTTATCAGCAAAAAAAAAAAAAAATAGTTTTTTTAAACAAAGGTTTTAGAAGTACAATGAATGCTATTAAGAATTTAAGTATAACAGCATTTGAGCATTTGTTTAGTATATCTGGTGAGACACATGCATATGTATGTACATAAGGAAAATATTTAGGTAAACTTGTAACAATGCAATTACCTATGTCTATTTCTACACACATGCTACAGGCATGCATAGCTATCTCATTCTGTGCAAGAAGTTCCAGGTAAAGTCAGATTGTCTTGAAATCTGAGCAACCAAAACCTGTTCTAAATCCTTCCATAATGCAAAGAATCAATTCTCCCATTCTCCATCTTTTTACTTAAAAGAAAAGTACAATTCTATACCGATATTCAGTCTATAAGATCATGTCCTATGTAAGCAGTCTTATGAGTCACCTTTCTGTGGCACAGAAAAATTTAATGGTTCATCTTGTTAGCAAATTAGGCTTATTTTTAAAGCACTTACATCAAAAAGTCTTTTTTAAAATTTATGGCAGAGACAGAGAGAGAGAGAGAGAGAGAGAGAGAGAGAGAGAGAGAGGTAGTTAGCCAGAAGCTAATTATAGATTAGATAAAATGCCTTGAAATTTTAGAACTAAGCTGTACAGGCAGCCACTTTGCTTGAGCAGAGAGCAAGCAGAGATGAAGGCAGAGCCTTCGTTTACATACAGAAGACAGGGACGTCATGCCAGAGGAGCTGCTAAGATTGGTTAATGAGCTTGGGCTCTTCTTGTATCTCCTGAGCTGGTAGCTGCTTTCTGATGCTGTGTCAGTTTCTCTGTCATCACTCTACAAAACATCAGACAATATACATGGCATTTACATTCAGAACGAGTCTAAGTTTGAGTCGATGTGTGGGCAAGGAAAATCTCCTGTGACCCACTGATCTGTGATATTTATCAAGGGCAAATGTTGGCGTTAAGTGCCTGAGGGTGGGATTCGGGGTGGAGTGGGTGGCCTGCACTTGGGCCCCATCTAAGAAGGAGGGCAGTGTTTAGTTATCAGAACCACAGAGTGATTCTTCCACTTGCAATGTGGCCCTCAGGAGCTAGAGAAGACAGCACTATTATGAGCTTTCTTTTCACTCACTTAATATATTTATGTTGTCTGAAGTACTTTAGTCAGACATACAAAAAATTGTCCAAAAAATAAACTGTCTATAGTATCCTATCAAAACATAAAATACCACACTCAGTTCCTCCTATTACCATGACTTTAGCGTTCTTAAAATTCAAAACTCTTACCTAAGATGTTATTAAATTAGGAAAAAGAGATACTAGTCTGATCTGTTTCTGATTAAAGTTTATATATCCTTTTTTTTAACTTAAGCAACTCCTTACACATCCTTGTTGTATATTCTTTATAGCTATGGGAAAGTATTTTGAATTATACAATCCATTCACACTAGATATTAACATATTTCTTTTAAAAAATTAAAAAGTAGTAAGATACTTATTTAAATATGTTTCAAGAGATATTTTCCTAAGACAAGGAAAAAAAGTAGCCATGGCAAATTTTATTGGATGTTTGTTGGATGGTAACTATGAATGAACTCCTTTGGGGTAAGGTTTTTATGAAGTAGCTCAGTGGTTCCTATGGTTACGGAGGAGGAGTTAGTTCATGCCAACATATCCCAAGACCATGCAATTGCACAGCAATATCATGGACATCAATTAATGCGGATTAATACAGGAGTTAAAGAAAAACGAATTAACGATAATGATGGATGAGTAAAGAATCCTCTGTTAGGATTAAAAAATCCATGCTTTTTAAATGTCGCTGCTATTATATTTTCTCCCCACATACTTACCAGCCCATTCACTTTTCTAAATGCATATACATCAGATCACTAATGAGTTATTGGAAGGATGGACCCTGTCTTGTTGACTGGAACAGTATTTCTTACAAAGCTGGCACTCGATAAATAAATATGACTAAAGCTATATATCAAAGGGAATAAGGACTAATTTCACTTCCAAATCCAGTTTAACCCCATGTATTTTGAAAGGTAAAATGATAAAGCTTAATTTTGTCATCTGGATGAACTTCCTTCTCTGAGACAGCAGGTTAAAACTGAACGAAGAAAGAAAAATAAGAACATAGAATTTACTTCTCAGACTATCATTGGTTCATTCCTATGATTATCTACCACCAAAGCATTTCTACAGTGGCCTAGAACCACGGGAATTCTATGGGGTTTCCCCTCTAGATCCCTGCTATGTACGGGTTAGTTCCAAAACATGAGTGGCTTTTCCAAACTGGGGTGTGTGCTCTCACACATATGCAAGGACTGAATGTTTGCAGATGCACCTCACTGAAGACCTCAAAAGGACAGAAAGGTATCCGGGATGGGGGCAGGATGCTACCTATCTGTTACTCAGAATTTTGTTCACAGAAATCTAAGAGGATTGACCTAAGGATAAAGCTTTTCATTTCACCATTAGAAAACAGGGCAAAAACCAGTACGGAAGCAGTTAATATTTACTGTATGCCAGGCACTGTGCAGTTTTCTCTCCATTAGATCATGGATAACCAAACACTCCATGGGTACTAGGCATGGAGAAACCAGACTCAGGGAAACCAAAGAATCGCGTATGGTCAGACACTAAGTTGGCATAATAGCCAGACCTGGGAATGTTTTACTCCAGGTCTCAGGCAAGAACATGAGATCTTAAGTCAATGTACCTTAGTTTTCAATAGTCATTGTGTTTTGGGAAAGAAATACGAGTATTAAGTGCCTGGTACTTAATTAATTGTGGATCATAGTCATGTTTTTACTTGATATGGCAGGGCATGGTGGTTACCAGCATAAGAGTCAGACCTGGGCTCCAGTCCTGATTCGGTCCCTTTCTGGTTCAATGAGCTGATTTTACTTCCTTTGGTCTCCATCTCCTCACTCATAATAGTTGAGGATAACGGTGATGCCTACATCCCACAGTCATTGAAGAATTATGAGATAGTAAATGTCAAGCCTCTGGCACCTGGTAGATACTCTTCAAAACTTGCCTGTGTCCTTATTACTTAATTTTTGTAACAAGTGCTTTTGAGATCATCATGTTGCCTAGACTGAGTTTTTGCAAACCAACTCCAAGCTGTGCAGGATGGGTAGCTAATCCATGCCAACATACTCCTCTCTGGATTTTGTACCTACTTTGAAGCTACAGTCCCATTCCAAAATCTCTTCAATTCAACTTTACTGACCAGAAAGAGTTACTGTTTGAGTCAAATGGGATACGTCTTGCCTTGTTCCAGAATCAGCACCACTGCATCCATCGACTTGGGAGGCAGGGGTCAGTCCTGCTTATCTCTTCGGTGTCACCCACAGTGGAAGACGAGCAGCCCAATCATGGCATAGCAAATCCACCCATCCAGCTCCCATTTCCCAAAGCTGTGAAACACAAATTGACTTGCCTCATCTTGAAGAAAGGCCGGAACGGACTTGCTCATCCTTTTGATATTGTCAGCGTGGGAAAACTGACCATCGAGTAATGAAGGCACTGTGGAAACTGAAGGGCAGCATTGCGATTTCAGTGTGATTCTTACAAGTGTCAGACACAAAGCACAAGTTGAAAACACACTTTGCTTTCACTTACAAACGGTATCTTTTGTAAAATGGGTAATGGCACAGCAGTTGGCATGCACAGAACCTCATGAGGTAAAGACCATGCAATTTTTATAAGTTAGAGAGAGAGAGAGAGAGAACAAGGAGTTGAACCAAATATTAAATAAAGAGCAATTTAAAGAAACTAGCTCTTATTGCACTGGAGCTTGATTTGAATTATTCACTAGGCGTGACTCACACTTACGGGAGGCTGAGGCAGGAGGACAGCTGTATGAGACCACCCTCAGCTACACTGTGAGTTCTAAGACAGCCTCAGTCAAGATTCTTGACTCAAAAAAATGTTCTGTTGACATGGATTGGAGGTTTTCCTTATATTTTCACATCAGAGATTTGAATCCTAAATTTTATAATTTATTGGTTCATCTCCCCCAAATAGATTATATTGCTAACATGCTGCAGGCTGAAAAACTATTTCATTTGGAAAATAAGGACATTTTCACAATCCAACATTAAGTATTCTTGGTTATTGAGTGTCTAAGGGCAAGTTTGTTTATTTGTGATAAGTGGCTTATGGTTGTTTGTGTGTGTGTGTCTATGTGTGTGTGTGTATATGTGTGTGTGTGTCTATGTGTGTATGTATGTGTGTGTGTGTGTATGTGTGTATATGTGTGTTTCTGTATGTATGTCTGTGTGTGTATATGTGTATCTGTGTGTGTATGTGTGCCTGTGTGTATATGTGTGTGTATATGTGTGTGTATATGTGTGTGTGTATGTGTGTGTGTATGTGTGTGTCTGTGTCTGTGTGTGTCTGTGTGTGTCTGTGTGTATGTGTGTGTGTATGTGTGTGTGTATGTGTGCGTGTGTGTGTGTGTACACAGGATAACAAGCATCTGATGGTGCCTCTCACCATCATAAAAAAGCAAAACTTCAAGACAATTGCTTTAAAAATATATTTAGGTACCTTTTGACTGGGAGATTTTCATTGTGCCAATAAGCTGGGGGTTTTTTCCCCCTAAGAATCACAACATCTAAGTTCCTCTTATGCTGCATCACGGGCCTTGCAATGAAAGAGTTAATATTTTTTCAAGGCATTTAGAACAGTACCTGATACACAGTGAGCTCTGCATAAGTAGTTTCTAAACAAATATTATCTAATATATAATCTTTAAATTTATGTGAACACAATACAAATGTATTAACTTGGCTTTAATCCTTAGAAATACTATTAGGAAAAGAGACACAAATCAAGTAGTATTTCTCTTCATGACTCAAAAAACACAAAATTAGCCCTAAATATTAGTTAAGATCTTTAATTGAAAGAAATCTAATGAAGGACAAACAAAACACAGCTACACAAACTAAATTTATGTTTACTCACAAATCAGCTCTCACCTAAACTTGGGCTACAAATCCATGGACAGTATTTTATTAGAGTAATTACTTCAATCACTTCCCATTGAATTAAAAAATTGTGTACATTGTGTGTGTGTGTTTACTGTGTTGAGATAGAAGAAGCAGTTCACGATTAGGTCACAAAGGATGGCTCAACAAGATTCTAAAAAATTTTTTTTGGTTCTAACATTGCAACACAGTGTATTGTTGGATGTAAATAGATCAAATTCAATGATAAGTGTTATACAAGTGAAGTCAATTTTATATTTATAGGTTTTAGTTATTTATGTTTTGATCACACATTTCATTTTATTTTTTACTCATGCCTGCATGTGTGTGTTTATATGTGTGTCTATCAAAGGACACTATGTGTGCCCATGAAGGTCTAAAGGTGACTTCAAGAAGCATCCTGGATTGCTTTACCTCTTATTTGCAATGCTCTGGGGTTTCTATACTCCACCTTTTAGGACTAGCAATTCAGGCCGCTGCCATTTCCCCCTTCTGTTTTCATATGGGATTCAGGATCCAGACTCAGATACTTGTGCTTTGGAGGCAGAATCTTAACTCCTGAGCCATCTCTCCAGCTCCACGATTTTATTCTGGACTAGCAAAAGGCACTAAGATTTATTTTCACGGGAAAATAACTAATGAAATTAATTTACCTTCAGTCTAGCACACAATGCGTCTATTGACCTTGACCAATAACTAAACCAGTTAGGAAGACTTGGGTGGAGATAAAGATATTCACATATATGTTTCATATGCTTGGTTTTGATGCCTTAAAAGAAAACTTGAGGAAAACACTATGATAAAGTCAGATGCCCACATCCTGGCATGCCCCAGTTGAAGGGCAACAGGAAAAGCCTCTTTATCCATAAACCCCTCTTGGAGGCTGAGCTCTTATTTTGTCTACACGGGTCAGACAGGGCAGAGTCCTCCAGCCCCAGGCCTGGGAAGGCCCACTTTTTCTAGGCAGCTCTTAAGAATTTGTCAAGTCATGTGCCAAAGCTCATCGCCTGTGTCATGGACAGGAAGACTTCAGGAGCAGTTTCAGATTTCACGCTGACCTCCACCATCAGCACAATGTCTCTCCCACTGGCTCCTTCGCTTAGCGGCTCTCCTCAGGAGATCTATCAGCATAGCCAAAAGTTGTTGGGGGGTATTAAAAATGCTGGGGGCAGGCGTGGTTCATCTTAGTCCCTCCAGCATGTACATTTATGAAACAGAGGAGGTAACAAATCACTCAGGCGTATCTACATGTTTTGCTTGGTCCCTTTTAAAGATACACCTGTTTTTAAGAGAGTGATCATGACTAATCAGAGTAATCTCAGATTGAACATTTAAGAAGGAACAAATATCATCTTTGCCTGATGATGGGCATTAATTAGGTGATGGACATTAGTCATACAAGTATTCATTTACTTTTTTAAAGATTCAAATAGTCGCTTGCCTTTTAGACTGAATATTTACTGTTTAAATTATAGTATTAAATATCACAAGTTAAGTCCTGAATATATAAAAATTTTTTATGAATAGGTACAGAGAAATATTCAATCATATTATATGCGAATTGTCAAAGTAGAGTTATTTGGGGGACTCCAAATAAGTAATAAATTTCTTTTTAACTATTTCCATATAAAAGCTACAGAAATTTAATATACAGACCATAATATAGCATAAAGACTAGCTGAAATCTGAAAGTACCAATTTAATCTTAGGCAGAGATTCAAAGAACAAACTAAAAAAAATAAATAATTTTTAGTAATAGCAATAGATATGCACATTGAAGATATACAACTTTCCTTGAATGAAATCACAAAGTATTTTTTTAGTGAAGACAATAGGAAAACGTTCTTCATAAACCCTGATCAGAATGAAATAGTTCTTGCAAGCCTCAGAAATTTAGCAATAAGAAATGCAGTGTTATCAATGGGTTAGTTATCTAGTATATTTAACATTATGTGGAATGTTTAGTCATTTCTGAGGAAAAGCCTGCTACTCACTTCCTGGTCTGCATTCATTTGTATCTGCTTGCTGATTTGCCTCTTTATCTACTCAGAAAAATAACATTGAGAATAAACAGCAGTCTTACAGAAGGATCCAACACACGTGTAAGTAAACCTCAAATGTTAGCTTCCTACTGAAATTTCAGAATACATCTAATGGGTTTGCAGCTGGCTTGCATTCATGTCCTAACATGACTCTTCAAAGACTCGCGTTTAACTAAAATCTAAGTTAAGACACTGTGTAGAAAACCTGCGGCCTGTTGCCTGACCTAAGACATGGGCAGGAGCAGAAAGCCAGGATCCACCAAGCCCACAACATTCCCTGCTCCTTCCCTGAGTGCCTCGCTTTGTGAGGAACTTACAAAAGTCGCCTTGCTTCTCTGAGCTTTTCTTATCTACAAAATAAAGATTAACATCATTGCCCTACCTACTTCAGTGGTAAATATAAAACGAGAAAGAAAACTATCACATGAAAGTTAAGAATGTCTTTGGAGAGCTTTAATGTTGTATTGTGTATCCAAAAAGTATATACATTTTTATGATCATAATAAGAGCAACTAAGAAAAATTAGCAATCATCAACAAATATAGTTCAATCTAAAGTTAAATGTTGAGATACAAAAAATCACACTCATTTCTATCCCTTCTTCCATCGATACACTATTACCTTGTTTTATGACTGAATCAAATAATACATCACCCACTGGCATACTTCAAGAGATTTTTGGCTCTTTAACACTTGAATCAATTAATCATTCATATTCACATGCATAACCAGAAGCAGGTTTTTCCACTCTTGCCCTAGAACCTTCTCTTTTACAGTTAAGTCTCTACCAGCTGTGCCCACAGAGATCTAAATGCTGAGATTTGAGACTCAAATACAAAAATAATCTAACCCAGGACTCTATTCTTCCAGCCTTCAAAGAGTTTTTTCTGCAAGTCAGAGTAGTATAGACCAGCTTATACCTGTAGAAACACAATTTCTTATTTATAGAAACCCTTGCTACCTGAGGGTCCCTGCGGAGACCCTCTCAACATTCTAGCAGCAGCAGAAGCCTTAGGAATACAGACAGTACTAAATATACTAAAATGGATTTATATATATATATATATATATATATATATATATAGCTTAGGTACAATATGCTACATACTGGCAAATGACGTACTTTTATTTCTCCAACAGCTGCATCCTGATGACCGCCCGCGATCCCTCCCTCCTCCCCATAACTTAAGACACACACCGACAACGCAGATACATAAAAGATATTTACCATCTTCAGCACTAAGCACTAATTCTTCTGGAAGAGTATCTACTTTTGCTTGATCTGTTCAGGAAAAATGAACAAATGGTTAATTGGACTGACCCTTGAAGAATAATGCGAGAATCCCTGGAAGCTCCCTGAGTTGGAAGCAATTAGTCAAGATGCAGTGAAGGGAGCAACCAAGATGTCTTCCCCCAAATACTTTCTCTTTAGATTAGCTACTTGAGCCGGTGCCACAGCCGGTGCTTCCATTTCAGCCCGATGCAGCTCACATCAGCACACTGCTGCACACTGACTCCCAAGGGTTAGAGGGTTAGCTCAGAACAAGCCATCCGCTGGCAGCAGGAGAAAGTGCAGGGCTGCGGCAGCCTCTTCTGCAAAGGGTCAGGCGCTAGCCATGACTAACACCTTCCCAAACCTATGGTCATTAGCAAATATTTGTGCGCGCACATCATCGCTGACATATGCCTCTGGGAGGCTTGCTTGGGAAGCCAACTGAAGAGATGTAGCTGGGGACCAGCTGCTAAGTGGAATCTTGGCAAGCTTGTGTGAGAGTGGGTATCGGTATTTGGAAGAGAGCTTGCAGGAATACCCGTCAGCTGATGGTGACTTTTTTCTTTAACCCCACACATTCCTGAGTACTTTAAAGCAGCACCATGGAAATAACCCTATGCTTCTCAGGCAAGAGATCTGTTAAGTTGGACAATTGTTGCAGAGTTCTTTTTTCCTTCCCTCAGGGGCCATCACTAACTAACATAGGAAGAACAATCAGGGCGGTCTCACAAAGGACTAGACTTGCCTCTCTGGAACCATTCAGGCAGAACTGGGGGTTGGCCACCTGTTAAAGAGGCTTTAGAGGGAATCTTGAATTGTGGGGATGTGGAAATGGGTGACCTTCAAAGTCCCTTCCAACTCCAAGATTCCAAGACCCTTGGGAGGGTGAGGATCAAATTCCAAACTGGGAATGTTGTCTTTAGAGTCTTGGAAATATCTGAATTTTATACACTGCTTGGGGAAAGAGCTTTTTTTATTTTTTGTGTTTAAACTTGGACTTTCTATTTTTAATCTCAATTGATGAATATCTAAGTGACACTATCAGCTAGCAATCATTCGAGTTTGGCCGTGGTGAAATGCGTACATCGTTCAGTGACCATCTGGAACCTTAAGGGTACATCATAGCTTTAAAGTAGGAAGAACAATGGACAGGAAAAGTCCCTGACCAAGAACTTAGTGATTTGGGTTCCATCCTCTTGAGTCCACATCATAGAAGGAGAGAATCCATTTCTGAAAGTTTTCTGACCTTCCCCATTCTCTCTTCACACTCTCTTAAATAAATGAAATATTTTACTTTATGTGTATGTGTGTAGTTGCCTGTGGAGGCCCAAAGATGACTTCAAGAATCATATTGAGTTGCTCTACCTCCTTATTTCTTTGCTCTGGGGTTTCCCAGCCTCCACCTTCCAAGGCTAGAAGTGCAGGCTAGGCAAAGACTTTAATCTCTGAGCAATCTCTCCAGCCCATAAAATATTAAAAAAAAAATAGGAAGAACAAAACTCTAATACTCATAGCTTCTCAGTGTACTTATTGAACACGTAAAGTCCTGATGTACATTTTCCTTTTTGCCAGTTTGCAAGAACTCTGTTACCAGTTAAAGCAGCAGTGGGTAAGGAATATTATGCATGGCATATTATTGGCAAGTTAGTCTTTGGGCAGCGCCAAAAGAAATGTGTGAATAGAGAAAAGGATAAAAGAGAAAGGACAGTCCTGGAAGTCAGGAACCAAATCAATTCCCTGTCATGCAAAATTTATACACAGCACTGTTGTATGTCACAAGGTCATTTCATAAATGCTGGGGTAGCAGTCTATTAATTGTGAGCTTCAGGGAGCCAGCAAGGTAGCTGAGTAGATAAGGTAGGGGCCTGCCTGCTCGCCTACCTGGGAGACTCAAATTTCACCTCCAGAAGCGCACATGGTGTAAGGAGAGAACTGACTTCTAAAAGTTGTCCCTTGCTATTCACTCTGCGTGCCATGGAATATATGAGTGCTTCCCCCGCCCTTTCTCATTCTCTTTCCTCTTCTGGTCTCTTTCAAATAAATAAAATAGTTAACAAAATTTTGAACCCTAGCTCTACTATGTAATGCTAATCAAAGTATTTTTTTTCCCTCTTGAATTTTAACGTTTTCTCATTTATAACACGGAGAAAACAATTCATCTTTCAAGGGGTAAGTTGCTAGTACTGATTAATTGAGATTATATGTTCAAACTTGTAGATAAGGTTTCAAGCATCGTAGTCAATAAATCCGAGCCACACGTGTCACTAGTACAATTACTGATTACAAGCTTTAAAATGCCATGCATTGCAGTTTTAAAGAACTCAAACTTTGACTCATTCCTGCAACCTGACTTCCTGCATTACTTTGAAAGCAAAGTTCCAGACCCCTGGAGAAGGTTGTTCTCATGTGTTAGCTCCTGCATTAGGGGCTCAGGGCACAGCAACATGCAGCGAGGCCAGGGGAGAGCACATGCGCACACTGGACCTCAGAGGCAACATGAACCACGAGGCAAACTTGGTTCTCACTTGATGGATCTGATGAAATGTCTTCTAGACTTTTGGAGGGCATTATCCTAGCAGCACTCCTTTCCAAAGCTTTCAAAATGGGCCTGGGCTCTTCTTCTGAACCTGTTACGAAACAAAATCAATGAATGCTGCACAACACAAAAGAAAAGAAACACAACAATTGGACGCTGGAATAGTAGAATGCTTGAAAAGAGAAATCACGCTATAAGCCTCACTTTCATTTGCTTCAGAAATACTTATTTCGCACACAAAACCAAGACCCCTCTATTGTTAATAGGGCCTTTAAAGTATTTTTTCTAGTCAAGAAATATATGTAAACATAAACCATATAGAAATATGGTTACCACATTAATACAAATGGTCTCTTGCTTATTAACCGTCTATTTTAGGAACATGATTTATTCTGTCAGACGCTGACTTTTCCCACTTAATGCTCTAGTTTTTGAAGACAACCATGAAATAATTCTAGAACCATTAAAAAAGTTCATTGAAAACCATGGAAAGCAGATGTTTTACATCTGTGTATAACTGAGTTCACAGATGGGTGAGTTCTTGGTATCAAACAATGTAGACTTTCTGGATTTTACGATTCAGTAAAAATTTTCAGTGAAGTTATTAATAAACACAGAAAGTAGCCGCCTTTCCATTCATTCAGTTTGGTGTATGTAAGATGTGTGATGTGTGTGTGTACGTGCGTGCATGTGCATTGGCACTTGTGTGCACACAAACATGGAGGGCAGGGGTGACCTCTGTGTTCCTTAGGTGCTGTGCACTTTTTTTCAAGACAGAATTTTTTACTTGTCCTGAACTTGGCCAAGCAGGCTAAGCTGGCTAAGCACACCCCAGAGATCTGTGTGTCTCTGCCTCCCCATTGCTGGAATTACAAGTGGTTGCCACCAAGCCCGGTTCTTTTTATATGGGCTCTTGGGACTGAACTGAGTTCCTCAAGCTTGCAAAGCAAACGGTTTCCTCACTGAGCTATCCAACCAGTTCAACTTTTCACTTAACTAAAGCATTTGAAAGAGAATCTGATCATTTACTAACAGATGTACACACATGCATTTGAGAACCAAGATGAAAGAGAATTTAATAATAACAATAGGCCTTAAATGCATCTGACTTTACAAATAAGTTCTCCAAATTGTCTCTTTTCTTTCATCTTAAAAGTCCATCATCGATATTTATACCTAGAACAGTGAGTGGAAATAGGTACTTCAAAAGGAAGTGCCAAATCAAGGAGTGATTCAATTAATGACTCAGCCAGCTTAAGAACCACTTCTCCAGACAATAATTTCCTGGAATGCATTCCAGCTCTGCCTAATGTTAATATGCATTGCACAACAAATGGACTGGGAGATGAATTAGATTTAGGACAGTCTTTTTGTCAAACTGAAGAGGTTTCTTATTGCTGATCTTCTCAGGGATTTTAGCATGCTAATAAAGTTCAGAATTTCCCAGCATTTCCCAAAGCATTTGCTCATGGAACAGCCATCTTCCAAGAACATTCTGGGGTCTTGGTTGGTTATGAGTTTTACCACAAGTTGCGCATGTTAAGTGGCTCTTCAAAATTATGTCTCTTGTGGGAAGTTTCTTACCCAATATACCTCTCCACTCCCTGCCAGTTTGTTTTAAAATAATAATTTAAATTAAAAGTTATAAAACCATCATCATTTTATGCCTCTTGTTGGTGCATAATTTTACCTGTCTTCTTGATCTGTTTAGGTGATCATTTAATACTATTTCTTATTTAGATAGGGTTTCTACTATTCAATTAGTGAGATGTTGTATATGCAAGGATGGCTAGATGCACTAAAGTGAGAGTGTCTACATTAAGTTCAAAACTGCAAATCTCCTCTGGGTCAGTTTATCTTAGCAAGTCACTGGGAAATTTAGTAAGAGGATACCTCCACAAGGGTGTTTATTCTTGTATATGTGGTTTCAGAGAATGATGTTTCACTTGCCTTTTTTTGTGATAAAAGAGCTTCAGCATGACTAATCAGGACTATGTATGGATTCTTTGGTCAGTGTTCTAGAAAAGATACTGCTACTACTTGTAAAGGAACTCACTCCTTCCAAGTCACACTCAGTAGTGTTTTTCTAATTTTACTGAGATCGAGGTCTGCTAAACTACAAGAACACGATCAACCACAGTTGTGCAACATTGGTTAAAATACCCCAGCCAGGGAGCCATCAGCACCTATCAGGTAACTTCTTACTCTAATTTGCCCATACAGTTTTCTGCTAAAATGTTCAACACTTGATGAGGACAGCCAACAGAGGCAAGTCCTATGGCCGAAACCAGAGCCCTTCTGTGCACCTAGATGAATGTAGTGATCAGTAAAGATTTGTCACAACTTAGCCAACTCTAAATAAACAAACAACAACAAAACCAGCAAGACCACTTGGTGGATTTAGGTAGAATCACCTAAATCTCTTTAGTGGATTTAGTGAAGGATCACCACAACTCTAACTCTTACTATTGATTTCTATGAAGACTGTCAGTTGGGAAATTCTAATATTTTTCCCAGAAGAAAACTGATTTACATGTTTTAAAAGGGCCTTCTAAACCCAAAAAGTCATCCCAAGACATTGTTAGGCCTTAAAAATAGTATTGATTAAATGTAAAGCTTATATTCTGAAGTCCAGTTGTATGGGAAAGCTGTTTTCATAGACTTTATCTGAATAAAGAATATAAATATAAATAAAAATTTAAAAGAAAGGCCCCGGGAGAATGGAAATGATTTTAAAAAAATTAGCACCATATGAGAGTACCAAATTAATTCCATTCTTCGCAAAGTCACGGTTTGTATAAACACCCCATAAAGCAGAGTCACTGTGGACTAAAAGTCCCAGCACACTCACTGGAGACATTTGTCCAACTTTCTGCATTAGAACCTGTGTTTCCATCGGAACACTCGGATTCAGAGGGGCCTTCCATTTCTTGCTCGTTGTCTTGACTCTTCCACGGTGTCGCTGGTATCCCTTCAATGTTTTTTATTTTTGTAGTGTTTTCTTTGTTTGCCACAGGAGGAATGGGCTGCTTATTTCTGAGTATACTGATTTCTTCAGGTGCCTCTTCAAAGTCAGGCTCCTGAAAAGCCCGGGGCTCCCTGGCCACATAACTTTCACTGTCTTTAGCCTCTGGGGGTCTTTCACTTTTAATCATCTCTACCCCAGGGTCTGCACGGAAGACCTCAGCCCCAGGTGCATAACCACAAACGGCTGTGGGGAGATTAGACATAACTTCACCTCCTTCCCACAGTTTGTCACATTGGTTGAGTTGAGATTCCAAACCATGACTTGGGGGAGCTTCAGCTATTTCTTTAAGAAGTTTCTGGAGCCCACTATCAAAGGCGCTCTCAGTTATTGATGGAGCCTCGGCCTTTTCTATGTGTTCTCGTATTTCCCTGGGATGGAATTCCGAAAAAGCTTGGCGGGCCATGTCACTACTACTTATTTTGGGTGGGGAAACAGTCCCTGTTTGATTTTCAAACTTTGGTGGGAAGGTTTCTAGTGTTTCCTTCAGTAGTTTTTCTAAGCCAGCCTCAAAGTTGTGCCACTCTGATTGGACTGAATAATTGTTTCCTTTGCAGCTTCTGCCACTTCCTGAGGTAGCTCTTGGCCACCTTGAGCTACAGCGGAAGCAGCTGGGGAAGTGAGATGCTCTGATGGATATACAGAAGCAGACGGAGAGGGTTCAACTGCTTCGGCTTCATCAGGGCCTACAGGGATGGATTCCGAGTCCTTCCTATTGGGAACAGTGTTTGAAGTGGCTGGCTGTAAGATCACGCCTGGGGGAATTGGGGGGCCACCTGCTGCTGGTACCTCTTCAGGAAATTCTACTCCAACTTCTCCATGACCCGCTTCCCTCCCGGCTGGATGACTCAGCCGAGCTTCTCTGAGTAGCCTCTGCAATGTGGCATTTACATCCACAAAGGCAGATTTGGATGGAAGAGTGACTTTCTCTACAATCTCTGAAATTTCTATTAGAGAAAGTGATGCTCCTTTCTGGGGGCCCAGATGAGTGTCTCTGGAAAAAGACCTATCTGGTGGAGAGTTTGTCGCTTCCTCAAGAGAGTCCCCCTTGCTGCAGAGAGGCGAGGGCCGAGTCACCGGAGGACATCCTTCCACAGCCAAGAGCAGCTCGTATTCTGGGCTGGGTGAACACTCAAAACTACCAGCTTTCTGGGCGAGACCTGTGTTTTCCAATGTCCCGTCCTCCTCTGGAGAAGGAGCCGTTATCTTTCTCTGATCAACTGACAGTCCACGACCCTGTTTTATCCCTTTTCCAAGAAGTCGACCATCTTCAGACAGCCGGTTAGTTCCAGTGATAGCAGATGCCGACATGGCTTGTGAGTGAAAAGGTGAGGCTCTAGGGGTCTCCTTTGGGAGGCTATAGAGACCAGCCACCAAGGTGCTCGGTCCAAGCTCTGGACATGCTGCTACTTTGTCCACATGCTTTGTCCACTTCCGTTCTGCAGCACCTTCTCCATGATTGGCAAAATCCTTCTTTTGAGCCCACGTTTTATTTTCAGAAACACCTTCCTGGAAGACATGTTCTCCATGAGCTTTTCCATCAGGAGGTTGGGTTGCCAGTGATAAGCCTTCCAGAAGCAGCTTCTGCAAACCATCACTAAGAGAGTCTTTGTGGTCTTTAGACAACACACTTGCTTTCACAATGGGTTCTTGAATCTCTTGATCCGATTCATCTTCTCCCTCCTGAGACCCTGGAGCTACAAATCCTGCTGTATCCTTCGAAGGCTCATTACCCAGCAACTGTAGTTTCAGTGGAATTGTGGTTTCATCGGCTAGAGCTTGCACTGCATGCTCTGGATTTAATTTCTCCCTCTCCTCCCTTGTCATAATGTTTTTCTGGCTTGAAAATGTCTCTACTTCATGGGAATTGTTTCCTAATGACTTAATGTCACCAGGTTCCTTGGATTTCTGGTTAGTAAAAGACAGGAATTTTCTCTGGCTTATTGGTGCATTCTTTTCATAATTACCTTTATCATTTGGATTAGTTCCTTGGTCCCAAAACTTTCTCAGATTCTCAAACCGAGAATGACTATAGACTTGTTCTGTATTGGGCTCATCTAGTCTTTCTTTTAAAGACATAATTTTAAAGTTGGCATTTGGTTGACCCATTACAAATCTGTCTTTCTCAGAAGAAGTATGTATCTCATCTCCTGTACCTGGGGCATACTGCAGTACTGGCAAAGCACTTTCTTTTCTAGAATGCAAAACATCTTCCTCTGGCGATCTTTTTGTAGGTTCATTCATCTTATTCTGAAACAGAGTTACCTTATCTGACTGGTCAGATGGAGGAGAGTTTTCAGATGGACTCAATATTGGGGGCCTGGTCTCCTTAGGTCTATTTGAGGAATGAAAACTAGAGACAGAAAATGGGAATGTTTGGTTGTCATCTTCAAGGACCACCCGTTTAGCAGACACTTGACTGTATTCATTCTGACCTTGAGCTAAATTGCCCACGGATGTGTCTAGTGAACCCATAGATTGCAATATTTTCCCAGAAGATTGTTCCTGACTGTGTGAAGGTCTGAGTTGTTTTCCAGTTAACGTAGCGCCAGCTTTTTCTCCTTCCCAAAAAGATATTCTGTCGCTCACTCTTTGGTACTTCTCTCTGTGCACGTGGTTTTCGGGACCCTCCTCGACTCCTTGCTGTGGTTGGACCTCAGACTTCTTCCAAAGACATCCACTGTTGGCAGCCCGAGGTGTCAGTTTACCAGTCTCTGCCTCTAAAGAAGGGTTCCCATCTTTGCTCTTTCTCTCTGCCTCCTCCTTGTCTTTCAAATTTGATTCTTGAACAGACACTGAAGGGTCAGCGTTCACCTGTGATTTTCTTCTGTTATTTTCAGGTACATGAAGTTGGAGCTTGTCTTCATCCAAGCTGCCAGTATGCTGAGTGCTTCGTGGAACTTGGGCTTCCACATTGGAAACTGTGAGAGTGGTCAAGGCATAGTTACTGATTGGAAGAAGTGTCTTACTTCTTTCTCCTGTGCTCACTGGACTGTGGCCTTGGTCCATATTTTTACTCCCTTGGAGCGGGGTCTCAGAGTTTTCAAATGGTTGAAGTATATCTGGGCCTTCCTTTGGGGTGCCTTCTTGGGACAAATTCATAGAGTTAGATTTCATCTTCACATTGTCGCCTCGGTAAGTTTCCGAAATCAGTGCATCTCCCTCTTCCTGGAAGGTTGAACCAGCCTTCAATTTAACTTTGCGGGATGGAGGGGCCTTTGAGACATCTTCTTTCAGACAGGTGTCATCTGTCACCACAGCGACAGTCGCCTGTGATTCTGAGGCTGCTTTGGGTCTGAGATCAGTTCCTTGGAGATGTGACTTACTGTCCTCTAACAGAGAGCTTCGCTTAAACCAGTCTAGGACTTTAGATATGGAATCATCAGCTGTCTTCCTTGTCTCAAAGGCACCCGGACCAGAGCACGAGGATGTCTTAGCATTTAGAGGCACGAGAAGGGGCTTACCTTGCTGATGATCTCTGAAACCATGGCCTGGTATCTGAGCAGGCTCAGGCTCAATACGTGGAGACAGTTCATCTGCAACACAGAAATGCTTTTCTAAATAAGAAAAGACATTGTGGAAAGAACCATCATTCCATTGCTCATAGTACCTCTTACAAAGGCCATTCCTCATTTGTGCCTTTTCTATTCCAATAGCTCTTTATTTATTATGCAAGGCATCCTATCTATGATATTCTGCCAGAAGTTCTCTTTCACAATAAAAGAATGTGAATGTCATAGGCATTCTTCCTTGGGAAATTTCTTTGAAGTCCTTGGTTTGTCTTAAAAATTGATGTGAATTTTTATTTTGTCCCATGTTATATCTCAAGTCCTAATTTTCTCCTATTTTCAGATCTTTGCATAAATTGCCATGCCAGGAATAAATAGCATCTTAGTTTCATGACTTTGCTGACCCCACGGAATACTGTCATAAGTTCTACAGCGAGTTCATGTCCTAGTCAGAGTAGCTCAAACTGAAGTGATTTTAGACATTAGGAAACAACTTTCCAGTAAGACTAAACAATAAATTCTCTCCAGAACATTCAGATAAGAAAATGAGAATATTTGCATTCCTGGTCCTGACCAACACTCAAAAGACGGGGACCAGGAATCTTGACAAACAGCTGTCGCGGTGACTGGTTTGCATTCCAAGGTTTTAGACCCCTCATCTGCAACAGACTTCTCTCTTTTCCCCCACATTGTCTTTCTACTGTTTCTAAGTTGGAAACTATTTCTATGAGCCAAATAAATGAAACAGAGAGTCGTTGGGGAATGTAATTCTTAGCTGCTCCCTGTGCTCAACCAACCAGTGACTAGGAGGCAAGAAAAGAATATTTATGCTCTGTCTAAACTTATCAGAAAAGTGAAGTCCTTCCCACTCCTTAATCACAAGGCACATGAGATGTGGCGATGAGGGTGCACAGACATTTCATAAGCACTCCCTGGTGTTTAGTTAAACTGCGGTTAAGGTTCGTGGATTAGTATTCCTCCTCTATAAGATGGCAAACAATGAATGTATAGGGATAGTCCTGAAAACTGAGCAAGCTGAATTTTTATGAAGTTAGCCACACTTCAGACCCAATAAAAACATGTCAGTTAATAAGATTCATCCTTAATTTTAATCAGTTCTAGCTAAATATAAAAGCACAAGGGGCTTGTGTGATAAATGCTGCATGGTAACTATCAGTTACCTCAAATACACGTTGTATTGTTATATATATGCTGGTAATTGTGAAATGCTTTCTAAAAATTTATTAAAACTTGACTGCTACTATTGCAAATTTTCTCAATATAAAAATTATCACAGGGTTGGAAGCAGACCTATTGGAGGTGAGAAAAATATTTTCTCATTATTCATATACTTTTAAATGTAAGAACAATGAAGTAATCATGCAGGCATGAGAAGACAGTCCGAAGCACATTTCTCTGTGAGTTTTCAACATCTCTAACCCAAATCCACATTAGTTGAATAATAATGCATTTAATTCTTTATTTGATTTTTACTGTATTCTGTTCTTTTTTGCATGCATGTGTGTGTTTGTATGTATATGTGTGTATGTTTTGCATGTGGGTAGGTGTATATATATATATATATATATAGTACAGGTATGTATACACCAGGGGGCATGTGAGTATGTGTGTCTATTGAGGCCCAAGGGTCACATCAGGCACCATCCTGGATGCTCATCTACCTTACTGTTTTGTTCTGGGGTTTCCTAGGCTCTTCTTTCCAGGGCCAGACTTACAGGCTGCCAACATATTAGCTTGACATTTTTACATGGTATTTGGGAATCCAAACTCTGGTCTTTTTGCTTGTGAAGAAGGCTTTAACCACTGAGCCATTTCCCCGGCTCCCTTATTTTCTCTCTCTATACTTACTATAAGTCAAAACACTGCAAATTGTTTAAATAATCAAGAATGTACACATTTTTCTTAGGGTCAAATGTAAGGCAACTGATAACGAACATAAACTAGGAAGTACGCACGCCTGGTTCTTTCTGCAACAGTGATGACTGAGACAAGTGTTCAGGTCCTTACCCAGTGGCATCTCTCTGAATTCTAGCTGGGGGGCTTAGCAATCAAAACCGGCCTTCTGTAAGGAGAACCGGCCTGGCCACTTCAGGCCCACTAGGTCATTCTTTACAACCGGTCATGCTAACTCTTACCAGCAGGGCTGTTAGACACTTCTGAGTCACGCCTTGTTAATTCTGGTGCTTTATCTTGGTGTTCATTGATGATGGCTAAATTCTCCACAGATGGTCTTGCAGATGGAATTTCTGAGGGCAAATGGAGCCCATTGTTTGGGACAGAACTAGAAGTCACTGGCTGATGCGTTTTTTCTGATTCATTCGGGCTTGACGGGGACAAAGGCTTCCTGTGGAGGGATTTCGGGGCGTCGAGAATCTCATCTCCATTCCCTGCCTCTTCCGTTCCGTTTTTCAACGGATCACATTCTAAAACGTGGAATTCTCCCACTTCCCGGCCACGGGTAAGTCTGGGACTCTGGGGAAGTTCATCCTTCATTGCAGAGAATCTCACGTGCTTCAGCGGCTCCAGGGAGTTCAAGGATGAGTCATCCGGAGGCTGCTCCTGCTCAGAAATCCTCTCGTGGATTGTCATGCCCGGGGACCCAGCTCTGCTCTTGGGATCCAAGGTGAGATTTAAACGCAGCGTCTCCGAGTCGGTGCTGCTGGAACTGGAGTTGCGCTTGAGGATGCCCCGGGGAGCCCCTCTTGCACTCAGAGAATCTGTCCTTGGTCTAGAGAAAGACTGGCTGTCACCTTGCTTTAAGTCATTTGACTTGGAGATCAATTTTCGGGCTTTGGGGATTGGAGCCTTGACGTGGGCCCCACTCGCCGCACCGCCGGGCAGAGATTGCTTTGTCTTTGCTAACTTTTGGCTTGAAGGATCTGAGGTAGATGTCTTTTCTTCTGATTCTGTCAGTTCACCTGGAAATTAAGACACAGTAAGTGATCGATCGCATGGAAACAATCCTACAATTTAAAATAGCCACGAGCTTAGTCTACAGTTGGCAAAAGTCTGAAAATATGAAAGACAGTAAACAAGTAGCATAAATGCAAACCCAAGGTGGAAAGCTCTTCAAAACATGTAGTGATGCTCAAAGAACTTTTTGGATATTCAAATTACTGCATAGGACACTGTAATACATGTCTAATATGTTTATTCAAAGATGTGGAGTGTATGGCGCCATAAGTGATTCTTGATACAAACTATCCATTTTTGGTAAAAAAGACGACTCAAGTGTCAAGACATGACACTCCACTTACGACAGGATGGCTGTATCCAGGAGCCCGCTTCTGTGAGATCTACTTCCCCGGGATCTACACAAAAGCTGACGTATCAACATTCCCCCATGCGTGAGCAAGGATCTCAGGAAAAATGATTGCATGCAGAGAGAATCTCTGAGGCAAGAGCCAGATAAGGGGGGACCTTCCCCACCCGTAGGTCTGCCCACCAGAGGGCCAGGATGCCCAGACTTGTGTTAATACAGACAAAAAGATGCAAAAAGACCCCTGTGGTCCACATGTGAGGACGTGAGAAAGCTAGACTGGTAAGCTGGAAGGGAGGTAGGAGAGGAAGAGGTGGGAAAAGTAGGGGTCGGAGGCAATGACATAAACTCATTCTATTTGCATATGAAAATCTCAAAAACCTCCTAAGAAAAAGCAAAAATAAAGATGTCTCAAACTAGTGCATCCATTATAATGAACACACCACTCTGGTGGCAGGTGTTAAATGTGGAAGAAGCTCTTGTGTTGGGAGAACTAGGATATACAGATGGGTGATGTATATGCGTTCTGCTCAGTATTGTTGCAAACTAAAGGCTCTAGAAAATAAAAGTCTTAAAAATAGATACATGAATTGCACAGAAGATAGACTGCACATTCAAAGCTACTGCGCTTTGAGAAATAATGCCAAGAATTGACAAGAGGGAGTGCATGAAATTAGAAAGCCTTGGCACGGGAGAAAACAATCAGCAGAGTAAAAAGAGAGTTATGGATTGGCAGACAATCCTTGCCGACTGCCCAGCCAATCAGGGATTAATGTCTAAAACCCCAAAGAAACAGCAGAACCAAACCATCTAATCAATAAACAGGCAAATGAATTGAGCACACATATCTAAGAAAAACAAATACAAATTTCCAACACATCCTTAGCATCAGGGAAATGTGAAATAAAATTGCTTTGACATGCTATTTCACCTATCAGAATAGCTATCACTGGAAAGAAGAATCCTTCCACACGACTCATGAGAATGTTAACTTCTGTAATCACCATGGAAGTTCCTCAAAACATTAAACATAGAACTTCCCTATGATCTACCACTCCTGGATAGATGTCCAAAGAAGTCTAAGCATACCACAAACATACTTGTACATTTATGTTTACTGCTTAGTCACAATAGCCAAAGTCTACAGATGCTCATCAACAGACAAAGAAAATGTGGCACAGATATACAAGGGAGTTCTAGTCAGCCTTTAAAAAATAAAATGACGTCATCTACAGCAAAACAGATGGAACGGGAAATTATTACATAAAGTTAAGTAAGCCAAACTCTGAGAGACAGACATGATGTTCTCTCTCATATACATAGTCTAGATTTAAACATAAATAGATGTATTCACACATATATGCAGGATTATGAGGAAGAAGAGAGTAATGGAAGGGGAGGCAAAGCAGCATGTATTTCCTCATGTGGAGTTTAAATTTACACACACACACACACACACACACACACACACACACACACACACACGGGAGGAAGTATCACCACAAAGCCAAAGAAGGACTATCTGGGGAGGAGGAAGACTCACAAGAGAAAGAAAGGAGGAATGGGGGAGGCTATTGGAAAACTACGAGCAAGGTATAATGACTTATGTGTATGAAAATATCACAGCAAGACCCAAAGTTTTATGCTAAAAATAATTTAAAAGGGTCATTGTGTTTTGTAATATTTTACACTGAATATGTAAAAGGTTCTTTTTAAATTTTTTATTTTACTTGAGAAAAGTGTGGGGTGTATGTATGTGTGTATATGAGAGAGACAGAAAGAGACAGACAGACAGACAGACAGAGGAAATATACTCAGGCATGTGTGTCAGGGGACAACTTCCAAAAGTAGGCTTTCTCTTTCTGCCACATGAGTTTTAAAAAATTGCCCAATGGAATCTTAAAAAAAATGATCATGATCTAAAGAAAAAAAATCATATGCTAAAATCATAAAATAAAACTCATGTTTCTGCATAAAAATCCCAACAGCTAAAACCAAAAAGTTTTGTCCAAAAGGTTAAAATAAATAAGTAACACATCCTAATTGCCTATGAAATATTTATGCAGCATAATGTATGTCCAACTGGAAATATGAAGACAGACTAATTAAAACCCCCACCTCTGCTGTTCAATTGTTTCTGCCCCTAACTAATCTTTAGTGTGGGTGGAACCTTCTTACAGTTGCTTGTGAAGAATTATCTAGCATTTCTTCTTACTAGTGCGTAAGAACATAAACTCTATAGTCAGCAGACTCAGAACACTTAAACCACAAACATGATCAAATGCTCCCGGCAGCTGGACTGATAATTTTAGATCCGAAGAGTATGATGTTGTCACGGGACTTTTTATTTTTGAGTCAACCTTAACATTTTTTTTCTTTCAACCTCCTTTCATTTTAAACAGACAACTGTGTCAGCACAAGATAGGCATCCAACAAACTCTATGAAAGACAAAATGCCTCTTGTCAAAAAATTTCCCAGTTCGCTAATGAGGGAAGCCGAGCCGCGGGGTCACATAGCAAGAACAGCTCCCAGACTGGAATGCACAAATATCTAGGTCCTAAAACCAATAGGCAGAGAGAACCAGAAAACCACCCGGACTTTGCTTTCTCTGGGAAGTTATTTTAGTGGAAGGAACTTAGAGCATTTCCCCCTAGTCCGCGGATAACAAAGATAAAAATATCTAGGCTATAAAGATAATATTTACCATCTTCTGAAATCTGAAGTAAACCAGCTCTTCCATTTTCTGAGTGCTCATATTTGGTTTGTTGCGACAAGCAATCTTCTGACAACTTGGAATTGTTAAATGGATTCTTCCTTTGCTGGAGAAAAGCAGTGTTTATTAAATTTAGTTACATGTCACAACATCAACTCGGTGTTAGCAAATGCTCACCATCTCAATTCAACAGTTCCAACCAGTTCCATTCTAATATCTAGCATATTAGGGACGGAGGACCATTTTCATCTGGTTACATATTACATCGAAAATATGGAGAAAAATGTGTACTCATTTGTCAGAGTCCTGCAAAGTCAGATCAGATACATACATTCAAATAAAAAAAAATCACACATTTAACTGGTGCGAAAACTTTGACCATAAATGGTCAAATTCAAGGCAAGTTTGGCTTTTTCATTGAGTCAATATGCTAGATTACAGGTCTATGAAATTTAAATATTATCAACTTTTACTGAGATATGTGTGTGTGTGTGTGTGTGTGTGTGTGTGTGTGTGTGTGTGTGTGAGTGTCCTTGTGCAGGACTAACGATGACTTTGGGAATTATTCTGGATTGCTTCTACCTTTTTTTTTTTTTTGTTTTCTCTTTGGGATTTCCCAGGCTCTGCCCACTAGGGCCAGAAGTGCTAACCACTGCCACGGGACCTGGAATCTAAACTCAGGTACTTCTGCTTGTGAAGCAGAATCTAACCTCTGAGCCATCTCTTTAGCCCTCCTGAGGATTTAAAAGACACTTCAGCTGCCTTGAAATGCTTTTCACAACTCGTGCTCAGAGTCAGCAAAGACACTTTTCTATCTTTTGAAGTTTCTATGCAACGTGGGCCAGCTTGGACTCATGATCCTCTTGCCAATAGAGAGTTTTTTCATATTGATATAAGACTATGAATGGAGTGTCGTGAATTTTCAATTCCTTCACAGATGCAAACCTCTAATAGAGACTTGGGAGGCTATGAGTAAAAATAAGAACATATGTGGAGGTGGCAAATCATGTTCCCTAGGCTCAGCAGCAGTGGCAGCAAGCAGCCTCAGAGTGTCCCAAGGGTAAGAAATCTGGGCCACAATATGCAACTTTATTTATTGCAGGAATGACCTTTATATTAAATAGTGAAAATCATCTATGTAAGGTACGAACATGTACTACAAGGTTCTGTGTATTTCATGGCACTTTTATAGGGTGAGAAAAAAGAACATTCCAGTAATGAGAGGTTTGAAGTCTGGGCCCAGCCTACCTTGGATGGTGACACAGTTGCCTTCCTTGTATTTTCCTGGGACACATCAATCACAGGGGAAGCTGGATTCACCACACCGGAACTGCAAAAGAAACAATAATGCAGAGAATAAAGCCCTATGATGAAACATAAACCGTGGTTTTTAAAGCCAAAGCTTTAAAAGTGGTATGATAGGAGAGGAAGCTTATAAAATCAAGCTGCCAGAAAGAGAGAAGGAAAGGAGTCTGGCCATGACTGAGCACCAAATAAAGGTACCAAGAATGGCAAGAAATGACAGGAACAACCATCAGGAACTTCTCAACTGTTTCAAGGTAGCAGGTACCCAAGAAATTCATGCTTTAAATGTGCAGAAATGAACTAATCTCAATCTGATGCAGGCTAGAAAGCGAGTTATCAATTTCATGACTCAAAGAAAGCCCCAGAGAGCTGCAATTCACAGCAGCGCTTCCTGCAACACATACAGGACACAGCTGAAAAAAAGGATTCCGTCCGACCAGTGACCTGGTCAAGGGACCAAAAAGAGCTGCACACACATCAGAGATGCTCCACGGGAATGCTAGGGGGTTTGGGCTACTTCCTAAGACCTTTCAGCCCAATGGTCCAAGTCGGTCAGGTGAATTCTTATACAAATACAGGGAGACAAGGACGAGAAGGACATTCAGAAAATGGTGGGCAGGTAGATCTCCGGCACTGGCTTAAAGAAGAGAGGAGACGCTTAACAGAAGCTGCAGGCATAGGAAACGTGACTTGTTAATTCCGCCTCTGTCCTTAATTTTACTTCAGAGCTTTCCTGGCTGAGCTTCACTATCCCAGAGACAGGGCAGCCCCAGGTGACAGTAAGGTAAAGGTCCCCAGAGAATGACGAAAGGGGCAGGCCACTGCCTTGACTGTGAGCAAGACAGGCAAAGTGGGCGGGAGATGCCCAGGAGAGGAGACCACCCTGTTCAGACAGCCTTCTCTCCAGTCCCGCCTCAGGCCTCATTGTTGGCTAAACCACTCCAATTCTCTCAGTGGTAGCAGAATCAAGAGTTAGGAAGACACCTCCCAAGGGATTATTAGCTCTTCCCCATTTGGCAGAGGATGGAGCGTCCCCCAAAGGGCAGCAGTTCATTCCAGAATCCTGGAACTGCATCCGAGATTAATGTCACTAAACCCATAAGCCTCATGTTCCTGCAGCTTCATTGCCTTATTCCTTTTTTGTCATAGGTGTTGCATGCTTATGCATGCATGTGCCTCTGTGTGTGTGTGTGTGTGTGTGTGTGTGTGTGTGTGTGCCTATGTGTGTGTATGGATGGGATACAGAATCCACACTCGGGTCCTTCTGCTTGTGAGGCACAAGCTTTAACCCCTGAGCCATCTCCCCACCCCCTTTTTTCTTATTTCTGGACTTTGGTTGCAATTTTGCAATTACTCCCTAGGAAAGGCAGAACTCTTAAGGAAGTCATTCTCTCTTTTGTCACATCTTCCTCATTATTCTAAAAAGAGAATTACAGGCCCAATGAGATGGCTCATCAGACAAAGGAGCTTGCTGTCAAAGCCTGGCAGCCTGAGTTCAAGTCCCAAATCCCACATGGTGAAAAGCAAGAACCATCTCACATAAGTTGTCCTCTCTCTCTCTCTCTCTCTTTCTCTCTCTCTCTCTCTCTCACACACACACACACTAAAATACACATAAAAAATCTTAAAATGTATAATACAAGTCTGGTCACATAGAGACAAGGAAGAAGGGAGGAGGGAATGAAGTAGAAAACAGAAGAAACACAACTTCAAATGCAGCCAGAATTGGATCATGAAGGTGTTCTGCAGGAGTCCGCCATTCTGCAAGGTGGACACAAATTCAAAGAGTCATATCACAGCAACCATCACTGATAGAATTCAGTGTCCGCACAATGAAAATAGCTAACAGCTCACAACTGGAGCAACTCTCTAAAGTACACTTTGAAGATCCCAAGGATAATATGCAGAACGGCAAACCCACAGCCTATCACAACTCAGCATTTTGGAGTTTCAGTGATCACCCTTGGTAAATAAAGCAGCTAATAATCAACCTTAGCTGAGTGCTGAGGGTGGGTCTCCGAGGAGTATCAAGTCCTCCTGTTATTTTCTTCCTTCCCACTTCCCAATCCCAAAGGATGAAAACAGAGTCTCTGTGCTGTGATCTCCCCGAAGTTCTTCAGGCCCCCCCCCCCCGTCTCCAGCCTGAACTGCCCACAATACACACCATGGTGATTCTCCTTTCCAGAGATAGAGCTGGCCTCTCCCAAAATGAACCCTGCCCAGGATATATTTCATGTAGGTATCTTTCTGCTTAGAGTAACCTGGCAGATTCGTCAAGAGATTCCTGATCTCGTCATATGATCCACAGTGCCTGGTACCATGTCTGAAATGTGACTGATAATGACCAGACCCATGAAAGTCAGCAAGAGGGCAGACTCAGCAAAACTGCTGAGTTCGGTTGGTTCGGTTTGGTTTGGTTTTTGAATCCATGATTGTCAGACTACAATAAAGCAGCTTATTTAGGTGTTAAATGAAATGTCTTTTGCTCGTGCTATTCAGAAAACACAAAAGAGAAAAAGAAGCAAAATAGAATTCAAGGGCAAATTCTAATATACCAGACATTTACATTATTCATTCACTGGACAAACATGAGATGAGGTGGGAAACTCAATAAGTTACCATTCACAGTCACTTAACAGGAAAAGACTAAACCAAGAGTCTCAGGCCTCCCACTCTGTCCACACACACAGGTACCTTTGTTTCTCTCAACAAAGACTATGATGCTTTGATGGTCTTTCATGAAATGATCATTTTTGCATTTCCCATCTTATATTCAACCGATTCTTGCAGCATCTATGAGATACGCAACCTTCTCCTTGTTTTCCTTGTGAGAAAACTCCAACTCAAAGTGGTAAGTAACCCATTTGGCGTCATAGAGCAAAGTCTATGAAAGAGCAGAGTTTTGAACCCATGTTCCCGATGCCAAAGCTTAGCTCTAGTAATAGCTGAACTGCACTACCCAGACTCCTTAAAGGGGTTCTTCTGCAGTGCTTTGTGTGGTGAAGGCTGGAGACGAGTCCAGCTGACAATTCCTTCCCAGCCTCTCCAGCCTCTAGCAAGGCCTCCTGTACTTTTGTTGACATCATATCTGGCCTCCTGAAAGTCCCTCTCCCTTCATTCATTCCACTTTCTACAACTAAGCTGAGTGATCCAAAAGGCTCTTGGAGTTGGTGCAGTCCCCTCTGCTCATTCCCTTCTATGAATCCTTCATGCTATAGAACGAGGTCTGAATCTGCAGCAAGGCGTGAGGGAGCACCCACCATCTGCCACAGTATACCCCTAGACCTCCTTGTCACATTCTCATGTTCGCCTACTTCCTGTCTTAGAAACTCACCTGACCGCTGGCTGGCTCCATTCACCCCATCTCCGAGCCCCACTTTCTTTTTTTTTTTTTATAACATTTTTTATTATTATTTCCGCTCATACAAACTTAATAGGTACACTGGTTCCCTCCCTCCCTCTTCCTCCCCCCTACCCCCCTGCTCCCCCTCCCCTCACCCTTCCTTTCCCCTCCCCTCACCCCTCCCTCCCCATCCCCCAGTGCCTCCCCCCCCAATCCCCAGAGAATCCTTTAATGTGCATGCCAGACTCTCCTCTCAGCCCTCCTCTCCGATGACGTACAAGGACCCAGTGGCATTTCCCTGAACCCTTTCCTTTGTTCCCCTTAAGCATAGGAATACTATTATGGCTGTCAATTCCTTGCCTCCAAGGATCTTGGTGCCTTTAGCAAATGCTAGACTTTGTGGGGTCATTAGTGTGTGGGACATTGCGCAGGGCATGCAAAGTCCAATTATGATTGCTTCGGCCCTAACTTGTGTGAAGTATCTCGCAAATCATTGTTCCTCCCATCCTTGTGCTCTTACAATCTTACCGCCCCCTCTTCCGCAAATTTCCCTGAGCTTCAGGATGGGGAGAGATTAGGCTGGCCTAGTTCTAGGTGGTTGATATAGAGTCTCTGAAGTTCTGGATTGTGGTTCGTTGATTTTCTTTTGCAGTTTTGTCCGAGCCCCACTGTCTGCTGAAAACATCCCTACCATCCATCATCAGTCCAATCCAGATCACACTGGCTCTACTATGCCACCACAAGAGTCTCCCTTGTCTCAATACAGTATTGACGCTTTGGATTAGGAATTTGCTCCCTGCCTCAGACTCCTTGCTCTCATGTGATCGCTACACAGATAGGCCTTATTTTTCCTAAGACGATGTCATCTCTTTACGGCCACATGCTATGTTTATTGTTTCTGAGAATTCTTCCCTCCCAGAGAGCAGCAGACTATGTCCTCTCTATAAAAGATATTCAAGACAGTCTGTGTGATGAGATTTTTAAATCAAGAAGCAAGCCAAATTCTACACCCCATACTCCATGATTTTCTTCCTTTGGAGACTCTTCTAAAAGGACCCGTGATTACTAGTAGACAAAATGAGTTTATTAGTTTATTCACATGACTAAAATGTTAGATGATAGTACTGTGTGTAGAATCAGAAAGACAGTCTGCCATTGATTTTTTTTTCACTTCTTAAAAATTGTTGGGGTCTTTTTGGACTCTGAGCGCCTCACGTGCTAAGTCCGTGTCTCAGTCCTCATGCCCAGGTCTCTGCCATCAAGCGTTGGCATTCAATAATGTTTGAACAAATAAAAGCATATGAAGAAATGGCTCAAAGGTGACAGAAGCAAGCAAATTAGAAATGAATCATGCCAAGTCCTGCCAACCTACTATTATTTTGTAGACACAAAGCCCACAGTTCATAGAACGTAAATATTCCCATCTGAGTAGAAGGAATGTGGAACTGCAGAACTAACTAATACAACCAATTTGAATAAATACATTGCATGAAAAGATTACACATTGTAGGCCTAGAGATGTGGTTAAGTTGGTGGAGTGGTTGCCTAGCACGCACAAAGCCCTGGGTTCAATCCCTAGAATTGTAAAGGGAAGTATAGTGTTACGGTTTTTGCTGTTGCTGTTGCAAGACAGCACACATACAACTAGTTTAAGAGAGAAAGAGGAGATTTATTTGGCTTACAGTTCTAAAGGGGAGACATTGTGGTGGGAAAGGCATGCAGTGCGACAGAAGCTGCAGGAAGCTCCGGTGACAAGCAGTCACCGTGGAGACAGAGAGAGCAAGAACAGACTGTGAGAGCTGACTGCTAACACGAGCAGGACTGGGCTACTCAACCCGTCCGCTGTGATCTGCCTTCCTCCAGCAAGCTCTGCCTTTAAAGGTGCCAAGCCTTCCAAACATTACCCACAGCTAGGATACAGACACACAGGCCTATGGGGAACAACTCACATTCAAACCATGACACATAGTAGTAATGACACTATAGTACTCTCAGCCCTAGGGAGGTAGAGGCTGGAAGATCAGAAGTTCAAAACGATTCTCAGCTTAACAGTAAGTTTAGGGCAACCTGGGAAACATGATACCCTGTGTCAAAAAAATTTAAACTTTCTCTTAAGAACTCAGTATAGATGATTCTGTGGCACACTTCTAGAAATGAAATTTTCACATTACTAGATTTACTGTCAGTCCTTATGGGGAAAAAGATCAAATGCGTTATCCTCCCTATTGCCTTAGGTAGCAAACAAGTATCTTATATTATTGGAGGTAAAAGCAAGTAGCTAATTCTTTGTGGGGAGAGAGAGAGAGAGAGAGATATTAACAAAGCCTCTCAGGGAAAAAATAAACTAGTGAAGAAAGGTGATACTATTTTAGAGGTTAAGATGTGGTTGGAGGGCTCCCTTGCCCCTCATGGGATTCCACGTCTGGAGTCCCTGAGTTTCAATCTGACTTTTCTCTTACCTCTCGTAGGGTCCATGCCTGGAGTCCATGAGTTCTCCAGGGCTCTCCTGCCCCTCACAGATTCACATCTGTGAGTTCTGTTCTTTCTCTCCTCTAATAAACTCTGCCTTAATCCTCAAAAAAATATGTGGCTGGAGTTTGTAAATTCTCATTCCGAGGAGGGTGAGAAGGACAGCAGTGTGAGCATCAACAACAAAACGGACTAGACTACTAGCATATAAAGCAGGGTCTGACCCCACCGAAGCCGAAGTGAGTTGCAGACGCACTGTTTTGCTTATAGGCAAACTGCTCGTCTTTCCCACCATTTTACAGTTAAGTGCCTAAAGAAAACCGGCAGGAGTTTCACTGGAGTGAAGCACCATTCTCCCCCAAATTGTTTCAGAAACGTTCTTAGAGATAACTGTGACCCATGGACATTATGAGGCGGCAGTTGGCTTTTAGTGCTTCATACATGAATAGAATTTATGATACTTTCGCACCTTAGTCTCCAATCCCATTCCCTTGTCTCTTCCCAGTACAATCCTTCTTCTCCTCTGCCAATCTCCCTCCTATTTTCAAGTGCATGTGTGGCCCACGGGGTTTCATCAGGTTTGCTGTTGATGATTTATGCCTGAGTGCTTGCTAGAGAGTGAATCATATATCGGCAAATATACCACTGCAGAAAGCATCTTCCATTTCCTCCTCATCAGTCTCTCAGGGGGGGTGTGCAGTCTCTTGAGATCTTTCCCCTTCCATGGTAAAATGTTGCTAGGACAATCACCGTGCAGGTCTTGTGGGAATATACATAGCTGCAGTGATTTCATGGATATGACAGTCTGTCATGTCCAGAAGATGGTGTCTGGCCATATCTGTGCCCCACTTCAGATTTTCACAACCTTACCTTTTCCAGAATGTTCCCTGAGCCTTGGGGCTAGGGTATGCGTGACTTAGATTCTGTTCATTTCAGATTTGATTTCTTTTTTTCCCCTTACCTACTAGGGTCTAAGCCAGTTCATTCAATTATTCATTTATTTATTAATATTTCTTCATCAATCCCCTCACCCACCATTAACCATTTTTATATTTTTTGTATTTTATTTTTTACCTAGTTATACAAGCTTCTTTTCCCTTCCCCTCCTCCTTCCCCTACCTCCTTGTATCTTCCTATCCAACTCTGTCCCCCCACCTTCCTCTCTCCCTTACCCCTTTCTTTCCACCCTCCCCTCTTGGTGTTTCTTGCCTTCTCCCTCCCACCCTCCAGAACTTCAGCTTATATGGGCCCCAAAGTTCCCTCTGAGTCCTCTACACTAGTGAGGGCTTAGGACTCTGTGGCGTACCTTGGGGTCCCTTCTTGGGTTAACCACTAATGTAGGAACTCCATTCTATCTGTCTAACCCCGTCTCTAAGGACCCCACTGCCTGAAGCCATCTCCCCTGAGATCCCGTGCTAGTCTATGGGGGCTTGCTGACATTATAGGCATTGTGCACCCATTTACTCTTTATTTAGTAGTATGTTATCTCCCCAATCATTTTCCTTAATTCATTTACTCACATTCCTCCTTCCTTCATTCATTCCAGAAAGAATTTGTTGGATGCTATCTCAGTGCTAAATGTAAGTCAATGAACAAGACAAACAAAATAAAGCAGCAAATTACAATTTCCCTAATGGCCCTGGAAGAAAAGGACAAAAAAACATGCACAGAAGCCACAGTTGAAGACTCTTCACAAATAGCCAGCGTCTTCTGTGTCAATCGATTTCTGTGTGTCCTACAGCCACTGCCACATCATCTCTTGTCATCTCTGCCAACGTGGCTTCCTGCTCCATTCCCTTGAGGTTCTTACCTCCATCTCTGCTTCAGCATCGTCACTAACCATGTAGCCTCATCAGCACTCTGTTTCCGGAAGAATTGCACTAACAAGTGAACTTAATCATAAAACCATTTGACCCGTCCTTGTGGCTCCATAAAAAATGTTTAGCTTTCAAAGCTCTCCAGAACCTTCTTTTCACACTCTTGCCCACCACACACATAGCAGATCTGCCATACCAAGATGATGTCCACTATCCAGCATGCCTACGTCTACCAGACACTCCATTTGTCCCTTCTCCTCACACCTAATACAACCCTTCTCATCCTTCGAGAATCACCTTAAATTAAACATCTTCCAGAAGATCCCCCAACAATCCCTCCACACTACACTGGATGCTCTATTGTCTGTGCATCCACAGCTTTTAAAATTACTCTTATTAGCTGGGTCTGGTGGCACAGGGCTGAAGTTTCTGCTATTTGGGAGACTGAGGCAGCAGAATCACTGGTTCAAGGCCTGCCTGGGCTGCAGGGTAAAGGACTGCAAGGACAGTCTGGATGACTCAGCAAGACTCTTATCTGTTTTTGTTTTTGTTTTTAAACAAAATTGAGGCTATAGTTTAATTTTACATGACTGTACTGTGTTCTATTATGCATGAAGCCGTGGGTTATACCAAAAACTGAAAGTATGAATGAATGAATGAATGAGCGAGTGAATGAATGAATGAATGAAAAAATAAATACTGTCAACATACCAAACACAATTTATAAATATGCACGACAGTCTCTTCTCCAAATAATGGGTTCCTAGAAATCAGGAGCTAAATCTTATTCATTTTTTAATTCCTTCATACTATCTTTTGAATGATAAATGCTCATCAATTTTGGTTGATTTTATAAACAACTAAATGAAGAATGAACTAGTTTCCCTAGAGATCGATTTATCCTGCTAGATGCTAGCAAGACCTTAAATTAGATGGACACTTAAATACTTTATTTCCAGTTCATATGCTAAAAGTAAATCTAGGCAATTTATGGAAATAATAACTCTATCTTCACCATTCATACCCATTTACATTCTCTTTGTTTTATTTTTCTACATTCTTTAGTCCATTTCCAAGATCTTTCGGTCCAAGGAAATGCTGGTAACAGAGATTTGAAGGCCCCTTGTCAGTGAAAAGGCTTCTAGACTCTCAGTGGCACCTGAAGCTCCACACTTGTTTCGTGGGACATATCACCTCAAGCAACATGAAAGGGCTTCTTATGACAGAACAGCCCTACCTCTGAAATCAAGTCATGTTATGCTTCATGTATGAGCCAGATTCTTCATATGGGAAGATTTCTTTATGTCTTTATCCTATACTACCTACGTTTGACTAAGTGGCATATCATTTTATACACTCGACTGTTTTAGAAGAGGAACATAATATGCCATCATTGTACGGTTTATGGTCCAGTGCCGGCCCATGAATGTTTATCCCTGATTCACAATGAGTTCAGAAATTGAGAGCGGTTGGAGAGAGGTATTTATTGCAGTCTGTTCACCTGCCCAGCACGTGATCTTTGCATGTCACTGTTGTTTGCTGTCTGTAATTTTGATGTTTTACAAAAGACATCAGCTTGTGACATCTAGAAATAAAAACTTAAAATGAAGGGAGTCTTTCACTACTGGTTATGAGGTGCTGGTCCGGCAACACTGAACAACTGGAAGTCAGTAACCAGAATGAGAATATTGTCTGCTCATAAACCTCTTGGTGCTTCCTGGTGCTCCAGCTGCAAACAAAGGTGAGTTCAAAAAGAATGCAAGTAGGCGCCCTTGGCCTATTCGCTGGGAGCCCATAGCATTTCAATGCCTGGGTAGACCCACACAGAGAACTGTGCCCACAACCCAGTGACGCATATTCTCACCAAGCCTATTTGAGAGATTTCAGAAACTGCACTGTCCAGCCGCTATGCCCTTGACTCCACCAACTGCTGACTTCTGGCTAAGAAAATATTGACAGGTACTGAGTCATCCTATTGAAATTCACTTGGTCTAAAAGTACAGGCCCTAAAATACACTGAACACACCCAGTTCACAAAGGTGAAAGTGTAAGTGGGAAGCAGGGCAGGAACCTGACGCTGAGTAACGCCGTAGCTCCTGACATAGAAAGGAGGAAGTGCCGCTCCGAGTGGCCACCACCCGTGCCACGTATCACAGCATTGGCCTTTCACTAGCAAAGCCCTCTGGACACATCCAGCATCTGACCATACTTTTTCTGTGAGATACCATGTAGCTAAAATGCCACCCAGAAACTGGCAGTTTCCCTTTTGTCCTGAGACATACCAATGCTTCCCTATGCTTACTTCATTTTATCTGACAGCTTCCTTGTGAGACCACTTTGATTTATCACTGCGACCCGAGACCTGTCTGTGGCCCCACGACAAACGCAGACAGCAATACAGGTGCAAACTGTACGTGTCATGTGTGTTGCCCCAAAGTGAGGAAGGCTGAGGGGTACCCGTCAGCTTGAAGGGGCATGAAGAAATTGAGTTGGGCTGCTCTGCCACTTGGGTCCTTAGAAATAGAATGAGAGGCTGGAGAAAAGATGGGAAAGGTGAGGCAGATCAAGGCGTGCAGTGAGCTGATTGATACCCAGAGTCACCTAGTCTCCTCTTCTGTAGAGCTTGTTCGTTCTTTCCGCTGGTCAGTGCTCTGTGCGTCTCAGCCCTGATCAGACCCAGGTCCTTTATAGTACATCTAAATGACTGTGTCCTTTCTTCCAAGGTTTCTAGTACCTGAGGACTCATCTTTCTTTATGAAAGCAAAGCCTTCATCCATTAGGGACAAAGTAGGCAATGGGTAATGCCAAGGGTGGAGTGTCCTCATACCTTTCCTGGTCTTTTTGTAGTTAAGATCCTACTTCTCATTATTGGTGTCTACTATTTGCTATAGGCTGTGTAAAGAAACCACCAGTTATTTAATTTCCCAGTAACTCTACCAGCAGATTATCATTGGTCTCATTTTATAACTGTGAAAATAAAAGCCCAGGATATTAAACCATCACTACTACTGCAGGGTCATAGTGTCAATCAGCAAGATGCTTTACCCTCTGACTAACAGGCTAATTCACAAATAAGACGGAATACTCTAAACAGTCCTGGAAGGAAACAAAGGAGTCCAGTATTCATGAAAAATGAGTAACTAGCAGACTCCTTAATAGAGTTGGTATTCCATTACTCCTGTGGCATAACTTTACTCATATTTAACATTGAAATGCCCATTGATACTTATATTGTAGCCCTCTCCTCACCTGGAAACTGTTGGAACTATGTTTCTGAGGTACCTCAGTCTTGGATCCTAACTCAATGGCTGCCCCACCTTCGAAATTAATGACTTCAAAAAAAAAAAAAAAGAAATTAATGACTTCATTCTATTTCCATAGAAAGGTCACAAGTGGACCCTCCAGGGATAGGCATCAATGGGAAATACCAAAAAGCAAACTATTTAGCCTCAAAAATGTTTGCGTAACATAGCCCCAAAGCGCTTACTTCTTAGAAAGGACAAACACATATACATTTTAGGTGGTCTGATGAAAAAACACTGAAATATTGAGGATCAGCTGCATTTTTTAACGTTACCATTTTTTTTATTTTTGAGTCATTCAGAGTTTCATATATGAATACAGTGAGTTTATGATATTTTCACACCCTAATCCCCAACTCCATTGCAAACCTTTTCTTATAACCCTTCTTCTCCCTTACCAGACTCCCTCCAATTTTCATGTCTTTTTGCATGTGTGGTACACTGAATTTTCCCTGGATTGTTTTTGATGGCATGTGTCTGCGTACTTGCTAGAGCAGAAATCATATATCAGTGGGTATTCCCTTGAGAAACTATCTCCCCTTTCCCGTCAGTGTTAACCCTCAACAGTCTCTCAGGGGAGACTTGGGGCCCCTTGAGATCTTTCCCCTTCCATGACAAAATATTGGTAGGAAAAATCCCATGCAGGGTTCACGGAAGTACACACAGCTGCAGTGAATTCACGGATGCGCAGCCCTGTCATATCCAGTAGACACTGTCTGGCTGCAAGCTTGTTCCCTCCAGTTTCTTATATTCTGACATTCTCACCTGCATTTTAAGATACATTTATAATCAGCCATGTATGTGCCAGGTGTTCCACATACATGGCCACTAAGGACATTTCATGTCTTCTGAGTCTATATTGCTGTTCCAGTCTAGAGTTACGTCACCAGGTTTAGAGAGATTAAATGACTTGCCCACAGTCAACAGCTAATGAGGGACAGACTAGGGATTTGAATCCAGGTTTGCCGGGCGGTTGTTCTTGAGTTTCTTCCATGGCCCCGAGGTGTTACAATGTGATCATAATTCACTTCTCCCCTGAAATACCTGGAGCATTCGTTTTGGGGTTCCTCTTTACCCTGCTTTAAGGAGAAATCCTAAGTACAAATAAAAAAATGAAAGAAATGGCTGTTTTCCGTTTTAACACTTATCTTTAAAGTTTAGCTCTTCTGAAAGCTAGGAAACCGACCTAGGCTTTATGCCCATGAGGACTCTTCCCCATGCCCATGACGCCAGCCGAGCATTTGCACTCACAGCCCGCATTCTGCCCACGCCGTGCACCGAGCAACAGCTTCTGTCTTACCTTGGGCTGCCTGGAGCTGCCTTGTCCTCTGGTTCTTCCCCAACTCCAGCCAGCTCTGAGGGAAGGAAAGCAGCTTTGTTGACATTATTCACCCAGCTTTCCTTTGCCCTCATTGCTCTGTCCTTACTCTGCTTAGCTGAAACGATAAAGTCAGGAAAGTTATGTCTCACCGCAACCATCTATCCCCCCTCATTGGTTCCTACTGCTAAGGGCTTCCAAGTGCCAAGGCACTCACTGGGGCTTACAATCAGAATTACTGCGGTAAGAGAAATCAGGAGATTCCCATGATATTAAGTCCTCATTCCTAAGTGATCTCCCAACAGCACAGTTGTGCCATTAAGTCTACAGGTAACCCCACAGACCACTAGTGCAAAACATTCTGACTGACTCTAGACTAAGCTAACCTGAATTGGAGCCAAAGCTAAAGTTGTATAGTCAAGAGACGCTCAAAGCAAGGAATATATATTGTTCCAAAAGCATCCTTACCAAGCATTCACTAAACATCTACAATGGGCCAAATATGAAGCTTGTCTCTAGAACACAAAGGAAAACAAATGGTTCTAGTCTAGACTGGCCCTCTCCAATGCCTTTCTACATCCCCCAAGTCTCTACCCATTCAAATTCTAAATACGACTCAATTCCCTGCTCAGACATCACAGCCTCTATAAAACCTCTGAGCTCCCTCTTCAGGAAATACTCTCTTGCTTTGAAATATCTAGAACTGTCTTCACCTGAGCCTCTATGATAATTAGCATCAATTATGTAATGACTAATGACCCAGCACTGTGCTGAGTACTTTGTAGGCATTAGCCTATAAGCTGTGAACTATTTTCTGTGTTTATAAGCCAGAAAAATCAAGGGTTAAAAACGTCAGAAAATTGGCCAAGGTTGCATAACCAGTAAGTGTCATTAGAGCTGACATGAGGAAATCCTGGGCCTTCTGACTCACAGACAGGAATCCACCCTTCGCCACCCTCAGGTCCTGACACACTAGTTTCTTCATCAAGTGCCCCTCAAGACCTCTTAAGGTCTGCTGGATTTGAAAAGCAAGAAAGCTTCAGGTTACACATGGTACCTACTTAGCAGTCATCTCTTACCAGCAAGGATGGTGGAATTGAGTTGGAAAGAACTAAAATCCCAGCTTTGCATTTACAACATTACCTTGGTCAAGTTACACTTAACCAGTCCAAGAAAGTTTATATGCAAAGGGGGTCTGTCTATCTTTTGAGACTGCTGCTACTTTTTAAAACACAAGATATTTAATGTGCATCCATATTAGATGCTCAGAGGTAACCTGTATTTTCCTTTGCTTAGACAAAAATTTATAATGACTTATTCTACTTATTCTAGAATTCAAAAGAATTCTAAAGTACAGTCCTTATGGTCTTATAAATAATGCACTTCGCTTGATGTCAAGACCATCGAACAGGGAAGCTGATATCTGCCTAAATCTTTTGTGTTGCTCAGAAAGTTTTGAATTTGCATAGTTACAAGCCAAAGAAGAGGTGGTAGATCTCTTATAAACCCCAAGTACTTCAGTTATTGCAACTCAACAAGGTACCTAGAGAGGGTTCTCTCTACCTCCCTAGCCAGGCACTTGATCCTGTCATCCACCTAAACCCAGGGCAAGAGGGCCACACGTGCAGAGCACACCTCAAATGGTGTCCCTTAGCAGATTTCTCCCACCCTATCCCCGCCTCCTTCCCAAACAAATGACTATAAACTCACCAGCCAGATCACATCTCACCTGCCACTTGGGGTCTCTTCTTCCTCATGGATGCTCTGATGATATCAGCACCGTGGATTCTGTCTTTGTGCCTTCTTGCCTTGGCTTCATAGAACCACTGACCACTCATGTTCTTCAGCTGCTGGTCATCCTTAACTTTCTCAGGCAAGTGTCTATACAAGGAAAAGAACTTTACTTGGCTAACATAGTAAGCCAATGAGTTCGCTGTGATTCTGTGTGAGGAAATTTTTGCAGGTATTGGTGAAAGAGATTAGATGGTAAATCACCTGCTAACAAACCTGGTGACCCCAGAAGCATCCCCCCTTCCTCCTCCCACTCCTTCCTTCTTCTAGCCCTGCAAAAAAATGGAATAAATTAGTATGAAAACCAAATGCTGTCCTCTTAAAATATCTGTCGCAGTTTGAACGCAAGTTCCTCCCATAGGTTCATATGTTTTGGTCCTTAGCTGGTGCTAATGTTTGGGAAGACTGTGGTACCTTTAAGAGGCAGAGCTGTCTGAATTAAGCAAGCCACCGGGGATGAGCCTAGAGGTTTGGTGGCCCAGTTCTGGTTCCTCTTGCTTGTGCTTACTCTGTTCTCCTGTTGATAGGTACAGTGACCTGAGCCAACCCCCACTATGCCTCCAGCCATGACTTCTGTTACGTGATTGCCTCCGTAAGGGACTACATAGCCTCTTTGGACCTGTAAGCCAAATAAATACATCTTTCTCTTTAAGTAATATATAAGTAGTGTGTCACAGCAATAAAAAGAAAACTGCAACAACATCCCAATTTATACTGTTGAAAAAAAATACTGGCTCTAATTGACTATCTTCTACCCTGTACATCATTCTATCAACTACCACAAAAATCACAAATCTATCTTTTCATGCTCACAGAAAAATATTGAAAATAAAATACAATAAAGGAATTTCGAATTCTTGGAAGGGAAGGTGCCATACAAATTCAGAAGGGTTTCACGATCGTCATTCAAGCTAGCATGTGCCCTTCCTATGTGGCAGATGTGTTTCAGCCAGCGCATGTAAGCGTGCTGACCAGGCCAAGTATGAGAGTTACACATAGGCAAACACAGGAGTGCAGACGTGGGTAGGGAGGCCGTCATCAAGAACTTCCAAGCAGGCCTGCAGAGCAGACTTTCTCCAGAACTTTCTTCTCTCCCAAATGTCTAAGAACTAGTGAATCTACTCCAAATATGCTCGGTCACAGTCCTTAGCCACGGAGGATCAAAGCAACTCATTTCCATGCCCGAGGGGGACATCGTTAGTTCATGGTTCTGAGTCACCAAAGACATTGTGGTTTCTATTAAACATTTCCGGTGGTTTCTGGCTGCAGATGATCCTCCCGGGCTGCTGGTATAGCTCTTCGTTTCTCCTTCCAACAGGACCGAGTCCGGGTCTCATTCCAGAAGAAAAATGTTTTTCCTATTCACTCTGGACAGATTGAGCACTGAAGACAGGGCTTTCATTCAACACACACACACACACACACACACACACACACGCCTTTGGAGGATATGCTTACCAAGTGAAGCAATGCCACATGAAGTCCTTAACCACTCGACTTCAAGCTCTTTCTTGGTTCCTTTCCCAGAACTTACTGTCAACCCCACTTGCCCACACACTCACTCAACTCCCTGATGGTCCTTCAAACTGCTCTTTTGTGACCTGCAGAAACCAGAGAGAGGCTTCCCCAAATAGGACCAAAGCCCAATTTTGATTCTTCCTAGATGTCACAGATAGGCTACTGAACCATTCCATGCTTTGGTCTCTCTGCTTATGAAGATAGGAAAAAATGCGACCTGCTTTGCATGACTTGGGGGACAGTTACATGATGTACCTCAAAGTACTTAATGGTACCTAGGACTTGGGAAGAGACCAAGTCTCTATCCAGCGCCCCACACATACCCCCACTTCCTGCAGGTCCAGCTCAAGCATTGCCAGGACTCATTTTTCTCCCCCATGCCTCCACAATACTTCCTTCAGCTCTCACATCTCTTTGTGCTCCTATGTTTCCTAGTTATTTGTGGACTGTGCAAACTCCTTGAAGACAAGGACTACATCTTAATCATCTTTTGTAACCCTGGCACAAAGCATAGAGGCTGATACAGGGTTGATACCCAATAGCTGTTTGTTGAATGAATAAGACAGTGAATAAATAAGGACTTAGCAGCCGCCCTGGTCTGAGTCAGGCAAGAGATAATCCAGAGCCGGTCACAGCTGAGCTTCAGTACACCAAGCCTCCCCACAGCAGTGTGGTCTTCTGCTGAGGAAAGACTGTCTGTTCATTTCTCATCAGAGCAAGAAAAGAATAGCAGGGAACATGGTGTCTGTCCACGTACCACAAAACCTCACAAGACAGCAACGTCAGTTTCTTCATGAATCATTTTTTGCAAACAGAAAGGCACTTTGGAATAGACCCTTTTCAGATCTTTGAGCAACTCTTGATCTTGTGTCTCCTTAATGACTGCTTGCAAATCCTGATGAATGTACCACCAGCCCAGGCAGAGTGAGTCAGACCCACAGAAACACATGGCTCCTGACCCCAGAGAAGGCTACTGGTCATTATGGTAGGGAAACAGTTTCTGGCTCCTTTGTTTTAAAGTGACAAAGGAATGAGAATTCTTTCAGACTTAGCAAGGGCCACTTACACGTTTCCTAACACGATCATCACTGCTGGGTTTACTCATAATTTTCTTTTTCTATCATAGTTGTTTGTAATTGCAATGCATGTGACATCAAAGACCAAGTCAGCAAATCATTAAAAAAAAAAATTCCAGGGTGATGCCATTAAAATCTTCTCTACTCCTAGCTCTAACTTTCTCTAATTACCAAACATATCAGCATTGGAATTTCTAATTGTTTCATCTTGCTGAAGAAGGAAAAGGGTAAGATTCTTGGGACTGATACTCTCCACATACACACACACACACACACACACACACACACACACATATATATAGAGAGAGAATAAAATTATATAGTGCTTCACAGGTTACAAGGGGCTTAATAAGCCCCTTATTTCTCTTGAGCTCATATTGAGCTCAGTTAAAAGGTAGAATGGGATAAAATTTTCCTGTTTTCTGTTTGTAGAAATTGACATGCCCAAGATCACATAACTAGTAGTTACATAAGTAAGAGTCAAATTTGGTCTCTATTATCCCACCTCCTCTCTCGGATCTGGCCATAGATAAGAGGGTCATTATTTGAGGCAGGATGCAGAAGTGGGGGTCGTACTTTCTCCCACCAAAGTCACTTACAATGTTCTATGGAGTTGGCCATCAGCAGATCCAAGACCCTAGTTCTGTTAACTGCACCAAAAGAGGGCAGATGGGCAGGAGACAGTGGTTGACAGGCATAGAAAGGGCCCAGATATGGTCTGTGCCTCACAAAAAGACTCTTGTTCTGTGATCTCTTTGTTTTAGAACTGGAGGGACTCTCAGGGATGGCTGTGAAGCCATTCTGCTCCCGGGCCAGACATGGATCTTTCTTCTCTGAAAATATTCTTTCACGGGCTTCTGCTTATTAGTCGAGGAGCTGTTTGTCTTTCTTCTTTCATCCGTTATCCTTGACAGCTCTGCATAGATTTTCTGTGAGGGGAGTGTGAGGTCTGTATCAATCATTCCACAGACCAGGTAAAGCGCAGAGGGGGAAAACAATCTCACAGTCAATCAGAGCCAAAGCCATGATAAGAAAAGATTTTGATTCGTTATTTTTCCCTTTTCCCTGTACTGCTCATTGATCAGGGTCTTCTGGAACTGACAGTAAGAGTTCAGTCATGACACAGGATCCCTGGAGTCAAATTCCGTCTCTAGTAGTGATCAGATTTGTTTGAGAGTTACTCAAATAATTTCTCAGACCTCAATTAAGGTGGGAGAGAGGAGTTTAATTCACCAGCGTCTGGAGTCTCTGAGATTCTGGCCCCAAGCTCAGCTTGTACTTTCATTTTATACTAATGCAGGACAGAGGTGGAGTAAGGGAAGCAGGACTTTTCAGAAGCAGAAGCGAAGGTTGCTAAGCATCAACGGGCAGGCTGAGTGGAGGGTACCAGGAGCAGGCCACAGGGGTCTGAGATGGTCTTACCCTGAATACCTTTGGAATTTCAGTAACTTTTCATTTCAACTTATGCTTAGGAGTATATTTTCCTACCTCAAGCTGTGGCTGTTTGAGCAAGCTCCTTAGCCTTTCTGACTTCAACTCAGAAGCTGACAATGACTATACCATCAAATTCAAAAGATTAGAGTTGAGATTAAGTAAAATAATTCTTCATTTTCCTTGTATGTGAAATATGATGGGTATATTTTAATTCTCCTTTCACTACTCAGCCTATACTTCTAAATAAGTACAGAAGGACACTGGCTCATAGTTTGATTCCTTAGCAGTAAATTTCTCCCCAAAGTTTTAACATTTGACACAATGAAAATTAGTCACATACCTTATAAGTGAAGAAACTGCTGCAGACAATGATACAAATGGAGTTTGAGGATGGTTGAAAATATTCTAGCTCTCAAAGAATTTACCATCTTATGACTTTGATCCATTTAATGGGCTGTTAACTGCAAATTTAAAAATCTAAATTCTGTCCTCTAGCATGATTTGACAATGTGACTTAGCAACACCAACAGCGTAGTTAAGTTACTGACCTAGGCAAGGCATCATCAGAAGGCAAATTCGCCACCAACATTTAGACCGGATGGTTGACTAGATTGTTTTAAGACAAGAGTCTCGCTTCATGGATCTGTATCCCAGGCTGGTCTTGAACTTGTGGCGGTCCTCTGCTTCAGCTCCTTAAGTGCTAACTGGACTATTTCACTGTTGTCTGCAAGGCCAGACATGACTTTAGAATCCTCTTCAGCTAGGCCACAAGTAGGATGGGCATTCACACTGAAACTGATTTGCCACTATGGATATGTCTAGTGTTTCGAGTTGTCCAAACCCACTGCAGAGACTTTGAAGATGGTGGGTTATATGATAATTTATGTACTGATTTCATGGGTGAGAAGAATGGAAAGGCCAGTGCTTCAATTGCCCAGCTCCTTGGGGGTAAAACATGAACTTTGTCCTAGGGAGATAATCTCTGAGTCTTCAGTGCAGGTGAGAGAAGAACAGGTCACTGTCACCCCAGAGCCATCTGTCTTTCTACTTCTCTATCTGTAGCCACACGTGTTGGGCCCACATGACTATCTACCTGTGCCCCTAACTCCTGCATGGAGATATTTCACAGGTCATCAGGGAGCAAATATCAAGACAGATGTTTTTCTTTCTACTCTTTGTGTCTGTCTCTGCTTTCCTGTCTGTCGGTCTCTTTTGCCCTGCCCCCAGTCTCATAAGGAAACGCTGTCATACACACACACATACAATTTTAGTCTTTTATGGTTTGGAAATGACACAGTGCAGAAGTGCTATTTCCTGTGCTTTGCGTCACCCTGCTGGCAGGAAATCGCTGTGCATGTCTGTCTGTGTACCATGCCAGCACTCATCTCACCCCCACATGTACGTAACCACATCTATGGCAATGGGTGTTTTGCAGTCTATACCATCTCTACTTCTACCACATCTTGTGATTCTCAGCTGCCGCCTCATGATCCTGCTTCTTTTAAATGAAGAAATGAGAAACCTGGTTAAGTTCACAGACGTTCTTTCCTGATCTCACCAGAAGGGGAGGGCATATAGTCTAGCAGATAAAAAGTAATCATTGTGCAAATGGGTAATGGACCCCGCCCTCAGTGAGGTTTCCTACTCTTATTACATCTACCCTTGAATGTGCTATTACAACAAGACTCCAGTTTAACAGCTTTTTGTCTCTGGCCAGGGGTGACATACAGTGCCCAGCAGAATGGAGTGAAGGGGAATTGCAGGAGCAGAAAAACTGCAAAAGAAAATCAACAAACCACAATCCAGAACTTCAGAGACTCTATATCAATCACATAGAACTAGGACAGCCTAATCTCTCCCCATCCTGGAGCTCAGGGACATTTGCGGAAGAGGGGGCGGTAAGATTGTAAGAGCAAAAGGATGGGAGGAGCAACGATTTGCAAGATTCTCAACAATAGTTGGGGCCAAAGCAATCATAATGGAACTTTGCATGCCCTGCGCAATGTCCAGCGCACTGTTGCCCTCATAAAGTCTAGCATCTGTTAAGGGCACCGAGACCCCTGGAGGCAAGGGATTGACAGCCATAGTAGTAATCTTATGATTAAGGGGAACAAGAGAAAGGGCTTATGGAAATGCCACTGGGTCCTTATATGTCATCGGAGAGGAGGACCCAGTGGAGAGTTAGGCGCACACAATAAAGGACTCTCTGGGAATTGGGGGGGAGACACTGGGGGAAGGGGAGGGGGGAGGGAGGGAACTGGTAAAAAAATTTAAAATGTATAATTAAATTTTTAATAAAAAAAAAAAAAAAGAAAACTTTATTCAGAAAAAAAAAAAAATAGACATCACAAAAAAAAACAAAAAAAAAAAAAAAAAAAAAAAAAAAAAAGAAAGCACGATTAATATTCTGATGAAAATTATGTATTGTAAAAGAAATTGTTTAGATTTGAGACTTAACACCAAATACCTGTCTTAATTCTTTTTCTTTTTAACCCTAGCAATGTCATACTTAATTTCTTACAATTATTTGAAAATTAGTTTTATTAAAATCTTTAGAAAAGTAAAAAAAAAAAAAAAAAAAAAAAAAATGAAGACAGTTGTCATGGAGAAACCGAATTCTTGCCAGCCAATAAACTCCAGGGACTTCTTCGGACCTCTTCAGCCTTAGAATGACACACGCATACACCATGCCTGGCTTTCTATGTGGGCATTAGAGACACACACATACACCATGCCTGGCTTTCTATGTGGGTATTAGAGAAATTGAACTCAGGTCTTCATGCTTAAGTGGCATTTTGCCAACTAAGCCATCTCCCCAAACCCATTATCTGGTGTCTTGAGACAGGGTCTCACACTGTAGCCCAGGCATATACATGCCTGTAGTCTCAAACACAAGATACCCACCGCCTTAACCTCCCGAGTACTGGGTTATATGCAAGAGCTGCCATGTCTGACTATATAACTCCTATTTAACTCTGTATTTAATGAGTTGAAGGAATACAGGGATTTGTTTCTTTTTTTTTTTTTTTTTGAGATAGGGTCTGACTTTATGGCCCATGCTTATTTTGACATTGTGAACCCAAGGGGTTCCTCCCACCTCATTCTCCAGAATAGCTCAGGCTCCACGTACCTGCCCCCATGCCTGGCTCAAGTTTTTAGACAAGAGCTTATTTCTGGTAGGAGTCGAGTAGGGCAAATTAAGAGAGACCAGGACAGGAAAGTCCTGTTCAGGAAGTAAACCTAAAATTAGAACCTCAAGTTTAGACTTCGAGTCAAAACTGCCACTTAAGGCTGCTAACCGAAACAAAACAAGGCAACCTCACTTTCCATGGACCGGTTCTTGCCTTTGTTCCCTTACCTGACTCTCTCCTCTTCGGCCCTTTTCAGCACAGCATCCCGCTGCAAAACCTTCATAATGGTATCTTGTTCCTCCTCCGTCAGGAAGCTTAAGTCGATCATCTTGAAAAGTGTACACATACGCACACAGAAAAATTAGTACAAACAAGTGTGCCTCAAGATTCTCAGGGAAAAACCTTACTCCAACTGGGAAGATTAAAAGCTACAAAAATCGTATTCAGTTACGTGCAATTCTTGTTGGGGGCTCCACAAAAGTTTGGGACAATTGGCGGCAAATCCTTTGAGTCCTGTCCCTCTGGAATGCAGTGGGATGCAGGAGACAGGAAGACACTCTTAGGAAGACTACGCTCCTTGCTGTGCCTTCAGCAGCATTCCTTGTGTGGTCCAGTCTCAGACACCTCCTGTCTTCTCTCCACCCTCATCATCAGCTCAATGGGAGGCAGCCACAGTGGAGCATCCTAACCTGGGGGATCATGAGGCAGAAAACACCAGTCAGTAAAAGACAATTCCTACAAGCACTGCCCAGCATCCCATTTATAAAATGACCATAGGCGACCGGGTCTGAGATGTGGAAACCAGTTCTGAGGGCTTTCTGAACCTAAGGACCATGAGTCATCAGATATGCTTCCACCCGATTCCCGAACACCAAGATGGAGCACACAAAGATGTCTGCCAGTGCTTAGCAACCGGAGCATAGGATGACCGTGGCGAGATTCTCTCTCTACAGAATCCTGGCTAAAAACGTGACACTGGCATTCAGCGGGACCAGGAAAGGTTACTGCAGCTGTTAGGGAATTATGGGCAAGAAACGAGAAAAGAACAATAAAGAGTGCTCAGGAGCATGCCATGAGGGAAGTGCTAATATTAGTTAGAGGTACGCGAACTAATCGCTCTGCGGGACAGAGAGATCGTTATTATTTACCTAGTTGCACCTCTAACCTTTTTGGGCTTCTGGAGGAGCTTGCCAACCTTGCATCTCTTTATTTCTAAACACTCACTGACAGGTACTTATGTAAACTCAGGGAAAGGAAGAAAGATGCAGAATTTCAAAACCTCCCACTATCCAAAGCCAGCATTTTTAAGTCAGCATAAATTAAGACTTCTGTTTTTAAACACACGTGAAATAAGGCGAAACCTAAAGAATGCTGTCAGCACGGAAGACATTAGAGATCACGCACCCCTAGGTCTGAGCCCTTCTAACAGGTGGGTCCCTCTAAGAACTACATATGTCTACGTAATTCTTAAAGCATCCCACTTGCGAAGAAAATAGAGCATGCATATACATGCCTGAAGCTTATGAATAACTGATTTGTAAAACAGCTACATTGAGTCAAATGCTTGCTAACTATAAGCCTTTAGCTAAAGTTAACCTAATATCCAAGCCATAATCTGCCCCTTTATATTTATTAGTAGTATGTACTTCACAGATCACAAAGGTTAAATAAAGCAACCTGAACCAAAACTAGCCACTAAATAAAAATTCTTGCCTTCTTTCTAAGTTCATACTTCAGTTCCAATCATCCAAGCTTGTATTTGGTCATATACTTCCCTGCAAGTCTTTGTGTTTATCTCTTTCTATCTCCTCTGTAGAGTTAGAATTTCGTATGTTGATACTCTGATGAAACTTTTTTCATTTTCCTGTAGCTCTTACATGTTGGCTACTTAAACATATATGCATGAAAACATTAGTTAGTTCAGTCTCTTTTTATAATATGCCTGCACTTGCATATGCTATAGCTCCTGCTTGTCTGCCTTGGAAGCAACTTATCCTTCAAAGCAGATCAAAGTTACTACCTCCAGAAAGGCTATCCTAAGTCCACAGCCCCAGGTAAAGGCTGTGATACATGAAATTATCATTCATAATTGATTCTCCCTATAACAGATTTGAACTTGGTCCACCTGAAACAGGGTCACTCTGGCTAACTTGCACATATGAAAGAAGCAAGAAATAAATATTTGCTGTTGCAAGCCACCGAGGCTTCACACTCAGAGCAAAAAATCAACTCACATAAAACCTCTCTTCTTTATAATACTGATTGGCCCCATTTGATTGCCAATCTCTAGTTGCAAATACACAGGAATAAATGAATGAATCACTCAATTTCAACAAGCAGTATTGCTAAGAAGAGATGGTAATCTCAATTCTTTATGTGTGTGTGTGGAAAGGGGTGCTAGAGGCAATCACCCAGAATTGTTCTCCCTCCTTAGTACTTTGCTCTGGGGTTTCCCAGACTCCATCTTCTAGGATCAAAAGTACAGGCCACAGCCATTTCTACCCAACACTTTTACATGTGACAGCTCAAGTCCTTCTGCTCATGAGGCAGAAGCTTTGACCTCTGGGCCATCTCTCCAACCTCTCGATTCTTCATTTCTTACATACTAACGTCCTCAAAGGTGGGTCAAAGAAATGGATTTAGGGCTTGTACTGCTGGGGATTCAATTAGAGATTTTAAGTTCAAGGAATGAACACAGGAAAGCAATGGAGAAAAACAACTCAAGGGTCCAGCAGTGGGAACTAGAAGTGTGACTAGAGGAGGAAATGCTAGTGTTTATACCTCCAAGTGGAAACACAAGCTAGATGTATAAACATCTAGGGTTAACATCTTTCTCTTAAGACAGGCAGTGAGTCAAAGAACCTCATTTTGCTACTTTTCCAAAGGAATTCAGGATTAGAACTCTTTCCTCTCAGGTGGGTAGCGAGAAGTTTCTACCCGATCACACTACAGGAAGGTATTCAGAAGGCAACTGAGCTAAGTGATCCTTTCACTTATTCGTCATTCATTCATTCACTCAGCAGACTGAGCCTGGAGTATTTCTAAGACCAGTAAGGCAGCAATAAGTAAGAAAAAGCTTCGTCTGACAAATTTACCTGTGAGAGGGAAGACATTTTCAAGCTAAACAACCAAGAATCGTTGCTTTAAAAAAAAAAAAAACTAAGTAATAGTATAACATGTTGGAACGTAACAAAAGCTACGAAAAAAAATAATCATGTGAGATTAGAATGGTCATGTTGAGAGAAGGAGTTAGAGTTTTAAAGAGTGGTTTGGGGGTTGGAGAGATGGTTCAGGGGTTAAGCCTCTGTCTCACAAGCAGAGGGTTCTGAGTTCAGATCTCAGATCCCAAGTAAAAAATACCAAGTGCCAAGTGGAAAGAGCTTATACTTCTGGTCTTGGAAGGCAGAGCCTGGGAAACTCCAGAGCAAAGCAAAGAGGAGGTACAGGCAATCCAGGGTGATTCCCAAAGTCACTCTTGGGTCTTCACAGCCATACACAGTACCCTCTGATACACACAGGCACACACACAAGCACATGCAGAGAGAGAGAGAGAGAAAGAGAGAGAGAGAGAGAGAGAGGGAGGCTTGCGTTAGCCCCATTGACATGACATTTGAATGAAACCTTGAGAAAGATGAAGAGCTAGGCCATGTGGTATTAGAGGATCCCACAGTTAAAATGCCAGGCTCCTCATGGAACCACAAACTGTCAGGCAGCCACCCCAGAGGTGCCAAGAGAGAGAAAGAGGAAAGCAGGAGGAAGCGCACCAGGTATTGGAAAGGCCGTAAGGCTTCTGACTTACTCTATAATAGAACTGCTGAAAAGAAGGGCAGGACGGATGGAAGTGAATGAATGTGTCTGGGGTCTCCAGCAGGCCTGGCACACACAGGTACTGAGGTAGGCCCTTTTCCCAATGAGGAGACCAGCCAAAAGAGGCTGAGACTGGCATTTGCCAATGGTTTGTCAGGATGAACCTTGACGCGATATGTTTCTGACTCTTTCCCCTGCATGGATTCCTCATACTGAGGTGGCCAAACCACAAACTGAGGTGGCCCTCACTCTCCTCTTACACATGAAACCATCCCAGCCCCTGGCTATGAGCGTGCATGTGTCTGACATTCTCAGGGAGCCTCATGGTAGCTGCTGTTAAGAGGAAAAGGTACAAGTGAATACGCCCATCCTCATGGGAATCACTGATGTACTCACGGGGGTAACCTCTGAGCTCAGAAGAAACTTCAGCCTCCCATCCATCGTCTGCATGCTGCCAAGTGACCTTTTTTTAGTCCATACATGTGTGCACGTGTGTGTATGCATGTGTGTGCACGTGTGCGTGTGCGTGCGTGTGTGTGTGTGTGTGTGTGTGTGTATGTGTGTGCTGAGGGCACTGTGTCTCTGTGGAGGCCTAAGGGTGACTTCACCCTTGGCTTGCTCTCCCTCCTTTTGACTTTGCTCTGGGGTTTCCCAGGCTCAGAGGTGTAGGCCTCCACTATTTCTGCCTGGTGTTTTTCAATGTGGGATTTGGGATCTGAACTCAGGTCCTTCTGCTGGGGAGGCAGAGGCTTAACCCCTGAGCCATCTCTCCAGTGCCATTTTGTTGGGGGGTGTGTGTGTGTGTGTGTGTGTGTGTGTGTGTGTGTGTGTGTGTGTGTGTTCCCTGTGTGTACTACAGCACATGTGTGGAAGTTAGAGGGCAAGCTGGGGTGTCGAGCCCTTGCCTTCCTCCTTAATTCAGGGAGGGTCTCTCATCCTCACTGCCGTGCACGCAGGAGGAGCAGCGCTAGAGGGAAAGTGGAGGGCTTCAGCTAGGGACGGTGTTTAACTGGCATTTCAACGTGTCATCCTTGTCGTGACACATCACTCCAAGTGAAGCTTCTCTTCTTGTCAGTTGTCCAAAAATGAAGCTGGAGATAAAAACCAAGACCCCAAACAGCTGCCACTTGCTTTTGCTGGCAGCAAAGGGAAAAGCTAGGCTTCTAGCCCAAACCCAGTCCTAACCATCTTGCCTGACCAAATCCTGTCAATTAAAGAATATCTTCCCAGCACGCTCTGCTGCCAAAAAGGAAGGCATCCTCTGCCTCCCCAGACAGCTGTGGGTGCATCAGAGCCTCAAGATCCCAAGAAAGGGGAGCAAAACTCCTGTCAGCAGTGACTCTCATATGACGGAGTTCCCAGAAGAAAAGCGAATTGTTCTGGTGGTCTCATGACATCAGGAATGAAGGCTTGAAAGGGAAAAAATCTGGGCAACAGAAGAACAAAGAACAAATATGTTTAAGTCAGGGGAGAATGACACTAAACGAAAAAAAAAGTAAAACTCGATCAGGACAGGGGGCCTAGTTAAGTGGGTAGAGTGTTTGCTGTACAGACATGACAACCTAAGTTCAAATCTCCAGATCTCAAGCCAAGCTAGACACAGTAGCATTGATGTGTAATCCCAGTTTCCCTGTTGTGGGATGGGAGGTAGAAACAGGAAGTTCATAGCCAAAGAGCCTGGCGTGCGTGGCAGCAAACAATAAAAGACCCTGTCTCAAACAAGGAAGAAGGTAAAAACGAACATCTAAGTTTGTACCTGATTTCTGCAAGCATACACGAGCATTCATTCTTCTTCCCTCTCTCTCTCTCTCTCTCTCTCACACACACACACACACACACACACGCACATCTCTCATCAACAAAAATTCTGATTCTGGGCACTGGGATTCCAGATGCATGCTACTATATCTGACTTGACTTGGGTTCCAGAAATTTGAACTCAGGACCTCACTTTATATGCTTAGCTATCTCCCCAGTTCTCATCGAGGATTTAATTTGTTTACTGCTTAGCACTAATCTCTCAGTTGTAGCAATCACGAACCTCATTGTGCATAAAATGAAATGCCTTGTAAATTCCTAAATCACAGAGGCAGAGAAGGATGGATGGAATAATGTGCAGCCGATGCAAGAGAAGCTAAGAATGATGCTGACATGCTAGATGGGGCCCAATGGACCACACATGCAGGGGGGTGTGGGAGGGAGACTAGCTGGAAAGAAGATGTGGGGCAGGAACGGGGGGAAGGTGGGTATGATAGAGGACAAAAGCATATACATTCATTGCATTTGTATATAAAAGCTTTGAGAGAGAGAGAGAGAGAGAGAGAGAGAGAGAGAGAGAGAGAGAGAGAGAGAGAGAACCTGAAGGTGGAGAAAGTTGAATTAGAATCCTTCTTGTTTCCCTCCAACAGAAAGGTGTCTTCTGGTACCCCAGACCTCCAGGTGGGAGAGTTAATGACATCGCTCCACGGTTAGGCTTCCTGTAAGTTGCACCCTGGCCTCCTTTCACATAATGTCAAAGGCAGAGAGATCTCACGCTTTCCCCGAGTCTCCTTTGTTCCTGCAAACTGCCCCCATCCCTTCCTCACATGACATTTCCTGAGCCACTTGTGATCTCTGGTCCTCTCCCCAGGGCTGAAAAGTAAGCAAACCAAGTGCCCGCCCTGTGCCAATCAGTCAGTCCCTCTGCCCACTCAGGAAGAAGGTCTCTCTCTACCTCACCTCCACGGAGCTAGAGACATGAAATCACTTGGTGAAGGCTGCCCCACCAGAGTGGAACCTGAACCTGGTGCTTGAAATTCCAAAGCTGTTGCTCTTAATCATCCACGACATCACCACGCTGCCCTTCCTCGCAGAAGGGCCGAGCACTGCAGAAGGAGCCCTCCTCCCAGCTCAGCGCTGCCTTCATCATACACTGGCTGTCTCCTTGCTTCCTCACCCTGGGCGAGGCGCATTGGCCCCCAGCGTGGGGCGCCTTTTTTGCACAGCTGCAAGGAGCAGGAAAATGATCAGCCCCTCTGGGTTTAACGATAGACATGGAAAAGAAGACAGCACCAGACAGAGGGAAAAGACAGCTGTGCCAACAGACAGGTGTGCAAATGTGCCCATTAGCTCCTGAGCGTGGCATGGGTCCCTGGAACTAGAATCTTTTACTAGACACTTACTTCATATGTTTAAACTCAGTCAGAATGGGCTGTTGCATGATTATATGTGTGTTTATATGAAAAGAACTACACTATTAGGAAAGAATGCTGTATTAATATCTTGTTCCTACACGATGATGTTTCCATCACGTTAGGGGGAAAAAGCATAAATCACTAATGTATTACGTCAACTGGGCTGCATGCAGAGAAAGAATAACTGTCTTGTGACTGGTTGGAAACAGACTTTCATAAACTATTATTCAATAAGTGAATAAAGTGAGCAAGTAAAATAAAGTTATGAGACATGAACAAACAAAAAGATACACATGGACTAAAAATAGAAAGTCAGTTACCTCACTATCTGATGTTTCTGTTTTACACAGAGGAACAATGATCAATCAAAATTTGCTTGTCACTTTCAAGATTAAAAACTCTTTGCTTTTTTCCTTTTCATGCATGTGTATATGGGTACATGCATGCGTGTATGTATGTATGTATGCATGTTTGCATGTGGGTAGGCGTACATGGTATGTGCCTGTGAAAGCCTCAGGGTGACTTCTGGAATCATCCTGGATTTCTCTAGCTCCTTATGGCTTTGCTCTGAGGTTTCCCAGGCTCTCCCTTCTAGGGCTAGAATTACAGGCCACCACTTTATCCATCTGTCATTTTACATGCGATCTGGGGATCCAAACTCAGGTTCTTTAGCTTCTGAGGCAAAAGTTTTAACTACCAACTGATCTCCCAAGCCCTAAACGCCTCACTTTTATAAAAGTTTTTCTAAAGGTAGGATTTCTTGACTCTGTTCATTTCTTTCAGCTCCAGGTTGAGCAATCAGGAGTTAATATTGTCAGCTCATTTACAAATGCAAGCACATCAGACTCCTCAACAGAAACCCTAAAGCCAGGAAAGCATATAATGATATATTTCAAGTCTGAAAAGTAAGTAGCTGCCAAACAAAATTGCTCATCCAGCAAAGTCCTCTTTAAAAATCTGTGGAGAGGACTAAAGGAGATTGGCCAGGTGGGTGTAAGTGCTTGCTGTATTAGCATGAGGACCTGAGTTCAAATCCTTGGAACTCACAAAAAAAAAGGGAGAGCCTAAGAACGCTTCATCCCAGCACTCCTATGGGAAGAATGGAGGTAGAGCCAAGAGAAGCTCTACAAGTTCACAGAACAGGTGACCTGCCATATGCAGCAGAAGACCAGCGAGGAGACCCCGTCTTAAAGAAGGTAGAAGGTGGGGCTGGAGAGGTGGCTCAGGGGTTAAGCCTCTGCCTTGCACGCGAAAGGTTCTGAGTTCAGATCCTAGATCCCACTGGTCCTGGTAGGGTGGAGCCTGTGAATCCTGGGGCAGAGTAAACAAGGAGGAGATAGAGTCGGTTCATGGTGGTTCCCGAATTCGCCCGTGGTTCTACACACACGCACACACACACACACACACACACACACACACGATTGAATAAATAATAAAAAAAAAAGAAGAAGGTAGAAGGCAAGGACTAACACCCAAAGTTTTCCTTTGACCTCCAGACACACATCGTGGCATGCTTGGATGTGCACATGAGTGTATGCTCACAATACATGCCAATAAGATTTATGGGAAATAAGGACATTTATAGTCAAACACAAACCAACACAATTCCAGAAACATCACACCAGGATTGTCGAAGATATTTAAAGGAATCCTAAATGCAAAGAGGAAGGAAGATAATCTCAAGCAAGAGAACAGAAAAGAATAAATTTCTTCAGAGGAATAGATGAACAAAGGAGTTATGGAATAACCCATCACATCCACACCGTAAATCATCATATCCACATGGTAAATCTGCAAGCCCCGAATCAGAGTAAGGTAGAATGAAGAGAACCAAAGATAATCTAACCAACCAGAAAAAAAATATTATAAAAACTGTGAATATGCAAAAGAATGGATCCCTATCTCTCACTTGCACAAAAAACAATTAAAAATGGATTTTGTAAAAGAAGTCAGACAAGTCCGAGTGAACCCCGGGTTCCATAGGAGTCTACAGGGAGAAAGTTGGGAGGGAGGGAGAGGGATTGGAGAAAAGAAGGAAGGGGATGGGAGGGAGGGAGGATGGAGGGAAGCAGGGATGAGTACTCGATATGCTTAGAAAAGAAGAAAAATAAAAAATTAATTAAAAGATTCAGAGACCTTAATGCAAAAATCTTAACTTCTGAAACTACTAAAAGAAAAGGTAGATAAAATACTTCAAGATATAGTGTTATGAGCTGGGGATATAACTCAGGGTTCAAAGCCTTGCCTGGAAAGCAAAAGAACCTGAATTTGGATTCCCAGATCTCACATAAAAATGCTGGGCAGCATCTTGAAGCTCAGGGAAATTTGCGGAAGAGGGGGCGGTAAGAGTGTAAGAGCAAAAGGATGGGAGGAGCAATGATATGTAAGATACTCTATACTAGTTAGGGCTGAAGCAATCATAATTGGACTTCGCATGCCCTGCGCATTGTCCAACCCACTGTGGACCTCACAAAGTCTAGCATCTGCTAAAGGCACCAAGATCCTTGGAGGCAAAGGATTGGCAGCCACAGCAGTGTTCCTATACCTAAGGGGAACACGGGAAAGGGTTCAGGGAAAGGCCACTGGGTCCTTGTACGTCATCGGAGAGGAGGGCCCAGAGGAAAATCAGACATGCACAAGAAAGGACTCTCTGGGAATTGGGGCGGGAGGCACTGGGGGATGGGGAGGGAGAGGGGTGGGGAGGGGGAGTAGGGGGTACGGGGGGAGGAGGAGGAAGGGAAGGAACTGGTGTACCTATAAGTTTGTATGAGCTGAAAAAAAAATGTCACGAGCTATCAAAAAAAAAAAAAATGCTGGGCAGAAACTTCAATGGCCTGTACTTCTGATCCTAGAAGATAGAGCCTGGGAAACTCCAGAGCAATGCAATTAGGAGGCAGGGCAATCCAAAATGATTCTCAATGTCACCCTTGGGCCTCCACAGGTACACACACTCGAGTGCCCTCTTGTACACACACATACAAACACATATGCACACACATGCAAAAAAATACATAGACTTAGGCAAATACTATAACACAGGAAGTAACAAAGGGGACTGCAGCAAATTAGAAAGCGTCTGCACAACAAAAGAACCAATCAGCCTAGCATAATGAGACTTCAGAATAGGAAACACATCTGACAGAAGTGCAAAAAATAAACAAAAAAATCCAAATCATCCAGTCAATAAGGAAACAAAAGTTAGAACATACAAACCTCAGAAAATGATAAATACTGATACAACCACTCTGTAATTCAGTATGGAAGTTGCTCAAAAAATGAAAAATAGAATCACCATATCACTGCTGGCACGTATCTGAAGGAATCTAACTCTGCACATCACATGACATGGATGTTCAGTCAGGCCTGGGAATCAGTCATTGAATCAACTCAGTAGGTTAGAAATGGCTGCTGACTGGTTAAAGGGCACAGCAATTAGTCAGAATTGAATGTGTCCCTTTTTGTTTCCTAGCTGTGGCAAGAGTACACGAGTGTGCGCGTGCGCGCGCGCGTGCGCACACACACACACACACATACACACACACACACACACAAAGTGACAGATGAATCATAGAGACTTTACTAAGTCTTCGTGCAAATAAAATTGAGACTAATTGCTTCAGGTCACACAGTTGCCTAACATTCGTGGCAGGGACGTCTAAAGGAAACTTACATCCTCCAGGGCATATCCAACTTCACTGGAAATACAGATGTGTACATGGGCTAATAAATGAGTCCTGCTGCACTTCACAGCGCTCCTGAAGCCCACACATCAACACCAAGCAGGAATCATAAATTCTACACTTAATTATCATCTAGGTTTCATGGTTAGAGGAGTGGAGAAGTCAGCTGATTTATTAACTCAACTGGAATTAAACCCAGACTCATAAAGTTAACTGAACTGTAGCCATCGCCAGCTCAGACTTTATAAAGAGTCATTTTAAGTACAGTTAGGTACATTCCTATGGGGTTGGGGAAATCTCTTCAATAACGACTCAAGATTCCCGAAACTGGATACTATATATTGGGAAAAAAAATTTTTTTAACATCCAGGACCAGCAAGATGGCTCAGCAGGTAAGATCAGTTGCCTCTAAACCTGACAAACTGAGTTTCAATCCCCAGTACCCACATGGTGGAAGAGAGAACCCGAAACCCCAAGTTGTCCTTTGACCTCCACATGCCCACCATGGCACATTTGTACACACACACACACACACACACACACACACACACACACACACACACTTACAGACACACACTCACACGCACGCATGCACACGCACACACACACGCATGCATGCACACGCACACACAAAGTTAATGTCCATATGTCCTACTTGGGGAAGGAAGGGAAGGAGCAAGAAGAGCTAAAGACAGATAAAAGAGGTAATGGGAGAATGGGAGAAGGGGAAAGAGGGAAAAGAGCAAAATACAATGACATAATAAAATGTCATATGAAACCCTTCATTTTAACTAACTTGAAAATGCAATTAAGGGTTGGAGAGATGGCTCAGGGTAAGTTCTGCCTCACAATCACAAGGTCCTGAGTTCGAATCCCAGGTCCCATGTAAAAATGCTAGGTGCACTTCCCGCCCTGGTGGGTGGAGCCTGGGAAATCCCAGAATGAAGCAAAAAGGAGGTAGAAGCAATCCAGGATGACTTCTAAAATCACCCTTGGTCCTCCACAGGGACACACAGTGCCCTCTGATACACACACACACACGGGCATACACACAAAATGAATACATAAATAAAGCAAAAAAGAGAGAAGAAAATGTAATACAATGAAAACTCTGCAGGTCTTCTCAATTTGGGATGGGGTAGTAGAGAGGTTGAGTGACAGGGGTCCATTCTTAAGTTATCAAAGATCTTTCCCTGTCTTTCCTTTCAGCCTTTGATCCCAACTTTCGAAAACCATAAGCCAAGAATACATCCTCTCCGTCTCTGGTTCTGCACTAACCTCACTAATCCTCCTTTCTCCAGGAGTGACAGAGACTCTGGCGCTCCTAGTCCCCAGCACCCAGCATGTAAGCACTCAGCATGCCGCTTGCCCCTCATTCATTAAATGAAAAAACCAGGGCTCCCAAAAGAAAAGAGTATGGGGGCATGGAATTTTTTGGTAAACTTCAAAGAAATAAAGAAAAAATATTAAGAAAGATGAGGAGAGGAATATAAAAAAAAATCTCCCCAAGTTATATTTCATGAATGTATTTGTAAAACCTGTGGAGGTAGAATAAGGACCTTTCAAATATGCCTCTATGTTTGGAACCTGTAAACACACTGCCTTACATGGAAAAAGAGCTTTGTGAACTTATGGTAGGAGATTATCTGTTATAGATTATCTAGGTAGACCCAGTATAACCCAGTATAACTTTATGTGAAGAAAGCAGGTCAATAAGTCGGAGAGGGAGGAGTTATGAGGATGAGCAGGTTTGGGACTTGATTTAAAGCTAGAGAATCCTGACTAGGAGTTCTGGCCGCCACACGCTGGAAAAGGACAGATGCTCCTCAAAGCCTCCAGAGAGGCCCCATCTCTGCTGAACCCTAGCTTTTAGCTTCTAAGACTCATTTCAGACTTCTGGTTTCTGGAAGAGTAAGGGACTAAAGCTGTGTTTTTTATATACCACTGCATTTAGCAACAGCACCTCAGAATTGCCTGCTGACTGGCTAGAACCCTGGTTTTTGCTGTTTTGTTTTCAATTCAGGGTTCATTCAAGTCTGGATGAACTTGGGAGCCTCACATGTTCAAGGACAAGCACTTTACCACCAAGCCACACCGGCAGCGCTCCTGCTGGGTAAATCCAGCTTCATAAGCGACTCTCAGGAAGAGCCTGGAGTCTGCTCTCTGAGTCCTCTTGCCCAACCCTGCTCCACTGACTGAATCCGGGCCACCTTCCCTGCAGTTCTACCCTCTTCTCCTTTTAATGCAAATAATTTCATTTCCATTGGACAGCTAATGCAGTTAGGAATGTCTGATCCCGTGGGAACTATGTCACCATTCCCCCAGTCTTCACCTCACTTCTCTAGTAGCTCCGGGACACTCATTAGCAATCGCTAGACTATAAAAAATGGTGGGGGGCTCTGCCCGTCACTTGTCTCTCCTTCCTGCTATCCCACCATGTAGTCATACCATGGCGGCTCTGTCCTCTCCTCTCGCCGTGAGCTCATGGCGGTTCCCCCGCCTGTTCTCTCTGACCTTAGGCTATCTCCTCTGCTCTCATACTCTCCACCTTAGAGCTATGGCTTCCTCCTTGCCTCCCTTAGACGGAGCATCCAGGAGTTTTTTTCCTCATCTCCCACTTTCAATAAAATCCCTGCTTTAACCTCTCAACATATTCCGGTTTCAATCTTCAACTGTGGAACACAAGAACCCCAAGGAAAAGACACCCCACAATGCTTTGAACCCACTTTCGTGCAAACATTGTTCTCACCCTGGGTTCCCTAACCACTCTTCTTCCCCATAGGTCTTTTCCTGCCCCTTGAATTTCTAGCACACCTGCTCTCCCTCCACATCACCAGGAGTTTGTTCTAATTCTCTTTACTACTAGAACCTCTCTCCCTCTCCCTCTCCCTCTCTCTCTCTCATTCCAAATTAAAGGATACCTCCACAAAATTGCTCCTTCAACTCATGCCCTTTCACAAATACCCAACCACAAGCTGGCTTCAGTTTGCCTCTTTCACAGAGTCCTAAGATGCTCATCTGTAGATTTCTCATCTGAAGTGAGAAAGTGAAGTCTCTTGAGTCAAGAGACTCTCGTATACATGAAGGCCTACAGCACAACTCACTTACCTTCTCTGAGCCCCAGCTTGTCATCTGTAAAATGGGCCTCATCTATCTGAGCAGTTGAGAACGTTAAACCACACAAACACTGCCTAACAGACTAGCCATTCATTAATATATTAGCATTGTTTTGTTTCGACTTACAAATTTCCACTTATAGACTCAATAAGGGTGAGATTTATGTCCCCTTCATTATTTTTTTTAGGTACTAAGCATCTTGAACATTAGAGGGAAAACAATCTTTTAAATATCAAATAAGCTGCTGAAAGGTTGGAAGCATCTCGTGCCCAGCTGGGCTAGGGTAGCCTGATCTCCAGATGTTCCAGCCAGTGGAAGAGAAGAGCCTCTGTGTCAGACAGAACTGTCAAGATGGAAATTCTGCAGGATCCGCTCTCTTTGCTTAAGCCATTCTTTATCCCGAGCAACAGTAATAACTATTGTCTTCGTTAGCATTATGCATCGGTCTGTATCATCACTGAGCACTTCGCTCAAACCACAGTCATTGTTCTTGAGCTAGTGACAAAGGTCACTTTGACTCTTGTTCAAAAATCCACATTGTGGATTTTCTTCATTCCTCAGCTGTATGTGCAACAGAAGCACTGTCAGTTAAAAGTATTCCTTAAACTTTTTATGCTCAAGAGAAACTGGCCCTGTTCTTCAGTCTATTTGGAAATCGTGTCATGAGGGAAATCATGAGGGCTAGAGTCACATCTTGTTTGAAATATGGCACCCACAAACCACCTTGGGGACCAAGAATACAGTCCTTACCTGAGGGATTTATTTATCTCTAAAATCAAGACCATTGCTTGTGTCCCTCGCCAAAGCACTACAGGGAGCCAATGGACCGTGCACGGAAAGACATTTTGTAAACTGCAAATGTCATTTTTTTCTCCCCTTTCTAACACAGCATGAGCTCCAGACCCAGCAGTGTGGCCATCAGGGAGGGTTCGCAGTGTGTCAGTGAAGAAATGAAGACCAGTTTCATTTCACCTGCCCTCACATAGTCCCTAAGACAAAGGAGTGTTTTACTTTAAATATCAAATAATCACGTGCAAGCTCCCTTGAAATCTTCAGGAATATCTGGCTTGACAGCGATCAACTGCTTGGGGTAATATTTATGAGGAAGGGGGATATTACATGATAGTAACTGTCATGTGTTTCGGCAAACCCTTTCCTGACTCTATGATCCGCCATCCTTCCAGAAGTAGTCATAGCTCAGAAGGACATTCTCTGCACGCAAGAAGGTAGATGATTTGACCGCCGCTGTCTAGACCTGCACTGACATTAATGTGAAATATCGCCACGAGCAGCAGCAACCACCGCACCAGGCTCGTTTTCCACAGCTTACTTCCCAGGCTAGCTGGACTCCGAGGCAGTCCAACGCCGCACAGAAGGATAAAAGCCCTAATGAACAAGTTGCATGAAATATTCAACTGGTCTGCTGGAGAAAAACAGCTGGGGCTGACCTTAGGAATTCCACTAATTCCCCCTACCACACAACCTAAAAATAGCCAAAGAGCTGGTTCTAGCTAACGGGGCCTTTCCTTTAAAGGCAATGATATGCAAGAAGGCATGCTGGGGTCATTAGCCCAAATAGTGCAGTCTGCGTGATAAACCCCCCAGCCAAATGTTCCTATGAGAATCTGCCTTCAAAGGTCAATGCTGAATTTCATTGTGATGGGTCCCGCTCCCCTCCACTCCACTGTAGAAACACATGCATATATTCTCTGTTTCTAATTCCCTGTGTGGCTAGAAGAAGCTTGTCTCCTCTTCCTTTGCCTCAGTTCCCATGTCTATCTAATAAAGTCTTGGGCTCTGACCTAAGGTCTCCCAGCATGAGACTTCCTCACAGTCTTCAAGGTAACACACCATCCACTCGCTGTTTCCTTGGGCTCTTCAGCTCTGGTACTGAGCTTTGTTCTCCATGTCCCTGAAGCAATACCCTGAAGTGCCTTAAACTTAACCTCTTGCACCTAATCCTTTGGACCACACAGCTCCCTTGGCCTACAAGGCCTCTTCCCAAACTTCTTAAACTTTCCACACACAATCTGTGCCCATCTCCTTTAGAAAGATAAAGGTAGCTGCTTCTTCCACAAGCTGGGTTAACATCTCCTCATCTGTGGTCTATCGAGCTGTGTTTTACAGAGAAACTGCCTGCTGTATAGTCTTTCTCACAAGCCTGAGCTTTCTCAAAGGTAGAGATACCTTCTGCATTCCCAGAACCCAGCCTAGGTCTGCCACTCAGTGTTCTATGAGATGGTACAAAATTCTCCCAAGGTACCACATGCATTTCATAATGTTATTCTAAAGACCAGAACTTAAGAATGTTTTCTCTGCTCAAAAAAATAAGAAAGTAATTTTTCTCCAGGCTTTTGCCATATTAGGAATATATATATATTCAGGATTGTAACAGTCTTTGTAGAAGTTGAAAATAGATGTTTGTCCTTGAGAAACCTCTCTGAATTTGAAAACAACTAAACCACAGTTCTTTAAAAAGCAATTCAAAACTAGAAATGATGTCCAACTTGTTTTTTTCTTTTCTTTTTCTCCTTTCACTGAGAGAAAAAAAAAATCTCCAAAGAAAGTAAGCTACAACACTGACCTTTGTAAAGATTCTCAACTAAACCCTGGAAAAATCTAGTGAAAAGTAGCAAGCAAGAAGGTGATTTTATTATATAGAAAAATTAAAGTATCATTAATCTCCAGAAGCCTTATAATGCATGCATGTATCTTTGAAAATAAAAAAAAAACTAAATTAATGTAATTTGGATTTGAACTTGATGGAAGAGTAAAGAAGACATTTTTGTCTTCCTCTAATATCTTTTTGCATCATTACAAACCAGTAAGGTAGGAAGAATCATGAGCATTTACAGGAAGAAACTGGCTCTGGAAAGATGTTTCCGTGGGTAAAGACGCATGCCATGAAAGTATGACATCCGAATCTGATCCCTAGAGCCTACCTGAAGGTGGAAGGCGAGAACCAACTCCACAAAGCTGCTCTCTGACCTCTACACATACGCATGGCACATGTGCATACACATGCAGTAGTAGTAATAAAATAAAAATTTAGATGAAGACTCTGAAGCTCTTAGAGGCTAAAGGACTTAACCTACCCCCAAGCTGGTCCTCAGCAATAGCATCTGAATTTGAACCCAGATCTATATAGTGCCAAGGTTCTGTATGACACACCCAGAAGAAAAGAGCTTAAAGGTAGAAGAATGGACCAGGGAGCTTGGAGCCCAGTACAGACCATGAGGGGCACTGAGTGCCATACTATAAAACACTGTTCAGACTTCTTGTGTGTGTGTGTGTGTGTGTGTGTGTGTGTGTGTCTATCAGAAGGCACTCCCTGTGGAGGAACAAAGGTGACTTGGGAATCATCTTGGATTACTTCTACCTTCTTCCCTATGGGATTCTCAGGCTCTCCCCTCCAGGGCCAGAAGTTCAGGCTGCCACTACTTCCGCCTGGCATTTTTATGTGGGACCTGGAATCTGAACTCAGGACTTTCGGCTTGGGAGACAGAGTCTTAACTCCTGAGCCATCTCTCGAGCCCACAAAAAGATCTTTATCCTTTATGTGAACCCAGTGTAGTGGCGATGTTTTATATATAAACTCCAAATGCGCAGAACAGGTAGAAGGTACCATGTTGTAACATCAGCCAATCTGCTTTTCTTAAATCTTTATGAAAAGCAAAAACCCTTGGTCCAGGAAAGAATTTACCGTCTTACTCAAACCTTAACCTCCAAAGGCAGTAACAGGTCAAGTGATCGCTGATGCGTCATTTGCAGAGACAACCTATGACCTATTACAGAGCAAACATCTGGGTTCTAGTCCTTGCTCTGCCACCGGTGACAGAAAGTCGTTTTCTGACCTCTCCTGTAAGCTGAGGTGTTTGCATGCTGATCTCTCAGGCACCTCCACTGCCTTTTTCCTCTCAGGCAGAAAGTCAAATGGCAAGGTGAATGTCAGCACCCCAGCAAGTCAGCTGCGAGAGAGACATGAAGAGGACAACCACTCGGTATTAGAGAAAAATTAAACTGCCCCGTTGCTCAGTGCTAAAATCTCCATGTTTTGTAGCTAGTGGAGGAGCGAATGGTAATTAGAAAAATTATCCAATGTGTGTGTGTGTGTGTGTGTGTGTGTGTGTGTGTGTGTGTGTGTGTTACTGAGACTTACACCTAGGAACTCAAACATACCAGGCAAGTGTTCGCCAAACGTAGACGTAAGCTCCTTTTCCTTTTTGTTTTGTTTTGTTTTGTTTTGTTTGGGGGCATGAATGTGTGTGTGTGTGTGTATGTGTGTGTGTGTGTGTGTGTGTGTGTGTGTGTGTGTGTGTGTGTGTGTGTGTGTGTTTACAAGAGAGCACTTGACTGTATGTGCCTGTGGAGGCCCAAGGATGACTTCAGGATTCATCCTGGATTGTTCTCCTTCTTTATTGCTTTGCTCTGAGATTTCCCAGACTTTGTCTGGAATTATATGCCACTATCATATCCTTCTGGCAATTTTATGTAGGATCTGAAGATCAGAACTTTGCAAGGCAAAGACTTTAAGCCCTTTGTCATTCTCCCAGTCCCTTTTTGTCTATGTTGTCTCCTTCCCTCCTTCTTTCCCCTCTCTCCCTTCTTTCCTTCCTTCCTAACTGAAAATAGTTCCTGTTTGGAATGACATACAACATATATGACTGCTAAGTAGGAAGACTTAGTTTCTGTTGTCAAGAAGAGCAATAAACACAAGCACTCCCACGTGCACAGCACTGGGGGTTTACGCTGAATTTCTGCACAGCATGCTTCGTAGCAGACTTAAGAGGAAGGGAGAACACAGAAGAATAATGTAATCGCAATCCCCTTCCACAGATGTGAAGACTGAGGCTCATCAAAGATCAAACAGGCATGGGGAACAAACTGGCAAGAGAACACATTTGGAAAGGAGAGAAAGAACTAAAGACACCAGGACATATTTAAGCATCATCAGATGTGTGACAAAAGGAGACGTGAGAGGTTGGGGGAGAAACTAGGAAGGGGTGAGGCTTAACCTGAGTTTTGGATAAGGTCTAGGTTTTAGACAAATGATATGACCACTCATATTCAGTGCAACTCAGTGCAAGAAGACAGGATCCTGGCACGACTTTGGAGAAGGCCAGGCAGAGAAAAACAAAAAAAAGTCTGTATCTACACAAACAGAAAAGTATTGTCTTCCAGTTGAAAAGTAGCCATTCTTTAGCCACCATCAGCAACGGGCACGTGCATTTTTCCCAGGAGAGAGATGCTTTCCCCTTGGCTCCACAGCAGATCCTGTGAAAGGGCTCATGTGGAGCTAAGGGTATGTGATCGCCAGGATAAAAACCCCTGACTTGGCAATGCTTAGCCATTGCTGGAACTAACTGAGCTGGCTGTTCCTGCCCATCAAGGTGCTCCGGTCCGTGGGCGTGACCAGTCACATGCCTGCCAGCAGGCCTGCCCGCCCAGATGACATTTGCTGCTCCCCAGGCTCGAGCATGTAATTAATCAGCAACTGGACCTGTTTCTAGAAGGGACAGCGGGAAATGGCTGGGAAAGATTTCAAAGTGGTGATAGCATCTCAGAACTGCGGGAAAGGTTAATACAGCAGGCCCAGGCTCTGTGCCACAGACAGGATGGAGGTTAAGCCACCATGCCACTAGGAAGGCAGTAGAACAGGGCGAACATCCTTAAGGAACATACACCACACATAAAGGGGCACAAGATTTAAGTGAACTACAGACATCTCTTTGGTAGGGAAGCTATGTAATAATCTGAGCGCTTACTTGTAGCAGAATGACAGGTCTTGCTTCTTCCTAACAAGTCTTTAGCCAATCCTATGGTATTCTGATTCTAACTTTTTTTCGTGGTGAGCTCTTCAAATACTACCTACTTCATCAAGGGCTCTTAGATGAAATCGATAGGTGCAATTCACACAATATATGATACGGTCACACAATCCTTCATTTTCATCCTAAACGACTAGCAAGAGCATGGTAAGAGTGAAAGCAAGGACCATTTGATGCCATTACCCAGGAAGTAATTTTGGACTTTGCACTTGAGGCTGCAAGTCTCTCTTCTGGCAAAGTGAGTTTAAACTTCTCTTACATCGCATCGTACCTAGCAGTAATTGTGCAGCAAAGGCAATGACAGAAGAGAATCAGAGCTCCCCAGCTGGAAAGCAGGACCGCATCTAGGATATTTGCAGCCTTTTTTGGCATCTCGAGCTCCTCAGAAGGAAGCATAGCCTTCTGTAAACATCTACCAATGAAGATTTGGCGACTCATTTTGCTGTGAAATCCTAGTAGTCATCAGCTTAATAAGAATAAGCAGGACAAACACTCACATAAACCATCTATATGTACATACAGTGTACATGCTATGCCATTGTGTACGTGTGTGTGTGAGTGTGTATACATGTGTATGTGCTAATTCTTTCACAGTGTTTAGGCATCTCTGAAGATTGTGAAGGTAATTTTCAACCAAGCATGTATACACGCATAACTATACTTAGTTCTTGATCATTTGCAAATAATTAGTGAAATCCCAAAAATTTCTCACTCACCCTATCTTACAGAGTACATTGGTCAGGGTAGTGGCTATAAAACTAGCAAACTGGTACGCAGGGAAAAAATAAAGCATCCCTTCCCTACAGAACAATATTCTAAGAAACTTTATTTTGTCTCGGCGAGCCCTTGTTTTGTTTGTTTGTAAAGAAAGACTGACAGTGAATGGATCCTGCCTAAGGCCAGGCTTTCTGAGAAAAATTCTCAGATACCTTCTCTGTAACCGATGCACATTCGCACCAAGAATATTTGGTACGCAATACAAGTAAGGCCACTTTCTTCTCCTGGCCTAGTCACTGCCAATAGCCCAGTACCAGGAGGCAAGCTCCCTAACCTCCTGGCCTCGTTTGCAAAGTGTGATCACTCTCTTATTTCTTTTTCAACACAAAAGCACTTTGACTCCACCTGATGAAAGGACACAATTCAAGATACATCAGAATTTGACTAAGAAGAATTATGAACCCATAGCATATAATGCCCATTTCAAAGCCCAGAGATATACTACCCCAAGGTTCACAGGAACTTAGCAGTCATTGTTTCAGCACTGCTTAGGATCTCCTAAGATAGTTTCAGTCAGATCAAATGCCCCTATGTGATCATTGTGAAATACATATTTGGTCCTCTATCCGGTTCTCCTTCACCTTTGAAGTCTTTTCAATGATGAGTGTCTTTTGTATACTAATGAGATGACTGGTAGTTTGGCATTCCCAAGGAGAATTAGAATAGGGATTAGTCATAGGAAAGAACAAGACACAATATTGAAGACTGAGACTTTTCACCCTGTTCCCTAAATTCTGATTAAATTCTCAACCAATGGTCAATGGTTTTAGTGACTGTGATTACATCATGAAGTTTCCATACAAACCTAAAAGGCTAGGCTTCAAGAGCATTAGGGTTCCCCTGAACACATTCTTGGAGGATGGTGCCCCAAGAGAAAGTGCTGAAGCTCCGTGCGCCATCTCTCACACTTGACCCTGTGCATTCCTTCCAACTGACCTTCTGCTGTATTCTTTGTAACATCCTTCATAACCAATTGGCAAATTTAAGTGAAACAGTAATCTCTGAATACTGGCAAATCAGAGAAGCCCAGGCGGAAAAATCGGAATTGAAATTTACAGCCAATCAGTGAAAAGTATAGGGGACAACTTATTACTTGCAAGTGTCACCTGAAACCAAGATAGTCTTTCTTGTGGGACTGAGGCCTCAAGTTGTGGGAGCTGATGCTACTTCCAGATAGCCACTGTCAAGCACTAATTACAAGATGCTCAAAAGACGTCTGGCAGAACTGATTGCTTGGTCGCTGCGTGGGAAACCCAGTATTTTATACTGTGATGTGAAGAGAATAAGAAAAAACACATTACTTTTTTCATATCTTGACTCCCTTGTTATATAAATATATAATAATATATTAATAAATATGTTAATATATTATTATATATTGTTATATAAATATATAATAATAAATATATATAAATATCAAACCAGGCAAAACCAGCAAATGCTAATGAATGAAAATCAGGGTATAAAAGGTCTGTACAGTTCTTAGCAATGCCAGTACTGTTCCAAGCATTTTTAATTAACTCATTAATGTCTCAATGTGATACAATATGCCTTTACAAATAAATATGCAGGTAGAGAGGGCAACTAGCAAGTTGGCAGGCAGCACAGCTCCAATGACTTCAGTACCACAGTGCCTTCTTGGACGGAAGAATTAGATGTACAGATGGGCTAGACTGCACCTTGTGAGTCTTTGGCTCTTCTCTAGCTTATCTCTTTGACCTTGGACTCCACGGCTTGACTGGTTTTCAATCTCTAGCAATTTCAGTAAGCAAATCTAACCAGACTTCTCCAAACATCCCTATGACACTTTGGCTGCCTGGTAGGTGCTGTTCAGCCCTAACAGCCAAGTGCCCCTTAGCAAATAGAACCTTCACAAGGTAACTGGACTTCTGCTTTGAGACAGGCTAGCTTTCAACACTGGATCTCCTGCCTCTGCCTCATAATGCTGTGGATAAGAACACGAAGCTCCACTCCAGGGTGGAAATCCCTTTCTTGAGCTCAAGGAAAACTGTCTCCTTTGCCAAGAGACTAAGTCAGAAGAAAAAAAGAAACATTTCCCTGGGAAAAGAACTTGGAGAACATACATACACTGAATTTGCACTTTGCAAAAATTTAAGGATGCAGATGGTACAAAACAATGGTTTGAAAAAAAATACAGCTTGAGTTTGCAGGGCTGCTGAACCACAGAGAATCTAGTTCCTCCTGACTTATTCTCCCATCAAAAAGCCAAAACCACCAAGAGGAATGAAACAAGGAGACAATCTTTTTGAAAGTCTTGCAAAATGAGTAAGTAAACCAACAGATCTAAGTACATAATGTTCTGTTTAACTGATTTTCTTGTTTTAGTTATAAGAGAAGATAAAAGGCAGGTGATACCAAAGCGATCAAGATGATTGTGGTTTGAAATGTGAGTTGCCCCCACAGACTTATGGGTTTGAATCTTTAGTTGTTTGGGAAAGTCATGGCAACTTTCGGAGATGGAGCGTTGTTGGAAGAAGGCAGTCACAGGGAGTGTTCACAGGTCGGTTAGCCCTGCCCTCCTTCAGTGAGTGAGTCTGCTCTTGAGTTTGCAAGCAGTAGCTCTCAAGCCTCCATAAAAGATATGACTTAGACCGCCTCCAGCTTCTTCCAGACATCTATGCTGTCATAGTTGGGCACAGGTATCAATTTGACAGTTGAGGGTTTGAGCTCTGGGCACATTTGTAGAGAATTAATGGTTGAGTCAAGCCCAGAGCAAACCTGCAGGAGATTGTCTAGCTGATGGGGAAGGCCCAGGTGGGTGAGATTAGACCCTGAAATAAAATAGAGAGAGCTGGTTGAGAGAGTCGGTATCCTTGTGTATGTACTTAGCCAGACATGCTCATCTGGCAAGTAAGGATTGTCCCTCTCTCAGCCATTATCTAGAGATGGTGTGGCCAATTCCCTGGTGTTGGAGCATGCTCTCCTATCAAGCTGGACAAACTGTAACTGGACTATCAGTAAGAAAATAAATTCCTTGTTCCCTTAAGTCGTTTGATGATAATTTATCAGCAACCATGCAGGCAAACTGCAACATATGCCTTTTATATCATAATGGACTGTATCTCTCTTCTGGAACTGTAAGTTGAATAAATATTCATTTTTCTCCCTTAAGTTGGTTGAGCCTCAGTGTTGTCTCATAGCAACAGGAGAAGAGTAATTGCAACAATCATCAATGCTTCTTTTACTCCAAAAGTCAGGATCCACAGATGTATTACTTTCTAAATGATTGCTTGTGAAAGATACAAGAGATGCAAGAGAAATTAATGATGTCATCGTGGACTTAATTTTATTACTATTTATATTATTAAATGTATTAGCAGCACAGAAATATGCTAATCAGCCAAAGCAATCATAATAGGACTTTGCATGACCTGCGCTATGTCCAACACATTATTGACCCCACATGGACTAAGGGCACTAGGATCCTTGGAGGCTAGGGACTGACAGTCACAATAGTGTTCCTAAGCTTAAGGGGAACACAGGAAAGGGTTCTGGGAAATGCCCCTGGGTCCTTGCACCTCATCGAAGAGGACGACCCAGAGGAGAGTTTGGCATGCACATTAAAGGATGCGCTGGGAGGGGGGGGGACTGGGGGATGGGGAGGAAGGAGAAGGAGAGGGAGGAGCAGGAGGGTCAGGGGGAGGTGGCAGGAGGGAGGGGATTGATGTACCTGTTAAGTTTGTAAGAGCAGAAACAATAATAATAGTAAAAAAGATAAAAAAAAGAAATATGCTAATCAATGTAATAAATGTAATTTATTACCTCAATAGATAAAGAAAAGGATTTTGATAAATATCACTAGACATAGAAAGAACATTCCCCAACATATAAAGACTACATATGATAAATATTATACTAAATGCAGAAAAATTAAAAACATTTCCACTAAAATCAGGAATGAGAAAAGGGTGTCTCCTCTTTCTGTTCCTATTCATTATGATGTGCAAAATATTAGCCAGAGCAATGAAGTAAACTAAAAAAAGTGATATGAATAGGAAAAGAAGTCAAATTTTCTATATATAATCTAATATAATATGATGCTATACCCTAAAAGAACCCGCTGTGATTGCTCTAGTCTTAATCTGATAAATACATTCAGCAAAATACCAGGATACAAAATCAACATACAAGATCAGTAGCTTTTCCATATACCCATAATGAACATGCGAAGAAAGAAATCAAGAAAACAACCCTATTCACAATTGCTTCAAAATAAATAACATACCTAGGAACAAACCTAAGAATACAAATGACCTATACTATAAAATTAAAGATACTGAGGAAAGAAATTAAAGAAGACACCAGAAGATGGAAATAACTCACATGCTCATAAATAGGCATTAATAATGTTGTAAAAATAAGATTTATTACTGGAAGCAGTCTACCAATTCTTTGTAAACCCTGCCTACATTCCAATGACATTCTTCAAACACTGGAAAAATGTTAAAATCCATACAGAAATACAAAAGACCACAAATAAATAAAGCAATCCTAAGTACATACAGCAATTCTGGAGATATCAGAATGCTTGACTTCCAATTATACTACAAAGCCATAGTGAGAAAGAAAACATGATACAAACACAGAAGCAGTCATGTGGCCCAACAGATTAGAAGAGAAGACCAAGGAATAAATCTACATATTACAGTCACCTGAAGTTCAAAAAAACTTTCAAAATCACAAACTGGGAAATGAGTAGCCTCTTCAACAACTGGTGCTGGGAAAACTGGATCCCCACAGTAGAAGAATTAAACCAAACCTATGTCTCTCACCATGCATAAAAAAATCAATTCAAAAATGAATCAGAGACCTTAAAGAAATATGTAACAGAAACAGTAATAAGCATGCATGTAGAAATATTTCTGTGACATTATGACTTAGAACTATTCATGTTTATACAGGAAGTTATTGCTGGGTTATAATGGTAGTTCTGTTTTAGTTGCTCTTTTTTTTTGAGAAATCTCCATACTGATTCCATATTGATCATGGTAATGTGGGAGAAGGAAAAAGAAGAAGTAATAGAATTATGTGATGTAAACCATGAGGTTGGACTATCCAGAGGGTGGAAGAACCAGCAAGATGGGGTGGGAGGAAACAAGAGGATAGTGAAGGAAAGAGATGAGTTAGAACAAAGCATAATGATTATGCATATATGGAAATACCACAATTAAAATCAATACTTTATATGTTATCTTAAGAATACTTTTAAAAGAACAAATGATCAGGTTTTGCTTGTGAGCTATGTTGTAGGTTAATGTTGGTTAGCTGCTGAATGGCTAAGAAAGCCATTAGGTTATCTCTGGCCAGGGGGGTGACATCCAATACCCATCAAGATGGAAACAAGGGCATTGCAGGAACAGCAAAACTGAAAAAAAAATCATCAACAAACCATAATTCAGAACATCAGAGACTCTGTATCAATCACCTGGAATCAGGCCTGCCTAATCTGTCCCCATCCTGAAGCTCAGAGAAATTTGCGGAAGAGGGGGCAGTAAGACAATAAGAGCACAAGGATGGGAGGAGTCATGATATGCAAGATATTCCACATAAGTTAGGGCCGAAGCAATTATAACAGGACTCTGCATGATCTACGCAATGACCAACATATCATTGACCCCTCAAAGTCTAGCATGGACTAAAGGCACTAGGATCCTTAGAAACAAGGGATTAACAGTCACAATAATGTTCCTATACTTAAGGGGAACACAAGAAAGAGTTCTAGGAAATGCCACTGAGTCCTTACACATCATCAGAAAGGAGGACCCAGAGGAAAGTTTGATATACTCATTAAAGGATGCTTCAGAGATGGGGGAGGGGGCACTGGGAGAAAGGGACGGAGGGGGGAAAGGAAGGGGCAAAGCGGGGAGGGAACAGGGAGGTCCAGGGAGGGGTGGAGGGTGGAAGGGGACAGGGGTTCCTATTATGTTTGTATGAGCAGAAAAAAAAAAAAAACCTTGGGCGAATTAAAAAAAAAAAAAAAGAAAGCCATTAATGAGACAGAAAAGAAGAGGAAGAAAAGGAAGGAAAAGAAAAAACAGAGGAGGAAAAGAAAAGAAACGCAGGGAGAAGTTCATATGCCCTTCCACAGTTACACATATGAAATGAAATATGAATTACACGAGACCTATGTGATAGTTAATCCTGGGTGTCAACTTGACATACCTGACATAACTAAGACCAGCTGAGACCACCTGAAGATCAGCCCTAGATCCCATTGGAACCTCCCTAGACAGGACAGAGTTTCAGGATGGAAGTGAGCAAACAACACAGCTCATTCAAGAGCAACTGGAAGCAAACCTTCTCCAGGGATGCAAAACAGAAAGAAAATGGGAGTGCCAATCTTTCCTTCAGTCCTCTATATGACAAATGTCTAACATCAACCTGGAAGCAAAATTCCTTATCCAATAGTTTTATAAAAAGAAAAGGAAATTTTAAACAACTTATGTAAACATTTCCTCCATTTGTTTCCAAAATAATAATTTTTAAAATTTTTTTCTATGAGAACTTTAATCATTGTGAAAATGATCAGAGTATCTGAAGTAGTCCAGGAGAATTACAAAGGGTAAAATCCCCAAATTTTAATCCTCAACGTAAGTGTCCACTAAAGATTGAATGTAGCACACAACTGAGACTTCTAATTTGTGTAATTTTCACTCATCTACTTCTCCGTGCAAGGTAAATGGCTCAATGCTTAGCTGAAAAATACTTATTGAATGTTTTCCAAATGAAAGAATGAAATTTCCCCCAAAGAAGGAGCAATAGTGAGCATACATATGCATGGCTCTTTCATGGTTTGAATGTGAGTTGTCCCCCACAGATCATGTGTTTGAATCCTAGTAGTGTAGATGTTGGTATTTGCAAAGGTCATGACACTTCTGGGAGGAAGGCTTGTCACTGGGGGAAGGTCTTGAGGTTGGTTTATCCCACCCTGCTAGTAGTTTATAGTTAGCTCTCTCAACCGCCATGATGCATGTGACTTAAGTCTCCTCCAGCTTCTGCCTGCCAGCCATGCCTTTTCTGCCACAATTGACTAACTCCCCCCTGAAATCATAAGACAAATAAATCTCCCTTTTCTCTCCTTAAGTTGCCTGAGTAACTGTGACGGACTCTGTTCATGTGACATTCTTCAAATGGAATAACTATAGAAATGAACACTAGGTTAATGGAAGCCAAAAGTTAGGGATGGAAGTAGGGGAAGAAGGTGTAGTCAGTTACATAAGAACAGGCGGTGGGGGCAGGAGAGATGGGTCAAGAGTTTAACCTTTGTCTGCCACACAAAAGGACCTGAGTTCAGATTCCAAAGCTTACCTAAAACATGCCAGGTGGAAATGGTGGTGTCCTGCATTTCTGGTCCTGGAAATCAGAACCTAGGAAACCGCAGAGTAAACCAGTGAGGTTGGTAGAGTAATCCAAGGTGATTCCTGAAGTCACCCTTTGACCTTCACAGGCACACACAGTATTCTCTTCTACATATACACTCATGCCTATTCGCCCCCCCCCCCAAAAAAAAACACACTTCAAAATACAGACCTGGGAGGGGGATCTTGAGATTACGGAATTAATTATCCTGGAGACAACAATTGGTACATATAATAAAATTGTGCAGAACTTAATATACATAGGTTCATACACCCTGCAAATGTAAGTACATGTAAAACTGGAGAATGCTGAATTATATTCATGTGAATTTCCTGGTTTGGATGCCATGCTATCACTATAAAAGATATTATCACTGGGAGAAATGGGGTGAAGCATACCCCATACCCCAAATGGGGATCTATGAATTGCTTCCTTTAACTTCATGCAAATCTGTCATTCACTCAAAATGTAAAGATTGAAGCAATCCCGAAACACTTCCCTTGTCAACACCAGCACCACCCATTAAGAGAGTAGAGAAGAAACAGTGATTAAGGAAACCTTTCTTGAACTGGGGTTCAAGTCTTTGACTGGCAAGCAAAAGAATCCAGATTCATATCCCCGGGTGCCATATAAAAAAAAATGCTAGGTGAAAATGACTAGTCCTGCAATTTCAGTTCTAGAAACAGATTCTGGGAAACCCCAGGGCATAGCAGTAAAGGATCTAGATTCCCCATGTCGCTCTTAGGATTCCACAAGCACACACTCTCAAGTGCCCTCTTCTACACACACACACACACACACACACACACACACACACACACACCACGCACGCACACGGAAAACTTTGTTAAGTCTCTCCCCACCTCTGAGCTCCCAGAACTGCCAATTATTTTACTCATATAATCCACTCATGCTCTTGTATTAAAAACATATATTACAGCTTCTCAAACTATGGGTAGCAACCTCTTGTTGCAGGATCACTTAACTAAATGTGAGGTTCGCAAGTTGTTCAGTAACACAAAGAGGCTTTGGAAGTATAACAGCTAAAGATGAATTCAAAGTCAAGTACACAAGTGAACCCAAGTGTCTCTGGCAGTGCTCGCCTAGGCTGCACCCCACGACTTCACTGCAGCTTCCGTTCTGAACATACAACATGCACATCTGGCCCTTCTCATTCCATCACGCTACCATCTGCCAACAAACCTTTCTCAAATGCCTGAGCTCAGGTTCAGGATGACCGTATGGTAGGAACTGTAAGGTTTCCTCTCTCTACTTTTCTGCCCTTATGGGAAGACAGTGGGTAGATGCTTACTACTAAATACTAATGCTCATGTCAAAAATTTATAGAAAACAAGACTTTCAATATTTTCTGATTGTCATCTCTAAGCACATAGGTATCAAGGCATACATCTTGGCATTATAGTATGTTGACATGTTTGATTATAAAAATTGAGAGTTGCTGACTTAAGTTTCATTTAAAAATTCAGTGAATTTAAGCCTCGTATTAGGAAGGATTTCTAACCACTTCTGAGATGGCCCTAGGCATACTTCTGCAATTTTGTATGTGAAGCAGAATTCTCAGCACTGATGATTATTAAATTAAAAAAAATAATTAGTTCTCAAAAATGGGTCTGGGCACTCCATGGGTTCAGGGGTTAAGACTCTATCTGGCAAGCAGAAGGGCCTGAGTTCTGATTCCAGGTCCCACATAAACAAAAAAAGCCAGGCAGAAACAGTGGTTACCCGCACTTCTGGCCCTGGTGGGTGGAACCTAGGAAATCCCAGAGCAAAGCAAGGAGGTAGACGTAATCTAAGATGATTCCTGAAGTCACCCTTGGTCCTCCACAGGGACACATTGTACCCTCTGACACACACACACACACACACACACACACACACACACAATAATAATAATATTTTTAAAAAGGATGCTCCGGGGATGGGAGGGGAGGCATTGGGGGATGGAGTGGGAGGGGCGAGCAGGGGGGTTGGGGGGGTGGAGGGAGGGAGGGGACCGGTGTACCTGTTAAGTTTGTATGAGCGGAAATAAATAAAAAAAAATAAAAAATGGTGAAAATGATCTATATTCTACAGTATCAAATGATCATCTAAGATTTCATTCTTTATGTAAAAATAAGCAATCCATCACAGTACACAAATTTGCTTTCATCTCTGATCAATGGTGAAATTACATTTATAGCCAACAAACTGCTTTCGAAACAAACTTCTTCATAATGTGTTATCAGTAAATGCTTGATTGTATACCCACTTCATAGAGTGTCTACCCACTATCTTCCCATAAGGGCAGAGAAGTAGAGAGTGGAAACCCTGCATACAGGTTTCACAGGTGAACATGCGCCATGAGTGAAAGTATAAGAAGGCTAGCAAAGAATTTGAGAGTTAATACTCATGGGGGAGGGAGAGCCTGGAAGATGCTTTCCCCGATGCTGTACCCACTGATAAATTATTCACGCTCCAGCAAGTGCTAAGACGCATGCCATCAAAGGCAACCCAGATGAAATTCAGTAGGCCACATGTGCAAAAAGATAAGAAAATAAAAAAAGAGACTGGCAGGGAGGAAGGAGGGCTGCAATGAGAAAAGGAGGGGGGTGGAATGGAGATTAAGTTGTGAAAATATCATAACTCATTACATTCATGTATGAAATGCTGACACAATAAAATTAATTTTAAAAAAGGAGCCCTGATCTATAAAAATGCTCTGGAAACCTGGTCCTGTATCTTGTTCCTGTTTAAAACTACCTCCATGTTTAGCACAGTGCTGAGACTAGAGGGAAAACTAGATAATAATATTTTAAATAGATGAATAAGTGAATGAATATATATATCGCATTCCCTACTCATCAAACCGAATAATAAAATACATGCTTTTCTTCCCAGTGTTTGAACTTCAAAAGGATAGTGGTAGCTGGGCTCGTCTTCCTCTCAGGCCTACAAGAGGAGCTAAAGGTCATCTCAACTAAGCCTGTGCAGTCACAGCTTTAGTAAGAGAGCTTCATTAATTTTTTATTGTGTGGACTTCTGACCACACATAGGTATCAAAGAGTTCATTTCTCCTATTCTCAGCATTCCCATTTAAATGGAGGATAGTGTAATGCTTATTTCACCGGGCTGCTCTGTGGAAGAGATTCAGTATTCACAGGTGCCAACCTCACCAAACGTTCCGTGGATACTTCCACCCTTCCACAGGTGCCTCCAGACACGAATATTCACATCACAGTTATAAATGGTGGCCAGTTCTTAAGCTTCTGTTTCTTCCATGAATAACGAGTGTTTCGCATGAATACTTTCTTCGAAAGATGAAAATGTGCTTACATTCATAATGGCAAATTTCATGTGGATGAACCACATATGGATGGAGGATGAACTTAACAGGAAGAAAGAAGCAAATGCAGAAGACAGGGAGAGCACTTAGAATGGTGTCCAGAAAGCACCTGTCTCCGCAAGCTGTGGGCCCAAGAAGAACTGTCTGGAGCCTGCTCTCCTCCTCCAGGGTTTCACGCATTGGTTTTATTATCAGGCAGTACAGACAATAGGAGAAAAAAAAATAACACCTATCCAGTTCTAAGAGAGGTGGATTAAAGGTTCTCAAAGGGAGGAGAAGGGACCTCTTTATTTGTCTGTTCTCAAGACACAGTCTGTTCTTACCCCAGGGTAGTAACTCTCTTTCCCCCCACGCCTCATTGTGCAGCTGTCTGGAAATTTATTTGCTCTTGATGTGTCATGGATCATGAGGCGTTCTCTGACATGGGTGTTTACACATGGGTATCTCTGAGCACAGGCAGTGGAGATATGTGCTGAACAAATAAGGTAGAAAAAGACAAACATGAGACATGGCCTCAGGGGCCGGTATTTTAAGGAATACACAAAGTCACTTGATCCGGCAACAACGTTAAGAGCTATGGTTACACACCTGGTACTTGCCTGAAGTAGAAGAACCATCTGTGACTGTGACACATGCAGACTCTCCGTTTCTGAGCTTGTGGTCTAATTCAGCATCGTCACATTTTGTGTGCTTTATTTCTACCTCGTGAGCTTGCATGGCATGCAGGCACGCATGCATAAAGGCCAAAGTTTCAAAAACAGAATAGCATTGCAACCAGGAGATAAATGTGCAAATGGATTATTAAGCTACGCCCATGTTATACATGTAGCTCTGGCATATCGTACAAATGCCAGAGAGGTGAATATGCCTGACTCTACCAATACAGCTTTCTTCAACCTATTCTTCTGGCATAGTCAAGAACAGACTACCTGACAGAGTGCTAAATACAGCGGAGAACCAGAAAGTTTTGGAAATTTCACAGCCTGATGAGTTTTATTCTCTTCCTATTAATATATAAACACTCTTTAAATACTTTTGATGTGCCAGGAACTATACTTTAAAGCCTTTAAAGAATCATAGCACTTATTTTTTAAAACAATCCTTGAAGAATGATGTACATATTATTCCTCTTTTAAACTTGATAAAATGTTAATTTAGACAAACCGAGGCTGTAAACCCAGGATCAACCAATTCAGAACTAGAGTTCCGATGCTGACCCCAAGCTACCCTGGAATAGGCTTTGCTGATTTCCAACGAAGGCCAAAGTTGTTACTGCTGTTACTAAAATTAAAAAATATACAGTACGGATCTTTAAAACACTGTGGATTGGACCATTATAAAACTGTCACTACCAACTGTTTTGATCCACTAAATTGGCCGTTTCACTAGGTTCGGCTTTCTATGATAACAAGAGACAACATGGTGTGAGCCCGCCCACAGCATGGTCCCTGATTAACTGTATTACTTTGAGCAAGTCGAGTAGAATTTCTAGCCATCAGTTGTTTGCTCCATGAAATGAAAAGGTCAAGTGGAATTTGTCTTCAGGTTCCCTTCCAGCTCTGTAATAACATGCAGAAGGGGGAGAAGAACCGTTAACTGCTCACAACAGACTGAATAAGCCCCTATTCCCTGCAGATGCTGGGCCCTGTGACATCGAGTTCCTCTGCAGTGCAGGGGTGCTCTCCGCAGGCTGCCGTGACCCCTGGACTCCTCCCCGTTGGACAGAGAGAACAGACTGGAGGATTCTCATTCATCTTTCCAGGCAAATTGAGATGCACCTGCGGCGCTGGTGGCTTCTGCTGCATCACAATCCCACAGCAGAAAGAACGGCAGGCACTTCATGGCGGGGAGGCGAGCTGCATCAGAAGTGCTTCTGTGAACAGATATGTGTCTCCTCCAGGCCCACCCAAAAGGGACTCTCAATAAATATGCTTTCTTGGCGCAACTTTGAGGAAAAAATCTTCTACTTACCACTTTACAAGAAGAGAGTTATCTAGGCTTGAAAGTAATACTAGAGGGCTGGGGAAAAGACCCAGTGGTTAAAGGCTTGGCCTCACAGGCTAAAGGACCTGAGTTGGATCCCCACATTCCATATAAAAATGGACATGGCTTATAATTCCAGCCCCTGGAAGGAAGAGCTGGAAAACCCCAGAGCAAAGCAATGAAGGAGGTAGAGCCATCCAGGATGATTACCAGTGTCATGCTTGGACTTCCACAGGCGCACACACTTAAGTGCACTCTTACACACATACACACACACACACACACACATACTTGAAAAGAAAACAAAGAAAGGAATGCCACAAAGGTAGACCCTCAAAGTACCCCTCTGGGTACTTTTAGCACATCTAGTCATGATCCTTTTGCCACAACTATGGACCAGGAGCAAAAGATCACAAGAAAACACCTAACCGCGCGTCCTAGGGCACCAATTCAATGTCTGGACGTATACCTTACTAGCTCTATGAGCCTAAGATTTATCCATCAACCTGCCTTTACCTCAGTTTTCTCAGCACAGTGAGGACTACAAAGGCAGATGTCTAAGCACCTGTCCTGCCTTAAGAGAAACCGCTCCTTTATTGTCTGGATTAATCTGCCTTCTGTTGCTCTGCTCTGACCTGTCCGTTGTGGACACAGCTCACAGGTACTTTCCAACATGCCAATGACAAGTCTTCCACGTGCCCATTTGGCCATCTCTGCTTTAGTCCAAATTCAAGCCCCTGGTGGGGTTGTGTGGTTAGCAAGATACTGGAAGAAAAACTCCTGTGGCTGTTACTTAGGGGGAAGCAACTACATGCATCAAGAAGCTATTTGCTTTTTCAAATTCTTCTTTTAGTGGGGAGGGGTGTGGCTGGGAATTCAACCCAGGGCCACATGCTAAGCAAGTGTTCTGCCACTATGCCACCCCGGCCCCACAAGGCCGTCAACTTCTTGTAACTGAAAAAGACTCAAGACTTCCAACCTCATTCTGTTGGAATTCTATCAGCTGCTGTGGGGAAATAAAAGCTGCCAGAGAAGGAGATTAATAACCAACACATTGACCATCTATTTGAAAAAAACTCAATCTAAACAGTACGGGATTGGTGAATTCTATGGATTGCTCCTGTATGTTAAATTCGGTGTACATAAAGCCCAAACAGAAGGAATCACAGGAAATCAGCTAGAAAGATTAGATGTGAGGCACAGTTTGCTCTGGGAGAAGCCTGCTGCTCTCTAGAAGGTTAGACTCTGAATTGCTAAAGATACTGTAACTCAATGGAGATGCCAGACACCTACCAGACTGGAGTAGGGAGTTATATTCAAGTTAGAAAGAGGCCCAGCTCTAACAATACAGCTTCCTCTAACCTATCTTTCTGGAGGAGTTAGGAACAGACCTGACTAGGGAGCTGGATACAACTGAGAGTCAGACATCTCTCATCCTTCTGTTCTGCTCCAAGTCAGGCCAATGGTTTTTCTTCTTAACCTGCAACCTAGCTCTCTAGCCCTGCAAAACATTAAATTAAACATTTAAATGAGACGCCTGTAAATATGCTCCAATTTAGGGCCTTTCAGACTCCTGGAAGATACTTTTTAAAAAAAAATCTTCTTCAAGCAATAAACCAATAAACCAAATGGTGAACATAATTCCATAGGAGAAATCAACCGCAGAAGGAAAGAGTTTGCCAATGATTTCCTGACCCCAAGATTCTTTGATTTCACATTTTCTCATGCGAACACAAATTCATTACAAAACATAAACACCCACAAGGAAAACACTTGAGAATTCTTATTGTTGATTTCGATCTTAAAATAAGGTGAGAGTTTTCTTCATCTTTCTCAAGAATTTTACACAGCGAAATTTCTCAGTGCCACGCATGAAGAAAAGGTTTAACCATCTTGAATTTTTATTGCATTCATGAAATTTAAGATGACCTATCTCATAACCAATCTTTATAAATCTGTCTTTAGAAATCAAGGGCATGGGCTCAACCCTTCTTGTCATGGAATGTGTTCCAACAGGCAAAGAAATCGGCATTTCCACCGTGAAGGTCTTCCAGCTGTCACATAACTTAGTTCCGCACAAACAAAAAGCCTTATTACCAAAAGAATAGTTGGGGAATCTGTGTCTGGAATGTGGCAAGTTTGTTTCCACATTGTTACTGTCAGCACCCTCCTTCCCATACAAATAGGAGCCCTGAAAAACATTTAATTAAAAATAACTATGCGGCCAGTGAAAGAGCAATGAGGTGGACAATAAAAGCTGCCAGAATACAGAGTACCAGTGACCCTATACTGCTCACCCAGAATGAGGCCAACCTAAGGCTCAGGGAACCTCAAAGAAGAGGGGGCAGTAAGACTCTCAAAGCCTAAAGAGAGGAAGCTCCACCATTGGACAAGATACTCCATTCAAAGCAGGGTTGCTGCAGGAACTCGCTGCAATGAGACTTGTCCCTACCAGACCTGCATAAAGACTGACATACCAACATGCCCCCTTGGGCTAGCGAGAATCTCAGGAGAAACAACTGCATGTAGTGGAAACCTTGGGGACTAAGGCTACATGTGTGCAGGGAACGCCCCTATCAGTGGGGTGGCCCAAAGAGGAGCAACTTGGTATGTCACAGAGGCCTGAACCCCCACAATAGTAGGCAAACCAAAGGGAACCTTGGGGCCCACAGAATTGAACAGGCAGGAGTGAGTGGGATAGATTGATGAAGAAAAGGAAGATGGAATGGGAAGGAGGGGAGAAGGAGCAAGGCAGGGATAAGTACCCAATATGCTTGTAAAACTAGGAAAAAATTTATAACTATGCAGTCTGAAAACTAAGTCCATTCAACACAATTCAAGTAAGTCAAAATAAGAAGTTATTACTTTGCCATTGTTAACTACATAATTTGTTAGAGCTTCCTCGGTGGCAAAATACCTATTCTTAATTATAGTGTATCATATGAGTTTGTATATGAAGGGGACATGGTCTAGCACAGGCCTATAACAAAAACTGCCTGTTTATAAGCAGGAATTAGCACTCACACCACTAACTATCCACTAACTACTCCTCCATCTCTGTCCTCCAAGACTCAAAAGAGCAAATATGAATTCTACAGGACAAAATGAGTAACAGAAGGTATTCCTTCACCTCCCTGTCACAAAACTGGAAAGTGTTTAATCCCCCGCTCTGTATTATATCTCTCTGTGAACTGGTCCCCAATAAAGGAACTTGTTATATATAAAATCCTTACTACTTGTTTTGGTTTGATTTCTACTATTTACCGAGTATTTCAAAGTTTAGAAATACATCACTGTCCAATAAGACTCTAACATTAATTCTTGTTTGTTTCTGGGGAAAAGTATCAATAACAATTTGAGGTTTACACAAAGGCTAAAGAAAAGCTGAATTTCTAGAAATTGTTCTATGAATTCTTGAAAAGTGGACCCCTTATATTTTATTTTAATAAGTAGAAACATAGACAAGATACTGGTATGCTTTTAATCTCCTATTTTCTGATTCCTTTGCAATGTTACCAAAGTGATGTTAAAGGACTGCACTATGGTTATGACAATGACATGTCAGAATTACCACTTGCTCTGTAACTTTGAAAACATCACCTAGCTTCCTTGGTGGCAAAATATTTATTCTTAATTATAGTGTATCGTATGAGTTTGTATATGAAGGGAACATGGTCTAGCATAGGCCTATAACAAAAACTACCTGTTTATAAGCAGGTATTAGCACTCACACCACTATGTTCTCAGCATCTCAAATAAAATCGCAGCTCATCCCTAAAAATGCCTACATTTCATTCTCCGGCATGATGATGGCCCAGCTCCTGGTTTGCCATCTGAGTTAGAAAAGTTGGACCCAGGGCTGGAGAGGTGGCTCAGGGGTTAAGCCTCTGCCTTGCAGGCGGAAGGTCCTGAGTTCAGATCCTAGACCCCATGTATAGACACCGGGCGGAAGCAGGGGCTCCTGCATTTCTGGTCCTGGTAGGGTGGAGCCTGTGAATCCCGGGGCAGAGTAAACAAGGAGGAGGTGGAGGCGTCCATGGTGGTTCCCAAATTCGCCTGTGGTTCTACACACACACACACACACATACATACACACACGCACACACACGCATACAGGCACACTTGAATAAATAATAATAATAATAAAACCTCCTTTTTAAAAAAAAGAAAGAAAAGGAAAATTGAACCCTCCCTCCCAGCCACTTCCAGAGCATACTAACAGAACAGAGCTTATCTGCCCTGATTTGGTAGAAGAGGGCAGATGCTGGCGCCCAGAGGTTTCAGTTGTAATCATTTAACACATGCTCACTGTGCCAGCACTATGTCGAGCTCATAGTCAGCTCTTTCATTGTACCCCAAAGTGCAATGTCTCTTCAGCGCAATGTTCTAATTATTGAAAAGAAATGTTATGTTTTAAAAAGCCTTTTCTCAGGGTGAAACTTATAATAATAAAGGAAACCCTAATGAGCCACTCTTTTAATTCTATAATATAAAAAATCTTCACCTACTTTTAAATTTTAATGAGGCAGATTACTCCAAGGTGATAAGTGTTCACCAAATATTTACCAGAAAGAGTCCAGGCAAGCAGGCTTGACGATTACAGAAAGATTACCACCACTGCGTCCTCAAGGGATCCAGGAATGGAAACAGACAGAACATGTAACACCTTAACCAAGGAGATCCCCTTCTCTGACATCCAGTTAAACGACAGAAGCATAAACTTCTCAATGAAAAAGCCTTAGTGTTTTCTTAAGCCAGGCAAGCTTTAACCGCACGTAGAGCTAGGCAATGGTGTCACCTGCATGAATCCCAGCACTTAAGAAGCTGAGACAGGGATGGAAAAGACGGCTCCGTGGTTAAACCTTTGACTGGTGAGCAAAAGGACCCGAGTTCGGATCTCCAGATCCCACATAAAAATGGTGGGTGAGTATGGTGGCCCATCTGTTATTCTAGCCCGGGAAGGCAGAGCCTGGGAATCCCCAGGGCAAGCTGGCTAGCTGGACCAGCCCTAATGGCATGCTCTGGCTTCAGAGACTCAGGCTCACAACGGTAAGGTGAAAAGTGATCAAAGCTGATTCCCAACACCACCCTTAGACCTCCACAGGCACAGACACTCAAATCACACGTATACATACATCTATCCACGTGAGCACACACACACACACACACACACACACACACACACACACACACACACACCATACACAAATACATTTAAAAATATAAAAGAATCGCAAGTTCCAGGTTAGCCTAGGCTACATAAGCAGATCATATCTTAAAATAAAGACAAAGCAACAAAACATTTAGCCACTTGTAGGTGATCTGAAAGGACAATTGCCACGAATAAAGCTACGTCATTGTATTCAGGCAGCCCAGTAAAGAAAAAGCACTGATGTGGGTGTGAGACCTAGGCTTGAATTCCAGAGTTACCACTTATTAGCTATGTGACCCTGAGCAAATATTTAATTTCTCTAAGTCTCCTTTTGCTTATCTGTCATATGGCTTAAATTTCCTACTGTTTGAGGACCTTTGTGAGGAATAAAGAAATGTTTCATGTTAAATACCTGACACACAGCAAAAACTCTGTATGATAGAAGACTTGTGTGTCTCTCCCTTGCAGGAAGGGAAAATGTCTTCAGGAACTCACCCCACATTACAGAAATCAAGATGGTGAACCAAAGGCAATTACTGGCCCGAGCTGTCTAAGAACCTATATGTTGGTGTCTTTTCTCAATGCTGGGATAAAACTTGATAAAATCCACTTGAGAAAGGTATACTTGGGATCATGGTTTGAGGGAACCATCCATCATGGTCGGGAAGTCATGGCAGAAGGAACATGAGACAACTAGTCACGTTGCATCCACAGTCAGGAAGTGTGAGACGAATGCTGGTACTCAGCTCACTTCCTCCTTTGGACCCAACCCCAACCCCACGAATTGGTGTGACCACATTTAGGGTAGATCTTTCCACTTCAGTTAACACAGTCTAGAAAGGGGCTCACGGATACGCCCAGAGGTTTATCTCCTACCTAGATGATTCTAGATCCTATCAAGTTGACAATACTGACTGTTACAATCTAGTTCTGTTAAGTGATACTTTTCAAACTCTGATGCTACCTGAGATGTTATAAATCGTACAGCAAACACCACAAGCACTAGGACCAGAGTTGGCATCTATCCCTTTCTCTTTCTGCCCAGACCTCAAACACAGCTACTAAGATGGGAAGATGGGCCTACACAATGGCTCAGTAGGTAAAGGCAAGTATTGCTGTAACGTTTACTCTTAACTATTGCTGTGAGAGAACTCACAGTCAATTGACTTAAAGTCAATCAACTTAAGGGAAAAAGGGAGATTTATTCAGCTTACGGTTCCAGAGGAGAGATGCCGTCTTTCATGGTGGAGGCAGCATGGCTGGGTGGCAGAAGTTGGAGACAGGCTACGTCACATCCAAAGGGCCGAGAGCTACCAGACTGCTTGCTGCAAAGGCAAACTTCTGGAGGTAGGGTGGGACTAATCCATCTCAAGGCCCACCTTGAGACCTTGGGACCACCTTCCTCCAGCAATGCTCCACCTCTTAAAAGGTTCCATGACCTCCCCAAACACATAAGACTGTGGAGGACACATCTCATACCATGACAGTTTCCAAGCCTGAAGACCCGAGTTCACCACCTGGATCCCACACAGTGGGAAGAGAGAACTGACTCCCACAAGTTGTCCTCTGACCTCCACACTGTGTGCCATGGCGTGTGTGTGCCCATGGACACACATAAGATAAATACATCAGAAAGATCACCTATTTTCTCTCCCCATAAATAATCTATACTCAAGATAGCACACAGTAAGAATAAGAAATTTGCTTTAACTCTTATATCCACTCAATATATTCTTTTCTGACGTATGTTTTAAAATAATTTAAAACCTGAACACATCAGGATTCTAGAAGACCTCACAGCTTTTTAAGTTCCACTGGACCTAGATTTAAGTTAGAAAAATTGAAGTGGAACTGACCATATCATTCTGGACAAGCTACTCAATTTTTCTGAATCATAATGTACCTACCTGTGAACTGGTACTATCACTTACCTAAGAGGATTATTTTAACTCAGTGATATAATATGTGAAATCAATTTGAAAATCATGACTATCTGTGCAAATATTACAGTAGAAGAAAGGGTCATCCTTTTCAATTTTTGCCTCTTTTGTTGGCGATAGACTATGTGATTGAAAAAAATGCAAAGGAGCGTGTGTTGATTTAAAACTCCTCCCAGATCAGCATGTTCTGGCTGTTTAATCTGTATCTCTCGCCATGCCCTATTCTACTTCCACTGATTCCAATTTCAGGGTTTCAGTGATCGAAGAGCTGTTCATGAGCCCTCCTGTTCCCTTCTTCACTTTCAAATAAAAACATCATCACAGACTCTAACAGTGTTTGGGATTTCAAATCTTGACATTTACTCCCAAAGGATGAAATCTGACTTGGCTCGTGAAATGGCAAGATATCATGAAAGTTTTGCAAATGCTTTTCCCCAGACCCGTCTACTACCAGGTTTAAATTTCTGGAATGGGTTCCTTGGGGGCGTGAGATAGTTCGGTGAGTAGGGCCCCTGCGTGCGTCTACCTTCTTTCTCTCTCTCTCTTCTTCTTCTCTCTCTCTCTCTCAAGTAAATAAATTTAAAAGAAAAATGGGCTCCTCTCTCATAGCAGTAACCCCTTCTGAGTCTTTTGTCTCAATAAAGTCCTTGCAATCAACCAATCGGTAGATAAAATAGTTTGATTGTCTGTATTTTATGGCATTGGATGCTATTTTAAAGAGATTCTCAAGTCCAGTCTCAGGTATCAATAGAACATGAAGTCACACTACTGCTCTGAATTTATCATAGTGAAAGGACACAAAGCCGAAGCAAAAGGTGGATAAGGTAGTTGGGCTGGGGATGGGAGGGCAGGTATAAGCTTCCCAGGATTGTCTCCCATGTTGTCCCACAAGACATGCAGCAGTCAGTGACAACACGAATGAAATGTCACCAGGTAAGGAGTTTCTTAGAGACTTGAGGTGTACACTGCTATGGACACATAGACTTGTAACCAAACTCCAGGTTCTCAGAAGGAAAGTAGTTGTCCATATTATTTGCACTATTTAGGTACAGTTGAGCTACTCTTATCATTGAGATTAGTAGGAACCTCCTGAAATGCAAGTTCCCAGCCCGCCAAGGGCCAACACTGCAAACAGGTCTTTACACAGATAAGCAATTTCAACCCTGCTAAGTTCATTCTCTTCTGCTCACGTGGGAACAAAGACCCACGCTGCTTACAGATCACATAGCGACCTCTAAATTCTTAAAACAAGCATAACCCAGTGCTCCAAGACATCTTCATTCTAACCTGGACTTTTGGCTCTTGGAATGAAGTTAGTAATAAATCCCTTAGATCCTTGACTTCAAGAACATTTAGACAAACAGGGAAGATAAAAAGGAGTGCATAGAGCTAGAGCAGTGGCTCAGGGGTTAAGACTCTGCCTCTGCAAGCAAAAGGACCTGAGGTCGGATCCTGGATTCCACATAAAAGCGCCAGGCAGAAAAGTGCCAGGAGTCGGCCTGCACTTCTGCTCTAGAAGGCTTGGCCTGGAAAATTCCAGAGGGAAGTAAAAAGAGGGTAGAAGCAATTCAGGGTGATTCCCAAACTCACCCTTGGTCCTCCACAGGCACACATCAGTGCCCGCTTCTACACACATACACTCTCTCTCTCTAAATATTTTTTTAAGAAGGAGTGCGTAATGACTGATGATACACTGGTGTGGGGATGGCTAGGAAAGAGCACGTGACCCACTAAGCTGGTTAGAGAAAGCAAAGAAAACCTGCTGCAATGAACCGGGAAGGTTTAGGGAAGAATTCCTACATAGTTGCTGTTTTAAAGACAGGCGGAATGAGAGAGTAAGGGCAGAATCAAAAGTAAAAAATCATTAAAATAAAAATCCAGTCTCAGTGGCACGAAGCTCTTCCCAGTCAATCCAGCACTCCTGCATTCTGACTCAGCTCTCCCAGCCTCTCTGACTGTGATCCTGTGCCCACCACATCATTTCCCACCCTTTTTGACTTTCTGATTTCTGTTCATCCAAATCCTTCGCAAAGCCTCCTCTCTTCCATCATGCTGCCCCCACCTTCGACTACTGGCATCGTGCTGTGTGATAATCAGACCTTTGTCTTCCCCTCTGGACTTTGAGCTACAAATAATTTCTCCCAAGTTGTAAACACATGGTATTTGCTTAATGCATTCATTGGTCTACAAAACTAGTGCAGGCTGGCTCTTTTTATCAACAAATATTCACTGCTTAATAATAATTTTAAAAAGACAGCAAACAGATTTTCAATGAAGACCAGCTAATCATGACCCTACTGATGTGTTAAACTAAGATTGTATCCTTGAGAACTGCACTTACACGAGGTGAAACATTCAAGCACACCCTCATGGAACTGGCACTGGCAGTCACACTTAGTGTCTTGGTGCTTTGATCTCCAGGGAGAAAGACCAAAACAGAGGTTCTCAGTGGATCAGCCCTAGACTTTATTAAGACCCAGGGAAAGACATGAGACTTAAAGTAGGATGGAGGTCAAGTTCAATGGTTAGTATTCTAACAGCTAGCAGGGGGTGCCTCTAAAAACCCAGAATATGGGGCTGGAGAAGTGGCTCAGGAGTTAAGCCTCCGCCTTGCAGGCGGAAGGTCCTGAGTTCGGATCCCAGATCCCACGTATAGACGCCAGGCAGGGGGGTGGGGCCTGCGCTTCTGGTCCTGGTAGGGCGGAGCCTGTGAATCCCGGGGCAGAAGGAGGTGGAGGTGGCCATGGTGGTCCCCAAATTCGTCCGTGGTTCTACACACACACAGACACACACAGGCGCGCACAGTTGAATAAAAAAAAAAAAAAAAACCCAGAATATAATGTTTTCACCCTGTGCACTGAGTGTCCGCACAAGACTTGTCTTAAGTTCCTGACTGCTCAGACAGTGACCTTGGGGAAAGACCACAAGAGAAAGGTAAATCAAACACATCCACCCTCTCCTACTTCCTCACACCCCAAGCAAACACCTGCGCTCAGTTTCATGGTAGGGTCACATCTGTCAAGATCTGACAGGGGAGAGGTGAAGCGCATTTCCTCCACACCCTTGGCTTCTGGCCACACTCTGGTTGTCCTAGGGAAGCAAATGATTATCTCTACGTTTAGGCTCAAGTAACTAAGGTTAACTCCCTAGTGGCTTTCCCCAAAGAATTCCAGGCATAGGTCAAGTTTTCCCTATAGTCTCAATAAAGCAGACAACACTCTGGAAAACATCAACACATACCTAGAAACACACAAACACATCCGTGTGTACTGAAGTCAGGTCCTGACTGTGGAGCCAGCCGAGAGCTTACAGTTTCCCATGGGTGACAGTTTGACAGCCCAGACCTCTCTGCCCCTCCCCCGCAGGAAGCTCAGAAGCTGCTAACCACAATAGTGCATATTGAGCACAAGAAATTGTACAGTTCACTGACCAAATTCAGCATGCAATCTGTCTATTCCTAGAATCTTAAACTCAATTCTGGAGATAGGAAAAAGTACCTTAGATACTCTTTCTGGGTTCAAGCTTCAACCACTTTATCAAAAACATACCCAGTCTACTCATTTCAAATAGCAAGTAAAAACTGGGAATGTAGCTCAGTAGTATGGGTGAGGTCTCCAGTTCAATACTCAATTCCACCGAAATAAATATTTTTATACAAATGCACATACACTACCCACACACACCATACACACCAAATAAATAAAGTGAAAAATAAACTTGACTTCAAAACAAAACATATTTATCTTCTAAAAATAATTCACTTTCTGGGCCAGAGAGATGGCTCAGGGGTTAAGCTTCAGTCTCAAAAGCAGAAGGTCTTGAGTTTGAATCCTGGATCCCATGTAAAAATGCCAGGTGGAAATGGTGGAGGCCTGTACTTCCAGTCCTGGAAGGCAGAGCCTAGGAAACTCCAGAGCAAAGCAAATAGGAGGTAGAAGCAATCCAGGGTGATTCCTGAAATCACCCTTGATCCTCCACAGGCATACATAGTGCTCTCTAACACACACACACACACACACATGCATACACACACAGATACACACAAAAATAAAAAAAATAAAATAATTTGCTTTAATGTGACCTATATAAATTAGTATATGGGAGTCATCGTTTTTCAACATACCTTTCAAGGTCCTATAGAGATCTTGACATTAAATAACAGTGCCTTCTCTATATATATTATTAATTTTACCCAAAAAAGGCATTGACATGTGGTGTCTCATCTGTATCCTTGAGTCCAAACAAATGCACTCATCAACCTCATATCCATCTTCCATACTTTGGGAAGTATTACTGTTATTTCATAAGTTTCAAAGAGAAACTTCCATTAATAGCCTCCTAGACAAATGGTAAGTTCATAAACTCTAATTTCACCTTTGTTTTTCCTCTTAGCACATTAGCAGACCTTCTGGCCAAACTCAACTGCCTTGCGTGTCAACTCATTAGCTTCTCCTTACTCCCTTCTCAGGCCCTTCTTGTCTCCATGCCTCTGAATTTGATGTGTTGCTCCACTAACATTTCTACTCCTTTCCAACCTAGTAAAATGCTGCTCACCCATAGACCTAGCCATCACTCATACAACCAAGAGAAAGAGATGGAAAAAGAAGTGAAGGGGGGAAAAATGAACAGGAGGAGGATAGGGAGATGGCTTAGCTGGTTAAGTGCTTGCCACAAAAACGTAAGTACCTGAGTTCAAATCCACGGCATCTACATAAAAAGCTGGTTTGGCACCACACTACTCTATATCAGTTCTGGGGGATGGAGTGGGGAGGGTCCCTAAGGCTTGTTGACCAGAACTCTATCCAATTGGAGAGCTCCGTGTTCACTGAGAGACTTCATATCAAAATAGGGTGGAGAAGCAATTGAAGAAGACTTGCAACATCAAGTTCTGGCCTACACACAAACACCCATGTGGACACCACATAAATAAATTTTATATTAAGATTTGGCAGTGCCATCCTAAGATATCTCATAGATAGGGAAGCATTCTGAAATCCAAAATCCAAACCACTTGTAGTCTCAAGCATTTCAGACAGATGATATTCAACCTACATAAAGCAGAATAAGGTAGAATCATATCTAAGAGATTTGGCTAGGGCCAGTGGTATATAGAACTGTTAAATTTTAATAAGCCCTTTAGAGACGGCATGAATATCAACTTCACTTTTACTTAAATTTTCAGCATATACCCTCCTATCCATCAAATTACGATTCCCCCAAATTAAGTGTAGTTGGGGAGGTTTCCCAGTAATAAAACAGAAAGATGTCTTGCCAGCGATCCAGAGTCCCATGAACTAGGTAGTCTAACCCCAACAGAGACGCTGCTCAGCCACAACGCTAAGTAGGAACTGATCTCTCTTGGGAGATGATGTCAAAGCCATCATGACAGCTTGTGGTAATAGAAATATATTCAGAATTTCTGGAGCAGTCTCGGCTTTCAGTATAATCTAGTAGGAGACGCGTGCCAAACCATGTCTTAACACAGGATTCGGTAAACCTAAACGCAATCTCTTCCTTCCAAGGAACTAACTCATCAAGACGGGACTGGCTGGTAAAGTCACAGTGAGCAACTTGAGTTCAAGTACCTGTTTGTCAGCTACTGAATCCGCAACCCAGGGCGAGGTATTTAACTTCTCTGTGCTCCTGCTTCACAAATAATCAAGAAAATAGAATGGATAATTATCAAGTATTCCTCCTATCAATTACACGATCAAGAAACTGACACAGACTGTGTATTCAGTAAATAATAGATATTATATACAACATTTCCAATGAAATAAAAATGAAAGAAACCATTTTTGTTCCTTTTCTAACCAAGGGACCATAAATGATGTGATTTAGCTAATATAATTTATATTATAAATATAATATAAATATAAAGTTAAGCTAGTACTAAACTTTCTAAGCATAGCATTTTACTCTCCTTACTATAGGACAGTACTGATTCTTAAATAGACAACCAAACTGTTGACTGATCTCTTTGTAATCTAATGTCATCCCCAGATATTTCCTGAAACACTTAAACTTCCAATTATTATTATCTCTGTGTAAGAATTTTTTTAAAAGTTTTGCAACAAATGCATTTTTCAAGTATTTTTTTAATGTAACCTAAACACTGGCCAAGCTGCCTCAAGTATCCCAAGTTCTTGAACAAGAAAGAAAGATGCTGTCAGGATACAGGCTCATCAATCTGTCTTCTGATGATCCAAACTATGGGCTCTGAAGTCAGATTGCCTGTGTTCAAATATCTATCCTTTCACTTATTGAACAACTTAATTCATTTATCAGCACTCAAATTCCAGTGAATGGCACTAAAATGGCATTAATAGCAAACTGTTTTGATAACTAAACAAATTGATGTTAAGTACAATGCTTGAAATAATACATGATACATACTAAGCGCTCAATCAATGTCAAACACAATTATCATCATTCACTTACATCCTAAGGTTGAAAAAAAAACTGAGCAACCAGATACATCATATGTTGCAATAGCAACCAAATACATCCCAGAACAGGTAAAATGCTGTTAAAGTAACCAAGGAAGATGAAAACTATGTAGCCAATGGTAACTCTAAGGCAATATTGAACTGATAGTCCTATTACATTCACAGGTTTAAACATGCATAAATTACCTTGAACATGTCACACAGAAACTGGTTAAATCAGAAAAGCATGAAGCAGTAACTCCTTTAGATGGTGACTCTTTGGTCAACTATCTAACAACATTTGCTGTTTTCATTAAATGTATGACCTCATCCAAGACTCTCAGCCATCTCATGAGACAGGTATGACCATTGCCATTTTATGGGCATGGAGGAGATTACAGTATATGACAATAGGTGCATATTTGAGGACTGCAAAATTCTCGGGATGCAGTCCCTGAATATGCCCAAGATGGTAGGAAAAAGTAACCCCCACATAGATTCTGAAAATCCAGACTCTTTACTTCTAAAATGTAAACGACTAGTCTAAAACCAATTGTGGTAAGGAATTTTCCTAAAGAATCTGACATCCCACATCTGTCTTCTTCCCAGCATAGATCACTGGCAGAGAGCCCCAAGTGGTCAGAGGGCAGATCTGACCCAGCAACTTTGTCTGGCCTGGGCCCCAACTCACACCCTCAACCTCACAGCCCTATGTTTTAACCAAGTGACTCAGCCAGCGGTGGAAAGCCCAGGCGCCTGTGGCAGTGAGTAATGGCGGCACCAAACACATCTGTCTGGTCGGAAGCTGATGCTGTCAGTTTCAGGCCGCGAGAGCTCACAGTCCTTCTGCATGAGGGGAAAAGGTCTGCTCACCCTCAATGCAAGCTATGGCTTTCTTTCTCCCTCTAGCTCAGAGCACAAATCAGCATGAGGGCATTTGGTAGATCTTTTTCCGTGTGTGCGTGGTGCGTGTGTGTGCGTGTGTGTGTATGTGTGTGTGTGTGTGTGTGTCCGTCCACGTGCCGGTGTGTTCATGCTAAGCAAGCACTTCCCCACTGGGTTGCGTCCCCAGTCCCGCAAATATTCCCTGATGAATACAAATTCATCACTTAGAGAATTTATAGAAAGAAGACTCAGGACTAAATGAACCAAATATGTTTCTAGAAGTAACTATAGTGTATCTGATGCTAGGAAATGTTTTTATTTCGACTTTCTTTTATTCCAATGATTAATATGAGATTAGCACATATACTTTTTCAAACTATTTATTTGTTTGTTTGTTCGTTTATTGTGTGTATGTCAGAGGGCACTGTGTGTCTCTGTGGAGAACCAAGGATGACTTTGAGAATCATCCTGGATTGCTTCTACCTCCTTTTTGCTTCACTCAGGGATTTTCCAGGCTCCGCCCACTAGGGCCAGAAGTCCAGGCCAAGGCAGTTTCTGCCTGGCATTTTTTTACATGGGACCTGGGATCAGAACTCAGAACCTTCTGCTTGTGAAGCAGAGTCTTAACCCCTGAGCCAGCTTTCCAACCTGCTGTAAGTAGATAGATAGGTAGGTAGGTAGATAGATAGATAGATAGATAGATAGATAGATAGATAGATAGATAGATAGATAGATAGATAATTTGTTTAAGGCCAGCAAAATTACTTGGTGAGTGAAAGTGCTTGCCATAAAACCTGACCACTTGAGTTGAATCCCAGAACTCACATGGTTAGAGAGAATTGACTCCTGCAAGTTGTCCTCTGACCTCCACATGTGCACCATGGTACACACACACACACACACACACACGTGCACGCACACACACACGTGCACGCACACACACACGTGCACGCACACACAGACATAATACATAAATAAATAAATCTATTAAAAAAAAGTCATCGTAACCAGAAGGAGACTGACTCATGCTTCCAGAAACTTCATTTCAATAGTGCATCATTTGTTCTTTCACTTGTTCACTTGTTGCTTAAAGTGCTTTATCAAGCTCCAGCTAGGCACTGTGGACACACATTCAATCTACAGTCCACGCCTGGGGGACCATCTCTGCCTACATTGACCTCTGCTTTGCATTCCTGTTCCAACCACAGTTACAGTCTCTCTCTCTCTCTCTCTCTCTCTCTCTCTCTCTCTCTCTCTCTGTCTTTGGTATCTCTTCCTCATGCCCTCCAGTGCTGAGCATATTAAGTGAAATCATGCACCTTTTCACATTCTGAAAAAGTACTGTCACAGGCGGTAGGATTGTAAGAGCACAAGGATGGAAGGAGCAACGATATGCAAGATACTCCACACAAGTTAGGGACGAAGCAATCATAATAGGACTTTGCATGACCTGCGTTATATCCAACACCATTATTGACCCCACAAAGTCTAGCATGGACTAAAGGTACTAGGATCCTTGGAGGCTAGGGACTGACAGTCACAGTAATGCTCCTAAACTTAAGGGGAACACAGGAAAGGGTTCTGGGAAATGTCCCTGGGTCCTTGCACCTCATCGGAGAGGAGGACCCAGAGGAGAGTTTGGCATGCACATTAAAGGATGCTCTGGGGATTGGGGGGAGGCACTGGGGGATGGAGAAGAAGGGGGGATGAGAGGGGGGAGTAGGGGTCGGGGGGAGGTGGAGGGAGGGAGGGGACTGGTGTACCTGTTAAGTTTGTATGAGCGGAAATAAAAGAAAGAAAAGTACTATCACAGCCAACTGCCCAAAGGACACTAAGGAAGATTCTCTACTTAGTGACTTAGGAAACACAACACTTCATTTACGATGAGAAATAAAAAAACTTGCTTTCATTATACTTCCACATATCTAACTTTCCAAAAGTTTCCCCCAGTTTTCTCCTCCCAATGTTCAAAGGTGTTCTATATTAATAGTAGCCATCAAATGGGTGGACATAGCTCTGCTCTCAATAGGCTGTGGAAGAGAGTCAAAGACTTTAAAAAATCAAGAAAGGGTCACCAAAAGCTCAGAGCAACTGCAAGTGGGGAGATTTTTCTGTCACTTGAAACATGGGCAGAAAATACCCAAAATCTGACTTGTGATTCTAGATGGAGAAACCTATCTACTCTAACTCCTACCTGTGTAAGAAAAGAAGCCCAGACTCAAGAAGAAGGTGGGACTCAACCACGTTTGTGCATCTTGCCTTCAGCAGATGTGAGGGAAGAAGCCAAACCACCTGTCTCAACATACAGGAGCCAATTACTTGTCTCCTCCCCCCAGGACTTGCCTGAGCACCCCCTCCCAAGCCACGGTTGCTGGTCCTCCCCACCTGTGCCTCCTTTTCAAGCTGACTGACCATTTCTGTCTAGCATGCCTCTGCTTGGTTTCAGCTTCTAGAGGCAGCTCGCAGGAACTCCCTGCACAGATGAATGGCAAACCTGCCTTCAGACAGTCAGATGGAATTCTCCTGCCTTCAGACTATCAGATGGAGTTCTCCTGCCTTCGGACTGCCAGATGGAATTCTCCTTGCTGCCTTTAGTCAGGACTGTGATGCGCATTGAGAGACACTATCCACCAAAGATCTCTTATTCAAAAATAGAATAAAACCTCAGGGTAGAGTCCCAACAGACTATATTATAACTAAGCCCCATTAAGTCAAGAGTCAGATTATACCACTTCATAAAGTCTGAGAAAGATTTTAAACTTTCTATATTAAACATTTTAACAGCACACACAATTTGTGTGCAGTTTGATAAACAGTAGCAGCAGGCGTCCCTTGGATCCCATGGCGCTCAGGCAGGAAGGTGGATAATGCTACAGTTTGGGTCTGAACTATCTCCCAAATGGCATTCAGAGCTTGGTCAAAAGCCCAAGGCATGTGAGTCTTGATGAAGAAGCATGGTGGGACCGAAGAAAGGAAAAACCGGGCAGGGGGGAGTATGCTTATTAGAGGACCCTGTACCTTGGCCTCTTCCTGTGATTCCTTGTCCCCTGGTTGGGATGAGGTGGGACGTCTTGTCTGCCCCATCTTCCACCATTCCTCCAGGGCAACTTGGCTAACTGAGCATGGGCAGAAAATCCAAGCCCAAACAAGCCTTTCCTTCCTTATACACATTGACCTTTTCAGGGCCTGCTCCTCCTTTGTAAATGAGCTTATGAGTTTTCAGCTCAGATTTTGCACTGAATTCAACACACTGAAAAAGCAATATGTTCTGTTATTTGAGACAGCCAACAAGGGGCAAGGATTGATCCTGATGCATCTCTCCACTGGAGACTATGTGCCCAGACAGTTTATGGGGTGGGGTGGTACACACTGATGCTCACAAGTAAGGTTAACCTTCATGGTGCGTCTAAGTATTCGTAACTTATTCTCTGCATTCATTTACAAACAATAGATGGTTCTTAACTCTCAAAAAATTTTAAGTCAAAATTAAGTGTTGTATTTATGTGATTTTTTTAACTGACAGATGCAGACAGCTGGCAAGATGGCTTAGTGGATAAAACACTGACCACCAAACTTAACAACCTGATGCGATTTCAGAGACACATATGTGGAAAGGAGGAATCTACCCCCACAAGTTGTCCATTGGTTTCCGCATGCACGTCATTATACACATGCATGCACATGCACACACACATACACATACACATACACACACACACACACATACAAGATCAATAAACGAAAAAAATAAACAGATGTAGAGAAAAGATTAGGAAAGCAAGTTTTGTATTAGCTATTTCTAAGCACGGACATATTTATTTTATTTGTGATTACTAGTGGCAATCTGTATTTATCTTCCTTCTGCAATAAATGTGTATAATCTGGGCAATGAGAAAGCAAACAATAAAGCATATTTTTATTTTTAGAGTGTAGTCTTCATTCCATCATGCAGGACAAAGGGTTTCCTCCCCAGAGAGTCAGAAAAGTTAATTACTAGGAGCCAATGAATGGAAAAACGCAAGTGCCTCTCTAAGTCCAGGAACCAGAACCTTTGTCTTTGTCTACCTGGGTCCCTCGATCACCACTCTTCCAGGATGCCAACTGCATTCAAGTATTTGGGGAGGTGGGGAGAAATAAACTTTCCGGTGTGCAGTTAAGCTAAGATCATCTCATGGAATCTTATGATAATCACACCCTAAGATGGAAAGCAATGATAGAGCTTCCTGGGGCTGACTTGAGCTGTAGCCTGACTCTCCGAGCACTTTCTGTGGGCAGCAGATCTCTCCGCACAAGGTGCTAATTCATCCATTCCACAAATGTTTATTGGGTGAAACCTAGAAAGGCCCTTAGGAGACAGTGGGGTCATTCAGCAGCCAACGGTCAGGTCTAACGGATCACATGTGGACAATCGATCTTTCATTAGACCCTCAAACCACTTCTAGGATAAAGCCAGCAGGGTGCCTGCCCCACCCAGGCCCATTAGCAGCTGAGCAGATGAGGCCCACCTTCTGAAACAGGGTGCTGCTGGGAGCCAGAACCCTCCCTGGTTCCTCTACAAGCAACTGAAGCTCTGACCATAAACGCTCTCAATAAACGCTTGGCTTTTTTGCTTGGTTTTTCCTACACAGGCTTCTCCTTATTCAAGGTGTAGATAAGTTTTAGAATTAGAAACTAGACCTGAATCCCACCTGTGCTACTTACTAGCTTTGTGACCAAGAGAAGCCATTTTTCTAAGCCTAGCTTCTGTTCTATAAAACTGGGTATAGATGACCTACATGTGTCTCTGTGAGAATTAAGGACACATTATAACTAGAGCAATAATTAATGCCCGACTTCAATAAGTCAGTACTGTCTGCCCTTTCCCCCACCCCTTTTCTTCTCTCTACTCTCTCCTGGGTCCTAGAATCCCATGTCACATTGAACAAGACAGAAGAATCTTACTAGCAAAGGAAGCAGATGGGAGGGAAGTGCTGGAGACAGCTTGCATGGGACTGCTCCCTCCAGCAGATAGCGGGGACCACCAAACCACTGACTGCCCAGAAAGGACAAGGAAACTGAACCCTTTCTACCTTCGGGGGTCTGTTTGGGACCCGCGGGGCTTCCTCTGCTATAGGATCATCGGACTATGAGTCAGTCTGTTCATATCTAGGTTTCCATCTCAACCCGGAGCCCTAAATTCTTGGGGACTGCTGGTCACAAACCCGCACTCGGTAAAAATAAGGGCTTTTCGTTGAGGCAGGAAGTGAGCCCCTCTCACTAATAAAGGACTAATAAAGGGAGGAGAAAAGAGAGGGAAAGGGGAGAAGGAGACACCATGCGAGCTGAGAACCCCGTTTCCTGCATGCTGGGGGCTCTGAGTCTTATCCCCTGAAAGTCTCGTGGACGATAAGCCCCTCCAGTGTGATGGATCTAGGTCCACAGGAGAGAAGTGGTCCATCTGCGTGTAGCGGAAACTTTCCAAAACAAATCTGCCGGCTTTCAAGCGTAAAATCACCCGCCCCTGCGCCCGCCCTCCCTTCACCGCACCTGTGAGGACGTCTCCGCGCCCGGCTCTCCCCACCCGAGCACTCCGGGGGCGCCCACCTGGCAGCTGGGACCTGCCGGCAGCGATCCTCCAGCCTAAAATGGACCCCCCAACTGTGACCTAAGACCGGAAACCTAATCGCGACCACCCAGGACAGCCCAGCCCACCTGCCTGCCCCCCCCAGCTTTGCGGAGACCGGGGCAGCAAAAGTCGCTCCCTCACACGGGGAAACCGAGGAAACAAAACGTGTCGAGCGCCAACACCCTGCAAGTGTTTATAGGTCGGAAAAGCAAAGAACATCACTCACTGCCCGCCAAGAACCTCAGCGGGACCCAGAAAGTTGTTGTCCGCGAGCGCACAGAGAAGTCGCATCCAGACCCGGAGCTGCGGGTGCGCGAGGGTCGCCTCCCCGCACCCTTGCGCCGAGCCTCCCCGCGCCGGTGGTCCGCACCCCTCGGCCCCCGCCGCCGCGTTACCTTCGCCAGCTGGGGCGCTGCGAACCTCCGCTCCCTGCCGCCGGCTGCGCCGCCCAGGTGTCGCCCGCCGCTGTCAGCCCCGGGCGGGCGGAGCGCAGGGCGGGGCGGGTGTCCCCCGGGGAGCCGCCCACGGCCCGCCCCGAGCCCGCCCTCGCGCTCCTGCCGGGGCTTCGCTCGCTTCCTGGCCCCCTGCTCAACGGGTCCGCGAAATGATCGTTTGTCCAAATAAGAGAGCGGTGGCCGTTTTGTTTGCTTGCTTTATTGAGCCCGGGAGTCTTGTAGCACATGGACTGGCCTCGAACTCATGACTTAGCCGAGTCTGGCCTCGAACCCCTGGCTGATGTTCCTGCCTCTGCCTTCCAAATGCTGGGATGACAAGAAGTGTGCCGCCACTGAATTACGTGGTGCTGGGGACTGAACCCAAAGTTTCATGTGTACTAGGCAAACCCTCTGCCAACTGAGCTACATCCGCAGCTTGTCTTGTGTGTCTGTTAACGAGTTAGTTGTAACCCCAGTGCGTTCACTAAGAGAAGCCTAAAAAGTAGGGCCAGTCTCACCTCGCCGGTGATGAAAAGTGCCTTGTATTGGGACAAGATCCTTAACTCCGGGCATCAATTTCCTTACCTGGACAGATGGCTGAGGATTTAACTGCGTGACGCTTTGAAGGTTTCTAATGCAATGGTACCTGGATCAGCAGTGAGTGTGCTGTGTGAGACTTGAGTCGCCCAATGGGTATGCTAAGGACTGGCAAACTCCTGAAGGCTCTGGGGTGTTTTTTTGGGGGGGAGAGGATTAAGTCCAGGAAAGCAGTATTACATGTTGCACAGTGGCCGATGTCCCAAAGTTACTTGAGAAGGGAGCCTTCAAAGCCTTCCCCTTGCTCCCAGATGAGTGCTGTCCTTCCAGCTGAAGTTGGACCAGGTCTGCCTGTGGTTCTTCTTCTCTCAGATTTAACAAATGCTCGGGCTGGAGAGCTGGCTCAGAGATTAAGCCTCCCCCTTCCGGGCAGAAGGTCCTGAGTTCGGATCCCAGATCCCACGTATAGACGCCAGGCGGAAGCGGGGGCGGCCTGCGCTTCTGGTCCTGGTAGGGCGGAGCCTGTGAATCCCGGGGCAGAAGGAGGTGGAGGCGGTCCATGGTGGTTCACGAATTCGTCCGTGGTTCTACACATACGCAGACACACACATGCGCACACATACACACGCACATGTGCACAGTTGAATAAATAATAATAATAATAAAAGATTTAACAAATGCTCGTCCCAAACAGCCTGTCTGATCTCCATCCTGTCACCCATAGCAGGCAGAGGAGTTCCCTAATCTTTTAGAGTCCTCAACTCAAGTAAAAGCTGCTCCTTGGCTTGCATTCATGAAAGAATTCCAGGATAGGATATATGTAACGGAGTTTACTGAAAAGAGAGAAGTTCTCGGGAAAGAATACATACAGTATACTGTGGGGCAAGGGAGTGGCCTTCCCTGAGTGTCTCAGTTAAGAGTCTTCATGGTGACGCCTGTAGGACTGGGGAAGCTTTTGATATTTCTTTGCTTTGCAGGTTTCCAGAGGATGGTCTCCAATGCCCTCCTCCATTCTCCTTCAGGATAATATGGATTCCAAGGTGGCTGCAGAGGTGGCTTGGATGAGTTTACCATCTAATGAAATCAAGCCAGGAGCCACTAGGGTTGCCCTGGGAGGCTTCTGCGGAGAGTTCTAGAAATCCCAGGTTTCCAGCTGAGAAGGAAGACCGGCCTTAAGCACATGTCGTCAACTGTGTTAGAATCCCGGAACTGAACTCAGTTGACCAGACTCTGGGGCAAGGAGCTGCTCTCCCTTCCCGTGTCTTGCTTCGGTTCGATTCTGGGCTGCTAACCTGGCCTGGGAGCTCTTGTGCTGGAGGTTTGTAAGGAGCAGAGACTCTGGCTTTTCCCCAACTTTGAAGGGTTTCATAAGAGCACTTGGGACGCGAAAGTGGACTAAGCCATTCACTCTGCGCTTAAAGATGGATTTTGTAAATGATTCCAACTTAGGATAAGTGCTATACTTTATATGCAAATCTCTCTCTCTCTCTCTTTCTCTCTTTTAAAACACATACACACACACACACACACACAAACATCCAGGAAAGGAATACTAAAAGCTTAAATCAAATTGACCAAAGTAGTTGTAGAAGGAGAACCAGGCATTAAGTCAGCTGGCAGGGATTAAAAATCGCTGGTGGAGAGAGGCAGGCGGAAGCACAAGATGCTTGTCATCCCTCGAGGCTACTGCAGTAGTGACAGTGAGGCAGAGATTAAGCCGAGGAGGTTGGCGACAGATGCTGGAAGAGCAGCCACGCGGGCTGCATCCTCTTAGTGATGCTGCGGCTGAGCAATTCTGTGCGAGTGTGTGGCAGGTTGTTTGAAGCACCTCACTTCTGTTGCTGACCGAATCTGCCTCGGCTCCCTTCCTCTGCCTTTCTTAAGCCCTGGAGACAGGCATCGGGCACGGCTCACCTGTGGGGGCACAGCAGATGCTCAGCCCCTGGTGTTCTAGTTTCACTCTGTCCTGGAAGCACACAGGGATGCCTAGCCACCCGTGAAGGTCTTGGGGTCTTCCATCTCATGGTCCTACCAAGCTGACCAGGGAAGAATTTTGAGGCAGTGTCTTCTTGTGGCTCCCAACTCACCCACATTTTGTACACCTCAGAGATTAAAATCTTTAACTTTGATGTCAGATAGCCAACGTCTACATATTCACCCCCATCGCTTGCTAATAAAACCTTAAGCCAAATACTTAACCTATTGGTTAACATTTGCTCATTTGTTAAAATGGTAACAAACTAGGGCTGGTAGCACAAGTGTGAGGGCCTGGCTTGCAGAATGTGTTCAAGGCCAGCTAAGGCAACTGTCTCAAAATAAAAAGTAGAGACAGCGCCAGAGGTATAGCTCAGTGCATAGCAGCACAGAGATGCCCTAGGGTCAACTCCTAGTATCAAGAAAAAAAGAGGCCGTGAGATGGCTCAGCAGGTGAAGGCACTTGCCACCAAGCCTCACAATTTGGGTTCACTTCCTGGAACCACATGGTAGAAGGAAAGAACTGACTTCTGTAAGTTGTCCTCTGGCCTCCACAAGTGCGCTAAGACACACACATATAAGCACACGCAAGACAAATAGTAGTAAGAAATTTTAAGCTACAATAAATCATGCCCCTCTCTCTCTGACAGATTATAAAAGTTAAAACAAGGACACACTTGTTTGGCACAGTGCCTTGCGTGTGGAAAGTGCTGAATAAGCCTTAGTTAGTCTGATCGTATCAGTCAGCAACGACCTTTTTCACTTACAGGACGCTGCCACACTTCAAAATTTACTATCATAATGCAGAACACCAGAGACCCTACATTATTCACCTGGAACCAGACCAGCCAAATCCCTTCCCATCCTAAAGCTCAGGGAACCTTGCAGAAGAGGGGCGGCAAGATTGTAAGAGCCTAAAGATGGGGAGGATATGTGCAAGATATTCCACACAGTTAGGCAGAACTGAACTTTGCCTAACCTGCACAATGGCTGATATGTCAACAACGACCCCCCAAAGTCTAGCATGGATCACAGAGGAGAAGGCTCCAGGCAGTGGGATCCTTAGAGGCAAGGGATTAACAGTCATAATAGAGTTCCCATACTAATGGGGAGCCCAAGAAGGGGCTCTGGGCAATGCCACTGAGTCCTTACCCCTCACTAGGGAGGGGGACTCCAGAGGAGGTTTGGCATTCACATAAATGGATGCTCCAGAGGATGAGAGGGAGGAAGGGGGAGGCACTGGAAGAGGGGGAAGAGAGAAGAGAAGCGGAGAAGGGGGGAAAGTGCAATGGGAGATGACTGGGGAGTGAAGGAGGGAGAGAGAGGATGGGGGCTACTTATTGAGCTTGTATGATTAGGAAAAAAATAAAATATGGGAGAAAAATGGTTTGCTATAAAAGACGCAAATGTCATAGAATCAGATCCTGATATTGAAGAGGAAAGGGAGGATGCAATACAGAACTAAATGTACAAACTTTTGTTCTGGTTCTACTATGAAACTAGCAGGCTCCCTTCTTCCATAAATAGAAAAGGTACTTACCCCTTCCAAAAGAGATGATACTTGGCACTTTTGGCAAATTATTCCTCCATTGTCATTGTGATGAATTATGCTAACCAAAGCAATTTAAGGGAGAACGGTTTCTTCTGGGCTATTTTGGCTTACAGTTCCAGAGGGATAGCCACTATCCTGGTGGGGTACACATGGAGGCTGACTCCCACTGCTCCCACACTCAGAAAGCAGAAAGCAAACAGGGAGTGGGGATGGGTTATACAACCTCAAGGCCCACCCCCTGTGACATACTTTCTCCAGCAAAGCTTCACAATTTTCCCAAGTAGTTACCACCAGCTGGGGACGAAGTGTTCAAATATATCAAGGAAAGAGGACTGACCCAAGAAAGTAAGATTTCAACAAATACTAGTTAATAGCACAATTGCGATTGGAAGAGCATTCTCACAGTTTAGGGGAAACTAATTCAGTAGCAATGTATAGAGAGAGGGAAGTATAGTCCCAGAAGAAACCTAAAACTTAAGTGTAGAGGTGGATGCTAGAGCTAAAACTAGGCAGGTCAGAGTGTGCAGGTGGGACTCAGCCCAGAGGATTTTTCTGTTTGACTGTAGGCTATCTGAATTCTGGCGTTTTACGGAACTGTAATAAAATGGAGCATTGTTTGAAGGCTAGCATGGCACTGTCCAGCTGCCCGCCTCCTGGGGAGGTGAAATACCATGGGAACGTGGAATTTAACCCTTCACTTCCCCAGCTGAGAACTGTGATGTTTTATGATCTAGTTCATAGGTATTTGTTGATTGGAAGAGCTAGATGTGGCTCCTTCAGGTTGGAAATATCCTCCCCTCTATTTCTGACACATAATGCTTCTCCTCCATCAGGCCTGGGAGAAGTCACCTGATTTTTACACTCCCTTCACTGAATGAGTTCAGTTCTTTCAACCTCATTGACTCCCAAGGTGTAATCCTCAGACATTCCCTTGATGTTGGCTTTTTCTCGTTAGTCACTACAGCATCTGTCACAGTAATTCTGAAGCTCGCCCACTTGCCCCCTTCTGGGTTGGGGGAAATAGTTCACGGAGATGACTCTGTGGATAATTATCACACTTGCCCCACAAGTGTGAGAACTTGAGTTCAAATCCACAGAATCCACATAGAGCCCAATGCACTGTAGAGCACACAAGTGTAATTCCAGTGCCCCTCTGGGAGATGGGAGGTGAGGATTGGACAGAATCCCCAGAACCCCTTGGGTCAGTCAGTCTGACATGTGAGTGGAAACACAAGAGGCTGTGTCTCACACAAGGAGGAAGGAAAGGACACATGCCCGAGGCTGCTGGTGAGTTTGTTCACACATATTGTGCACACACACACACACACACACACACACACACACACACACACATACACGCACACACACCCCAAAAGCTCATCCACTCCAGGGACTCTTTCTCTCGCCTGCATTTCTTCTTACCACTCTCCTCCTTTGCCTTCTCATTTCCACCCAAAATAACTTGCATACCATAGGCGCTCAAAAGTGCTTGGCGGGCAGGATCCTCATAGATGATGTGTTATATCAGCGGCAGCATTTTTGCCACCATGGAAAAGTAAGAGAACCTTCCTTCCAAAGACATGACTTTGTCTTCATGCCATGTGGATTTGTAACTTCTTACCCACTGAAAATTGTAGATGCTGCTGAAATGCTATGTAATTACATCTGGTGTGGGGCTGTGGTATGATCGCTTATAGCGGTAGGTATCAAATGTGCAGCATTCAGAACACAATTTCGTTGTGGTTCTGGGTCACCAAAGCAAGAATTCGGTGTTCTAAATCATTTGTAAGTGCTGCAAATCTTTCAAACATTGGGAAATGAAAAACCTTTGTCCTTGGCTCACATTGTGTTTGCTATCTCTGTCCAGCCCTTCATGATGTCTGGCATTCCTACAAGACATTGTGTTTTTCAAAGACCTTTCACTTTGATTATCCTTGTTTGCTCTTCACATCAACACTCAGAAGCACTAAGGGCAGCTATGACTACTTGCATTGCACAGCTGAAGATAGGAGCAACTTGAAAGGCTCCAGCCCTTTATCTTAGACCAAATGAAAAGAAGTAACCCCCAAGGACTGATACTTCTGACGTCCAGGAGGATCGCAGCAGGGCTATTTAACATGTTAATGAGTAACGATCCAATGCTGGCATATTCACATGTGCCTGTGTTCACACAGTTCCTTAAAAAAAGCAAAGAAGGGGCCAGCAAGACAGTTCAGGGGATAAGATGGTGGCTCACAAAAAGCAAAGAAAAATCTTCCTGGCTATCACCTCTCTCAGGCACATACATACAATAAGCCTTACTTATTACCTCCGTGCCTCTTGCCTGTGCATATCAACATGCAGTCCAGCATTTGTTTTATATATATATATTTAAAATCTCTAAATTTATTCTATCAGTGTCTTGGGACAATTTATTTTTTTAAAGTACCTTATTTGTGAGAGAAAAAGAGAGAGAGACAGAGACAGAGAGAGACAGAGAGACAGAGACAGACAGAGACAGAGACAGAGACAGAGACAGAGACAGAGACAGAGACAGAGAGATGCCCTGTGTGACTTCCAGGGATCCAACTCAAGCCTCCAGGTTGCAAGCAGCCGCCTTACATGCTGAGCTGACTCACTGGACTAATTTTTTTTTCTTACTTTAACATTTAAACATAAGAAACGCTACTGCAAAGTAGAAGACTTCCACGTACATGAGGTGCTAATGGTCACATACAGGAAGAGAACGGGGCGGGGCTGTGCCACGGGTACTGGTGGGTGACTGGTCCTGCTAGTGACTGCAGTGAGCATTGCAGAGGAATTTAAGTGTCAGTGTCACAGAACAGTACTTTCAAAAAGTGGCTGAAATGGTGAACCTTCTGTTATGTAGATTTTACCACAATAACAACGAAAAAATAGATGATCTTAGGTTGGAGATAGCTCAGCAGGTAAAGGTGCCTGAACCCAAATTTGGTGATCTGAGTTCAATCCTGAAACCCACAGAGTAGAAGGAGAAAAATGACTTCCAAAGTCATCCTCTGACCTCCATCTGTGCTATGTGTGTGCCTGTTCTCTGGAAGAAGTAAAGAAAAAAGGAAAGGAAAGTAGAGAGAGAGGGAACAAGGAAGGGAGGGAAGGAGGGAGGGAGGGAGGGAGGGAGAAAAAATGTCAATATATCATCTTGTTTTAATATAAGAGTTTCCGTAGTATATTAGTTATGTCATATCTCATAACCTTTTTTCTGTTTGTTTTTGAAATCCTCTACTTACAGCCCCTCTGTACAATTATGCTGGAGAAGAAGAGAGTGAACTGCAGAGAATTCTACCAGCCTCTATTAGTAACACACAATGGGTTTGAGGTTTGTGTGATAAAGTGAGATCCCAGTAGATTATGGGAGCCACAGCTAATTGGACACTTCCCTGCCAGATACTAAATGTTTTTATATCCGTTAACTCAGGTAATCACCCGAGAAGCTCAGAGTAGTTACAGACAAGACACTGGGTTCCTTGGGGGGTCAGCTATACTCCACAGCTACACCCCTCCTCATCTACGCTAGCCACTCGTCACATGTGGCCATAGTGCTTAGGCTCAAGGCTTTCAAACTCAGGTCCTTGGGGTACCTTACTTTTAAATAATGGCACCTGGCCATGGGGAACTCCTCTCCACCCATCCTAAGAGAGAAGCTTTAGCAAGACCACACTTGGGTTTTGGATGTGTCAGACCTGTGTGTTTGTCCAGTGGATAGAGTACCGTTCTCTTTCACCAGGGCTGCCTGGATTACCTTTTGGATGAGACTCTGCTACTGAGACACATGGCTAGAGCTGTGTTTGGCTAGACTACGAGGGGTGTGTGTGTGTGTGTGTGTGTGTGTGTGTGTGTGTAGGGAAGGTGTACTTGCCCGTGAGGAAGCCAGAGGACACCACTGATAACTTTCTCTTTCTCTATCAATCTCCTGTTTGTGAAGTCTGAAATGAGTGTGGTTAACAGAGCCTAGGTTTGGAGTCCACCCACATGCCCGGCAACTCACAGCCATTCCCACACTCCTGTATTCTTGCATCTCCATGATACTTGATCTTACCTTGCCCTTTTGCTTTATGTTTTACTTCAGCCAGGCAGAAAGACTACCCTGAAACCCCGAATCCCTAACAACCTCCTCCACATGGTCCTGCTCCAAAAGAGATCAACCCCAGCCCTTCGCCCCGCTGGATCTGATGTCTGGGGTCTGCCGCGATTCCCTTCCCCTTCTGCTTTCCCAGGAAGACTCCAGCACAGAAGCTAGAAGTAACGCAGCCGAAATCGAGCTATTCATCTCAGCTTCTTTGCGAATGCTGAGAAAGGGACAGAGCGGTTGAAAAAGAAACCCCAAGGAGAGCGTCCAGGGATGAAGGAGAGGAGCCATTAGTCAGCCAAACATGCATCGGATCCCAAGCTAACAAGAAGGAAGAAGACTGCAAACCTTAGAGCCTCAGAGCAGAAAGGAGGAGATAGGAGCCTGAATGTGGAGGTTGAGCCTGCTGAAGGGACCTGCGGGGTAGAAAGGGTGAGGAAGGTTGATAAACTGGTTCATGCACCTGGCTGTGGCCTCCTTGTGACTTTAGCCTAGCCCTCGGGCACTGCTGAGGAATTTTAGTTCCTCTTGCTACCAACTTACACAGCCCTGCTCCTCCCTCTGGATACTTTCATTCACTCAATGGGTGAACATTGATCCTCCGCTACAATACAGCACCATACAGGCAAAACAAACGAACATTGTCTTCATCATCATTTCAAAATTTACAGCCCACAGACATTTCTGACGTGCAGTAGGCCCCAAACACACATATGCGTGAGTATTCAGTCACATACATATTAGTAAAATGAATAGATAATTATGAGCTCTAACTAGTGAATTTGGAAAGAATGTTAAATCCTAGAGGGTTTCCTGAGTTGGGTAGCAAGCCCTAGGTAGAGTATCAAATACATGTTGCCCACCGATACCCACCAACAATAAAATTAGAGATTTGAGGGGTGAGGCAATGATTCGGGGATGAAAGTTTTTGCCTTGAAAAGCAAAAGGACCTGAGTTCGGATCCCCAGATCCCGTATAAAAATGCTAGGTGGAAATGACAACAGCCTGCAATTCTGGCTCTGGAAGGATCCTGGGAAATCCCAGAGCAAAACAGGAAGGATGTAGAACATTCCAGGATGATTCCACACATCACTATGAGCTTCCACACAGGCGCACACACACTCAAGTGTCCTTTTGTACACACATACACATGTATATTCACAAAAAATTGAGATGTGGTTAAACTAGCTATGCTAAAAGACCATTTGAAATTTTCTAAGCAAAAAATAATATGCAGACAAGTTAAAGTACACTTTAGTCTTTAGAACAACAAAAACCTATACATTTAGTAGGGGTTTTTTTTATAGTCTCTTTGGTTGTTGGTTTTTATTTTTCCTATTTTTTTAAAGCTTGTGGTCAAGATTATCAGTGCTACTAAACATTCACCACTAGAGTAAAAATAATTTGTAAGAAAAAAAAAGGGGGCCTGGTAATTTCCAAAGTTGTAAAGAACTTTGTAGATTAAAATGATAGACCTTCCTTGAACACAAGTTTTTCAGACTTGAGTGGAGTCCCCAAAGAAAATATTGATGCAAAGCTTTGAGGTTTTACTCTGGCTTCCTTCTTAGGGCACTGACTCTAATAGCAACCTGAAGTTTGCAAGATGTATACCGCTCCACAGGAGCCTCAAACCATTTCCATGTTGACTGCGGAGTCCTGTGGTTAATCAGGTTGAAGGTCCGTGAGCTGCGTTCAAGTGCAGAGTCAACAAACAATTCTGGAACTTGCAAAGTAACCATGGGAAACCCCTAGAGGGGCCTGTAGCTTTGAATTCAAGGAAACCACATGCTACCACACTGCTAACCAAGAACATGTGTATAGTTGTCTGAGTGGGGGTGAATGCAAAAGGAGTCTTGATGACTTTAGAGCTGTCACTCATAATGTCACTATGACAACTTAAGAGTCATTACTCTAGTGGCCTCTGAGAAGGGTGTGCTGGGGCCTCACCAAGGCAGGCAGAAGTAGGGGAGAGAACAGCAGGAAGTGGAATCCGGGTCAGCTGACGCTCAGCTGAAGGGCCTGAAGGTGCACGAAATCTTGAGCTGAAGCTGGACAGATGTTACTCTCTTGTTGGGCGTATGAGAAGATCCACCGGATCAAGTTCAGCATCAGCATGCAGCTCTGTGACCTGCAAAGTAACTAACCCTGGAAAACCCTGAAGGGGCCTCATGCGTGGGAACCTGTGTCACTGAAAGCGCCACGTGCTCTACTGAACAATGCCTAAAGTCCTGCGTTGTGGTCCGCTTCCCTGAGAAATCAGGCTGGGAGAGAACATGTGACTATGAGCACAGAACAGGATGACAGAATGATTGACAGTTTCCCAGATAACGTCAGAGCAGAATGACTTGTGTTGATGCAACACAGTGAAAATGTTGCAAAGGCTAGTGAGAACTGTCAACTCTATGTAGGTATGTATGTATGGTTGTCACTTCTGCTAGGTAAAATAAAGTAGCAAATACTCATCATTTTCCCTTTCCTCCAGTTAACTCCGTAGGAGCAGGTGAGCCAATAGGAGCTCTTTGCTTACTTGCGAGGCAGGTCATGCTTAGAGAGGCCGGAGGAGGGGATGGGAGCACAGAACACACCACGGGGGAAGAGGAGCAGGGAGCACAGAATGTGTTGTTCCCCCATGCAGACAACTCCTAAAGAATCTTCCCACCTTTCCACTCACTCCAGAGAGGTGCCTACCTGCAGCCTACAGGCCACACGGAACCAAGCACAGCTGTGACTGCAGTCCAATGCAGTCTTAAACTTACTTAAAATATTATGAAGGTTCTTTAAAATCTTTTTTTTTTTTTTTTTTGGTAACACAATTACGCGGCACTTTGGTTTGAACTTTGTAGATGGCAATATCATGTTGCAATGTCAAAAGGTTGGACATTCCTATTCCAGAACCTTGGCAGAACCTGGCAGAGCCCAGAGAAGATTTGGGAAAAATTATATTTGGAGTTTCTATGTTTGTCACACGCGTCCCTAGGAAGACAGTATCTGAACAGATAACATCACTACCCTGGAATAAGAGGTTGGAGAATGCAACTTGCTCCCTGGTTTCTAATAAGATTGGTTAAATATGTAGAGAAGACTAAACCAGAAGGCTAAGTCTTTGAAGGAAACTGAAGCAGAACCCCAGCTATGTGGATTTTGCAAACACAAAAAAAGATGCAGGAAGCATGAAGGTGTGGGGCCAGGGAGATGAAAATGGGAACCCAGGCTGTCATTGCCTAGTAGTAGTGCCACAAGTGTCTTTAAAAAGACTGCTTTCCCATGTATAAAATAAGGATAACAATCATCTCATAGGAATGATGTGAGACTTAAGCTGTATAAAAGCGCACACATTCAAAATAAGCAATTAAATTGTAAGCTCCTTAAAAGCAAAGGGTGGATCTTCTTTGTGTAACGATTGCAATGTACAGAATTGTTTAATGAAGGTTTACCAATAAGAGGAAACATGTATATCACACTCTGCAGGTATGTCAAACCCATGGCTTGGGGTCCGTCCCAGACCAAGAATATTTATAAATGTAGCCTGACACAAAGTTCTAAACATACCTAAATCAATATGAGGTGTTTTGTTGTTGTTGTGTTTGAGGAATGTTTGTTGTGTTTTGTTTTGCAACTCAATTAGTTATTCAGTTCTCAAACATGAACCTTGTGGATGACATTGTCGTGTCGTGGAATCAAAAGGTTAGACATGCTCACAAGTGCCTCTGAGGTCCCTTTCCTTTTTCCTCCAAGTGAGGCTTATGATCCAAAGACATCCCTTGATTTACAAATTCAGGATCCCCAACAGGGAAAAACAGCCAGTGAACCTGTAGATAGGAAGACAGTACACCAAACTGCTCTGTAAATAGCTGCTATTTATGTTATGTTATGTTATGTTATGTTATGTTATGTTATGTTATGTCATGTCATGTTATGTTATAGAATATTTAACACTCAGCCTAAAAGTCTTATTTTACAACAGAGGTAGAGGATCTCAACACCCTGACAGGATGTAGCCTAGAGCAGCAGAGGAGTGGACGACAGCAGCTAGCTACAATGCAGAGTACTGGTAAGTTAGCAAGACTCACCCAGAAATAGGCCCACCTGAGGGTCCTAAGGCTATGGGAACATCATGGAAGAGGGAGGCAGTAAGACTGTAAGAACCTAAAGATGGGAAAGTTTACTAGGGGACAAGACATTCGATTCAAGGCAGGACTGCTGCATCCAGGAACTCACTGCAGTGAGACTTGTCCTTATCAGACCTACACAATGATTGACATACCAACATGTCCCCATAGACTACAGAGGAACTCAAGAGAGATAAGAACATACAGTGGAAACTTTGGGGACTAAAGCTAGATGAGTGAAGGGAAATGCCCCTATCAGTTGGGTGGCCTGAGGAAGGGCAATTTGGTATACTACGAAAGGCCTGAACCCCCACAAGAGTGGAAAGACACAAGAAACACTGGGGTCCATAGAAGTGGACAGGCAAAAGGGCAGGAGAGAGTAGGATGGATTGATGAAAGGAAGGGAGGAGAATGGGAGGGAGGGGGCATAGAGGAAAGGAGGGATAAGTAAAATGCTTGTAAAACTAGAAAATAAAATAATAAAAAATAGCATAAAAAATGTAGTATCTCTGCCCTGCACCCCCTTACAGGCTACTGCGGGCCTTAGCCAGATCTCCAAGTGTCTCACATCATAGTTCCAGAAGCCCTTGATGGACAGGAGGAATGAAAGGTCTGTGTCACCAGCTAGAGTGCATCTGATGGCCCCAGCTGTGAAGGGCTAGGGGGACAGGGGGCGGGCACTACAGCACCCACACTGATTCCCGCAGTGATGCGAACTGTCAGATAACCAAGCATCCGGGAAGCCAAGACCTGAGTCTGGCTGAGTTAGGCCAGTCTGCGAACCTCATGACCACGTGCTTGGGGCCGGGCCTTATAACTCTGGTCCCAGAAGGTCAAGGAGGCAAATCGCTGAGGGATCGGGTGAAAGACAAGGTAAAACAGGTTGTGCTGGTCACACAAGGCCAGGGGCACTGGGCCGGCTCTGCCCAGTGCCCCCAGTTCCCGGATAAGCGGCAGTGCGTTCTCGCTTCAGTAGGTGAGTGCGCTTGCTTGGGCTTGCTGGGAGCATTCTCTTCCCGCAGACAGAACACATCAACACTAGAGGCGGGAAAGTGGATCTGTGAGAACCCGACAGAACATCCCAGGGCCTTGGCTCACATCACACCCCAGAGTGTCTGCAGTTAGCAGCTCCTCACAGCAGACCCCTCCCTGTAAGCGGGGGTCTAAGTTAACCAGATCTCACTGGGACATGAAATCCCGCATCCGAGAGGTCAGCTCAGAGAGGGAACTGGTGGTTTTCACTCATTTTTCTCAATCCACAGAGCCCCACCTTCTATTCCTATCCCCCCTAGGTTCTCCCAGGATTGGAAATACATAGTGGCAAAGCTGTTCTTACTACAGTTAAAGTGGGAGTCCAGAAGTTTCTTCCTTTCGTCCCTCTAGTTCCCCAAGGCCTTCTTGGGGCCTCTTCATGGAACCTCTACCCCTGAGATTCCATGGGGTTGTTTCAGAAGAAGTACCTACACTAATCCTATCCTCATGCAAATAAAGAAAAGAAAACCCGTGGAGAAAAAGTCTTCCAAGACATGGTACTAGCTTTCTTCACTACCCAATGTCATGCTTACGCGACAGCTGTGGTGGACTGCTTTGGTCCCTGGAATCTTCTACACTGTGTTCGATGGGTCATTCTGTGTACTATTGTCTACTTGAAACACTCTTCACTACTTTGCCTGCCCACGTATATCTCAGCAGCCACATGCAAAAATACAGGCCAAGAGCAAGTCCTTTCTCAGGTGTGTGTTGATTCCTTCCCAGAGAGTTCTAACTGGACTGTGACGACCACGTGAGGTTCAAGATACAGATAGCAGATGCTAAAGGGATACAAGGTCACAATGAGAAAGCGTCGGTGGGTCCCAGGGATAGCTGTCTTCACAATGGCCACTTTAGCTGAAAGTTATTGGCAGGTGTCTGTCTCTTAAGATGATAATTTTCAGAAATCATCCTAACCTTCTACTATTCTGAAGTCTTAGAAGTAAGTAAATCCTAAAATGGGCTATCTTTTTAACTTCAGTAATCATATTTGAGGTTCTCAGTAGACAGAATAATTCCCCAAGGAATAGTCGCCATTTCCTTGATGACAAAATGCAGCCATGAATTACATACTATGGTGCTTCTCCTTCATCTCTGCAGCAGATCAATCTCTCCCAGAAGCCTCGTCTGACGGGAGAAAAGCCACATAACCATGAACTGCTGATGCACTACAATGTTTCTTAATGTAATAGCCAGCTAAAAAATGCTAACTCAATGTATTCCAAAATTAGATAATTCCTCATTATATGTGGACAGCAAATTGTTAAGAAAAAGTAATTAACGCTTAGGTAGCTCTAGCTAAACATTTCTTTCACAAAAGTCAACTCAGATTTTCTGCTTAAGTATCATTTTATTTAGAGTGACTCATCTTGATAAACAGGTTTTTAATTGAAAAAGAAAATTATATTTGCATCCCTCTAAGAGGAGGAAGAATTACAGAGAATTACATTCTCTGACTATCTCTACCTATCTCTGGCACCAGTTACAAATGAAAACTAAATGGAAGGATAATTTCCCACATAATAACCCTTTCAATTAAATAGGACTTAGCAATTTATAAAGTATATTTACATACATGATTTGATGCTATTTGATCCTCTCAATAACCCTTGTGGACAGGCGTGACAAGAATTGGAGTCAAGGCTACATATAATCTGAGACCACAGACACTGCACAGTTTTTTCCTGCTCGCCCTGCTAGCAAAACATACAGTTGAGGTTTGTGCACCCAATTCTCCTCCATCATCAGTAGGTCATGGTTCAGTCAGACTGATGTGTCAGATCATACTGCAAAGATGCCTTGGTCTTCTAGTGCAATAGTTCCCAAACTATGTTCAGAGGTTAAAACCCTGAAGGTCCACAGCAGTATGCAAAGAGCTATTGTAGGAGGGGTAAGAAGACAGTGTACCTGGCTACTATCCTTAGCTAAGAACTCTGAATTTTAGTGAACTGGGTATGACTCCAGATATTTCTATCAGTCAGTCTTTCTTTGAAAGAAGTAGTCCAGTCCCTTTATTGTGTTGCTTTCTTGTTTTTTAAAGGGGGTTCAAGTTGCCTTGAAACATTCCTCCCAGGAGCCTCAGGAAATGAAAGGAAACTCCCAATGCTCAGTAGGTATATGTACCAGTTTCATTACCCATTCCTTTGTTGAAGGGCATGTTGGTTGATTCCATTTTCTTGCTATTGTAAATTTTTTTAAAAAAAAGAAAAAAAAAGGTTGGTCTAAACTTCTGATTTTACACAATTGAGATCAAATGGTCTCTCCATGTTCACACCTAAGTTGGATGGAAACTAGACATTTCTCTCTACACCCAGTCTAACCCCTCCTATGTGATGGGAGTTAAGCCTCTCAGTATTTTGTCTGCATCCACAGCTCTTGGGCTTTAAGTGTATCAGGAGCAGGAGAGTCTGGAGGACTTGTCACAGATTTCTGAGTCCTGCCCACAAAATATTCAGTGAGTGGGAAGCCAAGGAATTTCTTTCCTAGCTTCAGGTGCTGCCGAAGCTGCTAGAGCGAGGACTGCACTCTGAAAACTAGCTGTCCACGAGATCTCAAACAACTAAATTGAATGGACTACCTAATTGTGCATTTCATTTGGGAATGATAATGAGGGAGCTCTCCCCTTCCCCATTGCTTGAACCAGATCATTACACATTCATCACATCAAAGTTATGAAACGCCCCACATGCTAGGCCTTGACACTGACCTGGCTCTGCACGAAGAGTTCCTATGTGCTGCCCACTCTCCTTTTCTCTGGGGGCATTCTCTCTGAGGCTCCTCTCAGCATGAGTGTTAGGAAGGGACGAGCAGACCTAACTCCCTCACTTCTCAGGGACAGCTTCTCTTTGTTTCTCCTGCTGTGAGGCAACACTCGACATTCAATCACAACTTAAGGGGAAAAAGGGAGATCTATTTGGCTTACTGCTCCCAAGAGGAGATGGTCCATTGTGAGGGGAAAAGGCATGGCGGGCGGCATAAGCTGGAGCAGGCTCAAGTCACTGCAGACATCATGGAGGCTGAGAGAACAAGCCACAAGCTGGTAAGGGCAGGCTGCTAGAAGCGGGACGGAGTGACCAACCTCAAAGCTCTTCCCCCGTGACATCCCTTCCTTCGTCAAGGTTCCACCTCTCAAACAGCAGCTAAGGACGCAGACGCGTGAGCCTGTAGGGGACAATCCTCATTTAAACCACAACAAGGGCAAGTTTCTAGTTCGTCCAAATGACCCCTCAGAATGTCAGTGCTAACATGGAACTAGAGTTCCCTGCTGCAGAAACACACTCTTTCTAGAGAAAGCTCCTTCTCTCTTCACTTCCTCATGTATGCTGTCTCGGATCACTTCTTTCATAAGCAACCTTGATACCAAGTTCTTTTCTTGGGTCGGCTTTTAGGGGAAATCAACCTAGGAGAGTCTATCTCTAAGTTTTCCCCAAACTCCAGGACTCAGAACTTGCTTGCAGTTTTGTGCCCAGAATCTTGTTCCCAGGTTTTAGACTGGTTAACCAAAGTCAGGTTACCTGATGAGTGTTCATGTATCAGTAATCCAGATTGCCGATGTCTTAATAGTAGTGGATATACAGACTGTTTTGAATCATGCATGAATACTTGATTTTCAAAAAGAATATATTTAAGCAGTCACTTTTCAAAGAAAGACCTAACTTCACCAATAGTAGATTTATAAGGGAAGTCAGCTTTAAAAAAATATCCAGGATACATATTTTTTCAGGGCACCACTATAAAAAGCATCTGCCGATTTTGAAATGTAGATAAGGACTGCAAATATTTACATTTGAGGAGTGGCATTTCAGCAGTGTTGGAATGGACATTTGGCAAGCCACAGTGAGAATCACCAAGAAAAAAAAATTAAAAAGGACTACATAACAATAAAATTGCCTTCAAATTGAAGATCATTAAGGAACATACTTTAGGTTAAAAAAATTAAATGAATTAATCTTTACCCCAAAGGCGAGAACAATTGATAAATTATGCTCCACTCAGCTTGGTAGTTTGATGACAATAATAGAAACAAACAGAAGGAAGCTAGCAGATGACACTCATGCAGACGTCTAGAATCTCAGGGAATAAACAGAGGACAGTTGGAGAGCAGCCATCTTGGGAGGTGACTTGGTCAAAAAGGACTGAATTCAATAACAAAGGAAGAAATAAGACAGAAGCCAGGCAACACTCCACTCCTAAGAGCTCCTCCCTGTTGGGAAGGATTGGCCTCCCAATGAGAGTGCAAGTCGCTGAGAGGGTTGGAACCAAAGACTCGGGAAATTTGCATTGTGACTATTCAAGCTGCCAAGGTGAAGAAGGAAGAGGGAAAGGAAAAGAAGGAAGAAGGGGGATGAGGGAAAAATCTTCTCTTCTTGGCAACAGCCAGAAGCCCCTGGATGAATGTGCAGCTAGGTAGCTCTGGAGACAAAGGTGCCTTTCTCCAGAGCTCATTGGTAACTCAGAGCAGGTATCACAAGACTGTCACTCTGAGATCCGGTCCACAGAAGTACCTAGATAGAGGGGAGAAGCTGGAATCAGAACTATCAGGAGAAATCTGATCCAAGGCATAGTCCCGAGTGGACCTCAAAAAGACTAGCCTGGCACCCAGTGTCACACCCACCCGAAAGCGAGCATAGATGCTCCAGCCCCACGTCCTTGTAAGGAACTGCAGAGAAGGGTCATAGCACCCCAACCATGCCCATGAGAGACCACCCCAGTACCAGCAGGAACAGCAGAGGCTGACCCACTAAACTGATTCTTCCCGACATTTTAACTCACATGAGTGACTTCTATCTATTCTGTCACTTTACTACCTTCAACACTGTTTATATTTCTTGGTTTCAACACAGTTCTTTCTGAATGGGAGAGGAAATTTCAAATTTTCTCCTGCAATGGCCAATATGTACTCTTGGTCTATCTTTCCATTCGTAGAATCTAGCTCCAAATCTAGTCGTCATTTCCTACTGTTATTTGGAATACTCCTGTGTGCCCCCCTCAATCTTACATCATGGGCTGATACTCTGGCTCCCATAGTGACTTTGTTTGTAGAAGGGACCTTTAGGGGTTCTTTTCTCCTGTATGAACAAAATAAAAGGGGGGGACATGGGAAGACTCGGGAGAAGGCGACCATGTGCATGAACCAAACCCTCTAGCACTGTGAAAAGACCTTTCTGTTGTTCTAACTACTACACCTCTGGTATTTTGTTATAGTAGTGCTAGCAGACTAACACACTCTCCCGCGTTATTCACCTACATCCTTCTTAAGGCAAATCAGTAGAGCTATTCCCGACACCAACAACAGTGACATTGAACTCTGGGGACTCCAGGGCCTCTGGTTACAGCCATGCATGCAGGTCTAATTTCCAAACCTTGGTGGATTACATGTTATAATGACTATAGTTGACGCCTGTCTGTATGAGACTTGTCTTTCCTTCATAAAGCAGGATTTCTTATTCTCAGAGCTCTTGAAATGCAGAGCAGCTGTTGTGCAAAGTTCTCTGTGCATTATAAGATATTTCCTATCATCCCCTGTGTAGTAGGAACCCATCCCTACCCCACCCAGTTATGACAATTTGTAAAGTCAGTAGACATAGCCAGGTGGGTCAAGGGGCACAAGGCACTGTAGTTGAGAAGCATTTGTAGCCAATAGTCACTGAAAACTGTCAACTTCCAACAACCATTGGGGGTAAAGCTAAGTGATGAAAAGTGATTCTGTGTCCCCCCTCCTGGAGGGGTGTGTGTGTGTGTGCGTGTGTGTATATCATCATATGACTTTTGACATATAATCATGAAACTAACACCACAATCAAGATAGAATAGCACAATGCTTGCTTGCTTCAGAGAAGATCGTGTGATGTGCAACAAGAGACATCTGTGTATTGTTTCATCAGCATATAAAAAAGTACCTGAGGGACAGAGAGATGGCTCAGTGGTTCAAACCTTTGTCTCACAAGCAAGAGGACCTGTGTACTGACCCCTATCCCATAGAAAAAATACTGGGAAGAAATCATGGCAGCCTGGACTTCCGGTCCTAGAAGGCAGAGTTTAGGAAACCCAGAGCAAATTAAAAAAAGGAGGTAGAACAATTCAAAATGATTCCAAAAGTCATCCTTCAACCTCCACAGGCACACACACTCAAACACATACGCGCACTGTGCGCACAGCGCGCGCACACACACACACACACACACACACACACACACACACACACACACAAATGTCTTCACAGCAAGAGATCACAAATTTTCTAATCTTTTTAGGGAATCTTTTTTGCTGATTACTTTTCTTACAGGTACTTTGTTCATTAGGAAATAATTCAAAGACAAGGGAAAAGGTTGATGAAAGCATTAGATAAAAATGTTACATTTGTCGAGCTAGAGAGATGGCTCAAGGATTAAGACTCTTGCAAGCAGAAGGTCCTGAGTTCAGATCCAGGATCCTACATAAAATTCCAGATGGAAACAGGACCTGCGTTTGCAGCCCTGGTGGGCAGAGCCTGGGAAATCCCAGAGTGAAGCAAGAAGGAAGTAGAAGTAATCCAGGATGACTCCTGAAGTTATCCTTGGTCCTCAATAAAGACACACAGTGCCCTCTGATACACACACACACACACACACACACACACACACACACACAGAATTTAAAAAAAATAAAAAATGTTAATATTTGTCAACAGCCAGCAATAATGCAGAATGCAATAATGCAGAATATTGGCGACCTGGCAAGGTTCACCCAGAATCAGGTCAATCTAATCTCTCTATCCTAAGGCTTAGGGAACCTTGCAGAAGAGAGGGCAGTGATATTGGAAGAACCTAAAGTTGGCAAGGTTCACCATTAGACAGGACAGTCCATTCAAGGCAGGGCATCTAGGAACTCACTGCAATGAGACTTGTCTTTACCAGACCTGCATAATGACTGACACCAACGTGCTCTGATAGACTGTCTAGGAACTCAAGAGAGATAAGAACATGCAGTGAAAACCTTAGGGACTAGAGTTGGATAAGTGAAAGGAAATGCCCCTATCAGCGGGGTGGTCCAAGGAGGGGCAACTTGGTATGCCACAGAGACCTGAACCCCCACAAGAGTAGACAAATCAGAGGGAACCCTGGGGTCCACAGAGGCAGCCAGGCAGAAGGTTGGGAGTGGGTTGATGAGGGGAAGAGAAGAGACTAGAGGGAAGCAGAGGTAAGTACTCAATATGCTTGTAAAAGTTGAAAAAAATAATAGAAATGTTAACACTTGTATATGGTTTATTTTACATTCATTCACTCAAGTTAGACGTCCACCAACCAGTCTAGTACATCACATATATTGGAGGTTTGTCAGACGCGTTGTCTCAGGACTTCTACCTTCTGTCTTCTCTCCCAGAACCCAGTCTCTCTGAATTCCATTCTGCTTCATTCATAATCGTATTTGAACATGCTGGGAAACCTTCCATCCCCCCCCCCCCTGCCGCCACCTCCTTCTGCTGCTCACAGGACAAAGACTACACTCCATAGACGTGCGTGCTCCTTGGATGCCCACGTTTATGCAGATGGGCAGATGGAAGCCATCACCCCTGTCCCAGGGCTGAGCCTGCTGCCATTACAGGGCAGGTTGTGCATATTTCATCTTCTCTAGCTCAGGCGCAATATGTTAGTGGTCTTGGTTCAGGGAAAAAAAAGATATTAGGAATGCTTCAGTGTTACCAATCAGCTAGCTGAGGGTTCTTTTGCTTCACTTAACAGAAACCGTGTGGAGGCCAGAGACGTTCTAGATCCTGGTTCTAGCAGTGTTCATGTCTTTCAGTGCTTGACAGCAGCAAGTGTCAGACTCCGTTCCAGTCTCGGTGAAGACTTCTGGCACCAAGGCCCTTGGCAGTGGCCGTTGTTACAGCTCTCAGCCTGGGGTCCGTCCTCTTTGGAATTCTTCTGGTGACTATATTCTCTCCTCCGGCTCCTTCCAGCTTTTCTTGGGTCTCTTCTCATCCTGCTCTGTCTGCTTCTGCTCCCCTTCTCCGCCCCCCCCCCCCTCGCTGCTCTGGACCCACTCAGCTGTTCCTTCAGCTGTCAGGCAGCTGTCAATCCTGAGCGCCCCACACCTCAGTGGATGCTGTCAGGAAGACTCAGAGGCACCCTCTGCATTTGGGAGACAGGGTACCAGTTAGGCTGCCCGCAGCTTCCTCATGGCCGCTCAGGAACTGGACACCAGGTCCCAGTCAGAGTTATTCAGGCTTGTTCGTCTATTGCCAGTCTGTTGCCAGTAGGGTTTGTGTTTGCAGTGGCACCAAGTGGTGTCAGGCCCATAGGCAAAGCTGGCTGGTGTCAGGTGCACACATGGAGTTTTCTGATCGGTTCCGTGTGGCACCCGCAGACTCTTCAGTGACCCAGCTGCTACCCAAAGCCCATGCCTTGCCAACCATCAAGCCATCCTGCCACTGTCCCTCACCAAAGTCACTGTCGCCACTGATGCCTCCCTACTCTATGCTGTTTCTGCCAGCTCAGAACACGCTACTGAAAGGAGGCTGGGAAAGTCCACTCAAGAGAAGCTTTTCACCACATACAATGCTGCACAGCCAGCAAGCGGGTACAGGAGCCTGACTCCCGCTGACCCGCAATCAAAGTCATTAAAGCTGTTTAAACCGAACATAGCTCTGGTCCCCTTAGCACCAGTCACAGTAGTCCCCAGAATCTCAACTAGGGACATGTTCTTCCTCTGCCCAAGGTAGAAATGGTTTATTAGGGATTTTGACTGGGAAAATACCTAGTAAGACAGTTTCCAACAGCTCTGCATGGGCTGTGCCTTTAAAAGCTAGTCATCAGCTTGATCTTTGACTCAAGATCCCATGGTATGCTCGAGACAGCTGATAAACCATTATAAGGGCAGTCCATCTGGTTGTTAAGGCAGCTTGGGAGAATTCCTCCTAATGAGGATGTCAAAATGGCCCACCCTCAACATCTTTGCATTTAGCAGAGGATGAGGATGAGAGGGCGTGTTTAGCATTACCCTAAGATCCTGGATGAGACAAGAACACCTACTGTCTCCTCTCTTGTTCAATTTGAGGCTTGAAGACTTAGCTAGAGCAGTAAGTCAAGGGAAAGAACTTAGAGGGGCATGAATAGGAATTGTGTCTATGCGCAGTTGAGAAAACATTATGTTAAATTATGCTAAAACCTCCACCAGAAAACTCTTAGGTTTGATAAACACTTTCAACAAAATAACAGAATATAAAATCAACATGAAAAAGTCTTTAGCATCCTTATATGCTAATAATGAACTTGTCAAGAAAGAAATTGAAGTGTGTGCATGGGGGGGGGTTAGTAAACACCCATGATAACTTCCAGAGAAAAGATTACCTGTGATTAGTAAAAGAGGTGAAAGACCTCTGCAACAGAAACTTTAAGAGACAAGAGAAAGTAACTGAAGAAGACTCTAGAAAATGGAGAGACCTCCTGTGCAAAATTAATGGCAAAATTAATACTGTAAAAATGACTAAATTACTGAGATTGATCTACAGATTCAATATAATTATCACCAAAATTCAAATTAATTTCTTAAATAACCAAAAAACAATCCTAAAATCATATTGAAGCACAAAAATCTAAATAACTAAAGCTATCCAAGCAGAAAAATCAATACTGGAGGTATCATAATATCCGTGATAGTTAATCCTGGGTGTCAACGTGACACACCTGGCATTAACTAAGATCAGCTGAGACCTGAAGATATTATCTTGATAATAGAAAGATCAGTCCTAGATCCGATCAGAACCTCCATAGATCTCATTGGAACCTCCCAGGAATGGAGACAGAGGAAGAAGAGAGACTCTCCAGAAATCCAGCCTCAGCCTTTCTGACGGTTATGACATATCCAGTCTCCAGCTTCAGCCAACCAGCCATGACGCTTCTGCCGTGAAAGTCTGTTTTCCCCCTCTGGAACTGTAAGTTACATAAATCTCCCTTTTTCCCTTAAGTTGTTTGACTTTGAATGCTCTTTCACAGCAATAGTTAAGAGTAACCGTTACAATACTGGACCTCAAATTATACCACACAGCCATTATGACGAGAACAGCTTGGTGCTGGCACAAAAACTGACCGCGTTAAACCAATGGAATGGAATAGAGAAGACTCAGAAATAGAGAAGCTCATCCAAGGGCTGGAAAGACAGCTCAGGTGTTAAACTTCGCCTCACAAGCAAAAGGGCCTGAGTTCAGATCCCAGGACCCCTGTAAAAATCCCAGGTGGAAATGGTAGTGGCCTGCACTTACAACCCAGGAAGGTGGGGTCTGGGGAATCCTAGAGCAAAGCTATAAGGAGGTAGAGTAATCCAGGAGGATTTCTGAAGTCACCCTTGGGCCTCCACAGACACACAGTGCCCTCTTTTCATCCCCTCTCACACATGTACACCTACTCCCATAAATAAATAAACAGATAAATGTATGCTTTTTTAAAAAAAGAAATAAGCTCATCCAGCTACAGTCATCTAATTTGTAATAAAGGTTTCAAAAATACACATTGCGAAGGGAGATCACCTTCTTCAGCAAATGATGCTGAGAAAGCTGAATATCCACATGCAGAAAATGAAACAACCCAGTATTTCTCGCCCCACACTGAAGTCAATTCAAAATAGTCTAATGTAAGTCTTAATGGAAGATCTGAAACTCTGAAACAGCTTGAGAAGAACACGGGTACAACTTTTCTAGTTATCGAGAAGCACTTGAAAAGGGATCTAATAGCTCAAGGTCCCCTATCAGTTACATAGCAAGTTTGAATCCAGCCTGGGCTACATGAAACCCTGACTCTAAAAACAACTAACAAAAAGATGTCAGAGTATTTGAGGAGGAAAAGGGTACTAGGGAGAGGTGGGAGAAAGGGCAATGGGGGGAAGCAAACTATGAGAAACTACATCTGTGGTAAAATATCTTAATGAAGTCTATGATTCTTTTCTATTTTTGCATGCACATCTCTGTGTGTGTGCATATGTGTGTATATGTGCTGTGTCCGTGTATATCAGAGGGCGCTGCGTGTGCCTGTGGAGCCCCAAGGATGATATTTGGAATCATCTGGATCGTTCTATCTCCTTTTTGCTTTGCTCCAGGCTCCATCTTCCAAGGTCAAAATGCAGGTTATCACCATTTCCTCCCAACACGTTTACGTGGCATGTGGGATCCAAATTCAGGTCCTTCTGCTGGTGAGGCCAAGTCTTAACCCCTGAGTCTTTTCTCCAGCCTCTGAAGTCCATTATCCTTATGCTAACTGAGAGCACTAACAAAAATAACTTTAAAGGTACGTTTCTTCGTGGCAAGGAGTGGTACAGCAGGGATGCGGCATTCTCACAGCTGTGCTGCACTTTCTCATGCCTGCATGTGTTCTCTCAGCACTCAACATGTAAGACCAAGGCTTCGGTGTATTTGGGCACCACTAATGCAGGTGCTGGACAAGAATGGTAGCACGCGTCTGCAACCCCAACAATCAGGAGGTCGGGGTAGGAGAATCAGGAGGATCATGAGATTAAGACAGGGAGATTACTCTATCTGTCTGTCTGTCTAATCCTCTATCATCATCATTGTCTCTCAATTTATCTGCAGCTTCAAAAGAACCCATACATGAGATTTCACATTTTAAAAGACAATAAGCATCCACCAGACATGGTTTGGGGAACTTTGTCTCTCAGTTTTCCCTGTTCCCACAAAGGGAGTGGTCACCATTAAATGAACTCAACTGAAATGAATCAGATCTTCCAGTTTTCAAGGGCTGGAAGATTCTCCCCTTCTTCAGTGCCCTGCTCAGCTGCTCCTGAATTCTTTGGGAGAAGTTTCTCTCCATGTGGTTCCAACTGCTTGTGGCCCTACAGGTTAAAGTCTCCATTTTATTCTCTGTACAATTAATTTCCCAGACATTTCACTTCAATGGAACAATATGATTATGGCCTTTCGGCTGTGTTGTTCTCAGCTACAACATGGAGTAAAAGGTGAACAATGTACTCAAAGCCACACAAAGTAGAGGGAGCAAGCCACGATCTCATTTTCCCTCTTACATAAAGAATTGCATCTGCACTGGGGTTGCTAATATGGTGTATAGCCTTGAAGGTGCCCTTCCTGCAAATTAACCCGGTGCTTATAAGATAGAAGACATAACTGGTGCCGCCTCATTCTCCAGACGTGAGGTAGCCCTGTGCCCTGTGCGCTCGCTCCTTTAAAGTGTGTGATGCTGTAGTGCTGGCAGATCTCGTAGGCTACTTCCCACTGTGGGGGCGGAATCTCGCCCGAGTCACAGGAGCCTGGGAACATTACGCAAGCTGACCATCAGAGCAGGAGGGATGAGGTCATGTTTTTCCCACTCATTGGCATCTCGCAAACGGCAGAATCCGAGACATGTTTCTTGGCCCTGAAACTGGACCCGAGTAAGAGAGTCTTAAACAAAAGAAAGGTTGGAACTGAGGTCAGCAGAGTTCTTCTAGAATCCAGTCCTCTCTCGGACCCTTCCCACCCTCCTCTATACCAGCGGGAGAAAACTCTTGTCATTGTTACAAGCCTGCCTTAGCATAGCTGACAGATCTGAAGCTAACTACCCCTGCTTGCTTCTCCAGCCTTCTCTCAGTCTCCCCTCTCATGTCTGCGGCCCTATTATGTAACCATAGTAAATGGCACCCTATTATCTAGCCATAGTAAATGAGACCTTACTATCTAGCTATCAGTAAATGGGACCTTACTATCTAGCTATCAGTAAATGGGACCTGCTATCTAGCCATAGTAAAAGGGACCTTACTATCTAACTATAGTAAAAGGGACCTTACTGTCTAGCTATAGTAAAAGGGACCTTACTATCTAACTATAGTAAAAGGGACCTTACTGTCTAGCTATAGTAAAAGGGACCTTACTATCTAGCCATAGTAAAAGGGACCTTACTATCTAGCTATATAGTAAAAGGGACCTTACTATCTAGCCATAGTAAAAAGGGACCTTATTATCTAGCTATAGTAAAAGGGACCTTGCTTTTAGCTATAGTAAAAGGGACCCTACTATCTAGCCATAATAAAGAGGCCTTATTATTTAGCTATAGTAAAAGGGACCTTACTGTCTAGCTATGGTAAACGGGACCTTACCATCTAGCTATAGCAAAAGGGACCTTACTATCTAGCCATAGTAAAAGGGACCCTACTCTCTAGACATGGCAAATGGGACCTTACTATCTAACAACTCCACACTTCTTAAACTCCACTAGAAACTCTTCACTTTTGCTTCCCCTTAGGCCTTTGTATAATGCAAAGTCCCCTGTTCCACGTCCCTCCATCCAGCTCCCAAAACTGACTAAGCAGTGCTCATTTGACCCAATTTCCTCCAGAAATCACTCCCAGCCCTTCAGTCTGAGCCAGGTTTTCAACCTTCCATTCTGGACGTTCTCCAGCTGCACCCCAAGCTTGCCAGAACAGACAGAATCTGCCTAGCATCTGACCTCATGGGATATGCCAACCTAGAATTTCTCAGTCAACTTGGTCCCAAATTTCTCATTTGCAGAAACCATAACATAATGCATGAATCATGATGTTTTGAGGTGAGTTTTATACAGTAGTAAATAACTAGTACACTATTAAAAACTAAATGGTTCTAAACAATGACTAATTTTATCTCACAGTCTCTATAGCTTAGTGACTAATGGTCTCTTGCTCCTTGAGGCATGAACAGAGATGTTTCAGCAATCCTTAGCTGATGAGTAGGTTGGTGGGGGGGGATTCCAATATGACTTAATTCATATTTCTGGTATTTCATGGGCTGGAAGGTGGTCTCAGAATGGTTGACCACAGTGCCCACACTTTGCATCTTCAGCATGATTACCCCATAGAAGATGGACTTGTTCCATGAGGAGTCATCTCCTACAGAACAAGTAATTCCCAAAGAACTAGAGGAAACCACATGATTTCTTAGGACCTAGCCTCAGAAGTAACATAGACGCATTCTGCATAGTCTTTATTTGATATGATCCAAAAGCAACCAGATTCAAGGAGAGGGAGTAAAGGTTCTGTCTCTTGATAGGAGGGTTATCAAGAATGGGAAACTACTGTGAGAAAATTAACTTGACTGAGGTATAATTTACATATAATAAAACACAGCCATTTTAAATACATAGTTGAATCAGTGTTAACAAAAGCACACACCTTTGTAACAACCACCATGGCCAAAATAAAGATTATCTTTAGCCTGAGAAATTCTCACCTGCCCCTCGATACTCAGTCCCTTCACCCATCATCACTGCTAGGCAACATGTGATTCCAGGTTTTTCTGGAATTGTTTTCATAAAGTCCATCATGCTAAATTCTTTTGAGACTTACCCATGTTGATACATGTATCAATAATTCATTCATATTGTATTGCTTAGTGGTACTCTAAGTATAGTGCTCCATTTGTGTTCATGTAGTTACCCATTGATAGATAACTGAGTTGCTTCCAGACTTAGATTATTAGAGATTAAGTTGCTAGGAACATCCATTTTCATTTCTCCTAAGTAAATGCTTAGAAGTGTTGCTGGGCCATACACACTATATATTTTTTTTATTTGTGAGACTACCAAATTGCTTTCCAAAAATGGTTGTATTCGGGTACTTCTTGGTAAAACAAGTGTCATGGTTTGAATGTGAGTTGTCCCACCTGAGTTTATGGCTGTGAATCCTTAGCTGATGTTAATGTTTGGGAAGGTGTTGATACCTTTAGAAGGTGGAACCTTACTGGAAGAAGACACGTCACTGGGGTGGGCTTTAAGGTTTTGGTAGCTTGTCCTGTTTCCTCTTCCAGTTTGCTCTTGTTCTTTCTACCTCCATGGTGCCAACAGGGACCTGAACCAGCCTCTAGCTTCGGCCTCCACCTCATGCCCTCTGCTATGCAATTCCTGCCACGATGGACTACATCTCCGCCAGAGCAAGGAGCCGAATAAATCTTCTTTCCTCCCCTTAAGTTGCTTCTGAACATTGTCTCACATCAGCACAAAGAAAAGAAAGTATAACAAATGGTGAACTGAAAGCCACCAGTGAAGAGCCACAATAAGAAACATCGACTCTGCTCCAAACAAAGGAAGGGAGGAAGAGCCTCAGAAATTCACAAGATAAGGACAGGATGCCTGAAGGAATGGAGGGAGAAAAACCTACAACACACCAAAAAGAAGTAAGTGGAAAAGTTACAGGTTCACGACTCCCTGCTGGAAGAAAGCAGAGGTCTTGGAGGCCATGCAGGATGGGTGAAAAGACACAGCAGTGCTTGCTAAACTACACACTTTTCTATTTGAAGCTGACTTCAGTCAGTGAGTAGCCCTCATGCTTACAGACTCCCAGGCATGGGATGAAACAGTGTTTGGCTGTGGACTCAAGAATTAAAGTGCCCTGTGTTCTCTGCTTTCCAAGTCTCCCAGAATTTTAAACTTAAAAGGTAGAGAGTACCATTTTGTCTTGCATCAGTGGAAGTTACACGTTCCATCTGTTAGTGTGCATGCGCTGCCTACTGCATGAGGAAGGTCTAGCCTTGACCTCTGTCATGGTAATGTACAGGTGTCAACTTGATGGTTGAGGGTTTGAGGTCTGGGCACATTTGTAGTGAATTAGTAGTTAAGCCCAGAGCGAACCTGAAGGAGACTGTCTAGCTGATGGGGCTGACCCAGCCCATGGTGGGTGGCACTAGGTCCTGAACAGGTGAATAAAATACAGAGAACTGGTTGAGGAACTTGGCATCCTTGTGTACACTTGGCCAGACATGCTGATCTGGCAAGTAAGGCTCATCCCTTTCTCAGCCATTATGTGGTAATGATGTGGCCAGTTTCCTCAGCCTTAACATTGATGTGTGCTCTCCCTTCAAGCTGGATTAAGAACTGTAACCAGTAATTGTAAGAGAAAACAAATCCCTTGTTCCCTTAAGCCGTTTGATTGTGATTTATCAGCAACCATGCAGGCAAACTGCAAGAACCTCCATTTGGCACACAGCCATTCACTAAGTACCGTTGTTGCAGTTTCCTGCATTCTGTGCTGTGCTGTGCTTGACAAAAGGTTACCAGGAATCAGAACGGTGTGTGCATTGATACCATTGCATACTGAGATGTAAGCTAAAGCTGAAGAACGTGTGTGCGTGATCTGCATTTTCATTTAAAATTGGTCAGTGCTGGATCTAAAGCTTCTGTGGTTTGTGCATTTTCCATCTCGCTTTGAGCTGCGCAGAATAAATGAGAATGAAAAGAAACCAAACAAAATCAGACACGGGCAGTGCTGCCCTCACACCCCACTCCTCCTGGTCTCCGTACTTCTGTTTCTACAAACTTTTCTTCCTCTATTTCTTCCCCTGCCTCCTTCACTTATCTCATTCACTTAATATTCCCACCACAGCTACCTGACATTTTTATACGGGATCTGGGGATCCGAACGTAGGTCTTTTTGTTTGTCGGACAAAGGTTTTAAGCCCTGAGTCATCTCTCCCAGCTCTTTCTTCTTCGACCTATTTGTATCCCATATATGATATCTTTGCCGGCCCAAGTTAACAAAGACTCTTTTTCTGTTCTACTCTAGACGTTCTATAATTTTAGCTTTTATACTTAGGGATGTGATTCACATTTTTTTGTTTAATTTTTTTTTGTTTATTTTTTTCCCCAAATATGGATTTTCTAGTAATGACAGTAGCATTGATTGGAAAGCTTGTTCTTTCTTCATGAAGCTGCCTGTTCATTACTTTTCTGGCCCACAGTCACGCTTGCATAACAAAATTTTTTTTCCCTTGCTGTGGATGATTGATCTCTATGTCCCCCATTTTGTCACGCTGTTTAAGGAGCACACATAGGATCCTTCGCTGTGTCTGCATTCTTTCGTGTCGTCCTATGTCAAAATCCATGGGCACATTCGTGTCACCTGGCCACGTTCCTCGGACAGGAAACCAGTTCTTACTTAGCATTTTGAGACTTCCTCATCCCTCCCAGAAAGCCAAGAGAAGAGATCGTGAAAGTAATCTCAACAAGTAGCTACACAGCATATGGGGGGGGGGAGAAGAGATGTAAGACCCTTTCACCATGTTCTGGCTATTTAAGCCAAAGTCAGATTGAAGCAATGAAGCTGTGAAGACAGACCTGGGGGTGCTGAGGTTAAAGCCCTTGCCTCGCAAGTAGAAAAGATGGGTTCAGATTCCCCCAGATCCCACGGAAAAGAAAAACACGGGGCAGAAATGGCAAGGCCTGTAATTCTAACCCTAGATGGCAGATTATGGGAAACCCCAGAGCAAAACAATAAGGAAGTAGAGCAATTCAGGATGGATCGGAACTCTACAGGCACATACAGGCACACACACACACACACACACACACACACACACACACACACACACACACACACACAAGTGACCTCTTGTGCACACACACAGGAGGAGGAGGAGGAGGAAGAGACGACAACTTCAGGGCTATGGTTCTGGCTCACAATGGGAAACAGCTAGCCTTACAAACAAAATAGGAAAACATCTATTTTATTGCATTGCCACACGGCAATTGGATGTCAGGGAAAGACATTAATTACCCCTGCTTGAATCCGTGTCGTCTTCAAGGGAGCATAAACCTGTTTCCTGTTAGGAAAATATATTATTTGCTCATTTTTTTGTGCCAAAGCATAAGTTTGTGTCAAATATGTTAGGAAAAAGGTTTTGGATGAAAAATTGTAGCAGAGCTTTCCTAGTTCTCAAAAGTAACTTGGCTGTCAGTAAAATGTCTGGTAGCCTAAAAGCTCCAGCCAGCTCGCAAAGTCAAAAGGTTAATCTCTAGTTCGGGCTTCCCAAAATTGGCATATTTAATATCAAACTCCACTGGACCGCCATCTGCTTTGCTTGCAAAGGTGGAAACTGTTGGGGGGAGGGGGCAGGCAGCAAATGATACAAAAGCTAATATGTTCAAGGGTCTTAAAAATCTTATTGTCACAAAGACGCCCCCCTGCCATTTTTTTAAGTACAAAATGTTTAATTATTGTTTGTACCTAACAGGTTTTCAGTGGCCTTGCCCAAAACAGACGGCCTGTGTGGCACTTCTACTGCATCTTCCAGGCTCCCCGTGTGCATCGTTCAGCAAGGCAAAGCCGAACAGAAAACGAGGGTCAAATGAGGAAACTCGGCAAATGGTTTTTATCTGGCTTTGCTGTTTGGCCGGCAACTGGCAAAGCGCTGTAAGAAAAACTGAGCAGAGGCTAAATGATGGGGTAAAAAAACACATTTTTTGATCACGGGCCCAGGCTCTTGTAAAAGCAGCAACCTAAGATTTGCAGGAAGCAATGAATTTATAGGAAAGAATGAATTCATGGTTCAGAAGATCTCAAACGTATTTCCATTTAGTTAAAAAGAATGCTCCGCACTTTACACTCGCCCCTGCTGCCTGCATTTGAGCTCTAATTAGTGTTCTTCCTCTAGCACCTCACCTGTTATTATCCCAGTAAGCTCAGCTCACCGAAAGCTTCTTTCAGATACATAAACCACAGCAAATTGCTTAGCAAATATGCAATACTGGCAGAACAAAAGGAGGCTTAAATTACTTAAGTCTGTTTAATTTTTGGATGACTTCTGTTGTTTGGTTGGTTTGGGGCTTTCTGAAGCAGGTTATCGCTATGTAGTCCAGGCTAGCCTGAAATACCTGATTTTCCTGTCTCAGACTACAGCACGTGGGGCCCACAAGCATGTGCCCTGCTGTTGCTCAGATGACTTTTACTGATAAGAAAAACTCATTTAACCAAAAGGGACCTTTTACTAACTCCTTCCTTTAAGAGACTCTTGGGCTAGCAGCATAGCTCAGCAGATAAGGCACCTGCTTGCAAACCTGATAACGTGCATTCCATGGCTGGAAGCCCACAGTTCTGCAAAGGAGAGAACTGATTTCCAAAAGTTGTCTTCACACCTCCACCCATGTGCAATGGCACACAGGAATTCTCTCCCCCCCCCCATTATTTTTATTATTCATAATATGAATAATAAACATAATAGCCTATTTTAAAACCTCAAAATAGATCACTGACAAGAAAGTAAAGTCTTGAAGTAGCCTCTCCATGTCTTCCCAGATCAAAGAGATAAATAATTGGGATGTAGTGAAAGCCAGAAAGTGGTCTAGGATGGGGAAGGAAGAGCTTGAAGCGCTGTAGTCGTGGGTCTCACCTTGATTGCTGAGTCGCTCCTGCTTTGAGGTTGGGGAAAACGGAATCAAGGCCTTTTGAGCCTAACTTCACTCTACAAACTTTCAGTCTAGATATGTGCCATCCTTTCTGGAGCTAAAAACCAAAAAAATGTTCATGCAAAATGAAAGCTTAGGAGGAAAAGCTGCCATGGTGAATCCACCAAACAAACACACAGGAGTTTGGAAATCACCGAGGGGTCCCGGCCTGCCATTTTACAGCAGAAAATACAATCATAGAATGAAGGCAAGGTCTCAGCACGCCACGGGTATCCTGTACCTGCACACCACTTCCGGAGGGAGACAGGCAAGGGGGTGCGAGTCCAGGAAAATTCTTTCTGGAAGAAAAGAAGGGGGCGGGGGAGGGAGGGGGGTCTTCGCCGGGGCTGTTCCCTAAAACCGCCACCAGGTGGCGCGCGCGAGTCGCTTCTCTCACCGAGGCTGGGTAAAGACCACTAGAGCGGACGCCGATTACCTTGGAAACAGAGGACGCGGAGGCTGCGGAAGCTGGTGAGCTCGGTGGGTTGGCTGAACCGAATGGGAGCGACCAGTCCGGAGCACACGATCCGCCACTGGAGAGGATGAAGAGAGGAAGGTCGTCTTCCTGGAGCGGCCTTGATCGCTTCCACTGCGCCCCCGCAGACGCTGTAGGACCCCCTCCACACACACACACACACACACACACACACACACACACACACACACACGCAAGCAACAGTTCCGCAAGGTGTTTGTTGCCCTGGTCCAAGAAGGGCTTTGGGTCGCGCCTTCCGGGTGAGCGGTTAGAACTGTTGCGATTTTCCTGGGCCCGCCCCTCTTCGCCACCCGGGACCCGGGAAACAGGCTGTGTGGATGCAATCAGAACTCTGTCCTCTTTCTTTCTGCCCGGCAGCAGGATTGCGGGATGCTGCTGATCGGCCCCCCTAGATCAGCCTCCCGAGGGGCAGGCTCTGAATTTCCAGAATCTCCAGGTCTGTAACTCGGGCGCCCTCCTGCAGTCCTTAGCGCGCAGTAGGTGCTCAGACTACTAATACAGTAGCTTGCTTTGATCCAGGCAGTTGCCTTTCGGGTCCCTGAGGTTCACTGATGGTGAGAAAATATGGAACGCAAAATTCTCTGGAAACAAGCAGTTTGTAAGTTTCAAATAACTTTCATTAGAACATGTTTTAAATTTAGTTTTGTCATCAGTATCTGTATGCAGACATACACACACATACATATATACATAAAAATAGCGGTGTATATAGGATTTGGTTCTATGCCACGTGTCAGGCACTCATTGAATGTCTTGGATCTAATCACCTGTGGAGGCACTACTGTGTGTCCTTCCACTTACCACTAGACGATTTTTCATAAGCATTTGTATTAGTTACTTTTCATATTGCTGCGATAAAATACCTTGGCAAAAACAACTGAAGGATTAATTTTGATTCACAGTTCCTAGTTATAATAAGTCCATTGTGACAGGGAAGCCATTGTGGTAGAAGCTCGTGGAGGATGGGCATTCTGTATCCTTTTTTTCTTTGATGTACTCCAGGACCCACACCCAGAAAACGGTGTCACCCACTTTTAGTATGGTTCTTCCTACCTTAATTAACCTAATGCAAGCAATCTCAAAGATGCATGCCCAGAGTCTAACCTAATTTAAGTAACTGCACACACAGATGTACCTGGAAGCTTGTCTACCAGCGACTCAAAATGCTAACAGGTTGACAACATCAGCCATCACAGCATTTGGATCTCATTAAATAACTCTGATTGGAGAGAGGGAATGGAGAAGGAAGCTGAGGTCGCAAGGTTCCAAAACAGGAAGTTAGAAATCTCACGATGTAAAAGCAAAGACTAGATTCAGATGTAAAAGCAAAGACTAGATTCAATCTTGCTTCGCCCACCACTTTTCCTGTTGAATTCCCAATCCAGTGAGTGGTTTTGCTTTGAGTTCCTCTCACAACCTCACAATCCTCCCCAGTAACAAGCCCCTACCACTTCCAGTGACACCATAACTTTCATAGTCCATCAACACACTGGTTTTCATTTCCTTTCCTGCTGCTACAACAGGATTCAGAAACAACACAGTGATCTCTGTTTAAGGAATGGTGTTTGAGTGATTTTTATAGTCTCCTTTGTTTGCTCATGTCCCCTCTTTACCTCCTATGCTCCTGGGTTGACTCCTTGTATAGCCAGAAAGAAAACACTTGCTAATAACTTATCTCCATGGCTGTGTTAAGAGTCTGACAAAAACAAACTTAAGGGAGAAAGGGTTGACTTGACTCGTAATTCCAGGATACAGTCCATCTTAGTGGACAGAGCAGGACAGCAGGAACTAGAGGCAGCTGATTACATCACGTCCACAGCGAAGCAGCAGCAGAGAGAGAGAGAGAGAATGCATGCTTGTCCAGTTCAGCTAGCTTCCGCCATTGTATGCAGTCCATTTTATACAATAACTCGGCCTGCCATCAAGGTAGGTCTTTCACTTCAATACAAGCAGCAAGACAATCCCTCAGGCAAAGCTCAATGTAGAGAATTCATCTTGGAGGTGGCCAGAGGCCTTCCTCCTAGGATGACAATTAATATCACACTAATGTAACACAATACAGTCATCTCATCGGTATCTGAGTGACACATGCAAATGTCATTAATCCAGCTCTTTTTGAATATCTACATTGAAGTGTGTGGTTTTAACTTGACTTTTCCAAATGAATACATTTTTCATTTCAACACTATTCGAAATCACACACACACAGTCTTTATAAAAGAGGCAAGGAATTTTTATCAGTCTCATGCTTTAACCAAATGAACTCATTGGCCAGTTGCATGGAATTTTTAAAAGTAATGCTTAGATAGTGTCACCACATCTAAAAGGATTTCAATAATTCAATTTTTTAAAAAAATGTGCCTAAGAACATTTCTAATCCTATTCAAAATGTATTCTGGTGAGTCAAAATGAACCTTTCTCTTTATGTGAAAAAATGTTTCTGGTATAAATGAAAGTTGCAATTCAAAATAATTTTAATTTACAACTTTAAGGCATACACATTAGTAACAAATAACTAAAGCCATTTGTAAAGAAGTACTCACACATTGTTTGTGCTCAAAATACTTGTTGGTCACCTAGGCTGTTAGTGGGTGATAAGTCACCACGTGTTTGTGAATTCCCAAAGATGCTAGTTTGGTGAAATAGTTATGTTTCATATTTAAAAATATTCTAGTCACACACAAACAAACACACACACACACACACACACACACCAAAATTTATGATCCACATATAAGAGAAAACAATGCAGTATTTGTCTTTCTAAGTCTGGGATCCCTTGTCTACAGCAATAATTTACATTTTACATCAACTTTCCTACAAATGTCATGATTTCACTTTTCTTCCTACTGAATACAACTCTACAGGGAAAACACATTTTTCCTTAGCCATTCCTGTGCTGATGTACAGCCAGGGTGACTCATGGCTTCATGACTGTGAACAGTATGTGAAACACATGGGTGTGGGCTGACTGTGCTCGTAAATATGCCTGATGACCTGGGTTCAAATCCCCAAGACCCATGTGGTGGAAGGAGAGAACTGACTCTTACAAGTTGCCCTCTGCTCTCCACATTTGTCAAGGCATGAGTGTGCCCTAGGCACAAATACATGCACATGTGCTTGTATACACACACGCACACACACAATATCTCCATGGGGAAATATGCAGTCCTTTGGATTGCCCTCAGGAGTGGTATAGCCAAGCCATACAGTGGTTCTGTATTTAGATTATTTAGGAAAACTAAATACTGACTTTGATACACTAATATACAGTTTCAGTAGTAGTGAATGCAGGTTTTTCCTGCCCACAATCTCTCTAGCATTTGTTGTGATTTGTCTTCTTAACAATAGTGATACTGACGAGAAAGACGGAACCTCAAAGTTGTTTTAGTTTGAATTTATGTTGTGGCTAAAGATAAGAACATTTTAAAAATTTGGGTCATTTGTGATGGCCTTGCAGGGGAGAAGGATTTCTCTGACTAAAGTCCGTGTTTCTGCCACAATTCCTGGATCTGGGGTCCCTGTGCATGAATTTCCCCTGCCTCTATGTTTGGGGATCAACACGTCTGTGGGGCTTGAGGCCTTAGACGGCAGAAAGGCTCCCTCGCCTATGTTTACCTTTTTGAAAATTTTTATTCATTTATTTATTTGCTTGCGGGGGTGGGGGGTGGGGAGGTTGCACTCATGCCAAGGCACCTGAGTGAAAGTCAGAACGGCTTTGAGACGTCTCTTCTCTCCTTCTGCCATGGGAGCCCTGGGCTAGAACTCAGGTCACCATGATTTCATGCCGACGCCTTTACCCACTGAGCCATCTCATCAGTCCATGTATTGATTTTCACACCCATCAGAATCTCATGCCCAGTTCTTCTGGACACCTTCCAGGATCTCCCGTGACTCTTGTAGGCACAGGCTGGGGGGAAGTGGACGGATTGTTGAGAATTTCTCAGCCTCGGGCTCCTGTGCCACAACATTACTAGCCTGTGGCCCCATCTCCACACGTGCTGCATCCAGCCTACATCGGTCCACAGCATGGACCATCTCTTGACTCTCACCCCCAGTGCCCATAAACCCACTTCCCTGGTAGCTATGGGAGAACCCAGCTGGCACAAGAACCATAACTTGATGGGAGGAGGGGGTGTAACAGTTACTCTTAACTATTGCTGTGAGGGAACATTCAAAGTCAAGCAACTTAAGGGAGAAAGAGAGGTTTATTCAGCTTGCGGTTCCAGAAGGGAGATACAGTCTTTCATGGCAGAGGCGGCATGGCTGGCTGGCCAAAGCTGGAGGAGGCTAAGTCACCGCAGACATCTTGGAAGCTGAGAGCTGCAGACTGCTTGACTCAAAGGCCAGACTTCTCCTGGAGGTAGGGTGGGACTAATCCACCTCAAGGCCCACCCTTGTGACTGCCTTCCTCCAGCAAGGCTCCACCTCTCAAGGTGCCATGACCTTGCCAAACACATGAGACTGTGGGGGACACATTTCAAACCATGACAGGAGGGCCTAACTAGCTTGGCGTCTTTGTGGAGAGCATTCCACTTGATTTCTTAGCTGTTTCTCCTGCAGGAGTTGGATATATTGGTTCTTTATCTTTAGTTTTCTGTCCAGTGTCAGAGATGTGGCTTCTAATCTGTCATCCCAGAGCATGTGAAATAACTGGAGCAACTATCTGCGTAACCAACTAACTCCAGAGAGGAAACCTACCTCTATTTAGAAGACTAGAAGGATAGATGTACTCCTTCCTGTCTGAGCACCATGGAGTCTTTTAACACCACTACATTCTTGCCTACTGATGCGCCCTTACTCAGAACTGTTATGATTACTAATAATATTAGAAAAATAGCTTTAATTTTTCATCCATATTTATATAAAACATTATAGCTAGTCAGCACTAGGATCATATGTCCACAAAGGTGTGATGGTAGAATTTCCATCTGACTCAGTTCCCACGGAAATTATAAAAGAAGGCACTGGAAGACTTTTAGATATCTATGACCCCAAGAAAGTACTGAAGAGCCATGAGGCATCTTCTAGGTGCCTAGGCGGCCCCTGAGGATGTGCAGGAGACTATACTATGTCTAGGTCATTTTGCCAAGTCAAAGCCCTAAGGGATATTCATATATTTGAAGATGATGATGCATGCCCATTTTTATTAAGCAGACTTCAGGGGTTGGAGAGATGGCTCAGAGCAAGCAGGAAGTCCTGAGTTCGAATCCCAGGCCCCCGCAAAAACGCCAGGCAAAAAAGGCTGCAGCCTTCACTTCTTGCCCTTATGGGTGAAACCTGAGAAATCCCAGAGTGAAGCAAGAAGGAGATAAAAGCAATCTAGGATGATTCCTGAAGTCACCTTTGGTCTTCCATAGGGACACACACACACACAAAACAAATAATTAAAAAAAAAAAAAAAAAAAAAGAAGCAGACTTCACTTCTTTACTGAGAAGAACCTGGAGAAAATTCTTCTGAAATATTTTCTTGCAGGATCAGACAAGCAAGAGCAAGCAGCACGTAGCTAAGCACAAGACTCGGCATGCTGTGGATGACGCTGTGCATGGCCCTGGGCAGCCTGCGTGGTTTGGCTACAGACTCTTCCAGTTGTCACTGTTTTATCAAATCCTGCAATGTGCTTCTTTCTTCCTATCAGAATCAGAATGCTGCTTCTCTGTTGCCCAGCGAAGAACCAGGCAAAATACTATGCACAGAGCAGGCACGAGATGGGTATCTGAAGTTACTGACTGACAGACTGGATGTCCAAGAGTCTTGGGATTATTACTTTCCTGGAAGGTGACATTTTGTGAACAGTTTTCTGAGACCCTTGCCCTTTATAGTCGACGAACTGTTTACAGGACATTGTCAAATGCACACAGTACTTTTTGAAGGACTGTCATTAGCTATGGCAAAAATAGCAGGCAATCCAATTGTCTGACTGATTTCTGGAAAGTGCATGAAACAAAGGCAACATTCAGTGTAGCTTATGCATAAATCATTAGTGTTTAGTGGCTTGACATTTCCACTCATGTTTTATTAAAATCCTCTATGGCAAGCTGCAGTTACATAACTAATTATGCACTCAGAGAATTAAAAACATAAGGCACAGGTAACTGAGGTAATCAAGCAAGATGAGGTCATGTTTTCTGTCATACCAGATGGGTGCCATAGAGAAACCATAGAACTTGACTTTTTCCGTGTGACTCAGAAAAAGATGAATGCTAATGCTTGGCTTAGCTTTTAAGTAAAATATTTTAGTGAAATAATTATTAAGTGGCAAGTTTTTGCTTTAAAATGAAACATAGGCTTGCTTCTTGTACAATAGTCAAGATAAAAATTTCTAATTCTAAAATAGAAGATAATGCAAAAAAGAAATCAGCTCTGAAACAAAAGAGATCCGTTTTTCTTTGGCTTGTAATGTTCTATGAACTGTGTTGGTGTAATTATGTTACACTTTGGGATATTACCTACTGAGCTACAATTAGTGCTAATCACATTTATGAGGATACCAGCCAGCCAGGCGGGCAGCTCACACCAATAATCCCAACACTCAAGAAGCCAAGCCAGAAGAATTACCTCAGGTTTGGGGCTAATCCAGGCTGCAGAGCGAGACCCTTTCTTAAGTAAAAAAAGAAAAGAAAAGGCACCATCTTAATGTATTAGATCATTTTATGGGCCACCTGTATACTTCTTGGTTGAAACGTCCTTGTAACATTTTTTGCCCATGCGCGATCAAAGTTGTTAGCATAGATGGATGTATTATTCACGTGGCTAGAAAAACCTCAGATGCAAAAAGAGCTTCACTTTAGGTCTGTGCGGTGGGCAGCAAGCTTATAAAGAAAAGCATGTTTTTATTGCAATGAGTTTCTCGACTGTGGTTCTAAATGACCTACCTACATCTATGTAGGGTGCCGACTTGATGATTCACACCATTGATGAAAGTCTGCAGGAGCAAGCCTTCTAGCATGGTATTTCCACACACCGTTGTACTTGGCAGCAGGCAGCCATCCTTTGCTGGGATTTAAAGATGGATAATCCGGAGCTATGACTGAAGAGACAACAGAAGACACATACTACTCACTAAACTCTTTCCAGACACAAGACACCTCTCCGGGTGCTTGATGGACAGTTTAGCTCACCCACACAGTAAGATCCATCATTCTCATTTTACAGATGAGGAACTGAAGTCCAATAAAGATTAAGAATCCAGCTGACGGTCATGTGCAAATAACAGGCGGTGGGCCTAGGATTAAAACATATATCTATTCACTCATGCACCCAAGGGTCATTTGACAAGGGTATGTATTGTAACAGAGAAGTAGTCATGCCCAGGAATTACTTCATCCAATTGTCAAGATTATGTGCTCCCTACCACAGCAAACTGCTGACATAGCAATTCTGGTGCAGTCCCTTGATCTTATGACATCAGTGGCAATTAAAAGACCTAAACCTGTGAAGGAAAGTTACAATCTGAAAGGTGGACTGTAGGAAATAAAGCAAATCCATTAAGCGTTCCTGGATAATGGGGACACCGTGAATGCTGAATGCCGACTTTCCTTTTCGGAAACACCAACGATTTTTCTTACCATGCATCGAAGCAACTCATAGTATATTAAAAGTCACCTTTAACCATGCAGCATGGATGTTATGTGCATTTGTAGATGTCTTAGCTACTTAGTACACTTTAAAGTGTACTTATATTTGCTCTTTGTAGTAATTCTCACTAAACTTAGTTCTTTTGGGTCTTTCTTGATTCTCAAGAAAATATGGGAAATATTTTTCCTCTTTTCATGTGTGTGTATTATGTCTGTGTGTGTGTGTGTGTGTGTGTGTGTGTGTGTGTGTGTGTGTTTGCGTGTGGGTGAGTGTCCTTGTATGTGCACAAATGTATATACACAAGTGCACTTGTATATGTGCCTGTGGAAGCCCAAGGATGATAAATGGGAATCATTGTTCTTTCATGTCATCATTGAACCTGGATCTCTAATTAACCCCAAACCATGCCATTAATGCTAATCGGGATAGCTAGCTTGCTCTGGGAGTTCCCAGCCTCTGCCTTCCAGGGGTAGACTTACAGGGTGCCGCCACATCTACCAGACACTTCTACCTAGGCTCTGGGGATCAGAACTCAGGTCTTTTTTACTTTTGAGACAAGGGCTTTAACTCTTGAGCTGTCTTCCCAGCCCTAGGGAGTTTATTTTTAAAAATTAATAGACATTTACTGAGATACAGCTTTATATAGGGCACTTTTCCACATAATCTTAGAGAAATAACACAGTTGAAGAAGTTCAGGTCTTTGCTAATAAAGAAGCAACTGATGTAGATGAAGAGCCTACGAGAAAAGTGTCTTTAAAAGTTCTGAGTGGGCTTAGGCAGGCAGGGTATCATACTTGGACTAAACAGTGGAATTCACCAGACTCAGGAATCTAATTGATTTGTGGTTGATATTAGATCTGAGCCAGGGAGTGTTCAGTAGAGAAAAGTCAATCGTAAGCCCTAGGGGGACCTTACAGAAGGCACGAATAGATGGCAAAGATGCCGTCTACTCATCTTTCTTTGTCTCTATGCAGGTACATTCCTGGTAGCTAACCGGAGCCATGGACAACATAAGGAGAGGAAGAGGAATGTTATATATGGACCACCACTGAAAGATGTCAAAATGCCCACCAGCGTGGCACTTCTGGACTATCAGTAAGTCCGTATTCTGAATCTGAAAGCTGCCTTAAGAAAGTCAGTGCCTGCAAATGGAAGAAAACAGAGGCAGATAGAGCCACACTTGCACGACCTGCGTGCTGCGTGCATGGTTCCCAAAGTTTCTGAAACTTTGAAACATCATTTCTTGATGCGATGAGGGTTCCGTCCATTGTATTAATGGTGATTCTCTCCTACACAGACGTCACCTGCTGGCTTACCTCTGAAAGAACATCATGGAAGGGTCGGTATAAAGTCTAGGAAAGCTGAGAAGAAAGAGGGCACTTTACTTCATTTAACTTGTTATTTTTTAAACTTTCCAAGTTGTATTATACCTAAAGAGCTTGAAGGTGGGAGAAGTATACATTGGTTGGGGGGGGAGTCCAGCAGAAGTGAGGAGGGACAATCAGGGTGGAGATACATATATATGTAATTGTTAAAGAAAAATTAAAAATAGCAGAATATCAAATCCAACTGACTTAGATTTATGTAAGTGCACATGTATGCAGGTACAGGTACATGTGTTTGCATGCACATGCATGTGTGTGTATGAGTGTGTGTGTGTATGTATATATATATATATATACATATATATAGGTCAGAGGCAACTTTAGCTATCATTCTAGGTAAACTTTTTGTTTTGAGAAAAACTCTAGAATTGGGAACTTGCCAAGTATGGTAGACTCACTGGCCCGCAAGCCAGTGATTTTTCTGTCTGTTTCCTCTTAACTAGATTTCTAAGCCTTTGCTCCATGTTTGACTTTGTGTTTTTGTGTCTGTTTTATTTTTTTACATGGACTCTTACCATGTAGCTCTGGCTGGCCTCAAACCTGTGGCAGTCCTCCTCCTCAACCTCTTAAGTGCTAGGATTAAAGGAATGGACCACCATTCCTGCATAAGAACTATTTTTATTAAGAAGAACATTTTTTGGGCAAGTGAGATAGTGAGCGCATGCTCACAAACTGGAGACCTGAGCTCCATCCTTGGAAACAAAATTATTCTCTGACCTCCACATCTGCACCAGGCATGTGTGTGCACCTGCCCCACTTGAATAAATAAACAAAATATTACAAAAAGAACATTTCATAATGTCTCAATCCTGGGAGTTAGGGGTGTTTTATTCCAATGGTAGACCCTTGAGAGTTTATGAATTTCAACTTGGGGCACAGGGTAGATATTTTTAATGTGTAATCTTTAGACAATTGATGAAGAAGTGTTAGTCATTTCCCAAATAAGATTGAAATCATTCATTTTTCATTCAGTGAGTGCCAGTCAGAGGGTTTGGAAAGGTTTGGTTAAGAAAAAGAAACAGATGTACAGAGAGGGACTTACAGAAAAGACACTACAGTGCAGGAGATCTCAGCACCATAGCACAGGCAGTGGCGGGTGGTGGCGTGATGGAGGGAGGACTTAGACCACACAGACCCCTGGGATCAGGAAATGGGAAGCTGATCCCTAGGCGGATGCAAGGCAGAAAGCGGAGAATCTATGCTAGAGAAATGGCCTTTAACAGCGGAGACAATCGTCTCGTCCTCCTGGAGAAACTCCAAATGCATCCACATCTTCAGGGGGCGGTGGGGAGACAGTCATGACTGTAGCAAAGAAACAGCAGCTGGAAAGAACACTCACCCTTTCTTTGCTATTTGAGATAACTTGTGAGCGTGTGAGAAGCCAGGCTCTGTGAGCATAATCTGGTCTCCAGCTCCCCCCCATCATGATTACAGCCTCTCACATTGGGGCCACACAGTCAGATCTTTCTCCTTTTCGACAATGGTTTGCAGGAAGCGAACTCTGAACTACGGACATGTTCCCATGACAGATAGAAACTGGCTGTCATGTGCCTTTGCTGTCTGCCATCAGTTGGCACTAAATCGTCTCATGGAAGAGCCAACTTCATGCCCGGTGCCGGTGACATTTACTGATCCTACCAGCTCCTGTCACTACCCAAGACAGGTCTGTCCCTGGCTGTGTCTCACATTCCTGTGACATCCCATCCCCTAACGAAGCAGTAGGTGCACAGCAATAGCGATTAGTGGTTTTCTGAGCAATCGAATTAAATATATATATATATGATCATGAACTGTGGCAGTGTGTGAAAAAACAGCACCTCCCATGCAAAATCTGTACAGTGATTGTCTGGTGTTCTGTATACTTCACCAGTTTTGTTTGTTTTTTTTCTGCATGTGTGTATATATAGAGAGAGAGAAAGAGAGAGAGAAAGAGAGGAAGACAAGTAGGCATATGGTTGTAGATTAAAAAAATAGAAAGATAAAACTATAGGTTTATTTCGACAAGCAGTTTGTGCATTTAGTTGTAAGTGGAGCAGGCAGTAAATACTTAGCGCAGACAGAAGGGAAGGTAACGTCTGCTGGGTTCTTTCTCAGCAATTCTGAACTCCTTGAACACTGTTTTATGACTCTCTGTATCTGCAGTGCCACGCACGGCCGGCTGCAGGACCTCGGAGGGTTTTTTCCCTTAAGTAAAAATGGGCCCTCCACACATGCAGCATTTCTATCCCAAGAGCACGAGGTCTTGACCTTTCTTGGCTTTTTTTAAGAACTGGTGCAGCCAGTGCCCGATCCATAAGACGATTATCTCTAGTGATAGCTTTTGTCTTTTCCTTTCCTGGCTTTCTACAAAGAAACTAAGTGGTTATGGGATTGGGGATGGTTATGGGTTGAAAAAACAGACAAAGAGGATAGATAATTTAAACTTATTTTCTGATATATTAGATTAATAATAACATGAAAACAATGATAATTAAAATTAAGTAGTATTCCTTGCTCAGTTTGAAACTATTCATCTCTGTGCACTATTTTTATAATCACTTACTGGATGAAACATACACTGAAGCTACCTGTGCTTTAAAAGATCATTTCCAGTTAAATACGTGACCAGCGTTTTAGTGACAATGTGTTATGTTACTACTCTAGAGTGGCACTGTGGTATATATTGATTTATCATCTCATTTGCTTCAGTGTGTCCTGCGATATGAGAGATGTTAAAACATTCTGCAGGAGGGAAGAGTGTTTAAGAACAATGAGAGGAGCTCGACACTGTATCTGAGGGTGGAGTTGGGAGGTTAGGCTTAGGCACTTGCAGGTAAATCCACCTACCTCTTCCAGGAAAATTAATTCCAGGGACATTGTTAGACCTGCAATTAAGATGACTTCCATCAGGGAGCGTCACCAAAAACCTGGTTTGTGGGGAAGTCTCCAAGGGCCTGCGATGCTTCTCAGATGAACAGCTCGCTGCAAATAAGCATAAGACGAAGCCACGGGTCTCTGGTGCTAGGCTTAGTCAGATGTTAACAAATAAAAATAGAGATGAGCAATGAAATTAGAATTTCAGATTGGACATGGTCTCCACCTGCTCATTCCTTGTCCAATCATCATTGAGGCAGTGAGTCAGCCTGGGATAGTTCATAAGGAGCCTCAGCCTCAACCATGGAGACCACATACTGAGATTTATCTGCCTACTCCCCGCATGTCTATTTTCAGAAATTATGTGAGCAGGGTTTTTTGTATGTTTGCACATTTCAGATAACTTTTGTTTATAACATTCTCACTTATCTCCCTAAAACTGAAAGACAGGGAGAGATGTGGGGAATGGCACTCAGTGATAGAGCGCTTGTGTAGTATGGAAGTCCTGCGTTCAATCCCTATGCGCCCACACACACACACACACACACACACACACACACACGTGCACGCATACACGCATGCACGCACGCATGCACACATGCAAACACACACATAAGGGTAGGGATAGAAAGAAGTCAACTTTTACAAATGCTTGCACACCTAAGCTTTAAGTAGCAGTGAAAGCTTTACTTATCTAGAGACATATTTATCACTGTGTGTATAGCCTATATCTGTAGAAGCCCCTTTCATTTACTGTCTGTCTCATATTCTGATATTTCTCCCATAGCATTTATCACAATGATATTTATGTACTTGTTTGTCTAAGAAATTTTATTCCATGAGGGCAAGGGACTTAAAAGTCTGGTTCTACACTGTCTCTGGAATGCTCAAAACAACGCTGGGCCAAGTCATGGCCCACTGAATCTCTGTTGCACATGTGACCGCGTTAAAGGGAGCACAGGCAACAGAAATTGCAGAATTTTGAAACTGAAAGGAACTACAGAGCTCATTTCCTCTAATCTTTTTATAAGATTTAAGACAAGACTTACAGAGGTTAAGTGTTCCTGCACAGTTTGTGGAAAATCGGAACTAAATCCATAGTGTTCATTAACTTGACCGTTAAATGATTTGCTGCCTTCATTTCATATTTTTCTCTTCATGAGGAAGAGGGAGCCTTATTTTTCTCTCAACTGACTAAACAAAGTCACAAGTATAAATGGTTTTTCTAGAAAGTGAGCTGAAAGTATGTCAGCTACAGATTCAACAAGAATCATGAGCATTCCCAGCTAGTGACTTTCACGCAGCATTTTCTTCATAGAGCTGGACGTTGTTTTCTGCGTCCTTGAGCATGGATTTGCCTGTGATCCAGTGGGTGAGAAATGGTTAAAAAAAAAAAAAAACCTAAGATTTAAAACCACAGCTCCTCATTGTTTAACAACTCCTCCACTTGCTACACCATAATTGCCATATTTTGAAGTTTATTTTATTACTGAGGGAGGGTGTTCAGGGGAAGGTAATTCTGTTGCCTGATTTGGGTCTCATATTTACTTATTTATTTTTATTTATTTTTATTTTTTAATTTTTTTTATTTATTTTTTCCACTCATACAAGCTTGATAGGTACCCCATTCCCTTCCCTCCCTCCACCCCTCCCTGGATCCCCTTGCTCCCTCCCCCCTTTTCCCCTTCCTTCCCCCCTCCTTTACTCCCATTCCCCCACACATCCCTAGAGTATCTTTTAGTGTGCATGTCCAACTTCCCTCTGGGTCCTCCTCTCTGATGAGGTATAAGGACTCAGTAGCATTACCTAGAGTACTTTTTTGTGTTCCTCTTTAGTATGGAAACAGTATTGTGGCTGTTAATCCCTTGCCTCTAAGGATCCTAGTGCCTGTGATCCATGCTAGACTTTGGGGGTTCAATGATATGTTGGTCATTGCGCAGGTCATGCAAAGTCCTATTATGGTTACTTCCGCCCTAACTTGTATGGAGTGTCTTGCATATTGTTGCTCCTCCCCATCTTTAGGCTTTTACAATCTTACCGTCCCCTCTTCTGCAAATTTCCCTGAGCTTTAGGATGGGGAGAGATTAGGCTGGCCTGGTTCCAGGTGGTTGATATAGAGTCCCTGATGTTCTGAATTTTGGTTTATTGATTATTTTTTTCAGTTTTGCTGCTCCTGCACTGCCCTTAGCTCCATCCTGATGGGTATTGGATGTCACCCCCTGTGGGCCTCATATTTAAAGTTATACGATTTACTACTGTTACTTTTATTGCTCATACACAACAAGCTTAGGGGGCAAGAGAGATCGATTGGGCCTATGGTTCCAGAGGGAATAGAGTCCGTTAGGGTGGGAATCACATAGCAGAAAAATGGCTGCAGGCAGAAGCAGGAGGCTGATTGTTACCACAGCCATCGTGAGATAAGAGAACAGGACCACCAAACCTCAGTGCCTGCCCCCTGAGACCTGCCTTCCTCCAGCAAGACTTCACCTCCTGAAGGCACCACAACCTTCCTGAGCGTCAGCACCAGCCAAGGATTCGAGCACATGAGTCTGTGGGGACAAGTCACCGTCAAACCATGATACTAGACAACAGAGAACAGAGATACACCAGCTCTTGAAATAGCTACCAAGTATCCCACACCAAAGACTTCCTGCTCCCTTCTGTCTTCTTCTCATCCTAACAGATGGTTAACAAACATTACTCATTGGACGTTACAGAAATATCTTTGTGCCAGGAAAACGTTCATTATGTGTACAGGAGAGAGTGGACAAAAAAAAAAAAAAAAAGAGTGGACTAATGAACTTGAATCCATAGCATGCCTAGTTACCTTAGTATCCAGTATGTGCTTCCTCTTAGGAAGTCTTGCTCATTTTTGTCTGAGTATTTTTAGAGTCCTAGACACAAATCTAGAATATCTGGATTAGAATATACAGAAAGCATGCCTTTTGTGTTTCCTATCCTAGATTTCCTGTAAGCTTAATTATTTACCGATAATTTTAAAAATACAAATAATGGGTATGAAATAGGAAGAGGGATCATTATATTTAATGAGTCTACCATTTTCTCTCTAACACAATTTAATGAATTAAAAAGATTCAAAATTACAAGCTCTCTTAGGATGGATTTTTATCCCCAAATTAGCTTTTGGAACATGTTTAGTAATTTGACTTTAAATAGACTTTAAAGCTCAGTTTTGGTCCTGTTAATTTTTTGTAAAGGAAATAATTGTGACACATCTTTATTTCCAGTCGTGAAATAAAGGAAAACTCAGTGGAGCGGTTAATGTACCAAATCAAGAAGCTGAGAGACAAGAACCAAAAGTACCTCGAAAGAGTGAGTGCGAAACTCAGTCACTGAGCATTATGCCCATGCTGCGGAACCTGGGGATGATGATTAAATAATCCCTAAGTGTGTCTTCTTCAAAGCTCAGAAGCCACGAAGTTTCTTTTTTTTTATTTTTTTATTATTTATTTTTTATTCAATTATGCATGTATGCATGTGTGTGCATGTGTATATATGTGTGTGTGTGTGTAGAACCACAGACGAATTCGGGAACCACCATGGACGCCTCCACCTCCTCCTTGTTTACTCTGCCCTGGGATTCACAGGCTCCGCCCTACCAGGACCAGAAGCGTAGGCCGCCCCTGCTTCCACCCGGTGTCTATACATGGGGTCTAGGATCTGAACTCAGGACCTTCTGCCTGCAAGGCAGAGGCTTAACCCCTGAGCCACCTCTCCAGCCCGCCACGAAGTTTCTTTATGCATGTGAAACAAGAGGACGCTGGTGTTTCCATTCCATTAATAAGGTCTATGGAAACCAGTTCAGTTAGTTATTTAGATTATGGCAATGATAACCCAAAATGTGAAAGAGCTGAAACCACCTTTACTTCTTGGTTTTTTGTTTATCAAAACTGTAAGACACTGGCTCACTCTCTTTTCAGTCTCTGAATCTTTCTCACAAGTGAGCATATGTAAATGAGTTTTGAAAGGTATAATCCTTGTTAAAATGACTAAGGGATATTTAAGATATGGTATTTTTATCAAATCGAGATGAATGTGAAAGAGTGTTATGTTGATCAGAGCTAAAGATGTGCCCAAATGAAATCTGGAAGCAGTAACTGATAATGAACCCAACTTACTCCACCATCTGACAGGCATCTCCCATGAGGAATGACTAAGGCGGACCGCTGTTTACATGTTTATTTTGTAGGGGGCTCTGTTTGTTTGTTTTGTTTTTCTCTGACTCAGGGTATCATTGTGCAGCCTAGTATTACCTTGAACTCATGAACTTCCTGACTCATCCTTCCAAATGCTGGAATTATAGGTACACAATCTACCTGCCTTAGCATTTGATTTAAATGTCTGTTTCTTCAAACTTCAATGGAATCTGGAGTTAAACACCTGCCTTTGCTTCTTGACTGCACAACTTTCTAGTGACACCTTTTTGGAATAGATTGTATGAAGTCTCAGTTTTCCTCTTGTGACTTGAGGACTCCTGTCTTCTCCACAGAGCTATCCTATTCTTCCATTCAGCATATGAAACATGACAGGCCTATGGTGATAGGATTGTAACTCTTAAGCTGTCTCAGTTGGTAAGGATCAGTACTTGCATGCAGATTAGGACAGAAAGGGTTGGACAGGTAAGAGTAGAGAGGATGTCTGTCTGGCTTGTGACTGGACGCAGGTTCCATGTGATGATATCCAGAGCGCACAAGAGGAGTGAATTACACCAAAGGACCAATGATCACCACTGGGACCCCTCAGCCAGATCCAGGTGCAGAATATGCCACAGATAGGACCAAGAAATCACATCCCCCAGTAATATACTATTTGGAATCAGAAACTATTAAAGTTCTTGTTTCCATGAAGTGTAGCTTAAGAATGGGACAATCAAACTCACATCGCTAGACCTAGCAGTGAAGCACATGAGGAGCCAGACTCTCGCGCCCACCACAGATATCTGGATATCACCATTTCCCCCAATTCCTGCAGCTAATGTTCCAACCTAAGCCAAGTCTCTTACCCGTCTTCCCCCTCCAATCCATTCTTCATTGGCAGACTATGAAAATATACACAGCCATTGTTAGCTTGAGAGTTCTTTAGTACAGTAACAAGCAAATCTTACCTTTGCTTGCCCAGAAGATCCCAGAATGCACAGGCTTTCAAAAATAGATGTTGAGTTGACTCATTCTAATGCCAGCAGAGAAGAAAACTGAGGTCACAGAAATTTCAAGTATCCAATTAGATATGACTAAAAATATACAGTTTTCTTTGCAGATTTATCAAAATTAGAACTGTCCTTTTTCATTCTACCTATCATCTGTTATTATGGGCATTTAGTTTTGCTTCTATTAGCTCATTATCTTCTACATGCACACGTTATTCCACTCACCTCGATCAGCATTTTATAGGTCTTTGGATCATATCTACTTCTGTACCATCCTGTTTATTCTTTCACTCTATTATTCTACCACATTGGCTGGACTAAGAGCTATCAGTGACCAATTTAGCCAGATCCAGTGGATCCTTTTAGTTCTACTAACTCCACATCCCTTTAGCAGCCCCTCCTTCATCTTCAAATTCTTCTCTCCTTGGGGTTTCAGGACTTTACTCTCTGTTAATGTTGTCCATAAGTCTTTGGCCATTTCATCTTGTATTTCATTCATTGCTTCTCTCCTGACCCCAGCCTTTAATCATACTCACCAGAGTTCTGGCCTCTACACTTTTTGTCCTCTAAAGTCATTAACTTAACATCAAGGTTTTGAATTCCTTCATAATAATTCTCATATATATATATATATATATATATATATTAAGATTCATAATACTATATACTGAAAGAGTAAGTGTATGTAGTAACTGAAATGTTAGTATCATTGCACTAGTGTCAATTTCCTCGGTTTGATGATATACTCTGGTTAGGTAAGATACCATTACTAGGAGAATTAGGTGAGCAGATTTGGAATCTGCCCTGTTTGGAAAACTTTTTGACTCTTGTTCTTCTCAATCTTAAAAAGCTATTTTTAAAAAAAGAGCATGGAGAGGCACAGAAATAATCTAGAGGGATCAGAGATCCAAGGTCGATTGCACAGTGAATTCAAGGTAAACCTGTACAACATGAGGCCTGTGTCCAAACAAAAGGTTAAACTAGTAAAACTCGTGAAATGCCCTTATATGAAAATACTTTTCAGAACTTACTTACTGAATGTACTTTATCCATTTTTATAATGTGATCATTCCTTTACTCTCAATAATATTTTTCCCACTTCAAAGAATAAGCATATTTTAGCTTCTTGGTTAACTATATATAACTAAATTTTGCCTCAGTGTTTTTCTCAAAATAACTTCTTAGACCTTGAATTTTGTAATGTGTTTTCAGATACATTCTCCTTCTGAGTACTTGCTTGGATGATATATCTGAGAGTAAAATCCCTTTCTCTGGCATTGGCTTTAAATAATCTCTCAGGAAGGTATAGTGTTTCTTGAGAGCTTCATCCTTGGAGAAATGTTGTAGGCCAATTATTACAAGTCTCATGGAAATGGGCATCGATATAGTGAGTTCTTCGGTGTGTTCACCCTATCCTGGCCAGGATACTGCCTGCCAATACCAATCCTGTAGTCTTCTAAATAGAGACAGGGAAACATAATTACAAAAGTACAATCCTATAAACTTATCTCTGTGGTTACTTTCAGTGATATTTTCATTTTTTCACAGATTGAAGTTACTACCTAGTATCATTTACTTTATTGTGAAAGATATTTAAGTAATTATCTTAGGGCAGATTTATCTTTGGTCTTGGTCTCTACACATATATAGGATAGCAATGGGTAGAATAAACTTGTAGGTTTTTTCCTCAATATATAGTTGTTTTTTTTTAATTTTTATTTTTCTAATTTTACAAGCATATTGAGTACTTATCCCTGCTTCTCTCCATCCTCCCTCCCATTCCCCTCTTTTCCCTTCGTTCCATCCCACTCCCTCCCTTCCTCCTGCCTGTCTGCTTCTGTGGACCCCAGGGTTCTCTCTGCCTTGTCTACTCCTGTGGAGGTTCAGGCCTCCTGTGGCACACCAAGTTGCCTCTTCTTAGGCCACCCTACTGATAGAGGCATTCTCTTCACTCATCCAGCTTTAGTGCCTAAGGTTTCCACTGTGTATTGTTATCTTTCTTGAATTCCTCATAGTCTATGCAGGCATGTTGATCTGTCACTCGTAATACAGGTCTGGGAAGGACAAGTCTCACTGCAGTGAGTTCCTAGATGCAGCAGTCCTGCCTTGAACGGAATGTCTTGTCCAATGGTGAACCTTCCCATCTTTAGGTTCTTACAATCTTACCACCTCCTCTTCCTCGAGGTTCCTAAGACTTTAGGATGGGGAGAAATTAGGTTGGCTTGATTCTGGGCAAGCCCTGCTAGGTCTCTGGTACTTTTAAGCTTGTAGTTTTTATATGTATCTATTCAATGTGTGTGTATATGTGTGAGGTGCTTGTATGGAGGCCAAGAAACAGCATATAGGAGTCAGATTCTCCTTCCACCATGTGGATTCGGGGAATCAGTGCAGACGTACAGGCTTGGCAGCAAGCTCCTTGACCTGCTGAACCACCTTCCTGGCTTCACATCGGCTGAATAAGCTTGGATCCAGAAGAATAACCGGGTCCATATGTTATGCGTGAAGCTTTGAATGGTGAGCAGACATCTCTCTAAAGGAAGTGTCGTTTGTGATTAAAGCAAAGAATGATGATTCTCAACAGCACGTGTTACGTGACATCCCAGTGCCCACCATATGGCTTGCCTGTGGCATGTGACTAAACGACAGGGAGCGCTGGGGGCTGTGTGGGTCCATCTGTTGCATCAACTGCGTTTATTTTGAATCTGTCTGACCTGTAAGCTCCTCGAGACATCGTTGTGTAATTTACTTAACAAAACGTCCCCTTGTCCCCCACAAGCCTCGGTGTGTGCCTCCTCTCTCTGGGGAAACTGAAGGGTCCACCGATGTAACCGCCGTTGTTTTCCTGGCAGAATGGACGCTTAAAGGAAGAGCAAAACTGGCACATAAAGAACCTCCTGAAGGAGCTGACCGAGGAGAAGGTGGATGGGTTGCCAGTTGTCACCAGAGAGGACGTCGAAGAAGCAATGAAGGAGAAGTGGCAGTTCGAAAGAGACAAAGAAAAAAACTTGAAAGGTGAGTTAGGAACCTCGAAGACTGGCACACACATACACACACACACACACACACACACACACACACACACACACGGAAGCAGGAGTTAGTTCATGGGAGTAACGCCTTCGCCTTCCGGCGTGTTCCAAATGGTGGAGGTATGTCAGATGATGGCGTCAGCACCGCCACCACAAATACTCATAAGTAGGAGAAGGAAAGAACAAAGTGGGTTGGGCACTGGGGCCACCGGAGGAGGAACAGGGCAGCCAATGAAACCACAGATGAAATCCAGCTGCCCCACCTGGTGGGGGGCGGGGAGTATCCTGCTGGCCAGGCTTTGGACTCCTTGTGGGAGGGTTTGCTCTCCCCCCCCCCCCCCCGGGTTCTAACATTAGCCTTGGTTTGCATTTGGGAATAATAAGCACATACAATGGAACATCTTCCCCCCCCCCTTTTCCAACCTTACTGTTACCTAAGCTCCCCAGTTAGATGGGACAAAGAGGGCTGGAGTTGGACAGCCCTTGTGGATGAAGCCATATTAGGAGACCTAGGAAATGACATACTCATTATGCACTTGGCAAGCCCGTGATCCTGGGACCAGGGAAGGGTGGGGTGAGGTAGGCGCCATTTTGACATACTCATCTTTCATCTGACTTCCTTCATCCTAATCATCTTTGTTAAGATTTCTAGAGCCATGTCAGCCAGAAATGCACTGATCTGCCCCACGAACGGGATGCCCAGATGTGCTGGGTAAACCGCCTTCTCCGGCCAGGGGCTGCTGAGGGTGCGTGTTCATGGATGTAAAAGGCAGTGTCAGCAGCTAGCTGCACACAGGCAGGGAGGGTGGGGCATGCTGCAGGGACTGAGGAAGACGGGGCCAGAGAAGCAGATGATGCTTTGAGGAAACTTGCAAGACCATAGTTGTCTGTGCCTGGCAGCTCCTTGCAGTTCATTTTGGGCTGGAACAGAAGAAATTGCTCACTTCAGAGCTTTGAGAATCATAGAACCCGAGGCCCCGTGCAGACTTACGGACTCGAAATCTGCGTTTTGGCAAGACCCCAGGGGATCCCTGTGCACTGTGAGATCTGAGAAGCATTAGTTTAGAACGCTTTCAGGTGGGCAGAGGTTCAGCTCAGTCCAGGCTGGGCCTAAAGGGGATGGTGCACTTGCCATAGAACTGATCCATAGAAAGGGTTGTGTAGTGCCAATCTGCTCCCAGGACTGCCTGTGTTACCAGGTCCCAGGTGTGTGTGTGTGTGTGTGTGTGTGTGTGTGTGTGTGTGTGTGTGTGACTAGAAGGGAGGGGAAAGGGGAGCTTAAGGCAATAAAACAGTATCTCTCTCTCTCTCTCTCTCTCTCTCTCTCTCTCTTTCTCTCAAATTTCAGTGACATCCAGCAACCCCCTCCCCTTCCAGAGCTGAATGTGGCACAGGCCTCAGACAGTAGCCGTCTGCTCAAATAAGAGGACAGTGCCCATCTGGTCTTGATAATTGTTTAATGGCCTTAACAAGCACCGCTTCTCAAGGAAATTAAATATATGATCTTCTGTGCATCTTTAGGTGGGTAGGGAGAACATGTCTGGAGTCCTTTCAAATCTCTGGATTGAAGGGTATACCTTCTGCCCAACTGAAAGGTTTAGCCATTCAATAAACAGTCGCTGAGCACCAACCGGGTGCCAGGCTCTGTGTGAAAGCCTGAATTTACAGAGGCGAATAAAATGGTCTTGCCTTCCAGGGACTCCCAAACACATGGCGCGTGGGAGTGAGCCAACAGCTGTTAAATTCATTGCACTAGGCTCTGGATACTGTTTCCGAGTCAAAAGCATCCAGCAATATTATGCTTGATCCTAAGAACTCAATGAAACTCCATGTTAGTAAGCACACCAGGGCGGGAAAGGTTACATGACTGAAATAGTTTGATGTTTGCACATATTTAATTGGAGAACTTACCTGTCGCCCTGAACTCTTTCAAAGAGGGAGAGTTGGACAAATACTTGCTGCCATTCCACAAGTTGGAAGCCGAAGGGAAAGAACTTTAGTTAATGTGGCTACCAAAACAGCATAGTGTCTTACTCTCGTAACCCCAACTTTAGGACATAGGGGTGGGAGGATCAGGACTCATTCTCAACTATACAGAAAGTTGAGATACATGAGACCTCCTCCACTTACACACACACACACGCACACACACACAATTTCCAAAGATTTGGGAAAAAACACAGGTTAAAAACACTTTTGGACAGAAACATAGTGATTGGAGAAAAGACACTCTGTGTAAATAAACATATAACATAACACATTAAACAAAAGTGACCATCATGCAGCTATCATTGAAGTATTTACACTTGTGAGTTCTAGGCATATCTGGCTTTCACACATAATCCCCAAACTCCATGTCTACTTTATAAGTGAAAACTTAATTTTACTTAGATTTTTGAATCCTGAGGCATATGTGATGATTCAAAACAGTTTGGATTTCCCAAAACGTATATTAACATATATGATAGTATTTATAAGTGAGCAGCATTTAGTGTCAGACCTTTGCAAAAACAGACTGCCACCTATAGTGGCTGCAGGGACATCAAAACCAACCCATGCCTTGTTTTTCTTTCCAAACAGACATGCGCCTGCAGATAAACAATGCGGAGAAACTGTTTCTTGAGAAACTCAGTGAAAAGGAGTACTGGGAGCAGTACAAGAATGTCGGGAGCGCGCAGCACGCTAAACTCATCATTTCCTTACAAAACGACATCAAAAAAGTGAAAGAGAATGCACATAAAATGTCAGGTTAGTTGCAAAAAGCTAGTTCAAGTTCAGTTGAGGGGGCGTTCTTCCCTGACTCATCCCTTCCTGTGTCAGCAGAAGCAAGTGTGAGGCTGCAGAACACAGAGGTTCTGCATGAGGTGGAGGGGACGGTATTGGAGAGCAGGGGCCAATGCTAGGTCCCCTGCGGCACCAGAATGCGGGTTCACTATCCCTGGAAACAGAAAGTGGACCTCTCAGGAACTTACACAAACACTCCCATGACTGAGGAGTCAGCTTAGAACGCTAATGAGGACCAGGAATTGGACATGAGCTTGACATGAAGCAGTCCAGTAAGTAAGGACGCCCACAGGCTGCTGTGGGAAAGAAAACCAGTACACAGCCAGAGTCAACCGAGGAAAACAAGTATCAGCCCGCCATGCGGTTCCATGTGGTCCCATGCGGTTCCATGAGGCTCCAGGTTAGCCCTCCCTCAGCCCCAACCATACTCACCATATCCCAAGTTCCGACTTGTAGTGTCCCACGTGTCTGGCAGATGGGGTCACCAGCATACCCCCACTTCCTTTAGCTGCTTTAACAACTAAATGGTTCGTAGGTGTCACTAAGATAGAGGAACATCGGGAAGGGTAACAGTGATTATTTTCACAACACCCTGTGCGCTCTGTTCTCAGGAACCGCAATCCACAGGGTTTCACATGGAAGTGTAACAGAGTGGAATGTTACTATTACCTTTTCATAGTAACATGGCCATAGAGCTAGAACTTCATCCAGAGTATATCTGGTGATCTGTTTTTTTTTTATCATTTTTGGTCAAGAATTAGCATTTTATGTTATGAGACCCTAGGCTTTATGATTTCTTTCACATGCTAAGAATGAAACACTCCTTATAGCTAAATTCTTGATGTACAGAAGCTTTTAGATGACTTTGTATCAGGATCAAATAAATAACTAGCATCAGCCTGATGGGCAAGGACCCAGATCAAAAAGAAAGTCCATCAGCGTGAGAGTGGAATAAATATTCACAGGCGCTGCATAGCTAGGTAAGAAAAAGACAGGCTGTGCAGATGAGCACAAGCAGGCTAGAATGTCATGGACCTGCCTTCCCAACTTTCTAGCTGGTTCGTTACACTAGCTCCCCGCTTTCTAGCTGGTTTGTTGCTCTAGCTCCCCACTTTCTAGCTGGTTCATTACACTAGCTCCCCAAAACTAGTGAACAATGAGGCACAGCACAGACACTCTTGTCCAGCTATATACTAGAGGGTCTCTCCTGACCCCGCGTTTTTTTTCCAACTCCACACCTGGGTGAGCTTCCTCTTCCCCTCTCTACCTCATTTACTCTTGCCACCCATCGTCCTTTGCTGCAGTCCTGGCGCTGAAACCTCAGGCAAAGACCAACAGCTAGCCACACTCACTTCCCTCCAAAGATATCTTTGAAAATGTATTGTGCCAGTGACACAGAAACAGAAAGATACATAGGAGTCAGTTTCATTTGGTACTGTCTAAGTCTCCATCTAACAGGGGAAATTCTTATGCCAGTATCAAGAACAGATGAGGTAGCATGACATGCCTAGCTGCCTGTACCCTAGTTTCCTGGTAACTCCCTAAGTTTGACTCTTGGAAGACCAGCTCTGCCATCTCCTTCCCAACAACCCAAGATCCTAGAGTTTGACTCCCTTAGTCTATTAAGGAAAAAAGTGCTCTTTGAAACTGTGCTCTAAATGGCAAGTAGTATCTACAGCATGCTTGGTACCATATTTTTGTTTAGTTAGAGAATAAGTTAAATATGCCTCTGTGGACTCATCCAAATATGATCCTCAACATTCTTTGCATTCAATGGACCTTGACTTTTAATAACCATCCTGTGTTGTAAATGGAGCACCACCAATGGACATGTGACAGAGATACAATAAAATGTGCTGTCACTTAGCACATCCGGAGCCAGCAGTACAGGTCCCTCACTGGACAGCCTTACCTTGCTGTTGGGTGGACACTGTTGGAACATTACCTTCTTTATCACACACACACATACTCCTGAAATACTGTCTATCTTTCTTGTAAGCTGGCTCCCCTAGGAGCATATCCACACCACGCAGGGCAGTCTTTGTCTGCCCTACTCAGCATCATTCCCGGTTCCTCAATCGCATCTTTAATGAAGAGCTGGCCCTTTTGAGAAAGCAACAGCAGAGTGGACGCCTCTGTCCAGCTTCCTTCTCTCCTCTTTCTGAAGCAGCCTTCATGTCTTTGTGCTCCACCGTCCTTCAAAGGAGCATCAGCTATAGGATGAAGGACCATCAACTATGTGACTTCTAAGCCCCTCTTGGGATCTAAAGCTTCCACCTCTGCTCTCTCACTAATGGCATTTATGAGCTAAGAAAGTGCAATAGGATGGGATACAGTATAATAGGATAGATAAGCTTCATCTCTGTCCTCTCACCTTGGGGGGGGGGGTCAGCCCCACAGCCTCCCTCTATTCTCTTTTTCCCTTATTCTGTCTTCTCACTCTGTCTTTTCTGCCCAGGGAAACACACGGTGGCCGCCATAGTTAGATGGAGTCAGATGTGCACAACACACAAGTCCACACAGTACATACTCAACTCAAAAAGACTTATGTCTTTTTTTTTTTTAACATAACTGTTGTGGAATCATAAGTGGTATGTTCTAAAGAATAAATTACCAAACAAATATTAAGTGCTTAAAATGCTCCCTTCGGAGAAACAAGTCTTTGGAAGAATGAACATTCTTGGAGCTCCTTAGGCTCATCATATTCAGGTGGTGGTAAAGTATTGAAACGTGTCTTCTAATTGTAGAAACTAGTCCAAAAAAGTATTCTCGAGAATTCAGGGGGAAAAGTTCACAGAAAGGAGAGATGAGAATAACTGAAAATTAAGTTTACAAATGTCATCATTTTAGCTGGGATCTGTCTTATTAAGGCTTGTAATTTCTTTTTAAAGAACAGTATAGAATCACTCTGGAAGATGCTAGAAAGAGAATAATCAGAGAAACATTGATTCAACTGGACCAAAAGAAGGAGTGGGCCACTCAGGTACATATGCCAATTTCCTTAATGAAGCAAGACATTTCTTCTTATTATTATGTACTTTATCATTTTGGTTAGAAAACTCCACAAGCATTTTACTTTGACCATCTCCAATCCTCCTTTCTTTGTGTTTCTTTTTCCATTACTTTTCTATATTATTGTTCTTAGCTTCTCTTTCCTTATGAGGTTTTATCCTTCAGTAACTGAATATCAAATTTGTAAAATGGTATCTACTCATAAGGAAATACAATCTGCTCTAAAATTCTTGTGGGCAAGACTTTAAATATCCGGTTTGGAGAGTATGTCTCAATGGTAAAGTGCATACCTAGAATGTGTGAAACTGTGGTTTCAACTATCACCACAAGAAGTCCTCCTTTCTGACTGAGAGAGAGGGAAAGAGGAAGAGGGAGAAAGAGAGAGGGGGGAGAGAGAGGGAGAGAGGGAGAGAGGGAGAGAGGGAGAGAGAGAGAGAGGGGGAGAAAGAAAGAGGGAGGGACAGAGAGGGAGGGAGGGAGAGAGAGGGAGGGAGAGAGAGAGAAAATCAGACCTTTTCTGCTTATGCATCTTATAGCTTTACACCCTGAAGCTGTTTGCTATTTTCTAAGTTTGTACATTGTTATTACTAGCATGCAGAAAATTTTCAAATCAAAAGATGAAATCATCTATTGATACTTTTATTGTATGTTGGACTAGATCTAATGGCAGACTTGAAGAATGTTTTTATTCACTGCAGGCTTGACTGCGGAGTAGGTATTTTATGATTGGTGTCACAATGGCCGCAAGACTCCCTCATGGAGGGCCAGTTGCAGGGATGCCACACATTGTCCGGCTTTCCAGATGACCTGCAGTGGACAGTGTAAACCAGCAGGAACAATACCACAGAGCGATAAAGAAGGAACAGCAGAACCAAAAGCGCTTACATTTGTTCCCAAAGAGATTGCAAAGCATAATTTAAAATGAATGTTGGCGTAAGCTCTGTACCTCCGCTGCCAAGATTACGGGTCACCATATGACAACCCTTCCTTAATACAGAAATTTTCTTCTAGAATGCTGTGAAGTTCATCGACAGGAGCAATTATCGAGAGATTTGGGAGCATGACTGGCTGAAAAAAGAAGTAAGTGGAACCTATTAAAATATTTGTTCTTTTTTCATTTTTTTGATTTGGCAAATAGAAGTTAAAGGAAAAGTATGGAATTTTAATTGACATAAAGGAAAACTTGGGTAAAGTCCTAGCAAATACCATAAATGATATCAATAATAGCCAGAAATAATTTGGGGGCCTAATTCACACAACATGCCCAAGTGTGCAAAGCTTCCTTATGTCTAAAATTGACCTAGTGTTTCTCATGGGTTTGCTTCCTCCAGACTAAAGCATCATTCTGGCTGCTAATATAAGTTGTGCTTTAGGGTAACATGCCTGCCATCCTTCAGAGATGTGTTCAGCGGGGGCTGGTAAATAATATATGCTTATTAGTTATTAAGTGAAAGAACGTTAAAGAATATCAATGACTGTAGATATATTTACCAGAGAGATGAAATACACACACATATATATGCGTGTATACATATATACATATATACATGATACTGGATAAAGGAAGTTATGCGAATTGTGTTGTGGCTCAAAATGGCAGACTGTATCCATTCCCTCCTACCAACCCCCTGACATGAAATTATAGAAATTAAAAAAAAAGCACATCTTCAAAGAGCACTGGAGGAGTTAACTAGCAGGAAAGGTTTTAGCAGTTTTCTGGCCGACATAAAGCAGATGTGGCATCAGGTTGCTGTTGAAACTGGAGATGTTACTCGGTGCAGATGTTGTAAGTGTGCCACGTGGCATGTACAAAACCCAGTGTGCCTTGGGAACCCTGTGCGCGTGTCCGCTCGGAGTGCGCGTGCACTGTAGATGGCAGGCGCGGGAACTGGAGCAGAGGCGAGAGTGTCCCATGATCCCCTCCACAGTTCAGGTCCCTGGCACCCTCTACCATTTCCTCCACGCAGAACACGGGTCCTGCAAGCGGGCCTCCCAGGACAGTGAAATCATTGATAGACAGTTGCTAGTATAGACCTTACACATTTCCATGCCCCCCCAAAAATCCCATTCTCATCCTAGAATAGTTTGCCAGTCTACTTGCCACTGACCTACCATATCCAGAGACACCCCTCCACCCCAGGCCTCTTCCCCATTCAGAGAAGCTTGTTATGAAAACAAACCTGTTTACACAGTGATAGATAAAATCTACACAATTCTGCAGACCTTTCCTACATGTGAAGAGGCAATGAAGGATTACTAGGTACTATAAAGGAGAAAAACAAATGGACTACCAACAAAGCAGAAGTGAACAGTAATAACCTAAGTGGTGGGAAATTCAGGGAATCAGAAAAGAGCTTTTTTTTTTTTTTTAATTTCTTCCACTCAGGGGCTGGAGTGGTGGCTCAGGGGTTAAGCCTTTGCCTTGCAGGCGGAAGGTCCTGAGTTCAGATCCTAGACCCCACGTATAGACGCTGGGCAGAGGGGGAGGGGGAGGGGGAGGGGAAGGGGGGAGGGGGGAGGGGGGCCTGGTTTCTGGTCCTGGTAGGGCGGAGCCTGTGAATCCCGGGGCAGAGTAAACAAGGTGGAAGTGCCTTATCCATGGTGGTTCCTGAATTCGTCTGTGGTTCTACACAGACATACGTACATACACACACACACACACACACACACACACACACACACACACACGCACACATGCATATACGCACAATTGATTAAGTAATAAATAATAATAAATTAAAAAAATTTCTTCCACTCATATAAAGTTGATAAGTACCCCGTTTCCCTCCCTCCCTCCACCCCTCCCTGGATTCCCTTGCTCTCTTTTCCCTTTTCCCTTTCCTTTCCCCCCTCCTTCCCCTTCTCCCAGTGCTCCCTCCCCCCCATTCCTGGAGCATTTAGAGTGCATGTCAAACTTCCCTCTGGGTCCTCCTCTCTGATGAGGTGTAAGGACTCAGTGGCATTGCCTAGAGCTCTTTCTTGTGCTCCCCTTTAGTGTAGGAACACTATTGTGGCTGCTAATCCCTTGCTTCTAAGGATCCTAGTGCCTGTGATCCATGCTAGACTTTGGGGGTTCAATGATATGTTGGTAATTGCGCAGGTTGTGCAAAGTCCTATTATGATTACTTTGGCCCTAACCGGGAAAGGCTCTTAATAAAATTTAAAAAATGAGAAGGCAGTTTATTTAGAAAGATATTTTAAAACATTAATCACCAAATATAAAATAGGGGACAGAATACAAACTCGGGACAGGAAGGACAATAATACAACGACAAAAAATTGTGAGATGAGATTGAAAACACGAGGGTAAGATGCACAAGATCCAGGAAGGTAAGATGGGGCAGAGGAAAGACTATCACCTGTGACATAGCAGCCGGAGGTCCCCAGAGCAGAAGAGCGCCCAGAAGAGCCAGAACAAAGAGGGAAAAACTAGCAGTTTCCAGCAGAAGGGGGAGGGGAGCAGGAAACATGGTAACAGTGAGGGAACACAAGTTAAGGACAAAATGAACTGGAGTTTGAATTTCTGAATGTCTAGAATTTCACAAGCTCCTAGTTTTTCTGGGGAGTTTACTTAACAATGCACTGCAACAAAGCAAGGTAGCAAAGGGAATAAAAAGGGAAACATGGAACTTTCCCGAGTGCCGGGAGAGAAGTGAATGAGCCCCCAGGCTCCAAAACCAGCTCCAACTTCACCTGAATGCACCTCGGGCATCTCAGATTGCTAAACGGACTCCACCTTCCCCTTTTCCCCAAATGGAAAATATCTCACCATTAATCCAACGGGCCAAGTGGGAAAGTGGGGAGTGTTTAGAAATGTTCTTTTCAGTACCCACATCCAGGAGGCCCCCCTGAGTTCTCAAGGATCCTGCCTTCACCACCTCTCACCTATCTGCCTGCCCTGGGCCTGGCCCTCTGTAACCACGCCCACACCTCCAAGCCTCCAGGAACATGGTTCCCTTTTCTCTGCCACCAGAGAGGTCCTCCTTCTCCTTCTCAGAGATTCAGCAAGTCTTTCTAAAACATAAAGTCTGTGCCCCCAGTCTAGCTTGACAAAGTCATTAAGCTGCATTGATAAAGTCTTGGGAAATAGACCTTCATACTAGTCCCCCAAAACAGGATGAAGTTCCAATTATAGACAAGATATCAATAATTTTTCAAAAACTTAAAAACTGAAGTTGAGTTTTAAAAGAAAAGACCACCTGCAGCGAGACTTGTCCACACCAGACCTGCATAACGATTGACACACCAACATGCCCCATAGACTAGGAGGAACTTGAGAGAGAACAAACGGTGGAAACCTTGAGGACTAAAGCTGGATGAGTGAAGGGAAATGCCCCTATCAGTGGGGTGGCCCGAGGAGGGGCAACTTGGTATGCCACAGAGGCCTGAACCACCACAAGAGTAGACAAGCCAGAGAGAACTTGGGGGTCCATAGAAGCAGATAGGCAGGAGGATGGAAGGGAGTGGGATGGATTGATGAAGGGAAGGGGAGGAAACGGGAGGGAGGGGTAATGAAGGAAAGCCGGGATAAGTACTCAATATGCTTCTAAAACTAGAAAAATAAAATACTAAAAAACAACAACAAAAAACGAACCAGAGACTTCCGCTTCCGGTTCTCAGTCCTGGAAGTTGCTTTCTGCAGCGGCGTGGGGGTCCTTTGTGAGATTCCACCATGGCGGACCATGATCAGGGCCAGAAGGTGCATCCCATCAGCAGCATCCTCAGATATTTGCAAAATAGACCTCGGCTTCCAGCACGGCTCTAGGAGCAAGGGGAATGCGGATCGCATCGGCGTGGATGAGTCTATGAACCTCATATTAGGTGATGCAGAAGAGACTCATTCTAAAACAAAGTCAAGGAAACAACCGGGCTGCATCATGTTAAAAGGAGATACTATGACTCTCGGCAAAGCGTTTCCAACTAGAAATGATCGAGGAAGCGAGAAGTTGAGGAGACAGTGAAGATTTTTCTTAAAGCCTCTTCTGACGGAGTATAGTTCTGAAACATTTACTCATAGTGTTTGATAACCCTTATGTTATTGCCAAATGACAATAAAGGTTGTGAGATTGTTGTTTTTTTTTTTTTTTTTAAAAATAGAGTATCAATTTAAAAAAAAAAGGGGCACCAAAGAGAAATTTATTTTTTAGGTTGTTATTAAGTGCAACAGTATGATCTTATAATAGCTATTCAACTCTGAATTTTATTAGATGTCACAGATCTTAGTTTTAAAGCAAATGACTACAAGAATCTGAATTTGTGATGAGAAAGGCTGATTGACTTTTTCTGCTGAAGCCACAAATTACATCTGGCTTTTTTTTTCTTTCTTCTTCTTACAGTTCCATGAAAATGAAAGAAAAAAATGTCAAGTTTAATTGAACCATAGACAAGAAGAGCTTGGTAATAAAGGACAAATCATCTCGAGGAAACTCCATAGATTTAATTTCTATATTTTAATAAATATTCATTCTAGCACTATTAAGTTTACTCACCAAATTAATGAAAACTATTTCCTCTTATGAGTCTTATCACAAGGCTTAAAAATTGCCTAGAAGCAGAACAATGAAGTCAGTTAAAAGTTTCCTTGGGAGCTTTTTATCTCTGGCCAGAGAGTGACATCCAATACCCATCAGGATGGAGTGAAGGGCATTGCAGGAGCAGCAAAACTGGAAAAAAAAATCAACAAACCACAATCCAGAACTTCAGAGACTCTATATTAACCACCTGGAATTAGACCAGCCTAATCTCTCCCCATATTGAAGCTCAGGGAAATTCTTGGAAGAGGGGGCGGTAAGATCGTAAGAGCACAAGGATGGGAGGACCAATGATATGCAGGATACTCCACACAAGTTAGGGCCGAAGCAATCATAATTGGACTTTGCATGCCCTGCGCAATGTCCAACACACTATTGACCCCACAAAGTCTAGCATTTGGTAAAGGCACTAGGATCCTTGGAGGCAAGGGATTGACAGCCACAGTAGTGTTCCTATGCTTAAGGGGAACACAGGAAAGGGTTCTGGGAAATGCCACTGGGTCCTTGCACCTCATGGGAGAGGAGGGCCCAGAGTAGAGTTTGGCATGCACAGGAAGGGATGCTCCGGGCATGGGAGGGGGAGGCACTGGGGGATGGGGAGGGAGGGGGGAGGGAAGAGGGGAGGAGAGGGGGGCACAGGGCGGTGGGAGGTTGGAAGGAGGGAGGGGACCGGTGTACCTGTTAAGTTTGTATGAGTGGAAATAAATTTTAAAAAAAGTTTCCTTGGGAGAAGGCTCAAGAATGATCTCATAAAAGATCACTAGAGACAGAACTCGTGAACATAGCTCTCCTTTATACAATCGCTCAACAATAACTAAAAGCACAGAGGCTGGGAAGGAAACGGAGAGGTCTCGTGGCAGGATTTTCTTTATCTGGTTTCATCTATCAGGCTTATTAGGAAAGGAAGACAATTGGAACCTGCAAATGACTTACATTAGCTTAACAAAGGGAAGCCCAGAGACACCAGAAAAGGGGGTTCAAGGAAGCCAGCAATCCCTGTAGAGTCTTCAGGGAGATATAAGGTTCCCCTGGGTCTTTCCAAAGAGAACTTCAAGAGTGCGTGTGTTGGTCAGGACCCTAAAACACTTTAAATTATCTGTCTTATCTTGTAGGTATTTTAGAAAGTTGTTTTCTCCCTTTGCTACTTCTTTCCCCAGAAATCTTAAAGGATTTATGTGATTATAAAATGATGATGTAATATTAGATGGAATGCCCCCAAAGGGACCTCAGTGTCAACGTTGGAAAGAGACCAAGACCTGTGTTCCCAAATCCTGCCAGACCCTGAGGTCAAACATCTCCAAATGGCCCTTTATTTCTCTCTGCTTATAATTTCTGACTAGAGTTTTCTTTTCAAAAATTATCAACCTGACCTTTAGGCATTCAAATTAGCAATCAAGTTCATTATCTCATAACATATGACATGATCCTCTCCAGCCGGGTGATTTCGTATTATGAACTTTAAGTGGTTTCGCTAAATTGTTTCAGGCAGGTAAACGACATGCACCTTCGTTTCTAACTGCAAGCTTCCAGAAATACCTTCTCTATAACATGGCTTTCTGACTTTTCTGCGGCTTTTTTCCCATTGGATTATAAGCTGTCTTGTGTGTCCAACTATATCTAGCTACATTTAGAGTCTCTGTCTGATTAAGAATTCACATATCAAATAAATGGAATAAGAATATCTATTAAATAATTGATGTGATGAGCATGTAGCATTCTACCCAGTGCTTCAAGATTTCAACATATAGTCACTGGCGACAAAGCAGAAGCTGTTGGTCACATCCTCCCAAGGACTAAGGACAGCTATGCATGTGCGGCACTCAACATGGTGAACTAGCCCCTGCCTGTGCTTTCATCTTTCTCTCGATAGGTTGCCGGTGTCTTTTCATTATTGTCACCTTCCTGACATACATTATTTTATACTCTAATTCTGTTGTCCTGACCGCTCCCCTGAGCACACAAGGTACTGTGGACAGACAGGGTAGGGAGCTTCCTTTCTTGCTCTCTTCTTCCTTCCTCAGTCTTGACTGATGTTCTCCTTTAGGGCCTGAAAGAACTTCCATGGTCTTAAACTGACAGGCCCCAGTCTGGCCATCCAGAAGCTTCTCGCAGGCCTCCTCTGTCTGCACTTGGCCTGCGGATGTGTTTCAGGAAATGCTGCTTGGTTTCTAACACATTCCCCTTCACCTGCAGGTATGGTCTGTGACACACGAGGTGGTCCATCTTCTTACATTAACCATCTCCGGAGCAGCCAGTGTGGGAACCTCACCCTCACTTTCTTAGTCCTAGGAGCATCAGTGGCACCCTGTGCCCACATGCCTGCCCCGCCCCTGAGCCAAGGCGTTTTTTTCAAGCGTCTAGCCCAGCAATGGCTGTGGGCTTGCAGATTCAGTCTGTCTTTACTGGGCTTTATTATTATTATTCCTAGTTTTACAAGCTCAGCAAGGAGGTATCCTTATTACCCTCTTTTCCCTCCATCTCTAGATCCAGCCCTCTTCCTCCCACCCTCCTATCCGGAAGCTCCTATGAGTCCTGGAACTCCCTCTGGATCATCTGCTTTAGTGGGGATTCAGATCTCTGTGATAGACCAAGAGACCCTTCCTAGGGCAGACTGCTGACAGGGGCACTCCCCTTCACCTGTCTAACCCCTTTCCCCTAAGGATCCTACTGCTTGAAATTATTTCTTCTGAGAGCTTTGCTAGCCTATTCAACATTCAACTGTACTTTTCAAGTGTGTAAATGATACAACTCACATCCTGTAGTAACTACCAAACCATGAAACAAGTTCTACTAATGACCTAGAAAGCGGTTTACCTATTCCTTCTTACTGGGCAGGGATCAGGTAAATCCAGGTAAGTGACAGATGATAGAATATCCCACTTTTCCAAGTTGAATTTCTGACAGACGACTTCACTAAACTCAAGTCAACAAATGCCAACCCTGGTCTCTTCTCCACCCAGATCGCCTTCCACAGGAAGGAAGTTAGAGAATTAGAACGTTCTATTCATCAACTGGAAGAAGAGAACTTGGGGCTTATTGGTCAACTATTCAACTGTAAACTTCTGGATCTTAAAATACCCAAGTAAGCCAGTCTCTGCTGCTCAACTGGTTAGGATTTGACACTCACAGTGCCCAAGCGAAAGCCATTAACATTTCTAGAAAGTGTTAACATCTGTGAAAAAGATAAATAATAGAAGTTATTTGGGGGCTGTGAAGATTAGCAGCTAAGGCACTTGCTGGGCAAGCAAGACGACTAGAGTAGATCTCGTGTAAAATATGTGGTGGTTCAGCTCACCTGTAGTTATAACCTCACAAGGCTAACTAGGAATCCCCAGAGGAAGCCAGCTAGCCAGACTGCTCTGGATTTGATAAAAGACTATCTCAAAAACAATGAGGTGGAAGATCGATCAGGGATGATGTCTGATATCAACCTCAGGCCTCCACACACATAAACACATATATACCTGTGCATCTGTACACACATGTGCACCCCATACACTCTTGTATATGCATACATACACCAATGAACCTCACACATATATGAGCATGCACACACACAAATGTAAACATTGCATACACACACATGCACCATAAACACATGAAAATGAAAAAAAAAAAAAGCAAACATAAAGTCAGCCAGGCATGGTGAAGACCTATAAAAGAGATAATATAAACTGCGCCATGCTTAGGAAGAAAAAAACAAGTCACACAAAAATAGGGAGATCAATGTCAGATCTGGTAAAGTAGGTGTAAACTTGGACATGTAAGAAAAGCCAAGAAAAAAATTTCTTCCTAAGTAGTTCCGTGCTGATTGTGTAATGACATCGAGTGAGATCTTAAGTATTTATAATGGCAAAACCAGAGAAGGGTTATATAGACACAGACAGGCCTGTCTGAAAAGGAGAGCTGCCAATCTTTTCACTGAGTCTTGAGAAGGTTTAGCGCATGTAAATGTTTTGTGCGTAATATGTTGTACATAAGTAAAGTGTCTCCATAACATCTTACGCATGTTCTTTAAATGTTCACAGCCCACTTCAGGGGCTTGTCCTTGGGTGCTGAGCTGCTGAGTGAAGGTGGCCGTTTGCCCATCTCTAAGAGTCTAGTGGCTCGTGTTCTTTGCAGATGGCAAACCTTACAGACACATGGACACACCCCACGCAGCTCCAAGTCGTTCCGCTTTTCTCCTCCTCTTCCCCCTCCTCCTCCTCACCACCTATTTTCTTACTGAACATTCAGTGGGCAGGTCAGAGAGAGCAGGACTGAAGTCTGTGTGCAGAGTGTGTGCAGCGCACATGTCACTTCACTGGGTGGCTAGCTGACCCACTTCCCTCGCTGAAAGCCGGGGCCCAGGACACCATCTTGGATTCCCCTCAAAACCATCCATTCCACACCTGCTCTTTCCTTGTACAGTGGCGACATCACTGGTATCATTCTCACCCTTCTGGAGTTTTCTCTTACCTAGGAATGCTCTCCCATCACGCCCAAACCTTCCCTGGCAAGTTAGAGGTTCTCCCAACACTCAGCTCAAGTTTCAGATCTTCCAATAAACCCTCCCTTTCTCCAAAGGCTCACTCAAGAGGTACTCCTTTCTGTCCCCTCCAAATCCTCACATGGGGCTAATTCCCCAGCACAGTAAAAATCCTTCCCTCAATTCTGCAGTACTGTTCACCATTCCAAGGGACCCATGTTCCTCAGGTGCACAAGCTGCCTCGTCTTTTCCTCTCACCAGTACCCTGGAGAGAAATAGGCAGTAGCAGGCATGCAATACAGTATCCACTGACTGACAGACTGTTCTTCTTATCTGTACTTTTAGACATCTGTATCTTACTCAAGCCGCTGGGCTGGTGGTATCGCCACCTAAAGAAATGCATTTGGAGTTGCCAGAGATCCATAGAGGTACCGTTTCATTGCAATGCTTTTTTTTTTCTTGATTTAATAAACAACTATCTGAGCATTAATTACTGACAAGCACCTCACGCGCAAAGACTTTTGAAATTTTACACTTTTAAGCACAACTGAAAGCTGTGACTAAAGGTGTATCGCATTTCACCCATCTGCCCAAATGTGTATGTCATTATTTCTTTCGTTTACCCCGTTAGAAAAGTCATTTCAGCATCCTTTGGAGAGCAAAGAAACCTTCAGCCTAGGGAAACCAAGCAGTTACGAGAGCACCCGAAGTTCCCAGAACGTCTATGCAGACAGAGACAACAAGCTGAGCGCCAGGTGTGAAGAAGCCATGATGACGTATTTACTGTATGAGGATGAGCACGACTTCAAGGTAAGAGCCAAAGGCCACAGCCTTCATTGCCAACACACTGCTGGCTTATTTAAGGAGAAAACATAAGACACAAATATTGAAATTTGAGTTATAATTCTTAGTAAAATTGGGCCTCCACTCACATCTCATAAGAGATTCTTTTCGCTCCTTCTCTTGGCCAATATACTAGAGTCACTCCATTACTGGTATATAAAATAAACTTTCTAATGCTAGGTAATAAGTTATCCCTAAACCTACTAGCTTAAAATATGCCATTTTTATTCTCTTTAAAATAACTTCTGTTTTTATTAGAGAGAACATGGACAGGAGGATGGAGGTCAGAGGACAACTTTCTGAATTCAGTTCTCCCCTTCCACCATGTGGACTGTAGGGATTGAACTTGGGTTGCCAGGTTTACACACAGGTGCCTTTATGCATTGAGCCATCTCATCAACCCTAATTTTACTCTCTTTCAGTCCTTCTTTTGCTTGGGAATTAAGACAGTCTGACAATCATATGGTAGTCAGGACCATATCTGAAGAGCTGAGTGGGAGGGGTGGGAGGAATTACCTCAAAGGAGGAAGACTCACAGATCTGATGATGGCTACTCCAGGGCCCATTTCTCTTCATCTGAACCTCTTCAGAGGATGCCTTGAGCATCCCTTTGTTGTGTATGGTGCTTAACTTCTCCCAAAGTAAGCAGTCTCAGAACTGAAGAAAGCTGAAGTGTTCTGGAAAACCCACCTGGAGAACACAGGTCCTCACTGCTGTCACATGGTATTAGTGATGCAGTTACATCAATTTCTTCCCACCAAGAAGAAAGGATGCAGCTCTGAGATGGGATAATTGTCAGGCAATCTTTGGAACATATAAACTGCTTCCTATACCATTAGTGGATACCTGGACTATCCAGTTTTTCTGTTTAAAAACGTCTCTTTAATGTGTTCCAGTTACAACCCCTTGTTCCACACATACTCTCTCCCACCCCATCCTTATTCCTTTTTTTTCTGGGAAACGATAAAATTTTTTAAAATTTTTTTCAAAACTTTATAGCTTCAAAGGATTTAAAATAGAAGGACACTTTACAAAAAGTTATATAGGAAATAAAATTCCTAAAGTATAAATAGAAATGTAATATTACAGAGTATTTATAACATACAAAGAATATAAAAGGACTGTATGCCATTCAAAGCTACCAAAATCTAAAAGTTCTCATCTCACTTAAGTCTGACATGACAAAAACCAATTTTAAAAAGTGCAAAAAAAATGGAATAAAGCCACCATGCTAATGAATTACAGTTCACCTCTGCTGACATTGAGTGTCTATTCAAAGGCTAAAATTTGCAGCTAGAGATGTATTTCAAAGATGGAACACTTGCCAAGCATGCACAAGACTTTTGGTTAGAATCCCAGCACTGCAAAGGTTCTTAAAAGGGTCTTGAAGCTCCCGTTTTTTTCTACCACCCAAAGTCTAAATACCCCTATCTACATCTTGGAATCATGGGCATTGGCATGTCATGATGATATCAGGCAACACTAGACAACTGTCCATAAGATTTCTACAGTGTATGGCACTGGGTTGAATGGAAAGGATTCTTTTCTTGTGTGCTTCTGATGTGGCAGAACTACTTTGGTCACAGTGTGTGATGTGGAGACTTCCAGCAACTCTCTGGTCTCTCTTAGTCTCCTGTGTTGTAGTTTGGAAACTAAACACAATTATAAACATTCTTGAGAAAAAGCCTTGCCTTGCTTTTTGATCCTTTTAAATTCATATCAATATTGAGAACCCTGCAATATGCTAAATATTCCTCAGGGAATTGGGGGAATTGAAGTTAAAAAAAAAAAAAAAAAAGCCTGAACAGCAAGTCCTACCCTCAAATTACAGGATTATAGAAAACAAAAATTAAAAAGAAGGAAATTACTACATAGAGGAAAAAATACTCCATTTATGTCTGTCTCGCTGCCCTGCCTGGGGGCTTATCCTGCCTCCAAGCACCATGTGTGCACACAGCACCCAGTGTGACTTATGGCTTGGGAACCTTCCCAGAGGACCAGATGTCAGCTGTAGCTTGAGACACTTGGAGCTGACTTCGCCTTCTTATATAAAGTACTTTCCTAAGAAATCTTTTTTTTTTTTTGGCTGTCATCTTGGTCCATGCTTTGGTCAAATGTGGTTTTTCTTACATAGTAACCAGAAATCCTATGAAAACACAAATTCATGGAAAACATCCTCCGTAGTAGAATATCTGTAGCCAAAGCATTTGCAACCTTCCCTTTGCTTTTGCATAATATAGAAAAGGGTCCGGTGGTTACATCACCGCTAGTAGAGGGTATATCCAGTGCTTTTCTCCAACAAAACAGTTTCCAGGGTTGTATCTCCCTCCCCTACCTAACGCCCCACCCTCCTCAACTCACACTGAGACATGACTATCAGCTTTCCTGGCTGCTCATTAGGAGATCTTTCTGCTATGCTCTGAATATAAACGTGAAAGGTAGAATTTTGTAAAACTTTATTAACAGTAACTTTCCTATTTCACACATTGTTCAACATATACCCAAACAGCAGGCGACTGGAATCTTGTCAGATACAGTTCAACCAAAAGACATCAAGACTAATTCATCACAGCTAAATTAAACCTTTCCTCCCATGTCTTGCCACAGGAGTACGTAAACTTGGGCCCCTTGGCGGTGAAGCTGATGGGCGCGCAGGGCAAGAAGATGCCCCTTCATTATCAAGAAAAGGAGATTCCAGTCAAGTTCTATGAAGACACAAAGAGCCAAGAAAGCCGCATCACACGTAAGATGATGAGGTCTGTCTCCTGAGAAGGCTGCCGAGTGAAAGCAATGCTTTCCTGTAAAGTCTTTGAAAAACGAAGCCCAAGAGTTCCTTGTTTTACCTGCGCCTTGGTCCCACGTTCAAACCCAGAGAGTTTTCTCTTTGTCAAACATTTATTCATCAGGTAGAGATTTATCAAGTACTTAGATATGTCTTATGCTTCAGAAATCTCCCAAATACTCATACCCTAAACCTGTTCCATGAGATGACATGATGCAAAGGCCACGCTTATGTGCTGTGCTGGGAACGCCAACAGGGATGTTTCCTGACAGGAAAAAAAAAAAAAAATAGCTTTTCCCTGCAGTCTTCAAAGTTCTATCGAAAAGGAAATCTGATGTTGCCAATTTTTAAGAAAGGTAGGGGTGTGTGTGGTCAGTGTCGAGCAGCTTCCTTTAGTCCTGTCCATCATATTTTTGAGACGAGATCTCTCGCTACTGTGATTACACTGGCTGGCCAGCCCCTAGGATCCGCTAGGATCCAGCTGTATCCCACAGCAGCAGGGTTACAGACATGCACTGCCATGCCCAGCTTTGTGTGGGTGCTGGGGGGCTGAGCCATCTCCACAGCCCCCCAAACTAGACCCTTCATAGGCTTCTTCAGACAGAAACAAAGGTATAAACTGACTGACTTACTGCTGGGACAAATCCGAGACCTTCTGATAGGCACCAAACACCACAGTAAGTCCACTGATGATTGCACGTGGTGGGATTCTCCTTAGTTGGAGCAGTTTGGCCTTCCCAGTGTAGATTTAAGGAAATGTGAAATGGCTGAAACCCTTGTTTTCCAGATGCCTGAGGCAAAATGGCATGGCCATGGGGCGGGGACCCAGCTGTGCGGTAGAGAGCTAGCCCAGCACGCACAGGGATGCTAAGTTCAGTCTCCACAGTTCCAGCACAAAAACAAACAGCTGCGAGATGACCAAGCGGGAATTGTCAGGCAAGAAAAGAATGACCTGATCCAGTGCTTTCATGCCTTGTTTTCTAGATTTACAGAGTAGCAATGCCTCTAAAATCTGCATTTTTTAAAAAACCAACCCCAATTCTCAGCAGCCTACAGTGGTGGCTTTGTTAGGCCGCCGAGTTACAAAGCATATCTTAATAAGACCGCCAAACTGCCTGTCAGTGCCAGTCATTCAGCAAAGCGTCTGGGGGCAAGGGCTTCCAGCCTGGCACTGTGTGAGTGCTCAGAGACCAAAGATCAACTTGCCCCTTTCCAAGGATCTCCTGACCCAGAAGAGCTTCGGCCACCACGGCTGCACTTGGCCTTCACTGATTGTGACCCAGAAATTAGACAGGACTGAGGAAATGAAGGGGTTAAAAAAAAAAAAAACAGTTAAAAAAAAAAAAAAAAACCCACACTGTGAAATCTGGCTACCTTTGAGCCTCAGGAAGGGACTCGGGAGCCTTGGTATTTGCAAACTCTATTCCTGTACTATAGGATGGTGTTGATATGTGACTTGCACATTGTAGCACACAGCATGTGGCAGCTGCAATAACTGCAGACCTTTACAGGAGCCACTAATTTTCTGAAAACAGCCAAAGATGTTCAGTTGTCTTGGTGGTGCTCTGCTACCATGGCAACTCCAGAGTGCCACTACCTGGAAGTCGCTTCATGTCCCACTGGGAGTGAATGGGGTGCTACTGATGTCTAACCCTGAGGCTCTACCCTGACCCCCTCATCAGCAGGCTCCAGGGTCCTAGGGTTCTCGTGTGCTTTTGTGTGCACAGAAAGGGGGCACACAGGGCAGTTTTGTTTCTTTTTGAGTCCTGCAGTCTGACACTGGAGCAATTCAGGGACCAGGGCAGCTAGGGTATTTTTGAAGCAATGAAGGCCTGCTTGTTAAAGGGCTGTTGGTCCTAGCTGGTTTCATTAGACATCAACACAATAGTTCTCTGTATTTTTCTTGGAATAAACAGGCTTTTGCACTAAAAGCAAAAGGAAATATGCCCTCAAGCCACTGAAGCATTCTAAATATTAGTGACTTTAACTGGACTAAGTGTTCCGTTTCCCATGCTGACTTCACAAGGCTCAAATTCCTCAGAGAGACAGAGGTTTCTTCTCTTCCTGCTCCTCTTCCTCTTCTTTCTTTCCTCTTCCTCCTCCCCCTCTTCCCCTCTTCTTTCTTCTCTTTCTCCTCCTCTTCCTCTTCCCTGTCCTCCCCTTCTTCTTTCTTCTCCTCTTTCTCCTCTTCCTCCCTTTCCCCCTCCCCATCACCTCCCCTTCACCCCTTTCTTCTTCTTCTTCTTCCTCCTCCTCATTCTCCTTATCCTCCTCTTCTTCTCCCCCTTCCCCTTCCCCTTTCTCCTCCTTTTCTTCTGTGGTGTTTTAATTATGCTTTAGGTCATTCTGTTCTTAAGATCTGACTAAGTGCTAGCAACCGAGTTGTGCATTAACTGCAGGATCAGATATCCACACTCAGCCTTTGTACCAGACTGGTACAAAGTCCTGGGGTCACCTTCCTGACCTCTCGTCTTCGTGTGATGCTGGCTTTCTGCGGGTCTCAGCCGTAAAACATGCTGTCCTTTGCAACATCTCTCTCCTGAGAGGAATGAAAATGAGCTAGGATAGATTCCCTCCATGAGCGCTTCAAATGTGGTGGGCGCAGGCCACAGTCATGTTTCCTGGCCACTTGAGAAGTTGTGTTTTGAGACTTTTATGTGAATGAGAAAGTGTCAGTGTAGGACAGGGCTGAATCTAGAATCTGAAGATACACCTTTTATCATTCTGTTGTGTCTGCCACACACAGGCCTTAGCCCATGTACTCCAGCAGCTTCTCCGTCTCTGCCTCCATCTTGTTCCACAGCAGCTCTGGGAATAACCGATGAAGCTTCTCACGTGGGCTCTGGGCATCAAATTCCAGCTGTCAAGCTTGCACAGTAGGAGCTGCTGCACACCCACGCATCTCTGGCCTCAGCAGACACATTTTTCACACGCTGCACACCCACCCATCTCTGGCCTCAGCAGACACATTTTTCACACATTGTATAACGTGTTTAGCCCAATCTGCATTTGCTTACTTTCATTTTTAAGCTTTTGCTAATTTTCACTAAAATGTTTCATTTCTAAAATAATTTCTCAACAATTTTTTTTTTAAATTGAAATTACAGGACACGGTAGGGCTTTGAAGTCACTGATGAGAAAAAAACATAAAACTGACAATTCTTTTAATAAACATGTTATGACTGAATGAATAGCGGTGATTGGTTTGCTTTTGATTGTTCTACCCCTTGTTCTGCCACAGCGCGTCCACTTCATTGTTTTAGCTGAGGCAGGGGGGCCGAGAAAAAAGAAAGGTGAGAGAGATGTTAAGGATGATGGAACAAACACACCTACGAATGAATACCCAAAACAATCTTGTAGGGCAAAGCCATGGTGCCAGCTGCTTCACACAGAAAACAAATGGGTTTGGTGGGAGTGATTATTAGCTTAAGCTTCGTGCTGAAGACAACTAAAGTGAATGCGAACAAGACACTAAAATATTTTCCTCATTAAGAAACTGGTTTTCAACAACAAACCACAATTGAGAACACCAAAGATCCTACATTATTCACCAGGAATCAGACCAGCCAAATCTCTCCCCATCCTAAAGCTCAGGGAACCTTGCAGAAGAGGGGACGGCAAGATTGTAAGAGCCTAAAGATGGGGAGGACCAACGATATGCAAGATACTTCACACAAGTTAGGGTTGCAGCAGCTAGAGAGCTAGACTTTGCCTGACCTGCACAATGGCTGACATGTCAATGACCCTCCGAAGTTGAGCATGGATCACAGGGGAGAAGGCTCCAGGTAGTAGGATCCTTAGAGGCAAGGGATTAAACAGTCATAATAAAGTTCCCATACTAATGGGGAGCCCAAGAAGGGGCTCCGGGCTATGCCACTGAGTCCTGAACCCCCACTAGGGTGGAGGACTCAGAGGGATGTTTGGTGCTCACACAAAAGGATGCTCCAGGGGATGGGAGGAAAGAAGGGGGAGGCACTGGGAGAGGAGGGGAGGGAGAGAGGGAGGGGGTGAAAGGAAGGGGAGAAGGGAGGAGAGTGCAATGAAGGATGACTGGGAAGGGGGGGTAGGGAGAGGACAGAGATACCTACTGAGCTTGTATGATTAGGAAAAGAATAGAATGTGGGAGAAAAAAATGGTTTCACGATAAAACTCAGTCTTCCCGACATAAAGCCCAAGCACTTGCACTAGAAAATATTCTGCTTTGTACACATACATGGGCCTGTTTTCAAAGAAGTGTTTGAGGCTTGTACTTAATACTGAGGACTGAACCAGGGCCTGGTACACTTGAGGTAAATGTTCTAACACCAAGTTATTTACCCCAACCCTTAAAAATGTTCCTTAAAGCTTGTTAAAATACGGGCTGGAGAGATGGCTCGGGGTTAAGCCTGTGCCTCGCAAGCAGAAGCACCTGAACTCAGATCCTGGATCCCATGTAAAAATGCTGGGCGGGGAAAAAAAAAATATGCTGCACAGAAAAGGCAGCGCCCTGAACTTCTGGCCCTACAAGGCAGAGCCTGGGAAAGACCATAGCAAAGTCAAGAAAAGGTGAAACAATCCAAGAAGACACCCAAAATCACCGTTGGGTCTCCACAGGCACGCACAGACACATGCAGACAGGTACACACGAAAGCTTGCTAAAATACAATCTTCTGAAAGGGCCCCAGAACAGGATTGGAGCTCGGGTGAGCCGGCACACCATGTGCAAGGTCCTGCTTGAGGGGTTCACTAGGACACCCCCCCTGGCCACTGTATTGTTACTTTGGTAATTTCAACCATCATGAATATTACTACTTTCCCATACTGAGGATTTCCTTAGATTGACAAAACGAAGGGCGTGTGAAATGGCTTTTCATTGCCCTTAAAATGAAGACGCTACATTTCACTCCCAAGAATGTAAGTCAAACAGGCAAAGTAAATGATGTGTGATACAAAGTGGCGTAGTTCCAGCACTGAGCTCAGAGGTAAGAAAAGGCTTGGCTGAGAAAGGCTAAGAAGGAGAGGCCCACAGTGGTAAGAAGTGAGCCACACATATGCAATGGATCCCAGCGGTTAGGTAAAGGGATCCACCAGGGCAGAGCCAACCAAACACGAATCTACCACGCGATGGCTCAGGCCTCCTTTCTCAGGACCTCACATTTGGGTAGAAAATTACCAAGCAAGAACTGTTATGAAACACTTGTTCTACTCTTGCAATTTGAAAACTGTACCTATAAAGTTGGTGGATAAACGTGTAACTAAAATACTTTGCAGTTTCAATAACACTGGACAAACATTCTGGGAGCCTCATTTACTTTCTCAATAGTAAAATAATGTGGAGTGGAAGACCTGCTTCTCTGTTGGGTAATGGGAGGTCTTAATTGTGTATGAATGCTGAGCCAGTTCTCTGTGTGTCTGCAATGAAGCCCAGTCCTTCCTACTGGAGACAAAACACCTCCTTCCCTTTGGTTGCTCTGGAAATCGGCAAGCTGCCTCAAGGTGAATAGCAGTAGAAATTTGCTGGTCGAAGTACAACCATGCAAGCCTCGCAAATCTGCAGATATAACCCCCATACTCAGGGCAAGCTGTGAGGCAGGACGGGAGAATCACCCCAAAGCTTGCCGACTACCTGGTCTAGAGCCTGCAGTGGCAAAGCAAGAGAAGCTGGCTCAGCCAAGCAGGAGAGCAGAGTCTCTCCGGCCTCCAGCGTCATCGCACACACAGATGTGCAATGAGCTTCTGCATTAACTCATGGCATGGAGGCCGCTTTGTGTTGCAAGGTCAGAAGGTGGAGCTTCAGGGAGCGACGTGTATCATCGCAATGACTTCTATCCTTCAAAGTATTAATACATACATGCATATGTATTGCTATGCCATCCTGGGATACGTCCCCGAGTAAACTTCTAAAAGCGAAATTAGGAGTAACCTCAAGCCCTCTGACAATTGCTGATCTTTAGCCACAAAAGCTGCACTACCTGCTCTTTTCTTCATGTCATTCTCGGTGCACCCTGGCATACACAGTTGCATGGGCACCATTCGATAAGCAAAATGGCACCACTATACGGTGGTTGTAAGTAGGCCTAGAACCACTTTGGGGGCCCAGGATTGGAACTCTCAACCAGTTTGTGTCTCATTAGTGTCTTTAATACCAATGTTCCAGAGGCTGAGGCAGGAGAATCAAGTTGAGGGTAGCCTAGAATCTTATCTCAAAAACAAGAATAAAAAACTAAATCCTGACAGGTTGCCAAAACTAAGTAGCAACTAATTACACTAGTTCTTCGAGTAAGTTTTTTTCAATCATAGAATTGGCCTACTTCACAAACTTGACTAAATGACATATAAAATCTTTCCATTTGGAAAGCACCATTTTTTCTCATTAGCCTTTAATACACTTTTGGTAAACTGTTTAAAACATTCTTTGCCTACCTGAATATGGATATCCTTCTAATTCTTTAAATTCATGCTTTTTAACCCATCTGCAACTTATTTGCAGCACTCCATCTCTCCTGAAGTTCCCTAAATAGGTATATGATGCTGGCAAAAATTGGCTGCTTCTCTACTCTGGAGAGATTGAATGCCGGGACTCATACACTAGCAGGCAACATGTTGTCATAGTTAGGCACACGTGTCAACTTGACTGTTGAGGGTTTGAGCCCTGGACACATTTGTGAATGGTTGAGTTAGGCCCAGAGCAAACCTGCAGGAGATTGTCTAGCTGATGGGAAAGCCCAGCCCATGGTGGGTGGGATTAAGGAAATTGACAATCCTTGTGTACACTTGGCCAAACACGCTGGTCTGGCAAGTAAGGATCATCCCTCTCTCAGCCATTATGTAGAGATGGTGTGGCCAGTTCCCTCGGCCCTAGTGTTGGTGGGAGCTCTCCCGTCAAGCTGGACTGAGAACTGTAACCAGATAATAAACTTGTTTCCTTAAGTCGTTTGATGGTCATCTATAGTAACCATGCAGGTGAACTGAAGCACATGCCCAGTTTTGTTCTTTGCAAATACTATTGTCATGTGTCTTAGCCACGGATAGGCTTACTTCACTATTATTGCTCCAAGAGCAATATAATAGCTCTCCTCAGCCCTGAGGACGCTGTTTTGAATGTCACCCAGCGAGCAGTCATCCTTTTTACACACTTCAGAACAGCTGGATTTCTTGGGATCTCCCAGTTAGTCTCTCCATTCTACTGAAGTTTCTTTCAGCCTTGAAATCATTCTTCAGTAAGAGAACCAAGAGCTTTGCAGAATAGAAGCAAGCAAATGCATATTGTTTTCTATCATAACTGCTAAGCAGGCTAGAAGTGCCAAAAAAACACAAAACATCAACTTCATGACAGCCTGAAGTTAAGGTAAATGGCAAGGGCCAACTTCTGATTTGATCATTTCCTTCTCCAAGCTTGGCTTGGAGTACGGTAACTCTGCTTGTTCACCAAAAGCACAGGACAGTCACCAAGTACCTCAGGTTCAACACATGTTGGGAAGGCTTAATATGGCCAAAATTGATTACCACAAGGTGAATCTCAGAATTTTATTTCAAAAGCAAGTAATTATCAGCTCTTGTAGGTTGATGGTATACCTCAGAGGAACAGTGCATGTGAAAAGTTCTGGCTTTGATTTCCAGCATTAAAATTAATAAATAGCAATCAAAAAATATTTGGAACAGAAATTAGGGAAAAAATGTAAAAAAAAAAAAATCAGAGGGAGAGGAGAGAGGAAGAACTCATGAGCAAACAGGCACGTATGTTGAGGTCAGAGGGCTTCAGGAAGCAGGTTCTCCTTCATGTGGGCTCCAGGAATTGAACTCAGGTCATCACATTGATACACAAGGTTCCGTTACCTGCTAAGCCCAAGAAATGGTTTTCACAAAATTTTCTATTTGCCTGTAATCAGTTCACCTTATTCTGACTTGTCACATCTGTCCCTTTGGTTTTTGAAAATGTGGACAGTTCCATAGAGCACAGAAGCTATACCTGCACATTACACGGATAATGTATGGGCTACTTACTGAATAGTTATGTTAAAATAAACTGCTAGTGACCAAGTACTGTAGGCTGCCGTTGTGTTAGATAAACAGATCATGTCCTAGTATTAGCAAGGAATCACCCGGGGAATTTCCGGAGACTTCACGAAAAATGAATCTGCAAACCTTTTCTCTCAGAAGCCCTAGAACACCCCTCCTCCTGGCTGGTCCCAGCAATCCTGGGAGAGCCCAGACCCAAATTGGTCAGATTGTTTAAGCAGACTGTGAAGTTTCCTTTCTGGAAGACAAAAGTGAATTCAGCTAGCGGAGTGCTGTGGCCTATAGTGCCAGCACACAAGAACCATGCTCCTGCTAACCAGGAAGTTGGTTTCTATGATAATGAGACCCTCAAAGTCACTTTTAGTTTAGGTACAAGTATCCTATAAAGGATTACTTTTCAGGGTTCCCATTTTTGTAGGGCTTGTAAAGAGCAAAAGATGCTTTAGTAAAACATTCAGCCTAGATAGGTAACCTCAGTAACTGGTCAAAGGATGTCTTTTACACAATGCTGGATGTTAATATTAAATGAGTTGTCAAAGTAAAATCATAAAGTTAATTTACCAAGTAATTTATGGTTAAGTATACATGTCCTTACTGCAAAAGCAATCTCATCCCTCTGCAGCTATTACTAACTTGCTAATTAGGCAGTAAAATCGTGAGTATGCATGGATTTACTACTTGATGTAGATATGCACTCGATGGCTGATTGCTTTGCTTGTTATATTTTCATTTTAGTTGCTATTATCACATTCATATTGCTCCCCATCAACAATGCCAAACCATCAGACAAAGCAAGATATGTACTTCAAAGGAAAAGAGAAGAATGCTAACAGACTACACTCCATAGGGGACACAACCTCTTTGTTTTAAATTCAGGACAGAAAGTCAATGAACTATGAAATCAATGATCTGACTCTTCTACCTGCTAGGTTACCTCCTTGAGAAAGTCCCTTTTCTTGATTTCTGATGGAGAGGCAGAATGAGAGGGTAATTCCTAAATTTGAAAAAATGGAAGTGGTTATAAAGCACTTCACATATTGAAAATTACTGTCAAAATTAAGTCTTATGAAAGAAATAAGCCATAGACATAAACATACAACACTCATTCACATACCAGAAGAGATAAAAAAATTTATATTAAGGAAGCTAACTTATAAATGTACAAGTTGTCAGTTTATATGGAACTGTTTTAATAATTGTGAAACTTGAAAATCAGTAAGATTTACAAAGCACATTGACTGAAGACTGTTTTTCCAATCATAGTGAATAATGGTCAGTGAGGAGCTTTTAACCTCTTTGATGTACTAAGTCCTACTTACTAATGCTACATGATGTAAAGGTTTCTTCAGCAATCATTATACGCACTAAAAGACAGCTTCTTCCTTACACTTACCTGACTGAAGAGGCCATCTGAACAGAAAGCAAAAAGGACCAACTTTAAGGAGTTTAAGTTTCTCAAATCAATGTGATGATAACAAGAATTTCAAACATAAATAAATCATCTTAGATATTTAAGTAAAACAAATTTTACATTTTATTTAAACCAGCAAATATAACCACCTGGGTATACTTTTATTAGCAAAAAAAAAGATATTAATGATAAAAATAAAAGGAAAATGCACCTCAAACCAGAATACCATAACATGTTTTGTGGAAGCTGCATTTTATTTGAAAATCCACCCATTTTGCTAACATACATTTTAATATTGTAAACAAAAATAGAATCTGCAGAGACAATGCAACAAGTATGCTTAAACTCATGTACAGAATTGCTTTCCTACAATGAACTGTCCTTCTTAAGGCCCCTCTCAACCCAAGCATAAGATGTATTTACACAAAGCACCGATCAACAGTGCAGTTTAATTCTTCATTAACTAAACTCTTGGCTAGACAATGACTTTAATGACTTTAAAGATACTATTTCTCCTTATTTAAAAGGTACATGATCATAACATGGCACAGGCCAAATAAAAAGTTCAAAGTTTTTTCCCCCTCCCTTTCCCTGATAACGCCTCCTAGAGTTTTAGTGAAAAGAAGGAAAGTCTTGAAGTGAAAGCAATTCCTCACATTCATTTTGGAAAGGCCTAATGTCAAATGGAAAAATAATGACATGCCAAGCACAAAGCAGTAAAGATCCTTCCCAACGCACTAATGCTGAATTTTAAATGTAGTGCTTTTCCTAGTCAGTGAACTGTTCCCTTGCAAAATCCTAGGCACAGAATTGACTATGTGGATTAATGCGTTTATAATGCTTTTCTAAGTCCCATAGAAACTGAGATTCTTGAGAGACTCAGATCTATGGCCTTGCCTTAAAATATTTAGTGCTCTGTATGTCAGCTGAAAAGCATTCTGAATCAGATTCATTCTTGTGGCTAAAAATCAAACATACTGTGAACATCCATACTCATTTTCATAAAGAGGTTTGATATAATATTAATGTTATGGAAAATTGATAATCATAAATAAATACAAATACTTAAGGAATGTCTACTGCAAACAGAATATAAATTTCTTTAAAAAAAGAAAAGTTACTTTCGGTTATGGTTTCTGTATGTGAGGACTGGAGAAAAGAGATAATGCATAATTAAGAATTATAATTTGATCCCCTAATAAGTCCTGCAGAATTACAGTGAAGGACACAGCTCTTCTCTCCAGGCAGCTTTCCCAAACACCAACTTCACACTCTCCAAGTAAGGGCTTTTCTTGGTAGGTTACTGATTATGGATATTAATAGGAGTTGAAAGAACTGAAGTGTTAGTCACCAAAAAGACAGATCTTAAGTCTTAAATCATGGCAATTCTTGGCTTTATAAACTGTATTGATAACGTTCTCCTATAAACTAGTTCCAATTTCCTTCACGGGCCTTCGCTGGGTTACTGTAGCATTCTAATGGAAGAAGAGTTTAAGAGACAGCAGTTTGGATTTTGCTGGAAGTAAGGATTCGCCACTTGAGCACTTGTGTTTTTGAAATAATTCCATTTTCTTCCATCTCATTACATAAACTGTATCTGGAAAACAAAACAAAGTGCATAAGTTAATTCACTGCATTGTAGGACGTCTTCTCACAAATAAAATGTTTGTGTCCTTTGCTATTTCAGTGACCGGAGACACTGGTCATAAACCCTTCATTACAGAAACAAAGTTGGCATCATGGGTCTATCACCTGCCAGAACTCAACAGAAGCTTAACCAGAGGAACTTCTAACTAACTTTTAATTATCTTTCTAATTACAGAAAACCAAAGAACAGCAAGGAACTATTTTTCCTTAAATTCAAAATATTTATCTATAAATAGAAATATTCCATGTAAAAACCCACTTGGGAAAGTAAAATATGAAATATTTTTGCAAAATAAATAAAATTAGAGAATAAAATTAAGAGTAATGTTACACTCATTAATTGTTTCTTTACTAACACTAAGTCAAAATCTGAATACCTATAACACAGGAATACTTATCAAGAGCTGCTGTCCTCTCGAAGATGCTAGTTTCCTTAAAGTGCCTGTCAAAGATACCACTGATGTAGATGTGCTTGTCAAATAAGAAGATCAAACATTTCCAAAGATCTAGAAGGTAAATGTAAACTAGGGACTAGAACATCAAGAGAATAAATCAAACTACCTTCCACAAAACACAGGGCAGTGTGGATTGAATATAAAAATTCTTGTGATCAGTACTTGGTAGCTTAAGTAGTCACTGCCCTTAATTTAAAAAGCAGCCTTAAAAAAAAGTTAGTATTCTTAGGTGGAAAAGAAACACAGAAACTACAACTCTCTAAAGAATCATGGAAATGAAGTCTTCACAATGAATTTTGATCATTACATTAAAACAAAAGCTGCTCCGAACCAAGTCCTAATGCAATGTGTAAAACTGGGGAGTACCCTACAATTAGGATTGATTGAAAAACATAGTTTTAAGGGTGATAACTGATCACATTTATCTGCTATGAGCAGTGGATGCTTCCAAATGTGAAGGTTTTTTGATTTCACACACTCTGCCAAAGTCTGCCAAGACATTTTTTTTCAAAGGCTGTTTTTTCCTTTGGACTATTTGACCTATTTCTATTCTTCACTTAAAGAACAGAGGAAGAGTGGGCAACTGAGGTGCAGTGGAACTTGGACGCCTTTAAATACACAAAGAGAAGAGTGAACTGTGTTTAATGCCTGGTAATTGCTTTTAAAATATTTAAGTCCCCATGTTCCCCAACAAGCAGCAATACCTAAAGTGAGTTATAAGAAATCCTCCAGAGAGAGCTCTGCGAAAGGATCCTTCCCTGAAGCTCTGTGAGGACTGTGGCTGGAGGGACTGGATGCTGCCGATAGCTGGGGGAAAGAAGACAGAGACAGGGAAAGAAAAAAAGGTCTCAGAATGACGGAACATGAAAGCAGAAATGTAATGAAAGAAGAGGTGGCTTTGCTTTGTCACCTTTAATAGTATTAAAGGCAGCCTTTGTAGAAAATGGATTAAAACAAAAATTTTACTGTATGTCAAGTTAAAGGATATTCAATGGCATGTGTTTTCCACATACAGATTTGTGCTTCTGAAGCTTGATCCACAAAGGTTGATAAAAGCTGACCAACAGTCAAGACATTTAGTTCATGGAGGACATAGAGAGGGGCTGGGAGTACAGGAGACAGAATGTGCAACTGTGATTTTTTAAGAGATGATTCCTTTGTCCAGGCTCTCTGTTCAAAGCTGTGCAAACTGACATCAGTCTAAACCCAGGTTATCTAAACGTGATATTCTTGCCTTCCTATTTCCCACAAGGTAAAAAGGTCTGTCTGCAGATCTCTCTCTCTCTACTCTGAAGCAAGTGCATATATTGTGTGAGCAAACATATAATGACCCAAATGAGGGGAACATTAGATCTTTACTGTTTAAATATATTTATTTCTCAAAATTTTGCACCATCCTCTAACATCAATTAGAAGATGACCACTCCACTAAGTAATATTAGGGTTCTCTCGAAGACAGTTCCAATGTTAATTTTTGTGCATGTGTGTGCTTCACCAAGTTGACTTTGGAGCATTTTAAACATAACATAAGCTGCTTTCCACTGTTCAGAATATAGATCGCAGAGTATGTAAACACAGAGTCATTAAGAAATGAGCTATTTTTAGGGATGTACAACTTAATGTTAACTCTGTAGAAATAACTTCAATTCTTATTCCTAACATTGGAATCCTATGAAGAACTTTAAGTCTACAAAAAAAAAATCTCCTTGCTGACCTAGAAGTGATTTCATCTTCTAAGTTTTGTATTCATGTTGCTTGTTTAGTTTAGTTTTTTTTTTTTTGAAGAAAAACACCATGAAGAATGATTAATCCATGAGTTTCAACAAACACTACATAACCAGCATAAATCAATTTTCATTTAGGCACTCAGATGAATTTCCAAGCTTGGAAATCATTGGTTTTACCAATAGTCAAGTCGTTGTCCTAATCTATATATTGTTTTGGAAACACATGTTCAAATACAGTTAGGACAGATACTGGGGAGGATGCTGGAATTGCACAGGCAGCTACCAACAGAAGGACAAGGGCAGCATCTGTGGTTTGGAGGTTTCAAGTACCAGCCCTGTGCAGGGCAAATACCTTCCCCCCATTGAACTCCCAAGTGGATGATTATTCAGAACACCACTTTCAAGTCATCTAACCATTAAGCAATAAGGGGTTCAATAATCATATTTATCTTCATTATTGGGTTTCTCTCACAGATTTTCTCTTGCTCACTACAGCGTATCCAAAATGACAGTTCTACTATCAGAGCCCTACACTGAAATGTCTTCTTAAATCACATTTACTTAAGGACAACAATTTGAAGACCTGATAGCCCCACAAGAAAATGTTCCTGAAGAACATAAAGGAAACATTATTACTCTTGTAATACCTGAGCATGCGGACAGAGAGAAGCCCTAGAGGCTTGCAAAGAAGTCTTGAAGAGGATCGATTTTCTTTGGGAAAAAAAAGGATTGTTTTAACTTAAGACTTCTACTGATCTACTTGTACACACTGATATGTCTTACATCTACACTCAGTACAAATAAAACATGTTTGAAACCACCAACCCAAAAATGAAACTTACTACTACCTCTTTTTTTTTTTAGCCCTATCCATTGGAAGCAGATGGAAACTTACATCCTAGAGTGGCTCAGCTGCTGGATAAGTCTTTCTGCCAGGGCAGCAAGAAGCCTTAACCACTGCACCCACACATTTCCAGCACTAGTACCATGCAGAGACATATCCTGCAATGGCAAGAATCAGTTAGATCAAGAGTAAGCAAAGGGCTGGAGAGATGGCTCAGGAATGAAAATTCTGCCTCGAAAGCAGAAGGTTCTGAGTTCAGATCCTGGATCCCACGTAAAAACACCAGGCTGAAATGGTGGTGCCTATGCTTCTGGCCCTGGTGGGTGGAGCCTGGGAAATCCCAGAGCAAAGCAAAAAGGAGGTACAAGCAATACAAGATGATTCCCAAAGTCACCCACATATGCTAAAGGAATGAATAAATAAATAAATAAATAAATAAATAAATAAATAAATAAATAAATAAATAAATAAATAAATAAAGTAAAAAAAAGTTTAAAGAAAAAGAGTGAGCAGAGACAAGGCACATAAGCATTGTACACATACCACTGTTCTAGAAAGTAGGAAGAAACAAAGCACAGTGAGGGGCAATGGGATTCCAACACAGCAGCAAATTTTAAGCCTGAAAACATCACCTGAAGTAAAAATGCTGACCTTCCGTTATTCATCATTCTTTGAGTAAATGAAAACACAAGATTTAAATGTTAAGGAACATAAAAGTTAATATACCAAAGAAGGAACTTTAAAATCCCCAACTGTTAGCATGTGATCTGTTATCACAAAATCAAAGTACAAGCCGCGTAAGACATGACAACTGACCATCCAGCCAAATCCTACTATAATGCACTATTCCCAGAAATGCATGGAAATTAAACTAAAATACTGCCCATCTGTTTCAAGTAGTAATCTCTATCCCAAAATCCCCACAGAGGATTACTCAAGTCATAACTAAAGATGTCATTAAACAAAGTGCTAGTTTCACTGCTTTCTCACAGGAAAATGAAATACTGAAAAGAACACAAAAATAAAATACTGAAAATGAAATACTGAGAAGAGCAACACATACACAAAAAAGATCTGAAGTAATTAGTGATGGTAATGCTGGCTGAAATCCATTACCATTCTAATCAACTTTGTAAAGAATCATATATATGATGAAATGAAAACAACACTTCCAGAAAGCTTTTTTTCTACTTTTAGAACAATTGTTTTTATTGGTTATAGATTGCTGGGTACAATAAAGTTTAGAAGTCATAAATCCACAAAAGACAAAGACCCAAAGAAATGTTTTAAAGTACATTTGTATTACTAAAATAAAATTCATTATAAACCTGTTTGACACAAAAGATATAAAATGGCAGGTCAGAATGAGAAAAGAGAGCCAGAGGGATGACTGGATGGACAAAGGCAACCGCCATCAAGCCTGATGACCTGAGTTTGATCTTCAGAACCCACATGCATCCTGTGGTACACATGTGCACGTGCACACACACACACAATCGATCAACTCGAGTTTTAATTTAGAATAAGAAAACAGCTGCAGTCCAGGGAGTAAGGTTAATGTAACCTGTGTTGTGAGAATCTGAGAAGTTGGCATGTAATTACAGCTACTCAGGAAGCAAGGTGACAATGGCAAGCTCAAGACCATTTTTGGCAACTTATTGAGAATCCATTTCAAAATTTAAAAGGGGTTAGGGATATAGCTCAATGATAGAACATGCATGGACCCTGGATTCAATCTCCAGTACTACAAAAAGCATATGAAAGAGTAAACTATTTAGGGAAACTTTTCTAATGTATCGCACAGGCTCTGCACTGAAAATTCTTAAGGAAAAGCAGGCCATGGTGCATGTGTCTGTGACACTAAACACCAAGAGGTAGAGTCATGAGGATCATTACTTCAAGGTCCACCACAATTACATAGTAAACTCAAGGCCAGCCTGAACTAGGTGAGATACAACACATAAATGTGTGTGTGTGTGTGTTTGTGTGCAAAAACAAATTTGCCATATATACTCTTACATTTAAATCCTCCAGTCACCCAAAAAGAGTAATGGTGAAAAGACTGATTTTTGTCTTCATTGTAGAAGCAAAGGCAAATCAAGAAAAAAAGGTGTAATTCCTTTGCTAAAAGGACTCAACAAGAAAGAGATGAATGAATGAATCCTGGCTGTTACAAAATGGGGTTTAAAATACCTAAGCCCATATCACTACCAACATTTATGGCTGCCTTAGAGATTAAATTAAATAGCTAGAAGATAGTTCAGTTTTATTATTGCCATGGAAAGGGACTGGAGAGTTCAGATCCCCTGATCACATATATAAAATTCCAAGCAGGTATAGCAGCCCACCTATAATTGCAGTCCCAGACTAACCCTATAAGCAAGCTGTGGGTTTAAGACCCAGCTTTACAAGAATAACGTGGAAGAGCAATCAAGAATGATTCAAAAATCAACTGCCAGCCTCCACATTACTCATATGGATGTACATACAAATGTGCACACACAGATACATATGCAGCAGTTCCACCCCTCCATGTATACATGAAAATAGGAGAGGCAATCTCATTTTGGGCTTGTGAGATGGTTCAGTAGGTAAACTTGCAAACCTGGTGATCTGAGTTCAGTATCTAGAAGCCCACAAAAGGGAAGGAAAAAAACCACTTCTGTGCCTCTCTCTGTCATCTTATAAACAAAACAGTTAACAGAAAAGATTAAATTAAGTGGTAGTTTAAGTACCCAGCAGATTGGCTTACACAAATCAGTAAGTAATTCAATTAGCTCAATTTTCCTGTTAGTGATATATATATATATATATCATCCATCCTTCTAACACAGCCAGGATTCTCAGCACTCTAAGTGCTGAGACCTACCATCCTTCAGTCACTTGAGTTTCCAAATTACACTCACCTTTTAGGCTCCTTAAGTTCAGGCACCGTATTTCACCTCTTATTCAGCAGTAAGAGTAAGTATATTATGAGCATTCCCATTAAAATGGCCTCCAAAGTTAGATGCAAGAAGCAATCAGAATTTCGCTCTTAAATTTTAATTTTTACATTTTTAAAATATTTGTATTATATAAGAAGATATTAACAGAATCTACAATTAATGGAGGGTATGTATTTCTCAGGGTTTGAATGTATAACCCCCCTGCCACAAAAAAAATTCATGTTGAAATTTAGGAGCGGATACAGCACTTGTCTAGCATCTATGTATGTAATGCTAGGTTCTATTCCTATCATTATGAGAGGAAAGAGGAGCAAGGGGAGAAAGGCATGAATAATTTTATTATAACAGCGCAAAGAGGAAGGACCTTTAGGAAGTTGCAAGGGCACCAATTCATGAAGCAGGCAAATAATGTTGTGGCAGTACATTCGTTAGTATAGCAATTGGTGTGCCTCAGACTGTGTGCTCACTGTCTTTCCCCTCCCACTGTGTGATAACTTCCCTGTGTATGATGTGGGGAGAAGGACTGAACTATATACTGGCATCATGACACTGGACTTCCCAGTGAGAACAAATTTCTGTTCATTATATTTATCCAGTCTGTGTGTTCCTACAGTAACATAAACTACAACAATGCTTAAAAGACATTTTCCTGATATTGATAGCACAGTGGTACTCAGCAGGATGCCTTAGGTAAAATCGGTCTTAAAGCTCAGTCATAAAACCAGTAATGAGATAATGTTGAGAGCATAGGCAGGTCACTAATATGAGAAAAAAATATATGGCATTGCATTTGTTTTCTATTTCCTCAGTTGTCATGGTTAGGCACGGGTGTCAACTTGACTGTTGAAGGTTTGAGCTCTGGGCACATTTGTAGATAATTAGTGGTTGAGTTGGGCCCAGAGCAAACTTGCAGGAAATCGTCTAGCTGCTGGGGAGCACCCAGCCCATGGTGGGTGGGATTAGGCCCTGGAATAAATCACAGAGAGCTGGTTGAGAGAGTCGACATCCTTCTGTATACTTGGCCAGACACGCTGGTCTGGCAGGTAAGGATTGTCTGTCTCTCAACCATTATGTGGTGATGGTGTGGCCAGTTTGGTGCTAGTGCATTCTCTCCCATCAAGCTGGACTAAGAAATGTAACCAGTAATCGTAAGAGTAAATAAACCCCTTGTTCCCTTAAGCCATTTGATGGTCATTTATCAGCAACCATGCAGATGAACTGCAAGGGAACATTCTATATAGAGAGAGATAGGATGCAATGTAAAGACACCTCTACTAAGATTTTTAGCCTCAGAACTGAAAGTAAATAAATTTCTGTTGTCTAAAACTATGAATTCTTATGACACCCCTAAAAACTAAAGACTCTAATACAGATCTGTTGGTTCTGAGGCAGGTACTATTTTTTTCCTTCAAATTTGCTATTCCTATTCACTTCAATTTGATATATACTGAGATATTTAATTTACAGGAAGAAGTTAAAGTGAGGAGTATATACTTGAGACTTTCTAGTAAACATTAGACAGTCAACCAGTCGACATCCTTTCTGTACACACAGTTTTTCCTTCCCACACTGTCACTGTTGTTCTCTATAAAGACTCAGAATTCCAGTCACTCAAGGCTTATCAACATTTTCTGGCAAAACAAGAAGTTAGACTTCTACATTAAAAAAAAAAAATTCTCAGCAAAATTCAGGAAGCAAGACCTTATTCTACAAGTTGTCTTATTAACAGAACTAAGCAGATATGACTCCTAACACTTTCATTACGACTGACTCAAGTGTATAATGGGGGCTACAAAACAATTTTTCTCCTACAGCACTAACACCAATTCACAGAATAAATTCACTTGTTGTATCTTGTGATAAGTAGGCAAAGAATTACCACAACATCCACAGTCAGCACCCAAGCCTATCAGCAAAGTGATATTGGTTCTTACATACAAGAAATTCACTAAGAAGCCCCACTTTTGTAAGTCTGGAATTATTTTAATATGTAAAGCAAGCAATACCCTTATTTAGAACAGTAAAATACACTCACAATTAGCCATTATTTTTCGTTCCAGACACTTAATTGATGTTAGACTTAAAAATGGCTACCATAAATAAAAACCACAACCATTTTGCTTCTTTAGTCACAACCTCCCCCCAAAAGTATAGTACTCCACAAAAATGCCTACTATCAATGAAGAAACCAACAAAACTTTTAAATACGCTCATTTTTTCAACACTACACTTTACATTCTATGGATCAGTGTGCACAATGCAATAACATGGCAAGCAAAAGACTCTCATGAAGAAAGTTGTTGGTGCATACCAAAGCAACTTCAAAAAGAAAACTGAAACAAACTAGGTTGACAGTCTTCATGCTTAGGAGCATGGTAACTGCACACTGGAAAAAAGAATGAATTTACAAACTACTAGCCAGCAGTGGACATCCCACTGACATAAAACACCAGTAAAATTTACATGTAGCACTGATGAAAATGCAAAAGGTCCTTTTCTCCATATATTAATTAAGACACACACCAGCAACCTGCAATAACTAATCATGTAGCTGCAAGGAAGCAAAGACAAACAAATGAAAACAGGGACCTAGCAATTTCTATGTAATTGAACATTTAGGAAAATGCACTACATAGAACACATTGTTAGAAGCAGCTAAAATGGTAGAACATGAAACAGAAGAACTTAATATTTGTTTGAGCAATTAAGAGACAAGTAAAAATATCTGAAAAAAGAATGATGAGTCAACATCAAAATACTGTGGTGTGGCGACCAGTGGGGATGCAGCTCAGTGAAAGAGCTTTGTGCTGAGCACATGTAAGGACAATAACTTCAGTTCTCAAAAAGGCTAATCTAAAACGATCTCCTAAACTTCACTGGTCTATGAAGACTGGATTCAAACTGGATCAATAAAAAATACATTCAGTAATGTAACTAACAATAAATATACCTTGGCAAACCTAGTACGCATATGTACTCAAGTGAGTAAAGATTAACAAGCCAAATATTTACTCAATTGTTCTCAAACTTAAAAAACACATAATGCATGTATCAATATGCACACATTGGAAATCAGTTAGGAAATATAGGAATGCCTTAGTAATTTTATATGTAAGAACCTATTTCCGGCTGTTATATACCGTGAGCAGAATCAGACACAGAAGGTAAGCGACCCTATCACTTCACAAGAGATGCATCCCATAGTTGTCAAAGAAATTTTCCAACAAAGGAATTTCTTTATAAGCTTTAAACATACAAAATCCTATTTCAGTAACTCCCTGCAGAGAAAGAGGGAAGAGAAAGAGAAAGAGGGAAGAGCGCGGGGGGAGGGGGAAGAGGGGGAAAGATGAAGAGGAGGGAGAGGGGAAGAGATGGGGGGAGAGGGAGGGGGAAAGGGGAAGGGAAAGGGGAGAGGAGGAGGGGAAGGAGGGAGAAGAGGAAAGGAGGAGGGGCGGGGGGAGGAGGGGGAGGGGGGAGGAGGGAGAGGGGGGAGAGTAGGGAGGGAAGAATCAAGGAGAGAGCACTTAGAACCTTCAGGAACTAGGAGAGCACTAAACATAACTGAAAAAAATCAAACCTCTCAATAAAGACATTAGGCCAGCACATTATTTCAAGTGTTTTTGATTTGTTATGTAGAACAATTTTAGGGGGAGAAAGTCACCTAATGAAAAAAATTAAAGACAAAATCATCTTGGAGTCTTACTAGAGTTCTGCTCACTTCCCAGTCATCAGCTTAGAACCTTGTGTTCTGTGCAAGGGTACTGAGGGCTAAAAACAGCGCAAAATTGACAAAGAGAAGCAAGGCTCCTTGATCTCAAAATAGTCTCTGGATCTAACCAATCATGAGTTATCAGAGTTTTCTCATCTTCAATATTTGTAACTTCCCTCTAAATAATCAACATTAGGTTCTTATATGAGGAAGTTATGAAGCAAGTAATAACCATGTTAAAAGACAAAGTATGAATAACATTTCTTTAAGCTGTATGAAGGGAATTGTGTATATAGTATATCCAAATTAAATGAATTACAACAGTCATACATAATGTGCAATACCTGTGCTCCTGATACAGGACCAAAGGGATTTGGTGGTCTCATGACAGGCTGGCTATATATTAGGGTTGGCTGCGTCATTACAGGAACACTTCCCATCTGAGGCGGCTAAAAAATAAAAGAATATAATAAATTTAAGGAGCATGTTCCTTACCATGGAGTTAAGTAAACGAGAAGGCTCAAAGAACAAAAGGTAACAGTACCTTCGCTTCAACTAAAACTCCTCTGCAAATGAGACTCAGGTAAAATTACTTAAACACTTAGAAAGTAATAGAACATGTCTTTAGACATGCTCATTTTTAAATTGTAAATAAAGTGGAGTTACAAAACTAATTTTATTATACTCAGCAGAAGAAATAATTTAGATGAACAAAGTTCCAAAGAGTCTGTAGAGAAAAAAGACTTTATGTCTTTAATTTATTTCGAGTCAAACTGTTTTTGTGTATCAAATTAAGCGATCACCAATAAAACACAGTTGATGTATCAAGCATGTGCATGCATGCAAAAGTACATGCAGCATGTATATATGTGTAGAAGTCAAAGGCCAATTCAAGAGGTATTTGCTTTGTTTTTTTTTGACAAGGTTTCTCAGTGGGACCTGGAGTTCATGGGATCACAGGTGCCTTCCTATTTACAGGGACAATGCAACTGAATTCAAGTTCTCATGATTATGCAGTAAACACATCACTGCCTGCATTCTCTCCAATACCAACAGCTGCTTTTAAAAAGTTATTTACATTCTGAAGTTTTAAAATGTTTATTTCAGGTATTTTAGGAATGAATCCTAACAGCCCAAGAATTTACTTGAGTAAAAGAAAAATAGAATTTCCACTTAGCTCAGGAGATTATAGCAGGATTTTGAGATCAGCTTTAGCTACATAGCAAGACCTCGACATCAAAAACCAACATTTTAATGCCACTCACCCATCTTCTTGTTTGAAAACAATGCAATATTGTATATATAATACAATATATAATCTGGTTTAAAAATACAAGACTCTAAAATTGTGTGCTTCAAAATGTTCCATTTAATCTTTTAAGTAGAGAACTATTTGTATCAACAGCTTTAACTTAAATTTATGGCCATGGCCACCTAAACAAAACCTATGAACCTCCTTCACAGGTATAAAGGAAGCTAATTCCCTGTCAGGCATACAGGAGAGCATGGCACAAGCTGGATCAGGGCAAGGAACTTTCTGCTGCTTTCTACCAGCAATAAAAAGATTAATAATCAATTAATCTACTGCATTTGAAAATGTACTTACGATTCCATATCCTATCATGCCTGTTGGTGTGGTAGCAGGATAGGCCATTACAGGGGGTGCCTGACGTAGTGAAAGAGAGAATAAACAAGGAAATATTAAGTTCTGTGCATCAACTGTGTTCAAGAAATAGCTATAGTTCTACTAAAAAAAATTGCTAAGACAGCTATGTTTGTGTGACATTTATGATCATTGGTGACTGTGCCAAGTAATGAAAAAAGGTATATGTTAGCAGAAAGGCAAGATTACTAAAGAAAGCTGACTTAGACCAACAACAGTGGTCTAAGATTTCAACGTATTTTCACAGTTTTAAAAACTATGGATAAGAATATATGTGCCTATCCTTCATAAAACCTGAGATTTTATTCCAGCACCATCAAAATAAACAAATACACAAACATAAAAAACTTTAGATAATTAAAAATATCCAAAGCTCCTAGTAACTGTTTTCCTAGGTGGTTCACTTCTTTAGTATTGGAAGAAGAAAAAAAGGAATTGATAACCTGGTCTTCTAAAAAAAAAAAAAAAATTAGTTTCTAAGGATCTCATTCATTCTTGTCAAAGCCATAGAAAGATTTCAAAATGCTATTAAGTATGACTATTTCTACAAATTGTAGCTCTTGCATAAGGAGTATGGTATGTGAACATTTACAATTTTATTTTAATAAATAAAAGAGCATCACCCCTAAGAAGCATAAAGTCCACACCTACTACTTTTAATTGATGATTTGCAAATATACAATATGGGAACAGAATTATTTTAGACATAGTTGCTGTCTTAACAATATTCCCTCCAAGTATTCTTGTAATAGACTAAAACTGAACACAGGTGAAAGACCAATAATACTGCTAAAATGTTGCTTAGTTGAAATTATGCAGCAATTTAAACATATGCATGGAGAAGTTTAATGAAGCATAACAAAACAGTAAAGAGATTAAAGTTTAGTGTTCAGGTGAGCATATGGCTTTATTGGTCTCTCCCTACTTAAAAACCAGTACCTATAAGAGCAGTAAGACAAACTGCCAAGTACAGCAGAAGCCTATAAGATTACATGCAGTTATTATTTTAAACATTACCACAATCAACACTTCCCTCCATTCAAAGGTCATCAAGTGCATAGTGGGAGCACACAGATACACACAGACACCCAGCCATTTGGCAGCAAATGGTAAAATATTAAGCAAGAAAGAAAAATTGGTATTTTCCATGCCACCATAAGAATCAATTCTGCAACACACCCATGAAATCAGTAGATGCTAGAAAGGATTTTTGCCACATTGAAAAATCTGAATGTGAAAACAAGTAACAGCTGGAAGGTTATGAGATTCTGCTACAGCAGTGGTTAATAGCATGCCAATTTATTGCAAAAAAAAAGGCTAGTTTTTGGTCACTTACGTATTGTGGAAAATGCATGCCATTCTGTTTTTCCCAGGGAGAACAATTACATAATGCAATAACACTGGATTAGAACAAATACTTACACAACAAAATACACAGAGAGCATTTTAGTTTACAAGAACATTCACTACCTAAAATCCCATGTGTTTACAATATCTAATGAAATCAAAACACTATCAAGGTTGATAAGGGAAACTAAATCTTCAGCTCCCTCCCTCTATATATACAACAGCTCACTGACTACAGATGTCATTAAAACACAGTATACCAAGTCAAGTCAACCATAGAAAATTCAGAGCATCCCACATAACAAAGATGCCCCACATGTCTACCACAAGTGAGAAAAGAGTCAGAGGTATAATACACATTTTCATAAAGTTCTCATGAACTTGTTTTTCTTTAAAAAATTAAAAACCTTGACAGTGTTTAAGAATAAAAAGGTTAGAAATGTAAAGAAATGTCATAAGCAGCAGTTCATCTTTAGTGAATTATATCAGTTCTGCACATTAGTCATTTAAAAGAAACTTTATAAAACATATTTTAAACAAATCTCATTCAGAGATGATACACATTCATTATTCTACACAAATTAGTACCATATATATTGCTATTTTAACACTAATTTACATACAAATGTTAGATGACTAGACTGCTTATTGCATTCTAGTGGTCAAAGGCTATCCAAGTTTGTAATATATATATCATGTAGATTAATACTAATTTAATATTAGTTAAGATTTGTCCCCGTATGCGTGCACATATATTATGAATGACTGAGACCATAAAACCCACTAAGTTAAACTGATGCCACCTCCAGTCAATGAAACATGTTATAGTGGGAAAAACACTGGGTTCTCAATCAGGTTTCAACTTAAATCTGCTTTTCAACTGCTTTCCATTTGGGAGAAAACTCCCAAATATTTACATTACTTTCAAAGTTATTTATGCACGAGAGTACAGCATAAATACTCAACTGCTCAAACACAAGCACTGTGGATGCTCTGCCTTGTTTCAGCTCTTGCAAGAAATTCAAAGGCTATGGATAAGATTATAATTCCAATGCAAGCACAGGTCAGTGAGGGAGCCACACCAGCTTGTTAATCCTTACCTTTTTATTTGGGGGGATGGGGGGGAAACAGAATCCACTAGAATGAGTTGGAGCTTTTGTTATATGCTTGGCAAATACTATTACACTGAGCTACATGCTTAACCTTTAAGGTCTCCTAAAGTTTCTAAAGTTGTCTAAGTCAGCTTTAGGGGGTCTTAAACTTGAAATCCTTTGACCCCAGTCTCTCAAGCAGTTGGGATTGGTGGATGTGCACCACTGGATTAAGAATGAAGATTTTTAGAATTTGAAATTAAAATGTGAGCTATGTGAATGTGTGTCCTCAGCAATGGTTCAAATGTTCACTAACTTAGTGTTCATGGTGAGTATTAGACTGCCACCAACAATGAGAATCAACTCCATAATATTTAACAAGACAAAGCAAATGTAGTTTACCAACAATGAGGTCTGAAGAAAGTTAAAATTTTGTACTTTAGAAAATTAAGTAACAAATGAGACCAGAAATAGAGAGTGGTGATGAAGAACATGTGGTCCACAAGCTTCCAGGTAATGTGGATGCTAAAAATGTACCCAATCCCTTAAGAATGCTATGATGCTGCAGAATGTCTTAGTAATTATACATCCAGTTCCTAATACATAAAATGGGGGAAAAATAGCAATTTCTACTAAATAGGCTCATTTATATGAGAATGATATAAAAAAAAGCATGTATTTCTAGAACGATACCTAGCACCGAGTAATCCTTACATAGAGGGCCAAGTATAAAAATGTACCCAGCAAAGATAGCTGATCAGTTTCAAAAGAAATATGAAACAACTTTTTCCACCATGCTATCGCATTGCAATCACTGCAAACTGAACTAGCCATTCACATGCTGGCAGACTAGGAGCTTTTCCAACTCACCATTGTCGCAGCATTCCAGGCAGTTGTTGGCGCAACCTTAGGTTGCCAGTTAGACCCTCCAGTTAACTTCTTTTCACCTGGCTGACTCCAATTTACGTCACTTTAAACAAAAACAAGACTATTAAAAGGCTAATTATAGAGTCTCTCTTTGTACTATATGCATATGTTGAATACTTATGATATAGACTTGATATCACTATACATACTTTTAAAATGAAAACCAAATAACTTACTTCTTTGTGGTTCCATTTCCGATGCCAAGATCTAGGAAAGGTAGACAAGTTTTAAAACTAGACACATTTTAATGAATAACTTAGTTTAAAATGATGATTGAAGAATTAAAAACTACTTACTGCCCACAAGGTTGGCTAAAGATGAATCCAAGTCATCAGATACTAACTTGTTAGGTGGAAGTTTGGCAATAGGAAGACTCTGGTTCTGAGAGGCCACTGTTGGTTTGAGAAGTCCACCTAGTTCATCAAAGCCTTAAAGTTACAAACAGATGAAATAGGATGTGTAAGGAGCTTCACTACTACAGCTTTCTAAAGGAGTTATTTCCTCTTTCTCCTTGTTATCCACTATTGTTTTATCCCAAGGTAAAATTGTATTATGATTAAAGGGGATAAAGAGGCAAGCATTGCAAAAGAGAATATAAATTTCTATCTACCTTGCAAAACTTCTGAACACTCATCTACACTTAAAATAATGCAAATAGTAAATATTTCTCTGCGATATTGTCCCTTTGATTGAGAAATATTTACAGAACTTTTTGCATTTTTTCATAAATGAGAAAAGCTAAAATTATACATAAAAATTATTAATTACTGAAATTGCATAAACCTACCTAGTAACCTGGGATATTTATTAAAAACAAAAATTGAACTCTGGGGCTGGAAAGATGGTTCATAGTTAAAGTCTTTGCCTTGAAAGCAAAAGGATCTGAGCTTGGATCCCCAGATCCCATGTAAAAATGCTAGGAAAATGTGACAGTGCCTTGTAATTCTGGCCCTGGAAGGCAGAGCCTGGGAAACCCCAGAGCGAAATGAAACAAAAAAGAGGTAGAACAATTCAGTATGCTTCCCCAGTGGTGCCTCCATAGGAATACACAAGTGCTCTCTGGTATGCAAGTACATACACACACTCACAAAAGTTTACACACACACATACACACACAAACACGTAACAAAACTAAAATATAGAAGGCAAAAGCAAACCCAATTAATAATTGAGGGACATCATAGCATTTGCAGGAGATCCACAGAGCTTATAACAGAAAGTCACCATATATGGTGGTTTACAGAATAGGAACAAGGAATTTCTAGTTACTTTCTTACAGGCAAACCAAATTTAAGAGGAAAATGTCAAATTCATCCGCTAACATTTGAAAGTATAAATCTATTAGTATGTAATAAATAAATTCTTAGTCCACATACATCAGTTTAGTTTATAGATAACTATGGCATTTGTATTATATCTAAATTATAACTAAAACACTTCATGATGTTAAGCTAAGTTTATATTACTAACCAAAGTCAATGAAAAGAATTAGGACATTCAAGTTTTATCAGTTTATGCAAACCTCACTCTACAGGTTATATTATAATGTTCTTTTATGATACATCAATGGGCATAATCACCATTAAAACAACAAAAAACTGCTTCAACAACAAACCTTGTTGTATTGAATATATCCTAGCTACTTGAACATGCAATAACCAAGTTGGGGTGCCATCAGTTATTTTCAATTTCAGAAATAGTCAATTTCACATATTATACTATAAAAGGACTATAATTTCAGTGGAGTAGAAATATAAGGGCTGACAGCGGAGTAGAAATATAAGGGCTGACAGCTACAGCATTTCTCAGTCAGTAGCAACTTAGAAGTACTGAGAAATCCTTTTATGCTGTTGTGAGACAAAACATTTCCAAACTTTCACCTATTGCTAAGTAAAAGGTAAAACAGTTCCTTGAAGTTCCAATTAAGTAGGTTGGAGAAGGACAATTTCACTGCTTATTCCAACTTAACCTGTTCATAAATGCTAAAAAAGCAGCATTATACTTTCTCACACAGAATGTACATTAACAATGTAGCTTTTTTTTTAATTAAAAAAAAAAAGGAAAAAGTCTTGGTTCTTACCGCCAGAATCAACAATAACATTCGCAGATTTATTTCCAAACACAGATTCAAAGTCAACATTAAGGCCAGCAGAAGGATGTGGCTGTGCAACTGGAGAAGGACTGAAACCTAAGGAAAAAAATGAAATGTTCAAAAACTCCATTTACAGCTCTTTATTACCATAGCAACAGAATGGAAAAATGGAATGAATTCCCAAAACAGTTAACTCTTGAAGCAAAGTGTATTCTCTATACCATATTACTTATTTTATTTTTAAGCAATGCTCTCACACAGTCCAGGTTACCCAGTGATTCACTGTGTAGCCCAGGCTGACCTCAAACTCATTGAGACCCTGCTGCCTCAGCCTCCTAAGTGTTGGAATCATAGACGCAAGCTCTTGCTCTGGTTACAGTCTCCATAAAAAAATCATCCATAAAGAAATGAATGGATGAGTAACCAACAATGGTTACTTCATTACAGACTTTTAAAACCTCTTCCCATCTTTTACCCTAATTTTATGGTAATTAGCAACTTACCATTTTACTGAGTTATTTTTTAAAAATTACAGTAATCTCCAAATATTTCATTAAAATGTAAACAGGAACCTTTATCTCTACATTTCTATATATTATTTATATATTTATACTCTCTACCTATTTACCTATCACCATTCATGTCTCTCTTCCATTCCCTTCAAAGTTAATCAAAAGCCACATGGAGAAGTATCAGGAGCCTAAAAGTTGCATCCTAAAAAACTTGCATGTCCACTTGTGTCCAACTACTTTAAGATTAAAGAAAAATGATATATTACTTTCAATTCCCAACCACCCTCTAACTTCAACATACTACTTTCCACAACAGGGCTTACAAGTATAGGATCAAACATGCTAATTAACCTAACACTAGCATTAAACACAAACTCAAAACACCACCAACTTATTCTTTCTTGCCCTTATCATACTGGTGTTGGAAATGTTAAGCAAACAAACACTAATAAACTCATGGTGGATAAAGTTTTAATTCTGAGCTTTTCTGAAGTTCTGAGGTCTAACGAGTTAGAAACAAAAGAATTAAAACTATCAAATGTATTAAGTCTTGAGGAACTCTGATTACTAAATACCTTCAAGCAAATAGTTTAGAAAGGACCACAAGATTGTTTGGCCTTGCAGAAGGCTAGGTTAATTTGCTCCAAACATGTTTTTTTCTTTAAATTCCATCAACTCAGAATGTAAACAAAAACACCAAAAATTCTTTTTTCTTTCAGTTTGCCACACAAAAGAACCTTTCCACACAATCTGACTTTAATTCTTAACAATTACAATGAGAAGACAAACCTAATCAAAATATAGAATCATTTTATTTAAATCTTCTGTTCATTCATTAAAAGGACTTTTGCAATGTAGACTCATTTGTATAACTTTTAACTATATCTTGTGTTTAATAGTTCTTCTTAGAGCCCCTTAAAGAGTCAATGCATTTGCTCAAGAAAAACAAAATCATCATGCTTACTTACTTGTCCATACCACTACCATCACAAGGTATAATGTATACACACTGTTCTATAACAGACTCAGGAAATGTATTGAATACATCATCACTAACCTTTAGGTCATTTATACAAATAACAATTTACAACTGAACCAGTATGTAATTCTTTTGAGCTACTATACTGTCACAGCTTTTATGAACAAAATAGCATATCCTGTATAGTTTAATAGAACAATTTTATTATGTCCAATAAAGAGGGCACCCATCTCCTGAAATCCCTAAAGTGATTAATCTGTGAACTTACAGTATTATTACCTAAAAGCACAAAAGTAAGGTTAGAATGGATATAAAAATTTGAAGCTTTAAAAAAAAAAAAAAAAAAAAAAAAAAACCTCTCTAGGCTGGAGAGAAGGCCTAGGCCTCACAAATAAAAGGACCTGAGTTCAAATTTCCAGATCCCACGTAAAAATGTCAGATGTATATATGGCAGCAACCTGCACTTCTAGCTCTAGAAGGCAGATGATGGGAAACCTCAGAGCAAAGCTATAAGGAAGCAGAGGAATGATTCCTGATATTATCTTTGAGCTTCCCCAGGCACACACACTCACATGCCCATACATACTATATCTACACATGCAAAGTTTTAAAAAAGTGTAAATATGCAAAATTTTAAAAAAAGTGTAAAGGTAAAAAGTAAATTATAAATAAATTGCAATAGCTGATTAGCTTCAGGAAAGCAAATAAAGTATTGTTAAGATGATGATCTTTTTAAGTAATGAGTGAATATTTGTCATATACGTATCACCTTCAAAATTTGAGTTTTTCTCTGTCATACTAATGAACATCATTTACTTACTGGTTTTTCTTACTTTTTTGATAAACATGTCAAGGCTGCCAACTTTTAAAATGTGAAAGCTACTCAAAACAAAACAAAACTTCAGGTTAAAGCAAGAGGATCAGGAGTTTAAGACCAACTTAAGTTATATGCTAAAACCCTGTTTCAACAAACAATAAACGACAAGCCCCACCTATAGTACTATTCAAAGGGGAAATTGTAGTCTATGTGTATGGAGGGATAGGGGTTGGGGAAGGTAGGTTCTCTGAACTAATCATCCTGTGACTAGTCCGTACCAATCCACAGACAAAAATTAAGGCAAATCTCAAGGGGATGTAATACATAAAATGAAAGGCAAAAAATCAACAAGCATTTGGGACAGAAAAGAAATCCAGATAACTTCATGAAAAATTGACTGGGCTGGAGAGATGACTCAGGGGTTAAGCCTTTGCCTCCAAAGCTAAAGGACTTGAGATTAGATCCCAGATTCCATGTTAAAAAAAGCAAAAAAAGGAAGAACTGGTTGGACTGTTAATGGATTCTGGTATTAGTTGAAAATTTAGTAGTGGCACAACCAATTCTTGAATATAATAAAGTTTTCCATTTATCTTAGGTATTCACTTAACTAGTTAGGAGAAAAACAGAATTGTATTATTATATCTGCAATTTTTTTTACTAATTAAAAGTGATCCAGTTTTAAAATTTTATTATTATCGTGTGTGTATCCATGTGTCATGTATGTGGAGGTCAGAAGACATTTTGTGGATTAGTTCACACCTTCCACCTTAAATAGGATACAGGGATTGAAGTCAGTCATCAGGCTTGAATAACAAGAGCCTTTTACACATTGAACCATCTCTCTGGCCCTACTTCAATTTTTTGTGAATCTGCACTTTTTGCTAATAATTCTGGGCAGAAATGGCAAATGACTCTTGGCGGACTCAGGTCCTTTTGCATGAGAGGCATAGGCTTTAACACTCAGGTTATTTCTCCGCCCCAAGGGCTAAGTCTAAAAACAATGCAAAAATAATCAAGTGTTCAAAAATACATCTGATGACTACACAAGTTAGATAAGAAATACATCTGGTTAGTTTATATACGTAAAATATCTTTTAATGATAGTCAAGTTTTTAAAAAATATTTTATTTGTGTGTGTGTGTGCGCGTGCGCGTGCACATGTGTGTCTGTGTCTGTGTGTGTATGTCAGAGGGCACATGTGTTCTGTAGAGGACCAAGAGTGACTTCAGGAATCATCCTGGATTGCTTCTACCTCCTTCTTGCGTTGGGATTTCCCAGGCTCCTCCCACAGGGCCAGAAGTGCAAGCCACCATTTCTACCTGGTGTTTTTTTTTTAGTGGGACCTGGGATCTGAACTTGGGACATTGTGTTTGTAATACAGTCTTAACCCCTGAGCCATCTCTCCAGTCCAATAATCAAGTTTTAAAGATAATTTTTACATGTCGGAAGTTATGATTCTAATGAACCTTGTGATTATCCTATAATACTTTCACCAAATTATAAAGGCTGTATTTTTTCTTTTTTGTATACTTGTGTGTGTGTGTGTGTGTGTGTGTGTGTGTATACACACACAAGAGAGCACCTAAGTGTGTATGTCTGTGGTGGTGCAAAAATAGTATTTGGAATCATCCTGGATTGCTCTATCTCACTGAAACTTTGCTCTGGAATTGTAGGCCATCTCCGCTTCCACTCAGTATTCTATGTGGGATCTGGAGATCTAAACTCAGGTCCTTCTGCATTTGATAAGTCACAAGGTTAATAAAGTAGAAGATAAATTCAAATTAAAATTTGCTTAGAGAACAAATTTATTCTTTTATCGAATGCTCTCATAAATTTTCAAAAAATTCCATTAGCTATGCCCAGTTCTAACTACTAGCAAAGTGGTACTCTTTTCTGTATAAGTACACTTTTCATTTCTTTAGAGGAATCAAGTATTATGCATACACAAAGACAAAATCAGTAGGACTTTTAAGTTTCATTGCTAGTATACTGAGCAAAAACATATTTGTAAAGATACAAATAATATGATTTAAATCCCATAAATTTGTAACATTAAAATATTAATTATAAACTCTGAGTATAGATTAAGAACAACAATTTGTAAAAATCATAGTGTGCTTAATTAAAGAAATAAAAACTAGACCAAAACAGTTCCTCAGAAGTAGTAAGAAAGAGCTGGGATATATCTAGCTTGTAACTACAGTTTTATGAACATCTGTAAGTTCAATCCCCAGTACTGGGGGAAAGGAGGAAGGAAATAGTAAGGAGTATGCTTTTCCTGAACAAGTTTATAAGCGTTTATAGGGCCAGAGAGAGATTAAGCCTTTTTCTCCAAGCAGAATGTCCTGAGTTCGGATCCTGAATCCTACATAAAAAACTCCAGGAAGAAATGGCAAGGGTCTATACTTCCATCCTGGAAGGCAGAGTTAGGGAAACTCCAGAGCAAACGCAAATAGGAGGTAGAAGCAATCCAGAGAGAGTCCCAAAGTCACTACTGGGCCTGCACAAGCACAGTCCCCTCTGATACACACAGACACCAACAGACACACAAGCAAAACTTTAAAAAAAAAAAAAAGTTCACTCTAAAGGTAAAAGGCAGTCAATCCCTCATGCATAAATATATCAGAGTAAAATAAGCCAACTAAAATAGTGCATAAAGTAAGCTTAAATGCCAAGGGCATTGTGACACTGCAGACTGGCAGGAGGGAAGCCCAGAAAAAATAGAGAGGGGAAGAGCAAGAGGAAAGGAAAGAGAAAATGAAGGGACAGTGAAGATTTGGAAGGAGCAACTAAAATATTTTAAAAAATACCCAAGCACTTGTATTCAAATAAAAAATTAAAAATTGTATTAAAATAAAAATTTTAAAGGAAAATACAATATACATTTTACTGAAAAGAAGACCAAGAAAAGTATTCCTTGCATTGATACACAAAAACACTATCTCAATTAGGAGGAGAAAGTATAAAGTAACTGATTTTTTCAGCCAATACAAACCTGTCTTCTAATGGTCAGTTTTACAGATAAGGAAAGAACTAACAGATAAAGTTCAGATATTCTAATATTATGATGAACACAATTGGCTGCCCTGGACTGACAAATTTTTGTTTGCAGAGTTTCAACATGGTCAAGCTACTACTACATTGAATTATCAAATTTTTACAGATGTATCTTCCTCTGTCGGAGTTGGAAGTAATCTAGATACAAAAGCTAGTCTCCTATTTTTCTAGGTTATCCTACAGAACTTGATAGTATGGGTTGACAATTCTGAATGACAATAAAAGAATTATGTAAGCAATTAATGAACTTTGGATATACATAGCTTGAGATATTAGACTGTCTGGAAGTTCTCTCTACTGTTCTCTATTAAGTTGCTTTCTAGTTACTTGCCCCATGTACCCCTCACCCCCCAATACACATATTCCTTTTATTTCTCCTGTATAGGAGAGTATTTAGAAACCAAATGATCTAGTGAGGGAAGACAGATGACTTTCTATTTCGCTTTAGCCAAATACTTAAGATGTTTCTATAAACCAAATATAAAATTTCTTGTCTTTTAAGGAATCAAGCACTCTTTGAGCTTTCTTTTATACAATTAGAAGCTTAGTATTTCTTGTCTTTTTATGTTGTAATGACACCATATTGAAGTCAAGTTGCTTTTCTGCCTTGTAAGTAAAAGTTAAACACATACTGCCCACTTTCTCATTTAACTCCAGGCAAGCAACGAAGTGAAATTTTAAGAAGGTGACTAGGTTACATATGGATTTTAGACCATATGAAATTGTAATATTCAACAATGTAAAATAGATAAGATTACAACAAGAATAATAACCACTGTGTTTCCCAAACACAGAAGGAAAACAACCACACAGACACATGTACCTTTAGAGAATACTTTTAAACCACATCTCTGAACTAGTAAACGGGATGCTACATGTGATACTCAACAGCTTGAGTACTGAATCATGATAGAGAATAAAACACAAAAAAGGAATTCAACATGAAAAGTTTTCTTTACTAAAACTTAGTGTGCAAGAAAATTAGGGATATCAGCTATCAATTTAAAAAAACCTAACTTCATTATTACACTTTATTTTAAAATTTGATATTATAATCCAAATTTATGGCCTGCAGTGCTTCAAAAGTAATTAATTGACTGATGTAAGTAAGAACTACTTAGGCAGTATAAACATTAACTGGAAAGAAAAGATTTTTTAAAAAAGGTTAAATGGTACTTTACCAACAAACATTTCATGAGTAGGTGTCCTAGTAGTAAAAGTGGATACATCTGAAGAAATGGGAAGGTGAACATCACCACTACTTTTTGTGAGGAAAGGATTTAAGCTTGGAATGGCATCATCAACAGCATCTATAGTAGCAGAGAAAGGATCTGCGCAGTCCAAGTGAATTACAGCAAAATGAAGAAAGGAAGTAAATAAATTAGTATTCTGATTAGTCAAAAGATACAAAGTGAAAAGTAGTAGCTATAATGTTATTTATTAATTTTAAATGCAAATATATTTAATCACCAAGATGGAAGAAATGCATCTAACATGTTTTAAAAAGAAACCCTTAAGGAAAAAAACTCATTTTTGCTCATTAACAACAGCAGCCACAATACAGTTTTTCCTTTTCAATATCAGAAAGACAAAAGTCACATAGTTAAGTAAGAGAGTTAACACAATATTTCTTTAAAAATCCACTCACCTTGCACCTGCCTGGGTGGGAGTGCTTATTTTGGTGGCAGGCCTGTATTTACTTGATAATTGAAATGAATACTTGGGTATGGGTATATACAGTATAGGTAAATTTTCAAGTTAAGGATAATTTCAAGTAGATGTAAGATGTTTCTAGTATGTGCAAAAACTTCCTGTTTTAGTTCAAAGACAGGGAAAAAAAGACAAAAGATGTTGGGATAGACAAAGTGTCTGCTGACAAGTGAGAAGCAGAGTGAAAGCCTCTTCTCCTGGGAAGAGCTCTGAACCGTCACTAGCTAAGAGTTTTAGTTTTTAAGTGGTTTTCTTAAAAAACAAACGAACAAACAAAAAAAAAACCAAAAGCGTTGTTCCCTAATTCCAACATCTAAAACTATTCTAGAATTAGCTATTTACTGTGACTTTACTTGACTCAAGATAATCATTGCAATGATATAAGTCAGCTCTAAGATCGAAGGGTTAATCAAACAGGGAGAAGAAAAAAATAAAGACTAGCAAGTACATATCATCTCTGTAACACAATTAAAAACAAGAACACTGTTTTGTGCTTTCATTCAGCAGTCTCTTCCAACCTATTTTTGTTTTAAGATTATATGAACAGACATAGCAATGGTTCAAGGACCAGTCAGTCCACTTAGACATAAGCACATTCCCCCTTGAAGTCAATCAATTCAAGACAAGCATCCCACACCCTAAACACAACTGTCTGAAAATGGAAAAATACTCAACTAATAATAAAAAAAATTTTAAATTAAAGTTTAATTTTTGTATAATGAATGCTTGCAAGCATTCTTACAGAACACTAATTCACATTAAAATATACAGTCCCCTAAACTCATCAAAACATAGAGATTATACTAACCAAATACAAATGAAGCTTTAACATTTTTTGTCTCATGTACTACCCAAAAATGAAATAATGAAGGAGGGGAAGAGATCAGAATAAAGACTTCAGAAATAAACAGTAGGAAACAATCAGATGTAAGTAGTTTTTTGGTACTAAAAAAAATGTAATACTATCTGCTGCTACTAATTGTATGGTAATTGGTTCAAGTTTAAAATTGACTAACTGTTAAGGAATTCTCTTAAAATATTTGACAATGACATGGAGTTTTAAAGTGCATGATATTTTGTTGAACAAATAACTCAAAATAGTTTTCTATGCCAAAAACGCATAAATAAAAATATTCGGTGTTCTATTCATTGATACTATTTTATCTAAGTTCCTAAACTTAATCGCTATTATGTGAAACATCATAGAGAATATACACAAATATTGTAAGCATATAAGTTTAAATCAGTTAGACAATGAAGAAACCAGTTTTGACTTATTAAAACACTACAGGTTGATCTATACAGTGTTAACTATTAGTAGACATAATAAACCCAAGTTCATTTAGATATGATAGTAGCAAGAGTTCTAGCTATTTAAACTTAAATTGAATCTACTATATTGATGTACCTCTTAAAACTTTAAGAAATGCTTCTGCTCATTATTTTTAACCATTATTCATTTTTTTGTTTTGTTTTGAGATAGTTGCAGTAGTGCACGGCTAGCCTCAGAAACTCAAAATGTAGCAGAAGGTGAACTAAAAGTCATCCTGCTACAGTGAGTGCCAGGACAATACAGGCTACATAGCCAGACCCTGTCCTGGGCTAGAAAGGCAACTCAGTGGTGAAACACTCCAGCAATTTTATGACGTCATGGGTTCAATCTCCATATTAAAAAAAAAATTAGCCTATTTAAAATAAAAAACCTTTGTGCATATAAATGCTATTATTAAGCCTAGCTAGGTTTTTTTGTTTGCTTTTCTTAACCTGGATATTATGGATATGAAAACTGACTTCGGAGTAGTAAAGCTACTTAAAATATGTAACATTTTCCTAATAAAAGAACTCAAAACACTGTTTCTATGAAATTAAGCCAGTAAGATTTAATACTGCTTGAATTGCAAGACCTCGTGGTCAAAGTCACAATTGTTTCCTCACATGTAACAATAAGCTTTTGCAAATCTAATAATGCGATTCTCATGCCCCTGTTCCTATTGTACATTACTTGTATTTTTAATGTCTCGGTACAATAAGATTATAAAGAAATAAAACAAGATAGAAAAATAGTAAATGATTAATTTAACATATTTATATACGTTATTTATATGCTATGGAATAATTCTAACAATATAATCAATTATTATAGACTGAGTACTTAAATTATTTTCCTTAGCAATAATCTAGCCACTTTCATGATTTCAACTAAATCAGGTGGGAACTTCAACTTGTCACTGTTAAAATTAATTATGCAGGATGTAATTCAACAAGAACTTTAAGGTGTTATTTCTTTGAAATGTTAAAAAAATCTTCTATAATTTTTAAAATCTATTTAGAACAAGAACTCAGGCCCTATTTAGTAAAAACTAAGGAAAAAAAGCTGAAACTACTAAAATGATCATGGAATGTTTGCTGGGTTTCTTTGAGGGGGGAGAGGGGGTAGCTAAGAAAGAGGAGTTAATTTAGAATTGGGGGCCTGGTGGTCAAGAAGCCATAGTTTAGTCTTAAAGCAGAAGAACGATAGGACAAAGAAATAACTTAAGGTCAGAGAAGGTGGGAAGAGAGTCTGGAGGAAGAAGAAAAAGGGATGAGTGGAGAGTCCTGAAGGCCTGAAGAGTAGAAAAGAGAAGAGACCCTAAGTAGGGTCATAATCTTTTATAGTCTCACACACTGCTAAAGAAACGGGGCTGTAAAGACTTACAAAGCTATGAAAACTGGCTAAGGCGGAGGCTGTACAAAAATGGTTGCTATATAAAAATGATTATATTGCATAGCAATGAAGGGACATAGTATTAAGCTGACAGACTTGAGTTTAGAAATGGGCTCATAATAGAAGTTTCTTCACAGTATAAATTAAATTAATGACATAAAACAACCTTGTTAATTCAAGCATTTTCAAAGGCAGTTGACAATAAGCAGAAAACAAGTGTAAAGTTTTAGCATATTCAAAATTCTGAATTGTTAGAAATTAAGAGACTTCTTTCTTACCTTAATCAGCTGTCTACAACTTAACTCTAAAATTATTTTAAAACACTGAATTTAAACTTCCAATTTCAAAATTTTGCTAAATTAGTCTATATAGTTACCTAGTTTTGCAAATGATAAAAGTTAATGCTTAGAAAATTAGTCTGAAAATACAATTTTACTATCCCTACTCCGCTATGAAAGAGATAATCTGACCTAAAGAGAAAATCCACTTATATTCCAAAATACCTATTAGGTGGACTTATTTATATGCATACAGATCAGCACCTAGGAGCAAAGCTAGAAGGTACACTCCTACATCACCAGTACAGAGAATGAAGAAAGATTGCACGGAGTTCCATATCATTCCGTGCTACCACTAGTGTTAGACTGTCTGAAAACAACAGAAAATGCTAAATGCTCTGGACACCATATAGACACACAATGAACAGGGTATTTAATAACTCCTGCCTTCAAGAAGGTTATATTCTAGCAAAATAAAATAAAATAAAATAAAGCAGTGGTTAGGACTGGCAATGCCAGTGGTAGAGCATTATACAGCATGTGCAAAGCAATACCAAGAAAAGCACAAAATATATTTTCTGACTCAAATCATTGATGAAAAAATTACCTAGTTCACATACTGTAAGACTTCTTGAATAATATCTTTGCCATGTCAATTCAGATTTTACATAGTAGCTAATGTAAGTTTTAATGTATTTTGCAACTTTCTTCTTAGTATTAGTCTTCCTGAAAGTAGTTCCTTTCCTTTCCCAGGACTTTTTATGACAATTCATACGATACATGCACACACACACACACACATACATACATACATACATACAAACATACATACATACATACATACCAAAAGAAGTAAGTACCAGAACCAAACATTGCTGGTTTTCTTTTCTCTATGGCAGACCTGGAGTGTGAACTGTAGACTCCTTGTATGCTAGGCAAGTACCCTACCAATGAGCTACTGCAGAAGTTAACAAAGCCAACCAAATGAAATGATTTGGAAACTAAATGTCTAACTAAAACTGTACAAACTGATATGAAATAGCATTTTGCTTCAAAGATGATATGAAATAGCATTTTGCTTCAAAGATGAGAATTACAAGACTGTTCAAGAACATCAAAAACACCTGTTATCTTACAAGTCTAAATTAAAATAACATTTAAAATGTAAGTGCTCAGAAAAATCATGAATTACCTGATTACAACATAATTCACTATTTGGTTCCACAAGCTGAATGTTACTAGACTCTTAGCATTTATCATATAAAAAATTAAGATTTTTATACTTGCAAATCGGTATTTTTTTCTTCACACAGCAATTTTTATGCATTTAAAAAAAATCACATTAGAACAATGATTCTGTACTTAGGAAAGTAATCCTTCCTTTTTAGCTTCATTTACACTAGACCTTACTTTATAACAAGGTCTCATTTATAGTAAAGGAAAATGTCTTCAAGGGATTAACATTAGCTCACTGCCACTTTACTATTTCTGAAGTTCTCATGTACCAGGACAAACAAAAACTACACAAATAAGTAAAAGACCTCCTAATGAAAAGAGAAAACACCTTTAATAGAATGCTTACCTCCCCATGTATTTGCTACCTGAGGAGCCGTTGACATAGCATGTGCAGATGGATGAAAAGTTGGCTGTTGCAAATCGAGCAGATCATTTGGCAGCTTAGATGTGCTAGAAAAATATTTTGTAAAGGCAATTTACTTCTTAGATGAATTGTGCTTCATTGGCTACCCCTAACCCACCAGCACTAAAATAAGAACATTAAAATCAGTGAAAATATAAAGCATCGATGGCATAACTCTCAAAAAAGGAACAATTTCATCAAGGTAACAGATACACATTCCTCATATAACAAACAATTCTATAGAGGCATGAAAAATTATTGCAACACCACTTCTTAGGTTTATAGTGTACACAAGTTAGCAGAAAGAGTCAATGGCCTGCCTAGAAAAATACTGATTTCCTCACAATAAGTTAGTAATTTATACATCTTTCATATCCTATTAAATATACAATATAAATTTTTATCACTTTATATTTAGAAATTTTGTCAATTACAGCACCCATCACCCCACATAGATTTTATATTACTTTATGATTACAAAGTCATTCATTAGAGTTAAAAGATCTAAATAGAAGACTTCCTTGCACTGAAATGTTCTAAGAACTTTCATTTCTTCCTGTACCTGTTAGATGAACTAGGGGTAGAAAATACGTCGATGGCTGGTGCAGTCAGTATCCCCCCAGCTGAGGTGCACACAGGAGAGGCTGCAGTCGTTAAAGAGGTATGAGGTTTCTTTGCAAGTTCTTTTAGACGCTGTTCCTATTAAAGAAGGAAGCTATAATAAGCAATCAAGAAATCAAATATTTATACAGAATTTCTATGTCCAATCTCATATGAATAGTTGAAGTATATTTTATGTGACGATAAAAATTAAGAATTAAGTTTAAATCTGAAAAGCTATTTGCAACCTTAATCAGAAAAGTATCTCTTTGCAGGTCATGGGAGTGAATGAAGAAACCAGTGTTACTCAAGACGCTGAGTTATGTGCCAGCTGAGTAAGGGCTCAGCCTCAGCAAGACATTTGTCACTCCCTCTAAGATTTAGAGAACACTGCAGAAGGTGGGGTGGAAACATATAAAAGTGGAACCTAGGGGAAAAGGACAGTGAGATGCCATCCTCTTAGGCATGATGCAAGCATTGTAACCATGAACTTAGAGTACGTGTAGTTACCACCTGCAACCGGCCTGCACAGTGGGGATTAGTCATGGATGGGGAGGTGTTCAGTTCTCACTGCTGGATTATTCGCCCACTGATTCTGGGGAAGGAGCAGTCATTGACTTCAGTTGTGTACCAATTGCTGAGTTCGCTGTATTTCAATGCATAACTTAAAATCTATGCTCAAACAGATGGCCTTGGTTAAACTCAGTGCCTCACAAAACAAAAGGAGCAGACTTGAGTGTGAGAAAAGGGATTTAAAGGGAAGCCGAAGGCTGATAAGGGTGGAAGGTAAGTGTTCAGTATATATTACGTACATAACTGAAATTGTCAAAGAACAAATTACACATATAAAAACACTGAAGTCTAGGGCCAGGGAAGAGGGGCTTGGTTATACGCCTAAAGACCTGAGTTAATTCCTCAAACCTATGTAAACGTGGACTGAGAGAACCAACTCAATGAAGTTGTCCTCCAACCTCCACAAGTCTGTTGTACATATACACCTCACACACAAAACAGATTTTTAAGTTTTTATAGAGGCCCCATTTACAGAATGATCACCTGCACTTTTTTCAAAAAAGAAAGGAAAGAAAGAAAAGAAGAATGCCAATTCTTACCTTTAAAGCTTTTAAACGGGCCTGTTCCTCTTCTAATGCTGCTTGCTTTTCCCTTTCATCCACTTTGGTCAGAGATAGGCCAGTACTCGCCAGTGAAGACACTGCATTAGAAAGTGTTGTAGCCCTAGGACAAGTGGAAAATGGAATCTGTCTCTGAGCTGAACACTTCACAACTAGGACATAGAATTATCTGGAAACTATGCTTTTGACAGACTATCACTATTAACTTTTTTAACCACTAGTATTCCAGATGAAATTTTCTACCCAGTGATCTGAAAGACTGTTAACACTGCTTACTGAAACACATTCACTACTTTTAGAGTAAGGGTTAGACCCTCTAAAAAGTTCACAAGACTAGGGCATACCGCTGCTCCCAAAAAAGGAAACCAATTTAACTGAGAAAGAGCCATCACATTCCTATGATATGAAGTCCTGACAGAAAGAACGTACTGAGTTTCTCCCTGAGGATGATCCTGTGCTAAGTAAACCCTCCGCTTTACCAGCTCTACCAGAAGAACACCAAAGCATAAGTATCAGTAAATAGTAATGTTATAACTACGTCTGTTTGTCTGCAACAACACACAAAAACTTGTATCCCCAGAGAACTTTTGGCTCCTTGGAAACAATATAGTCTTCAGTGGCTACTGGGCACCTCATTTGTATATGCTGTCTTTCTCCCAACTAAATTCCTTTTTTAAACCTTTCATGCACGCACAGCACATGGTCTCTCACTAGCCTCCTCCTTTCCCTTTCGTTAAAGATTGATCCACATCTGGAACCTCAACATTATACTCTAAGAAGAATAAAAATATACATTAAAGACTTCTAACTAGCAATTTTCCTTCCCATAATATAAACATCACTAATTTCTATCACAAAATACATAAAAGCTCCCATGTACAAAATCAACATTCCAAGAAGCCAGCAAAAACACGACTGAGAAAGAGGCAGCACATAATTGTGAGAAAAATAAAGCCAATCATTTCATAACAAATACACAAGGTAAATTAGCACATTTCATATATGGCTCTAGTTCTCACTTCTGTATTAATCTATTCTGTTCATAAAACAGCCTGGTGAAAAACATAGTAATCACGGGGGCATTTCTAAGATTGAGCAGATTAATATGTAACTTTAAATTATGAAGCACACACATATCGAAGCATGATATTCATGAGCAGTATTAATATTCAAAACGCTATTTTGAACTGAGGCACTAATGTCATCATTACACATACTGGCACTTACTGAGGGTCAGGAATTATTTCAAGAATTTACATATATTAGCCTACTTTATCCTGTTAACTAAGTATGAGGCTAACACTATATAATTAAGTCCATTTTATAGATAATGAATCAACACAGAAAGAAATAAAACAACTTGAACCCTGAGCTGGTTTCACCTAATCCCGCAGGAAAACCATTCCCATTCTTTTCCCTTCAAAAACTAATTACCTGCTTGCTGCTGTAGAGTCTTTGATTTTCTTCCCTTCCAAGGAAGCTAAATGCTGTTCCAAAGCATCAAGAAGACTGCTGGGGGCCTGCAGTTATGCAAATATTAAGAAGTTCACAATAACTAAGTCATTTAGCAAAATAAATCATTTCATCTAATATCAAAGCATCTAATATATTCCAAATGTACAAAATAACAGGGAGCTTTTAGTTACTGATAAGAATGACTGTTAATTATTATTGACATGACCAGTTTTAATAACATTGTCAAAAATATAAAAACTGATAATAAACATGAGACACAGAACTTAAGGTATACTTGTAAGTTATACACAATATTAAACAAACAGCACACAATTTTAAAATCTTGATTCCACATGAGAGAAAACATCTGCTAGTATCTTTCTGAACCTTGTTTATTTTACTTAACATGATGTCCATAAGGATATTATTTATTTCACTCTTTATGGCTGAATAAAACTCCATGATGTATGTACACTACAATTTTTGTTGTTTATTTACTTGTGGGACAGATATAAAGACTGATTCCCTATCTTGGTTGCTGTAAATATGCAGTAAATATGAAGTACAGACGTACCATACAATGACTGCAATGATTCAGATTCCCTCAGGCATATATATACACACATATACATATATACCCATAAATCTGCACCATGTTGTATTTCTACTTTTAGTTTTCTGAGGACCCTTCACACTGATTTCCATTCCTACCAACATCATGTAAATATTGTTCTTCCTCTACCTACATCCATACCAGCATTTGTTACTGTTTATTTCTTTGAAGACGATCATTACAACTACAGTTGAGATGGAACCTCAATGCTATTCTGATTTGCTTTTCCCTAATGACCAAGGATGCTGAACCAACAGGAAAGCATGAAACAAAAAAGCTGCCCATATTATAACAAGACTCCAGTTTAACAGCTTTTTGTCTCTGACCAGGGGGTGACATACAGTGCCCAGCAGGATGGAGTGAAGGGCATTGCAGGAGCAGCAAAACTGCAAAAGAAAATCAACAAACCACAATCCAGAACTTCAGAGACTCTATATCAACCACCTAGAACTAGGCCAGCTTAATCTCTCCCGATCCTGAAGCTCAGGGAAATTTGTGGAAGAGGGGGCGGTAAGATTGTAAGAGCAAAAGGATGGGAGGAGCAATGACTTGGAAGATTCTCCACACTAGTTAGGGTCGAAGTAATCGTAATAGGACTTTGCATGCCCTGCGTAATGTCCAACACACTATTGACCTCACAAAGTCTAGCATCAGCTAAAGGCACCAAGATCCTTGGAGGCAAGGGATTGACAGCCACGGTAGTGTTCCTATGCTTAAGGGGAACACGAGAAAGGGTTCAGGGAAATGCCACTGGGTCCTTGTACGTCATCGGAGAGGAGGGCCCAGAGGAGAGTCAGGGATGCACAATAAAGGACTCTCTGGGAATTGGGGGGGAGATAGTGGGGGATGGGAGGAAGGGGAGGAGGAGGGAGGGAGGGAACTGGTCTACCTATTAAGTTTGTATGAGCGGAAATAATAAAAAATGTATTTAAAAAAAAAAAAAGCTGCCCAGCAAAATGGACAATGTGGTAAAGAGAAAGCTAGACAACAGAAGGAAGTCTTTGCCTAATCAACATCTGACAAAGAATACTGAAGCTAAATAGTGAAAATACATCTGATCCAATCAATAAATAAGCAGTTGTCAAAAGAAACACAAATAACTGATACACATAAAAATCATTCAGCAGACACCTCAGTCCTGGCTGAATAAGAGTTCAAACATTACTTTTAAATAGCTAATGAAAAAAATGCCACTGAAAACTGACATTAAGGAAAAGTAAAAATTTCAACGAAAAACACTCTTTAACTGATTAGAATGACTAAAATTGAGTAGAGTAACATCAAATGTTGCTCTCACACACTGCTGGTAGAAATAATTATCACCTTAGAAAAGGATCTGATTGTTTTTTATGTTGTTTAATGCACTTATCTATTTTAATCAGCCAACTATGCTTATGCTTATCCAAAAGTGGTTCTGGTGGCAGAAAGGGGTGGGGGTTGAGGTGTTGAATAACGGCATTGCTCAGAACAAGCAAGTACTCTACCAATGAGCTACACCTCAACTGAACAATGCTTTAAGTAGTCTAACAACAAGTAACTTGAAAGTCTAACACTTGAAAAACTGTGTTAAGTTCATATAGTAAACTACTACTCAGCAACAAAGAAAAAAGCTAATGGTAGGTTCAATGACACAGACCAATCTGAATACATAATGAGGAACAAAATGAAGCCAAACACTAGCATAATGTTACCAGACACACACACACACACACACACACACACACACACATCCTATAGCATCATTCATATATATAATTTTGTAAATGGTTTCTGGCTTGTAACTCCCAAGGTCTTATAATTTCCTAAGTGACGATTACATTACTAGACTTCAAGAAGCAAGTTCAAACACCCCTGTTGTATTCACTTGTTCCTTTTTCTCTTTAAGGCATGACAGAAACTAGAATTTCTCTTCTGCAAGGGCAATTATAAAAACTGAAAACATATTGTTTGCCCACCCCACTTTTTTTATACAACTGGCCACAAAGAATCCTCTGACCTTCCACATCTGAGAGTAAACTGTAAATGCTCCATTTCTGAAGGTATCCTACCAGAAAAGAATGCTGAATAAACAAGCAGTTACAGTTGGAATGTGTACTCTGTCCCTGTGTTGAAGCCTTAGTTCTCAGTTAGGGGCACTATTGAAAAGTGATTGATTCATGAGGTTATACCTAACCAACAGGCTGATCTGCGGATGAATCCATAACAAATTGGGTCATTAGAAGGTGTGACTTAACATGCTGAGAAAGTTAAATCACTGGGACATTCTTTTCTGGAGGGTGTGTTTCACCCTCCATTCTCTGTTCTTTCACATGATGCTCACCATAGGCAGAACAATGGAGTCATGAATTCAAATCTTTAAAAACCATGAATCAAAATAAATCCTTTCTCCACACTGATTTGCTCACATACTTTTTCCAAGTATTTAAAAGTAATTACTAGTGGTCAAAATGAATCTAGACAGGACTTGTGGCGTTTCTCTACTTTATCAACATTACATCATTTTGTATTTGTAACATCACTTTAGTCCAAACATGAATCCATGTGGTGGTCTGTTTTAACCATGGTTATGCAATAAAATAAAACCCAAATTCAAAATGGTAATTTTCAGAGGATATGGCTAGCAAACAATGTAGAGACTCTTAGAGTGGAATGCTCAGTGTGTCACTAGACAAATCCCTTGATTTACATCTTTTGGAATATACTTTTATATAATAAGCCAGTAAACATGTTTGCTCGAGTGATTCCAAAAAGTAAGTCAAACTTAAAGGTGATTATGGAAACCCTAACATATAGTTGATCGATAAGGAAGCATCAACAAAACCACTTAGGGCTGATGATTGGCATATGAAGTGTGAAGCCCTCAAACTTGAGATTTGACATTATCTCCATGCAAAGAATATCTGAATCACACTGAACTGAATTAATGACAACCCAGCAGGTATCTTCTTGCAGTACTTCTTAGTATGTGGGGAAACCCCTTGTGATGTCTCCAGTAATCTGTGCTATGACAATATGGAGGATAAACTGATTTTGTCTTTCCATTAAATGTCTACAACTTATATAATTCATTAGTCTCATTCACATTGTCAAGAACCAATAAAATACATCTAAATACATTTGTTTTCATCTAAAATGTTCAAGACCATAAGTCTTTTGATGCATAATTTTTGGATTCCTACATATATGTGAATGAGGGATGGATCGTGAATCTAAACTTGAGAATTTATTTATGTTTCATATATAACTAATACATATAGCCAAAAAGTAATTTTATGCATACTTTAGTATGTTTTGACTGTAACCTATCACAAGAAGTCAGGTATAGTAAATTTGTCTATTTACTTTGCCCTGTAGGTACTCAAAAAAGTTCTGGATTTTGGAGTACTTGGTGTTTCTCAGTGTTAGGTTAGATTAGCAGTGAATGTACAGGGAAAGAGAGCCAAAGCTGAGGTGATGGACCTAGTCCATGCTTTAAATTACAGTAATGTTTATGTTTACCAACCACCCCTGAAGTGAGTATTTGCCTGGAGTTTATATGCATTTTCTTAACTGAGGACTACAATAACTCTTGGCTACAAAATTAATACCAGCTTACCATGAGCAAAAAGCTAATTACAATGAAAAGGAACTTTTTCAATGCGCAGAGCAAGAACTGCATTTTTTTCTAAGTAAGGCATCATTGGCGTGTATTTATCCTAAGTATTCTTTAGGATAGAAGACAGCTTCTGAACAACAGAACACAAAAGCAAGAGTAGCATGAATGGCTATTTTCTCTATCAATCATAGCTCTAACAATGTGTCATCTAGAATTTTCTCTGAACAGTATATTCCAAGAGCTTACATAAGGGATTATAAAATCAATAAAATTCCAACACTATATTGCAAGAGTGAGTTTTAGGTCAAACTAAAAGGGAAAGTACATTCCTCTGGAAGCCCAAATATATGCTAATCAGAAAAGTATTATCTTAAGAGCTTTGGGTAGAGATGGTCTACCATCTTTGGGTAGGATGTTGATGATCCTGGTTAAGATTGTAAAAGTTCCAAACACAAAAGCACTGGGAGTTTTCCTAAACAATCACTAAATCTATGAAAAGACTGTTGAAATATCCATTTTACAAACAACTTTAGAGAAAATTAAATAATTTGTCCAAGTGTAATTTTAATGTCTAGGTATTTAACTACAATAGTATGTTACCAAATACCAGATGAAAGATAAGGACATTCAAACCATATCTTTCTGGATAAATATTAAGCCTGAAAGTTACATGCAATGGCAAACCATAATTAACAAATCTGCATTTCAGTGTAAAAAAACTGATGCTCCATGTCTAGAAAACAACTTATAAAACATAAGAATGAAAATCTTCTAAACTATAAAAAGAATGTCTGGTATGCTTTCTTTGCTAAGACATCAGCAATAAGAAGAAATGAAAAAGATGGTAGCTGGCCAGTCCTAACCAGTAATAGTTTTATAAAGTTTCAAAACACATATAAAGACAGGATCTAGTATGTATGTATTACCAAGGATGATGTTAATAAAACAAAGAGAAGCTGTCATGACAAATGAGATGGGCAATAGTTACGACACTATCAAATCATTTATACACACATTAACATCTAACATTTAGAGTAAATAAGCTCAATCTTATATATGTTCATGTGCATATATATGTGCTGTTTAGCATGTTAAGGCTAAACTGTCTTCCTCGCTCACTCTTATTTTTTAGAGTAGTGTATGCTAAGATTATTTTTCTAATCTATTATTGTAGGTGTTTTTCCATTTATTTATCTGTGTCACGTTCATTCTAAAATATTTTTCCATTTATGAATTTTGCTCTTTGACAATTTCATACATGAATATAATTCTGATGACTTCCATATCTACCTTTCCTTAATCCTCCAGCATATCTCCTCCTCTTTCTTCTACTCATGTCTCACTATTTTCTTCTCTATGCCACTGGGTTTAACCAGGGCCTTTTGTGTGAATCTGGGTTTGGGACTACCTCCTAGAGACTACAAGTTCCCCAGTCTCCACCTTATTTTATAAAACAAAGTCTCTCACTGAACCTGAAGCCACCCATTCAGCTAGACTGTCAGGCCAACACACCTCAGGGATCCACGTCCCACCTCCCAGTGCTGGGACTACAGGTACATGCCACTGTAGCCTGCTTTTCATGTGGATGCCAGGGACCAGATCCAAGTACTCATGCTCATACAGCAAGCAGTTAGCAGTTAACAATTGAGTCCTCTATTCAGACCCTGTTTCTGGAACAGGACTTCATGCTGTAGCCCAGCCTGGTCTAGAACTCAGAAGAATCTCCTGCCTCAGCCTTCAGAATCTTGGAATTTATAAGCAGAAACCATCACATCCAGTTTAAGCTCAATCGTAATGAAATAACTATCTTGTGGACATGTCTGTGATTAGTTTACTTGCATATAAGCCATAATTAGAACAGCTGCATACTATAGGTCTTGAGATCACAGAAATAAATAAGAACAAGCACAAAGAAGCATTCATAAAAAACTGAATGAAAGATCTCCTAGAGTTCCAAGCCAAATTAGAAGATGGCTAGGTAAAGAGTTGAGATAAAAATAGACTCTATCTCACACACACACACACACACACACACACACACACACACACACACACAAAATAGACTCTATCCTTCAAAATAAAACAGTGAAAAAAGCATCACAATAGACAAAAGGAGTGGTAGAAGATGTGAAAAGAATTGTGATGCAGACAAAAAACATACACTGAGGTGAGATCTACCACAGCTTCCTCATGAGAAGCAGCCGTCATAGGAGGACAATGAAAGAAAAATACACCACACCAGAGCCAAGCAGAAGCTGACAGGAATGTTGTCCCCTCCTCAGCATAAGCAATGCAAGAATGAAAAGCTGGTAAGAGATGAAGTTGCTGCAGAGACCAGATGGAACTGTATACCCTGTAGACAGAAAGACAGCTACAAAAAGAGATGGAGTAACTGAATTCATCTTACCTACAAGAAATACTGATTGGTGTCTTGTTTTCTGTATCATTTGTGATTATTTTATTGCTAAGATTTTAAATTTAGTTTTGCATTTTCATTGTCTGGCTGCTTTTAGCGTATTTATCTTGTCTAAGTAAGATTTTAACAGTCCTTTTTTTGCACCTATTCTATGTCTTCTGCACCTATAGTAGTCTTCATGTCTCTAACCAATAATTTTTCCTTATCATTGGTATTTTGGTTGCTTCTTTTCTATTTCTCACATTTCCTCCCCTTCATGTCTTAATTGCTAATGCTCTGAGCTTAAAAACAAAAACAAAAACAAAAAAACACCCTAGGGCTGGAGAGAGGGGTTTACAACCAGCAGGACCTGATGAAGGAGCTGCAAGGATGCAGCATGCTGGGATAGGAGGGCTCGGAAAACTTACTGGTTCACCAAACTAAATTTGTTTTGTTATTTTGGTAATGGATGGAAGATTAAGAGAATATAGATATTAACAGTTGACATATTCACCAAAATAAGAGACAAGTAGATCATTTTATGTGTCATGTTATTGATCAAGAAAACTTATACTAATCTATACAATATTTTTCACCTTAGTACTATAATATAAAAGAGATGGGTTCATATTTTAACATACTTACCTGTGAAAGGTCTGGTATATCGCCTCTATCAATTCCAACTTGCTGTAAAAAGAAACACAGTAATTAAGTGAAATTATAAAGACTTTTGAAATAAGACAAATGTACTACTTGGACAAATGTAGACAGACTTCTAAAAATTAGAAAAACATATAATCTTTAAAGATACTATTCAATATTTCCACTGGATTTAATTTTTACAGCCATCTAATAACTGACAGATGGAAACTGGAGTTGGAAACTCAACAAATCTATTCAATTATAATCCCTATGTCTTCTAACATTTCATAAGCATGTCACAATATGAAAAAAAGTCATGTCTTCTTTAGGTCATATGGTAAGAAGGAAAAAAGACAAGTTTCTTGGTATACAAAGAAGAAACAAACCTAATGATCATAAACATGTTTTCTCTGGCAATCACCCTAGATAAAACTATGAATAACTAAGTTTAGTCTCACAGATAGATCAGATGTCATGGCTTGAATGTAAATTGACCTTCTCGGTCCTTAGCTGGTGTTAATGTTTGGGAAAACTGTGGCAACTCTGCGAGGTGGAGCCTTACTGGAGGACTGGTCCCAGACCTGCTTCATCTGACACTTGTTCTCTCTGCCTTCAGATGATGACCTGAACCACCTTCCTACTTCAGCTTCAGCTATGTCTTCTGATATGAAAATCGTCACATAAATCATAACCAAGGTGAGGTGAGTGAGGAGGGTGTTGGGGCAAAGACATAGACCCAGTTTGTTTGTAAATAAATAAATTTAAAAATAAATAATTAAATAAATGTGAATATACTGACTTTCCTCTTGGTCTCTTTAAGTATTTGTATTGTATAGTTACTCTTCTCCACATCTGCTGGTTTGATACAGATGCCATAAATTATCTGCTCCCAGTGACCTAATAAACAGAAGATCCGCTCTTCTACAAGTCATAAGCTCAGGAATAACTAAATAAATACCTCTCCTTTCTCTTTTTCTCCTTGGTCTGAGTACTCTCTCACAGCAAACGTTATCTACAGCATCAGGTGTGGTGGGTTTTTGTAAAACTAGGGACAGACGTTATCTACTCAAGAAAATAATTGTCTTCAAAAATAGCCCAAACACATTTTCATGGTGTTCATGCATTAGATAATTTCCACCAAAAGGTAACTCCCTACCTTAATGTAACAAATTAGAAAGCTGCATCCCCTCCTGGGACCATGATTCATTTTCTAATTCTAATTTGTTCTCTTTTTTTCCTCAACTTCTAGCAGTCTTAGAAAGTCAGCAGAAAATCGATATTAATTCATATTCAGATATCAATAATTCATCAGGGCCTGAAAGAATTATTCTTTAAAGATATTCCAAGAAGACTACTGTTGCTTTACTTCTAGAAGTATAGTCTTTTAATGACATTACAAGCCCAAAAGACAGTTTCATAATAGTATTTTAGAACAGGAGAATCTTCTATTTCTTAGGTCACCTGGAGCAGATAATTTATGGCATCTGTATCAAAGCAGCAGACTTGGAGAAGGGTAACTATACAATCAAAATACTTAAGAGACAAAGGAAAGTCAGTAAATTCGCATTTAATTAATTATTTATTTTTAAGCTTATTTATTTACAAACTGGGTCTATGTCTTTGCTCCAACACCCTCCTCACTTACCTCACTCTTCTCCCACCCTCCCCACCATTCATCAATCCTACTGTCTCAAACCTCCCTCTTCCCATCCCTCTGCTTGTGTGCTTTATTTTTAAAACCTTACAGGAAGAATACTACAAGTCCTACTTCTCTATCGTTTTACTCTATGACTGATTCTAAATAAAGGGAGGGAGATATCATAAGTCATAGTTAGACACAGGGGTCAACGTGATGGCTAAGAGTTAGACCTCAGGGCACATTTGCAGGGAATTTGTAGTGGAAAGTAAGCCCACAGAGAACCTGCAAGAGACTGCTGACAGCGAAGATTCGACCCATGGTGGGTATGGACTAGTCCTGCGCAGGAGAATCAGATGGAGGAAGCTAGTTGAGAAAGTGGTCACCCTTCCTTCTGTCCCTCTCTGTCATGCTGGGGATATGGTGCAGCCAGTTCCCCTGGCCCTGGTGTTAGTGTGGGCTCTCCTGCCATGCTGAACAAGCAACTAGAACCAGGAATCATAAGCCAAAGATAAAAACCCCTTGTTTCCTTTAAGCTGTTTAATGGTGACTTTATCAGCAACCATGAAGGCAAACTGCAATACCAAATTCCTCCATTTGTTTAACCCACAGTAAATTTCAGCAGACATCATAACACTGAAAGAATATTCTACAGAGTAAAATTTATCAAGACAGAAACAGCTTTGAATCATCAAATTGATATTAATAGTTACAAATTGACTTTAATGTAAGTGACCGAAATATTGCAAGAAAAGTGTTTCTGGCAGAGATATTGTCTGCAAGCATTACCACTACTGAATTCTAAGAAACAGATTTATAAAGTTATATTTCACAATTTTAGTAATTAAAACAACTCACCTCTGCAACTTTCAGAAACTCTGAGATTCTTGTCATTCTAGTCAAAAATTTCTTATAGATATCAAGACCTTCTTTACACTGGTTCTTTTTCATATCAAAGTATTTTTCTGCCAAAAATATAACAATGCTTTACTCACATTAAAATATAATAATGAAAAGGGGAAAAGTTATCTCCAAAACAACCACATACATCTCTCAAAGGACTTACCCTACAACCAGAGTATCAGTGCTAAGTCAGTTTAGAGATTTAAAATTAATTAGAATCAGGGTACTATTACAATAAAAATAAAAAAGGTACTTGAAAATACTTGCATTACTATTATGCTCCATACTAATACTTATCTCAAATTCTGTAAGTATTCCCTAACAATACTAATGTTTATGTACAAATATTTTTACTTAGTACTAACATACTAAGGTAACTTTACCTTGTTCAAATACCAGGAAAACTCATTTAATTTAATATACAGACAACAGTAAAAAGCTTAATTTCTGCCAATCATGAAGCAGAAGATTAGGCTTTGTAGAACTTTACTTTTTCATTATGAAAAAGCCAAACTTCCCTGTCCTCATGGACTAGAATAACCTTGAACAAATCTGTGTTGTCCTCATCTATGAAAAACATGCTGAAGTACTTTCTCAGGGGACTGAGACATACTGCAATAAAAATAATTGGCACACTAAATACTCTGGAATATTTTACAGCTACTTTTCAAATCCATCTAAATTTCACTGAAATAAAGGAGCATCTCTAACACAAAATAAACAGTGCCAAAAACACCATGAATATACAAGAAAGCACCACAAATTCCTGAAATACCTCATCAGTAAAAGGTAGGTATAAAAAAATAAATGTCTAATGGCTTTAAAATGAATACCGATTTCCAAATTACATTTAGGCTATAGACAGGAAGACAGTACACCAAACTGCTCTGTAAATACCTGCTATTATACTCATAGATTAACACTCAGCCTAGAAGTCTTCTTCTACAATAGAGGTAGAGGATCTCAACACCTTGACAGGATACAGTCATGGCAACAGAAAAGCAGTGAAGTGGACAACAGTGACCAGTCATAATACATAGTACCAGTGGCTCAAAAAAGCTCACCCAGAATCAGGCCAACTTAATTTCTCCCCATCCTAAGACATTGGGAACCTCGAGGAAGAGGGAGTGGTGAGATTGTAAGAATCTAAAGATGGGAAGTTTCACTTGGACAAGACATTCCATCCAAGGGAGGACTGTTACACCTAGGAACTCATTACATTGAAACTTGTCCTTACCAGACCTGTATCATATCAACATGTCCCCATAGACAATTGCGGAATTCAAGAAAGGTAAGAATATACAGTGGAAACCTTAGGTACTAAAGCTGAATGAGTGAAGAGAAATGTTCCTATCAGTGGGGTAGCCTAAAGAGAGGCAACTTTGTATGACACAGAGACCTGAACCCCCACAAGAATACAAGCCACGGGGAACCCTGGGATCCATAGAAGCAGACAGGAAGGAGGGTAAAAGGGAGTGGGATGGACTGATGAAGGGAAGGAAGGGGGATGAGAGGAAGAGAAGCAGGGATGAGTACTCAATATGCTTGTAAAAATAGAAAAATAAATAAAAAAAGCTGAAACAACAACAACAACAAAAAAGACTGACAAGATTCTTACTTTCTTATTATGCAATACTTGTGATCTGAAGAGATTCAGAGTAAACTCTCCAGTTAAATAAACAAAAATTTAACGGTTAAAAAAAATTAAGTTTAGGGACTAGGACCCTAGCTTAGTGGTAAGTGTATTATTAAGAAACCCTAGATCTAAATCCCTCAATACATACACAAACTATGTATAAGTTTTATAAAGTTCACTGTGAAATAATGTTTCTGGGGCAAAAAAAATTAGGATTTTTTCCCATTTAATTGTAAATGACATAATTTACTATCCTAGCTCAACTTTAAAGAACTTTTAAATCTAAAACTTGATTTAGTTCAAAAACTGTTCAAAAACTGATACATTAAAAAATATATAGTATATCTAGCAGAAGGCTTTGCTTATAAAAAAAACTTATAAACAAAGGATATAGTTATTTTCTCCAAATACATATAATGAATGAACAAGTCTCTGTAAACCTGCATAAGGGTTAAACAATTCAATGTTATTAAGCCATGTAACGCAAAATAAAGTTATCTAGACTATAGCAATATTTACCCAGCAAATTAATAATTCCTTCATTGTATGCTGCAAATAGTCTGATGGCATCTTTGAACAGGAGCATGAAAGCAGCATTTATTACCCCATTTGTAAGTTCATTACTATTAACCTAGAGGAAAATAGAAAATAAGATTAACTTATTTTAAATAACACTGAAACTATGATTCCTTACTAAACTGTAGTTAAGTAAAACATGTGGACTAAATAGGGAGGAAGAAAGACTTACTTTCTCTTGCTATAAACATTACTAATTCTAATACATTCTAATACATACATTTTCTGATTTCTTATGACCCAGTTAGAAGCAAATATTGGCAAAGTCTACTTCAAATAGTTCAAAACTTATGAAAAAGTCAGAAGCAAATAAAAATATAATCTTTGAGCTTTCATTTTCATTTAAATATCGTAAAGGGAAAAAATAGTATAATTGGCCCTTCAACTCAAAATTTCTCAATTATATCAAATCTTTTAACTTCCTTATAATACTATAAACCTTCAAAAGCCACACATACATGTTCAGAGTTTCTGATCAGAAAAGATAAAAACTCATTAGTAGTAGAATCAGGTAAACTGTTCTGTATAATGAATGCAGACAGAAATGGCTAAGTAATTTTATATATATGTAAGAGAAAAACATGTGATTGGCTTTTCTCAATTTCCATATAAATCGAAATAATGTTATGTAACTACATCACTTTCCTGTACCCTTTAGAGGAACAGTCTGCAAGCATGTGCTCTATTCTTTCTGTAAGGAGCCAATTTAGGCTCCATTAATACGGTCTCTTTTTGAACCATCCAATACTGTTACTGTAATATAAAACAAACAGGGACAGTATGCAAACCAATGAACGTCTGTCCATGTTCTAGTATAACTACTATGGTCACTGATATTTTAATTTCATAAAATCTTCACGTCATAAAATATCTTAGAATTTTTTTTCAACCATTTAAAAATGCAAAAAACATTAACTCCCAAGAGATGGAAAAACAGTCAAGGGGCTGCAGTATAAAAACAGTTCTACAAAACACAAACATGTTATTAAATGAATACTTATTTATCACTATGTGCCACATATTTCTAGACAATGGAAATTGAGAACAAAACAAACTTACTGACTTCCAAAAGAAGTTTTAAGACTAGCAATCAGTAACAAAGTTAACGGAAAAGTCAATTTTAGCATGAAACTACTCAAGCCCTTCCTTGGGCTTGCATTTAAATAACATCTGGAGAATAATTGGGAACACATGAATTGAAAATGCTAACTTCTACAAGTACAAAAATATTATTAGCAATTTGGTTCAAATAATATCATTTAAAAATTCCAGGGAATGCGATGCCCCTGTGCAGATGTGAATTGAACTTCCTTTTTGTTAGTTTTGAGTAACTGTCATGTAAGCCCTACCACACAGAAGTGAAATATTAAATTGGCTATTCATAAAAGAAAATCCTTACTTCTTTTCAATGTAAAAGTTACGTTGTATGTCTAAAAATTCTTCAGTTATAAAAGAAACATCTAAGAAAAGAAACATTAAATGAAAAGTTATAAAACTTGAGGCTGCATTTACAAAAGATTCTTAGCCACAAGCTGGTGCGATAGTTGAACAGGTAAAAGCACTTGCCAGGCAAGCTTAACAATCTAAGTTCAATCTCTGGTACCCTCGTAAATGTGGGTGGAGAGAACGAACTCCTCGAAGTTTATCTCCAGACTTCACGGGTGTATATACACTACTCACTACATGCACTCACCACTCACACAACACACACACACACACACACACACACACACACACACACACACACACTCCTTTTAAAAAGAAAACTGCTAACAAAATATGTGAAAAAAATGTAAACTGAAGGATAAAAACTGAGCAGTTACAATTTTTAAAAATCTTAAATTCAAAAACACTTAACTTACATTAAAATCAAGAAGTGCATCCATCTGATTTTGAATAATTGGTACAGTTTTCAAGAGTTTTTCTGTATTCATTGTTCTCATAACTCCATCAGCTCTATTATTTAAAAAAAAGTGAATTGACAATTAAATTTTTCATCTGGTTCTAAATAAAGAACTAAGTTGTGAAGAAATATCACCTGTTTTTATGTTACTGTTGAATTTCAAACAAGGAGCATATAGAAAAATCAAAACAAAAGATGGCAACTAGTGTAACTTTCTCCCACAAACTGAAAGTTTACATTACATAGACAGCTAGAGGGTACAGCTTTCAAAAGGGAAAAGCCATGTCTTTATTCTTAAAAAAAGAAAAAGATAAAAACAAGAAAAGAAAAAAGAAACTAAGTCTCAAATCACTAAACAGTTAAATATTATGGAGTCGGGAGCTGAATTCCAGTCTCTAAGCAATGCTTAATTTATTTTATAAAGAGTCAGAACCTGTAATGCATTCTTGTAATCTCATCTACTAGACAGACCTAGTCAATCTATTACAAAATAAAAAATTTTGAAATTCTTGCAATTTAACTCAGTGGTACAGAGAACACTTGCCTAGCATGTATGAGGTCCTCAAGTCAATCTCTAGCACTGAGGAGTATGCGAGGCAGATTTATAATTAAGGCAATAAGAGTTTGTAATAGAAAATTACAAAGAAAACCATTTTATTGCAAAAATACCATTGTTTACCAAGTTTTCTAATCTAAATATAAGAGAAGCCAAGAGATGCTTTAAACAAGTCATGAAAGCAACAACTGTGCTTTGTAAGATTCAATAAAGTTTCATAAAACACTGGATAATCTTAGGCAGTTACTGAACAACTTTAGCCTAACCTCACTACAAGATGTGCTAACTCTCAAGTACTGCACTGGTGGGCTCCAGCAGCTGAAGCTGGGGTGAGAATAAGATCCTTTCTCCGTTAACCTCTTCTTTATTCTCAGAATCATCAATTCTTCTTTAATCCCTTCTCTCCCAAGTCATTTGACTTTCTGGTTACTTCTCCATTATAAGCAGGAAAATACTCTTAAATTTTATTAGTTTTTATTATTAACTCAGCATCTACAAGAACAAGCAATCCAACATCAGGATCTTCAAGTCTCAGATTCTAACCTCACTGCTCCAGACACATTCTCCTATCCCTTATCTCCCAAATGAAAGAAGACAATTTGGACACATCTTAACATGTTAACTACTGTGAACATTCCCCTATAAATGCTCTTAATTTTCTTGTACCTCTCCTTGAAGCCAGTCACCTAGCCAATTCATAAAGAACAAATAATTCATTCACACCTATACACAAGTAAAAGAAATCACACAGGATATAGCTCAATGATGAATGCTTGCCTAACATTGAAGAAAAGAAAAGAAGAGAAACAAGAGAAAACACAGCAGTGAGCAAAACAGACAAAACTGTTAAATTCACGATTATCAATCTAAATAGACAGTGAAAATTTCCAACAATCCTCTCAGTCTTGTGAAATCCTCTAAATATACCCCAACCTCCTTCTACATCTATATTCTTGCCTACTTTCCCTAACGCTCAAGATACCTGATTCAGAGACAGAAAACAAAAAGATGGTCTTGGTATTGAAATGGAATCTATATCTATCTAGACTGTTTCTGTAACAATGGAGGAGAGTCAACCTCTTTAAATAAAATGGAAATCACCTACAAATGTCTTCTAAATCAGTTTCTTATTTTGACCCCTTATTTAAAAGTTTCATGTGATCATGCACATAGAAGTATATATGGGTATACAAATTAAATATTTACTGATAATCATAAAGAAATTTAAGATAATTATTTGGATATATATAATTTTACTATTCATTAAAATGAAAATTTGCATACTAATGGATGGATGTGTTTGCCCATTTTTCCATAAAGAATTAAATATTGGTTCAATATCTGATACTGTAAAGCATAAACCATCCTTAATATGTTTCAGAATTGAACAGTATTTTGATGAGAACACTGTTCCAAGATGACAGATGTTTAGGGTCCTCTCACATACTGTTGGAAACTCTGTTCTAATTCAAAATCAGAATTTATTTAATGATTTAGGGAACTTAAATCAAGCAGTCATTTTTTAAAAGCAAACATTACAACACAATGCGATCAAAGATATACTACTGTTACACACATACTGAGGAATGGTGGTAAGAATATATGGTTATCTTTTTTTTATTCCATATTAAACCATTATATTTCCCTAAGACCAGAAAACTTTGTACATATAGTTAAAGAAAACTGCAGATCCCTAAATGCCAAAGGAGTTTCAGGCAATATTTGTTGGTGCTGCGTGGCCATGAGACCATGTGGAGTACAAAATGGGTGTTTCATGTTCAGATTCAAGGCTTCAGGGAAGCTAAGCGATAAAACATGGGCTAGTAGTGCTGCCAGAGAAACACCTTGGATTCACGATGTCCTTGAAGGGACCTTTGGTCAGTTCACATTTGAAACTCTTCACTGCTACCAAACTTTTCTTAGTCCCACATTCAGGTAGATAATCCCACATGGAGTTTTACTACATAGTTTAAAAGCTGTATTCTAAATTCCTTCTGTCAGATTTGGGATATCCCAATTAAGATACCTACCAAGTTGCAACAGTAAAAATGTTCTATGTTTGTATCTTTCCATATAGCAGACTACATAGGTGGCTGAGCATCTAAAACATAGCTACTGCAAGTAAGGAACTGAACTTTTCATTTTAAAAGTTAACTAGCCACACATACCAATTGTCTGGTGAAGCTCACTGCTTTTTTTTTTTTTTCTTTTCAGCTACATACTGCATTATTTCCATGATCATGAAAGCTAAAAGCTCTAAGATCACCACTCTTCAAACAAACACATACTCCATTCATTACTGCAGACCAATGTGTTAAGACAACCATTAATCAGAATGCAACAAAACTAATTCACCTTCTGCATTAAAAATTCAAAGAAGTCATAAATACAGAGCAGAAAGTCTTACAACTTTTCTTCCTATATAAACCAGGCTTTCTTGAACGGTATTCTTCCTGCCTTGTCCTCCTAAGATATTGGATCACAGGTACATGTCACCACAACAGCAAAGAAATGAAAGAAGAGCCTCACAGATAGATCCATTTATGGAATATAAATTTAACATGCTAACAATGGCAAAAATCTTCTAACTAATCTACATATTCAATTCAATCTTTTTAAAAATTCCAGTTGCCTTTTCTACCAAAATTGACACGTGGATCTTAAACCTCACATGGAACTGCAAGGGAGCAAGAGCCAGAAACAATCTTAAAAAAGAAAACAAAGCTGAAGGACTCACACTTTGCAATCTCAGGACTCACCACCAAACGACAGTCAGGTCACTGTGGTACTAGCATGGACATAGACAGAGGAGACTCAACAGAACAGAACTGAGAATCCAGAAATAAAACTTCACATATGAGCAATTCATTTTCAACGAAGGTGGTAAGACCACCCATGAAACAAACAACAGTTTAATCTTTTCATAAACTAGTGCTTGGAAAATAGTGTATGCACATGTAAGAGAATGAATTTTAAGACCATACTCATATCATATATATAAATATTTCAAATAGATTAAAAACCTAGATATATTAAGCTAAAATTATAAAATTCTAATAACAAACCACAGGCAAATCAGTAATATTTCATTAAGCAATTTTCTTTGACACAAGACCAAAATATAACAAGAAAAAAAATGATCAACTGAACTTTTTAAAATTAAAAGCTTTAATTCTTCAAAGAATACCCTCAAGTCAATGAAAAACACATATTTACAGTACAAGACAAAATATTTGTAAATCTTACACGTTATTAAGGGTCAAGTGCCCAGAATACAAACCAATCCTCCTGTATCTGTAAGGAATGAAACCCCAGATGCCCAGTATGTCTCGTTTAACTATATGCACCCTATGTAACAACAGGTGGGTAATATGCACGGCATGGACACAAAAGGATGGTTCAGACAGAGCAAGGCACACAAATTTCAAGCCACTACAAAGTGTGCACAATTTACAATTACACATTATTTACATAAACTCCCTGCTTAACATTTTTGGGATGGCAGCTGGCAGTTACTAAAACCACATAAAATAGTAAGAGAGAAAAGGAGGAGGACAAAGGAAGAGGAGAATGATGATGATGATGATAAAAATCAGAGTATAGTGACACCCTAGAAAGAAATCAGTATCCATGGCCAGTCTCAGCCACCAAGTGAGTTCAAGACCGTCCTGTGCTAACAAACATAGCTCACAGCCTGCCTGAGCTAAATGAGATCCTATCATGGTTCAAGAAACACACACACAGAGTTCTTGAACTAAGCAATGAAAAAGACAACCAAACTTAAAAATCAACAGAAAGAATTAAATGGAACTTTTTCTAAAAAAGATACACATATCAGCAAAGAAAAAGATGCTGATAATCACTGGCCATTTGAGAAATGGAAATAAAAAATCTCAAGGTATTACATCATATCCAGTAAGAATTATTAAACAATAAATAACAAAACCAACAAAAAAGAATAGAAAATAAGTTGTGCAGGTTTTTTGGGGGGTTGGAGTGGAGGATAATATAGCTCAGCAGATAAAAAGCACCTGGGCACAAACTTGTCAGTCTGAGTTTGATCCTAGGAGCCCACATAGTGGAGGAGAAAAACGACTCCAGACAGTTGTCCTTTCCCCACCACCATATCAGCACCATAGCATAAACACACCTAACGTGCTTAAGTGCTCTTTCTCTCTCTCTCCCCCCCTCCCTCTCTCTCAAAATAGACAAAATATTTTAAATAAAAGTTGGATGGAAATCATACATTTTGGTTGATAATGCACAACAAATACTTTGAAAAGCAGTTGGCAGTTCCTCACAACAAAGAAAGAATTTAATGGAACTTTGGTTCCTCAAAACACCAAACCTGACAATTCCATATGACCCAGAAGTTTCAAGTCAAGTATGTAAGTACCAAAGTAAGTAGAAAAACAATTCAGGCAAAATCCTATTGTTCAGAGTAACATTATGCCTGACAGCTAAAAAGTAGAAAACTGACTGAGTACCCAATAATGAACAGAGAAACAAAATATGATTCACTCCAATACATTTGACTATAAAAATGCCATATAAGATATGCTACAATGTGAACAATGTGACTTAAAAGACATTATGTTAAATTAAAGAAGCTAGAGATAAAAGGCCACATTTATGTGATTTTGTTCATTTTGGAGAAAGATCTCAAGTATCTCAAGCTAGCCTTGAATTTGATACATAGTCAAATCATCATGCCCCCAGCATCCCGGTGCTGGAACCATAGGTATGCATCACTGCGTCCAGTTTATGCAGTGCTGGGAATCGAACCCACAAAGGCCTTGTACATGCTAAACTCTACTCACTGAGCTACACTTGAACCCTGTGGTTCTAAATACATGAACTCTCTGTAATACAACTAAGAGGGTCAAAAGTAAATTCATGGTTACCAACATCTGGTGGCAATAGGATGAAGAAGAAATGACTAATGGGTACAGGAGATGAGAATGCTCTGAAATTATATAATAATGATGTTGACCACTTTGTACATGTACTAAAAAATCCATTAACTATAGATTTTAAAAGAGTGAACTGTATTTCAATAAGGATGTTATAAAGTTAAAACAACAAAGTATCTGGCCTACTCCTTCAAAGAATAAAGTTCATCTTTCAAAACAGGCTAAAATTTTATAATTCACACTATACTAATTCCCATGTTTTACAAGTTAAATATTTGAATTCAATGTCAAAAAAGGATAACTCACCCTCTCTTCACTTTTGTGAAATCAAATGCAACTTGTCTGTATGAAACTGCTTTTTCATTTAAATATCTACTATACCGCCTAATAAATGTAGACATATCATATCCTGTAAGAAAGAAAGTTGTCATAATAATTAAAATCCAAATTTCTCTACAAATGCAACTTTTTATTCAATGGCTACAATGTTGCTATACCAATTCCATTTGGGGATGTAAGCTAAGAAACTAAATGAAAAGTTTTTGGACCAATAAGATAGCTCAGTGGGTACAGGTAGTTGTCATGCAAACCTGGTGACCTGAGTTTAATCCCTGGGTCCATAAGGTAGAAAGAGAACTGACTCACAAAAAATTGACCTCCACACATGCACTCTAAATCTTTTCTCTTACAATTTCACCAAAGTCTGTTTTGCTTCTGAGCAGCATGTTCTTCATTTTTTTCAGGACTTGAAAGAACATGTTCCCCTTCAGTTTAATAATCTCGTTATTCAAATAACATCCAATTGAATCCATTCCTCAAACTAGATGAATTTTATATTCCTATACTTTCTGAAATCTTTAGTTATACATTATTTAAGTGCAAGCTATGTGTCAACCTTATAAATAGAAAATTACTGCCCAAGTCAACAAATAAGTTAAAGATATAACCAAAACAATTTTGGATTTTTAAAAATAATTTCTAAGTTAATACAGAAATCATTAACATTTTGTTCCTTCAAAATCATGAAGTTTGAAAAAACCTCATCAATATTACTTAAAAAAAAAAAAAATCCCAGAAACTTTGTGTTTTAGCTATCTATTGCCTGACTCAAGTCTATAGTTTGTCCCTCATTGAAAAGCAAGTTTTTATGAACTCATCATCTAACAATCTAACTTTACTTGATGATCTTCTACTTTAAAAGAAAACACTGCTCCCTCTAAAGAGTAAATGACTGGATCAACATCATCACCAGCAAATGTTTACTAAATGCTTACTAAGAAGTCAGTGAACAAAACAAAACAATTAGTGTCCTCTCCTCCCTACTGGTACACTTCAAGCACTGACTCCACACCCTCCTGGGTTTTCTGTCCAGCCTAATCTGTTCTACCTCATCCTCTGGCAAAGGAAGTATCTACTTCTTACTCTTCAAAGATCAACTTCTTTGAAAAATTCCCTTTAAACATTTGTATGCTTGTACTATTCATACCCCAAGTACAACTGGTACAACTAGTTTAGTTCATTCTATCCTACTAAATAGACTACAAGTTTGTTTATAGTTTTGTATACCAGTACACATTTACTATATCAGACTCCATTCAACAAAACATGAACAATCAGGATTTTTCAAAAACAATCCTGAATTACATTTTCTTAACTATTATTTAATATTGTTTTCACAATCTCTTTAGAATATATGCTTTAAAAGAGGTAGACACACACTAAAACTATGCTCTTCATAAGAGTAAAATTTAAAACCCTTTAAAACTAAAATTGCTTAATTTTCATGAAAAATTAGTAGCTAAGACAAACACAATTTCGTGTCTGTATAAACTTTATGGCGGTGATCTGAATTTTTTCTTCAGAATTAAAGGTCAAATGAATAAGGTAAGAAAAAAGCGGAAGTAAAAGGGCAAGCAGGCAAAGCTGGGAATAAGGCCTGTATTCCCAGCGCTTAGGAAACCAAGGCAGGAGCTCCTTCCTGTGTGTGTTTTTTTTTTAAAGGGGGGTGGGAGGGAGGCAGTTTTTATTTTCCCCAAAACACAGTAGTCTCATTTTTCTGCTACAGCTATTTATCTGTTTTAAGACTTTAATCACAAAAAGGATTTACTTATTTTTTTTAATTTGCAATGCTGTATCACTTATTTAAGATAAAATTATTTTTGAAATACTAGGCCCTACGTACTAATATTTCAAAATCTCTGGAAGACACAGAAATTATGTGAAGTAACACTTCGATTCATGTCAAAAGGATATTAAACTAGATTATTTCCATTAACTTTGCCTCCACGGGAATCAGTTCAGGCCCTCATAACTCTCCACTAAGTCAGAACAATGACTAGATAGTCTCAACTACATCAAGAATCGGTCTATTATGATTAAACTTGAGCAAGCTATGACATCTTTAGATCATATGCTCTCTCCTTCCCAAAACAACTTGTGTAGTTTACCACTACATCATAAAATATAACCGTACCAAATTCCTGTATATTTCAACAACTTCTTTATAGCTATCTATCACTTCATGTTCTCTAACATAACATCCACACAGTCTGCTCATTCGTTCTATAAATTTTAAATATTCCATGTATGTTCTCATCCTGTCCATCTGGGTATCTGTGCTTGAGCCGACTAATCTCCATGTCTCAAAGCCCAGCACAATCTCACCGGCTCTGAAGATTTTTTTTCCCAGACTGAGCCTCACTGTTAACATTCCCAAGCAGTTTGGCACACCCTTCACATATGTGATTCTTCCTAGAATCAATATTCTGAAACTTAGTTCTAAGTACTGTAACTAAGTACAACATATCCTATTCTACTTAGAATAATCATGAACAACTATAATTAATTTCAAATTACAAGATTAAAAGTAAAATAATGGGAAGGATAAGAAAGGTTAAGGAGAGAGAGGTATAGAGACATGTTCAAAACACAACGTACAAATGTGTCAATGTTTTCCTATGTTAAAGGATACCTTTGTACAATATATAATGAAAAAAGTGTAAAATAAAAAATAACAACTGTGCATACCAATGATTAATTCATCTAGATAAAACTATTCTCAATTTTACTACTATAGTGTACATGCCAACTACTTTCTTGCAGTGAAACATAAAACACCATGTAGTAATAAATTAGATATCAATGTTACACAGCTATAAATGGTAGACATTAGATTTAATCCCAGAGAGTCAGAATTGACACTTTGAAATAACTACCTTGAGTTGCCTCTTCAAAGTTTTGGATGTTAAGTATGACCCAATTTTTCAAATTAAAAGACAACTATTTATTTCCTATGACATTTAGCTTGAACAAGAGATATGAAACATCAATGTTCTAGAACATTTGAACTTTGCAATACTTGTCATATGCGGCTCCACTTGATTTTTCTGTAGAGTAAGTTGTCTTTACCTTGCAATCCACTTTTATCCAAAAAATTGCTTAAGTTAAACAGTGTGTTCCTTGAAGCCAAATACTGAATAAAACGCTAGAAAAAAAACAAACAATTACAACAAATTAGGGTGCTGCCATCTCACAAACTCTAATTTGAAAGTAAATTAATAAATTTCATTGTAACTTAAATTTCCCATCCCAACTCCTCTCATACACTGGCGGCCTATGTATTTTCACTAGAACACAGGACTCCATTACAACCTAATGTCCACAACCACAGTATTAATGTGAAAGTAGCAAAAGTTAACACTTATAAACTGGAATATAATCTAAGATGTAATATAGTAGTACCATAGCTGATAATTGGATTGCATCTATATTTTGTTACTTATTTTACTTATATCTGACACAGAATCTCTCACATTCAATCCACCTGCTTCAGCCTTTCTAAGAGCTGGGAATGTACAGGTATAAATAAGATACATGTCCCAATGGCTGACTGATATCTACATACATGTATTTTTTTTCTTCTTTTTCTTTTAATTTGTAGTGTGGAGGCTGATGTACATATATGTGTGCAAGTAGGTGCACAAGTGCACTCGTGTGACAAAAGTCTCACACTCCAAGAGAGTTATCTTAGCCACATATCTTTCCAAAAGTACTTACAAACATAGAATTATCTACACTTAAGGGGTAGACCTCTGGGCACATCTATGGGTAATGTTAAGACCTCTCTGCAAGTCTGTAGGAGACAGACTTAATTACATAAATTAATGTGGAAAGACCCACCTCACAGTGGGTAAGAACATTCCCTGGCAGATGTACAGATGGAGAGTTGACATTTGCTGGCAAGCTAGGAAAAACTATATGGCACTAGACCTTGCTCCCTCTATTCTTGCTATTGATGCAATATAGTCCCCTAACACTTGCAAATATGATTTCTCCTGCGATGAACTATAACCTGGAATTGTGAGCTAATAAAACTCCCCTATTCCTTCAAAATTGTTTGGACCAGGTATTTATTATAGCAATGATGTTGTGAAACTAAGTTTCATTCAAGTGTTTTTAGATAATCTGTTTTAACATAATTGTACAATAAGTACAGTAGGTTGAGAAAACCATTCAAGATTTAGAACCATAACACTGTTAGGTTAATATAAAAAAAAAGATGATTTTCTTCAGACAGAAAGTTGCTAGACTAAGCAATAAAACCATCAGACAAACACATTCTCTGTGAAAGCATTCTTCATCAGTCCCTCTCAGTAAAATACTGCATTACTCCTCAACAGCACAACTTCAATTAGGCAAAGTACTTTCAAGGACAGCATGAGAAATCAAACAGCAATCTGATTAGACTATCATAAAAAAGAAAACCAAGTGGATACTAACAAACACAGCTAGAATTTGCAAAGATAGTACAGCTGCAAAGATAGTGCAGTTGACAGAACCTACGTCTTAAAAGTTATCTGTACTTCTAATCTCATTATTGAAGTCCTTTCTACTCTGACCCACACTCTTTTTTACTTTATTGGCAATTTTCTTCCAAATTACAGGGTCTACAATTATATTTCTGGCTATACACTTTACCTTTTTCATCTGTATTTTACAGTTGCTTGAATTATTACTGAATTTTCAATGAGAAGCAAACTGAATGTTCAGTGATTATACCAATACACTTGTTGGTCAAAAGTTCTTACCTCATTTCCATACACCATCAAATGATGAGTTGTAATGAGAGATTTAAAGACGACCACCCAACTACTGTTAGTAGTTCTTTCAAATAAACTGTCTGCCAACTGTGGGATGTTCACATTCATCTCATTTGTGCACTGAATTAGGTCTGGAATATAAAAAAATTAAGATTAATTTACTTTCATTTCCATTGTTAATGCCAGATTTGCATAGTAACAAGTGATAAAACTAGCAGAGTAGAGCTGCATCTTTAGAAATTCTTAAAATTTTCAGAAAGTAATTTAGAGCACAAGTAAGTGCTGGTAAGTTTTATGTAATCAATAATATCAGAAAACAAAGAAAAGTCCCTTAGGTGTAATTCACCTGCAAATGTTTTATTCATCTAAAAAGAAATGTTTCAGGGCCCTGAGGACTCATAGTTGTCTTACTATCCACAACTTTCAAAATTACAATATTATCATAATTCATCCCCTTAAAATTGAAGTTTGGGGCCAGTAAAATGGTTGAGAGTAAACGAGCTTGCTGTATAAGCCTGTTGACCTGAATTCAATCCCCCAAATCCATATAAGGTAGGAAGAGACAGCTAAGTCTGATCTCTCTCGGCCATGGCACACACATGCACACACTCCCCATATCATGCATACACATAAAAATAAAGTTTAAAATTTTAATTAAAATTTTTCCTTTTTCTTAAAAAAAGCTTAAGGCCCTCATTAAATTATGCGCACAGAAGCTTGAATAAGATGAAGGTCAGCTACATTCATTAGTATCTGCCCTAGACAAGTGTTTGCAGTGATACATAACAGCAAAGACCATGTTTGTAATTGGGGAAAAAAATCTTAGTTTGGAAAACATGCTGAAAAACTACTGAAGGATAATGCCAAATAGAGGAGAGAAGCTTCCTTACTCAACCATTTACCACCCTCTACTGGGTCATCCAGTTGCTCAGGTAACTGCCAGGGCAAACATCTGAGATGAAACCTAGCGTATTACACATTAAAAAAAAAAAAAAAAAAATAGAATTCAGAATGGCAAGAAAGAAATATGAAGTGGAACAGGAAAGAGAATGAGAAGCGATAGTAAGAGATGAAAACAGTAGAATTCACTGCATTTATGTATGAAAGTGTCGAATTAAAAAGTTTAATTTTTAAAAAATCTTAGTTACATAAAATATTTATCATTCTTTTTTCTCTTCTAAATTTTACTGAATTAACTCAGCTAAATTGGTTGATATCAGGGCTGGAGAGGTGGCTCTGGGGTTAAGCTTCTGCCTTGCAGGCGGAAGGTCCTGAGTTCGGATCCTAGCCCCACGTATAGATGCCAGGCGGAAGCAGGGGCGGCCTGGGCTTCTGGTCCTGGTGGGGCGGAGCCTGTGAATCCCAGGGCAGAGTAAACAAGGAGGAGGTGGAGGCGGTCCATGGCGGTTCCCGAATTCGCCCGTGTGCCACACACATACATGCACATACGTGCACACATCATACATGCACCATTGAATAAATAATAATAAAAATAAATAAAAATTGGTTGATATCAACTACTTAAGTCGGATAAAACTGAACACAAACTCAAGTTTCCTATTAAGTTCCCAAGTCAGAAATAACACAGAAGTTGTATTTGGCCGTTGAACACAGCTAAAAATAGATTAAAATCCAAAGGTATATTACAAACTCAGAAGCATTATAAAACAGCCTAATATAACTAGTGCATCATGAAAACAACTACTGCATCACCAAAACAGGAGAATGTTCTCAATGAACCTCAGAGTACAGTAGCTATAATATGCCTAAGATAAAGTTATTAATGAACCCGAATACAGTGTGCCGAAAAAATATTATTAGCTAATTTAATGAAGGAAATTCAAAATATGATACAATCTAAAACAGAGAGGGAGACCAAGACATAAGTTGTTTCATCTTAAAAAAAATATCAAATGATATAAAAATGTGTCAGCTATACTTTTAACCTTTAAAATGGTTAAGAAGGAATTTAAATGGCCCAACTTGGTCATGATTGTTGGAAAGAGATGATGATGTAAACTATGGGAATAGTTACTTGCTTGAAGTTTTTCAAAATATTCACTTCAGTAGTTCTAACTATTATAGAAAGTAACATTTCCTAAACAAATGCATTCAGAGAGCTATTCAAGCCAACACAGCTTGAAGAACAAAGCATAAAACAGTCAAGCGGAATGCCCAGAGAACAGCAGAAGGATAAAAAGCTTTCACGACTCTGAAGAATTGCTTTGGGATTTTAATTGGTATAGCATTGAATTTGTATATTGCCTTTGGTAGGATGGTCATTTTTACGATGTTGATTCTGCCAATCCAGGAACATGGGAGGTCTTTCCACCTTCTGGTGTCTTCTGCAATTTCTTTCTTTAGGGTTTTAAAGTTTTCATTGTAAAGGCCTTTTACCTCCTTGGTTAGGTTTATACCAAGGTATTTCATTTTTTTAGGGGCTATAGTAAATGGGATTGTTTCTCTCAAGGCTTTTTCACTTCTTTCATTCTGGGCATATAGGAAGGCCTCTGATTTTTGCACATTTATTTTGTATCCTGCCACCCTGCTGAACTTCTCAATTAGTTCCAGGAACTTCCTGGTGGAGTTTTTGGGATCACTCAGGTATAAGATCGTGTCATCTGCAAATAGGGACAGCTTGACTTCTTCCTTGCCGATTTGAATCCCTCTTATGTCCCTTTCTTGTCTTATAGCTTCGGCTAAGACTTCAAGTACAATATTGAATAGAAGTGGTGAGAATGGACAGCCTTGTCTAGTTCCTGATCGAAGTGGAAATGCTTCCAATTGTTCCCCATTGAGCATAATCCTTGCTGTGGGCTTGTTGTATATAGCTTTTATTATATTGATTAAGGTTCCTTCCATTCCTACTGTCTCTAGCGTTTTGATCATAAAAGGCTGTTGGATCTTGTCAAAAGCTTTTTCTGCATCTATCGAGAGTATCATGTGGTCTTGGACTTTGGACTGGTTTACATGATGAATTACATTTATTGATCTGAGTATGTTGAACCAACCTTGTGTGCCGGGGATGAAGCCTACTTGGTCCCCGTGAATGATCTTTTTAATGTGTTTTTGAATCCGATTTGCTAAGACTTTGTTAAGAATCTTTGTATCTGTGTTCATCAGAGAGATCGGCCTATAGTTTTCTTTTTTAAGTGAATCTTTATTAGGTTTTGGGATTAAAACGTTATTAGCTTCATAGAAGGAATTTGGTAGTGTTCCTTCCTTTGCTATTTGATGGAACAGTTTAAGGAGTATTGGTGTTATTAACTCCTTAAATGTCTGGTAGAACTCTGTGCTGAAGTTAAAGGTTGAAATGCCATATGACTCTGCTATTCCACTTTTGGGAATATCCCCCCATACGGCAGAGGTTCACCTCGATAGCACAAGCACGACCATGGTCATAGCAGCACTGTTTACAATAGCAAAGTCATGGAATCAACCCAAATGTCCAACAGTTGACGAGTGGATAAGGAAACTGTGGTACATCTATACAATGGAGTATACTCAGCCAACAAAAATGATGAATTACTGGAATTTGCCGGGAAATGGATGTCATTAGAAACAATTATATTAAGTGAAGTATCCCAAACCCAGAAAATTAAGCACCATATGTACTCCCTAATAGGTGGCTCCTAGTACCAAACCCACTCAGCCCACCTTGAGACACTCATAGGTAAATCTATGTATTACCTACAGTAATTGCAAGGATTATGAACAGGAGGGATGGGGTTGGAGGGCCACACCAGAAACAAGGAGAGAAGAGACCATGTTACAGTAGAGAAAATAGGCCTCCATCAAGGACTGCAAGTAATGTGACACCTGGTTAAGTTCACAGACGTTCGTTCCTGATCATTTACAACTAAGGGGGTATGATCTCAACAGAAGGGGAGAAGTCTGGCAGATAAAAAGTAACCATTTTGCAAATGGGTGATTGACCCCTCCCTCACTGAGGTTTCCTACTTTTATTACATCTACCCTTGAATGTGCTCTTATAATAAGACTCCAGTTTAACAGCTTTTTGTCTCTGGTTAGGGAGTGACATACAGTGCCCAGCAGGATGGAGTGAAGGGCATTGCAGGATCAGCAAAACTGCAAAAAAAAAAAAAAATCAACAAACCACAATCCAGAACTTCAGAGACTCTATATCAACCACCTAGAACTAGGCCAGACTAATCTCTCCCCATCCTGAAGCTCAGGGAAATTTGTGGAAGAGGGGGTGGTAAGAGTGTAAGAGCAAAAGGATGGGAGGAACAATGATTTGCAAGATACTCCTCACAAGTTGGGCCGAAGCAATCATAATTGGACTTTGCATGCCCTGTGCAATGTCCAACACACTATTGACCTCACAAAGTCTAGCATCTGCTAAAGGCACCAAGATCCTTGGAGGCAAGGGATTGACAGCCACAGTATTGTTCCTATGCTTAAGGGGAACACGGGAAAGGGTTCAGGGAAATGCCACTGGCTCCTTGTACATCATCGGAGAGGAGGGCCCAGAGGAGAGTCAGGGATGCACATTAAAGGACTCTCTGGGAATTGGGGCGGGAGGCACTAGGAGATGGGGAGGAAAGGGTGAGGGGAGAGGGAGCAGGGGGTTCGGGGGGAGGAGGAGGGAGGGAGGGAACCGGTGTACTTATTAAGTTTGTATGAGCAGAAATAATAATAAAAATGTTAAAAAAATTTTAAAAAAAGCTTTCACGACTCAAACTGTTTGCAACAAAAATTAAATAGTAAATTCAAATTGGATGTCTGGTAAAGCTTCTGACAATAAAACGAGAACTCAACCTGTCTTCAAATCTTCAAACTTCTTTAAAAATCTGTCCTATGGCATGGAACACATTCTAGTCCCCTTATTCTAAGTAGTCTATTGAAGATACCTATATTTTTGTTTTCTGTTGTTCCTATCTTTTTGAGACAGGGCCTCTCAATACAGCCTAAACTAGCCTTGAACTCATGATCTTCCCACTCTACAATCTCAAGTGCTGGGATCCCAAACACACTAGTCATTTTTTATTCTGCATTTTAAAATTGTCTTCAATTTGACTAAAATTGACTTAATGCTTAGTTATACCAAACTATAGGTTTCCAACTTCATCCTATATTTAGTTTTATACCTCTTAATTTCTCTTCTATAATCTTCCAGAAATATCTTGACAAACTATTTGGCTCTGAAATATAGCAGCTACTTCCTCACAATAGCAATGAAAGTAATTTTATATCCCAGAATCTCTGTGTGTGATGTATATACATGTGTGCATGTGTGCACATTATTCTAGTTTTCCTTACTGCTCTTCACCTTCTTTTGTGAGACAGGGTCTCTCATTTTTTTCAGCTAGACTGCCTAGCAAGCAAAACCTCAGAATCTGCCTCTCTCTATTCCCCAATCCCAGAACTGGGTTTACAGAACATCCACCACCTGCCTGCGGTTTTACACAAGTAACAGGCATGCAAACACAGGTTCTCATAGCAGACATTTTACTGACTGAGTTATCTCCATCCAGCCTCCTCAATCTTTTTTAAATTTTCCCAACTATGGGGCTGGAGAGGTGGCTCAGGGGTTAAGCCTCTGCCTTGCAGGCGGAAGGTCCTGTGTTCGGATCCTAGACCCCACATACAGACGCCGGGCAGAAGCGGGGGGCAGCCTGGGCTTCTGGTCCTGGTAGGGCGGAGCCTGTGAATCCCAGGGCAGAGTAAACAAGGAAGGAGGAGGTGGAGGCAGTCCATGGTGCTTCCAGAATTCATTGGTGGTTCCACACACACATATACACACACATACAATGAATACATAAATTTTTCAAACTGAACCTGCCTAGCTGTCAAAAGAAGTTCCTATCTCTGCATGTTAATGTATAGATACAATCCAAAGATCACATGAGTAAATAAGTCTTCTGTACACACCTCCAGAAAGCTCACCTTTTTGGCAAAGCCAAAAGACCCTAGAGAATTTGCAACCCCCAACCTAGAGTCATTCAGATATTGGGAAGAGGATTATGACAGGATCTGATGAGGTTTGTTTATCAGCACTATCAAAGAAGGAGATTAACTTCTACAATGCAGTTAGCAGCTCACAATTAAGACTGCCAATAATGAACTGGCCATATGCCTATAATCTCATCACTGAAGTAGAAGAGTTCAAGACTGCCTCAATTACAAATTAATAGGCTGGGCAAGGCTACACTGTGAGAACCCCCCCCCCAAAAAAAAGACAGTCAACAACAAAAACCACTGACCTGACTTGACCTCCTTACTTCTAATAATGCCTGATTTGGGGTCTCATCAATACCACAACTCCAACCATGTTCTTTAAGACATCACTGCCTAACTTCAATATGTCTCTCAACTTCTACAGTATGGGGACAATATATTTTGCTGTTGCTGTACCTTTCTTCTTGCATCTAAGCAAACCTCCAACTTTCCAATGTAGCAGAGGAAAGAATTGAAACAAGAATACTAAGAGAATAATTCAGGTGGAGCAAGGTACATTAAGATTTGTCTGAAAATTTCACCTTTTAGGTCATTTCTGAACATAGGCCAATTTACAGATGTATACATATTTCAATTGTAAATTATTTTAGTTAATGGAGTCACTAAATAATTGCCTTAAAATTTTAAATCAAAACAAAAACATCCATTCAAATCAGGTTAATTTAGTGTTTCTTAAAATCATTATTTCACTTGTATTCTCACTCATTAATCTGACCAAGCAATAAACCTACCAAGGAACTGAAAGACCTATACAACAAAAACATTAGAACAATGAAGAAACTGAAGACAATAGAAGATGGAAAGACCCCTTGATCACTGGATTAATATTGTGAAACTGATCATCCTAACAATGTACAGATTCAATACAATCCCATCAAAATAATAGTGTAATTCTTCACAGAAATTGAAACAAAAATCTTAAATTCATACAGAAGCACAAAAGACCAAGGGACAACCAAAATAGCCCTGAGCAATAAAAACATTGCTAGAGTTATCACATCTTATCAGATTATACTAATTAGATTATACTACAAAGCCATAGTAATAAAAATAGCATGATATGGCAGAATGATCAATGGATTAGAACTGAAGACCCAGATAATAAGTCCATGTACTTTTAGCTATATGATTTTTGACAAAGATACAAAAAAAAAAAAAAAAAAAAAAAAAAAAACAGCAGAATAGAGAAAAGACAGACTCCTCAATAAATGATCCTGGGAAACTCGGTATCTCTCAACCTACATAGAAATCAATTCCCAATGGATCAAAGACAATGCTAAAACCTGAAACAGAAATTTCTCCAAAGAACGTGTAGGGAGTACACTTAAAGAAGTAGGCTAAAGTAAGCACATTCTGAATAGAATCCCCCATTCACACAGGAATTAAGATCAACAACTGACAAATGGGTCCTTATGAAATTAAGAAGCTTCTGTTCTGCAAAATAAACTATTAACCGAGCAAAGAGGCCGCCTACAGAATGTGAGAAAATCTCCATCAGCAATACATCATTATCTAAAATATATAGGAAAAAAACTCAAAAGAAGATCAAAGCGAACATAATTTCAAAATGGACTCAATCAAATAGAGAAGTCTCAAAAGAAGAAATACTAATATCTAAGAATTAGCTAAAAAAGTGCTCAACATCCTTAGCCATCAGGGAAATAAAAAGTAAAACTACTTACTTTGAAGTTTCATCTCATCTCAGTCATAACGGCTAAGATGAAAAAACAACAAACGCTGGTGAGCATGCACAAGAATAACTCTTATTCACTATTGATATAAGTGTAAATTAGTAAGAGCCATTTTAGTTAATCGGTGAGGAGGTCACTCAAAAAACTACAAATAGAACTATCATATGATCCAGTTATATATATTGCTCTTAGGCAAATTCCCAAACGAATGTATCTTACCACTGAGATACTTGCACATTCAAGTTCACCGTGGCGCTATTCACAACGAGAAAATAGAATGACCCTAGATGTATATCAACTGAAGAAAGGATAATGAAAATGTGGTGCACACATACAACAGAATGAAATTATGAATTTTGCAGGTAAATGGACAGAACTGGAAAATATTGTATCAAGCACGATAATCCAGATAGAAAGACAAATACTGGATATTCTGTCTAATACATGAATACTAACTTCAAAGCTTCAAATTTATATGCTTAACCACCAAGAATACCAATAAAAGCCAGAAAACTAAGAAGAAACCATGGGGTTGGGGTGGAGGAAGAATAATAATATAGATGGTACGAAGATGGAAAGGGAAATAATGGGAAGGAAAGATTGAAAGGGGACAGAGTAGGAAGGGTGAAGATCAATGATTAACAACTAGAATATATCATACAGCCATATAGAAATCTACTATAAGATTATTTAAAAATAAAATTTTAAAAAGTTTGAAGACCCAAATGAAACCCAGTGGGCCACTCATGAAAAAATAATAAAAATAGGAGGCAGACTGTGGCATGGAAGAAGGGGTGTAATGGGAAGGAGAAAGAAAATGGGATTGGGGATTAAGGGGTGAAACTATCATAAATTGACTGTGTTCACGTATGAAGCAAAAGATTTTCTAAAAAGTTTGACTAGGTATTCTACACAAATACTCAGGGAGAAGAAAGGGGATACACAGAAACTGCCTCATGATGTTCCTCCCAGAAGCCATAGGCGATTAAACAAAACTCCCAATACCGGGGCATCTGATAGCTCTATAAAAGAGATCAGGAAGGTTAACAGAAGCCCCTGAAACAACGGTTGTCCACCAGAACCTAATAGTTAAGAACTTCAACCTACTGTTGAAGACACCATACACTTTGGTCACAGGATATGGAGAAATCAAGCTGGAATTGATATGGAAGCTTCCTCCCTGTTGGCTACATAATCATAGTACCAGAAACTACTACTCAGGTTACTGGGGGAGAAAAGGCATTAAACATTCTTAACCAGTTGTGAATTCTATAAGCTACAATAACAATCAGCTTGGCAAGATGTACTCATTAGGACAAAAGTAGTATAAACATTTTGGAGGTAACCAAACTTTCTGTTTTAGATTTAAGGCCTACTTTTCAGGAGGGAACTCGCACCAAAAGCTATTCACAAGAACTAGTGAATAGTGCAGAGGTCACAGGCCCTAAGGGGAACAAACTACTACTGTTCTGCTATATGGATTCAGTATTAAGCTGCACTCCAAATACTATCTTTCTACTCATTGATTAGTGCAGTTTTCCAAGAAACTTCTTGTAATGGATGGCACTTAATATAGAGAATCACATTGGGTCAAAGTATACAGAATAAAAAACTATGGCATATTCAGCCATAAATGGGACATCTGTATCACACACATCCCCAACAAGGCTCAGGGAATATTGTGGAAGGGAAGGGGTAAAAAGAATGTAGAGTCAGAAGCTAGGGAGAAACATCACCAAAAAGTATCTTCAGGACAGGACAGGGATGTTGAACCCGTTAACTCACTATATGTTTACCTGCATAAAACCTGCACAGGATTGGGCTGTCAATGTTATCAAGGACAGGGGAAGACCTCATGAGATACCACCCCTCTCTGAGGGGCTATTTATAGTTAATGTTGGCTGAGGGAAGGGAGATCTATATTCCAGCATCTATATTCCATCTATATTCCAGCAAGTATCTAGGCACATGCTAATGCAGGCAACCATTATTAATCTCCATGGATCACACACATACAAAAAAAATACAAAAATAGAATGAACACTGGCTGGGAACAAGAAGGATTTCAGTGAGAGGAGGAAGGAAAAATGGGATCTGGTAATATGGGGCAAAAATTACAAATTCATCCTATACATGCATGCATATTATTCTTGTCAAAGAATAATAATAAAAAAGAAATTACTCTTTAAAAAACATCTTTTTCATATCAACTTAGTATCTCCTAAAATTATCTATTACTTATCTCTATACCTACTAATCTGTAGTAAATACAAAAAGAAAACTTTAACAAGGAAAGCAAAGTTTTATGGGAATGCTCTACAGAAAAACATACTTCCAAAAATTCAGGACTCACTGACTTACATATTCAAGTCAGTCTTGTCTTCCACCAGTACCAAAGTGTGTCTGCCATTCTTAATATCTGAAACCTTGGCATATGGGTGAGCTCTACATTCCTACCACTAGATGGCACATGAAACAGAGAAACAGTAAAATCTGGGCAGGAAAATTCAGGCTTGTCTATTAAAAAAACTTAATTCTGAAATTAATAAGTACTCCAAAGTGGTGATTTCCAAACTTAACTTACTTCCTCGTCTTAAATTACAAAAAAGGGACACATGTAGGAAAAAATCCATTTAGACTTACCAGAAAATACAAGATAAAATTTAATAGAATAAAAATTTCCCACTTAATGTAAGAATTTAAAATATTTATTTAAATTGAACATGAAAATACTACAGTGCTGTAAGATAAAATAATAAACTCATGACACAAGCACAAGGTGTTTTGCTTCTCTTTGAAGAGTTGATGTTTCAGAGTTACAATCTCACCTACAGGAAAGAAAACATCTTAAGTATCAAATAATTCAAAAGAAAATTTTACATGTCAAAATACAAACGGTAACATATTCTATAAGCTCACTAGTAGCTCAACCCAATTATGGAATTATTAGCCAAAGTTCTCAAAAGCAGTCCAAAACTGAATCAAAAACAAAGCCTTACTTCTAGGCAAACAAAATGGCCAATTAGCAATATGTTCTGAGTACTGTACTTACTTCCACAAAACTCTAAACCACAAAAGTCCAGGGAATGGAGTGTATGGAGGAAAAACATGAAAGTCTTCTTAAATTCCAAAGCGCCAGGAAAAAGGAACCAAGGCTTAAATGGCTCTGCAAATGAATTCTAGGGTACCATAAAAGAGAAAAAGTATCTGGAGAGGCTAAAGGAAACGGGGTCAACCTGGAGAAAAAGATGCTACAACCTGTTAATGACCAAGTGTCCTGGTTTTCCTGGAACTGTCCTGGTTATACTTGTCCCAGAGATGCACTCATTCTTCTTTAAAAGAAGAGCTAATTTGTACAATAAATCATGTCACCCTAGTTATCAGCTACCTAGTGAAAGTTTACAAATAGTCAAGGAGTTAACATACTCTCATCGCAGTATACTTGTATTTTTCTTTCTGTGGCTAGTCTGTTCTCTACCCATTTTGCCCTTCTCACCTCCTACTCACGAGCATTAATTATTTAACCTTAATCTCTGTTGTTGTTTTTTTTTTCTCACACTCTTGGAAAATCATGTAATCTAGCTTCAACAAAGCCCAGGTAAATAACGCAGAAGTTGGAAATAATTGAATTTTTGCATCTATGTCCCAAAATACTCATTCTTGAAAAATAAGAACATAGGGCTAGGGCTGGAGAGGTGGCTCAGGGGTTAAGCCTCTGTCTTGCAGGTGTAAGTTCGGATCCTTGACCCCACTATAGACGCCCGGCGGAGCGGGGGGGGGGGGGGGGGGGGGCCTGCGTTTCTGCTCCTGGTAGGGCGGAGCCTGTGAATCCCGGGGCAGAGTAAACAAGGAGGTGGAGGCGGTCCATGGTGATTCCTGAATTCGTCCGTGGTTCTACACACACACACATACATACACATAATACACACACGCACACACGCATACACGCACAATTGAATAAATAATAAATAATTTTTTTAAAAAAAAGAACATGGGGCTAAAGATTTTCTAAACAGAATGCAATGGCATACATAGGCACTAGAATCAACATTCAACAAACAGAATCTTATGAAATTAAAGAGCTTGTGTTCCACTAAAGATATTATAAACAGAACAAAAAGACAACCCACAGAATGAGAGAAAATCTTCACTAACCACACACCTGATAAAAGTCTAATAGCCCAAGTGCACAAAGAACTTAAACACCAAGGAGACAAACAGCCCAGTTAGAAAATAGGGCACGAAACTTAAAAGAAACTTCAAAAAATGTCCCACCTCCCTAGCCATCAGGGAAATGCAAATCAAAACTACCCAGAAATATCAACTCACTTGTCAGGTTAGTGAACATCCAAAATACAAACAAATGCTGGAGAGGATGTGGTGAAAAGGGAACTCTCACACACTGCTAGTGGGAATACAGGCTAGTATAGCCACTCTGAAGATGAGTATGGCAATTTCTAAAAAAGTTAAGGATTGAAATGCCATATGACCATGGGAATAATCCCTAAAAATGCATTATTTCACTACAGTGATATGAGTAATTCATGTTCATTGCAGCACTATTTACAATAGCAAAGTCATGGAATCAACCCAAATGCCCAACAGTTGATAAATAAAAATGTGGTACATTTATACAATGGAATACTATTTAGCCATGAAAAAAAAAGAATTAATGAAATTTATCAGTAAATGGATGGAACTAGAAGAAATCATACTGAGCAAGTATCCCAGGCATAGAAAGTTAGACACCACTTGCTCTTCCTTATAAATGGATCCTAGTTCCGAACCCTCTTAAGGACATACTTAAAGGTAAATCTCTGTAACACCCATTATAACCCATTAGGATTATAGCTAGGAGGGAGGGAAAAGAAGACCTCAAGGGAAAGGGGACAAATAAGCATATATCAATAGAGAAATTAAGCCATGGTCATGTACAGCAGGTAGCAGGACATCTGATACAGCTCACTCCCACTTCTCTACTAGTCTCCCTCACCTAGAAAAAAGAATTGCCCCATTCCCCAATGTAACTAAAACAGTAAGAATCTTTATATTCTAACATCCAGAAGCTTTAGAAACCTTTCTGAAGAACAACAGATTGATCTACGAATATTTATTGCATAGTATAGTTGACCCAACAGTGTCTTTAAGAATGAAGAATATAGACAAGAGGACAAACAAAACTCAACATAGTGCAGTTTATATATATACAGAAGACAAACCAAGGATTTTATGCATTTTATAAGGGAAGACCAATATACGCTACAAGAAAGTGATTGATAAGGATTTCTTAGCACTTCAGAGAGAGCATATGTATCTGAGAAGATGCCATTTGAACATGATAATCAGTGAAGGAATCTCAAACAAAGACACTTAAAAATTGTGGCAACAGTCCTGTATCACCAGAAGTGGAGGCCTGGAAAACGGAACACTAAGACTAACCACATCCTCGTAGCAGGGAAGTCCTAGCATCTCATTTTGTCCATCCATCTAAAGTCACACCAAACATGCTCTTCTCTCAATGATTTGCAAAACCTCTAGTTTTAGGAGTTTTTTCACACAGTAAATAAACTGTTTTCTCAATTGTTCATTACCCACTTGAGTCAGAATTAGAGGAATATATGCAATTTAAATCAAATTAACATGAAACTTTTTTTGCACTTAATTGTCACACCTTTGGTAAATAGGCATAAATGAAAGCCATTCTAAAAAAAAAAACTTCTGTAAGTAGTGAATGAAACTACAGGTGCAGCTAGAAATACTCAGCAGCAGCAAACTTACCTAAATGGCATGAAATTTTTAAGATAGTTTTTAAGTGGAAAGTATGAGAAGTTTTAATAGAACTTAATAAATCACTACAAAATAAAGTCAAGGTATTTTACTACATTAAGACTCCAGGCTCTACATTTTTACATAAGAAATAACACTAGCACAAAATCTCCATCCTTGACCATTTCGAAATTAACCATTATAATTCCATGAGACATATTTACCCACTTCTCAGCATTAAATTTCATTTCTTGACAAACGCCTTCCTAAAAGGGCACCATAAAATACTTTTTAAGGGGCTGGAGAGGTGGCTCAGGGGTTAAGCCTCCGCCTTGCAGGTGGAAGGTCCTGAGTTCGGATCCCAGATCCCATGTATAGACGCCAGGCGGAAGCCGGGGCGGCCTGCGCTTCTGGTCCTGGTAGGGCGGAGCCTGTGAATCCCAGGGCAGAGTAAACAAGGAGGAGGTGGAGGCGTCCATGGTGGTTTGCGAATTCGTCCGTGGTTCTACACACACACACACACACACAGACGCGCGCGCACATACACACGCATATGCACAGTTGAATAAATAATAATAAAAAATTTAAAAAAATACTTTTTAAGATTAAAAACCTTATCTTAAAAGCTGCCAAAATTAAGCTGGAGGTATTTTTTAAGACTTACAAATTCCAGGTAAACTATAACAACAAGAAATAAAGGAAAACACAAATGCGCACAAACACCCTTAAATATAAAAACCTAAGCTTTGACATCAAAAGTACTTGTTGGTCTGGGAATGTAACCCACTTGGTAGAGTGTTTGCCTAGCAACACACAAAAGTCCTGGATTCCATCCCAACACCTCATAAATCGGACTTGCTGGTGGACAGCTCTACTCTCAGGCACTCAGGAAGTGGAAGCAGAAGCTGTTCAAGGTCAACCCTAGGATACATAGCAAGTCCAAGGAGAGCCGGACTACATGAGACCATAAGATTCTGCCCTTCCCCCCAAATAAGGTAGTATGTTTCAATCTAGAGAGAAATGAAAAGCAATTCCAGAATACATACAAACCAAATTTGATAATCAAAAGTAAACCGAATTTGATAATCAAAAAAAAAGTGTTACTACTCAATTCATTGTTTAAAAAACATTACCTAATCAATATATTACAGTAAAACTTTAGAAGACTCAGTATGCTTTTAAAAATAAAGTTTTTTAATACATTTTTTATTATTTCCGCTCATACAAACTTAATAGGTAGACCGGTTCCCCCCCATCCCCATCCCCCAGTGCCTCCCCACCAATTCCCAGAGAGTCCTTTATTGTGCATCCCTGACTCTCCTCTGGGCCCTCCTCTCCGATGACGTACAAGGACCCAGTGGCATTTCCCTGAACCCTTTCTCGTGTTCCCCTTAAGCATAGGAACACTACTGTGGCTGCCAATCCCTTGCCTCCAAGGATCTTGGTGCCTTTAGCTGATGCTAGACTTTGTGAGGTCAATAGTGTGTTGGACATTGTGCCAGGCATGCAATGTCCAATTATGATTGCTTCAGGCCCTAACTAGTGTGGAGAATCTTGCAAATCATTGCTCCTCCCATCCTTGTGCTCTTACAATCTTACCGCCCCCTCTTCTGCAAATGTCCCTGAGCTTCAGGATGGGGAGAGATTAGTCTGGCCTAGTTCTAGGTGGTTGATATAGAGCCTCTGAAGTTCTGGATAGTAGTTTGTTGATTTTCTTTTGCAGTTTTGCTGCTCCTGCAATGCCCTTCACTCCATCCTGATGGGCACTGTATTTTAAAAATAAAGTTTTTAAGTAGTATCAAGATTACTTTTTCTAGGAGCTGGAAAGATGGCTCAAGGGTTAAGACTCTGCCTCACAAACAAAAGATCCTGAGTTTGGATTCCAGGTCCCAAGTAAAAACACCAAGCCAAAAAGGTGGAGGCCTACCTTTCAGGCAAGCGGAGCCTGGGAAATCCCAGAGCAAAAGCAAGAAGGAGGTAGAAGTAATCCAGAATGATTCCCAAAGTTACCCTTGATCTTCCACAGGGATACACAGTTCATGTTCTCTCCCTCTCCCTTTCTCTCTCGCACACACACACAAAATAATAAAATATTTTAAAAATTATTTTTTCTATTTAAAGATGCTGACAGTTTACATACTGTACTGGTTAATTATGAACTTGTATCCTTTAAGTATCTCTTAATGCACATGTCTAATAAATATACTGCAATTTAAAATAATAAATACTAAGATGTTATGCATATAAGAATATGGACTGCATGTACCTACCACAGTAACAACTGTGGTAAAGCTAGTAATAAAGTCATAAGACTAATGACAGCTGATGCCTTCATGTAAGCATTTATAACTTCAGAGATACATATTTTCTAAATCTAAATTCTATCTATGGAAGATATTTAAAGTCTCTTAACAAAATTTTTTTTCTTGGCTAATCATGATAAAGAATGCAAATTTTAAGTAGTCTAGACAGTAACAAAGAAAATTTAACCACCTTTTTATGCATACTATAATGCCAATCTTTCACCAACTTCTATTTATATCATTTTTTCCAAGAAATGCCCAAATAAGTCTAGTCAACTAATACACTACTGTTCGAATATACTTTTCAAACTAATCCCTCCTTAAACTTGACAAATATTGGAGCTCATTAAGTAATTCTTTCACTGCTGTTATCAGATACCTTCTAGAATAACTGGAATTGGCAAGTATGTCTATTTTTACTTGTATATCTTCTATGACATATTCCTTTAAAGTTTATTTCTCCCTGATAGAAATCTTATTACTTAAAAGCCTGTCCTAAGTCTATTCCATATCTGTTTCAATAGTAATTGTGGAGATACATTTTACCATTACTGAAGTTCCACTTTAGGATCTCCTTTCACGTCTGAACACATGCTATTCATCTTCATGGACAGAATTGTACTATAACAGGACTAAGCAACATACCAGAATGAGCAAAGGATCTAGAATCAAGTTTCAAATTCGTGATTGACCATTATGTCTTTAGCTTTCTTAGCCACTAGATTGTTTCTTCTCTTTAAGACAGATTTTTATGTAGCCTCAAACTATGTAGGCATGTTTCATGTCTGGCTTAAGCACTGAGTTTCAATTCCTATATTTAAAAAATGGGAATATTAATAAGCCCAGCTTTTACAACATCTTGATTTGAATTTGAAGGTATATTTGTAGCAATTTATAAGCTTTAAAGTGCTATTATAAATAAGATAGTTTTTTATTTAGCATCATATTTAATAGTGCAATCTGCCCTCATTCCTCCACTTGTCCCATAAAATATTATGAAGGCAATTAAATTGAACGACTTGCAAAAACCCTCTAAAGTCCAATATGTGAGACAGAATTGCAGTGAGTAAAGGTACTTGCCACCAAGCCTGACCACCAGAGCTCAATTCCTGAAAGCAAAGAGCTTCCAAAAGTTGTCCTCTGAACTCCATATGCATATAATGGTTCATGTGCCTACTCTCTCTCTAAGTAAGGTTTTACACACACACCACGCACGCACGCGCACAAATGAAAAAATAGCATACTAAGTATAAATATCTATTAAAGATACTTTTCACCATACTTTTTTGAGTTTTGGGAATACCAAATACATAAACATTTTTTCAGAAATGAGAAAAAGAAGAAGAAAGGAAGAAGGGAAGGAGGGAGGGAGAAGAAATGAGGCAGGGAACAGAAAACAATTCTTCAGAGGTAAGGGAGCAATCTAATTACAAGTACTACCATGGGGGTCAGATATGGTCAATTCGGCCAACTGTATAGGAGGAGAGGCTGGATCTCCCTTCACTGAACAAGGGCATCCAGCCTGAACTTACACAAATAATGAGGGATCTTTTGATCAACCTTTTTGACTGAAGTAAGAGATGCAAAATAAAGCAAAAGGTCACAGATAAATTGTCTCAGTTTCCAAAGCGTCTAATCATAGTTTCCAAAGCCACAAACAAAAAAGTCAAAACAGAACAAATACAGAATTGCAGAATAGCAGAAGAACGCAATTTAGAAAACGGCAACCCAGGTAACGGGTTTTTCTGAGGCCATAAAAGCTAGATATGGCACCCACACTTCAATTCAGGATTGGTTCCTCTTGAAATCTATGAACAATGTAGGTGTAGGAAGCTGTTGTTTCCAAATGTGACCTTACATATTTATAGAAATTATATTTCCCAGAGGCTCCCTATTTCCCAATTTCTAATAAAAGTTTCTTCCCAGAGCCTGACTTCCAGTCAAGATTCTTCAGTCACTTAGAAGTTCAAAATATTCTGAAAAGAAAAGTTAAGGGTAGAGATGAAGCTCATTGACAGTGATGCTTGCCTAGTTTACATTGGGGATCTGGGTTCTATCCCCACATTGCAAAAGAAATAAAGTGAATGAATAAATGTTAGTGCATTCTCTATAGCCTCTCAATAAGGTCTCCATTCATGAAACAGAATACACTATCCACTGAATGCATACACTTTTATAAGTATTAATAATATTAATTAAAGCACGTCAACAGCTAAATGCATCAAGTAAAAAAACTCCTTAAATCTTAGCTGCTTCATACATTAGTTCCTAATTTTATCCAATATAACACTGAAAAGCTCTCTTAAACTGAAGAAATTTCCACCTTTAGATTAAAATTAGGTAAATGCTATTGAAAACTTTTTTCAATTCCTGTACAACAGAAAGACAAAGAAATCCCCAAACCTCAGTGAATGCCAATCTTCAGCTATAATAATGAAGCAACATTAAAAAAAAAACCCTGAAGAGTAGTATGCAATATGATAACATAAGATGCTACTTATTAGGACATGTACATATTGGGGCTAGACAAAAATGCATGTCTGGACCACAGTAAGAACACATATTTAACACCAACACAAAGAAGGTTGAAGCAACAGGATCCCAAGTTTGAGACCAAGCTGGACCAATAGTCTGTAGATTAATACTAATACTTCCTCTGCAATCTAGCTAAACCTAACATTCTCAGAGCCCCAAAGAACTCCACTTATAAGTAGAACCATTTGTTTAACAAACAAACTTCCAGATTTCCTGCCCATTCTTTTGCTAGGACGTGAAAGACTCCTGCTGTTCCTCACTACTTATCATTAGAGCCAGTTATCTCACTTAACATTCTGTTTTGAAAGTCATTTGAACTGTCTTACATGCCTGGTGAACATGTGTGATAATACATATCATCTTCACTATGAGACTGGAGACTTTTAGATTACCCAATAAACTCAACACGGTATCCTGGATATACAGTGGACATTCAAAGTATAATTATGAATGATTCTGTAGTTCCCAGCCAGCTATCAATCCTATCCTATAGAAATACAGCTTTAAAAACAATGGATTATAATGTGTCATTTACACAGATTAACACATCCAAATAGCTAAAATGAATAAACCACACAGGTCCCCCTAAAAAAATCTTACTTTAAATGGATCAAATGATAGTTGTGTTCATCCATATATTTGGAATTCAAAAGGCTACTTTTTAAAGAACCAATGGATGGAACAGTTGTAGGTACTAGGAGAAAACAAACTACTAATGTTTGGTTATATGGACGTATCAAATTGCTTTCTAAATATTTATTATACACGCATATTAGTATAGCTCTCAGCCTTCAACCAGGGAGTGTTTAATGCAGAGAATCACAACTGGCCTAAATGCAAAGAATAGGTGACCATGGAGCACTCAATTCTTTTATTTCCGCTCATACAAACTTAATAGGTACCCTGTCCCCTCCCTCCCTCCACCCCTTCCTGGACCCCCTTGCTCCCTCCCCCCTTTTCCCCTTCCTTTCCCTTCCTCCCTCCCTATCTCCCAGTGTCTCTCCCCCCCCACCCCTGGAACATCCTGTAATGTGTATGTCAAACTTCCTCTGGGTCCTCCTCTCTGATGAGATGTAAAGACTCAGGGAGCACTCAGTGCTAAAGATGGCATTTATACTCCCCTTCTCCTTCCCACCTTCACCTTCCGCAAAGCTCAGGGCTCATCACAGAAGAGGCCAGAAAGAATGCAAGAACCAGAGTAAAGAGGAATGCTGCTAAAGAATGTCTTGAGTGACAGGGTTGTTGCACCCATGGCAGCTGTGTTTAACTTAACAAGACCTGCATAAAATTTGGCTCGTCAACATCTCACCACGAAGACTGTATGGGGGCCACTACTCTGATGGACTGAGAGTGGGTGCTGGCTAAGAGGATCTCCTCTCTTCAATGGTGCACCCGCACTCCAGCAAATGAGTAGGCACATTCTATTTTGCAGGTAACTCATATGAAATTCAGAGGGCCATATACACAAAAAGACATGAAAAGAAGACTCACTGGAGGAGGACTAGTTGGGAAAATGATTTTCAATAGAAGGAAAAAGAAACCAGAAGGAAAAAATAAAAAAAAAAAAAAACTCAAAAAAAGCTACATTGCTGGACAGTGCACAAAAAAAATACAATCACAGTACACCTGACTTTATTTACTGAGATTCAAACAATTACGTATGACAACATTCCAAAGTCTTGTTTCATGTGCTAAAGGACACTGAAACCACTGAAACATGGCACCAGGACCCTCTGGTCCTCCTCTCCTATCTTCCAACAATACTTCAACCAGTCAGAAAAGGAAAAAAGGACCTCTGCAGTCTCCTAACAGTGGCTTCCTAAAGATAAGAAAGCATCTAAGAAACAGGAGTGACTAAAATGAGAATCTGAGAAGTTGAAGATACAAAGTCTATCAAGGTAAATTCTCCCCCAAGATCCTTAAAGGGTCCCTTATCCAGCCCTCTGTCTCCTCCTCCCATTAATACTGCACTGTACTAGGTAAACAGTTTTCTCCACACTATAAAGCCTTTTCTGTGCCTCCATGTTATTACATATGCTGATTAAAAGTAATTCTTTATGTATTTGAAACCATTATACAGCCTTTAAAGTCCTGTTACCTCTTCTATGAAATCTTCTCTAATCTCTGAAATTAGTTACTCCCTTTCTTACTTTGACACTTCATGTAAATGTACTGTGCATTTACTTCAATATTTGCACTCATGGACCTTTTAGGATAAAGATCAAGTATTACATTTTTATATTCTTTTCTGGACCCAGATCACTTTCCCTTAGCACCCAACTTACTGTATCTGTTCAAGATTTACCCAGGTCCTACTCAGTATTAAACAGAATTCAGGCCAGGTATGGTTGCTCACATCTGTAAATCTAGGAAGTAAAGCAGGAATACTGCTGTGAATTTAAGGCCAGTCTAGGCTACAGTGAGACCATGTCTTTAAAAAAAAGGTTTTTTCCAAAAGCGTATTTCTAGAGTATTTCATGAAAATACCATGGATTATATGATAGTCCCATTTTTGTCATACAAGTATTCTCCAAGAAAAAAAAAAAAAAGACAAACAAAAAATAAAAGAACTCCTATAGCTCAACAAGCCTTCTAGAAAGAGCAAGGAGACCAGGAGGGAAAAGGCAAAGCTAAAGTAAATGGTAGAGAGAAGTTCCCAAGTCCTCTAATACACACACACACACAAATATTAAAAAAAAAAATTCAAAAGCACTCTGATAATACTTCCTGAAAACCCATGAGAAGTTCTGATCTCTGATTTAGTGAACAATTTCATTGCATACTTATACATATTACATTTGGAATAGGGAACACATACAGAGGGCTGGAGAGGTGGCTCAGGGGTTAAGCCTCTGTCTTGCAGGCAGAAGGTCCTGAGTTCGGATCCTAGACCCCACGTATAGACGCCCGTGTTTCTACACACACACACACAAATTGAATAAATAAAGAAGAAAGAACACATACAGAGACAGCACTGAAAATATGCAATTATAATTACAAGAGCTATTAAAGCAACTCTAAGATATGACAAGCATCATTATGGCAGCATAAGAGACTATGAAAGGATACAAGACACTTCTGTGTGGATAAAGACAACTGCTTACTCACCCTTCAACTCTTCACACAAAGAACTACATAGACCTGAGAACCTGAAAATGTATACTCATTAGGTAAAATGGTCCATACAACTGAGAAAATATCTTATACAAATAATGGTTTTTACCCATCAACAAAGTATGCTCAGTACTAGAGACCAATATGAAGAAAATTTTCTAGCTCCATATTACAGAGTTTGTATAGTTAAATCCCATATCAACTTTGAAAGGACAGTTAAAAAAAAAAAACTTCATCCTTAGATTTCTTTTATTCTGTCTCCTGTACTTCTGGTTTCAATTCTTTCAGAAACTTATGTTCACATTTAACTGTCGTTATCACAGTCCAAAGTAAAGTGCCTTTAAGAAGTAACAGAGGGGGTGCAGAGGAGCAGAGAGATGGCTCAGTAGTCAAACATGCTTATTATTGTCAAGTCTGATCACCTGAGTTAGACCACAGAGTCCACATAGTAGAAGGAGAGAACTGACTCCCTAAACAAGTGCCACATGTGTACACAATGCCCATGCACACACACATATGCACATACACATACAACATAAAAAAATTTTAAGCGGAAGCATGTAAGAGAATGTGAGATGTATACACAGGCATGCACATACACCACTCTGCCTCGTAATCCCCTCTGCATATTAACTGTGATTAGTTAACCATTAATATTTCAAATTACTCACTAGAAAATATGAACCAATTTCTATATAAATGTCTGAATCACACCAAAAGGATTAAGCATTCCAAAGCAACTACTCCTACTATTTTTATGTATAGTTATATTACAGATATTTTTGTTTATGTTTTAGAATATTGTACGTAAGAACCCACGAGATAGCCAATTTTACTATCAGCATACAAACATTTTACACACACACACACACACACACACACACACACACACACACACTATTCTCAGAACTTTAAGATTTATTTATTGCATGGTTGTCTGTGTCTGTGTGTGTGTATCAGAGGGCACTGCATGTGCCTATGGAGGCCCATAGATGACTTTGGAATCAACCTGGATTGTTTCTAGCTCCTCTATATTTTGCTCTGCAGTTTCCCAGGTGCTGTCTTCGAGGATGGAAAGTACAAGCTGCTGCCACTCCCTCCTGGCATTTTTACATGGGATCCAGAATCCGAACTCAGGACCTTCTGCTTGCCAGACAAAGGCTTAACCCTTCAGTCATCTCTTGGGCTCTGTTCTCAGAACTTTGAGTCACTTCATGCCCAGTCAACAGAAACATACATTGAAAGGTAGCAACTGAGTGCATGGAGTGAAGTTGCCTGCAGGCACACCCGCACTCTTCAGTGAGGACAGCACACCCAACTTCCTCAGCTACTACTTGAAAGAACTGCCCTGGAGTAGCATTTGCGCTGTTAGGAGGCTCTAAGTTAACAATCCCACAGATAACTAACATTTTGAGTATTCAGAGAAAACTTTCAACCATCTCTGTCAAGTCAACTCATGCTTTAGGTTTTGTAATAATACTTTCTTTACCATCATCACTATCTATCCCAATCCTTACCTCACACTTCATTATTTCTCTCCTTTCACATCTGACCATCTGGTAAAATGAACTTCACAGAGTTGCACTCTTAGAGACAGCCTGCACATAGAGACCAATGTGACTGGCAACTCTGCTCTGAGACACATTTAAATCTATTTCTGGTTCCCTATTTAATTCTTAGAATTATATTTCTACTTTTAAGAATATGCCCTCAAAATGTGATTTTAATAATATTCAAATTAGGCAGTTATAGTCAAAAGCTTATTATAATAATATACAAACATATCTAAACAAAATTAAATCTCTTAAGGGCTCAGAGCTCTAGGGAACACAGTTAACTATGTCACTGACTGATTTTGCATATAAATGTGTAACCAAGTTACTTTTGATTAATTACAACTAAAGTGCCAGACAAAATTTTGAAATGTCTACTAGAATAGATCTCTGTGATATTTTCATAAACTTTTCACAGGCTACTCTGAACTAGAAAGGCACATGCATACTCACTGCACACCCAGAGGACTGCTGAGTAGTTAGTTTGGAAAAAAAAAGTACAGAAAGCAAACTAAAAGTTCCTGTTCTACAAAGAAAACACACAAGAATGGCAAGTTTGTATGTGCCACTACAATTTAAGATTTTTCACTTGATAATGTTAGAGTGACAAAACCAGGAGAAATTATTGAATAGTGTTTTTACCAAAAGGTTTATTTTAAATCCTAGGGCTAATGCAAGACCACTGAAAACAGGTTTGGGGGACAGGGAGATGGTATCCGAATCCAAACCTGGTGACCTGAGTTTGAACTCTAAACAACACATGGTGGAAGAAGAGAACCAACTTCTGAAAACTGTCCTGTGATCTCTACAAGTGTGGCATGTTCAAGAGACCTTTCTCTCTCAAATAAATAAAATGGTTTATGTTAAACAGACCAAGAGGGACCTAAAGAAAAAAAAGAAGGCTGTTAGTATTTCTTGATGGTATAGCACTTCCCTGCATATCCAAACACCCAGCACCGTAGACAAAAAGGAAGAGAAGTGGGAAAGGCGGAGGGAAAGACAAAGGAGAAGTGAATGAGCACTGCACATCTATAAACCTAATCAATACCAGGCAAAACAGGAGGCAGAGGCAGAAAGATGAGCTTGCGTCAGCCTTGGCTTCATAATGTGTTAAACAGTGGGATCCTGTCTAGTGGGAAGGGGAACCAAGAAGAGAGATAGCTCAGAGGTTAAGACTCTGCCTTACAAGCAGGTTCTGAGTTCAAATTCCAGGTCCCACATAAAACACCACCAGGTGGAAATGGTGGCAGCCTGCCCTTCTGATCCTGGTAGACAGAGCCTGGGAAAACCACACACACACACACACACACACACAAATAAATGAAGTTTCAAAAGGGGGGGAGGGCTGAAGAGATGTCTCAGGGGGGTTAAGACTCTGTCTCACAAGCAGAAGGTCCTGAGTTCAGATTCCAGGTCCCAAATCCCAGAGTAAAACAAGAAGGAAGTAGAAGCAATCCAGGATAATTCCTGAAGTCACCTTTGGCCCTCCACAGGGACACGTGTGCCCTCTGACACTGACACACACACACAAACACACACACACACACACACAAAATGAATGAATAAAGTTTTTAAAGGGGGGAGTGGAGAGAAAGAAAGGGAAAGAAGAAAAGGAGAAATATCTGTTTGGACACAAAGACAATGAAGATATTTTGAGTCCAACAAATAATGTGTGTAAAACCTAAAAGTTTAGTTGGGAAAAATTTACTTTGTCATAATTAGTATCTAACTGCCCCATTTCCATGACAGAATGGAAGACAAACAGATCAAGAAGTACAATGTATCATTTACCAAGGTTTTATTAAGGCTTCTGGTGTAAAACAATAGTAGTAACAATAAGAGACCATTGTTAAACTCTACGCTGCAGATCCCTTCCAATCTACTTAACATGACATGATCCAAGGGCTAGGCTGCATCTCTTGCTCAAAATCTTCCAATGCTTGGGAAGGAAGCAATGTTAACTACCAAACCATATCCAAATTTACCTTAAGAGCTTAAAAGACTTATATCAAATTCCTCTGAGTACCTTTCCTCCTAAAAGAAACCTTTTCCTGTACATTTACATCTGTAAAAAAATAAATAAATAAATAAATAAGGCCCCTAAAGAGCCTTTTTGTAACCTGTCCTATTAGAATTTAATGTTGGAAATTAAAACTGAGAAATAAAAAAAATTAATTTTAAAACAGAATTCATTCTTTACAGTAGCAAGTTTCAGAAGGAAAGAAAAAACCACATTTCCCAAGCAAAAATTTTGTAAAGTAGCATTGTATTACACTTTAGTTGAACTCTTTACTACATGGTTTTAACAGAACACCAGTGAGTCCTTATGCCTGATTTCCTAATGATTTCAATCTGTTACTGTATCACACAGTCTCTGGAAAACTACATAGCAGTAAAAAAATAAAAATGGAAAGTAGTATTTTAATATATGAGTGTTGTGAGTGTTGTGAGTGTTGTGGGGTGTCCCGGGAATCACTGCTTCCCCCTTGAAGAACCACTACCAGTGAAGAAGCAAAGGCATGTATCCACACACAATGCTACAAAGTCTTTGGTATGGAAATAAATGCACTTTTACATAAAGAAGAAACAAAAGATGCACAGACCTAACACTTCACAAAAAATTAAGTCAAAATACAAAACAATAAAATTTCTAGAAGACAACACAAAAAAACTATATGACTTAGGTTTTTGATGACTATTTTTAGATACACCACTAAAGGCATGATCTGAGAAAGAAATGATAGTATAGATTTTATTGAAATATAATTTTTCTGATCTGTTAAAGACACTGTCAAGAGAACAAAAAGGCTAGCCACACACTAAGAGAAAACATTTGGAAAAGATATGCCAGGTAAAGAAATGTTTTCCAAAATAAAGAACTCTTAAAATGTAACAGTAAGTAAAGAACCTAACTTTTAGGAAGGGTCAAAGCCTTTAATAGAAAGAAAGACAATGGCAAGTATGTGAAAAGATGCTCATCATACCATAAAGACAAGTAATGTAAGACAACAGTAAGCGCCCCCACTGTACACATCAGAGAACAAGCCAACTCCAGAACAAAATGACAGTATCTAATGTCTGACAAGATGTGAACAGGTGCTCTTATTCACTCCTGTTGGAAATACAAAATGATGTAGTGACTTTGCAAGACATTCTGGCTGTTTCTCACAAAACTGAACATATTCTTACCATACGTAGTAACGCATCCACGCAAAAAACAATGTTGACAGCAGCTTAACTCATAATTGGCAAAATATGGGCATAACCAGGATGTCCTTCAGTAAGTGAATTGAAAGGTCATGTTACATACAAAAAAGTACTACACAAAGTTTAAAGAAAATGAGGAAAAAAGACTCCAATTTGAAAAAGACATATATAAGACATTCTGGAAAAGAGGAAATTATAAAGATGGTAAAAAGAGCAATAGAGTGAAGAGATTTGGCAAAAACACAAATAGTCACACTATTCTGCATGACACTACAATAGTAGATTTGTGTCACACATTTGCCCAAATCCAAAGAACATACGACACCCAGAGTGGAACCTAATCTATGTGAACTATGGACTTTGGGTGATGATAATGTTCAATATAATAAGTTCATCAGTCATACAAATGTGTTTCAGTAGGGATAAGAAACATGGGAGAGGACATGGGAGATTTCTGTACCTTCATAACAGCTCCACCTTGCTGTGAATCTAATACTGCTCTTGGAAACTTTCATCATCTGAGATAGAAAAATATAGTGTAAAAAGTCCCAATGAAATGCTATCAGACTTCAATGCTAGACTTCAATTCAAATTCCAGTTCATCTCTTCCTAATGTGGGACCTTAGAAATAACAGAATCTTTCACAAAACTATTAAAAAGAATGAATTAGTTTAATAAAATGTTCTGTAAGGAGCAAATAAATATTATCACAAATAAAATCAATCAGGTGGGGACATGATAGCAAATGTCTGTAACTATTATTTAGGAAGTGGAGGAGGCAGGACAATCAAGACTATGTCGCAAGCTGAGGACAGCTCCAGATATATGAAACCCTGTTCTTCCCACCCCCACACGAAGGAAAATTTTTTTTCAATGAGTAAAAGAAAGCTGACCTAGAAGTAAGCACAAAGGCTGTGCACATTACCACCTACAAATATTTAAGAAATTGTTGACCCTATGATAGCCTAGGAAACTAACTCTGAATGTATTGTTTCAAGCAAAGATTTAGGTTCATTAAGATTATCTTTTAAAAGAATTCCTTAGTCTAATCTACCAGAACAATTCTCCACGTAAAAGAACAATATACACAATAAGCATACAAAATTCTAAAAGGTCAAATTCAAAATTTCAATTCTCTAGAGAAATGCATAAAGCAGCTCAACTGGGAACACACTGAGACAAAACACAAAGAAGCGGAAATGCCATCTTAAGTCTCCAAAAGAACAGGAAAAGCAAATACTAAACCTTTACTTAACAGTCTAAGGGCTACTTATTTTTGTCAGGACTCTTAAGATTTTAAGATATAATGAAATTAAACATTTTAAGAAAATAAACAGGCAAATTTCTACATACTTTGGTGAACTTTCATCTAAATATTCTAGGTAATGGTCAAGGTCAAAATAAACACCATGCTGGACCTTGAGGGTACAGACCTCAAAAATTCTAATACTTAGAAAACTAAAGCAAGAGGATTAACAACTTCAAGCCCTGATTGGACTACAGAGGGAGTTCAAGGCCACCCTGATTGGTTTAGTGAGAACATGTCTCTTCTGTATTTAAAAATAAATAAATAAATAAAGGCTGAGAAAATAGCTCAGTGGTACAGCGTCTTCCTAATATGAGTAAGGCCCTGGGTTCAACCCTCGGTACTGTAAATTAAACCAATTCTGATGATTAGATTATTTTAAGCAGTATATTTTTAAGACATCATTATGTTTCAAAAGAATACATTTAAAGGCCAAGTGTGATGGTGTATGCCTGCAATTAATTCTAGCTTTGCGGAGACACAGGCGGAAGGATCCAAGTTCCAGGCCAACCTGGGCTACACAGAGGTCAAGAACAGCTTGGACTAAATGACAAAAAAGAAAATGTGAAGAAAGAATGAAGTGTTTCACTTCTCGCTTGCAACTCTACACTAAATCAAAGCCACTCAAACCTAAGAGGTATGTGCTTCAAGTCTAATACTAAGCACTTTTTAAATACTAATTGCTTTTAAAATGTTTTAGAATTCATTCACTAGAACAAGTCATTAAAAATGGGCAAATGTCAGTTCTCTAAGAGTTTCTCTCTTATAACACATACTACAGCTGGCCTTCTGCTTACATGGGGGTCCCATCCTGGAATTCAACCAACCTCAATCAAAAATATTTTTGGAGAAAAAAATACTAAATACATATAATTTTCCTTGTTGTTATTCCCTAAACAAAATAATATAACCATAAAAAACTGACACTGTATCAGGTACAATGTAAAAATGATTTTAAGTGTACAGGAGGACATATGCAGGTATAAATACTGTACCTCTTTACATTAGAGAAATGAACATCTGCAGATTTTATTATCAATAGAAAGATATCTGTGCCTAGAAAACTGAAATCCTTCAAATATATAAGGGCTGCTCTTCTTCTTACATGATTATAAATGGCCATTACAGGCCCAAAATTAAGTGAAAATCATATTTTTTACACATATTTCAAGTTAAAAACTTTTCACACAAGGAATACTAGTTAACACTTTCATGCACCAACACCTATAAGAAAAAAACCTTCAGTAAGCATAGACTCTAGTGTGAATTGAGCTTTATTTAATCTATGGATTATAATAATCACCTCCAAGATCTGGGCAAGAACTACATAAAACACCTCCAGTCTTAATGGTTTATAGGAAAAACAATACTAGGTATGCTTTTATTTTTTTTAATTATTATTATTTATTCAACTGTGCGCATGTGCGTGTGTATGTGCGTGCACCTGTGTGTCTGTGTGTGTGTGTCTGTGTCTGTGTAGAACCACGGACGCATTCGGGAACCACCATGGACGCCTCCACCTCCTTCTGCCCTGGGATTCACAGGCTCTGCCCTACCAGGACTAGAAGCACAGGCCGCCCCCGCTTCCGCCTGGCGTCTATATGTGGGATCTGGGATCCGAACTCAGGACGTTCCGCCTGCAAGGCGGAGGCTTAACCTCTGAGCCACCTCTCCAGCCCACTAGGTATGCTTTTATTAAATGCTGCCATTTTAGAAATGAATTGTATTCACTCAGTTCAAAGATAAACATTAGCAGCTAGGGATACTGCAGAAGAAAAGCCCAGAAGTCTGTCAAGAACTGGAAGACAGGGAGAAGGGCTGTGAAATGCTAATCTCTACGTAGATCACTACAACCATGAACTCACAGCAACTGTGGTGACCTGCACGGGGCTGGCCCTTCAACAATCCTCATGGGTGGGGCAAGTATTTCTTTCTGCTCAGTCTCTGGACAGATTCTGGGAGATGGTCTGTCACTGAGTTCAGTTGTCTACCCACTGCTGAAGCCATTAGATGTCAATGGATTGCTCTAAATCCACAGTCACGCAGAAGGCACTGGTTAAACTCAGTGGGTCACAAAACAAAACGAGAGCATAACAGACATTATAGGTGAGAGGGTGGGTAAAAAGGTGTCCGAGACAGAGGAATAGATGAGAGAGAAGAGTGATCATTGTGCATTAGGTACACTCATGTACATTGTCAAATAATAAATTTAATAAAAAACTTCCTAAGAAATGTACTTATGTTTATTTAATATATTTCATATATTACTTAAAAACAAACAAACATTAACAGGTATAATGCTAGTTCCAAAAACTATGGGAGTTTGTAAGTAGTGGTGGTAGAAAAAAAGTACAAACGTGAGATTCTTTTTGAGACTTCCAGTTAGTACGCACAGTAGTGGCCGCTGATGGAATTACTTGCTTCTACCTCCTTTCTTCCCTTTCTACCAATACAGCAAAAGAAATTACTGCTATGCCTGGAGATACAACCTTTATAAAGACTCTTAAAAGCTGTATCTATTGGTATAATTTATCATTCCAAGGAGAGGAAAGAAAGCATTGCCCACAGAACCAAGTAACAACTTCTCCCTCGACACTGCTACGTGACTAAAAATACAGGTCAGATTTGGCAGAGCAGAAGGCTTGTGTACTACTGTGTGCCTGAAATCCCAGTGCAAGAGGCTGAGCAGAGGATGGCTTCCAGCTCAAGACCAGGAAGTTCAATATAAGCCATTTAAAAAGAGATTTGGGCAAACCAAATCGTTTAAGAAATGCAAACAGAAATGTATACACCAAAAAAAAAAAAATTTAAATCATGCATTGATCGTGCATCCTAAAGAATGTTCTGTCTAAACATTAAACATTTAAACATGAGGGTGAAATACATTCTCTACACTCCGGAACAGAAAAAAAGATAATAAAAAGTGATCTGTATGATTTAACAACCAACCAAAATAATGACTTTTTATAAAAGTTTTCCCAATAAAGGAACAAATAGCAATGAATAAATTGTCTGTGGCAGTAACTTATTCAAACAGCACTTCGTAAACAATGCATCTTGGAAGAATCCATGCTGTACGTAAGAGTGAACCTTAAAGCCAAAGTCCACATGAGAAAACAGGATTCCTGACAGTGAATTCCCTTCCAGGACATGCTCACTCTTGCTTCCCAGGGTAAAGCAAAGAAACTTCCAGGTCTGATGAAATTTGTCCTGCTACTGTGCAGAAGTCAAGAGAATTCACTAATGTCACTATTACCCTGCTTTATTCCTGAGCAGTTTCAGGTCAAAAACTCCGTGACTCAAGGACTGAGCACTCCACTGCGCTTTGTACCCTGAGGTAAAGTAGCATTTAAGAAAAAAAAAAGGTGATGTTTTACAGGTGGCTTCCAGGTGACAAAAAAGATTGGGAGGAGTTAGTCCTATTAAATGCAAACGACTGGAGTAATACTACGCCGTGAAAGAAAACGAAATTACCAAAATACAATCAGCATGATAAATTAAAGCGTATCTGAAGCAGCTAAAAATTTGTTGCCGAATTCATTAATCCATTTCAAACCCAGCACTTCACACTCAAGCATCTCAGGCTAAACGGCAAATTAACAGTTTCAAAGGCCAGCAAATCCCCTTCGCTAACCCATTAGAATTTCAGAAAGGGAAGACGGGTCTGGCGTTCGCGACTCAACGCAAGTTACCGCGGAGAACACAATGGTGAAATTGCACCAGGAGGTAAATAAAAATAGGCAACTGCCCGGGACGCTCTCCCCACACTCAACCGGATCCGTCGGCTGTACCCCCAAGAAGTCAATCTGGCATAAAGTGCCCTCGAGCAAATGGGTGAAATCCCGGGAGGAGGAAGAGGAGAAGCCAGAGAAGCAAGAGGTCACCCAGGGGAGGAGAAACGTGCACGGAGAATCGAGGGAAAGGGGCGGAAGCAGCGTCTCGGAGAGGAAAGGAAGTGGGAACATCACGGGAACGGGGGTCCGCGGGGCCGCGCGTCTGCGGAACCCTCCGAGGCTCCCGGGAAACAATGGGGCGCCGGGGCCGGGGGCCGCGAGGGCGGCGGGGAGCGCGGCGGGCAGGAGGCGGCGGCGGCCGCGGGGCTGGAGAGGAGCCGGGCGGGCGGCTGGGGGCCAGCGTGAGGGCCACCGTGCGGCGCGGGTCGGGGGGCTCGGGCCCCCCGGAGCCGGCGGGGGAGTGGCTTGTCACAGGGCGCCGAGTGCGCGCGCGTGGGGCGTGGGGCGAAGCGAGCGCGGAAGGCAGGTGCGATGGAAGCGGCCGAGAAGCCCGCTCGGCCGGAGCCGGGGCCGCGGCGCGCAGGGGCGCGGGGCGCGCGGGGCGCGCGGGGCGCGGGGGCACCGGGGCACCGGGGCACCGGGGGCGCGGGCGGCGGCTGCACTCACAGTCCAGGTGCTTCTTCTTGGGGCCCATGATCTCGTGGGTCGTGGCCTTGCATACTGTCTTGGAGACCGCGGAGCCGGTGACACTGTGCTGGGCGGCGGTGATTCGATCCGTCAGGCTCTGGCCGGACATCTCGCCGGCTCCTCGGCCGCCGCTCCCGCTCGCAGCCGGCGGGGCCCGGGACCCCCCGAGCGCCCGAGGGTCCCCACCCCCTCCGCGCCGCCTGCCGGCCTGGGGCGGGGCTCAGGGCCGCGCGCCGCCACCCGGCCCGGGGAGACCCGGCTCGCGCGTCCCCGCGGGCTCCGACACGACACCGGGGGCACTCCGGGGCCCCCCTGGCTTCCGCCTCGGCCCACCCCTTCGCTGGTCAGCTGCAGCCCGGCCGGGCCGGAGCGAGAGGCGGCTGCAAGAAAATGGCGGCGCCAGGCTCCTCCTCGGAGCTTTCCGGGCTGCCCCGGCGTCACGTGACCCCGGCTCCGCCCCCTCCGCGGCCTGGCTCCGCCCCCTTCTCCCTTCCCTTTCCTCCGGGGGGGGGCCGCCCCTCCCCCGCGGGACGAGGGAAGAGCGGGGCGGCGCCCGCGCGCGCTACGTGGTGGAACCCGCCCGGCGGGCGCAACAGGAGGCCCGCGAGGGGCGGCGAGGGGACGGCGCGGGCGGCCGCATCACGTGACCCGCCCTGCCAACAGGTCGCCCGCGGCTGGGCCCGCGTGTCACAAGGGGGGGAAGGGCGGCGCCCTGTCACCCCGCGGTCAGGGCGTCCTCGCGCCGCCGGCGCTGGCGGGGCCGCCGCTGCTGCCGCCCGGGTGAGCCGCTGCCTGGCGGGACGGCGGGGGCCGGGCTCCCCTCGCTTTGTGAATCTGCAGAGCCGACCCCCACTCCCCGCGAGGACCTCCGCCTGGCTTAAAGGAGCAGGCTCCAGCCTCTTCTCTGACCCTGGGGACGAGCAGGCCTGGCAGCGCAAAGGTTGAACTGTCCCCTTTCTCCCCCCGCCCCCTAATTTGTAAGTCCCAGAAAGGATCTCCCACCCCCGCCCGCCCCTCCGAAGTCCTGAAAACGGCACCTGGCTTTGTTTATCTGGACTCCTAAAACCCTACGCGTTTCTGCCTGGCTAAATTTAGCTACAAACCAGCCAGTATTCAGCGTCAGTCGTGTCAAATACAACAGGAAGCGCATAGCTTCGCTGGAATTTGAAAGGGGAAGTGGTAGGATGATGTCAACAGTGATTAACTTGACCCTACAAGGCTGAGTACTAGAGGGATTAAAGGTCCGGACCATAGAAGGAAGTGAGCCGGCTGGTAAATGGAGACGTCCCATTCAAAGAGACAGACATCTCTACCTGCCATCTCCCCTAGTCCATGCTCTCTTCCTTTTGGCCTCTTTTCTTGGGTGAACCAGATTGCCATGGAAAGATATTGATACTGCCCTGTGGGCATTTTAGAGCAGCTGTTACATCCTGAGACTCTGATCTATGGGATCTGAGAGCTCTAGTAACAAAGCCTTTTTAAAATGTTATTAGTGCCCTACATTTAACCCAGGGTTAGGGATAAATTTTAAAATCTCTCTGAACATTGTTACCACCATAGATAGAATCTCACTAGTTTCGAATGAAATGCTAACATGCTCAGGAAATCTGTGTACACCATCTGCCAACCAAATCTAAAATACTTTAAATCTGGTGACTCTCAAAAGATGAAAAACTAATAGGTAGTTAACATTTTACATGTGATGTCAGGAATTGTGTGATCTTCCATCCTCTCTCTCTCTCTCTCTCACACACACACACACACACACACACACACACACCCTTCCTCTATGCACACACTGTGATTGGTTGAAATTCTGTAACACCAATGCTTTTGCCAAGAACTTGTAGTTCTTAAGCCAAGAGGTTTCATTCTTGTCAAACCAGTCTGAAATTTCACAAAACTCTAACAAAACTTGCTTAGGTGCATCTCCAAAAACATCCTGTGTAGTTTGATGCCCAGTTTACAGCCCCATGTTTATCAAGCAGTGGAATTTCTAGATTCTTCGGATATGTCGACCATCACTGCCACTCATCTACAGATATCATAGTTTAAGGTATGGGTTTCCCCCGGCATGTGCACTGGTAACCCCAACGTGATGTCAGCACTACCATGGTTTGGCTATCAAAACTTAAGCTTTGTTTTGTTTTTTTACTATGTGTTTATTTATTATTTTTTGGAGAGAAAGTGGGAAAAAGAGAAAAAGCATATGCATGCATACCATGGCACACCATGGAGGTCAGAAGGCAACTTTCAGAAGTCACTTCCTCCACCATGTGGGCCTGAGGGGATTCGTCTCAGCTCAGCAGGTTTCTGGGGGGAGACATTAACCTATTTTGTTAACCCAAGTATTTTATATTTTACCAAAGAGAGAGAGAGCAGATATGTACATGCCATGACATGAATGTGTAGATCAGAGGACAACTTTTGGAGGTCATTTTTCTATTTCTACATATTGGCATCTGGAGATCAAACTCAGATCTCTGTGTTTGAGAGCAGGTACCTTCTCATTGAGCTATATCACTGGTCCCTAAGGATACATTTTGTAAGCAGTTCTTAGTATGTAAACAGCAATAATTGTAGAGATTTATATCCAGTTGTAAACTAGAAGCATATGGAGAAACTTAGAAGATGGGAAATGATTGGGAAGATGGGAACTTACTAATCTACTTATCTTTCATGCTTCAGTTTTGTCTATGTTCCAAACTCTCTATATGATAAATATTTCCATCTAAAATCAGAGATATTCATCAAACTCATTATGACTCAAGCATTTCTCTTTCTTGTCCATTATCCCACATTTTTAATCCATCAGATTCTTTCCTTTATTTCCTATTTCTACTAATGGCCTTGCTAACTACACAGAAGCATAAGTCAGAAACTTGTGATTCGTCCTGGGTTCTCCTTTCCTTCTATTGCCCTTAGCTAACCTAATCTAAACTTTGTCAAATGCCCCTGCTCTTTAACAGCACCTCTGTTACCTAAGTTTCAGCCTGTATGATCTGTCATTCTTAGACTTTTCTAGTACCTTCTTAACTGATTTCTCTGTTTCTTATATCTTAACCCTATTTTCTGAACCTAAAATGAGATTATCTTTTCTTTGCACTAGAAGTTCCTAGAAACTCTGATTGAGTGCATCTCCAAAATGTGATCCATTCCCACGCCGCCCTCCACCAGCTCTATGTCACCAATATGTGCTGGAAAGTTCATCCCAACAGTGTTGGGAAGTGGGACCTAATATATTTTTAGATCACAAATAGATTGATGCCACTTATAAAAGACCTTAAAATTCAAGCCTGCCCCCTCTTTCTCTTTTCCCGCCTCCTTCCTCCTTACTTTGCCTTCTGCCCCAAAATAACACAACAACAACAAAAAATCCTTTGCTAGATTGCAAGCTTTGATTTTGGACTTCCGAATCTTGATCTAGTAAGTGGATGTTGATTTAAAAAATTCCCAATTTGTGATTCTGCTGCAGCAACAAAAAGAAGATTGAGACAAGCTCCACTGTCATTACCCTAGAGGATAAAAGTCAGGTCTCTGAACAATGGACACAAGGTTCTTCATGATCTCACCCTTTCTGAATACTTGTTGAGCCTCCTCTTCTACTATATGCACTTAACCAACATCATTGCCATTCTTGGAAATACCACACTGTTTTACAACCCAGCAGACAGGCAAGTCTCTTATGTTACTCATATATTATCTTGTACATATTTCTGTGATCACTGTATTGGCTTAACATGGGGGGACATGGAGAATAGACCATTATTGCTTGATGTTAAACTGCCCCCTGTTGGATCATGTGCTTAAGCAAATGATCCCCAGCTGGGGAGATTGTGGGGCCTATATGAAGGTAGAACCTTGAAGGTTGTAGCCTGATTCTACTTTTGGTCCTGCTCTGCTGCCCTGTTAGAAGCTTCCACTACATGCTCCCACTTTCTGCAATGCAACTCCACCATACCTTCCCTACCATAGTAGATGGACTGAAATCCTCTGAAACCACAGTAAATCTCTTCTTCAAAGTTCTTGACATAAGAACTTTGTCTCAATGATGAAGAAATCAACCAATACATATCCTCATGTTTGTCTTATAGCTGATTCACATCAAACACAAAATGACAGTTAAATGATGAATGAAAACACTTAAATAACCCATTTGAATAGATCATCACTCCAAATCTTCCTCTTGATAAACATCTTGCCCACTTCTCATCAATATAGTATGTCCATCCCATAATCATCTATCTGGGACATCATCCTTACAAGTACATTGTTACTTTAATCTTTCAAACACTATGCATTGGATGTTGATTGTGTGTGAGGTATCACTGAGTCCTGTTCCAATGGTGATGCTATCATTTCTTTGGGAACTAGTCAGTTCTCCATGTCAGTCATCAACTTGAAGGCCTGTTGGCTTTACAAGTGCACAGTCCCTAAATAGAAGGAAACAATGCAAATAGCATATTCCTAAGCTCTCCCAACTAAAATTATGTTGTAGAAAGGAGCACAGGGATAAATATCAACCATTTTTTTATCCTCTGTGTACCAGGAATACAATGTAACTTTCATTTAGTTCTCAGCACAATAACTCCAAAAAGTGTTGTGCTTATCTACTATAGGAAAAAAAAAAAAGCCTTAGAAATTAAGTGACTTCACTAAATTTCACAGATTCTAAGTGGCAGAAGCAAAATTTAAGAACTCATTTTTTATTACTCTATCCAGATCCAGCAAGTGCCAGTTAGATGGAATGCATTCAACAAATAGTTCTTTCCTATTTACAATGCGCTAGACTTTGCTAAACACTGAGATATGTTAGTGTGCAAGACAAAGTTGGTCTCTGTTCTTAGTCCAGGGCAGGGAGCAGGAAAGCCACATTTGTTTGTGGGTTTTTGCATTTGAGGTTTAGAGTTTCACTATGTCACCCAGGCTGGTATGAATTCACTTAAATTAAAATTATATTTGAGAAAGCAGGTACACATGTGCCACAGTGTTCGTGTGAAGGTCCGAGGACAGCTTTTAGGAGCCAGTTCTCTCCTTCCACCATGTGGGCTCTGGAGATCAAACTCAGGTCACAAGGTTTGCTCACAGATGCTTTTATCTGATGAGTCACTTCACCATGGCTTGAATTCTCCATTTTGTTCAACTAGCTTCAACCTAGTATCCTCTGGCCTCAGCTTCCTGAGTGCTGGAATGGCAGGCAGATGACACCATGTTCCTGGACACTTAAAAATCTTGTAGTAGCAAGAGAGGAGAAAATAAGGAAATTAAAAGTATGGTTCACCTGAGGAAAGTTGGCAATGCTTATTGCTTAAAGAAAGTTTAAAAAAAATAATGAGAGTAAAAAAGAACACGGAAGAGAAGAGTGACTGAAATCTATATATTTGTTATTTAAACTGAAGTTCAGGACCAAACAAGGACCATTCACTCCTTGTTCTCACTGTTCTCTGGCATTCATGTTATCTAAATTATACCCTTTTGATTTTCAGTTAACTAAACTATGTGAACACCTGGCAACTCATTTCTCCCTGAGTTTTAGATATCTGCACTTCCTGGTGCAGTCTAATCAGTAAAAGATCACCTTCTATAACCTTACAGAAAGGTAAGGAGTCTTCTTTTGCTGAGTTATTCTTACTGGAACTCAAGCATGTATTCCATTTCCAACTGTAGGAGACTTATTCAAGCTCACAGCATAAAGACTTGTGATAATTATGACAATGTGTGACTGTGATTACTTATCCTGTACCAAACATATTACATGCATGATCTGCTTCACTCCCAAATAGCTTCAAGCCTTTAAGGGACAAACATCTGACCTCCATCTACCCTAACTGCTTTTTTCTCATCTTAAACACACACACATACACAGTTTCCCAGCCACCTTCATGGTTAGTGGGGGCCGAGTGACTGATTTCTGTGCAAGAGAATGTGGACAGAAATGATGGAGGCTCCGGCAACAACCCTGAGAACCTCTACTAACACATGGTCCAGATTCCCTTTCCTTACTCCCAGACTTCAAAGAATCGAAAGGATGCTAAAACCATAAGTGGAAGAAATCTCAGTTCAGAAATGATTCCAGGGAGAAGTGCAGCCAGGAGACCTATCTGACCAGGAACATAAGTAGCAGATATTTGTTCTATTAAATGATAACTGAAACGTTGGTACATTCTGCTACAAGAATTAGCTCCCCTGTTAATGCACTTCTTTGCTTTTGATTTTGCTGTTAAAACATTGAGATTTAGACTTGGGATGGAATCAGAGTGCTTCTTGGCGGGGGAAGAGAAAGAAGGAGGAGAAAGAATAGGAGGAGGAAGAGAAAATTGAGACGTAGGAAAAGTTAAGTAACATACTTGAGTTTGTTCAACTATTAGTTATGTTAGGCACTTTTCATCAATGTGACACAATGCTCCAGAGAAATGAGCTACTGGAAGAAAGATTTCTGCTGACTCAAGACTTCAAAGCTTTCAATCCATGATCTGCTGGATCCATTGTTTTTAGGTCTGTGACAAACAGAAACAGAACAGAATGGCATGGTAGAGATTGATTGCTAACTTCACAGCAAATAAAGAACAAAAAAAGAGAAAGAGAGAAAATGGAGAGACTAGATACACTCCTAGGGAGTGGGAAGATGCTTTCCTCGGCGCTAGACCCACTAATAGATGATTCATGCCCCACCAAATGCCTGGACACATTCATCAAGGCCACTAAGATGAAACTCAATGGGTCACTAAAGACATGAAAATTAGAGAGAACCTTGTAAGGAAGAAGAAAGTTAGTAGTAGGGAAAAAAAGGAGGGCAGGTTTGGGGAGTAAAGAGTGAAATAACATAAATTCATGTATGAAATTCTAAAATAATAAAAAGCAATGAAAAATATATACTCTTCAAAGACATGTTCCCTGTGACTTAGCTACTCTAACCAGGATGCACCTCCTAATAAGCCATTCAGCTATGAACTCTTCATCACTCAAGTTAATAACCTTGTGATCAGGTCTTTGTGCAAGCACTTCACTGACAGTTATTTCTCTAGCTACTTCAGTGTTTCTTAATCCAATTAAGTTGACAGTCAAAATTCTTCATCATGAGGTGTGTATTAAAGGGCAATACAGAAATACAAACCTTTTAGAAAATAGCATCATGAGGAATTCAAGTAGTAAGAGGCCAGTCTCTAAAGTCAGACAGACCTGCTGTTTTAGTCTGGATAAGAAGTACCACCTATGAAAATCACAGAGCCGAAGGCTTGGCTCCCAGATGGTGGACAAAGCACTCTGCTAGATTTTTAGGAGTCACAGATGAGTTCAACCAAATATAACACAATTTATTTTTAGCCACAGCCTTGCCATTTTGTAAAGCTTCCTCCACTCTAGCTGGAATATTGCCAAGGAAGACAAATACATGTGTTCTCTCTCATACATATGTGATGGTGGTGGTGGTGGTGGTGGTGGCGGTGGTGGTGGTGGTGGTGGTGTGTGTGTGTGTGCACACGTGTGTTTAAAGTAGAAGGAGAATGATGAGAGGAGGAAATCTTCAAAGATGGGCAAAATAGAGATGATAGTGGGATGTATGTGATATGAAACAGGGAGGAAAGAAGGGAAGCAGCCAGAGCAAGGGAAAGAGGGCAAGGCAAAGGTAGCTATGGAGGGGGATATATTAGAATAAAGTATGACACATATGTACGAAAATGTCAAAATGAAACCCATTATGTTGCATACTAGCAATAATAGGACAGTCAAGATGGTTTGGCAGGTAAAAGTTTTTGCTCCACAAGCCTTGTGAACCAAGTTTGATCCCTGGAACCATGCAAAATAGAAGTAGAGAACTGATTCCACAAGTTGTCCTCCAGCTTGCACATACGTGTTATAGCGCGCACACACACACACACACACACAAATTGAAGATGCAAATTCATATGAAACCAACAATGTTGCTGAAGTGATTTCCTGATCCTATAAATCAACTGCCCTGGGAAATATCTCCCCAAGGTCAGCCCATAGCAGCTGATGCCCTAAGGTCTAAGGGAACTAGGCTTCATCCCAAGCTGGCAGCATCATTTACATGGCACTGAAAGATGCTGGATTAAGGGGGGGGGCATGGATTCTTGCACCATGGTTTCAGAAAGCTGTAGGGACCAGGCAATGTGTAGCCAAGTCAGAATGGCTTGCAAGGAGGCAAGGAGAGGCCACTGCACGAAGCTGTGAAGGTGAAACTTAAGTTGCAATGGAGACCCCAGGATATTGGAGATGCCAGAACCATGAGAGGAAAGTTGCAGGCACAAATTAGAACTGATCCAAGAGAGTTATTGTGCTTAAGGCAGCAGAGCCCTGGGAGGGGGGGAGGGCGGGGAATCAAAATCTTTGGAATCCAGATGCTGGACATGGAGTTGCAGGATTTGATGTTTGTCTTGCTAGGTGTTTGTCTTGGTTTGGTTCGATTATTCCTTGTTATGCCCTCCATTCTTCTCTTTTGTAATAATATATTTTTCTGTGATATTGTATATTGGAAGTATATAATTTGTTTTTTATATTATGGGAGTTCACATTTAAGAGATTATCTTGTGTCTTAGATGAAATTTGGATTTGTTTGTTTGTTTGTTTTGCATATGTAGGTTTGGGTGTGTATGTGTGTGGGTGTGTGGGAGTGTATGTAGAAGAGGGCACTTGTGTGTGCCTGTGGAGGCCCAAGGCTGACACTTGGAATCATCCTGGGTCGCTCTCCCTCCTTTTTGCTTTGCTCTGGGATTTCTCAGGTTCTGGCTTCCAGGGTCAGATATGTAAGCTGTTGCCATTTCCACACAGCTTTTTAACGTGGAATCTAGGATCCAAACTTGGGTCCTTTTGTTCACAAAGAAAAAACTTAACCCCTGAGCCATCTCTCCCGCCCAAGTTTGGACTTTCAAACAGTCTTAGAACTGTTGCAGAGTATGGGGACTTTTGAAGGCCTGAATGCACTTTTCATTATGAGACAATCATGAGTTATGACTTCAAAGTGATGTGTTTGAGTGCCAAGCTGACAAGGGGTGGGTTATGATGGTTGATATTATCAATTTGACAGGATTTAGAATTGGTAAGGAAGCAAGTTTCTGAGTATATCCATGAAGGATTGTCTAGGTTAGGTTAACTGAGGCGAGAAGACCCATCCTAAATGTAAGTGACAGCAGTCTTAGATCTTAGACTGAATAAAAGGAAGAAGGGGAACTGATCAGCAGCATTCATTGCTGTCTTAGCTGTCTCAGTTTTATTAAACATTGCTGCTAGAAAATATCTGCCTCAACAACTTAGATGAGAGAGTTTAATTGGCTCATAATTCCAGGTTACCTTCCATTATTACATGGAAGTTAAAGTGGCAGGAGCTTGAAGCAGTTGGCCATGTCACACCCTCAGTTAAGAAACAGAGGTAAGGCATTCTGCAGCTCTCAGCTTCCAAGATGTCTGCAGTTTGTCATGGTTTGAAATGTGTCCCCCACAGTCTCATGTGTTGGGGAAGGCCATGGTACCTTGAGAGGTGGAGCCTTGCTGGAGGAAGGCAGTCACAAAGGGTGGGCCTTGAGGTGGATTAGTCCCACCCTACCTCCAGGAGAAGTCTGCCTTTGCTGCAAGCAGTCTGCAGCTCTCAGCTTCCAAGATGTCTGTGGTGACTTAGCCTCCTTCAGCTTTGGCCAGCCAGCCATGCCACCTCTGCTTTGAGAGACTATCCCTTCCCTCTGGAATCATAAGCTGAATAAACCTTCCTTTCTCCCTTAAAAAAAAAAAGAAAAGAAAAGAAACAGAGGTAAAAGGAAAACAAGATGAAAGAAAAAAAGCAAGCAAACAAGTAAATGAAAGGAGGAAGAAAAAAAATAAATGAACTCATGCATAGTTGTTCATTCTTTATACAGTTAACTTTTCTTGCCTAGGGAACGGCTCTGCCAACAATGGACTGGGTCTTCTCATATTTATTGATTAATCAAGATGTCTCCGTCAGGTGTTCTCAGAGACCTGCCTCCTACATGCAGGTTGTCAATTGCACTGTGATTCTCAACTACAGATGCACTGTGACCCCACTGCCTCAAGCTTCTGCCACTGTGACTTCTCTGTCATGATGGACCATATTCCTGAGTTGATTGTCAGATGTTTGTGGCAGCAAGCAGACAAGCACTAATACATAGACCTACACAGTCAAGGAATTCCTGAAAAGTATTACCTTAGCTTAGAAAATAGTAGGTGGACAATGGGATCACAGAAAATTAAAAAATCTTTTGCACAGGGGCTGGAGAGATAGTTCAAGAGTTAAGCCTCTGCTTCACAAACAGAAGGACCTGAGTTCAGATCCCAGGTCCCACGTAAAAAGTCCAGGCAGAAACAGTGCACCTGCACTTCTCTAGTCTTGATGGGCAAAGTGTAGGAAATCCTAGAGTGAAGCAATAAGGAGGTAGAAGCAATTCAGGATTCCAGAAGTCACCTTTAGTCTTCCACAGGGACACACAGTGCCCTCTGACACACACACACACACACACACACACACACACACACACATACCACACACACCACACACGTGTGTGCGTGCACGCGAACATGTCAAATAAATAAAGTTTTAAATATTTAAAGTGAAATAAAGTTTTAAATACTTAAAGTTTAAATAAAATTTTAGGGAAAAAATCTGCACAACAAAGTAAATGATTCATAGAGTACACAGACAACCTAGAGAAAGAGAAAAATGGAATTATTATCTAGATTATATAAAGAATTCAAAACTTAAACACTAACAATAAATTATTCAGTCAAAAAAAGTCAAATGAATTGAACAGTTCTCAAAACATGTACAAATGGCCAAGAAATATATGAAGAATGTTCAACATCCTTACCAATTAGGGAAATGCAAATCAAAATGTATACTGTAAATCCATCGATGGTCATCATCTCAGAAACAAACTATAACTCTTTGTCCACACTCAACATTAAGCAATTCACCACTTACTGTGTCTTAGTCAATTTTCTGCTGTTATAACAGAATCCTTACAAATGGGTTGTTGATAATAAAAGAGAGGCCAATTGAGCTCATGGTTCTGGAGTCTTGAAAGTTCAAGATTGGATGACTAAATCTGACAAGGGCCTTGTGCAGCTTTAGCTCACTACAGAAGAGCAAGCAGGTGTTATGTGCCAGAAAGAGAACCCAAGGGATGACCTTGCTTGCTGGCAGCTGGGGCCTGCAATACTAATCCAGTCCCCAGAGAGCAAGAGCTCACTCACCAAAGAAAAGCACTAATCCATTAATGAAGGCTCCACCTCATCACCTACTCTCCTCTTTCTAGACCCTATTGCAGAACACTGCTACACTGAGAATCAATTATCAACATAAATTTGAAGGAGCGCTCAAGTCATAGTATAGAGTTTATATTTTCCTGTCCTGTCCCTGTTTGTGAAGAGGTTTTTTCTAAATTTCTATCTGACATATAGTAATTGTATACACACATACATACACACACATATACACAGTACATGGTAGCATTTCAATATATATTCTCAATGTGTATATGTCATTGACTTTCAATATATATTTATATACAATGAATGGATTAAGAAAACTGGCATATTATTTTAGGTATATATAATTGAGTTGGAAAATAATTTTCTCTGTTAGCTATTCTGAAAGATTCAATTGTTGTTAACCATATACACTAGTGTGTTGTAGAACATTAGAACTTATTCCTCAGACTGGTGAGATGACTCAGCAGGTAAAGGTGCTTGCCATATAAGCCCAACAACCTGAATTCAATCCCCACAACCCATGTAAAGGTGGGAGGAGACAATCAACTCTACAAAATGGTGCTCTGACTTTCACACATTCACTATGTCACGTGTATGTCCCCATACACATTGTGTATACATACTAGTAATTCTGATAATAAATAAATAAATGAAATTTTAGAAGGTACTTCTAACAGATCTCCAAACTCAGTGTCCATCCTTACAGAAGTGTCTGGTATGGGTTTTTGCTGTAGCAAGTTGTGGTTCTTTGTCTCCATCTCTCCCCAAAACAGCGTACCTACTGACATCACTGCCTTGACTGATCTAAGATGTGCTATTGATTTTGTTTACACTTGTTCAGCTGTTTATTTGTTGTTTTGTGATTTGTTTGTTTGGTCAGCTTTCTTACTGGTTGCTAGGAGTAAATGGTAACTTAGAAGGTACAGGCCAGAAAGGAAATTGGAAGTCTTGAACATACTGATTGTTGTTGGTAATGAGATACCCAAATAAAGCAGGCTCCCTAAGATACTGAAGGATATTAAGGTGACTTTCAGTCATGATATTAATGCGGCAAACATGTGCACATGTGATGGTGGAGTCGTGGAATGTATCAAGGTTACCTGGGAGCAGCTGAAGCAGGGGAGTCCTGGGAAATTCCAATCTTAAAGAAACAACAGACAGTTTTGAACATCATTGGTTCAGTCACTATGATAAAAAAATGAGTTTTTCCTGGTACCTTCTTATTGCTCATGTAAATTTATCGGAGTTCATTACCTTTTACTCTTTCGCACCTACACCTCCCACATCCTAATTAACTGAAGCAATTATATTATATAATCTGCTCACACTGGGGTTTTTAAAAAAAGATCAGACATTTTAACAGTAGAATAAAATATCTGATTGCTGTGTGTGTGTGTGCGCGCGCACACGCACGCACGCACAATATAGTATAGTGTATATTTGCACATGTGTATTCAAGTAAGGAGTCCAGAGGTGAATGTTGGTTAGCTTCTTCTATTGCCCTCTATTTTGTTTTGAGACAGAGCCTCTCACTGAATCTAGAGTTCACCCTCTTACCTAGACTAGCTGGGCAGGAAGCCCCCAGGATCTGCCTGTCTCCCCCCAACCCTCATACTGGAGTTATAGACATGCACCTCTGTGCCACACTTTTACATGGGTGTTGGTGATCAGAACTTAGCTCTTCGTGGTTACACAGCACTTTATCCATTTATCTATCTCCCCAGACCTCCAGACTGCCTTTTAAATAAGATTCTATATATTATTCAGAAAATTGGTTTTAAAATATATCTCTTTAAAATAAGGATATTTTATTTTAATGGGTATTCCAGAAAAAGTGTTAAGTGCCAAATTACAAACTTCCAAAAACTAAATTAGAATTTTAGATGCTGGAAGATTCCAGGAAACAGTAACACTTCTACATGCTACAGGAAAGTAAAGGCAGGAAGGACACTTCTGCCAAGTTTTTTTTAAAATTATAATTAAGTCACTTTGTACTGACATGGCTTTCGTTTATAAGGGAATGTTTGTGGGGATTTTAAATCAGATGAAAATAGGCCTGTTGTTTTCTCTATAGCAATTAACATAGTTGACATTTTGCCAGATCTTCGTGGACACTGCAGGGAATGTACAGTTTGTCCTGATTCTGTGGGAAATAAAAAATGCAGGACTTGGCACAAGGAAAAACTACATGAACCCAAAAAGCGTTGTCAGATATAGCAAGTCAAATTAAGTAAATTGATTTACTAAAGGGCAGCCTATGCTTTCCAGAGAACAAAACAGGAAGGAAGATGTTCTGCAATACTGAAAAACATTAGGGACCAAGTTTAACTATTAATATTGTATGTTAATAAGTGGACATGTTCAGTCAAAGACATTAGTAAGGATTCAATTGTGTACCGAATTTTTTTTGGCATGAGTTTAAGAACAACATATGCAGCATATGAAGATTATTTAAAAATTACCACAGAAAAACTTAGATGTCATCCAGTCTAATTCTCGTTTGCAGGAGCTTGGAGTTCACCAATTCAGTTAGACCAGCAACCCCAAGGATCCTTCTCTCTCTGTCTCCCTAATGTTGGGATTACTGGTACATGTGTCAAATTCAGATTCTTATGCCTGCGTGGCAAGCACTGCTCATTGAGCTTCTTTCAGAGCCCCTAAAAACATAGGCCCCTGTATCTAGCTTGGCTTCAAACTGCTGGGATCAGGCAGCTTTCCTGATTCAGTCTTCCAAGCAGCTCAGACTACAAGCACATGCCACCACACCCGGAAAAAACAACTGTAATAACAGTGTGCTCAAGTGGAAGAGCACACCACTCTGTTCTTCCCTATCACGTTCATCTGAGCTAGAAAGAGAGCAGACCGACCAAACTGGCTGAGTAGACTGACTGGCTGAGGGGCTGAAGCACAAGCTGTGTTAGACAGAAGGTACCTACTGGGGGTCACCGAGTAATAGCATAGACAGAGTTTGTGTCTTTGATTTTTGTCACGTGATCACAGACTACTCATCTACAGGCTCCATTTATATGAAAAAGAAATAAATGTATATGTTAAGACATGATCATTAGGGCTGGGAAGGTGGCTGAGCTGGTAAAAATGCTTGCCTTGCAAGTATGAAGACCGGAGTGAGACCTCCAGGGTCTAGGTTCAAAGCCAGGCATGATGGTAGGTACTTCCCAGTGGAGGGGAAGACAGTCGGATCCCTGGGACTTGCTGGCCAACCAGACTTGGTGAGCTCCTGGCCGAGGAGAGGCTCTGTGTCAAAGCCAAGGTAGGTAATGGCTGAAGAGCGATAGCTGAGGTTGTCCTCTGGCCTCCACGCATCACATACCTACCTGTGCATTCCCACGTATGCACCCGCATACACAGCAACACACGCACACACCATACAGCACGATTATTTGTGGTTTTTCTATTGTCATACTTACTCCAAAGAGGCAGAAGGATCCTTAGGATCTTCTGCACTTCTCTCTCTAATCATCTCCCTTTTCTACTCCTCACCTCAAAGTACTGTAATTCCATCTGCTTTCTAGAAGCCAAGGACATCTAAACTGATTCTGCAAGGACAGGATATTTGTCAGTTAAGTCCAGTTCATGAATAGAGTTAAAAATGTCTTAAATGACATGTTTATATTCTTCTCAAATTGCCTGGGTTTTATTCAATCAAATTATAATACCTGATTTCTCTATAGCTAATACAGTTCATTAATCATGTACCTTTAAGGAGCCTACAGTGTTTATTCTAGAGTACCAAGAAAGGTCAACTAGCCAAATGTGACTTTCACCCCTACATTTCAAACTGGTTTGTTCATTACATTGGAAAATACTACACATCTGGTTCCCTGAGACAGTCTGATTTTTCCTTGTCAAGCTCATGTCTCATTTTCACAATCTAATCACTAAAATATCTCAATTTGTTTTTATAGATGGAGTCCTAAATGTAAAGGCACAAATTAATTTCTGTTTAAGCTTGACTTGTATCCCTTTTATCCTTGAGAAGAGCTTTTACATTTTCAATAATTAGTATTAGAATGGTGGAGAAGAGCTGAGATGGGAAGAAAGAAGAAAAGAGATGTAGCACCAGACAAAACTTACCATTTTACTTTCTTAAACATTTTGGCTAAGTCTCATAGGGCATACCAAAAACTTTTAACCAACAGGAACAAAGTCTGACAAAACCAAAGGCAGGTTTCTTTATGATTGAATAAGATAATTTTATCTTCACAATTAGCAAATTGATATTGCTAAAATAGCACATGAAAGGCTTTGCTGAAATGTTCCCCCAGCGAGAACAATGTGTATGATTCAGATGGGAGCTTAACGGCATAGGGTGACTTTGAAGAAATGTACATGATTGCCAAATCATATCCTTGGGTGCCAGAATGTGTGCGAATCTTCTGCCCATTATTAACACATGACTCCAAGATATGATGACACATTTATTTGTCATTCGTCTTTAGTATTCCATGTGCCGTAATACAGATAATGGGTTAGAGGCCAGGATACTTGAGTCTTTGTCTAGACCGTAGGAGCTACGGCCATCCAGCTGCCACTTGACTTCAACCAGTGTCATTGTTACTTTCCTGCCACTGAGAGTCCTAGTGCCTACATGTTGCCAGTAAATTCATAACCGAAGACCATAGGAGAACAAGGGGGTTTTACCCTTTCTTGTGATTCTGGCTTATAGATCTTAACCGAGCTAGACAAGAGAGATCATAGCAACACCAGGAACTGAAAGAACTAGCCACATCACACCCACAGGTATTGCTGAGAAAAGGGCAAACCTCATTTGCCAGACTGAAAGTCTGTCCAAGTATGCCAAAATATGCCAGACTTATTGAACCAGTTCCCCCCATCTTATCCACCCACCCAGAGACTGTCCTAACTACTATGGGCTGGATCTTCCCTCAGCGGGCTTCCTGCAGGCTTGCTCAGTATTTGCCTCGGCTACTAATTCTTCATAGATGTGCCCAGAGCTCAGCCTTCAGTTGTCAAGTTAATACCCACATCTAATTAGAACAAGTCCTATTCTGGAAACTAGAAGTCCATTGAAGATATCTTTCACTTCTCAAAGGCAAATCATTTAACATCTTCAACGTCTTTATAAATGAGACAGATTAGACGGATAAGTCAAAAAATCTTATTTAGAAATAGGCTTTTTTTATTAAGCTACTCTGAAAGCATGTAAAATGGACAAAAATGGGTTTGCTTTGGGTTGAAATGGTTGAATCTGGAATAAGGAAAGCGCAAAGGCCTATCTGATCAGATTTAGTCTTCTTGACAACACCCATTTCAGGCACTCAATGAACTTCTCACGGTCAAGCTCAGACTTCACATTCTGACCTTCTCGAGTTGCTGATATTTTCCAACCCTTATGTTTCTTTCATTCTTCAAGCAAAACTTGATCTGTCATCAAAGGGTAAAGAAAAGTTACTGTACATATAGGACAGACATCCTTATCACCTCCAAGGATTTAAAGACCAAGTAGTCCCTAGTCAAGTCCATCTAATCAGATTGATACCAGATTCCTTGAGATAGAATATAAAGAAACTAAAGGAAATATTTTAGCAGCACTTATGGAGTAGAGATTTCTGCAAATATTCTGTAAATATTGAGTGGGCAATTCTCTGAGTTGTTCTCCACTAAACATACAGCAATACTGCAGGCTCTTTCTAAGTGTTCTCACTAAGAATGACTCAGAGATGAAGATGCCACTTATAATAAACCAAGAATGCCAAACCATTTCTCAATGGCTGAAATGAAGTTGGCCTCAGGATACACGGATCATATTAATCAGAGTACTGGAGATGGAAATGATGTCAGAGAAGAGCTAATCTATTTCACAAGTGAAAAAGCATGAAGTCCAGACCTATTGTCAGCTGCCTCAAATTAGGGATTAATTAAACCTTCCACATCAGCTGAGTACTGCATGTCAGGTATAGGCACAGGAAGGGAAAGAAAACATGTCCCTTTCCAGGTAATGGGAAAAACCAAGTCAATACTTGTTAGATTGTTGCAGGATTCAAAGGCTGTGCAAAAATCCTTAATGCGTTTTTTGCCACCCACAATGTCTCTCGAATTAAAAAACTGGAAAAGATGATTAGTAGGGATTCTTTGTCAATATGTTCAAAGATCTGTTATGTTAACTAAGTCTAGATCTTTGTGTGTGCAGGTACTTGACCCTATTTCTTGAGAATTTACACTGTAATAAAGATGACTCTATTTTTATATGAAAAGAAATTCTTGGGAACATTGTCACCAATACTTGTATAGACGTTCTAGACCAGTAGGAAATGATGAATCAAAAAATTCTACAGAGGAAAGTACCAAGAATGGTCTCTGCTCTAACTTTGAAGAGATTCACAAAAGGATCAGAAATAAAAATTTATGCTATATAGTGGCATACTTTTCAATCAGCTTTAGCAAAAAAATTAATTAATGGAGAGTCTCCTTAATATATAAAATATTGAAGAAATATTAAAATGTTTCAAAGATTTGTACCATCCAGAAATAAAGCCAAACAAAAATATGGTAATCTATGAAAAATCTCAAATTTTCCATTGATTACTAGATAGACTCTATTTGAATTCTTTCTTTTCAATTCCTATCTATTATGTATTTTTAAAACTGGATTATGGTTTACAAAAACCTACAATAAAATAAAAGCAGCACAGGAATCAACATCCCACATTTCTAAAGGTCTAGAAATTGTAGCCTTAAGATCAGGTTGTTTTGCAAATAATCCATCACTTATTCATCTATTTTTCAAGTAAGCATTTATTGAGCATCTTTAATGTGAATATTTTAATACAAGGAACTATGCAGAGTATTGAAAAATAGCATAGGATATCTTAAATATAGTTTGAAGACTTGTCTGCAGCAAAACCATCTGAAGACTTTAAAACTGAGTTACTAGATGAACTGTGTTGGTGGTTATAGTTCTTTAACTACAATAGAAATCAATTTAGGCTACCATCAAGAAAGAAAGAAAACTAACCAGAAGGACATTAGGGATGCATAGAATTGACTGGAGACTGAGCCAAGGAAACTTGAGAAGAACGCTAATTAATTTGAACTGTAGGAATGATGTCTGCATGTTGATCTATCACTATCCTGTATTATCATCTTGCTATTGTGTGCTTCTCCTGGTCTAAAAGTTCTGGAATAGAGGTTCCAAAAAATGGAGGTCAAGGTCCTGCCTGGATGACTCTTTCCAGGATTATGCACAAAGGGAAATTAGGATGACAATAAAAAATTGGAATTGAATGATAATCTATCAAGAGCAGTAAAAGCCTGAATTCCTAGAAAGTCAGAATCTCTGAAGTTTAGCACGAGAATGCCAAATCTTATATCAAAGAAAGAGAAAAAAAAAAAAAGAGGAGAAAAAGAAGGAAGCAAAATTTCCACTAATGCATGTGAACGTTCCAAAAGATTATTGATTAGACAAAGTAATATGCTTCATTGAAAAAAAAACTCAGATTAAATTTCTAGAGTCTAAGAAGCACTAATACTAGGCAATATAAAGAGTAAAGGAGAATTAGTTTATGAAACTGAAGGTCAATTCTAACAACCTGATTTGATATTGATTTCTTCTAGACGTTGTTCTGTATCTCCATACCTTGTCCTTTCTAACTATCCATTCAACATGAGTGTCCTCTCCCATGTACACACACACACACACACACACACACACACACACACACACACGCGCGGTGTGGTTTTTCAGGAAATAGAGGCAAGGACTCATATAGCCCAGGCTGGCCTAAATCTAGACACATGGATAAGGATGACCTTGAACTTCTGTTCCTCTTACTCTTACCTCTCGAGTGCTAGGACTATAGGTATGTGGCACATGCCTGGTTTATGCAGTGCTATGAATCAAAACCGAAGCCTTGTTGCAGGTGCAACAAGCATGTTACCAGCTGAGCCACATCCCCAGACTTCACTTTGTTTTTGCTGTTATTCAACATTTATTTATTCATTCGTTTATTTATTTATTTCACATGTGTGTCTGTGTGTGCATGTGTGTTCATGTGCACACACGAGCCCATGTGAAGGAGGTCAGAGAACAACTAACTTGCAGGAGTCGGTTTTCTCCTTCCCAATGTGTGAACTCAGGTTGTCAGGCTTGGTGGCATGTGTCTTCACCCTCTAAGCCATTTTGTTGGCTTCCCACTTTGTTCTTATGTGACAAAGTTTAACTATATAACACAGGCTTGCCTGGAACTCCACATTTATCCTAAACTGGCCTCAAACTTGCCATCCTTCTGCTTAGATAGATTATACACACAATAAAAGCAAAAGTTAACAAATTTTTTATTTCTGATTCTTGTATACTTTCTGGACGTTTTAATTTTTCCAGAATGAGAACAAATTAACCAAGAAATCAACTTATTAGAAACACAATTGGTTACAGTGTGTTTAGACTTTCACATGGCTGATATTTTCAGACCTTATAAAAACACAACACATCAAATGTTTAAGTTACAGGATTTTTGTATCAGTATCACTTATGGAATACCAAGCAAAGAGACGTGGTGGCCAACAAGTGCTATAGTGCAATTAACTAGGTTAACAATTACTAACTGTATTTATCTAACACATCCATCATCTGAGTACCCTTCACATACATAGTTTTATCCCAGCAGTTATAGGGGGAAAATATGGAAGGGAGCTAGCAAATGGAAAACAAAAGATAATAGAAGCATAACGTCCTGGTTACTCTTCTCTGCTGCTCTGAGACACCACTCAGGGTCAAACGACTTCAAGGGAAGAAGGGGAAATTTATTTGGCTTATGATTCCAGAGGGGAGATACAGTCCATTATGGTAGAAAAGGTATGGCTGACTGGCAGAAGCCAGAGGAGGCTTATGTCATCGCAGACAACATGGAGGCTGAGAGAGCAAACCACAAACTGCAAGAGAGGGTTTCTCATGGAAGTAGTAGTGCAGAACTAACCCTCAAGGATCACCCCTGTGACATGCCCTCCTCCAGCAAGGACTCCACCGCCAAAGGAGGCATGATCTTCCCGAACAACAGCTAAGGATTCAAACACATGAATCTGTGGGAGGCAACTTATATTCAAACCAAGACACATGACATAAAGTCAACATGTGATGGAATTATCTTGATTCTAAATAGGGTCTGCTCGCTGATTTAACAGGCCTGAAGTACATTCATCTTGACCAACTCCAGTGAATAAATATAGACAATCAACTTACTGTTTGCATTGACACGAGACAGACATGAGTGTAAGATAGGAAACACATAGGCCTTTGGAAACAGCTCATCAAATCACTGTGTGGTAGTTGTGGTCCTGCCTGGCTTGCTTCTCTCTCTGTCTCCCTTTCTCTCTCTCTCTCTCTCTTTCCTTTCTGGAGACTCACTTGTGTCCCCCCCAGGTCAGTCTCAGCCTTATGGTAATCCCCCAATCTTCCTGCCTCAACTTCCAAATGCTGGGATCACAAACATGAGACACTGCTCAGCTTGCCTGGCCTTTTTTAGCATAAAAGTCACTCATATTTGCCAAGCTAAAAGCAGGTGAATCCAGAGAAGTCAGCTGTGGTCAGCATACTTAGGACAATAGTGGGATCCTCACAGGAGTTCAATAAATGTTTCATAGCACATGTCGGTAAACCAAAGGTGCTGCATGGATCTAGCCAGAACTTCTCCTACTCTTTCTTCTCCAGCTTCTCATTCCTCTGGTTCCCTGCCACATAACACCCATAAAGAAATAATCACCTGACTAGAGAGATGGCTCAGAGGTTAAGAGTCTCCTCGCAAACAGAAGGGCATGAGTTCAGATCCAGATCCCACTTAGAAATGCCAGGTGACATATACTTCCGGCTCTGGAAAACAGAGCCTGGGAAACTCCAGAGCAAAGTAAAAAGAGGTAGAGCAATCCAGAAATGATTCCAAAAGTCACCTTGGGGCCTTCATAGGCACACATGGACATACACAGACACAAACACAGACACAGACACAGACACACACACACACACACACACTAAATAAATAAGAATAATCATGTCTACATTGTCATATATGTCATAACATATCTATCTGTATGCCTTTAATGGAAAAAAAGGGATCTAAAAACATGAAATATAAACCAAGATGCATTTAGGCAAAGGTCCATGTAAAGGAACAAAGAATGAACAGCAATTGAAATTTGAGCAAGAAGGGATTTTTGTGCTGTTTTTATACATGTTAAGCTTTGTCTCCAGGAAGCTTAGAAATATTTACCAACTGTATTAAAATGCAGCTAGCTAGTTAATTCACAAGTCCTACCTTGTAGGTTATACCACTATTGTAATTATTATGATTATTATTAATGCAATAAACATTTACATAGCACTGTATATCCCTTGCTCTTACTCTACTGGTACTAAGTTGGTAAAATCACTAATGAGAAATAAATTTGTGAAACTTACAGGAACAAAAAAGACAAGTACACTGAGTTTTTAAACTTCAGTTAAAATACAGTTAAAACGACTGGATAATTTACCTAGGGGCATAAGGAACCTATCTCTTGTTGAAAATTAAACTAGAATGATGTAATTTCATTTCAAATTTTACTTATAATTACAGATTATAACAGCACAGATATTCTGTTTTGGTGCTTTCTCAACTTTTCTGATGATAGAAATCATAAGGAGTTTGATAAAAGTTTAATTCCTTAGTTTCTAACATTTGAAGTTTCTAACTTATTTGGTCTGGAATGGAACTGAGGAACTATGATTTTAATTTTTTATCTATTTGTGTATGTGCGTGTGTGTGTGTGTGTGTGTGTGTGTGTGAGAGAGAGAGAGAGAGAGAGAGAGAGAGAGAGGTATGTACATGTAAGGCACACAAGCAGAGGTCAGAGGACAATTCTTAAGAAGTCACTTTTCTCCTTCTACCATGCAGGCTTCTGGGGATCAAACTCAGGTCACCAGGAGGAGATTTAAGTTTCCTCCCTGCCAATCAGGAAATTGGGGATCGATTTTTTTTTTCCTGAGGGTGTCCTTCAAAAATGAAGTGTTGAAGATCATGCCAGTTCAGGTGCAATGTGCAATGTCAAGTTGACCAGTGAGTGAACCAGGTCAAAGGCATGGGTCGCCCTCGGGGACTGATACGGTCTGGTTGATCTAGGTGTTCCATCCGCCAAGGAGCCACAATTGCTGTCTAAAGGGGACAATCATCAGATCCTGGCTTACATGAAAATCATCAGCATGAGCCATGGCAGCGCTCCTCTGGGCCGCGACTCAGACTATGCTTCTGATGTGAAGCCTTCACTGCCACTCTGGATAACTCTGTCCTGTCAAGACCAGCTTTGAGCCCTTCTCAAGACCTACAACTACTTGCCCCACCCCCCCACGAGAGGCCATGTTCATCAAGTCTCACCATCAAGAAGCCACAGGCAGGGCTGGAGATAAGACTCAGGGGTTAAGCCTCTTACCTGGCAAGCAGAAGGTCCTGAGTTCAAATCCCAGATCCCAAGTAAAAAAAAATGCAAGGTGGAAATGGTGGTAGCCTATACTTCTAGTCCTGGAAGGTAGAGCTTGAGAAACTCCAGAACAAAGCAAAGAGAAGGTAGAACAATGTAGGGTAATTCCTGAAGTCACCTTTGGGCCTCCACATGCACACATAGTGCCCTCTGAATTGCACAGACACGCACAGAGACACATGCACAATAAATAAATAAGAATCCACAATATTGTAAAATTCATACCAGCTGCTCTGAGCCGAGGACTAGGCTATCTGTAGCTACCACAAGAGGTTTATATACAAGAAAAATAGAGTGAATCTAATTAAGTCTGAAGAAAGAGCAGGAGAGAGAAAGGAAGAAAGGAGTTTGAGGGTCTAATTTTTATGCATGTGTGCATGTATGCTTGCATGTATGTATGCCTGTTTTTATTTACTTCTTCACTTAGGCAGGTCTCATTATGCTGCTCAGTCTGGCCTGAAAACTCTATGTAGCCCAGTTCTCAGGAAACATCACAAATGAACTGCAAAGACATGCAGACAGGCAAGCAGGTTTAACACTCATTGTTCCTTAGATCCAATTCCTTGCTGAACTGGAGATGGTTCTTCCCTATCAAATCCTGAATTTTGCCATCACCATTGTTACAGTCCCACTCCAAGCAATTGTCATCATTTGCCTGGACTCCTAAAAAGACCCCTGTTTTCACTGTTGTCTTTCCATGTTCCCATCCTCTTCCCAACAGATCCAGCCATTGTTTAAACACCTAAGTCTACCTATCTCTCTCCTTTGCTTAGTCTACTTTGCCCATGGTCTCTTACTATAATTAGAACACAGCAGATCTATGGTAACCAGCTCCCTACCTGTCTCTGTTATCTCTGCAATCACACCTCCATGTCGCCCATCCTTTTGTTCAACTGACCTCAGCCAACTGCACCCTTCTCCTTTGCACTGGGGCCTTAGACTGCTGCTCTCTTTACCTGATTTGTTTTCCCCCAAGTCATCTCAATACTGTCTTATGATTCATACCTTAGCTCCATATTCACTTTTGCAGAAAAGTCTACCTCTTCGTTCCCTATTCATTAGACTTTAAAAAAGGTCTATAGACACACACACATACACACACAATAAATAAATAAATAAATAGATAAATAGATAAATAAATAAATGAGATTAAATTCTAAAATAATTGAATGCATCTGTTACTTTGATGTGTATATTCAGATAAAACTGAATATTAAAATACCCTCTCTAGTTGTCTTCTTTATTGAAGGTATATATGAAATTATTTTCTTGGTTTATGTGTTTTCTTCTTTATTGTGTTTCCCACAACAGTGTAAGCCTCATGAGAATGAGAATGGAGATTTGTTTCAGTGGTCCCATGACTGCTTTGCTGACCAGTCTACCCCAGCACCTACAGAGCCTATGCATTCTACTCTCAATAAGTACTGGTAAGAGGGTAGATTTCAGTCCTGTAGGAGACGAGCAGCCTTTAGGCTGGGTGTGGTTAGTGCGTTCAGTGAGATCAGCACTCTAATGAAATCCTCTCCTTGATTTGGGTTTTGTTTATATGTGAAACTACAGTCACCAATATCTGGGCACATGAGGCAAATGAGAAATTGCCCACATTTGTACAGAACCTATAAAAACAGAAACCATTTTGTATCTGTATTTCATTCAGCATTGTTAGTGTGAAGTTCATAGCAAAGGGAAAACAGAAAAGGCAAATCAATATTGATTTAAATCTGAGTCCTGCTTTCCAGGCAGAGAATGTTGAATGGAATCAGGAATGCTGCAGGCAGGTCTAGAATAGGAGGATGGAGCACATTATGAAGGGAAGAATAAGAGGAAAGGGCAGTTGCCTAGACTCTCCAAACAGGACACATGATTATGAGAAAATGACTAAGTCAAATGGTTTTGACTAGAAAAGTGATAACTCTCACAGATCTAGTATCTTCTGTGTGCCTGACCACTGCCTATAATGCTGATAGAAATTCTTGTTAGATATATTAGCCCATTTTACAATGAGTAAAATGAAGATCAAGTGGCTGATTGATTTGCCAGAGTTGTGTAGCTATGCAAAAAGTGAAGCAACAACATAGATTGTTCCGAATCTCAAAGCCAACCTGCTTGGGCCTTTACGACACTGTCTTCTTTTATGATGAGACACTCCATTTATTTCTATGATTCCTGGTATCGATTTTATATCTTGGCACAGGACCCCTATAAAAATCATACTTATCCAGGCAACAAATGCTTCTGTTGCTAGTGGAAGGGCAGCCAAAGAGAAATATCCAAGCCAACCTGGATTGAAGGTTGGCTGACCAAGCAGGTCTCAAAGACGCGTGTTCACATCTCTTCCTTTCTCAGTCCCCATCTGCAGCTCACCTTCATTTCTATCTACGGTGGAAAACATCCTGCAGATGATGAGAGGAAAGTTACTGTGTTCCTAGTGAGAGGGGAAGAGGCAGTGCCGTGAAATCCCTACTGAAGTGCTGGACAGCTTAGGCATTGCAGTCTTAAGAATTGGCGCATGCAACTCACTCACACACACACACACACACAATACACACATACACACACACACAATACACACATACACACACATGCGCGCATGCGCGCGCGCACGTGCACGCACGCACACACGCGGGATCAAATATAAGACTTAGGAGGAGAAAGTGCAGGAGAGGAAAATCTTCCTGACAGAGATGACTTAGCTTCTGGACTCACTCCCACAGGAAGAGATTCTGTTCCCTGAGAGCCCTAGAGCAGAAACTACGCCGAGAAAGACAAGATGGTCAGCATGTGGGGGTGGAGTATCTGAGCTTTATGGAGCTTAATGAAGCATTTTTGGATGGAGGAAAAAATAAAAATAATGAAAATTGAGGTCAGAGAGCTGACTAAGGTGCTACAAAGATGAAGAATGATGGTTTTTACCCTTATAGTGAGAAAAATTCAGAATTCAGGCTCTTTCCATTACCACCTGCATGTATACCAGCAAATTAACCTCCCTAAGAAACAAAGTAAAAGCACACTCTACTTTTAAGGTTATTTCTCACTCTAAAATAGGAATAATATCATCGCAGATAGTAAAAAGAGCATCTAGCATTTAGAAAACACTCAATAATAACAGTAATCATTGCTGAGGCTTGGCTTTGGGCAGAAGAAACTATGCCTATCTAGGTCATTATTACCAAGATTGCATTATAGGGACAATTCTTCCCTTTAAATTTAATGACTGTTTCTCCTTGGCTTAATTGTTTGCTGTGTGACCAGCCCACCTCATCTATACTAATTTGACTTTGTGCTTACAGGAGCCATGAAATCCAAACCTGATAAACACCACCTCTCCTCTCAAACATGCTTGCCAAAGAGCAACTCAACCCATATTGTAACTCTGAGTCATTCCGAAGATAAAGCCATCTCCTCTCTCCTCACCGAGAAGGGTGTTGGGCTTAGAAGATAACATTAATGACACTGCATTTATTCCCTCCTGTACAGTCTGGGTTACTATTTTCTTTATGTATGTGAGGAAGTGGAGAGGCGAAGCAACTCAGTTAAAGTAACATAAGAAAGTGGATAGTGGAGGGTGAGATTCACCCAAATTCCTCTGACTCTAAGGCTAGCTTTGTCTTATTGTCGTTTCTTTTAGTCAGTGCTGGATAGAGGTCTGCCATTGCGCCACATTCTCAGAAATGCTAGCCACTCTTTCATACACCAGGATATTGTTGGGAACATGAACAGGGAGAAGACTAGAGAGCTAGTTGCTTACGATCATAAAAACGGTGCCTTTAAGAACAGGAAGAAACCTTTAGACTTCCTAATAGTTTCATTCCCAGACAGTGTCCAGGAAACTTGTAAGTGGGATGGGGACCAAGTAGCAAGTAGGCAGCTGGATTTCAGTCATTTAAATTTATAACACTAAAATGTTCTTTTTGAGCAAATGGTCAGAACATTAAACTTTGCTTATTGACGCAAAATAATTTTGGAAGCCTGACTTGGATTATCTGTTTGGGCCTGGGGTGCAGTTCAGAGGCGGAGTGCTTGCCTCATATCATGGTGTGATGTCAGCTGTGCCCCCACAAGCTCATGTGTTTGCATCCTTCACTGCCGTTAATATTTGGGAAGGTCATGGCAACTTAGAAGATGGAGCCTTGCTGGATGTCCCAGGAGGCGGACCTCGAGGTTGGTAGTCCTGCCTTACGTCCACTAGTAGTCTGCTCTAGCAGGTTGCAGCTTGGCCTCTATCACATTTGTAGTGGCTTGAGCCTCCTCCAGCTTTGCCACCTGTCACACCTTTTCTGCCTTCATGGATTGTGTCTCTCCTCTGAAACCTTAAGCCAAATAAACCTTCTCTTTCTCTCTTAAGCTGACTGTATAAGAATTGTCTGACAGCAGCGAAAGAGTAACTAACACCTAGCATGCGCACGGTTCTATCCCTGACACTGGGGAAAAAAACAGAGTGTAGCTCAACTGTCCCATTTCTCTGAAAAGAGTATTGAGGCCCAGGGTGGTTAAGCAACTCATCTAAATGTCCTAACAACCTAAGGGCAAAGTTAAAGCCAATATCCAGGTTTTAGTCATCTGCATATTTGATAAGCATGTCGTAAATGTCCTCATTTTCCAAATATTTTCCTTTGATTCCCTCAAGCAAGTCATGGACTTGCAATCATCTCATGGTGGAAGAGAAATGAACTCTAACATTTATCTTGCCTATGACTCAAAAAAAGCTACTTTGAGTCAATGTATCTTGAATTCTCTGGTTTTCCAGTTGTGCTGTGAGATAACTGTCAGTGGGGTTGGTGTGAAGTATGAAAAAGAAAGAAACTTGTGAATGTTCCCAGGATTCTTCTGAAAGGAGACACACATAGTAAGTTCAATGTCTTCCTGTTTGCAACCTACCTATTAGAGTATCATTGCTGATCCTCCTCCTTCATCTGTCATTCCTCATTGGTGAGCAAGGAGGTTTGTAATTATCGTGACATGTCACATACGTATCATGAAATAGCATCAGAACTTATTTCATTGACTTTTTGATAAAACTTTATGACTTCTTGCCATGTGCATATGGAAAAGTAAATTTGATTAAATGCTTTATATTTGAGGGCAGGTACCTATCATTCAGACAGTTCTAGAGTCGGGTGGAATCACAGGCTTCGTGTGCAAGTTATGGTGTTTGGGACTCTCCCACCTAGTTATAGTTTCTCTTCTCTCCACAAGGAATGCCAAGAAAATATTATCACACACATTCAGGGTGATGTTGAAAGTCGCCTAATTTGCTTGAATCTTGGCCTAGTTCTTAACTTCTCTTGCCTTTAGTTTTCCTACATGTGTCCTTAACACCTTGAAGGACTGTCAGTGATCAGAGAGAACATCAGGTGATATAAATTGTTAAATATCTCCTCACTACAGAGATTGCTATTTTAAATTTCTATCTGTTTATATTGTGTGTGTGTGTGTGTGTGTGTGTGTGTGTGTGTGTGTGTGAATGCACGTGGCAGCCAGAAAACAACTCATTGGAATCAGTTCTTTCCACCATGTAGGTTCTGGGGATGGAACTCAAGTTGTTAGGCTCAGTCACAAATGCCTTTAACCTGAGTCATCTGGCTGGCCCAAGGGTATTCTTTGCTAGAATGTGTCAAATACTACAAAATGATTTCCAACATGCATTCCACCAAATTTTTCCCAGTATTTTAGAAATATCACTTAGAAATATTCAGATCCAAACAGATGGTATTTTAATTTACACCAGTCTCTGTGAAGAAAGTAAAATGACAGTATTAAGCAAGGCAGAATAGAACTAGAGAAATCAGTCATCACCTTACTTGACATTGTCAAAGAACAATAAAAACTTTTATATTTTCAAGTAAAAGCATTTAACATTTAAAAAATAAATTTGGGTATAGAGTCCCAAATTACATTTGGGACATTCAAATTTGTTTATTTATTTATTTATTTATCTATCTGTTTATTCACTTATGCATGTATTGTGTGTGTGAGGAAGGTAAGTGTGTGGAGTACATATGAATATGTGTGGTCATGTGTTTCCGTGCACATGAATGTCTATACATAAGGAGATCCAAAGTTCAAAATGTGTTTTCATCAATTGCTCTCCACTGTATTTATTTATGGAAGTAGGGTCATTCAGTTGAACCCACAGCTCACCAATTCCAGCTGGTCTAGCTAGCCAATTTGCTCCAGGAATCCTGTCTGTGCCTCTCCAGTGCTGGAATTACAGACAACTGCCAGGCTTGCCTTGTCTCTTCGTGTGGGTTCTGGGGATCCTCATGCCCCACTCCCCATGCGCTATGTTAGTTATTTTAAACAGTCTCATTCTGTAGCCCAGACTGGCTTGGAATTCACTATGTAGCCTATATCAGCCTCAAACTGTGGCAGTCCTCCGGTCTTGGCTACCAAATGTTAAGATTATAAGTGTGAGTCAGGTTTAACCCAAATTTCTAACTGCCTCTCTGAGAGAACATCCCTTCAATGCTTACCATGGTGATACTGAAAAAAACCACGGAGCTAGCTTCCATTATGCAGCCCGGTCACAGAAGCCAACAAGTATTTTAAGACTGCAGTGTTTACTAATGGATGGCTGCCTAAAAGCAGCGCTGGCAGAATCCTGGCAGAAGTGCTCACTTTCACTAATGATGTAGAGCTGGACTGCATAATTGTGTCCACTTGTATTAAGTCTCCTCCAGACTGTCATGCTTTGTAATGGAACCAGAAACAAGCACCCTGCCTCACTGCCAAAGTTGGGATTCTCCTGCAATTACCCAGAACATTAGACATTACATCAGAGCAAATTCAAACATTCCCAAAATCTTTGTCCTAGCCATTTATTTCACTGTAGGGTCTTTACAAAAATGGCTCCACCGAGTACAGTTTATGTTATTGTGTTTTATAGAATGAAGCACATATCATATATGTACTATTCCAGGCCAGGAAAAACACATATCAACATCTCCTTAAGAAATATCATGTGCTTTTCTTATACACATATCAACATCTCCCCCAACACAGAAGGGCATTCAGTCTAACGTCTCTTTCCTATCCAATGACACATTACCATTTCCTTTCTAGCTGCTCCTGGGTCTACACACATCAGCGCTTATTCATCAATAAGGAAGAAAGGCACTGGCTGTGTAGATGCCATGCGGATCACACAAGCACAGGCACCTAGCTCAGAAACCCGGGATCCACACGGAAAGCACATACACACATGTATTCTCAGCATGTTCAGTGACAGACTGTGTCAAAAAATAAGGTGGAGGCTGGGGAGACGGCTCAGATGTTAAAGCCTTTGCTTCACAAGCAAAAGGACCCGAGTTCAGATCTCTGGTTCCCACATAAAATGTGGGGTGTAAATGGTGGTGGCTTGAAATGGTGGTGGCTGCATTTCAGGCCCTAGAAGTCAGAGCCTGGAAAACCCCAGAGCAAAACAATAAGGAGATAGAACAATCGAGATGATTCCCAAAGTTAACTAGGCCTCCACAGGCACACACACTCAGATGTCCTCTTGTACACACACACACACACACACACACACACACACACACACACACACACACACACACAAAATCACATTTACTTGGCTGCTTGGACATTATTTCCATATTCTATACTCTTCAAGGAGAGAGTAACTTCCGTCTTTTAAAAGAGTTAGATTCCAAACTTAGATATATGGGAAATTATTTGCCTATAATAGAATTCAAGTCATGCACATAGCCATAGAAAATGAAAATTAATAAGGCAGCAGGCAAGGAAAGCAAATAGCTACAAGCCTTTAAAATGGAATGCCACAGAATAAAGGGAGAGCTATTGTTACCATATCAGTATTATTCAGTATTAAAGATGTCAAGATGGGGTTGTCAGACTTTTTTCTTCTATCTAGTTTCTAGACCTCTGAGGGATTTCCAATCCACATTTTGAAATAGGATGCTGCTTCGAAGATTTGAAAATGAAGTGAGGATACTAAAGAATGAATTTCCACAATTTGCTATTAAATAATATTTTTATCCCATATTAACTATAACACTTGTCAAGTATTTTAAACATTTGGCTATATTCAGAGTATTCATTTTCTAAAATCAAATGTTACAATTATTTGAAGTGAATTAATACTTGGATCTGAAGCAAGAAAAAGTATTCTCTTCTCTCTCTCTCTCTCTCTCTCTCTCTCTCTCTCTCTCAGCTCAAGCTGGCCTGGAAAGCCTCCTACCTCCACCTCCCAAGAGTGCAAGGATTATAAGCATGAGATACCATGCCTGATTTTTTTCCTTTACTTCATTTCATTATTTTATTATTTACTATGTTGTTATAGTTAGGCACAGGTGTTAACTTGACAATGGAGGGTTTTGAACTCTGGGCACATTTGTGGAGAATTAGTGGTTGGGTTAAGCCCAGAGCAAACCTGCAGGAGATTGTCTGGCTGAAGAGGAAGGCCCAGGAGGGTGGAATTAGGCCCTGGAATAAAACACAGAGAACTGGTTGAGAGATGGTGTGATCAACTCCCTCGGCCCTGGTATTAGTGCATGCTTTCCCATCAAGCTGGACAGACTATACCTGGACTATCAGTAAGAAAATAAACCCCTTGTTCCCTTAAGACATTTGATGATCATTTACCAGCAACCATGCAGGCGAACTGCAACATACATCAATGGAAAGGGCTTGAGAAAGTACTTAAACATTCATGTGTGTCATTCAAACAAATCATGTGTTTGCAAAGCTACATGTAATGTTGCTGAGACTTCCCCACACCTTCCACGAAGGTCCTTGTGCCTTCACTGTTGACACTGAGGTATGCCAGGAATTAGTCCCTCTGGGCATGGTGATGCCATGTAATATTAGGGCTCCAAAGTGGAGGCAGGAGGATCACAAATTAGAAGCCAGTCTCAGTTACAGTGAGATCTGGTCTCAGGAAAAAGAAAAAAAAAGGTGCCCCTTTAATCCTTAACACTGTCCAAGTTAATATCTAGCCTTTACTTTTCAATGTTGTCAAGGTTTATATAAATCCTTTAATTTTTAACATTTCCAAAGTTAATATAAACTCTAGTAATGCTTCTCGGATGATCGAACACAGGAATGATGACTGTGAGCTAGTCGTATCGGTGGTTTTTCTGGTGAGTAGCCAGTGCATTTGGGTGTGCGATGTGATGCAGTGATAGCCACATTTAGTTGCTACTCCTGATTCTCCTCGGCTGCTGATACACGGGGCCAAACAGTCTAGGGGAATGTGGGGCTTGTTCTTTCTTACAAATCTTGGTTACACTTCATCATCACAACAGGAGAGTTCATTTCAACATCAGGAACTAAGAAAAACTAGCCACACCATATCCACAGGAATTGCTAAGGGAAGACGCACATCCATAAAATACCAGTCTGCCTATGTGCAAAAATAGTGAACCAGCTCTCTCTTGTCCACCTGAGCAGGGAGTGTCCTCATCACTGTCGACCCCCTAGGTCTCCCCACACCAATGAGATCATCTCCCACAGGCTTGCACGGAGATCCTCCGTTAAATACTTCTTCATGGGTGAACCTAAAGACTCATCACTCGCCTGTCAAGCCAACATCTAACTAATACATTCACAAAAGTTCTTTTGTTGTTCAGAGTATCATCTTGCTCCATGCCATAATGGGGTCTCTTGAGACCTCTGCTTTGCATCCAGGCTTCCTTGCCAGCTGCCTGTGCCACCTTGGGACCTGTCCCCCCATGCTGACATTCCCTCTCCCGTTTTCATCTGCTAGTTGTACCCAGACAATTGGTCAGCTATCATCGTAGGTATGTCTTTTCCCTTGTGGATGAGATTAAACTTTCAATCTATAGACCCAACATATCAGATGCTTTTCATTATGTGGGTAGGCCTTGTCTAATCAACCGAAAGCCCAAGAAGAGCCCAAGACTGAGCTTCCCCTGGTGAAGAATGAGTGCTGCTTGAAGACTCCTTCTTGGTTCTATAGAAATGGTTTAAGGTTCTAATTGGCAAACTGGCGAGTCAGCTCTGTGCAGATTTGGTGTTTACTAACCTTCATGAATCTATGAGCTTCTTGCCACACTCCCCCACACACTATTTCCTGAGACCAGGCCTTACCTAATGAAGAAAAAAAAAACTCAATCTCTTAGTCTTAGCATGACCCCCATCATTGGTAAGCATGGTCTTCCAACAAAATCTGAAGCCCCCATATTTGGGTTGCTTCTCTATACCCTCCTCCACTGATGTCTGAATTACTGAAGTGAGAGCCTGCCCAAGGTCAGTTCTAGTTGTCCATCTCAGTGCAGACATGGATTAAAAACACAGTGGTCAGGCTGGTGAGATAGTGCCATAGGTAAAAGTACTTGCCAAGAAGCCCAATGACCTCAGTGTGACCCTCAGAACTGCTGGATAAAAGGAAAGAACCAACTCCTGTAATTGTCTTCTCTCTCTCTCTCTTTCACACACACACACACACCCCACTGGCACAAAGTAAATAAATGAATGTTAAAAAAATACTGAGATCCAAACTCAGAAAACTCTAATTATGTGCACAATATGTGTGCATATTCTTTACGTATATTTCAGATATTGAGGACTTTCTCAAATTCAAGGTATCTAATTTCATTTAAGGATTTTCATGTGGTTTAATAATTCTTATATCAACTACTGCTCATAGTTCTTATTGTCTATTTGTGTGGTTTTGTGAAGCAGCTCAACCAATTAAGACTCAACACCATCAACCCAAGAACTAGAGAACTAGACTAGAGAACTAACTCAGTCTTGAATGTGCCTATATTAGAAAAACTGACCTATATCCTGAAGTGTGGCTTGACTTTCATTCTACTTTAGATTCTTTCTCAGAGTCTCTGTCACCCCATTATCCCTTTACCCCTTTCCCAAAGCTACGTGCTTCTTCCTTAAAAAGTTTCAGCATGGAAAAAAATTTGTTCTCCCTTGGCAAACTTGGCATAACTGAAACAGACTGATATTTTCAAGAACAGCTTTACTAAACATGAGGGAAAACAGAAAAGAAATAATTACAGAAAACACACACAATATAAAAATAGCCATGTTTCCAAGTGCAAGTTTCTTCTAAAAATTACATCTGAAGCAGAAAAGTTTCATTGGGCACCAAGCTTCTTCACTCATTAGTCAACCACATCCCTTACTTTTGTTAGATCCTGTCTGGACCTTTGCTCTCGCCAATACCTCATCCATCTCTGCACCCTGTGACCCTAAACAGCTATGTCAATGTTTTAAATCCATATCTCAAAGAAAAAAACTTAAGAATTTTAAACACAAGCACTGTTCTAATTAAAAAATACACCCCAGAGGCTGAAGAGATGGCTTACGGGTTAAGACTCTGTCTTATAAATAGAAGGACCTGAGTTTGGATCCCAGCTCCCACATTAAAACACCAGGTAGAAATGGCAGCAGTTTGCACTTCTGGCTCTGGAAGATGGAGTCTGGGAAATTCAAGAGTGAAGCAAAAAGGAGGTAAAAGCAATCGATGATGATTCCCAACGTCACCTTTGTGCCTCGATAGGCACACTAGACACACACACACAAGTAATTAATTTTTAAAAGTTTAAACATGTTAATTTTTATTTGATTTTAAATTTAATTTACTTTAAGTATACATAATTAAAATAAATTAATTTATAACTAAAAACAATTAACATATATACTAGATTCACAAAAACTGCCAAAATATCATCTGACAGGGGATTTTACAGTTCTGACATTAAAGAGCCATGAAGTTCTTATAAAAAAAATATAATACTGGAGTCCAAACTCAGAAAATTCTAACACAAGCATAAGCCCTTTCGTATACTATGATCCACCACACTAAACTCCAGGAATGACTCCTGGAAGATCAAAAATAGAAGGTAGCATTGTGTATTGGAATATATTTGAGGGATGACATGTTAGCTAAGCATTATCATTTTTCTCCACTGTATAATTTCTAAACCTTTTCTTGTGTTCACCAACTGCTTATTGAGAATATGCCAGGTATGATAGTTAATCTTGTCAACTTGACCCATCTGGCATACCAAGATCAGATAAGACCTCCTAAAGAGATTATTTGGACAATACAAAGACCAGCCCTAGATCTGATTGGAACCTCCCTAGATCTCATTGGAACCTTCTAGTAGCAGACCAGATAAAAGGAATCACAGAACAGGAGGCTGAAGAGAAGAGAGACTCTCCAGGAATCCTCCAGCCTTCAGTTGTCACCCACTAGTCCACTGGATGTCTGCAGTGACTTAGCCTGCCCCCAGCTTCAGCCACCAGACATGCGCCTTCTCCCCTCTGGAAATGTAAGATGAATAAATTTCCTTTTCTCCCTTAAATTATTTGACTTTGGGTGTTCTCTCACAGCAATAGTTAAGAGTAACCATTACAACAGGCCCGGGAGTAGCTAGGAATTGAGGAAACCCCAGTGAAGAGTGAATGAGATAGACTTCCATTTCTAGGTTGGAGTTACCCAAAAGGATGATCAGGAAAGAGATGTCATACAGTGATGTGGACTGAGGAGTCCTTATGGGAATGTTGCAGGGTGGACTGAAAGTGGAGAAGCTCAGCAGACCGTGAGTCCTAAGGCCTAGCAGGAAGAAGCTAGATTTGGTGTCCTGAGTTGAACTGGGGGGAGAAAATTATGTAAAGATTTGATCTTAAAGCTCTTAGGAAGATGCAATGGAAAGAAATTTCAAGGGGTTTCAGAGTTGGCAGTAGTTAATTTATTTGAAAAAAGAAAGTGCTCCTGGATTGTTGTGTGGAAGGAACTGAGGAACAAAGTTATAAACAACAGGAACTAAGAGGTTCTTGCAATAGTTGTGCAAGACATGTGACCAGGCAGATAGAATGGTGTGAGTGGCTTAAGCGCTTAAGGAGTAGAGGCAGCGGGACTTCCTGAGGGGGTGATATGGAAAACAGAGACCAGAGAGGGACCTTGGTGACATCAGCTCTGGGTCGTCATTGATTAAGTACGGTGACAGTGTTGTCTGAGTTGGGACAGTGTAGAGAGGCAAAAGATGAGGGAAATCAAGACATTGTCTTAATTAAGTTAAATTCAATATATCTACATATGTAAGAGGTGCCATCAGGTAGAGCAAGAGAGGAGGGAGTGAAAGAGAAAAAGAATGTCGTAGTTAGGCACACGTGTTAACTTGACAGTTGAGGGTTTTGAACTCTGAGCACATTTGTGGAGAATCAGTGGTTGGGTTAAGCCCAGAGAAAACCTACAGGAGATTGTTTGACTGATGGAGAAGCCCCAGGAGGGTGGAATTAGGCCCTGGAATAAAACACAGAGAACTGGTTGAGAGAGTGGGCATCCTTGTGTATACTTGGCCAGACATGCTGATCTGGCAAGTAAGGATTGTCCCTCTCTCAACCATTATGTGGAGATGGTGTGGCCAATTCCCTTGGCCTTGGTGCTGGCTCCTGCTAAGATGGACAAACAACTGTAACCAGGAATCCTAAGAGAAAATAAACCCCTTGTTCCCTTAAGCCATGTGATGGTCATTTGTCAGCAACCATGCAGGCAAACTGCAACAGAGGAGAAAGAAAAAGAGGAAGAAGAGAAGTCGAAAGACAGCAAGGAGAAGGAAGATAAAGAGAGGAGACAGGAAGAGGAGAGAGATGAAACAAGGAGAAGGAGGAATAGGATTCCTTTAGTCCTCAATCCCATTAATTTCCCAGCACCAGACTATTTTCCTTTGAGTAATCCCATTAATATATTTTTCACTTATGAATTTCTGAATTTCTATTCCTTATAATCAAAGCAACTTCCTATAATGCACTGGAAAACTGAAAAAAAAATCTGTATTAATCCCTTAGAGTATAGGGTATGTAGGTAGATACACCAAATGCCAGTATCCTGAGCAAAGTTACATGTTACCAAAAAGCAGCACAACAATCCAAAGCATTTATTTCTGGGCCTCACTCCATTACCTCAAATGTATTCTCCACAAAAATGGTGATTGTCACGAGGAGTAAGGCCTGCTGAGTGAGACCACAGTGAATGAGTCTCCTTCCCTTCTCCCTGCCTTGAGCCTGCATCTGCTCCCTGCAGGTATTTTTTTTATGTCTGGGTCATCAGAGCAGTATGTTGCATATTTCTGGAAGCATGTTTTCTCCTACAAAGAAAATACTGCTTAGATCCCTTAGAAATTAATATTTTTGGATTAGTGGCATATAACTAGAAGGATATAAGAAGCATCTTCTTTGGAAACTCAGTTCTTTTAAATGCTATGTGACAAAAAGTTCCAAGTCAAATGCACCTGGGATATGTCACCTGTGTCGTCCCTCTCGTGGAGTCACAATGCACATGAACATGTCGAGAGTCTCCTTTGCTAGCTTCTGAGCTAGACCAGATTTTAAATTTTGAAGCGCCTTGGAATTTGGCTTCAGGCCTTTCCTCCTTTCCACATTCTCCCTAGGTGAGCTCATTCGCCTCTGACTTCCAGCTCCATCTGTGTTCTAATGGTTTTCCCACTCTATACCTCAAGCCTTTCCCCTAACTTCCACATTCATTTATGTTCTCTCCCTCCTTTCTTCCTGGAGGCCCTTCACCCACATACATGCACATGCACACACCCACAGGAGAACATGTACCACACGCACAGAAGGTGTGAGTATGGTGATCATTGCAGTGATCTCATGCTATGTCATAGTTGCAGTTCACTGGCATGGTTGCTGATAAATGATATCAAACGGCTTGAGGGAACAAGGGATTTATTTTCTTATGACTGTCCAGTTACAGTTCTTAGTCTAGCTTGATGGGAGAGCACACACCAACACCAGGGCCGAGGGAACTGACCACATCATCACTGCGTAACGGCTGAGAGATGGACGATCCTTACTTGCAGACCAGCATGTCTGGCCAAGTGTACAGAAGGATGCCAACTCTCTCAACCAGCTCTCCATGATTAATCCAGGGCCTAATCCCACCCACCATAGGCTGGGCCTTCTCCATCAGCTAGACAATCTCCTTCAGGTTTGCTCTGGGCTCAACTCAACCACTAATTCTCCACAAATATGCCTAGAGCTCAAAACCACAATAGTCAAGTTGACACCTGTGCCTAACTATGACATTCCACCCCTTGTCAACTTGACACAAAGACAGCAAGCACTTTTAAACTGCAACCTTTAATCCTTGTCTCCAGAGGTGTTAAGAGTTATCTTAAAAATATAAATTTCAACGAATTTAAAATGTTCTCATTAAAATTTCAGTTCCAACATTTTAAAAGTTCAAAGTTTTCTAACTTTAAGAAGGTATTAAATCAAAATAAGTTAAATACTTTAAAACCAATAAAACATTAAAACAGAAGGATCTTGATACAATAAGAAAACATTAAAAAGATCAAAGTCCAGCAAATCACCACATCCTGTACTTCAATGTCCATTTTCTGCCACTCATCACGTAGTCTAGGTGCCGCAGATTCTAGGCATTCCCAGTCCCTGTTTGCAGCTTGAACTTGTAAAAGCAGAGCTCCTTGAACCAGGCTGAATCTCCACTTGCAGTCATCCTCAGCATACATCCCACGGTTCTGGCATCTCCAACAGTACTCTGGGTTCCTCTGCAGCTATAAGCTTCAACTTCTCTCGCAGGAACTCTATGCCTGCCACTTGGTGCCAAGCTTTTGCTGCTCTCCACAAACCCTTCAGTAGTACACCAAAACCAGTATCACCTGAGGGATGCTGCCGGATTCCAAAGTGAGGTTGAAATGTAGCTTAGTCCACTAGAGCTACAGCTGTACCAACTTTAACGCACTGATGCTGGAAACACCTCTTTTAGGCAGCCAAACTTGCAAAGGGCAAGAAATAGCTTTAACTTGGGCTTTCGGCCCCTGAAGGAATCTGAGTTTTCAAACCATGAACTTTCCATACGATGATTTTCACATCTTCCACCGTCCCAGTGCAAGTCACTAGGTTTTCCTTCATTGATGCTCATTTCTCCAACAATGGCAGCTATTTGGTTGCCTGCTCTTCCTCATGCAAATACTCAAGGCTGCCAACACAGCTCTCCTCTATCAAGCAAACCAGTCTATCGTATTTAAATTCAGCTTTACCAAAGTACTTGTTCCCCTCATCAGAAACTGGGCCCAAACAATTCACAACTCTCTCAGCACTGACATTATCCAATTGGCCCACTAAGAACAGTATTTGTAATCCACAAAGTGAAAATCTTCAAACATTTCCAACTTTGTCCAGTGAAATTTTCAAAAGCCACAAAGTCCACATAGTCAGATTTATCAGTAACACTCCACTTCTGGTACCAAATTCTGTTGCAGTTTGCCAGCAAAGTTGCTGATAAATGACCATCAAATGGCTTAAGGGAACAAGGGATTTATTTCCTGGTGACAGTCTGGTTACAGTTCTCAGTCCAGCTTGATGGGAGAGCACGTACCAACACCAGGCTGAGGGAACTGGCCACAGCATCTCTACGTAATGGCTGAGAGAGGGACGATCCTTACTTCCCAGACCAGCATGTCTGGTCAGATATACACAAGGATGCCAACTCTCTCAACCAGTTCTCTGATTTATTCCAAGGCCTAATCCCACCCTCCATAGGCTGGGCCTTCCCCATCAGCTAGACAGTCTCCTTCAGGTTTGCTCTGGGCTCAACTCAGCCACTAATTGTCCACAAATGTACCCAGAGCGCAAACCTGCAACCGTCAAGTTGACACCCATGCCTAACTATGACAGTCATGACTGTGGTCATTAGCTGATCATGGCAAAGTGAGAGCCACATTACCTTATTGCCTACTCCATATTGTCTGTCTATTAAATATTTCTTTAATCCCAAGCTGTTTTTCTCAACCATTTTGGTGTACTGTAAAAACACTGTGTGAAAGATGCAGTGTAAAAAGGATGAGTTTTTAGACCATAAAGACCTGGGTTTGGCTCTAGGTACCTTGAATTTTTACTTACTCCTCAGTTTCAATACAAAGGTGACAAACATCTAGTGAACTGCTGGACAGATTAAATGAGATTGTGTCTGAAGTGGTATGGACACGAGTAAACACAATCATCCCACTTCCCCTTCCCTATCTCTCTCCTTAATTTTATGGTGACATATGGAATTACAGCCATGGGTTCATTTTCTATTTAAGTAATATTTATACAAGAAGACACTGAGTTCAATTCTTCTTGTGGAAAATCTTTTCAAAATATTGCCCCATGTTTCCCCTTTGGAAATTACATCAGAATACAATCAAATCTTTCTTGGTCAAAACCCTTGCATACTTCAGAGTTATTATCTTGAACATGAATTTAATTATTCAATGGCTTGGAAAAACAAGCAGGAGTTAGGAAACTTAGTTGGAATGTATTGTACTCCAGACATCTAAAAGTTTGTTACTTGTTTTGAATTGAAATTCTTGGGAACAATTTCTTTGTGGTTCAGACTTCCAAACAGTCCAAATGTTGCATGTGCAGTGGAAGGCTTTGGAAAATGGTTTCTGGTTTAGCAAAGGAAGAGAGTTTTTGTTTTTTGTTTTTAAATATGGACTTTGTGGCAGAACATGAATCAGGCGCCCCTTTAAACATGAGGAAGTAAAAGACTAGTTTGCTGCAGGGCAGGATGGAGCGGGACTGTAACCTTCAAGCTGACTAGGCTGGGAAGGACGATTGCCATGAGCTTGAAAACAGCTGGGGCAACATGGTGAACTCCAGGCTAACCCCAGCTGCATGAGACCTTGTCTCAGACCAAACAAACAAATAGCAAAACCCTAGATGATTATGTGGACTTTAGGGTAAAATGATGCATTGGTAGCAATGTTGGTGCAAATGGATGAGAAAAAGTTAGGACTAAAAAATAATAAATCAGGTATCGTGACACATGCCCGTAATGCCACCATGTGGGAAGTGAAAATAGGAGGATCAGGAGTTTAAGGTCATACTTGGCTACAAAGTGAGTTGAAAGTCAGCTTGAATTACATAAGAAATACTTTCCTATGGAAGGAAGAAAGGAAGGAAGAAAAGGAGGGAAAGAGGGAGGGAGGGAGGGAGGAAGGGAGGGAGGGAGGGAGGGAAAGAAAGAAAGAAAGAAAGAAAGAAAGAAAGAAAGAAAGAAAGAAAGAAAGAAAGAAAGAAAGAAAGAAAGAAAGAAAGAAAGAAAGAAAGAAAGAAGAAGGGAGAGAAGGAAGAAGGAGGAAGAGAAGGAAGAGAGAGAAAGAGTGAGAGAAGAAAAAAAGGGGAAAGGTCCTGTTCGTGTAAGAGAAGGAGCTAAAGAAGATATAAATAAGCCTCTGAGGAAATTTCTCCACAAACAAGCAGCCAAGCTGCTGGTGCCCAACTGTGCTGTGCTGTGTGTAACAGGTGGGTCAGCTGCAGCTGCCAGGCAAGTGCTCGGGCAAGTCTACAAGCTGTCGGAGCTGTGTGTGCAGAGAGAGCCGAAGCGGGCAACTATAGCGAGAGAAGCAGAAGGATGGTGCAGGAGCCTGAAGCTGAGACGAAGGGAGATTCTCCAGGACAGACCCCCATCCACACACACGTAGACCATTGCCTGGACAAGCTGTGCGGGACGGTGAGAGGTGTGCTACCGAACTTGGCACAACATCCTGACAGGTGAGACGAAGACAAACACAGGTCTGTTGAGCCTGCCGCGCATCCTCAGATCCTCGCCCAGCCGCCCAGCGCATGGGAAGAAAGATCCCCAAACACCAGACGCAAGGTTGTAACCTGCAGGCGGGGACCTCGGAGTGGGGAACCCTGGCAGAAAGTGGACTTGGGTCACAACATTCCTCATTTGGTAAGACTCGCTTGAATTGCTGAGACTAGCGGCCCTCCCCCATTCAAGCAGAGGGAACACTGTAACACCATAGCGAGGAAGAAATGCTGGCTCTCTGTGGCATTTCATTGCTTATTTTTGTTTATGTAATTTTTACTTCTGTACTTTATTTCCATGTATGTATGAGGTACACACGTGTGTGTGTGTGTGTGTGTGTGTTTCATGTGGGTATGTGTACATGCATGTGCAGGTATGTTCAGGGAGTGCTTTGCTCTATGGTCTTCCAGGCTCTGCCTTCCAGATTTGAATTCCTGGCCAACACCATGTCTGTCTGATATGGTTACATGCGCTCTTGTTTGCCATGCAAAGGCTTCATGCACTGAGCCATCCCCCCAACTCCTCACTTCTGTGATTTAATTGTTCAGTTCTATGCTTTAACTTGAATTAAAAAAAAAAAAAAAGCATTTTCATGGCAGACTTTTCTTTCCCTATACCTTTTTCTACAATGTTTTCTCTACTGCTTCTCATGTCTCTAACACATACACGTTCATTCTCATTCTTACTTCACTCCCACTTTCCTCCTTTCTCATCCTTTCTTCATTTAACAATTTAAATACTGATAGTCTTACCCCTTAAAAGAACTATAGTTCCCCAAGTAGCATCCTTACTGGGGATAGAAGGAAGTGCACAAGCATTGTTTCTGCCACCACAACAAGGTACTAAAAACATCTATCCCTTCCTGAAGTGGCCCTAGTGAATATAAATCAAAGAGAAAATACTTTACCAAAAGTCGTGTAAAATGCCAGCAAGACAGCTCAGTGGGGAAGGGGTGTCTGCTCACAAACCTGGTGACCTGAGTTCAATCCCCAGAAACCCTTATGGTGGAAAGAAAGAACTGACTTCCAAAAATTGTCCTCTGACCCCTCCACTTTTCCTATGGCATAAATGTTCTCTCTTTCTCTCTCTCTTTCTCTCTTTTTCATATTTTCTCCTCGCTCATAAATAAAATTTTTTTTAATTTTCAGGAATATATAGAATAAAACAAAAGAATTGGAAAGTGAGAAAACTATAAAAACTGAAATACACATTTAACCCAACATCCATCTTCTTGTTGTGCAAACTACAAGGAAACACACCACACACACACACACACACACACACACACACACACACACACACACAGAGGCAAACACACTGTGGCACATTCTCAAACTCACAACTCATATTAGAAACCAAAGACAGTGGGACAGTGGAAGTATTGAAATGCCAGGAAAAGATTTGCGAGTCCTACTTCTTCGTTTGCTTTTTAATTTTGTTCTCTGACAGCTTCACACACGAATACAATAAATTTGAGTCATTATCACCCCCGCATTACTCCATTCCACCCCCTTCTCACACTGAAATCCTTCTCAACCAGTCTCCCTTCTTCTTGCAAGTCTTTTTGAATGTGTGGCCCACTGAGTTTCATCAGGGCTGTCCGTTTTCAAAAAAGATCAGTGGCTACATTTAAACAAACAGATCAATGAACTAAGGAAATCAAGACCTATACAAGAAAGGGTGAAATAGACCTTCAAATTAGAAAAGAAATTTAAGGAAAATTTCAGGAAGGAAACCAAGACTCTGAAAAAGAACCAAATAGAAATTTTAGAAATCAAGAATCAATCAATCAAAAAAAAAAAAAAAAACAGCAGAAAGAAACATCAACAGTCCAGAGAAAACAAAAGAATGTGCTTCAGAAGTGGTTTTGCATTTTGTCTGTCTAAAAAGTGCCTGTGTGTGATTTAGTATCGTGCCTAATTTACAATTCAATTAGAGGCTATTGTTCTGAGTACTTTATTCATTCATTCATTTATTTTTCCCATTTTTAATGTTGTATAATGAATATAGTGACTTTATAATATTTTCAACCCTTAGTCCTACATCCCATCCCCCCTCCTTTCCCTTACAACCCTTCATCTCCCTTCATCTCCCCTGCCTGACTCCCTCCTATTTTCAAGTCTTTTCACTTGTGTAGTCCACTGTGTCTCATGTAGTCTGTGATGACTTATGCCTGACCTGATTCATGCTCCAGCAAGCATCCTAGATCAGTGGATACACCATTGAGGAAACATCCTCCTTTACTTCCTCATCAGCATCAGTCTTTATCAGTCTCTCAGAAAGGTGTGGAGCTTCTTGAGATCTTTCTGATGTTATGGTGAAATGCTGATAAGACAGTTCCCATGCAATTCTTTGTAAGTATACATATCTGCCAGGAAATCTTGGTATATTATAACTATGTCATGTCCAGAAATAATGCCCTGGCCTCCACCTTCCCACTTCAGTCTTTTATAATCTTGCTGCCCCCTATTCCATGATGTCCCTGGGGTGGGGGTAGGTGAGTCTTTCATGTCCTGTTTAAAGACGAAGCAGTCTGCATACAGACTTTTATTTTCTGCATTTTGACAAGTCATCTCTTGTTCTAAGCATTTTAATTCAATTAGGTTAAAGATGAGAGTTTTCATAGGTTAGATGTGTCACGTGTGTTCTGTTTAGATTTAACTTGGGTTTACTGTGGTGTAAGTCAGGGAGCATCTACATGGATCTCCATTCTCTTCATCTAGGGCTCTACCCACCGCTCAAATCTCAACTGCCTTTGGGCCACAGAGTAAGCAATGGGGGAAATTTCTAGCAAGGAATTTTATTTTATTTTTGTTGCTGGGTTTTGCTAGGCTTTGCAGACTAGAGGACGCATGTGACTCATGTGACTGTCCCCCAGGTAAACCAGAAGGTTGACCCAATATACTTTTCCTTCTCTTCCAGACAAAGGCACAGGACTCCAGGGCTGTAGATGGATAAAATGTGGATTATGTCCTAGAAGTTTTTAGACACATAAACTAACTGAGGCAAGTGCTAAATTATCTAGCAAGAATATGCTTAGAGTCCTTCAAGGGCAAGAGAAGACTTGAACTCTCAGTGCCCTAGGAGGTCAGAGGCAGTAACTGAGAAGGCTATTGCTAAGAAGCTGATTCTTGGACTGGAGCGATGGCTCATGGGTTAAGATTCTGCCTCGAAAGCAGAAGGTCCTGAGTTTGGATGCCAGGACCCACATAAAAACACTAGGTGGAAATGGAGACAGCCTCTACTTCGGGTCCTAATGGGTAAAGCCTGAGAAATCCCAGAGGGAAGCAAGGAGGTAGAAGCAATCCAGGACGATTCTCAGTGTCCTCTGACACACACACACACACACACACACACACACACACACACTTTTTAAAAAACTAAAAAGAAGCTAATTCTTCCAGAAGGAGCCATATGTCCCCCAGGCAATGAAGATGGGGTGGAGGTATTCCATTAAAGATAAGTAATGGCATGGAAAGGCACTGGCTGGCAAGTTCAGAGACAAGCAAATAATTGTGTGGAAGGAGTTCCAGGTATGTGGTAAATTTGGAAGGAGGAGAGAGTAGATGAGGGCAACATCAGGAGAAGGATCTGAGAAGATAAGAAGAGGCTGCTTGTTTTGAAGAAGTCCAAGAGGGCTGATAAGACATAAGCATAGATAATTATAACATGAGAGAATGATGCAGTGATTTTTCAGAAGATGAAAAGAAATGCAAGGAGGGAGCTCAGAGAAGGCACATAGACTTCCCGCCATGGGTTAAGGGTCAAGCCGTTGGGTGAGTCAGGCTAGGTTCCAGATGGTCCTTTCTTACTGCTGGAATTCAAAGTATTCATAGGAGTTAAAGATCTTAGGTTTAATCACCTGCCAGTTATACTTTCCTTGACTCAGATCTTTAACTTAGTAGAACAAATGCTAAAATGTCAGGGCACTGCCCAGTGGGGTGCCCATTTGTACTCCATAGCATGTTTCCTGCTATGGTCAGCTCTTTGTCCTGCTGTCATGACTAGAACAGCACCCGCCAGCAAGCAGGCCCTGTGTGTTTGCTGCATCATACTCCAGACTTAGTATGTTTTTTTAAAAATGTGTGTGTGTGTGTGCATGTGCGTGCGTGCGTGCGTGCGTGCGTGTGTGTGTGTGTGTGTGTGTGTGTGTGTGTACAAGAGGGAATTTGAATGTGTGTGCCTGTGGGGGCTAAGGGAGACATCAGGAATCATCCTGGACTGCTCCACCTCCTTATGGCTTTGCTGTAAAGTTTCCCAGGCTCTGCCTTCTAGGGCCAGAATTCACGCTGCCACCGTATTCACCAGGCATTTTTACCTGGGATCTAGGGATCTGAACTCAACTTCTCTTGATTGCGAGGAAAGATTTTCACTGCTGAGCCATCTCCCCAGCCCTCCTTTTAGACTCTTCAAAACACCTTCCCCTTACGACCTCTGCTACAACTGCATTTGTTATGTCCTTGGATTTCTGACGTAGAGATGTGGTCACAGAGCACACAGGTGCAACCCACAAAAGATTCATTTTCAGAAACTCTTCCTATGCCAGCTTGGGAGGGTGAGGAGGTTTCTGCGGGGGAGGACACCATGTGGCCTGGTGGCCACAGTCACTCCCTTCTTCATGGTAAGAAGAATGATGCCCAGGCCTGCCTGTCTGTCTACAGGACACACTGGCTTTGAAAGTTGGGATGAAACAACCAGCTTCAGCATCTTGGAAGGAGGCAGCCGAAACCTTGTGGCCTCATTCGGTGCGTTTAGAGCTCTGTATCTGAAGAGAGGATGCTCTACAATTTAGCTTTGCCCTGCTGCTGCTGGGAAGGTAGCACTCCATGCACTTGACAATCACGTGCAAATGGAGCCTCCGTGACAATCATCGCCAGCCCTATGTGTCCTAGTTTTCAACCACGCTGTTTCTCTTCAATAGCAGACACCACTGTGAAAAGTGCTGGACTGGGGAAATGGCTTGTCTCATACTCTGAGTCTTTAGCCTATTTCTATTGCTCCTTGAAGATTTCGATCCTCTTCTACGTTGAGAATATGATAGAGAACGCTGTCCTTCATAGCGGGCTTATTATTCTCCCACCCGCCCGCGACAAAGTCTATCAGAATTCTTTCCCTTGTTTTTTCACCCCTTCCATTCTAAGTTCTTTACATTCTAACCTCAAATTATTCTCATTTGTGTCCCTTCTTGTCTAGCCCCTTGTCCGAGACTCTCAGCGCAGGTTATTCTAGCAGCCTGTAATCCAACCTCCCTGATTCTAAGATCTGTTTAGCAGATCGGGCTTTGTGCTGCTACCACACTGAGTTCTTGAACCACAGCTTGACTGTGTGTGACTGGGCTCCCCTATGACAGCCTGGATTGTGACTGAAGCTGCGGGTCGCTTCTTATCACATAGCGAATAAGACACAAATCTCCAGTCAACATTTGGGATGAAAATGAATAGAAGACAATAGATTTTAAAATAAAGTAGATATATGTAACATGAAAGTTGTCCAAAAGTTTCCCACAAAAAAAATATGTGGGGCAGGGAATTATAATTCAACAATAGATCAGCTGCCTAGTACTAGCTGGACCTTGGATTAGATCCACAGATGAATATATGTTTTTGTGTGTATATATGTAGAAAGATGTGTGTATGTTGACATAAATGTGCATACCTTCTTTCTCTCTCAAACAAATATTAAAAACCCTAAAGCAATATGTAAAAAAGAAAAAGATGCGTACACACATATATATTATATATGTGTATATATGTATATATGTATATCCATATATACAGTATAATAAATTGTAAGGGTTTCTAGGTGAGCAAATAGACTATAGTGTATATGAAAAAATACTGTTCTATAATGCCATTAAATAAAACAGGAAAAGACTAATCTTAGTCTTTTCCTGTTCCTAGTCCTTGAGGACAAACAGAAAATATATTTATTTTTGTAACTAAGAGTGATGGTTCATACATGATAGGATCTAAAATATCCTTGAAAACAAATCTTTGAGCATGTCTATAAGAAATTTTTTAGGTTAATTGAGATGGGAAGCTCCATCTTAACTCCCAAAGCCAATGAAAGGCAGAAAGCGGGCTGAGCACAGGCATTCATTGTTCTCCACTTCCTGACTGTGGACACGACGTAACCAGCAGCCTCCAGCTGCTACTGCCACATGCTCCCCATAGCGATGTATTACAACCCATGAAACAATAAGTCAAAATAAGCCCTTCCTCCATTAAGTTGCTTTTGTTGGGTATTTTTTCCAGTAATGAGACAAAAAGTATATACTTACGATACTTAAGAGATGGGTAAATATTTCCTTGATCTCATGTGATTTTCTCCCACACGACCACACACACATGCACATATGGGAAAAACAAAAGAAAATTTATCTCTCTCTTCCAACAACCATTAGCTTCCAATAGATGAGCCTTCCCATTTTAAAGTGGTAGGTTGTTAGCATGATTTTAGGATCACAACATGTCTAGAGTGTCAAAATGAAAACATTTAACTTCAAAGAGGGGCATCCAGGAGAAAATGATTAAGAACAAGTACTGACTGCAGCCTGTCTTGGCCAGAAGTAAAGGAAGTTGCAGGCTAAGTGAGAGAAGTTACTTTCTGTTCTGGTTATCAGAAAGAGCAAACAAAGAAAGAAATCAAAACAACACTGTTGCAATGGATGAGTTTGCAAAGCTGTAAATATGACAAGGCTTTAAAATCAGGATGCTTTTGAAATGTCTTTATGTGGTATCTTCTTGCTTTGAATTATTTCCGATCTGAAAATTGAGATTGCATACTAATGAGGCACCATCCCAGTTCAAGACATATACCCAGATGAGTCTTGACAAATCAGGATAAGTTTATGAATGAAGACAAAGGATTATAAGATACTTGGGATATAAGCCAGACTCTACTACTAGCAAACTATACCTTTAGAAAAATTTCAACTGCTCTTATGTTGAGTTCTGTTATTAAACGGGGGATATACATCTTCCTAAATTTTAGGATTGTTGTGAGCCTTAAATTGTGCTTCAGCTAATGAGCAGTCAGTATTTATCAGAGAATAAAGGTTGTTAGTGGATTGCAGTTGATCCTTCATTATACTTTTCAGTATTTCTTAAATTTTCTACCATGAAAATACATTGCTTTTAGAAACCAAAAATGATAAAACAGTCTTTTAAAAAAAATGGAAGGTATAATTCTTATATTCATTCTCCCCTTTAAGTGTTTTCTGCTGTGTCAGAGTCTTTGCTGCAATCATCAGAAGCCATCATGAGATCAGTTATTCTTCATGCTCTATTGGGTTGTCGTGTGGGTAGCAGCACTTTAAGCTGGCTGAGCTCAGAGCAGTGTTCAGTGCCCAAGGTGGGGGCTCTGTTCTGTCACAAACTGATTCCTGTTCCCTGCCTCACTCTGCCACCCAGCAACGCTGTCATGGGCCACCTGCAGTCCCAGGGTGAGGGAGCTCCACCTTTGCCTCTTAATCCCATTTTTTAAGCACCAAGAACTGGAAACTGGCATAGGGCACAGGAGTGGCACCTGCCATTGGTCTCAGAAGACCAGAAGGACATAGGCAAATTCACTGAATGAAACAACGCTCTGGCAGGAATCCAGCTTCTAATCCTGCAGCTTTACCTCCTTCTCTTCTCCTTTATAAGTTTTTTATTTGGGGGTCCCTACTCTCCTTTTTTGCCTTCTGCATTTGCTTTAGAAAGATGAGAAAAAAAATAGGTACAGGGATTTAGGACTAATGTAGGTCAAGGGAGCATGCACTGAGGTGATGCCATTATGTGGACTAGCTTTGGTAATCATGCTCTTTTGTTTTTGTTTGTGTATGTGTATGTGTGTGTAGGGGGGTGTACACGTGTTTGTATGTGCACATGCACATGTGTTCACATGCATGTGAGACCCAGAAATCAATTACCAAAGCTGATGGGGAAGGCCTAGCCTATGGTGAGTGAGACTAGGCCGTGGAATAAAATACAGACAGCTGGTTGAGAGAGTTGGCATCCTTGTGTAAACTTGGCCAGACATGCTGGTCTAACAAGTAAAGATTGTCCCTATCTTACCATTATGCAGAGATGGTGTGGCCAGTTCCCTCAGCCTTGGTGTTTGTGCATGCTTACTTGTCAACTTGGACTACAGACTGTAACCCGACTATCAGTAAGAAAACAAAGCCCTTGTTCCTTTATGTCATCTGATGGTCATTTATCAGCAACCATGCAGGCTGACTGCTACAGTTCCCTACCTTTGTTTTTGAAACAGGATCTCTCCCTGAATCTGGGAGCTCACTGATTTGGCAAGACTGGCTGGCCAGGGCACATCCAGGAGCTTCTTGTCTCTCTTCAGTTTTGGGCTTAAGCATGGGCTGCTGTGCCCAGATGTTTTTGTTTTTGTTTTCACCTGGGAATCAACTTCATGTTTGTGCAGCAAGTACTTTATTGAATGAACCCTCTCTTCAGCTTTTTTTTTAAATTTTGTGTACATGGTGTGTGTGTGTGTGTGTGTGTGTGTGTGTGTGTGTGTGTGTGTGTCTGTGTGTCTGTGTGTGTGTGTGTGTGTGTGTGTGTGTGTGTGTGCTAGCATGCACATGCCATGGTACACAGGTGGAAGTCAGAGAACAGCTTTCAGGAGTTGATCCACCTTCCACCCCATGAAGGCAGATCAGTTTCGCTGTTTCAGTCACCATGCTTAATATTGCAGGCTAGATGGTCCACAGGCCTCTTGGTGACTCTACTGACAAGACAGTCTCTTCTGCTCTGGGTGAGCACAGGCTTCATGAAGATGCCCCTCGAGCATTCTCAGCCACCTCTGCTTTGTTCTCTCCTTCCATATAAACTTAGAATGTGGCTCCTTCAGCTAAATAGCAAGAGTTTTCTGCCCTCTCCTCCAATCCCACAAGCTTTAGAGGCATAAAAAGAATCTGCATAGACAAAATTGCTTTCCTTGATTTGCTTATATTTAATTTGTGGAGTCACGTGCCCATGGAGCCACCTTTTCATCATATTTTTAAAACACCGCCTAAGTGTACATAACTATCTATATATAATGTTTCGAGACAAGCAGATCAACTTTATTAATCACAAACTGGAGTTAATATTACTGAGTTTTCAGGGTGTTTATTAGGATTGACAATGAATGCTGAGTTAAACATTTCAGTTAGCACTGATTGGACACCACTGTGTCCAGAATGTCACTCAGGGCTCTTGCTAGAGTATAACCCTGAAGAAGCTTGAAAAGATTTCTAGCCTTATGAGGACACAGCCCACGGCCTACAACTCTAAGAGTTGTGCAGGTTGGGCTGAAGCCAGGGGCTCCCAGGAGCAAAAATCCCTGTGGCCTAAGCTAGAAACTCAAAGCTGGTACCCACTGTTACGATTATTATCAAGACCGAGGCAGATACAACCACACTAACACCAACAAAACCTTTCAGTGTTGCAATTTTCTTGTGAGAACAGTACTTTCAAGAATAGAAGAGAGACTCCAGTGGAATTTCTTGTGCATTATTAACCATTGTGTCAACTGTTGTCTTGTGTTGCCCTCCTGGGAAATTCTATAATGAATGAACCCTGTCAGCTTCCATACAATGATGGCTTAATCAATTCTGGATCACTTTCCTAACTGGTCTAACTGAATGTGAGATTCTCATACAGAAGAGCAGCTTCATGGACGAGTAGGTGCAATCTCACTTATACGCAGGTGCCGAACTCCCTTCTTCCCTCCAGCTGTCTGTCGGAGTCATCCTGCCAAAGCTACCCCAGACATCATCTTCCTCAGTGTGCTGTGGGTGACAGGGAATCTTACCATCAAGAAGGCTCTGGCTTTTCCAACACGATTTTTGGCTGTGTTTTGGTTTCCTTATCATTTAATATCAGTTTTTCAGCATTTGACTGGGGAAGTTATTTGCTGTGAAATACGTGGCTTCTTCTCAGTTGAAACCACCGTTCTTCCTGTTTCTGTTAGTGTCAGATAATCCACGATGATCTTGGGTGGAAGTGTATGAAACCACCACCTACCATTTGACTAGGGGAGGGAAGTGATAGGGGAGGGAAGTGACCACAGGATGTTACCATCTGTGTCAGAAGCATACGGGAAGGACCTGGCGGGTACCGGTAAAGCAGAGTCGTAAGTCTGGGAAGGTGCTTTTTGTCCCCCATGGTACTGAGATGACAGGGCACATGGTTCGCGTTAAGCCTCCTCCACTGGCCATATATGCTGGCAAGGCTTTTTAAATACCATCTGTTTCTTCGTGTGTTGATCTTAATGGTATTTCTGGTGGCCAGTGGTATCTATGATGAGCCTTCTGTTAAACTTGACACTTTATTTTATCTCAAATAACTTCGCAATAGTGGATAGGTAAGCATTATTAGTATTTCAGGTGGGCTCAATGTTGTAATAAGATTCAGGCCCAGCCTGATGACCACTGGGCTCGAGGTCCTTCTGCTTTCCTAATCTACCACCAGGATCTACGTACCTCTAGCTCCCAGCCCAGAGAAAAAAACACTGTGCGGTCAGACAGTTCCCCCTTCCCATGCTCTTCATTCCTTCCCATCACTTGTGTCCTTGCCTATATGAGCTTACGAATTCCTACAGAGGGAAGAGGAGCGAGGCCTCTCTCTATAAGCCCCCAAAGAATACAGCTCCATCTGGTTGCTAAGTGTTCTGTGTGTGTACATGCATGCGAACATGCGCTTGTGAGGAGGGTGCACATACTCGTATACATGCATTGGACACAGAGGAGGACATTGGGTGTCGTCCTCTCATTTTCTGCCTTATTCCCTGAGACAGGTTCTCTCACTGAACCTGAAGCTCTCTGTTTTGACTAAACGGGCTCATTTTGAACAAAATCAACTCCTGGCATCCGCCTGTCCCTACCTACCCAGGGCGGCCACATAATTCAGATCCTCTTGCGTGCACGGCAAGTGCGCTTACGCACTGGGCCATCTCTCCAACACCCTCAATAAATACTTTTTAAGTAAAAACATATACCTTGAGTTCAGTCCCCAGCATTTTAAAAATCAAAAGTCAAACAACACATACATATACAAACCAGAACGTCATCATGTATTTCTGACTCCTTGTACAAAATTACAGGAAGGCCTTTTAAAATTTAATAATGAATCGAATCAATTTCTGTTGTCAGAATGTTAATGGCCTTGCAGTGGCTGAACAGGAAATCTCTCTGGTCACCGTGGTTCCAAGCTGCATACCCTCTTGCTGCCCAAAGCCAGGAAGAACAGAATCCTATCTTTTGTGGGCCTCTCTCAAGTAGCCAGGCAAAGACATGCAGTTGTTCAAATGGGGCTAGGAAAACTTGCTTTTCTGCACAAATAAGAAACCTGCCCTAGAAGTTCAAGAAACCAGTAAAAGCCCTTGTGCAGGACAGCGCTTTGTCTGCATACAAGGTTGGCTTCCCTTGGAGCAGAGGGCGTTCTGTGTCACTCCAATGTATGTTTCTGACTCTTTTGTTTTTTAAATTCATTTTGTTTTTATTTTTACTCTTTTACAATCTCATACATGTAAACAATGCTTTTTGATCATAGTTACCCCTTCTCCCTCCAAATTCCCCTGGACATTAACCTAGCGTGTATGTCTACCTCTTGCATTTATATCCTAATTTTTTTAATTGGACAATATATAATAATATGTAAGCAATAAAAGAAAATACATTAAAGATGTAGATAGTTATGATTGAGCTCCCAGTTCCATGTGGTTAAGAACACATGATAAAGCTGAAGATTAGTAGTCTTGTCCATCTTCTATGAGGCTAAGTTCATGGTGTGAGCACACGGAGCCCCAGCCCACAAGAAACCATCCCACTTGTGAACACGCAGGAGGCCGTCTACATTGTGGACACGTGGAGCCCACCCCATGAGAAGCCTTCATGTTTGAGTACACACATATGGAATTGTGGTATGTGGACTATTAACCATTCAGCTGCCCACAGATCAGGACACCAAATATAGAAATAGTCGCATCTCCTCTCTGCCACCGTCTGACGCACATGGGACACAGCAGTGAACACCCTAGAGGCAGGTGTTCTGACTCCTGACAGTTATGGTTCCAACAAGAATGGAAGAAACACAGAGGAAATTGGTGTGTGGAGTTCAGCAAACAAGAGAGTCATTAGAGAGGGTACATTGGCCTCCGCTTATGGAGGAGTTTCTGTGTGCCAGACACATACATTCTTTATTTCAATCCTTAAAACCAGCCGAGGGGCAGGTGTATTGTAGGTGTAGAAATGAATTTAGAAAAGTAAACAACTCGCCCAAGCTCTCCACATTGGTAACTGAAGAACTGGGGGAAATGAACTTAAGTCTATCTGACTCCAAGTCTAAGATCTTAACTATTAATGTTAATCATTAACTACATGTAACTAAGCATTTCACTTGTTCCTTGATGAACAAAGACTCAGAGATAGTGACTAAATCCTCACTACATATTATCCATTATAGTCACTTACAATTGTGTAAAAGACATCCATCCATCTTAATAAATTTATCTCTTGTTGCTGATTTAGGTTGTGGGCCTGCAACTTCTTCTATTTAATACACAGAGCTATCTGAGCTCATTGTCCCCAAACTGACATTTTTACTCCACAAATGGATGTGCAGAGTGACAGAGCCAATAAGCAGTGTCTGATGCAGACCTGGGTCTACCAAGAATCGCCAGTTGTTCACTTATGTTTATAGAGTGGATTATGCTCTGCCAGGTACTTCAATCCCATCTAGTATTTAATGTGACCGTCCAAAGAGGACGAAAAGTGATAGAATATTATCCCTCACACAGATGAGAAAACTCACCTCAAATTATGAGATGATTAAGTGGTAGGACTGGGACTTTGGTTTTAGTACTGAGACTCCAAACCCAAATAAACAAATGCCCAGCCCTTTGAAGACACAAATGGAACTACGCGCATATCCTGACTCGACCACACAGCTTCTGAGATTTGTGTTTTCCATCTCTCAGGAGTAAGACTGTACCTCATAGGATTACAAAAGGAAATGAGAGTGTCAGCAGTTATAACAAGGCAGTGAGTAGAACAGGATCCTGCACTCTTGGTAATTATGCTCTTGAACTCGAAGGTGGGGATGAAAAGATACAGTGAAGAGAGAGAGAGAAAACTACTGGGTGGTATACAATGGGGTGATGTGGCCTAGCATGAGGTTCAGGTAATGCAGGTACCCCAAAGCTAAGCTAGGACCTGAAAGTTGCATATGGTTAACCAGATGACATAGCATGGGGATTTGGTACGGGTTATGTATTACAGCAGACGGTATAAGAGCATCACGGACAAAAAAGCACACAGAAGTGGCTTGTGTGGTGAGGTTAAAGAGCTGCAGGAAGAAGGGCGTGATGTGCTAGAGAGGCTGGCAGCTTCAGGCCAGGCGAGGCTTTTGTGGGTCAACACAGAAAAATCTTTATATTGAGATGTAGGGGACGAGACCAAACATGTGTGGGGGTCAGAGGACAAGTTTTGCTTTGTAAATTCTCTCCTTCCACTATGTGGGTTCTGGAATTAGAACTCAGGTCACCAAGTTTCTGTACAAACACCTTTTGCCCCCTGAGCCATCTTGTAAACCCAATTTAAAATTTTAAACTAGTAAAAATGGGAAGCAGTTAAAAGGCTTTAATAAAGTGGTGGTTTGATTTGAACTTTGAAAACTTCTAGTTCCTACTCAGGAAATTTGAAATCTTAAAAAAAAAATTATCTTTTCCTTATTCTTTTTTTTGTGCACGTGCTTGTGTATGCATGTGTATGCGTGTGTGTGTATGCGTGTGTATGCGTGTGTGTGTGTGCGTGCGTGCGTGCGTGCGTGTGTATCATAGGGCATTATGTGTCCCTGTGGAGGACTAAGGATGACTTTAGGAGTCATCCTGGATTGTTCTACTTCCTTTTTGCTTCCCTCTGGGATTTCCTAGGCTCCATCCATCAGGGCCAGAAATGCAAGCCACCACCATTTCCGCCTGGCATTTTTCTGTGGGAACTAGGATCTGAACTCAGAACTTGCAAGGCAGAGGCTTAACCCCTGAGCCATCTCTCCAGCCCATCTCTCAAATCTTAAACAAGTACTTAATTAAAACATACATAAATTCTTTATTATACCTGCAAAAATTAAGTTAATATCAACTCCTTTTACACCATCATTGACAACCCTGGTCTCTACCAACCACACACATCAATTCTAATTCTCTCTTTCCCACCCCAGTTCAAGAATCAAATTTCTAAAAACTGTAAAGTATGTGTATAAGTATGTGTGTGTAAGTATGTGTGCGCCCACATGTGTGGATGTGTGTCTTAACCCTGAACCATCTCACCAGTCCCTTTTTCTTATTCTTAACATAAAATTTCTCTAGCACTGCTTAGGAAGGAAAGTCAGAGGCTGTTTCAAAAGTAGAATCAGGGCTGGAGAGATGGCTCAGAGGTTAAGACTGTGCCTTGAAAACCTTAGAAGGTCCTGAATTTGGATCCCAGGTGGGAGAAGCCTGGGAAATCCCAGAGCAAAGAAAGAAGGAGGTAGAAGCAATCAAGGATAATGCCCAAAATCACACTTAGTCCTCCACAGGAACATACAGTACCCTCTGACACACACACACACACACATACACACACACACACACACACACACACACACACACACACACAAAATTTTTAAAAAGTAGATTCAGAAAACTTAGAACGACACAGTTTAATCCCTTATTTTACTACCCTATGAATATATGACAAGTCATACTAAGTTTATCTTCATTCTAGCCACTTGACATAGTTACTTCTCTTTCTTAGCGAGAATCATCCCCCAAATTCTAAAGTCAGTGTGAGACTGTGGCATTTCTGAGAAATTCATTTATGCGATCTTTTTGTTGAACAAATGAACAAACAAACCTTTATGAAGTAGTAACTATGGGCTCAGCGTCGTATTGGCTGATTAGACTACAAAGGCAAATGTAATTTTCAGTCTAGTGGAGAAGGGGTACTGAAAACAAGCAAGCGATCCGAACAAAGTAAGATCTGCTGAAGAAACAAGGCAGGCTTTGCAGAGCTAAGAGGAAGATGTTTAGAAAGCGATTAGCACATAACATGTACTTGGTCAATACAGGATGAGGAGAAAGTCTGAGCAGTCTTGAAGAATAAGTTTTAATAGCAGAGCAAGAGGAACGGGCGATGAACGAGATCATAACTAAAAACCGCTGTAAAGAGGCTTCTTGGGATTCTTTCATCAGCAGTAAACAGGCTGGGCTGAAAGGCAGCAGGCTAGCACACCTAGGTCAGTAACCCTGGTAAAAGGAGGAGGGTATGGCTGTTCACCACTTCCTCAAAGGCCAGTTGTGCTACTTGCAAGTCCTACTTGCACTTCTCCATGCACGGATATCTGTTCTCCCTCGCTGGGGTGGCAATTATGCCATCAACTGAAATCCTCATGGCATCTGACTTTGTGCACCAAACATCATGCACATCCATCACAAACTACTTCCAAGGGAGCAGGGGCGAAGAGCTCAGTGAGTATAGTGCTCGCTGCACAAGCCCCAGGGCCTGAGTGAGATCTGATTCCCCCAACATCCACATACAAAACCTGGCATGGCAGCACATGCTTGCGATCCCAGCGCTGGGAAAGGACAGAAGCAGGACGGACACATTCATGCCTGGGGTTGCTCGAGATGAAATGGCGAGCCCCAAATTCATGAAGAGAGCCCGTCTCACAAGAGGAGGGCAGTGATGGAGGAGGATCTCAGGTCCAACTCTTAGCTTCAGCTTCCGCAGGCGCACAAGCAAGTGAAACTGCTCACTGTGCGCATGCGGGATCTCTCTGAACCAGAGCTCCCTATTCTTTTTTTTTTCTTTATTATTTATTCAATTGTGCATGTGTATGTGTGTGTGTGCATGTATGTGTGTGTAGAACCACGGGCGAATTTGGGAACCACCATGGATGCCTCCACCTCCTCCTTGTTTACTCTGCCCCGGGATTCACAGGCTCCACCCTACCAGGACCAGAAACGCAGGCCGCCCCCGCTTCCCCTGGCGTCTATACGTGGGGTGTAGGATCCGAACTCAGGACCTTCTGCCTGCAAGGCAGAGGCTTAACCCCTGAGCCACCTCTCCAGCTCCCAGAGCTCCCTATTCTTGACTAGGCTGGCTGGCCAGTGAGGAGCTCTGTGTGTGTGTGTGTGTGTGTGTGTGTGTGTGTGTGTGTGCGCACGCGCGCCTCAGAGGGCATTTGAATGTGTAGAGTTCCTAGGAATCATCCTGGAATGCTTTTTCTCCTCTGGGGTTTCTCAGGCTCTGCCTTCTAGAGCCAGAATTGTATCCATATTCACCCCAAATGTTTCCATGGGATCTGGGAATCCAAACTCAGGTCCTGTTGCTCAGGAGACAAAGGCTTTAACCACTATCCATCTCCTCAACCCATGCCCAGGTGATTATGTGGGTCCCAAAGATTCAAACTCAGGTCTGCATGTTTGCATAGTAATCTCTTCAGCCATTATTCAGCTATCGCTCCAGTCCTAAGAAAAGCAAAAAATTCTGTGTTTTTAAGAAGGTAGACAAAATGAGAAAAAGATAAAGAAAAGTAAGAGTAAGAAATGCTAAGAAATAGCAGATGAGAAAGAACAAGCGAGAGAGAAAGATTCTAGGGATTTTTTTTAAAAAAGCAGATTTCCTTATTTTCCAGAAAGTTGAGAGGGAAAATATTTTTATATTTTTGTTCTCAGAATTTTTCAGTATGCTTTCCAAGCCATGAAATTCCTAAATATAACCAACGATAATTCTACAAGCCAGCCAATATAAACATGGGAGATGTTTATATTTCAACATTAGAAACATAACATTGGAGCTGCAAGAGATCTTTCAAGTCGGCTTTATTTTATTTTTCTTAAAAGTTTCCATTTTGAGGCCTCTTTTTTAAAATATACTCCTTCCTCCTTCATCAAGACTTCAAATTTTCAATAAAAAAAGGCAACAGAAGAAGGATATAACATCTTAGAGCAAGTACATGGAAGCAAAGAACAAGAGGGAGGTAGCAGGAGGCTGATCCTTTCTGGGGGAAGGGAAGAGGGAGGAATTGTTCACAGACTTAGCTTAAACTGGTATTTCTCAACATGAACCTTAGCATGCATTCAGATCCCCTCAGGTCTCGGGTGATAAATGTGATCCTACATTAACAGCAAAGAAAGAAAGAGAAGAATGAACCAGCACAGACACACCACCAAGGGCCCCAGACATCTGATGTTATAATGGTGGAATTTCCCCCCTCGTCTGCCCAGATTTAAAAAAAAAAAATGTTATTGGAGCAAGCCTGGGAAGCTCGCCTGGTCTGAAATCCTAGTATCCCAACTTCCTGGTTTAAGCATTCCACATCTTGGGAATCTGTCCCAGATCCTGTGAAGCAAGGCAGATGCTACAGGCAGGTTTCCTGAGAGTCTCGGTCTATAAAAGCTCTGTCTGCATTCAAATCCGAGTGTCTTCAGACCTCAGTTCTAATACCATCCTCAGTTTCCCATCCTTGCTCTAAACTGGTCAGCAGGGAAATTGCATCCTCTGGCCAACTGAAGCGCAAATGCCCTTCTGCTTATGAACAAATCCAATTCGAGAAGCATCTCAAACCCCTGCCCGAAGCAACCCCAGATGCTACAGACTCCATTCAGCTTCTTAACAGCCAAGCGCTGGAACTGGGCATCCTGGAAGACGACCCTTTGCCGTCTGCGATTAAAATAGTGTCATCTGCCTAGCCAAGGGCACTTCTTGCTTTGATAAACACAGGGGACATGCTGGGGCGAGATTATCCAGACTCTAAATCTTACAACTCCACCTCATGCCTCCCGATACTTGGACTTCCTGGCATGGACCTACTAACATGACAAAGGCGAGTTTAACACAAGCTCCAAGCCTCCTCTAAACATGCCGCTCCAGGCGACCTTGGGTGGCATCCTGAAGCCTCTGGGAAGGGCAACTGGACATTCCTGAGGGCCTCTTCCCTAGCCATCTCTTCTCCTAAGGTGCCCACTTGGGGGTGGAGGGAGGGAAGGGACCAGTGTACCTGTTAAGTTTATATGAGTAGAAATAAATAAATAAATAAATAAATAGATAGATAGATAAATAGATAAATAGATAAATAAATAAAAAAGATGCCCACTTGGGATGTGGAGACCCAACTGGCTATGGAGTTATTTTTCTCTCCAGCTCTAGCGACAGGCGCTGAGTGCTACAAAGTGGTTTGCTCTTTTACCTTCTCCCTGGGAATTCTGGATCTGTAGAAGAAGGCTTCCTTTCCTCCCATTTCCCTTTTCTCAAGGCAAAATCAATCGCAGCCCCTAGACTTCCCCTTGAGGGAGGCTGTGCAGGTGTGAATGAAGTCTCCCTAAGGTTAACCTTAAATTTAAGCAGAGGGCCCTAATTTGAAAAGAAAAATCATGGTGAAGTGCAGGGTTTGGCCTCCATTCTGGGCAGAGCTGGCGAGCAGGAAGTGGATTTCCAGTGTCCCAAGCAAGTGAGGGACGGAGAGAAGAGGGTGGGGAAACCAATGTGTGTTTGGCACATTTGTGAATTGTTGTTTTTTTTTTTTTAAACAAAGACTTAACAGAGCGCAGCATTATCCATGTGAACGAGAAGCACACAAAGGGACACATTGTCAGAGGAAAACTTGGCCTGAGTCGTTGCGCATGACTTCAGTCTTCCCAGGCAAAGTGCTAGGCGTGTTAGGGATGATTGTGGGCATTCCAGAACTTTCAGTAGGGGGAACAGGGAGCAAGGAGCCAGGAGGAGCAGGGCAGGACCATCTCTAGGAGGACACGCAGGGAAGCAGGGGCTAACAATTTGTCTGACTGCTTCCATTTTTAAGTCCCTTGAATTTCAACTCTACCCCAGACAGGAAATCTTCTGTCCCCACCTCCCTCCCTATTCCACCCGTTCTCTGAACATGTCTCCTATTTCTTAGACTACGCACTGCAGCAGGCGATGGGCAAGCGAGTATGGACACATCTGCCAGATGTGTTACTATGGCTAAGCTACTTCTCTCTGGGGCTCCGTTTCTTTATCTATAAAACGCCTACCTTCCCAGGCTGTTGAGGGGATTAAATACGTTAATCCATGTAAGAGACTGAGAGCTGGTGTCTGACACGTAGTATGTCCTTAACAGAAGTTGGCAATTGTTTTTATTTGTAGCCCCACTTGTGAGCACAGGACATTAATGTGGCACGGAACAGTAGCTTGTCTCTCGCATGTATTCTCATTGCTTGAGGGGCTTTAAAATATGAAGGCCTGGCTCCACTAATCTAGGGGTGAAACCCGCTAATGGTATTTTGTAAAAGTTCCCTGGCTGGTTCTATTAGGCAGAATCGGTCTCGGCACTGATGTTGGTGCTTGCTCTCCCGTCAAGCTGGACTGAGAACTGTAATCAGAAATCATAAGAGAATAAACCCCTTGTTCCCTTAAGCCATTCGATGGTCATTTATCAGCAGCCCTGCAGGCGGGATGCAACAATGCCTGACTCCAAACAGGGATCTTGATATCGACATCACGGGATTGTTGAGAAGATGCAAAGCAGTACCTTTGTGCCTACTACTCTTTAGTAAAGAATTTATGTCAATTGATAAAGCAGCTATTCCAAAGGCACATTTCATTTCAGAAGTTCCATTAACAGGGGTAGTGAAAATAGAGAGGGAGACGAGAAAAAATTAAGCAAGGGCACAAGCCTGTGTGAAAGGTAGCATGCATGCTGGGAAAGCTGACCTGAAGCCTATACCAATTCAGCACATAGACACCCCAACAGGGGGTCTGCCACAAAGTCCACCAGTTGGACTTTCAAACCTGGCCCCACAGGGACCATCAATCAGAAGTCAGAGAGGAAACCAATAGGAAGCTTCCATCTTCAATTCCCCAAAAGCTCATAGAAGGGGCATCCAGGGTCCAGAACTTCGTAGCAAGACTTGGAGCTGTCTTGTCTCCCCTTTGGCTTCCCAAACAGCTGGAGACAATTTCTTGCTCCCCTTGATTCTCCAGAGCAATCGGGTGCCCTTCCCTTCCGTGTTTCTCAATAAATTTTACTTAAACCACTCATTAGCATCCCAGTCCTAATCTTCAAGTCTGGGATGCAAGAACGTGGACCCAGAAATCCTGTAACACCTTTAGCAAAAGGAGAGAGAATATGGAAAGGAAAAACTACATCACAAAAGAGCACTAAAGAGCACTTAAGCATATTCCTAACCTTCCTTCAGAGATCCCCCAAAGACACAAATTGCTTTTAAAATTATCGAGTCTCTCCCAGTCCACACACAGAAGAAAGGGCAGGGGATTAATGCAAAGTCTGGATAGAAGATAGTTGTGATAGAATAGCTATACCTCTGCCAGTCCCAACGTCCAACTCAGAGTATATACAGACTGACCCTCCACTCAACAGAGGGGCCTGTAGAAAACAAATACCTCAATAAGGGGGTTACAAACTTCAGCAACATACCCAGTAATTAGCCTGTCCAAATTCAGACTGAGTGGAAAGCCCATGCTCACAGGTGCTGCAGTTCGCCTGCACTGATAAATCACCATCACACGGCTTAAGGCAACAAGTGGATTATTTTTCTCTTACGATTCCTGGTTACAGTTCTCAGTACAGCTTGACAGGAGAGCACGCACCAACACCAGGCAGAGGGAACTGACCACACCATCTCCACATAATGGCTGAGAGATGGATGAGCCTTACTTGCCAGACCAGCATGTCTGGCCAAGTGTATACAAGGATGCCGACTCTCTCAACCAGCTCTCTGTATTTTATTCCAGGGCCTAATCCCACCCACCATGGGCTGGGCCTTCCTCCATCAGCTAGACAATCTCTTGCAGCTTTGCTCTGGGCCTAACTCAACCATTAATTCTCTACAAATGTGCCCAGAACTCAAACCCTCAACTGTCACATTGACCCTGTGCCTAACTATGACACCAGATAATTGAAAGACTTCAACAGCTTAAAAATTTAAAAAGAAAAGAAAAGAAAAAAAGACTGAAGTGAACCAATTGAATGCTGCTCTCAGAGTAGGGGCAGATAATTAAAGAATGGAAAACAACGTTTAAAAAGTTTTAAGTAGCAGCGTTCTTAAGAAGAATGAAGTTATGGTAGCAGGCTACTATGAAAGAGGACTAAGTAATTGCTACGACAAAGGAGAAACACAAACAAAAGAAGAATGACGAATATACTGGTGTTTTAGTATTTAGTAAAACAGTGAATAATAGGGTGGAGGGAAAAGCAGAGTAGAATGCAGAAACTAAATGAGAAGAAATTTCTGTAAGACACAGAAAAGATCAAGAATGGAAAATTCTAAGAAAAAATTAAGGGAGCACTCCAAACTGGATTATGATACTGAGTTTGTGTGCTGAAACTGTCCCACCCAGGTGACCGTATCTGGAGACCAGGGCTATGTGGAGGTGAGACACGTCATTGAGAATATATAGCAGAATCTAATGCGAGGAGATGAGGAAGAAAAAACCAGAATGCTGTGTTATGGTATGGGCGAAGGGGGCCGTGGCCAGCCAAGAACAGAGCCCGCTCCAGACAGTAAGCCAGCCAGCAACACAGTGTGGGATTCCCCAGCCTTCCAGACCCTGAGAAAACTTTCAGACGCCGAAGCCACCCGGGTGATTCTGTGGCATTTTGCTTTGACAGCCTAGTGGACAATGTACAGTCCCAAAGCAGGTTCAGGAGATTCGATTTGTTCTCAAGAGACACCGAGAGCGAACGGCACTGGCCAGGCAGAGACTCACTGAGAAGCAGCAGCAGATCTCCCTAGCCCAGGAAGGCTTCAGCATTCCAAGGACCTGCCTCGGGTCAGGTTAAAATAAATTCTAAAAAAAAAAATCTAGGAAAATTCATAAAGAATGAAAAATAGCTGTAGAGATCAACCATGTGTTCATGGATGGAATGAAAAATAATTGTAGAGATGACACATGTTTATGAATGGAATGAATAGATGGATGCAGGCATGGGTGAAATGTCAGTACCAAGGAGATGCCATGACTTTTCAAATTAATGAGTAAAACTATCAGAATTACAACTACAACTACATACTTTTGACTGGAACTTGGTGAGCTGATTCTAAAGTTCACCTGCAAGAGACAGGTGTAGGGGCTGGAGAGGTGGCTTAGGGGTTAAGCCTCTGCCTTGCAGGCAGAAGGTCCTGAGTTCAGATCCTACACCCCAAATGTAGACGCTGGGCAGAAGCGGGGGCGGCCTGCATTTCTGGTCCTGGTAGGGCGGAGCCTGTGAATCCCGGGGCAGAGTAAACAAGGAGGAGGTGGAGGCGTCCATGGTGGTTCCCGAATTCGTCCGTGGTTACACACACACACACACACACACACACACACACACAAATGCATATACACACAACTGAATAAATAAAAAAAGAGAGAGACAGGTGTATAAGGAAAAACAGAAAACTAACTGAACATCCCAGTAAGGTGTCTTCTAGACAAAGAAGGTAGGTGCATATATAGAGATAAAGTGATATCAAGATTGGAGAAAAAAAGGGCTAGAGAGATCTCAGGGGTTAAGACTCTGCCTTGAAAGCAGACGGTCCTGAGTTCAGATTCCAGGTCCCATATAAAAACACCAGGCAGAAATGGCAGCAACCTTCACTTTCGGCCTGTGGGTGGGGCCTGGGAAATCCCAGAGCAAAGCAAAAAGGAGGTAGAAGCAATCCAGGATGATTCCTGAAGTCACCTTGGTCCTACACAGGGAACACAGTACCCTCTGACACACACATACACACACACAAAAAAAAAACCCACCACCAACAACAACAATAATAATAAAAGATTGGAGGAAAAGACAGGCTGTCTCATAAGATATACCAGATAATTGACTTTTCACCTGGAAAACAAAAAAAATCACATCTTTTCTTCTGTATATATATTTGTGTGCATATGTGTGTGTGTGCATGTGTGTGTGCATAAGCGTATGTGTTTGTATGTATAGGTGCATGTGCATGTATGTGGGGACATATGCGTATACTTGGGCACCCATGTGTTTTTATACATGTGTTTGTGTGGGTGCAGGTGCCTGTGTGTGTATATGCATGTGATTGTGTGGGCAGGTAGATATGTATGAGTGTGGACACGTGTGTGCTTATGTGTGCATATGTGCATGGGAGGGACAACTGCAAGTGGGGTCATCCGCCATGTTTTTGAGACAGGCTTTCTCACTGGCCTGGATTCACCCACTGGGCTAGACTCACTGGCCACTGAGCCCCTGATTCTGCTTCCCCAGTGCTGGGGTCACAAGCAATGTAGCCAGCGCAGTACATGGCTCTGGAGGATTGAACTCCGGTCCGTGTGCTTGTGTAGCAGGCACTGTGCTGACCGAGCCATCACTCATCTCCCCCCCCCCCCCGCCTCGCTCCTGTTTTCAAGACGGAGTCATACTCTGTAGCCCAGGCTGGCCTCGAATTTGTGATCATTTTCATCTTTGGCCTCTCAAATTCTGGGATTACTGGTATGTACTGCCACACCCAGCTAAGAAAAAAAAAAAATCATGTTTACCTCAGAGGATGCTCAGGAAAATTTCAGCTTTACTACAGAACTAAATGGGAAGAAAAATAGCATCAAGAAAAAATATAGAAGACTCTTGCTACAATATGAAAATAGAGACATCCCTCTTAAAATTGTAAAAAAAACATAGAGCACATCACAACAAATAAGATGGACAGAACTGTTGAGATGCTTTTGATTTTGTCTTTACAAAGATGGAGCAGTACAACAGGCAGATGAAGCCCTGAGCACACCCCATTAGGCTAACAGCAACATCAAGTTCATGGCTTTGTGTGTACTAAGCTATGAGCAACATTGAGTTCACAGCCCTGTGCATACCCCACTAAGCTATGAGCAACATCAAGGTCACAGACCTGTGTGCACCCCACTAAGCTACCAACAGCATCAAGTTCACACCATTCTTATTTCATCCCTTTGCCTCACTACAGTGCATCAACACAAACATATAGATCGTTCCCTGCACAGATGTAGTTGCACATCTGAAAACAGTAACAGTTACTTAATATAGTTAGACATAAGTTTAATAGGTTTTTTTTGAGATATGTTTTCATTATGTAGCCCAAGGTAAAGTGCTTCTTCAGCCTCCCCTATCCTGAGATTCCCAGAAGCCCACCTGGTGGAAGGTGAGAACTGACTTCTGAAAGTTGCCCTCGGATATTATACCACGAATCATGTGCCCAGCATGCCTTCTCTCTCACTTTTACTCCCTCTCCCTTTCCTCTTTCTCTAAAATAAAATACAAAAATGTCCAATCATAAGTACAGAAGGAATTGCAACTTAAAATGAGAATGGAAATGTTCCTTTCCCAATAGCTAGTCCAAACTAAGTGAGCTTGATGAAAATCCAACATCTGCAAAAGTTTCAAGAAAATGGCACTTCCAAAGTTGGCACACTTTTTCGGAGGGCAGCTGGGGAGTGTGTTTCGTAGCTCTGCATCTCCGGCTTTCAGGGCTGAGGGAAAGCTGGGTAAGAAAGAGCTTGCTCGGTGCAGCAGGGCAAGAGGAGCAGAGACACATCCAGCCCGCACTGGTTGGGATGGAACTCCAGGTGTGAATACCTTGGCTATCTCAGCAGCGAAATGGGATGATCCTACAGAGAACCTGTTTAGTGAGGCTGTTCTGAAAATGGAACGGTTTACTGCCGTGTGACATTTTTTCCTGGAGAGAGGCCATATAAATGTCTATCCACCCCAGATAGGAATTCTGATGACAGACCAAAGTCACAATTATGCCAAGGTCCAACTGCACAAACCAATGAGTTTGCTGGGATTACTTACGGGAGTAGGGGTGAGGGTTACTCCTAAAAGCCTGGGTGACCCCATACCAGTCACACTGCAAAGTCCAATTCCAGCATGAATGACAGCTTCCCTGTGACTGCATAGATGGAACTCCTGATCCACTTACCATTCCTTCACCTCTATACCTCAGCCCCCCTCCTAAACCCCGAGGCTCCAAGGACACACACCAGGGCCTATGCATTGTAGCTCTTTCTGAGACCTCAAGGGCACCTGTAGTTAAGGTAGAATCATACACATCCCCAGCCCTTCTGTTTCTGAGGGAATATCAACAGTCAACAGGTACAATCTTGTCTTCATAGTCTCAGACAAAGATGGTGGCTGTTTGTTCAGAGGAAAGTACCATACAACAGTTACTATATACAAAGTGCTACATACACAGCCTAGCACAAACTGGAAACTCAAAAGATGAGTATTATTATCATTGAGCCTATATATTAAGGACAATGCTATATTCATACCATGGACTACTAGACAACTGTTCAAAAGGCAACCGATTGCAGAAAAGGAGGCAGTAGGGATGTAAGAGCCTGAGGGAAGGGTGAAACACCTTCCAGACAGAAACCTCCTCCACCTATATCAGGACTATGGCACCCAAGAACTCAATGAAGAGATGCCTACTGCCATTAGACCTCATAGCAGATGACCTATCAACATCTGGCCACAGAGAAGCGAAGCTCTCAGGAGATACAGTGTCATTCAGAGAAACTGAGTGGGTCTGGTACAAGTCACAAGAGGGGGAGATCACTAACACTGATCAGTTCACTGGGGGACTGATCATGCGCCCAGAAAACACCAAGACACGTGTCAACGCAGGCGTCCCAGGGAGGGAGACTGGACAGAAAGGAGAAGTAGTGAAGTGAAATGGGAGGGGGAGGAGGCAGAAGCGGATAAAAGACAAAATAAGATGACTCAGGGGTTAAGCCTCTGCCTCACAGGCAGAAGGTCCTGAGTCTGGGTCCCACGTGAAAAGCACTGTGTAGAAATGGTGGCGGCCTGTATTTCTGGTCCTGGAGGGTAGAGCCTGCCTGGGAATCTCCACAACAGAGCAGACAGGAGGCAGAAGGAATCCAGGTCATTCCCAAAGTCACCCTTGGGCCTCTACAGGCACATACAGTGAGTGCCCTCTGATACAAACACACACACACACAGATACACATGCAAAAAACAAAGAACCCATAAAATGAAAAAAAAAAAAAAAAGACAAATTCATTATCTTTGCATGCAGAACTTAAAGGGGGAGGGGACTGAATTGCCATGCTTCCATTGCTGTTATGAGATGATCCCAAGAGGAAGGGCTATATGGTGAGGTGGAAAAACCAAATGGAGGCACAGTCCTGCAGAATGATCCCAGTTACACACACACACACACACACACACACACACACACACACACACACACAGAGAGAGAGAGGCTGGAGAGATAGCTCAGGGGTTAATACCCTGCTTTGCAAGCAGAAGGTCTTGAGTTCAAATCCCAGGTCCCACATAAAAACTGCTAGGCAGAAAAACAAAAGAAACAAACAAACAAACAAACAAAAAAACTGCTAGGCAGAAATGGCAGACGCCTGCACTTCTGACCCTGGTGGGTGGATCCTGGGAAATTCCAGAGCAAAGCAAGAAGGAGGAAGAAGCAATCCAGGATGATTCCTGAAGTCACTCTTGGTCTTCCACAGGGACACACACACACACACACACACACACACACACACACACACACTAAATCAATGAATAAATGAAGTTGAACACACATACACATACATATACACGCTTTCATAATCTGCACCTGTCTCCAGTTGCAAACCCAGTGAGAGCAGTGCTGCAGGAGCCTTTTCCCCTGTGCGGCCAAGGAGATGGGACAGCTGAAGGGCATTGAAAACAACCCTTAGTCTTCTTTGTGAAGTCATCTGAGAGAGACTGAGAGAGACAGACAGAAGGGACCACATGCACGGAGGTCAAAAAACAACTTTCAGAAACAAGTTCTCTCCATCTATCACATGTACGCGTGGGCTTTTGGGGAATGAACTCAGGCCTCCAGGTTTGCAAGCTGATGCTCTAACCACTGAGCCGACTTGCCAGCCACGCTTGGTCTTCTTTTTCTTATTGTCACTATGTGCCAGGAATCTAAAGAACTAAATAAGCAGCACCATTTGGAAATACTTCACTCTGGGCTGTAATGCCAGCTGTAGACAGGATGCAGAATGAAGACTGCCAGCGTTCAAAGGCAGGCTGGGCTGCGGCCGTCTTGCACTATATAGTGAGTTCTAGGCCAGCTTGGGGTAGCCAGTAAGATGCCCACAAACAAGCACATAAGCAAACAAACTGAGCCAGAGCACCAATACTTCCTTTTCTCCTAACCCAATATAACGCTGTGTGCTCCTCTTACACACGGAGATGCACAGAAGCAGTTATCGCAGAAATTGATCACATGCTACTTAAATGGCAGACTAGTCTATGGAGGGAAGTGAGTTTCCAGGGGTTTCAAAGATTTTTTTTATTTTTCACGGTATTTTTTTTAGTTTATTTTGCAGCGTTAGGGATTGAACCCAGGACCTCATGTGTAGCATTCAAACTTTTTGCTACTAGCTGCATTCCCAGAATATATATAATTTGGGTTGGCAAAATGGCTCAGTGGGGGAAAGGCACCTGGTTACCTAAATCAATTCCTGGAGCGCACACACTGGAAGGAAGGAACAGATTTCGCCAATTGTCCTCTGATTTTCTCATGTGTGCACTGGTACAAGCATGTGTTCTCTCTCTCTCTCTCTCTCTCTCTCTCTCTCTCTCTCTCCTCCCTGTCTCTCTCACTTTTTTACTTTTTTCAAGAGTGTCTCACTAAATTGTTCCGGCTGACTTTGAACTTGCTATGTAACCCAGTTTGGCCTCAAATTCATAATCCTGTGGTTTCAGTCTCCGAAGTGTTAAGATTACAGACGTGTGTCACTCTGTTCTGTATCTAGAATTCTATTTTTTTAATTGCAGTGAATATATTCATTTATGTAAAAAAAAAAAAAAGCCCTTTTCACTGGACAAACAGAATAACTTAAGATGCAAAAGCATTCATTTCAGGAATTCAGACAATGGAGAATGCCCAGAGCGCCAGCATGCTCTCAGGTGGTTCAGACCAGGGAAGACCAGCCACAGTGACTGTATTGTCAAAGCAAAAAATCGGACCCAGGTTTGCGGAAGGATATTTATTGTCACTGCATACTATGAATACAAAGAATGTAAATAAGCAATGTTCATTTGGAAATTCAGTCCTTGATGAAAAAGAGAGTTCTGTTGTACTTTTGGATTTTTTTTTTTTAATGACTGTATTCTTTCAGACACAGTCTATGCTTGAAACCTAGCATTCCACAGGCCCTGGGCTGGCAGTTTTTAGTCTCAGGAAGAGCATTCTAGACCTCCCGGTGGTATCAGGGGATCTGGTCTGTGCTCACTGACTTTCCTGAATCTGTGGGATCCCCACTTGTCGCCTCAGGCCTGGCTTTGATATGTAGCTTGAGCCAGTCTGGTGCTACTTGCAATTCTTCTGAGCCCAACACAGGCAGCCCCGTCCCTGGGGGAAGCAGGGGCCTTAGAAATGGAAGTACCCAGAACAGAAAGGAGAAGGGAGAGATAGGCCCAGAGATGAGAAAAGAGCTTGACAGGAAACCGGCTGGGGTGGGTGGCGGGTGGGTGGAGGTTGAAAAAGAGAAGTTGGAACTGCGAGTCCAGGAAGGGAAGTGGGAGAGAGGTAAGAACTACATGTACATAGCAGTTTTAGTCCTGAGTTTAAAAAAAAAAAAAAAGGTATTAAAAAAAAAAAAGGTAAATGTAGAGATTTGTCACCGGGTGGAACAGTCAAGTAATTGTGTGTTCTGTTGGCCCCACTGGCTACAGGAAAGGAACATAGGTCAGAGCTTCGGAGCAAGTTTCTGAACCCCTGAGTTTTATGCCTAGTGAGGGTTCTTCTGAACATTAAGTGAACACGGGGAAGTATTGTCAGTCCTCTCAAGCCAATGTTCAGTAAATCTGAATTTCTTTCTCCTTCCATCAAAATGTTGACGGTGATCAAAACTCATTCCTCAGTGGGTGTGCCAAACAACCCCAGTTGGAGAGCTGGTGAGTGAGTGTGCGTTATTGGAAGGAAAGCTGTGTCCTAAAACCACTGGCAGGAGGTATTTGACCCTCCAATGACCCTGGGAAGTAGGTACCGTTATTTATTATTCTAGTTTATAAGCGAAGGTTCAAAGGAAGTGAGCGAATTGCCCAAGATGCACAGGCAGCGCCACGATGATACATGGCTCTAACCGCAAAGCCCGGGCTCTCCACTGCTGAGCTGGCCGTGTTCCTTCCCACGAGCAAGGCAGAAGAGAGAGAGAAGAGAAAGTCGGTGAGGGGCCTAGCCTAGGACAGATGGGGGTGTGCTCTTCCCTGGATGGGAGCACCCACCGGAGGAGGCTTCCTTGACAGCTGCATCTGGCCGTGAGGTTCAGGGGAAACTCTACTGTGCCCGAGACCTACCCCGGTCCCTATGGTTGCCAGTCACACACACAGCCAATACAAACACAGCCTCAGGTTGGATCCTGCAATCCACGAGCTTTGTGTGCTGATAAGGCCAGCAGACAGGTGAAGGTCAGGAGGCAGTCTGAGAGAGCCAGGTTTGCACAGGTGTCTGCGACCCTGCCCTTCCTGGCTCCAAGGGCTGCAGGCAGAGAAGGGTGGGGAGCAGACACTGCCCAAGGAAGACTGAAGCACAAAGCTCATAAAAGAAATGACTGTTGGTGTGCATATATCGCTCTCTGCCTTATTTTTCGAGACAAGGTCTCTCGATGAACCTGAAACTCAGTATGTCTGCTAAGCTGTCTGGCCAAAAAGTTGTCTACCTGACAAACAACCTGATTATTGGCATGTCTAACTATGTTCAACTGATATTTGAATTCAGGTCCTCTCGCTTTCAAAGCAAGTACTCTTACCCATTGAGTTGTCTTCCTGGCAATTTTACTTTTGTGCGTGCGTGTGTGCGTGCGTGTCTGTGTGTGTGTGTGTGTGTGTGTGTGTGTGTGTGTGTGTGTGTGTGTGTGTGTGTAGATCCAAGGATGTCTTTGGGAATCATCCTTGATTGCTCTACATCCTTATAGTTTTGCTCTGGGGTTTCCAAGTTCTGGCTTCCAGGGCCAGAATTCCACATCACCACCATATCTGCCCAGCATTTATAGGTGGGATCTGGGTAATCTCAGGTTCTTTTGCAGGCAAAAACTTTAACCTCTGAGCCATCTACCTAGCCTTTTATTTTTGAGACAGGGTCTTCCTCTAGTCCACACTGGTCTTGAACTCATGGCAACCCTCCTATGTCAGCTTCTCAAGAGCTATGATCCACTGCTGAAACTCCATTGAAAGTCACGCTTTGACTGGAACTTTGAAAAAACCTTGTGATGAGGAACCGAAACCTCTTGCTTCCAGTCACTGTGTGAGTTTGGAAAACGGTTTCCATGCCTGGTCTGGACCTCAGAATGATTGCTCTCTTACAGTGCTACATTTTGTTTGTTTGTTTGTTTTGTTGCAAAACAGTACCTGGTCTTTGTGCTTTGAACATTCTGCTTTGCCCCTGAGAGGTTACTGACCAGGTGGAGCTGTAATTACCCATTTGCTAGTCTATCTCCTCCTCAGACTGGAGCTTGTTGGAGATCAGGATTGATCGCCTTTGCACTCTGACCATCTGGCACGTGCCTGAGCCATAGCAGGTAGTTGGAAGAGTCACCCAATTCCTAGTCCATGTTCCTCTCTCTACAGCAAACTGCTCTTCATTTATCTTGGAGAAAACCTAATGCAGAGATCAGGGTGTTGCCTGTTGGAGTCCCACAAAAGGGCTGTTGGACACAAAGCAGCTCACATATAAGTAGACCAGATCTCTGCAGGCCTCCTGGGCCATCAAAACAGTCAAGCGTTTCACTGAATGTTTATAACACTTTTTAAAAAGGAGATTAGCAACGAATATTTTCCTTTATGGATGAAAAATGTGAGGCAAGATCTCACATCCATGCAAGAGGGCCGAGACACAAGCAAATGTGTTCACATTCAAGGTTCTTTTCTAACTCCCCACCTGCTTCGTGAATCCCCACACAGCTAGGTTTGGGCTCCAGATCTAATTCCTGATTCCAGTGGAACACAGAGGACAGGATACCAGGATCTCAGGTAATGAGCAGGCCTGTCTGGAACAAAGATTCTACGCATGCGGCCGTGTCCTCCCTCACTTGCGAACTGGGCTCCAGTCACTCATGTTCAGGAACAAGGTCAATGGTTCACCAGGTCCCTTGTGTAACAAAAGGAAATAGACTGCTGTGTTTGGTGGAAGCTTCAGTTTGCAGATCTTTAAAACGGAAAAACCATTAGAGTGACAATTAAATGAGAATTTGTATTTTTTAATGATCGCATGTGCGTGAGCAGATGCAGATACGTGTGTGCACATGCCTGTGGAAGTCAAAGAAGACCTCAGCTGCTGTTCTTCGGGCACCAGCCACTTGTTTGTTTGTTTTGTTCTGTTTGAAGGGAAGCACTTCACCCAGTAATTCAACTTCCCAGCCCGAGTGGATACATTTAAAATGCCCTGAGCTGGAGAGACAGCTCAGGGGTTAAGCTTTTGCTTCTTAAGCAGAAGGTCCTGAATTTGGATCCTGAATCCCACATAAAAACACCAGAAAGAAATGGTGGCAGCCTATGCTTCTGATCCTGGAAGGCAGAGCCTGGGAAACTCCAAAGCAAAGCAAATAGGAGGGAGAAGTAATCCAGGGTGATTCCTGCAGTCACCCTTGAGCTTCCACAGACACAGTACCCTCTTTCTCGCTCTCTCACACGCGCGCACACACACACACAATACAATTTAAAAATAAATAATAAAATGCTTATCACACAGTAGATATGCACAAGTGTGCAAATATTCTGACCCCCTTTCTGGCTTTCTCCTATGCCCGTCTTTTCGAGACAAAGCGTACACCCCTTTGTGAGCCTCTGTTCTCCATGTAGGCTGAAGGCTTGGTAGCAAGTGCAGAAAGCAAAGGGAAGAAGAGGGAATTTCTCTGGGTTCTGTACAGTCTCCAGCCTTGAAGGGAGTTCTGCCAGGGGCTTCTGCTTTTTGTCAGCTGCAGGGAGGGACTTGAAGACCCGTCGGGGCAGGTTTGCTGAGGAGCCAGATCTGGGGAAGCCTGGGCTCTCCTGCCAGTCAAGTAGAATGTGGCTCTGGTTGGGTAAACTTGGTCTGATCATTTCCTTCCAAGAGACCTTTCACCGTGAGGGCACCACGACCAGCAAAACATGCCAGGAGCCAACAGTGCCGCAGTCTCCTGAGAGGCAGAGTGCAGACTGCTCCTGGCACAGTGCATGTGTGCTGGGAGAGAGAGCCCCATGCTGGGGACGCCACCAGACCCCAGGACATGGATTCCTGGAAGACACAGCTTCCTGCCAAGAGGAGGCTCTGGGCTTTGTCTCCTTGTAAGCCAGCTTGTAGATTTGGCTGTCTGGGGTGAACTGTGGGGACTTGGGGCCTCAGCTGCAAGTCGGGATGAGCCTGATTTTCACATTCTCAACAGTTCCAATTCAACATAGTTCAGAGCAATAAAACAACCATGGGAGAGCCTACCAGGTGCAGTGCAGGCCTTTGGGGAAGCAGATGGTATTGTTGAAAAGGTCATAGACTTGAGCGTCTCAGACACTTCCTCTCAAATTCAGCTCTCTACCTACTGTGCTTGTAAAAGACACCTACCCACTCTCAGCCTCCGTTTCTTTATCTGCCAAGTACCAGCAATACAGTGCCTGCTTTCAGGCAGAGATGAAAATTAAATGACATCACCAAATGTGAAGGACAGAGAGTGATTGATGCCTGCGGCCTGGGCAGCGTGTGACCATCCCCTCTTTGTCAAGTCTCACTGGGAGGTAGGTACATCACAGACACAGTTAGGGAGGCGGCACGTGTAAAAGTCAGTATAACTCATTCGGTTTACTTCAACTAACTGATATTGCAGAACTTCCTAAGGGATGACCACCAACAGTGGCCTCTGACCTAGAGGAGCTTCTAACCTGGCAACTGAGAGAGATAGTCGAGAAAACAAGTCATTTCCAGTAAGTCACAGACCATGATCTGAGATAAACAAGTGACGATTCTGTGGGAGCAGCATGGAGGAGGTGTTTGCCTGTCTGGAGTATGTGTGTGTGTAGGGGAAGGGACTTGCTGAAGAAGCTCTTGAGTTTGGATGACGGAACAGGATCTCACAAGCTGGGAATGACTGTGGGAAGGTGTTGTAATATCAGAAACGACACTGTAGAAAAAAGCGCAAAGACCTGTTTGGGGGAAGACACTCGGGAGTGTTTGGATATAGAAAACATGCTGAAGAAGATTCAGCCTCAAGAATATACACACAGGAGACCTTGCCTGCTTGCTAATGAGTTGAGACTTTGCTTTGGAGGCAACAAGGGGGTTAAGAAAAAAATACCCCCCCCCCCGTGTGTGTGTGTGTGTGTGTGTGTGTGTATGTGTGTGTGTGTGTGTGTGTGTAGCCAAGGATCCACTGTAGTTCAGACTCTTGGCAGTCTACCACCTTCAGTCTCCCAGATGCTGGGATTACAGGCATGAACTGACACAACAATTAATTTTTTTTTAAGGAAAAATCACCAAATGGGGGATGGGTACAAAAAGGAAAAACTGAAGTCCAGGAGCCTAGAAGCCAGTGGAGATAAAAAAAGCCCATCTGAGTTACTGAGTCAGGAAGTGGGGAGGGATCCGGAAGGGACACTAGACCTCCTGGCTTCTAGCTTGAACTTGTTGATTAGATTGCTTTTCCTTCTGCGTCTCTGAAGCTTGCCTACAATGGAAACTTTGACCTAAAACAACAGCACTTATATGAGCAGGAACGTAAAGACACAAAATTCCAACTAGGCTTGAATTGGCCTGAGGCACCTGCTTTTCACACATATTGAAAATATGTTCAGCATGTTTTCTAATATCTACTTCCCAAGGCATGCAAACGTCTGCCGATTGAAATCAATCATCCATCCATCTATGGATATGTGTTGGCAGCTGCTACAGTCTGGTCTTTGGTTAAATCCTAGGTATAGAGAGATGAAAGGCAGGTTTTGCCCTCTGAGAGGTCACAGCCCAGTGGAACAGAAGATATAAAAGCAAACGGGGACAGCACAGTCTGATGAATGATGAATGAATGAGAGGGATGTGGTTGCTATGAGAGCCAGAGCCCGGATACCCAAAAGTCTGAGCCACCTGAAGGAGATAATCCTTAAGCTAAGCCTTGAAGGGCAAAGAAGAGGTTGCAGAGGTACTCAAGTCAAAGAAAGCGCATGTGCATGAGGGGGAAGGGGGTACAGTGCACTGGTAGGCGTGTCTAGAATTCAGGGACTTAGCAGACTCCCCATCCTAAAGCTGAACATGTCTTCACCCACCTCCTTCAATTCCATAAACTAGGCTTAATGTATGGTTTCCCTATGGTTTATGAGCTCCAAAACTAGTGCCTGCTTTGCCCCAAATCATTAAATAGGCAACATTCATTTGGCATCTTTTGACCTCCTCTCTCAGTGCCTACCTCAGTTACCCCTCCATCTTCAGTCTGGGTGCCTTAAGTTGATCCTCTAATTTCATTGGACCTCTTAAGCAATGGTCCAGGATCCCAGGGCCTTGTTCCTTGTTTCTCTGTTGAGTCTCAACTTCTAGACTCCACTTTGGAATAACCCTTGCACTCTGACACAGGAGTGAAATGTTCTCTCCACTTGGTTCATGACTACTGGCTACTGCTTTAAGGATTCACCCTCCCAGAGGTATCTGCCCTCAGTTTTGTGTTTCTGCTACTTGTCTCCAGCGAGGCACATGCGGTCACCCTTTCTCCACTGAGCACATTTTACCTGTTCTCTGTGACGCTCCCCTCTCTGTGACGCCTCCTACTTCTGTGGCAGCCTCCTACGCATGATACTGTCATGCATGGAGTTTTAACCATTTGTCTATTTTGATCTTTCCACAAAAAAAAAAAAAAAAAAAAAAAAAAAAAAACTGTGTCCTACTCATTTTTCTTCCCTAGTTCCTACACATAGTAACACTAATTAATATTTGAAGAATGAATGAATTAGTGAAGAATGGAAAGAAGTCTCTGAAACAAACTCCTGTCAATGAACCATTACTCCAGAGATAAGAATGTAAGGCTGTAGAATCAACAATAGAGATTTATATTACCTGCTATATGTGAAAGGTCTTGCCTTCTGAGAAAGAGAGGGAGAGGGAGAGGGAGAGGGAGAGAGAGAGAGAGAGAGAACAACTTTTCCTTTAATTTCTTTGAGCCTTGTCTGGCCTAATTTCTCTAGGCCCATTTCTCTGGGCCTGTGCTACTTTGTATGGCTTTTATTCATGAACCAGGTACTATTAATGATAGACCAAAAGTGAATATGCTACTTGACCTGAATTGTACTTCCACATGAGTGCAGTGAAAAATCACTGAAGAGAAGAACTAAATTGAAGTTAATACTCACTAAAAAGAAATGACTAGTCCTTAGCTTATTATTAGAACTGACCTTCAATCTCAATTTTTTTTTGCATTAAGATCAAAAAATATTTTTAAAAAGTCTATCTGGGGGCTGGAGAGATGGCTCAGGGGTTGTGACTCTGTCTCACAAGCAGAAGGTTCTGAGTTCGGATCCCAGGTCCCACGTAAAAAAAAATAAAATAAAATAAAATAAAAAAAAAAAAGAGGTACTTCCAAGTATAAAAAAAAAAAAAAGTCTATCTGGCTAACCACATTAAAAAGAAAGAAAGAAAGAAAGAAAAGCGTATGCTAAGAGTTCTCAGCCAAAGCCAAATATGAGAAAAGTCACAGTGCATAGAAAGTAAATAAAGGGATCACAGCATTGGGTAAACTACTCTTTGACATAGATCCATGGACACAAAGCAAATAAACATCTCTGTAAAGATGCAGGAAATAGCTGTGGAAGTCTTTCAGAAGCGCATCTGAATTTCACACGAAGAACTGGCAACTACTGAACTTTGGCCTGCAGGGTTCATACGCAATGCTCTCCACTCATACGTGTCTGCTTACCATTGTGCCCTTGGATCAGGGGTGTTGTTCTCTGCAGAGTGAACTATGCTCTGCAGAGGCCCTGACCATCTTTGCAGACGGCCAGCCAGAGCAGGCTGACCCATGGCTGTGGGAATCGAAAATAATACAGGCCAGCAGCCTGGAGCAATGGGTGCGTCCTCTGCTCAAGCATGCACTATACACAGCCGGGTCTTATGTCCAATTAATGATAATAAGCTATTTTGATTTATAGGATACTTATGTTATAGTTAAAGTCACCTTTTGAAGGCCAGAAATAAAATAGGGGAAAGAATGGGTAAGTTTTCCAAAATCTGTCAAATAATTGGTTTGCGACCTATGTTCTAAGAGGCTCAAAAGAAGCCTTAAAAATAGTGAAGCACAAATCCTCCTGTCTCACGAACCATGGTGTCTAGAGGGGAACGTAAGAGAGGGAGGTCATGTGAGCAAAGGGAGGTAGAGGAAGCCAGACTGCTCGTGTGCACCTATTACATATTCAGCACAGGTGATGCTTTGCATCCATGGACTCATTTGAATCTCTCTCTCTCTGTATGCATGTATGCACGTATGTACATATGTGTGTGTTTTTGCATGTTGGTGGATGTACCTGTGTATAAAAGAGTACTTTGAGTGTGTGTGCCTGTGGAGGCCCACTGTGACATTGGAAGTCATCCTGAATCGCTCTGTCTCTTTATTACTTTGTTCTGGGGCTTTCCAGTCTCCATCTTCCAGGACTAGAATTACTGGCCACTTGCCATATCTGCCAGTGTTTTTTAAACGTGGGATCTGGAGGTCTGAACTTAGGTCCTTTTGCTTGTGAGGCAAAGACTTCAACCCTTGAGCCCATCTCCACAGCTCTAGGGTCTCTTGAAGGAAGAATCAGGAATGCAGATGCCTCCCAAGAAGCTAGACCGATGTTGCTCATCAGTTCCTATGCCCGGCAGCTTGAAGGCAGGCATCTTACTCCGTCCCTCTTACCTGCTTCCTGTTGACTCTTACAATTGCTGACTGACTCTGCACGGAATCTTGGCTCCAAAGTTGACATCTTCAACACAATCGACAAACAGAGGCCCTGTCAGTGCCTTCGGTTATGCTCGCTTGCCTCTGATCGAGGATTTTCTTGGCCTGTGATTGCTTGACCCTGACCAGAAAAGAGATGGAGGGAAGAGTAAAGTAGAGCAGGGAGTAAGGGAAAGGAGAGGAGAAGTAGAGGGTAAGAAAAGGGAGGGGGGGGGAGGAGAGACAAAAGAAACGAAGGACGATAGTTCATTCAGTAAAGTGCTTGTCCAGTTTGACTCCTAAAACTCATACCAAAAAAGAGCCAGGCATGGTTGTGGCACATATATAACCTGGCACTGGGGAGGTGGAGACAGGGGAATCCCTGGATTTCTTCTTTGGTAAATTTCAGGCAGTGAAGAGATCCTGTCTTAAAAAACAAAAACAAACAAACAAACAAAAACCCCACAAACAAAAAACAAATGAACAGTTCCTGAGGAGCAAGCACCCCGGGTCTGGTTTCCACACACATATAAACATGCATACAGAGAGAGAGAGGGAGAGAGAGCGAGAGAGAGCGCTTATTCTTGGAAGCACCAGTACAGCTGATACAGACCTGGAATACCGTGAGGGAATTTGTGTGGGGCCTGCAAAGGTCTTACAGGCTTAAGTAAGAAAGAGAGGAAAAGGTCAAACAAGCAAGAAAAAATAGTCTCAAAGGCAGAACTTCAAGAGGTGGGAAGGCATCAGGACTGTGTGAGACAGGAACCCTTTTAAGCAGCTCTTTGCATTCATTCCTCAACTGGATGGACACTCTGAAAGACAGATATAATGAGCCCATCTCACAGCTGGGAATCCAAGGCTCAGCGATTACAGTTTCCACAATCATGACTAATAAGTAGCCATGTTTCTTCAAGGACACCTTGAGAAACATCTGAAAGAAATTTCAGCATCCTTGAGAATATGGGCTGGAGAGATGGCTCATGGGGCTAAGACTCTGCCTTGCAAGTAGAAGGTCCTGAGTTTGAATCCTAGGTCCCATGTGAAAATGCTAGGTGAAAAATGGCCAGCTGGAAATAGCGACAGCCTGCACTTCTGGCCCTGGTTGAAATGGAACTTGGGAAATCCCAGAGCAAAGCAAGGAGGAGGTAGAAGCCATCCAGGATGATTCCCCAAGTCACACTTAGTCTTCCACAAGGACACGTGTGCTCTCTGGATGCGCGCGCAAGCACACACACATACACACACAAACACAGAGTTATAAATAAATAAATAAATAAAATATTTAAAAAAGAATCCTGAGGATAAAAGTAGATGCTCAGATACTATATCCACAAAAGGTAAGTTCTAGGAATAGGCCAGCCTACGGAACCCTAAAGCACCAGCATTAACCACAAGGAAGGGTGGGAATCGCACTAAATAGTTTGAGGTCGTAAGTGAATCTATGCTTTGAAGACACAAAACGTTGCTGATTCCTTGAGCACTGAACATGACCCAGGGTTGGGTGTGGCAGCAGGCACCTCATCCACACAGCTGTCTGGGCAAGCTAATCTCCAGCTGGACCTCTAGCTGCTGTCTGCCTAGTGGATGCTGGAGTTCATCTCTTGGCTCCACAGTTTGACATTTGCTGAGTCTGACTCACACACTCTCAGCCTCAATTGTTCTGAGCCAATGCAGACTTCTTTTACAGTTGGCCTACTTAGAAGTAGAGAACGTTCTCGGAAGAGAGCTCCTTTAGAAGTCACCTAGCATAACCTGCTTGTGTTACAAACGAACAAAAAAAAAAACGGGGTTCCAGATGAGGTTTGGTGATGTCTTTGGATTTGGGAGGGTTAGGGATGGGGCATTGGAGGGACATCATTGACACAGCCCTGTCGGGAGGGAGGAAGCTGGGATTGCGAAGCTCTGTAGTTAGCAAGGACAGCTCGGCTTCAGGACCTCGACTGAGGATGGAGACTCTGTCCCTGGAAGAAGGGGTTGCATTAGCAAAGCAGAGCCAGGAACTCAGCCAGACAGTCTGAAGTTCAAGGCATGGCTTCTATCCCAGCCAGGCAACATGGGGCTGAAGAGGAGACGAAGGCTGAAGGTCAGTTATAAAAAGTTCACAGACGTGCCCAGGAGGGTGAGAGGGTGTAAAGAAGAAAAGTTAGAGAAGTCTTAACCCAAGGCTATCAGGGTGTGAGCAGAGTTTATCAGAGGCATGATAAAGTCCAACCCAGCGGAGCACGTTCCACCCTGCAAGTGTTGTTGCTGACTGATGCATTTCTTGCCCTCATTAGAAAGGCTCCAGGCTGCAGCTGAACAGACAGGGGAGATAGTAGCAAAGCACTCCACCCATTTTCTTCCCAAGTACCACTGGGGCATCCTTCTCCTGTGTCCGTGGCCTGCATTCCTCCGTTTGGAGATTCCTCACCATTTCTTAACATTCCTCTGTCCACCTGGAGTTGCCTAATCTTACTCATCTGCATTGCCTAGCTCATGTTATCTGTTCTCTGAAAGGTGCCTTTGAAGGCAGGTGAAGTCTTTCCTCCCCCTCCTCCCCTGGTCCTGTATTCCTGCTGTTTCTACATATGTGCCACTAGAGATAAAGCATACGCTCACAGCTGGAGGTTATGTATCTGTATGACCAATAAAGCTTTAAATTTCTGAGCAACAGCTATTATCATTCCCAGCTCCTTGTCTGAACATATGTTCCAGGAACTGAAATGGCCTGAACCCTCTTAGATAATTAGTGGCAAAGTGATCCTAAAACACACAGCTCTAGAATCTTGGGCCATCGGTATCGAGGTGTCTGCACATGACATAGCTGAACATTAAATATGCTGCTATCAGCTATGAAGCTGGGAGCTGGAAGACTTCCATGTCAGCAAGGAAGAGTTTATAGGCCTAACTGCAAAAGGAAGGCAGAGCCAGGAGGGAGTCAAATAAGTTATAGTAGTTTCTATCAGGAGGCATGCTTTGTCAGGAACTAGTATCTGAAATGACTCATCGAAGCTGGAATTTAATAACAAAAGGAATTTACATTTGAGTAATACAGAGTTCTGTCACATAGGCTATCTCATTTACTTCTTAGAGCATCCCCGTTTT